>OY998264.1:37652500-42652500 GCA_963922045.1 Persicaria maculosa
GCGGGTTCCATTGTTCGAGTTCAGTGAAGACCGAAAGAGACCATATTCTATAAGGAGAAAGAGAACATTCCTATAGAGCTTGAGTGTAAACCGATCACATCTATATTGCTCCAAAAAGACGTTGTTGGACGGGTGGATCGAGCCATGGACCATCCATTCGGGAAGGTTCAAGTGTTTTCGAAAGGCCATCCAAGGTAAGTTTTTATTTTATTATAAATATAGGTAGAAATTTTTTTTATTAAGATTATTTATATTTCTGTCAAAAAAAAAAAGCTGAGTCCACTCGGCCGAGTGGAATTTCCAAAGGGGCCGAGTGGATTCCAGGAGGTGCAGTAAGATCGACACTCGATCGAGTGTGTTGTTCACTCGGCCGAGTGAAAAATCAGTTTAAAAAAAACAAAAAAGAAGGTCGAGCCTTCCTCTTTCTCCCAATCCTTCTTCCAGGACCGCACACCGTACCCAACCTTCTTCTCCATCTCTGCTTCTCAGCCCTCTCTCGCCGGCGTTCACCATCCCGCCACCAGCAGCCTGCGACCTTCACACCACCTTCCTCACCTCCGGCGTCCTTCATCTGACCAGGCGCTCGCTTCAAACCCTGACCACCCCCGTTCTCTCCTCTCTTGTTGTCCGCTATCGCCCTACCACCCCGACATCCCGCCGTCTCACCTCGCACTACCCCTCTCCAAAACCCAGGCCAGCGCTGCACAGCTCGTCTGTCCTTCACGGTTCACCCCTCTCCACCGCCACCGCACCTGCTCCACCATCCCGCACTCCGCAGTCCACCAGAAGCCAATCGCTGCAGCAGCAGCCCCGATTGTGACGCCCATCAAAAGGCCAGTCTTCTCCCATATTTCAACTGGCACTGTTGAATTAATCGCTAGCAATGCTGAATTCTTGAGTTTGTTGTATCTTCGGATGATCCATTGGAGATGTTTTCGATTTGGATGTGCTAAACTGATTTTGTGCTTAACTAAGTTAGAAGCAATTGATTTATCGATGGATTCTGGTGCTTGTTTTGGCTGAATTTCTTTCTTGCTTCAAGCTTGAGATTGAAATTGTTTGCATCTTATTGCCGAGTTGCTGTGCTTACACTACTGAACCGGTGAATAATTGATATTCTCATATTTGGAATTGAATTCCTGCTGATTTCTGCTTCAATCACCGATTTCATGTTGTTCTGTGCTTCAGCCGTTCTGAGATTTGAAGGTGTTATCGGTTAACTGGACTAATTTATTTGATCATATCGAAGTTATGTTTTTATTCAGCTTGCTCAGGTCCTGCTCTTGATCATTCTGCTGGGCTAAACTACTTGTTCTACATGATGCTTCCGTTGAGTCTGTTTGATCCTGAGCCCCTTGGCTTTGATATTTGCTCCTGACTTGAGGTATTTTTGCGGTGTTGGTGACTTGTGCATGGTTTGATAATTACTACGATTATGTCCATGCTTGAGTTCTCTTGCTTGTTCATATTCCCTATTTCCACAGAGTTTTCATGACTCTACTTTGCAATTAATGGATGAGCATGAGCAGAAGTACTGATTTCTATTTAGGTGGTGTTTGTTGTTGATTTTCATACATGGATGATATTTTATACTTGGATGTTGGATTACGCTTGGTGGTGGTGTGTTTTCTTTGCTTTTTGTCTTGGCCAGGACCTTTTGCAAAGGAGACAACGCCCATATTTTTCCGACTCCAAGAGGTTTCAAAATTGCAAATTGCATCCAAGAGTCGCTGAAAGTTTCTGCTGAAAACCGAGGGATGTATTCCTAAATTCTTTTATGTTTTAAGGGTGTTCTTATCTAGGAATAGTCACCTTCTTGCAGAATTTTATCCTTTTGATATTCCTTTGCTACTAAGTTGAATCTGTTGCTGACTGTTATGAAATTGTTGCTTGTTTTTGTTGTTGTTTGTGGTGTTGGACAGACTCAATTGTTGAAATTTTTGGGATGTATAAATGGCTCCAACCCCACTACCTCCTCTTGTGCTGAATTGTGCTCGATTATGCCTGATGTGTTTGGTGAGTTTCCTCGTCCTCTCTATTCTTTATCATTCTCTAATTTGGGGACAATGTAGATTTTAAGCATGGGGTGGGGAACTTCTTGTGTTACTCCGTTTTTGCATATAAATTTTTTTTCTTTTTCATTTGCATTCATGCATTGCATTTGCATATAGATGTTTTGAGATGAACCCTTGCTTTAAAAATTCCTTGCTCTTCTTGAAGAACATGTCATTTCCTTGATTGATTTTGGTTGATGATATCCTCTAAGGCATGTTAAAAAGCTTGTGATGATCTAGATTTGTGTTATGCTATATTTTTTTTTTCAAAACTAATCATCTTGAGACTTGTTAAGATTGAGATTCTAAGACAACAACCGTGAGATTCTGTGCCTAGGACTGACATCCATGAGTCCTCTTTCTTTTGTGTGTGAATTGCTCATCTTGATTACTCTATCTACAGAACTTGCGTTAGAACCTCTCGAAGCCACATATACGACTCATGTGCATTGCATAAACGTGATTGAGGCAATTTTTGTTAGCCTATTATTCCCTTCCTTCCCATGGTTATATCCTTTGTTTGAAGCCCGTTGAGCCTATTTTCCTATGCATTTGTAGCTCCACGAGATTATCCTTAAGCCTATTTTAGCCTTGTTTACCCATCCGGGAATTAGGATGAAATAGAATTATGGTTCATTTGAGTGGAGAAGAGAGAATATGTGCTTCGAGTGATTATGTATTGAGTGAGAGTAGTGTGCTTAAGTTGTAAGGTTTCTTGTGATGAAGAATTTGAAAGAAAAAAAATGAAATAATGAAAAAAATAAAGAAAGAAAAAAAGAGAATAACTTCTTCTTCATCGCTAGGAATAATTTGTAAAAGGGGGATGGTTTTTCAGAAGTTGAGAGTTTATGAGCTTATTTGATTATGTGATGTGGTTGATTGTGAGAAGTTTGGTATGCTTGTGGAAAAAAAGTTGGAATTGTGGTTAAAGTTTAGGAAGTAGTTCTATTTCCTGGATTTAGCACCACATGGCCAAATAATCCATACCTTTTGTTTCTTGCCTTGACCCCATTATAACCCATGAAAAGACCTCATGATTTATGTTTATGTGCATAGTCCAAGTGGTGGAGAGTTAGGACGCTAATTCAAGCTTATGGTAGATGAGTCTTCAAGATTTGAGCCCGAGCGAAACTTTTATACCCTAAACACAAGAGTGAGAGCGCTCCACAGAAATATGTCCTATGTGAGGTATTGGAATTGATGTCTTGACTTGTCTCTTGTATGATTTGCTTATCCTTGTTTTGAACCCAATGTCTAGATCTAAATGGGCAAACACATTGCTTGAATAGAAGCCAAAATCTTTCATGTGAATATTAACACTTGTTTTTGCTTGAGGACAAGCAAGGTTCAAGCATGGGGTGATTTGATAACGTCTATTTTAGTCATATTTTAGGGTTGCATTTGCATAGTAATTTAGGCCATTTTCATGCATATTTATCATATTTTATGCTTTATTTATTTTATTTTTCATTTTCGGAGTCTACACCTGGTTTTAATTTGTTTCAGGCATTTTGAGGCTAATATAAGGGAAAATCAAGCTTTAATACGGTGCAGCAAGCATATTGGATCGGACCCGAGGAGCTAAACTGTTAAGTCCGGGAATTGCAAAATTTTGGAAGCTATTTGGTGGAGTTAATTTATAATTGGGTGTTGAGTTGCAATTTAATTATTTAATTTTATGGGACAAAATTGTAATTTTCTTCAATTAAAAATATCTAATGTCGATTAGAATTGCAGGGGTGGGAGTTCTGAGTTTTGCCGTAGAAGGCTTCAGCCGATCACTTTTTAGATTTAGGTTTTGTTCTTTGTTTTGGTATACACTTTGGATCGAAGACGAAATCCTGGTTTGCATTCTATTTTATTTCAACGATTTTATTTTGTCTATGATTTATTTCGTTGTTTATCATATTATGCTTGCTTGAATTTCTCCGTTCTAGGGTTTGGGTGATCCCGACGATGAATTAGTAGCGTTAGGATTGATATTCGTTTGTCTGATAATTTGTTAGATTTAATCCTATTGCGCCAGCCCTAATTGATTAAAATTGGTTAGAACTGATTTAGGGTTTGAAATCGAAAGACTAAAATTAAGTTAAAATTTAGATGGTGAAATTAGGCCGAAAAGCTATTTGATCCATCGGAACCATAGGATTAAACTTGAAGTTTGATTTATCGAAAGATAATCGAATTTCTTGAGGATTTATAGATTGTCATAGATATTTTAGATGATTTTGATATTAATCGAGACCAAAAGGCGACGTTAATGTGATTATCATCTAGAATTCTATGAACTTAAAGGGTCTAAATTGGTTGCTTGATACCGAAAGGAGATTGTTAACTAATTTAGACACATTCGAGTTGAAACCAAAAGGAGATTCGCGATTACCTTAGACAATCTACCTTCACAAACTCAGACAATGTGGCACGAATATCAATATTAATCTACTAAAATGTCGTTGTGGTGATCCTTTACCCTAGATTTTCCTCGTATCCATTGTTTACTACCAATTTTGTATAGTTGTTTCCTTTTAAGTTGGTTACTCTCTCAATCCATTATAAACATTTCTTCTCTTGTATTTTCGTGGCTTAGTTAAATCGGTTTAAAGTTATAATCAATACCACATAGTCCTTGTGGATACAACAGTCGATATACTACAACTGAACCCGTACACTTGCGGTGTAGGTTTTAGCCTATCAAATAGCGGGAGTATCCTCATTCTTATACGGTTAAGCCCAGTTTGTGTGGAATGACCCCTTCCACTATGTTTACTCCTTGATGATCCTATCGAGTCCTTCTCCCGGATATCGGAGTCTTCCACGGGGAAAATCGGGTTGGTAAACACATTGCCTTCGGGAGTCATGTTTGCCTTGAGGGTTGACTGAGTGAGTATTAGAAGATGGTTCTTGGTAAGGTTTCGAGATGGAGGGTAAGATGTTTTCGGGGTTGTCCTTATCGGTCCTTATGACGATCAACCGGCGTCATCTTGCCGCGAAGAGTCGTGCCAGAATTCCACAGGAAAGAGGGGTGATGAGTCAGTTGGGAGGAGTCAATGGTTGCCCTTAGGGATCTCTGTCCGGTTGTAATGGTGACTCTCTCTGAAATTGCATGACATAGCATTATTTGTGATCTCCGACTTATACCTTGTGAGTGACCATTCGAAAATAGCTACTCATGTCATTACATCTATGATTAGTTACCTTGGTCAGATGTCTTATCGTGCCTTGCTTTCTATCATGATTATATGTTGTCATAGCATGTCTACATGATATGGATCTATATGGCTATTGCTTTCTCCTGAATTAGGTCCATGATAGTGTGATCAACGCTTCCTTATATGAATGCCTCGTAAGATGTTCACCTCAGCATGCTAGTCGATGACGCCTCGATGCTTATCATTTCTTTTGTGACAAGAATCTATAGCATGGCCATCTATTTTGTATTCCTTAGACTAATTATTATTGATTATGCTGCAATTAAGGTTATTGTGTGTTACTTGCGCTGTGTAGAGAATAGGTTGGTGTAGTGAAATCTTGTTAAACACGATATTTTATTCCAGTATGTGTTGATTTGAACTCATGCCCCCACATTCTAGTCAAAATGCCCGTTACTTAGACTTGCATTATACATCGTTACAGTTCCTCTTATGCTACTATATCATTGGAATGTGATTGGACTGAGGTCTTGCGTATCATGTATTAATCGATCAAGTGCATGTATGTATCATATGTTATGTTGAGCCGTTAGTAACCTGTAGGATCCTTAGTTGTGACTTGTGTGAATTCTACTTTGCCTACACTATTGTTGACTCTCTATTGAGCTAGGTCCCTGATAGTGTGGCTCTCCCCTCTTTCGGTTCTCTTAACATGTTTCGCTCATCCTGATTAGATTAATATTGAATTTAAAGATCGATTTGCTTTCCGTGGTGGTTAATTCTAGCATGCTTACATGTTCTCGCTCGGTGGTATCGCTCTATTACTCTATGATATCTTCTCGTGCTTGCATGAACGTATGACTTGACACCTCACATGATCACACACCACGTTATATCATGATTTCGCATACGCGTGACGCATAAATGTTAGATGAATCTAGTCGAATTACCTTGATTGTATTCGTGTTCAATATGTGTTACTAGTATCCTATAGGACTTATGATTTCCAATATGACTCGCGAAATGGTGACCTGTCTTACTTGACCTATTACGTGAACAAGCTCGTACTGTAATGTGATAGTTTTTGTATCGTTTTATGTGCCCTATGATGGTTCATTCCTAGCATGATTATAATCTGTCGCCCGTGATGTTATCTTGTTTACTCTGTGGTGATCCTTTTGCTTTCATGAAGATCATATTGAACTCATTTAATGACTCTTGACTATGCCATGCCTGATCATATATCACTAGCATCATGATGGATCTGTGCTCTCTAAATGTATCATGTTTTATGATTACGTGCCATTTTTAACCCATTATATGATCATTGTTGTTAGATGTGATAGTTACTATGCTGCTCTTATGTGTTCTCATATGACGCTTCGTCTGATTGTTATGATATACCTTGCCATGATATGTTCGAACTCATTTGTTGATGTGTATACCATGCTCTTACATTGTTCATATACATGATACTTGTCATCCTCGTACAATCCCGCATGACCTTGGACCCTATCTGACCAATATTATCTCCGCATAAGTTGCCTAGGTTGCTAGACAGACCTGCATCCATGAGATAATAGACTACTAGCTTGTCTCACGCGCATCAGTGTAGGACTCGATGGTATCTTTGGAATGAATATGTATGTCGTTGTTCCTTGAGATAGGTACATGTTAGTGTGGATTAATATGATTGATATGCTTCATGATGAATTCGTGCTTGTTTGTCACAATTGTAATCTAATAGACTTCCTTAAGGGCATCGTTACTATTCCCGGGTCGGAGTCTTGTCTCTAGTCATGTCATCTTTAGCTTTGGTCCATTTTGTCTTCGAAAGAAACATTGGGATGTCCGCTCTTGTCACTCCCCTATCTCCGCTAACTTAGACTCCTGCACGATACATTGGATGAGAAACCGCGTAGAAGAGGAGACAGAAAGTTAGATAGCGATAGAGCAGCGCAGCGGAAGCGTGGGCCCATAACCCACGGGCCTCAGGAACGACGATGTCGACGGAACAAGCTTGCTTCGAGGATTGCAATTACTGAGCGCGATACAACTTGCAAGTGGGAGTGTCCTTCATTCGGATTGCTAATCCCTTCTGAATATGTTGAAGATATTGCACTTACCTGACGTTGGAATTAACATGCTTGATGTGCTGACGTGATGAGGATTATTGCTTGATTATCCATTGTCTATGATGATATATATGATTCGATGCCTTACAGTCCTAATGTGCCATGATGACTTGATGTGATGCTACTCTGAGTTGCTAAGTATAATCCAAATTCCTTGCCTATAAATGTGAACTGCAAATGTTGTGAAACTTGGATTGTTTATCTGATAAGGTTATGATGAAACTTGCTAGTTTGAATTTACTATATTCATAAATGGTGTTTTGCAATAATTTTGAGCATGACGGTAAACTAAGACTTATTGATACAATTACAATGCTTGATGATGAACTAATGATGCTATTGTTATACATGCTAGTTGATATGATGTAATCTTTATGTGTAATAATGTCCATGGTTGCTTCATATTTGAACTTGTGGGTGAGATTCTCTTGAAGAATGGTCGGAGGTTGGTGAGGGAATTTGAGTTGTTAGAATGATTGATAGTGGTATGAGGTAAGTCATAGGAGAGGGGTTTGGCTTAAATAGGAACGAGTGAGTTTTGAGAGCTATAAGAGGCGATGCTTAGTGGTTTCCGATGAGCTTTTATATGAATCTTAGGTGGGGGTATGGTTAGAATGGGCCGGCTAGGTGGTGATCGGGGTATTCTAATAGAAGAGATGTGGTTAGAAGGGTTCTATTCTTGTGATGTCTTAGGTAGTATGGACAGTGTAGGGAATGGCTCTTGTGAGTATCGAGAACATAGTATGCAAGGGTGCTTGGGTGTGAAAACAGAGATAGGGGTTGGATTCCTAGAGGTGGATTATTAGTGAGAATGCTTGGTGGGAAGAGGTGTGAGATTAAGATATCGAAATAAATTGGGACTTCTTCTGCGGGGTAGTATCCGAGTTGATGTTGGTGAGTCTATATGAAAATTTGTCTTGGCATGAGAGTTGGAGACGAGCGAGCGGGGATTACGTTTTATTGTGACTGGTATAACGTGCAAAACTTTCTTGATTACGTGATTATGAACTGGCATGATGTTAGATAGCGACCATGATAAACCTGATATGGCATGATATTACATGTTGATATGCAATATTGAAATCTAGTTGGCAGTGACAAGTGTTATCATGATATATTGATGCTTTGCGATGTTGTTTTAGAAGCATGTTAGGATGTGTTGTGATATAATGTGTGAGATAATGATGTGTTATGGTGTGAGAGCATGATGTTATATTATGTGGTAGTAAACATGATTTCGTATTCTATGGTTGGCAAGCATGATTATAGGTATGTTAGATGATGAATATGACTTGGAGCATGAATATGACTTATGAGTATATATGAGATGATGGTGCATGACTGCTAATGATCGTTATATGGCATTGTGGTGAGTTAAGGTGATGCCTGGAGAGCATGTTGACATTTTGATGTTGATATACTGCTTGATCTCCCCTTTTGATTGAATCTTAATAGCATGACTTTGTTTGTATTGATGTGTTGATAAGTAGTTTTGTTTCATTGAATTGTGATGAAATTTCGCTATGGCTAACCTTGCAAGTACCAATGATTGACGTGATAAATATGTTATGATCATGCTGGATAGAAATTGGATAGGATGACTATGTGAATTTATGCTTTAAATGAGATCCATTGTTGTGACTGACCCTACTATGATTGCGGTGGTGATATGTGATAGTGAGATATCTTTTATAACTTTTGGCGTGATATCGGGCCGTGTGTTATGATTTTGGCATATTGTTGAGATGCATATTATGACCTTTAGTATGATATAGAGATGCTGATGTGACCTTGTGGCACTACGTTGGTATATGTTGAGACTTGCCGTATGATGTATTGGTTGGAGATTGGTTGGTTATACAGTTATGCATTTCTTATGGCTTATGCATCTTGCTTGAATTGAGACTGATAGATTGATTCAATTCTGGAAACTAGGAAGAGAATATGGGATTAGCCCTTAGAGGTGGATGATTCCACCTCCTACCCTCTGAAGTTGATTGATTGGTATGCGAGAAACTGATGTGGTCGTTGGAAGATTTTGACGAAATCTTGATTTGAAAGGATTTGACTTGTTTTGGTGTAAAGTTGCTTAATTAAACGTTGAATTTGAAGATTTTGAGCGGTTTTGAAAAGGACCAACTTGGGGTTTTAAAAATGTCGAGAGTTTCAATGATTTAGATGACAATCGTTCCATTTACAAAACGCTTTAAGGTTTTACGAACTGGATTTACATTATGACGTCTCACGAAGTGGATACAAGCATTTTATAGGGGCACTTATAGATTGCTTGCTAAGACCTAGTCGGGACGCTATAATACTTTTAGAGTTGTGGTACTTCCGAAAGGTCGAAGCGAGGATGTAATAAGGGCACTTATTACACACTTGACAAGACCAATTGGAGATGTCACGACCGTGACTAGGATGTTGTTAGAATTCCGGAAGACGCAATCGAGATGATTACAAGATCCTTGGACATGGTCCTCGGACCGATTTCAAACTTCTTCCAATTGCTTTAAAATGACTTTAGTCTCGGGGACGAGACTTGTTTTTAGAGGTGGATGAATGTAAAGGCCGAATATATTTTGATATTATCTTATTATTATTTTAAGTAAATAAATTATTATTTTATTCAATCAGTAAAAATAGGAGAAAACCCGTCCTCGAGCGTAAGTTTTGATTTTATAGTCATTCCGACATCGTTTTAAGAATTAATTTCGAATCTAAATCCTTTCGAAGTAAATTCCGGCATAAACCTGAATGTAAATTAAAAATAGATTTTATTTCCACTTCCCTATATCGAGACTTGGGAATGCTGTTTGGATTTCATTATTTTTTTCAGATTCATTGTTATTCGGATTTGAAATTTCGATTTTATGTTTGATTTAGTCGGGATTCGATCGGACGAGCGGGTTTCAAGTCTATTCCGTTAATTTGAATTCTTTTGTGGGGGACCAATTTCATTTATTTTCAATCCCCATTTCTATTATCTCTCTCTCTCTCTCTCTTTCCCTCTCTCTCATATTCTGTCAAAAGGGAAGCTGATCCCCTCCCTCCCTTTTGTCTTCTTCCTCACCCACAGCTCACTCTCCTCCAATTGCACATAACCTCACACACAAAATCTTATCCAAAAAGAAAACCCTCCCTTCCTCCTCTTCTTTCCCCATCTTGGCCGAGAGCTTCCAAGCTCAAACGTTCCTCCTTTCCACTGTTGAACACCACTCTACCGCAACCATGCCACCACCAGCTCCTCGTCGTCATTGTCGCACACCATTGGAGCCGTAACCGAGCCCTCTTCGAGCCCTGTTTCTGGAGACCCCAAACCGAGCTCCAACGACACCTCCTCCTCCTTCAGCAAGCAGTGACAACAGTGTTCCATAGCCTTCCTCGGCGTCTCCATGCAGCGGCAGCGCCCCCGTCGAGCCAAGCCACATCCTTGCCTCTCACCCCGTTTCCGCGTTGGGCTCGGTAAGACCCCTTTTCGATTCCTTCACTTCCTTTCACCTCAGAACAGCCAAAGGCGAAGCTTTAACCCTCTCACATTGTCCCTAGGTCACCTCCGTCAAGAACCCGATTCCGGCGAAGCAAACGAGCTCCGATCGAGCATTTTCCGGGTGCGATGAAACCTCGGTGAGCACTCCCCTTCCTCTTCTTCCTTCTTGTGGATTTGGTGTTCATGGTTGTTGGTTGGGTGGTCGGAGATGCCGTTGTCGCCGGCGAAGCCTCCCTCCTCCTTCTTCCTTTCTCGGCCCATGAAATGAAAGAGAACTTCGTTCTCTGCTCTGTGCTTTCGAACATCCCAGGGAGGAAGAAGAAAGGGGTTGTGGGTCCGCCTTCCACCTCAGGTTCCATGTCAGCTGGCCCCACTCTTTTTCCCCCTTCTGGTGCCAGATCCTTGCATCATAAAAGGATGGGCCGACTCCTTTGAAAAAAAAAGAAAGAAGAGGGTTGGGCCGTTTTTATCTCTGGGCTGAGTGGGTTGTTTTTAAAGGAGATTGGGCCTTATTCTTTTAATATAATCTGGGTTGGGTTTTATGGGCTGAGCAAATTCGGGTTGGGTTAAAATAAATTGAAATGTGCTCGGTCGGTATTTGTATAAAAGGGAGTGGTCGGTTTCTTGTCTTTTTATAAAATATGGGGGCTGTTTTATAATTAAATAAAATGGTTGGTTATTTAAGGTTTTGAAAATATTATTTGAAATTGTCTTAAAGGAAATGGTATTATTTGATATATATATATATATATATATATTATGATATTAAGTGGTGTTTTAATAAATGTTTTAGAAATGATAAAGTAATTTAGTGTTCTTGTTTTATAAATGTGGGTGATTAAAATGGATTAATTTTGATAATTTATTATATTTAAATATTAGTTGGAGTGTGTTATTAGATGTTGTTTAAAAATGGAGTTTTAAAATAATATTCGAGAAGTGTTATTATATAATGATTTATAAGGTGATTTTAAGATGAGGATTTTTAAAGAGATAAAATGCCGGAACTATTTTAAGTAGTATACATTTGCAAGTTGATTGAAGAGTTAATGTTTTGTAAATGGGGTTTATAAAGATGGATTTATTTTGGAAATGATTTTCAATGTCTTAAATTACTTGAAATATTAAAGTCAAGTTTTTGAAATAAAATGTCGGAGTTATTTCCATAACATGATTTTGAGAAATTGACTTTAAGGATTTAAATGTTTATTGTCGGGATTCTTTGTCTTGGTTTGATGATGTTGGTTTTGAGAAGGAAGTTTCGAAATATGGTTGATATGATTTTATCAATGGGTTTGATTGGAAGTAAATGGTTTTGGGTTCATGTTGATCGTATCGGAAAGGTTTTGGAAAACGGGTTTTACTATCGATTGGTTTCGAGGATGTGAGAACTGGGTTTCATATGTATGAATATCGGACCAGTAGCTTATGGCAATGGCTTGATGATAGGTGTGTAATGCTTTTGGATTCCTTTGGACTTGCATTTGGGCCCTTTCTTGTGTCATCTTATTGTTCTGCATTTTCAGGTAAGTACCTGAATTGCGACATACCCGCTTTTCGAATGTTTTGGGGTTCGAAATACCCGCTTTAAATACTGATCTTTGGAGGTTCAAACCTCGACCCGTAACTGAATTGCGACATCCGAACGAAGGTATCCAACCTTTGAAATGTATCTCGGATATTTATATCCGGGCCGTTACAGGCACAGGCGTGGGAGCGATTTAAGGACTTGCTAAGATCATGCCCGACGCATGGGCAACTTCCATATGTCATCCAGGAGATATTCTACAATTCCCTTGATGCGCCGAATAAGGAGAGGATCAATTCATATACCTCCTATCGGTACATTGAGCTTACACCAACGGAGGCCTGGGAGACCATTGAGAGGCTCGTGAACTTTGATAACACCTATGGGACTGCTGCGGCCTATGATGCAAGGCCTGCCCCATCGATGCCACTATATGAGCCTCCAAAGGAGATAGACCCTGATGTGCAGCAACAATTCCATAACGATCAGACACGCCGCCTTCAAAAGCAAGTTAGGTTCCTGAGCAACAATCAACCTTGTCAGGAATGTGGCTCAACAAGGCATAACACTAGTGCATGTCCACATACTGAGCAAGTATCCATGGCGGAACAACATGAGGAAGCCAATTGGACGAGAGGCTCCTATGGAGTAGGCAATCAATAATATTGGGGAGATCAAAGGTTCTATCAACAAAGGGATCCCCCACTATATAGAGCACCAGGGTACCTTGAGCGGGAGACAAGGAAAGATGACCTGTAGGTCATTCTTGATGAGATACGGAGGAACCATTCTAAGTTCAAACAAGCCAACAACTTCGTCCATACTCAGCTGCAAGGCATCGATTCTAGGCTTGGGGAGATTGACGTTTGGAAGCGCAACATGGAGACCCAAATGGGTCAGTTGGCGGAGGCAATACCCAAAGCGTCTGGATCATTCCCTTGATCAACGGTTCCCAACCAAAAGGGCAAGACCACTGGACACATTGTGGCAATGAATCTAAGGAGTGGGCGTCAATTACAAACGCTCGAGCAAAAAGCAGAGGAAAAGGAGCCAGAACAGACATCGATATCGACCCCCCTGTCTATATCGACCACGGTGACATCGATGTCGACCTTCCTGTCGATGTCGACCCTGATGCTGCGTCACCACAGAAATTGACTCCTCCAGTCGATGTCGACCCTGCTGCTGCGTCACCACAGAAATCGATTTCTCCAGTCGATGTAGACCGTACTAACGTCGATGTCGACCTAACTACAACCGCGGGAAAGAAGAAGGTGTTGCCGTTCCCAACTAAAAAGATGATTAAGGACCCAGCGGAAAAGAAATTTCAGCGGTTCGTGAAGATGCTTGAAGGACTTAACGTCTCAATACCATTCACAGAAGCACTTCATGAGATGCCATCCTATGTAAGGTTCCTTAAGGACACATTGGGTAAGAAGCGATCGCTTTCTGAGATCGCAGAGGAGTGCAACAGAATGGAGCTACCACAAAAGCGGGCGGACCCAGGTAAGTTTTCTATCGCTATAGGCTTAGGTCGATTAAAATTTAATGCTTTAGTTGACTTGGGCGCTAGCGTTAGCATGATGCTACTAACCATATGGCACAAGGTAAAGATAGGTCCTCTGGAGCCCGTGGATGCAAGGTTATACATGGCAAACAATACGGTAGTAATTCCCACAGGGATAGTAACTGATGTGCTAGTACAAGTAGGTAAATTCTTTGTCCCTGCTGATTTCTTAGTTGTTGATATAGCGAGGACCCTGCTTGTCCCATTATTTTAGGTAGGCCATTCCTAGCGACCGTCGATGCCAACATTAGCGTGAAGAAAGGATTGCTCTCATTCACAATTAGTGACGAGGTGATAGAGTTTGCCTTCAACAAGACGGTGAAAAATCAAGGGCCAATGGAGATAAAAGCCATCAATGGTGTCTACATTGCATGTGGAGAAGCCAAAGTAAGGAGTATAACACCGGAAGAGCTAGAAAAGATGGCCATAGAAGCCCAAGTGGAGGAGGTTGTGGCAATCTTGGACGAAGGAGCCAAACAGAACATTGACATCGACCCAGGTAAGTCGATATCGACTAACATAGTTCAAGATTCTGTGTCAGGTCATAAGTATGGGGTCGACAGATGAGGCTGGAACCCGTCAGGCTCTGTCGGGCTTAGCAACTTCCATTTGGACGTTGTAACAATGTATGATCCGACGTATTTACAACGTCAATTTGGACGTTGTACTCCCAGTAATATCAGCAACTCCTATAAAAGGGGTGAGGACTGCATTTGAAAATGCAACACAACAATTCCACATTTTCATTCCTTTTTGCCATGGAGTCGGTTAAAACTGAACATCGTGGATCAACCCCCAGCATTCATTTTGTAATCAAAAGGGTTCGGTACCCAATGCCCCCGGAGGTGTCCGATTGTGCTTGCCGCAATCCAGAATACAGTGGATGTCATCCTTGCGCCCTGTTTCGGGTTGAGTGTGAAAATGAGACTCACATTTCAGCACCCTTGCAGTTCGGGTGTAGGTACTGCAACCGTTTTAATCAGGGCATTCATGGAGCGTATGAGTGGAGGGTTGGAGACCTTCTCCTTGAACGTATTCGGTCATTCTTCCCCGATGTAAGCAGAGATGACCACGTTTATGTAGCTCAACAGGCAGGGATACTTGTGAGGGAAGCAAATATGGAGGTCCGAAACTTTGCATTCAACGAGTTAAAGATTGAACTCATTCCGAAGACGAATTAAGTAGAGCCTGGTCGATTGTGTTGTTATCCGTAGTGTATTTGTTTGTTTTAGTAATCTTGATGTGTTATCTAATTGTTATCTATGAAGTAAAGCATTTGCATGTGATTGTTTGTTATTGTCAATAGGTAGAAACCATCAAAAACACTAATGCAAGCAACAAGAACTACACAAACAAAGTATATCCACCAAATACGAATAGTATGTCATAAACAAACAACATATAATGTATCTACTGAAAAGATCTAATGTAGCTCATAATATGCTCGTACATCTGGTCTAGCTCGGGATGTCCGACCAATGCCTGAATACCCTGGGTCATCTCGTCGACCAGGGCCTGGCGCGCAGCAGACTCAACTGGTCCGATGACGTCGTGTGTGTGTGTAGGCGCAGCCGGGGGATCATCATCTCGTACCACTGTCGTGGGCAACACATGACCTCAACTCTGGGACCGGAACCAAGCGAGGTAGTCAGCTGAGACACCTCCCTCACAGCTCTCGTCCGTCCTCCGGTGACCAGTGACAGGGTAGAATCTGTCAGGGTCCTGTGATAACCAACGGTCGTGCTGATGGGTAAACCTCACGACGTAACGCTTCTTCAGCCAAAACGGTCGCTGGGCCATGGTGGGAGGGATAACGTCGAATGGGATCTCCTGCACGCGGCCAAACTGTTGGAGCACCCTATCTGGCATGTACGGCTCAGCGACGCCACTGAAGCTGATGGTGCCTCGATAGGTGGAGGAGCGAAACCGACCTGCAAAATCCAAGTTTCTGCCAAAAGGCATCCACTCGACCTAAGTTGTAAAAATGATATTAGGGAAACAATCATACTTGACATATGTAGTTAATACAAAGGACGTGAGAAACACGTTACCTGATCGATGGTCATGCGCTCAAGCTGTGCCCGAAGCGTCTGCTCACGTCTGCGCCTCTCCCTGTCGTTCCCCCTCTTCGCGGCCTTCAACGGGTCGAATCGTGTCATGTATCTGGGATCATCCCCTTCACCCCTGTCTAGGCGAATTGGACCCGCAAAACAAGGGAAGTACGACCAGATCCATGCCTATACAGTATAAACTATTAGAGCACTTTTTATATGTAACTCGCAAGTAGAGCAACATATATATCGTATTAAACCCACACTTACCAGCAAAAGCGCAGCACACCCACGTAGACCCTTAGCCTCGCCTGTCGTGGCCTCCCCTAATCCTCGGTAGAGGAAGGCAAGCACTCTTGCTCCCCATGCTAGTCTCCCAGCGTGCTCTAAGTCCTAAACTAGCCCGAACAACGAGAAGTGTACGCGACTCTGGGACTTGTCGATGAAGAGCGTCGCACCCAGCAGCGTAGCCAAGAAACCAACAGCGAGATAGTGGTGGCGCTCTCTGACATCGGCGGTGAGGCCGGTGAACTGATCCCCACGGCTGTCGTGCCTCTCCCGCCACGTAGTCGTCAACTCCAGGTGGGGCGCCCCGCAAGCGGTCCTGTGTCACTTCAGCTCAGCCGCGGTCCAACCATACCTCTGCTGCAGTAGAGGCTCCAACTGTAATGACAGATGGTCAGGGGTAGGGGCGCAAGGCAGTCCGTCAACCGGCAACCCCATCAGACAAGCAACGTCATGGAGTGTGATGGTCATCTCGCCCCAGGGAAAGTGGAAAGAGCTCGTCTCCGGCTGCCAATGCTCAATGAACACAGTCAATAACTTAGCATCCACTCCGTCCCAGTTCAAATCAAGCAGCCCTAGTAGACCAGACTGAGCTGCATCCTGCACCCATGTCATCGGGCCCTCGTATATGTAGCGGCGGAATGGATCGAGGTGTGTAGCCCGATGATGAACCTTTAGCAATGTATGCTAAAAGGTAGGGTTTGTCCATAGCCGGTGAGATCTATGATGCCTATATGCGACCAAAAGATCTCCTGGAGGCAACTCGCCATCGGGGAGCTCATCATCCCCATCATCGGCCTGTCCGCCCCCTTCAGAACCCCCAATCCTCCTTCTCCTCCTTGGCCCCCCCTCCTCCTAAACCGCCCCCTGCGGCTCCTGAGCTGGCCCCTGCGAGTCCTGACCTGCCACCTGCCCCGCCCCCTGCGGGCCCGGACCTGGCACCTGTATGTCCTAGCCCGCCACCTGCCCCGCCATCTCCTGTCCCGCAACGTACCCACCCTCGTCGTGATCCTTCCCATCATGATCATTGTCATCATCGAGATACTCTCGGTTGAAATGAATATCCCCCACATCCTCCTCCTGCGTGTCGTCCCCTACCGGAGGAGGTGTAAGGCAACCACTTGCTGCTACGATGACCTCAGCCTAATCAGCGTCGCTCCGCGCCTATCCGAAGGTAATAGCACCACTCGTGCGATCCTGAACCCCAATCCCCATGCCGAAAAACGAAGTATCGGTGTCCAATCAACACTGCGAGTTAACCATAATCTGCGTCTGGGACGTAGCTGCCTCAACCACTGTATCACACACGGTCATAGTCTCTTCCTCCGCAAGAACCATGAGATCTGACACTGTCTGCGAAGATGAATGAGTGATGACGACCTCGGCCGCGTCGACGCTCCCTGCTAATGTAGGTAAAGCCGCATTGCGATCTCGACCGAGAACGATGAGAGCAGTCCCGTCATCCCTCCTCATCCGGGAATCCTATTAAATTTCGAAGTAGTTTTTAAATATATTATTTTATTTCAATTGAATGTTAACTTCAGTAAATTGTTTTTGTATTTTATTTCTTAACAATTTTTTCTATACTTTATCTAACAATTTTTTAACAACTTTAACAAATTTTTTTTTAAAATTTTGTATACTTTAATTTATATATATAAGTACAATATATTGTATTAAATATAATGTGCTTTCAATATATTGTATTTGTATTTTATTTCTTAACAAATTTTTTATTTTATATTATACTTACAATATATTGTATTTTATATTTAATTCAATATTATCATATATGACTAATCTAAATTAAATTAATATATAAAATTTAAATAAAACTATCTAAAATTAATAAACTAACTATTACTTCCGATAAACTAACTATTATCTAAAATTACATAAACTAACTATTATTTCCGATAAATTAACTATTATCTAAAAATACCTAAAGTAATTATTATTTGTATATAAAATTAAACAATAAGGTAAAATAAAAATAAATGAATTGATGCTAACCGATGGAGTACTCAACAGGGGAGACACCTCATGGAGACGCCTCTTTCGACCTGCACCCGCTCTCCCACCACCGCGGCCACCCTCCTCACCGGCGCCACCACCACTGCCACCAGCACCACCGACGCTGCCCCCTCCAGATCCACCAGCACCACCAGCGCCGCCCCCTCCAAATCCACCAGCACCACCGACACCCCAACCTCGCCCAGAATCAACCACCACCGCCTCGCCCCCCTCCTCGCCGGCGCCGCCTCCTCGTCCTCGCTCAACATCCCCGCCACCACCATCACCACCACCGCCTCCTCCTCCTCGCCCAACGCCTCCCTTGCCTCGTCCTCGGTATCTCACCATCGCTCTCTCGCCGGATTTGGGAACATCGGACTTGATCTCTCTCTCGCCGATTCGTGTTCAGGAGCTCTCTCTCTCGCCGATTCGTGTTGAGGAAGAAGAATACCAGCGTCCAATCCGATGTTGTGCTTTATATAAAAAGAAGCGCAACGTCAGATTCGACGTTGTGCATAGTAGACACAACGTTCAATTGAACGTTGTGCTCCGCAACGTTTTGAATCACAACGTTCGATTGGACGTTGTGATTCAAATTACAACGTTGCATTTTGGGTGGGTTGAGACATGGGCCTTTTGGTTATGGGTTTTGGATAATTGTTGTAAGGGTTTAAATTATCTAAATTGTTATATAATTGTTTATTTATTCATCATTAAATTATTCTGGATTATTAATATATTTGAGTATTTATGCAACTCTTTTAGAAATTATTATTTAATATTTAGTTAGTATTTGTTTGCCATTTCGATACTTGTGGGAGTATTGGGATATTAAATGATTAGGGATAAAATGTCATTTCGATACTTGTGGGAGTATTGGGATGATTGTTTAATGTCGGAATTTATTTATGTTATTTTATTAAGTGTTCGAATTTGGCGAAGTTACAAATTCCCGATCGGAGGGAGGAACAAGTTGACGAATAAGTTAAATAAAAAATAAAACCTTACACCGCGACGAGCTTTGTTACAAAAAAATAAGTTGGTGTCATTTTGAAAATGAAGAAAGGGTTTGGACTTTTATAGGCCTTGACTCTTTGAAAAACTTTGTCCGCTGTACTCGTGGAACGACATGTGATTCTACGTACTTGAAATTTTTCGGCAAGTAGATTCACTCGTCGTTCGACGATTGCAGCGGATAAAGTTTTTCAAATAGAAAAGGCCTATAAAAGCCTAAACCCTTCCTTCATTATCAAAGTTGAAATGACAATACATACATTGCCTACAATGATACTAAATACTTCACAAATACAATGCCGACATACATCATGGTAGAACTCGTCCAGCATTTTCGTAATCCTGTTGCAAATGTCGGATTGGTAGGCCTCTCTGACGGAAAACGGTGTTTCATCCCTCTAACTTGATAACTGGTCCCATTGGACGTTTCTCCGTCTTTTAGGAAGGTACTCAGGGGTCTATTGGGGACCAATAGTAGGTGGTATATGCAGGAGAGGGATTGTTGTTGTGTGTCCGGGTTGTTGAGGTGGGTTGTTGCTTTTATAGGCCCTTCAAAATGCAACGTCGGATCGGACATTGCCAAACCCTATGCATCGTCAGATCGGACGTTGCATTGTGAAGGGCTTAGGGTTCTTACCCTAGAAACCCTATGCATAGGGTTTGTAACGTCGGATCGGACGTTGCCAAACCCAATGCAACGTCAGATCGGACGTTGCATTGTGAAGGGCTTAGGGTTCCTACCCTAGCAACCCTATGCATAGGGTTTGCAACGTTGAATCAGACGTTGCCAAACCCTATCCAACGTCGGATCGAACGTTGCATTGTGAATGGCTTAGGGTTCCTACCCTAGCCCCTATGCATAGGGTTTGCAAAGTTGGATTCGACGTTGTATAGGGTATAGCAACGTGCGATCCGACGTTGCATGCCATGCGCTGCATTTTGACTCGACATCGACCCATCTTCAATCGATATATTTTTTCTTCTAATTAGATTCGATTCAAGTGAATATTAAAATGATTCATATTCAATGTATTTGTTCTTCTAAGTAGATTCGATTCAAGTGAATATTGAAATGATTCATATTCAATGTATTTGTTCTTCTGAATAGATTCGATTCAAGTGAATAATCAAATGATTCATATTCAATGTATATGTTCTTCTAATTAGATTCGATTCAAGTGAATATTAAAATGATTCATATTCAATGTATTTGTTCTTCTAAGTAGATTTGATTCAAGTGAATATTGAAATGATTCATATTAAATGTATTTGTTCTTCTAAATAGATTTGATACAAGCGAATAATCCAATGATTCATATTCAATGTATATGTTCTTCTAATTAGATTCAATTCAAGTGAATATTAAAATGATTCATATTCAATGTATTTGTTCTTCTAAGTAGATTCGATTCAAGTGAATATTGAAATGATTCATATTCAATGTATTTGTTCTTCTTATTAGATTCGATTCAAGTGAATAATCAAATGATTCATATTCAATGTATATGTTCTTCTAATTAGATTCGATTCTAGTGAATATTAAAATGATTCATATTCAATGTATTTGTTTTTCTAATTAGATTAGATTCAAGTGAATAATCAAATAGTTTACATCACAAGTGCTTTACCGAATAGAGTTTACATAGAGTTTACATAGTTTAGGGGAGTACATAGATTCGATTAGATCCAAGCCATAAATATACCTAAGGTTACAATCAAGGGGAGTACATAGAGTTTACATCACAAGTGCATTACCGAATATATAACATATGAAAAAACCATACAGTTGCCCCTAATCGTACATTGAAAACACAAAATCAATTGGATCAGTTGCTCCCAACGGACTCAGCAGGAGCCGTTGGTTGTATCTCAATCAGCGCCTGCTGGAACGCGTATTGTTCGCTATAGGGAGAATTCAAATATTTATATATAATTCTCAACTATGCTAACTCCCTGTCTCAAACAAATAATACAAGAATCCCTCCCAATGTAGTAGTAGGGTGATTCAGGATCGAATCCACGAGCAGGTATGTCAGCGCTTCCCTTGTTACAATCACGATCAAGCTTTCGACCTCAGAAGACACTCGATATCGATGTGTCGGGTCGATATCGACCTCAGTTCTGGTCGATTTCCAGTAGAGTTCATGCAGAAGACAAAAGCAGCAAAGTCGACGTCGAGACAGACCTCGATATCGATGTTAGACCTCGATATTGACCTTTATAGTTGATTTTGATGTTTGTCACAGAAACTGTAATTCGTAACCGATTGTCGGAAAAGAGTCCGAAGAATGTAGAATGGTTAAGAAGGATGATCAGAAACAAAACTAAAACTTTTATTTAAATTCAATTAATTAAAAAGATTCCAAATTCGGGGTTTCATGCCACAACGATAACAATGCAAGTTTAATGCTAAAGTTAGGCAATTTAATGCCTTTCCATCAAATAACTTTCGTTATCAATACTTAGGTGATTAGAGGCTCTCGCATAGTTCCTAAGAGTTACCATCCAATTCATGAGTAATCCAAGTTCACAATACGAGTGGCTTTTGCTTCAATAATGCAAATAATGAATCTTCATGACTTTCGCAAGGAATCATGCATAGGATAGAAGACGAAATCGTATAAAAGTCATACCTTTGATGCACTTACCCTACATCGCTATCGTCGGGCTCACCCCGACCCTAGAAGTGGGTTGATTACTCGCTTCTCATCATGCAACTCATCATCATCATTGAAAGAAAACTACTTTGAAATTGCAAAAGAAAGAAATTACAACCGAACAAGCCAAATCTCCGCTCTCGCTTCCACCAACTCAATTCGGCCTCCTCTCTCTCTCCACTAATTCTCTGCGTTAAAACTACTAAAACTTGATGTGTTTTGATGTGTGTTCATGATTAAACTCATCCCTAATGGCCTCTAGATATAGATATCGAACTTTGCTATCCAAAGACTCGAAACTTTATCTTTATTCTCTAAGATAAAACTTAAATAAAGTAAAACTAAAAATTCTATGGTAAATCAGCTTCATATGATAGCTCTGATGTTGAAGATAAGAAATCTCGACTTTTGGATAGACGTGCAAGCTTCGGATAGAATTCTATCAAAATCTGAGTCGGATTCCTCTGTTAGGAAACATCGATATCGACCTTCAGACGTCGATATCGACCTTTGTGAAACTCTATCTCGAGATCTCCTTCTCCTACTCGGATTAGCACTCGACTTCTATCTTTTATCTCGATCTGGACACTCGATATCGACCTTCAGACCTCGATATCGACCTCTGTGATGTCGACATGCTTTGTTCTCTTTTCTGCTCGATTCCTATGTCTCTGCTGTACTCGATGTCGAGGTCCCCAGTGGATTTCGACCTCTTCAGAAGTCTTCGAGTTCTTTTTCTGCTCTTTCGAATCGTTCCATTTTTATCCTGTTTTCGGCGAAATCACATAGAAACTCATGCAGACCCATATATTTGACATTTAAGCATAAACTACACTAATCCCATGTTTTCCCACTAATATGCATGCAATTGAATGATAAAATGGGCTTATTTGTGCATAGAAAATATGGCAATTTGCGCGTGCATCAAACACCCCATATTTATGCTTGCTTGTCCCCAAGCAATACCTTTAATGGGCATTCAGGGGAAGAAAGTAAACCCTCAACATTATAGATTCATTTTTCATATGTCCCTACAATCAATTGCCATCCTCGATAAGGTACTTATGTCAACCAAGTCCATGCCTCTGCATAAAAGCAATTTCATACTCATAAAAGGAGGTTTATATGCAAAAACAATTTTAGCGACATAACATTAATAATCAAGAGGACTTTTGCAAGCTTGTGAGAAGTAGATTGGTAAAAGGCTAAAGGTGGGCCAATATTTGGCCATTTGGTGTTAAATCCGGGGAAACATACTTTCTTTCCAAAAAATTCCACATTCCTTCTTCATAATGTCTCACCTTTCACTCATGGCTCAATGCTTTTATTCAATATAATGCTTTTACCTCTCTAACCTTGGCACTGCCTTCTCGCGAGTCGCAAACATGGGTGTCATGAATGGCCCCGGATACTTAGTACTTCGGACTCCTCACCTTGTGTCCCATCTCGCTGAGCTAACATCTCAACGAGCAGGGTCGACCTACCCTTATCTCCTGAGGTGATCGGATTTTTTCTCGCTCATTAAATTTTCCATATTTCATAAAGTCTTTCATTCCTGCCAACAACTTCATAAATATATGCACAACTCCATATAACTCCAAAGATGACATCCGCTTTCAAACATGTCCCCGGATAGGGTATAAGGTATAAAATGGGAAATATGATATATATGTGGAGCAATAATGATCTTGATAAGGCTCATATATGGCTTGTGACTTTTGCAAATATGCATAGGTAAGGCTAGGATATGAACTTGTATATGTAAGCACTTTGTATGGAAATTTCATAAAAAGTCCTCCATCATCTTATCATGCACATGTCAAAAGCAACTTCACAATTTTTCATCTCCTTTATTTTTTTCTTTTTGCACTTCATTGGGACTTCCCTTAACTAGACAATTTCATGTTATATCTCTAATGAATCTAATTTTGCATCATAGAGCTCTTTTTTATACTTATATGACTATTTCTTTTTACTTCAATTTTTGATGGGGGTCATTTTTTTTATTTTTTTTATTTTTTTTCGAAATAAAATATAAACTAAGTATGCATTAAGATAAATATGCAAATTTAAACTAAGTATGAATATGCAAAAACATGTAAGTAAGCTTTTCCCCCACCCCATACTTGAAACCTACAGTGTCCTCACTGTATTAGAACTAGGGTTAAGAAGAAAACTTACTAAACCGTCACAAATTGAGGAGTCGAAGAAGACAGCAGGTATGGTTGATATCGACCTTTCACATCGATATCGATGTTTCTCATCGATTTCTGGCTCAAGCTTTAGGGTGATCCGGCCTCGACCACAAGCCCATCTGAATCGACCTTAAGGTCGATGTCGATCTTCATCATCGAAATCGATGTCTTTTCTGTGTGCTTTTCTCTTTTCTGCAACTTGTTAAAAAAATAAACCAAAATATGCAAAATAATAAAATGTCTCAAACCAAAGTAAAAGCTGTCTAAAACCAAAACTAAGTCTTTGTTACAAGCTCTAGACTTTTAAGTCGCTAGGTCGACTTCTTCCTTTGCGCTTCTCAAGGCGGCATCTGCAGAGCCCATGTGGCTTGGGCCTCAAATATGACTCTTTTCTTGTCACGCAGCTGTATTCCACCGGGATGGATCTGATTCACCATGAATGGTCCCAAATTCTTATCTTTGAATTTCGTAGGGAACCAATGGTCCTTAGATTTGGCAACATAGACTTTATCTCCTATCTCATATTGGCTTGAATCATCATCGGATACCCTACATAAGCGCACATGCCAAGGCACACCTCTTCCAAATAATGATAAATCTTTAATTGTAATGGAACAGGAGGAATCCGTACCTTGACTTACCCTCTTCTCAGTCTGTGGCTCAGGTCGACATCTATGTTCAGAGGTCAATATCGACCTCTGTTGTACTCCTAGAGGATTAGTCGATTTAGAGTACTGTTTCTGCTCGATATGACCAGGTCGATATCGACCCTCAGAGATCGACATCGAGGTCTCTATTCCTCCCTTCTCAGCTCCAATGGTGGTCGATTTCATCAGATGTGCATGGTCGATATCGACCTTAGACATCGATTTCATGTTTCTTCTTCTCCTCCGTCGACCCCATATTTATGACCTGACATAAAATCTTGAACATTATTAGTCGATCTCGACTTACCTGGGTCGATTTCGAGGTTCTGTTTGGCCCCTTCGTTCAAGATTGCCACAACTTCCTCTATTTGGGCTTCTATGGCCCTCTTTTCAAGCTCTTCCGGTCTTCTATGGCCCTCTTTTCAAGCTCTTTCGGTGTCATACTCCTTACTTTGGCTTCTCCACATGCTATGTAGACACCATTGATTGCGTTTATCTCCAATGGCCCTTGATTTTTCACGGTCTTGCTGAAGGCATACTCTGTCACCTCGTCACTAATTGTGAATGAGAGCAATCCTTTCTTCACGCTAATGTTGGCATCGACGGTTGCTAGGAATGGCCTACCTAAAATAATGGGACAAATAGGGTCCTCCGCTATATCAACAACTAAGAAATCAGCAGGGACAAAGAATTTACCTACTTGTACTGGCACATCCGTCACTATTCCAGTTGGAATCACTACCGTATTGTTTGCCATGTATAGTCTTGCATCAACGGTCTCCAGAGGACCTATATTTACCTTGTGCCATATGGTTAGTGGCATCATGCTAACGCTAGCGCCCAAGTCAACTAAAGCATTAAATTTGCATTGACCTAAACCTATAGCGATAGAAAACTTACCTGGGTCTGCCCGCTTTTGTGGTAGCTCTAACCTGTTGTACTTCTCTGCGATCTCAGAAAGTGATCGCTTCTTACCCAATATGTCCTTAAGGAACCTTACATAGGATGGAATCTCATGAAGTGCTTCTGTGAATGTTATAGAGACATTTAGTCCCTGAAGCATCTTCACGAACTGCTGGAACTTCTTTTCCACTGGGTCCTTAATCATCTTTTTAGTTGGGAATGGCAACACCTTCTTCCTTCCCACGGCTGTATTGAGGTCGACATCAACTGGAGGAGTCAATTTCTATGGTGACGCAACATCAGAATCAACATCGACTGGAAGGTCGACATCGACGTCACCTTGGTCGATATCGACAGGGGGGTCGATATCGATGTCTGTTTTGGCTCCTTTTCCTCCACTTTTTTCTCGGGCGTTTGTAATTGACACCCACTCCATAGGTTTATTGTCGTAATGTGTCCAGTGGTTTTTCCCTTTTGGTTGGGCACAGTGGATCCAGGGAATGATCCTGACGCTTTGGGTATTGCTTCCGCCAATTGACCCATTTGGGTCTCCATGTTGCGCTTCCAAACGTCGATCTACCCAAGCCTAGAATTGATGCCCTGCAGCTGAGTATGGAAGGAGTTGTTGGCATGTTTGAACTCAGCATGGTTCCTCCGCATCTCATCAAGATTGATCTGCAGGTCATCCTTCCTTGTCTCCCGCTCAGGGTGTCCTGGTGCTCTATATGGTGGGGGATCCCTTGTTTTATAGAACCTTTGATCTCCCCAATATTGTTGATTGCCCCCTCCATAGGAGCCTCTCGTCCACTTGGCTTCCTCATGTTGTTCCGCCATGGATACTTGCTCAGTATATGGACATACACTAGTGTTATGCCTTGTTGAGCCACATTCCTTACAAGGTTGATTGTTTCTCAGGAACCTAACTTGCTTTGAAGGCGGCGTGTCTGATCGTTATGGAATTGTTGCACATCAGGGTCTATCTTTTTTGGAGGCTCATATAGTGGCATCGATGGGGCATGCCTTGCATCATAGGCTGCAGCAGTCCCATAGGTGTTATCAAAGTTCACGAGCCTCTCAATGGTCTCCCAGGCCTCCGTGGGTGTAAGCTCAATGTACCGATAGGTGGTATATGAATTGATCCTCTCCTTATTCGGTGCATCAAGGGCGTTGTAAAATATCTCATGTATGACATATGGAAGTTGCCCATGCATCGGGCATGATCTCAGTAAGTCCTTAAATCGCTCCCACGCCTGTGCTAGTGTTTCACCTGGCTTTTGTTTGAAAGCCGTGATCCTTTGTCGCAGCATCGCTGTTTTAGAAGGTGGAAAGAACTTATTTAGGAATGCTTCTTTCACCTCCGCCCATGTCCTCAGCGAGCGTGGAGCCAAACTCTCAAGCCATTGTACTGCCTTCCTTGCCAAAGACCATCGAAAAGATTTTAGTCTCACATACTCTAAATTTACTCCATCAGCAACTGTTTCACATAAATCCATAAAAGTAGAGATGTGTTGCAGAGGGCATTCATTTGGTCTTCCTTCGAAAGTGTTTCTTTTAATTTCAGAAAGGAAGTTAATTTTAATTTCATAATTGGAGTGAGGAATTAAAATAGTGGATTCAGGAACATGAAGCGGCGGATGCATGTTGTGCATCGCCGTGTGTGGATACTGATTGAGCCACTCTTGGGCTTGTTTGCACGCATCCTCCTCCCTATCAGCACGGGCTCGCTGTGCAGCAGCGGCGGCCCTCTCAGCAACGATTGTAGCATTGTGGTCCTCGATCTCCTTCCTCAACCGCTCTATGGTCTCAGCCTGCGTCTCGTTGTCAGCCATGATGCGAATTGCTTTGTTGCGAAGATGGTAGAAATGTTCAGGCTTGTTGATGGGTTCCAGGATAGGTCAGTATTCAGAACGTCGCATAAACCTGCAAAATAAACTCTAAGTCGGATTCCTTTGCTGGCCAACATCGATATTGACCTTCAGACATCGATATCGACCTCTGTGAAACTCTATCTCGAGCTCTCCTTCTCCTACTCAGATTAGCACTCGACTTTTATCTTTTATCTCGATCTGGCCACTCGATATCGACCTTCAAACGTCGATATCGACCTTTGTGATGTCGACATGCTCTGTTCTCTTTTCTGCTCAATTCCTATGTCTCTGATGTACTCGATGTCGAGGTCCCCAGTCAATTTCAACCTCTTCAGAAGTCTTCGAGTTCTTTTTCCACTCTTCCGAATTTGTCCATTTTCGTCCTGTTTTCTGCGAATCACATAGAAACTCGTGCAGACCCATATATTTGACATTTAAGCGTAAACTACACTAATCCCATGTTTTACCACTAATATGTATGCAATTGAATGATAAAATGGACTTATATATGCATAGAAAATATGGTAATTTGTGCACACATCACGTACGTTGCCATAGTGTCTTGGGTGGGGCGCGCTACTACGTCCACTGCGTATTGGGCAATGTTGCGAATACGCGAATGACTCACGTCAGTGTAAATACTTTTGATATAATACCTTTATCTGCTCCAAGACGCAAGGGTAGTATGACTTAGGGTCATCGTCGCAATCCCTTCCACCGAAATGCACCTGCGTTGACCGCTCAAACCTGCGATGACACTTCACAGAAAATAAAGTGCATGGATAAAAATGACGAAAATTCCTGTGCTTGCAGTTGCAAAAGTGACGTTCAGGCGACATACTGTGTCTGGTCACTTTAACAGTGAAACAGGTCCCGTCTGAGAACTTGACTTCCTTGACGAAGCTGTACGGAGTTGAAGGCATGGTTGAATGCTTTTGGGTGTTTGGTGTATGGAGGATGTGGGGAGTGGGGACCGGAGGTTGGAGCTTATATGGTCCCCTCAATCACCTCGTCAGATTAGACGTTGTAATGGGGGAATGCACCATTACAATGTCAGATTAGACGTTGTCATGGGGGAATGCACCATTACAATGTCGGATTTGACGTTGTAATGGGGGAATGCACCATTACAACGTCCGATTTGACGTTGTGATTGGGGAATGAACCATTACAACGTCCGATTTGACGTTGTAATTGGGTTTACAACGTCAAATAGGACGTTGTGAAGTCTGACCAAAACGAATAAAATTGACGTCATGTTCTCCCGCAATGCCTTTATATACTTCCAACATGAGGGCGAATGAATGTCATCTCTTCACCTCACAATTTCACACAATAGTAATTTTATCTATATAGAGGAAAATGTCATCCTCAGAAAGTGAACGAGCAATGGAGGTGGCACGAGATGAAGCTCCCGCACCACAAATCAATGTCACCCCACAGGTAAAATGTTATGGATGTATTATTTGCCTCTATGTTCTTATTTGTATCCAGTTTAAACTGAAGTAAGGATATACTTTCTGCCTCTATATGCTTATCTGTATCCATAAGGATATACTTTTTAAGTAAAATCAAGTTCATATACTTTCTTATGTCTTTATCCAGTATCGAGACTTTACAATTGTGTTTACCGACACTCGTACTTGGCATTGCCGTAAAGAAATGGTCGACCATTTTAAGCATATCGGTGTGAAGCACAATATGGTCTTAGTAATCAAGCGATCGTGGTCTAGCACTGCAAACCGACCGGGTGGCGTGTTGTTAGCGTGCGAGCAATATGGGGTGTTTCGCAGAAGGGGGAAGCAGATTCGCAGCACGCAGAGCAAACTAACCAACTGTCCATTCTCCTTACACGTTCATGAGGGGGGACCGAGTATGTGGACGTTGACCGTGCAAAATGGAACGCACAACCATCACCTTCCTCACCAATTAAAGGGTCATGCTTACGCTGGAAGGATGAACCCGGGGGAGAAGAAAATGTGCAAGTGGATGAAAGACATAGGAACTCCACCGAAGGCCATCGCGTACGGGCTACGGTAAGTAGATGTGAATAGCGTCACCTCAGCGCGATCACTAGAGAACACCCTCAACAAACTCGCCGTTGAATAGAGAGGAAATCGGACGATGACGCAAGATACCCTCCATCGTCTCCGAGAAAGAGGCTACTACTACGAATTCAGAAGAAGCCCAGACGATGACAACGTATTGAATGACCTTTTTCTCGCACACCCAGATGGGATTCGTCTCTTAAATAAATACTCGTATGTCATCGTGATGGATAGTACGTACAAGACGAACGTGTAAGTACTATATCTTATATCTTCATACATTTCTTCCTTATCGAGTGTTATACTAACGTGAGTACGTTGCTACAGTGCGTCCACAGGTACAATGTTGCTCTGTGCGAGATAGTGGGCTTAACGCCAACGGGAAATAACTTTTGCATCACCTATGCTTTTATGGCTCGCGAGAACGAGGACACGTACGCTTGGGTGCTCAACAACCTACGTGTTATTCTTCAGGGTAGGGTACCAGATTCGATCATGACAGATCGGGAGCTGGGCCTTCTGGCTGCACTTAGGGTCGTCTACCCCGATGTGCAACATTTACTGTGCTGGTTACATGTAACTCGCAAGAGTGAAGAGGCCGCATTGAAGATTACCAAAAATTCAAAACTGGCACAACTATTCAAGAATCACGTGTGGGGTTTATTCTTGGCTTCTTCAGAGGAGTCGTTCGAACGGCGCCGGAGATGGCTTCACGGCCATTGACGGATAGCACCCGCGGTCATGGGGTATCTGGAATCAGTGTGGCTTATCCACCGGACAAGCCTTGTGAGATGTTACACCGACCACATCCTCAACTTTAGAACGAGGACAACCAATAGGTACGGATATCGTTTCCGTTGTTACCCTTGTAACTCCTTTCCTAAATTTTGAAATTCGTTCACCTCGAGCACATGATGCAATGTGTAGGGTTGAAGGCCATCATAAAGTGTTAAATGAAGCATTGCACTCGTCCACATGTGATTTTCGTATCGTGGTGGATGTCATTCATCGAGTTAATGAATGTCAGGTGCACGATCTCCAGACTGCCTTGGAGATAGATCATTTCAAATGGCCAACTAACGCACACAACGTCCCCTTATTCGAAGAGGTTAAGCACGTGGTTTCGAAGAAGTGCTTCGAATATCAGTACGAGTTTTGGAGGACCAATGTTGATGGAAAAGTACCTGAAGACTGCCTTGACCGGTATTGGAGAATTTGCTTTGGGCTGCCGTGTGTGCACGACGTTCAGCGTTGTGTTGTTGAAGGAGTTCCAATATCACCAAACGACATCCACTCATTTTGGAAAGATCTGACATGGGATGAATCAGAAAATGTTGCCTTACCATATGCCATGTCATCTTCGTACACTGCCTCCAATGAAGCCTGTGACCCTGATCTGCACCCACCTGAGTGTGGTAGCGTACGTTCAAAGGGCATACCTAGAGGGAGGAGGAACCCTTTCAGAACGAATCCCTTACGATATGAGGAATATCGGGCCAATTTTGAAAGGGAGGAAGCTAGATCAGGTCGCCACGGTAGGGACCGAGAGTCTGGACCACCGTTTGACGCACAATACTGGGGTTTGACTGGGGTCACAACAATGTGGACCCTTTTATGTTCAGGCACATTGCGGCAGCCGTCGACGTTGTAGGAGATGGTCACTACGGATATCAGGCTTTGGCACAAATGATGTTACGGCAAGGAGAGGCACGATTTCGAGATATGAAAGGGTTATTGTGCACCCATTTCGAACAGAATCATCAACTTTACGTCGGTTGTTACATGGGAGGGTATTCGGTGCGAAAGTTTATCGACCTGCAGAGTTACTCCGGCATAGTGGGAGGTGACCGAAGATACTGGATCTAGCTGCCGATCATGGGTCTTGTGTTCGCAACCGTCTACCAGGTGCCCCTTGTCGTCTTATCTTGGCACATGTCATTCACATGCCTCCCTATGTACACCGAACAACCAAATGGCGCCCTGAACAAGGCCATACTAGGCCTGGCCTGCATCGGGAATCAAGATCATTTCGCAGCGGTGAGTATGATATGTGTTACTCTCACTTCAAATGCATTTCATCCATAAATTACCAAACTTAACATTCTAATATACTTATTGCAGATATGGTTACATCGCAACGCTCCTTTACCTCCTCCAACGCATGAATGGATGGCATACCATCACCCGAGCGTCAACGGATGGGATACTCACTTCCAAGACCAATTTGATAGATTTAGAGAATTGTGGGTTCAGGAAGGTCGTCCCCTATACCATGTTTAGGAGTCATGACACGATTTTCAGTTATCGTTGCCCTATTACATTGCCAGTCATCCATGCACGTTTGTTGTCATCAAGACGTAGAAACAGTAAAAAAAACAAGCATTCAAGCAAAACGAACATCAATTGGCGCCAAATCGAAAATACAAACATTTTTTAACTTAAAATTTTAGAAAAGATTACAAACATTTTTTAACTTAAATTTTCAGCAAGGGTTCTTGTATTAAACGGAACAGCTACCGACAGACTCCTCAGGACTGTTTGGGTATATCCGAATCTGCACCTGCTGGAACACATATGTCGTCATCCCATCTTGGGCAGGGCGCGCTGCCATATCAACTGCATACTGGGCAAGGCTGCGGTAACGAGTGGGAGACACCTCGTCGTAAAAAATGGTCAGCATATCCGTTATCTGCTCGGTGATCCGCATATAGTACGATGCAGGGTCGTCGTCACACTCTTTACACTCGAATTGCAACTTTGGTGACCTCTCGAGGATGCGGCAACCCTGCACAGAAAATAGATTGCATCGAAATAAATGCTTATAGTTCTTGTGCTTGCAGTTGCAAGCATCATATTCAGGTGGACGACGGTGTCTCTCCACTTCAACAGTGAAACGGGTCCCATCACGAAACATGCCATGTTTAACAAAGCTATTTGGGTTTGATGCCATGATGTGTGTTTAGTTTATGGTAGGGGATGTGCCTCGGGGAACAAGTGTTGCGGTATTTATAGATGACCTAATTAACAACGTTCGATTGAACGTTGTTATGGGAGACCACAACGTCGAATATGACGTTATTACAACGTTAAATATTACGTTGTTATGTGGCCCGCCCAGGCCCACTTTACAACGTCGACCCGCCCCGTCGTCCTCCAATTCACAACGTCGTGTATGGCATATCACAACGTTGGATTAGACATTGTAACAACGTGACATTCAACGTTGCTACAACGTTATATCTAACGTTGTATTAGCAGCGCTAACCGCGGATTTGCGGTGTATATAGGGAGACCCATTATGAATTATGGAAAATTTAATGAGCGAGAAAAAATCCGATCACCTCAGGAGATAAAGGTAGGTCGACCCTGCTCGTTGAGATATTAGTTCAGCGAGATGGTACACAAGGTGAGGAGTCTGAAGTGCAAAGTATCCGAGGCCATTCATGACACCCATGTTTGCGACTCGCGAGAAGGCGGTGCTAAGGTTAGAGACGTAAAAGCATTATATTGAAAAAGAAGCATTGAGCGATGAGTGAAAGGTGAGACATTATGAAGAAGGAATGTGGAATATTTTGGAAAGAAAGTATGTTTCCCGGATTTAACACCACATGGTCAAATATTAGCCCATCTTTAGCCTTTTACCAATCTACTTTTCACAAGCTTGCATAAGTCCTCTTGATTATTAATGCTATGTCGCTGAAATTGTTTTTTGTTTATAAACCTCCTTTTATGAGTATGAAATTGCTTTTATGCACAGGCATGGACTTGGTTGACATAAGTACCTTATCAAGGATGGCAATTGATTATAGGGACATATGAAAAATGAATCTATGATGTTGAGGGTTTACTTTCTTCCACTGAATGACCATTAAAGGTATTGCTTGGGGACAAGCAAGCTGAAGTATGGGGTGCTTGACGTGCGCGCAAATTGCCATATTTTCTATGCACATTTAAGTCCATTTTATCATTCATTCGCATGCATATTAGTGGGAATACATGAGATTAGTGTAGTTTGTGCATAATTGTCAAATATATGGGTCTGCACGAGTTTCTATCTGATTTCGCAGAAAACAGGGCAAAAATGGACAGATTTGGAAGAGCGGAAAAAGAACTCGAAGTCTTCTGAAGAGGTCGAAATCAACTGAAGGACCTCGACATCGAGTATAGCAGAGGAAGAAATCGAGCAAGAAGAGAACAAAGCATGTCGACACTAGCAGAGGTCGATATCGAGGATGCATGGTCGATATCGAGTGGCCAGATCGAGATAAATGATAAAAGTCGAGTGCCAATCCTAGTAGAAGAAGGAGAGCTCAAGATATGATAATAGAGAGGTCGATATCGATGTCCTTAGGTCGATATCTATGTTACCAGCAGAGAAGTCCGACTCAGATTTTGATAGAATTCTATCCGAAGCTTGCACGTCTATCCAAAAGTCGAGATTTCCTATCTTCAACGTCAGAGTTATCATATGAGCTGTTTACCCTTGAAGTTTTTAGTTTTAACTTATTTATGTTTTACCTTAGAGAATAAAGATAAAGTTTCGAGTCTTTGGATAGCAAAGTTCGATATCTATATCTAGAGGCCCTTAGGGCTGAGTTAAATCATTCAATTACATCCACACACGTAGAGAATTCGGTTTTCAATAGAGAGAATTTGTAGAGAGAGAGAGGAGGCCGATTGAGGTTGGAGAGAAGCCAGAGCGGAGATTTGGCTTGGTTCGGTGGTAATCTTTCTTTCTGAGTTTTAATTCAAAGTAGTTTTCTTTCAATGATGATGATGAGTTGCATGATGAGAAGCGAGTAGTCAACCCACTTCTAGGGTCGGGGTGAGCCCGACGATAGCGATGTAGGGTAAGTGCATCAAAGGTATGACTTTTATGCGATTCCGTGTTCTATCCTATGCATGATCCTTTGCGAAAGTTAGGGAGATTCATTATTTGCATTATTGAAGCAAAAGCCACTCATATTGTGAACTTGGATTACTCATGAATTAGATAGTAAGTCTTAGGAATTATGCGACAGCCTCTAATCACCGAAGTGTTGGTAACGAAAGTTATTTGACGAAAAGGCATTAAATTTCATAACTTTAGCATCAAACATGCATTGTTATCATTGTGGCATGAAACCCCGACTTTGGAAGCTTTTAATATATTGAATTTCATTTAAAGTTTAAGTTTTGATTTCTGATCATCCTTCTTTCCCATTCTACGTTCTTCGGATACTTTTCCGACAATAGGTTACGCATTGAAGTTTCTGTGACAAACATCGGAATCAACTGTAAAGGTCGATATCGAGGTCTAACGTCGATATCGAGGTTTGTCTCGACGTTGATCTTTGCTGCTTTTGTCTTTTGCAGGAACTTTGTTGGAAATCGACAAGAACTGAGGTCGATATCGACCAAACACATCGATATTGAGTGTCTTATGAGGTCAAAATCTTGATCGTGATTACAACAAGGGAAGCGCTGACATACCTCCTCATGGATTCGATCCTGAATTACCCTACCACTGCATCGGAAGGGATTCTTGTATTATTTGCTTGGAACAGGGAGTTAGCATAGTTAGAGTTGAATTTGAATATTTGAATCTACCTTCTGTTCAACCGAACACATACTGGGGAAGAAGCGATCTATTGATGTGATCGCAAAGGAGTGCAGCAAAATGGAGCTACTAGAGAAGAGGTCAGACCCAAGTAAGTTTGCTATCACTATAGGCTTAGGTCAACACCGATTTAATGCTTTATGTGATTTAGGGGCTAGTGTTAGCATTATGCCACTAACAATATGGTCAAAGGTAAAGATTGGTGCCCTAGAGCGTGTGGATGCTAAACTCTATATGGCGAACAACACTGTGGTCATTCCAAAGAGCCTGGTAGATGATGTACCGGTTCAAGTAGGTAAGTTCTTTGTCCCTGCTGATTTTCTAGTTGTTGATATGGAAGAGGACCCTGCTTGTCCAATTATTTTAGGAAGAACCTTCTTGGCAACCATTGATGCAAACATAAGCGTAAGGAAGGGATTTCTCTCATTCACCATCAACGATGAAGTTATAGAGTACGCCTTCAACAAGGCGGTAAATAGGAATGAAGGTCCTATGGAGGTGAAATCAATCAAGGGCGTCTACATCGCTTGTGGGGAAACTAAGGTAAGAGATATGACCCCCGAAGAGTTAGAGAAGAGGGCTATAGGAGCCCAAGTGGAGAAAATCGTGGCAATCTTGAACGAAGGCACTAAAGTACCACTCATAATCGACCCAGGTAAGTCGATATCGACTCACAATTTTCAAGATTCTGTGCAAGGTTTTAAGTATGGGGTCGATGTCAAATCTAACCACTCGAAATCGAGTGCCTCACTTGAAATCGACCTAAAATCCAAAGCCGACATCGACTGAACCAGAAGCCGAAGGAGAAAAGAATCACTCGATATCGAGTCCATCTAGTCGATGTCGAGTAGATTAGATTGAGTCGACTTCCCCCACATCGACAGAACCACCATGAGCAGAAGACAAGTCGATATCGGGTGACACTAGTCGATATCGACTGGACCCTTAGGCAAAAAAGGAAAGCTCCGAAAAGGTAAACCAAGGTTTGGATCCCTCTTTCCAAATTTCAATAAATGATTTATCTATATATTGGAGAGGTTTGCCTTGGTATGTGCGCTTATGCAGGATATCCAATGATGACTCGAGCAACTATGGAGTAGGAGATAAGGTGTATGTCTCTAAATCAAAGGATCATTGGTTCCCGAGAAAGTTCAAAATAAAGAAGATGGGTCCATTCACTGTGAACAAGATCCATTCAGGCAGGATGCAACTGCGAGACAAGAATTGAGTGCTATTTGAAGCCCAGGCTACATGGACTCTGCAGATGCCGCCTTAAGAGCATGAAAAAAGAAGTCAACCTAGCGACTATAAAGTCTAGAGCTTGTAACAAGACAAATAGTTTTTAGGATTTGGATATTTTTGGTTTTGTTTTGAGACTTTATGTTTTGGTTTTTGTTTTATTTTCTAACGAATTTCAGGAGAAAGAAGAAGCGAAAAAAAGAACTCGATATCAAATATAACAGTCAATATCGACTGAGAAAGTCGATTTGGAGAAGTTGCGATCGACTGAGGATCACCTTGAAGCTTGACATCACAAGGAATTGAGTGAAACTAGTCGATATCGACTGGATCACCCGATATCGACTAGCCCTACAAACGTCTTCAGCACCTGATTTTCGCTAATTTCTAGTAAGTTTCTTTCTTAACCCTAGTTCTTATACAGTGAGGACACTGTAATCTTTAAGTATGGGGTGGGGTAAAGGCTTACTTGCATTTTTTAATCATTTTTTGCGCATATTACATATTTCGTTTTCACAGTTATGCATACTTCTATACATAGTTACTTTAGATATGTTTATGCATCATATTTATTTTTAAAAAAAAAAATCACCCCATTGAAAAAAATTGAAAAAGTGTCATGGAAGCTTTTATTGAACTCGACGATGCAAAAGTAGATTCATTAGAGATATAGCATGAAATTGCCTAGTAAAGGGAAGTTACAATGAAGTGCGATTTTGTTAGAGAAAACCATGAAAGAGAGGTAAAATCTGAAGTTGCTTTTGACATGTGCATAATAAGAGGATAGATGACTTTATAATTTTCATACATGTGCTCAATTTCATATCCTAGCCTTACCGATGCATATTTGCATTACACAAGCCATATATGAGCATTACATTATTATTGCTCCACATGCATATTGCCCCTTTTGTATACCTTGTATCCTATCCGGGGATTATGTTGAGAATGAATGGGATCCCAACGTCGATGGTTCTGGCCTCCCGTGGTGTGGGTATCCCCACTATCTATCCACTTTGTGGATCAAATCATGAAGACATCCCCCCATCTTCTTTGGGGTTGTCCAATCACCAATAACACTATTTATAAACTTGATTCTAATCTAGAACCCATACTACATCAACACTTCGCTATGAGTCTGCCTTTGAACAACATCATAAGGAATATCAAAGAAAAAATTGGAGCCATTCGCTTCATTAAGCTATCTATGGCTTGGTGGAGTATTTGGTACTTTCGTAAGAAAACTATATTTGAAAATCTGAAACTAGATCCAAGGAGCATTGTTTCGTTTATTGATGGACAATGCTTATTATGGTTAGATTAAAAATAGAATGACGACCGAGGGGTGAAAGCCATCCCGACAGGCAAGCAAAACGAAGAAATAAACAAAAATAGTCTATGCCTCCTGTAGGCTACCATAAACTCAACTTTGATGGTGAAGCGGTTCTAGAATTTCACCTATACTTATTACCTCAAGGTGACGATGAAAGTCCTTTAATACCTGTAGTATTGTAAGACAATACTCGGTTTCACGATCAAATGGTTCTTTTATTGTTGAGCGTGGCCTTACGAGCATCCAAGTTTCGCGATCAAGTATATTTACTATTCAATCGTCGTCTTTAGAAGAAGTTTGATTCGATGATGTGTCTTTCTTAGAAAAGCTTCTTCTCCGATTCAAGGATCTAAAGAGCTCAGACCTAAGGGTTTTACGTCAAAGGAAGTTGCAGAGCTCCTTTTCTTATCTATTATTTCGGATCCCTTTTCTGGTGGATATTAGGGGGTATTTATAGTGTTGTCCAAGCGAGCAGCTGGCTGGTGACCTCGTGGTTCTTGTAGGGGACACGTGTAGCTCCTGCCCTCATGTCAGCGGTCTAGGGTAGCTATACGTGCCGATATTAGCAGAGAGGTACTTCACCAGCGAGTTGCTTGCTCTTTTTAGGGGAGTTTTAGTCGGTTCGGAGTTTCTATTCGCAATCTCAATCTCAAGGGGGAGTATTCTTATTTAGATTCGATCCTTTGTTTATGTGAATCGGGAAAACTCTGATCGCGATGATATGGTCTTTAGTGGGTATATGACTTTTGCGTAGGGCAACCCATTTATGACGTCACACTACTATTAATAAAAGGGGTCATTTTTTATGGCATCATCATATCTCCTCGGGACTAGATCGTGAGGGAAAGTGACACGCGATCAAGTCTTGATAAAAAACTGATACGGGGTTAGCCGTAGGATGCCCGATCTTTCGACAATCAAGACTCAATTGCAAAAACTAAACAAGAACGATGCAAGAACTCGACGAGACTCGAAGGTGATGACTAAGAACAATAATGCATCGGCTGTAATTGTAAAAGAAAGGACTCGAAACAATGATAAAGACTCGATAAATTGGTGAAACGATCTATATAGAACAAGATGAAGACCCCAGGCTTCCGTAGAAGGTAGGAACCAACACCAATGACTATATAACCCGCCTCTACAACCCTACACAACCAAGCGGCTACTTGGAGGCACAAGGAGGGGGCTTGTGGATACCAGGACTTACCAAACCTTCGCGAGATTGGCAAACACAAGGCAAACCAAGCGAAAACGATACCAATTTGCAATCGATAAGCTATTCTTCCAATCAATCGACTTGCACTCAATGTGTTTCACACAAAAGAGAATTTCAATAGAATTGTACGTGAATCATGAACAAGTGATCAGCCGTGTGTTTATAACCCTAAAAGGCTGATTTAGATGGAAAATAATAAATAAAAGAATAATTAAAATAAAACCCTAAATTACCTAAAATAACTTAAGTAAATAAGGTTACTAAAAATGGCATAAAAGGGTCCAAAACTTAGTAAATTTCGGCCCATCTAATACTAAGGAAAACCGGTCTTGGGCCTTGGGCTTAGGATGACTCGGCAACATCAAGTATAGAACATAGGTAGATTTTCGAAGGCTCCTCTTGAAGTTGCACTGCGCTGGAAAATAGAACATGACTCACGAACATGTATGAATCTCGTTGAAGCTTCTTAGCACGAGCTCGAGTCATAGGTCCATCCCCAAGTATGATAGGTGTGTCTAGAGCTATCATAGATGGTCCCGCATCAACCTCCCCTTCTTGGAAAGGATTCGACCACGAATCCAAGTCCTCATCAACAACAAGATAAGGAATGTGATCCGTGATGTTGAATGTAGCGCTCACACCATAGTCTCCTGGAAGCTCCAGCTTGTAAGCGTTCTCACCAATCCGCTGCAACACCTTGAATGGTCCATCTCCTCGTGGTGAGAGCTTGCTCTTTTGTTGCTCCGGGAACCTCTCCTTCCATAAGTGCACCCACACAAGATCTCCAGGCTGGAACACCACATGTCGTTGTCCCTTGTTTACTTTGTTTGCATTGTACTCGGCCTTCTCCATTAGCTTGAGGCGTGTACGCTCATGCAACTCCTTGATGTACTCGACATGCTTTCCTACATCAAAAGATTCTTTCTCCCTCATAGGATATGGCGTAAGATCAAGAGGGGTTAGTGGGTTAGTACCATAAACACACTCTAATTCTTCCTAATAATGGCTCTAAGGACAGTGGTTAAGGTTCTATTGGTCACCTCAGTTTGGCCATCAGTTTGAGGGTGGCTAGAAGTAGAAAACAACAATCTAGTTCCCAATTTACTCCATAAGGTTCGCCAAAAATGACTTAGAACCTTAACATCCCTATCACTCACAATTGTCTTAGGCACACCATGCAACCTAACTACTTCCCTAAGAATGGATTTGCAACATTGGAAGCATCATCGGTCTTATGACATGCAATGAAATGAGCCATCTTAGAGAATCTATCGACCACCATAAATATAGAATCTCTCCCCTTCTTAGTTCTAGGCAACCAACCAATAAAATCCATAGAAATGTCCTCCTAAGGGCCTGAGGGGGTAGGTAGTGGCGTGTAGAGTCCATGAGGCATAAGCTTAGATTTGGCCTTTAAGCAATCAATACATCTCTTAAGGCAATGTTCTACATCCCTAAGTATATGTGGCCAATAAAAATGCGTCTTAAGTGTATGATAAGTCTTATCCCTCCGAAAATGCCCCATTAATCCTCCACTATGGGCCTCATTCACAAGTAAAAGTCGGAGAGAACACCTAGGAATACATACATGATCCATCCTAAAGAGAAATCCCTAAAAAATGTAATACTTGTCGACAAGACCCTTAGTTTGACAATTTTGAAATGTTTCCCCAAAATCTTCATCATTTTCATACAATTCCTTAATATAAACAAAGCCTAGGACTCTAGAATCCAACGTGGTCAATAAAACATGTCTCCTAGATAAAGCATCAGCAACCACATTGTCCTTGCCTTTCTTATATTTAATTACATAAGGAAAAGTCTCAATGAATTCCATCCACCTACCATGTCTCCTATCTAATTTATCATGACTCTTAAAATGCCTTAAAGATTCATGATCAGTCTTAAGAATAAACTCTCTAGGCCATAGGTAGTGGGACCATGTCTTAAGAACTCTAAACAATGCATATAATTCCTTATCATAAGTAGAGTAGTTAAGACACGCACCTTTTAATTTCTCGGAGAAGAATGCAATTGGCTTACCTTCTTGCATCAGAACTCCTCCAATTCCAACTCCGCTAGCATCGCATTCCACCTCAAAAGGACGAGTGAAATCCGGCAAGGCCAAGAGAGGGGCCTGCGTCAATTTCTCCTTCAAGGTGCGAAATGCCTCTTCTTGAGCTGCACCCCACTTGAACTCACTCCTCTTCTTGGTAATCTCGGTGACTGGGGCTGCGATGGAGCTGAAATCTCACACAAAGCGCCTGTAGAAGCTCGCCAAGCTGTGAAAACTACGCACATGGCCGATTGAGGTCGGTGTAGGCCACTTCTAAATTGCCTTGATCTTCGCCTCATCAACGCGTAGTCCATTTGAGCTCACTACAAAACCAAGGAAAGACACTTGATTAGTACACAATTCACATCAAAATACACAAAAACAAAAACAAAAACAATTCACACTTGATTAGTACTTCCCTGAGGTGTGCTTCATGTTCCTTAGGAGATTTGCTATAAATAAGTACGTCATCAAAATACACAAAAACAAATTTTCCTATGAAATTTCTAAGCACATGATTCATTAGGCGCATGAAAGTACTAGGTGCATTAGTTAAACCAAAAGGCATAACCAACCATTGATAGAAACCAAACTTAGTCTTAAATGCTATTTTCCATTCATCGCCTTCCTTCATTCTAATTTTATGATAGCCACTTTTTAAGTCTATTTTCGAAAATATTGATGCACCATGCAATTCATCTAGCATATCTTCTAAGCGAGGAATAGGATGACGATATTTGACAGTAATGTTGTTAATAGCCCTACAATCTACGCACATTCTCCATGAACCATCTTTCTCAGGGACTAATAACACAGGAACAGCACAAGGACTCAAACTTTCCCTAATGTATCCCTTATCCAACAACTCTTGGACTTGGGATTGAACCTCTTGGGTCTCAGTGGGATTCATACGATAAGCAGGCCTATTAGGCAATGCTGCCCCCGGAATGAGATCAATTTGATGCTCATTACCTCTAATAGGGTGTAGGCCTGGTGGTATATCATCGGGGAACACATCCTTATACTCTTCAATAAGAGCTAGGTTGTGAGGAGGGAGGGTAGCTCTAAGCTCCTCACTCAACATATTCAACCCTTTGCATAGGAGCATGAGGGTTGTTTCCCCGTCAACAAACTCGTCCACAAATGCACTCTTGGAAACCAAGAATACATCCTTAGGCTGAGTAGGTGTGGAAGTGTGGATCGGCTGAGCTCCCTTATCTACCTTACCTTCACTTACCTTCCTCTTCTCAATCTCATCGGCCACCTGTGCTGGTGTCATAGGCTTGAGGACGATGTTCTTTCCCTGAAAAGTAAAGGAATACCGATTAGTGAAGCCATCATGTAAGACCTTACAATCAAATTGCCAAGGACGACCTAAAAGTATATGACAAGCTTGCATGGGCACAATATCACATAAAACATCATCTTCATAATGTCCTAGTTTAATATGCACTTTAACTTGCATATGCACTTTCAAATTCCCACAGTCATTCATCCAATGCAATCTATAGGGTCTAGGATGTTGAATTGTTGGAAGTTGTAATTTATCAATCATTTCCTGACTAGCTAAGTTACAACAACTTCCACTATCAATGATTATATTACAAACCTTACCCTTAACTAAGCATCTAGTATGAAACAAGTTTTCACGTTGATTGTCATCACAAGGTGCTGGTTGGACACTTAAAACTCTCCTAACAATCAAAGATTCACCATGCTCATATTCAATGCAATCATCATCATCATAAGATAGAAGGTTAAGGTTTTGATCATTATCATCATTAGCATGCTCTTCATGTTCATCACAAGAATTTTCAGATTTATATTCTCCTAAGTGATTAATCATGAGAGTTTTTTTATTTGGGCAATCCTTCATAACATGACCTCTACCTTGGCATTTAAAGCAAACAATGTCCCTAGATCTAGTAGTAGAAGGGTTAGGATTACTCCCTTTAGGGCCAGTAGATACCCCAGACGAATTCCTGCCGAACATAGGCGCCTTGCCCTTTTCGATGGGCTCTTGAGGTGCTCGGACATCACTCCGACCTTGGGGCTGGCTCGCTCTCTCACGTGAACCACCATCACTCCGCCCTTGGGGCTGCTGAGGTCAGTTCTGATGCCACCCTTGAGGCTACCCACTCGACAATCTTCCACCTTGGCTCATATATCTAGCATTCCTTTCTACTTTCATAGCTAAATGTAAAAGTTCAGTAGGCGTAGAATAAGAAAAGTAATCAATTTCATGAGCTAAGGTGGGATGCAAAATCCTAAGAAACCTAGCATTAGTATCTTCATCATTTTCAACTACATTAGCACTAGCCATGGTTTCTTGCATTGCATTAAAAGTTTCCTCAACACTTTTATTACCTTGCCTAAGGTTTTCTAGTCGTTGTCTAAGCTCTCTAGAGTAGTGTTGGGGAACAAACCTTCTCCTCATAAGCGCCTTCATTTGATCCCATGAAGAAATAGGCACATCTAAAGCTCTTCTTCTTTCCTTAACAAGGTTAGTCCACCAGATTAAAGCAAAACCTTGAAATTCAAGAGAAGCAAGTTGTACCTTTTTAGCGTCGGAGAAGTTATGGCAATTTCAGATTTAATCCATCTTTGTCTCCCAGTCGATGTAGGGGTCTGTATTAGTCTTGCCATCAAATTGAGGAATCTTCACCTTCACCTTGCCTATGCCATCTTGCCAGAGCTCCCTAGGTGCTCTATAGTGGTGTCGACCTCCTCTATCATTCCGCCTAGGACGTTGCTCCCAATGCTCCTCCTCTTGGAAGTCATACTCGTCCTCCGAAGGGTAGTATTCTTCTTGTTGCCTCTGTCCTCGTCCTCGTCCATGCGCATAAGCAAACCCGTCATTCCTACCATGTCTCTCCCTTCGTGGAGAGTCGTTCTCATCAAATAAAGGGTTAGGATTAACGACATGATGCTGGTTAGCATTAGGATTATGAGGGGGATTAAGGTTAGTTACTTCCCTTTCATCGTGAAGTGGTTCATCATGCCGGGGGTTACCTTGCCCAGCCACGGTATTAGACCCGGATGGCCGAGCCTCTACTGCCGCTAGCCTCGTCATCACCTCCATCAAGGTTGCATTTATGTTGTTGAGCATGTTGAACATCTCAGGTGACATGGTCGAGGTATTATTGGAATTGTTACCATTGTTGCTATTATTGTCGTTGTTGGCATTGTTGTCGTTGTTCTCCTTATTAGACATCACAAAGCAACAAACAAGGAACTATGTAAAAGTTAGTAAAAAAAAATATAAACAACTCACTAGTGTTTCGCTCACACTCTCTCTCTAATTGGTATGTCACGCTTGTTGTTTCAATCCGCCTTGTGCAAATCAACACTCAAGCTAAGGCCTAGCAACACAAAGTAAAAGATCAAAGGAGAATGAGAGACACAAGAGTTGCACTCGACAATGTCCAAAGTAACTCGACACTAGCACAAAAGCACTCAACAAAGGTGGGGAGTACTCGACACAACTCAATGTAGAACAAAGTAAAAACTGATTTTTTTTGTGGAAAAAGAAAAGAAAAGAAACAACCTTTGATCAATTTACCTCTTTTGATTGTAACCCTAAGTAAGGATGTTGTAGTTGCAATGGTAGGGTTTCAAAGGTATGTGTTTAGGAGGCAATGTATGTGATCTAGGGCTGAATTTCGCCACAAAGAAGATTCCTTGAAGTTTCTTGCACTAGATGAACAATCAATCACAAGATCAACAAACAACTCAAATATGATCAACAACTTTCTTCTTCTCTTTTTTTTTGAAATTTTTCGAATCTGATTTTTTTTTAGCTTACTTTTACACCTAGGTGAATTTTATCCTCCCTAGGTTCAAGCCTTTGAATTTTTTTTTAAATTTTCGTACTCTTTTTTTTCAGAACCTACTGCAAGAATTTACAGCAAAAATAAAGGGAAAAACGAAAATAAATAAACTCAAGTGAATAAAATAAAATCAGCCTTAAAATGATAGATATAGGTAAGTTTTTGCTAAATTTGGCAACTATCTTCTATCTAACTTCTTATGATCTAAGATGGATATAATTTCCTAATTGGAATTTTAGAAATTAAACCAAGATAGGTAAAATAAGGTAGAAAATAGATAGATAAAAGATAGATCAAAAGATAGAACAACTAGGATTAGGGTTTGTGTGCTTGGGCTTCCGACTAGGGTTTCCTCTTCAAAGCAAAGATGTCGGCTGAACTAAGGCACAAATCGGCTCCAATGGCTGTTGTAGGTCACGGCTTGGATGTGTGTTTAGGCTTAGATCGCAACCAACAAGAATCACAAATAAAAGGTTAGTAGCAATCAATTCAAGAAACAAGAAGTAAAAGACCAAAACTAATAAAGACTCTATTTTTGTGGTTTTTTTTGTGTTTTTATGATGAACTAAAAGAAAAAGACACAACTTTGATGTCGAAACCAAAGCTCTGATGCCAATTTAATACGGGGTTAGCCGTAGGATGCCCGATCTTTCGACAATCAAGACTTAATTGCAAGAACAAAACAAGAACGATGCAAGAACTCGACGAGACTCGAAGGTGATGACTAAGAACAAGAATGCAGCGGCTGTAATTGTAAAAGAAAGGACTCGAAACAATGATAATGACTCGATAAATTGGTGAAACGATCTATATAGAACAAGATGAAGACCCCAGGCTTCCATAGAAGGTAGGAACCAACACCAATGACTATATAACCCGCCTCTACAACCCTACACAACCAATCGGACTACTTGGAGGTACAAGTAGGGGGCTTGTGGATACCAGGACTTACCAAACCTTTGCGAGATTGACAAACACAAGGCAAACCAAGCGAAAACGATACCAATTTGCAATCGATGAGCTGTGCTTCAAATCAATCGACTTGCACTCAATGCATTTCACACAAAAGAGAATTTCAATAGAATTGTACGTGAATCATGAACAAGTGATCAGCCGTGTGTTTATAACCCTAAAAGGCTGATTTAGATGGAAAATAATAAATAAAAGAATAATTAAAATAAAACCCTAAATTACCTAAAATAACTTAAGTAAAGAAGGTTACTAAAAATGGCATAAAAGGGTCCAACACTTAGTAAATTTCGGCCCATCTAATACTAAGGAAAACCGGTCTTGGGCTTTGGGCTTAGGATGACTCGGCAACATCAAGTATAGAACATAGGTACATTTTCGAAGGCTCCTCTTGAAGTTGCACTGCGCTGGAAAATAGAACATGACTCACGAACATGAATGAATCTCATTGAAGCTTCTTAGCACGAGCTCGAGTCATAGGTCCATCCCCAAGTATGAAAGGTTTGTCTGGAGCTGTCGTAGATGGTCCCGCATCAAAAACGATCCCTCCCCCCCCCCCCTTAACGGGGGAATATGAGGTTTGCGCGGAAATGGGCTTGGGAGGATAGGCCCAATAAGTTCATGGGTTATTAGGGCGGGAATCGGTACGGCCCCACAGAGACTTATAAATAGGGCTTTTACTCTCTTTTTCTCGTCATTTCATCCGATTTTGAATTGGGAGAAGAGAGAGAAAAGGAAAAAAGGGAAGTGGCCTTTTCTGAAACAAGAAATCGTCATTTGAACATTCTGGTTTAGTGATTTCGGGTAGAGTTGCTTCCATATTGGAGCCTCCTCTTTGATCAGCTTTCTTTTTTGAAGTAAGTGGCCCTTGAACCTGTCTCTTTTTTACAGTTCTTTCTTGCCATTTTCTATCTATGGTTTTTGTTTCTATTTTTGATTTTTCTTATCTTCTCCTTCTGGTTTCTTCTGAATTTTGGGGTAAATGGGGAAATCGCTTTTGAAGGGGTTGCTCGAAAGGAGGATGGAAAAAACCTCCCCCTTTTGGTGGGGGAAAGGACGAAAAAAGTAGTGTTTAGGGGTGGTTGGATTGGTGACTCTTAGTTCTATTCCTGGATTTTATGATCGGATCACCCTTGGCAGGGCGGATTGTGATTGATCAGGTGGCGGTTCTCCAACGGGACAAAACGAAATCTTTGGGGATTTTTTGACAGATATATTTTTTCTTCGGGGACGTTTCGTTTTCTGCCTTGGGAAAGGGGATTTTTTAGGAAGGTAAAAAGGCGTTTTTTAGCCGTCATTCCTTGGGAAAAGAGTCTTTTCACTACCTTCTCAGGGAGGCGCGTGAGGCGCCAATCTGGCCCTTGTGAGGAGCTTTTTGGCGCCATTTCTGTCTAATCGCGATTTTGAAGAGACTGTTTTCCCTATGTTGATTTTCCTTCTTCGCGTCTTTTCAGGGATTTTATTTCATAGAAGGGTCTTTACTTTTGGGAAACATAGACGATGTCATTAGAGAGCGACAACCAGAATATAAACGTGGGGGTTGTGGGAGAGGAATTCATCTCTTCAAGAACTTCACATTCAACCGCAGAAAATGATTCGGAGGCTACAACGTCTTCCATTCGTCTCCCCCCACTTCAGTTGGAAAACCGCAGGGGAAAAAGAAAAACGGTGGTATTGTTGAAAGGAAAAAACAAGGCCTCCTTAGCTGGATCATTTAAGCAACCTTGTCGAAAAAAGACCTCGCGTATTACCATACATCCGAATCTGAGGATGGTCAAGGTAAGCGAGGAAAATCTATTCGTGATGGAAAGAAACAGAAAGAGATTCGTGTGGCACCAGGAGATTTCTCCATGCCTTGTTACAATGTCGAAGAGTTCGCAAATAATAGTTTATGTGAGGGCTTCATCCCTTTTGATCCTCCTCCGGTCCCTTCCGTTCTTGAGGAAAGGATGGCCCCTACTTCATCGGAGATTAGGGGGGAGGTGTCTATTTTAGAGCCCATGCATTTACAACTTGCGGCTCGTGCTTTTCTTTGGCATGCGGGGGTAGAATTGGTTTTGCCTTCCGCGAGAGGCGGTTGCTTGAACATATACCCTAATCATTTGGTGGTTCATCTAGAGAGTTTACTCCAAGGGTTTTGTCTCCCTTTGCCTAGACTCCATGCAAAATTTCTGGGGAAAATTCGAGTGTGCCCAGCTCAGGTTTCCTTTAATGTATGGATGTTTTTAGCTGTTTATACCATGCGATGTGCGGCCTTAAAGTAGGAGTTGTCCTTAGACCATCTATTCACATTCTTATCCCTTAGGCATGGGAAAGATGGGTTGGTGTTAGCGTCTCTTAGTGGCGAAATAATAACGAGACTGTCGAGTAGTCCTGGATGGAGGAAAAAATGGTTCTTAGTTCGCGATCTCTCTGGGGCTGTTTTAAACTTCAAAAACAGCCCAGGTAATTATCAAGACCCTCCCAAGAACAAAACCGCAGCTACTGATCAATGGAAAGCGATATTTAGGTGTGCAAAGAAAGTGGGCAAGCGAAGTTATAAGGAGTTCATAACTCCCGCCCGCTTAGAAATGGAAAGACTTAGCCTTCCACATCCTCGGGGTGGGTATTCAGTGTTTCCTTTGATCCGCGATATATTATAACTTTCGTTCCCTTTCTTTTATATGAAGATAAGTACCTTTTATCCTAATCTACATTTATCTATAACATGCCTTTTTTCCTTGGCATGTATGTTGGATCTGACTAAACTTTCCGCGGAGCTTTGAAGGGGAAGAAGACCCCAAGAACATCAGCTGTTGTTGTGTCATCAGTAGCTCGCGATCCTCCTTTGCCTCTAGTTCCTGTTTAGAATCGTCCCGTGGAGGATGTTGCGAGCACCCTACTTGTTCTTAATTTGGACCAGAGTCCGTCCAGAGATGATGAGCCTCTTGTCCAAATAACAGGTAAGAAAAGGAAAACAAGGGAAAAAGGTCCAGGCATGCCTTCATCAGAAGAGCCTCTCACTCAATCCGGAATAACTATATCAAGTTATCGGCAACCCGATTTTATAGCAATTGATTATCGAAAACTTGCTCTTCCCGCGAAGAGTTGCCCAACCGAAAGGGATTACCTTCGTGCCCTCGCGGACAAAGATCTGGCTAACCAAGGGCAGAAGGTTGTGGATTAGGTAGGTTTAAATCGCTCTTTTGCTTTACTATGAAACTTTTATTTTCTTCGAACTTTCTTCCTTTTTTACATGTTTTATTGTTTGATGATTAGTATAATCTTCAATGGGAAGAAGTGAGGAGACGCTTGAGGGAGTACAGTGATCACATATCTCAGCTACAAAAAGAAGTAAAAACTCTTCAGATTAGGTTGTCCAAGCTGAAAGACGCAGAGATGCAAGAGGGGACTATCAAGAGTCTACAAGATGCTCTGGAGAAAACTGAGAGGGAGCTTGAGAAGGTGAAGGGGGAGCTAGACCTTTCGAATGTAGAATCCATGAGTTTGAAAGAAAAGAATGCAGAGAGTGCGTCGCGGATTTCAGACTTAGAAGGTCAGTTGTGTGGATTAGATGAGGAGTTACAACGCGGGCGCGATGAATTGTCTACCGTTAAGGGGGAGCTGGAGAAGTATACGACTAGCGGTGATGTTCAATTAACCAAAGCTACCCTTTATGAATATCTTCTGACTGACGAGGGCAAAGAACAGCTTGGTAAATTTTTAGAGACAGTCGGGGAATCCATTCTCTACAGCTATTTAATTGAGGCGTTCACGAAAGGTGTTGATGGTGGGGTCGTTCAAAGTGTGAACCGGTTCGCCCATCTCGACAGTTCTGTTAAGATGTTCACGCCCAGTTATGACGCTAGCGACATGTTTCTTGCTGATCCGTCGCGAGGTTTGGCCCCTTCTTCTCCTATGCTATTATCTGAAACAGATATGGTTGGTGACCCTGATGATCAAAGTCGTGATCCCGCTGTTGGATCTTAAAGAACATTTGTGTTTGTTGTTTTTTGACAACTGGTGTGTTTCTCTTGTGACATGATGGTTTTTGAACAATTTCACCCACGATCCTTGTATCAACCGATTCGTCGCGGTTTATGGTTTTCTGTGGATGAATGGTTCTTGCTTTTGTTTCAACCGGTTTCTGGTTTACTTGAGTCTCTCTTTGGCTCGATGTTCTTAATTTTTTGTGTTCACGATACCTTTTACAAATCTCGTGTTGTTGAGCACTTTTATGAAAATAATGCGTGAAATAACATAAAATTAAAAAGGGTTCGCTGTGTTTTGAAAAATAATTATAAAATCAAAATATTTTATTTACTTATTGATAACTTTTGACCCGCGTGGGTCAAGTATATTACAATGTTTTGCTAAGTGCTATTTAGATTTGTGAGCTATTTCCCATGTCTTCATAGCACATGAGATCATAAGAAGCATCTCCATTCTGCTCTGGTCGAGGCTGTTGTATGGTTACTTGGAAATGTGCCTCTCCTTCATATTCGAATGTAAGACATGCTCTAATTCTGAGATTATTGATTCTTACGAAATCTCTCCATCCTTCCGAAAAGGAGTACCAGTTTCCTTCATCTCTTTCCACTAGGACCATGAAGTGTTGGTTTGAGGGGGAGTGTAAGAATACATGGTTTAGAACTTCCTCTTCTAGTTATATAAATATATATATGGGAGGGGGAGTCTGATCATGTGACTTTGGAGGAGGATCATTCTAATGAACCTGGGATTAAGGTATGTTTTGATGCTTGGGATGAATCTAGGAGGGGAAATGCTCTGAGAGAGTGCATCAAAACTTGGCATTGTATGAAAATATTTTGCTTAAAACTTTGTAGATAAAGGGTAGGTGTATTTATATGAATTCATTGTTAGAACAAGGGAAACAGCGTATAGATTTTTGGATTGGTGGTAGGACGCATGTTGATTGAGCCTTGTTCCTGAACTTTTGATCTGATCCTTGCTTATTGATAAGCTTAAAGTTAGATCGTGTCCTGTGATAAGTCTTTTTTTAAGGATAAAGATAAGGATGATGTTTGATCGTTTGCCACGATTGTCTTGAAATTTTAATCTTTTATAAATAGCGTTCTGTTAGTTTTGAAAATTTATGAGTGTTTTTCTACTGATGATGTCAAATAGCTCATTGACTAGATCAAGGACCGACTTTCCTATGCTCGGGAGTTTTATAGTGGATATCATTGTGGAGAGTTATTTGCATCGGCTTGTATGTTTTGTGAATTCTTTTTTTTTTTGAGAAATTTATGAATTTTGAATTTCTGAATTATGTTATTTTCCATCCTCTTCCATACGGGTATGTAACCTATGGTAATGACGTTCTGAGGCAAGTGATATTGTATTTGCGAGATGATGAAAGATTTTGGGTCACAGTCGAAAAATTGAGTACTGATCGTTATTGGTTTACCGAAGGGTGGTCAGAGTTTGTGATGATGAATGAGATTCGAGTTGGTATGCAGTTGATTTTTTATTATGATGGGAACTCTTTTTTTATGTTATCGCAAACCTGATCGATCCAGAACCTGATCAGAACGGTGATGTGGGGTTCAATGTTCATTGCTGAACATGGAGGTGGGACTTATGTTCCGGCTTTTTTAATAAATAAATAAATAAATAAGCTGAGTGAAGCGGTTCCTAGCTTTTTGTTGCTTGTAATAATGTTGAAGATTTTGATATAACTAACAATGTTATAAAGCTTATATGTTTCTGTCATTTGGAGATCGCGATGGATTTTTTAATAGTAGAGACGGTGTTTTGACACGTGTATGGATAGGGATAATATACAGTGTTTTTAATAGTGTTTGCAGGGTTTGCATACTATCTTTGATATATGTGTGGATAGGGATAAGGTTTGCATGTTTTTTCTGCAATTTTCCACATGTCTGTTGTGTAGAAGATTTGAGAGATTCGATCTTGGTTTGTTATGCCTCTTCTGTCATATCTTAATATGTGTGATCTTATCTTGTATACTTGTGTATAAAACAAATGATAGTAGATCTGATATCCATGTGGGATAAAGAATGGGTTCTTCTAATTTATCCGAGCGTGATTTTTATAGATCTATTGATACTGAGGAGCAACTCTGTCTTATGGTATTGTGTCATAATTTTTACTCTTTTTGTTTATTATTTCTTAGTAAAATGATCGAGTTGTTTGATTTAATAATTTTTGAACTTTTAGGCACTTTCGAAGTTCTTTGGCCCTATGTATAATGACACTGTGAAGGGAGAGGTTCTACTAACGTCTCCTACAGGTCGATTGTTCACTGTGAAGGTGTTAAAGGACAGTAATGATCAGTTTTGGTTAACTGATGGGTGGGCCGATTTCGCAAGTGATGGTTGTCTTCGTGCTGGAGGTTCTCCTGTAATTTTCAAGTATGAAGGGGGCGTTCTTTTAACATCATAGTGCTTGAACCTAAAGATGACCCCTTTTCTTAAACTTTTTTATTTTATAGGTTTGTTTGGGGTGTTCCCATCGCGAGGGTGTTACCATCGTATTTTGGCTTTATGTGTTCTTTTGCGGTGTTTGGGTTGTCGTTATTTTGATGTATGGTTTTTATGTAATTTCTCGTGTTTGAGATCACAATTTTAATAATAAATGCAATCTTCCAGTGTTTCGTACGCGATAGAGATTGACTTGTAAATATTGATGGTAATCTTCAACGTACAAATAATTGAAGAGATTAACCAAAAATAAATGCAATCTCCAGTCGTTTGACACGCGGTGGAGATTGACTCTTAAAAATTGATGGTAATCTCCGGCGTACAAAGAGCTGAAAAGATTAACCAAAGATAAATGCAAACTCCAGCGTTTGATACGCGATTGAGATGGACTCTTAAATATTGATGGTAATCTCCAGCGTACAAAGGGCTGAAGAGATTAACCAAAAATAAATGTGATCTCTAGCGTTTGACACGCGATGGAGATTGACTCTTTAAATATTGATGGTAATCTCCAGCGTACAAAGAGCTAAAAAGATTAACAAAAAATAAATGCAATCTCCAGCGTTTGACATGCGATGAAGATTGACTCTTAAATATTTATGGTAATCTCCAGCATACAAAGAGCTAAAGAGATTAACCAATAATAAATGCAATCTCCAGCGTTTGACACGCGATGGAGATTGACTCTTAAATATTGATGGTAATCTCCAGCGTACAAAGAGCTGAAGAGATTAACAAATAATAAATACAATCTCCAGCGTTGGATACACGATGGAGATTGTCTCTTAAATATTGATGGTAATCTCCAGCGTGCAAAGAACTGAAGAGATTAACCAATAATAAATGCAATCTCCAGCGTTTGACACGCGATAGAGATTGACTCTTAAATATTGATGGTAATCTCCAGCGTACAAAGAGCTGAAAAGATTAACCAAAAATAAATGCAATCTCCAGCGTTTGACACGCGATGGAGATTGACTCTTAAATATTGATGGTAATCTCCAGCGTAAAAAGAGCTGAAGAGATTAATCAAAAATAAATGCAATCTCCAGGGTTTCGCACACGATGGAGATTAACTCTTAAATATTGATGGTAATCTACAGCGTACAAAGAGCGGAAAAGATTAACCAAAAATAAATGCAATCTCCAGCGTTTGATACGCGATGGAGATTGACTCTTAAATATTGATGGTAATCTCCAACGTACAAAGATCTGAAAAGATTAACCAAAGATAAATGCAATCTCCAGCGTTCGATACGCGATGGAGATTGACTCTTAAATATTGATGGTAATCTCTAGCGTACAAAGAGCTGAAGAGATTAACCAATAATAAATGCAATCTCCAGCGTTTGACACACCATGGAGATTGACTCTTAAATATTGATGGTAATCTCTAGCATGCAAAGAACTGAAGAGATTCACCAATAATAAATGCAATCTCCAGCGTTTGACACGCGATGGAGATTGACTCTTAAATATTGATGGTAATCTCCAGCGTACAAAGAGGTGAAGAGATTAACCAATAATAAATGCAATCTCTAGTGTTTGACACGCGATAGAGATTAACTCTTAAATATTGATGGTAATCTCCAACGTATAAAGAGCTGAAGAGATTAACCAATAATAAATGAAATCTCCAGCGTTTGATGCGCGATGGAGATTGACTCTTAAATATTGATGGTAATCTCCAGTGTACAAAGAGATGAAAAGATTAACAAAAAATAAATGCAATCTCCAGCGTTTGACACGCAATGGAGATTGACTCTTAAATATTGATGGTAATCTCCAGCGTACAAAGAGCTGAAGAGATTAATCAAAAATAAATGCAATCTCCAGCGTTTGGCACACTATGGAGATTAACTCTTAAATATTGATGGTAATCTCCTGCGTACAAAGAGGTGAAAAGATTAACCAAAAATAAATGCAATCTCCAGCATTTGATATGCGATGGAGATTGACTCTTAAATATTGATGGTAATCTCCAGCGTACAAAGGGTTGAAAAGATTAACCAAAATTAAACATAATCAAAAACAATTTCTTAAATCTGGATAATTAATTTCTTTGACAACAAGATTTTGTGGGATACAATTTTTAGAAACCATTACATAGGGAACCGTCGAGTGCAGACGTATCTAACTGATCTTCCACATCGTATCCTTCGGAAACACACATATTTACTTCAAAGTGGGCATTCTCCTTATGAACGAAAACTATGGTGGATCTTAAACGAAGATCGTGAGTTTCTACGAAATCTTTCCATCCTTCAGCAACCAATAAAGAGTGGTAATGACCTTCAACAAGGCTAACTCTGAAATTCTTCACTGTGCGAGAGGATAGTAAAATTTCATCAGGGACTTGGGACCCGAAATACTCTTGAAACCCGTATGGTAGCATCATGTGGAGCACCTGTTCCTCGAAATCGAGATGGAGGGAAAAAGTGTAAGGGGTTTCTTGAGGATTTGGGTTTTCCATGGCTGATTGTTTTAGTTTTTTGTGAGTGATGAAATGTAAAAGACGAGTGGGTTTTTATAGGGCAAGGACGAATTTAATGTGCTTATATTTTCGACAGGAATCGGATTTTTTGAACGTCCTCGAGTGTTGTAGATTTTAGCCGTGATCATAAGTAATTGTATCTTCTCTTTAATGCTTGGTTTAGTAGTGATGTCGTTAGATTCTCTCCACGTGTACGTTATGTAGGGTGTCTTTGGAAAAACCTCTGTCCCTGAACGGTTTTTTCTTCGTCAGTAATAAGTAGGAGTTTGACCTGGTTTAAATTTATTCGATCTTCCAGTGTATATAAATGGTAATAGGTGTTTGGGGGTTTGGCATGTCTTTCGCCTGTCTTTGTTTCTCCATCTTTAGAAAAATGTCTTCTTCTCATTCGGGTCCCCGAGATTTTATAAGATTTATAGATATTGTTGAGAAACTGCACTTCTTGGTATCGTTTTTTCAATGAATGATCTCTTGTTATGTTGTGTCCATGTTTTCTTTTTATTCCATGCTTAACCAATTTTTATGTTTTTATGACAGCCTTTGCCCAACTGTTTTGGGGAAATTTATGGGGAGTTGATATCAGATCATGTTTGTTTGAGATCCCCTAATGGAAAAAGTATGCAAGTGAGGATTTCGAAAGATGGCAATGACAAGTCATGGCTAACAGAGGGTTGGGATGCCTTTGTGGTGGAAAGTGGCATTCGCGCTGGTGCTTCATGGACTCTGTTTAGGTACTTGGAGGTTCATTCCTTCAATGTTTTGGTGCTAGAAGAGGAAATAGAAGAGGAAAAGGAAGACAAAGAGGAGGATGAGGATAAGAAAGACTGATTTTGGGTTAGGGACCTTTGCTTTTGCTTCCGAAAAAGTTTTATCGTGTCTCCGCTAGAGTATGTGACAACGGTCCGAGTGTCATTTTATTTGTCGCTTGGTTAGTCTGTATGCTTTGTCCATGTTACATGGCATTTCATACTAAATATGCGCGTTATTGAATCATTTGACTATGCAAAAACGTCATGCATATCCATGCTAAAAAAGAACGCGATTGCTAAATTTATTCTCCGTAGAGGCTTGTTTGCATATCCGTGCCAAAAGTGCACGCGATTGCTAAATTTATTCTCTGTAGAGGCTTGTTTGCATATCCGTGCCAAAAGTGCACGCGATTGCTAAATTTATTCTCCGTAGAGGCTTGTTTGCACATCCGTGCCAAAAGTGCACGCGATTGCTAAATTTATTCTCCGTAGAGGTTGTTTGCATATCCGTGCCAAAAGTGCATGCCATTGCTAAATTTATTCTCCGTAGAGGCTTGTTTGCACATCCGTGCCTAAAGTGCATGCGATTGCTAAATTTATTCTCCATAGAGGCTTGTTTGCATATCCGTGCCAAAAGTGCACGCGATTGCTAAATTTATTCTCCGTAGAGGCTTGTTTGCATATCCGTGCCAAAAGTGCACGCGGTTGCTAAATTTATTCTCCGTAGAGGCTTGTTTGCACATCCGTGCCAAAAGTGCACGCGATTGCTAAATTTATTCTCCGTAGAGGCTTGTTTGCAATATCTGTGCCAAAAGTGCACACGATTGCTAAATTTATTCTCCGTAGAGGCTTGTTTGCATATCCATGCCAAAAGTGCACGCGATTGCTAAATTTATTCTCTGTAGAGGCTTGTTTGCACATCCGTGCCAAAAGTGCACACGATTGCTAAATTTATTCTCCGTAGAGGCTTGTTTGCACATCCGTGCCAAAAGTGCACGTGATTGCTAAATTTATTCTCCGTAGAGGCGTGTTTGCATATCCGTGCCAAAAGTGCACACGATTGCTAAATTTATTCTCCGTAGAGGCTTGTTTGCACATTCGTGCCAAAAGTGCACGGGATTGCTAAATTTATTCTCCGTAGAGGCTTGTTTTCAATATCCGTGTCAAAAGTGCACGCGATTGCTAAATTTATTCTCCGTAGAGGCTTGTTTGCATATCCGTGCCAAAAGTGCACGCGATTGCTAAATTTATTCCTTTGTAACAATACATGATTTTTTCAAAATAGGGCTTGGAACTTTCATATATATATTTAATGAAGTGGTGTGCCCATTTCAGGATCCTCGAGACTTCCTATACAGAGAAAATTCTAAGCCATCGGGTTTCATTTTATATATAAAATAATAAATCTTAACCGTAGTAAGCTTTAAGGTTTTTAGTGTTCCGTGCTTTTGGGAGGATAGCCCTTTCTGAGTTTTGAAGTTTGAATGATCCTCTCATTACTTCTTGGTGAATTATATAAGGTCCTTCCCACTTGGGTTCGAGTTTCCCTCCTTCTGTGGCTTGTCGAAGGACCATGTCTCCTTTTTGTAGTGGGAGTATAAACACACTCTTGTTGTATCCATCAGAGAGTCGACATTGATATTCACTAGCTTTGATACAAGTTGTTTCTCGTCTCTCTTCGCAGAGGTGTAATTTCCAACTCTAATGCTTCATCATTGGTATCTTTATTGAAATCAAAAACTCTGGCCGAAGGAATCAGTAACTCGACTGGAACGACCACGTCTACGCCGAAGGTCATAGCGACGGGTGTCTCTCCTGTGGGGCTTTTTGCTAAGGTTCGGTATGCCCATAGTACTAGAGACAAGGTTTCCGCCCATTCACCCTTGGCGAGGTCTAATCTTTTCTTCAATGCATTCAAGATTTGTCTATTAGTAGTTTTAGCTTGGCCGTTGGATTGGGGGTAGGCTATAGATGAGAAACGGAGCTCTATGTGGAGTCCAACACTGAAATCCCGGATAATTTCGCAATCAAATTGTGGTCCATGATCAGTAATGATTACTCGTGGAACTCCAAAACGACATCATACTTTTCCAAAGGAATTTCCGTACTTTTTCTGTCGTTATTAAGGCCATGGCTTCGGCTTTCACCCATTTGGTGAAGTAATCGACTATCACATAGATGAATCGTAGTTGTCCAGGGGCCCATGGGAAATGTCCGAGGATGTCCATTCCCCACATTGCAAAAAGGTACGGGGCAGATATGCACTTGAGGGGGTGGGGTGGTTGATGTTTGAGGGCAAAATGTCGCTGACAAGGATCACACACCATGATGTACATCTGGGTTTCAGCCCTGAGGCTGGGCCAATAATATCCTAGTCGTGTAATCTTTATGGCAATATCTCTCCATCCTTGGTGATTTCCGCAGATGCCTGCGTGTAACTCTCTGACAATGGCACGACCTTCCTGGTCGGATACGGAAAGAAGATCCGGGAGGTGAAAACCTCTTTTATATAGCCGAACATCCTTGATTTGAAAACGAGAGGCCTGTTTGACAAGCTTTCGATATTCTAGGCTATAGGCTCCTTCAATCAGCCCATTGTTGATGTATTCCAAGATGGGCTCTCGCCAATCAGATTGTGATACTACGAAAACCCCTTTATGAATTCCCCGAGCGTGCCTACGCTCTATTACTACGCGATCACTCAGCTCGAGGGGTAGTGTAGCTTCTATCCTGGCTAGGATATCAGCACGCCCGTTTTGTTCGCGAGGTATTGAAGAGATTGAACAGCGTTTAAATGCAGTAGTAAGGGTTTGCACTCGAGTAAGGTATTCCGGAAGTATTCCCGTTTTTGCTTTATACTCTCCCTTGACCTGCTGGGCCACTATCTCAGAATCAGTAAATATTTATACTTGGCGAGCGCCATTGATCAGTGCTTTCTCGATTCCTGCTATCAGTACCTCGTATTCTGCTTCATTGTTGGTTGCTTCGAAAAGGAGCTGGAAAGACAAGTTAGTGACTTCTCCCGTTGGGCTAAACATCGTTACCCCTGCTCCACAACCGTTAGATGAAACAGATCCATCTACGTTGATTACCCAATCCTCTCCTTCGCGATCTTTTATCTCCGAGAATGTAGCCTCCACCACAAAGTCGGCTAATGCTTGAGCCAGACGGGATTTCCGTGGTTTGAAATGAACATCAAATTCAGATAGCTCTACAGCCCATTTCACCATTCTGCCAGAGAGTGATGGTGAATGAAGGATTTGGTGGAGGGGAAGATCGGAGAGGATCTCAATGGTGTGAGCTTGAAAGTAAGGCCTCAGTCACCTTGCTGCAAAAACTACAAATAAAGCCATTTTTTCAATAGGGGTGTACCTGGATTCAATTGGTTGTAGTATTCTACTCGTGAAATAAATAGGGAACTTGGACTCCCTTGTTAGAACGGTACTGATAGTGGTTGAGCCAACCGCGAGGTAGAGTTGTAATGTCTCCTACTCTCGGGGATAATGAAGGGTTGGAAGAGTTGCGAGATACTCTTTCATATCTTTGAAGGCTTTGTCCAGTGCTGAACTCCACTCCACTGGGCCTTTCTTCTTCAATTGGTCAAAGAAAGGTAATGAATGATCTGCCAATCGCGAGAAAAAACGACTCAAATAGTTGATCGACCCATTGAGTTTCTGGATGTCTTTCAGTGTTTTAAGAGGAGTCATGTCGAATATGGTTTGTACTTTTGACGGGTTTACATCTATTCCCCGGTGGCTGATCATGAAACCCAAAAATTTCCCAGAATCAACACCAAATACACACTTCTCTGGGTTTAGGCATACGCGATTGGATCTGAGAGCGTCGATGGTTTCTTGTAAGTCGGAAGGATGTTGCTCTTTGGTCAAAATCTTGACCACAATGTCATCGACATAAACTGCAATATTCCTCCCTATCTGGGGTTTAAAAACTTTTTCAATCATTCGCTGAAAAGTAGCGCCCGCATTTTTTAATCCAACGGGCATCACCTTGTAGCAAAAGGTGCCCTGATTGGTGATAAAGGTTGTGCTTTTCTCATCGCGCGGATGCATTTTGATTTAATTGTACCCTGAATAGGCGTCGAGGAAGCTTAAAGTGGCGTGACCCGCTGTAGTGTCTACTAATTCATCAATATAAGGGAGTGGATAACTATCCTTGGGGCACGCTTTATTTAAATCTTTGAAGTCGACATACATCCTCCACTTCCCACTGCTCTTTTTGACTAAGACCACATTAGATAGCCGTGATGGATCATTTATTTCATAAACGAATTCTGCTTGTAAAAGCTTTTCCACCTCTTGTTTGGCAGCTTCAACTTCTTCCGCGGCCATTTTCCTCTTTCTCTGACACACTGGTTTGGTGTCGTGAGTGAGCCTGAGGGAATGTTCAGATATTTTGCGGGGAAGGCCTTTAAGGTCTTGAGGAGACCAAGCAGAGACGTCCCTTGACTTTTTAAGAATATCCTTGACGCGATTCAGAGCGGGGGCTTCCAGACTATGCCCATGAAAAAGGGCCTCTGTACTATTGGCAAAAGGGAAAAAAGCCACCTTTACTTCGACAATCTTATTAGTGATCTTCTCTGGCCGAACTTGTAACTCAGCTTCGGTGGGGTGGAAAGTAGCCTCTAGATCATTATTTTCGATCACCTCTGATTTTAAAGATCCCGGACCTGGTCCATCAATAGCAAGTACTCTGTTTTTATTTTTCTTAAAGGATGCGAGGTAACAAACCCTACTTTCTGATTTTCTCCGCGAACTTCTCCAACCTTTCCGTCCGCACATGGAAATTTGATACAAAAATGGTAGATGGAACAAGCTATTTGAAACTTGAAAAGGCTCACACGGCCCATGATGGTGTTATAGATGGATGGCAGACGAACCACTGTAAACTCTATCATGTGAGACCTCCTTCCTGGAGGAGTTCCCAAGGTCAACGCGAGTTCAATGGTCCCAGCTACTTTGACTTCGTCTCCTGAAAAGGAGATAAGTTTCCTAGAGTAACATCGTAAAACACTTTCTGCAATCCCCGGCTGTTCGAATGCGTTCCAGTACAGGACATCCACCGAAGAGCCCGTGTCGATCAGGACGCGTTTGACCGTCTTGGTACCCAGTTGAACATGAATAACCACAGGGTCTGAGTGGGTGATGTACATATTTGTACCTCTTTTATTTGCATCTTTTGACTTCATATTTCATTCCCTTTCCAAAGAAAAGGTTCAAAATCATATAGACTTGTGTTAGAATGAGCTAACGTGCAAGAAATAGAGTCTGCACAAGTTTTGGTCTAACTATGTAGGAATTCGAGCGAAATCGGAGTCAAAACGGAGAAACCAAGGAGAGAAGAGAAGAGGTCGAAATCGACCCATAACGTCGATACCGACTACAGAGCATCGACACAAAACTGAGTGTCGAGACAGACCATGCACAACAGAGAAAAGCACTCGATATCGATCTCTATACATCGATATCGACCTCAACCCAGGAATCGAGTGAAGCTGAGCTTGTCGAGTAGAAGCAGAGACATCGAAATCGACCTTCCTGATCGATATCGACCATACTTCGACACGGGTTTGACACGCTTTTCGAGATTCAGATTGGCTATTCTATCTTCAAGGAGCACGGATTATCTTATATATAACTATAAATAGATGGCAGCTGAAGTTTTACTTATTTTTGCCTTAGAGATTTATCAAAGTTGTGAGAGTTTTATCAAAATAAAAGACCTATCCTAATTGTTTGGTTAGAGTTCATAGTTTAGATAGAAGTTACAATCCTTGGCTAGCAAGGGTTAGTAGCTATAAATAAAGCCATAGGGGGCTGGCATTCAATAATCCACATGAACACATCAAATTTGAGAGTTCTATTACATTCAATAGAGTTAGAAGAAGCTTTCGGGTTTGGCGTTTGCGAGAGTCGATGTTGAGTTGTAAAGTTTCGAAGTTTTTAATGCAATTTCCCTTTCAATCAATGATGAGTTCCATGATGAGGTGCGAGTAGTCTCCCAAAGCTCTTAGGGTCGGGGTGAGCCCGACGTTAGCCATGCGTGCCTGAGGTAAGTATTAGATGTTGATATCGTTGTGTCTATATCATCTCCAACGATTCTATGTTTAGTCCTAATCGAAAGAAAAGGGATTCATGCTAACAACTTGAGTTATAAACATAAAATTGGTAGAGACAGTTAGGTTTATTTGTAAGAGTAATCCTAAGAGTTGGTGTACAGTGAAAGCTTGTCCCTCGGGTGAAATAGCGCAATTGTCCGTCTTATTTACCTCATCGCATGCATTGGTTAACGTTGTGGTAAACCCCAATCCTAAGAGTTGTTTTTTACATAGTTTATATTCAGTAAAAACACTGTCTTTATTCTGTTCATCGCATCTTCATTCATCCTTAAGTCTTTGGCCTTTCTTTGCCGACAAAAGCTAACACTTTGCAGGAGAAGACATCGATATCGACCACTGAGTTTCGTTGGCAGTTTTCTGAGTCGATGACGATCATCCCTGCCGAGCTACTGAGATCAATATCAACCCTGCAACCTTGATATCGACCACCTGTGTCGACTGGCAGTCTTCTGAGCTAGTCGATTTCGTTTGCTAACATCGATATCGACCTACCCTAGTCGATATTGACTGCTTGTTTTCGTCTCTGCAGGTCTTCTGTTGTAGAGAGGAGTGACAGCCGAGGTCAACATCGAGCACCAAGGTCGAGATCGAGGCTTCTGGTCGATGAAAGACGTGAGATTTCGGACGCTACTAGGATCCCGCTGACATGCCTCCTCGTGGATCGATCCTGACTACCCTTCCACTACAACAGGAGGAAGTCCTGTAATTATTTGCATAGGCTAGGAATTGGTTTACGTTTATATATCTTTATATTTGTATTTAAGAACTCGACATCCTCCTACCAACAGTGGGGCATCCTGAGATCGCGGGCGTCAGAAAAATAAAAATTCAAAACAGCGTGTTTCGTGGAAGCCTGCTTAACACTTGATTCGGACGGAGGCTACCTGGCTTCTCTCTCATAATTTTTCCTTTCTTGATTGCTTTTCCCTGATGCAGATGGTCCTCCCGCGATGGTATTAATGCACCCGTCGGGAAGAGGTGGATTTTGATCATTGTGATGAGAGTGTACAGATTTGTTTGAGGACGACCTTGCTTCCGGAACGCGAGGAATATCCCTGGGTGGGGATCTATAACCGCCACCTCTATTCCCGTTTCTTCCTCCACGACCTCGCGGGTAGTCGCCTCTTCACCTTCCCCCTTGGTCGTATGGTGGGTTGTATTGTTGGGGAGGAAGGATGGGCCGGTTTTGGTTCTGATTCGCAGGTGTGGGGCGCAAATTGGTAGAATCACTATTTTTTGTGGGGGAGGAGGAGGAGGAACACCATAAACGGGAGGTCGTATCATAGATGGGTGTACCATCATCACATTGCTCGGAGCAGAGGTAGGTAAGTTTGGGTTGGTCAATTGGTTGTATTGTACTTCTTAGTGTTGATCTTGAGGAGGGATAATGGGAATCGGCCAACGAGGGTTATAGTGCTGTTGGGCATCTCGACCTACTTTGTTATGGAATTTATTATTGGGTTTGTGGAAATAGGAAGGCTTATTTTCATTGGACTTCGAACTTGATCCTACTGCCTCCAAGGCGTGAATCTGCAGGGTGACGAAGTCACATAACTTATCATAATTGCAAGGTTCCTTCTTGAATAAATATATTTTGAAATCGCTTTCAGCCAGGTTGTCCATCAGGATGGTGCTTGTCGATTCTTGATTGAATTTTGGGATCTGTACGACCATGGTGGTGAATCTGCTCAAGAAACGGCCCAATGACTCGGACAATTCTTGTATGATGGAGTTTAAGTCTAGCATGGTGCGCTTCCGTGTGCAACCGCTGCCAAAATGAGCAACGAAAATGCTTGACACCTGGGCAAAGTCGCTTATGGATGACCGAGGTAGATTGGTGAACCAAGTTAACGCGACTCTGCTCAAGGTGAAGGGGAAAGATCGACAAAACATGGTGTCGTTGTTCTCATTCATGCCCATGGTTGTGGTGAACTGGTTCATGTGATCGTTTGGATCAGAGTTCCCGGTATACTTCGTGATAGACACATCTCTCCATCTTTTGGGTACTGGTGTTTCACGTATAGCTTTGCAAAAAGCGGACGGAAAAGGGGGCTCATCTTTAGGAGTCGGGCTAGGGGCTCCTGATGAATTGGATCTTGAAGAGATATCCACTGCGGAATCCTCGCGGGCCTTTTTACCGATGTTGTCTTCATCGCGATCAGGATTTGCATCTCGAGTATTATTGACGGGGCCCAGAAATAAGTTGATCGGAGCGCGAACAGGGGCCGATTGTTGATAGTACCCATAGGGGTCATATTGGGGAGGAATCATATTCGTGGGTTGTCCATAGAAGGAGTTCGGAGGACAGCCACCCGCAAAGTAAGTGTATGGAGGGTAACCTCCCTAGGTCCCGTGTTGTCCGAAAGGAGGAATCGCGACGTTGTTCCAAAGTGGTATTGGAGGAAGGTCCTCGCCTTCTCGGATGCGATTCTCTTCGTCATGGGGATTATTTAGATTCAGCTTGTTGTTCCATCCCTCATCATGGTGTTGTTGTCCAAATTCTTCTCCAAAGAGAGTGAAATTCATTTTTCCGCTACCTGCAGTAGGGAAAAAGTAAACTTTTAATTTAAGGAAAATAAACTTTCGGAGGGAGAAAGTAAACTTTTTAAGTAAGGAAAGAAAGACAAAATTTATGAAAGCGAAAAGAGAATCAAGAAAAAATTTTCGGGGAACCCCTCGTCATGAAAGGTTCGCACAGACGGCGCCAATGAAGCGGTTCTAGAATTTCACCTATACTTATTACCTCAAGGTGACGATGAAAGTCCTTTAATACCGCAGTATTTTAAGACAATAGTTGGTTTCGCGATCAAATGGTTCTTTTATTGTTGAGCGTGACCTTACGAACATCCAAGTTTCGCGATCAAGTATATTTACTGTTCAATCGTCGTCTTTAGATGAAGTTTGATTCGATGATGTGTCTTTCTTAGAAAAGCTTCTTCTCCGATTCAAGGATCTAAAGAGCTCAGACCTAAGGGTTTTACGTCAAAGGAAGTTATAGAGCTCCTTTTCTTATCTCTTATTTCGGATCCCTTTTCTGGTGGATATTAGGGGGTATTTATAGTGTTGTCCAAGCGAGCAGCTAGCTGGTGACCTCGTGGTTCTTGTAGGGGACACGTGTAGCTCATGCCCTCATGCCAGCGGTCTAGGGTAGCTATACGTGGCGATATTAGCGAAGAGGTGCTTCACCAGCGAGCTGCTTGCCCTTTTTAGGGGAGTTTTAGTCGGTTCGGAGTTTCTATTCGTGATCTCAATCTCGAGGGGAGGTATTATTATTTAGACATGAGCCTTTGTTTATGTGAATCGGGAAAACTTTGATCGCGATGATATGGTCTTTAGTGGGTATATGACTTTTGCTTAGGGCAACCCATTTATGACGTCACACCACTATTAATAAAAGGGGTCATTTTTCATGGCATCGTCAGATGGAACCTTTTCTGTTATGTCCATGGGCTCCTTTGAATTCATCATTAGAGACTGCCTTGGTTCCCCTCTCTTTATAGGGGCTGGGTTTTCCCCTTTGGCTTCTGTTTCGGGCTCTGAGGGATACACTATCTGGAAAGGAATCAATACAACACTTGACCTGGGGATCACCAGACTCATTATAGAAGGTGATCACCTCACCATCATTAACAACCTTAAGGGCTCCTAGAAGCCTTCGGGGATTTTGAAATGATTGTCTTTGACACTCTACTCTCCCTTGGTCATTTCTAAACTACTCAGATTCGTCACGTTTATAGGAAACCAACCGAGCTGCTGGATGCCTTTCACATCTCGACTTTGACTTCTCCGGTGTCGTGCCTCCTGACAACTCGCTGCTTGTTAATTTCATCCAATTGAGGTCGAGCGCCTCAATATCAACTTATTTTCGGTTAAAAAAAATGATTCTTGGAACAAACACTAAACTAACTAAAGTAGTGTACTAAACAACTGCACCCACCCAGCTACCCTGACCCACCATCGTGCTCCTCGTTCTAAAACAAATTACTCCGTATCATAAATTTGATTTTGGACTGGGTCTTAAAACTTAGGGGTGGGCACAAATCCCGTAAATCCCGTCCCGTCCCGCATCCCGTCCCGCATCTCGTCCCGATCCCGGTGGTATTTAGAAAAAATATTTCAATCCCGTCACGATCCAGTCCCGCAAAAATTACGTGGGACGGGACGCGAGACGGAGAGTTCGCATCCCGCAAATCTCGTCCCGTCCCGCATATATATATATATATATAATTATATATATTTATATATTTAATTACATTTAATAAAAATATATAAGAATATATAATATTCTACTGTTTTTTAAGCTACCGCCTACTGTTATATATACTATTGTTTTTAAGCTACTGCATACTACTATACGGAGTATTTTTTAAGCCACTGCCTACTATTTTAATCAAAGTTTAAGGTATATAAATCAAGCTACTGCCTAGGCGTGGCCACGGGTCTGACCCGGCGGGTCGACGGGTTCGACCCGGCGGGTCGACGGGTTCGACCCGCCGGGTCAAGGGTCGGGGAGGGGTGACCCGAACCCTAACCCGGGAATTCCACGGGTTGGCGGGTTCGGGTCACCCGGCGGGTCAGAGGGTCGAAGGGTCGACCCGGCGGGTACCCAGCGGGTTGACCCGACGAATATGGCCCGTGTTGGACGGGTTTGCACTTGTTCGGAGTTTACGGAATTGTCGAGAACAGGTATTGGACGCATATATGTTTGAAAAATATCCTTTCGTGTTTGCCATTTAGGTACAAATTACAATATTACAACTTATAATTCTCAAGACTACAACTTCAACTATAAGTATACAAGACTACAATTGTACAATTTGTGTATGATTGAGTGTGGGGGAAAAAAAGGGAAGAAGGGCTTGAATCGGTTTCCCGATTGCCTACGTATCCTCCCGGGGTTGAGGAATCAAAGCCCACGTAGTTCTTTTACCTGTGTATGTCTGAACCCCGGCCCGGTTACCTATTCTTCTAGTCTTGTTGATCGTCGGACCCTCCACCTCCTGAGCCATCTGTGACCGCGCCGTCAATGGAGCTCCCAACGGACTCCGTATCCACTCCGTCGTCATCCTCGGAATCAGTCCCCAAGCTATTCTTCTGCATCCGCATATCCGCCTTCTTCCAATCTGCAAGGCAAACTTGGGCTTCGAGGTTCTCGGGAAGCAACCTTGATCTCTTCTCCGATAGAATCTGACCTCCGCGACTGAAAAGCTGCTCGACGGCAACAGTGGAGCAAGGGGCCCCAAGTATTTGTCGGGCGATTACCTGCAACGTCGGGAATCGTTGTCTTTCGGGGAGGCTCCACCATTCTAGGACATCGAAATCTTCTTCCTCATCGCTGTGAAAATCAAAGTTAGTGGACAAATATTCGTCGAGCTCCGAGTGGGGGCTCGACGAAGATCTCGACCTCTTTGACCCAAAGATATCTCGGGCAAGTGCCTTAGTTCTAGCGGTGATGCTTGTTCGTGACCCGCTTGAACTGGAAGGCACGGGAGGACGACCGGAGGAGGGCGCTCTATCGCCCGTCGAATATTGAGTATATAATTCTTCTAATAATCCTCTAACTCTAGCAACTATAATTGGAACATTGCAATCGGGATCTTCCTCAATTTCTAAAGTCAGAAAATAGTTTTCTAAAAACTTTTGAACCCCGTTTAATTTATATCTAAGGTCGAAACAACATGCTAAGAGGAAAATGTCGGGTATAACTTTGTAATATGCCACCCATTTTCGCCGCATCTCCAAAACAGCGTCAGAAATGGAAGGCACGTTAATCCCGTCTTGAAGGGCTATTGCTACGTTCATTGCAATAAAACAGAAAAGGTTTGATGTAGGCATGTAAACGTGGCTGAAAGTTCGAGTTGCGTCGTAAAAAACTTTGAAAACCTCCACAACATCTCAGGCCTAAGTCCAAACCTCCGCAAAGATGTTTGACCCTTCGATGTTTTGTGTTGCAAAACCGGAAAGAAGTTCCTTATAAGCGATGGAATCATAAATCATTTTGTAAGTCGAGTTCCACCGAGTGCAAACGTCCTTGGGGAACTGCTTTGGGCGCGTTTGGTGAGAGCGACAATAAGTGCTCCAACTTTTGTGAAGCTGTTTGCTTCGCCAAAGTGCCCGCAAAACAAATCGAATTGGTTCAACAACAGATTGTAAATATGTTAAACCGTCTTGGACACATAAGTTTAAAATATGAGGGGTGCAACGGATGTGGAAAAACTTACCGCCTATCCCGGGCTGACAGAATTCGATTAATTCCGGAATAGATGCGGTGTTGGCAGAAGCGTTGTCAAAACCGATACTGAAAACTCTTTTAGTCAATCTATATTCTTGTAAAACGGTTAAAAGGACACATGCTATGTTTCGTGTCGTGTGTGCGTCGTCGAAAACTCGAAAAGCTAAAACACGTTTGTGCAATCGAAAATCTTGATCAACCCAATGACAAGTAACACCCATGTATGAGTGATGTTTCCAATGGTCGGTCCAAATGTCACTACAAATCGAAACTTGTAAATCATGGTTTTTGTGAAAATATTCGATTAATTCATTTTTACGGGCGGTATACCGTCTAAGTACTTTCCTCTTAACCGTGTTTCGACTAATACCTTGCCATGCAGGTTGAACATTTTGTGTAATAAAATCATTGAAACATAAACGTTGTGAAAAACTATAAGCTAAACCCTCGGCAGCTATCATTTCCGCATAGTTATCATGACAACTACGATAATCATAAGACCATAAACCAGCGGGTTGAGAGGAAGAAGATGCGTACCCGGTTAGTTGAGTTTGTCCCTTGGCGAGGCCGAGCTTTTCGGGATGCTTCAACCTGATATGGCGACCGTAGTTCCCATATCCGCCTCCCTTCTTGTGCTTGTAGACCGTCCCGCGGAAGTTGCACTTGGCCGAGCAACTGTCTTCCTCCCAAGCCGGATCCCTAGGCCCCTTCGTGAACCAATACTTGAAAGTAGCGGCTCGAACTTCCGCCGTAGTAATAGGGTCGCCATCGGTCGGAGTTCCTTCGGCGGGGAACCCGGACTCTTGGGTCGGAATCGTCGGAGTTCCGGCTTGGGGGGTCCCCTCGGGCTCGGCCTCCTCCTCCTCCATAATCTCGTCGACGTGGTCGGCTAAAAGAGCATCATCTCGACGACGTCGGGATCCGCTCGCCGCCGAGACCGATGCACTTCGCCGAAGGCTTGGTGTTGCCGCCGGGTTCGAGCCGCCTCCGCCTCCAACACTCAGGGTCGATGAAGATGGGGCTCCACTAACACTCTTGCGACCCCGCGTAATTCGGTTGAAGACACCCGACATTTTGAATTTTAGAGATTTAGGAGATGTAAGAGAGAGATTAGGAAACCGGGACTACGAGAGACAAGATCGAACGATTAGAGAGCGATTAGAGAGCGATTAGAGAGATGAAGATGAGATTAGAGGAGATGAGTGAGGTGTGGGTTGAAAATGGGAGGGAAAAGGGGTATTTATAGGGCCAATCCGCGCGATGGGCAACGGCCGACCCGCCGGGTCCAACGTTCGACCCGACGGGTCCAACGGTCGACCCGGCGGGTCGACCGTTGGAAAGTAGCCGTTGCCCTTTATTTTTTTTATTTTTTTTTGGTGTTGTTTGGCTTCTTCCAATCACTCTTAACTTGTAATTAAAGTTATATGTGAAGTTTTTAATTTATTTTATTGAGTTTTTAATTTTTTTGACATTTTAAATTTGATATCTAATGTTTAGGTAATTTTTACTAAGTTGTTAGGTAATTACTAAACAAATTATCTTATACAACACCAATTATAGAATCATTCAAACACAAGTTTATTGTAAACCGACATACGATTACAAGTTCACAAATCACAACTCACATTCACTGATTCACATCACATAAAAAGTTAAAAACTTAAAACATAAACTTATTACATAACTACATAACTACACTACTCACTAAATCACTAATTAGGATTAGGACTTAGGAGTTAGGACTTAGGACTTAGGAATACTAGACTAGTTACCACCACTCGAGCCCGATGCGCCATCGTTCTTGATCTTATCGGGGTGCTTCTTGGTGATATGAAGCTTCAAATTTCCATATCCAAGGTTATTTGTCACCTTGTACTTGTGACCGCAATGACGACAAACGGCTTCGAACTTTCCACCGGCTTGCTCCACCTTCTCGTAATGATCCCGGAACAATTCCGCCCGAAGGTTATCACCGGATCTAGTTGCGTCGGACATGATTACGAGCTTATGAAATAAAATTGATAGGTGATTGATGGATTGGATGGGAATATGTGTGATTTGTGACATGAAGGAGTCGTCTATTTATAGCCCCGAGCCTAATCTCCCACCAACTAGACGGCTACATTTTAAAAAAAAATCAGCCTCCGGTGGGCCCCACCCGTCAACGGCTACTTTTTAAAAATATGTCGACCCGGCGGGTCACCGGGTTACTAAACCCCGACCCTAACCCTAACCTGCTACCCGTCCCCACCCACCTACCCGTCAACCCGGACACGCCGAGTCACGGGTTGACCCGTACGACCCGCCGGGTCACGGGTTGACCCGTACGACCCGTCGGGTCACGGGTTGACCCGTACGACCCGCCGGGTCACGGGTTGACCCGTACGACCCGCCGGGTCACGGGTTGACCCGTGACCCGTGGCCACGCCTACTGCTGCCTACCCTTTTTTTTAATAGGATTATTAGAGCATGTTTATTGGTGAGCCTTGGGGCTCACCAATATTACACATCATCAAAAAAGAAAAAAAGAAAAAGCATAACAAATGAGTTGGCTAATGAGCCCCAAAAAAACTTCGTGCAGTTGAGCCCTTAATGAGCCCAACTTTTAGGCAGAAAATGGGGTCCACTTGCACACCTTTTTCTTTTTTTTGTTGTACATGCAAAGAACAATACATTTAATCCCTCACCAAAAAATAGATCTTCTCTTCCCTATACTACCCATTTTTAGTTGACCACTTTTTATGGTGAATGTTTTTTTTATAATAATAATAATTATTATTATTATTTTTAGGCTTATTTCGAAATTAAAAAAAAAATTCGAATATAATTTTTTTTTCTACCCATAAACACCCATTTTTTATATCTTTTTTTTAAAAAAAATTCACACATTTAAATACCCATTTAATCCCTCACCAAAAAAAATATCCATTTAATCACCTCTTACTCATTAAAAAATACATTTTTTACCCCATTTTTTCCTATAAATACCACCTCCCTCTTCATAACCCCTCACACATTTCTCTCTTCTCTATCTCATCTTGTAGAACATACTACCCTCTTGTGAGTATGGATCCCAACAAACCGACATATTTTCCGCCTCAATCGTATTTCCCATTCCCATTTGGAAGTCTTTACCCAAACCCGGGTGGAATCCCCGACCCGAATATATCTCACCCGAATTTCCAACCTCACCCACATCTATACTCCCAACATCCCGAGATGGTCCCCCATATTGCTCAACCTCGCCCTCCTATCCCGGCTACAAGGGTCGATCAACCAATTACCGAAGATGACGATGAAGACGATGAGAGCAATGTCGCTCTTTCCCAAACCCGGAGTGAACGAAGCAAATGGAGCGAGGAGGAAGATCATCTGCTCATCAGCGCCTGGTTAAACACAAGCAAAGATGTTGGCACGGGACGGAACCAAACCATGGCGAAGTTCTGGGACAGGATTTCCAGGTACTACAATGAAAGGCGAGGGAACATCCCACCCAGGACGGCGAAACAATGTAAAACACACTATGGAAGAGTAAGTGGTTATGTTGCAAAATTTGTTGGTTGTTACCTTGCAGCACAAAGGGCAAGAGCCAGTGGGCAATCCGAAGACGACGTTACCAACTACGCTCGTCGTTTGTATGTGGAGGATAGCAAGGATAGGAAGGAGTTCAGAAACGAACATGCATGGAGATTGTTACGAAATGAGCAAAAGTGGTTGAGTACAATACCACCCTCAACTGATGCGGGGGGGAGTTCCAGTTCGAAGAGATCGAAGGTGAATGAGTTTGGTGGGTACACTTCAAGTGGCAACACTGACACTCCAACAAGTGAAGGGATGTCGGACGGCTCCTCCCTACGCCCTCCAGGAGCTCGAGCTTCGAAGAAGTATGGAAAGCGGGTGGCAACACCAAGCACTGACACCTCAGATGACCATGGTGATGTGCGTGATAGGATACTTGTTGAGCTTCTAGATGTGAAGAAGCAAGAGATGACAATGAAGGAACGAGATTATGAGCAAAGAGATCGTTTCTTACAAGTGAAACTGGAACAGGCGGAGGCAAAGAAGCTAAGGGCCAAGGCGAAAAAAATTCAGGCGGAGGAGAGGGCTCGTAGGTTTGCAATCATTGAGGGTCTAATGAGTCGGATTGGATCACTCTCTATTGAAGAACAAGTTCTCCTCAAGCAACTTAGTGCAGAGTTGTCCCGCAACTAGTGACAAGTACCTCGAGCGTGTCTAAGGTCGTCGAACCGAATGTCGTACTTTGTTATCTTTTCCAGTATCTCCCTACAATTTCTGTAATGTGTTTGCATTTCTATCAATCTTGTATTCGTATGTTATCTCATGTTGTATTTCGCATTTGTGTAATGAACGGTTCCGACTATGTGTTTTTATGTCTATGAATCTTTATTTCCTACACTAATTCAAACATTTTTCTCTTCCCCATACAAGACAAATCCAAATTCAAACATTTCTCTCAAAATAATTCAAAATCAAACTTTTATTCTTCCCCAAATACTACAAATTCAAACATCACTCTTCCCTCTTCCCCAAATACCCGACATCTTTCTCCCTTCCCCATATAAGTCAAATTCAAACCTCCATAAAAATAATACAAATTCAAACTTTCTCTCTTCCCCAAATAATACAAATTCAAATTTTCCCTCTTCCCCATCCAAATTCAAACTTTCCCTCTTCCCCAAATAATACAAATTCAAACATCCCTCTTCCCCATTATAAATAATCTTCTTATCTCCCACACATCTACCACATCAACATCTCCTCTTCCATATTCACTCTCTTCCATCTATCTCCATATCAACGAAAATTCATATCAACTTCCCAATGTCTTCTTCTAGCTTCTCGTCCTCATCGAGTTCATCACTTGATGAAATCTTCTTTCCACCGCCCGAACTCGAAGGGAACGAAGTGGATGATCAAATCAACGCGATTATGGAGGAGTACATAATCGAAATGTCACAAGAAGCACGTGGCTCAAGCTCAAGGCCTCGTCGGCGCCGATGTTACATCGATCGGGATCGTGAGAGTGGCCACAATCGACTCTTCAACGACTACTTTGGTGAGAACCCAACATACAATGAAGGGTTGTTTCGACGTCGGTTCCGAATGAGGCGACATGTATTCCTTCGCATTACAAATTCATTGTCTAATGCGTTTAGATACTTTCGCCAGCGACCGGATGCCACAGGGAGACTAGGTCTATCGCCTCTACAGAAATGCACTGCAGCAATGCGCATGTTGGCATATGGAGTGAGTGCTGATGCAGTCGACGACTATGTTCGTATTGCCGCTGGCACAACAAGGCAATGTCTTTCGAACTTCGTTGATGGAGTCATAAACTTGTTCGGGGATGAGTATTTACGCAAGCCCACCGCAACCGATATGCAACGGCTCCTATACGTGGGTGAGCAACGGGGGTGGCCTGGAATGGTTGGGAGCATCGACTGCATGCATTGGGAGTGGAAAAATTGTCCAATCGCATGGCAAGGACAATATGCTAGCGGGCACAAGAAGAAGCCAACCATAGTGCTAGAAGCAGTTGCATCGTACGACCTTTGGATCTGGCATGCGTTTTTCGGGACTCCAGGTACATGCAATGATATCAATGTTCTCGATCGTTCTCCTGTATTTGATGATGTTTTACATGGTAAAGCACCGGAGGCGAAGTTCGTTGTCAACGGCCATGAGTACAAGATGGCCTATTACCTTGCAGATGGCATTTACCCAAACTGGGCATCGTTCGTGTCAACAATCAGACATCCATTTGGTGCCAAAGATTCGTTGTCTGCACAACACCAGGAGTCCACTCGTAAGGATGTGGAGCGCGCATTTGGAGTGCTACAAGCGCGCTTTGCTATCATTCGCAATCCAGCACGTTCTTGGGACATTTCTTTGATTGGGAAAATAATAAAAGCGTGCATTATCCTACATAATATGATTGTTGAAGATGAGCGAGATACGTACCAATGGCAATATGACACATCGGAGTTCGATCAAGTGGTAGATGTACAAACAACCTCAAGTACTTTACCGGCCGAGATGAGAGACTACATTGAAAAACGAGCTCAACTTAGAGATAGCGAAACTCATCACCAGCTCAAGACAGACTTGGTTGAGCATATTTGGGAGAGATTTGGTACCGACGAAGATGATAACTAGCTTTATGTTCAAGTATTGATTCGGTTGCTCTAGTAACTTGTAACTTTCAGTTCGTATTATCGTTCTATGTAACGTTGAATTATTCTCATTTTATAGTATTATTATTACGAAAAGATTAAGTAATGACGAATAATAATAATAATAATAATAATAATAATAATAATAATAATAATAATAATAATAATAACAATAATAATAATAACAACAACAACAACAACAACAATAATAATAATGATGATGATAATAATAATGATAATAATGATAATAATGATAATAATAATAATAATAATAATAATAATAATAATAATAATAATAATAATAATAATAATAATAATAATAGCTTTGTTTATTTGAAGGAAAAAAATAGATAAAAAAGGTAACTTATGAGCCCGGGATAAGGCTCACTAATAATTTGCTGAAAAAGTGAAAAGCTGGGTTGGGCTCATAAGCTGATGTGGCAGTTAAAAAGTAAGCAGTGAGCTCGGAACAGGGCTCACTGATAAATATGCTCTTATGTAAGACTTTAATTTGCACCTTTTTAATTGTTATTTTTTAATTGTGTTTTAATATTTTTTTTACGAGGGATAAATCTCGTCCCGTCCCGATCCCGTCCCGGCGTCCCGTGAGGGATAAGACCCGACGAGATTTGAAAAAAAAAATCAATCTCATCCCAATCCCGTCCCGTAAAAAAATGTGGGACGGGACGCGGGATTATCCCAATCCCGTCGGTCTCTACTCTCTACCCTCCATTTTAAAATAAAATAAAATAAAATAATCAAAACGCGAGAACAAACAGTCCCCCTGCAACCTTGGCGCGCGTGACGTCTTCTCGGGTCTCTCTCTCCCCCCTCTGCATTTCGACACTTCGACAGAGACAAATTAAGCTAAAGGTTTTTAGAGAGAGAAACTAAAGGCCCAAACAAAAAGAGACCAAAACAAACTGAAACCTCTCTCTCTCCTCTACTCTCTTCACTGTTTGGTTCTTCGCATCCCCCACATCATTTCCTAGATCTCTTTCTCTGCATCTTCCTCTTCACAGTTTGCTTTTACTCCGCATTCCGGAGCTTTCCTGAACCACAACCACCGCCATGGCTGAAATGCACTACGACCTACCTTTCGCTGCGTCTTCTCATTGAGTCTTGTCGGAAAAAGTAGCCGGAGCTTCTTTTTTGTGTATACGGTGAATATCTCTCCTCTTCCCCCCCCCCCCCTGTTACGTGTGCTGCGTGTTCGCATTCAGCGATTTTTTTTTTGTTTTTTTCTGAAGATCGTCCTTTTTTCGGTGAATGCGGGTGGTTTCTGCGCTTTCTAGGGTTTGCATCCGTGTTCTTTGTGAAAAAAAAAATGTTTGCATTTTATTTAATTAGATCTGTTGCAGTACGTAACCTTTTGGATTTTTGCATGCGGATGGAATGTTGGTCATCTGTGTTGTTTATTTTGTGAATTTCTTTGGTTTTCTGTAGATTTGGAGTTCTCAGATCTAGAGATCTTTCTGTGAGTGAGCTGCTCCGTCCACTGCTGTGGTCTGGTAGTCGTTTTTTTCCCCTTTGAACTTCTCCAACGCCTAATTTTGGTGATTCAATTCCGAAATTCTCTCCGTTAATTTTGCTTGGGATAATAAAAGCCCTTATTTACTCCTCGGTTATTTGAATTTGAATTCCATCGGCTTGTGGAGATTACCGTTGTGTTTGGAAATGTTAAAAAAATCCATTATTATGATATTAATGTGTTAGGAGCATGTAGAAATTAATTTTTGAGCTTTTATTTCTTAATCATTGCAGTCTCATCTTTTCTGGTGATACTCCATTGCTTGAAGAAAACCAAGAAAATGCAGAAGATTCGTCAGGAAGATTTCTCTCTGAAAGAGACCAAGCCCCAACTCGGTGGCGGAAAGATGACGGGCGACAAACTGACCAGTACCTATGACCTGGTGGAGCAGATGCAATACCTTTATGTCAGGATTGTGAAGGCGAAGGAATTGCCGAGCAAGGACGTGACAGGTAGTTGTGATCCGTATGTTGAAGTGAAGCTTGGGAACTACAAGGGTACCACTAGGCATTTTGAGAAGAAGACCAATCCCGAGTGGAATCAGGTGTTTGCCTTCTCCAAGGAACGAATCCAGGCGTCTTTTCTCGAGGTCATTGTGAAGGATAAGGATCTTCTGAAGGATGATTTCATTGGTCGCGTGATTTTTGATCTCAACGAGATCCCAAAACGTGTTCCACCAGATAGCCCTTTGGCACCACAGTGGTACAGGCTTGACAGCCCGAAGGCAGATAAGGCTAAAGGAGAGCTAATGTTGGCTGTTTGGTGGGGTACACAAGCTGATGAGGCTTTCCCTGAAGCCTGGCACTCTGATGCTGCCGCTGTTAATGGATCAGATGCTCTTGCTAATATGCGTTCGAAGGTCTATCTCTCACCTAAGCTCTGGTATCTTAGGGTGAATGTGATTGAGGCTCAAGACTTAATCCCGAGTGACAAGGGTAGGTTCCCAGAAGTTTATGTGAAGGCCATACTTGGAAATCAGGCATTGAGAACAAGAATCTCCCAAAGCAGGACTATCAACCCAATGTGGAATGAGGATTTGATGTTTGTAGCTGCTGAGCCATTTGAAGAGCCCTTGATTTTGAGCGTGGAAGATAGGGTTGGACCCGGAAAGGATGAAGTATTGGGACAGTGTGCAATTCATTTGCAGCATATTGATAGGCGGTTTGATCATAGGCCTGTGAACACTAGGTGGTTTAATCTTGAGAAGTATGTTGTTGTGGATGGTGAGAAGAAGAAGGAAACAAAGTTTGCCAGCAGGATTCATACAAGGATTTCCTTGGATGGTGGATATCATGTTCTTGATGAATCTACGCACTACAGCAGTGATTTAAGGCCTACTGCTAAGCCGCTGTGGAAGCAGAGTATTGGTGTTTTAGAATTGGGTGTTCTCAGTGCACAGGGCTTGATGCCCATGAAAGTGAAGGATGGGCGTCAGACGACAGATGCATACTGTGTTGCTAAATATGGACAAAAGTGGGTCAGAACAAGAACCATAATTGACAGCGCTACCCCTAGATGGAATGAGCAATATACCTGGGAGGTGTTCGACCCTTCTACTGTCATCACTGTGGGAGTATTTGACAATGGTCATTTGCACGGAGGAGATAAAGCAAATGGGGCCAGGGATAATAGGATTGGTAAAGTAAGAATTCGTCTCTCAACTCTTGAAACTGATAGGGTGTACACTCACTCTTATCCCCTATTGGTTCTGTATCCAAACGGAGTAAAAAAGATGGGAGAAATACAGCTCGCAGTGAGGTTCACTTGTTCATCCTTGTTAAATATGATGCACAGTTACTCTCAACCATTGCTGCCTAAGATGCACTATATTCATCCCTTAACTGTTCAACAGCTTGATAGTTTGAGACACCAGGCCACTAATATTGTGTCAATGAGGCTGAGTCGTGCTGAGCCACCTTTGAGGAAGGAGGTGGTTGAATATATGCTGGATGTTGGGTCCCATATGTGGAGTATGAGACGTAGCAAGGCTAACTTCTTCCGGATCATGGCAGTTTTGAGTGGATTTGTTGCAGTTGGTAAATGGTTTGATCAAATATGCCACTGGAGGAATCCCATAACTACTGTTCTGATTCACGTCTTGTTCTTCATACTAGTCATGTATCCGGAGCTTATCCTGCCAACGATCTTCCTCTACTTGTTCTTGATTGGTGTGTGGCACTACAGGTGGAGGCCGAGGCATCCTCCCCACATGGATACTCGCCTCTCCCATGCTGACAATGCCCACCCTGATGAACTAGATGAAGAATTCGATACCTTCCCTACTTCCAAGCCTGCTGATATGGTGAGAATGAGGTATGATCGATTAAGGAGCATAGCTGGAAGGGTCCAGACTGTTGTTGGTGACTTAGCAACTCAAGGCGAGAGGCTGCAGTCTCTGCTGAGCTGGCGTGATCCGAGAGCAACTGCACTCTTTGTCATGTTCTGCTTGGTTGCTGCCGTCGTCCTGTATGTGACACCGTTCCAAGTTGTGGCACTTCTAGCTGGCTCTTACGTGCTCAGGCACCCAAGGTTTCGTCACAAGCTCCCATCGGTGCCCCTCAATTTCTTCAGGAGATTGCCTGCTCGGACAGACTCAATGTTGTGAAAGCACAAAGCAGTCCATTTGCAACTCTATTTGAAGTTTCGCCTCCGTTGGTATTCCTCCTTTCCCTTGATTTCTTTTAGAGAGATCGTACTGCAATGCAGCTGGTTAGCGCAGGTGTTCAGTGTTGGATAATGGCAGTAGATGTTACCTTATTATGCTTAGAACTTGTAAGATAAGTTGGTATCATGCTTTATGTGTCTCTCGTGTAGGATTCCTAGTAATCTGTTTTGGGTTGGCTTTGAGGCGACGAAACCATGTTTATCATCAATTTTCAATGCATTTTGTTCTTCTGATGTTTGTTCAGTAATTTACAAAAGATGCTTCCAGTGAAAGTTCATCCATGGCTTAAGGCTGCAACTACATGAAATTTTTACTTCTGCATACGTAGAGAATTATTGGAATGTCTTTGTTTTGCTCCATTGCAGGACATTGAGACTTGACAACGAAACTCGAAAGCTGTGAATTGGCTTCTTTAGAAGTAAGTATCATAACCAGTTTTATGCAACTTCTTTTTTCATTTACTTTTTATGGCTATTAGCTGTTGCCTTTGGACTAGCCTGACAAATCAGTATTATATTTTGTTCATAAACAAACAATTGCAGATTAAATTAAACTTTAGTTTTTCTGATTTGTTTTATTAGCTGGCCTTTTTTGAACTCTTATCTAGGAGAGACCATTTGGGTTGATGGTGCCTGGAAACTGCCATAACTATTGCTTCTGTAAAAATGTGGTGTTTGGCAAGGTTGACTGTTGCTTTGTGGTGTGGTAATCTAGTCAAGTCCTTTGATATTATACATGTCAGTATGTCCCGAGTTGACGCTTATGTGGACGAGTGAACGATTTGTGGATTATTAACCAGGCCTAGAGGTGGTCCCTCTTGCTAATTGTGTTTGCATCTTGTGTTTGTGCAGATCTGCATATTGTAGCTATTATGCCCGGTTTTTTTTTTTTCGCTATGAACGACAATATTGTTGGCTCACTCGGGTTTTATTTTTGGGTTGGATGTCGTTAATTGTTTATAAGAGCACCCACATTGGGGTGTTTAAAGAAGAAAAATAAGAAACTTAACAATAAAATAATAAAGGAGGGAGATGTTTTATTAAGGAATGATGTGATGGGTTTACTACTAAGTAACTCTTAAAAACCAAAGAAAGAAAGGTGGGAGGCATATGTGAGAGGGTAGGAAAGAGAAAGAGAGGAGTTTTGGATAAGTGGTGGGACTATTTTTAATTTTATATTATTTAGTTTATAATAAAATGGGTTGTATGGATGTGGGTAAAAAATTAAGGTGGGTTTCTTAAGGCGAGAAAAATAAAAAAAAGAGTCAAGGAACCGAATTGGGTTCCATGGATGCGGATGCTCTAAGGAGCTCAACTCTAAGGTGCTCGGTACTGTAGGTTGGTAATTGTACGTGGTGAATACGCTATTTGCGCCAAACAAATCCTATTAAATGGGTTTTAGTTTTATTTTTATTTTTTGGTAATGTGGGGAGTTCTGCCCCCAGACCCTACTTAATCGCGGGATATATTAGGTTGTTGTTGTGGGGAGTTATGAGGTTGATTAATCTCCACGGTTCGAGCCCTAGCCTGCAAATGATTCGAACCGGTAAGCCACGCAACAAGTCACTAGGCAGGCTCATTCGAGCCAATGAGGCTTGAACACCTACTAATTTCACAAATTGAGCTGTAGTATTTAAAATGATAACCCAGAAGGTTAATTACTTAATTGAAAGGTCGACGAACTTCCTATAAAGAAAAGTATTTTGCTTCCTGTTATGGTTGCCAGTTTGCCACTATCAGTCACATTTTTTTGGTACAACTAATCAAAATTTTAAATTTTGCAATATTTAACTAGTAAGTGTACTCTAATTTACTACTATTTCTACTCATTGGATTTATACCCGTTTGGTACAACATTGGAAAAGGAAAAGGGAAATAAAACGAATATAGTTAATTTATAGGTCAAGATTCATAGTTAAAAATTCAAACATTAGTTATGTCTTATACAAAATTTACCTTATTTTTCTTGTTTCAATAATCTATTTGGCATGGGATAATCATATTCTCTATAATCAGGGCCGATCCTAATATAATATAGGCCCAAGACAAAAGAAAATGAAGGGTCCTAACAACTTGAAATTTCTATCTATCAATAACACATTTTTGTTTACAGTAGGCAAACAATAGGAAAACTCTGCTACAAATACAAAACACTTCCTTTATCATCCTGCTGAATGACGATACAAAGATTCCTATTAAAAGGGAGTATGGACACATTACAATTTTCCATACTTTGAACAATATAATCAGCTACATTATTTGATTATCTATAACAGTGTGTAAATTGAATATAATCAAAAGAGCCTGCAAATAGTTTGATCTTCTCAACATGACACATAATTTCCCATTTGATGTTACTCTTCTACTTGATTGCCTTTATAACTTCCAAGTTGTGCTCTTCGATGATTACATTTCGAAACCCTCTAGAGATTGCAAGGTGCATCTCAACACAAAATACATAAGCCTTTGTTTGGAGAACTGAACATCGTCGTGTCTCCTGATAAAAAAATATCAATAACCTGACCCTCAGAGTCCTTGATGACTCTGCTCACTTGGCAAAAGGCAATGGAATAACTTAAAATTCATATAGTGGAGCTAAGTTTTGACATTTAAATAACTTAAAATTCATATAATTCTAGAGGAAAATACTAAAATCTCAAAATATATTTGGTTTGCCAATACATTAATAGTGGAGCTAAGTTTTGACATTGAAAATACAATAAAGACTTCGTTAAACCTTCAAACACAACACATCAATATTTTTCAGCAGCAACAACAAAACCTGGATCCCAACAGCAATGCAACCCAACACAACACATCAATAGTCTTCAACAACAGTAACAAAACTTGGTCTTCATCCCAAAAATTGTTGATTACCTATTACAATACACAAACATCATGTTAAGTTATTTCCTCGAGCATTTTTGATGCAAAATCATCTATCTCTAATTCTTCCAGCATAGATTTAGATTGCAACTTCTTACTAACCATGTTAATAGTAAATAAGATGTCATACCAAATAATCATGCCAAGTAAAAACAAAAAATTCTCAAGGGCTTTACATAAACTTTCAGCTTCACTTTTTTACTTAGCATCATCACAAGATTGACATAATTCTGACGAAGCTAATATTATTTGAGGAGCTTGAAATATATTAGCTTTAACACTTTTGATTCGACTTTTCCAATGAGTATTACACAAAGATTTAAGCTTTAATCCATGAACATTATCCAATAATATCTTTTATCTTTTTGTGCAACTAGAAAATAAGGTATATATGCGCCATATCACTAAGAGTGAGATTAAGACTATGACAAGCACATGGACAACACTCTTGGATTTATTTCAAGTAATCATTTCTCAACTCCTCGGTATTTTCCCTTCATATTAGAACCATTAGCCTTGACCCCTCACATCAGCAACAATTAGTTCAAGAGATTTAAATACCTCAATTAATTCATTAAAAAACCCTACTCCAGATGTATCATTCACACTCAAAAAATCTAAAAAATACTCCTCTATTTGTACCTTATTGCTTTTGTTGGATATATTAACGCATCGTACAAGTAAAGTCATTTGCTCGTGATGACTTACATCTGGGGTACAATCAAGAATTATAGAGATTTTGCCCTTTGGATGAGTCGTATAATAGACTTTTTAACACTATAGGCCAAAATAGAAATCAACTCATTCTGAATTTTGTGACCCAAATAATGATGATGAATTTCTCGATTTTGAATACGTCTTATATGTTCTTGCATTGTCACATCAAATTTTGCAATCATATCAATCAATCCTAAAAAGTTACCATTACTATGTTAGTAAAGCTTTTCATTAGATCTTCGAAAAGCCAAATTATGTTCAGAAAGACATTTTATAACAACAACAATTCTTTTCAAAAACTTGTCTCCAACGCTTCTTTCCGTTTGTAATCTATCTGTCTATCAATTGTTTCATTTTTTCCTAATCTTATCTCAATTCATTCCAAGTTTTCATGTTACTCATATGGACACCACAATTTTCATGCCCCCGAAGTCTCTCACTAAGATGCTTCCTATCTTTAAATCCATCAAGTATGTATTACTTTCAGATTTGAACAACTTACAACAAAAGCAATAAAATATGTTTACGTGTTTGGAGTAAACCAACCATTTTCTATCTGTAGTTTCTTCATCACTCAACTTTCTAGAATAATAAGAGTATGAAAAATGTCTAGAAAGGTTATCTAATGGAAATACAAGATTCAATTCTCTTCTATAGGCCCTTTTTCAAATAAAAGATCTCTTGTTTTGTTGTCAAGAATTTTTCAATTTTTAGGATCATAAATATCAAAAGGAGGGGTAAATTTTTCTTGTTCAATAACTCCTGAAATACCAATATTAGATGCATTAGGAATATCATCTTGTTATTTTTATCTAACAAATTTTCATTAAGATGCTCTGAATTACCAACCACTACTCCCGGTTTCTTAGAATTTTGGACTGGACCTACTTGTTTGATTAAAAACTTGTTCATAGCTCCTCTTTGCGCTTGTATTTTTCTTTTTTCACTCCTAGATAAATGTTTTTTAGGCAATATTGTAAGATCATCTACAAAAATCACAATACAATAGGAGAATAGGGGGGGGGGAATCAACTAAATGGTTGAATCTAAATGGTTGAGTAATCAACAATAGACACCAACTAAAAGCAATTCGAAGCAAACTATAAACACTTAAAAATCCATTGTTGAAATCCAAAGGAAAACAATAGAAGAATAAGGGACCAAAATCACCTAAATGGTTGAATATGAATGGTTGAGTAATCAACAATAGACACCAACTGAAAGCAATTCGAAGCAAACTACAAACACTTAAAAATCCATTGTTGAAATCCAAAGGAAAATCGCAATTCTGCATAAAAAAAGGGGGATTCAAAATAAGAATAGATTATATTTATACTAATCATTAGATAATTGAATCCAACTCAATTTAATCGAATCAATTTCCTAATTAGAGTAGTCTAGTAAAGGATCTTACTGGCGAAATCTAACGGAATAGGAGCAAAGGACGAAAGTGACGATTGTTATGGTGGTGCTATAAAGCCAAGAGCCTTGAAGCCGTTGAAAACTTGAAATTCACAAGGCTCGCTCATCTATCCGCTTTGAAGGCCCAGCCGATTTCGCCTATTTCGATTCCCTAAATCCCTAATTTTTCGTGAAGACAAGAACAAGGTCGCCTCTATAATTACGTTTTGACATTTCGTTTCAATTAATACTTTTACCTCTTTCAGTGGCTATACAGTATAGGCTATAATTAGTCCAATTAAAAAAATTATATTTATTTCTAGTTTTCAATGTATTCACAATCTGCTTGGGTATTTGTTTGGGTTGGGTATATATATAGGGGCGCGCTCCGGTGAAAACCAATATTACGTTGAAAACCGTAAGAAGTGTTTTGATTGGTTGACACTGTGGGCTCACATGTGGGCTGATTTAATAGCAAATTGCAAAGATACCCAAACTTTATAGTAATTAATTACAAATTTTTCTTAATGTTTTCGAAATGAAACAACGAAGACTTATAAATAACTCTTGGTGGTACTAACTACCATAATCTACTAACTATATTATGAATAATGAATTTTCTATGGTTTCAGGCCCACCACGCTATGTAATTAAAACTTAAAGATAGAGAGGTTTGACCAATACCTGAACGTAGTTACACTGGACCACCGGCATTCCTTTAGCTTCCGCTTTCTAGAGGTGGCTAACCTTCAACCAGCCCCCTTAGTTCAGGCACAACACAGATCTGTTTCGTTTCCTACCTCAAACCGTAGTCTCTAACTCTCAGTTTTTTTTAGAGGGTGAAATGATTGGAATCACGAAAACTAATTATTCAGGACATATAGTTCGATTAAGTAGCTTTCCTTTTCTTAAAACAAACTTTTATTGAATCTGGAAAATATTACAACACACAAGCACTCCTAACTTAAAGCTCACAAACTTACAAGCATACTAAACTCTCACACCAGAAAGATCCATCAAAGGATTCTTTATTTTTTTAGTGATGGGGAACCAACCTACTCAAAACTCAACAATACTTCTCTTTCTCTTTCTGTATTACAAGGCTTTTCTCTTTTCATATGAGTTTTTCTCTGTCTGGATTTCGATGCCTAAGAAGTCTGAGGAGAGCTCTATATATAGCGCTGATCGAAAGGCATTGGATGCCTTTCCAACATCTAAAAGCTAATGGCCGAAAAGTTGGCCTACTCAAATCAGAAAAGCAAATAGTACACTCACTATCTTACAGGCTCATATGGTAAACAGTAACAAAAGCAAACAGAAAGGTAAAATAATTGTGCTGGTGCTTGATGGTGGTTTTCAATCATTCAAGTTCTGGACCCCTTCTTTTCCCATATTGGCCTCTAAGTCACCGTCATCATCATCCATTACTAGATCTTGGAAATTATCAATCTCTAGGTCTTGCTCATCGTCCAAATCAAGATCAAGGATTAGACTTTCAGTGTATTCTCGATCCCATCCAATTAACATATCAATCAACTTCTCATGGCATTCTCTGTCTAAGAAGTGTCCAACTTCTATCTGTGCTAAATATAGATCAATGGACTCGGATCTGTCTATGGCTTGTTGCATCAGTGGCTTGAGATATGGGGTTATAATGAAGGTTGTGTTGCCAATTTTGAATATTCCATAATCGGTGTGGAGATACTTGGTGATGTAGTAATAGATGTAGAGGAACCCTTTCGCTCTTGCCTTTCATGGATGTCTCACTATTATTAAATGCATCTGGCTTTCTTCTACTGGGTCTTTTACGAACCAGTATTCTTCTGAAAATAATATGAAGATAAGATAATGTGGTAACCGGGTTTTTCCCTGGTTAACATCCATACATGCACTCTTAACTCTGCATCTTGTTATTTTATCCATGTTATCGAACCTTGCCACCTTGAGGAAGATCTCCTTCTAGAATTTGGTGAAATACTTGAACATAATGCTATGCTCCTCTTCCTTTGGCCACCATCGATTTTTCTTATAGAGTCCGATGCACATTCCATATTTCCAGGATTTCAAGTAATCTGCATCTTCATCTAGCATGATTGACAATGATATCCCTCCAAATCCTGACATGTTATTTGTACCAAAGTGAAAGAACCATTCGTCTATGTGTGCAGGTAGTCTTCGGATTCTATGGGTTACAGTCTATTAGAATTTTTGAAAATCTCTCATCCTCCATCTCCTACAGATATCTTCTTGAAGTTCAACAGGTAGCTGAAGAACTTTTATGATGATTTTCATAGTTAAAAACCTTTCAACCGTTCTGTGTCTCATAATCAATAGAAATGTAAAAACTACAGATATTTTTGAAAATCTCTCATCCTCCATCTCCTATAGATATCTGTTTTGAGTAAATTTTCCAAAATCAATAGAAATGTGAAAACTTGGAGGGGAAACCCATCCTTGATATTCTCTTATGTCGCATAAGAGATCACGGTCCATTCGGCTAGTTGCCCCCACCTGGGATCTTCCCATCGAATTTGTCTTCTTTGGTCCATCAGCTAGTTCTCTGGTTAGACTGTCTACTAGAGAATTCTTAGATCCCTACACATGTTCGACAGTAAATATGAACTAGTTAAGGGCTAATTGCCAATGTAGGAGTCTCTCATGTGCTTTCATTTTATCAAGATTATTATTTATAAAACCCAGTATTCCTTTACAATATGTTTTGACTGTAAAAGGTTTAGGGGCTAGGAAGATTATAAACTTTTGGATTCCATGATAGATTGCAAGAATCTCCTTTTCCATGACAGTGTAATTACATTCGGATTTGTTGAAGCTGTCACTGTTGTATCTGCAAAGCTTATTATCTTTCTTTAATTTTAAAACAGCTCCCCAATGATAATCACTACCATCTATTTCAATTTTCATTTCAAAAAAAAAAAACTAGCATCTTTTTCAAGAACTAACTCATCATCTTCATTAGGTAAAGTCAATATTGGTAGTTTCTCACATCTTCTTTTTAGTTCTTTGACTATTTTAGTGTCTAGCCGAGTCCAATTCCAAACTTGATGTTTCTTTAATATTACCTGTCAAGGCTTCCTTAGTTTGGCTAAATCTTTAATAAAATCAGAAGCATAAGTAAGACATCCTATAAATCTTTCCAGCTGCTTTCTATCTTTAATTTCATCAGGAAATTTTTCTACCTTTTCTAGGATGTGTTCCTGCAATACAATTTGACCTGTTTTAATCTTTAATCCTAGGAATTCAATTTCAGGTTCAGCATAAATGCATTTTTTCTATCCTATAATGATTCCATGATCAATACATTTTTGGGTTATGGCTTTCAAGTCATGTTTATGTTACTCTAAAGTTTTAGAGAAGATTAAGATATCATCAATGTAAACAAGACAACAATGTTTAAATTCTTTGAAAACATTGTCTATTCTTCTCTAAAATATTTGTGGTGCATTTTTCAAACCAAATGGCATCCCTATCCACTCATAGTGTCCTTGTAGGGCACTAAATGCAGTAAGTGGAATGCTTTCTTCATCCAACTTTACCTGCCAATAACCATTTTTTCAGTCCATTTTAGAGAACCAAGTGGCTCCCTGTATTATGTTAAACAAAACTGTTTTATTAGGGATATAATATCCATCAAAAACAGTATTGTCGTTAAGCTTTTTGTAATGAATAACCATTCTAGCTTTTCCTCTCTTTTCTTCAACATGATTTCTAACCATAAAGGCAGGGCTAGAATAAGGACTTTTGCTTTCTCTGATCAAGCCTTTCTTTAACAGTTCATCAATTTGTTCTTTAAACTCTTGTTGATCTTTGTAAGTGTAAACCATTTGCTTTACTCTAATGACAACTTATGGGTCTATTAATTAATTCTGTAAAGACCCAAAATTTTAAAATATTATTTTATGAATTATAATTTAACCTCAATATTAAATTGTGAGATTCTGAAAATTTTGAAAATCTCCATCCTCGACCGAAATGATTTTTGTTTTATTTAAAACAAATTCCGACATATAATTGAATCCGGTTTAAAAACAGATCTATTCTGCTTTCCTATATCGAGACTTGAAGATATTTTTTTTGAATTCCGAGCTAAGAGATGAATACTGTTTTGAACCTATTGAGATAAGTGTGACAACTTTTATGACAAATTGTAAATTAAATATAAGTGTTGGGGTGAACTTTGTTATTTTTGTGGATATAATTTTTATAAAATAAAAATAGCGAATGATTTTGTGATCTTCTATAATTTAATTTTAACCCTAATCTGCGGGTATATATATGCCTTTATAACCCTTAAGAGTCACTATTCATCCCCTTCCTCCTAATTTTCAGATCTCAGCCGCCCTTACCATCAGACTTCATCTTCCCCTTTTTGATTTTTTCGGATCTGTGCTCAAGGGAGCTTCCATGGCCGCCCCTTGCCTCCTCCAACCTCCACCCATCCACCTTTCCTCGAGCTCCCCGTCGAATATGAAGGCTTCTTCCTCCTCGGCCCCCCACTCTCTCGCTTTCCCTCACTCTCACCTCGCACCACCTTCGTCTCTCAAATCCCGACTGCTCACTCGAACCCAAGCTTTCGAGGTCCTCTATCATGGCTGCTTGCCTTCTCTCTCATAGTCGCTCTCTTCCGCCTCCCATATACCTTCAATCTCCCTCAGTTCAAGCTCACTCTCTCCTTCAACGGCCACCGCTCCTTCCCGACCTCCTCGTTCTGTCCTCGGAGACCCACCGCCAGTGCCGAAGTCGGGGTCAAGTCTTGGGCTTCGAAGCACGAGCACATGAGCCCAAATCGCGAGCGTGGGCGCTTTTTCCCTCGCCATGGAGCTCAGACCCCCAAAGCATGAATCTGATGTCGGAGCTGACGCCGAGGACTAGTCGAAGTGGCCTTCCTCTCCTCCCTCGAGTAGACTGCCGCCAGATCTCCGGTTGGGTTGTCGGTGAACGAGCCATAAGCTGATGACCTCACCTCCGCCTCCTTCTTCTGACACTACACCCTCGGGTTCGAGCCTCGCACCCTCAATCAACCTCTACGGGATTTGGGTATAACCTCTTAAGCCCTATCTTGGATACGTCCTCAGTTTCGATCGTGTTGGTTAAATTGGGTACAAATGAGTGAGGTTGAGAGGAAATATTGGTCTAATGAGCCGGAATGAAGTTAATTGGTTTTGGTTTCAGTTTCAACTAATTCCTATTTTTCGCCATTCCTGTTAGGTTTTAGTTTTGGTTTCAGTTTTGTCTAGAATATTAGTTGCCTTTTGAAATGGCATATTGACATTGAATTTGATTAATTGAGGTGGTATGTTAGAATATTTGTTCCAGAATAGTAGTTGCCTTTTCGACTAAGTAACTAGACCTTGTTGACAAGTATGTTAGAACTTGAGATATGATCCTTCTTATAGAAACCTAAACGTTAAGTGCGAGTATCTTATTTGAATGTTTTATGACTAATGTACTTGATGAGCAAAATCTTATAAGGGTAGCAAAGATATGGTTAAGTGTATAAGGTTATATAAAAGATATCTTGAGGACTTGTTATGTTTTAATCTTGCTTTTTGTTGACTTCGAGCTTTCATTGAGTGATTTAGTGATAATTAAATTCATAAAGGATTTTAGAAATGTTGACTTATCATGGCTTAGTCCTTAAATATGAATGAATATGATAACTGAGAAAATGATTTGATAAAAGATATTCTTGTCAACTTATCTTGGTTTACTCCTTGAGCATGATTTATTATGCGAGTTTGATAAATAAGACTTGTTAATCCTTGGTGTTGAGAACTTATGAATTAGGTTGAGTATTTGAGGATTTGATAAATTATGAATTACTTGAGCAATTGTTAAGCAAAACCTGAGTTTGATCTGAGGTAAGATGTTTTGGGTGATGATCTTAGTAAGGCTTTGAACTAAATTTCATACTTGATTGGAACAAGGTTAATTGAGAATGATGGTTATGATGGGAATGCGAGGTTACTTGAATAAAATATTATTTAGTCTTGTGATCGATGAATTGGAAACTTGCATGTGTGTTGATTAAATACGTATTGATGAGTTATTCCTTGCTTATTACTTGCTAGTGTAATTGGATGATTCTCTGAGTGGCTTATTTGTTTATGAATGATGCTCTGAGTGGCTTGTTTGCTGACTAATTGGATGTGAAGACTCCAGGTAAGTCCTCCAGGGCTTGCTCAAGTGATTGGACCTCATGCTTGATGTGTCATATACTATGTAGGTGTTGCATATGCATAAAAGCATGCCATGTAGTATCATGCTTAGGACTTGCACTTATGAATGAGCATCCCTATTCTCTATGCGTTTGAAACAGAACGGCCGTTATCTGTGAGTCCTAGAGTCTTTTCTAGGGTCATAGGATAGCCCAACACCATCGGGTTTGTCCTGAGTAGTTGTGACATTATATGAGATGATATGATAGTCCAGCACCATCGAGCATGAGCATGATGATATGATATGATATGATAAGATGATGATATGATGATATGTGCACACATATGATGAAATGGGTACCGTGCTGGCCAGGTCCGCTCATGAAAAAGGGAGAGGTGTAGGAGAGGGATATGCCACTTGGCATTTTGTGTGGATCCAATTTATCGCTTTCTACATTATATAAACTGTCAGCATGCTTGTGTGATTTAAATTCCAGTACCGTAATAGAGCATTCTTTATTCTAGGTATAGGCGTATTATATGGCCTCAGCGAGGACTTCCGGTCCCGCATGAGTGGCTCGACCTTGACTTGTGGTATAGTTTCAAGTACCCGCTCCCTTTTTCTTTCTGATTTGCTTCTATGGCGGGGTTTCTCATGGGAAGAGTGTTAAAAAGACTTCGCACCTATTACAACGTGACTTTACAAGCGCCTTGCTTAAGTTTGTCATTTAGAAACATGTATTTACTTTAATTTACACTCGTTTTATTCCTTTGTGAGATTTGACTAGTTCGAATAGGACAGGTTTCCGTGCGAAAGCAGAAAATCATGTTGGATCATTTGACTATTTTGAGAGTTTGAAATCCCCTTTTCTTGAACTATATCATTAAAATTCTTAAGACATAAGCAGGGTTATAATTTGACAATAATAAATAAGTAGCTTGTACTTGGATTGCAAGATCTAGCAGAGGGATAATTCTTCCCTCTAAACGTAACCTGGATTTTATAATCTGGGCTGTTACAAAGTTGGTATCAGAGCGAGGTTGTGCAATCCGAGTACAAATGAGTTGTAAAACTATTGGTGATTTTGAGTTATGGAAATAAAATGGCCCAAAGGTTTTCACGAGTTTTGAATGTTTTCAAAGGGCAAAATGAATTTAATATGGATAAGTAAGATAACCACATTGAGAAGTGAGAATCGGGACTCGATCGAGTAGACATGGCGATAGCTATCTCTTACGGATATAGATTGGGATTGATATAGACCATTAGCTTTATACTTTACAGATGGGCATGCAGGGCATATGTAAAATCTTGTTTGATTAATTCGTGAACTTGATTTTAGAGATATGTAAATTTAGGGGAGAAGTTTGGTGATTCATTTGTGTTATTCTTGATGACTTAGTACGATATCTATTTACATGAGTCTCTCTCGTTATGACATCTGATGTGATTATTATAACATGCCTTGATCTTGTTATGTGCTTATAATTTATGTTACTGGATGACTTGGGTTGGACAATTACTACCATTGTTGATGTGTTTGACTTATGCATACTTGCCTTGTTGCTTACATTACTTATGATGACAATTGTTTGGTGCCTTTTGCCTTTGGTTTGATGTGGACATCAGATGAGATTATGATAATTTACATGGTTGTGGATGATGTTTTGTCCTGGTTAGTTGAAAGCTTATGAGCTCAGGCTTGTAAACCTTACTCTAGTTGATGGAAAAACTTATGGTTTTGAGAACTGAGAAATTATGTTTGCTGAGTTGAGAGCCATGATATTCTGACTATGAGACTTCATGGTTGATTTGATAAGAAATGCTTATGGATGATATATATTGTTGATTCTTGCTTATATGATAATGTTTTCACAAAGTCGACACAAGTATTTTACAGGGACGCTTGTAAAGTACTTGGTTGGATCTAGTGAGAATATTGTGATGATTTTGTGATACTTGTACAAGTGTTTCATGGGGACGCCCTTGGAATACTTGTAGGGATCACAAAATGCATCGCCTATATGCTTATTTGAGATGTTTTGGCATGATATTATTCTATGATCTATTTAGTGATGCCTTACATCATGAATTCTAATGATATTGCTCTCATATGCGAAATTCGTTCAAAAGAGGATCATGTGTATATAACTCGACTAAAATGTATGTGAATCAATTAATAGACATGAATTGCTTATTCATAAAATAGGATTTATGTGATGGATATGACATTGTCCCTCCTACCCTCGACGTGTTATTGTTCATATGTCGTGACTTTATGAGATTTTGTGAAGTTATGCCATGCACCTCTATCTTGTTTGTATGAACGATATGATGGTTAATTATGATGTATTGCTTATGTGGCTACTTTTTATCTTATAATTGTCTGACTTGTATAATTGATGCCTTATACGTCCCTTGTTCCAATAAGATGATGTTATTCTTGCTTGTCTACTTAGTTAGGGAAGAGACTCTATATTCGAACTAACTTGTTAATAGTGAGACTCGATAAGATAGCAAGTTGACTTATTAATTGACCTCCTTGGATTCTTAGTGAAGTTTTCTTTGCGATCTTGAGAACTTCAATAAATTGTCATGATAACTCCTTGTATCTCTTCGTTACTCTTCTTTTACCTTGCCGCTCTGGTTCCTTCTAAATTCCTTTTATATTGGTCACTTATGTTCCAAAAACTTATGGGTCTAACTTGTTATGATCTGGTATATAAGTTTGAGTGTTGATTGTCTTGAGGGAGTACAATACCAAAAGGGGGTCTTGATGAGTGATTATTGGAAATATGTTGGATGTCCTCTTTTGTACTGAGAGATCTTTTGAAATCTTTGTTCATTTGGGGAAATTCGTTTGAAGGTCTTCCTTATGGTTGGTGTTCACCCAAAAGTATATTGTCTCCCTAAGAAATAACTAGGCTTCTTTTCAGAAGGGGGATGGGGTCAGTAGGGATGAGTCGATGTTGCACTCGGAAACTTCCATCTGGTTATAATGGTAGTCTTGTTTGTGTTTCCATGTTTTGATGTATTATCGTGTATATACTTGTTCTATTTGGATATATATTGATATGTATATCTATCATCTTGCACTTGATCCATCAATGCCTTATACACATTATCTTAAGATCATATCACCTTCTATAGTACACCTTTTGTGTTTCTCTCGCCTTGTTATATGATTGGTTTGACTTCTAATGCATTGCCATGTTAGCCCTATACATGTATATCATATGTTTATGTATTTGTGACGTCTGGCGTTACTAGTGTCATATAGGATCAATGACTTGTGAACTACGTGACTTTATTCTCCATCATCATTGTTTATTATTCTTAATCATAGATACATGGTAAGTCCTTTCATTCTCCCTTTTGTCACCGCTTACCCTTTTTGGATGCTTAGGGATGATAGACATACTTTAATTAGTTATGTTGTGCATGTATGCCTCATCTGCGCCATGCCTTTATTAATTCTACTGCGGGTTCATGGTAGACTTACCATCCTTCTTGTATGTTCTCGCCACATGCTCCTTGATCGTTGACCGCTTATACTTGTTAAATGATATCGATTTAGTTATGCTATCATTATATGCCTTATGTGCTTAAGTCTCATTTAGTTATGTACCTATCATCATTGTCTCATCTTAACCTGTGCTATAACTATACGATTGTTATGTCTTAAGGATCTCACACGTTGCATGACCACCCACCATTGTAGCTATATAAATTTATGTGATGATCATTATAAAAATACAACGTGTTATTCTCTTGTAATATGCCACCATTGGAAACTATTATTTGATTTTGATGGTAGCCACACTTAAGCATCTATGACTTGATATGAGATTACATCTAGTTACTTGTAATATTCATACCTTGTTGATATGCATATGCACATCATGACGTTTTGTGTAACTTTAGACAGCCACTACCGTTCCATGGTCGTATTATCTCCTTTTACACATCTCGTGCTCCTGTTATGTTTTCACATGATCATTTTGGCTTATTATGTGTTATTGTCCTGTAGGTTGTTAAATGTTACTTATATGCACACCTACTATGTTGTGTGCTCTTCGTATCCCTCATATGATTTATACTTTCGAAGAAATGATTAAGTGTTCTTATGCCCTAGTTATAATGTTGTTTGATTACTATTACTGTATGACTCATGATAGCTCGGCCTGTGCCTTTTATCCGTATCTTAGTTAGGTATGCATATCTATATCATTACACTCTATATATCCATGCTTAGTCATCACCATTTTAGATTCACATCATTTTGATTATACTTTACTAGACCTGGGCAAACGCGGGCTGGCCCGCCCAGCCCGCCCCGCCCGCCCGCCTTGTTGGACAGGCTTGGGTAGAGGGTGAAGCCCAAGCGGGCTCCTAAGCCCAGCCCGCGCCCGCAGCGGGTATGGGATTGGGAAGACAAATATACCCGTTGCGGGCCGCTAGGCCCGTAACGGGTACCCGCTACTTTTTTTATTTATTAGAATACATATATAATAAATAATATTAATTATTAATTTTTATAAAAAATAAATAAAGTATATACATACATTGTATATATATACACAGTGTGTGTAAAGTATGCATATATACATAGTATATACATACATTGTGCATGCATATATATATACACACAGTATATATGCCATTATATTTATGTATGATATATACACATATATGTACTGTATTTATGTATATATAATATATTATATATATAATGTCCGGGACGAAATTCACTATTTTTTTCCAAATCCAATTGGGATCGGAACGGGACTATGACGGACCCGTAATTTGCGGTATTTGTGCCCACCCATAGTTCAGATAGTATATAAATTTATTTTTTTGGGTCGAATATACACAAGAAAAGTTAGGTTTGCGGGTACCCGCGGGTAGCCCGCGCCCGCAATGTCGGACGGGCTTGGACACAACATCCAACCCGTTAAGCGGGCTTAGCCCGGCCCGCGCCCGCGACACCGGGACAATATTTTGGGTAAAGCCCGTCCCAAGCCCGGCCCGCGCCCGCATTTGCCCAGGTCTATACTTTACATATATTCATGTAGTGTGGTTATATAGTTGTTTTGACTGGTTGCGAATCGTCATGTTAGTGATTAGACCATACCTCCGCATGCTTACACCTTGCCATATGTTATATTTGGAAATTAAGTATTTGAGAAAATAATTATGTGATTTATTGCACTTTCTATATTATTTATATGGTCACTCTTATGATATAGGTGGTTTGGCTTATTTTGTATCATCTTGTTTGTTGTTAAAGTATATTTTGATGTAATTACCCATCGTCATGTGTTATCGATAATATGTAGAAATTTTTCATCAACGATGTGATATATGATTCGTTGCACTATTTACATTATCTGTAGGATCACTCATGTAATAGAGTTTTGGTAGTATACCTATCTTGCATAATTGCCCTTGTTATGTGATTTTATGAAGTTATGATTGCTTACACATTTTGAATATATTAGAGAAATCTTGTTATTTTTCGATACCATCATGCTCTATTTTACATGGATAGTACCATGCATAAGCCATAATATTTCACATGCTCACTTTTACTTATTACATGATGTTTTTCTATACTCGTTATGCATAAGTAGTTTTAAGCCCCGTATGCTCGCACGTCCACCCATATAGTTTAAATTGCACTTGCATGTTTATGCACCATATTTTGCTTAAGAATTGTTGATATTATACTATCTACCATATTGAGCTTATAGTGGTATCAAATATGTATTGATGTATGCCTTGGTGACACAAATGCACGAAGCACACACTTACACTTGCCTTTTCTCGGTGAACTATATGATATTCTTTCGTGACTTTTAAGACATGTTGATGTTATTCCTTACATGTCATGTTTAATTCCTTTACACCATATAGTGGCATATAAGATTCCCTCACGCATGTACTCAATCAATTTAGTGTATTCAGATAACTGACTGTTAGGTCTATCTTATGTATATCTATGAATATTGAACCATAATAGCATTTTCTAGCCATTATAGGTGATATTCCTTTATAGTGAGGAGTTGATTTGATAATAGTATGTGTTTTGATATTGTTATATATGAACATGATAGGGTATTTACCTTGTACTTTTCTACACGTTTTGACACTCACACTAGAATCGTATTGCCATTGTCTCTTGAGATAGGTTCATGCTAGTGTGCAAGATTACAACGTTGTATGTTTATAACATGATGTGTTACATGATGATGTGAGTGATACGATCAAAACCTTAAGGGTTTCCCATGGGCATCGGCGAAATTCTCGTGTTCAGTCTTACTAGATACTATACCAGTCTATCTTCGTGTCAAAAGTTAGTCGAATTGTCCCTTGGTGTCTCTTTCTTTCAATTCAGCTTAAGCCTTGTGTCATCCTTGTACAACTGTCTATGGTGTGATCAAGAGTGGGTCTCCTAGATTAATCAAAGTTGCGCATTTCATTTGCCCGATTTTTTGCTTGTCATGATGCTTGATTATGCCCTTTCGGGTTGGTGTGGATGTGGGAGTATGATGGTTGTGTTCATTTCTGATTGATAGCAAGGCGTAGAAATCTGTGATTATATGTTCTACTGATGATGTGATGTGCTGATAATGGGATTTCATAGTATGATGAATTCCGATATGTTGATACCTTGAGCTTGAAATGTTGAAATCTAATATGATGATGAATCTTGCTATGATGATGTTTTGAATATGTTAATACTTGAGTTTGATGTTGGAACTAATCATGAGGAATGAACTTAGGAAGTGGAATATGGGGTTAGCCCTTAGAGGTGGATAAACTATTTCTTGAATCCTTGAAAATCTAGTTGACTGACATAGGAGTAGCTGACTTGAGTTTTTGAAATGTTTTGTTGCTTTTAAAAGGGATTTTAGTCTCGAGGACGATACTTGTTTTTAGAGGTGGATGATGTAAAGACCCAAAATTTTAAAATATTATTTTATGAATTATAATTTTACCTCAATATTAAATTGTGAGATTCCGAAAATTTTGAAAATCTCCGTCCTCGATCGAAATGATTTTTGTTTTGTTTAAAACAAATTCCGACATATTATTGAATCTGGTTTAAAAATAGATCTATTTCGCTTTCCTATATCGAGACTTGAAGATATTTTTTTTGAATTTCGAGCTAAGAGATGAATATTGTTTTGAACCTATTGAGATAAGTGTGACAATTTTTATGACAAATTGTAAATTAAATAAAAGTGTTGGGATGAACTTTGTTATTTTTTTGATAGAATTTTTATAAAATAAAAATAGCGGATGATTTTGTGATTTTCCATAATTTAATTTTAACCCTAATCCATGGGTATATATATGCCTTTATAACCCTTATGAGTCACTATTCATCCCCTTCCTCCTAATTTTCAGATCTCAGCCGCCCTTACCATCAAACTTCATCTTCTCCTTCTTGATTTTTTCGTATCTGAGCTCAAGGGAGCTTCCATGGTCGCCCCTTGCATCCTCCAACCTCCGCCCATCCTCCTTCCTCGAGCTCCCCGTCTACTACGGAGGCTTCTTCCTTCTTGGCCCCCCACTCTCTCGCTTTCCCTCGCTCTCGCCTCGCGCCACCTTCGTCTCTCAGATCCCGACTGTTCGCTCAAACCTAAGCTTTCGAGCTTGTCTATCATGGCTGCTTGCCTTCTTTCTCTCATAGTCGCTCTCTTCCGCCCTCCAATATACCTTCTATCTCCCTCTGTTCAAGCTCACCCTCTCCTTCAACGGCCAACCCCCCCCTTCCCGACCTCCTCGTTTTGTCCTCGGAGACCCACCGCCAGTGCCGAAGTCGAGGTCGAGTCCTGGGCTTCAAAGCACGAGCACTTGAGCCCAGATCACGAGCATGAGCGGTCTTCCCCTCGCCATGGAGCCCAGACCCTCGAAGCATGAATCTAATGTCGGAGCCGATGCCGAGAGTCGAAGTGGCCTTCCTCTCCTCCCCCGAGCAGACTGCCACCATATCTCCGGCTGGGTTGTCGGTGAACAAGCCATAAGCTGATGACCTCACCTCTGCCTCCTTCTTCTGACACTGCACCCTCAAGTTTGAGCCTCGCACCCTCAATCAACCTCTACGAGATTTGGGTATAACCTCTTAAGCCCTAACTTCCACCTTTTAACAATTCTTGATATTCTTCTTTTATTTGTTCATTAATTAGGACAGGAAGTTTATCAAAGAACATTTGTAGATTAGTGTCATTTTCCTCTATCTTGTAACAATACATCTCCAATTCTGTTATGTAGTTATCAACATATTTCATGTTACAGATTTCGAGGTTGTTTAATATTCTTTTCCATTTTAAAGCTTCTTTATCTTCATATTCCTTTTCTCCAACAAATTCTTCTTCGATTAATTCACATATTAACGTGAACATATTCACTGGACTTCCCAAATTCCTAAGTTATTGTTTTACTTAATCACCGATGGCTCTGTACCAATCGACAATGCATCAATAAAAACTGATGTCCACTAAAATGACTATGTTTTATCCCTATCTTTTGTTCTAATTTGTGTCTTACATTTGCATTATGGTTTGGAAATACCTTGAATTTGTGTAGTATCTGCATGTTTGTAAGAAATAGAGGTCTACACAAGTTTTGGTTTAATTTTGCAGAAATTGGAGCAGAATCGAAGCCAAAACAAGAAGCTAAGAACCAATGAGGAGCAGTCGATCTCGATTGATGTACTCGACATCGATTGCTATGAATGCCCAAGAGACTACATATAAAATGAGTGAAGAAAGACCACCTACTGGAAGAGAGGTCGACATGTATTTAAGTCGATCGAGTCACTCGACATCGATCAAGCTGAAATGGAGCCCGACGTCGAGTGGAAACAGAGCACTCGACGTTGACTGCTTTGGTCCATGTCGACTGGACCTGTTTGCAACTGTGACACGTTTGAGCAATCCGAGTTTGAGGAGTATTGCACTAAGCCACGTTTTTCATTTTTTAGATAGATTTAATTCTTATGGGTATTTTCCTATCTACCCTAGAGATATATTTTCTTTTCTTAGTTAGTTTATATCTTCTTCTATTTAAGTTTATCTTCTAGTTTTGATAGAATTACCTCTCCTAGGCTAGCTAGGATTGGTAGCTATAAATAGAGCCCTTGGGGCTGAGTTTTATTCATTCCATTATCAATCCCCAAACACACAATTCAGTTTTAGGTTTTGAGGGTTTTAGAAGCTTTAGGGTTTTTGGCGCTTGTGAGAGCCGGTGTCGGGATTGTGAAGACTTCAAGTTTATATTTCAATGCAAGTTAAGTTTTCTTTTATTTCAATCATGTTCTCTTCTACCATGAGTGAGTAGTTGCTTTTCTCTTAGGGTCAGGGTGAGCCCGACGTTAGCCATGCATGTTTGATATGAGTTTGATGTTGATATTTGTTGTGTCTTGATCATCTCCTACCTTTTTTTGTTTAGCCCTTATCGAAAGAAAAGGAATTCATGTAACAACTTGGATCATAAACATAAAATCGATAAAAATAAAATAGGTTTATTTGCGAGAGCAAATATATCTATTTGTTGGTAACGACGAAAGCTTGTTCCTTTGATGTGATAGCATAATTGTTCGTCTTACTCTATCTTGTGCATGTGTGGTTAACGTTGTGGTGATCCCTAGCCTTAGGATTTTCTTTTTATTATATTTAAACCTCTTTAATCATTACCTTAAACCCTTGCTTTTCTGTTCACATCTTCTATTTTCATCCTTTTATTCTTCGGCCACCTTTTCCGACGTTTTTCTGCTACTGTTGAAGTGCTCGATATCGACTACCTATGTCGAGGTCGAGTACCTTATATCGATCAACATTTTCTGTGTCGATTTGTTGTTGCTACTGACAACGACATCGACTGCCCCCAGTCGATGTCGACTGCTTGTTTGTGTATGTGCAGGAATCCACTTGATGTTGAGGTCTTCTGATCGACATTGAGAGCACAAGACGAGAGATACCACTCGAGATCGACAGTCCTGATCGACATCGACTATTCTAGTCGACAACGAGGACTTTTGATCGACTTCTACAGAACGTATTTGAGAACTACTTTGGATCCCCTAACACGCTTCCTCGTGGATCAAACCTGATTCCTCTACTACTACAACAGGGGAGTCTTGTATTTATTTGATAGGATTGAGTTGATTGCTAGGGTTTATATTTCATATTATTTTATATCAATTCTCCCCTACATCAAAAACTATGTTCTATGTAATTAAGGAATTCAGAAGAGTTCCATTCCACATTCATGTTTAATACACTCATCATACTTTTCTTCCAGAATTCTATTATTTCTCGCCTATTTCTTAATCCATCCAGGTTTAGTTTATAACCTATTTGACTTATAAGTTCTATATTCATTTCTCTTTGATTCAGCCTATGGTTTGGCATAATGGTTACTCCAAATCTTTTATTATTTTCTAGAAATTCTTTTGGCTTTAGCCTGGGCCTGTAATTGCTTGTGGAACCATGTTTATAGCCTCTGTAATTTCTCCTAGCTTCGTTATGTTTTTCTGGTTCATTTCTTTTTAGGCTTCTTTGTCTTAGGATTTCCTATAACCTTTGTTGGACTTTAGATATAGGAACGCTTTCCATGTCCTTTAAGTTAATTAATCCCATTTTATGGTATACAACTTCTTCATCTGAATTTCTTTCAGACTCATCATCACTCACGACTTCTTCATTCATGAAGTTGATTTCTATGGATTTGAGTTTCCGTAACTTCAGCTTCCATTCTGGGTCATCCAACTTAGTTCTAAACATCCTTATTTGTCGAAACAAATGTCGATTCATTTTTAAGGATTTGATTTTCGTCCTGATTTTCTTCGACAATAACACCTTTTTTCTTTATATTTTTATCTAACCTAGTAGAGAACTTCTTTTCGGATTTTTTAAATGGATAACTATATTTAAAAGGATCTCATTTCTTAATTTCACCACTTGATTTTAGGCTTATCTGATGGCTGATTTCGTTGATGACTTTTAGATTGGTCGAGTGATGCACTTCACCTGTTTCTTTTACAGTTTTAAAAATCTTACTACTAATATCAATATATAGTTGTTCTAATTTTCTAATTTCTAATTTTAAATCTATAAGCTGATTTGACATGGCATTGAAAATTGCTCCAAAATGCTTATCATCTCTGTCTAAATGTAGAGCATGAGGATAAGTCTTACAAGGAAAATTAGTCGATACCTACAGATTGGCTTATAGATAAATACAGATTATTTTTAATTAACTAGGCTCTGATACCAAAATTACAGGATCATATACTAAAACAAGATAAACACGGAATTATAAAGAAAACTGAAAACAACACACAAATTAAAGTTATAAAATAGTGGCTATTCTATGTAATTTTTAGGTTTTTAGTTGATTGATGAAAAATGTTAACAAATCTAAGCCTTTGATTGATGAAAAATGAAGGATAATAGATTCGAGCTTGGGAAGTGAAATATTGATGGGACATAGGAACCAAGGAGGAGGCTAACGAAGCTAAAGAGAAGTGCTGAAAACAAGTTGAGAACGAGGAACTCCAGGAAGTCGCGACTGCGTCATTGATGGCAAGCCTGCTTGAAGAGTGACACACCTGCAGTTGGAGGATGAAAAGAAGTCGCGCCCGCGACTGTGAGTAACGCGCCCGCGACACTATTTGGGTCGAATCAGTATGAATTTATCCAATGAAATCTTATTTTTTCTATCTAAATTCTATCCCATTAGTTAGGTAGTTATAGGATTTTTGGCCGACTATAGGCTTATAAATAGGTGTGTACATATGATCTATCCTCTCTCTCTCTATCTATCTATCCAATCCATCCATCTCTCTCTCTATATATATATATATAAAGTTAATGGGCAAACTTTTGAGGAAACGACTGGAAAAACAAAGGTACAACTTTTAAAGGGAAAAGCGAGCGGGCTATCCCAACAAGGAAGAGCTATCCTTATTAAAGCCAATGTTGCGGCAAAACCAAGCTACATCATGCAAAGCTTCATGCCGCCTACAGATATTCATAAAGAATTAGAACAAATTGACAAAGGATTCTTATGAAATAAAGACCGCTTGTATAAACCATTGATAGGCTGAGATAAAATATGTAGATAAAATGACCGTATTGTTTAGTTGGTTTACATGATGTTTTCTGAATTTAAATATGTTAAAGACTTTAAAAATGCATAGTTTATTACTAATTGGATGTGTGTATATATATATATATATATATATATATATATATATATATATATATATATATATATATATATATATATATATATATATAATTCCAAAGCCGTTATATTTGACAAGAATATGCAAATAAGGCATCTAAACGTCTTGGTGCTTAATGGTACCTCATTATCAAGCATCCACCAAGTGTCTTGTTCTAATTCTTTATGTACCTATAGGTAGCATCAAGCTTTGCATGGGGTAGCTTGACTTTGCCGTAAGATTGGCTTCAATGAGGATCGCTCAGCCCGTTCGCTTTCCACTTTGAAAGTTGTGCTTTTGTTTTTCCAGTCGTTTCCTCAAAAGATATAAATAAGGCATTACAAATAAAATTTCTTTGGAAAATTCTAGCCGAGCCAAACAACTGTTGGGTCAAAATAATTATTGAAAAATACCTGAAAAGAACAACCCTCTAGGGCTATGTAAAATGAAAAATGTACATTGTGGCAATGGACAAAATTGATAGAAGTGAAGAATAAATTCTGCTATGGATTTATTTGGCAAGTGGGAAACACATAAAATCAATCAAGTTTTGGATAGATGAATGGATACATGGAATAAGTCTAATTGAACACAAAATAACATATGAGTTAGTAAACATATACGATAGAGTAGACAAATATATTGGAAACCTGCAAAATAGTGGGTGATGGGTGGAGCGGGTGCGGGTGATGGATGGATTATGGGTGAAGATTTTTCACCCAAAACCCGCCTGATTAACCCGTCCATTAACCCGCCACGCACACCCGCCCCACAAACCGCTTAAAACCCTGAATTTATATATATTATGTGTGTGTGAATTTACTATTTTACCCTATTCAAGTTTAACTTCTACAAACTTTAATCCTTGACCTTCTAAGGCACTGCTCTGAACCTTCGTGAGTTTTCTCTCAGCGTCCGCCCTCCATCCTCCAACTCTCCATTCGAACCCTTTCCTAAGTTCCAATTTTTTCTAATTTCCAGCCTTATCTTTGTTTATTGACATGATATGATATTACAGTGGATGAGCTCAATTATTGAAGAGTGAAGACATGCGACTTCCACGATTCTTTTCTAGTTTCATTCTTTTATATTCTAGTTTCATTTTATAACTTTGTAACATGTTATTGTGATGTATGGCATGTATTCGAATTCCACGAACTCCTATTTCTAGTATTTGTAAGTTACAATTTAAGCTTTTATTCATCTTTCAATTTTCTTAAAACAAATCATAATTACATTATTTCACCCATTGGGCACCCGCTCCGCCCGCATCACCCGCACGGGGCGGATGGGGGTGAAAAGGTTTGCGGGTGATGGGTGGAGTGGGTGAGATTTTTTTACCCGCGGGGCGGGTAATGGGATGGCTTCATCCACCCACAACCCGCCCCATTTCCACCCCTAGTAAAGACTAGAGGATAGATGAAATGAGAAAAGTGATCCCTGGCAATATAAGAGAAAATCAATGCTATAAAAATCCCAAAAACAAGATCGCCTCTACTTGAATGCTAGCAGACATGATACGGGGTCAGCCGTAGGATGTCCCCATTTTTTACAACAAGACTCAAATCAAGAAAAGATGCAAGACTCAAGAACATGACACAAGATCAATGCAAGAACAAGAAGATGGTGCGGTTGTAATGCAAGAACAAGAAGTTGGAGCTTCCAGGAGACTATGGTGTGAGCGCTACCTTCAACGTTATTGATTTGGTGCCATATCTAGCCGTTGATGAAGCATTGGATTCGTGGTCGAATCCTTTCCAAGAAGGGGAGGGTTATGCGAGACCATCCAAGACACTTCTGAACACACCTATCTTACTTGATAATGGACCTATGACACGAGCTCATGCCAAAGAGCTACAAAGAGATCTATTCCTGTTCATGAGCCATGTTCTAGCATCAAGTGCAGCCCAACTACAAGAGGAGCCCATATTGAAGACCGTTGTGTAGACTAGTATTCAACTTAGCACTAGTAAACATGAGGCCGATTCCTATTAGCCCTAGCCGAGCTGCCTATGGCTCCTTGGGCAGCAAGTTTGGACTCCTTGGTCAACAAGTTTGGACGTCCTTGGAAAGCATGTTTAAGTTATTTTATTATATGTTTTATGCTTATCATTTAAGCCTCTAGGATTATAAGTAAATGCTTTAGGTTTTTATTATGAACACGTTATTCATTATCAAAAGAAAATTCAGATTTGTGTGAAACACAATTTGAGAGCAATCGACAAGACAAGGTCTTTCTATTGAATTGGTGATTGTTTCCGCTTGGTTTGCCTTGTGTTTGTCAATCTAGCGAAGGTTGGTGATCCTAGGTATCCATGAGCCCCCTCCTTGTGCCTCAAAGTAGTCTGCTTGGTTGTGTAAGGTTGAAGAGATTGGGTTATTTGGTCATTGGTTTTGGGCCTTTAAGTCAAGGGTCTCTGCCTTGTTCCATCTAGATCTTCTCACCCTCTGATAATGCATATTTCATATAGGCATTATAGGTAGTTCTTATTGCACTTAGATAGGAGTTTTGCATATGTTTTAGTTTAATTCCGTATCTTTCTTGTGAAGTATTCGAGTTCGAAATCTACGCATTTTTAGTGTTTATTCTGCAGTTTTACATTCCAATCTTGGATGGGATCTTGGAGGAGCTTAAAAGGATGAATTAGGAGCATATGAAGGCTAAGGAAGGAGAACCAAAGGAGCAAGGAAGCACAAAGTCGAAGCTGAGAGGAACCAAGCTATTGTTGGGACAGGTACCTGCCGCTTTTCCACCGGCGCCCACCGTTGTCACATGTTCAGCGATTATCGATTTTAGTCCGAATATTATATTATAATTTTATTCCCTAGGGTTTTGCACGACTCTATTTAGGTTTATTTCATTCAGCCTTTGTGTGTCGAAAATTAGAAAGAAGAGAGAGATGGTGGATTTTGTGAGTTACATTATAGAGAGATGAGCATTACTTTGGCTATGAGTTGCTAAACTCATAGTTTCGCCTATGATTTGAAGACATGGTTGAATGAATTATGAGGATTTGATTTCAATTAGTTATTCATAATTATATTTATCATCTTGTTCTTATTGATATGAATTTGTGTTCCTTTCTATGATTGATCACCATGTTAGGAATTGCATCTAGGCTATGAATCTGTTGTTGGTTTCTTGATAGCAAACGAAGTCATTGATTTAGCGATATTTCTATGCCTTTATAGTGGATGATTTCGATTGATCTATGTCGAGTAGATGTTTATAGGGCCAAGTGGGTTGTTCCCTTGTCTTCTATTTGCATTGAATCGATATGCCAATTGGTCTAAGAACTTGAATTGTTAATGCTATTCTTTAGTGATATTGAATAAGAAGATTGTATCTTTGGGAATCGATCAACCTTAGTCAAGTCGACATATACATCATAAGTACTATTGAATCAATCCTAGGACCTTGAACCTCAACAATTGTCGAGAATTACAAGTGAAATGCTTCACTATCCTATTATTATCATCATCAACATAATCACTTTATTTTGTCATCAAGTTGATACAAGTCATTGCTATTGATATTAGAAATCATTGTTAGGAAATAATCATTGCAACCATTCTCTCTGTGGGTTCGACTCCGGACTTTATTGCTTTACTAATCTATTGGTTTAAGCATTGAGTTAGTATATTATTACTATTTGGGGAGAACCGAAAGCTAACGACGTTCGCCGGTCAACAAATTCTTGGCGCCGTTGCCGGGGAGAAAAGAGTTTGTTTTGATTTTTCTATCATTGATTTCTCTTTATCTTATTTCTATTTTAGTTTTTATTTTTCTTTTCAGTTTGTCTTGTTCCTGCATGGTTCAAACTTTTTCTTCTAATTCATCACCTTTATCTTTTGATCCCGAGATTGAAAGATCTCTTTCTAGGTTGAAAAGGAGGCTCGATTTAGGTCAAAACAAGGAGATGACAGACAATGAAAACAACAATAACGACGTCATTAATCTGCCAAGAAGGATCCTGAGAAGCTTGAAGGAACCTAATGTGAATGCACAACCGCTTGCAATTAGACTTCCCGCTCTCCCTGAGGGTTCAAGGTTTGAATACAATTCAAATTGGTATACTATTTTACCTACTTTTCATGGATTGACTGGGGAGGAACCAAACAAACACCTTGTAAACTTTGCTAGTGTATGCGATAGACTTACAACCCAAGGCCTAACCGATGGCCAATTAATGCTTAGAGTGTTCCCTTTTTGATACGGGGTTAGCTGTTGGATGGCCCGATCTTCGACAATCAAGACTCAAATTGCAAGAACTAAACAAGAACGATGCAATAACTCAATGCAAGACTCAACAAGACTTGATCTTGATGAACAAGAACAAGTATGGTGCGGCTGTAATGGTGAAGAACAAGACTCGAAATGCAATAAAGACTCAAGATAATGGGGTGAAACGATTTATATAGAACAAGATGAAGACCCTAGGCTCCCGTAGGAGGTAAGAACCAACACCAATGACTATATAACCCGCTCCTACAACCTTACACAACCAAGCGGACAACTTGGAGGCACAAGGAGGGGGCTTGTGGATACCAGGGATTACCAAACCTTGCGAGATTGACGAACTCAAGGCAAACCAAGCGGAAACGATACTAATTTGCAATCGATGAGCCTAGCTACGAATCGATTGACTTTCTCTCAATTGTGTTTCACACAAACTGATTTTTTTTGATTGAATGAATTGTACGTGAGTTCTACAAGGAGATCAGCCGTCCTAATATAACCCTAGAAGGCTGATTTTTAATACAAATATTAAATAAAAGAGAATTTAAAATAACTCCCTAAATTACCTAAAATAGCTTAAGTAAAGAAGGTTACTAAAAGTAGCATAAAAGGAAGTCTCCAACACTTAGTGAAAATCGGCCTAGGAAAACATCAAGAGGAATCGGCCATATTGAGAATAGAACATAAATAGGTCTTCGATGGCGCCTCTTGAAGTTGAACCACACTTGAGAATAGAACATGGCTCACGAACATAAAAGATTCGCGTTGAAGCTTCTTAGCAAGAGCTCGAGCCATAGGTCCATCCCCAAGTATGATAGTCGTGTCCGGAGGTGTCTTAGATGGTCCCGCATCAACCTCCCCTTCTTGGAAAGGATTCGACCACGAATCCAAGGTCTCATCCACGGCAAGATAGGGTATAAGATCCGCGAAATTGAATGTAGCACTCACACCATAGTCTCCAGGAAGCTCCAGCTTGTAAGCATTCTCACCAATCCGCTGCAACACCTTGAATGGTCCATCTCCACGTGGTGAGAGCTTGCTCTTCCGTTGCTCCGGGAACCTCGCCTTCCTCAAATGCACCCACACTAGATCTCCAGGGTTGAAGACCACATGCCGCCGCCCCTTGTTGGCTTTGTTGGCGTTGTATTCAACCTTCTCCATAAGGGTGCGAAAAGCTTCCTCCTGAGCTGGGCCCCACCTGAACTCACTCCTCTTCTTGGTTATTTCGGTGAGTGGGGCTACGATGGAGCTGAAGTCGTGCACAAATCGCTTGTAGAAGCTCACCAATTCATGAAAGCTCCTGACATGGCCGATTGAAGTAGGGGTCGGCCACTCCTGGATTGCTTTGATCTTGGCTTCGTCAACTTGTAGTCCATTAGAGCTCACTACAAAACCAAGAAAAGAAACTTGATTAGTGCACATGTACAATTCACATTTCTTCAAATTTGCATACAAGTTCTCTAATCTAAGTGTAGAGAGTACTTCCCTGAGATGTGCTTCATGATTCTTAGGAGACTTGCTATAAATAAGAATATCATCAAAGTAAACAACAACAAATTTTCCTATAAAGTTTCTAAGCACATGATTCATTAAGCGCATGAAATTACTAGAAGCGTTGGTTAGCCCAAAAGGCATAACTAACCACTCATACAATCCAAATTTGGTCTTAAAGGCTGTTTTCCATTCACCCCCTTCCTTCATTCTAATTTGATGATACCCACTTTTTAAATCAATTTTAGAAAATAAACCCCCATGAACCATCTTTCTTAGGGACTAATAACACATGAATGGCACAAGGACTCAAACTTTCCCTAATGTATCCCTTATCCAATAATTCTTGGACTTGGGATTGAACTTCTTGAGTTTCAGTGGGATTCATGCGATAAGCAGGCCTATTAGGCAATGCAGCTCCCGGTATGAGATCAATTTGATGCTCAATTCCACGAATTGGGGGTAGACCTGGTGGTATGTCATCGGGGAAGACATCCTTATACTCTTCAATAAGAGATAGGATGTGAGGAGGGAGGGTAGCTTTAAGCTCCTCACTCAACATACTCAACCCTTTGCATAGGAGCATGAGGGTCATTTCCCCATCCACAAACTCGTCCACAAATGCTCTCTTGGAAGCCAAAAGTACATTATTAGGCCGTGTAGGTGTAACATTTGGGCTCGACTAAGCCTCCCTAGCTATCTTACCTTTACTTACCTTTCTCTTCTCAATCTCATCGGCCACCTGTTTTGGTGTCATAGGCTTGAGGATGACGTTTTTACCCTTAAACACAAAAGAGTAATGGTTAGTGAAGCCATCATGTTTGCCAAGGACGACCTAAAAGTATATGACAAGCTTGCATAGGTATAACATCACATAAAACTTCATCTTCATAATGTCCTAGTTTAATGTGAACTCTAGCTTGCTTGTTAACCTTTAAATTCCCACAGTCATTCATCCAATGCAATTTATAAGGCCTAGGGTGTTGTACAGTTTGAAGTTGTAGTTTATCAATCATCTCTTGACTAGCTAAGTTACAACAACTTCCTCCATCAATGATCACATTGCAGACTTTGCCTTTAACTAAACATCTAGTATGAAATAGGTTTTCTCTTTGATTATCATCACAAGATGCAGGTTGAACACTTAAAACTCTCCTAACAATCAAAGAATCACCATGCTCATATTCAATGCAATCATAAAAGATTCGCGTTGAAGCTTCTTAGCACGAGCTCGAGTCATAGGTCCATCCCCAAGTATGATAGTCGTGTCCGGAGGTGTCTTAGATGGTCCCGCATCACTTTTACCTTAAAAGATGCGACTAGCGATAGGTTATATTACCTTCCCCCCGAAAGCATTACTACTTGGGTTGAGTTGAAGAGATTTTTCCTTCAAAAGTATTTTCCTGCTATCTGACTTAGCAAACTTAAAAAGGAGCTATCTAGTATTGAGCAATCACCGACGGAGAGTCTTTATGATTATGTTGAGAGATTCAAGAGGCTTAAGGGTAGTTGTCCCCAACATTGAATACCCGAGGATGATTTAGTGTTATATCTTTATGAAGGCTTGCTTGATAGGGATAGGAGTGTTATCAAAGCTACTAGTGGAGGAGATGTTTTGGATAAAACACCTTAGGAAGCAATGCAAATTTTCGAAGGTTTGGCTAATGCGTCGTAACAATATGGGAAACACCAAGGAGTAATAGAAGTACATAAGTTGGATAATTCTGGAGATAGTCGCAACAATGATTTGAATAGGCTTATGGAGATTATCAACAAGATGGTTATGCAATTATGCCAATCACAATAGCCTAGACCCTGCGGTGTCTACGGAGATCCAACTCATCCGAAAGATGAGTGCCCATTGATTCAAAAGGATATTGCTAATATCAATCAGAACTTCTACCATCAGAACTACAATTCGAACTATCAAAGTGGATTCAACGGTAGGGGCCAGCAGCAACAAGTGCCATATCAAGGAAAAGGCCAATATGAGAATCGTCAAAGAAACACTCAACAAGAGGACAAAGATGAAACTTTGAGGTTATTATTGGACAAGATGAGTGTTCAGGAGAAATTATTGAGTTAAATGGCCAAAGAGATTGGAGAATTGAGAGCTAAGGATTCAAGCAAGTTGCCATCACAAGTGGTAGTCGATCTGAAAGAGAATGTGAGTGCCATGGTCTTTAGAGAAGCTAAAGAAGTGAAAGTACCCACTAAAAGTTTGGAAGAAAGGCCTAAGGAGGTGATTGACGTGGGTGAAGAAGGAGAAAATAACTCGGAACCAAGTTACTGTAAAGACCGGTGCCCGCCGCCTGATACCCAGTGCCCACCGCCCCTTTCAGTAGATGATCTAAATTTTGGCGTCAATCCATCTACAAAGAAACCATAAAAAGAGTGGTCTTATGAGGTTCCAAGACCTGCATCACCCTTTCCTCATGCCTTAAAACATGATCGTAAGTGGGAGGATGAACAAATTCTATATGATACCTTTGCTCATTGTGAGGTAAATATTCCGCTTTTGAATTTAATCAAAAATGTGCCTCGCTATGCTAAGTTTTTAAAAGAATTGTGCACTATGAAAAGAAAGCAAAGGATGAAACGGAAAGAAAAGGTAAGTTTGAATGAAAATGTTTCCGCTATGTTACAGAAAAGATTGCCTGAAAAATGCGGAGATCCAGGTATGTTCACTGTCCCTTGTGCAATTGGTAATACTAAGTTCAATAAAGCTATTTTGGATTTAGGAGCTTCAATTAATATCATGTCATACAATTTGTACAAGGTTTTCGGTCTCAATGCTTTGTCAGAAACTGGTGTCACTACATAACTCGTTGATCGTTCTAGTATTAAGCCTAGAGGAGTTGTTGAGGATGTCTTAGTTAAAGTTAATGAATTGATATTCCCTGCTGATTTCATTATATTAGATATGGACCAGGACACGCCTGAATCCCCAATTATCTTGGGAAGGCCATTCTTACGAACGGCCAAAACTAAGATTGATTGCTTTGAAGGTTCCCTAACCATGGATTTTGACGGTAGAAAGATTGAATTTTCTATTTTTGAGCCTATTAACCTTTCTCCTAATGATTCTTTGGATGCTCTGGATACTAATAATGTTGATTCACTAGTACAAATTTTACGTCTATCAGGAGTTTTTTTGTGAAGCGGACGGGAGTTTTGGAACTCCTTATATTCCCCTAGCTGATAAATATATGTCAGGAGTTTTTTATTACCCGCTGAGAAATAAATTTCGGTCAGGAGTTTTTTTTTAAAACTCCCGAGAGACGGTGTTTTCCAAACAGCACTATGAACCGACATGTTGCGGGAGTTTATAAAAACTCCTGATAGAATATGTCGGGAGTTTTGAAGAAAAACTCCTGAGAAAGGCTAAGCATATTATACCCCTTTTTAAACTCTCTCAGGAATTTTTAGAAAAACCGCCGAGATATAAACGGGTTTTTTTTATTACAAATTGCAATTTTGTTGGTACAGAACACCTGTGTCTTGTAAAAGTCAAAATCTGCCGCCATAACCAGTAAAATAAGACCATTCAAAATCCTTCATTGCAAGATCCAATCATCACAAAAGCAACAAGCTAACATACCGAAGTAGACCACTAGCTTTCTAGACATAAATTTTCTAGAAACTCAGCTATTGTCATAGTGTATGTGGAAACAAAAAACTTGCTAGATAATATGGACTAAAGTAAAACACTAATAAAAAGATATTTCCTAACTTTCAAACTACCGTTGTGTGTCTAGATATTGTAGCCATTCCTCTTGTAATTCATCGAGAATGGATTCGTCGTATAATTCTCCCGAATCTCGAAAATACTACAAAACAAAACATAATAATTCTCAAATAGTGTAAATAACAAAAGATCCGTTCATGTAGGCAAAAAAATATATTATATACACTTACCGTGATAGCGACAACGGTGCACTCCTAATCTATGATCTCTCACATGCATCGACCTATGTAATAACCACAATCCACATTGTTTGTTTGCTTCGGACACTTCAAAAATAAAAAGATAAAAAACACATATCAACCCAACCCAAAACAAATGCACGACACAAACCGAATATATACAAATAGCTATTTCCAAACTTACCGCGATTTCAACCCAACGTGTATTTTTCCTATGTAGCTTGTACATCGAAATAGCACTGAAAAATATAAAGACACGTTATATTAGACTTGTACATTAAAATATTCACATGTAAGTAACTAATTGAAGATAATTACATAATAATAACGTCCCCTTCATTGTAAGGGGCAAACAATATGCGCTTTTCCATCCCTTCTTTCCCCATACACTTTGTCATGTTCAACGGTAAATCTTTATTTCGATGAGAAGAATTTGACCAACTTTAGCCTAACTAATCAAGAGGAGCACACTAGCGGGGGCATCGCTCGTGAATGGTTTACATGTAAACTATGATGTAACATAGATTCATCTTTCTTGTTCCATGATATTGAGCAGTCCTTGAGTCCAGCATAGTTAGGAAAGACTGAAGGAGTTTTTAAACAAATGATGATTTTTTAGGATTAACGCATTATGCTCTACTTAATCTTAATAAAACTATCAATAATGCTTTGGTTTGAAATGCGACAACAGTGATTGTTTTTGGCAATGCTTTGATTTTTTTTATTGGTTAAATTCTTAACATTTTTTGTTATTACTTTCCTATACTAGGATGTAGGAAAGGTTGTATAATTAGTTAAATGTGCTCTTCTAGTCCCTCGTGTTACATCACAAAGTGTTAAATATAATGCATATGTATTGCTGGATGTGAACACAATTGGACTGATTGCCACCTTAGATCTCAATGGCACATTGGATACAAGATATTAACCAAATAAGGATCTCCACTCCACTTTAATTTTACTTTCTATGTGTCTTCTACACTAGATTAAATTAAACTAGATGAAATCTCTTCATGTCTGTAATGACTTGACATATTTTCTTTAGCAACTGAGTTATGTGATCTATCTTTCAGTTGGTATTAAGTTATGCTCTGTTTAAAATTTGGAGAGAAACTTGTAATTGCTATTTTGTAAGCTGAAATGACCGATCATGCTTGATGATATGTTATATAAAGTCGGATATTGGAGATCATCCTAATCAAATACCATAATTTCTAAACTATGTAAACTATATAGTAATACAGCAGCAACAGACGATAGATGAAGAGGAGTACATACACACCTGGAAACACGATGAAGAGGAGTCACAACAGAAGCAGCAGACGACGAACAGTGGTGGTCAGATGAACCCAAAGATCGACAACAACAGCCCTACAACAACAGCAGCCCGAACAACAATTAATCGGCGGTAGAACAATAACCAATCGGCAACCAACAGCAGCCCATCACCAACAGCAGCCCGAACAACAACCAATCGATGGTAGAACAACAACCAATCGACAACCAACAACAGCCTGAACAACAACCAATCGACAGCAAAACAACAACCAATCGGAAACAGCAGCCCGACAGCAACCGCCGAACAACAACGAATCGGGCGAACAACCGCCGAACAACAACCAATTGCACCACATCTGTCCAACAGCAGCCCGAACAAGTGAATCGAACTCATCGGGATCAATGAACGACTACAATGAACGAATTAAAAGAGGGGTGAAGAGTGGAATCAAAAGCATACCTCAACTGGCGTGGGTGAAGAGCTCGAAACAACGAGATCGGTTGAAGACGATGCTGAAGACGATACTACAACAGCAAAAGACGATGTTGAAGAGCCTCCTCGATCCGCAATTGACAATTCAATGTGGAGATTAAGCCTCTTCAAGCATCGATTGATCGAAAAGACCACTCCAAGGATCGTTTTTAGGGTTGTCTGTCGATAACAAATAGATATTTTATAATATTTTTCGGGCCTTTTATTAAAAACTCCTGAAATAAATTGACATTTCTAGTGGGTTAAAAAATAACTCCTGAGAGAACATATCCGATTTTTTATTAAAAAAATAAACACACTTCTATCAGGAGTTTTTATAATAACTCCTGTGCGAAAATTGTCTTTCAGGAGTTTTATAAAACACCCGATAATTTTGTCCTGATAGACGTACAATTTGTACTAGTGATTGCATGAATGAATCTAATAAATTGTTTGATGCTTCGAATAATAATGGATTATTGAATAATGAGTTTTCTAGCAATATTAATCTTGAATTAGGGAAAGATGAAATTGAAATGAAAATTGCGAATTTGTTTGAGCCACATGAAAATGTGCCTGATCCAAATGAACCTATTATTCTTCCCTATGAAAAATTGATTCCTAACAATGTTAAGGTTTTGCAATTTCAGGGTAACCTCCAGGGGGAATTCATACTAAGGAAAAGGAATTGATTGGTGAAATGGATGAATACATTGGGAAAATTCCTAAGGTTCCCCCTCTTGTCAAGAAAAGGACAAGTGTGGATGATCTTGATGGGATAACTTGACCAAGAAGAGCAACACGTCGAGCCAAAGACGTGAAACAAAGGCGCTTCTTGGGAGGCAACCCAAGGTAAATAAGTAATGTTATTTAATTATTGCATTAGTTTTTCAATTCAATAAATTAGGACTAGTCTATTTTGTTGCACATTGGAATGGCTTTGTGTTAAAACTATTGATTAGGCCAATTGGTTCAATCAAAATGACGGAAAGGGAGTCTGTCATGACCGGCGCCCGTCGCTTGGAAACCGGCGCCCTGGTAACATTGGAACAAGATTTTATATTTTTATTTATTATTTTTATTTTAGGGTTAGTGCGGTTTAGTAAGTTATATCTATCTATAATTATATATATTTATCAATATTAGGATTTGGTTATCTTAGGAATAATTATATATCCATATATTAATTTTATCTATCTATATTATTATTTATATAGAATTATATCTATCTAGTAATAGTTATATCTATCTTATAGTTAGAATATTTATCTATCTAAATAAATTATATCTACTATATTATTTCCTTTATATCTAATTATTTATTTTCGTTTTTATAGTTATCCCTTCCAATCCCAAAATTCATACACTTACCATCCCATATTTTGTGATCTTGCAACCTTTGCATCCAAGCAACACAAAAACCCTAGTTTTCCTACTTCAATCTAAATTTCAAAACCTAAAGCCTTGTGTTTCAGTCAAAAGTCTTTCTTTCAATCACCCATTAAACACACCCATTACTATTGTCAATCCACCCAAATTCAGTTATTTCTACATCATTACCATCCCTACCTCAAAAGAAAGACCTTGAAACCAAGTTTGGTCGACAAATTATTAGTTGGAAGGAGTTTGGGATGTTGAGCTTCGATGTCTTCACTCGGATTCATACTCTGCACCAACCGGCGCCTGTCGCCCCTGCAGAAAGGGAGATTTCGTCGTTTTTGTGAAGTTCTTGCACGTTCTTCAAATTTCCAATCATCATGTCTATTGTTCTCAATATGAAAAGCCTGTCTATCTATCGGAGGAGCATGGGGATTGTTGGATGAACCTTGGGAAAAGAGGATATCGTTCTACGATATTCTTTGATCCGGCAACTTTGCATCGTTTGGGTTTGTTCTAGCATGTTTCTCGGCTTCTGGAGAAAGGTGGTTTGAGTGATTTCATGGATTTAGCTGCATATACTTATCCTGAGTTGGTTAGAGAATTCCTGGCTACCTTGGATTACCGTTCTGATTTGAAATTCAATTCTACATGAGGGGTAAGGAGTTCGTGGTGACTAAGGATCATATTGCACAAGCTTTTGGAGTCACCAAGATGCATGCAAATGCATGGGGATTTGAACTGGCTGACCCGCCTGCACATGATACTTGGAAGGAGGCTACAGGTCGATCTTGTGGGTTACGCGGCAATTTTTTTGATTATATGATTACCCACCCTGCTTTGAGGTTATGCTATAGGGTGTTGTTCACATCTTTCTTTGGGATAGTTGATCTTGAGCTGGTTACTATCAGAGCCCGGGGTTATACGTATTGTTTGACTCCTGATGCATTCCAGATTCCTGACTGGGTTCAATTATTTATGGGGAGTTGCACTGAGATGATTAGGGCTACGCATGTGAGATCAGATCATAAGATTGCTTTTGGAGGTTTGGCGTCACTGATTGCTCGACACTTGGGAGTTCGCCTTGATGATTTGCACCCTCTTGCTAGTGACTCAGTCGACAATATTGATGCATTGAACTGGAGTGGCATTACTGCTGCAATCCGGCATGCCAGCGGAGCGGAATGTTTCTTATGGATGGCAGGAGATCATGGAGAGCATCATCTATACCTTCCTACAGAGCTACCTTATTGTTTTGGGCTGATTGATTTCAACATCCGTCATAATAGTTTTCCCTTACCTCTAGAGCTACTAGAGGATGATCCTGAGGAAACCAATTTGGCAGAAGGGGATGAGCAGCATGAGAATGAAGAAGACGAGGATGTCACTGTTGATGACGCTGATCCTATTTATGCTACTATAGAAAATCTTGAGCGTCGATTTGCTGATTTAGAAAGAAGGAACGAAGATAAACTCATGACTATCTCTGCCAAGATTACTAGTCTTTTAGACACTGCTGTTGTGCATACTTGATAGTCTTAGCCAGCGGTCTGAATCCCAGACCCCATCTTCACATTGATTGGTTAGTTTTAGTTTCCTTCACCCTCAATATTATTTTCATTGTTCTTTGTGTTTATGCATTGAGGACAATGCAACATTTAAGTGGGGGGGGGGGAGTTTTATGTTTATTTAGTTGTTTAGTTTAGTTCATGTTTATTTTATGTTTCATGTTTAATTTTGAATGTTATTAGTTAATTTTTATTCTATTTATGTTTAAACTTTGTTACTTCATGCATCATGTTTTATGTTTATTTATATAAAATTGAGGGTGAAAAATGAAAAAAAAAAAAAGAGTTTCATGCATTGCATACATATGTGTTATTAGAAATACCCATCTAAGTTTGAGTTTGTCCTATCAATTTTATTCTAGCATGATCTTATATATCCCATGGAATTTGAAATGATTTGGCCTTGTCTTAAAATTATGTTTATGTGAAATATGATTTGGCATAGGTAATTGAGCATGTATGATCTAAGTTCTTAGGCATGTTTAATATCCAATAAAACATTGTCCTAGTGAGAATTTTAGCCTTATAAGGATTACATCTATACCCTTTTGCTTTGTTGTGTGAATTACTTTTTCTATGCATTTATCTTTAAGTATTGACATGGTTATCTATTTTCAAGGCCAATTATATACATGATCATTGCTAGATAAGTTCAAATGATAGAGACAACCTTTTAGCCACATTTTATCCATATCCACCTGATGTTATGTCTTGCTTTGAAGTCAATTTGAGCCTTTAGCCTATTTTATTTGTAAGCTCCACAAAATTCATATATCCTAGCCTATGATAAGTTTTACCCTTTCCGGGGAAATTGAGATTTAGATTGGGTTATGGAATCAATTGGAGTTATGGGAATAAACTAAAGTGTGAGATGTCATGAATTATGGTTTTGGAGAAGATGTAATGTTATGTGCTTTTTAGTCCCTCATATTATGTAATTATTTTCGGCTCAAATGAAAAAAAAATCGGAAAAAAAAGAAGAAAAAAAAAAGAATAAAGAGCCAATTTATTTATTTTTGCATATGAGGAGTTGGATTTATGTTTGGGTTGAGAGTTATTTGCGTTGGGTACTGTATATGCACATTGGAGCATATTGATATATTTTTTAGAGCTATTATTTATTGATTATATTTTGAGAGTTATGTTACATCGAGAGCTTAACGTATTATTGAGTTGGTTTGAGTTATATTGGGAGTTTTAGGAATCTTATTTTCCCGGAATTAATAGCACCACATGACCAAATACAATTTATTGCCCTTATGTTTTTACCAAGCCTCATTACAACCCCGTTGAATGCAGTCTTCTATGAAGATTTCCATTTAGCGAAAGTCCTCTTGATGTTCTTATTTTTTATTTGATGTATCCAGCGGAGATTTTGTGATATAAATGTCAATATTTGATTCGATGCTTGTATATGGAATTGAGGTGAGTGTGTGCTTAAAGCCTAAACACATGAGAGCGAGATAAACTCATATTTCCCTTGTGAGGTTGGTTATTGAGCATGCAAGCTACTTGATCACATATATACATGTTATGACATTTTTATGCCTTGTTCATATTTGCACTATGGATTGAAGTTGTTTTTGATAAGGAAGAATTGTGAAAAATCTCTTGTGGGATGCATTGATTATGTTTATGCTTTATAGTTGCTTAAGGACAAGCAAGAGCTTAAGTGTTGGGGGATTTGATAATGCATATTTCATATAGGCATTATAGGTAGTTCTTATTTCATTTAGATAGGAGTTTTGCATATGTTTTAGTTTAATTCCATATCTTTCTTGTGAAGTATTCGAGTTCAGAATCTATGCATTTTTAGTGTTTATTCTGCAGTTTTACATTCCAACCTTGGATGGGATCTTGAAGGAGCTTAAAAGGATGAATGAGGAGCATATAAAGGCTAAGGAAAGAGAACCAAAGGAGCAAGGAAGCAAAACATCAAAGCTGAGAGGAACCAAGCTACTGTTGGGACCGGCACCTGTTAAGGAGGTAAGTCGAGTACAAATAATAAGAGGTAAAAATGTAAATCGACTCCTAGCCTATGCAAATAATTACAAGACTTCCTCCCGTTGTAGTGGAAGGGTAGTCAGGATCGATCCACGAGGAGGCGTGTCAGCGGGATCCTAGTAGCGTTGGAAATCTCAAGTCTGCGTCGACCAGAAGCCTCGATTTCGACCTATGGCCTCGATGTCGACCTCGGCTGTCGATGTTCTCTGCAACAGAAGACCTGCAGAGGCAAAAACAAGTGGTCGATATCGACTAGAAGGGGTCGATATCGATGTTAGTCCACGAAATCGACTGGCTCAGAAGACTGCCAGTCGATACAGAAGGGTCGATATCGATGTCCAGTAACTCCGCAGCGATGTTCGTTGTCGACTCAGAAAACTATCGACGAACTCAGTGGTCGATATCGACGTCTGGGGTCGATATCGATGTCTTCCTGCAGTGTGTTAGTTTCTCGTCGGCAAAGAAAGGCCGAAGATTTAAGAGTGGAGAGAGAAGCAATGAACAGAAATAACAAGAGGTTTTTGTGTGTATAAAATATGTAAAAAACAACTCCTAGGATTAGGGTTTACCACAACGTTAACCAATGCATGCGATAAGATAAATAAGACGGACAATTGCGCTATTTCACCCGAGGGACAAGCTTTCGCCGTACACCAACTCTTAGGATTACTCTTGCAAATAAACCTAATTGTCTCTACCAATTTTATGTTTATAACTCAAATTGTTAGCATGAATCCCTTTTCTTTCGATTAGGACTAAACATAGAATCGTAGGAGGAGATATAGACACAACGATATCGACATCAAATACCTACCTCAAGCGCGCATGGCTAACGTCGGGCTCACCCCGACCCTAAGAGCTTTGGGGAACTACTCGATTCTCATCATGGAACTCATTGTTGATTGAAAGGAAGAAACTTGCATTAAAATAAACTTCGAAGCTTTACAACTCAACGTCAACTTTCGCAAACGTCAAACCTTAAAACTTCTCTCTAACTCTAACTCTATTGTCTATGTCTTTGTCTTGGGTCAATGGATTGTTCTCACAAATCAGCCCCTAAGGCTTTATTTATAGGCTACTAATCCTCGCTATCCAAGGATTGTAACTCCTATCTAAACTATGAACTCTATCCGAACAATTAGGATAGGTCTTTTATTTTGATAAAACTTAAATGACTTAAAGGTAAAAAGATAAATAACTCTTTAGCCGTCATCTATCTTGAAAGTATGAGATAATTCCGTGCCTCCTTGAAGATATAGTTCCAATCCGCATTCGAAATCGAGTCTATCTTCTGTCGAGATAAGGGGTCGATATCGACACCAGAGGTCGATATCGAGGTCTCTGTTCCTGCTCGACTTGTTCAGCTCTAGTCGATGTCTATGTTGAGGTCGATATCTATGCATGTGTGTTGATATCGAGGCTTCTAGTCTGGTTTGTGTGGCTTATCTCGACACTCAGAAGTCGTGTCGAAATCCAGGGTCGATATCGATGTCTCCAGTCGATATCGACCTCTTCTCAGCTTCACTTGGCTTGTTCGTTTTGACTCCGATTTCATCGAATTCCTGCATAGTTAGCTCAAAACTCGTGCAAACTCTATTTTTTATACTTTAGTTCATTCTTACACAAGATCATATACTTTTGAAACTTTTATTTGGAAATCGAATGAAATATGAAGTCAAAAGATGCAATAAACAAAGGTGCAAATATGTACATCAGCGCCCGCTGCTTTTCCACCGGCGCCAGCTATTGTCACGTGTTCAGCGATTGCCGATTTTAGTCCGAATATTCTATTATATTATTCTATTATTATTTTATTCCTTAGAGTTTTGCAAGACTCTATTTAGGTTTATTTGATTCAGCCTTTGTGTGTGGAAAATTAGAGAGAAGAGAGAGACGGTGGATTTTGTGAGTTACATTAGAGAGAGATGAGCGTTACTTTGGCTATGAGTTACTAAACTCATAGTTTCGTTGTGATTCGAAGACATGGTTGAATGAATTGTGAGGATTTGATTTCAATTAGTTATTTATAATTATATTTATCATCTTGTTCTTATTAATATGAATTTGTGTTCCGTTCTATGAGTGATCACCATGTTAGGAATTGCATCTAGGCTATGAATCCGTTGTTGGTTTCTTGATAGCAAACGAAGTCATTGATTTAGTGATATTTCTATGCCTTTGTAGTAGATGATTTCGATTGATCTATGTCGAGTAGATGTTTATGGGGCCGAGTTGGTTGTTCCATTGTCTTCTATTTGCATTGAATCGATATGTCAATTGGTCTAAGAACTTGAATCATTAATGTTATTCTTTAGTGATATTGAATCAATCCTAGGACCTTGAACCTCAACCATTGTCGATAATTACAGGTGAAATGCTTCTCTATCCTGTTATCATCATCATCATCATCATCATCATCATAATCACTTTATTTTGTCATCATGTTGCTACAAGTCATTGCTATTGATATTAGAAATCATTGTTAGGAAATAATCATTGCAACCATTCTCTCTGTGGTTTCGACTCCAGACTTTATCGCTTTACTAATCTATTGGTTTAAGCATTGAGTTATGATATTATTACTATTTGGGGAGAAGCGAAAGCTAATGACATTCGCCGATCACCACTCTCTATCGTGTCTTGCATATTTCAATTTCTAGTCTTTATTGTTCAATTACAGCTGCACGATCTTCTTGTTCTTGCATTGCTCTTATGTCATGTTCTTGAGTCTTGCATCTTTTCTTGATTTGAGTCTTGCTGTCAAAAATCGAGACATCCTTCGATTGACCCCGTATCAAGACACGGGTGGTTTACAACAACTTCAACACTTGAAAACGTATCATTACCTCAAGGTTTACAAGGACAACCGATGAAATGGATATGGAATATAGAATGCTTTTAGAAAGTTAAAAACTTTTTTATGAAACTCTTGAAGAACCAAATCGATAAGAGGCTTCAGTTCGATAAGTAGAAGGGAAGACTTCCGCGTGCCGCCTATAGGTTCGAAAATGAAGCAATGAGCCTACGGTAGACTATACCCAAGCAGAGGCGTAGTTTGATCTGTAAAGAATACGAAATTCCCTTATTTTATAGGAATGATTGTCCCCTCGACTAATCATGAACAGAACCCATACGAAAAAAAGACTAGTTGAGAAAGGGGTGACAATCCTACTTACCAAGTCCCATCACTCAATGGAACTTATTCATGGTATGGACCCATAAATTGAAAGAATAATACAATATACACTAACCATAAGAAAAAAAAAAGTATAAGACATATTGCTTTAGAAATATTCAAAAACATGATACAATCCAGAAAATAAGACTAGCAACCATTTGGTGAAGCTTATGGATGATTAGAAAGAGAATAGTTTTCAATGATCATGAATTAACAACAAAACAAAATCAGATACAATTTATGATACATCAATTAAAGCATTGGGAGAAATCAAAGAAAAGATATGGGAAGGAAAGTGAAACCAATACACACAAGAGACCGCCAACTAAAAGGAAAAGGAAAATTTTAAGGATTTCTTTTTTCAAAATATCCGCCCACAAATAATTATTTACCATAATATTCACACAATCAAAATATTTACAAAAATATTCATTTTTTTTGCAGATTTGGCAGAGAAACACGGTATGAAACTACGTTTTTTTTACAACCCCTAAAATTTAAAACTGAAGCAAAAGTGGGAAAAAAAATAAAACCGCATTTTATAATAAATCTTGCATAAAACGCGGGTTAAAATCGCGTGTTATGTTTTTAAATTAATAAAAGAAAAGAAAAGAAAAGAAAAAGCGTGCACTTTTTATTTTAATATATGAAAAAGGGCAAAAGCTCGTCTACCTCCTGTGTACACCGCCATCTCCTGTTCACCACCTTATCTCACCACCTCCGCCCTCCTCTAGGACACTGCCTCTGCCCTCCAGCCCACTGCATCCGCCCTCCTCTACCTCACATTACCGTACCGCCTCCACCCTCCTCCAACCCACCACCTCCTCCTCACCATGTTCGCCTCCGCTTTCGCCCTCCAACCCTTGCCTCCAATGTCCTCGCCCTTGCCTCTGACGGCTCCACGCTCGACCGCCCTGGTCCAACCCCATTTCTACTGCTTCCCAGTTCAACCTGCAACAAAAAAGAGAGAGAGGGAGAGAGAGAGAGAGAGAGACGAGTGGTATTATACCGTGCCCCTAAAAATATTGAATATATAAATATTATTTACTCGAATAAAATTACTAAAAGAAATGTGAAATTTCAAAATTTGCATATTGTGCATAAAATGCAGAATGAGATCACGTTTTTCTGACAGATCTAAAAAAATAAATATTTTTGTAAATAATTTGAAAGTGTGAATATTTATTTAATTTTGATTTTTGAGTGAATATTTAGAAAAAAAAATTTCAATTTTAAGATGGAAAAAAACCCCAATGGGAATTTTTAAGCTCAATTTGATGAATCACTTATTTCCTCAGGTGAAGCCTCTTTATGATTTGTTATCCATGACCAAAATGGCTTGGTTATTTCTTGCAAAGATTCCCTTTGTGGCAAGGTTCTGCGCTATAGGTAGAAGCTATGATTCTTCATGCAAGGTTGATAGAGGTGGTAGAGCTGGGACTTTCCATGCTTGAGATCGAAGGCGATAGTCTTCTTGTCATCAATAGTATCCACAATGTTTGGAACTGTCCCAGGGTGATCAAGATGTGTCTTGTAGACTCTAGGTGGTTGCTCTAGGTAGGCCCAGTTAGTTCAAGAGGTCCAACAGCACATGGCCCAATTTTTTTGAGGGCCCAATATATGTTTTTACATTATATAGATGTAAACCTTTTCAAAATACGAAGCAAGTAGCCTAGTGGTTGAATTGTCATGTACACATTTGCACCTTCTTTTATTGCATCTTTTGACTTCGTATTTCATTCGATCTCCAAAGAAAAGGTTCAAAAGAATATAAACTTATATAAGAATGGGCTAAAATGCAAGAAATAGAGTCTGCACAAGTTTTGAGCTAACCATGCAGGAATTCGAGCGAAAACGGAGTCAAAACGGAGAAGCCAAGTGAAGCTGAGCAGAGGTAGATATCGACCCTAGACCCAGATATCGACCTCTGGTGTAGATATCGACCTTCAACATAGATATCGACCTCAACATAGACATCAAGTGAAGCTGAGAAGAGGTAGATATCGACCTTAGACCCAGATATCGACCCCCAGTGTCGATATCGACCCCCATATCGACCTCAACATAGAAATCGACCAGAGCTGAACAAGTCGAGCAGGAACAGAGACCTCGATATCGACCTCTGGTGTCGATATCGACCCCTTATCTCGACAGAAGATAGACTCGATTTCGAATGCGGATTGGAACTATATCTTCAAGGAGGCACGGAATTATCTCATACTTTCAAGATAGAGGACAGCTGAAGTTTTATTTATCTTTTACCATTAAGTTTTATCAAAATAAAAGACCTATCCTAATTGCTCGGATAGAGTTAATAGTTTAGATAGAAGTTACAATCCTCGGATAGCGAGGATTAGTAACCTATAAATAAAGCCTTAGGGGCTGATTTGTTAGATCATCCAATAATCCAATTCCATCCAATCCAATTGACAAGCAAGAAAGACAATAGACAATAGAGTTAGAGAGAAGTTTTAGGGTTTGACGTTTGCGAAAGTTGACGTTGAGTTGTAAGGCTTCGAAGTTTAGTTTAATGCAAGTTTCTTCCTTTCAATAAACGATGATGAATTCCATGATGAGAAGTGAGTAGTTCCCCAAAGCTCTTAGGGTCGGGGTGAGCCCGACGTTAGCCATGCGCGCTTGAGGTAAGTATTTGATGTTGATATCGTTGTGTCTATCTCTCCTCCTACAATTCTATGTTTAGTCCTAATCGAAAGAAAAGGGATTCATGCTAACAACTTGAGTTATAAACATAAAATTGGTAGAGATAATTAGGTTTATTTGCAAGAGTAATCCTAAGAGTTGGTGTACGGCGAAAGCTTGTCCCTCGGGAGAAATAGCGCAATTGTCCGTCTTATTTATCTCATCGCATGCATTGGTTAACGTTGTGGTAAACCCTAATCCTAGGAGTTGCTTTTTACATAGTTTATACACCAAAACCCGCTGTTATTTCTGTTCATTGCTTCTCTCTCCATTCTTAAATCTTCGGCCTTTCTTTGCCGACAAGAAACTAACAAACTGCAGGGAGACATCGATATCGACCCCAGACGTCGATATCGACCACTGAGTTCGTCGACAGTTTTCTGAGTCGACGACGAACATCGCTGTGGAGTTACTGGACATCGATATCGACCCATAGTGTCGAAATCGACCCTTTTGTGTCGACTGGCAGTCTTCTGAGCCAGTCGATTTCGTGGACTGACATCGATATCGACCCCCAACAGTCGATATCGACCACTTGTTTTTGTCTTTGCAGGTCTTCTGTTGCAGAGAACATCGACAGCCGAGGTCGACATCGAGGCCCAAGGTCGAAATCGAGGCTTCTGGTCGACGCAGACGTGAGATTTCCAAAGCTACTAGGATCCCGCTGACACGCCTCCTCGTGGATCGATCCTGACTACCCTTCCACTACAACGGGAGGAAGTCTTGTAATTATTTGCTTAGGCCAGGAGTTGGTTTACATTTATTTACATCTTTATATTTGTAATTACTCGACATATCAGCCTCCTGCAACAACAAATTGGCGCCGTTGCCGGGGAGGCAATCATTCGCGCCCTAGTAGTCTATCTCACGTCTATACCCAGTTTGGTTTTGCAGGTGTATGCGACGCGCTGATCGCCCACCTGAATTTGAAGGAGTAGACGACCCTGAGCGTTATTTCCATCTAAGGGCCCAAGCGCAAAGAATCATGGCGGAAAACGCGAACCAAGCAGAACTTATTGAACAACTAAGGAAGCAGGTTGAGGACTTAACGACTAGAGAGGCGGCACTTAAGGAGCGTGCGGATAGGGAGGAGGAAGGCCGAAGGCAAATAGAAGCCCAAATCAATGCCCTCCCTAGGAATGCCAAGCAATATATGCACCCCGCTCTCACCGTGCCTGAATCGGCAATTCTTATCCCTGCCTCTAATTTTGAAATTAAACCTAACTTCCTTACTGAGATTAGAAGGCACCAATATGAAGGAAAACCTAACGAATGCCCTATGGCACATATTTCTACCTTCTTAGACCTTTGTGATACTATTACTGATGGACGAAGTCTTGAATATGTCCAACTAAAAGCCTTTCGATGGTCTCTTACAGGTAAAGCATTACAGTGGTTGGAGAGCTTAGCCCCAAGATCACTCCGCACCTGGAATGAAGTCAAGGACGCGTTCCTCAACAAGTTCTTCCCTCCTTCTAAGACGGCGTTGATCCGATAGAAAATCACGGCTTTCAAACAAAAGCCTGGTGAGGCTCTGGCGACTGTTTGGGAAAGGTTCAAGGACCTTCTACGATCATGCCCGACGCATTGCCAACCACCATATGTAATTCAGGAGATCATTTACAATGCTCTTGACGCTGCAACGAAGGAGAGGATCAACACCTACACCTCCTATGGCTACCTTGAACTCGCCCCACAAGAGGCTTGGGAGACCATAGAGAGGTTGGTGGAGTTCGACAACACATGTGGGACTCCTGAGGCTTCCGACACATCATCATCATCGAGGCCTGCCCCATCTATGCCCTTATATGAACCCTCCAATGTAATCGATCCGGACGTGAAGGAGCAATTCCATAGAGATAACTTAGAAAGCTCTAAAAGCAAGTGAGGTTCCTTTCAGCGAACCAAGATTGCATCGAATGCGGATCGCAGTGGCACACCACCATCGAGTGCCCCCATGTCGAACAAGTACACCTAGCGGAGACTCACCAAGAGGCGCGCTACATGAGGGGTCCCAATAACCAATATTGGGGAGACCAAAGGTTCCATCAACCACAAAGGAACCCGGTTAACCCTAGGGACCCTCCGCCTTATAGAGCTCCTGGGCACCCGGAGAGAGACCAAAAGAAGGATGATCTTCAACTAGTACTGGACGAGATAAGGCGGAACCAAGCTAAGAATGATCAATCCAACAATGCAATCCACTCTCAACTCAATCACCTTACCACAAGGATTGGGGAGATGGATATTTGGAAGAAGAACGTAGAGACCCAACTGGGTCAATTGGCGGCACAAATCCCTAGGCCATCCGGAACACTCCTTGGGCAACCCACTACAAATCCTAAGGGACAATCCGGGATGGGCCATGTCGCAGCCATACAATTAAGGAGTGGCACCAAAGTACAAAAGCCACGGACGGAAACAGAGGAGAAAACAGCAGACCCAGTCGACGTCGACAGACCAGTCGATGTCGACCCAGAGGTCGAAATCGACCCCCATGTCGACCCCCTGGTCGACGTCGATGACACTGCAGAGCCATCAGAGCCACAACAGAGGTCGAAATCGACCATTCCAGTCGATATCGACCAGAGCCCAGTCGACGTCGATGTTCAGCAGGCCCCTCCGACCACCGTTTTGGCCCCTCCACCAAAGAAGACGTTGCCATTCCCTTCCAAAGCATTGGAGGATCCCACCAAAGGTAAGTTTAGGTGCTTCATAAAGATTCTTTAAGGACTCAACATCACTATCCCTCTAACAGAAGCCCTAAGCGAGATGCCCGCCTATGTGCGATTCCTGAAAGACATCCTAAGCAAGAAGAGATCCATGGCAGAGATCGCAGAGGAGTGCTCAAAGATGGACTTCCCTGAGAAGAAGAGTGATCCAGGGAAGTTCGCAATCACTGTGGGACTTGGCCAACATCGCTATAAAGCCCTATGTGACCTAGGGGCAAGTGTAAGTCTCATGCCTCTCTCTATTTGGCAGAAGGTGAACATTGGTGCCCTTGAACCTGTGGACATGAAGCTCTATATGGCTGACAACTCATTTGTCAGACCCACAGGTATAGTTGATGACGTTCCGGTAAAGGTAGGTAAGTTCTTTGTGCCTACTGATTTCATTGTATTGGAGATGCCTGAAGATCCTGTAGTGCCTATTATACTTGGTAGGCCTTTCTTAGCTACTGCAGATGCCAATATCAATGTACGTCGAGGGTTACTAACCTTTACTATAGGGAACGAAGTGATAGAATTCTCTTTCAACCCAACCATGAGCGAAACAAAGCACCTGGAGCAAGTAGTCCTCTCGCCGGCCAAAGAAAAGCTTAGAAAATTTCTGTTGGCGAGGACGGAAACAGCAAGCAGGGTCGACATCGACTGGAACCAGTCGATATCGACTAACAACATCGAAATCGACCCCCCTTGGTCGAAATCGAGTATGCCAGATCGCTGCCAAGAGCTTAAGTATGGGGTCACAGAGGTCGATATCGACCCCCACATGTCGGTATCGACCATAGCACTCGAAATCGACCCTCCTTGGTCGAAATCGACCACCCCTCAGCCCGAAGACTTCTGTTTCGGGTCCAAACAGGTAAGCCCAGGTATGACTCCTAACCCTCCTCCGTCCATTATTGATGAATCAATTAAACCTATTATTGATAATTCTACTAAAGAGAGGGTCAAAGCTCCATGGTTTGCCTATATTGCTAAAGTTAGGTCAAGAAAGAGAAGAAAAGCGCCCAAAGAAGAACCTAACATCAAAGAAGCCTTGGTCGCCGAACTTAGATGCTATCAAAAGGACCTAGATGATCCAGGAGAACGCTTGAGCTCGAAGGGTCTCTACATAAAAGGCTCGTGAAGAATTGACGGAGAAGTCGGCCTAGCGACTCAAAAATCTAGAGCATGTACATAAAACCTTTAAATTTTTCGCATAGATGGTTTTTTAGACTTAAGTTTTGGCTGTTTGAAACTTTTAAGACTGAGATAATTCGTGCTTTATCTATATTACTAACAAAGATTTCAGGTTATCAAGCTAAAGGAACGATGAAGAAGGAAAGAAGCTTTTGCAGAGGTAGTCGAAATCGACCAGGCCAGTTGAAATCGACCCCCCCAGGGTCAAGCCATCTCCTTGAGTCGACATCGAGGACTCAGGAGCGAAAAAGAGAGGTCGATATCGACCATAATACTCGATATCGACCCCAATCAGGCAGCCCTTGTCTTCATCTTCTTCCTCAACTTCGACGGATGCAGTCGACATCGACCACTGACCTAGATATCGACTTCTGGCATCGACCTCACCTGAAATCGACCTGAATCCGCAGGTTGCGCTGTGAGTTTCTCTCTACCCTTGTTCTCTTTTTAATACAGTGAGGACACTGTATATTTTAAGTATGAGGTGGGGGAAAGACATGTCTTATGGTCATAACTTGGTTTCTTCTTCGCATTGCATTCATGTTTAAATTTCTAGTTTTACTTTTATAAAATGTCAAAAATCCAAAAAAATAGAAAAATGTCAAAAATACAAAAAAAAATGCATGTTTATTTTTAAGTTTATTTTTCTTTACCCTACTTAGATGTCCTATGATGAAAACTCAATAGCTGGCTTGATCATATAAACCAATGGCATATTTGGATGGTTTAGCCTAAGTCTTTAAAATTTTTATGTAGATTGTGAACTTGTGATGAAATTGAGCACATATGATCCTAGGCTAAAAAGCAAATCCAACAAAAATTGTCCTTGTGAGAATTTTGACCTATAGGGAGAACATCAAAAATCCCTCCGCTTTCTTGAGTGAATTTACTCTTCCTATGCATCTCTAAATGTTGTGATAGTTATTCAAAACCAATGCATATATATGTTTATGTTTACGAGAATTAAATGATGGAGGCATCTTTTAAGCCATTTTTATCCTCTCTTTACCTACCCTGCATTATCCCTGCTTGAAGCCGGAACATTAGCCTGAGCCTGAATTGCAAACTCCACAAAATTATCCCTAGCCGAATTGAGCCTGACCCCCATTTGGGAATTGAGACTTAGATTGGTTGGACTAATGCCTTGTGAAAAGAAAAGAACATAATGTCTAGTTTTGAGCAAGGAAATTATAGGATGGTGCATATTTACATTTTGTCATATTTTGTAAAATGATTTATGGCTCAACATATAAATGCACATATTTATTTGTTATTTTCGAAAAAAAAAAGATATCTATATATAGTGCATGAGCCAAAATCCTTAAGTCCTTTATTCATACAAGTGTTATATTTTTTAGAGCATATTATGGAAAGATGAGTTGGGAAAAAGCATTATAGAGATTGAGCTTACAATGAAGAGTTATGGTTTGGGTATTACAAGTGTTGAGATTTAGGAGTCTTGATTCCCGAATTATAAAAGCACCACATAGCCAAATAATTCCATACCCTTTATTTCATACCAAGCCCCATTACAACCCCGTCGAATGGAGTCTTCTATGAAGTCTTCCATTGAGCGAAAGTCCTCCTGATGATTCTTATTGCATTTTCATAATTGGTTGCGAAGTGGATTTTTATAAATTGCAATGTTTATGAGATTGTATATGGAATTGAGTTGAGAGTTGATCTTCATAGCCTAAACACATGAGAGTTGAGTGCAAACACATTATCCCTGTGAGGTTGGATCAAAATTGCATATGCCTATGGATTGCCAAAATATGTGCTATGACGTTAAATTCACTTGCTTTGCTTTGCTACCGCTTATGATGTTGCTTTTGACAAAGGCGAAGACTTGAAGGGTGTGTTGTAGGTGTTGGTTATTGCTTGGTTATTGCTTGAGGACAAGCAAGTCTAAGTATGGGGTGTTTTGATGTACACATTTGCACCTTCTTTTATTGCATCTTTTGACTTCGTATTTCATTCGATCTCCAAAGAAAAGGTTCAAAAGAATATAAACTTATGTAAGAATGGGCTAAAATGCAAGAAATAGAGTCTGCACAAGTTTTGAGCTAACCATGCAGGAATTCGAGCGAAAACGGAGTCAAAACGGAGAAGCCAAGTGAAGCTGAGCAGAGGTAGATATCGACCCTAGACCCAGATATCGACCTCTGGTGTAGATATCGACCTTCAACATAGATATCGACCTCAACATAGACATCAAGTGAAGCTGAGAAGAGGTAGATATCGACCTTAGACCCAGATATCGACCCCCAGTGTCGATATCGACCCCCATATCGACCTCAACATAGAAATCGACCAGAGCTGAACAAGTCGAGCAGGAACAGAGACCTCGATATCGACCTCTGGTGTCGATATCGACCCCTTATCTCGACAGAAGATAGACTCGATTTCGAATGCGGATTGGAACTATATCTTCAAGGAGGCACGGAATTATCTCATACTTTCAAGATAGAGGACAGCTGAAGTTTTATTTATCTTTTACCATTAAGTTTTATCAAAATAAAAGACCTATCCTAATTGCTCGGATAGAGTTAATAGTTTAGATAGAAGTTACAATCCTCGGATAGCGAGGATTAGTAACCTATAAATAAAGCCTTAGGGGCTGATTTGTTAGATCATCCAATAATCCAATTCCATCCAATCCAATTGACAAGCAAGAAAGACAATAGACAATAGAGTTAGAGAGAAGTTTTAGGGTTTGACGTTTGCGAAAGTTGACGTTGAGTTGTAAGGCTTCGAAGTTTAGTTTAATGCAAGTTTCTTCCTTTCAATAAACGATGATGAATTCCATGATGAGAAGTGAGTAGTTCCCCAAAGCTCTTAGGGTCGGGGTGAGCCCGACGTTAGCCATGCGCGCTTGAGGTAAGTATTTGATGTTGATATCGTTGTGTCTATCTCTCCTCCTACAATTCTATGTTTAGTCCTAATCGAAAGAAAAGGGATTCATGCTAACAACTTGAGTTATAAACATAAAATTGGTAGAGATAATTAGGTTTATTTGCAAGAGTAATCCTAAGAGTTGGTGTACGGCGAAAGCTTGTCCCTCGGGAGAAATAGCGCAATTGTCCGTCTTATTTATCTCATCGCATGCATTGGTTAACGTTGTGGTAAACCCTAATCCTAGGAGTTGCTTTTTACATAGTTTATACACCAAAACCCGCTGTTATTTCTGTTCATTGCTTCTCTCTCCATTCTTAAATCTTCGGCCTTTCTTTGCCGACAAGAAACTAACAAACTGCAGGGAGACATCGATATCGACCCCAGACGTCGATATCGACCACTGAGTTCGTCGACAGTTTTCTGAGTCGACGACGAACATCGCTGCGGAGTTACTGGACATCGATATCGACCCATAGTGTCGAAATCGACCCTTTTGTGTCGACTGGCAGTCTTCTGAGCCAGTCGATTTCGTGGACTGACATCGATATCGACCCCCAACAGTCGATATCGACCACTTGTTTTTGTCTTTGCAGGTCTTCTGTTGCAGAGAACATCGACAGCCGAGGTCGACATCGAGGCCCAAGGTCGAAATCGAGGCTTCTGGTCGACGCAGACGTGAGATTTCCAAAGCTACTAGGATCCCGCTGACACGCCTCCTCGTGGATCGATCCTGACTACCCTTCCACTACAACGGGAGGAAGTCTTGTAATTATTTGCTTAGGCCAGGAGTTGGTTTACATTTATTTACATCTTTATATTTGTAATTACTCGACATATCAGCCTCCTGCAACAACAAATTGTCACCATGTTGCCGTATTGGGCCTGGTTCGAATCCCACAACCAACATTTTTACCTTTCATCTAATTTTTCTAAGCCTTTGTCTTTTCCTTTAGTTTTTATTCTCAATGTACCCATCTTAACATTTAGTCTCTCTACCACTTTCAATTATATTTATTTATGTAAATATGTATTCTTCAGTTTTATAATAATACTGAAAATATTTATAATAATGTGGAATTATGTCTTCTTTATTTTTATAATAATATTAAAAATATTTATAATAATGTGGATTGTCTCCTTATTTATATGGCTAGTTTAATTTATTGTAAAAAGATATGTTCTTTTATAAATAAAATATAAATTTAGTATTTTTAAGTATAGGAGGATGTATGATTGTCTTTTAAAAAAATATATAATTATGTGTCATTTTTCAATTTCCTAATTTCTGAATAATTTTAATATTTAACACATGATTTTCATGTAAATGTAAGATAAATTGTTCATTTTTTTAATGATATCATTCTTGCACATATTATAATACATAAATATATTTAATTATGACCATACAAAACATTAAAAAAATATAATAGGACCTAATTTTAATTACCGCACCGGGCCACTGTAAACATCGGGACGACCCTGGCTCTAGGCTTTCAAGAGGGTTTCATATGACCATGTATTTTGCGAGATCAGCCAGATTATAGATAAGGTGGCCCAGATTCACCACGTTCTGAATCTTAACTCTCCTATTTCTATCTCTTATCTGAAAGGACGCTATTGGGTGGTGGACTGGTATCGTAGTAGAGTCCGACACCACCCCAAAACTCTTATTGTATTAAAAAAAAGAGGGAGAAAGTTGGTTGACCTATGCATGGTCGTCGAACTACAAATTAAACAAACAAATTATGGGCCGTAGGAGAATATGGGCTGTTTCGTAGAAGCCCAATAACTGAAGCCCACTAACTATTTAGACACTAGGTTTTGATTATATATTCATTTCCATCTGCAATTGCACACCCTCATCAACTCAGCCGCACTGAAACCCTAGAGAGACCGAGCAGCAATCAGCAATGGCGCCCAGGAAATCCGTTAGGGTATCTCGCAATCCCGATCTAGTGCGCGGCGTGGGGAAATACTCCAGGTCGAAGATGTATCACAAGCGCGGTCTTTGGGCCATCAAGGCGAAGAACGGCGGTGTTTTCCCCAAGCACGACCCCAAGCCGACGGAGGCCGCTCCCGCCGAGAAGGCGCCGAAGTTCTACCCCGCTGAGGATGTGAAGAAGCCGCTCGTTAACAAGCGCAAGCCTAAGCCTACCAAGCTCAGGTCCATTTCCCCTTTATATTTGTTCGTCGGTCGATGCTAGGTTTTGTTTTCGGAATTAATTTGTGAGGTTTGATTACAGGGCTAGCATTACTCCTGGAACCGTTCTGATTTTGTTGGCGGGGAGGTTCAAGGGGAAGAGAGTTGTGTTCCTTAAGCAGCTCACATCTGGATTGCTTCTGGTCACTGGTGAGTTCTACTTCTGTCCATTTCCTTCAAAGTTTAATAATTTAAAATCTGCAATTGTGAATATGATTTACTTAGAAAATGATTTATTAATCCGTTTGTTTGCTATATGTTTAGGTTAAGTAGTGACTGTATACAACTGTTCTTAGTCAATTTCTAATCATACCAATGACAAGACTTTTTATTGCTACTGTATTTTATATGCCCCAAATTTACGGAATGGAGCCTTTCAGGTTTGTTTTAGATCATGGATCTAGTTTGTGTATTTCAATGATGTTACTTTATCATTGAAGTGAAAGATCTATCTGTTGGATTGCAATGTACATTGTTGTTTTAATGCTCTTATAATTGAAGTTGAATAGATATATGAATGTGGAAAAGGATTTGTAAGCATGAACACATGATAACCGAATTGCAATAGAAATTGTGAACTATGAAATCATTTTGGACACATTAACCAGAAATCGACATTGCAATAGATGTATGAAGGCCAGAGATCTCTCTGTTGCATGCTGTTGCAGCTGAATTGATTTTGGATACATTAACTCAAAATCTACATTGTGTCATATTTTGACTTGTGTAGCAGCTGTGTTTGTGAAATGGTTATAATTTGTCCGTCTTGGCGGTTATTCAAGTGACAAGGATTATTCTCTTTGTAACATATGGTTTATCATTGCTGTTGCAGGACCCTACAAGATCAATGGCATTCCTCTGAGGCGTGTTAACCAGTCTTACGTCATTGCAACATCGACCAAGGTTGATGTCTCTGCTGTCAATGTTGAGAAGTTTGACGACAAGTACTTTGCTAAGGAAGTGCAGAAGAAGACAAAGAAGGCTGAGGGAGAATTTTTCCAAGAAGAGAAGGAGGTTAGCTCAGTAGAGGAAACTTTCACTTACTTTCTATTGCAGCACTGTTTTCTACATATCAATTACTTGTATCCATACTATTGTCGTTCTCTTGCAGGAAAAGAATGTGCTTCCAGCAGAGAAGAAAGATGATCAGAAGTCTGTTGATTCAGCATTGCTGAAAGCCATTGAGTCTGTACCCGAATTGAAGGCATACCTGGGTGCTAGATTCTCCCTCAAGTCAGGCATGAAGCCTCATGAGCTCGTCTTTTAATAGGATAAGTTTCTTGCTCCAGATTACTGTTCTCTTTTATCTTTATTGTAGTTTGTCGTCTCTCCCTTTGAGCCTCCCGGAGATTTGACTGGGTTTTTGAGTAATGTTTAAGATTTTGGATCTCTACCTAAATTGTTGGTTTTGGAAACTGTTTTCTCTGGTTCAAATAGCTAAAATGAGTGCCTGCCTTTGTCTCTCGTAAAACATGTGATTTCATACACAGTTATGAACCACATTTACACCACGCACTCAGATGATGCACATTGCCTGTCTCTTGTGTAACAGTGGCGGTCTGAGTACAATGTGAACGGGCAACTATCAGACCTTGGCCTTTCAGATTTTAAATTATCATCAATGCAGTGTTTCATGATCTGTATAGGGTTTTATTGTCCCCCTTATTTTTACCTTCAAGTTATTTATAAATTTCCTTGTAGGTTTATATGGACTTTTGGCCCTTCGTTTTCCTTGTTTGCCTACATCTGTGTCATAACCAATTACTACCCATCGTTGTTTCTCTTTTGCTGATCCCTCATCAAGTACATTTACTATATCACCACACACTGAAGCAACCCCTCTTCAGAACTGCTCAACACTGCCAAACTTTATTGGCTAGCAAACATACAAAGAATACATTCGTACCTGCCTTGCTGCACAGGCAATCTTCCTATGCAGAAGGTTCAGTCCGTAACGAATATTGCTCCCCTCCCTCCAATGAAACAGTTTAATTATTGCCTTGGTGGTGTTACCCTTCAGTATTCTAGGTCTTAGATTAGATACTCCCTCTTCCTTTAGACTGAGAGCGTTCTCAATCTACCTGGCCACCCATGGTTGATAGGTGGGACGGTTACGGGTTTGGGTTAGGGTTAAGGGTAGGATGACCCGTTGACCTGGTGGATAACCCATAAACAATTCATTATCGACCACAAGTCTCATTACACGCGCGCACCACCTCTGCATGACATGGTAGTAACAATGACCTCACCTTATCTTTGTCCCACCATCCTCCATTCCAATCAATCAACTCTAGTACCATGGTATTCGGTATTCCCTCGTTCAAATTGGCTACAACCTGAAAGCCATGCGATCTGGGTATATCCCTCTCTCCACAAACGTGGACTCTTGCTCCACTGGTTTGGGTGTTGTATTTAGGACCACGGTGGGGTTGTTGATGATAGCTAAGGTTTGTAGATTGGAGCTTGCCGTTAAACCATTTTTGGTGAAGCTTTTGGTTAGCGAAGATGGCATTTCAAGAAGCCCGGTGTTGACCTTTCAACCTATTGGAACATGCTGTTTTTCCCTATCTTGCCGGGGGAAAAGGTTGGGGAGCCCTTGTTTTATTCCAGAAAAGCAGGAGCCTTGTGCATGGATTATCGGGTTCTCAACAAGAGAACCTAACCATCAAGAACAAGTATCCACTTTGATTGCAGACTTCTTCGCCCTAATAAAGAAGCGCGAGATACTTCTCGAAGTTGGATCTACGGTCGGGCCTACTACCAAGTGCCTATCTCGGAAGGAGACGAGCCAAAGACGAAGACGAGCTGTGTGACAAGCAACCTTACTAATAAGGTTTTTGTAAACTTATTTTAGGCCTAGTTGTCTCATATTTTCATTCGAGTGTTTTATCTCCTTGTAGTGTTGTTTTAGAGAATACTAAAGTTTTGCCTATTTTTATTTATTTTATTTCTTATCACTAACAGAGTGGGAACTTAATGAGGAAAAATAGTCTCATTCTTAAAGTAGATTAATAATAAAACTCAAATCAATCTCAAATTTAGAGAGAGGCGCACAGCACTGATGACGAAGGTGTTGAATTTGATTGAAGTCGTAGAGACGATGAAGATCGGTGACTCTAGGAGCATCGCATTTTTGTTCTAGTGTTCGATGGAGAGATTAGGATCTCGCCATTGCGAGAGCAGTGAAGAGGGAAGTTTGTGCCATGGAAATCAGCAGCACAATAGGCAGTGGGATTGAATAGATCCGACTCATTCAAGGCGGCAATTGGGGAGGACCTAGTGGAGGCGCAAGAAGGCAAAGGAATAGGGTTTTTCACTCAGTCCAAATTGTAATCACGTTATAAAGTGAAAAGGCCTGTTATGCAACAAACTTTTCTTTGTCTTGTCAATAGTCTCATAAAAAAAATACCCTCGTAGTTTACTACACTACTGGGCTAATCTCTTTTGTTTAACAAAACCTTAGTACAGATTGCTAGAAACTTGGGAGCCCTGTGCAGTAGCGATTAAGACAAATGCAGGAAAAAATAAGCTTGGGGCATGTTCATGCAATAACACAATCGCTAATTCTAATTCAATTTTTGCCAGTGGTATAAAAACAACTACTTCTTGCTACAAAAATCCAGTACAAACCCTTGGAATCAAATCATCCCCACAGCCTATATGAAAAGATATAATAAAATTGCGTATAAGTGGTATATGTGGTATGCTTCGAATGTGCAGGACAAGAAATGGGACTGCCATTTGGGATAGAGGATCTTGACTAGTATGATACCTCTGTGCCAATGAGGTCACCCAAATTCGATTCCCCTCGCAATGTATAGAAAAGAAAATAAACTTCCAAACAAGGCAGAGGAAGAAAAGGAGAGAATCTAAGCGAAATGTACCCGTTAAGGCATTAAGAACACTAGCAACAGCCTTTACCACCTTGATTACTGCTTGAGTCCGGTCCAGGAACGAGGATTTGGGTGCCCTTGAGAAGCCTTTCACGGCTCTCACTGTCTTCGTTGGCTGTGAGGGTTTTCTTGGACACATTCCTGTAAATCTCAGTAAGAACTGTAAGGAAAGCGGTCTCCACGTTGGTTGAATCAAGGGCGGAGGTTTCCATGAAGAAGAGTTCCTCCTTCTCTGCGAACTCCTTGGCGTCCTCCACAGGCACTGCACGAAGCGAAGCCAAGTCACACTTGTTGCCTATAAGGATAATAGCAATGTTCTTGTCTGCGTGGTTCCTCAGCTCTGCCAGCCATGTTGTCAAGTGGTCGAAGGACTGGGGCTTGGTCATGTCGTAGACCAGCATTGCTCCCACTGCTCCCCTGTAGTAGGCGCTTGTCACTGCACGGTATCTGTTGGAAACATACGAGATCAGGATCCAACTATGGATGAATATACATAAGATTAAAATGCCTAGTCTGGGCATTTTCCAGATTATCCAATTATCAGTACAACTTGTCCAATCTCAAATTAAAATCTCTTTGTAAATCTAATCTCTATAGAATAACTGTTCCCTCCCTGTAGTTGATTTCTAGATCCAAGATGTCTAGTCACGAGCTCTCAATGGCGTTATAGCTACGGAAAAAACATCAGTTTTCCTTCTTCTCATTTACCAAAATATGTACACATTCTAACAAGTCAGATCTATTTATGATTCGGAGAGCTTATGAGATCTTATCATTCACCTCAATAAGCAATTTAAAATCACGAATATCTTTCCAACCATCCAAGCTCAGGGGGAGAAATTCAATTTCAAGCTATTTGTGATGAACATCATTTGAGATCAACATGAATCGCATAATTAATTAGACTGGATTTAACAGAAAAAATATTCGAATTTCTAAGAATTGCAAACCTCTCTTGGCCAGCGGTATCCCAGATTTGAGCCTTCACGGTCTTCTCATCGATGATAAGCGTCTTGGTCTGGAACTCGACACCGATTGTTGCCTTAGCATTAGTGCTGAATTCATTCCTGGCGAAACGCGAAATCAGCTGAGATTTACCGACGGCCGAGTCCCCTACCAAGACCACCTTGAACATATAATCGATCTTCGTGCTGTAATCCCCGTACATTTTCGACATTATCGCCTGGAAGTTGAGAAATTCGGCTTGAAATTCCAATCCACAATAAAAACTAGCCAGAAAGATCAGCCGCTTCTCAAACCGACCAACATCTCGACGAAATTGAGCGGCATCTGCAACCTGGAGGCTCGCGTAGAAATGAAATTGAGCGATTTTTTTTGGGATCCTTGTCTGTACAGGAAGGGATCTGTGAATTTCGAATCGGGAGAGCCAGTTTCGAAATCAGAATCGCCGGAGAAGATGACAGATATCAAATGTTAGGGTTAGGGTTTCTGAGCGGGGGAGAGAGGAGATTTGGGCATGATGAATTAATTGGTGATTGATTCGTTTGGAAGGAAACTGTGAATTGTGAGGGGAAGCGCGCGGCGGAGGGAATGGGGTAGAGGTGGGGCCCAGGGAGCAACGGTACACGCGGGGCCCTTTAACGATTGGCGCTTAGAGGGGATTATCGTGTGTGGCGCAATCATGAGCATCCCTGCGCCTTTAGTAAATATGATGGAATCTGTGCCGTTGAATTTCATGTTATTGTAGATTAGCAATGAAGCTATTATAAAGTTGATCGGGTTTGTTTGGTGGATTATGCTTTTAATTAGGTAGTCCAAGGATTATACACCGAATTTTACCGGCATTTATATAGTTTTTTTTAGTAGCACAAGTTCTATTCCGTGCATGGAGATATATTAAATAATGTTTTTTAAACTATATTAATTAATTATTAAAAATATGATAATCAATATTTATAAACTGTCCACCGTAAGACTTTGACAATATCATTACTTTACCCATAAGTTATTTGGAAATTTTTGCAAATGTCATTTTGTAAAATGTCCATTTTTAAAAGTCATTTTACAAAATGTCCTTTAGGACATTTTTACCCTGCTATTATAATCTCCTCTTCTTCCCCATTTCAAGCGCTGTTCAGTACAGCACTCCGGCGAGTGTATGCGGCGGGCAGGACGGAGGCCTTCGATCCTTGTAATTTCACCTCATCTGCGTCAAACCTTCACAGCATTTCAAGGATCTCCGAATGCGCGGTCGCGGCTTCCGCCTTGCGCTTGCTCTTCAAGCCTCTGTTCCTCTCAATTGGTTTTGTCCACCGTCGAAGTCGAATTATGAACAGGTTTGGGGTTCTTTCGTCTAGCTAGAAGATGATGCGTGTTCCTTGATTTGCCGCCCGCAAGTGAGGCGGAGCTCTAAAATCTCCGTCGAAGCAAACCTGCTTTGAAGGCTTGAAGCGGTGCAATCGGTGGTTGGCTGAATTCTGGTGCTCTTGAGGCGCTACTCTAATTATACAAATGATTATGATTTCCACCATCTTCCATTGAAATTGAACTTCAATTTAGTTTGATTTGTGTTGATATAAATTATATAATGTACTATTTCAATAATCAATGTCGGTTATGATGTGGGGTTGGCTAGGTGGGTCTCCTAAATCAGATGAGGCCTAAAGCTTACAGAGAATCAAATACATATTTTTACACTTTTTAACTTATTTTTTCCCCTTCATATATATACACATGGTATTGATCCTTTTTTTTTATATATAAAAAAAGTCCTTTTGTAAACATATTTTCTTTTTTTTTTTCCCACTACACAGTTATTTTTAATGATAAAAAAATAAGGTTACATTTGGTTTAATTTACATATGCGACGACAACTCTTTTAGTGACAATTTTTTTTAACGAGGTCAGTGTCACCACAGTGGTGATACTATTGGTGACACACGTGGTGGCAACTAACAACCTTTTTTATTACGAGGTCAGTGTGGTGACAGTTTTTTTTAACATTTGGTTTAATTGACACATGTCGTGACAACTTTTTTTTTTTACATTTTATTAACGAGGTCAGTGACACCACATTTATTTTTAATGACTAAAAAATAAGGTTACATTTGGAATAATTGACACATGTGGTGACAACTTTTTTTAACATTTTTTTATTAACGAGGTTAGTGTCACCAACATAAAAACAGTGCCACCACAAGTGTACAAAGTGGTGTCACCACTAGTTTAGCAAGGGAAAGAATGGTCAAGTGCTATAAGTGGTGTAACCAAGGAAAAATAGTGTCACCATTGTTGTCACCAAAGGAAAAACCTTAGGATAAGGAAAAATGTTATTAGTAGTGTCACCACAATTTTTTTTTTAAAAGTAACCACTACTGTCACCAAAAGAAAAAAAAACCCTAGGACAAGGAAAAGTGTTATCAGCAGTGTCACCACAATTAAAAAAACGACTACTGTCATCAAAAGAAAAAAAATCCTAGGACAACGGAAAGTGTTATTAGTAGTGTCACCACAATAAAAAAAAAATAAAAATGTAATCACTATTGTCACCAAATGAAAACTCTAGGACAAAGGAAAATGTTATTAGTAGTGTCACCACAATAAAAAAAAAATGTAACCACTGCTGTCACCAAAGGAATCACAAACCCTAAAGGGGCTACTACTATTCAAAAGAACATGTGGTGTTCAGAATATGTCATCACAAAGTTCAAATACGAGTGTCACCAATGTTGTCACCAAAGAAAGAAAACCCTAGGAGAAGGGAAGCACAAACCCTAGGGGGCTAATGCTACGCAAAATTATTGTTGTCACCAAAGCAAAAACCTAGAATAAGAGAAAGTGTTATTAATAGTGTCATCACTGTTACCATCTTTATCAATAGGCACATTCACCACCCTTATCGATATCACCACTCTTATCACTGTCACCATCACTGCTGTTGTCACCAAAGGGAGAAAAAACCTTATAGAGGCTAATGCTAATCAAAAGAAAATTTGGTGGTGTCACCACCATAAAAACAGTGTCACCACAAATGTACAAATTGTGGTGTCACCACTAGTGTAGTAAGGGAAAGAATGGTCAAGTGTTATTAGTGGTGTAACCATGGAAAAATAGTGTCACCACTGCTATCACCAAATGAAAAACCCTAGGACAAGAGAAAATGTTATTAGTAGTGTCACCCCAATTTAAAAAAAAACACTACTGTCACCAAAAGAAAAAAACCATAGGACAAGGGAAAGTGTTATCAACAATGTCACTATAATTAAAAAAAGTAATCACTACTGTCACCAAAAGAAAAAAAACCCTAGGACAAGGGAAATTGTTATTAGTAGTGTCACCACAATAAAAAAAATGTAATCATTACTATCACCAATGGGAAACACTAGGATAAGAGAAGCACAAACCCTAGAGGGACTAATGCTACGCAAAACTACCGCTGTCACCAAAAGAAAACTCTATTGGTGACAACTTTATTTTTTAAGTTTTTTTTTACGAAGTGAGTGTCACCACCCTTATCAATAGGACACTATTGGTGACACATGTGGGAACAACTTTTTTAACAAGCTCTGTGTCACCACTAATGATGACACATCTAGTGATAATTTTTTTGTAAATGAGAGTTTTTTTACGATAACATTATCACCAACTTTATCGGTATCATCACTAATGGTGACACATATGTGGGGTGACAATTTTTTTTTTGTTACATTTTTTTTACGAACACAATTCCCCCAACCCTATCCATGTCACTATTGATGGTGACACAAATGTGGTGTCACCTTAATAAAACATGTGTCACCAAACTAAAACCTTAGAAAATTAGGAGAATAAACCTTAGGAATTTTTTTTACGAGGTCGGTGTCACCACCCTTATCAGTGGTGACACTATTTTAACAAAGTGAGTGTCACCACAAGTGGTGACAGTTTTTTTATATGATAATTTTTTTACTCTTTTTTCCCTTTGTTGACAACAGTGCAACCACTACCGTCACCAAAGGAAAAACCCCTAGGACAAGGAAAAAGAATGGTCAAGTGTTAATAGTGTTGTCACCAATCTTAAAACAGTGTCACCACAAGTATACAAAGTGGTGTCACCACCAGTGTACCTAGGAAAAGAATGACTAAGTATTAATATTATTACTGGTGTCACTAAGGTAAGATTAAAAAAAAACATATATTTTACAAAAAATATAGTTTAATCAAACACAAATATCACAAAAAAAAAATAGTGTAATCAAACACAAATATCACAAAAAAATATATAGTGTAATCAAACATTCACAAGTAATAAGAATGAATCAAACACTTCCCTAAAAAAAGAAAAAAGAATGAATTAACAAAATTCAAAATCACAGTGGTATGAAATTAAAACTTGAAGGTTCCACTGGATTGCAAAAAGGCAACAAAATGCTTCCTCTCGTCCAAATTCACCCAAAACCCTCCGATAGTGTTTGGCCTGAAATTCCGATTCCAACCAGATTGCTTAGTCCCCGATCGAGCCCCCAAATTAGAATCAACCCCTCAAAAGCATCGTAATTTCAAACCAAATCCGCCGAATTAAGCACCCGATCGATAACAGTCAAAAATCAATAGTAAGAAAAATAATCAAACCTTTGGAGATGTGGTACATAACAAAATATTTCGATCATAAATCAGGCAAAACATGTTGACATGGAATCGGTCAAATGATATCATTATTGTATGTTATTTTATTTTTAATGTGTCTTTTAAGAAGGTGAAAACAATATCGAATATTGAAAAAATGGATAATTTATACTTATGTATTAATATAATATAGTGACGTATATATTGTAGGTTAAGATTCATCTTTTTAAAGAGGGGTTCACAAATGATCTATTGTGTCTATATATATAAGAAGCCATAACTAAATTTATATTACCATAAGAAATATATAGCATTATTGAAAATTATATTGTTGTTTAAAATTAGATCACATTAACTTAGAATTACTCAATATATAACAAACTAAAAAGCAAATGGCATCGTAATAGAGAAAACTCTCTCCTCTCTCTAGATTTCTAGAGAGAGGGAGTTCTAACACTCTTTTGGGATTCCACCATTGTTTAGATCCACCTCTTCCGAGCCACCCTCGGCTTCGGCCGTCTAGCACAGGCCCCCGGCCTCTCCTTCACGGCTTTGGCCGCCTCAATCCGCCCTAGCCACCACTCCGCCTCCTCGCTTGCTGACATCTTTCATCGTTCTAGAATCAACCCTAATCTAAAACTCCTCTTTCGGTTTTAGATTGAGTCAATTTGGGTTGGGGCTTGTGTTGTTTCCCAGTTCCTTTCCCAATCGCTTCAATCTCTTTGACAAATTTTTACAATAAGACCTCCGATTGCAAACAATGGTTTCAATTGCTCGAGTAGTTTTTGAGCTTTCCGACTAGTTCGTTTTCAATCCTTCATTGGAGGATCCCTTCTAGTCCTTGGTCGCTCCCCTCCCTCTCCGTTTCGTCACCTCGGCTGCGGACGGACGGCTGCTTCGAGTCTTGTGGCATGGCGCCTTGCCGTGCCCGGTTCCCAGCGTTGTATACCTCCTTTTCGTTCCTGAAAGGCCTACAAACCTCAAAATCCGTCCCCTCCTAGAATATCTTTGGCCGGCCCGCCGATTTTTGACCTTTCGCCGGTTGCTGGGGTGGTTGCCATCGCCCTGCTGCTGGTCCGACGTCCCTTTCGGCTCCTGTCTCCTGGAGCGTGCTTCGTTGCTTCTTTGTTTCTCCTTGGGCCCCAAGGTGGCCCGATGGAGTTATAAGGTGGCCCTAAGCTGTCACATTTGAGCCCGCTTTTGTGCTTTGGGTCCATGATTTTTTCTTGGGCCCAAAGCAGCCCGAAGGTAGAGAAAAAAATAATATAGATATATATATATATTAAAAGAAGAAACCTACCCGTAAGGGTTACAAACCCGAAAGGGTTTGAGTAAATCCCGCAAGGGCTTGACGATATTCTTGTAGGTTAAATCTTGTTGGTGTTTTGTTCGAGCAGCTTGCGGCTCTGCTTCCGATGTTTCTTGGAGGTCTTCTGCTTGGTTGGGGGGTGTGAAGTCTGGAGTCGGGACTGGCTGGGGTCGAGGTGGTGCGCTCAGGGCGTCTCCGTATCTAGGATTGAGTTTCCTTGGAGTTCGTCTGCACTACCCACAGGAGATAGAGTCCTGCTGTACCGCTGGCCCGCGGTGCCACTGTTCGGTGGTGCTTGGCTTCGTTCTTCGGCGGCTTCCTCAACTTTCTTGGAGTTGGTCTTTTTAGATCGTCTTGTTGTAGAGTTTATTTCTGCTTGTTTCATTTCACTCGTTATTTGTATTTCTGTATTTTAAGTTGTACGCTTGACGGTTCGCCGTCTGCCGACTTTGTCGGCCTCTCGATGAGTCAGGCCTGTCTGACCTTCGAATTTTTACCTAATCAATATATATATATATATATATATATATATATATATATATATATATATATATATATATATATATATATATATATATATAACAAACTACTAAAAAAACCGCGTAAGATGCGGGTAATAAGACTAGTAAATATACTAAATCTGAATCTAATAATAATAACAATAAATCAGTCATCAACCAATATTAATACGAACTTTAAAAACTACCCAAAATAATACGAACTATCAGCCATGAATCAATATACATACGAACTTTAAAAACTACTAAAAATAATACAAACTATTTCACATTGAACCAATTTTGATATGAAAAAAATTCCAATCAATTTTTTTGACCAAACTTTTGACACGATAATCAAAGGATCGAAAATTTAATGACATTTCATCACATTGTTAAGCATTAAATGTATTTTTTTTTATAAAAATAACAAATTTGAGCACAAAATTAGATGAATAAATTAACCTTATAATCCACTTTATATTGATAATTAGTTTTTATTTATGCGGGATTGTAGGAGTATGTACATGTCGAGTTCGATTATTAGGACTTTTTGATATTGTAGAGTTATTAAATACAATTGTATTTGTATATAATAAAGGGTTTGAGTACATTTTCAAAATCAATGTTATATGTTAATGATATTTGGAAAACATAGATAGTATGGTATTATAGGTGAGACTATGAATATTGACAATTGCTTTGTATCAACTTGCGAACAAATCTCCGCGCTCGGACCACGCGCCGTATAAACCCAGTCGAAGGCGACACCGACCAAAACTAAGAGGAGGAAGGATGTGAGTGGGACGAGATTGAACTCCGGTGCGGGGGTGACTGGAGAGGCTAATACCGAAAATGATGACAATTCAAACGATGCCCAAGAAGCATAACCGAAAGTAGCCGGAAGGTGGAAGAGGAAAGACCGAGCCGCTCCGGGCGTGAATCGACCACCCAACCAAAGCCGAAGGGAAAAGACAATGTTTGCGGAGAAAGAGGTGCATACCGACGACTTGAGGGACGCCAAACGCAAGGCTGGATGGCCAATGGGACACGGAGGAAGAAGGATTCAGGGCCAAGGACTCGAAATCAACAAAATCACCATATTTATTTTGGCTTTGAATTGAATTACGACCACGGGAAATCGGAATGGATTTTATCACTTCACGATCTACATCACACCCAAAATAGGGCATGGGGGCAAAACAGTGGCTTAGTGGAGATCAAAAACGAGGAAAGAAGCGGTCGAAACCAAGGGTGGCCATAGTCGGGAATAGAGTCCCGCACTCAAGAAAACTCTATGGGTGTGTCTGGTGGTTATAGGGGCCCAGGAAGCGATGTGGAGGTTCCCGGAGGAGGAGGTGACTCCCGAAGGAGATTTGAGCTCCCAAAGGAGGGAATGATGGCTTCCGGAGGAGATTTGGTCTCCCGGGGGAGGAGGTGGGAGACTCTCCAAAAGAGAGCGTTTAGATGTTGTTTGACATCGTTCAATAGGTGAGAGGTATAATATGATGTGTAATATAGAAAGTGTCATAAAGGACTAAATTCGTTTTTCTTAGGTGAAGAACTACAATGTCAAGAGAAGTGTGGAAGCGATCTATTTACTATTCTTTGTCAAATTTAATGTACTAATTATCTTGAGAAAAAACTTCATCATGCCAAGTGAATATTTTGAACAATGGCGTAGTGAGAAGAGTGAGTAAAATGGTATGTTTGTGGAAAATTGAGTGCTCGTTTGGATTTCATTAAGAAACCCAGGAATTGAAAGAACCTAGGAAGTAGATTTCAATACATGCGTTTGGATTAGAATTTTATTTTTCAAAAACTCAAGAAGTAGTATTCCTGAAAATTTCAATTTCTTCAAAATGGAGGAATTGAAATTTACCATATGAGGTTGAGTAAGTTGAATTCCACCTTTTTATTTATTTCAAAAAATATTTTCCTTTTAAATAACAAATTACTTATTTGTCCATAATTTAAATAAATAATTTTTATTATTAAGGATTACAAAAGTAATCCCCTAATACTTAAAGTCATAGATTTTTCAACCCTCTCATGTTATCCATGTGGATGCCTATTTGATTTTTTTTTCTTTTTCCATTTTCGGCCTTCTCTCTCGCTCGATCTAAACACAAGAAAAAGGGGCGAAATCGGGGCTGGGTGATGTGCGCTCATTTTACCATGTTTTATACTATCTTTTACTTCGATTTTTGTCTATATTTTATACTTTTATATTGGGAAAGCATGAGATTTGTGTAGTTTATATTTATTTACAATATATGGAGATCTACACAAGTTCTTGTTTAATTTCGCATAAATCGGCCGCACTTTGGAGCTTAAAGGAAAGTCATGAGGACGTTGGAGAAGCTAAGGAAAAGCACGGGATGGTGCAGCTGGAGAAAACGCCACTTTTCACCATTCGTCATTTTGAATCAAGTTCTGATGCCTTCATGAGAGTTGTATCCCTCGAAAAGAGCTTTCCAACGCATACTCATATGCATCAATCGGATGAACGAGGACTCAGGAAAGTGCGTTTCAAGACGGAGCAGAATGCTGAAAGCTGACAGTGCACTCGATATCCCCTGAAACTGACACGATATCGACGAGTTTCACTCGACATCGACAGAATCACTCGACACAACATCACAAGACTTGACATCTACACCTCTTGACTCGATATCGACCCACCTTGACTCGATATCGACTATTTGACTCGATATCGAGTGACCTGCAGAAGCTGTCCGACGCGTTTTTGGAGTCCTAATCCGAGAGGGAGGTTGCTTGCACGTGAAGAGAAGATCTTTTATCATTTATATAGTTTCTATCCTTATGGGTTGCACGTCTTTTTACCCTAAGGATATTTTATATTTACCTATTTAGATTTATTTCCTTTTTATCTAGAATTATATCTTATAGATTTAGATAGAATCCTTTTCCTTGGCTAGCAAGGATTGAGCACTACAAATAAAGCCCTAGGGGCTGGTTTTCCATTCATTCAAGCCAATTCGTCTTCGGACGCAAATAGTTAGGAGGAAAGAGAGAGTGAGGACGAGTGGAGAGAGAGAGAGAGGAAGAGATCGGAGAAGATTGGTTGTAAGTTTAAGGTTTTGTTTTATGTTAAAGTTAGTTCCTTTTACCATGATGTGTTTCAAATTTCCCTCTTCTAGGGTTGGGGTGATCCCAACATAGATATGTATGTTTAAGTTATGAATCCATGATTATGTATGTCTTTATCATCATCTACCTATATGCTTAATCCTTTGCGAGAGTTGAGGAAATTCCTTATTTATGATATTGAAGCGAAAGTGATCTTATTATAAATTTGGATAGTAATTAGGGTTTATTTGCGAAAGCCGACTAATCCTAATTAAGAAAAGGTAGAAACGATTAGGTTTTTATGCGAGAGCCTCTATTACCTAAAATGTTGGAATTTGCAAAAGTTGATTTTTTGATATAAAGCATGCATCTTTATGTGATTTATGAGTTACACATATATTTATTGTTGTGGTGATCCCTAACCTTGGAAGTTTGCACTTTTATTTTATTCCTTTTTATTATTCTATTTTCGTTATTTTATCTTTCTGCACAGGAGACCACTCGACGCCGACTCAACCAGTCGATATCGAGCCAATCCTACTCGACATGGACCATCATTCTCCTCTCCATCCACTCGAAATCGACCCAATCTCAGTCGATATCGACTGCAACCACTCGACATCGACCCCTCTGTTCAGTGTCGACAGCCATCTTTTCTTTCTACTCCGTGAACTCCGAAACCAACTAAACTAGAACCGCTAACTTCTCTCCTAAGGACGAACCTGACTCCCAAATACTATAGCGGGGATCTTAACTACAAATTTATTTGGTCGAGAAACCCTCTCGTCACTGGGTGTACCGGTTGTCAAGGGAGAGTCTCAAGAGAACCTTTGTCGTCGCCACTAGTACTAGTGCCACCGTGCTCGGCTTGGGGTTTTAGGGGATTGTTGGGTTTTTTTTTAAAAAAAACCCAATGGTAGTGTTTGGCAAGGTGTTGCTGAGGGTTGGAAACTTTGGAGATGGGAATCACCCAGGGTTGGAGAAGGCCAATAATCTTACCCTTCCTATGGAGGATTCTCGGGGTTGAGTTGTCCAACAACCCCATTTCTTACCCCCTGTCCTTGGTCTCATACCATTTTCCTCTTCCTTCACCCCCGCATGGCTCCTGGAGCACCTCGGCGATTGTCTTCTTCGTGTAACTGGAGCCCCAAAGGTCTTCTTCGAGCGACTTCTCGATGAAACCAGGTTCATTTCCTTTCCTTCTTCACTCGAATTCGCTGTCACTCTTCAATCTTTAGGGTTTCACTTTCAGTCGATAGGGTTTTGATTGGGGCTTGAAATTGCGATGGTCTGTTTTTTATTCTTCGGGTTCATGATTTGCTTGTTCGATTTCTTCAATTTCTGATGTTTGATTTTCGTTTCCATATTGAGAATTTTCTGATGTTCATTTCGAGCTTCTTTATTTTGCAACTAGGGTCGGGACAATGAATTTGCTTCACTTTTCTTTGCTCTTTTGTCTGTCTGATGAAGTTTAATAGGATAAAAGTAGGATAACATCTCTAATTGTAAACTCTAGTGGAGATGGTTGTCATGAATTCGCTCTTTTTCTGTATACATTTGTTAGTTTTATGCACTTTCAGCTTACATTAGTTGCAAGTACAAGATGAGGACTATATAGTATTGTCGAATAGGGTAGGTCTTCTATACTTTTAGCTTGCATTAGTTGCAGTTTAATTTGTATCATTTGCTGCTCACGACTTTAATTTAGCTATTTTATACTTTAAGAGCTCGGTTCTTTTATATTGAAAGTGAGGGATCCATAAAATTAGAAATTCATGAGTTATAATCACCACCACAACTTGGTGTCATAACAGTATATGTTCCATGTAATTGAAGGCCACTGGATAGAAATATTACACAAAATAAATCCACCACAGAATTTCTCATCATTTCAAGTACTTCAACTGATAAACCTATGAATATCAGTGCACTTTATTTTTGAAGTAAACAATTCACTCCCTCTGTTTGTCATGTTATTTTGGGCGGTTTTGTAATGTTTTATATGATGCAGTGTTACCAATTATGTGTAAAGACCGGAATTTAATTAATATTTATAAAATATCCGTAGAATAATCCGAATATTATCCTCCTTTATAATTATGAAAACCCGGAAATTTTAAAATTTATGGATGACTTTACATTGGTTTAATTATGGATTTTATGAAAGAAATATATACCCGAGCCACTTTTCTCGTATCTTGTAAACATAACAGATTTTAACGCGTCACGAACTCGGGATTTACGTCTTGCTAATATAAGGGCAGCCGCCCCATCCATTCCTTGCACACATCTCACCCACTCCCTTTGATTTGATCATATGACAAGTTAGGATCCTATTCATCTCACCCACTCTCTTTCCCATCACCCCTCCCATGCTTTGACCAAAGGAGCCCTCTCCCATTCTTTAAATCTGATCCCCAAGGCTCAGCCTCACTCATTCACAAAGAACAAGCCGTCACTTGAGAGGAAAGGGAGAGAAAAGAAGCCTATCTCCATTGCTAGTCCTTTTTGGTTGCCTTCCATTCAAAAAGCCATAACTCCCTCAATATTGATCCAAATGGAGTGATTCTTGAGCCCTTAGCTCCGTCTTTGAATCAGATTTCAATACATTATCAAACATCCAAATCCAAGGTGATTTTCCCCTCCAAACTGACCGATCTTTGGGGCTGCAGTGGAGTGTTCTAGGAGGACCTTGGGTTTTTCAACTTGATCTTTGGTAAGTCCTCTTGGTTCCTTTCAAAACTGAGTTCCAACATGTTTTATAACTCCTTTTATTCAAATTTGAGTAAGAATCTAAATCATGTTTTGGGATTTTTGGTGACAAAATGGCAAGGTGTTTGGAAGGTGTTCCGAAGGACTCCCGAGGGTGTTCTTGAGTCGTTTGTGTGGAATTCTTCGAAGGTAATCTCTCATCCACCTTCCCCTCTCTAGGATAGATGTGTTTTGGTGTAGAAAAGGCTTAGAAAGTGGAGCCTCTATGTGTTTTGGTTGCGTTTTGTAGCAAAAACGTCAAAAAACAAAATGGATATATGTGCCTCTGTAATTTGGACTTTATTTCCAATTCAACGGTCTGATCCGGCTGAAATCTTTAAATAATGTTCTTGGCTATGTTATCTAACTTCCGTCCAAAAATGAGGATGATCCAACGGTTGGATCAAGAGTTATTATAATTTTAGTAAACAATGTTTATAATGACTCGATCAAAAACTTGGTTAAGGGAATGCTAAGAATATGGTTAAATATATGATGGCATAACCGAAATTTAGAGCATATAAAATACGAAAATGAAGTATACCCATAACTTGGCCAATAATAAGGATGAAAAGGTTAGGATTACGTGATGATATGACTCGGATTATAACTTGTTAAGTGTGGATACTTAACCAAGCTTATAAGTCCTTAAGTCATTAACCTTATGTGAATGTGTGTGATTATCTTGCAGTATGGATTTATGTGATGCATTAATAAGAAGAACCTAATGTGAAATAATTACAATTGTCAGGCGCTTGATTCGTGTTTACACTTGGTGCTTGTTGGTTTCCGTGCTTACCTTCGGATTTCAGGTAAGTCCCCTGGACTTACTCATGAGGTTCCTCGTGATACATGAGTGTCGTAACGAGATAGATTTATGCATATTTTATGACATAGAATTGTTGTAGGGTATAAATCGGAATTATAACATAGAACGGAACATAGGGAACGAAATGAACCTTTGTCTTCTCTTTGTCTTTGTTATAATAGGTGGCCATCCTATTCTATGTTACATTGCTTAACTTCTAATACATTTGATCGACAGAAAATTCAAGTAATATGTTTTATACATCATTTAAAATGCATTGATTAATATGATAACATCCGAAAAATAAGATAAATATACTTAGATTAATTTTAAAAATCTCGGGCGTGACGCACGGGCTATTGGCTAGTAATACATAAATTCCTATGAAATTTTATATTCAACCAAACAAAACACAGTATTTTAATTCACATGAAGTTAAACTTATCTAAATATGTTTTCTAAAACAATACCGAAGGGGAGAGAGGTAGAAACAAAAACTGGTGGGTCTTTGTCTCCCTGCGATTGTCAGGGTTCCCTCGTCTTCGACGTCTATCTCCCAGTAATCTAGGTTTCCCTTCAGATTTCTCTCTTTCTGTTCTCCGATTTCCCTTTTCTCGCCTTTGCTTTTGTCTCCCATCTTGGTCCGATCTGTCTTACTGCCTGCTGTAACCGTTTTCAAGCGCTCGAGTGCTGTAACCGCTGGTGATGGATGACATAGAATTGGATCTGAGTAAACTGCAGTTGTCAGAGAATGAAGATCAGGCTATCCCAGTCGTGGGAATAGAAGAGGATCTGTTGCTGGCACGGTTCAATCTTTGTCTGGTAGGCAAACTCCTTACTTCCCGGCGCTTCAATGCATCTGCTATGAAGAGAACTTTTCAGTCGGTATGGGCGCCCAAACATGGAATGGCAGTTCAAGAAATTGGGGGTGATGTCTTCATCTTCCAATTTTTTTGACAAAGTGGACCTTCAGCATGCTCTCATGGATGGCCCTTGGTGCTTTGATGATTCTTTGCTTGTTCTGAAGGAGGTCTCGGGTGCAAACTGTCCTTCACAACTGGAGTTCCTTTGTGCGTCTTTCTGGGTTGTGGCTAAACACATCCCCATTGGCTATGGTGTTCTGCCAACAGCCAAAGCAATAGGTAACCGCATTGGCCGCTTTCTTTTCATGGATGATTCTGACTTTCTCGGCCTCAACGGCGCCATGCGTATCCGAGTCGAGATCAATGTGACGAAACCTCTGAAGCGTTGTGTCACACTTCTAGTCCGAGGGGCTGAGGTCAAAATTCCACTCCAGTACGAACGCCTCCCATCATTCTGCTTTACTTGTGGATGTATTGGACATCTTCAGAATACATGCCCAAAGCCAGTTTCCCCCATCAGGTGTTGGCCCACAATTTGGTGTGTGGCTGCGTGCATCCCCACCCCGCTTCCGGCTGCGCATTCACCAAGACACCCTTGATCGTGAGAGGATCTGGTTTAACAAATTTATTCGCAGAACAGCTGTAACTCAGACACATGGGCCCTCTCACCAACAGGCTGTTGAAGAGATAGCAGAGCATAACCCTAGCGCCCACGATGCCATGTCAGCACCAATGGTTCCCAATGTCATTCCATCAACCTCGCTGCGACAATATTCTAGACGCAAAGTCAATATCAAGCGGAATGCTCGAACCAAGGCTCACTCAAGCCCTGACACAACTATTAGCAAGAGGAAAGCACTTTTGGCTCTATCTCCAACGGGACAGTGCAAACGCTCTAGGGGAGTTGGTGACTCAATGATTGTGGACAATCAAGTAGCAGGTATGGCGCATGGCCATGCTCGCGAACAACAATGAAACTCTTTAGTTGGAACTGTAGGGGATTGGGCAATTCCCCAACAGTTCGAGCAATCCGGGATTGGTCCTGGAAATATTGCCCGGACCTGGTCTTTCTTATGGAAACAAAGATTTCTCGCCGAGATCAGGAACTTGTAATGCGTAAATGTGGGTTTGTGGAAGGTCTCTGTATCGATTCGGTTGGCTTCTCACGGGGCCTTGGCTTATGGTGGCGAAACATGTCGGTCTCCATCACTTCTTATTCTCAGCATCACATCCTTCCAAAGGTCTCGGATTCCACTGGGTCTCCGTGGAACCTCATATGTATTTATGGTTGGCTTGAGCATTCAAACAAGTGGCGGACTTGGCAACTGATGCGTGACTTATATCAGCAATCTGCACTCCCTCTTCTCTTTGCGGGAGATTTCAATGAAATCCTCAACACAATGGAAAAAGAGGGAGGGGCATTGAGATCCCAACGAGCCATGGACAACTTTCGAGAAGTTATTGACGATTGTAGTTTGAAGGATCTGGGATGTCAGTCCGGTCCTTTTCTTACTTGGCATAGAGGCCGCAGCCCTGACACTTGTGTAAGTGAGCGTTTAGACCGCTTCCTTGCTTCCCCTGCCTGGTCCATCACCTTTCCGCACACCAAAGTTATCCATTTTGCTCGATATAGGTCTGATCACTCCTTGATTTTTCTTAGCACCTTTACTTTAGTTCGGGATTCGTCCGTCAGAGGTAACAGGCCTTTTAGTTTTGAGCCTCTGTGGCTCTCTCATGTGGAATGCCAGGAGGTGATTGACACTAGTTGGCGAGGCCATTGGGGCCGCCCTCCCGAAAAAATCAAGGCTTGTGCTGAAGCCCTTTCCACATGGTCCAAGCAAGTTTTTAAGAACAGGCTACGCAAAATTACGAAGTTGGAAGCTGAATTGAAATCCCTCCAGTCCAGACACCCGAGCTGTAGTATATTAAATAGAGGGATTGACATCTCTGCTGAGCTTGATAAGCTTCATTCTGAGGAAGAAACGTATTGGCACACCCGAGCACGAACTAATGAGCTTAAGGATGGAGACAAGAACACATCCTATTTTCACCATAAGGCCAGGCAGCGACATTCTAAGAATGCTATCAGGGAGCTCATAACTGATTCAGGGGAGATGAGCAGAACCCATGAGGAGATCACGGGCACCATCACGCACTTCTTTTCAGAATTGTTTACCACATCTTCGCCCTCTTCATCCCACATTAATACAGTTATTGCTGATATTGAGCCTCAAGTTACCAATGACATGAATGAGGCTCTCCTTCGTGATCCATCTGCTGAGGAAATCCACGCAGCACTGAAGTAAATGCATCCACGTAAGGCCCCGGGGCCAGATGGTATGCATGCCCTCTTCTTTCAACGCTTCTGGCACATAGTAGGCTCTGATGTGGTTGATTTTGTGGCTGAGTGGTGGCGTTCGGGGGCTCATTTGGATGACATCAATTCCACCGTGGTTACTCTCATCCCAAAGATTGCTAACCCAACCCGGTTAACTGAATTCAGGCCAATCAGCCTATGTAATGTCATCTATAAACTTATTGCCAAACTTCTTGTCAATCGGCTGAAGCCATTACTGGATAAGATAATATCCTCCTCCCAAAGTGCTTTCATTGCTGGCCGTTCCATCTCTGACAATGCCCTCATTGCGATGGAGGTTTTTCACTATATGAAGACCAAAACTACGGGTAAATCGGGCAGTATGGCACTTAAATTGGATATGAGCAAGGCTTTTGATCACATGGAATGGGATTTCCTTGAGCGAATTATGATTCAGATGGGCTTCTCAGGAATTTGGGTGTCCAAGGTGATGGCTTGTGTGCGTGGGGCTCGGTACTCCTTCAAAATTAATGGGGTCATCGATGGACTAGTCGTACCCTCTCGTGGCCTTCGGCAGGGTGATCCGCTATCGCCAATTCTCTTTATCATTGGTGCTGAAGGGCTCTCTTCTCTCATCAGCAAGGCTAATGACCGAGCTCAATTACATGGTGTGGCGGCTTGCAGAGGTGCTCCTCCTATATCACACCTTTTCTTTGCGGATGATAGTCTATTGTTTGCAAGGGCAACTTCAGAGGAATGCTCTAAGATAACTGATTTACTCAGTCAATATGAAAGGGCTTCCGGGCAGAAAATAAATTTGCAAAAGTCTGAGGTTTCTTTTAGTAGGAATATGCCATCTTCCTCCCAAGCACAGTTGGCTTTGGCACTGGGGGTAAATCTCGTTGATCGCCATGCCAAATATCTTGGTCTCCCGACTATTATTGGCTGTTCAAAAAAATCAGTCTTTGCCTTCATCAAAGAGAGGATTTGGAAGAAAGTTCAAGGGTGGAAAGGAAAGCTTCTCTCGGTGGCTGGAAAGGAGATTTTAATTAAGGTGGTTTTATAGAGCATTCCCACATATGTGATGAGTGTCTTCCGCTTGCCTGATGGCCTTGTTGATGACATACAAACTCTGCTTGCTCGCTTTTGGTGGGGATCTACAGCCTCCAGACGCAAAATTCATTGGCGTTCGTGGAGCGACCTTTGTGTTCCAAAGAAACATGGTGGAATGGGGTTCCGAGATCTCCGCATATTTAATCAGGCATTGCTCGCTCGACAGGGATGGAGCCTCCTTTAGCATCCCGAGTCCTTGCTCCATAGAGTTTATCAAGCTAAGTACTTTAAGCGATCGTCTTTCCTTGCCTCATACAGGGGAGACAGACCTAGTTACTCTTGGTGCAGCATATGGGGCGCAAAATCTCTATTACTTGAGAGGTTGGGATGGAGAGTGGGGGATGGCCATTCCATTCCTGCAACGACAGAACCTTGGGTGCCGGGAGACTCGGGTCTAGTATGCCCATCATTGTTGCCAGGTATGAGCTCTGATATAATGGTTTCAGACTTCATTGATCCCATCAATTGCTCGTGGGATATTCTTGCTCTCTCTGCTGCATTTAGCCCATTGGATGTACATCGCATAACTTCCATCCCGCTCAGCCATCGCCTACCCGAGGACACTCGCATTTGGTTCCCTAATAAATCAGGGCATTTCTCTGTTAAGTCAGCTTATTGGTTGGGTTGCTTAGGTTCACGGCTTGTGCCTAGTATGGAGGGTTGGGGTCTCTTATGGCGTCTAAGGCTCCCTCCCAAAGTGCTCAATTTTGGTTGGCGGTGGTGCAGCAACTTTCTCAGTGTGGCTTCCAATCTCTTCCTTAAGAGGGTGATCGCTTCTCCAATTTGCTCCAGGTGCAATACTTCTGAGGAGACAACTTGGCATGCCTTATTTACTTGCAGCTCCTCTGTAACTGCTTGGGTAGGTTCCAGCACCTCCACCTTTGTCTCCACACTCATATCTACTGTGCCTATTAAGGCCCTCAAGGCTGTTTTCGATGCTTTCGGCGAGGTGGGGGCATGTGATTTCCTCACTAATGCCTGGGTGGCCTGGACTATGCGTAATAAGGCTATATTCTCAGATGAGGCATTTAATCCAGATATCCTTCGGGACGGATATCGTAGGTATGTCTGGGACTTCAGGAGAGCTGAGGCTTTGCCTCCTCAGCGGCTTGCATTGCGCCTTCAGCAACTTCCTGGTCGCCTCCAGCTCTGGGATCCTTAAAGCTTAACACTAATGCTGCCCTGTTAAATGGATCGGTGTGTCTAGGTGCAGTCCTTCGAGATTCTACAGGTGCTATTCTCATGGTGGCTACTAGGCATTTTGCAGGATCGATGCCAGTAGCTTTGGCTGAGGCGTTGGCTATCCTCTTTGGGGTGCAATCGATGCAAGGCCATGAATTCGAGGCGCTGTTGATTGAATCAGATGATGCCAACCTTATTGCCCGTCTAAATAGGCCCGCTTCCTCTAATTCATACATTGATGTTGTTTGTGATGATATTCTTGATTTATTCCCAAGTAATTTGGTTGTATCCTTTACGCATATCCGTAGGAATGCAAACACTGTAGCGCATATGGCAGCTAGACTCATGCCTTTTGACGCTTCCTGCCGTGTATGGTCCGTTCACTTCCCGCCTAGTCTGGTTGACTTAGCGGGAATTGATCTCCTATACTCCCTCCATTCGGAAAAACTTGACGTTTTACTATTTACGCACGCTTTTTTAGGAGTTAAAAACTATATAAAATATATAGTTTTTTTAATAATTTTTTTAACAATTTTGTAGTTATTATTAATAAGTACAAACTGGTTAAAAAAAAATTTAAAAAAAATAAATATTTTATATAGTTTTTATCATTCTAAAAAAGCGTGCGTGAATAGTAAACGACAAGTTTTGCCGAACGGAGGGAGTAATATATATCCAGCACTTATCAAAAAAAAAAATCTAAATATCTATATATTATATTAAAACAGAAGCATTTTTGCCACGTGTCACAACTTTAGAACAAGATATTTATAGAAGTTAAATTATTACAAAATCAATTTATTTTAGTAAGCTAATTAATATATCCTTTAATATATCCATGTATCATCTTAATTATGTCAACTTATTATTATTATTATTATTTATATACTTTATATAATAATATTATCTTCTTATATAATTTTATTATAATTTATCTATATATTTGTATATCTATACAATGTATATGTTAAACTACTTCTTATGTTTTAAATATCTATATAATATATTAAAACAGAAGCATTTTTGCCACGTGTCACAACTTTAGAACAAGATATTTATAGAAGTTAAATTATTACAGAATCAATTTATTTTAGTAAGCTAATTAATATATCCTTTAATATATCCATGTATCATCTTAATTATGTCAACTTATTATTATTATTATTTATATACTTTATATAATAATATTATCTTCTTATATAATTTTGTTATAATTTATCTATATATTTGTATATCTATACAATATGTTTTAAGTAATGGGATTAATTCAAAACTATTTTTCAATAAAGTTACATCATATATTAACGAATAACTATTAAGATAATCATTTCATTTATTTATTTCTTTAATTAACATATTCTATATTTTTTAATCGGTAGGTTTAATTCAATATATTAAATTAATATATATTAATGCATACTATATTTTCTTATCAATCTATATAATATATTAAAACAGAAGCATTTTTGCCACGTGTCACAACTTTAGAACAAGATATTTATAGAAGTTAAATTATTACAAAATCAATTTATTTTAGTAAGCTAATTAATATATCCTTTAATATATCCATGTATCATCTTAATTATGTCAACTTATTATTATTATTATTATTATTATTATTATTATTATTTATATACTTTATATAATAATATTATCTTCTTATATAATTTTATTATAATTTATCTATATATTTGTATATCTATACAATATATATGTTAAACTACTTCTTATGTTTTAAGTATCTATATATCTATATAATATATTAAAACAGAAGCATTTTTGCCACGTGTCACAACTTTAGAACAAGATATTTATAGAAGTTAAATTATTACAGAATCAATTTATTTTAGTAAGCTAATTAATATATCCTTTAATATGTCCATGTATCATCTTAATTATGTCAACTTATTATTATTATTATTATTATTATTATTATTATTATTGTTATTATTATTATTATTATTTATATACTTTATATAATAATATTATCTTCTTATATAATTTTATTATAATTTATCTATATATTTGTATATCTATACAATATATATGTTAAACTGCTTCTTATGTTTTAAGTAATGGGATTAATTCAAAACTATTTTTCAATAAAGTTACATCATATATTAACGAATAACTATTTAGATAATCATTTTATTTATTTATTTCTTTAATTAACATTTTCTATATTTTTTAATCGGTAGGTTTAATTCAATATATTAAATTAATATATATTAATGCATACTATATTTTCTTATCAATAGGTTCAATTCAAAACATTTGAACCAATAAATTTTTAATCAATCAAATTATAATAGAATTTTTTTATTTACCTAACATATTTTACATTATCTAATCAATTGGTTTTATTCAAAATATTAAATTAATATATTTTATATTTTCTAATCAATTGATTTAATTCAAAACATTAAATTAAACTATAATCTATATCTAAATATTAAATAAGAAACATTTTGATGTTATGATCTCATAAATTATTAATAATTGAAAATGTATACATTTTTAGCATCTGTATTTAATCATTAATGAAATGAGAATATTTTTGCTAATGTGTCATAACCACCTTTATTTTATGGTTTTTACATGTTTTTTACTTTATCAACTCCCTACCTTTATTAGTCGATGCTATCTTTGTTAATCATTTATTTAATTATATCATAATAAATTTTTTATTATTAAGATTTTTTTAACAAAACCGCGCCATGGCGCGGGCACTGCATTAGTGTTTTCTTAAATCGTAAGAACTTCAATTTCCCATGAATTCAATTTTGATTAATTAAATTAGTAGAAAGTGTACTTCCGTGTTCATCCTAACGAGCATTGATTTTCATTTGGTAGAGTTTAGTGAAAAATTGATATGTGTTGAGTATTTTGTGTGGTGGGGTCAACTGTGACTGAAAATATTCGAAAAACAAACCCGAGCAATGAACTAGTTTAATTTTTTTTTTTTAACAGCTGTTTACAATGCTCTTTGTAGCACTGAAAAGTGGTTGGAATCTGACCACGATTACGAGCCTACGATGCTGCACATCACTTGCCCCTCTTTCATCCTCTCTCTCTACAATCGAAAAAAATGGTGTTGCCGAAATCCTTGGCAACGGCCACATGTATGCTCCGCTCTCGCTTAATCCCTGTGCTTCGAACGTGCGGCGGTGGAGGAGTCAGCTGATGGACGAGCCCTGGCCACCAGGAGCGGCCGAACGGCTACCTCTTCAACCGGCCTCCACCGCCCCCTTGCCAGTCTAGAAAGTGGGAGGATTGGGAACTTCCTTGCTACCTCACCAGTTTCTTCACCATCGTCATCCTCGGCGTCGGGCTGAACGCCAAGCCCAATCTAACACTCGAGACTTGGGCCCACCAGAAAGCCCTAGAGCGCCTCCAGGCCGAGTCGGTCGCCGGCGCCGCTCAATCGGATGAGTGAATGCTGACTGCAGTCTTGTTTGGTGGTATGTTGATCTTCATCTTTACCATCGTCTGTTGATATAGTTGGATCGTAAGGTCGTTGCAAATTGTCAAGTGAAAAATAAGGGGTTCTGAAGCTTCGAAACTCTAATCTTTGAAACTCCATGTGTTAGAAGTAATTCTCTTTGTAATTGCACTCTCAGAGGATTCAATTTTGGGAGCTACGCTCCGATTAAACTGTTTCTCTTGTTGCCTGGCATCAAATTGTCAAATTGAGTTGTGCTTCTGTTTTATTTTGTTTTGTATTTTCATGTTCTATGATGCAAAATCATCCAATGAATTGATATCAATGAGCTTGAAGAATGTTTTCTGATCAATGGAAGTTGCAATAAAAATGTTCAGCTAGGGGAATCCTAAAATGAATTGGATCAATGAACTTGAAGCTGTGTTTGTACTTTGTACACGAATAAAAGAAAGAAAGATGAGTGTACATGAAAAACTTGCCTAGGACGATTAGCTTGGATGAAATCAGACTATTTTATCATTTCACTTAAATACACATATTAGTTGTTAGACAATGGCCATTTGATTTCATTTACACACTAGATTACTGATGTGGATGTGTAGCATCATGTGCAAATGCTGCATCCATTCTGTCTGGGTTAGTTCTGTTGGGCTCTATAAGAGGTCTATGCTTATGAGTTCTGTTTGGTGATACATTAACCTTTGTTATAAGGTATGAAATGCGTGACTTGACTAGGAACTGTAAATATATTATTCATAGTGCGTATTGACTTGGTTTCTAGGTAAACCCTTGTTATTGGATTAGCATAATATCATCTTTCAACTTAAGCCTTGCTGGTATTGCTTGCAATGCTGGTAGTACTAGTTCTACAGATCTGCTTGTGTCATTTACTTGGTAGTCCGACTTAAAGCTGGTCACAGTCTTCACAGGGATACCAATTGCCGGAAACTGTTGATTAGAGAAGCAAAACTTTAAATTCCCACCAATTCTATATCATGTGTTATAATGAGTAATATATACATGTAATATCCACCCCTTATACTTATAAAATCAGAAGCAATGTCTTTGTAAAAATTTGTGTCACGTGTCCTTCCCTGAACAAAGTTAAGAAGCAGTATTCACCGTCTCACCCACGTTCTCTCTTCAACCGTTTGCCCTCTCTCTCCTCTCTTGCTCTGGTGTATGTGAAAGAAAAACTACGGCCATGGAGCGCGGATGCAGTGCTATCTAGTCCTTGAGCAGATGAAGGCACCGTCATCGACCATCGCCGCCGCGTCATCTTGCTCTTCGTTGAGCGTCGAAGCGACATCGTTTTTTTTGTGGTGGTGGCGATTGTTGGGCCAATCCTGCGGAGATTGAGAAGGTTAAGAGGAGGAGGAAGAGGCGGAGAGGAGGCGAAGGCGGTGGCGGCGGCCCTGCTCCGAGTAATTTGAGTTTCAGCATCTCTCTCTCCGCCCTCGCTTTCACTTCACCTTCAGAATTTCCTCTTTTAATTTTGGAGAAAAAAAAAGAAATCCCCAGACATGCCATTTTAGCGATCTCTGTCGCTCTAAATCCCCTCGATCATTTCAATTTGAAAAAGGGTTTACTATTTGTTATCTATGGAGACGAAGCAAGGTTTCTTCACTTCGCTCAAGGAGGAGGTGGTTCGGGGACTCTCGCCGGCGAAATCCAGGTCCGCCAGCCCTGCGCGGAGTTGGTCTCCGATGTCCGGTATCCTCTGCCGCCGCAAGAGCCACCACGTTGCCGTCCCCGAGCTTCTCGCAGCCAGATCGGGGAGTTTAAGGCCTCCCGAGGCGCCCTCGCCGCTCCGGGAGGGCCCCGATCAAGGAGGCTCCGGCGAGGCTAGGCCGGAGGGAGGCGGAGGAGGCGGCTAGCCCAACTGGATGAAGCGCAACCCCTATGTTTCCTCCGCTTCTTCTTCTTCTTCTTCCGCGGCCTGTAGTAGCGCTCCATTCTTTGGCTTTTGCTTGGTGTCTTGGGTGCGCCCCCGTGCACGTCAGCGCCAGTGACCCTCTGCCCTCATCTCAGCATCAAAGATACTCCCATTGTGAGCCCCTATTTCACTCTATTTCTGCTTTGATTTGATATTTGCTGGTGTTTTGGAAAAGGGGGAAATGGCCATTGTTGACCTAACATAAAATTGATTTTAGGTTAGTATCATTCTTGGATGCTTAAGTGAGCCAAGTGACCCATCGGACAACGCTTTAGTGGAATTTAAGGTGACCCAAAGACGTGGTTGTCAGCTCATCCGGGTGAAGACTTTACTATAACCTTTTATTGATCATGTTAATGCATCTGATTTAATTTTCATGTCCTCTTGGTTTTAACATACAAGTTTGCTAATTATGATCTTTTTCATAGGATGTTCTACGCCTGAATTGATCATGTTAACTACACCATGCTAATGCTAATTATGTAGCTTGTGTAACGAATTTGGTCCATGTATACTTTGGTGTTTCATTAGTTTTCTCTGTGATTGTCTTTAAGAGGTTTTCCCATCACTAAGGTAGATTGTGTTTATTCACCAAGATTTCTCCATTGCAAAACTTAGAATATGTGATTTTATTCATATAGATTCATACTCAACTTCTATCTACTTAAAGGGCACTCTGTATTGTGTTTATTCATTTGAACACACGTCGATGTGGTGTGGTGGACGATTCATTATGATTTTTTTTCATCGAATGTAATTGTTTTTACAACTTATTGAACGCACATGATGTTTCACTAGAGACAGCCTCCTTGGCCAAAGTTGTTTATCGATAACAAAGGAAGATATTAGAATGTTCCAAAATCAATATCTTTAGATTTAATTAGCATCCCCAGATTTTTTATATGAATTTTGTCTTTGATATTGGTTAGAAATATATAAAATAGTGGTAAACCGCAAGCAATACATAGAGGTCATAATCTCAGTTGTTCCACCGCCCACCATAATGCTTGGTCTATGTTTCTGCACTTGATTATAACATGATATTGTTGTTGTTAGGGAAGTTATTTTTGTAAGAATGTACATGTATTGTCAACCTACTTGCTATATGTTACATTACTTGATGTCTTTCTCTGTAGTGAAGCTCTTGAAGGCATTGGATTATCTATGGTTTGTGACAAATCACAGCTACTCATTTATGTTAAGTTATATTCTGTTTTGTCTTTAACACTTACCAAGGGATGCATGCAGCCAATATGTTGTTGAGAGTGTGCATGACATAAAATGTGCAATTGTTAACTTATGGGTTGTTTAACGCTTCACATGTGCTTAGTATTTCTTCATGTCCATAAAAGCAATGTTGTCCAGTTTTAGGGAAAGGAAACGAATCAGATATATCATATATAATTTGAGAAATGACAAAAGATAGCACAAAAAAATGTACATTTTCACCTACTTGGTTACATATATCATATATAATTTGAGAGTGGACATCAAAATTGATTACATGTTTCTATTTTTTTATGCTCTTAGTTTCCAGATGAAAGTCATGTGACTGCTATTTTTTTAAAATATCAGAGATGATGAAAAATTCTCTTTTCATCAAATCAAGGCAAGAGATGATGATCTTATCCAAGCATATACATTGAATCACTGACTTCAACCATAAATCCTATAATATACATTTTTAGGAAAGTTTTTACTGTTTCCAGATTTTGAATGAAGATTGACGTTTACACCCTTCAAAAAATTAAACTTTTCCCATTTTTCACAAATTTTAATTTAGTTTTTGAACTTTCTGATCCATGTAAGTTAACCGCAGGTTAAATCTTTTGTTTAATCAGATTCTTGAAGCACCAAAAGAAGAAGTGGCTCTTGCTCTGGAGATTTCGGGTAAATGCTTTCTAACCTTTTAAAGCTAAGTTCACCTAATTGAGATGACTTATTTATCAAGTGCTAAACTGTTGATATAGTTTCCTTGGTACTGTTTTGAAATTTGTATGATTCATCACATCCACCGACGAGGTATTGCCTTATGGGAGATGATGGTGGTGCAGTTAGTCGGGGTAGTCTCCAAAGAGGTGCCAGGTTGGTTGGACTTAGTAGTAGAAGAAATCTCTTCAAGAGGGGTAGTGGATTTGTCAGTGTGAAGATCTTTGAGGTGTCTTCGGACCAGTTGAGTTTGAGTGAGGCGACTGAGAAGAAGATTGGTTGAACAAGTTCTTTGCCACAGTTGACCCTTGAACTGGTGATCCAACAGGTGTTACTAATTGAAAGGTTGAAGAATTCCCAATGTTATAATGGGGAGTAGCTACATGATTCCGTGGTTGTCTTGTAATGGTACCTGGTAGATAAACAATACTCCGTATTAGCAATATTTTTTCAAAGAACATAAAATTGCAGAGTTTTGAATAATTTGTACTATACCTGGGGTTGTTGATTGATTGTTAGATTTTAATCCACATAATCTTTTGTTAGGTTCAGGGACTGCCGTGTAACTCTTCCTTTTCTTTGAAACATTATAATTAAGAACAGGGGTTGAGAAGTTAGCAGGAATTGTTCCTTTGCTATCTTTAGGTACAGAAACTGATGATACAAGGGTTGTGCTGAAGGCAGTATAACCTGATCAGCAGGGAAATTGTCAACAAAGAAAAAAGACTAATAGTAACACTAACAGGGCATTTCATCTTCCCACAGTATACAATAGGGCAACATGGCTAGGAGATTGAAATGCTGATTTTGGACTCTAAAATTGATATGCTAGGCTAATCAAGTACTAGATAGACTTGCAAATCTTAACTACCTAGCAACTTAAGTGGTTAATACTGGTACATAGATTTTACTGTTCTATTATGAAAATAAACCGTCTATTATAGGTCAATGTGAAGTAATTGAATTCCCATAACAATACACACAACCTTAAAACGAGTAAAAATATAAATAATTCATTTTCTGCAGCCTGATTCACAAGTATGATGTGAAATATATTATGACGATGAAAATTTATTTTTGAAGAACATCATGACAAGAAGCAAGAGTAATATGTTAGAAGAAAATTGACGTGTCGAATATTTTGTTTAATATGTCAAACTCGATCGAAAATATTATGAAAAAACCCGAACAAGGTTCGGGAAAAGAACTAGTTTGTTTTATTTCCAAAGATTAGTGATGTGTGCCTGAACTTCCTGTAGCCTGATTCATGTTGTGCATATTCAACCAAAATATTATCTTCAATCCTTCTTTCCTTGTCCATATTCATGCCCTTAAAATGCTCAGTTCTTTCTGTCCACAGTAGTTAAAACCTATTAATTCTATTTTCAGTTTCAGTTTGCTTGGATTTTAGAACAAGGGGAAGATTTTTTTTATGATCATATATGTATATATGATTCCGGTTTTGGATATTATTTCCTTACATTCATATATCATGTTGTTCGAGTGAAATGTAATGACTATAGTTGAAAGATCTTGCTTGATTTGTTGATGGTCTTGTGACAAAATTAGTATCACTTGCTTGTGCTTTGATAAATAGGAGATTTCTCACAGCTGCCTACATAGTTATAAGGATCCTATTCCTACCTTCCTCTGATAGTTCAAAATATGCCAAGGCCTTTTAACACGGGATCAGCCAGATCTCACCTGGACTCCACATACTGACCGGAAATATTCCATCAGTCAAGATCCCTCTGACATACATCTACCACTCGAACCCAGAGCTAGCTGGTTCTCCCCGAAATGCGTTGAGGCGCAGCAATTGACTGGACATCTAGGGGTAAAGCACTATTTCGGTGCGGGCCACGAGAGGTGTTTTTTGATCCCCAGTTGCTTGGGGAACACAGGACGGAATACAATCGTACTTCCAAGTTATAGTCCAATAATGGATCCTATTTCCTGGCCATTTATACTTGGAATCTTATGATGCCGAATTGGTATCCTATTTCTTGCTTGCTAGGTTTGATACAAGAGGTCTATGCTTATGAGTGTGTTGAGCTGCTTAAATCTATGAAATGTAACCTCAGCAGCTTCAGGATGGTTTTTTTTTCCTGGCTTGAATTTAATCCATTACTGAGAGAATAAATGAATAATACCTTTTTTTTATTAGGTTATGAAATGAAGTTAGCGACTTGACTAGGAAGTGTAATTATATCATACTTAGAGCATAGTGACTCGGTTTCTAGGTAAAACTTGGTTATTGGATTATCAAAAGTTCACCTTTCAACTTATTCCTGGCTAGTATTGTTTACAATGCTGCTGCAGTACTTCTAGTTCTACTGTAGAACTAGCTCTGCTTGTTGGTCATTTACTCGGTAGTCCGAATTAAAGCTGGCCACAGTTGTCACAGGAATACCAATGGCTGGAAACTGTTGGTTTGAGAAGAAAAACTTTACTTGTATTTGTTTTTTTTCCAAATATTAGTCCAGTGTGCTGATTTGCCCGTTGCCCGCTGCCTGTTTAGCAGAATGAACATATTTGTTGATAATATATCTTTCCATTGGATTCTCTAGCCATATATTCCGGCTCTTAGGATGTAGGTAGTCTAATAATGTAAAATTGTATTGATAAGGTCTAGTAAGGTGGTTAATAACGCTTGGTAAGGTATTATCTTATACCAAGGACACCCTTGTAGTTCCTTAATTCATCAAACAAAGAGATTATTCATGATGATTCATGTTGTTGGCAAAATCTGACCCGACCCAAAAACTCGACTCGACCCACCCGAACCTATACCCGATTGAAACCCGAAAATCTAGTGTCATGCACAACCCGATCCATTTTGACTCGATACCCGAATGAACGCGAACATAGACAAACCCCATCTGATTCATTCTCGACACGTCCTTAACCCGACTCGAACAAAATCCGACTCATCCTTATAATTACGTTAGTCTTCTTATTTTTAAACACTCAAATAACGTGAATTACAAATAATGAGACCTAATATAACTAAATAAATGAAGTTTAATAGTCAATAATGAGACCCGACTTGACTCAACCCAAACTCGATATCTATTTGACCCGAACTTACCCAACCCGAAAACTTACTCGACCCGATCTGAATCTGTCCGAACATATAATACACTCGACATATGACCAACCCGACATATGACCAAACCCGAATAGGTATATCCAAACTCAACCCGAACAACCCGATTGCTAGCAGGTATAACATGTAAGGGTATGGTCCACTACATAACCACACAAAACTGGCATATTGGTGCAATTCATTTTAGAGGACGATTTTTTTTCATGATATAACTTAATAGGGAATAATGGAATATATTGAGGTTGTCTTGGAACAGTGGTGCTATAAAAAAAATGATGTATCGGTCATCTTATGCTGGTTCTTTAGGCATGATTTCAAGATCTTGAGATACATGGAACCATTTTGTGTTGCTTTTTACAACTGAAACTTCGTCCTGGTGTGAATGGAGTTATGGGCTAAAGAGGGTGGGAGTATGGCGAGAAGTACCCTCCCAACTCTTGCCATATAGCAAAGGATCCCCTAATGAACTCAACCCAAAACCCTAACTCCGTTGACAATCGAATCTCTCTAAACTATTTATCAAAATATGTTACTAGAAGACTACTCCCTTGGCTTCTTTCTTTGTAGGATGCTAAGTGAGTCAAGTGCACCCAAGCATGGAACCAGAAATTGGAATCTGGGTGGGCTAGATTAACCTTACATATAATAAACAAAATTATTATAGGTCTTGTAGCTATATAAAATGGGTTGAAAAAGGCAAAAAAAAAATGAATAATTTGAAAGTGGAGGCAGGGAGAATCGATCTGGGTGGTTGGGCTTGTGTTTGAAAGAGATATATGCATAAATAATCATGAGAAACATCCAGTAATATTTATAAAATTAAAAACAAGAAGTGTGTAATAATATCTACAAACCTGCGTAATCTTCCCCAATCCACTTTTGCATACACATCAATGCCTCCACAGTGTCTTCATGTAGTCTTGACTGATGAGGACTCACAACTCTTCCACCCATACTAAAAGAATTTTCTGAAGCAACAATTGACACAGGAATAGTCAAGATGTCTTTTGCAATCTTGCGTAACGTTGGGCACTTCAAATCAGTTTTCCAATAGTTAAGGACATCAAAATCCTTACTGTCAGGAAATGCAGGTTCTTCAAGATAATAGCCAAGCTCAGACCTTACATTAGCCTTCTTCTTCCGGCTTTTCTTAGCCATACCAAAATCATCATCATCATCATCCTCACCACCACCACCACCACCACGTCGTTTCCCAAGAACATCAGAACTCGTAGAAACATATTCTTGATCATCACATGTTGAATCTTGATACTCACACAAAAGATCAAACATCAAGGACTTTATCTTATCAATCTCAATAGATGCCATAGCACCATAAATCTTGTTAAAATACCATTCCACACATTCCAGCTTATCCCTAGGATCCAAAATTGCAGCAATTGCCAGAACTTCATTGATACTTGACCAATACTTATAAAATTTCTCCATCATTTTTTCAGCCATAACACTAATCATTAACTCATCACTAGACAACCAGTTCTTCAAAGAAATTTTGATTTGACAAACTTTGCGAAAGAACAAATTAGCGGTAGGATACTTTCGCCAAGAAAAAATCTCAGTCACCTTATGGAATTTAGACAATTTCTCACAAATACTTGCAATCCACATCCACTTGTCATCACTAGGAACCTTAAACTTAAACCTAGGATGTTGACCCTTCAACTTAGAAAAACAATCTTATATGGTAAAGCAGTCTGGAGCATCAAAAAAGTGGAGTTCCATCTCGTCTTAAAATCAAGCATCAACTTCTTAGAGAAATCCACCTTTAGAATTCTAGCCTTATCCTCAAACATTTGAATTCTTTTAGGACTTGCACACCAAAAAGAGATACAATTACACGTCTTCTCTATCCCATAAGCAATTACCTCCAACCCATCTTGCACAACCAAATTCAGTATATGTGCACTACAACGTAAATGCAGAAACAATCCATCCAGCAACAAATTACTTCAATCAGCTTTATCTTTCAATTCTTCTATTATTTTATCATTGGTTGAGCAATTATCGACAACCACGCATGAAACCTTTTCATGAATATTGAACATTTCTAATGATGCAAGCACGACTTGAGCAAGTACTTCATGTGTGTATGGAGGTGGAACATAAGCAAACCTAAATATAATAGGCAAGTAATCAATTGATAATTAACCATATAAATAAAAAATATAGTAATCTAATTTATTAGATGGATTACCTCAAAGTCTTGTTTTGCAAGTTCCAGTGATGATCAATGAAGTGAGAAGTAACAGCCATGTAACCCTTTTTTGTGTGTGATGTAGTCCACATATAAGTGATTATGACAATTCTTCCAACGTGGTTCTCGAAGAGTTCATTAAGCCTTTTTTGCTCACTTACAAACATCTTCACTATATCGGATTTCAAAGTCAGGTGGATAATCAACTTGAAGCTTGGATTAAGGCTAGCTGAATATCTCTTGAAACCAATATGATCCACAATGCTCAATGGATACTCATGCACAATGACCATGCTTGCTAATTCTTTCCTCGTTGCCTCTTGACTAAAGTTGTGATTTTCTAACATCCCTGTGCCATTCGATTTTCGATTGTAGTTTATAACTGTTGTCGAACATCAACCTTTAAATTCTTTCTAGGACACTTGAGATTCATGTGATCCTTAAGATGCGAGGTTCCGTTCTTACCCTTCGCAGTTAACCGCTTACCACAATGCAAACATTCAGCTTTGTCCAGGCCTTTAATGCTTATCTTTTTGAAGTGCTCCCACACTTTGGATGTTAATTGTCGAGTCTTACATAAAGGTACACTCAGAATTTCTTGAAGAGGAGGTTGGGTAGAATCATCACAAGATGTCTCCTCCTCGTGAATAGTATGCAAAGGAGCGGTTGGTGATAACATTTCACTTCCTGTCATTCCTGTCATTGTTAATCTATCAATTGCTTTTTAAATTTTATCATAAAAAAACCTACCAATATTCATCAATTATGAAAACTAATTTAAGATCATATATATATATATATATATATATATATATATATATATATATATATATATATATATATTGTTATCAAATTGCTTTTCTAAATCTCATGCATTATTGTATACACTGTTTTTGATCTTTGTCTATTACTATAATAGTGAATGGGTAGTAGAAATTATTTGAAAACCAATTAATTATACTCTAAAAAGTTAGAAACGTGATATATACTAGTTATGAAACAAGTACTAAACAATCTAATGCACATCGGCAAGGGTTGGACTAGAATCATCATGTAACATACCTAATCCGAAAACGAAAAATGAAGCAACTCTGTTGGTTTAAGGCCTTGTTTAGTTACTCAGTTAAAAACACAGGAAGTTTAAAAATCCAAGAAGTAGAATATATTCATGTGTTTGGTTGACAGAAAGACACAGGAATTCAACTTCCCAGGAATTCCAATTCCTCCAAATCGTAGGAAGTTCACTTACCTACGGGGGACTAAGTAAGTTCAACTTCCACCCTTTTTAATGTAATTTTCTTTATTTTCCTATTTATATTTGTAAAAAAACATAATTCAACCAAACGACTTTTTTCAATTCACGGGAAGTACATTTCACGGGAATTCAATTCATGGGAAGTAAGTTTCCGAGAATTGTACTTCCTGCATTCAACCAAACGAGCCCTAATTTGAGGGAGCACTCCAGTCGGTGGTGCAATCGGTGATGTGGTGGAGGACAATTAATTAGGGTTGCAATCGGTGATGTGTTGGATGACAATTAATTAGGGTTGCAAATTGCAATCGGTGATGTGGTGGAGGATAATTAATTAGGATTTTTAATTAGTATAGTTTTAGCTTAATAGATAAATACGAGTATTAGATAGGAAAAAATATAAACATAGTTAAGGAAAAAATATAATATGAAAAAAAATAAGTAAAAAAGATAAGGGAAAAATATAATTAAAGTAAATATTAAATATTAAATATATTCGGGTGAGATGGATCGGGTAGGCGGATCGGGTGGTGGATCGGATGGTGGATCGGAGACCCCTTCACCCGAATCCGATCCGATCCATCATCCATTAGCCCACCACCCATTTATTCATCTATTTAAATCGGGTTTTCATCCACTTTTTCGGGTCGAGTAGAGCGGATGGAGCGGGTCTCCGTGGATGATTTCCATCCCTACCTGCATACGTGCCTGAGTGCACCGTGCCGGGAGAAAACTTGCCCATTTCCGTTGTGGAGCAAAGGGTTGGTTAAGCCATGAACTGTTTGACTTGGCTTGGTTTGTATGGTAAGCTTGATTATTGTATGAAATCTCCTGCGCATAATCCTGAACTCCAACCACTTCCATTTCACCAAAGAGCTTGCACAATATATAAACTTGTTACAGGTGTTTTTTTAATGACGAGGAAACCCATCATTTGGCGTTACAAGTTCTTTAATTACCTCAAATATGTTGTTTATAATGTCATTGAAGCTAACCCATTGTGTCAAATGAATCCATAAGACTTTGATGAACGGGGAACTTCTAATCTTCTAATATGACACCAAATTCTGTGTTGATATATATCAATTTTTTTATTGGGTATGTGACTCATTTAAAATTTTGACCCCTTTCGTTTATAAACAACTTTATATTTATAAGAGGATTCAAACTTCGAACCTCTTAACATGAGATATAGTTCTATAACAACTACACAAACTTATGATTAATTATACTCCCTCTGATCAGCAAAATATGTCGTTTACTATTCACGCACGTTTTTTTAGAAGGGCAAATTGTGAAAAATAGCATGAACTTTAGGGGTAGTTGCGTTTAATGGCATGAACTTTCAAAATTTTAAAAATAATCACTAACTTTGGTTCTGGTTGCAATAAGTGGCACATCTATTTTTTTTTTGAAATATAACCTCTTATTAACATTCTTTGTAGAAAAAAAATCATCCAATTTTCAATTTTACATAAAATGCCCATATTTCCTTTTTAAAAATAATCCATTTTCATTTTTAATTTTAAAAAATATAATTTATTTTATAAAACACTACTTTTTTCCTTTTTTTCTTAAAAGAATACACTCATTATTTACACCCGGTTAAAAAAAGAACTAATTTTATTTTCTCCATAAACTCAGTTTTTTTCAAAAATTAAATAATAAGTAATGTCTTTAAAATGAAAAATGAGTGCCTTAAAAAGATACCAATTAATATCACAATTATATTTTAAAAAAAATGATGTTTTTTGAAAAATTAAAATTGAGTTTATAAACATGAAAATTGTTTTTTTAAGAAGAAAATTGTGAGTGGGTTTAAAAAAACAATGGAAAATGTGATTTTTTTGTAAACAAAATGTTAATAAGGGTGGTCGTGCTACTAACCACAACCACCCTTCAAAGTGGTGATTATTATAGAATTTTTGAAAGTTGGTGCCACCGAACGCAACCACCCATAAAGTTCGTGTTATTTTTTTGCAATTTTCCCTTTTTAGAATGATAAAAACTATATAAAATATTTATTTTTTATAAATTTTTTTAACAAATTTGTACTTATTAATAATAACTACGAATTTGTTAATTTTTTTTTTAAAAAACTAGATATTTTATATAGTTTTTATCCCTAAAAAAACGTACGTAAATAGTAAAGTGACATGTTTTGCCGAACGGAGGGAGTAAGAGTTTATGTAATACAAACTCTTTATCAACTTCTTTTAAATATTATATTGTGCTATATAAGCGACACTATGGGCATTCACTATGAGCTCACACCTTCGGACCCTTACTTTTTTTTACTGCAAGCATAAACTGTCAGCAGTATAGTTTATATTTGTACATATTTATGATTGTACCCTTAGGGTTTTCATCCAATGATATATATACAAGAAAAGGCATCTTAGATCCTTCAAGAACTCAGTTATTCAAACACATACATGGTATCACAGCCTTTCGTGAAACCCTAATTTTTCGTTTCACAAATTCAATCGATCCAGCCGCCGCCGCTCCTATAGCCGCCGCCGCTCCACCCGCTGCCCCACATACTCCTGCCGCCGTCGCCGCCCCCCTTCAGCCGCCGCCGCTTTCTTTTGCCGCCGCCGCTCCCTACCTTTCCCGATGGCTGACGTTGTCAACCCCCCACCCCCACCGCAGCCACAAAACCCTTTTTCATTCCGCTCAATCCGTTACCAACATCAAGAACCAAATTCCCCTAACCCTAGATCTCAAGAAGGTTCAATACCACACTTGGGCGGAACTCTTTACCACCGCCCGTCGAGGCCATGACGTCCTCGCCCACATCGACGGTTCCGACCGCCCCGATGATGTCCCTGAGCCTCTCTGGAACCGCATCGACTCCATCGTGCTCGGATGGATCTATGCTACCATCTCCGAGGATGTTCTGATAACCGTCCTCCAACCCAGCTCAACCGCTCGTGATGTTTCGCTCCGCATCAAGGGCCTTTTTCATGACAATCAATCCGCTAGGGTTGCGGATCTTGAGGGGAAATTCATCACCACCCGTCAGGAGAGTTTCTCAACACTCTCCGACGATTGCCTTGCCATCAAGGCTATCGCCGATCAACTTGGCGATGTCGGACACAAGGTCAGTGAAGAGCGCCTTGTCTTTCAACTTATCAATGGCCTCTCCACCAAATTTGATGTCGTCGGTGGTATGATCAGCAACACCTCGCCACTGCCGACTTTCATGGTGGCTCGCAGCATGCTCTCCATGGAAGAAAGCCGTCAGGGCCGCCCTCAGGCTCCATCCCGTGTCGTTGTGTCCTCCAAGGACTTCCTACCCATGGACCCTTTCCCCCGAACCCAACCTACCAACCAGCCCAGGCAGACCCACCAGTGCGGAGGCCTAGAGCGAGGGCGAGGAACACGCAGCGGCCACGGCAGCGGCTGCAGCAACATGCCGCGGCTGCCGCATGCCTACCCGCCGCAACATCCTTGGTTCCCCGCCCTGCCCCTATCCGACATGGGCAGACTACCCTCCACCGTCGATGGGCCGCCCGTACCACCCTCTACCACATGCGGCCTCTTCCCCGGCGCTGTACGCCTCCCAGCCGTAGCCAGCAACCCCCTGCACACCGATCTCTCCGCTGCATTCTCCACCATGGGACTTCAGCAGCCGGACGACAACTGGTATATGGATACCGAGGCCTCCTCACACATGACGAACGCGCCAGGTAACCTACAAACTATTTTTAATTCTAGCACCTTACCGTATATCTATGTCGGAAATGGTGCCCCCCTTTCCATTGTCGGTTCAGGTCAAGCAACCCTCCCCACTGGCCCACCCCTCCGCCTTAACAACGTCCTACTTGCCCCTGACCTTGTCAAGAACCTCATCTCTATTCGTCAATTTACCATCGATAATCACGTGGCAGTCCAATTTGACCCTTTTGGTTTTCTTGTGAAGGATCTTCATACGGAGACCCCAATCATGCGGTGCAATAGTTCCGGCGACCTCTATCCACTCGCCGCAGCCCGCCGTTCGCCCACTGCCGCCCCCACCACCCTTGTCACCCTTAGTTCCGACTTGTGGCATTCTCGTCTTGGCCACCCTGGCGATCACGTGCTTCAATGTCTCCGCTCTAGCAATTTCATTTCTTGTAATAAAGCCTCGGGCGTTTTCACTTCATGTGAGATCGCCGAGAGCAAAAGACTTCCCTTTAGCATTTCCCATTCTCTTACATCTGCACCTTTTGACATTATTCATTGTGACTTGTGGACATCGCCTATTCATAGTGCTAGTGGTTTTCGATATTATTTGGTTGTTCTTGATGATTTTACCAATTTTGTTTGGGTCTTCCCTCTACGCCATGAATCGGAAACACAGGGCCACATGGTTAGTTTCCATAGGTTTGTCCGAACTCTCCTTCAACATGCCTCTCTACCCCCCTCTTTTTGGGTTGAAGCACTTCACATGGTCACTTACCTCCACAATATCCTACCATCCAAGGCCATTGGTAACTCCATCCCAACCCTGGCACTCTACCATCGCCACCCATCCTACAATCATATTTGAGTGTTTGGATGTCTTTGCTTTCCCAACATTAGTGCCACCGCTCCTCACAAGCTCTCCCCATGGTCCACCAAATGTATCTTTTTAGGCATTTTCCCAAACCATCGAGGCTACCGTTGTCTTCGCTTGGATACCAATCAGGTTGTGACATCTCGCCATGTGATTTTCGACTGACATAACTTCCCCTTCGCCTCCCAACCTCAGCCCCCCGTCACCACACCCCAAGAACCCAGCGACTCCTCCACATTCCCACCCCTCCTCCGTCTTTTACTTGGCAGCAGCCCACCTATGTCGCGGCCACCGCACTATGCAGTGGCTGCCGCCCCACCCACCGCGGCAATACCCCATGCGGCGGCCGCCACCCCACCCGCCGCGGAAATACCCCATGCGGCGGCCGCCGCCCCACCCGCCGCACACCTCCTGCTGCACCTTCACATGCAGCGGCCGCCGCACCCGTGCCGCGGCCGCCGCCCCTAGCAGCGCCTGCCCCACCCATGACCACCCGATCCCAATCCGGGATCGTCAAACCCAACCCCAAATACAACCTTCTCACCCCATCCACACACATATCCCCTCTACTTAAGTCACCACAAAAGGCCTTACAGGACCCGAACTGGCATGCCGCCATGGTCGATGAGTTTAGTGCTTTAATTAAAAATGACACATGGGACCTCGTTCCTAGGCCTCGGGACTCTAATATCATTAACTGCATGTGGTTGTTCAAACATAAGTACAGGTCTGATGGGTCACTTGAACGACACAAGGCTCACCTCATTGTCAATGGCAAGTCTCAGGAGGTTGGTGTGGACTGCGATGAAACCTTTAGCCCGGTCATCAAACCCGCTACCATACGCACTGTGTTGAGCATCACTCTCACTAAGGACTGGCCTATTCACCAGCTGGACGTCAAGAATGCCTTCCTACACGGTAACCTTCAGGAAACCGTGTATATGCATCAACCGCCAGGCTTCTATGATCGCTCGCGACCCTCTCACATCTGCCTTCTCCGGAAGTCTCTCTATGGGTTGAAACAGGCGCCTCGTGCCTGGTATCAGCGATTCGCCACGTACCTTACCGCGATTGGTTTTCAGGGCAGTCAGTCGGATCACTCACTCTTTGTGTTCCGTTCAGGGCCTGACACTGCGTATCTCTTACTGCACGGTGATTACATTGTGCTCACTGCATCCTCTTCATCATTGCTGTCTCGCCTGATGGCATTGCTGCATTCGGAGTTTGCCATGACTGATCTTGGTCCCCTGAGCTACTTTCTCGGCATCTCTGTGACTCGCACTCGGGATGAGTTGTTTCTTCATCAGAAGAAATATGCCCTTGAGATTGTCGACAAAGTTTGGATGACGTCTTGCGAACCCGCCACCACTCCTGTCGACTGCAAGTCCAAGCTCGATGTTGCCTCCAGTCCTAAGGTTGATGACCCTACAACCTATCGCAGTTTGGCGGGTGCTCTCCAGTATCTGACGTTCACTAGGCCAGACATTGCCTTTGCCGTTCAGCGGGTTTGCTTATACATGCGTGATCCCCGTGAGCATCACCTACAAGCGCTCAAGCGGTTCATCCGGTACATCAAGGGCACTAGTGACCTGGGTTTGCACCTCTGTCGCGACCGTTTCGACACCCTCACAGCCTACTCGGACGCTGACTTGGCGGCTTGTCTAGAAACTCGCCGCTCCACCTCTTGCTTTGCCGTCTACCTCGGAGACAATCTAGTATTGTTGTCCTCCAAGCGTCAGGCGACCATATCTCGCTCCAGTGCTGAGGCCGAGTATCGAGGTGTCGCCAACGCCATGGCGGAAACCTGCTGGCTACGCAACCTCCTCTGCGAGCTTCGTGTTCCGCTTCGTGTCGCTACCTTGGTCTATTGTGACAGTGTCTCCGCCGTTTACCTCTCCTCGAACCCGGTTCAGCACCAGCGGACCAAGAACATCGAGATTGATATACATTTCGTCAGAGAGAAGGTCGCTCTAAGCCAGGTTCGAGTATTACATGTCCCTTCTGCACATCAGTATGCGGACATCTTCACAAAAGGATTACCTACTCCTCTTTTTACTTCTTTTCGTTCCAGTCTTGCTATTCGCTCACCTCTAGCTGCGACTGAGGGAGGATGTTAGCAATATAGTTTATATTTGTACATATTTACGATTGTACCCTCAGAGTTTTCACCCAATGATATATATACAGGAGTAGGCATCTGAGATCCTTCAAGGACTCAGTTATTCAAACACTTACATAAACATCATCTTTAGCGTTTTATCATTTTCACCCAAACCCGTGCTTTCAACTCTCCTGCTCTTAATCCATTTTTAATCATTTTTCAGTTTTTTCATTATACCCCAAATCATAAATTTAATTGTTTTATAAATTCATTTGTAATTTTACTATAAACGAAGTTAGCTTTAAACATAATCAGTATTAGTTGTAGATATTAATTTTATGAGTTTTTTTTTATCAAATACCTATAAAATAGGTGCCTATAGGGAGATAAAATTAAATGTTAATCAAATATATTTATATATTTTTAAAATAATGATTTTTAATACACTAAATTTAGGTTTTTTTTTTAGATTATGAAAGGGTAGAGATGAAGCACCTACTGCGCATGTGACCTCTCGATCTCCCTTTGTTTGTGTGTTGGAAGGTGTTGATAACATTGTCACTTCACGGTTTCATTCGCCTGTTCCTACAAGGACCAATTTCATATGTTGCTTGTCATTTCTTTTTTATTTAACAGAAATTTTGCGAGGTACCCTTGAGGTATAGCTTATTTCACGGGGTATACAAAAGTTTTATCTAATTCACATGTGTAAAGACCCAAAATTTTAAAATAATATTTTATGACTTATGATTAAAATTAAATATTAATTTCTGAGATTTCGAAAATTTTGAAAATCTCCGTCCTCGATCAAAATGATTTCTATTTTATTTAAATCAAATTCGGGCGTATATCCGATTTCAAAGAAATAAATATTGTTTTGAACTTGTCAAGGCGAGTATGATAAATTTTATGGCATATTTAAATTGAATAAAATTGATTGAGTGAATTTTGTTATTTATTGTGTTAATATTTCCAAAACCTAGAAATAGCGGAATAGTTTTGTAATTTCCTTAACATAAAGCTAAACCTAGTTCCCGGGTATATAAACTTCACAGCCGCCACACACTACCCTATTCTAGGCGTGGCCACGGGTTACGGGTCGACCCGTGACCCGGCGGGTCGTACGGGTCGGTAACCCGCCGGGTCTGCGGGTTCTCGGGTCAAAGGGTCAAGGCGGGTTGCGGGTTAGGGTTAGGGTCGGGGGTTTTAAAACCCGCTGACCTGGTGAGTTGGACCCGGTGGGTCGGCGGCCCGTCGGGTCAAACCTACTTTTTTTTAAATTTCTAGCCGTTGTGCAACGGCTAGCTCAACCCAAAATGCCTATAAATCTTGTCTCCTTTGTTCATTTCATTTCATTACACTCATACATTTCATTTTCGTAATAACGTTATCATGTCCGATCAATCCATGACTTTGTTCAAAAACCATTTCGACAAGGTCGAGCTAGATTTGGGGAAGGTCGAAGCGGTTTGTCGTCATTGCGGTCACAAGTTCAAGGTTACGAGAGGCGCCGATTACGGAAATCTAAAGCTTCATATAACGAGGAAGCATCCCGACAAGATGCAAATCTAAGGAGGTTCGGGCTCGGCCTCAGGTGACTATGTGTCTAGGTCGTCTAGGACTCTAGGCTCTAGCAGTGCAGGTGTGTGAAGTGTGAGTGTGTCATACTGTTAGAGACTTCGTGTTAGTGTCATATACTCCTGTTATGTGTATGTCAGTGTGTGTAGTGTCGAATGTCGATGTACACGTAATCACGGTTTCGATTTTCGAACCGTATTACGATTTACGAGTGACATAATGACATAAAATAAACTGAATATTTGTAAAACATAGTACAAAACCATCAGGCTATGAAGCTAAACTGGTCAAGTGCGAAACCATCCGTAAAATTTTTAAAAAAGGGGCAACGTTCGAAATTCCAACGTTAGACCCGTCGGGTCGACCTTTGGACCTGCCGGGTCGAACGTTGGGCCCGCCGGGTCGAACGTTTCCCAACGGTCAACTTTCTTCTTTTGCCTCCCGATTTTGGCTATAAATAAGCCTCACATCCCTCCCATTTTACTCACACCTCATCTCAAACTCTGAAAACGCTCTGTATTAAGCCCCGCGACGTGATGAGCAACAGGATAAGCGATTGCGAATCTAGAGTTTCAGGCCCGCGACACGATGATGAGGAGGGCGAATCCAGTGTCCAAGTCCCGCGATAAGAAACGCACAGGCTCTTGAGTCAGTTGAGTGTGGCCCAAGTTCGGGCCGCTATTTTCACATGCTGGTTCACAAAGCACCCGAGGGATGAAAACAGTTGGAACATCAGTTGTAACTTATGGGGGATGGTCTTCAGGCACCCGAATGGAGGAGGATATGGGAACTTCAGTCGTCATATCCAATTAAAGCATCCAGAGAAACTAGCTTTGACCAAATATTTGTAACTTCATTATTTAGTGTTCTTTCTCAGTGAAAATATGGACATTAGTAAGTTATTTACGTTTTTTTTCTGCGTTTATTTACTTTTTATAAAAATAATACCCGACGGGTCGACACGCCAGATACCCGACGGGTTTCGACCCGCTGGGTCGACCCGTCGACCTTGGAACCCGCCGGGTGACCCGAACCCGCCAACCCGTGGGATTCCCGAGTTAGGGTTCGGGTCACCCTTCCCCGACCCTCGACGGGTTCGACCCGCCGGGTCGGACCCGTGGCCACGCCTACCCTATTCTCTCTCCTTCCCCTTTCTTCAGATCTGATCACCACCTTTCAGATCCGAGCAGGGCTTTCCATGGCTACTCCCTCCGAGACCTGCTTCGTTCCCCCTCCCTCCCGTCCACCTGTCTCCTTCTCCTTAGATCCAAACCGAGCCTTAAGCAGCTCGCCCGGAGCTCCCATGGTCAGCCGTCTCCTCTGCTCATCTCCCTCCTATCCCGACCTTGCTCCCCGTCCAAACTCAGCCGTCTTTTCCGACCTCCATTTCCTAGATCTCCCGCAGCGGAATCAACCACGAGCGCCGTAGCTCCGCCGACCCCGCATTCCTCCGTCCTCGCCCTTCCTCTGCTTCACCTTCAACCTCTCTCTCTCTCCTTCCTTCGTACTCGACTTCGGTCTGTCAAAAGAGGCATCAATGGCCGCCCTTCTCTTCTTCGACTCCCAGCCTCAGTCTCCCTCACAGAGCTTGCTCCCCTGGCCTTCCTCGCTCCTTCTCATCCAGTCGCCTGCCTCCTTCTTTCTTCATCTGTTGACCCTCTCGACCTCACCCTCACACCGACGCCGACTCATATCTCTCCGGCGTTGAGGCCCTGCTGAACCATTGAGCCCGCCGACCAACAAGAACACCGGAACTGCGATCGTGAGGATGAAGAACGGAGCCTTGCTCCCAGAAGATACTACTGCAGGGGCGCACCTGAGGTCGAACACACCCCGAGCCCTTGAATCCAAGCCTCAATCAGCCCGCTTATACTTGGGTATAGCTCTTGGACACTTCACTTGGATAAGCTAAGATCTTACGATGAATTAACTAATTTGGGAAGTGAATTTTGGTTTTCAATTGTTGTTGTGCTTCGAGGTCAGATTAATTTGAAATTTTATGATGTTGCTATCTTTCTATGGTTTCTGGGAGCTAGCTTGGTTTTATAAATTTATGCTTTAATTTGGATTATTAACAACCTATTTTGTAAAAGTTGTGTTAGCTTTCAAAAAGGAAAAAATAATAATAAAATAAATATGGCTATTTGCTTTGTAACTAACTTAGTGGGCAGTGAGGTGGGCATTGTTTAATGAAAATAGGTAGTCCTAAATAAGCTAGGTTGATAAGGATTAGTAGAAGGGTCTCCCTATATACACCGCAAATCCGTGGTTAGCGCTGCTAATATAACGTCAGATATAACGTTGTAGCAACGTTGAATGTCACGTTGTTACAACGTCTAATCCGAAATTGTGATATGCCATACACGACATTGTGAATTGGAGGACGACGGGGCGGGTCGGGCACTTTACAACGTCAAATTAGACATTGTAAAGTGGGCCTGGGCGGGCCACATAACAACGTAATATTTGACGTTGTAATAACGTCATATTTGACGTTGTGGTCTCCCATAACAACGTCCAATCGGACGTTGTTAATTAGGCCATCTATAAATACCGCAACACTTGTTCCCCGAGGCACATTCCCTACCATACACTAAACACACATCATGGCATCAAACCCAAATAGCTTTGTTAAACATGGCATGTTTCGTGATGGGACCCGTTTTATTGTTGAAGTGGAGAGACACCGTCGTCCACCTGAATATGATGCTTGTAACTGCAAGCACAAGAACTATAAGCATTTATTTCGATGCAATCTATTTTCTGTGCAGGGTTGCCGCATCCTCGAGAGGTCACCAAAGTTGCAATTCGGGTGTAAAGAGTGTGACGACGACCCTGCGTTGTACTATATGCGGATCACCGAGCAGGTAACGGATATGCTGACCGTTTTTTACGGCGACGTGTCTCCCATGCGTTGTCGCATTAGTGTTTTTGATGGATATACTTTATTTGTGTAGTTCTTGTTGCTTGCATTAGTGTTTTTGATGGTTTCTACCTATTGACAATAACAAACAATCACATGCAAACACTTTACTTCATAGATAACAATTAGATAACACATCAAGATTACTAAAACAAACAAATACACTACAGATAACAACACAATCGACCAGGCTCTACTTAATTCGTCTTCGGAATGAGTTCAATCTTTAAGTCGTTGAATGCAAAGTTTCGGACCTCCATATTTGCTTCCCTCACAAGTATCCCTGCCTGTTGAGCTACGTAAACGTTGTCATCTCTCCTTACATCGGGGAAGAATGACCGAATACATTGAAGGAGAAGGTCTCCAACCCTCCACTCATACGCTCCAGGAATTCCCTGATGAAAACGGTTGCAGTGCCTACACCCGAACTGCAAGGGTGCGGAAATGTGAGTCTCATTTTCACACTCGACCCGAAATAGGGCGCAAGGATGACAGCCACTGTATTCTGGATTGCGACAAGCACAGTTGGACACCTCCGGGGGCATTGGATACCGAACCCTTTTGATTACAAAATCAATGCTGGGGGTTGATCCATGATGTTCAGTTTTAACCGGCTCCATGGCAGGAAGGAAAGAAAATGTGGATTTGTTGTGTTGCATTTTCAAATGCGGTCCTCACCCCTTTTATAGGAGTGGCTGATATTACTGGGAGTACAACGTCCAAATTGACGTTGTAACAACGTCAGATCATACGTTGTTACAACGTCCAAATGGACGTTGCTAAGCCCGATGGAGCCCGATGGGTTCCAGCCTACAATGTCGGATTCCTTTTCCGTTGGGCAAATATACCACCACTAACAACGTCGGATTGGACGTTGTGGCAACGTTAATTCTGACATTGCTACAACGTTGGATCCGACAAAATATTTGCGGTGTATATAGGGCCCGCGTTAGTAGAATAATACAAGGCCACGGAGATAGTATATAATACCATAAAATTAAGTTAAGATATACTTACCTTCCGGTCCTTGTATGATGCCTCTTGCTTGTGGATAAATCGTATCTGATTGTTACTCATGGAATGAGTAATATGATAAGTGTGATTAAATGGTGAAAGTTCGTTTGACCCCCTAAAATGACAAATCGACTAAGATACGACTTAGCTTAGTGAAGTTATTCACTTTTCACTTGAGTGAATAGCCAAGATGTCTTGAGAACTTGTAAAGCTCGTAACTTATTTGTGGAGATTTATGAGTTGTGATCTTAATGGATTGTGTTTAAGAGGATTAAGTAGATGAGAATTCGTATAAGATAATTGATATGGATGTTTCCTACTAAACTTTTGTCGATTAATAAGATATAAAAGTGATTTGTCGTCTTTATGAGGTGACCTTGCTAAAATGGTTTTTGCTATAAGTAGACGTATCCTTGTTTACTCTCTGAATGTGAATAGTATGGTGTGATCGTTTTAGAATAAATCAATTGAGTAAACACTTGTTATCAATGAATTAATAAATTAAGATTAGTATCATCAACTTTTATTATTAAAATGTTATAAGCGGTCCTTGAGAATTTGGTTAACATTATAAGATATAAAAGATATTTTACAAATTTTTTCCTCGTGTGCTTTTAAGCTTGATGGTAGTGCTCTGTTGTTGAGTAGTTCTTATAATTGAAATTATAAATGATTCCTTGAAATATCAACTTATTTTGGTTACTCGATGAGCATGATTTATTATGTGAGTTTGATAAATAAGACTTGTTGATCCTTGGTTTTGGTAACCTATGATTTTGTTGAATATTCGAGTATTTGATAATTGATGGTTACTTCATCGAGAAAATGGTTAGGGAAAACCTGAACTTGATATGAAGTAAGATGTTTTGAGTGATGATATTAGTAAGACTTGAGCTAAGTTTCATACTTGATGTGAACAAGGTTAATTGAGAATGATGGTTATGATGAGAATGCGAGGTTACTTGATTAAATTATTATTTAGTCTTGTGATGACTTGGAACCTTGCTTGTGTGTTGATTAAATATGTATTGATGAGCTATTCCTTGCTTATCACTTGCTAGTGTGATTGGATCACTAGTAGAAAAAGGGCCTTTGGAGACGGGTGAAATTACCACGGTTCCATGTTTCTTCGAAGTAAATTTGAAAACTTGTAAATTTACCTCGGTCACTTCTTCACTCTCGTTCATCGTCGGAATTCATTGACGCCACCCAGCAATTACATTAGAGAGAGACGATTGTGCTCATTCTTCACTCCAGTTCAGCAGCCGTTCCCGTTCACTCCCGTTCAGCAGCCCTCATATCTCCGTACGTGCCGGAATTTGTTCGCACTGTCCGAGTATGGTGCTAAATTCAAGCTCTTTATGGTTCACAAAGTTTCAATCTCTTAATCCCGCCCTAATTTATACTACAAATCCTCTGATTTCTACTAAATCCAAACCCAATTTTGGTAAATTTAGGGAAATCCAGAACGTGGTCAATCTTTCCGGTGCCGGTGCTCACAGAGCGTCCGATTCGGTGTGCTTCTAGTGGTCACCTGGTTATCATGGTATGATGCTAAATTCCAGTTCGTTATGGTTCACAAAGCTTTCCTCTACTTTCTTGTTAATCCGATCCTAGTTTCTCAAAGCATCGTTGTAACTTGTAAGCAACCACCTTGTAAACAAATTGGATTAACTGTAAAGATCAACCATGAAACTAGGAAAGAAATTTGGGGGAAAACAAAATTTAATGCTTGCACTCTACTGTGAATATGTGAGCTACTGTTTGTCTAGCTATATATTAGACTGATGGACTGAAATCGGTTTTTTTTGTTCAATACCGAATCGAACCGAAACCGAACCGGTTGAAAACCTCTGAACCTATTAGTTTGGGTTCGGTTTGATTTATTTGGGATTTTGGTTATTGATTTGACTCGGTTCGACTTGGTTTTAGGCTCATGACTAGCCCCACCTCGGATCGAGTTCGATCTTAACAAAATTCATTATTGATTGCTACATCCATCACTAAAATAAAATTAATTCATTCAATATCAATCAATAATATCGCAAAACTCACACAAATTGCATTACTAATTGGTACATTTAATCTAACAGGGCCAAAACCAAAAAAAAACACCTAATATTGGTGATTGCTACATTACATAATGCCCATTGCTTATTGCTTAATCCGATAGTTTTGTGAAACCAAAAAATCACTTAACATATTATATATATTTCATCTTTTTAACAAATCTGTTCCTTGAATTTCGGATGTTTGTTATCTCAAATAACCCTAATTATTTGTTAATCCAATTTGTTTTCCTACAAGGAAAGGCTCTCAACTTCTGCCTAGAAAAGAAGAGAAACTTTAGTACAAGCAGCTCAAACAAGCAGCTCAGACAAAGTATGTTAGAGAAATCTGACACAACTGTTTGTCTTTCTTATGGCTACTTATATATGCATTGTTAGAGAAAGTATGTGAGAGAAATCTCCAAGTTTATCATTATACAATTCCTGACATCTTATCAAAGCTTAGTCTCTCCTGTTTCTGGCTAACTTCTGTGCCATTTCCATCTTGTTACAAACTTGAACATTTTAACCAGCTTGTCCTACTCTTTCTGTTGCAACATCGATGCCCACATGTTTCAAGATTTTAACTACATGAGGTGGAATGATCACCCGAATTCCTGCACCTGAAAATGATGGCAATAATGACGTACTGTTAGACTTGTTGGATGGGTACTGTGAAAAAACATAAAGCATATCCCTCTAAGCTTATTCCCCCTAGTGATGTTTGGCCTTGATGGCATTCTAGGACTATAAATAAAAAATGTTGAAGCAACCAATTAACCATTCATGATTGCAATTAATGAGCTGATAAAAATGAAAATTTAACTGAAAAGAGAAGCTACAAAGTGCTGAAATTAGTATTAAAAGCACATCAGAAATCTAGATTGCATGTGTTTATCTATTCATTATTTGTTTTATTTTATTGATTGGTTCAGTTGGTGCCATAAGTGAACATTTATATACATGTATGGTAATCCACCTTCTTTTTCTTAACAAACGAGTGGGCTATCCCGTGCTACGCACAGAACTATCAATTTTCGACTATTGAAGAATTTTATATATTTATAAGTTATTTTGAAAAATAAAGTCAATCAAAAGTAAAATTAATAAAACTAAACTATTATGTATTTAATTTAGTTTTTGATGCTTGGATTTTTATGTAATAGAAATAAGCTTTATGTCTCTTGCTAATATTTTTTTTTAATAAATGGCCTTTAAAAATCTTACTTTACTATATAGAATTTAATTGTAATAATTAAGCTTACATTATGATTCCTACTATCAATGTAAAATATAAACATAAAAACTTTGCTTGACTAATGACTACCATGTTTCCTCCTAATATTTTTGACTACCACTCAGAGATTCGTCCATGAGCAAACAAGCCACTCAGAGAACCATCCAATCACACTAGCAAGTAATAAGCAAGGAACAACTCATCAATACATATTTAATCAACACACAAGCAAGTCTCAAGTCATCACATGACTAAATCACATTTTATTCAAGAAATCCCGCATTCTCAACATGATCATCATTCTCAATCAACCTTGTTCCCATCAAGTATGAAACTTAGTTCAAGGTCTTACAAATATCATCACTCAAACACCTTACTTCCGTTCAAGCTCGGGTTTTCCTTACACATTTGCTTAAGTGATTCATCATAATCATATTATATATCATCATATAACATCTCATCATTTTTCATGGCAATTCCCATAAATCAACTCAAGATTCCATGTATCAATCATGTTTTTAACTCATAATTTCATCTCAATTACATACTTCATATATTTCATACCATAACTCACACAAGTGCTCAAGTAATTTCATTAATTAAGTCATCAAGTCAACTCAAGATTCAACAATATTTCATTTAAATAATCTAACATTCTCAAATAACTCAACGAAATCATAATTCTCAACCATCAGAAGAAGTCAACAATTTATCTTAGGTGAATTCTCATGTACTAAATCCTCTCAAACACCATCAATTAAGATGACAACTCATGAATCTCCACAATTAAGTCTACAAGCTTAACAAGTTCCCAAAATACTTCTTATATAGTTTTAATAATAAAAGTTGGTGATACTAACCTTAATCTATCAACTCAATTATAATAATTGTTAACTCAGTTGGTTCATCTTACAACGATTATAACATAGTTCCCACATCTTATTCATTCAAGCTAGGTCTCGACACATATCCTCATCCTCCTAACTTAGCCTATAAATATAATACTATAAGCATATAGCAATCAATGATTTCATGCTCAAGTTACTACTTAAAATATGGTCAAGTTACTACTTAAAATATGGTCAAGTTACATGTTGAATGGAAAGAGTAAAACAAGTTGGTACACGAGAAATCGTTTGTAACTTAGGTTACATCGTAGTCTAAACTCTCCTTGGAATTAACCTAATCAATTAATTACATAGGTGAGCTTATCGATCCTTTCAAAATCTTACTTATTTTATATCAAAACCACTTATATAACTATATAAGTCCTAAGTCCATAGGTGGTAAGTAGACAAATGACATATTAACCCCACATCTAAAATGTAATATAAACTTAATAGCTTGTTATAAGATTCTACAAGTCATAAACATTAATCACACGATATTCAAATAAAACGCTCGACTTAAGGTCTATGATTTAATAAAGGGCTCCTAACTCATTTTCGTATAGTACACTTAAGCAATGAGCTAATCTAACCTTACATAAGGAAATATAACCAATTAGTTTCCCCGACCTAACCAAGTACAAGGTTGTCATATTATCATCTTTCAAAGATGTAATGTCAATTTGCCAATACGAGCTAACTTGGTTATAGATTCCCACTCTGATTCGAACAAGTTCTAACATTCAAAAATAACACCATACATGATGGAACTCAAATCAAGTGTAATTGCATCGGTTGAAACCCGATCCCTATTCGAAAGAAGCATCAACTAAGCAAGGTTTATATTAATTAGTCAAGACTAAAGTCAAAGGGGCAAAGCCCTAAAATTTATACCCCAAGATAGGAGGCTGCTCGTCGGGACAGGGGATCGAGGCTCGCAGTTAGGCATCGGGTTACGAAGGCTCGGGTTCAGCTCCAATGCCTGTGGTGGTGGGGCTCAGCAGGGAAGGCACAAGCGCAGAGAGAGGTCCGATGGGAAGCTCCGGTGTCCCGTTTCCATCTGTCGGCAAGAGAGTCGAGGAGAAGAAAGGGGAAGAGAGATCGAATGAATGGCGGCACTGGGTTCCTGGTCGATAGGCTGAATGTCGATGAAGGAAGCACCGTCAAGGGCTTCGTCTTCAGTCCTGAGGCTGGCTGCCGGAGGCGCTCAGATGAGCTCGAGGCGACGTCCGAGAGAGAGCGGACGAAAGCGAGAAAGCGAAAGAGAACTGGAGGGTGGAGGAGTGGGAAGCCATTGGAGCTCAAAAGCTCGACGGTCGGGTGAGCAGCGCTTCAGATCTGAGAGAATGGGGAGGAGTGGACTGGTGCGGGATTCTCAAATCCGAAATGAAGAAGGTGGCGGCTGGAGCTTGGAGCTGAGGACGGGAGAGTGTTTGTGAGGCTTGGGGGAGATGAAGCAAGGTGGCGGCACACATAAGGATAGAGGGTATATATACCCGGTGAACTAGGGCTAGGTTAACTTATGAAAATTTACAAAATCAATCCGATATTCTTAAATTATAGAAATATTACCACTTCAAATAACAAATTTAACCCCAAATAGATTCTGGTACAAGAAAGCGGAACGAGTCTATTTTCAATCGAATGCAATGTATGCCGGAATTGACTTAATAAAATAAATAAATAATTAGAACATTTTGATCGAGGAAGGGGATTTTCAAATTTTCCGGAAATCTCAAAATTTTAATATTGTAATTAAGTCATAAAATATTATATATATATATATATATATATATATATATATATATATATATATATATATATATATATATTTAATTTCGGGCCTTTACAGGTAGAGTCCTGGAAGTGTTTAATAATAACTAGGGAATCACCTTCAATATGGAGCGTAGAAATATTAATTAAATTCCGTAAAATTTAAAATTTTTCGGGTTTTCATAATCATAAGGGAGGATAATATTCGGATTATTCTACGGATATTTTATAAATATTAATTAAATTCGTTCTTTACATAAAACACTTTTAAAGTAAAAAGTATAATTTTTTATTGTCATCAATTTTTGTCTCATTTATGTAAAATGGAAAAACTTTACTTTACTGTCACATTTCCTGATAATATTTTTGAAAAATTTATTTATAAGATAAAATTTTAATTAGACATTTTATCTTATTCTATAATTTGTGATGAAATAAGACTTTAAATTGTGTATATATATAAATATACAAACTAAAACACTTGTTAAAAAAGAAAGAGTATAATTTTTCGTTGTCATCAATCAAACTTTTTTTAATCTTGGTAATGTGCATTAATACTCCTAAAATACTAATTTTACTATGGAAAAAGAGTTATCTTTAATTGACATTAAATGAGCAAAAAAAAAAAAGCTTCTTTTACTAGTAGGTAAAAATTCATTTATTTTGAAAAATAATTAAATGCATCAAAAAAATTATTGGTTATATTAAAGATTATCTTACAATTGCTGGTTGCTTTTTTGTTTTTTAAGGTACTAAGTTGAGTCCAAACATAGGTGTAGTTTTAAAGGAACAACACCTACGCTTCATTCTCAGTGGTTGTTCTATTATCAAAGCTCTTTGTTGGTAAGTCCCAATTCTCCGCATTTTATCATTCATCTAAAAGTTCTTATCTATTTTTTATCTTTGGAAAGTAATTAGATGCTACTAGTTATGCGTTCATTCTTGTTTAGTGATAGTTACATGTGTTATTCATAGGAAATCGATTCATTATGATGGATAGAAAATGGATGATTGCAAATCGTTTGACTGATGAATATGAGAGAGGGGTTGAGGAATTTATAACTGTAGCTGAAACGCATTATGGAAAGCGTAGTAAACTAATACCATGCCCGTGTCTAAGGTGTGGAAATATTGACCGAGCTAATGTTAGAAAAATACGTGATCATCTTTTCGAGTATGGGATTGATAGAACTTACACACGATGGATAGATTTGGTGAAATAGATAACATCGGCTTAGAAAATAGAAGTGATGATGAGGTTCAGGAGGGTGATAGATTAGAAGCTATGATGGATGCTGCGCAAGACAATTTACATGGATCAGTAGATGAAATTGATTACTTGTTAGCTGCTGCAAAAAAAAACCGTTATACAATGGTTGTTCGACATTTTCAGAATTATCAGCTATGTTAAAGTTATATAATCTCAAAGCAGGTAATGGGTGGAGTGATAAAAGTTTTACAGCATTGTTAGAGCTTTTGAAAGATATGCTTCCAGAGGACCTTGTAATTCTCATCTGAATGACATAATTTATCAACAATTGTTCATCCTAGAGTTAGTGTTTTTACACTTAATGCTCTTTTGTAGTGCCCTTCTCAAACAAATGGAATTGATTGTGGATATTATGTCCTTCGATTCATGTGGGAGATCATCACTAAAGACGTCCCTAAAAAGGTAAATATATTAGCGTTAGCACCGTTCAAATTTTAGAGCAATGTGTCGACCAAATGATATTAGCTATAGAAATGCCGATTGAGTAGCTCGAATGTGACCTGAATTGATTATGAAGCTATTAATGTCATGGTATAATGATCCGAAACTAGAATGGCTTAATTTGATTGTTATCTCTCATCTTTAATTGAAGGATCTTGCTGCCATTTAGGCTACTTCTTTTATTAGTTTTCAGGATACTCTTGTTAGTGTAGGCAGACCCATCACCACTGTTAGTAGGTCCGTTCCCTTGTTGAATGTAGATGAGGTTTATGCCTTTTTTCATCATGAATTGATGCTATATACTTATTGGCTTTCATTAAGATTTATTCAAACTCATTTTTACTTTATTATTTATTCCTTGTGTAAATGTGTGTCATGCTTTTTATGTATATTTATAACATTGGTTTGTAAGATATCTGCTTCTTGTATATATCTGGTTTCTAATTTAGATTATATAATTTACTTTGGCAGTTAATTCCGCCATCCGTTGAGTTGGTACCACATTATACACAGGCCATGATAGATGAAATTCGAGACCAGTGGGCAAATTTTGTTCAAAACTTTATGTAGTACATATTTGTAATGCGCAGATGGTAGCGTAGGGTACGGAATGCAGGTTTCTTTATATATATATTAGCCAAATTTTATTAGCTAACTATGCATTTTTTTGAATTAAGATGTTAAACAGGATTAATTACATATTTATCTATATATACACGCTACTGGTGTTTTACCATTTCCTATAGTGTTGTAGTTTTGTTTTTACAGTTTGTTATTGTAATATTGATTGATTATCGACAGGAAAATTGGAAAATATAATACTATTATAAATATTATTAGAGTACCCATAAAATGTAATTTACCATGGTTCAATTTAAATGTGTAGTAAATTTGCAAAAACGAATGTTACCACGTCGACAAAATTACCACGGGTGATCAATATTACCACGTAAACAATTTTACCACATATATCAAATTTACCACGGTTTGACCACTTTTACCATGGTGCGATTTTACTTCGGTTGAGCAACATTACCACGAGTAAAACAAGATAAAAGCCAAGACTAATTTACCACGGGTTGTCTTATTTACCACTGTTATAGTGTGGTAAACAGATTTACCACAACCACTTTTACCACGGTTCAGAACCGTGGTAAATAATGTACACGGAACCGAGGTAAATGTGGCTTTTTGTACTAGTGGATGATTCTCTGAGTGGCTTATTTGCTGATGGATGATTCTCTGAGTGACTTGCTTGCTGGCTAATTGGATGAGAAGACTCCAGGTAAGTCCTCCGGGGCTTGCTCAAGTGATTGGACCTCATACCTAATGTGTTATATAGTATGTAGGTGTTGCATATGCATAAAAGCATGCCATGTAGTATCATGCTTAGGACTTGCACTTATGAATGAGCATCCCTATTCTTTGTGCGTTTGAAAAGAGAATGACTGTTATCTGTGAGTCCGTAGAGTCATTGCTAGGGTCATTGGGACATTCGTGTTTCATATTGTTTCGGTCCCAATCGAGTCTTATACTATGATATGGCTCCGGCGGTGACCGAGCGTCCTACCTCGGAGTTGGATACAGATATATGATGGTTGCGGCACCGACCGAGCGTCCTACCTCGGAGTTGGGTACGGACATGTATGACCCCTGAGTGGGCACATATTGGGAGATTGGGAATATGCCACTTGGCCTTCTATGTGGATCCATTTAATCGCTTTCTGCATTATATAAACTGTTAGCATGCTTGTGTGATTTAAATTTCAGTATTGTATAAGAACATCCTTTATTTTAGGTATAGGTGTATTATATGACCTCAGCGAGGACTTTCGGTCCCGCATGAGTGGCTCGACCTTGACTTGTGGTATAGTTTCAGGTACCCACTCCCTTTTGCTTGCCGATCTGCTTCTATGGCGGGGTTTCCTCACGGGACGAGAGTGTTAAGAAGATTTCGTAACTCTTACAACTTGAATTTATAAATATTTTGGTTTAGTTGGACATTTAAAAGTAATGTATATTTATTTTGATTTAAATTCGTTTTGTCTCTTTCGAGTTTTGACTAGTTGAATTAGGACAGGTTTCCGCGCGAAAGCACAAGGTCATGTTTTGGATTATTTGACTATTTTGAGGGTTTGAAATCCCCTTTTTCTTGAACTACATTATTAAATTCTTATGATATAAACATGGTTATAACTTGAAGATGATAAATAAGCAGTTCGTACTTGGATTGAAAGATCTAGCAGAGGGATAATCCTTTCCTCTAAACGTAACCCGGATTTTAAAATCTGGGCCGTTACAACATGGTACCCCTAAGATTTGGTAAAATTTCACTTCGTGCCCTTTCATTTGTTTTTCTAACAGCCCGTTAACTAAAATAGAAGAAAAAGAAGGCGTTGAAGATGGAGGAACAAAGACGATTCTTTGGAAGAGAGAGTCCAGCGATTTTCGCATAGTACTCAAATCCTCGACTTCGCAAGCGCTAGAGGGACAAGAAGAGGAGGGTTGGCATCGACGACAGCACTACCCCAGTTTAGAGCACGATAATTATCAAGGTAACATGTACTTCTCATCTAAAAATTTCCCCCTTTTGCAAAAATTAGGGTTTAAGTATCATCAAACCTGCGGAAATTTGAGTTTATTTTAGCTAACTTGATTGTGTGGTGGTGTTTGGGGGAGATTTTGTCTTCCTATTAAATGGTGTGTCGGTTTTGTATGTGGGGTTAATTTTGGCTATATTGAACATTGTACAAATGCCTCATTATTTGTTGTCATGTTGTGATGTGTTGAACACCTTTATGAAAATTATGGTTTCTCTGTGTGAAATTGGTTGTGAATTACTGAGTTTCTTCCCTTTGTTTGTAAATGTCTGATCTGAAATACTCAGATTTTGATTGGAGGTTTTGGGTTTGTGATTAGTGTTTGGTTTTTGGTTTTGTCTGACATATTGGTTTTTGTAATTCTTATTACAATGAACTCATTTGAGTGGTAGAGTTGTAATTTGAGGGTGAGGGTTAAGGTTTAACAATTTGTAAAGACCGGAAAATTTAAAATATTATTTTTCTTAAAATATTAAATTATGTTCGACTTTAAATTTAAGATTTTAGAAATTTTGAAATTTCCCGTCCTCGAGCAACTGAATTTTATTTAATTCTTTAGAAACGAATTTCTATATAGTTTTGAATTGGGTTTTAGAAATGGATTTTGATTTTCGCTTTCGAGATCGAGTATTAATAAAATTAATTTAAGCTCCGAGTATCGAAAAATTAATTTAATTTCGTTTAACTTGAAATTAGTAATTGAAATTTTATTTAAATTCGATTTAGTCGGGATTCGATCGGGCGAGCGGGTTTTGAGTTTTTCTGCTAATTTAAATTCTTTGTAGGGACCCCTTTTTATTCCTATTTTATTTCCCTTTTCCTTATTTTCTTCTCTCTCTCTCCCTCTCTCTCTGTCCCTCTCGGTTTTCTGCAAAATAAGGGCTGGTCCCCCCTCCCTCACCTCACCCCATCTTCCTCTGCATACACTCAAACACCCCTATTGCCTCCCTCATTCCTCATTAGAACCCTCCTCCCTCTTTGGTTCCATTTCACCCTTATCCTTTTCCTTCCCCCCCCCCCCCTTCTGTTTGCCGTGAGCCATAGCCACCCCTCGCCACCTTTCCGTCACCACCACCACACCCATCCCCCCTCCTTGTTCTCTGGTTTGCCGAGCCACCACCACCATCTTCCCCTCCATTGGCTGCCAAAGCACCTCGCCCTTCTCTCTCCCGTTATCGTTGAGCAACCCGAGGCGCCAGCAACAGCAGCCCCCGACGCCACCTTGGAGCTGCCATTAGCCGCAGCAGCAGCTAGGAGAGCCCCCGGAGCCCAAGCGCAGCCCCCGACATCGCCTTTCCCTATTTCGGTTTTCGGAAGTTAAAGGCTCGATTTCTCGCTCCTTCCTCTTCCTTTTGCCTCCAAATGCAATAAAGCTCCTCCTTTAACCTCCCTTAACCTTCCTAGACTGATTCCGATCGACGAACCGTCCTCCGACGAGCTCAAAGGAACTCCGACGAGCATCGAAACCGTGCCTCGGTGAGCTCCTCTTTCTCTCTCTCTCTCTTCCTGGGTCCGTGTGTGTGTCGGGGTCGGGTAGTCAGCTAGTTGGTCAGAGCAAAGCCGCCTCCAGCGAGCCTCCCACCTCCTCTCCTTCATTCCGCCGCGAAAACGGGTCTCCTCCGTTCTCTGTGTGCCCGAGCGGCAAAAGGAAGAAGAAAGGGGCTTGTGGGCCCCACCACTTGCCACCTTGGCCACATCAGCTGGCCCCACTTCTTTTATAAAAAAAATCTCAGCTTTCAATAGAAAGGAGGAGAGAGGTCCGGTGTTCTTTTTTAAGAAAACAATGGGCCTATTTCTCTTGGGCTTGAATGGATTGGGCCTATTTTGTTTATAAAATAGGAATCTGGGTTTGGGTATGTAAAAGGTCCGGTTTTGGGTCAAAAAGGAAGGATCCGAATTTGGCTCAAGACTTTGGGTTGGATCCGGTTTTGGGTTTCCGGGCTGGGCCTTGTAAAGACCAAATATATTTTAGATATCATATTAGTAGTATTTTAATTTAAAATGTTATGAATAAAGATTGATCTAACTTGAGATTTTAGAGTTTCGGGAATCTTGGGCAATTGACTTACTTTATCTAACTTGGTTTGACTTGATGAATCTTATGTGATGAGATGAGACTATGTGATGGGATAGCTTAATAATGACAATGAGTTATTTGCCTTACTAGTTGATATGTAGAGGTTAATGGGCCCCTTTGTGCTTTAGACTTATGATTGTTGCTTATTAAACTATTAGGTGATCTATGACGTGGTTTGGCTTGCTTATACTGGTTATTGCTTTTGCTGTTCTGCAATTCCAGGTAAGTATCCTACGGGACTTACTCAGTAACCTGGACCCCCTGCCTGATGTGTCATGTAATGTGTAGTTTTGTTGCATATTAAAGCATGCCATGTAGTATCATGCTAGGATTGCATTGAACTGAGCATGTGTTTACTTTGTGTGTTTGAAACAGAACGGCCGTTATCTGTGATAGTCCTAGAGTCTTTGCTAGGGTCATAGGGTAGCCCAGCCCCATCGGGTGCCCTGAGTCTATCGAGTCGATATGAGCATGATATGATAGCCCAGCACCATCAGGCAAGAGATGATATGATATGATATGATATGATATGATTAGCCCAGCACCATCGGGCATGAGCTTGATTTATGATATGATGATGAGATATGATATGATGATGAGATATGATATGATATGATGATACCGTGGTGAAGTGCACCACCACGAAGAGAGTGCTATGCTATAGCCCGAACTGGCCAGTCTCTGCACTAACGGGAAGGGGTGCAGAGGTACGATAGGGATATGCCACTTGGCATTGTCTTGGGCCCTTTACAGTTCTTTTCTGCATATTATATATATATATATATATACTAGGGGCATGATAGTGTGATTTAAATCTTGTACCGCATTAGTCATATTTTATTTAGGCATAGGCATGTTATGTGGCCTCAGCGCGGTCAGAGGACCCGCAGGCGATCACCAGACCTGACTTCGTGGATAGTGTTAGGTACCGCTCTTGTTGCTCCATGCTTCTGTGATGGGGAAATCTTTTGGCGAATTGAAGAATCCGGCTAATATATTCTAACTTGACAAATGGCAATCACCGACTTTGTTTTGGTTTTGACCCGGCTCTATCGTGGCTTTTGTATCTACACCGTACTTCCACATTACTTTCGGTTAAATTGTATTTTTGAAACTTCGACTGATTAGAGGTTGGAAACCTCGACCCGTACCTGAATTGCAACATCCGAACGAAGGTATCTGACCTTCAAAACGTATCCCGGATATTTATATCCGGGCCGTTACAAAGTTGGTATCAGAGCCAGTTTGTGCAATTCGGGTACGCAAGGGTCGGGTGTATGTTTTGGAAAACCGCCCATGAATTTCAAAGGATTTGAAGATTTAAAAAGGGGGAAAATGAACTTAATATGTCTAACTCAATTGGACTAAATATGAACTTGGCTTATGATAAAAGATGAGAACCAACTAATAAGGGATCGAGTGGGTAGAAACGGCGTTAGACCATCCCTTTTGGATGTAGTCGGAAATGGGTGGGCGAAATACTAGCTTGTTCTTTACAGACGGGTCGGGAAGACTCCAAGGAGATCATTGTAATTTCCATTGACTGATTCTATGTTGAGTGCTTGATATGGTAAAGATTGATTGGTATGTCTTAACTGTTTAATGAATATTGAACGATTTGTGCGAACGGAATAGCGGGAGTACCCTTCTTCTTATATAGTTAAGCTCAGCTTTTGTGGAACCGCCCCTTTCCTTATGAACCCTTTCGACAATTCAATCGAGTCCTCCCTTCGAATATCGGTCTTCCACGGGAATTGGGTTGGTAAACACATGGTGTCGGGAATCATGATTGAATATAGAGGTTGTCCGAGAGAGTATTGGAAGACGGTCCTTGATGAAATTCCGAGCTAGAGAGTGAGATGTTTACGAGGCTGTCGTTATCAATTCATATGACGATCCATCAGTGTCCTCTTGTCACGGAAAATTCGTGTCCGAGTCCCACGGGAAAGATGGGTAATGAGTCAGTTGGGAAGAGTCAATGTTGCCCTTATGGACTTCTATGGGGTTATCTTGATTGCTCTGTCCATGGTTATGTGATTCTATATGCATTACTCCTTGATCAACAGATTGATCCTTAGTGTGAAGTTGTACTTATGTGCCTTAATGTTCATAATGACTATTGTATAGGTTTGAGCTACATTTATCAAATCCATATCATCCCGACATGATCTACTTAGTATATTGCATTGTCACACTAGAGCACGAATAAATATGTCATATGCTACGATGTCGTCTAATTGATGTCCTTCATGTGAATAGGTTCATGATAGTGTGATAGCTCGGTTCTAGTGTCATGATAGAAGTGAGTCCCTTACTTGATGGATACATGTTATAATTTCATGTCGACATGCCTTGTATGCTACGTAATCCTCAGTACCTGTTATGATGATGATCCTTAACGTAAATTTGTGGTTGTATGACACCTTGTATCCATGCTGGTCATATTGCTTAAGTCTCGTGTTGTGTCTTGCCCTCTATCATGATTGTATGTTGTTATAGCATGTTTACTTGGCATATTGATCGTATGATTGATCGAAAGCATGAATCACATGATATGAGTCTATATGATTGTTGCTTCTTCTGAATTAGGTCCATGATAGTGTGATCGGCTCTACTCTATATGAATGCCTCATAAGATGTGCTCTTTAACATGCTAGCTGATGATGCCTCAATGCTTATCATTCATCTGTGACAAGAATCTATAGCATGCCCGTCTATTTTGTCTTCCTTAGGGTAACTATTGTTGATTATGCTATGATTAGTATTGTTATGTGTTAATTGTGCTAAGGTGAGAATATGTTAGTATAAGTGAGTCTTGACAAATAAATGTTTATCCCATTATACATTAATTTGAACTCATGTTCCCCTATTCTGGTAGTGTTGCCATTACTTAGACTTGCATTATACTTCGCTACACTTCCTCTCCTGCTTCTGTATTATTGGAATGTGATTGAGTTGAAGCCTTGCTTAGCGCCGAGTAATCGATCAAGTGCACGTATGTACCACATGTTATATTGAGCCATTAGTAACGTGTAGGATCCTTGGTTATGACTTACGCACATTTATGCCTTGCCTACCTTGTTGTTAATTCTCTCTTGAGCTAGGTACCTGATAGTGTGGTTCTTTCCTCTTTCGGTTCTCTTAATATATTTCACTCGTTCTGATTAGCTTAATGTTGAATTCGATGATTGACTAGCTTTCCGTGATAGTTAAACCCAGCATGCTTACATGGTTAAAATGTCTATTACTCTATGATATCCTCTCGTGCTTCCATGAATGTATGAATTGACACCTCGCTTGATCACACATTACTCTATATCCTGAATTTGCAAGTACATGACGCATGAATATCGGAATGAACCTAGTTGAATTACTTTAGTTTTACTCATGTTCGATGTGTGCTATTAGTATCATGTGGAGCTTATGACTTCCAATATGACCTGCTGAATGATTACATGTCATGCTTGTTCTATAATGTGACAGTTATTGTACCATTTTATGTGCCCCATGATTATTTATTCCTAACATGATTATAATCTAGCACCCATGATGTCCTTCTTCTACTTTTGATGATGCCTCATGTTTCGTGAATATTATGTTGAACTCCTCTAAATGACTCTTGACTATGCGTGTATCACATTATATATCGCTAGTATCATGTAGGACCCATGCTCTCTAGATGTATCTCGTCATATGATTCCGTGCCATGCTTGACCTAACATATGATCATTGTGAGATAGTTACTATGTTGCCCTTTATATGATCTCGTATGATGCATACACCAAACTTGTACAATGTTCATATATGTGATAATTACTATGCTACTCTTATGTGTTCTCGTATGACGCTTCATCTGATTGTTATAATATACCTTGCCATGATATATTTGGACTCAATTGTTGATGTGTATACCCTGTTCCTACATTGTTCATATACATGATGCTCATTATCTTCATTAAATTCCGCATGACTTCAAATCATATATGATCATTGCTGGTTCCGTCTATCTTGCTTGAAGAATGCTAGGCATATCTGTTTCCATGGAATACTAGAATGTTAGCTTGTTTTACAAACATCAGCGTAGGACTTGATTGTGTCTTTGATATGAATACGAATGTTGCCCCGAGATAGGTACATGTTAGTGTGGATTGACGTGATTGATATGCTCCATAATGAATTCGTGCGTGTTTGTCAAAATCGTAACCTAATAGACTTTCTTAAGGGCACCGTTACTATTCCCGAGTCGGAGTCTTGTCTCTAGTTATGTCGTCTTTAGCGTTGGTCTATTCCGTCTCCGAAAGAAACATTGGGTCGTCCGCCCTTGTCACTCCCCTATCTCCGCTAACTTGAACTCCTACACGTTACATTGGACGAGCGACCGCATGGAAAAGGGATCGGGAAGTCGAATAGCGATAGAGCAGCGCAGCGGAAGTGTGTGCCCATAACCCACGGGCCTCAGGATCGATAATGTCGACGGGACAAGCTCGCTTCGAGGATTACGATTGTTGAGTACGATAGGACTTGCAGGTGGGAGCGTCCTCTATTCGAATTGCTAACCCTTTCTGAGCTTGTTGATGATGATATTGCACTGACTTGATGTTGAAAGCTGCTTGTTGATGTGATGACTGTTGCTTGATTGTCTGTTGACTACGATGATATGATTCGATGCCTTACAACCCAAATGTGCCTTGATGACTTAATGTGATGCTACTCTGAGATGTCAAGCATGATCTAAATTCCTTGCCTATAATGTGAACTACAAATGCTGAGAACCTGAACTCTTTATTAGATGTGGTTATGATGAGGTGTGTTAGCTTGACTTGATTAGGTTCATATATGATGTTTTGCAATATTTATTGAGCATGACAGTAGATTGAGACTTTAAACACAGTTGCAACGCTTAATGATGAGCTAATGATGCTATTGATAAATGCTGATTGATGTGATGTAATCTTCTGTGTAATAATGTCCATGATTGCTTCTTCTTGAAACATGTGAGTGAGGTCCCTTGGTAGAATGGTTAGAGAGCGGTTAAGGAAATTGAGTGATTGGTATGATGTGAGAGTCTTCTTGATTATGTGATTTATTGATATGTACTGGCATGATGTAGATAACAACCATGATAAACCTGTATGGCATGATATTACATGTTGATATGCAATACTGAGTTAAAATTAGTAGTGACAACTATGAACATGATATAATGATCCATTGCTATCCTACTAAGTTGTTCTCAAAGCATGTTATAACGTGTTGAATGAATCATGAGATGATGATGCATTGTTACGTGAAAGCATGATGTTACCCTATATGGTTGATAAGCCTGATTATGAATAGGTAAGTGATGAATATGACTTGGAGCATAGATATGACTTATGTGTATATATGAGATGATGGTGCATGACTGCTATTAATCGTTATATGGCATTGTGATGAGCTAAGATGATGTCTGGAGAGCATGATGACATTTTGATGTTGATATACTGTTTGATCTCCCCTTTTTGGTTGAATCTTAATAGCATGATTTTGTGGGATTAATGTGACAATATGTTATGATAATTGGATAGGATGACTATGTGAATTTATGCTTTACATGAGATCCCTTGTTATGACTGGTTCCACTAGTGTGCGATGTTGAGATGCGATCATGAGATTTGACTTGTAGTAGTGTACTGACTCCATGACACCTAACCTCTTTGATCTCTTGACATGTGTGCTGACATGATTATGAGAATTCGATGATACACTTGTGATGCCTTCGGTATGATATAGATACACTTTATGACTCGTGATATGACGTTGAGATTTTGTTGTTTCTTTTGATGTGTTTGAAAGAATGGTATGATTTATGTTATGGGTAAACATGTTATGCGGTTAAGATGTTGATTGGTTGAGACTATCATGATTGATGTTGAGGATTGCCATATGAGAGATGGTTGATGATGTTATGAGTTGATTTATTTTTGTTCATGTTGAGTTGTGAATGATGAAGGAATGATTTTGGAACCTAGGAAGAGAATATGAGATTAGCCCTTAGAGGTGGATGACTCCACCTCCTACCTTCTGAATTTGATTGATTGGTATGCGAGAAGCTGGTTTGGTTCTGGGAGATTTTGATGAAACCTTGATTTGAAAGAATTTGACTTGTTTGGTGTAAAGTTGCTTGATTAAACATTGGATTTAAAGATTTTGAACGGTTTTGAAAAGGGTTGACTTGGGGTTTTAAAGGAGTTGAGAATTTCAATGATTTAGATGACAATCCTTTCATTTACAAACGCTTTGAGGATTTACGAACTGGATTTACATTATGACATCTCACGAAGTGGATACAAGCATTGTATAGGGGCGCTTATAGATTGCTTGCTAAGACCTAGTCGGACGCTATAATGCTTTTGGAGTTGTGACACTTCCGAAAAGTCGAAGCGAGGATGTGATAGGGGCGCTTATTACACACTCGACAAGGCCCATTTGGAGATGTCACGACCGTGACCAGGATGTTGTGAGAATCCCGGAAGACGCAACCGAGATGATTACAAGATCCTTGGACATGGTCCTCGGACTCACTGATTTTAAAACTTCATTCCTTTTGCTTTAAAATAATTTTAGTCTCGTGGACGAGACTTGTTTTTATAGGTGGATAAATGTAAAGACCAAATATATTTTAGATATCATATTAGTAGTATTTTAATTTAAAATGTTGTGAATAAAGATTGATCTAACTTGAGATTTTAGAGTTTTGAGAATCTTGGGCAATTGACTTACTTTATCTAACTTGGTTTGACTTGATGAATCTTATGTGATGAGATGAGACTATGTGATGGGATAGCTTAATAATGACAATGAGTTATTTGCCTTACTAGTTGATGTGTAGAGGTTAATGGGCCCCTTTGTGCTTTAGACTTATGATTGTTGCTTATTAAACTATTAGGTGATCTATGACGTGGTTTGGCTTGCTTATACTGGTTATTGCTTTGCTGTTCTGCAATTCCAGGTAAGTATCCTCCGGGACTTACTCCGTAACCTGGACCTCCTGCCTGATGTGTCATGTAATGTGTAGTTTTGTTGCATATTAAAGCATGCCATGTAGTATCATGCTAGGATTGCATTGAACTGAGCATGTGTTACTTTGTGTGTTTGAAATAGAACGGCCGTTATCTGTGATAGTCCTAGAGTATTTGCTAGGGTCATAGGGTAGCCCAGCCCCATCGGGTGCCCTGAGTCTATCGAGTCGATATGAGCATGATATGATAGCCCAGCACCATCGGGCAAGAGATGATATGATATGATATGATATGATTAGCCCAGCACCATCGGGCATGAGCTTGATTTATGATATGATGATGAGATATGATATGATATGATGATACCGTGGTGAAGTGCACCACCACGAAGAGAGTGCTATGCTATAGCCAGAACTGGCCAGTCTCTGTACTAACGGGAAGGGGTGCAGAGGTAGGAGAGGGATATGCCACTTGGCATTGTCTTGGGCCCTTTACAGTTCTTTTCTGCATATTTTATATATATATATATACTAGGGGCATGATAGTGTGATTTAAATCTTGTACCGCATTAGTCATATTTTATTTAGGCATAGGCATGTTATGTGGCCTCAGCGCGGTCAGAGGACCCGCAGGCGATCACCAGACCTGACTTCGTGGATAGTGTTAGGTACCGCTCTTGTTGCTCCATGCTTCTGTGATGGGGAAATCTTTTGGCGAATTGAAGAATCCGGCTAATATATTCTAACTTGACAAATGGCAATCACCCACTTTGTTTTGGTTTTGACCCGGCTCTATCGTGGCTTTTGTATCTACACCGTACTTCCACATTACTTTCGGTTAAATTGTATTTTTAAAACTTCGACTGATTAGAGGTTGGAAACCTCGACCCGTACCTGAATTGCAACATCCGAACGAAGGTATCCGACCTTCAAAACGTATCCCGGATATTTATATCCGGGCCGTTACAAAGTTGGTATCAGAGCCAATTTGTGCAATTCGGGTACGCAAGGGTCGGGTGTATGTTTTGGAAAACCGCCCATGAATTTCAAAGGATTTGAAGATTTAAAAAGGGGGAAAATGAACTTAATATGTCTAACTCAATTGGACAAAATATGAACTTGGCTTATGATAAAAGATGAGAACCAACTAATAAGGGATCGAGTGGGTAGAAACGGCGTTAGACCATCCTTTTTGGATGTAGTCGGAAATGGGTAGGCGAAATACTAGCTTGTTCCTTACAGACGGGTCGGGAAGACTCCAAGGAGATGATTGTAATTGCCATTGACTGATTCTATGTTGAGTGCTTGATATGGTAAAGATTGATTGGTATGTCTTAACTGTTTAATGAATATTGAACGATTTGTGCGAACGGAATAGCGGGAGTACCCTTCTTCTTATATAGTTAAGCTCAGCTTTTGTGGAACCGCCCCTTTCCTTATGAACCCTTTCGACAATTCAATCGAGTCCTCCCTTCGAATATCGGTCTTCCACGGGAATTGGGTTGGTAAACACATGGTGTCGGGAATCATGATTGAATATAGAGGTTGTCCGAGAGAGTATTGGAAGACGGTCCTTGATGAAATTCCGAGCTAGAGAGTGAGATGTTTACGAGGCTGTCGTTATCAATTCTTATGACGATCCATCAGTGTCCTCTTGTCACGGAAAATTCGTGTCCGAGTCCCACGGGAAAGATGGGTAATGAGTCAGTTGGGAAGAGTCAATGTTGCCCTTATGGACTTCTATGGGGTTATCTTGATTGCTCTGTCCATGGTTATGTGATTCTATATGCATTACTCCTTGATCAACAGATTGATCCTTAGTGTGAAGTTGTACTTATGTGCCTTAATGTTCATAATGACTATTGTATAGGTTTGAGCTACATTTATCAAATCCATATCATCCCGACATGATCTACTTAGTATATTGCATTGTCACACTAGAGCACGAATAAATATGTCATATGCTAGGATGTCGTCTAATTGATGTCCTTCATGTGAATAGGTTCATGATAGTGTGATAGCTCGGTTCTAGTGTCATGATAGAAGTGAGTCCCTTACTTGATGGATACATGTTATAATTTCATGTCGACATGCCTTGTATGCTACGTAATCCTCAGTACCTGTTATGATGATGATCCTTAACGTAAATTTGTGGTTGTATGACACCTTGTATCCATGCTGGTCATATTGCTTAAGTCTCGTGTTGTGTCTTGCCCTCTATCATGATTGTATGTTGTTATAGCATGTTTACTTGGCATATTGATCGTATGATTGATCGAAAGCATGAATCACATGATATGAGTCTATATGATTGTTGCTTCTTCTGAATTAGGTCCATGATAGTGTGATCGGCTCTACTCTATATGAATGCCTCATAAGATGTGCTCTTTAACATGCTAGCTGATGATGCCTCAATGCTTATCATTCATCTGTGACAAGAATCTATAGCATGCCCGTCTATTTTGTCTTCCTTAGGGTAACTATTGTTGATTATGCTATGATTAGTATTGTTATGTGTTAATTGTGTCGGAATGATTTCTATATTATGATTTTAGAAAGTTTGTTTTAAGGCTTAAGTGTTTAATGTCGGGATTTGGATAAGCGATTTTAAAAGCGTTGTTTGATTTCTAAGTTGAGTTTTTGAGAGATTGTTTTGGAAATGAGATGAACAAGAAATGATATATGAATTGTGATGAGATAAGACGGAATGATCTGAAATGAGATATGAGAAGAGATGTGTGATAATTAGGGGCGCCTTGTGTGAATTAGATAGACTTATGCATTTATATGTTATTAGGTGATTGTGATACGTTGGACATTGCTTGCTATTGGTGATTCATTGCTTGGATTCTGCTTCTGCCTTGTTCTCTGCTGTTCGGCTTATTCAGGTAAGTTCCTTTATGGGCTTACTCAGATTCGAACGAGATTACCTGCTTGTAAATATATGACATACTAGGTGTTGCATAAGCATTAAAGCATGCCATATAGTATCATGCTAGGATTGCACTTGTTATTGAGCATTCTATTTCTTTATGCGTATGAAACAGAACGACCGTTATCTATGATAGTCCTAGAGTCTCTGTTAGGGTCATAGGGTAGCCCAGCCCCATCGGGTGCCCTGAGTCTATCGAGTCGATATGATATGATATGATAGCTCAGCACCATCGGGCAAGAGATGAGATGATATGATATGATATGATGATATCGTGGGTGAGTGCACCACCACGAGGATATTGCTATGCTATAGCACCGAACTGGCCAGTCTCTGCACTAACGGGAAGGGGTGTAGAGGTAGGAGAGGGATATGCCACTTGGCATTCTTTGGGCGCCTTTATAGTTCTTTTTCGCATATTGCAAATTAGGATCATGTTAGTGTGATTTAATTTCCGCATCTGCATCATCTTTATATTAGCGTATGTGTATATTTGCTTGTGGGACAGGGTGTGTTAGGGCCTCGGTCTGATCCCGTTCGCACCAATTGTTTTTAGGTATGATTGCTCCCTGTCTCTATGGCGTGGGAAAATCCCCCGGGCGATTGCAAAGAATCTGTCTAACCCCGCTAATTGGGCTATATGACTTAGAATTTATGTTTTGGTTTTGACCCGGCTCTGCCGTGGCTTTTGTATCTAAACCGTATTTCCGCTTTACTTTCGTATAAATTGAATTTATGTAACTTTGATTGATTGGGGTTCGAGATCCCCGCTTTGAATACTGATTGATCATTAGAGGTTTGAAACCTCGACCCGTACCTGAATTGCAACATCCGAACGAAGGTATCTGACCTTCGAAACGTAACCCGGGTATTTATATCCGGGCCGTTACACAATTTCAGTCTAATCTCTAAATTAAATTTGTCCGACAGATTGTTTTATTTTGTTTGACATATTAGTTTTTTATCTTGTTTGGCAAATTGTGATTGGAGGCTTGGGGTTTCTAAGTTGTTGAGTTTCTGAATTTGTGTCTAGATTTCGGTAATTGTCATTTGAATTTGCGATTGCAGGTCAATTATGTTCAAATATCTGGTAGTTGTCTTACAAATTGATTTTTTATTATGCCCAGGCTTGTGAAGTTCATAATAGTTGTCTGTTGTTGCTTTTGTAATCTAGATTATATCTCAGTTTTGCTGAATTATTGAGTGTTATTATATGATGGTTAGACATTGAGTTTAGTGATTGTTGTGCACTTTCCATCAATTTATGGAAAATTTTTTGGTTTTCCACAAGTGATTCCTTTATTATAGGGGTGGGCACAAATCTTGCAAATCTCAGTCCCATCTCGGGCCCGTCCCAATCCTGGTGGAATTTAAAAAAACATAGTGAATCCCGTCCCGGTCCACGCGGGACGAGGATTCCTTATCCTGCAAATCCCGTCCCATCTCGCATATATAATAATAATAATAATAATAATAATAATAATAATAATAATAATAATAATAATATACAAAGTGTATATATACACTTTGTATATACTTTACACTCATGTATACCAATTACAATGTATATATATTGTATACACTTTGTATATACTGTATATACATATATACATATAGGGGAGGGTTTAACTGAGAAGTAACCGGTCCAGTGAGAAGGAAAGAAGTAATATGATTGGTGGAGAGGGATCTGATTTTTACTTAAAAAAAAACTCTCACGCGTCGTTCCTTCTCTGTAATCCTCTTCGCTCTCTATCCTCTCTTCTCCATATCTGAATTATATCGAAGGAGATGATTAGGAAGCAGCAGTCCCTCAACGAAGCCAACTCCACCGTCGAATTAACCTTGATAATGGCCGCAACCGCCTTGTCCTTCATCTCCGACGAGCACGACACGTCAAGCATCCGAACAAGGACAGGGACGATCTCAATCGCTCGAGCGGATCTTTTATCTTTCTGTCAAAATCAGGTTTAGCTTATCCGAAAGCGTCAAAATTAGGCTTGAATCAATCGATTACTCGTTCTCTATGGATTAATCTTGATGAATTTTGGGTGATGAATTGGGTTTAGGAGGGAAATTGAGGGAGAAGATACGCAAGGGACTGCTTTGGTGGAGGATGTCGGAATCATGAACGTGGCGGTCAAGGAGAGCGGAGATGGAATCGAGGTCGCTCTGAGTGCGAAGCTTGCCGTCGGAGGGGCTGGGAGACTGGCGCTTGGCGGCGAGGTCGACAGCGGAAGAGAGAGCGGTGGTCCGGTGGAGACAGCGGTGGCGGGGAGAGGGCCGGGGAGCGGTGGCGGAGGCACGTTCGAGGGTCTCTGTTATGCGATTTGTGCATTATCTGTAACTATGTTGTTTGGCACAGGAAAATTAGGCGATTAAAATAACTTGTATATGATATTTCCTTCTTCATATATTCAGATCAATAGATCATATGCCTAATGGCTGCTTGTGTATTCTGACCAAAAAATGGCTGCTTGTGTCATATGTTAACAATTACAGTGTATCATGTGTACAACTTGACTGGTTTTAATATTAAGTGGTTCGGGATTTTTATACCAAGTGGTTCAGAGGTTTATACCAAGTGGTTCAAAGGTTTATACCAAGTGGTTCAGAGGTTTATACCAAGTGGTTCAGAGGTTTATACCAAGTGGTTCAGTGACTAAATAGAGAGTGGTTCAGTGACTAAATAGAGATTGGTTCAGTGACTAAATAGAGAGTGGTTCAGTGTCTAAATAGAGAGTGGTTCAGAGACTAAATATAGAGTGGTTCAGTGACTAAATAGAGAGTGGTTTAGAGACTAAATAGAGAGTGGTTCAGAGACTAAATAGAGAGTGGTTCAGTGACTAAATAGAGAGTGGTTCAGTGACTAAATAGAGAGTGGTTCAGTGACTAAATAGAGAGGTTCAGAGACTAAATAGAGAGTGGTTCATTGACTAAATAGAGAGTGGTTCAGTGACTAAATAGATAGTGGTTCAGTGACTAAATAGAGAGTGGTTCAGTGACTAAATAGTGAGTGGTTCAGTGACTAAATAGAGAGTGGCACAGTGACTTAATAGAGATTGGTTCAGTGACTAAATAGAGAGTGGTTCAGTGACTAAATAGAGAGTGGTTCAGTGAGAGTAAAAGGGCTGAACCACTGAGAGTAAAAAGGGCTAAACCACTATGAATAAAAGGGCTGAACCACTAAGAGTAAAAGGGCTGAACCACTTCTTGGTAACTTCATGAACCACTTCTTTATAGCTTGTGAACCACATTTTTTTTTTCAACAAAACATATACAAAGTGGGTGTCTATGTGTAGATAAAATTAAAATACACCCAAAAATATATTTTTTATATTTTTTTAACAAGTGAAAATGCCAAAAAATAATTTTTAAAAGTCCATGTAAACACTTTTCATATGTACGTACATTGTCTAATTAATTAGTAAATTTTGTTGATTAGCGCGCGTGCAGTGTGAGTGTTACTAATTAATTTGGGTGAATGTTACTAATTAATTGAGGGAATACGCGTGTCTCGTATTTTTAATTTATTTTTGGACACGTGGACCATTCAGATTGCTTCTTTCCTTCTCACCGGTAAGGTACTTCTCACCCGAACCCAACCCTATATATATATATGTATGGTATACAGTCTATTGTGTATATATATAAGTGTATCAATATGTATAGATATAATAAAAACATTATATATGTTATGTCTTTGAAAATCGGAAAATATATAAGAATTTTAGAATTTTTTTATAATACTTTTTATTTGAGGGACAATGCCGGTCGTCCCAACCCGGTCCCATCCTGTCCCGTGGGGGATAAGACCCGCGCGGAATTGAAAAAAAAGTAGTGAATCCCGTTTCGGTCCCGTCCTGTAAAAATTACGCTAGAAGGGACGCGGGACGACACCTATCTCGTCCCGTCCCACACCAACCCCTACTTTATTTCATTCCTGGTTGGGATTTATTTCATTTAGTTTGCCTATTAGCTCAAATGGAAGAGCAATGTGCTTAGGTACAAAGATGTGAGTTCAAATCCCATAAATATTTTTTTTTTTGATAAGGTAATAATTCGATGGTCATACAGGCCTGACTCACCGAGAGGCCGACAAAGTCGGCAGACGGCGAACCGTTAAACATACAACCTAAACAGACAGAAATACAAACAACAGGCGAAATAAAACAAGCAGAAATAAACCCTACAAAAAGACGACCCAAGAAGACCAACTCCCAAGAAAGCTGAGGAAGCCGGCGAAGAACGAAGCCAAGCGCCAACGAGCAGTGGCACCGCGAGCCAGCGATACAGCAGGACTCTAACTCATGTGGGTAGTGCAGACGAACTCCAAGGAAGATCAGTCCCAAATACGGAAACGCCCTCAGCGCACCACCTCGACTCCAGCCAGTCCAGACTCCAGACTCCATGCTCCCCAACCAAGCAGAAGACCTCCTAGAAACGTCGGAAGTAGAGTCGTACGCTGCTCGAAACAAAACGCCAACCAGATTTTGCATATAAGTATTTAGACAAGCCCTAGCGGGATTTGGTCAAACCCTTTCGGGGGGGTTTACGCAAATATATATAAATATAAATATATAAATACCCTTTCAAATATTATCAAGAACCATAATTAACATATAGACTATAAGTAGCATATATAGGATTTGAAGCACGTCAAGCTTTAAATCTCATATATGCTACTCATAGTCTACATGTTAATTATGGTTCTTGATAATTTTTTTTTTTGGTTTTTTTCTCTCAAAATAAGTAGTTAACATGGCTTTTATATGAACGAGGATGGCATGTTTTGTTCTTTTGTTTTTGTGGATAGAATGAGAATGATTGGATTCATAGTTCACATATAGTTTGTCTATTAGATCATATTACTACGTAGAAATCGAACTCACATCTTTGTGCATAAGCACATGGCTCTATGTAAAGACCAGGATTTTTAAATAGTATTTTTATAATTATAAATGTCGATTTAATTTTTTTTTTAATTTCTAAGACTCTGAAAGATTTTAAAATTTTCCGTCCTCGAGCAAACGATTTTATTTTATTCTTTTGAGACGAATTCCAGCATGAACTTGTTCGATTTGAAAATGAAATTATTTTTTATTTATTATTCCGAGTCTTGAAAATACCATCGGGTTTTGTTATTTAATTTGGATTTGAATGTTTATTTTAAATTTATTTTAATCGCGTTGGGTAAGGGCGAAAAGTGGGTTTCGGGATTTATTTTCAGGTATTTATTTTATCCATTCTTACACACTACCCTCACCTAACCTCCCCCTACCTTACCTCTTTTCCTATAAGACAAGTGTGCATATCCACAATGGTCTAAATATCGCGTATCGGGTTCTTATCGGTTGGGGGTAAAAAGGATATATCGGGGATATATCGGAGATATATCGGATTTATCGGATTCGCTAATTTAAAACCATAAATATTATATTTATACTTTAAATTTTAAAAATACACATAAAAATTAATATTTAAATTGTAAAATTTACATTCAATTCAACTAATTCACTTCAAATAGCCTGCATAACATAAATATCAAATACCCTATTTAACAGAAATCGAAATTTTGTCAATCCCTCAAATTTAAAGTTTGAAACCCATTTGTTCAAATTGAAACTTTTTCAATCCCGAGTTTGACCATAGTTACACAGGCAGTGTCATACTCCTCCCCACAATGTATTCAAACTAAAATTTTCTAGACTTACCGTCTATGTTACACGGACACGGATACGGGAACGGGGATATGATACAATATGGATACGGGGATACGGCAATCCAAAAAATTTAGGATACGATACGGCAAGGATACGGCAACATGAATTATATGTTTTTTTAAAGGTCGAAGCCTAAATAATAGATATATATCATCAAAACATATATAATGGAAGCTACATTAAAACTATTAAGTGTTTAATACTGAATCTAGGACAAAAAACGTAATAAAATTCTGCAATTCAAATGGCAAACAGCCGCTACAAGATGAGGATAGCCAACAGCCGTATCCAAACCGTATCCGGCTGGATACGCGGATACGGTCGTATCGGATACGGGATACAATGGCCAAGAGCCGTGTCCGGGTAACATAGCTTACCGTACAAGTGCCGAGGGACTGACTGAGGGAGAGAGTGTTGTAGGTTGAAGCTATAACGCATAAGTGGCCGGAGAAGATCAGGGGCGGTAGGAAAAGAAGCAGGGGCAATCGAAGAAAAAGTAATCGCGTTGAGCGGCTGAGGCGGTCGGAGAAGAAACGTCTGAGGCAGTCGGAGAATAAGCAAGGCCTGACGCAGCAATTAGGACTGAGGGACCACCGTGCCGGAGAAGAAACAGGGGAGGCCACCGACCGGAGATGAAGCAGCCTGAGCAGGTGCGGCCGGAGAAGAGCACTAGCTGATTCGCCTCTCGCAAGCCTTAGATTTGGATCGAATTCATCGAAATGGACAATCTGAGAAAGGTCTCAGCCATTTTTTTATTTTTCCGTAAAAAAATGACGTTTTTGGGCTATTGATATATCGGTCAACCCGATATTGACCGATATATCGGTCGTTGACCCGATAAATAGCGTTGACCGATATTTTCCAACCGATACGCCGATATCATAGCGGGTTCTAAATATCCCCGATATATCGACCGATATATCCGATATTTAGAACACTGCATATGCATCACACATCAGTAGAAATATGGACAAATATTTTCATATGATCAAAGTGACAGATTTAGGCATGAATACATGAGTTCAAAATAACTTTAATAGAACCTTAAATTAAGAAGCTCTCACTACTCTTATTAAGTATCCTGGATAAAAAAATATGAGGCATTGTAATGTATTTTTTGACAATTGTAAAGAAATAAAATCATCACCATGAAACATACACATTTAAAACATGAAATAGAAGCTACAAAACAAATTGAGTTTTTTTTTTTTTTGAAAACATGTACGTTTACAAAGCTCTCTCTACTCTTATCAAGTATCCCGGATAAAAATAGCGGGCATTATAATTTTTGCCAACTATAGACAAACAAAACCCCCTAATTCATAAATTCATACATCCTAAATCCCAAAATTCCAACCCAAAAAACCCTAATTGGAACCAATACAATCCATGAAGCTAAAGCTAAATCAGTAAATCCCTAAAAATGGGATTTTCGATTTGTAATTAGGGAGGCACTGTAAATAATTACCTCTGGGAATTAGTCGTCGCCCGCGAAGTCACTAGTTACCTTGATAAGATTATCGTGCTATCCACCAGGGTGGTCAAGAGCTCGTAGTCGTCGGCGTCTTTGCTCCTCTCGTTTGTCCCTCTGGCGTTGGCCGATTCGATGGACTCTCTCTTTCTCTTGTGTGCAAAGAATCGCCTTTGTTCCTCCATTTTTAACGACTTCTTTTTCTTTTATTTTTATTAAACTCTCTTTTTATTAAAAAAAAAAAGTTAATGGAACTGTTAGAAAAAAACAAACAGAAGGGCACGAGGTGGAATTTTACCAAACATTGGGGGTACCACGCGAATTAAGTAAAAATTTTGTAAACCCCGAGAAATAAGCTATACCTCACGGTTATCTCGTGAAATTTCCATTTTTTTAATATATAACTTAATCCAACGTGGGTTGCAAGCGACACCTCTTTGTCGCTTCGATGCATATGCTCGTAATGTCTTTGTTATGTGATTATAACAAATTTTGTACAAATTAGTTGGAATGTAAATAAAAATAAGGCATGGATATAATTTGTCAATGCAAATATCATAAATTAGATGTCTAAGTTATGGCATAATGTTGCCATGTTTTACACACACACCCCTTTACAGCCACACCCAACCTAAAAACAATTCACAAGCATGGATGGAGCATGGAGGGATTGGGTTGTAAGCACCCCCTTTACAGCCAAGAAAACCCTACATAAAACCACTGGTTCATTTTCCTACATTTTTGCTTTTTTTTTTCCGCCCTTCCCTTTTATTCTAAGATAAGATATCAAAATATTAGAGAAAATTGATACAGACGAGTAGACCATTAATTATGGGAAAAATTGCAAAAAATAGCCCAATCTTTAGGGGTTGTTGATGTAAAGATCGAGATTTTTAAATGAATATTTTTATAGTTATAAATTTAATTTTGATAAGAATTTATTCAATTTCCGAGACACCGAAAATTGAATAAATTCTTATCAAAATTAAATTTATAACTATAAAAATATTCATTTAAAAATCTCGGTCTTTACAGCAACAACCCCTAAAGGTTGATCGTTGAGATTGTGCATTGATTATCGAGAGTTGAACCGGGCGACGGTGAAGAACCGTTATCCTCTCCCTCGGATTGATGACTTGTTGGATCAGCTTCAGGGAGCAGTTGTGTTCTCTAAGATCGATTTGAGATCCGGTTATCATCAGCTTCGAGTGAAGCCTGAGGATGTACCGAAGACCGCCTTCCGGACTCGTTATGGACATTATGAGTTCGTAGTCATGCCATTTGGGCTGACCAATGCACCTGCAGCTTTTATGGAGCTCATGAATCGAGTGTTCATCGATTACCTGGATCGATTCGTCGTTGTCTTCATCGACGATATTCTGGTGTACTCGAGGAGTAGGGAGGAGCACGAGGAGCACCTGAGGATCGTGCTAGAGACGCTGAGGAAGCACCAGCTGTATGGAAAGTACAGCAAGTGTGATTTTTGGATCTCTGAGGTGACCTTCTTAGGTCACGTGATTTCAGCAGAGGGTGTCGCTGTGGATCCGGCGAAGATAGAGGCTATAGTAGCTTGGGAGGTGCCCAAGAACGTCAGGGATATCCGCTCCTTCCTTGGCTTAGCGAGTTACTACCGGAGATTCGTTCACGGATTTTCGAGTATCGCACGACCGATGACACAACTGCTGCGGAAGGACGTTCCTTTTGAGTGGAGCGTGGAGTGTCAGGCCAGTTTCGAGCTTCTAAAGGAGAAGCTGACCACTGCACTAGTTCTAGCTTTGCCAGATGGGACCGAGGATTTCGTTGTCTACACTGATGCATCTAGAGCCGGATTGGGGTACGTGCTTCATCAGAGGGATCGAGTTATTGCCTATGTTTCACGTCAGCTGAAGCCTGGGGAGTTGTCTTGCCCCACTCACGATCTAGAGTTGGCAGCTGTAGTTCATGCTCTGAAGATCTGGAGGCACTATCTGTATGGCACGTCGTGCAAGGTGATGACGGATCACAAGAGCCTGAAGTACATCTTCACGCAGAAGGAGTTGAACATGAGACAGAGGCGATGGCTGGAGTTGCTCAAGGACTACGATCTGGAGATTGTGTACCACCCTGGAAAGGCCAACGTGGTCGCAGATGCGCTCAGCAGGAAGACTCATCAGGAGGTGACGATAGCTAGGCTCACCACTCAGGAGCGACTATAGTCAGATTTGAGATCGAGTGGTATCGAGGTTTGGATTCAGCGAGAGAGCGGACAGCTGACCTTCTTAGAGGTGCAATCAAATCTGTTGGAGGAGATTCGCAAAGCCCAGACAGATTGCCCAGAGATTGTAGCTCTTAGAGAACGGATGGATCAGGGACGAGCCGGAGAGTTGTCAGAGAGGGAGGACGGGATGCTGACATTTCAGGATCGCGTTGTGGTACCATCTACTCAGGATCTTAGACAGAGGATCATGCGAGAGGCGTACACCACTCCTTATTCTGTCCATCCCAGGACGAATAAGATATACCAGGATTTGAGGAGGTCTTACTGGTGGCAGAGGATGAGAGCAGACATCACTGACTTCGTAGCTAAATGCCAGGTTTGTCAGCAGGTTCGTATTGAGCACCAGCGGCTAGGAGGACTTGTCAGGTCACTTCCAGTCCCTGAGTGGAAGTGGACTGACATTTCCATGGACTTTGTCACCGGACTGAGGCGAGATGTTAGAGGGTTCGATGCCATCTGGGTTGTGGTCGATAGATTGACCAAGTCCGCACATTTTATCGCCATACAGGAGACATGGCCAGTATCTAGACTAGCCGAGGAGTTCATTCGACAGATTGTTCGTCTGCATGGAGTGCCAGAGAGGATTGTTTCTGACAGAGATGACCGCTTTACTTCACGATTTTGGCAGCATGTGCACGAGGCTCTAGGGACCAGATTACAGTTCAGTACTTCCTTCCATCCGCAGACAGATGGGCAAAGCGAGAGGACTATACAGACACTGGAGGATATCCTACGATCTTGTGTGCTAGAGTGGGGTGATAGATGGGTGAAATACCTACCGCTGGTCGAGTTCTCGTACAACAACAGCTATCATTCTTCGATCGAGATGGCTCCTTATGAGGCGTTGTACGGGAGGCACTGCAAGTCGCCAGTGTGTTGGGATGAGCCCGCAGATACAGTCACATCCTTGCCAGAGCTAGTCCGAGAGACAGTGGATTAGGTTGGCCGCGTCAGAGAGCACATGAGGATCGCTCAGGACCGCCAGAAGAAGTATGTTGATCGACGGAGGACAGAGATCGTCTTCGATGTGGGAGCTCATGTTTGGCTGAGAGTGTCACCCACCAGGGGAGCCCGACGATTTGGCATCAAGGGCAAGCTGAGCCCTAGGTATATTGGACCCTTTGAGATCCTAGAGCGTGTAGGTGAGGTGGCCTATAGATTAGCCCTACCCCCGTCTTTAGCTGGAGTTCATGATGTGTTCCACGTGTCTCAGCTCCGTAGATATGTGCCCGATCCTAGCCATATCCTCGATCATTCTGACCTCCATGTTGAGTCCGACCATACCTTTATAGAGCACCCTGTTAGGATCCTTGACCGTCGTGTCAAGAAGCTCAGGAACAGGGAGGTTCCTTTGCTTTTAGTTCAGTGGTCTAGGCGGGGTCCTGAGGAGGCTACCTGGGAGACCGAGGAGAGCATTCGGGCCAGTTGTGGGGGAGTGTTAGACGAGTTACTTGCATCTTATGTGGAGCCTAGCGTGGACATTTCTTTGACCTCGTGAGATAGTTGGTGAGCATTGTCTGGTCCTTGCTATGAGATGTGCCTTATCATTGTCTGATTATGTGATTATACCTATTTGATTGACAGTTGTGTACAATTTCTATGAGTATATGATATCTTGATGTGTTATACCTTGAACTAAGAATGCTGAGGTTGACTTTGAGAATGAACCTAGGAAGTGGAATAGGGGATTAGCCCTTAGAGGTGGATGTTGCCACCTCTTGAAATTCTGGAAATCTGACAGACATAAAATAAGAGAAATGACTTGGATTTTGAAAGACCGAGCGCGATCGAGAATTTGCTTGATTAACTTGAATTGAGAACCCTTTTTAAACTTTTTCGACCCGAGTTTACATTATAATGTCCCACGAAGTGGATACAAACATTTATAGGGGCACTTATAGATTGTTTCCTAAGACCTAGTGGAGACGTTATGATTCTTTTGAGTTATAATGTAACCAAGAAGTCGGGGCAAGGTTGTGATAAGGGCCCATATCACCTTCTTGCTACGACCAATTGGGAACATTATGATCATGACGAAGATACTGCGAGAATCTCATAGGGGCACTTGTGGGGTACTCACGGGATCAATGGCGTGATCCTCGGACTCACCAATTTCGAACTTCATCCCCTCACTTTTAAAAGGATTTTAGTCTCGAGGACGAGACTTGTTTTTAGTGGTGGATGATGTAAAGACCGAGATTTTTAAATGAATATTTTTATAGTTATAAATTTAATTTTGATAAGAATTTATTCAATTTCCGAGACACCGAAAATTTTCAAAAATTTCCGTCCTCGAGCCAACGACTGATTTAAATTCTTCCGAATAATTCCGGCATAAACTCGTTACTCAAATTTGAAAACGAAATAATTCCGCTTTATTTTTCCAAGGCTTAAAAATATTTTTGGGTTTCATTATTTAATTCAGACTTGATTAATTATTTTAAAACGTGTCGGGTTAAGGTCGGAAAGCGGGTTTCGGGGTTTATTACCGGGTAGTATAGTTGACTTTCACCCCCTAGCCACCCTAAACCCCTACCACTAGCTAGGAGGTTCCCCCTTTCCCACACAACACCTGTCACCTTTAGCCTCCTACACCTTCCCTCCCACTCTTTTAAAAAAAATGTTGACAGCCTTAACCCCAATCTTCCTTTTAATTCAGTCTGCAATCCCCTCTCCTCCATCACTTCTTTCTGTTCATCACCACCATCACCATCCCCTTTCCTTTTTGCTCCTCTCGGTTCCCAACCCCCATTCACCACAAGTATCACCACCACCAACGAGCCACTGCTCCAGAGGTTGCATCTGACCCCAGTCTGTTCAACCTCGATGTCCACCAGTGCCCCGAGGTAGCTCAGAAGACTCCCGACGCCACCACCAAGCCATCGAGGCTCTGTTGCCCCCGTTAGAACACAAACAACCTCCCGGTAAGCCGTTCTCCTTCGTTCCCGATCCAAACCACCATCGAGCCCTACCAACATACTCACTCACGTCCGTCACAAGTCTGAGAAGCCATCGAGAGCCTCCGACGACGCCCAGAACTCCGATCGAAGCTCTGACATCCGCGAACACCTCGGTGAGCTTCGTACCTTTCCTTCCATTAGCCGTTCATTCTTTTTCTTTATTCTTCGAGGTCGGGAAGGGAGTGCGTGAGCTGAGTGCGAGCGTGGGCGAGCTGGAGAGCTCCGACGAGCTTGGGAGAGTCAAGGCCGAGCGCTAGGCCCTGTGTGTGCGGGGAGGGCTGTGAGCACGAGCGAGGGCGGGGTATGTGAGACCGGGGGAGTGCGAGCTTGGTCAGGGAGAAGCGTCCGAGAGGGTGGGAGGGCGAGACGGGAGCTCGGGAGGCTGGAGCGCGGGAGCCGGCCTCGAGCCACGGCGACGGGTGCAGCACGAGCAACGGGCGGGCGGGAGCTGTTTTGAAATGAAGAAGAAGAAGTGGGAGCTGGCCCCTCCTGCCCAGTCAGCCCATGGGGCCCACGTCCATTTTTATTTTTTTTTTACTGATGAATGGGCTCGAGTTGGGCCGGGTAAAGGGATCCGGGTTGGGCTGTTCAGTTGGGTCTAATCTGGTTGGTTATTTAGGGTTTAAAATTTATATGTGGTTATATAAACGTTATTCTAATTTTATTAAATTTATTTTTTTCTGATTTATTTATTTAATTAATTCATTATTTACTTTTTATATTATAAGTTATAAAAATCTGAATTATTTGATTAATTAATTAATTATATTATCTTAAGGTTATAGTTCAACAACTTGTGAACCCTTTGATGGCTACTAATATTACTTACTTATATTTTTCTGAATTTTATTTGAATATGATATGGGATTAATTGGATTATTTGAATATCCATTTTAATACATATGTTTAAAATCTGATTTTTTTAAAAAATATTATTTAGTTGTTGATTATATTATTTTAATGTGTAAAGGTTATTTAAATATTTTATGGGTTGTAATCCCTTATATGGTTAAGTGATTGATTATCTTTCCTCGATCTATTTATTTAGTTATTTAATCTAAATTGATGAGAATGATTGATATGAATAAATTAATTCCTAAGTTTTGATATTTGAAATGGATAATTTGAAATATTGGAATAATTCATGGAAATAAGGATGTGATGAGATGACTAATAATGATGATGATGATATTATGATCCCATTGAGAAAGGTATCGGATTATGAGAGATAATGGAACTAGATGAGAAATGGAGATGAAATGATAATGGTGATAATGATGAAATAGATGGGTTATATTATTATGTGTACCTTATATGTTTCTTATGTAACTTGTGTGCTTGTGTAAATTAGACTTAGACTTATTAAATTATTTATGGAATTTTTAGGTGATTTCTGATCTATTGGATTGCTCACTCCTGCTGCCTTATTTTGCTTCTCTGCGTTTCTAGGTAAGTCCTCCGGGGCTTACTCAAGTTAGAACCTCATACCTGATGTGTCATATAGTGTGTAGGTGTTGCATCCCGCATAATCATGTAGTATCATGCTTAGGTTGCACAATTAATCGAGCATCCGTATTCTCTTTGCGTATGATAGAACGGCCGTTAAATTGTGAGTCCTAGAGTCATTTGCTAGGGTCATAGGACGGTCCAGTCCCATCGGGCTTAGTCCTCATCGAGTCAGACTATTAAATTGACAAGCATGAATTATTGATGTGAGTGATGATGTTATGATATTGAACGCGACCGGTTCCCGCACAAACGAGCATGGGTGCGGGAGTATAAAACGCGGTCGGTTCCTGCACTAAGGAGCATGGGTGCGAGAGTAGGAGAGGGACATGCCACTTGGCATTCTATGCGGGATCCCATTTAATCGCTTTCTGCATATATATATATATAAACTGCTAGCATGCTTGAGTGTTAATATTCTGCACTGCATTAGAGGATCCTTTATTTAGGTATAGGCATATTATATGTCCTCAGTGAGGTCTCCAGGGCCCGCATGAGTGGCTCGACCATGACTTCGTGGTTAGTTTCAAGTACCCGTACCCTTAGTTGATCATGTGCTGATGTGGCGGGGGATATCTCATGGCGCAGTGAGAGGGAGAGAAAGACCAACTTGGACTCCACACTTTTGCTACTTATTTCCTCGTATTTGGTTTTGAACCGGCCATGCCGTGGCAACTTGTATTATGATATTTCATTCCTTATGCTTTCGAACTTAAAACGTTTTGAGCGACTTAGGCAAGTAGGACAAGTTCGGAGGACCTAACGGCCCCATCGCGAATTTTAGGGTGCGAAATCCCTTCTTTGATCATTAAAACCTTGTTTTAAAACTCAACCCGTACTCGAATTGTAAGATCCGAATGAAGGTATCCAATCGTTCGAAATGTAACTCGAATATTTATATTTGGGCCGTTACAGTTGCGCTTAATAGCCTGAACTATAAAAAATGCATAAAATAGCCTCAAGTATTTACTTGGTTGCAAAAAAATAGCCTCATGCTACATTCCAATTCAAATAATTATAAAAAATAGTTTTAGGCTACCTTTCAAATTCAAATTAATTAAAAAACCTCTCTAAAACAATTTTTATTTAAAAATAATCATCACTTCTTATATAAAAAAATAGCATAAATAATTTTTATTCTCAAAATCTACCACTTCTCATAGTTTTTTTTTATCAAAGTCATTATTAGCTAAATTCATCATTGAATTAATTATAAAAACTACCTTATACCATATAAATTTTGTAAATAAATAATTTTTTGAAAAAAGGCTACTAAAAAATATCACAAGATCTTTATTTTTCTTAATAAAAATTAATTTATCTTCATCCCACAATTTATTCAATGCTCAAATAAAAACCATTGTTGGGTGAATAACGTATGCACACGTTTTTTCTTCAATAGATAACAAACTACACTAATTGTTAGGTATAAAGCAATATATAATGGATGCTTAACTGCTTTTTTGTGCTAGTTTTGCTCAAAATATCGCCCGAAATCGCTTATTAAATCAATTGCGAGTACAAACTTAAGTATTTATTCACTTTTAATGATATGTAAATAATCTAATTAATTTTTTAAAATATTAAATTCAAGTTATATTTATATGGTTTGAGATAATTTGTATAATTAATTCAACTATGAGTTTAGATAACAACAATTAGTTGTAATATTTTTTATTAGAAGTGATGATTTTTTAAATAAAAATTATTTTGGAGAGGTTTTGTAATTAATTCGAATTTAAATGCAACCTAAGGCTATTTTTTTGTAATTAATTTGAATTTGAAGGTAATTATTTAAATTTGAATGTAGCATGAGGCTATTTTCTGCAACCAAGTAAATACTTGAGGTTTCCTTCCATAAACAAAAAGGAAAAAAGGGTTGGATGGCTTTAAAGCTTGACATGGAGAAAGCTTATGACAAGATCAACTGGAACTTTATAGAAGCGGCACTAATTAAATTTGGTTTTCACCCACAATGGGTGTCATGGATTATGATATGCATGACCACCACAACCTTTTCTGTCCTTGTTAACAATAGTCCAGGTAAGCAATTTAAGCCTGAAAGAGGTATCCGACAAGGTGATCCCCTTGCTCCATATATTTTTTTCATTGTTATGGAAAGCTTAGCTAGAGAGCTACTGTCTGAATCTCATCTAGATGATGCTCTCATTGGTATAAAATTAATGTCAAGAGGTGCTCCCATTCCTTTTCTTACCTTTGCGGATGATACACTTATATTTGCGAGAGCCACACATAAAAGCCTTGACACGATAAAAAATATGCTTAACAACTTTTCCAACCTCTCAGGACTAACCATTAACTATCATAAGAGCTCAATTCAAGTATCCAAAAATGTAAACCAAGCTACGGCTAGAGCATTGGCACAACAAATGAACATCCCGATTTCCCGAGGGATGGAAAAATACTTGGGTATACCCATCATTAATGGGAGAGTAAAAAATTGTGTCTTTGAAGAAGCTCTACAAAGCCTAAGAAAGCAACTTTCTAAATGGAAAGCATCGTCGCTGTCTCAAGCAGGTAGAACGACACTCATCCGAGCTAATCTTAGCTCAAAAACAAATTACCTTATGCAGAGTTTCCTTCTGCCGAAAGGAATCCTACAACAAATTGATCAAATAAATAAGAACTTCTTTTGGAACAAAACCCAATCTGAACGCTATAACCCTTTGATTAGTTGGGACAAGATATGTGCGCCTAAGCATCAAGGTGGTCTCGGAATCAAAACTGCTGAGGAGAGGAATATTAGCCTCCAAATGAAACTCCAATGGAAAATCTACACCGAACCAGACAATATATAGGTGAAGGTAATTAAGGAAAAGTACCTACAAAATGGAACTATTACGGATATTAATATCCATAATGCTTCCTGGCAATTCGGCCGCCTACTCCATCTGAGAGATCGGTTCCAAAAGGGCCTCCTTTGGATTATTGGGAATGGCACTAGTATAAATGTCTGGTCTGACCCCTGGGTTAATGACATTACATTGGAATGTTTTGAAAATAACAATGACCCTGAAATGAAAGTTTCACAACTCTTGGATCCGCACCGGAAGTGGAACTTACGATTTCTTAATCAACTCTTCCCTTCTCATGTGGTCAAAACTATTACTCAAATTCAAGTCCCTGATTGGGATACGCCTGACAGATTGATTTGGAAGATTAACAGGGACGGTGTATTCACTACAAAATCAACACAAAAATTAGCTCGAAACAATGGTCACAACAACAATGACTATAGTTGGATTTGGAAGCTCCAACTCCCACCAAGAACTCAGAACTTTGTTTGGAAGTTGGTGACAGATAGTTTACCAACAAAACTACGGTTAAATAGATTTATCAACAGAGTTCCATCTTAATGTTGTCTCTGCAATACGGAGGATGAAGATGCCAACCATCTCCTACTTCAATGTCCTATTTCTAGGTCCATTATTGATAATTATGAGAATCATACGGGCAAGTCCTTTATTGGAATAAGGGATGCTCATACCAATATAGAGGAAATAGATCAAATCAAAAGACATAACACATATTTCGAACATCTTTGCATGATATGGCAAACTATTTGGGAGATCAGAAACTCAATCATTTTTAAAAATAAAAGGATGGAGAATGTGTCCTCTATTATTCAGCAAATTGTTATTTGTATTTCAGATTGGGAGAAAGCCCAGAAAAAGGAAAAAGTTGGTACAAAGAAAAGGAAAGGTAGACTTATAAAATGGGTTAAGCCACCTACGACCATCTACAAAATCAATGTAGATGGTTCTGTCAAACTCTCTGGGGAATGCCAAATAGGGGGCATTGTCAGAGATTGGGATGGACATGTCATTGATTTTTTCCATGAAAAGGTTCCAAAGGGATCAGTTCTCCAAACTGAATCCCTTGCTTTCTGCAAAGGGATAGAGCTAGCACGCAGAAGAGGCTGGCAAAATGTCATAATTGAAGGAGATAGTTTGGGCGTGATCAAGGCAATAGAGGATACCTATAAGGTGCCATGGGAGATACTTAGGGTAATTCAGAAGATCAAGAATATGAAGAGGAATTTTGTGAAGATTGAATTCCGACACTGCTTCAGAGAAGCAAATTCAGCAGCTGATTATATAGCTAAGAATGATTTTGATTGTAATCCATTTACCGTCCCTTTTAATAGGGAGCTTTGTAACATCATCTAACAGGATGATCAAGAATGATCTTTGCTTGCAAAGACATTCTAATGTTTGCCTACTGTAAAAAAAAAAAAGTAAATAGTTGAGGCTATTTTCTACATTTTTTATAGTTCAGGCTATTAAGCGCAACAACCCCTAAAAATTAGGCTATTTTTTACAATTTTCCCTTAATTATGAAACACAAGAACAGAACTCTAAACAAAACGAGGGAAAAAATAATAGAAAAATAGAACTAATTAATGAAGAAAGAAACAACCAAACAAACCAACATGGTAGACGTGAAGACAGGTTATGAACGGCGAAGACACATCATAACTAAAACTAACAATCCGTGCATCTTACCGCCGAGGAGCAAAACAGAAAAACTCTCACCAGGAAATTGACATCCTAAAAGGTGAGGATTACTACACCACTTCCTATAACACTCCTTATATCACTAAATTATTTTCACATTTATTTAATATTAAAAAATATGAAATTAAAATTATATTCATATTTCAAATATCTATTTTAATATGTTTATATACTTTTATTGTAAAAAAAATCATATTTTAAGAATTTTAAAAAATTAAAACGGTATTATTTTACGAAATATAATTATATATATAAAAAATTAAACAAGATTTTTCAAAATAAAAGTTTATAAACATACTTTTATATTTTTATAGATGTTTGAAATATGAATAAATTTTTTATAAAATTAAATAAATGTACAAATAATTTAATAGTGTAGAGAATGTTATAGGGAGGGTTTCACATTTTTTTTTGTAATCATATAAAAAATTCATAGGACGTCTAACTCTTTTTTTTGCTAAACTTTTGATGGGAGGAAATAGTGGCGGAACTATATTACCGCAGGAGCGGGGCTAGGGAGTCACGTGCCTCCTCTCTCATTTGACGAATTACATAGGTATAATTTTTTTGTCGATAGCTTTGTTTTAATATATAACACGCTCTAATATGACATCTGAGTAAAAAGTTATAAATGTTTAAAAACTAAATCTATATTAATCATTTTAATTTTATCTCAATAGACTATAATGCTTTTAAATGTTACTTAAATTAATATTCACATACTATAATTCATATCGAGAGCTTCAAAATGAGGTACGCAAGTTTTAAATTTTTACTCTTAGTTATACATTATTATATGTTAATAGTGCAACAAGTTACATATTGACTAGAGTTGTTCTTCAAGCCGAACAAATCTGGTTTTGCTTGATTATATTTAGCTCGTTTAGAAATGAGTCGAGCTCGAGTGGGCTTGTTTAGTAAATGAACGGGCTCAAATTGAATTTTTTTTCAAGTATTATGCAAACTTAGGTGCTCATGGCATAGTAACTTAAATGATATTTTTATAAATTTCATAAAATTTGAGTTTAACTCGACCAGAACCGATCTTTAAATCAATGTTGAAAATATGCTCATCTCTAACTCATTTAGTAAATGAAGCTCGAGTTAAGCAGAATCCGAGTAAAGCTCAAGCTACTCGACTCATATAACAACCTTAATATTAAGTTAATGTTTATTATATTGCGTTTTATATCCTTACTAGTCTTAGTACCCGCCCGTTGTGCGGTTTCTTAATAAATAAAATGATATTTAATTTATATTTTATTTAACAATAAACTAAATTAGGAGTACATTTAGTTCAGATCAATATACAACATATTATATTGAAAAATCAATATATCAACACACACAAATATATATATAAATTATGTTTGATGGAAATTAATACTTCAATTTTTCTTAAATAAATAAATCAAAACCTTGGAAATTTTTTAAGATAAAAAATAAAAAGTACACAAAATCATAGAATAATGTCAACGTATCTATTAAATTATAATCAATTCGCATACATGTCATATTCTAGATTAATATGGTGTTATTTTTTTAACCACATCAATTAATAAACTAATATAATTTTGTCATCTCAATTAATGGTCTCACTGATTTTTATAAATATTCAACCTTATATCTTATTTAGCTAGAAAACTTATCTTTTTATATCAAATAATCTATCTAATATTATATAAATTAATAAGTTATTATCATATATTACTTAGTTATATTCTGATAATATTTTTTATAAATATTATCGATATTTATATTTATTTTTATAAATATTGGTTGTATAAATAAATTAAAAATAATTATACGGTGATGTTAATTAAAAATAAGCTTACTATTATTTTTTTCTATTTTGATGTGTTACTACCGTTGTATTGATGTTAACAAAGATGGTTTCTATTTTTCTTTTTTTTTATATTGGATATATAAATAAATTAAAAATAAGTATATGGTACGGTGATGTTAATTAAAAATAAGTATACTATTATTTTTATTAAATATATCAAATTGAATCTAACTATAAATAATTCTACATATTTTGTAACTATAAATAAAAAAAGTATATTAGATATATAAATAAATTTTAAATAAGTATACGGTGATGGGAATAAACAAAAGATGGATAAATATTGAATATTTCTTAGATGTGAAGATAAAAAGGTAAGTTTTCTATTTAATTAAGTTATAATGTTGAATATTTATTTATAAAAATCATAATTAAGATATAAGGTTATATTTGATAGATTATTTGGTCTAAAAAAGATAAGTTTGTTTACCTAACTATATTGACTTATTAATTGATGTGGATAAAAAAAATAACACAATTTTAATCCAGAATATGACACATATGCAAAAATAATACTATTTTAATACAGAAAATGTCACGTATACTAATGGCACCAGATGTCGTTTCAAGTCTCTGTTTTAGTATTTTATATAAATTTAGTTAAAAATTTTTGAATATTTTATTTATTTATTTTTTAAAACGGAAAAAATAATAGCGTTTCTTATAAATCGATAATATTGTATATTAAAATAATATTATTTATTATCATATTGTATATTAAAATTTTTATCAATTTAATCTAAAACGACATTGTACGTACATGTATCACGTATATTATGCCCCTCCTAAAATTTTCGGGGTGCGGCTGATATGCCCCCTAACAGGTTAAACAAATACGCGCTGGCAACTAAGTTGGACGTACCGACATACAAGTCCAGTCTATTCCCACTCTCCAGCCAGCATTTGAAGATGGGGACCTACCGGCCAGCCCACATTAGCCACGTGTGATGCTGCCGAAACGGCGCCGTTCGCTTCAATCAGATTCAAAGCGGTGCGTATCTACTACTCTGTCAAAAACGCAGACCCTCACATGGTGGTACCCGCCTCCTAGTTCATTTATTAGCTTGTTTTCGTTTTTGCTTTCGCTTTCTATTTTCTATTTTCTATTTTCTATTTTCTATTTCGCCGGATTTTTATAATACACATACCATACACTACTCGGTAACAGACTATCGCGGGTCCCACCTCCAGCCGGCGAACCGTGTCCCTCCGCCCCCCGGCCCAGCCTATATATACGCGTCGTTTCGACTCTCTCTTCCAACTCAACACACAGTTTCAATTCCCCTTCCTCTTCCTTTTGCAATAAACTCTTTTAACACTCCGTTTCCAGCTTTCTCATCACCTCCTTCAGTTGATCTCAGAAATGGCGAGGCAATCAGCAGCAACCTTCATCGCCATCGTCTTGGCCGCCGCAGCCGTGGCCGTCACCGCCGCCCAGGACACCTCCCCCGCCAGCGCTCCAGCTCCGTCGATCCAGACCGGAGCCGGGCTCTCCCTCGCCGTCTCCGGTGGCGCCGTTGTTTGCTCCCTCCTCATCTCCCTCTTCTCTCTCCTCCGTCACTGAAACTAATTAAACGCCGCCGCCGTTTGGATTTGTGTTGTTCAATTTTCGGCTGATGAGGATGAAGATCGAATTTTTATCGATCAATTTTGGATACACAACACACATATATGTTGTTCGCAATTAATTTTTATACCATCAAATATCCGCAGCTTCTTTGTGATTCCAGCTGCTCTCCCTTCTTGTTGTTTGTTCTTCAATTAATTCATTATTCTTTATTGGTGTGTAATCTAGCCGCCCATCGATCTTTATTTGAGTTCGTATTAAAAAATAAAAAAAAGGACGAAATTCTCACGCATATTTATACATATATATATACATATATACATATATACATACACATGTACATATATATACATACACATACATACATATATATATACATACATACACATATACATATACATATACATACATACATACATATATACATGTAGATATATGCATGTATACATGTATATATATACATGTATGTATGTATATATATAGGGTAGAGTTCCAGTAAAACAATTGATATGGTGTAACATGTAATGTAATTATAGACGCTAGATTAAAAACTAATCAATGGAATATATTCCTTTGAAATATGCCACATAATACTTATGGTACTTATGGTGGAGGAGTTGTACCAGATTGGGAAATTCAAAACCAAATAATAACTATAGTAAATGAGAAGACTAAAATCATGGTCATCATCAGGACGTATATAGTAACAATTCAAGTAAGAAAGGATATAATGTAGAATTTTCTAATCAAATCATTACAAAATATTGAACCAAATTTCGGATAGAATATTAGTTGCATTCGAGACGACCTTCTAAAAAAATTGGATAAAGTATCAAATCAATTCGTATTACTGAATACACCAATTTAATAAAATGAATATTATAACTTTAACACGTTAAATTTTATATCCAACTTATCTAAATTTATTGACACATAATTTTTTTCCGGAGATAGGCATTTATGCAAATAGAATATTTAGTAAATTAATTATGAATATTTAGTTAGGCACATATAAATATTTCATTAATTTAATATGAATATGCAAAACATTGGATATACTCAGCCAATAATAACTACAATAAACGAGATAGACAAAATTGTGGTCATCGTCGTCAATATGTTAAATTGAGAATTAGGAAACAACATAAATTAAATATTTTTAATAAAATCAGAAGAAAATATTGGATGTGACATTGCCGAACTTGACTTTAATGGAACATTATAAAATTTATAAATATTAAAAATATCCGGATATGAAATACTTCGTATGAGTAACTTAATATTCATTATGGGAGGACTATATTACTCGAGGTTGTTAGATATATAGTTTTGTATTTATGATTAACTTAATACTCATATAGTAAGTTAATTTTATTTGTTATTTTAGAAGGTGATATCAAGTGTTGATATTCATTATTATGAAGTCTGATATTCATTATTTCAAATGGTGATATTCTTTATTTTGATGGGTTATATTCATATAATAAAACGAGAAATGTAACTAATACCATTGCTTTATTTAGAGAAAATATTCGTCATTTAAAAGAGTGATATTTGTTATTGTGATTATTGATATTCATATTTTTAAATGGGGAATTCACATTTCACTATAATGGAGTTCACGATTGTTTTTTCCATTTCTTAATTTTATCCTAATTTGCCTACCGGCTTGTACATTTAATAGAATGAAATTAACATCATTCCATAATTTTCTCAAAACTTCACGTATACAAGGTATGACAATAACTTAATTGCCTTTTCAATTCACTCACTCACTCAATGCTAATTAATAATATAAACAATACATACTATAGGGTTTATCTAAAATTAAATCTCAACCACTCATTCCATCTTAATCCAACGCCCTTAATTGTGTTACATATTACACCCTATAAAACGTTTCATTGGAACCTTTACCTATATATATAGAGAGGGAGGGTTCAGTTGAGAAGAACCTCTATCGATAAGAAGGAAAGAAGTAATATAATTGGTGGAGACGGACCTACTTTTTTATATAAAAAACAACCCTCACGCGCTAGCGCTGTTTCTTCAACCTCCGTCTCCTTCAAACACCTTGACCTTCTCCTTTTTGATGCCCCTCCAAACACCGCCATTGCCGTGCTCTATTGTCTTCCCCGATCTTAACAGCTCCAAGATGTCGAGGCCCCGATCTTAGCAACTCTTCGAGCGCTTCCAGATCTATGTTAGGTTGCGATACATTATCGTTCGTGATTGTGGATGATGCCGACGGGGATCTACATCCTTCAATCACCCTCTCTCCGGGTGCCTAGGAGCTCTATAAGGCGGAGGGTCCCTAGGGTTAACCGGGTTCCTTTGTGGTTGATGGAACCTTTGGTCTCCCCAATATTGGTGATTGGGACCCCTCATATAGCGCGCCTCTTGGTGAGTCTCCGCTAGGTGTACTTGTTCAGCATGGGGGCACTCGATGGTGGTGTGCCGCTGCGATCCGCATTCAATGCAATCTTGGTTCGCTGAAAGGAACCTCACTTGCTTTTGGAGCTTTCGAAGTTGATCTCTATGGAATTGCTACTTCACGTCCGGATCGATCACATTGGAGGGTTCATATAAGGGCATAGATGGGGCAGGCCTCGACGATGATGGTGTGTCAGAAGCCTCAGGAGTCCCATATGTATTGTCAAATTCCACCAATCTTTCTATGGTTTTCCAAGCCTCTTGTGGAGCGAGTTCAAGATAGCCATAGGCGGTGTAAGTGTTGATCCTTTCCTTGGTAGCAGCATCAAGGGCATTGTATATGATCTCCTGAATTACGTACGGTGGTTGGCCATGCGCCGGGCATGATCGTAGTAGGTCCTTAAACCTTTCCCAAACAGTCACCAGAGCCTCACCAGGCTTTTGTTTGAAAGCCGTGATTTTCTGTCGGATCAACGCCATCTTAGAAGGAGGAAAGAATTTGTTGAGGAACGCGTCCTTGACTTCATTCCAGGTGCGGAGCGATCTTGGGGCTAAGCTTTCCAACCACTGTAATGCTTTCCCTGTAAGAGACCATCGAAAGGCTTTTAGTTGGACATATTCAAGACTTCGTCCATCAGCAATAGTATCACATAGGTCTAAGAAGGTTGAAATTTGTGCCATAGGGCATTCATTAGGTTTTTCTTCATATTGGTGCCTTCTAATCTCAGTTAGGAAGTTAGGTTTTATTTCAAAATTAGAGGCAGGGATAAGAATTGCCGATTCAAGCACTGTGAGAGCGGGGTGCATATATTGCTTGGCATTCCGAGGGAGGGCATTGATTTGGGCTTCTATTTGCCTCCGGCCTTCCTCCTCCCTATCCGCACGCTCCTTAAGTGCTGCCTCTCTAGCCGTTAGGTCCTCAACCTGCTTCCTTAGTTGATCAATAAGTTCAGCCTGGTTCGCGTTGTCCGCCATGATTCTTTGAGCTTGGGCTCTTAGAAGGAAATAGCGCTCAGCGTCGTCTACTCCTTCAAATTCAGGTGGGCGATCAGCACGTCACATACACCTGCAAAAAACAAGACTAGGTGGAGACGTGAGATAGACTACTAGGGCGCGATGATTGCCTCCCCGGCAACGGCGCCAATTTGTTAAGAGAGGTAAGTCGAGTTCTCAAATTACAAATAATAAAGATGTAAACGTAAACCGACTCCTAGCCTAAGAAAATAATTACAAGACTTCCTTCCGTTGTAGTGGAAGGGTAGTCAGGATCGATCCACGAGGAGGCGTGTCAGCGGGATCCTAGTAGCTTTGTAAATCTCAAGTCTGCATCGACCAGAAGCCTCGATTTCGACCTTGGAGCTCGATGTCGACCTCGGCTGTCGATGTTCTCTGCAACAGAAGACCTGCAGAAACAAAAACAAGTGGTCGATATCGACTGGAAAGGGTCGATATCGATGTCAGCCACGAAATCGACTGGCTCAGAAGACTGCCAGTCGACACAGTAGGGTCGATATCGATGCTAGGGGGTCGATATCGATGTCAAGCAAACTTCGCAGAATGATCGTCGTCGACTCAGAAAACTGTCGACGAACTCAATGGTCGATATCGACGTCTGGTGTCGATATCGATGTCTTCCTGCAGTGGGTTAGTTCTTCGTCGGCAAAGAAAGGCCGAAGAATTGAGAATGGAGAGAGAAGCAATGAACAGAAATAAAACAGAGGGTTTTGGGTGTATAAAATATGTAAAAAGCAACTCCTAGGATTAGGGTTTACCACAACGTTAACCAATGCATGCGATAAGATAAATAAGACGGACAATTGCGCTATTTCACCTGAGGGTCAAGCTTTCGCCGTACACCAACTCTTAGGATTACTCTTGCAAATAAACCTAATTGTCTCTACCAATTTTATGTTTATAACTCAAGTTGTTAGCATGAATCCCTTTTCTTTCGATTAGGACTAAACATAGAATCGTAGGAGGAGAGATAGACACAACGATATCAACATCAAATACTTACCTCAAGCGCGCAAGGCTAACGTCGGGCTCACCCCGACCCTAAGAGCTTTGGGGAACTACTCGCTTCTCATCATGGAACTCATTGTTGATTGAAAAGAAGAAACTTGCATTAAAATAAACTCCGAAGCTTTACAACTCAACGTCAACTGTCGCAAACGTCAAACCCTAAAACTTCTCTCTAACTCTAACTTTATTGAATGTAATTGAACTCTAAAATTGGATTCGTTCTTGGATGAAAGATGATTGAATGCCAGCCCCTAGGGCTTTATTTATAGGCTACTAATCCTCGCTATCCAAGGATTGTAACTCCTATCTAAACTATGAACTCTATCCGAACAATTAGGATAGGTCTTTTATTTTGATAAAACTTAAATAACTTAAAGGTAAAAGATAAATAAAACTTCAGCTGCCATCTATCTTGAAAGTGTAAGATAAATCCGTGCCTCCTTGAAGATATAGTTCCAATCCGCATCTCGAAACCGAGTCTATCTTCTGTCGAGATAAGGGGTCGATATCGACACCAGGGGTCGATATCGAGTTCTCTGTTCCTGCTCGACTTGTTCAGCTCTGGTCGATGTCTATGTTGAGGTCGATATGGGGGTCGATATCGACACCAGAGGTCGATATCTATGTTAGAGGTCGATATCTACCTCTGCTCAGCTTTACTTGGCTTCTCTGTTTTGACTCTGATTTCGCTCGAATTCCTGCATGGTTAGCTCAAAACTTGTGCAGATCCTATTTCTTGCATTTTAGCCCATTCTTGCACAAGTTTATATTCTTTTGAACCTTTTCTTTGGAGATCGAATGAAATATGAAGTCAAACGATGCGATAAAAGGAGATATAAATATGTACATCAAAACACCCCATACTTAGACTTGCTTGTCCTCAAGCAATAACCAAGCAATAACCAACACCTACAACACACCCTTCAAGTCTTCGCCCTTGTCAAAAGCAACATCATAAGCGGTAGCAAAGCAAAGCAAGTGAATTTAACGTCATAGCACATATTTAGGCGATCCATAGGCATATGCAATTTTGATCCAACCTCACAGGGATAATGTGTTTGCACTCAAATCTCATGTGTTTAGGCTATGAAGATCAACTCTCAACTCAATTCCATATACAATCTCATAAACATTGCAATTTATAATAATCCACTTCGCAACCAATTATGAAAATGCAATAAGAATTATCAAGAGGTCTTTCGCTCAATGGAAGACTTCAAAGAAGACTCCATTCGGCGGGGTTGTAACGGGGCTTGGTATGAAATAAAAGGGTATGGAATTATTTGGCTATGTGGTGCTTTTATAATTTGGGAATCAAGACTCCTAAATTTCAACACTTGCAATATCCAAACCATAACTCTTCAATGTTGCACTTTCCAAGCTCAATCTCCTATAAGGCTCTTTTCCAATTCATCTTTCTATAATATGCTCTAAAGATGCACTAAAAGATGTAAACCAATCTATCAACCCTTCTTCCAAACTCTCATATACCTCTAAAAAATATAACACTTGTATGAATAAAAGACTTAAGGATTTTGGCTCATGCACTATATATATACATCTTTCTTTTTTTTTCGGATTTTTTTTTCGGAAATAATAAATGAATACTAAAGATATGTGCATTTATATGGTGAGCCAAAAAAATCCTTTTACAAAATATGACAAAATGTAAATATGCACCAACCCATAACTTCCTTGCTCGAAACTGGACATTATGCTCTTTTCTTTCCACAAGGCATTAGTCCAGCCAATCTAAGTCTCAATTCCCAAATGGGGGTCAGGCTCAATTCGGCTAGGGATAATTTTGTGGAGTTGGTAATTTCAGGCTCAGGCTAATGTTCTGGCTTCAAGCAGGGATAATGCAGGGTAGGTAAAGAGAGAATAAAAATGGCTTAAAAGATGCCTCCATCATTTAATTCTCGTAAACATAAACATATATATGCATTGGTTTTGAATAACTATCACAACATTTATAGATGCATAGGAAGAGTAAATTCACTCAAGAAAGCGGAGGGATTTTTGATGTTCTCCCTATAGGCCAAAATTCTCACTTAGGACAATTTTTGTTGGATTTTCTTTTTAGCCTAGGATCATATGTGCTCAATTTCATCACAAGTTCACAATCTACATAAAAATTTTAAGGACTTAGGCTAAACCATCCAAATATGCCATAGGGTTTACATGATCAAGTCAGCTATTGAGTTTTTATCCTAGGACATCTAAGTAGGGTTTAAAAATAAACTTAAAAATAAACATGCATTTTTTGTATTTTTGACATTTTTCTATTTTTTTTTGGATTTTTTTTGACATTTTATAAAAGTAAAACTAAGAACAAAAATTTAAACATGAATGCAAAGCGAAGAAGAAAACCAAGTTATGACCATAAGAAATGTTTTTCCCCCACCCCATACTTAAAATATACAGTGTCCTCACTATATTAAAAAGAAGAACAAGGGTAGAGAGAAACTCACAGTGCAACCTACGGATTCAGGTCGATTTCAGGTTAGGTCGATGCCAAAAGTCGATATCTAGGTCAGTGGTCAATGTCGACTGCATCTGTCGAAGTCGAGGAAGAAAGTGAAGACAAGGGCTGCCTGATTGGGGTCGATATCGAGTATTAGGGTCGATATCGACCTCCCTTTTTCACTCCTGAGTCCTCGATGTCGACTCCAGGAGGTGGCTTGACCCTGGGGGGGTCGATTTCGACTGGCATGGTCGATTTCGACTGCCTCTGCAGAAGCTTCTTTTCTTCTTCGTCGTTCCTTTTGCTTGGTACCCTGAAATCTTTGTTAGAAATATAGATAAAGCACGAATTATATCAGTTTTAAGAGTTTAAAAAAACCAAAAGTTAAATCCTAAAAACCATCTATCCAAAATTTAAAGGTTTTATGTACATGCTCTAGAGTTTTGAGTCGCTAGGCCGACTTCTCCGTCAATTCTTCACGACCCTTTTATGTAGGGACCCTTCGAGCGTGAGCCTTCTCCTGGATCATCTAGGTCCTTTTGGTAGTAGCTAAGCTCGGCGACCAAGGCTTCTTTGTTGTTAGGTTCTTCTTTAGGCGCTTTTCTTCTCTTTCTAGACCTAACTTTAGCAATATAGGCAAACCATGGAGCTTTGACCCTCTCTTTAGTAGAATTATCAATAATGGGCTTAATTGATTCATCAATAAGGGACAGAGGAGGGTTAGGAGTCATACCTGGGCTTACCTGTTTGGACCCGAAACAGAAATCTTCGAGCTGAGGGGTGGTCGATTTCGACCAAGGAGGGTCGATTTCGAGAGCTTTGGTCGATATCGATATGTCGGGGTCGATATCGACCTCTGTGACCCCATACTTAAGCTCCTGGCAGCGATCTGGCATACTCGATTTCGACCAAGGGGGGTTGATTTCGATGTTTTTAGTCGATATCGACTGGTTCCAGTCGATGTCGACCCTGCTTGCTGTTTCCGTCTTCGCCAACAAAAATTTTCTAAGTTTTTCCTTAGCCGGCGAAAGGACTGCTTGCTCCAGGTGCTTTGTTTCGCTCATGGTCGGGTTGAAAGAGAATTCTATTACTTCGTTCCCTATAGTAAAGGTTAGTAACCCTCGACGTACATTGATATTGGCATCTGCGATAGCTAAGAAAGGCCTACCAAGGATAATAGGCACTACAGGATCTTCAAGCATCTCCAATACAATGAAATCAGTAGGCACAAAGAACTTACCTACCTTTACCGGAACGTCATCAACTATACCTGTGGGTCTGACGAATGAGTTGTCAACCATATAAAGTTTCATGTCCACAGGTTCAAGGGCGCCAATGTTCACCTTTTGCCAAATAGGAAGGGGCATGAGACTTACACTTTCCCCTAGATCACAAAGGGCTTTGTAACGATGTTGGCCAAGTCCCACGGTGATTGCAAACTTCCCTGGATCACTCTTCTTCTCAGGGAAGTCCATCTTTGAGCACTCCTCTGCGATTTCTGCCATGGATCTCTTCTTGCTCAGGATGTCTTTCAGGAATCGCACATAGGCAGGCATCTCGCTTAGGGCTTCTGTAAGAGGGATAGTAACGTTAAGTCCTTGAAGTATTTTTACAAAGTGCCTAAACTTACCTTTGGTGGGATCCTCCAATGCTTTGTATGGAAAGGGCAACGTCATCTTTGGTGGAGGGGCCAAAACGGTGGTCGGAGGAGCCTGTTGGACATCGATGTCGACTGGGCTTTGGTCGATATCGACTGGAATGGTCGATGTCGACCTCTGTTGTGGCTTTGATGGCTCTGTAGTGGCCTCGATATCGACCTAGGTGTCGACCTAGGGGTCGATATCGACATCATCCTTGACATCGACTGGTCTGTCGATGTCGACTGGATCTGCTGCTTTCTCCTCCGCTTCCGTTCGTGGCTTTTGTACTTTGGTGCCACTCCTTAATTGTATGGTTGCGACATGGCCCATCCCGGATTGTCCCTTAGGATTTGTAGTGGGTTGACCAGGGAGTGTTCCGGATGGTCTAGGGATTTGTGCTGCCAATTGACCCAGTTGGGTCTCTTCGTTCCTTTTCCATATATCCATCTCCCCAATCCTTGTGGTAAGGTGATTGAGTTGAGAATGGATGGCATTGATGGATTGATCATTCTTAGCTTGATTCCTCCTTATCTCATCTAGCACAAGTTGAAGATCATCCTTCTTTTGGTCTCTCTCCGGGTGCCCAGGAGCTCTATAAGGCGGAGGGTCCCTAGGGTTAACCGGGTTCCTTTGTGGTTGATGGAACCTTTGGTCTCCCTAATATTGGTGATTGGGACCCCTCATGTAGCGCGCCTCTTGGTGAGTCTCCGCTAGGTGTACTTGTTCAGCATGGGGGCACTCGATGGTGGTGTGCCGCTGCGATCCGCATTCAATGCAATCTTGGTTCGCTGAAAGGAACCTCACTTGCTTTTGGAGCTTTCGAAGTTGATCTCTATGGAATTGCTACTTCACGTCTGGATCGATCACATTGGAGGGTTCATATAAGGGCATAGATGGGGCAGGCCTCGACGATGATGGTGTGTCAGAAGCCTCAGGAGTCCCATATGTATTGTCAAATTCCACCAATCTTTCTATGGTTTCCCAAGCCTCTTGTGGAGCGAGTTCAAGATAGCCATAGGCGGTGTAAGTGTTGATCCTCTCCTTGGTAGCAGCATCAAGAGCATTGTATATGATCTCCTGAATTACATACGGTGGTTGGCCATGCGTCGGGCATGATCGTAGTAGGTCCTTAAACCTTTCCCAAACAGTCACCAGAGCCTCACCAGGCTTTTGTTTGAAAGCCGTGATTTTCTGTCGGATCAACGCCATCTTAGAAGGAGGAAAGAATTTGTTGAGGAACGCGTCCTTGACTTCATTTCAGGTGCAGAGCGATCTTGGGGCTAAGCTTTCCAACCACTGTAATGCTTTCCCTGTAAGAGACCATCGAAAGGCTTTTAGTTGGACATATTCAAGACTTCGTCCATCAGCAATAGTATCACATAGGTCTAAGAAGGTTGAAATTTGTGCCATAGGGCATTCATTAGGTTTTCCTTCATATTGGTACCTTCTAATCTCAGTTAGGAAGTTAGGTTTTATTTCAAAATTAGAGGCAGGGATAAGAATTGCCGATTCAGGCACTGTGAGAGCGGGGTGCATATATTGCTTGGCATTCCGAGGGAGGGCATTGATTTGGGCTTCTATTTGCCTCCGGCCTTCCTCCTCCCTATCCGCACGCTCCTTAAGTGCTGCCTCTCTAGCCATTAGGTCCTCAACCTGCTTCCTTAGTTGATCAATAAGTTCAGCCTGGTTCGCGTTGTCCGCCATGATTCTTTGAGCTTGGGCTCTTAGATGGAAATAGCGCTCAGGGTCGTCTACTCCTTCAAATGCAGGTGGGCGATCAGCACGTAGCATACACCTGTAAAAAAACAAGACTGGGTAGCGACGTGAGATAGACTAATAGGGCGCGATTGATTGCCTCCCCGGAAACGACGCCAATTTGTTAAGAGAGGTAAGTCGAGTTCTCAAATTACAAATAATAAAGATGTAAACATAAATCGACTCCTAGCCTAAGCAAATAATTACAAGACTTCCTCCCGTTGTAGTGCAAGGGTAGTCAGGATCGATCCACGAGGAGGCGTGTCAGCGGGATCCTAGTAGCTTTGTAAATCTCAAGTCTGCGTCGACCAGAAGCCTCGATTTCGACCTTGGAGCTCAATGTCGACCTCGGATGTCGATGTTCCCTGCAACAGAAGACCTGCAGAAACAAAAACAAGTGGTCGATATCAACTGGAAAGGGTCGATATCGATGTCAGTCACGAAATCGACTGGCTCAGAAGACTGTCAGTCGACACAGTAGGGTCAATATCGATGCTAGGGGGTTGATATCGATGTCAAGCAAACTTCGCAGAATGATCGTCGTTGACTCAGAAAACTGTCGACGAACTCAGTGGTCGATATCGACGTCTGGTGTCGATATCGATGTCTTCCTGCAGTGGGTTAGTTCTTCGTCGGCAAAGAAAGGCTGAAGAATTGAGAATGGAGAGAGAAGCAATGAACAGAAATAAAACAGAGGGTTTTGGGTGTATAAAATATGTAAAAAGCAACTCCTAGGATTAGGGTTTACCACAATGTTAACCAATGCATGCGATAAGATAAATAAGACGGACAATTGCGCTATTTCACCCGAGGGACAAGCTTTCGCCATACACCAACCCTTAGGATTACTCTTGCAAATAAACCTAATTGTCTCTACCAATTTTATGTTTATAACTCAAGTTGTTAGCATGAATCCCTTTTCTTTCGATTAGGACTAAACATAGAATCGTAGGAGGAGAGATAGACACAACGATATCAACATTAACTATTTACCTCAAGCGCGCATGGCTAACGTCGAGCTCACCCCGACCCTAAGAGCTTTGGGGAACTACTCGCTTCTCATCATGGAACTCATTGTTGATTGAAAAGAAGAAACTTGCATTAAAATAAACTCCGAAGCTTTACAACTCAACGTCAACTGTCGCAAACGTCAAACCCTAAAACTTCTCTCTAACTCTAAATTTATTGAATGTAATTGAACTCTAAAATCGGATTCGTTCTTGGATGAAAGATGATTGAATGCCAGCCCCCTAGGGCTTTATTTATAGGCTACTAATCCTCGCTATCCAAGGATTGTAACTCCTATCTAAACTATGAACTCTATCCGAACAATTAGGATATGTCTTTTATTTTGATAAAACTTAAATAACTTAAAGGTAAAAGATAAATAAAACTTCAGCTGCCATCTATCTTGAATGTCTAAGATAAATCCTTGCCTCCTTGAAGATATAGTTCCAATCCGCATCTCGAAATCGAGTCTATCTTCTGTCGAGATAAGGGGTCGATATCGACACCAGGGGTCGATATCGAGTTCTCTGTTCCTGCTCGACTTGTTCAGCTCTGGTCGATGTCTATGTTGAGGTCGATATGGGGGTCGATATCGACACCAGAGGTCGATATCTATGTCAGATGTCGATATCTACCTCTGCTCAGCTTTACTTGGCTTCTCCGTTTTGACTCTGATTTCGCTCGAATTCCTGCATGGTTAGCTCAAAACTTGTGCATATCCTATTTCTTGCATTTATCCCATTCTTACACAAGTTTATATTCTTTTGAACCTTTTCTTTGGAGATCGAATGAAATATGAAGTCAAACGATGCGATAAAAGGAGATATAAATATGTACATCATTTGTTTTGTACGTAGAATCAAATATCACAACATCTCCAAAAATTGAATAAATTTTCCTTGATAATGTATCCGCCCAAAATACCATGGTCAATCTGTCTTCTTTGTCCACAGAAAGTGATGTACATACTTATACCTCCTTTTATTTCATCTTTTGACTTCTTATTTCATTTGATTTCCAAAGAAAAGGTTCAAAAGAATATAAACTTGTGTAAGAATGGGCTAAAGTGCAAGAAATAGAGTCTGCACAAGTTTTGAGCTAACCATGCAAGAATTCGAGCGAAATCAGAGTCAAAATGAAGAAGCCAAGTGAAGCTGAGCAGAGGTAGATATCGACCTTCAACATAGATATCGACCTTTGACATAGATATCGACCTTCAACATCCATATCGACCTTCAACATCCATATCGACCTTCAACATAGATATCGACCTCAACATAGACATCGAGTGGAGATGGACAAGTTGAGCAGAAACACAGACATCGATAACGACCTCTGTGGTCGATATCGACCTTATCTCGACAGAAGATAGATTCGATTTTGAGACTCGGATTATGAATTCTATCATCAAGGCCACGGATTATCTTGTACTTCTAGATAGTTAGTAGCTGAATTTATCTTTACCTTTATGTTTTATCGAGTTGTTTAAAGTTTTATCAAAATAAAAGACATATCCTAATTGTTTGGATAGAGTTCATAGTTTAGATAGAAGTTACAATCCTTGGATAGCAAGGATTAGTAGCCTATAAATAAAGCCCTAGGGGCTGGTTTGTTAGAATCATCCAAGCAAGAAAGACAATAGCAATAGGCAATAGAAAGTTAGAGTTTTAGTTTTGAGCTTTAAAGTTTCAAGCGCTTACGATAGTTGGCGTTGAGATTGTAAAGATTCAAAGTTTTCCATTTATGCAAGTTATTTCAATTCAAAGCATGTCTACATTCAACATGTGCGAGTATTCCTCCAAAGCTCTTAGGGTCGGGGTGAGCCCGACGTTAGCCATGCGCGCTTGAGGTAAGTGTTAGATGTTGATATCGTTGTGTCTATATCATCTCTTACGATTCTATGTTTAGTCCTAATCGAAAGAAAAGGGATTCATGCTAACAACTTGAGTTATAAACATAAAATTGGTAGAGACAATTAGGTTTATTTGCAAGAGTAATCCTAAGAGTTGGTGTACGGCGAAAGCTTGTCCCTCGGGTGAAATAGCGCAATTGTCCGTCTTATTTATCTCATCGCATGCATTGGTTAACGTTGTGGTAAACCCTAATCCTAGGAGTTGCCTTTTATATAAGTTTATTCATCAAAACCACTTTCTTTATTTCTGATCATTGCATCCTCATCCATCCTAAAGTATTCGGCCTTTTTTCGCCGACAAAAAGCTAACGACTTTGCAGGAGAAGACATCGATATCGACCACAGACGTCGATATCGACCACTGAGTTGTCGACAGTTTTCTAAGTCGACGAAGATCATCACTGCTAAGTTACTGAACGTCGATATCGACCTCCAACGTCGATATTGACCACCTGTGTCGACTGGCAGTCTTCTGAGTCAGTCGATTTCGTCTGTTGACATCGATATCGACCTTTATTGTTGATATCGACTGCTTGTTTATCTAATTCTGCATTTACTTATCCGCATGCTTATCTGTTTAATTTCCGTTTGCATTACGCATTTCATCTTAGGAATAAGATGCTTATTATATGCCTCTCAGAGTGTGTTTACACACACGCATGAGTGACCCGATGATTGACCCAGATCCCCCTCTTTTTTTTTAGATTCAAGTAACCGTTAGCCGCTATCTTTGCTTATATGGATGCTTGGCGGGTTCAGACTTTTGGCGTTAGATCGAGAGTTTGAGAGACCACTAAACTTCCTCTCTTTTAAACTCTTTTACGTCGTTTTGACCCGGCTCTGTCGTGGCACCCTTTTGGATTGTATTCTGATTTATACTTTATTTTCGTTTCCGCTTGATTTCACGATTAGACTAAGGTAGGTACTTGGTCCCCACTGGGCCTATGATCTTTAAGGGTTCGAAATCCCTATTTCAAAACATTGCTTCTTTTTATTTCGAAAACTTGCGACTCGTACTTGGGTTCTAAGATCTAGTTGGAAGGTAACCTTTCCTTCTTAAACGTAACTCGGATAATTAGGTTTTCTTTCCTAGGCCCAAGGGAGGGGCAAATAGGGGAAAGAAGATCCTTATTTTCCGGGTCGTTACAGAAGTGGTATCCGAGCCTAGGTTGCTCAATCCGAGTACATATGAGTTGCAAAATGATTTCAAAACCGCCCACCGATTTACTATTTTGAAGAAGTTTCAAAAATCATTTCAAAAAGGGCAAAGCAAATTTTAGAATAAAACTGGTAGGATATTTTAGTTGAGAGATAGGATCGCTTGGGTAGAACGAGGTGATAGCCCATCTCTTATGGATGTAGATTTGGGGAATGGGTAGGCGGAACATAGCTTATTCTTTACAGATGGGCCTAGAAGACTCCAATGAATTTGCACCGTGGTGGTTGGAGTAGCGGGGTTAGGGTATAGGGACCGAGAAGTTGTTGCCCCCTCCAGCCGGTTGCCCCTCGAAGGGCAGCTTTTAGGTAGCTTCGACGAACTTGTATGATCTAAGCCCAAGGGCGATCCCCATCGAAGGGGATCAGATTGTATAAACAGTGATGATCGCTTCTGTGCTATCTGATTAAGGCTCGCCCTTCTCTTGTCCAGTAGTGATGGTTGACACGCGTCACGGAGCAGTTAGGCATGGGGGCCCAGTACGTCGGGGCAGGGGACGACCCCCTCGCCAGGTAATCGTTGAAGAGACTACTACTGGAGTTCAGACACATGAGACAGAGCAGGTCGAGATACCGATACCGCCACCGCAGATGCCTACGGACAGGGTAGGCCTTGAGGGGATGATTACCGCTATGATTCGAGGAGTTCTTCAGGAGGCGCCAGGACGTCAAACTTTAGAGGGTCCATAGAGAGTTATTGCACCAGAGGATCAGATTCAGCAACCGATGCCCATATATCGGATCGGACTCGAGCAGATGGTGCGCGAGTTGCTTCAGAGGACCCGACAGGTGACGCCAGAGACCCCTACTCAACAGCAGATGCCCGTAGACAGGGCCGGATTCGAGCAAGCGATACTACAGATGATTCAGAGGCAGACGGGACAACAGCAGACACCACAGTCAGTGGCTTAGGAGATGGACCCTTTTCGGGAACGTCGAGGATATAGGGATGAGAATATCATGTGTAAAGTTGGTCAGTAGCAGTGGTTTCTTAGAGGTGGATGATTTAGTAAGAGTGCTTAGTGGTGTGGGAAGTGTGATCAGGGTAGCAGGGTGATTCGAGATGTCTCTTGAGGGATGCTAGCCAGGTCAATGCTTGAGAGTCTAGGAAGAGTAAGCGAGATTGTTACGGAAATCCGTAGGACGAGGATGTGCTTGATAGGGAGTCTTGGTAGATGGTCGAATTGTTGAGCTTGGTGGAATGAATGATTTGGGCGATTTGGGAACTCAGAGTTATGAGTTTTAGATGGTTGAGTGAAAGGTTAGGAATTGAGGTTGGGATATTGAAGTGGATTGATCCTTAGATGGCTTAATGGCGTAAGAGTTAGAATATCTAGTAATTTGCTTGGGATGTAGGCCTTGAATTGCGGATGGTTATGAGGCTAGAGAGTTGTATATGAGCGGAATGCGATGATATTTAGAACTAGTATCATATTTGAGTTGGTAAACCTAGGTGAGGTTGATCTTGATGCGAGAAGTGATGAGTAGTGGTCGTGTCCTAATATGGTTGGTAGTTATAGACAGGTGATCTCGAGGTGTGACCTATGGTTATGCTATACTTGGGGCCGAATAATGTGCAAATTCTCTATTATAGACGATGTGTTTCTCTGAGGTATTGTCATAGACAATAGTGAGGTATTAGTACTAACACATTATTCCTTGAGCATGATGGAATGTCGGTGCGTGGCGGTACCTATATGACTCTGACGTGATAATTTCTGGCAGTTAGCACTAGTATGATGTGATTGTCTGGTTGAGTTTTTAGGGTATTTAGGAGGGGTATTTTCGTCATCTTTATGGATTAGTGGGGATGATTTTACTTTTTTCATTTCTCCATCCTCCAAACAATCAAAATATAACCAAACATAAATGAGATTAATTTTACCAGAAATCTCCATCCCGTCCATCCACAAAAATAATCTCCATATTTTCCATCCCCAAAATCCATCATCATCCAGTAAAATACATCAAGTTGCCAAACACACCCTTACTTTCTGAATTAGGTTTCTTATCACCTACTTTTAAAACCTTTAGTTTTTTTTCTTTATTACTCCGTTTTTTTTAACGAAAAAGGTTAGAAATATCATATACTTGGGCAATTTAGTACAGTAGCTAATAAATCGAATGACGTCAAACAGAGTATTCACTCGTAATAATAAAATATAAAATTATTTTTAACAATTAATATTATTTTAATATTTTATAAAAAAAAATTATTTTTTTTAAAAAAGTGTTAAAAAGTCAAATAAGTTTTGAGAAGGAAGAAATATAAAAATTTATTTCAACAATTTTGTACTTAGTAGTAATACAAGTACAAAATTATTTTAAAAACCGATAAAAAAAAAAGTTAATGCCATTTTTGCATTTTTTTAAAACCTATAACTAACAATATATTAATCATTACAAAGGCATACGATAACATGTTTTCTTTAACGAAATTAACATTATAAAATGATACTCCCTTCAATCTAAAGTATTTGATATTTTGGGTGAATTTTTTTTATCAATAATATTTTGATGTTTTAAAAAAAATAATTACACTTTATTTATTTTTTCGCTATTTTTTTCCTACATTGTACTTTTGTTTTTCTTTTAACTAATCAAATTTGTGCATAATAAATGTGATTGAAGAGAGAAAATTATTTTATAGGGTATTTAAATGTAAATGAAAGAGTTCTTAATTTTTGTGTCGGAGTCTAAAATGTCAAATATTTTCCAATTTACCCTCATTTATTTAAAATTTAAATTGCCTTGAAAAATGTTATTGTACTTTGATTTGAGATAATTAATACAAAAGTAAGGGCAATTTAGATAGTTTAAATATTTCTTAAATATTGTACCCGAAACTAAAATGACATATTTTCGCAAACAGGGTATTAAATAAAAGAAGTACTATATTATATATACAATTTATTATCTAAAAAATATAAAAAATAAATAACATATTTGATCGATAGAGTAGGTTGTAATATCATAAGTTAAAATACTTCCATTTAATAAAAGAGTTTTCAACATACGATTAATTTAAATACTATAAAGAAGTTAGTGTCTAATAAACAGTGTTCTAAAAATCGCGCCTAGGCACCGCCTAGGCGGTAGGCGGGAGGGGCCCTAGGAATTTTCAAGCCTAGGCGGCCCTCTAGGCAGAAATCCACCTAGGCACTGCTTAGGCGCCGCCTAGACCCGCCTAGGCGCCGCCTAGACCCCACTTAATCCCGCCTAGGCGACGCCTAGTCCCGCCTAGCCCGACGATTATTCAATTTTAGCTTTTATGCATGTGATTAGTCAACTTAGAGTTTTTTTATCCCAGATCGAGATGTATATGTTTTTTTAGTTGAAACTATGATTTTGGATTTTAGCAGATTTAGAGTCGTTAGTCGAATGCATACTTTTGCATTTATTTACTTTAATGTTAGTTAAGCACCGTAAATTTGGGTTTATGAGTGATATATTGGATTATTATTACATTATATGAATTATTGACATGTGTTATACATTAAAGATAAGAAAATAATTAAGTTTGTTCTAAGTGCGTCTAGACGCCGCATAGGCATCCGCCTAGCCGCCTAGGCGCTAGGCGGTCACCCGCAGCCTAACGGCCGCCTAGCGTCTTTTAGAACATTTTAGAACATTGCCAATAAATGGGGAAATTCCCAAATTGGGTAAGATTTGAATAATTACAGGGTGTACATACGTACCGACATGGACCTCCCGGCGCGTCTCTTCCCAGCCTACATTTGGATTTGGGTTGGGGGACCGGGCGGCCAACCCACAAACGCCACGTTTCGGGTAGGCGAAGCGGTGGCGGTTGCTTCAATCAAATCTGAACGTGGCTTCAACTCTGTCAATACTCAAACCTCTCACATGCCTTGCATTTGCATTGTCGTCTCTTATTTCTCCTTCTCTTTCTTACCAACCGCAAAATTCCACCGGAGCTATTCAAACCTACCAAATATCTTCATTAATTTAATATAATATTACTCTCTCCCATGCATTTTAATTAAAATATGGGTGATTATACGGTCTATGGTTTTAAAAGGTCTTGTAAAACATGGACTGAAAATTTTTAGAATAATGAAATTTCACTAACTTAATTATTAAATATAGTATGTAATTAATTAATTAATGGTTTATGAATTCATTTTTAGGAAATAAGAAAAGAAGTAATTTATTTTAGAATTAATTAGAATGTTAAAAGGTATTTCAAATTTGTCATCCAATCACAAGTGAGAACATTCATCCTGTACATGCTTTGATTGACAGAGGAAGAACCCCGAAGTATCTCCAGTTATCTCAATACCTAGGAAGTATATATGATTTTTCCGCTCTTCCAATCATAACAAAGATATCTTATAGTGTTTGGTGAATACCTAAGAAGTATGGTGGGGGTGGAGCGGAAAGCAACCTTATGGGAATTGTAGGGCCCAAGGTTTGGAAAGCAAAGGCATCTGAAGACCCAGAGGGTCTTTTAGTCTGGTGGCCTGCGGAATAGGAGGGTAAATGGTGACGGATTTTGTATAATAGGAGAGGGCAGCCAGTTGATAAGATACACTCCTATTTGGAATGCAAACTCCCCGTAGTGGAGGGGTAGGTGTGAGTGTTCGAGGAGAGGGAGCCCAATGTCAACAACTCGACAATTACAGGATTCAATCGACCCGTTTTATTGGTGGGAATATGGACACGTGAGGCGGTGAAGGATCCCCAAATCTCGAAATAGAGAGTGCAAAGGTTTGAATTCCGTTCCGTTATCCGTCTAGATTGCAATGACATTCTTTTGAAAGAAGTTTGTAGCATATTTCATGAATGTAGAGACAATGAAGGATACTTGTGACTTATGTTGAAAGGGAAAAATCCACAGGAACTTAGAAAAGTCATCCAAGATTGATAAAAAAAATATTTATTATCATTGATAGATGGAGTATGGGCCAGACCCCAAACATCCATAAACAAGAGGTCAAAAGGATTGGAAGAACGAGATGAACTAGTAAAATGAGGCAAGGCATGGGCCTTAGCCCATGAACAAGAAACACAAGGATAGCTCCTTGGATATGGGCTTGCTGAACCAGGGTGAGAGTGACCCGAGACAACAGACATGGTTATTCTCTTGGACGGATGATCTAATAAAAATGCTAGAGAAGAGTGATCGGTGGCAAGGTAGAAGGTGTGGTGTTGAGCAGCGACAATGTATACGACGGATTCAAAGATTGTCAAACATACAGACCATCTTAACGATGCCCTGAGCCAGAGTAGCTTGTGTTCGAGTGTCCTTCACAAAAAATTGGATTTATCAAACAAAAAATAAATGTCATTTTCATGACAGAATCGATTTACAGAGATAAAGTTTTTGGTTAGTGAAATAGCATGAAGTAAATCAGAAAGTTTGAATTAATGAGAGTGCGAGGAAAGAAAAGTGGAACTGTGGTGCTGAATAGGGATTGAGGAACCATCACCCAAGGAAACTGATTATGAACCTTTAGACAGAAGACGATCGATGCGCAAATTGGCCAAATTAGGGGTCTAATGGTGGGTGGCTGCAAATTCTGGATACCACGTGGTGGTGGTGTTATTGGCTTGGAAGCTTCGTGGAAGAGGTGGTTGAAAGGAGTGGTCAAATCTATTCTAACACCTTGTTGTAGTGTGTCCGCGTTTCTCGCACAATTGGCAGACTGGGCGATTATTAGGAGCCCCAGAAAAGGTTGGGTAATTTCCTCTGCCTCGACCTCCTCTATTTCTAGAGTCCCCTCTGCCTCGATCGTTGGAATCACCCCGACCACGTCACCACCTCTCCCTCTTGCGGTCAAGCGATGTTGGTGTTGTCCGTGGGAGATTAACATCATCATCTCGGACGTTTTGTTCTCGTTACAGTAGTTCGAATCGGTTTCCATCTCGCATGCTTTCCGCGAGATCAACACAATGGCTTATAGGATTGCTTGTTTAGCGTTGGCTGACTTGCTTTCTCAACTTGTGCTCTCTTGGATGATCACGAGTTATGTATCCTCATCCGAATGGATGCTCTTGGGTGGTGGTTTAACATGGCCTCACTCCACCCAAATCTTTACCTTCTCAAAAATTAAAAAACAAATGAGCATGAGCTTACAAAGTTAAGACTTCTAAAATTAGGTTACATTAGATTCAAGCATACAATATACTATGAAAATAAGTTTTAAAAAATGAGATTTATTAAATTGGATTTAATTTGATCAATTTATTTTTATGAATCAACTTATATAAATATCACTAATGATTTTATACAAGAGGTTATCATATAAGTTATGATAATAAAATATGATTTTTCATTAATAAATCCAATTTCATAAGTTTTGCTTATATAAACTCATATTTATAACAACTTATATCCATCTAGATTTAGATTATATGTTAACCTCAAATATGCTATTATCAATCTTACTCATATAAATATAAATTTATAAAAACTTTTGTGATCAAACATTGCTCAATTTTGGAAGTATTTATTATATAAACTTTTGTGATCCTATTGACCGGTCTAAAACAAACACCACAAGCGCACGGTATCGATTGTAGTAATCGAGTATCGATTCACACGGACCGTGTGAATATCAATTGCAACACTTATATCAATTTATCTTAGTAAAATAAAAGGTTTAATATTTAATAAGAAAAATAACAAATCACAAGTTTTAGGAAATAACATGATGGAAAACATCCAAGAGTTAAGGTTCACCACAACAATATATTGATAGAACAATTTGATTTTCATGCCGAAACAAACTGAAAAGCAATACTTGTAGGTAAACTATCTAAGATCATTAGTACTTTGTATGTGCGTGTTATAATAATATATCCGGTTCAATTAATTACCACTTAGATAAGAAGAGCTTATTGTCAAGTGGACGATTTATAGACAGTTCCTGCTTAAATAGGTCTTGGTATAATGAGTCATTTATGCTCCATAAAATTCGGATCGAGTCTTTCTATAGCTTGTTGGAAACTTGATTCAAATATATACAACTTTCATGTTGATCATTTTTGCAAATTTGACCTACAACATAGCGAAATCGAGCCAAAATTTTGATAACGACTGAATATTACAACTCGATGTCCCAGAGTTTCGACCTGGAATCCTCAAGTTCCAACCCAGAACCTTTGAGATGGCATCAACTGCTGCACACCCGCACCTGCTGCTTGTCCTGCATATATTTTCTTCATTTTGGAATGTAATTGGGCGGAGAATTTTAGATTTAGGTAGGTAAACTCAAAATATAAAATTTGGTCGAAAATTTTTGTAGGAAAAAGGTATTAGGTAATCACCCATATTTTTTTCCTCAAATAAACACCTTAAACCTCAATGGTCATACATATTTTTTTTCCTCACCCTGACCCTTATTACTAATATAAACTCAAATTCTTATAATATATATGATTGATTTATTATTCAAAGTGTTAATTATTTGTTAATCCAAAATTTTTTTGTAAGAAGCTAAGAACTTGTATTATCAAATAAGATCCAATTTCATAAGATTTGCTAATATGAACTTGTATTTATAACAGCTTATATCCACAACTTAACCTCAAATATCTTATTTTCAATATTCTTACTCGTATAAGTTAAAAATTTATAAAAACCTTTGTGATCAAACATTTCTCAATTTTGGAAATATTTATTATATAAAGTTTTGTGATCCTATTGATTGGTCTAAAACTAACACCACAAACATACGATATCGATTATAGTAATCGAATATCGATTTACATGGACTAAGTGAATATCAATTGCAACTTTTGTAAAGACTCGGGTTTTCAAATCATAATTTTCAAATAAAGGAAATTAAAAACGGATTTAAATCAGGTATTGCAAGAAAAACTCATCCTCAAATTAACAACTCGAATTTAAAACTCATGGAATGGATTTCCGACCTAAAATCAAATCTTGGAAACTAACTTGACATGGCAACACTATTTCTCGGATTTTCAAAAATTCTAATTTATCGAAAGAGTGAAAATTTGGGAAACTAACTCTCTGGAACTAACTTCGAGACTCGAAATTCGCGTGTTCGAGATTTAAATTCCCGCTCTACCTTGTCCTCACTCAAATCCGAAAATCAGCCCTCTCCTTGCCCATGTGACCCATTTGAATTCAAAAACAAGTCAAAGATTCCTAATACCCAAATTAGCTAGACACCCACACCTCCCTTTTTTCCTTCTATGCCTTGCACCCTCCAAAAATGGCAATGTAGGACCACATGCCTTAGCCCTTCACTCCATCCGATTTCAGCCTTCCCAACAGCCCTCCTCACTCACTCAAATCTGATTTTTATGTCAAATTTACGTCACCACAAAAATTCAAATACAAACCCTAAAGCTTACTCTCCAAAAACCTTATCCAAAGACCCTTCTTTTCCCCTCCTTTCTTCATCTTTGTGGTGATCTCCAAGAGCCCAAAGACTCCACCATTCAGCTGCTAAAATACCACCATTACAACCCCATTTCATCCCCACAGCAGCCCTACAACATCATCTCCTTCAACTCCCTTCTTCATTTCAAGTAAAAGGAGCTCCTTTCCACTTCTTGAGCTCAAGCAAGCCAAGCAAGCTCCATTTCTCTTTCTCCCCTCAATGGACAAAAGAAGCGGCCTCCTAAGCCTTCCCTTGACGTTCTCCAAGCAAGAAGAAGGTGCCCAATGTAAAGACTCTAAAAAATTTAAAATATTATTTTATAACTTGTGATTAAAATTAAATATTAAATTTCTGAGATTTCGGGAATTTTGAAAATGTTCGTCCTCGATCAAGTGATTTTGTTCTATTAAAATAAAATTCCGGCATATATCGGGACTTGAAAATATTTTCGGATTTCAAGCAAAAATTGGGTGTCGTTTTAAATATAGTAAGATGAACATGACAACTTTTATAACATTTTAGTCCATATAGAAATTTTTTGTTTTTGGGTCAAGATTTTTATAAAACATAAATAGCGGTTTCTTTTTATAATTTCTCGTAATATTGTGTAGCCCTAATTAAGTGGGTATATATACCCCTCTTCCACCGATCTTCCTCCTCTAGCAGATCTCAGCCGCCACCCTCTCTTTCTCCTCATTTTTGATCTGAGCAGAGCTCCCATGGCGCCCCACCTCCCCTCTCGTCTCCTTGCTCTCTCTGCCGCTCTTACCCCATCGGATCTGGTTCTCCTTCTTGCACCCGTGCTCAATTCGCCATCGACCGAGCTCGAAGCATCTTGCTCCTGTCGCACCCTCCCTCTCTCCTTGTCATGCTCTCTCTCGCTTCTCCCTCTCGATTTGCTTGTTTCTGCACTCCCCTCTCGCTCCTTCTGTCTTCCTCGACCCCTCTAGCCACTCGAGCTTCGTCGACGACGCCATTAATGGAGAAAACGGAAGACGAGGAGGACCAGCTCCTCACACCGACGATTCCCTCTGCCTGACCTTCTCTCTTGCCCAACCTCGACGAAACCCGTACACCACCGACGAGTCGAGCTTGCCGGAGCCCACACCTCCCCTCTCGCTCCCGTAGTGGCCGCCAGCTGAGCTCGAAGGAACCCCGGAACCGTCATCTCCTCTTGCTCCTTTTGGTTATGGTCGTCGGACGACACTAGGTGTTAGCAGCCACCGGAGCATCCCCTTGTCAAGCTCCCTCCTGATGTCGAGCTTGATGACGTTGAACCTGCGACCAAGAACCTTCCAAGTCGTCAAGCCTTGTCATCCTTCATTCTGAATCCTGGGGCGGGGTATAAATTCTTAATCCTTGAACTCCTTTGGTTGGGTTGGATCAACTGTTGGTTGTTGAAAGAATAAAATTTGAGATTTGGGATGCACTGGTTGACTAAATAGCTTGGATTAGTATTTGATTTCAAATTTACTCGATTTTGTCCATTTCTTTGTTTAGTATGAGACTTGGAGTTTTGGTATTTAATTAGATCATTAGAGTTAAATTAGTTGATATCGTTGATCTGAAAAATCAATTAATTCGGTATTAGCCTTCTATTCTTAGTGTGTTTGTTACTGGTAAATAATGAATTGGGTATTAATTATGGCTTAATATTAAATAAGAATAAAATGTATTGGTAATTGGGGCCCCATTAACGTATATTTATTATGTTAGGTGATCGAATTGAATGTTTCCTCACTTAAAGAGTGTGAACAAATGAGTAGACTAATTGGTTATAATTATTGAATAACTTAGTTAGGTCATTTCAACGAGTACTTAATAACTTTGAGCTAGTTTAAGATTTGGGTAAATGACTATGACTATTAGAATGATACAAGGCGTGTCTTGATAATTTATTATGCTCTTAATCTTACTCGTGTTAACGTATGACTTTTCTTAAGTAGATGGTTACACATGAATTTATAGAAGCCATCTAGAAACCTTGAGTTACTTTAGTTACTCTTTAGTATATTTTCTTATATACGTGTGTTGACAAGTTGATTTGATAAACAAGATTTGTTTTATAGAAGTTAGTAAGATTGACTACAACCGAGATTATGGATTTTAAGGTTAAGCTAAGTTGCTAATTGCAAGTGGGGTATAAAGCAAAAGCTGATTGACTATATTTGGCTAAGGTTAATAATCCTTTAATTTATGTATATGTATATATATTGATAAGATATTATTGTTGGTTATGTGTTTCTTTAGAAAATCCGCTTATTTAAATAATATAGGATCCTTCTTATAAAAACCTAAATCTTAAGTGCGAGTATCTTATTTGAATGTTGTATGACTAATGTACGTGATGAGAAAAATCTTATAAGAGTAGCTAAGATATGATCAAGTGTATAAGATTATATAAAAGACACCTTGAGAACTTGTTATACTTGTAAGCTTGTTGTTGTTCTTATCGAGTGATGAAATTGGTTAGTTGACTTGATATTACTACCTCATATTTAAGCTAGGTAATTTGGTTAACTAGAGTAATAATATGGTTAACTAACTTGGGAACCTTTGGCTTGGACTAACTCTTTGAGTAATTATGATATGTTGTGATATGCTATGATATATTTTGATGTGTGATATGATTATATGACTTGATAATGATATGTGAGTAAGATAATGTTATGATGATATGTGCTATATGAATGCAAGCATGCTTATTGATATGATCTTAAGCATGATATGATGCATGATGATGTGAGTATAAATGTGAGTTATGTTATGATATGAACTTATGTTAAATCATGTCTTATGTGAGATCTTGACTTGATGAATATGAAAGTATGGTGTATATATGAATTGACTATGATGTGCTGTAGGAGTATGAATATGATCAATGATTATGAAGCATGCAATGTTATATGGCCTGTGAGATGTAACTATATGTTGAACTTATATGACGGTGAGCATGGTTGATACTTGATGAGCTATATGAGGCTGTGATACGAAATGCGAGATGGCATATGATGATTGATAGGAGGAATTGGGAATATGATGATGAGACTTTCGATATGTGGAATTATGTGAAATCGTGTGTGCTTGTATGTTTGAATAGATAGACTTATACTTACATTATGACAATTATGTGACTTTGAACTCTATGATTGCTACAATGCTATTCTGCACTGCCAGGTAAGTTCCCTCGGGGCTTACTCAGATTGATCAGACCTATCCTTGCTTATATGTGCATGATGTACTAGGTGCTGCATTTCATAATAGCATGCCATGTAGTATCATGCTAGGGTGCACTAACGTATGAGCATACTTATTCTTTATGCGTTTGTAAATAGAACGACCGTTATCTGTGAAGTTAACTAGAGTCGTTGCTAGGGTCATAGGACAGCCCAGTCTCATCCGGTCTAGTCCTGAGTCATATGAGTCATGAGCAACACCTTATTACTATTACGAGCATGATGATGATTATGAGCATGATGATAATATGAATAAATTGGAAATGGAATGCATTTATGAGTTGGCTAGTCTCCGCCCTATCAGAAAGGGGGGTGGAGGTAGGAGAGGGATATGCCACTTGGCATTCTGTGTAGACCCATTTACCGCTTTCTACATATATATAAACTGCTAGTATGCTTGTGTGATTTAAAATACTATCCTGCATTAGAAGCATTATATTAGGACTAGCGTATATGTGTGCTTATATGCGGGGTGCAGTTATGCAGGCTTTGATCTGATGCTATGCCCTCTTTATTTTTTTAGGTATATATATGCATGATCCTACCTAATGTTGTGTGTTGTTTGGCGTGGGATACTTATGGCGGAAAACTAGTTATTGAATTGTCACTTGAGTATATAAAATACTAGTAGGATAACCACATATTAAGGAATGTTTTGACCTGGCTTATCGTGACACCTTGTATTTATGAGATTGATGGTTTAAGCGGACATGTTTTCCCGACTTAGCACGTAAGACAGGTACAGGTGTGTTAAGACCGGGCCTCCAACGGACCTCCCGAGAATTTTGGGGATGAAATCCCTCTTTCAAAAACTGAACTTTCGAATTTTAAACTTCAACCCGTACTTGGTGCGCAAGATCTGATGAGGGGTTTCGTCCCTCAAAATGTAACTCGGAAATGATAATCCCGGGCCGTTACAACTTTCATGTTGGAATTTTTGCAAATTTGGCATACAACATAGCGAAATCGATCCAAAACATTGATAGCAACTGAATATTCCGACCCGATATACCAGAGTTCCGACCTGGAATCCTCAACTTCCGATCCGTAACCTTTGAGACACCGCGCACTACTGCACACCCACGCTTGTTGCTTGTCCTGTATGTATTTTCTTCATTTTGGAATGTAATTGGGCGAAATTTTTTAAAAGAGGGTGGAAATTTTTTAAAAGAGGGTGGAAAATTTTAGATTTAAGTGGGTAAACTCAAAATATAAAATTTGGTTGAAATTTTTTGGTGGGAAAATGGTATTTCCCCAAATTGTAAGGTAATCACCCATACTTTTTTTTCTCAAATATATCAACACGCTAAACCTTTAATAGCCATCCATATTTTTTCCTCTTCTAATCAACATCACAACCCTTCTTACTAATATAAACTCAAATTCTTGAAATATATATGATTGAGTTATATATAGTATCATATCTATGATTCAAAGTGATTATATGTCAATCCAAATTTTTTTATATGATATTATATTGTCAAATCAAATTCAATGTGTCATAAGATTTGTTGATATGAGCTCGTATTTATACCAACTTATATCCATAAGATAACCTCAAATATTTATTACCAGTCTTACTCATATAAACTATAAATTTATAAAAACTTTTGTGATCAAACATTGCTCAGTTGTGAAAATATTTATAATATAAACTCATATAAATAAACTTATGTGATCATATATCTAATTTCAAAAGTCTTGATTATAAAAACTAAAATTCATTCAGAAACTTAAATAACCAATTTAAATCCTACTTATAAGTTTTATTTATATAAAAAATCATATTTCATTATCGACACTTATAACAAATAAAATCCAATGTAATAAATCTGTTTTTTTTAACTCACATTCATAGAAAACTGTATACATGAATTTAATGTAATCCAATTTTACAAGTCTTAAGCTTTGTAAGCTCATGTTCATATAAACTTATATGATCTAATTTCTAAAAATTTAATGAGGGCGGTCGCACGAGTGTACCTTTACCCTTAAAAAACCAATTAAATTTCATCAAAAAAAATTAAGACTTGTAAGATTAGGTTACATTATATTCAAGCATACAATATACTATGAAAATAAGTTTTTTAAAAAATAAGATTGATTTTCGAGATTTAATTAACTAAAATTCTAAAATATAGATGAGAGTTATTTATTATTATCCTATATAAAAAAATATATATTGGGTGGTTAAGTGAAATATTTTAAATAAGGATTCAAATACTCAAGTTATCTATATACATATACTAAGATCGATGCATAGCTTCCTATGCGGTGCGTTGTGGTTGATTCTAAGGGGGAAAATCCTCTTTGGCACATTGTGGTTGATTCTACAAAAAATTAATAAATTAATATGTTATCATAGTTCATAGAAAGTTATATAAGCTACAATCTCTATATATCTATATATTAGTTAACTGACAAAAACATAAATAAAAGTTATTTCATAGTCATACTTACCAAAATTGATGTGGGACCATCTTCTACACCTCCGGACACGCCGGTCATCTTAGGAGACGGACCTATGACTCGAGCCCGAGCCAAGAAGTTGCAGAGAGACTCATTCATGTTGGTGAGTCACGCCTTATTCTCGAGCACGGTTCAACTCCCCGAGCCTACATTGAAGACCTACATGTGCATTGGGGTCAAGAGTCTCAAACCACCTTAGACACATGTATAGGCCGAAATTCCCATTACCTTATTTCCTGTTTTAGCAACTTTCTTACTTAAGTTATTTTAGGAAACTTTAGGGGTATTTTTATTAATTTCTTTTAAGTGTTTCTTTTTATTAATTTCGGCCCAACATCCCATATTAGGGTTTAATATAGGCGGCTGATTCATCCCTGTAGAAGACACGTACAATTTTACGAAAATTTCTCTCTTTTGGTTTGAAACACAAGAGTGCAAGTCAATCGATTCGAAGCGTTGCTCATCGATTGCAAATTGGTTATAGATCTTGCTTGGTTTGCTTTGAGTTCGCCAACCTCGCGAGAGCTTGGTGATCCAGGTAATCACAAGTCCCCTCCTTGTGCCTCCAAGTTGTCCGCTTGGTTGTGTAAGGTTGTAGAGGCGGACTTTGTAGTCGTTGATACTTGATTCCTGCCCTCCTAGGAGGCATGGGGTCTTTATCTCGTTCTACCTTAGTTCGAATCACCCTTCTATCGGTCTTTATTTCATCGTTTTGTTGAGTTTAGAGTCGCTGAATTTTCGAGTCTTGTTCTTGTTCTTGAGTCTTTGCTTCCGTTCTTGTCTTTGAGTCTTGATTGTCGAAGATCGGGCCATCCTACGGCTAACCCCGTATCAAAAATATTAATAGATAAATAAATATGTAGTATTTGATAAATGCTATTTTATTTATATCTATATTATTTTTTGAGACCAAAATAATTTATCAAAATATTATGTGACCACAATTCATCCGTGGATAGATATTTTAGTAAACTGGCGTAATATATATATATACTATATTATAAAAACAATATTAAATTTTTTAAAAAAAGCAGTTATCTATTAAATTACATGAGATTCAATTATCTTATAAATTACCTTATAATTCTTCGAACTAATTTTATTTATATCTGTATTATTTTTTGGTGGACAAATAATTTATATTTAGATTATTATTGTTTATTTTTTGGAATCTGTCTAAATTATTTATAATATTGTATTAATGTATTCTCTATACACGGGACGGGACCTACACTAGTATACTATTTGGCTTAAGCCATAGGCCAACTGAATTTCATACATCTTGTTTTTTCTTTTTTTTTTATTAGGAAAAAATTCGAGGTTAGACAAATCTGAACCTCGAAGGCCGACAAGTCGGCAGACGGGAACCGTCTAAACAAACATACAAATACAACAAAGGTGCAGAATACAGGCCGAAACTCTACAAAAGCGAAACAAAACCCAACTAAACCGAACAAGATGAGGACGTAGACGAAAGGCGAAGCCAAGCACTACCCTGAAGTAGCATCGTAGGCCAACAACACATCAGGAGTCACATGTGGGCAATGAAGACGATACTCCAAGGAACCATTAATCTTCCGGAGAAAGGAGACGCCTCGATACACACTACTACGACCACAGCCTATCCCGACTCCGACTGCTAGAACCCCATCAAACGGAGAAGAAAATCATGTACCTCCAAACGAAGAGCCACACAAAGACTGAACCGAATGCACCAGAAACCCAAGCGGGAATAACGCCAACCCCACTAGGAATTATTTATAAAAGTTATTAAATATAATTTACTAATTTTAAATATAATTTATTTATTCCAACCTACTACAGGTCAAAAAGAATTTTTTTTATTTGAACCGGCCAGCTTTGGGCCCAAGGATATGCCTTGGGCCCAAAGACACGGGCCAAATCAGATCCAAAACGGGCCAACCGAGCTCAAGAGCAAAAACCAGCAAGTGAGACCAGCAGGAGACCTAGTGCCGGTCGAAAAGAGCTCTGGAGAGCAGGAGGCCGTGAGTGGGACAACTGAACCAGGCGAAGGGCAACATCACGCCACCGGATCCACCAGACACCACCCGGGAAAGGGGTGAACAGGACACCGGAGAGGGGCGAGTTTATTGGAGGAGCCGAAGAAGGTGTCGACGCCCCGATGGGCGCCGGAACCAGGCTCGAACCCGGCAACGACGGCGACCAGTTGGGGGAGGGGGCCGATGATCAGTAAGAGGAGGACGAGAGAGCAACAAGTGCCACCCGCCACCACCGATAGAAGTCGAAATTTGGACAGTGAAAGTCACACATAAACAAATCCCAAATTAATTTGGAATTTAGGGGGAGAATCGCCCCAAACAAACGCACGAGCAGCGGGATGAAGCGCGGAGCCAACAAGGGAAACCCTGGCAGCCTCGATCGACCGCCCGGGGATGTGCTTCGCCTACCCAGGAGAAGGGAGGAGGAGGGCGAAGATGGTGGAAGGCCCTCAGACCTAGGTCCGGTGAGGCTAGTTTCAAAACCTCCGAGGAGGGGTTAGTAGCCTCCAAAGAGGTGTTTCATAGCCTTCGAAGAGGGATTCTAGCGATGATTGTCGGTGTTGTTCCACCTAGCCGGAGATGGAGGTTGATGGTGGTGGCGGGCTGGCAGCGTGGGATTTTTGGAAAGCTCTCAAAAGAGAGCGTTTCTGCCTCTTCACCCACTTTTTCCCATATCTTTCTTTTTCTTTGTTCCCACTTGTCATAATTATTTTTTTTTTCAATCACTAAAATTACTTTATTTTAATTTTTGGTAGATGGTAATTATCCCGAGGTAAAAGAAATGCTTTCCAATAGTTAGCAACTTCCAAAAATAAATAAAAAATGAAAAATAAATAATACTCCGTCAAGCCAAATATATATATTGATAATAGAATCGGACCCCGGAATAATGGGACGGCCGAAACACCAAATCGGGTTTGATTTGAATGCTTGAATGTACCATACCGACATACAAATCTATTCATATCAATTCAGACAAATCTATTCCTATCCAGCCTGGGCACATACGCCACCTGAAACGGCCGCCCCAGAAACGGCGCCGTTTTATTATTCGATTAATGTGCTGTGTATCTCCTCTATTGCACTGGGTAAACCTACATTTACACTCCATTCAAATACTACTATACAGACCTTTTTAAAACATAAAAATTATATAAAATATCTATTTTTTTATAAACAAAATAAATATAATTTCATAATTATTAATAATAACATTAAGATTATTAAAAAAATTATATAAAAAATAAATATTTTATATAGTTTTTAATTATCATCCTAATAAAATATACGTGAATAGTAACCGATATATATATGTTTTTCGAATGGAATGAGTATTCAATTTATATCACTCATTTCCCGACTCGTCACTTATTCATCACTCAGTTCGAATCCTCTTCTCTCAATATTGTAAATTTATAATGAATTTAGTGTCCACCTATTAAAAAAATATAGGTAAAAAATATATTACCAATTCATCCATCATTTTATTTGGCCCACAACTCATCCATCACTCAATTTTTTTTTCTTCCATATAATTAGGTTGGATGAATCGGTAACCGACGTATGATTTTCAACCCTACCTCGAAACTCAAATCTTAAAATGGAAGTGCCCAACTCACTAAATCGAACAGTCATTGAAACCAACTAATTTGAAAAAAACAAATCAAGACAAACAAGCCTTAGTCAAATGCACGATGCACCTATGGGCTATGACAACCATAAGAATGTCTTCCCTATGAAAAGACAAAAATCTTCACTAAAGTGGTTCAAGAAAACTTAAATACGAATCAAGCTATCATTTACTCATTTTATTCCTTTTCGATTATCAAGAATTCAGGTCGATCATTACGTTATGGATGCCTCTTGACTCTTGAGTGAACTTGGCATTTTTGTAACATAATATTATTCCATCTTTGATTATTATGCATGGTCCAGCTCATTTGAATCAAGTTAGAGATTGGGTTAGTCGGATCAAATAAGGTTCAAGTCAAATGCATCATTTTTTTTACTAACAGACAGGGCCCGTGCCTATTATTTTGAGGGCCCCATGCGAAATAAAAATTGAATGTATCGATAAATAATTATATACTTTTAATTTACTAAATTTATAATTATATCTATTAAATTAAAATACTACTATATTTATTAAATTTTAGATTAATTTTATAAACATATTTAAGAATAAGATAGTCATTATATGTTCTTAAATGTTTTTTTACTTAAAAATGATTTGGGTGGTTTTTAAAAATACATGCACATATTTTTCTTCGTTTTGTTTTTACATTTTTAAAATTTAACTAATTCCATTAAGTATAACAAGTACATAGTATAAAATACAACATAGTTTACTCTAGAAAAAAACTCCACAAATAGAAAAAGAAAAAAAGTTGCAAGATAAAATGAAAAGGTCTCACGGTCTGACCCCACCAACACAACACAGTAAATTAGAAAAAAAAAAGAAAAAATATTGTACGACACAGTAAAATATGAAGAAAAAAAAAGGAAAAAAGGCGCCTCGGCTGCGAATTGAACATGTGATGTTTAGAAAGCCAAGACACGCATTATACCACTAAGGTACTACCAATTAAACGATTATTTTGAAAAAGAAAATTTTTTATAATTAAATACGGTTGCTCTATATAATATTGGGCCCTAAAAATTTGGGGGCCCTGTTCCGTTGATCCATCTGAACATGCTTATGCACGGGCCTGCTAACAGATCCAATTGAGTCAGAGAACCACCATGAACGAAGCTCAAGAACAGAGAGAGTTAACAATGTGTGTATTTCTCAACTTAAATCTGTTACAAAAGAACCTCTATTTATAGAGGATGATGATGTCATATATGAGATTTTACACATTATTTACAACACTCCCCCTCAAGCTAGTAGTTATAATTTTATTCAAACTATTAGATAAAATATATGTATAGGCCCAACTGTAATTAGGGTTAACTACCTTGTACTCCTATATATATATTCCAATAATAGCAAAGACAACCTCAACGGGGATTATTGACTTTGACATGGTATCAAGCTTTTTCTAGGGTTTTCCAAAATTTTGCCCTAGTCTACTATCGATCCTCTCATCCTTTTTCCTCATTCTCTGTCGCCAGCCATCCTCTCCATGTCGCCGACCCTCCATCCACCCTCTGTTGGCTTCTCCGTCTCTAACTATCTGCCAACTACCCAGATTCCACATCTATCTTCTTCCTTACCTCTATTAGTCCCCTCCACCCTCTCTGTCGCCGGCCACCACCCGTTGGCCACCCTCCTTCCCCCTCTATCAGCCGCTCCCTCTCCTGGCAGTACTCTAGCCTCCACCTCTCTCAGCAGTTGCATCTCTTTCTGTTTCCCCTCTCTCAATTGCTCTCCCCTTTCAGCCAAGCCCTAATTCGACGGATGTGACATTGTGTCCTTTCACCATCGGTACTGTGTCCTGTCACCCTTGCCACTGTGTCTTGTCACCCTCGCACCAGCAGATCGACGACGATTATGGCTTTCTACAATCAACAACAGCCTCTCGTCGAGGTTATCGCCCCTCTAAGTCATTTACAGAGGGGGTATTCCCCCATTAGAGCTCATCCCCATGGCTACCCAGCCTATGCCCTTCCGCCTCCCCAGTACGCCTCTCCAACGAGACCACACCCGAGCCAATAGGGGCTCCTCTGGCCCTCTCCGCACCATCCGGATCAGGCCTTCGGAGCGGGATCATCGCCATCATCCCGACACAGGCAGCTAGCCACCCTGACACCTATGCGCGTGTCACTTGCCGATCCGAATTGGTACATGGATAGCGGAGCCACTGCGCACATATTGCACAACCCAGGTACACTTTTGTCCCTGCTTCTAAGAGCCTTTCTACATTCATTATTGTCGGAAATGGTGAACACATTCCTACCTTGAGTCTTGGAAAAATTACATTACCGACCCCTACCACCCACCTAAGCCTTAACAACATCCTCATCTCCCCCGGCTTAATAAAGAACCTTGTGTCCATTTGTCGCCTCACCACAGACAATAATATCTCCATTGAGTTTGACCGCTTTGAGTTTATTGCCAAAGATTTCACAACTGGGGCCCTGCGCATGAGATGTAATTGCGCTGGAGACCTTTACCCTGTCACCTCAAATATATATCATGTCACCAAAAATAGACATCTTGTCACCTCTCATGCAGCAACCAATCTATCAACAGTTGCTCGTTCGGCATCTCTTTGGCATGTTCGTCTTGGTCACCCAAGTTCTCCTGCTTTTCAGTCTCTTCAGTCTAGAGTTATTCAATGTGATAAAGGGTTGAAACCTACCAGTTGTCCTGCGTGCCAACTTGGCAAACATTCTAGGTTGCCGTTTGCTAATTCTGTCACTCCTGTTTTTGTCCCTTTTGACATTCTTCACGGTGATCTATGGACGTCTCCTATTGTTAGTCATGATGGTTTTCGTTATGTGCTTGTGCTTCTTGATGCTTTCTCTCATTATTTGTGGATCTTCCCCCTCAAGTACAAATCTGAAGTTGTCTCACACTTCATTTCCTTTCATACCTATGTTCGCACCCATTTTAACCTCTCCATCAAATCCTTTAAATGTGACATGGGCGGCGAATTTAACAACAATGCCCTCAAATCTTTCTTCTCCACTCATTTCATTCTCTTGTCCACACACTTCATCTCAAAATGGGAAGGTCGAATGAATGATCCACTCCCTCACCAACTCTATGAGAACCTTTCTTATCCATGGCCAGGTCCCTTTTCCATATTGGCCTTATGCAGCCGAGATGGCATGTTATCTTCTCAACATCACCCCTTCCAAAACTATCCAAAATTGGTGCCCAACTGAAGTCCTATATCGTGTCACTCCAAAATATGACCACCTTCGTGTCTTTGGGTGCTTATGCTATGCCAATCAAGCATCTGTCGCTCCTCACAAGCTCGCACCACGTTCCCTTCCTTATGTCTTCTTAGGCTACCCCTCTCATCATAGGGGGTATAGATGTTTTGACCCAATTTCAAAACGTGTCATCATCTCTCGTCATGTCACCTTCAATAAGACAAGTTTCCCTTTTTCAAGTCTCCCTACATCCCCAAACACATTTTTCTCATCTGATGACTATCCTACCCTACCCCTTCTCAACCAACTATATCCCTCTTCCTCTCCGAATTCTATTACATCTTCGGTTCGGGTACCCAACCCTCCTTTATCACAACATGCAGCCCCCATCCAACCCCCTGCGACCCCCTTCCAGCCCCCTGTAGCCCCCGTCCTGTCCCCTCAAGCTTCTATCCCATCAGTTGTAGCCCCTGCCCTACCACCTAACCCCACACAACCGGTCAACCAGATCCAAACTCGGAGCATGAGTGGCATCTTTCGCCCTAAGCAAATTTTTGACCTCTCCGTTTCTCATATATCTCTCATCCCTACCTGCCACAAAACAACCGCCTTAGACCCGAATTAGAATGCTGCCATGCTCGATGAGTACAAGGCTCTTATTAGCAACAACACTTGGATCTTGGTTCCTTGGCTTCCTGGCGCCAACATTGTGCGGTGCATGTGGCTCTTTCAGCATAATTTTCACTCTGACGGATCTCTTGAGCGTTATAAGGCGCGATTGGTTGCCAATGGGAACTCTCAGCAGGTGGGGGTCAATTGTGATGACACATTTAGTCCAGTTGTCAAACCGGCTACCATCCGTACCGTCTTGCATCTCGTTGTCTCCAAGGATTGGCCTATTCATCAGTTGGATGTGAAGAACGCGTTTCTACATGGTCATTTGAATGAAACTGTGTACATGTTCCAGCTGCTTGGGTTTGCTGAGAAGACGAAACTAGGCCATGTCTGTCTCTTGCAAAAGTCTTTGTATGGCCTCAAGCAGGCACCTCGGGCATTGTAACTTCGCTTTGCCACTTATCTACATATGCTTGGCTTTGTTAGTAGCAAGAGTGACTCCTCTCTATTTGTGTTTCTCCGGGGTAATCAGATTGCATATATCCTTCTATATGTTGATGATATCATCCTTTCTGCATCTTCAGAGTCATTTCGATCTTCTATTATTACACAGCTCAGTAAGAAGTTTGCTATTACTGATCTCGGGCCACTTAGTTTCTTTTTGGGAGTCTCTGCATCTCGTCCTGAGTCCGGCTCATTTCTCTCCCATGAGAAATATGCAAAGGCGATTGTTGCCAAGGCAAATATGACTAACTACAAGCCTGCTGCAACTTTTGTTGAGACCACCGCCAAATTGTCTCAGGCGGAAGAAGGTCCACCTATGTCCGATCCCACATTGTATCGCAGGCTCGCAGGTGCTTTGCAGTATTTGAATTTTACCCACCCGGATATTAGCTATGCTGTTCAACAGGTCTGTTTGTTTATGCATGACCCTAGAGAGTCTCACTTTGCAGCTCTTAAGTGCATCATCAGGTACATTCAGGGTACCACTTCTCTTGGCACCACTATCACCCCATCTGCTTCTCCTCTATCCATGGTTGCTTATACAGATGCCGATTGGGCTGGGTGTCCAGACACCAGACGGTCTACATCCGAATACTGCGTGTTCCTCAACGACTCTCTTTATCTTGGTCTTCTAAGCGCCAACATGTAGTTTTCTGCTCTAGTGCTGAAGCGGAATATCGCGGTGTTGCCAATGTTGTCATTGAGTGCACCTGGCTTCACAACCTATTGCTTGAGCTTCATTGTCCTTTGAGTCAGGCATCTATTGTGTATACGGAAATTGTTAGTGCTACATACCTTGCTCACAACCCGGTTCACCATCAGAGAACCAAACATGTGGAGATTGACATCCACTTTGTTCGTGAGAAGGTAGCTATGGGACATGTGCGTGTCCTACATGTCCCCTCCCCGTTCCAGTATGCAGACATATTTACCAAGGGATTGCCTCGCCATTTATTTTTTGATTTTAGATCCAGTCTTACTATAAGCTGCCCTCCTGTTTCGACTGAGGGGGTATGTTAGATAGAATATATGTATAGGCCCGATTGTAATTAGGGTTAACTATCTTGTACTCCTATATATATTCCAATAATAGTGAAGGCAACCCCAACGGGGATTATTGACTCTGACACAAACAAGTTTACAGCTCCTAGCTTGCTAAGGTTTCACATGTACTGATCCTAGGATATTGCCTTCACGAACACATCAGTTATTGATCATTTGTGGATATATATCCGACCGTGATTTCTCTGCTCAATACTTTGTCTCTCACAAGGTGGCAGTCCCCTTCTATGTGTTTTGTTCTTTCGTGGAACACAGGGTTCTTTACAATGTGAATAGATGATTGATTATCACAATGTAATCTTGCTAGCTTAGTTTGCTCAACTCCCAAATCCTTCAACAACTTTGTCAACCAAGTGATGGCCCTATATTCTGATGTAGGAGTTGATGTGGCTACATATGTTTGTTTCTTGGTTCTCCAAGAGATTAGGGAGTTTCCCAAAAGTATGCAAAACCCAGTTAATGACTTTCTAGTCATTGAGCAACTCTCCCAGTTAGCATAACAGAAGGCACTTGGTTGAAAATTGGAATTCACAAACAACATCAACCCTTGTCCTGGAGCTTGCTTAACATATCTCTGCACATGCTTTGCAACTAGCCAATGCTCATCATTTGGTCTATGCATGAACTGACTGAGTATCTATATTGCATAACAGATGTGAGGTCATGTGATTGTTAGGTAGATCAGTTTCCCAAAAATTCTTCTATATGCCTCTTCATTTACATTCTCATAGTTCCCTTCGAATGACAGTTTTGTTGAGGATCTAGAGGAGTAGCTACATGTTTTGCATTTGACATTCTAGCACTCTCAAGTAGCTTCAAAGCATACTTCCTCTGGTTCAAATGTATGCCTACATCATTTCTCTCCACTTCAATTCCTAAGAAGTACCTAATTCCTCCCAAATTCTTCATCTGCAATTGCTAATTTAGATGTGCCTTTAACCTTGATATTTCCTCATTACAATTTCCTGTAATTAGCATATCATCTACATAGACTAAGAGAGTTCTAATTGTCTTCTCAGTTCTTTTGACAAACAGAGAATAATCTGCTCTAGATTGCTCATAACTTGCACTCTTCACAACCTGAGAGAACTTGGCAAACCATTATCTTGGAGCTTGCTTTAGTCCATATAAGGACTTCTCTAGCTTACATACCAATTCTTGGTTCATCTCACACTCATCTCCCCCTGAATTGGGTATCTCCCCCTTGAGAGTGAGAATGAATCTTCTTTAATTGAAAATAAGGTAGAGGTAACTCCATATAGACCTTTTCCTCTAACTCCCCATGCATAAATGCATTTGTCACATCTAATTGATGAATACTTCAGTCTTTAACAGCAACAATAGAGAACAGAGTTCTGACTGAGATCATCTTGGCAACAAGAGCAAATGTCTCACTATATTCCACACCATGAAGCTGAGAAAAGCCTCGAGCTACCAGCCTAGCTTTATGCCTCTCTAAGGAATAATCAGCTTTGAACTTAAGCTTAAAGAGCCATTTGCAACTAACTATTGACTTGCCAGGAGGAAGAGGTGTCAACTTTCAAGTATTATTCCTCTCAAGAGCACCAAGTTTTGATAACATAGCCTCACACCAAGCATGTTGCTTTAAATCCTCAAGCACAAAAGCAAGTTCAGAGACAAAAGCAGCATTACAAATGAACTTGTGATAGGAAGAAGAACAAGTAGTGTAAGAGAGAAAAGAATGAATAGAATAGGGAGATGTGGGCTTACAAGAGAGTGAAGCAGTAGGTGAGTCACTTGAGACCTTGCACACATATTCCTTCATCCAAAAAGAGGGTTTTGATTATCTTGAAGACTGTCTTATGGGCTGCATAGAGGGAGCATTAATGACGGGTTCAATAGCAGGTATTTCATCAAAACCTGGAGGGATAGAAGTGGGGGGATAATCTCCATGTTATTCAGTTTGACTTGAAGGATTTAGAGAGGGAAAAACGGGAGGTCCAGTGATTTGAACAGGGATAAAATAATATAGGAAAGCAGAAGTCTAATCAGGAGGTAAAGAATTTGAGAGAGGTGTGGAAGACTGAAATGTTGAATGAAAAGGAAATATATGTTCATAAAATTTGATATCTCTACTGACATGGATCTTATGAGTATGTAGGTTGTACACCTTGTAACCTTTGAACCCATAGAGATATCTCAAAAAACACAAGCATCTGTTTTTGGATCCATCTTTTTTCCTTGCATTACTCAGAGTTAAGACAAAGCATAAACACCCAAACACCTTTAGTTTGTTGTAGTCATGGTGCCTCTCCAAACAGACACTCATAGGGAGTTTTATGTTTAAGGATAGACTTTGGTAGGTGGCTGATTATGTAAGTAGTTGTGAGAACACAATCACTCCAAAAGCAGACAGGGAGAGAAGCATGAAACCTGAGTGCCCCAGCAGTCTCAAGTATGTACCTATCTTTTCTCTCAACACACCCATTTGGGGAGAAGCAATGCAAGAACTTTGGTGGATAATTCCCTTATATTGAAAGAAGGAGTTAATGACAGAATTGAAGAATTCAGTCCCTTGATCACTCCTCACATTCTTAACTCTAGCATCATACTGTTTTTTCCACCATGAGTATAATGGACTGAAGATGAGAGAGAGAGCTTCAGTCTTAGATTTCAGAAGATAAGCCCACACATCCCTACTGATGTCATCAACAATTGTAAGAAAGTATCTATGACCATTATATGTAGGGGTTTCATAGGGTCTCCAAAGATCACAATGTAACAACTCAAAGATCTTATCAGCAGAAAACATACTAGAATCAAATGAAGGTTTTGCTTATTTAGCCAAATGACAAATGGTGCATACAAAATCAGACTCAAAATGTACATTTGAGTTCAAAGAATGAACACCTTTGATCTTATCAACAGGTGCATGACCAAGATGGAGATGCCATAAGGCGAGCAAATGACCTCCTTCGCGATCGACTAATGATCCTCCCGCTAATGCTTGAAGAAATTTCTGCTTGTTGTCTCAAACATTTGGTTTTTATTTTGGGAAAATATAATGTCGGTTTTGGACAGTTTGACTCGCGGTGATAACAGATGTTTTGTCGCGGTTTATGTGTTGATTATGAATATTTTTACTTTTATCTTTGTCTTTCTTGTTGCTCATATTCTTTCTTTTTTGTGTCTTTTGCTCTGCTTGCAATACTCTTACCAATCTCTTGTTGTTGATCATTTTATAAGATAAAGCACGGGATAACAAAAAATAAAAAGGGTTCGCTGGGTGTACAATTCGCAGGTTTAAAAACTTTGATTTTTATTCATAACCAAAAGTCGAGCATCGCGGTATGGTTTGCTTACAAAAGCTTGTCCACTAGCTTAAGTTTGTGGGGTTTCTCCTATGTCTTCGTAACAGAGGAGATCATAAAAGACGTCTCCATTTTCTTCCGGGCCCGACTCTTGTATTGTTACTTCAAAGTGCGCATCTCCTTTGTATTTGAACGTGAGACATGCACCAATCTTGAGGTTATTAATCCTCAAAAAGTCTCTCCATCCTTCAGAAAGGGAGTGCCAATCTCCTTCGTCCCTTTCGACCAACACCATGAACTCTTGGTTTAGGGGAGAGCATAAGTAAACATGGTCTAGTACTTCTTCTCTGAATTATACAAATATATATCGGAGAGGGAATCTGTTTAGGTGGCTTTCATGGAGGATCATTCTAATGAACCTGGGGCTTGGAAATGTTATGATGTTTGTGGTGAACGTGACAGGTGAAATTTCTTCTGAAGCCATGTCAAAACTTGGCATTATGTTTTGTGTGGGGTTCCGTTTGTAATTCGAGTTGTGTCGCGATTTATTTATATTTTAACTTTGTTGGAAAATGATTTGGGATAGAAAGGACGGTCTATGACTTTGGATGGGTGGTAAGACACGTGTAGAGTTCTTGTTTTCGGGGTAAGTGAGTTGGCTTCTGAACGCTACTGTGGATAAGAGTGTGGCTAGTGGTAAAGTTTATCCCAACCGTTTTGTTTTTATATGTTTTTTTCTTTTCATAATTTGTGGTGCAGATGAAGATAACAGCGTTGATGAAGGTGTAACTTACCTTGGCACTTTTAGTTCAATGTTGATCCTTTCAAACCTCATGACAAAGATAAGGATAATAGTGTCGATTGCTATCTTGCCTTGACGATCATTTATAAATATCGACATTCAGGATGTGCTTTCTTTTCAAAGTACATGTTTCGAGTATGTCGTCTAATAGTTTGTCCCCGGGATTAAGCACTGGGTTTTCTTGGCTTAAAGGTTTCATAACATATATTGTCGTGGATAACCATCTGCACAGGCTCGTATGTTTTTTTTAAAAAAATATTATTTTAGCCTTGCATGAAATCATTGATGAGTTATTTTTTAGTTTGATTTGCAACCCCTTCCAATATGGGTATGGAAGTTATGGTAATGATGTTTTGAGGCAAGCATGTCTATGTTCGCAAGCTGATGAAAAGTTCTTGGTGAGGGTCGAAAGATTGAGCACATATCGAACCAAAACCCGAAGGTAATCTGTTTGGGGTTTGTTTCTATTTTGAGAATCATGACGGGAACTATCTTTAATGATCTGATCTCCAGTGTAGCAAACACGATGGAGATGGGATTAAATCCAAAGGTAACCTCCAGCGTAATAGACGTGACGGAGATTAGTTCAAAACCGAAGGTAATCTTTAGCGTAACAAATGCGAAGAAGATTAAATTAAAACCCGAAGGTAATCTCCAGCGTAACAAACGCGATGGAGATTGAATTGAAAACCCGAACGTAATCTTTAGTGTAATAAACGCATTGGAGAATAGTTCAAACCCAATGGTAATCTCCAACGTATCAAACACGATAGAGATCGAACCAAAACCCGAAGGTAATCTCCAACGTAACAAACGCGTTGGAGAATGGTTCAATCCCGATGGTAATCTCCAGCGGAACAAACGCGATGGAGATTGAACTAAAACCCAAAGGTAATCTCCGGCATGATAGACGCGATGGAGATTGGTTCAAACCCGAAGGTAATCTTCAGCGTAATAAATGCGATGGAGATTGAATTAAAAACCCGAAGGTGATCTCCAACGTAACAAACGCGATGGAGATTGAATTAAAAATCCAAAGGTAATCTCCAACATGATAGACACGATGGACATGATAGACACGATGGAGATTGGTTCAAACCCGAAGGTAATCTCCAACATGATAGACACGTTGGAGAATGGTTCAAACCCGATGGTAATCTCCAACGTAACAAACGCGATGGAGATTGAATTAAAAATCCAAAGGTAATCTCCAACATGATAGACACGATGGAGATTGGTTCAAACCCGAAGGTAATCTCCAGCGTAACAAACGTGATGGAGATTGAACCAAAATCCAAAGGTAATCTCCAACGTGATAGACGGGATGGAGATTGGTTCAAAAACCCGATGGTAATCTCCATCGTAACAAACGCGTTGGAGATTGAACCAAAATCCGAAGGGAATCTCCAGCGTGATAGACGCGATGGAGATTGGTTCAAAAACCCGGTGGTAATCTCCAGCATAACAAACGTGATGGAGATTGAACCAAAATCCAAAGGTAATTTCCAGCGTGATAGATGCGATGGAGATTGGTTCAAAAACTCAATGGTGATCTCCAGCGTAACAAACGAGTTGGAGATTGAACCAAAATCCGAAGGTAATCTCCAGTGTGATAGACGCGATGAAGTTGGGTTCAAAAACCCGATGGTAATCTCCAGCGTAACAAGCGCGATGGAGTTTGGTTTAAACCTGAAGGTAATCTCCAGTGGGATAGACATGATGGAGATTTGTTAAAAAAAACCTGGTGGTAATCTCCAGTTTAACAAATGCGATGGAGAGTGAACCAAAATCCGAAGATAATCTCTAGCATGATATATGTGATGGAGATTGGTTCAAAAACCCGATGGTAATCTCCAGTGTAACAAACGTGTTAGAGATTGAACCAAAATCCGAAGGTAAACTCCAGCGTGATAGACACGATGGAGATTGGTTCAAACCCAAAGGTAATCTCCAGCGTAACAAACGCGATGGAGATTGAATTTAAAACTCGAACGTAATCTCCAATTTAACAAACGCAATGGAGATTGAATTAAAAACCCAAAGGTAATCACCAGCGTAATAGACACGATGGAGATTGGTTCAGACCCAAAGGTAATCTCCAGTGTAACAAATGCGATGGAGATTGAACCAAAATCCGAAGGTAATCTCCAGCTTGATAGACGTGATGGAGATTGGTTCAAAAACCCGGTGGTAATCTCTAGTGTAACAAACGCGATGGAGATTAAACCGAAATCCGAAGGTAATCTCGAGCGTGATAGACGCGATGGAGATTGGTTCAAAAATCCGATGGTAATCTCCAGCGTAACAAACGCGTTGGACATTGAACCAAAACCCAAAGGTAATCTCCAGCGTGATAGACGCGATGGAGATTGGTTCAAAAACCCCGTGGTAATCTCCAACGTAACAAACGCGATGGAGATTGAACCAAAATCTGAAGGTAATCTCCAGCGTGATAGATGCGATAGAGATTGGTTCAAAATCCGATGGTAATCTACAGTGTAACAAACACGTTGGAGATTGAACCAAAATCTGAAGGTAATCTCCAGCGTGTTAGACGCGATGGAGATTGGTTCAAAAAACCGATGGTAATCTCCAGTGTAACAAGCGCAATGGAGATTGGTTTAAACCTGAAGGTAATCTCTGATAGACACGATTGAGATTGGTTCAAAAACCCGTTGGTAATCTCCATCCTAAAAAACGCGATGGCTATTGAACCAAAATTCAAAGGCAATATCCGGCGTGATAGACGCGATGGAGATTGGTTCAAAAATCTGATGGTGATCTCTAGTGTAACAAACGCGTTCGAGAGTGAACCAAAATACAAAGGTAATCTCCAGCGTGATAGACGCGATTGAGATTTGTTCAAAAACCCGATGATAATCTCCAGCGTAAAAAACGCGTTGGAGAATGGTTCAAACTCGATCATAATCTCCAGCATAACAAGCGCGATGGATATTGGTTTAACCTTGAAGGTAATCTAAAGCGTGATAGACGCGATAGAGATTGGTTGGTAATCTCCAGCGTAACAAACGCGTTGGAGAAATGTTCAAACCTAATGGTAATTTGCAGAGTAACAAGCGCGATGGAGATTGGTTTAAACCTGAAGGTAATCTCCAGCGTAACAAACACGATGAAGGTTGAATTCTGTGATCGAAAAATTATTTCCAAACTAGGGTTTTTATCACTCATTTTTAAAAGACGATATTACACGACAAAATCCTTAAAAACCATTACAGGGTGACCCATTGTGTTAAGTAGTATCTAGCTGGCTTTCCATGTCGTAACCTTCGAAATCCAGCATGCGTGCCTCAAATCGCGCATTTCCGTTGTGAAGGAAAGTTATGGTTGACCCAAAGGTGAGCCCTTGAGATTCGACGAAGTCGTTCCAACCTTCTTTCACCCATAAAGAGTGGTAGTGGCCCTTTGAAATATGGACTGGGAAATTTTGCAATGTGCGGGATGATAATAAGATTTTCTTTGGTACTTGGGTTTCGAACTCCTCCCCGAAACTATATGGTAGCATCATGCGAAAAACCTGCTCTTCGAAGTCTTAAGTTTTGTGAGAAGGAGTATGGGTTTTGAGTAGGGTTTAGGGTTGCCATGATGTAAAATCATGGTGTCGATGGTGGTGGAATGATGGGTGAATGGGTCTTTTTATAGCAGTAATGGGTGCGTCGTATGGCATGGTTTTTTATACAACTTTGTTTTTATTGGGGTGTGGTGGTTTTGAGAACAGATCTGGGGAATCAAAGCAAATCGAGATCACCCGTGATTGTAGGTGCATGTGGCCTGATTTGAGGCTTGCGAGTAGGGTTGTAGTGATTTGATTGGATTCCATCCACGTGTATTAAATGCAGGATATCTCGGGAAGGTTCGGATTTGGGTTATCTTCCCTGTATAGTAAATGCAATCAATGCTAAAGTTGACTGAATTCTTTTAATTGATGTTATCATGTGTTATAAATAGGCGTAAAGGTAACATTCTCTTGTATGGTCTATTATATATTTCACTTCATTTTTTTATTTTGCTGAGAAGAAATGGCTTCTTCAAATCCGGGTCCGCGAGACTTTTACAGATCCATAGATACCGAGGAGAAATTACATTTCTTGGTAATTTTTAGTGTATTTCTTCTCTTATAATGGTTTTTGATTTGTTTATCTTATGTTTTGATCGTTCTCGTATTTGTGATAGCCTCTTCCAACTTGCTTCGGGGAAATGTATGGTAACGCGGTAACAGACCATGTCTGTTTGACATCTCTCAACGGGGGAAAGCTGCATGTGAAGGTGTCCAAGGATAGTAACAACAAACAAATGTTGACTGAAGGGTGGCATAACTTCGCGATGGAAAGTGGCCTTCGCGCTGGTGCTTCGCTGACCATCTACAAATATCAAGGAGGTCATTGCTTTAATATTATGGTTTTGGAAGAAGAGGAGTGACTTGCCTACTAAGAGCGTTCTTTTGCTGGGTGATTGACTTTATGTAATGAATAAAAGTCGTTCGTGGATCGGTTGTAGTTGATTTGCGTTTTATTTATTGTCAACTTATTTGTCTTTTTTTTGTATGAATGGGAACGCTAGTTTTATCCTTCCTAGTCTTATGAATGGGGCTGCTCGTTTTTTGTTCCTTTTGGGTATTCGTCTGTGTACTCGCGTATTAAATACACACGAATGCTGATTTTTATTCCCCTCAGAGGCTCATATGCACATCCATGCCTAAAGTGCATGCGACTGCTAAATTTATTCTCCGTAGAGGCTTATTTGCACATTCGTTACCAAAGTGCACGCGATTGCTAAATTTATTCTCCATAGAGGCTTGTTTACACATCTATGCCTAAAGTGCACCTGATTGCTAAATTTATTCTCTGTAGAGGCTTGTTTGCACATCCGTCCCTAAAGTGCACGCGATTGCTAAATTTATTCTCCATAGAGGCTTGTTTGCACATTCGTGCCTAAAGTGCACGCGATTGCTAAATTTATTCTCCGTAAAGGCTTGTTTGCACATACGTGCCTAAAGTACATGCGATTGCTAAATTTATTCTCCGTAGAGGCTTGTTTGCACATCCGTGCCTAAAGTGTACGCGATTGCTAAATTTATTCTCCCTAGAGGCTTGTTTGAACATCCGTGCCTAAAGTGCATACGACTGCTAAATTTATTCTTCATAGAGGCTTGTTTGCACATCCGTGCCTAAAGTGCACGCGATTGCTAAATTTATTCTCCGTAGAGGCTTGTTTGCACATCCGTGCCTAAAGTGCACACGATTGCGAAATTTATTCTCCGTAGAAGCTTGTTTGCACATCCGTGCCTAAAGTACACGCGATTGCTAAATTTATTCTTCGTAGAGGCTTGTTTTTATTGATTTTAAAGGGTAAATATATGAAAAGAACAAAGACATATGTACAAGAGGAGTTTGGGAACAATGGGATCTAAGTGAAGATAGGTCACTTGATCGGTAAGATGACAATGGGTGAAACTTACAAGAGGTTCCTAAATCTATTTGGTGTGTTGGACTTAGAGTCCGGTGTGGATCCTATCTCATTAAGCCAATGCTATCTGAAGTCGGACACACACTCTAATATGGAGTAATGGAAAAATCCCCTTCTGCTAGGTCATAAGGATTTTCCTACTACTTCGTAGAGGCTTGTTTGCACATCCTTGCCTAGTGCACTCGATTGCTAAATTTATTCTCCGTAGAGGCTTGTTTGCACATCCGTGCCTAAAGTGCACGCGATTGCGAAATTTATTCTCCGTAGAGGCTTGTTTGCACATCCATGCCTAAAGTACACGCGATTGCTAAATTTATTCTCCGTAGATGCTTGTTTGCACATCCGTGCCTAATGTGAACGCGATTGCTAAATTTATTCTCCGTAGAGGCTTGTTTGCACATCCGTGCCTAATGTGCACGCGATTGCTAAATTTATTCTCCGTAGAGGCTTGTTTGCACATCCGTGCCTAAAGTGCACACGATTGCTAAATTTATTCTTGGTTACGCGTGGTCTTGATTGGGTTTGAAACTTTCATTTATATTCATGAAGACGTGTCCCAATTCGGGATTCCTGAGACTTCCTATACATGGAAAATTTGTAGCTATCAGGTTTCCAACATATAAAAAATAAACTTTAAGCAAAATATGCTTTGAGGTTCTTGGTATTCCATGCCTTTGCGAGGGTAGCTCCTTCTGAATTTTGAAGCTCGAAGGACCCTCTCCCTACTTCTTGGTGGATGACGTAAGGACCTTCCCACTTGTGTTCAAGCTTTCCTTTTTCTGTTGCTTAGCGAAGGACTAGATCACCTTTCTATAATGGTCGTATGAATACGCGTTTGTTATATCCTTCTGCAAGTCAACGTTGATACTCGTTCGCTTTAAGGCAAGCAGTATCTCTTCGTTCTTCTCGCAAGTGGAGTTCTAATTCTAGTGCTTCATTGTTGGTGTCCTTGTTGAAATCATATACTCGGGTCGAGGGGACCAGTAATTCAACTGGGACGATTGCGTCCACGCCAAATGTCATCATGAACGGTGTTTCTCTTGTTGGACTCTTAGAGGAGGTTCTGTATGCCCAGAGAACTAAAGGCAAAATTTTTGCCCATTCTCCCTTCGCGATCCCTAATCTTTTCTTGAGTGCGTTCAGAATCTAGCGATTTGTGGTTTCGGCTTGACCATTAGACTAGGGGTATGTTACAGATGAGAAACGAAGCTCTATATGGAGTCCGGTGCAAAAATCTCGGATGGTTTCGCAGTCGAATTGTGGCCCATGATCAGTAATGATAGCTTGTGTAACTCTAAAATGACATATTATATTTTTCCAGAGAAACTTGCGTACTTTTTCCGCGGTAACATCCTAATCGAGAATGGATATGGTGTAGATATGCACTTAAGTGGGTGACGAGGTTGATGTTTGAGGGAGACATGTTGTTGAAAGGGGTTGCATATATGAATTACCATCTCAGCATCGGCCCTGAGGCTGGGGCAGTAATATCCTAATCGAGTGATTTTAGCATCAATCGCTCTCCATCCTTGATGATTTCCACAGACGCCTGTATGTAACTCTCGGATAAGGTTACGGTCTTCTTGATCGGAAACACAGAGGAGCTCAGGGAGACGGAAATCTCTTTTGTATAACGTCCATCTCTGACTCGAAAACGAGAAGCTCGTTTTTTGATGCTTTGTTGTTCTTGGTTACAGGCTCCTTCGATCAACCCATTGTTGATGTCTTCCAAGAAAGGTTCTCGCTAGGCCCAGTGGGATACCTTGAAGACACGTTTGTGGATCCCCCGAGCGTGTTTTCGTTCAATCACCACGCGATCACTTAAATCAAGGGGCAGGGTTGCCCCTATTTTGGCCAGTATATCGGCACGTTCATTCTGTTCGCAGGGGATAGAAGAAATGGAACAACGACCAAACGCTACCGTAAGTGTTTGTACGCGAGTCAGATACTCGGGTAGCATCCCCGTTTTTTCTTCATATTCTCCTTTGACGTGTTGAGCAACTACTTCTGAGTATGTAAAGATTTGAACTTGACGAGCGCCATTGACTAGTACTTTTTCAATTCCTGCAATCAATGCTTCGTATTTTGATTCATCGTTCGTGGCTTCGAAGAGGATTCGAAAAGAAAAGTCAGTGATTTCGCCACTCGGACTTGAGATTGTTACCCCCGTTCCACAGCCCCCGGCAGATACCGAGCCGTGAACATTGATGACCCAATCTTCTCCTTCACAATCTTGTGTTTCTGCGAAGGTTGCTTCTACTACAAAATCAGCTAGTGCCTGTGCCAGGCGGGATTTCTGAGGTTTGAAATGGACATTAAATTCGGATAATTCCACTGCCCACTTTACCATCCTACTAAAGAGTGATGGGGAGTGAAGGATCTGATGTAGGGGCAGATCGGAAAGAACTTCAATGGTGTGAGCTTGAAAGTATGGTCTCAGTCATCTTGGTGCGAAGATAACGTTCAAAGCCATTTTTTTGATGAGGGTGTATATGGATCCGCAGGTTTTAGAACTCTACTAGCAAAGTAAACAGGGAACTTGGATTCCCTTGTGCTCCCGAGGATAATGAAGGGTAGGGAGCGTGGCAAGGTACTCTTTCATACTTTTGAAAGCCTTGTCGAATGCAGTTCTCCATTCTACAGGACCTTTCTTCTTCAGTTGTTCAAAGAAAGGCAGAGAATGATCCGCTAATCGCGAGCAAAAATGACTCAAATAGTTGATGGATATGTTGAGCCTCTGAATATCCTTCAATGTCTTAGGAGGGCCCATATCGAGTATCATTTGTACTTTCGAAGGGTTGACATCGATGCCTCTATGGCTAATCATGAAGCCTAAGAATTTTCCTGAATCAACCCCAAATACATATTTCTCTGGGTTCAAACAGACACGATTTAGTCTGAGAGCGTCGATGGTCTTCTGGAGGTCAGTCGGATGACTTTCCTTGGTCAGACTTTTGATCACAATGTCATCAATATAGACCACGATGTTTCTTCCAATTTGGGGTTGGAAAACTTTTTTAATCATTCGCTGGAAGGTGGCGCCAGCGTTCTTTAACCCAAAAGGCATTACCTTGTAATAAAAAGTACCATGATTGGTGATGAAAGCTATGTTTTTCTTATTGTGTGGGCTCATTTTGACCTGGTTGTATCCTGAATAAGCATCGAGGAAGCTTAGCGTGGCATGAACCGCGGTGGTATCTACTAATTCTTCGATGAAAGGGAGGGGATAGCTGTTCTTGGGGCATGTTTTGTTTAGATCATTGAAATCGACACATATTCTCCACTTGCCACTGCTCTTCTTAACAAGGACTACGTTTGACAACCAAGTTGAATCGTTGATTTCGCGGATGAACCCTGCTTGTAGAAGCTTGTCCACTTCTTGTTTGGTTGCCTCGGCTTTTTCTGCTGCCATTTTTCTTTTCTTCTGGCATATGGGCTTAGTGTTGTGGGCGAGTCTGAGGGAGTGTTCTATGGTTTTGCAAGGAAGACCCTTTAGATCCTGAGGGGGCCAAGCAAAGACGTCTCTCAAATTCTTCAGAATTTCTTTAACTAAATCTAAAATGGGGGTTTCCAGGTTGTGGCCGTGATAGAGAGCTTTCGTGTCGTTGGTGAAAGGGAAGAAAACCACTTTTTCTTCAATGATCTTATCCGCGAATTTTTTGGGTTGCAATTCCAATTATGCCTCGATGCTGTTTGAAACGACTTCTTGGTCCTCGCTCTCGGCCATTTCCGATTTCAAAGATCCTTGGCCTTGGTTATCAATCGCGAACACTCGACTATGACCCTTTTTTAGTGATGCAAGGTAGCAGACTCTGCTTTCTGACTGTTTTTCGCGAACCTCCTCCACCTTCCCGTCTGTACATAGGAATTTGATGCCGAAATGGTAAACGGAGCAAGCTATTTGGAACCTAAAAAGACTAACGCGACCCATGATGGTGTTGTAGATGGATGGTAAGCAAACCACTGTGAATTCCACCATGTGCGTTCTTCGGTCGGGATGAGTTCCTAAAGTCAAGGCGAGCTCAATGGTTCCAGCCACTTCGACTTTATCTCCTGAGAAGGAGATGAGTTTTCCCGAGTAGCAGCGTAAAACGCTTTTTGCGATGTCTAGTTGTTCAAAGCACTCCAGTATAAGACGCCCATTGAAGATCCGGTGTCGATCAGGATGCCTTTGACTTTCTTTGTCCCTAGCTGCACATGGATGGCCATAGGATCCGAATGCGGCATCCTGATATTGCGAGTGTCAGAAAAACAAAAATTCAGTACCTCATGTTTTGCAGAGGCCTTTTTGACGCTATACTCGGAAGGAGGTTGTCTTGTTTTTCTCTCTTAATTCTTCCTCTCTTGGTGGTAGGTCCCGGAGGAGGAAGGTTCGCCCGCGATGGTATTGATACACCCATCGGAGGGAGGTGGGTTTTGATTATCCCGATTGGATTATGCGACTTTTTTCCATGATGATCTTGCTTCCGAAGGATGTTGAACATCCCTAGGCGAGGGCCTGTATCCACCTCCTTTGTTTCCGTTTCTTTTTCCGTGACCCCGTGGGTACCCACCTCTTTCCCTTCCTCTTGGGGTGTAAGCTGGGTTGTAGTATCGAGGCGGTGCAATGGGTTGACTTTGATTTGTAGGTGGTGCGCAAATTTGCAAAGGAACGTTTTGCTGAGGAGGAGGGGCTGGTGGGATGCCATAGAGTGGGGGGCATACCATTTGTGGGTGCGCCATCATTACGTTAGTTGGGGAAGTAGGCGGATTCGGACCCGCCAATTATTTGTATTGTACTTCATTGTGAGGGGCATGTTGAGAAGCGACGGGGATTTGCCAGCGAGGACTATTATGTTGTTGAGTATCTTGACCTCCCTATCCGCCGAACTAATTGTTTATTTTGTCGAACGGGGAGGGCTTTGTCTAATTTGATTGTGAGCTTGACCCTGCGGCTTCCATGGCGTGGATTTGCAAGGTCACGAGGTCGCGAAGGTTGTCATAATTGCGGGGCTTCTTTTTGAATAAGTAAGTTTTAAAATCACCCTCAGCAAGGTTGCCCATCAGGATGGTACTCACCGATTCTTGATTGAACTTAGGGATTTATACGACCATGGTGGCGAATCTGCTGAAGAAGCTCCCCAAAGATTCAGATGGTATATGCTTGATGGAATTTAGATCCAGCATGGTACGTTTCCGTGTACAAGCATTGCCAAAATGAGCGACAAAGACGTTGGATAATTGAGCGAAACTACTTTTGGATGATCGGGGCAGGTTGGTGAACCAGGTTAAGGCCACCCTGCTTAGGGTCAAGGGGAATGACCGGCAAAACATAGCGTTATTATTCTCGTTCATTCCCATTGACGTTGCGAATTGGCTCATGTGATCATCGGGATCAAAATTCCTGGTGTACTTTGCGATGGATACGTCTCTCCACCTCTTTGGAACAAGCGTCTCGCGTATAGATTTGCATAAAGCAGAAGGAAAAGCAAGTTCATCCTTGTGAATCGAGCTAGGTGCTTCTGATGAATTGGATCTTGACGAGATGTCCATAGCACAATTGTCACGGGCTCTTTTATCGATATTGTCTTCGTCGTGATCTAGATCTGGGTTTGGCTGATTGTCGATTGGATCGGCGAAGAGATTAATTGGAGCGCGAGCTGGACCTTACGGTTGGTAGTAGCCATAGGGATCATACTAAGGGGGAATTATGTTTGCGGGCTGCCCGTAGAAAGGATTTGGAGGGTAGCCACCTATGATGTATTGGTACGGAGGGACTCCTCCCAACGCCCCATACTGCCCAAACGGGGGTACTGGGACGGCATTCCAGAGTGGTTGTTGAGGGATGTTTTCGCCTTCCGAGGCGTGAGCTTCCTCATTGGGGGGGGGGGGGTCATTTAGATTCAGTCCGTTGTTCCATCCTTCATCATGGTGTTGTTCTCCGAATTCTTCCCCGAATAGTGTGAAGTTCATGTCTTCCTTCGAAGCGTTAGTGCTGGGAGTAAAACAGGTATTCCTGCCAGGGACAGAAGACTATAGATTTTAAAGTTTTTGAAAAATGCATAGGAAAAATAAAGTGTATTTCTACAGGGAACCTCTCGTCGTGAAAGTTTCCCACAGACGGCGCCAATGAAGCGTTTCTAGAAATTTACCTACACTTATTACTTCAAGGTGACGACAAATGTCCTTAATTACCTGCGAAGCTAACTGGGGAGGATGTTTTATGTGCGATTAAGCTTCTCCCAATACGTCGGTGTTTTAATGACAAGATAATCCTCGCAATTAAGTTTGTTCGCGTTTAAGCATTTACTGTTCAATCGTCGTCTTTAGAGGAAGTTTATCAAATGATGTGTTGTTCTAGAAAATTTCTTCTCCGATCAAGGATTTCAAGAGCTCAACTCCGAGGGTTTTATCTTAGGGAGTATTGCAGAGGTCTTGTTTCTTTCTCCCTTTTTCAGATCCTTTCTTTGTGGTTCTTAGGGGGGTGTTTATAATGTTACCAAACGAGCAGCTGGTTGGTGACCCCGTGGTTTTGATAGGGGACACGTGTAACCCTTTCCCTCATGCCAGAGGTTTTAGGTTGTTACACGTGGCGATACTAGCGGAGAAGTGCTTTACAAGCGAGCTGCTTGTTCTTTCTTGAAGGGGTTAGATGGTGTAGAGTCTTTATCCGTTCAGCGTGTTTTAATATGTAGGTATTCATTCAAGGTTCTAATCACGATCATGGTGTAACTTTAGAGGGTTTGTACTTGGGGGAGTGGGTTCGTGGATTTGCAATGCGTGGTGGCATTGATCGCGATGTTCTGGTATTGGGTTTTGGGTATAACTTTTGCGTTGGGTGAACCATATAGGACGTCATACCCCTACTAATTAAGGGGGCTATTTTTCAGGGCATCGTCACATACCTGAGTTGTCGGTGGGATGGATGAAAATTGATTTTGAAGATCCATTGTTGTGAACTGATCTCAACGACGATCGCCGCCTAAGGTGTTTCTAATTTCTGTGGTGGTGCGACTCATCGTGATCTAAAACGCCAATTGCTCTGATACCATCTTGACTAACAGATCCAATTGAGTCAGAGAACCGCTATGAACGAAGCTCAAGAACACAGAGAACAGAGAGAGTTAACAATCTGTGTATTTCTTCAACTGAAATATGTTACAACAAAACCTCTATTTATAGAGGATGATGATATCATATATGACATTTTACACATTATTTATAACAGGATTAGGATTGCTTTGCATTTTAATTAACTCGACTATTGGACAGAATTGGATTGATTATCAAATTATAAGTTCCAATAGATTTTCAAGTTGGAATCGATCGAGTCTTACCAACTCTACAAGCATATATATGTATATATACACACATATACACTTAGGGGTCGATTGATTATATAAGAGGGAAATGGAAAGAAAATGTATTAAATTTTACATATAAAATGTATATGACCATCATTTTTTGTGAGCATAGAGAAGAGGGTGGGAGAAATGATTAGACCATACTAGAGATAATAGTTATCCTCCTTAAAATTAAGGAATAAAATGTGAAAAAATTTGATAAATTTTGTATGAAAAATGGGAGAATGAATGTTATGATTAGAATATTAATCAATTAATCTTAACTTAAATATGGATTATACCCATGGTCAACAATCTAGCAACGCTATCCAGAACCAACTTCAAGGGCTTAACGCCCGCATGGGAGAGATGGATACTTGGAAGAAAACCACTGAGACCCAATTGCGTCAACTAGTAGCCCAAATACCAAAGTTGCCAGGCAAGCTCCCTAAACAACCACAAGAAAATCCAAAGGGGCAAGCCGGACACATAGCTGCCATCAACCTAAGGAGTGGACGTCAATTGCACGAGCCACGGAGCGAAGGAGAAGTCGCTGAAGACGCAGTCGATGTCGACACCCCAGTCGATATCGAGGGCTCTGTCGACGTCGAACACACTGTCGATGTCGAGCCCACTGCGAAGCACACAATGGAGTAAAAAAAGCACTCGATATCGAGTGCCACGGTCGATATCGACCCCCTACTCGATGTTGACCCCTCTGCAAATCATCAACAGCTTCAGACACCTTCGAGGTCGACCAATCCAGTCGATATCAACCACCCTAATGTCGATGTCGACCTGTCCAGAAAGCAAAAATCGACCACTTCGCCTCCAAAACCATCCAAAGCACTTTCTTATCCTTTCAAGGCACTGCAAGATCCAGCAGACACCAAATTCAGACCCTTCGTGCAAATCTTACAAGGTTTCAACCTCACCATCCCACTCACAGAAGCGCTAAATGAGATGCCCTGCCTGCATGAGGTTCTTGAAGGACATCTTCTCCAAGAAGAGGTCTATATTAGAGATCGCCGGTAAATCTAATTCAATTGAGTTCCTTGAGAAGCGCGGCGATCCAGACAAGTTCGCGGTAACGGTAGCGGTATTAAATTTTACATATAAAATGTATATGACCGTCATTTTTTGTGAGCATAGAGAAGAGGGTGGGAGAAATGATTAGACCATATTAGAGATAATAGTTATCCTCCTTAAAATTAGGGAATAGAATGTGAAAAAATATAATAAATTTTGTATGAAAAATGGGAGAATGAATGTTATGATTAGAATATTAATCAATTAATCTTAACTTAAATATGGACTATAAATATGGACTATATTTATGGGTTGTTTGAGGCAAAATTGCTATATTTATAGGCCATACCTCTCCTGCTCTCAAGGCCATCTCTCTCTTGCTCTGAATTAGATAAAATCTATCGTTAGTTTTTTTGGAATAAACAAGAGCGATACACGCCCTTAATTAGTTGGGACAAAATCTGTTCAGATACTCTATCCGGGGGCCTTGGGATTCACAAAGCAGAATTTGTTAATACAGCTTTACAAATGAAACTCCTCTGGAAGATCATGGCAAAACCAGATAATATTTGGGTTAAAGTCGTCTCTCAAAAGTACCTAAAAGGGGCACCGCTCTTGAACTACGACAGAAAGGGTAACTCCTCGTGGCAATGGTCAAAACTTATGACAATTCAAAGGGACTTCAGAACAGGACTCAACTGGTCCATAGGTAACGGTCTTACTGTTAAATTTTGGGAGGATAAATGGGCCTATAATACGCCACTTAAATCTAGAGCGCTTTTACCGCTCCCCGAGGACTATTTAGGGTGGACTGTCGACCGTTTCATCTCTTCAGATCACAACTGGAACACGGAAAAGATCGACTCTGAGTTATCAGGGTATCTGAGCAGGGAAGACTTGGACAAAATTCGGGATATAACCCTCCCACAAAATGATTTCCCGGACCGCCTTTACTGGGGGGGCCAGCAAGAATGGGTGGTTCAATACAAAGTCAGCGACAACGCTCTTACCAAATAAAACGGGTGATCCCCGCTTTGGATGTAACTGGATTTGGACATTGGACATCCCTTATAAAATTAGGCATTTTCTGTGGAAGATTGCAATGGACGGCCTACCGACCTCTGACAGATTACAGCGATCACACATTGTTGTCCCCTCAGGCTGCCACTTATGTGGCTGCTCGTCAGAACGAACGGCTCACCTTTTACTGGACTGTCATATGACTTGAGATGTTCTCGATGATATTGGTATTCGCTATACTCGTAGTTATCACAGTTATGCCAATGGGAAACTAAATATCCTTCTTCAAGCGATCTATTCAGATCTCGGGAAGAAATCTTTCGCCAGACTAGCTTTCGCTTGGTGGGGCACATGGTTTTTCCGCAACAAGCTGGTTTTCAATAATATCACATCTGTCACTCGGCAAGGTATTGTTTTGTTCATCAATACAAATTTTCAGAGCTGGCATTCTAAATTGAACACAAATGATCATGGCCCCATCACCCGGACTGCTTTGGATGGTTCTAGGACCTCCTTCACAAACACTCCATCTGACAACAAACGTAAGCAACTGGAAAGGTGGACCAAACCACCTACAGACCATTACAAAATGAATTTTGACGGCTCTTACTTCTCTTCGGGAGCGGGGGCGGGTGGCTTCGTTATTCGGGACCATGAAGGAAATATGATTTCTCTCGGTACTGCCACTTGTAACAATTCATCTGCTCTCTATGCAGAAGCCTTAGGCCTCCACCTGGGGGTGAAAAAGGCTGTCAGTTTGGGTCTTCATAATCTTCTCATTGAAGGGGATTGCTTAGCCGTCATAAAAGCTCTCCTAGGGGACTGGTCTTGCCCCTGGAACATCGAGCTGCTGATGGCGGACTCGATGATGTCCTTAAGATATTTATCTAATGTTGCTATTCGTCATATTTTCAGGGGCTCTAATGCTGTGGCAGACAGGATTGCACGTCTGGGTCATAGCTTCCCTGCCGATGATAGCTTCACTGCCGATTCAGAACTCCGTGTTCTCGTCCACCTGGACGCGCTAGGAAGGACGTCCTTTCGACGGCAGAATTCCTAATTCTTATCTGGCTTCAAAAAAAAATCTCTCTCTTGCTCTCCTTTGACTCAAACAACCCAAAATAAAAAATCACAATGTTCACCCAATTTTTTTCAATCAATTTGCTTGTAGATATTATCGAATCTTTGCATTTTAACTCTTCGTTTATTTTCCCCTTGAAAGATTTGGTCAAATCTTTGTATCAAAACTTACAAACTTAGTTTGGTTTGAAGTGGAATCAAATTATGGCTGGGCTTCTGGTCTGGATCGGATTGGACCAGACCGGAATTTCCGGTCCGATCCAAGACCGACGGACCGGAATTTCCGGTCCGGTCCAAGACCGACGGACTGGAAATTCTGGGAACTTGGACCGCGGATCGGACCGGGACCGGGACATATGGTCCCGGGTTTTCTGGTCCGCTGACCGTTTGGACCATTAGGACCGGAATTTATTGCAGCCCCTAGTTTGCACTTGAATGACAAAAAAAAAATCACAACGGCACAACCCTAATTCAAGTTTGTAAAAGTGAAAATGCATGGCCTGCAATTGCATTCATCCATTCATAGTTCATGGCCTCATACATGATATCAAATCCACAAAAGTAAAAAATACAATTTAAAATTTCCTAAAATCGAAACCTAGATCTGAAAGTTAAAGTATAAATTGAAAAAATTTCTCAAACCCTAGATCTAGATCTGAAATTGGGATGAATATTTAAGATATCTCCAAATCTAAAGACTAAAATCGATTACCTTTGTATAAATATGAAAATATACATACAAATCTAAAAAGAGAGGGGAGAGAGAGGGCGGTGGCGACGGACAGCGAAGGGCGAGGGCGAGGACGGTGGCGATGGGCGGCTACGACTGGGGCGTGAGAGAGCGTTGCGACTGGCGGCGAGCACGGAAGCACCGGCGGTGGCGGGTGACGACTGGTGAGCACGAGGGAGGAGGGCAGAGCGGAGGCGCAAAGCCGCGAATGGAGAGAGAGAGAGAGAAACGTGGGTGAATGAAAAGAGGAAGCATGTTTGGGAATAGGACCAGTAATTTATTAGGCACACCTTTTTTTTAAATCAACATAAACCGGTCCAATTCCGGTCCGACCCGAAAATTTCGGTTTGGTCCCGGGTTTGGACCGGAACCCGGAATTCAAATTTTTTTGGATCGTGGACCAGACCGTAATACTTCCGGTCAGATCCAAAGTCCGGTCTGCTCCCGGTCCGATTCCGGTCCGATCCAACTTTTGCCCAACCCTAAATTAAATTCAATCCAAAAGCTTTGTTTCGTAGTTGTTGTTGTTGTTGCAGATCGATTGACTGAGACTCACGCAATTCCGCGTTGTCTAGTTTTATGGAGCATGAGTTGATTTGGGGATTTAGATTTTAGATTTGTTCATCTGTAGTGATTTTAGAATTTGAGTAATTAGTTAAATATTTGGGGGTAGAATTAGTGTATGTTTGTGAAAAATAATAGATTGGGGATTTGTATGGGAGATTGAAGATGCAAGGTTGAATGATATTTGACAACGCATGTGTCGAGAGGTTGAAGACGACTAGAAACCGCATCTCTTTCTTTTTTCTTTTCTTTTTAATGCATAAAATTTAGCTCGATTTTAAGTAGAATCGAGCTAAAAACATGGTCACTGCGACCAAAATAGAGAATGGTCATTGCAACCCTATCAGTACCTGTCCGACCACAATTGATCGTTACAACCAATACACCCATAGTCATTATAACCAAATAGTCGGTGGTCGTTGCGATCATGACCATGCACTAAAAGGAAAAATACCCTACACTAAAAAAAATTCGTGTATTTTAAAGGTAATCATTTCTTTACTTTAAAAAAACAAACTGAGGTTAGATTCTAGAGAATTTACGCGGTTGGGAGAGCAAGTTTATTGAGACAAATTAGTTGAAAAGAGAACCGTAATTGTCACGATGATACGTGGCCTCCTCTCGCTTGCTTTGAAACTTCCTCCTCCGCAATGCGTGGGTCCCACCGTCGTGCAAGACGTCCTTCCCTTCCCACGCCTATATATAAAACGCGTCGTCCCGACCCAAAACCATCATCGCCACCACAACGCACAGAATCACTTGTTACTCCCCCCAAAACAAAAACCAAAACACACTTTACAGCTCCTCCTCCATCAATTCATCAGAAATGGCAAGGCAATCAGCAGCCACCTTCATCGCCGTCGTCTTGGCCGCCGCAGCCGTGGCCGTTACCTCCCAGGACGCCTCCCCCGCCAGCGCTCCAGCACCGTCGATCCAGACCGGAGCAGGGCTTTCTCTCGCCGTCTCCGGAGGCGCCGTCGTCTGCTCCCTCCTCGTCTCCCTCTTCTCTCTCCTTCATCACTGAAATTAAACACCGCCGTTCGGATTTGGATCCTTCAATTTTGCGGTTGATCGAAGACCACGTGTTCTAATTTTGGCTGATACATTAATAAACATATATACTCCTATATTTTCTGTAATAAATTTCGTCATTTTCCTATCATTTTATACATATCTGCAGGCTGCAGCTTCTTCTGATGCAGCTGTTCTCTCCTTATCGTTTTTTGTAATTCATTATTCGTTTTCAGTGATCTTTAATAAATTGTGTTTGGTTTATTGGATTTCATGTATTTCGCAGCCTCTTATTTCCCAACCTTTTTTAAAAAAAAATTATGGATTGGAGGTAAGCGATTAATCCGATAGTGTAGTGTCGTTACTCTCATATACTATTTTCCAATTATAATTTATGTAAAATTACTAAAATTAAATAATAATATTAAGGTTTAATTTAGTTAGGGATGACAATGGGTCGGGTGGTGGGTGGATGGACCCCATTTCACCCGACCCACCGTGGATGACCCATCGCTCCACGCGATCCACCACCCATATCCACTTCACCCATATCCACTTTCACCCATATCTCGATAGATGAGCGGGTGAAATGGGTGAAATATGGATGACATATGGGTGATTTTTGCTAAATACACATCATTGAATTCCAATAAAACATGTAGAGAAAACAGTGGCTAAAATAACATCATCTTGCACATTAAGTCTTAAATAAGTCATCCTAAGTTTAAATAACATTGTCTTAAACATACGATCATAAGTTGTAAACACAAACGAGAGTTTAAATAGCATCGTCTTAACAAAATTAGTCGTCTAGCAACATTAAGACAAGAGTGGTAGAGGACGAAGAGGGCAAGAGATTTGCAAAACGAAGTGCCGATTAGAAAGTTGTCGTTTAGGAAATTAGAAAGTTTATATGTTTTTTATATAAAATATATAAATAATACTTTTATAATGTAGATGGATGGTGGATCGGGTCGGGTGGTGGATGATGGGTCGGGTGGTGGATCGGGTGTGGGTGGAAAAAATCTTACCCCACCCGACCCACCACCCGTATCCACTTCACCCATATCCACTTTTCACCCGCTTTTTTTCGGGTTTTCACCCATTTTTTCGGGTCGGGTGATTCGGGTTCGAGTCGGGTGCGGGTGAAATTGCCATCCCTAAATTTAGTAGATGTCCAGAAAACTTGTCATAATTAAGTAAATGTCCACTTTTTAAATAAATTAAGTAAATGTTTATTTTTTACATTTTTACCCTTCCTTCCCTACCTCTAACCCACCCTCCTTCCCCCTTTAATCATTTTTAGTTTGGATATTGACTAGTCAACATTGATCATTTCGGTCAACTCTGCATTTGATGACAATTTTTCCGGTGACAGTTGAGTATATTTTTCTGGTGACAGTTGTTTGTGACAATTATTTCGGTGACAATTGACTTTTTTGTGATATTTTATTTTTTCCGGTGATAGTTAGGGGAAATCTTTTTTGGTGACAATTGATTTTTTTTTCTAGTGACAATTGGTGGTGGAATTTTTTCTTGTGGAACAATGTCACAAGATTATTTTTTCGAACGTATTGTCACCAACTACAAAAACAATGTCACCACCCTATTGTCATCAACCTCTTGTAAGTAATATATTGTCACCAACGACATAACAGTGTCACCGACCTATTGTCACCAACTACAAAAACAATGTCACCACCCTTTTGTCATCAACCTCTTGTGAGTAATATATTGTCACCAATGACATAACAATGTCACCAACTTATTGTCACCAACTACAGTACATTGTCACCACTCTATTGTCACTAACTATAGAACACTGTCACAGTATTCTTTTCTCAAACGTATTGTCACCAACAATAAAACATTGGTACCACCCTAGTGTCACTAATCTCTTGTCAGTAATCTATTGTCACCAACGACAAAACATTAGACCCTAGAGAGGTTACAGCTAAGCAAAGAGTAATTTATTGTCACCAACGACAAAATATTATCACCAACTACAAAATAATGTTTTGCCACTAATGACAATATACTGATGTAATCTAGTAATTGAATGCAAATGCACCCAGTTATCAGAGTTTTAAGATAATGTCATGCGGTGAGAATCGATTGCCATCGAAATGACAGTAAAAGGCATCCGCATACACTTGGCTTTCCATCCTAATCAGAGAACTATACCGATCTTCCATCGCATCGTTTCTCAAAGAGAGCAAACCAATTTTGTTTCTATGAACTTTGCAAGAACTTACAATGTATTATTGCATTGAATATGCCTTTTCATATCAAACAACTAAATCAAGGGACTCCATAGAAGCATACAACAAAACTTCACAAAAATCAAACAGAGACTATATCAAGCTCATAGGGTTTTTTGAATTCCGCTTGTATCTTGGTCAACTCTCTCTACCATTCGAAAACAACAGTAGTGAACCCATCCACACACCACCTATTATCAATTGCTATAAAAATATCTGTTAAAATGAACAAATTGATGAGGAAACAACCCAAGATAAATCGGGCAGGTAGGAAGTTCAGCATATCCAATGGGGGTCAAGTTGGGGGCCAAAACAAATCGATTAACATCGAAGCAAAAACCAAAGGAATTGATCAATTAGACAACAAATAATTGTCGTACTTGTTGATGACGAGCTTGGAGATGCCGGAGATCCGGGGGCCAAAGAAGCGACGCAGGTCATCGGAGGAGAAGTAATTGGGGATGGCGATGATGAAGAGGAGAGTGGAGTGGAACTAAAATCAGCAACTAAAATCAGATTTGAACAATTGACGAAGTCACGAAGACCAAGGTAGAGAGGAACTCAGCCAAGGTAGCTCCCATGGAGTCCGGGCGGGTGGCCTCCTCTGGCATTCGAAACGCGTACCTCCTCGGCGGCGACATCGTCCTCGATCGATCAAACAGCTCGTTCCACGGTCTCAAGGTACACTAGCTGGATCGATCGTTCCTCGGAGACAGCACTAAAACCATAGGAGGAGGGGGGGTCCTTGATTTGTTCTTGTTAGGACGAAATCAGAGAGATTCGATCGGAATCTGAGCTTGGAGGTAAGGGTAAGATGGGATAGAGGTAAGGGTAGGATGGGTATTATGAAAAATTTATGGACATTTACTTAATATCCATTTCAATGTGGACATTAACTTAATTAGGTTTTCTAAATGGATATTTGACCAAATTTTTTCTAATATTAACTTTAACCTATATTTATCGCATCTTTATTTACTGTAATTATTACCATAGATTCTACGGAGTATTTCTTTAAAATCTAGGTTTTTTTCACTTTTTCATTTCAACAATACATATGTTTTGTCTTATCATATTTTTTTAACAAAGTGATAATATATAGAGGGAGGCGAATGTTTTGCAAAATTCAATCACAGTACAAATAAGCAACGCTTTATTATAACACTTCATCCCCGTTGAAAAATATGTTAATTTATTATTCGTAAACATTTTTTAAAAAGTGTATAAAATATATACTTTTTATTAAATTTTTGTATGATTTTATATTTATTATGTGTGTGTGTTTTCAAGAGGAAAGAGTTCGGGGAGGAGGTTAGACGATCTGATTTTCTCCTAAAATGCATCCTTCGAGTGTTAGTTGTTTCGAATATTATTATTAAGTCTGTGGGAAAGGCTAGCAATACCATCGGCCGCATGTGGAAGGTTAAATTTATTGAAATTAAGGGTTCTTTTAGTATAAATATGTAAAATAAACAGAATAGAAATAAATTTTGTATAAGAACATATATCTAGATGATAAAATAATGCTATTTTTTAATATGAAAAATAAGATAGAGAGATAATGATTGCAGAAGTATAAAGAATATAATTACTACTTGTTCAAAAGATTGATTGAAAAAAGGAGGAATAAAACCGATTTTATATGAAAAGTTAGAAAAGAGAATAATGATTTTTTTTTTTAACAATGTATCTTAAACTATAAATAATTGAGAATTTTGTTTGAAAATTATTAAGAACCTTGATATTGGTTGATTTGAAAATTATGTTTATTTCGAAATAATTGAATTGGAGTATAAAGTTTATCAAGGTTGAAAATTATGTGGTTTAAAAGAACTGGAAGATTATGAAGAGAGAGGATCTGCTGTGCCCATAACCCCTGTCCTTCCCCTGTCCCTCTCTCTTAATCTCTTCAATTTTTTTCTTTTTAACTTATTATTTTAATTTTAATTATTTTTTTAAAAAAAAAAAATTAGGGGTGTGTGGAGGGACAAACAAGGGCAGGCTATTTGGGCACAGGGATCTCATTCGGATTATGAAACGTAGGTTATAATATGACAGTTTTCCAGAAAATTGCGATTCCCAAGCAGTATTAACAAACAAGGGATCCGACCACTTGTACTCCGTTAGTTATTTTCAAATTTCACAACAATAATATTCGTCTATAATAATAATAATAGTAATAATAATAATAATAATAATAATAAACCATACAGTATAATATTATTTTAAAAACATTAATAAAAAAACTTAATATTTTATAGAGTTTTTATCTTGTTAAACAACTTACAATAAAATCAAAACGATATTTTGAGACGATTAGTCTAGTCTATCTAATGTTACAAGTATTGCTAAATAGGCCGTGGGTTATGACCAATGACTATAAGATATTTTCCAACAAATCGACTGTTGAAGGTTGTATGGACATGAAGACATTTACGCCATTGTGACTTTGGGATGTTCGGTTTGTCAAAACAGTTGAATTGGAGTTACCATTTCACACTTTCCACAGAAGAAGAGCTTCAGTTCACATTATTTCTCACCTAATTTGATGAGGAAAGCAAAGATCAACATCCCGCTTCATACAACAATCATACATTCATACCTACTCGGGACCTGCGACCGTAAAGACTCATTCCTTTGTTCACAACCTGTTTCCATACAATCAAATAAATTAGGTAAGGTCTGTTTAGATTGAATCCAGAAACCGTAAATCCAAAAGAATGTAACCTGAAATATTTGAACCCGAAATCATCTAGATTTTAAAGCTACTTCACAGGCCCAACATGCCTCACCAGATTTAGGGATTCGAGTGCATTTAATGGATAATGACAAACCCGAAAAGGCGAAAACCATCTGGCAAGTATTACAGAAGAAGAGAATGCAAAGCAGTGATCCCTGAATCTAATCAATCCAGCAATTCATATGATCAAAACTTGAAACAAAGTGGTCATTAGGACATACCTACGTTATGCAGCGCAGAATCATCCAAACATACCTAACCCGATCCAAATAAATACGTTCTTTTTAGGGAGGGGAGGGAGTGATGACTGATGGGTGGGGGATTAACTTTAAACAAGAAATAACGAGCTTGGAAAAACTTCAAACAAAGTGGTCATTAGGACAAATTTCAGTTTTGAGTTTCATACATTTTTCAGAAATACTAAAATACAAATTTGCCAAAAATAACTTATTCAGGTTCTAGTTTTAAATTTTTATTTTAACTTGACCAATGTAAAGAACATTAGTTTTGAATTAAATATCCTAAAAACTGTATAAAAGAAGGAACAACATGTCAAACCCAAAACTTGGGTTCAAAGTGATCACCAAACCCTAGTAATTTACCCAGCAATGCTCTATTTCAATGTTTTTGAGACAGATGGTTGGGCATCTCTTTTGTAAAGTTGTACACTTAGTAATCTGACTTTTGCTTCATGGAGGAGATTGCAAAATACTAATTACATGGAGGTGGAGGACTTACCAAGTTATCAGTTCATATTTGCTCAGGATTTGCCTTGATTAAGTTCCTCCACTTGTCCTTGAGGTCTACTGTTGTTCGACATTTTGAAAATACCGAGCTTCCAAACTCCAAAATACTTTTCCACGGAATAACTTTCATGTCCTCCCCAAATCTCCTCATACCCTCCTGCAGGTGAACCAAAAAGCAAATCTTTAGTGAAAAGAAAAATGCCAGAAATGTCAGCTCGGGTAAATCTATGATCCCTACAAGATTCCAGGAAAGATTTGAAGGCTGAAGGAGTATGGAAAGTGACTCGATGAAAATCACAGAGAAAATGAATGCAATGTTAACCACTTTATGCTAGATTATGTTAATACTACAAAAGGTAAAAAAAAAAGGAATAAATTATGAATGTATTTGCCAGTAAAAAGAACTACTATTTCAAAAATAAAACACACCCTCAACATTTTAACTTCCTCTTCTGTCCAAGGAACTCTGATCCGCCTGCCCAGTGGTGTTCCCCGAGTACATGCAATCAATAGAACAATTTCCAGTCAATGTCTGTATATAGAAAAATCCATTCATAAGTGGCAATAAGAAACAAACTACAAGCATCATATCCAAGAAAGTGTCAAGTGGAATTCATGGTGAATAGAAGTCCAACCAAATACATAAAAGTAACAAACTTACCCTCTACCCCTCGCAGAGTATTTTGAAGTGGGAGCCACACGATTTTCCTTTCCCAAAGTTTCAAAAAAATCATCAAAAGATGCACTCGAAGCAGCCTTTGTCTGATCAGAAAGATTTGGCGATGATTGAAGGTTCAAGTAGTTGTTGGAAGGCTTAGCGGAACGATTTTGGGTTTCCGGAGTTCTGTTTAAGTCACCGGAGGATGCACAGGAATCATTCTTTGGCAAACTAGACAGTTTTCGCAGTGGCTGGACTCCAAGAAAACCTCCATGTAAACCAGAATAATCAAAATGTTCAACTGCCACAATCTGCTTCCCTTTTTCAAGCTGGCATTTTTCTACTGCTACATCTTCCCCTTCTTCTGCAGAAGAACAGTTCGCAGAATTCTGAGGTGAAGTGTGTATGTTACATCTTACTGAATGGCCTTTTTGCTGCTTATCAGTTGAAGCCTGGTTAACTGGATAAACACCCTTCTCCTTGAAGGGTTTTCCAACTCTACCTTGTTTTGGAGGATTTACATTTAGGTTTTTACATTCCTTGGGTTGATAAGGGTTTCCACCAACGAACAAAGAAAGCTTCTCTCTTGCCAAGACATTTTTTCTCTTGGCTTCAGCATACTCAGATTGTGCAGAGGAACAAGCACAAAAAGGGCAGAGAAAATCGTCTCTGTTGTCAATGCTTTCTGAGAAGCCCAAGCATCTCTCGTGGACTACAACCGGGCAGCTACTGACGCTACAAATTAAAACTTCACCCCCTCTGTTACACTTAATGCAAAAATCTAGCTCTGTAGAGTCAGCATGATGTGAAGATTTTTCTGCATGCCTTTTCTCGTTTTCGCTCGAAACATCAGTTGGCCTCCATGCTAGCAGACCTGTAGACTGAGATGGCTTCCCAGACGGAAAATCCTTTGGACTGGTATCAGATGAGATTCTAGGGTCTGAATTCTGCTCTGTACAAGCAATGGGACCATAACTATCTTGTCTAGACTTCTTTCCAGGAGGCGACACTCCATTTACGTCATCAACTGAGCAATCTTGCATACGCATCTGCGTTTGCAAACAGCTTGCATTCCTCTTCAAGCTTGTCCCATGAAAGACACCATCATCTTGCAGTCTATCCCTAAGCTATTACATTGCAAGGAAAAAAAAATAAGTTCAACACGATTTCAAAGTGTTCAAATATTACTGCAAAAGAGAGTGGGAGTGGGGAAAAGCCAATCAAGCAAAAGAAAACAACTTTTACCTCTTCCAGAGCACATTTTGGAAAGATAGCCTTTCTCTGCTCAATCAAAGCATGAACTTCTCTCATAAGCTTATCAGAACCACATTTCCTCAGACTTGACACCGATGCCTGGTACTTAATAGAAACCAGCAATTATTTCATATTCTAAAACCTATGATAATCAAAATACACCCGATTTTTTAGTGGAATAATGAGGGGATCTTTCATCCCAAAAAAATCGTGGTAGGAGCGTTTAGTCAACATCTAACATGTTTGGAAATGAGGGACTGGGTTGGAACTATCTAACCATTACCAATATTTGTTTTTCCATGGGCTTTCTCATAAACCCATTACTCAAACTCCCATTTCACACCTACACCTCCTCTGAATTTAGTGGATTGCTGATCTCTATATTAACACAAACCTGTAGTAAATTAGCGAAACAAAATTTTCATACATGAAATTCCAATTCCATCCTGATTCCTAGTTCCAGAGAAAAACCCTAGGAAAGAATTAAACAAAGAGCAGGAGCAATTACCTGAAGAACACGGCCACAACATTTGGAGAAATGGTCTTTAATCTCCTCCTGAACTGAAGACAATGATACACCACTGTTCAACAACTTGGCAGGGTCACATAACGCCTCCAAGCATCTGAAAGCAACCATTCCCCTTGCTTCTTTACTCAGATTATCAGACAAATCAGGAACCCCCTTGATCAAACCTGACAACAGAGAAAAAAAACATCCTATGTAACGGCCAAAACTGCAAATGGAGATTGACAACTCGAACAAATTCGCCAAGTGACTTAATTACTCACAGTTAAGAGTGTCCAAATCCACCTCACGAGAGCTTGCTAAGGCCTCGATGACCCACGACCAGGCAAGCAGTGAACAAGAGGCCTCCGGACCATCCATAGACAGCCGAGTTCCACACTCCAACCAGAAAACGATAATCCGTCAATCCGAATCCCTATCCCTTCTCTGCAACATGATATCGTCAAATTAAGAGTGCGAATTCGACGACAGAAATTCCAATTTTGTTTCAGACAGCGAAATCACAAGAATCACTCCCCGCAAACCCTAACCCTAAACCTAACTCTAAAAACATGATTATTTCGAATGTGTAGACCTAATTTTGACACAGAAGTAGAAAGTGGAGGGCAGATTACTACAGATTGATGTACAACACATCTGTCTCTTGCTAACCAACGATTCCGGGGATATTGATATGATCACGAAGAATTCAAGTGCTCCGGCACCGGCAGCGTCACTCACAGACTCACTGAATCCCCGTATTAAAATAACACGATTTTTTTTTAACAGTATGCAATAAGTTGGATGTACTAATGGCATCCATGATCATCTGAATAGATATGTTTTGGAATTCATAACAGTAAAGGCCTAGAATGAAATTACAGTTCAAGACAGATTTTACAATAAAGTCAGTTGCACAGTTTGCCTCTCTATAGTAATGCTGAAAAGTGACGGACTCAAAGTCTTCACTTAATAAGTTGATTTCTTGGATTATTTGAGTTATTTCCCATGGTATCTTGTCTGTGTAATTGATGGCGTTGATGATGGTTGTGCTATCACCTTCGATTATGATTCTTCGGAGTCCTAAGTTAGTTGCCTGTTTTATACCTGCATATGTGGCAAATGCTTCTGCCTGGATGATCGAACTCGTCCTAATATTACACTTATAAATCCTAAGAACTTGACCATAATTGTTTCTTAAAATGCTGCTAATCTGAGGTTCATGATTAGTTTTAATCGAGACATCTACATTGATTTTAATTACGTTTATAGGTGGATGTTTCCACTTTATTTTGTCTAGGGGTATGTTACTTTGATGTACCTTGTCTTTGATTTGTTCTTTGTTCCAGAAAGAGATTTTCTCAATTGTTTGATTTAGAACATTTATAATACTTGTATTGTTATTATTACAAAAAATAATTCTATTTCTTAATTCCTAAATTGAGTGCCATAGGTGACAGATGTCTTTAAAATCTATATTAAGGGTTTTAGTGTTAATAATGTTTTATGAGACGTTATCTGTTTTATTTGGTATTATGTATGCTTTATTTAATTTGATACCTAGATTTTGGGTAAGGGATTTGGTGATTTGACAGTTAAATAATAAGTGGTTTGTGTCTTTTATATTTGAGTTACATAGAGAGCAAGTGCTTGGAACTCTGTTTATATATTTATTTAGACGGGCAGTGGTAGGTAAGATATCTAAGATGATTTTCCAGATAAATTTTTTGATATTAGGAGGGATGTTGAGTTTCCAGATTCAGTTTACATTTATTGTTTTTGTATTTCTGGTGTTAAAAAGATAAGAAGTGGATTTAACTGTAAACTCTCCATTATTACTATAAATCCAAATTAATTTATCTGGAATATTAATTATTGGGATATGGATGTTGGTGATCATTTGAACAATATGAGAGGGAAACATATTGTTTAGTTTATTGATGTCCCAAGAGTGGTTGTTTGTGATGAGATTACAGACTTTTAGATTGGGGTCCTGATTATTTCGAAAAGTTTCTAAATATTTTTCTTTTACCCATATGTCATTCCATACATTTATTGTTTTTCCATTGCCTACTAGCCAGAGTAGTCCCTTAGAGAAAAGATTTCTAATATTAAGAAGTCTTCCAAATTGTCATGAGGTTTTGAATTTTCCTCTTTCCATTAATGATTCTTTCGAGAGATATTTGTCTGAGATTACTTTTGACCAAATGTTATTGGGTTTTGCTATGATTCTCCAGAGAAGTTTCATTTGCTGTCCAATGTTGGTTTGTTCAGCTGATTTAAAGCCTAATCCACCATCCCTTTTTGGAGTACATAGATGTTCCCAGCTGATTAAAGGGTGATAATTATCAGTTTGGAGTTTATTCCAAAAGAAATTTTTGTTTATTTGATCAATTTTATTGAGGATTTCTTTTGGTAGTAGAAAAGATTGCATTAAATAGTTTGTTTTAGAGTTTAGGTTTGCCTGGATAAGTACAGATCTTCCAGCTTGTGAAAGGGTATTTGATTTTCATTTTGATAGTTGTTTTTTAAGGCTTGTGATGGCTTCATCAAATAGGCTATTACATAATCTGCCACTAATAAGTGGTATACCAAGGTATTTTTCCATTGTTTTGGTTATTGGAATATTTAACTATTGAGCAAGGAATTGAGCTTTGCTAAGAGGGATATTTTTAGAAACTTGTAAAGAGCTTTTATTGTAATTTATAGTTAATCCAGATATATTTGAGAAATTGTTTAATATATTTTTATTGTGTGTAAACTTAATTCATCCGCACGTCTAACGATTAGTATGTCATCTGCAAAGGAGAGGAATGGAATTGGTTCACTATTATTTGTGAGTTTGATTCCGACTAAAGGGTCATATTCCATTGATTCTTGTTGTAGCATTCTTGACAGTAGTTCCATGACTAGTACGAAGATATATGGGGCAAGAGGATCTCCTTGTCGTATTCCTCTTTGCGTTTGAAAGGTGCGTCCAGGCAGGTTATTAACTAAGACTGAGAAGCTTGTTTTAGTTAGGCAAGTCAGGACCCAATTGATCCATTTGGGATTTCTCGTTCTCTAAGTCATGATGCTCGTTTCTTAGAGAGGAGAGATCTTGCTTGAGTTCAGATTTCTCTGAGTCAAGCGTCTTGACTTTAATGTCAAGACCTGAATAAGAAGCTTCAAGACTTTTAACCCTCATAGACAGATCCTCAATAGTTCTTTCCTGATCCACAGTTCTCTTAATAAGAATGTTAGTTTGGGCAATAAGTTTCTCTTCATTGGCAATCATATTGGAAAGGAATTCCGATTATACCTCTTTTGGACTTGCCATAAGTTCTCTTACAGTAGCTTCAAGCTTTTCATCGTGGGATTCATCTTCTGAGGCCATAAGACAAATATTGGCCTTCTCATCATCGGAGTCAGAGTCAGAATCGCTCCAAGTTGCCACCATGGCTTTCTTCTTCCATTTGTCACCCTTCTTGGACTGGCTCTTTGTCTTTTGAGGGCAGTCCTTCACGAGATGATCTGTTTCACCACATTCAAAACAAGACAACGGTTTAGTCTTCTTTTCATACTTGTTGTATTGAGGCTTACCTCGAAATTTTGAAGACTCTGATCCATCCTTGTTGTTGAATTGCTTCTTCATTTTGAGAATTCGAGCAAGGCCTCTTGTGATAAGAGCAAAAGGATCATCCTCATCGTCATCCTCATCTTCGGAATCAGATCCATCTTTAGGCTCATCCTTCTTAGACTTGAGTGCCAAGTTCTTAGTGCTAGCTGGAAGTTCTCCATCGTCTTCATTAAGGATCATCTCATGCGTGATCAGCTTCCCAAGAAGGTCATCAAGGGGTAGAGTGGTGAGGTCCTGTGCTTCCTCTATAGCTGTTACTTTTGGACCCCATTTTTCTTTTGGGAGGCACCTCAGTATCTTCCTCACTTTCTCAACGTTGGTAAAGCTCTTGCCGAGAGAGTCAAGGTTGTTGGTGATTTCTGTGAATCGTGTGAACATGGCCTTGATTGACTCATCAGACTTCATTTTGAAGAGCTCATATTTTCGAAGGAAGATGCTGATCTTGGTGTCTTTCACTTGGCTCGTTCCTTCATAGGTGACGACCAGTTTGTCCCAAATCTCTTTAGCTGACCTACAAGATGAAATACGGTTAAACTCATCAGTGCTAAGACCACAATAAAGTAAGTTAATAGCCCTGTAGTTTTTGGAGACGAGTTCAAGATCCGCTTGGATGTATTCAGACTCCTTCTTTGCGACTTTGGTTCCATTTGGTCCGTCTTTCTCTGGAATCTTCGGACCATTCTCTATAATGTTCCAAAGTTCCAGATCTTGATCTATAATGAACATTTTCATCAAGGATCTCCAGTGGACAAAGTTGTTTCCTACAAAGAGTGGTGGTCTGCTCGTGGACCTTCCCTGTGCAAATCCTCCGCTTGCTTCACCAGACATGATCGAAAACTCACAAGATTGTTAGATCAAAAACAGTGAGTAAAGCTCTGATACCAATTAAAGGTTCGATAATATAAAACAAGGTAATATAGAAATACTCTAGAAGGGGGGTTGAATAGAGTATGCCCCTTTTTTCGCAGAAAGTCTCAAGACTTTTGGAGCTCGTATAAAACCCTTTGAGATTAAAGCTGAATCACAAAGTTAGACAATCGAACCAAGTGCGGAAATAAGGTAAAGCAATAGATAAAGGACACGAGTAATTGTTTACGAGGTTCGGCACGAACTTGGCCTACGTCCCCGCCTAGGGTTCTTCCACAACCCTAGGATTCAAAAGGCTTTATTGATTCGCAAAGCTTAGGATCCTAATAGCTCACCGAGAAGCCTCTCTCCTATACAATTGCAATCTAGTCAACTCACGTTCCCTTGGAGTCCTAGACCAATCTAGAAGAGCCCCACCTCTCTCAGCTATCTAGTACAATCCTCTTACTCTCACAAATCAATAGCCTAGTGCTTACTTCCCGAGTTACAAACTCTCGAGTAACACTATAAATGAATATATCCTATAAGCTCACAGTGTAACTCTCAAAGGCTTTGAAATGAAATAACAAACTCTTGAGCGCTAGCAGAGAGTACACTTGGAAGACAGATCTCGCTTGAATAAAATGAAAGCTTGTGTTCAACCAGTATATCCTGTCTTCTTCTTCCTTTCCTTTGTATAGAAGCAACATGGCGCCTAAGGATCTTTAACAACGGCTAGTTCGGATCATGGCGCGCCCAAGGATCTTCTATTTTTGGACACTTCGAAGACATGATCTCTCCAATTTGGATCTCCTCAATATGCACCATAAGGAAAGAAGTAATTCGAATAATACTTCCTGAAAGGTTAGTTAGACATATAATATAATGGAAGTATATAATATTAAATAATATTCGGACATAATAATATATAGAACAGGTTTTGTATTTCATCAATACTGTTAAAGTTCCAAGACCTTTGACACAGACAAACTGTCAAGGCCTTTGAAACTTTATTCCGATTTTCATCAAGGGAGGGAGTTATCAGTCATGAAAATAGGCAATCAAGGTAGTATGATTTTTGGGGTAAAATTGCTCATTTAATCTTATATTTTTCCTGGATCTAACATAATGTGTACTAGTATAGTTTGATTTTTATTAATCAGATTGAGATGAGGGTGTAAGATGATGGTTGGGATCAGATGATTATGTGGATACAGATTAAAAGGGAGTGAAGGCTTAATGATTTGTTTTAAATTGGATTCATTAATATTGGTGTTGGTGATGATAAGTCTGAGTTGAGACAGAGGTCTAACCGATTTTGTTTGACAAGAGGTTATGAAATTCAAGTTATCTCTATGAATTTGTTTAGCTGTTAAGCTTTGATAATCATGAGTCAACGTATAAAAAGAAGGATAGCTGTTAACCTTCTTGTTCAACACATTTTTTTGAAACCGAATTTGGTTGTTAGGCCATAGATGAAGATAGCTGTTAAGCCTTTTGATCATCACAATTTTTTGAATCCGAAATTGGCTGTTGGGCCATAGATGAAGATTGAAGGGGTAAGTGTTATTGGTGTGATACCATGTACTGGTTTCCTCCGAAGAGGAAATACAGTATGGGGGAATCACTTTTAGAGGAGTTAAGAATCATAATGAAATTAGGAGGAGGAGGGAAGGAGGAGGAGAGAGATCAGAGCGTTCATGTCTCCAAGTGCTTGATCGTTATCCTAATTTATCTGGAATTATTGGTGCAAAATGAAATAATATGAGGAATCACACGATTTCATTTTGATTAGCAATAAAATTACACTATATTAATTTAACCTTTTAAAAAAGCATATCAAAAAGTCAATGACATGTATTTTAAAATGAATGAAACGCAATAATTATTATGCGAATGTTTGAATACTTGGCATGTCCTCAGTATGGTCTAGAAGAGACGGAAATCCACTTACTCCAAGATTACACAACAATTACAACTTAAACTTCATGAATGGTTATATAACAAGTCTAACATTTAAACTTCATTAACGTGAATGGTTATATAACTTCATTATCGTGAATGGTTAAACTTAATTATAATATAACTTCATTAACGAGCAATTATTAGGGGAAAGTATATAGATAGGTTTAAATGAAAATCTGCGCATGGAATTGTAAAGGAATTGACAAACCAACCTTTTGGACAGAAATCAATGCGTTCAGCAAAATGAGCACATTTAGATTTTGGCATTATCTGAAACAAAAACTGATCAAATCCCAAATGAGAAAAAATGTTACCGTATTAATTTAACTTTTTAAAAAAGCATATCAAAAAGTCAATGACACGTATTTTGAAATGAATGAAATGCAATAATTATTATGCGAATGTTTGAATACTTGGCATGTCCTCGGTATGGTCTAGAAGAGACGGACATCCACTTACTTCAAGATTACACAACAATTACAACTTAAACTTCATGAATGGTTATATAACAAGTCTAACATTTAAACTTCATTAACGTGAATGGTTATATAACTTCATTATCGTGAATGGTTAAACTTAAGGAGTGACCCGATGAGTGACCCAAATTCCCCTTTTTTTTTAGATTCAGGTAACCGTTAGCTGCTATCTTTGCTCATATGGATGCTTGGCGGATTCAGACTTTTGGCGTTAGATCGAGAACTTGAGAGACCACTAAACTTTCTCGCTTTTAAAATCTTTTGCATCGTTTTGACCCGGCTAGGTCGTGTCACTCTTTTGGATTGTATTTTGATTTAAACCTTGCTTCTTTTTATTGCGAAAACTTGTGACTCGTACTCGGGTTGTAAGATCTAGTTGGAAGGTAACCTTGCCTTCTTAAAAGTAACTCGAATAATTAGATTTTCTTTCCTAGGCCCAAGGGAGGGCAAATAGGGGAAAGAAGATCCTTATTTTCCAGGCCGTTACAACGCTAGCGGGCGTGCCACCCTTGTGCACATCCTGGATGCGCACGCGGGTGCGCCTCGGTTAGCCGTATAAAATGTAAAGACTTGGAATTTTAAAATATTATTTTCTAAATTAAGATTTAATTTTTGACTTAATATTGATTTAATTTCGATTTAATTCCCAATGATTCAAAAAATTTTGAAAATCACCGTCCTCGAGCAAATAATTTGAATTTAATTTCTTCGAAGCGAGTTCCGATATAAACTTGAATTTGATTTAAAAACAGACTTATTTCGCTTCCTTATACGAGATTTGAAAATATTTGTCGGATTTCATTATTTTGAATTTGAAAATTTAATTTGAATTGCGTCGGGTTACGGTCGGAAAGCGGGTTTCGTGATTTAGTTCGGGGTACTTAATTTGACTTTCTCCCCCCAAATTAATACTTTTCAATCCAAGCCACCCTACACCTAACCCCTATAGCCCACCCATACCCCCTATTCTGTAAACCCATCCTCTCCTACAATTATAGCTGCACACCCACGCCATCTCCCATCTCTTCACTCTTCCATCCCATCTATCATCCTTCCTTCATTCTTTTCAACTCCTTCAACGGTTCACCACCACCAACACTTCTCAGCTCCACCTTCGTACACCACTGAGGCGCCACCAGTAGCACAACTTCACCTTCGTACATCACTGAGGCGTCACCAGTAGCAGCCCCAAGCTCCCTGTCCTCTGTTTTCCCGAGCCCAGAACAAGCACCATCGCCCCGTCCCTCCTTCCTCAAAGAGCAGCAACAACAAAATTGATTCCCACCTTCCTCGACATCCACCAACGCCCCGAGGCAGCCCAGAAAACCCCCAATGCCACCACCGAGCCACCGAAGCTCCGTCACCTCCATTCGAGCATGAACGACATTCCGGTAAGCCGTTATCCTTCGTTTTCGATCCAAACCACTCTCGAGCCCTACCATCACGCTCACCCATGTCCCACGTAGGATCGACGAGCCATCGTGAGCCTCCGACGATGCCCAGAACTCCAATTGAAGCTCCAACATCCGTAAAATTACCTCGGTGAGCTTCCTTCGTTTTGTTCCTTGTCTTCGATCCTTTGTTTCACATTATTATGGGTTGGGAGGAGAGCGTGAGCTGAGTGCGGGTCGATTGGGTGTACTTGAGAGCTCCGGCAGCTCGAGAGCGAGGCCGTGAGTGCGAGGCGAGCGTTGAGCGAGGGCGAGCGTCGAGCGAGAGGAGGAGAGCGGTGCGAGTGAGCTGCGAGGGCGAGAACAGGGCGAGGACGCGAGGCAAGGAGCGAGTTGGGCGCAGAGTGACGCCGACGATGGATGCTGGAGACGACGAGGAGAGGGGAGGTGTATCCGGGAGAGCTCGGCGCCGGCGGGATCGAGGGATCGAGCAGAGCACTAATGGTGGGCGGGGGCTTGCTTTTGAATTTGGGAGGAGAAGAGCCGATGTGGCTTGTGGCCCCCACTCCTAGCTAATATATATTTATATTATTCATTTTTGTGGTGAACCGGTTGGGATTAAATTAGGCGGGTTCGGTTCGGTTCGGTTCGGTTTGAATGGGTTAGTTCGGTTCAGGTTTATTCGTTTAATTATTATTCTATTATTTATTGGCATTTAATTAATTATTATTTTATTTATTTATTAATTATGACAATTGATTATTTAAAAGCGTCGAATTATATGTGTCGATATTTAAAAGATCGATTTTAAAGTAAATAATTGAAAATTATTTCTCAAGTGTTTAAATATATTTAAATCATTGGTTTGGTTCGGGATCCGGTTGGAAAAATTATTTTAAGGGTTTAATTAACTTATTATATATATATATTATATAATTGTTATATATAATTTTTTATTTAATTATTATTGTTATTTTATTCTATTTTATTTATTAGTTAATTATTTAATATAAGTTATTTAAAATATGATTTATATGAGTGTTTAATTAATTTTTATATATATATATTGTTTTGAGGTTGATGGTACGTGTTATAAAAAAATAGTTTATTAACTTATTAATTCGTTATTAATCATTATTTATTAAATTATTTATGTATATATCATGATTCATCTAGATGTTTTATTTAATATGATTTATAAGGAATTTACTTATTTGAATAATCGATTTGATAACTATTTGCATTTAAAAGTTAGTTTTGAAATATTTGGCAAGAGTCGGAAATTATTAAAGCTTTAAGATTAAGGTTTTGGGAATTTGTAACTTATGTCGGATTATTTTAATAATATAATTTTGAAAAAATTGGTTTAAGGATTCAAATGTTCAATGTCTGGATTTGGCTAAGTATGATTTTAAAAGAATTGTTTGATTATTGAGTTGATTATGAGCATGATTATAAAGCATGATATGTTGAGATGATGAGTTGATGATAACGAGAATGAGATGATATATGATGACGATGATGGTATGAATAAGATGTGATGACGAGAATATGCCAAAGTTGTGGGAACGAGATGAGGAATCGAATTGAGACATTAATGTTGATGATGATGGGATGATTAACTTATACTCCCTCCGATTTTTAATATAAGGCATTTGACTTTTGTGCACGTGGTTTAAGGAGCTAAAAACTATATAAAATATTGATTTTTCTAATTAAATTTTTGTACATTATAATACTTATTAATAATAAATGTTATAATATAAAAAAAATTAATTAAAAAAATCAATATTTTATATAGTTTTTAGCTCCTTAAACTACGTGCACAAATGTCAAATGCTTTATATTAAAAATCAGAGGGAGTATATGTTTTATGTGAATCTTATGTGTGTTATTTGATATGTTTTGTGTAAGTTAGACTTAGACTTATTATTTTACTTAATTATCTTCTAGGTGATCACTAATCTGTCTGGATTTGCTTGATTGCTGTATTGCTTGGATTATGCGCTTCTCCAAGTAAGTTCTTTGAACTTACTCATGATGGACACTTTATGCACTGGGTGTTATATAGTAGGCTAGTGTTCATGCACCATACGACTTAGAATCAAGCTTAGGATCTAAAACGGAAACCATATGACTTGCTATCTGTCTTTGCTAGAAAAACGGTCGTTATAGGTGTTTATCGAATGAGACATTTTTTTATATTCTTGTCATCCTAGTTGGTGCTTATTATAGAAAGTTGCTTGCACTCGATGATGCGGTAGACTTTTGGTATAGAAAGTTACTTGCACTCGATGATGCGGTAGGCTTTTTGGTAGTAAGTGTCATAGGACTCTTAGAGCCTTAGGCCTTATATAAGTGTCGTTGCTTGCCTTCCTTTCATAGTTAGTAGGCTCATTGCGTGGGGTTGGCCTGCACCGTAGGGTGAGATAGCTCCTTTGATGGTGAGTTGATATAGGATTTCTTATGAGCCTAGAGGGACATGCTATTTGTCATTTCTTGTAACTGGCGCGCTTCTTTATCTACTTCTGCATTTACTTATCTGCATGCTTATCTGTTTAATTTCCGTTTGCATTACGCATTTCATCTTAGGAATAGGATGCTTATTATATGCCTCTCAGAGTGTTTACACACGCGCAGGAGTGACCCGATGATTGACCCAGATCCCCCTCTTTTTTTTAGATTCAGGTAACCGTTAGCTACTTAGCCGCTATCGTTGCTCATATGGATGTTTGGCGGGTTCAGACTTTTGACGTTAGATCGAGAGCTTGAGAGACCACTACCCTTCCTCTCTTTTAAACTCTTTTACGTCGCTTTGTCGTGACACCCTTTTGGATGGTAATCTGATTTATAGTTTACTCTGTTTTCGCTCGATTTCACGATTAGACTAAAGCAGGTACTTGGTCCCCAATGGACCTACGATCTTTAAGGGTTCGAAATCTCTATTTCAAACCCTTGCTTCTTTTATTGCGAAAACTTGCGACTCGTACTCGGATTGTAAGATCTAGTTGGAAGGTAACCTTACCTTCTTAAACATAACTCGGATAACTATGTTTTCTTTCCTAGGCCCAAAGAATGGGCAAATAGGGGAAAGAAAATCCTTATTTTCCGGACCGTTACATAAAAACTTATAGCTTTTAAATAAAAACCCGTTTTGTAGGCGTCCCACTCAATTTATTTTGATGCATCTCCCTTGGAAAACTAGAAAAATGAAAATTACTGTAGTGTTTTTTTCCGGGGAAAAAACAACACTAGAAAGGGGTCCAATGAGAATCAACACCAAAAAGAAAGATGAGCAAAAGAGCACTCGTTAAAAGTTGGGCACCCTGAATATTCTTTTACACAGAACAACCACTTTTGTTCGTGAAATTGATTAATTTATGTTTTGACTTAAAATACATTCTCAATTACCAATCTGCGATCATCTTCAACGAATCTTCATATACCATTAGCTTAATTCGGTTGTTTACACAGAAGAAAAAAGAATAAAAAATCTCAAACCAAGAATAACTGATAGAGATAGGTTAATTTCCGATTCAGCCAGGGCCACCTAAAACTGAAAAGAAATCGCCAAGTCGTGGCCTCGGATCCGAACCGATTCAGCCTCGTTCATACTCAACCCAATCATTTACAGAAGAAACAAAATAGGAGAGGTTGACAAAACCTCCTCACTCACTCTCAAGCTCAAACCATCCAACAAACCTATAAATCAACCATAGTTTTTGGTTGATCCCACAATCCAAACAGATCCCCAAAATTAGGCACGAAACAAGACCTATGTACAGCTAAAAGGTGAGATTTTGATACAGAGTCAATTACGAGATCGATCGATTGATCGGTCTAGTGTAGTCGCGAGCGGCGGAAGAGCTGGGGGAAGAGCCTGGAGAGGGCGGAGTGGAGGCGGCGGTGGCCTCGGGAGGCGTAGTTGAGCGATTGGCGAAGGGCGTCCTCGATCGTCTCGACGAACAGGTTGAGGCTCCGGATGGGAGGGATGTACAGCGTCAAAGGCACTGCGGCGAAGGCGACCGCGAAGAAGATTTGAAGCATTGGCGGTTGCGTTCTGCGGCGGCGGCGGAGGAGGAGGAGGAGGAAATCGTCGTCCTCGTGTTCAACGGTGTATGAATCGTTGGGTAGAGAGATAGAGAGAGAGAGAGAGAGAGAGAGAGAGCGAAAATGGGAGGAAGAACGCAGAAAAAGGGTTTGGGTCGAAAATTTGGAATCTTGAAAGTAGAAAGGTCAATTCGGAGTGGCGTGGGTAAAAACTAAAAAGGGTAGTCAGGTTCGCCTCCGAACTAGAAGACTCCAGTGTCCGATTGAGGTTTCTACCGACTATAGGTGAGGCCCCTGAGGGAACTTAAATTGCCCCTTTTTTTCTATTTGTTTTTTCGGTTTTTCTGGCATAGGATAAGATCCTAAATTAGAAAAGATTTCCTACCAAAAAAGCAAGCGACCCTAGGAATCTAATTAAAAGAAAAGCTTAATCAATTAAATTTTTAAAAATATTTTCCCAATTTAGGGTCTTATCCTATGCCCCAAGGGCATAGGATAGAAAAATCGTTGTTTTTTTAAGGAAAATAACTTAGATACCAGATAACTTGATATTGAGTGTTGTTATTTGTACCGCTAATTTTTTTATATGTCCACCGCTAATCACCGTAGCAGGTAACGGTGGCTGTAATGACGATTAAGGAAAGCCACCGTTGTATGTGGCGATGGGGGAACCGTATAAGTTAAACCACCGACGTACAATGCGGTGGATAACTCCGTTTGGGGTGGAAGACGTTGTTACCATGGGAAAACCACTGTAGACATATACAGTGGCCCCACCCCACAAACCTACGGTGGCCTAGAGGTGAGGACAACATAGGTGGTCCGGACCGGCCCGGACCGACCCGGCCTGGACAGCAAAGGTGGTCCCGCCCGGACTGGCCCGAACAACATCAATAATTCGAAAAATGTCTGAAATGAACTGTTGTCCGGACCAGATAACCTCATTTTTTGTAGCTCTTGTACTCCCCTAATCAAACTTCTAATTTGCAATCAACATCCACAATTTCAAAAATGGCGTACATTGATGGCTCGGGCCGGCCTGGACCGGCCAAACATTTATTATGGACGACGACGGACCGGTACAAACGAGCAAATTTCAGTATATCGAAAGGGCGACAGAGAAAACCATTGTTCGAAAAATGTCATAAAAAAACGTAGTTCAGACAATAAGATACATGGAACAACATATGTCAGGAAATGAAAGACAGAAAGTCTGAAGCTGCAAATCCAGGAAACATGAAAATGTTAATATTGCAGCTGACGACCACCATCTCGCCGGCGGTAGGCTCTGTATCGTGCAATCTTGGCCGCGAACTGCTCGTCCGACCCATTGACTGTGGGATGGTGGTACTGCGTCCACGTAGAGTAAACGGGAGGTAAAGGGGATCCAGGAAATAACCAAATATGCGTAAAATGTATGGAAAAAACGAAATGAGAAGGGAAAAAACGAAATGTGAAGAAGAAAATGCATATGAAATTCGAAACATACCGGTACGAAGTGGTTGCTATTGCCGACTAAAGCTATCCCATCTAACTCGTCGTACGACGATACGGACGGGCCTCCAGTGGCGTAAAGAGGCAGGCACAACATCAGCATCATCTGTGACAGTATCACCAACGGACGTTGGTGTAGCGTGGCAACCACTTCGCCCATTATCGGAATCTCCATCCAATACGTAGCATCATGGCACGCAACAAAGTAATTGACCCTCATGAGGAGCTCATCCAAGGCAGGGTAGTAATGGTAGCGATCTGTATGCAACTGTAGCTCAATGGCCGAATCCCGTCGAACTTGTGGCCATGCATCTTCACCCACTCTGCATGCATACCCCTCATTCGGGCGTCGAACGTGTCAGCGGATCTGGATTCGAAGAGGCCATAACACGCGCTCTTAAAATGACCCGCGACGTTAAGCTGCTTCTTCGCATTTGCGGAGGATGTGTATTTTGCACAACATATGTCTGACATTGGGAGACACCGATCGTAGTGCTACGATGAGGCCCAGCTCCCGATCGGTGACAAATACATTTGGCTGAGTGCCTCGCAAAAGGTACTTGAGCTGTTGTAACGCCCAAATCTACGTATCCGTGTTCTCGTGTGACATGAAGCAGATGGCAATGATGAAGTTCTTTCCTATGCAAGTGAAGCCAATGAACTCACACAATCGGATCCCGTACCTGCACGATGTCATATGTTAGTTGTAACACCTTTGTTTTTCTAAGTAGAAGATTTTTTACAAATAGAAACATACGCATTCGTCCTGTATGTGCTGTCGACGACGAAGACGTATAAGAAGATGTGCAGCAGGTGGCGAGATTGTGAATGAGCGAAGAAAAGATCTTGAAGCTTGTTCGCATCATCAGGGGCTCTCCTTGTAGCGTAGAAGTACTCTCTCTCTCTCAATATGTGGAGAGCTTCTTGAGTGACTATTCGGTCTCCTCTAGCTTCAGCTTTGAATTTTCCCTAGCATTGTACACTTGTCGCCATGATGTTACGAACAACTGCTTTCGTTTTGTAGCTGTCTTCTGTAATGTTGCTAAAATCGGGTTTGGTGGTGTACCAGCTACGGTGAGGGCCAATGTAGTCTCCAACTGCTCTTTATCCATTCGACTGAGGTATGGGTGTCCGTCCAACGTAGATGGAAGGTCATGGTTGTACCTTCCGTGAACTACGTCTAACCCCCATTCGCCTCGCTTTTATATTTTATTTACGTAGACTAGGATTCAGTTTGATATTTACTTGATATTTATTAGACTCGATTTCCTCCTACCGTCAAATTTTGGCGTCGTTGCTGGGGAGGCTATCAATCACGCCCTATTTAGTCTTAGTTACTTGTTTACCTAGTGTTGTCTTGAAGGTGTATGTGACATGCTGATCGCACGCCTGAGTTCGCTGCTTTAGATGATCCGGAACGCTTCTTTCGTCTACAAGAACGAGCTAAGGGGATCATGGCCAACGAGGAAACAATGCCACAAGAGCTCGAAAGGCTACAGAAGCAAGTAAAGGGGTTCAAAATCGAGTGCACTTAACATACCCAGGCACATCAAAGAATGGCCGCTCGCTACGAACAAAAATCCCAAGCTCGCCGAGAAGCCCAAGAGCAACTTCGCCATATCCCGCAGAATGCGAAAGAGTATATGCACCCCACCGTGGCGGTGCATGAGTCTCCTATTGTTCTCCCTAATGTTGCTTTTGAAATTAAAACTACTTTTATAGCGGAGATTAGGAGACATGTTTTTTAGGGAACGGCTCCGAATGCCCTATGATGCACATTACTACTTATATTGATCTTTGCGACACCATTGCTGATGGTGTCAATCTAATATGTGCGTCTAAAAGCTTTTAGATGGTCTCTTGCAGGAAAGGCGCTGCATTGGTTGGAGAGCTTGCCTCCACGATCTATCCACACTTGGGTTTAACTTAGGGACATCTTCCTCAACAAGTTCTTTCCACCATCGAAGACAGCGCAGATTTGCCAAAAGATTATATCCTCCAAGCAGAGACCAGGGGAGACGCTAGTGCAAGTCTGGGAGTGCTACAAGGATTTGCTGAGGTCCTGCCCTACTCATAGGCAACCGCCATATGTTATCCAAGAGATCATCTACAGTGCCCTAGACGTGCCTACTAGAGAGAGGATAAACACCTATACCACCTATCGCTACCTGGAGCTTACCCCTAATCAAGTTTGGGAGACGATTAAAAGGTTAGTGGAGTTCGACAATACCTATGGGACTCTTGCGGCACCCGATGCTAGGCCGCTCCCATCCATGCCACTGTACGAGCCTTCCAAAGAGGTGGATCCTGAGGTGAAGGACCAATTCATGAAAGACCAGGTAAAGCGTCTTCAAAAACAAGTTAAGTTTCTCACTAACAACCAAGCTTGTTTAGAATGTGGGCCGTAGAAACATAACACGACGGCTTATCCCTACACGGAACAATTGCAACTGGTGGAGACCCACGAGGAAGTAAAGTATGCACGGGGGCCCAACTATGGAGGCAACCAAGGGAATTGGGGATATCAATAACCCCGGTATCAACAATATCAGCAACCCCCGCCATACAAAGCACCTGGCCATCCCGAGAGAGAAATGAGTGATGATATACAACTCATCCTAGACGAGATGAGGCAAAACTAAGTGGAGACAAAGAAATCCAACAATGCCATCCAGACATCACTACATGGCATTAACTCAAGGCTTGGTGAGATAGACACGTGGAGGAAAAGCGTGGAGACCCAAATGGGTTAATTGGCGGCATCTACCCCACGACAACCCGGAGGGCTCCCAGGCCAACCATAGGCCAATCCAAAGGGGAAACCAGCGGGTCACATCTCCACCATACGCTTAAGCAATGGCAAGGAGATACTAATCAACGTCGGATAAACGGAGCCAGCGGAAAAAGTCACTGGAGAGCCAGTCGATATCGACAGCCCCCAGTCGATGTCGACTGACCCACTCGATGTCGACCCACCTGTTGACGTCGACCCTGTCCAAGTACCCCCGAGATCGACCACAGCAGTCGATGTCGACACTCCCCCGGTCAATTTCGACCTGTCATCATCACCACCTCGGGCCAATCCCGCTCCACCAAAGACAAAGCCATTACCCTATCCCTCCAAATCTTCAAGGGACCCTGCGGACGCGAAGTTCCAATGCTTTATGAAGGTACTCCAAGGCCTTAATGTCATCATTCCATTCACGAAGGCCCTTCATGAAATGTCATCCTACGTCCGGTTCCTTAAGGACATATTGAGCAAAAAGCGATCAATAGCTGAGATCGCAGAGGAATGCAACAAGGTGGACTATCCAGAGAAGAGGAGTGATCCTGGTAGATTCGCCATCACTATTGGGCTTGGCCAACATCGCTACAAGGCTTTGTGCGACCTAGGGGCTAGCGTGAGCCTCGTGCCTTTGTCCATATGGTCAAAGGTCAACATTGGAGCCTTGGAGCCAGTAGATATGAAGCTATACATGGCCGACAAAAACTTTATAAGGCCCACATGCATCATCGATGTCATCTCAGTAAAGGTTGGTAAGTTCTTTGTACCCACTGACTTTATTGTGCTAGATATGGCAGAGGATCCTACATGCCCAATCATCTTAGAGAGGCCGTTCCTAGCTACAGCTCATGCCAATATCAGCGTGCGGAAAGGACTATTGTCATTCACCATTGGCAATGAGGTCATCGAGTTCTCCTTCAACCCTACCATGAAGGAGGTGAATCAAATGGAGGTCAAGGCTATGCATGCAATAGGGAGAGTAATCCCTTGTGATGAACCAACGGAGAGAGCCTTGACTGACGAAGAGCTAGAGCAGAGGGCCATGGAGGCCCAAATGGAGGAGCTTTTAGAAATTTGGCACCAAGCCGGCGAAAAGGAGCCTAAAAAAGCACTCGATGTCGACACCCACCAGTCGATGTCGAGTACACTTGAGCCAAATTGAGTGCCAGAAGCTAAGTATGGGGTCGACGCCAACAAAGAACTCGAGATCGACCAGGGCCAGTCGATATCGACTACACCCACTCGAGATCGACTCCCCCTGATCGACACCCCTCCATCGACTACAACTTCAGGAGAAAAGCCACTTGATGTCGACCCTCTGACTCGATGTCGAGTGATCCCTCAGAGCATAACGGACTCGAAGGTAAGTCCAGCTAAAGATCCTCCACCTTTAGAGCATAATTCCAATATCCTTGTGAAGTGAGTATCCTTGTTTGTATGCCTTACTAACATGATAGGTAAGCCAATAAGTGAATACAAGGCAGGCGACAAGGTGCTTATGGAGAAATGCAATGCCTTGGGATGCAAAAGAAAGGATGGAAGGAAGGGAGCATTGATGACCATATACAAAGTCTATCCAGGGAGATTGGAACTCAAAGATAAGAAAGGGACGGTGTTCAAAGTAGAGCTTGAAGGCCTTGAAGAGGACATGAGAGCAATATGGTCTCTACATGTGCCACCTTGGATAGAAGCGCGGAAGAAGTCGGCCTAGCGACTATAAAGTCTAGAGCTTGTACATAGACTTCTTAAATTTTTAGGGTTTTGAATTTTCTGGTTTGGTTTTAAAGCACTTTGAAACTTTGAACTTTTAGGGTTTGGTGAGAAAAACTAACTATTTCAAGTACGGAAGGAATCTGCAAAAGCACTCGATATCGACATAACTAGTCGATATCGACCAAGGGAATCGAGCAGAGACAACTATGATCGATACTAAGATCACCCTGAGTCGAAGCAGAAAATCGATATTGACACAAGCAATCGATATCGACGCCACCACTCGAAATCGACCTCCCCTGCAGATGTACCTGATTTTGAGCTGTTGCGACGTTTTCTAGCAAGTTCTCTTTTATTCCACTTCTTATTTTGTTTTTACATTGAGTACATTGTAGGATCTAAGTATGGGGTGGGGTAAAAGCATTCTTACATTATTTCGCTCATAATTGTTAGTTTACCTTAGTGCATATTGCATAAAGTCTTGTTTTTACACACATGGTTAGTTCGTACATATTTGCATCATACACATATTCTCACATGAGCATAAAGTTTACAATTCATACATATTTTGAGAAATAAGTACACCCATTAAAAGAAAAAATGAAAAGTGTCATGAAAGTAGTTACAAGGCTCGACCATGCAAAAGTAGATACGTTAGAGATATAGCAATTAAATTGCCTAGTAAAGGGAAGTCTCAATGAAGTGCGATTTCTAGAAAATCATGAAAGGAGTAAAATTTGAAGTTGCTTTTGACATGTGCATAATAAGAGGACGGAGGACTTTATTTTCCAATCATGCTTCACCCTTAGCCATTACCCATGCTTATTATAGGCTTTACTTCATATTCTAAGCCATATGTGCTTAATGTCATATTTGCTCCACAAGCTCTTAAAATTGCCCATTTTTATATCTTTTTACCCATCCGGGAGATTATGTTATGAAATGGATATCATATTATGGAGTTATTATATGGTTTGATATGTTGTGAAGTTATTATGAAGTTGATGGCATGAATATTTTATATGGAAAATTAAATGAGTGAAAAGAAAATCCAGTCACCTAGGAGTTAGGTGAATCGAACATGCTTGCGGAGGATAAAATTCACGTGAGATGGGACACAAGGTGAGGGTTCCGAAGCGCTAAGTATCCGGGGCCATTCATGACACCCATGTTTGTGACTCGCGAGAAGGCAGCATTAAGGTTAGAGAGGTAAAAGCATATAAGTGAAAAAGGCAAAGATCATTATGAGGAAAGGAATGTGAAAACCACAAAGGAGAAAATGCATTAAAGGAAGAAAGTTTGAAGGTTTCTCCCCGTATTTAGCACCACATTGTCAAATATAGCCCATCGTTATACCTTTTACCCGCTCTTCACCATTGCGCATAAAAGTCCTCTTGAATATTAATGCTATGTTACAAATTGTTTTTGCATAACCCTCCTTTTGTGCAAGATGTTGCTTTTCATTCACATGCATGAATTAGAAGGCTTTAATACCTTTGCGATGATGGCAATTGATTGTAGGGTTATATGAGAATGGGTCTACAATGTTGAGAGTTTAGTCCTTCTCCTGAATGACCATTAAGAGTATTGCTTGAGGACAAGAAAGCTTAAGTATGGGGTGTTTTGATGTGTGCATATTTCACCATGTTTCATGCTTACATCTTTTCCGTTTTCATGCATATTTATACTTTCGGGTTGAGAAAGTAGTGAATTTGTGAAGTTTAAGTACATTTGCAAGATATAGAGGTCTACACAAGTTTTGGTTTGATTTCCCAGAAAACGGAGCATTTTGGAGTAAAGACGAGACAAGATAGAAGAACTCGATCTCGAGCTGAAAGCACTCGATCTCGACCAGCCAACTCGATATCGACCTGAAGACTCGAAATCGATTGAAGAGAAAAGATGAAGATCGAGCCAAATCCATGTCGACCACACCAAATCAACTCGACTAGACATAGGTCACTCGATATCGACCTGTCCACTCGACATCGACTGGAGCAACAGACGTGTGAGAAATGCGAATTGGGACGAATCTTTGAAGGATATTGTTTAGTCACGAAGACATCTATCATCTACCAAGATTCATCTATCTTAGGGGTATATTCCAAGCATGTTAGGGAATATTACCTATTTTAATATTTTAATTTAGTAGGATTAGGACTCCAATCCTTGGCTAGCAAGGGTTAGGAGGCTATAAATAGAGCCCTGGGGCTGATTTATTGATCATTCCAATACACAAGCAATTGGGCAACCAAAGAGAAGAGAGAGAGGCGAGATAGGGAGAGATAGTGGAGAAGAAGGCAGTGGTTGTACGATTAGCTTATTTCCCAGTTTAAAGCAAAGTTTCTATTTCTATTCAATGATGTTTTCCCCCATGAAGAGCAAGTAGTCGTCCTACTTCTAGGGTTGGGGTGAGCCCGGCGATAGCCATGTAAGTACGCTTTATTCTATATTTGATTTTGCAACATCATCTTCTACCCCGCACTCAATCCTTTATGCGAATTTAGGATCATTCCTTATTTACCTTATATGAAGCGAGGGTGGATTATACATGTAAATTTGGATAGTAATTAGGTTTTTCCTGTGAAAGTTAACTCAACCCTAATTATGAAAAGGTAAAAACAATTAGGTTTTTATGCGAAAGCCTCAATATTCCTAATTGGTGATGACAAAAGCTTAATCTTTTATGTGAATTAAGTCAAAATGCATGCATGGTTATCGTCGTGGTAAATCCCTACCTTAAGAGCTTTTAGTTTATTAAAACAAAAACCCCAAAAAATATTGTCTTATTTTCTTTTTTTATTTTTCTTTTCGATATCTACCTTCTGTGAACACACTCGATTTCGACCATTTTAGACGATATCGACCACCTGCATCGAGCCAGCTCTACGTCGACGGTCTTCTGAGTCGACAGATCGACGTCACTCGAGATCGACCTCACTAGTCGATATTCAGTGCTTTTGTTGTTTTTCCTTCTCTGCAGGTTCTTCACAGATCGACGTAACTCACTAGGAATCGACTGCCCCTGTCAATAGCGACTCCTCAACTCGATATCGAGGCTACTGGTCGACTTGCGCTGAATTCTGAAAGACTATCCAGGCATCGCTGACCCATCTCCTCATGAATCGATCCTGATTCCCTTCCACTACAGCAGGAGGAAATCTTGTATTTTATTTGCATAGAGTAGAATTCGGTTTGATATTTACTTGATATTTATTAGACTCAATTTCCTCCCTTCATCAACCTTGAGTACCTCTATCGAGAATTCGAGATGATAAGCCAAAGAAAAATTAGGCTACGAGATTGTGAACTTTGAAAACACCTTAATTCATTTTGAATGTCATTTTCCATTTATATATTTGTTTTTAGAAGGGATTTATTCATGATAATTTAGCCAAAAAAAATTGAACAAGACAACGTTGTAGCTACCCACCCTTTTAGAAAGATCGTTTTTTATATACATTTTTTTCCTACAATGTGTTTTTCATCATAAAGACAACTAATATTTTTAAAAATATAATAATAACCAAGTATTGGTTTTGGGTCAACCCAACCATGACGGCCTTTTGCATCCTTCTAATTATTGTAATTAAATTATACTCCCTCCGATCCAAAATATATGTCATTTGTAGGAGCTCAAAATTATATAATATATTAATTTTTTTTTTATTATTTTTTTACAATTTAATACTTATTACCAACAAATATTAAGTTGTACAAAAATTATTTTAAAAAATTTTAATATTTTATATAATTTTTAGCTTTTCAAAATACGTGTTAAAAAGTGAAATGACATATATTTTGGATCGGATGGAGTATTAGATTATTAAGATGATTTATTCACAACAAAAAGAAGTAAAAATCAGTTTCCCGGATGAGATCGATACAAAACCTGATATTATCGTCCGGAAGGACACTTTAGGAAGGCATCAGGTTGCATGTCGTCGAGTCCCTTTCTAATTACTTTCCTTGCTTTAAAAAAAAGGTAGTTCCGTCGTTTTTCCCAGATTCTAAGGCAAACGCAATGCGATAGCGTCGATCGTCCCCGAACGGTCTTTAATCGTCTTTCTTCTCTCTGGTCAACGGTCGTGGGAGCCTAGGATATCCTGCCGACTCGGTGCAACTGTGTTTCAGGTTTGTCTTTTCAGTTCCTTAGGGTTGAGGTGGGATGGAGAAGGGAAAGAGAGATCGAGGGGGGATGAAGTTGACGAATGTAGAGGCCACGGAGGTTAGGTTGGGGGTTGGGGTAGTGAAAGTGAGGCGAAGAAGGACTCAACAGTTCTGGTGGTATCGTTGTTGATGACGAGGTTGTTCAACACGTACGGATTGCAAGCAACTATGAAGGGGGTGTGGCGTCTGAAGAACGGTTTCTCGTTCAGAGAATTGCGACACAATCTATTTGTGTTTCAATTCAATAACGAAGGGGATAAGGAGAAAGTTATGAGAGGAGGTCCTTGGGCTTTTGATAGGTCCCTCCTAGCCCTGAAGGAACCAGGTGGAGAGCGGCCTTTTAATGATTGTGTTCGAGTGGGTGTCCTTTTGGATATGAGTTCATCATTTACAGTTGCATATGATGACGGAGGGGACATCTAGGGCGATCGGGGGTGTGTTTGGGGGAATGCTTGTGGTGGATCATGAGGAACTAAAGGTGGGTGCGGTTCCTAAGGATTAGAGTCGATGTGGCGATAAAAAAGCCTCTAAGATGGGGAGTTCTGATGAGGGTGGAGGAGAAGAGAATTTGGCTGACATAAAATATGAGAGGTTACCTATTTTTGGTTACAGGTGTAGTGGTATAGATTATTTCGAGTCGGACTGGGAGGGTGCCTTGCAAGAATAAAACGAGTACGGTGAGTGGTGGTGGGCATCTCCGATTAAGATGGGGGCGAAGAGGGAGTTGGCAGGGACAACAACAGGGACGAAATGGGTATACTGGTGGTGATAGAGAGGAAGTGCAGGAGGGCATAGGAAGCATGGATATTAGAGAGGGAAGATAACAAAAGAGGGGAGGAAGGCAATGAGATGGAGGAGGAGGGAGTCAGAAGCTTAGAGTACAGGGAGGAAGTGGATGACATTAGGGAGCTTAACTTGGAAAATATAGAGGGGCTAAGAGGGAGAAGGAGAATAATAAAAAAGACAAGGAGTTAGAAATAAAGAAATTGAGGGACAGGGGGGAGTGTAGCCTAGTCAGAGTGAGGTGGGAGGTAGGAGAAGGGAGGGGAAAGAAGTCGATGTGGAAAGAGAAAACAAGAAGGTAGGGGATGGGAAAGAAAGGCTGAATTAGACTAGCAAGATTGGGAGCGGAGGAGAGGGGTGGTGAAGTTAGGATTGGAGGAAAAAGGAAGGATGGGGGGAGCTCGGAGGATTTCATGATCATTGATGGAGGCGACGGGGCTGAGAAGCGAAGAAAAATATACAAGAGTACTTCACAACTAATATCGACAGGGGAGATGGAGAGTCTCGCTTGCCGGGAATAATGAGTCTGCTAAGCTACAACTGTCAGAGATTAGGGAAGGTGATGATGCATGTTTTGCATAGCTATTTTAGGGACTTTTAATGTAGTTTAGGCTGCATATTTATATGTTTTATGCATAAATCATATTCATTATCTTTTATTTGCAAAGAGTCAGAAACTACGCTACTTTAGTGTTTTATGCAAATCCGAAGATTTGATTTAGTGGAAGTTAAGGACAAGATACGACTAAATGCAAATTCGAAGATTTGATTTAGTGGAAGTTAAGGACAAGATACGGAAGCCAAGGAGTGAACCAATGGAGGAAATATCAAAGAAGAAGTAAATCAAAGACCAAGAGAAGCCAGGCCAAGACAAATGAAAAAGAAAAGAAGAAAGGAAGGCCAACCTGCGACCTGTCCACGAGTAGTCATGACCAGCGGGCTCATCCGCTAGCAGCTATCCAAGCACCCTTGTCCGCGAGCACCAACTGACAAGTATCCGCTTCCAACGGATCCCAGCGGATCCTAGTGGATCTCAGTTGATCCCAACGGATACTAGGTTTCTAAAGACAACTGATAGGCGCCCACTGATGCTTTGCCGTACCCGCCGATGGATATGAATCTTCACCCTTAATGGGTCGAATCTATGGTTTAGGCATTCCATCGTAGCACTATAAATAGACCTCTAAACCTAGGATTTTTCATTCATTCACACAATCATTCTTTTCTCTCTTTGAGAGGGATCTGCATCCCTCGTGGAGCGGAATCTCGAAGTACTCTTTTTAGTTAGTTTTGCACGAAGATAGCCATTCTAGGCTAATCTTTCATTCATCCCACTTTGTCAAGACGTAGGTTTGGTTATTCCAGGTTCTATCTATTCATATTATTTCGATTTCCTTTGTTCTATATTATTGTTATTATATTATTTCTTTGTCTTGATTGATCACCTAGACGAAGTTGCTTCTAGCTAGGGTTTCAAATACCTCCACACCTGCGGGTCGAACCTATAGTAGCAATCATACCAATGATAATAGGTTGGGAAGCTAACATATGTAAGGAAATTGACAAGTAAGGATCATCTCTTTTAGCGAAAGCGATAACTGGGTTGACAACCAGGTGACATGTCCATAATGTGGGAGAGATATTAATCTACATGCTAGGAGACAGGGACCTAATATTGCTCGACCCCCATGCAAGAGTTTAGGGAGTTAGTAGTGATCGAATAGGAAGCTATACAACTCTATTCACAAACCAGCCACTAGGGTAATAAAAGGAACCGAGGAACGAGGTGACCAACCACGTTGCGATAAGTGATGTGCGCGCAAATTGCTATATTTTCTATGCACATTTATGTCCATTTAGACGTTATTTGCATGCATATTAGAGGGGAAAACATAAGATTAGTGTAGTTTATGCATAATTGTCAAATATAGAGGTCTACACGAGTTTTTATGATATTTCGCAGAAATCGAGACGAAAATGGACGAATTTGGACAAGTGAAGAAGAGCGGAAAAAGAACTCGACGTCTACTAAGAGGTCGAAATCAATGATGAACCTCGACATCGAGTGAAACAGAGCAACCAAGAATCGAGCAGAGTAGAGAACATAGCATGTCGACACAGAAGAGGTCGATATCGATGTCTGAAGGTCGATATCGAGTGGCCTGAATGGAGGATATTGATAGAAGTCGAATGCCAATCCGAGGTCGAGAAGGACTGCTTGAGATAGAAATAGAGAAGGTCGATATCGAGGTCTGAAGGTCGATATCGATGTTGCTGCAGAAAAGATCCGACGCTGTTTTTGATAGAATTCTATCCGAAGCGTTAGAGATAATCCTAAAGTCGAGATCTTCTATCATCTATACCAGACTTATCACTTTATGTTATTTACCCAAGTAATTTAGTTGTTTTACTTTATAAAGTTTTATCTTAGAGAATAAAGATAGAGTTTCGAATCCTTGGATAGCGAGGTGAGAGATCTATAATTAGAGGCCATTAGGGCTGAGTTATTCATTCAAGTTTTCATCCAAGAACAGCAAGAGTTTTAGTTTTATCTCAGAGAATAGTTATAGAGAGAGAGAGAAGCCGAGTGGGGTGGTGAAGCGAGAGCGGAGTGGCTTTGTTCGGTTGTACTTTCTCTTTTGCAATTTCAATACAACATAGTTTCTTTTACATGATGATGATGAGTTCAATGATGAAGCACGAGTAGTCAACCCACTTCTAGGGTCGGGGTGAGCCCGACGATAGCAATGTAGGGTAAGTGCATCAAAGGTATGATTTTTATGCGATTCCGTATTCTATCCCATGCATGATCCTTTGCGAGAGTTGAGTAGATTCATTCTTTGCATTATTGAAGTGAAAGCCAATCATATTTTGAACTTGGATTACTCATGAATTGGATAGTAACTCTTAGGTTTTATGCGAGAGCCTCTAATCACCTAAAATTTGGTAACGAAAGTTATTTGACGGAAAGACATTAAATTTCATAACTTTAGCATCATACTTGCATGAATATCGTTGTGCCCCGACCTTGGAAGCCTTTAGTTTATTGAATTTACATAAAAAGTTTGAGTTTTTATTTCTGTTCATACTTCTCTCACGATTCTACGCTCTTCGGACTACTCTTCCGACACATTAGGTTACGTTTACAGTTTTTGTTGCTGACATCGAAATCGACTAACAAGGTCGATATCGAGCACTAACATCGATATCGAGGTTCCATCTCGATGTCGACTGCTTTACTTTTGTCTTCTGCAGGAACATAGCTGGAAATCGACCAGAACTGAGGTCGATATCGACCAGACACCTCGATATCGAGTGTCTCCTGGAGTCGGAAATTGATCGTGATTGCAACTTAGGAAGCGCTGACATACCTCCTTGTGGATTCGATCCTGAATTACCCTACCACTACATCGGGAGGGATTCTTGTATTTTATTTGCTTCGATAAGGGAGTTAGTGTTAATAGGAGGAAATCGAGTTCTTTAAACAAAGATATAAAATATATAAATGTAAACCGACTCCCAGCCTATGCAAATAGTTACAAGACTTCCTCCCGTTGTAGTGGAAGGGTAGTCAGGATCGATCCACGAGGAGGCGTGTCAGGGGGATCCTAGTAGCGTTGGAAATCTCACGTCTTGCGTCGACCAGAAGCCTTGATTTCGACCTTGGTGCTCGATGTCGACCTCGGATGTGGATCCATTCTGCAACAGAAGACCTACAAAGACAAAAACAAGCAGTCGATATCGACTAGGGAAGGTCGATATCGATGTTAGCAGACGAAATCGACTGGCTCAAAAGACTGCCAGTCGACACAGGTGGTCGATATCGACGTTGGGGGTTGATATCGATGTTCAGTAACTCAGCAGGGATGATCATCGTCGACTCAGAAAACTGTCGACATAACTCAGTGGTCGATATCGACGTCTGGGGTCGATATCGATGTCTTCTCCTGCAAAGTCGTTAGCTTTTGTCGGCAAAGAAAGGCCGAAGACTTTAGGATGGATGAGGATGCGATGAACAGAAATAAAACAAAGTTTTGATGAATTAACTTATATAAAAAGCAACTCCTAGGATTAGGGTTTACCACAACGTTAACCAATGCATGCGATAAGATAAATAAGACGGACAATTGCGCTATTTCACCCGAGGGACGAGCTTTCGCCGTGCACCAACTCTTAGGATTACTCTTGCAAATAAACCTAATTGTCTCTACAAATTTTATGTTTATAACTCAAGTTGTTAGCATGAATCCCTTTTCTTTTGATTAGGACTAAACATAGAATCGTAGGAGATGATATAGACACAACGATATCAACATCTAACACTTACCTCAGGCACGGATGGTTAAAGTCGGGCTCACCCCGACCCTAAGAGCTTTGGGGAATTACTCGCACCTCATCATGGAACTCATCTTTGATGGAAAGAAATAAACTTGCATTAAACTATAAATTCCGAAGCTTTACAACTCAACGTCGGCTTTCGCAAACGCCAAACCCTAAAACTTCTCTCTAACTCTATTGAATGTAATTCAACTCTAAAATGGGATGATTGAATGCTAGCCCCCTAGGGCTTTATTTATAGGCTACTAATCCTCGCTATCGAAGGATTGTAACTTCTATCTAAACTATAAACTCTATCCAAACAAATTAGGATAGATCTTTTATTTTGATAAAATCCTACTAACTTGATAAAACTTAAAAGTAAAAAGTAAATAAATCTCCAGCTACCATCTATCTAAATAGTACAAGATAATTCGTGCCTCTTTGAAGATAGAATTGCCAATTCGAGCCTCGAAATCGAATCTATCTTCTGTCGAGATAAGGTCGATATCGACCACAGAGGTCGATATCGATGTCTCTGTTCCTGCTCGACTTGTTCATCTCCACTCGATGTCTATGTGGAGGTCGATATCGATGATGTAAGGTCGATATCGATGTCTTTTCTCTGCTGTGTGAAGGTTTGTCTCGATACTCAGTTCTGTGTCGATGTACTGTAGTCGATGTCGATGTTGAAGGTCGATATCGACCTTATTTCTGCTCTCCTTGGTTTCTCCGTTTTGACTCCGATTTCACTCGAATTCATGCATGGTTAGCTCAAAACTTGTGCAGACTCTATTTCTTGTACTTTAGCCCATTCTTACACAAGTTTATATTCTTTTGAACCTTTTCTTTGGGAATCGAATGAAATATGAAGTCAAAAGATGCAATAAAAAGAGGTACAAATATGTACATCAAAACACCCCATACTTAGACTTGCTTGTCCTCAAGCAATAACCAAGCAATAACCAATACCTACAACACACCCTTCAAGTCTTCGCCCTTGTCAAAAGCAACATCATAAGCAGTAGCAAAGCAAAGCAAGTGAATTTAACGTCATAGCACATATTTAGGCGATCCATAGGCATACGCCATTTTTGATCCTACCTCACAGGGATAATGTGTTTACACTCAACTCTCATGTGTTTAGGCTATGAAGTTCAACTCTCAACTCAATTCCATACACAATCTCATAAACATTGCAATTTATAAAAATCCACTTCACAACCAATTATGAAAATGCAGTAAGAATCATCAGGAGGACTTTCGCTCAATGGAAGACTTCAAAGAAGACTCCATTCGGCGGGGTTGTAATGGGGCTTGGTATGAAATAAGAGGTATGAAATTATTTGGCTATGTTGTGCTTATATAATTCGGGAATCAAGACTCCTAAATCTCAACACTTACAATATCCAAACCATAACTCTTCAATGTTGCACTTTCCAAGCTCAATCTCCCATAATACTCTTTCCCAACTCATCTTTCCATAATATGCTCTAAAGATGCACTAAAAGATGTAAAACATACTATCAACCCTTCTTTCAAACTCTAATATGCCTCTCAAAAATATTACCCTTGTATGAAACAGATAAAGGACTTGAGGATTTTGGCTCATGCACTATATACATATATCTCTTTTTTTCTTTTTTTTTTCAGATTTTTTTTGACGAAAATAATAAATAAGTACTAAAAAATATGTGCATTTATATAGTGAGCCAAAAATCCTTTTACAAAATATGACAAGATGTAAATATGCACCAACCCATAATTTCCTTGCTCAAAACTGAATATATGCACTTTTCTTTCCACAATGCATTAATCTAAACATTCTAAGTCTCAATTCCCAAATGGGGGTCAGGCTCAATTCGGCTAGGGATAATTTTGTGGAGTTTGCAATATCAGGCTCATGCTAATTTTCCGGCTTCAAGCAGAGATAATGCATGGTAGGTAAAGAGAGGATAAAAATGGCTTAAAAGATGCCTCCATCATTTAATTCTCGTAAACATAGACATATTTATGGATTGGCATTGAATAACTATCACAACATTTAGAGATGCATAGGAAGAGTAAATTCAGTCAAGAAAGCGGAGGGATTTTTGATGTTCTCCCTATTGGCCAAAATTCTCACAAGGACAATTTTTGTTGGATTTGCTTTTTAGCCTAGGATCATATGTGCTCAATTTCATCACAAGTTCACAATCTACATAAAAATTTTAAGGACTTAGGCTAAACCATCCAAATATGCCATAGGATTTACATGATCAAGTCAGCTATTGAGTTTTCATCATAGGACATCTAAGTAGGGTTTAAAAAAATAAACTTAAAAGCAAATATGCATTTTTTTTATTTTTGATATTTTTCTATTTTTTTGGATTTTTTTTGACATTTTATAAAACTAACAAACTTAAAAGACTAAGGACTTAAACTTTAAAATGCATAACTGTTTAAACATGATGCAATGCATAGAAGAAACCAAGTTATGACCATAAGACATGTTTTCCCCCCAACCCATACTTAAAATATACAATTTCCTCCCTGTATTAACAAGAAGAACAAGGGTGGAGAGAAACTCACAGCGCAACCTGCGGATTCAGGTCGATTTCAGGTCGGGTCGATGCCAGAAGTCGATATCTATGTCAGTGGTCGATGCCGACTGCAGCTGTCGAAGTCGAGGAAGAAAATGAAGTGCTGCCAGGGGATGGTCGATATCGATGTATCATGGTCGATATCGACCTCTGCTTTTTGCTCCTGAATCCCTGATGTCGACTCTAGGAGATGGCTTGACCCTGGGGGGGTCGATTTCGACTGGCCTAGTCGATTTCGACTGCCTCTGCAGAAGCTTCTTTTCTTCTTCGTCATTCCTTTTTCTTGATAACCTGAAATCTTTGTTAGAAGTATAGATAAAGCCACGAATTGTCTCAGTTTTAAAAGTTTATAAAAGCCAAAAGTCAAATCCTAAAAATCATCTATAAAAAAAAATCAAGTTTTATGTACAAGCTCTAGAGTTTTGAGTCGCTAGGCCGACTTCTCCGTCAATTCTTCACGAGCCTTTTATGTAGGGACCCTTCGAGGTTGAGCCTTCTCTTGGATAATTTAAGTCCTTTTGGTAGTATCTAAGCTCGGCGACCAAGGCTTCTTCATTGTTAAGTTCTTCTTTGGGCGCGTTTCTTCTCTTTCTTGACCTAACTTTAGCAATATAGGCAAACCATGGAGCTTTGACCATCTCTTTAGTTGAATTATCAATAATGAGCTTAATTGATTTATCAATAAGGGATGGAGGAGGGTTGGGAGTCATACCTGGGCTTACCTGTTTAGTCCCGAAACAAAAATCTTCGGGCTGATGGGTGGTCAATTTCGACCAAGGTGGGTCGATTTCGAGTGATTTGGTTGATGTCGACATGTGCGGGTCGATATCGACTTCTGTGACCCCATACCTAAGCTCCTGTCAACAATCTGGTATACTCGATTTCAACCAAGGGGGGTCGATTTCGATGTTTTTAGTCGATATCGACTTGTTCTAGTCGATGTCAACCCTGCTTGCTGTTTTCGTCCTTGCCAACAAAAATTTTCTAAGCTTTTACTAAGCCGGCGAGAGGACTACTTGCTCCAGGTGCTTCATTTCGCTCATGGTCGGGTTGAAAGAGAATTCTATCATTTCGTTCCCTACAGTAAAGGTTAGTAATCCTCGACGTACATTAATATTGGCATCAACAGTAGCTAAGAAAGGCCTACCAAGTATAATAGGTACTATAGGATCTTCAGGCATCTCCAATACAATGAAATCAGTAGGCACAAAGAACTTACCTACCTTTACTGGAACATCATCAACTATACCTGTGGGCCTTACGAATGAGTTGTCAGCCATATAGAGTTTCATATCCACAGGTTCAAGTGCGCCAATGTTCACCTTTTGCCAAATAGAGAGAGGCATGAGACTTACGCTTGCCCCTAGGTCACATAGGGCTTTGTAGCGATGTTGGCCAAGTCCCACGGTGATTGCAAACTTCCCTGGATCACTCCTCTTCTCAGGGAAGTCCATCTTTGAGCATTACTCTGCGATCTCTGCCATGGATCTCTTCTTGCTAAGGATGTCTTTGAGGAATCGCACATAGGCGGGCATCTCGCTTAGGGCTTCTGTAAGAGGAATGGTAACGTTAAGACCTTGAAGAATCTTTACAAAGCGCCTAAACTTACCTTTGGTGGGATCCTCCAATGCTTTGGATGGGAATGACAATATCTGCTTTGGCGGAGGGGCCAAAACGGTGGTCGGAGGGGCCTGTTGGACATCGATATCGACAGTGATGTGGTCGATATCGACTGGGATGGTCGATATTGACCTCTGTTGTGGCTCTGATGACTCTACAGTGGCCTCGACATCGACCTGGGTGTCGACTAGGGGGTCGATTTCGATGTCTCCTTGGACATCGACTGGGCTGTCAATGTCGACTGGATCTGCTGCTTTCTCCGATTCTATTTGTGGCTTATGTACCTTGTTGCCGCTCCTTAATTTCATGGCTGCGATATGGCCCGTCCCGGATTACCCCTTAGGATTTGTAGTGGGTTGCCCAGGGAAAGTTCCGGATGGTCTAGGGATTTTTGCCGCCAATTGACCCAGTTGGGTCTCCACGTTCTTTTTCCAAATATCTATCTCTCCAATCCTTGTGGTAAGGTGATTGAGTTGAGAATGGATTGCATTGATGGATTGATCATTTTTAGCTTAGTTCCGCCTTATCTCATCCAGCACAAGTTGAATATCATCCCTCCGTTGGTCCCTCTCCGGGTGCCCAGGAGCTCTATAAGGCGGGGATCCCTAGGGTTAACCGGGTTCCTTTGTGGTTGATGGAACCTTTGGTCTCCCCAATATTGGTGATTGGGACCCCTCATGTAGCGTGCCTCTTGGTGAGTCTTAGCTAGTTGTACTTGTTCAGCATGGGGCCACTCGATGGTGGTGTGCCGCTGCGATCCACATTCAATGCAATCTTGGTTCGCTGAAAGGAACCTCACTTGCTTTTGGAGCTTTCGAAGTTGATCTCTATGGAATTGCTCCTTCACGTCTGGATCGATTACCTTGGAGGGTTCATATAAGGGCATATATGGGGCAGGACTCGACGATGATGATGTGTCGGAAGCCTCAGGAGTCCCGTTTGTGTTGTCGAACTCCACCAACCTCTCTATGGTCTCCTAAGCCTCTTGTGGAGCGAGTTCAAGGTAGCCATAGGAGGTGTAAGTGTTGATCCTCTCCTTGGTTGCAGCATCAAGAGCATTGTAAATGATCTCCTGAATTACGTACAGTGGTTGGCCATGCGCCGGGCATGATCGTAGTAGGTCCTTAAACCTTTCCCAAACAGTCGCCAGAGCCTCACCAGGCTTTTATTTGAAAGCCGTGATTTTCTGTCGGATCAACGCCGTCTTAGAAGGAGGGAAGAACTTGTTGAGGAACGCGTCTTTGACTTCATTCTAGGTGCGGAGCGAGCTTGGGGCTAAGCTTTCCAACCACTGCAATGCTTTTCCTGTAAGGGACCAACGAAAGGCTTTTAGTTGGACATATTCAAGACTCTGTCCATCAGCAATAGTATCACAGAGGTCTAAGAAGGTTGATATATATGTCATAGGGCATTCATTAGGTTTTCCTTCATATTGATGCCTTCATATTTCAGTAAGTAAGTTAGGTTTAATTTCAAAATTAGAGGCAGGGATAAGAATCGCCGATTCAGGTACTGTGAGCGCGGGGTGCATATATTGCTTGGCATTCTGAGGGAGGGCATTGATTTGGGCTTCTATTTGCCTCCGGCCTTCCTCCTCCCTGTTAGCACACTCCTTAAGTGCAGCCTCTCTAGTTGTTAAGTCCTCAACCTGCATGAAGAAGGAAAGTGTAGGTATAGGTTGCTTTTATATTGTTCGCTGGAGGACTAGCGAAGCTTAAGTGTGGGGGAGTTTGATAGCATGCATTTAGATGGTCATAATAGGTTTCATTTAGCTTAGTTAAGATGCATATCATGCATGGTTTAAGCACAATTTGCATATTTGCTCTCTATGTTGGTGGAGTTGGAATCTACACGTTTTTATTGATTATTTCAGGTAAATGTGGATCCGAGGAGGAGACATGGGTTGATGAAACATTAGATGAGGATGTCTAGTTGATCGAGAATCTTACATGAAGATCTAAAGAGGTCCTGAGAAGAAGAAGCGAGTCTAAAGGAAGAACAAGTCTGAAGAAGTTGTCGCCAGACATGCTGAACTTGTTTTGCACTTTCTGGAGGCCTCGGTTGTCCGATCGACTATTATGACCATTCGTTGGAAAGCTCTTTCAGAGCGCTACAACTTTCCTGTTGACGTTGAGAGCTGATCCATTTGACTGCTACTCTGATAAGCCACCAATAGAACTGAATTGGTGGTATTATATACCCTCTGTGGGTTGTCGAGCTCAGGAATACAATAAATCGAAACAATTCTTAAATTCATTATTGTTTAGTTTCAATTTATTTGTATGTAGTGCATGCTTGTTTGGTAGTTGTGCGCAAGAGTTCGACAGGTTACTGAGGGCTTTGACTATGTCTGATTAGAGTCTTAAGCTTACCCACAACGTCGAGCCAATGACAAGAAACAAAGGCGCTTCTCAGGAGGCAACCCGAGGTAAGTTTTCTAATTTAGTTATTTCAATTCCTAGTTAGCTAGTTTTCTTTTCAATAAATTGGGTTTTCCATTAGGCATTAGATAGTTGCTTTTAGTTTTGGATAGACAAAGTTTTCAGGAAAGGTCACACGAAACAGGCAGCGGTCACCGCAATGCTCAGATCTGACTTATCTGCCTGGTATTTATTCATGGGTCTGCTCTTCCACCACATTGTGAGTATTTCATTCATCTCTCCCTCTATGATTTATTGTTTTTGTTGTCTTTTATGTTTCATTGAGGACAATGAAAGGTTTAAGTGTGGGGGAGGGATTGCATTGCATATAGTGATATAGATAGAGTTTGCATATCATGTTTATTTATGTCTTTATAGTTATTTTTATTCATATATTGCATTTCAAAAAAAAAATCATGCATTGCATATACATAAATTTAAAATACCCACCTTAGTTAGCGAAACTCTACATTCTTATTGCATGAACATGTAAATCCTACGATGAATTTGATTTGCTTAGCCTGATCACCTTAAAATGTTTTCTTATGAAGCATGATTTTGTGATGTAATTGAGCATGTATGATTGAGCTAAAGTATGATTGAAATCCTATGAACATGACCCTTGAGAGAATGTTAGCCTTATTTGGAATCATTTATAATTCTTTTGCTCAATTGTGTGATTTACTCTTCTTGTGTTGCTACCTCTTGGCATTGACTTCAGTATCTATTCTTCAAGACCGACTCACATAGTTATTGCTTACGGAGTTTATGTTTATAGTTTGAGTCTTTTGTTTGAATTTGTGCATATTTAGGGAAATAAAGTGGCAATGGCTGTTACACTTAGTAATCGGGTCTACGCATGACACCCATGGGTATGATTCGTGCAAAACGGTGTTGAAAACTATCCACTATGAAAGAAAGCTTGATCATTGAGTAATCGGGTTCATTCATGACACCCATGTTTGCAACTCGCGTCAAAATATGTTCAAGTAGACTTTACTTAAGTAGGTTGAGGTGTTGATAGACCGGGGCCATTCATGACACCCATGTTTGCGCCTCGCGTAAGGAAGACACCAAAGCAAGAAAATAAATAGAAAAAAAAGAAAGAAAAGAAAAAGAAAAGAAAAAATAAGAGTCACATTTTGTTTATTTTTCTTTATTGTGTCCCGCAAGTAATGACAATTCGGTGGAGATTTGGTGATATTGTGGTCAATGTCTATGAGCTTAGTGCATTTTGGATTGAGTTGAGGGTTGAACCTTAAAGCCTAAACACGTGAAAGCATGAGTGAAACACATATTCCTGATGAGGTTGGATGATTTCTACTTCTATGCGTTGATCGCTAAATACATGCTATGATGTTTATTCACTTGGTCTTGTGTTCATTTAAAGTTCATGTTGCTTTGAATTTGGGCTAATGCATGAAGAAGGAAAGTGTAGGTATAGGTTGCTTTTATATTGTTCGCTCGAGGACTAGCGAAGCTTAAGTGTGGGGGAGTTTGATAGCATGCATTTAGATGGTCATAATAGGTTTCATTTAGCTTAGTTAAGATGCATATCATGCATGGTTTAAGCACAATTTGCATGTTTGCTCTCTATGTTGGTGGAATCGGAATCTACACGTTTTTATTGATTATTTCAGGTAAATGTGGATCCGAGGAGGAGACATGGGTTGATGAAACATTAGATGAGGATGTCTAGTTGATCGAGAATCTTACATGAAGATCTAAAGAGGTCCTGAGAAGAAGAAGCGAGCCTAAAGGAAGAACAAGTCTACAGAAGTTGTCGCCAGACATGCTGAAATTGTTTTGCACTTTCTGGAGGCGTCGGATGTCCGATCGACTATTATGACCATGCGTTGGAAAGCTCTTTTAGAGAGCTACAACTTTCCAGTTGACGTCGAGAGCTGATTCAAAGAAGATTTTTCGTAAAAGACCGATGCAGCGGCCGCCGCATTAGGCTGCGGCCGTCGCATTATGCTGTGGCCGCCGCATTAGTACTACATTGACGCATTTAAGGTTTTTGCGCAGCGACGATTTTTTCTATCCAATACCTATTTATCTATCTTTTGGAGGCCGACTCTTGGGACGATTTTAGAGAGGGCTTAGCCCTAGGTTTCGACTTCATTTTCATTTTACGTTCATCAAACAATTTAGAGATTGAGCGATGTCTTCCATGAGGAACTAAACTCATCTGTTCTGCCTACAATTTGACGCTTTATTTGGATTGATTGTGAGTTTCTAATTCTCGTTCCTTGTTTCCTATATTTGAATGTTTCAACATCTTTGTGCTTGATTGTTTATTGTTTTGTTCTATCTAGCCCGCGCAACTAGTTAGAATCAATTCAATTGCTAGGGTTTTGTAGATTCCTGATTGCGAACCTTAACCCAAGTAGAAAACTTATCCCTTTAGGGCTGATTGAACTAATTGGATAGGTAGGAAGTTGAATGTGTTGTTAAATCCCTCTTTAGGGACTGCAAATACCTTGGCTAATCTCTGAACTTAAAGCTATCAATTGGGTTAAATCCTTCTTTAGGGACTGTTCGATTGATAAGGGTTGCTAGGATTGATTGGACTATTAACTATATTAGGTCGAGACAAGGGCATTCATAGGAAACTTAATAGGACGAGAAGAAGTTACAATGATCGCTTCAACCAAATAAAGTGGAAAATTGTAGGTAGAACTGCTTCTCTCATTTGTTTGAATCTTAACCATTTACTCTTGCTTTCGTCAATTCGCACACTCCTAAAACCCCCCATTGGTTACTTAATCGACACTTGAATCACACTTGAGCAACAAATCTCCCTATGGATCGACCTCTTACTTATTGTTGTACTAGTTATAGGTTTGAGTTTACTTTGACGGATCAACGACAGGTTTTTCCTCCGTCAAATTTGGCGCCGTTGCCGGGGACATTTTTATTGATTCTTATGTGTGTTTTGGTGCTGATTTTTGGTGTGGACCATCTTACATGGTCCATACCCGTGCTACTAATATATGTTGAAGGTGAGGTTATTGCAGTTACACGGAGAGAGTTTTCATCACTACTTCATCAGACTGCAGCAGTACATTAACGATGTTTATTCATGGTGATATCAAGCTAGTTTAAGGGAAGTGCTTCTATGCATCTTTGATGGCATGACTTCTGAGACACGGAGTCTTGCTGAGCGCATGAGTGATGGAGGTTTATTAGATATGGGACTCTTGGAGATGTGGGAATTTTTCTGCAACATGGATTATCAATGTGCGCAGAATGAGTCACTTCCTCCAGTATCTCAAATCGTTGAGACCTCTGTTGCACCTCTTGAGGTCATTGTTGAAGATCAAACTAAGAAGATAGAGGAAGAAGACACTTCATCTGACGAGATCATCCCTAGCTCGCCCATTGTTAAAGAGGTAAGTCGAGTTCTCAAATTACAAATTATAAAGATGTAAACGTAAATCGACTCCTAGCTTATGAAAATAATTACAAGACTTCCTCCCGTTGTAGTGGAAGGGTAGTCAGGATCGATCCACGAGGAGGCGTGTCAGCGGGATCCTAGTAGCTTTGGAAATCTCAAGTCTGCGTCGACCAGAAGCATCGATTTCGACCTTGGTCCTCGATGTTGACCTCGCCTGTCGATGTTCTCTGCAACAGAAGACCTGCATAGACAAAAACAAGTGGTCGATATCGACTGGAAAGGGTCGATATCGATGTTCAGCAACCTCCGCAGTGATGATCGTCGTCGACTCAGAAAACTGTCGACGAACTCATTGGTCGATATCGACGTCTGGGGTCGATATCGATGTCTTCCTGCAGTGGGTTAGTTCTTCGTCGGCAAAGAAAGGCCGAAGATTTAAGTATGGATGAGAAGGGATGAGCAGAAATAAAACAGTTGTTTGGATGAATATAAACTATGTAAAAGGCAACTCCTAGGATTAGGGTTTACCACAACGTTAACCAATGCATGCGATAAGATAAAGAAGACGGACAATTGCGCTATTTCACCCGAGGGACAAGCTTTCGCCGTACACCAACTCTTAGGATTACTCTTCCAAATAAACTTAATTGTCTCTACCAATTTTATGTTTATAACTCAAGTTGTTTGCATGAATCCATTTTCTTTCGATTAGGACTAAACATAGAATCGTAGGAGGAGAGATAGACACAACGATATCAACATCTAATACTTACCTCAAGCGCGCATGGCTAACGTCGGGCTCACCCCGACCCTAAGAGCTTTGGGGGACTACTCGCTTCTCATCATGGAACTCATTGTTGATTGAAATAAAGAAACTTGCATTAAAATAAACTCCGAAGCTTTACAACTCAACGTCAACTTTCGCAAACGTCAAACCCTAAAACTTTTCTCTAACTCTAACTCTATTGATTGTCTTACTTCTTGGATTGTATTAATGAATGATTGAATGCCAGCCCCCTAGGGCTTTATTTATAGGCTACTAATCCTCGCTATCCAAGGATTGTAACTTCTATCTAAACTATGAACTACATCCGAACAATTAGGATAGGTCTTTTATTTTTGATAAACTTAAATAACTTAAAGGTAAAAAGATAAATAACTCTTCAGCTGCCATCTATCTTGAAAGTGTAAGATAATTCCGTGCCTCCTTGAAGATATAGTTCCAATCCGCATCTCAAAACCGAGTCTATCTTCTGTCGAGATCAGGGGTCGATATCGACACCAGGGGGTCGATATTGAGGTCTCTGTTCCTGCTCAATTTGTTCAGCTCCACTCGATGTCTACGTTGAGGTCGATATGAAGGTCGATATCGACACCAGAGGTCGATATCTATGTTGAAGGTCGATATCTACCTCTGCTCAGCTTCACTTGGCTTCTTCGTTTTGACTCCGATTTCGCAGAATTCCTGCATGGTTAGCTCAAAACTTGTGCAGATCCTATTCCTTGCATTTTAGCCCATTCTTACACAAGTTTATATTCTTTTGAACCTTTTCTTTGGAAATCGAATGAAATATGAAGTCAAAAGATGCAATAAAAGGAGATATAAATATGTACATCAAAACACCCCATACTTAGACTTGCTTGTCCTCAAGCAATAACCAACAACTACAACACATCCTTCAAGTCTTCGCCCTTGTCAAAAGCAACATCATAATCGGTAGCAAAGCAAAGCAAGTGAATTTAACGTCATAGCACATATTTTGGCGATCCATAGGCATATGCAATTTTGATCCAACCTCACAGGGATAATGTGTTTGCTCTCAACTCTCATGTGTTTAGGCTATGAAGATCAACTCTCAACTCAATTCCATATACAATCTCACAAACATTGCAATTTATAAAAATCCACTTCGCAACCAATTATGAAAATGCAATAAGAACCATCAGGAGGACTTTCGCTCAATGGAAGACTTCAAAGAAGACTCCATTCGGCGGGGTTGTAATGGGGCTTGGTATGAAATACAAGGGTATGGAATTATTTGGCTATGTGGTGCTTTTATAATTCGGGAATCAAGACTCCTAAATTTCAACACTTGCAATATCCAAACCATAATTCTTCAATGTTGCTCTTTCCAAGCTCAATCTCCTATAATGCTCTTTCCCAACTCATCTTTATATAATATGCTCTAAAGATGCACTAAAAGAGGTAAACCATACTATCAACCCTTCTTTCGAACTCTAATATACCTCTAAAAAATATAACACTTGTATGAATAAAAGACTTAAGGATTTTGGCTCATGCACTATATATATACATCTCTCCCTTTTTTTGGATTTTTTTTTTCGGAAATAAGAAGTAAATACTAAAAGAATAGGTGCATTTATATGGTGAGCCAAAAAATCCTTTTACAAAATATGAAAAAAATGTAAATATGCACCAACCCATAATTTCCTTGCTCAAAATTGGACATTATGCTCTTTATTTTCCACAAGGCATTAGTCCAGCCAATCTAAGTCTCAATTCCCAAATGGGGGTCAGGCTCAATTCGTCTAGGGATAATTTTGTGGAGTTTGTAATTTCAGGCTCAGGCTAATATTCTGGCTTCAAGCAGGGATAATGCAGGGTAGGTAAAGAGAGGATAAAAATGGCTTAAAAGATGCCTCCATCATTTAATTCTCGTAAACATAAACATATATATGCATTGGCTTTGAATAACTATCACAACATTTAGAGATGCATAGGAAGAGTAAATACACTCAAGAACGCGGAGGGATTTTTCATGTTCTCCCTATAGGCCAAAATTCTCACAAGGACAATTTTTGTTGGATTTGCTTTTTAGCCTAGGATCATATGTGCTCAATTTCATCACAAGTTCACAATCTACACAAAACTTTTAAGGACTTAGGCTAAACCATCCAAATATGCCATAGGGTTTACATGATCAAGTCAGCTATTTTTTTGATTTTTTGACATTTTTCTACATTCTTATTGCATGAACCTGTAAATCCTACGATGAATTTGATTTGCTTAGCCTGATCACCTTAAATTGTTTTCTTATGAAGCATGATTTTGTGATGTAATTGAGCATGTATGATTGAGCTAAAGTATGATTGAAATCCTATGAACACGACCATTGTGAGAATGTTAGCCTTATTTGGAATCATTTTTAACTCTTTTGCTCAATTGTGTGATTTACTCTCCTTGTGTTGCTACCTCTTGGCATTGACTTTAGTATCTATTCTTCAAGACCGACTCACATAGTTATTGCTTACGGAGTTTATGTTTATAGTTTGAGTCTTTTGTTTGAATTTGTGCATATTTAGGGAAATAGAGTGGCAATGGTTGATACACTTAGTAACCGGGTCTACGCATGACACCCATGGGTATGATTCGCGCAAAACGGTGTTGAAAACTATCCACTATGAAAGAAAGCTTGATCATTGAATAATCGGGTTCATTAATGACACCCATGTTTACAACTCGCGTCAAAAGATGTTCAAGTAGACTTTACTTAAGTAGGTTGAGGTGTTGATAGACCGGGGTCATTCATGACACCTATGTTTGCGCCTCGCCTAAGGAAGACACCAAAGCAAGAAAATAAATAGAAAAAAAAGAAAGAAAAAAAAAAGAAAAGAAAAAAAAAGTCACATTTTGTTTATTTTTTTTATTGTGTCCCGCAAGTAATGACAATTCGGTGGAGATTTGGTGATATTGTGGTCAATGTCTATGAGCTTAGTGCATTTTGGATTGAGTTGAGGGTTGAACCTTAAAGCCTAAACACGTGAAAGCATGAGCGAAACACATATTCCTGGTGAGGTTGGATGATTTCTATTTCTATGCGTTGATCGCTAAATACATGCTATGATGTTTATTCACTTGGTCTTGTGTTCATTTAAAGTTGATGTTGCTTTGGATTTGGGCTAATGCATGAAGAAGGAAAGTGTAGGTATAGGTTGCTTTTATATTGTTCGCTCGAGGACTAGCGAAGCTTAAGTGTGGGGGGGTTTGATAGCATGCATTTAGATGGTCATAATAGGTTTCATTTAGCTTAGTTAAGATGCATATCATGCATGGTTTAAGCACAATTTGCATATTTGCTCTCTATGTTGGTGGAGTCGGAATCTACACGTTTTTATTGATTATTTCAGGTAAATGTGGATCCGAGGACGAGACATGGGTTGATGAAACATTAGATGAGGATGTCTAGTTGATCGAGAATCTTACATGAAGATCTAAAGAGGTCCTGAGAAGAAGAAGCGAGCCTAAAGGAAGAACAAGTCTACAGAAGTTGTTGCCAGACATGCTGAACTTGTTTTGCACTTTCTGGAGGCCTCGGTTGTCCGATCGACTATTATAACCATGCGTTGGAAAGCTCTTTCAGGGAGCTACAACTTTCCTGTTGACGTCGAAAGCTGATTCAAAGAAGATTTTTCGTAAAAGACCGATGCAGCGGCCGCCGCATTAGGCTGCGGCCGTCGCATTAGTCTGCGGCCGCCGCATTAGTACTACAGCGACGTATTTAAGGTTTTTGCGCAGCGACGATTTTTTCTATCCAATACCTATTTATCTATCTTTTGGAGGCCGATTCTTGGGACGATTTTAGAGAGGGCTTAGCCCTAGATTTCGACTTCATTTTCATTTTACGTTCATCAAACAATTTAGAGATTGAGCGATGTCTTCCATAAGGAACTAAACTCATCTGTTCTGCCTACAGTTTGACGCTTTATTTGGATTGATTGTGAGTTTCTAATTCTCGTTCCTTGTTTCCTATATTTGAATGCTTCAACTTCTTTGTGCTTGATTGTTAATGTTTTGTTCTATCTGGCCCGCGCAACTAGTTAGAATCAATTCAATTGCTAGGGTTTTGTAGATTCCTGATTGCGAACCTTAACCCAAGTAGCAAACTTATCCTTTTAGGGCTGATTGAACTAATTGGATAGGTAGGAAGTTGAATGTGTTGTTAAATCCCTCTTTAGGGACTGCAAATACCTTGGCTAATCTCTGAACTTAAAGCTATCAATTCGGTTAAATCCTTCTTTAGGGACTGTTCGATTGATAAGGGTTGCTAGGACTAATTGGACTAGTAACTATATTAGGTCGGGACAAGGGCATTCATAGGAAACTTAATAGAACGAGAAGAAGTTACAATGATCGCTTCAACTAAATAAAGTGGAAAATTGTAGGTTGAATTGCTTCTCTCATTTGTTTGAATCTTAACCATTTACTCTTGCTTTCGTCAATTCGCACACTCCTAAAACCCCCCATTGGTTACTTAATCGACACTTGAATCACACTTGAGCAACAAATCTCCCTGTGGATCGACCTCTTACTTATTGCTGTACTAGTTGTAGGTTTGAGTTTACTTTGACGGATCAACGACAGATTTTCCCTCCGTCAATATATTGCTTGGCATTCCGAGGGAGGGCATTGATTTGGGCTTCTATTTGCCTCCGGTCTTTCTCCTCCCTGTCAGCACGCTCCTTAAGTGCAGCCTCTCTAGTTGTTAAGTCCTCAACCTGCTTCCTTAGTTGCTCAAGAAGTTCAGCCTGGTTTGCTTTGTCTGCCATGATTCTATGAGCTTGGGCTCTTAGGTGGAAATAGTGCTCAGGGTCGTCTACTCCTTCAAATTCAGGTGGGCGGTCAACGCGTTACATACACCTGCAAAGCCAAACTAGATAGAAACGTGAGATAGACTACTAGGGCGCGATTGATTGCCTCCCTGGCAACGGCGCCAATTTGTTAATAGGAGGAAATCGAGTTCTTCAAACAAAGATATAAAATATATAAATGTAAACCGACTCCTAGCCTATGCAAATAATTATAAGACTTCCTCTCTTTGTAGCGGAAGGGTAGTCAGGATCGATCCACGAGAAGGCGTGTCAGCGGGATCCTAGTAGCGTTGGAAATCTCATGTCTTGCATCAACCAGAAGCCTTGATTTCGACCTTGGTGCTCGATGTCGACCTCGGTTGTCGATCCTTTCTTCAACAAAAGACCTGCAGAGACAAAAACAAGCAGTCAATATCGACTAGGGAAGATCGATATCGATGTTAGCAGACGAAATCGACTGGCTCAGAAGACTGCCAGTCGACACAGGTGGTCGATATCGACGTTGGGGGTCAATATCGATGTTCAGTAACTCAGCAGGGATGATCGTCGTCGACTAAGAAAACTGTCGACGTAACTCAGTGGTCGATATCGACGTCTGGGGTCGATATCGATGTCTTCTCCTGCAAAGTCGTTAGCTTTTGTCGGCAAAGAAAGGCCGAAGACTTTAGGATGGATGAGGATGCGATGAACAGAAATAATTAACTTATATAAAAAGCAACTCCTAGGATTAGGGTTTACCACAACGTTAACCAATGCATGCGATAAGATAAATAAGACGGACAATTGCGCTATTTCACTCGAGGGACGAGCTTTTGCCGTACACCAACTCTTAGGATTACTCTTGCAAATAAACCTAATTGTCTCTACAAATTTTTTGTTTATAACTCAAGTTGTTAGCATGAATCCCTTTTCTTTCGATTAGGACTAAACATAGAATCGTAGGAGATGATATATACACAACGATATCAACATCTAACACTTACCTCAGGCACGCATGGTTAACGTCGGGCTCACCCCGACCCTCAGAGCTTTGGGGAACTACTCGCACCTCATCATGGAACTCATCTTTGATTGAAAGAAATAAACTTGCATTAAACTATAAATTCTGAAGCTTTACAACTCAACGTCGGCTTTCGCAAACGCCAAACCCTAAAACTTCTCTCTACCTCTATTGAATGTAATTCAACTCTAAAATTGGATGATTGAATGCTAGCCCCCTAGGACTTTATTTATAGGCTACTAGTCCTCGCTATCCAAGGATTGTAACTTCTATCTAAACTATAAACTCTATCCAAACAAATTAAGATAGATCTTTTATTTTGATAAAATCCTACTGACTTGATAAAACTTAAAAGTAAAAAGTAAATAAATCTCCAGCTGCCATCTATCTAAATAGTACAAGATAATTCGTGCCTGTTTGAAGATAGAATTGCCAATCCGAGCCTCGAAATCGAATCTATCTTCTGTCGAGATAAGGTCGATATCGACCACAGAGGTCGATATCGATGTCTCTGTTCCTGCTCGACTTGTTCATCTCCACTCGATGTTTATGTGGAGGTCGATATCGATGATGTAAGGTCGATATCGATGTCTTTTCTCTGTTGTGTGAAGGTTTGTCTCGACACTCAGTTCTGTCTCGATGTACTGTAGTCGATGTCGATGTTGAAGGTCGATATCGACCTTCTTTCTGCTCTCCTTGGTTTCTCCGTTTTGACTCCGATTTCGCTCGAATTCCTGCATGGTTAGCTCAAAACTTGTGCAAACTCTATTTCTTGTACTTTAGCCCATTTTTACACAAGTTTATATTCTTTTCAACCTTTTCTTTGGGAATCGAATGAAATATGAAGTCAAAAGATGCAATAAAAAGAGGTACAAATATGTACATCAGTTAGCTTAGTTTGAATTTGAATATTTTATATCTGAGCGAATCACCTCCCCCTACGAACAATAAGCGAGTGAAATCATTCTCATATTCAATCGTCTTCACTTATTATTGTACTATCATCAATCCTCTACTTTGTTCTCTTTAGCTTTATTCTGAATAGTTAACAGAAAACATATTGAATACACACTCTTTGTGGGATTAACATATGTACTTATTTGCTATACTTGTATTTAAGTTTAGGTTTTCTTTGGCGAGATCAACGACCATTTTATGCTCATCAAAGGGCCTGAGCGGTTGTTAAACTGGTGAGACGAGAAGGCCTCAGGATCATGTTCCTTATGGAAACACAATGTGAGAAGAAAAGGATGGAGGAAGTTCAAGTGAAGTTGGGATTTCACAATTGTTTCACGGTGGATAGCGTTGGAAAGTCGGGAGGGCTCGAGCTTTTATGGGATGATGAGGTGAGCCTGGAGGTTATGTTGTATACAACACATCATATTGATACACATGTGAGGGATGGAGAGGTAGGGGAGTGGAGGCTCACATATGTGTATGGATGGCCGAGGAGGGAAGAGAAGAAGTTTACGTGGAATTTACTTAGGCATCTTGCTCTTGATCAACATGAGGCTTGTCTTTGCATGGGATACTTCAATCAAGTTCTATGTTCAGGAGAGAAGAAGGGGGGATTAGCGCCAAGGGTAGAGGAGATAGATGCATTCCGGAGAGCCCTCGAGGATTATAGGTTGCAGGTCACACCTTTCACTGGGGCAAAATACACGTGGGACAATGTCAGAAAGGGAGGGGGTTTCATCCAAGAGTGTCTTGACTATGTGGTTCGGAATGAGGAGTTGCTTAGGAAATTCGCGAATATAAGTGCAGTACACCTTACTAGACAAGGGTCGGTTCATGTCTTGGTCATGGTGTACCCACTGAGGCTGGAGAGAGAGAGAGATAGGCAAAGAGAGGAGGGGGGGGGGGGGGGGGAGAGACTGGCCATATTTGAGGTTTTATGGGATGAGCATTAGAGGAGTGTTGAGGTGGTGCAAAAGGGGTGGTGTGGACAAGGGTATTGTAACGGGGGGTTATTGGGGAAGGTGCTCGCTATATGGACAGGCTAAAGGAGTGGAACCGAATCACATTTGGGAACATCCTAAGGAAGTTAGATAGGGTGAGGGGGCAAGAGAGCGACAGAAGAATGGTATGTTGAGAGAGTTAGTGGAGCGTAGGTGGGGACCTAGAGAGGAAGGAAGAGAGGTTGATAGCTGAGGAGGAGATTATGTGGTACCAGCGGGTGAAAGCTAACGAGTTTAGGGGGAACAAAAACTCAAAGTTCTTTCATGAGAAGGCTAACGAGAGGCGTAAACGCAATGAGGTAAGACGACTGGTGGATGAGGGCGGGTTAGAAGGGAGAAGTAGGGAGGGTATGATGGGGGTAGCAATGGGTTACTTTGAGGAACTGTTTAAGGCAAACCTGAATCCGCCTCCTGCAATAGAGGCTCTCAGTCTCTCCCCAAGCCTATCGGAAGAGGACAATCAAGAGCTCTTGTATTCATTCTTTGGTGATGAGGTAAAAGCTGCCCTTTTCTGAATGCATCCCATAAAATCACCAGGCCCTGATGGTATGCCAGCACTGTTTTATCAATATTGGCATATTGTGTGGCCTAATGTTACCTAGTTTGTTATTGATATTATTAATGGTGCTCCCATTCTGGATGATTTAAATCACACTTACATAGACCTAATACCAAAGGTCTAGAATCCATTTAGGATAAAGGATTTGAGGCCAATTAGTCTTTGTAATGTGTTGTACAAGATCATCTCGAAGGTCTTAACTAACCGTTTAAAGATGGGCTTAAGCAAGATCATCTCACCTAATTAGAACGCTTTTGTACCGGGAAGGTTGATCAAGGATAATGTGTTGTTAGCTTTTAAAAGCTTCCATTACATGAAGAAGAAGTCGAAGGGGAAAAAGAGGTACATGGCGTTCAAACTGGACATGACCAAGGCATACGAACGGGTGAGATGGACTTCCTAGAACACTATATGAGAGGGTTGGGCTTCCATGAAGATTGGATAAAACTGGTAATGAGGTGTGTTAGATCAGTCACCTTCTCTGTGTTGATGAGGGACTCTTCATCATGGATCTTTGTGTCGGAGCGTGGCCTTTGTTAGGGGGGTCCTCTCTTTCCCTATCTCTTCTTGATGTGTGCAAAGGCTTTCTTTGGGCTCATCAAGCGGGGTAAGACAGAGGGCCACTGGCATGGGGTGAAAATTGCACCCACTACACCTATAGTATCCCATCTCTTTTTTTTTTGTTGATGATAGCATTATATTCGCAAGGGATAACTATCAACAGAGCTAAAAAATTGTCAGAATCCTCCGCATATATGGACAAGCGTCAAGACAACAAATTAACTTTTTGAAGTCAGAGGTGTCGTTCAACCGAAATGTTTGAGATGATCTTCGAGAGAAGATCCAGGAGTTGCTTGGGTTGTTAGAGGTTGAGAAGCACGAGAAATACTTGGGTCTGCCGACAATCTGGAAGAAACTAGAAGTATGGAAGGAAAAGACTTTCGCAAGCGGACAAGTAGGTCCTTCTGAAGTCTGTAGCTCATGCCATACCAATGTACATGATTTCTTATTTCCTGCTACCGAGTTATCTCTACAGGGACTTGGAGCAACTCATGTGCGATTTCTGGTGGGGTCATAAGAGGACGATCCATTGGCTATCCTGAAAGAGGATGTGTTTGTCGAAGGAAAGGGTGGACTTGGATTCCGAGATATGGAAGCTTTTGATCTAGCACTTCTTTCCAAGCTTGGGTGGAGAACTATGCATGAACTGGAGGCCCTGCTTACACAGTTGCTCAAGGCTAGGTACTTCCCGAGAGAATTGTTCTAGGATGCGACATTTGGAAGCAACCCCGAGCTATGCCTGGAAAAGCATTCTTCAAGCAAGGGTTGTGATCGAAGAGGGATCTTTCTAGGTGGTTGGTAATGATGCCAATCTGGAGGTTTGGCAGGTTCGACGGATTCCGAGGCCGAGAACATTCAAAGTCTTAGCCAATTCACACAATAGGGACATGGGCATGAGGGTTATCGATTTCATAGACTAAAGCAGAGGTTGTTGGGACGAGGTAGCGGTTCGAGGGGCTTTCATCCTTGGTGATGTGGAGGAAATTCTAAAGCTTTATTTCATTAGCCCGGATACTCTAGACTCCCTTGCTTGATACTACATGAGGGATGACAACTTCACAATAAAGTCAAGTCTGCCTATCACTTGATTATGGAGAATTTATTACATGATAGTGGGGGTGAGGGCTGCTTAAATGAGGGTGAGCAGAGGCGGGTGTGGAAGGGGATTTGGAAACTGAGAGTGATTCTCCAAGTGAATAACTTGGTGTGGCGGGCGGGTCAGGGGATTATTCCTTGCAAGAAGTCCATTTGGGGTAGGAGAGTCACGCAAGACCCTTGGTGCGATGTGTGCGGGATGGAGGAGACGGTGATGCACGCTCTCTATGGGTGCAAATGGGTGAAGGATATATGGAAGTTTGTCCCGTAGCTTAAGGTTACATGTAAGGGAATCTTTGATTTCACTGAATGGCTACAGAGAGTATTGTCGGGTTGTGACAAGCAAAAGAGGTGCTTATGGGCTTATTTGGTAAGTGGGGTGTGGAGAGCTGGGAATTGACGCATATTTTAGAGGTGCGAGGCCAGCCCAGAGACTGTTGTTGAGAAGGCGTGGGAGAGGGTGCAGCAGTACATGGTAAGAGACCTCAAGCAGCCTCCGATGGTGTCCAATTGCGACGGGGAGAGGAGCTATGCAAGATGCTTCTTATTGGAGGATGGGTGCGTGAAGATCAATTGTTCCACTGAGAGACTATGCGGATTTGGATCCATAGCCAGGAACGTGTATGGAGAAATTGTCTAAGCAGCGGCTTCTACCATCCAACATGGAATGAAGGCGCTGATCGACAAGTTGGAGGCGGTCGTTTGAGCACTTCAAACTGCCATGGATAGAGGAATGCAAGCCATTGTCGTCGAGTTGGATTGCGCTTTTGCAATCCAGCTGCTGCGGGGTAGAGCTTCCTTCCACGGCCGCTGGCAACATGGCCCTTAAGGTGTGCAGATTGGCGCAGCAGTTCAGAAGGTGTGAGTGGAGTTTGGTACGTCGGGACGGAAACCAGGTTGCACACTACTTAGCTCAATTACGTCCTATGGCTTCTCTGTTTTTGTTTTCTGAATTTGATTCCCACCAGTACTCTTTGACATAGTGTATGGGGACTTGGAGTTTGATTAATATAATTATGCAGCTTCCCATAAAAAAAAAGTAAAAATCAGTTTACATAATGAAAAGTGAAATTCAACCTCTATTATATATAATTACTGTAAGTCTCATCCAGTGTATAGGAATATTCGAATAAGATATACCTAAATTAAATAAATTATTATCAATAAAAGCAACTAATCGAATTCACTCCTCTTACTAGGGGTGGAAATGGGGCGGGTTTAATGCTTGGACTATTGGGGCGAATAATGGGTGAAAAATCTTCACCCATAATCCATCCATCACCCACCTCACCTACACCACCAGTCACCCACTTTATTGCGGATTTTCGCCCGTAAAATCAATGTTGATGGAATGGGTAGATTGGATAGCCTCGAGTTATTTCCAACCCTACCTCTTACAATCATAAGCTTCTTATAGCCTCTCTTACAGTGTCAAGAGTTTCAGGTAAATTCTAGCCTTTTTATCAGATGTCTTATCTCAAGTTGTTCACATGCCTGATTCTCAAGTTGTCCAACAACATCAGCTTTCAAGCATAAACCGAAGAACCACCATCAGATACGCAGGTGGAATAACTTTTACCTTTCGGAGTTGCACCAGCTTCGCAGCTAGCCTTCTTCTTATTCTACACATCGTCGAAGTACATTTCCATCAAATTGTAAGCTTCACCACAGAACAATGATTTTCAATCCCCAAATCTCTAGTCCTAAAGTCTAAATCAGAAATTTGGCTATTAAAAACTCTAGAAACCGAAACAATTACTACAGTTACAATCTTTATTATTCAAGCGGGCTCAATTTAGGTTTAGAATTCCAATCACTACAATTCCTAAACCCTAATTTTCATAAAAGGGCATAAATATCAGAGAGGACAAACCTGTTGTCAACCACTGTCGATCCCATTGTCGTTGGAATCCACACACCAATCTTCACCTCCAGTCGACGTCGGTGTTGATGAAGCTTCTTCTCTCTGTCTCCCTACCCGGTGGAGATTTCTCTTCTATGTCGCCTACTCACCTTCTCCATCTGCAGAATCGGGCTTCTCCTCTCTGTCGAAGAGAATTTTCCTTTCTTTTTTTAACAAAATAAACAAACAAAGTTAACTCTAATGAGAGAGAGACATGGGACAAATTTGGTATAAGACTCAGGGGCACCATGCTAAATATCCCAAACTATTGTACAACCGGTGAAATACCCCTTACATCAGAGGTACCTCGTAAAATTTCTGTAATTTCTTTTAAATAAAATATGTATCTAATAAATAAAAAATAACTATATGAATTAAATTTAAAACAAAGGCAAAATTTCATAAAATTTCCCCTTAAATAGGGTGTTTTGTGAAAAACCACCCCTTAGAACTAAAATTGTAAAAAAAAACATCCCTTAAAACCATTTTCTTAGCAAAGTCACACTCATCACCCAATTTCTGTTAATTGAATGTTAAAGTGCATGAAAAATCAATTATACCCCTTGTTTTTATTATTAGTTTACTCCATTCAATTGGTGTTATTTAATTTTTTGACATGTGTTTCAAAAGTAAAAAAAAAAAAACTCAATCTTTAACTATATAAAAGGGAGAGTTGGCCTATGAATAGTACTTTTAAAAATGACCAATTGTTTTTCATTTAATCACAAAAATGTCCTTGTGTCTTATTAAAATTATTGTTTCCTTTTTCTTTTTTTGTATGTTTTTTTATTAGGTAATAATTCGAGGGTCAGACATACTTGACACCTCGAGAGGCTGGCAAAGTCGGCAGACGGTGAACCGTACATACAACGAAAAAAACGGTGCAATATAAAAAGTGACAAGCAAAACAGATCCAGACGAACAAAATGAGCCTAACCCAAAAAAAGTTGGGAACAACGTAGACTAATCCCGAAGCCAAGCGCCACCAAGAAATGACACCACTGGCCAACGGTACATTAGGAGTCCCAGTGGGCAATGAAAACAAACCTCCATGGAAATTTATGGAATACGGAGTCACCTCGATGCACACCGCCTCGACTCCAGCCAGACCCGACATCAAAGCCCCAGCGAAGAATAGGAACGTCAACAACAATCGAAAACCCAGTCGAGAACCACCTTTGTAAGCTGCACCAAACAACCCTCACGGGATTTTCACGAGACCCTTTCGGGGGTTTTAATCAAGCCCTTTTGGGATTTGGTTTAACTAGATTTTTACACACACACATATATATACATAAAGTTTATCCAAGTTTGTCTCGCAAGCATGGCAACGGAAAACCCGAACAAATCGTGGTGCCCAAGGAATTTTTTTTATTAAAAACATTCCATGGGCAACTTTGGGCCCAAGCAAGGACTTGGGCCCAAAGAAAATGTAACGGGCCCTGACCCACCATGGAGATGAGCAGACCCAGGCAGAGCACCAGTAGCGGGTGGAGAAACTGTAAGCACGACAAGCAGGCCTGCACCACCAAGTCAAATTCCGACTAGGTCAGGCCAGCGAGGGAGGACAAAGGCGGAGCCAGGAGGGGTAGAGTTGGCAAAGCCAGACACCGCCACATGCTGGAATTGACACCGCCAAACACAGGCCACCCTAGACAAAGGGAGGGGATGAGCGAAGCTCCGTCGGCAACAACGGGAACCGTCGGGAGAAGGACGTCGGAAAAGCCGGAGGACGAACTGAGATGATGATGAAGGCGAACTCAAAGCAGCAATCGCACAAAAATGCCCACCCGCACAACATCAATGAGGCGAATCCGGGGAAAAGCACTGCAATTTCTACAAAATATTTACCCAAAACACACAAATCAGCCCCAAAGTTAGCAAATTTGAATAGAGCAAACCATGGAGAAAGATTTATGGGGGTGACAGGTTAGGGATTGAGAAGGAGGGTTTTCAGATTCCAAACAACATGGATTACGTAGGAGATTCGAGTATGAGACTGGAGATGAACAAAGAAGAGTTGAAGTTTGGATTAGCCAAATTCTAGCTAAGGGGTCTGTGTTGAGTGGACATGCTCCATGCATGTTTGAAGGGGAAAATATCTTCTTTTTTTTTGTATGTTGTTGTTATTTATTAGGCAATATAATTTATTCTATTTTTAATTTATCCATAAAATGTATAATAATTATAAAACCTATCATTGGTTTATCTAGATTGTACAACATTTCCCCTTATTTTTCAATTAATATTTTATTAAAAAAAATAAAGAATTTGAAATATTAGACAAAACATTGTCCGACAAATCGAGAGGTCAAATAAAATAGTAGATGGAGAAGTCATCGAGAATGAGAGCGAGCAAAGCAAATCGAAGATGACAAACACAATTTTTTTTTACAGTAGGCAAAAATTAGAATGTCTTTACAAGTAAAGATCATCATTGATCATCCAGCAAATGATTTGAGAAAGCTCCTTGTTCAAAGGGAGGGTACAAGCATTACAATTAAAGTCATTATTAGCTATTCTGAAAATCTCCCACGGTACTTTGGAGTTGTTCAAATGATTTGAGAAAGCTCCTTGTTCAAATGATTTGAGAAAGCTCCTTGATCAGGTGCTGAGTTTGCCTCTCTGAAACAGTGCCGAAATTTTATTGCTAAGAGTACTGACTTTAATCTTCTGATCTTTTCAACTATTCTGAAAATCTCCCACGGTACTTTGGAGTTGTCTTCAAGTGCCTTGATCACTGTCAGGTTATCACCTTCAACTATAATATTCTGCGAGCCTATTCTCCGAGCTAGCTCTAATCCCGTACAAAACGCAAGGGATTCAGTTAGTAGTACTGATCCCTTTGCAACCTTTTTTTGGAATATTTTAATTACATGTCCATTCCAATCTCTAACAATACCCCTAATTTTGCAATCTCCATTACTCGTAATTGAAGCATCTACATTGATTTTGTAAACATTCACGGGTGGTTTAAGCCATTTAATATGCCTGCCCTTCCGCTTCTTTTCTTCATATCTTGGTTTAGTTTGACTATCCTTCCTGTCAAATATGCAGTTTATCACTTTCTGCACAATTGTACTAGCATTCTCTATTTTACTATTCTTGAAGATGATCGAGTTTCTTGTTTCCCATATGTTTTGCCACAGAATACAAAGGTCATTAAAGTGAATATTATTTTGTCTAATTTGATTCATATCTTTAATCGAGACAGTTGAATCCCTAATGCCAATGAAATACCTGCTCGTTTTTTGTTCATAAATGCTAATTATTAATCTTGAGACCGGGCATTTTAGTAATAGATGAGAGGCGTCTTCTTCTTCTAGATTATATAGGCAGCATTGTGAAGGAACTCTATTGAAGAATCTATTTAATCTTACCTTTGTTGCTAACCCATCATTCATTATTTTCCCAATGAAGTTCTGGGTTCGTGGAGGGATACAGAGCTTCCATATTCAAGCATACTCTTTGTCATTTGGACTGATGTTTCGGGGATTATCATATGCCGATTTCATTGTAAATAAGCCATCTCTATTGTATTTCCATATTAGCTTATTAGGAGTATCCCATTCTGGAACATAAATATCTGAGATTATCTTGACTATTTGTGGAGGGAAATTTTGGTCAAGTAATTGCTTGTTCCATTTTTTATGAGAGTCTAGCAATTGCGAGACTTTCATGTCAGGGTCATGGCTACTTTGAAAGCATTTTAGTGAGACATTTTCTATCCAATTGTCTAACCAGACATTTATTTTAGATCCATCACCAATAATCCAAAGCAGGCCTTTTTGAAATTGTTCGTGAAGATTAAGAAGTCTTCCAAATTGCCAGTATGTATTGTGGATGCTCAAAGCTGTTATTGTTTCTTTCTTTTTAAAAAAAATATATCATTAAATTTATAATAATTAAAAAATCTACCACAACTTCATCTAAATTATTTTTAAAAATTATATTTTTATTTGGTTTAATTTTTGTGAACCACTTTTGGCTTCTTAAGCGATGTAGTTAGATTTATGTATTTTTCTCTACAACTCTAAATTTACACAAAATTGATTTCATGTTAATATATAATATCATAAGGGCTTTTGACAAGATCCCAAAATGACTATTGACAAGATAATTTCAACTAAATTGCAAAAAATCCTTTTCAATTTTTGCTAAAAATTGCAAATAGGTTCTGGAGCTCTCTCAATCACACAGGCGAATGATTAGGAAGAAGAACCTCGGTATCCTTGAACGAGATTCATCACCCCCAAGAAGCCGAAGAATGATCCCATTGATTGGTGTTTTTGGTAGACTTTAGGGAGGTTTATGTCGATGTATTGAATTTTAGATAAGATATTTGATTATAATTGGTTTTATTAGGTTATTTTTATATGAAATTGAGTTAGGGTTTTTTGAAATTAGAATTAAAATTGATAAGTGTTTTTAGTTGTAGTTTGATTATGGTTGATTTGTATGTTGTAGGGGTTGATTAATGAGTAGAAATTGCCACCAAATTGGAATCAAAATTGATGAAATTGCTAGTTGTTTTTTATTTGGGGTGTTCGAACTCAACTAGGTGGTGCTACTGCTGAGGGATAAAGGAGACTCGATGTGGCTGGGAGAAGAAAGTAGGAGATTGTGGAGCATCGTTGCGTCTGAACAAGGCAACTCCATAACCTCGCCGTTTTTGGTCGAGGGGACGCTAGAGACTCAGCTTGGTTGGTCGGACGTGGCTTGGAAACTTAGCTTGTTTTGAATTTCTTCTTTTTTGTTATGAATTTCTTTTTATTTTTGTAATGAAGATGGAAGATATTGGAGGTGATACAAATACTACAAAAGGACAGCAGCAAGGGGCTATTTTAAATGACGTACACAATTGACATAAAGAAATTGAAATAAAAAATAGTATAAAAGCGTATGTGCAATAGGAGATTAATTACCAAGGATGAAGAAGGTGACCAGGAAAATGCAAAGGCAGTGGGTGGGAGCAAGGAATGCAACACAAATGCAAGATATGTGTGATGCGAGCTCACCTAAAACAAATAGGAAGGGTGGTCACGATGTTGTTATGGTGCTGCTGTTAAAGGGGAGTCGTGATGTGTGGTCGAAGATTTTATCCCCTGAGCTGTCAGCTTGCGATAAGAGGGCACAAAGTAGCAACTCATCGAAGAACAACAGGCTTAGTAGACGGGCTGCTAGGGTGGCTCGCAAAGCTATCATAGCGATGCAAAACTATGATGACAATGATAATTTGTATGGGATGTCCAGCGAAGGAATGAATAGCAGCTCTAAGCGGTAGGAACCAATGCTTTCCCCACTTGAACCTTTTATTAATGCAGCACAACAGAATCCTTCTTGTATGATATTGAATCCAATTAGTTTATAAGATGAAGGCTTTCAAATTTCAATAGTTGTAATTGTAATGTGTTAACTCGGGTACTTTCCTAACGCATTAATTTACCTCTTCAAGAGATAGAAGCTTACTAATTAGTTAAGTGTATAAATTTGGTGTGTCATACAGTGTGTAAAGTGAAATAAGTGTTTGTTCTTTGATTTATGAATATAGCTCCTTATGGCATAATTGGCCAAACATCACAAAAAGAGCTCCTTAGAATCACCCAGCTTCATAAAGGAGCTCATAGGAATTGGTCGAGCTTCATGAAGAAGCTCATCGGAATCGGCCGAGCTTCATGAAGGAGCTCATTGGAATTGAACGAGCTTCATCGATTGTCTATCTCACTGACATTCACTGGTTTTATCCCTGAAGCAATTACAGAAGCCAAAAAGCAGAAAATTTTTTTTTTCGTTGTTTACATTTCATATTTGTTCTCATTTATCTTATTTAAACGTAACTCAGTATTATACCCGTTTTCTTTTCATTAGGGGAAGCTCTGATCTATTCGAGGGAAAACGAAATCTAAGAATTCTAACATTCATCTTTTGAATTTCTCTTGTATCATTTCCATAATTCTGTTGTAGACTTTGGATTTTATTGGTGAAGACAAGGAGTCCATTTGTTTGGAGGTGACTGGATGAAGACATACAAAGCCTAATGGAAAGAAGGGAAAGGGACTTGTGGTGCAATTTAGGAGAATTTGTCTTGTCAATAGTCGTTTTGGTATCTTGTTATTAGCCTCACTCATATAATATTGATATGATTGGGTTAATTAAATTAGTTCAAGTTCAAGATATCATGGAAAATTTGATTTTGTTATGTAATATTCTGTTTATATTTTTCTTAAAAGAGAAACTATAGTTGAAAAGTTGATTTTGTTATGCAATATTCTATTTAAATTTCATTATCGGGTTATCTAATGTAGAGCACGCGAGTGCACACTAATAACTACTACATGCGTCCGGTAGTACATGGGCTTGCAGAAATTTGCACAAATTTTAATAAAACACTTCACTTTAAAAAAAAAAACATCAGCATTGCACTAATTTTTGCATAAATTTTATTATTTTTTAACACCCACTATACATTTTAATCAATCACATTCTTTTAAAAAGTCAACAACACACAAATCAATACAAACCATCACAATCTCTCACCTAGAAAATATAAAAGTCCATCTATTTTCGGACAAAAACTTATCTGTAAAAACTCATGTATTATCTGACGGAGGGAGTATATAAAAGGGATAGTTCAATTATGAACATTAACAAAATTTCCCCTTGTTGCCCTTATATTTGAATGTATTTACTAGCCCAGTATTCCATAAAAAAAAAAATGAACCCACCTAATTGTATGTGTCCATGTTAAATTAATAAAACAATTCTTAGAAATATAAAAGTTACAGAGATTTTATCCCAAAAAATTGTTATAGGGATGAACCTAGAGATTTATGAATTGACGTTTAATCTAAGATTATTCCAATTAGATGAAGGTATTGGTTGATTAAAAAAACATAATCAATTCATAAAAATTAATTAAGCCATCTAATTTATATTTTTTAAATTATTTTCATAACAATTCAAAGAAATTTTTTATCAACCACAAAATTAATTTAATTATTTCTTCTAATATTATAATGTTGCATGAGTATTCAAAAAACAAAACAAAACAAACCTTATAAATAATAAAAACACATAAAACCCCTCATATTCGAATTTATGAATAGTCCATTTCAGCGAAGAGCTAATTAAAGAGTCTCAATTCAAAAAGGTATCCCATATAGTAGAAGTTAGGACCTAATATTAGTAGAAGCAAAAGGTAGTTTTGTTTAGAGGTTTGATATAAAAATATCTATCTCATATCGAATACAAAAGACTAAAAATTATGGATTAAAGGATGAATCTCTAAACAATAATTTAATTAAACTTTTATCCTAGATGGTGAATCTCCATATTTCACAAGAATTAATCTCATGAAAATTTTCAAAATTATCTTTAAAATTATGATAATACAAACAGTGCATGTTTATACATTTTTTATTTATTTAAATGTATAAAACTATCCTTTTTAATCTGAAAGTAGCCTAAGCCTTTTATTCCAATGACAATTTTTTTTTTGATTAGGAAATAATTCGAGATCAGATATACCTGAATATCGATGGCTCACAAGTCGGCAGACGGAAACCCGTCAATACATACAACCGAAAACGAAAAAGAAAAGGCGGAGCAATACAATAAGTGGAAACGCACCCTACAAGAACACGAGTCAAGGAAAACTAAATCTAACACGAAGGGGACGTAGACTACGGACGGAAGCCAAGCACCTCTCTAAAACAGCACCGCTGGCCGGCGATACATCAGGAATCCCTGTGGGTAGTGAAGACGAACCTCCAAGAAGCTCCTTCCCGTATACGGAGTCGCCCCGTACACACTACCTCGATCCCAGCCAGACCCGACTCCGACTGCTAGAACCCCACATAGAAGAAGAACCCCAAGCCGCACCAAAGCAGAGACGCACAACACCCGAGCAAAGCAAACCGCGAAGGACCGGTCATAAAAGACCGATCAAGCCCAAATGGGATTTAATCCAATCTCTTTCGAGAGGTGTTTCGAGCCCTTGCAGGGTTTTAAATATGTCCTTTCGGACGCCTTTTATTGTTTTATTTATATATAACTAAACAACCTCGCAGGAAATTCTTTAATTATAGTAAATTATTATAATTTTCAACAAATTTAATTAATTTATTCATTTAAGCAATGAGTCAACTTTGGGCCCAAAGAACACAGCCCGGACCTAAAGAAGAACCGGTCAGGGCGCAACCCTACAACACCCAACAGGGAAAGTCGGAAAAAGACGGCACACGAACGACCAAGGCCTTAGATTCCGGCGCCACTCGGCCAGCCAGGCGGAAGAGCCACGACCAAGCTGCAGACACAGGCGTAAAGGGAAACGAAGAGCGGGACGGAGCCCCAACGCCGGCAAAGGCAGACCACTACCCGGGAAAGGGGTGAAGAGGCAACCAACCGGAGAAGGAAGAGGTTCCGCCCAGCTCCCGACCAAACCAAACCGCCAGCGGCGAAATGAAAGGCAAGTAGCCGAAAACACGACAGAGAAGAGTTGGAGAGGAAGGGACATCCAGGGCACCAGGAACAGGCGCCGCCGGCCGGTGAGGACACGAGGAGACCCGAGATCGGCGCTGAAGAAGCAGATCGATCACGACGGTGGAAATAGAGCATCGCCGGCCAAAAGCCCCAAGCCAGAGATGGAAGGCAGGGGATTTGATAGGGGCGGCAGATGGGGTCGGTGAAGGAGGAAGCGGGAAAGCCACACCAAACACTGACGGACCACCAGACCCAAACCCCGCCGACGGATGGAGGAATTGGGAGATTGAATGGGAAACCGCCTCCAAGAGGGGAATAGGGACCTCTGACGAGGCGAATTTCAGACGAGAATCGAAGAGGGGTTAGGGCCTCCGAAGAGGGATTAATTGCCTCCGAAGAGGGGTTAGGGCCTCCGAAGAGGAATTAATTGCTTCTGAGGAGGAGTTAGGGCCTCCGAAGAGGGGTTAAGAGCCTCTGACGATCGGAAACCGGCCTCCGACGAGAGCAAACGAAAGCACCCTCTCTCTAGAGTGTTAGAGAGAGGAGAGAGCGCTTTTTAATTCTAATAAGTGTCGACTTTATTCCAATGACAATTTAGATATGAGTAGCAGGGGTAGAGCCCCAATAAACTGGGTAATACAAACTGGGATAGAGGTGTGTTCGACATACGAATTAAGTAAACATAAAGACCAATTAACTATCCTATTGTAGAGAAATAACAAGAATAATGTTTCCGTCCTAATCCTATAATATCAACTATAAATCGTTTTTTATACCTTTTTTTTCAAAAATAAAAAATGCCTTTAGTTTGGACATACAAACTCCCTTAGATAAATATAATCTTTTTTTACGGACATTAGAAGCCATGTGTCTCAACATAAACGTCCTTTTAAAAAGGAGTCAATTAAAATAACTAAGAATTGTTTGGCAAAATGAAGTTTTCCATATAAATGTAAGAAAATAATTTGGTCTTTAAAAATTTCGGTGGAGTTTTTCATTTACATATCCATTCCTCAACAATGTTTAGAGGTTATTTTTTAATAATCGAAAAAAGGTAAATAAGCAAAAACGATAAATAAAGACAAATAAAAGGAATTTTTTTAGAATATTCATAGAAAAATAAATAATTACGAAAATATTCACTGCTTGAAACAATTTACAAAAATATTCATTTTTAGCAAAGCCCTCAGAAAATTGCGGCTTTAGACCGCGTCTTATTCGTATTATGTGAAATTTGATTGGCACCTGATAGGAGATTCGAAAATTGCTATAGAAATGCGATTTCATATCGCGTTTCTATAGTCAACTCTCCACCTGGCAAGGAGACTGAAGACCGGTTATGATGTGGCCCCAGAAATGTGGCTTCAAGCCGCGTTTCTCTTTGCTTTGTGTAGGGAAAAAGTAGAGATTCCCTGGGTGATGGATGAGACAAGTAAAACGCGGCCTCAGGCCGCGTTTTATTACCAATGTTGTTCTGTCAGAGATTCTCTCCTCCTCTTAGAGGGAATCTCTGTAACCCTAATTAAAAACGCGATTTGATCCCGCATTTTAGGTACACCAAATTATGAAAGCTTCACTACTCCTTGTTCATCTTCTTCCTTTGTTGGTTTCCATCTCAAAACACTCTCAATCCGAAGATAAAACTTGCAGTACATAAACCCTTCTCCTTCTCCAATATCCATGTTATCTCGTATTTAGTTAAGGTAAGTTATTGTTTTTATTTTAATTTCTCGCTCTTATTTCGATGATATATGTATTTGCTATCGTTAATTGAGAAATTGGAGGATTAATTATATAATATTGTTATTGTTGATGGCATATATTGAATTAGGATTACGTAGTTCTTAGTATGAGTGAGTTTATGAAAATATAGTTGATATTTTTTGATGAAATTTATTGAAATATGAGTGAGTCTATAAAATTTGGTAGTTATTATCGAGAGTAATTGGAAATTTGATCTTATATTGATAAGATTAGTGAGAACATTTAACTTTTCTAATAAACTAACCTTTTTCAATGATAACGTAGGACGAATGGACATAACAATATATCTGAGTAGAATGAGATATACGTTGATGCTCTTGGGGTTGATTACGAAGACGACTTGGACGAATCTGAGGAGGACGATGATGCTACTAGGGAGGCGGCGATGGCGGCGATTGAGAATGAGGCCATTAATCCCAATTGGAATATTGTGGAAGCTGATCCAATGATAATAAATTCTTGGCAAGAATTAAATTCGCGCGTACAAGAAGAAGATGGAAGACAGTTTTTTCGCAAGCAACTATTCAACTCACTCAGCGAGTTAAAATGTGATTTGACGGAGTATTTTGTTAAAATGAGGAAGTCATACCGTACAACAAAGATGAGTCCAAATTGGTACACAGTCGTTTCTGATAGGAAGGACAGTTGTGGGTGCCCGTGGCGATTGTATGCTCGTCGTGATGACCGAACTGTTGAAATGTGGACAGTTGTCAATTACAATGGGCCTCATGCGTGCAACTGTGCAGCAGATATTTTACAGTTAGATAATCGTAACGTCACCTCAACTTTCATTAGGGGTCAGATTCTCGAGTTTCTCCAGAAAGCTATAGCAGAGATTTATGGTGATTGGGAGGAGTTGTACATGGAGTTGCCTAGGTTCATGGCTGCACTTCAAGCTACAAACCTGGGAACAGTGGTTGAATGGTGTCATCTAGATTCTCCAAACCCTCACGAGAAGATATTCGGATGTGTGTTTTGGGCTTTCGCACCATCTATTGTTGGGTTCGCACATTGTCGTCCTTTGATATCTATCGATGGCACCCATTTTTATGGGAAGTACAAGCATGTTGTGCTAATGGAAATGGGGTTCGATGCAGATGATCAAATTTTCCCTCTTACATTCGCTATTGTTGAGAGTAAAAATGGAGATAGTTGGGCTTGGTTCATGGATTGTATTGGGCGACGTGTCACCGACAGAGTCGGATTATGTGTTATTTTAGATAGACATGCAGGCATCTTGAAGACCATGGTGGAGTTGCCCAGATGGAGTGCGCCGAGTGCACATCATAGGATATGCATTCGACACTTGAAATCCAACGTGAATTCCATGTTCCATGATCGTATGGTCAAAGACATGGTAGGTTGGACTGCTTACCAACTGACAACAAGTGGGTTCGAGAAGAGGTGTCGCGCCATCCAACAGATGAACAGCCAGGCTTAGGGGTAGTTCCATATGAGTATGTGCCATTCAACCATCTCATCGCTAGTGAGTCCTCCCCATCTCGGAAGCGCCCGGTAAATATAGGAGGTTGTGACCCATAATCTTTCTTTTTTCACGCTTCTTGCCTTCTGATGTGTTGCTATTCCCGATCCTTCACCTGTGGGCTTCGAATCAAGAATAACAACTTGTTGACGGCCCGATCTTACAATAAATCCTTGATTTACCTTGAGTTGAGAAAATTTCAAGTTGTATGATTGAAGTATTTAAAACAACAGAAAACGACGCAACAAAGCATAACACAAGAGAAGGGTTGCAGCGACGGAAAGGCAGCATCTAGGATCCGCGGCTGGGCAGCAACAGGAGGCAGCGGCCGCTGCAGGGTGGGGGCGGTCGTCGCCTGTCCTTGCTGGGTAGCACAGCGACAGGGTCCCTCCTTATCTTCCGACGGTTTCTGCTAGGGTTTGTGCGACGAATTGCGGTTGTTCTCTTTGTGTTTGGGGTTAGGGTTTCGAAAGGCACTTGTTTGGATGATTAAAAGGATGGAGAATAATCTGAATTTTTGAATGCAAAGTTTTTGGGATTTATAATCGAAGAACCCTTTAGCCAAAGGGTTTCTTCAATTCTATTTTAATCTGTCTTTTATTGAATGATAAAGAACGTTTAAATAGAAATCCTAAACCCTAAAATCTTCTAGGATTGGCCAGCCATCCTTTACAAAAGGATAGACTTGGCCGACCTAATCATAATCTAATAATATAAAATCCTAACTAGATAAATCATAAAAAAATGATAATTAAGAAAGCCTAAGGATAGACTCTCCTAACCATCTTATTTAACCTAACTAAGTAATGCTAAAAATAAGAAATTCCATAAATAGCTCCAACTAACATAGGAGTTACTAAATATGGAAAGAACTAATAATAATAATTAAAAATATCAATGTCTTCTTTCTTTAAGCCAGGGTGGCGCCTTCTTCTTCCTCTTGAGGACAACACTCTTTGCCATTAATAGCCCTCGAATCGGTCTTGAGAGCTCGCCTGGATCAAGATCATTGTTTGACCCACAGAATGCCATCTTGATCCGCATCATTCTCCCCCTCTTAGCTTCGATTCGTCCTTGAATCGAGTCATTGAAGAGCAGTGGGGAAGGAGCAGCAATCAAAAAGTTACTTCCCTGAGCATCAACTTGAGATGGCGCCAGCAGAATTCGAGGCATAGAAACCTCAAAAACAACACCTGTCATAGCGATCATTGAGCAATCAAAAGGATCAATATCAATAGGCTCAATAACCCTATGAACTTAAGAATTCTCAAAATTAGGGACATTCTCAAGAGGTACAATAACTAACTCAAGAGAAGTATCCCCAACGTCCTCATCGTCGTCGTCAAAAGCGACCAAAACATCCTGCAGAAAATTACAGCCAGCTTACAGATCAGATTCGGATGCTTTCCTGGGGGATTCTTGCAGCGTGTGACCCACCATTGGAAAGCTTGTCGAGTAAGCTTCGCAACAAGACTGAGTTGACTGAATTCCGAGGACGGATTCAACGGGAATCTGCGAAACAAGATCGGCGCGCTGTGCTGAATCCGGGGCAACGAATTCAACACTAGGCTCCTTAGGCTCACTTACCTCGTCGTCGGTTGAGGAAATGATAACCGCTGGGGCAGGGGTGAAGACCGAAGCAACAGCTTGACAAAAGCAATCCGAGAAGTCCTCCTTCCAGCCCTTCATGAACTTGGCCCGTGATTCGGCAAACATGGCAGAAAGGTCGGCTTGAATTGTTGCTCTCTCCTTTTGTCGTTGTTCTTCCTCATCCTCTCGTTGTTTGAGAAGCCAAATCTGACGGCGACTTTGATGTTGGTGTCGACACCTTTCCTCTTCGATCTCCGCTTGCCGTTGAAGCCAAAGTTGGCGTCTTTTGGCTTCACGTTGACGCTCTTGTTGTTGTTGTTACAAAGCTCTCCTCTGCAACTCTCGTCGGCGTCGTTGATGTGCAGCCCGTTCCAAAGCAAGGAACTCATCCAAGGGATCGGGATCATCATCCCAATCTCCATAGAAAGCCCAAATCATTGAATCAAAACATTAGTAACATCAAACTCAACGAAACAAAGAGCGTAGCATAACCTGTCTCTGAATACCACTTGATACGTTGCTATTCCCGATCCTTCGCCTGTGGGCTTCGAATCAAGAATAACAACTTGTTGACGGACCGATCTTGCAATAACTCCTTGATTTACCTTGAGTTGAGACAATTTCAAGTTGTATGATTGAAGTATTTAAAACGACAGAAAACGACGCAACAATGCATAACACAAGAGAAGGGTTGCAGCGACGGAAGGGTAGTGGCTAGGAGCCACGGCTGGGCAGCAATAGGAGGCAGCGGCCACTGCAGGGTGGGGGCGGCCGCCGCCTGTCCATGGTGGGTAGCACAGCGACGGGGTCCCTCCTTATCTTCTGCGACGGTTTCTGCTAGGGTTTGTGCAACGAATTGTGGTTGTTCTCTTTGTGTTTGGGGTTAGGGTTTCGAAAGGCACTTGTTTGGATGATTAAAAGGATGGAGAACAATTTGAATTTTTGAATGCAAAGTTTTTGGGATTGATAATCGAAGAACCCTTTAGCCAAAGGGTTTCTTCAATTCTATTTCAATCTGTCTTTTATTGAATGTTAAAGAACGTTTAAATAGGAATCCTAAACCCTAAAATCTTCTAGGGTTGGCCACCCATCCTTTACAAAAAGATAGACTTGGCTGACCTAATCATAATCTAATAATATAAAATCCTAACTAGATAAATCATAAAAAGATGACAATCAAGAAAGCCTAAGGATAGACTCTCCTAACCATCTTATTTAACCTAACTAAGTAATGCTAAAAATAAGAAATTCCATAAATAGCTCCAACTAACATAGGAGTTACTAAATATGGAAAGAACTAATAATAATAATAATTAAAAATATCAATGTCTTCTTTCTTCAAGCCATGGTGGCGCATTCTTCTTCCTTTTGAGGACGACACTCTTTGCCATTAATAGCCCTCGAATCGGTCTTGAGAGCTCGCCTGGATCAAGATCATTGTTTGACCCATAGAATGCCATCTTGATCCGCATCACCTTCTAACCCTTCGAAGCGCATTTTGGTCATCACCATCAATGTCCAAGCTAATGCATCGAGGCCTTCCAATGGAGATTCTCTCCCATGCCAACAACTAGTAATTGCGTACAATTAATGAGTTAACACATTTATCAATATAGGAAATGAGAAATAAAACGGTTGTTGTACATAGGCGTGGCCACGGGTTCGACCCGCCGGGTCGACGGGTTCGACCCGCCGGGTCGACGGGTTCGACCCGCCGGGTCGACGGGTTCGACCCGCCGGGTCGACGGGTTCGACCCGCCGGGTCGACGGGTTCGACCCGCCGGGTCAAGGGTCGGGGACGGGTGATCCGAACCCTAACCCGGGAATCCCACGGGTTCACGGGTTCGGGTCACTCCATGGGTCCAAGGGTCGAAGGGTCGACCCGGCGGGTACCCAGCGGGTCGACCCGGCGGATAGGGTCCGGGTTCAAACAAGTTTGCAACATTCCGCCTTTCGTGTTTGCCATTTATGTACCATTTTTCAATTTATGTATGAGGGGGAAAAAAAAACGGGCTTGAATCGGTTTCCCGATTGCCTACGTATCCTCCCGGGGTTGAGGAATCAAAGCCCACGTAGTTCTTTTATCTGGTTATGTCTGCACCCCGCTTACCTATTCTTCTTGAGTGTTGGAGCCTCCACCTCCTGATCCATCTGTGACCGCACCGTCGATGGAGCTCCCAACGGACTCTGTTTCCACGCCGTCATCGTCCTCGGAATCAGTCCCCAAGATCTGCATCCGCATATCCGCCCTCTTCCAATCAGAAAGGCAAACTTGGGCTTCGAGGTTCTCGGAAAGCAATCTTGATCTCTTCTCTGAAAGAATCTGACCTCCACGACTGAACAGCTGCTCGACGGCGACGGTGGAGCAAGGGGCCCCTAGTATTTGTCGAGCGATGACCTGCAAGTCGGGAATCTTTGTCTTTCGGACCGGCTCCACCATTCTAGGACATCGAAATCTTCTTCCTCATCACTGTGGAAATCAAAGTTAGTAGACAAATATTCGTCGAGCTCCGAGTGGGGGCTCGACGAAGATCTCGACCTCTTTGAGCCAAAGATATCTCTGGCAAGTGCCTTAGTTCTAGCGGTAATGCTAGTTCGTGACCCGCTCGAACTGGAAGGCACGGGAAGTCGAGCGGAGGGCGCTCTATCCCCTGTCGAATAATGAGTATATAATTCTTCTAATAAACCTCGAACTCTAGCAACTATAATTGGAACATTGCATTCTGGATCATTCTGAATTTCTAAATTCGGAAAATAGTTTTCTAAAAACTTTTGAACACCGTTTAATTTATATCTAGGTTCGAAACAGCAAGCTACGAGGAAAATGTCAGATATAACTTTGTAATATGCCACCCATTTCCGCCGCATCTCAAGGACAGCGTTATGAATGGAAGGCACTTGAATCCCGTCTTGAAGGGCTATCGCTACGTTCATGGCAACAAAACAGAAAAGGTTTGATGTAGGCATGTACACGTGGCTAAAAGTCCGAGCTGCGTCGTAAAAAACATTGAAAACCTCAACAACATCGCGGGCCTGAGTCCACACATCCGCAAAGATGTTTGACCTGGGGACGTTTTTTTGTTGCAAAACCGGAAAGAAGATCCTTATAAGCGATGGAATCATAAATCATTTTGTAAGTCGAGTTCCACCGAGTGCAAACGTCCTTGGGGAACTGTTTTGGTCTAGTTTGGTGAGAGCGGCAATAGGCGCTCCATTGTTGGCGAAGCTGTTTACTTTGCCAAAGCGCTCGCAAAACAAATCGAATTGGTTCAACAACAGATTGTAAAAAGTTTAAACCATCTTGGACACATAAGTTTAAAATATGAGGCGCGCAATAGATGTGGAATAGACGCGGTGTTGGCAGAAGCGTTGTCAAAACGGATACTGAAAACTCTTTTAGTCAATCTATATTATTGTAAAACGTTTAAAAGGACAGATGCTATGTTTTGTGTCGTGTGTGCGACGTTGAAAACTCAAAAAGCTAAAACACATTTGAACGTTGATCAACCCAATGACAAGTAATACCCATGTATGAGTGATGCTGCCAATGGTCGGTCCAGATGTCACTACAAATCGAAACTTGTAAATCATGGTTTTTGTGAAAATATTCGATTAATTCATTTTTACGGGTGTTATACCGTCTAAGTACTTTCCTCTTAACCGTGTTTCGACTAATACCTTGCCATGCAGGTTGAACATTTTGTGTAATGAAATCATTGAAACATAAACGTTGTGAAAAACTATAAGCTAAACCCTCGGCAGCTATCATTTCCGCATAGTTGTCATGAGAACTACGATAATCATAAGACCATAAACCAGCGGGTTGAGAGGAAGAAGATGCGTACCCGGTTAGTTGAGTTTGTCCTTTGGCGAGGCCGAGCGTTTCGGGATGCTTCGACCGGATATGGCGACCGTAGTTCCCATATCCGCCTCCCTTCTTGTGCTTGTAGACCGTCCCGCAGAATTTGCACTTGGCCGAGCAACTGGCTTCCTCCCAAGACGGATTCCTAGGCCCCTTCGTGAAGCAATACTTGAAACCAGTGGCTCGAACTTCCGCCGTAGTAATATGGTCACCTTCGGCGGGGTCCGCGGGTTACCCAGACTCTTGGGTCGGGTACGTCGGAGTTCCATCTTGGGGGTGTCGGGGGTCCCCTCGGGCTCGGCCTCCTCCTCCTCCATAATCTCGTCGACGTGGTCGGCTAAAAGAGCATCATCTCGACGACGTCGGGATCCACTCGCCGTTGAGACCGAGGCACTTCGACGAAGGCTTGGTCCCACCGCCGGGTTCGGGCCGCCTCCGACGAAGGCTTGGAGCTCCGACGAAGGCTTGGAGCTCCGCTAACACTCTTGCGACCTCGGGTAATTCGGTTGAAGACACTCGACATTTTGAATTTTAGAGGATTAAGAGATATAAGATAGAGATTAGTGAGAGATTAGGAATCCGAGACTACGAGAGATAAAATTGAGCAATTGGAGAGCGATTAGAGAGCGATTAGAGAGATGTAGATGAGATGAATAAGTGAGTGAGGTGTGGGTTGAAAATGGGAGGGAAAATGGGTTTATATAGGGCCAAACTGAGGCACTTCGGCTCGAAACCGACCGTTGGAAAGAGCCGTTGGCCTTCAAATTTATTTATTTTTTTGGTGTTGTTTGGATTGTTTAGTCAATTTCTCTATAATTGTTAGATAATTACTAAACAAACAAGTTTATTATAAACCGACATACGATTACAACCCGGACCGGATTCATTGTCTCGGCGGGGATCGAGAATTGGATTTTAAATTTGACGAGTTGACGACAATCACAATATTATTACTCACTACTTATTTAGGACTACATCACTAGACTATTCACCACTCGAGCTCGATGCGCCATCGTTCTTAATCTTCTCGGGATGCTTCTTTGTGATGTGAACCTTCAAATTTCCATAGCCAAGGTTGTTTGTAATCTTTTACTTGTGACCACAATGACGACAAATGGCATCGAACTTCCCACCGGCTTGATCGACCTTGTCGTAATGATCCCTGAACAACGCCGCGCGGAAGTTGTCACCGGATGTAGTTGCGTCGGACATGATTACGAGCTTACGAAAATGAAATTGATGGATTGGATGGGAATATAATATGGGATGTGTGATTTGTGACTTGAAAGAGCCTAGTTGAGCCTCAACTAGCCGTTACAACGACTTAATTTTTTTTAAAAATTTCATCCGACGGTGGGCCCCACAATGCAACAGTCGGCTTTTTAAAATGGTTCGACCCGGCGGGTCGACTCGGCGGGTCGGCGGGTTTGAATACCCACGACCCTAACCCGGACCCGCTACCCAGAGGCACCCGTCAACCCGTCAACCCGGACCCGGCGGGTCGTAGACCCGTAAGACCCGGCGGGTCACGGGTTGACTCGTAACCCGTGACCACGCCTAGTTGTACCTGCAACAAGATAACGAGACCAACAATCTCAGATTTCTCGCGCTCTGTAGCTCTGCAAAGCTGACGATAGAGAAAAGCAAGGGTTGCACTACCCCAACTATACTGGCCAGCAGCCTCCAAATCCGCTAGCAATGGAAGGTATAATAACTACACCTGGCCGCCACTATTATCAATAAACAGAACCCCAACCATAAGCAACAAAATGTATCCTTTAGCTTGGCACTGAATGGCATGTTCCTCAGCATCTTCTGGTAAGGGCACTTGGAGCAGCTGTCGTAGGCAGGCCACCTTCACTGAAGATCCCCTAATTTGATTCGCCAGGGGTCTTTGCCCAAGCAATGTTTCTGCAATGGTTGGCCAATCGTACCATGCAGATCCAGTAACTGCAAGACCATCAACACGCAGACCCAATATAACTGACACATCTTAGAGTGTGATTGTCACCTCTCCAACGTTCAAGTGAAAGGTATGGGTCTCAGGTCTCCATCTCTCTATTAACATTGTCATTAATTCATCGTCTATCTCGAACGTGGACCCAAGCTTGTATATACAGTGAAAGCTTGCCAGCTGTATATATTGTTCGACTCGAGGGTCGGCAGCTAGATCTCTCCCAAACTTTCGCAAGTGCATCCTATGTTGGATAACACCATTTGTTTGCAAATATAACACTTACAAACATTAGGTATCCAATCTATATGTTCCATTCAATTTACTTTTAACACTTGGTGAAAATAGTATATACTTACATATTCCTCGCGAGTCCATACATCAGTTGATATGTGGAGATGTTGTCTGTGGAGCACCTCGTTGGTGAGCAGACCGGGATTCAGTTGCATTTACATGTGAAACTCCCTAACAGAAAAAAGTACTTTTTACAAACTGACAAAAAAGGGTTCTGAATCTAAATTACTTTATGGTAATCAAAATCTATTCTCCTACAATCGCTTATGTTCTAATTGAATTCTATTCTCCTACAATCACATACAATCTCTTCTCTTGTTACTGTATGCTAATTAAATCCTACGCTCTTATTTTTTTAACTAATTAAAATATCTTATCCTTCTATTTTATACTATAAAAAATATGTTGTGAATCTAAACTTATTAACTTAAGTATATAATACACTATATAAATCTATAATATACTGTAAAAATATATTTTTACAAATCTATTTTTATAGTATTTTATTCTAGTTAAAATTTACTCTCCTACATTCTCGGATGAACAAAATCTACTCTACTATTATTTTATACTTATTGCAATACTTAATCTATCACACTCATTTGGGTAATTCACATTCAATCATCACCTCCTAGTCTCCTACACAATTTCATGTATAATCACCCATCACAATTTCTCATCTACAAAATCAATTCACACAACCGAAATTAGTAAAAACAACTAATCGTTTCAACAATTACAAATTTTGTATCTATACTAATCACAATTTCATATCTATACTAATCACAATTTCAACTCACAACCGAAATTAACACAACCGAAATTAAAAATTCGTTTCAACTCACAATTTCATATCTATAATAATCACCCATCACAACATAGAACTCTACAACATTCAAATTTCATCACCATTAAAAAACCAAATTTAAAAAAGAAAAAAAACTAACCTTTGTATGTTCGGAATGAACACATCGGCAGCGGCTTCAGATGATGGATGAAGGATGACGACGACTCTTTCAAACGAAGGTTGAAGACGACGATAATTGCTTTAGATGAAGGATGGAGGACGCATGGAAGAAGCGAGCCGCGGTTCGGAAAGTTGAAGATGACCGATGAAGACGAACTAAATGGGGGCAGGAGGGCGGTTTTGGGTAGGGTTTAATGTCGAACTAAAAACGCGGTTTGGGTACGCGTTTCATTAAATGCCACACATAACACGCGGTCCCAAACCACGTTTTTGCCAGAGAATCTTTGAATTTTTTTCCTCTGAAAACACACAGAGAAATGCGGCTTGAAGGCGCGTTTCTAGTGCCACCTCAACCTAGTCAGACCAAATTTGGATAGGTGGAAAGTCCACCATAGAAACACGGTTTGAAACCGCGTTTTTGTACCAACTTTTAAACACCCACCCGGGTGCCAATCCAGTTTGTCCTTCGATGAATAAGACGTGGTCTGAAGCCGCATTTTTCTAACGGCTCTATAAAAAATGAATATTTTTGTAAATTATTTCAAATAGTGAATATTTTCGTAATTATTTATTTTTCTATGAATATTCTAGAAAAAAAATCAAATAAAAGAACAAAACAAAGAAGGAAAGATAAAATGTGGAACTTCAAACCGTCCTAGACTAAACGTGCCTAGTCAATCATTGTGTTCTCAATTCAAAATTATCGCTAATTAACATATATTTTTAATACTTATGGAGTATATTAAAAATGGTTTATCTATTGTGTACCTTAAAGGCATAAGATAACCCTAAAATAAAATGGGTGAACCCCGTAACATATTTTAAAAATGGCTAAACTAGGTACCAATTTTATTTCTTATCCGGCATAACATAGAAAATCTGTATTAAAAAATACTAGCAAAAGTTAGTTCGCTTGTGTGCAAAGCACACAGATCCAACTAGTAAAATATCAAAAAATATTCTTTTTTATAAAATAATTTCACACTTGTGGAAAAGCTCTATAAAAAGTTGATGTATAATTTATATTTTATACATCAAAAATGTGTATTAATAAAGGGCTACTTGAAGAAAATAATAAAAAATAATGTTTCATATAGTTTTTATATTACTTTAAAAATGTGTCCGGAATAGTGAATATATTTTAAAAATAATAAAAAACTATATGAAATATTATTTTTTAAAATTTTCTCTTTTTTTTTTTCAAGTAGCCCTTTAGTAATATACACTTTTTAAAATAAATAAAATATCAATTATATTAGACATGGCCACGGGTTCGACCCGCCGGGTCGACGGGTCGGACCCGCCGGGTCGGCAACCCGGGGGTACGACCCTAACCCTGACCCGAGATTCCCACGGGTCGACGGGTTCAGGTCACCCGCCGGGTCGACGGGTTCAGGTCACCCGCCGGGTCGACGGGTTGGCGGGTCGGAGTCCCGGTTCGGCCACGTGGCGTTGAAGGGTGGAAATAGGCCGACCCGCCGGGTCGACCCGCCGGGTCAAGGCCGGGTCGGTTAATTGTTTTGATGTTTTCGTGATGTTTTGTGAATTTGTGAAATAAGGTTTCGTGTTTAATAGTGAGGTTATTTATTTGTTTGATGGTCAAAACTATTTATTTAGGTTTATTAATTTATATGTTGGATTAGTTAAAAAAACCAAATAATACACACATAAAACACAATTTTATTACAAACCGAACAACGATTACAAACTCATACCGGATTCATTGCCTCGGACGATATCGCGCTCGGCGCTTCATGCATGACATTACAACATAAAACACTAACTTACTTCCTAGTTCCTACTTTATTTAGTACTTCATACGTTCATATTTGCATAACATCATAAACTTCACACAACACAAGACTAAAATACTAATTACCCGACGATCCCGATGCTTCGTCGACTTTTTCGGGATGCTTCTTGGCTAGATGATTCTTCAAGTTGCCATAACCCAAGTTGTTCGTTATCTTGTACTTATGACCACAATAACGACACTCCGCTTCGATCTTCCCCGGGCCTTGGTCGACCTTGTTGAAGTGATTGAACAACGAGGAGGAGCTCGAGGATCCGCTTTTACCGCCGACCATTACGACAATTGACGGAACGATGGGAATGAATGAAATGTAAGTTATTTGATTGATGGGATGTGTAAGTAAAATGAATTGGGGAAGAAGGGATGCCTATTTATAGGCTCGAGCCTACGTTCAACCCGAGCAACGACTAGTTTTTTTTAAAAAAAAACAAACATTCAAGTGGGACCCACCCAAACGGCTACTTTTTTAAATGTTACAACCCGTGTGACCCGGCGGGTCGACCCGCCGGGTCACGGGTTCCATTTCCCTCGACCCTAACCCTGACCCTCAACCCGAGCCAACCATTCGACCCTTGGACCCTGACCCGGCGGGTCACGGGTCGACCCGCCTGACCCGTGACCCGTGGCCATGTCTAAATTATATCAACTTTTTATAGAGTGTTTTTACTAATAAATATGAAATATTTTTTTGGATATTTTACAGTGTTTTTTTACTTTTGAAAAACATGTTAAAAAGTTAAAAATTAATAAATACTAATTGGTTGGAGTAATATAATAATAAAAAAAGAAGGGATATAATTGATTTTTTACGCACTTTAACATTTAATTAATGAAAATTGGATGATAAGTATGACTTTGCTAAGAAAACGGTTTTAATGGGTGGTTTTCTGTAATTTTTATTTTAAAGGGTGATTTTTAAGGGGTGGTTTTCTGGAATTTCGATTAAAACAAAATGATATGGGCTCGATACGAAGGGCAGGACTCAAACATGATAGTTGATACATTGGAGTCTGGAGAGTATGTGCAAGGGGTATGTATAAAGAATAAATAAACATAGATAATGTAACATCAACAAAATCAATGGAGCCCCTGTAACACCCTCGGTACATTTGGACGAGCACATATTACTAACCTCAGCACATTTGGCCGAGTTATTAGATGAGACCAATTCATTAGCTCAACGCAGATCTTCGACCCTAGTTTCGATAGATTTTGTAAACGAAAACATCATTAGAGTTATCAAGTCAAACAAGCAAACAACTGAAAGGACACAAAACAAGCAATTTCCAAATAATAGTATCAAATTCAACAAAGAAAGAGTTATTTCTGGCAAAAACAAATTACCAATGAACTGATTAATAGAACAAGACATGAATTACACAAAATACAACAAAGATGCTTGGGAGCTTCTTTTGCTTCTGGTAATACAAAAGCAACAACTCATCATCTACAGTCTCAATCAAGATCAGATGAAGCAAAATAGCGACCGGGGTTTTGAAGCCAAAATAGATCGAATTCCCCTATCGGTTCTTCGTTGTTGCAGGTTTCAGTCTCTACTAGCTAAACAGGTGAGAATAAATCCAAGTCGAAATGAATAGTTTGTCTGAGTTAAATCTCTTGAATTACCTTGTAAGAGCTCGAACCAGGGCACAGATCAGGTCTGCATTTGCTGAATCCAACCTGCAATCACACTTTCATCATAGGATTCAGGGTTGGGATTTGAACCCTCGCCTGCGAACGGAGGATTGGACTCCTTTACGAGAGACTGAACCCATGACAAGTCTGGCTCTTCGCCATTAGTCCCAAGCTCAAAGGATGATGACCTCCTCACTCTACCGTCTGGCTCGTCATAGCCAGCTGTCATCTCGGGTTTGTTATTGTCAGAGTGTCCTCCCCAGCCAGACCGGGAATGAACAGGGGAGCCTACGATGGATGATGTGTTGGAGTAAAGATCACGGGAGCTGAGGCTTCGGAACTGATGGAGATGCTGGTCACGTGGGCCGAACGCTGAAGGCGACCGAGCGCTCATGGGTGAGATGGGGTCCACACTCCGAGGAGACATCCGGCCCGATGAAGAGGCCTGCAAGAAAGAGTGGTCGCCGTTTTTGGGAGAGAAGCTCGCGGTGTTAATAGGGGATAGCATGCTCTGCTGCTGGTGCTGAAACTGGTTGAAGACGACGGACTTATGGGTGGGCGAGTAGACGGCTGAAGACATTGATTGGTCAGCATATCGGGGAGACGAACTCTCAGAGGAGAACAGATCGTCAAGGTTAGATGGGTTAAGGGTTCGCAGTGACCGGCCAGAACGGTTCAAGGAGTTGTTGGAGTTGTTGACAGATAGGAAAGACAGCTCACTTAGCAGCCTCTGCTGTTGCAGATCAAAATCGGGCAACATATCAAAATCTTCAGACATAACCATGTCCCTTGCATTCAGAGATGATCTCAGTCTGCTCGACTGGAGATTGCTACCCGGGAGACGAAGGGACGGGACATCCTGCTGTGGAGGCCAAGCCATTGAGGAATGTGAGATGCCATTGGCTGACGGTGACATAGGAGGAGTGAAGGCCGAAGGAGACCCGGGCAAGAAATTCATGGCGGCTGTCATTTCCATAGCAGCGGCAGAGTTGGCGGTTCGTGGGGAGGAAAGACCTGAGCCGGTGGATAAGTATAGAGGCCTGAGCTCGTCATGGGTGTGGGCGAAGAAGCAAACTCTTCGGTTGCAGCTGGTGCCATCCTTGCATAGCCGAGTGCGATACTGAGCCGGGTGGAGCCAAGACTCGAACACCCCATGAGCGTATTCACACATATCCCCACGTCTACATGCCCCCTTTCTGAACTCTGGACAAGGCACGCAGCTGTAGTGGTACTTCCTCGGGTCCCTCCTCCGAGCATTCTCACCAGGATGAACAAAGGGGCATTCTGTCCAGTCATGAGAGTAAGCACGGGAACACGGGCGAACCTTGAACTGGTACATCCTGAACTCATCAGTGGCATAAATGCTGTTCTTGATGTCTGGTATAGACGGGTCAATCGGGTATTCCTTCTTCTCTGATGAATAAGAAATTGGTGGTTGATCATCAAACTTCGGGTTAATAGGGGAAGGTGGAGATTCTGGATTGGACGAGGAAGGGGAGCCATTCCCGGGAGAGGAGGAGAATGGCGATATATTTGAAGTTGGAGTGCTTGTGGCTGAAATGCTCAACAAACGTCGACCAACAAAAGATCCATTTGTCATCAGCAGATCCTCGAGAGCGAGTTTGAGATCCTGAAGCTTTGGTGGCCCGATGATGATATCGATTGGGCGATGGCCATGGATGTCAACAGCATTTATGTCTGCCCCAGCTTTAAGAAGCAATTTCACCACCTCAACAGCATTGGCTGACCCACCAGATGCAGCACAATGGAGGGCAGTGCTTTTATCCAGCTCACTTGATCGGTTCACATCAACTATGGAAAGCGAAATGATCAACTTCACCACATCAATACTTCCATACATGGAAGCAACCATCAAAGGTGTTCTGTGCTCATAAGCCATCTGTCTTGAGCCCTTCTGCCGACAGTACCATAATCCAACCTCATCAATTGATGAAGGATCACATTCAACTGACCGTTTGAAGCCCTCAACATCATTGTTTGCTGCGAGCTCGAGCAAACTAGAAAAAGCATCCCCTGTGTCAACGTTCAGATTGTTCATTTCGGTGCAGAAGCAATGTTCTTGGTTGATAGCGAGGTCCGAGGTCTAGCAAATGATGTATCAAGAATTAACAGTGAACCCACCCATCATCAAAGAGCCCGTCGTCTATAAAACAAAACCAAAACAAATATCACAAACAAAACCACCCTATATTTGTTATTCTTAATAAGCAAATAATAATCAGGCAAAAATAGATTAGATACTCGTCCCATGGGCCATAGAACAATCTCAACTAACAAAATATGGTACAGAAACAAAAGCAATGCACCTTAATTTCATGAATTAGCACTTCTGTGAGATTTTAAAACATACAACAACCCAGAAATACAAAGAAAAAAAAACTCTACAAAGGAAACAAGACTACCAGAGGAAACATATATAAGAGAGAGTGAGAGACAAAAGGCAATTGCAGAAAACACACACATCAGGATGGTTAACTAAAGATCAAACCTAGGTTGCATCAGATGATTTCAGTGTTGAATCTTGATAGATTATTTCAGTTACCAAACAGAACTAAGAACCCTACACATGCAAAAGTCTATAGTTCCAAATCAAGAAATCCAAACATAACATGTGCAAAATTTTACTTTTGTGGGGAAGCCAGAAGATCTTTTTCCATGTGATTCACAGAAAAAGCACTCAAACAAGCAGCAAAAATTACTAGGTTTTCCAAGCTTCTTGTGGTACAGGAATGAATCAAAGTTAACTGGGAGACATGTATATTCAAAAAGGTAAAGTAGCAGGTAGACTTTGAATTCAAGATTTCACTGTTCAGTTCCCATTCTTAATCGGTAAGTTCCTTAGGAATCAAACAGGAATTCTATAATGGGAAAACCTATTAGTCAACAAACACATTAACCCCCTTTCTACACAGAAACCCTAAAACCCCAAATAGTGAAAAATCAAGACATGCAGGATGAGCAAAAGAACAAATCAATCAAAACCCATTTGAATTAGGTCAACCAGGGCCTGCCAGAAAGCAAGAGAATCAAGAAATTGACCTACCCAGTTGCAGAAATCATGAAAATTAATTAGGGGTTTTGGAACAGATGGCTGGGGGGAAAGAGGAAGGATCAGAAATGGTGATGAACAATCAAAACCCACAGATGGAAAAAGGTTAAAAAGGGGTTAGAAAATGTAAAGAGAAGATCTTCTACTTACCCATTAGCTTGGAGGACTAGCTAGAAGAACACAAGCAATAACTCATTTGTGAAGAGAAGGAGGGAGTGGATCTACAAGGGAGGTAGAACGAGGAACTGTGGCAGAAAGGATGGAAAATGAAAAAGGTGTGAGCAGAAAATAAGAGAGGGAGAATGAAGAAAAGGAGTGGAAAAAACACAGGGCGCCTTCTTCCCCATCACCATTTTCTATGAGCAATAATAAATAAATAAAAGAAACCGCATAATTAATTTAATTAATTATTCATGGTTGAAATAGTTGTTGTGAACCGATGTATATATATGAGTTTTTATAATCTATTTAAAATTAAAAAGGTAATTTTTATATTTAAATTGTTATGGGATGAGATAAAAGTTATTGAAACATTTTTTTTTACAGTAGGCAAAGAGTTGGATGTGCTAATGACATCCATGATCATCTAAAAAGATGTTCTGAAACTCATTAAAACAAGAGCATAAGATGAAATTATAATTCAAGAGAGATTTTGCAAGGAAATCTACAGCACGATTCGCCTCTCTATAACAATGTTGAAAACTGATTGATTCGAAGTCTTCGCTTAATGAATTGATTTCTTGGACTAGTTGTGCCACCTCCCATGGGATCTTGTTTATGTGATTGATGGCGTTGATGATGATTGTACTGTCGCTTTCAATAATGATTCTTCTGATGCCCAAGTCATTTGCTTGTCTTATACCTGCATATACAGCCATACCTTCTACTATTATAATAGAACATTTCCTAATATTACATTTATATATTCGAACTACTTGACCGTAGTTGTTCTAAGAATGCAACCAATCTGACTTTCACGATTAATTTTAATTGAGGCATCTACATTAATTTTGATTGTGTTAGATGGTGGATATTTCCAAATTAATTTATGAAGGGGTCTAATGACTTTAGGTTTTATGTTTTTATTCTTTTCTTTATTCCAGTAGACATTTTGTCAATAGTTTCATTTAGAGTATTGATGATTTTCGTATTTTTGTTATTTCGAAAAATAATACTGTTTCTTAATTCCCAGATGCAGTACCATAAGTGACAAAGGTCTGAGAAATCTATGTTAAGGGTTTTAGTGTTTATAATATTTTCTGAGATGCTGTCTGTTAGGTTTGGTATAACGAATAATTTTTTTAATTTAATACCTAAATTTATTATGAGAGATTTGGCGATTTGACAGTTGAATAGAAGGGGGTTTGTGTCTTCTATATCAGAGTTACAAAGAGAGCAGGTGCTAGGAACTCTGTTTATATATTTATTTAATCGGGCAGTGGTAGGTAAGATGTCTAAATAAATTTTCCAAATAAATTTTTTTATATTTGGGGGGATGCTAAGTTTCCAGATCCAGTTTGCATTAATTTTTTTTGTGTTTCTGGTATTGAAAAGGGATGAGGTGGATTTAACTGTAAATTCTTCATTGTTATTATAGATCCAAATTAATCTGTCAGGGATATTTCTTATTGGGATATGTATGTTGGTGATCATTTGGACAATGTTAGGGGGAAAGATATTATTCAATTTATTCATATCCCAAGAATTGTTGTTTGTAAAAAGGTCACAGACTTTTAGATTAGGGTCCCGATTGTTTCGGAAAGTTTCAAGGTATTGTTCATTTACCCAGATATCAGTCCATACATTTATTGTTTTCCCATTGCCTACAAGCCATAGTAATCCCTTGGAAAAAAGATATCTGATATTTAGAAGTCTACGAAATTGTCATAAGGTTTTAAATTTTCCTCTTTCCATTAACGATTCTTTTGAGATGTATGTATCTGAGATTACCTTAGACCAGATGTTATCAGGATTGGATATGATTCTTCAGAGGAGTTTCATTTGCATTCCAATGTTAATTTGTTCGGCTGATTTGAACCCTAGGCTACCATATTGAAGTTTATTCCAAAAGAAATTTTTGTTAATTTGATCAATTTTATTGAGAATTCCTTTAGGTAGGAGAAAAGATTGCATTAAATAATTTTTTTAGAATTAAGATTTGCTTGAATAAGTACTGATCTACCTGCTTGTGAGAGGGTGTTCAATTTCCATTTTGAGAGTTGTTTTTTGAGACTTAGGATTGCATCATCAAAGATAGCATTACATACTCTTCCACTAATGAGTGGTATTCCAAGGTATTTTTCCATTGTTTTTGTAATAGGAATATTTAATTGCTGGGTGAGAGATTGTGCTTTACTGTATTGTATGTTTTTGGAGACTTGTAGAGAGCTTTTATTGTAATTGATAGTTAATCCAGACAAGTTTGAAAAATTATTTAGGATATTTTTAATCGTGTGTAGGCTTACTTCATCAGCACGTCCAAAGATTAGTGTATCATCGGTAAAGGAAAAGAATGGGATTGGATTGCTATTGTTTGTGAGTTTAATACCAATTAAAGGATCACATTCTAAGGATTCTTGTTGTAACATTCTTGCTAGTAGTTCCATGATTATTACGAAAATATATGGGGCAAGAGGATCTCCTTGTCGTATTCCTCTTTGTGTTTGGAAAGTATGTCCTGGTAAGTTCTTAACTAGGACATAAAAGCTTGTTTTGGTTAGGAAAGTCATAACCCAATTGATCCATTTAGGGTCAAAACTAAATTTATTTAATATGGTGTGTATAAAGTTCCAGTTTATTTTGTCATAAGCCTTTTCCATGTCCAGTTTTAGTGCCATCCATCCTAATTTCCCTTTTTTGTTGTGGAAAGAGTGGAAAATTTCATGAGCTATTAGTATATTGTCCTGAATATTTCTTCCTTGTATAAATGCTCCTTGAAAAGGATTTATAATACGTGGTAAGATTTGTTTCAGACGATTAGCTAATAATTTTGAAATGATTTTATAGATAGTATTACACAGGCTGATTGGTCGGTAGTGGTTAATGTTAGTAGGTATTTCCATTTTTGGTATAAGAGCAATGAATGTTGTGTTCACTTCATTGAGAAGGATTCCATAATGGAAGAAGGATTTAATTGCTTTACATAATAGATTGCCTACAATGTCCCAGTACTTTTTGTAGAATTCTGGTGGAAAACCGTCAGGGCCTGGACTTTTATCATCTGTCATTGAGAATACGGTATCCTTAATTTCTTTGTCTGAGAAAGGTTTTGTTAAAGCTAGGTTTTCAGAATCAGTGATAGTGTGATTTATTAAGTTAGGGAAGTATGGATTGTTATTGCTTGTTGAATTATCTGAAGTGAATCTTTCAGCTAGTTCTTTAGTAATTTCTTCTCTTATTTGATCTTCATCTTCAATTAATGTTCCATGTTTATTTGTAAAATTTCGAGTAATATTTTTTGAATTTCTTATTTTTGATATAGATTGATAATATTTTGTATTTCTATCTCCAAATTTCAAGAAATTTGATTTAGCTCTTTGTTTCCAGAAAGTATTATTAAAATCCATAAGGGCTTCGCGTTTGCTTAATAATCTGTTATATTTGTTATTTATATTGTCGCTTGTTGATCTGGTTATTTGTTTTTCTTGTAGTAAGAGGAGTTGATCTTCAATTTCTTTGATCTGTCGAAAATTGGTTTTTGGGTGTCATTTACACCAGCTTTTCGTATTTTTTTACTAGTTTTTGTTTGTTTAGTAGTGTGAACATAAAAGATCCATGAAGTTTATTTTTCCAAGTAGACTGTAACGACCCGGATATAAATATCCGAGATACGTTTTGAAGGTTGGATACCTTCGTTCGGATGTTGCAATTCAGGTACGGATTGAGGTTTCAAACCTCTAAAGATCAGTATTTAAAGCGGGGATTTCGAACCCCAAGCAATCGAAGTCGCGAAAATGCACTTGAAAGAAACTGCGAAGCGGAATTAAAGTACAACTTACCACGGCAAGGCCGAGTCAAAACCAAATCCATAAAACATAGATTCAAGAAAGCCTTTAGCCAAGTTAGCGGGTTAGTCCGGTTCTTCTCATTCGCCCGGGGGGATTCCCACGCCATAGGAACATAAAACAAGCATACCTAAAAACAATTTGTGCGAGTGGGGTCAGACCGAGTCCCCCCAACGCACTCTGTCCCGCAAGCAAGCATACACATACGCTATACCTATAATAAAGATGCTCTGATGCAGTACGGAAATTTAAATCACACTAGCATGCTCTAGTTGGAAGAATATGCAGAACAACTGTAAAGGCGCCCAAAGAATGCCAAGTGGCATATCCCTATCCTACCTCTACACCCCTTCCCTTTAGTGTAGAGACTGGCTAGTTCGATGCTATAGCATATCATATCTTATCATAGCATATCGTATCTCATCATCATTTCATATCTTATCATCATATCATATATCATCATCATATCATATATCATGCTCATGCCCGAAGGTGCTGGGTTATCTCATCATCATGCTCATATATTGACAATACTGACTCAGGGCACCCGATGAAGCTGGGCTACCCTATGACCCTAGCAAAGACTCTATGACTCACAGATAACGGCCGTTCTATTTTCAAACACACAAAGTAACCGAATGCTCATTCACAAGTGCAATCCTAGAATGATACTACATGGCATGCTTTAAATGCATATGAAGCACCTAGTATGTCATATGATCACAAACAAGAGATTTCTCTTTCGAATCTGAGTAAGTCCTTAAAGGAACTTACCTGGATAGGCAGAACAGCAAAAGGCAGAATCCATGTGTACAACAAGTCATACATCACAGATGATAACCTATCATATATAAGTAATGTATATAAGTCTACTTCTAATTTACACTAAGCATATCTCAATCACACAAGGCGCCCCTAACTATCACATATAAGTTCACGAAATCATAGAATGTCGCATCTTAACATTAAATCATCATTATCATCTCAAATCATCTCGTCATGCATCGCATACCATCTCACATCTCATCTCATCTCAATATCTAACATCCCATAATCTCAATATTTGATCATTTCAACTCATCATTTAGAAATCATGCACCATTATTATAAATATACGTCATATTCATACTATAAGGTATATTCATACTCTAATCGTCATATAACATATCATACTTCAACATTTAAGAACTTATCATGCTTCTTAATCACATACTATAACATCATGCTTTCATTTCACATAAATCCATACATAACTTATCACAACACAATTCGCACCATTTTCATAATTTAAGATTCAACAATTAATTTACCAAGTTAAATTGAGTAAGTCAATTCCCAAGTTCCCCCAAACCCTTAAGTCTCAAAATTAGTCAACGCAATAATCAAACAATTCCTTTAAATCATACTTAGCCAAATCCCGACATTAAGCATTTGAATCCATAAACCAATTTCCCAAAATTATATTATTATTATTACAATAATCCCGACATATCGGTTTTAAAACAACAAATCCTTTTGAGGAACGTTTCCAAAATACATGTTTAAAGATCAATCTTTATTCAAAACATTTTCTCAAGTCATCCAAAAATACATTTATAAAACATTATTCTTTAATCAACTTATGTTATTATTTTATCAAAATAAATCATTAAATCATTTCATTTTCAACAACCCATATCTATAAATTAACATTACTATATCACATTAAATATATTTAAAACACACATATAAAAATCATCATGTAACAACATATTATATCCCAAATACTATCACTTTTAAAACACTTTAAAATATATAATAACTTCAGAGAATATATATTTATCAAAATCTCATAATAATAATAATAATAATAATAATAATAATAATAATAATAATAATAATAATAATAATAATCTAATCAAATAATAAATATATCAAACTATATAATAAGATAACATATAAATATAATATAATCATAAAACCTTTAAAACACCCAAACCCAAAAGCCCAATTCTCAGCCCATCCCCTTACCCGGAAGAAAACCCGACCCGAGCCCAGTCCCAAGCCTATAGCCGCATCTGAGTTAGTGAACCGGACCAGATCTTTAAATAAGGCTGAACTGAACCCAAAATTAAATAAAAAAAATAAAGCGAACCGAACCCGTCTTCAACCTTGCTCGGCTGTGAGACAGAACGGGAGAAGGGAGAAGAGAAATATAGCTCCCTAGCGGCCCTCTCGTCCCCACCTCGAAGTCACTCACTCATCCACCGTTCCCCGACAATCAAAGAGTACAAAAACGAGCAAGCAAGGAGGAAACACGAAAGCTCACCGAGGTTCTTGACTTCGCAAGAGTCGGAGTCGATTGAGCTTCGTCGGAGGCGGATCTTCATCGTTCCTGGCCTAGGAGGAATGTAGAGGGGTTAAAGGTGAAGCTTTTCAGTGCTTTGAAGCAAAAGGAAGGGAAACGAAGCTTTACCAACCCAAAATGCATAACAGGGGAAAGGAGGTGTCAAGGGCTACGCTCTGGCTCCGGGGGCTCTTCTGGCGGCTCTAGTCGCTTGGAAACGTCGAGGAGGTGTAGAGGGGTGCTCATGGCAAAATGAAGGACGAAGAGGTGGGCATTGGTTGTGGCTCACGGCAAAACAGGGCTTGGAGCTTGATGCTCTCGACTTCGGCTTCCAATGGGGGGTAACGACGACGACTGTCGTGGTGGAGGAGAGGTGGTGGCCTTTGGGTAGTCGTCGGCATGGAGGAGCCGATGGTGGTGGTGGCAGCTGCGAGGTTAAGGAGAAAGGGAGAGCTTTAGAGAGGTGTTTGTGTAAAGGCCGGAAAAGTTAAAATATTATGTTCTTACAATATTAAATTATGTTCGAATTTAATATTTAGGTTCTAGAAATTTTGATATTTCCGTCCTCGAGCAACTGAATTTTATTTAAACGAACTTCTATATAGTTTTGAATTGGGTTTTAGAAATGGAATTTGATTTCGGAGATCGAGCATTATAAAATTAATTTGAGTTACGAGTATTGATTGAAATTATTAAATTATGATTTTTTGACGGGATTTGATTTTCGACTTCGAGTCCGAGTATTAATAAAGATTAATTTAAACTCCGAGTTTTGATTTAAATTAATTTAATTTCCGTTATATTGAGATTAGTAAATTAAATTTAATTAAATTCGATTTAGTCGGGATTCGTTCGGGCGAGCGGGTTTTGGGATATTTTTTCGGGTTCAAAATATCTTGTGGGGACCTCTTTTATTCCCTATTTTATTTTACCTTTTTCCTTATTCCCTCTCTCTCTCTCTCTCTCTCCCTCTCTCTCTCTCTCTCTCAGCAGCTTGCCTGCAATCACACACACATTGCAAGTTGCAATGGTCCCCTCCCTTTGCCTCTTCTTCTTGTAATGTAGCAAGAGCTGGTCCCCTCCCCTCTATTTGCCTTCTTCCCTTCACTGTACTACACCTCCTCATTACTCAAACTGCAGCCCACCCAACCCATTTCCGGCGGAAATCCGAACCACTGTGAGCACCTTCTCCTCCCTCCTTTTGTGTCATGTTGTTTGATTTGGTGTCGCTTGGGGGTCTGGAAGGCTGTAGAGTGGTCGGAAGGGGATGGGCGAGCAGCGGAGCTCCGGCGAGCCTTGGTCTCCCGTTCGCGCGCCCTGTTCTATTGCCTTTGGGAAGAAGGGTTCAGCTGAACCGGTTGGGCCTTCTTTTATTTCTTTTCTTTGGTCCGGTTTTCCCCTTTTAATTAAAACAAGGTTCAGCTGGGAGTGAATTGGGAAATGGGGTGTGGGCCGGGTCATGGGCTCGGACCCTCTTCCGGGTCTGGGCTCTTTCTGTTGGGCTTTTGGGTTGGGTTGAGCTGGCTGTTGGGTTATATTATGAGTTGTGTTTTATTCTTTAATTTCGGTATTATATATATATATGATAATTATTATTATTTCTGATTTTAGTAAAATATGTATATATATTTATAAGTCCTGAAATTATTAATATTTGTATTTAAAAGGTTTTAAAAGTGAGATTAATTGATAGGGAGTTATAAATATATTTATGGTTATTGTTTTGAGACTTTATGTATATTAAGTGTTAAATTATTTTGATATTAGAATTATTTTGGGATTTGGTTATAATTATAATATTCTGAAAATTTATCCTTATATATTTTTTATTGTTTAAAAATAATATTGATTGGATTATTTAATTGATGCATTTTATGAGAATTTCAATATGTAGGATGGGAATTTTAAAGTGAATTGTTGGTCTTGACTTACAAATATGATTTGTGAGCTTAGAGTTATTTTAATAATTTAATAATGGAATTTATTTATATATGGTTTTTGAGATAAGAAACATTTCGGAATTATTTTATAACATGATTTTGGGAAAATGGGCCTTAAGGTTTAAATGTTTAATGTCGGGATTTAGATAAGCGATTTTAAAAGAGTTGTTTGATTTTCTAACTTGAGTTCTTTGAAGAGGTTGTTTCGAAAATGAGATGATGAGATGAGATGAACATGAAATGAGATATGGTTTGTGATGAAATGAGATGGAATAATCTGAAATGGGATATGAGACGAGATATGAATGATAGTTAGGGGCGCCTTGTGTGAAATAGGTAGACTTATGCATTTATATGTTATTAGGTGTTTGTGAATGTTGGACGTTGCTTGCTATCGGTGATTCTGCTCTGCCTTGTTCTCTGCTGTTCGGCTTATTCAGGTAAGTTCCTTTATGGGCTTACTCAGATTCGAAAGAGATTACCGGCTTGTGAATGTATGACATACTAGGTGTTGCATAAGCATTAAAGCATGCCATGTAGTATCATGCTAGGTTGCACTTGTGATTGAGCATTCTATTTCTTTACGCGTATGAAACAGAACGGTCGTTATCTGTGATAGTCCTAGAGTCTTTGCTAGGGTCATAGGGTAGCCCAGCCCCATCGGGTGCCCTGAGTCTATCGAGTCGATATGAGCATGATGATAGCCCAGCACCATCGGGCATATTTATTTTAATTTATGTTATGATGATGAGATATGATATGCTATAGCATCGAACCGGCCGGTCTCTGCACTAACGGAAAGGGGTGCAGAGGTAGGAGAGGGACATGCCACTTGGCATTCTTTGGGCGCCTTTATAGTTATTTCTCGCATATTGTAAATTAGGATCATGCTAGTGTGATTTAATTTCTGCATCTGCATCATCTTTATTATTAGCGTATGTGTATGTTCGCTTGCTGGACAGAGCGTGTTGGGGCCTCGGTCTGACCCCACTCGCACCAAATGTTTTTAGGTATGATTGCTCCCTGTTTATATGGCGTGGGAAAGTTCCCCGGCGATTGCAAAGAAATCTGTCTAACCCCGTTAATCTGGCCATACAATTTTAGAATTATGTTTTGGTTTTGACCCGGCCTTGCCGTGGCTTTTGTATCTAAATTATATTTCCACTTCACTTTCGTTTAAACTGAATTTATGAAACTTCGACTGATTAGAGGTTTGAAACCTCGACCCGTACCTGAATTGCAACATCCGAACGAAGGTATCCGACCTTGGAAACGTATCCCGGATATTTATATCCGGGCCGTTACAAAGTTAGTATCAGAGCGAGGTTGTGCAATTCGGGTACGCAAGGGTCGGGTGTATGTTTTGGAAAACCGCCCACGGATTTCGAAGATTTGAAAGCGTTTTAAAGGGGCAAAATGAACTTAATATGTCTAACTCGATTGGACTAAATATGAACTTGGCTTATGATAAAAGGGGAGAACCAACTAATAAGGGATCGAGTGGGTAGAAAAGGCGATAGACCATCCCTATTGGATGTAGTCGGAAACGGGTAGGCGAAATACTAGCTTGTTCTTTACAGAAGGGTCGGGAAGACTCCAAGGAGATCACTGTGATTGTCATTAACTGATTCTATGATTGAGTGCTTGATATGCTAAAGATTTGATTGTTATGTTCTAACTATTGAATGAATATTGATGATCTGTGAACGAGATAGCGGGAGTACCCTTATTTTCCTATGATTAAGCTCAGCTTTTGTGGAACCGCCCCTTTCCTTATGAATCTTTTGATAGTTCAATCGAGTCCTCCCTTCGAATATCGGTCTCCTCCACGGGAAATCGGGTTGGTAAGCATAGTGTTTCGGAAATCATGGTTGGATATGAGGGTTACTTGGGGAGAGTATCGAAAGTTGGCTTTTGATGTCATTCCAAGTTAGAAAGTAAGTGTTTCCGAGGTTGTCCTTATCAATTCTTATGACGATTCATTAGCGTCTTCTTACCACGAAAAGTCGTATCCGAGTCTCATGGGAAAGATGGGTGATGAGTCAGTTAGGGAGAGTCAATGTTGCCCTTATGGATCTCTATCGGGTTATCTTGATTGCTCTGTCCATTATTGCGTGATACTATATGGTACTACTCCTTGACCTACAATTGATCCTTAGTGTGAATTTGTGCTTATGTACTTTGATGCTCATGATGACCATTGTATAGGTTCGAACTACATTTATTATGTCCATATCATCCCGACATGATCTGTTTAGTATATTACATTGTCATACTAGGGCACGAATAAACATGTTATATGTTAGGAAGTTGTACAATTGATGTACTCTCTATGAATAGGTTCATGATAGTGTGATCGACTCTACTTTATATGAATGCCTCATAAGATGTACTCTTTAGCATTCTAGCCGATGATGCCTCGATGCTTATCATTCATTTGGTGACAAGAATCTATAGCATGCCCACCTATTCTGCGATTAACTGTTGTTGATTATTCTAGTAACTGCTATGCGTTAATTGTGCTAAGTGAGAATATGGTAGTGTGAACGAGTCTTGATAAATACATGTTCTATCCTAGTATACATCAATTTGAACTCATGTCCTCATATTCTAGCCATGTTGCTTAGACTTGCTCTACACCTTGTTGCGTTTCCCTCTCGTGTCACTATGTCGTTGAGATGTGATTGAATGAACTCTTGCGTACCGTCGTATTAACCAGTCAAGTGCATGTATGTACCATATGTTATATTGAACCACTAGTAACATGTTAGGGCCATTGGTTGTGACTTGTGCGAATTCTACCTTGCCTACGTTATTGTTGATTCACTCTTGAACTAGGTACCTGATAGTGTGGCTCTTTCCTCTTTCTGTTCTCTTAACATGTTTCACTCGTCCTGATGAGTTTAATGATGAATTCGATGTTTGACTAGCTTTCCGTGATGATCAAACCTAGCATGCTTACATGGTAAAGATGTCTAATACTCTATGATGGCTTCTCGTGCTTGTATGAACCTATGACTTGACACCCCGCTTAATCACGCACCACCCTATATCATGATTTTGCATCTGCATGACGCATGAATATCTGGATGAATCTAGTTGAATTACTTTAATTCTACTCATGTTCGATGTGTGCTATTAGTATCATGTAGGGCTTATGATTTCCAATATGACCCGCTAAATGATCACGTGTTGTACTTGTTCTATGATGTGACAACTATTGTACCCTATATGTACTCTATGATGGTTCTTTCTTAGCATGATTATAACCTAGCATCCATGATGTCCATCTTGTTACTTTTGATGATGCCTCATGTTTCGTGAACATTATGTTGAAACTCCTCTTAATGAATCTTGACTATGCTTGTATCGCATTATGTATCGCTAGTATCATGTAGGATCTATGCTCTCTAAATGGATCTCGCCATAGGATTCCGTGCCATACTTGACCTAATATGCGATCATTGTTGTTAGATGTGATAATTACTATGCTACTCTTATGTGTTCTCGTATGACGTTTCATCTGATTGTTATAATATACCTTGCCATGATATATTTTGACTCATTTGTTGACTTGTATACCATGCTTTTACCTTGTTCATATGCATGATGATCGTTATCTTCACTAAATTCCGCATGACTTCGAATCATACATGATCATTGTTGGTTCCGCCCATCTTGCTTGAAGTTACGTGGCATATCTGTTTCCATGGAATACTAGAATGTTAGCTTATTTCACATACATCGACATCGGATTTGATTGTGTCTTTGATATGAATACGAATGTTGCCCCGGGATAGGTGCATGTTAGTGTGGATTAATGTGGTGGATATGCTCCATAGTGAATTCATGCTTGTTTGTCACAATGGTACCCTAATGGACTTCCATAAAGGCATCGTTGCTATTCCCGAGTCGGAGTCTTGTCTCTAGTCATGTCGTCTTTAGCTTTGGTCTATTCCGTCTCGAAAGGAACATTGGGTCGTCCACTCTTGTCACTCCCCTATCTCCGCTAACTTAAACTTCTACGCGTTATCTTGGATGAGCGACCACATGGAAAAAGGGATCGGGAAGTCGACTAGCGATATAGCAGCGAAGCGGAAGTGTGGGCCCATAACCCACGGGCCTCAGGATCGATAATGTCGACGGAACGAGCTCGCTTTGAGGATTACAATTGTTGAGTACGATATGACTTGCAGGTGGGAGCGTCCTCTATTCGAATTGCTAACCCTTTCTGAGCTTGTTGATGATGATATTGCACTGACTTGATGTTGAAAGTTGCTTGTTGATGTGATGATATGATTCGATGCCTTACAGTCCTAATGTGCCATGATGACTTGACGTGATGCTATTCTGAGTTGCTAAGCATGATCTAAATTCCTTTCCTATATAGTATGAACTGCAAATGCCGAGAATCTGAACTAGTTATTAGCTAAGATCATGATGAAACTTTCTAGTTGAATTGACTTTATTCATATATGGTGTTATGTGATAATTTTGAGCATGACGGTAAATTTAGACTTTTGATACTTGTTACAATGCTTAATGATGCTATTGATATAAATGTTAGTTGATATGATGTAGTCCTTATGTGCAATAATGTCCATGATTGCTTCTTCTTTGAACATGTGAGTGAGGTCCCTTGGCTGAGCGGTCAGAGAATGGAGAAAGGTTTTGAGTGATTAGAATGATCGACGGTGGTGAGGGAAAGTTGCAGAAGAGGGGTGTTGACTTAGGTTGGACCGAGTGGGTTCGGAAATTATAAGAGGTAATGCTTGATGATTTTCGACGAACTCCTAGGGGAATCTTGGGTGAGAGTATGGTTAGGAATAGGTCGGATAGGCGGTGGTCGAGGAATTTTACTAGAGAATGTGCGGTTAGCAGGGCATGATGCTTGTGAACTCTTGGGAAGTGTGGAAGTGTAAGAAATGACTTTTAAGAGTAAGGAAAATATAGTATGAGGGGGCCTCGAGTGTGAGGTTAGAGATAGTAGTTGGATTCTTAGAGGTGGATTGCTAGTGAGAGTTCTTGGTGGAATGAGGGGCGAGATTAGGGGTATTGAAATGAATTGGGACTTCTTTTGAGGATGTTACTTGAGCTGATGTTGGTGAATCTAGATGAGGCTGGTTTTGATGTAGGAATTGAAATCGAGCGAGCGGGGTTTGCGTTTATTTTGCCTGGTGATGATGTGAAAGCTTTCTTGATTATGTGATTTATTAAAATGACTTGGCATGATGTTAGATAGCGACTATGATGAATCTGATATGGCTGATATTACATGTTGATGTGCAATATTGAATCCTAATTGGTAGTGACAACTATACTCATGATATAATGACTCATTGCTATCCTACTATGTTGTTCTAAAAGCATGTTATAATGTGTTGAATGAATCATGAAATAATGATATGTTGCTATGTGAGAGCATGATGTTGTATTATGATCAGGAGATGTTAAATGATGAATATTGATTTGGATCATGAATCTGACTTATATATATGAGATAATTGTGTGTGATTGCTAAGTGCTCATTATATGACATTGTATGAGTTGAGATGATGTTTTGCGAGTATGCTGACGTTTTGGTGATTCACACATTGACTGACCTTTCCTTTTGCTGAATCTTAATAACCTGACCTTGATGTGTTGATGTGTTGACAATGGGTTTTGGTTCATTAATTCTGTGATGAGAAATGCTTTTATGACCTTTGGTATGATCTGGAGATATGATGTGACCTTGTGGCACTACGATGGTATATGTTGAGACTTGCCTTATGATGTGTTGATTGGAGATTGGTTGGTTATACAGTTATGCATTTCTTATGGCTTATGCATCTTGCTTGAATTGAGACTGATAGATTGATTCGATTCTGGAAACTAGGAAGAGAATATGGGATTAGCCCTTAGAGGTGGATGACTCCACCTCCTACCCTCGGAATTTGATTGATTGGTATGTGTGAAGCTGATTTGGTTTCCGGAAGAGTTTTGACAAAATCTTGATTTGAAAGGATTTGACTTGTTTTGGTGTAAAGTTGCTTGATTAAAAATTGAATTCGAAGATTTTGAGCGGTTTTAAAAATGGCCAACTTGGGGTTTTAAAGAAGTTGAGAGTTTCAATGATTTGGATGACAATCCTTTTATTTACAAACGCTTTAAGGATTTACGAACTGGATTTACATTATGACGTCTCACGAAGTGGATACAAGCATTGCATAGGGGCGCTTATAGATTGCTTGCTAAGACCTAGTCGGACGCTATAATGCTTTTAGAGTTGTGGTACTTCCGAAAAGTCGAAGCGAGGATGTCATAGGGGCGCTTATTACACACTCGACAAGACCCATTTGGAGATGTCACGACCGTGACCAGGATGTTGTGAGAATCCCGGAAGACGCAACCGAGACGATTACAAGATCCTCGGACATGGTCCTCAGACTCACCGATTTTAAAACTTCATCCCCTTTGCTTTAAAATAATTTTAGTCTTGGGGACGAGACTTGTTTTTAGAGGTGGATGAACGTAAAGGCCGGAAAAGTTAAAATATTATGTTCTTACAATATTAAATTATGTTTGAATTTAATATTTAGGTTCTAGAAATTTTGATATTTCCGTCATCGAGCAACTGAATTTTATTTAAACGAACTTCTATATAGTTTTGAATTGAGTTTTAGAAATGGAATTTAATTTCGGAGATCGAGCATTATAAAATAAATTTGAGTTACGAGTATTGATTGAAATTATTAAATTAGGATTTTTTGACGGGATTTGATTTTCGACTTCGAGTCCGAGTATTAATAAAGATTAATTTAAACTCCGAGTTTTGATTTAAATTAATTTAATTTCCATTATATTGAGAATAGTAAATTAAATTTAATTAAATTCGATTTAGTCGGGATTCGTTCGGGCGAGTAGGTTTTGGGATATTTTTTTGGGTTCAAAATATCTTGTGGGGACCTCTTTTATTCCCTATTTTATTTTACCTTTTTCCTTATTCTCTCTCTCTCTCTCTCTCTCTCTCTCTCTCTCTCTCTCTCTCTCTCTCTCTCTCTCTCTCTCTCTCTCTCTCTCTCTCTCTCTCTCTCTCTCTCTCTCTCTCTCGGCAGCTTGCCTGCAATCACACACACATTGCAAGTTGCAATGGTCCCCTCCCTTTGCCTCTTCTTCTTGTAATGTAGCAAGAGCTGGTCGCCTCCCCTCTATTTGCCTTCTTCTCTTCACTGTACTACACCTCCTCATTACTCAAACTGTAGCCCACCCAACCCATTTCACCTCCCAACCCCTTCCTCTCTTCTGTTTCTTCAGAAACCCACAACAACTCCCCCTCCAAAACATGTGCATCAATCCATCACCCAAGCTAGCATCATTGCTCCTAGCACGATGCTTGTATATCAACTCAGTCAAGAGCCAAAACTCTGTCTTAGGCACTCTTACAAACACCTGGTGTGCACCATATTTTTTCCAAAAGTCTCACTTCCTACAACCCAATATTAGCGCCTCCACCTCCATTCTCGTTGAGCTCCGACCTTCCCTCCGTGTTCTCAGCAAACCAGGCTGCCACCACCACCCTCTTCCTCCCGTCGCCGTCATCAAGCGCAGCCCAAGCGCACCTCGGAGCCACCTCCGGAGAGCCGGAGCCGCCGCCGAACTGGGTTTCCTCTCCTTTCCCCTGTCTCCTTCATTCCGTGGGTGAGCCTCTATTTCTCCCTCCTCTTACTCTTAAATGTCGTAAAGCCTCACCTTTATGCTCTTCTCTTCCTTCCCAGGCCAAGATCAGCTCGAACCCACCTCCGTTGTAGTCGAATCGATCCGAATCGGACCTCTTTCCGGCGGAAATCCGAACCACTGTGAGCACCTTCTCCTCCCTCCTTCTATGTCATGTTGTTTGATTTGGTGTCGCTTGGGGGTCTGGAAGGCTGTAGAGTGGTCGGAAGGGGATGGGCGAGCAGTGGAGCTCCGGCGAGCCTTGGTCTCCCGTTCGCGCGCCCTGTTCTATTGCCTTTGGGAAGAAGGGTTCAGCTGAACCGGTTGGGCCTTCTTTTATTTCTTTTCTTTGGTCCGGTTTTCCCCTTTTAATTAAAACAAGGTTCAGCTGGGAGTGAATTGGGAAATAGGGTGTGGGCCGGGTCATGGGCTCGGACCCTCTTCCGGGTCTGGGCTCTCTCTGTTGGGCTTTTGGGTTGGGTTGAGCTGGCTGTTGGGTTATATTATGAGTTGTGTTTTATTCTTTAATTTCGGTATTATATATATATGATAATTGTTATTATTTCCGATTTTAGTAAAATATGTATATATATTTATAAGTCCTGAAATTATTAATATTTGTATTTAAAAGGTTTTAAAAGTGAGATTAATTCATAGGGAGTTATAAATATATTTATGGTTATTGTTTTGAGACTTTATGTATATTAAGTGTTAAATTATTTTGATATTAGAATTATTTTGGGATTTGGTTATAATTATAATATTCTGGAAATTTATCCTTATATATTGTTTATTGTTTAAAAATAATATTGATTGGATTATTTGATTGATGCATTTTATTAGAATTTCAATATGTAGGATGGGAATTTTAAAGTGAATTGTTGGTCTTGACTTACAAATATGATTTGTGAGCTTAGAGTTATTTTAATAATTTAATAATGGAATTTATTTATATATGGTTTTTGAGATAAGAAACATTTCAGAATTATTTTATAACATGATTTTGGGAAAATGGGCCTTAAGGTTTAAATGTTTAATGTCGGGATTTAGATAAGCGATTTTAAAAGAGTTGTTTGATTTTCTAACTTGAATTCTTTGAAGAGGTTGTTTCGAAAATGAGATGATGAGATGAGATGAACATGAAATGAGATATGATTTGTGATGAAATGAGATGGAATAATCTGAAATGGGATATGAGACGAGATATGAATGATAGTTAGGGGCGCCTTGTGTGAAATAGGTAGACTTATGCATTTATATGTTATTAGGTGTTTGTGAATGTTGGACGTTGCTTGCTATCGGTGATTCTGCTCTGCCTTGTTCTCTGCTGTTCGGCTTATTCAGGTAAGTTCCTTTATGGGCTTACTCAGATTCGAAATAGATTACCGGCTTGTGAATGTATGACATCCTAGGTGTTGCATAAGCATTAAAGCATGCCATGTAGTATCATGCTAGGTTGCACTTGTGATTGAGCATTCTATTTCTTTACGTGTATGAACCAGAACGACCGTTATCTGTGATAGTCCTAGAGTCTTTGCTAGGGTCATAGGGTAGCCCAGCCCCATCGGGTGCCCTGAGTCTATCGAGTCGATATGAGCATGATGATAGCCAAGCACCATCAGGCATATTTATTTTAATTTATGTTATGATGATGAGATATGATGATGAGATATGATATGCTATAGCATCGAACCGGCCGGTCTATGCACTAACGGAAAGGGGTGCAGAGGTAGGAGAGGGACATGCCACTTGGCATTCTTTGGGCGCCTTTACAGTTATTTCTCGCATATTGTAAATTAGGATCATGCTAGTGTGATTTAATTTCCGCATCTGCATCATCTTTATTATTAGCGTATGTGTATGTTCGCTTGCTGGACAGAGCGTGTTGGGGCCTCGGTCTGACCCCACTCGCACCAAATGTTTTTAGGTATGATTGCTCCCTCTTTATATGGCGTGGGAAAGTTCCCCGGCGATTGCAAAGAAATCTGTCTAACCCCGTTAATCTGGCCATACAATTTTAGAATTATGTTTTGGTTTTGACCCGGCCTTGCTGTGGCTTTTGTATCTAAATTATATTTACACTTCACTTTCGTTTAAACTGAATTTATGAAACTTCGACTGATTAGAGGTTTGAAACCTCGACCCGTACCTGAATTGCAACATCCGAACGAAGGTATCCGACCTTCGAAACGTATCCCGGATATTTATATCCGGGCCGTTACAGTTTGAAAGGTGAAAAACAGAGCTGGGGATGGATGTGCCATATGTCTGCTTGGATTCAAATAAAAGGGGTAAGGGGACAGATTTCTGAAATCAACAAGGAGAGGGAGAGGTGGTGTTTGGTGTGGGTAAAGGCCTGAAATGGTGTGGGGTGTTTGGACAATTTGGGAAATGAGACGAAGAAAGGAGTTGGGTGCTACAGCAGCTCTTCAAGGCAGACCGAGAGAGAGAGAGAGGTGTGGTCCTAAAAATTTTGAATACGCGGAATATATCCCGAAAACTAGTCCCCAAACCCGCTCACTCGATCTTATTCCGACTCAATTAAAATTATCCAAAGGTTCAAATTCGAATAATAACAATAATAATGAAATCCGAACGATATCTTCGATATCGGTATAAGAAATCAGAAATAAACCCATTTTTAGATCCAATCCAAATTTATGCCGGAATCCACTCCAAAGAATTAAAATAAAATTATTCTGCCTGAGGACGGAATTTTCAAAATTTTTCGAAATAATATAATTCAAATCCCAATTAAATCAATATTAAATCGAAATTAATTCTAAATTTATAAAGTAATATTTTAAAATCTTCCGGTCTTTACATCATCCACCTCTAAAAACAAGTCTCGTCCTCGAGACTAAAATCGTTTTCAAAATCGATCAAGTCTTTCTCAAGACATAGAACCCTACAAATCATTCCAAACCGGGGCCAAACCATTTTCAAAACCTCGAATCTTAGAAAATATTTCAAAAGCTCAAGTCGATCCTTCCTCTGTCAGTCAATCAAGTTTCAGAACTTAGGGGGTGGAATCATCCACCTCTAAGGGCTAATCCTACATTCTCTTCCTAGGTTTGTCTTTCAAAGATCAATTTCATGCTATCATTCTAGAGATATCATCGTGCTCATCGGCAACTATCTCGAATCATCTCAGAATCTCATATATATCACAATAATCAAGCCAAGCTATCAACTTTCATCACACGAACAAGCATATCAAGGGTTGCATCCTACCAATATCATGCGAGCAAGTCATTACAAATCAAGAGGATCATCGCAAATTGCATCATATCACCATATATTATCCATATAACTATCATATAAGCACAACAACATAGAGATAAACATCAAAGCACTGTTGTTAAAGGAGGCTTCATATGTCAAGTAATTACAAATATAAAGATGTCAATAAATGTAAATCGACTCCTGGCTTAAGCAAATAATTACAAGACTTCCTCCCGTTGTAGTGGAAGGGTAGTCAGGATCGATCCACGAGGAGGCGTGTCAGCGGGATCCTAGTAGCTTTGGAAATCTCACGTCCGTGTCGACCAGAAGCCTCGATTTCGACCTTGGGCCTCGATGTCGTCCTCGGCTGTCGATGTTCTCTGCAACAGAAGACCTGCAAAGACAAAAACAAGTGGTCGATATCGACTGAAGGGGTCGATATCGATGTCAGTCCACGAAATCGACTGGCTCAGAAGACTGCCAGTCGACACAGAGAGGTCGATATCGATGCTAGGGGGTCGATATCGATGCTTGCAGAAGTTTTCCAGGAGTCTCGAGATCGACTCAGAAAACCGTCGTTCTATCAGTTTGGGCGATATCGACCTCTGTTGTCGATATCGATGTCTTCATGCAGTGTTTTAGTACTTCGTCGGCAAAGAAAGGCCGAAGATTTTAAGAATGGAGAGAGAAGTAATGAAAAGAAATAAAACAGTGGGTTTTTGTGGGTATAAAATATATAAAAAGCAACTCCTAGGATTAGGGTTTACCACAACGTTAACCAATGCATGCGATGAGATAAATAAGACGGACAATTGCGCTATTTCACCCGAGGGACAAGCTTTCGCCGTACACCAACTCTTAGGATTACTCTTGCAAATAAACCTAATTGTCTCTACAAATTTTATGTTTATAACTCAAGTTGTTAGCATGAATCCCTTTTCTTTCGATTAGGACTAAACATAGAATCGTAGGAGGAGAGATAGACACAACGATATCGACATCAAATACTTACCTCAAGTGCGCATGGCTAACGTCGGGCTCACCCCGACCCTAAGAGCTTTGGGGAACTACTCGCTTCTCATCATGGAACTCTTTGTTGATTGAAAGTAAGAAACTTGCATTAAAATAAACTTCGAAGCTTTACAACTCAACGTCAACTTTCGCAAACGTCAAACCCTAAAACTTCTCTCTAACTCTATTGTATGTAATTGAACTCTAAAATTGGATTGGATTCGTTCTAGGATGATCTAAAAAATCAGCCCCTAGGGCTTTATTTATAGGCTACTAATCCTCGCTATCCAAGGATTGTAACTCCTATCTAAACTATGAACTCTATCCAAACAATTAGGATATGTCTTTTATTTCGATAAAACTAAAATAACTTAAAGGTAAAAGATAAATAAAACATCAGCTGCTATCCATCTTGAAAGTATGAGATAATTCCTTGCCTCCTTGAAGATATAGTTCCAATCCGCATTCGAAATCGAGTCTATCTTCTGTCGAGATAAGGGGTCGATATCGAGGTCTCTGTTCCTGTTCGACTTGTCCAGCTCCAGTTGATGTCTATGACGATGGTCGATATCGATGCATGTATGTCGATATCGAGGCTTTCTTGTCTGGTCTGTGTGGCTTATCTCGACACTCAGAAGTCGTGTCGAAATCTAGGGTCAATATCGATGTCACCAGTCGATATCGACCTCTTCTCAGCTTCACTTGGCTTGTTCGTTTTGACTCCGATTTCATCGAATTCCTGCATGGTTAGCTCAAAACTCGTGTAGACTCTATTTCTTATACTTTAGCTCATTCTTACACAAGTTTATATACTTTTGAAGCTTTTCTTTGGAAATCGAATGAAATATGAAGTCAAAAGATGCAATAAACAAAGGTACAAATATGTACATCAGAACACCCCATACTTAGACTTGCTTGTCCTCAAACAATAACCAAGCAATAACCAACACCTACAACACACCCTTCAAGTCTCCGCCTTTGTCAAAAGCAACATCATAAGTGGTAGCAAAGTAAAGCAAGTGAATTTAACGTCATAGCACATATTTTGGCGATCCATAGGCATATGCAATTTTGATCCAACTTCACAGGGATAATGTGTTTGCACTCAACTCTCATGTGTTTAGGCTATGAAGATCAACTCTCAACTCAATTCCGTATACAATCTCCTAAACATTGCAATTTATAAAAATCCACTTCGCAACCAATTATGAAAATGCAATAAGAATCATCAGGAGGACTTTCGCTCAATGGAAGACTTCAAAGAAGACTCCATTCGGCGGGGTTGTAATGGGGCTTGGTATGAAATAAAAGGTATGGAATTATTTGGCTATGTGGTGCTTTTATAATTCAGGAATCAAGACTCCTAAATCTCACACTTGCAATACCCAAACCATAACTCTTCAATGTAAGCTCAATCTCTATAATGCTCTTTCCCAACTCATCTTTACATAATATGCTCTAAAGATGCACTAACAGATGTAAACCATTCGATCAACCCTTCTTCCAAGTTCTAATATACCTCTCAAAGAATATAACACTTGTATGAATAAAAGACTTAAGGATTTTGGCTCATGCACTATATATATAACTTTATTTTTTTTCGGATTTTTTTTTCCGAAAATAATAAGCAAATAGGTGCATTTATATGGTGAGCCAAAGGATCCTTTTACAAAATATGACAAAATGCAAATATGCACCAACCCAATATTTCCTTGCTCAAAACTGGACATTATGCACTTTTCTTTCCACAAGGCATTAGTCCAGCCAATCTAAGTCTCAATTCCCAAATGGGGGTCAGGCTCAATTCGGCTTAGGGATAATTTTGTGGAGTTTGCAAATTCAGACTCAGGCTAATATTCTGGCTTCAAGCAGGGATAATGCAGGGTAGGTAAAGAGAGGATAAAAATGGCTTAAAAGATGCCTCCATCATTTAATTCTCGTAAACATAATCATATGTATGCATTGGCTTTGAATAACTATCACAACATTTAGAGATGCATAGGAAGAGTAAATTCACTCAAGAAAGCGGAGGGATTTTTGATGTTCTCCCTATAGGTCAAACTTCTCACAAGGACAATTTTTGTTGGATTTGCTTTTTAGCCTAGGATCATATGTGCTCAATTTCATCACAAGTTCACAATCTACATAAAAATTTTAAAGACTTAGGCTAAACCATCCAAATATGCCATAGGATTTACATGATCAAGTCAGCTATTGAGTTTTCATCGTAGGACATCTAAGTAGGGATAGAAAAAACAAACTTAAAAAATAAACATGCATTTTTTTTTTGTATTTTTGACATTTTTCTATATTTTTTTTAGATTTTGACATTTTATAAAAGTAAGACTAAGAACAAAAATTTAAACATGAATGCAATGCGAAGAAGAAACCAAGTTATGACCATAAATTTTATAAAAGTAAGACTAAGAACAAAAATTTAAACATGAATGTAATGCGAAGAAGAAACCAAGTTATGACCATAAGACATGTTTTTCCCCCACCCCATACTTAAAATATACAGTGTCCTCACTGTATTAAAAAGAAGAACAAGGGTAGAGAGAAACTCACAGCGCAACCTGCGGATTCAGGTCGATTTCAGGCTGGGTCGATGCCAGAAGTCGATATCTAGGTCAGTGGTCGATGTCGACTGCATCTGTCGAAATTCGAGGAAGAAGATGAAGACAAGGGCTGCCAGGTTGGGGTCGATATCGAGTATTAGGGTCGATATCGACCTCTCTTTTTTTCTCCTGAGTCCTCGATGTCGACTCCAGGAGATGGCTTGACCCTGGGGGGGTCAATTTCGACTGGCCTGGTCGATTTCGACTGCCTCTACAGAAGCTTCTTTTCTTCTTCGTCGTTCCTCTTGCTTGATAACCTGAAATCTTTGTTAGAAATATAGATAAAGCACAAATTATCTCATTTTTAAAAGTTCAAAATCCAAAAGTTAAATCCTAAAAACCATCTATGCGAAAAAAAATTTAAAGGTTTTATGTACACGCTCTAGATTTTTGAGTCGCTGGGCCGACTTCTCCGTCAATTCTTCACGACCCTTTTATGTAGGGACCCTTCGAGCATGAGCCTTTTCCTGGATCATCTAGGTCCTTTTGGTAGTAGCTAAATTCAGCGACCAAGGCTTCTTTGATGTTAGGTTCTTCTTTGGGCGCTTTCCTTCTCTTTCTTGACCTAACTTTTGCAGTATAGGCAAACCTTGGAGCTTTAACCCTCTCATTAGTAGAGTTATCAATAATGGGTTTAATTGATTCATCAATAAGGGATAGAGGAGGGTTAGGAGTCATACTTGGGCTTACCTGTTTGGGCCCGAAACAGAAATCTTCGGGCTGAGGGGTGGTCGATATCGATATGTGGGGGTCGATATCGACCTCTGTGACCCCATACTTAAGCTCCTGGCAGCGATCTAGCATACTCGATTTCGACCAAGGGGGGTCGATTTCGATGTTTTTAGTCGATATCGGCTGGTTCCAATCGATGTCGAACCTGCTTGCTGTTTCCGTCCTCGCCAATAAAAATTTTCTAAGCTTCTCCTTAGCCGGCGAGAGGACTACTTGCTCCAGGTGCTTTGTTTCGCTCATGGTAGGGTTGAAAGAGAATTCTATCACTTCGTTCCCTATAGTAAAGGTTAGTAATCCTCGACGTACATTGATATTGGCATCTGCAGTAGCTAAGAAAGGCCTACCAAGTATAATAGGCACTACATGATCTTCAGGCATCTCCAATACAATGAAATCAGTAGGCACAAAGAACTTACCTACCTTTACCGGAATGTCATCAACTATACCTGTGGGCCTGACGAATGACTTATCAGCCATATAGAGTTTCATGTCCACAGGTTCAAGTGCGCCAATGTTCACCTTTTGCCCAATAGAGAGAGGCATGAGACTTACACTTGGCCCTAGGTCACATAGGGCTTTATAGCGATGTTGGCCAAGTCCCACGGTGATTGCAAACTTCCCTGGATCACTCTTCTTCTCAGGGAAGTCCATCTTCGAGCACTCCTCTGCGATCTCTGCCATGGATCTCTTCTTGCTCAGGATGTCTTTCAGGAATCGCACATAGGCAGGCATCTCGCTTAGGGCTTCTGTAAGAGGGATAGTAACGTTAAGTCCTTGAAGAATCTTTACGAAGTGCCTAAACTCACCTTTGGTGGGATCCTGCAATGCTTTGGATGGGAATGGCAACGTCTTCTTTGGTGGAGGGGCCAAAACGGTGGTCGGAGGGGCCTGCTGGACATCGACATCGACTGGAATGTGGTCGATATCGAATGGGATGGTCGATTTCGACCTCTGTTGTGGCTCTGATGGCTCTGCAGTGGCCTCGATATCGACCTAGGTGTCGACCTGGGGGTCGATATCGACCTCATCCTCGACATCGACTGGTCTGTCGATGTCGACTGGATCTATTGCTTTCTCCGATTCCGTTCGTGGCTTTTGTACTTTGTTGCCACTCCTTAATTATATGGCTGCGACATGGCCCGTCCCGGATTGTCCCTTAGGATTTATAGTAGGTTGCCCAGGGAGTGTTCCGGACGGTCTAGGAATTTGTGCTGCCAATTGACCCAGTTGGGTCTCTACGTTCTTTTTCCATATATCCATCTCCCCAATCCTTGTGGTAAGGTGATTGAGTTGAGAATGGATGGCATTGTTGGATTGATCATTCTTAGCTTGATTCCTCCTTATCTCATCTAGCACAAGTTGAAGATCATCCTTCTTTTGGTCTCTCTCCGGGTGCCCAGGAGCTCTATAAGGCGGAGGGTCCCTAGGGTTAACCGGGTTCCTTTGTGGTTGATGGAACCTTTGTTCTCCCCAATATTGGTGATTGGGACCCCTCATGTAGCGCGCCTCTTGGTGAGTCTCCGCTAGGTGTACTTGTTCGGCGTGTAGGCACTCGATGGTGGTGTGCCGCTGCGATCCGCATTCAATGCAATCTTGGTTCACTAAAAGGAACCTTACTTGCTTTTGGAGCTTTCGAAGTTGATCCCTATGAAATTGCTCCTTTACATCCGGATCGATTACATTGGAGGGTTCATATAAGGGCATAGATCGGGTAGGCCTCGATGATGATGATGTGTCGGAAGCCTCAGGAGTCCCATATGTATTGTCAAATTCCACCAACCTCTCTATGGTCTCCCAAGCCTCTTGTGGGGCGAGTTCAAGGTAGCCATAGGCGGTGTAGGTGTTGATCCTCTCCTTAGTTGCAGCGTCAAGAGCATTGTAAATGATTTCCTGAATTACATACGGTGGTTGGCCATGCGTCGGGCATGATCATAGGAGGTCCTTAAACCTTTCCCAAACAGTCGCCAGAGCCTCACCAGGCTTTTGTTTGAAAGCCGTGATTTTCTGTCGGATCAACGCCGTCTTAGAAGGAGGAAAGAACTTGTTGAGGAACGCGTCCTTGACTTCATTCCAGGTGCGGAGCGATCTTGGCGCTAAGCTCTCCAACCACTGCAATGCTTTTCCTGTAAGAGACCAGCGAAAGGCTTTTAGGTGGACATATTCAAGACTTCGTCCATCAGCAATAATATCACAAAGGTCTAAAAAGGTAGAAATATGTGCCATAGGGCATTCGTTAGGTTTTCCTTCATATTGATGCCTTCTAATCTCAATAAGGAAGTTAGGTTTAATTTCAAAATTTGAGGCAGGGATAAGAATTGCCGATTCAGGCAATTCAACAACTGACCTAGTGATGAGTATACCCGAGTGCCTTGTTTTGAGATGGGTGCTTGATGTACATATTTGTACCTTTGTTTATTGCATCTTTTGACTTCATATTTTATTTGATTTCCAAAGAAAAGCTTCAAAAGTATATAAACTTGTGTAAGAATGAGCTAAAGTATAAGAAATAGAGTCTGCACGAGTTTTGAGCTAACCATGCAGGAATTCGATGAAATCGGAGTCAAAACGAACAAGCCAAGTGAAGCTGAGAAGAGGTCGATATCGACTGGTGACATCGATATCGACCCTAGATTTCGACACGACTTCTGAGTGTCGAGATAAGCCACACAGACCAGACAAGAAAGCCTCGATATCGACATACATGCATCGATATCGACCATCGTCATAGACATCGACTGGAGCTGGAAAAGTCAAGCAGGAACAGAGACCTCGATATCGACCCCCTGGTGTCGATATCGACCCCTCATCTCGACAGAAGATAGACTCGATTTCGAATGCGGATTGGAACTATATCTTCAAGGAGGCAAGGAATTATCTCATACTTTCAAGATGGATAGCAGCTGATGTTTTATTTATCTTTTACCTTTAAGTTATTTAAGTTTTATCGAAATAAAAGACCTATCCTAATTGTTTGGATAGAGTTCATAGTTTAGATAGGAGTTACAATCCTTGGATAGCGAGGATTAGTAGCCTATAAATAAAGCCCTAGGGGCTGATTTGTTAGATCATCCTAGAATGAATCCAATCCAATTTTAGAGTTCAATTACATACAATAGAGTTAGAGAGAAGTTTTAGGGTTTGACGTTTGCGAAAGTTGACGTTGAGTTGTAAAACTTCGAAGTTTATTTTAATGCAAGTTTCTTACTTTCAATCAACAAAGAGTTCCATGATGAGAAGCGAGTAGTTCCCCAAAGCTCTTAGGGTCGGGGTGAGCCCGACGTTAGCCATGCGCGCTTGAGGTAAGTATTTGATGTCGATATCGTTGTGTCTATCTCTCCTCCTACGATTCTATGTTTAGTCCTAATCGAAAGAAAAGGGATTCATGCTAACAACTTGAGTTATAAACATAAATTTGTAGAGACAATTAGGTTTATTTGCAAGAGTAATCCTAAGAGTTGGTGTACGGCGAAAGCTTGTCCCTCGGGTGAAATAGCGCAATGGTCCGTCTTATTTATCTTATCGCATGCATTGGTTAATGTTGTGGTAAACCCTAATCCTGATAGTTGCTTTTTATATATTTTATACCCACAAAAACCCACTGTTTTATTTCTTTTCATTACTTCTCTCTCCATTCTTAAAATCTTCGGCCTTTCTTTGCCGACGAAGTACTAACTCACTGCAGGAAGACATCGATATCGACAACAGAGGTCGATATCGACCAAACTGATAGATCGACGATTTTCTGAGTCGATCTCGAGACTCCTGGAAAACTTCTGCAAGCATCGATATCGACCCCCTAGCATCGATATCGACCCCTCTGTGTCGACTGGCAGTCTTCTGAGCCAGTCGATTTCGTGGACTGACATCGATATCGACCCCTTCAGTCGATATCGACCACTTGTTTTTGTCTTTGCAGGTCTTCTGTTGCAGAGAACATCGACAGCCGAGGACGACATCGAGGCCCAAGGTCGAAATCGAGGCTTCTGGTCGACACGGACGTGAGATTTCCAAAGCTACTAGGATCCCGCTGACACGCCTCCTCGTGGATCGATCCTGACTACCCTTCCACTACAACGGGAGGAAGTCTTGTAATTATTTGCTTAAGCCAGGAGTCGATTTACATTTATTTACATCTTTATATTTGTAATTACTTGACATATCAAGCCTCCTGCAACAACAAATTGGCGCCGTTGCCGGGGAGGCAATCAATCGCGCCCTAGTAGTCTATCTCACGTCTCTACCTAGTTTGGTTTTAGGTGTATGCGACGCACTGATCGCCCGCCTGAATTTGAAGGAGTAGACGATCCTGAGCGTTATTTCCATCTAAGGGCCCAAGCTCAAATAATCATGGCAGACAACGCAAACCAGGCTGAACTTATTGAGCAACTAAGGAAGCAGGTTGAGGACCTAACGACTAGAGAGGCGGCACTTAAGGAGCGTGCGGATAGGGAGGAGGAAGGTCGGAGGCAAATAGAAGCCCAAATCAATGCCCTCCCTAGGCAACTATTAGGATTAGGGTTTAATTGCCGATAAGAAATGAATGTCAATATTATCGGGGACCTATTTTTAGTAGGAGCATACCATAAAGCAAGTAGGGCATAAATGTACACAAGCCCCAAGTCATGGGCCCTACAGGATACTAATGTCTCGGTGAAAGGCGTAGATGTGCAACATATGATACATGTACATTCAACAACTGAGCACCAACATATGCAAGAGGTCAAGACAATCATAAGGCAATAATATGGAACCAAGGAAGAAACATAGCGGGGGACAACACAAGCCTAAGATAGTGTGACTTCATATATGTACATGGATACAAGTCAATAAATATCGTTACATGGCATGTATTTAACATAATGATACATAAAGTCGTTCAACATAGTAATGCATCAAGTCACGTAAATACAGATAGGGCCACCGTTATAACCAAACAGAGATTTCCAAGGGCAATATCGACTTATCCCCACAGACTCAAAAGCTCATTTCCCGTGGAATACGTGTAACTCATTTCGAGAACATAGAAGGGTACTCAAATTACTCCCGAAAGAAGATGGCGGAGTTCGGAGAGAAGTTAATGACAAGGAGACATCAGTTGACCACTACGAGAATCGAGGAGGATGACTCCACAAAACAACTCGTCCCATAGACTCAGAACCATTCAAGGTTGGTATTCTAGTACACTAACCCACACAGGGCATGACCTATGTGTCAAGTACCCTACTCCATCATACGCTCAAGTAGTCAACGTTCCTGAACCAATCTCCCGGACATGATTAGATTCCCAATACCGTTTCCCATAAAAGACATCGATACCATAAAGAATGACCTGATCAGAATACCAATTGAGACATGGAAGAAGATAGAAGGGGAGGAAATCAGAATAAAGGGAATAGGCATCCCTCAACCATCACTAACCTTTAACCAAACTTCTTCAAACCAGAGACAAAATGAAAGGGAAAGACACCAACAACGGAATCATGGAGGAGACTGCTCTATAAGACAGAAATTCCGACTATACAGAAGGAAGGGCTCCATCGCTTCTCCCACTCACATAGAGATGCAACACTCAGTCTAAGTATATCAACAGATTTCTAGTTCTAGCATAATAGCACTCAACACAGAATCAGTCAGTGACAATTATAATGATCTCCTTTGAGGGAGATCGTTCTCTGGCCCAATTAATACATAAAGCACATCAAGCAATCTAATACCGCTCTTCGAGGAGCGACTGACTGGAGGGGCAAAAACCTCACGATCTCTACCTAACTCGCCACTCCAACCACCTTGCTGCAATTCCTTGAAGTCTTCCAAACCATTTGTAAAGAATAAGCTAATATTTCGCCTAGCCGTTCCCAACTACATCCAATAGGGATGGTCTAACGCCTTTTCTACCCACTCGATCCCTTTGGTTTGATCCATCATATTTAATAAGCCGAGTTCATATTTAGTCCAATTGAGTTAGGCATATTAAATTCATTTTGCCCCTTTAAAACATCTTCAAATCCTTTGAAATTCATGGGAAATTTTCCAAAACATACAACCGACCCTTCCGTACCCGAATTGCACAACCTGGCTCTGATACCAACTTTGTAATGGCCCGGATATAAATATCCGAGATACATTTTGAAGGTTGGATACCTTCGTTCGGATGTTGCAATTCAGGTACGGGTCGAGGTTTCAAAGCTCTAAAGATCATTATTTAAAGCGGGGATTTCGAACCCCAAGCAATCGAAGTCGCGGAAATGCATTTGAAAGAAACTGCGAAAGCGGAATTAAAGTACAACTTGCCACGGAAAGGCCGGGTCAAAACCAAATCCATAAAACATAGATTCAAGAAAGCCTTTAGCTAAGTTAGCGGGTTAGTCCGGTTCTTCGCATTCGCCCGGGGGGATTCCCATGCCATAGGAACATAAAACAAGCATACCTAAAAAAAAAGTGCGAGCAGGCTCAGACCGAGTCCCCCAACGCACTCTGTCCCACAAGCAAGCATACACATACGCTATACCTATAATAAAGATGCTCTAATGCAGTACATAAATTTAAATCACACTAGCATGCTCCTAGTTGGAAGAATATGCAGAACAACTGTAAAGGCGCCCAAAGAATGCCAAGTGGCATATCCCTCTCCTACCTCTGCACCCTTTCCCATTAGTGAAGAGACTCGCCAGTTCGATGCTATAGCATATCATATCTCATCATAGCATATCGTATCTCATCATCATATCATATCTCATCATCATATCATATATCATCATCATATCATATATCATGCTCATGCCCGATGGTGCTGGGCTATCTCATCATCATATCATATATCATGCTCATGCCCGATGGTGCTGGGCTATCTCATCATCATGCTCATATATCGACGATACTGACTCAGGGCACTCGATGAAGCTGGGCTACCCTATGACCCTAGCAAAGACTCTATGACTCACAGATAACGGCTGTTCTGTTTTCAAACACACAAAGTAACCGAATGCTCATTCACAAGTGCAATCCTAGCATGATACTACATGTCATGCTTTAAATGCATATGAAGCACCTAGTATGTCAAATGATCACAAGAAGGAGATTTCTCTTTCGAATCTGAGTAAGCCCATAAAGGAACTTACTTGGATAGGCAGAACAGCAAAAGGCAGAATCCATTTTACAGCAAGTCATACATCACTGATGATAACCTATCATATATAAGTAATGTATATGAGTCTACTTCTAATTTAAACTAAGCATATCTCAATCACACAAGGCACCCCTAACTATCACATATAAGTTCACGAAATCATAGAATATCGCATCTTAACATTAATTCATCATTATCATCTCAAATCATCTCGTCATGCATCGCATACCATCTCACATCTCATCTCATCTCAATATCTAACATCCCATAATCTCAACATTTGATCATTTCAACTCATCATTTAGAAATCATGCACCATTATTATAAATATACGTCATATTCATACTCTAAGGTATATTCATACTCTAATCGTCATATAACATATCATACTTCAATATTTAAGAACATATCATGCTTCTTAATCACATACTATAACATCATGCTTTCATTTCACATAAATCCATATCATAACTTATCACAACACAATTCGCACCATTTTCATAATTTAAGATTCAACAATTAATTTACCAAGTTAAATTAAGTAAGTCAATTTCCAAGTTTCCCCAAACCCTTAAGTCTCAAAATAAGTCAACGCAATAATCAAACAATTCCTTTAAATCATACTTAGCCAAATCCCGACATCAAGCATTTGAATCCATAAACCAATTTCCCAAAATTATATTATTATTATTACAATAATCCCAACATATCGGTTTTAAAACAACAAATCCTTTTGAGGAACGTTTCCAAAATACAAGTTTAAAGATCAATCTTTATTCAAAACATTTTCTCAAGTCATCCAAAAATCCATTTATAAAAGATTATTCTTTAATCAACTTATATTATTATTTTATCATAATAAATCATTAAATCATTTCATTTTTAACAACCCATATCTATAAATTAACATTACTATATCACAATAAATATATTTAAAACACGCATATAAAAATCATCATGTAACAACATATTATATCCTAAATACTATCACTTTTAAAACACTTTAAAATATATAATAACTTTAGAAAATATATATTTATCAAAATCTCAGAATAATAATAATAATAATAATCTAATCAAACAATAAATATATCAACCTATATAATAACATAACATATAAATATAATATAATCATAAAACCTTTAAAACACCCAAACCCAAAAGCCCAATTCTCAGCCCATCCCCTTACCCGGAGGAAAACCCGACCCGAGCCCAGTCCCAAGCCCATACCCGCATCTGAGTTAGTGAACCAGACCAGATCTTTAAATAAGGCTGAACCGAACCCAAAAAAAAAATAAAAAAAATAAAGCGAACCGAACCCGTCTTCAACCTTGCTCGGATGTGAGACAGAACGGGAGAAGGGAGAAGAGAAATAGAGCTCCCTAGCGGCCCTCTCGTCCCCACCCTGAAGTCACTCACTCATCCACCCTTACCCGACAATCAAAGAGTACAAAAACGAGCAAGCAAGGAGGAAACACGAAAGCTCACCGAGGTTCTTGACTTCGCCGGAGTCGGAGTCGATTGAGCTTCGTCGGAGGCGGATCTTCGTCGTTCCCAGCCTAGGAGGAATGTAGAGGGGTTAAACGTGAAGCTTTTTAGTGCTTCGAAGAAAAAGGAAGGGAAATGAAGCTTTACCAACCCAAAATGCAAAACAGGGGAAATTTGGGGGTCAAGGGCTACGCTCCTAGCTCCAGAGGCTCTTCTGGAGACTCTAGTCGCTTGGAAACGTCGAGGAGGTGTGGAGGGGGTGCTGCTGTGATCGGCTCTCAATGGAAGAATGAAGGATTAAGAGGTGGGCATTGGTTGTGGCTCACGGCAAAACAGGGCTCGGAGCTTGATGCTCTCGACTTCGGCTTCCAATGGGGGGGGGGGGGGTAACGACGACGACTATCGTGGTGGAGGAGAGGTGGTGGCCTCTGGGTAGTCGTCGGCATGGAGGAGCCGATGGTGGTGGTGGCAACTGCGAGGTTAAGGAGAAAGGGAGAGCTTTAGAGAGGTGTTTGAAAGGTGAAAAAACAGAGGTGGGGATGGATGTGCCACAGGTCTGCTTGCATTCAAATAAAAGGGGTAAAGGGACAGATTTCTGAAATCAACAAGGAGAGGGAGAGGTGGTGTTTGGCGTGGGTAAATGCCTGAAATGGTGTGGGGTGTTTGGACAATTTGGGAAATGAGACAAAGAAAGGAGTTGGGTGCTACTGCAGCTCTTCAAGGCAGACCGAGAGGGAGAGAGAGAGAGAGAGAGGTGTGGTCCTAAAAATTTTGAATACTCGGAATATATCCCGAAAACTAATCCCAAAACCCGCTTACTCGATCTTATCCCGACTCAATTAAAATTATCCAAAGGTTCATATCCGAATAATAACAATAATAATGAAATCGAAACGATATCTTCGATATCGGTATAAGAAATCAGAAATAAATCCATTTTTAGATCCAATCCAAATTTATGCTGGAATCCACTCCAAAGAATTAAAATAAAATTATTCTGCTCGAGGACGGAATTTTCAAAATTTTCCGAAATAATGTAATTCAAATCCCAATTAAATCAATATTAAATCAAAATTAATTCTAAATTTATAAAGTAATATTTTAAAATCTTCCGGTCTTTACATAGACTTAACTAGTTTATTATAATTATCATTGTTGGTCCATGACATTTCAAATTGAAAAGGGGAACCAGCCCTTGTTTTTTCTATTCCAATTGAGATGGATATCAAAGAATGATCAGAGGTTGTAAAAGGATGGTTGTGTACAGAAAGATTTGGGAATTGATTTAAGATATATGTGTGAACCATTACTCTATCTAGTCGTTCATAGATGTTATTAGTACAGTTTTTGTCCTTTTCTCCATGTAATTGGGCTTCCAGTGTAAGGGATTGTGTGGATACCTATTTTTTCACGATCAGATTCTATTTCATTGAAATCACCCATTATCATACATGGAAATGTTTGTTTATGAATGTTTATAAATAATTCTTCCCAAAAGTTATTTTTCTCTAATTGATTGGAGGGTGCCTAAATAAAGTTAATAATAAATTTAAAGTTATTAATTTTAACTTGGTATATAATATAATTATCTGATATGGCTATTTGTTGTATAGTCTGAGTGAAATTTGAGTTTTTGAGTAAGATCCAAATTCCTCCTTTGCTTCCATTAGAGGGGATGTGATGCGCATTTTTAAAACCTGCTCGTGTGTAGAGGGATTGAGCTGGTGGTTCAGTTGACTTTGTTTCTGTTCGACTAGAGGGATGTTTGTAGGGATTCAAATAATTCAAATATAATTCACAACTAGACTACTCCCTAGCTCAAACGAATAATACAAGAATCCCCTCAAAGCTTCCCTTGTTGTAGGGTAATTCAGGATCGAATCCACGAGGAGGTATGTCAGCGCTTCCCTTGTTGTACTAACGATCAAAGCTTTCGACCTCAAAAGACCCTCGATATCGATGTGTCTGGTCGATATCGACCTCAGTTCTGGTCGATATCGACCTCAGTTCTGGTCGATATCGACCTCAGTTTTGGTCGATTTGCAGTACAGTCCCTGCAGAAAACAAAAGCAGCAAAGTCGACGTCGAGCAGAGACCTCGATATCGATGTTAGACCTCGATATCGACATTTACAGTCGATTCCGATGTTTGTCACAGAAACTGTAATTCGTAACCAATTGTCGGAAAGGAGTCCGAAGAAAATAGAATGGTAAAGAAGGATGATCAGAAACAAACTAAAACTTTTATATTGATTTCAAATAATTAAAAGCTTCCAAAGTCGAGGTTTCATGCCACACCGATAACAATGCAAGTTTTATGCTAAAGTTATGAAATTTAATGCCTTTCGGTCAAATAACTTTCCCTATCAACACTTAGGTGATTAGAGGCTCTCGCATAGTTCCTAAGAGTTACTATCCAATTCATGAGCAATTCAAGTTCACAATATGAGTGGCTTTCGCTTCAATAATGCAAATAATGAATCTCCCTAACTTTTGCAAAGGATCATGCATGGGATAGAAGACGGAATCGCATAAAAGTCATACCTTTGATGCACTTAACCTACATCGTTATCGTCGGGCTCACCCCGACCCTAGAAGTGGGCTGACTACTCGCTCTTCATCATGCACATCATCATCATCATTGTTGAAAGAAAACTACTTTGAATTAAACTTTTGAAAGAAATTACAACCGAACAAGTCAAACCTCCGCTCTCGCTTCTCTCCAACTCACTCAGCCTCCTCTCTCTCTCTCTAACTCGTTACTACTCAATGTAAAAATGGAATGCTCGGCGTAATTGGATGTCATTCCATCCCTAAACTCAGCCCTAATGGCCTCTAGATATAGATATCGAACTTTGCTATCCAAAGACTCGAAACTTTATCTTTATTCTCTAAGATAAAACTTAAATAATGTAAAAACTAAAACTCTTATGGTAAATCAGCTCATATGATAGCTCTGGTGTTGATGATAGGAAATCTCGACTGTTGGATAGACGTGCAAGCTTCGGATAGAATTCTATCAAAATCTGAGTCGGATTCCTCTGCTGGGCAACATCGATATCGATCTTGAACATCGATATCGACCTTTGTGAAACTCTATCTCGAGCTCTCCTTCTTCTACTCGGATTAGCACTCGACTTCTATCTTTTAGCTCGATCTAGCAACATCGATATCGACCTTCAGACGTCGATATCGACCTCTCTGTGTCGACATGCTCTGTTTCATTTCATACTCGATTCCTATGTCTCTGCTGCACTCGATGTTGAGGTCCCCAGTCGATTTCGACCTCTTCAGAAGACTTCGAGTTCTTTTTCCGCTCTTCCAAATCTGTCAATTTTTATCCTGTTTTTTGCGAAATCACATAGAAACTCGTGCAGAACCATATATTTGACATTTAAGCATAAAATACACTAATCCCATGTTTTCCCACTAATATGCACGCAAAAGACAATAAAATGGACTCATGTGTGCATAGAAAATATGGCGATTCGCGCGCACATCAAACACCCCATACTTAAGCTTGCTTGTTCCCAAGCAATACCTTTAATGGTCATTCAGGGGAAGAAAGTAAACCCTCAACATCATAGATTCATTTTTCATATGTCCCTACAATCAATTGCCATCCTCGATAAGGTACTTATGTCAACCAATTACATGCCAGTGCATAAAAGCAATTTCATACTCTTAAAAGGAGGTAATATGCAAAAATAATTTTAACGACATATCATTAATAATCAAGAGGACTTTCCAAGCTTGTGAGAAGTAGATTGGTAAAAGGCTAAAGGTGGGCTAATATTTGGCCATGTGGTGTTAAATCCGGGGAAATACTTTCTTTCCAAACCATTCCACATTCCTTCTTCATAATGTCTCACCTTTCACTCATCGCTCAATGCTTTTATTCAATATAATGCTTTTACCTCTCTAACCTTAGTACTGCCTTCTCGCGAGTCGCAAACATGGGTGTCATGAATGGCCCCGGATACTTAGTACTTCGGACTCCTCACCTTGTGTCCCATCTCGCTGAACTAACATCTCAACGAGCAAGGTCGACCTACCTTTATCTCCTGAGGTGATCGGATTTTTTCTCGCTCATTAAATTTTCCATATTTCGTAATTTCTTTCATTCCTGCCAACAACTTCATAAATAATGCACAACTCCATATAACTCCAAAGATGTCATCCATTCTCAAACTTGTCCCCGGATAGGGTATAAGGTATAAAATGGGCAATATGTATATATATGTGGAGCAATAATGATGTATGATAAGGCTCATATATGGCTTGTGACTTTTGCAAATATGCATAGGTAAGGCTAGGATATGAACTTGGATATATAAGCACTTGTATGTAAAATTCATAAAAAGTCCTCTATCATCTTGTCATGCACATGTCAAAAGCAACTTCAAATTTTTCATCTCATTTATTTTTTTCTTTTTGCACTTCATTGGGACTTCCCTTAACTAGGCAATTTCATGTTATATCTCTAATGAATCTAATTTTGCATCATAGAGCTCTTTTTTATACTTCCATGACTCTTCTTTTTTTCAAATTTTTGATGGGGGTCATTTTTTTTTTCTTTTTTTTTTCGAAAATAAAACTAATTATGCATTAAGATAAATATGCAAATCTAAACTAAGTATGAATATGCAAGTAAGCTTTTCCCGCACACCACACTTAAAATTTACAGTGTCCTCACTGTATTAGAACTAGGGTTAAGAAGAAAACTTACTAAACCGTCACAAATTTCAGGAGTCGAAGAAGACAGCAGGCATGGTCAATATCGACCTTTAACATCGATGTCGATGTTTCTCATCGATTTCTGGCTCAGGCTTCAGGGTGATCCGGCCTCGACCACAAGCCTATCTAAGTCGACCTTAAGGTCGATGTCGATCTTGGACATCGATTTCGATGTCATTTCTGTGTCGATGTCGATCTTGGACCTTTAACATCGATGTCGATGTTTCTCTTTCCTGCAACTTGTAAAAAAAGTTTAAACCAAAACAAAACAAAATATGCAAAACAATGAAGTGTCTCAAACCAAGTAAAAGTGTCTAAAATCAAAACTAAGTCTTTGTTACATGCTCTAGACTTGTAAGCCGCTAGGCCGACTTTTTCCTTTCACTTCTCAAGGCGGCATCTGCAGAGCCCATGTGGCCTGGGCCTCATATATGACTCCTTTCTTGTCACGCAGTTGCATTCCGCCCGGATGGATTTGATTCACCATGAATGGTCCCAAATTTTTATCTTTGAATCTCGTAGGGAACCAATGGTCCTTGGATTTGGTAACATAGACTTTGTCTCCTATCTCATATTGGCTCGAATCATCATCAGATACCCTACATAAGCGTACATGCCAAGGCATACCTCTTCCAAATAATGATAAATCCTTAATTGTAATGGAACAGGAGGAATCTGTACCTTGACTTACCTTCTCATCTGTATGTGGCTCAGGTCGACGCCGATGTTCAGAGGTCGATATCGACCTCTGTTGTACTCCTGGAGGATCAGTCGATTTGGAGAGTTTCTGCTCGATATGATCAGGTCGATTTTGACCCTCAGAGATCGATATCGAGGTCTCCGTTCCTCCCTTCTCGTCGCTGATGGTGGTCGATTTTGGCTGGGTATGGTCGATATCGAACTTAGACCCCGATTTCGATGTTTCTTTTTCTCCTCCGTCGACCCCATACTTATGACCTGGCACATAATCTTGAACATTTTTAGTCGATATCGACTTACCTGGGTCGATTTCGATGTTCTGTTGGGCCCCTTCGTTCAAGATTGCCACAACTTCCTCCACTTGGGCTTCTATGGCCCTCTTTTCAAGCTCCTCCGGTGTCATACTTCTTACCTTTGCTTCTCCACATGCGATGTAGACACCATTTATAGCTTTTATCTCCATTGGCCCTTGATTGTTCACCGTCTTGTTGAAGGCATACTCTATCACCTCATCGCTAATTGTGAATGAGAGCAATCCTTTCTTCACGCTAATGTTGGCATCGACGGTTGCTAGGAATGGCCTACCTAAAATAATGGGACAAGCAGGGTCCTCCGCTATATCAACAACTAGGAAATCAGCAGGGACAAAGAATTTACCTACTTGTACTGGCACATCCGTCACTATCCCAGTTGGAATCACTACCGTATTGTTGGCCATGTATAACCTTGCATTCACGGGCTCCAGAGGACCTATCTTTACCTTGTGCCAAATGGTTAGTGGCATCATGCTAACGCTAGCACCCAAGTCAACTAAAGCATTAAATTTGAATTGACCTAGACCTATAGCGATAGAAAACTTACATGGGTCCGCCCACTTTTGTGGTAGCTCCAACCTGTTGCATTCCTCTGCGATCTCAGAGAGCGATTGCTTCTTACCTAGGATGTCTTTAAGGAACCTTACATAAGATGGCATCTCGTGAAGTGCCTTTGTGAATGGTATAAAGACATTAAGTCCTTGGAGCATCTTCACGAACCGTTGGAACTTCTTTTCCGCTGAGTCCTTAATCATCTTTTTAGTTGGGAATGGCAACACCTTCTTCCTTCCCGCGGCTGTAGTTAGGTCGACATCGACATCAGTAGGGTCGACATCGACAGGAGGAGTCGATTTTTGTGGTGATGCTGCATCAGGGTCGACATCGACTAGAAGGTCGACATCGACGTCACCTTGGTCGATATCGACGTCTGTTCTGGCTCCTTCTCCTCCGCTTTTTGCTCGGGCGTTTGTAATTGACGCCCACTCCTTAGGTTCACTGCCGCAATGTGTCCAATGGTTTTGCCCTTTTGGTTAGGCTCAGTGGATCCAGGGAATGATCCTAACACTTTGGGTATTGCCTCCGCCAATTGACTCATTTGAGTATCCATGTTGCGCTTCCAAACATCGATCTCTCCAAGCCTAGAATTGATGCCCTGCAGCTGAGTATGGATGCTGTTGTTGGCTTGTTTGAACTCAGCATCGTTCCTCCGCATCTCATCAAGAATGATTTGCAGGTCATCTTTCCTTGTCTCCCGCTCAGGGTGCCCTGGTGCTCTATATGGTGGGGGATCCCTTTGTTGATAGAACCTTTGATCACCCCAAAGTTGTTGATTGCCCCCTTCATAGAAGCCTCTCGTCCACTTGACCTCTTCATGTTGTTCCGCCATGGATACTTGCTCAGTATGTGGACAAGCACTAGTGTTATGCCTTGTTGAGACACACTCCTGACAAGTTGTTATTGCAAGAGGATGGATATGTCGAGTAATTACAAATAATAAAGATGTAATCAACGTAAACCAACTCCTAGCCTAAGCAAATAATTACAAGACTTCCTCCCGTTGTAGTGGAAGGGTAGTCAGGATCGATCCACGAGGAGGCGTGTCAGCGGGATCCTAGTAGCTTTGGAAATCTCACGTCTGTGTCGACCAGAAGCCTCGATTTCGACCTTGGACCTCGATGTCGACCTCGGCTGTCGATGTTCTCTGCAACAGAAGACCTGCAGAAACAAAAACTGTAGTCGATATCGACTGGAAGGGGTCGATATTGATGTTAGTCCACGAAATCGACTGGCTCAGAAGACTGCCAGTCGATACAGAAGGGTCGATATCGATACTAGGGGTCGATATCGATGTCAGCAAAACTCCGCAGCGATGTTCGTCGTCGACTCAGAAAACTGTCGACGAACTCAGTGGTCGATATCGATGTCTGGGGTCGATATCGATGTCTCCCTGCAGTGTGTTAGTTTCTTGTCGGCAAAGAAAGGCCGAGGAATTAAGAATGGAGAGAGAAGCAATGAACAGAAATAACAGTGGGTTTTGGTGTGTATAAACTATGTAAAAGGCAACTCCTAGGATTAGGGTTTACCACAACGTTAACCAATGCATGCAATGAGATAAATAAGACGGACAATTGCGCTATTTCACCCGAGGGACAAGCTTTCGCTGTACACCAACTCTTAGGATTACTCTTGCAAATAAACCTAATTGTCTCTACCAATTTTTTGTTTATAACTCAAGTTGTTAGCATGAATCCCTTTTCTTTCGATTAGGACTAAACATAGAATCGTATGAGGAGAGATAGACACAACGATATCAACATCAAATACTTACCTCAAGCGCGCATGGCTAACGTCGGGCTCACCCCGACCCTAAGAGCTTTGGGGAACTACTCGCTTCTCATCATGGGATTCATTGTTGATTGAAAGGAAGAAACTTGCATTAAAATAAACTTCGAAGCTTTACAACTCAACGTCAACTTTCGCAAACGTCAAACCCTAAAACTTCTCTCTAACTCTAACTCTATTGTCTATTGTCTTTTGTCTTGAGTCAATGAATTGTTCTCGGATTTAAAGATGATTGAATGCCAGCCCCCTAGGGCTTTATTTATAGGCTACTAATCCTCGCTATCCGAGGATTGTAACTCCCATCTAAACTATTAACTCTATCTGAACAATTAGGATAGATCTTTTATTTTGATAAAACTTGAATAAATTAAAGGTAAAAGATAAATAAAACTTCAGCTGCCATCTATCTTGTAAGTATGAGATAAATTCGTGCCTCCTTGAAGATATAGTTCCAATCTGCATTCGAAATCGAGTCTATCTTCTGTCGAGATAAGGGGTCGATATCGACACCAGAGGTCGATATCGATGCTTGTGTTTCTGCTCGACTTGTCCAGCTCCAGTCGATGTCTATGACGATGGTCGATATCGATGCATGTATGTCGATATCGAGGCTTCTAGTCTGGTTTGTGTCGCTTATCTCGACACTCAGAAGTCGTGTCGAAATCCAGGGTCGATATCGATGTCTCCAGTCGATATCGACCTCTTCTCAGCTTCACTTGGCTTCTTCGTTTTGACTCCGATTTCATCGAATTCCTGCATGGTTAGCTCAAAACTTGTGCAAACTCTATTTCTTATACTTTAGTTCATTCTTACACAAGATCATATACTTTTGAAACTTTTATTTGGAAATCAAATGAAATATGAAGTCAAAAGATGCAATAAACTAAGGTACAAATATGTACATCACAAGTTTGATTGTTACTCAGGAACCTGACTTGCTTTTGAATGCAGCGTGTTTGATCGTTTTGGAATTGTTGCCACACATTAGGATCTATCTCCCTTGGAGTTTCATATAGTGGCATTGATGGGGCAGGCCTTGCATCATAGGCCGTAGCAGCCCCATAAGTGTTGTCAAAGTTCACGAGCCTCTCAATGGTCTTCCATGCCTCCGTTGGTGTAAGCTCAATGTACTGATAGGAGGTATATGAATTGATCATCTCCTTATTCGGCGCATCAAGGGCGTTGTAGAAGATCTCTTGGATAACATATGGAAGTTGCCCATGCGTTGGGCATGATCTCAGTAAGTCCTTAAATCGCTCCCACGCTTGTGCTAGTGTTTCACCTGGCTTTTGTTTGAAAGTCGTGATCCTTTGTCGCAGCATCGCCGTTTTAGAAGGTGGAAAGAACTTATTCAAGAATGCATCCTTCACCTCCGCCCATGTCCTCAACGAGCGTGGAGCCAAACTCTCAAGCCATTGTAATGCCTTCCCTGCCAAAGACCATCGAAAAGATTTAAATCGCACATACTCTAAATTTACTCCATCAGCAACTGTCTCACATAAGTCCATAAAAGTAGAGATGTGTTGCAGGGGGCATTCATTAGGTCTTCCTTCAAAAGTATTTCTTTTTATCTCAGATAGGAAGTTAATTTTTATTTCATAGTTGGAGTGAGGAATTAAAATAGCGGATTCAGGAACATGAAGCGGCGGATGCATGTATTGCATCGCCGTCTATGGATACTGATTTAGCCGCTCTTGGGCTTGTCTGCGCACATCCTCCTCCCTATCAGCACGGGCTCGCTCTGCAGCAGCGGCGGCCCTCTCAACGGCGATTGTAGCGTTGTGGCCCTCGATCTCCTTCCTTAACCGCTCTATGGTCTCAGCCTGCGTCTCGTTGTCAACCATGATGCGAATTGCTTTGTTGCGAAGATGGTAGAAATGTTCAGGCTCGTTGATTGGTTCAAGGATAGGTCAGCGATCAAAACGTCACATAAACCTGCAAAATAAGCTCCAAAAAGATCATGATTAAACTTAGGTGGCGCTTGATTTCCTCCCCGGCAACGGCGCCAATTTATTCGACTAGAGGGATGTTTGTAGGGATTCAAATAATTCAAAGAGGAAGTATGTCAGCGCTTGATTGCCTCCCTTGCAGTAGTAGGCTAATTCAGGATCGAATCCAAGAGGAAGTATGTCAGTGCTTCCCTTGTTGTACTCACGATCAAAGCTTTCAACCTCAGAAGACACTTGATATCGATGTGTCTGGTCGATATCGACCTCATTTCTGGTCGATTTCCAGTACACTCCCTGCAGAAAACAAAAGCAGCAAAGTCGACGTCGAGCAAAGACCTCTATATCGATGTTAGACCTCAATATCGACCTTTACAGTCGATTTCGATGTTTGTCACAAAAACTGTAATTCGTAACAAATTGTCGGAAAGGAGTCCGAAAAAATAGAATGGTAAAGAAGGATGATCAGAAACAAACTAAAACTTTTATATTGATTTCAATTAATTAAAAGCTTCCAAAGTCGAGGTTTCATGCCACACTGATAACAATGCAAGTTTTATGCTAAAGTTATGAAATTTAATGTCTTTCCATCAAATAACTTTCGCTATCAACACTTAGGTGATTAGAGGCTCTTGCATAGTTCCTAAGAGTTACTATCCAATTCATGAGCAATTCAAGTTCACAATATGAGTGGTTTTTGCTTCAATAATTCAAATAATGAATCTCCCTAACTTTCGCAAAGGATCATGCATGAGATAGAAGACAGAATCGCATAAAAGTCATACCTTTGATGCACTTACCCTACATCGTTATCGTCGGGCTCACCCCGACCCTAGAAGTGGGTTCACTACTCGCTCCTCATCATGCACATCATCATTGTTGAAAGAAAACCACTTTGAATTAAACTTTTGAAAGAAATTACAACCGAACAAGCCAAACCTCCGCTCTCGCTTCTCTCAAACTCACTCGGCCTCCTCTCTCTCTCTCTCTCTCTCTCTCTCTCTCTAACTCCTTACTAGTCAATGTAAAAATGGAATGCTCTGCGTCATTGGATGTCATTCCATGCCTAAGCTCAGCCCTAATGGTCTCTAGATATAGATATCGAACTTTGCTATCCAAAGACTCGAAACTTTATCTTTATTCTCTAAGATAAAACTTAAATAATGTAAAAACTAAAACAATTATGGTAAATCAGCTCATATGATAGCTCTGGTGTTGATGATAGGAAATCTCGACTGTTGGATAGACGTGCAAGCTTCGGATAGAATTCTATCAAAATCTGAGTCGGATTCCTCTTCTGGGCAACATCGATATTGACCTTGAACATCGATATCGACCTCTGTAAAAATCAATCTCGAGCTCTCCTTCTTCTACTCGGATTAGCACTCAACTTCTATCTTTTAGCTCGATCTGGTAACATCGATATCGGCCTTCAGACGTCGATATCGACCTCTCTGTGTCGACATGCTCTGTTTCATTTCCTGCTCGATTCTTATGTCTCTGCTGCACTCGATGTCGAGGTCCCCAGTCGATTTCGACCTCTTCAGAAGACTTCGAGTTCTTTTTCCGCTCTTCCAAATCTGTCCATTTTTATCCTGTTTTCTGCGAAATCACATAGAAACTCGTGCAGACCCATATATTTGACATTTAAGCATAAAATACACTAATCCCATGTTTTCCCACTAATATGCATGCAAAAGACAATAAAATGGACTCATGTGTGCATAGAAAATATGGTAATTCGCGCGCACATCAGTTTCTGCAAGTACTAAAATATCCAATTTGTTTCTTTTTTGAATATAAGCTAGGTCTTGCGAGAGATTAGATTTTCTCACACCTCTGATATTCCAATATGGGATGTTCGTCATTTAAAAAAATATATTATACATACACGCTTTGTGAGCTTTTCTAAGACATAAGATAACCCTGACGGATAGCTTTTAGTAACTTTTAATAAACTCATTCTAATACCTGGACACTCTATGTTATAAATTATTCGATTAATAACCCATAAATTGTATAATCGCATGGAATGAATATTACAAATAGGTTCATGATCACTACCCTTAAATCTATTTATAAACAATCCATCCCTGTTGTTAAACACAAGTCTACTTTGATTACAGTTTTGGGGTAATCTCTTAATAAAATTATAACCGAATTTAATGCAATACGGAAATTTATAACCGAATTATCAATTGATAATCAATACTCCGTAAGAAAAAAGAGTTTTCAAAAGTCTCATAATACACAATTTTCAATAATAAATTTAATAACTTGTCATACTTTTGAAAAAAAATATCAAGTGTTTTGTAACGGCCCGGATATAAATACTCGGGTTACGTTTCGAAGGTTGGTTACCTTCGTTCGGATCTTGCAATTCGAGTACGGGTCGAGGTTTCAAACCTCAAAGGATCAGTATTTTAAAGTGGGGATTTCGAACCCCAAAACAATCGAAAGGGCCGTTAGGAGCCCTTAGGTTTTCCTAAGACTATATCGCGGAAATTCATTTGCGAAACTGGTGAAAGCGAAAGTAAAGTACAACTTGCCACGGCGAGTCCGGGTCAAAACCAAATCATTAAATCATATACTCTGAATTTATAAGCCAAATTAGCGGAGTTAGGCAGATTCTTTGCAATCGCCCGGGGGGATTCCCACGCCATAGAAACAAAGAGCAATCATATCTAAAAACAAGTTGTGCGAGCCGGATCAGACCGAGACTCCCAACGCACTCTGTCCCGCAAGCAAGTATACACATACGCTATAATAAAGATGCTTTAATGCAATACGGAAATTTAAATCACACTAGCATGCTCCTAGTTGAAATAATATGCAGAACAACTGTAAAGGCGCCCAAAGAATGCCAAGTGGCATATCCCCATATCTCTGTATTTCCCGTACCCACTCCGAGGTAGGGCGCTCGGTCTATGTCGAACCGTATCAGAGATCATACTCATCGACTCGATCAGGGACCGAAACGGTATAAAACACGAATGCCCCCATGACCCTAGCAATGACTCTAAGACTCACAGATAACGGTAGTTCTGTTTCGCAATCACATAAAGTATTCAAATGCTCATTCATGTGTGCAATCCTAGCATGATACTACATAACATGCTTTAATGCTTATGCAATACCTAGTATGTCATATAATCACAAGAAGGGATTCTCTTTCGAATCTGAGTAAGCCGATAAAGGAACTTACCTGAAGAAGCATAGAATCCAAGAAATATTCAGCAATAGCAAGCAATCCAATCATGTCACAAATCACCTAGCATATAATATAAGATGTGCATAAGTCTACGTCTAAGTCACACAAGGCGCCCCTAACTATCGCACCTAAATTCACATAACCATAAAATATCGTATCTTAACATTTCATCCTTATCACCTCAACTCATTTTATCATCTTCCTTATTCGTTCCCATCAATCAGCTCATATCGTCACATATTATCATAACTGTCATATTTCATCATGTCTCATCTTATATATCATCACATAATATCATATAACATCTCATCATGCTTCATAATTCAATTCAAGATTCTAACCAGTCAAATCATGCTCCAATTCACATATATCCATATCTTATTCACATACATCACATATTGCTTATCATATTAAGATATCGTCATAATCATATATCACATTTTAACACAACACTTCATAGCATGCTTCATAATCAACACATAACACATCAATATCACATATGATAATTTATATATACAAATCAGACAAGTCAATTTCCCAAGATTCCCGAAGCACTTAAATCTCAAGTTAGATCAATCTTTATTTAAAACATCTTTTCCAAATCACACTTGACCCAAAAATTCATTTATAACCATTGCTCTTTAATTAACTTATATTATTATTTTATTAAAATAAATCCGACAAGATAAGGAAATTTCCAAAATTCCTCTTTTAATTTATTAAACCAATTCCCTTTTACTAAATCAAGTTCTAACCTTTCAAACTCTTTGTCCAATTTTTTTTTTTTAAATCCATATATCGTAATATTATACTTGGAAACCTCAAAATATAATAGTATTTTATATTCCACTTATTCAATATATTCTAAATCGAAAATATATAAGACTTAGAAATTCTTTTTAAAATTCAAGTCCGGTTAATAATATATTTTAATTCCCAACAATTTTAAAAGTCATAATTTTGTCTATTATTTAATATTCCATATATTTAATATTTATACAGTATATAGGTAAGTAGTCTTAAAACATAATATATATATATATATATATATATATATATATATATATATATATATATATATATATATATATATATATATATATCACAATCCTTTTTCAAAATCATGGCCACATTCTTTATTTATAGAAAATCGGACCAAAAACCCAAGCCCATACCTCTGATTTAGTTTTTTTTATAAAATCCAGCCCACAAGTTACCCAAAAATCAGATCCTGGTTTTAGGCCCAACCCGACCTAAATCCAAGTCCAGCCCTCATTCTCAAATTCTGATTTCTTTTTAACCCAAACCCGAACCCATTAAAACAAAACCCAACCCAGATGCAATATGCCACTGTTCATCATCTCCTCTCCCCGCCTCTCTGCTCGCTCGCTCGTCCACCCCCCGGTCGGCCTCGCTCTCGCTCACCATAGCTCTTGAGCTCGCCCTCGCCCCGACCATTCAACCAAAGAAAGAAGAAAAGGAACCGAAATAGAAGAAAAGAAGGGAGAGGTTCGATTCCTCACCGAGAGTGTTTGAGCTTCGTCGGAAGGGTTCGAGGTTGTCGGAGTCGACTTGGAGTTTGTCGGAGATAGATTGACATCGGAATCGGCCTAGGACAAAGGAGGGAGTTATAAAAGAGGGCCTTTATGATATTTGAGGATGAAAGAGGAGGGAGTCGAGCTTACCATGCTTGGTCGGTGCTCAGCTTGGCTGCATCGGACCTCGGAGGAGGAGACTGGAGGCGTTGTCTACTCAATGGAGGAAGAGGAAGGGGGAGCTGCTAAGGTGGGTGCTTCTACTCGGCTTATCCTCGAAAAAACAGGGGCGGCTCGGTGGGTGTTTGGTGGCGCTCAACTAGTGTCACGTCGGTACTCCAGTGCATTTCATGCTCGAGAGTGGTCAGGGAGGAGCTCAATGGTACTGCCGCAAGCAGGTAGCAAGGTGTGTGTTGTGGGTTTGTGTTTGAGCATCTCTTGAAAGCGAAAGGGAGGAGCAGAAAATGGGTGTGTGTGTGGGGGAAGGAGACTTGTTGGTGGTGGTGGTAGTTGTGAGAAGGCAGAGATGGTGTTGGCTGATGTTTGGCGAAACGGGGAACACAAAGGGAAGGGATGAAGAGGGGATGAAAAGGGAGTGGAACATATGGGTTTGTGGGTGTGTTTGAATTAAGACCAAGCAAAAGAGTGGGAGATGGGGTCTGTCTGAAAGCAGATTTAAAGGCTACTACTGCTACTATCAAACAAAAAGGAGGGGACGAAGAGAGCTTTGGCATCTTTACTTGAAATGGGGGAGCAAGGATTGAGGGAAGAACAAAGTAGTGTGGGTGTTTTAGATACAATGGGAAATGGAAGAGCTGTTGTTGGCTCATATATCTGCTGAATTTCGAAAGGGTAGGAGGAGAACTTCTAGTGGTCCCAAAAATCAAATAACCAAAAATTAAACCCGAAACCTGCTCGTTCGACCTTATCCTAAATCGATCCGAATTAAATTATAAGTTTTTAAATCCGAAATAATAAATCTCATTGGTCGATAGAATAATTGAAAAGAACCTCGGAAAATATTTCCAAGTCTCGAACTAAAATTAGCGAAATAAAATCCGCTTTAAATCTAATTTGAATTTATGCCGGAATTCGCTTCGAAAGATTTAGAATAAAATATATTGCTCGAGGACGGAATTTTCAAAATTTTCCCGAATTATAGAAATTAAAATAATCACAGTTCAATATCTTATAAAAAAAATAAATTAAAATTTTTCGGTCTTTACATCATCCAACTCTAAAAACAAGTCTCGTCCCCGAGACTAAAACCCTTTTCAAAACCGATCAAGCTTTTCTCAAAACATAGAACCAAACAAAAGCATGCAAAAGCCCAAGTTAATTCTACCTCTATCAATCAACCAAGTTTTTAGAACTCAAGAATTGTAAATCATCCACCTCTAAGGGCTAATCCTATATTCTCTTCCTAGGTTCGTCTTTCAAAGATCAATTTCATGTTATCATTCTAGGAGATATCATCGTGCTCATCAGCAACTATCTCGAATTATCTCAGAATCTCATATATATCACAATAATCAAGCCAAGCTGTCAACTTTCATCACACGAACAAGCATATCAAGGGTTGTATCCTACCAGTATCAAGCTAGCAAGTCATTACACATCAAGGTCCTCATCGCCAATCACATCATATATATCATCATATACTTTGCACATAACTATCAATCATATGAGCTCAACAGTATAAAGATAAACATCAAAGCACACATCTCAAAATAAGGCATTAGGGTATACTCACCACTAGGTCAAGAGTTCAAGGTAATGTCTGTGCTGGGCTCCACGTAAGACGCAAGTAGCTCCCTGAAGTATCCCCACAACTAACCCGAATACTCTCCTCTGGACGCTCTAACAATGAATGATCGACCTCAATATGAAGGTCAGAATAGCAAAGAATGCGGCTATGATCGGGAACATATCGACGAAGCTGAGACAAGAAAGACATCGTGCACCCAGTTAAGGACCGGGATAAAGCTAAGCGATAAGCTGCCTCTCTAGAATCTCAAAAGGATCAACAATTAGGGCTCGGATTGCCTATGATGTCAAAATGCCGGACCCCTCAGGAGGTGATACTCTCAGCCATAAGTGTGCTCACACATCAAAGAGAATCTCGATCCTTGTCAGTGCATCGGAACTCGTGAACATGTCGTCAGAATCTCAGAGTGAATTGTCCATCTATGTCGAGAACTATCCTCTCAGGAACTCCATAGAGCCTCGAAATCTGTCAGACGGACTCCTTAGCTAGCCTCAAAACATGCCAAGTCTCTTAAATAGCGATGAAGTACGCCTCTCGCATAATCCTCTACCTCAAATCCTGGGATCGGTGGGTTATGGGTCCACCATGCTTCCGCTGCGCCGCTCGAGTACTACCCAGCTGACCGTTCTCTTCTCAAAGTCGTCGCTCGTCGAAAGTAGCGCAATGATACTAAGTTAACGGAGGTAGGGGAGGGACAAAAGCGAACAACTCGGATTCTCTACGAAACTAAACATAGACCAGAACTGGCGACGACGAGAATGAAAGACAAGATCCCAACCCGAGTACGACAATAGTGCCCTTATGGATTTCTACGAGGTTATAATTGTGGCAACAAAACACATATCAATCATGAAGCATACTAGTCACATCAATACACACTAACAGGTACCTATCTCGATGAATAACAACTACACACATTGGTAGCAAGGAACGTGATCGAGTCCTTCACGGCCGTACATATAAGACAATCTAGCTACCCATCATTCCTCAAGTAATAGACAAGCTCTAAATATTAATAATCACGTGTGCATGAATTTAAGAATAGATCTGTTTGTTACAAGCCAGGCAAAACATATTATTATAACGGGTATCACATGTATGGGTGACTACTCATGTTCAACAAAATCCTAGAACATCATATATATATACCTATCATCAAAACTAATCCAAGTCCAAATCCGTATAAATCACGGAATCATAAGTCGTCTTTAAATCCTTTTCTATCAAATCCTATAACATCACATAAGAACTCAAATCATATATGTAAAATAACCCAACCGAGTTTAAACCAAACTCGAGTCAATGCCCAAACAAAGGAGAGAACCGGCTCCGGCCAAGAGCCAGGACCTGGTTTTCGTTGCGATGAATTGGCCACTCATCACGGCGAAATCCAGTTCTTTGTCCCTCGTGAGTGATGCCTCTCACTATCAGGAAAAGCATCATTCTCTTCCTTTGTTCCTAGTTCTTGTTCGTCGCGACGACCATGGTTTCGCCACGGCGAACAAGCAACTGCAAGCTCGCTTTTGATCTAAACTTGATCCTTTATTTCCCACTACTCTCATCCTTTCCAATATCCTTCCCTAACTTCAACCAACATTTAAATAATAATACTGAATAATAATACAACTAACAATTTGATAACCCCTTAAAACCACATTTTTAAATACCTCAAGATTTAATATAGGATATTCAAATAACAATTAATTACCCATGTCGGATACACACATAGGCAAGTCATATCAATATAGAATCCGATATTAAGATGCTCAAACACGTCATAGCACTATAAAAGGAAAACAAATGGGAAAACATGGGAATAGTATAGTTTATGCTTAAATGTCAAATATATGGGTTTGCACGAGTTTTCATGTGATTTCGCAGAAAACAGATGAAAATGGATGAATTCGGAAGAGCGGAAAAAGAACTCGAAGTCTTCTGAAGAGGTCGAAATCGACTGAAGACCTCGACATCGAGTACATCAGAGACATAAGAATCGAGCAGAAAAGGAAACGGAGCATATCGACACAGAAGAGGTCGATATCAACGTCTGGGGGTCGATATCGATGCTGCCAGATCGACCAAATTGATAGAAGTCGAGTGCCAGTTCGAGTAGGAGAAGGAGAAGCTCGAGATAAGATTTTGGAGGGGTCGATATCGATGTCTAAGGGTCGATATCGACCATGCCACCAGAGGAATTCGACTCCGATTTTGATAGAATTATATCCAAAGCTTGCAATATCTATCCAAAGGTCGAGTTTCCTATCATCAACACCAGATCTATCATGAGGAGGCTGATTTCACCATGAAGTTTTAGCTTTTACTTTGTTTTAGTTTATCTTAGAGAATAAGATGAGGTTTCGAGTCCTTATCGACATCTATAAATAGAGGCCAATAGGGCTGAGTTTAGGTATTCAATTCAATTTCAGATCCAAGAACATCTAATTTACACACAATTCAGTTGCAATAGAGAGTAGAGAGAGAGAGAGGAGGCCGAGTAGAGTTGTAAAGCGAGAGTGGAGTGGCTTGTTCGGTTGTACTTTCATTCAGAGTTTTAATTCAAAGTAGCTTGCTTTCAATAACAATAATGATGATGTGCATGATGAGGAGCGAGTAGTCAACCCACTTCTAGGGTCGGGGTGAGCCCGACGATAGCAATGTGAGGTAAGTGCATCAAAGGTATGAATTTTATGCGATTCCGTCTTCTACCCCATGCATGATCCTTTGAGAAAGTTAGGAAGATTCATTATTAGCATTATTGAAGCAAAAGCCACTCATATTGTGAACTTGAATTGCTCATGAATTGGATAGTAACTCTTAGGAATTATGCGAGAGCCTCTAATCACCTTAGTGTTGATAACGAAAGTTATTTGACGGAAAGACACTAAAGTTCATATCTTTATGCGAGAGCCTTTTAATTAATTGAAATCAACTTAAAAGTCTTAGTTTTATTTCTGTCCATCTTCCTTCTCCATTCTATTTTCTTCGGACTCTTTTCCGACAAATTGGTTACAAAAACAGTTTCTGTGACAAGCATCGAAATCGACCATAAGGGTCGATATCGAGGTCTAACATCGATATCGAGGTATTTGCTCGACGTCGACTTGCTGTTTTGTCTTCTGCAGGAACTGCGCTAGGAAATCGACCAGAATTGAGGTCGATATCGACATGTATACTCGATATCGAGTGTCTGTCGAGGTCGAAAGCTTTGATCGTGAGTACAACAAAGGAAGCGATGACATACCTCCTCGTGGATTCGATCCTGAATTACCCTACTACTACAAGAGAGGGAATTCTTGTATTATTTGTTTGGGACAGGGAGATAGTCTACTTGTGCTTTGTTTTATTTTAAATATTTGAATCTCCTACTTTACCACACTCCCCGCCCTCTAGCGAACACTGAGTCATCTACATTTACTTTGTAGATGGCATTTCGTGGTTTAGTCCACCTAGAGATTTTCCGTTTGTCTTTGTTACTGGTTTTTCCGTCATTTTCTTTAGTTTGACTCCAATCGTTTAGGTTCTGAAGAATGTGATAGACAATGGAACTATAAGAATCTGTTTTGTGATTGTTAAAGATAACATTATTTCTCAACTCCCAAATAGAGTGCCATATATATGAAACAAAGCTCTTCAAATTGGGTATTGTTATGCTTGATGGAGATGAGATCTTCTTGGATTGAGTGTTCTGATCTTAGATTAAAGAAATATTTGCCATTCAAATATTCATAGTTTGAAATGACTGCCTTTGAGACAGGGCAATCTAAAAGGATATGGTGAGAGTCTTCATCAGCGCCTTCACACAGCACACACTGAGTTGGCACCCTATTAAAGTGTTTATTAAGTCTCAACTTTGTTGCTAGACCATCTGTCATTACCTTCCAAATGAAAGTTTGTATTTTGGGAGGTAGATTAAGCTTCCAGATCCATTTGTTATCAAAGGAACTTTGTCCGATATGGTTAGTGATTTTATACGCTGATTTGACCGTGAATTCACCATTCTTCGTAAGTTTCCAGACTATTTTGTCTGATGGATCCCATATTGGAATTGGAATATCTACAATTGTATTCACCACTTGAGGGGGAAATATTTGTTTTAATAGGGGAATATTCCATTGTTTTTTATCATTAAATAATTTGGACACCGTCCATTTAGGATCCATGTTGCCTAAATACTCTTGAAGCGGGAGATTGTTTATCCAGGGGTCCGACCATATATTAATGGTATTACCATCACCCAAGATCCACATGAGACCTTTGTTGAAAGTTTCTCTAAGATGTAGGAGTCTCCCAAATTGCCAAGAAGTGTTATGTTTGTTAAAATCAAAGATTGTATCATTTTGGAGTTATTTTTCATGAATGACATTAACCCAAATATTGTGTGGGGGTTAGTGAGTATTTTCCATAGAAGTTTTAGTTGTAAACTGATATTTGTTTCTTCTGCAGATTTTAGTCCAAGACCACCTTCCTCTTTTGATTTGCAGATTTTATCCCAGCTAATTAGCAGACAGTATCATTCAGAATTGAGTTTGTTCCAGAAGAAGTTTTTGTTAATCTGGTCTATTTGTTGGAGAACAACTTTAGGGAGAAGAATGTTTTGCATTAAGTAATTGACTTTTGAGCTGAGATTTGCACGGATAAGAACCAGTCATCCTGCTTGCGATAAGGTTGAGGGCTTCCATTTAGATAGTTGTTTCTTTAGGCTTTGAATTTCCTCTTAAAAAACACAATTCTTGACTCTTCCATTTATGATGGGAATACCTAGATATTTTTCAATTCCAGTTGATAAAGCTATGTTCATATCTTGTGAGAGAGAAAGTGCCAGGTTGGGATTTACATTCCTTGAGACTTGCAAGGAGCTTTTTTGGTAGTTGACTACCAACCCTGATTGGTTTGAGAATTTGTTCAGCATATTTTGGATTCTATGTAGGCTCTTGTGAGAGGCAGGCGCAAAAATAAGAGTATCCTTTACAAAGGTGAGAAACGGAATAGGAGTGCCATTTGCTGTCAGTTTGATTCCAATTAAAGCATGATTCCTCATAGATTCTTCAAGAAGTTGTCTGGCAAAGTTTTCCATGACAATGACAAATATATAAGGGGCTAAAGGGTCACCTTGGCGGATACCCCTTTGGGGTTTGAATTGTTTTCCTGGGTTGTTGTTTACCAAGACCGAGAGAGTCGGGGTTGTGATACACTTCATAACCCAATTGATCCAAGTTTTATGAAAACCAAATTTAAATAAGACAACTTTATTATAGCTCCAGTTGATTTTATCATAAGCCTTTTCCATATCCAGTTTAAGGTCCATCCATCCCTTTTTACCCTTTTGTTTGTGGAAAGAATGAAAAACCTCATGAGCAATAAGAGTGTTATCTTGAATGGATCTACCTTCAATGAAAGCACCTTGGAATGGATTAATAATTCTTGGGAGGATAGTTTTGAGTCTATTAGCTAAGATTTTGGCAATAGTTTTGTAGATTGTGTTACACAAACTAATTGGTCTGAAATGATTTATGGTTGTAGGCGAGTCAATTTTAGGGATAAGGGCTATAAAAGTTTGGTTTATCTCAGTCAACATGTTACAAGAATGAAAGAAGGCTTTAATAGCTTTACATACTAGATGTCCAACAATGTGCCAGTATTTTTTGTAGAACTTTGGTGGGTAGCCATCTGGGCCTGGGGTTTTGTCATCTGCCATGGCAAAAATTGTTTCTTTAATTTCTTTATTTGTTGGCTGCTTTGTTAGATTGGCATTTTCTGCCAAGGTTATTTCAGATTGAATATGTTCTATCATTTCAGGTCGAATGGTTTCAGTTGAACGATTGATGAATCTGTCTGCTAATTCAGTGGTTATGCTATTCTCTATATCATGCTTATCAGATAAAACGATCCCATCTTTAGTGGTAAAGGAAGAGGATTTTTTTTCTAAAGTTTCTAATTTTAACTACGGATAGATAATACTTTGTATTTTTGTCAGCTAATTTTAGGTGGTTGATTTTGGCGCGCTGTTACCAGAACGTATGGTTAAATGTAAGGATTTTATTTCTTGTATGTTCCAATCTAGCTAGTTTGTCAATATGTTTTTTAGAGGAAATACCCCAGGGGATGAGCTGTCGCAGTTGTTGGATTTGATCATCTAGCTTTGTGAGTTGGGCTATTGTATGACCATGGTGTGATTTACACCATTCTTTTGTATTTTTCTTAAATAATTTTTGCTTTTGAACTAGTTGATAACTAAACGAACCATTCAGCCTATTTTGCCAAACTTGTTTAACTATACTTTCATATTCTGGCTTAGTTGTCCAAGCCATTTCAAAACGAAATGGAGAGCCTTTTTTAGATTCCCGAGATCCCATTTGTAAGGTTATTGGGCAATGATCCGAAGAGGTGAATGGGTGATGCACCACTTTTAAGTCCTTTAATTCTATCATGATATTTTGGTGAGCCAGAACCCTATCCAATCTTTCATAGGTGTTATTTAGAGGAGATTTGTTTTTCCGCCAAGTGAATGGAGAGCCATTAAAAGGAATAGTATGGAGATTGAGTTCATTTTGTACTTGATAAAGTCTTCTAAATCTAGCTAGAGTTGGCACATTTCCACCTAGTTTTTCAGTGTCATTCTCAATGTCATTGAGGTCACCCATAATCAGAATCGGTAACCTATATTTATTAACTATTCTATAAATGCCATTCCAGAATATCGTTTTTTCCCTTTCGCTAGAAGGGGCATAGACAAACATAATTACTATATCCATATTGCAAATTTTAACTTCAAACATAAACACTCTATCATTTTGATCAAGAACCTTTAAAGGTTTAGAAGAGATGGAGAATCTTATAAGGATCCATAACCCTCCACCGAATCCATTCGAGTTAATAACAAAGCATTTGTGAAAGCCAGCCTTCTTAATTTGGAAATCAGTGGGTGGTTCCGAAGTTTTTGTTTCAGAAAGAGCAAGGATATCAAGTTTATTCTTTTGCCTTAGTATGCTTATTTCTTGCCAGAAAGGGGTCGTCGGGAACCCCATACATTCCAATAGCCTAGATTAATCATGTATGAGAATTTGAATTTGCCTTGTAGGCATGTATCTGCTCATCTCAGTGACCTTGGTTACAAGATTAGCTATATAAAAAACGTCCAAAATGGTAGTTATATTAAAGATAAATGGGAATAGTCCATGATCCTGGAGGCATACAACTCCCAAATCATGTTCCTGCAGTGTTGGTAGCTGTTGGTGCAAATTAGGACAGTTGATGGGGCTTTAAGACCGCCACTACAAATCCCAGATTTGGAGTCATTGTTGAAGATGAGTTGTTGGTGTACGTTTTTGGCAAAATTGTTATGTTGAATATGAGATTTGTAAGCCCTTTTGTAATCAAATGTTTCAACAACGTCAACTAAAGAGATATTTTTTTAAAACTTTGAGATAAAATCACTACTCACATCCTACTTGTAATTCTTACTGCTTTAGTTGTTTTTTTTTGTTTTATCATGTTGCAATTTATGTTATGTTTTTTTTTTGGTTTTCGATGAAAGTCAAGTATGTCTACAAGGACTTTATGAGTCTTTAACTAAAGAAACAGTGACATTAGAGGGCAAAGAACTGAAAAAAGTGATGATTGGAGGCCGGTATAATTAAAGCCAAGATGAAGCCGTGCATAGCACGGCTCACTCACTAGTATTCATAAAAACCAAGATAATTGTTAATGTTTCTTTTTTTTCCGTATGTGTGACAAAAGAGGGTAAGTACCTTATATTTTTATATTAAAATATAGAAAATATTATTGATTTAATAATTTTATATTTATTAGTAATAATAAATACTAATGTATTACATTGTTGAATAAATTATCGTCATCTCAATTGACTATGAGAATTTCATTGTTGAAGAAAAGAGAAATCCTAATATTTTTTAAGGGATAATTAGGTAACTGTACTATTTTTAGTTTTTGTTTTGGTAAATGTATCCTTCAAGTTTTTGTTTTGTTAATTATACTTTTTTTCTCAAATGACATTTTTGCCCATGTTTTAACAATTTTCTCCAATCATTTAGATTGTAACCATAAATCTTTCTCTTATAATATCTCGAGTGCCCCATAATAAATGGCAGAGTGAACAAAGATACATTTGAAGAAGTCCTAGGGAAAACAAAGAACCAATTAACAAAATGGAGAGCAAATGAACTCACCCAACAAGGACGAGCGATATTAATATAAGCAAACCTAGCGGCGAAACCTAGCTATATTATGCAAAAATTTATGCTTCCCACAAGCATTCAGACCTACCTGGACCGCATTAACATAGGTTTCTTTTGGAACAAAGATCCTCAGTATAAGCCGCTGATTGGATGGGACAAAGTGTGTAGAACAAATAAAGACGGAGGGCTCGGACTTCGTAAGACTAAAGACATGAACAAGGCATTACAAATGATATTACTGTGGAAAATACTGGCAGAACCAGAAAATGAATGGGTCAAAACTATCCAACATAAGTATCTCAGAAATGAGAATATCTGGAACTACAAACGGAAAGGAAGCTCCTCCTGGCAGTGGGCAAAGCTTATGGATATCAAAGATGAATTTTGTGACGGACTGATCTAGCAAGTTGGAAATGGGAAATCTATAAGATTTTGGAAGGATAACTTGCTCCAAAATGAAGGGAACCTGCGAGAAAAATGTCGCCTAAACCACATAGACGAACACGAGTCTGTTGACACCTTCATAAAACCTGACGAAAATTGGGACAAAGACAAACTGAACCTTTATCTTCCATTGGATATTGTTGATAAATTTCTAGAGATCTATATACCCTGCAACGATATTGAAAACAGACTTTACTGGAAAACCAGTAAAAATTGTTGGTTTTCTACTGCTAGCGCCCTAGATCATGTTACTAGCGCAAGAAGGACCAACTCTGACCCAGTGGATTGGATACGGAAGATTGATTGTCCACCAAAAATAAAAAACTTCCTATGGAAAAACCCATTAGATGGAACCCCAACAAAAGTAAGACTACAGAGCAAAGGGATCCATGTGCCATTGTTATGCCCCTTGTGCTCCCACCATGATGAAGATAACACTCGATCTCTTTACCGAATGTCACATCTCATTATCCATGGTAGGCAGACTCGACAGAAAGATTGAACAAACGATTCGGAACACGGACAAAGGAAACAAATCATACAAGGAAATAATTACGGACATTTTCCATCGACTAACACCGGAACAAAAATCAATCCTTGCGTTTCCTCTCTGGGGCATTTGGTCGATGAGAAATAGAATCACTTTTGATAGCAGTAATAGCAGACCAATTGAAGATTGGATAAAAACATCAAACAGTTTAGGAAGACGTGGAGAAGAGCAGACGCAGACGAACAAATAGATCAAATTGGCACACAAAAACCTACACCGCCAAAAAAGAGAAGGACAAAACCGAAAGCAATCAGATGGAAAAAGCCTGCTGATGATTTTGTCAAACCAAATTTCGATTGTGCTCGGATTGTTTTTCCACCACAAAAGAGCCAGGCTTAAAGAGCTTAGAGACTGTGAACGGTAACAATGTGAAAAAAGTCACCGTGTAATAAATTTTGTTAGACCTCCTTCAAGATGCTAGTTTCTATGAGCTGAATGTAACCATGCCTTCCCTGGCATTCAATTTAGCTAATCGATTTCTTTCAATTTACAACAAGGTCTTGTTCATGTATGTTCCTCAAAGTTTTACTTTCATATCTTTATTATTGCTAATTTAAAGCCTATTAGCTCAAACTGGTAGAGCGATGTGTTCAACCACAAAGGTGCGGGTTCAAATTCAGGAACTTTGATAACTGGAGAGCAAAATATTCGTACGGAGATAAAAAAAAATGATTTTGTAAGTAGATTTTTGAAAGACTCGGTTAATGTAAATCTCTTGAGTAGCTACCTGGACTTGATCCCTCAGTCTATTTCCGAAGATGAGAATAGATATCTTTGTAACCAACCAACTAATGGGGAGATAAAGGATGCTGTCTAGTCTTTAGGTACTAACAAATCTCCCGGTCCGGACGGCATGACGGTTGAATTTTATAAAACATACTGGGATATTATTGGTTGTGATGTGATAAAAGCTATCAAAGCGTTTTTCCATTATGGGAAGCTGCTCCGGCAAATAAACCACACTTTTATTACTCTACTCCCTAAGTGTGATAATCCTGCAAAGACTAAAGACTATAGACCCATTAGTCTGTGTTCGACCATATATAAAATAATATCAAAGATTTTAACGGAATGCCTAAAGAAGGTTATAGGAAAATAAATTCACCCTTTTCAAGGAGCATTTGTGTCCGATAGAGCCATACAGGATAATATCCTTATAGCTCATGAGATTTTCCACTCTTTCAAGTCTCGAAAGGGGTCTGAGGGGTGGTTGGCTATTAAATTAGATATGGAAAAGGCTTATGATAGAGTTGATTGAGATTTCACGAAATCAGTCCTTAGTAAATTCGGTTTTAATCAACATTTTATTGTTCTAATAATGGAATGTGTAACAACGGTGTCATTTTCTGTACTAGTGTAACGACCCAAAAGTTTGGATATCCGAAAATGCCTCCATAAATCCACTGAGAGGATTTATAAGGTTCAGATGATCCGGTTATTCGGGGAACGTTAAAGAAGAGTTTTGAATTCTTCCGTGAGCTTTAGATCTTACGAACGAGTACGAGTTATTAGTTAAGTTGATTACTTAGCGGAAGCGTAGTTAAGTGTAAAAAAGGGGATTTCAAACCCCAAGAAAGACGCGTGCCTGTTGGAGGTGTTTACCTGTCCTAGGTAACTAACGCAAAACGGTTTTCAAGCGGAAGATAAAGGCGGAATTAAAGTACAACACATGCCGTGGCCTAGCCGGGTCAAAACGCAAAAGTAATAAGTGGCGAGAAAATAAAAGAGTACCATTTTCTCTCTCGTCTCACTGTATCGTTCCATATGGTCAACCCCGTCAAGCATCCACATGTATATATCAAGCATATCGGGTGGCAGGGGTACCTGAATCTAAAAACAAGAAGGGTAACGGGGTCAATAATTGATTACTCATACACGTATGCTCAAGCATACTCTGCGAGTACGTAACAAGGCATATAAACATGATGCAATAAAACTGTAAACACACTATCATGCTCCTAAGGCAAAGTCCGAATATATAAATAAACGCGATCATGGGTACCCAAACAATAACATCCAACCACATAATCCCTTTCCAAATGCTTGGAGGCTAATCAACCATATAATCCCTTCCCAAATGCTTGGAGGTTACACCATCCTTTATCACCCAAATTCTTGGAGGATGTGATATAATCCCTTTCCAAATGCTTGGAGGTTACACCATCCTTTATCACCCAAATTCTGGGAGGATGTGCCAACCTTTATCGAACGCTCGAAGGTTCGGCTACGCCGCAACCTTTAGGGAATTATGATAATCACCACACAATAACATAGAATAGGATGGCCAACAATTATAACAAAGACAAAGAGAAGACAAGGGTTCATTTCGTTCCCTATGTTCCGTTCTATGTTATAATTCCGGTTTATACCCTACAACAATTCTATGTCGTAAAATATGCATGAATCTATCTCATTACGACACTCATGTGTCACGAGTAACCTCATGAGTAAGTCCGGGGGACTTACCTGAAATCCGAAGGTAAGCACGGAAACCAACAAGCACCAAGTGTAAACACGAATCAAGCGCTTAACAATTGTAATTATTTCACATTAGGTTCTTCTTATTAATGCATCACATAAACCCATACCGCAAGATAATCACACACATTCACATAAGGTTAATGGCTTAAGGACTTATAAGCTTGGTTAAGTATCCACACTTAGCAAGTTATAATCCGGGTCATTGTAAACATTGTTTACTAAAATTATAATAACTCTTGATCCAACCGTTGGATCATCCTCATTTTTGGAGGGCAGTTAGATAATTTCTCCGTGAACATCATATTAAGATTTCAGTCAGATCAGATCGTTGGAGTGGAAATAAAGTCCAAATTACAGAGTCACATATATCCATTTTGTTTTTTGACGTTTTTGCTACAAAACGCAACCAAAACACATAGAGGCTCCACTATCCTAAGCCTTTTCACATCAACTCAAGCTATCCTAGAGAGGAGAAGGCGGATGAGGGATTACCTTTGTAGAATCCCACAAAACGACTCAAGAACACCCTCGGAAATCCTTCGGAAACCCTTTTCCAAACACCTTGCTATTTTGTCACCAAAAACCCCAAACACATGAGTTAGGATTTTGTTTACAACTGAAAATAAGAAGTCATATAAAAGATTCAAACTCAGTTTTTGAAATAAAGGAAGGGTTCTTACCAAGAAATCAAGTCAAACTCTCAAGACCCTTCAAAAACAGTTTTCTGCAGCTTCAAAGATGGACGTTTTTGGCTGGGCAAACGACCTTGGATTTTGTATCATGATATAAGGTTGGAAATCTGGTTCAAAGAAGGTTCTAAGGCCACCAAGTTTGCTCCAATCGGAGTTGTAATGAGGGAGATATGGATTTCTCTTGCAAGGTCACCAAAATGGACTACCAATGGTGATATGCTATCTTTCTCTTGGTTTTCCTCTCATGGACGGTTAGGGTTTCTTTGGATGAGCTCCTAATGAGCCTTGGGGTCAGTTTTATAGAGGAGAGGGGTGGTTGGCTTCATGAGTCAAAGCATGGTTGTGATGGGAAGGAAGTGATGGGGGTGGTTGAACTAGAACAGGAGCCTAGTTAGTTTCCATCCAAATCAAATGGGGTTGGTAGCTCCTTGTTGGGCATTGGTTTGGATGGGGCGGCTGACCTCTTTAACATAACGTAAAACCCGAGCTCGCGACGCGTTAAAATCCGTTACGTTTATAAGATACGAGAAAAGTGGCTTGGGTATATATTTCTATCATTAAATCCATGTAAAGCCATCCATAAAAATTTTAAATTTTCCGGGTTTTCATAATCATAAGGGAGGATAATATTCGGATTATCCTACGGATATTTTATAAATATTAATTAAATTCCGGTCTTTACAATCATCCACCTCTAAAAACATGTCTCGTCCCCGAGACGAAAAAAAGATTTAAACCGGTGGAGAAGGTTTTAAAATTTGAGTCCTTGAATCGGGCCGAAGGGCACACGATCAGCTCGGATGCGTCGTCCAAGAATCTCATGCCGCCTTCGCCACGATCGTAATAGCCCCAAACGACCAAGCATGTGATGGGCGCCCCCATCACATCTCGCCTTGACCGCCGAAAATATCACAACTCGAGAGGATTCATCATACTACGGCAAGGTCTTAGCGAAAATTCCACAAGTGCCCTCGTGAAAAGCTCGTATCCACTTCGCGAAGCATAACGGGCTTACCCAGATAATGTAACCTTAAACTTGCTCATTTTCGAAACAAATCTCAAAACTCAAGGTGTTTGGAATCCCGACACGATCTTATACCTAGACACATCTAGTCTCAACTCCACTCTCGAGAGGTGGGCATCCACCTCTAAGGTCAAAACCCATAGCTATCACATGATCTATTCTCCCCCGACGGGAGGGTGGATTACCATCCACCTCTAAGGATCAAACCTATGATCTCACCAAGGATATTTCGTCTGCATGTTTCTCCCTCCCAATTTTCTCATACGATAGAGGTGGCTCATCCACCTCTAAGGATCACTCCCATATTCCATTCTTCTAGGTTCAAGATCTCCCTATCGAGATACCCTACTACGAGGCAACTCCTCCGTATAGTCAGGATCATCGTCTACTACCTGTGAAGCATATTAGGGCGTTCCCTAATACCGCTCTCACCTAATAAGGAGTAGCACATAGCCATGTTACCGTAACTTGCACACGACTGCCCCTCGGGCTAGTGATACCAGGTTACGTAACAAGTGTGTGCTAGCACCCTCAACACATAACTCATCTATATGCCATCTAATCATCCCGTCGTAAAATATCACTAAACAGTGATAGCACATCATATCAAGGCATAACATAGCATATCATAGCGTCCACTCATGGGCCCACCATGCATATAAATCACATAAGTGCACACTCAGTACTAAAATAAACACAGAATCATCAAGAATGCAACTAAAGGATAAACATCCTAAGAGACACTCACAGGCCGTCTCACGAGGTAAGGACTATATCCTCACGTGGCTCTCCATACGAGGCTAACAACTCGTCTAACACTCCCCCATAACTAGCCCGTATACCATCCCCTGTCTCCCATGTAGCCTCCTCGGGACTCCTCCTAGCCCACTGAATCAAGACCAAAGGCACCTCTCTACGTCTCAGCTTCTTGACCCGACGGTCAAGAACGACTATCGGGCGCTCCACGAAGGTGTGGTCGGGCTCTAACTCGAGACCAAAGTGATCAAGAACATGACTCGGATCGGGCTCGTACTTCCGAAGCTGCGAGACGTGGAACACATCGTGGATGCCAGCTAATGTAGTCGGTAGAGCCAATCGGTAGGCTACCTCTCCTACTCGTTCTAGGATCTCGAATGCTCCTATATATCTAGGGCTCAGCTTGTCCTTCATAACAAAACGCCGGATCCCTCTCGTCGGCGATACTCGCAACCAAACATGGTTGCCTATATAAAAAGCCAACTCCGTCATGTGACGGTCTGCATACTCCTTCTGACGATCATGTGCGACCCTTAGATGCTCGCGAATGCGCCTAACCTGATCGGTAGCCTCCTGCACATACTGGGGCAATGTACCAACTACATCCCTAGGCTCATCCCAGCATATCGGCGACTTGCATTGCCTCCCGTACAACGCTTCAAAAGGAGCCAACTGAATCGAAGAATGGTAGTTGTTGTTGTACGAGAACTCCACCAGCGGAAGATGTCTCACCCATAGGTTTCCCCACTCAAGTACACATGCTCTCAGTATATCCTCCCAAGGTCTGTATCGTCCGCTCACTCTGACCATCCGCCGAGCCTCGTGCACCTGCCATCTTTGTCCGACACAATCCTCGTGCAACTAAGCTGTACTAAAGTGCAACTTGCTCCCTAGAGCCTCGTGCACCTACCTCCAGAATCTCGAGGTGAACCTGCCATCTCTATCCAACACAATCCTCTCAGGGACTCCATGTAGCCTCACAATATGCTGCACAAATGACTGTACCAATGTGGACACCAGCCACATCTCCTGAATCGGAATAAAATGAGCGGTTTTGGTCAACCTATCGACCACCACCCGTATCGCATCAAATCCTCGGACATCTCTCCTAAGTCCGGTAAAAAAGTCCATGGTGATAGCAGTCCACTTCCACACGGGGTCGGGAAGTGACCTAATCATCCCTCCAGGCTTCTGGTGCTCAATCCTCACCTGCCGGCATACTTGACATCTCGCAACAAACAATGCGACGTCAGTCTTCATCCGGCGCCACCAAAAGGTCCTTCTCAGGTCCTGATACATCTTATTCGATCCCGAGTGGACTGAATAAGGAGTAGAGTGCGCCTCTATCATGATCTTCTGCCACAGATCGTGTACCTCAGGTACCTCAACTCGACCCTGCAACACTAACATCCCATCCTCTCTGATGGAAAATGACTTGCAGTGGCCCTGAGCCATACGATGTCGGATGTCCACTATCCGTGGACACTCTGCCTGTGCTCGGCGAATCTCATCCATCAGCTCGGACTGGATCTCGAGGAAGCTCACCTGACCACTCTCTCTTTGACCAAACCTCGATACCGCAACTCATCAGATCTCTCTGCAACTCTGGTCGTGCTGTCAACCTCGACAAGGTGACCTCCTGACGAGTCTTCCTACTCAGCGCATCGGCCACTACATTGGCCTTCCCGGGATGATAAACTATGTCGAGCTCATAGTTCTTTATCAACTCAAGCCACCTCCTCTGGCGCATGTTCAGCTCCTTCTGCGTGAAAATATACTTCAAGTTCTTGTGATCGGTCATAATCCTCACTGACGTACCATACAGGTAATGCCTCCAGATCTTGAGCGCATGAACCACTGTGGCTAGCTCAAGATCGTGAGTGGGGTACGACTCCTCCCCCGTCTTCAGCTGGCGTGAAGCATAAGCGATGACCCGATCTCTCTACTGTAACACACAACCTAACCTTGAACTCAAAGCATCAGTATAGACCACGAAGTCCTCCGTCCCCTCGGGCAATGCTAACACTGGCGCAGACGTCAACTTCTTCTTCAGAAGCTTGAAACTGGCCTGACAGGCCAGACTCCACTCGAAGGGCACTCCCTTCCTCGTCAGCTGTGTCATTGGCCTAGCTATGCTGGAGAAACCCTCGACGAACCGTCGGTAATAGCTAGCCATACCCAAGAAAGACCGGATGTCTCTGACGGTCTTGGGGACCTCCCAACCAACGATAGCCTCAACCTTCGAGGCGTCCACTGATATCCCTGCTGCAGATATGATGTGCCCCAGAAACATCACCTCTGAGAGCCAGAACTCACACTTGCTGAACTTCCCAAATAACTTGTGCTTCTGCAGAATCCTCAACACAATCCTCAGGTGCTCGGCATGCTCCTCTCTGCTCCTCGAGTAGATCAGGATATCATCAATGAATACAACCACGAATCTGTCAAGATAGTCGATGAACACCCTGTTCATCAACTCCATAAAGGTTGCTGGTGCGTTGGTTAGCCCGAACGGCATAACCACAAACTCGTAATGACCGTATCTGGTTCTGAAGGCGGACTTCGGGATGTCCTCACCCTTCACTCTCAAATGGTGGTAACCCGATCTCAGATCTATCTTCGAAAACACAACGGCTCCTTGCAGCTGGTCCATCAGGTCGTCTATCCTTGGCAGCGGATAACGGTTCTTCACTGTGGCCCGGTTCAGCTCTCGGTAATCAATGCATAACCTCAACGATCCACCCTTCTTCTTAACGAACAGCACTGGAGCTCCCCATGGCGAAGCGCTCGGTCGAATGTAGCCCTTCGAGGCTAACTCCTCTAGTTGAGCCTTCAGCTCAGCCATCTCTATTGGTGCCATCCTATACGAAACCCTTGATATCAGCCTCGTGCCCGACTTTAACTAAATGGAGAAATCAACATCTCGCTGCGACGGAAGTCCTGGTAGCTCGTCGGGAAAGACATCGACGAACTCGCTAACAACTAGCACATCTGCTAGGCTGGGTCGCTCGCGATCCACCTCTAAAGTGTAGGACCAATAGCTCGTGCATCCCTGATCTAAGAGTCTCGCTGCTTGCACTGCGTTGATCTGGGCTCCATTCCTCTTGGGGTCACTCCCTCAAACCTGGTGCTCCGTCCCATCCTCTGCATGGATCAAAACTGTGCGGGTCCTCAGGTTGATAATCGCTCTATAGAAGTCCATGAAATCCATACCAAGGATCATCTCATCCTTCTGCATCGGCATGACTATAAGCTCGGCGGGCCACTCTCGTAACATCCGTGACAGGTGACAGCCCTCACCTTCGCTTCTCTGTACGACGACACCGATATAGCTGGGATGGGTCCGGCGCCTCTACCACCATGTCCTCCTCCTCTCGCCACTGGCCTGATCTAGGTGTCTCCCTCAAACCTTCTCTCTGCGGGTCACGACCTCTTCTCGCCTGAAGGAGCGCGGGTGGAGCGAGAACTCGAACTACCCAGCTGCAGCTGCTGATCATATCTCAACACAACATCTAGAAACCTATCAAAGGTAGTAGACCCTAGGTGGGAGGCGTGCAGCAGAACCTCCCGAGGAAGCCTCCTTGATAACATCCTAATCTTCGCAGTATCCGTCCTGCAAAGCTCCCCACAGTATACTAACTCGGCCTTAAACTGCTGAACGGCCTGGGTGATAGAAAGCGAGGGATCATAACCACGATCGTAGAAGGCAGTCTCTCGGGCATCATGCGTCCTGTGTGTGCAATACTCGCGTAGCATCATCTCCCTGAACTCAGCATATGTCCAAGTCTCTCTTTCGACTCTGCAGACTCTCCATGTGTCAAATGCAGCATAACGCAGCTGTCCTACTCCGAGTCTTTGATGCTCAGTCTCGGGTATGGCCAGCAGCTCAAACAACCCCTCGATCATATAAAACCACTGCTCTACGTCCTCTCCCGGACTACCTGTTCGCAAGAGGGATAGGAGTGTAGGGATTTAAATAATTCAAATTAAACAATTCACGACTAGACTACTCCCTGGCTCAGACAAATAATACAAGAATCCCCTCCCTTGTAGTAGTAGGGTAATTCAGGATCGAATCCACGAGGAGATATGTCAGCGCTTCCCTTGTTGCAATCACGATCAAAGCTTTCGACCTCAGAAGACACTTGATATCAATGTGTCTGGTCGATATCGACCTCAGTTCTGGTCGATTTCCAGTACATTTTCTGCAGAAGACAAAAGCAGCAAAGTCGACGTCGAGCAAAGACCTCGATATTGACGTTAGACCTCGATATCGACCCTTACAGTCGATTTCGATGTTTGTCAAAGAAACTGTTTTCGTAATCAATTGTCGGAAAAGAGTCTGAAGAAAGTAGAATGGGAAAGGAGGATGATCAGAAACAAAACTAAAACTTTTATATTGAAATCAATGAACTTAAAGGCTTCCAAAGTCGGGGTTTTATGCCACAACGATAACAATGCAAGTTTTATGCTAAAGTCATGAAATTTAATGTCTTTCCGTCAAATAACTTTCGTTATCAACACTTAGGTGATTAGAGGCTCTCGCATATTTCCTAAGAGTTACTATCCAATTCATGAGCAATTCAAGTTCACAATATGAGTGGCTTTTGCTTCAGTAATGCAAATAATGAATCTCCCTAACTTTCGCAAAGGATCATGCATGGGATAGAAGACGGAATCGCATAAAAGTCATACCTTTGATGCACTTACCCTACATCGTTATGGTCGGGCTCACCCCGACCCTTGAAGTGGGTTGACTACTCGCTCCTCATCATGCACATCATCATCATCATTAAAGGAAAACTACCTTGAATTAAACTATGAAAGAAATTACAACCGAACAAGCCAAAACTCCGCTCTCGCTTCTCTCCAACTCACTCGGCTCTCTCTCTCTCTCTAACTCGTTACTCTCTATGTAAAACTGAAATTGGATGTAACTGAATGTGCTTGGATGCCTACACTCAACCCTAATGGCCTCTATATATAGATATCGAACTTTTCTATCCAAAGACTCGAAACTCTATCTTTATTCTCTAAGATAAAACTTAAGTAAAGTAAAAACTAAAACTCCTAAGGTAAATCAGCCCATATGATAGATCTGAGGTTGATGATAGGAAATCTCGACTTTTGGATAGACGTGCAAGCTTCGGATAGAATTCTATCAAAATCTGAGTCGGATTCTTCTGCTGGCATAGTCGATATCGACCTTGAACATCGATATCGACCCCTGTGAAACTTTATCTCGAGCTCTCCTTCTCCTACTCGGACTGGCACTCGACTTCTATCATTTAGCTCGATCTGGCAACATCGATATCGACCTCCAGACGTCGATATCGACCTCTCTGTGTCGACATGCTCTGTTTCATTTCCTGCTCGATTCCTATGTCTCTGATGCACTCGATGTCGAGGTCCCCAGTCGATTTCAACCTCTTCAGAAGACTTTGAGTTCTTTTTCCGCTCTTCCAAATCTGTCCATTTTAATCCTGTTTTCTGCAAAGTTACATAGAAAATCGTGCAGACCCATATATTTGACATTTAAGCATAAACTACACTAATCCCATGTTTTCCCACTAATATACATGCAAAAGACGAATTCGGAAGAGCGGAAAAAGAACTCGAAGTCTTCTGGAGAGGTCGAAATTGACTGGAGACCTCGACATCGAGTACATAAGAGACAAACGAATCGAGCATAAAATGAAACAGAGCATGTCGACACAGAAGGGGTCGATATCGACGTCTGGGGGTCGATATCGATGCTGCCAGATCGACCAAAATGATAGAAGTCGAGTGCTAGTTCGAGTAGGAGAAGGAGAAGCTCGAGATAAAGTTTTGAAGGGGTCGATATCGATGTCTTAGGGTCGATATCGACCATGCCAGCAGAGGAATCCGACTCCGATTTTGATAGAATTCTATCCGAAGCTTGCAACATCTATCCAAAGGTCGAGATTTCCTATCATCAACACGAGATTTATCAGATGGAGGCTGAGTTACCATGGATTTTTAGTTTTTACTTTTATTTTAGTTAATCTGAGAGAATAAAAGATAAGGTTTCGAGTCCTTATCGACATCTATATCTAGAGGCCATTAGGGCTGAGTTTAGACATCCAATTTTGCATTCCAATTTTAGATTCAATTTTCAGTTATTCAACACATAGACACGCAGAGAGTAGAGAGAGAGAGGAGGCCGAGTGAAAGTTGTAAGGCGAGAGCGGAGTGGCTTGTTCGGTTGTACTTTCTTTCGAAGTTTTAATTCAAAGTAGCTTTCTTTCAACAATAATAATGATGATGTGCATGATGAGGAGCGAATAGTCAACCCACTTCTAGGGTCGGGGTGAGCCCGACGATAGCAATGTGAGGTAAGTGCATCAAAGGTATGACTTTTATGCGATTCCGACTTCTACCCCATGCATGATCCTTTGCGAAAGTTAGGGAGATTCATTATTCGCATTATTGAAGCGAAAGCCACTCATATTGTGAACTTGAATTACTCATGAATTGGATAGTAACTCTTAGGAAATATGCGAGAGCCTCTAATCACCTAAGTGTTGATAACGAAAGTTATTTGACGGAAAGACATTAAATTTCATAGCTTTAGCACAAAACTTGCATTTTTATCGTTGTGGCATGAAACCCCGACTTTGGAAGCCTTTTAATTAATTAAAATCTTCATAAAAGTCTTAAGTTTTGTTTCTGTTCATCTTCCTTCTCCGTTCTATTTTCTTCGGACTCTTTTCCGACAAATTGGTTACGAAAACAGTTTCTGTGACAAGCATCGAAATCGACTATAAGGGTCGATATCGAGGTCTAACATCGATATCGAGGTCTGTCTCGACGTCGACTTGCTGTTTTATCTTCTGCAGGAACTGCACTAGGAAATCGACCAGAACTGAGGTCGATATCGACCAGTATACTCGATATCGAGTTTCTTCTGAGGTTGAAAGCTTTGATCGTGAATACAACAAGGGAAGCGCTGACATACCACCTCGTGGATTCGATCCTGAATTACCCTACTATTACTAGGGAGGGGATTCTTGTATTATTTTTTTGGGACAGGGAGTTAGCCTAGTTGTGCTTTGTTGTTTTAAATATTTGAATCTCCTACACTCCACCCCGTAGCGAACAAATTGGCGCCGTTGCCGGGGAGGCAATCAATCGCCACCTAAGTTAATCACGATCTTTTTCTGAGCTTATTCTACAGGTTTATGTGACGTTCTGATCGCGGACCTATCCTGGAACCAATCAATGAGCCTGAACGTTTCTACCATCTTCGCAACAAAGCAATTCGCATCATGGCTGACAACGAGACACAGGCTGAGATCATAGAGCGATTGAGGAAGGAGATCGAGGATCACAATGCTACAATCGCTGCTGAAAGGGCCACCGCTGCTGCTGAGCGAGCCCGTGCTGATAGGGAGGAGGATGCGCGCAGACAAGCCCAAGAGCGGCTAAATCAGTATCCGCAGACGGCGATGCAATACATGCATCCGCCACTTCATGTTCCTGAATCCGCCATTATAATTACTCACTCCAACTATGAATTGAAAATTAACTTCCTATCTGAGATTAAAAGAAATACTTTTGAAGGAAGACATAATGAATGCCCCCTGCAACATATCTCTACTTTTATGGACTTATGTGAAACAGTTGCTGATGGAGTGAATTTAGAGTATGTGCGACTAAAATCTTTTTGATGGTCTTTGGCAGGGAAGGCATTACAATGGCTTGAAAGTTTGGCTCCACGATCGCTAAGGACATGGGCGGAGGTAAAAGATGCATTCTTGAACAAATTCTTCCCACCTTCTAAAACGGCGATGCTGCGACAAAGGATCACGGCTTTCAAACAAAAGCCAGGTGAAACCCTAGCACAGGCGTGGGAGCGCTTTAAGGACTTGCTGAGATAATGCCCGACGCATGGGCAACTTCCATATGTCATCCAGAAGATCTTTTATAACTCCCTTGATGCGCCGAATAAGGAGAGGATCAATTCATATACCTCCTATCGGTACATTGAGCTTACACCAACGGAGGCATGAGAGACCATTGAGGGGCTCGTGAACTTTGACAACACATATGGGGTTGCTGCGGCCTATGACGCAAGGCCTGCCCCAACTATGCCACTATATGAGCCTCCAAGGGAGATAGATCATGTGGTCCGACAACAATTCCATAACGATCAAACATGTCGCCTTCAAAAGCAAGTAAGGTTCCTGAGCAACAATCAACCTTGTCAGGAGTGTGGCTCAACAAGGCATAACACTAGTGCCTGTCCACATACTGAGCAAGTATCCATGGCGGAACAACATGAGGAGGTCAAATGGACGAGAGGTCCCTATGGAGGGGGCAATCAACAAAATTGGGGTGATCAAAGGTTCTATCAAAGGGATCCCCCAACATATAGGGCACCAGGGCACCCTGAGCGGGAGACAAAGAAAGATGACCTGCAAATCATCCTTGATGAGATGCGGAGGAACCATGCTGAGTTCAAACAAGCCAATAACTCCATCCATACTCAGCTGCAGGGCATCAATTCTAGACTTGGGGAGATCGACGTTTGGAAGCGCAACATGGAGACTCAAATGAGTCAATTGGCGGAAGCAATACCCAAAGCGTCAGGATCACTCCTTGGATCCACTGTGCCCAACCAAAAGGGCAAAACTACTGGTCATATTGCGGCAGTAAACTTAAGGAGTGGGCGTCAATTACAAATGCCCGAGCAAAAAGCGGAGGAGAAGGAGCCAGAACAGACATCGATATCGCCCCCCCCCCCTTTCGATATCGACCAAGGTGACATCGATGTCGACCTTCCAGTCGATGTCGACCCTGATGATGCTTCACCAAGAAATCGACTCCTCCAGTCGATATCGACCCCCCTAATGTCGATATCGACCTCACTGCAGCCGCGAAAAGGAAAAAGGTGTTGCCATTCCAAACTAGAAAGGTGATTAAGGACCCAGCGGAAAAGAAGTTCCAGCGGTTCGTGAAGATGCTCCAAGGACTTAATGTCTCTATACCATTCACATAGGCACTTCACGAGATGCCATCTTATGTAAGGTTCCTTAAGGACATCTTAGGTAAGAAGCGACCGCTCTCTGAGATCGCAAAGGAGTGCAACAGGTTGGAACTACCACAAAAGCGGGCGGACCCAGGTAAGTTTTCTATCGCTATAGGTCTAGGTCAATTCAAATTTAATGCTTTAGTTGACTTAGGCGCTAGCATTAGCATGATGCCACCAACCATTTGGCACAAGATAAAGATAGGTCCTCTGGAGCCCGTGGATGCAAGGTTATACATGGCTAACAATACGATAGTAATTCCAACTGGGATAGTGACGGATGTGCCAGTACAAGTAGGTAAATTCTTTGTCCCTGCTGATTTCCTAGTTGTTGATATAGCGGAGGACCCTGCTTGTCCAATTATTTTAGGTAGGTCATTCCTAGCAACCGTCGATGCCAACATCAGCGTAAAGAAAGGATTGCTCTCATTCACAATTAGTGATGAAGTGATAGAGTATGCCTTCAACAAAACGGTGAAAAATCAAGGGCCAATGGAGATAAAAGCCATCAATGAAGCCCAAGTAGAGGAAGTTGAGGCAATCTTGAATGAAGGAGCTCAATAGAACATCGAAATCAACCTAGGTATGTCGATATCGACCTCTAATGTTCAAGATTATGTGCCAGGTCATAAGTATGGGGTCGGCGGAGGAGAAGAGGAAACATCGACATCGGGCTTAAAGGTCGATATCGACCACACCCTATCGAAATCGACCACCATCAGCGTTGAGAAGGGAGGAAAGGAGACCTCGATATCGACCTATGAGGGTCGAAATCGACCTGATCATATCGAGACAAAACTCTCCAAATTGACTGATCCTTCAGGAGTACAACAGGGGTCGATATCGACCTCTGAACATCGACATTGACCTGAGCCACAAACTGAGAAGAAGGTAAGTCAAGGTACGAATTCCTCTTGTTCCATCACAATTAAGGACTTATCATTATTTGGAAGAGGTGTGCCTTGGCATGTGCGCTTATGTAGGGTATCCGATGATGATTCAAGCCAATATGAGATAGGAGACAAGGTCTATGTTGCTAAATCTAAGGACCATTGGTTCCCTACAAGATTTAAAGATAAGAACTTAGGACCATTCACGGTGAATTAAATCAATCCAGGCGGAATGCATCTACGAGACAAGAAAGGAGTGATATTTGAGGCCCAAACCACTTGGGCTCTGCAGATGCCGCCTTGAAAAGCGCAAAGGAGAAGTCGGCCTAGCGACTTAAAAGTCTAGAGCTTGTAACAAAGATTTAGTTTTGGTTTTAGACATTTTTTGGTTTTAGACACTTTATTGTTTTGCATATTTGGTTTTATGTTTAGTTTTCAAATTGCAGGAAAGAGAAAAAAAGCACACAGAGAGACGTCGAAATCGATGTCCAAGGTCGACATCAACCTTAAGGTCAACATAGATAGGGTTTGTGATCGAGGCCAAATCACCCTGAAGCCTGAGCAGAAATCGAGAGAAACATCGATATCGATATGAAGGGTCGATATCGACCCTGCCTGTTGTCTTCTTCGACTCCTGAAATTTGTGACGGTTTAGTAAGTTTTCTTCTTAACCCTAGTTCTAATACAGTGAGGACACTGTAAATTTTAAGTATGGGTGGGGGAAAGGCTTACTTGCATATTCATACTTAGATTAGAGTTGCATATTTATTTTAATGCATAAAAAAAAGAGAGAGAAATATGACCCCCATCAAAAATTTTAAAATTTAGAAAGAGTCATGGAAGTATAAAAAAAAAAGCTCTATGAATTAAAATTAGATTCATTAGAGATATAACATGAGATTGCCTAGTTAAGGGAAGTCCCAATGAAGTGCAAGAAGAAGAAAAACATAAAGGAGATGAAAATTTGAAGTTGCTTTTGACATATGCATGATAAGATGATGGAGGACTTTTTATGAAAATTCCATACATATGCTTAGTTTCATATCCTAGCCTTACCTATGCATCATTGCAAAAGCCACAAAGCCATATATTAGTCTTATCATTACCATTATTGCTCCACATATACACATATTGCCCATTTTTATACCTTATACCCTATCCGGGGACAAGTTTGAGAATGGATGTCATCTTTGGAGTTATATGGAGTTGTGCATTATTTATGAAGTTGTTGGCAGGAATGATACAAGTATGAAATATGGAAAATTAAATGAGCGAGAAAAAATCCGATCACCTCAGGAGATAAAGGTGGGTCGACCCTGCTCGTTGAGATGTTAGTTCAGCGAGATGGGACACAAGGTGATGAGTCCGAAGTACTAAGTATCCGGGGCCATTCATGACACACATGTTTGCGACTCGCGAGAAGGCAGTACTAAGGTTAGAGAGGTAAAAGCATATATTGAAAAAAAGCATTGAGCGATGAGTGAAAGGTGAGACATTATGAAGAAGGAATGTGGAATGTTTTGGAAAGAAAGTATGATTCCCCGGATTAAACACCACATGGCCAAATATTAGCCCACCTTTAGCCTTTTACCAATCCACTTCTCACAAGCTTGCAAAAAGTCCTCTTGATTATTAATGCTATGTCGCTAAAATTGTTTTTTGCATATTACCTCCTTTTATGAATATGAAATTGCTTTTATGCACAGGCATGGACTTGGTTGACATAAGTACCTTATCGAGGATGGCAATTGATTGTAGAGACATATGAAAAATAAATCTATGATGTTGAGGGTTTACTTTCTTCCCCTGAATGACCATTAAAAGTATTGCTTGGGGACAAGCAAGCTTAAGTATGGGGTGTTTGGTGTGCCCGCAAATTGTCATATTTTCTATGCACATATGAATCCATTTTATCGTCTTTTGCATGCATATTAATGGGAAAACATGGGATTAGTGTAATTTATGCTTAAATGTCAAATATATGGGTTTGCACGAGTTTCCATGTGACTTCGCAGAAAACAGGATAAAAATGGACGAATTCGGAAGAGCGGAAAAAGAACTCGAAGTCTTCTGGAGAGGTCGAAATCGACTGGAGACCTCGACATCGAGTACATCAGAGACATAGGAATCGAGCAGAAAAGGAAACATAGCATGTCGACACAGAAGGGGTCGATATTGACGTTTGGGGGTCGATATCGATGCTGCCAGATCGACCAAATTGATAGAAGTCGAGTGCTAGTTCGAGTAGGAGAAAGAGAAGCTCGAGATAAAGTTTTGAAGGGGTCGGTATCGATGTCTTAGGGTCGATATCGACCATGCCAGCAGAGGAATCCGACACCGATTTTGATAGAATTCTATCCGAAGCTTGCAACATCTATCCAAAGGTCGAGATTTCCTATCATCAATACGAGATTTATCAGATGGAGGCTGAGTTACCATGGAGTTTTAGTTTTTACTTTTATTTTAGTTTATCTTAGAGAATAAAAGATAAGGTTTCGATTCCTTATCGACATCTATATCTAGAGGCTATTAGGGCTGAGTTTAGACATCCAATTTCGTATTCCAATTTTAGATTCAATTTTCAGTTATTCAACACATAGACACGTAGAGAGTAGAGAGAGAGGAGGCCGAGTGAAAGTTGTAAGGCGAGAGCGGAGTGGCTTGTTCGGTTGTACTTTCTTTCGAAGTTTTAATTCAAAGTAGCTTTCTTTCAACAATAATGATGATGATGTGCATGATGAGGAGCGAGTAGTCAACCCAATTCTAGGGTCGGGGTGAGCCCGACAATAGCAATGTGAGGTAAGTGCATCAAAGGTATGACTTTTATGCGATTCCGTCTTCTACCCCATGCATGATCCTTTGCGAAAGTTGGGGAGATTCATTATTTGCATTATTGAAGCGAAAGCCACTCATATTGTGAACTTGAATTACTCATGAATTGGATAGTAACTCTTAGGAAATATGCGAGAGCCTCTAATCACCCAAGTGTTGATAACGAAAGTTATTTGACGGAAAGACATTAAATTTCATACCTTTAGCACAAAACTTGCATTGTTATCGTTGTGGCATGAAACCCCGACTTTGGAAGCCTTTTAATTAATCAAAATCTTCATAAAAGTCTTAAGTTTTGTTTCTTTTCATCTTCCTTCTCCGTTCTATTTTCTTCGGACTCTTTTCCGACAAATTGGTTACGAAAACAATTTATGTGACAAGCATCGAAATCGACTGTAAGGGTCGATATCGAGGTCTAACATCGATATCAAGGTCTGTCTTGACGTCGACTTGCTGTTTTGTCTTCTGCAGGAACTGCGCTAGGAAATCGACCAGAACTGAGGTTGATATCGACCTGTATACTCTATATTGAGTGTCTTCTGAGGTCGAAAGCTTTGATCGTGAATACAACAAGGGAAGCGCTGACATACCTCCTCTTGGATTCGATCCTGAATTACCTTACTATTACAAGGGAGGGGATTCTTGTATTATTTGTTTGGGACAGGGAGTTAGCCTAGTTGTGCTTTGTTGTTTTAAATATTTGAATCTCCTACACTCCACCCCGTAGCGAACAATAAGGCTCATATATGGCTTGTGACTTTTTGCAAATATGCATAGGTAAGGCTAAGATATGAACTTGTATATGTAAGCACTTGTATGGAATTTTCATAAAAAGTCCTCCATCATCTTATCATGCACATGTCAAAAGCAACTTCAAATTTTTCATCTCCTTTATTTTTTTTTTCTTTTTGCACTTCATTGGGACTTCCCTTAACTAGGCAATCTCATGTCATATCTCTAATGAATCTAATTTTGCATCATAGAGCTCTTTTTTATACTTCCATGACTCTTCTTTTTTAAAAATTTTTGATGGGGATCATTTTTTTTCCATTCTCTTTTTTTTCGAAAATAAAACTAAATATGCATTAAGATAAATATGCAAATCTAAACTAAATACTTCCATGACTCTTCTTTTTTTTTAAATTTTTGATGGGGGTCGTTTTTTTTTCCATTCTCTTTTTTTTTCGAAAATAAAACTAAATATGCATTAAGATAAATATGCAAATCTAAACTAAGTATGAACATGCAAGTAAGCCTTTCCCCCACCCCATACTTAAAATTTACAGTGTCCTCACTGTATTAGAACTAGGGTTAAGAAGAAGACTTACTAAACCGTCACAAATTTCAGGAGTCGAAGAAGACAGCAGGCATGGTCGATATCGACCTTTAACATCGATATCGATGTTTCTCATCGATTTCTGGCTCATGCTTCAGGGTGATCCGACCTCGATCACAAACCTATCTATGTCGACATTAAGGTCGATGTCTTTTCTGTGTGCTTCTCTCCTTCCCGCAACTTGTTAAAACCAAAACAAAATATGCAAAACAATAAAATGTCTCAAACCAAAGTAAAAGTTGTCTAAAACCAAAACTAAGTCTTTGTTACAAGCTCTAGATTTTTAAGTCGCTAGGCCGACTTCTTCCCTTGTGCTTCTCAAGGCGGCATCTGCAGAGCCCATGTGGTCTGGGCCTCAAATATGACTCCTTTCTTGTCACACAACTGCATTCCGCTTGGATGGATTTGATTCACCATGAATGGTCCCAGATTTTTATCCTTGAACCTTGTAGGGAACCAATGGTCTTTGGATTTGGCAACATAGACCTTGTCTCCTATCTCATATTGGCTCGAATCATCATCGGATACCCTACATAAGCGCACATGCCAAGGCACACCTCTTCCAAATAATGATAAATCCTTAATTAAAATGGAACAAGAGGAATCCGTACCTTGACTTACCTTCTCATCTGTCTGTGGCTCAGGTCGATGTCGATGTTCAGAGGTCGATATCGACCTCTGTTGTACTCCTAGAGGATCAGTCGATTTGGAGAGTTCCTGCTCGATATGATTAGGTCGATGTCGACCCTCAGAGATCGATATCGAGGTCTCTGTTCCTCCCTTCTCAGCGCTGATGGTGGTCGATTTTGGCAGGGTATGGTCGATATCGACCTTAGACACCGATTTCGATGTTTCGTTTCCTCCTCCGTGGACCCTATACTTATGACCTGGCACATAATCTTGAACATTAGTAGTCGATATCGACTTACCTGGGTCGATTTTGATGTTTTGTTGGGCTCCTTCGTTCAAGATTGCCACAACTTCCTCCACTTGGGCTTCTATGACCCTCTTCTCAAGCTCCTCCGGTGTCATACTTCTTACCTTTGCTTCTCCACATGCAATGTAGACACCATCGATGGCTTTTATCTCCATTGGCCCTTGATTTTTCACCGTCTTGTTGAAGGCATACTCTATTACCTCGTCACTAATTGTGAATGAGAGCAATCCTTTCTTTACGCTGATGTTGGCATCGACGGTTGCTAGGAATGGCCTACCTAAAATAATTGGACAAGCAGGGTCCTCTGCTATATCAACAACTAGGAAATCAGCAGGGACAAAGAATTTACCTACTTGTACTGGCACATCTGTCACCATCCCAGTTGGAATAACTACCGTATTGTTGGCCATGTATAACCTTGCATCCACGAGCTCCAGAGGACCTATCTTTACCTTGTGCCAAATGGTTAGTGGCATCATGCTAACGCTAGCGCCCAAGTCAACTAAAGCATTAAATTTGAATTAACCTAGACCTACAGCGATAGAGAACTTGCCTGGGTCCGCTCGCTTTTGTGGTAGCTCCAACCTGTTGCACTCCTCTGCGATCTCAGAGAGCGATCGCTTCTTACCCAAGATGTCTTTAAGGAACCTTACATAAGATGGCGTTTCGTGAAGTGCCTCTGTGAATGGTACAGAGACAATAAGTCCTTGGAGCATCTTCACAAACCGCTGGATCTTCTTTTCCGTTGGGTCCTTAATCATCTTTCTAGTTGGGAATGACAACACCTTCTTCCTTCCTGCGGCTGTAGTTGTGTCGACATCGACATCAGTAGGGTCGACATCGACCGGAGGAGTCGATTTCTGTGGTCACTCAGCTTTAGGGTCGACATCGACTGGAACGTCGACATCGACGTCACCGTGGTCGATATCGACAGGGGGGTCGATATCAACGTCTGTTCTGGCTCCTTGTCCTCCGCTTTTTGTTAGGGCGTTTGTAATTGACCCTCACTCCTTAGGTTCACCGCTGCAATATGACCAGTGGTTTTGCCCTTTTGGTCGGGCACAGTGGATCCAGGGAATGATCCTGACGCTTTGGGTATTGCTCCGCCAATTGACTCATTTGAGTCTCCATGTTGCGCTTCCAAACGTCGATCTCCCCAAGCCTAGAATTGATGCCCTACAGCTGAGTATGGATGGAGTTGTTGGCTTGTTTGAACTCAGCATTGTTCCTCCGCATCTCATCAAGAATGATTTGCAGGTCATCTTTCCTTGTCTCCCGCTCAGGGTGCCCTGGTGCTCTATATGGTGGGGGATCCCTTTGTTGATAGAACCTTTGATCGCCCCAATATTGTTGATTGACCCCTCCATAGGAGCCTCTCGTCCACTTGACCTTCTCATGTTGTTCCGCCATGGATACTTGCTCAGTATGTGGACAAGCACTAGTGTTATGCCTTGTTGTGCCACACTCCTGACAAGTTTGATTGTTGCTTAAGAACCTGACTTGCTTTTGAAGGCGGTGTGTCTGATCGTTATGGAATTATTGCCGCACATAAGGATCTATCTCCCTTGGAGGCTCATATAGTGGCATTGATGGGGCAGGCCTTGCATCATAGGTCGCAGCAGCCCCATAAGTGTTGTCAAAGTTCACGAGCCTCTCAATGGTCTCCCATGCCTCCGTTGGTGTGAGCTCAATGTACCCATAGGAGGTATATGAATTTATCCTCTCCTTATTCGGCGCATTAAGGGCATTGTAGAAGATCTCTTGGATGACATATGGAAGTTGCCCATGCATTGAGCATGATCTCAGCAAGTCCTTAAATCGCTCCCACGCCTGTGCTAATGTTTCACCTGGCTTTTGTTTGAAAGGCGTGATCCTTTGTCGCAGCATCACCGTTTTAGAAGGTGGAAAGAACTTATTCAAGAATGCATCCTTCACCTCCGCCCATGTCCTCAGCGAGCATGGAGCCAAACTCTCAAGACATTGTAATGCCTTCCCTGCCAAAGACAATCGAAATACATACTCTAAATTCACTCCATCAGCAATTGTCTCACATAAGTTCATAAAAGTAGAGATGTGTTGCAGGGGGCATTCATTAGGTCTTCCTTCAAAAGTATTTCTTTTTATCTCAGATAGGAAGTTAATTTTTATTTCATAGTTGGAGTGCGGAATTAAAATAGCGGATTTAGGAGCATGAAGCGGCGGATGCATGTTTTGCATTGCCGTCTGTGGATACTGATTGAGCCGCTCTTGGGCTTGTCTGCGCGCATCCTCCTCCCTATCAGCACGGGCTCGCTCTGCAGCAGCGGCGGCCCTTTCAGCAACGATTGTAGCATTGTGGTCCTCGATCCCCTTCCTCAACCGCTCTATGGTTTCAGCATGCGTCTCATTGTCAGCCATGATGCGAATTGCTTTGTTGCGAAGATGGTAGAAACGTTCAGGCTCGTTGATTGGTTCCAGGATAGGTCCGCGATCAGAACGTCGTGTTGTTGCAGGAGGCTTGATATGTCAAGTAATTACAAATAATAAAGATGTAATAAATGTAAACCGACTCCTGGCCTAAGCAAATAATTACAAGACTTCCTCCCGTTGTAGTGGAAGGGTAGTCAGGATCGATCCACGAGGAGGCGTGTCAGCGGGATCCTAGTAGCGTTGGAAATTTCACGGCTACGTCGACCAGAAGCCTCGATTTGGACCTTGGGCCTCGATGTCGACCTCGGCTGTCGATGTTCTCTGCAACAGAAGACCTGCAGAGACAAAAACAAGTGGTCGATATCGACTGGAAGGGGTCGATATCGATGTCAGTTCACGAAATCGACTGGCTTAGAAGTATGCCAGTCGATACAGAGGGGTCGATTTCGACACAAGGGGGTCGATATCGATGCTTGCAGAAGTTTTCCAGGAGTCTCGAGATCGACTCAGAAAACCGTCGATCTATCAGTTTGGTCCATATCGACCTCTGTTGTCGATATCGATGTCTTCCTGCAGTGAGTTAGTTGTTTTGTCGGCAAAGAAAAGGCCGAAGAATTAAGAATGGGAAGAGAAGCAATGAACAGAAATAACAGTGGGTTTTTATGTGTATAAAACATGTAAAAAAGCAACTCCTAGGATCAGGGTTTACGACAACGTTAACCAATGCATGCGATGAGATAAATAAGACGGACAATTGCGCTATTTCACCCGAGGGACAAGCTTTCGCCGTACACCAACTCTTAGGATTACTCTTGCAAATAAACCTAATTGTCTCTACCAATTTTATGTTTATAACTCAAGTTGTTAGCATGAATCCCTTTTCTTTCGATTAGGACTAAACATAGAATCGTAGGAGGAGAGATAGACACAACGATATCGACATCAAATACTTACCTCAAGCGCGCATGGCTAACGTCGGGCTCACCCCGACCCTAAGAGCTTTGGGGAACTACTCGCTTCTCATCATGGAATTCGTTGTTGATTGAAGGAAATAAACTTGCATTAAAATAAACTCCGAAGCTTTACAACTCAACGTCAACTTTCGCAAACGTCAAACCCTAAAACTTCTCTCTAACTCTAACTCTATTTTCTTGATTGATGATTGTTTCTTGGATTGGATCGGATGATCTAACAAATCAGCCCCTAGGGCTTTATTTATAGGCTACTAATCCTCGCTATCCAAGGATTGTAACTCCTATCTAAACTATGAACTCTATCCAAACAATTAGGATAGGTCTTTTATTTTGATAAAACTTAAATAACTTAATGGTAAAAGAGAAATAACCCTTCAGCTGTCATCTATCTTGAAAGTGTAAGATAATTTCATGCCTCCTTGAAGATATAGTTCCAATCTGCATCTCAAAACCGAGTCTATCTTCTGTCGAGATAAGGGGTCGATATCGAGGTCTCTGTTCCTGCTCGACTTGTTCAGCTCTGGTCGATTTCTATGTTGAGGTCGATATGGGGTTGATATCGACACCGGGGGTCAATATCTACCTCTGAGGTCGATTTCTACCTCTGCTCAGCTTTACTTGGCTTCTCCGTTTTGACTCCGATTTCGCTCGAATTCCTGCATGGTTAGCTCAAAACTCGTGCAGACTCTGTTTCTTATACTTTAGCTCATTCTTACACAAGTTTATATTCTTTTGAACCTTTTCTTTGGAGATCGAATGAAATATGAAGTCAAACGATGCAATAAAAGGAGATATAAATATGTACATCAAAACACCCCATACTTAGACTTGCTTGTCCTCAAGCAATAACCAACACCTACAACACACCCTTCAAGTCTTCGCCCTTGTCAAAAGCAACATCATAAGCGGTAGCAAAGCAAAGCAAGTGAATTTAACGTCATATCACATATTTTGGCGATCCATAGGCATATGCAATTTTGATCCAACCTCACAGGGATAATGTGTTTGCTCTCAACTCTCATGTATTTAGGCTATGAAGATCAACTCTCAACTCAATTCCATATGCAATCTCATAAACATTGCAATTTATAACAATCCACTTCGCAACCAATTATGAAAATACAATAAGAATCATCAGGAGGACTTTCGCTCAATGGAAGACTTCAAAGAAGACTCCATTCGGCGGGGTTGTAATGGGGCTTGGTATGAAATAAAAGGGTATGAAATTATTTGGCTGTGTGGTGCTTTTATAATTCGGGAATCAAGACTCCTAAACCTCAACACTTGCAATACCCAAACCATAACTCTTCAATGTAAGCTCAATCTCTATAATACTCTTTCCCAACTCATCTTTATATAATATGTTCTAGAGATGCACTTAAAGATGTAAACTATCAACCCTTCTTCCAAGTTCTAATATACCTCTCAAAAATATAACACTTGTATGAATAAAAGAACTTAAGGATTTTGGCTCATGCACTATATATATACGTATATTTTTTCGGATTTTTTTTTCGAAAATAATAAGCAAATATGTGCATTTATATGTTGAGCCATAAATCCTTTTACAAAATATGACAAAATGTAAATATGCATCAACCCATAATTTCCTTGCTCAAAACTGGACATTATGCACTTTTCTTTCCACAAGGCACTAGTCCAACCAATCTAAGTCTTAATTCCCAAATGGGGTCAGGCTCAATTCGGCTATGGATAATTTTATGGAGTTTGCAATTTCAGGCTCAGGCTAATGTTCTGTCTTCAAGCAGGGATAATGCAGGGTAGGTAAAGAGAGGATAAAAATGGCTTAAAAGATGCCTCCATCATTTAATTCTTGTAAACATAATCATATATATACATTGGTTTTGAATAACTATCACAACATTTATAGATGCATAGGAAGAGTAAATTCACTCAAGAAAGCGGAGGGATTGTTGATGTTCTCCCTATAGGTCAAAATTCTCACAAGGACAATTTTTGTTGGATTTGCTTTTTAGCCTAGGATCATATGTGCTCAATTTCATCACAAGTTCACAATCTACATAAAAATTTTAAGGACTTAGGCTAAACCATCCAAATATGCCATAGGGTTTACATGATCAAGTCAGTTATTGAGTTTTCATCATAGGACATCTAAGTAGGGTTAGAAAATAAACTTAAAAAAATAAACATGCATTTTTTTGACATTTTATAAAAGAACAAAAAGAACAAAATTTAAACATGAATGCAATGCGAAGAAGAAAACCAAGTTATGACCATAAGACATGTCTTTCCCCCCACCCCATACTTAAAATATACAGTGTCCTCACTATATTAAAAAGAAGAACAAGGGTAGAGAGAAACTCACAGCACAACCTGCGGATTTAGGTCGATTTCAGGTTAGGTCGATGCCAGAAGTCGATATCTAGGTCAGTGGTCGATGTCGACTGCATCTGTCGAAGTCGAGGAAGAAGATGAAGACAAGGGCTGCCTGATTGGGGTCGATATCGAGTATTAGGGTCGATATCAACCTCTCTTTTTCACTCCTGAGTCCTCGATGTCGACTCCAGGAGATGGCTTGACCCTGGGGGGGTCGATTTCGACTGGCCCGGTCGATTTCGACTGCCACTACAAAAGCTTCTTTTCTTCTTCGTCGTTCCTTTTGCTTGATAACCTGAAATCTTTGTTAGAAATATAGATAAAGCACGAATTATCTCAGTTTTAAAAGTTTGACAAACCAAAAATTAAATCCTAAAAACCATCTATGCAAAATTTAAAGGTTTTTATGTACAAGCTCTAGAGTTTTGAGTCGCTAGGCCGACTTCTCCGTCAATTCTTCACGAGCCTTTTATGTAGGGACCCTTCGAGCTTGGGCCTTCCCCTGGATCATCTAGGTCCTTTTGATAGCAAATAAGCTCGGTGACCAAGGCTTTTTCATCGTTCGGTTCTTCTTTGGGCGCTTTCCTTCTCTTTCTTGACCTAACTTTAGTAATATAGGCAAACCATGGAGCTTTGACCCTCTCTTTAGTAGATTTATCAATAATTGTCTTACTTGATTCATCAATAAGGGATAGAGGAGGGTTGGGAGTCATACCTGGGCTTACCTGTTTGGGCCCGAAACAGAAATCTTCGGGCTGAGGGGTGGTCGATTTCGACCAAGGAGGGTCGATTTCGAGTGTTGTGGTCGATATCGATATGTGGGGGTCGATATCGACCTCTGTGACCCCATACTTAAGTTTCTGGCAACTATCTGGCATACTCGATTTCGACAAAGGGGGGTCGACTTCGATGTTTTTAGTCGATATCGACTGGTTCCAGTCGATGTCGACCCTGCTTGTTGTTTTCGTCCTCGCCAACAAAAATTTTCTAAGCTTTTCTGTAGCCGGCGATAGGACTACTTGCTCCAGGTGCTTTGTTTCGCTCATGGTCGGGTTGAAAGAGAATTCTATCACTTCGTTCCCTATAGTAAAGGTTAGTAACCCTCGACGTACATTAATATTGGCATCTGCAGTAGCTAAGAAAGGTCTACCAAGTATAATAGGCACTACAGGATCTTCAGGCATCTCCAATACAATGAAATCAGTAGGCACAAAGAACTTACCTACCTTTACCGGAACGTCATCAACTATACATGTGGGTCTGACGAATGAGTTGTCAGCCATATAAAGTTTCATGTCCACAGGTTCAAGTGCGCCAATGTTCACCTTTTGCCAAATAGAGAGAGGCATGAGACTTACACTTGCCCCTAGGTCACATAGGGCTTTGTAGCGATGTTGGCCAAGTCCCACGGTGATTGCAAACTTGCCTGGATCACTCTTCTTCTCAGAGAAGTCCATCTTAGAGCACTCCTCTGCGATCTCTGCCATGGATCTCTTCTTGCCAAGGATGTCTTTTAGAAATCGAACATAGGCGGGCATCTCGCTTAGGGCTTCTGTAAGAGGGATGGTAACATTAAGTCCTTGAAGTATTTTTACAAAGCGCCTAAACTTACCTTTGGTGGGATCCTCCAATGCTTTGGAAGGGAATGGAAACATCTTCTTTAGAGTAGGGGCCAAAAAGGAGGTCGGAGGGGCCTGCTGAACATCGATGTCAACTGGAGTTGGGTCGATATCGACAGGTAGGGTCGATTTCGACCTCTGCTGTGATTTCTCAGGTTCTGCAGTGCAATCGACATCGACCAGGGGGTCGACATGGTGGCCGATATCGACCTCTGGGTCGACATCGATTGGTCTGTCGATGTCGACTGGGTCTGTTTTCTCCTCCGTTTCCGTCCGTGGCTTGTGTACTTTAGTGTCACTCCTCAATTGCATGGCTGCGACATGGCCCATCCCGGATTGTCCCTTAGGATTTGTAGTAGGTTGCCCAGGGAGTGTTCCGGACGGTCTAGGGATTTGTGCCGCCAATTGACCCAGTTGGGTCTCTACGTTCCTTTTTCATATATCCATCTCCCCAATCCTTGTGGTAAGGTGATTGAGTTGAGAATGGATGGCATTGTTGGATTGATCATTCTTAGCTTGATTTCTCCTTATCTCATCTAGCACAAGTTGAAGATCATCCTTCTTTTGGTCTCTCTCCGGGTGCCCAGGAGCTCTATAAGGCAGAGGGTCCCTAGGGTTAACTTGGTGCTTTTGTGGTTAATGGAACCTTTGGTCTCCCCAATATTGGTGATTGGGACCCCTCATGTAGTGCGCCTCTTGGTAAGCCTCCGCTATGTGTACTTGTTCAGCATGGGGGCACTCGATGGTGGTGTGCCGCTGCGATCCGCATTCAATGCAATCTTGGTTCGCTGAAAGGAACCTTGCTTTTGGAGCTTTCGAAGTTGATCTCTATGGAATTGCTCCTTCACATCCGGATCGATTACATTGGAGGGTTCATATAAGGGCATAGATGGGGCAGGCCTCGATGATGATAGTGTGTCAGAAGCCTCAGGAGTCCCATACATATTGTCGAACTCCACCAACCTCTCTATGGTCTCCCAAGCCTCTTGTGGAGCGAGTTCAAGGTAGCCATAGGAGGTGTAGGTGTTGATCCTCTCCTTAGTTGCAGCGTCAAGAGCATTGTATATGATATCCTGAATTACATATGGTGGTTGGCCATGCGTCGGGCATGATCGTAGTAGGTCCTTAAACCTTTCCCAAACAGTCGCCAGAGCCTCACCAGGCTTTTGTTTGAAAGCCGTCATTTTCTGTCAGATCAACACCGTCTTAGAAGGAGGAAAGAACTTGTTGAGAAACGCGTCCTTGACTTCATTCCAGGTGCGGAGCGATCTTGGGGCTAAGCTTTCCAACCACTGCAATGCTTTCCCTGTAAGAGACCATCGAAAGGCTTTTAGTTGGACATATTCAGGACTTCGTCCATCAGCAATAGTATCACAAAGGTCTAAGAAGGTAGAAATATGTGCCATAGGGCATTCGTTAGGTTTTCTTTCATATTGGTGCCTTCTAATCTCAGTTAGGAAGTTAGGTTTTATTTCAAAATTAGAGGCAGGGATAAGAATTGTCGATTCAGGCACTGTGAGAGCGGGGTGCATATATTGCTTGGCATTCCTGGGGAGGGCATTGATTTGGGCTTCTATTTGCCTCCGGCCTTCCTCCTCCCTATCCGCACGCTCCTTAAGTGCTGCCTCTCTAGTCGTTAGGTCCTCAACCTGCTTCCTTAGTTGCTCAATAAGTTCAGCCTGGTTCACGTTTTCCGCTATGATTCTTTGAGCTTGGGCTCGTAGATGGAAGTAGCGTTCAGGGTCGTCTACTCCTTCAAATTCAGGTGGGCAATCAGCGCGTCGCATACACCTACAAAATAACACTAAAAAGAACCGTGAAAATAAACTACTAGGGCGTGATTGATAGCTTCCCCGGCAACGGCGCCAATTTGTTCTTGCAGGAGGCTTGATATGTCAAGTAATTACAAATAATAAAGATGTAATAAATGTAAACCGACTCCTGGCCTAAGCAAATAATTACAAGACTTCCTCCCGTTGTAGTGGAAGGGTAGTCAGGATCGATCCACGAGGAGGCGTGTCAGCGGGATCCTAGTAGCGTTGGAAATTTCACGCCTGCGTCGACCAGAAGCCTCGATTTCGACCTTGGGCCTCGATGTCGACCTCGGCTGTCGATGTTCTCTGCAACAGAAGACCTGCAGAGACAAAAACAAGTGGTCGATATCGACTGGAAGGGGTCGATATCGATTAGTTCACGAAATCGACTGGCTCAGAAGTCTGCCAGTCGATACAGAGGGGTCGATTTCGACACAAGGGGGTCGATATCGATGCTTGTAGAAGTTTTCCAGGAGTCTCGAGATCGACTCAGAAAATCGTCGATCTATCAGTTTGGTCGATATTGACCTCTGTTGTCGATATCGATGTCTTCCTGCAGTGAGTTAGTTGTTTTGTCGACAAAGAAAAGGCCGAAGAATTAAGAATGGGAAGAGAAGCAATGAACAGAAATAACAGTGGGTTTTTATGTGTATAAAATATGTAAAAAGCAACTCCTAGGATTAGGGTTTACCACAACGTTAACCAATGCATGCGATGAGATAAATAAGACGGACAATTGCGCTATTTCACCCGAGGGACAAGCTTTCGCCGTACACCAACTCTTAGGATTACTCTTGCAAATAAACCTAATTGTCTCTACCAATTTTATGTTTATAACTCAAGTTGTTAGCATGAATCCTTTTTCTTTCGATTAGGACTAAACATAGAATCGTAGGAGGAGAGATAGACACAACGATATCGACATCAAATACTTACCTCAAGCGCGCATGGCTAACGTCGGGCTCACCCCGACCCTAAGAGCTTTGGGGAACTACTCGCTTCTCATCATGGAATTCGTTGTTGATTGAAGGAAATAAACTTGCATTAAAATAAACTCCGAAGCTTTACAACTCAACGTCAACTTTCGCAAACGTCAAACCCTAAAACTTCTCTCTAACTCTAACTCTATTGTCTTGATTGATGATTGTTTGTTGGATTGGATCGGATGATCTAACAAATCAGCCCCTAGGGCTTTATTTATAGGCTACTAATCCTCGCTATCCAAGGATTGTAACTCCTATCTAAACTATGAACTCTATCCAAACAATTAGGATAGGTCTTTTATTTTGATAAAACTTAAATAACTTAATGGTAAAAGAGAAATAACCCTTCAACTGTCATCTATCTTGAAAGTGTAAGATAATTCCGTGCCTCCTTGAAGATATAGTTCCAATCCGCATCTCGAAACCGAGTCTATCTTCTGTCGAGATAAGGGGTTGATATCGACACCAGGGGTCGATATCGAGGTCTCTGTTCCTGCTCGACTTGTTCAGCTCTGGTCGATTTCTATGTTGAGGTCGATATGGGGTCGATATCGACACCGGGGGTCAATATCTACCTCTGAGGTCGATTTCTACCTCTGCTCAGCTTTACTTGGCTTCTCCGTTTTGACTCCGATTTCGCTCGAATTCCTGCATGGTTAGCTCAAAACTCGTGCAGACTCTATTTCTTATACTTTAGCTCATTCTTACACAAGTTTATATTCTTTTGAACCTTTTCTTTGGAGATCGAATGAAATATGAAGTCAAACGATGCAATAAAAGGAGATATAAATATGTACATCACATCGCATAAACCTGCTAAATAAAAAAAGATCGTGATTAAACTTAGATGGCGATTGATTGCCTCCCCGGCAACGGCGCCAATTTGTTCGCAAGAGGGATAGGAATGTAGGGATTCAAATAATTCAAATTAAACCATTCACGACTAGACTACTCCCTGGCTTAAACAAATAATACAAGAATCCCCTCCCTTGTAGTAGTAGTGTAATTCAGGATCGAATCCACGAGGAGTTATATCAGCGCTTCCCTTTTTGCAATCGCGATCAAAGCTTTCAACCATAGAAGACACTCGATATCGATGTGTCTGGTCGATATCGACCTCGGTTCTGGTCGATTTCTAGTACAGTTCCTGCATAAGACAAAAGCAGCACAGTCGACATCAAGCAGAGACCTCGATATCGATGTTAGACCTCGATATCGACCCTTACAGTCGATTTCGATGTTTGTCACAGAAACTGTTTTCGTAACCAATTGTCGGAAAAGAGTCCGAAGAAAGTAGAATGGGAAAGGAGGATGATCAGAAACAAAACTAAAACTTTTATATTGAATTCAATGAACTTAAAGGCTTCCAAAGTCAGGGTTTCATGCCACAACGATAACAATGCAAGTTTTATACTAAAGTCATGAAATTTAATGTCTTTCCGTCAAATAACTTTCGTTATCAACACTTAGGTGATTAGAGGCTCTTGCATATTTCCTAAGAGTTACTATCCAATTCATGAGCAATTCAAGTTCACAATATGAGTGGCTTTCGCTTCAATAATGCAAATAATGAATCTCCCTAACTTTCGCAAAGGATCATGCATGGGATAGAAGACGAAATCGCATAAAAGTCATACCTTTGATGCACTTACCCTACATCGTTATCGTTGGGCTCACCCCGACCCTAGAAGTGGGTTGACTACTCGCTCCTCATCATGCATATCATCATCATCATTAAAGGAAAACTACCTTGAATTAAACTATGAAAGAAATTACAACCGAACAAGCCAAAACTCCGCTCTCGCTTCTCTCCAACTCACTCGGCTCTATCTTTCTCTCTAACTCGTTACTCTTTATGTAAAACTGAAATTGGATGTAATTGAATGTGCTTGGATGCCTAAACTCAACCCTAATGGCCTCTATATATAGATATCGAACTTTGTTATCCAAAGACTCGAAACTCTATCTTTATTCTCTAAGATAAAACTTAAGTAAAGTAAAAACTAAAACTCCTACGGTAAATTAGCCCATATGATAGATATGAGGTTGATGATATGAAATCTCGACTTTTGGATAGACGTGCAAGCTTCGGATAGAATTATATCAAAATCTTAGTCAGATTCTTCTGCTGGCATAGTCGATATCGACCTTGAACATCGATATCGACCCTTGTGAAACTTTATCTCGAGCTCTCCTTCTCCTACTCGGACTGGCACTCGACTTCTATCATATAGCTCGATCTGGCAACATCAATATCGACCTCCAGACGTCGATATCGACCTCTCTATGTCGACATGCTCTATTTCATTTCCTGCTCGATTCCTATGTCTCTGATGCACTCGATGTCGAGGTCCCCAGTCGATTTTGACCTCTTCAGAAGACTTCAAGTTCTTTTTCCGCTCTTCCAAATCTGTCCATTTTTATCCTGTTTTCTGCGAAGTTACAGAGAAACTCGTGCAGACGATATATTTCACATTTAAGCATAAACTACACTAATCCCATGTTTTCCCACTAATATACATGCAAAAGACAATAAAATGGACTTATATGTGCATAGAGAATATGGCAATTTGCGCGCACATCACTACCTAGAAACTGTGCTGGGCTACTTTAGGCGAACCTCTTCACCCAATCCACATGACGTCCCTTGGATCTAGGCTCCTCCTCCTGATCATGTCGCTGGTCTCCCCCAAGCGGGGTCTCGGTCTGTTGCTGCTCTCTATGATCACCCCCTCCGGGTGCACTCTCCTCATCCTGATGCTACTGCTGCATCGACGCCATCAGCGTGCACACCAACTGCTCTAACCTAGCTCTATTGGTAGGCAGCTCAATCTGAGTGTCAGTCTGTCTATCTCCAGTGGTACGACCTCCACGAGGTCTACCTCGGCCTCTACCTCGGTCGCTTGCATCTCCGAGACCAGTCTGTCCTCTCGTCTCAACCATGGTGCAACTGAACATATAAGTGTACTCAATATACACATCAATGTCTTCTTCAAGGAAGACAGCCCTCAGGCACATTCATTTCACATAATTGCATCCCTTCAAGGGGATGGCTCATAAGCACAGTTTTATATCGCACAGAAGCTAACTAGATAGCTATCCTTCGAGGGATAGCTTGGCGAGCCCGCCTCTAAATCCTATCCCCACTCCAACCACCATGGTTGCTCCCTTGGAGTCTTCTTCGACAAATTGTAAAGGAAAACTAGTATTTTGTCTACCAAAATCCCGTTCTACATCTCTATAAGATGTCTATCGCCTTTATACTACTCATCGATCCTATCTCTCATCTAGAAGGATCCTAGTTCATTTTCATTTCCAAAGGGTTTTCAACTTTGCCCTTTAAAACCTTTTAAAATCCTTTAAAACTTCCAAAACGGTGGGTGGGTTTTGAAAATGTTTTATAACTCGTGCGTACTCAGGTCGAGCAACCTTGGCTCTGATACCAACTTTGTAACGACCCAAAAGTTTGGATATCCGAAAATGCCTCCATAAATCCACTTAGAGGATTTATAAGGTTCAGATGATCCGGTTATTCGGGGAACGTTAAAGAAGAGTTTTGAATTCTTCCGTGAGCTTTAGATCTTACGACCGTGTACGAGTTATTAGTTAAGTTGATTACTTAGCGAAAGCGTAGTTAAGTGTAAAAAAGGGGATTTCAAACCCCAAGAAAGACGCGTGCCCGTTGGAGGTGTTTACCTGTCCTAGGTAACTAACGCAAAACGGTTTTCAAGCGGAAGGTAAAGGCAGAATTAAAGTACAACACATGCCACGGCCTAGCCGGGTCAAAACGCAAAAGTAATAAGTAGCGAGAAAATAAAAGAGTACCATGTTCTTTCTCGTCTCACTCTATCGTTCCATATGGTCAACCCCGTCAAGCATCCACTTGTATATATCAAGCATATCGGGTGGCAGGGGTACATGAATCTAAAAACAAGAAGGGTAACGGGGTCAATCATTGATTACTCATACATGTATGCTCAAGCATACTCTGCGAGTACGTAACAAGGCATATAAACATGATGCGATAAAACTGTAAACACACTATCATGCTCCTAAGGCAAGGTCCGGATATATAAATAAACGCGGTAATGTGTACCCAAACAATAACATCCAACCACGTAATCCCTTTCCAAATGCTTGGACGTTAATCAACCATATAATCCATTCCCAAATGCTTGGAGGTTACACCATCCTTTATCACCCAAATTCTTGGAGGATGTGATATAATCCCTTTCCAAATGCTTGGAGGTTACACCATCTTTTATCACCCAAATTCTGGGAGGATGTGCCATCCTTTATCGAACGCTCGAAGGTTCGGCTATGCCACAACCTTTAGAGAATCCCGATAATCACCACACAACAACATAGAATAGGATGGCCACCTATTATAACAAAGACAAAGAGAAGACAAGGGTTCATTTCGTTCCCTATGTTCCGTTCTATGTTATAATTCCGGTTTATACCCTACAACAATTCTATGTCGTAAAATATGCATGAATCTATCTCGTTACGACACTCATGTATCATGAGTAACCTCATGAGTAAGTCCAGGGGACTTACCTGAAATCCGAAGGTAAGCACGGAAACCAACAAGCACCAAGTGTAAACACGAATCAAGCGCCTAACAATTGTAATTATTCCACATTAGGTTCTTCTTATTAATGCATCACATAAACCCGTACCGCAAGATAATCACACACATTCACATAAGGTTAATGGCTTAAGGAATAAGGACATATAAGTTTGGTTAAGTATCCACACTTAACAAGTTATAATCCGGGTCATTATAAACATTGTTTACTAAAATTATAATAACTCTTGATCCAACCGTTGGATCATCCTCATTTTTGGAGGGCAGTTAGATAATTTCTCCATGAACATCTTAATAAGATTTCAGCCAGATCAGATCGTTGGATTGGAAATAAAGTCTAAATTACAGAGGCACATATATCCATTTTGTTTTTGTTTTTTTTTGACGTTTTTGCTACAAAACGCAACCAAAACACATAGAGGCTCCACTATCCTAAGCCTTTTCACATCAACTCAAGCTATCCTAGAGAGGGGAAGGCGGATGAGGGATTACCTTTGTAGAATCCCACAAATGACTCAAGAACACCCTCGGAAATCCTTCGGAAACCCTTTTCCAAACACTTTGCTATTTTGTCACCAAAAACCCCAAACACATGAGTTAGGATTTTGTTTAAAACTGAAAATAAGAGTCATATAAAAGATTCAAACTCAGTTTTTGAAAGAAAGGAAGGGTTCTTACCAAGAAATCAAGTCAAACTCTCAAGATCCTTCAAAAACAGTTTTCTGCAGCTCCAAAGATGGACGATTTTGGCTGGGCAAACGACCTTGGATTTTGGAGAATGATATATGGTTGGAAATCTGGTTAAAATACGGTTCTAAGGCCACTAAGTTTTCTCCAATCGGAGTTGTAATGAGGGAGATATGGATTTTCTCTTGCAAGGTCACCAAAATGGACTACCAATGGTGATAGGCTATCTTTCTCTTGCTTTTCCTCTCATGGACGGTTAGGGTTTCTTTGGATGAGCTCCTAATGAGCCTTGGGGTCAGTTTTATAGAGGAGAGGGGTGGTTGGCTTCATGATTCAAAGCATGGGTGTGATGGGAAGGAAGTGATGGGGGTGGTTGAACTAGAATAGGAGCCTAGTTAGTTTCCATCCAAATCAAATGGGGTTTGTAGCTCCTTGTTGGGCATTGGTTTGGATGGAGCAGCTGACCTCTTTAACATAACGTAAAATCCGAGCTCGCGACGCGTTAAAATCCGTTGCACACCTTGCTCAGGTTACCGACAACCCCTCCTTATACAGTGACCCAGGTCATATGGACCTCATCCGTAGGGATGCTATCGGATAGCACTTAGTGCATCCGAATTACTTACCCAATAAAAAAAAAAGGTGTGGGTTCAAATCCCATATACGCTACAACGACAAAAAAAAATATTTCATTTAACATCGGCTAAAAATCGATGTCTATGTGGGTGATGTAAAAAGCCAAAACTTTTTACCATCGTGTAATAGCCGATGTCTTTGTATGTTATAATATCGGATTTAAAAATTTAACCGATGTTGTAAAATACAAAGACATCGGCTACTACCCGATGTTAAAAAGTTTTGACTTTTTTACATCACCCACATAGACATCGATTTTTTTGAAAGACATCGGTTATTACCCGTTGTTAAATGACAAAATTCTAGTAGTGCTCTCCTACCTCCACCCCCCTTCCCGTTAGGGTGGAGCCTAGCCAGTACGGGCTATAGCATAGCAAGCGCCATCCGCAGATGGTATGTGTGCACAACAATAGTCTCGTAATCATACTCATATGGTGAGAAGAGCCCGCAAGCTCTACTCTAATCTGACTCGATGGAGGAACAAGCCCGATGGGACTAGGCCGTCCTATGACCCTACCAAAGACTCTAGGACTCACATAGATCATGACCGTTCTCTTTTCATACGCAATAAGTAAACAGATGCTCAATCTTGTGTGCAACCTAAGCATGATACTACATGGCATGCTTCTATGCTTATGCAACACCTAGTATGTCATACAACTACAAGCGGAAGGGTGTGTCTGATCAGTCTGAGTAAGTCCACAAAGAAACTTACCTGATAAGCCGAACAACAAAAGTATCACAAGCAAAGTCCACACAAGCAACCAATCCACTCAAGCTATCCAAGCACAATCACCTATGATAATAGTACGAAAGCGATAAGGAATATGACTACTAGACATACACACACTCAAGGACCAAGTCCTAATTAAAACCATTTTCAAAATCAATCCGTCGTTCAACCATTTAACCATTCTTAAATCGTTCTCAAAGTAGAAACCTCAAAAGCCAACTCATCCAATTAAGCCAATTCTATAATATTCAGTTCATTTCCAAGTCCAATTGTTCATCATTTAATCAAGTTTAAGGATCCCGATATTTGAAACCAAGTTCTCAAATCATTTTCCAAGCATTTTAACCAACCTTTCAAATTCCGTCAAAATCCCCTTTTTAATATTAAAATAATCATTTTATTCCAAAAATCCTATTATTAAATTAATATTCCAAAATCCCATTTTATGAATTAGTCTCAAACTCAGATTCAATTAAAAAGGATCGGAATAAAAAACCAACATCGCAAGCCAATAGGGGTCAAGGAGTGGCTCGGCCAAGCGACTGGGGGGATTTCGCGGCGGCGAGAGGGCCGACCGCGACCGTGAAATCTCCTCAGATTTCCCCCACGAGAAGGCACTCGCTGGCTATGACACAGGGGTGTCGCAATGGCGAAAGCCGCGGTCGTGGCCGCGAGATGCCTTCTTCCTCCTCTGGTATTGTTCTAACTCGCCGTGGCGACCATAAAACAGAGGAAGGAAGAAGAAATGAGCTCGAATCCCCTTCACAAAGTGTTAAATTCGACGTTTCTTGACCTTGAAAGGTAGAGAAATGTAGGGGTGTGCAGAAAAACCCAACACGACAGAAACGACACGAAAACACGACAACATGACACGAAAAAACACGAAACTGAAAAGACACGACACGAAAATGACACGAATCGAGAAAACACGGTTGTAAACGGTTCGTGTTCGGATCGGGGAAATTACCTTATCGGGTAACCGACACGAACCGGTTAAATTTTTTTATTTTTATTTTTGGAGATTTTAGTATAATATTAGTATAGATAGAATCCTATATGTATCAATAAACTCTCCTAGCCCAGTTGGTTGAAAGGAAGCGAGTGGTTTGGGTGATTGCTAAAGGCTCCGGGTTTGAATCCTGAATTTCCTCTCATTTTCGATTTTTTCCCCTCTCAGTCTGTGATACTACGACAACGTTTTCTTTATTTTTTTTTCAATCCAGTAGTCACGCACCAAATAGACAAACACTTCAATCTTCTTCCGCGAGACGCCGACCAACCCTAACCCTAAGGTCCCTAACTTCTAACTCTCTCAAATGTCAATCTGAAATCGTCGTTTCGACCTTCCAAATCAGATCTGAAATCATATTTGAAATCGAGTTTCCCCCTTCTTAAATCGTCGTTTCACCCTTCCAAATCAGATCTGAAATCGAGTTTCCCCCTTCCTCTCACTCTCGGACCCTCGACTGAGTCGTTGACATCTCTTGTCTCTCGAAACATGGTAAGTACTTCTAATCGATTTGCCTCTCGAAACCCTCGGTTGAGTCGTTGTCTGCTTCAAAATTGAAAAACACATGAATCTGATTATGTTTCAGTTTGGCTTTGCTTTGTATTTGGCCTTTGCTTCGTATTTGACATTGCACACACAGCACACACACTACACAGTGGCTGCACACATAGGCTATACAACAGTAGCACACCACACGAACAGGGAAGAAAAGGAAGAAAAAAATAAGAAAAATATTTGGTTCGTGTCGGGTACCCGGGTATTCGACACAAAACCAAATAGCTTAACCGTATCGGGTACCCGGGTTAAGACAGTTCGTATACGGTTCGGGCATTTTGGGCTAAACGGTTTCGGGTACCCGTCACTATTATCCTGTTCATGTCGGGTACCCGGATATGCACACCCCTAGAGAAATGAGTGAGGATCAAGCGAGGGAAGAGAAAGGAGTTAAGATGAGAGAGAACGAGTCGATTTACCGAGACGACGACACATAACTGGGCACGGTCGCGACGGCGAAAATGGGGCTCGCAGCCGCAAGGAAGAACACAGGCTTCTGGGCTCGTGGGTCGCGATGGCGACCAAGATCTCACGGGTGTGACTAAGATCTCGCGGGCACGACTAGGGCACTCGCAGCGGCGAAATAGGGACAGAATGTGATGTTGTGTGGAAAACGCTTTTCGATTCAGATTTTTTGGTTGTTTCTTTGAGAGGGGGTCTTCTAGAATGTGTTTCTGGGTTTTTTTGTGTGAGAAACAAGAAATGGAGGATGGGAGGTGAAGAGAATGGATTGGAAGAATGAAAGTTGAGAACTTTGGCTAGGGTTTTGATTTTTGTGGAAAGATGATGAGATCAGAGAGAGAGAGGGTTTGGTGGCTCAGAATTTTTTGTTGATTTTCTGAGGGTTTTGGAATGAGAGCATCCTATATAGGGGAATAATTAGGGTTTTATGAAAGTGAAGACAAAATAATAAGTGTAATGGTGAGGAAAGAGAATGAGTGGCAGAATGGAGAGAAGTGAGAGTGTGGGAGGCTGGATGGGAGAGAGAGAGAGAGAAAGAGAGAAATTTTGCTCATCCAGCCCCAGGTTCGACTTTCTATCCCGAAATCCGACACAAGTTTCAAATCCGTTCCAAACGACTCACAAGACTCTATGTTTTGAAATTTGAATAATATAATGGGATTTAGCTAGAAAATCTACGTTTTAAAACATGTCGAGATTTGTTTTCAAAGACTTTCCATTTTTAGAAATCCACTCGGGGACGAGTTTTCCGAAACTTTCCAATTTTTTGTAATTAAATACTTATTCAAAATTATGGTCTTTACATAGTACTACCTTAAATTAGAAGACTTTGCTAATGTGTCACCTTTTTCTTGATTTTAGTTAATTCAATTAATCTCCTATTTTCTACTCTTTTATTTCTCCCTCCAACCTTCCATTACCAATTCCTACCCATCTAGACTCAGCCGGTATGGTTCCCAACTCCCCGAGCAATCTTAAGGGAACAATCCAAACTCATTTGAAGATAAACAAAACATCTAATTAAATCGGATGCCAAAACATTTTTTTTTGGAAATTTTACAGAAAACCACCCTTTATTTATTAGGGTTTTCATTTAACCACCTCGTATACAATACCTTTCAATAAACCACCCCTTATATAATTTCATCAACAAATAACCACCCCCACCTCTATTCCATCCAATTTGGTGTTAAAAATTGTGAAAAGACGTCAATGCCCTTTTGCTACTCTCTAGTCTCCATCTTCAACCGTCTACTATGATCGATCAGAAAGCCATCAACAAAGAGAACGCCGGGCTACACGATCAAGAGGATTAGAAGAGGGATACAATTATGTAAAGCTATCAAAAGTTGCAGAAGGTTCTCCAATCACAAGGTTTAATCAATCTTATTTCTCTATCTATGTGTTGAGATGTTAAAAATTAGGTTTTTTTAAAAAATCCCAAATCCTGATTTTATTCGATTTTCGCGCGATTTTGATGCAATATCGATCGAAATGGCATTGTATAGATTTTCTAGTGTTAAATCTGTAAGATTTTGGTGTGATTTTGTGTTCTATGTTCTTTGGGGCGATTTTGTGCGATTTTAGGGCAATTTCGGTTGGGTGCGTTCGTCTTTGATTTTGATGCTTCGTTCCTTGATTTTCTGGGTTCTATGTTCTTTGATCAAAATTGCACCTTTCAACTAGCTACTCAAAATCGGATCTTCAACTACAATATCTCTTCTATCGTCTTGGGTAAGTTCCTTCCTTCTCTTCCAAAATTGAATCTTCACTTTCTAATGGTTCATTCAATCTCTGCAACTTTGCATAGAATCTTCAGTTAGGGGTTGATTGTATTCCTAATCTTGAACCTCTGTTTGCAAACAACTTGCAGCAGTGAACCGGCCTGGTGAGTTTCGACTTTGGTGACGTCATCAATGGCTTCTGGCTTGGGCAATCCCGTTGAAGATGGAGAGTAGCAAAAGGGAATTTACGTCTTTTCATAATTTTTTAACACCAAATTGGCTGGAATAGAGGTGGGGGTGGTTATTTGTTGACAGAATTATATAAGAGGTGGTTTACTGAAACCTTTTGTATAAGATGTGGTTAAATGAAAACCCTAATAAATAAGGGGTGATTTCCTATAAAATTTCATGTATTTTTTACATACTATTTCATCCATTCATATAACCAATGTTCCAAAAAACGCTTGGCGGATGCTCGGCGGCTAGATAGGGTCAAGGGTCTAGGCGGATTGTGCGGGGTCTAGGCGGATTTACTATTTTGAGATGTATTTTTAATCCTAGGCTATATTCAATACGTATATAAAATAATAAAGTTTAATTCATAACATATATAAACAAATAAACTTTAATTAATAGTCTAGACGTTAACAATGGGAGTTAGGTCGCGAGCAGTGGCGGGTCTGTGGGGGGGCTCGGGGTGGCTGAAGCCCCCCCTAGCTCGAAAGAAAAACGTAAAAAAAAATTATTTTGGATTTTTTTCGTAATTTTTACTAATTTTATGGATAAAATAGTGTAAAAGGAGTAAGAAATCACAAAGACAATGTAGCTTAGTTGGTAAGGAGGTGTATTTATTGCTTTGAAGTCATGAGTTCAAATCCCTTTAGCTTCATTTTTTTAAAATAATTTTTGTTTCTCTTAGTTTTCTTCTACTAAAAATGTCTAATTAAATAACAAATTTAAAATTTTCTCTAATACATTTAAATAAAAACATTATGTCCTATATATAAATACGAAAAAAATCTATTTTTTTATACTTTTTGTTCTTCCTACAAAAATTGACTATTTAAATCACAAATTTAAGATTTTTTCTAATATATTTATAAAAAAATATTTTTCATATATACATATATGATATATGTGACAAAAATTTTCTAAAATTTTTTTTAGCCCCCCCTTAGGAAAATTCCTAGATCCACCACTGGTCGCGAGTTAGAGGACTATGGGAGTGAGGGATCAAGAGTAAGAGAGAGTATAGAGATTGAGAACTAAGAGAGAGATCGACATGTGGGGGGTTTTAGGAGTTAAAACCTCAAAATGGTTTTTTTGACTAACTCGCCAAACCCGCAAGGCCGCCAAGACCTTGCGGGTGACCTTCAAGGGTCTAGGTGGCTAAACTCAAAGGTGGGGGACCTTCAAGGGTCTAGGCGGGGTCTAAGCGGAGGCTCATGCCTTTTTTTGGAACAATGCATATAACCAAACTTTTTTTTTTCACGAATCCTAACACAGCGATTTTATCCATTCATATATTTATTCATATATTTGTTAACATAATTCACTATTTTTATTTTTTATTCATTCTCATGATAGATATTTTATATATTTTTTTCCTCGCACATGTGCCATAGCGCGGAAATTGTACTAATTATAGTATATAACTCAAAAGAAAGAAAAAAGTAAAAAAGAGGACAAGCCCAAATCGGAAGATCCACTCTGTCAATCCAAACATGGCCGGAGCCACCGTCACCGAATTTCTTTAATTGCTAATTCTTTTTTTAATTGTTTTTTTATTTAGTAAATTATAGAAAAGGGCCCTTAAATTATGAAATTTTATAAAAAAACGTCCGTAAATTAAAAAATTACAAAAATCTTGCATAATTTTTTTATTTATCAACGACCCATTCTTGACCCTTTTTATGGAGTATTTTATAAACCATGGAGAAAATGTTAAATTATAACCTATTTATAAATATTTTAGTAAATGAGTATATTTTATAATAATGTTTACTTTTATAATAATGTGACAATTTAACCTTTTTAATATGATATTTTTGTACACATAAAAAGAGTTTTTGATTGTTGATGACTCCTTAAAATAAATTCAAATATATGACTTTTTTTTTTATAATTTTCCAATTTATGAGTGATTTTGTGAAAAACCTAATATTCGAAGGGTGGTTTCTGTAGTTTACGCTTTTTTATTTTCTTTTGAAAATACCTTTTTTTTTTTTTTACAGTATTTCCCCTTCTCGTCTTCCACCTTTCTCCCCCATTTCTCTTCACTCCCCTCTCTCTCTCTCTCTGAAATCTGAAAAGCAGTGCAGATAAATCAATCATTCATTCTCTTTTCTGCATCCCTTCCACTTTTTCTTCTCTCCTTTTTCCATAATTTTTCCTCCATTGCCAGCTCCTTTGCCCCATACCTTGTTTGCCTTTCTCACTCGCACAGCCATTTTAGTCTTTTTCGTCGAGATAAGCACTTGAAGCGTAAGTGGAAGCATCTCAGGTTGGTTTGCCATCGGAATTGAAGCAATTCTCAATTTGGATGCAGTAGCATTGATCGTTTCGGAAATGCAAACCTCTAGTTGATCGCTGATTCTTTCAGATCTCTACTGTTCAATGCTTCTTCTTCTTCTTCTTTTTTTTTGTATCTTAGATTCTGATTTTGTGTTCTTCTCGGCTGTGATTTCTAGCTTTTTCGCTGATTATAGTGTCTTAGAGTTTGATCTGTTGTTAGTGATGGCTTTTGATTGCCGGAATTTAGGTTGGTTTGCTGCCTACTTTTGCTGCTTGTCTACGGAAAGCAATCAATCTTAGTTGGATCTTGAAAAGTTAAAAGTTGTTGCTGCTGCTGTTGCATCTGAGTTTCTGGTTTTGGCTATGATCAGATCAACTTTTGTTTTTTTTGTTACATGTTTTCTGGACAAATTCAAATCACCTTTATAGTCTTGTTATTGTGATATAACTGGTAGCAATTAAGATTTTAAGGGAGTTAGTAAGTTATTAATTCTATTGTTCACAAAAAAGCTGATAATATTCAAGTTCTATGTGCATCCATTCAATCAACTTGTGTGCTTGTAATTGCCAGTGAGATGATCAGTATTGTCTGCGGAGCATTTTATGACAGATTGTTGAAGTTACTGGGCCTTCGTACCCTCTCCCTCTTTTAGTAGTTTTGATCATTTCGGCGTCTGTATTTGTAACACCTGTAGGCAGGCTTTTGCAGAATAGAAGTGGATGACCTACTCACTACTTTTTTTAATGGCTTGGTATTAGTATGTACAAATGCATACCTGTACTGCCTTTTGATCGTATTCCTTATCTTATCATGCAGGTACCACTTATCTAGCATCCAAGGAATCAAGCACCGGGATTGTGAGAGATCGTGTCCGATTCTTTTCCTTTCTACACTACACAAGGATTCCAGAAATGTCTGGCTCAACAAAGGTTTTGGACCCAGCATTTCAAGCAGCGGGTCAAAAAATGTATCCTTTTTGCATTGTATTAAGCAGTTATTTTGGGCTTGTTAGAAAGCATCTGAAATCTTTGTAATGCTGAAAATTTAAATCCTTATTTTAGAATTAAAATACGTAATTTTGATGCTTGAGTAAGAAACTGCTAGTTGGTCAGTTGTACATACATATAGTGTGTAATGATAAGCTTAACTCTTTGTAGTGGGACTGAGATATGGAGAATCGAGAACTTCCAGCCCGTGCCCTTACCAAAGTCAGATTATGGTAAATTCTACACAGGAGATTCTTACATTGTTCTGCAGGTGTGTACTTAATTAACTGATCACTGCTTCAGCAGTGCTTCATACTTAATTGTCATGATTAGATTTAAAGCTTTATCTTAGCAATGCCTTCAGCTGGTCAATAACTATTAGCAAATAGACAAGAAAGAATGATTCATCAGCATTCTTTTATTTCCAAGTTAAATTGTTCCTTCAATTTTTTTTGGGTGTGTGTATACTTATAAGCTTCCTTCGTCTTGTAGAGTCAATATTCATTTCAGGAAAAATGTATTCTGAAATTGTATATATGCATTTCTTTCTACGTGCTAGTCCTTATGCAGCTTTAATATAACTGCAAATAACAGGCATTAGGTCAGGTAGACAGTTAATGCATCATGCATGTATCGATATGTCTCTTCTTCCATAGGCCTTCCCAGTTAGGTCTCTCTATCATTGCATTGTTTGCTTTTGGTGATTTCCTTTGTGTGGATGCAAACTTAGTTGCTAATAAAGCCTCAAAACCAAGGGAAGAATTAGAAGTTTGTCTTAGCTAGTTTGGCATGTGTTTATGCAGACAAGTCGTGGCAAGGGAGGTGCTTATCTGTATGATATACACTTCTGGCTTGGAAAGGATACTAGCCAAGTAAGTACTTATTTCTCCATTTGCTTTTCAATTGTTTTTTCCTTCTCTTGATGGTGAGTTCTAATTCTGGTCCTTATATCACAGGACGAAGCTGGTACTACAGCTATTAAGACAGTTGAACTAGATGCATCTCTTGGAGGGAGGGCTGTGCAGTATAGAGAATTGCAAGGACACGAGTCTGACAAGTTTTTGTCGTATTTTAAGCCATGTATTGTACCGATGGAAGGTGGAGTTGCTTCTGGGTTCAAGAAGCCAGAGGAAGAGGAGTTTGAGACAAGGTTATACATCTGCAAAGGAAAAAGGGTTATCAAGGTGAAGCAGGTATAGCTGGTGCAGGCTGCTGCAACTTTTATTTATTTACTGTATTATATAAAGTAAATTCTGCTAGTTTATGAAGTAATATGTGTTACTTTGGTGATGCAGGTTCCTTTCACACGATCATCTTTAAATCATGATGATGTTTTTATTTTGGACACTAAGGGTAAGATCTATCAATTTAATGGTGCAAATTCCAATATCCAAGAAAGAGCCAAGGCACTAGAAGTAATTCAGTACCTCAAGGATACATATCATGAAGGGACTTGTGATGTTGCAATTGTTGGTAAGAGTACATGAATTTTAAAGGATGTATTGTCTATTTCATTATTGGTATTGTATAACTCCTCTAGGTGTTTGTGCATTGGTGCTTGCTATAAAATAGATGATGGAAAACTACAGGCTGAGTCAGACTCTGGTGAATTCTGGGTCCTATTTGGTGGTTTTGCACCACTTGCCAGAAAGGTCACTACTGATGATGATGTTATTCCAGAGGCTACACCTGCCAAACTTTACAGGTATTTTCGCTCTACTTCTTTTTCTTTATCTAAGAAGGAAGAACGAGAACATCAGATAAGATCATCTGGTCTCTGGACTTGTGGCAAGGCTATGATTATGCTTTATACTTGTGTACTGAGCATTCAACAGTTTAATTTCTATCACCATCTCAAAGAATCCAAATTTTTTATATCCGGACTTCCTAAGTTATTATTTCATGCCTTTTGGAGTTGAGAACTGTCTAAATCTGTTTAAAATTCATTTGGCTAAGATGAAAACAGCAACTGATGGCTAAAATAATCACGTGGTTGTTCATAAAAAGGGTTAAAAAAGTAAACTGCTGATTAAGTTACTTGATAACGGACTGGTAATCATGTTATAAGCATGCGTGTGGATCATAATTATTCTTCACCTTTAACTTCTGTAGTGTTGGTGCTGATGGACGGATAGATCCTTTGGAAGGTGACCTTTCCAAAGGGTTGCTGGAAAACAACAAATGTTATTTGCTAGACTGTGGTGACGAAATATATCTTTGGTTTGGACGAGCTACACAAGTAGAAGAGAGGAAATCAGCATGTCAAGCTGCTGAGGTATCACTGAGTGACTTTCTTTTCCTGTTCTTCACTTGACTTCAGATTCTTATTTTGGAAATGTTGTTGTCCAGGATCTTCTGACCAGTCAAAACAGGCCTAAAGCAACCCGTGTCACTCGGGTTATTCAAGGCTACGAGTCACATTCATTCAAGTATCACTTTGCCTCCTGGCCAACAGGGTCAGCAATGCCTGGTGCTGATGAAGGAAGAGGAAAAGTAGCAGGTAAAGTTACTCTCTTTTCTGAAATTATGTTCTGTATTTGTGCATTTCTTATATAGTTTTTCTTTCTTTCATTTTTCTCTTTCAGCTCTTTTGAAGCAGCAAGGTGCTGGCGTCAAGGGTGCAGCAAAAGGTGCTCCTGTGAATGAGGAGGTTCCCCCACTGCTTGTAGCTGGTGGAAAAATTGAGGTACTGATAATGACAACTAGTTGACCATCTCTTTGCCTTTTTATGTTGCTCCATTTTTCTGTTAATATATGTGTTTCTTAGGTATGGCGAGTCGATGGTAGTGCCAAAAAATCGGTGCCAAAAGAGGACATTGGAAAGTTCTATAGTGGAGATTGCTATATTATTTTGTATACCTACCACTCTGGTGATAAGAAGGAGGACTACTACTTATGCTGGTGGATTGGGAAGGATGGTATTGAGGTGAGAGCTCAGTAAGCTGTGTCACAACAGTTATTAAAATTCGATGAATGTGTTGCTTGAAACAATGGATTGAAATATAAGCATTGTATTACGAATATATTAGATTAACATAAATAAAGCAAATAAACTGAATATTTTTTCAAACAAAATAATTAGCTACTAGAGTAGAGAGGATCATAGCTTCTAGCTGATATTTTTAGTGCCTTCCATTCTCCAGACTATATGTGAAGTCAATATTTAAGTAATTATATCAGTTTATGTGTTAATGTATAGAATCGTACTACACGTATTAATGATAGGGAAAGCAGAAAGAATTTTGTAAAGTTGTTTCAGATATAAACATATTAATGACAAATATAGTTACCAAATAGCTTCCGATATGTTATCTCTGCTGTATTTCTCCTGTTAACTTCTGAGATGTATTAATAAAAACTATTGGTTCAGAGCATGCTTTTTAAATGGACTTTGCAGTTCTCATATTCATTTCTGCTTAGATCTGGTGGGTTTTATCGAGTTCAAATTATGTTACCATGGGAGATTCTCAGGATAATCGAAAAGGTAAGGAATATGAAGAGGGAGTTCGCATCGATTGATTTTCAACACTGCTTTAGAGAAGCAAATTGAGTAGCCGATTATATAGCTAAGAATGATATTGATTGTAATCCGTTTACCCTCCCTTTGAATAGGGAGCTATGTAACATTATCCGTCAGGATGATCAAGAATGATCTTTGCTTACTAAGACATTCTAATGGTTGCCTACTTTTAAAAAAAAAAAAAATTATGTTCCCTACTTCCCTGAAGTAGGATGTCTGTTGTTTGTTTTGAATTTATTTTCTTTGATGTCTTTATCATTTAACTTTTATGATTGCCTGGACTTTGTAGAATTTCATATTATGTAGAATATGATCCTTGATATTATTGTTCTTCTGTAGGAGGAGCAAAAGATGGCTGCTCAGTTGTCTAGTACTATGTCCAATTCACTGAAAGGAAGACCTGCTCTGGTATCATGTTTTTCTTTGCAACTAGATTGTGGGCTACAATTTTGTTGAATTCTATAGTCATAATTCTTACATATTCTTACAGGGTCGTATATTCCAAGGAAAAGAACCACCTCAATTTCTTGCATTATTTGAGCCTATGATTGTGCTTAAGGTACTGTGGTTGACATAAAGATGAATCTTATACGATTGGATTGCTCTCATCTCTCGAGATGATTTTAACTTTATTATTGCCTTAAAAATTGCACTGCTACCAGGGAGGGTTAAGCTCAGGAAGCAAAAAGTTGTCAGAAAAAGCATCGGGTAATGAAACTTACACTACTGATGGTGTTGCTCTTGTCCGGATTTCTGGAACATCTGTGCATAACATTAGAGCTGTTCAAGTTGATGCGGTATTAAACTTTCTCTGTTTTTTCCCCTTCCTGTGGCTATATGTTCTAACGAATTGTATTTTGCTCATTACAATAGTTGACATATCATGGAAAATCTTCACAACAAAGAAATTTGTTACAGTTGTAAAATCTTCCTTTGAGTTCATTGCTTTTATATTGTTTCATTGATGTATTACCATTTATAACTGCTACCTAATAATGCCTTAAAACTTGCCTGCTTAATGATAACAGTATTGCTGTAATCCTGAGCTGTATTCTCTTAATTTTGAAAGTCTTCCTAATCTTGCATGGCGTTACCTGCTTTATTTAACGCATTTAGTTCAAATATATTAGAAAATTGTGATGGATTTTGCATTCATGGAGGATCTTCAATAGTGATTCCTGGTATCCTTTGTCCAATGCATTATCCTTTATCCAATTCAGTATCCTTTATCCAAATGCACCACAAACTACACCATAAGTTTAATGCAGTATCCTTTTGTTTATTTTATACCTTTTGTTTATTTGTAATATCTGGTGGGTTCTCAATGTACATAAAACAATATTCAGTTGCTCATGATAATTCTGTGCTTTTTGTCTGGTTGCTTCTGCCTCCCCACCCAACTCTGATAGGAATTTTTTAAAATGTTCTTTCTACTTTCAACATTACTGGGTTATTGTGGGAAGTTACCATCAAAGCTTCTAAACCATCAAAGCTTCTCATCGTCTGACTGATTTCTGCCTTCCTTCTCCAGGTGGCAGCATCACTGAATTCCAATGAGTGGTATGTCCTGCAAACAGGAACTTCAATTTTCACTTGGCAAGGTAACCAAAGTCCTTTTGAGCAACAACAACTGGCTGTTAAGGTTGCTGAGACTTTGAAGGTAAAACCCTCTTGTTTATAACCAGGATTATCCTCTTGAAAAGCCAGAGAGTATTTTAATGATATTGTTGCTCACAGGAGAACCCTAGCAAGGGTTGTGGGGTGCCCTTGATGCACTGTCATCCAAAAAAGTGATACAATCCAATGTATAAGCATGAATATAAGCATGAAAATATCTTCTATACTGCATGCACCCAAAGTAAATTGTTATCATGAATTTGATGATGGAAACTGTGACAATACAAGCAAGTTGGTATGAAGAAAGAAAGAACTTTACGTTTATTATGAAGGACATATCTGTCATTTGTGTTAAGAGGGTCAAATTTGAAGCAAGAAATTATTTACAGGTGATAGTGATCTACACAGTGTTATTGATTCTAGTTGCAGAAACTGCTTCTTTCTAAATAATTTAAGGTTGAATTCCTTATTTCTGGATCCCATAAGAATAGGCAAGTGAAAAAAAAAAAAACTTGGTTCACCAGGGTCTATTCTCCTTTAATACTCTTTAATTGAAGTCTAAGAATCAAGGCTTTGATTTATGGCCAACTTTGATACATTTTAATTAAGATTTCCACTAAAACTCTACCGGCTAAAAGTAATGCGGTAATCTCCTGTATGACTTGTGTATAAAGATGAATTATTGTGTAAAGGATCTGTCCCTCTTCTTGTTTGCCTTTTAGCCTGGAGCTACTCTAAAGCATGCTAAGGAAGGAACGGAAAATTCTACCTTCTGGGCATCACTTGGAGGAAAACAAAATTATGGTAGCAAAAAAGAGTCTCAGAACATCATCAGAGATCCTCATTTGTACTCATTTTCGGTCAACAGAGGTTACATTTCTGAATATGTCCTTAGATTTATTGAGTTAGAATAATGGTTTCTAATATTTCTCTCATTGCTCTTCTCATCTTATTGGAATCACAGGGAAGTTTCAGGTATGCATAACCTCAAAATTTTGGTTACTGCCTTGCATATCCGTTGCAGCATGTGAGAAATTGTATTGAGGTTTTATGTTTTACCTTGCAGGTTGAGGAGATATACAACTTTACCCAAGATGATTTGTTGACGGAGGATATATTAATACTTGATACCCATGCTGAAGTTTTTGTTTGGGTTGGTCACTCAGTGGACCCAAAAGAGAAGCAGACTAGTTTTGAAATGGGAGAGGTGTGCATGAGCCATTGGTGTTTTACATCTTATTTCTGAACAGAGTTATTAGCAGAAAAAGGTATAACTTGTGCATCAACCTGCAGAAATACATTCCACTGGCTACTTCACTGGAAGGATTACACCCACAGGTCCCGTTGTACAAGATCACTGAAGGAAACGAACCATGCTTCTTCACCACATATTTCTCCTGGGACCCAGCAAAAGCAATTGTATGAATGTTAACTATTCACTGGAAATCGTTGATGTTTCAGAAGCAAGACTTAATTTACGGGAGTCAGTGTGGTGATTTTGAGATGCTTATAACTCTGTGCCGTGCCTAAAGTGGTAACAAATGAACCCATGTTATGTAGACTAAATCTAGGTCATATAAACTAAGAAAAAAAATAAGGGAGTATTTCTGGAGGTAGATTTATGAGTATCATTTGACTTCTATCTGAGTTGAACATACATACAACACCTCATTGTTATTTTGTTGGTCTATCCACTATATGGTCATTTGATGTTCCTACTTCAATTTTTATTATACAGGTTCAAGGAAACTCATTTCAGAAAAAAGTTTTGTTATTGTTTGGTATAAGCCATTCTGCCGAGGTAAGTGAGCAAATTCTAAGCCCAATATAACCCCTGTTGCTAATGTTGACGGCTTCAAGTTATCTTTGATTGTAAAAAAATCCATGTTTACAGATTCATTCTCACTTTTACCCTTGCCTTTGACATCTTGAGGTCCTTCCCAAGAGAGATAGTAGTTAGCAAAAAATTGAGGCAATGAAGCTCAAGATCTATTCTGTTTTTGAGGGCATATTTTATAATTAGACTTCACTGTTTGCTAAAGATCAGACCTCTTTTCATACAATTGTCAGCTTCCCTTCTCCAGGGTTTGCTCTTAACCTTCTTTTTCATCCAACTGTTAAAGAACAAGGCCTAGTTCTGCTGAGTTATATATTCGATTCTCTGTTGCTGAAATGTGACATTTAGCCATTTTTCTATTGTTTTCTCTTTCCATTTCCATTCAGAAAGAGAACTTTCAATTATATTTGACCAAGTAATTCATTGTGCTCATTATGGATGTTTCAGCTGGATGTTTGAATTTGCTTAAGCTTCTTGGATAAGTATGTGACCTGCACGACTACATGTTATTGCAGAGCGCAAATAGATCAAATGGCTCAAATCAAGGAGGGGCCACTCAGAGAGCTTCAGCTTTAGCTGCTCTGTCATCTGCCTTCAACCCCTCATCCAACGAGAAACCTGTCACAGTAGGCTCTCTTCTTAATTCAATTTACCATTTTCTAGAAAGCGTCATTCTTCATCACCTCCATAGATCATATATCCTCAGATCTCTTGTTTCCAGTGATCTCTCTTTCTGTTTTTGTGCTTTTCCTTGGCATGGGGATTAAAATGATAAATCATATTAACTGCCGCCGTTGTTTTCAGGGCATGCATAAATCAAATGGATCAAGTCCAGATGGACCTACACAACGGGCTGCAGCTTTAGCTGCTTTATCGTCTGCCTTTAACCCATCATCATCAGAGAAAAAACCTGCTACTGCTAGAACATCAGGGTTTAGCCCTGGATCACAAAGAGCTGCTGCTTTAGCAGCTCTTTCATCAGCCCTCACTGCCGAAAAGAAGTCAGCGACACCTGATGCATCTCCTGTTCAGGCCAGCCGAAGTCCTTCACCTCCACAGAGTAGCCCTGCTGGTGAGTGATTGTTTCCTCATCTTGCTTAAGATGCCACACATGTTAACCGCATTTGCGTGTTCCTAACATTCTTAAATATCTTTGGTGCAAAATGATGCTCAAGTGGTTATTGTTCCATAATGCCAGACCTACTATCCTATTTTACAGCTCCAGTAGAAGCTGAAAACCTTCCATCTGAGGTAGTGGAAGAATCTCAAGATATTCCTAAAAGCGTTGCAGATGATAAAGAGCCTAAAACGGAAAGGAATGAAGAGCAGTCAGAACCAGAAAAGCCAGCAGAACCAGAAGCAAATGCTTGTAAAGGTAGCCAGATTACGTTCACTTATGAGCAACTCATAGCTAGTTCCAATAATCCTGTCACTGGAATCGATTTCAAGCGTAGAGAGGTGGGTTCCCTATGCCTATCCCTGATTTCATGGAGTAGAACCCGTTGCCCATGTGTTTTGATATTTTCATTTACGTCTTCCCTTGTTTCCACCTTCTAGGCCTATCTATCTGAAGAGGAATTTCAGACTGTGTTCGGATTAACAAAGGAAGCATTTTACAAGCTACCCAGATGGAAGCAGGACACGCAAAAGAGGAAGCTCGACCTGTTCTAAAACCTTTACTTCCTCGCCGATTCACTACTACTCGTTGCTCGAAATTCCTTTCCCTTTTAAGGGGAGAATGCATTACTGTGGAAGAAAGGTTTGGTTTGTCAATTATGAGTATTAGTTGTTCATATCGATATGAATTTCAGCATCATAGCTTGAAGAACAGGAAAGTATCATATTCTTTGGTTTGTTTTTCCTCCTTTACCTTCACCATTGCTATATAATTACATAGAGGGGTGGGCATGGGACGTGACGGGATAGGATTGAGGTCGTCTCGCATTCCTTCCCTGTTGTTATAAATGGGACCGGATTAGGATTTGCGGGATTTGTGTCTACCCCTTAATTACATATTTGTAAGCATTTTTGGTTGGTGTGTTTCCTCTTGCAGGAAAATAATCATGTTCTTTCGGTTTGGCCATGGTTGTAATTTTGAGTTGCGCAAAGGGTTGATCTCTGCTTGTTTGTTATGTGCAGAGTAAATGACAATGTACTTGCACTGAACCTCCGAAGCCCCTTGGCTCTTGAAGTGTATGTTTGAAGTTTGAAATGTCTTGGTTTTACGGAGTATCAGTATTTAGTTTTACAATGTCTTTGTCATGTCAGGTTTTTTTTTTCCACAATCATCTCGAAATCTGTTTGAAGTAAGTGGTGGTCATACAAAAAAATTTAAAGTTTTTTTTTGAACCGAAAAGAATTTGGAAGTTGCAGCGGCAACTAGCCAAGAACATCCCGAAGGATGATGCTGCGGAGCGCAGCGTCAGAGGGGAGAGAGGTGCCAGAATGAGAGATGTGATTGACGATCCGCTGCACCATTATCTTCCCTAAAAACATGCACGATCTCAGGATCGTCCATGTTTTTAGGGAAAAAAGGGAGAGAAAGAAGATAGTCATGATCTTGAGATCGTACATGCACGATCTTGAGATTGGGCATACGATCTCAAGATCAGGGAAAAAAGGGAAAGAAAGAAGACAGTCATATAAAATGATCTCAATCTCTCCGGAACACGAGCATCCAGTCGTCAGTCTATTAATGATGCATGAGATCATCACCGTCAATTATAAGCTTAGTAATCTGAAGATTAATTGCTCTATGAATTCCTTTCCAAAGGCCGAAGCATTCGACACCCAAAACAGAGGGGAGGGGAGAGGGACCAGACTCCGAGAATTTAACATATCCACTGTCATCCCGAACAATGAAACCAAAGGAAGAGGAGAGCAGTAGGGAGAGCAGTAGGGAAGGAGCAACCATCAAAAAGTAACTTTCTTGACAATCAACTTGAGATGGTGCCAGCAGAATTTGAGGCAAAGGAACCTCAAAAACAACACCTGTCATAGGGATCATCGAGCAATCAAAAGGAACAAAATCAAAAGGCTCAATAACTCTATGAACTCCAGAAATCTCAACATTAGGAACATTCTCAAGAGGTACAATAGCTAACTCAAGAGAAGTGTCCCCAACGCCCTTATCGTTGTCGTCAGAAGCACCCAACACATCATGCGCAGCACTGCAGTCCACTTGAAGAGAAGTTTCGGGTGCCTTAACGGAGGATTCCTGCAGCGTGTGACCTACCGATGGAAAGCTCGTCGAGTCAGCTTTGCAACAAGACTGAGTTGGCTTGATGCCGATGTCAGAGGCAACGGGAATCTGCGAAACAAGTTCGACGCGTTGTGCTGAATCTGGGGCCACGATTTTGATCTCATCCTGGGCTACGGGCATGACCGAGTCAGGGGTGCCGGATGGTATGGCCGCGGGTGCATCCTGATTGGGGTCTGTGGCGCAGTGCGCTTCCCGTCGTGCAGCAGCCTCCTTCTCGGCTATGTATTGGCGCTGTCGTACCTGTTCCTTCAAAACAGCTTGAGGAGATAAGGGTAGGAGGGTGAATCTCCTCCCAGCAAACTTAAAAGCAAAGGTATTTAAGTGACCATTATAAAGAACTTGCCGATCATTTAACCAAGGTTGGCCTAAAAGAATATGACAACAATCCATTTTAACGACATCACACAACACTTGATCACAATAATTACCCATTTGAAACGAAACCAAGCATTGTCTAGTAACAAGAGGGTCAGAGTTACCGTCCGTGATACCGTTATAACCATCGTGTTGCAGTGGAGGTGCAGTTGCTAGATGGAGGTACTCGACCACCTTTTCGTTGATCAAGTTACAAGAGCTCCGTTCATCGACGATGATCGAGAGTGTGGATGTCTGAACCACACACTTGGTGTGAAAGGTGTGCTCCATTTGATCAGTCGTCAGCGCTTCCTGAAATGGTAGTACACGTCGTTTGGTTTTGTTGAACTGGGCAGCGAAATCAGCACGTTCTTGCGCCCTTACAATGGCTAAGCGATTGGTCCATTGGGTTATTTCATCTTGAAAGAGGGACCGAACGTCGGCTGCAGTAAGTGGTGTAGGAGGGGTAGGGGAATGGTTGGGGTCGCTGTCGTTAGACATGTTCCTACAATATCAGAAGAGCAACAAGTAAACGAAGCAAAGACCAGAAACCAAGTAATGCAAGCCCTATTGATTCCTAAGAGTGATTCAGTTTTAGAAATCAAAGAGGCGAGAAAAACAAGGCACTAAATTCAAGCAATTCCCCTGGACACAGAATTTTGCAATATTGAAGACAGCAAGTAAGAATCAAAATTGCAAATTAAATCAGCCACAAGTCGGATATCAAGGATAGCAAGTATAAACAAGCGGCTAATGTGTATAGAATAAGATATACAATGTGATGCTCGAAATATATGGATGAGTAGCAATCGACACAAAGCAATCACAAGGGCAATCAAGTGCACACACTCCGTCAACTATTATCTGACGGTTGCAACACGGTTCAGAAAAAGAGGGGTGTGACCAAGGCTCCTGTGTTGGCACAGCACAAAATCACACACAAATAGGGTTCTTTGTAATGCTTGAAACCAATTAGATCATCTAACAAGTAGCAAATAAAAAGAAATAACAAGATGCAATGAGTTACGAACTCAAACACAGAAGGTATGCTTTTTTTTTTCTTTGTGTAATGCTCTCGGCTTTTTCTGTTTTTTTTTTGTGGCTACGAAATAGCTATGGAAAAGGACAGAAATTCCAAGCAAGGACGAAAAAGAAAAAAAAATAAAATAAAATTACGCTACGATGATCTAAAAGTAAGCAAAAAATAAAGAAATAAGGGAAATAGGCTAGAAACTGGAAAAAATTAGGGTTCTTTAGTGGTGCAAGTTCATATAATGCTGTAATCCAAGAACCACAGATATAGGCATGATATGTAGCAATCAAGGAATAAAAGATCAAAACTTGCAATCAAGAACTCAATATCTTCCAAATTAAAGATCCAAACAAGAAATAACTAAAATAAAGTGCCAATTTTTTTTTTTTAGGGTGAATAATAAAGAACTAAAATTTATGCAGCGAGAATGGTGAGAAAGATGGCACGAAAATAAATCACTCAAAAAAAGGAATCAAGAGAGTAAAGAACTTGCATAAACCTGAGAATCCGATACCACTTGATACGTTTGGGATTCCCGATCCTTCGCCTGTGGGCTCAAGATCAAGAACCACGCCGTATATTTGCCCGATCTTGCAATGCTCTTCCAATATCTCCTGATTAACACAATTAACTAAACTAAACAAAAGCAACAGTCTTAACTTAAGAAATTTAAGCTACTAATAGCTCTGACAAATAAACTAATTAAATCTAAGCTAATGAATTAACTAAGCTACGGAATAAACTTGAACAATTCAAATAAAACTAAAGCAATGAAAGAAAGAGGAAAGGGTCCTGGTGCGCGCGGAGCCGGGCGTCTCAGGGACCATGCTTGCCGGAAGCGGAGGTCAGACGCGAGGACATGGGATCGAGAGGAGCCGAGCGCGCGGGTGAAGCTGCGTCGCGAGAGCGAGGATCGGAGCGCGCGTCTCAGGGGTCCAGAGGACCAGCCGCGTGGTGAAGCCGAAGTCGTTGCGAAGACTTAGCGAGCGAGAGCCTGGAGCCGCGCGCGATGCCGCGGGAGCGACGAGGATGCGAAAGCGAGAGCCAAGGGCGCTCCTGGCGCCAAGCGCCGAAGCCGGGACGCCTGTGTCCAGGGACCAAGCGTCGGTGCCCCTCCTTTGTGCTAGCTACAATGAGGAGGGTTATGTATGGGTTTGGTTTTGATCAAGGATCAAAGTGACGGTGATGAAGGTTGAAGATGGTGATGATTGTGGTAGTGCCGAAGGTATTAGACACACGAACCGGATAGCCTTTGGGATTGATAATCGAGAACCCTTTAATCCTATAAAGGGGTTTCTCAATTCTATTCAATCTGATTTAATCAAAGAGAACTACAATTTTAAATAGAAAACTAAAAACCAATTCTACCGTGTAAGATAGAATTTAGGTTGATAAAGATAGATAAAAATAACATAAATAAACCTAACTAAGATAGAATTTAAATATTTAGTGGACAAGAATTATATCTAGAGAAGATATAATTAATTCCACCTTATTTCTACATTCAATAAATTAAATATATCTAAATAACATAGGGAAAATCAGCCCACACATCCAAGCTACTCGACATGGGCCTCAAGAGCACTCGACATGGGCCAAGGCCCACTCGACATGCATCTTGAATCTTCTTCTACGGTGGCGCCTTCTTCTTCTTTTTGAGGACAAGACTCTTTGCCATCAATGGCCCTCGAATCGGTCTTGAGAGCTCGCCTGGATCAAGATCATTATTGGGCCCATAGAAGGTCATCTTGATCCGCATCAATCTGGAGGAGAGAAGGCCCCATCAAAATTGAGTTTGCACCCTCCACTTCTGGGTTTCGTCCACTTACAACGTTTATGATCAACCTTGTTAGTTGTCGTTTTGTTGGGATTATGTTTATTGATTTCTAGGTCTTGGTCTAGTTCTTTTGATTTGTTCTAGTTGAATATATTCTCGGAGATAAAAGATGTTATAGCTTTAGGATTTGGGTTAATGTTGTTAAAAGCCGTTTTGTTTCTCAAAATACCAGATGCTCTACCAGGCAACAACTAAAGTGGAGAAGTCGTGGATACCAAGTTCTTTTCTAAGAGTAATTAGGGTTTCCATGATGGTGGTAGTAGCGTTATAAACTTGGTTGACCTTGTTTGAGATGCGGGGTGATAGTAGCTGGAGTGTGGCTTTGGAGACAGGACAAATGAAAAGTAAGTGTTCAATATCTTCATAACACATGTCACAAAGAGGGCAGTTTGTAGGAATCCCAAAACCACGGCGAGCCAGCTTGGACGTGGTAGGAATACCATCTTTAGTGTACTGCCAGATGAATTCTATGACTTTTGGGAGACAATCTAATTTCCAGATCCAGTGGAAATCCGATTTTGTGTGTAACTTGTTGTTTTGAATCATTTCGATTGCAGAGGCAGTGGAGAACCACCCATTCCGGCTCCAATCCCAGTATAGCCTGTCCTGTGATATGTATTTTGGAATTGGGGTTTTGGCAATAGAGTCAATTATTGTTTGGGGTAGATGGTCTCGTAATACTGATTGGAGTTTTGAGATGTCCCATGTTTTTGAAGACATGATAAATTCACCAACTAGCATAATAGGGTTTGTTATGGGGTAGTTTGTTGCTAGCGTCCAGAGAGGGGAAGAGCCGAACCAAAGATCCTGCCAGAAATTAATCGAGAAGCCATCAACAACTCTCCACCTCAAACCTTTTTTGAAGAGGTCAAGGAGGTTAATTAATTTAGTCCATTGCCAGGATGTATTACCTTTTCTGGTATAATTCAGTATATGGGTTGATTTTAGGTATTTTTTCAGTGACTAGACGGACCCAGGGGTTAGATAGTTCCACTAGAAGCATTGCATGATATGAAGTGGTTTTGCTGCTAAGTTTGATTTTATTAGCGTGAGCCTTCCTGCTTGAGAGAGATTGCTAGCTATCCATTTTGAAAGTTGTTTTTTACTAGAAGAGAGTAGAGCCTCAAAGGTTGAATTTTTTTACCTTGCAAGAGATGATCGGGCATCCTAGATAACTACCCAAGTTAGTTGTTTTGGCAATTTGGAGTTCCTTTTTTTTATTACATTTTTGACATGGGTGTCCATATTTGCTGTAGTTTGGAATGCGGATTTGTGTCGATTTTTGTCTAGAGGAGTGGCTTTACCAGTTTTTGATTTTGTTTATTTCGTCACAAGCCGTTTTAGTAGCCTTTGTGAAAATAATTATGTCATCTGCAAAAGCGAGGAACGAAATATTTTGACATGTGCGCGTTAGGGAAATACCAATGTGACTTCGAGGTTGGTTTGTTGCATGATGGAGGCCCCGAGCAAGCACCTCGGAGACTAAAAGGAAGAGGTATGAAGATAAGGGATCACCCTGCCAGAGACCTTTGTAAGAGTTGAATATTTCTGTGGGTTCATTGTTGATCACTATGGAGTAGGATATAATTGTAATGCATTCCTTAATCCAGAAGATGATGGGTCGCAATAACCAAATCGGTGCATAATTTCAAATAGAAAATCCCAGTGGACCATGTCAAAGGTTTTTTCCATGTCGAGTTTGACCGCCATCCAACCCGATTTTCCTTTCTTACCTTGAAAGGAGTGAAAAATCTCGTTTGCGATTATAATGTTGTCCTGAATTACATGTTTAATTATAAAAGAACTTTGAAAGGGATGAATGATGGTTGACATGGTTTCCTTTAATCTTGTTGCTATGATTTTGGAGATGACCTTGTAGAGAGTGGTGTATAAACGATGGGTCTGTAGTTGTTTGCTGAAGTGGGGTTATCTATTTTTGGTATTAAGGCGATGAAGGTGTGATTTAACTGTTTAAGAATCTTGCCACTAATGAAAAAGTTTTTAATTGCTTTGATAACAGATGGGCCCACAATATGCCAAAATTGTTTAAAGAAACCCGCGGGGAAACCATCAGGGCCAGGGGATTTGTCATTAGCCAAACTGAATACAACTTTTTTGACTTCATCGTTTGATATAGGGGAAACAAGTTTGTTGTTTTGGTGTGATGTGATTTCAGTGTGGATATGATCTAGTAGAGGACATTGGTGTGGGTATATTGCTGGAGCTTCAAAATGTTTGGTAAATTCTGATTTAAATTCATTTCGAATATCGGTTTCTAGTATAAGAGATGTGCCATTAGCAGATTGAAGAGATTTGACAATGTTACGGTTTCTTCTTCCTGTAGCAATTCTGTGGAAGTATTTCGTATTTGTATCTCCTACTTTAAGATGTAAGCGCTTCGCTCTTTGGGCCCAATAGGTTATTTGGAAATTTATCATTTTTGTGTATTTTTCTAGTAGTCGTTTATGTTTCATGTCAGTCGACCAATCGTAGTTATGGATTAATTTTTGTTGAAGCTTTTCTAATTGGATTTCCGTTTTAGAGACTTGTGTAAGGATGTTACTAGTAGTCCTTTTACACAAAATCTTACTCTTTTTTTTGAGATTATGAAGTTTTTTTTTAACTAGTTTGAACATGGCCGAGCCATTCGGGTTTAAACGGCAACCTTGATGAACCAGCGGTTCATAGTCCTTTTGTTTCCCCCAGGCAAGTTCATAAGGAAACGGTTGCATAGGAGGGCGAACATTTGGAAGCAGTTCTAATGTTATTTGACAGTGATCGGATGTGGTAAACGCATGATTTTTTGTTTTTAGATGTGGTAGTTTATAAAATATATCTTTGTGTACAAGGACGCGGTCTAATTTTTCATAGGTGTTATCAGCCCCTGAGGTGCTTTTTCTCCAGGTGAAAGGATTACCGGATGTCGGAATATCAATGAGATTATGATGTAGAATGAAAGTGTTAAGTTTGTCTAGGCGATGAGGATTCACTTGGGAGCCCCTGGATTTGTCCTCTTGAGATAGGAGATCGTTGAGATCCCCAATAATCATGTATGGTAGTGGATAAGTTTGAAGGTTGATAGAAATGTCTTCCCAAAATGCAGTTTTATCTTGTTGACGTGGCGGTGCATATACAGAAGCAATTATAAATTGGAGGTTATTGGTTATATTGTGATATTTTGTAATGATATAGCGTTGATCACTTTGTAGTATTTCAAAGGTTTCATTGTGCATGTGGGATGATTTCCAATAAAGGCAAATACCACAAGAAAGGCCAACAGAAGGACAAAACCAGGAGTGATCAAATCATGCTTTGCGCCAAAGAAGATCTTTAGGCCGCATTTGGAGTTTAGTTTCCGCTAGCGCAAGAACAACTATATGCTCTGATTTGCGGGTAGTATCAATTTGTGTCCAAATGTTTTTCCTGGCAAGGCCACGGACATTCCGGTAACTAAGTTTCATAATTATCCTTTTTGATTTGCATGGTAAATGAGTTATACTCTCCAAATAATGGAGGGCCAATTGAGTGGTGAGGAAGAAGAAACCAACTGTGTATAGTATCCTCACAAGAAAGAACGAGTAGATGGTGTGACTCATAAGGCCATCTGGTTCCTAATTTACATAGGATTGGGGTTTGGTGTTGGTGGGGTGTTGTGTTGATTGAGGTTAGTTTATTTGAGCCACTTGAAAGTCGAATCCAAGGAGAGGGAAGCACGAGGTTACAGACCATAAGATTCGGCCAAGAATTGACAACGACTGAGACTACCACGGTAACAAGGCAAAAACTCATGTAGTTATTAAGTTGTTTTAATATAAGGTCCTTAGAGAATATAATGATAGATAGGAAGATCATTTGAAGAAAGCATGGATTCTAAAATGAGCAAACAGAGCAGATAAACCAAACTGCAAAGTAATAAGTTGTTACACAAATATGTATACAATATAGTCCAAAAGTTAAAGAGGCCTTACAATAAGTGGTAAAAGATAATACAATTAGTAAGAAGTATTTAAATAGTAAAAGGTTCCTAGTTCTGTCTAAATAATGAAGGTGTAACTCTTGAATCGACAGACTGCAGATTAAAGCCAAGGCCGAGATTGGAGCTTGTGTCATTGAGACTTGTGAGTTTGCTATTTGGTTTGCAAGTAACCTGCTCAAAATGTGACATATCCAATCCAAGTAATCTACACTAGAACATAGTATAGCAGTTAAAGTAAATAACCCTGATGCTAGTATCATTTGATATAGTGTGCTAAAAAGAAAGAAATCAATAGGTAATGACCAAAGTTGCAGTTTAATAGATATAAGATAAATATGCTTATGGGTAAGATGAAACAGATAGTTAATGGGGATATACCTTGCAATAAGTGAGTAACTGATGAAATGGATAAAGATGAAGCTCGTGATGGTCCTCTTAGAGAGGAAAGTCCAAATAAGAGATCCTCGTTTGAAGTACAAACTCATATTAGTAAACAGTAGCTGTAGCTGCCTATAGTGAATTTGGTTTTCATAACTTGGCTTTGAAGGAATAAATCTAATTAAAAAAAGATTATGTGTAGTTTTTTGTTTGGTATGCTGAGTAACTCCTATCAGTATTAAGTTTGAGATGAAGATATATATCAAATGGAATTGTGTACTTGGTTAAAATGGTTATTATGAATGAGGCATTAAACCTGTAAGAGTTAATGTTTTGGGTTGTTGTCTTTATGAAATTTGGCTTAGACGAAGATAATTGGAATAACATCATATTAAACATAGGTGGATTTATCATACAATAGTGCAGCTTTGAAATACAAGGGAAGTTCCTACATAACCTTAAACAAATAAAGGTTCTAGGGGGAGTAGTTACAACAAAAACTGGAACTTGCTAGTGCAACACTTGAAATGCAGATGATTTCCCGAAGAATCCCAAAAGAGGAAACAGTCAAGTAGAAACATTAAGGTAGAATTAGACAGATAACAAAAGAAGCCTAAGTGGAACCAAAGTGATGATTCACTCGGCTGGATTTTATGGGAAAGCATGAATATCATGGACCAGGTGGTCTTCTTGCTCCTCTTCAGGTTGGAGCATACTGTATCCTCATCCCCCAAAAGGCACTTACGCTTCATTGAGTCCAAGGTAGATAGTTCCTTCATGGGCATCTCCATAGAGGAGAGCATTTTCACTACAGTAGAGGTGGACTGGATGGAATGATATGAGGCTTCAGGATATACAGCTCCGAAGGAGAGATATCACCAGTAGGGACATCAACCTCCTAGTCAGAGACAATATAATCATAATCCTCCACATCAGCCCCAAGGAAATCATCCTCCTCCACTTCATACTGCAAGCAGGGACGAATTTCTGAATCTATCTCATCTCCAATGAATTTAAAGAGACCAGGATCGGATAAAGGTATCAACTTCTCCAGATGATCATCATGAGAGGGCTGAGGAGGGGGAATGGATGCAGTAGGACTTTCAAGCAGTGGCTGGACAGGCTCAGCTAAGACAATACCAACCCCACTGGACACCCCTAAACCAGTTGCATCAGCAGGGTTACAAGGGGGCAGTAGGGGGCACTGAGTCAGCAATGGTTGCTGGTGGAATTGATACGGGGTAAGCCGTAGGAAGGCCCGATCTTCGACAATCAAGACATAAATTCAAGAACGGAATTAAGAAAGATGCAAGAACACCAAGAACTCGATCAAGAATCAATAAAGAACTTGAAGACTCGAACAAGACTCAATATGCGGCTATAATTGAATACAAAAGACACGAAATTGAACAATAAAGACTCGAAAGATTGGTGAAACGATCTATATAGAACAAGATGAAGACCCCAGGCTTCCGTAGAAGGTAGGAACCAACACCAATGACTATATATCCCGCCTCTACAACCCTACACAACCAAGCGAACAACTTGGAGGCACAAGGAGGGGGCTTGTGGATACCAGGGATTACCAAACCTTGCGAGATTGATGAAGTCAAGGCAAACCAAGTGGAAACAAGACCAATTTTGCAATCGATGAGCCTAGCTACGAATCGATCGACTTGCACTCGATGTGTTTCACACAAAAGAGAGAATTTTCATTCAAATTGTACGTGAGTTCTACAAGCTGATCAGCCATCCTTTTTAATAACCCTAGGGCTGATTTTAGATGGAAATAATAAATAAAATAGTTTTTTTTAAAAATAAAACCCTAAATTACCTAAAATAACTTAAGTAAAGAAGGTTACTAAAAATGGCATAAAAGGAGTCCAACACTTAGTAAAAATCCGGCCAAGGTAAGCATCAAGAGGAATCGGCCATGTTAAGAATAGAACATTAATAGGTCTTCGATGGCGCCTCTTGATGTTGAACCGCACTTGAGAATAGAACATGGCTCACGAACATAAAGGATTCGCGTTGAAGCTTCTTAGCACGAGCTCGAGTCATAGGTCCATCCCCAAGTATGATAGGTTTGTCCGGAGGTGTCTTATATGGTCCCGCATCAACCTCCCCTTCTTGGAAAGGATTCGACTACGAATCCAAGGTCTCATCCACAACAAGATAGGGAATAAGATCCGCGACGTTGAACGTAGCGCTCACACCATAGTCTCCAGGAAGCTCCAATTTGTAAGCATTCTCTCCAATCCGCTACAACACTTTGAATGGCCAATCTCCTCGCGGTGAGAGCTTTCTTTTTCGTTGCTCCGGGAACCTCTCCTTCCTTAGGCGCACCCACACAAGATCTCCAGGTTGGAACACCACATGCCGCCTCCCCTTATTAGCTTTGTTGGCGTTGTACTCCGCCTTCTCCATGAGCTTGAGGCGTGTTCGTTCATGCAACTCCTTAATGAACTTGACATGTTTGTCTTTTAATTTCTCGGAGAAGAATGCAATAGGCTTACGTTCTTGCATAAGAACTCCTCCAATCCCAACTTCGCTAGCATCGCATTCCACCTCGAATGGTCGAGTGAAATCAGGCAATGCAAGCAAAGGGGCTTGTGTCAGCTTCTCCTTTAGGGTGCAGAAAGCTTCCTGCTGCGCTGCGCCCCACCTGAACTCACTCCTTTTTTTGGTTATTTCGGTGAGTGGGGCTGCGATGGAGCTGAAGTCGCGCCCAAATCGCCTGTAGAAGCTCGCCAGTCCATGAAAGTTCCTGACATGGCCGATTGAAGTAGGGGTCGGCCACTCCTGGATCGCTTTGATCTTGGCTTCGTCAACTTGTAGTCCATTAGAGCTCACTACAAAACCAAGAAAAGACGCGTGATTATTGCACAATTCACATTTCTTAAGATTTGCATACAAGTGCTCTAATCTAAGTGTAGAGAGTACTTCCCTTAAATGTGCTTCATGTTCCTTAGGTGATTTACTGTAAATAAGAATATCATTGAAATAAACAACAACAAACTTACCTATGAAGTTTCTAAGCACATGATTCATTAAGCGCATGAAAGTACTAGGAGCGTTAGTTAATCCAAAAGGCATGACTAACCATTCACAGAGTCCAAATTTCGTTTTAAAGGCTGTTTTCCATTCATCCCCTTCCTTCATTCTAATTTGATGGTAACCACTTTTTAAATCAATTTTAGAAAATATAGAGGCACCATGCAACTCATCTAACATGTCATCTAAGCGAGGAATAGGGTGACGATATTTTACAGTAATATTGTTAATAGCCCTACAATCTATACACATTCTCCATGAACCATCTTTCTTGGGGACTAATAACACAGGAACAACACAAGGACTCAAACTTTCCCTAATGTACCCCTTATCTAACAATTCTTGGACTTGGGATTGAACTTCTTGAGTTTCAGTGGGATTCATTTGATAAGCAGGCCTATTAGGCAATGCAGCCCCCGGAATGAGATCAATTTGATGCTCAATGCCACGAATAGGGGGTAGGCCTGGTGGTATGTCATCGGGGAATACATCCTTATACTCTTCAATAAGAGATAGGATATGAGGAGGGAGGGTAGCTCTAAGCTCCTCACTCAACAAGCTCAACCCTTTGCATAGGAGCATGAGGGTCGTTTCCCCGTCCACAAACTCATCGACAAACTCTCTCTTGGATGACAAGAGAACGTTAGCTGGGCGAGTAGTGGTGCTTGGGCTCGCCTGAGCCTCCTTAGCTACCTTACCTTCACTTACCTTCCTCTTCTCTATCTCGTCCGCCACTTGTGTTGGTTTCATTGGCTTGAGGACGACGTTCTTTCCCTAAAAAACAAAGGAATAACGGTTAGTGAAGCCATCATGCAAGACCTTACGATCAAATTGCCAAGGACGACCTAACAGTATATGACAAGCTTGCATAGGCACAATATCACATAAAACATCATCTTCATAATGTCCTAATTTAATATGCACTTTAGCTTGCTTTTTAACCTTTAGATTACCACAATCATTCATCCAATGCAATTTATAAGGTCTAGGGTGTTATATAGTGTGAAGTTGAAGTTTATCAATCATCTCCTGACTAGCTAAATTACAACAACTTCCACCATCAATGATCACATTACAAACCTTGCCTTTAACTAAGCATCTAGTATGAAACAAGTTTTCTCTTTGATTATCATTACAAGGTGTAGGTTGAACACTCAATACTCTCCTAACAATCAAAGAATCACCATGCTCATATTCAATGCAATCATCATCATCATAAGCAAGTAAATTAAGATCGTGATCATTATCAACATGCTCATCATTTTCATCACAAGAATTTTCATATTCATATTCGCCTAGGTGATTAATCATGAGAGTCTTCTTATTAGGGCAATCCTTCATGACATGACCTCTACCTTGGCATTTAAAGCATACAATGTCCCTAGATCTAGTAGAGGGGTTAGGATTACTCCCTTTAGGGCCAGTAGATGCCCCAGACGAGTTCTTGGCGACCATAGGCACCTTCCTTTTGTCGAGTGGCTCCTGTGGTGCTCGACCTTGGCTACTTCTCTCCTTAAAGCCCACGTCATTCTTACCTTGGGGCTGCTGGCCTCGGTTTTGGTGCCACCCTTGGGGTTGGCCACTCGAAATCCTTGCTCCTTGGCTCCTGTATCTAACATTCCTTTCTACTTTCATAGCTAAATGCAATAAATCAGTAGGCGTAGAATAGGAAAAACAATCAATTTCATGAGCTAAGGCAGGATGCAAAATTCTAAGAAACCTAGCCATAGTATCTTCATCATTTTCAACTACATTAGCTCTAGCCATGGTTTTCTGCATTGCATTAAAAGTCTCTTCAACACTTTTACTACGTTGTTTAAGATTTTCTAAACGTTGTCTAAGCTCACGGGAGTAGTGTTGGGGAACAAATCTTCTCCTCATTAGTGCTTTCAATTGCTCCCACGAAGCAATAGGCGCATCTAAAGCTCTTCTCCTCTCTTTAACTAGGTTATCCCACCAAATTAATGCGAAACCTTGAAATTCAAGAGAAGCAAGTTGTACATTTTTAGCATCAGAGAAGTTGTGGCAGTTCCAGATTTGATCCATCTTGGTTTCCCAATCGATGTATGCATCTGGATCGCACTTACCTTCAAATGGAGGAATCTTTACCTTCAACTTGCCTATGCCATCTTGCTCAGGCTCCCTAGGCACTCGATGGTGATGTCGACCTCCTTTATCATTCCGTCTAGGATGTTGCTCCCAATGACCATCCTCTTGGAGGTCATACTCATCCTCTGAAAGGTTGAACTCTTCCCGTTGCCTACGACCTCGTCGTCCCTGCGCACCAACAAACACATTATTCCTACCATGCCTCTCTCGATGAGGAGAGGGATTTTCATAAAATAAAGGATTATCTAAACGAGGAGGAACATTTTGTTGGTTAAGGTTAGGAGGAATAGGATGAGTTTCTTCCCTTTCATTGGTAGGCGCTTCACCTCTAGGAGGTACGCCTTGTCCAGGCATCGTGTTAGAGCCCGAAGGTTGGGACTCTAGTGCTGCCATCCTCTCTATAAGCCTCGCTATGTTCTCATTCATGGCAATCAAAAGATTGAACACCTCAGGAGAGACAGGCTCGGAGCCAGAATTGTTGTTACCTGAATTAGACATCATAACTAAAACAAACAAAGAACTAAGTTAAGATTAGTGAAAAACTTTAAACAACCTAAGCAACCTCGCAAGTGTTTCGCTCAACACTCCCTCTCTAATTGGTATGTTATGCCTGTTGTTTCAATCTGCCTTGGGCAAATCAATACTCAAGCTAGGACTTAGCAAACACAAGGTATATAATATCAAAAGATCAAGGAATAATGAGTGAATCAAGGTTGTAATGACTCGACAAGAGCAAATCAGTAGCTCGACACAAACAACTAGCACTCGACACAAGCAAGTATCGACTCGATAGGCAAGAATCACTCGACAATGGCACTTGCACTATGAATATGACTCAATAAGAACACAATTGCTCAATGAATTGCACTTGACAGTAGCAAGAAAGTAACAATTGTGGACTGATTTTGTGGAAAAAGAAAAAGAAAGAAAGAAACAACCTTTCGAAATTTACCTTTTTTGATTGTAACCCAAAGTAAGGATGTTGTAGTTGCAAAGGTAGGGCTTTCAAGGTTGTGTTTGGGCAATGAGAGCTGTCGACTAGGGCTGTTGATGTTCACCAAGTTGATCCCTTAAAGCTTTCTTGCACTAGATCAAACAACAACTCACAAGAACAAGCAAACAACTTTCTTTTCTTTTTTTTTTTGAATTTTCGAAACTGAATTTTTTTTTCAGTACTTAATGCAAGAAATTACAGAAAATTTGAAGGGAAAAACGAAAATAATGAACTTAGGTGAATAAAATAAAAATCAGTCCTAGAATGATAGAAATAGGTTAGGTTTTGGCTATGTTTGGTAAGTAGGGTTCTATCTATGCCTTTATAATCTAAGATAGATAAAAGTGATTATATCTACCGAGAATTTCAGAATTTAATATGGCAAAATAGATAGATAAAAGATAGATCAATGATAGAACAAACTAGGGTTATGGTTTCCTTTGGGTGGTGCCGATTTAGGGTTTGTGCAACAAGGAGATGTCGGCTGCACCAATGTAGGACTCGGCTCCAATGCTTGATGTGGGTCACGGCTAGGCTGTGTTTAGGCTTAGTTGCAACCACAACAATCACAAACAAGGTTAGTAATAATCAAAATAATGAAATAGAAGTAAAAGACCAAAAATTGAAACAAGACTCTATTTTTTTTTGTGGTTTTTGTGTTTTTATGAATGATGAATGACAATGAACAATTGAATGTCGATAACCTAAGCTCTGATGCCAATTTGATACGGGGTAAGCCGTAGGAAGGCCCGATCTTCGACAATCAAGACATAAATTCAAGAACGGAATTAAGAAAGATGCAAGAACACCAAGAACTCGATCAAGAATCAATAAAGAACTTGAAGACTCAAACAAGACTCAATATGCGGCTATAATTGAATGCAAAAGACACGAAATTGAACAATAAAGACTCGAAAGATTGGTGAAACGATCTATATAGAACAAGATGAAGACCCCAGGCTTCCGTAGAAGGTAGGAACCAACACCAATGACTATATAACCCGCCTCTACAACCCTACACAACCAAGTGGACAACTTGGAGGCACAAGGAGGGGGCTTGTGGATACCAAGGATTACCAAACCTTGTGAGATTGATGAACTCAAGGCAAACCAAGCGGAAACAAGACCAATTTTGCAATCGATGAGCCTAGCTACGAATCGATCGACTTGCACTCGATATGTTTCACACAAAAGAGAGAATTTTCATTCAAATTGTACGTGAGTTCTACAAGCTGATCAGCTGTCCCTTTTAATAACCCTAGGGCTGATTTTAGATGAAAATAATAAATAAAATAGTTTTTTTTAAATAAAACCCTAAATTACCTAAAATAACTTAAGTAAAGAAGGTTACTAAAAATGGCATAAAAGGAGTCCAACACTTAATAAAAATCCGGCCAAGATAAGCATCAAGAGGAATCAGCCATGTTGAGAATAGAACATAAATAGATCTTCGATGGCGCCTCTTGAAGTTGAACCGCACTTGAGAATAGAACATGGCTCACGAACATAAAGGATTCGCGTTGAAGCTTCTTAGCACGAGCTCGAGTCATAGATCCATCCCCAAGTATGATAGGTGTGTCCGGAGGTGTCTTAGATGGTCCCGCATCAGGAATCTCCTCAATAGATTTATTCTTGGAGTCTTTGGAGGAGGTAGAAGATTGAGACGGAGCCTCAAAGGAGATACTTACACCCCCTTTACCAGACAGATAAGGCTTGTAACCAAATGCAATGATTGGATTAGGGAGCTTGATAGGCTTACCTTTCTTAGAGACTTGCACCCATTCCTCCTTGGCTGGGATGTTTTGCATCCAACTTGGTTTTTTTATAGTAATTTTGATCTTTTTTTGGCTTTGGTGCTCGAAGGTGACATTGGTTGAAGAGGTGGGTTAAGGAGCCACAATTCCCACAGCCTCGGGGAATTCCTCAAACGAAATGACATGAGAAGAAGCTTAGTCAGCTGTGGAAGGGATGAGAATTGTGTTTGAGAAGGTCTTTGATACATCAAGGTTAATACAAATGGCATATTGAAGGTTGACATCAACCATTGGGTCAATTTTAACGTAGGTGCCAAACATGTTGTGCTTGAGGATTGCTTGGATTGCTTAAGGGTGCTTGAGTTCATCAAGGATACAGGTTATACGAACCCACATGTCAACAACAAAGATGTTTTCCATCAAGGGATCAAAGTCTGGTTTCAGAGACGAAGTATTATGAGATGACTAAAGACATGATAAGGGCGATTTTCCCATACACATTGAAGGTCATGAGGAGTAGCAAAATAGATTTCAAACCAGTTGTTTTAGAGATCAACAAAAGTGAACTCGCCAGAGAGGCCTCTCCATTCCGTAGAGAGTTTGTCCCGAAATGAGGCATTGGGTTGGGTGTTTGGGTTAGAAGAGCACGAGGGCTGCTTCTGAGTTGGTGAGGACGAGTGGGTTTCGCCCAAGGGCTTCCCATTTGGTGGTGGATTATCAGCTTGGGTGTCATTCCCTAGGGAATTTCCCTTTGCATTTTCCATAAAGCCACAATAAGAAAGAAAACAAAAGAACTTGAAAAAGAAGAAGAACACCAGCTTGTCGTAGAGGTATTGAGAGAAGCGATTGTTTTTTAGTGCATTAAATGATAAGAGGTTGTTGCTTAAATATAGGTTTGAGAAAGGGGATGCATATGTAGTAAGATAGAAATACAAATTTTTAGGAGAAAGGACGATAGGAGAGGAAACGTACCTTTTGCAAAAAGGATTAGAAAGGAGATTAGACATACCAGAGGGGAGGAAGCAATCATTGTTGTACGAGGTCTTGTGGCAAAAAATCAGAAGCATAAGCAACAGAGGTCGAGGAGAGTAACAGAGCCCGAAGCGGAGAACACCTAGCATCCGGATCCGGTAGGGATCCAATACACGCCTACTAGGAGAGAGAACAGAGATCCGATTATAGATCCGAGTAAGGAACTACAAACCAGAGTGATAGCACCGAAAGAAAGGTAGATCTGGAGTCCAGAGAGCAGATTCATCTCCAAGAGGAGAGGTCAACGAGAGGCGTATGAAGAGAGAGAAGATGAAGCGTGTTTTTTGAGGGATTTGATTTTGTGAGTGGAAGACTCAATTGATTGAGGGACATTGCAGTAGGGTTTGTGAGTAGAGGATTTCCATAACCAAAACTGAAAGGCAAGTACAAAAGCCCTCCAAACGAACCGTCGATCGACTGAGTTGAAAGAAGGGCTATGGATTTCGACATAACGTAGGGGGAGAGCTCTTGCAGCCTACGAACTTAATCACATAATGCCTCTCCAGTGAAGGGCCGGACAAGCTTCTTTCCACTAAAACGCACCATTGTTTTCTTGCTAATATTTCCTGCAGTTTTGAAGACCAAACATCAGTAAGCAACATAAGATCACCATTGAGAAGTAGCATCTACCCCCAATCCACAATTCCTTTCTTTGCATCGGTGATAATTACATGACACCGGTTATACCCTACATAATAGTCAGTACTTATTACTTTTTACCCTATGAACATTGCAGCTATGGAAACATACTTATATATTACCCTCCGCTATACATTCCCATTAACACATAATACCTTCATTTCTATTTTGCAATCAACATTACTATTTTCCCACCACACACTACCCACCACTTCCATACCCAAAGAAGCCTAGTGAACATGACATTGTGCCCATCCCACTATCCCCCAACTCCACAACACCACCTCAATGCACACAAGGCTTCCACATGTTCAACCCAACATTTTTCATATCTACATGACAGCAAGGAAATTACTCATGTCGTCTTTCCATTCTTACACAACAACAAACAAATTACTCATGGTAACCGAGACATCTTCGATTCCACGCGATTTGGAACCTATTCATATCAGATTTGAGCCTATTGATATTAAAATTCATTTACCTTGCCCAATTTGAACGTATTTATATAAAAAATCGCCATTTGAAAAACCCTCTTACATATAACCCTAGTTCTAGGGCACCCCAACTTTGCCCAATTTCGCCCAAAACTGCCCAACAAATGTTAATTTTCCCTCTTGCTCATGATTAAGGACTTCGCTATAGCATCACGAGTAAGGGTACTTTGATTCCCTCTCTTTCGAATCCACCATCTTTCCAACCTTTCCACCCACCTATTTGCTTGTCGTTTGTTCATTACTACATGATAGAAAGAAAATTGCAAATGCTACTTGGTAAGTCTTTGATTCCACACCAAAATTTCCCTATTTTCACTCAACATCCTTTCATTCTCAATTAGTTCCCTTTCCCAATTTTCACCTATTCATCTCAAAATTACCCATTTCGAACCCCTCCCCTAGCTCGAGTTGTACATTGCCCATCTCAACATTCTCTAATTTCGAAAGAAGTGGATAAAAAAAAGCAAACCGAAGTAGGAAGAAGATACAGAATTTTGGAAAAAGAAGAAGGCCAAAATCAGATCAAGTATCATGATTGTGGAAAAGGCTAAAGGAATTTAGTTGAGACATGCTATTGGAAAATGCAAGCAAAATCGATTAGCAATAAATCAAGATGGCAGAAAATCCGGGGAAATGAGGTAACAGTGTTCCAATTCGTTTGGGTGTTGGTCTGTGACTAGATGAAGTTTCGGTCTTGTATACCAACCATGGATATAGAGTTATCTACATGTGGAGGAACATCTTGGTGCATCACTGTTTGAAATCTTTGCAGGCGATTACCCAGAAAAAAAGATCCAAGTTAAGATCCCAAAGGACAAAAGCACCTCACCAGCTCGCCGAATCCAGTTTAAAGAAAGAAAGAACAAGGAGATAGCTTGGTGGTCTCAAGCCTAGAGTCGGATGAACATGACGAAAAATCGACAACTAGACCAAGAAATCTTAAAGCCCGGTTTGCCCCACCCTAAAAAATAATGGAAAGTGACAAAAAAAAGGCTTAAAGAAAGCCTTATGCTACACTAATAAGAATAATAAGAACACAATGAAGGATTTGAACCCATGAAAATTGATCAATGAGCATCTTATTAAACCCGTGAAAATTGATCAACGTGTATTTGATTATCTGGTTTATGGATTCAAATTTTCATCCATTTGAATATGAATTCTAAAATCTAAACAATGTCTTTGACCCATGAAAAGATTTGAAGAATGAAAATCTTTAAACCAAGCCTTGTTGGCCTATTGATCTTTCGTGTGTTGACAGACAACTTGGGGGGCAATCTTGTTGACAAGCTTATCCCTCGACCCATTCCACTCTGGTTTACCTTTGGTGCGCCACCTTCAATTTTAGGCTGCCGACCTCTTTTTTTTATTTTGCGATGTGCATAGGTTACACATTAAGTTATAAACAAGAATGCTGCTTTTGTAAGCTTTACATCTTTGGCAAATTAGAAAAAGAACAAAAAAATGAAAATAATAAGAATGCTTTTTTTTTTATTAGGTAACAATTCGAGTATTAGACAAACCTAGCTCCTCAAAAGGCCGACAAAGTCGACAGACAGCGAACCGTCAAACATACAACGCAAAATAAAAAATGGTGAAATACAAAAAGCGAATCAAACAGCCCCTATCGAACAAACGAGCCTAACCCAAAAAAAGCGATGACAACACTGGCCAGCGGTACATCAGGAGTCCCTGTGGGCGATAAAAACGAACCTCCAAGGAAATATCCAAAATACGGAGTCACCACGACGCACACCGCCTCGACCCCAGCCAGACCCGACACCGAACACTAGAGCCCCAACTTAGACTAAGACCGCCAAGAAAAAAAAGGAAATGCAGAAGAGAATCAACCATGTAAAAACGCACCAAAAAAACCCTTTTGGGATTTGAACTAGACCCTCATGTGATTATTATCAAACCCTGTCGGATGGGTTTACTAAAGGTTGAGATAAATTTTATTTAATTATTTTTAATTTTCACAAAACCCTTTCAAAAATATGTTATCAAGCCCTTTTGAGATTTTCAATCCCTTGTCGGATTTAGATCCTTGCGGAATTTGTTCTTGTTATAAACAATTATATAAATGATAACCAATATATATATATATATATATATATATATATATATATATATATATATATATACACTAGTACGATTCCCGCGCCATGGCGCGTTTTTTTTTTTTAAAACTAAAATATTATATATAAAAATAATATAAAATATTAATAAATGTTAAGATAAAATTATAAAAAACTTTACAATAAATGTATCTTATAATTATTTCAGAAAATTATTTTTTAAAAATCTTATGCAAAGTATAATACATAAATATAGATATTTTAAATTATTCAGTAATAATAATAATACCAATTAAAACATTGTTTAAATGTGATGTGTCATAATCAATAGTTATATTCAATATTTTGAATTAAGCGCAATAGTTAGTAAATAAATTTGAATTAAGCCCAATAGTTATATTATATTGAATTCAATGTTTTGAATTAAGCCCAATAGTTAGTAAAATTAAATAAAAAGAGAATTAAAGGAAAAAGAAGAAAAAAAATGAGAATTAAAGAAAATCAAAGAAAAATGGCAAAAAAAATATGATTGGTCAAGACTCCTAAAATGCCTCTAAGATTGACACATCATCCTAAACTCTTCTAAATTAAGAGTTTATAGTTAGTAAATAAATTTGAATTAAGCTCAATAGTTATATTACATTGAATTCAATGTTTTGAATTAAGCCCAATAGTTAGTAAAATTAAATAAAAAAGAGAATCTATATCTATATCTATATAAACTCTTAATTTAGAAGAGTTTAGGATGATGTGTCAATCTTAGAGGCATTTTAGGTGTTTTAACTAATCATATTTTTTTGCCATTTTTCTTTTATTTTCTTTAATTCTCTTTTTTTTCTTCTTTATTCCTTTAATTCTCTTTTTTCTTTAATTTTAATAACTATCTATATCTATATATCTATATAAACTCTTAATTTAGAAGAGTTTAGGATGATGTGTCAATCTTAGATGCATTTTAGGAGTTTTAACTAATCATATTTTTTTGCCATTTTTCTTTGATTTTCTTTAATTCTCTTTTTTTTTTTCTTCTTTATTCATTTAATTCTCTTTTTTCTTTAATTTTAATAACTATCTATCTATATAAACTCTTAATTTAGAAGAGTTTAGGATGATGTGTCAATCTTAGAGGCATTTTAGGAGTTTTAACTAATCATATTTTTTTGCCATTTTTCTTTGATTTTCTTTAATTCTCTTTTTTTCTTCTTTATTCCTTTAATTCTCTTTTTTCTTTAATTTTGCCATTTTTCTTTGATTTTCTTTAATTCTCTTTTTTTTCTTCTTTATTCCTTTAATTCTCTTTTTTCTTTAATTTTAATAACTATTGGGCTTAATTCAAATTTATTTACTAACTGTTGAGCTTAATTCAAAACATTGAATATAACTATTGATTATGACACATCACATTTAAACAATGTTATAATAATATTGATATTTTTATTCCTGAGTAATTTAAAATATCTATATTTATGTATTATACTTTACATAAGATTTTTTAAAAATAATTTTCTGAGATAACTGTAAGATACATTTGTTGTAAATTTTTTTTTTATGATTTTTATCTTAACATTTATTAATATTTTTATATATAATATTTTAGTTTAAAAAAAATGCGCCATGGCGCGGGAATCATACTAGTTAAAGGAAAAAGAAGAAAAAAAAATGAGAATTAAAGAAAATCAAAGAAAAATGGCAAAAAAAATATGATTGGTCAAGACTCCTAAAATGCCTCTAAGATTGACACATCATCCTAAAATCTTCTAAATTAAGAGTTTATATAGATATAGATATATAGAAGTTAGTAAAATTAAATAAAAAAGAGAATTAAAGGAAAAAGAAGAAAAAATGAGAATTAAAGAAAATCAAAGAAAAATGGCAAAAAAAAAAAAATGATTGGTCAAGACTCCTAAAATGCCTCTAAGATTGACACATCATCCTAAACTCTTCTAAATTAAGAGTTTATATAGATATAGATAGTTAGTAAAATTAAATAAAAAAGAGAATTAAAGGAAAAAGAAGAAAAAAAAATGAGAATTAAAGAAAATCAAAGAAAAATGGCAAAAAAAATATGATTGGTCAAGACTCCTAAAATGCCTCTAAGATTGACACATCATCCTAAACTCTTCTAAATTAAGAGTTATATATATATATATATATATATATATATATATATATATATATATATATATATTTTCCTTCCAAAATCCTTGTAGCTCAAGGATTTATTTATTATTTTTTTTCTCCAATACTTGCAGTCCAAGGTTTTTTTTGGCAATCCTTGTGCTACAAGGAGTGTTTGTTTTTTTATTTTTTTTATTTCATCCTAATCAACTTCAACTTCATCGCAAGGAAGAAGTGGCAATGGGGCCTTGCCGGCAATGAAGACGATTGACGCCGATGCGGCGCCGGGAGGGGCGGAGGCGGTGGGAGGCAAGGCCCGACACCACAGCCCGTATAAATCGACGCCGCTGACCCATGACAGCGGGATGGGATGAACTGGATACGCTTGTTGAGCATAAAAAGAAATAAAAAGAAATATGAAAATAAAATAAAATATCCTAGTTAGTGTACCGAATACGCTTGTTGACCATGAAAAAAAATGAATATAAAAATAAGTTTGATTCGTGTAAAACTAACTTAAAGAAAAAAAAAAGAAAAATTCCCAACTATAAAGGAAAACAATGACAAAAATAAGAAATCACAATTACAAGGAAAAATAAGGATATGAAAAATGGGTTCGTTATTGAGGCTATATTTTTAGTTTGATGTTTTTGGTATGTTTTTTTATCTTCTCCTGGTTATTTGAGTTGTGTTATGAGTCATGTTTGATTGGGGTCGAGGTTGTGTTTTTCAGTTAAGTCTAGTTTTGAGAGACATTTTCCTAAAGTCTCATCTCCACGGAGATCGGTTCCTGCTGTACCTGTCTATCGATAGTGCTACTTCAGTAGTGCTTGGCTTTTCACACCTTTTTCATTACTAGGAGAGTCGTTCTAATGAATTTGGAGCTCGTCGGTGCTACCGCCTTTCTTGTCAACCTTAATTTTTGTTGCTTTGATCTCTCCTTGGCGGTTTTTTGTCTGTCGAGTTTTCTTTGACCTCTCGATTTATCAGACATCGGTTATATCTGGTATTTCTAAATCTTACCTTTTTTTTAAAAAAAATCATCAATTGAAGTATCACCGTATATTTCGAAGGTGTCATTACTGAAGTCCGTTGGGACTCGGGATCGAGTGTCGCGTGCACATGTGCGCCCATGCGCTAATAGCCTAATACATAAGCCGAGCGGGGTTCCATCCTAAAACCAATTGGCATTAGGTGGGGTAGCCCACTAGGTTATATACTAAGACTTGTTTATTCATATTATCAATGTGAGACTCTTTTGGTCTCTCCACATTCTTCATTCTCTCAACACGCCCCTGCAAGTGCAACTAGGGTCGTTTTTTTCGCCTCTAGTTGACACTTGGACAACGGGTCTAGCATCTCATTCTCTTTTTAGCTGCTTTGATACCATACTGAAATCCAATGGGACTCGGGATCGGGGGTCGTGTGCACACGTGCGCCCATGCGCTAATAGCCTAGCACATAAGCCGAGCGGGGTTCCATCCTAAAACTAATTGGCATTAGGTGAGGTAGCCCAATAGGTTATATACTAAGACTTGTTTGTTCATATTATCAATGTGGGACTCTTTTGGTCTCTTCACATTCTTCATTCTCTCAACACGCCCCCGCAAGTGCAACTAGGGTCGTTTTTTTCGCCTCTAGTTAACACTTGGACAACGGGTCTAGTATCTCATTATCTTTTTAGCTAGCCTAGGATCGAGAGTCGGGCCGTTGGCTTTTCCGCTCTGATACCATACTGAAGTCCGTTGGGACTCGGGAACGGGGGTCGTGTGCACACGTGCGCTCATGCGCTAATAGCCTAGCACAAGAGCCGAGCGGGGTTCCATCATAAAACCAATTGCCATTAGGTGAGGTAGCCCAATAGATTATATACTAACGCTTGTTTGCTCATATTATCAATGTGAGACTCTTTTGATCTCTTCACATTCTTTACTCTCTCAACAGCCATGCAGAGAACTTGAACAACAATGCCTTTAATTAGACCCACTTTTTTCAATGTCATATGATATATGACATTAATGTTCCAAATAGGTAGGGGTGTTATTCTAGCCGAACGAGCCAAGCTTGGCATGTTCAAGCTTGGTTCATTTGTTAAACGAGCTCGAGCCGAGCCGAACTCAAATTCTAAACGAGCTTTCTTTTTTGTTCAAGCTTGACTTGTTTTAGTAAATGAACGAGTTCGAGCCGAGTTTTTTTCGAGCTCTAATTAGTTTTACTTAGTTATAACATATTCACTTAACAGAAATTTTAGAAATTCCATAAAATTCGAGCTATTCGAGCTTAAATCAAACGAGTCGAGCTTCCAACCGAGCTTAAAATCATGTTCAGGCTCGGCTTGTTTAGATAAGTAAACAAGCTTGAGTCAAGCTTTTTTCGAGCCGATTCGGAGCCGAACTCGAGCTGTTCAACTCATATAACAGCCCTACATATAGGCCAACAACACAAACAAAAAAATAGGTCGAAGGAAAATTAAGTGGGATAGAAACTGGACCGAAATCAATGGACGATAACTTTATTTTCATAGGCGACTCTACGACCATGTCCGACACTCACAATCCCGGAAACTGGTTCGAATACCACCATGGAAATCAATTGGGTGGGCCATCAAATATAACTCATTAATCATTATAAAAAAATAAAATAATATTTTCAACTAATTATTACGGAGTACTATTATGTGAGTTCCAAGGACTACAACACCAAATTTGAAATTATTTTTTTATTAACAAATTTGAAATTAATTTATTAAATAAAAGAGAATTATTTCTTTTTTTTTTTTGGTCTAAAGGTGGGCTAAAGCCCTGTTATTGATGATAATAAACTAGTTCGGGTGCCCATCTGACATGGGTGATTACATAAATTGCCGAATACATTCCGGCATAGTAAAGAAATGAGTAAAAGGTTCGGGTAACAGAACTCCCATGTTAGCCAAACAATCTGCCACTACATTTGCTTGACGTCTCACATGCTGGACTCGAAACTCCGAATTTGTCTCCCGGATCAAGTCACGACATTGCTTGACAAGATTATGGTGGGCACAGACTTGTCCTTCATCTGCATTCAACAGTTCATATACAACCAGGAAATCTGTCTCCAGGATTAAGCGTTCCAGGCTTATGTCCTTTGCGATTTGTAGCCCATGGAGGGCCGCCCGAAGTTCCACTCCAAGTGCCGAGCACCAGTAACCTCGGAAAGCATATGCTCTGAGGAACAAGCCTTCGGAGTGTCGAAAAACTCCGCCGCCCCCTGCTGCGCCAAGATTCAGTGCCGGTCCTATAGTTTTATAGACCCGGGGCGGGAGAAAATTATGGGCCCTAATATTATAATTCTTCTGTTCGAGAAACACATGTGCATTAACCTTTGACACAATTTTTTAGGAGCTAAAACTATACTCTGTATAAATTAAAAAGTAAATTTTTTTTATATTTTATATATTTTTTAGCTCCTAAAAAAAGTGTCAAAAAATAAAAGTTCATGTATTGTCAGACGGAAGTAGTATATATAATACCAAAATACTCCCTTCGTTAATTAAAAACTTGATATTATACTATTCACGTACGCTTTTTTAGATATTAAAACTATATAAAATATTAAATTTTTTCAATACTTTTTAAAATAATTTCATAATTATTACTATTATGTATAAATTTATAGAAACAAATATAAATAAATTTAATATATAAATATATAATTTTTATCATTCTAAAAATACATATATATAAATATTAAACTTCTCCTGATTATTAAAGATCCTACAGTAATTATTAAGATGTTCCCACTTCCAGGTTCATTTCAATACATTGAAATTGAACGAACTCCTGTATGTGAAGTATGGTAAATTTGTGTACTTTTGCCAATTCATTTATTGGAGATTTTTATGGGCCTTTTTACATAGACTTGAAATCAGTATATACCTATGTAGATTTATATATTATGGGCCTTTTTAATATGGGCTTGAAAACAGTATATAACTCCTATGCAGATTTATATATGGGCCCTTTAATAATTTGGGCCCTGGGCGGGAGCACTTGCTGCCCCTCCTATTGGGCCGGGCCTGCCAAGATTTCCTCGTGAGGCCCCGTCAATGTTTAGCTTTACCCACCCGCTGTCCGGGGGGGTCTATGTATCCGGCAAGCTACTTGCCGTCCGTCTCATGTTCGTTTGGGGGAGAGGTATCCGCATAAATAATATTCAAATCAAACTAAGCTAACTCCCTTATCCAAGCAAATAAAATACAAGAATCCCTCCCGATGTAGTGGTATGGTAATTCAGGATCGAATCCACGAGGAGGTATGTCAGCGCTTCCTAAGTTACAATCACGATCAAGTTCCGACTCCAGAAGACCACTCGATATCGAGGTGTCTGGTCGATATCGACCTCAGTTCTGGCCAATTTCCAGCTAGGTACCTGCAGAAGCCAGAAGCAATAAGTCGACGTTGAGTTGGGTACTCGATATCGATGTTAGCACACAATGTCGACCTCTGCAGTCGATTTCGAGTCTTCAAACAGAAACTGTAAACGAACCTAATTTGTCGGAAAAGATGTCCGAAGAACGTAGAATGATGAGGGAATTGTGGACAGAATAAAAACACAACTTTTTATAAACTTCTATAAACTAAAAGCTTCCAAGGTCGGGGATTCATGCCACAACGATAATCATGCAAGTGTTATGCTAAAGTTATGAAATTTAATGTCTTTCCGTCAAATAACTTTCGCTACCAAAACTTAGGTGATTAGAGGCTCTCACATAAAACCTAAGAGTTAATATCCAATTCATGAGTAATATAAATTCACAATATGATTGGCTTTCGCTTCAATAATGCAAATAATGAATCTCCTCAACTCTCGCAAAGGATCATGCATAGGATAGAAGACGAAATCGCATAAAAATCATACATTTGATGCACAAACTTACATTGCTATCGTCGGACTCACCCCGACCCTAGAAGTGGGTTGACTACTCGCGCTTCATCATTGAACTCATCATCATAATGGAAAAGAAACTACTTTGCATTGAAATTCAAAAAGAAAGGAAGTACACCCGAACCAAGCCAACTCTCCGGTCTCGCTTCCCTCCAACCTCACTCGGCCTCTCTCTCTCTCTCTCTCTAACTCGCTACTACTATAAAAACTGATTGCTTCGATGTGAACTTGATGAATAAACTCAGTCTTATATAATGGCCTCTAATTATGGATTTCAAACCTCACTATCCAAGGATTCGTAAACCTATCTTTATTCCTAAGATAAAACTTTATAAAGTAAAAACTAAAACTCTCTAGGTAAATATCAAAAATTGATAAGTCTGGTGTTTAATGATAGAAGATCTCGACTTTGAGATAATCTTGAATGCTTCGGATAGAATTCTATCAAAAACAGCGTCGGATCTTTTCTGCAGCAGCAATCGATATCGACATCAGACCTCGATATCGACCTTATCTCTTCTCTATCTCAAGCAGTCCTACTCGATCTCGGATTGACACTCGACTTCTATCTTTTATCTCGATCTCGGCCACTCGATATTGACCTTTGGACATCGATATCAACCTTGTTGTGTCGACATGCTCTGTTTTCTCCTCTGCTCAATTTCTGGTTCTCTGTTTCATCGATGTCGAGTCGTTAGGTCGATTTCGACTATTCAGTAGACTTCGAGTTCTTTTCCAGCTCTTTTTCTCTCGTCCAAATTCGTCCATTTTATTCTCGATTTATGCGAAATAACATAAAAACTCGTGTAGACCTCTATATTTGACAAATAAGCATAAACTACACTAGTCTTATGATTTCCCAACCCATATGCATGTAAATAATGTCAAAATGAACATAAATGTGCATAGAAAATATGACAATTTGCGCGCACATCAAACACCCCATACTTAAGCTTGCTTGTCCCCAAGCAATACTTTTAATGTTCATTCAGGGGAAGAAAGTACACCCTCAACATCATAGATTCATTATTATACGTCCCTACACTCAATTTCCATCCTCGAAAAGGTACTAATGTCAACAAAATCCATGCCTGTGAATAAAAGCATCATACTCACAAAAAGGAGGGTTATACGCATAAGACAATTTTGTGACATAGCATTAATAATCAAGAGGACTTTTGCAAGCTTATGAAAAGTAGATTGGTAAAAGGCTAAAGGTGGGCTAATTTTTGGCCATGTGGTGTTAAATCAGGGGAAATAAACTTTCTTTCCAAAATTCCGCATTCCTTCTTCATCATATTTCTCACCTTTCACTCTTCGCTCAATGCTTTTTTCACTATAATGCTTTTACCTCTCTAACCTTAGTATTGTTTTCTCGCGAGTCGCAAACATGGGTGTCATGAATGGCCTCGGATACTTAGTACTTCGGACTCCTCACCTTGTGTCCCATCTCGGTGATCTAACATCTCAACGAGCAGGGTCGACCTACCTTTATCTCCTGAGGTGATCGGATTTTTTCTCACTCATTAAATTTTCCATATTTCAAATTTTCTTTCGTCTTTGTGGTTTTTCCTTTTCTTCTTCCACATCGGAGCCTTGATCCTCATGTTGATTCAAGTTTAAGTCTGCAAAGCTATCACTCAACACACCATTATTGCTTTCATCAAATATAACATGGATACTTTCCTCAACAACCTTATTGCGTTTATTATAAACACGATAAGCTTTGCTATTTCAAGAGTAACCAAGAAAAATACCTTTATCGGTACGTGCATCAAACTTCCCAAGATTATCTTTGCCATTGTTGTGAACAAAACATTTGCACCTAACAATCTGTGTGAATCTTGTGAACATCTCCTTCCTTCACTGTTTCTATTGGCAACATTTTAAACAGTTCATATTGACGCATGTAAATACTTATCTTTGTTTCCTTTACCTGACTTGTTCCTTCATAAGTTACTACTAACTTATCCCAGATTTCCTTAGCACTCCTGCAAGAAGAAACACGGTTAAATTCATCAGCATTTAACCGCAATAAAGCAAGTTCATGGCCTTGTAATTCTGGGCCACTTTCTCCAAGTCCGTTTGATTGAATTCGCTTTCATCTTTAGCAACTTCTCCAACAAAAATGGTTTTCTTTGGCACGTGAGGTTCTTTCTTGATAAGTTCCCAAAGCTCCATGTCTTGATCAATAACGAACATTTGCATCAGGGACCTCCAATGCACAAAGTTGTCTCCACATAAAAGAGGTGGACGATTTGCATATCATCCTTGTGCGAATTCTCCTTCACATACAGTACTCATGATCGATCTCACAGATTGATAAATCGAATAAAAGTGAGTTAAGCTCTGATACCAATTGAAGAAACGAGTACTGAATATAAATAACAATAAGAAAAATACTCTAGAAGGGGGGGTTGAATAGAGTATGGTAGTTTTTCATAAAGACTCCTACTGCAGCAACTTCAAGGGCTTAAACACAACTCTAAAGGCCTTGAACTCGACCTCAAGGTCTTGAACTGAACTTACAGGATTTTGAGAAAGCTGCAGTGATCTGTTTAGTTACGAAAACAAACTATTAAAAATAAATGCGGAAATAAAGATATTAAACACGTGAATTGTTTACGAAGTTCGGCTCTTAACCAGCCTACGTCTCCGCCTAGGGTTATCCAACCCGTAGGATTCAAACAACTTTTATTCCTCTTTCCTTATGAGTCCTAGATACAACCGAGAAGAACTTCCTCTCTTCTAACACTTGAAGCCTACCTTGCTTCTATCTAGTCAACCCAAGATACAGAGAAATAAAAGTCCCCTTTTCACACCGAAGTGTGATACGCTTGTGATACGGGGTAAGCCGTAGGATGGCCCGATCTTCGACAATCAAACAAGAAACTCAAGAATCAAACAAGACTCAATAAGAAAGTTCAAGAAAGCAGCAAGAAGGACTCAAGAACACCAAGAACAACTCGATGTTGACAAGAACAAGGACAAACGCAGCAGACTCGATATCGATTAGACTCAAAGAAACAAGACTCGACTGAAATTGAATGCAATGACTCGATCAACCAAAGACACGACCGATAAGGACTGAGTCGATCTATGTAGAATGAGATGAAGACCCCAGGCCTCCGAAAAGGGTAGGAACCAAGCACCAACGACTACACAACCCGCCTCTACAACCTTACACAACCAAGCGGAAAACTTGGAGGCACAAGGAGGGGGCTCGTGGATACCAGGATCACCAAGATCTCGCGAGGTTGATGAACTCAAAGCAAACCAAGCTGAGATCAATACCAATTTGCAATCGATGAGTCACGCTTCGAATCGATTGACTTTCTCTCAATTGTGTTTCACACAAAACTGAAATTTTCATAAGCAAGAGACGTCTGAGTTTTGACAATGGAGATCAGCCGTGTGTTTATATTAACCCTAGGGCTTATTTCTAATAAAAATAATAAATAAAATAGCTTTTAAAATAAAACTCTAAAATACTAAAAATAACTTAAGTAAAGAAGGTTACTAAAAATAGCAAAAGAAATTCCAATACTTAGGAGAATTTCGTCTAAACAGTGACAGCTGCAAAGATGGTGATTTTCGGCCATGCTCTAGGTCGAATCTGGAAAAACCTTCAATAGAAAAGTTGTAGATCTTTTCGTCTTCGTTCCAACAAGGTGTGGCACGATCCAATCCAATAAATATGGACTCCGAACGACTAATTTTACTGAGACGTCGAAAAACTATCAAATAATCATGAACGAACCCAAAATGTCTTGCACCTTTGGACCTTCTCCCATGGTGGAGCCTTCTTTTTCCTCTTGAGGATGACACCATTCTCACGAGCTCGAGTCATAGGTCCATCCCCAAGTATGATAGGTGCATCCGGAGGTGTCTTGGATGGTTCCGCATCAATCTCCCTTTCTTGAAAAGGATTCGTCCACGAATCCAAGGTATCAGGCATGGCAAGATAGGGGATAAGATCTGCGATGTTGAATGGAGCACTCACACCATAGCCTCCAGGGTTGAATACCACATGTCCATGGAAACTCCTCTCAAGACCGATTGTTGTAGGGGTTGGCCACTCCGGGATTGCTTTGATCTTGGCTTCGTCAACTTGTAGCCCATTAGAGCTCACTACAAAACCAAGAAAATAAACTTGATTAGTGCACAATTCATATTTCATATCATCTTCATAATGTTCTAACTTAATATGCACTTTAGCTTGTTCATTTATCTTTAAGTTTTCATCAAATGCTAGCAAGTTTTCTTCCTTTTTCAAGGCTGGATTTTCAGTCATTTCAAGGCTAGCAATATTACAACTATTTTCAACATCAATGATCATATTACAAATTTCGCCTTTTTCTAAGCATTTAGTATGACACAAATCTTCTCTTTGATTATCATCACAAGGCATAGGTTGAACACTTAAAACTTTAATATCAATCAAAGAATCATCATGCTCATATTCAATGCAAACATTATCGTCATAGGCAAGTAAATTATGATTTTGATCATTATTAACATGCTCATCATGTTTATCACTAGAATTTTCAGATTCATATTTGCCTAGGTGATTAATCATGAGAGTCTTCTTATTTGGGCAATCTTTCATAACATGTCCTCTACCTTGGCATATAAAGCAAGCAATGTACATAGATCTATGAGTAGAGGGGTTAGGATTATTAGGAGGAATAGGATGAGTTTCTTCCCTTTCATTAGATGGCACTTCAGCTCTAGGTAGTACTCCTTGTCCGGGCACCGCGTTAGAGCTAAAACGTTGCAACTCTATTGCCGTCAATCTTTTATCTACCCTTACCAATTCCTCATTCATGGTTACCAATTCCTCATTCATGGATTCCAACATTTTGATCATCTCAGCATAAGTAATTGTGTTGTTGCCCTGGTTAGACATGTCAATAAAGACAAACAAAGAACTATGTAAAAGTTAGTGAAAATATAAACAAACTCACAAGTGTATCACTCACACTCCCTCTCTAATTGGTATGTCACGCTTGTTGTTTGAATCCGCCTTGGGCAAATCAACACTCAAGCTTAAGACTTAGCAACACAAGGTATGTATATGAGAGATCAAAGAGAATGAATGAAAACACCAAGATGCACTCGACAAAGGGTCAAGAGCAATCGACAAAAGCAAAGGGAGTACTCGACGTAGGTCTGCAGCACTCGACACGCAAAAAATCACACTCGATATGACAAAGAGAGAACTCGACAATGGGAAAAGTTCTCGACACAAGCAATATAAACAAAACTAAGGACTGATTTTGGGGAAAAGAAAAAGAAATAAAGCAACAACTTGAAAATTTACCTCTTTTGATTTGAAACCTTAAGTTAGGATGTTGTAGTTGCAAGGTAGGGTTTCAACTTTTGTGTTTGGGAGGTAATGTGTATGAATGTCCGCAAGGGCTTTAAAAAATCACCAAATTTGTCCCTTTGGAAGCTTTCTTGCACTAGATCAACACTTTTTTTTTTACTTACTTTTTCCCCTAGTGAATTTTATCCTCCTATGTCCAAGTCTTGAATCTCTTTTTTTTTTTCTGAATTTGTCGAACTGATTTCTTTTTTTTTTTAACCTAATGCAAGAACTTTATAGAAAATTTGAAGGAAAACTCGAAAATAACAAAACTTAGGTGAAAAAAAATAAAATCAGCCCTAGAATGATAGATATAGATGATGGTTTGGCTAACTTTGGTAAGTATATCTATCTATGCCTTTATAATCTATGATAGATAAAATGAATTATATCTACCAAAAATCAGAAATTCAATAAGGCAAAAATAGATAGATCAAGATAGATCAAAAGATAGAACAAGATGGACAAACTAGGGTTTGTGTGTGGAATGGCCGAAATCGACTAGGCCTTTGGATCCTTTGATGTCGCCGACTAGGAGATTGCACAAGGGATGCGCACAAGGGGTAGTCGACTGCAAGGGGTCTCGGCTAGGCTGTGTTTGGGCTAAGCAACCACAACAATCACAAACAATAAAGGTTAGTAGTAATCAAAATTCAAGAACAAGAAGTAAAAGACCAAAACTAATAAAGACTCTATTTTTGTGGATTTTCGGTGTTTATGTGAAGAACAAAACAAAAGACACAACTTTTGATGTCGGAAACCTAAGCTCTGATGCCAATTTGATACGGGGTAAGCCGTAGGATGGCCCGATCTTCGACAATCAAACAAGAAACTCAAGAATCAAACAAGACTCAACAAGAAAGTTCAAGAACGCAGCAAGAAAGACTCAAGAACACCAAGAACAACTCGATGTTGACAAGAACAAGGACAAACGCAGCAGACTCGATATCAATTAGACTCAAAGAAACAAGACTCGACTGAAATTGAATGTAAAGACTCGATCAACCAAAGACACGACCAATAAGGACTGAGTCGATCTATGTAGAACTAGATGAAGACCCCAGGCCAAGCACCAACGACTACACAACCCGCCTCTACAACCTTACACAACCAAGCGGACAACTTGGAGGCACAAAGAGGGGGCTCGTGGATACCAGGATCACCAAGTTCTCGCGAGGTTGATGAACTCAAAGAAAACCAAGCTAAGATCAATACCAATTTGCAATCGATAGGCCACGCTTCGAATCGGTTGACTTTATCTCAATTGTGTTTCACACAAAACTGAAATTTTCATAAGCAAGAGACGTCTAAGTTTTGACAATGGAGATCAGCCGTGTGTTTATTAACTCTAGGGCTGATTTATAATAAAAATAATAAATAAAATAGCTTTTAAAATAAAACCCTAAAATACTAAAAATAACTTAAGTAAAGAAGGTTACTAAAAATAGAAAAAGAAGTTCCAATACTTAGGAGAATTTCGTCTAAACAGTGATAGCTGCAAAGATGGTGATTTTCAGCCACGCTCTAGGTCGAATCTGGAAAAACCTTAAACAGAAAAGTTGGAGATCTTTTCGTCCTCGTTCCAACAAGGTATGGCACGATCCAATCCGATAAATATGGACTCCGAACGACCCATTTTACTGAGACGTTGAAAAGCTATTAAATGATCATGAACGAACCCAAAACGTCTTGCACCTCTCCCATGGTGGAGCCTTCTTCTTCCTCTTGAGGATGACACCATTCTCATGAGCTCGAGTCATAGGTCCATCCCCAAGTATGATAGGTGCATCCGGAGGTCTCTTGGATGGTCCCGCATCAGTTTGAGTATATGATACTCTTAGTATAACAGGGAAAAACATATACTATGAAGCTCACGATCTTCCTAACTCTCAAAATAATAAAGGGATTACAAATAAGAGAAGGAAGAACAGTTGAACAGCAGATTGCAATGAACAAAGGAGAGCGCTAAAGATTTGCAGAGAAGGCTTGGTAAATTTTTGTGTTAATGAGCATATCGTCCTTCTCCATTTATACCCACGCTCTTCTTTTTGTTTACTGCTGATCTCACACCTGGAATCTCTCAACAGCCTAACGTCTCCTTTAATTTTAAATTGCTGAGATCCTTCTGGATTTCTTCAAATCCTGCTATAGAGAATCTGAGATTTTCTGTTGCTAGAATCTCCAGAAAAATTAGACCGCTGCTGAGATCTTCTAGTTGCTATAATCTCGGTCAGTTTGTTTTTTAAACCTGTGATGCAGATAAAATCTCCAATACACAGATATATATATATATAAACCATAATATTTTATCTAAAAACAATCGAGAATTAGATTTAAAACAAACTTTAAATTTAATCAAATTACATAATCTGCAAAGTATAAATTCAATTTGTATAAAGCTGCTATAATGCCAAACCTTTGTCTTTCATCATCCTGCACGATTAGCATCATAGTATAACATATGTATTTCATCAAAGGAGCTATCAATCCAATTTCATAATTAATCCAAATTCACAAAAAGATTTGCTTTCGCTTCAATAATGCAAATAAGGATGGCCTACTACTTTCGTAGAAGAATCATGCGTATATAGGGATGGCAATGGGGCGGGGACTCCCCGATCCCCGCGGGGAATCCCCGTCGCGGGGACGGGGATGGGGAAATTAAATGGGGACGGGGACGGGGATGGGGGCCAAAGTGATTCCCCGCGCGGGGACGGGGATGGGGACGGGGATAGTAGTCCCCACCCCGATCCCCGCCCCGCCCCGCCCCCGTTGGGGAACCCCACGGGGATCCCTGATGGGGAGTATACAATCCCCATTTTTATTTAGATCTTACATAAGTTTAAATAATTTTTCTCTCATTTTTAAACTTTTACCTTATAATTTACATTTATGAGATATTATATGTAATATTATATCATATTTTTTTACATAACTTTAATAATATCTTATAGTTTTCTATTAGATGGGGGAAAACCATGGGTTTTAAATGGGGAACCCAACGGGGAAACCCGCGGGGAATGCAAACGGGGGAAATTAAGCGGGGACGGGGATTCCCCGATGGGGACGGGGACCCGACGGGGATGGGGACGGGGGACATTTTTCATCTCCGAACGGGGACGGGGACGGGGACGGGGACGGGGGGACTTTTTGCAAACGGGGACGGGGACGGGGAGGGTACTCCCCACCCTGAAGCCACCCCGTTGCCATCCCTATGCGTATAGGATAGAAGACGGAATCGCATAAAAATCATACATTTGATGCATAAACTTACATGGCTATCGTCGGGCTCACCCCAACCCTAGAAGTAAGGGAACTACTCGCGCTTCATAACCATAGACATCATCATTATCATGGGAAAATAAACATGAATTGAAATTGTCCAAAGATTACAACCGAACAAAGCAAAAAGCCGCTCTCGCTTCCTCTTCCTTCACTTGGCCACTCTCTCTCTCTAACTACTGAATTGAAATTGTTCTTGCTATTGTGGATGATTGAATGATAAAAAAAACTCAGCCCTAATGGCTCTAATTATAGACTTCAAACCTCGCTATCCAAGGATAAGAAAATCTATCTTTATTCCTAAGATAAAACTAAATAAAGTAAGTAAATAAAATCACTTTACGTAAATATGAATTCGCCATAAAGGATATAAGTTCTGATAGGAAAGGTAAAAGATCAAGACTTAATGTAGAAGTAAACTCCTTCGGATAAGATTTTATCAAAAACTGTCGGATCTGTCTGCAGCATCACTCAATATCGACTAGCGTCGGTCGATATCGACCACTTCTCTTCTATCTCGAGCCAGTTCTACTCGACCTCGGATTTGCACTCGATCTTTATCTTTTACTCGATTTTGGGCACTCGATATCAACCAGCTTATGTCGATATCGACCGGTCTGTGTCGAGTTGCATTGTTATTCTTCTGACTCGATTTATGGTGTTCAAATTCCACTCGTTGTCGAGTCACTTGGTCGATTTAGACTCCCCATTAGAGTTCGAGTGATTTTTCAGCTTTTCTTCTCTTCTTCAAAACGCTCCAATTTTGCCTCGATTTTTGTGAAATAACACAAGAACTCGTGTAGACCTCCATAATTGGAAAATAAACCTAAACTACACTAATATTATGTTTTCCCAACCAATATGCATGAAAATATAGACAAAAATCAAAGTAAAAGTAGATGCAAAACATGGTGATTTGAGCGCACATCATTGCCAGGGATTGAAAGATCTTCATCCAGGTTGAGAAGAAGACTTGATTTTAATCAAGAAGTAGAGATGGATAATCAAAATAACAACAATGGAGGAGATGATAGACTTGAAGCACCACCAAGAAGTACCCTGAGAAGCTTAGAGGAGCCTAATCTGAATTCGCAACCACTTCCAATTAGGCTACCTGCTCTCCCTAATGGGTCAAGATTTGAGTACAAGTCTAATTAGGTCAAATATTTTGCCAAGTGTTCATGGAAAGGCTGAAGAAGAGCCTAATAAACATCTCGCAGATTTCGCTAGTGTCTGCGACAAACTGAGACCTCAAGGTCTGACGGATGATCAATTGATGCTTAGAGTGTTCCCTTTTACTCTAAAAGATGCAGCGAGTGATTGGCTTTATTACCTCCATGCAGAGAGTATTACAACTTAGGTAGGATTGAAGAAGGCTTTCCTTCAAAAGTACTTTCCTGTCACTCGCCTCAGCAAACTCAAGAAGGAATTGTCCAGTATAGAGCAATCACCTACAAAGAGCCTTTATGAGTATGTTGAGAGATTCAATAAGCTCAAAGGAAGTTGCCCACAACATGATGACCTAGTCCTTTGTCTCTATGAAGGCTTGCTTGATCATGAGCGCAGTGTCATTAATGCTACAAGTGGAGGGGATGGGTTAGACAAGACGCCTGAGGAAGCAATGCAAATCTTTGAGGACTTAGCCAATGCTTCACAACAATATGGGAGACACCAAAGTGTGAGAGGAGTTCACAGGCTAGATAATTCTGGATATAGTCACAGAGGTGATCTTGATAAGCTCACTGAAATAGTAAAGAGTATGGCTCTACAAATTAATCAAACACAATAATCTAGAGCCTGCGGAATCTGCGAAGATCGAAATCATCCTAGTGATAGATGCTCACTTATTCAAGAAGAAATTGTTGGTGGTAAAGCTATGGATTATGGACCTCGCCGAAACTTTGGTAATAATTTCTACAATTCAAGTTACAATTCTAATTACCAAACTGTTTTTGATGACATGGTGAATGAGTAGCAACAACAAGCACCTTATCAAGGAAGGGGCCAATTTGAGAATCGTCAAAGAAACTTTCAACAAAATGACAAGGAAAAAACTTTAAGATTTTTGTTGGACAAGATGAGTGTTCATGAGAAGCTATTGAGTGAAATGGCTTAAGAAATTGGAGAACTCAAAGCTAAGGATTCAGGCAAGCTACCATCGCAAGTGGTAGTCAATCCGAAAGAGAATGTGAGTGCCATGATCCTTAGAGAAGGAAAAGAAGTCCAAACTCCCACAAGAAGTCATAGACGTAGAGGAACAAGAAGCTATAAAATCGGATTTGGCAACACCGTAAACCGGCGCCCGCCGCACACTACAGATGTTGAATCGTTCGTTTTTCTCGACTCGCCAATAGATCTCAAATCAAACCAAGGGGTATTGTTGAAGATATCTTAGTTATGGTTGATGATTTAATTTTTCCTACTGGTTTCTTTGTGCTAGATATGGAACAAGGAACCCTGAAACTCCAATTATCCTAGAAAGACCATTCCTACTGGTTTCTTTGAAGGTTCACTGACCACGGAGTTTGATGAAAGGAAAGTAGAATGTTCTTTTTTTAATCCTATTAAACTTTCTCCTGAAAATTCTTTCAAAATGCCCAATGCTAATAATGTTGATTGTAGTGATGAACTTCAGGATTTGTTAGAGAAGTCTAACGTGAATGATTTATTTAATGTTGAATCTTCTAACAAATTGCAATCTTGTTTAGGAAAAGAAGAAGTCAAGACGGATGCTGAGAATTTCATTGATCCACACTAACCTATACTTTTGCCATATGAAAAGCTATTTCCAAATAGTGTGGCTGTTTATGCAATTTCAGGACAACCATCAGGAATTCAAGATCAAGAAAAGAAGTTAATGGAGGAAATGGATGAGTGCTTGGATAGGACATTACACCTTCCACGAGTGCCTACGCATGTCAAGAAAAGGACAAGTGTAGAAGACCCTGGTAAAGGAAATTCAGCAAAGAAAAGCAACACGTAAAACCAATGACGTGAAATAAAGACGCTTCTTGGGAGGCAACCCAAGGTAATTAGATATATTTTCTATAAGTTTTGCATTAATTTTCAATTCAATAAAGTAGGACATATCATTTTTTTGTGGTTTTGCGATATTTGGTGTTAGAACTAATTTGTAGGAAAGTTAGAAGAGAGTAAGAAATGAAGATTGAAAAACAAGAGAACAGGCGCCCTACGCCTATAAAACGGCGTCGACCGCTTCTGCGTGCCCAGTAACCGATTTGAATTTTCGGAAAGGCCACGAGATTTATTATTTTTTCCATATATCTTTTTATCCCATTGTCGCTTTCCATATAAATATTTTACATCTTCTATCTTTTACCCCTTTCTCAAGTTGCCTCAATCAACCAAAACCCTAAAACCTCTTGCTCAATCCAAATTCCAAAAATCTTAAACCCATGAATATCAATCAAAAAGCCTATCTTTTCTTATTTTCCATCATCCATTCATCCCATCTTCATCCTCAAATCACCAATTTCATTCTTTTCTAACCGTCATCTACCATCATCCACCAATTTCAAAAATCCAATTCCTAAATCCTCACCAAAACCAATCTTTTTCACCATCATAACACTACAAAAAATAAAGAAATTTGCCACGCTATCTAGCTTCGGGAGAGGCTTGCCGTGGAAATTGTACCCTTTTGCCACTGATGGTAGCTTCGGCAAGGACTTGCCGTGGCAATTGATAACCTTTTGCCACCGATGGTAGCTTCGGCAAGAGTTGTCGTAGCTTCGCAACAAAAAAAGTTCAATTTGCCACGACATTTTGCAACGGCATAGACTTGCCGTCGCTATTGATATATCTTAAATAAAAATAAAATAAAATAAACACATGAATTAAACCCTAATACACGAGCCTTTGCTTCCACTTCTTCCAAGTCCTCTATTCTATACGCTGCTCCTCTCTCTCCGTTCAACTCCATCTCTAACACCTCAATCTCTAGTTCTTCGCTTCGTCCTGCATCTCTGCTATAACTCTCTCTGATCTCAACCTTGTCTCTCTCATCTCTAACACCCAACCTTCACAAAGCCCTAAATTTTACTCTCTCTCTCTCGAATCTGTACTTTGTCCACCGAAGGCAGTTGTAGACAACATCACCTCCTCGTCTCATGTCCGACATCGATTGCAATAAATAGATCTGATATGATTTATTTAGATCTACTATTTCGCAGGTTTGCTCCTCTCTTCTACTCTCCTGTTCTTCTTTGGTTTGTTGTAATATGTGGCTTCTACTCTTCTCTTCAGGTGATTTGTGTAGCGATGAGATATTTCGATTTTAGGATTAGGGCAGCTTGTAGATCTAGGGTTTTGCTGTGATTTTTGGGGTCTTGCTGCGATTTTCTGGAGCAGGAACAACAAGAAGAATATGGGAGCAGCTCCCATGGACACATCCGCCAAATCTGGAGTTGCTAAGTCCGATTTACCTAAAGGTATTAGTGACGACCTTTGTCTCTCTTTTCCAAGCTTAATTCACCGATTTTTGAAGTATGATTTTGTTTTTCTGTTTAATATTTACGTTTTATTATTGTTGATTTTGAGTAGTCATGTATACGTTGGAGATCGGTGTTTCAACTGTTGCTTTTGGTTCAGTATATAGGGTAGTCTGTCAAATTCCAAGCCTCTAATGAAATTTCATAAATTTGCCCGCTTTTTTCACAATAAGTACGGTTTTGCTTTGCAAAATCTGTGATTCTTGGGAACTATGTAATGATTACAGTTTTGTTGTATGGAATTGGATTTTATGATTTGCTAGTGGGAGGTTAGAAAAAGTTCCACATTTCTATGTTTTAAATTTGTATCAAGTATGGTTTTTGGTGGACGAGGTTCAATGCTTTAGCGATTAGCATTATATAACTCTATAGCGTTCTTCTATTTGTTTGTGAATTACACTGTAATTTTTTATCTGTCTCACTCATTTGTAGCACTTTTTCTTCATTACCTAGACTGGGATTTTGGGTTTCTTAACACAGGAATTAAGCAAGGAATAGAGTTAAGCCTTTGAATTAGATTTTGCATTTGGCTTGAGTGAATTTCATCAGTTTTGGTCGTTTTGGAAATCTGTACTACATTTGGAGCCTTTTATATTTAAAAGTGATATGATATCAAGTGGTATAGGGGACTACTAATCATTGAATCTGCTTGTTGCAGTGTTTTGGTTCATAGTGCAGGGCTCTAATATGTAGAATAATTCATATTATTTACACCTGAAGTCAAATGGGCATGTGAACTGCTAGATATTAGCAATGGAATTTCCAAAAGAGGCTTTAATCATTAAAAGGGTTTCCATAAAAGAGGCTAATATTCTTTTAGATGAGAAAAAACTGTGTGAGCAATTATATATGTCAATACTTTATTTATCCTGGTTACGTTGAACTTTTACCTCAATTTGCACATAGTGAGATTTTTAGACCATCTATCTTGAAAATCATACCAATGAAAATAAACACCAACTTAGAGAAACTACTTTGTTATATTTCATGATTGTCAAGAGTCACATTTCAAATTCTTCATTGGAAATCCATGAATTGAGATTATTTTTCTTTTCTATTTTGTTTTTAGTTGGTCCCAACTGTTACCGAGCTTATAATAGCTGAACTGATGTACCTCCAATATGTGGATGGCAAGGATCCGATTTATCTTTACATAAACTCTTAAGGGAACAACAAGAGATGGGTGAATCAGTGAGTCAGTGTTTTTTATACCTCGGTCATCTCTTTCTTGTTATTCAACCATTGAAACACCCACATATGACATCAATTTTTGTTTCTTTCTTTTCCTTGAATTGTACTTTTTTTCCAAGTATTGAAGGTGGAATATTGTGACCAATACTAGCTAAAAGTCAGAGTCAGCTAATTGTAAACCTAAGGGTCTAGTTGTAAACCTAAGGGTGATACACTCGACAGAGAAAAGTTAATTGCAAAATGTGAGTGTTAAGATTCTTTTGGTTAATGGTTCATCTCTTTGTGCTGATTGTAAGAAAGACTGAGTGACTTCATGAATGCATGAAACTTAAATCTTTTTTTTTGTAATTGCAGCCAAGCCACATGTTTGTGATCTTCATGATGCTGATGCAACATATCAGGCAACTAAAAGGAGATTGCCTCAATAAATAAAACAGAAGCTTGCTCGAGGATGAGGAGGTCTTCGGAGCTCGGATGTTGGCAAAGGTGATTTCTGTTTTTCAATTGCATAGATAGACTTTGTCGACGTTATTCCTGTACTCTAATTTATGCAGCAACATTTTCGATTATGTCTTTTTATTGATTTTTCATGTAAAGAGTTTGGCTTTGAAGTTTTTGCTACCTGTGTGTTCAGTTGTATACTTGTATAGCTAATTATATGGTGCCTTCTTGTCATGTAGAGAGCTACAAATGCATATTAAGTAGTATTTTTTTCATCTTTTCTACTTCCGCTTTCACGATATGTCCCCAATTTGAAGGAAATCCTATTTTTTCGTAGTAATTGATGCAGTGGGTTATTTCCTTGTTTTTGGTGCTTGTTTATACATTGGCCTTTTACTTCTTTGAGCATTAATGCCCAAAACAGTGCATTATGCAAAATAAGCCACATGGGAGATTATAGTAAAAAATGTTTTATTAGCATTTATTTACCCTTTGAAGCTAGCTTATCCTTTGTTTTCTTTAATGTCAGTGTAATGAAAGCCGAACAGATGATGCACCATCTTTTTTGTTTTCTTTATTTATTAGCAACTTCTTTAATTTTTCTTTAATGTCAGTGTAATGAAAGATGATGCACCAAAGATATTGGTGCTAAGTTATTTTTTTTATTGATGTACTTCACTACTTCTACTGATTTATTCCCAGCACTAAAATTATTTTCTTTACATCTAATGAAACCTACGTTTTTTTGTTTGTTTGGTATTATGACTGCAGATGACTCAAGTTTACGGATTTTATGACGAGTGTATGCAGAAGTGAGTTTAGTGATTTTAAAAGTTATAACTTGAATTGTTTAGTTTATATAATTATAGCATGAAATTTTATTATATATGCGAATTTGTAAATTAGGTAAATTTGTATGTAAATTTATATAATTATGTATTTGTAAATTTGTATAAATTAATAAAATTTTATTAATAGGTAAATTGTCTGTGTTTTTTTTTAACAAATATTAGACTTTTTAGCCCGGGTCTGAAGAATCTGGGCTAAAAAGCAGTTTTTTTTTTAAATTTCCATAAACAACTTAGCTACGGCTGCTTGCCGTGACAAATATGTTGTCTTTTATCAGGGATAGCTTTGCCAATGCTTAGCTACGGCTCTTTCCCGAAGCTAATTTTTTTTGCTACGGCTCTTTCCCGATGCTACCAAAATTTGCGACCCCCAAATTCGCCACGCCCCCATTTGCCGTCGCTTGGCCGAAGCTAGACTTCTTTTGCCACGGCATATTGGCCTTTGCCATGGGAAACTGTCGAAGCAAATTTCATTTTTTTTCATTCAAGAGGGCTTGCAAATCAAGTTTCGTGCATCAAAGAAGCATTTTGGAAGAGTTTTGACGTTTGGACAGTGACGTGAAATTCATGTTTCACGGTTCCGCTGAAACCGGTGTCGGACGTGAAATTCATTTTGGAAGGAGAATTTTTATGGTTTTGTGAGTTCTTTTGATTCTTCTTTGGTTGTTTCACCATGTTGGTTGTTCCCAAAATGGCAAAGCCAGCCTACTTGACGGCGGACAAAGAGGATAGGTTGATTAATCTTGGCAACAGAAAGTATTGTCTGACAATATTTTTCGATGTTGAGACTTTGCACCATCTTTGATTGTTCTCTGAGCTTCTTGACAAGGGTGGATTGGGCGATTTTATTGAGCTTAGCACAACCAGTTATCCTACGCTGGTAAACGAATTTTTGGCTACCCTGTACTAGCGTTCTGAGAAGGAAATTCACTTTTGCATGAGAGGGAAAGAGTTCTTGGTGACCTCTAATTTGATCGCTCAAGCTTCTGGTATCACCAAGAAGAGTTCTGAAACATGGATGATGGCGCTAGTTGATCCTCCTACCAATGAAACATGGGCAGCCGCTACTGGATGGCCCTGCGGAAAGAAGGTTGAGTACTTTGATTATATGATCACTCATCTTGCACTACGGTTATGTCACAGGGTTCTTAGCCCTACATTCTTTGGGATATTTTATCCTGCTATGGTGTCTATGAGTGACTGGGCTTGGACTTATTGTTTGAGTCCTAAAGCCAAAAAGACTCCAGATTGGGTTTCATTGTTTCTAGGATGTTGCACTGACATGCTCTGCACTGCTTATCAGAGGGTTGATCGCAATATTGCCTTTGGAGGACTGATTTTTTTGATTGCTCATCATATTGGAGTTGATTTGATTGAGATGCATCCATTATGCGCTGATTAAAAGTATGATGTTGCTTATTTGATCTAGGCTGGCATAGTTGATAAGTTCTTGTCTCCTCGTTCGAATGATCACTTCAGATAGACGACAGGAGAACATGTAGAGCACCATTTATACCTTCCGCTAAAACTACCGATTTGTTGTAAAATCACCGATTTAAAACTAATTCATGATGGATTGGCTCTACCTCAGGAGTTACCTACAGACAATTAAGACATTAAGCTAGAGGGTCCAGCAGAGAAAATTGATCAAGAAGAGGTTGAGATTCAGGATGAAGTCCCTGGGGATGTTGTATGGCATGATGATATCTATAATATGCTACATGATTTAGGTCATCGCCTGATAGAATTAGAAAGGAAGCAGACATCTGACCTCCTGCACATCTCTAACCGAATGACTGAGATACAAATTAACTTGACAAATATCCTTGCTAAGCTACGCCAGTTGTCAACAGGCCACCCTCCGCCGGCTCAGTGAGATGTTAGTTATCCCTTCCTTCACCTGTCTTTATTTCATTGTTCTTCGTGTTTTTGCATAGAGGACAATGCAACATTTAAGTGTGGGGGAGGTGGTTTAGAGTAGATTTAGTTCATATTTAAGTTTATGCTTCATGTTTATTTTCATGTTTACGATGTTTTAGTTTGTTTTAGATATTCTAGTTTATTTTAATTTTGAATTTCAAGTTAGAGTTGTTATGTTATTTTCGAAAAAAAAAATTAAAAATTTCAAAAATCCAAAAATATCATGCATATATTGCATACATATGTGTTATTCAAATACCCATCTAGCTTAGTTTGTCCTCTATTTTATTTTAAGCATATAAATCCCATGGAATTCTAGATGATTTAGATTTATCTTATCTATTTGTTTTTATATGGGATATGATTTGGCATATGTAATTGAGCATGTATGATTTGAGTTCCTAGGCATGATTGAAATCCAACAAAAACTTGTCTTAGTGAGATATTTTTGTCCTTATAGGGATTACATCTATATTCCCTCTTATTTTGTTGTATGCTTTACTCTTCTTATGCATTTGTCTCTGAGTATTGACATGGTTATTCTTTATTGAGACTGATTTTATATATGATCATTGCTTATGAGTTGCATATGATAGAGGCAATTGTTTATTAGCCTATATTTATCCATATCTACCTTATGTTATATCTTTGTTTTGAAAACAATTTGAGCCTTTAGCCTATTTCTTTTGAAGCTCCACAAGCTTATGATAAGCCTTACCCATCCGGGAATTAGGATTTAGAGTTGGTTAAGAAGATCTTTTGAGTAGAAGAAAAAAAAAGCTAAAGTGAGTGTTTATTGTTGAAAGCTTTAAGAAAGATATAATGTTATGTGCTTATTTTTTTCATATTGTATTTCATGCATATGGCTCAAAAGAAAAAAATGCCGAAAAGAAAAAAAGAAGAAGAAAAAGAAAAAAAAGAATAAGAGCCTTATTATTTATTTCTGTATATGAGAGTTGGAAAAATGTTTAATTATTGAGAATTATCATATTTTGACTGTTTTGAGAGTTTTATGTTATGTTGAGAGATGATGCATATTTATGAGAGATTTGATGTTCTTATGTGAGCTTGATGCTACTTTTGAGTTGATTTGAGTTATATTGAATGTTTTAAGAATCTTAGTTTCTGGAATTGAAAGTACGACATGACCAAATATAATTCTTTTCCTTTATGTTTATACCAAGCCTCACTACAACCTCGCCGAATGGAGTCTTCTTTGAAGGTTTCCATGAGCGAAAGTCCTCTTGATGTTTCTTATTATGCTTTGATGTATCCGATGGAGATTTTGTTATATAAATGTCAATACTTAAGATTGATGTTTGCATATTGAATTGAGTTGAGAGTTATGCTTAAAGCCTAAACACATGAGATGAGTGATACATATTATTCCCTTGTGAGGTTGGATTGATAAGCTTGCGGGCTACATGATCATTCATGTACATGTTAGGATGTTTGTGTGCCTTATTCATGTTTTCATTTGTGATAATGTTGCTTTTGATGAGTTTGAATTATGAAGGAATCTCATGTGGGATGCATTGTTTTATTGTTACTGATACAGTCGATTCGAGGACCAATGGAGGAAATGGAGGAAGAGTTGGCATTCTTGAAACGCAAGATGAAGGCGCCACCATGGAGTTGAGTTCAGAGTATGGATCTTGGGACCAAGTCAAGCTTGATGAAGGGTCGACACCGAGTGCCCTGAGGTCGACGTGGAGGGCCCTGAGGTCGACACCGAGTGGGCTCTAAGGCGGGCCAGTTTCTCTTGAAGAATTTATTATATATATTTATCTATTTTTATTTATTAGTTAGATAAATAAAAGTGAGGGAATTATCTATTTCCTTACTTATGAAGAAAACAATATTTCTATCTATTTTTGGATATTTTATATAGATAGAGTTATTAATATTTATCTTTGGTGATTATTTATTTAATCTATATAACAGATTAAAACAAAAGCATTTTTTCCAGTTGTTACAACCTTAGAACAAGATATTTATAGAAGTTAAATTATTACATTTTGATGTTATGATCTCATAAATTGTTAACAGTTGAAAATTTATACATTTTTAGCCATCTATCTATATTTAATCATTAATGAAATGAGAATATTTCTGCTAATGTGTCATAACCACCTTCATTTTATGGTTTTTACATATTTTTTACTTTATCAACTCCCTACATTTATAAGTCGATGCTACCTTCGGTAATCATAATTATATAATAAATTTTTTTATTATTAAGATTTTTTTAACAAAACCGCGTCATGGCACGGATACTACACTAGTTTAAATAATTATGAGATAATTAGGGTTTCCTTTGCATTGGAGTCAATCTCACCTACTAGCAATTTTATTTAAGTTTGTATTTTGACATGTTTAGAACTTACGTTGAAATTAAAGAAGAAGCACTTGGCTAAGTGCACTCTTCTCTTCAACCCTAATCTCTTATCACACACGCCGATCGGGATCGTCACCCGCATCTCGTTCTTATGCGTTCCTCGATTCGTCGTTTTTCAAATCACTTACCTTGCAATTTATTTACTTAAGAAACTTGTTCAGTACCCGCACTGTGTGCGATTTTTTTTAATTTAAATAAATTTAATAATAAAACCCGTTTATTCAATTAATTAATTTCTTTCATACTTCTGATTTCTCAAATCTGAATGAATTTATACTTAATAAGTATAAAAGCTAATTTCTCCTTACTCCAGTCTTACTCCTTAATCCTTGCTAGTTAGTGCATATTAGTGGAAACAACATATGAAAAGCTATAATTTCTCAAATCTAAATGAATTTATACTTTATTGACAATATATGAAACAACATGTGAAAAGCTAGTAAATATTAGTGGAAACAACAAAATAACATACCTTGTAACAAATCAGCGCATTATTTCGAAAAGATTACAAAGGAAATCGTAAACAAGGTCGTAAATAACCTGCAATAACAACACCAAAAAGAAGGGAAAAGACGTCAACGTTTGTGAAATAACATTAACACTTTAAACTATATATAGGTCAAAATTTAAAAATCTATCCATAATTATATATGTATAAAATCCAAAAATATATCTCATAAATATATCAATACCTTCAAGATATATAGAAAAATTTTATTTTTTTATTGAATTCCATAAGTTGATAACTTTTACACGACTAAGTATTATTTTTTCAATTTATTCAAAAACCTTTTATCTTCTTCATATTGGTAAATTTATTGATAAATTTATTTAATTATTATGACCATACTAAGTATTATTTCAATTTCATCAAAACTTTTTATCTTCTAAAAATATTTTCATATTGATGAAGTTATTTAATTAGTACGTCTATGTAATATATTGATAAAGTCATTATCTTCTAAAAATATGTTCATATATAGCGAAAATAGGTAAAATCTTATCTTATATAATAGTCTTTAAAATTAGTTAATACGGAGTATCTTCTAAAAATATATTTATATCTAATCAAATTCGGTTAAATTTTATCTTATAGTTTTATACATATATAGATATATTGATTAAATAGAGTTATAATAAAAAATTTATCTTATGCGTATATTGATTAATTCAAAATTTTATGATTGGTTCATATGACTACGATTAAAGAGAAGCCGTCATGTGTGTCAGGTGACTTCTCCTTTATTATATATAATAATTATATATAATTGATTCATTGAGGGCTTTCAAAGTGGGTGCAGTCGGCAAATTCACGTACACCGTTTTCAAGTGGAATTCGAAATCAGTGCAAGACTCGGCCGCCGCTTTTCAATTGCAATTCTAAAGTCAACGTGCCATTCAAGAATTTGATTAGTGCCATATAGACCTGTCAATGCATGATCCGACCCGAAAAACTCGACCTGTACGTTCGGTAATTTTACGAGTTTGGACCCGGTGTTTTAGACCCGGGACTCGAAATCGACCCGAATCCGAATTACCCGGGACTTTTAGGGTCAAGACCCGGTGACCCGTTGGGTCAAAATCGACCCGGTGAGTCAGCATCATGTAGACGCCACACAGGCACTAAATTGAACCCACATAGATTTTTCATGCAATTGTATTCTAAGGTCACTCGTAAATTAAATAATTTATATATTTTACAATTATAGTATGTTTAGAACACTTATTTTATAAATATGATTTTTTATGGTTAAAATATTAATATAATAATAATATTATAATAATATTTATAAATTGATTATAATATTATTATTTAGTTTAATTTGACATATTTATATTACAATTTAATTTTGATATTATTTTAATATTTTTAAAAATTCTTCAAAAAGTTCGAGTTTTTTTGACCCGGTGGGTCGACCCGAACCCGGGACAAACCCGGTTTGACTCGACCCGAAACGACCGGTAACCCGAATTACCCGAAACCCGATTTACCCAAGATCTAAATGACCCGAACCCGAACCTGACCCAAATGACCCGATTGACAAGTCTAGTGCCATATGAATTCAATTGGAATTCAATCCGGATGTAATTAATTCGGCTTCCCTTCACGGGAAAAAAAAACAAGAGCATACGTAAGATTGAGCTTTTAAATTAGCAATTGGTCAGTCTAGTTAATTGTTATACATCGGTTACTATTCATTTGCTTGAGGACAAGTATGAATAAGTGTGAGAGAGTTCGATAATGCATATTTTAGATAGGTATTATAGGTAGTTTAAGATTCATTTAGATAGGATTCTTGCATGTTTTATAGTTAAAACGCATTGTTTTCTATTCTATCATTAGGGTCCGGAATCTACACTCATTTGTGTTTATTCTACAGTGTTACAATCTGAGCTTGGTTGGAGTATTAAGATGGCTGAAAGAGCTTATTTTAGAGCATGGAAGAGGAATAGGAAGGCATCAAGGGAGCTAAGGAAGAACAACGTCGAAGCTAAAGAAGAATCGCAGAGCCAGAGGAGCGGCGCCCGTCGCTTTTCTACCGGCGCCCGCCGATTTCGTAGATTTCAAGAATACGATTTCGTCCCAATCTATTTTAATTAGTTTATTATTATTTTACTTTCTAGGGTTAATAAAGTCGACTCCTATTTTATATAGGCCGACTCTATTGGGTAAATATCGGTTCCCTTGAGATTAGTGTTAAAGGGGTTAGAGCCTTTGACAATCTAGTAGCTTAGGAGGGTTGGTACTACCAAACTGCCATGTTCTTTGGGACTTTATGTTGTTATGTGTATTAAGAATCCAGTTAGGGTCGCATATAGTGTAAGAGAATTGTAAGCCTGTAAGGAATATCAATCCACCTAAACCAAAGACTGAATGACCCTTGAGAATAACAATGAAATCAATCCAAAGATCATAAATCTCAACCATTGTCAAGAGTTAAAGGTGAAGCGCTTTACACTATGTTGATACACTTTTCCAACCATTACTACTTTTGTTTATTTAGTTGCTCTATTCATCTCAGTTTCCTATTATTTTCCTCTGAATCACCATAGGAAACACGAATCGAACTTCTTTATGGGTTCAACCTCTACTTATCTGCTATACTAATCTTTTGTTTAGCTTGAGTTAGGGATATTTATTGGATTTGGGACTAGGACCAATGACACATCATCCTGACACCGTCACCATTAACCGAGTTTGATACTACATATGGGACCCCCGTAAAATATTGAAGCGAGGCCCCCACCATCTATGTCACTCTACCAACTGTCCGATGAGATTGATCCCGATATCAAAAACTACTTCAAGGATGATGAATTGAGGAAGATAATGAAGAAAGTGAAGTTGTTGTTGACAAACCAACCATGCATAGAGTGTGGGTCCACAACCCATACCCAGACATGGCCACGGGTTACGGCTCGGGTGGGTGGACCCATGACCCGCCGGGTCAGGGTCAAAGTGTCGAAGGTTTGGCTCGGGTTGAGGGTTAGGGTTAGGGTCGGGGAGAAGATACCGCGTGACCCGACGGGTCGACCCGGCGGTAGGCCTGTCCACGGGTCACGGGTCAACTCGTGACCCGCCGGGTTTGGCGGGTCGAGGACCCGGTGGGTCCAGGTCAAGCGGGTCAAGGGTCAAGTCAGGTTACGGGTTCGGGTTAGGTTCAAGGTGTTTTAAAATCGTAGACCCGGCGGATCATGACCCGGCGGGTCAACACCCGCTGTAACGGCGCGGATATAAATACCCGGGTTACGTTTCGAAGTTTGGATACCTTCGTTCGGATGTTGCAATTCAGGTACAAGTCGAGGTTTCAAACCTTTAAAGATCAGTATTCCAAGCGGGGATTTCGAACCCCAAACAATCGAAGTCGCGAAAATTCAATTCAAATGAAAGTAAAGCGGAAGCAAAGTTTAGATACAAGTGCCACGGCAGAGCCGGGTCAAAACCAAAACATAGTGGGTGATTGTCATTTTAAATCAAGTTAGAATATTAGCCAGGTTCTTCGGTTCGCCAAGAGATTCCCCGTCACAGAAGCAAGGAGCAACAAGAGCGGTACCTAACACTATCCACGAAGTCAGGCCCGGTAATCCCTGCGGGTCCTCTGACCGCGCTGAGGCCACATAACATGCCTATACCTAAATAAAAGATGACTAATGCAGTACAAGATTTAAATCACATAAGCATGCTTTGATAGATTGTAATATGCGGAAAAACTATAAAGGGCCCAAGACAATGCCAAGTGACATATCCCTCTCCTACCTCTGCACCCCTTCCCGTTAGTGCAGAGACTGCCCAGTTTGGTGCTATAGCATAGCAATTTCCTCGTGGTGGTGCACAAACCACGACATCATCATATCATATCATATCATCTCATCGCTTGCCTGATGGTGCTGGGCTATCATATCATATCATCTCATCTCTTGCCCGATGGCGCTGGGCTATCATATCATGCTCATATCGACTCGATTGACTCCGGGCACCCGATGGGGCTCGGCTACCCTTTGACCCTAGCAAAGACTCTAGGGCTATCACAGATAACGACCGTTCTGTATTCAAACACACGTAGTAATCACATGCTCAGTTCAATGCAATCCTAGCATGATACTACATGGCATGCTTTAATATGCAACAAAACTACACATCATATGACACATCAGGCAGGAGGTCCAGGTTACTGAGTAAGTCTCGTAGGATACTTACCTGAAAATGCAGAACAGCAAGATAACACAAGCAAGGGCCCAAATGCAAGTCCAAAGCAATCCAAAAGCAATACACACCTATCATCAAGCCATTTCCATAAGCTACCGGACCAATATTCATACACACGAAACCCAAGTTCTCAACATCCTCAAAACCAATCGATAGTAAAACTATTTTCCAAACCTTTTCGATACGATCAAATCGACCAAAATCATTCGTCCAATTTCCTTCTCAAAACTCATATCATCAAGCCAAGACAAAATCCCGACATTTGAAATGACACTTTCAATATAACTTCAAGCTCAAGATCAAATAGTTCAAGTTTCGTCAAATCCCTTCTTTAATATTGAATATTAAAATAATATTTCAACCCCATTTCCCAATGTTTTCCAAACTCTTAAATCTCGAGTTAAGTCAACTCATTTTTAAAATAATTTCTCAAATCATATTATAGAGATAATTCCGGCATTTTATTCCAAAACCTTATCAAAATCAATAAATCATTTCTAGAACAATTTATAAAATACATATAATATAACACACTCAAAATAATATTTAGATATAGTAAAACTACCAAAATCAATCCATTTTAATAACCCAAATTTATAAGTCGATAAATAAATCACTTTATAAAACATCATTTAGTAACACATATCAAATAATATTACTTTTAAACCATTATAGTATATATAGAATATTTTCAGAAAATATATATATTGACAAAACAGAATAACATAACATAATAATACTAATAGTAATAATAAACTAACAATTAAATACTTAAACATATAATAGAACACACACACACACACATATATATATATATATAACACATAGCATAAAAACCCACAATATAAAAAAATTTCCCAGCAGCCCATAACTGTAACCCATGACCCGGATCCACAACTCAACCCGATCCCAGCAGAAAAGAAAGAAAAAGGCCCACCCCTTAAAGCCCAAATTGAAACCCGAAATGAAGAAGTCCCGGCCCAACCCAAAAAGAAGGAAGAAGAACCCAACCTGGAAGAATCAACAAAAGAAGGAAGGTGGATCCGGATCTGAAATGATATAAACCGAAAGAGTTTCAGATCTAGCCCAGCCCAACAAGGAAGATAAGAGCATCGTCCTCTTCCTTGGGCAATGGAGGAGCGGCCAGAAATGACGGAAAAGGAGGGTCAGATCTCAGGCCAATGGGCTCCGTTCGGCTTCAAATTTTACCCAGATGATCGGAATAGGATTCCGACCTCAACCCAACCTCAAAGAAAGAAGCAACGTGAGGAGAAGGAGGGAGGAAGAGAGATTACTGAGCTTCAAAAAAAACAACTCCGGGGAGTGCTCGAGGGCTGCTCTTCTGCAACGACGATGGAGGAGGGATCCTAGGACCTGGGTTGAACATGGATGGTCATAAATGTGCGACTTTATGAGGGAATCAAGTCGGAATGGAAGGGAGGAGGCTTACCGACCTTAGCGGAAAACAGGGGAGGCAAATGCGGCTCAGATGGCTCCGACTCTCCGGGGCTCTCCTGGTGGCTTCCGGGCACTCATGGGAGTTGGTGGAGATGCTGCTGCTACCTGGACACACGGGAGGGAGTATTGGAGGCTGCTGCTGCTTTTCGTTTTTTGGGCTCGCAAAACAGGGGAGGCTCGGCTTGTGGTGGCGGCGACGACGAGAAGGGTTAGACAACAAGGTGGTGGCTCAGCCTCAGAAACGAAATGGAAGGAGGAGGGAGGTGGTGTGGTGGTGGTGGCTCGAAATGGAGGAGAAGGAGGCCTCTACACTCGGCACACAAAGGAGGAAAAAGGGGATAAGAGTGTGTTTGTGTGGGTTTCTCTGGTGGATTTCTAGGTGTTAGCAGACAAGAGAAATGGAAGAGAGACGGAGGAGGCTGTGAGCTGGTGTGTGCAGAGGGAGTAGAAGACAAAGAGAGGGGGACCAGCTGGTCCAACTTTATTTAACAGCATCTGAGAGAGAGAGAGAGAGATTAAAGAAAAGAAAAGAAAATAGGAAATAAAAGAGGTCCCCACAAAAGAATTCAAATTAGCGGAATAGATTCGAAACCCGCTCGTCCGATCGAATCCCGATTAAATCAAATTTAAATGAAATTTTAAATCATATCGGAATGAAATTAATTTCCTCAACTCAGAGCTCGAAAGCGGAATCAAATTCCGAAAATTCCAAATTTTAAACGATGTCGGAATGTACTTCAAAAAGATTAAGAATAAAACGCGTTGCTCGAGGACGAAATTTTCAAATTTTTCGGAATTTCCAATTCTAATCAAGTATAATTAATTACCTTTCCAAAATAATAATATATAATATATAGCATAATAATATGAATATATTCAGTCTTTACATTTATCCACCTCTAAAAACAAGTCTCGTCCCCGAGACTAAAATCATTTTAAAGCAATGGGAATGAGTTTGAAATCGGTGAGTCCGAGGACCATGTCCAAGGATCTTATAATCATCTCGGTTGCGTCTTCCGGGATTCTCACAACATCCTAGTCACAGTCATGACATCTCCAATTGGTCTTGTCAAGTGTGTAATAAGCGTCCGACTCTAAAAGTATTATAGCGTCCGACTAGGTCTTAGCAAGCAATCTATAAGCGCCCCTATAAAATGCTTGTATCCAGTCGTGAGACGTCATGATGTAAATCCAGTTCGTAAAACCTCAAAGCATTTTGTAAATGGAAATATTGTCCTCTAAATCATTGAAACTCTCGACTTCTTTAAAACCCCAAGTTGGTCCTTTTCAAAACCGCTCAAAATCTTCAAATTCAACGTTTAATCAAGCAGCTTTACAGCAAACAAGTCAAATCCTTTCAAATTAAGATTTCGTCAAAATCTTCCAAGAACCACATCAGTTTCTCACATATCAATCAATCAAACTCAAAATCCAGGAGTGGAATCATCCACCTCTAAGGGCTAATCCCATATTCTCTTCCTAGTTTCCATAATCGAATCAATCTATCAGTCTCAATTCAAGCAAGATGCATAAGCCATAAGAAATGCATAACTGTATAGCCAACCAATCTCCAACCAATACATCATACGACAAGTCTCAACATATACCAACATAGTGCCACAAGGTCACATCAACATCTCCATATCATACTAGAGGTCATAATATGCATCTCAACAATATGCCAAAATCATAACACGCGGCCCGATATCACACCAAAAGTCATAAAAGATATCTCACTACTGCATATCGCCATCGTAATCATAGTAGGGTCATTCACAACAAGGGATCTCGTTTAAAGCATAAATTCACATAGTCATCCTATCCAATTTCTATCCAGCATTATCATAACATATTTATCACGTCAATCATTGGTACTTGCAAGGTTAGCCATAGCGAAATTTCATCATAAGTCAACGAAACAAAACTACTTATCAACACATCAATACAAACAAAGTCATGCTATTAAGATTCAATAAAAATGGGAGATCAAGTGGTATATCAACATCAAAATGTCAACATGCTCTCCAGTCATCATCTTAACTCATCACAATGCCATTTAACGATCATTAGCAGTCATGCACCATCATCTCATATATACACATAAGTCATATTCATTCTCCAAGTCATATTCATCACTTACCTATTCATAATCATGCTTATCAACCATACAGTATAATATCATGCTTCCACATAAGAACGTATCATCATCTCATGATTCATACAACACATCATAACATGCTTTTAGAACAACGTAGTAGGATAGCAATGAATTATTATATCATGATCATAGTTGTCACTACCAATCATATTTCAGTATTGCATATCAACATGTAATATCATGCCATATCAGGTTTATCATGGTCGCTATCTAACATCATGCCAGTTCATAATCAAATAATAAAGAAAATTTTGCACATTATACCAGTTACAATAAAATGCAAACCCCGCTCGCTCGTCTCCAACTCTCAAACCGAGACCAAATCTTCATATAGACTCACCAACTCGGATAATATCCCATAGAAGAAGTCCCAATTCTTCTCGATATTTTAATCTCACACCTCTTCCCACCAAGCACTCTCACTAACAATCCACCTCTAAACATCCAACCCCTGTCTCTGTTTTCACACCCGAGCACCCTTGCATACTATGTTCTCGATACTCACACGAGCCATTCCCTACACTGCCCATACTACCTAAGACATCACAAGCATAGAACTCTTCTAGCCATATCTATTCTGTAAGAATACCCCGATCACCACTTAACCGGCCTATTCTAACCATACCCCCACCTAAGATTCATCTAGACGCTCATCGGAAACCACTAAGCTTCGCCTCTTACAGCTCTCAAACTCACTCGCTCCTATTTAATCCAAACCCATCTCCTGTGACTTACCTCATACCACCATCGACCACTCTAACCGCTCAAAGTTCTCCCACCATTCTCCGACCACTCCACAAAAGAATCTCACCCACACGTTCAAAGAAGAAGCAATCATGGACATTATTACACATAAAGATTACATCATATCAACCAACATTTATAACAATAGCATCATTAGCTCATCATCAAACAGTGCAACTATGTCAACAAGTCTTAATTTACCGTCATGCTCAAAATTATTGCAAAACACCATATATGAATATCGTCCATTCAAACTAGCAAGTTTCATCATAACCTTATCAAATAAATAATCCAGGTTTCAAAGCATTTGCAGTTCACATTTATAGGCAAGGAATTTAGATCACGCTTAGCAACTCAAAGGAGCATCACATCAAGTCATCATGGCACGTTAGGATTGTAAGGCATCGAATCATATATATCATCATAGACAATGGATAATCAAGCAATAATCATCATCACGTCAGCACATCAAACATGTTAATTCCCATGTCAGGTAAGTGCAATATCATCATCAACATATTCAGAAGGGATTAACAATTCGAACGGAGGGCACTCTCGCTTGTAAGTCATATCTTACTCAATAACCGCCATCCTCGAAACAAGCTGGTTCCATCGACATCGTCGATCTTGAGGCCCGTGGGTTATGGGCCCACGCTTCCGCTGCATTGCTCTATCGTTATCTAACTTCCCGTCCCCTCTTTTATGCGGCCGCTCATCCAATGTATCACGTAGGAGTCTAAGTTAGCGGAGATAGGGGAGTGACAAGAGTGGACAACCCGATGTTTCTTTCGGAGACAAAATGGACCAAAGCTAAAGATGACATGACTAGAGACAAGACTCCGACCCAGGAATAGTAACGTTGCCCTTAAGGGAGTCTATTAGGTTACAATTGTGACAACCAAGCACGAACTCATCATGGAGCATATCAATCGCATTAATCCACACTAACATGTACCTATCTTAAGGAACAACTACATACATATTCATTCCAAAGATACAATCGGGTCCTATACTGATGCGCGTGAGACAAGCTAGTAGTCTATTATTCCATGGAAGCAGATATGGCTAGCAACTTCAAGCAAGCTATGCGGAACCAACAATGATCATGTATGCTTCGAAGTCATGCGAGATTTAACGAAGATAACGAGCATCATGTATATGAAAGGATGTACAAGTATGAACAAGTGAGGTCAAATATAGTATGGAGAGGTATATCATAATAACCAGACTAAGTGTCATACGAGAATACATAAGAGCGGCATAGTAACTATCATAGCTAACACCAATGATCACCTAGTAGGTTAAGAATGACATGTAATCATACGACGAGATACATTTAGAGAGCACAGATCCTTCATGATGCTAGTGATACATGAACAGGCATGGCATAGTCAAGAGTGATTAAATGAGTTCAACATGATGTACATGAAAGCAATTGGATCACCACAGAGTAAACAAGATAACATCACGGGCGATAGTTTATAATCATGCTAGGAATGAATCATCATAAGGCACATAATATAGTACAATAACTGTCACATTATAGAACAAGCATGTTTACGTAATAGAATAAGTATGGCAAGTCACCATTTCGCGAGTTATATTGGAAATCATAAGCTCTACATGATACTAATAGCACACATCGAACATGAGTACAATTAAAGTAATTCAACTAGATTCATTCCGATATTCATGTGTCATGCATATGCGAAATCATGATACATGGTGGTGTGTGATCATGCGAGGTGTCAAGTCTTACGTTCATGCAAGCACGAGAGGATATCATAAAGTAATAGAGGGGTACCACCGAGCAAGAACATGTAAACATGCTAGAATTAACCATCACAGTAAGCAAGTCGATCTTCGAATCCAATATCACTTTTGTCAGGATGAGTAAAACATTTTAAGAGGATAAAGAGAGGGAGGAACCATACTATCAAGGACCTAGTTCAAGAGAGAATGAACAATAATGCAATCAGGGCATAAATGTGCATAAGTCATAACAAAGGATTCTACATGTTACTAATGGCTCAACCTAACATAGGACACATACATGCACTTGATTGATTACTCGACATTAAGAAAGACTTCCATTCAATCACATTCTAATAATATAGAAGCATGGGAGGAAATGTAGCGAGGTATAGTGCAAGTTTAAGTAACATGGCAGCATGACTAGAATACGGGGACATGAGTTCAAATCAATGTATACTGGGATGAAACACGTATTTATCAAGACTTATTTATACTAACATATCCTCAATTTAGCACAATTAACACACAACCACATTAATTGCAGAGTAATCAACAATATTTAGTCTAAGGAATACAAAATAGATGGGCATGCTATAGATTCTTGTCACAAAAGGAATGATAAGCATCGAGGCGTCACCGACCAGCATGCTAAGGTGAACATCTTACGAGGCATTTATACGAGGAAGAGCTGATCACACTATCATGAACCTAATTCAGGAGAAGCAACAATCATATAGACTCATATCATGTGGTTCATGTTTCTAATCAATCATACGATCAATACAAAGGGGTCAAGTAGACATGCTATGACAACATATAATCATGATGGGAAGCAAGGCACAACAAGTGACCTAAGCAATGGGGCAAGCATGGGTACAGAATGTCTTACAACCATGAACTTACATTAAAGATCGTCATCATAACATGTACTGGGAATTACGTATCATATAAGGTATGTTAACATCGAGTTGTAACACGTATCCATCAAGTAAGGAACTCACTCTATCATGATACCCGAACTGAACAATCACACTATCGTGAACGTATTCACAGGGAGAGCATCAATTATGCAGCTTCCTAACATATGACATTTATATTCATGCACTAGTACGACGATGCAACATACTGAGTAGAGCATGCTGGGATGATAGGGCGTAACATATGTAACCCGGACCCACACAATGGTTATCATGAACATCAAGCATGTCAGCACGGTTTCACACTAAGGATCAAATTGTAGGTCAAGGAGTAGTGCATATAGAATTACACAATCATGGACAGAGCAATCAAGATAACCCGATAGAGATCCATAAGGGCAAACATTGGCTCTTCCCAACTGACTCATCACCCATCTTTCCCGTGGGATCTTGGTACGACTCTTCGTGACAAGAAGACACTGATGGATCGTCATAAGAATTGATAACGACAGCCCCATAAACATCTCACCCTCTAACTCGGAATTACATCAAGGACCATCTTCCAATTCTTTCTCGGACAACCCTCATATTCAACCATGACTCCCGAAACAATGTGTTTACCAACCCGCTTTTTCGTGGAGGAGACTGATATTCAAGATAAGACGCGATAAGACCATCAAGGGTTTAACATAGTGGAAGGGGTTGTTTCACGCAAGCTGGGCTTGACCATAGGGAAATAAGGGCACTCCCGATATCTCATTTGCACAGATCAGTTAGTACACATTTCATAGTCAGGGCATACCAATCTTATCCACAACAAGCGCTTAGCATAGAATCAGTCAATGACAATTATAATGATCTCCTTGGAATCTTCCAGACCCATCTGTAAAGAACAAGCTAATATTTCGCCTACCCATTCCCAACTATATCCAATAGGGATGGTCTAGAGCCTTTTCTACCCACTCGATCCCTTTAGTTTGATCCATCATATTTAATAAGCCGAGTTCATATTTAGTCCAATTGAGTTAGGCATATTAAATTCATTTTGCCCCTTTAAAACATCTTCAAATCCTTTGAAATTCATGGGCAATTTTCCAAAACATACACCCGACCCTTACGTACCCGAATTGCACAACCTGGCTCTGATACCAACTTTGTAACGGCCCGGATATAAATACCCGGGTTACGTTTAGAAGGTTGGATACCTTCGTTCGGATGTTGCAATTCAGGTACGGGTCGAGGTTTCAAACCTTTAAAGATCAGTATTCCAAGCGGGGATTTCGAACCCCAAACAATCAAAGTCGCGGAAATTCAATTCAAATGAAAGTAAAGCGGAAGCAAAGTTTAGATACAAGTGCCACGGCAGAGCCGGGTCAAAACCAAAACATAGTGGGTGATTGTCATTTTAAATCAAGTTAGAATATTAGCCAGGTTCTTCGTTTTGCCAAGAGATTCCCCGTCACAAAAGCAAGGAGCAACAAGAGCGGTACCTAACACTATCCACGAAGTCAGGCCCGGTAATCGCCTGCGGGTCCTCTGACCGCGCTGAGGCCACATAACATGCCTATACCTAAATAAAAGATGACTAATGCAGTACAAGATTTAAATCACATAAGCATGCTTTGACAGATTATAATATGCGGAAAAATTGTAAAGGGCCCAAGACAATGCCATGTGGCATATCCCTCTCCTACCTCTGCACCCCTTCCCGTTAGTGCAGAGACTGGCCAGTTCGGTACTATAGCATAGCAATTTCCTCGTGGTGGTGCACAAACCACGACATCATCATATCATATCATATCATCTCCTCGCTTGCCTGATGGTGCTGGGCTATCATATCTTATCATCTTATCTCTTGCCCAATGGTGCTGGGCTATCATATCATGCTTTAATATGCAACAAAACTACACATCATATGACACATCAGGCAGGAGGTCCAGGTTACTGAGTAAGTCCCGTAGGATACTTACCTGAAGATGCAGAACATCAAGATAACACAAGCAAGGGCCCAAATGCAAGTCCAAAGCAATCCAAAAGCAATACACACCTATCATCAAGCCATTTCCATAGGCTACCAGACCAATATTCATGCACATGAAACCCAAGTTCTCAACATCCTCAAAACTAATCGATAGTAAAACCGTTTTCCAAACCCTTCCGATACGATCAAATCGACCAAAATCATTCGTCCAATTTCCTTCTCAGAACTCATATCATCAAGCGAAGACAAAATCCCGACATTTGAAATGACACTTTCAATATAACTTCAAGCTCAAGATCAAATAGTTCAAGTTCCGTCAAATCCCTTCTTTCCCAAGGTTTACCAAACTCTTAAATCTCGAGTTAAGTCAACTCATTTTTAAAACAATTTCTCAAATCATATTATAGAGATAATTCCGACATTTTATTCCAAAACCTTATCAAAATCAATAAATCATTTCTAGAACAATTTATAAAATACATATAATATAACACACTCCAAATAATATTTAGATATAGTAAAACTACTAAAATCAATCCATTTTAATAACCCAAATTTATAAGTCAATAAATAAATCACTTTATAAAACATCATTTAGTAACACATCTCAAATAATATTACTTTTGAACCATTATAGTATATATAGAATATTTTAAGAAAATATATATATATTGACAAAACAGAATAACATAAGATAATAATACTAATAGTAATAATAAACTAACAATTAAATACTTAAACATATAATATAACACATATATATAACACATAGCATAAAAACCCACAATATAAAAAAATATCCCAGCAGCCCATAACCGTAACTCATGACCCGGATCCACAACACAACCCGATCCCAGCAGAAAAGAAAGAAAAAGACCCACCCCTTAAAGCCCAAATTGAAACCCGAAATGAAGAAGACCCGGCCCAGCCCAAAAAGAAGGAAGAAGAACCCAACTCGGAAGAATCAATAAAAGAAGGAAGGTGGATCTGGATCTGAAATGATATAACCCAAAAGAGTTTCGGATCTGGCCCAGCCCAACAAGGAAGATAAGAGCATCGTCCTCTTCCTTGGGCAACAGAGAAGGAGCGGCCGAAAACGACGGAAAAGGAGGGTGAGATCTCAGGCCATGGGGCTCCGTTCGGCTTCAAATTTTACCCAGATGATCGGAATAGGATTCCGACCTCAACCAACCTCAAAGAAAGAAGCGACGTGAGGAAAAGGAGGGAGGAAGATAGATTACCGAGCTTCGAAAAAAACAACTCCGGGGAGTGCTCGAGGTCTGCTCTGCTGCAACGACAATGGAGGAGAGATCATAGGACCTGGGTCGAACATGGATGTTCATAAAGGTGCGCCTTTATGAGGGAATCAAGTCGGAATCGAAGGGAGGAGGCTTACCGACCTTAGCAGAAAACAGGGGAGGCAAATGCGGCTCGGATGGCTCCGACTCTCTAGGGTTCTCCTGGTGGCTTCTGGGCACTCATGGGAGTTGGTGGAGATGCTGCTGCTACCTGGACACACGGGAGGGAGGAATGGAGGGTGCTGCTGCTGTTCGTTTTTTGGGCTTGCAAAAACAGGGGAGGCTCGGCTCGTGGTGGCGGCGACGACGAGAAGGGTTAGACAACAAGGTGGTGGCTCAGCCTCAGAAATGAAATGGAAGGAGGAGGGAGGTGGTGTTGGTGTGGTGGTGGTGGCTCGAAATGGAGGAGAAGGAGGCCTCTACACTCGGCACACAAAGGAGGAAAAAGGGTATAAGTGTGTGTTTGTGTGGGTTTCTCTGGTGAATTTCTGGGTGTTAGCATACAAGAGAAATGGAAGAGAGAGGGAGGAGGGTGTGAGCTGGTGTGCGCAGAGGGAGAAGAAGACAAAGAGAGGGGGACCAGCTTGTCCATCATCGTTTAACAGCATCAGAGAGAGAGAGAGAGTAAAGAAAAGAAAAGAAAATAGGAAATAAAAAAGGTCCCCATAAAAGAATTCAAATTAGTGGAATAGACTCGAAACCCGCTCGCCCGATCGAATCCCGATTAAATCAAATTTTAAATCATATCGGAATGAAATTAATTTCCTCAACTCAGAGCTCAAAAGCGGAATCAAATTCCGAAAAATCCAAATTTTAAACGATGCTGGAATCTACTTCGAAAAGATTAAGAATAAAACGCATTGCTCGAGGACGAAATTTTCAAATTTTTCCGAATTTCCAATTCTAATCAAGTATAATCAATTACCTTTCTAAAATAATAATATATAATATATAGCATAATAATATAAATATATTCAGTCTTTACACCCGCCGGGTCGACCCGTGACCCATGACAATTTAAAATTTAAATATGCTCCCAAGTGGCCAAGTCTCAACGGCTTGTTTTTCGACCGTTGTGATTTCGGACCGTTGTTGTCTATAAATATCTAACCCACTATCACATAATCACATTTTTATCATTTTTAAACATTCAATACCAAATTCTTCAAGTTCAATGGCAAATCGAAATGAAGGAGGATCTAGGACAAACCTTGTTGAAATCTTGTACAACACGCACTTTCGACGAGAAGAACAAATCCCAGGTAATGATTATTATATGGTGGTTTGTAACTATCGTTCAAATGGTTTTAAAATGAAGAGAGGCTCGGTATATGGCAATTTGAAAACACACATTATGAAGAATCATCCGGAAAAGTGGTCGAGAGAATAAGGCGAAGCAAGGTTAGCATTTAGCAAGCCCTCGTGAAATTGAGAAGATGAACGTTTGTGTTTGTATTTGGATCTAATTATCATTGTCAATCTATGAACTATAACATTATAAAGTGTGTAATGCGTAGTTTTATTTTGTGAAGTTGTTGATTATGTTAGTTATTTCTAAGTTAAAAGTTTGAAATTAATGTGTCAATTAATAATGAAAGACCCATGTGTGTGTTCATTATTGATCATTGTTGTGGAACAAATTGTTTACTCATTTTTATTTTCAATTAGTTGAATATAAATCTATAAGTATCAATTTTGAAAATTAAACTCTCAACTAAATGCAGAAAGTGAATTTATTTTTCATTTTTTTTGTATTTTATTTTTTGTAACATTTATGATTTATGTTTATTTCCTATCTTTTATATAAAATATAAGATGATTATAAATAAACACATAATAATTTATTTATGACATAGAATAAAATTACATGGGAAAGAAATGAAAAAAAATTGTTGTTGGACCCGCCGGGTTGGACCCGGCCGGGTCCAATGGCTAGAAAATTGAAATCTGACCGTTGATCTGACGATCCAACGGCCAGAAATCCGACTCGGCGGGTCGATAAAGTTTAAGTACAAAAAACGGCTAGTTTCTAATGTGACCGTTGTGGATTTGAACGTTGTGGTCCCTAATTCACTCTATATAAAGGCCTAAACAATCACTCATTCACTCACACATCTCTTCAAATATTCTCAAACAAACATTAGTAGTGTGTAAGGTCAATGACAACGAACTTCGTGATTTCAACTACAACACGCATTTCCGCCGTGAAGAAAAACTCCCTGGTAATGATTATTATATGATAGTTTGTCGTTATTGTTCACAAGCCTACAAAATTAGCAACAATTAGGATATGAAAATCTCAAGAGGCACATTGAGAACAAGCATCCCGACAAGTTCAAGAAAGGAGATGGTGAATCAAGCCGCTCATGAAGTGGATAAGCGTGAGCGTTCGTAAATCGTAATTGGGTCTTAATTGTTATCGACTAATGGTTATTTACCATCTATGTGTAAATGTGTAATGTGTGATATGTGTGTAATGTGTAGTTAGTAGTTGTTTGTAAGTTTTAAGTTCTTGTGCTAATTAATAATAAAACACCCATGTGTTTGTTTTCGATTAATCGGTGTTAATTTTTTTGTACAACAAATTTGCGAAGAAGATTTAATTTCGTACTCACTAATTGCCAATCGTTGTTCATTTTAACTTGATTTTGTATAAAACCAATTTAATTTTAGAAAATAAAAAGCTAGCACATATATTTTGGGGAAAAAAAAGAACTTTTTAATTGTAAATTACAAATATAAATTAAGTTTGTAAAAACCAAACAAATCCTACTCCTTGATTTACAAATTAGGTTAGAAAAGTGGTTAAAAACTTATAATAGCTGAGGAAAGTATTAAAAAAAACCATACTAGCCGTTGGACCCGCCGGGTCAGAACCGGTCGGGTCCAACGGTCAAAAATCCGACCGTTGTGAGTGATTGGCCTGACGATCCAATGGCTCAAAAGTCGACCTGCCGGGTCGACCCGCCGGGTTGGCAACGGTAACAAATTTTTTTACCGTTGGGTGCGGTAAGTAGCCGTTGTGGCTCATTTAACCCGGCTTGGGGGCTCTTTTTTTACCTATAAATACCCCACAAACCCCACCACTTCACCCTACACCAACTCAATCTTCTCATCTCTCAATCTCATCATCCATTCTCTAATCTCTCGCTAATCTCTCGCTAATCTCGCAAGTCTCGATCATCTCTCATCCTACAATTCTCTAATCTCTTGCTAATCTCTCCTAATCTAATTCCTAAAATCTCTCGATCTCTCATCCTACATTCATCAATTTCATCATGTCGATGTTTCGAAGGATGAGTAGTGGCCGAAAGAGTGTGAGCGGTCCTAGCTGGAGTGGGGCCATGGCAACCGAGCCCCAACCACCACGGCGGAGCGTTTGTGTTCCAAGTGGGTCTCAGAGGCCCCGAATCAAGGAGGAGGATGATGACGAGCTCACCATCTCGGATCATCTTCCCGTCACTCCCGGCGGCGTCGCCAACGATCAGGCTACGCCGACTACTCAGCCTACTCCTTCTACACATCCGACCGCCGAATCCGGAGCAACTCGGGCTTGACGAGGTGATGCACCGGCGGTGCCGGAAGATGTTCCCCCGGAAGCTGATGATGACGATGCGAACAACCAAGAAGAGCTCCGGGCGGCGGTCTTCAAATAGGTTCACGAAAGGTCCGATCCAACAGGATGAAAGTTGTAGGGCTCAGTGCAACTTTTGTACTCAGTCATACAAGCATCCCAAAGGAGGAGGCTACGACAACTTAAGGAGGCATGTCAAAAACAAGCATCCCGACCAGTATGGCATGTCGAGCGGTCAGACGCAATTAACCGGGTACGCAACTTCTTCCTCCCAACCTCCTGGCTTATTTAGTTACGATTCTACATATAGTAGTAACGAATTTACGAAAATGATAGTTGCGGAAGGTTTAGCTTACAACTTTGCTCATCATTTGCATTTTAACAACTGGGTGAGTAGGACAGTTAACCCCGCTTACTGCCCCATTTCCCGTCAAACTGTTACGAGGAAAATTGAAAAACGTTTTGCTTGTCGTAAACAACAAATTGTTGAATATTTTCAAAAACACTCTGATTTGAAGGATTCAATTTTTAGTGATATTTGGACCGATCATTGGCTAGAGCAATCTTACATGGGTATCACTTTCCATTGGGTCGACAACGAATATTTTTTACACAAGAGAGTTTTAGCCTCTCGCATGTTTGATGAGTCACACACTGCACGTAACATTGCTAAGGTGATTATAACTGTTTTACAAGAATACCAGTTGACCCAAAGAGTTTTTTAAATCGGGTTTGACAACGCCTCCGCAAACACGGCTTCTATTGAAGAATTAATTCGATATTGTAGTCCCCGGCCCGGAGGTACATTTTTCCACATTCGGTGTGCACCACATATTTTAAACTTATGTGTTCAAAGCGCTTTAACATGTTTACAAACTGTGGTCGCACATATTCGTTTCGTTCTCAAGGCCCTCTGGAAGAGCAAAACGCTCCGTGACCAGTGGAAGGTCTTCTGTAAGCAAAACAAGGTGAGACCGAAGAAATTTCCTAGGGATGTTTCTACTCAGTGGAACTCCACTTATTTAATGATTCACAACTCATATGTTTACAGAGACCTCATTTCCGCTTTCGTTGCCCAATACATTGAAGGGTCCTATTTTTTTAGTGATATTTGGGTAACGGCGAGAGACGTGATGGATGTTTTTAAAGTTTTTTACAATGCCACCAGAACTTCTAGTCAAGTTTACACCCATACCTCTCATTTATTTTGTTTTACGACAATGAACATTGCAATAGCCCTAAACGACGGGTTGCAGATATCGTCAATGTGCGACGCCGTGATGGAAATGAGGGCTAAATGGTTATAATATTATACAAACGTTCCTTATATTTTCCTCGTAGCAACGGTTTTCGACCCTAGAATTAAGATCACGGGTCTTCAAAGGTTTTTGGAAAACTATTATCCTATGTTACAAGTTCAAGACCCGCCAAATGTACTTGTTACAATTACTAGGGTTAGAGAATTACTTACAAACTTATATGATATTTATTCTATTGGCGGTACTCAATCATCTCAACCGCCCCCTTCGTCCTCAACCTCGTCACGCACTAGCATTACTGCGCAAACGAAGGCTCTTGTACGAGATATTTTTGGCACAAAGAGATCGAGGACCTCGTCGACCTCCCATTCGGAGATCGAGGAGTATTTATCTACTAACTTTGACTTTGTTGATATTGAAGCAGATGACTTTGACGTCCTGGCATAGTAGAGTAGGCCAGAAAGATTACGATATCCCACTCTACAGGTAATTGCCCGTCAGATTCAAGGAGCACCATGCTCGACAGTTGCGGTTGAGCAACTATTTAGTCGGAGCGGACAGATTTTAATGGCCTAAAGATCAACTATGCTACCAGAGAACCTCAAGATGCAAGTCCTACTAAGCGATTGGAAGCGGGCAGATGAAAGAAGCTAAAGGAACCACCTCTCAACGGAATCAGACCCGGATGAAGGAGTTGTTGACGAGACATCCATCGGGAGTTCATATGGTGACGGCGCCGAAAGTTAAGCGGGGATTCAAAGAGGTAAAAGAACTACATGGGCTTTGATTCCTTCTCCCCGAAAGGATACGTAGGCAACTGGAAACGGTGCAAGCCCTTCTTCCCTCTTTTTTTTTCCCAACCAAAATTACATTTTATAAAACACTTTTTTTTTCAAAATTAAATAAGTTCTCGACCCGTTGACCCGGTGGGTTGACCCGTGACCCGCCGGGTCAACTGACCCGCCGACCCGCCAAACCCCAGGGTTCGGGTTTGGGTCATGCCTGTCCCGACCCGTGGACAGGCCTACCCAGCAGGTCCGACCCGGCGGGTCGACCCGGTTGGCCTTTGAAACGTCACAAAATCATCACAAAATGACAAAAAACAATCACAAAATCGTTCAATGGAAGGTCGAAACCCGCTCAACCCGGAGATGACCCGACGGGTTGACCCGTGGACTCGTCGAACCGCCGGGTGACCTGAACCCGTGGACCCGTTGGAATCCCGAGTTAGGGTTCGGGTCATGTCCCCCGGGTTCTCGACCCGGTGGGTCCAACCCGTCGACTCGGCAGGTCCAACCCGGCGGGTCGGACCCGTGGCCACGTCTACCCATACCACTACTGCTTGCTCTAACTTAAAGCAAGTGTACGTCGCTGAGAGCTATAAAAAGGTCCACTATATGAGGGATCCGTATAGGAACCAGGGCAACTATCAAAAAATGAATGATGGGTATTCCAACTCAGGTAACTATCCTCCTCAACAAGACCAACAACTCTCTCCTTATAGACCCCTGGGACATCCAAAGTGCGAGCCACCTCGTGATGACTTGAAAATGTTCATGGAGGAACTTAGGCGAGATTGAGCTCAAGCAAGGCAGTCCAACATCGAGATCCACATCCAACTGAGAGGGATCAATGCTCGATTTAGAGATATGGATATATGGAAGAAGAACGTGGAGACCTAATTGAGTCAATTGATGACAAAACTTCCAAGGCTAAGTGGGACATTGTCGGGCCAGAATGAAGCTAATCCGAAGTCTCATCATATTGTTGCAATTAACACCAGAAGTGGAAGGGTCTTGTCAAAGCGAGAGGTCCAGCACAAAAAAACACATGTCGATACTGACACCCCTCTTGTCGGTACCGATGGGCTAAAGCTAGAGAGCCTAGGAGAGCTGATGTCGACACCCCTCTTGTCGGTACCGGCCCCTTGTTGTCGATATCGATACCTGTGTTAAGAAGACTACGCGAAGTTCCGAGATCGCGTCCATTCGGAAACCAAAGACTAAGCTCCTGTTCCCTTCTAAGGAACTTAAAGACCCGAATGAATACAAGTTTATGCAGTTCATGAAGATTCTTCAAGGTCTAAATATCACTATTCCATTCACTAAAGCACTTTGGGAGATGTCGGCCTATATCAAATTCTTGAAGGAGATCTTGAGTAACAAAAGGTTATGTCAGAGATCATGGAGAATTATAATGCCATTGACTTCCCCAAGAAGAAGGTTGATCTGGGCAAATTCACTATCACCATATGTCTTGGCAATCATCGTTACAAGGCTTTGTGTGACCTATGTGCAAGCGTGAGCCTCATGCCGTTATCTATTTGGTCCAAGATCAACATGGGACCTTTGGTGCCAGAGTCTGGCCCATGTCTCAGTCCCAGTGTGGTCAATAGAAAGTTATATATGGCGGACAACTCAGTTGTAAAGCCCAAGGAAGTAATGGATGATGTTCCTCTGAAGGTCAGCGAATTCTATGTGCCTAACGACTTCATTGTCCTAGATATGTCAAAGGATCCACTAGTTTCATCCTTGGTAGACCATTCTTATCAACGGTCAATGCAATTATAAGTGTTAGGCAAGTTCTCCTCACTTTTCAAATTGGAGATGAGGTCATCGAATTCAAGTTCAACCCAAGTATGATGGAGGCAAGATGAATAAAGGTCAAGATGGTGTACACGAGCATGGATTTCATTCCATGTGAAGATCTTATTGAGAAATTCTTAACTCACGAGGAGCCCACGTCCATACTCTTTTACAATGACGAATCAGTTGTGCTTGCAGATATGATGGCCACATTGGATGAAGATGAAGATTTTGAGGATGCATTGACTATAAAAGAGCAAGCTGTTGACCACAAGCTTGCTGTCAAGCAGTAACACCGGCTTAACCAGAACATGAAGGACGTAGTTGTAACGGCCCGGATATAAATATCCGGGATACGTTTTGAAGGTCGGATACCTTCGTTCGGATGTTGCAATTCAGGTACGGGTCAAGGTTTCAAACCTCTAATCAGTCGAAGTTTCATAAATTCAGTTTAAACGAAAGTAAAGCGAAAATACGATTTAGATGCAAAAGCCACGGCAAAGCTGGGTCAAAACCAAAACATAATTCTAAAGTCATATGGCCAGATTAGCGGGGTTAGACAGATTTCTTTGCAATCATCGAGGGACTTTCCCACGCCATATAAACAGAGAGCAATCATACCTAAAAACAATTGGTGCGAGCGGGATCAGACCGAGGCCCCAACACACCCTGTCCAGCAAGCGAACATACACATACGCTAATAATAAAGATGATGCAGATGCGGAAATTAAATCACACTAACATGATCCTAATTTACAATATGCGAGAAATAACTGTAAAGGCGCCCAAAGAATGCCAAGTGGCATATCCCTCTCCTACCTCTGCACCCCTTTCCGTTAGTGCAGAGACTGGCCAACTCGATGCTATAGCATATCATATCTCATCATCATATCATATCTCATCATCATATCATGTCTCGTCACCATATCATATATCATCATCATAACATAAATTAAAATAAACATGCCCGATGGTGCTGGGCTATCATCATGCTCATATCGACTCGATAGACTCAGGGCACCCGATGGGGCTGGGCTACCCTATGACCCTAGCAAAGACTCTAGGACTATCACAGATAACGGCCGTTCTGTTTCATACGCGTAAAGAAATAGAATGCTCAATCACAAGTGCAACCTAGCATGATACTACATGGCATGCTTTAATGCTTATGCAACACCTAGTATGTCATACATTCACAAGCCGGTAATCTCTTTCGAATCTGAGTAAGCCCATAAAGGAACTTACCTGAATAAGCCGAACAACAGAGAACAAGGCAGAAGCAGAATCCAAGTAAGAGTCACCAATAGCAAGCAATGTCCAACATATCACAATCACCTAATAACATACAAATGCATAGGTCTATCTAATTCACACAAGGCGCCCCTAACTATCATGCATCTCTTTTCATATCTCATTTCAGATTATTCCATCTTATCTCATTATGCTCATTTCATGTTCATCTCATCTCAACATATAATATCTCATCCATCATCTCATCTTGCATCATCGTATAACATTTCATATCTTATTTAAAATTCACATAATTCTCAAGCAGAATTCAACAATAATTCACCGATTTAAATTAAATAAATTATTTCCCAAGGTTTTCCAAACTCTTAAAATCTCAGTCAGGTCAACTCATTCAAAACGATTCCTCAAATCATATTTGGCCAAAACCCATTTATAAAACATTAAATCTTTAATCAACTTGCAAATGTATACTACTAAAATATTTCCGGCATGTTGGTTTTCAAGTAACAATAAATCCTTAAAAGATATTCCCGAACGTGAAATGTCTTTTTAAATAATTTACCAACAATATAGCTAACATAACTCCTCAAAATAAATCCATTTTCGAAATCCCTATTTAAATCCAAATTATCAATTTATCTCAAAATTCTCAAACTTACATATGTAAATACGTAACCCAAATAATATCACTTTTAAGGTAGTTTAAAAATATAAATAAAATATCAGAATATATATATATATATACATATATATATTATTCCAAAACACAAAATCACATAATAATAATAATAACTATCAACAATAGTGTAAGCATAACATATAAATAACATACAAACATTATATGATATATAGAAATAACAGTAACAATAAGGAAATAACCCAGCCCAGAGGTAAGCCCAATTTGACGCAGCCCGAAAGAGAAGGATCTGAACCCATCTCACAACCCAAGCCTCATGACCCGAGGAAGAGGACCCGGATCCACCAAATCTGAAGCCCAAACCCGAAAATTAGGCCCAACACTGACCCATCCCCAAATCAATTGAACAGAGAGCTCTTCTGCAACTCATGAACAGAAATGACCAGGAAGAAGAGAAGAACCCAGGGATCCTCCGGCGACCCTTTCAACCCAAAACCTCCCCCATTTAGACCGACGTGAAATTCCGACCAAGACCCACCCAACAAGGAAGAAACGAGCACAAGGAAGGAGGGAGAAAAGGAGGAATTACCGAGGCGTCTCCGAGGGAAATCTCCGGCTTCGACGGCGGTTTTCGACTACGATAGCCCGAGAGGAGGTTCGATTGAGGCCTAGGAAGAGATATGTGTGAGTAAAGGTATGTTTTTATGGAATTGGGAGCAAAAAGAACTTGAATCGTAACCGACCTGAGAACGGAAAAACAGGGGAGGCAATCTGCGGCTCGGACGGCTTCGTCGGAGTTGCTGAACTCCGATGGGACCCCTGGTTGCTTCTGTCCGATTCCGCTGCTACTGGGACATGGCTGTCGTCGCTCGCTGAAGGAGGAGGAGGTAACGGGAGCCATTGGAGCTCGGTTTGGCTCTCGGGAAATAGGGCTCGAAGAGGGAGGAGATGGACGGCGGCCTCAAAAGAATGGAGGTTGGAGGTGCTGTTGCTGCTGCTGCTCGAGCTCAGCGAAGGAAAGAGGTCGGGTGTGCTAGCCGTTGCTGTTCGGTGTGAGGGTGAGAGGCTCCTGGGCTCGACAAAGAGGGGTAATGAAGGTGCTCGAGCTCGACAATGGTGGGACAAAAAGGGGTGTTTTCTGGGCTGTTTGTTAAGGAAAGGAGAGTAGAAGAGAGGGAGAAGGGGCTACGATTTTGAAGACAAGAGGGAGAGGGGGTAAGGTGAGCTGTGTGTGTGCAGAAGGAGAAAGGACAAAGGGAGGGGGACCATGGCCAAAACAAGGGAGCGTGCTCTGTACCATTGGTGCGGAGAGAGAGAGAGAGAGAGAGAGAGAGAAAGAGGAGAAATAAAATAGGGAATTAAAAGGGGTCCCACAAGATATTTTGTATGCCGAAAAAAAATATCCCGAAACCCGCTCGCCCGAACGAATCCCGACTAAATCAAATTTAATCAAATTTTACTTCAATTTCAAGATAATCAAAAATTAAATAAATTTCAATCGATACTCGGAGTTTAAACTAATCTTTATTAATACTCGATCTTGAAGGCGAAAATCGAATCCCGTCAAAATCCGGAATTTAAATGATGCCGGAATAACTTAAAATCCAAAACTTATGCTCGAGGACGGGTTTTATCCCACTTTTACAAATTGAATTTAATAATAATTTAGTTAATTAAAATAATCATAATATATAAATATACGTGGTCTTTACAGTAGTGAAGAAGGAGATCCTGTGAATGCTTGACACACGAATCATCTTTCCCATCTTGGTGAGCAAGTGGGTGTGCCCCATGCATGTGGTCCCAAAGAAAGGTGGGTTAACCATTGAGAAGAATAACAAGGGAGAGCTTATGCCAAAGCAAACCACTACTAGTTCGCGTATTTGCATTGACTACATGACACTAAATAGCGTCACTAGGAAGGATCACTTCCGCTTCCCTTCATTGACCAGGTACTTGAGAGACTAGCCCAACATGACTATTTTTTCTATCTAGATGGCTATTCTGGTTTCTAGCAGATCCCTATTCATCTGGATGACCAAGAAATGACCACCTTCACATGTCCTTATGGGACATATGCTAATCGAAGGATGCCATTTGAGCTTTGCAATGCCCCTTCCACATTCCAACGGTGTATGATGGACATCTTTTTCGACATGATTGAGGACATTGTGGAGGTATTCGTGGATGACTTCTCCGTTTATGGCACTACATTCGATGTTTGTCTAGGTAACTTGCAAAGGGCACTTAAGGGATGTGAAGAGACAAGTATTGTGCTTAATTGGGAGAAGTGCCATTTTATGGTTCAAGAAGTGATAGTGCTAGGTCACTTGGTATCCAAGAGGGGAATAGAGGTAGACAAAGCCAAGATTCAGCTAATTGAAAAGTTACCTCCCCCTTCATCGGTAAGAGATGCCCAAAGTTTTCTAGGACATGATGGTTTTTATCGTCATTTTATTCAAGATATTTCTAAGATTTCCCAACCACTCACTAACCTACTAATAAAAGATTCAGTGTTAGTGTTCTCTTCAGAATGTCTTAAGGCGTTTAACAAGCTAAGAGAAGCCCTTGTATCGGCACCCATCATGCAATCACCAGATTGGACACAACCCTTTGAAATCATGTGTAATGCAAGTGACTACGCTGTATGAGCGGTTCTTAGCTAGCAGAAGAACAAGAAGCTCCATGCCATCTACTATGCTAGCAAGATGCTAGATGATATCCAAACAAGGTATGATGGAGAAGGAATTCCTAGTCGTGGTGTTTTCTTTTGAGAAGTTCCGCTCATATTTGGTGGGTTACAAGGTGATCATCTATAACAATCATGTGGCGTTGCGATACTTGATGGCAAAAAAGGACGCCAAACCTAGGCTTCTACAATAGATGCTCATAATTCAAGAGTTCGATTGTGAAATCAAGAACAAGAAAGGAGCAGAGAACTCGGTGGCCACCCAACTCTCTAGGCTACAACTAGATCATATCTCAAAGTCCGGCAATGTTGTGTCGATCAATGACTCCCGACCTGATGAGAGTCTCATGATGATCAAGGCGTAAATCATAAATGGGTTTTTTCGGGCTAAAGATTTTTGTTTTAGCCCTGAATCGGTAAATTTCAGTGAGGAGTTCTTCATTACAACTCCATCTAGTCCTAATCGTGATATCTATGCTGTTAGAGGGGCAAAAAATCCTTGGTACGCGGATTTCACTAACTATATGTAGGAGGCGATATTCCACTAGGGTCGTATTCGCAAGGCAAGAAGAAATTCCTCCATGATGCCAAGGAATATTATTGGGATAATCCCTACTTATTCAAGCAAGGGAGACCATATTTTCAGGCCTTGTCATCTGGAAGAGGAAGTGGAAAGTATCATTTGTCATTGCCATACTCTCCTACCGGGTGGCCATGCGAAAGGATTTTCTTACCACGGTGAAAATCCTTCAAAGTGGGTTTTATTCGCCTAACATGTTTAAAGAGTGAGGGAATTTGTGACGTCATGTGACGAATGCCAAAGAGCGGGAAATATTACTTGGAGGCATGAGAATCCGCTAACGGGGATCCTAGAGGTCGAGCTCTTTGATGTTTGGGGGATCAAATTCATGGGGCTCGTCCCATCATCGGGGACCTGCAAGTACATTCTAGTGGCGGTCGATTATGTCTCCAATTTGGTAGAAGCAGTACCTACGAGGACAAATGATGCAAAGGTAGTAGCTAAGTTTATGAAAACTAACATATTTCCTATGTTTGGAGTCCCAAGAGTTCTCATTAGCGATGGCGGATCACATTGCATCGAAAAAGGATTTGAAGCTCTTTTGGCTAAGTATGGGGTGTCTCACCGAGTTACTACACCCTACTACCCCCAAACTAGCAGCCAAGTGGATATGTCAATTTGACAAATTAAAACCATCTTGGAGAAGACGGTGTCCCGCTCTAGGAAAGATTGGTTGTCTAAGCTAGACGACACACTTTGGGGATATCGAATGAGATACAAGACTCCCCTCCGCACCACTCTATACAATCTTGTGTATGGCAAGTCTTGTCATTTGCCCGTCAATCTTGTGTATGGATCTCAACGAGGCTGGGAAGAAGCGCTTTATTAACTTGCAAGCACTTGATGATTTGAGACTAAAGGCGTACGAGAATGTCGAGATTTCGAAGGAGGGAACAAAGAAGTGGCACGACAAGAAACTAGTGCCAAAGATGTATGAGGTCGGGGATAAGGTATTACTCTATACTAATTTGCTTGTTTTCAGGGAAGCTTCGAACAAGATGGAGTAGATCTTTCGTGGTCCATCACATTTACCCCCATGGAGAAGTGGAGCTAATGGACAAAGATGGAACCGTCTTCAAGGTCAACGGGTACCAATTCAATTGAAGAAATAATATGACGGTCAGAGCCTGATGAGGAGATCTATATCACTTGGGCATTGACTACCTCAGACTGATGAAGAAAGAAAAGTAGGTCGAGCTAGCAACATTAAATCTACCTCTTATGGAAGGCAACCCACTTTTTGTTTTTTCTTTTTTGCATTTTGATTTCTAGTTAAGATAGTTTATTTTCAAGAATAAAATAAGATTCTCGTGCCCCTATCAAGCCATCTATCGACCATCCTCTCTTGGTAACGATCCAGAAAAGGTTCTCGTTCAGTGCTTCTCCACCAAATTACAACGCTCCTACATCCTACTTCTAGATGTCATTGTGAGTTTCTTTTTCCCTTTTCCCTTGGTTTTATTTATTAAGTGAGGACACTGAAGTTTTAAGTATGGGTGGGAAATAGAAATTTGCAATATGCATATTGAGTCTCATGTTTATCATATCATTTTTGTTCTGGTTTGCATATGAAAAATACAAAAATACAAAAAAAAAGAAATTAAAATTTTGAAAATTACAAAAAAAAAATTAAAAAATGTAAAAAAATCACAAAAACAAAATGCATATTTGCCTCTTGTTTCGTTTTGAGTCTAGTTTGAGTCTTTATTTGTGCTTTTTAGGATGGATTACATCCCTACATATATGTCCTATAATGAGATCTAATGACTGACTTGATGGTATAAGACTCATAGCATGTTTGAAATGTTTAGCCTTGTCCTATACTTTTGTTTTTATGTGAAATATAGTTAGGTAGACATACTTGAGCATGTGTGATCTAAATTCTTAGGCATGACTAAAATCCAACAAAACTTTACCTTAGTAAGAAATTTGGTCTTATTGGGGAACATAAAAAATCTCTCTACTTTCTTAAGTGAATTTATTCTTCCTATGTATATTATCTTTGAGTATTGCAATGGTTATCTATTTTTTCATGATGATATACCTATGTTTGGTGTAAATGAGAAGTATAGGATGGAGGCACACTTTTATCCCTTTTTATGCTCTCTTTACCTGTCCTACATTTTCCTTTGCTTGAAGCCATACATAGAAGCCTGAAGCCTTAATTTAGTAAACTCCACAAAATCATTCCCTAGTTTATTTGAGCCTGGCCGCCTATCCAAGAAATAGGAGTTAGTGTTGGTAATATTAATTATTGTAGAGTGAGACATTGTTTGGTTCAAGTATGGAGTTTGTCGACACGTCAGATATTATCGATATTATTATTGTATGGGTTGGGTATATTTTTCTCATCGTCTATATCATGTAAAAGGAATTTTCGGCTCTTGCTATATTTATGCACTTATATTTTCAGATAAAAAAATCTAAAAAAAATCTAAAAAAATCTAAAAAGAAAAAAAAATAATAAATAAATAAATTCTATTGTGCATGGAGCCAAATTTGCCTTATTTCCATTTTGCAAGACTTAATTAGGGATGCATTGGGGTTGAGAGGAATTTATATCTATATTGATTAGTGAGCTCAGTTGACGTATTTCGAGAGAGTTATGGTTGAGATGTTGGTTGATGTTTAGGAATCTTGGTTCCCGAATTTTAAGAACCACTTGGCCAAAATAATTAACTCTTTGTCATTTTATTTTGTACCAAGCCCCACTACAACCTACCGAATGGAGTCTTCTTTGAAGTCTTCTTTGAAGTCTTCCATTGAGCAAAAGACCTCCCGATTATTCTTATTTGCATTGCATTAATTGGTTGTGAAATTGGTGATATAAATTTCAATATTTAAGAGTTTTTGCATTTGGAATTGAGTTGAGTCTTAAAGGCTAAACACATGAGAGCGAAAGAAACATGTTTTCCCTATGAGGTTGGATGGATGAGCATGCAGAATACTTGATCGTTCATGTACATGCTAGGATGTTTGTCTATCTTACTCATGTTTACACTAAATATAGATTTTGCTTTTGATGAGGCTAATGCGTGAAGAGTATGTATCTGAGATGAATGACTCATGTTTGGTTATTTGAGGATAAGAAATAGAAACGTCACGTAAGATGGCATTTGAGTCAAAGCATCGATGAAGGGAATGTTGATGCATAACTTTTTCAACACCTCAAACAATTTCCTAAACTATGCTTCAGTTTGAGTCTGAGCCCTTCTTTATGGAAACAGAAAAGGTGGCTTATAGGGACGTGACACATATGGTTGCTCTTTCTCAGGCTTAGAAGCTTTCTCTTGTTCAGTACCAACACTCTCTTGAGCCTCTTTTGGCGTTAAAGGCCTCAAATCCTTTAACTGTTTATCGTTTCTTAGGGACACAATAGAAAGTTGTACCCTATGATTATCCTTACTACGCCTTGGTAAGTGACCATTCAGCCTAGGAGAGTTTTTGGCATGTTGAGCTACCTACGTTTCCAACATCTTCCAACCTTTGTTTAGATTTTGAAATTCACCTAATAAGTTCTTAATGGTGCCCATAAGTTGCTCCATCATCAACTCCATCTTGAGCTTCTGTGGTAGAGCTTTCGGTGAGAATCCGGGAGGTGATCCTTCTGCAGCTTGCCTGTTAGCATAAGAGAAATCGGGGTGATCCCTCGCTCGAGATTTGTAATTATTGAAGTTCATGTTGTAGCCCTGACTTTCATTCAAATTGCCCATGTAACCTACTTCCTCCTCCTGACTTCCAATTCCTTGAGAAGCATAAATATGAGAGGCATAGATGGTGTGATCTTGAGCTCCACAAAATTTCCAATGCACCGGTTTAGAATTCATGGCACTCACTTCTTTAGTAGACAAAGACTTCTCCATAACTGAGGCTAGATGTTTAATTTTAGAAGCCAATGAATCATATCTAGTATCCTTAAAATTTTCATCATCTACCTCACAAATCCCTACACCTCTTTTGGCATTAGAGAGAGCCCTAGGCTGTGAGTATTTTCAACATCTCTTAGTCGTCTTATCTATAAAAGCCCAAGCATCCTCGAACTTTATTTCTAAGAGCCCTCCTCCAGATGAAGAGTCTATCAACAACCTTTCAAAAGATCTTCATTAGATTCATCTTTGGCATACCATGATGGGGACACTCAAACAAAAGATCCTTGAATATCTCCCATGATTCATGGATGTTCTCTCCATCGCTTACCAAAAAAGTGTTTATCATCCTTCTCATCTCAACAATTTTAGCAGGTGGAAAGAACTGATTCAAAAATTCAAATGACAAAGCAACCGATGTAGTAATGGTACCAACAATAGAAGTATATATACTAGTGTTTAGCCTTCCCGCTCAATGAAAAAGAGAAAGATCTCATCAGAAGTTCCTCTGGACTGATACCTTGAACCTTCACCATGTGTAACAACTCCTTAAAAGTGGTGATGTGTTGATGAGGATTCTCAGAAGGAAGCTCATTGAAAAGATTTTGCCTTATCATATTTAACAAAGAAGCATTCAGCACAAAGTTGGCGGGCGTTAACGGAGGAAGGACTACACCCGATTATGGTAGATAATGACTTGGATCCATCCGCTCTCCTAGAATTGTTGAACCCTGTGGAATTACCGCAACTTGCTGATTCGCTAGTTGTTGTCAAAAGGTGGCAGTCTTTTATTGCGTTTGAGCCATCAACCACTCAAGTTCTGTCAATCGAGCAACGGTGTTGTCATGCATTGTTTGGATTCTAGCGGTTTTCTTTTCATCTCTTCTTCTAAAAAAGGTACGTTCAAGTTTATGATCAAAAGGTTGTAGATATATACATCCTTTCACCTTTCATAGTCATTGTGAAGCACAACCTAAAACCAAAGACTAAAAATATAAATCAAAACAACAAAAAGGACTTAGAAGACTAGTTTTCAAGTGACGGTAGAAGGAGGTCAAGTCTAATAAATATAAATAGATATCAAACTGAATCCTAGTCCACGCAAATAAATTACAAGACTTCCTCCCGCTGTAGTGGAAAGGAATCAGGATCGATCCACGAGGAGGCGGGTCAGCGATGCCTGGATAGTCTCTAAAGCTTCTGCGCAAGTCGACCAGTAGCCTCGATATCGAGTTAGGGACTCAATATCGACAAGGGCAGTCGATTCCTAGTGAGTGACGTTGATCTGTGAAGAACCTGCGAAGAAGAGAAAACAACAGAAGCACTCGATATCGACTAAGGTGGTCGAAATCGAGTAGGTCAGTAGTTCCTGTAGACTCAGAAGACAGTCGACGTAGGGTTTGCTCAATGCAGGGAGTCGATATCGACTATATAGGTCGAAATCGAGTTGGTTCACATGCGATGTCGAGTGTAGAAAAATAAAGTAAAGAATAAAGAAAGTAAAGACAGCAGATTTTTGGGGGTTTTTGTATAATAAACTAAAAGCTCCTAGGATAGGGATTTACCACGACGATAACCATGCATGTATTATGACTTAATTCACATAAAAGATTATGCTTTTCTCATCACCAATTAGGAATATAGAGGCTTTCACATAAAAACCTAATTGTTTCTACCTTTTCATAATTAGGGTTTATGTAACCTTTCGTAGGCAAAACCTAATTACTATCCAAATTTACATGTATAATCCACTTTCGCTTCATATAAGGTAAATAAGGAATGATCCTAAACTCGCATAAAGGATTGAGCGCGAGGTAGAAGAAGAGATCGCATAATCAAATAGAGAATAAAGCGTACTTACATGGCTACCGTCGGGCTCACCCCGACCCTAGAAGTAGGACGACTACTCGCTCTTCATCGCAAATAACACCATTAATGTAAAGAAGAAAACTTGCATTAAATAAACCTTCAAAGCTTTACAACTCAACGTTGGCTTTTGCAAACCAGCCCCTAGGGCTTTATTTATAGCCTATTGTGATATATGATCTCTGTTATTGAATGAATAAAAGACCAGCCCCTAGGGCTTTATTTATAGCCTATTAATCCTTGCTAGCCAAGGAAAGTAGTTTTAATCCTACTAAAACTTCTATCTAAAATTCTATCCCAAAAAAATAGGATAAATCTTTATTAAGGTAAATAACTAATAAATATCTTAAGGTAAATAGGCAACAACCCTTAAGCCATATTCTATCTAAAAAGAAGATAAATTGTGGCTTAATGATAGATCTTCCAATCCGCGTCTCAAAAAGTGCATCCAATCTGCGTTGATTTTCACTCGATATCGACCAGGTAAGTCGATATCGAGGTCTTTGTTTTAGCTTGACAATTCTCATTTCACTCGATCTCTGAAGTGAAGTCGATCTCGATGTTTCTACTCGATATCGAGTGGTCTTCTATGGTTCTTTGTGGTCTGTCTCGACGCTTAGAGTCCACGTCGATTTCTTCAGTCGATATCGACTAGATAGGTCAAAATCGACCTCCTTTCTGCTTCACTTGGCTGCTTCGTTTTGACTCCGATTCCACTCCAATTCCTACATATTTAGAATAAAACTTGTGCAGACTCTATTTCTTGCACGTTAGCTAATTCTACACAAATTTGCATTATTTTCAACCTTTACTTTAGGAATCGAATGGAATAAGAAGTCAAAATATGCAAATAAAAGGACACTAAATATGTACATCATCAAGTAACAATCAACACTAGCACTAGTCCCCGACAATAGTGCCAAAAACATGATGCTGCCAAAAACTGACACCACAAGAATACGGTGAAATTATAGTAATCAAGTATCGTATCATAAGGACCAGTGGAATATCAATTGCAAACTTCAACCTAGTTCGACCAAGTCCAAAAGTAACAAACAATTTGGGAGAGTTTGTGTGTGTAAAAGTAAAAAACGCCAAGAAAAGTATTGAGAAATATATATTTAAGATGTTATAGGGCTAGGAATTCATCAACGACGCATCTTCAATAAAATAAAATGTATTCTCGCCTGAACGATTTCGAAATCAAATGTGAAGGTAAGTTGTCTAAGATAATCAGAAATCTCCTTCCGGTTTCAAAGCGAATGTGTCTAAATTAGTTCACAATCTTCTTTCGGACTCAAGCATACAATTTAGACCTTTTAAGTTTTTACAATTCTAAGTGATAATTATACTAACCTGAAATATCTATGACAAAGAAGCTTAATTCATGATCGCACAATCAACCTTCGGGTTCAATCCTATAGTTCTGATGGATCTATCACTTTTTGATCTCAATACTATCTAATTTCCAATTTAGTAATTTTGTCTTTTGATTTCAAACCCTAAACCGGATCTAACCAATTTGCATCAATTAGGGCTAGGACAATAGGACTAAATCACAAAACGGATTCAAAATCATTCGAGAGATACGAAGAACGAGTCTATTTTCATATCCTCAGGATCACTCCAACTCTATAAGGAGAACTTAGCCAATCATGAAGAAATCTATGAATACTTCAATAAAATTAAGCACAATGAATGAAAGAGAATGGAGGAAATATCGAATTTCAATTGAAACGATCAAGATCTTCGATTGGAGTTCTCCACTTTCCAAAATCTCCCAACAAAACCGATTGTCGTCCTTTATTTTGACCTAACAAGTTCCCTTCAATACCCCCCATAAAAAATACCTTAAGAAAATAATTTAAAATGAGATAAAACGTCAAAGATAAGAACGACACTCGATCGAGTGGAAATCTCACTCGGTCGAGTGCCTTGACTACTGAGTGTACTGGAATCCACTCCGGCATAGTGGGAGGTCGAGTGCTTTGAGCACTAGGTCATGTGCCTGAAAGACTCAACCATTCTTCAGCTCAAATGACATAACCACTCGCTCGAGTGCCTAGGGCACTCCCTCGAGTGCCTTGGGCACTCCCTCGAGTGGCCTCTGCTCGATCCCTAGCTTTTTCGAGTTCGACCGAGCTTGCTTCAATTCTCTTGTCACTTTTTCTCGATCTCATGCTTTTTAGCCCGTCTTTAACGACTTCTTAGCACACCGAAAAGCCTCAAACCACCTCTTCCTCCTTTAGCTATTCAATCGGCTCTAAAACTTCTCTGAAACACCTAAAATCACAATAAACTCGCAGTAGACACCGATTCCACAATAGTAAACAAGAACGGCCAAAAATACATAAAATACTTAACTCAAATGGCCTAAACTCGATGCAAGCATGCCATATAAACATTACTAAATAGATGCTATCAAACACTTAGCTAAGTCATTCACAATATAATTTCAGTTTGCTTAACAATAACAATAGAAATCTTTTGAATAAAAAAATTAAACCCTAAAATTCAAGAGTGAGTCGGTCAACCCTAAATCGATAAGGATGACAACTCTTTAATTAATTAAATCATAACTAATTCTTAAATAAATAAATATAATCCTAAAAATAATATTTTTTACCTCTAAAAAGAATTTCTAAATTACTTTATTAAAAGTCAAAAAACACAACGTTGAAAAACATCGTATCAAAACAGTCGAGCCCACACGGATTGTGACCCAAGCTGAGAAGAGGGCTCATCAGTGCACACGGGCGGTGTTGCCTCTCTTATGTTCGTGACGCTCCTCTTCACATTATGTATGGTTCTATCAGTTGGTGGACCATGATAGCACCTTCTTCTCAACATGACGAGGACATCATTCTCCTCCACTTATGCTCAAATCGTTTCTGATTCATCACCTAGATCAAGAACTTTGTATGACCCGTAAAAGGTCACTCTTGTTGGAATCAGTAGAATATGCATAGAAATTTTAAATTCAAATTTTTGAAAAAAGAATGTTCAGCAACAAGTTGAGATTGTCATAAAAAAAGTACACATAGGGAGAGAGTCCCACGTTTGTAATTTTGAATGGTAACCAAACCAAAACAGACCCATAAATTCAATTGGGTCAACGTTGGCCCAATTTAAAACCATGTCTCTATGGCTTAGGCCGTGTTTGACAGTAGCTGGAGGTTATGAGGTTGGAGATTATGGAGCTGGAGGTGTGGAAGGTGGAGTTTTTTTTAAAAAAAAACCTGATTGGGTGTTTAGTGATTGTAAGGTTTGTAAATGGGTTTTGAGATGAAAAATGTCTAAAATACCCCCTACCCCTTACCCTTCCTTATGCAATTGAGTTCCAAGGGCAAAAAAAATAACACAAAAAAATAATCTCCCAAAGCTTCTCCCCCACCCCCCAAGCTTTTTTTTTGGCAAATTTAACCCCCCAAAACCTCCACCTTAAACTCCATCTTCAAATACAAACCTCTTGTCAAACACATGGAGTTGCAGGTTTTTTTTTTAACCTCCAACCCCTCCCACAAAACCTCTTGCCAAACACACTCTTAGTTGCACCATCTTGTTGCACGTTGGGCATACACAAAGGTTGGAGCTTCATAGGAGCTCATCAAATATGGCAGTGGCGACTGCGATGAGAACGACAATCTTTCCAAAGGCGAGGTCGAAGCTGCTAATCAATCATGGAAAAAGTTTAATATGCTCTTACTCCAAATCTTCTCCTCTATCGGAATCGAATCGGAGGAAGCTAATTCTGTACTTGAAGCCGGGGTGTTGTTTGTGCGACGGACTCAAAGAGAAACTCAATGCCGCATTTTCTCTCGGTGCCTCCCCTCCCCTCTCTCTCCACAACGTCAATCTCGAGGCTCTCTCCTTTCTTTCTCTCCCTCTCCGTTCAATTTCTGAGCTAATTGTTCGATTTTTTAATTAGGGTTTCTGATTTCCCCCTTTTCCGTGTTCTCGTAGGTCAGGGATATTACCACAAATCCAGATTGGAAAAATGCATACCAGTACGAAATACCTGTGTTGGCTAAGCTTCACTCTAATGGTTCAGAGGTCGTTATCTCCAATTTGATTGAAATTACTCACTTTGTCCTTCAATCTTGGGATTGAAGTCCCTAAACCAATGCAGCTCTTAAGTTGATTGTTTGGGGCAATGTGTTCATATTTGTGATTGTATGCGATTTGGGTAATTTGCAGGAGAGACTCGCCAGATTGTCTCCACGTCTGAGCGTCGAAATGATCCAAAAGGAGGTAGCTGATGCCCTCTCACAGTAATGATACACTTATGCAATGTTTTAATAATCGGCTGTTTAGCAGAAACAATTTTCTGTTTGTAATGTGTTGCTGGGTTTTGTTTTGGTTTTCTAGGATGAAATGATGATCAATTATGAAAGAGCAGTGAAATTTTCATCTAATAGCTTACACAAAATCTGAATCAGTTGAGTGAAATGTGAACAATGAAGGATCACCATGTTATAAGAGTTTGGGATAAAAAGAACAATCTTTCATAATCCATGAAGGAAGAAAAAAAGGTATCGATTTTCCAAGTGAGAACAGAGTGTCATCACTAGCTGCCTGTATACTCGGAATCACCTGAATATCGGTTCTATATGAGCTTCTTCTTCCTGAAGTACCGTCTCAAATACAACACTTGCATGCCTGCAGCCGAGATGCATACACCAAGGGACATGATGCTGAACCAAGCTACTCTTGAATTCGTCTTCTCGCTCACTTCTCTCATCTCTTCTTCCCTGCAAATCGCAGCCAAGAAAGAGAACTGTGTAAATTCACAACTCTAAACTTTGCCACGTCTTTTGGCATTTCGGTGCTATGGATATCATTAATTCATCATCTTCCCAGTGCAACATCGAGAAAATTCTGATCTTCCATAATGGATTCTATATAAGCTGGTTCCTGAACAACAACCTCTAATATAGTGATGGTACATTATTGGTATGGCTAAATCAAATTCCGAGTTTTATAAACCTAGGGAGTAGAATTCCATAACTTGTTTATACCTTAACCACCTATACCAACTAGGATTTATTGCCACCCTTCTGTCATTACCATTGCCACCCTTGTGTCATTTTCTTCCATTATAGCGCGAGCAGTGTTATTGTTATGAGATTTGCGACGTATTTACAAAGACAAACAACGATGTCACAGATACCTGTGCTTTAGGTAAATCAAGTTATGATGGATGGCTTCCACAGCTCCTTCAAGTTTCCTCAGCTCGAGCTCAACCCCCTACAAAATTAAAAGAAAATCATATCAGCAGATGCTCGAGTAATGACACCTCTTGAAGGACAAATGAGAAGAAGTAAACCTCAATATGTTCTTTCTTTGCAACCGAGTCCCAATCCTTGGCATTAACTCCGATTTTCCAGTCCAGGTTGAGCGACGCCCCCTCGTGGCCATCATCAACCCAGAAGCAGGCCAGGTAGTTACCGATCTCGCTCGTTGTGAACGCAAACTGACCGTGAGTCACATTTTCCTTGTGGTAAAGAGTGTTTCCATAAGGCGAAGTGACCTGATTACAGACAAGGGACCAAAAATAGAGTAAGAATTCTAACTTCGTCAGATTTCCCTCTGCAAAACGTTGACAATTGGTTTCTGATTTTCACCAAAATTCTCCAATTTGGAGGTCTAAGATCAACAGGTTGAACTAAAAAATAACCCTAGAAATGGAGAAGCGCATCTAACGTTTCAATGCGTTGACTAATTGAATGCCACAATTGAAGTCAAAATCGGTCTATTGATCGTGTCAACACAAGCACCAAGAGCGGAATTCAAGCCGATCAGTGCTCAAAATCCTCGAAACATCGATGAACTTCAAGCTCAACTGCCATCCAAGTTCACAAATCGAGCACAACCTCCAACCATCCCCCAACCCACCGATCGAAGAAGTTCAAAAACCAAATACCATTCGATGACAACAAATCAACAAAGCGAACATGCAAAAGCGTAGCTCGGAAAGCAAATATACACAAATCACAAAAAGGGAAGACCGATTGAAGAAAAGAACTCACCTTGGCGGATACGGTGATGGCGGCGTTCTGGCCGTCGTCCTTGATGACGGCGTAATCGGCCAAAACGACAACGTTGTTCTGGATCTCCTCGGATACGCACTTAGTTCCCGAGCTCGGCAGACTCAACCACACGCCCTCCGCCAATGGCAGCATCAAATTCGCCATCAGAAGACACAGACACACCGCCGCAAACCCTAAATCCGAAGTTCTCGCCATCTCCAGGCAACACTCTCAATTCGAATTCGCTTTGCTTCGGATAGTGGAGTTGTAGATCGTGCAGGTCGGAGGGGTTTATCGTTTTGGGGGAAATCGACCATGGAATAGGAAGATGGAGATCTGATTAAATGTTGCACACTAACTAGCACGAACGACTTTCCTTGGTTGGGTCACGGACTCACGGGCCTGAAAGGCGCGTGAACATTGGAGCGTGAGCCTTGAATTGTGCCAACGCAGTCTACCATGACGTGGCTGATAATCACGAATAAGAGTTTGACACGTCTAGTATTGTCTGACCTAACATGCGCCGTGCATTTCTCTGCCACGCGCCCATGTCCTTGACACCAGAAGAAGAACCCATGCACGCGGGTGCCTTTGGTTGGCGCATTAAATCTATATCTATATCTATATCTATATATCTATATCTATTCTATATAAAATACTAAAACAGAGGGCTGAAACGGGCTCTGGTGCGATCTCGCGTCCACGGAATTTTCTGGATTAAAGCGGAATTATTTTTGCTTACGTGGCATTTTCTGGATTAAAGTGGTATTATATTTCTGGCCCACATTAATTAATAAATTAATATAGTTAGCTAAAAACTTATCTTTTTAAATCAATAATCTATCCAATATAACTTGATTTAGTTGTTATACATATTTTTTATTTTCATGCTTTTGTTAATAAACTATTTTATTACTCGCCCGTTGTGCGATTTTTTAATAAATTTTATTATATAAAACATCTTATTTATTTATTAAAAAACTTTTAATACCCTATTTGTTTTATAATTTATTTATTTATTAAAAAATGAAATTGAACCTTTTATTATATATATATATATATTATATGATTTTAAATCTAATTTATACTAACTCCTTTTTTATGCGTTCACTTTTGGTCATTATAAAGTTTTTATATATCAAAATACACTTGAATTTATATACATTAAGGATTTGATGAAATAAAAATATAAAATCCTAGATATGTTTGGTATCATATTCATTAATAAAAATATTCTTAAAATGAGTGATGCAAAAAGATTTGTATTCATTACTTGTGCAATGGAATTGCATAGACGGCCGGAGTTCGTTTATATTTTTGACATAGGTCAATGTAAATATAAATGAACATATGGTATTATCTAACGTATTATAAATATTCACTTTAAATATTTTGACATGTATTATAAATATTTTGTTAAATTGCCATGAATAATATTAGATAGATTATCTAAAACGATAAGTTTTCTATCTAATTAAGATATAAAGTTGAATATTTATATAAAAAAAATCTAATTAAGATATAAAGTTATATTAGATAGATTATTATAATTTTTAAATTAATTTTTTACAAAAATCACTTTTGTTATTTTTGTTGGATATATAAATGCACAAAGTACTCACTTATATATTTTCGTCCATGTCAAAATCATAATGTCTCAAGCTTTATTATTAAGGTGTTTTAGTGGGTAAAAATATGTGTATACCCATTATTTGTCGATTATAATGAGTCTCATATGTTATCACAAAGTCACGTTGTTGCTATACATGTAAAAAAAAAATGGAGAGACGTTCAATTGATGTACATAATATATTTTTTTTTTTGGTTGCCACCGATTTAAATTCTTGGGTGATCTAATTAGGTGTAAATATGTAATCTAAATTATACGGAGTTGTATAAAAGAATTTGAGTCGGTCTAAAATACACGGAATATGAGGATATTATACAATTATTGAGATAAAATATATGTGGTAAAATATTCTATCTGAAATCCGTAATTAAAGTGGAAAATTATCCTATGCCCTTGGGGCATAGGATAACAACCTCAATCGAAAAAGATTCTCTAATTTTAAATCATTTTAGCTTTTTGTAATATTGTTTTCCTAGAGTCGCTTCTTTTTTTAGTAGGGAATCTTTCCCGATTAAGGTTCTTATCCTATGCCCTTGGGGCATAGGATAAAAGACCGTATATATATATATATATATATATATGATCGAGTTCAAGTGAGAAGTACTCTGTCCGGTAAGAAGGAAAGAAGCATTTTGATTGGCTTAAACAGATCTAGAGTTTTAATACCCTCACGCGCTTTCTCTTCTATACTCTGTCTGGGGTTTCTACTTTTTCACCCTTCTCCTTCAACTCCTCCCTCCACCACGAGAATCCACCAGCGCCCTAATTCGGAGCGAGCTCGACCGCCTCGGATCGTCGCTTCAAGGTCCTCGAAAGGTTTTCAAGGTCCAAATCTTTCCCGTTGTTCTTCCTGGCGAATCGACGCTTCAATCCGGACTACTGTGATGAGAAGATAGAGTTTTCTTCAGTAATTCGTCAAATAATCTACCGCGATTTGAAGATAAGCTCCAGATCTGGCGGATTGAAATACCCTCTTTTTGGCGCCGCCGCCGCTTCCTTCCCGCCACCAATTGTCCACCTTTTCTTCTTCGGCGGAGGAGGCGGCGCCACCCTTGCCGGAATCCTACACCCGTCATGCCGCGGCGTCAACCACCCCTCCTCCTCCTCCTCCGCCGCCCCGAAGCCGTCGACGACATCCTCCATCAAGAATGGAGATCGAGAAGGCGCATAATCAGTTATAAAGCGGGTACTCTCTTGTGTCTGTAAAACAAGTCGATGTTAAGGAATAAGAAAGGTGTGCGTGTCGACGTTGGTGTTGGCGTTGATTTAACTACTTACTTGGTGTACTACTGTCACTTACAATGGAAGCAGAACTTGCAGAACATTCACTCACGTCTCTCATGACTGTCACTGGCAAAGGTTAGCTGTTCGCATCAGGCAGGACATTAGAGAATGCAAAGTCGTGAAATGGAGGACCTGCAGGTAATGCAACATAGGTAAGAATGACTAAAACAAAGGCTTGCAGCTGGGAAAGGGTTGACAGATGGGTATAGAATCCATGGATGCTCAGGAGATCAGTGGAGAGACTTGCTTGGGAAACTATGGGTGTGAGGTCGTTCAAGCTCCCCAATCCAATGTACTACGTTGCCTAATTCCTCTACTTACGGATCTATCATATCAACCGACTTTCCTTTTTATTTCATTCCATTTAATTTCCATGAAGTCGACAGTAGGTTGTATGAGAAATTAAACTAGGGTTCAGTGACTTAATAGATAGTGGTTCAGTGACTAAATAGAGAGTGGTTCAGTGACTAAATAGAGATTGGTTCAGTGACTAAATAGAGAGTGGTTCAGTGACTTAATAGAGAGTGGTTCAGTGACCAAATAGAAAGGGGTTCAGTGAATTAATAGAAAGTGGTTCAGTGACTAAATAGAAAGTGGTTTAGTGACTAAATAGAGATTGGTTCAGTGACTAAATAGAGAGTGGTTCAGTGACTAAATAGAGAGTGGTTCAGCGACTAAATAGAGAGTGGTTCAGTGACTAAATAGAGATTGGTTCAGTACTAAATAAAGAGTGGTTCAGTGATTAAATAGAGATTGGTTCAGTGACTAAATAGAGAGTGGTTCAGTGACTAAATAGAGATTGGTTCAGTGCTAAATAAAGAGTGGTTCAGTACTAAATAAAGAGTGGTTCGGTGACTAAATAGAGAGTGGTTCAGTGACTAAATAGTGATTGGTTCAGTGACTAAATAGTGATTGGTTCAGTGACTAAATAGAGATTGGTTCAGTGCTAAATAAAGAGTGGTTCAGTGACTAAATAGAGAGTGGTTCAGTGACTAAATAGAGAGTGGTTCAGTGACTAAATAGAGAGTGATTCAGTGCTAAATAAAGAGTGGTTCAGTGACTAAATATAGATTGGTTCAGTGACTAAATAGAGAGTGGTTCAATACTAAATAGAGAGTGGTTCAGAGGTTTAATACCAAGTGGTTCAGGGTTTTATACTAAGCGGTTCAGAGTTTTTATACTAAGTGGTTCATGGGTTTTTATACCAAGTGGTTCGTCAAATAAATAGACTCTTTATAGCTTCATGAACCACTTCTTGATAACTTCATGAACCATTAGAAATAAAATGGTTGAACCAATACGAGTAAAATAGCTGAACCAATACAAAGAAAAAGCCTGAACCACTAAGAGTAAAATGACTGAACCACTATGACTAAAATTGCTGAACCACAACAAATAAAATGGCTGAACTACTATGAATAAAATTGCTGAACCAATACAAATAAAATGGCTGAACCACTTCTTGTTAATTTTTTTTTTCAACAAAACATATACAAAGTGGGTGTCTATGTGTAGATAAAATTAAATTACACTCAAAAATATATTTTTTATATTTTTTTAACAAGTGAAAATGTCAAAAAATAAAATTTAAAAGTGAATGTAAAGGTTTTTATATGTCTACGTAGCTTTTTCAATTAATTAGTAAGTTTTGTGTGTTGGCGCGTGTAATTAATTAGCGTTACTGTGAGAGTGGGGGTGTTACTAATTAATTTGGGTGGGTGTTACTAATTAATCGGTGGAATTCGCGTGTCTCCTATTTTTAATTTATTTTTGGACACGTGGACCAATCAAATCACTTCTTTCCTTCTCACCGGTAGTGTGCTTCTCACCCGAACCCAACCCTATATATATATATATATATATATATATATATATATATATATATTAATTGTGGATTTGATATTTGAATGCACACCATTAAATCACATATTTATATTAATAATCAATCGGCAATCATGTGGATCTAACCCGTAAACTCAAAGTGTGTGACCTCATAGGACCCGTTTATAATAGTCATGGAATTAAACCGTTTAACCCCATTAATCGTAGTTGGCTTCTAACAAAGCATTACGACTCCTAAAATAATCGGATTGTATATCTCTATCAATCGTCCTATCCCATGTTTAGTCATTGCACATTTAATTAAAGGACACAATTCCTTCAAAAGGGAGGTGAATAGAAGGTGAGGAGTGATGGGATGGGTTGAGGAAAGTAAAAAAGAAAAGGTTTTGCGGAGTTAAAGGACACGATCTTCGGGCCATGAAAAATTTGTGGTGTTAGAGGCTTATGCCTCTTCACCTCCTACCACCCGATTCTCGGGCCTTGGAAACACTGTCGGTACTAAGTCTGCTATGGATCCTTTGCGGAGTTGGAATGATGCTTTGGTGCTCATTAAACTCGTTAATGTAAAATTGTTCTTGACTTTCATTGTGGACAACCGGCTAAAAGGTTTTGCTGCTTGCATTTGCTTGCTTTTCAGAACCTTCTTTTTCCAAGATACTGTTAATTTTATCAAATTTACTTTGTGTGCGCTAATCATATCCTTTGTCAGGATCTGTTTTGTTCAAATAGAGTTAATGACTCTTGTGTGGTTTACCTGGCCTCCTATGTCAAGCTTCATAATGAATTACTTTGTGAATTATCTATTGTGTTCGGCTCATTACCATACTCTCTACCGGGGCTTGTTCATTAAGTTGTGTTTCGTTGGGCATGGTGTCCCATGGGATGAAAAACTGTCTCTCAGGGAAACTCCAGCAGGAGCATTGACAAAGAGGAATAACCCTTATGATGGAATAATGGGGCTTAGGTTACCTTCTCTCAGGGTTACCTGTCCTTGCAATTCCGGTGAGGTATGTTATTGCTACGATGATGATGCTGAGCAGCTAAATGGGTTTAAACTACTTGGTAAATGCTCTTTCGTGGTTTTACATAGTCTTCTGAATGGGATCCTTTTCTTGGTTAATAACACTGGCATCAATTTTGGGAGTATAAATGTGCTTGAAGAAATAAAGTGTATTTTTTTCTTATTTATCTCTGGGGATAAGCTCCTTACCATCATTTTGGATAAATTGTTGTCGTTCGCTGAATCGTGCTCAGCTTCATGTGTTGCTCCTCGTGTAGCTTCTCTTCTACATGGGTGTGAGTGGCTTGGAGTTGGCAACTGTCATACCTCCGTCTCCGGCAATTGCAAGGAAAGTGTTTTTGAGGTGTTGTTGGTAACCCCCCTGCTGAAGGGTAAAAATAATATAGGACGAGCTTTGGTCCTTCCATACTACTCGGCTGACTACTACTTTGTTCGTATCCTAAGCTTTGAATTACATCAGTTGCAGTATAAAATTACAACGTTCTCCTTAGATAAATCAATATTTATTGCTTATATTTGGACTCTTATTTGTATAAATATTCCTCTTATTTGGTCAAAGAATCTCGAACTTGTAGTCCTATTAATTACTAACTTCAACATTTGGGTTCCAAATTTTGGGACCTTTGAATTAAAAAGTCATGCTTGTTACCTGTTAACACCATGGCTGAGGCCACTTCAATTTGGCCAAATTAACACCACTTTCCTGTGTAACTACGTAGGTATTAAAACCACATTCCCCTTGGGCATTTATACCACTCCTTGGTGTGCTGATGGGTGGCTTCGGTTATGTTGCTATGTCACCAGCTGCTTGAGCTCTTTTTGGGCTTCTACTACTTTGCTTAATAATATAAAAACAAATCGAACATGCGGATTAAACTGTTGTTTGTGCAGCTCTACTTCTCTTGGTTCCGATTCTATGACTTTATGCCTCACTAAGTTATCCTCCTCTATCGTTGGGGCGTATTTCCCTTCGCTGACTGCTGCCGGTATAAACAGATTATACGCTCTCCTCCAATTCCATACTAAACGGCGTCTTGATATGAGGAATTTTACCTGCTCTCCTCATATCTGCTTAAGTTACATATGAAAGTAAGTTACTGGAATTGTAGAGGTATCTGAAAGAAAACATTTTGGACCGAAGTTAATGCTTTATGCAAAAATGAACATATACAACTACTAGCCCTCGCTGAGACAAAGGCAGAAACAATTCCGACTGAAACTCTTTGGAAGCAGGCAGGATTTGATATGGCAGTCTGGTCACCTAGCATCGGGCGATCGGGAGGTCTTGGTATACTATGGAAAACTCATCAACTATCAAACGAAATCTTATCTGTTACGTTGCATTTGCCCAGAATCATTGGCCTGAAATATGAAAATATTAGTGATGGTGCCATGATTCTCTTTTTGTTTGTCTACGCTCCTCCTGAATCTCGGGATAAGGACTCGTTCTGGGCCGAGCTAACAACAATTGTAAATGACTCACCAATTCCGTGCATTGTTATGGGTGATTTGAACGAAATCTTGTGTAGAGAAGACAAGCTTGGCGGCGCTAGTACTCATCCTTCTAGGTTCACACGTCTCCTTCATTTCAAGAATCTTTGTTCTCTATTGGATTTACCAACCTTTGGTAATCCTTTCACTTGGAGAAAATCTCCGGAAGGCTCTTATAATATTCTGGAAAAACTGGACCGGGTGCTTGTTCATCCCCAAATTCTTCATAAACTCTCCAATCTTATCACAAAAAATGGAGTGTTCTCTTCTTCGGACCACTGTCCTATAACAATAACACTCGACTGTAGTGCCACATTCAAAGCGCCACCCTTCAAATTTGAAAACATTTGGCTTCAGCGAAAAGACTTTCATAATATTGTCAAACAATCCTGGCGAGCTTCTTGCCCCGGCTCGGCTATGTTTCAACTCATGTTCAAGCAAAAAATCCTCAAGCAAAAAGCTAAAGCTTGGAACAAGCACTCCTTTGGTAACATCTTTCGACAGCTGCATGAGGTAGAAAATGACTTACTGCAGATACAGTCGGCTGTTTCGTGCGACAACTATTTAAATACTAATCGAAAGGAAAGTTGCTTATTAAGAAAACGCGAAAAGCTTTTACTTTTTCAAAAAACATTCTGGAACCAAAGAGCCAAAACAAAACATCTTAAACTTACAGACTCCAACACATCATATTTTCATCGAGTTGCATCTGGTAGAAGGCACAGGAAACAAATAAGAAACATCACTATTGCAGAAGGCACACTTATAGTCGGAGAAGAAAATGTTAGAGAAGAAATAAAAAATGACTTTCACAAACGATTCAAGAGTGAAACCACTGATGACAGGCTTCTTAATGAAATGATTGAAATTATTCAACCTTCAATCTCTCCAGCTGAAAATGAATTCCTCATCCGTATTCCAACAAATGGTGAAATAAAATCTGCTGTGTTCAAATTAGGGAAAAATAAATCCCCAGGCCCCGACGGGATGACTGCCAAATTCTATAAACATTACTGGGACCTAGTAGGAATCTCTATTATTGAGCCGTTAAAGGCTTTTTCCATTCTGGAAAAATCCTTAAACAAATTAATCATACATTTATCTCCTTACTACCGAAACAAGATAACCCTTCCACCACTAATCACTATCGCCCAATTAGCTTATGCTCTACTCTATATAAAATCATTTCAAAAATTCTGACAGAAAGACTTAAAACAATAATCAGTAAACTGATCCATCCTTTACAGGGTGCTTTTGTATCAGATAGGGCCATTCAAGATAATGTTCTAATAGCTCATGAGATCATCCATTCCTTTAGGACGCGCTTGGGGCGTGAGGGGTGGTTGGCAATTAAACTAGACATGGAAAAAGCATATGACAGAGTTGACTGGAACTTCACGAAAAAGATTCTAGATAGATTTGGGTTCCACCCTAACTTCATATCCTGGGTCATGGAGTGCGTTACCACGGTTTCATATTCAGTCCTTGTTAATAACGGTCCAACAGATATGTTCCTCCCTTCTAGGGGCCTTCGCCAAGGGGATCCCCTATCCCCCTTTCTGTTTATTCTAGGTGCAGAAATTCTTGCTCGGCATCTGTCTGCCGATGCAAATATGGAAAGAAGCTTAATTGGTTTCACTTTCGGGAGAAGTGGGCCTCGTGTCCCTTTCTTATCCTTCGTAGATGATATTATAATTTTCTCAAAAGGCAGTTTGGATGCGGGTAGGAGAGTAAAATTGATAGTTGATTCTTACTGTAAAGTCTCTGGCCAAAAAGTAAACTACCATAAATCTTGCTTCCAAGCAACTAAAGGAATTACAAACTCTAGACTTCTGGAACTCAGTAGTAGTCTAACATTACAAATGTTAATTCCCTGGAAAAATACCTTGGCTGCCCAATTATTAATGGCAGAGTCACCAAAGAGACGTTTGAAGACATTATATGCAAATCCAAAGAACAACTGAGTAAATGGCGTGCTAATTCATTGTCGCAACAAGGTCGGACAATACTCATAAACACAAACTTATCTGCCAAACCTTTGTATGCAATGCAGAGTTTTCTATTACCATCATCGATTCATAAGGAACTTGATCAGATTAATAGAACATTCTTCTGGAATAAAGATCTCCAACACCGCCCGCTGATTAGCTGGGATAGAATTTGCAGGCTAAAAAAATGTGGGGGTATAGGGATTAGGAAATCAAAAGAGATGAATGAAGCCCTACAAATGAAACTTCTGTGGAAAACGCTAGCTGAACCAGAAAATGCCTGGGTTAAAATAATCAAACATAAGTACCTTCGGTCAGATAACATTCTTCAATACAAGAAAACAGGTGACTCTTCCTGGCAATGGGCCAAACTCTCATCGCTTATCAACAAATTTAAGACAGGTCTTATCTGGTCGGTTGGCACCGGGTCCTCGATCAAATTCTGGACAGATAATTGGATCACAACCTCCTCCATCCAGTCTAGGGAGGACTGCCCTGTCATTAATAACATTGAGGAAAATGTTAGCGATTACATCCTGGGTGGAAGATGGTGGGAGGAGAAACTCTCTGTTACGCTCCCAAACAACATCGTGATGGAAATCCTCGACATTCCACTTCCAGTTTCTAAATTTGTGGATAGACTATACTGGTGGCCTGACCGTGCTGGTTAGTTCACCACGTCGAGTGCATATAAACTGGTTACAGCCGAATCTTCTACTCAATTAGATAACAACGCATGGATTTGGCATCTGGACGTTCCACCCAAAGTTAAAAGTTTCTTATGGAAAATCTGTCAGAATGGCCTCCCAACAGCGTCTAGGCTTGCCTTTCGGGGGGTCCCTGTTCCCTCTACCTGTAGTTTATGTAATTGCTCGACAGAAGATGATGTTCACTTATTGCTAGAATGCCAATATACAAGCTCTTTCTTTCAATTCCCTGGACACATAAAAACTACTATTTTCAATCTGATTAACCAATCCAGAAATATAAAACCAATCATTCACTGCATTGGAAATAACCTTTCAAAAACGGCATTAGTAAAACTTGCTTTTGCCTGGTGGACAGCCTGGTACATACGAAACCAACACGTGTTTAGGCTAGCCACTATCCCTTCAAGGGATGCTGCTTTACAACTTATTAAAACTCACGAGATAAACTGGAGCAGAACCCGTCGCTTTGACAGAGACCTTGACGAGGACACCCCCGTTCAATTGCGAAGTTTCAATAACCCTAAAAAGAAGACTAAGAAACGTCAAGTTATGTGGCGCATACCACCGAATGGTACTTTCAAACTCAACTTTGACGGATCAACAATAGCAAATAATGTTAGTTCGGCAGGTGTGGTAATCAGGGACTGGAATGGAAGTCCAATACAAATAGGATATCAAAAGCTTGGTATAAAAAGCGCGCTGAAAGCGGAGGCCCTAGCCCTCAAACTTGGGGTTCAACTTGCTCTTCAACTCCGTATTGACAAAATCCTGATTGAGGGAGATTCCAGCATAATCATAAACTACTTTAACAATAAGTCCACATGTCCTTGGAAAATTGAAATCATATTGTCTGATGTACAAACCTTACTATCGACTATGAAAGAAGTTTCCTTCTCTCATGTACCCCGTCTTGGCAATAGAGTGGTTGATAAGGTTGCACATCTTTGCTACTCTGCCTGGGGTGTCGATATTTATAACAATTCTGGTCTTTTAGACCTCATCCGTAAGGATGCCTTCGGGTAGAGCCTGCTCATCCGAATTCTTTCCTAATCAAAAAAAAAAAATAACCTGCCATAAGAAGTTCCAGCAATGTTGGCGATTTCCCGATTAAATTGTAGATTTTTTAATCGGTTTTAGTGTTAATAATATTTTCTGAGATATCATTTGTTAAGTTTGGTATGATGAATGATTTCTTTAGTTTAATGCCCAAGTTATGGATAAGAGATCTGGTTATTTGATAGTTAAAGATTAAGTGATTTGTGTCTTCTGCTTCATTATTGCAAAGGGAGCAGGTACTAGGAACTCTATTTATATATCTGTTCAAGTGTGTAGCAGTAGGTAAAATATCTAATATGATTTTCCATATGAAATTTTTGATATTTGGAGCGATATTCAGTTTCCAAATCCAATCTGCGGAGATGTTATTTGTGTTTCTGGTATTAAAGAGAGAAGATGTAGATTTTACACTAAAGATTCCATTTTTATTGTAGATCCAAATTAGTTTGTCTGAGATATCAATATTTGGGATGTAAATATTTGTTATCATGTGAACAATATGAGGGGGGGAAATACTATTTAGTTTATCAGTATCCCATGTCTTATAGTTTGTAAAGAGATCACAGACTTTTAAGTTAGGGTTACGATCATTTCTAAAGTTTTCAAGGTATTGTGCGTTTACCCAGATATCGTTCCAGACATTGGTAGTTTTACTGTTACCTACAAGCCAGAGAAGCCCTTTAGAAAAGAGATCTCTGATGTTGAGAAGTCGACCGAATTGCCATGAAGTTTTAGTTTTTCCTCTTTCCATTATTGTTTCTTTTGAGAGATATTTTTCAGTGATTACCTTAGACCAGATATTATTAGGATTAGCTATTATTCTCCAAAGTAATTTCATCTGCATACCTATATTGATTTGTTCAGCTGTTTTAAAACCTAATTCACCATCTTTTTTAGGGGTGCATAAGCGTTCCCAGCTAATTAACGGATGATAATTATCGGATTGGAGTTATTCCAGAAGAAGTTTTTGTTAATTTGATCAATTTTATCTAGAATTCCTTTGGGAAGAAGAAAAGATTGCATTAAGTAGTTTGTTTTAGAATTGAGATTTGCCTGAATGAGAACTGATCTGCCTGCTTGGGAGAGGGTATTCGATTTCCATTTTGATAGTTGTTTTTTAAGGCTTATGATTGCTTCATCAAATAAGTAATTGTTAACTCTGCCACTGATTAATGGTATTTCTAGATATTTTTCCATCGTTTTGGTAACAAGAATGTTTAATTGTTGAGCAAGACTTTGAGCTTTTTGGGCTGAGATATTTTTGGAAACCTGTAAGGAACTTTTGTTATAATTTATAGAGAGGCCTGATGTGTTGCAAAAATTATTTAGGAGATTTCTAATTGTATGAAGACTTAAATCGTTTGCGTTTCCAAAGATGAGTATATCATCTGCAAATGAGAGAAAGGGTATAGGTTCGCTATTATTTGTGAGTTTGATTCCAATTAATGGTTCGTATTCTAATGATTCTTGTTGTATCATTCTTCCTAATAGTTCCATAGCTATAACAAAAATATATGGTGCAAGAGGATCTCCTTGTCTTATACCTCGAGATGTTTGGAAAGTCTTACCAGGCAGGTTATTTACTAAGACTGAAAAGTTAGTTTTAGTAAGGCAGGTCATAACCCAGTTTATCCATTTATGGTGAAAACCAAATTTGTTTAGTATTATACGTATAAAATTCCAGCTTATTTTGTCATAAGCCTTCTCCATGTCAAGTTTAATAGCCATCCAACCTGGTTTCCCTTTTTTGTTGTGGAAGGAGTGAAAAACCTCGTGAGCTATTAGGATGTTATCTTGAATATTTCTACCTTGTACAAAGGCTCCTTGAAAAGGATTAATAATATGAGGTAAGATAGGTTTTAAACGATTGGCTAATAGTTTAGAGATAATTTTATAATGGTGTTGCAAAGACTAATCGGGCGGTAATGGTTTATGTTAGTGGGTTTGTCAATTTTAGGAATAAGTGCAATAAACGTTGTGTTTACTTCTTTAAGAAGAATGCCTGAGTGAAAAAAGGATTTGATAGCTTTGCATAGTAGGCTTCCCACTATGTTCCAATATTTTTTGTAAAATTCGGGTGGGAAGCCATCAGGACCTGGAGATTTATCATATGTCATTGAGAATAGAGTGTCTTTAATTTCTTTATCTGTGAAGGGATGAGTTAGGGCTAAGTTTTCACTGTCAGTAATGGTGTGGTTAATTAAGTTTAGGAAGTGTGAGTTGGTATTGGTTGTTTCATTATTTGAGATGAATCTTTCAGCTAATTCATTTGTAATTTCATTTCTAATTGATTTTCATCTTCGATGATAAGACCATTTTTATTTGTGAAGTTGCGAGTAATGTTTTTAGAGTTTCTGATTTTGGTTATTGATTGATAATATTTGGTGTTTCTGTCTCCAAATTTAAGGAAGTTAGATTTGGCCCTTTGTTTCCAAAAGTTATTATTAAAATTCATGAGTATTTCACGTTTATTTAATAATCTTTGTCTTTTGTTGTCTGTATTATCATTGGAGTTTCTAGCAACTTGTTGTGTTTGTAGTAATAAGAGTTGATCTTCAATATCTTTTAATTGTCTAAAGTTGTTATTTGGATGTGATTTACACCAGAGTTTTGTGTTTTTTTTAATTAGTTTTTGCTTTTACAGTAGTGTGAACATAAATGATCCATGAAGTTTGTTTTGCCAAGTCGTTTTAATTAATTTATTATAGTTGTCATTATTTGTCCATGACATTTCAAACTTGAAAGGTGATCCTGCTCTCTTTATTTTTATTCCGATTGAGATGGATATAAGAGAGTGATCAGAACTCGTAAAGGGGTGATTGTGAACTGTTAAGTTAGGAAATTGATTAGAGATGTCTGTGTGGATCATAACTCTATCAAGTCGTTCATAGATATTGTCAATAGGAGATTGTCTTTTTCTCCATGTAACTGGGCTTCCCGTATAAGGGATAGTGTGGATGTCTAGTTCTTCCTTAATTTGTTGAATACGGTTAAATCTACTATTTTGTGGGTTTGTTCCGCCAATTTTATCATTTATAGATTCAATTTCATTAAAGTCTCCCATTATTAAGGATGCGAAATTATATTGTCGAGTCATTGTGATTATCTCATTCCAAAAGATGTTTTTATCTATTGGATTTGAAGGTAAAGTTAAGAATAAATCTATAGTTGTTAAAGTTGACTAAATATATTATATAGTTTTTGGATCTAGTTATTTCTTGGGTTGAATCTGTAAAATTAGATGTTTTAAAGAGGATCCATAGTCCACCTTTTGTCCCATCTGATACAATGTGATGGGCCTGATTAAATGCTGATTTTTTATATAGTTTTTCATTCGGTGGTTCAGTAGTTTTTGTTTATGCTAGTACTAGGATATCTAAGTTATTTCTTTTCTAGATATAGGCTAGGTCTTGCCATAGGTTGGGTTTTCTTACACCTCTTATGTTCCAATATGCAATGTTTGTCATTTAATAAAATGTTTTATACATACCTGCTTTGTGAGCATTTCTAAGACCAACAATAACCATGACTGACAACATTGAGTAATCCTGAAAAATCCAATTCTAATGACTTGATAATTATATATGATATTCAGTTTTTGTCCGTAAAAATAATTGGTGTTATGTGTTACTTGGTTACTCATCCACACATTAAATAAAGAAATGGTATGAAAGTAATAATTTGTAGCATTCTCATATAGATATTTGATCTTATAGATTTTATACTTAAAGCAATTCAAACAGAATACTCGAATGGTATAAAAAGTATGACATAGTTCATGATTTTCATTGTTAAAGTTGGTCGAAGTGATGCTATTGAGGTTATATAGCACAAAACTAAAACCGGGTGTTACCCTACCATACTGGTTGTTAAGCCGATTGACAGCGTTTGTAATACAACTTGTTTGGAATCCATTAAGAACACGATTTTTCTCACAATTTGGAGTAAGCATAGCATTAGAGTTAGCATTCACAATAAGCAAGAAATGCATAAGGCAAATAGAAGAATAGCAATATGAATTCAGGAAGTAGACATTAGCTGTTAAGCTTTGTAAGATATACATCTCTATCAGTTCAAAACATTGGTAGCTGTTAAGCTTTGCTATGAGATTGTTTCTTTGGCTGTTAACCCTTGGATGACCTCTGATATTATTAAATTTAACTGTTGAACATCCGGTGCTGATTTCCTTCGAAGAGGAAATACAGTAGTCAAAAGGAACATGACAGAGGTTGTTGTTGTTGGTGTCGACAGTAGAGAGTAGCAGCAGCTGGGCTTGTAGGCCAGAAAAACATATATAAGAGTTTAGATTGGCTACAATCGCATGAATCATAAGATCATATTTAGAAATCCAAATTATCAACAAAGGATCGTGGGCATAATGGTGACAGGTGACGGTGTAAGTGTAATTTAGATTAAAATTCCTCCCAAAATATTTAATTAAAACCGTGTTGTTTATAAGAGAGATTGAATTTTGAGAACCTAGTATGTTATTAAAGTTTATGCAATCAATCATATTCGGTTTGCAGGTCTTGAGATCAAACCTATGCCAGTTTCTATCATTCTAGACTATACATAAGCTAATAGTATGTTTAAGATGATAAAAATTTAATTGTGAAGAGATGGGAGGGTTTTGAGTGGAGATTTTTTAATCAATTGAAATTTTTACCTTCTACGCGCCTTTTACCAAGTATTTTATCTAGCTTTTTATTTAGGGTATCCACTTAATCCATCTAATAAATTTTGATATATTGATATATATTCACAAAAATATTAATTAGCATAGGTTTAAGATAAGATATTATCCAATTTTGTTAGATATTTAAGCAGATATTTAAGTTGATTATGATATATTTTTACCTCTTAAATATTCAATTAATCAATCTCATTTTTCTTATCATATATTTTATCAAATTTTATTTATTAAAAAAAATGTCTTGACCTAATTGTTTAAGATAATGAATATAACCCATAAAAAGATTTCACTTCCCTCTCTATACGAAGGGATTAATTTTCTTTAATCAATATTTAGTATATAGATATCTTAAAATAATACTTTTTTACAATCTTTCTATATTCAATCTAATTCTACCCATAATCCATATTTTTAAAAAATATTTATTGCATGAGAGATGGAAACTCATCTCATCATCTTCCTTATTCATTTCCATCAATCAACTCATATCATCTTAATCCTTCCATTTTATCTTAACTGTCCTATTTCATCATATCTCATCTTATATATCATCATTTAGCATCTTCTATATCATCTCAACACATGTCATCCCATAATATCATGTAACATCTCATCATGCTTCATAATTCAATTCAATATTCTAACAGGTCAAATCATGCTTCAATTCACATAAATCCATATCATAACATAGCTGCACATATCTCATTTCAGATTATTCCATCTTATCTCATTATGCTCATTTCATGTTCATCTCATCTCAACATATAATATCTCAAAATCTCAAAACACTTGATCATTTCAACTCATCATTATACCATATACCCATCATTTAGAATCATGCACCATATTATTATATATAAGTCATATTCATACTCTAAGGTATATTCATACTCAAATCATCACATCATATAACATATCATAAGAATATCAACATATCATAATTTATATACACACAAGGTAGACAAGTAAGTCAATTCCCCAGTTTTTCCCAAACCCTTAAGTCTCAAAATAAGTCAACGCAATAAATTAAGAATTCCTTTAAATCTTACTTAGCCAAATCCTGACATGAAGCATTTGAATCCTTAAACCGATTTCCCAAAATTATATTATTAAAAATAATCCCGGCATATCGGTTTTAAAACACAAATCCTTTTGAGGAACATTTTCAAAATACAAGTTTAAGGCTCAATCTCTATTTAAAATGTTTTCTCAAGTCATCAAAAATCCATTCATAAAGCATTGCTCTTTAATCAACTTATATTATTATTTTATCAAAATAAATCTTGACAAGGTTAGGATATTTCCAAAAATCTCGCTTTTCAAGTAATTAAATCAATTCCAACAAACCTATTTTTCCAAATTCTCTTTTAAGAATCCAAGGCTCATAATATAATATCTTTAAATCTTAATAACAATATTTTAAAATATCACCTTTATCTAATATATTAAAACGAAATCAATTTTTGTCTTAAGACATAACATTCACAATATATTACAATCCCCAAATATCTTAACATTTATGTCAATATACAATTCTTTATACATCATATTATATTCCAATTAATTCTATTTTAAAACAATTTATAATATATATATATATATAATTTACAGAAAATATTAAGTATATCAATAAATCAGAATAATATATAATAATAATAATACTTATAATAAAAATCCCATCACAATTTATACTAACAACTAACCTTAATAACACAAAATAACATCACCCAAAATCTGAAAAGCCCAACCCAAATCCAAGATCTCAGCCCAAAACCAAGGTCCGGATCCGATTCGGCCCAGACCTGATAGCCCATCTCTCTTCCTTATCAATTTTCGGATCCAATAACCCACTCCCTTAAAAGAACCGGTTTAGCCTTAAAAAAAAAAAACCGGACCCCTTTTCTTTTTAAAACAAAAGAACCGAATCGGGAGTTTACTGTTCACTTTCTTCCCCACCCACCTACTGCATTCGAAAAACAGAAGAAAGAAAGGGGCTTCACCGGCGGTTTCTGGTGGCTCTAACCACCTTCCAGACGCCATGGACACGAAAACAGACAAGGAAAGGAGAGAGAGAGAGAGGTTCGCACCGAGAGGGGAGGGGCTGAGGTTGTTGGAGGCTCGATCGGAGTCCTTCGAGGTTCGCCGGCGGCTCGAGAAGGTTATCTCAGACCGAGGCTGTTGGGTCGGAAACAGGGCAACCGAGGAGGGATCTTGGCGTCGGCGGCTCTCCTGGGTGCGTTGGGTTACTGTGATGCTCGGAGGAGTGAGAGAATAGGGATTACAATGTATCTGCTAAAAGAACCCATTCAACGATTATTACAAACTGAAGCAAAAAGATTATCTATACATTTGAGACTTTATTTGATGAGCATGGTTAGTTTTAGCTTTTAGCTAAATATCACCAGTGAGTTTGAGGAATGAAATTCATGACAATTCCCAGTACATACAATCCAAATCGATGCTTCGCTCTTTCAACTAAACCTCAGCAGACAAACAAAAAATAAGATGAAGTTGATTTTCATGAACTGTTCTGATTTCTAGTTTTTATATTAAAAAGTAATAGTATCAACCTATTACTTAATGGATGCAATCAGAAGATAGATACTTCCTATAAATTAGGAAGATTGAGAAAAAAAGAAGCAAAAGACTATCTTTACTAAAGTTACAAATTGGAATCAAATAGTGAAAATTTAACTAAAGCCTAAGCAAGTTTAAAGCCTAAATTCCTAATTCAAGCCCCCAAATATCCAAAACCCTCCATTGCATTAACTGAATCAAGATTGAGAAGAGAGAAGAGTACCTGTGATGAGGGTGTACTGTTCTCCGATAGATGTTGAATCGAGTCAATTCTTCATCAAGGTTGCCGTCGTGGTGAGCTCCCGCATTGCCATCGTTCTCTCCTCGACCTGGCGACTGCGTGAACCATCTGTTGTTAGGTGACCAATCGCCACCACCGTCGGATGTGCTCGTTGGGGCTAGAATCGGTGACGCTCCTAGGTTGTGCGCTACCGCAAAAGGAGCGGATTTGGTCGGAGACGGAGATCACAGTGCGGATCTCTTTGGACCTGACACCCTAGCAGTGAAAAAGAACGTGATTAAAGGTCTTCAGTGGATGAGAAGGAAGAAGGCCAGTAATTAAGAATGAGGGCAGAACGTGGCTAAAAAGAGCGGTTTTTAATTTTGATCAGTGTTGGACACGTGACTCATTCTCTAACAAAATATTGAAAGTTTAATCACAACCCTTAATTCCATTCAATTCGACGGTCGAGATTTGTTCCTAGTTTACATTGTAAGGGTTGTTTACATCCGATCCATACTATATATATATATCAAGAGAAAGAAAGAGAGAGAAAGAGAGGTTGGGTCATGTGTTTCTATCCCTTACGGTATTAAGTGTTAACAAATATAGGCCATTGATTGATTAGAAATGGATGGATGAGATTAATTGAGATTTTCCCTTTTTATTTAAATAAAAATGATTAGACCCCACCACTTTTATATCCAAATTGCTGAAGCGGAAGCGCGTGTGTTGGTTTTTTTTGTGAGGTAACGTTTTTTTTGGAGGAGGAGATTTTGCTTGCATTGTGTGTTCGATGAATAATGATGAAAAAATTACCGAATAATTCAAGATTATCAACAAATAAAGACTTTGAACTTCCGGAATTTGTTTGCACTTTGTGATGTAACGTTTTTTTTGGTGGGGTAATGTTTTTTTTTGTGTGATGCACTGTTTGAACTATTCGATAATGTGATATTAATTATTCGCTAACTTATAGTTATTATTCGTGTGTAAAGAGTAGTTATCGTTTAGATAATAGCAAAAAGGTTGGTCAATTTTACAACTATTCACTAGGTTAATAGTAATTATTCGCTAAATTGATCGTTATTTTTCATTTGTAGATGGGATTTATCATTTAGATATTAACAAAAGCGTTGGTCAATTTTCAACTATTCGCTAGGTTGATAGTAATTATTCGCTAAGTTGATACTCCCTCCGTTCGGCAAAACTTGTCATTTTAGCTTGTTTCACAAGTTTTAATGCAATTAACAAATGTACTAATTTACCCTCAATTATTACCCTCATTTTTTACTTTATTGAAAACTACAACTAACAAACCATCAATCATATCAAGGGCATTTTTGTAAAGTCAATGACAAAATACCTACAATGACAAGTTTTTTTGAACAAAAATGACACCCTAAAATGACAAGTTTTGCCGAACGGAGGGAGTAGTAATTATTCACTAGGTTGAAAGAGTATGTAAATGTAATTCTTGATTTCTCACATATAATTAACCACATACAAATGAATAATTCCTTATTATCAATGAATAATGACTCTGAACTTGCGGAATAGTCAATAAATTCATGAACAATTTTACACAAAGTTTGAATTTCAAGAAAACCACATCTAATTACCAACATACATATGAATAATTCCTTATTATCAACGAATAGTGACTCTGAACTTGCCGAATAGTTGATAAATTCATAAACAATTTTAAACACAATTTGAATTTTAATAAACCCATATCTAATTACCCACGTAAATATGAATAATTCTTTTTTATCAACGAATAGTGACTCTAAACATGCCGAATAGTTGATAAATTTATAAACAATTATAATTAGAATACACCGTAAATCACTAAAAAGGGTGGTGAGAGGAGAACGTACATCTCAAAAATAAAAATCTCAAAAAAAAAAAAAATTCAAACTCAATGGATATAATTTCATGAAATTACATGAGAGCTTGAAAATTTACTACACGGGTACATCGGAGGGAAAATAAAAAACAAGCAATCTACTGATGAACGATTTCCAAGTCCCATCCAATTCTCCAATCCAAAGTTTCAAACCATAAATTGGCAGTCCTAGTGACTATCCCTTTCTCTAATATACCATCCAGAGCTAGGGCAGTAATCAAGGTAATTAAGTGGAAAATTACCACGTAGCGCGGGCATCGCACAGGAAGCAACAAGCTTGGGGGATTTCTCGACCTCGACCAGGCACATACGGCAGTTGCCAGCGATGGAGAGGCGGTTGTGGTAGCAGACCCTGGGAATGTCAACGTCGGCGACCTCAGAAGCCTGGAAAACGGTGAATCCCTTGGGGATTTTGACTGCGTGGCCGTCGACGAAGACCTCGATGGCGCCATCAGGGTTGGAGAAGTGAACTCTAGCGCCGACCGGAGGACGAGGGCTTGAATCGACGCCGAATGAATCGAACTCACCTTCGATCTTGTCATCTCCTTCGACCTATTCTACGACCACCATCGCAATCGACCGACGTCGGGTATCCACCGCACGATGTTCGTACTGTTCTAACAACTGGGAAGGCAGACGATTTTCGGGTCGGGGTGGCGACATAACTTCAACACGAGGGAGTTTGTGGAGGTGTACAACCTCGGCTTGCCGGTCGCCGCCGTCTACTTCAACTGCCAAAGGGAAAGAGGCCATGGAGGAAGAAGGCGGTAGCTAGGATATGCAGTGACCGAGAAGGAACGGCCATGGGAGTGTCGTGAGGGAAGCAGGAGGCGGAGAGTAGAGAGGGATACAGTTTAGGGTTTTACAAACAAACTAGTTCAGTATCCGCTCTGTGTGCGGTTTTTTTAATTTAAATAAATTTAATAATAAAACTCATTTATTCAATTAATTAATTAATTTATTCCATACTTTTGATTTCTCAAATCTGAATGAATTTATACTTAATTAATATAAAAGTTAATTTCTTCTTACTCCGGTCTTACTCCTTCATCCTTGCTAGTTAGTGCATATTAGTGGAAACGACATATGAAAAGCTATAATTTCTCAAATCTGAATGAATTTCTACTTTATTGATAATGTATGAAACAATATGTGAAAAGCTAGTAAATATTAGTGGAAACAACAAAATAACATACCTTGTAACCAATCAGCACATTATTTCGAAAAGCTTACAAAGAAAATCCTAAACAAAGTCGTAAATAACATGCAATAACAACACTAAAAAGAAGGGAAAAGACGTCAACGTTACGTTTGTGAAATAACATTAACAATCTAAACTATATATAAGTCAAAATCTAAAAATCTATCCATAATTATATGTATAAAATCCAAAAATATATCTTATAAATATATCAATACCTTCAAGATATATAGGAAAATTTTATTTCTTATTGAATTCATAAGCTGATAACTTTTACACGGCTAAGTATTATTTTTTCAATTTACCCAAAACATTTTATCTTCTTCATATTGATAAAGTTATTGATAAATTTATTTAATTATTATGACCATACTAAGTATTATTTCAATTTTGTCAAAACTTTTTATCTTCTAAAAATATTTTTATATTGATGAAGTTATTGATAAAGTTATTTAATTAATATGTCCATGTAATATATTGATAAAGTCATTATCTTCTAAAAATATGTTCATATATAGTGAAAATAGGTAAAGTCTTATCTTGCATAATAGTCTTTAAAATTAGTTAATACGGAGTATCTTCTAAAAATATATCCATATCTAATCAAATTGGGTCAAATTTTATCTTATGCATATATAGATATATTGATTAAATAGAGTTAGAATAAAAATTTATCTTATGCATATATTTTAAAATTAGTTAATAATATCTTCTAAAAATATATCCATATTTAATCAAATTTGGTCAAATTTTATCTTAGACATATATAGATATATTGATTAAATATTATGCATATATTTTAAAATTAGTTAATAATATCTTCTAAAAATATATCCATATTTAATCAAATTTGGTCAAATTTTATCTTAGACATATATAGATATATTGATTAAATATTATGCATATATTTTAAAATTAGTTAATAATATCTTCTAAAAATATATCAATATTTAATCAAATTTGGTCAAATTTTATCTTATACATATATAGATATATTGATTAAATAGAGTAAGAATAAAATTTTATCTTATACATATATTGATTAATTTAAAATTTTTTGATTGGTTCATACGACTACGATTAAGGAGAAGCCGTCATGTGTCTCAGGGGACTTCTCCTTTATTATATATAATAATTGATGATAATTGATGAGAGTAATATAAGAAAAGTAGTGGTTCCACCTTTTTTATTTAAAAAATTAAAAAAATCTAATTAATCCTGGCCTTTCATTTTGTTTCGATCAAGGACCTATATTTGTTACGGTATAAGACACTAAATTGGGAAAGATTCCATACCAAAAATGCAAGCGACTCTAATAATCTAATTTTAAAAACAGCTAAATTAATTAAAATTTAAAAAACATTTCCCAATTTAGGGTCTTATCCTATACTCTTGGGGCATAGGATAGAAAAATCATATTTGTTAACATTTAACACCGTATGATTTGTTAACATTTGATTCATATTCTCTATATATATATATATAGGAAGGATTCGGTTGAGAACACCCCGATACGGTGAGAATGAAAAAAACAATCTTATTGGTTGATAAAGATCTGATTTTTAATTAAAAAAAAGCTCTCACGCGCTTCGATCTCCTCTATTGAACTTCACGGCTTCTTTGGTACTCCTTCCCAACATAAATTGATTCCATTCGTCCTCCCCAAATCTCGCCACCATGCCAATGGCGGATACTAATTTACTTGCAGTGCTTATACGATTCCAGCCTCCGATCATCATCAAATTATGATCTTCAACCTTCAATCATCCAGAAAGAAAACTCCTTTTACTCATACGTATCAGGAAACGCGATCTGAGGAAGAAGATCGAGAAGATTTGTTCGGCGGAGCTTCGAAAATGGAGGTGAAGCGTCAGACGGCGAACATGCTGGTTTCCCGGCTAGGTTCGGTGTCGGAGTAGACGCGGATCGCCGCCTTGTGCGAGCTCCGGCTGCTGTCGAAATCCGATCCGGAGATCCGCCCGATGAAGGAGCTGTCCCTTTCCTCGCCGAGACTCTCTACTCGGCCGCTCCTGTTGCGCAGGAGAATGCCGCCGCCGCGCTCCTCAACATCTCCATCTCCGCTCGAGAAGTCGCCATGTCAACGCCTGGAGTTTTAGAGGCCTCGTAGAAGGCTGACTGCAGTGAGAAAGAGGGCAAAAATACTTTTGATATAATACTACTGTATCTCTGTATTTACTTAGAGCATGTTTATCGGTGAGCAGGGTTCACCAATAATTTACATAGACAAAAAAATAAAAGAAAAATGAAAGAATAAGTGAGGTGGTCATGAGTCCGGGAAAAAACAATCTTAAAGATGAGTCCGAGCTTCTTTTAAATCGATTTTTCTCTATTTTTGTTAATGTAAAAACTTTTAAAAAATTTATTTTTGAATGTAATTTCTTTTTATCTATCTATAGACACCCATATTGCATATGTTTTTTTTTTTAAAAAAGTGAAGTTAAAAGTCCGGGAACGGGCTCACTGATAATTTGCTGAAAAGGTAAAAAATTGGGTTGGGCTCTTTAACTGACGTGGCAGTTGAAAAGTAAGTTAACAGCCCGAAACGAGGCTCACTGATAAACATGCTCTTACTACCTTGCTCGTTATGTAATGCATCTCATCTTACAAATATAAATGATCCATACTAGACCTGTCAATCGGGTCATTCGGGTCACGGGTAAATCGGGTTCCGGGTAAATTTAGTTACCGGTCATTCCGGGTCGAGCCAAACCGGGTTTGTCTCGGGTTCGGGCCGACCCACCGGGTCAAAAAACTTGAACTTTTTGAAGATTTTTTTTAAATATTAAAATAAAATCAAAATTAAATTGTAATATAAATATGTCAAATTAAATTAAATAATAATATTATAATTAAATTTATAAATATCATTTTAATAATATTATTATGTTAATATTTTAAGCATAAAAAATTACAAATAAGTGTTCTACACATACTGTAATTATAAAATATATAAGTTATTTAACTTATGAGTGACCTTAACGCATACAATTGCATGACGAATCTGTGTGGGGTCAATCTGGTGCCTTTGTGGCGTCTACAAAGTGCTGACTCACCGGGTCGATTTTGACCCAACGGTTTACCGGGTTTTGACCCTAAAAATACCGGGTAATTCGGATTCGGGTCGATTTCGTGTCCCGGGTCAAAAACACCGGGTTCAAACCCTTAAAATTACCGGACGTACGGGTCGGGTCATGTTTTGACAAGTCTAATCCATACCATGAATAATTAAATTCAATGGATCAAAATAATTTTTTTTCAAAATTGAAATCATTTTACCTTTTAATATATTTTTTAAAATTTTAAAATAATTTTATAATAATTAATAAGTATGTATTATATTTTTTAAAATAAAAGTATCAATATTTTATAAAGTTTTTATCTTTTTAAAAAATATATTTGAAAAATAGAATGACATGAATTCTAAGACGAAATAGGGTACTACATTAAATGAGATTGGTTCAGTGACTAAATAGAGAGTGGTTCAGTGACTAAATAAAGATTGGTTTAGTGACTAAATAGAGATTGATTCAGTGACTAAATAGAGATTGGTTCAGTAAATAAATAGAGATTGGTTCAGTGACTAAATAGAGATTGGTTAAGTGACTAAATAGAGAGTGATTTAGTGACTAAATAGAGAGTGGTTCAGTGACTAAATAGAGATTCGTTCACTGATTAAATAGAGATTGATTCACTAACTAAATAGAGATTGGTGATTAAATAGAGATTGGTTTAGTGACTAAAAAAGTAATTATAAATTAGAGTTTCAATTACAAGGTTGCCATTATTACATACACAGCCTAAGTCCAGGCTCCACTTCCTCTTCTCCCCATTCCAAGCCCAGATCCAATTCCAATTCAATCAGGTTTCATCTTTTCTCTCACCACCAAAACCTCCAAATCAAATGCAAATTAACAAACCCTACCCCCGGGGCTGGACCGTCGTTGATTACGGCTCCTAGATTGACCATCGGACTTTCCGCTTTCACTAGGCGCCAACCCACAACGCCTCTCCTCAACCTCTCGGTGATGGACCATCATTGATTACTGGTCCCAGATTGACCCTCGGACTTTCCGCTTTCACTAGGCGCCAGCCCACAACGCCTCTCCTCTCCCTCTCGGTGACTCGGGCTCCTAAAGCTGCAAATTCAGCTTCGCCTGAAAGACTGAAAGTAGAATGTAAGCATAAAAACGCTTAACATTTGGATTGTAAATCATTGCATGAATGTGAAATTGAGCACTGTGTATGAATTCTGCATAGTTGAAATTATAGAAATCACATTTTAGGTTTTGATTTGATTCAATTGTGCATAAATTGCGATTGCGATTGCGATTTAATTTTTGAAATTTGTGTGTTGTATGCTCAAATTTTGGAAATTTAATTTCTACCTGTAAACATTTGTGATTGCATGCAATTGTTTTTATTAGATTGAATTTATTTGTATATGATTGTGCATCTGTATATGTAAATGTATAATTTGATAAAGAATTGAGATTGTTGTTGGCAAAACTTGAAAAGTTAAATAATTTATATTTCAGCAACAACTACTATCAAAGCTTCTACTCCTGGAATATCATTTTTATTTAAGGATGCATTTAACCATACATTTTGAGCCGAGAAGACAGGTATTTCCAATCATCAAAACATAAAAAGGAATAAAATTCCTCCCATTTATTATAAAACTTTTATGATACTTCAATGTAGATGCATTTCTAAACAGCAAGAAGCTTAGTTTTTTTTCCTGTTCTAAGTGCAAGTGCAAGTAATCTTGAAGCATATATGAAAATTTCTTATGAACATCTATGAATCAGAACTCATTGCAATGTTTTAGCAGCATCTTTTCTAGATTATGGATACATCTCATTTACCTCCCCATATTATAACTTTGTCAACAAAATACTTTTATCTCCAATTTCAAGCTTTGCTTCAGCCTTCGGTTGCTGCTGCTTATCTCTCTCTCTCTCTCTCTCTCCACAGATCGTTTCTTAAGCACTCAATTTCATCCTCACCTGATCACATTTGCAATATCACACAGATTAATCTCACTCCCTCGCTTTATGTATGCCGTTTGCGAATGAATCTTGTCCTAAATAGAAAATAATACAACACAAACAAAAAATGTCGAGTTTGTAAATAAAATGTTTTGGTTAAATCATGATGTGTTTGCTTTTCAGAGTGGACAAGAAACAGATTTTATCTTAGTTTCATGCACTGGATCAGGACTAGAGTCTACCAGAAGGGAGCAAGTTTGTACTACATGGATAACTTTTACTATGAGGTGTATGTAGTTTCATGTACTACAAACAATTGTGATGAAATTCGTGAACGCTAAGCTCTTTAGCATTTGTAAATAAAGAAACATGGATAACCTCAGGAGAAATTAGATGTTGATTATCTGTATTAACAAATTTTGACCAAGGCTTCCTGCTATGTCTGCATTTAATTTTTAGCATAATAAAAATCCAAATAAATATTCAGCTATGAAAATGTGTTTGAGCATTACTTGGATCGGGGAGTCACATGCTATGGAGAGGAGCTTTGACTCCTTAAAGTGCAGGAGCATATACATGAGAGATAAAAAGCGGTGCATGTATAAGGATTGTGCTTGGAAACATGAAATGAAAGGGGCATGGCAAACCAAAAAGAATATAAATTGTATCCATCATTACCCGTTCCACATTTGTCTAAACATTTTCCATTTAAGACATGTCTTCCGGATGGTAAAGGGTATATCTTACTCAAAATAAGGTATATCCATTTAAGTATGAATTTGAGTTGGCCTTGTTTAGAAAGATTATTTGCATCAAGTATGAGTTTGAGTTAACCTTATTTGCTTGGCTACCTCTGAAACGCAGGATTAGCATAGCTTGTAATTAGAAATGTCTTACTCATTTTCAATTAATCTTTTTTGTGAACTTATTTTTTTCCCTTCTCTTTACTTTTATTTATCTTTTATTAAACAATAAATATAAGTAAACAAAACAGAAATTTTTTGCCGGAATTAATATTTTAGCAAATTGAATAAATCTTTCTAACTCACCACCAATGCTTAAAAAATATTCCTAAAGCTGAAGCATAGAATCCAAAGGCTAAGAAGTAGAGCTCTGTGCAAATTTCAATTAAAGTCCCTAGGAAAAAGGTCAAAACCAGTAAAACTTACTGTACAAGGTATGCACTTTGCAAAACTCAAACACCTCTGTTGTTAAGAATGCAAAGACTCAACCTAGACAATAGACATAATTTTAGTTTGCACCACTAGCGTCAACCAAAAATGACCACCCACATCTAAATGCTACAACTTACAATAGTGTAAATTAGTCCAAAAGTCAAGTTCATACTCAAGATGAATATCCAAAATTGAGTCCAGACATGAAATTCTAGAGTTGAGAGAGGAAGGGAAGAGGGTGGGAAGCCAATTCAAATATGTTGAGCCAAGATGCAAAGTTTAACCCATGGAGATAATTTCTTTTGTTGTCTGAAACTGAAAAAAGAACTTGCATCATCTAATTTAACATTGATCTTGATAAGTCCAAATGTATTTTTTTTTCCAATGATAATGATTGTAACGGCCCGGGGTTACGTTTCGAAGGTCGGATACCTTCGTTCGGATGTTGCAATTCAGGTACGGGTCGAAATTTCAAACCTCGAAGATAAGTATTCAAAGCGGGGATTTCGAACCCCAAGCAATCAAAGTCGCGGAAATTCAATTCAAATGAAAGTAAAACAGAACCAAGGTTTAGATACAAGTGCCACGACAGAGCCGGGTCAAAACCAAAACAAAGTGGGTGATTGCCATTTGTCAGGTTAGAATATATTAGCCGGATTCTTCAATTCGCCAAGAGGTTCCCCTTCACAGAAGCAAGGAGCAATCAAGAGCGGTACCTAACACCATCCACGAAGTCAGGCCCGGTGATCGCCTGCGGGTCCTCTGGCCACGCTGAGGCCACAAAACATGCCAATACCTAAAATAAAAGATGACTAATGCAGTACAAGATTTAAATCACACTATCATGCCCCTAGTATATATATATATATATAATATGCGGAAAAGAACTGTAAAGGGCCCAAGACAATGCCAAGTGGCATATCCCTCTCCTACCTCTGCACCCCTTCCCGTTAGTGCAGAGACTGGCCAGTTCGGTGCTATAGCATAGCAATATCCTCGTGGTGGTGCACTAACCACGACATCATCATATCATATCATATCATCTCATCTCTTGCCCAATGGTACTGGGCTATCATATCATATCGTCTCATCTCTTGCCCGATGGTGCTGAGCTATCATATCATGCTCATATCGACTCGATAGACACAGGGTACCCGATGGGGCTGGGCTACCCTATGACCCTAGCAAAGACTCTAGGCCTATCACATATAACGGTCGTTCTGTATTCAAACACACAAAGTAAACACATGCTCAATTCAATGCAATCCTAGCATGATACTACATGACATTCTTTAATATGCAACAAAACTACACATTACATGACACATCAGGCAGGAGGTCCAGATTACTGAGTAAGTCCCGTAGGATACTTACCTGAAGATGCAGAACAGCAAGATAACACAAGTAAGGGCCCAAATGCAAGTCCAAAGCAATCCAAAAGCAATACACACCTATCATCAAGCCATTTCCGTAAGCTACCGGACCAACATTCATACGCACGAAACCCAAGTTTCTCAACATCCTTAAAACCAACCGATAGTAAAGCCGTTTTCCAAAACCTTAAATCCAAAATTAAGTCAACTCATATTCAAAATAATTCTCAAATCATACTTGGCCAAATTCCGACATTAAACATTTGAACCTTAAAACCAATCCCTCAAAATCACATTAGAGAAATGATTCCGGCATTTTAAATTTCAAAATAAATCCATCTTCTCAAACCTTATATACAAAACATTAACTCTTAGTCAACTTGCAAATTTATACTATTAAAATAATTCCGGCATAATTTACTTTATTTAAAACCATAATCTTAAAATTCACCTTTATAAAACCTTACATGAAATAACTCTTCTCAATAATATTTATCAAAAAAAAAAACAAATACAATACCAAAATTAAATCATCTTTACTCATCATATTTATAATTCAAAGTCAATAAATTATCTCACTTTTAAACCATGTAAAATAATATATAAAATAACATACATATATATATATAACAATTAATATTACTATTAAAACCTTATATTATATATATTAATATTTCAGAATATATATATATATATTTATTTTCCCAAAATCCGAAATAACAATTAATATAACACACACACACAAATATATATATATAAACATCACACATTAACACTTTAACCCAATCCAAACCCGAAATTCCAGATCCAAACTCGAGCCCAGCAAGCCCAAATAAAAGAAGGATCCAGCCCATACCCTTAGCCCAAACCCGCAGCCCAACCCGGGATGAAAATAAAAGGAGGAAGGAAGATCCAGATTCGAAATTGATATAACCCGAATCCACCAAAACGAAGCCCAAAATAAAAGGCCCACTCACCCCTCTCATATAAACCCAACCCGAACAAAATAAAAAAGAAGGGGGGTCCACGCACTGACTCGGCGCCAAGGTGGAAGGGTGGCCCACCTTCTATCTACCTCTTCCCCATGAGCCGAAGGAGGAAAACAGGGCAGCGGCGCCCGGAAGGGAAACGGAGGAGGAAGGGAGAAAGGGAAGCTCGCTGGTGGTGCTCCCGGGCTCCGGCCACCCATTCCGACACCCAACCCGACAACTCAAGACCAAAAACGAGCAAGAAAGAGGAGATGGGAGAGTGCTCACCGAAGGGCTGAGGAATGATGTCGGTGAGCTCGATCGGTGCTCCTTCGGTTCGCCAGAGATGTAAACAGCGCGCTCGTGGCCTAGGACGGGGGTAGGGGTTATTAAAAGAGGACCTTTATGATGTTTGAGGACGAAAGAGGAGGGAGTCGAGCTTACCATGCTTGGATTGGAAAACAGGGAAGGAGAAGAAGAAAGGGGCGGCGGCGGCGGTCCTGCCGGCGGCTCGGGCGCACTCGGACGTTGGAGGAAGGACAGAGGCGGCCGGGCTGCTGCTGCTTGCTGTTGGAAAGGAACAAAGGCCGGCTTTTTGACGGAGATGAGAAGGGTGGAGCTTTGGTTGTTCCGGGAGAAACAGAGGGGAGAAGAGGCTCGCGGCTTCAGATCCAACTGTGACGAGTGACGACGGAAATGATGGATGGGAGACCCGATGTGATCGGTCCATCCGCTTGGAAACAGGGTCGAGTGGAGCTAATGGTGGTGCTCGGCAACCCGACGGAAATCCGGGGTTTTCCTGGTGGTTTTCAATGGCTAAAGGGAAAGAAGGAGATGGGTTTGAGAGCTTTTTATGGATAAGACTTAGGGTTTTCTGGCAATTGCAGAGAAATGGGGAAGAAGGGGTGTGTGTTGGTGGTCTGTGTGGGTGAGGGAGAAGAGAAAAAGAGAGGAGGGGACCTCTTCTTTTGACAGAAAAACTGAGAGACAGAGAGAGAGAGAAATAAAAGAAAAGAAAAAAAAATGAAAATATATGGAATTTGTTTTCCCACAATACCAATTCAAATTAGCGGAATATACTCAAAACCCGCTCGCCCGATCGAATCCCGACTAAATCAAATTTAATCAAATTTCAATTCAATTTCGAGATAACGGATTTAAATTAATCTCTATCAAAACTCGGAGCTCGAAAAGCGGAAATAGTTTCCGTCAAAATCTCAATTCAAAATGATGTCGAAAGGATTTTAAAATCTAAACTTACGCTCGAGGATGGGTTTTCTCCCATTTTACAAATTGAATAAAATAGTATGTATTCAATGAAAATAATCAAAATATAATATATAAATATATTTGGTCTTTACATTTATCCACCTCTAAAAACAAGTCTCGTCCCCGAGACTAAAATCATTTCAAAGCAATGGGATGAAGTTTTAAATCGGTGAGTCCGAGGACCATGTCCAAGGATCTTGTAATCATCTCGGTTGTGTCTTCAGGGATTCTCACAACATCCTAGTCACGGTCGTGACATCTCCAATTGGTCTTGTCAAGTGTGTAATAAGCGCCCTTATCACATCCTCGCTTCGACCTTTCGGAAGTATCACAACTCTAAAAGTATTATAGCGTCCGACTAGGTCTTAGCAAGCAATCTATAAGCGCCCCTATAAAATGCTTGTATCCACTTCGTGAGACGTCATAATGTAAATCCAGTTCGTAAAACCTCAAAGCGTTTTGTAAATGGAAATATTATTATCTAAATCATTGAAACTCTCGACTTCTTTAAAACCCCAAGTTGGTCCTTTTCAAAACCGCTCAAAATCTTCAATTTCGACGTTTAATCAAGCAGCTTTACACCAAAACAAGTCAAATCCTTTCAAATCAAGATTCGTCAAGACTTCCGAAAACCAAATCAATTTCCCGCATATCAACCAATCAACTCAAAAGCCAGGAGGTGGAATCATCCACCTCTAAGGGTTAATCCCATATTCTCTTCCAAGGTTCCAAGGTCATTTTATCATCATCCTCAACTCAATATGCACATAAGTAAATGAACTCATCGACTCATAACATCATCAGCCACCGCTCATATGGGAATCTCAACACCAATCAGGATAATCTCAAACAATCGACATCTCAACCGCATAACATGATTACCCATAACATAGATCATACCATCCCTTCAGAACACACCAAAAGCAATCACAAAAGCTTAACATCATACCATGAGTCATAAAGTATATCTACCTCATACAGAAGGCATCACAAAAGCATCATCGAATTCTCATAACTTATCACGCAAGCACACATGTCAAGAGAGCAAAGAGGTTAGGTGTCATGGAGTCAGTAAGCTACTACAAGTCGAATATCGCGATCGCATCTCAACACCGCAACACAAGTGGAACCAGTCATAACAAGGGTTTTTCACTTAATGAACACATAACTCACCTAATAATCTTATCAGCCTATCTGAATTCTATTCCGCGTTGTCATAACAGATTTAGCATGTCAATTCAAACATTATCATGGTAAGGTAGCCATAGCAGAATCTCATCCCAAAGTCAACAGACTAATATTAATTGTCAACACATTAACACACAAGGTCATGCCACTTAAGCTTCAGTAAAAGGAAAGATCTAACCATATACTGTTAAGGAGGTAAGTCGAGTTCTCAAATTACAAATAATAAAGATGTAAATAAATGTAAACCGACTCTTAGCCTAAGCAAATAATTACAAGACTTCCTCCCGTTGTAGTGGAAGGGTAGTCAGGATCGATCCACGAGGAGGCGTGTCAGCGGGATCCTAGTAGCTTTGGAAATCTCAAGTCTGCGTCGACTAGAAGCCTTGATTTCGACCTTGGGCCTCGATGTCGACCTCGGCTGTCGATGTTCTCTACAACAGAAGACCTGCAGAGACAAAAAAACAAGTGGTCGATATCGACTGGAAGGGGTCGATATCGATGTCAGTCACGAAATCGACTGGCTCAGAAGACTGCCAGTCGACACAGTAGGGTTGATATCGATGCTAGGGGGTCGATATCGATGTTAAGCAAACTCCGCAGTGATGATCGTCGTCGACTCAGAAAACTGTCGAAGAACTCAGTGGTCGATATCGACGTCTGGGGTCGATATCGATGTCTTCCTGCAGTGGGTTAGTTTCTCGTCGGCAAAGAAGGGCCGAAGATTTGAGAATGGGGAGAGAGGAAATGAACAGAAATAAAACAGAGGGTTTTGGGTGTATAAAATATGTAAAAAGCAACTCCTAGGATTAGGGTTTACCACAACGTTAACCAATGCATGCGATAAGATAAATAAGACGGACAATTGCGCTATTTCACCCGAGGGACAAGCTTTCGCCGTACACCAACTCTTAGGATTACTCTTGCAAATAAACCTAATTGTCTCTACCAATTTTATGTTTATAACTCAAGTTGTTAGCATGAATCCCTTTTCTTTCGATTAGGACTAAACATAGAATCGTAGGAGGAGAGATAGACATAACGATATCGACATCAAATACTTACCTCAAGCGCGCATGGCTAACGTCGGGCTCACCCCGACCCTAAGAGCTTTGGGGAACTACTCGCTTCTCATCATGGAACTCATTGTTGATTGAAAGGAAGAAACTTGCATTAAAATAAACTCTGAAGCTTTACAACTCAACGTCAACTTTTGCAAACGTCAAACCCTAAAACTTCTCTCTAACTCTAACTCTATTGTCTTGATTTATGATTGTTTCTTGGATGATTGAATGCCAGCCCCCTAGGGCTTTATTTATAGGCTACTAATCCTCGCTATCCAAGGATTGTAACGTCTATCTAAACTATGAACTCTATCCAAACAATTAGGATAGGTCTTTTATTTTTGATAAAAACATAAATAACTTAAAGCTAAAAGATAAATAAAACTTCAGCTGCCATCTATCTTGAAAGTGTAAGATAATCCCGTGCCTCCTTGAAGATATAGTTCCAATCCGCATCTCGAAACCGAGTCTATCTTCTGTCGAGGTAAGGGGTCGATATCGACACCAGAGGTCGATATCGAAGTCTCTGTTCCTGCTCGACTTGTTCAGCTCTGGTCGATGTCTATGTTGAGGTCGATATGGGGGTCGATATCGACACCAGAGGTCGATATCTGGGTCTAAGGTCGATATCTACCTCTGCTAAGCTTCACTTGGCTTCTCCGTTTTGACTCAGATTTCACTCGAATTCCTGCATGGTTAGCTCAAAACTTGTGCAGACCCTATTTCTTGTACTTTAGCCCATTCTTACACAAGTTTATATTCTTTTGAACCTTTTCTTTGGAGATCGAATGAAATATGAAGTCAAACGATGCAATAAAAGGAGATATAAATATGTACATCAAAACACCCCATACTTAGACTTGCTTGTCCTCAAGCAATAACCAAGCAATAACCAACACCTACAACACACCCTTCAAGTCTTCGCCCTTTGTCAAAAGCAACATCATAAGCGGTAGCAAAGCAAAGCAAGTGAATTTAACGTCATAGCACATATTTTGGCGATCCATAGGCATACGAAATTTTGATCCAACCTCACAGGGATAATGTGTTTGCTCTCAACTCTCATGTGTTTAGGCTATGAAGATCAACTGTCAACTCAATTCCATATACAATCTCATAAACATTGCAATTTATAAAAATCCACTTCGCAACCAATTATGAAAATGCAATAAGAACCATTAGGAGGACTTTCGCTCAATGGAAGACTTCAAAGAAGACTCCATTCGGCTGGGTTGTAATGGGGCTTGGTATGAAATAAAAGGGTATTGAATTATTTGGCTATGTGGTGCTTATATAATTTGGGAATCAAGACTCCTAAATCTCAACACTTGCAATATCCAAACCATCACTCTTCAATGTTGCACTTTCCAAGCTCAATCTCCTATAATGCTCTTTCCCAAATCATCTTTCCATAATATGCTTTAAAGATGCACTAAAAGATGTAAACCATTCTACCAACCCTTATTTCAAACTCTAATATACCTCTAAAAAATATAACACTTGTATGAATAAAAGACTTAAGGATTTTGGCTCATGCACTATATATATACATCTTTATTTTTTCGGATTTTTTTTTCTTTTTTTTTTTGAAAATAATAAGTAAATACTAAAAGAATAGGTGCATTTATATTGTGAGCCAAAAAAATCCTTTTATAAAATATGACAAAATGTAAATATGTACCAACCCATAATTTCCTTGCTCAAAACTGGACATGATGCTCTTTTCTTTCCACAAGGCATTAGTCCAGCCAATCTAAGTCTCAATTCCCAAATGGGGGTCAGGCTCAATTCGGCTAGGGGTAATTTTGTGGAGTTTGTATTTTCAGGCTCAGGCTAATATTCTGGCTTCAAGCAGGGATAATGCAGGGTAGGTAAAGAGAGGACAAAAATGGCTTAAAAGATGCCTCCATCATTTAATTCTTGTAAACATAAACATATATATATGCATTGGCTTTGAATAACTATCACAACATTTAGAGATGCATAGGAAGAGTAAATTCACTCAAGAAAGCGGAGGGATTTTTGATGTTCTCCCTATAGGCCAAAATTCTCACAAGGACAATTTTTGTTGGATTAGCTTTTTAGCCTTGGATCATATGTGCTCAATTTCATCACAAGTTCACAATCTACTATAAAAATTTTAAGGACTTAGGCTAAACCATCCAAATATGCCATAGGGTTTTGTTGAAGGGTTTATTTTCAATCAAATAAATTTATAAGATCGAAACCCCGCTATAGTATAGTAGGGTCAAGTTCGTTCACAGGGAGAAAGTCAGTGACTCAATTTTAGTTACCAAAGAGCAAGAATAGCGAGGAGAGGTGACAAATGTAGAGATTTTTGGGGTTTTGTGGACTGCTGGAATTTTTAGGAAATATCAATAATAATAAGGATCCCCACAACGATAATCATGCAAGCATTGCAATGAATCATATAAAAAATCATGTTTTTATCTATTAAATAGGTCAACTTGCATCAACCCTAGCAAAGTAATCAATTTATTTTCACAAATTAATAAACTCTACTAACAATCTTAATTAGGTTATCAAACTTGCGTTCAAAACCCTAATTACCATCCAATTCACAATTCAATCTTTCAATTCAATTGCGAAAAAGGAATTTCCCCAATTTTCATTGAGTAATTAAGCATATAAATAGATAAGAACCAATCAATTCATCAATTCACAGCAAAATTGCAAGCATAACTATCGTTGGGATCACCCCAACCCTAGAAAAGGCGACTACTCACGCATATTCATGGTGAATAACTCAAAATTAATGAAAAGACTAAAAATCAGAAATTTAAATTGAATAAAAACCTGAGAATAATGTCAACAATGCGTCCCAAAAGCCTTACAAAACGTTCCTCAACTTTCGCCGAAGAAATCGCTTCAAAAAGCTCTCAAATCCGCTCACAAACGCTCCTAAACGAGTGCTGAGAATTCTAACGTAGGCTGAAAATTGGTATGAAGAAGAGAGAGTCTTCCAAACCCTAAAAATCCTATTTATACTTAATATCCCATAAACCTAATTAGGAAATAACAAATATATGAATTTTATCTAAATTCTATCTAAGGAAAATAGGTAAAAATAATTAAATCCGGATAAAAATAGGTGCCAGCGAGTCCGTACCGACCCTAGTCCACCTCGGTACCGAGCCCCCTTAGGGTCGGTATGACCACTGTTGCTCAGATTAGCTTGTTCTGTCAGATTATGCCTCGGTACCGACCCATGGGGGGTCGGTACAGCTCAGTAAAATGCCCATATCTCCTTTGTTTGAACTCCGATTGCTTCCGTTCTTTTTCCTATGCGCTCCTTATTCTTTTCCGCATCTTTTCTTTCTTGAAAGTTTCTTCAAAAACAGCTTCAAAAATCCTGTAAATCACACAAAAGCTAGTGAAGACATCTATTTCTTATGAAACATGAAAATCTATGCAAAAGACACTAAACCCAATGCATAACCAATGAAAAAGACTTATATTAACATTAAAGTATATGGAAAAAGATGACTAAAAACATGCACATCAAAATACCCCATACTTAGACTTGCTTGTCCTCAAGCAATAACCGAACATGAGTCTTTCATCCCATAAACATACTTTTTTACGCACTAGCTTTTTCAATTTAGTGCAACATGAATAAAGTAGACAAACGTCCTAGCATGTACATGAGTGATCAAGTAGCTTGCATGCTTATACATCCAACCTCACAGGGAAAAGTGTTTCACTCGCTCTCATGTGTTTAGGCTTTAAGGACAACTCTCAACTCAAATTCAAATGCAAAAACTCTTAAATATTGAAACTTATATCACCAAATTCGCAACCAATTGATGCTAATGCGAACAAAAATTATCAGGAGGTCTTTCGCTCAATGGAGAACTTCAAAGAAGTCTCCATTCGGCGGGGTTGTAATGGGGCTGGGTATGAAATAAAGGGTATGGAATTATTTGGCCATGTGGTGCTTAATAAAGTTAGGGAATCAAGACTCCTAAATCTTCAACACAACTTAACCAAACCATAACTCTCAATCATATAAATCAACCAAACTCATCAACATATCTCGTGAAGAACTCAATCCTTTTCCCAACTCTAGATACCTCTCAATAATATAACTCATGCACAAAAGAAAATAACTAAGAACTATTTGGCTCATGCACTTTATTCAACTACTAATAACTTAACCTTTTCTTTTTTTTTTCTTTTTTTTTCTCCTTTTTTTTCTGAATTTTTTTCTGTTTTTTTTAGAACGAAAATAAAATAAAATAAAATAAAAATAGTGCATTTATAATGTGAGCCAAATATTCTTTTACATAATATGTAGCAAGATAAAAAATAAAAACCAACCCATTCTTCCATAAACTCAAAATTCTTCTCACTTGAACCCAAACATAAGCTCATTTTCTCCACTAAATCATTAATCCACCAACTCTAAGTCTTAATTCCCAAATGGGGTCAGACTCAATTCGACTAGGAAATAATTTTGTGGAGCTTATATAATATATAGGTCTCAAGCTAATTATTGGCTTCAAGCAGAGATAATGTAGGGTAGGTAAAGAGAGGACAAAATTGGCTCAGAAGGTGCCTCCATCATTTAATTCTCATTCACATCAAATTTATATATGTATTGGCATTGAAAAATAGATAACCATCACAATACTCAGAGATAATATACATATGACGAGTAAACTCACTCAACAAAGCAAGGGATTTAATTCTAATTCCTATAAAGCCAAAATTCTCACTAGGTAAAAGTTTTGTTGGACTTCAGTCATGCCTAAGAACTTAGATCATACATGCTCAATTATGTCTACTTAACCGTATTATGCTATGGGACTTATATCATCACGTCGGCCATTATTTATCATCATAGGACATCTAAGTTAGGATATAGGGCTAAAACTAACACATAAAATAAACATGCATTTTTCTTTTCTTTTTTTTTTTCGACATTTTTTTTATAGCTTTAAGCAAGACTAAGATAATCAAAATATGACTAAGGACTTAAAATTTAAAATGCATAAGACTTAAACATGAATGCATAACATAATCCAAATAAAATGAAGTGCAGAACAACACATAGAAGAACAATTCTAAGAAATAATGACACATAAGTTTTCTGAATTCCCACCCCATACTTAAAAATAGACAGTGTCCCCACTGTCAAAAGAAAATCAAAGTAAAAGGGAAAAAAAAACTCAGAAACTCACAAAAACAAGATGCAGAAGCTGGTGAAGAAATCAAGAAACTCTACTCAGAGGGCGGCGGCGGTGGGTATGGGTTATGTGGGAAGAGAGATGATACCCAAGATGTAAAAGAGGACGCGCGTGCTTCCTGTTGGTCCAACCTCTCATTCAGGCGTGTAAACCCACCCCTCAGCTCTTCCTACAAGCTCTCCTGGCCTACTCTCAGATATTGTAGCTCGCGCATAATATCATCAAAAGAAGATTGCTGCGTAGAAGGCCTACTCGGACCAGCCTCATCAGAAAAGTAGTGGCCACTAGGCATAGCGTCATGATCCATGAAATCAGTATGCTCCGGCTGGTGAACCACTAGACCTAATGTGTCCTCTGGATGGGGATACCTGGGCGGTCGCTGTCGTCTCAGAGGATCTCCCAAAATGACCTCTGAGATAGAACGATACTCCTCAGCCCAAGTGTTGCGCCAATTCGGTACATACAACAAGTCCAAGTTCCGCCTGAGAATCTCAACATCATAACCATGAAAAGTAGAAAAGTACCTATCCCTTTTCCTCGTGATCACCTTAGCACTTGTCAAATAAGCAATGTCTATAAGCTGAGTAGCCGCAGACTTGTATCTGGTTAGATCAACTTGGAGGCGCTTGGCTAAAAGCACAATCATACCACCAAACCAAATCTCATCGGCGTTCTTCGTGTAGTCTCTAACATGTGCAAGGAACTCATAACCCAAATTTGGGGGCGTCTCCATCTCGAATAACACCCCCCTTAAACAAGCAATTTCCATCCTTGTAGGCCTAGAAAGCTCTTTCTTTGCCCATATAGTGCTACTAAAAATCCTAAGGATAATGCGAAAAGAGGGTTCGCGATATCCTTACCTGTAAGAGCTCTTTCAGGCCATCTGGGCATGCCGGTGATCAGTTTCCATGTATCCAAAGCTCTGCAGCTGACGACGTTGTATGGCTCTACAGGGTTGGGGAATCCCAACAGAGCTTTGAACTGCTGCAAGGTGAATGTGTGCATCTCATTCCCTAGTTGGAATGTAATAGGGCCCTCAAAATCCGACCCATTGATGTCCGTCTGTAAAGTAGCCACATACTCGGCAACGAGGGCGGGGTAGAAGCGCGGGACAGGATCCAGGAGACACGTGGCGCCTAAATAGGAAAAGGCCTCCACTATGTCATCCTGTATTCCCAAGCTCACTCCATCTATAGGGTCATACCACCGAGCCCGAAGCTTGTGGTTCTTGAGGATGTCCTTGTACTCCTTCTTCTGACGGACGTCGTATATGATCACATCATCCAAAGTAACCGTAGAAGATGACTCCCTAACCCTCTTGCTCTTAGAACGGAACATATTCTTGAAACAAAGTAAAGAAAACTCAAGCTAAATATCTTTCTATAATCATAAAACCAAGTTAAATATGACCAAGCTATACATACTACATATCCGAGTAGACACAAAAGAAATAAGATGCACAAAAAAAAATCCTATAAGCATATTAAACATGTGCAAATATAAAACCACATAACCATAAGTGCATTCTTGAAAATATCAAATGAACTCAAATGCACACTAATTCACCACCATATAGAAATAATATAATGCACTTCTTACATATAAAATATATGCTCAACCTAGAATATATGAAAAGGGGAAACAATATATATAATGTAATATCATGTAGATCACTAAGGTATCCCCTAATCATACAACAATATACCCAAGAAAAGTAATATAAGGAATGCATAACTCATTATACACAAATCAACCGTTACAACCCCATACTTAAGTTCAAAACAAGTCAAATAAATATGCAATGGATATATAACTTGATCGCAATTGCCAAATCATGTAAAGAGATAAATTTTTATGCTAAAATAGAAGAATTGAATCATCCTAAAGCATAAAATCAAATCAAAATCAAAACTCGAAACCAATCGCAAGAAAAGCATAATATCCAATTGGCTCACAATCCATAATCAATTTGACAATGCTATGAACACGAAAGATGCTCCAAATCAACCCAACAAGACAACCACATCATTAATTTTGACCAATTCGACTTTCGGCAAAAAGCCCCAAATTCCGCTTCTAAATCAAACCCTAGGTTTTCAATCTCAACCCAAATCATCAAATCAATCCAAACAATTGAAATAAACAAGTTTAGGGTAAGAAATCATACCAATGTTGAGTAGAAAGAGGAAGAAAAATCGGGATTTCGAAGGTATAACGAGCCAACAAGGTCGAACAGCGCTGCTGGGCAAAAGTGGCTCGGTGGTGGCTCGGTTGGACTCGAACCAGGGTGGTTCAGGGGTCAGGGGGTGCGCACAGGGGTGGGGGTGCCAGCTGGGGTGGTGGTGTGGCCAGAGGGAGGCTGAGGTGGTGGTGGGAGGCTTCGAGGGAGGGAGGGGCTGCTGCGGGGTGGGGTTCGAAACCGGGGCTGGGTATGTGAGGAATGGGGGCTCGGTGTGGGCTGCTGGGAGCTCGAACCAGGGTGCAGCTGGGCTCAGAGGGTGCGCCAAGAAGGGGGCAGTCGAGCGGCGGTGGTGGCTTGGCCGGAGGTGGCTCGGTGTGGTGGTGGGTGGCGCGGAGAGAGGGAGGGGCTGTTGCGTGGGTATCGAAACCGGGGCAAAACCGAGGGCTGAGTGCTGCGTGGGCAGTTGAAAGAGAAAGAAAGAGGGGAAGGAAAAAAAAAAGAAAAGAAAAGAAAAAGAAGAAAAAGAAAAAGGAAGAAAAAGAAAAAAAGGTAAGATAAAAGAAACATTTTTAATTTATAAATTTTTTTTTTTCTGAAAATAAGATTTTTTTTTTGAAGGTGGGGGTCGGTATCGAGGAAAGTGGGGTCGGTAAGGCCTCGGTATGCCTACTGGAATTTCTCGGTTTTCCGAGATTCACTTACCTGTCCGTCAGGAGGGTCGGTACCGATCCTAGGGGCCTCGGTACGGCCTCGGTACAGCTACTGAAATTTCTCGGTTTTCCGAGATTCACTTACCTGTCCCTCAGAAGGGTCGGTACCGACCCTAGGGCCCTCGGTACGACCTCGGTACAGCTACTGGAATTTCTCGGTTTTCCGAGATTCACTTACCTGTTCGTCAGAAAGGTCGGTACCGAGCCTAGAGCCCTCGGTACGGCCTCGGTACAGCTGCCGTTGAGCTTCTTTTTCCGTTTTTCGCCCGTTTTCGCAGTGGTTCTCTCTTAAGACCTGCATGGTTAGTGCAATACGCTCCACCCCAACTATCCTACCTATCCTAAAATTGAAAAACTAAAAATAAAACCTAGAAAGAAAAAGAAATAAAGCGGGCTGCCTCCCGTAAGCGCTACCTTTAACGTCGTTAGCTTGACGTGGTTACCTCATCTTCATTCCAATGTTGTAAGAGCCCAAGTAACTCTTATTTCTTCCTCCGGATCCACTCTATCATAGTACTTCTTGAGTCGGTGACCATTGACCTTGAATATGGCCCCTCCTTCATCAACTAGATCCACCGCTCCATGGGGATAGATATGATGAACCACGAATGGCCCACTCCATCTCGATCTAAGCTTCCCTGGAAACAATCGCAATCTAGAATTGAAAAGAAGAACTTTATCACCTACCTCATAGGTCTTTGGGACCAACTTCTTGTCGTGCCACTTCTTTGTGCGCTCTTTGTATATTTCGGCGTTTTCATAAGCTTTCAGCCTCAACTCCTCCAATTCTTGCAAGTCCATGAATCTCTTTGCTCCGGCCGCGTCAAGGTCCATGTTAAGCTCATTGAGAGCCCATAAAGCTCTATGCTCAAGCTCGACGGGCAAATGACAAAACTTACCATAAACCAAGTTGTAGGGAGTTGTGCGCAAAGGTGTCTTGTACGCCGTTCTATATGCCCAGAGTGCATCATCTAGCTTAGATGACCAATCCTTTCGTGAGCGCGACACCGTCTTCTCTAAGATGCTTTTTATTTGCCGATTTGAAACCTCCACTTGGCCGCTAGTTTGAGGGTGATAAGGTGTTGCCACCCTATGAGTCACCCCATACTTAGCCAAAAGAGCCTCGAAGCCCCTTTCTATGAAATGAGATCCTCCATCGCTAATAAGAACCCTTGGGACTCCAAACCTGGGAAATATGTTAGTTTTCATAAATTTAGCTACAACTTTAGAATCATTAGTACGTGTAGCTATTGCCTCAACCCATTTAGAAACATAATCGACAGCTACCAAGATATATTTATAAGGCCCTGATGAAGGGAAGGGCCCCATAAAATCAATACCCCATACGTCGAAAAGTTCAACCTCAAGGATTCCGGTGAGAGGGTTCTCATGTCTCCAAGTGATATTCCCCGCTCTTTGGCATTCATCGCAACCTTCAATGTAGGCATGTACATCCTTGAACAAGGTAGGCCAATAGAAGCCACTTTGAAGAATCTTCGCCGTGGTCTTGAAGCTCTTTGCGTGGCCACCTGTCGGAAGGGTGTGGCAATGCTTGATGATGCTCTCAATCTCCTCCTCCGGCACACAACGTCTAAAGATATGGTCACTTCCTTGCTTGAACAAGTAAGGCTCATCCCAATAGTAGTGTTTGACGTCGTGGAAGAATTTCTTTTTGGCTTGCGAGGTCAAGTCCTTAGGGATTTCTCCCCCTACAATATAATTAGCAAAATCCGCAAACCAAGGGGTCCTTGACCCTCTAACGGCATAAATATGGCAAGATATGGGAGAAGAAGAAGGGGTATGAAAAAAATCCTCACCGGAACTTACCGAATCGGAGCAAATTAGCTTAAGGAGGCTCTCGTCCGGCCTGGAGTCATTGATTGGCAATTCATTTTCCGACTCCTTCAGGTGGTTTAAGGGCAACCTAGACAGATGGTCAGCCACCGAGTTTTCCGCTCCTTTCTTGTCCCTAATCTCACAATCAAATTCCTGCAACAAAAGCATCCACCGAAGGAGCCTAGGCTTGGCATCCTTCTTAGTCATCAAATACCTTACCGCTGCGTGATCCGTATAAACAATGACCTTAGAGCCTACTAAATAAGTACGAAACTTTTCAAAGGCAAATACCACGGCGAGGAATTCCTTCTCCGTCGTGGTGTACTTACTTTGCGCTTCATCAAGTGCCTTACGTGCATAGTAGATTGCATGAAGCTTCTTGTCTTTCCTTTGCCCAAGCACGGCACCCACAGCATAGTCACTAGCATCACACATGATCTCAAAGGGGAGGTTCCAATCGGGCGATTGCATAATAGGAGCGGAAATAAGGGCTTCTCTTAACTTGTTGAATGCATCAAGACATTCTGCAGAAAACTCAAAGGCTACATCTTTCATAAGCAAATTAGTTAGAGGTTTAGCAATCTTTGAGAAATCTTGAATGAATCTCCGATAAAAGCCCGCATGTCCTAAAAAGCTCCTAATATCTTTCACATTGGAGGGAGGAGGTAGTTTCTCAATCAATTCAATTTTAGCACGATCTACCTCAATTCCCCTATTTGAAACCAAATGCCCTAAAACAATTCCCTCTTGAACCATAAAGTGACATTTTTCCCAATTAAGCACCAAATTAGTTTCTTCACATCTTTCTAGCACCCTACTCAAATTGGCAAGACATGAATCAAAAGAAGAACCATAAACAGAAAAATCGTCCATAAACAATTCTACTATATCCTCAATCATCTCAGAAAAAATAGCCATCATACACCTTTGAAAAGTTGTAGGGGCATTACAGAGCCCAAATGGCATCCTCTTGTAAGCAAAAGTTCCATAAGGACAAGTAAAAGTTGTCTTCTCCTGATCATCCGGATGAATGGGAATCTGCCAAAAACCACTATAGCCATCCAAATAGCAAAAATAATTGTGTTGTGCTAGACGCTCAAGAACTTGATCAATAAAAGGAAGAGGAAAATGATCTTTCCTAGTAGCACTATTCAACTTCCTAATCAATGCACATGCGCCATTTAGTAGTGGTCCTAGTGGGTACTAACTCACCTTTCTCATTCTCTATCACAATCATTCCCCCTTTCTTAGGGACAACATGAACCGGGCTCACCCATTTACTGTCAGAAATAGCATAAATAATTCCAGCATCTAACAATTTCAAATTTTCAGATTTGACTACTTCTTGCATATTTGGGTTAAGCCTACGCTGACGTTCTATGGTCGGCTTATGATCATCCTCCATGAATATTCTATGCATGCATAAAGAAGGTGAAATTCCAATGATATCATCCAAAGAATAACCAATAGCCTTCCTATAGGTTCTAAGCACATTAAGTAACTTCTCTACTTCTTCCTCATTCAATTTCGAATTAATGATCACAGGAAAAGTAGAATTAGGACCCAAGAAAACATACCTCAAACCTTCCGGAAGTGGCTTAAGCTCTGGGGAAGGCTCGATTGGAACAAGTTTGGGCTCTTCCTCATCCGTCCTCAATATTGCTTCTAGGACCTCTAAAGAATAAATCTCTTCTTGATCCGCCAGAAGACCTGAAACTGGGCCTGCAGACTCAAGACAATCAAAATAGCTTACCTCTACCATGTCCGTGGTTTCCTTCATTGTTGGATTGAAGTGAAACTCAACGATGTCATCCCCAATCTCAAATGTTAGGAGTCCCTTCCTAACATCAATTATTGCTCCAACGGTTGCTAAGAATGGTCGTCCAAGAATGATGGGCACCACTGGATCCTTTGGCATATCCATAACAATAAAATCGGTAGGGACAAAAAACTTACCTACACGGACGGGAACATCATCAATCACCTCATTTGGTGATACTACCGCGCCATTGGCCATGGACACTCTCATGTTGACGGGGTCTAGGGCTCCTAAACTCGTCTTTGTCCATATAGAAAGGGGAAGGAGGCTTACACTTGCACCTAAATCACACAAAGCCTTGAAACGGTAAGATCCTAAACCAATAGTAATAGCAAATTTACCTGGATCTCCAAGTTTCTCAAGGAACTTCACTGAACGGACCTCGTCAGAAAGCTCAGACATGGATCTCTTCTTAGCTAAGATATCTTTCAAAAACTTAGTGTAAGCGGGCATCTCACTCAAAGCGTCAGTGAAAGGAATAGTTATATTTAAACTTTGAAGAATCTTTACAAACCTTTGAAACTTACCTTCCGCTGTGTCCTTTACCTTTTTCGGAGGATATGGAAGCACTTTCGTCGGATTTGGGGCGGAAATAGGCCCAAAAGAAGAATCCATCTCTGCTGGGGGGGGGTCGGTACCGACCCTAGGGGGGTCGGTACGGCCTCGGTACAGTTACTGGAATCAGGAGAAAAAGAAGAAAAGGACGTCGTACCTACAGGTGGGGTCGGTACCGATCCTGGGGGGGGTCGGTACAGACTCGGTACGGACACTGTTTTCGCCGTTTTCCTCCTCATTTGATGTGCTTTCGCGTTCGGGCACTTCCTTCCCACTTCTTAGGTGAATTGCAGCTATTTGCCCTTTAGGGTTCTCATCGGGACGACCTGGGAATTTCCCTTGAGGTCGAGGGATTTGAGCCGCTAGATGCCCTAGTTGGGACTCCACTCCCTTCTTCCATGTTTCCAAGTCTCCTAGTTGTGCTTGAACACCCTTAATTTGAGAATTCACATCGGAACGAAGCCCATTGGATCCTTCCTTAAGCTCTTGTACCCATGACGGTGGTTCTTGATAGCCAGGGGGCCTATATGGGGGAATCCTTTGATCTTGGGGAGGTTGGCTCCCTTGGCCTTGTCCATAGTTACCCCAATTAGGGTAATGGTTGTTCCTCCCTGCATAATTGTTATTTTGGTTCCCTGCATAGTTGTTATTGTAATTGGGAGGCCTAGAAGGGCCCCTCATGTAACTTACCTCTTCGTAATGCTCCGCCCTTTGTACCTGGCTAATATTATCGCAATCTATAGTGTTATGAGATTGAGAACCACATTCTAAACAAGGTTGGTTTCTAGAAAGAAAACTTACTTGTTTCTTGAGGCGTCGGGTCTAATCATCATGGAATTGCCTACGCACATCAGGGTCAATTTCATTAGGAGGCTCATATAGTTTCTTACCTGAGGGTCTAGCCTCTTGGGTGCCATACATAGCATCATACTCCGTTAGCTTGTCCAAAAGAGCCCATGCATCAGTCGGAGTCATCTCAAGGAACCCACAATCGGTGTGTAGGTTTAATCGAGTCTTGGTCTCTCTATTGATGCCCTGGAAGAAGATTTCTTGGAGTACATACTCGGGTTGCCCATGGGTAGGGCATTGTCTCTGCAACTCCTTGAACCTTTCCCAGGTCTCTAGAAATGTCTCTCCTGGCAATTGGTGAAAAGAGGTGATCTTCTTCCTAAGCTCCGTTGTCTTTGCCGGTGGAAAGAATTTTGTCATGAACAAGTCATACAAAGCCTTCCATGTAGTGATAGACCTAGGCGGTAGACTCTCCAACCAATTCAGGGCTTTTCCTGCAAGAGACCATTTAAAAGCCTTTAATTGAACATATTCTAACGATATATTATCAGCAGCAATAGTATCGCATAAATCAATGAAATTCTTGATATGAAGCATTGGGCATTCATTAGCTTTGCCCTCAAATTGTGATCTTTTAATTAAAGAGATAAAGTGAGATTTGATCTCAAAGTTGCGCTCAATCTCAGGGAGGACAATTGCAGACTCAGGCACCCTCAGTTCTGGGTGCATATACTGTTTAGCATTCCTTGGGATAGCATCCAACTGCTGTTGCAGACGAGCAGTCGCTTCCCTTTCTCTTTCTGCAGCGAGCCGAAACTGCTCCATCTGCCGACGGAGTTCAGCCATCTCCGTAGCAACATTAACATTGTTTCCTGTGTTGTCTCCCATTGTCCTGGCTTCTCGTAGTCTGCGATGGAAAGAGCGTTCTGGTTCGGGATCGATAGCAAAATCAAAATCAAGCCGACGTCGCCCCGATGGCATAAACTGAAACCAAAAACAAAAACAAAGACACCACAATTAAAAGCAAAGGGGATGGGCTATTCCCAAACCCTAATAGTAACTAAAACTTTGACACAATTGAAATCTCCCCGGCAACGGCGCCAATTTGTTGAAGGGTTTATTTTCAATCAAATAAATTTATAAGATCGAAACCCCGCTATAGTGTAGTAGGGTCAAGTTTGTTCGCAGGGAGAAAGTCAGTGACTCAATTTTAGTTACCAAAGAGCAAGAATAGCGAGGAGAGGTGACAAATGTAGAGATTTTTGGGGTTTTGTGGGCTGCTGGAATTTTTAGGAAATATCAATAATAATAAAAGTCTAGGGCATAGGGATCCCCACAACGATAATCATGCAAGCATTGCAATGAATCATATAAAAAATCATGTTTTTATCTATTAAATAGGTCAACTTGCATCAACCCTAGCAAAGTAATCAATTTATTTTCACAAATTAATAAACTCTACTAACAATCTTAATTAGGTTATCAAACTTGCGTTCAAAACCCTAATTACCATCCAATTCACAATTCAATCTTTCAATTCAATTGCGAAAAAGGAATTTCCCCAATTTTCATTGAGTAATTAAGCATATAAATAGATAAGAACCAATCAATTCATCAATTCACAGCAAAATTGCAAGCATAACTATCGTTGGGATCACCCCAACCCTAGAAAAGGCGACTACTCACGCATATTCATGGTGAATAACTCAAAATTAATGAAAAGACTAAAAATCAGAAATTTAAATTGAATAAAAACCTGAGAATAATGTCAACAATGCGTCCCAAAAGCCTTACAAAACGTTCCTCAACTTTCGCCGAAGAAATCGCTTCAAAAAGCTCTCAAATCCGCTCACAAACGCTCCTAAACGAGTGCTGAGAATTCTAACGTAGGCTGAAAATTGGTATGAAGAAGAGAGAGTCTTCCAAACCCTAAAAATCCTATTTATACTTAATATCCCATAAACCTAATTAGGAAATAACAAATATATGAATTTTATCTAAATTCTATCTAAGGAAAATAGGTAAAAATAATTAAATCCGGATAAAAATAGGTGCCAGCGAGTCCGTACCGACCCTAGTCCACCTCGGTACCGAGCCCCCTTAGGGTCGGTATGACCACTGTTGCTCAGATTAGCTTGTTCTGTCAGATTATGCCTCGGTACCGACCCATGGGGGGTCGGTACAGCTCAGTAAAATGCCCATATCTCCTTTGTTTGAACTCCGATTGCTTCCGTTCTTTTTCCTATGCGCTCCTTATTCTTTTCCGCATCTTTTCTTTCTTGAAAGTTTCTTCAAAAACAGCTTCAAAAATCCTGTAAATCACACAAAAGCTAGTGAAGACATCTATTTCTTATGAAACATGAAAATCTATGCAAAAGACACTAAACCCAATGCATAACCAATGAAAAAGACTTATATTAACATTAAAGTATATGGAAAAAGATGAATAAAAACATGCACATCAGATTTACATGATTAAGTCAGCTATTGAGTTTTCATCATAGGACATCTAAGTAGGGTTTTAAAAACAAATTTAAAAATAAACATGCATTTTTTTGTATTTTTGATATTTTTTCTATTTTTTCTTGATTTTTTTGACATTTTATAAAAGTAAAACTAAGAATAAAAATTTAAACATGAATGCAATGCGAAGAAGAAAACCATGTTATGACCATAAGACATGTTTTTCCCCCACCCCATACTTAAAATATACAGTGTCCTCACTGTATTAAAAAGAAGAACAAGGGTAGAGAGAGAAACTCACAGCGCAATCTGCGGATTTAGGTCGATTTTAGATCAGGTCGATGCCAGAAGTCGATATCTAGGTCAGTGGTCGATGTCGACTGCATCTGTCGAAGTCGAGGAAAAAGATGAAGACAAGGGCTGCCTGATTGGGGTCGATATCGAGTATTAGGGTCGATATCGACCTCTCTTTTTTCGCTCCTGAGTCATCGATGTCGACTCCTGGAGATGGCTTGACCCTGGGGGGGTCGATTTCGACTGGCCTGGTCGATTTCGACTGCCTCTGCAGAAGCTTCTTTTCTTCTTCGTCGTTTCTTTTTGCTTAAAAATCTGAAATCTTTGTTAGAAATATAGATAAAGCATGAATTATCTCAGTTTTAAAAGTTTCAAAAAGTCAAAAGTCCAAATCCTAAAAACCATCTATGCAAAATTTAAAGGTTTTATGTACAAGCTCTAGAGTTTTGAGTCGCTAGACCGACTTCTCCGTCAATTCTTCACGAGCCTTTTATGTAGGGACCCTTCGAGCTTGAGCCTTCTCCTAGATCATCTAAGTCCTTATGGTAGTAGCGAAGTTCGGCGACCAAGGCTTCTTTGATGTTAGGTTCTTCTTTGGGCTCTTTCCTTCTCTTTCTTGACCTAACTCTAGCAATATAGGCAAACCATGGAGCTTTGACCCTCTTATTAGTAGAATTATCAATAATGGGCTTAATTGATTTATCAATAATGGACGGAGGAGGGTTAGGATTCATACCTGGGCTTACCTGTTTGGGCCCGAAACAGAAATCTTCGGGCTGAGGGGTGGTCGATTTCGACCAAGGAGGGTCGATTTCGAGTGCTGTGGTCGATGTCGACATGTGAGGGTCGATATCGACCTTTGTGACCCCATACTTAAGCTCCTGACAACGATCTGGCATACTCGATTTCGACCAAGGGGGGTCGATTTCGATGTTTTTAGTCGATATCGACTGGTTCCAGTCGATGTCGACCCTGCTTGCTGTTTCCGTCCTCGCCAACAAAAATTTTCTAAGCTTTTCTTTAGCCGGCGAGAGGACTATTTGCTCCAGGTGCTTTGTTTCGCTCATGGTCGGGTTGAAAGAGAATTCTATTACTTCGTTCCCTATAGTAAAGGTTAGTAACCCTCGACGTACATTGATATTGGCATCTGCAATAGCTAAGAAAGGCCTACCAAGTATAATAGGCACTACAGGATCTTCGGGCATCTCCAATACAATGAAATCAGTAGGCACAAAGAACTTACCTACCTTTACCGGAACTTCATCAACTATACCTGTGGGCTTGACGAATGAGTTGTCAGCCATATAAAGTTTCATGTCCACAGGTTCAAGTGCGCCAATGTTCACCTTTTGCCAAATAGAGAGAGGCATGAGACTTACACTTGCCCCTAGGTCACATAGGGCTTTGTAGCGATGTTGGCCAAGTCCCACGGTGATTGCAAACTTCTCTGGATCACTCTTCTTCTCAGGGAAGTCCATCTTCGAGCACTCCTCTGCGATCTCTGCCATGGATCTCTTCTTGCTAAGGATGTCTTTGAGGAATCGCACATAGGCGGGCATCTCGCTTAGGGCTTCTGTAAGAGGGATAGTAACATTAAGTCCTTGAAGTATTTTTACAAAGCGCCTAAACTTACCTTTGGTGGGATCCTCCAATGCTTTGGATGGGAATGGCAACGTCTTCTTTGGTGGAGGGGCCAAAACGGTGGTCGGAGGGGCCTGCTGGACATCGATGTCGACTGGGCTCTGGTCGATATCGACTGGAATGGTCGATTTCGACCTCTATTGTGACTTCTCAGGCTCTGCAGTGTCATCGACATCGACCAGGGGGTCGACATGGTGGTCGATATCGACCTCTGGGTCGACATCGACTGGTCTGTCGATGTCGACTGGGTCTGCTTCTTTTTGCGATTCCGTTCGTGGCTTTTGTACTTTGGTGCCACTCCTCAATTGTATGACTGCGACGTGGCCCGTCCCGGATTGTCCCTTAGGATTTGTAGTGGGTTGCCCAGGGAGTATTCCGGACGGTCTAGGGATTTGTGCCGCCAATTGACCCAGTTGGGTCTCCACGTTCCTTTTCCATATATCCATCTCCCTAATCCTTGTGGTAAGGTGATTGAGTTGAGAATGGATGGCATTGTTGGATTGATCATTCTTAGCTTGATTCCTCCTTATCTCATCTAGCACAAGTTGAAGATCATCATTCTTTTGGTCTCTCTCCGGGTGCCCAGGAGCTCTATAAGGCGGAGGGTCCCTAGGGTTAACCGGGTTCCTTTGTGGTTGATGGACCCTTTGGTCTCCCCAATATGGGTGATTGGGACCCCTCATATAGCGCGCCTCTTGGTGAGCCTCCGCTAGGTGTACTTGTTCAGCATGGGGGCACTCGATGGTGGTGTGCCGATGCGATCCGCATTCAATGCAATCTTGGTTCGCTGAAAGGAACCTCACTTGCTTTTGGAGCTTTCTAAGTTGATCTCTATGGAATTGCTCCTTCACATCTGGATCGATTACATTGGAGGGTTCATATAAGGGCATATATGGGGCAGACCTCGATGATGATGATGTGTCGGAAGCCTCAGGAGTCCCATATGTGTTGTCGAACTCCACCAACCTCTCTATGGTCTCCCAAGCCTCTTGTGGAGCGAGTTCAAGGTATCCGTAGGAGGTGTAGGCGTTGATCCTCTCCTTAGTTGCAGCGTCAAGAGCATTGTATATGATCTCCTGAATTACATATGGTGGTTGGCCATGCATCGGGCATGATCATAGTAGGTCCTTAAACCTTTCCTAAACAGTCGCCATAGCCTCTCCAGGCTTTTGTTTGAAAGCCGTGATTTTCTGTCGGATCAACGCCGTCTTAGAAGAAATTGGCGCCGTTGCCGGGGAGGCAACAACGCTTCCTTTGTTGTGCTCACGATCAAGGCTTTTGACCTCAGCAGACACTCGATATCGAGTATACAGGTCGATATCGACCTCAGTTCTGGTCGATTTTCTAGCGCAGTTCCTGCAGAAGACAAAACAGCAAGTCGACGTCGAGCAGAGACCTCGATATCGATGTTAGACCTCGATATCGACCCTTATGGTTGATTTCGATGCTTGTCACAGAAACTGTTTTTGTAACTAATTTGTCGGAAAAGAGTCCGAAGAAAATAGAATGGAGAAGGAAGATGAACAGAAACAAAACTAAGACTTTTATGAAGAATTCAATTAATTAAAAGGTTTCCAAAGTCGGGGTTTCATGCCACAACGATAACGATGCAAGTTTCATGCTAAAGATATGAACTTTAATGTCTTTCCGTCAAATAACTTTCGTTATCAACACTTAGGTGATTAGAGGCTCTCGCATAATTCCTTAGAGTTACTATCCAATTCATGAGCAATTCAAGTTCACAATATGAGTGGCTTTCACTTCAATAATGCAAATAATGAATCTCCCTAACTTTCGCAAAGGATCATGCATGGGGTAGAAGATGGAATCGCATAAAAGTCATACCTTTGATGCACTTACCTCACATTGCTATCGTCGGGCTCACCCCGACCCTAGAAGTGGGTTGACTACTCGCTCCTCATCATGCACATCATCATCATTGTTATTGAAAGAAAGCTACTTTGAATTAAAACTCCGAAAAAAAGTACAACCGAACAAGCCACTCCACTCTCGCTTTACAACTGAATTGTGTGTAAAATTGAATCTGAAATTGAATGTTATTGGATATCTAAACTCAGCCCTATTGGCCTCTATTTATAGATGTCGATAAGCACTCGAAACCTTATCTTTATTCTCTAAGATAAACTAAAACAAAGTAAAAGCTAAAACTTCATGGTGAAATCAGCCTCCTCATGATAGATCTGGTGTTGATGATAGAAAATCTCGACCTTTGGATAGATATTGCAAGCATTGGATCGAATTATATCAAAATCGGAGTCGAATTCCTCTGCTGGCATGGTCGATATCGACCCTTAGACATCGATATCGACCCCTCCAAAACTTCATCTCGAGCTTCTCCTTCTCCTACTCGAACTGGCACTCGATTTCTATCAATTTGGTCGATATGGCAGCATCGATATCGACCCCCAGACGTTGATATCGACCTCTTCTGTGTCGATATGCTCTGTTTCATTCTCTGCTCGATTCCTATGTCTCTGATGTACTCGATGTCGAGGTCTTCAGTCGATTTCGACCTCTTCAGAAGACTTCGAGTTCTTTTTCCGCTCTTCCGAATTCATCCATTTTCATCTTGTTTTCTGCGAAATCACATGAAAACTCGTGCAAACCCATATATTTGACATTTAAGTATAAACTACACTATTTTCATGTTTTCCCATAAATGTGCATGCAAAAGACAATAAAATGGATTCATATGTGCATAGAAAATATGGCAATTTGCGCACACATCACCTAACAACAATGATCACATAGTAGGTTAAGGATGACATGTAATCAATTACATACGACGAGATACATTTAGAGAGCATAGATCCTTCATGATGATAGAGATACATGATCAGGCATGACATAGTGAAGAGTGTTTAAATGAGTTCGACATGATGTATGTGAAAGAAATCGGATCACCACAGAGTAACCAAGATAACATCACGGCGATAGATTATAATCATGCTAGGAATGAATCATTATAGGGCACATAAAATGGTATAATAACTGTCCCATTACAAAACAAGCATGTTTACGTAAGAGAATAAGTATGGCAAGTCACCATTTAGTGAGTCATATTGGAAATCATAAGCATTACATGATACTAATAGCACACATCGAACATGAGTACAATTAAAGTAATTCAACTAGATTCATTCCGATATTCATGCGTCATGCATATGCAAAATCACGATATAGGGTGGTGTGTGATCATGCGAGGTGTCAAGTCATACATTCATGCAAGCACGAGAGGATATCATAGAGTAATAGAGGGATACCACCGAGCGAGAACATGTAAACATGCTAGAATTAACCATCACAGAAAGCAAGTCAATCTTCGAATCCAATATCACTCTTATCAGGATGATTAGACTAAGAGGATAAAGAGAGGGAAGAACCACACTATCAGGGACCTAGTTCAAGAGAGAATGAACAATAATGCAAGCAGGGCATAAATGTGCATAAGTCATAACCAAGGATTCTATATGTTACTAATGGCTCAACCTAACACAGGACACATACATGCACTTGATTGATTACTCGACATTAAGAAAGACTTCAATTTCACCACCTTCCAATAATATAGAAGCATGAGAGGAAATGCAGCGAGGTATAGAGCAAGTCTAAGTAACATGGCAACATGACTAGAATATGGGGACATGAGTTTCAATCAAGGTATACTGGGATGAAACATGTATTTATCAAGACTCATTCACCCTAACATATTCTCCATTTAGCACAATTAACACATAGCAACTAATTGTAGAATAATCAACAATAGTTAATATGAGGAATACCAAATAGATGGGCATGCTATAGATTCTTTTCACAAGACGAGTGATAAGCATTGAGGCATCATCAGTTAACATGCTAAAGAGCACATCTTATGAGACATTCATATAAAGAAGAGATGATCACACTACAATGTACCTAACTCAGGAGAAAGCAACAACCATATAGACTCATATCACGTGGTTCATGCTTCTAATCACTCAGTAGTACGATCATTACAATAGGTCAATTAGACATGCGATGACGACACATAATTATGGCAGGAAGCGAGATGCAACACGAGACCTAAGCAATGTGACGAGCATGGATACAAGATGTCATACCACCACGAATTTACAATAAGGATCATCATCATAACATGTACTGAGAATTACGTAGCATATAAGGCATGTTGACATCAAATTATGACATGTATCCATCAAGTAAGGGACTCATTCCATCATGATACTAGAACTGAACGATCACACTATCATGAACTTATTCACAGGGAGGACATCAATTATACAACTTCCTAGCATATGACATATATATTCGTGCCCTAGTATGACAATGCAATATGCTAAGTGGATCATGTCGGGATGATATGGATATAACAAATGTCGCTCGAACCCATACAATGGTCATCACGAACATCAAAGCACATAAGCACAATCTCACACTAAGGATCAATCTGTAGGTCAAGGAGTGGTACCACATAGTAACACACAATCATGGACAGAGCAATCAAGATAACCCGATAGCAATCCATAAGGGCAAACGTTAACTCTTCCCAATGGACTCATCACTCATCTTTCCCGTGGGACTCGGATACGACTTGTTATGGTAAGAAGACACCGTTTGATCGTCATAAGAATCAAGAAAGACAACCTCAGAAACACCTTCCTTTTGACTCAAAGGAACATCAAGAACCACCTTCCAATACTCACTCAAACAACCTTCACATCCATACATGATTCCCGACACAATGTGTTTACCAACCCAATTCCCCGTGGAAGACACTAACATCCGAGAGAAAGACTCGATAGAACCTTCAAGGGCTATCATAGTGGAAGGGGCTGTTTCACACAAGCTGGGCTTGACCATATAAGAAGAAGAGTACTCCCGCTATCCCGTTTGCACAGATCATTCAATATTCATTAAATAGTTAGGACATGCCAATCAATCTTTAGCATATCAAGCACTCAACATAGAATCATTTAATGAGAATTACAAAGATCCCCTTGGCATCTTCCAAACCCATCTGTAAAGAACAAGCTAATACTTCGCCTACCTATCCCCAACTACATCCAATAGGGATGGTCTAGCGCCTTTTCTACCCACTCGATCCCTCTTTAGTTGGTTCTCCTCTTTTATCATAAGCCAAGTTCATATTTAGTCCAATTGAGTTAGTTGGTTCTCCACTTGTAAATCTCCACTTGTAAATCTCTTGAAATTCATGGGCGGTTTTCCAAAACATACACTCGACCCTTGCGTACACGAATTGCACAACCTGGCTCTGATACCAACTTTGTAACGGCCCGAATATAAATACCCGGGTTACGTTTCGAAGGTCGGATACCTTCGTTCGGATGTTGCAATTCAGGTACGGGTCGAGGTTTTAAACCTCGAAGATCAGTATTCAAAGCGGGGATTTCGAACCCCAAGCAATCAAAGTCGTGGAAATTCAATTCAAATGAAAGTAAAACAGAACCAAGGTTTAGATACAAGTGTCAAAGCAGAGCCGGGTCAAAACCAAAACAAAGTGGGTGATTGCCATTTGTCAGGTTAGAATATATTAGCCGGATTCTTCAATTTGCCAAGAGGTTCCCCGTCACAGAAGCAAGGAGCAATCAAGAGCGATACCTAACACTATCCACGAAGTCAGGCCCGGTGATCGCCTGCAGGTCCTCTGACCACGTTGAGGCCCACATAACATGCCTATATGATGAAGGGAAAACAAGTGGTGCTTATCAACAAATTTGAATCGTTCAACAGATTTGACAGCTTTGCGACGTTTCAGTAAAATGGGTCGTTCGGAGTCCATATTGATTGGATTGGGTCGTGCCATACCTTGTTGGAACGAGGACGAAGAGATCTACAACTTTGCTGTTGAATGTTTTTCCAGAATCTACCGAGAACATGGCCGAAAATCATCATATTTGAAGTTGTTCACTGTTTCGACGGAAATAATTATCTTTTCATATTTAGTTTATTATTTTATCCTTTTATTTATTTAGGAATAATGTAAATCATAATAATATCTATTAGTTGACTTTTTAATTAATTGATATTATATCTAATTAGTTTTTATCTTTATTAATTAGGATAAGTTTTATCTAGTTAGGATAAAGTTTTAATCACATTAGAGAAATGATTCCGGCATTTTAAATTTCAAAATAAATCCATCTTCTCAAACCTTATATACAAAACATTAACTCTTAGTCAACTTGCAAATTTATACTATTAAAATAATTCCGGCATAATTTACTTTATTTAAAACCATAATCTTAAAATTCACCTTTATAAAACCTTACATGAAATAACTCTTCTCAATAATATTTATAAAAAAAAAATAAATACAACACCAAAATTAAATCATCTTTACTGATCATATTTATAATTCAAAGTCAATAAATTATCTCACTTTTAAACCATGTAAAATAATATATAAAATAACATACATATATATAATAATTAATATTACTATTAAAACCTTCTATTATATATATTAATATTTCAGAATATATATATATATATATATATTTTCCCAAAATCCGAAATAACAATTAATATAACACACACACACACATATATATACATCACACATTAACACTTTAACCCAATCCAAACCCGAAATTCTAGATCCAAACTCGAGCCCAGCAAGCCCAAATAAAAGAAGGATCCGGCCCATACCCTTAGCCCAAACCCGCAGCCAACCCGGGAGGAAAATAAAAGGAGGAAGGAAGATCCGGATTCGAAATTGATATAACCCGGATCCACCAAAACGAAGCCCAAAATAAAAGGCCCGCTCACCCCTCTCATATAAACCCAACCTGAACAAAATAAAAAAGAAGGGGGTCAACGCGCTGACTCGGCGCCAAGGTGGAAGGGCTGAGGAATGACGTCGGAGAGCTCGATCGGTGCTCCTTTGGTTCACCGGAGACGTAAACATCGCGCTCGTGGCCTAGGACGGGGGTAGGGGTTATTAAAAGAGGACCTTTATGATGTTTGAGGACGAAAGAGGAGAGAGTCGAGCTTACCATGCTTGGATTGGAAAACAGGGAAGGAGAAGAAGAAAGGGGCGGCGGTCCTGCAGGCGGCTCGGTCGCACTCGGACGTTGGAGGAAGGACAGAGGCGACCGGGCTGCTGCTGCTTGCTGTTGGAAAGGAACGGAGGCCGGCTTTTTGACGGAGATGAGAAGGGTGGAGCTTTGGTTATTCCGGGAGAAACAGAGGGGAGAAGAGGCTCGCGGCTTCAGATCCGACTGTGACGAGTGACGACGGAAATGAAGGCTGGGAGTCCCGATGTGCTCGGTCCATCCGCTTGGAAACATGGTCGAGTGGAGCTAATGGTGGTGCTCGGCAACCCGACGGAAATCCGGGGTTTTCCTGGTGGTTTTCAATGGCTAAAGGGGAAGAAGGAGATGGGTTTGAGAGCTTTTTATGGATAAGACTTAGGGTTTCCTGGCAACTGCAGAGAAATGGGGAAGAAGGGGTGTGGGTTGGTGGTCTGTGTGGGTGAGGGAGAAGAGACAAAGAGAGGAGGGGACCTCTTCTTTTGACAGAAAAGTCGAGAGAGAGAGAGAGAGAGAAATAAAAGAAAAGAAAAAAATGAAAATATATGTAATTTGTTTCCTCACAATACCAATTCAAATTAGCGGAATAGACTCAAAACCCGCTCGTCCGATCGAATCCCGACTAAATCAAATTTAATCAAATTTCAATTCAATTTCGAGATAACGGAATTAAATTAATCTCTATCAAAACTCGGAGCTCGAAAAGCGGAAATAGTTTCCGTCAAAATCTCAATTCAAAATGATGCCGAAAGGATTTTAAAATCTAAACTTACGCTCGAGGACGAGTTTTCTCCCATTTTACAAATTGAATAAAATAGTACGTATGGAATGAGGGATTTAAAGGATTCTTGTGTCTATTTTAGTTTTTTAATTTATAACCTGTTAAATTATGCTTCTTGCTTTCATTCTTTTCAAATGGAAAATAGATGAATAGATAGATAGATAGATAGATAGATAGATAGGTAGGTAGATAGATAGATAGAATATAATTTTCCCATTGTTAATTAGCTTATGAGCTTCTTTGAATTTCTGAATTTTTCTCTGAATAATTTCTGATTTTGTTCATTGTCATTTTCTTGGACATTTTATGTTTTTTTCATCATTGAGTGAATGTTGCTTTTCATGCCTTGTAAGTTATCATTTCATATTTGGATATAAATTACACTTATAAATTTATCTCTTGTATGTTCTTTGTTCTAGATTCATAGTATTTTCATAGCTATTAAATAGTAGTACCTTTTTTTTAAGACATGTAGTACTTATTGTTGAATTTACATGGTGTAAGGAATAGCTTTGAGCCCGCATGGGTTTAGCTCAACTGGTCACAGGGGTGACATTTGGAACAAGAGTCCAAGGATCGAGTCTCACCAGTGGCAGTGTGGGAGCAACCTCTCAAATGAGGAGGGCTCCTTGTGCGCAGTGAGCACTGGTCTTGACCTCTGTGGTCGGTTGAGTCACCATGATTTACCTCCTCTCACAATTCCCTTTGAGCTGGGGGTGAGGGGCGCCCGAGGTGAGCGATTTCACCTTTTGGAACAAGGAATAGCTTTGAGAAAGGTGCATCATAGGTCATGCTAATTGCTGCTTTTATTTTCACTGGCAACTTCAGATTTTGGTAGTTTTTAATAATAATGTAGCAAAATTGTAGGTTAGTTTTCACTTTATCCTTACTTCTGAAATTCGGCTTTATCACTTGTGAGAAGCAGAAGAAAATTTTTGGATAAGATGACATTTTAATTGTCATTGCAATATTCAAGAGATGAATAATATGCTATGATTTTATATTTACTATGTGCTCCAGGATTTTGAATGTGAATGAGTAACCTAATTAAGATTGTTGAAATGAAGATTGAGAAAGTGTTTATATGTGGTTTAATATGATACACTTGTGTCAATTGGTTGTTTCATGATAAAGCACTCAGATATTATATGTGCTTATAAAAAAAATAGTAAAATGGTTTAGTTCTAAGAATGTAGTTAAATCCTGGGAAACAATGACTTTTTTTTCTCATCCTTAGTATTTAACATGCTCTTTCTTTTTTCCTTCTCATTTTCTTTATTCTTGTATTGTTTTCTTTCTCCCTTTCTGGTAGTTCTGTCCTTTTAAAGGATATTCAGATGTATTGATTGGTTCTTTTCCGTCCTTGCACTTACATTCAAAAAATATTCATCAAAACTTTGAATTAGTCTATAGACCCGCGTGCGTAGCACGCGGAATCACCCCTAATAATTATAAAAAAATAAAGAGTGGTTCAGTGACTAAAAAATTTAATTATAAAAAATAGAGAGTGGTTCAGTGACTAAATAGAGAGTGATTTTGCACATATAAATAGAGAGTGGTTCAGTGACTAAAAATTTTAATTATAGAAGTGGTTCATCACAAATAAATTAAAAGTTGTAAACTTATATTGAGGTAAGTAAATTACTTTAATAAAAAGAGTACAAAAAAAACAAATATGCATTAAAGACAAGAAAGTTGTATTGGTATAATTTATACTATATAGTCTATATGGTTTGTACCATATATACTATATTGTTCAGCCAATATAAATAGAGAGTGGTCTAGTGTCTAAATATATAATGGTTCATGAATTAAATAAAAGTGGCTCATTAAGTAAATAGAAGTGGTTCATCAATTTTATAGTAATTGATTCAGCACAAGTAAATGAATACTATTTAAGGTGTGTTTATTTATAAAAAAAAATTAAATAAAAATAGTATTGGTTCATGAACCATTTTATTTTAAAAACAAATAAAAAATTCACCAAGAAACAAATAAAAAATTCAATTATAAAAATGGTTCAATGACTAAATAGAGATTGTTTTAGTAACTAAATAGAGAGTGGTTCAGTGACTAAATAGAGATTGGTTCAGTGATTAAATAGAGAGTGGTTTAGTGACTAAATAGAGATTGGTTCAGTGACTAAATAGACAGTGATTCAGTGACTAAATAGAAAGTGGTTCAGTGACTAAATAGAGAGTGGCTCAGTGACTAAATAGAGAGTGGTTCAGTGACTAAATATATAATGGTTCATGAAGTAAATAGAAATGGTTCATCAATTTTATAGTAAATGGTTCAGCACATATATAGAGAGTGGTTCAATGACTAAATATATATATTGGTCCATGAATTAAATAGAAGTGGTTCATTAATTTTATAGTAAATTGTTCAGCACATATATAGAGAGTGGTTTAATTACTAAATATATAAATAGCGAGTTGTTCACTTCTTTATGACACTTATTCATAACTTTATCAACCATTTCTTTATAACTAAATAGAGAGTGGTTCAGTGACTAAATATATTAAAAAAATAATTATAAAAAATAGAGAGTGGTTCAGTGATTAAATAGAGAGTGGTTCAGTGACTAAATATAGAGAGTGGTTCAGCACATATATAGAGAGTGGTTCGGTGACTAAATATATATTGGTTCATGAATTAAATAGAAGTGGTTCATCAATTTTATAGTAAATGGTTCAGCACATATATAGAGAGTGGTTCAATGACTAAATATATATTGGTTCATGAATTAAATATAAGTGGTTCATCAATTTTATAGTAAATGGTTGAGCAAATATATAGAGAGTGGTTCAATGTGCAAAGACCCGAAATTTTAAAATATTATTTTATGACTTATGATTAAAATTAAGTATTAAATTTATGAGATTTCGAAAATTTTGAAAATCTCCGTCCTCGATCAAAATGATTTTTATTTTATTCAAATAAAATTCCGACGTCTATCTGATTTCAAAGAAAAAAATATTGTTATGAACCTGTTAGGGCGAGTATGATAAATTTTATGGCATATTTAAATTGAATAAAATTGATTGAGTTGAATTTTATTAAGTTTGTGTTAATATTTCCAAAACCTAGAAATAGCAGGTTTGTTTTGTGATTTCTCGTAGTTCAATTAAACCCTAATTGAGGTAGTATATATATCCTTATGTCGGGTTTCTTGACGATTTCAAAATATGAATTTTGAAAATATTATTTAAAGGTTTATTTAACGAATTAAAATCGAGTTTTAATGGAAATTGAAAATATCGATTTATTGAGTTGAATATTTGATTAACGTGCGAAATTCTTTATACTTGACTAAGATTAAATAATTGATACTTGGAAATAAAAATGGACTTAAGTATAAATGGGATTTGAAATATTCGGATGACTTAGCTTTTGACGTTTTTCTTATTTGGAATGGGTTGAAATGGTTTGACTTTGGATTGGTTTTGAAGACGATTTAGGAACATGGTCTTGGTACGTGTGATTAATAGCCTCGTACCTTATCACACTCTTTATTACTATAATAGGTGCTTGTTGATTGAGTGGATTCTGCTTTTTGCTATACTTTGTTGTTCGGCTTTCCAAGTAAGTTCCTTTATGGACTTGCTCAGACTAATCAAATAAAGCCTCCTACATGTAGTCATATGACATACTAGGTGTTGCATAAGCATTAAAGCATGCTATGTAGTATCCTGCTTAGGTTGCACAAATTGATTGAGCATTTGTTTACTTTATGCGTATGAAAAGAGAATGTTCGTTATCTGTGTATCCTAGAGTCGTTGTTAGGGTCATAGGATGGCCTAGTCCCATTGGGTTTGTCCTCAATCGAGTCTGTATAGAGTCGAGTTTACTAGCTCGATTCACCATATGAGCATGATGATGAGATTATTGATGCGCACATATACCATCTGCAGATGGCGATTGCTATCCTATAGCACCGTATTGCCAGGCTCCACCCTAACGGGAAGGGTGGTGGAGGTAGGAGAGGGATATGCCACTTAGCATTCTGTGGGCCATTTATTGTCTTTATGCATATTATATCCCAATAAGCATGATTGTGTGTTTAAATTCCGTATTGCATATGACATATATATTCGTGCCCTAGTATGACAATGCAATATGCTAAGTAGATCATGTCGGGATGATATGGATATAACAAATGTCGCTCGAACCCATACAATGGTCATCACGAACATCAAAGCACATAAGCACAATCTCACACTAAGGATCAATCTGTAGGTCAAGGAGTGGTACCACATAGTAACACACAATCATGGACAGAGCAATCAAGATAACCCGATAGCAATCCATAAGGGCAAACGTTAACTCTTCCCAACGGACTCATCACTCATCTTTCCCGTGGGACTCGGATACGACTTGTTATGGTAAGAAGACACCGTTTGATCGTCATAAGAATCAAGAAAGACAACCTCAGAAACACCTTCCTTTTGACTCAAAGGAACATCAAGAACCACCTTCCAATACTCACTCAAACAACCTTCACATCCATACATGATTCCCGACACAATGTGTTTACCAACCCAATTCCCCGTGGAAGACACTAACATCCGAGAGAAAGACTCGATAGAACCTTCAAGGGCTATCATAGTGGAAGGGGCTGTTTCACACAAGCTGGGCTTGACCATATAAGAAGAAGAGTACTCCCGCTATCCCGTTTGCACAGATCATTCAATATTCATTAAATAGTTAGGACATGCCAATCAATCTTTAGCATATCAAGCACTCAACATAGAATCATTTAATGAGAATTACAAAGATCCCCTTGGCATCTTCCAAACCCATCTGTAAAGAACAAGCTAATACTTCGCCTACCTATCCCCAACTACATCCAATAGGGATGGTCTAGCGCCTTTTCTACCCACTCGATCCCTCTTTAGTTGGTTCTCCTCTTTTATCATAAGCCAAGTTCATATTTAGTCCAATTGAGTTAGTTGGTTCTCCACTTGTAAATCTCCACTTGTAAATCTCTTGAAATTCATGGGCGGTTTTCCAAAACATACACTCGACCCTTGCGTACACGAATTGCACAACCTGGCTCTGATACCAACTTTGTAACGGCCCGAATATAAATACCCGGGTTACGTTTCGAAGGTCGGATACCTTCGTTCGGATGTTGCAATTCAGGTACGGGTCGAGGTTTTAAACCTCGAAGATCAGTATTCAAAGCGGGGATTTCGAACCCCAAGCAATCAAAGTCGTGGAAATTCAATTCAAATGAAAGTAAAACAGAACCAAGGTTTAGATACAAGTGTCAAAGCAGAGCCGGGTCAAAACCAAAACAAAGTGGGTGATTGCCATTTGTCAGGTTAGAATATATTAGCCGGATTCTTCAATTTGCCAAGAGGTTCCCCGTCACAGAAGCAAGGAGCAATCAAGAGCGATACCTAACACTATCCACGAAGTCAGGCCCGGTGATCGCCTGCAGGTCCTCTGACCACGTTGAGGCCCACATAACATGCCTATATGATGAAGGGAAAACAAGTGGTGCTTATCAACAAATTTGAATCGTTCAACAGATTTGACAGCTTTGCGACGTTTCAGTAAAATGGGTCGTTCGGAGTCCATATTGATTGGATTGGGTCGTGCCATACCTTGTTGGAACGAGGACGAAGAGATCTACAACTTTGCTGTTGAATGTTTTTCCATAATCTACCGAGAACATGGCCGAAAATCATCATATTTGAAGTTGTTCACTGTTTCGACGGAAATAATTATCTTTTCATATTTAGTTTATTATTTTATCCTTTTATTTATTTAGGAATAATGTAAATCATAATAATATCTATTAGTTGACTTTTTAATTAATTGATATTATATCTAATTAGTTTTTATCTTTATTAATTAGGATAAGTTTTATCTAGTTAGGATAAAGTTTTAATCACATTAGAGAAATGATTCCGGCATTTTAAATTTCAAAATAAATCCATCTTCTCAAACCTTATATACAAAACATTAACTCTTAGTCAACTTGCAAATTTATACTATTAAAATAATTCCGGCATAATTTACTTTATTTAAAACCATAATCTTAAAATTCACCTTTATAAAACCTTACATGAAATAACTCTTCTCAATAATATTTATAAAAAAAAAATAAATACAACACCAAAATTAAATCATCTTTACTGATCATATTTATAATTCAAAGTCAATAAATTATCTCACTTTTAAACCATGTAAAATAATATATAAAATAACATACATATATATAATAATTAATATTACTATTAAAACCTTCTATTATATATATTAATATTTCAGAATATATATATATATATATATATTTTCCCAAAATCCGAAATAACAATTAATATAACACACACACACACATATATATACATCACACATTAACACTTTAACCCAATCCAAACCCGAAATTCTAGATCCAAACTCGAGCCCAGCAAGCCCAAATAAAAGAAGGATCCGGCCCATACCCTTAGCCCAAACCCGCAGCCAACCCGGGAGGAAAATAAAAGGAGGAAGGAAGATCCGGATTCGAAATTGATATAACCCGGATCCACCAAAACGAAGCCCAAAATAAAAGGCCCGCTCACCCCTCTCATATAAACCCAACCTGAACAAAATAAAAAAGAAGGGGGTCAACGCGCTGACTCGGCGCCAAGGTGGAAGGGCTGAGGAATGACGTCGGAGAGCTCGATCGGTGCTCCTTTGGTTCACCGGAGACGTAAACATCGCGCTCGTGGCCTAGGACGGGGGTAGGGGTTATTAAAAGAGGACCTTTATGATGTTTGAGGACGAAAGAGGAGAGAGTCGAGCTTACCATGCTTGGATTGGAAAACAGGGAAGGAGAAGAAGAAAGGGGCGGCGGTCCTGCAGGCGGCTCGGTCGCACTCGGACGTTGGAGGAAGGACAGAGGCGACCGGGCTGCTGCTGCTTGCTGTTGGAAAGGAACGGAGGCCGGCTTTTTGACGGAGATGAGAAGGGTGGAGCTTTGGTTATTCCGGGAGAAACAGAGGGGAGAAGAGGCTCGCGGCTTCAGATCCGACTGTGACGAGTGACGACGGAAATGAAGGCTGGGAGTCCCGATGTGCTCGGTCCATCCGCTTGGAAACATGGTCGAGTGGAGCTAATGGTGGTGCTCGGCAACCCGACGGAAATCCGGGGTTTTCCTGGTGGTTTTCAATGGCTAAAGGGGAAGAAGGAGATGGGTTTGAGAGCTTTTTATGGATAAGACTTAGGGTTTCCTGGCAACTGCAGAGAAATGGGGAAGAAGGGGTGTGGGTTGGTGGTCTGTGTGGGTGAGGGAGAAGAGACAAAGAGAGGAGGGGACCTCTTCTTTTGACAGAAAAGTCGAGAGAGAGAGAGAGAGAGAAATAAAAGAAAAGAAAAAAATGAAAATATATGTAATTTGTTTCCTCACAATACCAATTCAAATTAGCGGAATAGACTCAAAACCCGCTCGTCCGATCGAATCCCGACTAAATCAAATTTAATCAAATTTCAATTCAATTTCGAGATAACGGAATTAAATTAATCTCTATCAAAACTCGGAGCTCGAAAAGCGGAAATAGTTTCCGTCAAAATCTCAATTCAAAATGATGCCGAAAGGATTTTAAAATCTAAACTTACGCTCGAGGACGAGTTTTCTCCCATTTTACAAATTGAATAAAATAGTACGTATGGAATGAGGGATTTAAAGGATTCTTGTGTCTATTTTAGTTTTTTAATTTATAACCTGTTAAATTATGCTTCTTGCTTTCATTCTTTTCAAATGGAAAATAGATGAATAGATAGATAGATAGATAGATAGATAGATAGGTAGGTAGATAGATAGATAGAATATAATTTTCCCATTGTTAATTAGCTTATGAGCTTCTTTGAATTTCTGAATTTTTCTCTGAATAATTTCTGATTTTGTTCATTGTCATTTTCTTGGACATTTTATGTTTTTTTCATCATTGAGTGAATGTTGCTTTTCATGCCTTGTAAGTTATCATTTCATATTTGGATATAAATTACACTTATAAATTTATCTCTTGTATGTTCTTTGTTCTAGATTCATAGTATTTTCATAGCTATTAAATAGTAGTACCTTTTTTTTAAGACATGTAGTACTTATTGTTGAATTTACATGGTGTAAGGAATAGCTTTGAGCCCGCATGGGTTTAGCTCAACTGGTCACAGGGGTGACATTTGGAACAAGAGTCCAAGGATCGAGTCTCACCAGTGGCAGTGTGGGAGCAACCTCTCAAATGAGGAGGGCTCCTTGTGCGCAGTGAGCACTGGTCTTGACCTCTGTGGTCGGTTGAGTCACCATGATTTACCTCCTCTCACAATTCCCTTTGAGCTGGGGGTGAGGGGCGCCCGAGGTGAGCGATTTCACCTTTTGGAACAAGGAATAGCTTTGAGAAAGGTGCATCATAGGTCATGCTAATTGCTGCTTTTATTTTCACTGGCAACTTCAGATTTTGGTAGTTTTTAATAATAATGTAGCAAAATTGTAGGTTAGTTTTCACTTTATCCTTACTTCTGAAATTCGGCTTTATCACTTGTGAGAAGCAGAAGAAAATTTTTGGATAAGATGACATTTTAATTGTCATTGCAATATTCAAGAGATGAATAATATGCTATGATTTTATATTTACTATGTGCTCCAGGATTTTGAATGTGAATGAGTAACCTAATTAAGATTGTTGAAATGAAGATTGAGAAAGTGTTTATATGTGGTTTAATATGATACACTTGTGTCAATTGGTTGTTTCATGATAAAGCACTCAGATATTATATGTGCTTATAAAAAAAATAGTAAAATGGTTTAGTTCTAAGAATGTAGTTAAATCCTGGGAAACAATGACTTTTTTTTCTCATCCTTAGTATTTAACATGCTCTTTCTTTTTTCCTTCTCATTTTCTTTATTCTTGTATTGTTTTCTTTCTCCCTTTCTGGTAGTTCTGTCCTTTTAAAGGATATTCAGATGTATTGATTGGTTCTTTTCCGTCCTTGCACTTACATTCAAAAAATATTCATCAAAACTTTGAATTAGTCTATAGACCCGCGTGCGTAGCACGCGGAATCACCCCTAATAATTATAAAAAAATAAAGAGTGGTTCAGTGACTAAAAAATTTAATTATAAAAAATAGAGAGTGGTTCAGTGACTAAATAGAGAGTGATTTTGCACATATAAATAGAGAGTGGTTCAGTGACTAAAAATTTTAATTATAGAAGTGGTTCATCACAAATAAATTAAAAGTTGTAAACTTATATTGAGGTAAGTAAATTACTTTAATAAAAAGAGTACAAAAAAAACAAATATGCATTAAAGACAAGAAAGTTGTATTGGTATAATTTATACTATATAGTCTATATGGTTTGTACCATATATACTATATTGTTCAGCCAATATAAATAGAGAGTGGTCTAGTGTCTAAATATATAATGGTTCATGAATTAAATAAAAGTGGCTCATTAAGTAAATAGAAGTGGTTCATCAATTTTATAGTAATTGATTCAGCACAAGTAAATGAATACTATTTAAGGTGTGTTTATTTATAAAAAAAAATTAAATAAAAATAGTATTGGTTCATGAACCATTTTATTTTAAAAACAAATAAAAAATTCACCAAGAAACAAATAAAAAATTCAATTATAAAAATGGTTCAATGACTAAATAGAGATTGTTTTAGTAACTAAATAGAGAGTGGTTCAGTGACTAAATAGAGATTGGTTCAGTGATTAAATAGAGAGTGGTTTAGTGACTAAATAGAGATTGGTTCAGTGACTAAATAGACAGTGATTCAGTGACTAAATAGAAAGTGGTTCAGTGACTAAATAGAGAGTGGCTCAGTGACTAAATAGAGAGTGGTTCAGTGACTAAATATATAATGGTTCATGAAGTAAATAGAAATGGTTCATCAATTTTATAGTAAATGGTTCAGCACATATATAGAGAGTGGTTCAATGACTAAATATATATATTGGTCCATGAATTAAATAGAAGTGGTTCATTAATTTTATAGTAAATTGTTCAGCACATATATAGAGAGTGGTTTAATTACTAAATATATAAATAGCGAGTTGTTCACTTCTTTATGACACTTATTCATAACTTTATCAACCATTTCTTTATAACTAAATAGAGAGTGGTTCAGTGACTAAATATATTAAAAAAATAATTATAAAAAATAGAGAGTGGTTCAGTGATTAAATAGAGAGTGGTTCAGTGACTAAATATAGAGAGTGGTTCAGCACATATATAGAGAGTGGTTCGGTGACTAAATATATATTGGTTCATGAATTAAATAGAAGTGGTTCATCAATTTTATAGTAAATGGTTCAGCACATATATAGAGAGTGGTTCAATGACTAAATATATATTGGTTCATGAATTAAATATAAGTGGTTCATCAATTTTATAGTAAATGGTTGAGCAAATATATAGAGAGTGGTTCAATGTGCAAAGACCCGAAATTTTAAAATATTATTTTATGACTTATGATTAAAATTAAGTATTAAATTTATGAGATTTCGAAAATTTTGAAAATCTCCGTCCTCGATCAAAATGATTTTTATTTTATTCAAATAAAATTCCGACGTCTATCTGATTTCAAAGAAAAAAATATTGTTATGAACCTGTTAGGGCGAGTATGATAAATTTTATGGCATATTTAAATTGAATAAAATTGATTGAGTTGAATTTTATTAAGTTTGTGTTAATATTTCCAAAACCTAGAAATAGCAGGTTTGTTTTGTGATTTCTCGTAGTTCAATTAAACCCTAATTGAGGTAGTATATATATCCTTATGTCGGGTTTCTTGACGATTTCAAAATATGAATTTTGAAAATATTATTTAAAGGTTTATTTAACGAATTAAAATCGAGTTTTAATGGAAATTGAAAATATCGATTTATTGAGTTGAATATTTGATTAACGTGCGAAATTCTTTATACTTGACTAAGATTAAATAATTGATACTTGGAAATAAAAATGGACTTAAGTATAAATGGGATTTGAAATATTCGGATGACTTAGCTTTTGACGTTTTTCTTATTTGGAATGGGTTGAAATGGTTTGACTTTGGATTGGTTTTGAAGACGATTTAGGAACATGGTCTTGGTACGTGTGATTAATAGCCTCGTACCTTATCACACTCTTTATTACTATAATAGGTGCTTGTTGATTGAGTGGATTCTGCTTTTTGCTATACTTTGTTGTTCGGCTTTCCAAGTAAGTTCCTTTATGGACTTGCTCAGACTAATCAAATAAAGCCTCCTACATGTAGTCATATGACATACTAGGTGTTGCATAAGCATTAAAGCATGCTATGTAGTATCCTGCTTAGGTTGCACAAATTGATTGAGCATTTGTTTACTTTATGCGTATGAAAAGAGAATGGTCGTTATCTGTGTATCCTAGAGTCGTTGTTAGGGTCATAGGATGGCCTAGTCCCATTGGGTTTGTCCTCAATCGAGTCTGTATAGAGTCGAGTTTACTAGCTCGATTCACCATATGAGCATGATGATGAGATTATTGATGCGCACATATACCATCTGCAGATGGCGATTGCTATCCTATAGCACCGTATTGCCAGGCTCCACCCTAATGGGAAGGGTGGTGGAGGTAGGAGAGGGATATGCCACTTAGCATTCTGTGGGCCATTTATTGTCTTTATGCATATTATATCCCAATAAGCATGAATTGTGTGTTTAAATTCCGTATTGCATTAGAAGTATCTTTATTAGGTATAGCGTTTGTGTATGCCTGCTTGTGGAAACAGAATGCATAGGGGCCTCGGTCTAATCCTTTGCCCTGCATATATTTTTTTTAGGTTTGTTTGGAGATTATGTTTGCTTCGTGCTTCTATGGAGGGGAATTGCTTGTGCAATCGCAATCGAAACTCGCCTTATCACCTTGGCTTAAAGATTTCATAAATCCGAGATTTCGTGTTTTGGTTTTGACCCGGCTTCGTCGTGGCAAGTGTATTCTACTTTTCGTTTGCGCCTTTCTACTTAAAATGAATTTAGCGGTGTAGTCTCCTATGATAGGTTAAGGGTACCCAACGGCCCTACGATTGATTTGGGGTTCGAAATCCCCACTTTAAGATTCAATTATTTGATGTATCCAACCTTCGAACCGTAACCCAAATATTTATATTTGGGTCATTACAAAGTTGGTATTAGAGCGAGGTTGTGCAATTCAGGTACCAAATGGTCGGGTGTATGTTTTGAAAACCGCCCATGAATTTCAAAGGATTTTGACAAGTTTTAAAGGGCAAAATGAATTTGATATGGCTAGTACAATGAACTCAACTTAATAAACTTGACCTAGGAAGAAAAGGAACCCAGATAATGGGTAATCGAGTGGGTAGAAAGGTGCTAGACTATCTCTACTGGATATAGTCCTTGGGAACGGGTAAACAAATTTAGCTTGAACTTTACAGATGGGCCTGGAAGACTCCAAGGAGTTTGCACCATGGTGGTTAAAGTAGCAGAGATAGGATTTAGAGGCTGAGATGTAGTTGCCCCCTCTAGTCAGTCACCCCTCGAAGGGCGGCCTTAGGTAGCTTGATTGTGATTTTATAAACTAGGCCCAAGGGCGACCCCCCTCGAAGGGGATCAGATTATTATTCATAATTGCTTCTATGCTGAGTGATGTTATGCTTAGGATAGAGATCTGATTGGTATGTCCTAACTGTGAAACATATATTGACTAATCTGTGCAAACGGGATAGCGGGAGTACCCTTGTTCTTATATGGTCAAAGTCCAACTTGGATGAAACAGCCCCTTCCACTATTTCAACCTCTTTGATGACCTTATCGATTCCTTCTCCCAGATATCAGTGTCCTCCACGGGAAATGATGGTTACCTGAGCGAGTATTGGAAGATAGTTCCTGGCAAAATTCCGATCTTAGAGAGTAAGGTGTTTCTAGGGTTGTCCTTCTCAACTCTTATGATGATCAACTAGTGTCGTCTTACCAAAAAGAATCATACCAGAGTCCTACGGGAAAGAAGGATGGTGAGTCATTTGGGATGAGTCGATGGTTGCACTTAGGGATCCTTGTTTGGTCATAATGGTGACTCTCTCAGAAATTGCATGACATAACTTAATCTTGTGTTCTCTAGCATGTACTGATGTGCGCGCAAATTGCCATATTTTCTATGCACATATGAATCCATTTTATCGTCTTTTGCATGCATATTAATGGGAAAACATGAAATAGTGTAGTTTACGCTTAAATGTCAAATATATGGGTTTGCACGAGTTTCTATGTGATTTCACAGAAAACAGGATAAAAATGGACGAATCTGAAAGAGCGGAAAAAGAACTCGAAGTCTTCTGAAGAGGTCGACATCGATTGGGGACCTCGACATCGAGTGCATCAGAGACATAGGAATCGAGCAGAAAAAGAAACAAAGCATGTCGACACAGAATGGGTCGATATCGACGTCTGAGGTCGATATCGATGTTGCCAGATCGACCAAATTGATAAAAGTCGAGTGCTAGTTCGAGTAGGAGAAGGAGAAGCTCGAGATACAGTTTTGAAGGGGTCGATATCGATGTCTAGGGTTGATATCGACCATGCCACCAGAGGAATCCGACTCAGATTTTGATAGAATTCTATCCGAAGCTTGCAACGACTATCCAAAAGTCGAGATTTCTTATCTTCCACACCAGATCTATCATGAGGAGGCTGAGTTACCATGGAGTTTTAGTTTTTTACTTTGTTTAGTTTTATCTTAGAGAATAAAGATAAGGTTTCAAGTCCTTGTCGACATCTATAAATAGAGGCCAATAGGGCTGAGTTTAGGCATTCAAGTTAGCATCCAATAACATACAATTTACATAGACACGCAGAGAATTAGTAGAGAGAGAGGAGGCCGAGTGAAGTTTGTAAAGCGAGAGCGGAGTGGCTTGTTCGGTTGTACTTTCTTTCGAAGTTTTAATTCAAAGTAGCTTTCTTTCAACAATAATGATGATGATGTGCATGATGAGGAGCGAGTAGTCAACCCACTTCTAGGGTCGGGGTGAGCCCGACGATAGCAATGTGAGGTAAATGCATCAAATATGTCTTTTATGTGATTCCGTCTTCTACCCCATGCATGATCCTTTGCGAAAGTTAGGGAGATTCATTATTTGTATTATTAAAGCGAAAGCCACTCATATTGTGAACTTGAATTGCTCATGAATTGGATAGTAACTCTTAGGAACTATGCGAGAGCCTCTAACCACCTAAGTATTGATAACGAAAGTTATTTGACGGAAAGACATTAAATTTCATAGCTTTAGCATAAAAGTTGCATTGTTATCGTTGTGGCATGAAACCCCGAATTTGGAAGCCTTTTAATTAATTGAATTCTTTATAAAAGTCTTTAGTTTTGTTTCTATTCATCTTCCTTCTCCATTCTATTTTCTTCAGACTCTTTTCCGACAAATTGTTTACGAAAACAGTTTCTGTGACAAGCATCGAAATCGACTATAAGGGTCGATATCGAGGTCTAACATCGATATCGAGGTCTGTCTTGACGTCGACTTGCTGTTTTGTCTTCTGCAGGAACTGCGCTAGGAAATCGACCAGAACTGAGGTCGATATCGACCAGTATACTCGATATCGAGTGTCTTCTGAGGTCGAAAGCTTTGATCGTGAGTACAACAAAGGAAGCGCTGACATACCTCCTCGTGGATTCGATCCTGAATTACCCTACTACTACAAGGGAGGGGATTCTTGTATTATTTGTTTGGGACAGGGAGTTAGCCTAGTTGTGCAATTGTTTTATTTAGTTTATTTGAATCCCTACTCCTACCCCATAGCGAACAATTGGCGCCGTTGCCGGGGAGGCAATCAATCGCCACCTAAGTTAATCACGATCTTTTTCTGAGCTTATTCTGCAGGTTTATGCGACGTTCTGATCGCGGACCTATCCTGGAACCAATCAACGAGCCTGAACTTTTCTACCATCTTCGTAACAAAGCAATTCGCATCATGGATGACAACGAGACACAGGCTTAGATCATAGAGTGGTTGAGGAAGGAGATCGAGGACCACAATGCTACAATCGCTGCTGAAAGGGCCGCCGCTGCTGCTGAGCGAGCCCGTGCTGATAGGGTGGAGGATGCGCGCAGACAAGCCCAAAAGCGGCTAATCAGTATCCACAGACGGCGATGCAATACATGCATCCGCCGCTTCATGTTCCTGAATCTGCCATTATAATTCCTCACTCCAACTATGAATTGAAAATTAACTTCCTATCTGAGATTAAAAAAAATACTTTTGAAGGAAGACATAATGAATGCCCCCTACAACACATCTCTACTTTTATGGACTTATGTGAAACAGTTGCCGATGGAGTAAACTTAGAGTATGTGCGATTAAAATCTTTTCGATGGTCTTTGGCAGGTAAGGCATTACAGTGGCTTGAAAGTTTGGCTCCACGCTCGCTGAGGACATGGGCGGAGGTGAAAGATGCATTCTTGAACAAATTCTTTCCACCTTCTAAAACGGCGATGCTGCGGCAAAGGATCACGGCTTTCAAACAAAAGCCAAGTGAAACCCTAGTACAAGCGTGGGAGCGCTTTAAGGACTTGCTGAGATCATGCTCGATGCATGGGCAACTTCCATATGTCATCCAGGAAATCTTCTATAACGCCCTTGATGTGCCGAATAAGGAGAGGATCAATTCATATACCTCATATCGGTGCATTGAGCTTACACCAACGGAGGCATGGGAGACCATTGAGAGGCTCGTGAACTTTGACAACACCTATGGGGCTGCTGCGGCCTATGATGCAAGGCCTGCCCCATCTATGCCACTATATGAGCCTCCAATTGATGTGCGGCAACAATTCCATAACGATCAAACACGCCGCCTTCAAAAGCAAGTCAGGTTCCTGAGCAACAATCAACCTTGTCAGGAGTGTGGCTCAACAAGGCATAACACTAGTGCCTGTCCACATACTGAGCAAGTATCCATGGCGGAACAACATGAGGAGGTCAAATGGACGAGAGGCCCCTATGGAGGGGGCAATCAACAAAATTGGGGTGATAAAAGGTTCTATCAACAAAGGGATCCCCCAACATATAGGGCACCATGGCACCCTGAGCGGGAGACTAAGAAAGATGACCTGCAAATCATCCTTGATGAGATGCGGAGGAACCATGCTGAGTTCAAACAAGCCAATAACTCCGTCCATACTCAGCTGTACGGCATCAATTCTAGACATGGGGAGAACGACGTTTGGAAGCGCAACATGGAGACTCAAATAAGTCAATTGGCGGAAGCAATACCCAAAGCGTCAGGATCATTCCCTGGATCCACTGTGCCCAACCAAAAGGGCAAAACTACTGGACATATTGCAGCGGTAAATCTAAGGAGTGGGCGTCAATTACAAATGCCCGAGCAAAAATCAGAGGAGAAGGAGCCAGAACAGACGTCGATATCGACCCCCCCTGTCGATATCGACCAAGGTGACGTCGATGTCGACCTTCCAGTCGATGTCGACCCTAATTCTGCGTCACCACAGAAATCGACTCCCCTTGTCGATATCGACCCTACTGATGTCGATGTCGACCTTACTACAGCCGCGGAAAGGAAGAAGGTGTTGCCATTCCCAACTAGAAAGGTGAATAAGGACCCAGCGGAAAAGAAGTTCCAACGGTTCGTGAAGATGCTCCAAGGGCTTAATGTCTCTATACCATTCACAGAGGCACTTCACGAGATGCCATCTTATGTAAGTTTCCTTAAGGACATCTTGGGTAAGAAGCGATCGCTCTCTGAGATCGCAGAGGAATGCAACAGGTTGGAGCTACCACAAAAGCGGGCGGACCCAGGTAAGTTTTCTATCGCTATAGGTCTAGGTCAATTCAAATTTAATGCTTTAGTTGACTTGGGCGCTAGCGTTAGCATGATGCCACTAACCATATGGCACAAGGTAAAGATAGGTCCTTTGGAGCCCGTGGATGCAAGATTGTACATGGCTAATAATACGGTAGTTATTCCAACTGGAATAGTGACGGATGTGCCAGTACAAGTAGGTAAATTCTTTGTCTCCGCTAATTTCCTAGTTGTTGATATAGTGGAGGACTCTGCTTGTCCAATTATTTAAGGTAGGCCATTCCGAGCAACCGTCGATGCCAACATCAGCGTAAAGAAAGGATTGCTCTCATTCACAATTAGTGCTGAGGTGATAGAGTATGCCTTCAACAAGACGGTGAAAAATCAAGGGCCAATGGAGATAAAAGCCATCAATGAAGCCCAAGTAGAGGAAGTTGAGGCAATCTTGAACGAAGGAGCCCAACAGAACATCGAAATCGACCCAGGTAAGTCGATATCGACCACTAATGTTCAAGATTATGTGCCAGGTCATAAGTAAAGGGTCGACGGAGGAAGGAAAGAAACATCGAAATCGGGGTCAAGGGTCGATATCGACCACACCCAGCCGAAATCGACCATCATCAGCGCTGAGAAGGGAGGAACGGAGACCTCGATATCGACCTCTGAGGGTCGAAATCGACCTGATCATATCGAGCTGAAACTCTCCAAATCGACTGATCCTCCAAGAGTATAACAGGGGTCGATATCGACCTCTGAACATCGACATCGAGCTGAGCCACAGACTGAGAAGAAGGTAGGTCAAGGTACGGATTCCTCTTGTTCCATTACAATTAAGGATTTATCATTATTTGGAAGAGGTGTGCCTTGGCATGTGCGCTTGTGTAGTGTATCCGATGATGATTCGAGCCAATATGAGATAGGAGACAAGGTCTATGTTGCCAAATCTAAGGACCATTGGTTCCCTACAAGATTCAAAAATAAAAACTTAGGACCATTCACGGTGAATCAAATCAATCCGGGCGGAATGCAGCTGCGAGACAAGAAAGGAGTGATATTTGAGGCCCAAGCCACATGGGCTCTGTAGATGCCGCCTTGAGAAGCGCGAAGGAGGAAGTCGGCCTAGCGACTTAAAAGTCTAGAGCTTGTAACAAAGACTTAGTTTTGGTTTTAGACAGCGTTTGGTTTTAGACACTTTATTGTTTTGCATGTTTGGTTTTGCGTTTAGTTTTCAAATTGCAGGAAAGAGAAAAGCACACAGAAGAGACATCGATATCGATATCAAGGGTCGATATCGACCCTGCATGTTGTCTTCTTCGACTCCTGAACTTTGGGACGGTTTAGTAAGTTTTCTTCTTAACCCTAGTTCTAATACAGTGAGGACACTGTAAATTTTAATTATGGGGTGGGGGAAAGGCTTACTTGCATATTCATACTTAGTTTAGAGTTGCATATTTATTTTAATGCATATAAAAAAAAGAGAAATATGACCCCCATCAAAATTTTGAAAAATTTAGAAAGAGTCATGGAAGTATAAAAAAGAGCTCTATGATGCAAAATTAGATTCATTAGAGATATAACATGAGATTGGCTAGTTAAGGGAAGTCCCAATGAAGTGCAAAAAGAGAAAAAATAAAGGAGATGAAAATTGAAGTTGCTTTTTGACATGTGCATGATAAGATGATGGAGGACTTTTTATGAAAATTTCCTTACATAAGCAAAGTTCATATCATAGCCTTACCTATGCATGTTTGCAAAAATCACAAAGCCATATATGAGCCTTATCATTATCATTATTGCTCCACATATATACATATTGCCCATTTTATACCTTATACCTTATCCGGGGACAATGTTGAGAATGGATGTCATCTTTGGAGTTATATGGAGTTGTGCATTATATGAAGTTGTTGACAGAAATAAAAAAAATTATAAATATGGAAAATTAAATGAACGAAAAAAAATCTGATCACCTCAGGAGATAAAGGTAGGTCGACCCTGCTTGCGTTGAGATAATAGTTCCGCGAGATGGGACACAAGGTGAGGAGTCCGAAGTACTAAGTATCCGGGGCCATTCATGACACCCATGTTTGCGACTCGCGAGAAGGTAGTGCTAAGGTTAGAGAGGTAAAAGCATATATTGAAAAAAAAAGCATTGAGCGATGAGTGAAAGGTGAGACATTATGAAGAAGGAATGTGGAAGTCTTGGAAAGAAGGTATGATTCCCCGAATTTAACACCACATGGCCAAATATTAGCCCACCTTTAGCCTTTTACCAAACTACTTCTCAAAAGCTTGCAAAAGTCCTCTTGATTATTAATGCTATGTCGCTAAACTTGTTTTTTGCATATTACCTCCTTTCATGAGTATGAAATTGCTTTTATGCACAAGCATGGACTTGGTTGACATAAGTACCTTATCAAGGATGGCAATTGATTGTAGGGACATATGAAAAATGAATCTATGATGTTGAGGGTTTACTTTCTTCCCCTGAATGACCATTAAAGGTATTGCTTGGGGACAAACAAGCTTAAGTATGGGGTGTTTGATGTGCGCGCAAATTGCCATATTTTCTATGCACATATGAATCCATTTTATCGTCTTTTGCATGCATATTAATGGGAAAACATGGAATAGTGTAGTTTACGCTTAAATGTCAAATATATGGGTTTGCACGAGTTTCTATGTGATTTCGCAGAAAACAGGATAAAAATGGACGAATCTGAAAGAGCGGAAAAAGAACTCGAAGTCTTCTGAAGAGGTCGACATCGACTGGGGACCTCGACATCGAGTGCATCAGAGACATAGGAATCGAGCAGAAAAAGAAACAAAGCATGTCGACACAGAATGGGTCGATATCGACGTCTGAGGTCGATATCGATGTTGCCAGATCGAGCAAATTGATAGAAGTCGAGTGCCAGTTCGAGTAGGAGAAGGAGAAGCTCGAGATAATGTTTTGAAGAGGTTGATATCGATGCCTAGGGTCGATATCGACCATGCCAGCAGAGGAATCCGACTCGGATTTTGATAGAATTCTATCCGAAGCTTGCAACGACTATCCAAAAGTTGAGATTTCTTATCTTCCACACCAGGTCTATCATGAGGAGGCTGAGTTACCATGGAGTTTTAGTTTTTTACTTTGTTTAGTTTTATCTTAGAGAATAAAGATAAGGTTTCAAGTCCTTGTCGACATCTATAAATAGAGGCCAATAGGGCTGAGTTTAGGCATTCAAGTTAGCATCCAATAACATACAATTTACATAGACACGCAGAGAATTAGTAGAGAGAGAGAGAGAGGAGGCCGAGTGAAGTTTGTAAAGCGAGAGCGGAGTGGCTTGTTCGATTATACTTTCTTTCGAAGTTTTAATAAGTAGCTTTCTTTCAACAATAATGATGATGATGTGCATGATGAGGAGCACGTAGTCAACCCACTTCTAGGGTCGGGGTGAGCCCGACGATATCAATGTGAGGTAAGTGCATCAAATATGTCTTTTATGCGATTCCGTCTTCTACCCCATGCATGATCCTTTGCGAAAGTTAGGGAGATTCATTATTTGCATTATTGAAGCGGAAGCCACTCATATTGTGAACTTGAATTTCTCATGAATTGGATAGTAACTGTTAGGAACTATGCGAGAGCCTCTAACCACCTAAGTGTTGATAACGAAAGTTATTTGACGGAAAGACATTAAATTTCATAGCTGTTAAGGAGGTAAGTCGAGTTCTCAAATTACAAATAATAAGTGCATAAATGTAAATCGACTCCTAGCCTATGCAAATAATTACAAGACTTCCTCCCGTTGTAGTGGAAGGGTAGTCAGAATCGATCCACGAGGAGGCGAGTCAGCGGGATCCTAGTAGCGTCGGAAATCTCAAGTCTGCGACGACCAGAAGCCTCGATTTCGACCTTGGGCCTCAATGTCGACCTCGGCTGTCGATGTTTTCTGCAACAGAAGACCTGCAGAGACAAAAACAAGTGGTCGATATCGATCGGAAAGGGTCGATATCGATGTCAGTCACAAAATCGACTGGCTCAGAAGACTGCCAGTCGACACAGTAGGGTCGATATCGATGTCAGGTGTCGATATCGATGCTCAGCAACCTCCGTAGTGATGATCGTCGTCGACTTAGAAAACTGTCAACGAACTCAGTGGTCGATATCGATGTCTGGTGTCGATATCGATGTCTTCCTGCAGTGGGTTAGTTATTCGTCGGCAAAGAAAGGCCGAAGATTTGAGAATGGAGAGAGAAGCAATGAACAGAAATAAAATAGAGGGTTTTGGGTGTATAAAATATGTAAAAAGCAACTCCTAGGATTAGGGTTTACCACAACGTTAACCAATGCATGCGATAAGATAAATAACACGGACAATTGCGCTATTTCACCCGAGGGACAAGCTTTCGCCGTACACCAACTCTTAGGATTACTCTTGCAAATAAACCTAATTGTCTCTACCAATTTTATGTTTATAACTCAAGTTGTTAGCATGAATCCCTTTTCTTTCGATTAGGACTAAACATAGAATCGTAGGAGGAGAGATAGACATAATGATATCGACATCAAATACTTACCTCAAGCGCGCATGGCTAACGTCGGGCTCACCCCGACCCTAAGAGCTTTGGGGAACTACTCGCTTCTCATCATGGAATTCATTGTTGATTGAAAAGAAGACACTTGCATTAAAATAAACTCCGAAGCTTTACAACTCAACGTCAACTTTCGCAAACGTCAAACCCTAAAACTTCTCTCTAACTCTAACTCTATTGTGTCTTGATTGATGATTAATTGAATGAATGAATGCCATCCCCCTAGGGCTTTATTTATAGGCTACTAATCCTCGCTATCCAAGGATTGTAATTTCTATCTAAACTATGAACTCTATCCGAACAATTAGGATAGATCTTTTATTTTTTATAAACTTAAATAACTTAAAGGTAAAAAGATAAATAACTCTTCAGCTGCCATCTATCTTGACGGTATGAGATAATCCCGTGCCTCCTTGAAGATATAGTTCCAATCCGCATCTCAAAACCGAGTCTATCTTCTGTCGAGATCAGGGGTCGATATCGACACCAGAGGTCGATATCGAGGTCTCTGTTCCTACTCGACTTGTTCAGCTCTGGTCGATGTCTATGTTGAGGTCGATATGGGGGTCGATATCGACACCAGAGGTCGATTTCTATGTTGAAGGTCGATATCTACCTCTGCTCAGCTTCACTTGGCTTCTCCGTTTTGACTCCGATTTCGCTCGAATTCCTGCATGGTTAGCTCAAAACTTGTGCAGACCCTATTTCTTGCACTTTAGCCCATTCTTACACAAGTTTATATTCTTTTGGACCTTTGCTTTGGAGATCGAATGAAATATGAAGTCAAAAGACACAATAAACAGAGGTACAAATATGTACATCAAAACACCCCATACTTAGACTTGCTTGTCCTCAAGCAATAACCAAGCAATAACCAACACCTACAACACACCCTTCACGTCTTTGCCCTTTGTCAAAAGCAACATCATAAGCGGTAGCAAAGCAAAACAAGTGAATTTAACGTCATAGCACATATTTTGGCGATCCATAGGCATACGAAATTTTGATCCAACCTCACAGGGAGAATGTGTTTGCTCTCAACTCTCATGTGTTTAGGCTATGAAGATCAACTCTCAACTCAATTCCATATACAATCTCATAAACATTGCAATTTATAACAATCCACTTCATAACCAATGATGAAAATGCAATAAGAACTATCAGGAGGACTTTCGCTCAATGAAAGACTTCAAAGAAGACTCCATTCGGCGGGGTTGTAATGGGGCTTGGTATGAAATAAAGGGTATGGAATTATTAGGCTATATGGTGCTTTTATAACTTTGGGAATCAAGAATCCTAAATTTCAACACTTGCAATATCCAAACCATAACTCTTCAATGTTGCACTTTCCAAGCTCAATCTCCTATAGTGCTCTTTCCCAACTCATCTTTATATAATATGCTCTAAAGATGCACTAAAAGATGTAAACCATACTATCAACCCTTCTTTCGAACTCTAATATACCTCTAAAAAATATAACACTTGTATGAATAAAAGACTTAAGGATTTTGGCTCATGCACTATATATATATATACATCTCTATATTTTTTTCGGATTTTTTTTGTTTTTTTTGGAAATAATAAATAAATACTAAAGATATGTGCATTTATATGGTGAGCCAAAAAATCCTTTTACAAAATATGACAAAATGTAAATATGCACCAACCCATAATTTCCTTGCTCAAAACTGGACATTACGCTCTTTTCTTTCCACAAGGCATTAGTCCAGCCAATCTAAGTCTCAATTCCCAAATGGGGGTCAGGCTCAATTTGGCTAGGGATAATTTTATGGAGTTTGTAATTTCAGGCTCAAGCTAATGTTCTGGCTTCAAGCAGGGATAATGTAGGGTAGGTAAAGAGAGGATAAAAATGGCTTAAAAGATGTCTCCATCATTTAATTCTCGTAAACATAAACATATATATGCATTGGTTTATCACAACATTTAGAGATGCATAGGAAGAGTAAATTCACTCAAGAAAGCGGAGGGATTTTTGATGTTCTCCTTATAGGCCAAAATTCTATCAAGGACAATTTTTGTTGGATTCGCTTTATAGCCTAGGATCATATGTGCTCAATTTCATCACAAGTTCACAATCTACATAAAATTTTTAAGGACTTAGGCTAAACCATCAAAATATGCCATAGGATTTACATGATCAAGTCAGTTATTGAGTTTTCATCATAGGACATCTAAGTAGGGTTTAAAAACAAACTTTAAAAATAAACATGCATTTTTTTTGTATTTTTGACATTTTTCTATTTTTTTTTATTTTTTTGACATTTTATAAAAGTAAAACTAAGAACAAAAATTTAAACATGAATGCAATACGAAGAAGAAAACTAAGTTATGACCATAAGACATGTCTTTCCCCCACCCCATACTTAAAATATACAGTGTCCTCACTGTATTAAAAAGAAGAACAAGGGTAGAGAGAAACTCACAGCGCAACCTGCGGATTCAGGTCGATTTCAGGTTTGTCGATGCCAGAAGTCTATATCTAGGTCAGTGGTCGATGTCGATTGCATCTGTCGAAGTCGAGGAAGAAAGTGAAGATAGGAGCTGCCAGGTTGGGGTCGATATCGAGTATAATGGTCGATATCGACCTCTCTTTTTACTCCTGAGTCCTCGATATCGACTCCAGGAGGTGGCTTGACCCTGGGGGTGTCGATTTCGACTGGCCTGGTCGATTTCGACTGCCTCTGCAGAAGCTTCTTTTCTTCTTCGTCGTTCCTTTTGCTTGGTAACCTGAAATCTTTGTTAGAGATATAGATAAAGCACGAATTATCTCAATTTTAAAAGTTTGACAAACCAAAAGATAAATCCTAAAAACCAGCTATGAAAAATTTAAAAGTTTTATGTACATGCTCTAGAGTTTTTGTAACGGCCCGGGATTATGATTCCCGAGTTACGTTTCGAGGGATAAAACCCCTCGTTAGGATCTTGCGCCCCGAGTACAGGTCAAAGGTTTGAAATCAAGGATTTGTAGTTTAAAGCGGGATTTCGCACCCAAATTCGGAAGGTCTGCCGGAGACTCCGAGGTAAACCCTGTAACTATCCTAAGTCTACAAAGCAGAAAATCTTTTATCATGCAAAGGACATAAGTTCTGAAACCGATACAACCAGTGTCGCGGCAGAGCCGGGTCAAAACAGAGTATAAGTAGGAAGAAATCCCAAAAGTATGAATCTGGTGAAGTCAAGGTTCAAACACTCACTCTCCGCCATATGAATGGACCCCGTCAAAACAGCACAGAATCAAGCAGTGGATCGGGTACCTGAAACTATACCACAAAGTCAGGCCAAGAGTTCGCCTGCGGGTCCTCTGACCACGCTGAGGACATATAATACGCCTATACCTAGAATAAAGGATGCCTTCATGCAGTACTGGAATATTAACCACACTATCATGCTCCTAATTCATATATGCAGAATATGAAGTAAGGCCTTAACAAAGAATACCAAGTGGTATATCCCTCTTCTACCACCCCCCCTTCCAGATAGGGTGGAGACTGGCCAGTTCGATGTTATAGCATATCACATCTCATCGTCATATCGTACCTCGTGCTCATCTCGTATCTCATGATATATATATATATATATAAATAATGACTCGAGGAGGACAACACCCAATGAAGCTGGGTTGTCCTATGACCCTAACAACGACTCTAGGACTCACAGATAATGGCCGTTCTGCATTCAAACGCATACAGAATAAGAATGCTCAATCGTAAGTGCAATTCCTAAGCATGATACTACATGACATGCTTTTATACATATGCAACACCTACATACTATATGACACATCAGGCAGGAGGTCCTGGTTACTGAGTAAGCCCCGGAGGTACTTACCTGGCTAGAAGATCAGCAAAAGAAGAATCCAGCACACAGTAGTCACGATCACAGAATATCACCTAATTACATAACGGGAATATACTGAGTATACGTCTATAGTCACTCTGAACACATATCTCACACATTCATACAAGAAGATAATTAACAAGCTCGCATCAACCATACTTCCAATTCATCATGATCAACCATCTCTTATCTCATACCATTCGCCATAACTTGTCAACTCATCAGTTTGAAACAGCCACCATATCATACTTATACTTTCCATAAAGATATATATATATCATCATAAGTATCGAATATTTAATCTCTTCTAAAAATCACCAGAATATCATGCTATTAGTCACACATATCATACCGTTAGTCAAACGATCATATTATCATGCTAGTTAGTCATCGAATAAGTCTTACTCTCAGGTTAGTTTCAAAACCGTTTCAAATCCGAATTAAACAGTTAAGAATTCCGACCCTTGAAGATACTTGCTAAATTCCTTTTTCAATTTATTTATTAAATTATTAAATTACTTTCCAACCTTGAAATTATTTTTCAAATTCCTAAAATCCCGACCATTTTCATTTAATAAACCAACCCTTATAATTCTCCCAAAATAATATTTTATCTCTTAAAACCTCAAATAATATTGTATATATATATATATAATAATTTTAATTCCGCTAATTAGTCAAATAAATAAACGGATAACCCGAACCAAACCGAACCAAACTCGCTAATATAAAACCAACCGGTTAACAAATAACACGTAACCTATATATATATATATATATTACTAAAGAGGTGGGCCCCTCCCCCAAGCCAAGTTGGCCATCTCCTTCTTCCCGATTTCAAACGCTCCCGCCTGGCGCCACTCTCCTCGCGCCTCGCCCGCCGGCGCCGTTGCTCGACCTCGCCTCCCCGCCACACCTTGGCTCGGCCTTGCCTAGCCCCGCCTCGGCCTTGGCTCGTGTGCATCCTCGCGCCCTCATAGCTCGCTCTCGCTCTCACCCGCATCGCACACACGTCGGACGTGCTTCGACTTCGCCGCCCTCGAGCTCGCCGGAGCTCTCGAGCTGACCTTATCATCCCGCACTCAGCTCACGCACACTCTCGACTAGTCTAAGCATCGAAAAAGACTCAGAAACGAATCGAAACGAGGATAAATTCGGAGCTCACCGAGATGGATTTTTCGTGACTTCGGGGCTCTCAATCGGAGTTCTGGGCTTCGTCGGTGGCTCGCGATGGCTTGTCGGACCTACGCCGGATGTGGGTGAGTGTGATGGTGAAGACCGCAAGCATTTTCGATCAAAAACGAAGGAGAGACGCTTACCGGAAGTTAGCTTCGCGATCGAACAAGGATTAGAAGGCAATGGGGCTGCGATGGCTCTCATAGTGGCTTCGGTGGTGCTCCACTACTGCTGGTGGCTCCGAGGGAAGCCGAGGCTGCTGTTGGTGGCTCCGAGGAAGAGTCGAAGGAGCTGTGGTGGCGATGATGGAGTAAAGGTGGTGGTGAACTGGTGACGATGGTGATGATGAAGATGGTGATGAATGAAGATGGTGAATAACGGTGATGGTGAAGGTGACGGGAGAGGGTGAATGATGATGAGTGAAGATGAGGAGAGGGATGGGTGATGATGAATGAGTGAATGACGGGGTGAGGGATGAATTTGCAGAGGTATGGTGAGGGAGTTGGTGAGGGTAGTGTGTGGAAGTGGTTAAATCCATACCCGGAAATCTATCCCGAATACGTGAATTTCGAATCATGAAATTAGTCCCCGAATGTTAGTTTCCCCGAATCTCGCTTACTCGATCAATTAGATTTTTAAAATCGACAAGGATATCGCCAACCGATAATTATTTTAAAATTTTGAGGTCAAAAGACGAAAATCGTTCGCCAAATTTTATATTCCGGTCGGAGTTCTGCTAAATGAGTTTTAAATCCGATTAAAATTCATTTTAATTTCCTTTTTCCGACAAAATTTGGATTTAAAAATCCGAGCCTTTACATCATCCACCTCTAAAAACAAGTCTCGTCCCCGAGAGTAAAATCATTTTAAAACAGGGGATGAAGTTTGAAATCGGTGAGTCGAAGGATCATGCCATTGATCCCGTAAACACCTCATAAGTGCCCTTATGAGGTCCTCACAGTACCGTTGCCATGATCATAATATCGCCAATAGATCTTAGCAAGAATGTAATATGGGCCCCTACCACATCCTTATTCCGACTTCTCGGTCATATCATAACTCGAAAAGCATCACAACATCTCCCCTAGGTCTTAGCAAGCAGTCTATAAGGGCCCTATAAAATGCATGTATCCACTTCGGGGGGCGTTATAATGCAAGCTCGGTCAGGAAAATTCAAGAGGGTTCCTCAGTTTGAAAAGGTTTGGTCTCAAAATCATTGAAGTTCTCGTTCGCGTTAAATTTCTCAGAATCCAAGTTAGTCGAACAATTTCAGAACTCAAGAGGTGGAATCATCCACCTCTAAGGCTAATCCCATATTCCTTTCCTAGGTTCCAAGTCAGAATCAAGGTTCAACAGTTCAATTTCTATCATTTCCATCATCAAGCATCATGTATATATATCGAATAACAATAGCACCTCACGTCTAATAGCATAACATAATCACCTCAAGAATAGCCACATACCATAGCATATCTAGCATCGTATTATATATGGTAGAATTTATCACATCATCTCATGGAAGTTACACACCATATCAATCAGATAAGCACGTTATATCAATCAGATAAGTACATCATACTCATTCTAACAACCAAGCGTCATCGCATTAGAGGCAAACAACTGCGTCCGTACAGTAGCATTCCATCGAGTTCAGGGATAACTATGTTAGTACTAACAGTTCCCTGTTGTCAACGGCAACACATCAGAGAATCCACATCGTCTATAGCATAGAATTCGCACAACATTCGGTCCCAAGTAAAGTATACACTAGATCACTATCTCAGGAGAATCTGCCTACACTACCAATCATGACAAGACACGACCACTACTCACCATCCCTTGCACTAAGATCAACTTCACCGAGGTCTACCAACTCAATCCACTACCAGTTCTAGGCACCATTGTATCCTGCTCACATACAACATTTCTAGCCTCATAACAATTCGCAATCAAGGCTGAATACCCAAAACAACTAGTAGGTATCCCAACTCCTATGCCATCAAGCCATCTAAGGGCCAATCCATTTCGACATCCTGATCTCAAGTCCTACCTTCCACTCGACTATTTAAAACTATCTCTCGGAGTTCCCAAATCACAAAATTCCCTCATTTCGACAAGCTGAACAACTCGATCTACTACTAAGACTCCATATATAACACATCCTTTCCCTAGGGCCCTCTATCGGTCCCATCTTTACCCTCTAATAGCACATTCTGAGTTCTCAACTAAACCGCTCTCACGATTGATCTAGAAGACACCTTTTAACAATCTCGCTTACTCTTCCTAGGCTCTCAAGATTCCGCTCGACCATCATCTCTTAAAGAGACATCTTGAATCACATTGCTAACTTAATCGTACTTCCCACGCCACTAACCACTCTCACTAACCATCCACCTCTAAAGACCCAACTCATGCTGACCATCTCACACCTGACACTCCTGACCAATTCTAACGCAGAAACCCAACTAGTGGTACTCCCAACCACGAATCACGATGACCCTCAAGCCGACCCACTCTAGATCCTCTTCCCAACATACTCTACCTGGACTAGTTCCCTCAACTCCGCATGTTTCCCCAAATTGCCTCAGATCACGCTTCCTCAACTTTGAAATCTCTACCGCTTAAACCCTTATGCACCGATCATCATTTTCACCGAATTCCTATGACATCCTCGTCCGAATTTCCTAAGCACAGCAAGTTCACCAACATTCAAAAATCTCTTATCCTCTAGCGTCCTCAATACCTTCTGCTTTGCCTAGTTCCCAAATCCATGCTCATAATCTCCCTATCTCAACCTTAAGCCCACATTCTTACTAGGAATCTCAACTATATCCTTGCCTAGCTACCAGCCTTTCCTCGAAGATTCATCTCACATCCTCAAATACCTCAATAGCCACAATAACCTCCACTCATAAATCCCGATTCATTCCCTATGCCAAAATCCTTCAACAACGCATCTAGAAATCCTTCACTCATAATTTCCCCAAGCATTACCAATCCTATCTAAACAACTCTAAATACTCATCACACGAACAACCCTGATATGAACAACCTAATATCCCTGATCGATAATTTCCCAAGCAACCTCATACTACTCTTCCTTGACAATTCCTCAACCTCATCCCTTACCGAAATCGCTCCTACTCACAGCACACACCACCTAGTCCCAAATTCTACGATTCCTCAGATGTTCTTTAATCGATCATCCTCGACACCGCCCACGATCCGCTCATAGACCATCTAGAGACCTTCCCTAGCACACTAATCCGTCTCACAACACCTCCCCTCAAGAATCCCCCGATCAACTCCTAGCTCACCCATCCACCTCTAGAACTATCTTAACCACCTCTACCCATACCCAATATCAAGATCACCTTAATGAAACTAGTCCAGATCTCAGCCAACCATTCTCTTATACTACCCGCACTCACTACCTGCCTAGACTACCACTTCTCACTAGGACATCTCCCTCAAAATCTCGCCATACTAGCCCCACTGCTCACCTAAGTCCTACTTGGAAGCTCATCTATACTCACGGACCACTATCTTCGACACATCCCAACTCACTCGGCTCTACCCAAGCTAACGCATCCATCCTGCACACGCTCTCGCTCATCTCATGACCAAGAACAAAAACTCCAATCCCTTTGCCACTTCCCGACCTATCTTACCGAAGAATCTCTCGACTCATGCCCAAGAAGAAGCACCACTAGACATATAACCCATAACCTACTCACCAGCAAGTCAGTATACCAAGCACCAAGGCACATCATCATAGAAACAAGTTAGTCAGGCAATCATTGCTACCAGTTCAGTACATCCTTCATCGCACATTTAATTATGTCAGTTCTAGGCCTATCACACAACATCAATTCCGATTAGTATAGAAGAATCCACGATTTGAATTAAGAATGCGCTTCCTCATGTCAGCTGGGAGGAACTTGTTCACAATTGTCATCTTTGAAGCATATTCGTCCTTTTTGCCATCGGTGACGTTGTTCCTGGGGCCTAGGGGTCATGGACCCATCACACTTCCGTTGCGCTGCTCCGGTACCACTTGGTCGTTGGTCCTTTCTTGCATATCGGCGCTCATCAAAGGATCGCAAGGGTTAGAAGTTACGGAGATAGGGGAGAGACAAGGGCGGACAACACAACTTCCTTAAGGGTTCAGACATGGACCAGGACTAGGGACGACGAGACCAAGTAGAAGATCCCAACCCGAGAGTTACAACGATGCCCTTATAATTTTGGCACGCAAACACATAAAAATCAAGAGATATCATCACATTATTTCACACTAGTATGCACCTATCTAAAGGAATATCGATTTATGCATTCATAACATGTTCATATAATCATCTTTTATATGTGCGCAAAACAAGCTAGCAACCTATCATTTCATTCACCAATCATGCTTGACAGACTAAGAACATGTATGCACAGACTGACGTGGGACATATATTGCATAAGTTATGCAAGACCTAGCAAACATCACATGATATCATATGCACGACTTATCACTCATTTAGATACACACATACGCAAGTCATAATATTGCGGGGTTGAGGCAAGCATGCTAAGATGTACCCTAATTAAAAATCATGCTAAGGGTATGGTCAGCTCATGCAGGGTTGGTATAGCAACTATCTCTTCACATACATCCATATTCGCATAGTAAGACTAGGACGTCACACAATCATACGAGGGCCTATAACTAGGAGGTATATGTCCTACATGATACTAGCAATACTCATTAAACATGTACACAGTCAATGAGGACCAATTAGGTTACTCTAACATGCTAAGTCATCCGATTCACGTGTTAAACATACAACGAGAGTTGACCACACTATCATGGACCTAGTTCATAGGGAGACAATAATCATGGGAATTCAATACATACGGCAAATACATCCACTCATAAGTGCAACCATGTAAGGTACCAGGCAAGTCATGCTGAATTATACCAATATAGCATGTCATGAAATCACAAGGAGGCTATCATTATAACTTGACAGAATTCTCTAAGGGCAATCACCGACTCATCACCCCGTTTCCCCGTGGGACGCTAGTATGACTCGCTGGGTAGGACACAAGGACATTCACGTTGTTTTCGAGAGGTGAGGGTAGAACTCGTGTTTAGACTCTTGTGGCAAGAAGACATGGTTGGCCATTGCAAGGATCGAAAGGGATGACTCCATAAGACAACTCACTTCTATCTCGAAACGATTTAAATCCTCACCCCCACTAACATACTCAGGTAACCCTCACATCCGACACGATTTTCGAAGGTAATTAGTTGACCGACCCAAATTTCCCGTGGAAGACCCCAACCTCAGGTACGAGACTCGATAGAAGCATCGATGGTGGGATATGAAACAGGACTCGAAACGGGAGACCGGATGCTTCTCGACCCTTGCTAACATGCCTATATATTTTGGTGGGACGGATGACGAAATCGGAATCATCAAGGGGGTTGAGTTATGGAAGAACTATTCCAATAAGACAGGTATTCCAATTACACAAGGTCAAGGTTTCCTCCCACTATCCCGTTTATGATTCTAGTTAAGGCATATCGATTACTTCGCTATCCTATGCACAATAGCACTCAACAAGATTAATATGATCCTCTTCGAGGAGGATCGCCCTCGGGCTCAATTGGATATAATGCATACAATCACAGAGACGATCTATACCGTCCTTCGAGAGACGGCTGACCGGAGGGGCAAGAACCTCACGGCCTCCTAACTCGACACTCCAACTTCCGTGGTGTTCCTTGGAGTCTTCTAGGCCCATCTGTAAATAAAAGCTAGTATTTTGCCTACCGTTCCCCGAGTTCTACATCCATAAGGGAGGTCTATCGCTTTGGTCTCTACCCACGAGATTGTTTCCCCTTTATTCATTTAGGTTTTAACTCCAATTAAATTCATTTTGCCCTTTAAACATTTTCCAAAACCATTTGAAGTCATTGGGCGATTTTCAAAGACATCTTCAACCTATTGTACTCGGATTGCAAAACCTCGCTCTGATACCACCTTTGTAACGGCCCGGGATTATGATTCCCGAGTTACGTTTCGAGGGATAAAACCCCTCGTTAGGATCTTGCGCCCCGAGTACAGGTCGAAGGTTTGAAATCAAGGATTTGTAGTTTAAAGCGGGATTTCGCACCCAAATTCAGAAGGTCTGCTGGAGACCCCGAGGTAACCCCTGTAACTATCCTAAGTCTACAAAGCGGAAAATCTTTTATCATGCAAAGGACATAAGTTCTGAAACCGATACAGCCAGTGTCGCGGCAGAGCCGGGTCAAAACAGAGTATAAGTAGGAAGAAATCCCAAAAGTATGAATCTGGTGAAGTCAGGGTTCAAACACTCACTCTCCGCCATATGAATGGACCCCGTCAAAACAGCACAGAATCAAGAAGTGGATCGGGTACCTAAAACTATACCACAAAGTCAGGCCAAGAGTTCGTCTGCGGGTCCTCTGACCACGCTGAGGACATATAATACGCCTATACCTAGAATAAAGGATGCCTTCATGCAGTACTGGAATATTAACCACACTATCATGCTCCTAATTCATATATGCAGAATATGAAGTAAGGCCTTAACAAAGAATATCAAGTGGTATATCCCTCTTCTACCACCACCCCCCTTCCAGATAGGGTGGAGACTGGCCAGTTCGATGCTATAGCATATCACATCTCATCGTCATATCGTACCTCGTGCTCATCTCGTATCTCATGATATATATATATATATATATATATATATATATATATATATATATATATATATATATATATATATATATATATATATATATATATATATAATGACTCGAGGAGGACAATACCCGATGAAGCTAGGCTGTCCTATGACCCTAACAACGACTCTAGGGCTGACAGATAATGGCCGTTCTGCATTCAAACGCATACAGAATAAGAATGCTCAATCGTAAGTGCAATTCCTAAGCATGATACTACATGACATGCTTTTATGCATATGCAACACCTACATACTATATGACACATCAGGCAGGAGGTCCTGGTTACTGAGTAAGCCCCGGAGGTACTTACCTGGCTAGAAGATCAGCAAAAGAAGAATCCAGCATACAGTAGTCACGATCACAGAATATCACCTAATTACATAACGGGAATATACTGAGTATACGTCTATAGTCACTCTGAACACATATCTCACACATTCATACAAGAAGATAATTAACAAGCTCGCATCAACCATACTTCCAATTCATCATGATCAACCATCTCTTATCTCATACCATTCGCCATAACTTGTCAACTCATCAGTTTGAAACAGCCACCATATCATACTTATACTTTCCATAAAGATATATATATATATATCATCGTAAGTATTGAATATTTAATCTCTTCTAAAAATCACCACAATATCATGCTATTAGTCACACATATCATACCGTTAGTCAAACAATCATATTATCATGCTAGTTAGTCATCGAATAAGTCTTACTCTCAGGTTAGTTTCAAAACCGTTTCAAATCCGAATTAAACAGTTGAGAATTCCGACCCTTGAAGATACTCGCTAAATTCCTTTTTCAATTTATTTATTAAATTATTAAATTAATTTCCAACCTTGAAATTATTTTACAAATTCCTAAAATCCCGACCATTTTTATTTAATAAACCAACCCTTATAATTCTCCCAAAATAATATTTTATCTCTTAAAACCTCAAATAATATTGTATATATATATATATATATAATAATTTTAATTCCGCTAATTAGTCAAATAAATAAAGGATAATACGAACCGAACCGAACCAAACCCGCTAATATAAAACCAACCGGTTAACAAATAACACGTAACCTATATATATTACTAAAGAGGTGGGCCCCTCCCCCAAGCCAAGCTGGCCATCTCCTTCTTCCCGATTTCAAACGCTCCCGCCTGGCGCCACTCTCCTCGCACCTCGCCCGCCGGCGCCGTTGCTCGACCTCGCCTCCCCGCCACACCTTGGCTCGGCCTTGCCCATCCCCGCCTCGGCCTTGGCTCGTGTGCATCCTCGTGCCCTCACAGCTCGCTCTCACCCGCATCGCACACACGTCGGACGTGCTGCGACTTCGCCGCCCTCGAGCTCGTCGGAGCTCTCGAGCTGACCCAATCATCCCGCACTCAGCTCACGCACACTCTCGACTAGTCTAAGCATCGAAAAAGACTCAGAAACAAATCGAAACGAGGATAAATTCGGAGCTCACCGAGATGGATTTTTCGGGACTTCGGGGCTCTCAATCGGAGTTCTGGGCTTCGTCGGTGGATTGCGATGGCTTGTCGGACCTACGCCGGATGTGGGTGAGTGTGAAGGTGAAGACCGCAAGCAATTTCGATCAAAAACGAAGGAGAGACGCTTACCGGAAATTAGCTTCGCGATCGAACAAGGATTAGAAGGCAATGGGGCTGAGGTGGCTCTCGTGCTGGCTCTGGTGGTGCTCCGCTACTGCTGGTGGCTCCGAGGGACGCCGAGGCTGCTGTTGGTGGCTCCGAGGAAGAGTCGAAGGAGCTGTGGTGGCGATGATGGAGTAAAGGTGGTGGTGAACTGGTGACGATGGTGATGATGAAGATGGTGATGAATGAAGATGGTGAATAACGGTGATGGTGAAGGTGACGGGAGAGGGTGAATGATGATGAGTGAAGATGAGGAGAGGGATGGGTGATGATGAATGAGTGAATGACGGGGTGAGGGACGAATTTGTAGAGGTATGGTGAGGGAGTTGGTGAGGGTAGTGTGTGGAAGTGGTTAAATCCATACCCGGAAATCTATCCCGAATACGCGAATTTCGAATCATGAAATTAGTCCTCGAATGTTAGTTTCCCCGAATCTCGCTTACTCGATTAATTAGATTTTTAAAATCGACAAGGATATCGCCAACCGATAATTATTTTAAAATTTTGAGGTCAAAAGACGAAAATCGTTCGCCAAATTTTATATTCCGGTCGGAGTTCTGCTAAATGAGTTTTAAATCCGATTAAAATTCATTTTAATTTCCTTTTTCCGATAAAATTTGGATTTAAAAATCCGAGCCTTTACAGTTTTGAGTCGCTAGGCCGACTTCTCCGTCAATTCTTCACGACCCTTTTATGTAGGGACCCTTTGAGCTTGAGCCTTCTCCTGGATCATCTAGGTCCTTTTGGTAGTAGCTACGTTCGGCGACCAAGGCTTCTTTAATGTTAAGTTCTTCTTTGGGCGCTTTCCTTCTCTTTCGTGACTTAACTTTAGCAATATAGGCAAACCATGGAGCTTTGACCCTCTCTTTAGTAGAATTATCAATAATTGGCTTAATTGATTTATCAATAAGGGCCAGAGGAGGGTTAGGAGTCGTACCTGGGCTTACCTGTTTGGGCCCGAAACTGAAATCTTCGGGCTGAGGGGTGGTCGATTTCGACCAAGGTGGGTCGATTTCGAGTTCTTTGGTCGATATCGATATGTGGGGGTCGATATCGACCTCTGTGACCCCATCTTGGCAACAATCTGGTATACTCGATTTTGACCAAGGGGGGTCGATTTCGATGTTTTTAGTCGATATCGACTGGTTCCAGTTGATGTCGACCCTCTTGCTGTTTCCGTCCTCGCCAACAAAATTTTTCTAAGCTTCTCCTTAGCCGGCGAGAGGACTACTTGCTCCAGGTGCTTCGTTTCGCTCATGGTCGGGTTGAAAGAGAATTCTATCACTTTGTCCCCTATAATAAAGGTTAGTAATCCTCGACGTACATTGATATTGGCATCAGTAGTAGCTAAGAAAGGCCTACCAAGGATAATAGGCACTACAGGATCTTCAGGCATCTCCAATATAATGAAATCAGTAGGCACAAAGAACTTACCTACCTTTACAGGAACGTCATCAATTATACATGTGGGTCTGACGAATGAGTTGTCAGCCATATAGAGTTTCATGTCCACAGGTTCAAGTGCGCCAATGTTCACCTTTTGCCAAATAGAGAGAGGCATAAGACTTACGCTTGCCCCTAAGTCATATAGGGCTTTATAGCGATGTTGGCCAAGTCCCACGGTGATTACAAACTTCCCTGGATCATTCTTCTTCTCAGGGAAGTCCATCTTTGAGCACTCCTCTGCGATCTCTGCCATGGATCTCTTCTTGCTCAGGATGTCTTTCAGGAATCGCACATAGGCGGGCATCTCGCTTAGGACTTTTGTAAGAGGGATAGTAATGTTAAGTCCTTGAAGTATTTTTACAAAGCGCCTAAACTTACCTTTGGTGGGATCCTCCAATGCTTTGGATGGGAATGTCAACGTCTTCTTTGGTGGAGGGGCCAAAACGGTGGTCGGAGGGGCCTGCTGGACATCGATGTCGACCGGGCTCTGGTCAATATCGACTGGAATGGTCGATTTCGACCTCCTTTGTGGCTCTGATGGCTCTGCTGTGGCCTGGATATCGACCTGGGGGTCGATATCGACCTCTGGGTCGACATCGACTGGTTTGTCGATGTCGACTGGATCTGCTGCTTTCTCCTCCGCTTTCGTTCGTGGCTTTTGTACTTTGTTGCCACTCCTTAATTGCATGGCTGCGACATGGCCCGTCCCGGATTGTCCCTTAGGATTTGTAGTGGGTTGCCCAGGGAGTGTTCCGGACGGTCTAGGGATTTGTGCCGCCAATTAACCCAGTTGGGTCTCTACGTTCTTTTTCCAAATATCCATCTCCCCAATCCTTGTGGTAAGGTGATTGAGTTGAGAATGGATGGCATTGTTGGATTGATCATTCTTAGCTTGATTCCTCCTTATCTCATCTAGCACAAGTTGAAGATCATCCTTCTTTTGGTCTCTCTCCGGGTGCCCAGGAGCTCTATAAGGCAGGGGATCCCTAGGGTTAACCGGGTTCCTTTGTGGTTGATGGAACCATTGGTCTCCCCAATATTGGTGATTGGGACCCCTCATGTAGCGTGCATCTTGGTGAGTCTCCGCTACGTATACTTGTTCGGCATGGGGGCACTCGATGGTGGTGTGCCGCTGCGATCCGCATTCAATGCAATCTTGGTTCGCTGAAAGGAACCTCACCTGCTTTTGGAGATTTTGAAGTTGATCCCTATGAAATTGCTCCTTTACATCCGGATCGATTACATTGGAGGGTTCATATAAGGGCATAGATGGGGCAGGCCTCGATGATGATGATGTGTCGGAAACCTCAGGAGTCCCATATGTGTTGTCGACCTCCACCAACCTCTCTATGGTCTCCCAAGCCTCTTGTGGAGCGAGTTCAAGGTAGCCATAGGAGGTGTAGGTGTTGATCCTCTCCTTAGTTGCAGCGTCAAGAGCATTGTATATGATCTCCTTAATTACATACGGTGGTTGGCCATGCGTCGGGCATGATCGTAGTAAGTCCATAAACCTTTCCCAAACAGTCGCCAGAGCCTCACCAGGCTTTTGTTTGAAAGCCGTGATTTTCTGTCGGATCAACGCCGTCTTAGAAGGAGGAAAGAACTTGTTGAGGAACGCGTCCTTGACTTCATTCCAGGTGCGGAGCGATCTTGGGGCTAAGCTTTCCAACCACTGTAATGCTTTCCCTGTAAGAGACCATCGAAAGGCTTTTAGTTGGACATATTCAAGACTTCGTCCATCAGCAATAGTATCACAAAGGTCTAAGAAGGTTGAAATATGTGCCATAGGGCATTCGTTAGGTTTTCCTTCATATTGGTGCCTTCTAATCTCAGTTAGGAAGTTAGGTTTTATTTCAAAATTAGAGGCAGGGATAAGAATTGCCGATTCAGGCACTGTGAGAGCGGGGTGCATATATTGCTTGGCATTCCTAGGGAGGGTATTGATTTGGGCTTCTATTTGCCTACGGCCTTCCTCCTCCCTATCCGCACGCTCCTTAAGTGTCGCCTCTCTAGTCGTTAGGTCCTCAACTTGCTTCCTTAGTTGCTCAATAAGTTCAGCCTGGTTCGCGTTGTCCGCCATGATTCTTTTAGCTTGGGCCCTTAGATGGAAATAACGCTCAGGGTCGTCTACTCCTTCAAATTCAGGTGGGCAATCAATGCGTCGCATGCACCTGCAAAGCCAATCTAGATAGAGACGTGAGATAGATTACTAGGGCGCGATTGATTGCCTCCCCGGCAACGGCGCCAATTTGTTAAGGAGGTAAGTCGAGTTCTCAAATTACAAATAATAAGTGTATAATTGTAAATCGACTCCTAGCCTATGCAAATAATTACAAGACTTCCTCCCGTTGTAGTGGAAGGGTAGTCAGGATCGATCCACGAGGAGGCGAGTCAGCGGGATCCTAGTAGCGTCGGAAATCTCAAGTCTGCGTCGACCAGAAGCCTCGAGTTCGACCTTGGGCCTCGATGTCGACCTCGGCTGTTGAAGTTTTCTGCAACAGAAGACCTGTAGAGACAAAAACAAGTGGTCGATATCGACTAGAAAGGGTCGATATCGATGTCAGTCACGAAATCGACTGGCTCAGAAGACTGTCAGTCGACACAGTAGGGTCGATATCGATGTCAAGTGTCGATATCGATGCTCAAAAACCTCCGCAGTGATGATCGTCGTCAACTCAGAAAAATGTCAACAAACTCAGTGGTCGATATCGACGTCTGGTGTCGATATCGATGTCTTCCTGCAGTGGGTTAGTTCTTCGTCGGCAAAGAAAGGCCGAAGATTTGAGAATGGAGAGAGAAGCAATGAACAGAAATAAAACAGAGGGTTTTGGGTGTATAAAATATGTAAAAAGCAACTCCTAGGATTAGGGTTTACCACAACGTTAACCAATGCATGCGATAAGATAAATAAGACGGACAATTGCGCTATTTCACCCGAGGGACAAGCTTTCGCCGTACACCAACTCTTAGGATTACTCTTGCAAATAAACCTAATTGTCTCTACCAATTTTATGTTTATAACTCAAGTTGTTAGCATGAATCCCTTTTCTTTCGATTAGGACTAAACATAGAATCGTAGGAGGAGAGATAGACACAACGATATCGACATCAAATACTTACCTCAAGCGCGCATGGCTAACGTCGGGCTCACCCCGACCCTAAGAGCTTTGGGGAACTACTCGCTTCTCATCATGGAATTCATTGTTGATTGAAAAGAAGAAACTTGCATTAAAATAAACTCCGAAGCTTTACAACTCAACGTCAACTTTCGCAAACGTCAAACCCTAAAACTTCTCTCTAACTCTAACTCTATTGTGTCTTGATTGATGATTAATTGAATGAATTAATGCCAGCCCCGTAGGGCTTTATTTATAGGCTACTAATCCTCGCTATCCAAGGATTGTAATTTATATCTAAACTATGAACTCTATCCGAACAATGAGGATAGGTCTTTTATTTTTGATAAACATAACTTAAAGGTAAAAAGATAAATAAATCTTCAGTTTCCATCTATCTTGAAGGTATGAGATAATCCCGTGCCTCCTTGAAGATATATTTCCAATCCACATCTCGAAACCGAGTCTATCTTCTATCGAGATCAAGGGTCGATATCGACACCAGAGGTCGATATCGAGGTCTTTGTTCCTGCTCGACTTGTTCAGCTCTGGTCGATGTCTATGTTGAGGTCGATATGGGGGTCGATATCGACACCAGAGGTCGATATATATGTTGAAGGTCGATATCTACCTCTGCTCAGCTTCACTTGGTTTCTCCGTTTTGACTCCGATTTCGCTCGAATTCCTACATGGTTAGCTCAAAACTTGTGCAGACCCTATTTCTTGCACTTTAGCCCATTCTTACACAAGTTTATATTATTTTGAACCTTTGCTTTGGAGATCGAATGAAATATGAAGTCAAAAGACGCAATAAACAGAGGTACAAATATGTACATCAATAGCTTTAGCATAAAACTTGCATTGTTATCGTTGTGGCATGAAACCCCGACTTTGGAAGCCTTTTAATTAATTGAAGTCTTTATAAAAGTCTTAAGTTTTGTTTCTATTCATCTTCCTTCTCCATTCTATTTTCTTCGGACTCTTTTCCGACAAATTGGTTACGAAAACAGTTTCTGTGACAAGCATCGAAATCGACTGTAAGGGTCGATATCGAGGTCTAACATCGATATCAAGGTCTGTCTCCACATCGACTTGCTGTTTTGTCTTCTGCAGGAACTGCGCTAGGAAATCGACCAGAACTGAGGTCGATATCGACCAGTATACTCGATATAGAGTGTCTTCTGAGGTCGAAAGCTTTGATCGTGAGTACAACAAAGGAAGCGCTGACATACCTCCTCGTGGATTCGATCCTGAATTACCCTACTACTACAAGGGAGGGGATTCTTGTATTATTTGTTTGGGACAGGGAGTTAGCCTAGTTGTGCAATTGTTTTGTTTAGTTTATTTGAATCCCTACTCCTACCCCATAGCGAACATGTACCTTGTGAATAACCATTAGTGAACAATTGCACATGTCCTTACATCTATGCTTAGTCGCATTGTGTAAGTCTCGTGTTGTACTTTTCCATCTTTTTGTCATCATCCTATGTCGTCACAGCATGTCTACTTGGCCTATTGTACTTATTGAGCTAATGATTGATTTGAAGCATGAATCACATGATATGAATCCCCATGATTATTGTTCTCTCCTGAATTAGGTTCATGATAGTGTGATCAACTTTTCTTTGTATGGATGCCCCGTAAGACGATCTTCTTAGCATGTTAGTTAATGTTGCCCTTGATTTTGCTGGCTATAATCGTAGTTCCATCTGTGATCACGTGATTTGATGTAATATCTTGATAAATACATGTCTTACTCAGCCATCTATTGATTTGAACACATGTTCCCGTATTTTAGTCATAGTGCCCCATTACTTAGACTCGTATTATACATCGCTACATCTCCTCCCATGCTTCCATATCATTGGAATATGATTGATTTGATTCCTTGTGTATCGTCGTGTTAATCGATTAAATGCATGTATGTATCGTATGTTATGTTGAGCCATTAGTATCATGTAGGACCCTTGGTTGTGACTTGTGCGAATTTATACTTTGCCTACATTATTGCCGATTCTATCTTGAGCTAGGTCCTTGATAGTGTGGTCTTTTCCTCTCTATGTCCTCTTAAAAATGCTTATCATGATTAGATTAATGCTGAACTCGATGATCGATTTGCTTTCTGTGATAGCTATTGTACCACCTTTTGTGCCCCAATAACGGTTCATTCTTAGCATGCTTATAACCTATAACCCGTGATGTTCTCTTTGTTACTCTATGATGATCCCTCATGCTCTCATGAACATTATGTTAAACTCGTTTAAATAGTTTTTGATTATGCCCATGTCTTGTCATGTATCACTAGTATCATGCCTATCTACTTGTCTCATGATGTTGTTCTCCCATGCCCCATGACATTCTTTTATGCTTTTAAGCATGAATAGTCGGACACTTTGCATGAACACACACCACGATAGTTGCAAGAAGCTCACATGATCACCTTTATATGTATATGAATATAGCGTATTGCTCTCTTGTAGCATGACATCTTAGGAGCATTATCCTATTTTGCATTATGACATGTGCATGATTCACCTGTCACACTTGCTTGTATCCCTTTTAATTACATTACTGTTGGTTGTGATGGTAATCTTACTTGAGTTGCTATGCCTCCTCGTGCTATTATGTGAAGATTACTCGATGCATCTTGGTTGAATTAGCTAAAATCAAGGAGAAGAGAACATATCTGCATAAGTCTTCTGATTTAAGGTATTACTAGTATAGTACTCGCGCCATGGCGCGATATTTATAAAAAAAATTGAATAATCTAATAAATTAATATAATTATAAATTAAAAACATTTATAATTTTTATTATCATTAAATTGTCTTAGCGATATTTATGAAATTATAATATCATTAAAAAAATTCTTCTCATTTACAAATATTTGCAGATAAAAGAAGAAGATGGTAGGAAAATATATAACAATTGATAATTAAGTATACATATATATTTAATTTGATAAGCATACTATCAAGGTGGATGCGTCAACTCATCAATTTTTTGAGGATGTTTATTGAACTTATATGATTCATTACTCCTAATAATCCCAATAAGTCATAATTAAAAGACGAAAAATGTAGAAAAATCCTACAATCAACTGAAAACCCACTAACGTTAAAATAGTCTTTGACAACGACTTCAGATGGAACCTTCGAGGTCGACATACACAAAGGTGTCCTTGAATATAGAAGTTCACATTATTCACAGTTTGATGATAGAGGATTAAGAAATCTCTGATGTCAACCATTTTGTGAACTATTCTCCGATAATGAAAAAAGAAAAGGGTTGGAGGCATAGAATGCAAAAAAGGGATGAGTAAACCTTGTAAGGTTAATCGTTCCACAGAAGATATTGTAAAAAAAAAAATCATAGTAAGGAGTTAACAATTCAACAAATGAAATGTTTGTGGATGAGCAAGATATAGTCAAAATGACTCAATATATAAATAATTATAGCACCGAGAAAGATATAAATCAATGAGAAGATGACACGTGAGCATAAGTCTTCTGATTTAAGATAATATATAGCATATAGATTATACAATTAAATAAAGTATTAGTTTAATATTTTGAATTAAATTTGTACAAATAAACTCATAAAAGAAAGATATAATAAGTTCAATCAAGATAAACTCCATTAATTGTGATAATATATGGAGATTTATAAATAGACATAGGTTTATATTAATTTAATATTTTGAAATAAACCCATTGTGATAATATATAAAGATTTACAAATAGACATTGGTTATTTCAAAGATTGAAAATGAATTATAAAAAATAAAAAAAGAGGCACATAGGAAAAAATAATGATTAGTTAAAAGGAAGGGAAGGTAGGAGAGGAGGGAAAAATAAAAGAGTAGAGAATAGAGAATTTGTTGAATTAGTTAAAATCAAGGAGAAGACGACATGTCAGCATGAGTTTTCTGATTTAAAGTAGTATATATAGATATATAGATATGATATTAGTTTAATATTTTGAATTAAAATTTGTACAATTAAACTCATAAAAGAAAGATATCATAAGCTCAATCAATATGAAGATTTACAAATAGACATAGGTTTATATTAATTTAATATTTTGAAATAAACCCATTGTGATAATATATGAAGATTTACAAATAGACATTGGTTATTTCAAAGATTAAAAATCAATTATAAAAAATAATAAAAAAAGGCAAAAAGGAAAAAATTGTGATTAGTTAAAAGGAAGGGAAGGTAGGAGAGAAGAGAAAAATAAAAGAGTAGAAAATAGAGGATTGGTTGAATTAGCTAAAAAATAAGGAGAAGACGACATGTTAGCATGATTCAAGGTAGTATAACTGAAATCGGGACCTCTACAACACCTGGTGCACCCTACGGTGCATCACAAAATTATTTCAGGTATAATTTTATCTTTAAAAAATTAAAAATTAAAAAAATATATTTATATGTTTATAAACTTTTATTATAAAAAATTCATTAAAAAAATTTATATAATTAAAAGATCAATTATATTAGAAAATAAATTTTATATTTTTTATAAACATGATTTTTTTTAACCGAAAAGAATTTGGCAGTTGAGAACATCTAACCAAGAGCATCCCGAAGGATGATGCTGCTCAGGGCAGCGTCAGAAGGGAGAGTAGTGCCCGAGTGGTAAGATGGAAGAAGAGATAGACGATCAGCATCACCGTTCCCTTCCCGATAGACGTGTTTAATCTCGAATTCAGAGAAATGGTGGAGAGAAAGAAGACAATCGGATAGGATCATCTCAATCTCCCCAGAGCATGAGCATCCAGTTTTTAGATTGTTTATGATGCTTAGATTATCACCTTCAATGATGATTTTATGTAATTTTAGATGTATAGATTTGAGGACTCCTTTCCATAGGCCATAGCATTCAGCCCCTAAGACGAAAGGAAAGGCAAAAGAACCAATCTCGGAAAAAAATAATTGATCTGTTAGCATTACGGATAATGAAACCATAGGCACCAGGAAGTAGAAGGGGATAAAGCACCGTCAAAGTTGAGTTTATACCATCCATTTCGAGGTTTTGTCCACCTGCAATGCTTGTGGGCAATCTTATGTTTTGTCTTACAGGTTGGAGTATGTGGGTTAAAAATGTGATCTTGTTCTTGATCTTTAGCGCAATTCCGATTATAAATGTGTTCAGAGATGAAAGATAGGATGACTTTCGGGTTAGGATTAATGATTTCGACCTATCGGGTTAGGATTAATGATTTCGAAAGCTTTTTTGTTATGGAAAAACCAAAGGCTCCACCAAGCAATCGCTAAAATGGAAAAATGCTGGTTACCGAAAGCGCTCCTAAGTAGTAGAAAGGTATCTGCTATTGATGTTGTGGTATTGTAGGTATGGTCCACTATGTCAGCTATGTGCGGTAAGAGTAACTGTAATGTCGTTATGGTGATTGGGCATTTGAAAAGTAGGTGTTCTATGTCCTCAGGATTCATATCGCAGAAGGGGCAAATTATGGGGAGCCCTGAACCGCAACAGGCCAACTTGACCATGGTTGGTAAATCGTCCGTAGTGATTCGCCATATAAATTCTTTGATTTTGGGAAGGCAGTCTAGATACCAGATCCAGTGGAAGTCTGATTTTGAATGCTGCTTATTATTATGCAACATATCAATTGCTAATGTTGTAGTGAACCAACCATTGCGACTCCAATGCCAGTATAGTGTATCTTGCGATATGTTTCTCGGAATTGAAGTTTGGGCAATGTTGTTTATAATACTTATTGGGAGATAAGCTTGCAAATCAATATGGAGTTTTGGAATATTCCATTCTTTTGTGGGGGTGATGAATTCACTTACAAGTGTTTTTCGTTAGTTGATGAGAAATTTGTTGCAAGAGTCCAGAGTGGCGCAGATCCGAACCAATGATCACGCCAGAAATTAATAGAGGAGTCGTCGCCAACTCCCCAGTGAAGTCCCTTTTTTAATAGATTCAGTAGGTTAGTCAGTTTGGTCCATTGCCAAGATGTATTTCCTTTTCTAGTGTAATTTAGGATGTAGTCAGTTTTGAGATATTTATCAATGACTAGACGAACCCATGGGTTAGTAGGTTCCGCTAGGATCTTCCATAAAAGTTTTATTTGGAGGGCTTTGTTCATATCTTCAGAGGAACGAAGACCAAGGCCCCCATTACGGCGGGACATACAGACTTCAAACCAACTGATAAGAGGCCGATATTTAGGGCCTTTGTTCAACAGAAAGTGTCTATTGATTTTGTCAAGCTCTCTATGGATCGAGGAGGGTAGCATAAAGCATTGCATTATATGGAGAGGTTTTGTTGCTAGGTTTGATTCAATAAGCGCTAGCCTACCTGCTTGAGAGAGATTACTTGCAGTCCACTTTGTAAGTTGGTTTTTGGTAGACGCAATAAGGCAGTCGAATGTGGAATTTGTTACTTTCTTTGATATTATTGGACATCAAAGATGACTACCTAAGTCTGATGTATTATTGATTTGCAGCTCATTTTTAAGCATTATTTTTGTCTGATTAGTGATGTTGGTTGTTGTTTGGAAGGATGATTTATTAAAATTAATTTTTTGGCCCGAGAAATTATTGTAGCAATTGGTTATTTTGTTAATTTGGTCACATGTTGTTTTGATTGCTTTTGCAAAGATAATGATATCATCAGTAAAAGGCAAAAACGGGATTTTTTGACAAGCACGGGTAGGGGAAATGCCAATATGACTGCGAGTCTGGTTTGATTCATAGTGAAGTCCACGAGCTAAAACTTCGCTAACTAATAGAAATAGATAAGGGGAAAGCGAGTCCCCTTGTCTAAGTCCTTTGTGCGGGTGGAAAATTTATGTTGGTTCATTGTTAACAAGTACAGAATAAGAGACAGTCGTGATGCATTCCTTAATCCAGGAAACGAATAGCTCAGAAAATCTAATTTGAGACATGACGCTGAAAAGAAAGTTCCAGCGAACCATTTCGAACGCTTTTTCCATATCCAGCTTTATAGCCATCCAGCCCGATTGACCCTTTTTTTTTTGTTAGAATGTGAAATAATTCATTTGCAATTAAGATATTATCATGAATTGCTCGCTTAGCAATAAAGGCACTTTGGAAAGGGTGAATAATATGGGATATAGATTCCTTTAGTCTTGTTGCAATAACTTTTGAAATAATTTTATATAGGGTTGTACAAAGACTAATGGGTCTAAAGTTTGAGGCGGTGGTAGGATTATCGCATTTTGGAATTAAGGCAATGAATGTGTGATTAATTTGACGAAGTATTTTACCGCTAATAAAGAAACCTTTAACTGCCTTAATGATAGAAGGGCCCACGATATGCCAGTATCGTTTGAAAAAGCCAACCGGAAAGCCATCGGGCCCCGGTGATTTATCATTTGCAAGGCTAAAGACTGCTTTTTTATTTCTGTATTGGTAATGGGACTAGTTAATTTCTCATTTTGGGTGGCTGTGATTTCGGGGTTAATATAGTCCAGAAGAGGACAATGTTGAGGGTTTGTAGTAGGGGCGGCAAAACGCTTAGAGAATGCAGATTTAATCTCCTTATGAATGTCAGCTTCAATGGTCAAGTTAATGCCACAATCAGACCGTAGGTAATTGATTATATTTCGATTACATCTTCCTGTTGCCACACGGTGGAAGTATTTAGAGTTAGTATCTCCGGCTCTGAGGTGTAGACGCTTAGCTCTTTGGGCCCAATGACGTGGGGAGAATTGAATCGAAATATATAATAAAATATAAAGCAATACAACTCTTAGCCTCTTCAAATAAATTCAAGACTCCCCACTATAGTAGTAGGGAATCAGGTTCAATCCTCGAGGAAGCGAGTCAGCGGGATCCTAGTAGCGTTGAAAACACGTCCTGAATGTTCGACCAGAAGCCTCGATCTTGAGCACAGACCTCGATGTCAACCTTGGTTGTCGATGCTTTCTACAACCAAAGACCTGCAGAGACAAAAACGGCAGTCGATATCAACTAAGGAAGGTCGATATCGATGTTAGTCAGCGAGATCGACTGGCTCAGAAGACTACCGGTCGACACAGTGTGGTCGATTTAGACGTTGGGGGTCGATATCGACTTCAGTAGCAGAAACTCAGGAGACTCGAGATCGACACAGAAGACCGTCAATCTGGCAAGGTGGTCGATATCGATGTTGTCCTGCAGAAAGATTAGTTTTTTTGTCGGCAAAGAAAGGCCGAAGAAACAAGGATGGCAAAGGAGCAATGATCAGAAATAAACCAGTGGTGTTGGGTTTTTCGATAACTCAACGAACGACAGGCAAATATAGATGTAAACTTAAGAAAGAAAAGATCTTCCAAAGCCAAGGATTACTGTGACGACAACCATGATAGAATAAGTAAGAAACCACTAAAGATGCATGCTTTTATCATAAAGGAGAAGGCTTTCACCTAAACCGGCAAATAGGAAAAGATATCTTGCAATAAATTAACCTAATTTGCGTCTACCTTTGTCATAATTGAGTTTATAATCTTTCGAATAGAAACCCTAATTACTAACCAAGTTTCACAACATGAGTTCCTTAAATTCGCATTTAAAGATGAAACACAAGGTAGAGCGAGATAAAATATACCTTCTTTAGCGACATACAAACCTTACCACCATGGCTATCGTCGGGCTCACCCCGACCCTAGAAGAAAGGGCGACTACTCGCTCACGTTGAATGAAGACATGCTTGAAATATAAACTTGCATTAATGGAAAACTTTGAATCTTTACAATCTCAACACAAACTATCGCAAGCGTCGAAACATTAAAGCTGAAAACCTAAAACTCTAACTTTATTGCTTAATGCTATTGTCTTTCTTGCTTGAATAATGTAAAAACCAGCCCCTAGGGCTTTATTTGTAGGTTACCAATCCTTGCTGTCCAAGGATGGTATCTTCTATCTAATCTCTAAACTCTATCCCCACAAGTAGGATAGATCTTTTATTTTGATAAAACTCTAAAACACTTGATAAATCTCTAAGGTAAAAGTAAATAATTCCCAGCTGCTATCTATCTAAAGTTACAAGATAGTTCGGGCCTTATAAGATAGAATTCCCAATCCGAGTCTTGAAAACCGTATCTATCTTCTGTCGAAGTATGGTCGATATCGACCTCTCTGTTTCTGCCCGACTTGTCCTTCTCCTCTCGATTTCTGTGTTATGGTCGATATCGATGTCAAGTGATCGATATCGAGTGCCTTCTTGGTTGGTCTGTGTGGTCTCGACACTCAGAAGTTATGTCGATTGCTGTAGTCGATATCGATGTCAGGTGGTCGATATCGACCTCCTCTCAGCTTCACTTGGCTTCTCCATTTTGACTCTGATTTTGCTCCGATTCCTACATATTTAGACCAAAACTTGTGCAGACTCTATTTCTTGCACGTTAGCTTATTCTACACAAATTCATCTTATTTTCAACCCTTTTTTGAGGAATCGAATGAAATATGAAGTCAAAACTTGCGAATAAAATAGGTACAAATATGTACATCACCCAATAAGTTGTTTGGAAGTTTAACATCTTTGAATATTTTTGCAGTAATTATTTGTGTTTTCTGTCAATCATTGGATCAAAGTTTTGTATTAGCTGTTGTTGAAGTCTCTGTAATTCTTGCTCAATCTGAGTGACTTGAGAGAGGATGTTCCCCGTTGTTTTTTTACACCAGATTTTGCTTTTGTTTGAGGTCTTGTAATTTTTTAACAAGTTTAAACGATGCAAAACCAACCGGGTTGACCCGTCAAGCCTGTCGGACAAGGATTTCATAGTCTTTTTGTTTAGCCCATGCAAGTTCGAATCTAAATGGTTGCATGGGAGGGCGACAATTTGGTGTTAGTTAAAGCGTAATTTGACAATGATAAGATGTTGTAAAGGCGTGATTTTTTACACCATCATTAGGTGTGGTAATATGTAGAAAATATCTTTGTGTACTAGTACACGATCCAATTTTCCGTACGTGTTGTTAGGCCGGGGAACTTTTTTCCGCCAGGTAAACTGGTTTCCATATATCGGGATGTCTATTAGGTCATGGTGTAGTATGAAATTTGTGAGTCTGTTTAGTCTGTAAGAGGTTAATTGCGAGCCCCCCATTTTATCCTCAGAAGAGACAAGATCATTAAGGTCCCCAATGATCAAGAAAGGAAGAGGGTTATTCTGGATTATTCACGAGATATTAAGCCAGAAATCATGTTTTTCATTTTCATGTGGAGGTGCGTAAACAAAGGCAATTAAAATTTGTATTTTGTTTGGTATATGATGGTCTTTTGCTATTATGTATCGTTTATCTGATTGTACGACTTCGAAAGTTTCGTTATGTAAGTGAGAAGATTTCCAGTAAAGGCAAAGCCCGCCGGAGAGCCCTACGGAACCACAGAAATAGGAGTGGTCAAAACCCGCTTTTCGCCAGAGAATATCTTTTGGTGGATTTTGCAGTTTTGTTTCTGCTAGAGCAAGGATAACAATATGTTCAGATTTGCAGGTATAATCGATTTCAGTCCAAATGTTTTTCCTACCTAAACCATGAACATTCCAATAGCTAATCTTCATAATTAAACCATTTTTGTATCTTGGTGATTGGGTTTGGCACAGGAAAACCTGAGCTACGAGGATTGTAATGGCCATAAAGCCAAAACCTGGAACATGGGTGCAGTTCAATTACTTGAAACAACATATAGGTAGGTGAGTGAGCCATGTGTGTTGAGTGTGTTTGTGGGTTTCAATTTGACTATGAGTTGAACCGTGAATGTAGATTTGATTGTGTATATCCATTGGATTGGAGAGAACTAGCGATAGAGAAAACATCCAAATAAGATATTGAATAAATTTTTGTCTATTCAATTTAGCTTTAACATCAAAACTAGTTAGGAAGATTAATACCAAGTAACCAAAGTCAAGAGTAGAGTTTGAGTAAAGCTGATAGGAAGCATGGTGTAAAACCAAAATGATAATCAGATGGTAGCAACCCACAAAAGCCGACAACTAAGGAAGGAAATGGCCCTTTATAAACAAGTAGCAATCAGAGGTAAATGAGGTATTAGATTGAAATAATAAGGAATTAAGCAAAGAAATATAGTCATTAATTAGTGTTAAGCTTATCTGTGTAATTTTGGGTACAAGTTATTTTGCCGGTGTGATAAGGGGGAACAGACCCTGAGAGGTCACATAGAGGACCATATTTTGATTTCTTGTTGTCAGCTTCCCACTAAGAAGAACAATATCATGAGTAAAAATTGTCATAGGGTTAGTATGCATCATAACAGGGTTGTATCTCAAATAATGGACATATGATGATGGAGTTACTAGGTATAGCTGGGAAGAGAACATACTTATCAAAGTCAAGGATATGGATGCTATGAGATATTTTGCTAAAGATTTGGTTCTATTTATTGTTTTTGAATTGAGAAGGTCTTTAAGCTGAAGTAGAATTCGATCAGTCGAGTAGTGGATTGCAAATTCAAATACAAAAAGCAGCTGATATTTAGATTTAGAGTGATACAGTAGATGCAAAGGCCATATTGAGGGGTGGGAGTAGTTGATAGACCTGATCACCTTTACAAGGATAGGGATGGAGGATTCTTGGTTGCTCCTCAAAAGTGTTAGTCGTTTACATGATGAGTGCATGACAGATGCTAGAAAGATATCAAAGTAATTCAATGAAAGTGAGCAGAGCTTTTTGACATGTAGTAAGTTTTGTTTGAAAACTATTTGTTGGGTATATCTCTTAGTCTCTGGTAGATATTGTAACAAATGGGTAATAAGGTTTGAAACCCCCTCTTTGGTGTGAGTTAGTGTTAGCATAATCACATATAACTTTCGGATTAACAGAGATGATAGAAAATGAAATTGAGAAACAAAACAATGGAGGCAGTGAGTGGCCATTGCAGTCTCCGGAGGGGGAATTTGTCTTAGTTGATTTATTGTAGCAGTTTTGATAGGAGGAAATTGAGTTCTTAAACAAATATATGAAATATAAATGCCAATCGAATCCTAGCCTATGCAAATAATTACAAGACTTCCTCCCGTTTTAGTAGAAGGGTAGTCAGGATCGATCCACGAGGAAGCGGGTCAGCGGGATCCTAGTGGCATTGGAAAGCTCACATCTTTAGTCGACCAGAAGCCTTGATCTCGACCTAAGTGCTCCATTTTGACCTTGACTGTCGATGCTTTCTAAAACAGAAGACCTGCAGAGACAAAAACAAGCAGTCGATATCGACTAGGAAGGTCGATATCGATGTTAGTGCAAAAATCGACTGGCTCAGAAAACTGCCAGTCGACATAGGGGTGGTCGATATCGAGTATGTGTCTCGAAATCGACCTCAAGAACGGGAACTAATGAGATCGACATCGACACACAAAACCGTCAACAAAGCACAGTGGTCGATATTGATGATAGAGGTCGATATTGATGTTGTCCCTGCAAAGTTGTTAGCTTTTGTCGGCAAAGAAAGGCCGAAGAACGTAGGATGAATAAGGAAGCAATTGACAGAACAAAGACAGTGTTTTTATGTGAATAATATATATAAAAAGCAACTCCTAGGATTAGGGTTTACCACAACGTTAACCAATGCATGCGATAAGGAAAATAAGACGGACAATTGCGCTATTTCACCCGAGGGACAAGCTTTCGCTTTACACCAACTCTTAGGATTACTCTTGCAAATAAACCTAATTGTTTCTACCAATTTTATGTTTATTACTCAAGTTGTTAGCATGAATCCCTTTTCTTTCGATCAGGACTAAACATAGAATTATAGGAGACGATATAGACACAACGATATCAACATCTAATACTTACCTCAAGCACGCATGGCTAATGTCGGGCTCACCCCGACCCTAGAAGCTTCGGGAAACTACTCGCACCTCATCGCAAGAAATATCATTGATTGAAAGGAAAGAACTTGCATTAATAACTCCGAAACTTTACAACTCAACGTCGGCTCTCGCAAACGCCAAACCCTAAAGCTTCTTCCTAACTCTAACTCTATGATTGTGTGTATAATTGAATGATGATTGAATGCCAGCCCCCTAGGGCTTTATTTATAGGCTACTAATCCTTGCTATCCAAGGATTGCATCTTCTATCTAAACTATAAACTCTATCCAAACAAGTAGGATAGATCTTTTATTTAAGGTAAATATAGAAAATAACTAACTAAACTTTTAGGGTAAAAAGTACATATTCCCTAGGTCGAAATCTGTCTAAATCTATAGATAATCCGTGGCTCTTGAAGATAGAATGGCAATCTGCGTCTCAAAAAGCGTGTCCAACCCGTGTCAAAGTCTAGTCGATATCGACTAGATAGGTCGATTTCGACCTCTCTGTTTCTGCTCGACGGGCTCACCTCTACTCGATTTCTGGGACTTCGTCGATATCGAGGTCAGGTGATCGATATCGAGTGATTTTCCTCTGATGGTTGATGGTCTGTTTTGACACTCAGAGTCTGTGTCGATGTCTGTAGTCGATATCGACCATATAGGTCGATTTCGACCTCTTCTCAGCTTTCCTTAGTTTCTTCATTTTGACTCCGATTTCGCTCGAATTCCTACGTAATTAGATCAAAACTTGTGCAGACTCTATTTCTTGCACGTTAGCTCATTCTACACAAATTTGCATTATTTTTAACCTTTTCTTTGGGAATCGAATGAAATATGAAGTCAAAACTTGCGAATAAAATGGGTACAAATATGTACATCAAGCAGCATAAGAGAGTCTTGTTATAACGACCCGGGATTATGATTCCCGAGTTACGTTTTGAGGTATAAAACCCCTCGTTAGGATCTTGCGCTCCGAGTACAGGTTGAAGGTTTGAAATCAAAGATTTGTAGTTCAAAGTGGGATTTCGCACCCAAATTCGTAAGGCCCGTTGGAGACCCCGGGTAAACCCCTGCACCTATCCTAAGTCTTCAAAGCGGAAAATCCATTTTCCATGCAAAACCAACAGGAGTCTAAAACGATTCAGAGGTGGCCACGACAGAGCCATATCAAAACATAATCGAGAGTATGAAATATCAAAACGTGCAAGTCTGGTGGTAGTCAGTTCTCTCGGTCAGCTGAATGTCCCAAAGGAAACCCTCGTCATTGAATCACGGAACAGGCAAGGATTGAATGCCTGAAACTAACCATGAAGTCAGGTCAAGAGACACATGCGGGCCCTAAAGACCACGCTAAGGACATATAATACGCCTATACCTAGAATAAAGGATGCTCTAATGGAGTACTGAATATTAAACACACTAGCATGCTCCTAGTTCATATGTGAAAAATATTTAATAAGGCCTTAGCAAAGAATACCAAGTGGTATATCCCTCTCCTACCTCTGCACCCATTCCCGTTAGTGTAGAGACTGGCCAGTTCGATACTATAGCATATCATATCTCATCATCATATCGTGTCTCGTGATATATATCTGAATCAAGGAGGACAACACCCGATGAAGCTGAGTTGTCCTATGACCCTAGAAAGGACTCTAGGACTCACATCGTTCTGTATTCAAACGCATATAGAATAAGAATGCTCATTCGCTTGTGCATTCCTAGCATGGTACTACATGTCATGCGATGTGCATATGCAACACCTACATACTATATGACACATCAGGCAGGAGGTCCTAGTTACTGAGTAAGCTCCCATAGGAAACTTACTTAGAGAAGCGCAGAATCCAAACAATGATCAGCGAAGGCAAGAAACCCAACTGATTAGAGATCACCTAATAATCCCATAAATAACATAAGGGGTTTTTTATATACACGGTCATTTTCTCGCCATTGACACGGTACCAATACCGACATCCGAAGTCGACAACCAAGTTGCCGCTACAGTAGGCCTGAGACGACAGCCGAACAGCCGATACCGACTTCCTACATCGGCAGCTATGTAACAAGGATTTTCAATCCCTTCTTGTTTTATACTTTTTAGTTTGGGCTTTGCTCTCGTCATGTTTGGGCAATAGTAGTGGGCTGAGCCTATGTTATTTCTTATTAGCTTTTGTACTGTTTTATCGTCTTTTGAATTGTGCTTCGCCCTTGCACTATGTAACAGCCTTTGTGCTTCGCTTGGTTCCTATGCCGACTTAGAAATTCTACGTCAGCATTCCATCCCACCGACCCAGGAAGACGGCACCTGCGACCAGTCTACCAACTCAGGAAATCGGCATTGACACCATGCGAACGGCGATATGAAGCCGTGTGAATGGAAGGTCCGTAACATAATAAGTCTAAGTCTAATTTACACAAAGCACACAAGTCACACATGAGACATATAAGGTACACATAATTATGATAACTCGACTGTCCCATTATTATTATCATTTTATCTCCAATTATCTTCCCGTCTCATCAGATCTCATAAACCAACATTTTACTCAATTTGGTCATAACATCATCCTCATTAACTCAAATTCATATCTTACCATTTCATGCTCACACTTAATACAGATATATATATCATCAATATCATAATATCTAACATTTAATCTCTTGAAGTAAATCATCGTAAGTGATGCTATTAGTCACACATATTAGATCATCATGCTAATCAGTCCCCGAATTGTTAATAGGAAGAATGTCGAGTTCTTAAATACAAATAATAAGATGTGTAAATGTAAATGTAAACCGACTCCTAGCCTATGCAAATAATTACAAGACTTCCTCCTGTTGTAGTGGAAGGGTAGTCAGGATCGATCCACGAGGAGGCATGTCAGCGGGATCCTAGTAGCATCGGAAATCTCACATCTTGCGTCGACCAGAATCCTCGATTTCGACCTTGGTGCTCGATGTCGACCTCGGTTGTCGATGCTTTTTGCAACAGAAGACCTGCAGAGACAAAAACGGCAGTCAATATCGACTAGGAAAGGTCGATATCGATGTTAGCAGACGAAATTGACTAGCTCAGAAGACTGCTAGTCGACACAGGTGGTTGATATCGACGTTGAAGGGTCGATATCGATGTTTAGTAACTTAGAAGTGGTGATCGTGGTCGACTCAGAAAATTATCAACGAACTCAGTGGTCGATATCGACGTCTGTGGTCGATATTGATGCCTTCTCCTGCAAAGTTGTTAGCTTTTGTCAGCAAAGAAAGGTCGAAGACTTTTAGGATGGATGAGGATGCGATGAACAGAAATAAAACAAGGTTTTGATTAATAAACTTATATAAAAAGAAACTCCTAGGATTGGAGTTTACCACAACGTTAACCAATGCATGCGATAAGGCAAACAAGACGGACAATTGCGCTATTTCATCCGAGGGACAAGCTTTCGCTGTACACCAACTCTTAGGATTACTCTTGCAAATAAACCTAATTGTCTCTATAAATTTTATGTTTATAACTCAAGTTATTAGCATGAATCCCTTTTCTTTTGATTAGGACTAAACATAGAATCGTAGGAGATGATATAGACACAACGATATCAACATCTAATACTTACCTCAAGCACGCATGGCTAACGTCGGGCTCACCCCGACCCTAAGAGCTTTGGAGGACTACTCGCTCATGTTGAATGTAGACATGCTTTGAATTGAATAAACTTGTATAAATGGAAAACTTTGAATCTTTACAATCTCAACGCCAACTATCGTAAGCGCTTGAAACTTTAAAGCTCAAAACTAAAACTCTAACTTTCTATTGCCTATTGCTATTGTCTTTCTTGCTTGGATGATTCTAACAAACCAGCCCCTAGGGCTTTATTTATAGGCTACTAATCGTTGCTAGCCAAGGATTGTAACTTCTATCTAAACTATGAACTCTATCCAAACAATTAGGATAGGTCTTTTATTTTGATGAAACTTAAAACAACTTGATAAAACTTAAAGGTAAAGATAAATCTCAGCTGCTAACTATCTAAAAGTACAAGATAATCCGTGGCCTTGAGGATAAAATTCATAATCCGAGTCTCGAAATCGGATCTATCTTCTGTCGAGATAAGATCGATATCGACCATAGAGGTCGATATCGAGGTCTATATTTCGGCTCGACTTGTCCATCTCCACTCGATGTCTATGTTGAGGTCGATATCGATGTTGAAGGTCGATATCGATGTTGAAGGTCAATATCTACCTCTGCTCAGCTTCACTTGGCTTCTTCGTTTTGACTTCGATTTCAACCCAATTCCTGCATATTCAAACCAAAAGTTGTGCAGACTCTACCTTATGCACGTTAGCTCATTCTACACAAATTCCTCTTGTTTTCAACCTTTGTTTGAAGAATCGAATGAAATATGAAGTCAAAACTTGTGAATAAAATAGGTACAAATATGTACATCAAAATACCCCATACTTAGACTTGCTTGTCCTCAAGCAATAACCAAGCAATAACCAACACCTACAACACACCCTTCAAGTCTTCGCCCTTGTCAAAAGCAACATCATAAGCGGTAGCAAAGCAAAGCAAGTGAATTTAACGTCATAGCACATATTTAGGCGATCCATAGGCATATGTAATTTTTGATCCAACCTCACAGGGATAATGTGTTTGCACTCAACTCTCATGTGTTTAGGCTATGAAGATCAACTCTCAACTCAATTCCATACACAATCTCATAAACATTGCAATTTATAAAAAATCCACTTCGCAACCAATTATGAAAATGCAATAAGAATCATCGGGAGGACTTTCACTCAATGGAAGACTTCAAAGAAGACTCCATTCGGAGGGGTTGTAATCAGGCTTGGTAAGGAATTAAGGGTATGGAATTATTTGTCTATGTGGTGCTTTTATAATTCGGGAATCAAGACTCTTAAATTTCAACACTTGCAATATCCAAACCATAACTCTTCCGTGTTGCTCTTTTCCAAGCTCAATTCTCCATAATGCTCTTTCTCAACTCAGCTTTCCATAATATACTCTAAAGATGCACTAAAAGATGTAACCCATACTATCAACCCTTCTTTCAAACTCTAATATGCCTCTCAAAAATATAACTCTTGTATGAAATAAATAAGGGACTTAAGGATTTTGGCTCATGCACTATATACATATATCTCTTTTTTTCGAATTTTTTTTTGACGAAAATGATAAATAAATACTAAAAAAATATGTGCATTTATATGGTGAGCCAAAAATCCTTTACAAAATATGACAAAATGTAAATATGCACCAACCCGTAATTTCCTTGCTCAAAACTGGACAATATGCACTTTTATTTCCACAAGGCATTAGTCCAGCCAATCTAAGTCTCAATTCCCAAATGGGGGTCAGGCTCAATTCTAGGGATAATTTTGTGGAGTTTGCAATTTCAAGCTCAGGCTAATTTTCCGGCTTCAAGCAGAGATAATGCAGGGTAGGTAAAGAGAGGATAAAAATGGCTTAAAAGATGCCTCCATCATTTAATTCTTGTAAACATAGACATATTTATGTATTGGTTTTGAATAACTATCACAACATTCAGAGATGCATAGGAAGAGTAAATTCACTCAAGAAAGCGGAGGGATTTTTGATGTTCTCCCTATAGGCCAAAATTCTCACAAGGACAATTTTTGTTGGATTTGCTTTTTAGCCTAGGATCATATGTGCTCAATTTCATCACAAGTTCACAATCTACATAAAAATTTTAAGGACTAAGGCTAAACCATCCAAATATGCCATAGGATTTACGTGATCAAGTCAGCTATTGAGTTTTCATCATAGGACATCTAAGTAGGGTTTAAAAACAAACTTAAAAATAAACATGCATTTTTTTTATTTTTGACATATTTCTATTTTTTATTTTTGGATTTTTTTGACATTTTATAAAAGTAACACTAAGAAAAAAATTAAACATGAATGCAATGCGAAGAAGAAAACCAAGTTATGACCATAAGACATGTTTTTCCCCCACCCCATACTTAAAATATACAGTGTCCTCACTGTATTAAAAAGAAGAACAAGGGTAGAGAGAAACTCACAGCGCGACCTACGGATTCAGGTCGATTTCAGGTTGGGTCGATGCCAAAAGTCGATATCTATGTCAGTGTCGATGTCGACTGCATCTGTCGAAGTCGAGGAAGAAAATGAAGACAAGGGTTGCCTCATGATGGTCGATATCGATGAGTATGGTCGATATCGACCTCTGCTTTTTGCTCCTGAGTCCTCGATCTCGACTCCAGGAGATAGTTTGACCCTGGGGGGGTCGATTTCGACTGCCTCTACAGTAGCTTCTTTTCTTCTTCGTCATTCTTTTTGCTTAATAACCTAAAATCTTGGTTAGATTTATAGATGAAGCCATGAATTATCTCAGTTTTAAAAGAACCTAAAGTCAAAATCCTAAAAACCATCTATGAAAAAAAATCATGTTTTATGTACAAGCTCTAGAGTTTTGAGTCGCTAGGCCGACTTCTCCGTCAATTCTTCACGAGCCTTTTATGTAGGGACCCTTCAAGCGTGAGCCTTCTCCTGGATCATCTAGGTTATTTTGGTAGTACCTAGGTTCGGCGACCAAGGATTCTTTGTTGTTAGGTTTTTCTTTGGACGCTTTCCTTCTCTTTCTTGACCTAACTTTTGCAATATAGGCAAACCATGGAGCTTTGACCCTCTCATTAGTAGAATTATCAATAATTGGTTTATCAGAAGGGATAGAGGAGGGTTGGGAGTCATACCTGGGCTTACCTGTTTAAGCCCGAAACATAAATCTTCGGGCTGAGGAGTGGTCGAATTCGACCAAGGTGGGTCGATTTCGAGTTCTTTGGTCGATATCGATATGTAGGGGTCGATATCGACCTCTGTGACCCCATACTTAAGCTCCTGGCAACAATCTGCCATACTCGATTTCGACTAAGGGGGGTCGATTTCGATGTTTTTAGTCGATATCGACTGGTTCCAACCGATGTCGACCCTGCTTGTTGTTTCCGTCCTCGTCAATAAAAAATTTCTAAGCTTCTCCTTAGTTGGTGAGAGGACTACTTGCTCCAGGTGCTTCGTTTCGCTCATGGTCGGGTAGAAAGAGAATTCTATCACTTTGTTCCCAATAGTAAAGGTTAGTAATCCTCGACGTACATTGATATTGGCATCAGCAGTAGCTAAGAAAGGCCTACCGAGGATAATAGGCACTACATGATCTTCAGGCATCTCTGATGTACATAATTGTACTATTGTTTATTGCATCTTTTGACTTCATATTTCATTTGATTTTCGAACAAAAGTTTCAAAAGCATATGATTTCGTGTAAGAATGAGCTAAAGAGAAAGAAATAGAGTCTACACGAGTTTTGAGCTAACCATGCAGGAATTCGATGAAATCGGAGTCAAAACGGGCAAGCCAAGTGAAGCTGAGAAGAGGTCGATATCGACTGGAGACATCGATATCGACCCTGGAATTCGACACGACTTCTGAGTGTCGAAGATAACCACACAAACCAGACTACAAGCCTCGATATCGACACACATGCATCGATATCGACCATTGTCATAGACATCGACTAGAGTGGGACAAGTCGAGCAGAAACACAAGCCTCGATATCGACCTCTGGAGTCGATATCGACCCTACATCGACAGAAGATAAATCCGATTTTGAGGCTCGGATTGTGAAGTCTATCATCGAAGCCATGAGTTATCTCGTTCTTTTAGATATTAGCAGTTGTTTGTTATCTTTTCCTTTTAAGTTTATCAAAATAAAAGACCTATCCTAGTTGTTCGGATAGAGTTATTAGTTTAGATAGAAGTTACAATCCTCGGATAGCGAGGATTAGTAGCCTATAAATAAAGCCTTAAGGGCTGATTTGTTAGGCATCCAATCATAGACTCATCGAAGACAAGAACAATAGACAATAAATAGTTAGTTTATTTTGAGCTTTAAAGTTTCAAGCGCTTACGAAAGTTGGCGTTGAGATTGTAAAGATTCGAAATTTTCCATTTATGCAAGTTATTTCAATTCAAGACATGTCTACGATCAACATGAGTGAGTAGTTCCCCTTTCTTCTAGGGTCGGGGTGAGCCCGACGATAGCCATGATGGTAAGGTAAGTATGTCGTCAAAGAATGTATCTTTTATCTCCTTCTACCTTGTTCTTCATCTTTAAATGCGAATTTAAGGAACTCATGTTGTAAAACTTGGGTAGTAATTAGGGTCTCTTTTCGAAAGATTATAAACTCGATTATGACTAAGGTAGACACCAATTAGGTTAAGTAATTGAAAAATCTCTTTTCCTATTGGTCGGTTTAGGTGAAAGCCTTTTCCTTTATGATAAAAGCATGCATCTTTAGTTGATCCTTATTTCTACTATCATGGTTGTCGTCGCGGTAATCCTTGACTTTGGAAGATCTTTTCCTTTGAGTTTACATTAAAATTTGCCCGACGTTCGTTGAGTCATCGAAAAACCCAACACCTTTGCTTATTTCTGATCATTGCTTCCTTTCCATCCTTGATTCTTCGGCCTTTTCTTTGCCGACAAAACCACTAACCCCCTGCAGGAAAGACATCGATATCGACAGCAGAGGTCGATATCGACCAAACTGATAGATCGACGGTTTTCTGAGTCGATCTCGAGACTCCTGGGAACTTCTGCAAGCATCGATATCGACCACTTTGTGTCGAAATCGACCCCCTGTATCGACTGACAGACTTCTGAGCCAGTCGATTTCGTGAACTAACCTCGATATCGACCCCCACCAGTCGATATCGACTACCGTTTTTGTTTCTGCAGGTTTTCTGTTGCAGACGACATCGACAGCCAAGGTCGACATCGAGGTCTGACATCGAGATCGAGGCTTCTGGTCGAATATAAAGGACGTGTTTTCAACGCTACTAGGATCCCGCTGACTCGCTTCCTCGTGGATCGAACCTGATTCCCTACTACTATAGCGGGGAGTCTTGAATTTATTTGAAGAGGCTAAGAGTTGTATTGGTTTATATTTTATTATATATTTCGATTCGATTCTCCCCACGTCAAATTTTGGCGCCGTTGCCGGGGAAGCTATCAATCACGCCCTAGTAGTTTATTTTCACGGTTCTTTTTAGTGTTATTTTATAGGTGTATGCGACGTACTGGTGACCAACCTGAATTTGAAGGACTAGACGAACCAGAACGCTTTCTCCACCTAAGATCTCGAGTCCAAAGAATCATGGCGGACAACGAGACCCAGGCACAACAAATTGAACGCTTAAGGAAGCAAGTAGAGGATTACGCTACCAGAGAAGCGGCACTAAGAGAGCGTGCTGACAGGGAGGAGGAAGCCAGGAGACGATATGAGATTCAAATCAACGCCCTCCCCCGGAATGCTAAGCAATACATGCACCCATCGCTCACAGTGCCTGAATCGGCTATTCTAATCCCTACTTCTAATTTTGAAATTAAGCCAAACTTTTTAACTGAAATAAGAAGGCATCAATATGAAGGGAAACCTAACGAATGCCCTATGGCACATATATCAACCTTCTTAGACCTCTGTGATACAATTGCTGATGGACAAAGTCTTGAGTATGTTCAACTGAAAGCATTTCGCTGGTGTCTTACAGGAAAAGCATTACAGTGGTTGGAAAGCTTAGCCCCAAGATCGCTCCGCACCTGGAATGAAGTCAAGGACGCGTTTCTCAACAAGTTCTTTCCTCCTTCAAAGACGGCGCTGATCCGACAGAAAATCACGGCTTTCAAACAAAAGCCTGGTGAGGCTCTGGCAACTGTTTGGGAGAGGTATAAGGACCTCCTACGATCATGCCCGACGCATGGCCAACCACTGTACGTCATCCAGGAGATCATATACAATGCTCTTGACGCTGCAACCAAGGAGAGGATCAACACATACACCGCCTATGGCTACCTTGAACTCGCTCCCCAAGAGGCTTGGGAAACCATTGAAAGGTTGGTGGAATTTGACAATACATATGGGACTCCTGAGGCTTCCGACGCACCATCATCGTCGAGGCCTGCCCCATCTATGCCATTATACGAACCCTCTAAGGTGATCGATCCGGATGTAAAAGAACAATTTCATAGGGATCAACTTAGAAAGCTCCAGAAACAAGTGAGATTCCTATCGGCAAACCAGGATTGCATCGAATGTGGATCACAGCGACATACTACCATTGAGTGCCCCCATGCTGAGCAAGTGCAACTAGCGGAGACTCATGAGGAAGCCAACTTCATGAGGGGTCCCAATCGCCAATATTGGGGAGACCAAAGGTTCCAACAACCACAACGGAACCAGGTTAACCCTAGGGACCCCCCACTCTATAGAGTTCCTGGGCACCCTGAGAGAGACCAAAAGAAGGATGATCTTCAACTTGTATTGGACGAGATAAGGCGAAACCAAGCTAAGAATGATCAATCCAACCATGCTATCCACTCTCAACTCAATCACCTTACCACAAGGATTGGAGAGATGGACATTTGGAAGAAGAACGTAGAGACCCAACTGGGTCAATTGGCGGCGCAAATCCCCAGACCGTCCGGAACATTCCCTGGGCAACCAACTACCAATCCTAAGGGGCAATCCGGGTCAGGACATATTGCAGCCATGCAACTAAGGAGTGGCACCAAAGTTCATAAGCCACAAAAGGCGACGGAGGAAGAAGTAACAGAGCCTGTCGACATCGACAACCCAGTCGATGTCGACCCTGAGGTCGATATCGACACCACTGTCGAACCCTTCGCCGACGTCGATGACACTGCAGAGCCTGAGAGAAAACAACATAGGTCGAAATCGACCTTACCGGTCGATATCGACCACCCTCCTGTCGACATCGAGGTTCAGCAGGCTCCTCCGACCACCGTTTTGGCTTCTCCGCCAAAGAAGACGCTACCCTTCCCTTCCAAAGCATTGAAGGACCCCACTCAAAGCAAGTTTAGGCGCTTTGTAAAGATTCTCCAAGGACTGAACATTACTATCCCTCTTACAGAAGCCCTAAGCGAGATGCCCGCCTATGTTCGATTCTTAAAGGACATCCTTAGCAAGAAGCGATCCATGGCAGAGATCGCAGAGGAATGCTCAAAGATGGATTTCCCTGAGAAGAGGAGCGATCCAGGGAAATTTGCAATCACCGTGGGACTTGGCCAACATCGCTACAAAGCCCTATGTGACCTAGGGGCGAGTGTAAGTCTCATGCCTCTCTCTATTTGGCAAAAGGTGAGCATTGGAGCACTTGAACCTGTGGATATGAAACTTTATATGGCTGATAATTCATTCGTCAGACCCACAGGTATAGTTGATGACGTCCCTGTTAAGGTAGGTAAATTCTTTGTGCCTACTGATTTCATTCTATTGGACATGCCTGAAGATCCTATTGTACCTATCATCCTTGGTAGGCCTTTCTTAGCTACTGCGGATGCCAATATTAATGTACGTAGATGATTACTAACCTTTACTATAGGGAACGAAGTCATTGAATTCTCCTTCAACCCCACAATGAAGGAAGTTAATGGTATGGAAATCAAGTCGGTCTACACTAGCATCATGGATTGCAAAGAACCGACGGAAAGGGCCCTAACTCCTGAAGAGGCCCTAGCCCTAGCTGCAGAGGAGCTTACCGACGAGGATATTGAAGAGTTCCTGGCTACATGCACGAGTGATGAGGAAATATTCGACGATGCTCTATCCATGGAGCTCGAAGACGAAGTCGATATCGACGAAGACAGGTCGACATCGACCAATCCACTCGATATCGAGTGCCCTCAATCGACATCGACACACTCAGTAAGTCAAGTTCTCCCTTCTTCTCTTACAGGCGAAATCGACCAGCCCATGTCGACAGAAGTGGCCGAAATCGACCAGCCGAAATCGACAGAAGAGGTCGAAATCGACCAGCCGATATCGACATCAGAAGTCGAAATCGACCTTTACCACTTGACGCCAAACGGCTCCGAAGCCGAGGTATGTGCTGAACTCTCAGTCGATATTGATTATTCCTACTCGCCCTCGACCTTCTTTCTGCAGGAATATTTTGAAGAGTCCAAATCAAAGTTAGCATCACTCTATGTTTGGTCCACACCGACTCCTATAACTGATTTAGGAACTTCTATCAAGAGAATTGAGACGGATTACCTTGGTGAGATTATAAAGACGGAAGAGGTAGAGCCAATCCTTATCCCACAAGGCCCCTCTCCGGTGCTTAAGCCTCTACCCAACACACTTAGGTATGAGTTTCTTGGTCCAAATTCTACTTTCCCTGTAATTATCAATGCTTCACTAACCTCACAGGAAGTAGATAAGCTTATGGAAGTACTTCGTGCTCATCGTAAGGCTATTGGATACTCTCTTGAGGACATAAAAGGTATTTCTCCTGCTACGTGTATGCATAGAATCCTCCTTGTGCCAAAGCGAATCACAACTAGTTGGCGAATGTGCATTGACTACAGGAAACTCAACAATGCCACTAGAAAGGATCACTTTCCCCTTCCTTTTATTGATCAAGTATTAGAGAGACTTGCCGAACATGATTATTTTTGTTACCTGGACGGATATTCTGGTTTTTGGCAGTTCCCTATTCATCCTGACGATCAAGAAAAGACCACCTTCACTTGTCCCTATGGGACTTTTGCATATAGGAGAATGCCATTTGGGCTCTGCAATGCCCCTGCTACCTTTCAAAGATGTATGATGGCTATCTTCTCCGACATGATTGAGAACATCGTGGAGGTATTTATGGATGACTTCTCTGTTTATGGCACTACTTTCGATATTTGTCTTGCTAACCTTCGCAGGGTACTTGCGCGATGTGAAGAGACAAACTTGGTTCTCAATTGGGAAAAGTGCCACTTTATGGTAAGGGAAGGGATTGTGCTAGGCCACAAAGTCTCTAAACGGGGAATTGAGGTAGACAGGGCAAAAATAGAACTCATTGAAAAATTACCACCACCTTCATCAATTAAAGACATAAGAAGCTTCCTTGGTCACGCAGGTTTCTATAGGAGGTTTATTCAAGATTTTTCTAAAATTGCCAAACCATTAACTAACCTACTAATGAAGGATGTTAAGTTTGCATTTTCTAGTGATTGTCTTGAAGCTTTCAACAGGTTGAAGGAGGCCCTCATATCCGCCCCAATCATTTAATCACCCGATTGGTCGCAACCTTTTGAGATCATGTGCGACGCAAGCGATTATGCCGTAGGTGCTGTCCTAGGACAAAGGAGAGACAAAAAGCTTCATGCCATCTACTATGCAAGCAAGACTCTGGATGCCGTTCAAACAAAGTACACCACGACGGAAAAGGAGTTCTTGGCGGTGGTCTTCGCTTTTGAGAAGTTCCGCTCATACCTAGTGGGCTCTAAGGTTATTGTTCATACTGACCATGCAGCTCTTAGGTACTTAATGGCAAAGAAGGATGCTAAACCTAGGCTCCTACGATGGGTGCTCTTACTACAAGAGTTCGACGTTGAGCTTAAAGATAAGAAAGGAACAGAGAACTCCGTAGCCGATCATCTTTCACGGCTACCCATGGGGCTTCTGGAAGAGTCAAATGATAACATACCAATCAATGACTCCCGCCCTGACGAGCACTTAATGAGGCAAGAGGTAAGTCGGGCAGAAGAACCACTCGATATCGACCCCAGCAGGTCGATATCGACTGCCCCAAAGGTAAGTCTTGCATCGATGTCGACCAATTTTGATCACAGGTTGTCCATTGCAGAGGTCGAAATCGACCTCCAGACGTCGACATCGAGGACCCATATCGAGAAGCCCATGTCGACTGAGCCTGTCAACGCCGACCAGTCGATATCGACCACCTTCAAAACCCTCCGAAGGTGACGAAAAGGTAAGCTTCGGTGAGGATTTCTTCTTTACACCTCCTTCTAGTCCTATCCATGATCTATTTGCTGTAAGAAGGGCAAAGGTACCTTGGTATGCGGATTTTGCTAACTATATTGTAGGAGGCGAGATTCCTTCAAGCTTAACTTCGCAACAAAGGAAGAAGTTTTTGCACGACGTCAAACAATATTATTGGGATGAACCCTATTTATTCAAACAGGGGAAAGACCATATCTTTCGACGTTGTATCCCGGAGGACGAGGTAGAGAGCGTGATTCACCATTGTCATTCTCTCCCTACAGGAGGTCATGCTAAGGGATTCAAGACCGCGGCGAAAATTCTTCAATGTGGTTTTTATTGGCCTAACCTTTTCAAGGATGTGCAAAACTATGTAACCTCTTGTGATGAGTGTCAACGTACAGGTAATATCACATGGAGGAATGAGACACCACTCACAGGCATTTTAGAGGTCGAACTCTTTGATGTATGGGGCATTGACTTCATGGGACCCTTCCCTGCTTCAGGCCCCTACAAATACATTCTAGTAGCGGTGGACTATGTCTCTAAATGGGTGGAGGCTGTAGCAACTAGGACCAACGACGCGAAGGTAGTCTCTAAGTTTATGAAAACTAACATCTTTCCTCGTTTTGGTGTTCCTAGAGTCCTTATTTCAGATGGTGGCTCGCATTTTATTGAGAGAGGCTTTGAAGCTCTTTTAGCTAAGTATGGGGTAAACCATAGGGTGGCAACACCCTATCACCCTCAAACTAGTGGTCAAGTAGAAGTCTCCAATCGCCAAATCAAAGCCATCTTGGAGAAGACGGTTTCCCGCTCAAGGAAAGATTGGTCGTCCAAACTGGATGATGCGCTCTGGGCCTACCGAACGGCCTATAAAACACCACTTCGCGCAACTCCCTATAACTTGGTATATGGTAAGTCATGTCACTTGCCCGTTGAACTTGAGCATAAAGCAATGTGGGCTCTTAAGGAGCTTAACATGGATTTCGACGAAGCGGGAAAGAGGAGGTTCATTGACTTACAAGCCTTGGAGGAGTTGCGCCTAAAGGCATATGAGAATGCCGAAATCTACAAAGAGCGCACTAAGAAATGGCATGATAGGAAGTTGGTGCCAAAAACATATGAGGTAGGTGACAAAGTCCTTGTTTTCAATTCTAGGCTTCGCTTATTTCCAGGGAAACTAAGGACAAGATGGAGCGGACCTTTCAAGGTTCATAAAGTATTCCCTCATGGAGCGGTGGAGTTATTTTGCGACGATGGATCAACCTTTAAGGTAAATGGCCACCGAGTAAAGAAATATTATGACAAGGAGGACCCGGAAGAAGAGATTCGCGCCACCTTGGCGTTGAACTAGCGCAAAACGGGAAATATGTCGAGCTAGCGACTTAAACTCAAGCGCTTCCGGGAGGCAACCCGTTCTTTTCCTTTTTCTTTCTTTTTTAGTTTTTTGTTTATTTTATATTTTTGAGATCATTCGTGGCTAATTTTATCTAAAGTCAACAAAGAAATCTAGCCCAGAAGAGAGGTCGATATCGACCTATATGGTCGATATCGATCAGCCGACAGAAGGAGTAACAGGACGTGTTAAACGGATGCAGAAGGGGGGTCGATATCGACCTTTAAGGTCGATATCGACTACAGATGGAGGTAAGCCAGGTCAGACTTTAATTTCTTTCAGTTTTTATTTTTTGGGGTTTTCATCCCCTTTAAACACCCCGACTTCGACACCCTCCTCCCATCTTCGACACCCTAGCCGCCCCTCTTCCTCTTCATCCCTCTCCCTCCGATCACCCTCCCCACAACCTCCCATCGCCGCAACCACCACACCCACCCACTGTCACCACACCCTTCCTCGTCCTGTGCAGCAACACCCACAGCCGCAAGGTCTCCTCCTCTCTTCCTCGACCTAGCCCCCTCTCTCTCCCTCGTTTTCAAGCCTCTTCGCCCAGATCTACACGTCTCCGGCCAAGAATCGCCAGATCCGGCCGCCCCACGCCACCGGAGGACCTACCACAGCCACCAGCAGCCCCGACAACACACAGCATCCGGTCGATTTCGACCCTGGGCATCGATATCGACACCCCCTGTCGACAGTCGGTTTTCTCTCTCGATTTTGCGGTTGCTTGCCTCTTTCTCTCCTAATTCCAACACTCTTCTGGTATGATTTTTCACCCTTCCTCTATTTTTTTTTCTGATTTTTAATATTCAATTAGTTGATTGGGAAGAAATTTCATATTGGGTGTTTAGGTTTTGAACGTAGATTGCGCGGGAAAGAGTATTTGTATGGCATGAATATTTTTTATATATATGTGGGGCTATGAATCTGAGTTTTGTTCATACATGGGCATGAAATCTGATTTATATATATATTAGGGAGAAATCTGACTTTTATAAATTCATGTGGGGCAATAATCTGAATTTTTCATAAGTTTGGGCTAAGAATCTGATTTTTATATATATATGGGCTGATTTTGTAAATCTGATTTTTTAGGGGGTTTATATTCTGATTTTTTATATAGTTTGAAATCTGATTTTTTTATGTCATAAGGTTCCTTAGTTTAAAACTTTAAGAAATTGTGTACTTTCTTCCATGTAGACATTTACCTTTACAAAATTTCTAGCATAATTAGAACCTAAGTATGGGGTTCTCCCCATTTTAATCAAAGGGAATATTATCTTTGGTATTGGCTTCTTTTGCAGACGATGGTTAGAGCCAAGAACATCCCTCAGGACGCGCTCCGCATTGAGGATGATCAGCAGCGCTCCCTTGCTGAGGAGTTGATTCCCCGAGCCACCAGGGCACGATGGTACCATCTCCCTGACATGATCCAGCTAGGATTTCATCCAGGCGTTCAGGAGGCGTTTGAGAACGTCTCTCTACACAGGCTGATCGAGCCCCTGGAGGCGCACTACCCCGTTCTCACTGGGGAGTTTATGGCCACATTGGAGGTTCCCGAGCGCACTTCGACTAGCCGCCGAGTCATCTTCCAGCTCGGCAACAGGCGACACAGACTATCGCTCGAGGAGATGAGCGATATTTTTGGGTTCATCCACACTTCGGCCGCCTTCAGGGTCCACGACCCCAATGTCATCTGGAGTTACATATCAGGTATACCATACCCTGCCCCTACAGACTCCTTCACATCTAGGGTTGTGAGCCCACTTTTTAGGGTTATCTTGAGGATCCTAGCGAGTACCCTTTGGGCCAGGCCTGAGCTCCGTCGCCCGACACACCGTGAGACGGAGACTCTACGGAGGATGCTTTTCGAGGATGACCCTCTACCATACCTCCACTCCTGGCTCGAGCATATCGTAGACCGCAGACGAACGGTCTCTACAGACATCTTGGACGGCGGCATGGTGGCCATCCTCGCTGAGGCTCTCGGCGTCCACACTGAACGGTACACGGCCTACCAGCTCACGTACCTAGACGCGGCGATATTGCGACAGGGCGGAGTCATCGCAACAGGGGCCCAGGGATGGAGACACCCCCAAACGGGGATGCGCCTGCGACACGATTTCATGGATCTGCTGTATATCCCTGATTGGTACTAGTCTTGGACTGCGCAGCCATATCATACGGATATCGATCCGACCGCTGACCCCACCCTACGGAGGAGACCCCCGCTCTACAACCACGAGCCAGAGGTGGATGCTATGTCCTGGGACGCAGATCCCCATTCCGACGGAGCTGAGCAGCCCCCAGCCTACCAGGGTGGCATGGATGGCAACGACGATGATGACGCTAGAGATGATGCGGTTGGGGGAGGAGAGGGCCCGCAGGGGTCCCACCACAGCTACCACAGTCACCATAGCCACCACAGCTATGTACCTCCACCTCCTCCTCCCTTCCAGCCTGCCTACACCACTGATTGGCAGGAAGACATGTCTGCCCGCTTTACCAGGCTGGAGTTCTCCGTCTCTGAGATGCGCGAGGAACAGCGACGCTATGGGAGGTACCTCGAGGGTTTGGGCTCATATATGGGCTTTTCCTTCGATCCGCAGGCTGGATCTTCCACTTTCCCACGGGCCGCCCCGACAGATTACTCAGGGGCAGCTCCTACACAGGGCTGGCCCTTGCTGTTGCCACCTCCCCCGCCCCCTGAGCAGTGATATACATCTAGCATAAGTGAGTGTGAGTGATCCTTCCCTTTACTTTATTTTTCTAATAGTGAGGACACTGTAATCTTTAAGTATGGGGTAGGGATTGAACTTGGACATTATAAACTGCTTTATCTGGTTGTGGTAAGGTTTAAAATTTGGCAAACTTGGCGTGTATTTTATTTACATTCTACTTGTATGCATTGCATCATATTTAACATTTATGCATTTTAAAGTTTTTTAGTTTAATTTTGTTGAGTCTATAAAATGTCAAAAATCCAAAAAAATAGAAAAATGTCAAAAATACAAAAAAAGCATGTTTATTTTTAAGTTTATTTTTTAATCCCTACTTAGATGTCCTATGATGAAAACTCAATAGCTGACTTGATCATGTAAACCCTATGGCATATTTGGATGGTTTAGCCTAAGTCTTAAAATTTTTATGTAGATTGTGAACTTGTGATGAAATTGAGCACATATGATCCTAGGCTAAAAAGCAAATCCAACAAAAATTGTCCTTGTGAGAATTTTGACCTATAGGGAGAACATCAAAAATCCCTCCGCTTTCTTGAGTGAATTTACTCTTCCTATGCATCTCTAAATGTTGTGATAGTTATTCAAAACCAATGCATATATATGTTTATGTTTACGAGAATTAAATGATGGAGGCATCTTTTAAGCCAATTTTATCCTCTCTTTACCTACCCTGCATTATCCCTGCTTGAAGCCAGAACATTAGCCTGAGCCTGAATTGCAAACTCCACAAAATTATCCCTAGCCGAATTGAGCCTGACCCCCATTTGGGAATTGAGACTTAGATTGGTTGGACTAGTGCCTTGTGGAAAGAAAAGAGCATAATGTCTAGTTGTAAGCAAGGAAATTATAGGATGGTACATATTTACATTTTGTCATATTTTGTAAAAGGATGTTTTGGCTCACCATATAAATGCACATAGTTTTAGTATTATGTTCGAAAAAGAAAAAAAAAGAAGAAAAAAAAAATCCAAAAAAATATATGTATATATATATAAAGTGCATGAGCCAAAATCCTAAAGTTTTTTTTTATTCATACGAATGTTATATTTTTGAGAGGTGTATTAGAACTTGGAAGAAGGGTTGATGGAATGCATCTTTAAGAGCACTACATTGAAGAGTTATGGTTTGGGTAATGCAAGTGTTGAGATTTAGGAGTCTTGATTCCCGAATTTGAAAAGCACCACATGGCCAAATAATTCCATACCCTTTATTTCATACCAAGCCCCATTACAACCCCGCCGAATGGAGTCTTCTATGAAGTCTTCCATTGAGCGAAAGTCCCCCTGATGATTCTTATTGCATTTTCATAATTGGTTGCGAAGTGGATTTTTATAAATTGCAATGTTTATGAGATTGTATATGGAATTGAGTTGAGAGTGATCTTCATAGCCTAAACACATGAGAGTTGAGTGCAAACACATTATCCCTGTGAGGTTGGATTAAAATTGCATATGCCTATGGATCGCCAAAATATGTGCTATGATGTTAAATTCACTTGCTTTACTTTGCTACCGCTTATGATGTTGCTTTTGACAAAGGCAAAGACTTGAAGGGTGTGTTGTAGGTGTTGGTTATTGCTCGGTTATTGCTTAAGGACAAGCAAGTCTAAGTATGGGGTGTTTTGATGTACATAATTGTACTATTGTTTATTGCATCTTTTGACTTCATATTTCATTTGATTTCCGAACAAAAGTTTCAAAAGCATATGATTTCGTGTAAGAATGAGCTAAAGTGAAAGAAATAGAGTCTACACGAGTTTTGAGCTAACCATGCAGGAATTCGATGAAATCGGAGTCAAAACGGGCAAGCCAAGTGAAGCTGAGAAGAGGTCGATATCGACTGGAGACATCGATATCGACCCTGGAATTCGACACGACTTCTGAGTGTCGAAGATAACCACACAAACCAGACTACAAGCCTCGATATCGACACACATGCATCGATATCGACCATTGTCATAGACATCGACTGGAGTGGGACAAGTCGAGCAGAAACACAAGCCTCGATATCGACCTCTGGAGTCGATATCGACCCTACATCGACAGAAGATAAATCCGATTTTGAGGCTCGGATTGTGAAGTCTATCATCGAAGCCATGAGTTATCTCGTTCTTTTAGATATTAGCAGTTGTTTGTTATCTTTTCCTTTTAAGTTTATCAAAATAAAAGACCTATCCTAGTTGTTCGGATAGAGTTATTAGTTTAGATAGAAGTTACAATCCTCGGATAGCGAGGATTAGTAGCCTATAAATAAAGCCTTAAGGGCTGATTTGTTAGGCATCCAATCATAGACTCATCGAAGACAAGAACAATAGACAATAAATAGTTAGTTTATTTTGAGCTTTAAAGTTTCAAGCGCTTACGAAAGTTGGCGTTGAGATTGTAAAGATTCGAAATTTTCCATTTATGCAAGTTATTTCAATTCAAGACATGTCTACGATCAACATGAGTGAGTAGTTCCCCTTTCTTCTAGGGTCGGGGTGAGCCCGACGATAGCCATGATGGTAAGGTAAGTATGTCGTCAAAGAATGTATCTTTTATCTCCTTCTACCTTGTTCTTCATCTTTAAATGCGAATTTAAGGAACTCATGTTGTAAAACTTGGGTAGTAATTAGGGTTTCTTTTTGAAAGATTATAAACTCGATTATGACTAAGGTAGACACCAATTAGGTTAAGTAATTGAAAAATCTCTTTTCCTATTGGTCGGTTTAGGTGAAAGCCTTTTCCTTTATGATAAAAGCATGCATCTTTAGTTGATCCTTATTTCTACTATCATGGTTGTCGTCGCGGTAATCCTTGACTTTGGAAGATCTTTTCCTTTGAGTTTACATTAAAATTTGCCCGCCGTTCGTTGAGTCATCGAAAAACCCAACACCTTTGCTTATTTCTGATCATTGCTTCCTTTCCATCCTTGATTCTTCGGCCTTTTCTTTGCCGACAAAACCACTAACCCCCTGCAGGAAAGACATCGATATCGACAGCAGAGGTCGATATCGACCAAACTGATAGATCGACGGTTTTCTGAGTCGATCTCGAGACTCCTGGGAACTTCTGCAAGCATCGATATCGACCACTTTGTGTCAAAATCGACCCCCTGTATCGACCACTTTGTGTCGAAATCGACCCCCTGTATCGACTGGCAGACTTCTGAGCCAGTCGATTTCGTGAACTAACCTCGATATCGACCCCCACCAGTCGATATCGACTACCGTTTTTGTTTCTGCAGGTTTTCTGTTGCAGACGACATCGACAGCCAAGGTCGACATCGAGGTCTGACATCGAGATCGAGGCTTCTGGTCGAATATAAAGGACGTGTTTTCAACGCTACTAGGATCCCGCTGACTCGCTTCCTCGTGGATCGAACCTGATTCCCTACTACTATAGCGGGGAGTCTTGAATTTATTTGAAGAGGCTAAGAGTTGTATTGGTTTATATTTTATTATATATTTCGATTCGATTCTCCCCACGTCAATCTCCAATACAATGAAATCAGTAGGCACAAAGAACTTACCTACCTTTATTGGAACGTCATCAACTATACATGTGGGCTTGACGAATAAGTTATCAGCCATATAGAGTTTCATATCCACATGTTCAAGTGTGCCAATGTTAACCTTTTGCCAAATAGAGAGAGACATGAGACTTACGCTTGCCCCTAGGTCACATATGGCTTTGTAGCGATGTTGGCCAAGTCCCACAGTGATTGCAAACTTCCCTGGATCACTCCTCTTCTCAGGGAAATCCATCTTTGAGCACTCCTCTACGATCTCTGCCATGGATCTCTTCTTGCTAAGGATGTCTTTGAGGAGTCGCACATAGGCGGGCATCTCGCTTAGGGCTTCTGTAAGAGGAATGGTAATGTTAAGACCTTGAAGAATTTTTATAAAGCACCTAAACTTACCTTTGGTGGGATCCTCCAATGCTTTGGATGGGAATGGCAACGTCTTCTTTGGCGAAGGGGCCAAAACGGTGGTCGGAGGGGCCTGCTGGACATCGACATCGACTGGGACGTGGTCGATATCGACCGGGATGGTCGATGTCGACCTCTGTTGTGGCTCTGATGGCTCTGCAATGGCCTCGACGTCAACCTAGGTGTCGGCCTGGGGTTCGATATCGACGTCGTCCTCGACATCGACTAGGCTGTCGATGTCGACTGGATCCGCTGCTTTCTCCTCCGCTTCCGTTCATGGCTTTTGTACCTTGTTGCCACTCCTTAATTGCATGGCTGCGACATGGCCCATCCCGGATTTCCCCTTAGGATTTGTAGTGGGTTGCCCAGGGAATGTTTCGGACAGTCTAGGGATTTGCGCAGCCAATTGACCCAGTTGGGTCTCTACGTTCTTTTTCCAAATATCCATCTCCCCAATCCTTGTGGTAAGGTGATTGAGTTGAGAATGGATGGCATTGTTGGATTGATCATTCTTAACCTGATTCCGCCTGATTTCATCCAGCACAAGTTGTAGATCATCCTTCCGTTGGTCCCTCTCCGGGTGCCCAGGAGCTCTATAAGGCGGGGGGTCCCTAGGGTTAACCGGATTCCTTTGTGGTTGATGGAACCTTTGGTCTCCCCAATATTGGTGATTGGGACCCCTCATGTAGCGCGCCTCTTGGTGAGTCTCCGCTAGTTGTACTTATTCAGCATGGGGGCACTCGATGGTGGTGTGCCGCTGCGATCCGCATTCAATGCAATCTTGGTTCGCTGAAAGGAACCTCACTTGCTTTTGGAGCTTTCGAAGTTGATCTCTATGGAATTGCTCCTTCACGTCCGGATCGATTACATTGGAGGGTTTATATAAGGGCATAGATGGGGCAGGCCTCGACGATGATGATGTGTCGGAAGCCTCAGGAGTCCCATATGTGTTGTCGAACTCCACCAACCTCTCTATGGTCTCCCAAGCCTCTTGTGGAGCGAGTTCAAGGTAGCCATAGGAGGTGTAGGTGTTGATTCTCTCCTTGGTTGCAGCGTCAAGAGCATTGTATATGATCTCCTGAATTACGTACGGTGGTTGGCCATGCGTCGGGCATGATCATAGTAGGTCCTTAAACCTTTCCCAAACAGTCGCTAGAGCCTCACCAGGATTTTGTTTGAAAGCCGTGATTTTCTGTCTGATCAACGCCATCTTAGAATGAGGGAAGAACTTGTTGAGGAACGCGTCCTTGACTTCATTCCAGGTGCGGAGCGATCTTGAGGCTAAGCTCTCCAACCACTGCAATGTTTTTCCTGTAAGGGACCAACGAAAGGCTTTTAGTTGGACATATTCAAGACTCTGTCCGTCAGCAATAGTATCACAAAGGTCTAAGAAGGTTGAAATGTGTGACATAGGGCATTCATTAGGTTTTCCTTCATATTGATGCCTTCTTATTCCTGTAAGGGACCAACGAAAGGCTTTTAGTTGGATAAGAATCGCTGATTTAGGCACTATGAGCGCGGGGTGCATGTATTGCTTGGCATTCCGAGGGAGGGCATTGATTTGGGCTTCTATTTGCCTCCGGCCTTCCTCCTCCCTATCCGCACGTTCCTTAAGTGCCGCCTCTCTAGTTGTTAAGTCCTCTACCTGCTTCCTTAGTTGCTCAATCAACTTAGCCTCGTTCGCGTTGTCTGCCATGATTCTTTGAGCTTGGGCTCTTATATGGAAATAGCGCTCAGGGTCGTCTACTCCTTCAAATTCAGGTGGGCGATCAGCGCATTGCATACACCTGCAAAGCCAAACTAGATAGAAACGTGAGATAGACTACTAGGGCGCGATTGATTGTCTCCCCGGCAACGGCGCCAATTTGTTAATAGGAGGAATGTCGAGTTCTTAAATACAAATAATAAGATGTGTAAATGTAAATGTAAACCGACTCCTAGCCTATGCAAATAATTACAAGACTTCCTCCCATTGTAGTAGAAGGGTAGTGAAGATCGATCCACGAGGAGGCGTGTCAGCAGGATCCTAGAAGCGTCTGAAATCTCACGTCTTGCGTCGACCAGAAGCCTCGATTTCGACCTTGGTGCTCGATGTCGACCTCGGCTGTCGATGCTTTCTGCAACAGAAGACCTGCAGAGATAAAAACGGCAGTCGATATCGACTAGGAAAGGTCGATATCGATGTTAGCAGACAAAATCGACTGGCTCAGAAGACTGCCAGTCGACACAGGTGGTCGATATCGACGTTGAAGGTTCGATATCGATGTTTAGTAACTTAGCAGTGGTGATCGTCGTCGACTCAGAAAACTATCAACGAACTCAGTGGTCGATATCGACGTCTGTGGTCGATATCGATGTCTTCTCCTGCAAAGTTGTTAGCTTTTGTCGGCAAAGAAAGGTCGAAGACTTTTAGGATGGATGAGGATGCGATGAGCAGAAATAAAACAAGGTTTTGGTGAATAAACTTATATAAAAAGCAACTCCTAGGATTAGAGTTTACCACAACGTTAACCAATGCATGCGATAAGGCAAACAAGATGGACAATTGCGCTATTTCATCTGAGGGACAAGCTTTCGCTGTACACCAACTCTTAGGATTACTCTTGCAAATAAACCTAATTGTCTCTATAAATTTTATGTTTATAACTCAAGTTGTTAGCATGAATCCCTTTTCTTTCGATTAGGACTAAACATAGAATCGTAGGAGATGATATAGACACAACGATATCAACATCTAATACTTACCTCAAGCAAGCATGGCTAACGTCGGGCTCACCCCGACCCTAAGAGCTTTGGAGGACTACTCGCTCATGTTGAATGTAGACATGCTTTGAATTGAATAAACTTGCATAAATGGAAAACTTTGAATCTTTACAATCTCAACGCTAACTATCGTAAGCGCTTGAAACTTTAAAGCTCAAAACTAAAACTCTAACTTTCTATTGCCTATTGCTATTGTCTTTCTTGCTTGGATGATTCTAACAAACCAGCCCCTAGGGCTTTATTTATAGGCTACTAATCCTTGCTAGCCAAGGATTGTAACTTCTATCTAAACTATGAACTCTATCCAAACAGTTAGGATAGGTCTTTTATTTTGATGAAACTTAAAACAACTTGATAAAACTTAAAGGTAAAGATAAATCTCAGCTGCTAACTATCTAAAAGTACAAGATAATCCGTGGCCTTGAGGATAAAATTCATAATCCGAGTCTCGAAATTGGATCTAACTTCTGTCGAGATAAGGTCAATATCGACCACAGAGGTCGATATCGAGGTCTGTATTTCGGCTCGACTTGTCCATCTCCACTCGATGTCTAATTTGAGGTCGATATCGATGTTGAAGGTCGGTATCTACCTCTTCTCAGCTTCAATTGGCTTCTTCGTTTTGACTCCGATTTCAACCCAATTCCTGGATATTCAAACCAAAAGTTGTGTAGACTCTACCTTATGTACGTTAGCTCATTCTACACAAATTCCTCTTGTTTTCAACCTTTGTTTGAGGAATCGAATGAAATATGAAGTCAAAACTTGTGAATAAAATAGGTACAAATATGTACATCACGAATAAATCAGATTCTCAAGTTAGGTCCAAATCTGTTTCAAATCCGAATTATAATCCCGACCCTTGAAATCGTTAGCAAAACTCCTTTTTCAATTATTTATTTAAATCATTTTCCGACTTTCAAATTCTTTTCCAATCCGCCACTTTTAAATTGACAAATCTAATAATTTATTTTAATCTCAAATAATATTATAGATATTTTAACACCATTTATAAAATACTTCTGAATTCTCTAAAATCCAACCATTTTTATTTAATAAAACCAACCCTTTATAAATCTCTCAAATTAATATTTTATATTTTAAAACCTCAAATAATATTTTCTAATATTTTATATATCCTTAAATAATTAAATAAATAAACGGTTAAACTCGAATCGAACCGAACCGAACCGAACCCATAATATAAACCCTAACCGGTTAAATCAATTTCATATATATATATATATATATATATATGTTAGTCAAGGGGCCTACACGCTACACATTTCATCTTCCTCCTCCGAAAATCAAACGAAGATCCCGCCCGCGCCCAACTTGCCCGCGATCGCCGGAGCTCGATCCGCCCCCGCTGGTTCGCTCCCTCCCGCTGTCGCGGGCTCGTTGCTCTTGCTACTGCCTCTACCCAGCTGCTCCCGCTACTGCCTCTGCCCAGCTGCTCCCGCATCTCACACTCCTTCACGATCACCGGTTGCTCTCTCCGCCATTGATGATCTCCGAAAAAATGTACGATATAGTTGTGGATTAAATTAACATAAAGAGTTATATGTAATACGATAATAAATTATGTTATTTTAAGATAAAATGTTATCGGTTTATGATAAAATGCTATCATTTTTTTCACGTCTAAAAAAATGAAATATAAATATATAAATGAAATATCCGAAAAAATGAACTAAATAAGTATAAGAAACGCGATCTAATAAACAATAAGTTAAGGTTATGGTTTTTATATGCTAAATTTTGGCTCGAGTTTAGCTCAATAAAAGCTCGGCTTGAGCATCATTTGCAAAATGAGTTGATTACAAGCACATTTTTATGTTCAATTCATGATTCAGCTCGGATCCATTGAAACTCAAATGACACGAATTTTGTGAAATTTACAAATTTTCTTTTAACTTACTATGTCATGAGCAAGTAAAGTTGCATAATACTTAGGAAAAAAACTCAGCTCAAGCTCGTTCACTTACTAAACAAGTCGAGTATGAGCTCAAGTTCAAATATAGGTTCGACTCGAGCTTGACTTGTTTCTAAATGAGCTAAATATAATCAAACAATACTAGAATTGTTTGGCTCGAATAACAACCTAGTTAATATATAATTTGTTGCACTCATAATATATAATAATGTATAACTAGATATAAAATTTTTAAACTTGTATAACTTCTTATCTACTTGTCGAAATGATTAGTATAACCTCTCATTTCGAAGCTCTCGAGATGAATTATAGTATGTGAATTTTAATTTAAGTAAAATATAAAAGCATTATAGTCTATTGAAATAAAATTAAAGTGATTAATATACCTTTAATTTTAAAATAGTCATAACTTTTTACTCAGATGTCGGATTAAGGCGTATTATATATCAAAACGAAGCTATCGACGAGGAGAATACACATAGGTAGTTCGTCAAATGAGAGAGGGGGCACGTTCCCCCCTAGGGCCCCCTTCAGCTCCGCCCCTGCCCACAGCCTCATCCAAGACAAGAAATCGAAACAAAACAGAGGAAAGAAGAGGCGGAGCTCACCAAGGAAGTCCGCGATGGCTCGTCCAACCTGCGTGGGACATGGGTGAGTGCGATGGTGAAGGCTGGGAGTGATTTGGGTAAAAAACGAAGGAGAACAACTCGCCGAAAGTTTGGTTCACGAACGAACAAGGATTAGGAAGGAATGGGGCTGCGGTGGGTCTTGTGACGACTCCGATGGTGGCTCCGCTACTGCTAGTGGCTCCGAGGGATGTCGCGGCTGCTGGTGGTGGCTCCGAGGAGGTGTCAAAAGAGCCGCGGGGGTGATCGGAGAAGAGAGTGAAGGTGATGGTGGTGATTGTGTGAAAAAGGACGGGAGATGAAGGTGATGATGTTTTGTGATAAAAGAGGGCAGGAGTAAGGGTAAGGTGATAACATGTGAAGATTGATAAGTGGGGGTGGTGTGTAGGAGAAGGTACCTTGGGGAAATTGGGGTGATGCAAGGATGACAAGAGTTGATGGGATAAAAAGTGAAAAGAGTGATGTGATGGTGGAGTGTTGTCTTAGCTAAAAGATTATCCGGGATTTAAAAATCCCGAATATCCGAAATCCGAATCCCGAGGTTATTTCCCAAATCCCGCTACTCAATCGATTAGTTTTTAAAACTGAAAAGGATATCGACATCCGATAATTATTTTAAATCTCGAGGTGAAAGGACGGAAATCGATCGTCAAAAATTGAATTTGGGTCGGAATCCGCTAAATGAGTTTAAAATCCGATTTAATTTCATTTTTAATTCCCTTTTTCTGAAATATAATAGGATTCAAAATATGAGCCTTTACACTTGTAGCCTATAAATCCATGTGACATGGAATATATAGTATTTTAAGCATGTAAGTTCCAGAAACCATAATTAGGTGTTGCCTCGAAGGCGAGTTTGGTGTTGAAATTGGTGGTTGAACCCAAGAACAAGATTCAACCGAGGGCGGGAAATTGTAAATCGCAGTCATGCGAAGAGAGAGTAAATGATCTGCAATCAATTAAAGTGTTGGTATTGCTTGGGAGAGGCCCCGAGCTTGGTTAGTGATGAATCTAGATAGTAAGTAAAGGCAAATGGTTGCTATTCGAATACTCAAATAGAACAAGAAGGGGTTAGAGATTCGATAATTAGATTCAAAATGCTTCCATTGCAAGTAAGTTATGCATTCAGTGCTATGAATATATATATATATATATATATATATATATATATATATATATATATATATATATATCTGAGAGCAAAAGTAATAATAGATAAAGTAATCTCTGAGATATTATAAGTGCATAGGTTGAAAATGGGTTGAGATACTTTTCAAACCAAATCCTGTAGAATGAAAGAGGTTGTGCAGGTTTAATCCTTACATAGGGGTGAACACAATACAATCTCACAATAACCTGATTCCCTTTGCCCTTGTCATACTTAGATGACTTGGAGTGAGTGGTATTAGAGTAGGTGTCGCAAAGAAGGTTTCTAGTAGGTGAAGTGAGTGAGTTTGGGTGAGGGGAGTTGCCATCGGCGGTAGTCCCTTTCCCAGTAGAAATAGGTTTCAAAAACGAGTGATCATTAAGTTGAATGCAGATACAGTATATATAGCAATGAACCATGGATTGGGGATTGAGTAGAGCAATGAAGAAATTAGTATGAGTAGGTTTAGAGGACGCATACCTGTGTTGTAGTAGACGATTGCATATAGAGATGGGGGCAAGAGACAAAGCATAATCAAACCAGTACGAAGAACGTCCAACGCCAAGGAGGCACCACACACATCTCACAAGGGCGAGGCTAGCCACAGGCAACCAAACTGAGCTGGACCACCAGGACACTGGTCGATAAGCGAGGGGACGCCACAAAAGCCCCCAAACAACACTACGATGTTGAATAGACAGACCAGGGGTTTCGATCGAACGGGTAGCAGATCGAACAAGGGAGAAGGTCAACACATTGAACCCCAGACACAAAGGAAGCAACCAAGGAGGGCTAGGAACTTCAAGAGGGGAGTCGAACCAAAGGAGAGAATTGAAGAGCACCTTAATAGGTAGAGGGCTATTACAGTAGGGTTCAAAAGGGGAGGAATTCCATATCCAGTATTGAAGAGCAAGAACAAAAACTCTCCAATCGATTCGATGGAGGTCAGGATAAGAAGGAAGGTTATGTATTTGGCATAGCATTGTGGGAGACATCTTTTCATTTGTGTGAATTTTTTGCTAATTCTTTGAGAGTAGAATCTATGGAAGATAATTAGAAGCCAGAGGTTGAGAGATTTGATTGAGCACCATGTCCAGATCTAGGTTTTGGAAGATTTTTGGTTTTGGGAAGAGGATGAGTAAGCGCGTGGGGTTTTTGGGTTGGCGCGTTCATTTAGCCGAAATGGGGTTTTCGGGGTTTTTGCATATTTTTATAATTCAAATTCATCAATAAAACATGATTTTTTTTCCAAATAAACATATAAATATAAGGGTGTGTTTTCTAACCCACCCCTCCACCTTCATTTAAGGCTGTGTTTTCCTGTTCTCATTTAGGGTGTAGGGGTGGGAGATTTCAGCGTCGTTTGGATGGAGATGGTTGGTGTGGGGGTGGGAGGCGATTAGGGGGTGGAAGGGGGTGGACTTCCTACCTTGGGAGGGGTAGGTGGACGGGATGGGGGTGGGGGTGGGAGGCGATTATCCACAAATTGCCCCTCGATCGACTGTCCTCATGCCACACCATAGGAGTAGAGATCTGAGGAGCGAAGGCGATTGCGACGATGGAAGAAGTGCAGTCCGGCGACTTCAGCAACCCCTGAACTCCGACGAGGTCCGCACCTCCTCCTCGCTCCGCAGATCTGAGTCCACACAAGACGACCGCAGAGCTCCCTACCTCCTCCTCGCTCCGAGTGGTGTGGCCGCCGGTGTCGCCGTCGCTCGGGATGTTGTTGTTGTCGGCGGGTCGGACGCAACAGGCCCCTTCTCCCACGGATGGCGCAACTGAAGTGATGAGGGTGATGACCCCAAACAGCAATTTGGTCACCAACCTAAGGGTACTTTGGGTATTTTACCTCTTTCCATCCATAAATAATCTCAAATCAACCAAACACCATACGAGTTACTTTTCGTTATTAATTTCCATCCTTCCCGCCTCGTTAAATATATCTCCACCCTTTCCACCCCTTAAAAATAATCTCCATCCCCTTAACCCCCATCTATTGGAAAACACAGCCTAAGGGGTGGACGGGGTGGAATTTCATCTCATCTTCTCCACCTTCTCTCACAAGGTGGGGAAATTTTCCCCCACCTCCACCCCTTTTGTAAAGGGGTGTAGAAAACACATCCTAAGTATGTGGAATATAAATATATTTTTAAAATTTTTTTAAAAATAAAATTATATCTGAAATAATTTCATAGTGCACACCATAGGATGCATCGGCATGATCAGGACTCACTATATATATATATATATATATATATATATATATATATATATATATATATATATATATATATATATATACATTTAGAGCATGTGCAATGGTGAGCCTTGAGGCTCTTATCATTACCAAATAGGAAAAAAAGGGTGAAAGAAAAATTTAAATATAAGGGCTCATAGTTTGAGTCTCTTATACATGAGACCCAAAAAGTAGAGCTCATAGCTGCCATGTGGCAGAACTTATATTTTATTTAATTTTAAATGATTTTCGGTTATTTTCAATTGTTAAAAAAATATAAAAATTTTATTTTTGAATTTAATTCAATTTTATCTACATAGACACCCCTTTGCATATGTTTGTGGAAAAAAAATCATCTAAATAATACCCATATTTTCTTTTTTAAACATTAAAAAAATATTTTTTATGATATGTTATTATAAAGTAATTACTTAATATTTTATTATTATTATCATTATTAAAATAATTGAGTAAATAAAAAGGGAAAACAATAAAAACTAATTTAAGGGCGCAAGACTCGGGCTCAGGAATCAAGGTAAAAAATTTAAATGTTATAATGAGTAACTGACGTGGCATAAGAAAAATAATAAGGGCCGGGAGTTGGGGAGGATCCATCTCTATATCTCATCCCCGTCCCTGAAACAAAAACCCTCGAAAACCTCTGCAGTGCAGTGCCCTAAACTCCCTCCGGATCCTCGCGCCGCCCCTGCCGCCGCCACCGCCTCCGCCTCCAACACTACATCCTTCCGTTAGCAGAGGGTGGGAAACTGTGAGGAAGATGAGGAAGCCGAGGAAGAGCGAAGACGATGGATATGGCGATGCAGGAGCCGATGAACGAAAATCGAAGCCTTCAATTTCTGCGAACGGCAAGAAGGAAATCCTCCCTTCTACGATAAAGAACAAGGAGAAGAGGTCCGAGATGCACGCCAAAATCAAACGCCAGAAGAAGGTTGAGAAGCGCAAGAAGACCAGGGCTCGTAACGAGGCTGAGCAGCGAGCACTCGAGCTCGGCGAGGCGGTACTTTTTCTCTTACTTCCATTTTGCGAAATTTTAATTTTTTTTTTTAGGGTTTTCGGAGCTCCGATTTAGTTTTTCCCCCTTTCTGTAGCCACCGATTAAACAGGTCCCTCGCACGATTGAGAACACTAGGGAGGCCGATGAGACGGTTTGCAAACCAGATGATGATGAGGTCCGTGCTTACTTTTCTTAATTTGGTGATTGCTTGATTGAGTTGGTGACCCCTGGCTGATAATACTCTCTTATGGAATTCGTTTGCAGCTGTTTGCACAAGTTGAGCAGGATGAATTTAGTACGATCCTGAAACAAGAAAGCACTCCTAAAGTGCTGATTACGACTTGCCGGTTTCACTCCACTGTATGTTGATACTTTATATCGTTTGGATTTGGAAATTGAAAGCTTTTGTGTCTGATTATTGCACTGTTTGTCTTCTGTTACTGAGTTGTTTCAAGATTGTATCAGCAGTTTCTTTGTGTTTATGTTTGATATACAGTCTTTTAAGCATTTGGCTTTTAGCAAAACATTGTCAATTTGAATTGATATCCACCTTTTATGCAGAATTAGCAAATGTGGGTAGGTAGTTTGTTTTTTAATTCAGTGACTCTTACTAAAATGTAGATATAAGGTGCTTCATTTTTCTTCTGTTATCGGGAAAAAGGCATTTAATTTCAACTTGTCAATATGATGACCCATGATGATTTACTAATTAAGCGTACATATGGCTACCAATTATTGTGATCTTTGTTGTCTGCTCTTTCAACTAACAGGAAATGTATCTCATTGACTAATTAGGTAGAGTAGTGATGAGAAATTGATTTTTATTTTTTGGATTTTTAGTTAGCATGTTGGTTGTTGAACGTTGACGTAAATCTATTTGCATGGTTTACAGAGAGGACCAGCCTTCATCTCGGAATTGCTTCAAATCATTCCTAATTCACATTACCAAAAGAGAGGAACCTATGACTTGAAGAAGGTTTATCTTGTTACTTCATTGCTCTTAGGTATCTATGTATTGTGCTTTTAATGGATGCCTTGGAGTACCACTACCTATGTTGTTTTCCAGATCGTAGAATATGCAAACAACAAAGAATTCACTTCTGTGGTGGTTGTTCATACCAATCGGAGAGAACCAGGTAAATAACAGATTTGTTAAGCTTAAAATACAATTAGGATGATTATAAGACATTTATCGTCTCATTAAAATGTTTGAAGGGACCTTTATTTTTCCTTAGCTCTCTAAGTCCACTTACTCTAATCTTCTTTTTCACTTTCTTTTCACTGGCGAAGCTGAATATCTTCATTGGCATCAGTGGGCTTATCCTTAACTTTGTATATTGTGCATTACTCCAAGACATGAAGGAAATTACTGTTTCACCATTGCAAGGTTTCTAATGTATCAATTTCTGCCTTGTTAACACAGATGCTCTACTAGTAATGGCGTTGCCTAATGGACCAACAGCACACTTCAAGCTCACTAGTCTTGTTTTGCGGAAGGATATCAAGGTGCTTTTCAACTACTTCTCTGTTGTTCACAACTTCCATGACAATTCACACTTCGATAGTCAGCAAAATGCCCATCATCATCATCATCATTGTTTGCAGTTTTCGTCGCTTGATATGTTTAGTTGTGCTCACCATGTTAATTGTCTTTCTCAGAATCATGGAAACCCAACTAGCCATGAACCAGAGCTTGTGTTGAATAACTTTACTACAAGGCTTGGTTATCGTGTCGGAAGGTGGTTATAGTGGTCTTATTTATATCATTGGTATCTGGCTAACTGCTTATATATGAAATGTATCTACTGCTCACAATCAATTTGAATTTGATTGTGTGCTTCCTTGCCAGCAAAAGTTTGACAGTCTGCAAAGTGGGCTATTCTACGCACTTAATTTTTCTTGTTATCATCTGACATCTGACTTTTAGGTTGATGCAAGCTCTTTTCCCCCAAGCTCCTAATTTTCGTGGACGGAGAGTTGTTACCTTCCACAATCAACGAGATTTTATTTTCTTTCGCCATCACAGGTGGGTTTTATGGTTCTTCCCTCAAGTTTCACTTGAAATAATTTTTAAGATTACTGGATCCAATGGCTGTATTGTGAACCTTGCTATTATTTGTGAACACGATCAACGAGATTTTATTTTCTTTCGCCATCACAGGTGGGTTTTATGGTTCTTCCCTCAAGTTTCACTTGAAATAATTTTTAAGATTACTGGATCCAATGGCTGTACTCTGAACCTTGCTATTACTTGTCAAGATATGTTTTTGAAACTAAGGAAGTGAAGCAACCTGGGGGCAAAGAAGAGGGAAAAAATGATTTAGAGAAGAGAAAGACCACTTACCAGAAAGTCAATGCTCGTCTTCAGGTTTGTATTTGTCAAGCCTAGTCAACCATATGCAAGTTCTGCTTTGAAAAGTCAGAGTAGAGTTAGCCGTCGGGCTGATCGGGTTGTGGGTATTTTGTATGTTCGGTCTGGTTTGGATCGGGTCGGGTAAGTTTTTGGGTTGGGTAAGTTCGGGTCAAATGGATTTTGGGTTGGGTTGGGTTCGGGTTTGGTCATATCGGGTCACATTAAGTTTTATTATAAAATGATGATAATTTTTTTTGTTTATTTTAATTATCGACTATTAAACTTCAATTATTTAGTTATATTAGGTCTCATTATAATTATAAGGATGAGTCGGGTCTTGTACAAGTCGGGTTAGGTTTGTCTATGTTTGTGTCCATTCGGGTATCGGGTGAAAATGGTTCGGGTTCGGGTTGGGTATGACACTAGATTTTCGGATTTTGGTTCGGTTTGAGTTCGGGTCAGATTTTGCCGGCTCGAGGTCAGAGGGATTACCGTGTTATTTTCTCTTTTTTTATGAAAAAAAATTCCTTGTATAATTAATCTCATCTTGTGAAATTCCTCAACACCTACATTTGGGATTTTCATTCTGCATCTTAATTTGTAAATTACTTTGTGGGCCTCTAGATCCAGCATTTTCTTGGAGCCTACTGAGATGAAATTTCCCAATGCTCTACCAAAAAACATGCTATATGTTACAGGGTTTGATCTTTGCACAAAAAAAAAGAGTATTTTGTTGCTTCTGAGTATCTTACAATTTATTGTCTAACGAGCTCTGGGCATATTCTGTCCCTTGACTTTTCAAAGAGTATGTTTGCAAGGGGATTAGCCTAGTTTTTTGGCACCTTCAAAATTGTTAAAATCTTTTTCCGCATGCAGGAATGTGGTCCTCGGTTCACCCTCAAGCTCTTGAGCCTGCAACATGGAACATTCGACACCAAGGGAGGAGAATATGAATGGGTTCACAAGGTACTTCCTTTCAGTACAATAGCTTATCATTCACCGCTCACAGACGTGAACTGGTTACTTATGCTATTCAGCCTTGCATCATCTAACTACCCTTTTCTGCCTCAAAACAGGCTGATATGGACACAAGTCGTAGGAGATTTTTCTTGTGAATTTCGCTGCCTTTATTGGTTTGGTGCAAACTCGGCTACTATATGCTGCTGGTTGAACAATCAGATATGACATAATGCAACTGAATCGGGGAAGAGTAACTTGTAGCTGGATTATGGTCTATCTTATATTCCAAGCAGTTTTTTTTTGTCAAGACCTGGAAGCTAATGGCAAAATTTTGGAGTTTTGAATTCGCATTGTACACGCTCAATTTCTTGCGTTTTGCTAGTTATCTGAAACTTTATGGGTTGGAAGTTATTTTTTTTTAAAGCTTGGAAAGAATTTCGATTATCTACACACGCTTAGAGTAATTGATAGACCGGACAAGCCGGTAGATGAACTAATCATTGTGTATAAGCAGAAGAAGTAAATAACATAAAGGAAAAATACCAAGTAAATGACGTAAAAGAAAATATAAAATACAAGCTAGTAGAATAAACGAACTGACCTGCTAAATAGAAGATGCACACAGAGAACTTTGGTTGAGGATTACTAGTGGGTACCAGATTATAGATTCTAGAGAGCCATAAGTGTCAAATCACATGTCTATGTCATATCTAAGCCCATTCACATAAAGCTGTGCAATATCCACACCATCGCTCGTACAAACCAGAAAACCCAACTCAAACCCTCAAAGACGATAATAAGATCGTGAGTAGGCTTTTACAAGGATAAGTCAAAACAGAGGTGGATAAAACGAGACTGAGAAGGGAAAATGAACAACAATAAGCAAGCATAGAGATATAAGAGTGGTTGGAAAAAGAAACCCATAAGGCCGCCAAAGGAGACCAAACCACAGTCGTCGATCCACGCAAAGTGGAAAAGGTGACACAGCGGGTACCAAGGACCGAGTTGGAAGACGACGGAGAGGGCCAAGGTGAAGGCATACATGCAGGCAGATGCGCCTGAATTCATGAAAAAGAGAGTCCTTTATCGATGTGGGAGGAGGTGGAGAAGATGACCTCGAAGGCGGAGTCGGAGAAGGGTAGAGCTTGGTGAAGAAGAGGCTTACGACGACATTGAAAGAATGGCGATCGAATCGCAAGGGGTCGTATATCGTGTTGCTGGCTTAGGAGTTGGTGTCAGTCATTGAAGAAGGCCGAACGGCTTATCGGTGAAGATCGAGTGCCGACAGCGAAGGTGGGTGGTGAATAAGAGAAAAATGCTCTTTAGGTCAACCTCCACTAACCCCTGTAGAGATGATGAATATAAATGTGTTACACCGTGGATGATGCCCTACTAACGAAGTCAGCAGAAGCTGAAGAAGCCCAATTGAAACAAAGGCGGCAGATGAGCCACCTTTAGACGGTGGAGGATAAGGTTGATGATAGAGGCGACTGAAGTGATGGCCAGAAGCCATGGAAGATGGTTGTGGAAGAGGCAGTGGCCATGGGAGGTGGTTAGAGCCGCCTGGTGGAGGTGAGGTTTAAGTTTGACGAGGTAGTGTCAAGTCACACAAAAAATAGAGCTTTTTTAGCTATGTCCCGAGGCAAATACCATTATGGATTGGAAGTTTAATGGCTAGGGGTTTGTAAGTTTCAATTTGTTAACTTAAAAAAGTCGACTTGTCAATTGATAGCTATAAATGACTCGAGACAAAATGGAGATATATTTGCCACCTCATTTATTTAGTTTTTAAGTTCTAAATAATTCGTTGGTCTAGTAGAAGCGAGTCACTAGTTTAAGCTTAATTTCACATAAATAGTAGGTTAGGTTATAGGGAATATTCCATTTAGGGTAAATTTATGTCATGTTTATAAACTTGTTGACTTTGGAAAATAGATTGTCTTAAGTTAGATAATTTTCTTTCTTGAAAAGGATAAGCAATTTGGTTTTGAGTCAACGGACTCGCAAACCAAAGGCATCCTTGCGGATGAGATCCCTAAGCGTGGGGCCTTGAAGAAGGTCGTCTGCATTTGTAGACCTAATAAGATATGCGATTTTGTCGACAGTCGTGTTAGTTTCCTTGTAAACGTATCCCACGCAACCAACCGCCAAGTTCTGGCAAAGAAGCATGTAGTATGCAATCAACATTCCCACTTCCCAAGGAGGCTTCCAAAGCCTTGTAAGGCAGTTGATGGTGGTAAGATAGTTGCCTTCAATGCACACCGAACCTAAGCCTAGCTCGTGCGCCTTCTGAATGTCAAGGAACATGGCCCTGACTTCAGCCTCTAGTGTTATAACCTTTCCATATGGTGCATCGCCTAAAGACACAACACAATAATGGTGGTCCCTGTTAATGAAACCTGCAAAGGCAAAAACCATTGGGGAGTTTAGAGACATCAAAGTTAATTTTTACTCTACCGTGAGGTGGTTTTTCCTATTCTTTTTTTAACACTATTCCTTCTTGATTGGGATCTGGTTGTTGATTCTGGTTCTTGTGTAGTCAGTTTTTGTTTACTTGATGCTTTTTTCCCAATTTCTTATATGGTTAGTTACCATTTGTGTCATAGTTTCAATATTGGGTAAGGTTTGGTCTTCAAATATAACCTTGTTCCTTTGATTCCAAATCATCCACCAGGAGGTCGTTAGGGTTGTTCTGTGATTAGTTCCATCCATTTTTTTTTTTATGTTGGATGTCCATTTTTTTTTTGTTTGTTCTACAATTGTATCTATTTTATTCAAAATTTGCAATGTTATATAGTGCATCTGAGGAAAAGATGTATTGCATCTTCATACGTGTTGCCACATAGGAAGCATCCCATGGAACATCTACTCCTTTGTTAGGAAATTTTGCTTTCGTAGGAACACCATCGTGGGCTATCCTCCATACAAAGTTCTTTATTTTTGTTTGTGTATTTATTTTCCAGATCTAACTCAGGTTTTCATGACTATTATGGTGGTCTCCTTTTATTAATTCTCTAGCACTTGATGTGTAGAACCAGTCATCCCTATAGTATAATCTATCTTCAATTAGGTTTCTAGGGATGTGAATGCAACATATTTCTTCTACTACCTCTATTGAAGCACCTTTCCCAATTTTTCCTTCTTCCATTCTTTTCTATTGTTTATACACTTCTCCACTTTAATCTATTCCTAGTGTGTGATCGCTGTCATTTTCTTTTCTTTTATTAACCTGCTTTTAGCCACCTATCTTTCCAAAATCTTATTGTCTTACTATTTCCTACTTGCCAGATTAATCCAGTACAGAAGTAGTCTTTGATTTCCATTAATTTCCGCCATTGCCTTTCTTTTTGCAGTCCAAGATGCATTCCGATTTTAGGTATTTTTCTTGGACTATTCTAACCCCTTGGTTTGTCGGTTCTGCAAAAAAATTTCATAATAGTTTCATTTAAATCAGATAAATTGATTATAGTTAAAAAGTGATTCTATTTAAATTAATTGAAATCTGTTATAATATTATATATGGATGTATAAGATATATGTATATTTACTTAGATAGAGTTACCTTTTAGAGGAGATCTTATTCTTGGAGACTAAGGATATTACTTCTATATATATTGTATTGGTGGATACCCATGAGATATCAATTGAATACAATTACATATTCTCTCATTTACCCTATATTTACAACACGTTATCAGCACGAAGGTTTTGCTCTTTGATTTTCTCTTTACTACGTACCGCCACACTCCAATCGTTTGTAATCGGCGTTCGATCGGCCAACATCCAACGTTTGGAGAATACCCGCACCACCCCTACAACATCTAAGTATCTAACTAATGTTGACGGTCGCCTTGGTATGTATCCCCAACTTCTTCGTTTGAAATTGAATTGGAACAAGTGCGTATATACTTGGTTATGGACCTAAAAGATCTATATATTTTTGTTTTAACCACCGTAAATAGAATCGGATATATATTGTGCATCTATAAAGAACTTGATTTGATTAATCAACTTGGTGGATTACATATAGTTACGTAATTAAATCGGAATCCTAGATCATTCAATTCGATCAATTCTCCCATGCCTGCATGATTCAATATATATGATACCTTAATTTAATTGCTTGTTTAGTGGAGAATAGATCATATACCAAGTTGTCAAATTCGATCATATATTGTTAATTATATTCCCATATAATCATGTTTTCAATTTGGGTAATGTTTTAATTAGTCTCGTTTGCTAGTCTTATTTTCATTTATCCGCCCTAGTTACCATTTTGATTTAGATCCATGCTCCACCATGGATTTGAGATTGTTGTTTTGGTTTTGATTATTTGATCATATTGAAGCATGCAAGTTTGCAAATTTGTTGTTGATATTGGGAGAAATTAATGGTTGCTAATGATTTTATTCTCTTAATTTGGGTGATCCATTCATTTTATGTGAAATCCTTTTCTTTTGAAGAATGAGTTGATTCGTAATCCACTCATGATTAGCATTAGTGTACTACGTATTATATTGTACATTTAATTTTATTGACCGATGCAAATTTATCTCTACGAATTCACCATCCCCGCAGAGATAATCGAACATCCCAAAGATGATGTGTAGACATGAAGTTATAAGTTATATGGAACCTATGAAGTGGTGAATTTTATCCCTTAAAGTAAATATAAAATACATAATCTCAAGTATCTATCCCCTGAAGCGGATAAATCACTCAATGTGCTTAATAAATCTCATCCCCGTAGAGATATCAAGCTGATAAATTTCATCCCCGTAATGATGAAATTATATTTATTTTTATGTTTATTTATATGTGTGTTATTTTATTTTTATTTATTTAAATTATATTTTTTCCCTCATCTCCCGAAGTAGATGAACCAATGAATGATTTAATATCATCCCTGTAGCGATGAACGATAAATCAATCTCACCCCCGAAGTGATGAAACGATAAATCTCATCCCTGTAGCGATGAAACAATAAATTTTATTCCTGAAGCGATGAACTAAATATTCTCATCCCTATAGTGATGCACCAATGGTTATTTATTTATTTAATTTAATTTGTATGATTTATTTTTCTTTTCTTCATCTCCCGAAGTAGATAAATATTATCTTCTGAAGTAGATAAAAATTGTCAAACAAATATAGTATCTCAGAAGTGATAAATTTATCTCCGGAAGAAGATAAAATATTTTAGCATATATATCATGATAAAATTTATCTCTCGTAGTAGATAAAATTTTAAAATTTATAATCACTATGTAGCGATGATTTAATAGCTAAACAAACAAATTATGGTTTCTCCAACAGTCTCCAGAAGTAGCCGAACATGTATTTTTAGATGTTTATTTCCTTGTCACCAGAAGTTGACAATATGCCAATTTGATTTGATTTATTTATGATTTTCTAGTGTTGTTATCTATATCAACCATGTATTTATATATTATCATTTCTCGAAATAAATAAACTCATCTCCTGAAGTGGATAAACACATAATCCTCCTAAATTGTTCCTGCAGTAACAATAATCCTCTCCTGAAGAGTTGTATATGAAAAGCGAATTCATAAAATGTCTCACTCTCTCGTCAATACAGAATTTGTCCTTGAAGTGACAAATATTCATTTCCTGAAGTAAATGAAAGATAAGAATATTCATTTTGTGAAGTAAATGAATGATAAGACATATTGTATATTCTCCTAATGATGAAACCATGCCCTGAAGTGTATGAGGTTTTATTTTAAAGTTGCACAAATAATGCATAAAGCGATGTGTATAAAGTAAAGATAGATATAACCCTTCAAGTGGTTGTATACAAGTTGTCTTCTTCCTGAAGTGAGTACTAATCAATCGTACCATTTCTTGAATAATATGGTTAAAGTTTACGGACAACTTACTATATTTCATGAATGTAACTTATCATTGTTTGGAGTACATGAATTATACATAATAGAGACTAATTATAATCTTTTTAGACATTTTAGCATTCGATTTTGAATTTTGTTTTGTTATGTTTTTGAACTATTGCATGCTTAAGTATTAAATTTGATATTGTCTTATTCATAATCTAAACTTGAGAGATCGGTTTTGAATTTTTAGTTGAATTATCTTGAGAAACCTGAAGTTCTTTTATCGAGCATGCAAATGACCATTTAGGAGAAAGACCTATCATAATCCAGTAGATTATGACGAAATTTAGCACCTATATAAGAGCCTGAAGACTTTAAATATAATGGTTAAATAATCCAACAAATTGTGAGATTAGTCATCATCTTTATAAGAGCCCGAAGACTCTATTGATGGATTTTTATTAACTCCCGAAGAGTAAAGAATCTTATGAACTCTAGAAGAGTGAAAGTATTTTATGGACTCCAAAGCATGGCCAGCATGCCCCTCCTGTAGAGGGTGTAAAAGAGATCTACATATGAAAGATCATCAATGAAGGAGCCTATATTATTCAACGCCTTTAATTATGCAACCCAGCTTTATAGTTTTTGGTTTGTTATTAGTCCAATTTGGCTATTTTAAGGTACATGGAATCTTTATTTTATTTATCTATTTGATTTGATTTGCATTTTATTTATATGAATATGCATTGGAAATGTTTCTTGAAGAAACAATTATGGGTAGATAATGTCAATTTTATTCAACAAATGATGATTTGGAAGAAGAGTTTGAAGCACATCCTTGTTAAATTATATGAAATTGATAAAATTAGTTCATGAGAGCCTGAAAACTCTTTATTTTGGGATCTTGTTCTTAATCTACTTGGGTATGGTAGAACTCAAATAAATAGCTAGCTAAATGACCTATGGTTCATAACAACCTCTTTTTTTTTTGCTAGATGCAATATATATTGTTACCTCTAGCAAAGGACATAAAGAGGATACGGTGCGCGCGACCATTGTTAGGATACTGGTCATAATTTTGAAAATGATTATAGATAATCATGTATGAGTCGACTCCCACATAAAGAAGAATGTGGAAGAACAAGTCAATGTTGATGGTTTGCCTAATTTTGATTTGTAATCTCTCAAACTGTGAATGAATCATCGTATGAAAATGTTAGAATGGCTTAGAGCTTGGTATCTGATGATATGGAAAACCTGAAGTTTTCGAGATGAAATAACTAATGAGTATTTGTATAAAGTCTATACTTGGCATAATTAAACCTTATATATAGCTCTAGAAGAGCATCAAAACTAGTCCTCGAAGGCCTATAATCAAGCCGTAAACTTATATGAGAAGATGGCTCTAGAAGAGTGTCAAAACACTCTAAAGAGAAGGAGTGATGACAGATAAGTTGGGATCGTGAAAGCTGATAATTTCCAAAAGTAGTGGTTTTCCTCTAATCGAGGATGGCAAAAGAAGATCCGACATATAATAAATAGATTACCCCTGTTGGCAATATGAAAGTAATATGGAAATGATATCAATGAAATTGATATGTTGGATAAATGAGCATTGAGAAGTTGACGATTAAATCGACCAAGTGAAGTCGTTACTTATGAGATTATCATTTAGGATAATGCTAACGCATGGAATGACCCAGTAGAGTCGTCAATAATAGCTAACAAGCAGGCATGAATATTAAGAGATTGATTTGATTTCGGTCAACAATAGAATAAATTCTCCTTTGTAATTTATCTCCTGGAGAGAGCTTTATATTTACAAGTATTTAAATGTTCGGTTTAGGCACCGAAATCTCCCCAGATTACACAAAGTTGTTGTAAATCAAGAAAGTTGATGTATATGGAGGATTGAGTTCCCATAAATGATCAAATACCTAGAGTTTATCACGGTTGAAAAAATACTCGGTATTTAGGGGGAGAGGAAAAGGAGATCAAGAAGCAATATATTGCATGGAAGAGAAGTGAACCAATCCACTAGCATGATTTAGATCAAGGTTCTAATAGTAACTTCAAACAATGGTGATATGTCCACTAGTATAAAACTCCTGAAGAGATTTCATGAATGTTGACAGTGTTAGAATTGATTATGAGTTGTCTTGAAATGACCAGATCCTTGATTATCGTTGATGACACGTATCTAAATTTGCACTTGAAGTGTTTGATAAGAATAATTAGAGCTTCTAAACAGAAGTATATCTACATTAAAATGATTATTTTAATAAGTTAAACATTAATATTTTGGACCCATAGCTCCAATATTAAAGATCTGAAATCTTTTGATTACGAATGAATGTCCTTACAAAACGCTAAGAGCGTAATGCGATTGGTTTACGGGTAACCGAGGCACACCCGCGAGCTCATTCAACATGCGCACACCCACATACGCATCCAGGATGCGCACGGGGGTGGCACGCCCGTGGGCGAATCCCCGCGTGTTACCACACGTGGGGATTAAAAAAAATGAAAAAAATTTAAAAAAAAAGAAAAAAATTAAATAAGAAATTTAAAAAAATATCAAAATTATAAAAAGAAATTAAAAAAATAAAAAAACTTCTCGACCCTGAGAATTCCACAAAACTCGTAATTCTCTTCCTTATCACCCTGGAAGTTTCAAGCTTCATGAATTTCGGCCGCACAAGGTTGAGGATGTTAAAAACTTCTTACACATTGCTCTGGTGGTGGACGGGTCAAGGATAAGAGTGGTTGGGGTAATAATGATAAAGGCAGGAGTAACGGTGGAAGTGGCTTGGGGACTTCAGGGGGTAACGGAGGAGGTGGTGGATGGGCATATGAGAAAGAGGGTGGCGGTTGTTGGGGTAAAAACGATAAAGGTGGGCACCTCAATTAGTTGGGCGTGTTCACTTATTCTCTTGACATTTTCGAAGAAAACACACGTTCGTTACGTTTGAATATAGTTCTGTATACAGAAAATGCCCCCATAGAGCATATGCATCTAAGATGCGTTCAGTACTTGTGCACATTCAGGATGTGTGCACTCTTGTGTGGCATATTCTGTATGCAGAACTAATTAAACACGTCAACGACTTGTGATTTCCAGGAAACTGTAATGAGAAGAAAAAAACACACTAATAGGCATCTTCATTTACCTTCGACTGTTTTCTCGACCCTGAGAATTCCACAAAACTCGTAATTCTCTTCCTTATCACCCTGGAAGTTTCAAGCTTCATGAATTTCGGCCGCACAAGGTTGAGGATGTTAAAAACTTCTTACACATTGCTCTGGTGGTGGACACGTCAAGGATAAGAGTGGTTGGGGGTAATAATGATAAAGGCGGGAGTAACGATGGAAGTGGCTTGGGGACTTCAGGGGGTAACGGAGGAGGTGGTGGATGGGCATATGAGAATAGTGGGTCATCTGGATGAGGTTAGCAGAAACCCTTCGAGGGAACAACAGATGGAAATTCAACATGGGGCAAGGTTACAGAGGAATCACAGTGGAAGGATGCTGGTGGTTGGGGAAGTGCTGTTGAGAGTTGGGCGGCTAACAAAATCGGTTCAACTGAACGAAATGAATGAAAAAGTTCATTTGATGCATCTTGGGCCAACAAGTAATTATTTTAATTATATAAATTATTATTTCTATTTGTATTTATTTATTGTTTAGTTGGCATTTCTGTACTAAGAGTAGGTTGATAACCCACAGCTGAAGGCATTCTACCCAATAAGGCAAATACTTCAGATCCTGCTTGGACGAAACGGAAGATATTGTCAATAAATAGAAGTACGTCTTGTTTATTAACATCTCGGAAATATTCCGCCATAGTTAGGGCAGTCAAACCAACTCTCATACGAGCTCCGGGCGGTTCATTCATTTGCCCGTAGACTAGAGCTACTATTGATTCTGCAATATTTTGTTCATTAATAACTCCAGATTCTTTCATTTCCATGTAAAGATCATTTCCTTCACGAGTACGTTCCCCTACGCCGCCAAATACGGATACACCTCCATGAGCTTTTGCAATATTGTTGATTAATTCTATAATGAGTACAATTTTATCCACCCCAGCTCCTCCATAGAGTCCTATTTTTCCTCGACGGCGAGAGGGTGCTAAAAGGTCTACCACTTTAATTCCTGTTTCAAAAATAGATAGTTTTGTATCTAACTGTATAAAGGCAGGTGCGGATCTATGAACAGGAGATGTTGTTCGAGTATCTACGGGACCTAAATTATCAACGGGCTCCCCAAGTACATTAAAAATTCGTCCGAGAGTTGCTCCGCCGCCGGAACACTTAAAGGAGCCCCTGTATCAACCACTTCCATTCCTCGAGTTAGGCCATCTGTAGCACTCATAGCTACAGCCATAACTCGATTATTTCCTAATAATTGTTGTACCCCACAGGTTACATTAATCGGTTGACCGACAGTATCTCGGCTTTTAACGACCAAAGCGTTGTAAATATTAGGCATCTTGCCTGGTGGAAAAGATACATCCAGTACTGGACCAATGATTTGAGCGACACGCCCCATGTTATTTTTTTCAAGCATGGAAACCCCAAGACTAGAAGTAGTAGGATTGATTCTCATAAATTTAAAGTAATAAAGTCAAATAATAGAATAATATTCTATATATTAATTTTTTGTTTTGCGAAAAAAAAAACGAGATGTCCGATAACAAGCGGATCGGTTAATTCACTGAGAAATGGGAGTTAGCACTCGATTTTGTTGGGATCATACAACCGAAACCAATTCGATTGTTTACTTATTCCTTCCTTTTTTGTATTTTTTTTATTCAATTTCAATGAGTGAATTCAACCAATCAATCTATTTTCAAAATATCAAATCAATGAACAAACATTTGTCGAAAGTGTTTTCTTTTTCTATCATTATAGAAAATCCCATATATATTATTGACAGAATTCGAACCTGAACTCGAAACACCATTGAATTTACGGTTCATTCTCGTCCAGACTCATGCCGTCGCCGACCACGGGAGCAGTGTCTTCGATGATATGTGGGGTAGGGTTTGGGTGCACAATCTGGGAGAAAGGAGGTTTATGGAGTTCTAGTATGGGTAGGAAGAGGAGAGAGGAAGAGGAATTGATCAAGACGTCGTATTTGGCGCATATACAAAAGTCCGCTGCACAGTAGAGTGAAAAATAAAATAGCGATAAAATAAACATAAATAAATATTAAACTATATAATATGACAATGAAGCAAGGACTTCGGCTCTTAAAAGCCTTTACTCTATGAAGAACTTTGTCACGTACCGTTGTAGAATATTGTGTTATTTCATTTCCTACAAAACAATCCATCAACCACGCCTCCAAACATCAAGAGTGGAGATTGTTTTTCGTAATCAAAATCTCTCACTCTACTTGAACGCTCCACCTCCAAATGCCTGATAACTCACATCAAATAATATTTCCCTAAAATATAGTCAGTAATAATAGTTCGATCGGTGATATATCTACATTTCAATTCACACTTATTCAGTGTGTCTAGTTATAGTCCTTATGAATTAAGAGAAATCACCTGCTATGTACATTTGTAGATAGTTCTGTATGCAGAAAATGTCAAGCTAGTCTATGTGCAACCTGGATGTGCACAAAGGTCCATTTCATTATTCACGCATCCAGGATGTGTACGCTCTAGTTGGACAATTTCTGTATATAGAAGTAATTACGATCGTAATTACCATGTGATTTCTCTTCAATTGTAATAAGAATAAATAAGTACACTGAATAGGTAAGAATGTAGATTTAAATATGTTACCGATCGATCAAGTTTTACCGGCTATATTTTTTAGTGGGAGTCGTAAGTTATGGGGCATACTATCTTTGATGCTGAATATGTACAAGATGAGCCGGAAGAAATTATAAATAAAAATTGATAAACCCTAACAATTATATTAAAAAAAAGTGGTAACGAGAAGATGACTTCAATGAAATGAATGAAAATAAAGAATTTATTATGTATTTATTTGCGTAAATAATATTACAGCACTGTTAAGACACTTCCCACTTGGCCACTCCCATCCCATCGCCCTTTCCACTCTCCGTCTCCTTCGTTGCAAATCCAAAATCTCCCGCCCCTCCCCCTCTCTCTCCCTTAGGTCCAGACGTGAGACAAACAACGAAGCTCAGAATGAGTGGACGAAGTCGAGTTGTTGTCATTAATAGCGGCAACATTTTCATCCGCTTCAAGAACAATCTCCTCCGAACTTTGCTCCATGATGAACGTATAAATTCATGCACAGTGCACAATGTACTGTAAAGACCAAATATATCCTATATATTATATGATTATTATTTTACTTAATCTACTTGAATATATTATTATTTTATTCAATTCGTAAAAATGGAAGAAAACTCGTCCTCGAGCACAAGGTCGATTTTATAAATCCGTCCGACATCATTTTAAAAATCTGGATTTTGACGGGATTTGAATTCCGCTTTTGAGTTTCGAGAATTAATAAAATTAATTTTAAAAATCCGAGATGATTTAGATTTCGATTTAAATTCTTAGCGTCGGGTTTTCGTTTTAGTGAGCGGAATTGGGTTTGAGCGTCGGAAATTCAAAATTGGTAAGGTGAGTGGGGACCATTATATTTTATTCTATTTAATTATTTATATATTTACTCTCTCTCTCCTGTTTTGAAACAGATGAGGTCCCCCCCAACTCACACTGCCCTCCTTCCCAGCTCACCCACCCTCCTTCCTGCACCCACACACCCCAATTGTCCTATAAAACCGTATGCCCTCATCCCTCTCCCTCTCTCTTCATTCCATCAACACCCTCATTCCACCAAAATGCAGATTCCCTCTCTCCCTCTTCCATTTCTCTTTTGAGAAAACCCAGGAGAACCCCACCAGAGGAGGCCTCTTCCTCCTCTCCTCCTCTGCAGCAACCCAGAAAACCGTCCCTCGTACATTGCAAGACTCGGCTCTACCTCCATCTTCTCATTTCTTCTTCCAAACTCCCCCTCCAGGCAACCGGCAGCACACCCTTCCACCTTAGGAGCCCAGAGGGAGCATTGGACGTCATCGGAGCCACCAGCGCCGCCGAGGAACTCCTCCCCTCTGTTTCGTTTTGCAATCGGTAATCACCTTCAATCTTCGTATTTTCGCTTCAAAACCTTGAAAAGTTGCTCTTTTATTAATTCCTCTTCCTCCCTAGGCCAAGAGGAGCCTCTTTCGGCCACGAAGGAGCCACCGTCGGAGCCGCAACACCTTCTTTCCCTTGTTTTGGAGCCGATAAGGTAAAATCATTCAATTCTCGTTCCTTGTCTTCAATCTGCGTAAAGGTCCTCTTTTAACTCTTTTCCCATCGTCCTAGACTCGGAACAAGCCTCTTCTCCGCCGTTGGAACCCAGTGCAGCTCAAGCGACTTCTCCGACAAGAACAAGACCCTCCACCCCTCGATAAGCTTCTCTTCCTCCTTCCTCTTTAATCTCGTTTCATTTCTTCTAGGTCGAGTCTGGTCGGAATTCCATTCCGATCACCGGGGTAAAAAGGTCGAGCAAAACGGAGCCCCTAGCCAGAGTTTTTCTCCTTCCTTCTCCCGTCCTTTCTCCCCGCTTGCTCTGTTCTGGCCAAAGGAAGAAGATGATGTTGGATATGGGTTTGGGCCTAATTTCTAGGTTTGGGTCGGATCCACCACAATCTTTCCGGATTCCTTCTTCTTTTCTGAATTCTTGGGCGGGTCCGGGTTTGGCTTCTGGGTTTCAGTTTTGGGTTGATGGGCTGGGTCACTTCCGGGTTCTCCTTCCTTTTCAGTTTTGAACTCTTGGGCTGGGATTTGGTTAAAAACTATTGCTTGCAAATCGTTTTATGTTGGTTGGTTAAATCATTATAGTTATGGTTTTATGTTATGTTAATGTTAGATGTGTATTGTTGTTGTTATATTATTTCCGACTTTATAAATATATATATATATATATATATATATATTTTCTGATTTTATTATTTTATATTATGAAATTGTTTAAGGTAATATTATTTGGATTAAGTGCCTTTATGATGATTTGGTATGTTAAGTTGGGAAAAATCGAAATGATTTATTTATAAATATAGTTGTGGGTTATTTTAGTCTCAAATTATAAGAAATTATTTAAAAAGGAGTTTCTAAGTTTTTAGGAATATCTTTTGAGAATTTTGTTGGAAAACAAGATGTCGGAAATTCTCTAATAACAACTTTGACCGAGTTTGACCAAGATTTGAATATTTCGGATATTTCCTCGGAATTTAGTTACTTCCTTTGAGAATGTCTTATGAAAAGGTTTCTATGTGTTAAATAGAAGAAGAGTATCTAATGGCGCTTTTATCGCTTATATTATTAGGTGATTGTTGATATTGCTTGGATTCTGCTTCTACCGTGTCTCTTTGCGGTTCGACTTATTCAGGTAAGTTCCTTTATGGGCTTACTCAGATTCAAAAGAGAATCCCTCCTTGTGATTATATGACATACTAGGTGTTGCATAAGCATTAAAGCATGCCATATAGTATCATGCTAGGATTGCACTTATGAATGAGCATTCGGTTACTTTGTGTGTTTGAGAACAGAACGACCGTTATCTGTGAGTCTTAGAGTCTTTGTTAGGGTCATAGGGTAGACCAGCTTCATCGGGTGCCCTGATTCAGTTGTCGATATATGAGCATGATGATGAGATAGCCCAGCACCATCGGGCATGAGCATGATATATGAGATGATGATGAGATATGATATGCTATGATGAGATATGATATGCTATAGCATCGAACTGGCCAGTCTCTGCACTATCGGGAAGGGGTACAGAGGTAGAAGAGGGATATGCCACTTGGCATTCTTTGGGCGCCTTTACAGTTTTTTTTATTATAACCTAGGAACATGATAGTGTGATTTAATTTCCGTATTGCATCAAAGCATCTTTATTATAGCGTATGTGTATACTTGCTTGTGGGACAGAGTGCGCTGGGGTCTCGGTCTGATCCCGCTCGCACAACTTGTTTTTAGGTATGATTGCTCTCTGTTCTATGGCGTGAGAAATCCCCCGGGCAATTGCAAAGAACCTGCCTAACCCCGCTAATTTATTTATTACTATCCTTACAATTCAATCGAAATCACATGTTCTGTACATCTGGAAATAGTTCTGTATACAATAATGCACACTCTATCTTGATAATTTCTACATACAGAACTATGTTCAGAAATCAATGAAATGTGAATTCTCCATACATGAAAAGAGAGAAATAGACACATCGAGTGGGTATGTCTATTTGCTTAGATATGTCACCGATCAATCTATTCTTATCGGCTATATTTTTTAAGAATTATTATTTTGTGCGTGTCATCAGGAATTCAGGGACGTTGGGGTTCAGTTATTGTTGACCGCCTCTCCTCCGACTGCTCCTACTAGCCATAGCCAACCATATTAATTACGGAGCAACACCCGTAATGGGACGGACGTCCCTCAGCAACACCACGTCTTCGTCATCGTCGGTCGTGGCGGCGTGTGGGCCCCTCGATCAACACCACGTCCATGGCTGAGTGGATGAAGGCGGAGAATGAGCGGCTCGTCGCACACACAAGGTTCGTTATCTCTAAGCTCCAAGCGAGCTCGAGGCCATGTACGAAGGCTTTGAGGTCAGCCACTTGCTGTGTCATCGGCCCCTCCGGCGAAGCCAACGGTTCCGACCTCTCGGCCACCACGGCGTTCATCGAATCGAAGATGGCGATCCCAATCGCCCCCAATTTCGCCTTTTTCTTGCTATCCTCCACCACCAATCCCTTGAAATACATGCGGAAATTACCCCCATCCGATTGCAGTTGTGGATGCGCGAGGAATCTCGTAGCAATCATCTTCATCGGGAATCAGGATGGGACGGACCTCCCTCAGCACCACCACATCGTCGTCGTTTTCGGTTGTGGCGGCGGGGATTGACCCTGGCTTAAAGGTATTAATCTGGCGCCGTTTTGATAGGGGCGGCGTGTGGGGCCCCTCCATCAGCACCACCACGTCTTCGTCGGCAGCGGCGACTATATCATGTCGTTTCAAAGGCTCCGATGCTGAAGTAGACGCCATGGATTTACTGGGTGGACAGTGGATAGGATCGTCCATCGTGTAAAAAAAAATACTTCAGATTTTGGCGGAGTGGATGAAGGCGGAGAATGAGCGGCTCGTCGCTCACAATCTTGTGCTTGAGGAGCGATGTCGTTACCACCCAGCTACATACGTACCCATTTAAAGATCATATATTTAATACAAAGACAAAAATGTTAAAAAATAATTTATATAACACCACCCATCTATATACGTACCCACACACACGTACGCTAGCTACCCGTAATGGAGATCAGATGGCAAGTTCCAACCCAATGCCCTATAAAGAAGCGGCTGCTCAGCTACAAAAAATGAATCATCACCCCTCTCTCAAGTATATATTCTCTTTACAATTCTTGAGAAATTGCATCTTCTTTACGTTTTGAAGTACTTTTGTGAAGAAAATGTCCCCTGGGAAAGTACGCATTATAGATGCGTACAAAATAATTTGTGCGCATCCAAGATGCGCATAGAGACAAGTTTTAGGGTTTAGGGTTTAGGGTTTAAGTTACGCATTATAGATGCGTACAACATCTTGGTGTGCATCCTAGATGCGCATAGAGACAAGTTTTAGGGTTGAGGGTTTAGGGCTTAGGGTTTAGGGTTAGTCTATGCATTATAGATGCGTATAACATCTATTTGCGCATCCTGGATGTGCATTGAGACCAACGGCAGTGTGCTCGGTCACAATAGGTTCAAACTTGACTAACATGTAATCTCTGTCAAATTGTGATTAAAAAAAATATTAAACTCGACATGTATTACGACAGACCTAGTTCTGTTACTAATAGCCATAATCTTTTCGAGTTTATTTATTTGACAATGGTCAAACAAAGGAAGGGTCTTGGGCTGTAGGAAAGTCAGAGGAGGTGTAAGGTCACCCTTTCTACTATTACGTAATTATGTATACATTTCCCACAGCTCATGAGAGGTTTGAATCGTCGGCTTCATATTAGAAGGCGATGACATAGCAAGTGAATAACAAAACGTAAGGGGCCCACATGTCGCCTATTCCAAAACGGAGCCAGATTAATACCTTTAAGTCAGATTCAATCTCCCCCGCCATAACCTATGATGACGAACAGGTGGTGTTGCTAAGAGACATCCATCCCATCATGATTCCCGATGAAGATTATTGCTACGACATTCCTCATGCATCTACATCTGCAATCAGAATGGGTTTCGATGTAGGAGAGCGTTTTCTCCTCTCTATTAGATGCCCAGTCCTACGCGGGCTCCCTTTGTTGTCCCAACTTTTGTGATCTAGGTTGTTCTCAAATCATTGCTTATTTTTGGTATCTAATATGAATTTTGCTTCAAATTTGCTCATATAGTGGTATGATTGAACACATTTGTGTGACGGGTTCGGCCTCAAATCATTGCTTATTTTTGCATCCTTCTCATCCTTACCGACATTAGTTGAACTTTCCGTTCTTTAGTGTGAATCATTTGCACTTGATTGTACTACTAGTTGTTCTTAGCGGAGATTGAGCTTTGATGGTTTGATTTCTCGTATGTGTGTGGGTACAAGTAGGACATTGGTATCGTTGTCAACGAGCTCGAAAACACAAACATCTCCAACTTGTAGAGGATAAAACGCAACAAATAATAATTCTTAAATAATATAGCCGATAAGAATGGATCGATCGGTGACAAATTTACGTACATAACCATACCCCATCAGTTTGGTCATTTATTCTCGTGCCAATTCTTGAGAAATCGTATGTTTTTTACGTTTTGAATGAATTCTGTCTACAGAAATTGTCATAATAGAGAAAACGCATCCTAGGTGCGCACACATATTTTGTACACATTCTGAATGCGCACAGAGAGAACACAAGTTCATGTTATTTTGACAATTTTTTGAACTTTAACAACATGTAATCTTTGACGATTTGTGATTACAAGAAAATATTACACTAAACAAGTATGACCACATAACTAGATTTGTCACCAATAGACGTAATCTTTTCTATCGACTATATTTGTTTGAAAATATTAGAAATTTTATTGTGATCCTAAAGAAATTATAGTTCCCACCAAAAATATTACAGTTCCCGCCTATAAATTTTATTATTTCTCTGCCATGTTGAAAATGTTACTTAATCTGTCACAACCATCGCGACTCCTCCAACCCATCACTTGTTATGTTCAAGAAGAGCAGCTCCCAAGCTGTTGTTCCTGCGAGTGGTGGTCGTTACACCACCGTCATGATCCGCAATATCCCCAACCAGTACACGTACACATTCTTTTTTTTTTTTTTTATTTTACATCGACTAAATAATCTGTAATCGAGTTTTATACTTCGTGTTCATTATTGTTCAAGTTGATGTTGACAGTACTATAAGTTTGAAAAAACGGTTTCCTCGATCACCCTTTTCAATATTGCTTAGTTCTGCCAATTTATATTTAAGCCACTAGAGTAATGAATATCCACACAGGTAAAACGTTAACCCATTTGGATGCCCCACTTAGATATGCAACTATAGAGTTAATTAATCTTTTTGAGATTATGGGTTATATGTCATATGTCTACGTAATTAGTACGGAATAGTATAGTTTCTATAGCTATATATATTCCGTATGTTCAGCTTCTAGTGCAAATTTAATAATTAAAGTGGGAAGATATATCCAAAATTGGAAACAAAGTGGGTTTCTGGTGCCAGATCATCTAACAATATGAATTGAATTGAATTGAAATGAATGAATGATTGTGGTGCAGGGCAAGATTCGCATACGTACTTGCCGGTTTGTTTCACCCCGCCTAGAAACGGAGAGCCCAACAAAGTAGTAACACAAAGGAACATTGGGGATTTAATTTGTTGCCAAGCCAATACCAAAAAGACTCCCAACTCCTCCAACTCCTACTCCAAGCAGTACGTAATTAAATATCGGGTAACCCCCGAATCCAATGCGGCATATGTTTCAGCATATACCGCAAGTCCTAACAAAATCACATATTTTACCATAAAATTCATTTTCATGAAGCCGGTTATGTTACCCCCGAATCCATTGCGGCATATGCTTCACCACCGGAGCTAATGGTAGTTTCACTTATTTATTTACAATAATAAATCTTCATTTATTTATTAATTTATTTTTTATTGTTATTATCTCTGTACTAATTGTATATATTTTTATTTTTATTTTTATTAATTAATTGATTATGTGTTTGTTTATTACACAATTTTTATATTAATTATTTATAAATTACATTACTATGTTATTAATTATTAATTATTAATTATTGATTTATGTTTTATTATTTTTCACAGATTTATTAATTATACATATCTTTTTGTATATTGATTAATTATTTATATTAATTTATTATTAACTATGCATTTATTTATTCATTTATTTTTTACATTGTTTATCTATGTATTAATTATATATATTTTTAATTACAACAAAACCAAATAAAATTTTATTTTATTTTCATTATTTTCCTGAGATTACCTAATTTAATTATTTAAATGATTTTCTATTTATATATATATTTTTTTTTATTTCATTTAATTGAGTTTTATTTTCCAAAAATATTACGAAAGATTTTAAATTAATACAATTTAATATTCATTAATTTATCAATGAATAAATTTAATTTGTTTATATATCTTTGTAATTATATTAATTATTTATATGCATACTAATTTGTAATTATTTATATATTTTTGTGCTAATTTTTTATAAAATATATTATTGTTTTTATCAAGTATTCATTTATTTATTTATATAAAAAATTATTTTTATTTTATTTATTTATATATATTTCTTATAGTTATTAATTATTCATTTATGTTTTATTGTTTTTATCTATGTATTTATTATATAAATTTTTATTTTTATTTGTATTAAGTAATTATTTATTTGTTTATGATATATATTTTTTATCTATGTAGTAATTATTTCTTTATTATATTTTTTTATTATTAATTATTCATTTATTTATTTATGTTAACAAATTATTTTTATTTTATTTATTTATTATGTATTGTTTTTATTTAGTTCATATATATAATTTATTTTTTTAATTATTATTTATTGTTTAATTTTTTTAAAAAATAACTCCCCACGTGTGCCTACACGCGGGTATTCGCAGGCGGGCATGCCACCCTTTGCGCACCCTGGATGCGCCCCATGCGCACCCTGGATGCGCACGCGGGTGTGCGCACACAGCATGTGCCCGCCGGTGCGCAACTTACCACCCTTGGTTTATTGAACAATTCATAAGATATCCAATATGCGGAGGATTAGTTGGGAATTAGTTGCAAGCTCTAAAAATATATCGACCTGTAGTTCGAGTGTACAAAGAGAGATATATTACAATGTGAAAACAAATGATCATTTCATCTTTGATTAGATTGTGAAAGGATATTAAGTCCGGAAGTACCATATCTTTATAAAAGAGCGAATTGCACAATCTAACCCCCTATCCGACCATCTTTGCGCCCATAACCCACTATCCAAAACAATTGCAAAGGCTAACCCTCCACCCAAAAAAATTGCACTCCATCCGGTAAAAAAGTGGTCATGCAACCGGGACAGAAGAGAGAGAGAGTGAATGTGGAGAGAGAGGAACCGGGGGAAGTTAATGAAGAGAGAGAGTGAGAGAGGGAGGAAACAGTTTTATAAAAAACTATAAAATCAACTGTATCTCACGGGCCTACAAAAGAGGAAAAGAAAAAGAGAAGGAAGAAGAGGAAGAAGAAAAAGAAAAAAAGAGAGGGCAACAGTCACTCATGCAAACCTGAGGAAAAGAAAAAGAGAAGGAAGAAGAGGAAGAAGACGACAATGCAGTGCAAGAGAGGTTCGAAAAAGGTGAGCTGACATTAAACATGGCGATTTTGAAGTAAGTAAATGTTAATAGGAGGAAATCGAGTTTCTTAAGTTACAAATAATAAAGATGTATAAATGTAAATCGACTCCTAGCCTATGCAAATAATTACAAGACTTCCTCCCGTTGTAATGGAAGGGTAGTCAGGATCGATCCACGAGGAGGCGTGTCAGCGGGATCCTAGTAGCGTTGGAAATCTCAAGTCTGCGTCGACCAGAACCCTCGATTTCGACCTTGGTGCTCGATGTCGACCTCAGCTGTCGATGTTCTCTGCAACAGAAGACCTGCAGAGTCAAAAACAAGTGGTCGATATCGACTGGAAAGGGTCGATATCGATGTCAGTCAACAAAATTGATTGGCTCAGAAGACTGCCAGTCGACACAGTAGGGTCGATATCGATGTTTGGTGTTGATATCGATGTTCAGCAACCTCCGTAGTGATGATCGTCGTCGACTCAGAAAACTGTCGACGAACTCAGTGGTCGATATCGACGTCTAGGGTCGATATCGATGTCTTCCTGCAGTGGTTAGTTCTTCGTCGGCAAAGAAGGGCCGAAGATTTAAGAATGGATGAGAAGGGATGAACAGAAATAACAGTGGTTTATGTTAATTAAACTATGTAAAAAGCAACTCCTATGCTTAGGGTTTACCACAACGTTAACCAATGCATGCGATAAGATAAATAAGACGGACAATTGCGCTATTTCACCCGAGGGACAAGCTTTCTCCGTACACCAACTCTTAGGATTACTCTTGCAAATAAACCTAATTGTCTCTACCAATTTTATGTTTATAACTCAAGTTGTTAGCATGAATCTCTTTTCTTTCGATTAGGACTAAACATAGAATCGTAGGAGGAGAGATAGACACAACGATATTGACATCAGATACTTACCTCAAGCGCGCATGGCTAACGTCGGGCTCACCCCGACCCTAAGAGCTTTGGGGAACTACTCGCTTCTCATCATGGAACTCATTGTTGATTGAAAAGAAGAAAATTGCATTAAAATATAAACTCCGAAGCTTTACAACTCAACGTCAACTTTCGCAAACGTCAAACCCTAAAACTTCTCTCTAACTCTAACTCTATTGATTGTCTTGATTGATGATTAAAAGATTGGATTCGTTCTTGGATGATTGAATGCCAGCCTCCTAGGGCTTTATTTATAGGCTACTAATCCTTGTTATCCAAGGATTGTAACTTCTATCTAAACTATGAACTCTATCCAAACAATTAGGATAGGTCTTTTATTTTGATAAAACTTAAACTAACTTAAAGGTAAAAAGATAACTAAGTCTTCAGTTGCCATCTATCTTGAAAGTGTAAGATAATTTCGTGCCTCCTTGAAGATAAAGTTCCAATCCGCATCTCGAAATCAAATCTATCTTCTGTCGAGATAAGGGGTCGATATCGACACCAGAGGTCGATATCGACACCAGAGGTCGATATCGAGGTCTCTGTTTCTGCTCGACTTGTCCAGCTCCACTCGATGTCTATGTTGAGGTCGATATGAGGGTCGATATCGACACGAGAGGTCAATATCTATGTTGAAGGTCGATATCTACCTCTGCTCAGCTTCACTTGGCTTCTCTGTTTTGACTCCGATTTCGCTCGAATTCCTGCATGGTTAGCTCAAAACTTGTGCAGACCCTATTTCTTGCACTTTAGCCCATTCTTACACAAGTTTATATTCTTTTGAACCCTTTTCTTTGGAGATTGAATGAAATACGAAGTCAAAAGATGCAATAAAAAGAGGTACAAATATGTACATCAAAACACCCCAGACTTAGACTTGCTTGTCCCCATGCAATAACCAAGCAATAACCAATACCTACAACACACCCTTCAAGTCTTCGCCCTTGTCAAAAGCAACATCATAAGTGGTAGCAAAGTAAAGCAAGTGAATTTAACGTCATAGCACATATTTAGGCGATCCATAGGCATATGCAATTTTTTTATCCAACCTCACATGGAAAATGTGTTTGCACTCAACTCTCATGTGTTTAGGCTATGAAGATCAACTCTCAACTCAATTCCATATACAATCTCATAAACATTTCAATTTATAAGAATCCACTTCGCAACCAATTATGAAAATGCAATAAGAACTATCAGGAGGACTTTCGCTCAATGGAAGACTTCAAAGAAGACTCCATTCGACGGGGTTGTAATGGGGCTTGGTATGAAATTAAGGGTATGGAATTATTTGGCTATGTAGTGCTTTTATAATTCGGGAATCAAGACTCCTAAATCTCAACACTTGCAATATCCAAACCATAACTCTTCAATGTTGCACTTTCCAAGCTCAATCTCCCATAATGCTCTTTCTCAACTCTTTTCTATAATATGCTCTAAAGATGCATTGAAAGATGTAAACCATACTATCAACCCTTTCTTTCAAACTCTCATATGCCTTTCAAAAATATAACACTTGTATGAATAAAAGACTTAAGGATTTTGGCTCATGCACTATACATCTCTATTTTTTTTTGGTTTTTTTTTACGAAAATAATAAATAAATATTAAAAATATGTGCATTTATATGGTGAGCCAAAAAATCCTTTTACAAAATATGACAAAATGTAAATATGCACCAACCCATAATTTCCTTGCTCAAAACTGGACATTATGCTCTTTTCTTTCCACAAGGCATTAGTCTAGCCAATCTAAGTCTCAATTCCCAAATGGGGGTTAGGCTCAATTCGGCTAGGGATAATTTTGTGGAGTTTGCAATTTCAGGCTCAGGCTAATGTTCTGGCTTCAAGCAGGGATAATGCAGGGTAGGTAAAGAGAGGATAAAAATGGCTTAAAAGATGCCTCCATCATTTAATTCTCGTAAACATAAACATATATATACATTGGCTTTGAATAACTATCACAACATTTAGAGATGCATAGGAAGAGTAAATTCACTCAAGAAAGCGGAGGGATTTTTGATGTTCTCCCTATAGGCCAAAATTCTCACTAGGACCATTTTTGTTGGATTTGCTTTTTAGCCTAGGATCATATGTGCTCAATTTCATCACAAGTTCACAATCTACATAAAATTTTTAAGGACTTAGGCTAAACCATCCAAATATGCCATAGGGTTTATATGATCAAGTCAGTTATTGAGTTTTCATCATAGGATATCTAAGTAGGGTGTAAAAACAAACTTAAAAATAAACATGCATTTTTTTTTGTATTTTTGACATTTTTTTTATAAAAGTAAAACTAAGAACAAAAAATTTAAAACATGAATGCAATGCGAAGAAGAAAACCAAGTTATGACCATAAGACATGTTTTTCCCCCACCCCATACTTAAAATATACAGTGTCCTCACTGTATTAAAAAGAAGAACAAGGGTAGAGAGAAACTCACAGCGCAACCTGCGGATTCAGGTCGATTTCCAGGTTAGGTCGATGCTAGAAGTCGATATCTATGTCAGTGGTCGATGTCGACTGCATTTGTCGAAGTTGAGGAACAAGATGAAGACAAGGGCTGCCTGATTGGGGTCGATATCGAGTATTAGGGTCGATATCGACCTCTGCATTTTCGCTCCTGAGTCCTCGATGTCGACACCAGGAGATGGCTTGACCCTAGGGGGGTCGATTTCGACTGGCCTGGTCGATTTCGACTGCCTCTGCAGAAGCTTCTTTTCTTCTTCGTCGTTCCTTTTTGCTTAGAAACCTGAAAATTTTGTTAGAGGTATAAATGAAGCCATGAATTATCACAGCTTTAAAAGTTTAAAAATCCAAAAATCCTAACAACCATCTATGAAATATTTAAAAGTTTTATGTACATGCTCTAGAGTTTTGAGTCGCTAGGCCGACTTCTCCGTCAATTCTTCACGAGCCTTTTATGTAGGGACCCTTCGAGCTCGAGCCTTCTCCTTGATCATCTAGGTCCTTTTGGTAGTAGCGAAGTTCGGCGACCAAGGCTTCTTTGATGTTAGGTTCTTCTTTGGGCGCTTTCCTTCTCTTTCTTGACCAAACTTTAGCAATATAGGCAAACCATGGAGCTTTGACCCTCTCTTTAGTAGAATTATCAATAATCGGCTTAATTAATTTATCAATAAGGGACAGAGGAGGGTTGGGAGTCATACCTGAGCTTACCTGTTTGGGCCCGAAACAGAAATCTTCGGGCTGAGGGGTGGTCGATTTCGACCAAGGTGGGTCGATTTCGAGTGTTGTGGTCGATATCGATATGTGGGGGTCGATATCGACCTCTATGACCCCATACTTAAGCTCCTGGCAACAATCTGGCATACTCGATTTCGACCAAGGGGGGTTGATTTCGATGTTTTTAGTCGATATCGACTGGTTCCAGTCGATGTCGACCCTGTTTGCTGTTTTCGTCCTCGCCAATAAAAATTTTCTAAGCTTCTCCTTAGCCGACGAGAGGACTATTTGCTCCAGGTGCTTTGTTTCGCTCATGGTTTGGTTGAAAGAGAATTCTATCACTTCGTTCCCTATAGTAAAGGTTAGTAATCCTTGACGTACATTAATATTGGCATCAGCAGTAGCTAAGAAAGGCCTACCAAGGATAATAGGCACTACAGGGTCTTCAGGCATCTCCAATACAATGAAATCAGTAGGCACAAAGAACTTACCTACCTTTACAGGAACGTCATCAACTATGCATGTGGGCTTAACGAATGAGTTGTCAGCCATATAGAGTTTCATGTCCACAGGTTCAAGGGCACCAATGTTCACCTTTTGCCAAATAGAGAGAGGCATGAGACTTACACTTGCCCCTAGGTCACATAGGGCTTTATAGCGATGTTGGCCAAGTCCCATGGTGATTGCAAACTTCCCTGGATCACTCTTCTTCTCAGGGAAGTCCATTTTTTAGCACTCCTCTGCGATCTCTGCCATGGATCTCTTCTTGCTAAGGATGTCTTTCAGGAATCGCACATAGGTAGGCATCTCGCTTAGGGCTTCTGTAAGAGGGATAGTAACGTTAAGTCCTTGAAGTATTTTTATAAAGCGCCTAAACTTACCTTTGGTGGGATCCTCCAATGCTTTGTATGGAAAGGGCAACGTCTTCTTTGGTGGAGGGGCCAAAACGGTGGTCGAAGGGGCCTGCTGGACATCGATGTCGACTGGGCTCTGGTCGATATCGATTGGAGTCTGGTCGAAATTGACTGGGGTGGTCGATGTCAACCTCTGTTGTAGCTTTGATGGCTCTCCAGTGGCCTCGACGTCGACCTGGGTGTCGACCTGGGGGTCGATATCGACGTCTCCCTCGACATCGATAGGGTTGTCGATGTCGACTGGATCTGTTACCTTCTCCTCCGATTCCGTTCGTGGCTTATGTACTTTGGTGCCACTCCTTAATTGTATGGCTGCGAGATGGCCCATCCCGGATTGTCCCTTAGGATTTGTAGTGGGTTGCCCAGGGAGTGTTCCGGACGGTCTAGGGATTTATGCCGCCAATTGACCTAGTTGGGTCTCTACGTTCCTTTTCCATATATCCATCTCCCCAATCCTTGTGGTAAGGTGATTGAGTTGAGAATGGATGGCATTGTTGGATTGATCATTCTTAGCTTGATTTCTCCTTATCTCATCTAGCGCAAGTTGAAGATCATCCTTCTTTTGGTCTCTCTCCGGGTGCCCATTAGCTCTATAAGGCGGAGGGTCCCTAGGGTTAACCTGGTTCCTTTGTGGTTGATGGAACCTTTGGTCTCCCCAATATTGGTGATTGGGGCCCCTCATGTAGTGCGCTTCTTGGTGAGTCTCCGCTATTTGTACTTGTTCGGCATGGGGGCACTCGACGGTGGTGTGCCGCTGCGATCCACATTCAATGCAATCTTGGTTCGCTGAAAGGAACCTCACTTGCTTTTGGAGCTTTCGAAGTTGATCCCTATGGAATTGCTCCTTCACGTCCGGATCGATTACATTGGAGGGTTCATATAAGGGCATAGATGGGGCAGGCCTCGACAATGATGATGTGTCGGAAGCCTCTGGAGTCCCATATGTGTTGTCAAACTCCACCAACCTCTCTATGGTTTCCCAAACCTCTTGTAGAGCGAGTTCAAGGTAGCCATAGGCGGTGTAGGTGTTGATCATCTCCTTGGTTGTAGCGTCAAGAGCATTGTATATAATCTCTTGAATTACATACGGTGGTTGGCCATGCGTCGGGCATGATCGTAGTAGGTCCTTAAACCTTTCCCAAACAGTCGCCAAAGCCTCACCAGGCTTTTGTTTGAAAGCCGTGATTTTCTGTCGGATCAACGCCGTCTTAGAAGGAGGGAAGAACTTGTTGAGGAACGCGTCCTTGACTTCATTCCAGGTGCGGAGCGATCTTGGGGCTAAGCTTTCCAACCACTGCAATGCTTTCCCTATAAGAGACCATCGAAAGGCTTTTAATTGGACATATTCAAGACTTCGTCCATCAGCAATAGTATCACAAAGGTCTAAGAAGGTTGAAATATGTGCCATAGGGCATTCGTTAGGTTTTCCTTCATATTGGTGCCTTCTAATCTCAATTAGGAAGTTAGGTTTTATTTCAAAATTAGAGGCAGGGATAAGAATTGCCGATTCAGGCACTGTGAGAGCGGGGTGCATATATTGCTTGGCATTCCTAAGGAGGGCATTGATTTGGGCTTCTATTTGCCTCCGGCCTTCCTCCTCCCTATCCGCACGCTCCTTAAGTGTCGCCTCTCTAGTCGTTAGGTCCTCAATCTGCTTCCTTAGTTGCTCAATAAGTTCAGCCTGGTTCGCGTTGTCCGCCATGATTCTTTGAGCTTGGGCCTTTAGATGGAAATAACACTCAGGGTCGTCTACTCCTTCAAATTCAGGTGGGCGATGAATGCGACGCATACACCTGCAAAGCTAATCTAGACAGAGATGTGAGATAGACTACTAGGGCGCGATTGATTGCCTCCCCGGCAACGGCGCCAATTTGTTAATAGGAGGAAATCGAGTTTCTTAAGTTACAAATAATAAAGATGTATAAATGTAAACCGACTCCTAGCCTATGCAAATAATTACAAGACTTCCTCCCGTTGTAATGGAAGGGTAGTCAGGATCGATCCACGAGGAGGCGTGTCAGCGGGATCCTAGTAGCGTTGGAAATCTCAAGTCTGCGTCGACCAAAAGCCTCGATTTCAACCTGTGCTCGATGTCGACCTTTGCTGTTGATGTTCTCTGCAACAAAAGACCTGCATAGACAAAAACAAGTGGTCGATATCGACTGGAAAACTATCGACGAACTAAGTGATCGATATCGACGTCTGGGGTCAATATCGATGTTTTCCTGCAGTGGGTTAGTTCTTCGTCGGCAAAGAAGGGCCAAAGATTTAAGAATGGATGAGAAGGGATGAACAGAAATAACAATGGTTTATGTGAATTAAACTATGTAAAAAGCAACTCCTAGCTTAGGGTTTACCACAACGTTAACCAATGCATGCGATAAGATAAATAAGACAGACAATTGCGCTATTTCACCCGAGGGACAAGATTTCGCCGTACACCAACTCTTAGGATTACTCTTGCAAATAAACCTAATTGTCTCTACCAATTTTATGTTTATAACTCAAGTTGTTAGCATGAATCTCTTTTCTTTCGATTAGGACTAAACATAGAATCGTAGGAGGAGAGATAGACACAACGATATCGACATCAAATACTTACCTCAAGCGCGCATGGCTAACGTCGGGCTCACCCCGACCCTAAGAGCTTTGGGGAACTACTTGCTTCTCATCATGGAACTCATTGTTGATTGAAAAGAAGAAACTTGCATTAAAATATAAACTCCGAAGCTTTACAACTCAACGTCAACTTTCGCAAACGTCAAACCCTAAAACTTCTCTCTAACTCTAACTCTATTGATTGTCTTGATTGATGATTAAAAGATTGGATTCGTTCTTGGATGATTGAATGCCAGCCCCCTAGGGCTTTATTTATAGGCTACTAATCCTTGTTATCCAAGGATTGTAACTTCTATCTAAACTATGAACTCTATCCAAACAATTAGGATAGGTCTTTTATTTTGATAAAACTTAAACTAACTTAAAGGTAAAAAGATAATTAAGTCTTCAGCCGCCATCTATCTTGAAAGTGTAAGATAATTCCGTGCCTCTTTGAAGATAAAGTTCCAATCCGCATCTCGAAATCAAATCTATCTTCTGTCGAGATAAGGGGTCGATATCGACACCAGAGGTCGATATCGAGGTCTCTGTTTCTGCTCGACTTGTCCAGCTCCACTCGATGTCTATGTTGAGGTCGATATGAGGGTCGATATCGACACTAGAGGTCAATATCTATGTTGAAGGTCGATATCTACCTCTGCTCAGCTTCACTTGGCTTCTCCGTTTTGACTCCGATTTCGCTCGAATTTCTGCATGGTTAGCTCAAAACTTGTGCAGACCCTATTTCTTGCACTTTAGCCCATTCTTACACAAGTTTATATTCTTTTGAACCCTTTTCTTTAGAGATTGAATGAAATACGAAGTTAAAAGATGCAATAAAAAGAGGTACAAATATGTACATCAGTAAACTCTAACTCGGTCGATTAATTACCTATTGCTTGGATTTGTAGGGGAGGAACCGATTGGAAGAACCTAAACTGTTTTTGATTGTGTGAAAATGGGATAAAGGGGTCGAATGGGTTGACAGTTCGCAATTTTTCCTGTCATGTAGGAAGTAACCGGCGTCACGTTAAAAACAAAGGGTGGAAAGTTTGGGGACTGGGGTGTGCGGAGAGAAGGGAATTATTGGGAAAGGGGAAATTGGGGAACGTTTATGTCGAATCCGAATTTTCAGGAGTAGGGTAGCTGTAGATACGTTTAGTTTAGGAGGGAAATTGGCCGAAATGGGGCGAATTAGGGTTAGGGGAAATGTTGCAAAGGGTGAGTTTTCATATGTGTAGATTGAAATTAGGTAGGGGAACTGAATATTAATGTCAGTAGGTCGAGATTTCTGATGAAAAATTTTGACACTCGTGTGCAATTTAGAGATGTACAAATTGAATAAGTCCACTGTCATGTATAAATAATAAGGTGTCATGTATAAATATTAACGTGTCATGTTTAAATGTTTTGGTGTCATGTAAGATAGACTGCAGGGATGAATATGGAACCACTGTGTGCATTCAATCTTAAGATGAATAAGTAATTGTCATGTACATATTGAATCATTGGGTGCATTCAATCTTGACACTTGATATGCATAGGTTCTGAATGAGTAACTGTCATGTACATATTGAATTCTACAATGTTTGTGGGACTGATGAGAAGGGAACTGTGGGCTGGGGGACATGAATTGATTTCGAGATTACTGATATTTGGTCTTCCAACATACAGGATATCTGCTAAATATAAAAAATGTCACAGCGGCGGAGTGGAATGAAGATTGTAGACCCTGCATCTCAAACCTCCGGCACGGTATGATGGGCTTTCGTTGAGTAATGTAAGTTGTGATTGTCGTGGTGCAGCATTTCTCACTTGTTAAAGTCTGTGCAGGCTGTGTACGCTGTCGAGGAAGACAGACACTTCAAAGCGCGATATAACCAATACTGTCGGTTGCGCCTTCTAGTAAACATTGACAACCGGTTGAGCGAGTCCTAGTGGAAGCGCCTGATGGACAGCCCGTTGGGGGGCGTTGCAAGACCAGGCATAAGCACAAGGGTCCAGTTCTCCGGGCAGCTTGTACACTACGTTCTCCAATGACAACTGAAGAGGAAGAAGAAGCATGAAACGTGGTACAAGATCCATGATGCGGTTGTGAGGTTCTCAATAACTGAGTTCGCCTTTGTCACTGGTCTCAACTGCGGCTATGTTGACGAACTTGAGAACGACTCGGTGTGTGAGACGGCAGTGTATGATTTCTTTGGAGTTACCAAATTGAAGATGTCCGAGTTCGAGGTGATGTTCCATGTGGCAATGGCATCTGAGAAATCGTCACCCAAAAAGGCGCAACCGACAGTATTGGTTACATCGCGCTTTGAAGATGGTAGTGTATGATTTCTTTGGAGTTACCAAGTTGAAGATGTCCGAGTTCGAGGTGATGTTCCATGTCCTGCTGATGCTGGTCGAGGGCGTGTTGTTCGCGAAGGAACCCCAAAACTACATTCAGGGGTGGGTAGTCAACCTCATCTCGGACATTGAAAGGTTCCTGGCCTATCCGTGGGGTCGGCTTTCCTACGAGCGAACGAACGAGTTCCTGAACCATGCAATCGAGAGGAAGCTCCAACACACTGGCAGCAGCCCCACTGCACCACGTCCGTCATACGTGCTGATGGGATTCCCGCTCGCCTTCCAGGTTTGTTCACAAACCTCACTGGACGACTAATGAATTAATACTAGTCATCCATATACTTTATATTGGACAACAATTGACCTTGTACTGGACAAACGTTGTTTGCAGATCTGGGTGTACGAAGCCCTCCCTCCAGTGGGCGTCCAATGTGCGAGCATCATAGATGAGAAGATGTACCCTAGGTGTCTGTGATACGAGTCTAAGCAAGGGAACCTCGAGTATTCCGCCATCGAAACCCGACTGCGGGAGGCTGTGGAGCTCGGGTATTTTGATGAACCTGACGCTGTGAGGCCGGTTCTCATCCCCGACGAAGTGGAGGAAGCTACCCGTTTGTACCACGATGCCCGATACGGTCACGATAAACGGGACCACTTCTTCGACGACATTGTCGGGCGTTCTTAGCAGCAAATGCGAAACCCCCACGGAAGGAACAACCAAAGGAAGCACCTGGATCAACGCCAGAATCAAAGGAGGGTACGCAGACAAAAGCTGTCATCTTATAGATCGAGTCAAGATTATTGGCAAAGTTGGACGACATGGCGAGGAGCATAACCGCGGAGTTAGGATCAAAGATGGCCACGATTGAGGAGTCGATTAAAGACTTGAAGAGGGCATTGAGGGGGAAGGGGACTAGGGAGTCGGAGGAGCAAGGGGAGGTGCTGCCAAAGAAGGAGGTAAGGCTTTTGGTGTGTCATGGCATCATATAGAGCGTCATGTAATTTTATATCACTGTCATGTCAAGATTGTAAGGTGTCATGTTAATGTCAGCACATCTCATGAAAATATCAGTTTCTGTCAATTTAATTTGATGTCATGTGGATAGGTTCATGGAGCAGTGAAAGAAAAGGACAAGTACAAGGACAAGGAGGAGATACAGCCGACCAAGGAGGACAATCAGTCGGAGAAACCTACTCTGAAAATCGGCAAGGTATGGACATTTGACTGTCCTGTCAAATTAACTATCTGTCATGTTATATGCACTATGGTGTGCTGGGTGCAGGTTGATGTTGAGGCTGAGGTGCCCCTCCAACGGCGCAGTAGGAGGACCCGTCTATATCCTGATACATTCTCCTCGGGGCAAGTAAAGCAGCCAGCGAAGAAGCCGCGTGTGGGCAAGAAGGCATCGCAAGTAGTGGATGTCGTGGACCTAGGCATGACCACGAGGGCAGACGTTGATGCGTTTTCATCCTGGATGAAGGATGGAACTGACCCTGTCCAGTCGGTTGAAGGCAGCCTACTGCATAGGAAGTTCTTCACGGTACTCCAATCACCGACAACTTGGGTCACATCCGAGGTTAGGTTCCCACAACGTGGTTCTATGAATTACCTTCCTCATCATATGCTCTTCCATATAAATGGTTTTCTATGCGTGCAACATATCGAGCAGGCATGCGCCCTCCTGCGGAAGGACATCAAGGACGACGACAAGTATGAAGATGTCGCCGTCCTTGATTTCTTCTGGGGGTATCTACTGCAGAAGCATTTTGCGGATGCGAAGGGGAACCTTGACGTGGTCAGGGGGACAAGAAGTTGTCCCACTACTTCGACGGCAAGTCACCGGAGAGGTTTGCAACGGAGTGGGCCGTTGTCGACCGGCTGTTGGCGCCTTGGAATGTCAAAAACGAGCACTGGGTGGCGCTAGAGATCAATCTCGCGGAGTGGACATTGAACGTCTACGATCCCGATATCAACCTAGTCGTCGAGCGCCACATGGCGGGCTTTCTAAAGTCGGTGACCCACATCCTCCCCCATTCTGATGGACAGCCATCCCGAACTTCGGGTTAAATGGGTCGGTAAAGTCCCGAAACCCTTTGCATACAAGAGGGTGAAAGGGATTCCCCAAAACAAACAATTGTAAGTCGATATTTCCACTTGTTCCAATTATAAACAATTGTCGCAGGTTGGGTGAACATGTTTCGTTTTCGTGATGTAGGGGCGACTGTGGTCCATACGCCATCCGCTTCATGCAGCTCCTCGCGTCGGCGACACCAAGTTTTGTGGCCTTGACGATGACTTCATTGTGGTGTACTGCCAATTCCTTTGTGCTGCCATCTTTCACGGACGTCTTACACCCCCATCCGACTCTTAAAAGTACTTCCCGATTGGTTTTAGACTGTTTTGTTTGGTTTTAGACTATTATTGGTCGGTTTTAGACATTTCTGTTGGTTCGTTTTAGACTGTTGTTGTTTCGTTTTAGACATTTCACTTTGCCATTATTATTGGTTTGTGGACTTGGTTAGTTAGTCTTAATGTCATGTCAAATTTCTTAGATGTCATGTCAAATTTATTATATGTCATGCTAAGTTCATTGTCTGTCATGTAAACCAAAGGTACAAATTGGGGTAACCACACAAAGTAGAACAAAGTAGGGCAAACCAAACCAAAGGTACAAACTGGGATAGCTACATACTGAATTGCAAAAGGTGGACTTGGTTAGTCACAATGTCAAGTGAAGTGCATCTTATGTCATGTCAAATTTATTATTTGTCATGTCAAATTTCTTAGATGTCATGTCAAATTTATTATATGTCATGCCAAGTTCATTGTCTGTCATGTAAACCAACGGTACAAATTGGGGTAACCACACGAAGTAGAACAAAGTAGGACAGACCAAACCAAAGGTACAAACTGGGATAGCTACATACTGAATTGCAAAAGGTGGACTTGGTTAGTCACAATGTCAAGTGAAGTGCATCTTATGTCATGTCAAATTTATTATATGTCATGTCAAATTTCTTAGATGTCATGTCAAATTTATTATATGTCATGCCAAGTTCATTGTTTGTCATGTAAACCAAAGGTACAAATTGGGGTAACCACACAAAGTAGAACAAAGTAGGGCAGACCAAACCAAAGGTACAAACTGGGATAGCTACATACTGAATTGCAAAAGGTGAACTTGGTTAGTCACAATGTCAAGTGAAGTGCATCTTATGTCATGTCAAATTTATTATCTGTCATGTCAAATTTCTTAGATGTCATGTCAAATTTATTATATGTCATGCCAAGTTTATTGTCTATCATGTAAACCAAAGGTACAAGTTGGGGTAACCAGACAAAGTAGAACAAAGTAGGGCAGACCAAACCAAAGGTACAAATTGGGGTAACCAGACAAAGTAGAACAAAGTAGAGCAGACCAAACCAAAGGTACAAACTGGGATAGCTACATACTGAATTGCAAAAGGTGGACTTGGTTAGTCACAATGTCAAGTGAAGTGCATCTTATCTACACCCGCCCACTCTATTGGTTCACTTTTGACAGTTGTCGAAAATGCTTCGAACTTCCCTTTTCCGTGTTGGTATGCTTCCTCTACTTCCCTCACTGCTCGCTCCGCCTCGTGATCCCATGGGCTGACTACATCTTCAACGTCATTGCTGACACAAATTACATGCTTCCCACTTGGCTCCAACTGGACACGTGGATATTCTACCTGGACAGATGGATATGCTAACTGGATGAGCTGAGTTTCTAACTGGACATCAGTTCGTTTTCCACCGACACCTTGTGCTCCCAAAACTTCCACTTCTTCATCCCCTGCCAAGCGGGGGTTCGTATGTGGGTGATCTTCTTGGGTCACGGGTGGCCCACCCCCGACTGAATGGGCCGTTGTGGATCCTTCTGTAGTGGCCACTTCTTCACCAAACTTGCGTATCAGGGAGACATGGAGGTCGATAGGCCAGGATCGTTCTCCAGATAGAATGTTTAAAAACATGAAGGCATCGAGGTCTTCGTCATCCCCAATGGAAAAACGTTTGCACCCTTCCTTTTGCGGCTTTGCATATGTGAGCTGGACGTCATGCCTCCTCCCATCGACATTAAACTTGGCCATCAGCTATTTCTTCAGAGAGACGTAGTCAATACTTTCGTCTACCAGGACAGCCTTCTCGCTCTTGGACCCCTCCACGACCCAAGTGCCCTGTTCACATACCCACCATCCTCCAAACACTACAGTCATACAAACGAACGATTTGTCTCCTGTTCCATTAGTTAGAGGGGGACACATTCAGTTTTACAGGAAGATGAATATATTTTATGTAGAAACGTATCGCATAACCTAAAAAGAAGGAATACTTACTCATTTTCTATCAGATGTCGGTGGTTGTCCAGTAAACCCCAATAGGTGTCAGGCGCTTGAATGGGTTTAAACTCTCCCCATCCTCCCTCCTCTCCCTCTTATTCCCTTTTGGCGCTATTGCCTGGGCGGGAATCAGTCTCTCTCTCTCTCTCTCCCTTGTCTTATCCACTGTCCTATTTGACAGTTTCTCTCTCCTCTGTAGAATGCCCCTTGCTTTTCTATCCCTCTCTCTTTGATTTTTTTTTGGTGAAATTGTATTCATTGGTTTGAACTTCTTATCGTTTCAATATTGCTGATTGCTACATTTTCCTACAGATTTGCATTTAATGAGTATGAAGTGTGAGTGGGAAACCCGGTTTTATACCAAGGTCAAACATTGAATAAAACGCCCCGACAATATGTCCAGTACAAAACCATTTTATGGCACGTCAACAGTGACACGTGTCATGTATATACCAACACACTGCCATGTTAAGGGTCGCATGCTGAATAGTGTCCCTACTCACCTAAATTCGGTGAAGTTAAATCCCCATTGCCATTTCACCACCTCTTCAACACCCCTTCAACGAAATGGCATCCTCATCACACCACCTTGCTTCCTCATCTGGCCTCCCTCCCCGACTAGTGCCCATCGTTATATCATCCGACAGCTCGGACGATGGGAATGAGGTTGCAGGTTTGTCAAGCATTTCATTGGTTTAGATTTGTGCTACTTGTATGATTATATTACCGTATTTTTATTTTTTATGCAGGACCAATGCCACCGCCATACCGATGAAATCAAAAGGTAGAGATCGTCGGCGGTGAGGCTGGGATGCTCGGGTCATTCTACGAGGCGACCCTTGTACGCAAAGTGGATCCTGGCCACTGTTTGGTGGAATATGTGACCCTCCTACGGAACAACAGAAGAGACCTGCTGAAGGAAATCATACCGATTTTACGAATTCGTCCCCGTCCGCCTCGTATTTCATATGACGCCTACGTAGTCGACGACCGTGTAGACTATCACGTCAACGATGGGTATTGGTCCGGCAGGGTCGTTCGTGTGTCCGGTTATGGGAATGACCGAACTTTCTCGGTCCACTTTCCGCTGAGCAGGGAGACAACTGATCATCGTGCCCGCGATATGCGCCCACACTTCGAGTGGAATGGGTGCAGATTCACCACGCAGCCGCATTTTCGCTACCTGTTACCGTAATTTTCGATTTCAATATCATGTATTTTTCTACTATTTGCTACTGTCTTTTAAATGTTTGCTCCGATGTTGTATTTGTTTAATGCTAGTGAATCTGTCTCCCATATATTATGTCCAGTATATCTCAATATGTGACATGTCGTATTACATTGACTGTCCAGTCTAAGCTAACAGCTTACACGTCAACCTACAAATTACCTCCCACCCACCTTCTTCTTCGATGGTTTTTCTCTGAAACTTAAGATTTAATTACAAGTATATTTCTGCCCCCTCAATTTCACCCTCACTATGATTCTTACACTTGGACCAGTCCCATTAAAGCATAGTAGTGTCGACATGAGAGAACAAAATCATGGCATCAAACTATGGGTAAATATTAAAACATAGTATATGTCATTATAGTGAATCTGCTTCTCCCACAAATCTTCTCCAGTCGATTCCGCATGCTGTATTGATCTATTTTTCCGAGCAAATTTGTCCAGTTAAATGCAATATGTGACATGTTTTGTTGATATTGACATCCAGTTAAAACTTACTTCTTACACGTGATTCTGTAAATAAACCCCCGCCCCATTCCTACTTCAATTGTTTTCTCTGAAGCTTCAAATTTAATTGACGGTATCTTTTTATGCCCCCTCACTGACACTCTCGCTGATCTCTCTCTCCTCTCAGACTGCACTTTTGTTTTTCACCTCTCTCTCTCTCTCTCTCTTCTGTCCTCTGCAACAGCAAATTCAATGTACTTTTTCCCTCCTCCATCTCTCTCTCTCTCTCTGACTTGTCTTTGCTTTTCAGTAGAGCTCTCTCTCTCTCTCTCTCACACACACACACACACTTTTCTTGCTTTTCTATCCGTGTCCAGCTGTCCCCCATCGGGTTACCTACAACCGGCTGAACCTTACAACCGGATATCCACTTTTATGCAAATTTTTTTCGGATTGGGTCACTCATGCAAAGATTCCGAATAATAGGGTTAGTTTAGCAAATGACCCTTTATAAAATTGGTGATCTATATGCTAAATTGAGGGGGGGGGGGGGAAGTTGTACTCTTTTCCTTAACTTTGGTTTTTGTCCCATTTGGGTTTTTCCAAAGCAAGGTTTTTAACGAGGCAACTCTCCTCATAAGGATACATGGTATATCCCAAATTCTAGAAAGAAATATTTGATACAAAGATAAATTATTTAAGCATGAAGTTTTTGGACCTATAGCTCCAACATTGGAAAGTGCAGTATCAATTGGTTGTAAGTGAGTGTTCGTACCTTATGCTTGTGCATTCAAAGCAGCTCAACACCAATACATGGAAGTCAAGCGCGTCAAAGTCAATCACGAAGACATTCCAACTTATACACATCAAAGACAATGTTGAGATTCGACCATAAGCTCATGAAGACGGCGACATTGAGAGGAATGAGAAGACTTCGAGGAGGGTGTTGAATTCAGGGGGAGTATACACGCACTGCACTCTTTTTTCCCTTCGATCAGGTTTTATCCCAATGGGTTTTCCTGACAAGGTTTTAAATGAGGCAGAACAACAAGAGCGTACATAGAAGAATGCACTCTTTTTCCCTAAGCTATGGTTTTGTCCCATTGGGTTTTCCTAGCTAGGTTTTTAACGAGGCAATCAGCGGAATAAATATTGTACATCCAAGGGGGAGTGTTATAATATTATATATAGATGTACAAGATATATGTATATTTACTTAGATAGAGTTTTGCCTTTTAGAGGAGATCTTATTCTTGGAGGCTAAGGATATTACTTCTATATATATTGTATTGGTGGATACCCCATGAGATATCAATTGAATACAATTACATATTCTCTCATTTACCCTATGTTTACAACAAAATCATCATTTTGAGTATATTTTTCTTGAAAAATATACAAATCCCTTCAAACTCCCATGGTTTAATTTTCCCAACCATATAAAGTATTGTGATTTAAGTAATTCTACTTGAGGTTGTAGAGAAGTCTAATAATACAAAAATTAAATTTTTTTAAAATACCAAAAATGTTGTTATCCAATTTTTTATTTTAATTTTAAGAATATTTAAATACAGATATAGATAAATTTTGGGGTTTGGTATGCATTATTAGTAGATCTATCAATCGGGTCATTTGGATCGGGTTTGGGTCGGTCAATTCGGGTTGCGGGTAAAATGAGTTTCGAGTAAAATGGGTCTCGAGGAGATCCAGGTCGAACCAAACACGTGTTTGACCCGGTTTGGGTCATTTCAGATAGATTACGGATTTGTAATTTTTTTAATAAAATTAAATTATTGATTTAGTGACTGTACGATAAATCCAAAATATTAAAACTAAATGGTGCAACTTCATCGTACAATATTATAGAACTTATAGTTGTAGAAGAGAGAAATCCTAAAAATAATATAAACTAGTCACCATACATTTTACGAGATATTCGTATTTGTGATAAACCTAAAGAAAAGAGGGAGTAGGAGAAAGAGGTAGAGAGATGAGAGGAGTAATTGTTGTGTCTCATTAGGATTCCAAAGAACCTTTTATATAGGAGTTTACAAGGGATCGTAGAACTTATCCAATATCTCTTAGAGTTTATCTAATAGTAAAGATAAATACAATTAATCTTATAACACTCCCCCTTTGATAAACTACCTTAAATCACTAGTACAAAAGGGGGGGCTGGAGTACGCTTTTTTTATGCATGGGAGTACGCTTCTCTTTATGTACTTATAGCGGCCGCACTCCCAAATGAGTACGCTTCTTATTAAATTGTTCTCATAAATTTTAAGTACGGTTTTGATGTGAAAGCGTTCTTAAAATTGGCGTGTGATTTAGTACGGTTTTTAAGTACAGTTGCTCTGAAAGTGTTCTTAAATATTTAGTACGCTTTTGATGTGAAAGCGTTCTTATTAAGTGTACTTAATAATAAAAATAAAAAGTCTGTGCTTTCATATATCTAAGACTCGAACCTGCGACCTCTTGCACCCTCAAATCAAATCGGTCCGCTTCACACGCCTACCACTTGAGCTACGAAATTTAGTTGTCCCTTTGTTCATTTACTTAATCTTATTACAAAAAAAATCTCAAATTTTGGTTTTTGGGAAGACACTTTTCTTATAAAACCATACTCATTTTCATTTTTTTAAGATCGGTTTTAGAAAAATTGAGTTAAATATTTTTTTACAAATAAACGAGAACGGTTTTAAAAAAAGCGTGTTCCCAACAAGAACACTTTTTATGTAAAATCGTACTCATAAATTTTTAAACCTTCATCAAGAACACTTTTCTTATCAAACCGTACTTAAAACAAAAAAACAAGTACGCTTGTTAAAAACCGTGTTCGTAATTGTCAAATTTAACACAGTTGTAATTTCAAGTGTACTAAATTTTCTTTTTTTTAACCACGCTTTTCTTAATAAACGTACTAATTATTTTTAAAAGAAAAACAAGAACGGATTTTACTAAGAACTCTACTTATATTTGGTTGTGGGAGTACACTTTTCCTATGAAACCGTACTTAAAACAAAAAACAAGAACACTTATTAATAAGCGTACCCAATTTAGTGTACTCCGGTCCCCCTTTTTGTACTAGTGAATCTATCTATATATATATATTCTTATTCCATTATACTTTCTGCTTACGTGTCACACTCTCCATGATTCACTCCCTTCCCACCAATCACATGTTTTCTCTCTTTTTTTTTCAGTTTTTTTTCCTAACCATCTATATCTATTTATCTATATAGAGAGAATGGTCATAAATGACCCACTTTTTTGCAAACTTTGCACAAATAAACTCATCCCTTGAAAATTGGAAAAAGTAACCCAAAACCCAAAAATTTACAAAAAAGTCTCGGTTGATTATCCTGGGATATGGGGTTTAGGAATCAAAAATAAAAAAGGAAAAGAAAAGGTAAGAAGAAAAAAGTGGCCAAAAAAAAGGAAAAAGGAAAAAATCAGAAGCAATAATTGCTTCTCATCATACTCCATCTCTCCATTTCAAATGAAAGAAAAGGAAAAGCGAACGAACCGACGATTTCAAAAGGGAGGAGACTGGAGAAGATCCACCGTTGTCGAATTGTGGAGGAGAAGCGAAGAACGCCGCCACCGGACTATAAAGGTACGCCCCCCTCTCCATCAACCCACAATCATTCTTTCTCTTTTCCATTTTATGTGAACGTGGGGGGTCTCGTGTGTGGGTGAAAGAGTTGCAATGGGTTTTAGGGATTGAAGGGTAATGGTGGGTTGAGTGATGGGTTGTGGAGGGGTGACAATGGTGGATGCGAACCCAACACCTTACGGCACGAGCTGACGACGCTGACATAAAAACATCCCTTTCCAGGTCTTCAGATTGAAGGATGAGGAGGATGGTTTTCGGGTATGGTTAGGGGAAATCTACAGTTAGGGTTTAGGAAGGCCGAAGAGGGTGGCAATGGTGGGAGTTGAAATTGGGATATGCGGATGTTTTGGTGGGTGATTGAAGAAGAATGATTGAGGTTTGAGTCGTGTTTGATTTTGATTTTTTTTGTTTGAAAGAGAAATTGAGTGACATGAGTTTCGAATTGGATGGGAAAGTACGTCATTCATTCGCATATCTTCATTTTCTACAGAATCTGCATAACTTAGGTGACAAGGGTAAATGGACTCCTGACACGTTACATTTTCAAGGCGACACGTAAATGTTGATATTTAAAGGATACTGTCCTAATCATTTCGATCTAAAATTAAGCGACGATTAGAATCTGATATGAATTTGAATAATCTCTACGAATACCATATATTCCATTTGATGTCATTCTCTTGTTTTTTATTTCAATTTCATTGGTTATTGGAAAACAGTGTCGTTTTCTGTTTTAATTGGGCTTGTTTTTGAATTAGAAATGAGTTTTGACATATCCAGGTCAACTGATGTTGTTTTCTGAACGCTTTTATTCACCTTAGTCCGTACGAGTGATGCTAAAAACCTAATCCCCAAATGAAAGTGTTGAGGAGGTCGTGCGGGTTGCTAAAGGGATGAGAAGAGCCGGGGAAGAAAGAGAAAGGGATGCTAGCGCTTCTTTTGACATTGATGCAGAGAAGGAGGGCGATATTGGGAAAGATGGAGTTGAAGCCAAACTTGGCAATGAAAAGGAAGGGGATGGGGGGCACGAAAGGATGAGGAGGTAAGTTTGTTTTTGGGTGACATGGTGTTTTATGTTGAGTGACACGGGAAATCGGGGATCCACTTTAAAGTTTGAATTTGTTTTTCAGGTTGTTCATGTCAATGTGGTTACAACGATTGCACCTGAAGCTGTGGAGAAGCCCCTACAAGGACAAGGTGATAAGGTAAGCTTTTGTGGTCCATCGAAAGGATGGTGTCGAAGATGTTAGCAAGGAAGAGGATGTGGAGGTGCTTGTCAAGGATGGGGGGAAGGGTGGAGAGGACCTGGGCATGGATGTTGAGGTGACTGCGATTTAGCAAGGAACAAAGATGGGGAGGCCGAGGACAACGACCACAAGGGCGTGGAGACGGGATAAAAAATCTGGGAATGTCATATATGAATCTATTTGTTGTTAATTCATGTGACAAGGTTGTTGATGTTGAGTGATAAGGTTTATTTAGTTTGGTGACACGGGATAAAAAATCTGAGAATGTCGATTATATGAATCTATATTAGTTGATGTGACAAGGTTATTGTAGTGAAGTGACATGGTATACTTAGTTGGGGTTGTATTTTCTGAACTTTGTTACTCAAAACTTGTAGGATGTTATGATCTCCTTTAGTTAGTAGGTGTAGTATTTTATGACATTGGTTGGTCAATACTTGTTAGTCTTTTATGAACATCTTATGCATTTGGGGGTTTTCTTTATGAACATACTTGGTTTTGAAATGTTTGGGTGGAAAAACAAACACATTAAATCCTTCAAGTGACACGACCATACAAACAGGTGACATGGTTCATTTCGAAAATAAATTTAAAGTGAAACCCCAAACTGTGACACGTTAATTCCTTCAGGTAACACGACTATACAAACCGGTGACAGTGGTTATTTTCTTAACAAATTGGCAGACACTAAGAAATGTGAAATGTCAAAATCAAACAAGTGACACGTTAAATCCTTCAAGTAACATGATCATACAAACAAATGACATGATTCATTTCGAAAACAAATTTAAAGTGAAACCCCAAACTGTGACACATTAATTCATTCAGATGACACGACCATACAAACAGGTGACATGAGTTATTTTCTTAACAAATTGGTAGACACTTAGAAATGTGAAACGTCAAAATCAAACAACTGACACATTAAATCCATCATGTGACATGACCATTCAGACAAATGACATGACCATTCAGACAAATGACATGCATATTTCATGAACATGTGTGGTGTCAATTATTTTGTGTAGTATTACATGTAGTCGAACATGGGTTGGTCTTGTATGGAAGTGCTTGGACGTGAAACGATTCCATTGAAACACAAAAAGTGACAAATTACATCTTTCAGGTGACACGACGATATGAACAGGTGACATACATTATTTCCAGAAGAAATATAATGTTAGACCGTTCATAATGACAAGAGAAAATATATTAGGTGGCACGTATAATTCCAATTGCTAACATGTATCATTTATAGGAGAAACAACTATTCATACACAAAAGCTTGACATATGTGCGTAACCCCAAAGTACCAAAAGTTTGACATATGTACTTAACCCCAAAATACATAAAGTTTGTCATATGTGCTTCCCAAAATAGTAAAAGTTTGTCATATGTGCGTAACCTCAAAAGACCTAAAGTTTGACATATGTGCGGCGTAACCCAAAGTACCAAAAGCTTGACCATGATCGGGTTTTTCATAGAGGTGAAATCAATGCCCTCTTGTATCATGACATTCTTGTGCGCCTTCCCACCCGCAAACACCCATCGGCCTCCCTCGAACACCCAACAACCATCGAAGGTGAAAGTGACGCATACTAAGGTGTTTCCACCTGAAAATGAAATGAGGGATGAGAAGAAAGGTTCATTGGTATCTACTTTTAGCCATATGTGAAAAGTATTTCGTCAAATACACTTACCCCTTGCATCTGAGAAGAAAGGTTTCTAGGAAATCAAGGTGACACGAGGATTCTGATCACTGACATGGACACCAGCCGACAAGTACTCTGCAACTGAACCTGCAAGCCGAGAGCTTGTCTTCAATGGTGGAACATTCTCCATCTCTTTCTGCAGCAGAAGATGTGAGAGAAGGGAGAAAATGAAAGACTTCTCCCCTCTTCCCCTTTTATTTTAGTCTTCCATGGTGGAACTTCAGGACGAGAGCTTGTCTTCCATGGTGGCCATTTTCTACATCTCTTTTGTATTAGATTATACAGGGGAAGAAGAAAGTGAGTAGCAAACACCCATCCGCCTCCCTCGAACACCCAACAACCATCGAAGATGAGAGTGATGCAGACCAAGACGTTTCCACCTCAAAATGAAACGAGGGACAAGAAGAAAGGTTCATGAGTATCTACTTTTTTACCATAGATGAGGAGTAGTTCATCAAATATACTTCCCATTGCATTTGAGAAGAAAGGTTTCTGGGAAATCAAGGTGACACGGGGATTCTGATTACTGACAGGAGCACCGACTGAAAGCGACAAGTGCTCTGCAACTGGAACTGCAAGCCGACAGCTTGGTCTTCAATGGTGAAACGTTCTCCATCTCTTTCTCTAGGTAAGTTTATCCTGCAGAAGATGTGAGAGAAGGGAGAAAAAGGAAAACCTTTTCCCATCATCCATTTTTATACCATACAAAATGGTAAAAGGAAAATCAACATCACATCACCAATCCCCTTACAATTTTTGGCACCAAAACCCATCAGCCCTTCCCTCCTCAAGTGTTACCTCCTCCTCCAACCTGCAACCGACTCAAGAGGTCATTTTTTTTTGGCAATAGTAGACTCCTAACCCACTTTTTCATTTTTCCCAAATGAGGTTATCTATACAAAACATCCACAAAATGGGTTATCTATACAAATAGTCCTAAATAAAATTTACCCGAAAATAAAAGGATAGTAGACGAATTTTAAGAAGTTTTGGACACAATCAGAAAAAGTAAAATTCACATAACGAGCGACCGCTCTCCGAAGTTCCAGAAAATTAGACGTTCGTTTTTTCCCCAATACGAAACCCTTTCCTCTCCCCGCCATCGCCTCCCATGAAAAAGCCAAGCAAATCCGCCGCCGCCGCAACAACTGCCGTAGAGCCACCACCACCGGCAAACCACGACCCCATGGACGAAGCTGATACATTCTTCACCCCGAACTCCGACATCTGCCAGCAACTTCTCGATCGCTACTCGGCCTCCTCCGCCGTCCACCACCGCCACCTCCTTGCAACCGCTGCCGCCATGCGCTCCATCCTCCTCGAGGACTCCCTTCCGCTCTCCCCTCTCTCCTACTTCGCCGCCACCATCGACGCCACCTCTCAGTCCTCCTCCGACGCCGCATCCATCGCCGCCCTCACCACCTTCCTCTCCCTCGTGCTCCCGCTGGTTCCCTCGGGCTCGATTGCGCCGGGGAAGGCGGTGGAGGCTTTGGAGATCTTGGTTAGGGTTTTGGATAGGCCTCCAGAGGTTGTCACGACTTCCAGCGCTAAGTGTTTGGTCAAGTGTTTGGGGGTTTTGGTAGGGTTTTGTGATTCGAGTGATTGGAATTCAATGAAGTTGCCAGTTGAGACTCTGATTAAGTTTTCTTTGGATAAGCGGCCCAAGGTCAGTTTCTGCATTATGTCTTTTACTCCTCTTACAAATTGTAGCATGTCATTGAGCATGATTGCAATTTTCATATTATGAGTTCTCATATTTCTCTGATTATTGCTGTGAAAGCTGTACTCTCTTGCATTGGACAGTTGTAAACGCGAGCAAGTTGTTTCTTATGTTGTCAGTTTTATTTGTCAAGTAGTAGAGCTTATGCTGTATTTTGATTGATTGAAACTATTTGGGGGTTGTTTGGTATGGCTTCTGGTATTGGGTCGGAATAAGGAATTGGGTTAGGCAAGTATTGAATTGGAATGTCATTCCTGTAGTTGGGGGTGTTTAATAGCTTCTAAGTTTGGAATCACCCAACCTGGAATTTGAGAGTGGCTTATTCCCAGGGTATCGGGTTTGATACATGCCAGACAAGCCAAACACCTGGTATCGGGTTGGTTAATTCCTGTATCCTAAACACACCCTTATTTTTGACAAGATCTTAAAAATTCTGTACTATATATCCTAATTGAATCTCATTCTTTTCCCCAATTCACCTGTTTTGTGGACTTGGTTTTCTGAAGTTGTAGCGCAAGATGTTGTGTTATGGCTATCTGACTGACTACATGCTGAGTAGATGATGTGGCTTCACTTCTTACATAATTTTAGTGCTATTGAACAATCTTGACACTTTGAGTCTTCAATTATTGCAGGTCAGAAAGTGCGCTCAATTTTGTCTTGAGAGTACATTCAAATCGTTTCAGTCTCCATCAGTACTGAAGAAGGCAAGCAAATTGATATTATCTTTGCTGAGGAGTCACATGCCTTTGATGGTTAAATTAGGTCCACTGGAAGCCACTAGTGGATGTAAAATTGAGGCCCTATCAGAGCCTGACAACTTTGAGGTTCTCCATGTTTTAAATATTTTGAAAATAGCCATTCCTCATCTGAATGGCTCGACCAGTGTAGACGTGGTCTTGGAACTACTTACACTTTTGAATTCCCAGCCTTCAGCACTCACAAAGCCGATTATCGAGATTATTGAGGCATTTATTCGCAATTTTGGAGCCGAAATTACTAGTCCAATAGCTGAAGACACTATATGTGCTCTTTCAACTTTAAAAGACTACCCCAAAGATATCATTGTTTCTGGGGTCACCTTGTTGAGCACCGCCCTCAATGTGCTTCAGAGTGAGCAACCAATTGTCTGGATAAAAAATCTCCCTCTAGCGGTCAAAGTAATTGCTGGTAAGTTCTCAAGATACATAAATGAGCCTGCAATCTGGATTTGCATTTGCCTCTTGAAAGTAATATAATGCTTAAGTCTGTTTCTAACTTGAAATGATTTAGTTTGCTGTTGTGTGTTCATCTTCATTTGCCAGCACTATTTGCATATTGACTATTTAACCTTGGCTTCGTATGATCAGGTGTTTTGACACTTGAGAATGGGAATGATACTGCTTCACAGATTTCTGGTATATTGAAGCAGTTGATTGATGGTGCAATGGATGAAATTGCAGTTGCCAGCACTAAGCCCAAGCCAGTGGAGAATGAAGTTACCAGTGATATGAAATCACATGCTATTACATCCATATGTTCTGTATTTGACAATTCGCTTATCAGTTCTACTAGGACTCCCAATGAGTATATTTTGTCTGTATTATCAGTTCTATTCCTAAAGCTCGGTAAGTTTTGTTTAAACATATACAATCTGTCCAACACACGATTTTCTTAGAGGATGTGATATTAGAAATACTTGTTCTAAAGCTTTTGATCTTTAAGGCGTTCAGTGTGTGGATAATGTTATGGAACTTTATCCTAATACCATTTGTTTGGAATGGTCACATACTTCATGCCCCCTTTCCATAACTCATCATTCAGTTCTCATATTGTAGGTGTTAACTCATATGATTATCTGCAAGAGATTATTCTCAAACTTGCTGATTTCATGAGGTCGAATAGCAAAACACCCGAAAAGAGTCATGTAAGTATGACATATTTTAGCCATTTACATGATCTATCCATAATTGTAAAGAAAGGGCTGCTTAAGTTGGCACATGAAACCATCAGCCTCAATTTTTTTTTCCCTTTCGACTCTGTGCAAAGTAAATAATCTTTTATTGTACATGTAATTAAACTTGGTGAAAGCGTCTGTTTCCTGTATGTTAATGGATTCCCTTTTTCATATTGCAGTTGCAGAAATGTATTGGGTGTGCCATTGCTGCTGTGGGACCTGAAAATATCCTTAAGCTTATACCTATTTCCCTTGATATGGAGAAATTTTCGTGCTCAAACACATGGTTATTACCGATCTTGAAGAATTATACATTTGGAGCTTCACTCGCATTCTTCATGGAGTTTATTGTGCCATTGGCTGATTCTATGGATAGGGCTTCTCGAGAAGGTGCTAATCAGATCATCTCATTGTTTTCTTTCAAATATTATATGTTTTAGGCAATCATATAATTCTTATGGTCCAATGCCATTTTATGCTCTTGAATACCCGCTTAATACTTTATTAGTAGCATATGTGGTCATAGCATAGAACCTTAAAACAGAACATTAGAACAAGGGTTTGCTTATGGAGATTTAGAAATATTGGTTTTTTGGGGTTTTGATGATGAATCTGGAGGGGAAAATGCCAGAAAAGATGCCAGTGGACAGATCTGTTTTTGTGCAAGCTGTGCTGTTCTTAAGGGGGAAATATGGGAATTTGTTCCACTTTCTACTTGAACTATAGATGCTTATGAAATTAAGTGATTTGATAATCTTCCCTCTACTGTATGAAAGCGTACCAACAAGAATCTGGTGAGAATATAAAATTAAGTTAATGATTGCACATTATATTAAATTTCTTCTTTTTTTCAGTTAAAAAGTCAAAAATTGCAAAAGGTTTGCAGACTCATGCTCGCGGGCTTTGGGGTCTGTTACCTGCATTTTGTCGCTACCCTGATGATCTTGTCCCAGAGTTCAATTCTCTAGCTAAACTATTGGTTACTCAGTTGGAGAAAGACGCTTTTACTCATGAAGACATTGTTATTGCCTTGCAGGTATTAAGAAACTAACTTGATTGTTGTGATGAACTTGTTTAAGCATTTCTAATAATAATCTTTGTTTGTATAGGAACTTGTGAAACAAAATACCTCTTTATGTAGGTCCAATGAGGATGCTGGTGAACCCGAAAAGGAATTGAATAGTTTGCCCCTTGAAGATTCTTTATTAGCAATGAAAAGTTTACCTTCTTACACGAAGAAGGTAGCTAATAAAAACATCAAGGCTTTGGCAACAGGCTCCAAGGATTTGCTTTCAGCTCTAACCGATTTATTTCTAAACTCATCAGCTGAAAAGCGCACCTATCTTAAGGTATTTCTTCCACCTGTCTTACTTTAAATGTGTAGTCTGATCAACGTGTTAGTAGGATACTTTTGGATGTTGAGATGCAATAAAGGATGTTAATTCATTATGACGTCCCTCTGAAGTAGCATGTTCAATAGATAAAATCTGAGCATAAGAAGGCGGTCTGACCATTATTTGGAATTTTTTATTTTATTTGAAGGATCTTGTTGCTAGGAGCTATCTATTGGTGTTGGTTAACCTTATAATGAAGAATGCAGTATATATTGAGTAAACCTTTCAAGGCATTTCTAGTTTTTTTTTTTTTTAAAATAAAACAAAATATTGCAGTTTGCTTATCAGAAGATAGATAGTTTTCTGAGGCTTTAGTTTATATTTTTCCAGGATGCTATGCAGTGCTTGGTCTCGATATCCGGTGCTGTAATTACTCGGAAGATCTTCATTTCATCATTGGAGAAGTTTGAGATGGTAACCCCCAGTTTTACAGCTGGGAATGTCGAGTCTACAGAGGCATCACTTGATAAAATGTCATTTCATGCAGGCAATGATGTTTCACAAGGGTAATATGCTTCTTATTTTTTTTAAATATATATATTTCCTATATTTCTGTCTATTGTTACTCAAATTGATTTTGTCTCCTCCTAATTTGATAGGAAAAACTAGTAAAACTCTTGTTGATGCTTCCAATTGTCACTGACCTTGATAAAAGGATATTCAAACAGACTTGTTTATATATTCTTGTGAGTCAAGTGATATGTTGATGATATGTATCAATGAATTTGATCTTACCCAGGTGTTTAATACTCGAGCTTGCTTCATCCATCATTAAGGGAGCTGATGAAGATCTTATTGCTTTTATCTTTAGGTTTATAAAACACATTTTTCAGGTTTGTTCTTGCCACTTATCCTTGTGTATATGTTACTCACTTGTGTATACTGACTGATTTTCTTTGGATATTTTAGGATGGTGATGTGATTGTTCTTCCTCAAGCTTACTATACCTTAAGCCAAATGTTAGAGGTTGGATTGACCATTTGTTTGTCGTCGAAACCTTTTCTTTCTTGTATAGTTAGCCAAATTAGGCAAGTGTCTTACTGTCTTAGTATGTCTTGGCTCTTTTTTGTTATAATTATTTATGCTGTATTGCAGCAACATTCTTCATTTTGCTCTATGCAATTTGACGTGGTGGTTGATATGCTTCTTGGCCTGAAGGTTTCCGATGATTCTAATTTGCTCCAAAGTCGTTTGACGTCTTTTCATGTACTATTGGTGCATGCTTTAAAGGTAGGACACCTTGATTATGCATTTTTTTTATCAATCTCCTACCTTGCAGAATTCTAACTGCATAGTTGCTGTCGTCAGTAGATCTTTAGCTGTATAATATTTTTATTAGAATGTGATTGCATGGAAGAATTCAATAAGTAAGTTTTGGCTTCTATATCCCTAAGGAAAAAGAGAGCAGTTTCATGCCTGCTATGGCTCTCAAGTTTCTCCTAGTGCGAGTTCCCTCCGTTAATTAAAAACATGTCATTTTAGAAATTTGCACATTTAAAAAAAACAAATAAAAATACACTTATACCTCTAATTATTACTCTTACCTTTTCCTGAATCGGATTACTCTACCTTTTCACTTTATTGAAAACTACAAGTAACATATCTCTAATCATTACAAGGGCAATTTTGGAAAGTGGACACAAAAATACCTAAAATGAATTTTTTTCTTAACAAGATTTTCCACCTAAAACATGTTTTTCTTAACGGAGGGAATAGTTGTTATATGGGTCAATACTCAATACATTTATACGTTGGATGCATAAATAACTTCTATTTATATGTTCTGTTATTAGCTGCAATGTTAATATATGACATCGATGCTAACAGTTTTTGTTTTTGGAAATCAGTTGATGCTAACAGCTTTTCCCTTGCTACATTTTGCAGAATAATTCAGATGAGGAGTATACAAAGGCATTTCTTATACTAAATGAGATTATAATCTCAATGAAAGATGTAAGTTCTCTCTTCAGTCTATGACTTTTTAAACCATTTTCTATATTGACATATGTTCAATTTGTTACCTAGCTGCATCATTTTTGTTTAAACGTTCCATTTTCAAGCTGTTGTTTCATTTTTTTCTTGACTTCATAGTGCTGTTGAGCTGATTCTGGAAGCAAGTTTGATTTCTTTTGCTGTATCACTTGTTTGATGATAAATAATGTGTCTTTCTCTGAACTTTGGGAGTGAGTTGTTCGCTTGGTGGTGAGGGGTTGGTAGATTTGAATATGGTAAAAGTGAATGATTCTCCCTCCACTTTGGGATACTCTATATAGTGTTGGGCTGTAAGCTTGAACAATCTTTTCCCCCTTGTTTAAAAAATTATCCCCCTCTATTGTATGAATGGTTTCTTCCACCCTTTCTGTGACTGCTTGTCTCAGAGAGCGTATATTATTTGGTTTGATTTTTTTAAAATTGTCATTGAGTTTGGGTTTTAACTTCTAAATTTACTCGTTCTCTTAATCAACATTGGTTGTTACATGGGACTAAAATATCTGTATTGTCTGGTTGTTCAATGTGTTCGCACTATTTAGTCCAAGGAAGAGACTAGGAAAGCAGCCTATGATGTGCTTCTGAAGATAAGCTCAAGCTTGTTCGACTCATCTGGGGTTGATCCAGAAGGACCTTACTACAAACTGATTAAGATGGTAAGTGTGACATGTATTCATACTTGATTACGTGAAATTTTCTTAATTCTCTCTCTCTCTCTCTCTCTCTCTCTCTCTCTCTCTCTCTCTCTCTCTCTCTCTCTCTCTCTCTCTCTCTCTCTCAATTGCTCAGTTTTACTCTCTATCCTACTAGTTCCGAACTTGGTGGAATATACCAACATTTGTCTTCTGGCTCCAGAAAGGCCTCTTACCATTCTTGCACTCTACTTATATCTAATCACAATTACATTGTATATGTGGCTAGATGATGGGATATACCTCTGGTTCTTCTCCTTACATAACAAGTGGAGCTGTGTCTGCACTATCTATGCTAGTGTACAAGGAACCAAAAGTTAGTTTGTCTATTCCAGAACTTGTCCCTGCTATCACAACTTTGCTGTTGGGCAAATCTGTGGAAATTGTCAAAGTGAGTTCTTTTAAAACTCTCTACTGATATAGTCTCAGCATCTTTTAACTATTGGTGATGGGTTGCTAAATATGTTATTCTCCCTGTAGTCTGCCTTGGGCTTTATTAAAGTGTTGGTATCATGCCTGGAAACAAATGATCTGCATGGTCTTCTTTCTGAAATTCTTGATGGGATTCTTCCTTGGTCACCCATCTCTAGACATCACTTCAGATCAAAGGTAATAGCAGTTGATTTTTATTTTCTTACCTGCCTCCTGGCAGGCTGGCACTACTTGTCTCGTGCTAGTTGCTACAATTGGCCACACCATTTTACTTTGAAGATTTTTTCATTACGACTGTGCTTGCAATGGGTAGGTCATTGTGATTTTGGAGATAATGATAAGAAAGTGTGGCCCTGGGGCAATTGAGTCGATTACTCCTGCGCAATACCGCTCGTTCCTGAGGAAGGTTTTGCAGGCAAGTCCTCTGATTCCTTGCTGTTCTTGCCAGTGAATGACTGAATGGGATATTTTTCCCCCTTCTTTTCATTGGTGTAGGCTGATTATAATGTAAGTTCTTTTGACGTATGATAACAGAATCGTCATGGAAAGAACAACTCCAAGGAAATTGAATCTGATGATGTGAAAAAACAAGTTCCTGACTCTTCATCAAATGGGTTTGTGACTTTGATTATTTTATTATGTTTGGAGTTCTCGGTGATTTTGTTTGTGTAAGTTATCTCCTGCAAAACACATGGGTGTTGAAATTTACACAATCCTTTTAGGCAAATGAAGCGGGTGCAGAAAGACACTGGAGTCAAGGAGAGTGGGTCAGTGTTGCATAAGAAGAGGGGGAGATTCGGGAAGACATCATCTTTCCCCGAAAAACCTGGAAAGGAACAAAATGGGCATGGTGGATTCAATAAGAGAAAGAGGAACTGGGAACAAGATTCCAACAAGCCTCAAATGAAGAAGTTCAAGCAAACAAGAGGTGATCAGAAAGGGCATAAACATTCCAGCTCTCCGGCTGCGGGCCCTAAAAGAGGAAACCACCAGAACTCTGCTAGGAAATTTCAGAGGAACAAGTGATTAGATGATAATGCACAGTCAAAAACCAGAACTCCAATCTGTAGAAAACGGTGTGAGTCTCACATTGAATCCCATTAGTGATGATTCAGGATGGTTATGAGAAAATTCCAGAATCTACACAGCAGATGTGGGCAAACTGGCGTTGAACAGGGCCACATAATATCTGAATTGTGCTAAGTCAAGGGATGATAAATCATTCATCGGAAGGGTGATCTAGAGCGAGCTGTTTCAATTTTCCCAGTTGCTGGCTTTAGATCTGGTTTTGCTTTGCTGTGAAACATTGGTTCAATAGGTGATGGAAGCTATGTTTTGTCCGGAAGGGTACTTTGTCACTTCAGAGTTTGATGCAGTTTTGTAAAATCTCAGCCAATGTTGTTATTTTTCCCCAGAGTAGCTTCCCCCCCCCCCCCCCCCAATTTTTTTAATACAATGTCCACACAAAAAATTGTGCGTGGCACAAAGCGAACTGTTTTTTAGTAAGATAAGTTGGTGCTCTAAAAGTACATTTTCTTCCTTAAAATGCTCTTCCAACTCATCTTTTAAAAAAAAGACAAGTGTTTTTCATTACCTTTATGGTGCTATAGGTTCAACATAATGAATATAGTTGATTTGATGACTTATGATGATATCAAAGCTTTCATGATTAGGGTGGCCTAGTGGGTGCAGGGAGGTTTTAGGTTTGATTCCTCTACCCTGCCCAAAAACATTTTATATTGAAGGATAAGATAAGTTGGTGGTCTAAAAAGTACATTTTCTTCTTAAAATGTTCTTCTAACTTCAACTTTTAAAAAACAAAAACAGGCAATATATCGCAATTGGCACGGCGCCAATGCCGAGTTCCGAAGTAGGCATCCATTCTGTCTATGCCTACTTCCTAAGTCGGCAGACACCTGCAAGAGTTCCTAAGTCGAGTTCCTAAGTCAAGTTCCTATGTCGAGTCGTGCCAACGCCGAGTTCCTAAGTCGAGTGCTTTTTATTATCTTTATGGTGTTATAGATCCAACATAATAAATACATTTGATTTGATGACTTATTATGATATCCAAAGCGTTAATAATTAGGGTCGTTTAGTGGTAAGGAGTAAAGAGGGTGTTGAGAGGTTTTGGAATCTAATGTACATATTTCTAGTCGTTTTATTTGCATATTTTGACTTCATATTTCGTTCGATTCCTAAATTATAGATTGAGAATAATGCAAATTTGTGTAGAAGGGGTTAACGTGCAAGAAATAGAGTCTGCACAAGTTTTGGTTTAAATGTATAGGAATTGGAGCGGAATCGAAGTCAAAACGAGAAGCCAAGTAGCACTGAAGAGAAGTCGATATCGACTCAACATGTCGAGGTCGACTTGACCATTCGACATAGACACTGAGTGTCGAGCCAAGACAACACCTCTATCGAAGAAGCAATCGACATGACTACAGATCGAGTGGGCACCTCGACATTGACACCCTACCTGAGGTCGAGTGAAGTGAAGACAGGTCGAGCAATATAGAGGCACTCGATATCGACTGCTGTACTCGATATCGAGTGGAGATTCCCACGGATCGGACGCGGTTTGACAACGCGGATTGAAGATACATCTTGGAGGCCACATTTTTATCATATATTTTAGATAGATTATGTCCTAGGGAACTTTCCTTTTTACCCTAGGATATTTATTATTTACTTTAATAATGTTTCATCTATCTATGATGGGATAGAATTTAGAATAGGAGTTTTAGTAGGATTAAGACTACTTTCCTTGGTTAGCAAGGATTAGTAGGCTATAAATAAAGCCCTAGGGACCTGATTTTTATTCATTCCATTCCACAACACATCAATCAATAGCAATAGAAGTAGAGAGTAGGAGAAGCTTTAGGGTTTGGTGTTTGCGAAAGCCGACGTTGGAGTTGTAAAGTTTCGAAGTTTCAAGTTAATGCAAGTTGTTTCTTTTCAAGCAAAGATGTTTGATTCGATGAAGAGCGAGTAGTTCCCCAAGCTCTTAGGGTCGGGTGAGCCCGACGTTAGCCATGCGTGCTTGAGGTAAGTACTTGATCTTGATATCGTTGTGTCTTGATCATCTCCTACGATTTTGTGTTTAGTCCTTGCAAGAAAAAGGATTCATGTTAACAACTTGAGTTATAAACATAAAATTGATAGAGACAATTAAGTTTATTTGCAAGAGTATTCCTAATCGTTGGTGTACATCGAAAGCTTGTCCCTCGGGTGAGATAGCGTAATTGTCCATCTTGCTTATCTTATGCATGTTTGGTTAACGTTGTGGTAAACCCTAGCCTTAGGAGTTGCTTTTAATATACATTCTTATTCATCTTAAAACGTGTTTATTTCTGATCATACTTCTACATCCATCCTATTATCTTCGGCCATCTTTGCCAACAAACTAATTTTTCTACAGGTCCACTCGATATCGAGACACTAGGTTGATATCGACACACCCATATCGGCTCGACAGTTTTCTGAGTCGATGCCACCTTCTGTTCCTGCATCTGAGCTCGAGATCGAGTGCATAACTCGAGATCGAGTGCCCCAGATCGACCGATAATATTTTGAGTCAGTCGATTCCATTATTGAACGTTCGATATCGACACCCTAGGTCGAGATCGACTGCTGCTTTTGTTTTACAGGTCTTCTGCTGCACTAGAGATCGACATCCACCATCGATGTCGAGTCATCAACTCGAGATCGAGGCTTCTGGTCGACACATACGTGACTTTGGGACTATTTAGGATCCCGCTGACATGCGTCCTCGTGGATCGATCCTGATTCCCTACCACTACAGCGGAGAGTCTTGAATTTATTTGAAAAGGCTAAGGGTTGCAATTTTTTATCATATTTTATTATATATTTTGCATTAATTCTCCCTACATCAGATTCGTCCAGTCACTTACGTAAAAATTCAAGTTTCACCTTATTTCTTACCATTGGATCGAGCTAGTTAGCGCAAGCCAATTTACCTAATTCATGACTCTTTCCGGTTGGGTTATGTGCCCGGGATTTACCACCAATAGTGGATTCTTCATCATACAAAACACATATATCATAGTTTGAACACTCATGTTAAATACCTCCCTTAATATATGCATTGCGTAAATTGCATCTTCTCCGACATTCACTAGGTCCATTTGTTGCATTGCCTATAGTGCACCATATGGATTATACCCTGCGAATCCACATACAAATTCAATGTTCTAAATACATCACAAGTCCGTGTCTAGTATATAAATAAAATTTATTTAGAAAGCCAAAGTCAAATCACCTTGATTTCTTTTGTTATCGAACCCTGCATACGCAATACACCTCTTTTGTTCAGAAATGAAGGCCATACAAGTGAAGTCTTGTAATGCCTGCAACAATGTTGTGTTAAACAAAGCATATTCAACTATAATAATTCTATATATAAGCACAAGAAGGAATGAATATGTGATAAACATTTGTATACAAACCCTTATGATCATATAAGTGAAGAAGGTTCATATATTTTAAAGAACTTCTTTGTAGAGAACATTCTTTGTTTCCGTGACTCTTCCAGACTTGTCTAGGAGTAAGAACCTTAAACCCTGGATTCTTGTGACCCGACAGAAGGCAAGATACATTTGACCATGAGTAAATACGGGATTTGAAACATACACCCCACTTTGGACAACGATTGACATTGAATTTTATTTATAGTCATCACAAAGGAAAGGATAATGAAAAACTATCTACGCTTGAACTTGAAAGGGAGGGTTGAATCTAAAGAGTTGAGCACCATATGGGGATTTAATACTTTATTACCAATATTTTGACTACTAATGATCTAAGCTTTAATTATTCTCCTTCCCGATCCCGTGATCATCAATTTAGTTCCATCACACAAACAAGAAGATGGTCTATATTGCGCAACAACATTACATGCACACCAACCTTCAGCTTTGACACATGATTGGGGAGTTTAGAAGATCAAATGTTATGCATATAATCTGCAGAATAAATTGAGACATAATGTCATGCGCATGCATCTGACTTGCATATGTTATCAATACTCAAATACACTTTCTAATCCTTAGGCATCAAATCAAGCATATACTGATTAACCTTATCAATGATCACATGTGTTGGTGCTAGAATGACCCTCTCTTGGAAATACAATGGATTGCTCAAATGGGAAAGAACTTGAAGATATGTTGCATGAACAAAAACGAAAATAAGATCATTGATCACATTAAGAAAAAGATATGAAGGAATTTGTATTATTGTCTTTCCTTCATCATTGTCACCTATATTCCCATCACCAATGTCTAAAATCTAGTTAGTAAACCATTTGAGTTCACTATGATAAGAACTCAAAGAACTCTTTCAGATATTCTTCAATAAACATTAGCACATATACATGTAATTTGCAAAAAAAATCATACACATGCCCTGATGCATCTTCATGTAAAACAATTAAAGATCATCAATTACATTAAAATTAAACTAAACATAAAATTTCAGTCAATTTTCATAACTATGTTCATTAAAATATCATGAATTTTATGTGTGCATGTGGTAAGCCACGTTTATCATGCCTTATTCCATGGGAAATAACGAGCAAAATCCGTCCAAAGCACGACAATCAACAGTGTCACTGACAACATATATGAGTTCACCGTCTCCTCAGGTGGTATTGGGCAAATTCGACCGACGTGTATTATTTCTTTGAACCTTTTACTACCGTTCTCCTTCCTCAACTTGACATACTTCACCTCACAATGGGTCACGTTTATCATGTGTAATAAATACTCCCTCCGTTAATTAAAACTTGACGTTTTACTATTCACGCACGCTTTTTGAGGTGTTAAAAACTATATAAAATATTAACTTTTTTAACATATTTTTTAAATAATTTCATACTTGTTACTATTAATTATGAATTTATAAAAACAAATTTAAAAAAATGTTAATATTTCATATAGTTTTTATCATTATAAAAAAACGTGCATGAATATTAAACGACAAGTTTTAATTAACAGAGGGAGTACGTCATAAAATGATCCTAACTATCCATCTTCTCATTTTATAACCTCGATCACGTCTCCTACTTTAAACAAGGGATCCTTTGGTGTTGTTATAAGTTAACATCGATATAAGTGCAAGACATAAAAAGAAATAAAATATCTTAAAGAAGAACTAAGCAATAAGATTCCAATAATATAATTTATCTTAGCCTTTCCAATAATATAATTTTCCACCTTGGCTTGTGCATACATAGAACACATAGCTATATGAGGAAAACAATAGCTTTTTGTTTCTCAATCACTTGCACTTATCACATGTGAATTTTTGTAATAATTGAACATTGTAGCAATATGACTTAGAATCCTATTGGTTATACGTTTAGCTATATTAATGCAATTGTTTCTCAATCAATAATATTTGTCACATGTGAATTTTTTGAAAACATGTGAATTTTTTGTTTAATTCAAGATTGTATCAATATGACTTGAAATACAATTGGGTACGTGGGTATAAAATTGGGTGTACAATTGTGATTTTTTTAATTGTCAAATGCAATTGGATATACACTTCCAAATTGTATACTCATACCAATTGCATTTGCATATTTCACTAAATACAAAATTGATCACTTGAGCTAACATTCATCCTTAAGTATAATTATATGATATTTAACCAAACAACATAAATATTTGAATAAGAAATACATATAATTTACAAAGTCGTGAAACATGTAGTTGAGTAATTAAAGTTATTAATCAAGAATGATATGATATATATACATTCTAGGATTTCTTTGATCATTCGGAGGGATGGTGAGCGTGAAGTTACACCGTAGGATGAAAACATTGTTATATAGTTGAAATATAGTCGAAGAGTCGAGAAAATCCGGTGGAAAGTTAAGATAATAGAGGATTTGTAAATTGAAGACTTCAACCATCCTCTTATTTGTAGGAGAAAATTAAGGGATTGTTTGCATTATGTGCCACAAACATCATGATATTACTATTTACTACTAATAAATGCGGTCTGCAAATTTGACTATTGCATGTTGTTCACCAAATAGATTTAATAACAACAATCAGGCTTTGTCAAGCTTTTGTCATTTTCACGTTAAAAAATTAAAGTTAGGTGATATGAGTTTTTAACAGCTATGAAATACTCACTCTATTTTTTTAATATAGGACGTTTGGGGACTTATATATCACACAAATTAAGGAATTGGAATTCTGGAATACAATGAGCATTATACTGATCTATAATTTATGATGCCAGTGAATCTTCAATTTTCCTTATTTGTTTTACTTCCCAATAATCACCCAACCAACTAGACTTGGTGGGTAGACCTTTACATTGGAATCGTGAGAAGTTTTTTTTACTCCCCTTTTGTTTTAATTTTGAAAGTAAATTGAAATTAAAAAGTACTAAGTACACAGAAGGTGAGACTAAATGAAGCCAACGACATATATTTTGATAAAGTTAAAAAAATCCATCAGACGTCCTATATTAAAAGATAGAGGGAGTATTTCACCACAACTATATGAAACAACCTGCATTTTAAACAATTAGTTGGAGTACTAATTTATCATGGGTGTGTTTGCCCAAATGCTAGTCCCATGTGAAGATATATTTTCATTGTATTAAATAAATATCAAGAAATCTGAAAGTCCCATAAAATTGTACTATCATAACACATAACATGTTTATACATTTTATATAATTAAAGTGCACTCAATTAAGGACAAATAACTGAAATATAAAAAATAAATATGCATGACAACATTCCATATACATCATCCTTTTATATAGCCATACATAATATTAAAATAACTTTATGACTGAACTTCAATAACCGACATCTTCACCCGATAAACGGGGCATGTGTGGTTCAATTGTAGCCATGTCCGGATCCATTCCACATGGAAGCAATGCATACAAGGCATCGATGTCAACAATATATAATTGTTGAATAGCTCAAACATAGGTAGTCCTTCAACAAAAATTCAGCTATCACCCTGATACGATGTGACCTTGGTAATAACCGTATGACTTACACCAAATATTGTCATACAACATAACACCGTAATCAATGTTTAGTCCACAAATAGTTAAAGTAAGGACAATTTGTTAATATTGAAGATGGACATCGATGACACTAAAGATTAATAATAACATCTAAAACCATGAGAAAATTAAAGTATGCAACATATCTATTTTCCAATACCAATATCAAAAATCAATGCTTCTCAATCATGGGTGTAATCAATGTAAGGGTTGTCCTCACTTCAGTCTTCACATAGAATATGAACAACAATGGTTAGGAGAAACCTTTGACCAATAGGCCAAATAATACGATCATCAAATGCCATAAGGTAATCATGAATTGCATAGGATGCATCATGATGTTGAATGCAATCGGGCATACAAGCATCGATTACAAACTAATTTATGTGATTATAGGTTAGGATCTCCCCATTCCATATAAAAGAATTACGAACAAACCTTATTCATATCCCATAGGTTGACCTGTGTATAGATGACATCAATGGAACTTTGGCTATAATAAACAACCTTGAATGCACACTGAATACTCGCTACAACATACGTGACGTCCAATAAAATATATCGGAGGAGACATCATTGGAATCTATCAAGAAGCAATATTCGATTATAGATGGCCTAAATGAATAAAATAATTAATTTCATCAAATAGTATAGAACAAATTAACATCTACTTAAAATATTTTGGGTAACGATATGACTAACCTTCAACAAGGTTGATCATGAAAAACTTTACTATATAGCTAAAAGAATTTGAGGTTTCAATTCCATGGAACTCTAACAACTAACTACAAGAATTGAAAAAATTCTCTATCCACAATATTTCTACACTAGTACAAAACATGTGTTTCACATCACTGAATTTACACTGGTTGTGTGCTAAAGGGGTGTAAAATGTATGGATTGGGTTTTATACATCGGTTGTCAATAACATTTGGTGTAGAAAGGTTGGCACACAAATCTTTAGAATGGCGTATAAAGTTTTTACCCCGGATGTGTGTTTTATTTGGTGTATAAAACATTCAATTTCTAAATAAAATAAAAATAAAAATAAAAAAGGGTGTAAACAAGATAAGAACCTTAAATTCAAGCTTTCTTTTCAAACACAACTGCTCTTCTTCTCCACTTTCGGTCCTCTGCCTCCTTCGATTTTTCTCTAACCAATTCTACCATAGCGTTTTTTACTCATGTTTTCCTTTCAATCTCCAACAATTTTTCAATGTTGTCATGTGTTACCTACATCGAAAATTGTTCCCCTCGCCTTAATCGCCCCCTAGTACCCCACAATTGCTCTTAACCCTGTCATTTAGAAATTAACCAACCAATTAAGGAGCAATTTACAGCTTCCCTTATGCAAATCCTTTTCACTTCGAAGGGAATTGGACAGAAAGGTATAAATTAACTTGGTGTATTTTGTATATGGATAGGTTAGGGTTTGCTCCATGTGCTATTGACTTCTTGTCATTGCAATTTCTTTTGGGTTGATCTTCTTGATTCAAGTAGCTAATTATGTCAATTAAATGTTTCTATAAAAAAAATAGGTACATATTTTTCAAACATTATATGGATGTCAATATAGAGGTCTATGAATCTTTATAGAATGGAAAACATTAAAATTAAATCAGTTCATACTATCCAAAGATTTCTATTGTTCTTTAATCAAATTACAAAGCAACAAATAAATGGGATTAGGTAGTTATGCATCCATTAGATGTGTCGTGTTTCTTTGCGAGTCTAGGCCAAAGTTTAATTTGTAAGAAGTAGCTAGCTCTTTGTTGTTGAAATGCACTAATCTATGATGATTTTTCTCATAATAAAGGTTTTTTAGTCATTCAAATGTAATAATTAAGTTTCTGCATTGAAATAAAGTCCATTTACATGAATTACATTAAGGAGAAAGCATACTCATAGTAAGAGGTGGATATTGATGTTGGAGAAGAGGATGCATAACAAAGATGGGATGCATTATGATCACCGTGTACTACACTTAATCACATGGTGCTTTCAACCCCTGTAAACTCTTGTTTTTTTTTTTGCATTTTATCAATTTAAAAGAGTGTACAATAATAAAAAAACGTGTCCCCTTTTGTAGGCACATAATAAAAAAAATTAAGGCGGTCTCAAGAGCTTCTAGGGAAGGATTTGGTTCTTAATAAAGGGTTGCTAGACATCTATAGAGGTACAATGTAACGGCCCGGATATAAATATCCGAGATACGTTTCGAAGGTCGGATACCTTCGTTCGGATATTGCAATTCAGGTACAGGTTGAGGTTTCAAACCTCTAAAAATCAATATTCAAAGCGGGGATTTCGAACCCCAAGCAATCGAAGTCGCGGAAATCCAATTCAAATGAAAGTAAAGCGGAAGCAAAGTTTAAATACAAGTGCCACGACAGAGCCGGGTCAAAACCAAAACATAGTGGGTGATTGCCATTTATCAAGTTAAAATATCAGCCATATTCTTCGGTTCGCCAAGAGATTCCCCATCACAAAAGAAGGAGCAATTAAGAGCGGTACCTAACACTATCCACGAAGTCAGGCCCGGTAATCGTCTGCGGGTCCTCTAACCGTGCTGAGGCCACATAGCATGCCAATACCTAAATAAAAGATGACTAATACAGTACAAGATTTAAGTCACACTATCATGCCCCTAGTATATATAATATGCAGAAAAGAACTGTAAAGGGCCCAAGACAATGCCAAGTGGCATATCCCTCTCCTACCTCTGCACCCCTTCCCGTTAGTGCAGAGACTGGCCAGCTCGGTGTTATAGCATATCAATTTCCTCGTGGTGGTGCACTAACCACGTCATCATCATATCATATCATATCATCCCATCTCTTGCCCGATGGTGCTGGGCTATCATATCATGCTCATATCGACTCGATAGACTCAGGGCACCCGATGGGGCTGGGCTACCCTATACCCTAGCAAAGACTCTAGGACTATCACAGAAAACGGCCGTCCTGTATTCAAACACACATAGTAAACACATGCTCAGTTCAATGCAATCCTAGCATGATACTACATGGCATGCTTTAATATGCAACAAAACTACACATTACATGACACATCAGGCAGGAGGTCCAGGTTACTGAGTAAGTCTCGTAGGATACTTACCTGAAGATGCAGAACAGCAAGATAACACAAGAAAGGGCCCAAATGCAAGTCCAAAGCAATCCAAAAGCAATATACACCTATCATCAAGCCATTTCCATAAGCTACCGGACCAACATTCATACACACGCATCCCAAGTTCTCAACATCCTCAAAACCAACCGATAGTAAAACCGTTTTCCAAAACCTTTCCGATACGTTCAACATCAACCAAAATCATTCTTCCAATTTCCTTTTCAAAACCAACATCATCAAGCCAAGACAGAATCCCGACATTTGAAATGACACTTTTAATATAACTAAAAGCTCAAGATCAAATAGTTCAATTCCCGTCAAAGCCCTTCTTTAATATCGAATATTAAAATCATATTTCAAAACTCATTTCCCAAAGCTTTCCAAAATCTTAAATCTCAAGTTAAGTCAACTCATTTTTTAAAACAATTCCTCAAATCATATTATAGAGATAATTCCGGCATTTTATTCCAAAACCTTATCAAAATTAATAAATCATTTTTAGAACAATTTATAAAATATATATAATATTTAATAACACACTCCACATAATATCATAATATATATATATATATATATATATATATATATATATATATATATATATATATATATATATATCAATAATACCATTTTTACTCACTTTTATAATATCAAGATAAAATACCAACATCACATAAGGTATACCATATATATAACCCAAAATCAGTAAATCTTACTTTTACCCCATTTATAATATATATTAATATTTTCAAAATATATATATACATATCCAAAATCATATAATATAACTTATATATAACTTATATATATATATAACATAACACATTAACACTTAACATATATATATATATATATATATATAACATAACAAAAGACCCCTTTTTAAAACTCACCCAAAAGCCCCAAACTGAACTCAATCCGGAAGGGAAGCCCAGCCTGAAGAGAAAGAAGAGGAAAGGCCCAAACCCGAAAGAAAATAAAAGAAAGAAAGAGGAGGAGGATCTGGACCAATTTAAAAGAAAAGGAACCCAACCCGGATATGAAATGGTATAAACCCGGAAGAGCACGGGTCGGCCCATAAAATAGGCCCACTACCCAGGCTTCCTCCTACCTCGGATTCAAGCCCTGTTCTTGGACAACGGACGACGGAAGAGGAGGGAGGAGAACCTCCGGCCTTCGGTGGCTCCCTTCCGACCCCATACTCACCCAATTCCGATCGAAATGCGATTCCGACCAGGACCCACCCATCAAGTAAGAACGAGCACAAGAGAGGAGGAGGGAAAAGAGGAACTCACCGAATCCTTAGCCCGGAAAATGCTCGAGGTCGCTCGGGGAGCTTCGCTGGAGACGGGGTCTTGTTGGAGACAACCTAGGGGGGTGTTAGGGTGTTAAAGTTTCAACTTTGCATGTGAGGACAGAAAGAGAAAGGAGGGAGGAGGCGGCCTTACCGAGCTTCGAGCTCGAAAACAGGGGAGAAGAAGAGAGGCGACGGCTAGGTGACTACGGGCTCTTGGGTGGCTCGTCGGGGGCTGCTGGCTTGAACGGACAGAGAAGATGACTCGTGGTGGCGCTGCAGCTCGTCAAGGAAGAGGAGGAAGGAGTCGTGGAGCTCTCGGCTAACAGGGGAACAAGGGGAGTGGGGGCTGCGGCTTTCAGTGGTGGCCGGCGACGGGGCTGGGCTCCTGCTGGTGGCGACGGTGTGGTGGTCTTGTGGTGGCGGGATGTGGTGGTTTGGTGAAGACGGTGAGCAAGGAGGAGATGGGGGTGGTTTGTTTTAAAATGAAAATGGGAGAGAGAGAGAGAGGAGGGCTGAGAGTTTGGTGGGTGCAATTGCAGTGAGGTGGTGAGGTAGTGTGTGCAGTAAATGGGAGGAAGACAAGAGAGGGGACCAATTTCATTTGCCAGAGAAACCGAGAAAGGGAGAGAGAGAGACAGAGAGGAAAAGAAAGAAAAAGGGAAATGAAAACATAAAAGAGTGGTCCCTACATTAAAATGAAAAGATTCCCGGAATTCAAACCTCGAACCCGCTAATCTCGACGCTCGATCCCAATTCTGCCCACTAAAAAAAACCCGACACTCGACAATTTAAATCGAATTATAAAATCGTTATCGGAACAAATTAAGTTGTCCAGACTCGCAACTCAAAAAGCGGAATTAAATTCCGTAAAAGAAAAATCTAAATTCTAAAACGATGCCGGAAGGATTTTAAAATCGAAACTTGGTGCTCGAGGACGGGTTTTTTATTCCACTTTTAAAAATTGAAAAAAATAATAATGTATCTACTTAAAATAATATTAAAATAATATAAATATATTCGGCCTTTACATACAAATCTACTGTGATGCATGTTTGCTCTTTCTAATTTGAGAAATCTTGAAACATTAGAAAATCTTTCATTATTCTACTAAATTTTGTTTAAAAAAATCAATGTTGCTCACTCCCAAACTAGATTAATTTAATTTGATCAATTTTAGAAGGGAATAAGTATGGTTGTTAAACAATATGGATGCTTAATAGGAGAAAACTCGATTACTGCTTTATTATTTAGATCGATTAGATACTCATATTAGAAAATGATATTCCATTAACTTGGTACTCGTTTTGTAGGTTAAATTGGATTCACTATATCCGCAAGAAGATGTTTGAAGAATCTCCTCAACCCTTCTCCATTGGAATGAGGCTCACAAGCTAGTGTTCCTACATAAGCTTCAATACGAAGAAGGTTATATATTCTTGTCTTTCTAAAATAATGCATGGAAAATGTTCTATGTGCTATCCTTCTAGGAGCTTGTTCACTAGCATACGAGCATTAGTGGGATGAATTGTTAGATGATACCATAGTTCAGTTAAGAATTCTAGATTTCTTCGGTTTGTCCATGATGTACAAGGGTTTCATTTTGACATTTGAAGAATTGGACTAGTTGTAATGTTGTTTTTCTTATGGTTTTATGTTGCGGTGGAATTGATTGTGTTATTTTTAATTTTGAGTGTGAAATAGAAAAATATTAGGGGACTAAATGAGAGTATAGATTATACCCAGGTATATTATACAGGGAATAAACCCTATTTTTTATAAAATAAAAATGATTTCATACATCGGTTCATGTTAACAATGTAAAAACAGCCCCATACGTGCACCAATTTAGTATTACACACCGGATTTTGTTAATTTTTACGTCGGTTCAAGAACCGATGTATAAACATTTATACACCGGTTCCATCACTAATCTGTTTGTTACATCACTGACCTGTACATCGGTTAGATACCGATGTATATTAGTTTTTTGACCCGATGTAAAATGCTTTTTTTGGCCTAGCGTTATATTAGTTCAACACATTTTAAACGGCGCACTATATAACTAACTGCACTACATAGCTAAAATAATTTGATGTTGCTAATGTGTCCGAAGAAATCCGATTTCAGAATCCCGTTCCATCGGGATCCGAGATCAAGTAGAATGCGAGTGACCTCGAGTGATCGGACTTACCTGAGATGCGCGATGAGATATCCGTTCGTGCACCATAACATGGGCCGATCCGAGCTTAAGCTATCCGTGATCTACCTTCCTCCCTAGGACTACATCAAGTGTCAATTTCTGCTGGCCGAGACTAATCCCGCTTGAAAAAGGGGCGCTTCAAGGCCAAGGAATCCGGCCTAAGCCTTCAGAGATTCCCGTTTCCGACCCCTTTTCATTTCCATTCTCCCTCCTATATATAGTGTACAATTCTTATGGGTATGCATTTCCACATGGAAGCCATACATTGCCAAGTGTCATGTGATCCATGACATGTGGGATGAAGGCATGGATGCCATGTGTTATGGCATGCTTGTAGGAATTGCGGGCGGTTTATCGTCCGCGGATGACTTGAGTCTGTATCTCGACTCACATTTGCTCATTTCCTATGTCTGTAAGGTTCTATTTGTATAGCAGAGAACCTCGTTTATGATTATGTATTCCTATTTACTCATGATATTGTAAATATTATTATTTATGTTAGTGCATCGTCAGTGTCAGAATCACTCCTTCTAAAAATAATTCCCTATCGAAAATGTTTTTTTATTCTTAGATACTAACCTTCAACAAGGTTGATTATGAAAAACTAAATAATATATTTTACGGATTTTTCATAAGGTAACCCTGTAGTTAAGCCTAATTCACATGGTAAAAAGAGTTTTTGATATTTCGCCGGGTAACCCTGGACTTTCGAAAAACTTTGTCTCATGCCCAAAATTTTTATTTTGGTAAAAAATCGTGATTTTGAAGTTATAGGCGGGTAAATAATATAATATTTATAAATATCATGGAGTCTTTTCATAAATATATACTCAATTTCCAGTAGAAGAATCTGAAGGGAGAATGATAGCAGAGGGAGGAAAAGAAGTGCAAAGGCAGCCTGACGGTAACTGGTGGCTCCAATGGTGACAACAGGTGAGAGAGGGGTGGCGGGCAATTGTAGTGGTGCTGACAATTGCTGGTAGTGGTGTGGCAACATCGATGGCTGGCGGTGGCTACAAATTGAAGGTGAGTTTTGAGAGTTTGAAAATTTTGAATAGGTTCTACTAAAATTTCAATGTAATATCTATCAATTTAGCTTATATTGATTAGGATGAGTGATCTAGGGTGTGAAATTGCGCCTAAATTGGAAGCTTTAAATTTTGAATTATGAATTTTAAGGTTAAGGGGTCCAAAAATTCGGGGTTGTTTTGGTTTTGGTTTGTAGGGATCCAAAATGTATGACTTAATTAGAGCAAATCCTTGTTTGATTTTGTTTATAGGGGTTTTAGTCACTTGTGTTTCAAAGGATAGACAATCTCTAGTCTCTTCAATTCTCAAACCTTAAGTTCATTTTTATGCAGGGGTCAAGCCTTGGACATTCGTGCAAGAGCTTGGAGATGTTGTGCTTATCCGAGTTGGTTTCCCTCACCAAGTTATAAATTTAAAGGTATAAAATTCATTGCATTAAAAAAAGGTTCAAGGAGGTTGTCACCAAGTTAGAAATTTAAAGCTAGGGTAGCAAATGGTTGTCACCAAGTTTGACAACCATAAGTTTGGCCTTTTTTTAGCCTTCAATGCTAAAAGACATCATGAGGTATATGCTTTGATTACATTATCAAGCAAACTCATATTGATATAATGAATGCAAAACTAAAAAGTTTAGATGCTCTGTTATGTTGGAATGTTCAAGCCATGGCTGGATGTGCTGATTAATATATAGTTATGGTATATTGCGCAGTCTTGTGCTGTCGGTAAGGATAATTACATGTGACACTACGCACATTGTAGCTTTTGCTTCATTCATTCGCATATGTGTATGCAATTAGGGATCTTTAGCTCTTAGCATTCAACCTTTAGTCTTCAGGGTTTATTTCAACACTGGTAATGGAAAACAAGAGGGGAACTTTAGATCTAAGCATTCAACTTGCACTTGTTTAAAGTATCATTTCTGTAATTTTCTTACACATGAAAATCCAAGTACCCTTAATGTACTATAAGGACATGTGACCTATTCTCCTACACTCGTCCTTTGGTTTCTCACTATCGAAGCTACAAAAAATGATAAAGTTGAGAGCATTATTACTCCTTTCAGCCTGCCTTTCTTTTCTTATCTAAATGATTTGCGAACGGATTGCCTCAATTCTCTTTCCCATTTATATATGGTGTTATCTTTTTTATTTATATTTTGGATTAATGTATCCTATAAATAGGCTTGTAAACATTTTGTTAGGATTATCTTTGAATGGAATATCAGTTAAAAAAACCTAGATATCCTATTTTGTTAGTAGGCTTTATATGTTTGCTTTGATTAGTTTATTGAGAGGTATTTCATTAGTATGTTTAAGGAGATATTAGTTGCTCACATATTTTCATGGAATCAGGTGAGTTTTACCTCCATCTTGTCTTTCTTTTTGAGAATCAACACTTTATACTAGTTGAATGGTATTAGTTGCCCAATAATTTAGCTTTTATTTTTAGCCATACTAAGTTATTAACCGTGCGCAAATGCGCGAGGTGTTGTCATCTTGTGTATAATCCGTCTGCATGTTCAACCAATCTAAAACAACTTCATAAGTTTAACGGGCAAATATGTACAATAATGTCTCACTTAAAGTAATTAATAAAAAAATACATCAGCCTAAAATATTTGCAACTCCACATGCTATATTGTAGTCTAGTAGCTAGTAAATGGAAGATTCATTATGAAACAACACCAAGCTCTTCAGTCTCACCTTCATTAATCCATCTCATTCAACTCAACATCTTTTGTTCCTTCCAATAATTTCACTACAATACAAAATGTAGATCAATCAAACAAATAATTGAGGAAGGATTATTAGAACTTCCATAAAAAAAGTAATTTCAGACAATGCCATTCTGAAAGATAGCCTCTCTTGTAGACAATGACATCAATTAGTGAAAATCATACGAGCAACATTTAAGATAACCCATTGTCGAGAAATTGAGTTATCATACTACAATACACATATGGAAACTTATATGCATAAGCAAAAGTCATCTATTAATGTACATGTCACGCTTTAAAAATGATATGGATTAAAAGAAAAACAGAGTCATCCATCATTACCTAGTGTCAATGAGATATAACTCAGAAACAGTGGCTTTTCAAACTATGGTAAGAAGATACAATCTTAGGAGGCTCAACATGCAACACAATAGCCACAATATCTACAACAATAACAAAAAAATGTAGTAAATACATACCCAATAAAATGTAATATGAATTATATAATAAGACACATAAGCATAATTTACCAAAGTGTCGATAAGCAACGACATTTCGAGGAACATCAGTCAGTTTGCAGCGCTTGTATGGACCAAAAGAACTCTCGCCAACAACGCGCACAACTTTAGTCCCATCATTTATACACAACTTTTGCTTGTCCTTTGTATTTAAGAGAGGATTTACATCTCGAACAGGACATTTGAGATATCATAGTTGAAGCCAGCTTTAATGATGTTTTTGAATGCATCAAAATTAACACCGAACATCTTTGACCACATCTCATTTTCCCTTTAAAAAAACAATCACAAAAGTTATATTATATTATATTATATTATATTATATTATATTATATTATATTATATTATATTATATTATATTATATTATATTATATTATATTATATTATATTATATTATATTACATTATAAGGAAAAATGAGACATAACCACACATCCACAAACATGAGGGAAACAATTGTAGTTTAGAAATACCTTCTCATCAACCAATATTAGGCTTTCATGCTTTGTCTTTCCTATAAGAGTCTTTACTCGTAGTTTCTCTTTCACAAACACTCGAATTGTACGGTCTTTCGTGTTAAAAACAAGCTGGTTAAGGTATTTTTTCTGCTTCATCTAAACTAAAAAAAATTAGCTACGTAATTATATCAACAGTTAGAAAAAGGATAAATAACAAAAAAGGTGAATTTTTACTCAATAGAGATGCAAAAAGACAAAGCATGAAATACTATACGGCAATTTAAAAATGATATGCCACCAAAATGAATGAAAAGGAACCTAATACATGAAGTCAGTCAGTATTGTAGATTACGTGCATCATAACCATGTTTAAAGATGCAAAAATAAAAGAAGAATCACTGTCAGCAGCAGCAAATTAAAGTCAAACTCTAAATCGGCGAGTCATCAAATATAACCTTAGAGATTCTGCAATTGCATAACAATAGAATTTGTAAATGTTATTTTAGCTATATTGACTTTCAACATTGGTTTAGATTCTCTTATGGCATAGATGCACTTTACTTGCAAGCTAGATTCTTCACTTATATAGTGATTGCTTTTTGAAATGGCAAAGACAACTTGTGATATAGTAATTTTATCAATTAAAAAAAAAACTATTATTATAAGGGGGGATAACAATATATGTAGAATTTCCATGTTTGTTATATTTTGACAGTTTTAATTTTGGATACATTTAACATCCCAAATCACATATATGCAGAGTTGTATCTTTTTCCTGCTTCTGGATATGAAGAATCTTTTTCTTATAAATGCATGCCTAATACGTAAGATGTAGATTATGGCCAATTTTCCCATTAAATGCAAATCTACCACAACTGGGACATACTAACAGTTGTTAAATTCGATTCAAGGCCTTAAAGGATGAAAAATTAATTAAAGGATTTGTGATTCACTACTAGAATTTTGTTATTTAACATCGGGTAAAAGCCGATGTCTTTCAAAAAAAATCGATGTCTATGTAGGGGATGTTAAAAGTCAAAACTTTTTAACATCGGGTAATAGCCGATTTCTTTGTATGTTATAACATCGTTTATATTTTAAAATCCGATGTCTTTGTATGTTATAACATCGGGCTTTGGCCGATGTTAAACATTTTTTACTTTTAACATCACCCACATAGACATCGATATTATTTTTTGAAAGACATCGGTTATTACCCGATGTTAAATGATATATTTGTAGTTTTTTTAATCACGGTAACCTATGCGGGATTTGAACCCGCACCTTTGTGCTTGAGCACAACGCTCTACCAATTGAGCTAATAGGCTTAATTACATCAACCAAAAGTAGGAAGATTCATAGAAAAATAACAAAGGCTCTCAATGCAGAGAGTATGTACTAGTGCATACTTACTACTGAACAAGAGTTACAAGACAGTCAAATGACCAAGGTATCATACATTGTAGTTGGTTGGTCAAGTGATACACGGATGAAAAAATATTTAAATCATAAAAACTCTCCTTAGCAAGCACCATCTAGTCAAATGCGAGATTATAGCACAAAGGTGTATCAAAAAACAAAACACAATGCACTGTGCAGTGTGTACTAAAAGCAATAAACAGCACTAGGAAGCCAATATAAATAGTGAATAAAGCAGATAATAGAGTTAACTCAGCTCAGCAAAGCTAGATAGCTTTCAATTCAATTTCAGAGTTCAATTCATGCTAAGTGCCTAACCTTTAAGATAAGCTCGCTTTTGAAACGACAAATTAATCAAAAGAATATTCTGACAAAAAAAAATTCAAAAGAATATTGGATGGAGAAAGTGAACAGAGGTAGTTACTGTAACAGCTCGGTCACTTCTAGGTCTTTGAGTTCGAAGTATGCCCTCCAGCAGTTGTAGCACTCATCCCCTTCCAGTGTTGTGCAGTAATCTAAACAAATTGAAACCAGATTCAGGGATTCAGATTCAAAGGAGACGATCATATACCAAACACACTTTATAAAAAAAATGAAATCACCTATGGCCTGCCCAAAGTGACTCTCATCAGATCTAGAAGTTGCTTTTTTGTCCAGCAGCAATCTTTGGATTAGTGCAAATACATCTCCCTGCAAAAATGTGTTCTAAAGATTTAGCAACTATAAAAACAAAGAAATTCTAATAAGTTTTGACTTGATGATGCCAAAAGTGAAGGGGAGTTTCAATCCATATCCTGATTCCTGGAAAACAAACATAATCTTATCTTGCACCTTGAAAGGGGAGTTTAATAAGACCTCATTTCTTATATTCTGCAACTAAATAGATTAATTCAAGAACATAATGCTCATGTTTTTAAACTGGTTTTCGCCAACAATTAATCTTCATTACAAAGATAGAAATGAGTATATTGGGCTAACAACACCACTGCTCTGACCATTAACTAACAAAAGGATTCCAAGAATCAACTTCAAGATCATTAAATGAGTATACTGGGCTATGAAAATACTGGCACAGCACAATATACTATTTAATCATTAACAATAATGAGGAGCAACCATGTATAAAAGATACTTGTGCACCTTAAAAACACTATACAATGCAGGTTTTCACTAAAATGTAGTTTTTAGGTTCTCCAAAAAAGAAAATTAACTTTTAAATGTGACAAGTCAAAGTTTAAGCATTAAAAACAAAAAAGACACAGGAAACACGTCACAAATACCAAATTTCATAGACATTTATACTTATTATGATCATATTACTCTCTACCAAAAAAAATTATGATCATATTACAGTGGCACAGAAGTGGAGTGTCAATCACTTATTAGACACAAAGCATAATAATAACAGGACTATTAAATAGAAATAAAGAAATACTCACATACATGGAGGATGACCTTCACCTTAGGTTCCAACTTCCTCCATTCATATGGTTTAGCCGTTGTATCAAAGCCCAAACATCAGCTAAAAGCCGCTTCCCTGTAACGCATTTAAAAATGTCAGACCCTTATAACATTACCATGCAAATTTCTCATCCGGACAAGATAACTAACTAACCATCATTTCCACCAATAGCCATTAGATATCTTTGTCCCACAAGAGCTATAACATGTCCATAACTTGGTCCTGGACCAGGACCATGAACAACAACTCTGAGAAAAATAAGCCAGAAGAAAGACTACCACTAAGAATAGACTCAATCTAAAAAAAGTGAAGTAAAGATTTATGAAATACATGAGCAATTCATAATAATGAGTATTGTTGAGCAATCTGGGTACCAAAATAAGATAAATAAGAAGCTCATGATTAAAGAATGTTATATGACAAAGATTCTCTCCTCGCTCATTCCCTTCTTTTTATTAGTATGGAGTAAAGGTAAAACATGTTAACTCACCTTCCTCAAGAATCAATACTGCTTCTTCAATGATGCCCATCAGTTTGTTCGTCGTCTTACTTGTTACATTTAAATCACTAAGTAATTCATATATATATATATATATATATATGGACCAGGTTTAGTAAATCCTAGTTCACTTGTATCAAATTGCACATCAGCAATTCGCTTCTCAAGCTTCAGTAGAAGCGCTGCAAATGAAGAGTAACAGACGAAGAAAAAAGCAATTATATACTGAATCAAAGGTATTTGAATCCTTTTAAATAACCAATATAAGTATAGAATTTACACAATTTAAAACCTAATCAAGACAAATGACAAGTCAAGTTGTATGATAAGTTATTTCACAGCTCAAGCTTGCAATCAACTAGATAATTTACCTCTAAGAATAGAAAAATTATCTGGGTTACACTTCTTGTCATTTGAGTTGTCTATTTCCCTTCTTTTGATAGAGAGATCAATGCAGCTTTTGCTTCTGAAATGCAAGCTGTCAAGAGTGTGGAAGGCAAATCAAAGGAAGCTGCATCTACACAAATGCTTTCCTGCGCCGCACGCCATATCACAGTTACTTTAAGCACAACAATCAAATATTTCACATCCACACAAAAAATCAGCATGAATACTGGGGCAGAGAGTGGACTATGCAGTTTGAAGAAAAAAGGAATCTACTACACGCCAGAAATAAGGCAAAAGAAAAATAAAAATCAAGTCAAAGTAATAGAATCCCCAGTCACGATGCAAGTGAAATCATGATTCCAGAAATTCGAGTAAACTTCTTAGGCAAAAGCGAATGAAGCAATCAAAACTTTGTAAACAAGGAAGAGAGAAGGACACAAAAGAGCCAAAAGTGCTAATTTGAAGCAAAACACAAGATAGATGAGAGAATGATCATCTCCTGTACAGGATCACTTCTTCCAGACAAGAAGCCAACAGACACATATACACACCAACCAACCAAAAAGAAAACAGACACATATACACACCAACCAACCAACCAAAACAGACACATATGCACACCAACCAACCAAAAAGAAACATAGGTAACAGAAGCAAACAACAAATGATCTTGCTAGAGGTGTTTGAGGCTGAAAGTAGAGAAATTACATGTCTTTTAAAATTGGATTCTACTGGATAATCTTGAAACAAATCTAGAAAAGGAGTTATTGCAGTCTCCAAGGAGCACAATATGAAACCATAGAAAGATGTTGCAAAGACAATGAACTGTGTAAATAAATAACAATGAATCACAGGTATTCAGCAAGTATAAGCCTTACTACTCACCAAATTGTGAGCTTCGTCAAATATAAGTACATTGTCTGACCATGCTACACTAAGTGTGGATAGATCTATAGGGGGTGAGAGAGGACTTACTGGTGATTGTAGTCAGTGTTAGTGTTAGCGTCTTCTCCATAGTCACTAGCTAGAGCCATGGGAGAGGCAGGGCTTGTCTCCAGCGGGAATTTGAGGGGGCGATTTGGAGTGGAGGGGAGAATGAGGAAGGTTGCTGGTGAGGGGAGAAAGAGAGGCGGCGACGGTCTCTGTTGGCGAGAGAGATTGAGAGAGCGGAGAGATCTAAAAGAGGTCGGGGAAGATGGAGGCGTGGCGGTGGTTCTCACAGAGGGATTGGCGTGGCGGTGGTTCTCACAGAGAGATCTAAAAGAGGCGTGGCGGTGATTGAGAGAGCGGAGAGATCTAAAAGAGGTCGGGGAAGATGGAGGCGTGGAGGCGGCGACGGTCTCTGTCGGCGGTGGTGCTGTTGGCGGCAGAGGCTCGAGAGTGAGCACCGGGACAAGAGGTGGTGGTGTAGGTCTTGGCTAAGGTCACTGGTGGTAAGGAGCCAAGGAGGAGAGTAGCGTCGGATTAGGGATCTGGCAAAAAGATGGATGTGTGTAAGAACGAGGGAGGAGAATGAGAGGAGGAGGTCGGGCATACGACAAGGGGTCAAGGGCGGAGGGTGAAAGTGATTTTTTCTCCTGGGCGGGTGTTTAAATTAATTCATAACTTGAATCCGCGCCTTTTATAAAAAATTTCAAAACAAATATTTAACATCGGTCTAAAATATAGGGGGATGTCTATTTTATTTTTAACATCTCAAATTTATAAACCGATGTTAAAAAACTGTTTAACATGGCAGGTTTTTCTGACTGATGTTAATGACCCGATGTTAAATACCAGAATTCTAGTAGTGATTTGTGATAATTATGAGCTATGTTCATCTTCTCTTTACATTTAACCCTTTCTAGTGGAAGAAAATAGGGGAAGTTTGAATATACAAGTCACACAACTAAAGAAAATAATTAAAGGATGAAAAATTAAGAAACAAGCAAAGGAAATTTCTGGAATCTGAGCCGCCATCTACTGCTTCAGGACATCTAGCTATAATGATTGTGACAACTTTTTTGAGTTACTTTCTAGGAAACTATCATTATCTTAAAAGCTATTCTTTAAAATTAGAGTTCTTATCCTTTTTTTTGCAGAAAAATTTGACGGTGAAGCGATGATATTGTAGGGAGTTCTATCCAACATTTTCGTTAGAGGCAAAGACTTTGTATAAATGCGCGGGGAATGTGGCATTACTCGTAAGAACTCTACTGATTCTCAGATACCTTAATATCACTTCTTACTCATTAGAAGCTTATATATTTGCACGTTTGTATAAGTCAGAAAGTTGATTTATATTAATATTGTTTCTAGTTTTTGCTCAATTTTACATGAGAGAAATATATTGCTTTTGTGCTTTAAATTTAGCAAAGCAATCAATTTATACCCTCAGAAGTTATATATCTTATAGTTTTGCAAAGTAATATATTCTCAGTTTTGATTACCGACAATGTCAATCATGTAAATACTCGGAATTTTAAATCCTAAAATTCGGAAAAAGGAAACTAAAATCAAACTTAAAACGAATAGTTCATGAAAATCCGCCAATTTGGATTTAAAACTTATGGAATGGATTTCTGACCTAAATAAAATTTTGAAAAGAAACTAATTGAGCGAGATAGCGGGAAATTGGGAAAAACTAACGCCGAAAACTAATTTTGGGACTAACCTCGGATTCAAGCTCGCAACATCGAACGAAGACACTCGCACTCACTCTTCTAGCCTAGCCGCCCCTCCCATGTCAACCCTAGCCAACTTGGGATCATGTGATTTAAATTCAAATGTGGTCAAAGATGCCATCTTTCCCAAATTGGAGAAGCACCCACATTCTCCTTTTTTCCATCTCTTTTCTTGCACCCCTTCTTTGGGTAATAGACAAACTCCCTCATTATCCTTCCACACAATCAAATCAGCCTCCCAAGCAATAAAAATATGAGATTTGTCTCACTTCCTCCTCACATCCCACACAAGAAGCCTAAAATACCAAATCTTATCCAAACTTTGGAGACAAAACACAAAACCCTAAGAGAGCTCTCACCTCTTCTCCTCTCCTCCTTTGCCGCCACCACATATCACCACCACCAACTCCAACCCTCACCACCACCGGCCACCCTCACCACCACCACCGCCACCAAACGCCGCCCCTCTCTCCTCCTTTCCTCCTTGTGTCGTGAGCTCTAGACCTCACCCATCACATATCCTCCATTCCTTCTTGATAGACAAGTACTCCAGCAGCTCATTCATCCTCCCTTGTTATCCAAGAAGTCATTTTGAAGCCATTCAATAGCCCGGAAGACCAGGATCGAAGCCCCGGAGCCACCTTGGTCCATTCTTGGTCTAGCAAGGGTAAGAGATCCTTTTTCCTCTCCTTTCACCTCTAAACTTCCAAAGTTTTCACCTTTAACCTCCCTAGCACCTCCCCAGCTCACTCAATAAGCGGATCTAGGAACAACAAGCCAGAAAATCGCCCTCAAGCCACCCCAGGGAAGAAAAGAAGAAAAAGGAAGGAGCTTGGGTGAGAAACCTCTATTTCCCTCTATTTTTACGTTCAAAATGAGTACTAACATATTTGTGTAAGTCATGGTAAGGTTTGGGTAAAGGGAGAAGTGCTAACAACAATAAACAAGGCTGGGAAAGGGCTTCAATCGACGATTCAGGCTCGGACTCGTCGTCGCAAAAAGGAACTCGCGGTCGCGAATCAGAACAGAGCCTAAGGGTTCTGACTCGCCACGGCGAGTGTCCCATTTTGCAGCAGCGAGTGAGATCACATGGGATGCCCTAGGGCTCCCAGTCTCGTGGCCGCGAAAAGATGTTTCACGGGCGCGAGACCCCTCGTGGCGACGACCCCACCCTCGCGGGCACGAGGCTCTCGCGGGGGCGAGTGGGCATTTTGCGGCCACGACTTCCCTGTCCTTCACGGGGTGCTCGCTGGGATGACTAGCAGCGGAAAAAACCCTTTTCGCCTCGGCGAGACACCCCTTGGTTGAGAGCTTCAAACCCCTATTTCTCTAAGCTTTGCCGAACGTTTTCAAGAACAATTATTCAACGATTTTGGGAATTTAAATGACTAACCTAATGACTTGACTCGAGATTTGGAAAACAAACTTCACGAGTATTTCAAGGTCGGAGATACTAACATATGACTTGGTTTTCGAAATGGTTTTCAAGGCTACCTTGGGGATTAGACTTAATCAGTGACTAACTAGCATGATGATATGATTGATTGACTAACAACATATTTGGGTGACTAATAGCATGTGTGATGTGACTAATGGCATGATGTAGAAGTAAGGTACTATCATAAGAGTAATTTTTACGAACTATTATATACATGTTGAGATGATATGAGGATATGATCTTATGAGCATGTGAAATGGGATGAGTAATTGATGGAGATTATTGTGGTCTTATGAGGTGTTATGGTTTGATGAGTGGTTGAGTATGATGAATGGGATAATGTGATGTGCTTACTTATTCGATTGAATGCTGAGTGTGCCTTGAATGCTTGAGTAGCTTAGATGTATATTCATATTCCGCTATGTATGTAGGTGATACTATCTGATTATGCTTGCTGCTTATCGGGTTCTTCTTTTGTTGTTCTGCTAGCCAGGTAAGTTCTCTCGGGGCTTATCTAGATTGATCAGACCTCTCCCTGCTTATATGTGCATGATGTACTAGGTTTTTCATTTCATAATAAGCATGCCGAGTAGTATTATGCTAGGTTGCATTAACGTATGAGCATACTGATTCTTTATGCCTTTATAAACAAAACGGTCGTTATCTATGAAGTAAACAGAGTCTTTGCTAGGGTCATAGGATGGCCAAGTCCCATCGGGTTCGTCCCGAGTCATTCAACTCATTGGCAACACATCTACAATTATGCCTCTATTATTAACATTATTACTTTCTTTTCGCAAGATCTCACATACATGATGATTATTTCAAAGCATGCTTTGGGCTGGGCTTCATTACGGGCTTGATCCAATTAAAATGAAATAGAATGCATTCATGAGCTGGCCAGTTTCCACCCTAACGGGAAGGGGGGTGGAGGTAAGAGACGGATATACCACTTGGTATTCTGTTCTAGGGCCCTATTTAATATTCCGCATATGTTATATAACTGCGAGCATGATTTTGTGTTAATATTCATGTTCTGCATTGGAAGCATGTTATTAGGTATAACGTGCATGTGTATTTATATCTGGGGATCAGATATGCGGCCTTCGATCTGATCCTATGCCTGCTTTATTTTTTTAGGTATAAGATTATGTATAATTGCTAATGATGTTTGAATCTTTGAGCGTGGAACTCGGGGAACGGTAGGTAAAATACTAGCTTTCCATTTATAGGTGGGCGTAGAAGTCTCCAAGGAGGTTGGAGTAACATGGGTTAGGAGGTTGTGATGTTTTGCCCCTCCGGTCGGCTGTCCCTCGAAGGACAACATAGATCATCTCTATGCTTATATAAATTGGGCTCGAGGGCAATCCCTCTCGAAAGGGATCATATTGAATTCATTTAGTGATTCTGTGTTGAGTGTTAAACTTAACCCCCATGCATCAATTACGGTACGCACACGACGAGGGTCCGTGTGGCATGGGGGTAGAGCGCGTCGAGGTAGGAGACGTCCCCTTCACCGAGTTGTCGCTGATCGCGCTGAGGAGAGAGTGGCTGACGACCACATCGAGGAGCGTGCTTATTGATGATCACACAAATGAGCGAGCCACTGAGGATCGCGCCGAGGAGTGAGCTTCGCCACCCCTAGTAGATGAGAGAGCTCTGGTTCTGCTGGAGACGGCTATTGCTCAGCTAGAGGCCGCATTGCATGACATGCTAAGTGAGATACGAGGATGGGCTCGATCTACGGCACCGACGCCTGAGGTTCCCGTTCAGCCGGCCGAGCCCGTAGCCGATGCACGTCCTGAGAAGTGCATCGACTGGGTCAAGGCGTTGGCTCAGTCCCGCCCGCCGATATTTGCTGGAGAGATTGGAGACGATGTTGAGAGATTGTTCCATGAGATGGATGGGTTGTTCGACTATGTTGTTGTACCAGATTCTGAGAGATAAAGACTTGCCGCCAGCCTTCTACGGAGAGATGCTTTTGACCGGTGGTCCGTGTACAAGCCGGACCGGGCCGAGTGGACCTCTGACTCGTTTAGAGCCCTGATGCTGAGAGAGTATTGTCCTCTTGGGATGTAGACAACTCATGAGGTATCCTTCCTATGTGGCATTTACAACCAATCAACTTCTGTTTCTGCTATCGTCCGCCAGTTCAAGAAGGAGCTAGTATACTGTGGTCACTTGTGCCCTTCATATCAGAGTCGGATCCGTATGTTGTCGATGAGATTGACACCCGCTATAGACGTCCAGTTCAGGAGCTGTTAGCTTTGATCAATTTATGAAGGTCATCCTCATGTACCACCACCAGAGGATCCTATCCAAGACTTCGTACTCCACTTTTCTCCCTGAGGCAAAGAGAGCGAGACCAGATGACACTCGCGGAGATGACAGACCTGTGAGAGGAGGCTATGGAGGAGGATTTAGAGGAGGACAGCATAGAGTTGCATCGAGAGCACCCCCGCCACCCGTTCAGGCTCCTTATGGAGATGCGCGAGTGAGGAGTATCACTTGTCATGGATAATTCGAGAGAGGACATTATGTTGCTTCTTGCCTGAACCGTTCGACTATCTACTTTGTTTGCGGCACCATGGGACATAGAGCTACCCGTTTCCCCTAGATCCGTGGAGCCCCGCCGACTGCACAACCAACGAGACTTTCCACAGCTCCCCAGTCGCCGCTTTTGACATATCCTCAGGACCGGGGATGAGGAGGCACTTCTTCTAGAGGCTGAGGAGGAGATTGTGGAGCAAGAGGCTTTGACCGAGGAGGAAGAGAGCCATCTGGGACAGGATATGGTAGGGGATCATCTTCAGCAGGGCCATCTAGGTCCGAGTATGATCGCTGTCAGAGTTCGGTAGGCAGAGGACCAACATTACTGATGTATATGTAGCCTTTTTATTCGCATCTTTTAACTTCATATTTCATTCGATTCCTAAAGTAAAGGTTAAAAATAATACAAATTTGTGAAGAATAAGCTAACGTGCAAGAAATAGAGTCTGCACAAGTTTTGTTCAAAATATGTAGGAATTGGAGGGGAATCGGAGTCAAAACGAAGAAGTCAAGAGAAGCTGAAAAGAGGTCGAAATCGACATTCTGGTCGATATCGACTGAAGACCTTGACATGGACTTTGAGTGTCGAGACAGACCACATAGACCAACCTAGAAGATCACTCGATATTGAGTGCCTAAGTCGAGATCGACCTTGCCCTATAGATCGAGTGGAATGAAGCCCGTCGAGCAGAAATAGACTAGTCGATATCGACTGGAATTTGACACGGATTGGACGCGCTTTTCAAGACGCATATTAAAATTCTATCAACATAGCCACGGTTTATATCAACATAGCCACAGTTTATCTTCTTTATTAGATAAGATTATGTCTTAAGGGTCATTTCCTTTTTACCCTAACATGATTATTAGTAATTTAGATATTTACCAAAATAAATATTTCTCCTATTTGTTGAAGGATAGATTTTAGATAGAAGATATAATCTACTTTTCTTGGCTAGCAAGGATTATTAACCTATAAATAAAGCCCTAGGGGGTTGGTTTTTATGCATTCCATTCCAAAAGATACAATACAATAGCTAGAGAAGTAGAGTTAGAGAGAAGCTTTAGGGTTTGGCGTTTGCGAAAGGCGACGTTGGATTGTAAGGTTTCGGAGTTTTAATTCATGCAAGTTTATTCCTTTCCATCTGTGGTGTCTATTGCGATGACGAGCAAGTAGTTTCCCAAAGCTTCTAGGGTCGGGGTGAGCCCGACGTTAGCCATGCGTGTTTGAGGTAAGTACTTGATGTTGATATCGTTGTGTCTATATCATCTCCTACGATTCTATGTTTAGTCCTAATCGCAAGAAAAGGGATTCATGCTAACAACTTGAGTTATAAACATAAAATTGGTAGAGACAATTAGGTTTATTTGCAAGAGTATTCCTAATCGTTGGTGTACATCAAAAGCTTGTCCCTCGGGTGAGATAGCGCAATTGTCCGTCTTATTTGCCTTATTGCATTTATTGGTTAACGTTGTGGTAAAGCCTAGCCCTAGAAGTTGCCTTTTATATATTTGATTCACTTATAAAAACACTTTCTTTTCTGTTCATACTTCTTCTATCATCCTCTTGGTCTTCGACCTTTCTTTGCCGAATCTAACGTTTCTAAAGGACCAGTCAATTTCGACCAACTAAGTCGATATCGACTATATTGCCCCAGGTCGACGTCTTCTGTGTCGATCCTCATCTTCCTGCATCTGCTGCTGAAGTCGATTTCGAGTCATCCACTCGATATCGACTGTCCTGTGTCGATTGGCAGTCTTCTGAGCCAGGTCGACTTCGTCTACTGACATCGATGTCGACCACCCTAGTCGATATCTATTTTCGTTTTTGTCTCTGCGGGTTTTTTGTTGCAGTAGGAATCGACAGCCTAGGTCGACGTCGAGTCTACTGCTCGAGATCGAGGCTTTTGGTCGACATTCAGGACGTGACTTCGAGACTATCTAGGATCCCGCTGACACGCTTCCTCGTGGATCATTCCTAACTACCCTTCTACTATAGCGGAAGGAAGTCTTGTAATTATTTGCATGGATAAGGATTCTGTTTGCTTCTATATTTTATATATTTGTTTAAACTTGATTTTCTCCCTCCGAACAAATTGGCGTCGTTGCCGGGGAAGCTATCAATCGCGCCCTAGTAGTCTATTCTCACGTTCTTTGTAAGTTTTGCTTTATAGGTGTATGCGACGTGCTGATCACCCACCCGCATTCGGAGGTTTAGATGATCCTGAGAGCTATCTTCACCTTCGCACTAGAATCCAAAGAGCTATGGCGGATCAAGAGACCCAGGCTTAATAGATTGAATGCCTAAGGAAGCAAGTCGAGGACTTCACAAGTAGAGAGGCGGTACAACGAGAGCGTGTTGATAGAGAGGAAGATGCAAGAAGGCAAATTGAAGCCCAAATCAACACCCTCCCTCAGAATGTCAAACAATACATGCACCCTATGCTCTCAGTGCCTGAATCGGCCATTCTTATCCCTCACTCTAATTTTGAAATTAAACATAGCTTCTTAACTGAAATTAGGCGACGTCAATTTGAGGGAAAACCGAATGATTGTTCTCTTGAGCATATTTCTTTATTCCTTGACTTGTGTGATACAATTGCGGATGGACAAAGCCTAAAATACGTTAAACTAAAGGCTTTTCGTTGGTCTCTCGCAGGGAAAGCACAAGCATGGTTGGAGAGCCTAGCCCCCTGATCGCTCCGCACATGGGATGAAATCAAGGATGCTTTTCTCAACAAGTTCTTCTCACCATCCAAGACGGTGGTCATATGCCAGAAGATCATGGCTTTCAAACAAAAGCCTCATGAAACCCTGGCGCAAGTGTGGGAGCGATTCAAGGAGCTGCTGAGGTCCTGCCCTACGCATGAGCAACCACCCTACGTCATCCAGGAGATCATCTACAACGTCATGGACGTATCTACAAAGAAGAGGATCAACACCTACACCTCCTATGGGTATCTTGAGCTCCTACCACAACAAGCTTGGGATACTATAGAGAGGTTGGTCGAATTTGACAACACATATGGGACTTCTGTGGCCTCCGACTCAAAGCCTGCCCCATCTATGCCACTCTATGAGCCCTCTAAGGAGATTGATCCAGGCGTCAAAGAGCAATTCATGCAAGATCAACTCAGGAGGCTTCAAAAGCAAGTCAAATTCCTCTCCGCCAACCAACCCTTCGCCGAATGTGGCTCCGTCAGGCATATCACCACCGATTTCCCCCACATGGAGCAAGTACAACTAGCGGAGACTCACCAGGATGCACGCTACATGAAGAATCCCAATCGCTAGGGGTACCAAAACTGGGGAAATCAACCACCCTAATACCACCCCATGGATTCACCGCCTTACTGAGCTCCAAGCTATCCGGAGAGAGAACCACAAAGGGATGATGTCCAATTCATCCTTGATGAGATGAGGCGGAACCATGCTGAGAATAAAGGAGTGCTCAACCATCTTACCGCCCGTATGGGGGAGATGGACACTTGGAATAAGAACATTGAGACCCAACTGGGTCAATTGGCGGCCCAAATACCAAAGCCTCCCGGCAAACTCCCTGGGAAACCACAAGAAAACCCTAGGGGGCAAGCTGGGCACATTGCCGCTATCAACCTGAGGAGTGGACGCACATTGAACGAGCCACGGAGCAAAGGAGAAGTCGCTGAAGACGTAGTCGATGTCGACACCCCCCAGTCGATATCGACGGCCCTGTCGACGTCGAACTCATTGTCGATGTCGAGCCCACTGCGAAGCACACAATGGAGCCAGAGAGGCACTCGATATTGAGTGACCCGGTCGATATCGACCACCAACCCGATGTCGACCACTCTGCAAATCGACCACAGCTTCATACTCCACCGAGGTCGACTAATCCAGTCGATATCGACCACCCTGATGTCGATGTCGACCTGTCCAGAAGATAGAAATCGACCACTTTGCCTCCAAATACATCCAAAGCACTTTCATATCCTGCCAAGGCACTGCAAGATCCGGCAGACACCAAAGACACCAAATTCCGACGCTTCATGAAGATCTTACAAGGTCTAACAAATATAGGCTTTCTCTATGCAATCTCGACTCGGCGAAACTGCGAGCCGCTTCGTTCTTTTCAGTATCGTGCGTGGCCGACATGAATGTTTCAGGTAGAATTACGGATGTCTGAAATTGATGACAGGCATCATCATGCAATTTGGTATTGCTGTTTTCAGCTGGATACTTCTTTATTTTCAGAGGGCCTGTATGATGGCTAGTTGGCCACACTTAATCCGATTCCCTGTTTTCTCGTATTGAAAGACTAATTTCTCTCACTGATTAAACTAGCAGCTCCATCTTTATGCACTTCATTCTCCATGAAAGCTCGTAGACCTTTCAAGTTTTTGAGGCCTAGTTGATGATCGAATCATCTGTCAAAGTTCGTTCGCGAACTTGGGAACTGACTTTGTGTATTCTGTGGAGGGATGCTCGCGAGTGTGCTGTCGAAAATAACCTTTCAAGCTGAAAAGTTTCAGCCACCCCTTTTTGTTTCATCTCCATGACCGAAACCTCGGACAGTATATACATCTCAACCATGGTTTTTAGGATCGAGATCCTAGTGTGGGATCGAGACAAAGGCGTAGGATCGGATCGTAGGATCGGATCGTAGAATCGTAAGATCCTAGACAAAAAATAAATAATAAAATAAATAATAAAATAAAAACAAACCATCCTAAACAAATACCTTAATGTTAAAATAAAACTAAGTTTTTCCTCCATTAAACAAATTAAGTAACTAAAATAGTCCAATAATAAGCACTTAACATTCATAATTTGCCAAGAATAATGTCTCAAAAGGTGACAAACAGACAAGGATAATGTCTTAAAATATGACAAACATACAAGAGATAAATCACACATCCAAATATCCAATGCCATCTCTAGTTTTAAATGTCATCATCACAATTAACCACATCATGAACAATTACAGGCGCTGTCATCATCACAATTAACCACATCATGAACAATTACAGGCGCTCAGACGTGGATTTGTCGAGTTGAGTAACGAAACAAAGGGCTTAGGGTTTCAATTCAACGTCTTCACTCTTCTGCCTTTAATTTCTAAGGAGATGGGCTGCCAAAAAATAAAAAATAAAAAGGCTCATTGTATCGAGAAGGCCCAATATCCAAACAAAACAAACACAATTACACAAATATGATTTTTGCTAGGATCGGATATTTTTTCTAGGATCGGTAGATCCTAGGTAGATCCTACCGATCCCATAGGATCCTAGGTAGATCCTAGCACGAAAGAGTCTATATGCCCGATCCGGATCAAAACCTTGCCTAGAATCGTAGGATCGTAAGATCCGGATCGGGATCGGGATCGGGATCCTAATAACCATGATCTCAACCGAATTGTTCGTTAGTCAAATCCTGAATCTTTGAATTTCAAACAAGTGCTACAATAGAGAGACCTCTTTTTCCTTCAAGTGCCGCTATATTCCACATATATTTATCCGAATGAAATGAACAACAAACATTTCGCTCTTTTTATTCTTCCCTGCGATAGTATATTAATCTGAATATCTATACTCCTTTCTTTTATCCTCTAACTGCTTCAATTATTTATTTCCACTGAGTTAAACAAGTAAGCGGCCCCCATCACTTTTTATTCAAGTTTTGTTGTTAATTCAATCAAAACATATTTTTCAATACGTCAAATTCATCAGAATAAATAATCGTTCTCCTTCATCCTACATATTGAGCTATGTATTTATATATAATCGTAACAGCATATACCTTCCTTTCTCTTGATGACAGTAGTGTGTATGAATCAAGAAGCATGGTGCCAAAGCATAACAGTAGCTGTAGGATTCACGGACTCAAAATATGTTCACGATAAGGAGCACTTTTCCCCTTCTGATTTGCATAGCAGCATCCGTTTTACTTTCGAGAAATCGAAGCTTTTTCCCCAGCTGAGATCCCCTGGTAACCTTGCGGGCTATTCGTGTCCTCGACCTCAACCATTGAGGCATGTTGGACTCCATGTTCTTTAATACAATTCATGAGTTAGCAACTGCATTTTCTTCATGAATGTTTCCCCTGCCCCTTTGTTTGCGATTCTCATTGAAGAGCAACCTGCAAACAAATCTATGACAGCAAAGGAAGATTAGTATTGAGGGTTTTATGCTCTTTGCCAATTCGCAGGTGAGTTCCAAACAAGTTCGGTACGCGATGTTTCAGTTGTGATCGAGTTGGTGTACAATCGATCGCGATCGTTTTGTGTGTTGATCCGAGATGGCTCCGGGCTGGTTTAGCAAAGCCAAATTCCGTGAAAAGGACCCCAATTGGCACTACCAGAGGTGTTGAGTTCGTGATCCCAACCATCTAGTTTGTGGACAAGCCTCGTATCATGGCTGGTGTCCCCCTGTTTTTGATCTAAAATAGCAAACATCCACCTGCTTTGGGGCGCTGCTATACTTGCGAACATATATATATATATATATATATATGACAGCATGGAAGCAAACTATATAACCTACTGCTCTTTAGCTACTTGTTCACTCATTAGCAAGAGCGCAGCGTGCTCATTCATATTAATAAACACCGTTGTATTATAATCAGTAGGCAGCCACATAATCCACCATGTACGCAGGTAAACCATTGTAGTGCAGGTGGGTTGATAATTTTGCCTCAATTGTATACTGATTTGGTGCTAATTGTTGCTCGTACAGGACATGTGAATTTGTATAGATATTCCCATCTACATATACATATATGTTCATGACAGTATATATATATCAAAGGCTTTACATGATAACAGTGGCTATATATACATATATACTTTGAATGAAACCGAACAACCTTTGTGCAAATACATACCTATCTATATATCACGACAGTAGCCTTCCATCCGGATCTAAGCTGTCGACTTGCTTCCTTTATTAAATTACATTGGAACCTTATCAAAGCAAAATAGACCGATAATTTACCTTGAGAAATCACCTCTTAGGGCGAATGGTTCCCACAGACGGCGCCAATGAAGATTTCCGAGCTTCGTACGGTCCGCCCTCGATCGATTATCGGCTCTCCGTGTTCGGTTCGTGCAATTCGGTACAAATCCCGCTTCGAGAAAGACCTAAAGTTTAACTGGAAGAGTCGAAACCACTTCCGATCATCCAAAAACCGACCTTTGTGATGGACGATTAAGCCCTCTATTTATAGGTAATGAAAGTGGGGCTGCTGCCCAATATTTTGCCGCCCAATTGGCGTCGGATTGGTGCCCGATTGCTGCCCCAACCTCGTGGTTTGCCTTACTAGTGAAGATACCTCGTGGCTTGCCTTACTAGTGAAGATATGCGGTTCTCTTTGCCGCTTTCTTACGTGGGTGTATGTATTTGCCTACATGATTTGTGTATATGTATATATATCATCTGATTGTAACCATACTTACTATATACATACCTATATAGAAGTTGGGTCATGTGTTAACAACTCTTACGGTGTTAAATGTTAACAAATCAATATTCGGTAAAATTTATCAAATATTCATCACAGTTACTCAATTATTCATCAAAGCTTTTGTTAAAATTAATCAAATATTCATCACAGTCACTCAATTATTCACAATTTCCCAAATATTCATCAATATTCGGCAACATTTAAGAAATATTCATCACAGTAACACAATTACGAGATTGGGGGTGGATACACGCGCAAGGGTTTGAGTTTTTTGGGTGATAATATTTTTTAATTAGCAATAATTATTAATTGAAATGAATATCTTAAATGTTGTCGAAAAGCTTTGATGAATAATTGAGTGACTGTGATGAATATTTGATAAATTTTGCCGAATATTGATTTGTTAACATTTAACACCGTAAGAGTTGTTAACATTTGATCCGTATTCTATATATATATATATATATATATATATATATATATATATATATATATATATATATATATATATATATATTATAATCGTTATTTTTGGGGTTTAATTTATATAGCGGGAAACCCCTATTATTTTGTCCTATTAAGATCGTATAATTTCCTTTTGGTCGAATCACCGTGTTAAATAGTTAGCCCTAATTTCAGGGCATCGTCAGACAAGATTCAACCTAATAGTAGCATTAAAATTAATAATTAACTAGGATACATGCAACACCAAGCTACGTGTCAATATTCAACACATAATTAATTCTCTACACACCAATTTAGTCTTATGAGTCCTAAAAAGGTAAAAAAGGCATCCTTATTACTATGGATTAAGGTTCGCTACGAGTAATCTACAAAATCCTAGCAATAATCTCAACTAGTTGTGTGGGCTAAAAGAAATCAACAATATTCAATAATAATCACAAGAGAATCGATATAACTCAACAAGAATAAAAATCTCACAACTTTATCAAAGCAAAGCTTCAATTCATAGATGAAACGAAAGAGTTTAACACTCCATGGCCATGGAAGCTCCCCTCTAGGGTTTTCTCAATTGATGATCCTAAAGTGTATTAAATGATGAATTAGATGTTGAATTAGATGTCTACGTTATGAGTCCTTAAATATGCCAAAGAAAATTGGTCAAAATAAGATAGAAATATCAAGATAAAAGGCAGACAATAGGAAAGTCAGCATTTCGGCATTTCAGACATGTAGGAGGCTGCAGGGCGGCCTATGGGATCAGTGAAATCGTCAGTCCTGTCCTTCGATCCGCGGGGCGGCCTACTTTTCATGACATTTTTTTTCCTTTTGAATTTGGTTCGATGTCAACATGAATGATGTAGATCTTGGAAAGAGGTTTCTAACACATACTTACAATAGTCAATCATACTACTGAGGCCTCCGGAAAGTGTGTTAGAAATTCAGCTTATTGAGCAAAAACTTCTACTAACATGTTCTTCACTTAGGCTCTCGAACTTTGACTCTACTCTCATGCTCTTCACTTTTATTCCTCCTCTTGACTCTTCATTTACCCCTGAGCCTCCTCATTCGTCGTCGGATCTACATCTACCTGAAATAATCCATAAAAGTGTGTAGATTCCAACTCCACCAACATAGCAAGTGTAAATGCAAATATATATATATATATATATATATATATATATATATATATATATATATATATATATATATATATATATATATATATATATATATATATATATATATCAAAACATGCAATATGGACATCTAAATTAAGCTAAATGCATCCTAATATGCCTACCTAAATGTGTGCTATCACCCAATCTACGGAGTCACACTGTCCAACATTACTTCAACCTGGTCCATCGACATGTGATCTCCTCGGGGTCTCAAGTAGCCCCGTTCCACCTTACGGATTCCCTCCTTATTCCCGTCATCCAAGGTGTCATCCCACGCCTCTCCCTTGCATTTCACTCCCATTATGATTTCTTTTATCTTTGGTCGAAGTGCTCCCAACGTCAATAGTGCACAGGTGCATGACGCTGACCTACCCGAACAGAGACATTCTCGTTACACCACTGCTTAGAGAAATGACCTCCGTCGCACGGGCCATGTTACCCTCATGATTCAACATGACGGTAAATGCGGTTCTCCCGTCAATAGTTTCTTTTCCCATACCATGTTTGTAAATTTTCGCTTCCTCCAAGTCAAATTTCACTGCCCCAACTTCGTCTATATTCTTCATCTCAAAAATATCTGTCACCGTGTAGTGCAGAGGCTTTGACATGTGTTGCAAACCCCATGGCATCCACCATTGTAGCCTTCAATCCACGTCTTGCACTTTGTGGTGCATCCTTCATCTAGGCCTGCACCTCGGGAACGTCCTCCTAGTCATCCACGTTAAGGGTCATGGGTGGAGCGCTCAATCCAATAGCCCCCACGAATGGAGCTGATAAGTGATCCCCTCCACTACCCTTCTTCGTAGTAGACGCATGAGAAGAGGTGGTTCGAGTGAGATGGGTGGTATCCCCTATGATGCACGAATGCATAGATTTCTAAGAGCCAAACTCGTTCCCCCGAATTGAGGAACTTAAATGCCTCCAAGTCAGCATGATCACATACCTTGATAGGATCACGCCCTTTGATGCGGGACCATCTTCTACACCGTCATCTACACCTCCGGACACGCCAATCATCTTAGGAGACGGACCTATAACTCGAGCCCGAGCCAAGAAGCTGCAGAGAGACTCATTCTTGTTTGTGAGTCATGCCTTATTCTCGAGCACGGTTCAACTCCCCGAGCCTACGTTGAAGACCTACATGTGCATTGGGATCAAGATTGTCGAACCATCTTAGGCACATGCTAGGGCCGAAATATTCTAAGTGTGGGAACCTTGTTTTATTTCCTACTTTAGTAACTTTTCTACTTAAGTTATTTTAGGAAAATTTAGGGGTATTTTTATTAATTTCTTTTAAGTGTTTCTTTTTATTAATTTCGGCCCAACAACCCATATTATTGTTTAATATAGGCAGCTGATCTCCTTTGTTCAGAAGACACGTTCAATTTTTATGAAAAGTTCATCCTTTGTGTGAAACACAAGTGTAAGGAAGTCAATCGATTCGAAGCGTTGCTCATCAATTGCAAATTGGTTATAGATCTTGCTTGGTTTACTTTGAGTTCGTCAACCTCGCGAGAGCTTGGTGATCCAGGTAATCACAAGTCCCCTCCTTGTGCCTCCAAGTTGTCCGCTTGGTTGTGTAAGGTTGTAGAGGCGGGCTTTGTAGTCGTTGATATTTGGTTCCTACCCTCTTTGGAGGCCTGGGGTCTTTATCTCGTTCTACCTTAGTTCGAATCACCCTTCTATCGGTCTTTATTTCATCGTTTTGTTGAGTTTAGAGTCGCTGAATTTTCGAGTCTTGTTCTTGTTCTTGAGTCTTTACTTCCGTTCTTGTCTTTGAGTCTTGATTGTCGAAGATCGGGCCATCCTACGGCTAACCCCGTATCAAATTGGCATCAGAGCTTAGGTTTCCGACATCAAAGTTGTGTCTTTTGTTTCCCTAAACTACAAAAAAAAACAGTCCGAAAAAAGTTATACAAAAAAAAATAGTCTCTTTGTTCTTGGGTTTTACTTCTTAAATTTTTGAATTTGATTGCATTAAACTTTGTTTGTAATGATTATGGTTGCACTTATCCTAAACACATCCTATGCCGAGACCATAGCCACGTTGGAAGCCAATTAGCACCTTTGTGCAGCCAACAAAATTTGTTGAAGTGGGATCTCCATTCGGCATCAACCAAACACAAATCACAAACCCTAGTTTGTTTGCTTGTTTCTATCTTTTGTTATCCTAGATCTATCTACTTTGTTGCCTTATTTAATTTCTGAAATTTGTGGTAGATATATCTCATATTTTCTATCATAGATTATAAAGGGCATAGATAGATTTAGTTACCAAATTTAGCCAAAGTTCCATCTATATATATTTCATTAGGGCTACATAAATTTTATTTTTCTTTCACCATAGTTTAAATTTTCAACAGTCATTTTATTTCATTGTTAAGTGTTCTTGCATTAGTAAAAAAAACAGTCATCCGAAAAAGTCAAAAAAAAAGAGAATACATTCAAAGCTTTGCCCTATGAGGATAAAATTCACTAGGGGTAAGCTTCAAAAAAAAAAGGATTGTCGAGTCTAGTGCAAGAAGCTTCAAGGACCAATTCTGGTGAAATTTCACAGCCCTAGTTCAAAATTCTCAAACACATACCTCCCAAAACACAAAATTTTTTTTTAAGCCCTACCTTGCAACTACAACGTCCTTGCTAAGGGTTTGAATCAAAAAGAGGTAAAAATCCAAGTTTTTCTTTCTTTTCCTTCATTTTCTTTTCATATTTTGGTGTGTCGAGTACTACAGTGTCCATACCGACCCCATACCGACCCCCCAGTCTCGGTACAGCTCCTGTCGAGTGTGTCGAGTACTACAGTACCCATACCGACCCCCCAGCCTCGATACAGGTTCTGTTGAGTGTGTCGAATCCTGCAGTGCCCATACTGACCCCGTACCGACCCCCCCCCAACCTCGGTACAGCTTCTGTCGAGTCTGTTTCGGGTCGATTTCGAGGCTTTCGGTCGATTTCGACCTTCTTTTCCAGCTTTTGTCGAGTGGTTCTTGCTATTGTTGAGTCCCTTGTTGCGTGTTTCTTTGTCCTTTCCCTTGATTACTCTCTTTTGATCGTTAAGTCCTTGCTTGAGTGTTGATTTACCCAAAGTGGATTGCCCCAATAAGCTTGTCATAACCAATTAGAGAGAAGTGTGTGAGAGAAACACATTGTGAGTTTGTTTATCTTTTGCTAATCTTGACATCATTCCGTGTTTGTCTTTATTTGCAATGTCTAACATTCAGGGTAACAACGGGAACAATGCCAACAATGGCAAAGATGACAACAATTCCGAAGCAACCATCTCTGCCGCGGTGTTCAACACCACAATGCACACTCTTAACACCACCTTGGCGGCAATGATGGATAGGTTGACGGCTTTGGAGGCTAGACCATCGGGTTCTAATAACCTTGGTGGTCAAGGTAATCACGGGCGTGTCGATACGCCTAATGATGATAGGGAAGTCCGAAATCCTAATCCTACTCCTAACCCTAATTTAATTAATCCGTTGTTTGAGGAGCACAACTCTCCACGAGGGGAGAGATATGGTAGAAATAACGGATTTGTTAATGCGCAGGGGCAAGGACGGGGAAGAGGAAGAGGCCGTGGCTTCCAGGAGGAGTTCTACTATTCGTAGCGTGAGGATGACTTCCAAGATGAGGACTATTGGGAGCAACGCACGAGGCGGAATGACAGAGGAGGACGTTACCAACACCGTGAGCATAGAGATCATGATCAGGACGGCATAGGTAAGGTCAAGGTAACAATTCCTTCTTTTGATGGTAAGACAGATCCAGATGCATATATAGACTGGGAAACTAAAATGGAACAAATCTGGAACTGTCACAATTTCTCTGAACCTAAGAAAGTACAATTGGCTTCTTTAGAATTTCAAGGGTTTGCTCTTATTTGGTGGGATAATTTGATTAAGGAAAGAAGAAGAGCCCTTGATGCGCCTATCGCGTCTTGGAACTAATTGAAATCTTTAATGAGAAGTAGGTTTGTCCCTCAACATTATGCTACAGAGCTTAGGCAACGCCTAGAAAACCTTAAACAAGGTAACAAATCTGTTGAGGAAACCTTTAACCTTATGCAAGAAACCATGGCTAGAGCCAATATAGTGGAATACTATGAAGATACAAATGCTAGGTTTCTTCGTATTTTGCATCTCGCCTTAGCTCATGAGATCGATTATTTTCCTTACTCTACTCCTACTAAATTACTACATTTGGCTATTAAAGTTGAACGTGGAGCTAGATACAGGAACCAAGGCGGAAGGATGACGAGTGGGCAGCCCCAACCATGGGGCCAAAGCCGGCCACAGCAGCCTCAAGGGCGGCCTAAAGGAGGCTACAACTCTCGGCCAAAGCACGACTAAGGGAAAGGGGAAGGCCGAACAGTCCAGCAGCCCCCCGACAAGGGCAAGGCACCTTGGACTGGACGAGATTCGTCTGGGGTATCTACTGGCCCCAAAGGGAGTAATCCTAACCCCTCTACTACTAGATCTAGGGACATTGTGTGCTTTAAATGTCAGGGTAGAGGTCATACTATGAAGGATTGTCCCAATAAAAAGACTCTCATGATTAATCACTTAGGCGAATATGAATCTGAAAACTCTTGTGATGAACATGAAGAGCCTGTTAATGAAAATGATCAGAATCTCAACCTTCTTACTTATGATGAAGATGATGATGGCATTGATTATGAACATGGTGAATCACTGATTGTTAGGAGAGTCTTAAGTATTGTTCCTGCACCTTCTGATAACAATCAACGTGAAAACTTATTTCATACTAGATGCTTAGTTAAGGGTAAGGTTGTTAATGTGATCATTGATGGGGGAAGTTGTTGTAACTTAGCTAGTCAAGAGATGATTGATAAATTACAACTTCCTACTATTCAGCATCCTAGGCCTTATAGATTGCATTGGATGAATGACTGTGGTAATTTAAAGGTGAATATGCAAGTTAAAGTGCATATCAAACTAGGACATTATGAAGATGATGTGTTATGTGATATTGTACCTATGCAAGCCTGTCATATTTTATTAGGACATCCTTGGCAATTTGATCGTAAGGTCTTGCATGATGGCTTTACTAATAGATATTCCTTTACTTTTTAGGGCAAGAATGTAGTTCTCAAGCCTATGACGCCAACCCAGGTGGCCGACGAGACTGAGAAGCGGAAGGTAAGTAAAGGTGAGTTAGTTAGGGAGGCTCAGTCGAGCCAAGTGTCTACCCCTACTCGGCCTAAAAGTGTATTTTTGGCTTCCAAAAGTGCATATTTAGACGAGTTTGCGGATGGGGAAACAACCCTCATGCTCCTATGAAAAGGGTTGAATATGTTGAGTGAGGAGCTTCGAGCTACCCTCCCTCCTCGCATCCTATCTCTTATTGAAGAGTATACGGATGTCTTCCCCGAGGACATACCAGCAGGTCTACCCCTATTAGAGGAATTGAGCATCAAATTAATCTTATTCCAGAGGCTTCTTTGCCTAATATGCTTGCTTATAGAATGAATCCCACTTAAACCCACGAGGTTCAATCCCAAGTCCAGGAACTGTTGGATAAGGGATACATTAGGGAAAGTTTGAGTCCATGTGTCGTGCCTGTGTTGTTAGTGCCTAAGAAAGATGGTTCTTGGAGAATGTGTGTAGACTGTAGGGCAATTAACAACATTACTGTAAAATATCGCCATCCTATACCCCGCTTAGATGACATGTTAGATGAGTTGCATGGTTCTTCTATCTTTTCAAAAATTGATTTAAAAAGCGGTTACCACCAGATTAGGATGAAGGAAGGCGATGAGTGGAAAACAACCTTCAAAACTAAATTTGGACTCTATGAGTGGTTGGTTATGCCTTTTGGCTTGACTAACGCTCCTAGTACTTTCATGAGACTAATGAATCATGTGCTTAGGAATTTCATAGGTAAATTTGTTGTTGTGTATTTTGATGACATTCTTATCTGTAGTAAATCACCTAAGGAACATGAGGCCCATTTAAGGGAAGTACTTTCTACTCTAAGATTAGAACACTTGTATGCAAATTTGAAGAAATGTGAACTATGTCATGATCAAGTGTCTTTTCTTGGATTTGTAGTGAGCTCGAATGGACTGCGTGTCGATGAGGCAAAGGTCAAGGCGATCAAGGAGTGGCCGACACCCACCACCATCGGCCATGTGCGCAGCTTCCAAGGTTTGGCGAGCTTCTACCGGCGGTTTGTGCGCGACTTCAGCACCATCTCAGCCCCTCTCACCGAGCTCACAAAGAAGCGATGCGAGTTCAAGTGGGGTGCCGCTCAGGAGGAGGCCTTCTACATGCTCAAGGAGAAGCTCACTCAGGCGCCATTGCTGGCTCTCCCTGACTTCACTCGGCCCTTTGAGGTGGAGTGCGACGCTAGCGGAGTTGGCATTGGAGGCGTGCTTATGCAGGAAGGTAAGCCTATTGCCTTCTTTTCTGAGAAGTTAAAAGGTGCATGTCTTAATTACTCTTCGTATGACAAAGAACTTTATGCATTGTTTAGAGTCCTTAAGACATGGTCCCATTACCTTTGGCCTAGAGAGTTTATACTTAGGACTGATCATGAATCTCTCAAACATTTTAAGAGCCAAGATAAACTTGATAGGAGACATGCTAGATGGATGGAATTCATAGAAACATTTCCTTATGTTATAAAGTATAAGAAAGGGAAAGACAATGTGGTTGCTGATGCTTTATCTAGGAGACATGTCCTTTTGACCACTTTGGATTCTAGAGTCTTAGGCTTTGTATACATTAAGGAATTGTATGAGAATGATGCTGATTTTGGGGCTATATTTCGAAAGTGCCTAGATAAGGGTCCTACCGACCAATTCTATATCTTTGATGGATTCTTGTTTAGGAAAGACCAAGTGTGCATACCTAGGTGTTCTCTTCGATTGTTATTGGTTAATGAGTCCCATAGTGGAGGATTAATGGGTCATTTTGGGAGAGATAAGACCTATCATACACTTAAGTCACACTTTTATTGGCCACATATGCTTAGGGATGTAGAACATTGCCTTAAGAGATGTATTGACTGTTTAAAGGCCAAGTCTAAGCTCATGCCCCATGGATTATACACACCACTCCCTACACCCTCAGCCCCTTGGGAAGACATATCTATGGACTTTATTGTGGGATTGCCTAGAACTAAGGAGGGGAGGGATTCTGTTTTTGTGGTGGTAGATAGGTTTTCTAAGATGGCTCACTTTATAGCATGCCATAAGACTGATGATGCTACAAATGTTGCGAATTTGTTCTTTAAGGAAGTAGTTAGGTTGCATGGTGTGCCTAAGACAATTGTGAGTGATAGGGATGTTAAGTTTCTTAGTCATTTTTGGCGGACTTTATGGAATAAATTGGGAACTAGATTGTTATTCTCTACCTCTAGTCACCCCCAAACAGATGGCCGAACTGAGGTGACCAATAGGACCTTAACCACTATCCTTAGAGCCATTTTAAGGAAAAATTTGAAGCTTTGGGAAGAAGCCTTACCTCATGTGGAGTTTGCTTACAATAGGACAATGCATTCCTCAACTAAGATAACTCCTTTTGAATGTGTATATGGTGTTAATCCACTAACCCCTTTTGATCTTACTCCATATCCTGAGAGAGAATGAGTCTTTTGACGCAGGTAAGCATGTTGAGTTCGTCAATGAGCTACACGAATGGACGCGTCAACAGCTCACGCGGAAGGCTGAGTACAACGCCAATAAGGCCAACAGGGGGCGCAGATTGGTGACATTCCAGCCAGGGGATCTTGTGTGGGTGCACCTGAGGAAGGAGAGGTTTCCCAACAAGCGGAAAAGCAAGCTTGCTCCGCAAGGAGATGGACCTTTCAAGGTTCTGGAGAAGGTGGGCGACAATGCCTACAAGCTGGAGCTTCCTGGAACATATGGCGTGAGTGCTACCTTCAACGTCGCGGATCTCATTCCTTACTTAGCCGTGGATGAGGACATGGATTCGTGGTCGAATCCTTTCCAAGAAGGGGAGGTTGATGCGGGACCATCTTCTACACCATCATCTACACCTCCGGACACGCCAATCATCTTAGGAGACGGACCTATGACTTGAGTCCGAGCCAAGAAGCTGCAGAGTGACTCATTCTTGTTTGTGAGTCATGCCTTATTCTCGAGAACGGTTCAACTCCCTGAGCCTACGTTGAAGAACTACATGTGCATTGGGATCAAGATTGTCGAACCATCTTAGGCACATGCTAGGGCCGAAATAACTTTTCTACTTAAGTTATTTTAGGAAACTTTAGGGGTATTTTTATTAATTTCTTTTAAGTGTTTTTTTTATTAGTTTCGGCCCAACAACCCATATTAGGGTTTAATATAGGCGGTTGATCTCCTTTGTTCAGAAGACACATTCAATTTTTATGAAAAGTTCATCCTTTGTTTGAAACACAAGTAAGGAAGTCAATCGATTCGAAGCGTTGCTCATCGATTGCAAATTGGTTATAGATCTTGCTTGGTTTGCTTTGAGTTCGTCAACCTCGCGAGAGCTTGGTGATCCAGGTAATCACAAGTCCCCTCCTTGTCCCTCCAAGTTGTCCGCTTGGTTGTGTAAGGTTGTAGAGGCGGGCTTTGTAGTCGTTGATATTTGGTTCCTACCCTATTAGGAGGCCTGGGGTCTTTATCTCATTCTACCTTAGTTCGAATCACCCTTCTATCGGTCTTTATTTCATCATTTTGTTGAGTTTAGAGTCGCTGAATTTTCGAGTCTTGTTCTTGTTCTTGAGTCTTTGCATCCGTTCTTGTCTTTGAGTCTTGATTGTTGAAGATCGGGCCATCCTACGGCTAACCCCGTATCACCCTTCCTTCGACATTAGCAGGTACGACAAGTCCATATCGTCGATAAAGGCACCTTCCAATAGCTTTTCCATGATCAAGGATCTAAAAGAAGCGTAATCTACGCTCTTATCCATCACCATAGCTTTACGGGTCTTTTGAAGACCATATTGAATGTTGGGTACTCTGTTCTTGTAGCTTCATTTTCGTTTAAGATCACCGAGTAATTGAAAATCATTCATCTTCACCATCCTAAATCTTGCATAAAAATAACAAGAACACACAATACGATATTTATTATATCGAATATGATGACAATTTAGTGATTTGTTAAAAAATTATTAAAATTGTCAAATATGATGATACTTGATATTATCAATAGATAAGATCAAAACAAATGAAATTGGTTGGTAAAAAAATGTTTAGATTAAAGGTGTATGTAGTAAGCTTTTTTTTTAGAACTTATTTAAAATAAATAGGTTTAGTTTTGGTCTATGTCCATTTTAAAGGGACATTTTAGGTCCATGTCTATACTTTTTTTAAGTTATTAGGTGTGTACAGTATAAATCACAATTTTTTTGCCACAAAGGTCTATACACGCACCCATTATGAGTAGGGTGCACTTCGGCGACTCGTTCTTAAAACAACGATAAATTAAAGGATCTTGATAGTTGATCCTAAACTAACTCCAATGGTATGGCGCAAATACTTAAATATGCACATTTTGTTACAAATTGTGCTCCAATGGTTAATTTTGAGTGTTCAAAATGTGCACATTTGCAAACAAGGTGATTATTGAAGGTGATAGCTTGAAAGTAGTGGAAGCAATTAATGATAGTACCAAGGTCGATTGGAAGATATGTAGAACAATAGAGAAGATCAATCTGATGAAAGAGAAGTTTGACAGGATTGAATTCCGACATTGCTTCAGAGAATCAAATGCAACAGCTGATTATATTGCTAGATTTAGTGGTATTTGTAACATGTCGACCCTCCCCTTGCATGGGGACTTATTTAACATCATCCGTAGGGATGATCAAGAATGAACCATGACTTGGCTATGCGTTCTACTTTTTGCCTACTGTAAAAAAGACACTTCATCTCCCCTATGTGCAAAAACTTAACTTTTCAATAATATATGGTTCATTTTTACTGGTTATTTTAACTTTTTTTTTCCTTGTTAATTTAATAATATATATTTAGAGATGGGTGTGTATAAAATACACATTTAACCAATTGAGTAAAACATCAAAAAGTGATGTGCATTTTTAAACAACTGTGTAAATGTACACATTTCACACTTAACAATTGGAGTTAGTCTAAGAGCATTCCCAAGAGGCTCTCTATTTTGGAGACTTTTGGACTTTTGGGGAATATTAGGCTTAATTTTGGTACAACAATTTCTCTAACCCATTCTCTAAAACAGGGATTGATGGCAAAAAAAGAGTCTCTTCCCCATGCAGCAAATTCCCAAAAAAAAAATTTGCAGAGACGTTTCCCACATTGATGAACCCTAAAATTAAGAAAATCTACCTTCGAGGTTCAACCTTGTTGTCAACGTAGAAAGAAGATACGGTGAGTTCTTCTTCAATTTTCCACCGAGGTGCGCCTTCATATATCCCACCACCGACTCCGGCATCGAGATGGCCTTGGCCGTTTAGATTATGAAGCACAGTATATTCACGAGGCCCAGCACCCCCCGGAAGTCGCTATTGAACACCGTCCGACACACGAAGAGCGAGATGGGAGGTCGCATGTTGAAGAGCTTTCGGTTGAACTCTTGCACCACCACCGGCACATCCGCTCCCACTGCCAGCGCCCAGCGGCGGGAATCCATTCACCCAGGCAGCAAATTTGCCTCCATTGCCGAGAACACTGTCTCAATCTCCCCCTCTTTGAACCCCCCGTGGTAGTCCTCGTCGTTCAACAAATTCCATACTTCCATCCCAATTAATCAAGGCAATCTAATGTTTCACTAAATTAATCTAATTCTACAGTTTCTCAAGCCAGCCTAATAGATTACATAGGCATATATTGTATAGTGGGCCCAAAAGCCCAATACCTTTGTAACCTATATATATGATTATCAATGAATGGAAACCCTCAAGGAGGATTTTATGATCAATCTCGTGATCTCACATGGTATCACAACCTAAGATCCCTCAACCCTAATCTTTTTCCAAAAAAAAAAAAACCTAGCAAAACCCTAGCCGCCCTACCCGCCACCCCCTAGCAAAACCCTAGCCGCCCCCCCTCTCGGCGCCCCCCCTAGCGGCGCCCCCACCCCTCCCCACCGCCGCCACCCCCTAGCGGCACCCCCCTCCCCTTTCGGCAACCCTAGCCACCCCCTCCCTCTCGGCGCCCCCCCTAGCGGCACCCCAACCCCTCCCCACCACCGCCACCCCCTAGCGGCGCCCCCCCTCCTCACCTTCCGCATCCTCTTCCTCTTTCACGCACCTCTCTCTTGTTCATCCCGATGGCCGACGCACCCACCACCAAACCGCCCTTCCACTCCGCTCTCACCATCTCCAACATCAAAAATTGCATCCCCATCATCCTTGATCACGAATCCAGTTCCTACTCCATGTGGTCGCACCTCTTCATGACCCATGTTAAGGCTCATAAGGTCCTCCACCACATCGACTCCTCCGTCGATCGCCCTGCTAGTGAAGACAACGATCTCTTCGCTCAACTAGACACCACTGTCCTCCAATGGATCTTCAACACCATCTCAAAAGATCTATTGAAAACCATCATTGACCCCAAAGACTCCGCCTTGGATGCTTGGAACAAACTTCATAATATCTTTCAAGACAACAAGTCCACCCGTGCTGTCTATCTTGAGCACGAATTCTCAAACTGCAAGCTTTCCTCTTTCCCATCGATATCCGCCTATTGTCAGCACCTCAAGACCCTGTCCGATCAACTAGGTGCTGTCGACTCCAAACCCAGCGCCACCCGCCTTGTCCTCCAGGTACTTTCGGGTATTCCCTCTGAATACAACGCCGCTGCTACTCATATCCAGCAGACAGAACCTCCCCCTACCTTCGAAAAGACCCGGTCTCAATTGATCCTGGAAGAGACTCGCCTTCATCGTCAGTCCACCGACGCCGCCAAGGACAAGACGGCATTGGTCTCGTCAAGCGACATTGACGAGACCTATGCCCCACAGCACAGCCGCGGCAGCGACACATCGCTGAGAGGCGGCAGCCGTGGCCGCGGCCGCAGCAATGGGCAGCGGCCGCAGCAGCCCGACGCCTCTCGCTCCCCCTGGTATCCTAACCCCGGTTACCCGCCTTGGATGCCCTTTGGCTACCCCCCTGCGACGTACCGCCCACCGGCCCCCTACCCCAACCGACAGCAGGGAGCGGGCTTGTTGGGTCCTGCTCCTCGTCCTGCAGGCCACCAGGCCTACCCCTCCTTGTCGGATTATGCCTACACTCCGACTGATGTGCAGCACGCCTTCTCTTCCATGCAGTTGGCACCTCCTGACTCTACTTGGTACAAGGACACTGGCGCCACTTCGCATATGACGAACACCTCCGGTACTCTCTCTTCTATTTCTTTTAAGGGTCCTGTACATTCTATTATCGTCGGCAACGGTGGTCGCCTCGCCACTTCGGGCATTGGCCACGCCACTTTACCAACCACAGCCAACCAACTACACCTAAACAATGTCCTCATTGCCCCCAAACTTGTCAAAAACCTTATCTCTGTCCGTCGGTTTACCATTGACAATAATGTTTCTCTCGTGTTTGATCCGTTTGGTTTCTCTGTGAAGGATCTCACTACGGGGGTTACTCGCCTGAGATGTAATAGCACCGGGGAGCTCTATCCTGTATCGTCGCCCTCACCATCCAGCCCGTCCAGTCCAGTCGCCCTCTCGGCATCATCATACGATCTTTGGCATGCCCGCCTTGGTCATCCCAGTCCTGTAGTTTTAGATTTACTTCGTTCAAAGAGTCTAGTCAAATGTAATAAAGAGCGTCGCTCTAATTTATGTTCGTCATGTCAGTTAGGCAAGCATGCCAGACTCCCTTTTCAGCAGTCATTAAATACTACTTTTGCCCCATTTGATATTATTCATAGTGATATTTGGACTTCTTCTGTGCCTAGCAAGGAGGGTCATAAGTATTACCTTTTGTTTCTGGATGATTATACACATTTCTTATGGGTTTTCCCGTTGCACTTTAAATCTCAAGTGTTTCCCATCTTTGCCAAATTCCATGCTTATATCAAAACACAATTTCACACCTCTATCAAGTGTTTCCAATGCGACAATGGCCGTGAATTTGATAACAAAGAGTTTCACACTTTTTTCAACACCAATGGGATCTCCTATCGCTTGTCTTACCTCTATACCTCCTAACAGAATGGCAAGGCTGAACGTATCATCCGAACCATCACTAATATGATGCGCTCTCTCCTCTTCCACGCATATATTCCCCTTCTCTATTGGCCTTATGCCTTAGCCACCACCTGCTACCTCCTAAACATTCTCCCTTCCACTACCCTCCACCATCGCTCACCAACTCAGGCACTTTATTGCACCTTGCCTAGGTATGATCACCTTCGTACCTTTGGGTGCCTGTGCTTCCCCAATCAGTCCTCCACCGCCCCTCACAAGCTTCACCCACACTCCACTCCTTGTGTCTTTCTTGGCTATTTGTCTGATCATCGCGGTTACCTCTGCCTCGACATCAAATCCCACAGGATCATTCTGTCTCGGCATGTCACCTTTGATGAATCTCGCTTTCCCTTTACATCACCTACCCCTCCTATGTCTCATTCTGATTCAGAGTCATCATTCCCACATTTTCTTCTTCCCCAGAGCTTTCCCGGTGCTCCCGTCTCTCCCCCTCCTCCCACACCACCACCCCCTACCACCAGACCACACACCCGCAGCGTCTCCGGTGTCTTCCGACCCCGTCAGATCGTCTCCATGACCACCACCCATAGCCCCGCCTCGCATCCACACCCACAGTCCCCCCGCCGTAATATGCTGCGGCCGCAGCCATGCCCCTGCCACACCCGCAGCAACCCCGCTGCCGCGGCCGCGGCCGCCGCCCCCTTGCCGCGGTCGCAGCCTAGTGCTGCGCCCGCCGCCGCTCCTCCCACTGTCTCCCAATCCCCCTACCTCCAACCCGACCTCCATCTCCCCTATCCCCACCTCCCACAAAACAGCCCTCCTAGATCCATTGGCAGGCGGCTATGCTCGATGAATACAGGGCCCTTACAAAGAATGGTACTTGGGTTCTGGTTCCTCGCCCTCCTGATGCGAATGTCGTCCGATGTATGTGGCTCTTCCGTCACAAGTTCCGCTCCAACGGGACATTGGAGCGCTACAAAGCCCGTCTTGTGGTCAAAAGTCGTTCTCAACAGGTAGGTATTGACTGTGATGAGACATTCAGCCCCGTTGTCAAGCCTGCCACTATCCGAGTGGTGTTGAGTTTAGCTTTGTCACGCAACTGGGCCATCCATCAGCTGGACATCAAGAATGCCTTTCTTCATGGTCATTTGAATGAGACAGTCTACATGTTTCAGCCACCGGGATTTGCTGATGCTGACCGTCCCAAGCACGTCTGTCTCCTGAAGCGATCTCTATATGGGCTGAAACAGGCTCCGAGAGTTTGGTTCCAGCGCTTTACTTCTCATCTGCTACGCCTAGGCTTCATTGGCAGCCGCTCAGATTCGTCTCTGTTCATTTATCGCAGAGGCTCAGACACGACTTTTCTCTTACTTTATGTCGATGACATTATTATCACCGCCTCTTCTGATGCTCTTCGGACGTCGATTATTTCGCAGTTGAGTGCCGAGTTCGCCATGTCTGATCTGGGTCAGTTATCCTACTTCTTGGGGGTTGCTGTTCAGCGTCATGCATCTGGTCTGTTTCTTTCACAGAGTAAGTATGCTGCTGAGATTGTTGCTCGGGCTAAGATGGTTAACTGTAATCCTGTCGCCACCCCTGTCGATACATCCACCAAGCTCAGTGCTCATTCTGGTCCTTTGGTTGATGATCCTACATTATACAGGAGCCTCGCTAGTGCTCTTCAGTATCTCACCTTCACCAGGCCTGATATCAGTTACGCCGTTCAACAGATCTGTTTGTTTATGCATGCACCTAGGGAACCACACTTTCAGGCCTTGAAGTGGATCTTCGGTACATCAGCGGCACCCTCGAGCTAGGCACCACGATCACTCCCTCCGCTAAGCTTGACCTTGTTGCTTACACTGATGCGGATTGGGGTGGTTGTCCTGACACACGCCGCTCCACGTCTGGTTACTGTGTCTTCCTCAACGACACACTTGTCTCATGGTCAGCAAAGCGTCAGTCGGTCGTGTCTCGCTCCAGCGCTGAGGCATAATACAAAGGTGTTGCCAATGTTGTATCCGAGTGCTCTTGGCTCCGCAATCTCCTGCTTGAGCTTCGTTGCCCTCTTCAGAAGGCCACTCTGGTCTACACTGACAACGTCTCCGCCGTCTATCTAGCTAGCAACCCAGTCCAGCATCAACGCACGAAGCACATTGAGCTTGATCACCACTTCGTCAGGGACAAGGTTGCCATTGGACATGTCCGTGTTTTACATGTCTCGTCCTCCTATCAGTACGCTGATATATTCACCAAGGGTTTACCTCGACAGTTATTCATTGATTTTCGCTCCAGTCTCACTGTACGGCCCCCTCCAGTTTCGACTGCGGGGTTTGATAGATTACATAGGCATATATTGTATAGTGGGCCCAAAAGCCCAATACTTTTGTAACCTATATATATGATTATCAATGAATGGAAACCCTTAAGGAGGATTTTATGATCAATCTCGTGATCTCACACAGCCTATTCCACAATTTCTCATGAAAACAACCTAATTCCATGATTTGTTATGCGAATAAATTAGGCGAGTGAATGTGAAATGCATCCCGAGGGGAGGATATGTCAAATTGAGAAAAAAGATATGTTTGAAAAAACTACTGTGAGGCAAAGGAAGAAGGGTGCACCCTTCCGTAAATTTTTTTTAGAATTTAATTTACAATTAAAAAATTAACTTATAATTCCTTAAAATGGAGAAATTGTTGGAATTGACACAAATTTTTTTTAGGGAATATGAATTTGAATCCTCCATTTTAAAGAAAATTTGGAACCTCTTGGGAATTCTCCAGTTCCAGTGCCGCCTGGACGACGTCGTGTTGTCTAAAGGATGAGGGAATCAGGGGGTTCAGGAATCAAATCCCTCCTACGACTAGTCTAATGGGCACTGGCAACTTCACAACAGGGGTTTATCTCTCTCTCCCTCTCTCTCCAGCAATGGCGGGTTTCAACTACTCCGTCGAATTACAAAACCCATCTCAACCGCAACTCCTATTCCCGCCAAAACCCCCAATCCGTTCCTCTAAAACCCTAAAGATAAAGTGCAAGGCCAAGAACCCAGCAGAAGCATGGACGGGGAAGAAGAAAGTGTCCGTGGACTACGACAAAGGGGAGCATCACGTGACCACGCACGTGAGCGGCCTGAGGAAGGTGGATATCCCCAAGAGGTACCGCCTGAGGGTGGAGCGCGACCGCTTCCAGAAGGACTGGTCCGTTTCCGAGGTGGCTCATAAGGTTCTCGTCCTCCACCACTTGGATGATGTTCAGGGCGTTTTGAATTGCTGGGTTGGTAGGTTTTCCAGGAAGAATTTCCCTGTTCTTATCAAGGTAAAATCTTTGCTCTTTGCTCTGTGTCTGTACAATTGCAATATGGAAAACCTAGAAATGACTCGCAATTTATATATATATATATATATATATATATATATATATATATATTAAAAAAACAAATATATTACGCTTCCTTTGTTATTTATTTTCTAATGTACTTGGAATGTGGGTTTATGGATTATCACTTGAAGATTAAGCCTTTCATTTGTTGGTACTTTATCCTAATTCTATATGTGGTTGTTGCTTTAGTGCCGTTCTGTAATTGGCAGCTAGTGCAAGTGAATTTCGCTAATGGCAGAGTCTAAAGATTGTGTCTTTTTGTAGTTGGAATGTAGGTTTATCACTTCTTTAGGAGTATTAAGGGTTTATCACATTAAGATTGTGCCCTTTATTTGTTCATACTTCATCCTAACTCTATATGTGGTTGTTGCCGTACTGCTGTTCTGTAATTGGCAGCTAATGGAAGCGAATTTCGCTAATGGAGGAATCTAAAGATTGTGCCTTTTTGTGCTTGGAATGTGGGGTTATCACTTTATGAGTAAGAGCGGGTGTATGATGAAAATATACTACTCCTTCCATTAATTAAAACCTGTCGTTTTAGGGAGTTGGTCTTATTAAAAAAAAGATGTTATTTTACCATTTCGGTTTCCACTTTACAAAATTACCTTGTAATGACTAAAGAGATGTTTGTTATAGTTTTCAGAAAAGTGAAAACAGTATAGTGATAATTAGGGGTATAAGTTTTTTTTTTGTTTTCTTATAGTGTAAAAATTGCTAAAATGACATGTTTTGCTTAATGGAGGGGGTAATAATTTTTTCTGGACCATATTGGATATTTATTACTTCTTCATACTTGATGCTAATTCTATATTCAAGTAAATTTTTAGACCTAGATTTATGGGTGTGTCACGTGTGTGATTTCTTTTTGGTGGTGGTTGGGGGCGTTTTGACAACTTTAAGGTTGTGAAAATGGTGATTGGAATTTTGTATCAAGGACATACGCATTGGCTTAGTTCAGTTTTTCTGGTGGCTTGAGATTTTGTGCAAATTGCTGAGACTAGGAAGAAAAGAGACTGTTAGGTGATTATGATATATTGAGGTTGTTATCATGTGTATGATGATGCATAAGTATTCTCTGTAAATGCTTTTAACTTTGAAGCACCTATCTTTAGTCAAGCTAAAATGTGTAGATTTTAGACTGTTGCAGGCTTGCATCAGCGTTGTTGAAGCAATGCAAGCATGTATAACACTCAACAGTTGGATTTACAGTTAAAGTTGTATGTATATCGAATTATATTCGTCTTTGATGATCTTGCACTGCCATTTTGTCTAGCACCTTGAATTATATTGCTCGATAGAACCTAAATTATGTTCGTCTTTGATGATCTTGCACTGCCATTTGGTCTAGCACATTGAATTATGTTGCCTAGCTATTCCTTATTTTCTTTCTTTGTCCTGGGCTAAAATCTTCAGGATTAACCAAGTCCTTACTCATGTATATTGTAGGAGATAACACAATCAGGTTCTATCGAGCATGCAGTTGTGGTCTTTGATTGGATGAAAAATCAGACCAACTACTGTGCCCGAAACGACATATACAGTATGATGATCAGATTGTATGCCAGACATAATCGGATAGATCAGGCACGTGGCCTTTTTTTTGAAATGCAGAAATGGAAGTAATTCTTCATCCTTTTGTTTTTTTTTACTTGCATAAAGTGCAGAAGGGGTGGTTACCTTTCCTTCTGAAGATTTCTATATCTTTTGTTTTGTTTTGTTTTGAGTTTTCTTTTCTGAAATTTGAAAAAAAAAAAAATCTTATTTTAGGTGCAAGCCTGATGCAGAAATATACAATGCTCTTATCAATGCGCATGGACGAGCAGGTCAATGGCGTTGGGCTATCAATATCATGGAAGACATGCTCCGTGCCGCTGTGTGTAATAGTATTTTTCTTGTCTAATCAATCTTAGTGGTTCTTTTTGATGTGAGATTCCTTTTCCTTTTTTTTTTGTTTGATTGAATCTGTGTGACTATTGTTTAAACCTGCATTATCTTTGCTCCAAACTCCTTGTTCACTTCTATTAACTTCCATGTTTAGCATGTTTTGGTTTTATTTTTTGAGGTTTTCAAGTAGACACGAATTGTGTGTGCGAAACATGGTTACTCTTTGGCATTTCAATTGTCATTTATTGCCTCACTTTTTCATGCTCTAAAACTATTTTCTGGATAAATTATTGTTCGGATTGATTGGGTATAGTATAGCTTCTACCTATTTTTCCTGGTTGAATTAGAGGAACTTACACAAAAGCGTGATGTAATATAAGCAGCATTAAAGTGGGAAGAAAAGAAGATGTGTAATGATGCTCAGTTTAGTGTTGGTAATGGAGTTTCATATATATCCATTACTTATTTGTTGTTTTCATGTTTGCTAATTAGCATATCCTTACCACTTCTACTCCATAGTTGGATTTTTTTTCTTTTCCTTTTTCTTAGCAAATTATAATCGACTTCTATATTATTTCAGATCCCTCCTAGTAGGTACACTTATAATAACTTGATCAATGCTTGTGGATCTAGTGGAAATTGGAGAGAGGCTCTCAAAATCTGCAAAAGGATGACGGACAATGGAGTTGGGCCTGATCTTGTGACTCACAACATTATTCTGTCCGCTTACAAAACCGGGGGTCAACATGCAAAAGTGTTGTCCTACTTTGAACTTATGAAAAGGACATCTATTCGGCCCGACACAACCACGCTTAATATTGTGATACATTCCCTAGTCAAGCTTGGCCAGTATATGGAAGCTGCTGATATTTTCAATTCAATGATGGAAAAGAAATCAGAATGTCTTCCTGATATTGTGACATTTACAAGCATCATGCATATGTACTCTGTGTGTGGGCAGATAGAGAACTGCAAGGCCGTGTTTGACACAATGCTTGGAGAAGGTATTAAACCTAATATTGTTGCGTACAATGCCCTACTCGGAGCTTATGCCTCACAAGGGATGGTAAAGGAAGCATGTGCAGTTTTAAAGGAGATAAACCATAGTGGTATACGCCCTGATGTTGTGTCTTACACTTCTCTGCTCAATGCTTTTGGAAGGTCACAACAACCCGGAAAGGCCCGTGAAGTATTTGATATGATAAAGAGCAACAACTTGAAGCCGAACGTGGTCAGTTATAATGCTCTTATTGATGCCTACGGGTCTAGTGGTTTGTTATCTGAAACTGTGGACATTCTCCACGAAATGGAAAGAGCTGGCATTCAGCCAAACATCGTGTCCATATGCACCCTTCTTGCTGCCTGTGGGCGCTGTGGTGAGAAGGCAAATCCTGATGCTATACTTTCAGCAGCACGTCAGCGGGGGATTGAGTTGAACACAGCTGCATACAATTCCGCCATTGGAAGCTACATAATTTTGGGCGAATATGACAAGGCTTTAGCTCTTTATGGATCTATGAAGAACAAGAGACTCAAACCTGATCATATCACCTTTAACGTCTTGATAAGTGGCTGTTGTAAGATGTCAAAGTATGCTGAGGCTATAGGTTTCGTCGAAGAGATGATGAATATGAAAATTCCTTTGTCCAAGGAGGTATACTCATCTGCAATCTGTGCTTACAGTAAACAGGCAAGTAATCAATGTTAATATTTCCCTCTTAAATCTGAAGTCAGTTTCTCGGAACACTTATGACATTTCCTCCTTTCTTCTTATCAGGGTCGTGTTGCAGACGCAGAGGCAATGTTCAACGAAATGAAGGCTGCTGTAGGGAACCCCGATGTTGTTGCGTATACAACAATGATATACACATACAGTGTTGATGGTAGGTTTAAAAATCTCAGGCTGACAACATTTAGTAATGATCGTAACATAGGAACTGGAAGGTGACTCTTTGTGTTTCGATCTTGCAGAGAATTGGGAGAAAGCTTTTGAAGTTTTTCATGAAATGGAAGCAAATAATATCCTACCTGACGCTGTCGCTTGCTCAGCTCTTATGAGGGCATTCAACAGAGGATGTCAACCAGCCAAGGTTCTAGATCTCATGGAATACATGAAAGAAAAACGGATACCAATTAATGATGCGATGTACTATGAAATCCTATCATCCTGTAGCATGTAAGTGTTTTTTTGTCGTAGTTAAGCTTCCCTTTTTTTTGTCTGTTTATGCCTTGAAAATCTGAAATCAGTCCGGAAGCTTCAACTTTTAGTGTTTCTTGTGAGAGCAACTATCTTGATATTTCTAGGCAACTTTATTTTTGTCTCTATGAGCAGTTAATCCAGTCCTTTACCAATATAGTCTCACCTTTATACTTAACCATCGAGTCGGATTGTTAGGTAACTTTAGGCTTTTGGTCATTTAACTTTGGGTCATGTCATTTTCGGCTACAGTTCAAAAGATGCTTGACCGTAATCGTAACATTCTCATGTCGGTTAATGTAGCTCTAGATTTGGGTCATTCTGGTTTTGGGCCTAGGTCATTTACAGGGCAAGTGGTTTACGGTTATGAGTCGCAAAGTACTGACCTTTACCTCAAAATAGTTTGGTCACGCGGATTGAGTTTCGGTTTGTGTTGCAGTTTGACATGTCTACAAACAAGTACTTGGAAATGTTTGTTGGTGGTTTTCTAAAGGTGGACCACATAGTTTTTCAGCGATTTCACGTAAATGGCATTTTCCCCCATTGAAGTTCATAATTTGCATCCGTTCAAAAACCATTTATGAAGGACTAACCAGTATTTTGTGCTAAACAAGGCTTCGGGATTGGAAGACAGCAACCGATCTTCTCAAAATCATGGAACCATCACTTCATAAAATCTCAGTGGGACTTCTGAATCAACTCCTACATTTGCTTGGAAAGTCTGGGAAAATGCAGACTATGATGAGGGTAGGCACGATGCCTTGAGCTAATTGTATGAATGCTAAAGCTAGCATTTGATCTTTCATGGAATCTGTGTCTAACATAAAGGCCTCGTCCGTGTCATTTCCTTTTATGCATGTAGGTATATACCTCAAGATTGTAGCAACAGGAACACCAGTCAGCCTTTCAACGTATTCTGTCTTGCTGACCGACCTTTTGGCCGCAGATCAATGGAGGAAGTACATAGAGGTAAGCAAACGTTCATTCCCATGCCACTTCTGGAGGGCTTTACGACACTTTCACAGCAGGGTCTGTCAACGTGCTGCAAGTCTTTGTTCTCTAGTTATTTTCCCGTTCATTAGTCCGTCAAGACGTTTCTGGACAGGTCTTGCAATGGATGGAAGATTCAGGGGTTCAACCTTCGTTTGAAATGTACCAAAACATATTGTTTTATGCAGAAAGAAGCTCTGGCGCTGAGCACGCTGCTGTTATAAGACGACGTTTAGGTATTCTCATCTGCTGCGTTGGATTTTCCTAGGTGTTTTGCTGTTCTCGTACCAGAAAATGCTTTTGTTTCACGGCATTAGTGGTTGAGCATTACTTTTTCTGTTTACATTATTTCGCAGGTTCTTTGAAGGGGTTTCCCGAAACTCTTTGCCTCGGAAACAAGAAGATAGAGTGCTAGATTCACCCTCCACCTTCCCTCTATTTCGATGGGATGTTAGAAGCAAATGTACAAACCCGACAATCATTTATACGTGGGAGTGTGGTATTCGTCTTTCATTGGTAAGTGTTCTTAGCATAATGTCATTGGTTTCGACAGTTTTGTGTTTACATCTGCGGCAAAGGCCGCCTTTCTCAGAGCTCGGAACCAAGAGAACGCCCAAATACACCCATATGAAAGTGAAATTTGGAAGAACAGCCCATAATGTCATTGGTTTTACCAGAATATTGAAAGCGAAATTCGGAAGAACAACCCATGTAGATTTCGACATCCAAAGCAGAAAGGGTTCACTCGTCACGAATGACCCACTTGTTTTTATGTCATGTAGCTTCTCCGCATCCTATGAAGAGTTCTTTCTATGAATGACCCTATGTTTATAAGAGGTAATTTTTCGGTTTTGGACTGCAGGTGTCCTCAATTTTCGATTCGAGTTGAGCTTAACATGTATGTTCTCGGTTCGGAATCGAACCTTTGTTTAGGGTGCAATGATAAAGTCTAATCTATTTTGAATGAGACATTATTGTGCACTTAAAATCATTTTATGAAAGGAATATTTGGTCAACATTACCGTTGCTGATCAGTTAAAATTGTTTCCCTTTACCTTAAGGGCTTGCTCAGGGTCGTCTGACAAGCGTGACAAAGATGCGAAACGAAGCGTTTTGTACATTTACCACACAAAAACGACAGAGGCGGTGGGTGCCGACTATGATTCGAAAACGACACGGAGGCGAGCGTTGCATTTGCATTTGGCAAAACATCTCACATGTTCATCCACAGTTTCAAAACCAAACAACCCCTATCCCAATTTACCAAAATACCCCTCCACCCTTCAAAGTTCAAACCTAGCCGTTAAAAAGCCCATCATTTTCCCTTTTCTACGACCCGGACCCGGATTCAGATCCGAATCCAGCCGAACGAAACCCGACCCGTTCGGTTTTCGGATCAATTTTCCAAAGCGAAAATCAAAACCGACTCTCTACAGTCTCACAATCTCACTGTAAAAACTCGGAAATAAAAAGGAAGCGTCTCTACTTTGGATTCCTCCATTGATTGATGCGATCCCGTTGGGAGTGTGAGGGTTTTTGAGGCGAGCTATGGCTTCGACTTCGGGCGGCGATGGCGGTGGATTGAAGGCGGAGCTTGCCGGCGGAGGCGCTGTGGGAGTGGTGAGGTTGGTGAGGGAGCAGCAAAATCCGAAGAGCTTGGGAGTTTGTGCGGCCATGAAGAAGGTGAAGAGAGAGCGAGGATCGACCGCCAAGGAGAGGATCAGTAAGATGCCGCCTTGTACCGCCGGCAAGCGCAGCTCCATCTACCGTGGAGTTACTAGGTTTGGCCGTTTTTTCTTCTTCTCCTCCTTTTTCATTCGGTGAGTGATTTGGTTGTTGCGAGCGCTGATTGCGGGTTGGTGGTTGGTGAACTCAAGAACCTGAGTCAGTTGAGAAATGATTGCTGACATGTGGCAGTGGAAATTGTTGCTTTCATTCTGGAATTTAATCAATTGCGATTGCGATTGGATTTATTTTCAGTGCTCCTGATCATTGTAGTTTAGAGTACAGTAACAGTGATTTTGGTCTCTGGTAATTGGAACTTCAGGCATAGATGGACTGGACGGTATGAAGCTCATCTTTGGGATAAGAGCACTTGGAACGAAAATCAGAACAAGAAGGGGAAACAAGGTGCCTTTTTTCCTATCAAACAAATATTGATTCCCCTCTAGCTGTGTATTGTTTTGTTTCTTTTCTGTCTAACTTGTCCATTTCCATTGCTTGTTTTCCTTTGGCGTGTGAAAATCTGACTTGATCGAGGATTCCAGTTTATCTGGGTGAGTGCAGCAGTTTAAGATGAACTCATTTTATCAGTTTTCATTGTGTGAAATATCTTGGTTGAGCATATGTTGAATCTGTAGGTGCTTATGATGACGAGGAAGCAGCAGCAAGGGCGTATGATCTTGCAGCGTTGAAATATTGGGGGCCAGGGACTTTGATTAACTTTCCGGTGAGAAACCATTTGTTTGAAATGAGTAGATTTATACTCTTTCATGAGTTCAAGTTTCAGATTTGTAATTTCAAATGGCCAAATGATGACTAGCTCTTAAGAATGGGAAAGGAGTGTTCTTTAATTGTAGGAGTAACCAAATTGCCTGATCATGATCCTGTTTTCATCAAAATATATTCTTCACTACAAAGGCTGTTTGCAAAATGTACTGTGAGATTCAACTTTCAAATCAAAGCATTTGGCTACAAAAAAAATAAAAAATAAAATAATGTGTCCAAGTTACACAGGTTACAGACTATAGCAGAGACCTCGAAGAAATGCAGAATGTCTCCAGGGAAGAGTATCTTGCATCATTAAGAAGGTGGTCTCTGCAATTCACTTGATCTTTTAAACTTGCTTTAAATGTCGGTTGCCTTGTTGCTTACACATCTTTTTGGTGTAGAAAGAGTAGCGGATTTTCAAGAGGAATCTCTAAATACAGAGGACTTTCAAGGTATGATTAAGATACATGGCACTATCTTCCAGAATCATGTATTAGTTTACTGATTTTGCATACAAGTGCTGCTATTACTCGAATTATTAAATTTGCAGATTAGTTCTTTCAGATATGAACTACTATTGTGGAACACCGTAATTTGCATCTCTTGCTTTTCCTTCCGTGATTTCAATTCTTTACTTGACTCCACCCACTTCAAGGGAAAGTGAGAAGGAAACTAGACAACTTTTTTTTATCAGAAGGAAACTGGACAACTGATGATTGGTTAATGTTATGTAAAAAGTTACTCTTTTGCGTAAAAGAGTTCAAGTTTTTACTTGTGAAATGGGTTTTCTTTTTCAATCTAGACATTGCTATGTAACAGAATTGTGACTGACTTGAGCTAGTAAAGTTCTAAGGTATCACCTTTGTCAAAAGTCTGCAGTAATGTTGAACCTAATGGATTTTGTGTTCGTTGTCAAGATAATTTGTGAAATGATTGCGTGAAGGCTGGGAACTTCTGTACGCTTTGTTTTACTACCCTGTATTTTGTATTCTAATTTTCGTTGTTATTGCTAAAACAGCGGTCGATGGGAGTCATCATTGGGTCACTCGTCTGGATCTGAATATCTCCACAGCATGCAGTACGGTAAGTAGCTTGTTATGAGATCTTTCTTTAGTGTTTTGAGATTCCTAATGACACCCATTTATCCACAAGTTGACTATTTTCCTTTGCGCCTTGTTGCAAGGTGTCGGCGATGATGCAGCAATAGAGGGTGAATATGTTGGTGGTTTGTGTGGCGAGAGAAAGATTGATTTAACAGGTTCCATTAAATGGTGGAGTTCCAATAAAACCCGTCAGGCAGATCCACTTTCAAAATCATCAGATAACACAAAACATGGAATCATTGAAGATGCTGGTCCTGCTGGGAGTGAGCTCAAATCTCTCGAACGAGCTATCTTGTCAACGGAACCATACCAGATGCCCCAGTTGGGCACATCTTATGGAGGAAAGAAGACTAAAAGCTCTTCCTTGTCTGCCTTGAGCATCTTATCGAAATCTCCCGCTTACAAACACTTGCAAGAGAGAGCTTTGAAGGCAAAAGAGACAGTTATTCACAACGATGAGAATGAAAACAAGAGTAACATTAACAAAATTGACCATGGAAAAGCAAAGGAGAAATCACCAATCCCAGATGGTGGAATTGATAGATTGGGAGCCACATTAGGAACAACAGCAGGAGCGCTGCCTCTTCACAAGTACCCTTTATCTCCATTGCTGTCTGCACCACTCTTGACTACCTACAGTTCTGTTGATCCCTTAGTAGACCCTATCCTTTGGACATCTCTAATGCCCATTTTGCCTGCTGCACCTTCTCAGACCACTGAGGTAAGTACATCAATCAATTGCTCAAAAGTTCCGACAACGCAACGCAAACAGGAAGATTCGTATTCTGCTCTGAACTAACACTACGAAGCATGTCTCTGTGCAGGTTACAGAGTCTGAAAGTTCACCATTTACCATCTTTAGACAAGAAGAAGGTTGAGTTGAGTTGAAGAGATATCCAGGTCTGAGATGTAGGAAAGGAATCAGATGGGAGTTGGACTTGTGGTGCCTTTGCCTTTTCTCCTGTTTTTGGTCCATTTGTTTTATACAAAACTCAGCAAAGTGCACCAACAAGGGTTCATGCTCGACGATTTGGGCTTTTATGCTTGTGGGAGATGTGTTGGATCTAGCACGTAGCCAGGTACGTTATGATACCCATGGTCAGTTAGAGTTATCTGTGGCGACTGAGGGATGTTTTGAATAGAGAAAACAGAAGGTGGTCAAAATGTCAAATAGTAGTTGTACCTTTAAGTTCAGATAGTGTATACAGATGAGGATTTGTATGTTCCTTTTTGTAATGTGTGCAAAGTGATATTTTCTTCTTATTTGTGGTATGAGATTCTGATCAGAAATAGCTTTGCACTGTACAGAACAATGCATCTTCAAACTTTCTTCTTATAGAGCGAGAAGTTGAAACCGTGAGTTGTTTCATTTGTTTCATAGAGCTTGTTTGAACGTTAGGTCCGTCTCAAGGGGTTGGAATTTACATTCAAATAAGTTGACTAAAAACTTTCATTAAATCTTTACCTTGATGTTCAGGTCAGGCCCTGTGCATTCATGATTCGTAGAGCTTATTTGTGGCTTCTTCACTCCTGATTCATGAATGTTAACCCTCTGCTAATTCACATTCAAAGAACTACCTGCTATTTGTTGGCTGCTCCACTCATAGAGCTTATTAATTAAAAATTGAAATTTCAAACCAACAGAAATCAAACTACTACACAACCAGGGTTGAACTACTTTTGACTTGTAATCTAAAACTACTCAATTGTAAGCACCTAACGCAAGCACAACCTGTACACTGTTGGTTTCTTGTTTAGCATTTCCAATTGGCTAACTCCCAAAGGTTGCAACACGAACACACAATGTGCAGTCAGGACAAAGAAAAAAGTAATCCAAATGCACAAAGGAGTACGGAGAGTGCAGCCACATCATGTGCACTCAAGGCTCAAGTTGGACTGTTCTCGGGTTCATCATGTGCACCTGCAGGGTCTTGGTTCATTTGCTTCTTGAGAATATAGCTGGTACAAAATTTACGCCGATGTTGCCCTTTTGCCTTTCCTATCCCTTGACTGCAGTAAACTCATTTGTCAGCCAAGTTCAACTGATTCAATGCTGCAAATAGCAGCATCAAAGGCAAACAATCATGTGTGCCTCAAATGAGAATAGGAGTGGATTGGCATTTGTAGCATGGTTTTCCCTCCCGGATATGTGACCAAGATACCACTATGCAGTTTAAGCTGAGAATCCATTTGTGTTTTGGCCTATGAGAAATTGAAAAATTTAAGTGTGTAGGATAGAAACAAGTTACCTGTGATTCTGTGAAGCAATGATGCTCCTTCATAGCAGCCTCTTCTGCGTCTGACAGGCGGGCTCTGAGATCCACACCACTAAATCCATGACAGCCTCAATGGATTCATAACCCAAAATTAGAAAATATATCTCAAATACTGAATCTTATGGCATTCAAGCTGCTTTGATGTTTGGTCTTTCCATTAAAAGGAAAATGTTAGTTCAGGGCAATATCAACGCTGCTCCATTTGGACACAGATTAATGCTGGATGTTTGTTTCTGGAATTCAAGATTTTACGGATACAGCAAGAGTCCAACATATGATTCCATGATTTCCATCAAACTGAAAATCTTCCAAAACCTTTGCTGCCAGAAAAATGGATTGTGTGATGATAAAGCAAAATGTGCGGACAAAATTTACCTTCCAGCAAGTAACAACAGTTTTTTCAATAGAAAACCAACACAACAGTTACAGAAACAACTAACTATCCGGTGAACCATACCAAAATACTGACACTTATAGAACTTGGGAGCACTGTTTGATGGAGTATTTTTCATGGCAGGACATCAAGTTCCACCTTTTTAAACCTAAAGAAAGTGACGCGTCCATGATCAATGTTAGCAAATAGAAGAGGAATGTCATTACATTGTCTCTCAAGGCCTTCAATTTCCTCAGTGGTTGGAGGGCGGCTCCTAATAACAAACCATAGAAGCAGTCATCGACAGGGCGAAAAAGAATTTTCAACATGATAAAATATCCAGATGAAAATTTTGAATGGAAAGAAGCAAGCAAATCCACTTTTCTTGTTTAAACAACAGATCACAAAATAAAAAAAAAACCTGATGGAATTGAATTGATTAATTACAAATTCCAAAGTTGACGGAAATGAGAACACAGAAAAGCATTTCTTACTATCCTCTTCCATTCAGAAATTATTAAACAAACTATATAAGCTGATTCTTTGGCATATCTCATCCCCAACCAAAGAGAAATATTAAACCCTTCTGTCCTCATTTATGGACATTTAACTTCAAATATATGTACACACACCGGAAACATAGAATAATAATCAATGTAATAATAATTAATATGGTACAAGGACAAAACACTAAGGAACATGCAAGCTTACCCAGCCAAGGAGATAACACCAATTGGATTTCCAGGCGAAGACTTCCTAAACTGGCTGTTGGGACGATAAACGTCAAACACAATTTTTCCTTCATTAATCTGCAAGTCACCGAGCATGTCAACAATGGATTGCTCCTCTTTACATGCCTTTCCTACCAACTTGTCGTCTTCCAAGGGTTGAGAAGGAGAGTCAACTTTACTTTTAAGGCTCCATGGAACACCATGTCTTCCAACAATATAATCAAACGACTTCAAATGCCTATAGACCTGAAACGCCTCCCAATTACATCCACTTTGTCCCCGTGCAACCTTTTCATACATGTCCCTCAAAGGAAGTGCTACATCTCCATCATCTACAATAATTAATGCTCCTAATTCAGCCAAAAACCTGCCATGTCATACAACCACCAAAATAAGTAAAGTCAAATTGTTCATAACCATAAATGACCCAAATTCAATACGATTACTTTATTTCAGTCATTAACCACTTTAGGCATTTCATTAATCAAATAGCACAACCTAAATGCTCAAGTGTTGTACTGCTAAGATGCACAATAGGTGTAGGGGACAGGCTGAGAGAATGAATAATTTTTTACTCTCTCTATGCAAGTTTTCATAGGTTCAAACCATAGCATGGTCATATGTTCCACAATTTACCTTCCGAGTGAGTGACATTGGCTGAAGATGCTTCCTTCTTATGATTCAGATTACAACCTACCCAGATTCCCAGTCATGTAATTCAACAAATGTCTCAAAGACAATCATGATTCCCCATGTCTTCTAACTCTACTGTAACTAAAAAGATATATCATTCAAACATGTATGGTATTCTAACATCAAAATTCAAAACATAAGCAAGATACAAAATAATATAGGGTAAAGAACCTACAATGCCTCCTCAATCAAGCAATAAATCTTGCCATTACGAACAATCCCAGTCGAAACCAACATTTTCCCCTTTCGTTCCACAACCTCAGCCATTCCCATGGTATCAACCCAGCGAGCCTTACAAGCAACTTTCCTACACTAGGAAAAACAACCAATTCAAATACCCACACAAAATTTTGAAAAGTTTCTGAAAGTGAAGAAAGGGAGAAGGCAAACATCAACACCCATACCTGATTTGCAATTTACGCAGAGAACGATCTTTGTCCTGGCTGTCTTCTGAACAGGGCTCAGAATCACTTGAACCCTCGCCAGAGCTAGACCAATCATCTTCCTCCATTGTTAGAAGAAGTCCGGCAATTTTGAGGTTTCAAATAGATGGCGTCTGCTCTATGGTTGTGAATTTTAGGGTTTTGGAGTGGCAATGGCACCACTACACCGCACAAACTCACTGCTCCATTAATTCTTTTTCAGTGCAGCCCAAGTACAGAACAAATCGTGCAGTCTCTACTGCAATGGCAAATAACGCTCCACTTAGAATACATGGAAACCCCTATGTTACATGGAAATGGGGGAGTGCCAATCCCCAAAAAAAAAATGAAAATTTGAGCAAATTGAATGCTTTCAACTGTCAGAAATTCACTAGCAATCAAACAGGAAAACAAGTTGAGAGAGGGGGGAGTAGAGTTGAATTCAGAATCAACTCTAGAAATTCAATCACCACAAATCAAGAACGATGTGTGACGGAGGGAGAGTCGATAGAGGTGGTTGGGACCTACACCGATACAATCGTAGACGGAGGTAGACTGGGAGATGGCCAGCGGTGAGACTTGATAGGGAGGCGATGTAAGTAGGTGTCTCTTGAGCTCTCCCTTTGCTGCTACTCACCCTCCATTATCCATGGCCGTCTACCGTGTACGCCTGTACGGGCTTGTGTTCTTTCCAGTAGGGTGTTGTTTTTTACACCCACAAAATTTACTATTTACACCCAAAATCCACGTTTTTTTTTTAAATAAATCATACGCCTCCTGAGTCATAGACGTGTGACTCAAGAGGAACAGGGTATGTATATAGAAAAAAATAGCTGCGCCTCTTGAGTCACACACCTATGACTCAAGAGGCGTAGGGTTTATTTTAAAAAAAACAAAAACTTAGATTTTGGGTGTAAATAGTAAAATTTTCGGGTGTAGCTTCGGAAATTTCGTCGGGTACCCTTGTGGTATTGGTTATTTCACGCGGTGTACAAAAGATTCACTAAATTCGTGTGGTGCCCTGAATTTTATAAAAATTTCGCCTCGTGCCCTGGTGACTTACAACAAACGGACTCCGTCAATCTGTTTGTTCTTTCCTATGAGGCGTATTCCAAAACGATGCTTGGCTATCTGGAGAACGAAGAAAGGAGAAGGGGACTGAGGAAACGCCGGCGAAGACAGCCTAAGGCCATCGGAGGAGAACCATCGGCGAAGAGAGCCCGAGCCCGACCTGGAGGAGCACCAGGTATGTCCCCTTTCAAAAAATTGGGGGTTTAAAGGTCAAATTTAGGGTTTCGATATGTTTGCAATTTATGTTCGTTATCACTGCATTCAACGGGTTTCAATTTGTGTTCATTATCAATTGCAACCTTCTTTGGACCACTACCGTTGAATGTTATGCAGTGGCCAACTTATCTTTGAAATCTCACATGAAAAGTAAAGCTTGCAATGTAGCCAGTTCCACTCTTATTTGAAACCTTTGTGGTTGAATTCCATATATCATGAACACCTCAAACAAAATTACAAAATGCCCCCAGTTCCTTTTCCTTTCTATTTTTTAAACAAAAATCAGTTAAACTTTCTTATTAACATCAAAAGTTTGTAAATCTTGGCCAGTTAGATGTTCTCATTTGAATTAGGGATTGCATTTGGGGATTGGATTAGGGATTTTGATTCCTTTTTGGATGTGAGAAGAAGACAATGAATTGAGAGGGTCATCCTATAACTGGTAATGCATACCCAGTTAACATCCGCATTAATGTTAATGATGGTTTAGTTTTCTAGGTTTTGGTCCTTTTAGGGTGTTTTGGCGTTTGCTCGACTGGGGGGTCTTATGCTTGGTGCCTTGTGAATATGTGTCGTTTATTTGGATCTTGGACTTAGTTCATAGAAATATTCTAAAGTATTTAAAGGAGAGTGAGAAGTTTAGTGTTAATGCCTAATATTTTGCGATTGCCATGTGTTTGCTTGCTGCACTTGTAACTTCATAGAATACACCAATGGCATTGTTGTAACTCTCGGGTTCGCGTCTTGTCTCGAGTCTCGTCATCTCTAGTCCTGGTCTGTGTTTGAATCCTTAAGGAATTCGTGTTGTCCTCCCTTGCCCCTCCCCTATCTTCGTAACTTCTAACCCTTGTGATCCCTTGATGAGCGCCGACATGAATGAAAGAGCTGACGACCAAGTGGCACCGGAGTAGCGCAGCAAAAGTGTGATGGGTCCATGATCCATAGACCCCAGGACCAACGTCACCGAAGGTATACAAAGGACGAAAACATTTCGAAGATGGTAGTTGTGGACGTGATTTTCTTAGATGACTCAAGGAAGGACGTATTCATTTGAATTGCAGTTTCTTCGATGCTAATTGGGAGTGTTAATGGGCGATATTCCTAGAACTGACATAGCTAGATATGTGATGACTAATATGCTGAACTGGTAGTGAATGATTGCCTGACTGATTTGTGCCTATGATGATGTGTCTTGATGCTCTAGTATACTGACTTGCTAGTGAGTAAGATATAGGGCTTATATGGTTGATGGTGCTTCCCACTTGAATATTAGTCGTGAGAATCTTCGGTAAGCTAGGTAAGTGACAAGTAGATTTGAGACCTTCAAATATGGTCGTTGGTTGTATGAGTTGGAGTGCAGGAAAAATGCGTTAGCATAGGTAGAGCCGAGTAAATTTTAAGACTTGTAGGAGATAGTGGTTAGTGGGCTTTAAGATGAGCTTCCGGGGAAGTCTTAGGTGATGAGTAGGTTTATGATGGTGAGATTTCGAGAGAGAGGTCATAGATAGAAGAGGTTTTGTAGGTAGGTAGAGTGTGGTTATGGGTAGTTAGGATAGTTCTAGAGGTGGATAGATAGGCTGGGAGTTGGTCGAGGAGTCCTTACAGAGGAAGCGTTGACAGACAGGTTAGTGTGCTAAGGGTAGCGATCATAGGTAGCATTAAGGTTGATCAACTAAGGAATGTTTGAGAATTCGTAGAGTTTGGAACTAGGTTGTCTGTGCTATGATTGGAAGCGATTTCGGTAAAGGATGAGACTGGGAAATTGCTAAGGATGAGCGGTATAGGGTTACTTTAGAAATCATAGATATTGGGGATTAGGTTGCTTGTGCAATATCAAGATTGTGATTGAGATGTGTATTTGGGAGTTGCTTAGGTAAGACTGGTAATGTGAGACGAAGTGTGAGTAAAGGATTCTAGATGCGTTGTTGGAGGATTCTAGTATAGGAAAGAAATCGAGATTGACGTGTGAAGACCGGTTAGGATATGGAGGTATTTGACAATGTGAGTTGAATCTTCGAAGAAAGGTTGGTAGCTGAAATACCCCAAAGTATTCTTTGGATATTTCATTTTATATAAATAAATTCTAATTACAATTAGAATAATTATATCTACATATATACCTTGAATAAACGCACACACAATTATATACTATATTATTATATAATTTGGGCAAAAGTGCGGTATCGATGTATATCCTCTGCTAATGAAGATACTTGGAATTAGATAAGGATGCAACAACGGGTAATCGTTCCGATTCTATCGAACGGATTCGTTTTGAGCAAATCCGGTTGTTGGCGTATAATCCTCTCAGAGATTGATCTCGACCCTCTCTCCCTTGATATAACGTAAGCAAATATCCCATTTATCCCCCCGTTCATCACCAATTGAGTTCGTCCGCCCACACTTGCTCTATCTCCTCTCCTAATCTGTCGAACATTGCTACACCGTACCCGATCGGAAGCATTCAGTCGTCGGCCACCGTTGCCTCGCCGAGGGGAGTCAGCACCACCACCAGATCTCGGAGGAGTACACAACTGATCCAAGCTGTGGTAATTGATCATAACTCCCAATTAATCAACCCCTTATCCGATTCATTCTCGTCCTATATCTCTTATATGTCTGAACAATTGTGCGTGTTTAAACAGCTTTCGGACGCCTTCGACTCCAGCACCAGCCCCTGTATATCCCCAGTGTTCGAAGCGCAACCCTCCTGCAACTCACGGGTTCGCAAGCATCCGCGCGCCCTCATATATTGATTCTGAAAGGAAGTTGGGTTAAGAATCGATATGTACTAACTAGCCATTTTGCGAATGTCTTTCTGCAGTTTTGAGGGGTCATTGCAGACCGAACTTGGGATCAATCTGATCATACTCTTCCCAAATTCAATCGGTCAGTTGATCTTAACTTGTTTCGTTAACTCAAACTTACATCGAATCAAGGGAAAACATACATACTTGCACATATGGGGTAGGCTGTTAAGTAACTTTGGGGTATGTTTTCTGCAGCTGTGAAGGGTCGATTCTAGTTGCAATTGTCGTCAAGTTGAACTGTGCGCTGTCAACTACGTTTGGTAAGTTGAAAGAAATTGAATTCATTGACCAGAAGCTGTCGTGAATTGATGCTGAATGCGCTTACCATCATGTAGGTTTGGTGTGGCTTGTGGTCTGTAACACGCCGGAGTGTGGAGCTTTCACTGTTGGACGGGTGAGCGCTGAGCAGTATATATCTCTCACATATTGCGATCATTAACTAAGCGATTAGTTAAATTATTAAATAAGCATTTGCTCCGGTTATGTAACAGGTCACTCGATCATCGGTTAATTGTTGTCTCCACTAGCACACCCAATCCATCAATTTGACAATTTGAGGCAAGTGATTTCGTTCAATGCCCTTTGCATGTTTCGTGATTTTCTTTTGGCGTGCCTTTTTATTCTTCTGTGTCGAATGCGGCCCTGTGGCCAATTTCCTTGCCAGTTTCGATAAATTGCATATCCGTCTGCTTGATGTAATTTATCTCATTATTCATAAATTGGCATGAGTATAAATAAATGGGCAATTATTAATTTAATTATAGTGATATGTGTATTAAGTATTTTATTTGTTTATAACTCGAGATAAGTGAAAAATTGCCCATTTTCATCTTCCTAATTGCATGAATTTCTGCTCGTTTCTTTCATGCAAATTAATAGCATGAGATATTAAGATCCTTTGAAATATCCATGCTTGTCTTCTGTTGTTAATACCGTGTACATGATCACCTAGTGTAATGAAAGCGACTAAATTACGATATAATTAAATATGCGTACTTTATAGTGCGAGTTGACTTTTAGTCAGTGCGAGTTTTCTTTAGTTAAGACTAACTTGCAGGTTGAGGTTCGTTAAGCCTTACCCTATAAAGGTTTCATGAAATGACCTATTCCGAATGCATTCATCGCGGGATGGTAAACTTCCATAGTGTTGTAGGTCGTAGTCCTCTTAAAGGGCCCGACCGGTATCACGTGTTATATTATTATTGTCGTTATTATTAATGTTATCGTATAGTGTATTATGTAAGGTGATCAATTCTGCGCATATTATACTTCATTGTATTCGAGTATAATTCCTATATCGTATTCTTATTCGATCTCCGTGATCATCCGAGTCATGTGTCATTTTTGTTTTATTCTATTATCAGATTTCCACATTATATACTCTAAATTTTCCCTTAACTATTATTATACCGTTTCAGGGTCACTAGTTTTAGTTAAAGTTGAACATTTTTCTTATCGCTTGCTAGTCTTAAATGTACTAACCATCCTATTTATTGGATGGCTGGTGTCCTTCGTAATCACGAAACACCAGACCATATTCCACAGGTTTAGTGCGAGCAGTGGAGCAGGAGAGAGTTGAAGAGCGGGCTATCATTAATAAGTTTTTATACTACAAGTTTTGAACCTTTGAGGTTTCCACAACGCTACTTTAGTTTTAGCTATTTTGGAGTTATTTATACTTTATGGTTTTGGTATTTTTATGTTACTATGATCGGATATTTTAAACTATGATATTTATTTGACTTCCGCCTATTTTATTTTAATTGTATAAATTATCATCTTGTTTATGGGAGCATGGTTGCATGTCCCTATAAGCCTCAGGTGAATTCAAAGACATTAAAGTCTGTGGATTCACTGGCGCTGTAACGTTCCCTCGGGATTTAAAAAGGGGGTGTTACAGAAGGTGGTATCAGAGCTATAGGTTTTAAAACGTTTTCATTTAAATTTTTAAAATGATTTCTAAAATGAATCGCAAAAAGCTTTTATCAAAACCAACTTTTTACTTTCAAAGGTAAGCAGTTTTGGGAAATAATTTCAAAATACTTGTCCGATAGTCCTGCTCAAGCTCCTGCACCTGCCAAAGACTAATATTATATTTCCTATTCTTATTTTTCCTTTTAAATTCCTCTTTCTGGGATTGTCTCGCTCGAGTATTGATGTCTTTTCATCCTCCTCGATAGATGTCTGACGCTCGCAAGATCTCGAAGTTCCACACAATGGGTTACCCCCAACGCATTGACCTCACCGATAGCTCAGACGCCGAATCTGACTCCAGCACAGAAGTCGAGGTTGTGGAGAAAGCGACAATAGAGCTATCCAAGGGGAAGAATGTCCGGATCGACCCTACCGAAGGAGCTGCAGCCACGGAATATGGCAAAAAGCTCATCCGCGAGTGGTACAAGGAAAATAACTTGGGAACTCCTCGATTCTACAGCGAGGAAAAGGCAGCACGGGAAAAGAGAGCCATACTAGCTCCTCTAGACGACGATAGGAGAGAGTACCTCCTGGACCTCGTCCGAGTGTGCGACACGGAACCATCCCAAGCCCCTAGTGAGGAGGACACAAAGAAGAGATCCTTTGCGGAAATCCGCGCTGATAGGAAAGCCTACCAGGCATTGCTGGTAAAAAGATCGAGGCAGAGACTCCGTGTAAGGGAGGCAGAGGAAATATACAAGGATAAGGAGCGGATTATGGAGGGGCTGGAAAAACGCTGTGATGAGGCTAGGGAGGAGTTGAAAAAGTTGTGTGAGCATGCTGAGTTAGAGAGAAATGCAGCCTCACAGAAGCACAACTCTCAAATGGAAAAACTCCTCGAGCTGTATACCTTTTCAGAAGACGATGAGGATTGAGATCTCACCAGCCTCTACCATTAATAGACTTTCAATTTCTTAAACAGATTTAGTATTTCTTTTTCCATAAAGGGTATACTTACCCTATGTTTTAGGTGGTTGCAACTTTTGTTATTCTCTTAGTATTTGAACTCGTTTCGTATGCATTACGAAGTTTTGGATATTAAATGCATTATCTCCAACCCTAATCTGGTCGAGTTTGAAATTATTAATATTATTTCTCCTACCTTCAGATCATGAATACTAGGGGACGTACCAAGGCTGCTACTGAGCCCATCATACCACCACCTAACTCCGATCAGGTGGAGAATGGCAATTCGAACCCACGCATGGAGCGGGTGGAGGAATCAGGCGATCACTCCCTGAATGGCACTCAAAGCCAGCTTAGGGCTTTTCATGCCAGCCAAAGGCAACGCACCCCAGTTGATAACATGCTGGACGAGGAACTGATGCAAGCTCTGAGGGGAATGGTGAGGGATGCTGTGGCTCAGGTAGTGGGAGATGAAAGGCGTCCACCTTCTGACAGGCGTGCAGCAACTAGGGATCTGGGGGCACCTAACCCTCCTCCTCACCACCCAGCTGGACCGATGGACACCTACAGTAACGTCCTGAAAGCGGTCAATGCCAGCAAGGTGGATAACTATGATGGAACTGGTGAGCCATTCAAAGTGGTCTAGTGGTTCACGCACATCGAGAAAGTCTTCCGAGGTATCCACTGCACTGATGACACTAAGGTACATGTTACTGCTTTGTACCTGAAGGGTGCAGCGGGACAGTGGTGGGAGTCCGCCTATCACACTTGGGTGAATGCTCCTTCCTGGGAGGCCTTCAAGAAGCTGGTTACCGATCACTACTTCTCTCCGTCGCTGAGGTTAGAGAAGAAGAGAGAGTTTCTTTACCCCAACACTCAAGGGATGAAACTAGCTCAACTGGTGGACAAGTATTATGAACTATTGCCCTATGCTGATGAATTGGTGCAAACTGAGAAGCACAAGGTGGAGTATTTCCATGAATGGATGTACCCGAAACTGAAGCTGCAGATGTTGGCTTACAAAAATGAGACCTTGGATGCTTATATCGACGCAGCCTACAGGGTTGAGGCCACTCTTGATGAGAGCAGAAAGGCTCAGGAAATATATGACCGGAGGAGAGGTCGTCAGCAGTATTCTGGCTCGAAGAGACCAGCTCCTTCTACACCTGCTGGGGGGACGACAACTGGCCTTACCCAGCCAGGTCAGGACACTACTTTTGCAAGAGGTGGTCAATCAACAGTCTACTACAACTGCGGGAAATCGGGACATCTGAAACCAGATTGCAGAGAGAAGAAGCGTATCTGTAGAGGATGTAAAAAGTCTGGTCACATGGTCCGCTTCTGTCGTTTTGCTCCTAACGGGAACCAAAACCGCTCACAGCAGGCATCCGCTATGGTTCCTCGGAATCCGGGGCAGAGACAGTATGAAAACCAGCAGCAGCACAGGCCGCAGCAGTACCAACAGAATACCCAGATTCCTGCAGGTTCACAGCCGACTGTGAACAAAGGCAAGAACGTCGTCGGGTCATCTCAGCAGGGTCCGCGACTATATGAGATGCGTAGGCTGGATGACACTGCTTCTCCTATGGCTCAAGGTATTATCTATCTTCGGGCTGAACCTATTAACATTCTTTTTTATTCGGGCGCTTCTCATTCTTTTATGGCCGAGCAAATTGTTGCAAGACTCGGATTAGAATCTGTGACTCTAGATGATTCTTTCGTGGTGAAATTCCCTAATGGGGAAAGAGTTCAAGGTAGGAAAATGTTATTCCGCTTCCCCATCACGTTAGGTGGTGATGAATACCTTGCCGATCTTGTTCTGCTTCCGATCCCTCCTCAGGACATCATCCTCGGCATGGATTGGCTTACTCGCCATGGTGCAATCATTGATTGCGGACGGAGAATCGTGACCATTTTGCCGGACGGTAAGGTTGTGTGCAGATTTCGTGGGCGCATCCCCGAGGAGGATGGTCGTGTTATTAATGTAATGCAGGCAGCCAGATTGTTATGTCAAGGTTGTGCCGGATTTTTATGCTATCGGCAGGATCAGCCGTCCGAACCGGTCCCTATCTCCGATATTCCTGTAGTTCGGGATTTCCCTGATGTCTTTCCCGACGAGATTCCTGGTTTACCTCCAAAGCGGTTCATTGAGTTCACCATCGACTTAGAACCAGGAACCGCTCCTATTTCCAAAGCTCCGTACCGCATGGCTCCAGTGGAGATGCAAGAGTTGAAGAGCCAGCTTGAAGAGCTATTAGAGAAGGGTTATATCCGACCCAGCGCTTCACCTTGTGGTGCTCCCGTGCTGTTTGTGAAGAAGAAAGACGGCTCTTTCCGTCTGTGTATTGATTATCGGGAGTTGAACAAGGTGACGATCAAGAACAAGTATCCACTTCCACGCATCGACGACTTGTTAGATCAGCTTCAGGGAGCAAGGGTATTCTCCAAGATTGACCTTCGATCTGGTTACCATCAGCTCCGAGTCCGTGATGAGGATATTCCAAAGACTGCATTTAGGACACGTTATGGGCACTATGAGTTCGTAGTGATGCCTTTTGGCTTAACAAATGCCCCGGCAGTCTTCATGGACATGATGAATCGTTGTTTCCACCAGTATCTGGACAAGTTCGTCGTAGTCTTCATCGACGACATCCTGATCTACTCACCGAGTGAAGAGGCTCACTCGGAACACTTGAGAACTATTTTGATAACACTACGAGAGCATCAGTTGTACGCAAAGCTGTCCAAGTGTGACTTTTGGATGAAGCAGGTGACCTTCCTAGGCCACATCATCTCAGAGAAAGGGGTGATGGTCGACCCCCAGAAGATAGTAGCTGTAGAGAAGTGGATTCCACCAAAGAACGTCAAGGAGATCCGGAGTTTTCTGGGACTAGCAGGCTACTACATGAGGTTTGTGGAAGGGTTCTCCAAATTGGCCCAACCACTGACCTCACTTCTGCGCAAATCCCAGAAATTCGTCTGGAATGACAGGTGCGAAGCAAGCTTTCAGGAGCTCAAGAAGCGGTTGATCACAACACCTATCCTAGCACTTCCGAATGAGTCAAAGGATTATGTGATTTACAGTGATGCTTCCAAGCAAGGTTTGGGTTGTGTACTGATGCAGGATGGGAAGGTAATAGCCTATGCATCACGACAGTTGAAGCCGTATGAGGAGAACTACCCAGTGCATGATCTGGAATTAGCTGCTGTGGTATTCGCTCTAAAAATCTGGCACCATTATCTGTATGGAGTTCCTTGCCAGATATACACCGACCACAAAAGCCTCAAGTATGTATTCACCCAGAAGGAGTTGAACATGAGACAGAGACGCTAGTTAGAGCTGATCAAGGACTATGACATTGAGCTTCTCTATCATCCTGGAAAGGCTAATGTCGTAGCCGATGCTTTGAGCCGGAAATCTCAGCACGAGGCTATGATTAGCTGTTTGACAGCAAGTCCTATTCTGCAAAGGGATCTGCTCTGGTTGGAGGTTGAGGTTTGGTTTGAAAGGAACCGAGGACAGTTGTGTAGGCTGGAGGTTCAGTCAGATCTGTTAGCAGAGATAAAAGCGAAGCAGACAGAGGATGTTGTGTTACTGCAGATCACTGTTGACTTCTTCGATGGTAAAGCCCCGGGCTTTGTTGTGAGGGATGATGGATCCTTATGGTTTGGGAATCGCATCTGCGTCCCTAATGTTCCTGAGATCCGACAGACCATCCTTCAGGAAGCTCATGCATCCGGCTATTCGGTACATCCTGGATCTAGTAAGATGTACAAGGATCTGAGAAGGAACTACTGGTGGTCTGGCATGAAGAATGAAGTAGCAGAGCATGTGGCCAGATGCTTGGTGTTTCAACAGGTCAAGATCGAGCATCAGAGACCTGGTGGGAAGCTCCAACCACTTCCAGTGCCCACATGGAAGTGGGAACAGATCTCCATGGATTTTGTTGTGGGGCTCCCTAAGGGTCAAGGGCAGAAGGATGCCATTTGGGTGATTGTTGATCGACTCACCAAATGTGCACACCTCATTGCTATCCGATCTAACTTGAAGCCGGCAAAGCTAGGAGAATTGTACCTTCAGCACATCGTCCGCCTGCACGGGATTCCTTCGTCCATTGTCTCTGATCGCGACGGACGATTCGTCTCAGAGTTCTGGAAGAAGCTGCATGAGGGACTTGGTACACAACTAAATTTCAGTACCGCTTTTCACCCTCATACAGATGGTCAGTCAGAGAGGACCATTCAGACACTGGAGGATATGCTACGAGCTTGTGTCCTGGATAGGCCAACAGATTGGGAGACCAGTTTGAGTCTGATTGAGTTCACCTACAACAACAGCTGGCATTCATCCATAAAGATGGCTCCTTTTGAAGCCCTCTATGGACGAAAGTGTCGATCACCAGTGTGTTGGGATGATGCGACTGATGCCATCCATCTAGGTCCGGAGCTTCTAGAGAAGACAGCTGAAGAAGTCGCTATGATCAGACAACGAATGTTGACCGCTCAGAGTCGCCAGAAGTCTTATGCTGACCCTAGGCGTAGAGAGGTCAACTTTGAGGTGGGTGACAAGGTGTTCGTGAAAGTGTCACCCACGAAGGGAGTCTTTCGATTCGGAAAGCGAGGAAAGCTGAACCCTCGATATGTCGGGCCATTTGAGATTCTGCAGCGTGTAGGCAATGTTGCCTACCGCCTTGCTCTACCCCCGTCAGCTCATCCAGTACATGACGTCTTCCATGTATCGCTGCTATGGAAGTACGTGCCTGACCCGACCCACATCCTAAGCTACGAGGACATCGAGGTCCGCCCCACCGGAACCTACGAGGAGGAACCGGTGCAGATTCTGGAGCGACGAGAGAAGCAACTTCGCACCAAGGTGGTTCCGCTCGTCAAGGTGCTTTGGTCAAAGCACGGAACTGAGGAGATGACTTGGGAAACTGAGGAAGAAATGTGGAAACGCTTTCCTCAGATGTTTTCTACCTAGCGCGAGTCGCATAGTGTTTTCATTACCTCGTTTATTCTATTGTTGTTGAATAAGAAAACTGGTTGAGGACCTTTGTTATGGTTCATTTGGTTAATGTTTTGGACTCTTGTTGATCTCTTATTCATTTCTCTCGTCAGTTCTAAAGTCAACTCAATTTATTCTCATTTCCATTCTTTTTTTTTCTTTTTTTTTTCAAGTTTCGGGACGAAACTTATTTTAAGGAGTGAGGTATGAAATACCCCAAAGTATTCTTTGGATATTTCATTTTATATAAATAAATTCTAATTACAATTAGAATAATTATATCTACATATATACCTTGAATAAACGCACACACAATTATATACTATATTATTATATAATTTGGGCAAAAGTGCGGTATCGATGTATATCCTCTGCTAATGAAGATACTTGGAATTAGATAAGCATGCAACAACGGGTAATCGTTCCGATTCTGTCGAACGGATTCGTTTTGAGCAAATCCGGTTGTTGGCGTATAATCCTCTCAGAGATTGATCTCGACCCTCTCTCCCTTGATATAACGTAAGCAAATATCCCATTTATCCCCCCGTTCATCACCAATTGAGTTCGTCCACCCACACTTGCTCTATCTCCTCTCCTAATCTGTCGAAAATTGCTACACCGTACCCGATCGGAAGCATTCCGTCGTCGGCCACCGTTGCCTCGCCGAGGAGAGTCAGCACCACCACCAGATCTCGGAGGAGTACACAACTGATCCAAGCTGTGGTAATTGATCATAACTCCCAATTAATCAACCCCTTATCCGATTCATTCTCGACCTATATCTCTTATATGTCCGAACAATTGTGCGTGTTTAAACAGCTTTCGGACACCTTCGACTCCAGCACCAGCCCCTGTATATCCCCAGTGTTCGAAGCGCAACCCTCCTGCAACTCACGGGTTCGCAAGCATCCGCGCGCCCTCATATATTGATTCTAAAAGGAAGTTGGGTTAAGAATCGATATGTACTAACTAGCCATTTTGTGAATGTCTTTCTGCAGTTTTGAGGGGTCATTGCAGACCGAACTTGGGATCAATCTGATCATACTCTTCCCAAATTCAATCGGTAAGTTGATCTTAACTTGTTTCGTTAACTCGAACTTACATCGAATCAAGGGAAAACATACATACTTGCACATATGGGGTAGGCTGTTAAGTAACTTTGGGGTATGTTTTCTGCAGCTGTGAAGGGTCGATTCTAGTTGCGATTGTCGTCAAGTTGAACTGTGCGCTGTCAACTACATTTGGTAAGTTGAAAGAAATTGAATTCATTGACCAGAAGCTGTCGTGAATTGATGCTGAATGCGCTTACCATCATGTAGGTTTGGTGTGGCTTGTGGTCTGTAACACACCGGAGTGTGGAGCTTTCACTGTTGGATGGGTGAGCGCTGAGCAGTATATATCTCTCACATATTGCGATCATTAACTAAGCGATTAGTTAAATTATTAAATAAGCATTTGCTCCGGTTATGTAACAGGTCACTCGATCATCGGTTAATTGTTGTCTCCACTAGCACACCCAATCCGTCAATTTGACAATTTGAGGCAAGTGATTTCGTTCAATGCCCTTTGCATGTTTCGTGATTTTCTTTTGGGTGCCTTTTTATTCTTCTGTGTCGAATGCGGCCCTGTGGCCAATTTCCTTGCCAGTTTCGATAAATTGCATATCCGTCTGCTTGATATAATTTATCTCATTATTCATAAATTGGCATGAGTATAAATAAATGGGCAATTATTAATTTAATTATAGTGATATGTGTATTAAATATGTTATTTGTTTATAACTCGAGATAAGTGAAAAATTGCCCATTTTCATCTTTCTAATTGCATGAATTTCTGCTCATTTCTTTCATGCAAATTAATAGCATGAGATATTAAGATCCTTTGAAATATCCATGCTTGTCTTCTGTTGTTAATACCGTGTACATGATCACCTAGTGTAATGAAAGCGACTAAATTACGATATAATTAAATATGCGTACTTTATAGTGCGAGTTGACTTTTAGTCAGTGCGAGTTTTCTTTAGTTAAGACTAACTTGCAGGTTGAGGTTCGTTAAGCCTTACCCTATAAAGGTTTCATGAAATGACCCATTCCGGAATGCATTCATCGCGGGATGGTAAACTTCCATGGTGTTGTAGGTCGTAGTCCTCTTAAAGGGCCCGACCGGTATCACGTGTTATATTATTATTGTCGTTATTATTAATGTTATCGTATAGTGTATTATGTAAGGTGATCAATTCTGCGCATATTATACTTCATTGTATTCGAGTATAATTCCTATATCGTATTCTTATTCGATCTCCGTGATCATCCGAGTCATGTGTCATTTTTGTTTTATTCTATTATCAGATTTCCACATTATATACTCTAAATTTTCCCTTAACTATTATTATACCGTTTCAGGGTCACTGGTTTTAGTTAAAGTTGAACATTTTTCTTATCGCTTGCTAGTCTTAAATGTACTAACCATCCTATTTATTGGATGGCTGGTGTCCTTCGTAATCACGAAACACCAGACCATATTCCACAGGTTTAGTGCGAGCAGTGGAGCAGGAGAGAGTTGAAGAGCGGGCTATCATTTATGAATCTTTATACTACAAGTTTTGAACCTTTGAGGTTTCCACAACGCTACTTTAGTTTTAGCTATTTTGGAGTTATTTATACTTTATGGTTTTGGTATTTTTATGTTACTATGATCGGATATTTTAAACTATGATATTTATTTGACTTCCGCCTATTTTATTTTAATTGCATAAATTATCATCTTGTTTATGGGAGCATGGTCGCATGTCCCTAAAAGCCTCAGGTGAATTCAAAGACATTAAAGTCTGTGGATTCACTAGCGCTGTAACGTTCCCTCGGGATTTAAAAAGGGGGTGTTACAGTAGCTAGGTGAGAATATCGTTGAGGTTTTAGTAGGACTGATCGCTTGAGGATGGAATAGGGGATTTCTGAGTAATGGGTATGGGAACTAGGCAAGGTGGAAGATATTGGGTATGCGATAGGGAGAAGAATCTTATAAGGGTGGCGAAGTTGTGGGACTTGGGGAATTCGAGTGAGGATGATATAGAGACTCCGTGGAATTGAGGATCGGTAGAAAGAGAGCTTAGGACGGTAAGATGTCGAGGTTTGAGGAAGCGTGATTTGAGGCAATTGGGAACTTGCGTTAATGGGGGAAACTAGTTCATGTAGAGGATATTGGGGATACCATAGGTTGGAGAATCGTGGAAGACTTGGTAAGATTTCAATAAGGTGGGAATTCAGATTAGGATGGCATTAAGTTTCTTTGGGAATGGTGATCAATATAGAGGTTTAAAGATGTCATAGTTATAAGGTGGTAGTGTGGGGAAATTTAGGAAAATGCTGAGTAAGGATTCTAGAGTGGGACGGCTTGAGGATTTCGAATGATTAAGGTTTAGTAAGTTTCGGAATGGGAATTTAGAATGGTGCGAGTGGTTCACTTTGATATTTTGAGAGTTGAAATGCTAAGGTTCGGATTAGATGGGTCTTGAGGAGCTAGTTAGGATGAGTGTGTTATCGGTAATCTGAGGTAGATGCGGGTAAGAAAGCACTTAGTGATTCGTGGTTGAGAGTTAGCACTAGATGGTCTTCTGCGATGGGGCTTGTCGAGAGTAAGTTGTTGAGTAGATGCTAGTGAGATAAGATGATTATGTTGTTTGGGGTACGAAAGTGACTTAGGAGGTGGACCCTTTTCGGGAACGTCGGGGATATAGGGGTGAGAATGTCATGTGTAAAGCTGGTCAGTAGCAGTTGGTTTCTTAGAGGTTGATGATTTGGTGAGAGTGCTTAGTGGGGTGGGAAGTGTGATTAGGGTAGCAATGTGATTCGAGATGTCTCATTGAGAGCTTATAGTTAGGTGGATGTTTGAGAGCCTAGGAAGAGTACGTGAGATTTTTACGGAAACCCCTAGGACGAGGATGTGCTTGATAGGGAGTCTTGGCAGATGGTCGGAGTGTTGAGCTTGGCGGAATGGGAGATTTTGGCGATTTGGAAACTTTGAGCTATGGGTTTTAGCTGGTCTAGTGAAAGGTTAGGAATTGAGGTTGGGATATTGAAGTAGATTGATCCTTAGATGGCTTAATGGCATAAGAGTTGGGATACCTAGTAATTGACTTGGGATGTAGGTCTTGAATTGTGGATGGTTATGCGACTAGATAGTTTGTATATGAGCGGGATGAATGGTATTTGAAACTATTATCGGCTTTGAGTTGGTAGACCTAGGTGAGGTTAATCTTGATGTGAAAGATGATGGATGATAGTCGTGTCTTGTTATGGTTGGTACTTATGGGCAAGTGTTCCCGAGGATGTGACCTAGTGTTATATGTTACTTGGGACCGAATGTTGTGCATATTCTATGCCATAGACAATAGTGAGGTATTAGTACTAACATAGTTCCTCCATGAACTTGATGGAATGCTGAGGTGCAACGGTACTTGTATGACTCTGACAATTAGTGCATGTATGATGTGATCTATCTGAGTGTTATGACGTACAACTTTTGTGATGTGATGTGATCCTACTAGTGATAATGTGCTAGATGTGTTGTAGTGCGTGGCTATTATCGATGTAACTATGGCATGAATAATGTTCCAAAAAATGCTTGGCGGATGCTCGGCGACTAGATAGGGTCAAGGGTATAGGCGGATTGTGTTGGGTCTAGGCGGATTTACTATTTTGAGATGTATTTTTAATCCTAGGCCATATTCAATATGTATATAAAATAATAAAGTTTTATTCATAACATATATAAACAAATAAACTTTAATTAATAGTCTAGCCGTTAACAATGGGAGTTAGGTCGCGAGTTAGAGGACTATGGGAGTGAGGGATCAAGAGTAAGAGAGAGTATAGAGGCTGAGAACTAAGAGAGAGATCAACATGTTGGGTGTTTTAGGAGTTAAAACCTCAAAATGGTTTTTTTTCACTAACTCGCCAAACCCGCAAGGCTGCCAAGACCTTGCGAGTGACTTTCAACAGTCTAGGCGGCTAAACTCAAAGGTGAGGGACCTTCAAGCATCTAGGCGGAGGCCTAGGCCTTTTTTTGGAACAATGGGCATGATGTTGAATGTGTTATACGATTATGATATTTTATGATGTTTTAAAGCCGAAATTATTAGAACCTGGTTTTGACGTGGAACCTAGGAAGAAAATATGGGATTAGCCCTTAGATGTGGATGGTAGGATAATTGGAAGGTTGAGAATGCTTTGACTAACGTCGAACTTGACCCGAGCTTTTCATTGTAATGCCCCACGAAGTGGATACAAGCATTTTATGGGCGCACCTGTAGGTTGCTTGCTAAGACCTAGTGGAGACGCTATGATGCTTTTTGAGTTATGATATGACCGAGAAGTTGGAATAAGGATGTGGTAGGGGCACATATCACATTTTTGCTACGACCTATTGGGGATATTATGATCACAACAACGATATTGTGAGATCTCATGGGGGCACTTATGAGGTACTTACGAGATCAATGACCTGATCCTTGGACTCACCAATTTCAAACTTCATCCCCTGTTTTAAAATGATTTTAGTCTCGGGGACGAGACTTGTTTTTAGAGGTGGATGATGTAAAGGCTCGGATTTTTGAATCCTAATTTTTCGGAAAAAGGAAATGAAAAATGAATTTAAATCAGATTTAAAACTTGTTTAGCAGATTCCGACCTAAATTTAAATTTTGACGAACGATTCCGTCCTTTCACTTCGAGAATTTAAACTAAAATCGGATGGCGATATCCTTTTTCGGTTTTAAAAATTTAATCGATCAGAAAAGCGGAAATCGGGGAAACTAACATACGGGAACTAATTTCGGGATTCGAAATTCGCATATTCGGGATTGATTTACGGGTATAGGTTTAACCAATCCCACACTCTATCCTCACCAACTCCCTCACCTCACCATACCTCCTTTAAATTACCCTCTCCCCGTCATTTCCATTCACATCATCACCATCCCTCTTCTTCACTCCTTCACGTCATCACCACCATCTTCATTCATTATCTCCATCGTCACCACCGTCTCCATCATCACCACCATCGCCCTCCATCAATCACCATCAGGCCAACAGCAGCAGCTTGAGGACCTCCAATTGCCTCCTCCGATGCCAACCACCACCTCGAAGTAGCCCGAAGCTCCCTAGCGTCACCGCCAAGCCACCAGAAGTCCACCGCTCGTTTCAATCGCGAACCAAAGTTTCGGTAAGACGTTCTCCTCTATTTTCGATCGGAATCGCCCCCGAGCTCTACCATCGTACTCATTCCCATCCGACGCAGGTCCGACGAGCCATCACGAGCCTCCGACGACGCCCAGAACTCCGATCGAGAGCTCCGAAGTCGCGAACACCTCAGTGAGCCCCGAGCTTTCCTTTCTTTCCTCGTTCATTTTCGTATATCCTTGTTTTCTTAGGCTAGTCGAGGGGTGTGTGAGGGCTCAGTGCGGGATGATCGGGTGAGCTCGAGAGCTCCGGTGACCGAGGGCGGCGAAGTCGTAGGGCGTCCGGTGTGTGTGTGCGTGTGAGAGCGAGAGCGAGCCGTGAAGGTACGAACGTGGGACCTGAGAGGGCAGGTGCGAGGATGAGCGCGAGCCAAGGCCGAAGAAGCCAAGCCAGACCAAGCGGAGGCAAGCTAAGGAGCCGGAAGCGGCGTCGAGCTCCGTCGGCCAGGCGCATCCGTGGGCGGGGGCGGGAGTTTTGAATCGGGAGGGAGGAAGAAGATGAATTCCATGGGCCCCACTTTGTTTTTTTTATATATTATTTGTTTTAATACTAAGCCGGTTGGGAGTATATAATTACGGGTTCAGTTCGGTTCGGTTGGGTTTAAATGGGTTTGGTACGGTTCGGATTTATTCGTTTATTTATTTAATTATTTAGCGGTATTTAAAATATTATAATATTATTTGAGGATTAAAATATAAAATATTATTTTGGAGATTTTATAAAGGGTCGGTTTTATTAAATAAAAACGGTTGGGACTTTAATGGATTTGGAAATATTTTCGAAAGTATTTAATAAATGGTATTTTAAATATCATATAATATTAATTGGGATTCAAAATATATTATTTGAGACTTGAAGTTTTAAAAAAGAATTTGGAAAATAATCTCAAGGTTGGAAAATGATTTAATCAATAAATTGAAAAGGAATGTTTGTGAGCATTTTAAAAGGTCGGAATTCTTATTTGGTTGACGCAGTTTTTGAAATAGTTTGGAACTAACTTGAGAATCTGACTTGATCGGTGACTGACTAGCATGATGTTCTGATATGTGTGACTAATAGCATGACTTGTGGTGATTTATTATAAGAGGATTAAAATGTTAGATAATTGTGATGAGGTAGTAGGACTATGTTATCGCACGAGTTATACTTTATGATTTTGATGAACTTTTGGGGTGCATATGCAGATATGATGAATATGAGCATGCGGAATTGGTCGAGTGATATATGGAGAATGATGTGGTCTTATGGGACGTATGATGCGATGGAATGGCAATTACGATGTGTTTATGATTCTATTGAATGATGTGTGCTTTGAGTGATTGAATGGTTAGATGTAGACATATATATGTTCTGATGTATATCTAGGTGATACTGTTTGATTATTGTGCTGCTTGCTGGGATTTCACTTTTGCTGCTCTGCACCTCCAGGTAAGTCCTCCGGGGCTTACTCAAGTTAGAACCTCATGCCTGATGTGTCATATAGTGTGTAGGTGTTGCATCATGCATATTCATGTAGTATCATGCTTAGGTTGCACAAATTAACCGAGCATCTGTATTCTCTTTGCGTATGGTAGAACGGTCATTAAATTGTGAGTCCTAGAGTCATTTGCTAGGGTCATAGGACAGTCCAATCCCATCGGGCTTTGTCCTCATCGAGTCAGACTTTATATTACGAGATGAGTAAGATTTATTGACGAGCATGACTATTGATGCGATTGATGATATTATGGTATTGAACACGGCCGGTTCCCGCACTAACGAGCATGGGTGCAGGAGTAAAAAACGTGGCCGGTTCCTACACTAACGAGCATGAGTGCGGGAGTAGGAGAGGGACATGCCACTTGGCATTCTGTGCGGGATCCCATTTAATCGCTTTCTGCATATATATATATATATATATATATATATAAATTGTTAGCATGCTTGTGTGTTTAATATTTCCGCACTGCATTAGAGCATCCTTTATTTAGGTATAGGCATATTATATGTCCTCAGCGAGGTCTTCAGGGCCCGCATGAGTGGCTCGACCTTGACTTCGTGGTTAGTTTCAGGTTGTACCCTTGCTTGATCATGTGTTGTTATGGCGGGGGATATCCTATGGCGCAGTGAGAGGGAGAGAAAGACCGACTATGAACTCCACACTTTTGCTACTTATTTTCCTCGTGTTTGGCTTTGACCCGGTCAAGCCGTGGCAAGTTGTATTATGAGATTTCTTTCTTTATGCTTTTCGAACTTAAAACGTTTTGAGCGGCTTAGACAAGTAGGACAGGTTTGGGGTACCAACGGCCCTATCTTGAACTTAGGGTGCGAAATCCCTTCTTTGAGTATTAAACACTTTGTTTTGAAACTCAACTCGTACTCGAATTACAAGATCCGAATGAAGGTATCCAATCCTTCAAAACGTAACCCGAATATTCATATTTGGGCCGTTACAGGTCACACTTGCGAAGTCTGTTCTGGCCTCTCTCCCGGTGCACTGCATGAGTTCAATCAGCCTCCCCTAGAGTGTTTGTAAAAAGATCGACAAACTGTGTCGAGGCTTCTTCTAGGGATCTACTGATTCTAGGAGAAGAGTGCATAAAGTCTCCTGGAATGAGTTTACGAAGTCCAGAGGGGTCTTGGAATAAAATCTATGAATGAACTTAACTTGGCTCTTGTATCTAAGCTTGGGTGGAGATATATCATGGGAGAAGGGGGCTTATGGTGTGTGATTCTGACTGGGAAGTACATAGGGAAGGCCTTGGGCCCGTCTCCGGGTGCATCCTTCATCTGGAAAGGTATACGACATGGCCTCGGAGAAGTTATTAACCCTGGATTAAGGTGGAACCTCAAAAATGGAGAGAGCATAACAATGTTGTTAAAATCTCAATTCGATCCTACAATTCCACCGATCCAACGATCCAAAAATAAAAAAAAATGATTTCGATCCTTTTTTGTGATTCTTACGATCCTATAAAATAGCCGTTATAAGAAATTTTTAATATTTACACTTTAAATCTAAGAAATTTATAATATATTTAGTTAATATATATTATATCTATTTTATTTTTAAAATTTTGTAATATTTATGTGTATTTTTTTTATCATTTAACATAATATTTATCTAATATTAAACATATTAACTTCATTTTTAAAAAAATTCATCCATGCAATGGAATCTTACGATCCTATGATTCGATTCTATGATCCGATTCTTACACCTCTTTAATAGTCCGATTTAGAATCTTGATTTTAATACATTGGAGCGTAAGATTTTGGAGTGACCGATGGATCATGGATGAACCCCTGAGCATCATGGTGCCTAATCTAAGTGAGGAGAAGTTGGTTCGATCGGTGGCGGATTGTCGAACTGAGGGTGAAGGTTGGAGATGGGATACTTTTGTCAATCTCCTCCCGTCGCAGGTGGTCCTCAAGATTGCTGTCGTGGTGGTTAGCGAAGGAGAGGACATACCCTGTTACACGAAGGATGGAGACTATACGACGAAGTCAGGATACACTTTGATATGTAGTCAAGACGAGTGGATAGGGAATGATGCTGCCTTCTTCAAAACTATCTGGAAGCCGTGGGTGATTGTTGTTGCAGGAGGATGATATGTCGAGTAATTACAAATAATAAAGATGTAATAAACGTAAACCAACTCCTAGCCTAAGCAAATAATTACAAGACTTCCTCCCGTTGTAGTGGAAGGGTAGTCAGGATCGATCCACGAGGAGGCGTGTCAGCGGGATCCTAGTAGCTTTGGAAATCTCGAGTCTGCGTCGACTAGAAGCCTCGATTTCGACCTTGGGCCTCGATGTCGACCTCGGCTATCGATGTTCTCTGCAACAGAAGACCTACATAAACAAAAACTGTAGTCGATATCGACTGGAAGGGGTCGATATCGATGTTAGTCCACGAAATCGACTAGCTCAGAAGACTGCCAGTCGATACAGAAGGGTCGATATCGATGCTAGGGGGTCGATATCGATGCTCAGCAAACTCCGCAGCGATGTTCGTCGTCGACTCAGAAAACTGTCGACGAACTCAGTGGTCGATATCGACGTCTGGGGTTGATATCGATGTCTTCCTGCAGTGGGTTAGATCTTCGTCGGCAAAGAAGGGCCGAAGATTTAAGAGTGGATGAGAAGGGATGAACAGAAATAACAGTGGTTTATGTGAATTAAACTATGTAAAAGAAACAACTCCTAGGATTAGGGTTTACCACAACGTTAACCAATGCATGTGATAAGATAAATAAGACGGACAATTGCGCTATTTTACCCGAGGGACAAGCTTTCGCCGTACACCAACGCTTAGGATTACTCTTGCAAATAAACCTAATTGTCTCTACCAATTTTATGTTTATAACTCAAGTTGTTAGCATGAATCCCTTTTCTTTCGATTAGGATTAAACATAGAATCGTATGAGGAGAGATAGACACAACGATATCAACATCAAATACTTACCTCAAGCGCACATGGCTAACGTCGGGCTCACCCCGACCCTAAGAGCTTTGGGGAACTACTCGCTTCTCATCATGGAACTCATCATTGATTGAAAGGAAGAAACTTGCATTAAAATAAACTCCGAAGCTTTACAACTCAACGTCAACTTTCGCAAACGTCAAACCCTAAAACTTCTCTCTAACTCTAACTCTATTTATGGTATTACTTGCTTGTCAATTGAATGTGTTTCTTGGATTGTCTAACAAACCAGCCCCTAGGGCTTTATTTATAGGCTACTAATCCTTGCTATCCGATGATTGTAACTCCTATCTAAACTATGAACTCTATCCAAACAATTAGGATATGTCTTTTATTTTAATAAAATTAAATAACTTAAAGGTAAAAAGATAAATAACTCTTCAACTGCCATCTATCTTGAAAGTATGAGATAATTTCGTGCCTCCTTGAAGATAAAGTTCTCATCCGTATCTCGAACTCAAATCTATCTTCTGTCGAGATAATGGGTCGATATCGACACCAGGGGTCGATATCGAGGTCTTTGTTCCTACTCGACTTGTTCAGCTCTGGTCGATGTCTATGTTGAGGTCGATATGGGGGTCGATATCGACACCAGAGGTCGATATCTAGGCTGGAGGTCGATTTCTACCTCTGCTCAGCTTCACTTGGCTTCTCCGTTTTGACTCCGATTTCGCTCGAATTCCTGCATGGTTAGCTCAAAACTTGTGCAAACCCTATTTCTTGCATTTTAGCCAATTCTTACACAAGTTTATATTCTTTTGAACCTTTTCTTTGGAAATCGAATGAAATATGGAGTCAAAAGATGCAATAAAAGGGGATATAGATATGTACATCAGTGATAGAGCGGGATCATGCCTTCATTTGGCTGCTGAGTAAAGGAGGAGTCCTTACGAACATCGAACGGATGCGTCGTGGCTAGACCTGTCAAAATACAACCTGACCCGGTCGACCCGACCCGAACGCCCGGAAAATTTCCGACCCGATCCGGGAAATTTTAACCCGGAAATTTTTTCTGACCCAAACCCGAAAACCCGAAAATTTTATGGGTAATCTGGGTTTCGACCCGGTGACCCGATTGACCCTGTAATTTTGACCCGATTTACCCAGTTGACCCGGTGACCCGATTGACCCGGTTGATTTATAATTATATATGATTAAATTTTTTATGGAGATTCCAATTTATTACATTTTATAATTACAATCACTTGATCTTTCATTTTCAAATCAACTTTTATATTTATTTGTATTGTAGTATTTGATTTTTTGTTTTTCAAAAGACTTTTTTAAGAAGATAAAAATTCTAAAAAATATTAAAATATTAAAAAATTCTATGCTTATTACTAATTGCATGAAATTAGTTTTAAAAAATTATTTGAAAATTTGATATTTTATATATTATTACATTTTATTAAAAATTATGAGAAATAATAAAAAAAATCAAATGTTTTTTAATAAAATGTAATAATATGTAGAATATCAAATATTTTATAAAATTATTTTTAAAAAACTATTTAAAATTTTGATATTTATATATTATTACATTTTATTAAAAATTACGAGAAATAATAAAAATCAAATATTTTAGACCAGATAAGGTATATAATTACAAGCACTAGAACTTATGAAAAATGTCTTTAATTTTAGATTTTTAAATTTATCGCAAAATTATCAAATTATGAATTTTTTAATTTAAAAAGGAAAAAAAATTGACCAACCCGAAATCGACCCGAAATGACCCGAAACCCGGTCAAACCCGGGTTCAATTCAACCCGAAAATACTCGAAACCCGTATTACCCGGGACCCGTATTACCCGGAACCCGAAGTGACCCGACTCGAACCCAACCCGAATGACCCGTTTGACAGGTCTAGTCGTGGCTTTGGTAACTCTCATCTTTGCCCAATTTGCAAATGTGAAACTGAATCCCTTGAACATTTATTTCGTGAATGTGGTACGGCTAAATCTTTTTGGATGTAGGTTGGTGGTGCCGTTGGGAGGACTGGTTTTTGGAGCACACCTTTTGCTTCATAGATTCGGATTAACATGTTGTCGAATGAGCAAATCGAGATGAATGGGCCGTGGAGTGCTTTCTTTGCAGTTACTATATGGAGAATTTAGAAGAGAAGAAATGAGGTGGTGTTCCAAGGGGTCAGCATTTCCATGGTGACAAAGGGCGAGTGTGCTAAAGAGATCAAGGATTTCGAGGACGCCGAAAGAAGAACGGGGAAAGAGAGCCTGGCCAGAGGTAGGCAATCTCGTAACATCAGCTGGGTGAAACCATAAGCGGAGTGGGTGAAGATTAACACCGACGGGGCTGTCAGAGATGGTACAATGGTAGTCACGCGACGGCGGGTGGAGTTATCAAAGATGCGAGGACCAGCTAGGTCGGTGGCTTTGCTTTTAATCTTGGCTCATGCTCAGTACCTATGGTGGAGTGTTGGGGAATTCTGAAGGGTCTGGAGCTGGCATGGAACTTGGGCTTCAGAAGAGTTCTGGTGGAGACCGATTCGGAGGTGGTTGTCAACTTAATTGGAGGTAGGGTGAAGCCAACTCACCCCTTCTTCAATCTGGTAGTTCATTGCCATGGCTTCTGAGTAGGGACTGGTCTGTCCAGTTTCGACATATTTTCCGTGAAGCTAATTCGGTGGCGGATACGGTTACTGCGTTCGCTTTTTCGCTTCTTTTAGGCTTTCATTTTCTTATGGATCCTCCTGTTTGTTCTTTAGCTTGTTTGTCGGATGATGCTAAAGGTACCTCTAATCCCCAGCTTTGCCCGCTGTAATTTTGTTGTTTCTTAATTTAATATCTTAATCCCCAGGTTTACCTCCTCGTTTTCCTCACCAAACTAACATAATGCTTAGAATGTAATCACTTCTCCAAAATGGAGAAACAAAATATATATTTTTCAAATTATTTTTGCCTCAACACTAACAATTTCTCCATTTCAAAGATTTAAAAAATTATTTGGTTTTGGAGAATGATGTAAATTTAAGAAATACTCTATTTTTTTTTGTTGATTCTCCATTTTGGAGAATGAGATAAGAAATATGATGGACCAAAAAAAGTCGCAAAATACTCCAAAATCTCCAAAATGGAGAATCTGTTGGAGATGCTCTAAGAGTTACCACTTAATTAAATTAACAACATTAATGGGGCATAAATCCTTGATTTGTTTGACGTCGCATATAACTTTATTGACATCCTCAAAACAGCATCACAATTCTCTTGATTCCGTCCCTAAAAAGATAATGTATTCGCATCTACACTTGTAGAGAATATAATAATAATAATAATAATAATAATAATAATAATAATAATAATAATAATAATAATAATAATAATAATAATAATAATTGACATCTTTATCTCATGGGTCTAGGGCCTATATATAAACTTCAAGATATGAGAATTTAATATTTCTAAGGGACCAAATGAAGGTCGATGTTAATAGTTTTTAAACTAGTATAGTAACTCGCACCTTGTGCAGGATTTCTTTAAAAAAATATTTTATAACTCTCGTCACCCGCTTTAATAGGTTAATAATTAGTATTTAAAAAATAGATATATGATCATATATTGGAGATTTTATATTTAATAATTAGTATTTAAAATTTTTAAATATTGACTTAGTCAATTTTTAAGGCTTAATTAACATCAAACAATTGATGAATTGATTATCACTTATTTGATTTCGTGACTCTACTCATTATGATCCATAATTTATCAACTCCTACAAAGAATCATCCAAGTACTTAAAGTGAAATTTTGATTCTCATGTGAGTTCATAGCCCAATGTACATCGTTCAACTATTCCATCTTCATTCTTTGAAAATTAAGATATTTCAGTACTATATTTGGGGATCAGTTTCATCCCATAAAGTTGATCAAACGTATAATGGGAAATAAAATAGTATCAATTACCCATGCACTGATAAAACATGAGTGTCAAGTGTCAACTAAGGGATGAAATAATAACTTATATACTCAACCAAATAAATTACATTATAGAGTTATAAATACAAATTAAGAACTACTATATGCGTACAAACAAATCTCACATTGAGAATGTGAAATTGAAATTAAAAAAAATACAAAAATAAAAGAGAGTGAGAAAATTGAGTCTCGCCAATAATTTTCACAATTGTTGATTAATATTATTAGTATGATTGTACGAATTTATCCTTCAATGTATACAACAAACTTGAGATAGAGATAAGAAGAAGAAAAATGGAAAAGAAGTGAGAATAAGAGTGATTATATAGTAAATGATGGTGTACATAAGAAGGCACACAATTAAAAATATAATCAGATATTCCATAAAAAACAAAATCATATTTGATTTGTTAAAATAAATATGATTTTATTTTAATCTTATCCGATAAATATCTAAACTAACCAACCAAAATATCAAGAATATCTCCACTGATTTTGAATTCAAATCTTAATCGAATTAGATTTAATTAATTAATTAATTAATTAAATTTGCTTGATTATCCAAACAACTTAATTAATAAATAATTAAAAATACTTATATTAAAGGAGAAGTCGTATAAGCCAGGAGAAGACGTCACATGGCTTATCCGACTTTTCCTTTAGTATTATACTATTAATAATACAAGTGTAGATTCAAGTGGTGAGATTAATAATACAATGATAAGAGAAGAGCCTTTTGAGTTGTTAGAACAGAAAATCTGAAGATGGAACAGAAGTAAACAAAAAGTCAAGCGAGTCAAGCGAAGAAGAAACGAAATCAACCCAACCCAATGCCCAATGGGGAAATGAAATCAGCAAGAAGTCAAGCCACGTGCTTTTCACAATCAATGGATTCAAGTTATCAAACTGAGAAAGGATGGTGCTATATGCACCCGGGACAGGTGCTATATGCACTCTTTAGGACGCATCTACGATTTATCCGTTATAAATTTTAATAAAAATATACGAACGGATCCTAGATCCGTCCGTAATAGTTTTTCAAAAAAAAAGAAAAAAAAGAATGAAAAAGCTGCAAACAGCTTTAAAAAAAAAAGAGTAAAGGGCGGATCTTTGTTCACTTTGTTGAAATTCAGCTTTCCATATAAAAGCTGCCAACGCAGCTTCTTCAGATCTAAGATCCGTCTATTTATTTTTAAAAAAATTTATAACGGACAGATCCATAATCCGTCCTAAGGAGTAAATATAGCACCTGTGGTGGAGGCATATAGCCACCCCGCTAGAAATTATCCGCTGCACGTCCGCACAGGGGACCGCCTGGAAAAACTAGCGCTTCTGGACGCTCGGATTTAGGAACCCATCATCCTACGGTCATTAGCTGCCCCTCCGTACACCCACGAGTAAATTGGCCAGCTACGCCGGCCCTATGGACCCTGACGTATAACATGACATCTTTCTTGAGAGGGGGTGATGTCATCTTCATCTAGAGGGTGATACTAAATGCGCCACGTTGCGTCATGATTGTTCGCACTCTATATACTCCTTTTTTTACTTTTGCATTTTTGCGCAAGTGATCACAAAATGTTAAAATCTCCCAAGATGCCCTCCTTATCGATACTAGTATAGTCTAGTATACTATAAATAGTTTAGATACCAGTGTAAGCCACGTTCTGTGCACCGAAAATACGTTAATATAATATTATAAATAGTTTAGATAGATTCCAACAAATAAAAAATAATAATCTAAATATAAATTATTTTTTCCACCAAAAAATAATACAAATACAAATAAAATTATTTACACAAGATTATATATAATCTAATAATCTTTTATTTGGATTATCTCTAAATATAAATAAAATTCACATTTATAAGGTAAGGGGTTTTTTTCTAATCTATCGTTAATTAAATCCCAATAGATAGTTCATTTTTAAAAATGTTTTAATATTCTTTTTTATTAAATATGTAGTATATATTTATTAAGTTATTTTACTAAAATATCTATGTACAGATAGATTGTGTCTATATATTATGACTATATAATACTTTAATAATTTATTTTGGTCTCAAAAAATAATATAGCTATAAATAAAATAAAAATCATTAAATAATTAATTTAGATATAAATAATTATTTCCACAAAAAATTAATCAAATATAAATAAATGCACTTATCAAATACTACATATATATCTCCTAATATTTTTTGTAAGTATGACTATGAATTTTTTATTTGTTTATATTTTTGTCAATTAATTAAAATATATAAATAGATAGATTGTGGCTTCTATGAACTATATATGACAACATATTTTTTTTCTAGAATCAACCATAGCACTACATAAGACGTTATGCATCGGTTTTAGTATATGTATATAGATAGATATATGTATATGTGTATGTGTATGTATGTATATTATATATCAATAAGTATTGAATTAACTTGAGAAGTAATTGAAAAAAAAATCTATTATTTTATTAACTTTATAATTAATTGAAAAAAAAAATAACATTTTGTTAGTTTTTTTTAATCTAAAGAAAAATCCCTATCAATTAATACTCCCTCCGATTTTTAATATAAGACATTTGACTTTTGTGCACGTGGTTTAAGGAGCTAAAAACTATATAAAATATTGATTTTTTAATTAATTTTTTTATATTATAACACTTATTAATAATAAGTGTTATATTGATTTTTTAATTAATTTTTTTATATTATAACACTTATTAATAATAAGTGTTATAATATAAAAAAAATTAATTAAAAAATCAATATTTTATATAGTTTTTAGCTCCTTAAACCACGTGCACAAAAGTCAAATGTCTTATATTAAAAATCGGAGGGAGTACTACGCAATAAGTATTGAATTATAAAATAATTTAATAAAAAATTAATCTTTTATTAAAAAATTTAGTTTCTTATCAAGCAAATATAAAAGTTAAATAACGCTTAACATGAGACGGATAAAGTATTTTACAACTATCAACAAAATTCACGTAACATCGAACACATCGCCATTATTATGAAGAATATGTGCATTTCATTGCCTAGAAGCTTGCTTTAATCCACAGATGGATTTCTTTAATTTACAAACCTGACCAGGTTTGCCTAAATTGTAACCTTCTAGAGGACACATATAGACCTCTTCATCCACGTTCTCATACAGAAAAGCATTATTTATATCCAGCTGATGAAGAGGCCAGTCTTTAATTGTTGCCATTGCAAGCAATATTCTGACTGTAGCAAACTTAGCCACAGGAGAAAAGGTATGTTTGTAATCTTTCTCCTTGATCTGGTTGTAGCCTTTGGCTACAAGTCTAGCTTTATATCTTTCCACGAATCCATCAAGCTTGTATTTGACTTTATACACCCATTTGCTTCATATGGCCTTCCTTCCATCAGGTAAATCTGTCATTTCCCAAGTATGGTTCCTCTCCAAGGCCTTGATCTCAAGATTCATTGCAGTCACCCACTCTGGATCTTTAACAGGTTGTGAGAATTAACATGGCTCTGGAACAACAGCCATCTGAGCAAAAGAGTTTCTGAATTCATCATTAATCCTCTACACAGGACCAAGACAAAATGAGAGAAAGGAGTAAAGGATTGAGAGACTGAATCAGACTTTTTGCCTTTGGAACATAAAAAATCCTGCAACCTTCTTGGTGTCATTATGTCCCTAGTTGACCTTCTGAGAGGAGGAAAAGCTACATGATCACAAAGTATTTCTTCTGAAATTTGTGGAAGATCAGCAATTTGTATGGGGAAAGAGATAACTTCAGGTGATGAAGGTATAGAGTTAGGGACATATTGAGGGGGAGATGATGTTGTTGATACATGGGATGGATAAGTGACAGTTGAGAAATCATTTTGGAAATCAATAGCAAGATTGACAAGGGAAAATCTAGGTTCTGTTCTCATAGGATCACAAACTTGTTCGGCAGGTATGATATTCTCATTTTTATATGGGAATGCATTTTCATGAAAGATACTCCCTCCGTTTCCTTTCAAGTGACTTTTTCAAGTCATGCACGTAGTTTTAGAACGATAAAAACTATATTAAATATTAATATTTTAATAATATTTTTTTAATAATATTACACTTATCACCAATAAGTATGAGATTATTGAAAAAAATATTTTAAAAAATTATTATTTCATATATTTTTTCACACCTTAAAAAACGTGCATGAATAGTAAAAAGTCAATTAAAAGGAAACGGAGGGAGTAACATCTCTACATATCATCATCTTCTTATTCTCGAAATCCCTAGATTTATAGGCTTTCTGCCCACGAGGGTAGCCCATGAATACACATCTCATGGCTTTAGGACCCATTTTGTCCCTAAACATGTAAGGAACGTAAGTATAACAAAGGCAGTCCAACAATTTCAGTTCATCAAAACTAGTTGGCTTGGCAAATAACCTCTCATAAGGGGAGCTCCAATTCAACAATTCTGTAGGCAATTTGTTGATAATATGAGTAGCAGCAAGAATACACTCACCCCAAAATTTAATGGTAAGACCAACATGAAGCCTCGTGGATCTTGCAGTCTCAACAAGATGTATGTGCTTTCTTTCTACCCTCCCATTCCGTTGAGGAGTATTAGACACACTCCTGTGATGAACTATCCCTTTTGAAGCTAGAAATTCAATACACTTTCTCTGAACAAACTCAGTGCCATTATCTGTTCTCAAGCATATAATGGAAGATGCAAATTGATTTTTCACATAAACAGCAAAATCACAAATGATTTGAAACACCTGTAATTTATCTTTGAGTAAAAAGGTCCAAGTGACCCTAGTGCAATCATCAAGCAATGTAAGAAAATAATGGAATCCATTATAGGTAGCAACCTTGTATGGACCTCATAGGTCCATATGAATTAAATCAAAGGGCTTAGAATCCAAATTCATAATTCTGTCAAAAGGAAAATCGTGATGCTTCATCTGTAAATGTCTCAACCTGGAAATGGAAATGTGTCCAGATCTAGCATGTGTACTGTCTAGATCAGTGCTAACTTTATTACAACTACTGTCAAAGATCCCCTTCTCACTCTTTTTGTGTGATCCTCCTGCTAGAACTTTGTATAATCCATTGTCTCTAAAGCCAGTCAACACCACCTTCTTAAGGTCTTGGAAATAGTAATGAGCTCTAGTAAACATGGCTATCATGTCATGATCATCTAGAAGTTTACCAACTAACATTAATCAATGTAAAATATGGGACAAGCAATACATTACTAAGATTCAAGCTGCCTGTCAACTGCATACCACCCATATCATTCACAGTTTTCACTGTCTCATCAAGTAAGCCAATATGAATCGGATTAATGAGCTCAGTCTTGTTCAAAAAGAGTGGAGACTGAGACATCATATGATCACTAGCACCAGTGTCAATAATCCATTCAAGAGATGGTTAGTGCAACAATACTTGCATTAAAAGAGGATAGTTTACCTGCAAAGTTGGCAAAGGAATCCTCACCTTCTACCTTTCCCTTCATCTTTCTCATGATCTTTTGATAGACAACATTCACCATTGCAGAGTCCAGCTGGCCATTAGCATTGCTTCTCTGTGAATAATCTTTATCAAAAGGATTGTTATGCACTGAAGGTCCCACTGAGTCAGCAATATTAGCAGATCCTCGCATGCTTGAGTTGTTTCTCTCTTTCTCCTTCAATTCCTTGAACCGGTCAAGTATCTCATGCAGCTTGAAGCAAATATCAATTGTATGACCGTTCTTATTACAATGGCTGCACTTAGACAACTACTTGAGCCTTTTGATCTCTTTCCAATCCTTCTTAAAATGAGCACTGACAGAGCCACTTCCTGACTGATAGTTTGAGCGAGTTTGATAGAAATTCTCAATCCTATTTGCAACAATAGCACTAGAATCGGAAGGTAAAGACCGAGATCCTCCTAAAGCCTCATTTCCACTCTTAACTTGTTGTAGGATGTAATATGCTCTATTAATATTGGGCAATGGATCCATTGCTAGAATCTGGTTCCTAGCCCCATCATAACTGTCATTGAGGCTCACTAGCAACTGTATCACCCTGTTCCTGAACTTAATGTCATTAATCTTCCTTTTCAAATCACAAGTGCAACACAAAATAACCCCACAGCTGCATTCAAGCAAACCTTCTAAAACTTGAAACTTATCCCAGAGCTTCTTGAAAGTATTGTAAAGATCAGCCAAAGACATGGTCCCTTGAGAAATAGTCGAGAGTTTCTTCCTTACTTGGTAAATGAGATGAGCATTTGATTGACCAAAGCGCTCAGCAATTTCGTCCCATAGTTGTTTGCTCAAATCCACAAACATCAATCCTTCAGCAATGTTTTTGTTCATAGAATTTAAGAGCCAACATCTGACCATAAAATCAGCACGAATCCACCTCTGTAAATCAGTAGAATCAGTAGAAGGTCGAGTACATAACCCATTAACAAATCCAAGTTTACACTTAGCATCTAAGGCCATCATGACCCCCCTAATTCAAGTCATGTAATTAGACCCATCAAACAAAATAGCAACCAACTGAGATCCTGGGTGATTAGAGTTAGACAAATGCAAAGGATCACCCAGATTAACCTGACTGCTAGCCTCATCTTGATCTCTCACATTAGAAGTCATGGAACACGGAACATAAATCACGAAAGGAGCTTAAGCGGAAAACTAGAAGAAGGATAAATAAGAAGATCTCACCTAGCTAGATGCTCTGATACCATGTGAAGAATATGATTCAACCAAATAAAATGAGCACAACAGCTCAAAATGTAAGGGATGATTCACTGTTTCATAGAAGGAATAAAGGAGTCATGACCAAAGAAGAAAAACTGGTCGTCAAGACCTTCATACATTCATAGCAGCAATCTCAAAATCCTACTCGAATGAAAGTCTGAGACCGGCTTATATAGCATGGAATCCTTGCACGTGATTGGTGCATCACAACAAGACAAAAGAGAGCAACCTGGCTTATTACAAACAAGAGCAAAATAAAATAAAATGACAGTAAAATGCAAATGAGTAATGACAGTAAATTGCAAATGAGCTGTGATGTGCAACTAAAATGCACATATTCTTCATAATTATTAATATGGCTATTATTTTTAACTGATAAAAAAACTGTTACAACCTCATCACATGAGCTTTGGGTTATTTAATGTCTAATTTAATTACCATTCTTTTAAAGATCGCCATCAAATTTAATAATATCATACATTTTTCAAAATTCAACTTAAATGTATGTACTAGCTAGCTAGGACTTCATATTTATGGTTATTTAAAATCATTGCTTCCCCTTTTTCTTGATGGATGTTAACACTTCAATTACCTTCGCTTCGTTAATTACCACAACTGAAGCGTTGTCTTGTATAATATGGATCTGTTTGGATTTCAATACATTTTAATTTTAATAATAAAAATATTTGTCTAGTATTTGGTTAACATGATTTATAATGTGATTTAAATAACACAAATTATAAATACAATATATTATAAATTGTCTCAATTTAGCTCTCATTTCTACATAAAGATTATAATTATATGATAAATTTAATTCAATTGACTGACATAATTTATAATGTATTTTATTTAAAATTTATATTATTATAAACACTTTGTAGAAGTATTAACCAAACACTATTTAAATTTTTTTGCATTCTAATTATAATACACTGAAATCCACACTAGTTCTATTTTTCCAACAATTACCTCTAAAATCATTTCCAACATTTTCTCGTAAAAATCTCCAAAAATTGAGAAAAATATTAAAATCTCTAAAAAAATTATAATTCAACTCCAATATATAGCTTCTCCATTTTATGAATTTCTGAATTTATTATAACTGATAAATATTATCTAATTAAAGTAAATTGTGCATCAAATTGCAAACTAATTAATGTTTGGATTGAATTTTTTTTTTATCTTGCTCCAAGTATAAAGGAATTAATACCCTCTCTCCCAAAATCTCTATTTTACATTTCTTACTCCAAAAGGTGAAATCTCTCACTCCGGACACCCCTCATCCCCTGGCCCGACGGAAATTGTGAAAAAAGGTAAATCATTGTGACTCAACCGGCAATAAAGATTGGGATCAGTGTTCACTGCGCACAGGGCTATTTTACATTTCTATATAGATGAGTTGTTGAGGGGGTTAAAAACACTATTTTTTCATTAATTTTACTTTTTCCTAAAATAGTGGTTTAGTTGAAAATGAGTTTAAAATGTAAACTATTACTGACTATTTAAATCAACTTTGCAGTTTTCTAGCTATGATCCATTCACTTTTATTTTTCATTTGAATTCACGCATTTAAATTAAAAAACTATAAAAAAATTTATTAATTAATATATATGTATTATAATTTCATAATTATTACTGCATAAATTATTTTTAAAAATTAATTAAAAATCTATATTTTATACAATGTTTATTATTTTTAAATAGTAAAGTACAAATAGAATTGAGTATCATTATTTTCGCTTTTCGCTTTTCTCTTTCGGATTTTCTTCGACATTTATGGGGCTTCAATGTAAACTCTCCTATTTGTTTTGCCTAGACTCTCATCTCACCGCTCTGACACCTCTAAAATTTTCTACGATTTCATTTTTATCAGTAACAACATTATTTAAAACCAATCACAAGTTAGTATAGTGGACGTGAGGCTACACCCCATATGCCAAGAGGTTTCTCAATAGATATAGGGCGGCTGAACCAATCGACTAGACTAATTTTTTTTTAAAAAAAACATCCTTTAACTACTTAACTAACACAAACTCAAAATTTAGGTGCATTTTCAATATACTACAATAAATTTAAGCAATTATTTGTATTTAAAAAAAACTCATAACTCATATGCGGGGCAATTTTTAAAATTTCCCAAACTTTGTCTTCCCTACACTATTTATTTTATAACAAAAGAGTCAAGATAAAAGACAAAAAAAAAAATCAACTTTATCCAAAAAAAAAAACACTTAACTTTAACCCTAGCTACTTCCCATGTATTTCCTTTTTCAATTCCTCTAATATTCTTTTATTAAATCTTCCCCTTTCCTCGAAACACACTTCCTCCTTCCTCCTCACCCTCCTCCATCCATAGACCCAAATTATCCAAACACTCCCCTATTTATAAGCCCACCAAACCCTAATTCCTCCCCACTTCCCAACTCTCACTCCAATTCAATTTCAATTTCCCCAAACCCCCAAAATGGAAATCATATCGCCATCCAAACGGGGAACAACAAAACCCAACACCTCAAAGCTGAACAAATCCAAATCCAAATCCAGCTACAAAAAACACCCTCTCAAGGTAGTCTACATCTCGAACCCAATGAAGGTGACGACTAGCGCGTCGGGCTTCATGGCCCTTGTCCAACGGCTGACCGGGAAGGGCGCGGTGTGGCCTGCTGATGGCTCCGAGGTCGAATCCCCCACGGCCTCCAATTTTAGTGACAGCCAAACGGCCCCTAACAGCTGTAACGGTATTGTCACCAATAATGCATCCGTTACTGACTGTGGGGTAGAGTATTCCCCTGTGGCCGATCCTAGCCCCGAATCGTCTGTTGCCTCCGACGATGTGCTCTTCCAGCCGCTAGATCCTGACTACGAGGATATGATTCTCATTGATTTCGGGCCGAGTATGTTTCGATCCGAGGGTGTGGATTTTTTCGGCTATTGATCCATCAGTTTTAATTAATTTATATATATATATATATAGTTTGTGTATATATTTTTAATCAATTAAGTGAAAATCTGGAGAAAGAAATCCATGTTTAGTTGTACTTGTACTGGTATATATATATACGTAAACCATGCAATTATATACTTAATTATGTAAGTTTCTTTTTCCCCCATTTTTATTTTGTAACAACTATATATATATATATATATAGAGGTTGAATCCCGTGTAAGCAACCCTTACGATATAATTTGTGAGCAGAGAAATTATTCGCAGGTACCAAGCGATTATTCGTGTATAATAATGTAATTATTCGTATGTATGAACAAATGTAATTATTTGTAAGTAACAAAAGATTATTCATATGTATGTACATACGAATAATCACTTCGTACATACGAATAATGTTATTGTTCACAAGTTACTTTTAATCTCATCCGTTTGATCTTCTTAATCCGACGCTCTAGATTTGCTCACAAATTACACAGTAACACTTGCTTACACATGATCTATCTTCTATATATATATATTATGAGCTTGCTAGCACCTTTTAAAAACTTGTTAATTACCCAATTGATCTTTTTGTTTGATCTGTTATACCGTGGATTTGAGATTAGGATTGATTCCGGGTGCTGGTGGGGCTTATCGATCTTAGGCTTACTATATATAAGCTAATTAATTTATCCGACTTAATTAATTTTGAGGTAGGTTTGGATTGATATATATGATTTCCTATAAATCTGTATCAAATGTGTGTGAGATGTTGTGTGAAATTAGGGTTTAGGGGATCATCGATCCTTAATTGAAATTATTAATTGCTGATAAATGGAAATTAAATAAGTTTTTTATAACCAAAAAATGAGAGAGAGAGAGAGAGATCAAATATGTTTTTAATTTTATTTTTAAATACTTGCAATTAATTAGCCCTCTATAATTAACCTATGTATGTTCTTTTAAAAAAAAATGAGAAGCTAAATTTAGCTTTCTATCTTAATACGGAGTATCTTAATTAATTAAACGCTTGATCGCCAATTAATATATGAACGATGTATATATATATGTTCCACGTTTGGTTTCCAACTTGAGTGTACGCATACATTGGTCGTATTTATACTTACATAATCAATCGGTCCTAGCTATATACCAATCACTCGTTGATCTAGTGGGATTAGGTATCAATTCAAGGGTCATACGTATCTATCAAAGGATCTCGATATGCAGTACTCGGTCCAAATGTAGATTGCCTTCGGTCAATCGAACTGGATGAGAAATCGAAAAACCATACAATAGAGTTATTTTTTTTTTACTAGAGAGAGAACATAGATCATATGTATACCACCTTTATTGTGTATCATATTAATAAATCTGGGTAATTAAATTAAGAAGATCAATTGATTAGATGAAAAGTAATTTTTTATTATTCTTTAGTAACGAGAGATTATTCGTTAGAATGAAATTATAAATTTTACATTTTTTACACTATTTGTACAGATGAATAATTGCATAATTATAGACAAATAATCATGTGAAAACAGACGAATAATCATGAGCAAATAGACGAATAATTTTTGCATAAACGATAAAACATGCGTTTACGATAAGAGCTGTGTACACTGAAACCAAATAGAAACCTATATGGTATATGGGCTGGCTAGAAGTTGGTCAAATAGAAACCTATAGCCTAGAGTTTGAGAAATGGGGTTTGATCGAATTAAAAACGTACAATAAATTGATGAGCAAGCATAATTTCATCATTCTTAATAATTATCGTTCTTCATATCCACTATATATGATTATGTATGGACCTATAGTTTCATCACTCATATTGATTTTTTTTCAACTTAATCTATATATATATATAATTATATTAATATATTATAATTATGTCGATCTTTCTAGCTTTTCCAAATCTCAATATTGGGGATAAATGAAATAGTCGATCTAGACTTCATTGATTTAGATACGTTCATGTTATATCGGTTACGGGTTAGGGTATCTTGTTAATAAAAAAAGTACGTATATACTTGACTTGTTTATCCTGATTTTTGTAAATCTTGTATTCTCTTATTTAAAGATTAACATCTAATTAGTGAATAAAGCGGCTGGGGATTCGATAAAAGGAGACATCCTTCTACACAAGTGCATATATAGATGCGTGAGTTTAGCCTTCCATGAAGATATAATCATAGATTATATTACCTCCGATCCAAAATACATGTCGTTTGACTTTTCAACATGTATTTTAAGGAGCTAAAATTATATAATATATTAACTTTTTTATTATTATTTTTTTACAATTTAATACTATTACCAACAAATATTAAGTTATAAAAAAATAATTTAAAAAAAGTGGACATTTTATATAGTTTTTAGCTTCTTAAAATACGTATAAAAAATTCAAGCGACATGTATTTTGGATCGGAGGGAGTATATATTAGGATCATTGGAGAAGCAACATTATATATATATATATATATATATATATATATATATATATATATATATTTGATTGATGTTTAGTTTTTGGTGTTGGTAGCTTCACTATGCCAGATTGCAGTTCAAGCGACGGACTCAACCCAAATCATATTTGGCCGACCAAGGCTAGATACCCAATCCAAATCATATTTGGCCGACCAATCTTGTGCAAAATTCGTCGCTTGAATCTACTTTAGGCGACGGACATATTTAGGCGACGAACAAAGGAAGAAATACGGTCGCTCGAATATAGAGCTCGATCACTTTTGTCAGAACTACCATTCAGGCGACGAACATAGGGCAATGTTGGTCACCTGAATGAGTGACAAAGCTTGTCACTCATTCAGGTGACGACATATTTTTGAATGTTCGTCACCTGAGTTAAATTCAGGAGACGAAAATAACATGTGTAGTCAATGTTGGTCGCCTGACCCTATTAGACCCATTTTTTTTACAAAAAATTCTTTTTTTATAAATCTTATAAATTATAATGTTATAAAATTTAAATTAATTATGTAATGTTTTTATAATGTTAAAACCATAAATTTACATTAATTTGGTACTGTAATATTTTATACAACCATACTAACTATGTATCATATAAATTAATTAAGTAATGTAATTTATAATCTTATTATATTTATAATGTTTTTATATAACCATATTCATTAGGTAATATTCATAATATTTTTATAAAACAACACTAAACTACTTAACTAGAGATACTTAACTAGAGCTATATTTATAATGTTTTTATACGAGTTCATGTATTTTTTAATAATATATTCATATATGTTATGAATATAATATGTATATATTACGAGATTGAGATTGAGATTGATATCAATATCGAGATTGACATTGAGATTGACATTGTGATTGATATTGATATTGAGAGCGAGATCAATATTGAGATTGAGATTGAGATTCTGGTTGATAAATATAGATTTTGTGATAGATTGAGATTCTATTTTCCATTTGAGTCTGAGATTGAGACTAAGATTGATATTGAGAGTTTGATTTTTTTTTTATGATAGATGTTAGGGGTGGGCACAAATCCCGCAAATATAGGGGCAGCAAGATCATTCAAAATATAGGGGCAGCAAGATCATTCAAAAAATATATTTTTTTTTAAAAAATTATTCTCAGGCGACGAACATAGCATAAAGTGGTCGCTTCAATTGCAAACAGAAAATAATCCGATTTTATATAAGGCGACGGACAATAGCATTCAGGCGACGAACATAATTCATCGCTTGAATGCTAATGGGCGGGCTTGAAAGCCCGTGAGGTCTGACAATGTTTTAGGCGACGAACAAAAATTTCGTCGCTTAAGACACACCAGGCGACGAACGTCATTATTATCGTCGCCTGAATGCTCCAGGGATGGCAGTCAACGGACGACACTTCAGGCGACGGTATTCCGTCGCCTGAATCCTCTAGCGACGAAAACCCCATTTCAGACGACGACTTTAGTCCGTCGCTTGAATGGCGATCTGGCGTAGTGCTTGGGTTTTCTGATTTGTTTCTTTTTGCTTTATTTTGGGGTTTTCTTTCTTTTATGTGTTTCCTTTAGTGTTTGACCTGCGCGCATATGTTATCCTTTTGCTCACTATCCCTAGCTAGCTAACCCGCTTTGTGTTTGTTTTCCTTGTGTCTCTCAAATCGATCATTAATATCACCCTTTCAACTAGTTTAGGAAAAGATGTATGCACTCGATCCCAAACCCCCAAACCTTGTTTAATTACTTCATTGAGTATTGTAACTTATATATACATGGTCTCTCAAGTGTAACTATCTAGCCCGACTAGCTAGTTTTAAGAAAAAGAACAATATTGGTCAGCGGTCGATCCTATATAATATATTGGATTGTTGTTGTTGTATAGTTGGTTGACAAAACTGAATTGGATGAACTCTTCCTAGCTCTATGTACGTACATGTGCGGATGTGCCGGCCTAATAATTAAGCTTTTCAAAGAGTGACCCAATTCAAGCTGAAACTATATATAGGTGTGATACCATGTCAAAATCTCGAGATCGATCTAATAAACTAGGGATCATATATACGTATACACATAGCTAGGCGAAATTTTGGGATCCAAATATACTTTCAAAAAGGCTCCATCGATCAACTCCCAACGCTAGCTATATATTGCATGCTCTAATGGATTTACACATATATAGTCGCCTCATGTAATTCTCTAAACATATATGATCAACAAATTAAGCATAATATTGCTATCATGGAAATCTTATTTTTAAATTTGTCAGTTGTATGTTGTCTGCATGTTAATCAACCACCCATTAAATAATTAAATATCAATATACTCCCTCCGTTTGAAAATATTTATCGTTTGATTTTTTTACACGTTATTTAAGAAACTAAAAACTCTATAAAATATTATTTTTTATAAATTGATACTTATTACTAATAAGTATCAATTTATAAAAAAAAATTGATTAAAAAAATATTAATTTATAGAGTTTTTAGCTCCTTAAATAACGTACACAACAGTCAAACGACAAATATTTTCAAACGAATGGAGTAATAAATGGAAGAGATCGAGAGATCGAGTTGACGCTTATCGATCAACTCTATCTTCGATTTATCAAGCACGCACCCTTCGAATAAAGAGCCAAATTAAAGTTTTAGGCCGGGTTGGTTTGAATAACCCAGTGTGTGTGTATATATATATATATATATATATATATATATAATATATATATATATATATATATATATATATATATATATATATATATAGGGATGCGCTCCGGTGAAAACCAAAATTGCGGTAGAAATCTGTGAGAACCGGCTTTTTAGCACGGTTCACTTGCTTTATAGCCCGGTTATGAATAAAACCGATCTATAAAGTCATAAATTTTAGCCCGGTTTTGAATAAAACCGAGCTATAAAGTCAATATGTAATTTTAAAACATTAGCTTTTTAGCACGATTTTTCGGTTTGACCGAATTATAAAGTCATGTGTTATTTTAAAACTGGAGTTTTTAGCACGGTTTTAGGTTGAACCGAGTTGTAAAGTCACCGTGTGATTGAGGTTTTTAGCACGGGTTTCAAAAAAACCAAGATATAAAGTAGTCCTCACGAGTTTTTACCACAATTTGAGGTTTTCACCGAAGTCAATCCATATATATATATATATATATATATATATATATATATATATATATATATATATATATATATATATATATATGGTCGGGTTCAGGTGAGAAGAGGTGAACCGGTGAGAAGGAAAGAAGTAATCTGATAGGAGACACGCGGATTACCCCAATTAATTAGTAACACCTACACAAATTAATTAGTAACACTCTCACTCTCACAAGTAACACTAATTGATTGCACGCGCCAATCAACACAATGTACGTACATGTTAAAGTGTTTATATGGACTTTTAAAAATTATTTTTTGGCATTTTCAATTGTTAAAAAAATATATTTTTGGGTGTAATTTAATTTTATCTACACATAGACACCCATTTTATATATGTTTTTTGAAAAAAAAAGTGGTTCACAAGTTGTAAAAAAGTGGTTCATCAAGTTACCAAGAAGTGGTTCAGCCCTTTTACTCTTAGTAGTTCAGCTCTTTTACTCTTAGTGGTTCAACCCTTTTACTATTAGTGGTTCATTCCTTTTATTCATAGTGGTTCAACCCTTTTACTCGTGTGGTTCAGCCCTTTTTACTCTCAGTAGTTCAGCCCTTTTAGTCATTGTACCATTCTCTATTTAGTCACTGAACCAATCTCTATTTAGTCACTGAACCACTCTCTATTTAGTCACTGAACCACTCTCTATTTAGTCACTGAACCACTCTTTATTTAGTACTGAACCAATCTCTATTTACTCAATGAACCACTCTCTATTTATTCACTGAGCCAATATCTATTTAGTCACTGAACCAATCTCTATTTATCCACTGAACCACTCTCTATTTAGCCACTGAACCACTCTCTATTTAGTCACTGAACCAATCTCTATTTAGTCACTGAACCAATCTCTATTTAGTCACTGAACCAATCTATTTTTAGTCACTGAACCACTCTCTATTTAGTCACTGAACCACTTGGTATTAAAACACTAAATCACTTAGTATAAAACCCCTGAACCACTTGGTATAAAACTCTGAACCACTTGGTATAAACACTACTCTCTATTCATTCTTATTTTTATTTTCTTTATTTTAATGTTTATTTTGCTAGTAAGGTAATCATTACAAACACTCAAATCTGCAACCTTGAAGTCTTGAACTAGAAAAGAAACTTAATTCCCTGAAATTTTCGTCATCATTCTTTGGCAACAGCAGGTTCTTCTTCGGGGAAGCAATCATGCCTGGATAAAATACGATAATGTGTCATCGTATATACATCAAATGGTTTATAGATGGTTAAATACTGAAAAGGGATGCATAACACTCACTTAATTTTGCGTGACAGTTGGTATAGGCCTGTTTCGGCCATCGCAACATTTACACTGAAAAGATTCCAGTTTTTCTGAAAACCCAATCAACAAAAAGTTAACAATTATAAACTGTAAATTTCCTTCCAGCCTTCTACGATTCCAAAGCATGTGATTTCCTAACAAACGCTCCCAACAAAAAGTTAACAAACGCTCCCACGCCCGCCAAGGCCCAGGACACGAGTCTGGAACCTCCGATTCCTCGATCGTCAATGCTAGCAACGACCACGGCTCCTGCTTCACTCACGCTCAGATCGAGCTCCTCCGCCCCTTCAATTTCAGCAAGAAGCTGATAACCCTAGGCATAGATCCAAGGACTCATGAGCCGCTTGATGATGTTCCTTATTTAGATCAGATGCCGGAGGAGATAAAATAGAAGGAGGCAGATCGAACAGAGAGAAGATGAAGGTTGAACGAGCGTATTGAAGATGGAGAGACGGAGGAAGGACGGAGAAAAGGCGTTCAAATCTGACTCTGAGTAGAGGGAGGTGGAAAGAAGCGCGTGAGCTTTTTTTTATTATTTAATTTAGATCTGTATAAGCCAATCAGAGGGCTTCTTTCCTTCTTACCGGAAGGAGTGCTTCTCACTTGAACTCGATCCTCTCTCTATATATATAAGGTAAATTACACATAACCACCCGTAAATTATGGTACTTTTCACATAACCACCCATAAAAACTTAAATTACAGTAAACCACCCATAAATTTGACTTGTTTTCAAAAGACCACCCACGCATTAAACCTCTATTTGTTTTGTTTAAAACGACTAAAATACCCCTAATTCAAGCTTATTTGTTTGTACTTTTTAAAGGAAAGATATTGCATGTATATAAGTGTTTGGATTCCAATTGTATTATGTTTATAATGCAAAATAGACAAGGTCGTCTTTGGTAAACAAAAAAATTTAAGGTAAATTAAGGGTGTGTTTGGATTCCATAATTTATTAAATATATATATATATAATGTAATAGTTTTATCTCGATGTATGTGATTATTTAGTTAAATTACTATTTTACCTCAGTTTTTATGAGATTTTTAGTTATACAACCAACTGCTCACATAACCCGATGTAATTAAATAATTGAATTATAATTAAAATGAAATGGAATTCAAACCCAACCTAAATACTCCAACAAATATATATCGAAATCAGATTTGCAATGTGAAGAATCGAGACTTGCAATTACTCCTAACAGTCTCCTCTCCTTCAAATGTTGAATAAGATAGAGATAAGCTCTAAAATAAAACAAGATTACTGCTTTAAAATAAGGGTAAATTAGCTCATATCTTAAATTACAAACCATATCATTTAAAAAAAAGCTAACCTTATACATATCATTTGACAAATTAGTCGAACATGAATAATTTTATTATAATTTATCCTTTTTTAAAAGGGTCAAAGTAAAACCGGATTGTTTAACAAATGAGAAGTCTTATGAAAACAAATCATTACATTAAATACATATAAGCTTGAATTAATGGTATTTTAATCTTTTTAAACAAAACAAATAGACATTTAATATGTGGGTGGTTTTATGAAAAGATAACTAATTTATGGGTGGTTTATTGTAATTTAAGTTTTTATGGGTGGTTATGTGAAAAGTACCATAATTTATGGGTGGTTATGTGTAATTTACCCATATATATATATATATTACATGAAAATGCATGTTTTCCAAACAAACCCTTACTCCCTCTTTGGAAGATTAATTTTTTTTTTTTAAACCGGAAATAATTTGGCAAAAAGGCAGACCCTTATGTGCCAAGAGCATCCAAATGGATGAAATTGCGAAGCACAGAGTCGTCAAGTGCCGAAGAACCAGATAAAGCAAAGTCTAGGTGCGATAAGTGGTCCGCTATTCTGTTTGCTTCCCTATAGACTCTTTGGAAAATTAATTAAAAGCGAGTGAGCTACCTTTTAATGGTTCTGCGATATTAATATTATTATGTCATTTTTGGTGGACTGGAGATAGACATAAGCTGCTGTAGCCTCTTAAATGAAGGACATTTCAAATCGATCAAGTTGATATATATATGTGTATATATATATATATATGTATATATATATGTATATGTATATATATATATATATGTGTATGTATATATATATATATATGTATATATATAGAGGATAGATCTTGTATAAGCAAGCCTTACGGTGTAATTTGTGAGCAAATCTGGAGTATCGGATTAAGAAGATCAAACGGCTAAGATTAAAAGTAACTTGTGAACAGTGACATTATTCGTAGGTACCAAGTGATTATTCGTATGTACATACATATGAATAATCATTTGTTACATACAAATAATTACATTTGTTCATACATACGAATAATTACATTATTATACACGAATAATCGCTTGGTAACTACGAATAATTTCCCTGCTCACAAATTACACCGTAAGGGCTGCTTACACGGGATCCAGCCCCTATATATATATAGGATAGATCCTGTGTAAGCAAGTGTTACTGTGTAATTTGTGAGCAAATCTGGAGCGTCGGATTAAGAAGATCAAATGGATGAGATTAAAAGTAACTTGTGAACAGTAACATTATTCGTAGGTACGAAGTGATTATTCGTATGTACATACATATGAATAATCTTTTGTTACTTACAAATAATTACATTTGTTCATACATACGAATAATTACATTATTATACATGAATAATCGTTTGGTACCTGCGAATAATTTCTCTGCTCACAAATTACACCGTAAGGGTTGCTTACACGGGATCCAACCTCTATATATATATATATATATATATATATGTGTGTGTGTGTGTGTGTGTGTGTGTGTGTGTGTGTTTTTGTTTGTGTGTGTGTGAGTTCAAATGAGAAGCCCTCCTTCCGGTGAGAAGGAAAGAAGGCCTCTGATTGGCTGATACGGATTAAAATAATATTTTCTGTTTCGGTGTAAAATGGCACGGGCGCGTGGGCGCGTGTCAAAGGAACCAGGGGTTTTTTAGTCTTTTCGCGTGCCGGATATGTCTAATCTCCTTTTTTACTTCGCTTCGTTCGATATTTTTGCGATAATTACTGATCTTCTCTATCCCCGTAAGCAAAATCTCCGTCTTTTCCGATTCCAAATATAAATCTTCCATTTTCTTGGGAAATTTGAAGTTTAAATCTATGTTATTGAAGTTCGTCTCCATCGTTTTGACAAGCTCTCAATTTCCTTTTGAGTTCGTCTCTATTTTCTTTTCAATTCTAAGTTTTAATCGAAGTTTTATGGTTTAAGTTCGTGATTTTGTATATGTTTTGCAGGGGTCGTCTGTTCATTTGTCTGTTGAAGTTGCTTACTTCTGTCGTTTTCAATGGGGAAAATCATCATACACGGTTGTTTATAGTTTTGTTTACTTGTTTTTGTGATTTTAAGTTTTTTCAACTTACGTATGTCATATTCAGATGCATTTTATAGTTTAGATCTTTATGCATGTGTATGTATTGTGAATAAAATGTGTTTTTATTATTTCGTTGATGATGTTGCAGTTTTATTAGTGATGCGTGTGTCTTATTCTATTATATAAATGGGGTTCACGGGGGTATCTGTGTGTGGTTCAGGGGTTTAATTGTTTGCTTCATGATAGGATGTCGGTTTAACTTACCTTTTTGGTTCAATTTTTTTGCTTTGTTTGGTTCATTATAGCTGTCTGTGTTTGGTTCATGATTTGTATGTTTGTTTGGTTTATGGTAGCATGTCTGATTGGTTCATGGGGTGTGGTTCATTGTAGTATGCCTGCTTGGGTGCAGTTATATTAGTGATTCGTGTGTCATCTTCTATCATATAGATGGGTTTCATGGGGTTGTCTGTGTGTGGTTCAGGGTTTTAACTGATTGGTTCATGGGGTTATCTTTATATGTAGATAAAACAACAATGGAAGAGGTTAAAAGGAGTATTAAAAATGATCAGAAAAAGAAGAGAGAGATGAAGAAGAAGAGGAAGATTGATGAAGTTGAGCAACAATGGCAGAGCTTAGCAAGTGTGTTTGAGTTGAGCAATTATGTCGCTGAGGCTGAATATGACTTGATGTAAGTTTTTATTGTATATTTATTGAATAAAAATATATTAAATGAGGTTAAATCAGGCATATATTAATAAATTTGTGGATTAATGTTATTATAATAGGGAAATCCTGTTTAAATTGGGAGAGTACATTGTCCCTCGTGTTGTGTTTCAATCATTACTCTGTGGTGAATATGTTGATGCTCAAGTAATTGATGCCTGGGTGAAGGTCCTTAATTATGCAGAGAAATTTTATGGGTACAGGAGATTTTTTGCGACATGTGATCTCTGTGTAAGTTGTCAATTACAAGCTTTTGATTTAGTGTCTCAATTTTATTGTTTTTAATTAGATAAATCAATTTGTTTAATGTGGATTTCAGCTGGGTTCTGTCGTGGCTAATCATGGTGTTAGTATTGAAAGGCGATTCTTCATATTTCGTAGTAAATTTGATCAGATTATAAAAGAATCACGTCCTTCAATTATTACTGACTCTGATCGAGCTGGTAAGTTTATTTGTATATGTAAAGGCTCGGATTTTAAAACCTAATTTTATCGAAAAAAAAGAAATTTAAAATTTAATTAAATCGGATTTAAAACCCGTTTAACAGATTCCGACCTGAATTTAAATATTTGACGACCGATTCCGTCTTTTCGCCTCGAAAATTTAAAATAAATTCGAATGATGTTATCCTTTTAAGTTTTAAAAATCTAATTGATCGAGGAAGCGAGAGTCGAGGAAACTAACATTCGGGGATTAATTTCGGGATTCGAAATTCGCGTATTCGGGATTTAATTCCGGGTGTGGGTTAACCAAACCCACACGCCACAAATCTCACTTGCTACCATACCCTGCCCCGCACCCATCCCCCCAGCTCACCCACCCCCATCTATATCAGACCACTCTCCATCACCATCATCCTCACATCCTCGCCATTCACCTTCACCACCCTTCACCATCCTCCAACATCACCTACTCCTCCTCCCATCACCTGCCACCACGCCACCACCGTCACCTCCTCCCCTCAACCACCATCTCCATCTCCATTGCCCAAGCATCACTGTTGCACCTCCGTCGTCGCCAATCGCAAGCATCACCATCACCACATCGTCGTCACCCCTTCGAGCACCACCACCACCTCCAGCCACCTTCCATCGTTGCCGGACCACCACCAGCGCCGCCAGCAGTCACCCAGGAACCGCCAGGGGCTGCCAGCGCCACCACCAGAACCATCGCGAGCCACCACGACCCTTTTGTTCTGTTTTGGCAAGCTAACTTCTGGTGAGTCGTTCTCCTTCGTTTTTTATCGGAATCGCTTGCGGTCTTTGCCATCACGCTCACCAATATGCGGTGCAGGATGACAAGCCATCGCGAGCCACCGAAGACGCCCAAGGCTCCGATCGAGAGCTCTGAAGTCGCGAAAAACCCATCTCGTTGAGCTCCGAATTTATCCTCGTTTCGATTCGTTTTTGGGTCCATTTCGATACTTAGGCTAGTCGGGAGTGAGCGTGGGCTGAGTGCGGGACGATCGGGTGAGGTCGAGAGCTCCGACGCTCGTCGGAGCTCGGTCGGCGGGAGCGAGGAGCCGAGCTGCATGGCCATGGCGGGAGGCGGAAAACCTTGCGGTTTGAATGAGGAAGAAGAAGAAGACCCCCGTGGTCCAACTTGCGTATATATATATATTATATTGTTATATTATTATTATTATATTATATTAAATCGGTTCGGTTCGGTTGGGTTTGGTTCGGTTGAGTTTGGTTCGGTCGAGTTAATCGGTTATTTATTTAATTGGTTGCGGTATTTAAAACACTATAATATTATTCAAGGATTTAAATATAAAATATTATTTTTGAGATTTTATAGAGGGATGGTTTATTAAATAATAAAGGGTGACTAAAGTATTATATTGTATTAGTTGGGATTTAAAATATATTATTTGGAGTTGAAGATTTAAAAAGGAATTGGAAAAGAATTTCAAAGGTCGAAAAGTGATTTAATAAATAAATTGATAAAGGGAATTTAGCGAGTATTTTCAAGGGTCGGAATTCTTAACTGTTTAATTCGGAATTGAAACGGTTTTGGAACTAACTTGGGAATAAGACTTATTCGATGACTAACTAGCATGATAATAAAATCGTTTGACTAACGGTATGTTATGTATGACTAATAGCATGATATTGTGGTGATTTTTAGAAGAGATTAAATGATCGATACTTGTGATGGTAATGATATATGTCCTTATGGAGAGTATGAGTATGGAATAGTAATATGCGAATTTGGCTAAGAATGATATAGAGGTTATCTTAAGTTGATAAGATGACGGATTATATATGTTGAATGGTATGAGATGGGAGATGATTGATCAGGATGAACTGGAAGTATGATGGATGCGAACTTGTTTATTTATCTGTTTGTATGAGTGTGTGATATATGTGTACAGAGAGATTATAGATGTTTACTCAGTATATTCTCGTTATGTAATTAGGTGATATTATGTGATCGTGACTACTGTGTGCTGGATTCTTCTTTTGTTGACCTTCTAGCCAAGTAAGTACCTCCGGGGCTTACTCAGTAACCAGGACCTCCTGCCTGATGTGTCATATAGTATGTAGGTGTTGCATATGCATAAAAAGCATGTCATGTAGTATCATGCTTAGAAATTGCACTTACGATTGAGCATTCTTATTCTGTATGCGTTTGAATGCAGAACGACCGTTATCTATGAGTCCTAGAGTCGTTGCTAGGGTCAAAGAACAGCCCAGCTTCATCGGGTGTTGTCCTCCTCGAGTCATTATATATATATATATATATATATATATATATATATATATATATATATATCATGAGATACGAGATGAGCACGAGGTTCGATATGATGACGAGATGTGATATGCTATAGCATCGAACTGGCCAGTCTCCACCCTATCTGGAAGGGGGTGGTGGTAGAAGAGGGATATACCACTTGGTATTCTTTGTTAAGGCCTTACTTCATATTCTGCATATATGAATTAGGAGCATGATAGTGTGGTTAACATTTCAGTACTGCATGAAGGCATCCTTATTCTAGGTATAGGCGTATTATATGTCCTCAGCGCGGTCAAAGGACCCGCAGGCGAACACTTGGCCTGACTTTGTGGTATAGTTTCAGGTACCCGTTCCATTACTTGATTTCGTGCTGTTATGACGGGGTCCATTCATATGGCGGAGAGTGAGTGTTTGAACCCTGACTTCACCAGATCCACACTTTTGGGATTTCTTCCTAATTATACTCTGTTTTGATCCGGCTCTGCCGCGACACTGGTTGTATCATTTCAGAATTTATGTCCTTTGCATGATAAAAGATTTTCCGCTTTGTAGACTTAGGACAGGTACAGGGGTTACCCTGGGGTCTCCAGTAGACATTCCGGATTTGGGTGCGAAATCCCGCTTTAAACTACAAATCCTTGATTTCAAACCTTCAACCTGTACTCGGGGTGCAAGATCCTAACGAGGGGTTTTATCCCTCGAAACGTAACTTGGGAATCATAATCCCAGGCCGTTACAGTATAAATGTGATCAATTTATTTAATTTGATATATATTTATTATTCTATAATCATAATCTGTTTTTGGTGTGTAGATTATGATGCCAGTTCTTGTATCTGAGCATTTTTATATTATATGCTTCAATTTTAAGTCAAAAGAAGTTGTTATCATTGATAACATCAAGCTGACAGTTGATTTTGATTCAAAATATGCTAACATTCCAACTGTTGCTGTAAGTATATATTCATGTCATCTTGTTGTGTTTTATTTATTATTTTTGGTTTAAAACATTTGAGTTATTGTATTTGTTTTTTAATTAAGGTTAAGTTAATGAGTCGCTACTTAGATCACATTGGACTATCAACCAAGGCATACCTTATTTGCAACTACAAAGCATCCAATCTTGAACTAAAGTGGGCAACAACTGACAATTACATGGATGGTGGGGTCTTTGTCATGCACCATTTGGAGACATACTGGGGTGAGAGAGGAAGTGAATGGGAATCTGGATTCTTGAGAGATTGTAGAAAGACTGTTATGAATCTCTGCAGGCTTTACATGCATTCAATTATATATTCTCCAATCAACGAAGAAAAGGGTGCTGTCTTGGCTAAATACAAGAGATACAGGGCTGGAAATTGAGATCTTTTATGTAATCTATGAATGTTTTAGTTTAAAACTTGACTAGTTTTTGGATTGTGGACTTTAATTTCTGGGGTTTTTGGATTGTATAACCGATTGGTATGATACAGTTTAAAACTGCAGTAATTTTGGTATTTTGTAAACTTAAACATGCAGTAGTTTTAAGTGACTATTTGGTTCATTATATTCTTCAAGTACTGGTTCATCATATCCCTTTTCATTATATCAAGAATAACTGGTTCACCATATTTTACTGATATTGGTTCAACAAAAAAATGTCCGTGGTTCATGAGAGTATAGCTGGTTCATGAAAAATATGAGTAATTGGTTCACTGGCTAATGAAAATTCGAGTATTTTATTCATCATATTTGTTTGTTAGTAGTTCATTAAAATATGTGTATTTGGTTCATTTGTTCATATTGTGATTTAATAGTGTTCATTTATGAGGTATAAGTGACTATTTGGTTCATTATATTCTTCAAATATTGGTTCATCATATCCCTTTTCAATATATCAATAATAACTGGTTCACCATTATTTACAGATATTGGTTCAACAAAAAAAGTCTGTGGTTTAACAAAAAAAAGTTTGTGGTTCTTGAGAAACAAAGTATTGTTCACTTAGGTTGGTTTAGTGTATAAAGGTGAGTTTGGTGCATGGGAAATATGAGTAATTGGTTCATGGAAAATTAAATATTAGATACGTCGTTTCAATTTATCCTATCAGTTATAGGGGTAGTTATGTCTTTTTACATGCTGTATTTGTTACTCTGCAATTTATTTATTTAAGACAACTTTCCACTCTATTTGCAAAACGTGTGATCATTTTCAAAACTGCTTCCCCCCTTTTTGTTCTAAACCCTACCTTCTTGTTGTCGTTTCGGTTTTCAATCTCAAATCCTCCATTTTCTGCAAACGTAAGCTTGAATAGGAGTTTTTATTCACATTTTATATGCCAATAAGCTTGAATCAGAGTTTTTTTCATCTTATTTAACTTTGTTTTTGTTATTTTATCATGCAGTTGGTAGCTGTCGTTTAAAATGCAAAGATGTGATATCGACGGTGAGTATACTCCTCTTAATCTGATATTTGTTGGTTAAATATGATGTTTTCAGTTGTTTTTATTAATTTTTGGTCCCAGTAGGGTTAGATTACTTTTCGAATTCATGTTTGTTTCATTTACGTATATGATATGTTTTTGAAATGAATATAAGTTATTTATGGAAATCACATTATCTCGATCAGCATACAGAGTTTGGTTGCGGTTTTTACGAATGTAATTTTGTTATTTACTAATGTTATAAATTTTAGAAAAGGAATAGGAGTGGTTTACGAAAATTGTAATAACTGGTTCATCAAACAAAGAGAGTTTGGTTCATAAAATGCTCAGTCAAAGGTTCACTATATATATTTTAGGAAGAAAGTGGTTTATGAAAATTACACTAACTGGTTCACCAAACAAATGATAATATGGTTCATGAAATGTTCAAAGAAGGGTTCACTATAAACTAGGAGTGTGGTATCTAACATATTATTAAATTTTTGGAGATGAACTACCACTGTCTGTTGTGTTAGAAAAATTCACCCGAAACCTGAGAAAAAGGAAGAAGTGAAGAAGGTATCTAAAAGGAGGAAGAAGGTTGTTAAAGTATAAGATGTTGACAGTGATGATGAAATTGCGGTGAAGGAGGAGAAAGAAGCCAAAGTTAAATCCAAAACCATTAATACGTCATCAGGGAGAGTTACATATTTTAGTATACAATGCCGCATACATCCATTTCGTTTTGTTGCATCATTAGAATCTCTGAATGATTCTAAAAAAAATAGTATTCATGAGCTTGGGTTTGGTAATATTCTGAAGTTACAGATGAAAAATATCCCAATTTACTTGTCATACTGGCTTGTTGACAACTTTAATCCTGGTCGGGTTTCGCTGAGGACAGCTGATGGAGAAACAATTCTAGTTGAAGATGTTGATGTTGCTATTACTATGGGAATGCAACTAGGGCCACTGCCAATGCCTGTGGATCTTGATTTTAATTCAAGGACGGACGATGGTCTTCATTTGTGGAAGAACTCTGTAGTTTCTGGGGGCAAGAGGATTTTTGCTGCTGATGTTATAAAGAAGATGCTAGCTGATAAAGAAGGAGGGAAAATTTTCAAGACCTGCTTTGTTGTGCTTCTTATATCATCATTGATTGAGTCTAACTCAAATGGGACTGTAAATTTTAATTACTTTTATATAGCCGAAAATGTAGATAACATCAGAAATTTTAATTGGTGTGGGTTTTTGCTTGATCGTCTTGTTGAGGCGAAAAAATCATGGGCACGCATGAAAACCTCTGTCTTCACAGGTTCAATCCCATTTCTTGTGATAAGTAATATAAATATTTAAGTATTTGTTTTTGTTTATATATTTGTTTACTATTCTAATATTTTCTTTTATATATTTTTTTTATTATCACGGCTTTTCTATCTTCATCGTGTTCAATTTCAATGGCAACAAAGAAGCAGATGAGTCCCAACCCATGCTAACTGGTCAAATGCATTAATAAAGGAAAGGGAAGCACAAGAGATGAAAGGGACTGGGTTTGGGTGGGGTCGTGTGTTGCCAAGGCTCTGGCTCGAGTCAACCCCTCCCCAAATACCTATTTTTGAAGAACCAAATATGGATGTACCAGTGATAAGTGGGTACTTTGAAGGTCCACTTAAAAATGTAAGATTCTACACTTGTGTTGTTTTAAATGTGGTTCATTATACTAATATCATATAGAAATATATGTTGTTCATCTTATTAATAACATATATAAAATAAAATAACAGGTATGTGAAAGAGAGCAATATTTACTTGCTGAAAAGGAAATGGATCAAGATAAAGTTTCTGAAGAGCCTATTAATCAAGGCAAAGTTTCTGAAGAGCCTATGAAAGAAGTAAGCTCTTGTCTCTTGGTTATCATATTGCTAAGACATGTTTCATCATCATTTTAGAGACATTAGTTCATCAAATTTTTAACATATTTTTGTTTCTGGTTCATCAAATTTTTAAGATTGGTTCATCATCTTTTAGAGACATTGGTTCATCATTTTCTAATATTTATGGACTATTTTGGTTCATCATTTTTTGAGACATTGGTTCATCAATTTCTCATTGATTTTTGTCTCTGGTTCATCAAACTTTTAAGATTGATTCATCATCTTTTAGAGACATTGTTTCATCATTTTCTAATATATATCGACTATTTTGGTTCATCATTATTTTGAGACATTGGTTCATCAATTTCTCACTGATTTTTCTCTCTGTTTAATCAAACTTTTAAGATTGGTTCATCGTCTTTTAGAGACATTGGTTCATCATTTTCTAATATATATGGACTATTTTGGTTCATCATTTTTTCGAGACAGTGGGTCATCATATTTCATTGATTTTTGTCTCTGGTTCATCAAACTTTTAAGATTGGTTCATCATCTTTTAGAGATATTGGTTCATCATTTTCTAATATATATGGACTATTTTGGTTCATCATTATTTTGAGACATTGGTTCATCAATTTCTCACTGATTTTTGTCTTTGGTTCATCAAACTTTTAAGATTGGTTCATCATCTTTTAGAGATATTGGTTCATCATTTTCTAATATATATGGACTATTTTGGTTCATCATTTTTTTGAAACTGGTTCATCAATTTCTCACTGATTTTTGTGTCTGGTTCATCAAACTTTTGGTTCATTAAACTCTTTGAATCAATGTCTATATATATGGACTATTTTGGTTCATCAGTTTTAGTGACTGTAACGGCTCGGATATAAATACCCGGGTTACGTTTCGAAGGTTGGATACCTTCGTTCGGATGTTGCAATTCAGGTACATGTCGAGGTTTCAAAACCTCTAAAGATCAGTATTCAAAGCGGGGATTTCGAACCCCAAATAATCGAAGTCGCGGAAATTCAATTCAAATGAAGGTAAGCGGAAGCAAAGTTTAGATACAAATGCCACGACAGAGCCGGGTCAAAACCAAAACATATATTCTGAAGTCGTATAGTCAAATTAGCGGGGTTAGGCAGGTTCTTTGCAATCGCCCGGGGGAATTTTCCCACGCCATATAGACAGGGAGCAATCATACCTAAAAACAAGTTGTGCGAGCGGGATCAGACCGAGACCCCAACGCACTCTGTCCCGCAAGCAAATATACACATACGCTATAATAGAGATGCTTCGATGCAATGCGGAAATTAAATCACACTAACATGTTCCTAAATTATAATATGCGGAAAAGAACTGTAAAGGCGCCCAAAGAATGTCAAGTGGCATATCCCTCTCCTACCTCTGCACCCCTTTCCGTTAGTGCAGAGACTGGCCAGTTCGATGCTATAGCATATCATATCTCATCATCATATCATATCTCATCATCATATCATATATCATCGTCATATCATATATCATGCTCATGCCCGATGGTGCTGGGCTATCTCATCATCATATCATATATCATGCTCATATATCGACAATACTGACTCAGGGCACCCGATGAAGCTGGGCTACCCTATGACCCTAGCAAAGACTCTAAGACTTACAAATAACGGCCGTTCTGTTCTTAATCACACAAAGTAATCGAATGCTCATTCATAAGTGCAATCCTAGCATGATACTACATGACATGCTTTAATGCTTATGCAATACCTAGTATGTCATATATTCACAAACAGGTATTCTCTTTCGAATCTGAGTAAGCCCATAAAGGAACTTACCTGGATAGGCAGAACAGCAAAAGGCAGAATCCATGTATACAGCAAGTCATACATCACAGATGATAACCTATCATATATAAGTAATGTATATGAGTCTACTTCTAATTTACACTAAGCATATCTCAATCACACAAGGCGCCCCTAACTATCACATGTAAGTTAACGAAATCATATAATATCGCATCTTAACATTAATTCATCATTATCATCTCAAATCATCTCGTCATGCATCGCATACCATCTCACATCTCATCACATCTCAATCTCTAATATCCCATAATCTCAACATTTGATCATTTCAACTCATCATTTAGAAATCATGCACCATTATTATAAATATAAGTCATATTCATACTCTAAGGTATATCCATACTCTAATCGTCATATAACATATCATACTTCAACATTTAAGAACTTATCATGCTTCTTAATCATATACTATAACATCATGCTTTCATTCATATCAACACATCATAATATCATTTTCATCATATAACACATCATAACACTATCAACAGATCATAATTTATACTTTATATCGATATCCTAATATCATGCTCGCACTCATCACATAAGATTCATCCAGTCAAATCAAGTAGGAAATCTCCGAGTTTCCGAAACTCTCTCTACATCTCATGTTAAGTCAAATCATTAATCAAAACAATGTTCTAAAATTATACTCGCCCCAAACATCCATCCATAAAGCATTACTCTTTAAATCAACTTATGTTATTATTTTATCAAAATAAATCCAACAAGGTTAGGTCATTTCCAAAGTTCCTCTTTTAATTTATTAAACCAATTCCTTTTACTAAATCAAGTTCTGACCTTAAAAAAACTTTCCAATTTCTTTTCTTTTTAAAATACAAATCTTATAATATTATATTTTAAACCCCATAAGTATATTATATAGTATAGTATATTTCAGTTATTTAATATTTATATCAATTCTATAAGTGAGTAATTAAAATTATAACACATAACAAGTTATATACAAACACTAAACAAACAAATAACCACCCACACTCGGCTAGCCCAAAAGTAATAGGCCCAACTTCCTCAAATTCGGATTAAGCCCAAGATAACCCAAATCTCGATCTCAAGCCCCAACCCAATTCCAGATCTCAGTTTCCAGAAATAAAATAAAATAAAAGAGTGGGCCAGGCTGGCCCGCGGCTTGCCCGGTCAGCCTTCCCCTACCTCCCTCTCTCTGCTCAACCTACTCCTTCCCCTCTCGAAATGATTCACGCCGCCCTCGCCGACCACCATGGCTCTCCCTCACTCCAGTCTCCTCTCTTGCTCTCCGACGCTCGCTCTCGCCTTCTTCCCGGCTCACTCTCCCGCACCATTCGCACTCCCTGATCTCTCGTGCTCGCTCGCTCACCCCCCATGACCCACTCGCCCCTCGTTCGACCGCGTCCTCGCTCTCTGGTGCTCTCTCATCTCACCACTCTCAGAACACCCATCAAAGGAAGAGGATAACACAAAGATTTGAAAGAAAATAAAATGAGTCGAAGGGGGTATATGGCGCTCACTGAGAGAGTCTTCGAAGCTCGCCGGAATGCTCGTCGGGGTTCGATTGGCTTCATCGGAGACTTGAGGAAGTTGTTAGGCCCTGGATCGAAGGAATGGGTAATAAAGTTGGAGCTTTATGGTGCATTTGTCAGGAAATGAAGGGAATAACCCTTACCCAGCTCGAACCCGAAAAACAGAGGAGAAAGAGGAGGTGGCGACGCCGGCGGCTCGGCTCTGCTCCGGTGCTGCTCCTGGGCTGCTCCGTTGCTGCTCCTGGGCTGCTCGGGTGTACCTCGGACGCCGGAGGGAGCCGGCGGAGTTGCTGGGCTTAGGTGTGGGAGGGGTGTAATGTGGGGGGAAGCTGTTAGGGGTGCTCGGTTGTGTCTCGGAGTGTATGCTCCGGGAGGAGCTTAAGCGCTGCAGTGGTGGTGGTGTGGTGGGTGTGATTCCGGCGACAAGAGAGGGTGGGGTGGCTAATGTGGGAGCTGCAAAATCAGGGCATAAGGGAAGCATTTTGGGGCTTGTTTGGAGGGAGAAAAGAGGAGAAAGGGCGGTGAGTTTTTGGGTATGATTTTGGGGTTTGTTTGGATTGAACAGAAGGTGAAGAGGGGTTCTTTTGTGAGGTGAAACAGAGGGAATGGGATGGCTTTTCTGAATTGGCGTGGGAAGGTTGGTCTTCAAAGCCAAAGGAGGTAAGGGGGTATGGGTGAGGGGAGGTAGAAGGAGGGGTGTGTTGGTCTTCAAATGGAAAGAACCAAAAGAGGAGAGTAAGGGAGGCAATTGGCGTGGGAGGGATCTGAGAGAGAGAGAGAGAGAGGAAAAGAAAAGGAAATTGGGAGTGGTCCCAAAAATTTTGAATACATGGAATATATGCCGAAAACTAATCCCAAAACCCGCTCACTCGATCTTATCCCGACTCAATTAAAATTATCCAAAGGTTCAAATCTGAATAATAACAATAATAATGAAATCCGAACGATATCTTCGATATCGGTAGAAGAAATCAGAAATAAAACCCATTTTTAGATCCAATCCAAATTTATGCCGGAATCCACTTCAGAGAATTAAAATAAAATTATTCTGTTCGAGGACGGAATTTTCAAAATTTTCCGAATAATATAATTCAAATCTCAATTAAATCAATATTAAATCAAAATTAATTCTTAATTTAAAAATAATATTTTAAAATCTTCCGGTCTTTACATCATCCACCTCTAAAAACAAGTCTCGTCCTCGAGACTAAAATCGTTTTCAAAATCGATCAAGTCTTTCTCAAAACATCGAACCCTACAAATCATTCCAAACCCGGGCCAAAACATTTTCAAAACCTCGAATCCTAGAAAATATTTCAAAAGCTCAACTCAATCCTTCCTATGTCATTCAATCAAGTTTCAGAACTCGGGGGGGGGGGGGGGGGGGGGGTGGAATAATCCACCTCTAAGGGCTAATCTCATATTCTCTTCCTAGGTTCGTCTTTCAAAGATCAATTTTATGCTATCATTCTAGATATATCATCGTGCTCATCGGCAACTATCTCGAATTATCTCAGAATCTCATATATATAACAATAATCAAGTCAAGCTATCAACTTTCATCATACGAACAAGCATATCAAGGGTTGTATCCTACCAGTATCAAGCTAGCAAGTCATTACACATCAAGAGGCTCATCGCCAATCACATCATATCATCATATATTTGCACATAACTATCAATCATATGAGCTCAACGGCATAAAGATTAACATCAAAGCACACATCTCAAAACAAGGCATTAGGATATACTCACCACTAGGTCAAGAGATCATGATAATGTCTATACTAGGCTCCCCGTAAGACGCGAGTAGCTCATCTGAAGTGTCTCCACAACTAGCCCGAATACTCTCATCAGGACGCTCTACCAAGGAATGATCGAACTGGACATGGATATCAGAATAGTCAAGAATGTGGCTAAGATGAGGACATATCGACGAAGCTGAAACACAAGAAAGACATCGTGCACTCCAGCTAAGGACGGGGATAAAGCTAAGCAATAAGTTGCCTCTCCAAAACCTCAAAAGGATCGACAAACCTAGGGCTCAACTTGCCTATGATGTCAAAACATCGGACCCTTCAGGTGGTGATACTCTCAGCCATACGTGTGCTCCCACGTCAAAGATAATCTCGGTCCTTATCAATGCCTCAAAACTCGTGAACATGCTGCTAGGATCTCAAAGTGAACCGTCCATCTCTATCAGCAACTATCCTCTCAGGAACTTCACAGAGCCTCGAAATCCGTCGGATGAACTCCTTGGCTAGCCTCGAAACATGCCAAGTCTTTTGAATAGCAATGTAATGCGCCTCTCGCATAACCCTCTGCCTCAAGTCCTGGGACCGATGGGTTATGGGCCCACCATGCTTCCGTTGCGCCGCTCGAGTACTACCCAGCTGACCGTTCTCTTCTCAAAGTCTTCGCTCGTCGAAAGTACGCAAGGATACTAAATGAACGGAGGTAGAGGAGAGGTAAAGGCAGACAACTCGAATCTCTACGAAACTAAACATAGACTAGAACTGACGACGACGAGAATGAAAGACAAGATCCCCACCCGAGAATGACAATAGTGCCCTTAAGAAATTCTATGAGGTTGTAATTGCGGCAAGAAAATCACATGTCAATCAATCAGGAAGCATACTAGTCACATCAATACACACTAACATGTACCTATCTCGCTGAACAACGACAACATATATTGACGATAAAGAACATGAGCGAGTTCTACATGGACGTACATATAAGACAATCTAGTCACCTATCATCTCAAGTAGTAGACGAGCTCAACATGGTTAAGAAACAAGGATGCATGATTTCAACAATAAACTTATGTGGCACAAAGCTATGCAAAACATAGTATTACCACAACATCACATATATGGTTAAGTACTCATGTTCAACAAAATCCCATAACATCACATATACCTATCATCATAACTAATTCAAGTCCAAATCCGCATAAATCATGGAATCATAAATCATTTTTAAATTCCTTTTTCATCAAATCATATAGCATCACATAAGAACTTAAATCACATATATAGAATAACCCAAACCGAGTTTAAACCAAACTCGAGTCAACGCCCAAAGAAAGGAGAGAACCGGCTCCGGCCAAGAGCCCAGACCTGGTTTTCATCGCGACGAATTGGCCGCTCGTCACGGCGAAATACAGTTCTTCGTCCCTCACGAGTGATGCCTCTCGCTACGCGCGACAAGCATCATTCTCTTTCTTTGTTCCTAGTCCTTGTTCGTCGCGGCGACCATGGTTTCGCCGCGGCAAAACAAGTAACTATGAGCTCGCTTTTGATCTAAACTCGATCCTTTCTTTTCCACTACTCTCATCCTTTCCAATATCCTTCCCTAACCTCAACTAACATTTAAATATTAATCCCGAATAATAATACAACTAACAATTTGATAACCCCTTAAAACCACATTTTTAAATACCTCAAGATTTAATATAGGATATTCAAATAACAATTAATTACCCATGTCGGATACACACATAGACAAGTCACATCAATATAGAATCCGATACTAAGATTCTCAAACAAGTCATAGCACTATAAAAGGGAACACATAAGGGGCATAATAACTATCACATCATACAACAACAAGGTCCACATGATAGGATAGGTATGACATGTAACCATATGATGAGCTATAATCGGAATGCATGTCCTACACGAGTCTAACCGATCATGACGAGGCATAAGTATAACCAAAGATTATTTCTAAGGTCCAAGTTCAACATCAGATCATATTTCACGTATATGTGCATTTCATCATGCCATAGTATGTAACATGCACCCAACTACTAATTAACGCAATTACTAAATAATCACGCAAGATGTAACATGCATGGTGGCACACAATTACTAATTAACACAAGACTCGCAATTATAGGTGCTTATCAAGATAAGCATAGATTGACGATATGTCCTAGGCAAAATTATAACGTGTGAGCCTAGGCATGATTTTAACTATAATATGGGGCACGGAGTCGGATGAGGTACAAGCTACCAGAATACAATAAGCATCACAAGAGCATCATATGGTAAGAATAATAATTTATATGAGACACTCACATAAACACGTCATTAGTCATGTTAAGCGTGCTACTAGGTTGTTGAGGCATAACATAATAACTAGGTTACCAACATAAAACATGCTCAGATAGTCATAGAGTTATACAAGGGAACATAACAAAGCTATCACAACCTTATGACAAGGGTAACTGAACGATGATACAAAGTGAGCATAGGGTTATGCAAGTCATATTTCTAAGAGCTTAGGCTTCACATGATACTAATAGTACATGACAAGTCATAGATAGGTGAGAATAAGGTGCATCGAATAACTTCACATAATAGCATGGTGATTCATAGAGGCTTAAGCAAGGCTACCATTACAACGAGCATCAATGCATATAAGGGGAATACAAGCAAGTGCAACAGGTGAATCATGCACAAATCATAATGCAGGACAAGATAATGCTCTTAAGGTGTCATATTACAAGAGAACAATACGCTATATTCATATATATAACTATCTTCATATACATAAAAGTAATCATGCGAGTATCTTACAACTATCATAGTGTGTGCATTCATGCAAAAGGCGAGGTATCCACACGTGCAAAGGTATTGTCTCTAGCAAGGGGTATGACAAGGGGTGTACACATCATAGTCATATCAAGGTCGATAGAGTATAAGGTCAATGATGGCAAAATGATAATCTAAGGTGCCACTAGATACTAAGATGCAGGGGAACAACATGACATCATGAATGCAATGTTTGCGTACATAAAAGAAGACAATTAGAGCACATATTCTCATGATAAGTTACATTTTAGGAGACATACGTCCTATATGATACTAATAGCATACACGGAATCTGAATACAAGGTGGTGTGTGAACATGTAGGGTGTCATACTTTTCATAAAAGAATGTCATGGGGCATGGAAGAACAACATCATAAAACAAGTAGGTAGGCATAATACTAGTCGGAATCTCAAAGGCATAAGCATCGAGGTGTAACATCACTCATATTTCAATGACATAAGGCCTAAGGGACGATTTTCAACACTATCGGGGACCTATTTTAAGTAGGAGGAGATCATAAAGCAAGTAGACCACAATTTCACACAAGCCACAAGCCATGGGTCCTACAAGATACTAATGTCTCGATGAAAGGCGTAGATGTGCATCATATGACATATGTACATCAAAAAACTTCGCACCAACATATTAAAGAGGTCAAAACGACAATAACACAATCATATGGAGCAAGGAAGAAACATAGAAGGGGACAACACGAGCCTAAGATAGTGTGAATTCATATATGTACATGGATACAAGCCAATAAATATCGGTACATGGCATGTATTTAACACAATGATATATCAAGTCGTTCAACATAGTAATGCATCAAGTCACGTAAACACAGATATGGCTGCCGTTATAACCAGACAAAGATTTCCAAGGGCAATATCGACTTATCCCCACAGACTCAAAAGCTCATTTCCCGTGTAATACGTGTAACTCATTTCGAGAACATAGAAGGGTACTCAATTTACTCCCAAAAGAAGATGGCGGAGTTCGAATAGAAGTTCATGACAAGGAGACACCAGTCGACCACTGCGAGAATTGAGGAGGATGACTCCACAAAACAACCCATCCCATAGACTCAGAATCATTCAAAGTTGGAAACTATAGCACACTAACCATCTCGTGGCATGACCTATGGTGTCAAGTACCATACTCATCACGCGCTCAAGTAGTCAATGTTCTCGAACCTAATTCTCGGACATGATTAGATTCCCAATTTCATTTCCCGTGAAAGACGTCAGTACAATAAGGGACGACTCAATCAGAACATCAAACTGAGACACGGGAGGAGATAAGGGGGAGGGAATCAGAATGAAAGGAATCGACATCTCTTGACTATCACAACCTTTAATCGAACCTCGTCGAGCCAGAGATAAAACGAAATGGAAAGGACACTAACAAGTGGATCATGGGGGAGACCATTCTATAAGAAGGAAATTCCGACTATACCGAAAGGAAAGGCTTCCTCACTTATCCTACTCATATAGAGATGCAACACTCAGTTCAAATATACCAATATATTTCTAGTTCTACCATAATAGCACTATTCACAAAATCAGTCAGGGACAATTATAATGATCTCCTTCGAGGGAGATTGCCCTCAGGTCCAATTGATACACAAAGCACATCAAGCTATCTAATGCCGCTCTTCGAGGAGCGACTGACCGGAGGGGCAAAAACCTCACGATCTCTACCTAACTCGCCACTCCAACCACCTCGGTGCAATTCCTTGGAGTCTTCCAACCCATCTATAAAGAATAAGCTAATATTTCGTCTACCCGTCTCCAACTACATCCGATAAGGATGGTCTAACGCCTTTTCTACCCGTTCGATACCCTTTGTTTAATTCCTCTTATTTAGTAGGCCGAGTTCACATTTAGTCAAATTGAGTTAGTCATATTAAGTTCATTTTACCCCTTTAAAATACTTTCAAATCCTTTGAAATTCACGGGCGGTTTTCCAAAACATACGCTTGACCCTTGCGTACCCGAATTGCACAACCTGGCTCTGATACCAACTTTGTAACGGCCCGGATATAAATACCCGGGTTATGTTTCGAAGGTTGGATACCTTCGTTCGGATGTTGCAATTCAGGTGCAGGTCGAGGTTTCAAAACCTCTAAAGATCAGTATTCAAAGCGGGGATTTCGAACCCTAAACAATCGAAGTCGCGGAAATTCAATTCAAATGAAGGTAAGCGGAAGCAAAGTTTAGATACAAATGCCACGACAAAGCCGGGTCAAAACCAAAACATATATTCTGAAGTCGTATAGTCAAATTAGCGGGGTTAGGCAGGTTCTTTGCAATCGCCCGGGGGAATTTTCCCACGCCATAGAGACAGGGAGCAATCATACCTAAAAACAAGTTGTGCGAGCGGGATCAGACCGAGACCCCAACGCACTCTGTCCCGCAAGCAAATATACACATACGCTATAATAGAGATGCTTCGATGCAATGCGGAAATTAAATCACACTAACATGTTCCTAAATTATAATATGCGGAAAAGAACTGTAAAGGCGCCCAAAGAATGCCAAGTGGCATATCCCTCTCCTACCTCTGCACCCCTTTCCGTTAGTGCAGAGACTGACCAGTTCGATGCTATAGCATATCATATCTCACCATAGCATATCATATCTCATCATCATATCATATCTCATCATCATATCATATATCATCGTCATATCGTATATCATGCTCATTCCCGATGGTGCTGGGCTATCTCATCATCATATCATATATCATGCTCATATATCGACAATACTGACTCAGGCACCCGATGAAGCTGGGCTACCCTATGACCCTAGCAAAGACTCTAAGACTCATAGATAATGGCCATTCTGTTCTTAATCACACAAAGTAACCGAATGCTCATTCATAAGTGCAATCCTAGCATGATACTACATGGCATGCTTTAATGCTTATGCAACACCTAGTATGTCATATATTCACATGCAGGTATTCTCTTTCGAATCTGAGTAAGCCCATAAAGGAACTTACCTGGATAGGCAGAACAGCAAAAGGCAGAATCCATGTATACAACAAGTCATACATCACAGATGATAACCTATCATATATAAGTAATGTATATGAGTCTACTTCTAATTTACACTAAGCATATCTCAATCACACAAGGCGCCCCTAACTATCACATATAAGTTAACAAAATCATAGAATATCGCATCTTAACATTAATTCATCATTATCATCTCAAATCATCTCGTCATGCATCGCATACTATCTCACATCTCATCACATCTCAATATCTAATATCCCATAATCTCAACATTTGATCATTTCAACTCATCATTTAGAAATCATGCACCATTATTATAAATATAAGTCATATTCATACTCTAAGGTATATTCATACTCTAATTGTCATATAACATATCATACTTCAACATTTAAGAACTTATCATGCTTCTTAATCATATACTATAACATCATGCTTTCATTCATATCAACACATCATAATATCATTTTCATCATATAACACATCATAACACTATCAACAGATCATAATTTATACTTAACAATTATATCGATATCCTAATATCATGCTCGCACTCATCACATAAGATTCATCCAGTCAAATCAAGTAGGAAATCTCCGAGTTTCCGAAACTCTCTCTACATCTCATGTTAAGTCAAATCATTAATCAAAACAATGTTCTAAAATTATACTCGCCCCAAACATCCATCCATAAAACATTACTCTTTAAATCAACTTATGTTATTATTTTATCAAAATAAATCCAACAAGGTTAGGTCATTTCCAAAGTTCCTCTTTTAATTTATTAAACCAATTCCTTTTACTAAATCAAGTTCTAACCTTAAAATAACTTTCCAATTTCTTTTCTTTTTAAAATACAAATCTTATAATATTATATTTTAAACCCCATAAGTATATTATATAGTATAGTATATTTCACTTATTTAATATTTATATCAATTCTATAAGTGAGTAATTAAAACAATAACACATAACAAGTTATATACAAACACTAAACAAACAAATAACCACCCACACTCGGCTAGCCCAAAAATAATAGGCCCAACTTCCTTATATTCGGATTAAGCCCAAGATAAACCAAATCTGGATCTCAAGCCCCAACCAAATTCCGGATCTTAGTTTCCAGAAATAAAATAAAATAAAAGAGCGGGCCCGCCTGCTTGCCCAATCAGCCTTCCCCTACCTCCCTCTCTCTGCTCAACCTACTCCTTCCCCTCTCGAATTGATTCACGCCGCCCTCGCTCTCTGGTGCTCTCTCATCTCACCACTCTCAGAACACCCATCAAAGGAAGAGGATAACACAAAGATTTGAAATAAAATAAAATGAGTCAAAGGGGGTATAGGGTGCTCACCGAGAGAGTCTTCGAAGCTCGCCGGAATGCTCGTCGGGGTTCGATTGGCTTCATCGGAGACTTGAGGAAGCTGTTAGGCCCTGGATCGAAGGAATGGGTCAAAAAGGTGGAGCTTTATGGTGCATTTGTCAGGAAATGAAGGGAAGAACCCTTACCCAGCTCGAACCCGAAAAATAGAGGAGGAAGAGGAGGTGGCGGCGCCGGCGGCTCGGCTCTGCTCCGGTGCTGCTCCTGGGCTGCTCCGGTGCTGCTCCTGGCTGCTCCGGTGCTGCTCCTGGGCTGCTCGGGTGTACCTCGGACGCCGGAGGGTGCCGTCGGAGGTTCTGGGCTTAGGTGTGGGAGGGGGGTAATGTGGGGGGAAGCTGTTAGGGGTGCTCGGTTGTGTCTCGGAGTGTATGCTCCGGGAGGAGCTTAAGCGCTGTGTAGTGGTGGTGGTGTGGTGGGTGTGATTCCGGCGACAAGAGAGGGTGGGGTGGCTGATGTGGGAGCTGCAAAATCAGGGCATAAGGGAAGCATTTTGGGGCTTGTTTGGAGGGAGAAAAGAGGAGGAGGGGCAGTGAGTTTTTGGGTATGATTTTGGGGTTTGTTTGGATTGAACAGAGGGTGAAGAGGGGTTCTTTTGTGAGGTGAAACAGAGGGAATGGGATGGCTTTTCTGAATTGGCGTGGGAAGGTTGGTCTTCAAAGCCAATGGAGGTAAGGGGGTATGGGTGAGGGGCGGTAGAATGAGGGGTGTGTTGGTCTTCAAATGGAAAGAACCAAAAGAGGAGAGTAAGGGAGGCAGTTGGCATGGGAGGGATCTGAGAGAGAGAGAGAGAGAGAGAGAGAGAGAGAGAGGAAAAGAAAAGGAAATTGGGAGTGGTCCCAAAAATTTTGAATACGCGGAATATATCCCGAAAACTAATCCCAAAACCCGCTCACTCGATCATATCTCGACTCAATTAAAATTATCCAAAGGTTCAAATCCGAATAATAACAATAATAATGAAATCCGAACGATATCTTCGATATCGGTAGAAGAAATCAAAAATAAAACCCATTTTTAGATCTCATCCAAATTTATGCCGGAATCCACTCCAGAGAATTAAAATAAAATTATTCTGCTCGAGGACGGAATTTTCAAAATTTTCCGAATAATATAATTCATATCCCAATTAAATCAATATTAAATCGAAATTAATTCTAAATTTAAAAATAATATTTTAAAATCTTCCGGTCTTTACAGAGACATAGGTTTAGTGGTTCATATGACTTTTACTCTCTTACAGATTTTGATGAAATAGTTATAATTTTATTCAATCGTGATAGGTTTGTCAAAATGAGCAACCAACCATGGTGGAAACAACAACCGACCATGATCAGTTATTTGAAGGTCATGGAAAAGAAGTAAGTTTTTTTGTTTTTCATTTTTTATTTTGTTTCAGGCTAAAAATACAAAACGTCTTTTATATTTATAGTATCAGTACTTGAATTGCTGGAACTGAAAGCGAGGTACAAGTCTAAGATGTGCCTATTAGTGAAGACCTTATCAAATGTAGTGGAGTGCACATTCGAGGCAATTGCAAAGAAATACGAAGATGCTGAAATCAATTTTTTGAATCATGCGACATAGCGGATTTTTGCCAACAACCAGCAATCTCACCTGAGATAAGTTCAACTCCAGATGAGTTTGCAAATAACCCAGAAATTGATAGGCTGATGCGCATTGTCGACATTGCAATTGCTAAGAAAGAAGAGTTGGACAAGCTACGAAACTGTACTCCATCATGGAGCCTTGGGCTCATTCCCCCTGATAAACCAATTACATTTGCTGAGGTTTTTCAAACTGTTGATAAGTCATATCCAAAGACTCCCTATGTTGACATTCCTTCAATTTTTGATACTGTTGGTGAATGTCAACCTGAAGTTAATGTTCAACCAAGTCTTAAAAACCCACTGCGGGGTTTAGCAGCTGTCGCTATATGTCAATCATTGAAAAACAATGTAATTCATCTAATTGTGTTTATTTAAATGTATTATGCTTTTCAATTAAAACAAATGTTTTAGATGTTTAACAAAAAATATTAAAAAAATATTTTTTTTAGCAGGAGGAAGCTGTTAAAGTGTCTGGAGAACAACATTTACCAGTTCCTTCACAAAAAACTGTGTCATTAGAAGTTGATAAACAATTACCAGTTTGTCCACAAGAATTTGGTCCTTTACAAGTTGATCCTTCAAAGGTATTTTTTTAATATGTTTAATTATATGGACTATTTTGGTTCATCGTTTTTTGAGACATTGGGTCATCATTTTCTCACTGATTTTTGTCTCTGGTTCATCAAACTTTTAAGATTGGTTCATTAAACTCCTTGAATCAATGTCTATATATATGGACTATTTTGGTTCATCAGTTTTAGAGACATAGGTTTAGTGGTTCATATAACTTTTACTCTCTTACAGATTTTGATGAAATAGTTACAATTTTATTCAATCATGATAGGTTTGTCAAAATGAGCAATCAACCAGGGTGGAAACAACAACCGACCATGATCAGTTATTTGAAGGTCATGGAAAAGAAGTAAGTTTTTTGGTTTTTCATTTTTTATTTAGTTTCAGGCTAAAAATACAAAATGTCTTTTAATTGTGTTTATTTAAATGTATTATGCTTTTCAATTAAAACAAATGTATTAGATGTTTAACAAAAAATATTAAAAAAATGTTTTTTTAGCAGAAGGAAGCCGTTAAAGTGTCTGGAGAACAACATTTACCAGTTCCTCCACAAAAAACTGTGCCATTAGAAGTTGATCAACAATTACCAGTATGTCCACAAGAATTTGGTCCCTTATAGGTTGATCCTTCAAAGGTATTTTTTTAATATGTTTAATTATATTCTTAGTTTTTAATTTTTATTTACCTTATATTTTGAAATAATATTGGTTTTCTTATTACACTTATAGGGTTTATCAACAGAGCCTGTAGAGATGAAGAAAAAAAAACATTTTAAAGATTCCAGTGCAAAAGGTTTGTAGAAAAGCAAAAATTTTTGATCTGGAAATTGTTAATGATGAAAGAAGGACAAAGAAGAAATGGTTTGGACTGAAATTAAAGTATGGGACAATGTGGATTTCACCAAAAAATTGACTTCAAAACAAGACGAGAAAGTAGTACTGGTGGTGCGTATGGAAATAAGAGACTTCAATATATATAAATTTAGATGTTAATGTTGTTAAAGTTGTACTTATTTATAAATTACCAGTATAAACACTGGGGTTATCATCATATATGAGTTGAATACCAAATTTTTGTACAAATTGGTTCATCATCAAATATGAGTTGGCTCATCATCATATCTGAGTTGTATATCTCAGATTTTGTAATAATTAAATTTTGTAACAATTTGTTCAGGTTTCTTATCTTATTTTGGTTCATAAGATTCTGGTTCATTAGTTTTTATTCAAGTGGTCCAGTGAATGGGAATATGTTTGGTTCAAGACATTTTATTAGAAGTTGGTTCAACAGTTTATGAGAAATTGGTTCAACATATATTTTCAAATGGGTGATCATATTCAGGATTTTTGGTGCAGAATATTGAGAAAACGAAAAATAATGCTGATAAAAGAGTACAACCAACAAGGGATGTTGTGCCTTCAAAAGATATGAGGAGCCCATATTATGAAAGATTTGTTAATCCTACTCAGAAGAAAACTGGAATTGTTATTAAGCTGTATAAATACGTGACAGGGGGTGGGGATGATCTTATGTAAGTGCATCCCTGTGTTGATTCATGATGTATGCTAGTTTGGTTCGTGACATGTGTTTGTTTGGTTATGATTTTATATCTGTTTAATTCATGTTATTATGCTAGTTTGGTTCAACATAGCTTGCATGTTTGGTTCATGAACCATTTTGTCTTCCTGATCATGATATTTGCTCTGTTGGTTGATGTTTGTAGCTCTGTTTGGTTCATTATATCAATTATGTTTGGTTCATGGCAGGTGTTTGCCTTTTTGGGTCAAGATATATTCTTGTTTTGTTCATCATAGTTGCCTATTTGGTTCATTAAATCTTTCATCTTTGGATCATAATAGTTTCCTGTTGGTTCATGATATATGCTAGTTTGGTTCAACATAGAATGCCTCTTTGTTTTTTTTTTTTTTTGCTTTAGTTGGTTCATGATAGCATACCTGTTTATTTCAACATATATATATATATATATATATATATATATATATATATATATATATTAGATATGAGTTCAACGAATTTACAAGCTCTGCTATCGGAAATTGGTCTTTACTGCAAGGAAGTTTTTTTTAGTTACAAAGGATGCATAGTCCCACGAATGGTAATCAGTCATTACAATATGAACAAGAAGTGGAGTCATTTATTATAGACACATGGGTAATAATTCTGAATCATCAAGAATATCATCGTGGATATGGATCTATCAAGAGATATTTTGCCACCTGTAATCTCTGTGTAAGTTGACATTATTTGTTTTTTGGTTTAAGAATTGTTTATTGTTTTAATGTAATTCATGATAAGATTTTATTTATATATTTGTTAATTTCTGTCACGGGTAAATACAGTTGTGTGTGAAGATGAAAATTTAATTGATGGGAGATTTATTAGGTTTCGTGAGAAATTTACTCAACTTGTTACAGAGACATGTCCTATAAACTTGGCTGAAATTGAATTGGTAACAATCACAATTTAAATTTTTTTAATTTTGATTTATAATTATTACATTTTATAATATTTTTATTTTCTTTAAACAGATCATGCTTCCAATTATTGTCTCAAACCACTTTTATTTGGTATCAATTAATTTCAAGGCAAAAGAGGTTGGTGTCATAGATAACATGGTACTCAAAGTAGATTTTGCAAACAAATACGGTGAAATTCCAAAGCGGGCAGTAAGTTTTTTTTATTTATGAGCATAATTCTGTTTTGATTTTTTGTGTTATTTTTACCTTATACTAACTGTTTTTGTTTTTATTTTTTCAAATGATGGTTAGTTTTGTGTGCCAGTGCTTAGACCTTATGAAGTTGAACAATAAAGCAGACCTCATTCGGAAGGTTAAACCATTTCATATGGAGTTACCATGGGCAACAAAAGATAATTTTGTTGATTGTGGGATCTTTGTCATGAGGCACATGGAAACATTTATGGGAGTCAATGGGCCTAGCTGGGAGAGTGGATTTACAAAGAATTGTTCCAAGACTTTGATCAGTCTTCGCGAGCTCTACATGCATGCAATTGTGAATTCTGCTATCAATGAAGAGAATGATAATGTGTTGGCAAAACTCAAGAAGTTTAATCCTGGAATATTGAAAATGTAATATTCGTGTTTGCTGAAGGCAAAGGACAATATTTGTAAGGAGTTAAACATTTGGTTCAGCATTTTAAACAAACACTAGTTCATCGATTAACAGTTATATTTCGTTCAGCATTTTGAACATTTAGTTCAGAATTTTCAGTTACGGTTTATTAACTTCTCTTCAACTGTATATGTTTATCTACTTTTTTTTACCTGTATGTGTTTATCAACTCTTTTTTTTACCTGTCTGTTTTATGCAAGTTAGCATTTCTCTTTGCTTCATCATAGTATGACTGATAAAATAAATCGGTTCACCATATTTTACTGATATTGTGAAGGTTCGATAATGTAAAACAAAGTAATATAGAAATACTCTAGAAGGGGGGGTTGAATAGAGTATGCCGGTTTTTCGCAGATTCTCAAGACTTTTGAAGCTCGTGCAAAATCCTTTGAGATTAGACTTAGTCTTTTCTCTGAAAACCTGAATCACAAAGTTAAACAGTCGAACCAAGTGCGGAAATAATGTAAAGCAATAAGTAAAGGACTGGATGAGATGTTTACGAGGTTCGGCACGAACTTGGCTTACGTCCTCGCCTAGGGTTCTTCCACAACCCTAGGATTCAATCGGCTTTTATTGATTCACAAGACTTAGGATCCTAGTAGCTCACCGAGAAGCCTCTCTCCTATACAATTGCAATCTAGTCAACTCACGTTCCCTTGGAGTCCTAGACCAATCTAGAAGAGCCCCACTTCTCTATGCTATCTAGTACAATCCTCTTACACTTAGTGAATCAATCGCCTAGTGTCTACTTCCCGAGTTACAAACTCTTGAGTATAACACTCTCTCGAAATATATCCTATAAGCTCACAGTGTAACTCTCAAATGCTTTGAAATGAAATAACAGACTCTTAAGGACGGGCAGAGAGCACACGAAGAAGACAGATCTCGCTTGAAGGCTTGAGTGTATGAAAGCTTGTGTTCAACAGGTGTCTAGCTGTCTTCTTCTTCCTTTTCTTTTTATTGAAACAAATCGGCGCCTAAGGATCTTCACCAATGGCTAGAGAGGATCATGGCTTGAGCTGGATCTTCTATCTTTGGAAACTTTCGGAGGCCATGATCTTCCGATTTGAATCTTCTCAATTTACAACATAAAGAAGGAAATAACATTCGAAAATACTTCCTGAAAGGTTAGTGTATATATAATAATATAATGGAAGCATATAATAACATAAAATAATATTCGAACATAATATCATATAGAACAGGTGTTGTGTTTCATCAATACTGTTAAAGCTTCAAGACCTTTGACACAAACAGACTGTCAAGGCCTTTGAAACTTATTCCGATTTTCATCAAGGGAGTGGAGTTATCATATTGGTTCAACGAAAAATGTCTGTGGTTAATGAGAAATAAAGTATTGTTCACTGAGTTTGGGTTAGTGTATAAATGTGAGTTTGGTTCACGAGAAATATGAGTAATTGGTTCACTGGTTAACTGACTAATGTAAATTCGAGTATTTTATTCTTTATATTTGTTTGTTAGTTGTTCTTTAAAATATGAGTATTTGGTTCAGTTGTTCATATTGTGATTTAATGTTGTTCATTTATGAGGTATAAGTGACTATTTGGTTCATTATATTCTTCAAATACTGCTTCATCATATCCTTTTTCATCATATCAAGAATCACTGGTTCACCATATTTTTCTGATAATGGGTCAACAAAAAATGTGTGTGGTTCATGAGAAACAAAGTATTATTCACTGAGTTTGGTTTAGTGTATAAATTTGAGTTTGTTGTAAGGGAAATATGAATAATTGGTTCACTGGTTTATAATTTGGGGAAAGAGTATTTAAGATATAATAGTTATAATAGTATTCAACAGATCAAGAACATTTGGTTCACGTCCCTCATATAACTTAACTACTCAGAGAGAAGTGAACCATCCCTCATATAACTGAACCTTATCAATTATTGATGCTGAACCAATCTCTTATAAATTTGATGAACTAGTCGAATAAATGATGCTGAACCAAATACTGATTTTATAATTTAAATTACTTAAATATAAAATTTAAATACATAATATTTAAAAATTATTTATCTAAATATTCATTGATTTTAACACGACAGATTCGCTCTATTTGGACAACTTCCTTCTTGAAGTACTTGTGAATTCTTTTAAGTTCTTCAATACGGACTTCAATCTTTCCCTTCTCTCTGGTCATCTGCAAATAAACATATATAAATCAAAATTAATATTTGAAATAAACAGAAAAGATACGAAAATAATTTCTGAAATTACCATAATGACTTCATTGGTGTTGTCATTTAGAAGAGCAACTCCGCACCTCCTTTCAACTTCAGCCTTCTCTCTTAACGTCATTTTAAAATGCATTTCATGAACTGATGCAGCAGCAAAAAGCCTTTGTCTCTCTGCAGTAATATTTGTTTCAGCATCATCGTCTATAAATGACATATGATACCCAGGGTAAAGAAAATCATCAAGGAGATCCATAAAAGTGTAGGTAATAAGATCGCAGTTCCTTATAAAAGTGTAGGTAATAAATAATAAAGAGAAGTTGAAAAGTTACATAAAAAACAGATAAATTAAGTCCCAATTACAAAATACTGTAATAATGATTTTATATTAAATATTAATATTAAATTATAAACAGAAAATGAGTGTATATTAAATATTAATATTAATACAGTTAAAGACAGTTAATGAACCACACTAAGTTAAAGACAGTTAATGAACAATTTAAAGGACAGTTAAAGACAGTTAAAAGATAGTTAAAATACAGTTAAATACTAATATTAATTTTTCACATAAATGTATTATCTCTCTGAACCACACTCAGTTATCTTTCTGAACCACTCTTAAATTCTTGACCCAATTGAATCATTGAAACAATGCTATGCTGAACCACACACAGTTATTTCTCTGAACCAAAATCAGTTATATCTCTGACTAATGTAAATTCGAGTATTTTATTCTTTATATTTGTTTGTTAGTGGTTCATTAAAATATGAGTATTTGGTTCACTTGTTCATATTGTGATTTAATGTTGTTCATTTATGAGGTATAAGTGACTATTTGGTTCATTATATTCTTCAAATACTGGTTCATAATACCCCTTTTCATTATATCAAGAATAACTGGTTCACCATATATTTTTTGATATTGGTTAAAAAAAATGTTTGTGGTTCATGAGAAATAAAGTATTGTTCACTGAGTTTGGTTTAGTGTATAAAGGTGAGTTTGGTGCAGGGGAAATATGAGTAATTGGTTCACTGGGTTATAATGTGGGAAAAGAGTATTTATATATATTTATTATGTATAGTTATAATAGTATTCAACAGATCAAGAACAATTGGTTCACGTATATAAGATATAATAGGTCATTAGAGAATGATGATAGGCTGACTTTAGGTTTACAACATAGCTTACATGTTTGGTTCAACATATATTTGACTGTTTGGTTCAACATAGCATCCTTTGTGGTTCACCATATTATGCATGTGTGGTGCCTTACAGTATGCTTATTTTATGCAAGGTAGACTTCTTCTTTGGTTCATCATAGTATGCCTGTTTGGTTCATCATATTATGCATGTGTGGTACCTGTTAGTTCATGATATTATGCATGAGTAGTTCATGGTATTATGCCTGTTTGGTTCAACATAGATTATTAAAATAACCCTGAATTCAAATATAATGTTCTAAATAAAAACTTCTATAACTATAGTATGTAATAACATTGTAATAGAATGCATCAAATATAAGGTTCTCAATAAAGATAACTAAAAATTTAGTATGTAATAAAATGTATCAAATATTATAAGTCTTATTCATCTCTTCCATCTTTTTCTTCTCTGCTTGAATCTTTTTGCAATTTCTGCTGTCATGAAATGCAAATTTGTTGGATTCCTTACACAACCTTTTTGTCTTCTTATTATTCTTCTCTTTTGCTCTTTCTTTCCAGCCTTTCAATCTCTTCCCACTGCCTTTATTGCTTGCCTTTAATGGGTCCTGGACAACAACCTGATCTGGTACCTTAACACCTACAAAATCTTCCATCAATTTCTGTTTATCAACTTATAGATCAACTTTCCTCATAACTTCTTTCAGCGAATCAATATATACAGATATCTAATCATCAAACTTCTTCAAATTCTCTTCATCTTGATCAATCAATGCCAAACATCTATGAACTTTTGTAAGAATTTCACTTCGTATTGCTTTCCTTGCATCCATCTGTGCACATTGATGAACAACTACATCATCAATATTAAAAATTGGAGAAAGAGCTGCTTCTTTAGTCCACCTATGCAAAATCAAATTCTCTGGTAGTTTGGATATTTCCAAATCCTTTAATACTAGAAAAACATGTCGACAAGGTAATCCTTCTCTCATAAACAGAACACAACTACATTTTGTGAATTGTGTTTAAGGATGATATTCAACCTTGAAACATCTTGCACCTGAATTATCCATATCTCTCAAGGTAAACAAATTCTTCCCCTCTGTTTATGTAACATTAAGTACACGGCACTTTGCTTTCAATTGCAGCTATATTCTCCGGAAAGCATGCAATGTGAATATGGATAAACAATGTTTTTCTACAGCCAAATTTGTCAACAAATCTGCTCTTTTTGTCTGATCAGCAATGTTCAGGAGGGTTTTTTGGTGACTTTGACTATCAATAGCAGTATCATAGTGCATTATTAACTCAACCAAGCTGAAGAATCTATCTGTATACATCTTAAAGAACTTGTTTTGAGATTCTGCAACATATATTGTTCTGCCAATACGACTTAGTGGTATATGTTTATTATAAGCTGGGATCCATGACTCCCTGATTTTGAACATATTCTTAAACCAATCATTATCCTTTAATTGGTATTCTTCAATTATCTTATTCCACATCTCCTCGAACTCAGACGGTTCAATTTTATCATTCCATACTGCAGCATCTAAACTTCTCCTAAAAGCTGAACTCTTGCTCAAAGTGGCCCCAACTCTGTCTGAAACTTTACAAATTATATGCCACATACAATATCTGTGTTCAGTGTTGGGGAATACTGTTTTAGCTGCACTCTTCATTGATGGATCTTGATCAGTTACCAATAGCCTTGGTTCAGCAGACACTGCTTCTTTGAATTTTTGGAAAATCCATTCATAAGATGGTATATCTTCATTTAAAATCAATTCAGCTGCAAATGTCACACATTTGTTGTGGTTCTCGACACCACTGAATGGAGTAAACACCATATTGTACCTAAAAAGTTAAATTGGTTTAACTAACATTAATGGTTCAAGATATAAACAGGTTTGGGTTCAACATAAACAGAGTTCACTTGTGTGTGCAAACATATAGTTAGACATTTGTTCAACTAAGGCAAGTCTATATGGTTCAACAAAAAAACAGGTATTGGTTCAACAAAATAAAGAAAGCAATTTAATGAGCAGGGATATAGATAAATTTGGTTCAGTATATTAATGAATATATGGTTCAACAATTAAACAGATATTTGTTAATGCAAAATAAAATTCATTAGTAATTGGTTCAACTAACATTAAAGGTTCAACATATAAAGATGTTTGGGTTCAGTACCAACAATAGGATATGGTTCAACATAAATAAAGTTCACTTGAGTTGGCAAGCATATATATAGACTTTGGTTCACCTAAGACAAGTCTATAAGGTTCAACAAACAAACAAGTATTGGTTCAACATAAACAAAGAGCACTTTACTGAGCAGGGATATAGTTAAACATTGATTTATCATTTTAAGGAATATATGATGTAACAATCAACATAATAAAGAGAGCAATTTACTGAGCAGGGGATATAGATAAACATTGGTTCATCATATTCTAGAATATGTGGTGCAACAAACAAACAGATATTGGTTAATACAAAATAAAAAACACATGCAAAATTTTTCAAGGTTCAACATATAAACATGTTTGGTTCAACATGCACAATAAGAGTAACTGGTTTAGGTAAGTTACCTATTTGTTCTGTAGGTAGAATCAAATATCACAACATCTCCATATATTGAGAAGTTTTTCCTGGATATTGGGTCTGCCCTTTCAATCGGTCATCTTTATCAACAGCATAGTCGAAGTAAAAGGCAGTGCATGTCTCTTTCTTTGTAATTAATCTGTTTATCAACATTTGGGCATCAGAATCTTTCATGTAAGCCATCAAATCTCTCTTGAAGTTCTTGAATTGTACAACATATGCAGGAGCCTCTGATGATCCACCCATCATTGTTTCATATAGCTTATAAGCTTTAACAGCACCAAGTTTTGATTGAGCACAGTCCAAAACAAACTTTCGATGAATCATTTCCAACTTAAAGTTGGACTGTGCAAACTTTCCTGTAAACTTATCCCTAAGCGCATGTGTGTGACGTTCTTCGAAGGCCCTCACCTTATATTTGCCATCAATTGTCCTTGTGAAGATAATTCTAGCTTTACAACCACACCTATTTGACATTGTATTCCTTCTTGCAGTTGAGTGTGAACCATTTTTCACCCCCCTCTCTGTTGCAGAAAATATACTTCAGTTTGAGAACACCTCCTGGTTTTAAAAGAGTGTCGTGTCGTATGTCAAACCCACACATTGAAGCATATTTCTCATACATCTTTATACCTTCTTCAATTTTATCAAAAATCATCCCAATAGTAGGCTTCAAGCCTTCATCACAAATTGGGATCCAATACTTCGTGTTTCCTGGTGATATTTCCAACACAAACCTCTTCTCTGATGGTGAACCAATTCCTGTATCTTTTTGTATATTCAAACAAAAAATGAATTAAGATATAGAGCTAGAAGTGGTTCAGCATATATAATTCTCAGTGGTTCAGTATATATAACAAAACTTAGAACAATTAGAACAACAATTTATACCTTTCTCCAATGTTAAAGTTGCAATTTCTGATGGAGAATCAATTTCTGATATAGGGAGGACAGCTAGAGTTGTAATATAAGATGTATCCTTTTGTAGAGTCAAACAAAAAATGGATTAAGAGATAGGAGGAAGAAGTGGTTCAACATATATATGAAATAATGGTTCAACATATATAATAAAATCACACAAAAAATGGATTAAAAGATAGAGAGAAAGTATAGGTTCAGCATACATATTAAAAATGGTTCAACATATAAAACAATATTTCAACTCATATGGCAGTAGAGGTTCAAAGAATATTTCTAAGAGTTTAGGTTTACATATATAACTCAAAGTAGTGGTTCATCCTATATGAATCAAAGTGGTTCAACATATATAAGAGGTAGTTGTTAAGGGATTATGTATAATAGCATTGGTTCAGTATATACAACTCCAAGTGGTTCAACATATACAAAAGGTTGTTGTTAGAGGAATATGCATAATAGTATTCGTTAATCATGCATAATTCGAACTGGTTCATCATATACAATTCTAAGTGGTTCAACATATACAAAAGGTAGTTGTTAGAGGTATATGCATAATAGTTTTGGTTCATCATGCATAACTCGAACTGGTTCATCATATACAACTCGAAGTGGTTCAACAGATAAAAAAGGTAGTTGTTAAATGAATATGCATAATAGTATTGGTTCATCATGCATTAGTCTAACTGGTTCAGCATAATAAGTAGGGAATACGTTCATGGAATTCGTTCAAGAAATTAATTCATGAAAGTAGTAGAATATACGTGTTTTGAAATATAACCTAATAAATAAGTAATAAAATTAAAAATTAACAGAACATAGAGCAATAATTAGGTTTTTACCTTTCTCCATTGAGGTTGCAGCAAATTAGGTTTTTGAATGCTTCGATTGCCTTCAAGCTACCAGATCTTGTGATTTTGAATGCTTCGATTGTCTTCGGCGATTTTGAAGAGCGAATTTGGAGAGAATTTTTGGCAAATTTGAAGATTCTGAGATTCGGAGAAAGGGTGGAAGATATTTATAAAAGGCGCGTGTAACAACTTGCTAAATGCGAGGGGCCGAAAAAGGAAGCGCGTGGGTGGTGACATTTTCAGCCAATCACAACGCTTCTTTCCTTCGCACCCCAAGATCCCTTCGCGCCTGAACTCAACCCGATATATATATATATATATATTAATGGTCTTGTACATTCCGTATACTTAAATATATTAATATAATATTCTAAAATTATATATTATATATTAAAAAAATTATTAAAATATGACAAAAAAAATAATAAATCTGAATTACAATGTGAGAATTAAACTAATAACGATCAAAGTGTGTGAAAAAATATAAAATAAAAATTAATCTATATATAAATAATTTATTCTACCAAAAAAAATAAAGATATAAATAAAATAACAACTATTAAATAATTAATTTTAATATAAATAATTCTTTCCACAAAAACATAATCTAGATATATAACATGTATATTATCAATTTACTATATATAGATAGGTAGGTAGGTAGGTAGGTAGGTAGATAGGTAGGTAGGTAGGTAGGTAGATAGATAGATAAATTGATTGATTGTGGCTAGACCTGATCCGAACCCGAATGACCCAGGATTTTTAGAGTCGAGACTCGATGACCCATTGGGTCAAAATCGACCCAGTGAGTCAGCATCATGTACACGCCATACAAGCACCAGATTGACCCCACACAGATTCGTCATGCAAGTATATTCGTTAATGTCACTCACAAGTTAAATAATGTATATATTTTACAATTATAGTATATTTAATTAGAATAATTATTTGAGTTTTTGACCCGTTGGGTCAACCTGAACCTAGGACAAACCCGGTTTGGTTCGATCCGGAATGACCAGTAACCTGAATGATCTGAAACCCACTTTACCCGAGACCCAAATGATCCGAATTCGAGACCCGAATGACTTGATTGATATTTCTATTTGTGGCTTATGATAACATATTAATAATTTGTGGCGGAATTTTTTTTTTACTAGAATTAATCGGCCCAACACATCACGTAAGACACTGTGCATATCGATTTTAATATATATGTATAATAGCAGAAGTATAGAAAAAGCTAGCAAGCAATGATGGGCCAATCACGGTACAGTACAAGGTTGAAAGCTAATACAGTAGGATAAAAGTTGGGAAAGAGGGGCCTATTTATGTACGATTTACACAACTCCAAGTTGGAGCCTAAATAATTGAAAGATTGAGAGAGTTTGGACAGAGACTCTAATTAAGTTTGGAACTCAATGCAAGAATGGAATGGAATTATGTATAGGTTGCCCTTTCCTAAAGGTAACTTTTCGTCTCATCTCATCTCATCTCCATCTAAACATCCAACAACCTTCCAAGTTGCCAATTTTGCCTTACGATGGATCTATCTATATCTATATTTTTATTCAAGTGGTTAATTAGTGTTTTCTCAATCTCGTGTCTTGGGTTTTTAAATACTCCTATTTAACTTAATACAGTACTCCGTAAGAGTTCTGTTCTATCCATCTGTATATTAATTGCCAACTCACTAATTCCCAAATCATTCCAAGGAATTAATTACGCCGCTTTGTGTGGGTATTTCCGCTTTATTGTTGTAGCCTGTACGGGATATTGGGAAAAAAATATATATGGAGTATACGGTTATGTTAATCACACGGCCCCATATCGCCATCGGCACGGTGTCTATGCCTAGTTCCGAAGTCGGCAAGCAGTCTGTCTATGCCTAGTTTCTAAATAGGCAGAGCATATGGAGATGAGTAATATCGACTTGGAGACTCGGTATAGGCAGTTCTCGACGTGACGTAAACTGTCCAAGACTGTGCTGCAGATGGATGGGACATGCTGATGCCGGTTCACCAAGTCGGCACAGGCCTGCCGCAGAGCTACAACGATGGGACAGCCTAGCTAGGAGGAATCTTGCAGGTTTTTTCAGAGATGCCGATTTGGAGAGTCGGCATAGGCATGGGTTAAGTTCACCACCCCATCAAGATGTCGATCTGAAAATTCGGCAATGACATTTTGAATGATGATTCGAAAACTCGGTATCGAGACCGTGCCGATGGCGATAAAATCACCGTGTGATTAACAGGACCCATTTATTATTGGTCATAAATCATAATCTTAATTAATTACAATGGAGTAAATAGTTACGATTGCCCATAAACACTACGGAGTATGTTGAATTACCGTATATTTGGTCTCACATAGTTTTGGTCTACCGACAATATATAATGATATGGTTTTGATTCTGACAAACTTTTCTCCTAAAAAAATAATACAGTATATAGTCATAATTTATGAAAAGTTACTAAAAGTAATAATCTTCTCATATATGATATATGGATGTATATTTTACTTAATAAAAATATAAATCTATCTATATGCATAGTTAATAAAAATATAAACTATAAATTATTTTTAAAAAGAAATTAAAGACCTCTTTTAATTAAGATAGTATTTAATCTTAGGGTTAATTGCACTAAATATCTTGACCTTTGTATATAGTTGCGCTTAATATCTCAACATTGTAAGATTTCGCGAAATATCCTAAACTTTGTTGTTAGTTGCGCTATCTACCCTGGATGAGTTTCTTAAATTAATAAAATCACTAACATAATATGAAAATCACACAAAAACACCCATATTTAAAAAAAAAAAAATAATCCCCCATTTTAAACAAATTAAAAAAGGAAATTTATGTCATACATATAAAAATGTGTGCTCTAAAAAAATTAAATAAAATGAATTACTTAAAAATAAATTTATGTCTTATCATATCTTCTTTTCCTTAAAATTATATTTTATAAAGCCTTAGTTTTAATTTACGTAAGATTAATATGTAAGTACCATATTATATGCCCAATTAATCAAGTTTCCATGAGTATATACCCAATTTTGCCTATTTTTAATATATATTTATCATATCTTTATTAATTATAAATAGTTATCATATATTTTAATATTTCTTTTTTAAAAATATATTTTATTTTATTTTTGTACAAATATTATATTTCATTTATGTATAGTTAGCATTTTTTATAGAATATTTTTTTAATGCTATAGAATTTATATGAAAAATATTTTCTTAAGATTCAATCACAAGATACCACATAAGATGTTATGTATTAGTTTTAGTATATATAAAATAATATGGACCAATATATATATAAAATAATATGGACCAATATATATATATATATATATAGAGAGAGAGAGAGAGAGAGAGAATAGATGTACAAATCCACATGTATAGATAGGTATATATAAATTTATATTTTTTATAACATATGTTATTAAGAAAAATAATTAAAATTAATTATCTTCAATAATTATATTAATTATTTAAAGGAGTAAATTTGCTATTTTTTAGTTTTAAATTATATTAGGGGTACATTGAAAATAGGCTTTTTTGCTAAAATAACCCAATTATCCGACCCTCTTTGCACTCCCCCCTTAAAAAATTGTACCCCATGCGGTAAAAAAGAGAGATTGAAATCGAGGGAAATTAATGAGGGGAGAGAGAGAGAGATGTGGATAGGGAGAGAGAAAGAGAGAAATGACAGGTTTTTAAAAAAAATGTCAACCCAACTGCCATGTGAGAGAGACTTAATAAAGGGGAAGAGAGAGGCCAAGAGTAAGTCATCAACTCGCTTGAGGAGAAACGAAAACAGAAGGAAGAAGAGGAAGAAGACGACACTGCCAAAAAAGAGAAGAAGAAGCCGACATCAAACAGGCCACAGACAGCGATTACAAGACAGGTACGTGTACGAAACTCACTTGAAAGTAAAATTTTTGTACTAGACACTCTGAAATGCTAACAGGGCACTCTGAAATAAATTGGACACTCTTAAATGCAAACTAGACAATTGTTGACCTTCATTGCCTCGGGTTTTTAAAGTTGTGGGTGTACGAAGATGTCTCGCCAGTCGCCAATCAATTCGCTATCATCACCAACTATGAAGTCTACAATCACCAATCTCTTGTCCTCTTTGATCGTCGTTGCGCTTGGAGAAGGAGGCGGAGAAGACGAGGTGGTGCAGCTGAACAAAGCATGTGCGAAGTGAAGAAGATGAATAAACAGTGTATTACCTATTGCTTTATTGTTTTTATTGATGAATGAACAATATATTACCTATTGCTTTGTTGGAAAATGGAAAACAGTTGGAATCTTGTTTCTTGAAAAGTGTGTTAATTGTTTTGTTTAATTAAGTGAAAAAGTAGTCATTTACATTTTTGTAAGAAATATGTACGATTAATTGAGAGAGATAATTGAAAAAAAAAGTACATGAGAGAAGAGATTGAAAAAAATGCTAAAAAAGTACATAGGAGAATTAATGAAAGGAGAGAGGGAAAGAATGAGAGAGAAAGAGAAAGAAGAAGAGACAGAAAAAAATGGAAAAGTCAAAGAGAGATTTAATGAGGGGAGAAAGAGAAAGGATGAGAGATGAAATTAATTAAAATAGAGAAAAGGGATGAGAGATGAAAAAATAAAAAAGGGGAATTAACGTGGCCCCCGAAAAAGGAAAAGAGGAAAAGGATGAGATGAAATTGTGTTGAAATGCCACAAACATTTGTACATGACACCCGTCTATTTCAACATTCCAGCCTCAACGTTTGTACATGCCACTAGTTAATATTTACTTGCCACTAGTGAGATTTTCCCTACTTTCATTAATCATCCATTATAGTTAGGTCAATTTTCACTACTTTCTCTAAATTTAGAGCAAGACAACAAGAAATAGCAAGCAAATTAATGAAGCATTGGCTTACCAAAAGGTCACATGTACAAACGATGATGGACTATAACAAGGGAAAACATTGAATAACACGCAAGATAGAAAACAACCAAAATTTGTCTAGTAGAAAACTATAGGATGTCCAGGAGGGAATCATAAACCAGGTAGTTGATTTTTTATTATTTTCATGTGTAGTGTACATAAGGACAAGTATAAGTGCGACTTCATTGCTGATTAGACTTGTTCCAGAACAAGGGGCTTCTTACAAGACTATAACAAAGGCAAACATTGACTACCACGATCGGACGATGGAATGGAAAAAACCATATTGTGTCCAGTAGACAACCATAGGTTGTACAGTAGGAAACCATAGAGTGTTCGAACAGTCCAGTAGGAAATCATCCGGAGTTACAATCACCTTTTGGGTTTGTTTTTAATTCAATTTGAACATATGGATTATGGAGTTGCAATCACCTTTTGAGTCGTTTTAATTGCATGTTTTGACTTCATATTCCATTCGATTCCTAAATTATGGATTGAAAATAATGAGAATTTGTGTAGAATGGGCTAACGTGCAAGAAATAGTGTCTGCAAAAGTTTTGGTTTAAATGTATAAGAATTGGAGCGGAATCGGATTCAAAACGAGAAGCCAAGAGAAGCACTGAAGAGAGGTCGAGATCGAGTCCTGCACTCAAGATCGACTGGATCACCCGACATGGACACCAAGTGTCGAGCCAAGACACAAACCTGCACTCGATACAACTTCATGTCGAGTGGACAACTCGACATCGACAGGCCATCCGAGCTTGAGTAAAGTGAAGACATATCGCGCAGAAATGAAGCACTCGATATCGAGTGGACGTGTTGATATCGAGTAGAAGATTCCCACGGATTGGACGCGGTTTGAGCAATCCAAATTGGAGATCCACTTTGAAGCCACGGTTTTATCATATCTTTTAGATAGATTATGTCCTAAGGGTACTTTCCTTTTTACCCTAGGATTTTTATTATTTACCATAATAATGTTTCATCCTATCTATGAGTGGATAGAATTTAGAATAGGAGTTTTAGTAGGATTAGGACTACTTTCCTTGGCTAGCAAGGATTAGTAGGCTATAAATAAAGTCATAGGGGGATGGTTTTTATTCATTCAAGTTCAGAGATTCAATTCTCACCATAGCGATAGAGTAGAGAGCGAAAGCCGACATTGAGTTGTAAGGTTTCGGAGTTCAAGTTAATGCAAGTTATTTCCTTTCCATTCAAGATGTTTGTTGCGATGAAGAGTGAGTAGTTCCCCAAGCTCTTAGGGTCGGGGTGAGCCCGACGTTAGCCATGCGTTCTTGAGGTAAGTACTTGATGTTGATAGCGTTGTGTCTTGATCATCTCCTACGAATTTATGTTTAGTCCTTATCGCAAGAAAAAGGATTCATGTTAACAATTTGGGTTATAAACCACAATTAGGTTTATTTGTAAGAGTATTCCTAATTGTTGGTGTACGGAGAAAGCTTGTCCCTCGGGTGAGATAGCGCAATTGTCCGTCTTATTTGCCTTATGCATGTTTGGTTAACGTCGTAGTAAACCCTAGCCTTAGGAGTTGCCTTTTAATATATTTTATATTCATATAAAACCTCTGTTATTTTTGCCCATACTTCTATTCCATCCTATTCTCTTCGGCCGTTCTTTGCCGACGAACTAATCTTTCTGCATGACTACTTGATATCGACATAAGCAGTCGATATCGACACCACTGAATCGGATCGACAGTCTTCTGAGTCGACGCCACCTATTTGCACTTGCATCTGAGCTCAAGATTGAGTGCATAACTCGATATCGAGTGCCCCTGTGTCAACCGACAGTCTTTTGAGTCGGTTGACGTTGCTACTAACATATCGAGATCGACCTCCTAGGTCGAGATCGACTGTTGCTTGTGTTTTACAGGTCTTCTGTTGCACTAGAGATCGACAGCCACCATCGACGTCGAGTCATCAACTCGAGATGGAGGCTTCTGGTTGATACATACGTGACTTTCGGACTGTCTAGGATCCCGCTGACACGCTTCCTCGTGGATCGATCCTGATTCCCTACCACTACAGTAGGGAGTCTTGAATTTATTTGAAGAGGCTAAGGGTTGTATTTGTTTTATATTTTATTATATATTTCAATTCAAGTCCTCCCTACATCAGGGAGACACCTCTTGCATAACCTTAATCAAAATCAATCTTATAACCATTTTCTATATGAAGTCGATGGTGAATCTGTTTCTCCGATAACTCTTGTCTAGTCGATTCCAATAGGTGTTAGGTTATTTTGCTTTGGGTGTCCAGTTAAAACTAAATGCTTACACGTCAACCTGCAAATAAACATCCGCTCACTTGCTTCTTCTTCGATGACTTTTCTCTAAAACTTAAAATTTAATTCAAATTATATTAATGCCCCATCATTTTCACTTTCCCCCCTCTCTCTCTGTCTTATCCCCTCTGTCCTCTCTCACTTTTCTCTCTCCTCTATGACTTTACTTTTCTTTTTTCACTCCTTTCTCTCTCTCTCTCTCACACACACTTTGTCGAGTTGTTGATCTCAGGAAGGCCAATCTCCCCTCTCAGAGACCTGCTACCGGCTTCCCCTTGCATTCCCTTATCCGGTTTTCAGCAAATATTTTTCGGATTGGGTTAACCTTGCAAACAATCAAGATAAGTGGGTTAGTTTGTGGTATTCCATCTGTAAAATATTATATGAATATGGGTGATTTTGTATAATTTTTCCATCATCTGTGTATTTTTTTAATTTAAGAAACTTAAATAGGGTAAAGAGCACAACTAACACCAAAGTTCAGGATATTTCGCGAAATCTTACAAGGTCGGGATATTAAACGCAACTATCTATAAAGGTTAGGATATTTAGCGCAATTAACCCTTAATCTTATTAGTGGAAAAGTTTATAGAACAAATTTCATCACAATATTCTATTATTCAAATAAAAAAAAATTACATTACAAAAAAAACAGTTTTAAAAAAAATTAAGGAGACTAATTAATAGAAAATAAATATATAGTTCTTTTTTGTTAAAATAAAAAATAAAATTATTGAAAAAGTTAAGATTGAAAATAATTTGGAAACAAAATTTATTGTTTAGTTTGCTAAAAAAATAAAAATTTTGAAAAAAATTATTTTTAAAATTAAATTGTGATTCACATTTATTGCTTTCATTATTTTATTATTATAAATAATTGATACTGGTGGAGCATGTCCCTGCGATGCATGGGACATATATTGAAGTTATTCTTTTGTTTAAGATTGATAGGTCATAACAAACCATCAAATTTCGTCACTAGTGGGCTAATTTGGTACGTTTGTGCGTCTAGAAAGCTTAAGTGTAATTGTAGCTAAGTTGACTTGGAAAGGAAAACCCTCCTTTTTACATTAATTTAAGGCCAAATGGTATAAAACCACCCTTTATTCACTCTTATTCTCAACTAACCACCCCTTATTTAAAAATTTTTACTTAATCACCCTTTATAGTATATCTATTGCAACTAACCACCAATTTTCTCTTTTCTCTATTTAAAATACCAAAATGGTCCCAATATTAATTACTACTCCCTCCGATCCAAAATATATGACATTTTATTTTTCAACACGTATTTTAAGGAGCTAAAAACTATATAATATATTAACTTTTGTTTTTTTTTATAATTTAATACTTATTACTAACAAATATTAAGTTATTAAAAAAATTAATAAAAAAGTTGATATTTTATATAGTTTTTACCTTCTTAAATGACATATATATATTTTGGATCGGAGGAAGTAATGTTTATGTATTGATTATTATTATTTCGGTAGAGTTATTTTTTCTTATTAAATCTCAAGTACATTTTTTAGAATTGAGCTAACTGCCAAGTCCTCACCCACCTCCTTCTATTACCGTAAATTTATCAACTATCAAACATTTTTCACAGTTCCACCCAATGTTGTTAAAATCCCAATCCGGTTCAACAATTCTAACGATCCAAAAATGGCAGAACAATCCCAATGTTTTTTTTTGCGATACTAACAATTCTACAAAATGTCTATTATACGAAATTTCTAACATTCACAGTTTAAACATAAGTAAATTTTAATATAATTGGTTAGTCTATATTGTATTTAGATTACTTTAAAATTTTGAAAACCTATATGAATATTTTTTTATGATTTAACATAATACTTAACTAATACAAAACATATTAACTTCATTTTTAAAAAATTCATCCATGCGGAGGGATCTTACGTTCAAAACCCATGGCCATGAATTTTAAAACCGAATATATTTTAGTATACACATAAAAAAAAGTTTCAAAATTTTAAAAGTAAGCTAAATATAATATAGAATCTACCAAAACATTTACTTGAGATTTAATAATAAAAAACAACTCCACCAAAATAATAATCATAAATAAATAAACATTAGTAATTAATTTTGGGGGCATTTTGGTCTTTTAAATAGAGAAAAGAGAAAATGGGTGGTTAATTGTAATAGACATGCTATAAAGGGTGGTTAAGTGAAAATTTTTCAATAAGGGGTGGTTAGTTGAAAAGAAGAGTGAATAAAGGGTGGTTTTATGCAATTTGGCCTTAATTTAATGGTATTGTATTCTTTAAGGGTTCAAGTGAACAATTATGGTTAGAGATTAAAGAAACCAGAGAGTCGCACGTTAAAAATATAAATTAAATAAATCATAGTATCTAAGTCAGTAGACTACTCTTCAGCTAAAATCTCACACGACTTATGTGTTATATTATGTGCACTCATTTACACAACCACCCGATCACAACAGAAAGTTGGGTATGTAACATCGAATGCAAAATTTTCTATGAAAAAGATTTGAAGAAATTCCAACAATCATGGATGAAAAATAAAAGGACATATATAATCATATCGATATATATTATGCATTATTTTTGTCTGGATGTTTATGTTACCATTCACATCATGCAATTTGCCAACTATACCTTCTTTTCATGATTCATGATCCTTGGTCCCCCTACTACTATCCTTCAAGTACACCAACTTGTCATTGCCTTTTGAGCTAGTGTGCTCTAAACTAAAACCCTAGTTGCCCACTAACTAAACTAGCAACACATGCACCCAACCTATATAATAAATTTATATGTATGAAAATCAACTGAAGTATATATGTTTGACTGTTAGTTTTAATATATAAAAAAAATGTTTTTTTTTAAAAAAAAAACCACCTAGGTGGGTTCGACTCCAATCAGACCATACTATCAAAGTCAAAAATATGCCTCCGGGACTAATGATAGCTTACAGGGTCAGAGGGTGGTCTCACATTAGCTACTTGTAACCATCATGATCTTGCCCAATGCAGAGCTTGTGGCAGACGTATTAAACCTATGGCTGAAAGTAGACATGGCCACGGGTCACGTGACCCGTGGCGGGTCGACCCGTGACCTGCCGGGTCGGTAACCCGTCGGGTCCGGGTCAACGGGTTGAAGGATCATCTCGGGTTAAGGGTTAGGGTCGGGGGAAAGTGAACCCGTGATCCGACGGGTTAACCCGGCAGGTCGACCCGACTACGACCCAGCGGGTCGACCCGTCGGGTTGACCCAATGGGTCAAAAATATTTTTAAAAAAATTATAAAAAAAACTAGAATTTATATTTATAATTATTATGAATTTTATTTATTCATAATATATAAATTCTCATGCATTGCATGTTATGAAAATCCTACTCACCCTTTGGTTCTTTTATAGACTTAACACCCTCCCCCTCCCATTTCCTCTAGTTTTCAATGTGGGATGGGATGTGGGATAAAAATAAGTAGAAACTAAATCATATCTTCAATCTCGATCATTCGGTTTTTTCATGTCAATCCATACTTATAAATTTTTATCATATACAAACACTAGTACTATACTTTATATAAATATTATTTTTTTGAAAAATATTTTACCTATCAATTATGAAAGATTAAAATAACGAACGGGTAACAAGAAAGTGTGAAGTTCAACACAATACCTTAAACATTTGTGTTATTTAGTAGTTCCACTATGAAATCATGATATATGATACTAAGTTAGGAGTCTTTATGATATAATTTCAAAGAATACAAATATTGTTGTTGATAAAGTTGTTACACATGTATGATATCCTTAATGTCGATTTTCACTTATTTTGAAAATGTTATTGAACTTTGGATTTTCAAGCACAATAATGAAATATATTATTGGGTAATACTTTTCAAATGTGTCTTTTCATTTTATAACATGCAACACAAATAGGTAATCCAATAACATCATCATTATGTGTATACACAAAATGTGGCTAATTCAACTTTAAACGAGAAAGATTATCATATATCTATATGAAGATGAGCCTAGATTTGAAATCAACAACCAAGAAATTAACATAATGCAAGTAAAATAAAACACTTATGATTAATCAATGAATCAACACAACTATCAATTGAATTAAATAGAAAGATTAATCCAACAAATTTGATATAATGTATCATGATGTTCCATCACCATGTGTTATTCATTTCATTAAATCCTAAGAGGTAAAGACTTTAATTATATTATATGTTACATCATATAATCCAAAGACTTAAATTACATTATATATTCCACCATATAATCCAAATACTTTAATTACATTACATTTTACATCATATAATTCGATTCGTCGAAACATCAATTTCTACAATTTCTTTTATATCCCATATTTCTGTCCCACATCGAAAGTGTGCTCTCTACCTCTATTTTCTCTATATATATTTTCTCATATCCCTACTTGTTATTCACACAATCCAACTTTTTCTTTCCCATATCTAAAGTGTGATGAAATGATGGAGTGGAATGAAGGTATATATATATCTTCCCACATACCATGTTTTATCCACCTTAAATTTTTCCATTTCGAAAGTGTGGTGAAAGTTAAAAGTACTCGATGGGTTGGGTTTTTTTTTTCAAAACCAAATTTTTTTTTAAAATGGTTAACCCGCCAAACCCGGCGGGTTGACCCGCCAAACCCGGCGGGTTGACCCGCCAAACCCGGCGGGTTGACCCGCCAAACCCGGCGGGTTGACCCGCCAAACCCGGCGGGTACCCGATTCCTTGCCACGTGTCCCGACCCGACGGGTCAACCCGTCGACCCGCCGGGTGACCCGAACCCGTCGACCTGTTGAATTTCCGGGTTAGGGTTCGGGTCATGTACCCCGGGTTCTCGACCCGGCGGATCCGACCTGTCGAACCGGCGGGTCGGACCCGTGGCCATGTCTAGCTGAAACCGTGGCCATGTCTAGCTGAAACTATGGGTTTAATTCTCATTACCCTATCATATGAGGGCGGGAAAAAGGTTTTTACCTGAAAAGAGACCAGACAACAAAACTCGGACTCCTATAATTGAATTCTATGAAGAGAAAAAAAAAAAACCATATATCTTAAAAAACATATGGCTGAAACTATGGATTTAATTCTCTCTTAGGTGCTTCATTATGCACTGAGGAGTGAGTAGGGGACCAGGAATGGAAAAGGAAAGCAAAATATGGAAAGCTTCCCTTTTGCCTGGTAGCAACTTGGACACCATGTCAATGGTGTTAGTGCCCAAGAGAGCGATGTAAAGCAAGGGGGAAAACCCTAGAAGGGGGCGACTTCAGTGATGCCGAATAAAGGCCAAGGGGAAAAACCTTTGACGAAAATTCCTAGCAAGAACAGAGAGAAAAAGAGATGATGGTCCACAGCCATTTCCTGCACCTTCTGGCCGGGTTTCCAAAATCTGGTAAATGAAGTTAGCTTTGATGCAGAAAGAAACGAAGCCTGAAGTTGGAAAACGGAGTCTATGGTGATGCTCTGGAAATATTACTACTCTGTCGAGGATGTGATGGATTCGACTTCTTCTCCATCCTCTACTTGAATTCCTAAGATGCTTGTAAGAGTTGTTTGGCGTGCCATATGATGAAACCATCTTCCAAGGCCTTGAGCATCCATGCATGCCTACAACATCCTAAGGCCTCGGGAACCGTTAACCAACTCCTCTCTCTACTGCTCTGCTCTGGCCAGACTTGGAGCTCCTCCTTGACATGCAGTGCGAACATTTCAGCCTTGCATAGCCCTTCAGGACAGTATTCATCTTGAAGTGTTCTACTCCTGAAATCGTAGACACCCAAGGACACCTGAAATCAAACAAAGCACTTTTAAAATTCAACCCAGTTGGATAAGGACACTCGTATTCAGGCTGTTGTACCATGAAACAAAATGCTACAGTTCATATCCATAAGAAGAACAAGCATATATATATATTATGATCATATGAATCATTTCCCAAGGATTGAGAACTTTGGTTGTATGCCAAAATTTTAAGGCATGTGAATCAGGAATTGTAACAAATTGTAAAAGAAAACACTAATTTCTCACCATTAGATCTCCTCTCACACCAGCCTCTTCCATAGCTTCACGGACTGCTGCTTCCTGCACAGTCTCGTCATCTTCCCAGCCACCCTGTATTTTCAGGCAAGGAATAATTCATAACAGTTACCATGAGATATTTAGGAGGGAAAAAAATTATGCACAGTTACCCATACACTAATTAATCAACGAGATTCATCTTCTCGGTCTTGGGGGATACTAGAGCTTTTATCTTTTACCAACCGAAAAAGCATCAATCACCCAATATGATTAGAATATACTACAGAATATGACGCGCCAAATATAAAAGAGGAAAAAAATGGGTGTACCAATGTACCATTATGGCTAATACTTGGTTAAAAACATTACTTCAGAAGCATAGAAGGATCAAGTTACAAAGAGTAATACAATTTATCACACAAAAGTCATTATATACTAAACAAACTATGCAGAAATAGGTGGTAGAGAAATAAAGGGGACAAAATAAACTGGAATAGCATCATAGGAAAAGGATGATGGCTTCAATCAGGATAACAAACTAAGGCTTTGTTTGGATTGCCATGCATTATAGTTTATATTATACAATATTGCATTATACGGAGTAATATGTTAAAGCTCGTATTATAATATAATATTGTGATTTATAAAACATAATACGTGACGATGCAAACAGGCCCTAAGTTTAGCAGGGCTAGAACTCTAATAATGTTGATAAAAATAGGAATTACACCCTAAAGACCTGCAGTCTCCAACATCAAAACGAAACAAAAAAAAAAGATAGGCATTCAAGTGAATTTCCAAGTTCCAAGATACCGTGTCTAAGAAGAATAGAAAACATATTTGACCAAATAATTAGGGTTTCTAAACCAACTCCATTGGCAACATGTTTCCTACTTACCCAATCCTCCAATGACATGATTATTGTGTGTAAAGTTCTAGTTGTTATACACATCATTTTGCATGGACATTCTGGGTATGGAGCTGTCAAACGAGACTTTGACAGGGCAGATGACTGCTAAGAGATAGAACGATACACCAAAGAGTGGAGACTAAACAAGGGAAACCAAGCAGAAAACCTAGTTAAACATAGATGAGTTCGACAAAAAAAAATGCCACAAATGATCCAGATAAGTCGATAAGGTACAACTATTTGGCAAACCACATGTCCAAACAGATTAATACAGGCATAGGTCATTAGATCACATCATGGATATGCTCAAATGAATATACCAACAGTTCACCACTTTGGAGAAGGCTATCTACAGAAATGCAATAAGCCAGTAAGGACCTAGTGGAAGTCATTATAATATCAATAATAAAAACAGACATGATTTGTCGACCAAAAAAAAAATAGACATGATTTTGTGCAGTGAATTCATCAATTAAAACAAATTCTTTTAGCTAGCAATTGAGTAAATTCAGTGATTGACATCTTAAAAACATTAAAGAAATCCAGACATAAAACGCCAGAGCAGCCCCCTAGCCTTAAGGCATAATAAAGGGTTGAAACTTATAAGTAACATCCCTTACTGAAAAAGAAAAATCCTTATCTTCAGATAATTAGTAAGTACCTACTTCTGTCCTTGTTATAAACTAAAACACCTTTGATTCTTTGCATTTGCCTTATCCACCATCACTAATCTGATTGAAATCATCAAAGCAGAACGACTATATATGAATAAAAAGAACTAGACTATATTTCAATGGCAGCAGGGACAAATTGTGGAATCTGCACAAATCTAACAGCTATTGGTTTATGTTTTTAGTCTCTGCCCTTTGTCCTTCATAACGTGTTAACCTTGCCATATACATATAATGCATCAGTCATAATCAATACTGTTACAGCTACATTTCATTATCAATTCAAGACTGTAGGGCAAGACTTAAAACTTAGTTAAACATTTCATCACTTCAGAGATAGGATCCAACCCCATGACATTGTTTGCACTCATGTCAATGAACCCGTAATCTTGGAATTTACCAGACTCTTGAAAAAAGTTAGACAACTCTAGTTTTCCATAACAATACATCTTAAATATTAAATTATCAAATAACGGTTACCTAGAAAGGATCAACGCAATCGTAATTCATGATGATGAGATAGAAAATTGGCAATGCAGGAAGAGACATAAGAGTCCATGAGACTACATTTATGATTTATCAAAGATGAACATACTAAAAAACTGGTGATAAATAGCATTACTTAGTATACAAAATGCAAAGAAGCAAAAAGACGAATATGCACTATGATAAAGAAAGACAGATGTAAGCCATGCCGAATTTTCACCAAAGAAGAAAGCAAGGACGTATATCATTTCAGGCATATTTTCTCAAACTTGCAAGAGTTATCTAAGATGGAGAACTCCCTATATATATACCTTAGGAAACAAAAGACCCGGTCCACTATTAGAAGTGATCATAAGAACTTCCACAATCCGATCTGACAAGCCTCCGTCACTTCTGTACCTAAAGGGAATACACCTGTGGATGACTTTCCCGTTAGAAACTTGGACCTAGATCAATTGAATCAATTTATGCAAGTAAGAGCGACCTAAATATGAAATACGATGAGGATCAGAATTTCTCATTGTTTCTCCAATTCACTGAAAGAATGATAAAATAGCCAGCATTTTCCCTAACAAAATCAGTTCTTGCCTTGTTGGAGAGCCTAATTACACTACAAATTTACAATCAATTGAGTACGCAGCGGTTCTAGGGTTCCTACAATTTCAAAAACGAACTGCAACAAACCGGCGTCGCCTAAACAAATCAAAAGCAACAAAATGGCGGGGAAGAACCGCAACCCCAGTCAACACGCATTCTCAGATGAAACCTAAAAAAAAAAGTGCAGAAATTGCGAAGAGAGAGAGTACCCGGCGACGAGGCGGCAGCCATTCAAATAGCGCTGCCGGAGACGGCCAGTTCGGGCAACCAATTCAGACATTTCCGGTATCTCAATCACAAGAAACGGCTCCCATTCCCATTTCTCACCTTCATTCGCGAATATTTACCCCTCTATTTATGCCCTAATTAATCGACGAATCCGCTAAATCGAACAACGGAAAATGGAAATCTGGCGCCTCCGAATCTCGAGCCCCGCAAGTAACAGCAAGAGGAAAGCAAACGCAGCAGTGCTAAAATGGATCCACCTGATCGCGCGCATAAGCGAAACTGCAAAACGACTGTTGTAGTGATGCAAAACGACAACCTCCCGATTGTTGCTCCATGTGATCCAGATTCTTCCGTTGAGATCTCTCTCTCATGGTAGGGGCAGTCGTAACGTAACGTAATTAATGATGATCGGTTACATAAAATTTCAAAGGTTGGAAATTATCTTAATGATAGAGATTATTTTTAGGATATTTTATAAAAATAAATTAATTTGTATGTGTTTGGTTAATTAGGGATTATTTTATAATGGTATTTGATGAAATTATCAATTCAGCCTTGAACAAGTTAAAAGACGAGGAAGAGATAGCGCCAGATCTCCTTCGTCGAACTACGTATATAGCATCGTTCGCTTGCTCAAATTAGATCAATTGCCGATTTCCTCTTCTTCTAGCCTAGATTTGCAGTTCCTCGAGGAATAGGAAGAAGAAGATAGGTATGGCGAGGAGTTATGAAGTCAATAATGTTGACTTGTCCATCTGTTTTATGGGTGCTTGAATAATAAGAATCTCTGTTCATTTTGGCAATTGGGTCAACTCGGATAGATCTGAGTTGAGGTCTATTGATCCGGTCTCCTTCAAAACTGAAGTTGTTGCAGAGTCCTGGTTTTGGAGGTGTTACTCAGAGGGGCAAAATCTAAATACTTGATCAGCAACTTAATTAGTCTGTATACATTGAATTTTGAAACTACACCAAATGCAGAGGGATAAAATTCTGAATGTTGGCTCTCCGTGTACAACTTGGTTGAGCTGGGATTGGTGATTGATGCAGAAGCCATTGAATTAATAGGGAAAAGGTTGCAGTACTATGAAGTAAAAAGAAATTGGCAATTTGAACATGAAAGTTAACATTTTTAAAGTTTAACCTACAAACAAGCTAAGGAGATAAACCCAATGTGGCAATGCATGTAAATCAGTTTTAGAATAATGGATCCCACATGAGCTAGCAAGCACTATAACCCGTTAATAAACGGCGAAAAGCATTCACACAAGAGATCGGTCACTATAAGCACCATTTTCAAGGATCAAGTTCACCCTTGATAAACGCCGCCTTCTTCTGGACTACTAATGATCTTAACACCACCTCATCTGAAACCTCTCAGATGCAGGTGGATCACAGGCTCACCAGTAATCATTACACGAGCACTTGCCGTCCTTGAAATGGTGAAACCTTTTGTTGTCCCGAACAATCAACTCCCTGCCTACAATTCTAGACATGATCTTGATAGCATTGTGGCAGTCACCACAAATTCGTAGGTTCTTGATGATCCTAAGAGGGGCCCTTGGAGGGGTGCTTATCAGACCATATGCGATAGCTAACCTCTCACTGTGATAGAGCAATGATTGTTCCTTGGCTTCCTGGTCTATGTCATGGAGAACATATCTCGTATCAGGTACATAGCCTGTTTCCTTCAATGCAGCCTTGTATTTCTCATCGTCTTTGTAGAGAGTTGGGTTCTTAAACTCAGCAAGCCTGCTCCTACCATCAAGCATGTTGACTGTCATTTGCTTCTTTGGGGGTGGTGTGGGAAGCTTATTGGCAATGATCTTCGAAGAGTCAATTTCAACAAGCATCTCCTCAACATGATCTTCAAAATCGACATCTCCGTGAATCCTGGCATAGTTCCTCAATGCCTCCAACACTTCCACTGTAGGGTGCATCGGCATTGTGTGAGTATACTCTAGAGCTTCTACAAGAAACCCAGATGAGCCGAGCACATCAAGAAGCCCGAGATAGTGCTCCAACCCAGGCTCCATCCCGTACTCCTTTTTCATCAGCTCCAAGTTCAGAAACCCTTCTTCCACTGCATCAGCACTCGCACAAGCATATAACACGACAACGAACGTCTCGCTTGTAGGCTGCAATCCTAACTCTCTCATTTGCTCAAACAGCTGCAGCCCATCATCTCCTAATCCGTTACTCGCGTAACCCTTCATGATCAAGTGCCATGAATCCATGTTCCTATCAGGCATATGATCAAAGACCCGGCGTGCATCCACCATACTCCCACACTTCCCATACATCTCAAGCACCTTATTGTTCAATCTAACATCACCTCTGAAAGTTGACCTAAGAAAAAAATCATGGACCTTCTTTGCATCCTCTAGAGCCTTTGGATTCCCACACTTCTCAAATAACACATAAAAACACTCCCCATCTGCACGAATCCCTTTACTCAACAACTCAATCACATCTTTAACCTTTCCCTCCGAGGCCAAGCTCATCAAATCCACATTCGCAGGAATATCATTCGACTCCAGAACGTTACTATTTGACACATTTTGAGCTTGATTCGGAACATAGTTGTTCCTCTGAGGATAATTTCCCTGTTGCGAGAATCCATGGTTAGGGTTTCCTGTCACAGGAACAGGACTATTCCACTTATTCTGCGGCTGTTCCTGGTAGTTACGATTGAAATTAGGGTTCCTCGGTTGCTGATGATTAGGATACCCCTGGCTTTGATTGCTATTCTGATTTTGAACATACCCCTGATCTTGAGAATTCCAGCCATTAGGGTTTTGAAATTGGGGATTTGGCGGAGGTTGGGAGGCGCCCCAATTACCAGGGCCTCTATCGTAGAAGTGCTGAGACTGAGGCTCCTGGGGGGCATTGAAGCCGTTTGGAGCGGCGGAGGAAGCGCTAAGGCGGCGGAGAGAGAGGGGGAGGGTAAATGGAAGTCGAAGAGTCGCTAATGTTTTAGGAGTTGAGAGAGAAGGAGAAAGAGCGAGGTCCAGGAATCGTACCTTGGGAGCGAGGAAGAGGGATTGGAGCCGGCGGGATGGGACGAGGAACGCCATTTTTCCCGGCGAGAGGAGGTTTTGGGGAGAAATGGAGTTCAGCGATAACCCACTGCAAAACCCTGATTGGGGTTTGGATGGAGACAAGCTCCACTGCGTAATGTGGAGCGGAGAAGAGGCTAGTGGGCCCGGAGTTATATGGGCCTTTTAGGCTGTAGGGTTGATTTGGCCCCTTAGTGATGGTGCTTTGGTTTCGGCTCGTAGGGAATAGATTTATAAAATATTAAAATCCAACAAAAGTTAGATTTTATAAAAATCTAACAAAAGTTTCTACCAATAAATAAATAAATAAATAAAATCTAAAAAAATTGATAATTTTGAAGATTTTTAAGTTTCGAACTAGTCCCATGCCCGCGCCATGGCGCTTTTTAGAAAAAATCATATTTATACATGTATAACCCGATAATAGTAGATAGAAAACACTTGTAGTGTACTTGTTATTCATGATAGTATTATTAATATTATTATGTAAAACCAATTAAACACAGTCAGTGAGGGTAGAGCAGAGCACCAAAGAGAAATCAATTAAACACAATCAATAATCCAAAACAAACATCAAATTATGCCCTTCAATTCATAAAAGGAAGCATCAGTTAGCAGAAAATTCTCCAAGGGCTTCATCTCAGCCTAAAGGCCAAATGGCATAAAACCACCCTTTATTCACTCTTATTCTCAACTAACCACCCCTTATTCAAAAATTTTCACTTAACCACCATTTATAGTATATCTATTGCAACTAACCACCCATTTTTTCTTTTCTCTATTTAAAAGACCAAAATGGCCCCAATATTAATTACTACTCCCTCCGATCCAAAATATATGACATTTTACTTTTCAACACGTATTTTAAGGAGCTAAAAACTATATAATATATTAACTTTTGTTTTTTTATAATTTAATACTTATTACTAACAAATATTAAGTTATTAAAAAAATTAATAAAAAAGTTGATATTTTATATAGTTTTTACCTTCTTAAACTACGTGTTGAAAAGTCAAACGACATATATATATTTTGGATCGGAGGAAGTAATGTTTATTTATTGATTATTATTATTTCGGTAGAGTTATTTTTTCTTATTAAATATCAAGTACATGTTTTAGAATCGAGCTAACTACCAAGTCCTTACCCACCTCCTTCTACTACCGTAAATTTATCAACTATCAAACATTTTTCACAGTTCCACCCAATGTTGTTAAAATCCCAATCAAGTTCAACAATTCTAACGATCCAAAAATGGCAGAACAATCCCAATCTTTTTTTTTTTGCGATACTAACAATTCTACAAAATGTCTATTATACGAAATTTCTAACATTCACAATTTAAACATAAGAAAATTTTAATATAATTGGTTAGTCTATATTGTATTTAGATTACTTTAAAAATTTAAAAACCTATATGAATATTTTTTATGATTTAACATAATACTTAACTAATATAAAACATATTAACTTCATTTTTAAAAAATTCATCCATGCGGAGGGATCTTACGTTCAAAACCCATGGCCATGAATTTTAAAACCGAATATATTTTAGTATACACATAAAAAAAAAGTTTCAAAATTTTAAAAGTAAGCTAAATATAATATAGAATCTACCAAAACATTTACTTGAGATTTAATAATAAAAAATAACTCTACCAAAATAATAATCATAAATAAATAAACATTAGTAATTAATTTTGGGGGCATTTTGGTCTTTTAAATAGAGAAAAAAGAAAATGGATGGTTAATTGCAATAGACATGCTATAAAAGGTGGTTAAGTGAAAATTTTTGAATAAGGGGTGGTTAGTTGAAAAGAAGAGTGAATACTCATTAACTCAAAATATCAACATCACAACATCAACGCATAATCCAGCATCGATAACTATATCAAAAAAAGAAACCATAATCCAGCATCGATAACTCACACCTCATAGGCAAAAGCAGAGCAAGCAATACTCATTAACTCAAAATATCAACATAACAACATCAACGCATCAGACTCAGATCCCATCTAGGCCTATTTACACACAACCCTCCTTCTCAATCAACACAAGGGAGGTTAGTAGCTCGAAAGGGGAGCACCCCTTTCCCAAGGCGTATCTACAAATCCAGTGTGTACTCGCCCTTCAATGCTGTCGATGACGTCAATTCTATCACCTCTAAGTTATGGGCCCACCACGCTTCCGTTGCGCCGCTCTAGTGTTACCCGACTGGTTGTTCCTTCCCACATGTCGTCGTTCATTCTAAATAGATAACACAGAGGTTCTAAATTAACAGAGATAGGGGAGAGACAAAAGCGGACAACCCGGATTCCTTACAGAGTCAAATAAGAACTAAGACTAAGGATAACGAGACTAAAGACGAGGCCCCATCCCGGGAATGACAACGATATATGGACATATATCAAATAAACAACTATCTGAATAGGACATGTATTTAATATAATGTTATATCAGGTCATGTAATCACAAAATTATAACTAAACAGAAATCTCCAAGGGCAACATCAACCCACTGACTCAAGAGCCCATTTCCCATGAAATGTTGGTATGTCTCATTTGGGTAAGAGGAAAGAGTACCCAAATTGTTTCCCAAAGAAGAGTGGTCGAACTCTGGAAAAAGTCTCATGACAAGAAGACACTTGTTGACCATCGCAAGAATCGAGAGGGATGATTCGACAAACCAACCCATTCCATTAGACTCAGAATCACATCGAGAAACATAAGTTATTCGAAGTTGACATTCTAGTACATTAATTAACTCGTGGCATGACCTATGGCGTCAAGTACCATACTCCATCATACACCCAAGTAATCAATGCACCCGAACTGATATCCCGAATGTGATTAGATGCCCAACCCAATTTCCCGTGGAAGACGGTAATATCATAGAGAAGACTCGATAAAAACATCTATGGAAGAGGATAAAAGCAAGAGAAGAAGAAGAAAAGAATAGTAAAAGAGAGGAAAGGAAGGAAAGAAAAAAGGAAGGAAAAGGAAAGGATCAATAAGACATCCTTTAAGGACATCGTAGGAGATAAGAGAAGAGAAAAGCGGAATGAAAAGAATAGACACTCATCAACAATCCTCAACCTTAACTAGAAATTTGTTAAACAGAAGGCGAAATAGAAAGAAAATGACACAAACTGTTGAACAACAGAAAAGAATGTTTCACAAGAACTGAAATCTCGATCATAGAGTAAAGGAGGGCTCCCCCGCTATCTCATTCGAACATAAGTTCATTTTATAGCCAACAGGTATCAAAGAAGTTAACAATAGAATTCTTGCTCAAGGAAGATAGCACTCAGCACAGAACCAATTTATTTAAAGTCAGAGAATCTACCTAGAAGTTGCCCTTCGAGGGGCAACTGACCGGAGGGGCAACTATCCTCACGGTCTCTATATCCTAACCCCGCTACTCCAACCACCACAGTGCAAACTCCTTGGAGTCTTCCAGGCCCTCTGTAAAGTACAAAGCTAAGTTTTGCCTACCCTTTCCCAAGTCTACATCCATATTAAATTCATTTTGCCTTTCTACCGCCTTTTTACCCACTCGGTTTCCCTTTTTCCGATTTTCCGTATTTTATTAAGCTAGGTTCATTAATTTAGCCATATTAAATTCATTTTGCCCTTTAAAACTCTTTCAAATCCTTTTAAAAACGTTGGGCGGTTTTCAAAACCATACTTCAACCCATTTGTACTCGAATCGCGCAATCCAAGCTCTGATACCACATTTGTAACGGCCCAAATATAAATATTCGGGTTACGTTTCGAAGGATTGGATACCTTCGTTCGGATCTTGCAATTCGAGTATGGGCTGAGTTTCAAAACAAAGTGTGAGTGCTAAAAGAAGGGATTTCATACCCTAAATTTGTGAGAGGTCCATTGGCGACCCTAACCTGTCCCACTTGACTAAGTCGCTCAAAACCATTTATAGTTCAAAACATAAAGAAAGGAAATTGACAATACAACTTGCCTCGGCGGAGCCGGGTCAAAACCAATATAGAGGAATATAAACATCCAAAGCGCCAAGTCGGGTGGTAATTAAATCTCTTGGTCTGAACGTCCCAAAAGAAAACCCTCGTCATGGAAGCACGGAACAAGCAAGGATCAAATACCTGAAACTATACCACGAGTCAAGGTCGAGCCACTCATGCGGGCCCTGAAGACCTCGATGAGGACATATAATACGCTCTAAGCCTATATGAGAATGATCTAATGCAATAATGGAATATTAAGCACACAAGCATGTTGATAGTTTATATATAATGACAGAAATGCATAAATGGGCCCACACAGAATGCCAAGTGGCATGTCCCAATCTCTCAAACCCATGCCTCAATCGGGGCGGGTATCTATCTCATATCTGTACCTCAGCCGGGGTCGGATGTCTGCCTCAACCGGGGCCAGACGACTAGGTCGGTGCCGCAGTATATCTCATGCCTCAGTCCACACCTCAGCCGGGGTGGGACACTCGGTCACCGCCGCAGTCATATATATATAACTCAGTAAATCATGCTCTCAAATGACTCTATCAGGACAAACCCGATGGAGCTGGGTTATCCTATGACCCTAGCAACGACTCTAGACTCACAACTTACGGCCGTTTCTACCAATCGCATTCAGAATACGTATGCTCATATGTTAATGCAGAACCTAGGCATGCTAATACATGACATGATATTATAATGCCTACATACTATATGACACATCAGGCATGAGGTTCTAACTTGAGTAAGCCCAGGAGGACTTACCTGGAATAGCAGAACAACAAAAGCAATGAACCAGCAGTAAGCAAGCCATTCACGTCACGGATCACCTAACAATTTAATAAGCAACAATTATAAGTCTAAGCGCAAAAGGGACCCATTTACCGCTACACGGAACTAAGTAAAGCTAAAAGAAACTCATTTATCATCATCAAGCCGTATCATCGCATAGTCCCGTCTCATCTCATATTCCATCATATATCATCTCATTCTCGTTATCATCAACTCATCATCTCATAATCTCAAGTTACCTCATAACATCAATTTCCTTAACCACTTCCATCATTCATCTCAAAGTTCCAATATATCATAACATGTTTCAAATTCATATTTTTACTCATGTCTCAACTCCTATAAAATCTCAAGAAAGATCATAAATAAATTCACTAAGCCTAGCTCCGAAGAAATCACTTCACAAGTTTTCCCGATATATCTTCGATATATTCCTGACATATCATTTTCCCTCTTAACCGATACGACCCTAATAATCGATAGACTGTTGCTAATAAGTATGAAATTATTTCAAAAAATAATAAAAAAACCACATATATTTTAGGGAAATTTACATAAAACTACCCCTTATATCATCTAGTTTTCTGATAACCACCCATTATTTTTGTTATTATAGAAAATCACCCTTTATATGACTTCTGTTTTCAAAGAACCACCCCTGTTAATCTCCATTAGCTTTTGTCTTCTTTTTTTTTCCAAAAAATTGTCTAAAATAGAAAAGGAGAGAAATTTCTCATCCACTGTGCGCAATTCGTTACAGAGTTAGATATGGGATTTGATTTATGCAATTGAATTAGTAGAGGTGGTTCTTTGAAAACAAAAAGCATATAAAGGTTGGTTTTATATAATAACAAAAGTAACGGTTGGTTATTTGAAAACATAGTGAAATAAGGGATGGTTTTCTATAAATTTTTCTATATTTTGTATAGTTTTTTATATTACTTTAAAAAAAATATATGAATAGTAAATGCCAATTCTTTTTTTTATTAGGTAAGAATTCGGGGGTCCTCAAAAAGAGGACTAGCCGAAATCATCCTTTCGGATGAGGTCCAAGAGACCGAGGTCTAAAGTACAGGCTCCCATACTAGAGCGGGAGTGGCTAAGGTGTGCGATCTTATCAGCCACTCTATTACCACTACGGTAAATATGAGAAAAGGAGACCGTCTTGAAAGATCTGAGTAGACATTTGATGGTTGACAACAAAAGCTCAATTTCCCATGGACATGCTACCCCCTTCTTAAAATATTTGATTATTATGAGGGAGTCGCCTTCTGTTAATAGGAGGAATGTCGAGTTTGAAAGCAAATATATAAAATAGATGCAAACCAAATCCTAGCCTATGCAAATAATTACAAGACTTCCTCCCGTTGTAGTGGAGGGGTAGTCAGGATCGATCCACGAGGAAAGCGTGTCAGTGGGATCCTAGATAGCATTGGAAAGTTCACATCTTTTGTCGACCAGAAGCCTCGATCTCGACCAAAGTGCTCGACGTCGACCTAGGCTTTCGATTTCTACTGCAACAGAAGACCTGTAGAGACAAAAACGGCAGTCGATATCGACTCGAGTGGTTGATATCGATGTTAGTGGTAGAAATCGACTGGCTCAGAAAACTGCCAGTCAACACAGGACAGTTGATATCGAGTAGTTCACTCGAAATCGACCTCAGACAGCAACTTCAGGATGATCGAGATCGACACAAAAGACCATCGATCTAGGGCAAACTTGGTCGATATCGACTAGTATGGTCGATTTCGACTACTCTTGCAGAAACGTTAGTTTGTCGGCAAAGATGGCCGAAGACGAATCGGATGAAAGAGAGAGCAATGGACAGAATAAAGACATGATTTTGATGAGAATGAAGTATATAAAAGGCAACTCCTAGGGATAGGGTTTACCCCAACGTTAACCAATGCATGCGATAAGGCAAATAAGACGGAAAATTGCGCTATTTCACCCGAGGGACAAGCTTTCGCTGTACACCAACTCTTAGGATTACTCTTGCAAATAAACCTAATTGTCTCTACCAATTTTATGTTTATAACTCAAGTTGTTAGCATGAATCCGTTTTCTTTCGATTAGGACTAAACATAGAATCGTAGGAGATGATATAGACACAACGATATCAACATCAAGTACTTACCTCAAACACGCATGGCTAACGTCGGGCTCACCCCGACCCTAGAAGGTTTGGGAAACTACTCGCTCTTCATTGCATGAAACACCATTGATGGAAAAAGGGAAACTTGCATTAATAACTCCAAAGCTTTACAACTCAACGTCGGCTCTCGCAAACGCCAAACCCTAAAGCCTCTTTCTATCTCTACTTTTATTGCTATTTTTGTTGTGTGATTGAATCGAATGTTGTTGAATGAATAAAAACCAGCCCCCTAGGAATTTATTAATAGGCTACTAATCCTCGCTATTCAAGGAAAGTAGATCCTATCTTCTATCTAAACTCTATCCAAACAAGTAGGATAGATCTTTTATTTAAGGTAAATATAAAAAATAACTAAATAAACCTTTAGGGTAAAAAGAGAATATCCCCAATGTATAATCTATCTAAATATGTAGATAATCTGTGGCTTAGATGGATAGAATTGTAATCCACATCTTGAAAAGCGCGTCCAACCCTAGAATCGTAATCCACGTCTCGAAAAGCGCGTCCAACCCTAGATGGATAGAATCGTAGGAGATGATATAGACACAACGATATCAACATCAAGTACTTACCTCAAACACGCATGGCTAACGTCGGGCTCACCCCGACCCTAGAAGCTTTGGGAAACTACTTGCTATTCATTGCATGAAACATCATTGATGGAAAAAGGGAAACTTGCATTAATAACTCCAAAGCTTTACAACTCAACGTCGGCTCTCGCAAACGCCAAACCCTAAAGCCTCTTTCTATCTCTACTTCTATTGCTATTGTTGTTGTGTGATTGAATCGAATGTTGTTGAATGAATAAAAACCAGCCCCCTAGGGATTTATTAATAGGCTACTAATTCTCGCTATTCAAGGAAAGTAGATCCTATCTTCTATCTAAACTCTATCCAAATAAGTAGGATAGATCTTTTATTTAAGGTAAATATAAAAAATAACTAAATAAACCTTTAGGGTAAAAAGAGAATATCCTCAATGTATAATCTATCTAAATATGTAGATAATCCGTGGCTTAGATGGATAGAATTGTAATCCACGTCTCGAAAAGTGCGTCCAACCCGTGTCGAAATTCAGTCGATATCGACCAGATCAGTCGAAATCAACCTCTTCGTTTATGCTCGATGGGCTTCATTCCACTCGATTTCTGAGGCTTAGTCGATATCGACCTTCTCACTAGATATCGAGTGCTCTCCTTTGCTGGTCTTCTTGATCTGTCTCGACACTCAGAATCCGTGTCGATGCTTCAGTCGATATTGATGTGCGCACAAATTGCCATATTTTCTATGCACATATGAATCCATTTTATTGTCTTTTGCATGCATATTAATGGGAAAACATGAGATTAGTGTAGTTTACGCTTAAATATCAAAATATATGGGTCTGCAGGAGTTTCTATGTGATTTCGCAGAAAACAGGATAAAAATGGACGAATTTGGAAGAGCGGAAAAAGAACTCGAAGTCTTCTAAAGAGGTCGAAATCGACTGGGGACCTCGACATCGAGTGCATCAAAGACATAGGAATCGAGCAGGAAATGAAACAGAGCATGTCGACACAGAGAGGTCGATATCGACATCTGGACGTCGATATCCATGCTTCCATATCGAGCTAATAGATAGAAGTCGAGTGTCAGTTCGAGTAGGAGAAGGAGAAGCTCGAAATAAAGTTTTGAAGGGGTCGATATCGATGTCTATGGGTCGATATCGACCATGCCAGCAGAGGAATCCGACTCAGATTTTTGATAGAAATCTATCCGAAGCTTGCACGTCTATCCAAAAGTCAAGATTGCTTATGTTCAAACACCAGATCTATCATGAGGAGGCTGATTTCACCATAGAGTTTTAGTTTTTATTTTATTTAAGTTTATCTTAGAGAATAAAGATAAAGTTTCGAGTCTTTATCGACATCTATAAATAGAAGCCAATAGGGTTGAGTTTAGGCATTCAAGTTAGCATCCAAGAACATTCAATTTACATACAATTAAGTTTCAATAGAGAGTAGTGACGAGTTAGAGAGAGAGAGAGAGAGAGGAGGCCGAGTGGAGTTGTAAAGCGAGAGCGGAGTGGCTTGTTCGGTTGTACTTTCTTTCGAAGTTTTAATTCAAAGTAGCTTTCTTTCAACAATGATGATGATGATATGCACGATGAGGAGCGAGTAGTCAACCCACTTCTAGGGTCGGGGTGAGCCCGACGATAGCAATGTGAGGTAAGTGCATCAAAGGTATGACTTTATCCGATTCCGTCTTCTACCCCATGCATGATCCTTTGTGAAAGTTAGGGAGATTCACTATTTACATTATTGAAGTGAAAGCCACTCATATTGTGAACTTGAATTGCTCATGAATTGGATAGTAACTCTTAGGAACTATGCGAGAGCCTCTAATCACCTAAGTGTTGATAACGAGAGTTATTTGACAGAAAGACATAAAATTTCATAACTTTAGCATAAAACTTGCATTGTTATCATTGTGGCATAAAACCCCGACTTCAGAAGCTTTTTAATTAATTGAATTCAACTTAAAAGTTTAAGTTTTGTTTCTGATCATCCTCCTTTCCCATTCTATTTTCTTCGGACCCTTTTCCGACAAATTGGTTACGAAAACAGTTTTTGTGACAAGCGTCGAAATCGACTGTAAGGGTCGATATCGAGGTCTAACGTCGATATTGAGGTCTCTGCTCAACGTCGACTCTGCTGCTTTTGTCTTCTGCAAGAACTGCGCTAGGAAATCGACCAGAACTGAGGTCGATATCGACCAGATTACTCGATATCGAGTGTCTTCTGAGGTCGGAAGCTTTGATCGTGAGTACAACAAGGGAAACGCTGACATACCTCCTCGTGGATTCGATCCTGAATTAGCCTACTACTACAAGGGAGGAGATTCTTGTATTATTTGTTTGGGACAGGGAGTTAGCCTAGTTGTGCAATTGTTTTATTTGAATTGTTTGAATCCCTACACACCACCCCGTAGCAAACAAATTGGCACCGTTGTCGGGGAGGAAATCAATCGCCACCTAAGTTAATCACGATCTTTTAAGCATATTTTGCAGGTTTATGCGACGTTCTGATCGCGGACCTATCCTGGAACCAATTAATGAGCCTGAACATTTCTACCATCTTCGCAATAAAGCAATTCGCATCATGGATAAAACGAGACGCAGGCCGAAACCATAGAGCGGTTGAGGAAGGAAATCGAGGACCACAATGCTACAATCACTGCTGAAAGGGCCGCCGCTGCTGTTAAGCGAGCCCGTGCTGATAGGGAGGAGGATGCGCGCAGACAAGCCCAAGAGCGGCTAAATCAGTATCCACAGACGGCGATGCAGTACATGCATCTGCCGCTTCATGTTCCTGAATCCGTGATTTTAATTCCTCACTCCAACTATGAAATAAAAATTAACTTCCTGTCTGAGATAAAAAGAAATACTTTTGAAGGAAGACCTAATGAATGCCCCCTGCAACACATCTCTACTTTTATGGACCTATGTGAAACAGTTGCTGATGGAGTAAACTTAGAGTATGTGCGATTAAAATCTTTTCGATGGTCTTTAGCAGGGAAGGCATTACAATGGCTTGAGAGTTTGGCGCCACGCTCGCTGAGGACATGGGCGGAGGTGAAAGATGCATTCTTGAACAAATTCTTCCCACCTTCTAAAACAGCGATGCTGCGGCAAAGGATCACGGCTTTCAAACAAAAGTCAGGTGAAACCCTAGCACAGGCGTGGGAGCGATTTAAGGACTTGCTGAGATCTTGCCCGACGCATGATCAACTTCCATATGTCATCCAGGAGATCTTTTATAACGCCCTTGATGCGCCAAATAAGGAGAGGATCAATTCATATACCTCCTATCGGTACATTGAGCTTACACCAACGGAGGCATGGGAGACCATTGAGAGACTTGTGAACTTTGACAACACTTATGGGGCTGCTGCGGCCTATGATGCAAGGCCTGCCCCATCAATGCCACTATATGAGCCTCCAAGGGAGATAGATCCTGATGTGCGGCAACAATTCTATAACGATCAAACACGCCGCCTTCAAAAGCAAGTCATGTTCCTGAGCAACAATCAAACTTGTCAAGAGTGTGGCTCAACAAGGCATAACACTAATGCCTGTCCACATATTGAGCAAGTATCCATGGCGGAATAACATGAGGAGGTTAAGTGGACAAGAGGCTCCTATGGAGGGGGCAATCAATAGTATTGGGGTGATCAAAGGTTCTATCAACAAAGGGATCCCCCACTATATAGAGCACCAGGGCACCCTAAGCGGGAGACAAGGAAGGATGACCTGCAAATCATTCTTGATGAGATGTGGAGGAACCACGCTGAGTTCAAACAAGCCAACAACTCCGTCCATACTCAGTTGCAGGGCATCAATTCTAGACTTGGGGAGATCGACGTGTGGAAGCGCAACATGGAGACTCAAATGAGTCAATTATTGGAAGCAATGCCCAAAGCGTCAGGATCATTCCCTGGATCCACTGTGCCCAACCAAAAGGGCAAAACCACTGGTCATATTGCGGCAGTAAACCTAAGGAGTGGGCGTCAATTACAAACGCCCGAGCAAAAAGCAGAGGAGAAGGAGCCAGAACCAACGTCGATATCGACCCCCCCTGTCGATATCGACCAAGGTCACGTCAAAATCGACCCTCCTGTCGATGTCGACCCTGATGCTGCGTCACCACATAAATCGACTCCTCCAATCGATATCGACCCCACTGATGTCGATGTCAACCTCACTACAGTCGCGGGAAGGAAGAAGGTGTTGCCATTCTCATCCAGAAAGGTGATTAAGGACCCAGCGGAAAAGAAGTTCTAACGGTTCGTGAAGATGCTCCAAGGACTTAATGTCTCTATACCATTCACAGAGGCACTTCACGACATGCCATCTTATGTAAGGTTCCTTAAAGACATCTTGGGTAAGAAGCGATCGCTCTGTGAGATCGCAGAGGAGTGCAACAGGTTGGAGCTACCACAAAAGCGAGCGGACCCATGTAAGTTTTCTATCGCTATAGGCCTAGGTCAATTCAAATTCAATGCTTTAGTTGACTTGGGAGCTAGCGTTAGCATGATGCCACTAACCATTTGGCACAAGGTAAAGATAGGTCCTCTGGAGCCCGTGGATGCAAGATTGTACATGGCTAATAATACGGTGGTTATTCCAACTGGGATAGTGACGGATGTGCCAGTACAAGTAGGTAAATTCTTTGTCCCTGCTGATTTCCTAGTTGTTGATATAGCGGAGGACCCTGCTTGTCCAATTATTTTAGGTAGGCCATTCCTAGCAACCGTCGATGCCAACATCAACGTAAAGAAAGGATTGCTCTCATTCACAATTAGCGACGAAGTGATAGAGTATGCCTTCAACAAAACGGTGAAAAATCAAGGGCCAATGGAGATCAAAGCCATCAATGGTGTCTACATAGCATGTGGAGAGGCAAAGGTAAGAAGTATGACACCGGAGGAGCTAGAAAAGAGGGCCATAGAAGCCCAAGTGGAGGAAGTTGTGGCAATCTTGAATGAGGGGGCCCAACAGAACATCGAAATCGACCCAGGTAAGTCGATATCGACCACTAATGTTCAAGATTATATGCCAGGTCATAAGTATGGGGTCGACGGATGAGGAAAAGAAACATCGAAATCGGGGTCAAGGGTCGATATCGACCAAGCCCTACCGAAATCGACCACCATCAGTGCTGATAAGGGAACGGAGACCTCGATATCGATCTCTGAGGGTCGAAATCGACCTGATTATATCGAGCCGAAACTCTCCAAATCGACTGATCCTCCAGGAGTACAACAGGGGTCGATATCGACCTCTGAACATCGACATCGACCTGAGCCATAGATAGAGAAAAAGGTAAGTCAAGGTACGGATTCCTCTTGTTCCATTTCAATTAAAGATTTATCAATATTTGGAAGAGGTGTGCCTTGGCATGTGCGCTTGTGTAGGGTATCCGATGATGATTCGAGCCAATATGAGATAGGAGATAAGGTCTATGTTGCCAAATCTAAGGACCATTGGTTCCCTACAAGATTCAAGGACAAGAATTTAGGACCATTCACGGTGAATCAAATCAATCCCAGCGGAATGCAACTGCGGGATAAGAAAGGAGTGATATTTGAGGCCCAGGCAACATGGGCTCTGCAGAGGCCGCCTTGAGAAGCGCAAGGGAAGAAGTCGGTCTAGCGACTTAAAAGTTGCAAGAGAGAGAACAAGCACACTGAGAAGGCATCGAAATCGATGTCCGACGTCGACATTGACCTTAAGGTCGACATAGATAGGGTTTGTGATCGAGGCTAAATCACCCTGAAGCCTGAGCAGAAATCGAGAGAGACATCGATATCGATGTCGAGGGTCGATATCGACCCTGCCTGTTGTCTTCTTCGACTCCTGAAATTTGTGACGGTTTAGTAAGTTTTCTTCTTAACCCTAGTTCTAATACAGTGAGGACACTGTAAATTTTAAGTATGGGGTGGGGGAAAGGCTTACTTGCATATTCATACTTAGTTTAGATTTGCATATTTATTTTAATGCATATATATATAAAGAGAGAAATATGACCCCCATCAAAATTTTGAAAAATTTAGAAAGAGTCATGGAAGTATAAAAAAGAGCTCTATGATGCAAAATTAGATTCATTAGAGATATAACATGAAATTGCCTAGTTAAGGGAAGTCCCAATGAAGTGCAAAAGGAGAAAAAAATAAAGGAGATAAAAATTCGAAGTTGCTTTTGACATGTGGATGATCAGATGAAGGAGGACTTTTTATGAAAAATTCCATACAAGCAAAGTTCATATCCTAGCCTTACCTATGCATATTTACAAGGCCATATATGAGCCTTAACATTATCATTATTGCTCCACATATATACATATTGCCCATTTTATACCTTATACCTTATCCGGTGACAAAGTTTGAGAATGGATGTCATCTTTGGAGTTATATGGAGTTGTGCATTATTATGAAGTTGTTAGCAGGAATGATACAATTATAAAATATGGAAAATTAAATGAGCGAGAAAAAATCCGATCACCTCAGGAGATAAAGGTAGGTCGACCCTGCTTGCGTTGAGATAATAGTTCCGCAGGATGGGACACAAGGTGAGGAGTCTGAAGTACTAAGTATCTGGGGCCATTCATGACACCCATGTTTGCGACTCGCAAGAAGGCAGTGCTAAGGTTAGAGAGGTAAAAGCATTATATTGAATAAAAGCATTGAGCGATGAGTGAAAGGTGAGACATTATGAAGAAGGAATGTGGAAAGAAAGTATGATTCCCCGGATTTAACACCACATGGCCAAATATTAGCCCACCCTTAGCCTTTTACCAATCTATTTCTCACAAGCTTGCAAAAGTCCTCTTGATTATTAATGCTATGTCGCTAAAATTGTTTTTTGCATATTACCTCCTTTATGAATATGAAATTGCTTTTATGCACAGGCATGGACTTGGTTGACATAAGTACCTTATCGAGGATGGCAATTGATTGTAGGGACATATGAAAAATGAATCTATGATGTTGAGGGTTTACTTTCTTCCCCTGAATGACCATTAAAGGTATTGCTTGGGGACAAGCAAGCTTAAGTATGGGGTGTTTGATGTGCGCGCAAATTGCCATATTTTCTATGCACATATGAATCCATTTTATTGTCTTTTGCATGCATATTAATGGGAAAACACGAGATTAGTGTAGTTTACGCTTAATTGTCAAATATATGGGTCTGCACGAGTTTCTATGTGATTTCGCAAAAAACAGGATAAAAATGGACGAATTTGGAAGAGCGGAAAAAGAACTCGAAGTCTTTTGAAGAGGTCGAAATCGACTGGGGCCTCGACATCGAGTGCATCAGAGACATAGGAATCGAGCAGGAAATGAAACAGAGCATGTCGACACAGAGAGGTCGATATCGACGTTTGGAGGTCGATATCAATGCTTCCATATCGAGCTAATAGATAGAAGTCGAGTGCCAGTTCGAGTAGGAGAAGGAGAAGCTCGAGATAAAGTTTTGAAGGGGTCGATATCGATGTCTATGGGTCGATATCGACCATACCAGCAGAGGAATCCGACTCAGATTTTTGATAGAAATCTATCCGAAGCTTGCACATCTATCCAAAAGTCGAGATTGCTTATGTTCAAACACCAGATCTATCATGAGGAGGTTGATTTCACCATAGAGTTTTAGTTTTTATTTTATTTAAGTTTATCTTAGAGAATAAAGATAAAGTTTCGAGTCTTTATCGACATCTATAAATAGAAGCCAACAGGGCTGAGTTTAGGCATTCAAGTTAGCATCCAAGAACATTCAATTTACATACAATTAAGTTTCAATAGAGAGTAGTGACGAGTTAGAGAGAGAGAGAGGAGGCCGAGTGGAGTTGTAAAGCGAGAGCGGAGTGGCTTGTTCGGTTGTACTTTCTTTCGAAGTTTTAATTCAAAGTAGCTTGCTTTCAACAATAATGATGATGATGTGCATGATGAGGAGCGAGTAGTCAACCCACTTCTAGGGTCGGGGTGAGCCCGACGATAGCAATGTGAGGTAAGTGCATCAAAGGTATGACTTTATGCGATTCCGTCTTCTACCCCATGCATGATCCTTTGCGAAAGTTAGGGAGATTCATTATTTACATTATTGAAGCGAAAGCCACTCATATTGTGAACTTGAATTGCTCATGAATTGGATAGTAACTCTTAGGAACTATGCGAGAGCCTCTAATCACCTAAGTGTTGATAACGAGAGTTCTTTGACGGAAAGACATAAAATTTCATAACTTTAGCATAAAACTTGCATTGTTATCGTTGTGGCATAAAACCCCGACTTTAGAAGCTTTTTAATTAATTGAATTCAACTTAAAAGTTTAAGTTTTGTTTCTGATCATCCTCCTTTCCCATTCTATTTTCTTCGGACCCTTTTCCGACAAATTGGTTACGAAAACAGTTTCTGTGACAAGCGTCGAAATCGACTGTAAGGGTCGATATCGAGGTCTAACGTCGATATCGAGGTCACTGCTCGACGTCGACTCTGCTGCTTTTGTCTTCTGCAGGAACTGCGCTAGGAAATCGACCAGAACTGAGGTCGATATCGACCAGATTACTCGATATCGAGTGTCTTCTGAGGTCGGAAGCTTTGATCGTGAGTACAACAAGGGAAGTGCTGACATACCACCTCGTGGATTCGATCCTGAATTACCCTACTACTACAAGGGAGGGGATTCTTATATTATTTGTTTGGGACAGGGAGTTAGCCTAGTTGTGCAATTATTTTATTTGAATTTTTTGAATCCCTACACACCACCCCGTAGCGAACCGATATCGACCAGTTCAGTCGATTTCGACCACTTTTCTGCTTCTTTTGGCTTCTTTGTTTTGACTCCAATTTTGCTCTAATTCCTACATATTTAGACCAAAACTTGTGCATACTCTATTTCTTGCACGTAAGCTCATTCTACATAAATTTATATTATTTTTCACCCTTTTCTTTGGGAATTGAATGAAATATGAAGTCAAAAGATGTGATAAAAAGGGTACTAAATATGTACATCGCCTTCTATAATAAGGTTGTCTATATGTAGATCAATTGCTTTAAGAATGCCTTCTCGTAGAGCTAGTCCCTCGACCATAAGTGGCATTTGTGCACCTATTAGTTTTCCCCCCAGGTCTATAACATTTCCCCTTGAGTCGCGAATAATAAAATCGATTGAGGATTCTCTGTTAGCCCCAGCCGCCCATCAAAATTTAATTTGAAAAAAACACAGGGGGGGCTTTTTCCATTTAGCTACTCGTATTGTCGATCCTTTAGTCTTTGGTTCATTCCTATTGAAAAAAAAACACAGGGAGGGCTTTTTCCATTTAGCTACTCGTATTGTCGATCATTTAGTCTTTGGCTCATTCCTACAAGCTTTGTTCAATTTCCCCCAGCCGATATCTGTGTTATCTTGGTTAACTGTTTCCCAATTTGATTTATGGACATGTACTTGTATGTTAAAACAATCTAGAGTTGGCAGTTTTTTATGACTGAAGATAAATTTATTGCAGGTATTCCACACAGTCCACCAACTAAACGCCAAGTCGGTCTTCTCCCTACTAGAAAGTGCGTGGCCAAGGTAGACCATTACTTGACTGAAGTTTCTGGATGGAGTCTGTTAATGTGAGACAAATGGCGTGGAAGTAAGTTTTGAGCAAACTGGCTGAATCTACACTCAAAAAATAGATGGAACACATCCTCATTATGGTGGTTGCACATTGAGTAGTAAGAGGGAACTGCTAATCCACGCTTTGCAAGCCTAGATGCTGTTGGTAGGGCGTTGTGGCTTAATTTCCACAAAAAGTTCTTGATTTTGGGAGGGACTTTAGTCTTCCATATCCAAGCATTTTCGTCTATAGGGTCAAAGGTGGAATGGGTACACAGATTGTATGCACTAGAAGTGGTAAACCAACCTTTCTTCACCGGTCACCAATACAACCGATCTTCGATCGGATGAATCGGAAGTGGGATATTTGAAATCTGCTCAATAATTGCTTGGTCTAGGACTAGTCGTAACATGTTGATATTCCATTTGTTGTTGGTGATATATTCCTTAACTTTCTCATTCAGGTCTACTCTGTTGGGGAAAATACAGTGTTGTAGCATATTTAAATTAGTTGCCCGGTTATCTTTCCAGAAATTTAATAGTCCTTCCATTACCTACCAGCCAAGCCAGGCCAGTTTTGAATTCCGTGATTAGAGAGCGCAATTTGGACCATTGCCAAGACGAACTATTTTGTTTGGTGTAATTTAGCAAGTTCTCAGATTTGAGGTACTTATGTTGAATAATTCTGACCCGTATATTATCCGGTTCTGCCATGATTTTCCACAAGAGCTTTAGTTGAAGGGCGTCGTTTATGTGTTTAGACTTACGTAGACCCATTCCTCCCAATTGTTTTCGTTTGCATATTTTATCCCAGCTGATAAGCGGTTTATAGCTTAAATCCTTATTCTAAAAGAATAATCTATTAATTTGGTCTAGTTTGTTGTGAATATAGGTTGGAAGCATGAAGCTTTGCATGTCATATAGTGGTTTTGACGATAAATTTGAAGAAATAAGAGTAGCTCTACCTTGTTGGGAAAGAGAATCAGCCCTCCATTTTGTTAGTTGATTTGAGGATTTGATGATTATTTCCTCAAATGTAGATTTATTCACTCTGCCATTAATAATGGGACATCCAAGATATTTGTCCAATTTTATTTCCTTAGAGATATTCAAGCAACCTTCTATCAACGAAATTCTAGCCATGGGTATTCCATAAGTGACTTGGAAAGCTGACTTATGATAATTTACTTTTCATCCTGACATCGCACAATATAAGTCAACGGTATCTTTCACTTTTTAGCACGCTGATAAACTACCTTTTGAGAATATAATGACATCATCTGCAAATGCTAAGAATGGCACCCGGGGACCTTGTCGTCCAAAGGGGAAACCAATCAGCTTCTCTTCTAAGTTCGCTTCCAATTGGAGTTTTCTTGCTAAAACTTCTGCTCCGAGGATAAAGAGAAAAGGCGAAAGAGGATCACCCTGCCTAATACCTCTAGATGGCTTGAAGATTGATGTTGGTTCGTTGTTGACCAAGACTGAGAAAGAGAGTCGTTACACATTCCATAACTAGGTCGACGAATTTCTGGTGGAATCCGAATTTCAACAACACTAGTTTTGTGAAGTTCCAATCTACCCGGTTGTATGCTTTTTCCATATCAAGTTTAATAGCTAGCCATCCTTCCTTTCCTTTTCTGCTTCTGAATGAATGGAATATTTCATGCGCGATGAGGACATTGTCTTGAATTAATCTGTCGGCCACAAATGCACCTTGTAAGGGATGAATAAGTTTTCCCATGACCAATTTCAATCTTTCCGTTAAAATCTTTGAGATAATTTTGTATATAGTAGAACATAAGCTGATGGGTCTATAATCCGTGCTTTTGCACGGATTTTCACATTTCAGAAGAAGAGTAATGAATGTATGATTTATTTGTCACAATAATTTGCCATAGTGGAAAAAGCCTTTGACGGCACGAATTATGTCATTTCCTACTATTTCCCAATAGTTTTTATAGAATTCGGCTGTCATACCATCAGGGCCTCGAGCCTAACCCGAAAACAGCATTCTTGATTTCACTATTAGAGGGGGGAGCAATAAGGAACTCATTTTCCTCAGTAGAAATGGTCGTGTTAATGACGTCAAGATATGGTGTCAGACTATCCATATTTGTCATACTACCTGTAAAACGCCGCTCAAAGTCTTTTTGCAGTTCTTCCCTGATATTGGTGTTGCCTGTTAGGTGGGTGCCCTCTGACGAGCATAAGCTTTTGATTATCTTCCGGTTTCTCCTCCCAATTGCCACCCGATGAAAATACGCAGAATTAAAATCTACTAATTTAAGATGTTTAGCCTTGGCTCACTGGCTCCAGAAAACTTTTTGGAATTGTAATAAACTCTCCTTTTTTTAATAAGCATTTTTTCTTTTTGAATGGAGTTTCCTTTCTGGTGATCATTGTTCGAACTTTGTATCTCCATGAGATTTTTTTTCCACCTCAGCAAGTTGGCGGAAAATATTACCAAATGTGGTTTTGTTCCAATCTTTTGCTTTTTTCTTTAGAATTTTAGTCTTGTACACCACATTAAACATGGCAGACCCCGAGCAAGAAGCACGCCAAGCTTGCTTCACAATATTTCTGAAGTCTTTCCTTTGCATCCATACATTCTCAAATTTAAAAGGTGAAGGTTTAAATTCGGTGGCCGTTGGTATTTCAATATAACTGGGGCAGTGATCTGATAGAAAGAATGCACCATTTAGGGTTTGTAATTCTGGAAACAAGTCCAGGAACTGGTGATGGACCAAAACTCGGTCATGTAACGGCCCATATTATAAAATCCGGGTTATGTTTAGAGGGAAGAATTATCCCTCTGCTAGATCTTGCAATCCAAGTACGAGCTGCTTAATTATTATCTCCAAATTATAACCTTATTCGTGTCTTAAGAAATAAGAGATGCAATTCAAGAAAAGGGGGTTTCAAACCCTCGACGGTCAAATAATTCAAAGATGATTTTGTGCTTTCACACGGAAACCTGTCCTATTGCAACTAGTCAAAACTCACAAAGGAACAAAACGAGTTTAACTCAAAGTAAATACAAAACATTTCTAAATGACAACCTTAACCAAAACATTTGTAAATCCACAACAATAGCTGCGGAGTCTTCTTAACACTCTCGTCCCATGAGAAAACCCCGCCATAGAAGCAATCAGCAAGCAAAAGGGAGCGAGTACCTGACACTATCCACGAAGTCAGGCCCGGTAATCGCCTACGGGTCCTCTGACTAAGCTGAGGCCATATAACATGTCTATACCTAAATAAAGGATGATCTAATGCAGTACCAAATTTAAATCACATAAGCATGCTTTGACAGTTATAAAATATACACGAAAACTGTAAAGGGCCCAAGGCAATGCCAAGTGGCATATCCCTCTCCTACCTCTGCACCCCTTCCCGTTAGTGCAGAGACTAGCCAGTTTGGTGCTATAGCATAGCGATTTCCTCATGGTGGTGCACAAACCACGACATCATCATATCATATCATCTCATCGCTTACCCGATGGTGCTGGGCTATCATATCATGCTCATATCGACTCGATTGACTCAGGGCAAATCCGATGGGACTGGGTACCCTATGACCCTAGCAAAGACTCTAGGACTATCACAGATAACGACCGTTCTGTTTCAAACACACATAGTAACCGTATGCTCAGTTCAATGCAATCCTAGCATGATACTACATGGCATGCTTTAATATGCAACAACAACTACACATCACATGACACATCAGGCAGGAGGTCCAGGTTACTGAGTAAGTCCCGTAGAATACTTACATGGAGTCTTCACATCTAATTAGCCATCAAAAAAGCCACTCAGAAATCATGCCTCGGCAACAAGCCACTCAGAGAATCATCCAATCAAACTAGCAAGTAATAAGCAAGGGAATAACTCATCAGTACATATTTAATCAACACACAAGCGGGTTTCCAAGTCATCACAAGACTAATAATATTTTATTCAAGTGACCTCGCATTCTCATCATGACCATCATTCTCAAACAACCTTGTCCTCATCAAGTATGAAGCTTAGTTCAAGCAATACCAAGATCATCACTCAAAACATCTTATTTCAACTCAAGCTCAGGTTTTCTTAATCACTTTCTCAAGTAAATAATCAATTATCAAATATTCAAATACACAACAAAACTATACGTTCTTAAAACCAAGGATCAACAAGTCTTATTTATCAAAATTTGCATAACACATCATGCTCAACGAGTAAACAAGGTAAGCTCATATGTCAAGAAATCCTTTATAGGTTCACGTATAAGAACTACTCGGCAACAAACACTACAATCAAGCTTAAAAGCACATGAGTATAATAATTTGTAAAGCATCTTTTATATAGTCTTATTAACCATATTCACAACTTGATAAGCATAACACAAGCTTACAAGTGTAACAAGTTCCCAAGGTCTCTCATTTATATAACCTTATACACTTGACCATATCTTAGCTACTCTTATAAGATTTCTACTCATCAAATACATTAGTCCTAAAATATTCAAATAAGATACTCGCACTTAAAGGATTCATAAATAATCAGAGAGTAAACAAGGACAAGTTTACTTTGGCAAAAACCACTTCAAGTCGAGTCAAACTCATAAGGCATCACAAGTGGCGCTGTTCGAGCCCGAGATTTGGAGACGGGGTTTGTTGAGGCGGCAACGGAGCTCTGTAGGTCCGGGGAGGAGGGAGCTTCGTTCGCCGGAAATGGCGGCCTCAGATCTAGTGTCGAGGGATCAAGTCGGCGAGAGAGTGAGGTTGGCGACGTTGGCTTTGATGAATGAAGGCGGAGAAGAGCGGCCAGGTGCGACGAGGAGCATGAGAGAGATGAGGGAGCCATGGGAGGTGAGGAAGCTCGGCTGAGGTTCGACGGAGGGAGGAAGGAGGAAGGGAGGTAGAGGTGGCGGCTTCGAGCTCGAAATTGCGAGGTGAGAGAGAGATCTGAGAGAGAAGAGAAGTTCAGATCCGAAATTGAGGGGCGGCGGACGAACAGGATAGGCGGGAGAGGGCGGGGCTTCCATGGGAGCTCAGATCCGGAGCCATAGAACTCAAAGGGACCTCTGAATCGAGAGAGAGAGAGACCGAAGAGGCTGAGTGGACTGTGAAGGAGAAATGAATAGAGCAGCTAGGGTTAGGATATTAAGTATATATATATATATATGCCCCGACAATTAGGCTAGATAGAATTACGAGAATTCACAAAATCAATCCGCTATTTTCATATTGTTAAAACTCTTCCATAATGATTAACAAAATTCACCCGATGCGTTTTACTGAAATTAAAATGTCATAGAGATTATCATGTTCAACTCAAGATAAAAAAAATATTTTGCAGTCCCGGTATAAGAAAGCGGAATAGATATGTTTTTAAATTGAACACAAGTATATGCCGGAATTTGCTTTGAGTGAAATTGAAAATCATTTGGATCAAGGACGAAGATTTTCAAAATTTCCGAAATCTCAGAAATTTAATATTGAATTTAAATCATAATTCATAAAATAATATTTTAAAATTTCGGGTCTTTACATTCATCCACCTCTAAAAACAAGTCTCGTCCTCGAGACTAAAATCCTTTTTTAAAAGCAACAAAACATTTTGAGTACTCAAGTGAGCTCTTTCTATGTCAGTCAACCAAACTTCAAGGATTCAAGAAGCAATTTATCCACCTCTAAGGGCTAATCCCATATTCCACTTCCTAAGTTCATTCTCATTATCAGTTTCAACATCAAACTCAAATATTAACAAATCCAAAGTATCATCATAGCGAAAGTCATAATTAACAGGTCATATGATCACATAAATCTGTATTCTTCTATCAACCAGGAAAGAACACAATCATCATACTCGCACATCATCACCAACCCAAGAGGGCATATTCCGCATCATGAAGAGCATAGGACCAGACAACGAAAGGCACAATTCACAGACTAAAAGACATCTAGAGTACACTCACTATCAAGCTCAAGAGCTATCTAGCACGATATCAAGGTGTGGAAAACAAATATCATCATAAATAACATATGCACTCAGAAGGGAAAACATAACTCAATATGTTAAAAGGTCAGCATGTTGGCCCACCACACTTCCACTATACCACTCTCATCAATCTAGACGACGCACTCTTGATCACACTATAGATAATTACACAAGGGTGACACAAGGCCTAAGTTGTAACCGAAGAAAAGAGACACTAAGAGACAATTTGACTAACTCTTGACATGAAAATAGACTCGAATAGTATCTGGTAAGGCTGAACATGAGAATTTCGCCGATGCCCATGGGAAACCCTTAAGGTTACGATCGCATTACTCAAATCATCATGTAACACTTCAAGTCATAATGCACATGACGTTATAATCTTACACACTAACATGAACCTATCTCAGAAGGCAATGGTAATATGATTTTAGTGTCAGCATTGTAACATATGGTACGGTTCAAGGTAAATAACCTAACATGACTAGAACAACATCAATACACATACTACTATCAAATCAAATCTGCACTGGCAAGGAATATCACATAATATGGCTAAGAAATGCTATTAAGGTACAACATTCATATATACATAAGATAGATTTAATAACCTGTCACCCGAATATAACTAGATAGACTCAGCACATGCTTGAGAGAATCCTATATGCCACTATGTGTAAGAGAACTAAACAAAACATGTAAGGAATAGTGTCAATCATGTCTTTAAAGTCACAAAGAAATATCATATAGTTTACTAGAAAAAGACAAGTGTAAGTGTGTGCTTCATGCAATTGTGTCCAAGGCATGCATCAACACATATTTCATACCACTATAAGCTCAACATGGATAGTACAATATCAATAATTCCTAAGCAAGATGTGGTGTGTAGACATGCAACTGCAATTTAAATTATAAGGGCGAACGTACGAGCACACAAGGCTTAAAACTATCTGTGCATAATGAGTATAGCAAGACATCATGTGGTAAAAGTAGCATGTGCAATATTATTGCCTACGCATGATACTATTCATATAAAATAAAGTATGATGGTGTTAAAAGATAACAAGGTCGCTCTAATGATATTATTCAAAATGTGGAAGCAATCATAATTTCATAAAATCATATCACAAGGGTGAATATGCACGATAAGTACACTACCAAAACCCTATTACATGAGTGTTCATATAAATAGTATAGAGAGTGCAATAAATCCCGTAATCATTTTCTCAAATACTTAATTTCCAAATAGTATTAATAACATATGGCAAGGTTTAACTACGCATAGTTATGATCTAATCAATTACCATGACGATACACAAACAGTCAAAACAACTATATAACCACACAACATTAATATATGTGAAGTATAATCGAAAACGATGTGAACCTAAAATGCTGATCACTAAACATGGATATATAGAGTATAAGGATATAAATATGCATGCCAACTCAGATATAGGTGGTAGAAAAGGCACAAGCGGAGCTATCATGAGTCATGCAGTAATAGTAATCAATCGATGTTATAATTAGGGTGTAAAACCAAATAATCATTTCCTCGAAAGTAGAGATCATATAAGGGATAATAGTAGCACACAACACAGTAGGATGGCACATAAGTAGCATGTAACAACATACGTGAAAGTAACTCCTAACAAGCCAAAATGATCATGCGAAAACATAGCAGAAGCAAGAGGGATGTGTAAAAGGGATAATACGACAATGAAACAGTAGTGACTATCTAAAGTTGCTCAAAACGTCATGATGTGCATATACGTGTCAACAAGAAATGAATATTACAAGTAACTAAATATAATGTCATATTAAGTCAGGGATGCGCAAGTGTGCCTACAACCAAAACTAATAATAGCTTCCAAGGGTAGCATATTACAAGAGAATAACACGTTGTAGCTACAGTGGTGGGTGGTCATGCGACGTGTGAGGTTCTTAAGACATAACAACCATAGAGTTATAGCACATGTTAAGATGGAACAACGATGAAAGGCACATAGCTAAACAAGACTTAAGCACATGAGACATAAAATCATAGCATAGCTAAACCGATATCATTTAACAAGTATAAGCGGACAAAGATCAAAGATCATGTGCGAGAGCATATAAGAAGGATGACAAGTCTACCACAAACCCACGATAGAAATAATAAAGGGATGATGGAGATGGGACATACATGCATAACATAACTAATTCAATTAGGTCTAACATTCTTAAGCATTCAAAAAGGGCAAGCGGTAACAAAAGGGAGAATGAAAGGACTTTCATGCATCTATAATTAAGAGTGCTAAATAATGATGATGGAGAATAAAGTCACAGTTCATAAATATATGATATACCTATCAACAAAGATCCAAATAGAACTAGTATATAACACAACAATGCATCAAAACATGAAAACACAAACGAGACTACAATTATAACCAAATAGGAGTTTCTCAGGGCAACATCGACTCATCCCCACTGACTCCATAACCCATTTTGAAAAGAATCTTAATTGTTTCTTAGGAAAACAATATCCTTTTGGGTGGACATTAATCATAAGGAAGATCTTTAATGAATTTCCTCGAGTGAACAAAGACATCAAAAGACTCCCGGTACAAAAGATGGCATCCAACAAATTCCTAAGAGTCACGCATCAAAACCCTCTTTTTGTTGTACTTCCTTAGGACAATTAACTCTCCAACTTATATATACCCGTCCGCAACAGACTAGGTCCCTAAGGTTTAAAACATAGATAACCAATATAAAGGAAGGAGAGAAATGAGGGAGAATCAAGGCGACAACAAAATAAGATAAGGGCATTGAATCCATGAAATGAGTAGGGCAACCATCATAAGTCAAGACTCTTGTCCACATCCTAAGAATGAAATACCTGGAAACGCAACATATCGCCATTCCCAAAACCCCACTATTAGGAGCAACACGAGTAAGTGACAACCAAGTTGGATTCGGTGAATAGGATGGTGAGAAAACATACTCTAGACCAAAAGGGAAGATGATGTCAATTAGGAACAACATATCAAGGAGAACATGTGGAGCATATAAGACATCTCATCATATAAGTTAGGTTGTATAATCTCTTTCCCTAACCAAGTAAACAAGCAAGAATAACATCATCTTATCGGAATAAGGGACATGTAAGGTATCAATTATACCAGTCAGACAATTATAGGATATCGAGTAGTGACATAAGCAAACATCATGAATAAATATCATCGTTTATACGAACAAGATAGCGGTGCATGACATAACTTTACAAAGTCTCATAAAGTCACAACATATGAACGATAACACGCTGAGGGTAGGAGGCACAACGCTATATCAATCACATAGGTTCTATTTTATGAATAAGGAGTTATGTCTGTTCATTGATTCACACACATTTTAGTCGAGTTGTATACACATGGTCCTCTTTTAAACGAATTTCACATAAGAGAGAAATATCATTAAAACTCATCATTTAAAGCATGTAAAGCATCAGCTAAATAGATCATGGAACAATATCATGCCAAAACATATCGAATAAGCATATAAGCGGTGCATTTTGTAATCCCTACAAGTATTCCATAGGCATCCCCATGAAATACTTGTATAAGTATCACAAAATCATCACAATGTTCTCACTAGATCCGACCAAGTACTTTACAAGCGTCCTTGTAAAATACTTGTGTCGACTCTGTGAAAACATAATCATGTAAGCAAGAATCAACAATTTTATATCAAGAATCTGAAGTCCATAAGCATTTCTTATCAACTCAACCTCGAAGTCTCATAGTCAGAATATCGTGGCTCTCAAATCAACGATCATAATTTCTCAATCCTCAAACCATAAGTTTTTCCATTAACTGGAGTAACGTTCTCAAGCCTGAGTTCCCAAGCTTTCAACTAACCAGTACAAAACATCAACCACAACCATGTAAATTCTCATAATCTTGTCTCATATCCTCATCAAACCAAGGGTTAAAAGGCACCCAACAATTGCCATCATAAGTGATATAAGTAACAGAACAAGTATGCAGGAGTAAGCACATCAACTAACAACCATAAGATCTTAATTATCAAAATGGTAAACTTTCCCATCAACTGGTGTAGAGTCTCAATTCTAATTCTATAAGCTTTTCAATTAACCAGTGTGCAACATCAGCTCCATCTATATATATATATATATATATATATATATATATATATATATATATATATATTTTCATATTCTAATCTCATATCCATCTCAACCAATGACCCAAAAGGCACTAAACAATTGCTATCATCAATAATGTAAAGAAGAAAAGGATTGATAAGAGCATCAAAATGAAGAGTAAGACTGTGAAGAGGAAGGGAGAGAAGAACGCAAGTGAACAGAATGGACATGCTCTAATAATCGCCTACATTAACAAGAAGTCACATAAATCGACACCATTTAACAGCGAATAACGAAGGAATAATTCCCTAACAAGAATTGTATGTAGGAAGGATCCCTCCTCTACCAAGTACTGCAAGAATACAATATACTCACACACGCTTCCCTTCAAGCAAAAATCTTGTAATAACTCACACACTAATATCAATCCTATGTTCGTAAGAAACATTCTATCTCCATGACTACCCGATCGAACCCCGATCCTTACCTCTCAAGGTGATTATCTTATTTATCCATATTAGATTCATTTTGCCCTTGAAAAACATTCAAAAATCATGGAAAACAATTTGGGGATATTTTATTTACAAAACTCAAAATCTCCATTCTATTTTACAGCTTATTTGTACTCGGATTGCACAACCTGGCTCTGATACCACTTTTGTAACGGCCCAGATTATAAAATCCGGGTTACGTTTAGAGGGAAGAATTATCCCTCTGCTAGATCTTGCAATCCAAGTACGAGCTGCTTAATTATTATCTCCAAATTATAACCTTATTCGTGTCTTAAGAAATAAGAGATGCAATTCAAGAAAAGGGAGTTTCAAACCCTCGACGGTCAAATAATTCAAAGATGATTTTGTGCTTTCACACGGAAACCTGTCCGATTGCAACTAGTCAAAACTCACAAAGGAACAAAAAGAGTTTAACTCAAAGTAAATACAAAACATTTCTAAATGACAACCTTAACCAAAACATTTGTAAATCCACTGCAATAGCTGCGAAGTCTTCTTAACACTCTCGTCCCATGAGAAAACCCCGCCATAGAAGCAATCCGCAAGCAAAAGGGAGCGGGTACCTGACACTATCCACGAAGTCAGGCCCGATAATCGCCTAAGCATGCTTTGACAGTTACAATATGCAGGAAAACTGTAAAGGGCCCAAGGCAATGCCAAGTGGCATATCCCTCTCCTACCTCTGCACCCCTTCCTCGTTGTGGTGCACAAACCACGACATCATCATATCATATCATCTTATCGCTTGCCCGATGGTGCTGGGCTATCATATCATGCTCATATCGACTCGATTGACTCAGGGCAAATCCGATGGGACTGGGCTACCCTATGACCCTAGCAAAGACTCTAGGACTATCACAGATAACGGCCATTCTATTTCAAACACACATAGTAACCGTATGCTCAGTTCAATGCAATCCTAGCATGATACTACATGGCATGCTTTAATATGCAACAACGACTACACATCACATGACACATCAGGCAGGAGGTCCAGGTTACTGAGTAAGTCCCGTAGGATACTTACCTGGAGTCTTCACATCTAATTAGCCATCAAACAAGCCACTCAGAAATCATGCCTCGGCAACAAGCCACTCAGAGAATCATCCAATCACACTAGCAAGTAATAAGCAAGGGAATAACTCATCAATACATATTTAATCAACACACAAGCAAGTCTCCAAGTCATCATAAGACTAATAATATTTTATTCAAGTGACCTCGCATTCTCATCATGACCATCATTCTCAAACAACCTTGTCCTCATCAAGTATGAAGCTTAGTTCAAGCAATACCAAGATCATCACTCAAAACATCTTATTTCAACTCAAGCTCAGGTTTTCTTAATCACTTTCTCAAGTAAACCATCAATTATCAAATATTCAAATACACAACAAAACTATACGTTCTTAAAACCAAGGATCAACAAGTCTTATTTATCAAAATTCGCATAACACATCATGCTCAACGAGTAAACAAGGTAAGCTGATATTTTAAGAAATCCTTTATAGGTTCACGTATAAGAACTACTCGGCAACAAACACTACAATCAAGCTTAAAAGCACATGAGTATAATAATTTGTAAAGCATCTTTTATATAGTCTTATTAACCATATTCACAACTTGATAAGCATAACACAAGCTTACAAGTGTAACAAGTTCCCAAGGTCTCTCCTTTATATAACCTTATACACTTGACCATATCTTAGCTACTCTTATAAGATTTCTACTCATCAAATACATTAGTCCTAAAATATTCAAATAAGATACTCGCACTTAAAGGATTCATTAATAATCAAAGAGTAAACAAGGACAAGTTTACTTTGGTAAAAACCACTTCAAGTCGAGTCAAACTCATAAGGCATCACAAGTACAACAAATTCTCGTCACGTACTTTATATAACTCAATAGCCACATGTGTTAGTTTATAATTAGCTGATTCTGGTTATATCTAAACAAATAGAATATGCTACACGATCATCTAATCGAATAGGAATCTTAATCGGTTATCCAACACAAGTACTAACTTATTTTTGTATGCCCAAGTAATCCAATTCTTAGAACTACCTGAATCCATTAATCAATTCCCACTTACTGCCCACTAATTCCATTTCAAATGAGGTGATCGGATTTTCACTCATAAAAGCTAGCAAAACATTTATAATTAGTCGATTAACAATCCAAACATGGGGAATTTATAAATCCGAGTTCACAACACAATTCTGATTCATCCAAAACCAAATACGCAAGTAGAGTAATCAATTGAAAGCCAAACTTAGCCCATGGTGTTTCATCGATAAGGTCGCAACTGATTTTAAGAAGAGAGCCCAAGAGTTATACCCAATCTAGACGTCGATTGAAGAAGGATTTCAGATTCAAGGGCCCTGATTGAAGGGCTCAGGCTCGCGAGGTCGTCGGCGTCGGGCTGCAACGGAACTCTGACCCCGTCGGGATCGAGAAGAAGAGTGATGGAGAGAGCCCAACGTTGGCTCGACGCTCGGCCTAGGATTCGCTGGTGGCTCATCGTCGATGAAAGCAACCCAAACTCGGCCATCGATAGAGAGGGAGAGAGAGAAGCGGCGCAGTTCGAGCCCGAGATTTGGAGACGGGGTTTGTTGAGGCGGCAACGGAGCTCTGTAGGTCCGGGGAGGAGGGAGCTTCGTTCGCTGGAAATGGCGGCCTCAAATCTAGTGTCGAGGGATCAAGTCGGCGAGAGAGTGAGGTCGGCGACGTTGGCTTTGATGAATGAAGGCGGAGAAGAGCGGCCAGGTGCGACGAGGAGCGTGAGAGAGATGAGGGAGCCATGGGAGGTGAGGAAGCTCGGCTGAGGTTCGACGGAGGGAGGAAGGAGGAAAGGAGGTAGAGGTGGTGGCTTCGAGCTCGAAATTGCGAGGTGAGAGAGAGATCTGAGAGAGAAGAGAAGTTCAGATCCGAAATTGAGGGGCGGCGGATGAACAGGATAGGCGGGAGAGGGCGGGGCTTCCATGGGAGCTCAGATCCGGAGCCATGGAACTCAAAGGGACCTCTGAATCGAGAGAGAGAGAGAGACCGAAGAGGCCGAGCTGACTATGAAGGAGAAATGAATAGAGCAGCTAGGGTTAGGATATTAAGTATATATATGCCCCGTCAATTAGGCTAGATAGAATTACGAGAATTCACAAAATCAATCCGCTATTTTCATATTGTTAAAACTCTTCCATAATGATTAACAAAATTCACCCGATGCGTTTTACTGAAATTAAAATGTCATAGAGATTATCATGTTCAACTCAAGATAAAAAAAATATTTTGCAGTCCCGGTATAAGAAAGCGGAATAGATATGTTTTTAAATTGAACACAAGTATATGCCGGAATTTGCTTTGAGTGAAATTGAAAATCATTTGGATCGAGGACGAAGATTTTCAAAATTTTCGAAATCTCAGAAATTTAATATTGAATTTAAATCATAATTCATAAAATAATATTTTAAAATTTCGGGTCTTTACAGGTCAAGCTTTTCCATAATATTGCCCTCGTCATCGATTTTCTTTCGCCATGTATACAAATTCCCACTCATAGGAAGGTCAATAAAAAAACAAGTATTTTTGAAAGACGTGAGTCGTTGGAATCGATGACCATTGTTCTCTGTGTCACCGTTCTTTTCTATGCTTGATCCAATTTCGTTTAGATCTCCAATAACCATACAGGACATTGTTTCTCTTAATATGATGTTTGTGAGAGTATCCCAAAACGATTCTTTATCTCTTTCATGTGGGGGTCCGTATACTATGAGAATAGTACAACTGAAATTTTTATTTGTATTAGAATATTTGAGACCGATAATACGAGGCAAATGGATACTCACCGAAATCTGTTCACTTGAAAGATTGTTTTCGTTCCACAAAACGCCAAGACCATCGGTCCTACCACTGGACGGAGACCAAACGGCGTTAGTAAAACATGTGTTTTCCATGTTTTATCATCCGAAATTTTCTCAGTTTTAGTTTCGACAAGAGCAAATACTTGGATATGTTTGTTGATTCTCATAGCTTTAAGTTCTGTCCATAGGTTCTTATTGTCGATACCTCTAGAGTTCCAAAAGCAATTTTTCACGATACACTTTGTTTCTGTTCATGCCTACGAAGTTGTGTGGGATTATGAACCGACAAGAGTTTTCTCAATAAAATCTTTGTAATTTGGGTAAATAGGGAGTTTATTAACAATAAACTAATAACATTAGTAATTTATTTCATATGAGAGAGTTTAGTCTTAGAATTTTTAGGATTAATCAATATTGTAGTTCTACACATAATAAACCACTCATTTTGATGTTGGGCTGAACAAAAGTTACACAGTTTGATATATGTTAACATCCTTTTTGTTTTAGAACGTTTTCTTTTCCTTTTTAAACGGAGACTATGGATAATGTAAGCAAGCTTGAGAAATCCAGGATTTTGATCAAAGTATGTGTAAGATATAGACAATAATAGAGTTAATAGGAAAAAGTCATACCAATATAATGTATCCTTAATAGCTTTGCTGTTAACATAATAAGTATAAGAAATGGATTGTCCAATAGGAAATCGATAGTCAAGCACCCTAAGTGACCAACAGTTAGCCACAGGAGGAACATTTCTCCACCAAAGAAGGGTAATTGATGGGCCTTCCACCCAAAATGGTAAGTGTATTTGGTAGCCATGAACAACAGGTGTGCAATTAGAGCAAGCTACTACACAGAACTGTTTCACAATAGATAAGCAAGTATAATAAGGATTGTTCATTGATTTGCACACACAGTGGGCATTTACAAAACATAATACTCTTAGAATGTAATTATAATAAGTAATCACTTTATAGCTATAAGCAAATAAGTTACCATCATACCTAAGCTTTTCCCTGTCGATCGTTTTTCCCTTACACTTCTTCTCAGCATGAGACGACTGCTTCCTCTTTTCACCATCATGGGAGTTTTCCAACTTCACAGGCTGAACATTGTCCATGGATTTATTTGAGCCATTTCGGGAGGTAGTCTTAGGGATCTTTGATACACCATACATTCTTAACCATTCAACATTACACATATATACCGAACTATCACGCAAAAATAATAGAAGAAACTTACACCAACAACTATCTCTGGGTTTACCACAGGTTAAATTTGTCCAGCAAGCTAATTTCCTATAACGTTTATTCGTCATACCCTTCAGCAAGGATAGAACAACACTAGTTTTTCCAGGGTTGTTCATACACCACATGAGTTCACATTTGGAAAACTTTTGCTTCCTTGCCAAGCTCAACTGATAAAACACCAAAAGAGATGAATCAGGAGCGGCAAAGGGAGTTCTCAGAGGGAAAAATTCCCGGTTTGGCTTGGCTTTATGTTCCAAGGATGCATCATAACCCTTTGTGAAATGCAGAACAGCCACAAGATAAACCATTGCTGCCATACCCTTATTAACATCATCAGGGTTTGTAAACAGTAGCAATAACACACAGAAAGTTTTCTTCCACATCTTTATGCACATTGATATCAAGACCAGTGATCACACAGAGAAAAAAGATAGGCCACTTTGAATAAAGAGTGTATACCAAAATAAACAAGACCTTGAATTCACTTTGAAATTTCTCCTTACTTCGGCATGCATATCTAGAAAAGGCACAAGCCGAGCTATCACATCGCAAATCGAACCAGTTAAATGTAATATTGGTAGACAGAAACTCATCCAATGTAAATTTCCACATATACTTGAACCAATTCCGGATCACCTTGGCCACAATTTGTAAGCCAAAGAAAGATGAGAATGGAGCAGTATGAAGGATAGCCGATATATTCTCCCTCACATATCCTAGAAACGGGATCAACCACAACCAGTTGATTACGAGCCTCCAGAGCGACTTCCCATTGCTAGATCTCAATTTCTTTTTCTTTTTTCAATCATCGGAGTAAAGATACCCCTCAGGGAGTTTATAGCCCTTCGGCTGTGTCAAACCCTTGCGGGGGATACTCATTGGGGGAGACAGGATCATTTGTTCCCTTTGATTTTTTTCTTTTTGTCAATCTCAGATGGTGCCATAAGAAACACAATTAGGCAGATATGATTAGTCAGTTGATAGATTATCAAAGGGGAGTAAAGGAAAGAGAGAGAAGAGGAGGAGAGGAAGAACCTCACCTCACCGCGTGCTCCAACAAGGAGGATAAGGAAAATAGAGAGAAAGAGTGCGAACCACCACGGAGAAGGGATCAGGCCATCGGGACGGATACATGATGCAGAGAGGAAGTGCATCCACCCCAAATAGGCAATTTGGGATAGCGCCGATACCCATCAGAGATACCGCATACGGCCAGGCCGTACACCACGGATTTGGCCACGGCGGCGACCGATTTGACCGGGGCGAAACCCTTGTCTTCAAATACATTTTCAGAGATACAGATCTAGTACGTACCCAATCCAAAGAAATTAGCACATAGGATTGGCGAAGAGGCAAACCCCCAAAACACAGCGATAGATTGATTGATCGAAAGCTTGCCAACACAGGATCCACGAAGGCATCCGGCAACAAGAACTCGAAGGGGGCTAGAGCCATCATCGATCCCGGACCACATGTACAGGATTTCAGAGGGTGGGTAGATGAGGAATCGATTTCTCGAAACCTAGATTACTTTGTTTGGGTTTGGACAAGGGGATTGTTTCAATTCTCACAAGAGAGAGATGGGCAGGCGCGTTCAGCGCGTTCTTCGCTAGAGGGAGGAGGCATTTTTTGTAGTAAATGTCAATTCTAAAAATGGAGGGAGTATAACTTTAACTACTTTATTAGATATAATAATAGTTTAAATTTAATAACTTTATTTCATTCTTTTTGTTTGAAAACAACAACACAACAATTATTACAGTATCCGATGAGGTCTTATGTAAAGCAAGGTTTGGACTCAAGAATTGTGCATTATTTCCCACCGAGGGCAAGAGGATATTGCATGTGAGACCTATTGCGTAGTGTATAATGTAAAAGTACTAACAATAATAGATATGAAAAAGTTATGTAAGAAACTTATTAAGTATGAACAATGCATGCATTAAAGTTGACGAATCTCATTTTGAGAATCCCATGGTTGCGGATTCTGGATCGAGTAGAGCATGAACGAATCTGGGTGATCAAGCTTAATCGTCCGCAGTCTGCAAACTTGTCAAAACGTGGGAAAACCCACAAACTCACCAAATGGACACATGTGTCTCGTCCTAATGAACACTTGACACTAAACCAAATGGTTGAGAATCAAACATGTAGTTTATTCAATTTTATTTTAAAAAAAAATAGTAGTTTTTCACAATGTTTTTATAACTAGTTTGGATATAAAGAGAGGTTGGGTCTACGGTACTCTCGAAGTAGGTTTTTTATGTGAGGCTATTTTCTATGATTACACAACTTAAGGCTAGTAAATGCAACACCTTGAAAAGTTGGAATACAATTAGTAATTTTGTAAAGAAGTAAAGAACACTGACTTTTGGAGATTCTAAAAGCCATATATGCATCCAAAAATGAGCGTGCAACCTTTGTCTTGTCACAAATGGCCGAATGCGTCATCCTCACGTACCACATCCACAGATCCACCACCTCAACTCACCATTCACCAACGCCACACATCCCCCTACTTTTTTCCAAACCTTTTTGCCCTTTGGTATGGTATCTCTAGCTACTCTGAAATTCTCTTACAGTTTAGGACTCTTCATATATTTTAAACTTTAAGGTATTGTTTTTTTTTTTCTATTTTTTTTCCCAAAATGGTAAAAAAAAAAAAACAGAATTTTGAAACAGCTAAAAACTATTTGGGATTTAACCAAAGTGACTCTGGCCCAATAAGGAAAAATCTATATAAAATATTAAAATAAAGGTCTGAAACGACGCCTGGTGCGATTCACATACGTGTCATTTTTTTTGAATTAAAACGGTGTTATTTTTGCGTACGTGTCATATTTTAGATTAAAATGGTATTACCTTTTTGAGCCACATCAATTAATAAGTCAATATAGTTAGGTAAAAAAACTTATCTTTTTAGATCAAATAATCTATCCAATAATATTTTTATTTGTAAAATATTATTTAACTTTGTAATCTAAAACAAATATAATATTTAATTATTCTACATCTACGTTGCTGATTTTTTTTAGATATTAATATTTTACTTTAGCCATTTAAACTAAATTTAAGGTTTAACCAACCTATAAAAAGATCATGTAGATAATTTTTTTAAAAGTAACGTATAAACCTATAAATCTATTTGGACAATTTTTTTAGATATTAATATTCAACCTTATATTTTAATTAGTTAGAAAACTTATCTTTTTAGATCAAATAATCTATCTAATATTTGGTCAATTATTCTATGTTTTAGATCAAATTGAGTATAATTTCAATTTGCGTTTTAAACTCCAACAACCGTTTATCAAATTTTATGATTAATCCAAATTCAAACATGTTTACAATCTAAAAAATATAACACAATTGAAAACTATATATTTACTTTATATGGAGTAGTAATTTATATTAATTCACATATATTTTATATAATAAAATTTATTAAAAAATCGCACAACGGGCGATTAATAAAACTAGTAAAATAAAATAACAAAGTCACTGTTTTGAACAATGACTTTATATTATTTTTTTATTTCCAGCAAAAATCGTATTTAAAAGGAGAAACTAGAAATATATATATATAGGTAGAGTCAGTTTTTTTTGAAACTAAGAAAGCAATTAGGGATCAATAAATCCCAACTTGCCGCAGCTAGACCTAGGGCGCTTTTGTGGGCGAGAACACGAAGTTCCGAATCTTCCTCTAACGGCCCGTCGGCAGGGATACTATAGGCAAGGCTACCAATCCTATCAAGTATAATATTTATTTCTTGGAAATATGACAAAAAGAAACATTAAAAAAAGCGAGGGGGACTCTTAAAGAATACAAAGGGGACTTTGCCCACTCGTCCCGGGGTTCTGATTCTGCGTTCAAATCTCTCGTTCGCAGGGACGCTCTTGGGTGGTGATACAACCGTGGTTCACACTCCCCAAACTCTCGCCTGTATAAAAAAAACAAAGGGGACTTTGCTCACTTCTATTTTTGTTTTAAAACAAAAAACGTCGGTAGTAGAACTTTGCCCACTTCTACAATTGCTTTGCACATGACCTGGCCCATTTTTTTTTAAAAATAATGGCATAGTTGTTGTTTCAAAGAGCGGCTCTCTCTCTCTCTATATATATATATTATAGTTTCTCCTTTTAAATAAGAATTTTGCTGAAAAATAAAAAAATACAAAGTCATTATTTGAAACAACGACTTTCCTATACCCTTATATTGATATGTTTATAATATTTTATTATGAAAATTCCTATTTTATTATGAAAATACAAAGTCATTCGGTGCATCACAAAATTGTTTAGGGTATAAATAAACATTGAAAAAAAATTTTAAAAAAATTTTTAGATTCTATACCCTTATATTGATATGTTTATAATATTTTATTATGAAAATTCCTATTTAAAAATAATAAAAAATATTTTCTAAAAGAATCGATATTTTAATTATCTATATTTTTAAAACATAAATTTTTATAATAAAATTTTATAAACATATCAATATAAGAGTATAGAATCTAAAAATATTTTTAAAATTATTTTTCAATGTATATTTATACCCGATATAATTTTGTGATGCACCGTAGGGAGAACAAAGGGGAGTAGAGAATCCAGACTTATAAAAAATGCTTCATTTTGAATAGTTAGTTATAGATTATAGATATATTATAGATTATAGATATATATTATGGTGGTGATGACACCTCATCCTTTTAATAATTAGGTATAAATTATAGATATAGATTATAGATAGATAGATTATAGATAGAAGGTAAAAAGTATACCATACATCTCTGTAAATCCCCTAAAGAGGTGATGGCTTGAAGCTTCTCTACTAATTCAGTGTAATGTGATAAACGAAGGATTATGTTATATGTATCGATGACTGGTGCCGCACTCCAATGGACGGATCCTGGATCCGTTTCAACTACAATACAACACTTGTTCAATAATCATTGCAAGTTGTAAAAAAAAAATATATGGACGAATCCTTGATCCGTTCTAATAGATTAAAAGCAAAAAAGAAAGAAAGAAAGAAGTAGAGTATGAATAAACAACAACAACAACAAGAAGGGCGTATCATGGATCAGCCCTTGGTATATTTATAAAAAAAGAAGAAGAAAGACAAAAAAAAATACAAGGACAAATCATGGATCCACCCTATAAAACTCCAAAACATAGACATATCTTAGATCCATTCGTGTATTTTTTTACAACTTGCAAAGATTTTTGGATAGGTGTCAAGCTATGAGCTCTGGGTGAAACGAATCTAGGATCCATATGTATGGAGAGCATATAGCACCTATGGCGGGTGCATATAACCACCCCGTAAAGGAAAGGTGTATCATGCATAGTTGGTCGTACAATGCTTGAGCATACTTGGATTAGTTTTATTTCTTTAATTTATGTGCTTTTCACCCAAACATTACCGTAAATACAAAGGGACTCTCCTCTTCCCCTTTACATAGCACACACACAACTGCTTGCGCCCCCTTCCAATGCTTAACTATCCGACCTATTTAAAGTCGATACTTGGTAGTCAACCAAACAATGAGGGATTATTTTTTACTTTGAGCCCCTCTCTAAATCATGTCTCCCCTGTCCACTTCATGTCCTTTTTGCCTCGGAACATCATAAATCTTCATACATAAAATCCCTTTTTGCGGCAAGACAAAATGCTCTAAATTCAAGAAACTGCTCCATTTATTTGCGAGGTGGAATTTTAGCTCATCTCTCCCTCCTAGTAGGGCTTTGCAGATAAATATGACGTGGTTGATACTACACACGAAATCACATCAAAACGATACAAATTAAAAATACACAAAATGATATAGATACAACACGATTATGACACGAAATGGCTAAAAACGACAATAATCGCGTCGTGTTCGGATCGGCATATTTCCCTTCTCGGGAATCTGACACGACACTGTAAATTTTTTATTATTTTTTTAAATATTAATATTATGTGATAATACAAATATAATAATTGTCTTAAGATATCATAAAATGCAGTTTGTCGAGTTGGTGGGACGGGGTTGCTTGCATATTGATGTGGGCATGAGGCCCAAGAGGCCCACAACTAAAAACTATGGAATTAACAACCAATCGGCTTTTGTAAATTTGTGTAATTCACTTTTATACGCCACATTCAGGAGGGAAAAACAGGTTTTTATAATTACCATGTCGTGTTATATGAGTATCCGACACGAAACCGTGTTGTGTTCGGATCAGCCTTTTTTAGTGTTATTGGTTTTGGGTATTCGACATACCGTGTCCTGTCATGTCGAATACCCGAATATGCACAACCCAAACTCCTGGAAATCCTTTCCATGCCCACGAATCATCAACTTTTGGGACTGCACCCCAAATATTACCTTCCCTATAATTTGGTTGTGCTTGATCCATCTTATCCATATGCATGGTTTGCCAATAATAATGTCTCTTAATATTTTTTTTCAAATGTCCTGTGTAGTTTATTGAAAAATGACCAAATTGACGGTAATGCTTTATAATTTTGTACTATGTAGGTGGTTTTTTTGAAAAAGGAACCACCCCAGGGGGGTGGTATTCTAATTTTACCCTATAAACAACCAAACAGTACAAGTGTTTGTGTGTTTGTGACTTGCGTTTGTGGGAACTTAATTTGTGGAGTCGACCCACGATTGACGAACTACTTGTTTACTGTGACGCTGTCAGTGTCAAAACAACGAGACAAATTTTATAACTAGAGTTTCTCCGTCTTCCATTTTCTGGGCCCTGAAATGCAATTATCTCTCCAAACGGGTCACAAACTGCAATTTCCAAACCTCCTTGAGTCCTTTCGTCCCCGCATATATATACTAGTACTACTATTATTAAAAAGGGGCGAGTAATAAGTACCAAGAGTTAAAGAAGACGACAACAACAATCGAAGCACACCACCGCTCTCTGCTTATCAGCGGAGACTAGAGGCGGGTGGTTGCCATCTCCCCCTCTCTTTATCTCCACAAACCCTCATTCGCTCTCCTCCACAACCTCTCTCCCTCCCCCAATCTCTCTCTCGCGCTCGCTTGGCTTCCTCTTCCTTCGCCGCTCCCTGATCGCCGTCAATGGCGCTGCAAACGGCGCCCAAGCTGCTCTGCTCCGGCTACGCCGCCGGATTCCCAGCGAGGCCGCCGAAGCTCGTCTCTGGCGAAGGTTTTGTCTCCATCGACTTCATCGGCCTTCGCTGTCAATCGTCCAGGCGCCCCAGGCGGAGAATCGGAGTCTCCAGCGGCTCGCGCGGCCGTCTCCGTCCCGGATTTGACTTCTCCGGCACTTCCGTCGCCGCGATCAAGGCCGTACTTGATCTGGAGCGTGTGAGCTCTGCTTCCGGCGAGGTGGAGTCCAGTGTTGGAGTTCAGCAGGTGAGTAGGGGTTGAAACGGGAACTTTGACTTGTTATGGTCTCTCGTAGTAGAGGTCTTCCAGGAATATTTCAGTGTAAAGCTTTCGCCGTCTTTTCAAGCTTTTGCTTAATTCGTAATACTCTAGTGTAAATTGATCTACTGTTGGTTTCCTTTTTGAAATCTTGATTAGCTAGTTGAAGTATACTTGGGGTGTACGGGTTTGAAAATCGCTGTTGCATTTCTAATGAACTTATCTTTTGGTGTTGATCAGGCTGTAAATTTGGAGGACATAATCTCAGAGAGAGGGGCTTGTGGGGTAGGGTTCATCGCTAACCTGGAAAACAAGGGGTCACATAAAGTAGTTAAGGATGCACTGATTGCTCTTGGTTGTATGGAGCATCGCGGGGGCTGTGGAGCAGATAATGACTCTGGTGATGGTGCAGGTATAATGACTTCAATTCCATGGGATCTCTTTGATACTTGGGCCAATGAGCAGGGGCTCCCTCCTTTTGACAAGCTGCACACTGGTGTCGGAATGGTTTTTTTACCTAGAGACAACACCCTCATGGAAGAAGCCAAAAAAGGTGATTACACATGTGGCATGTTCATTGTAGTTTACCAGTCTTTATTGATTTAGATTGTGTAATTTTTGTCTATCTGGTATCCTTGCTTGCACAAATTCACACATGTTTCCGGGAACATGTTTCTTGTTGATAAAGACAACTCTATTCCAATACCATATGTAGTCTCCTTTTGCAATTCTGATGGTTATGAATTTCCATATCTGTATGCAGTTATTGTAGACACTTTTAAGCAAGAAGGGCTTGAGGTGATTGGATGGAGACCGGTGCCCATAAATATATCTGTTGTTGGTCGGAATTCCAAAGAAACCATGCCCAATATACAACAGATTTTTGTAAGAATTGCAAAAGAAGAAAATGTTGATGACATTGAAAGAGAGTTGTACATTTGCCGAAAATTGATCGAAAGAGCCATCAACTCTGAGACATGGGGAAATGAGCTTTACTTTTGTTCCTTGTCAAATCAGACCATCGTTTACAAGGGGATGCTTCGTTCTGAAGTTCTAGGAATGTTTTATTATGATCTCCAAAATGATCTTTACAAGTCTTCTTTTGCAATTTATCATCGGAGATTTAGCACAAACACTAGTCCTAGATGGCCGCTTGCCCAACCAATGAGGTTTCTTGGTCATAATGGAGAGATCAATACTATTCAGGTTTCACTCTTTTGCTAATCTTTCAAAACTAAATACTGGTTAACTTTTCCTGCAAATATTAATTCTAAAAATCGTCATGCAGGGGAACTTGAATTGGATGACGTCTCGGGAGACTTCGTTGAAATCCCCAGTATGGCGTGGTCGTGAAAATGAAATCCGTCCTTTTGGAAACCCCAAGGCATCTGATTCAGCGAATCTGGACAGTACAGCAGAAGTATGAACTAACAGCTTTTCTTTCTTAACTTTTACATCCTGGTTGGTGTAAACCAGGAAATGTTGAATGTTTTGTTCTTTCTTATGGTCAATTCATCTCTGCAGTTGCTTATAAGGAGTGGCCGTACCCCAGAGGAAGCTCTGATGATTTTAGTCCCAGAGGCATATCAAAACCACCCAACATTAACCATCAAGTATCCCGAGGTATGTATTCATCTTAAAAGATCTCACCTCCATTACTTTGTTTGTTATCACATAATTTCAGCTTTTGGATAAACCAAAACCACCCAACATTAACCATTAAGTATCCCGAGGTATGTTTTAATCTTAAAAGAACTTGACTCCAGTACTTTGTATTTTCACATAATTTCAGCTTTCAGGTTCTTCATAATGTTCCAAAGAAGTCTCTACTCAGTAGCTACTTAGGTTTTTTGCTGGATGGGGCGGGGTGGTGGGTGGGTTGAGGAGAGTCTGTAGCTACTTTGTTTCATTCAAATTTTAGCGCTGATTTTTATTTTTTAATTTAAATTTGATGAAGCAAGTAATCAACAGAAAGACATAAAAGAGTCTTCTTTCCAGATTTTTTTTAAACATCGCTGTAATGCTAGTTACATCATATGGAACTTGTTTTTTTGTGCTAGGTTCTTGACTTCTATAACTACTACAAGGGTCAGATGGAGGCCTGGGATGGACCTGCCTTGCTTCTGTTCAGGTAAAAATGCAAAGACAAACTTGTCCAGTTGGATGAATTTGGAAAGAGAACTGGATAAATAATAATTTTTTGAGAAGTTACGCTGTCACAAGCTTCCTTTTCCCTTTCCATTTCCTGGGGTTGTGGAGGGTTGTTGTTATTGAAGGCTTTGGGGTTTTTTTTTTGGCCCCCTTAAAATCTTGCTGTTTACTTAAGGATGACATTAACTTGATATGTATGATCTGTGTCAAAAAGGAACCTTATCAGTGATAAAAAAAATTATGCATTTAATGTTTGTGTAAATTTGGCTTAGCTAACATTTTTGAGTATTTGATCCTTCCAGTGATCAAAAAACTGTTCTTTGACAGAAAAAGTGTTGATGTAACTTGGTCATATTGTAAATTTGGCCTAGCTAACTTTTTCATTTTTTTTTAATCCTTCCAGTGATGGAAAAACTGTCGGTGCATGCCTTGACAGAAACGGTCTTCGTCCTGCTAGGTACTGGTGCACAGTAGACAATATGGTCTACGTGGCATCTGAGGTATGTCCATTTTCATTGTCGACTTTTCTTGCATCCTTTCTGGCCTTGAAGACAAAAATCATTGACTTAGGGTGTTCTAAAAAGCTGTGACAAACTAGCCCTGCTTCATGTTTATTACAGGGTTGAAGCAGGCTAGTTAGAGACTCTTCATGTTGTGCTGTTATTTTCTTTGTAAGTAGTATGTCTAGTTCTTTTAGATCCCCTTTTGCTCTATTTACAAATAGCTTGGTGTCCTTGAGCTCAATAGAACAAAAAAATATGCTTGAATATGAATTGTATTTCATTAGTTCAATAAGAAATTGGACTCTAACTTACATAGCAACAGGAGCTTACTTCTTTGTGGTTTTCCTGTGGTAATAGATGAACAGAGATGAAAAGAAAGTGTTACTCACCCGTAACTTATGTTGAGAAATTCTCAAGATATAAAATCGTCTTTATTTTTTTTAATTAATTGGTTCGTGCACCTTCTGTTCTTTGCTCAGTTGAATCACCCAGACTGCTATAGTTTAACTAATTCCTTCGACTTCTCAACTATCATTTCTATTCATGGAGTTATAGACGAGTGAGTACCTTCTACCTAAAACTGGGGGAGTTGGGTATTAATAAATAAAAGGCATTCAGCTAATAAGCTATCTATTTACAACCTGGCCAAAACTTATTCACTGCATATTTCGAACTCTTATGTGATTCCTAGAAATGGAAGCATGCTCTTACTTGTACCAAGAGTGAAAAATAGTTGCCATCTACTTTGCAGCGTATGCTATTGTGCTAAACTAACCCATAACATAATTTTCCCAATAAAAAAAGAAGAAAATCCGGGTAATTTTGGCCAATCAGTAACTTTGGTACTGCATCTCTTGATGAAAAATTGAACAAGTAGAGGCCGCATGTGGCTGTTTTTGGTTTATGGTAATATAGGGTCATACCTGTGTTAAAGTGGGATGTCAGAACTAATATTTCTTTTGTCTTTGGAATGTATTTGAATCACCAATCTGGATATTCAGAATTGATAGATCTATGTACTTATGGACAGAGTATTCAGGGTTAAAGTTAAATTAGCATGCATGAGGTACCGAGATGTCGTCGTGGATCTAGTTCATGATAGCTTAAGCTGTCACATGGTTCTGTAATTGTCTTATTCAATATCTCATCTTTACATTCAGGTTGGAGTGGTACCTATGGATGAATCTAAAGTTACCATGAAAGGCCGTCTAGGTCCTGGAATGATGATAGCAGCTGATCTGACTAGTGGTCAGGTAAGAGGAAAAAGTTCTGTGCTATTAAATTTGTAGTTCCTTTAATGAGAATACCACTATGTTACTCCAGTGCAAAGAGTGAGATGGTATGAAGCATAGCTTATTATTTAATTAAGAAATAGATAATAAATCTAAGAACCTTTGTTTCAAAAGTGAAGATACAAACAGGTTGTAGAAATCGTGGTCCATGACTCCATGTTACATTTTTAAATGATTATCACTTATCCAACTCCAACATAGTCATATATGACATGGTGGCCATTGGGTACTAGTAGTTTCCAATCCTTACAGTTTCAATTATTCAAGCATTGGTAATTACATCTTAGTCATGAATGATGCAGGTTTATGAAAATACAGAGGTTAAAAAGCGGGTAGCTTTGTCAAGTCCTTTTGGAAAATGGGTTGAAGAGAATCTGCGATTGCTAAAGCCAGTAAATTACCTTTCTTCTGCAGTATTTGACAATGAGACTATCCTGAGGCGGCAACAGTAAGAATTTTGATATGGTTTGGTTTTTATGTTATTATCATATGACTTTTGTCATCTTCCTTCTATCAATCTTGATTTTTCACTCATTCACTCTGTAACCTTTTCAAATCTCCTTGATCTTTTTAGTTTTGATGTTACACTGATGTGGATGTATAATAGTTGTGAAATTGATAACATTGATTTCAAGGAGTGTCTTTATGGTATTGCAATGAAGTTGGTCAAGTAGATCTCAGTCAATTGTTGCCCATGCTGGATGCTGGTGTGTTGCACTTTAAGTGCTTAATTTTAATTATAAATGCTACCCCTACAAACGGAAGTTTTTCTGTTGATAGTTTATGAAATAGCAAGTTGAGAATATAAAAGAAAAGAAAGTATCACACTTGTTGTAGTCATAAAAAAGGAACATGTAAAGCACTTGCTATGACTTGTGCTAGGTCCTAGATTTGTGATTTTATCATCAGATACTAATGTCGCTTGTTTAATAGTTCACCCTAACCTATCCTAGGATTACCACAGCAACCCACCTAGGTATGGCTTCAATGAACAAGTACCTTTTCGGCACACATAAATACCTGCAGTACTTGTTAGATGTGTCTAATCAAGGCCCATTTCAATGTACACTAGTTATGGGACAATGATAGGTAATAGATAACCAAAAATTTATTGTCTTTTGACTGAACAGTTGCATCATATTAGATACCAGGTGTTCCTTGGTCTGGGTGTATTTGCTTTTTTTTTTTTTTTTGGTATTAGCCATGAAAAGAGAAAAACTAGAAAGAAGTTTTCCCATTGTATTATTATTGTTGAAGAAGAAATGTTGTGCTTACTGAATATTGCATTGCTTTCATGTGTTCAGGGCATTTGGGTATTCCAGCGAAGATGTACAGATGGTTATTGAATCAATGGCTTCACAAGGAAAGGAACCTACATTTTGCATGGGGGATGACATTCCATTGGCAGTCTTGTCTCAGAGGCCACACATGTTGTACGATTACTTCAAGCAACGGTTTGCACAGGTGTACATTTACTCTTTTCTGTTTAGGGGTGCATGAATGGATGCCATTGCAAGTTGTTTACCTTTATGATATATTTCTGTATTATCATCACCTACATACTGCTGTGTGAAGCTATCTTAAGCACTCCCCAACCTCTTTTCTAACCCAGGAAAGGATGGTGGGGAGATGTTTGAGATTGACATCAATGCATAAATTTGATCTAGCTACTGAACTTGACTGTGGTCATATGATCCTGAACATGTTGGAAATGCAGAGTTTAGTAATCTCAAATTTGTAGATTGACAAGGTTGAGGTCTATACATGTCCATGGACGATATAAGCAAGTGCTTTGTATCATCATTTACAGGATAATAGATGAAGATGATTTGAAAGTTATGGAGTTTGGAAATTCTTTTGAATTCATATGCACAATGGAGTGTGTATCATGTAATTTAGGATTAATTTTGATCTTCTAATGTTTGCTGATACCAAACTTAGGTCACAAATCCTGCCATTGACCCACTAAGAGAAGGACTGGTGATGTCTCTTGAAGTAAATCTGGGAAAACGTGGCAACATACTGGAGGTTGGACCCGAAAATGTGTCTCAGGTCTGTTTAGCCACAACCTGTCTTGGTTCTTGCTGGATCCATTATTCTATTTTCATTGCTGTATACGTGGTTATAAGTGGAGTTAATATCGTTTTACTTTTAGTATCTATCATATCTACTAATCTCTTCGGATCATGCTGAAATCATCTTATTGTTTCAGGTTGTTCTGTCAAGTCCAGTATTAAATGAAGGGGAGTTGGAATCTTTGCTGAAAGACCCCCTTCTGAAACCCCAAGTTCTACCAACGTTTTATGACATAAGGAAGGGTGTTGAAGGTTCTTTGGAAAAAGCTCTTCATAAGCTTTGCGAAGCTGCTGATGAAGCTGTGAGAAATGGTTCCCAGCTGCTTGTTTTATCTGACCGGTCAGACGAGTTGGTAAGCCCTGATTCCGTCTCTTGTGCTTTCATTATGTCATCCTATTTGGTTATGTCTAGAGCCGATATTTTGCTGCAATTTTGTTCTGTCTTCAATGCTTAGTGTGCTTTAAAGTAGTTATTTTAGTTGTGGTCCTTCTCTGTGGTCATTTTGTCATAATGACTTAATGAGAGTCCTTGTGTGATTTGCATGGGTCTAAATATCCTCGCACATCTTTAACCTTGTAATTGCCTTCTCATTTTGTAGGCCTTGAGTTTAGTTGTGTTATTCATCTTATCAGTACTAGGAGTATATACCTGTGCATTATATTTATCTTCAATCATTTTATCAAGTAAAATTCCTACCTGTTAATTTGTTACAGGCACCAACTCGTCCTGCAGTTCCGATACTTCTTGCTGTTGGTGCTGTTCACCAGCATCTGATTCAAAATGGCTTAAGAATGTCAGCTTCCATTATTGCAGATACTGCCCAGTGCTTTAGTACTCACCAATTTGCTTGCTTGATTGGATATGGTGCAAGGTCATTTCTCCTTTTTTTGTTGAATTTGTCTATTCATTATCTTTACTCCTATACAGGTAAGTGTTTGTAATTATATAAATGATTATCACATTGAATATATGTTATGACTGGTTAAGTCTCACGGTGTGGTGACATGGTGATGTGGGTCAATCGTTAGCTGTTCTGCACATTGATGGATTTATTTATTTTTTATGATCCATCTAAATGGAACATTATCCATTAAATAGCTATGTACTGCTGAACTGTTGGTTTCCTCTACATTTAAGCATCTTTATTTGGCTCCAATCCTCTCATGCTTCCAGTTTGACTTGATTGTTTTTGCCTAACCTTACTCTTTCACTTCAATTTCTTATTGTGACCCCATCAAAACCTGTATTATCTTTCAGTGCCGTGTGCCCGTATTTGGCATTGGAGACATGCCGACAATGGCGGCTAAGTAGTAAAACTGTGAATTTGATGCGAAATGGGAAGATGCCTACTGTTACAATTGAACAAGCTCAAAAGAACTTCTGCAAGGTGTGTTTGTGGGTTCCTGATCCTCTTGTTCCTGCTACCATGCCTTTTTGCGTTCTTAAAACTTCACTATCATTATATGTTTTGATTTCCTTAATCCTTGCACCTGTGGAGTGGTGACATTGCTGTTTGTAATACTCGTGGTTTGATAGATATAGCATTTCGAATTGAGTATGAAGTTTACTATATTTGTTGTTACTCTTCATGTGTTTATATTTGTGAAAATTTTTCCTTCCAGGCAGTTAAATCTGGTCTACTCAAGATTCTTTCAAAGATGGGCATTTCTTTGCTTTCCAGGTTTGTGTTTTTTTTCCTTGAATGACTGCTCCCCTCTTATTATCCATACAGGTTTCATTTGATGTCTCACATCAAATTTCCTATTTAGTTATTGTGGTGCACAGATATTTGAGATATATGGATTAGGGAAAGATGTTGTTGATCTTTCTTTTTGCGGAAGCATTTCAAAAATTGGTGGATTGACACTGGATGAGGTAGTTGCCCTTTTAATTTATGGCCTTTTCATATTTGTTCAACTCAAAGGCTTCAATGCTTCATACCTACTCATGTTTAATTTTGTTATTTCACTATGCTTTTGTAGCCTGATGGTTTTTTCCTGTTTTGTTCTTGTTTATGATGTATTTTTATATTGTAGTTGGCAAGGGAGACTCTGTCCTTCTGGGTTAAGGCTTTTTCTGAGGATACAGCAAAAAGGCTGGAGAATTTTGGATTTATACAGTTCAGGCCAGGAGGTATACCTTGCATGACATGAATGCAGTTGATTGTTTATTCAGTTCCATTTATATTCATATTATTTCAAACTTCCTTATGAAATTATATAAATCAGAAGTGTAATACAACCCTTTTGATATGTTCTTGATGCCTGTCATTTTCTTTTTAAATAAATTTGAAGGGGAATATCATGGTAACAACCCTGAGATGTCCAAATTGCTGCACAAAGCTGTCCGCCAGAAAAGTGAAAGTGCATATGCAGTTTATCAGCAGCATTTGGCTAACCGACCAGTGAATGTGAGTTTTATGGATACGATTTTTCAGAAATGCTAAAACTAGTCGAAGAAGTAAAATCCTAACTAGGGTAATTTCCTGAAGAGTAACTTTCAATACGATGCAGGTTCTTAGAGATCTTTTGGAATTCAAAAGTGAACGTGCCCCTATTCCTGTGGGGAAAGTTGAACCTGCCTCCTCTATTGTTCAACGTTTTTGTACTGGCGGAATGTCTCTTGGGGCGATTTCCAGAGAGACTCATGAAGCAATTGCCATTGCGATGAATAGAATAGGAGGGAAATCCAATTCTGGGGAGGGTGGTGAGGTATGTCCTTTTGCTTCCTTTTTTTTTAAAAAAATCTTTTACAGAATTCAAGCTTGTGTTGTTCCTATTGATCCTGTCCACTGAGAATTAGGTTTCTGTCTATTTATTATAGGATCCGATTCGGTGGAGTCCTCTAACTGATGTTGTTGATGGATACTCGCCAACTCTGCCACATTTAAAGGGTCTCCAAAATGGTGATACTGCTACTAGTGCTATTAAGCAGGTCAGTTATACACACTCCAAGGGGTTCATTAGATTTCAATTTCGATTCTTACTAGTATTATGCTGTGTTATTTGATGGCAAATTGGCAATTGTAGCAAGTCTTGTTTTGGAATTTTAACTGTAACTACATCTTTAACAAATAGGAGGTAAAAGTAATGGGCATTCCTGTTCATGGCCAGTTTTGTGCCCGAAGATCTTTTCACTTGCTTGGATTGAGACGTGCTTCACAAAAGCTGTTACATTTTTCAGGTTGCCTCTGGGCGTTTTGGTGTGACTCCAACATTTTTAGTTAATGCTGATCAGCTAGAAATTAAAATTGCTCAAGGTGCAAAGCCTGGTGAAGGGGGCCAATTGCCTGGCAAAAAAGTTAGTGCATATATTGCAAGACTAAGGAATTCAAAACCTGGTGTCCCACTTATTTCCCCCCCTCCACATCACGATATTTACTCTATCGAGGATCTTGCGCAATTAATTTTTGACCTTCATCAGGTAAAAAGCATTTTGAGAGTCATTTTTTTTACATTACCCCCCCGGCCAAAAAAAATAAATTCTGGGACCAAATCAAGGATCTTGCTCAAGCATGCAATTATCTTGTCTGCAATGTACAGGTCAATCCAAAAGCTAAAGTCTCGGTGAAACTGGTAGCAGAAGCTGGAATCGGAACAGTTGCCTCTGGTGTAGCAAAGGGTAATGCTGATATTATTCAGGTAATAAATGTCCACATGAATTATAAACTACACTTGTGTCCTAGCCTTCATTTTGTTTTGCTATCATCTTTGTCTTTTTTATTTCATTTCAACAATTCATCTGCCGGGATAGGACACATACAGATTGTACTCACTGGATGGGATTGCATCTGTGTTTGGATCCGAAAAATGAAAATAAAACTAGTGATTTGAGAGCCAGATTCTTGCAATCAGCCACTATGATTATACTTGACAAGATTTCAGCAAATAACTCACTCTTAATCCTACTAAAAAGACTTGATAACTACAGTTAAAAATGGAAGAGAACATGGAGAAAATGCCTAAAATTTAGCAAGTGTGAATATCGGAAACATAAGGAACTAATTAATAAATGGGAAAACTGAAGTTAGAATTAAAAATAAAAAGAGTAACTTGGGTCTGTATCAGTGCATCCTCCTCAAAAGCCACCTTGTCCTTTAGGCAAAATGTCAATCCTTTCAATTGTTCCATATTACTTGCGGAATGTTAATCATGCCCCAGTTATCTTGATTGATGAGGCATGGATGAACTTGGTCAAACTTCCAGATTCTGTAAATATTTGTAATGCAGCGCAAACTTTGTTCCATTGTGTTTTGTAGATATCAGGGCATGATGGAGGAACTGGAGCAAGCCCTGTAAGTTCGATTAAGCATGCCGGTGGCCCTTGGGAACTTGGGCTTTCAGAGACCCACCAGGTCTAAAAGCATTCCTTTTTATATGCAAGTTTCTTCTTCTTGAGACGTTAACTGCAGAACTTGCTTCTAAAACAAATGATGCTGCTTTGCAGACCCTGATTGAAAATGGACTTAGGGAAAGGGTTATTCTCAGGGTTGATGGTGGCTTTAAAAGTGGTGTTGATGTCCTAATGGCTGCAGCAATGGGTGCTGATGAGTTTGGTTTTGGTTCATTGGCAATGATTGCTACTGGATGCGTTATGGCTCGCATTTGCCATACAAATAATTGCCCTGTAGGAGTTGCAAGCCAGGTATGGAAAAATATTCTTTCTTATATTTTAGTTATGCATGTTCCTTACTGTTTATGAATCTCACACTTTTCTTAAATAAAAATATGACAGAGAGAAGAATTGCGAGCCCGCTTCCCTGGTGTGCCTGGTGATCTAGTCAACTACTTTTTGTATGTTGCTGAGGAGGTAAGTATTTCCCTTTTTATTAAGCAAATGTTTCTATACCTAAGCTTTTTTATTGTTTCCTTTCCATCTTCTTGATATAGTAGATTTTATGTTATATATACTGATTTTTTTTTATGGATATATATCTGAGTTACCCTTGATATACCATGTGCTTGAGCTACACTTTTCAGCGTATAATTTATACTTATCTGATTTTTCACAGGTGAGAGGTATCTTGGCACAACTGGGATACGAGAAGCTGGATGATATTATTGGAAGAGCAGAATTACTAAAACCAAGAGATATCTCATTGATGAAAACTCAACATCTTGATCTGGGCTATATCCTATCGGTATGGTTGATGTTCTCCCAAGTGTAGTAATTGTTTATGCCCTTTCCTTTCTCTAATTTCTCTACTGCTTTGCATTTTTTTCCCCTAGAGTGTTGGTTTGGCAAGTCTGAGCAGCACTGCAATCAGGAAACAGGACGTGCATACCAATGGACCTGTACTGGATGATAAACTACTTTTAGATCCAGAGGTATTGATTTAACAGTTCACATAATTCAGTTATATTTACTCTCTTAACAAAAAACTATTCATCTAATGTCAAGTAATTCTTGCATTCTTTTTATTCACTGGACAACAAAAACTATTTATTTTGATACCGTGTAATTCTTTTTGCATTTTTTCAGTGTGCTTACTTCTTAATATATTACTGTTTGATATAGATGAGGAATAATCAATATCGATTGCTGTTATAAGATCAAGAGTAAAATTGGTTAGTGGGAAACACCACACAGGAGTGGAAACACTTGAACCACGGAACAGAACATAGATGTCTGAGACAATTCTTCATAGAAAATTGTATTGTCTGTAAAAGTTCAATGTGGGCCTGTTCTTGCTTTTTGCCTTATGCAGTGTAACTTCATCTAGTTTCTGCAATACTTTGTGCTTTTTGCATGGTTGTAGCGGAAGGAAGACCAACGTCTCTTCTAATCTTGTGCAGGTTATTGACGCAATTGAGAATGAAAAGGTTGTGAATAAAACTGTAGAGATATATAACACTGACCGAGCTGTATGTGGACGTCTAGCAGGAGTTGTTGCGAAGAAATATGGTGATACTGGATTCGCTGGGCAGTTGAATATAACGTAAGATGTTTGCTGTATGCAAGATATAGCTTCGTAATTCCTCTGGAACTTGATTGTAGAAGGATGTTAACAAAAATCCCTTATATTTTCAGGTTTAGAGGAAGTGCTGGGCAATCATTTGCATGTTTTTTGACTCCTGGAATGAATATTCGTCTTACAGGAGAAGCTAATGATTACGTGGGAAAGGTATAACTATGAAATTTATTTGGATGTCTAATATTCAAAATCTCAATCATTTAAGTAATTTTTTCCCATTTACTGCTCCATTCAAGTATTGTTTATATAACTGTGCCTTAATTTTTACTAAAATCAAAATGGAATTCAAGAATTTTGCTGAAAAAAAGAGATAGATGCCGTCTATTATGTGACAAGACTGACATGGAAATGACAAATAAGTTTAATACTCACCACGTTGTACTTGACACCTATCTTAAGCAAATTGCAGTGGTTTGCATTTAATTCTGTCACATGATCTTTACAAATTCAAAACTGCTCTTCCTATACTCAATTCTTTGGTTGTAAATTGTAATCTATTCACTTTTGTCACTAATTTTTTTCACAAGGGTATGGCTGGAGGTGAATTGGTTGTCACTCCTGTTGAAAATACCGGTTTCTGCCCAGAGGATGCTACAATTGTTGGAAATACTTGCTTATATGGAGCCACTGGAGGCCAAATCTTTGTTAGAGGGAAAGCTGGAGAGCGTTTTGCTGTCAGAAACTCACTCGCAGAAGCAGTAATCGAGGGTGCTGGTGACCACTGTTGTGAATATATGACTGGTGGTTGCGTTGTAGTGCTTGGAAAGTAAGTACTATCCCTATAGTTTTCATTGACTGTGTACAGAGTGGGGATGTCTTTTGTTCTCAGCTTTTCATTTGGTCTTTTCCAGGGTTGGTAGAAATGTTGCGGCTGGTATGACAGGAGGTTTAGCATACATGCTTGATGAAGATGATAGCCTCCTGCCTAAGGTTAGTTTTGCACTCTAAATTCTTCATGTTATATTTTGCCTTATTTATCACTATTCATTTCTCACTCTGCACTATTTATCAAAAAACAGGCCAAACGGGCCCTTAAATAATTTTTTTTTCCCCAACTCTTCAAGCTATATAGTTGCTTTCAACTATATTGGCTCTTCACTTTTATTCTTACTGTTTTAATTACAAAATACTCTTTCATTAATTTGAAATAGGTAAACAAGGAGATTGTGAAAATTCAGAGAGTGACAGCTCCGGTTGGGCAAATGCAGCTCAAGAACCTTATTGAAGCTCATGTTGTAAGTACTCTTGTGACTTAGCTTGCTCCTCTTGGAGACGAAATGCATCAGAAAAATGCAAATGGATGAATTGCGCTTCCTTGGATCAGCTTACTGCCCCCATAGTAACATGCATATACTTTCATCTTTTAAGGAAAAAACCGGGAGTAGCAAGGGAGCTACCATCCTCAAAGACTGGGACAAATACTTGTCGCTCTTTTGGCAGCTGGTTCCTCCGAGTGAAGAAGACACACCCGAGGCTTGTGCTGAATATGAGGAGAAGGCTGGAGAGGTTTCCCTGCAGTCTGCTTAGGCACATTCGGGTTCACCGTATCCCTCTGCCAAGCAAGTCGTACAAACTCAGGCTCGCATAGACGAGCAGCTCCAACATAATGCAGCAGAACAGGCGTTTATTGTGTACAGATCGGGACTCCAGGATCCCATCCCTAGAACCGGAAAATCCAACAAAATTTCATTCCATTGGACGGAAGAAGATTGGCTGCATTACATCGATTGTATAGTTTTTCTTATCTTCGTTGTAAATCTGCAGCTCTTCTGCCTTTGAAACGTGTGGTAAGCATATGATCAATCTATGCTTAGCAACTCGGGCAACATAAGCAACTGATTTATCACCTTCTGAATTTGGAATTTGCTCTCTCAGCAAAATAAAAACAAGTATTGTAATTTAACTGACAGTTCAATTGGATCTCTGGACTTGTGTTCTGCGTTGGTTTTGAGCCCCTTCTTATTGGTCATGCTTTTTGAGCCTTTTCATGATGCATACACGTATGTTTGTTACAAGTGCTAGTCATTTAGAGGTTTTGTTTGTTTTGGTATAAACCAACTACTTGACCTCATACATATCACTGTTCCTTCCGTGTTTGTACGACAAGTCATTAAATTAGCGAAACCGCTTCCATTGGTAGTGGCAGCAAATGCATATGCCAATTGCTTCAAGTTCAGTTTGTTGTGCGCTTTGCTCATTTTCATGGTAGACAGTGTTTCATGGAATCATTTGGCTTTCTGATTTCTTCCCCCTACCATATCAGGGTATTCACAGTTTCAGTAATACCGTACCCATGAAATGAATTTTACGGCTAACCGAGGTGCACCCGCGCGCACATGCTGAATGCGCACACCCGCGTGCGCATCCAGGATGTGCACAAGGGTGGCACGCCCGCTAGGGTATCCCCGCGTGTGTAAACACATGTGGAGTACAAAAAATAAAAATAAAACAAATAAAAATATAAAACAATAAATGATAAATAAATTAAATTTATTTATTTATAAAAAAACAAATAAATTATAAAACAATAAATATTAATATAATAAAATAATTTATTTATTGTACCAAAAATAATAAAATAATTTATTTATAAAATGAAAGTATTGCCTTAATAAAATAATTTATTTATATAATAAAATAATTTACTTTTTAAATAATTATATTTATTAATATATATAATTAATTGAAAGTAATCTATATAATAGTTTTAAAAATCTTTAGGAATTAAAATAAAATTTGTGCTTAAAGAAAGATAGGTAATATTCCAATATATTTTTTTTTACAAAAATCCATGGCGGCATATGCTTCAGCATCGGATTCGGAGGTAGTAATAGAAGTTAAAGATACGCGCTCAATGCACAAAATCGAATAGCCTTAAAGAACATCCATTCAGCCTGAAATAAATATATAAATTTGATAAATAAATAACAAAATAAACACATAAAAATAACCATAAATAAATAAATTTATAAAAAATATAAATAAATACTAGATTAATAAATTAAACCAACAATAATAGATTAATGAACAAGATCAATAAATAAATAAAAAAATAAATTAAATATATCAATTAAATAAATAAGATGCCTTAAATATATCACATTATAAGGAACATAAATTAAATAATTATTTATTTATATTGTTATAAATAAATTAATATAAATAAAGAAAACATAAATAACTAAATAAAGTAACTATAAATAAATTCAATAAATTAAATAGATATAAATAATAATTTATATAATTACATAATTATGTATGTAAAATAAATAATAATTTATATAGAATAAATATAGCACATTATAAGGAACATAAATTAAATAATTATTTATTTATATTGTTATAAATAGATAAATTAATATAATTAAAGAAAATAATAAATAACTAAATAAAGTAACTAAAAATAAATTCAATAAATTAAATAGATATAAATAATAATTTATATAATTACATAATTATGTATGTAAAATAAATAATAATTTTTATAGAATAAATATAGCACATTATAAAGAACATAAATTAAATAATTATTTATTTATAACAATATAAATAAATAAATTGATATAAGTACAGAAAAAAAACTAAATAAAGTAACTAAAAATAAATTCAATAAATTAAATAGATATAAATAATAATTTATATAATTGCATAATTATGGATGTAAAATAAATAATAATTTATATAGCATAAATATGTCACATTATAAGGAATATAAATTAAATAATTATTTATTTATATTGATTTTTTATTTATATATCTCTTTAATTGATTAATAATTAGAAAATAAAAGATAAGAAATTGATGAATAAATAAAATACATTTAAATAAAATTTATAATAATACAAAATTAAATAAATACATCGGCCGGCTAGGGCTAGGCCTAGGGCTAACACTTTTCGCCAAGCGCATCACGAAGCCATCAATGTCTTGATGATCTTCGAGTGGTGAATCGTGTTGACCAGTTGCAGAGCTTTATCGGCTATATGATTTTTTGAAGAATTATTAATTATTTAGTCATTTTATAATTTAAAACTGTTAGCTTCCCTTGGAAGATAAAAAAAATGTTAGTTGAATTTAAAAAAATATAGCTGGTCAGAATAGATTCTATGATGACATTTCTAAGTAAATATTCATACCTGTTAAGTGTGCTTTTTAATTCTACTTATAATTTAAAAGAAATCACATCTTTTTTACATTTGGAAATAGTTCTGTGATGATTACAAATACATGCACAATCAGTGTGTTTATTTATTCTCCTTACATTTTAAAAAAAATCACACGTTCTTTACGTTTGGAAATATATCTGTATGAAGAAAATGCCCCCTTAGAGAAAACGCATCTAGGATGCGTGTGAACCTTGTGCGCATTCAGGATGTGTAGGGTTTAGGGTTTAGGATTTAGGGTTTAGGGTTTAGGGAGGTTTAGGGTTTAGGGTTTATGCACATTCAGGATGTGCACTCTCAAACGCATCCTAGGTGCGCATACGATCTTTATACACATTTAGGATGCGCAGAGGGTGAACCCACTAAATCCTTAATTTTACAATTTTTCGAACTTGAACATCATGTAATCTCTGACAATGTGTGATTATAAGAAAATATTACACTAAAAAGGTATGACCACAACATCAAGATTTGTCACCAATAGATGTAATCTTTTCGACTTTATTTATTTGAAAATACTCTAATATTTTGTCATCTTGTTCTTGTCCATTTTTGAACAGCTACACCACAACATCAAGAACTTTAATGCATACAGGATGATAAAACAACCGAAACGGTGAGAAAAATAAAGGATAAGTGTAAATTGACAAAGAGGGCGAGAGATTTTGAAAATTATTATTTGGTGAATGTCATTAGGAATTTGGAAGTGGAGTTGTCAAAGAGGGCGAGAGAATTTGAAAACTCTTGTAATCTCTAACAATTGAAATCTCTCACCATTAATAAGTAATAATCTGTGAGTAGTGCATTCTCCAAGCTTGAGTTTTGTGTACATAATTTGATCTAATAACCGGGCCCAAGAAGCCGGAAAGAAGAGTTCGTCAGGAAACGGGAGAAGTTGACGGCCTGCAAAAAGAAAGCGCCTTGTTGGTGAGGGAGATCCACCATCTGGAGTCAAAGAAGGACGACAAGATTGATAGGCTTTTGAAGAAGAAGAGGGAGTTGGAGGCTGACTTGGAGAAGGCGAAGGGCGAAGAGTGAAAAAATCCGAAGGAACATGAATCAAAAGATGGCTCTTCAAATGGAGAAGAAAAAGAAGACAAAGGAATTCCATGATAAGATCAAGATGAATTCTAATGACAACAATTCTCTGCAAATCCAACTGAACAGCCTACAAGAAGTCTCCATTCATTGGGCTCGTACCTCATCGAAGAAATTATAAAGGTTGATCAGAATGTTGCAAGTACATCTAACCATTATAGACTGAGAATTATTCTTAAATAATATAGCCGATAAGAATAGATCGCTCGGTGACAAATCTAAGTATATAACCATACCCAATCAGTGTGTTCATTTATTCTCCTTACATTTTAAAAGAAATCACATGTACTTTACGTTTGGAAATACTTCTGTATATACCGAAAATGCCCCCTTAGAGATAACGCATCTAGGATGCGTGTACACCTTATGCGCATTCAGGATGTGTAGGGTTTAGGGAGGTTTAGGGTTTAAGGTTTAGGCTCTAGCTTGAAATATTTTGCATACAGAACTATTTACAAACGTCAACGAAATGTGATTTCTCTGAAATTATTGTAATGGCCCGGATATAAATACCCAGGTTACGTTTCGAAGGTCGGATACATTCGTTCAGATGTTGCAATTCAGGTACGGGTCGAGGTTTCAAACCTCGAAGATCAGTAAGTGGGGATTTCGAACCCCAAGCAATCAAAGTAGCGGAAATTCAATTCAAATGAAAGTAAAGTAGAAACAAGGTTTAGATACAAGTGCCACGGCAGAGCCGGGTCAAAACCAAAACAAAGTGGGTGATTTCCATTTGTCAAGTTAGAATATATTAGCCGGATTCTTCAATCCGCCAAGAGATTTCCCGTCACAGAAGCAAGGAGCAATCAAGAGCGGTACCTAACACTATCCACGAAGTCAGGCCCGGTAATCGCCTGCGGGTCCTCTGACCGCGCTGAGGCCACATAACATGCCTAAACCTAAATAAAAGATGACTAATGCAGTACAAAATTTAAATTACACTATCATGCCCCTAGTAAATATATAATATGCAGAAAAGAACTGTAAAGGGCCCAAGACAATGCCAAGTGGCATATCCCTCTCCTACCTCTGCACCCCTTCCCGTTAGTGTAGAGACTGACCCGTTCGGTGCTATAGCATAGCAATTTCCTCGTGGTGGTGCACTAACCACGACATCATCATATCATATCATATCATCTCATCTCTTGCCCGATGGTGCTGGGCTATCATATCATGCTCATATCGACTCGATAGACTCAGGGCACCCGATGGGGCTGGGCTACCCTATGACCCAAGCAAAGAGTCTAGGACTATCACAGATAACGACCGTTCTGTATTCAAACACACATAGTAAACACATGCTCAGTTCAATGCAATCCTAGCATGATACTACATGACATGCTTTAATATGCAACAAAATTACACATTACATGACACATCAGGCAGGAGGTCCAGGTTACTAAGTAAGTCCCGTAGGATACTTACATGAAGATGCAGAACAACAAGATAACACAAGCAAGGGCCAAAATGCAAGTCCAAAGCAATCCAAAAGCAATACACACCTATCATCAAGCCATTTTCATAAGCTACCGGACCAACATTCATACGCACGAAACCCAAGTTCTCAACATCCTCAAAACCAAGTGATAGTAAAACCGTTTTTCCAAAACCTTTCCGATACGATCAAATCGACCAAAGTCATTCTTCCAATCAAACCCATTGATAAAAAATCATACCAACCATATTTTCCAACTCTTAAATCCAAAATTAAGTCAACTCATATTCAAAATAATTCCTCAAATCATAGTTGGCCAAATTCCGACATTAAACATTTAAACCTTAAACCGATTTCTCGAAATCACATTATAGAAATAATTCCGGCATTTTAATTTCTTTACAATCCTTATCTTAAAATAACCTTATAACAATTATATAATAACACTTCTCAAATATTACTTTAAAACTCCATTTATAATATACATAATATTTAATAACACACTCCAAATAATATTTAAATATAATAACATTACCAAAATCAATCCATTTTAATAACCCAAATTTATAAGTCAAAACACTAAATTACTTTATCATTTCTAAAAGCATCTACTAAAAGCACCACATAGTATCACAATATCAAATAATACCATTTTGAACAACTTTCATAATATATATAAATATAGTTTTCATAAAAATACTAATTTGACAAAAGTCAGAATAATAATACTAATAATAATAATTATTATATAAAAATCAACCAACAATTGTATATCAACTATATACATAACACAATATATAACATAACCAAATCTAAAAACAACCCAAAAGATCAACCCAAAAGAACAACCTAACCCAAGATCGGATCCTAGATCCAAACCCGAGCCCATACCCGGCCCAAGCTTTACCCAACAGAATTTCGGAATAAGGAAAGAAAAGAAGAGTAGAGGAGGGGCCCAGGGTTGGCTGACAGGGCATCCGAGGTGGCAAGGAGGTGAACCAGACCACAAATTAAAAGTCCTGGACCAGACCAAATAAAGAAAGAAAGAAGAACCGGTCCTGAACCGTCTCTTCCACCTCTGAACAGGGGATTCGAAAACAAGGGGAAGGGGGAGGAGGAACAGGCCTCGCCGGCGACCCGTTCCATCCCAAACTCTCCCCACCTAACCAGCACGGAATTCCGACCAAGACCCCACCCACAGTGACAGAAAACGAGAGTAAAGGGGAAGAAAGAAGAGAGAGCTCACCGAGAGGGGCTTCGAGACTTGCCGGAAAACGCTCTCCGGAGGTTGATTAGGCATGCCGAGGACAGGTAAGGCTCCGAGGAATCTAGATCGAAGGTAAGTGTTCATAAAAGTACACCTTTACGTGGATTCAAGTTGGAAAAATGGTGGATTTAAGGCTTACCAATCAGAAACGGAAACAGGGGAGAGGGCTACGTTTGGGGCTCCGGCGGTCGATGACTGCGCTTCTTCTCCGGCCTTTTCAAGCTGCTGGGAGTGGAGGAAGCTTGAGGATGCTCCTAGTGGCTCGTGTGTGGCGGGCGGAGACTCTTTCTTCCTCCTCCTTCTCGGCAACAAAGGACGACCGCTGCTATTCTTATTCGGCGACGTTGGCGGTGGCTAAGATGACCGACGATTGACGAGGAGAATGATGGAGGTGAAATCTGGTGGTGGCGGAGGAGAGGTTGGTGGCAAAGGCTCAACACAGCGGTGGTGGTGATCGGAAAATCAAGACCAAAATGGAGGCTGTTTGTGGGTTGTTCTGGAATTGAAAGAGGGAGTAGAGGAGAGGGAGAAGAGGCTGAAGACCTGAGACTTCTTGTGAAGAAGAAGGAAAAACGTTATTGAGGGTTTAAGGTAGAGAGGTCTCCAATTGTAGAGCAAATCGGTACAGCATTGGGTGTGTGAACTCTGTGTGAGGAAGAGGACAAGGGTGAGCTGTGTGAATTCACACTATGAGGCGGGGGACCAGAGAGAGAGAGAAATAAAAGGAAAAAGAAATAAAATAGAATTGGTCCCCAACGAAAGAATTCAAAATAGCAGAATTAGACTCAAAACCCGCTCGTCCGATCGAATTCCGACTAAATCAAATTTAATCAAATTTCAATTCAATTTCACGACAAACGGAATTAAATTAATTTTTTCGATACTCGGAGTTTGGATGCGGAATTAAAACCCGATAGAATCTAAATTCTCAAAACGATGCCGGAATGACATTAAAATCAAAACTTACGCTCGAGGACGGGTTTTCTCACATTTTTACCGATTGAATAAAATAATAATTTATTACTCAAAATAATAATATAATAATACAAAATACATTCAGTCCTTACAATTATAATGAGAAGAAATAAACACATTGAGTAGGCATGATGATATGCTTAGATATGTCGCCGATCGATTTATTCTTATCAGTTATATTTTTGAAGAATTATTATTTTGTGCGTGTCATCAGGAATAGGCGGCATGTGGTGCGTGTCATCAGGAATTTAGAGGTGGAGTTGTCATCAGGAATTTTATGCGTGTCATTAGGAATTTTAAGACTTCCACCGCACCCGCTTCCTATGCACACCATATTCAGTGTACAGAATTATTTACAAACGTAAAGAACATGTAATTTCTCTGAAATTGTAAGGAGAATTTATAATCACACTAGGTAATCAAAAAAATAAATAAAAAGCAATAATAGAATAATAAACAAGATAGAAAAATTAAAAAATGTAACAACAAAATAAACAAAATATTAGAAAAATAAATAAATACATAAAATAAATATATAAATTAAATAAATAAATAACAAAATGAACACATAAATATAACAATAAATTACGTACAAACTAAAATAAATTCGTATAAGTAAAGAAAAAAAATACTATATAAAGGAAAATAAATAAGATAAAAAAATAACTCAATATTTACAAAAAAATGATTTATTTATTTTATTGCATGTAATTGAATTTTATTTTAAAAAATATTACTAAAGATTTTAAATTAATACAATTTAATATTAATTAATGTATCAATGAATCAATTTAATTTATTTATATATGTTTTATAATTATATTAATTATTTATATACATATATATTTATAGTAATTATATTAATTATTTATAAATTATATTAATTTTCTTATTAATTATACATTTATTTATATAAACATATTATTTTTATTTTATTTATTTATTATGTATTGTTTTTATTTATTTTATATAAATAAATTATTTTATTTTATTTATTGTTTATTGTTTTATATTTTTATTTGTTTTATTTTTATTTTTTTTACTCCACACATGTGGAAACACGCGGGGATACGCTAGCGGGCGTGCCACCCTTGTGCACATCCTGGATGCGCACGCGGGTATGCACATTCCGCATGCGTCCACGGGTGCGCAACTTACCACCGAATTTTATCAAGTTAATATCTCAGATTTCCACTTTCTTCAAAAGTGAAAACTTTACAATGCTTCTGTTCCGAATAGATATATCTCCATGATAGTTTCTTTGAAAGGAAGTGAAGGTTGCGTTACGAATTTACGAGGCATCAAGTTTCGCCTGGTCAAGAATCCTTTGCGGAAATTCACTGCCAAGTACAATATCGTCCCGTCAAGAAATGCAAGTCGGGCAGCATAGTGATCAACCAAAATCAACAAACAAAGACAATAGCCATCTATGGAAATATATGAAGAAGAAGATATCCGGGTATGAAGAAGAAGATATCCGGGTATATCAATATGGGTTGAACATTTGAGTTTTATTTTTCTGTTAGTTTGTAGTCGGGTTGGGCTTACTAGATTGGGCCGGTCCAACCCGGTTGTTGTCTCTTTGTGTGTAGTATAAAACAAGAGCTCCGGTGCTCAGTCTGTTGTAACAATCATCTTCAACCTTCAATCAACAAGCTTTTTGGTATTTTTCCGTTACGGATTACCAACTTCCTCCATTGTTTCTTTCGATCCTTAAGTTCTATATGGTATTAGAGCGTAGGTGAGGAAGAGAGAGCTGCATTGAAGGTCGATGTCACAGAAAGAGAAGATGGAAAAGATAGCGCAAGCCGTTGCTCAGCAGATCGCACAGATTAATGGAGCTTCGCAGGGGGATCCATTGACGCTAGCGAATTCCGATTCTCCGGGAGTTTCTCTCACCAACGTGCAGTTTGATGGGAGCAATTTCATCGCATGGAGCAAGCAAATCCGAATGGCGCTTGCGGCCAAGATGAAACCAGGATTCATTGAGGGGACGATTCCGAAGCCATGAGATGAATCGGCGGATTTGCAGAGATGGATTCGGTGCGATAGGATGGTGGCTTGCTGGATCTTGAACTCCATGGTCCCAGATCTTGCGAATTCGTTCGTTTACGCGAACTCGACAAGAGAACTTTGGGGAGAAATCGTAGAAAGGTATAACCAGGGCAATGCTCCGGTGATCTTTCGGCTGAAACAGGAAATGATGCGGCTCGCACAGAGAGATCTGAGTGTTACCGCGTATTACACAAAGCTCAAGCGTTGCTGGGACGAGATACAAAGTCTGAATGGAATTCCACAATGCAGTTGTGGGATCATGAAGAGGTGTAGATGTCGAATTCTTGCAAGGTTTCTTGAGCTCGAGAATCAAGAACGACTCATGCAATTCCTTCTGAACCCGAATGGGGAATTTGAAGCTGTAAGGAGTAAAATTCTGTCAATGGATCCACTAACGCAAGTAAATAGAGCTTTCAATCTGGTGACATAGGTGGAGGCACAGAAGCAGATTACCAATAAAAGCGTGGAACCAGCTGGGTTCTTCGTTAATTCAAGCACGTAGAAAGGGAATTCATCTTCCAAGAAGGATTACAAGGAGTCCAAGAAACCAAGATCAGGGGACAAAAAGAGGTGTTCTCACTGCAACATGGAAGGACATGTCTCCGATCAATGTTTTGAAGTGATTGGGTACCTAGATTGGGACAAGGGGAGTAGAAACAAGCGGGGTGTGAGAGTTGCTGTGAATATTGTGAATGATCAAGAGGGATCAACGATGCCACTTGAGTATGAAAAGGGCACTGGGAAGATGAGCAACATAGACCCAGAGCTTGTGCAAGCTGTCTGTCAAGAAATGATCAAGGCATTCAAAGGGAAAGGAGTGATGACTGCTGCAAATTTTGGTGCAAATTTTGCAGGTAACACACTTACCTCTCTAAATTCACTTGAGTTGAGTAAGAACGAGTGGATATTACATAGAGGGGCAACAGACCACATGACTCCGCATTTAGATTCTCTGATAAATGTCGGAAAATTGAGCATGCCTTTATGAGTAAAATTACCTGATGGTTCGATACAAACAGTTGACAAGGTTGGGTCAGTTCAGATTAGAAATGGGTTTGTGATAAAATATTTGCTGTATTTGCCTCTGTTTAGGTTCAATCTCTAGTCAGTAAGGAGGGTCATAGTTCAGAAAAATTGTTGGCAGTTTTTGATGCAAATCATTGTGAATTTCAGGACCAAGTGAGTAAAGGTGTGATAGCTATTGGGAGAGAGCTTGGAGGATTTTATACCATGAGTGCAAAGGAAGATCCGGACATTGCTGATAAGAGGAAAATTTATAATGTGAACAATAGTAGATTTTCATTTTCTGTTCATTGTGACAGTAGACTACTGCATGAGAGGCTTGATCACATATCATTCCATAGGACGAGTCATGTGCCAGGATGTAATAAAGTAGAAAATTCTGACACACATGTTTGTGATGCTTGTTCTGTAGCCAAATTTCACAGATTTCCATTTCAGAAAAGCAGTAATAGAAGCAAGTGTTTGTTTGATATAATACATGTTGATCTTTGGGGACCATATGGTGTTGCAAATGTGAATGGAAAGCATTACTTTTATACCATAGTTGATGATATGAGTAGAGCCATATGGACTTACCTTTTACATGACAAAACTCAAGTGTTGAGTGTGTTAAAAGGTTTTATTGCTATGACAAAGAATCATTTTGGGACAGTTCTTGATGTAGTACAAAACACGATGACTCCTGGTGACATTAAGGATAACTTCAAGGTGCCTTTTGATGGTCCGATCACTCGTGCGAGGGCCAAGATGAGTCAAGAAGCAACTAAGGCACTTCTCGTTCGTCACCATGGAACATTGGAGCAAGGTGTCCGACCATCGTGGGTTACATTGCTCCGAGTGAAGCAACCAAGCCAAGGCTACCACTCGACATCAGAAGGAAGGTTCGATACCGAGCCACCTTGACTCGATACCGAGGCCTTGGAAGGCTGCCGAGTTACTTCTTTATTTTTAATAATTTTATGACATTATTTATTTAATTATTTATAGGAAAATAATTAGGGGAAGATATTTGTTAGATCTTCCTTAAGCCTTAAGATTGATATATTCTATCTTACTAGGTTTAGTGTATCTTAGGGTTTGTTAGTTTTATGTTTAAGCCTTAAACTCTATCTCTTTGCAAGTGATAGATGACAACTATGTCTATTTAAGTTTTATTCATAGATCAATAAAATGCAGATTAGGGAAAATTATTGAAGAAACCTTTTGGTATTGAAAGGTTCTTTGACCCCCCTTAATCCCCAAACACCTTTGCAATCACAAGCCGACATCGACCTCACCATCACCCACTCGACACCATCACTCACCCTCACCATCGACCTTGAACTCTCGGACCCTCGTCCGGAGTCTTGCCCGCGAAAAGGCCCAGCCTTTCCGCAGGAATCTGAGCGCCTGGAGAGCCGAGCGCCCGTTGCCTTGCCTCCGAGCGCCTGGACGAGCTTCCTAGCGTGCGCTCGTCTTCTCGTCCGCGCGCGCCTGCACTTCCCCATCCGCAAGCGCCCGAGCACCTGCTCTTCTACTCCCGCGAGCGCCAAGCGCCAGACCAAGCGCCAGCCTGCGCGCCCACGCCTTGGCCGAGCGCCGCTGCTGCCTTTAGTTTTTCTGTCGCTACTATTTGAATTTCTGTTGCTGTTTGAGTAATTCTGTCGCTATAATTAATCCACTCATCAAGTTAAATTGCGATTCAGGAGAAGTTATTAAGGAACATTGCAAGATTGGGACACCCATCTAGTTCTTGTTTTAGATTCGAGCCCACATGCAAAGGATCGAGAACATCAACACATCAAGTGGTATCGGATTCTCAGGTTTATGCAAGTTCTTTTGTTCTTTTGATTCAATTCTTTGAGTGATTAATTTTCATGCCTTATTTTTCTCACCATAGCCGCTGCATATATTATTTTTATCCCTAAAATTTGGCACTTTCATTTGGGTAATTTCTTGTTGGATCTACAATTTGGAAGATATTAAGTTCTTGATTGCAAGTTTTGATTCCTTTTCTATACTACATATCATGCCTATGAATGTGATTCTTGGATTTGTTAAGTCATGACCTTGCACCACAAAGAACCCTAATTTTCCACAAATTGTCGCCTGTTGCCCTTTTTCTTTATTTTTGCTTACTTTTAGATCATCATAGCATCTTTTCTTTTTATTTTCTGTTTTTCCGTCGCTTCAGTCTTATTGCGACGCTACTGTAATTAAAAAAAAAAGAAAAAGAAAAAGAAAACAGTACGGTATACAAAAAAGAAGAGACAACCGTATACTAGTGTCTTTGTGTGAGTTAGTAACTCATTGCTTCATCATTGCATCTATTGATCTTCTTTGCTATTTCTTTTGATGATCTATTAGGTTTGAAGCATCTCAAAGCACCCTAACTCATTGCTTCATCATTGCATCTAGTCCTTTCCGAACCGTGTTGCAACCGTCAGATAATAGTTGACGGAGTGTGTGCACTTAATTACCCCTTGTGATTGCATTCATCATAAGTCATATCACTGCTGAAATTTTATATCTTGCATTACATTGTATCTTATTTCTTGTCATCTTAGCCGCTTGTTCATACTTACTATCCTTGTGATCCGAGTTGTGGCATTGCCTCTTGCAATTTGATATCTACTTGCCATCTTCAATATTGCATAATTCTGTGTCCAGGGAGGTTACTTGAATAACGGTGCCTTGTTTTCTCGTCCAATTGATTTTTAAAGTCTAATCACTCTTCGAATCGAAAGGACTTGCATTGCATGGTTTCCGTTCTTGTGTCCCTTTTACTTGTTGTTCTCTTGAATTGTAGGAACATTTCTAATTCGGACAACGATAGCTCTACCCCCCTCCCCCTGGCATTGTTTCTGACAGGCACATGAAATTTATTGTCAAAGCCACCGAGGATTCCCTTATGGCTAAGTTGGATGCTAAACTGGCATCAAATAATGCCCAATTCACGGTACAACTCTTATCTATGATTGACAAGAAGTTCAATGAACTCCAGGCTACTACCCAACAGAACTTTGTCGGCATTATGGATACAAATTTGACGGAATTTCAGGCTTCGCTCCCTCTTCAAAGTGGTAAGATCCCTCCCGACAATATGTTACATTTTAAACCTAAGGACCACACTCCTAACCCTTTTGCAGGAGAGACCGATGGAGATCCTTTGGCTGCCTTTAGTGGGTACCCTCATCAAAGGGAGGTCACACCACCCCCTAGACAAGCCCCTAAGCCGCAGAGGACACGCTATGCTAACACTTTGTTTGTAGGAGACAACTGGGACGACAGTCGCGAGGATGACGATCTCCGCGATATGTCGCCTTTAGAGGACGCATTCCAAGAGGTAGATTATGACATTGATGATCTCCCTAACCCTAATTTTGGTCGTCCTATTACTAATAATGTGCAGGCCATCCAACGTCGTGATGTCAAGATCAAGTTGGAAACTTTCGATGGAAGTAATGATCCTGAAGCTTATCTTGCTTGGGAATCTCATACTAATTATGTACTTGATCACCTTCGTTATGATGAAACAGAGAAGTTGGAGGTTGTTACCTTACATTTGACAGGTATGGCTAGATCTTGGTGGTTTCGCACGAGAGACCTCCGCCGACGGCAAGGTAAGAAACCGGTGGAAACATGGCCCCAGCTGCGCTATCTCCTTAAGAAGAGACATGTCCCAGAAGAATACACGGAACACATGAGGCTTCGGTTGGCCCAACTACACCAAGGCTCTCGCTCTCCTTTGGACTTCAGAGATGAGTTGGAACGCCTGGCTTACAAGGCAAACATTTATTTAACTGAACGTGCTTTATGTACCCAATTCCTTGTTGGTCTCAATACTTCTATTCGTAATCCGTTGTCTATTCATAGTATTCGAGACATTAATACTCTAACCCATAAAGCACAGTATGTTGTTATATGAGTAGCAGTAAAGGGCACGGACTGAGCAATCTTCACAAGGTCGCAGGTTTGTTCCTTTTGCATCTAGTCAATCCAAGATTACTTCTAACCCTTCCATGCAGCAAAAGGGAGTTCCAAACTCACCTAAACAGGGATTTGAAGTACAAGCGAGAAGGGTTGCTGCCCCACCTCCCAAGGAGCGCACGAAGGAGCTCCGATGCTTCACATGTGGAGGTTCTGGCCATGTGTCTCGAGATTGTCCTCAAAAGCGGAAGGTGCTCCTAAACGACTTAGGGGACCATTACTATGAGGAGGAGGCATTGGTGGAACTGACAACTTCAGGTAAAGTGGAGGAGGACTCGGCCTTTGACAACAATGAAGAGATTGATCCCACCGACTTCCAGGATACTCTATGCCTTATCAATCGCCGTGTCTTACACATTCAGGAGGCTCCTATGACGGATCAACGGGAGAACATATTTCACACTAAGTGTGTGGTAAAGGAGGCTACCTTGAGTATCATCATTGATGGCGGAAGTTGCTGTAACCTCATCAATGAAAAGGTAGTTGATTACTTACATTTGGCTACTACTCCTAGGGCTACTCACTATGGTTTAAATGGCATTGCAGACGATGGATCTAATGTTATGGTTACAAAAAAATGTTTGGTTTCTTTTTCTATTGGGTCATATCATCATCAAGTCTTATGTGATGTAGTTAGGATGGATTGTAGTCATATCTTGCTTGGACGTCCTTGACTTTTTGATCGCTCGGTCATACATGATGGCCGCGCAAATACCTATTCCTTTACCTTTAATGGGAGGAGAGTCACTCTCCTACCCTTGTCTCCTTAAGCTCTTTTGAAGGAACAGGTCCGCAAGCGACAACACCAGGACGCTAAGAAGGAGGCTGCTGGGAAATACCAGGCCAGCCCCTCGGAAACCGCACCTAAGGCAGCACCGACGGCCATGAAGACACCATCCGCTGCCCTACCCGCACCCGCGGCATCTACACTCCCACCCGCGGCTGTTGCGGCCAAACCTTCGTCATCACTGCAGCCCATCTCCACTTCGATCAAGGGCTCCGTTGAGCGACGTGCTTTAGTCACTCAGCCCCAAAAAGAGACATTCACTTGGAGTGCTCATCGTCCTCATATCCTTTTAATTATGAAGGATGTTTTAGTAAACATTGCGGATTTGAGTCATATTCCTGCACCTATTTCTAACCTTTTGCAGGACTATTTAGATGTGCTTCCGGCTGAGTTACCCCAGGGATTGCCGCCTATCCGAGGGATTGAACATCAGATTGACTTCATCCCTGGTGCGGCTTTACCCAACCGTCCTGCCTATAGAGCTAGTCCGGAGGAAACCAAGGAGTTGCAACGACAAGTCACGGAGCTTTTGGATAAGGGATTCGTTCGAGAGAGCCTCAGCCCTTGTGCCGTGCCTGTCATCTTGGTCCAAAGAAAGATGGCTCTTGGCGTATGTGTGTTGATTGCAGGGCAATCAACCAAATTACTATTAAGTATCGTCACCCCATTCCCCGTCTTGATAACATGCTTGATGAACTATTTGGTGCTTGTGTTTTCTCTAAAATTGATCTTAGGATTGGCTATCCCCATATTAGGATGAAACAAGGCGACGAATGGAAAACTGCATTTAAAACTAAGTATGGCTTATATGAATGGTTAGTAATGCCTTTCGGGCTAACAAATGTACCTCTACATTTATGAGGCTTATGAACCATGTCCTTCGAAAATACTTAGGCAAATTTGTAGTTGTTTATTTTGACGACATACTTATCTATAGCAAGAACCTTGATGATCATGTTAGCCACTTGAGATTAGTTTTTGATTGTCTTCGAAAGGAGAAATTATTTGCTAATTTGAAAAAGTGCTCGTTTGCTTCTGACTCTACTATTTTCCTTGGGTTTATAGTCTCTGCAACAGGCTTAAAGGTAGATGAGGAAAAGGTTCGGGCTATTCAGGAATGGTCCCAGCCGCAGACACCAACCCATGTTCGCTCATTCTTAGGATTGGCGGGATTTTATAGGCGCTTTGTCAAGGACTTCAGTACAATAGCCGCCCTCTCCATGAGCTTACAAAGAAAGATGTGACATTCCGCTGGACCACCGCTCACCAGAGGGCATTTGATGCTCTCAAGGATCGACTCACCCATGCTCCGGTGCTGCAACTACACGACTTCTCATAACCGTTCGAGCTCGAGTGTGATGCTTCTGGCACTGGCATTGGTGGAGTCCTGCTGCAGAATAGGTGCCCTATTGCCTATTTTAGTGAAACATTGGGCCCTGCTGAGCTCAATTACTCAACATACGACAAGGAGTTGTTCGCCCTCATCCAGTGTTTAAAGACATGGCAGCATTCCCTGTGGCCTAAGGAGTTCGTGATTCATTCGGATCATGAGGCTCTGAAGTACCTTAAGGGACAGGCGATGTTGAGTAGGCGCCTTGCTCTTTGGGTTGAGTTCCTAGAGACGTTTTCCTTTGTGGTTCACCACAAGAGAGGAAAAGACAACGTGGTAGCCGATGCTCTATCACGCAGGTATGTCCTTTTAACCCATTGCGATGCACATATTTTGAGATTCGCTTTGATTAAAGAACTTTATACTGATGATGCTTTCTTTAAGGATATTTATGCCCAATGTGTGTCGAAAAAGGAGGTTGATTCTTACTTTCTAGACAATGGTTATTTATTTAGGATGGGCAATCTTTGTATTCCATCCTCGTCTATTAGGAGATTATTGACACAGGAAGTACACAAGTCTAGAGGACATGGAGGATTCGACAAAACCTTAGCTGGACTTAAAGAACACTATTTTTGGCCGAAAATGAGTAACTATGTGCTTAGGTTTGTTAAGGGATGCGTTACTTGTGCTAAAGCTAAGTCAAAATCAAACCCTCATGGCTTATATACACCACTACCTATACCGAAATCACCTTGGGAGGATGTGTCTATGGATTTCATAGTTGGTCTACCTAGGACATCTCGAGGTCATGATTCAATCTTCGTGGTGGTAGATAGGTTTTCTAAGATGGCACATTTTATTCCTTGTCATAAAACGGATGATGCTATACATGTTGCAAACTTGTTCTTTACAGATGTTGTTAAACTACACGGTTTGCCACTTTCTATTGTTTTTGACAGGGATTCTAAATTCTTAAGCTGTTTTTGGAAAACATTATGGTCTAAGTTGGGTACTAAATTGCTATTTTCTACATCTTGTCACCCACAAACTGACGGCCAAACTGAGGTTACTAATAGAACTTTAGGGGCCCTCTTACGGGTCATGCTGCATACTAACCTCAGGAGGTGGGAAGACTGCCTACCTTTTGTTGAGTTTACTTATAACAGGTCTAGGCATTCGACAACAAAGATGACTCCTTTGGAGGTGGTCTATGGGCGGAATCCAGTGACGCCCATGGACATGTCCCCTCGGCCCAAGAAGGAGAAGGAGAGCTTGGATGCATCAAGGCATGTCGATTTCATCAAACGTCTGCACAAGTGGACCAAGGCCCAACTGGAAAGGAAATCCGCTCAGTACAAGGCTGCGAAGGACAAGCATCGCAAGGATGTGCAGTTCAACATTGGAGATCTTGTATGGCTGCATCTAAGGAAGGAGAAATTTTCGCAACAATGGAAGTCCAAGTTGGATCCTCGGGGAGATGGACCATTCCGAGTGGTTCAAAAGATGGGACCCAATGCTTATAAACTGGATCTCCCGACATACAAGTACATCGTTCATTCCACCTTCAATGTTGCCGACCTCTTATTGTTCGTTCCTGACGATGACTCGGACTACGATTTGAGGACACATTGCTCTCAAGTGGAGGAGAATGATGCAGTATAAAACACGATGACTCCTGGTGACATTGAGGACAACTTCAAGGTGCCTTTTGATGGTCCGATCACTCGTGCGAGGGCCAAGATGATTCAAGAAGCAACTAAGGCACTTCTCGTTCGTCACCATGGAACATTGGAGCAAGGTGTCTGACCATCGTGGGTTACATTGCTCCGAGTGAAGCAACCAAGCCAAGGCCACCACTCGACATCAGAAGGAAGGGTCGATACCGAGCCACCTTGACTCGATACCGAGGCCTTGGAAGGCTGCCGAGTTACTTCTTTATTTTTAATAATTTTATGACATTATTTATTTAATTATTTTTAGGAAAATAATTAGGGGAAGATATTTGTTAGATCTTCCTTAAGCCTTAAGATTAATATATTCTATCTTACTAGGTTAAGTTTATCTTAGGGTTTGTTAGTTTTATCTTTAAGCCTTAAACTCTATCTCTTTGCAAGTGATAGATGGCAACTATGTCTATTTAAGTTTTATTCATAGATCAATAAAATGCAGATTAGGGAAAATTATGGAAGAAACCTTTTGGTATTGAAAGGTTCTTCGATCCCCCTTAATCCCCAAACACCTTTGCAATCACAAGCCGACATCGACCTCACCATCACCAACTCGACACCATCACTCACCCTCACCATCGACCTTGAACTCCCGAACCCTTGTCCGGAGTCTTGCCCGCGAAAAGGTCCAGCCTTGCCGCAGGAATCTGAGCGCCTGGAGAGCCGAGCGCCCGTCGCCTTGCCTCCAAGCGCTTGGACGAGCCTCCCAGCGAGCGCCCATCTTCCCGTCCGCGCGCGCCTGCACTTCCGCATCCGCAAGCGCCCGAGCGCCTGCGCTTCTACTCCCGCGAGCGCTAGCCTGCACGCCTACGCCTTGGCCGAGCGCCGCTGCTGCCTTTAGTTTTTCTGTCGCTATTGTTTGAATTTCTGTTGCTGTTTGAGTAATTCTGTCGCTATAATTAATTCACTCATCAATTTAAATTGCGATTCAGGAGAACTTATTAAGGAACATTGCAAGATTGGGACACCCATCTAGTTCTTGTTTAAGATTCGAGCCCACAGGCAAAGGGTCGAGAACATCAACACATTAGTTCCTAAAGTGGTTAGGTCAGACAATGGAACAGAAATTTGCAATGAGGAGTGCATGAAGTTGTTTGCTGAGTTAGGAATAAATCATCAGCGGTCTATGCCTTATAGACCTCAGCAAAATGGCGTAGTTGAAAGAAAGCATCGGCATCTGTTAGAAACAGCAAGGGCATTAAGATTCCATGCAGGATTGCCCAAGAATTTATGGGGGGAATGTGTACTTGCAGCTACATATTTGATAAATAAGATACCTCTTGTAAGCATAGGGTGGGTAACACCATTTGAAAAGTTGTTTAACAAGGTGCCAAGTTATGACAATTTGAGAGTGATTGGATGCTTGGGATATGCATATGTAAATCAGAGGGGTATGGATAAACTTGATGCTCGAGGAAGAAAGTGTGTTCTTACTGGGTATCCTGCAAATCAAAAAGGGTATAAGCTAATGGATTGGCATACAAGAGAGATTTTCTATAGTAGGGATGTTGAAGTTTATGAGCAAATTTTCCCCTTTAAGACAGAGCAATCAGTTAGAAGTACCTCAGAGAGTTTGTGAGAACACAGATACAGTCATGTCAGATAATGAGGAGAAGGATGATGATTCTGCACAGAGTCATGATGTGATAGTTGGTGATGTACCAAATGAAGAGGAAGGAGTTGTTTCCTCGTTAAGAAGGTCCAATAGAGTGAGATCTCTACCTTCCTGGACATCTGATTATGCTATGAGTGCAACTTGTGAAGATGATCACATTGCACATTCAGCTTTCATGACTCAGGTTATGAAAGTGCACGAGCCCATGACATATTCAGAAGCATGGGGAAATCCTTTTTGGGAAGAAGCCATGGACAAAGAACTTAAGGCTTTAGAAGACAATGGTACATGGGTACTTACAGATTTACCTCGTGGACATAAAGCCATAGGCTCTAAGTGGGTGTTCAAAGTTAAATATAAGGCAGATGGATCCATAGACAGATATAAGGCCAGATTAGTGGTAAAGGGGTTCAATCAGAAGCTTGGAAAGGATTACAAACACACATTCAGCCCTGTGGCAAAGCTTCCCACTGTCAGAGTAGTTGTGGCTTTAGCTATTGCGAAGCAATGGCCCTTATTTCAGTTGGACGTAAATAACGCGTTCTTACATGGGTTTCTTGAAGAGGAAATCTACATGAAACCCCCTGAGGGGTATGATGTAGCCAAGGAAGATCAGGTGTGCTGTTTAAAACGCTCATTATATAGTTTAAAACAAGCCTCTCGGCAATGGAACCATGAGTTGACTGGGTTTTTAGTGAGTTTGGGATACACTCAATCCTCCAATGATTATTCCTTGTTTGTTAGAAATCATTCTGGATCATTTACTGCCATCTTGGTCTATGTCGATGACATGCTACTGACTGGAGATAATGTGGAGGAATGGTAGAGAGTCAAGAAAGCTCTGCATAACCAGTTCACCATTAAAGATCTCGGATTGGCAAAGTATTTTCTGGGCATGGAAATACAGAGATCAGAACATGGTACTTATTTGAGTAAGAAGAAGTATGTGTCAGGTATTTTGAAAAGCACAGGAATGACTGATTGCAAGATTGCTGAGGCACCCATGGCAACATGATTGAAGTTGAGCAGTGACAGTGGTGAGGTTCTTGCAGATGCAGAAAAGTAAAGATGCATTGTGGGTAAGTTGTTGTACTTAGCACTTACTAGACCAGGCATCTCTTATTCGGTTCAACACTTGTCTCAATTTGTCTCTTACCCTCGCTCACCACATCAACAAGCAGTGAATCAGGTGGTTCGTCAAAAGGTATTTTCTTCCTAGTACAATCAGATTTGAAGATTACTGGTTTTTCTTATGCGCATCAGGGCTCCTGTCAGAGCACAAGAAGATCGTTATCAGGTTATTGTATATTTTTAGGACATGCTCTTGTGTCATGGAAGACAAAGAAATAGGCTACAGTTTCTAGATCATCCAAAGAGGCTGAGTATAGGAGCATAGCATACACTATGACAGAGCTGCTATGGCTGAGTTATTTGTGCAAGGATTTACAAATTCCTGTACAGACCCCAGTTACTTTGTTCTATGACAATAAAGCGGCTCAACATATTGCGGCAAATCCATGTTTCCATAAACGAACCAAGCACCTAGACATCGATTGTCACTTTGCAAGGGAGAAGGTGCAGAATGGCTTTTTGTAGACTGTATATATCAACATGAAGCTTCAGCTTGCTGATATAATGACGAAAGCTCTTCATTAATTGCAACATGACAATCTGAGTGTCAAGTTGGGGCTTACAGACCTTTCAACTTGAGGGGAGGCTATGGAAATATATGAAGAAGAAGATATCCGGGTATGAAGAAGAAGATATCCGGGTATATCAATACGGGTTGAACATTTGGGTTTTATTTTTCTGTTAGTTTGTAGTTGGGCTTACTAGATTGGGTCGGTCCAACCCAGTTGTTATCTCTTTGTGTGTAGTATAAAACAAGAGCTCCGGTGCTCAGTCTGTTGTAACAATCATCTTCAACCTTCAATCAACAAGCTTTCTGGTATTTTTCCGTTACAGATTACTAGCTTCCTCCATTGTTTCTTTCAATCCTTAAGTTCTATACCATCAAATGTCATCACACAACATATACACCAATATATGATAGTAACAAGGAAAGAACTACTATATCACACAAGTACATGCTTTGGACTTCTTAGTGAAGCAAAACGGTGCTATATCACACAATAATGAAGCATCGTGAGATCTCCAATATAAATATTCTCATCTTTCATCAACTTGGTGTGTAGCATAAACCTTATGGAATATTGTTATCTTATATTTTGGAGGATGGATACTTCTTAAATACAAATATTCTCTTTCACAAATATTTTTTTTAAGCCAACTCCCCCGGCACTGAGTCCGGGTGAGGGGAGGTTTATGTAAATTCAATGAAAAAATGGGGGGGGGGGTCCGAGGACCATACATCATCTAGTCTAACACTCGAAAGCAAGGACAAAGCCTAGACTCTCAAGAGTGTTAGACCTAAACCAAGTGTCAAAAGTGTATGTTCCGCTAAGCATACAAGCCTCCCGGACACATACTAAAATGATAAGAAAACAACCAAGGGTATGCTTAAGACACGTAGGTCTCATAGGCCATACCAATAAAACACCAAAAGGGGTTTGTTCCAAGGGTACACAGCCCCTCAAGGACACAAACACCCAACAAAACGCCAAAAGATGTTCCCGAAAGCACGTAGGCTTCAAAGGCTCGCAGGCCCTAGGACACACCCCAAAAAAACATGTAGCATAGACCAAGTAATCATCAACAAGGAGTGGGGGGCTGGTTTATCAAATATTGTCAACTTCATGGGTTGGGAAGGAAGCATGGAGTACTCGGAAAACATGGGTGGCGATGACTTTGGCCACGGCTTCGACCGGAATGTGATTGTCATCATGGATCTTGGCATTCCGAGCATGCCAAATGAAGTAGATGGCTGCTGAGAACGCATAGTTTTTGGCCCTCATGTTGCAACTCTTCTTTCTCTTTTGTCTCCTCAACCATCTAAGCCCTCTAGCCAAGGTGTTGACCTCTTCCGGAATGTTGAAAACAGCCCAGGTTCTTCTCCAAATCTCCTTGGTGTATGGGCACTCAAAGTACAAGTGTTCATGTGTCTCAAGCACCTCTTCCCCATCACAAAGCTTGCAACAATGGTTAGTATCTATGAAAAACAACCTATTAAGGGTAGGAAGCTTACCCAAAGTGGCTAACCATAATATGAAGCAATGTTTAGGAGTATTCCCCTTTGCCCAAACCTCCTTGTACCAACTCACCTTGTCTTCTCTATGTCGAAGTTCCTCATAGGCCTTCTTCACCTTGAACTTACCCTCGCTACACCACTCATCAAATTTCTCATCAAGGTTAGAGGAAGAACAAATTTTATTTTTTACCTCAAGAAGGGCTTTGATAAGAGGAGAGTCCCTCCTATGAGCTTCCCAATCCTCCACATGTCTCACGGCTAGGTACTTGTGATGCACCCATCTCACCCATATGCTTTCCTTTCTCTCAAAGATACGCCAAAGATGCTTAGCCATAAAGGCCAAGTTCCATGTTTGGATATCTATGATGCCGAGCCCACCTTCTTGTTTGGGGAGACAAACCTTACTCCATCTAACTCTTGGTGACTTCCAAAGGAACGAGCGGAAAAGGCTAGTGAGGGCTCAGATGATAGCCTCGGGGACCGGTAAAACCGATATCCAAAACCCCTCAATCCCTTGGATGACCGACTCAATGAGCTCCCTTCGACCTGCATAGGAGAGATGCTTGCTAGCCCAAAAGTTCAGATTCTTACCAACGCATTCCAAGAGAGGCGTGTAATGTGCAGCACAGAGTCCGTGGGGGCTAATGGGCACTCCAAGGTAGCGGAAGGGAATTCACCATCTTTGAAGCCCGAGATCTCCTTGAGCGCAGCCACTTCATGTTGGGGAACCAAGGCAAGGAAGATAGCCGATTTGCTCCTATTCACTTTGAGTCCGGATACTCTCTCGAATTTTTGAAGACATCCCATCAAGACTTTGACCAAAGCTTCATCTCCACGAGAAAACATGACAATGTCATCGGCAAACACAAGGTGTGCTAGCCTAACATTGTCACAATTTTGGTGGAATTTAAAGCCCGGTTTGCTTGTTTCCGCCTTCACAAGCCTGGAGAAGAAATTCATTGCAATAACAAAAAGGAGTGGAGATAGGGGGTCCCCCTAACGGAGACCCCTTTTCCCCACAAATAGACCATGCATCTCATTGTTAATCTTAATAGAAAAGGAGGTAGAAGACACACATTCCATGACCCAATTCACAAATAAGGGGGGCAATGCAATCTCATGTAAAGCAAATTCAAGAAACTTCCAAGATAGGGTATCATAGGCTTTAGCAAGATCAACATTCAAAAAGCACCTACGAGTGTCCCTTTTCACATTATATCTACGAAGAAGCTCTTGAACTAGAAAGATGTTATCCGACATGAGTCTCTCTGGCACAAAGGCCGCTTGAGCATGATGAATAAAGACAAGACCCAAGTCTAGTAGTATTGATCTTAGATATGACCTTATAGACCACATTACAACAAGAGATAGGTCGAAAGTTACTTACTTGATTGGCCTCATCAACCTTTGGAATCAAACTCACCACCGTGTGGTTTAGTTGCTTAAGGAGAACTCCATTTCGGAAGAACTCCTTCACGGCTGCGCATAGTTCTCCACCGGTAATGTCCCAAGTCTTCTTGAAGAAATTTGATGTGTATCCATCCGGCCCGGGCGCCTTGTCCTCCCCAATCGTCCAAAGGGCTGTTTTTACCTCCTCGTTGGACACCGGAGCAATGAGCATCGCTTTGTCCTCATCCTTCACTTCGGCTCCACTAGCAAACATGGAAGAATCGACATCATCGGTAAAATCTGCACAACCAAGAAGCTCTTTGTAGTATCCAACAAATTCATTCGCCACCTCCTTAGGGGATTTAGAAATAGTCCCATCCCTTTTTTGGATTGACACAATTTGGTTTTGTGTCTATTGAAACGCATAAGGGAATGGAAATATTTATTGCATTGATCATTTTGGAGAGTGTACTTAGCTTTGGAGCATTGTCTAAGGAAGGAGTACTCCGCCTTGTTGAGCCTTTCCGCCTTTGTTTTAGCCCTCCTCAAAGCATCCCATGTTGCTGAATTTTCCGGGTTTAGCCTCGCATCTTCCATGGCAATGTTGAGAGCTTCATTTGCCTCCTTAGCTTTGACCGAAATGTGACCATACTCCTTCGTGTTCAAAGATTCAGCGACCCCTTGAGCTTTTTTAGGAGCTTGCAAAGTCGAAATTGATAGGATCCACTCCAAGATCCATTCCAATTCTCCTTTACAAGATAACCAAACTTACCATGCTCACTCCACATGTTTAAATACTTGAAAGTGAGCTTCTTTCCCTTCATTCCTACAAAGAGACACAATAGCCGGCTTGTGGTCCGAGAGGCCCCACAAGTCGGGGTAATTCACATGACAAAAGATATTGCAATTAATCCATTCATGGTTTAGAAGTACCCGGTCAATTTTGCTCCATTTGCCTCCCTTGGACCAAGTGAACTTGTTCTTACTTGTGTAAGGTGCATCCTCAAGACCAAGGTTCTCACAAGCCTCAAGGATGTCACGGCACTCATACATGGTGACCGGCTCCGCATTCATCCTCTCATCATGTCTCATGACACAATTGAAGTCCCCAAGCACCATCCAAGGCATAGTGTGGCTGCATAAGATGTTAGTGATGTTCGGCCACATACCTCTTCTATGGACGACCGTGTGCAGCCCATAGACAAAACAAATACCAACTTTCTCACCGGTAGCTTTGTTAGTCACAAGACAAGCTATATGTTGGACTCCAATCTCAATAACTTCCAACAACACAAAAGAGGGATCCCAAACCACAAGGATTCTACCTCTTTCATCAAGTTGGAAATTAGAGACAACATTCCAACCAAAGAAGCAATTATTCATGAAATGATCAAGATTGCAACTACCCTCATGGAGTTTAGTTTCAAGAATGGCACATACCTTAGCATCGTTCTCCCTCACAAGATTCCGAACATCATTTTGTTTCCGGGGATGGTTCAACCCCGTTATGTTCCAAGTGATGATCCTCATCAAGACCTATAGTTGGTCTTATTCTTACCTCCTCCACCATCCTTGCTCCTAGTCATCCGAGCACTAGCTTGGGGCGGCTTTGGGGGGCATTTGCTCTCGGATCTCAAAGCATAACCAATAGTATTACCATTTGAAATGGGGGACTTCCCTTTTCTCCTTTGAGCCTTAGTCAAGACCTTGGTGAAGGTGTTAGAGTCCTCCGAATCCACCTCATGACCATCCTCACTCTCGGCATGCCTAGTGCTCTTCTCCGATGAGGAGATATCAAGGTCACTTGGTTTATCACCAAGGCCGACACCCTTCCTCTTTCCTTTCCTACCTATCACCTCATTTTCAATAGAAATACCAAGAGAAGGGGCTGGAATAATTACCTCATTTTGCTCGTGGTTCTCGCTATGGGTAGCTTGCTCATCTCCTATTGTCTTCTTAGCCGAGTTTTTCCTTCTCTTCCTCCTTTTTTTGGCCGAGCTAGATGTGCCTTGGACGTTGATAGTTTCACCTAGATTTACCTCCACCAAGGCCCTCGCATAGGTTATTTTCTTCCTCTCCTCGGTGACTTTATCCAAGAACAAGGGAGTACCTACATGTGATGCGACTTTTCCAATGATCTCCGTCGTCCAATAATCTAAGGGAAGTCCATGGATCCTCACTCAAAGGGGGACGGTAGCAATGTCCTTCCTAGAGCCCGAGAACTTATCCGGAACATTCTTTAGGATGAGAAGTATCCCATGGATGAAGAAGGGGCCACCCTTAAGCACTTGGTTAACATCACTTTCGGAATCAAATGAGAAAAATAACCAATCATTTTCAATTCTAACTTTAGACTTCACACCCCAAGACTTACGAAGCTCATTGATCTTGAAAGAGCCGGGGAGGAAGCCAACATATTGGCCTATTAATGTCCAGCCCCAAACCTCATGTCTAGGGAGAGCATCGGCAACCTTGATGTCCACATGGCCCTTTGTAGGGGGATGAAACTCAAGTTTGCCACCAATACCCAAATTCATGAAGATTTTCTTCGATTTGGTGGCCCAAGCATTCGAGCTAGGAGGGTATGACTTACCTTTGTTCTCATTACCTTTCTTGCATTGGTCGTTTATCGAGCCCATTGTTGCCTTACCTTTGTCAAGACCACCAACACTAGCGTTACCCGCGGCATTCACGCACTTGGAGCTATCACTGGTCAAGGGAGGGGACGAGCCAATCGGAATCGAGCCACCCGGGTAGCCCAGAGTGGAGTTAACCGGAGTTTGGCTACCCTGCCCGTGAGGGTTACCCAGTACCATACCAGAGTTATCCGGTTGCTGAGGCAAACCGGATAGCTCGGCAACAGTTAGCCGAGTGAGGGAGTTATCCAAAAACGCTCCACTCGGGTAACCTAGGGGCAGATTATCCGGTTGATCGCCCAGCCATCCCTGGAAGCCACCTGAGAAGTGCCTAAAGTTACCCGGTTGTAGTGTGGGGTGCGCCAAACCGGTTAGCTCTCCAGCGGTAGCGCCAAACATGTCTGATTCCCTAGAACCTTGTTCCAGATTCGGCGCCAACATATTTGAATTTAAGAATTCAAAAATTAGAGGGTTTAAGGGGGGAGGAACCTGGTTTGTGTTGGAAGAGCCGAGCATTGAATGCTCCTTGGAACCATCCGAGTTGCATTGAATGCCAAAGGCTCCATCCATTGATTTTTGTTCATGCACCTCCCATCCTTCTAGAGTAGCCGTTAAGGGCTGTGGGGAAGCAACCACCGGCACCACCAGCTGCACCACCACATCAGAGGTGGCGCCACCACCGGAGCCTCCACCAAATTCCCCGGAAAAGTGTCCTTCTAATTCGGTGTCCCCATTTGGACCAAGGTCTTCCACCTCACCTTCAAGAAAACCAATAGAAGGGCTGGGAAGAATAGATTTAGTAGAGCACTTACCTTCTTGTTCATCTATGGCGGTTTCCTCCTTCTTTGAGTCATCCACCTTGGCTTTTTTCATAGCCGACTTCTTCACCTTTTTTAGCACTTTCTTACCTTCCTTAACAACCCTTTTAGCCATGGGAGGTCCATTCGAGAGGTACTTCCTCGGGTCTCCAATGGGGTCACCATCAAGTCCGGAGGACTCTTTTTGGAAATTCCCCATCTTCAACCTTGAAGCATCACACACAAACAAAGGAAAACCAAAACAAGGGAAAGAAGACGAAAAAGAAAAACAAGAAACAACTAAAACCGAGCTTGAGAAAGACAAAGAAACAAGAAAAAGAACAAACAAAGCAACACCACAGAAGAAAATGAAAAAAATAAAGAAAGAACCAAGAAGAAGCTCAATGAGAGGGATAGAGCCTTGGAGGAGGGAGGAGAGGAGAAGAGGGGAGGGGACGGAGGAGGAGGAGAGAAAACCGAGGGGAAGAAAGGAGAAGACTTACCACCACCGCTGGAGACTTACCTATAACCATCTATGGAGGAGGAGGAGGAGGTGCCATGGCAGTAGAGAGGAGGAAGAAGCAAGAACCACCCCTACCGGGGCTTGGCCGGAGCACCACACGCAAGGAGCTCGAAAATCGCCCAAGGGAGAAGAGAGCGTGCCGAGGGATAGGAGTGTTATCAATGGTCTATGGCATATCGAAATTCTCTTTCACAAATATTCTTGTAGGAAGAGAGGCTATGTGTAAACTTTATAAATAATTGGATATACCAATCTCAGGAAAAAAAAATATTTGGACAAAGTTTATAAATATGCAAAGTTTAGAATCTTGTCATATAAAGTGCAAAATTTTATTGCATATAACATGATACTGATATTTTAAAAAGATAAATTATAAATAAGATTAGCGTTAAGGACGATGCTACTTGAGTTTTATTGGAAAAAAAAAACTCTATTATTTGTAGCTCATTACATAGTTGATGGTTGACCTATTCTCACAACCTCAATAATATACACTACACGGTGAAATAAATTTGCTCTATATGCCAAATTTCAAACCCTTATTACTAAACTATCCACCCGAAACTAAATGGAAAAAAAGGCCAAATTTGCTCTACAGGCCTCCTCCATCCCAGATCTGCTTCTCTCCGCCCTGAACTCTCCAAAACCGATTGAACATCATCCAAATCCATCGCTTAGACCAAAACCAAATCCATCTCCTAGATCTTGGCGAAGTTGTGTCCACCGGCACACCGTCATCGTTCTTGTCGGAGCGGGCGAAGCCTCCGATCTACAATAGGAGATCGATGTCTTCTTCTCGCCGCACCCGAAGCCACCTGCCTTCGCTCTCTTCCTCTCTCACCATCGGTGCCGCGTGTTTCCGCATATGTAACGGGAATTTCGATTTGATCCAGATCTAGATCCAATGGAGGGTGATATGTTGATGTTCTCGATCCTTTGCCTGTGGCTCGAATCTTAAATAAGAACTAGATGGGTGTCCCAATCTTGCAATATTCCTTTATAAGTTCTCCTAAATCGCAATTTAAAACAATGAGTATAATTAATTATAGCAATAGAATAAATAAAATAGCGACAGAATCTGAAGAACAAGACAACAGAGGCGCCAGGCGCTCGACAGAGGCGCGGGCGCTCGACCAGACGCTCGGGTGCGCTTGCTGGCACTCGACAGGAACTCCTGGGCGCTCGGGTTATGCGAACAGAGGAGACGGCGCTCGCTAGGAGGCACGTCCAGGCGCTCGAGGGCAGGCGACAGGCGCTCGGCTCCTCAGGCGCTCAGGATCCGCGGCAAGGCTGGCCTGCTCACGGCAAGACTCCTGGACAAGGGTCCGGGAGTTCAAGGTCGATGGTGAGGGTGAGTGATGGTGTCGAGTGAGTGATGGTGATGTCGATGCAAGGCTTGTGATTGCAAAGGTGTTTGCTAGATCTAGGGGATCGAAGAACCTTTCAATACCAAAAGGTTTCTTCAATAATTTTCCCTAATATGAATTTTTATTGATCTATGAATAAAACTTAAATAGACATAGTTGCCATCTATCACTTGCAAAGCGATAGAGTTTAAGGCTTAAAGATAAAACTAACAAGTCCTAAGATAACCTTAACCTATCAAGATAGAATATATCAAACTTAAAGCCTAAGTAAGATCTAGAAAATATCTTCCCATAATTATTTCCTAAAATAATTAAATAAATAATGTCATATAATTATTAAAATAAGGAAGTAAACTTGGCAGCCTCCCAAACCCTCGGCATCGAGTCAAGGTGACTCGGCATCGACCGGTCCTCCTGATGTCGAGTGGTGGCCTTGGCTTGGTTGCTTCACTCGGAGCAATGTAACCTAGGGTGGCCTAACACCTTGCTCCAATGTTCCATGGTAACGAACGAGAAGTGCCTTAGTTGCTTCTTGAATCATCTTGGCCCTCACACGAGTGATCGGACCATCCAAAGGCACCTTGAAGTTGTCCTCAATGTCACCAGGAGTCATCGTGTTTTGTACTGCATCATTCTCCTCCACTTGAGAGCGATTTGTCCTTAAATCGTCGTCAGAGTCATCGTCAGGAACGAATAATGAGAGGTCGGCAACATTGAAGGTGGAATGAACACTGTACTTGTCTGCCGGGAGATCCAGTTTGTAAGCATTGGGTCCCATCTTTTGGACCACGCGGAATGGTCCATCTCCCCGGGGATCCATCTTGGACTTCAGTTGTTGTGGAAATCTCTCCTTCCTTAAATGCAGCTATACAAGATCTCCAACGTTGAACTGCACATCCTTGCGATGCTTGTCCTTCGCAACCTTGTACTGAGCAGATTTCCCTTCCAGCAGCGCCCTGGTCCGCTCGTGCAGACGTTTGATGAAATCGGCTTGTCGTGATGCATCCAAGCTCTCCTTCTCCTTCATGGGCCGAGGGGACATATCCACATGCGTCACTGGATTTTGCCCATAGACCACCTCGAACGGAGTCATCTTTGTTGCCGAATGCCTAGACTTGTTATAAGCAAACTCAACAAAAGGTAGGCAGTCTTCCCACCTCCTAAGGTTAGTATGCAACATGACCCTTAGGAGGGCTCCTAAAGTTCTATTAGTAACCTCAGTTTGGCCGTTAGTTTGTGGGTGACAAGATGTAGAAAATAGTAAAATAGTACCCAACTTAGACCATAATGTTTTCCAAAAACAGCTTAAGAATTTTGAATCCCTGTCAGAAACAATAGAAAGTGGCAAACCATGTAGTCTAACAACATCTTTAAAGAACAAGTTTGCAACATGTATAGCATCATCCGTTTTATGACAAGGAATAAAGTGTGCCATCATCGAAAACCTATCCACTACCACGAAGATTGAATCATGACCTCGAGATGTCCTAGGTAGACCAACTATAAAATCTATAGACACATCCTCCCAAGGTGATTTCGGTATAGGCAGTGGTGTATATAAGCCGTGAGGGTTCGATTTTGACTTAGCTTTAGCACAAGTAACGCAGCCCTTAACAAACCTAAGCACATAGTTACTCATTTTCGGCCAGAAGTAGTGTTCTTTAAGTCCAGCTAAGGTTTTGTCGAATCCTCCATGTCCTCTAGACTCGTGTACCTCCTGTGTCAATAATCTCCTAATAGACGATGATGGGATACAAAGCTTTCCCATCCTAAATAAATAACCATTGTCCAGAAAGTAAGAATCAACCCCCTTTTTCGACACACATTGGGCATAAATATCCTTAAAGAAAGCATCATTAGCATAAAGTTCTTTAATCAAAGCAAATCCCAAAATATGTGCATCACAATGGGTTAAAAGGACATACCTGCGTGATAGAGCGTCGGCTACCACGTTGTCTTTTCCTTTCTTGTGGTGAACCACATAGGAAAACGTCTCTAGGAACTCAACCCAATGAGCAAGGCACCTACTCAACACCGCCTGTCCCTTAAGATACTTCAGAGCCTCACGATCTGAATGAATCACGAACTCCTTAGGCCACAGATAATGCTACCATGTCTTCAGAGCCTCTGTAGCAGGACTCCGCCGATGCCAGTGTCAGAAGCATCACACTCGAGCTCGAACGGTTGTGAGAAGTTGGGTAGTTGCAGCACCGGAGCATGGTGAGTCGATCCTTGAAAGCATCAAATGCCCTCTAGTGAGCGTTGGTCCAGCGGAAGGTCACATCTTTCTTTGTAAGCTCATGGAGGGGGGCGACTATTGTACTGAAGTCCTTGACAAAGCGCCTATAAAATCCCGCCAAGCCCAAGAAAGAGCGAACATGGGTTGGTGTCTGCAGCTGGGACCATTCTTGAATAGCACGAACCTTTTCCTCATCTACCTTTAAGCCTGTTGCAGAGACTATAAAACCAAGAAATATAGTAGAGTCAGAAGCAAAAGAGCACTTTTTCAAATTAGCAAATAATTTCTCCTGTCGAAAACAATCAAAAACTAATCTTAAGTGTCCAACATGATCATCAAGGTTCTTGCTATAAATAAGTATATCGTCAAAATAAACAACTACAAATTTGCCTAAGTATTTTCGAAGCACATGGTTCATAAGCCTCATAAACGTTGAAGGTGCATTTGTTAGCCCGAAAGGCATTACTAACCATTCATATAAGCCATACTTAGTTTTAAATGCAGTTTTCCATTCGTCGCCTTGTTTCATCCTAATTTGGTGATAGCCACTCCTAAGATTAATTTTAGAGAAAACACAAGCACCAAATAGTCCATCAAGCATATCATCAAGACGGGGAATGGGGTAACGATACTTAATAGTAATTTGGTTGATTGCCCTGCAATCAACACACATACGCCAAGAGCCATCTTTCTTTGGGACCAAGATGACAGGCAAGGCACAAGGGCCGAGGCTCTCTCGAACGAATCCCGTGTCCATAAGCTCCATGACTTGTCGTTGCAACTCCTTGGTTTCCTCCGGACTAGCTCTATAGGCATGACGGTTGATGTGCGCGCAAATTGCCATATTTTCTATGCACATATGAATCCATTTTATTGTCTTTTGCATGCATATTAATGGTAAAACATGGGATTAGTGTAGTTTATTCTTAAATGTCAAATATATGGGTTTGCACAAGTTTCCATGTGATTTCGCAGAAAACAGGATAAAAATGGATGAATTCGGAAGAGCGGAAAAAGAACTCGAAGTCTTCTTAAGAGGTCGAAATCGACTGGGGACCTCGACATCGAGTACATCAGAGACATAGGAATCGAGCAGAAAAGGAAACAGAGCATGTCGACACAGAAGGGGTCGATATCGACATCTGGGGGTCGATATCGATGCTACCAGATCGACCAAATTGATAGAAGTCGAGTGCCAGTTCGAGTAGGAGAAGGAGAAGCTCGAGATGAAGTTTTGGAGGGGTCGATACCGATGTCTAGGGGTCGATATCGACCATGCCAGCAGAGGAATCTGACTCCGATTTTTGATAGAATTCGATCCAATGCTATATCTATCCAAAGGTCGAGATTTCCTATCATCAACACCAGATCTATCATGAGGAGGCTGATTTCACCATGAAGTTTTAGCTTTTACTTTGTTTTAGTTTATCTTAGAGAATAAAGATAAGGTTTCGAGTCCTTATCGACATATATAAATAGAGGCCAATAGGGCTGAGTTTAGGAATCCAATTTCGCATTCAATTTCAGATTTAATTTTTAAGAAGACAATTCAGTTGCAATAGAGAGTAGAGAGAGAGAGGAGGCCGAGTGGAGTTGTAAAGCGAGAGCGGAGTGGCTTGTTCGGTTGTACTTTCTTTCGAAGTTTCAATTCAAAATAGCTTTCTTTCAATAACAATGATGATGATGTGCATGATGAGGAGCGAGTAGTCAACCCACTTCTAGGGTCGGGGTGAGCCCGACGATAGCAATGTGAGGTAAGTGCATCAAAGGTATGACTTTTATGCGATTCCGTCTTCTACCCCATGCATGATCCTTTGCGAAAGTTAGGGAGATTCATTATTTGCATTATTGAAGCGAAAGCCCACTCATATTGTGAACTTGAATTGCTCATGAATTGGATAGTAACTCTTAGGAATTATGCGAGAGCCTCTAATCACCTAAGTGTTGATAACGAAAGTTATTTGACGGAAAGACATTAAAGTTCATATCTTTAGCATGAAACTTGCATTGTTATCGTTGTGGCATGAAACCCCGACTTTGGAAGCCTTTTAATTAATTAAATTCTTCATAAAAGTCTTAGCTTTGTTTCTGTTCATCTTCCTTCTCCATTCTATTTTCTTCGGATTCTTTTCCGACAAATTGGTTACGAAAACAGTTTCTGAGACAAGCATCGAAATCGACCATAAGGGTCGATATCGAGGTCTAACATCGATATCGAGGTCTCTGCTTGACGTCGACTTGCTGTTTTGTCTTCTGCAAGAACTGCGCTAGGAAATCGACCAGAACTGAGGTCGATATCGACCTGTATACTCGATATCGAGTGTCTGCTGAGGTCGAAAGCCTTGATCGTGAGTACAACAAAGGAAGCGCTGACATACCTCCTCGTGGATTCGATCCTGAATTACCCTACTACTACAAGGGAGGGGATTCTTGTATTATTTGTTTGGGATAGGGAGATAGTCTGCTATTTGAGCTTTGTTTTATTTTAAATATTTGAATCTCCTACTACCACCCCCCGAACGAACAATTTGGCGCCGTTTGGAAGCGCAACATGGAGACTATCTCCCTATCCCAAACAAATAATACAAGAATTGGCGCCGTTTGGAAGGGCGCCAATTCTAGACTTGGGGAGATCGACGTTTGGAAGCGCAACATGGAGACTCAAATGAGTCAATTGGCGGAAGCAATGCCCAAGGCGTCAGGATCACTCCCTGGATCCACTGTGCCCAACCAAAAGGGCAAAACCACTGGTCAGATTGCGGCAGTAAACCTAAGGAGTGGGCGTCAATTATAAACGCCCGAGCAAAAAGCGGAGGAGAAGGAGCCAGAACAGGCGTCGATATCGACCCCCCTGTCGATATCGACCAAGGTGACATCGATGTCGACCCTCCTGTCGATGTCGACCCTAATTCTGCATCACCACAGAAATCGACTCCTCCAGTCGATATCGACCCTACTGATGTCGATATCGACCTCACTGCAGCCGTAGGAAGAAAGAAGGTGTTGCCATTCCCAACTAGAAAGGTGACTAAGGACCCAGCGGAAAAGAAGTTCTAACGGTTCGTGAAGATGCTCCAAGGGCTTAATATCTCTATACCATTCACAGAGGCACTTCACGAGATGCCATCTTATGTAAGGTTCCTTAAGGACATCTTGGGTAAGAAGCGATCGCTCTCTGAGATCGCAGAGGAGTGCAACAGGTTGGAGCTACCACAAAAGCGGGCGGACCCAGGTAAGTTTTCTATCGCTATAGGTCTAGGTCAATTCAAATTTAATGCTTTAGTTGAGGCTCTAGCGTTAGCATGATGCCACTAACCATTTGGCACAAGGTAAAGATAGGTCCTCTGGAGCCCGTGGATGCAAGATTGTACATGGCTAACAATACGGTAGTGATTCCAACTGGGATAGTGACGGATGTGCCAGTACAAGTAGGTAAATTCTTTGTCCCTGCTGATTTTCTAGTTGTTGACATAGCGGAGGACCCTGCTTGTCCAATTATTTTAGGTAGGCCATTCCTAGCAACCGTCGATGCCAACATTAGCGTGAAGAAAGGATTGCTCTCACTCACAATTAGTGATGAAGTAATAGAGTATTCTTTCAACAAGGCGGTGAAAAGTCAAGGGCCAATGGAGATAAAAGCCATCAATGAAGCCCAAGTAGAGGAAGTTGAAGCAATCTTGAACGAAGGAGCTCTAAAGAACATCGAAATCGACCCAGGTAAGTCGATATCGACCACTAATGTTCAAGATTCTGTGATAGGTCATAAGTATGGGGTCGACGGAGGAAAAGAGGAAGCATCGAAATCGGGGTCAAGGGTCGATATCGACCATGCCCTATCGAAATCGACCACCATCAGCACTGAGAAGGGAGGCAAAGAGACCTCGATATCGACCTCCGAACATCGACATCGACCTGAGCCACAGACTGAGAAGAAGGTAAGTCAAGGTACGGATTCCTCTTGTTCCATTACAATTAAGGACTTATCATTATTTGGAAGAGGTGTTCCTTGGCATGTGCGCTTATGTAGGGTATCTGATGATGATTCAAGCCAATATGAGATAGGAGACAAGGTCTATGTTGCCAAGTCTAAAGACCATTGGTTCCCTACAAGATTCAAGGATAAGAACTTAGGTCCATTCACGGTGAATCAAATCAATCCCGACGGAATGCAGCTGCGGGACAAGAAAGGAGTGATATTTGTGGCCCAAGCCACATGGGCTCTGCAGATGCCGCCTTGAGGAGCGCGAAGGAGAAAGTCGGCCTAGCGACTTAAAAATCTAGAGCTTGTAACAAAGACTTAGTTTTGGTTTTAGACAACTTTTGTTTTAGTTTTAGACACTTTATTGTTTTGCATATTTTGTGTTTATTTTTCAAATTGCAGGAAAGAGAAAAGCACACAGAAAGGCATCGAAATCGATGTCAGACATCGAAATCGACCTTAAGGTCGACATGGATAGGGTTTGTGATCGAGGCCAAATCACCCTGAAGCCTGAGCAGAAATCAAGAGAGACATCGATATCGATGTAAAGTGTCATGTAAAGGGTCGATATCGACCCTGCCTGTTGTCTTCCTCGACTCCTGAAATTTGTGACGGTTTCGTAAGTTTTCTTCTTAACCCTAGTTCTAATACAGTGATGACACTGTAAATTTTAAGTATGGGGTGGGGGAAAGGCTTACTTGCATACTCATACTTAGTTTAGAGTTGCATATATATTTTAATGCATGAAAAAAAAATATGACCCCCATCAAAAAAAAAGAAAGAAATATGACCCCCATCAAACATTTTGAAAAGAAAAAAAAGATATGTGTATAAAAAATATGCAAAATTAGATTCATTAGAGATATAACATGAGATTGCCTAGTTAAGGGAAGTCCCAATGAAGTGCAAAAAGAGAAAAAAATAAAGGAGATGAAAATTTGAAGTTGTTTTTGACATGTGCATGATAAGATGATGGAGGATTTTTTATGAAAATTCCATACAAGTGCTTACTTATAACAAGTTCATATCCTAGCCTTACCTATGCATCATTGCAAAAGTCACAAAGCCATATATGAGCCTTATCATGATCATTATTGCTCCACATATACGCATATTGCCCATTTTTTATACCTTATACCCTATCCGGGGACAAAGTTTTTGAATGGATGTCATCTTTGGAGTTATATGGAGTTGTGCATTTATGAAGTTGTTGGCAGGAATGATACAATTATGAAATATGGAAAATTAAATGAGCGAGAAAAAATCCGATCACCTCAGGAGATAAAGGTGGGTCAACCCTGCTTGCGTTGAGATAATAGTTCCGCAGGATGGGACACAAGGTGAGGAGTCCGAAGTACTAAGTATCCGGGGCCATTCATGACACCCATGTTTGTGACTCGCGAGAAGGCAGTGCTAAGGTTAGAGAGGTAAAAGCATTATATTGAAAAAAAGCATTGAGGGATGAGTGAAAGGTGAGACATTATGAAGAAGGAATGTGGAATGTTTTGGAAAGAAAGTATGTTTCCCCGGATTTAACACCCCATGGCCAAATATTAGCCCACCTTTAGCCTTTTACCAATCCACTTCTCACATGCTTGCAAAAGTCCTCTTGATTATTAATGCTATGTCGCTAAAATTGTTTTTTTTTTGCATATTGCCTCCTTTATGAATATAAAATTGCTTTTATGCACAAGCATTAACTTGGTTGACATAAGTACCTTCTCGAGGATGGCAATTGATTGTAGGGACATATGAAAAATGAATCTATGATGTTGAGAGATTACTTTCTTCCCCTGAATGACCATTGAAGGTATTGCTTGGGGACAAACAAGCTTAAGTATGGGGTGTTTGATGTGCGCACAAATTGCCATATTTTCTATGCACATATGAATCCTTTTTATTGTCTTTTGCATGCATATTAATGGGAAAACATGGGATTAGTGTAGTTTATGCTTAAATGTTAAATATATGGGTTTGCACGAGTTTCCATGTGATTTCACAGAAAACAGGATAAAAATGGATGAATTCGGAAGAGCGGAAAAAGAACTCGAAGTCTTCTGAAGAGGTCGAAATCGGCTGGGGACCTCGACATCGAGTACATCAGAGACATAGGAATCAAGCAGAAAAGGAAACAGAGCATGTCGACACAGAAGGGGTCGATATCGACATCTGGGGGTCGATATCGATGCTACCAGATTGACCAAATTGATAGAAGTCGAGTGTCAGTTCGAGTAGGAGAAGGAGAAGCTCGAGATGAAGTTTTGGAGGGGTCGATATCGATGTCTAGGGGTCGATATCGACCATGCCAGCAGAGGAATTCGACTCCGATTTTTGATAGAATTCGATCCAATGCTTGCAATATCTATCCAAAGGTCGAGATTTCCTATCATCAACACCAGATCTATCATGAGGAGGCTGATTTCACCATGAAGTTTTAGCTTTTACTTTGTTTTAGTTTATCTTAGAGAATAAAGATAAGGTTTCGAGTCCTTATCGACATCTATAAATAGAGGCCAATAGGGATGACTTTAGGAATCCAATTTCGCATTCAATTTCAGATTTAGTTTTTAAGAAGACAATTCAGTTGCAATAGAGAGTAGAGAGAGAGAGAGGAGGCCGAGTGGAGTTGTAAAGCGAGAGCGGAGTGGCTTGTTTGGTTGTACTTTCTTTCGAAGTTTCAATTCAAAATAGCTTTCTTTCAATAACAATGATGATGATGTGCATGATGAGGAGCGAGTAGTCAACCCACTTCTAGGGTTGGGGTGAGCCCGACGATAGCAATGTGAGGTAAGTGCATCAAATGTATGACTTTTATGCGATTCTGTCTTCTACCCCATGCATGATCCTTTGCGAAAGTTAGAGAGATTCATTATTTGCATTATTGAAGCGAAGGCCCACTCATATTGTGAACTTGAATTGCTCATGAATTGGATAGTAACTCTTAGGAATTATGCGAGAGCCTCTAATCACCTAAGTGTTGATAACGAAAGTTATTTGACGGAAAGACATTAAAGTTCATATCTTTAGCATGAAACTTGCATTGTTATCGTTGTGGCATGACACCCCGACTTTGGAAGCCTTTTAATTAATTAAATTCTTCATAAAAGTCTTAGCTTTGTTTCTGTTCATCTTCCTTCTCCATTCTATTTTCTTCGGATTCTTTTCCGACAAATTGGTTACGAAAACAGTTTCTGTGACAAGCATCGAAATCGACCATAAGGGTCGATATCGAGGTCTAACATCGATATCGAGGTCTCTGCTCGACGTCGACTTGCTGTTTTGTCTTCTGCAGGAATTGCGCTAGGAAATCAACCAGAATTGAGGTCGATATCGACTTGTATACTCGATATCGAGTGTCTGCTGAGGTCGAAAGCCTTGATCGTGAGTACAACAAAGGAAGCGCTGACATACCTCCTCGTGGATTCGATCCTGAATTACCCTACTACTACAAGGGAAGGGATTCTTGTATTATTTTTTTGGGACAGGGAGATAGTCTAGGTGAGCTTTGTTTTATTTTAAATATTTGAATCTCCTACTACCCACCCCGCTAGCGAACAACGGTTGGGTAAAGCCGCGCCAGGGACGAAGTCAATTTGATGTTCGATTCCCCTGATTGGCGGCAGTCCCTGAGGTAACTCAGCCGGAAGCACATCTAAATAGTCCTGCAAAAGGTTAGCAATAGGTGCAGGAATGTGACTCACATCCACAACGTTTACTAAAACTTCCTTCATAATTAAAAGGATATGAGGTCGATGAATGCTCCAAGTAAATGTCTCTTTTTGGGGTTGAGATACTAAAGCACGTCGTTCAACGGAGCCCTTGATCGAAGTGGAAACGGGCTGCAGTGATGACGAAGGCTTGGCCGCAATAGCCGCGGGAGGGGGTGTAGATGCCGCGGTCGCGGGTAGGGCAGCGGCTGGTGTCTTCATGGCCGTCGGTGCTGCCTTAGGTGCGGTCCCCAAGGGGCTTGCCTGATATTTCCTCGCAGCCTCCTCCTTAGCGTCCTGTTGTTGTCGCTTGCGTACCTGTTCCTTCAAAATAGCTTGAGGAGACAAGGGTAGGAGAGTGACTCTCCTCCCATCAAAGGTAAAGGAATAGGTACTTGCGCGGCCATCATGTATGACTGAGCGATCAAAAAGCCAAGGACGTCCAAGTAAAATATGACTACAATCCATCCTAGCTACATCACATAAGACTTGATTATGATATGACCCAATAGAAAAAGAAACCAAACATTGTTTTGTAACCATAATATTAGATCCATCATCTGTAATGCCATTTAAACCATAATGAGTAGCCCTAGGAGTAGTAGCCAAATGTAAGTAATCAACTACCTTTTCATTGATGAGGTTGCAGCAACTCCCTCCATCAATGATGACACTCAAGGTAGCCTCCCTTACCACACATTTGGTTTGAAATATGTTCTCCCATTGATCCGTCATAGGAGCCTCCTGAATGTGTAGGACACAACGATTGACAAGGCATAGAGTATCCTGGAAGTCGGTGGGATCAATTTCCTCATTGTTGTCCAAGGCCGAGTCCTCCTCCACTTCACCTGAAGTTGTCGGTTCCACCAACGCCTCCTCCTTGTAGTAATGGTCCCCCAAGTCATTTGAGGACAATCTCGAGACACATGGCCAGAACCTCCACATGTGAAGCATCGAAGCTCCTTCGTGCGCTCCTTGGGAGGTGGGGCAGCAACTCTTCTTGTTTGTACTTCAAATCCCTGTTTATGTGAGTTTTGAACTTCTTTTTGCTGCATGGGAGGGTTATAAGTAATCTTTGATTGACTAGATGCAAAAGGAACAAACCGGCGACCTTGTGAAGATTGCTCAGTTCATGCCCTTTGATGCTGCTCATATAACAACCGTGCTTTATGAGTTAGAGTATTAATGTCTCGAATACTATGAATAGACAACGGATTACGAATAGAAGTATTGAGACCAGCAAGAAATTGGGTACATAAAGCACGTTCAGTTAAATAAATGTTTGCCTGGTGAGCCAGGCGTTCCAACTCAACGCTGAAGTCCACAGGGGAGCGAGAGCCTTGATGTAATTGGGCTAATAGCAGCCTCATGTCTTCCGTGTACTCCTCTGGGACATGTCTCTTCTTAAGGAGGTAGCGCAGATGTGGCCATGTTTTCACCGGTTGCTTACCTTGCCGTCGGCGGAGGTCTCTCGTGCGAAACCACCAAGATCTAGCCATACCTGCCAAATGTAAGGTAACAACCTCCAAATTCTCTGTTTCATCATAACGAAGGTGATCAAGTACATAATTAGTATGAGATTCCCAAGCAAGATAAGCTTCAGGATCATTGGTTCCAACGAAAGTTTCTAACTTGATCTTGACGTCACAACGTTAGATAGCCTGCGCATTATTAGTAATAGGACGACCAAAATTAGGGTTAGGGAGATCATCAATGTCATAATCTACCTCGTGGAATGCGTCCTCTAATGGTGGCATATCGCGAAGATCGTCATCCTCGCGACTATCATCCCAGTTGTCTCCTACAAACAAAGGGTTAGCATGGTGTGACCTCTGTGGCCTAGGGCCTTGTCTAGGGGGTGGCATCACCTCCCTTTGACGTGGGTGCCCACTAAATGCAGCCAAAGGATCTCCATCGGTCTCTCCTGCAAAAGGGTTAGGAGTACGGTCCTTAGGTTTAAAATGTAACACATTGTCAGGAGGGACCTTACCACTTTGTAGAGGGAGCGAAGCCTGAAATTCCGTCAACTTCTGGTCCATAATGCCGACCAAGTTCTGTTGGGTAGTAGCCTGGAGCTCGTTGAACTTCTTGTCAATTATGGATAGAAGTTGTACCGTGAACTGGGCATTATTAGATGCCAATTTAGCATCCACCTTAGCCATAAGGGAGTCCTCGATGGGCTTGACAATAAATTTCATGTGCCTGTCAGAAACGACGCCAGGGGGAGGGGGGTAGAGCTATCGTCGTCCGATTTAGACATGTTCGTACAATTCAGGAGAACAACAAGTAAAAGGGACACAAGAACGGAAACCAAGCAATGCAAGTCCTTTCGAATCTAAGAGTGATTAGGCTTTTAAAATCAATTGGACGAGAAAACAAGGCACCGTTATTCAAGCGACCTCCCTGGACACAGAATTATGCAATATTGAAGATAGCAAGTAAAGATCAAATTACAAGAGACAATGCCACAACTCGGATCACAAGGAAAGTAAGTATGAACAACCGGCTAAGATGATAAGAAATAAGATACAATATGATGCAATATATAAAATTTCAGCAATGATATGAATATGATGAATTCAATCATAAGGGGTAGTCAAGTGCACACACTCCGTCAACTATTATCTGACGGTTGCAACACGGTTCGGAAAGGACTAGGGTGTGACCACGGCTCTTGTGTCGGCACGGCATTAAATCACATAAAATTTAGGGTGCTTTGAGATGCTTCAAACCTAATAGATCATTAAAAGTAATAGCAAAGAAGATCAATAGATGCAAGGACGAAGCAATGAGTTACTAACTCACACAAAGACACTAGTATACGGTTTTCTCTTCCTCTTTTTTTTTATACTGTGTTGTTGTTGTTTTTTTTTTGTTTTTTTGTTGTTTTGAATTACAGTAGCGTCGCAATATCGCTGGAGGGACGGAAAAACAGAAAATAATAAGTAAAGTATGCTATGATGATCTAAAAGTAAGCAAAAATAAAAGAAAAGGGGTAATAGGCGGCAATTTGTGGGAAAATTAGGGTTCTTTGTGGTGCAAGTTCATGACTTAACAAATCGAAGAATCACATTCATAGGCATGATATGTAGCAATATGGAAAAGGAATCAAAACTTGCAATCAAGAACTCAATATCTTCCAAATTGTAGATCCAACAAGAAATTACCCAAATAAAAGTGCCAATTTTTAGGGAAAAAAATAATATATGCAGCGGCATAAGCAACATCGACGTCAGCAACGTCGGCATAAGCAACATCGACGTCAGCAACTCCGGTGTCAACAACACGGTGAACATTTAACTAATATTGATAGGTTGATGGACATAATGCTAATAAAGACGGAAAATATGAACATTCTTGTAAACTCCCTCTACTTGGTGTACTTTTCTTACAACTATCTCTAAAATTGGGCTGTTTTGGCACATATCTATAAACTTCGGCTATTTAATGTAATTTGTCAAAAAAATCAATGATTTGACAATTTTGACGCATGACACCTAACTACTAACAGTAACCGACCCTCCTAACTTTATCAATCCCAATCGCCAAACTTCATCACTGCTTCACTCGTGACATCCAATCTGATGATTTTTTAAGCTTTGATTTCAAAACAATTAGGGTTTTTCTTCTCCGAATTGCGATTTCTGTGTAATCTGAACGCACGGATTTCTCTCCGATTGAATTTTGCAACTACTTCATAGTCTGAGATAAGCGATCGCTCAGAATCAGGGCTATGGCGTTGCCATGGAAGGTGACGATTTGGATTGGGAGGATGATATGGCTGGCCATGGCTTGTTGGCTATCCGCTTGCTTCACCGTCGCCGATGACATCGCCGGCAATCTTCGCTCCGAAAACACTTCCGGTTTTCATTCTGCTTGATTTCGGTCTCCCGTCTCCGCCTCTGATCTTCCTCGCCTCCAACTCTCTGGTTAGTGTCCCACGCTTTCAATTTGTTACCTTCTGCCAAGATTATCTCTTGCAAAAAAAAATTAGCTTTTTTAATCTTTCTGCAAGTTTCTGGTTACTTGAACTGGTTTAGATAATTTGGTTCCAGAATTCGTGTTTGTTGAATAGGAGATAAAGGGAAATTGCAACTTCGGTGAAGCCTTTTTTCTGTAGTTGTTCTTGGGTTTCATGATCAATCTAGTGAAAATTCAACTGTTGTTTTGGTGGCAAATTTTTTAGGTTGATTCTTAATCTTAGGTTTAAAGAAAGAAAGGAAGAAAAAAGGCTGTCTTTGTGTGTGTTTGGTAGGTTAGGTCAATTCCACAAATCATAACAAGAGCGACAATGCTTCGAATACAAGGACTCGAAGCCACAAATTCATCAAACAAGAGGGGTCAGTTCTCGGCTCTCCTCACATGGTTTGTTGGAAAAGGATCTCATTCTGAATTGTCAGAGTTTAGCTCTAGTCCATAAACATCAGGCCCTATTGGGGCAGGGATTTTCATTATTTCTTGACAGATAGGATCTCTTTCTACAATCTACATAGTGTCTAATGTCGAAAAAGGTCAGCAAAAAAACTGAAATTTTCATTATTTCTTGATGATAATCTCAACTCGGAAACATCCTCTCTCGACCCCCAAACCTTGTTTGGAGCGGGATATCCTGAGAATGTTGTTGTTGTTATTGTTGTTGTTGTCTTGATGATAATCTCCAGTAAGACAATTCTCTTGTGGCTGGTTGATGATTTTTCGCTTGCATTCCTTCATTAGCACAGTCATCTTTTTATCTACTTGGTTCTGAATCTTCTGCTGTTGGAGATTATTTCCTACCCCGACAATAGTCTAATAAGGTACTCATCTGCTGTTGATGATTCTTTATGATCAAGATTACAATTAAGAGGAACTTATGTTTTGATTTGCCGTGTTGATGAAAAATGGTTTAATCCTTGAATGTGACTAAATGTTTTTCAGGTGAATTTGCAGAAAAATCGGTTCCTACGCAAAAGAGGATATATCTATTAGAGTAGTAGTCCAGACCAAAGTCATCTAGCTGGGAAAGAGATGCTCTCAGGGTGTGCGCGTGTTCTTTGCCGATCATAAATCTTGGCAAGTTTAAGATGTCGCATTGTCAGGGGAGTTTACACTTTACAGTTCCTGTTGAGTACCCCTTGAGATTTTCTTTTTTTCCGTCTCATTTCATTTGTTTTTTACCCCCTTTCTACCTCTAGTCGTAGATATACAGATTGCTCTATAAACAATGTTCTCCCTGTCAATAAATAAAATCTCAGTTTATAATTTTGTCTGACATCCTCCAAATTTCCTCTGCTTTGTGCCCTAAATGGTTGTGTGGAAAGTGGAAACTCTGAAATGATGTGTCATATGTTTAATTATTACTGATTAAAAGTTTCTTAGTAGCTATTGAGGCGGAGAAGCCCTTCCAAACTCGACTGATATCCAAGCTGTTGAATTTGCGGATGCTAGCTAGATGATCTTATTATGTAAACTCATCAAGGAACCAACAAGCTAGCTGGCCTCGTTGTTGCTGGATGAGGCATTGAGGCCGAACCTTTTTGTTCCTCAAGGGCTAGGACCATTGTTCTGAACGCAAGTGCTCGCGCGTTTTCACCTTCCTGTTAAGCTTCCTAGTATCTCAGGAACTTGGACTTGCACTTATTGCAATATACTGCAACAATCTAAGGTTCCACCATGATCCACCGGTTACAGTTAGCGGCTGGGCTACTATGTCCACCGCCCCATTCGATCTTCTAAACAGTTTGATCAACTATCTGTCTATGGCTGAACCTTAACCTGCTGCATTCCTCCTTGAATGGCTTCAACTCAAGCAGGCGAGACAGGGTACTTGATTCTCAATATTTTCCTTGTGAGTACTATTATGTAGTTTGCAACTTTAATTATAACAGTTTTTCTATTGTCACATTACTAATTGATCGGAAAATATTTTTTACAAATGAATCTTTTTCTTTTTTGATTGCTTAATGTGTACCATACTAAAATGTGCACACACTAGAAACACTTGGCATAAACATTGGAGGGCCTTCGGGCCCTATAATGTCCAGCTCAGCAAAAAGAACAAAAATACTAATGTCAAAAGTTCTTTTTTTTTAAAAAAAATATTTTTTATTGTTATATTTTAATATCAATGCGACAAAAAAAATCGAGTGATCCGATCAGATAAAAATCAAGTGAAAATGAATTATTTTGATATTTTTACTTGAATCAATTTACCGAATTTTTTTAGTCGATGAGTACTATTAGTGTTTGTGCCTAGGTGGCTCAAAATGGACCCGACCTGGAAACCCCATCCGACCCGACCCGGAAAACACGGGGTCGGGGTTGACCCGAGGCCCCTAGGGGTCAGGTCTCGGGCCAAATTTTAGGAAATCCACCGAAGGGAGTCTTCTATGAAGATTTCCATTGAGCAAAAGTCCTCTTGATGTTCTTGTTTTTGCTTTGATGTATCCGGTGGAGATTTTGTGATATAAATGTCAATACTTGATTCGATACTTGTATATGGAATTGAGATGAGTGTATGCTTATAGCATAAACACATGAGAGCAAGAGAAACATATATTCCCCTTGTGTGGTTGGATTGTTGAGCATGCAAGCTACTTGATCACCTATATACATGTTATGAAGTTTTTATGCCTTGTCCATATTTGCACTATATATGAATTGAAGTTTTTTTTGATGAAGAAGAATTGTGAAAAATCTCTTGTGGGATGCATTGATTATGTTTATGCTTCATGGTTGCTTGAGGACAAGAACGAGCTTAAGTGTGGGGGATTTGATAATGCATATTTCATATAGGCATTATAGATAGTTCTTATTGCATTTAGATAGGAGTTTTGCATATGTTTTATTCTAATTCTATATCTTTCTTGTGAAGTATTCGAGTTAGGAATCTACGCCTTTTTAGTGTTTATTCTACAGTTTTACATTCTGACCTTGGATGGGATCTTGGAGGAGCTTAAAAGGATGATTTAGGAGCATATGAACGCTAAGGAAGGAGAACCAAAGGAGTAAGGAAGCACAACGTCGAAGCTGAGGAGAACTAAGTCACTGTTTCCACCGGTGCCCGCAGTTGTCACGTAATCATCGATTGCCGATGTTAGTCCGAAGATTCTATTTTATTATTATTTATTATTTTATTTTCTAGGGTTTTGCACGACTCTATTTAGGTTATTTTCATTCAGCCAAGGAGAGTGTGTGGTTGAGGAGTATCCAGGTGGCAGACATCTAGGTTGTTGAGTCGTGTCTATTGTACTGTTGCATCTATCTTGTTGTTAAGTCCCTTAATTTACATGTTAGTCTGCATGTCTCCGTTCTTTACATTTGTGTTGTTATTATTGGGTCTATCAAAAACACTATCTCGACTAGGTTGGGGAAAGAGTGCATACATCCTGACCCCCAGACTCCACTTTATCGTGGGATATACTAGGCTGTTATTGTTTTTGTTGTTGTATAGAAATAGAGGGCGGAAATGGGGCAGAACATTGTAACGACATTGTAAGAAACACCATAAATTAGGATCCCGTATCAAATCAAATGGCAACATCTTGTGACATATGTAGAGGTGGACATCAGAACATACTAGAAAATATATATGATGAACATATCGAGAAATGTTCAGCCCAAAGACTCAGCAAACCTCGAAGGCCAAATATATCATGAATGGCTAGCATCTCCGGATGGTTCGATGTGGGGAAGATTGTGGAAATGATGAACCTGTAGTGTATAAACCAACCCCAAAGTAGGATTGGCCAAAGGAGACTCGATCTAACACCTATGAACTCTATGAGAATACGTAATCCCCAAAAGAGGCCCTAATACCAGCAAGAGCAGAATAATCGTGCAACTGAGATGCTTGTTGTGCGATGTCTGCCACATGTCTCCCTCGATCACCTATGTTAGATATGTAGTACTCCTAATAATAAATATGATTATAAAGTATTAATAAATGTTCAGCCCATATTGTCAACAATATTTGAGATATAGTGCTCACCATTATGTATATATCAGGTGCAGTTGAATGATATTGTGTGGGTGGAGCAACAACTTATATACTAATGAACAAATGGGTGCGAGCTCTATAACCATGCATATACTTGTGGTGCACATGTGGATGTGTGATGTGCGGGACATGCTCCACTATTAACTCTGCACGGTTGTTCTACTAAGCGACATGCTGGCCAAACATCCCAACCCAGTTTGTAGTATGCTTTCCCTGATGATCAGTTCCATTTATGTGCACATTATACTCAGTGGGCCCTAGTGGAAATATATTATGGGTATCCAAACTGGCGCATCACACGTTGTGGTCGATACACCTCGACAATGTCAAAGCAAATTAAGAGAACTTGTGCCATCCAAATATGGGATCCCTTACGGCTAATGTATCCTAGTTTGCTCATGATCTCTACTGTGTATGATTACCAAATGAACTGCATTTTAATTAATCATCATAGTAGGAAAAATACAAGATATGGTGATTTCAGAATTAATTAGAAGGTTGCAGTAACTCACCTGATTCATTTGTTGTCTATCAAGGGCACCGCAAAATTATGGAAGTTGGAAACGTGCGTGATCCCAATCATGTTTCCAGTGCATCCACCTACATGATGCCTAAATTAAAGATCTAGACATCGAGTAAATAATTTGTACATTTGTTTTGACTAGAATAGACTTATCTTACGGCTAAAGAATTATGCCTAACTTCAAAATGTTGGCCAAATGGGGGAGGTTGACTCACTTGTACTGCAAGGTTCCTTGGTTGCATTCGACTAGCCCGTCTGGCTTCTTTCTAAGTCATGTGGGACACGTCTATAATAATTAGCCTACCAATAGTGATGCGCTCCCATGCCTAGATCTGAATTACTTGAGAGACACTAACATTAGTAGGTAATTGCATCAAGGGAAACAATTGAGGAGTTATTGCAATGTTTACTTGTAGTAAGATAACTAAACTGAAGATCTTTATTTTTTTTCTTATATGCTACCTGCATAACCACCTGTATAAATACGTAAGAGTCTTTGCATCCCCAACTATATTGACCTACTTGTTCTAGATTCACTAGGAGTGGCAGATATTGTAGTTGCACTTACCCTCCACTAGCATTAGAGAATAACACCCCTGTCATAAGTTGCAAGATGTATGCCTTGGCGGGACACTGTATTGTGCCCTTATTAACAACATATATCAGGTGGTCAAACGTGTTCCAAAGCCAATGCACTTTAACAAACGATCCTCATATATCAGCTGATGTTGGCTATATGCCTAGTAGATCTCATGCTATTCGCTGCCAACTATATGGTTGGCAGCGCCTGTTAATGCCAACCCATCCACACGTAGGCTCAATATCACTGCAACATCTTGCAGTGTGATGATCGCCTCACCACCAACAAAACAAAATGTGTGCATCTCTGTTCTCTATCTCTCCACCAAAGACGGCATAAAATGCATATCCATCTCAAACATTGACCCTATATATATATGATGTATGCAGTAAAAGATGGCTTGTCACACATAATGTAAAATTCTCTCATCCATGTGTGCTCAACCAAATGTCTGTAGATGTAATCTCTTTGTTAGTCAATGGCCTCAAAGTTTGCATGTGGAACATTAACTATATATGTGAAACAATCGAGCTAAGAGGAATATATAAAAAAAATAGATTATAAATGTTCATAAAAGTTCTTACATGAGGAACATCGTCCTACACATCTGTGCTCCGATGTTGTAGCTGGCAAGTAAGCACATCTTCCAGTTGTGGTCCTAGGTCCATTATCTGTAAGTTACCAATAACACTACAACTTTTTATTCACATAATAAGGTGATAACTCCCTCCCTTGATGAAAATCGGAATAAAGTTTCAAAGGCCTTGACAATTTGTCTGTGTCAAAGGTCTTGGAGCTTTAACAGTATTGATGAAATACAAAACCTGTTCTATATATTATTATGTCCGAATATTATTTAATATTATATACTTCTATTATATTATATGCCTAACTAACCTTTCAGGAAGTATTATTCAAATTACTTTTTTCCTTATGGTGCATATTGAGGAGATCCAAATTGGAGAGATCATGTCTTCGAAGTGTCCAAAAATAGAAGATCCTTGGGCGCGCCATGATCCGAACTAGCCGTTGTTGAAGATCCTTAGGCGCCATGTTGCTTCTATATAAAGGAAAGGAAGAAGAAGACGGTATATACTAGTTGAACACAAGCTTTCATTTATTCAAGCGAGATCTGTCTTCAAAGTGTACTCTCTGCTAGCGCTCAAGAGTTTGTTATTTCATTTCAAAGCCTTTGAGAGTTACACTGTGAGCTTATAGGATATATTCATTTATAGTGTTACTCGAGAGTTTGTAACTCGGGAAGTAAGCACTAGGCTATTGATTTGTGAGAGTAAGAGGATTGTACTAGATAGCTGAGAGAGGTGGGGCTCTTCTAGATTGGTCTAGGACTCCAAGGGAACGTGAGTTGACTAGATTGCAATTGTATAGGAGAGAGGCTTCTCGGTGAGCTATTAGGATCCTAAGCTTTGCGAATCAATAAAGCCTTTTGAATCCTATGGTTGTGGAAGAACCCTAGGCGGGGACGTAGGCCAAGTTCGTGCCGAACCTCGTAAACAATTACTCGTGTCCTTTATCTATTGCTTTACCTTATTTCCGCTCTTGGTTCGATTGTCTAACTTTGTGATTCAGGTTTAATCTCAAAGGGTTTTATACGAGCTCCAAAAGTCTTGAGACTTTCTGCGAAAAAAGGGCATACTCTATTCAACCCCCCTTCTAGAGTATTTCTATATTACCTTGTTTTATATTATCGAACCTTCAATTGGTATCAGAGCTTTACTCACTGTTTTTTATCTAACAATCTTGTGAGTTTTCGATCATGTCTGGTGAAGCAAGCGGAGGATTTGCACAGGGAAGGTCCACGAGCAGACCACCACTCTTTGTAGGAAACAACTTTGTCCACTGAAGATCCTTGATGAAAATGTTCATTATAGATCAAGATCTGGAACTTTGGAACATTATAGAGAATGGTCCGAAGATTCCAGAGAAAGACGGACCAAATGGAACCAAAGTCGCAAAGAAGGAGTCTGAATACATCCAAGTGGATCTTGAACTCGTCTCCAAAAACTACAGGGCTATTAACTTACTTTATTGTGGTCTTAGCACTGATGAGTTTAACCGTATTTCATCTTGTAGGTCAGCTAAAGAGATTTGGGACAAACTGGTCGTCACCTATGAAGGAACGAGCCAAGTGAAAGACACCAAGATCAGCATCTTCCTTCGAAAATATGAGCTCTTCAAAATGAAGTCTGATGAGTCAATCAAGGCCATGTTCACACGATTCACAGAAATCACCAACAACCTTGACTCTCTCGGCAAGAGCTTTACCAACGTTGAGAAAGTGAGGAAGATACTGAGGTGCCTCCCAAAAGAAAAATGGGGTCCAAAAGTAACAGCTATAGAGGAAGCACAGGACCTCACCACTCTACCCCTTGATGACCTTCTTGGGAAGCTGATCACGCATGAGATGATCCTTAATGAAGACGATGGAGAACTTCCAGCTAGCACTAAGAACTTGGCACTCAAGTCTAAGAAGGATGAGCCTAAAGATGGATCTGATTCCGAAGATGAGGATGACGATGAGGATGATCCTTTTGCTCTTATCACAAGAGGCCTTGCTCGAATTCTCAAAATGAAGAAGCAATTCAACAACAAGGATGGATCAGAGTCTTCAAAATTTCGAGGTAAGCCTCAATACAACAAGTATGAAAAGAAGACTAAACCATTATCTTGTTTTGAATGTGGTGAAACAGATCATCTCGTGAAGGACTGCCCTCAAAAGACAAAGAGCCAGTCCAAGAAGGGTGACAAATGGAAGAAGAAAGCCATGGTGGCAACTTGGAGCGATTATGACTCTGACTCCGATGATGAGAAGGCCAATATTTGTCTTATGGCCTCAGAAGATGAATCCCACGATGAAAAGCTTGAAGCTACTGTAAGAGAACTTATGGCAAGTCCAAAAGAGGTATTATCGGAATTCCTTTCCAATATGATTGCCAATGAAGAGAAACTTATTGCCCAAACTAACATTCTTATTAAGAGAACTGTGGATCAGGAAAGAACTATTGAGGATCTGTCTATGAGGGTTAAAAGTCTTGAAGCTTCTTATTCAGGTCTTGACATTAAAGTCAAGACGCTTGACTCAGAGAAATCTGAACTCAAGCAAGATCTCTCCTCTCTAAGAAATGAGCATCATGACTTAGAGAACGAGAAGATCTCCCTGAATAATAAGATTCAAGACCAACAGACAGCCCTCATAAGTTTTACCAAATCCAAAGGCACTCTTGATAGGATGTTGGGCGAGCAACAAAGTTCTCTAAACAAAAGTGGTATTGGTTACAATCCAAGGTTTTTAAAGAAGCAGCACATTACCACCTTTGTAAAGGCAAAAGGAAGCAGAACCTCTCCTATATGTCACCACTGTGCTAGAAAGGGACATGTAAAAGAGACCTGCCCTTATAGAAGAAAGGATCCATATATTATTCGCAATACATTTCCTGTTCATTTGAGAAAAGAACGGATAACACAAGTTTGGGTTCCAAAAGGCACTATTTTACCAAACATGGTTTACCCCAACAATGGATCCAAATTTTCTTATTGGTCTAGCCACAAAGGTTGATGTTTGTCTTGCAGGAGAACACCAAGGTGAAGGAACATAAATGGATCATTGATAGTGGGTGCTCGAGGCATATGAGTGGAAAGAGTTCTCTCTTTCATGATCTAAAGGAGCAATCCACGGGAACAATCACTCTTGGTGACAAAGGAAAATGTGACATCATCGGTATTGGTAGTGTTGGAAGTGATTCCAGCCATAGTATTAAAAATGTCTATCTTGTTAATGGTTAAAAGTATAATTTGCTTAGTGTCTCTCAACTATGTGATAGTGGCAACTATGTCAGATTTAACAAGAAAAGATGTCTAGTGTGCAGAGAAGATATAGGTGAAGTTATATTGACTGCATATCGTTACAACAATATATACGCTGTAAATGCTGATCAAGTGGCACAAGGAAGCTTAACCTGTCTAAAGGCTTTGACGGACGATCCAAAGCTCTGGCACAGGAGACTCGGTCATGTGAGTCCACATACACTACAGAAGCTTGTGTCCAAAGGGCTTGTAAGAGGGCTACCTGAGATGGACTTCAAAGGTATTGATATGTGCAATGCATGCACACGAGGTAAACAAACACGTAGCTCTTTCAAACCCAAAAAGGTTGTAAGTTCTTCTAGACCCCTTGAACTTTTACATATGGATTTATGTGGTCCTATGCGAGTCAAATCTCCCTATGGTAAAAAGTACATGCTAGTTGTTGTTGATGATTTCTCTAGATATACTTGGGTTGCATTTTTAAAAGAAAAATCAGAGGCCTTATTTGAGTTTTCAAAACTTTGTAAGGAGTTGCAAACTTTAAGAAACGAGCCCATAGTGTCAATTCGGAGTGATCATGGTAGGGAGTTTGATCAACTTCAGTTTGATTTGTTTTGTGCTAAATATGGCATCTCCCATAACTTTTCTGCTCCTAGGACACCTCAACAAAACGGGGTTGTGGAACGCAAGAACCGCACCTTAGAGGACATGGCCAGGACTATGCTTTTAGAAAATGCATTACCTAAAACCTATTGGGCTGAAGCTGTTAACACAGCTAACTACATTTTGAATCGTTGTCGTATTCGTTTCATCTTAAAGAAAACTCCTTATGAACTTTTCAAAGGCCGCAAACCACTTATATCTTATTTTAAACCCTTTGGTTGTACTTGTTTTGTTCATAACAATGGAAAAGATAACCTTGGGAAATTTGATGCGCGTAGTGATGAAGGTATATTTCTTGGCTACTCCACAAGTAGCAAAGCTTATAAAATCTTCAATAAAAGGACCCAGTTAGTTGAAGAAAGTATACATGTTATATTTGATGAATGCAATGACGGTTCTTTGAGTGAAAGTGTTGCAGATATAGATCTTAACATCCATGCAGAGAACGAGGAAGGTGATGATGCTGCTACCAAGAACACAGAGAAGAGGAACATGCAGGAACAGATTCTTAACACTGAAGAATTGGCCCAAGGTGTTGAAGATTCGTCCAAAGCCCTTGGTGTCCAATCCAATAGTGTTGAGACGTCAGAAACTGTTGTAACTGAACCTAACAGGACCACGGAGTCAAATGTACCACAAGTCAATCTTACTGGTGTGACGAATCAAGGAGCTGAGACTAGCAAAAGGAAATTCAAATACTCCTCATCACACACATTAAAGGATATCATTTCTGACCCTACTTCTAGTGTTCAAACTCATTCTAAACTTAAAGATCTTTGTGCTTTTCACACGTTTGTTTCTCTTATTGAACCAAAGAAGGTAGATGAGGCACTTCAAGAGCCAGACTGGATCATTGCTATGCAAAGCGAGCTTAACGAATTTGAAAGAAACAAAGTCTGGACCTTGAAGCCAAGGCCAAAGCATCAATCAGTCATTGGCACACGATGGGTATTTCGAAACAAGCTAGATGAGAATGGTAAGACCGTGAGGAACAAGGCAAGGCTTGTTGCTCAAGGCTACAATCAAGAGGAAGGTATTGACTACGAGGAGACCTTTGCTCCCGTAGCCAGACTTGAAGCCATTCGCATTTTATTAGCATTTGCATCTTTTATGAGCATAAAGTTATATCAAATGGATGTCAAGTGTGCTTTTCTTAATGGTTTCTTAGAGGAAGAAGTATATGTGGCTCAACCCCCAGGATTTGAAAGTTTGGAATTTCCCAATCATGTTTATAAACTTGACAAAGCGCTTTATGGTTTGAAACAAGCTCCAAGAGCTTGGTATGAGCGCTTGTCAAAATATCTTTTAGAAAATGATTTTAAAAGGGGGTTGATCGACAAGACTCTTTTTATCAAGACCAAAGGAAAGGACATTTTGGTCATTCAAATTTATGTTGATGATATATTATTTGGTGCTACTAACACATCTTTGTGCAAGGAATTTTCTGACATCATGTGCAGTGAATTCGAGATGAGGTTGATGGGTGAACTCAACTTCTTTTTGGGAGTACAAGTTCACCAATCCAAGAAAGGGATCTTTGTCAACCAAAGCAAGTACACTAAGGATCTCTTGAAGAAGTTCAAGATGGATCAATCCAAAGCAGCCAAGACTCCCATGAGCTCAACATTATCTCTAGATCAAGACAAGACTGGGAAAAGTGTCAATCAAAAGGAGTATCGAGGAATGATTGGATCTTTATTATATCTCACGGCTAGTAGACCTGACATCATGTTTAGTGTTTGCATGTGTGCTAGGTTTCAAGCTGATCCTAAAGAATCTCACCTCGTGGCTGTAAAGAGGATCTTTCGATATCTCAATGGCACTAAGGAGCTTGGACTATGGTACCCAAAGCAAAAGGATTTCACATTAATTGGATATTCTGATGCAGATTTTGCAGGGTATAAGGTGGATAGGAAGAGCACATCAGGATGTTGCCAATTCTTAGGAGCATCCTTGATCAGTTGGCACTCAAAGAAACAAAACTCAGTCGCTCTATCCACTGCAGAAGCCGAATACATTGCAGCTGGAGCCTGTTGCTCCCAAATCCTTTGGATAGCTCAACAAATGCGAGATCTTGGCATCAACCTCAAAGGCATTCCTATTAAATGTGATAATACAAGTGCCATCTCCATCACTAAGAATCTTGTTCAGCATTCAAAGACCAAACATATTGATGTAAGGCATCATTTCATTAGAGACCATGTTGAAAAAGGTGATGTGTCCATTTCGTTTATTTCAACTGATTATCAATGGGCTGACATTTTTACTAAGCCTTTGGCAGAGGACAGGTTCACCTTTATAAGACGAGAGATTGGGATGCTTAACAAGGATGCACTTTCGTAGGGGGAACTTTCCCTTTACGAAAGATAATATCTACTTAGTGTCAAGACCTTTGAGAATTATGTCAAGGTTTGTGAACTAAATGGTAGATTACATACATCGGATCACATATTTTTGGTTAATATCTTTCTAGATATTTAATCAATTATATTTTTATCGGATTTCAAAATTGCCTATTTATGTTATATTTTCTTTCCGTTGAGATATCTTAATTTTGGAACTAAATATTTCGGTTATTCAGTCCTATTTTAATGGAATAGTTTGAATTTTGAATTGGAAATTTTTCAAATTTGGCAATGATATCATTACCCTCCCTTGGAACTCTAAACCCGTCCCATCACTCCATCATCTTCTCTCTCTACTTAAACCCAATTCTGTACCCGATTCCCTCACAAACTCTGAACCTCTCCAAACCCTTTTCACCTTCTTCTTCTTCAACCTCTCAACCTGTTCTAAGAAAACCCTAACCGATTTCCTCCATGGCTCCCGAATCAAAGAAAGCTTCCACACCCAAAAGACTTGGCGCCACCCCCAAGGGACGTCAGGTCACTACCACCTCTCCCACACCTGAACCTACTCCTCAAGCCATTATCCCAACTGTTGTCCAGAGCATCATCGCTGAGAGCACGCCCATTGTTACCAAGGGCTCTCAAAAACGCTCTGCTAAGAAGCCCCTTAGTGCGAAACAAAAAGGGAAAAAGAAGATATTAGTTGAGGAGGTGGACGAGGAAGAGGAGGAAGATGATCTCGACGCTATTCTGGAAAGAGATGCTGCCAAGGAAGTCGAAGAGAAAGCCTTGAAGAAGAAAAAGGCCGAGGAGGAAGCCGAGCTTGCAAGGAAAAGTGACGAGGAAGAAGCTGAGAGGATTCGGAAGGAAGCCGAAGCCGAGGAGGTTCCATCTGAAGAGGAGCCTGAGGAAGAAGACGAAGAGCAAGACGGATCTAGAGATGACGAGGAAGCTGAAGGAGATAAAGCGGGGTCCGGTGAGGACTCGGGGTCTGAGGAAGAGGAGGAAGAATCTCCCTCTCCTTCTCCTCCTCCCCCGTCTCCTAAGAAGCGGAAAGCCCCAATTGCAGTCAAGCCTCCATCCCCAAAGCGCACCAGGAAGGGCATTCTCAGAAGCCTTGAAGCGTCTGTCAAGAAAGCCGCTCCAACGATTGCTCGCAGGAAGAACACCGATCCACCTGCCTACATCCAGGTAAACCAATCCTTGCCCTCCTCTTGGTTTGAAAATGCTGAGACTGCTGGTAAGTGGGTAGATGAGTTTCGAACTCGTAGGATTTGCTGTTCTGATTTTTTGGATATTGAGTTCTTCGAAGCTTTGAAGCTACCCTGCATTGATCTTCTCAAAAAATCCCCAGCCTGGACCCTTCTCAATCTTGAAACCATTTACTATCCCCAGCTTACCCGCCTGTTCTACATAAACCTAAAAGCCAAACACGACGCCAATGGTTGGTCTTTGGATTCTGTTGTCAAAGGGGCTAGAATCTCTTTCAACTCCAATGACTTTGCAGATTTCCTTGGCCTACCTAGCCCATGTCCACCCTCTGAAATACACCCCTCAAAAGAAAACTGCATCATCCTTGCCCGAGCCAAGTACCTCCTACCCGAAGCATCTAACAGCACCTCAAAGCAACTCACCCACTCATCCCTTACCCTTGAGGCAAAAATCATATTTAACATCATTGTTCGATGCCTCTTACCCCGTCTTAACTCTGGCTCGCTCCTTACTGACAATGCCATGGTCCTCCTTTACCGTATCCTCAATGGCCTTGATCTTGATCTGGCCAACACTATTTTAGGATCCATGGCTCACACAAGAAAAGCCAGGAAAGGAACCCCCCTCCCCTTTGCTACCCTTTTGACCCCACTCTTCAAAGCTTCTGGAATTGATTTCAAAAATGAAGAACAACAGCGTCATATGGGTAAGTTCGACTCCAAGAGCCTTGAAAAGATTGGCATCACTCGGTCTCCCCAAGGGACCTTGAGTCTTGCCACTCCTTCAAAAGCTCTTCCCACTGCTTCAGCCGTTGATGAACGCATGGACAACCTGGAGTTGGGCTTGGAGGAAGTTCGCCTGGATATCAAGGAGCTGCACAAGGAGGTTATGACGGAGATGAGCGGGATAATCAAGATGCTGCAAGGTCTGTGGACGAGGCTCACTGATGATGCTCCGGACGACGAAGCTTAAACCCTACCCTACCCTATACCATCCCTGAAATCTGATACATTGCTGGTTTTTGGAAATATTTTCAAAACTTTTGGTGACTGGTACCTCCTCCCTTTGTTGAAAGACAAAAAGGGGGAAATGATTTGTGGTTGTTTAGACTTGAAAACCTTTCTGCTTGAAGGTCTTGGAAGACCTTGGTTTTTGATTTTTTGGTTTTCGGTTGGATGGCTTTTTCATGCTTTAAAAATTTGATCCAACATTTGTCTAACCCATGCAGGTACTTAGTCCGATTTCACTTATATTATTTATGCTTGACTAAGTTGCAGGGATGCACAGGTTTTGTCTTTCATCAAGGGGGAGATTGATAACTCCCTCCCTTGATGAAAATCGGAATAAAGTTTCAAAGGCCTTGACAGTTTGTCTGTGTCAAAGGTCTTGGAGCTTTAACAGTATTGATGAAATACAAAACCTGTTCTATATATTATTATGTCCGAATATTATTTAATATTATATACTTCCATTATATTATATGCCTAACTAACCTTTCAGGAAGTATTATTCGAATTACTTCTTTCCTTATGGTGCATATTGAGGAGATCCAAATTGGAGAGATCATGTCTTCGAAGTGTCCAAAAATAGAAGATCCTTGGGCGCGCCATGATCCGAACTAGCCGTTGTTGAAGATCCTTAGGCGCAATGTTGCTTCTATATAAAGGAAAGGAAGAAGAAGACAGTATACACTGGTTGAACACAAGCTTTCATTTATTCAAGCGAGATCTGTCTTCAAAGTGTACTCTCTGCTAGCGCTCAAGAGTTTGTTATTTCATTTCAAAGCCTTTGAGAGTTACACTGTGAGCTTATAGGATATATTCATTTATAGTGTTACTCGAGAGTTTGTAACTCGGGAAGTAAGCACTAGGCTATTGATTTGTGAGAGTAAGAGGATTGTACTAGATAGCTGAGAGAGGTGGGGCTCTTCTAGATTGGTCTAGGACTCCAAGGGAACGTGAGTTGACTAGATTGCAATTGTATAGGAGAGAGGCTTCTCGGTGAGCTATTAGGATCCTAAGCTTTGCGAATCAATAAAGCCTTTTGAATCCTAGGGTTGTGGAAGAACCCTAGGCGGGGACGTAGGCCAAGTTGTGCCGAACCTCGTAAACAATTACTCGTGTCCTTTATCTATTGCTTTACCTTATTTCCGCACTTGGTTCGATTGTCTAACTTTGTGATTCAGGTTTAATCTCAAAGGGTTTTATACGAGCTCCAAAAGTCTTGAGACTTTCTGCGAAAAAAGGGCATACTCTATTCAACCCCCCTTCTAGAGTATTTCTATATTACCTTGTTTTAGATTATCGAACCTTCATAAGGGTCATATAAAATTGGGCTAACAATCACCAATCAGACACGTTAGTGACATACATATGGAATACATAAAATTGGGCAAATAATCACCAAGCAAACACAATTTAAGTCACAATACAAACAAACATCAGTACATACATATGGAATACAACCACCAAAGCTACAAAGCCAAATACACATAAAGCTACGTGATGATGAAGTACAAAAGTAGCTAATACATATAACACAACATCATGAGACCACATATACACCTATGGCCTCGATGTGTTAGCCCTATAAGCGACAACGAACCCTTGATGGTACATATTCCTCCATCTCATTGTGAATGTGTCCTAAACGTCGTCTCCTAGCATCACACTTTCGCCTCTCATCTGCAATAAGAATATGGTCATCCCTTATCCTCCCAGAATGTGAGGGCTAATCTTTGGTAAATTCTATTTAGTTTATTTCAATTATCTTTGTTCTGATAATACTAATGTTGTTAATTGTATCTTAATCGGCCACTAAGATAGAATTGCATCACGCTAGGGTCATAGCTTCATTCTTTACAAGGCCTTAATCCATAAGTAGCCAGCATGTCTTGCATGAACGATTTAAAAATCTTGATTGTGTAGGAGGATTGACAACTAGGTGATATCTTTTTTAGTTGAAGTTGTTATTGCACCCCCATGGGACACGTCATACCCGATTGAAGAAGGTTTACCATAAAAATCGAAGAGAGGACTTACACTTGTCAGCGATGACATCTCTATGATATTCCATGCGCACATGTCCTTGTCGTGTGTCATAGCAGGGTTTTGTCCTTTTCTCAATACGTGTCCCTATGGTTTCATATAGAGGAATATATAGAAACCGGTCGTTGATTCCCTCCAAAGATAATCCCAACTCAATATGCTAGTATAGCAGTACGTAGGGTAGAGGTCGATCACATAGAGAGTGTGTGCAACTTTATGTATGTTCTTTGTCAATAATGAGATGAGAGAGAGAAATTACTAGTAGAGATGATGAAAGCAATAAATTAGCAAGAGTAATAATGACTGATTGATAGCAATAGAGAGAAATATAGTTCCACTCACATTTTGAAACAATGGTTGATTTTCCGATCCTTAGACTTTACTTGTAGTTAAGTTGGTTTCTATTATTTATTCTAGGGTTTGGTTTATGTACAGACTTATGTAGGCTGCCTATTCGATTGCTACTTAAGACCCTTACTCTAGCATGGGTGACGAGTAGCAATGGTCCCAAACTCCTAGCGCGCGCATATGCCTTATCTCTCCCATATCGTCGATCTTCTCACCTAGTTGCCAGTCCAACTATCGCTTCCACTAAAAGAGATATCACCTACCTGTGAATCCTCCTACACTATCAAGATTCCCGAACCATTCTCGCAAGACGTGCTGGCTACTTATGGATTAAGGTCTTGTGAAGAATGAAGCTATAACCCTAGCGCGATGAGATTATATTTTAGTGACCAATTAAGACACAATCAACAACATTAGCATTATCAAAACAAAGAGAATTAAAATAAACTAAATAGAATTCACCAAAGATCAACCCACATATTTCATCAACCATGTCTTGAAATGCAAGTGAAACTAACAAAGATATTAGCCACTCATGGCTCACCTCAAAATTGTAAAGAAACTGTAAAACTATCTGTCAAAAAGTGTGTAGAATGTTGTATCTAAAACCCTAGGAAAACTATCATATTTATAACGTTAGGATTGGCCAAAAAAACCCTAGAAATATCGTTCAAAAGTTGGTAAGAACGAATCTTAAAGGATAGGAATAAATCTCTTTGGCAAAAAAAGAACATAGAAACACCATCAGCGGGCGTCAACCCCCAACGATGGACACCGATCTTTAGCGTCTCGGATCCTTCATCTTTGCTTTCATGCATACAACTCACTCCTCATGCTGGCTCCATTTTAGCTCTTCTTTGGACACGTGTGATCTAATCATTATTTTCATCTCTACCTTAAAAAATCATTATTTTCAAATTTGCAGTCAAATTCAAGAACAGTAGGGAGGATCAATCAAAAAAATTACAAAATCTAGGGTAAAATGCACATAAAATGTATCAAAAAATAAGAAAGGAGAAACTAGTAGGAGTTGTTAGCTCTAACATATACAAAGCGTCAAATTGCAAGTCTTGTTTCAATCCATTAGGAGTTGGATCGTGCTTCCTTTAACATTGAGTTTTTTCCCTAAAAAATATTAAAATTTCAAGTTTTTTGCTCAAAAAAGTTTTAAAATTAACAATTTTGCCCAAAAACTAGAAAAACGGGCGCGGTGCAAAAAATTTACAAACTAGAAAATCTTTATTTGCAACTCTTGTTTACCACATGAATTACGTTAATCCTTAGGGTTACCTCGTGAAATTTTCCTAATTATATGAAGAAAATTTTGGAATCTATTTTTACCCCCAATTTTCGGAATTGATATGCTACCCGCACAAATCCGTAAAGACATGAATAAAATTAATCAAGATTTTTTATGGAACAAAGAACCCAAACATAAGCCTCCTCTGAAAAATCACACCAAAATGGAAGATTAGGGATCAGAGGTGCCAAAGACATGATATCGCGCTACAAATGAACCTTCTCTGAAAAATCTTAGCAACGCCAGAGAATCAATGGATAAAGATAATTACAGAAAAATATCCAAAACAACATCTCTTGCACTATCTGGGTTGGGGATTCGCCATTCATCCATAGTGCAAAAGACAAAGAACTTATTGATCTTGAAACCAAAGTCAAACACTTCATATCCAACAACAATAACTGGGACATAGCACAACTCACTATGGATATGATCATTTGGACCCAATAGTTATCGAAAAAATCCTAGAGGAGAAAGTTGAGTAGACAGAAGCCCAGGATCAGATGGTGGAGACTTACAGATTCAACTGGATCATTATGAAGGGAGAAAATCCTAGAGGATGCGGAGTTGAATGGAGCTTGGCAAGCTAAGGAAAGCTAGTGCAGATGCGATGTGGGGTAGTATGGCTGAGTGCATTCGGCGAGGGGCTGCTAGTGTGTTGGGTGTGTCGTGAGGCGGTGAGGCTAGCAAGAGACACAAAGGCAACAAGTTTTGGTGGAATGAAGAAGTGCAAGAAAGTGTCAAGGCTAAGTAGACAGCGTATAAGTTGCTAGCGAGTTGTAGCAATGAGGAGGAGAGAGTTGTTCCTTTGGCGGAATACAAACAGGCTAAGAAGGAAGCCAAGGCGTCGGTTACTAAGGCTAAGGAGAGGGCTTTTGACATAATGTATAAAGCTCTAGACGAGAAGGGTGGAGAACGACTCCTACTCGCCTTAGCCCGTGCTAGGGATCGAAGGGGTAGGGACTTGGATAGAGTAAGTTGTATCAAGGATGAGTTGGGTACAATGTTAGTGGATGAGGCACATATTCTGCCGAGATGGAAGAGCTATTTTGCTGAGCTTCTCAATGAGGGCTGCAATTCGTCCGACAACTTACCCAGGGGCCCAACCAACGCCAATTTCTGTAGACAGGTCTCTTATGAGGAAGTTAATAGGGATGTTAGCAGAATGAGGAGTAAGAAAGAAGTGGGACCGGATGAGATCCCAGTTAAAGTGTGGAAGTGCATTGGGGTGAGAGGTCTAGAATGGCTTACACAACTTTTCAACATAATTCTCAGAACAGCAAAGATGCCAGAAGAATGGAGGCGGAGCAAGTTAATTCCTTTATACAAGAGCAAGGGTGATGTGCAGCAATGTGGGAACTACAGAGGTATTAAACTCCTTAGCCACACAATGAAGATATGGGAGAGAGTTATTGAGCTGAGGTTGAGAAGGGGTGTTTGTGTGTCCGAGAACCAGTTTGGTTTTATGCCAGGGCGATCGACTACGGAAGCCTTACACTTAATGAGACGTTTAGTGGAGAAATACAGGGAAAGGAAGAGAAATCTACACATGGTTTTTATCGACTTGAAGAAAGCTTACGACAAAGTGCCGAGAGAGCTCATTTGGGAGTGTTTGCAAGCTAAGGATGTTCCAGGATCATACACCAAGATCATCAAAGACATGTACGAAGGTGCGCTGACTGGTGTTGCCACCTCTGTAGGGGACACTGAGTACTTCCCAATGAGGGTAGGACTTCATCAAGGTTCGGCCCTTAGTCCTTTCCTTTTCACTTTGGTCATGGACGTAGTGTTAGGACCTATCCAGGAGGAGGTCCCATAATGCATACTCTTTGCGGATGACATTGTGTTAGTGGATGAGACGAGAGCAGGGGTGAGTAGGAAGTTAGAGAGGTGGAGAGAGACGTTGGAAGACAAGGGCTTCAGACTTAGTAGATCAAAGACGGAATATGTGGATTTCAGCTTGAGAGGAGATGAAGATGTGGAGCAAGACGTGATGTTGGGTGAGGATGTTGTCCCGAGAAAGGATAGCTTCAAGTACTTAGGGTCGGTGATGTAGAGTAACGGTGGTGCATGTGGACATATATATCAAACATCGGATTCAAAGGGGATGGCAGAAGTAGAGGGCTGCATCAGGGGTCTTATGCGATAGGAAAGAGCCCCCAAAGCTCAAGGGAAAATCAAGAGGACTTTTGCAAGCTTGTGAGAAGTAGATTGGTAAAGGGCTGAAGATGGGCTAATTTTTGGCCATGTGGTGTTAAATCCGGGGAAACATACTTTCTTTCCAAAACATTCCACATTCCTTCTTCATAATGTCTCACCTTTCACTCATCGCTCAATGCTTTTATTCAATATAATGCTTTTACCTCTCTAACCTTGGTACTGCCTTCTCGCGAGTCATAAACATGGGTGTCATGAATGGCCCCGGATAGTTAGTACGTCGGACTCCTCACCTTGTGTCCCATCTCGCCGAACTAACATCTCAACGAGCAGGGTCGACCTACCTTTATCTCCTGAGGTGATCGGATTTTTTCTCGCTCATTAAATTTTCTATAATTCATAAAATATTTCATTCCTGCCAACAACATCATAAAAATATACACAACTCCATATAACTCCAAAGACGACATTCATTCTCAAACTTGTCCCCGGATAGGGTATAAGGCATAAAATGGGCAATATGATATATTTGGAGCAATAATGATCATGATAAGGCTCATATATGGCTTGTGACTTATGCAAATATGCATAGGTAAGGCTAGGATATGAACTTGTATATGTAAGCACTTTATATGGAAATTTCATAAAAAGTCCTCCATCATCTTATAATGCACATGTCAAAAGCAACTTCAAAATTTTCATCTCCTTTATTTTTTTCTTTTTGCACTTCATTGGGACTTCCCTTAACTAGGCAATTTCATGTTATATCTCTAATGAATCTAATTTTGCATCATAGAGCTCTTTTTTATACTTCCATGACTCTTTCTTTATTTTCAATTTTTGATGGGGGTCATTTTTCTCTCTTTTTTTTTCCGAAAGTAAAATATATAAACTAAGAATGCATTAAGATATCTAGACTAAGTATGAATGAATATGCAATAACTTATAGAATATGCTAAAACATGTAAGTAAGCCTTTCCCCCACCCCATACTTAAAGTTTACAGTGTCCTCACTATATTAGAATTAGGGTTAAGAAGAAAACTTACTAAACCGTCACAAATTTCAGGAGTCGAAGAAGACAGCAGGAATGGTCGATATCGACCTTCAACATCGATATCGATGTTTCTCATTGATTTCTGGGTCAAGCTTCAGGGTGATCCGGCCTCGACCACAAGCCCATCTGAATCGACCTTAAGGTCGATGTCGATCTTCATCATTGAAATCGATGTCTTTTCTGTGTGCTTTTCTCTTTCCTGCATTTTGTTAAAAATAAAACCAAAACAATATAATAAAGTGTCTCAGAATAAAAATTGTCCCAAAATCAAAACTAAGTCTTTGTTACATGCTCTAGACTTTTAAGTCGCTAGGCTGACTTCTTCCTTTGCGCTTCTCAAGGCGGCATCTGCAGAGCCCATGTGGCTTGAGCCTCAAATATTACTCCTTTCTTGTCACGTAGCTGCATTCCGCCGGGATGGATCTGATTCACCATGAATGGTCCCAAATTTTTATCTTTGAATCTCGTAGGAAACCAATGGTCCTTGGATTTGGCAACATAGGCCTTCTCTCCTATCTCATATTGGCTCGAATCATCATCGGATACCCTACATAAGTGCACATGCCAAGGCACACCTCTTCCAAATAATGATAAATCCTTAATTGTAATGGAACAGGAGGAATCCGTACCTTGACTTACCTTCTTCTCAGTCTGTGGCTCAGGTCGATTTCGATGTTCAGTCCTCGATATCAAGGTCTATTGGACTCTTGGAGGATCAGTCGATTTGGAGTGTTTCTGCCCGATACGATCAGATCGATTTGGACCCTCAGTGGTCGATATCGAGGTCTTTGTTCCTCCCTTCTCTGCTTCAATAGTGGTTGATTTCATCACTAGGGCATGGTCGATATCGACCTCGGACCCCGATTTCGATGTTCCTCCTTCTTTTTCGTCGACCCCATACTTATGAACTGGCACAAAATCTTGAGCATTATTAGTCGATATCGACTTACCTGGGTCGATTTCGATGTTCTGTTGGGCCCCTTCGTTCAAGATTGCCACAACGCCCTCCACTTAGGCTTCTATGGCCCTCTTTTCTAGCTCTTCCGGTGTCATACTCCTTACTTTGGCTTCTCCACATGCAATGTAGACACCACTGATGGCTTTTATCTCCATTGGCCCTTGATTGTTCACCGTCTTGTTGAAGGCATACTCTATCACCTCGTCACTAATTGTGAATGAGAGCAATCCTTTCTTCACGCTAATGTTGGCATCGACGGTTGCTAGGAATGGCCTACCTAAAATAATGGGACAAGCAGGGTCCTCCGCTATATCAACAACTAAGAAATCAGCAGGGACAAAGAATTTACCTACTTGTACTGGCACATCTGTCACTATCCCAGTTGGAATCACTACCGTATTGTTTGCCATGTATAGTCTTGCATCCACGGGCTCCAGAGGACCTATCTTTACCTTGTGTCATATGGTTAGTGGCATCATGCTAACGCTAGCACCCAAGTCAACTAAAGCATTAAATTTGTATTTACCTAAACCTATAGCGATAGAAAACTTACCTGGGTCCTCCCGCTTTTGTAGTAGCTCCAACCTGTTGCACTCCTCTGCGATCTCATAAAGTGGTCTCTTCTTACCCAATATGTCCTTAAGGAACCTTACATAGGACATAATCTCATGAAGTGCTTCTGTGAATGGTATAGAGACATTGAGTCCCTGAAGCATCTTCCTGAACCGTTGGAACTTCTTTTCCGCTGGGTCCTTAATCACCTTTCTAGTTGGGAATGGCAACACCTTCTTCTTTCCTTCGGCTGTAGTGAGGTCGACATCGACATCAGTAGGGTCGACATCGATTGGAGGAGTCGATTTCTGTGGTGACTCAGCATCAGGGTCGACATCGATAGGAAGGTCGATTTCGACATCACATTGGTCGATATCGACAGGGGGGGTCGATATCGATGTCTGTTCTGGCTCCTTTTCCTCCGCTTTTTGCTCGGGCGTTTGTAATTGACGCCCACTCCTTAGGTTCACTGCCGCAATATGTCCAGTGGTTTTGCCCTTTTGGTTGGGCACAGTGGATCCAGGGAATGATCCTGACGTTTTGGGTATTGCTTCCGCCAATTGACTCATTTGAGTCTCCATGTTGCGCTTCCAAACGTCGATCTCCCCAAGTCTAGAATTGATGCCCTGCAGCTGAGTTTGGACAGAGTTGTTGGCTTGTTTGAACTCAGCATGGTTCCTCCGTATCTCATCAAGAATGATTTGTAGGTCATCCTTCCTTGTCTCCCGCTCAGGGTGCCCTGGTGCTCTATATGGTGGGGGATCCCTTTGATAGAACCTTTGATCACCCCAATATTGTTGATTGCCCCTTCCATAGGAGCCTCTCGTCCACTTGGCTTCCTCATGTTGTTCCGCCATGGATACTTGCTCAGTATGTGGACATGCACTAGTGTTATGCCTTGTTGAGCCACATTCCTGACACGTTTGATTGTTGCTCAGGAACCTGACTTGCTTTTGAAGGCGACGCGTCTGATCGTTGTGGAATTGTTTCCGCACATCAGGATCTATCTCCCTTGGAGGCTCATATAGTGGCATTGATGGGGTAGGCCTTGCATCATAGGCCGCAGCAGCCCCATAGGTGTTGTCAAAGTTCACGAGCCTCTCAATGGTCTCCCAGGCCTCCGTTGGTGTAAGCTCAATGTACCGATAAGAGGTATATGAATTGATCCTCTCCTTATTCAACGCATCAAGGGCGTTGTAGAATATCTCCTGGATGACATATGGAAGTTGCCCATGCGTCGGGCATGACCTCAGCAAGTCCTTAAATCGCTCCCACGCATGTGCTAGTGTTTCACCTGGCTTTTGTTTGAAAGCCGTGATCCTTTGTCGCAGTATCGCCGTTTTAGAAGGTGGAAAGAACTTATTTAGGAATGCATCCTTCAACTCCGCCCATGTCCTCAGCGAGCATGGAGCTAAACTCTCAAGCCATTGTAATGCATTCCCTGCCAAAGACCATCGAAAAGATTTCAGTCTCACATACTCTAAATTTACTCCATCGGCTACTGTTTGACATAAATCCATAAAAGTAGAGATGTGTTGCAGCGGGCATTCATTAGGTCTTCCTTCAAAAGTATTTCTTTTAATTTCAGAAAGGAAGTTAATTTTAATTTCATAATTGGAGTGAGGAATTAAAATAGCGGATTCAGGAACGTGAAGCGGTGGATGCATGTATTGCATCGCCGTCTGTGGATACTGATTGTGCCGCTCTTGGGCTTGTCAGCACGCATCCTCCTCTCCCTATCAGCACGGGCTCGCTCTGCAGCAGCGGCGGCCCTCTCAGCAGCGATTGTAGCATTGTGGTCCTTGATCTCCTTCCTCAACCGCTCTATGGTCTCAGCCTGCGTCTCGTTGTCATCCATGATGCGAATTGCTTTGTTGTGAAGATGGTAGAAATGTTCAGGCTCATTGATGGGTTCCAGGATAGGTCCGCGATCAGAACGTCGCATAAACCTGCAAAATAAACTCTAAAAGAGCGTGAGAAAACTTAGGTGGCAATTGATTGCCTCCCCGGCAACGGCGCCAATTTGTTGTAAGCGGGAGGTGGGTAGATTCAAATATTTAAATATAATTCACAACTAAGCTAACTCCATGTCCCAAACAAATAATACAAGAATCCCTCCCAATGTAGTAGTAGGGTAATTCAGGATCGAATCCACGAGGAGGTATGTCAGCGCTTCCCTTGTTGCAATCACGATCAAGCTTTCGACCTCATAAGACACTCGATATCGATGTGTCTGGTCGATATCGACCTCAGTTATGGTCGATTTCCAGTAGAGTTCCTGCAGAAGATAAAAGCAGCAAAGTCGACGTCGAGACAGACCTCGATATCAACGTTAGACCTCGATATCGACCTATACAGTCGATTCTGATGTTTGTCACATAAACTGTAATTCGTAACCAATTGTCGGAAAAGAGTTCGAAGAATGTAGAATGGTTAAGAAGGATGATCAGAAACAAAACTAAAACTTTTATATGAATTCAATTAATTAAAAAGCTTCCAAAGTCGAGGTTTCATGCCACAACGATAACAATGCAACTTTGATGCTAAAGTTATGAAATTTAATACCTTTCCGTCAAATAACTTTCGTTATCAACACTTAGGTGATTAGAGGCTCTCGCATAGTTCCTAAGAGTTACTATCCAATTCATGAGTAATCCAAGTTCGCAATATGAGTGGCTTTCGCTTCAATAATGCAAATAATGAATCTCCTTAACTTTCGCAAGGAAACATGCATAGGATAGAAGACGGAATCACATAAAAGTCATACCTTTGATGCACTTACCCTACATTGCTATCGTCGGGCTCACCCCGACCCTAGAAGTGGGTTGACTACTCGCTTCTCATCGTGCAACTCATCATCATCATTGAAAGAAAACTACTTTGAATTAAACGATGAAAGAAATTACAACCGAACAAGCCAAATATCCGCTCTCACTTCCACCAACTCACTCGGCTCTTCTCTCTCTCCCTCTTTCGAATTCTCTTTATTGAAAACTATTAAAACTCGCTGTGCTTGGATGCCTAAACTCAGCCCTAATGGCCTCTAGATATAGATATCGAACTTTGCTATCCAAAGACTCGAAACTTTATCTTCATTCTCTAAGATAAAATTTAAATAAAGTAAAAACCAAAAATTCTATGGTAAATCAGCTCATATGATGTCTCTGATGTTGAAAATAAGAAATCTCGACTTTAGGATAGACGTGCAAGCTTCGGATAGAATTCTATCAAAATCTGAGTCGGATTCATCTTCTGGGCAACATCGATATCGACTGTAAAGGTCGATATCGACCTCTGTGAAACTCTATCTCGAGCTCTCCTTCTCCTACTCGGATTGGCACTCGACTTTTATCTTTTAGCTCGATCTGGCCACTCGATATCGACCTTCAGACGTCGATATCGACCTTTCTGGTGTCGACATGCTCTATTCTCTTTTCTGCTCGATTCCTATATCTCTGATGTACTTGATGTCGAGGTCTCCAGTCGATTTCGACCTCTTCAGAAGACTTCGAGTTCTTTTTTCGCTCTTTCAAATCTGTCCATTTTTATCCTGTTTTCTGCGAAATCACATAGAAACTCGTGCAGACCCATATATTTGATATTTAAGCGTAAACTATACTAATCCCATGTTTTCCCACTAATATGCATGCAAATGAATGATAAAATGGACTTATATGTGCATAGAAAATATGGCAATTTGCGCGCACATCAGATGGCTGGTTCTCTACCAAATTAGCAATTAATATGATTAATAAAAATAAACATCATACGAAATTTGAGTTCGAATGGATCTGGAATCTTGACACTCACCTGAGGATACAAAATTTCATTTGGAAAATCACAAAGGATGGATTGTCTACGAAGGCGAAATTAGAGGAAAGACGTATTGGTGTTCCACTCCACTGCACCTTCTGTCACAATTCGTATGACATTTTTTTAGTTGTCCAGTCTCACTTGAAGTCATACGTAACATAAGTGACAAAGCATGTTGTACCAAAATTATTGCTAGACAAAACAGTACTACGACCACAGTTGAACTAATCAGTGATATTAAACGCATGATTGGTATGAAAGAAACAACTTCCGTCTCGACGATTTGGTGGTGTATTTGGTATTTTAGGAACAAATCACAATATTTGACTCTATCGAAAGAGCACAATTACGATTGAAGATACATTACGATTGAAGATAGAGCATCGACACTCCAAATGTGATTTGGAGGGATATCATTATCACCCCATATAGGAAACCCATAAAGGAATGACATATACTGAATTTTGATGGATCACTATCTCCAAATGGGGAGGGATATCACTATCTCCAGATATCTGGGAAACCACAACAAGGATTCGACCGTCTTTCCAGATTTTTTCTTGTTCAAATTTTTTTTAATTTTGGCCGTCATCATTACTGAATTGACATTTCACAAGGGTTATTTCAAAGTTAAAAACCGGTTTGACTGTTCATGTAAAATGACACAAAATGAATTACGATTGAAGGAATTACGATTAAAGATAGAGCATCGACACTCCAAATGTGATTTGGAGGGATCACTATATCTCCCCAGATGGGAAACCCATAAAGGAATGGCATATACTGAATTTTGATGGATCATAGAACTATCTCCAAATGGGGAGGGGATATTACTATCTCCAGATATCTGAGAAACCACAACAAGGATTGGACCGTCTTTCCAGATTTTTTCTTGTTCAATTTTTTTTTAATTTTGGCCGCCGTCATTACTGAATTCACATTTCACAAAGGTTATTTTCGAAGTTAAAACCAACCGGTTTGACGGTTCATGTAAAATGACACAAAATATTCCAAATCCATAAGATTACTTCATTGTGCATGTTAGGAAATAGGAGTTACAAGATAAGTCAGTCAAAAAGCAAGTCTCCTTTGACATTGACATAGTTTTTATACATCATCTTTTGCCCCAAATGATTCAATCAACTAAAAACATTGATCATATATCTCCTACAATTGAAGCTCTTGTTTGTATCGTCGCGGTTATCCAGTCTCAGCCAGCACATCTTATGAAGCAACATCCAAACATGTTAGGTTGAGGATGCTGATGAAGGAGAAGCCAATACTGATCTAGCTGGTTGCGTCAGAGCCACCGCGTAATGCTCCGCTTTCGAGTACTTACGAAACACCACCTGAAGCTTGTTGTCTTCTGCTGCCGAGTGGAGTGTCACCATGAGCTTTGCACAATCACTGAGATTCATACATTTTTCCACATTGTAAGTACTGTTACAAAACTTGTGTTGTCAAAACAAAATATTCAAAATCAAAATCAAACTTTTGCACATCTTACATAAGTTGTGATTCTGTGTATCCGGTGTGAACCTTCAAGGTCTCGGTCCAGTTCGGGGTCTTGTGGAGGGTGTGACGACCAACGTAAACAGCTGAGGCAGCCAACATCGACGGGCAATGCACCAAGGCGGAGTAGCTCATCAAGGTGAGTTCCGCTAGGAAGTACACCATGTTCTCCAACTGCATAATATACAACGAATTTCGATGAGAACCACCAATTTTTTTAACATCATTTTCCAAGAGAAGGAAGACTTTCTGATTGATACTCACTTCATCATCAGCAATGGCTGCTTTGATGAATCTTGCAAGGAACACGTAAGGGGTCGGAACAGTGATGTTCCACTCGAGTTTCCCCAAAATGATCTTCTCCATTTTAAGGATCTGTTCACTTCTGTAAACTCTATCAGATATGGCCACGAAGTCATTGACCTGCAAAGACAAGTAACATAAGAAGATTTCAGCCTCTATAACAACCAAGTAGTGGGTTTCGAAACGACAAAAACCGGCAAATTTTGATACCTCGGGAGCCCAAATCTCTTCATACTTGCAAGCAATGAGCATTGCCCCGAGCCCCACAAGCTGCAGCTCTTTCCTAGGCACCATTTTGAGGCTGAGGAATCGGTCGATGAGGTTGATTGTGAGGTAGAGAGTTTCAGGCATGAGCTCAAATCTATTCTGAACCTCAATCAACCAATCAATCAAAATAGCCCTCATCTTCTCATTCACCTCTGGTTGTGACCCCATGTAGTCATGAGGCCTGGTCTCATTCTATATCACAATGATGAAACCATAATAAGCCGAAATTGAGCAACAATTCACCAAAATTTCATCAGTTTTTTTCTTGCAAGCATATATTATTATGTACCTCAGTAAGCTTGTAGAACTTGTAGATATCCTCAACATACTCAACAACAGCTAACTCATCATCAACATCATCAGCGTCAATGTCTATGACAGGCTCCTTGGACTTATTTTCAGCCACAGGAGGCAGTCCACAGGCAGCCTTACTACGGGCAGTGAGGATCGAAGTCGTAGTATGGACGTTCTTCCGCCTCCGGGAACCCGAGCTGCAACCATCCTTATCAGCCTTTTTATGGTTCAATTTATCTTCTACTGTGTCAGGGCTAATCACAATCACTTCCTGGTGTGGCTTTGGCTTCGACTGGGCTTTCTTCTGTGCCGGTGGCACAACCTTCTTTGCAGCCAATTGAGCACCATTCGCAACCTTCTTTGCCCAAAAATCCATTCAATCCAATCACTCAACTAATCAATTATCAAAACATCAATTTGAGTTCATTCGAATCAGTTATCAAAAATACCTTGTTGTTGTTATCAATCACAGCTCCTGCCTGTGCTTTAGCCAACAACTGAGCACCAAAACTCCTACAGATTTGTTACTAAGAATTAGGGGAAACTGATTGGATATGAAGAAGGCCAGCAACTGATCGATTGTAAAGAAATGAAACCTTGTAATGGGTCTTGAGATCTGGTTGCCAATATCATTCAGAGCTCTCCTGTTCCTCCCTTCTCCTGCCATGTTCTTCTGCGCTTTGACACCCTCTGCAGCTACTCCTTGTTGACCTATTAATGGTTTTTAGGGTTTGTTAAGAAACTTTATACCATGATTTATATCACAGATATGGATTAACGAAGTTTGGAAAAGCAAGACAAGAAACCACTCCTTGTTCACCTATTGATGGTTTTTAGGGTTAATCAAGAGTCCAATTGGAGAATCAGGGAACGAATTTTATACCATGATTTAGATAACATGGATGAATCAACAAAGTTTAGAGAACTATCAGGGAACGAAGTTTAGAGAACTATCAGGGAACGAAGTTTTTTTTCTAAAATCAACTCTAAAGAAGCCAATAGTGAGAGAGAAATAGAAACCTCTTGCTTGCTGAGGAACGATCGGCCTTGAAGCCATTCCCGCTGATCGATCCCTCTTCAATGGCACCCAAATTCACTCCTCTCAGTCTCTCTGAGAATTTGGGAAGAAACCCTTGTTATTTTCAATCCGCCTAATCAAGGAATCCCGAAATCGAATTCAACCTCAAATTGTTTATATCAATTCAGCATTGAACAAGAGATAAAGAAAACCCTATCTGGGAAGTGGAGGAAGAAAACGATCCTCTTAAGGAGGGGGGCGAGGGCCTGCACCCTCCAACGGTCGAATTTTTCCTCTCCTCATTGAAAATGTTGACCGTTGGATGATGTCTGCCCTCATCGAACGGCTCTAGGTAGACCTCTGAATTGGGAAGAGCGTGTCATGGGACCGTTGTTTTTAACTGTTCAAATTTTTACTCTTTTTGTATAGTTAAAAAATGGAATTTTTTTTTCGAAATATTCACTAAAAATTAAATATTTACAACTTTATTCAAAACTTCAAATAATTTACACAAATATTCATTTTTTCAGGGGAGCCAGAGAAACGCGGGTTAAAATCGTGTTTCATTCCTAAAAAAAATAATAGATAAAGAAACGCGATTTAAAAGAATATTTTATAATTAAATTTTAATAAAACGCGGTCTTAAACCGCGTTTATATCAATTTTTTTTTTAAAAAAAAAGAAAAAGTCGCGTTTCATGTGCATCCCCAACTAGCTATGTACAAATTTAGAAAAAAAAAAGCAGGTAATGCACCCAAAATTTTATAATACTTCAAATGGACCAACAAAGGAAAAAGATGATGCAGACTGGTTTTGTGGTGGCGGTGGTGCACTGGTACCCAGAGTTCTAAAGGGCGCTAGGCGGCCGCTAGACGGTGGGTGGCCGCCTAGCGCCTAGGCGGTTAGGCGGCGTCTAGGCGGTGCCTAGGCGGACTTAGACTAAACTTGATTATTTTCCTATATTTTAATGGATAGAACATGTCAATAATTTATATAATGTAGTAATATCTATAATATCACTCATAAACCCAAATTTTGTGTGCTTAACTAACACTAAAGTCAATAAATGTAAAAACGCTCGTCCGACTGATAACTTTAAACCTCCTAAAATCCGAAACCATAGGCTTGAATCAAAAGTAAATGCATCCCGACTTGGGGGATAAAAAAAACTATAAGCTGACTAATCACTCTCCTAGAAACTAAATCTAAATAATCACCCACCTAGGTGGGGCTAGGCGGGGACTATACGGCACCTATGCGGGATTATGCGACGCTTAGGCGGAAATCTGCCTAGAGACCGCCTAGGCGTAAAAATTCCTAGGTGCCTTGCCGCCTAGTGCCTAGGCGGTGCCCAGGCGGCGCCTAGGCGCGATTTTTAGAACAGTGCTGGTACCCCTTCAAAATTCAACCTCTACACCCCCTTAATTTAACAGCCAACTAGATAACCAACTACTTGCTGGAAGTCGAGGGCGAGGAGGGAGATCCACGACAAGACCGATTGGGCCGAGCTCCGGGTCAACGATGAGGAGATCGGAGGGGGAGGAAGAGAGCGATGCGGAGGAGGAGCAGGCGGACAAGGCTGACGAGCTCGAATGGTCGACAGTGGGCTGCGAGGGGGAGTCGGTGGTGGACTGCAAGGTCGACGATGGGGCTGCAATTAGATGGGGATGGGGATGCACATGGAACGCGGCTTGAAGCCGCGTTCCATCCCCTTTCTTTTTAAAAAAAAATAAATTTACAAAATAAATTGCTATAAATGCGATTTAAGACCGCGTTTTATCAAAATTTAATTATAAAACGCTGTTTTAAACTGCGTTTCTTTATTTATTACTTTTTTCATGAATGAAACGTGGTTTCAACTCGCGTTTCTCTGACTCTCCTACAAAAAATGAATATTTGTGTAAATTGTTTGAAGTGTTGAATAAAGTTGTAAATATTTAATTTTTAGTGAATATTTCGGAAAAAATTCAAAAAAATGTCTTATCTATTCTATTTATGTACACAAGGGCAATATTTTATTTTTACCTTAAAATTTAAATTTCAAGATATTCTTAATGAATTTTAAAATATCATTTTAAAATATTTTTAAAATATCATTTTAAAAGTTAAGAAGGTGAATATTCTTTTAGCACATAATTTAATTTTTTTTCAAAATTGGAATATCAAATTGAAATTGAGCCTTTGTAAAAGTTATTATACTTTCCTAAATAAATATGCGATGACGAGCCCCTAGGTAATGAAGTAGGGTCTTTGTGTACTTATCTTTACCAGTTTTATCGTGTTACATGTAGTGATGGTGTGTTATTAGAATTTAGGACTTAAACAACCAAGTTCAGTAGGAGCATTGAGCATTTATCAAAGATGAGATTCTTTGGCTTTGACACAATATCATTTTGAGACGGATGAGATCATTTGTTCCGTCCCCTAAGGGACAGCTCCCTGCATCTCTCCTCACCCCCAAAATTTTTTTTAAAAAAAAAAAAGAAAAATAATTAAAATTTGACCAAAAAATATTTTTTAAAAAAAAGGTAAAATGTGGTATGGATTGTGAGAGGAGATAGGGAAACATGGAGTTTCTTGAGACAGCAGATCCGCTCTGATTTTAATAAACTATTTGACATCTAATGATTCAGAGGCGTACCTTGGCTTTATCGATACTTGAAAATATGACAATTAGTTACAAAAGCCAAATAAAATGAAACAAATGAAATAAATTATATGGCTAAATATAACCTTATTTTAGCTATCATTTGTTAAGACACGACACTATTGAATCATGCAAGAAGTGAGGTCAAGAGCATCACTTGAGAAGTTGACGTGATTGAATAGATGCTCTTTTTGAAGTTCTAAGTGAATATGACATCCTTCTCTTTGATTCTTATGTTATTATTCTTATCATGTTCAATATCCATCAACTGAAATTCACATTTAGCAAGGTGAACAAGACCGACAAATGATAGAATTGCATTTTGGATATGAACTCCATTTGTGTTTTTTTTTTTATAGTAGGCAAGAAGAGGAATGTCTTTGAATCGAAGAATCATCCCTAATCATCCAAATGAATAATTTTAAAAAGTTCTCTAATGTCAGGGATAGAGACAAGACTAAAATTATAATCATGTCAAGCGATCAAATTTGCAGTTGAGTTTGCTTCCCTATAGCAATGTTGAACACTAACAAGCTCGAATTGGTTGTTGATACTCTTGATTTCTTCTATGACTATTAAGATCACCCAAGGTGTGGTTCCCTTACCGTTAATTGCATTGACCTTAATCTCGTCTGCTAGGCATGTGTGGAAGATCGAACAGTGAATGGTGAGAGAATCTCACCATTCAACGGAGGAAGCAATGAGGAATAGCATTGAAATAGAAGATGAGCTTGGAAAGTCGATGAAGCAACAGCTGATATACGAATGGCTGTCGAGAATTTGTACCATATGTCTATGTTTTTGGCATGTTAAGGAACAGTGCGCTCAAGCTAAACGCATAGAAAATAGACCTGTTCAGCAAGTTTGGGTGCCAAAAGTTGGGTGTGCTGATGTCTCAGGAAAGAGTAAAGAGAATTTGGATGTGCTAGGAACTTCTTCTATGTCTGCTTTTGATGCTAGTAATGCGAATGCTGCCCGTGTATCGGGATCAGCCACGATGAAGACTTCTAACAGTGGGCATTAGGCGGAATTGAATGAAGAGAATAGTATGAAAACGTACAAGGAACAACTCGGATGTCCTGAGAACGCAGTAAGAGCAGAAAATGAGAGTGCAGATCATCTTATTGAGTGTTCAGATGAGCTGAATAGAAAGACATATAGAAAGGAGAGTAGCTTAAGTATTTTCTTCTCAGTTTGTACATTTCAAGGCTTTCATTAAGCAAATTGGCTAAATCGGGATGTCCAAGTTCTATGCCAACAATTTTCTCCCTTTCTATTCTTTATGAAATACCCCAAAGTATTTTTGGGAATTTCATTTTAAGTGAATATATTTTTTTAATAAAAGTTCTCGTATTTTGAATTTTGAAAAAAAAAGTCTTTGAATTAAATGTATATAAAGTTTTATATTATTTTGAGATATTTTAGTTTACTTTCTTATAAATAAGTTAGCCTTTAAATTGTATTATTTTATGACAAAGTTGTATATTTTTCTTCACAATAGAAACGGATTTATAATTATGATTTATTTGGTTTTCGTAAACTATACATTATAACGTTTTAGAAAAATATATTTTTAGGAAAAATAAAATGTGTTTAAATTAAATGTGTTGTTATTCTTCTTAATTATTTTAGCTAGAATTTTAATAAATAAAACATTCGGATATAAAAATACACGATTTCTGTTTAGCGCAAGGGTAAATTTCCGTTTAGCGCATAGCCAAGTGGTCGCAACGACCAAATATTAATTGGTCGTTGCGACCACCTTTTTTTACAAAATACACATGGTCGCAACGACCAATTCCAATTAGGTCGCAACGACCACCTGTCTCTCCACCACCTAGCAGGAAATTAAACCAACTCCCCTTGTTGGATTTACTTTTGTTGATAACTTGATGGACTCAATTTCTCCAATTGGAAACTAATTTGTGGATTTAAGTGTTATGATTTGATTTGCTTATCGTCTAATCTTAGTCTCCGATTGCCCGTACTCCATTGTACTCACACGATCTCCCTTATTTTAATAAAAAATTTCCCCTTTTTTTCCTCTCTTTCTTCTTCACTGTGCCGAAGAAAGCAAACGCACCAGCTCTGAATGCCGTACGATCGCCAAATCCGACGGCATTGGTTGAGCGGCAGAGAGAAGAAGAGAGAAAACAGCGAATCCAACCTTCAAAGATATACACAGCGAATTCAGAGAGATAACATCAAAGATATGGCGGACACACAAACATTGACTTGCATTGAGATCCTTCTGGCGATCATCCTCCCTCCTCTCGGAGTCTTCCTCAAGTACGAATGCAAGATTGAGTTCTGGATCTGCGTGCTGTTAACTCTGTTCGGATGGTTGCCTGGAATCATCTACGCTATTTGGGTGCTCACCAAGTGATTTCGCTTCCTGCGCGCATCTCTTCCATCGTTTTCCATGTTGGATAACTCTCTGTGGTGAAGCAATGCATTATTGGGGAGTGTTAACGGCGTTGACGGCACCGTTTATGCTTTGATGTCTAAAAATGTCTTAGTGATTTGCACATTCTTATTTCTTAATGTTGTTAAAAAATGTATGAATTCGTTATTTTATGTCAACTACGTACGTACTTGCAGTTAATTAATTAGTCTTATGGGTTTTCTAGGGGCGAAATCTAGGGTTTAGGTGATTGTGGGGGAGTGGGGTAGGGTGTAATTTACTTTAATTGAACGGGTATTTTTGTCATGCTCTAAAAAGAAATTTTAGCATGTTCTAAAAAGTAGAGCCCAAAAATAATATATCGATATATAGTTATAGGCAAACCGGTTTTTCTTTAGTTTAAGTGAACCGAACTAGCCAATTAAGAAAAGAAAAATAGTGAACCGGGTTCATCTGAACCGGACTTCATCTTGTTCCTCCCACCGCCGATTACACTGTTGAAAATTTAATTTTTTAACCTCATCAAATCTCGCCCGAATCTTATCGTTTTGGGTTCTAAAACCGTTACCCAATCTCTATTATATCTATATCTATAATCAATTGGTGATTTCGGTTTCAAGCGGATCCGAAATAAGTTTATCCCCAATTCGAAAATTTTATCAAACTCGTTAAATAAGGTAGATTTTATCAAATTGATCAATTAGATAGCTTTTATATGGATTTGGAGTTATCTTTTGAGATTCAATTTGATCCAATTCGGCTCCGGTTGACATCGACTATAAATACGAGGGTTCGGTATTCTTCGAAATTCATTCCGTAGAGACGAAATCCAAGCTTCTAATTAACCTATCCCATTGTGTTCTAAACCCTTCTAGCTACATTTCCCCTCACAAGTTTTTCACAAAAATATCCCGATTAAGAAAACCCAATTTTCGAACTCGACCTCGTCGGAGCCATCTCTGCCGCCCTCGTCTACCGCCATTAGCCGCTGCCGGAGCAACGAGCCACCATCGAGAGGTGCACCGCATTTCCACGAATCCGTAGCTACCGGTTGTGTGTCATTCCGAGGTCTATCGAAGCCGCAAGCCCTCGCCGAAGTGGAGCCGGAACCTCGCCGGGAACCTAGGTTGAATGCAGTGGCGGGTTGAAGGTTGAAGAAGGTTATTCGCGCTAAACCTTCCATACTTTCAGTTTTATCAAATTATGTCCTTTCCCAGTTTTTAAAATTTTAGATTCTAACCCGTACTTTTATTTGGGCATAAATTGCTTTCAACTCCATTAATTCGCAGAGACTAGGCTACCCTTATGCCCATACGAAGGAATTCGAGTCCGACCAACCACTTAAGTCAAAAGCTTGCAACTCCGAATCAAGGCAAGTGACTTTCCGAGCCTTTTTGCTCATTTGGTGCTTTCGTGTCAAGTTGTTTTCTTTCCTTTGATTGCTTGCCAAATTATTTAAAATAAATTACAATTCATTTGCTTGTGTGATTCCGTAGAGGCCATTAGGGCTGAGTTTAGGCATTCAATTACATCCAATTTCAGTTATTCAAACACATATACACGCAGAGAATTAGGAGAGAGAGAGATGGCCGAGTGGAGTTTGTGAAGCGAAAGCGGAGTGGCTTGTTCGGTTGTACTTTCTTTCAAGGTTTAATTCAAAGTAGTTTTCTTTGAAAAATAATGATGATGATGTGCATGATGAGGAGCGAGTAGTCAACCCACTTCTAGGGTCGGGGCGAGCCCGATGATAACGATGTAGGGTAAGTGCATCAAAGGTATGACTTTTATGCGATTCTGTCTTCTATCCCGTGCATGATCCTTTGCGAAAGTTAGGGAGATTCATTATTTGCATTATTGAAGCGAAAGCCACTCATATTGTGAACTTTAATTGCTCATGAATTGGATAGTAACTCTTAGGAACTATGCGAGAGCCTCTAATCACCTAAGTGTTGATAACGAAAGTTATTTGACGGAAAGGCATTAAATTTCATAACTTTAGCATAAAACTTGCATTGTTATCGTTGTGGTATGAAACCCCGACTTTGGAAGCTTTTAAATTAATTAAAATCAATATAAAAGTTTTAGTTTTGTTTCTGATCATCCTTCTTTACCATTCTATTTTCTTCGGACTCTTTTCCGACAATTGGTTACGAATTACAGTTTCTGTGACAAACATCGAAATCGACTGTAAAGGTCGATATCGAGGTCTAACGTCGATATTGAGGTCTCTGCTCGGCATCGACTTTGCTGCTTTTGTCTTTTGCAGGAACTGTACTGGAAATCGACCAGAACTGAGGTCGATCTCGACTAGACACATCGATATCGAGTGTCTTCTGAGGTTGAAAGCTTTGATTGTGAGTACAACAAGGGAAGCGCTGACATACCTCCTCGTGGATTCGATCCTGAATTACCCTACTACTACAAGGGAGGGGATTCTTGTATTATTTGTTTGAGCTAGGGAGTAGTCTAGTCGTAAATTGTTTAATTCGAATTATTTGAATCCCTACACTCACCCCTCGCAGGCGAACAACCGTCCCTCGAAGGATGGCATAGATCGTCTCTGTGCTTATGAACTTTGAAAATGGTCATATTAAACTCGTCAATTGCTTTCGTGATGAGTGCTATTGTGCTTAGGATAGGGAACTACTCGGAATGCCCTGACTATCAAACATGTGTTGGATGTTTGTGCAAACGGGATAGCGGCAGAAACCTCATGCTTATGTAGTCGGATTTCCAGTTTGGTGGAACAGTCATTTCCATTGTTCAACCCTCCTTGACGACTTCTAACATTTCCATCGTCCATCCCACAAAAGTGTCTAGGTATGATGATAAGCTGATTAGGTTAAAGAGTACCCACTCCCTCTAATTCTGATTCCTATTCCGTGTCCCAAACCTTGATGCTCCTATCGAGCTCTTCTGTCTGATGATAAGCTGATTACGTTGGAAGTTTAATAGGATACAAGGTTACTTGAGTGTGTGATGGGAAACGAGTGATGATTCTAAGTCTAGAGAGTGAGTTGCCTTAGGGAGTCATCCTCCTCGATTTTCGAAATGGTCGAATCGTGTCTTCATATCACAAGATTCTAAACACAAACTCTACCATCCTCTTTCGGAAAGTAATACGAGTGTCCTTCGACGTTACTAAAATGAGTCATACTAATGTCCCACAGGAAACGGGGTGATAAGTCGGTTGGGATGAGTCGGTGATTGCCTTTAGGGATTTCTGTCTGATTATAATGGTGGCTCTCTCTATGATTAACATGATATATCTCGACATGCTTGCTTTTGAATCCACATTATTATGACCTGACTATGTGTATGCCATACCTGAGCCATTGTTCTTACATGAGAAGTGATAGGTTGCTAGATCGTCTCGCATGTGCATTATTATAGAATTGAGCATGTTTTCCCTCTACGAATGCATGTCATGTTATTCCTTGAGATAGGTATATGCTAGTGTTCTATGATGTGACCAATATGCTTCATGATTGATATGCGTTTTGTTTGCGGCAATTATAACCTCAAAGATTTTCATAAGGGCATCGTTGTCATTCTCGGGTTGGAACCTTGTCCCTAGTCTCGTCGTCTTTAGCCTCGGTCCATGTTCGAGTCTGTCAGGAACCCAGATTGTCTGCCCTTGTCCTTCCCCTATCTCCGTTGACTTGGAACCCTGTGCGATAGTTCTAAAATTGAGATGATGATGAATTCTGACGTGTTGGCATTGAAAGGAGGGATGGTGGTAAATATTGCTTTGATGCCTTGGTGTTCTGATATGTAATGATGATATGACGTGTGATATTCTAAGTTAATGATTATCGCCTGAATGCTTTGTCTATAAAATGTGAATCATCGAAACCATGATCTGGTGATATGAAATGATAGATGATGGGCTCTGTTAGTGTATGATGATGAAGCGTTATGATATGATATGATGTTATCCTTGTTGTGGTCATTAGCATGATGCAACTTGATGATTTGACTAGATTATGTTTATGTGTATAATAAATTGCAATATTATTGGCTATGGGGGTACCTTGAGTTGTATGATATGACTGATGATGTACTGATGATGGTGTAGATATAGGGTGTTAGCAAGTATGATGTAGGATATGTGTGATGACTTTCATGATTGTTCCGCTTGATTATGTGGGCAGAGGACCTTGAGTAGAATGATAGAAGGGCGGTGAGGGAACTTGAGTTGTAGGATTTGATCGATGATAGTATGAGCTAGAGATGTACGGAGGCGATGTTAGCATAGTTAGGACCGAGCGAGTTCTAGGATTGATAGGAGATAATGGTTATTGAATTTCAAACGAGCTTCTAGGTAGGCCTTAGGAGAGAAGTGGGATTAGGATGGCAGGATTTTGAGTGAGAGGTGTTGGTATATCCGGGTAGCATAGGAGGGTAGTTGGATGAGGACTAGGGCAGTTCGTTAGGATAGATAGTTATGATAGTTCTAGGTGAGGATAGGTAGGCTAGGAGTTGATCAAGCTTATAGTGGAAGTGTTGATGGATAGGTTAGTGCACTAGGAGTAGGTTAGGTTGTCTAGAAGCGAATCGTGAATGACGTAAGGTTGATCGACAAAGGACTGTTAGTGAATCATAGAAATCGGAACTAGGTCGTAGGTGTTGTGATTAAGGAACGACTTTGGTGAAAAATGGGTTAGGAACTGCTTGAGAAATCGTAACCTTGGGAATGATCATATGTTAGCAGAACTGGAGGAGAAATATGTAATTTGGGGTTGTTCAGGTAATGTTGAGGATACTTGATGGAATTTTGATCGAAGGAATTTGATTGGCAAATAGTAGCATAAGAAGCAGAAATCGGAATTGATGCGTAGGAATTGTTGTAGCTATTGAGGCATTAGAAAACGGAAGATGGACCCTTGAGGAAGGCCAGCAAGGTGAGAATGTCGTTGAGGTTTTTGTAGGACTAATTGCTTTGGGTTCGAGATAGGAAGGTTATGAGTAATGAATGAGGGAGCTAGGCAAGATAAAGGAGATTGAGAATCCTAATAGTTGAATATTGTGGAAGATTCAATCTAGTTGCAATACTTCGGGTAATTTGTGTAAGAATGATATGAAAATTCTATGGGAATGATGATTTGGTAAATAGGAGCTTAAGCGGTAATATGTCTAGGTTTGTGGAATTGCAAATTGGGTAGTTAGGAATATGCGGAAATGAGGAAATGAGAGTAGGACGACTTGAGAAATCGCGATTGGATAAGGTTTAGTGAGGATCGGAATGGGAATCAGTATGATGAACAGGCGAATTGCCGTGATCTTTTGGGAAATGAAATGTCATGATTCGGATTAGTTCGGTCATGATGAGTTAGTAAGGTAGAATATGTCTATTGATCAATTAAGATAGATGGGACTAAAGAGGAACTTGATGATTGATGGTTATGAGTTAGTGCTAGATATTCTGTGGGTTAGCGATTGTCAAGAGTAAGCATTTGAGAGGTGAGGTGCTTGTGTTATCCTGGGGTGTGTAGGCCGTTTAGGAAAATGAACCTTGTGACGAGTATTGATGATATAGTATGATGCTATTGATGAGGCTAGCAGTAGGAGTTTGATCTTTAGAGGTGGATTAGTAGTGGGAATGCTTAGTGGTGTCGGAAGTAAGATTTGAATATTTAGATGACTTATTTTTCCCCTTTAAGGGTTAATAATCGGACGAGATTTGAAAGACGTAGAGGAAATGGATGAAATTGGTAGGAAACACCTAGGGTGAGGATGTACTTGATAAGGAGTCTTGGTAGATGATTGAGATGTTGAGCTTGTCGAAATAGGAAATTGGACAGTTATGAATTCCGGGATATGGGTTCTAAATGGTTAGTTGGAATGTTAGGATTTGAGTTCGAAATATTGAGGAAAGTCGATCTTGAGATGAATTGATGACCTAAGCTTAGAAATACATAGTAATTGGTTTGGTTAGGCTTGACTCGCGGATATTATGGAAGAAATTGGGGAGATTGTCCCAAGTCAGGATATATAGTTGGCGAGATGTGACTATGCTAAAGGATATCATCGGATTCAAGTTGATGGAATTAGATGAGGCTTGATCCTAGCTTGAGAGTTGATGATGGATGAGTGATGGTTGTGTTCCGTTATGGTGGGTAACTATATACAGGTTTCCTTGTGACCCATTGCTATGTGATAATATGATGGATGCAGCTATGATATATGTTGTCTTGTGATGAAATGAGAATTCCTGACATGATAATTCTTGGCAGTTAGCGCGAGTAAGATGTTATGTGATTGTCTGGTTAGCATGATGTGCAACTTTTGTGATATGATGTGATGAGCCATACTGATGTCTTGAATTGAAATTATTAGGATGATAGAAACTGAATTGATAGACCCTGATTCTGACTTAGAACTTAGGAAGAGAATATGGGATTAGCCCTTAGAGGTGGATAGTAGGATGATTGGGAAATTGGGGATGATTTGACTAATTTCATAATTGAAAGATTTTGAACGAAGATTTAAAAAGAACTCGCTCAGATTTTAAGAAAAACTATTGCGACCCGGGTTTTTCATTATGACGCCCTACGAAGTGGATACAAGCATTTATGGGGGCACCTGTGGATCGCTTGCTAAGACCTAGTGGAGACGTCATAATGTTCTTTTGAGTTATGATATGATCGAAAAGTCGGAGTGAAGATGTGGTAGAGGCCCATACCACATTCTTGCTACGACCGATTGGGAGTATTATGATCATGACGACGGTACTGTGAGATCTCATAAGGGCATTTATGAGGTACTTACGGGATCAATGACATGATCCTTGGACTCACCCATTTCAAACTTCATCCCCTGTTTTAGAATGATTTTTGTCTCGGTGACGAGACTTATTTTTAGAGGTGTATGATGTAAAGGCCCGGATTTAAAATCTTAATTTTCGGAAAAAGGAAATTAAAATAAATAAATAAATAAAATTAGAACGGATTTGATCGGGTTTTGTTTTAAATATATATCTATATATATATATATATTTATATATATATATGTATGTATGTATAATAATGATAATAACAATAAAATAATAAACTCGTCTTTCATTTAATAACTAGTACAGTACTCGCGCATAACACACGGGATTTATAAATTATTTTAAACAAATGTACTTATTATAATATAAATTAAATAATGACTTATCATACTTTGATAATGTTATTATATTAAACAAATGAACAAATACTTATAATATTTATGTCAAATATGTTAAGTGAAACTTTATATGAAATTATTATAAATGCGGAATAAATATTATTAATTAATATAAAAATATTCGAATATGTAATATTATTATTTGGAAATTTCACACTTTTAAAACTCAATGATATATCACTACATGATAGTAAAATATGAAACTTATTAGAGCTCAAATATATATGTAAACTAATTAATGCATTTGATATTATAAGGATGTTTAAAAAATATTTGAAATTAAACATTAAACCCTAACTATCACTATGTATATTAATTTAAATAAATTGGGTGTTAATACATGTTCCACTAATTAATTATTTTCAATATATGTTTGTGAATGTAGATTAAGAAAATAAATTTGCAAAGATTTTACTTATGTGATTAGTGATTTGTCTAACCCAATGGCATTATGACATTGGTTAAGCATAAGAAAGAAAATACTAAATGGAAATGGGTGAATTTTTTTTAAATAAAAAAATTGGCATCTTATTTAATCTTGTGAAATCTTTACAAATTTGAAAAGTTCCCTGGAAGGATATGACATCTTTTTGTTAATAAATAGACATTTAGACCTATTATAATAAGAGGAGGGGAATTCAATTTGTGTTTCTCAATGAAAATTCGCAATTAGATCGACCATTTTTTAACAAGTTCAAAATGTATACATGTGCAAATCTTTTTAATTAAAAAGTATCCCGGATATAGAAAATACAAGCCCGGGATATTAGGCCCTTCTTTAATTTAGAAAAAAAAAACACTTGAAGATGCGAAGTGGTTGGCATCTAATAATTCTACTGGAAAGGTGTGGAGTGTTGGGCCTTTTACACTTGCAGTGTGGTATGTCTTCATATCATCCATTATCTGTTGGAGTCCATGAAACTTCTGTTGGACAATGACCCTGCTGGAACCTGTGAATACAGCAACTAACAAAGACGTTAGGAATGTAGGCCGAACCTTGTTTCTGTGAAGGGGCTGGACTGCGGTGAAGCGTGGTATGGAAGCCACTGAATGAGAAACGTATTTGCCCCCGACAGTGGTGCAGATCGTATGCGAGGCAACGTCCCCCAAGGATTTCACCGTCTTCTCTCACAGGTGCACTCGAGGGAGAGAAGTTGGAACTGGAACAGGCGCTCAGAACGGGAAAAGGGTAGGAGAAAACAGGAGAGGGAGAGAGGCGATTGTGTGTTCGCTGTGTGTTTGAAAGCAAAACCCTAACCCTCCTTATATAGGCTCCGAAATCCTCCTTAGCCCGCAAGCAAAGAAGAGATTTTAGTCTATCAACAGAAGGTTCGAGTTTATCTAAAACGGTTTGGAAAGATTTCGGAAAAGATATTTTTCCAGTGAAAAACAGATATTCGCGGATAAGCACGAACAAGCTAATCCGTAATATCTTCGGCCTCAAAGAATAATTTTTCCGCAAAAAATTAACTCCAACCTCGGAGCACGAGCCGAGCCGGACGGCGGCGGCGGGCGCGCGTGTGGGTGCCCCATCTCCTCCTCAACCTCTCAATGTAGGTAGTGGAAGAGACTCCTTAAAAACCCTTTAGGGTACCCTTGAACTTTCCATGTGGGATGTGGGAAGTCCAAAGGGCACCTTCCTTAAAACCCACCTTCTATATGCATTAACTCCAACAACTTCTTAATAAAATTAGAACTTCATTCTCTTAGTGGCATCATGGACGTTGATTGTTTGAGCATGGAAGTGGATGGATGATGCGACATGTCTTTTATGACCATGATTGAAGTTAGTAGTGATAATTGGGTGGATTATGGAAGTTAGAGAGGCAAAGCAAACTGGGTGGAATTCAGCTTGACCTTCGTGATGTAGTCGTTCATGGCCTCCTCAGAAGATTTTCCTGCCACAATGAGAAATTTTGAGAACATAAGCTAAGCACATTGTGAATTTGATTTGCTTGAAGAGACTATATAGTATACACACACATTCAAGAGCCTTCCAAGCATCCCACTTTGCTTTGCCTCTCATGTCGAACATTCCAGGACGACCTGATGAATTTGATCAATTGGTAAGACATCGTTTGGGAGAAAATAAGATCATACTAATATTAACATGAAGAGCTGCTTGACGTTCAGTGATAAAACTAACTTGTGTTCACATCACCAACAGTCAGCTTGTCTGTATAGGCCACAGAGAATGAGCTTGTTCTCGTTGGATGTGGATTCTGGCAAAGTCTTTGCCTTCTCAACGCACAGCTCAAAATCCTCCTATTGGACACCAATACATCAGCATAATCAATACCATGAAACTTCAATGAACACCGAAAGGTTTTCATCATCAATATAACTGGGTGGATTTCTGCTTAAGATCCAGAGTTTAAGGGGTAGCCAGAAACAACCAATATTTATCCTGAATTGGGTTTCACTCTTAACCAATATTAACCACTGTCAGAATTAAATTTCAAGCATTAGTTTAGCTTCATACTAACCCCTTTTGAGATCCTAATATCCCAATTCAAAACCATTAAGGATAATTGAAAAAGTAGATCTACTATTGGTGACAGAGATCTGGTTTGGATGCTTCAGTAAACTATAACTACGATCTGATTATCCAGGATTCAGTAAATATGAGTCTGTAAAAAATAACTAAGGTCCAACTGAATATGTATCAAGTATGGATCTGATGTTAGCATCCATACAAACCCACTAAACCAGCTAACCAGGCGTAACGTAACTCAGTTCATACTATATCACTGTATCAGTCCATGCCTTTATCTACATATAGATGAGCAGATGTAAAAGTATACATACTGACATACAGAGACTTATGTATAATACAAAGTCATGTATAATTCATATAGTTAAGATGCATTCATTAAGTAATCAACTGAATGCACATTATATTGCTCAAAAGCAGTGACAGTAAAGATGCAGTCATTAAGTAATCAACTCAAAACCAGTGACAATGTTGTACAGTTTAGACCCAGGATCTTGTCCAATCCTATGTAGCACAATGTACTGCTCTTTTATTTGATATTGCTCGTGCAATCATTCTCATAGCATTATTACAAAAAATAACACGTCTTTGTAAATGATAGAAATCCATAAATGCACCTTCATTTGCAATGCGAGAACTATAGCACGTCTTTGAACTCTACGTATCTCTCTTTCAGTAGGAATCAGATCCTTGCCCATCACAAAGTCTAGAATTTCATCCATAATAGTCTGCAAAAGTTAAGAGTTAGCATAATTAAGAGTGACACACATGTACTCAAGAGGAAATAGACCATAAAATAAAGCCTTAATCAAGAGTGATGCATGAGAGATCATTAAGCTATCATGCAAGTAAGAGAGGTAACTTCTAGGTCAATACCTGTGACAATTTCAGGTTTTTATTTCCTTGAGTTGTCATCAGCCCTGCTAACACCCACTTTTGGAACTGCTGCTATCGAACTAAATTTTGGTGGTAGAGGCAGCATACTTCTTGAAGGTTAAGTCTTAAGTTACCTATGACAGCAGTAGTTCACAATCACTATATGAGGAGAAAAGGATAAAGAGAAAAAAGCTCATAAGCAATTCAGCCAATGCCACAAAAAATGGAGCAAGTAATTTAATGCACGGGATTTATCTTGAAAGATAAGATACCTTAGTATCCAACACCTACTCCTTCTAAGTCTTCTAAGCAGAGGATTTGGGGGTTTTTTAAAAGACAAATAACTATTTTCAGAATAGATCGTATCCTTACTTCTTTTTTCCTAGATGAAGACTTAGTATCCAACATTAGTCAAAGATAAGATACCTTAGTATCCAATATAGCAATGACTTTATCTTGAAACTGAGCTTTGTACTCTTTAACTAAATCAATAGTCTTCTGGATAGATGGATGATCACCATGGGACATACTCAATCGCGCAACATTCATTCCACATTCAGCTAGTTTCCATATGATTTCATGTGTGCTGGTAAAAAGACCAATTGTGCAGACTATTTTTGTTTCCCTCCGATCATCTGATGCTATTCTTGATTGCTCTACATCATATTGACTTGATTGCAGTTCATAAGGAGCCTAAAACAGAAAGAAAAATGTTAACTAAGGATTATTACAAAATAAAGTAATTCTAGCTCATGTTCTATCTTCTCTTCACTACAATCTACATTAAAGAGCTTATCTTCCTCATCCTCCATAGTGGAACTCTGCTGCGCATATTCCTCAAATTTTATTTTTGAGCTCTTGATCTTGCTGCCTACTCCGCTCCCCCACACACACCAATCACACCAGCAACAACTGCAAACATTGAAGATATTGAAATTACCAAAAATAATTCCTCATAGATGTAATGCAACTGACTGCAGAAAATCCATAAAGAAATCATGCAGAGGAATATTGGAGCAGACAAAATCACTAAACTATCATAACCCGTGTAAAATTTATTCATTGAAGCAGAGGAAGCATATAAATACATGCATTAGCCATTACGGTAAATGGAACTATAACCTTCGATCTAGACTGAACAGCTAGATCAATGCTTCGAGCTAGAAAGAAGCCTTGCAAGTGGAAGCATCTCAGCTGCCTCAGCTCGAGGAACTTCAAGTCTCATTCTCCACCTCCCCATAGCCGAAATCACACTTCCTAGATGCCCATCGGTTTCTCTACTGAACAACCGAGTAATTTCCTTGGGAACAAAGGGAGACCATAATTTTGCCCAGGAGACTAAGAACGACCCTGTTGAGAGACCTATGAAGATAATTGGTAAAAAAATCACCAAAATGATTGAAATTGAACCCAATAGACTGTAGTAAGCAGATATACCCAAGTATTCGAATCATCCTCTTCAGAAGATCAAATTCTAATGCACCTGGGAACAAAGGGAGACCATAATTTTGAATCAGAAACCGAGCTTTGCTCCTCCTTCAAGCTAAATGAATCAGAAACCGAGCTTGCCAAGGAGGCAAAATGAATCAGAAACTGAGCTTTGCTCTCCGAAAGTCATGGTCCCTGGAGAAAGATTGAAAATGGTTTTGTGAGAAAGCAAATAGCAAAAGAAAAAACAAAATAGCAAAAGAAATGCGAAGAGTAAGAAATTAGAAGTTGTGACCATAGCATAATCTGGAAACAAAGAGATTAGGAGCAAGTTTGAACATTGGAAATTACCAGTCAGACAAAGTAGATAGATCACAATGACTTTCGGATCGTGGGAGACGGAGAGAGCAGGTAGAGAAGGAGAGAAATGGAGGAAAAAAGATCTCCACCCCCATCCGAATTTGAGCCATCACTGTCATCACCATTGACGAAAACCCTAGGTGTACTCAACCAGCGACGCTCCTGTCCACCGCCGCCGCCGACAACTCCAGGCCGCCGGCAAATCCAATAGCAGTTTGAAATTCGTTCTTCCTTCCCTCAGATCGTGGGAGACAAAAATTGCTTCTACCTCCCCGATGCTAGGGTTCGCTTCATCCTTAGCCTGAAGCTTCTATTTCTTCCCTTCAACCTCATCATTCAGACTCTTCTCTCATGCGCTTCTTCTTCTTCTTCTTATCCTTTTTCAAGACCTCAATTGCGGCAACATTAGGGATATCACTAGCCATCTCCTTAGGGCTTCGATCGGCTAAATCAAACCCCGATTCAGTAGTCGCCTGAGACGGAGTCTGACTGTGTTTTCTTTTATAGGGACTTTGGGCGGAAAAGATGGATGTCGGTGCATCCGCTTATGGGTCCGGTTCCGTCTCAGGCGAGAAAGAATGAGAGAAAGAAGTTCAGATCGTGGGAGAGAGAACGGGAGAAAGAAAGAAGAAGATAAGGGCAAAAATGGAAAGAAGGAAAAAAAATTTGGAGAATGCTCCACGTGGATAGCTTCTCTGCTCTCTAAAGGATAGAACTTTAAGTTCTAGGGAGATAAACCGAACTCGAGATTCTTAAAATGAATTCCGGCCCAATCTTGAACATTCTAAGATCGATTTCGACTTTTTTCTCGGAATCCGAAAAATTTCTTCGGATAACGATATACTTTCGACTTTTAAAACCTAATTGATCGAGAGAGCGGGATTCGAAAAAACAAACATCGGAAATTCGAATTCTGACTTTAGGACCACAATTTCCGTCTTCTTTCACCCATCCTTCCCAAATCTCTACAATTGGTCTTCACCTTTGACCAATTTCAATGAACACCTCACCTCTCCCTAGTTTGGACAAACTTATCCTCTCCTTTCACTCCCTCCCTTCTTTGATTTCTCCATTATGGAAAACAAACAAACCACTGCATTTCTCCCCTCTGATTTAGCCAAAGACCAGCTGCCACTTTGCTTTCACTCTCTTCAAAAATCAGAAACATAACTTCCATCCCCCGCATTTCAATTTCAAACCCCCTTCCTCCTTCTTGAGCCTTGCCGAAGAGCACCCTCCAACCTTCTCCTCCATTTCAGCTGGCCGCCACCACCACCACTTCACCACCTCACCACCGTCGCCGTCACCACCACCATCAGCCCCCAGTTCCGCCGACCATCATCCCCAAAACCGCTTCCCACCTCCCCTGTTTAGCCGATAGGAAGAACCCAAGCCTACCCCATCCACTCCTTCGTTCTTCTTCCCCAAGACGCCAGCAGCATCCCTCTGCGCCTCCCCGGAGCCACCAGCAGTAGCAGCACCGCCGGAGAGCCCCCAGAGACCGAGAACGCCGCCCCCTTCACTTCCTTCCCCTGTTTTCCGTTTAGCCTCGGTAAGCTTCGTTCTCTCCCTCTTTTCACTTCCAAACCAAGCAAAGCTCCTCTTTTGACCTTCCTCTAACCTTCCTAGGTGGATCCCGGCGAGGAACCATCTCCGACGCACCCCCGAGCTCCTTTTTTGGCAGAATCGCTCGACCTTTTCGGGCTCAAAAAAACCATCAATGAACACTCCTTCCGATTCTTTTTCCTATGTCGTAGGTCTGTATGATTAATTGATTTTAGGAGGAGAGAGGGTGTGCAAGAGCGAGGCTGAGATCAGTGAGAGAGGTTGACGGAGGGGAAACCTGTCGTTGATCCGTCAAAGTAACTCAAACCTATAACTAGTATAGCAATAAGTAAGAGGTCGATCCCACAGGGAAATTTGTTGCTCAAGTATGATTTAAATGTCGATTTAATAACCAGGTTGGGGGGTGTTAGGAGTGTGCGAATTGACGAAGGCAAGAGTAAATGGTTTTGATTCAAACAATTGAGAGAAGTAGTTCCACCTACAATATTCCATTTTATTTGGCTGAAGCGATCCTTGTAACTTCTTCTCGTCCTATTAAGGTTCCTATGAATGCCCTTGTCCCGACCTAATATAGTTACTAGTCCAATCAGTCCTAGCAACCCTTATCAATCGAACAGTCCCTAAAGAAGGATTTAACCCAATTGATAGCTTTAAGTTCAGAGATTAGCCAAGGTATTTGCAGTCCCTAAAGAGGGATTTAACAACACATTCAACTTCCTACCTATCCAATTAGTTCAATCAGCCCTAAAGGGATAAGTTTGCTACTTAGGTTAAGGTTCACAATCAGGAATCTACAAAACCCTAGCAATTGAATTGATCTAACTAGTTGGCCAGACAAGATAGAACAAAACAATAAACAATCAAGCACAAAGAAGTTGAAGCATTCGAATATAGAAAACAAAGAACGAGAATTAGAAACTCACAATCAATCCAAACAAAGCGTCAAACTGTAGGCAGAACAGATGAGTTTAGTTCTTCATGGAAGACATCGCTCAATCTCTAAATTGTTTGATAGAACGTAGAATAGAATATGAAGTGGAAACCTAGGGCTAAGCCCTCTCTAAAAATCGTCCCCAGAGTCGGCCTCCAAAAGATAGATAAATAGGTCTTGGATAGAAAAAAACGTCGCTGCGCAAAAACTTTAACTGTGTCGCTGCAGTACTAATGTGGCGGCCGCTGCATAATGCGGCGGCCGCAGCTTAATGCGGCGGCCGCTGCATAGTTCTTTTATGAAAAATCTTCTTTGAATCAGCTCTCGATGTCAACAGAAAAGTTGTAGCTCTATGAAAGAGCTTTCCAACGCATGGTCATAATAGTCGATCGGACAACCAAGGCCTCCAGAAAGTGCAAAACAAATTTAGCATGTCTGGCGACAACTTCTGCAGACTTGTTCATCGTTTAGGCTCGCTTCTTCTTCTCAGGACCTCTTTAGATCTTCATGTAAGATTCCTCGATCAACTAGACATCCTCATCTAATGTTTCATCAACCCATGTCTCCTCCTCGGATCCACAGTTACCTGAAATAATCAATAAAAACGTGTAGATTTCGACCCCACCAACATAGAGAGCAAATATGCAAATTGTGCTTAAAACATGCATGATATGCATCTTAACTAAGCTAAATGAAACCTATTATGACCATCTAAATGGATGCTATCAAACTCCCCCACACTTAAGCTTCGTTAGTCCTCGAGCGAACAATATAAAAGCAACCTATACCTACGTTTTTCCTTCTTCATGCATTAGCCCAAATCAAAAGTAACATCAATTTTAAATGAACACAAGACCAAGTGAATAAACATCATAGCATGTATTTAGTGATCAAAGCAATAAAGAAAAATAAAGAAATGCCATTACTTGCGGGACACAATAAAGAAAAATAAATAACATGTGACTCTTTTTTTTTTCTTTTTTTTTCTTTTCTTCTTCTTTTTTTTTCTACTTTCTTGTCTTGGTGCTTTCCTTACGCGAGGCGCAAACATGGGTGTCATGAATGGCCCCAGTCTATCAACACCTCAACCTACTAAAATGAAGTCCACTTGAACATCTTTTGACGCAAGTTGCAAACATGGGTGTCATGAATGAACCTGGTTACTCAATGATCAAGCTTTCTTTCCTAGTGGTTAGTTTTCAACACCTTTTTGCGCGAATCATACCCATGGGTGTCATGCGTAGACCCGATTACTAAGTGCATCAACCATTGCCACCTTATTTCACTAAATATGCACAAATTCAAACAAAAGACTCAAAACATAAACAGAAACTCCGCAAGCAACAATCATGTGAGTCGGTCTTGAAAAATAGATATTGCAGTCAATGCCAAGAGGTAACAACATAAGGAGAGTAAATCATACAATTGAGCAAGATAATTATAAATGATTCTAATAAGGCTAAAAACATTCTCACAATGGTCATGTTTGTAGGATTTCAATCATACTTTAGCTCAATCATACATGCTCAATTACATCACAAAATCATGCTTCATAAGAAAACATTTCAAGGCGATTAGGCTAAGCAATTCAAGTTCATCGTAGGATTTACAAGTTCATGCCATAAGAATGTAGGGTTTCGCTAACTAAGGTGGGTATTTGAAATCTATGTATATGCATGATATTTTTTTTTTGGAGTTTTTTTTTCAAGTGCAATATAAGTATAAAAATAAATATGAAGACATAAATAAACATGATAACATAAATAAACATGATATGCAAACTCTATCTATATGTAATGCAATCCCTCCCCCACACTTAATCTTTTCATTGTCCTCAATGAAACATAAAAGACAACAAAAAAAAACATAGAGGAGGAAATGAATGAAATACTCACAATGTGGTGGATGGGTCTCTATAGGTCGGATCTGAGCATTGCAGCGGCCTTTCCTGAGAGGTTAGTCTATCCCAAACCAAAACAACTATCCAATATCTAATGGAAAACCTAATTTATTGAAAAACAAACTAACTAATGAGGAATTGAAATAACTAAATTAGAAAACTTACCTCGGGTTGCCTCCCGAGAAGCGCCTTTCTTTAATGTCATTGGCCTGACTTATTCTCAATCTAAAGATCTTATCTATCAGACATCGTCAAGGCCCTCAGTAACCTATCATATTCCTGTGCACAAATCTTACAAAGAACATCATAGCACAATAAATTGAAAGCATAAAATGTGGAACTCAAGAACCCTTTCAATCTATCAAAGAGTCTAGCATGACTCTCTACAGAAGGAATATGATACCACCAGCACAGTTCCGCTGGTGGCTTTTCAAAATAGCAATCAAAAGGATCAACATAATCACCATTACCTTCAAAATTGCAAAAGTTTACCTTTATTACCTCTTGAGCCTCAGCTGATGGCTCTAGACCTGGTTCATCAATGGGCGAGCTCAGAATGGATGTGTCAGATGGAGTTGGAACCAAAACACATGAAACCTCATGCGTCGACTCATGAGATTCCAAGTCATGAAGCATTAGACCATCTCCATCGTCAAAGAAACTATCGTTGTCATCAAACAATTCCTCCTCCTTTTGAACATCCTTATTATGTTGAAACCACCTAGGAGGGAATGAATTCAGCACAATGACTTCGATAGGATCCTCAACCCTTTCATCCTTCAATTCTTCAAGGGATGGTGGGATGGGTTTCTCAAAATCAAGAGAAGAAGACATTGGGGGCTCCTCAGTAGCACTGCGGCGGTCGTCGCCTGGCTGCGGCGGTCGCTGCTCCTCAGATCTTTCACCCTCAGTTACGACTTCATCTTCTTCTTCTTCTAAGCCCCTTTCTTCCTTACCTTGGGGACCAACAATTATTTTTCCAATTTGGCTCATTAGTTCCTCCAAGGTCTGGTTTCGCTGAGCCATCTGATTTTCCAAATTCCTATTGCGCTCATCTAGCTGCTGCACTAATTGTGTAAGGCTCTGGAATGGATCCTCTATATGTGTGATAGAGTCCTCCATTGGTGGAGAAAACGTGGCGAGCAATTCTTCCTATGCAGCATGGTAATCCATATAACAGAAAAAATCCCACAACCCCGACAATCCTCCTAACCGCTTCAGGCCTCCGTTACTCGTGTACTCAGCAAGCGCTCGCGTCTCAACAGTCATCCCATCAATTATGCACATAATCATATCTCGGATGCTAAATTGATAACCCCATGAACCAAGGTCGTCAACATACTCATGCAATCTAGTGAAGTATTGGTGAAAGTTCTCACCTTCAAACTGCGCTAACCTCAACATCTTGAAAAAGTTAGTAGCAAGGGCGTCGTGAACCGTAAGATAGGTTCACAACGAGTTAGGTATATGCACAAAAATCAATAAATACATGAAACAAAGAAATAAACTTGATTCCTCGACAACGACGCCAAATTTGTTGCTCAAGTATGATTTAAATGTCGATTTAATAACCAAGTTGGGGGGTGTTAGGAGTGTGCGAATTGACGAAGGCAAGAGTAAATGGTTTTGATTCAAACAATTGAGAGAAGTAGTTCCACCTACAATATTCCATTTTATTTGGTTGAAGCGATCCTTGTAACTTCTTCTCGTCCTATTAAGGTTCCTATGAATGCCCTTGTCCCGACCTAATATAGTTACTAGTCCAATCAGTCCTAGCAACCCTTATCAATCGAACAGTCCCTAAAGAAGGATTTAACCCAATTGATAGCTTTAAGTTCAGAGATTAACCAAGGTATTTGCAGTCCCTAAAGAGGGATTTAACAACACATTCAACTTCCTACCTATCCAATTAGTTCAATCAGCCCTAAAGGGATAAGTTTGCTACTTAGGATAAGGTTCACAATCAGGAATCTACAAAACCCTAGCAATTGAATTGATCTAACTAGTTGGCCAGACAAGATAGAACAAAACAATAAACAATCAAGCACAAAGAAGTTGAAGCATTCGAATATAGGAAACAAAGAACGAGAATTAGAAACTCACAATCAATCCAAACAAAGCGTCAAACTGTAGGCAGAACAGATGAGTTTAGTTCTTCATGGAAGACATCGCTCAATCTCTAAATTTTTTTATAGAACGTAGAATAGAATATGAAGTGGAAATCTAGGGCTAAGCCCTCTCTAAAAATCGTCCCCAGAGTCGGCCTCCAAAAGATAGATAAATAGGTCTTGAATAGAAAAAATCGTCGCTGCGCAAAAACTTTAATTGTGTCGCTGCAGTACTAATGCGGCGGCCGCAGCTTAATGCGGCGGCCGCTGCATAGTTCTTTTATGAAAAATCTTCTTTGAATCAGCTCTCGATGTCAACAGAAAAGTTGTAGCTCTATGAAAGGGCTTTCCAACGCATGGTCATAATAGTCGATCGGACAACCGAGGCCTCCAGAAAGTGCAAAACAAGTTCAGCATGTCTGGCGACAACTTCTGCAGGCTTGTTCTTCGTTTAGGCTCGCTTCTTCTTTTCAGGACCTCTTTAGATCTTCATGTAAGATTCCTCGATCAACTAGACATCCTCATCTAATGTTTCATCAACCCATGTCTCCTCCTCGGATCCACAGTTACCTGAAATAATCAATAAAAACGTGTAGATTACGACCCCACCAACATAGAGAGCAAATATGCAAATTGTGCTTAAAACATGCATGATATGCATCTTTACTAAGCTAAATGAAACCTATTATGACCATCTAAATGGATGCTACCAGAGGTTGAGAGCGAGAGCCGGCCGGCGAGCTCATGCTTCGTTCTTCAAACAGCCAGAAGCCAAAGGAGGAAGAGGAGGCTCTGGCGGGACCCACCTCCATGTCACCGGCCACATCAGCATGGGCCCACTCTTTTTAAAATTCAGATCTTAAGAGCTGGAAAAAAATGGCTGATTGATGGGCCTATTTACTTTGGGCCGGATTCGGCTTTATAAAGGGGTATTGGGCCTAATTTTTTTAACTTCAAATCTGAAAAGGATTTTGGGCCTATATTTATAAAAGGGGTTCTGTTTTGTGCAATTTAAAAAGAAGGCTCGGTTTTGGTAATTTCTTAAATAAAGGGGTTGGTTTGATAATTTAGAAAGGGCTCTTTTTATTACATAAAATGATTGGGGTTTTAAGGGATTTAGAAATATGTTATGAAAGTATTTAGTAAATGGTGTTTAAAATATGTCATGGTGATTTAAGTCAAATAAAATATTATTATGAGACTTGGAGGTTTAAAAAGGTTTTAAAGATTGGAATTTAAATTGAGAAATGAAATTTGATTAATGAGATTTAAAAAGGGGAATTTTCGGTAATATTCTAACATTGTCGGAATTATTTAATAAAATAATAAAATAAGTTGAATTAAAGGGTAATGTTGCAAGTGCATTTTTTTAGTCAAGTATGATTGGGAAAGTGTTTGAATAATGATTGAGCTAACTTGAGAGTTAGAAGAGTTTTAGAAAATCTTTTGAAAATGACTTAGCTCACCTAACTTGATGTGTTATGATTGTTAAGTATGAATCGTGAGATGCAATGTTGATATATGCCCTTAAAATGATATTATGATGTGCTAATATATATGAAAGCATGATGTTATATTATATGGTTGATAAGCATGATTATGGATATGTTAGATGGTGCCTTAGAGTGTGAATATGACTTAGATATGAAATGATGATACATGACTTCTAAATGATTGCTATATGATATGATGATAAAAGGTTGAGACGAGATATTGATATGATGAGTTGAGTTGAGATAATGAGATGATGAGTTATATTGAGATATGGGATGGGATGGAAATATGACGATGAGACTTTCGATACATGAACTTATATGAAATCGTGTGTGCTTGTATGTTCGAATAGATAGACTTATACTTCCATTATGACTACTAGGTGACTTTGAACTGTGTGATTGCTACAATGTTGTTCTGCACTGCCAGGTAAGTCTCTACGGAGCTTACTCAGATCGAATAGATATTCCCTACCTTATGTGCATGATATACTAGGTGCTTGCATTCATGATCAACATGCCATGTAGTATCCTTCTAGGTTGCATTGATCGTTGAGCATTCTATTTCTTTATGCGTATGTAAACAGAACGGTCGTTGTCTGTGAAGTAACTAGAGTCTTTGCTAGGGTCATAGGACGGCCCAGTCTCATCGGGTCCCGTCCTGAGTCAATCGAGTCATATGGAACTTCCTTTGCTTATATTATGAGCATGATTATGAGATTTGCCTGCGGGCTTTATATATGATCATGGGTCGGGCCTGCGGGCCGATTCGATTATGATGGAAAGGAATGCATTCATGAGATGGCCAGTCTCCGCCCTATCGGAAGTGGGTGGAGGTAAGAGAGGAATATACCATTTGGTATTCTATAATAAGGCCTTATTATTATTATGCACTTGATCTTAGAGGCATGCTAATGTGTTAATATTCTGTCCTGCACCTAGAAGCATGATTATTAGGTATAGCATATGTGTGTACATATGGTGGGGGCAGCACCCTTAATGAAGGAACATACCCGAGTGGGCATTGATCTGATCCCGCCCACTATTAACGTTTTTAGGTATCCATTATGCTATCATTATTACTGCTAATTTGGCTCCATGACTGCGTGGTCTAACATGGCGGAAAGAGAGAGTCGAGACTCCGACTTCACCAATCATTTAACGGTTTGGTTTTGGATGTTTTGATCATGTTTGGACCTGGCTCCGCCGTGACAACCTTATGTATGATATTGAAATCTTTCTTGGTTGTACGATCAATGAATTTCGCGACTTAGGCCATAGGGCAGGTACATGGGACTTACCCCGGGGATTTTAACTGTCCCTCTCGGTTTTGGGTGCGAAATCCCACTTTTACAGCGAAATTGATAATTTCAAACCTTCAACCTATACTCGGGGCGCAAGATCCCACGAGGGGTTTCATCCCTCGAAATGTAACTCGGGAATCATAATCCCAGGCCGTTACAAAAATGATGTTTAATTTATATTTTCTTTAGCAATAAACTAAATTAGGAGTATATTTAGTTCAGATCAATATAAACATATTATATTGAACAATCAATATAACAACATATATATAATATATTTTTTTTAAAATGAAAGTCAAAACCTACCTTTGAAGCTTACCAAAAAAAACCAATGTTGAATGCCGAACTTGACACTAATATATATTTAATGAACAATTTTGTGTGAATAAAGGTTAAGATTTAATATTAATTAGATATTGACTATAAATTATAAAAATGATAGATTTTATAACTAATTAAGATATAAAATTAAACCACAATACGACACGTATATATAATATTAGATAAATTTATCTAATTAAGATATAAGGTTATATTGGATAGATTATTGATATAAAAAGATAAGTTTTTTACCTAACTATTTTGACTTATTAATTGATGTGGCCCAAAAATATAATACCAATTTAATTAAGAATATGACACGTAAGCAAAAATAATTCCGTTTTAATCCAGAAAATTTCACGTAGGCGAATCGCACCAGAACCCGTTTCAGGCCTCTGCTTTAGTATTTTACTAGTATTCGTTACCCGCATGGTTACGCGTTTTGTTAATAAATTATATTTTATTATATTAATTACATTTTAATATTATATTAGATTATTAATTTGTGTGGCTCAAAAAAAATAAAACCATATATAAATATATTAAAAAAATTATTTAAAAAAGTTAATATTTTATATACTCCTTGAATTTGGTAAATAAAGAGCGGGCATCCGGGTTCGAACCGGGGACCTTTGGGTACTACCCGCAAGTCTTTTCCGATTAAACCATTCTGGAATGGTTAATATTTTATATACTCCCTCCGTTCATAAATAAATGTTGTTTAACTTTTGGACACATTTTTTTAAGGAGCTAAAGCCTTTATAAAATATTAACTTTCTAATTACTTTTTTAAAAAATAATTTTAAACTTTTAATAAGTATGAAATTAATTAAAAGTTAATATTTTATATAGTTTTTAATTTTTATCTCTTTAAAAATTTATGATACTTATTTTTTAATTATATTTAACGGGGTAACGGAAATTAAAGACATACTACGAATCAATAAAATGTACAACATCATGACATTTGCTCCAAACTATCTCTCCGTTTTTTATGTAAACAATACTATTGTACGTAGCAATATATTAGAAGGAAAAAATTAATTTTAATAGATGATAAAATTATGTGAGATATATGTGATAAGATTAATTTTAATTAATTGTGATAATTAATGAAGGTGGGTTAGAGAGGATAAGTCACAAAATATTATCAAAATTAACCAATCAAGATATGACAATAATTTTTATTAGTTAAATTAACCGTGAAGAAAATATTGCCTTATTAATAATCTAATCACGATATATTGGCTTAGTAATAATCAAACAAATATTTGATAGATTATTTTATCTAAAAAGATAAGTTTTTTTACCTACTTAAGATATAAAGTTGAATATTTATAAAAAAAATAAGTGGAAACATTAATTGAGATGGTAAAATTATATTGACTTACTAGTTTTAATTCCCGCCCGTTGTGCGGTTTCTTTATAATTATACTATCTATTTTTTATATTAAGTTTTTTTAAATGTGAAGGTTAAAATAGTTTCCTTGAAATATTTCAATGGAATATTTCATCTAAGTATAAACTAAATTAAGTGGTTATTTTATTTCTCTATTTTAGTATTTTAATTATATAGATTTATACACATATATATATACATACATTACATCGGTTAATGTAGGTATAGTTTAATTTTATATATAAGTAATTTTTTAAATTAATCAAACAATCACATAAACAAAGTAAAACAATCATATTACAATACAATCTATATATTTAGAGTTTGTTTATATGAACGCATGTTACTTAGTTTATAATATATAATATTATATATTACAATAATCAAACCGCACCAATCGGTCCTTTAAAACTTTTTCAATCAATTGGAGAAAGCCGAAGGGTAATGCGGTAATATATCACTAAGCATTTAGATATATTATATTCAATGTTGGCCAAATATTAGATAGATTATTTGATTTAAAAAGATAAGTTTTCTAACTTATTAAGATATAAGGTTGAATATTTAAAAATAATAATAGGGTCCATTAATTGAGATGACAAAATTATATTGGTTTATTAATTGATGTGGCCCAAAAATATAATACCATTTAATCCAGAAAATGACACGTAAGCAAAAATAATCACGTTTTAATCCAGAAAATTTCATGGACGCGAAATCGCACCAGAGCCCATTTCAGGCCTCTGCTTTAGTATTTTATATATATATAGATAGATTAATGACGTGGCTAAAAAAGATAACACCATTTTAATCCAGAATATGACACGTATGCGATATTAACTCCAGTTTAATCCAGAAAATGACATGTAAGCGAATCGCACCAGAGCCCGTTTCAGGCCTCTGTTTTAGTATATTATATAGATAGATATAGATATAGATAATATAATTAATTTTGACCAAATATTGAATATATTATTTGATTTAAAAAAATAAGTTTTTTAGCCTCAAAATTAGGGATGACAATTTCACCCGCACCCGACGGATATCCGTCTCACCCGACCCAAAAAAGTGGGTGAAATCCGAAATAAAGCGGATATTAAATGGGCGATGGGTGAACGGGTGATGGGTCGGGTCGGATTCGGATGAAGATATTCCCTACCCGTCACCCGACCCATCACCCGATTCGTCACCCGACCCGTCACCCGACTTATACTATATAATTATATTTTATATGTGAAATTACTAATATACCGCCATAAACCCTAATTCAAGATACCTATAAATGATTTCGAGCTTAAAGGTTTTGGTCGTTGAAGATTATGTTTTCTCTTTTTTTATTTATAATTGTTGTAATGTTTTCTCTAGCTTGAAGTGTTGAAAGTTGTTGATATTTACACGTATTTGACCGAATTTTACTATATTTGGTACTTGTTTATTCGTCGATGTGTTCGACGTATATATTTCAATAATTTTTTTGTTGAATTTGATGTCTTGTATTTCACCCGAATTATCACCCGATCCAACCGATCACCCGGTAGGTGATGGGTGGACGGGACAGGTGAAATATTTGGTGAGTGATGGTTCGGGTAGGGTGTAGGATTTTGGGTGGTGGGTCGGGTGACGGAAGTAGATCATCCACCCATCACCCGACTCATTGTCAGCCTTACTGAAAATTTGAAAGATGCTCCTACTTCCGTATAGCGATCTAAGCCGTCCGTTCCATCCATCACAAGGAAAATACAGCCGTACGATTATCTCCCTCTTCGTTTATATAAACTTCGCGGGATCCCGACGTTTTCTCACCCACTCTCCCTTCACACACACACTCTCCAGTCAGCGTCTCCGTCTCACTCCTCTGTACATTTCCAACAAGTCTCTCTTCTTCAACGAAGGTAAGATCTATGGATCCGATATTACTTTCCGCATTTCTTTCGTCTCCTCTTTCTAGATCTTGATATGCGTTTGCCAGATCCAAGGTTTATAGAGATTTTTGTCGGTGTGCTGAGTTTTTAGCTTTGTCTGCGACTTATGGCGGTTGCGCTGATTTGAATCCCTTTGATTGAGCTTGAAACGTGTTAGAAAAGGAAATCAACTTTCTCGATCTCCTTATTTTTAGAGATTTTTTGTGTCGATCCGTGTTAGCTGATGGTGAGAATGCTCCGCTTGGTAGAATTTCTTGCGAATTTGAGCTTGAGCTGAACTTTACGTCAAATCTACTACTGATTTTGGCGGGAAACATTAGGTTTCGGAGTTTCTCCAATCACGAATATAGTTTGCTTAGCTGATAATGTTATTGATTCGCTTGCTAGAGTTTCTTGCGAATTTGAGCTTGGTGTGAAATTCAAGCCAGATCTACTATTGATTTTGCAGGTTTTTCTCTTAGGTTTCGGAATTTCACTAATCATGAATGCAGGATGCTTAGATCTGATGTGATTTAATTCTGTGCTTGTGCAGTTGTAAGCTAGATAGTTACGATTTGTGTTTTGAGTTAGAGGCATCAATCTGGTATTACTCCAAGTAAAGGTTTAAGTAGGATTACATGAACCTAGACTACCTAATTTTGGAACTTGCTTTCCAGTCTTAATTGGATCTCTGAGTTTTATTGGCTCATCTTACAGCTTCTCAGGTAAAGTATCCCAGATTCAGTTGTTGATCTCAATTTGAATTTTCAGGAAAATGAGAGAAATCCTTCACATTCAGGGTGGTCAGTGCGGTAACCAAATTGGGGCTAAGTTTTGGGAGGTTGTATGTGATGAGCATGGGATTGATCCAACAGGAAAATACGTCGGCACCTCTGATCTGCAGCTGGAACGGGTCAATGTCTACTACAATGAGGCTTCTTGTGGGAGGTTTGTCCCACGTGCTGTCCTTATGGATCTTGAGCCTGGAACAATGGATGCTGTCCGGACTGGTCCATATGGCCAGATCTTCCGTCCTGATAACTTTGTCTTTGGACAATCTGGTGCTGGTAACAACTGGGCCAAGGGCCATTACACTGAGGGTGCAGAGCTGATTGATTCAGTTCTTGATGTTGTGAGGAAGGAAGCTGAGAACTGTGATTGCCTTCAAGGTAACATTATTCGTTTGAACAAAGAATAGCTTCGGTTCAAAATTTGTTTGTTTCTTATAGTTGATTTCCAGTTACTCTCTGATTTCTTATTTAAGTTACTTTTCTTATAGATATTAAATCGACTACATATAATAATTCAGCACCTATAGAAACCATGTGAGGGCCTAGTAATTTGTTAGATCCTGACTCATTTGTTTAATTTATGCTCTTCAATCTATAATGTAACAATGCAAGAGGGGCAGAGTCTATGATTTTGAGAAATGCTTATGCTGATACTTAGATTTCTGCAGGATTCCAAGTTTGCCACTCTCTTGGTGGTGGAACAGGTTCCGGGATGGGTACCTTATTGATCTCAAAAATTAGGGAGGAGTATCCGGATAGGATGATGCTCACATTCTCCGTCTTTCCATCACCAAAGGTTTCAGACACAGTGGTTGAGCCATACAATGCTACACTTTCAGTTCATCAGCTTGTTGAAAATGCCGACGAGTGTATGGTGCTGGATAACGAGGCTCTGTATGATATTTGCTTCAGGACTCTGAAGCTTACTACACCTAGCTGTGAGTATTCTTGTCTTGTTTTGTTTTCAAGATTTGCTCTAGGATTTGATGCATGATATATTCTACTAATTGATACTGAGTTACTGACATACTCTATATTTCTGTCTTGAAGAGTCTTTATTATTGTTGGCAATTTAATAACAAAAATATTGCAACTTCTTTACCCTCTGAATAAAATTTGTTTGGTCTACGTGCAGTTGGTGATCTGAATCACTTGATCTCTGCAACCATGAGTGGTGTGACCTGCTGCCTCCGATTTCCTGGTCAGCTCAACTCTGACCTCCGAAAGCTGGCTGTGAACTTGATCCCTTTCCCTCGTCTCCACTTCTTTATGGTGGGATTTGCTCCTCTTACCTCTCGTGGCTCCCAGCAGTACCGTGCCCTCACTGTCCCAGAACTCACCCAGCAAATGTGGGATGCCAAGAACATGATGTGTGCTGCAGACCCAAGACATGGCCGCTACCTCACTGCCTCAGCCATGTTCAGGGGGAAGATGAGCACCAAGGAGGTTGATGAGCAGATGATCAATGTGCAGAACAAGAACTCCTCGTACTTCGTTGAGTGGATCCCGAACAATGTGAAATCCAGCGTCTGTGACATTCCACCACGTGGGCTCTCCATGGCTTCCACCTTCATTGGAAACTCCACCTCCATCCAGGAGATGTTCAGGAGGGTGAGTGAGCAGTTCACCGCCATGTTCAGAAGGAAGGCTTTCTTGCACTGGTACACTGGTGAGGGAATGGACGAGATGGAGTTCACTGAGGCAGAGAGCAACATGAATGACCTGGTGTCCGAGTACCAGCAGTACCAGGATGCAACTGCTGAAGAGGAGGGCGAGTACGAGGATGAGGACGCAGAAGAGTATGAATGAAGTACAAAATAACATTCTGTTATGCAAGGACGTGTGATATATGGTATATGGTGCATCTTGTTTGAAGAGGACTTGGCCCTTGTCAAGGTAGTTGTATCCTGTATGCGAGAAGGTGTTTTGTGTGGTATGGTGAAATCTGGTTTGAAGTTTCTGTAATTTGTTCTGCTGATTCGTCCGTGCTTGTAATCATACCCTTCCAATATCATCGTTTCCACTGCTTTGTTCTAGTTATTGTTGACACTCGTAATTCACTTGATTAGACGTGAGATCAATCATTGTTGATCAACTGGGTGCAATGAGATTGTTAATGCAAATGCTTTCAGATGAACAAAAATTCACTTCCTAGTCCAACTGAGCCAACTGGTGGTAAGAACAAAATACACTTCCAAGTTCCAACTACCATATAATTAGGCATGAAATAATGTGATACAGCATAATCAGTCTTGCAAGGTTCCCAGTATATCCTCATCACGATACAAGTGGTACCTGCATACAAGAACTCGATAATGTCAGTTTCCATTCTCTAGCGTTAGTTGAGCAACAAAAATGCTAGTTGCAGATGATTTAGAAACTATTGACATATCAAGCATGCAAAAAATCAAGCTGCAGTGAAGAACACAAAACATGCCTGAAAAACCTTCCTCAAGGCCGAGAAATAGTTATCGTTCCACATATTAAAAACAAGAATGGCTATTTAGTTGGCTAAACATAACAAGGATCCAGGACATGATTCTGCATGACTTCAAGATGCTGATCGCATTGTTCGACAGATACCACCAAAGCACGATTTATAAAAAAAAAAACGTGTATAGAGCTGATCGACAAATAGCAGCAGATGCATATAGCTAGGAAAGATTGTATGAACTTAATTGCTAAAAAAACGACATTATTTGACGAAAAACGATCCCTTGCTAAGGAATTCAGCATAACAATTGGAAGTATGGTTTAACTTACTCTTTCTCTTCGAGTTTCACTTGGGTGCCTCCATACTCCGGCAAGAGCACAGTGTCTCCTTCCTTCACAGAAACCGGTATGGTATTTCCTGCCTTATCGCGGAGTCCAGCACCAACCGCTATCACTTTTCCAGAGTTCAGCTACATCACCACACAGAACAAACTCATTAACACCGGTTGCATCTTAAAACATCAAAGCTCAAAATCAACTTTTTTTTTTAAAAAAGAAAGGAATAAAAGATTTTTCTTATCTTTTGAGCAATCAAAGATAAGTGAATTTCATTATATCAGATTACCAAATGCCAGATTCAGCAGATGCCCACCTTTAATCAGACCTAAACCTAAGACGGAGCAACTACATTGAGAAGCGAAAAATGAGAGTAATTGAATCGAATAGCAAGTAGCAAGATGAACAAGCAATCAGATGAATAGGTTAATTTCGACCTCGAAACGCATTAGATATGGCCAATTATACCTTGGAGGTCTTCTCGGGAAGCAAAATTCCGGCGCTGGTCTTCGCCGGAGGAACGATCTTCTCCACCAGGACCCTGTTAAGCAGCGGTATCAAACGCTTCGCCATTGCAGTGGGAGAAATCGAGGAGAGAGCAAGCGAATGGAAGGAAGAATCAAAACCCTAACGGCTAACACAACCTGCGTATCGCTCGAGTGAGTACCGACGGTCTACTGAGTAGGCCCAGTAGGGTTTATGTGGGGGTTTAACTTCAAGCTTAGCGATTGCATTGCAGTTAGCAGTAGCACGGAGTTTTTCGAGCTTTTGGGCTCCTTTTTTGGGTCAACCGACTCTGGTTTTTAATCTCATGGGCCGGCCCGATTTCTATTCCCCCACAAATAATTAAGGTTAAATTGCATAAAATCACCCTTTAAATATACTCATTTGTCATAAACCACCTCTTAATTTGATATTTTTAGAAAATCACCATTTAACTAACTTTTTGTGGCCAATTAGCTACCCTTAAAATTAAAATAGTTCAAATCTAGGTTAAATTTGATAAATTACAATTAAAGGTAAATAAGTAAGTATGAAATTGGAGAAAACCATTAACGCAATTTTCTCTTTTTAAATAACTAATAAAATGGTATCGGCTCCTGCAAAATTGTTCTCCCTCCAATCGAGTCACTCGCTTTCCCCTTCCAAAGTACTTTCCAATTCTCCATTAGTTTTTACACACATTCAATTTAGAGCAAAAATGATGTTAATTACATCCTCTCAATTTCATTCTTACTTATTTACTTTTTTTAATTGTTAAATTTCATTGAGCATATCATTTAAAAAAGAGGGGTCAAATTGTAATTTAATAAGTTTAACCAAGATTTGGATGAAATAATTTCAAGGGTCGTTGATTGGTGGCGAAAGTTATTTAAAGAGTGATTTTCTAGAAATATCAATTTAATGGGTGATTTATAGCAAATTGATACATTTAAAGGGTAGTTTTCTGCAATATGGCCAAAAATTAAATAAATTTACATTTAAAAAATATAGCGAGGTTCCTAAAGGATCCGATCTTGATCACCTCTGTGAAGCTTTTCCTTATCAAAAATTAAAGATTGAGAAATTGAGATATATTGTTTGGACCTCTTGAAGGTTCTTCTTTGTTGATGTTTTTATCTTTATGTTTTCTGTTTATATTTATAAAGGTTTGTTAATTGTCAAGAGCCTCCAAAAACCTATGGCAATGCAGATACATTCGTTGCTCATCAATTATCTTGTTTCAATCACACCTCACCGGATGATCCGAATCTCACATAGGAGGGTTGGTCCGATCAATTGAATGATAGTAGAATTTGATCCCCTAGATGCCGAATCTCACGAACACCATTGGAAACATGAGGATTGATCATTCTCGAATCTCAAGACAAGAGCAGATTCTTAGCACCATTTTTCACGGTTCTTAGTCGTTCGAATCTCTCGAACAATTGAAAGCTTTTCGCTCTCTATAGGGTTTTGTTTTTACGTTGTTTGCTGTAGAATCAGGATGTGCCTTCATTACTTTCTGTAACCTAATTAAATAGGCAATACAAAATATGAAATATCCTAATTAAAAGAAAATACTAAAATCCTAATAATTATTTAGTTATTAATGCATGACTCTATAAATAAAATAAAATGAAATGAAATAGAATATTGTTTGGCACATTTTATTCAAAACAAAATAACATGACATCCCGAGATTCGATGAACTACAAGTGTCACAAATCCCAGGTCTTCCATGACTTCCGGCTCATACCATTCTCCCTTTCTTGATCTTGATTCGTCCTCGAATCACGGGAAGGAAGAAAAATCGCGCCAATAATGAAGGGAGAAAAATCAGGTTACTAGTTGGGTGGCCTGTCAGAGAGAACGATGTCGGTGATATTCGTAAGAGTGTTGTTGTCCTCCCTTGCGTGCGCCCATAGGTATAACGACCTAAATAATGCTTACTTCTCTTAGATATGAAGGGTTTAGGTTCTCTCACCTTGGGCGCTTGTCGTCTGATGGTGGTGCCTCCTCCCCCCTCACCCTCTCTCACTCCTGACAACGGTGCTCGTTGTTGGTCTCGGTGTATGGCCACCCTCACTGGTTCTCAAGACCGAAAAGTATGTTCAAGAAGATACCCCTGAATCCAAAAACCAGGTGCTCTTTTACCTCTCTCTCCCCTATGTCTGATCTGTTTGCATCTTTGATCTCCTTTCTTGACCTCACCATTGTATCCCCTTCCTTCTTTAGATCTGTTTGCATCCCTGAGTGTCTGTGTAGGTTTGAATATGCTTCTAATCTATTATGTTTTTTATGAATCTTGTGTTGTGCGAATTCTAGAATAGAAAAGTATGAAAAAATGTTTGCTTTGGCTTCCTTTTGATTTTGGGTGCATTTGTCGTGTCCCAAAATTTGCTTTTTTTTTTGTTGTCGAGGCTTCTTGGACTTATGATGTGTATACTTGTGAAATCAATATGTGATTCTCATATTCTACCCCTGCTCTATGTTTGGATTGCCATCCTTTTGGATCACATTTTTTAATCTCACCTAGAACAAATGGCACCATCTGAAAAATATAAAAAATTAGACCAAAATGAAAGTATTGAGTGGGCCTATAGCAATTAGTTGGATTTTAATCTTTGTCTTTTCGATCTCCTTCGTCTTGAGAATTGGATCTAATTGTTTACCTGCCTGGTTAGTGTGTTGCCTCTATGTGTCGATGAAAAACAAAACTAGCATTAGTTTGTATATATCTAAGAAATGTTATGAACTATAAACCCATAAAATTTTCCCTTGTTGAACCACTCAGAATATTTGACAAGAGTGATAATAAAAACCATTCCTTTGCTTTGATCTTCAGATGCTTTTATCGATTGAATATATAGGGTTTGCCTGATTGATGACTTTTGTTCTTTGTCTCGGTTGAGCCTAAAACCCAATATTAAGGAAACAAGATCCAAGAATAATGGAGCAAAGGAGAATGAATCTAGAACCACACATCCAATCAAGAGAAAGATCAAGGAAAGTGCATCGAACATCCATGAACAAATGACTATTGAACAAAAACACAAACAAGTTGACCAATAACCCTGTTCGCTAGATTCTGCTGATTTTGTTTGTTACATTATGATGTACGCTTTCCTTTGGTATTGCTTTATCTCGACCCTGATGTGTTCTTGTTGTATGATGATGTATTCCGATAATTCATCTTAGCATTTGTTGCGATCTTGTACTCTACGTTTTGGACCTTTGGATTTTAAGCCTGATTTCCCCATTTTGGAGCACATAGAAGGAACTTTATCTCGGGTGCCATACACCCAAGTTAAACCCACTTGAACCCAATCAACTACAAGTTGAACAAAGGAAAATCGAAAAGGAGGCAAGTATCAATCACATGAACATAAAGACAATACGAAAGCTGAGATTCCCGATTGTAGCACAACAAAAAAGTACGCAAAAGGAAGCAGCTGACCAAATGTTTACAAGATGGAAATCTAAAATTTCTTGGGATGATAAGTTCACAATAAAAAAAGCCATGAACATGGTGATAAAAAAGGAATCAAGTCACAAAATAATCATCATAACGGAATACAAGAATGGAACAAAATTATGTTACGTAAGAAGAGACAAATTATAGACATTACTAAGAAAACAATGAAAGAAAGAGGAACCCACCCAAAAATCTATCATCCTAATGAAATACATGATCAATGCAGAAATAAAAAAGAAATGAGGGCACAACGTCAAATGGGTGAAACTTATTATCACATACAAAGAAAAATGGGAAATAGAAAAGATAAGCCAACAATCATCGACACAAATAGCCCAAGATGAAAATAAGTACGTGGAACTGCTACGGAATTCGACTCGTGCACTTAGCCTGCCAGCAGTTAAACAAGGCTGCTTGGAGCAAGTGCAATAGTCAGAGAGTGGTTGAAGAAGCCATGAACCAAACTCCACAGGTTCGTTTAACTTTAGTTAATTTCGTCTGCCCCAAAATTTTACGACTTGAGGCTGCAAGACTGATTTTGTCTCATCTCAGATTATATGAAAAAGACCACTAGTTTAGGATTCACCAAACTCTTCCTGATTATGAGTTGCTCTCAATCCTTTGTATTGTATTTATCTAGACTTACATGTTGTCTGATATGCCGAGATGGGGAGGTTTGATTTCCCATCTTTAATTTGTTACCTTTTGTTGTGAACTGGCTGCTCTTTTGCTATTGTTGTAAACCTGCTCAAAGTGTAATCTAGTTTATTATTGATAACTTCTCTTTTTCTTTTAGCCTTCCCTTGAATCCCACCAGTTTGGTTGGAAGTAAAATTTAGCTTTTGTGAAACTAATTGTGTGTTCACAAATTTGAGGAATATGGTGAAGGTCCCATATTCATTTTCATTTGTGATAGTATGTGGAATTCGACATTTAGTTGCTTATGAATTCCGGGCAAAATTCGGCAGCACTTCAACCCTATAATGAAAGTAGATTCTCTCAACCTATTACGTGATGGTCTCTAGGCGAAAGAAAATATTTTCAAGCCTATTACGAGCTCAAACACTAGATGAGCGCATGTGGCCCTAACCCCGAAAATGAGATGGGATGCTCTCAACCTGTTATGTGATGGTCTCTAGGTGAAAGAAAATACTTTTAAACCTATGACGAGTCAAAACACTAGGTGAAAGCATCTGAACCCTAGCACGGGTTGGTTTTCTCCATGATAATACTTACTTGTACCTGCAAGTGAAGAAAATAAATGAGGATAGAGTTCTACCCTCTGTTTTGGAGTTTAAATGTAACGGCCCAAATATAAATATTCGGGTTACGTTTCGAATGATTGGATACCTTTGTTAGAATCTTGCAATTCGAGTACGGGTTGAGTTTCAAAACAAAGTGTTTAGCTCAAAGAAGGGATTTCATACCCTAAATTCGCGAGAGGTCCATTGGGGACCATAACCTGTCCTACTTGACTAAGTCGCTCAAAACCATTTTTTAGTTCAAAACATAATAAAAGGAAATCCCTTATATAAGTTGCCTCGGCAGAGCCGAGTCAAAACAAAAATAAACGAGTATATACATCCAAAGCGTCAAGTCTGGTGGTAAATCAACCTCTTGATCAACTGAACGTCCCAAAAGAACCCTCGTCATGGAAGTACGGAACAAGAAAGGATCAAATACCTTAAACTATACCACGAGTCAAGGTCGAGATACTCATGCGGGCCCTGAAGACCTCGCTGAGGACATATAATATGACTATACCTAAATAAAGGATGCTCTAATGCAGTGCGGAATTATTAAACACACAAGCATACTAACATTATATATATATATATATATATATATATATATATATATATATATATATATATATATATATATATATATATATGCAGAAAGCGATTAAATGGATCCACACAGAATACCAAGGGGCATATCCTCATATCTGGCCGAGGACATATAATATGCCTATACCTAAATAAGGGATGCTCTAATGCAGTGCGGAATTATTAAACACACTCAGTCGGGGCGGGTATCTCTCTCATATCCGTACCTCAGCCGGGGTCAGATGTCCGCCTCACCAGGGGCCAGACGACTCGGTTGGTGCCACATTATATCTCATGCCTCAGTCCATACCTCAATCGGGGTTAGACACTCGGTCACCGCCGCAGTCATATATATAGATCATGAAATCATACTCTCAGATGACTCTATCAGGACAAACCCGATGGTGCTGAACTGTCCTATAACCCTAGCAAAGACTCTAAGAGTCACAGATAACGGTCGTTCTCTTTTCAAACACATAAAGAAGATGGATGCTCATTCACAAGTGCAATTCCTAAGCATGGTACTACATGGCATGCTCTTATGCATATGCAACACCTACGCACTATATGACATATCAGGCATGAGGTTCTAACTTGAGTAAGCCCTGGAGGACTTACCTGGAGTAGCAGATCAGCAAGAGGATAAGCAAGCAGGTCACAGATCACCTATCAATTATTAATGAACATGTATAAGTATACTGCATAATTTGGATCCATTTTCCACTACACATAATCTACCCATCTTTCATTAGTCATAACATCATCATCATCATTATTATTTATCTCAACATCTCATACTATCATCTTATTCTCCTATCATTTCATTCATCTCGAGTCATCATTTCTCATCATGTAACATCTCATATATCCTCTCATCATTTTTCCATATCCATTTTCATAAATCAACTCAAAATTCCACATATCAAATCGTGCTTGCAACTCATATACATATTCATGACATAATCACATAATTCACAAGTAAGATTCATCAATAAATTCCTTAAAATTATCCTTAGCTAATCCCAATTATAAAACAGTAAATCTCTTCAAACCAACTTCAAATCTCACTTTATCACAACAATCCGGCATAGTTAGAACATTTCCAAAACCTTTAATATACTAGTTAGATCAACTTCTGCCCCTTTGAGGAAAACGTTTCCAACAATACCCCCTTTTAAATCTCAAGTTCAATTAGCACAAATAGTACATGCTTTAAATCTCAACAACTTAAATATAATAAATATCACATAAAAATTAATGACATAATCATATAGCCATGTAATTAACATTTAACAATTAAATAAACATTTAAGCATTTAACCACTTCTCAAAATCATAACGTCAAAGAGATCCGACACAAATTAGTCTTATTTTGTTATTAAAACAATCCCGGTACACCTCATTTTACCTTAAAATCATTATTCTAATAAATCCCGACACTTTAGAAATATTTCAAAGAATATATTCTAATTCCAATCATTTAAATATCATCAAATGACCAATCAAATAATTACATAATTAAACAATTAATAAATTAGAATTTAATTAAATAATCAATAAATAAACAATTAAATAAATAAATAATTTAAACCAAAACCAAACCGAACCCGCAAACCGTCCCCTTTATTTTTAAACCAAACCGGGCCAAAATCGAATAAACCCAAACCGAACCCAAAACCCATTAAAACTTTGTTGATATTCTGAATCCAAATTTCCTTAGTTTTAAAGAGATTTTCAGCCCAATACAAATCCCAGCCCAATCTTTTAAAATTTCCTGAGCCCAATGTCCAGGCCAACCCTTTCTCTCTTTACTAACCAAAAGAAACAAAATAAAATAATAAAAAAAAGGAAGCGGGCCATATGAAGAAGGAAGGCAGCAGGCGGGCCCCACATCTTTCTTCAACCTCCAAACTCCCTGCCTTCATCTCATTTCCCTCCCCAGCTCACGGCTCGCCCTTCAGCTCTGACGTCCTCCCTCCTCTCGCATCTGCTCCCGCTCGCAACTCCCTCGCTCACCCGCTCTTGCCTGCTCTCGTACCCTCATCCCCACACTCGCTCGGACCCACAAGCTCGCCAGAGCTTGAACTCGCCGCACTCTCCCTCTCTCACCCGCCCTTGCTCTCGCCGCTCTCACTCAACAATGGCGGTCCAAGACTCCCCGGAATCAAGATTGCATCGACAACGAGGACCCTAAGGGCTAGGAAAAGAAAACGAAAGGAAGAGGGCTCACCGGGGTTCGTCGGAGCTCCGCATTGCTTATCGGGCAGGCGTGCTTGGACGGGGCGGCGTCGTCGTCGGCTACGGTGGGGAGAGTGCCTTCCCTGGTGGCTATCGAGGTGCTTTGAACAGAGGAAAAAATGAGGAGGAGGTGTGGTGCTTGGCTGGTTTTGATGGAAGATACAGGGGAACTTGGAGGTCTTGGGTGTCTCGGCGGCAAGAAAGGAGGGAGGGGAGGTGCTCGAGGTGGTGCTGCAGTGGTGTGACAGAGGAGAAGGATAGAACGAGGGGGGTGCGGTGGTGGCTGTGAGATTGGAGATTGAGTGTGCTGGTCTTTGAAATGAAAGAAGGAGTGTAATGGCCTGGATATAAATATCCGGGATACGTTTCGAAGGTCGGATACCTTCGTTCGGATGTTGCAATTTAGGTACGGGACGAGGTTTCAAACCTCTAATCAGTCGAAGTTTCATAAATTCAGTTTAAACGAAAGTAAAGCGGAAATACGATTTAGATACAAAAGCCACGGCAGAGCTGGGTCAAAACCCAAAACATAATTCTAAAGTCGTATGGCCAGATTAGCGGGGTTAGACAGAATTCTTTGCAATTGTCGGGGGACTTTCCCACGCCATATAAACAGGGAGGAATCATACCTAAAAACAATTGGTGCAAGCGGGATCAGACCGAGGCCCCAACACACCCTGTCCCGCAAGCGAACATACACATACGCTAATAATAAAGATGATGCAGATGCGAAAATTAAATCACACTAACATGATCCTAAATCATAATATGCGGAAAAGAACTGTAAAGGCGCCCACAGAATGCCAAGTGGCATGTCCCTCTCCTACCTCTGCACCCCTTCCCGTTAGTGCAGAGACTGGTCAGTTCGTTGCTATAGCATATCATATCCTTGTGGTGGTGCACTCACCCACGGTGTCATCATATCATATCAAATATCTCATATCTTGCCCGATGGTGCTGGGCTATCATATCATATCGACTCGATAACTCAGGGCACCCGATGAGGCTGGGCTACCCTATGACCCTAACAGAGACTCTAGGACTATCACAGATAACGGCCGTTCTGTTTCATACGCGTAAAGAAATAGAATGCTCAATCACAAGTGCAACCTAGCATGATACTACATGGCATACTTTAATGCTTATGCAACACCTAGTATGTCATACATTCACAAGCCGGTAATCTCTTTCGAATCTGAGTAAGCCCATAAAGGAACTTACCTGAATAAGCCGAACAACAGAGAACAAGGCAGAAGCAGAGTACAAGCAATGAATCACCAATAGCAAGCAATGTCCAACATATCACAATCACCTAATAACATACAGATATGCATAAGTCTATCTACTTCACACAAGGCGCCCCTAACTATCATACATAGCTTCTCATATCTCATTTCAGATCATTCCATCTTATCTCATCACAATTCCTATATCATTTCATGTTCATATCGTCTCAACGTTCTCATTTCCAAAACAATTTCTCCAGGAAGTCAATTTAGAAAATCAAACAATTCTTTTAAAATCGTACTTAGTCAAATCCCGACGTTAAACATTTACCTTAAGGCCCATTTTCTCAAAATCATATTATAGAAATCATTAATAATATAAATAATGATCTAATAATAATTTAGCAATAATATTTATCTAAAAATAAAACACCAAGATAAATCCATTTTTTACAATCCCCATTTACAAAACAACATCAATAAATCATTCTACCATTTTTAAATCACATGCTAAAACACCACATAAATATATCCCAATTAATTCTATTTTTCAAAATTACTTATAACATATATATTCTCAGAAATATTTTTTCTCACAAAACTCAGATTATAATAATAATAATAATAATAATAATAATAATAGACTAACACAAATATTTACAATTATAACATAAGTTGGTAAATTATGTGAACATTAACAACCCAAAACAATAAACAATAACCTAAATCTGAAAAAAAAGTCCAGCCCAAGTTCAATCAAAAGGAAAGAAGAGCGCACCCCCTTAAAGCCCAACTGAAACCCAAATGGAAGAAAAGACCCGCCCAGACTAAAACCCAAACCCGCACTTACACCCACCCGAACCAGCTTTTCTGAAAAAACAAATGAATCAGTGGGCCCCACCAGCCTTCCCCTTCTTCAACCTCCGTTTCTTCAACAGGCCGCCTCCGTCGCTCTTAGCCCTCGGTCTCACCCGTTCTTGCTCGGCCACTCTCTCTCTCTCTCTCTCTCGGCACCAAACTCCACCCCGGCCCCAAACGCGAGCAAAAGAGAGGGAGGGAAAAGGGACTCACCGAGGATTCGAAGTGCTCGCCGGAATTTCTCGTTGGCGGGGCTCCGGCTGCAATCGACGGGAGGGAGTGTGTCTTCGATGAAAGTCTACTGCTGCTGCTTGGAGGAGGACGGAGAAGGAGATGTCGCGGTTGGCTCCTTCCAATGGAACAGGGGAGCTGTTGCCGAGAGGAGGAAGGTAGGAGGTGGGTGGCTCGGCTCCAACGAAGAGGGAGAATGGAAGTGGAATATGGGGCGGCGACGAGGAGCTGGGAGGTGGTTCCGGACATCAATGAAAAACAGGAGAGGGTGATGGTGGTAGCTGCGATTTGAATGAGGAAGGTGAGGGGTGGTGCTCTGCAAAACCGAAAAGAGGGAGAGAGGGAGGAGAGATTTGATAAAATTTGTGTTGTTTGGGGTTCAGAAATTAAGCAGGAGGAGGGGTAGGACGCAGAGGGTGTGTGTGAGAGGTTGAGGAAGAGGAAAAGGGGAGGGAGGGGACCAGTTTATAGGAGAGGAAATTGGTGAGCTGGTGTGAATTACAGGGTGTGTGAGGAAGGGGGGAACCGAAGGAGAGAGAGAGAGAGAAAAGAAAAGAAAAAGAAAAGAAATTAAAATATATGTGGTCCCAACAATACCCAATTCAAATTATCGGAAAAGACTCAAAACCCGCTCGCCCGATCGAATCCCGACTAAATCAAATTTAATCAAATTTTAATTCAATTTCAAGATAATCGAAAATTAAATAAATTTCAATCAATACTCGTAGCTCAAATTAATTTTTATTAATGCTCGATCTCGAAAGCGAAAATCAAAATCCATTTCTAAAACCCAATTCAAAACTATATAGAAGTTCGTTTTTGAAGGATTAATAAAATTCAGTTGCTCGAGGACGGAAATTTCAAAATTTCTAGAATCTAAATTTTAAAGTCGAACATAATTCAATATCTTAAGAAAATAATATTTTAAATTTTCCGGTCTTTACATTTATCCACCTCTAAAAACAAGTCTCGTCCCCGAGACAAAATCATTTTAAAGCAAAGGGAATGAAATTTTAAAATCGGTGAGTCCGAGGACCATGTCCAAAGATCTTGTAATCGTCTCGGTTGCGTCTTCCGAGATTCTCACAACATCCTAGTCACGGCTGTGACATCTCCAATTGGTCTTGTCAAGTGTGTAATAAGCGCCCTAGACCCAGATATCGACCTCTGAGGTAGATATCGACCTTCAACATAGATATCGACCTCAACATAGACATCAAGTAAAGCTGAGAAGAGGTAGATATCGACCTTAGACCCAGATATCGACCCCCAGTGTCGATATCGACCCCCATATCGACCTCAACATAGAAATCGACCAGAGTTGGACAAGTCGAGCAGACACACAAGCATCGATATCGACCTCTGGTGTCGATATCGACCCCTTATCTCGACAGAAGATAGACTCGATTTCGAATGCGGATTGGCACTATATCTTCAAGGAGGCACGGGATTATCTCATACTTTCAAAGATAGAGGACAGCTGAAGTTTTATTCATCTTTTACCATTAAGTTTTATCAAAATAAAAGACCTATCCTAATTGTTCGGATAGAGTTATTAGTTTAGATAGGAGTTACAATCCTTGGATAGCGAGGATTAGTAGCCTATAAATAAAGCCCTAGGGGCTGATTTGTTAGGGCATCCAATAATCTTTCATACAATCAATTAACAAGACATAGACAATAGAGTTAGAGTTAGAGAGAAGTTTTAGGGTTTGACGTTTGCGAAAGTTGACGTTAAGTTGTAAAGCTTCGGAGTTTATTTTAATGCAAGTTTCTTCCTTTCAATTGATGATGAATCCCATGATGAGAAGCGAGTAGTTCCCCAAAGCTCTTAGGGTCGGGGTGAGCCCGACGTTAGCCATGCGCGCTTGAGGTAAGTATTTGATGTTGATATCGTTGTGTCTATCTCTCCTCCTACAATTCTATGTTTAGTCCTAATCGAAAGAAAAGGGATTCATGCTAACAACTTGAGTTATAAACATAAAATTGGTAGAGACAATTAGGTTTATTTGAAAGAGTAATCCTAAGAGTTGGTGTACGGCGAAAGCTCGTCCCTCGGGTGAAATAGCGCAATTGTCCGTCTTATTTATCTCATCGCATGCATTGGTTAACGTTGTGGTAAACCCTAATCCTAGGAGTTGTTTTTACATATTTTATACAAACCAAAACCCACTGTTTTATTTCTGTTCATTGCTTCTCTCTCCATCCTTAATTCTTCGGCCTTTCTTTGCCGACGAGAAACTAACACACTGCAGGGAGACATCGATATCGACCCCAGACGTCGATATCGACCACTGAGTTCGTCGACAGTTTTCTGAGTCGACGACGAACATCGCTGCGGAGTTTTGCTGACATCGATATCGACACCAGACATCGATATCGACCCTTTTGTATCGACTGACAGTCTTCTGAGCTAGTCGATTTCGTGGACTGACATCGATATCGACCCCCACCAGTCGATATCGATCACTTGTTTTTGTCTTTGCAGGTCTTCTGTTGCAGAGAACATCGACAGCTGAGGTCGACATCGAGGCCCAAGGTCGAAATCGAGGCTACTGGTCGACACAGACGTGAGATTTCCAACGCTACTAGGATCCCGCTGACACGCCTCCTCGTGGATCGATCCTGACTACCCTTCCACTACAACGGGAGGAAGTCTTGTAATTATTTGCTTAGGCCAGGAGTTGGATTACGTTTATTTACATCTTTGTAATTACTTGACATATCAAGCCTCCTGCAAACAACATAGTGCCACAAGGTCACATCAACATCTCCATATCATACTAAAGGTCGTAATATGCATCTCAACGATATAACAAAATCATAACAACGTCTCAACATCACACCAGAAGTCATAAAAGTATCTCTCGTCATAGAATCAATGAACCAAAACTCATTGTCAACATATCAACACAATAAGGTCAGGTTATTAAGATTCAGCAAAGGGGAAGGTCAATCAATATATCGATCACCAAAATGTCAGCCTACTCACATTACATCATCTCAACTCATACAATGTCATATAACGATCACTTAGTAATCACGCACCATTACCTTATATATATATAAGTCAGATTCATGATCCCAAATCAATATTCATCATTTAACATCTCCTGCACATAATATAACATCATGCTCTCAAGTAGAAATATATCAATATGTCAAGATTCATACAACACATCACAACATGCTTCTAGAACAACATAGTAGGATAGCAATGTATTGTTATATCATGCTAACACTGGTCACTGTCAATTAGATTTCAAATATTGTAGATCAACATGTAATATCAGGTCATATCAGGTTCATCGTAGTCGCTATCTAACATCATGCCAGTTCATAATCACATAATCAAGAAAGTTTTGCACCACGTATCAATTATAATAAAACGCAACCCCGCCCGCTCGTCTCTAACTCTCAAACCAAGACCAACTTTCATCTAGACTCACCAACTCGGATAACATCCCACAGAAGAAACCCCAATCCATTCCGACCTTTAATCTCGCACCTCTTCCCGCCAAGCACCCTCACTAATAATCCACCTCTAAGACTTCAACCCCCATCTCTGTTTTCACACCCGAGTACACTCTCACTCTATGTTCCCAATACCCCAAAGGTCATTCCTTACATTTCTCACTCTTCCCAAGGTATCACAACGTAGAACCCTTCTAACCACGCATCTTCAATAAAATTTTCTCGGTCACAACTTAACCAGCCTATCCCAACCATACCCCTTCCCCAAGATTCACCTAAGAGTTCATCCAAAATCATCAAGCATTACCTCTTAAAATTTTCGAACCCACTCGGTCCAACCTAAGTCAACACCTCTCTCCGGCAACTTCCCCTTACCGCTGTCGATCATTCTAATCGCTCAAAACCTTTCTCCACTCTTCGACCACTCTACCAAAGGACCTCACTCACGTGTTCAAAGAAGAAGCATTCATGGACATTATTACACATAATGATCACATCATATCATCTAGCATTTATAACAACAACATCATCATAGACAACAAATAATCAGGCATTAATCATCACCAAGTCATCACGTCAACACGCAATTCTCAACATCAAGTTAGTGCAATATCACCATCAATAAGTTCATAAAAGATCAGCAATCCGAATGGAGGGCATTCCCACTTGCAAATCACATCGCGCTCAATAACCGCAATATTCCTGGAAGCAAGCTTGTTCCGTCGATGTCGTCGATCCTGAGGCCCGTGGGTTATGGGCCCGCGCTTGCGCTGCGTTGCTCTATCGCTATTCGACTTCCCGATCCCTTTTTCATGCGGTCGCTCGTCCAATGTAACGCGTAGAAGTTTAAGTTAGCGGAGATAGGGGAGTGACAAGGGCGGACGACCCAATGTTTCTTTCGGAGAAGGAATAGGCCAAAGCTAAAGACGACATGACTAGAGACAAGACTCCGACTCGGGAATAGTAACGATGCCTTTATGGAAGTCCATTAGGGTACAATTGTGACAAACAAGCATGAATTCACTATGGAGCATATCCATCACATCAATCCATACTAACATGTACCTATCTCGGGGGAAACATTCGTATTCATATCAAAGACACAATCAAGTCCTACGCTGATGTATGTGAAACAAGCTAACATTCTAGTATTCCATGGAAACAGATCTGCCTAGTAACTTCGAGCAAGATAGGCGGAACCAACAATGATCATATATGATTCGAAGTCAAGCGGGATTTAGTGAAGATAACGATCATCATGCATATGAATAATGTAAAAGCATGGTATACAAATCAACAAATGAGTCAAAATATATCATGGCAAGGTATATTATAACAATCAGATGACGCGTCATACAAGGATACATAAGGGCAGCATAGTCAAGATTCATTAAGAGGAGTTCAACATAATGTTCACGAAACATGAGGCATCATCAAAAGTAACAAGATGGACATCATGGATGCTAGGTTATAATCATGCTAAGAAAGAACCATCATAGAGTACATATATGGTACGATAGCTGTCACATTATAGAACAAGCATGATATGAAATCATTCAGCATGTCATATTGGAAGTCATAAGCTCCACATGATACTAATAGCACACATCGAACATGAGTACAACTAGAGTAATTCAACTAGGTTCATTCCGATATTCATGCGTCATGCAGGTGCAAAATCATGATATAGGGTGGTGCGTGATCATGCGAGGTGTCAAGTCATAGGTTCATGCAAGCACGAGGAGCCATCATAGAGTAATAGACATCTTTACCATGTAAGCATGTTAGGTTTGATCATCACGGAAAGCTAGTCAATCATCAAATTCAACATTAAACTCATCAGGACGAGTGAATCATGTTAAGAGAACAGAAAGAGGAAAGAGCCACACTATCAGGTACCTAGTTCAAGAGTGAATCAACAATAACGTAGGCAAAGTAGAATTCGCACAAGTCACAACCAAGGGCCCAACATGTTACTAGTGGTTCAATATAACATATGGTACATACATGCACTTGACTGGTTAATACGACGATATGCAAGAGTTCATTCAATCACATCTCAACGACATAGTGGCACGAGAGGAAAACGCAACGAGGTATAGAGCAAGTCTAAGCAACATGGCTAGAATATGAGGACATGAGTTCAAATTGATGTATACTAGGATAGAACATGTATTTATCAAGACTCGTTCACACTACCATATTCTCACTTAGCACAATTAACGCATAGCAGTTATTAGAATAATCAACAACAGTTAATCACAGAATAGGTGGGCATGCTATAGATTCTTGTCACAGAATGAATGATAAGCATCGAGGCATCATCGGCTAGCATGCTAAAGAGTACATCTTATGAGGCATTCATATAAAGAAGAGTCGATCACACTATCATGAACCTATTCATGGGGAGTACATCAATTGTACAACTTCCTAACATATGACATCTATAATCGTGCCCTAGTATGACAATGTAATATACTAAACAGATCATGTCGGGATGATATGGACATAATAAATGTAGTTCGAACCTATACAATGGTCATCATGAACATCAAAGCACATAAGCATAAATTCACACTAAGGATCAATTGTAGGTCAAGGAGTAGTGCATATAGAATCACACAATCATGAACAGGGCAATCAAGATAACCCGATAGGGGTCCATAAGGGCAACATTGACTCTCCTTAACTGACTCATCACCCATCTTTCCCGTGAGACTCGGATACGACTTTTCGTGGTAAGAAGACACTAATGGATCGTCATAAGAATTGATAAGGACAACCTCGTAAACATCTCACTCTCTAACACGGAATTTCATCAAGGACCGTCTTCCAATACTCTCTCGGACAACCTTTATATTCAATCATGATTCCCGACAACATGTGTTCACCAACCCAATTCCCGTGGAAGACCGATATTCGAAGGGAGGACTCGATTGAATTGTCAAAAGGGTTCATAAGGAAAGGGGCAGTTCCACAAAAGATGAGCTTAATCATAGGGAAATAAGGGTACTCCCGCTATCTCATTCACAGATCATCAATATTCATTCAATAGTTAGAACATAACGATCAAATCTTTAGCATATCAAGCACTCAATTGTAGAATCAGTTAGTGACAATTGCAATGATCTCCTTGGAAAGAACAAGCTAGTATTTCGCCTACCCATTTCCGACTACCTCCAACAGGGATGGTCTAGCGCCTTTTCTACCCACTCGATTCCTTATTAGTTGGTTCTTCTCTTTTATCAGAAGCCAAGTTCATATTTAGTCCAATTGAGTTAGGTATATTAAGTGCATTTTGCCCCTTTAAAACGCTTTCAAATCCTTTGAAATTCATGGGCGGTTTTCCAAAACATACACTCGACCCTTGCGTACCCGAATTGCACAACCTCGCTCTGATACCAACTTTGTAACGGCCCGGATATAAATATCCGGGATACGTTTCGAAGGTCGGATACCTTCGTTCGGATGTTGCAATTCAGGTACGGGTCCAGGTTTCAAACCTCTAATCAATCGAAGTTTCATAAATTCAGTTTAAACGAAAGTAAAGCGGAAATACGATTTAGATACAAAAGCCACGGCAGAGCCGGGTCAAAACCCAAAACATAATTCTAAAGTCGTATGGCCAGATTAGCGGGGTTAGACAGAATTCTTTGCAATTGCCGGGGGACTTTCCCACACCATATAAACAGGGAGCAATCATATCTAAAAACAATTGGTGCGAGCGGGATCAGACCGAGGCCCCAACACACCCTGTCCCGCAAGCGAACATACACATACGCTAATAATAAAGATGATGCAGATGCGGAAATTAAATCACACTAACATGATCCTAAATCATAATATACGAAAAAGAATTGTAAAGGCGCCTACAGAATGCCAAGTGACATGTCCCTCTCCTACCTCTGCACCCCTTCCCGTTAGTGCAGAGACTGGCCAGTTCGTTGCTATAGCATAGCATATCCTCGTGGTGGTGCACTCACCCACGATATCATCATATCATATAATATCTCATATCTTGCCCGATGGTGTTGGGCTATCATATCATATCGACTCGATAACTCAGGGCACCCGATGAGGCTGGGCTACCCTATGACCCTAACAGAGACTCTAGGACTATCACAGATAACAGCCGTTCTGTTTCATACGCGTAAAGAAATAGAATGCTCAATCACAAGTGCAACCTAGCATGATACTACATGGCATGCTTTAATGCTTATGCAACACCTAGTAAGTCATACATTCACAAGCCGGTTAATCTCTTTCGAATCTGAGTAAGCCCATAAAGGAACTTACCTGAATAAGCCGAACAGCAGAGAACAAGGCAGAAGCAGAGTCCAAGCAATGAATCACCAATAGCAAGCAATGTCCAACTATCACAATCACCTAATAACATACAGATATGCATAAGTCTATCTATTTCACACAAGGCGCCCCTAACTATCATACATAGCTTCTCATATCTCATTTCAGATCATTCCATCTTATCTCATCACAATTCCTATATCATTTCATGTTCATATCATCTCAACATTCTCATTTCCAAAACAATTTCTCCAGGAAGTCAATTTAGAAAATCAAACAATTCTTTTAAAATCATACTTAGTCAAATCCCGACGTTAAACGTTTACCTTAAGGCCCATTTTCTCAAAATCATATTATAGAAATCATTAATAATATAAATAATGATCTAACAATAATTTAGCAATAATATTTATCTAAAAATAAAACACCAAGATAAATCCATTTTTTACAATCCCCATTTACAAAACAACATCAATAAATCATTCTACCATTTTTAAATCACATGCTAAAACACCACATAAATATATCCCAATTAATTCTATTTTCAAAACAACTTATAACATATATATTCTCAGAAATATTTTTTCTCACAAAACTCAGATTATAATAATAATAATAATAGACTAACACAATTATTTACAATTATAACATAAGTTGGTAAATTATGTGAACAATAACAACCCAAATCAGAAAAAAAGTCCAGCCCAAGTTCAATCAAAAGGAAAGAAGAGCCCACCCCCTTAAAGCCCAACTGAAACCCGAATGGAAGAAAAGACCCGCCTAGACTAAAACCCAAACCCGCACTTTCACCCACCCGAACCAGCTTTTCTAAAAAAACAAATGAATCCGTGGGCCCCACTAGCCTTCCCCTTCTTCAACCTCCGTTTCTTCAACAGGCCGCCTCCGCCGCTCTTAGCCCTCGGTCTCACCCGTTCTCGCTCGGCCACTCTCTCTCTCTCTCTCTCTCTCGGCCCCAAACTCCACCCCGACGACCGACTCACTAATCCGACCCTCATGGACCCGGAAAGAAGTAAACACGAGCAAAGGAGAGGGAGGGAAAAGGGACTCACCGAGGATTCGAAGTGCTCGCCGGAATTGCTCGTCGGCGGGGCTCCGGCTGCAATCGACGGGAGGGAGTATGTCTTCGATGAAAGTCTACTGCTGCTGCTGCTTGGAGGAAGACGGAGAAGGAGATGTCGCGGTTGGCTCCTTCCAATGGAACAGGGGAGCTGCTGCCGAGAGGAGGAAGGTAGGAGCTGGGTGGCTCGGCTCCAACGAAGAGGGAGGATGGAAGTAGAATATGGGGCGGCGACGAGAAGCTGGGAGGTGGTGCCGGAAATCAATGAAGAACAGGAGAGGGTGATGGTGGTAGCTGCGATTTGAATGAGGAAGGTGAGGGGTGGTGCTCTGCAAAACCGAAAAGAGGGAGAGAGGGAGGAGAGATCTAATAAAATTTGTGTTGTTTGGGGTTCAGAAATTAAGCAGGAGGAGGGGTAGGAGGCAGAGGGTGTGTGTGAGAGGTTGAGGAATAGGACAAGGGGAGGGAGGGGACCAGTTCATAGGAGAGGAAATTGGTGAGTTGGTGTGAATTGCAGGGTGTGTGAGGAAGGGGGGAACCGAAGGAGAGAGAGAGAGAGAAAAGAAAAGAAAAAGAAAAGAAATTAAAATATATGTGGTCCCAACAATACCCAATTCAAATTAGCGGAAAAGACTCAAAACCCGCTCGCCCGATCGAATCCCGACTAAATCAAATTTAATCAAATTTTAATTCAATTTCAAGATAATCGAAAATTAAATAAATTTCAATCAATACTCGTAGCTCAAATTAATTTTTATTAATGCTCGATCTCGAAAGCGAAAATCAAAATCCATTTCTAAAACCCAATTCAAAACTATATAGAAGTTCGTTTCTGAAGGATTAATAAAATTCAGTTGCTCGAGGACGGAAATTTTAAAATTTCTAGAATCTTAATTTTAAAGTCGAACATAATTTAATATCTTAAGAAAATAATATTTTAAATTTTCCGGTCTTTACAAGGAGGAAGGCTGAGAGAGAGCAGGGGGATGTGAAATGAAAGATGAAGAAAGGGGGATGGCTTTATAGATTAATAGAGAATAAGGGGGTTGTAGGGGTGACTAAGAAGTGAAGGGTATTAAATGTGATAAAGTTAACTTATATACCCGGAAATAAATTCTGAAACCCGCTTTTCGATTTTAACCCGATACGATTTAAAATTATTCGAATCCGAATTAAATAACGAAACCCAAAATTATTTTTAAGCCTTGAAAAAATAAAGCGGAATTATTTCGTTTTCAAATTGAGTAACAAGTTTATGCCGGAATTTTTTGAAAGAATTTAAATCAGTCGTTGGCTCGAGAACGAAAATTTATGAAAATTTTTCGGACTCTCAGAAATTGAACAAATTTTAACCGAACTTAAATTTAAAATTATAAAAATATTATTTAAAAATCTCGGTCTTTACATTAAACAACACTGATGGAGTCCTGCGTCTTTTCTTTTGCTGATTTGTTTTGTTTGGTTTGTGTGTGGTTGCAGGTGTCTCTCTAGTAGCATGAAAAGCCAGGAAGAAGGAACAACCAGGAAAGAGAAGAAAACTACTTTTCTTTTGCTTCACAGTTAGATAGGTCAAAAGTAGAAGAGGCTAGTTGAAAGCCCCTAAAAAAAATTACAGCAACAGTTTTTATAGAGTAGGTGAATGTAGGTGGTTACTTTGCCTTACCCACTTCATGTAACTGCTCCGCGGTCACGATTTCTAAAATTGTGAGAAGTGTTCCGAGAAAATACCCTACCCTAAGAAATGTAAATAGGGATTTACGGCGATAGTTTTGAAAACCGTCGCTATAAATATTATCACGGTTTCTAAAACTGTCGCCACCCAATGGAAGATAGGCATATTTTCACAGTTTCTAAAACCGTGATCGCCATCTTGTCATGACGATAAATTGGCCGTGTGACAAGCAATTCAGTTTCCAATTTGCATTTTTTTTTTAAATATTTGTTTCAACTGCAATGGAAACACACGTGTTCCCAGTAGTTACCTCTGAATTCAACATTTGGGCTGATTGGAGATGGGCTCTTCTTTATAAGCCCATATTTCATTTTAATAATGGGTCAAATGATAACCATTAGTCCAATTTATGAGCTCAACCTTCTAGACTTAATTTCACCCATTAAACTACTCACATTTGGCTTTATGATTAATTTAATTTTATGAAATTATGGACATGATAAAGTTGGCAAACTTTTACCCTTCAACACCTCCTAAACAAAACCCCAACAAAAGTCAGATTTCAAAGTACAGGAGTTCATGTTCCTTTGGAATGCCCTCTTTGTAACCATAATGTAGAAGATGCTACCCATATCTTTACAGAATGTCAAACTACCTTAACCTTTGTTGGAAGTATGGATAGACAGATAACACGTATAATCTGAAACATGGACAAAGAAAATAAATCTTATAAGAATATAATAACGAAGATCTTTGCAAACATAATGACAGAGCATAAATCGATTATATCTTTCTCCCTCCGGGGGAGTTTGGTCAATGAGAAATAGAATCCTCTTCGACAACAATGACATCAGGGAGATGGAAGACTAGATAAAAAAAAACATAAAACAATACAAGATATGCTGGAGAAAAGCACAAATTGAGGAACAAGAAAACGACATGGAGAATATACGACCATGTTCCCTCCTAAATATGACAAAAAATAGAGTTGTAAAATGGAAATAATTTAACTAGAGGTATGTGAAACTCAACTTTGACGAAGTAAAGATTGGCTCGGGTCTTCATGCTTCCGGCTTTGTCATCCACGATTGCTAGGGGACAATCCTCTATTGTGGTGTCCACAACCTCATAAAGATTTTAGTTGTTCAAGCAGAGTGTCTTGATCTTTAGGTGGACTGTTGGAAGCTACTAAGAGGGGTTTCTCTCGTCTTAAGATAGAGGGTGACTACTTGACTGTGATCAATGTCATGAAGGGGATTGAGATGGCAGTTTCGGATGCCCTTGGTCTTTGTCATGCCTTCGAGAGTGTCGTCATCTCACACACCCTTAGAGAGGGGAACCACGTAGCTAATAGGTTGACACACCTTGGTCTCTCCTCGCAGGTTGCTAAAGTGTGTGCTCTAGTTGAGATTGTTGACGTCGTTCGCGAGAAGGCTCTTGGGCGGTGGGTCAACCGCGGTTGACCACCCCCAAATCTTTGCATTGTGTATATATGTAGGCATTGAATCAAATGTAAAATCGTCATAAGGTTTAAAATGCTTAAGGTGTAAAATTCTCTTAATGGGTCTAATTATAAGTAAATGTGCCTAATTGTTATGAATAAATTGCTAATGAGGCCTAATTTTTATGTAAATGGGCCTAATATAATTAGAAAAAATGTCAAGCCCATGTGCCCCTTGCCCCATGCGTGTGCCCCCTGCCCCTGTGCCCCCCTCTCGAGTAATTTGTTTTTTAAAATTTTTGCGCCATCATTTTTTTTCGTGTCGTCACTTTCTGTTATGAAAATATAACTTGATGTTGTGCACATATAACATTATGTTGTACAAATATAACTTTATGTTGTGCAAACATAATAATTTCTTATGGGTAAATAGGTAAATGGGTATCTTTCGATTTATAAAAATTTGTACTTTTTATAATTGAAATAAGCCTAATTCATGGGTAAATAATAAAGTGATGTGCTCGTTCATGAATAAGATTATAAAGTGCTATACTAAAATAATAAAGTGCATAAATAAGATGATAAAGTACATATATAACATGTTTATAAAAAAAAGTACATATATAACATTATGGTGTGCAAATATAGCATTATGTTGTGCAAATATAATATTATGTTGGGCATATATAATAATACAATGTTACATTGTGTATATATAACATATTGTTGTTCAAATATAACTTCATGTTGTGCAAATATAAGATTATGAAGTGCACAATTAAGATTATAAAGTGCATAAATAAAGTGCATGAATGAAGGGCATGAATTGTGCAATTGTAAAATACAATCGTGCAATTGTAAAATACAATTGTGCAAATGTTAAATTTTCATCTTTTAGTTTTGGAGCCTATGTGGGTTTCGAACCCACATCATGTGTAATCACACATTGCTCTCCCTTTGAGCTAATAAACTTAATTGAAAACACACATAACTATGAATTTCATTATAAAATCCTAAGCTAGCAATAAAACCTGTCAACCCTTTAGAAAACCAATTCACTATTAGCCCAATGCTAGGTCAATTGAAAGGTATGAGTGATACGGGGTTAGCCGTAGGATGCCCGATCTTTCGACAATCAAGACTCAATTCAAGAAAATGAACAAGAACGATGCAAGAACTCAAGAACTCAATGCAAGACTCAACAAGACTCGATCTTGATGAACAAGAACAAAGAATGCAGCGATTGTATTGTAAAGGAAAAGGACTCGAAACAATAATAAATTCTCGATAGATTGGTGAAACGATCTATATAGAACAAAATGAAGACCCCATGCTTCCGTAGAAGGTAGGAACCAACACCAATGACTATATAACCCGCCTCTACAACCCTACAAAACCAAGCGGACTACTTTGAGGCACAAGGAGGGGGCTTGTGGATACCAAGACTTACCAAGCTCACGAGATTGACAAACACAAGGCAAACCAAGCTGAAACAATACCAATGGTGCAATCGATGAGCCTAGCTATGAATCAATTGACTTCCTCTCAATTGTGTTTCACACAAACTGATGTTGAATGAATGATGAATAACGTGAGTTCTACAATGGGAGATCAGCTGTTTTATAAAACCCTAAGGCTGATTTTAATGAAAATAATATATAAAAGAAAATTAAAATAAATCCCTAAATTACCTAAAATAACTTAAGTAAAGAAGGTCTCTAAAAATAGTAATAAAAGAAGTTCCAATACTTGGGAGAATTTTGTCTAAACAGTGACAGCTGCAAAGATGGTGATTTTCGGCCAAGCTCTAAGTCGAATCTGGAAAAACCTTCAACAACAAAGTTGTGGATCTTTTCGTCCTCGTTCCAACAAGGTATGACACGACCCAATCCAATAAATATGTCTCCGAACGACCCATTTTACTGAGACGTCAAAAAGCTGTCAAATCTGCTGAACGAATATAAAAAAAACGTCAGAATCAAGCTTGCACCTTTGGACCTTCTCCCATGGTGGAGCCTTCTTCTTCCTCTTGAGGATGACATCATTCTCGCGAGCTCGAGTCATAGGTCCATCCCCAAGTATGATAGATGTGTCCGGAGGTGTCTTAGATGGTCCCTCATCAATGAGCTTTGCTATTTTTCCATACCCATTATCAGAAAGAAAAGAGTTCACCTATTACTAGTATAAATTTCTCCAGCCTGAACCTGCATCTATCTAGCACAAGCTCTACGGTGCAAACAATTTCCGAATGTAGAACAAAAATCTCAAATTACACAAAGCCTAATTCAAAAATCTCAAATTAACAAATCAGAGATATATAAAATAAAAAATTACAAGAATCTGAATAGCAAAGTAATAGAGCAACGTCGTAATAGATCAACATTATGTTGTGCAAATTTTGGTATGAGAAATTGAGAATAGGAATGGAAACATGGGAGTGTAAAAGAAGAGTAGATGTGGGATACCTCATGTTCTGCAGACTACATTTAGCAACTCAACCTCATGTTTTGCAAACTGCATTTAGCAATTCAGATTAAAACACAACCCTTTTGCATATCTACACTACACCATTCACCGCCTTGGATTCAAACTAAAACGAACAATTGTCTTCCCGATCAAAGCTAAGAAATGAAAATTGAGCACATGAGGAACAAAGTTATAAAGACCCGCTGTTATTCCAACCATCTTCTTCTCAAACTCAATTGCAAAGACCAAAGCTATGAAGAACAAAATTCAACGAGTTTCAAACCCAAACCATTAACCGGTAGAACTACCAAGCCCTAAATTCAAAAAATCAAATCCAATAGGCAGGTGTTGTACATTGAGTCAATAGTGACTCACTGTGATCAGAAAATCAATATCAGGATTGTTTATCCAAGCTGTTTCACCAACAGGTCAACGATGGAGACAAAAAGACAGAAAAGTCATTGTTCTGGATTAAGCCAATAGTTGACCAGCAAAATCGACTACAACAACCAGCTAAAACTAATTCATACACATGGACACATGATAAGATGCTAACTTCAAGGTCAGAAATGCATGAATTAGGATGCAGGAAGGAAAGAGCTCATCTGTAGGATAATCCATCAACCGATCTATTTTTACTGATGTGGGGATTATACCATTAAATTAACAAGACATCATAATTTCAGATTTCATGGGTCTCCTTCACTCTCACATGGAGAAGTGAACCCCAAAAGATACGAATTGGAGGAGAAAAACTCCGATCAGCAGTGAACCCCAAAAAAATGTGAATCAAACTCATCGAATTCAAGGGTTGTAATTGCGATGTCGCTCTTGAACCTGGAAGCAGCGGTGTAGAAATCAACTCTGTGGAAGCCGACGTAGGAAGCAGCGACATAGAAGCGCTTGGGGTAAGCGAGGCCACTGTTAACCCTCGCCATTGCCATGTCTCGCCGAAGATCGAACAAGCCAATCGCAATGTCCAGGAAGAAGAGAGATTGTTAATGGGCTGGTTCAATTTTAAATTTTTTTAAAACAGGCCCGTGTTCCATTTACACTAAAGACAAAAATTTTCTATATGTAAATGTTCAAATGTAAAATGTAAAAATTTTATTTATAGCAGACGGATACCAAAAATAGCAACAGGTAAATTACTGGGCCGGCCCAACATGATATAAAACACTCTTCTAACGTATTAGCCCTTAATCAAACTAAACATGTTTCGACTTCAACCTCTTCAATATCCTCAATAAAGACGAAGATGGGAATGAACATTGGGGTCAAACGGAGGACGAGGATCACTGGTGGGTGCGATCGGAAAGAGTGCGATGCAAGAGAAAACTGAAAAGTGGGAGGGACGACACCGAGTGATCCAAGTCGAATGCCACCAATAATAAGGTGGAGGCAACAAAGAAGCATGTAGAAACTGTGGCAAAAAGGACGGAGACGTGACACTTGCAATTGAAGATTAGAAGGAAGACATCAATAAATCGATATGAAGGCTAATTCGACTTCTTCCTCTTCTAATGGTGGTGGTGTCTACAGAAGTGGTACCATGCGATTGAGGTCTATTTTAAAGGCGAAGGAGGCACTTTGGCAGTGGATGGCTATTTGTATGGAGAAGCTTCATTTGATTGTTGTCACCATTTAGAATTTGCATAGAGTTTTGTCGAAGAAGAGAGATCCCTTCACACATGTTTTGCTTCTAGCTGAAGTTATCAAGGTGTGGGGCTAGGTTCTTCCATTCTTAATTACAAACTTACAACCTTATGTGTTTAATTATCTAGATTAATTGACTATTTAGTAATAGAACTCTTTTTGTGAATGCCTTTGGAGTTTGGAAGGATAATTTTTGGACAAACTCTAGAAAGAAAAGGGACAAAAGAGATAGATCAACAGTCTTGGCCTAGAAATTTTGTGGAAGTAGGATCTTTAGTTACTTGGATTTTTAATGTAGATCATGTACATACCTTGTTTTCTCATATTGGTTCCATAAAGTGTCCTGCTATATCATAGCACCATGAAGAAATATTGGCTTAGATTTGATTTTAGATTTTTTTTTTTATCTAGGGCAGTTATGCAATTAGTGAATATTTTTATTTATTTATTGTCTCTATTTTTGCAGTTTGCTCAACATTAAATATCAGTTTTGATATAGCCTAATTATGCATACTTGCTGGCAATGAAAGTGCAGATGCCCTATTTTAAACGCCACAACAAAGACTAAGGCTTTTTTTTTTCCAATTCAACCTATCTAAATGTCAATATCTCTTTAGGTAGAAATGTCATAGTTTGTACTGATAAATTGACAGCATGAACCAAGCCAGTTGAAGTTCGAAATTCTTGATCCAACTCTAGTTTCGTTTATTTGTTTGGAGTTAAGTCTCTAATACATTATCCTCGGGCCCTATTTCAAGGTTGCACACTTCTTTTGTTCCAAAATAACAATTCTCTATATTTCTTCACTTTTGACTCCACTTACCCTTATAGTCAGTGGCGGAGCCAGAAAATTTTCGAAGGGGGGCACAATTATACATGTACGATATAGTTGTAGATTAAATTGACATAAAGAATTATATGTAATACGATAATAAATTATGTTATTTTAAGATAAAATGTTATTGGTTTATGATAAAATGCTATCATTTTTTTCGCGCCTAAAAAAACATAAATATATAAATGAAATATTCGAAAAAAAATTAACTAAATAAGTATAGTAAACACGATCTAATAAACAATAAGCTAAGGTTATGGTTGTTATATGAGCTAAAGCTTGACTCGAGTTTAGCTCAATAAAAGCTCGGCTTGAGCATCATTTACAAAATGAGTTGATTACGAGCACATTTTTATGCTCAATTCATGATTCAGCTCGGATCCATTGAAACTCAAATAGCACGAATTTTGTTAAATTTACAAATTTTGTTTTAACTTACTATGTCATGAGCAAGTAAAGTTGCATAATAGTTGGGAAAAAAAACTCAGCTCAAGCTCGTTCACTTACTAAACAAGTCGAGCATGAGCTCAAGTTCAAATATAGATTCGACTCGAGTTTGACTTGTTTCTAAATGAGCTAAATATAATCAAACAATACTAGACTTGTTTGGCTCGAATAACAATCTAGTTAATATATAATTTGTTGCACTCATAACATATAATAATGTATAACCAGATATAAATTTTTTAAACTTGTATAACTTCTTATCTAATTGTCGAAATGATTAGTATAACCACTCATTTCGAAGCTCTCGAGATGAATTATAGTATGTAAATTTTAATTTAAGTAAAATATAAAAGCATTATAGTCTATTGAAAAAAAATTAAAGTGATTAATATACCTTTAATTTTAAAACAGTCATAACTTTTTACTCAGATGTCGGATTAAGGCGTATTATATATCAAAACGAAGCTATCGACGAGGAGAATACACATAGGTAGTTCGTCAAATGAGAGAGGGGGCACGTGCCCCCTAGGCCCCCCTTCAGCTCCGCCCCTACTTATAGTTGATTTTCTTTATGTTGGTACTTTGTCAAGTATGATTTTAAGATTTATAAATAACTTGGAGTAAGATAATTCCAATCATACTTGTTCTTTTGTTATGTTTCTTCACTTTTTTTTTTTTTTTTATCATAGTCCAGTTCGACCGACTCAGTCGCTCTATATCTGGATCGGGTACTGTGTGACCCATTTAAGGGGTTGACCCTCCCACTCACAAGCGACTCCATGTTTCCAAGGGGATTCGAACTTCGAACCTCTTGGCATGGGATGTAGCCCCACAACCACTACACCAACTTATGATTGGTATTTCTTCACTTTTCTTGTATATCTATACTCTCATATGTCGATTTTGAAGATACTTGGTTAAATTTTCCAGTCTTATAATAATAGCATTGTATCTAACAAGTATCACATTTCTTTGATATCGAGATGTAAACAAAGGGGAATGTATGCTACATGCATGTGGACTGTACAGTTGCTCTTGGATCTCAACAAAAAGGATGAATTGTTTTGCTTTGTTCCTGAATCAAGCTATTTGATCAGCTTACATGAATGGGAAATTTGTTATTCGATTTTCATCTTGACTAAATTTATGTAATGCTTCACCGTCATGGATGTTTAGTGGGTGATTTTGGGTTGAAATGAAACTATTTTGGTGCAAACTGAAAAATTGAGTTGTTGTACCATAACATATTAGCTCAAAATGGTAGAGCGATGTGACATGCACAAAAATGTGAGTTCAAATCCTGCATAGGCTATTTATAGTTGTTTTCTTTTTATTTACGTTCATTAATAAGATTATAAAATGTAAGAATAAAATGATGAAGTGCATAAATAAGATAATAAAATGCAAGAATAAAATGATGAAGTGTATGAATAATAATGTGCATGAATAAGATTCCGAAGTACACAATTAAGATTATAAAGTGCAAAAATAAGATGATGAAGTGCAAGAATAAGATGATGAAGTCCAAGAATTAGATTACGAAGTGCATGAACAAGATGATCACATGCACAATTAAGATTATGAAATGCATAATTAAGATGATAAAGTGCAAGAATAAAATGATGAAGTATAAGAATAATAATATGAAGTGCATGAATAAGATTGTGAAGTGCACAATTAAGATTATAAAGTACATGAATAAAATGATAAAGTGCAAGAATAAAATTATGAAGTCTATGAATAATAATATGAAATTCATGAATAAGATTATAAAGTGCACGTTTAAGATTATAAAGTACATATATAAGATAATAAAATGCAAGAATAAAATGATGAAATGTATCAATAATTGACGTGGGGAGAATTGAATCGAAATATATAATAAAATATATATAAATCAATATAACTCTTAGCCTCTTCAAATAAATTCAAGACTCCCCCTATAGTAGTAGGGAATCAGGTTCGATCCTCGAGGAAGCGAGTCAGCGGGATCCTAGTAGCGTTGAAGACACGTCCAGAATGATCGACCAAAAGCCTCGATCTCGAGCACAGACCTCGATGTCGACCTTGGTTGTCGATGCTTTCTGCAACAGAAGACCTGCAGAGACAAAAACGGCAGTCGATATCGAATAAAAAGGTCGATATCGATGTTAGTCAGCGAAATCGACTGGCTCAGAAGTCTGCCAGTCGATACAGAAGGCTCGATATCGACGTTGGGGGTCGATTTCGACTTCAGCAACAGAAACTCAGGAGACTTGAGATCGACTCAGAAGACCGTCGATCTGGCACAGTGGTCGATATCGATGTTGACGTCGATATCGACCAAAGAAAGGCCGAAGATTTAAGAATGGCAAAGGAGTAATGAACAAAAATAAACAAGGGTGTTGGGTTTTGCGATAACTCAACGAACGACAAGCAAATATAGATGTAAACTTAAGAAAGAAATATCTTCCAAAGCCAAGGATTACCGCGACAAAAACCATGATAGAATAAGTAAGAAACCACGAAAGATGCATGCTTTCATCATAAAGGAAAAGGCTTTCACCTAAACCGGCAAATAGGAAAAGAGATCTTGCAATTACTTAACCTAATTTGCGTCTACCTTTGTCATAATTGAGTTTATAATCTTTCGAATAGAAACCCTAATTACTACCCAAGTTTCACAACATGAGTTCCTTAAATTCGCTTTTAAAGATGAAGCACAAGGTAGAGCGAGATAAAAGGTACCTTCTTTAGTGACATACAAACCTTACCACCATGGCTATCGTCGGGCTCACCCCGACCCTAGAAGAAAGGGCGACTACTCGCTCATGTTGAATGTAGACATGCTTGGAATTGAATAGACTTGTATTAATGGAAAACTTTGAATCTTTACAATCTCAACGCCAACTATCGTAACCGCCGAAACCTTAAAGCTCAAAACTAAAACTCTAACTTTATTGCCTAATGCTATTGTCCTTCTTGCTTGGATGATAAAAAAACCAGCCCCTAGGGCTTTATTTGTAGGCTACCAATCCTTGCTATCCAAGGATGGTATCTTTTATCTAATCTCTAAACTCTATCCCCACAAGTAGGATAGATCTTTTATTTTGATAAAATTGTAAAACAACTAAGGTAAAAGTAAATAATTCTCAGCTGCTATCTATCTAAAAGTACAAGATAATTCGTGGCTTTGAAGATAGAATTCACAATCCGTGTCTCGAAAACGTGTCTATCTTCTGTCGAGGTATGGTCGATATCGACTAGAGTGGTCGATATCGACGTCTCTGTTTCTGCTCGACTTGTCCTTCTCCACTCGATTTCTGTGTTATAGTCGATATCGATGTCAGGTGATCGATATCAAGTGCCTTCTTGGTTGGTCTGTGTGGTCTATCTCGACACTCATAAGTTGTGTCAATGACTGTAGTCGATATCGATGTTAATGGTCGATATCGACCTCTACTCAGCTTCACTTAGCTTCTTCATTTTTACTCCGATTTCAATCCAATTCCTGCATATTCAAACCAAAACTTGTGCAGACTCTATTTCTTGCACGTCAGCTCATTCTACACAAATTCCTCTTGTTTTCAACCTTTATTTGAGGAATCGAATGAAATAAGAAGTCAAAACTTATGAATAAAATAGGTACAAATATGTACATCAAAATACCCCATACTTAGACTTGCTTGTCCTCAAGCAATATCCAAGCAATAACCATTACCTACAACACACCCTTCAAGTCTTCACCCTTGTCAAAAGCAACATCATAAGCGGTAGAAAAGCAAAGCAAGCGAATTTAACGTCATAGCACATATTTAGGCGATCCATAGGCATATGCAATTTTTGATCCAACCTCACAGGGATAATGTGTTTGCACTCAACTCTCATGTGTTTAGGCTATGAAGATCAATTCTCAACTCAATTCCATACACAATCTCATAAACATTGCAATTTATAAAAATCCACTTTGCAGCCAATTATGAAAATGCAATAAGAACCATCAGGAGGACTTTCGCTCAATGGAAGACTTCAAAGAAGACTCCATTCGGCGGGGTTGTAATGGGGCTTGGTAAGGAATAAAAGGTATGGAATTATTTGGCTATGTGGTGCTTGTATAATTCGGGAATCAAGACTCCTAAATCTCAACACTTGCAATATCCAAACCATAAGTCTTCAATGTTGCACTTTCCAAGCTTAATCTCCCATAATGCTCTTTCCAAACTTATCTTTCCATAATATGCTCTAAAGATGCACTAAAAGATGTAAACCATACTATCAACCCTTCTTTCAAACTCTAATATGCCTCTAAAAAATATTACACTTGTATGAAACAAATAAAGAACTTAAGGACTTTGGCTCATACACTATGTATACATATATCTTTTTTTTCTTTTTTCAGATTTTTTTTGACGAAAATAATAAATAAACACTGAAAAATATGTGCATTTATATGGTGAGCCAAAAATCCTTTTACAAAATATGACAACATGTGGATATGTACCAACCCATAATTTCCTTGCTCAAAACTGGACAATATGCACTTTTCTTTCCATAAGGCATTAGTCCAGCCAATCTAACTCTTAATTCCCAAATGGGGGTCAGACTCAATCTGGCTAGGGATAATTTTGTGGAGTTTGCAATTTCAGGCTCAGGCTAATTTTCCGGCTTCAAGCAGAGATAATGTAGGGTAGGTAAAGAGAAGATAAAAATGGCTTAAAAGATGCCTCCATCATTTAATTCTCGTAAACATAGACATATTTATGTATTAGCTTTGAATAACTATCACAACATTTAGAGATGCATAGGAAGAGTAAATTCACTCAAGAAAGCGGAGGGATTTTTGATGTTCTCCCTATAGGCCAAAATTCTCACAAGGGCAATTTTTGTTGGATTTGCTTTTTAGCCTAGGATCATATGTGCTCACTTTCATCAAAAGTTCACAATCTACATAAAAATTTTAAGGACTTAGGCTAAACCATCCAAATATGCTATAGGATGTACATGATCAAGTCAGCTATTGAGTTTTCATCATAGGACATCTAAGTAGGGTTTAAAAATAAACTTAAGGAGTAAACATGCATTTTTTGGGTATTTTTGACATTTTTCTATTTTTTTTCTTTTTGATTTTGACATTTTTATAAAACTAACAAACTAAAAGACTAAGGACTTCAACTTTAAAATGCATAAATTTTTAAACATGATGCAATGCATAAAATAAAAGGCAAATAAAAGGTAAATACAAGCCAAGTTGCCAAGTTTTAACCATAACCACAACCAAATAGAGAAGTTATAATGTCCAATTTCAGTCCCACCCTATACTTAAAAATTACAGTGCCCTCACTATTGAAAAAGCAAAGTAAAGGGAAGGAAACACTCACGCTCACTTACTCAATAAAAATCACTGCTTAGGAGGCGGAGGAGGCGGCAAAAGAAAGGGCCAATCCTGTGTAGGGGCCGACCCTGGGTAGTAGGTCGGGCCGCCCTGCAGAAATGTAGAGGTACCGGGACCCTGCTGATCGAAGGTGTATCCCAGGAAGGAGCCCAATCCCTCAAGCATCCTCCCGAAGCGGCGCTGATCATCACGGATCTCAGCGACAGACACCTCCAGCCTAGAGAAGCGAGCAGTCACGTCGTCCTGCCAGTCAGTGGAGTAAGTGGGCTGGAAGGTCGGAGGAGGAGGCATATAGCTGTGGTGAGACCCTTGCGGGCCCTCTCCACCACCAGCTGCATTGTCTGCGGCGTCATCATCATCATCGCCGTCATCATTGCCCCCCTGGTAGGCTGGGGGCTGCTGTGCTCCCTTAGAGTGGGGATCTACCTCCCAGGACATGGCATCCACTTCTGGGTCATGGTTGTACACCGGGGGCCTCCTCCTAAGTGTGGGATCAGCAGTCGGATCTATGTCTGTGTGATATGGTTGCCCAGTCCAGGACTGGTACCAATCAGGGACACACAAGAGATCCATGTAGTCCTGGCGGAGGGTCATCCCCGTTTGGGGGTGCCTCCATCCAAGTGGGCCGGCTGCAATCACTCCGCCCTGGCGTAAAACAGTAGAGTCAAGGTAAGTAAGCTTATAGGCGGTGTACCTCTCAACGCGGACACCCAAGGCCTCGGCTAAGATAGCTACCATGCAGACATCCAGTATCTTTGTGCTGACCGTACGTGTGCGGTCTAGTATATGCTCGAGCCAAGAGTACATGAACGACAAGGGCTCATCCTCAAAGAGCATCCACCTCAAAGTCTCTGTCTCTCGGTGTGTGGGGCGACGGAGCTCAGGTCTAGCCCATATAGTGCTCGCCAGGACTCGCAGGATGACATGGAACAACGAGCTGACGACCTTGGAAGTGAAAGAGTGGGTGGGGGCGGGGTAGGGGGATCCCTGAGATGTAGCTCCAGATGACGTTAGGGTCATGGACCCTGAAGTGGGCGGAAGTATGAACAAACCCAAAGAGCTTGCTCATCTCCTCGAGTGAGAGCCTAAAACGCCTGTTGCCGAGCTAGAATATGACTCGGCGGTCGGAGGATGTGCGGGGTAGTGGGTAGTGGGCCTCCAAAGGTTCGATCAGCCTCTGCAGGGAGACATTCTCAAATGCCTCCTGAACTCCAGTGTGAAACCCTAGCTGGACCATATCAGGGTAATGGTACCAACGGGCCCTCCCTACTCGGCGAATCAGGTCAGTGGCTAGAGCACTCTGCTGGTCATCCTCAATGTAAAGTGAGTCCTGGGGGGTGTTCTTAGCTCGCACCATCGTCTGCAAAAGAAAATAATGCCGAAGATAATTCCCCTTTGTAAAGAATAGAAAAAACCCCATACTTAGGTTCCAAAACTAGCCTAAAAATTTTTGCAATGCTAAATCGGCTAAGTTAAGTGCTAAAGCTTGAAAACCTAATTTTAATGATCAAATAAAGATAAATTACCAATTTTTAACCATCAAAATAAGGATTATCTAATAATAATTCAAGAAATTCCATAAAGTTGTCAACTTTTATAAACTCAATTTCTTGAACCTTTAACACTAATAAACCTAATAAAATTCAGATTTTGCCCCACATATATAAAAAAATCAGATTTAATATAAGCCCTATATTATGCAATTTCTCTTTCCCGCGCAAATAACGTTTAAACACTTAAACACTCAATATGCACTTTTAACCCAAAATCAACTAAATAACCATGTTAATATGTAAATAAAGATCAAGGGTAAGAAATCATACTAGAAGAGTGTCGAAAATTAGGGGGGAAGATGCAAGAAACAGCAAGAAAAATGAAAACAAAGCTGTCGAACAGTTGCAGTGGTTGAAACCGACCTGAACATCGATATTGATGTCGATCCGGGTGGTTACTTGCTGCTGCTGCGGGTTCGTCGAAGGGCAAAGGTCGGCCGGATCTGATAGTCCTTTGTTGAATCTGGTAGGTCTTGGATGGCTAGGAGGAGATCTGGGCGAGGGAGGGAGAAAAACGAAGACAAAGAGGCCGCAAGAGAGAAAAAGAGAGAAGGAGAGTGCCGGATCTATCGGAATCTGGGCAAGGGGCACCGGATCTGATCGACAGTGGGATGAGGAGGGTGACAATGGGAGGAGGAAGATGACTGAGAAGCGGCGGGGGTATGGCAGAGAGAAAGAGAGGAGAGAGAATAGAGATGAAAGAGAATGTCGGCTGGGGGAGATGAAGCAAAGGGCTAGGGTATCGAAATTCTGGGTGGGGGGGGGGGGTTAAATGTCGAAATCCATGTTAAGCTCTTTTCCCCGGCAACGGCGCGATAGATAGCTTCCCCGGCAACGGCGCCAAAATTTGGCGTGGGGAGAATTGAATCGAAATATATAATAAAATATAAAGAAATACAACTCTTAGCCTCTTCAAATAAATTCAAGACTCCCAGCTATAGTAGTAGGGAATCAGGTTCGATCCTCGAGGAAGCGAGTCAGCGTGATCCTAGTAGCGTTGAAGACACGTCCTGAATGATCGACCAGAAGCCTCGATCTCGAGCACAGACCTCGATGTCGACCTTGGCTGTCGATGCTTTCTGCAACAGAAGACCTGTAGAGACAAAATCGATAGTCGATATCGACTAGAAAGGTCGATATCGATGTTAGTCAGCGAAATTGACTAGCTCACAAGTCTGCCAGTCGATACAGAAGGGTCGATTTCGACGTTGGGGGTCGATTTCGACAGCAGCAGCAGGAACTCAGGAGACTCGAGATCAACTCAGAAGATCGTCGATCTAGCACAGTGGTCGATATCGATGTTGACGTCGATATCGATGTTGTCCTGTAGAGGTTAGTTCTTTTGTAAGCAAAGAAAGGCCGAAGATTTAAGAATGGCAAAGGAGTAATGAACAGAAATAAACAAGGGTGTTGGGTTTTGCGATAACTCAACGAACGACAAGCAAATATAGATGTAAACTTAAGAAAGAAAGATCTTCCAAAGCCAAGGATTATTGCGACGACAACCATGATAGAATAAGTAAGAAACCATGAAAGATGCGTGCTTTCATCATAAAGGAAAAGGCTTTCACCTAAACCGGTAAATAGGAAAAGAGATCTTGCAATTACTTAACCTAATTTGCGTCTACCTTTGTCATAATTGAGTTTATAATCTTTCGAATAGAAACCCTAATTACTACCCATGTTTCACAACATGCGTTCCTTAAATTCGCATTTAAAGATGAAGCACAAGGTAGAGCGAGATAAAAGGTACCTTCTTTAGCGACATACAAACCTTACCACCATGGCTATCGTCGGGCTCACCCCGACCCTAGAAGAAAGGGCGACTACTCGCTCATGTTGAATGTAGACATGCTTGAAATTGAATAAACTTGTATTAATGGAAAAGTTTGAATCTTTACAATCTCAACGCCAACTATCCTAAGCGCCGAAACCTTAAAGCTCAAAACTAAAACTCTTAACTTTATTGCCTAATGCTATTGTCCTTTTTGCTTGGATGATAAAAAAACCAGCCCCTAGGGCTTTATTTGTAGGATACCAATCCTTTCTATCCAAGGATGGTATCTTCTATCTAATCTCTAAACTCTATCCCCACAAGTAGGATAGATCTTTTATTTTGATAAAACTCTAACAAAACTAAGGTAAAAGTAAATAATTCTCTGCTGCTATCTATCTAAAAGTACAAGATAATTCATGGCTTTGAAGATAGAATTCACAATCCGAGTCTAAAAAACGTGTCTATCTTCTGTCGAGGTATGGTCGATATCGACCAGAGTGGTCGATATCGACGTCTCTGTTTCTGCTCGACTTGTCCTTCTCCACTCGATTTCCGTGTTATGGTCGATATCGATGTCAGGTGATCGATATCGAGTGCCTTCTTGGTTGGTCTGTGTGGTCTATCTCGACACTCAGAAGTTGTGTCGATGACTGTAGTCGATATCGATGTTGATGGTCGATATCGACCTCTACTCAGCTTCACTTGGCTTCTTCGTTTTGACTCCGATTTCAATCCAATTCCTGTATATTCAAACCAAAACTTGTGCAGACTCTATTTCTTGCACGTTAGCTCATTCTACATAAATTCCTCTTATTTTCAACCTTTGGTTGAGGAATCGAATGAAATATGAAGTCAAAGCTTGCGAATAAAATAGGTACAAATAGGTACATCAATAATAATATGAAGTGCATGAATAAGATTCTGAAATACCCAATTAAGATTATAAAGTGCAAAAATAAAATGATAAAGTGCAAGAATAAAGTGCATAAGATTTAGCACGGGCATTAATAAATAAGATTATAAAGTGCAAGAATAAAATGATAAAGTGCATAAATAAGATGATAAAGTGCAAGAATAAAATGTTAAAGTGTATGAATAATAATATGAAGTACATGAATAAGATTTTGAAGTGCACAATTAAGATTATAAAGTGCATAAACAAAATGATAAAGTGCAAGTAATGAAGTGTATGAATAATAATGAGAAGTGCATGAATAAGATTATGAAGTGCACATTTAAGATTATAAAGTGCGAAAATAAAATGATAAAGTGAAAGAATAAAATGATGAAGTGTGTGGCTAATAATGAGCTAAAATTTGTATGCCAGAGGCTATAATTTCTGAAAATACAACATGAACAAATCTGATTTCTGAACACAACATGAACAACTCATGAAAAATATTTAGTTTTTGGAAGAAGGAAAAATCAACTTTTAGATTTTTTAATAAAAAAAATCAGATTTCAAATGCATATTATATAGCTCATACAAAATAAAGATTTTAGCTCAAGCACAAATAAAACACAACAACTTAGACAAAATATTAGATCTAAAGAAAAAAAATCATATTTTAGATTTATAAAAAAATCAAATTTATGAAACAAATAGATTTTAAAGTGCACATATAAGATAATAAAGTTCAAGAAGCAATTTCGTGCTTGGGTGATTTAGCTTAATACTCTGCCATCCCAAATTTATGCCTAGATTTTTTTTTTTCAAAATCGTCATTCGGTGATTTAGATTTTCACAAAGATAAATTCAATATATAGAGCCTATGTGGGATTTGAACCCACATTTTTGTGCCGAGACACAATGCTCTACTATTTGAGCTAATAGGCCAAAAATTCTAGTACCCAATCATTAAGCAAGAGGTTTTGCATAAATAAGATTAATATTATAAGTTTTATGCATAAGATAATAAAGTGCACTATTAATATTATAAAGTGCATATGTAAGATTATAAAATGCACTAATAAAATTATAAAGTACAAAAATAAGATCATAACATATATATTAATAATTGTTAGTACTTCCATAAAAATCTAAAGAACACTCAAAAGAATTGGCTTGGGTATTGAGTATTTATTCAATGATTTACCATAACTAAAACCTGCAGCAACAACAGAACCATATAAAGATGCAAAATCTGATAATATGAGTCTCTTAGAGAAGTTTCGTGATTGTCTGCTGTTGAGTTTAGCATTATGTGACATCCTGAATCACCATAACTCTGCCCTCTTATAGGCCATTAGAGGTCCAATTTATTATGAGATTTCCCTTCCTGTTAATTGCCTTGCATACAGAATGAAAGATGGTTAACAAAAGCATTAATATATTTTTGTCAAGCATAGAATAATTAGGCCATTAAATTCAAGAATAAATGATGGAAAAAATTTTGAGGTACCTCATGACCAGCAAGTGTAAGCAATACAGTTCCACTTTAAGCATTTTTGGGTACCTCGTGCTTGTTGTTTGGATGCTTCAATGAACAATGAAACTGCAACCAATAAATTCAACTCTAAAAAATTTACTCCAGCAGTGAACCATTTCTGGGTAGCGAACCTATCAACTCAATGAACAATCAAACTGCAGCTACCCATATTGCACTATAAACTGCTCTTGCAACAAATTTAAAGCCCATCTGTCAACAAGAAGGTAATGAAAAATAACATATATGTCAATGCTTTTCAATTTTTATCTGAGAAAGCTAGGAAAGTAAGCTTGATAAAAAAGACTCCTTTGAGATTAAAGGCATACTAAAAACTAGTAGTTCCACTACTTCTTGAAACATAAAAGATGTTATCAATTCTCTCAATTTTTTTGGAAAAAAAAACTAAAACATACATTTATTGAATTAACATAGTGAATACATGCTCTTTTTTGGGGTTGGTGAACTCCACCGCAATACCACCTCTCTGGAGGCCCGTAACCACCTCTTTAGAGGCTCGAACCACCTCTTCGGAGGCATAAAAACCACAGAGGCTTCATCTCTCCTTCTTATGTAAATTGCTTGACATGGCTGTAAATTGCTTCTTCTCTCCTTCTTATGTGTGATTGTGTTTGAGTTTCACCCTCAAGTAAAATCCCCGAATCCGACTTCGATTTGGGTCCGAATAGTTTGATTTTTTTCGAGCCAGTCTCTGGAGTGGTGTTTCTCTGGTCGTTTTGGTTGGGACTTTTGTTGATTTTGGAATATTCTCCCCGAATCTTCAATCACATTGCTCAATTTCTTGTGAAACCCCCCCTTTTTCCCCATTCGGGGTGCGTTGTTCTCGGCGCTCTTCGTCCGTCGATGCCCTGTATCTGTCGTCGTGGCCAATCTGCAAATACAGCAGCGCTCTCGGGGCTCCTTGGGTCGTCACCGACCGGCGGAACTTGGTGGTGGCGCCTTGGCTGTCCCTTTTTCTCTGCCGCTTCTCTATCGCGTTTTCCCGAATCCTAGCCTAACATTTCGCCGTCGGCGTTTTGGCTTGGCCTGGAGCTGCTTGGAACCTCTTCCCTCTCCGGTGTCTTGACCCTTCACCCCTTTTCCCGGGTGGTGATCGGCCTTCGCTAAAGTTGGGGCTTCGTCCCTCTCTACGATTTCGTTCAAAGCTTTGTTCCCTTCCATCGATCGAAGCTCGGTCGCCGGGCGGCCTCGAATCGAACCCATGGTGTCTCGTGCCCCCTGTACCCCTTGGCTTCCCTGCGGCTCATCCGCCTTCATTGCCTTTGGTCGGCTGTGCCTACCTTTCCCTGTGGGGTTTTGTTTGGTAGCAATTTGCAATTTCCTTCTCACTGGGCCCGTAGTTTATTCTTTGGGCTCAAGGCTTTGCCTTGGGCCCAAAGTTGACCCGTTGAAAAATGAAATAAATTAAATGCAATAAAAAGATGTAAATTATAATAAATATCTAAAAATAAATATTTCCCATTGGGGTTTGCGATAATCCCGTTTAAAGGCTCGGGTTTTCAAAATTATAAATTTCGGATAAACGAGTTGCAAACGGATTTAAATCGGGTATTTTAAGAAAAACTCGTCCTAAAACTAACAATTCGAATTTAAAATTCATGAAATGGATTTCCAACCTGAAATCAAATTTTGGAAACTAAGTTGACATGGCGACACCCTTCTCGGATTTTCAAAAATCAAAACTAATCGAGAGAGCGGGAATCGGGAAACTAAGTCTCGGTAACTAATTTTGGGACTCGATTTGCGTGTTTGGGATTGAAGACTCTCGCCTTCACACTTTCCCAAGCCAAACCAAAAATTCTAAGCCAAGATTGGAGACATGTGAGCTTTGAAATTCAAACAAGATTCCTTACCAAAATTGGGGGAGACACCCACACCTCACTTTTTCTCCCTTCCACCTTTAACTCTACCCAAAATGGCCAAGGGAGAAAAGATCCATGCCCTATCCCATGTGACAATCCGATTTAGGACTTCCCACACCCTCACTTGCTCTTTAAAAATAAGATTTGTCTCCTCACAAACCCACCACAAGATTCAAACACAAACCCTAAGACACACCCCACAAAACCTTATCCAAAAAGTCCCACAAAATCCTTATCTTCAAGCCCTCTTTCATCTCCCTTCTTCATCCCCTTTTCCTCCTTAATTCTTGAGAGAATACAGCAGCTCAAACCTCTACTCTCAGCTGCTAAAACATCACCATAACAGCCCACAATATCATCCCCTTCAACTCCCTCCTCCATCTCAAGACAAAGAAGCTCCATTCCACTTCTTGAGCTCAAGCAAGCCAAGCAAGCTCCTTTATCCTTCCTCCTTTCAAATGTCCAGTAGCATCAGCCCCATAAGCTTCCCCTTGACGTCCTTCAAGCAGCATCACGAGCTCAGCAGCCCGGAGAAGCCCCCGAGAAGCCATTGAAGACCACATCTCACTGTTTTCGGTTTTCGGAGCGGTAAGAGCTCGTTTTCCCTTCATTTCACCTTCTACTAACTCAAAGGCCAAACCTTAATATTCCACATACATCCTAGGCACCTTGGTTTGAAGATCCAGCCCAGGAGCATCCCGGAAGAGCCCCGACGAGCCAAAGGACAGCCCCTCGACCTCTCTCCTCTAATTTTCGGTTTTCAGCTAGGTAAGGGTTGTTCTCCCTTTCTTTCACCTCCAAACTGAGTAAGACACTTCCTTTAACACCCTCAAATGCCCCCTAGGCACCATCGTGCAAGATCTAGCTCAAACAAAGCCCGGACGAGCCTCCATGAGCAAACCGAAGAAGAAGGACTTTGGGTGAGTATCCTCATTTTTCTCGATTTTTCATGTGATTTTGTGCTATGTTTTCAAATGTGTTATAAATGGGTTTTGAAATGAACGATTTGATGGATGAAATTGGGTTTTCAAAAAGGTATTTGTGAGATGTTTTCAAGGGGCGGAAAATCCTTTTAACTACTTTAAAAATGGGTTATTTTGGAAGACGGACTTAAACTAACTTGGGAACCTCTTGCTTGGACTAAATCTTTGAGTAATTATGATATGTTCTGATATGCTATGATATATTTTGATGTGTGATTTGAGTATATGACTTGATAATGATATGTGATTAAGATAATGTTATGATGATATGTGCTATATGAATGCAAGCATGTATATTGATATGATTTTAAGCATGATATGATATATCATGATGTGAGTATAAATGTGATTTATGTTATGAATATGTTATGATATGAACTTATGTTAAATCATGTCTTATGTGAGATCTTGACTTGATGAATATGAAGTATGGTGTATACATGAATTGACTATGATGTGCTATAAGAGTATGAATATGATCAATGATTATGAAGCATGCAATGTTATATGGCCTATGAGATGTTACCGTATGTTGAACTTATATGACGATGAGCATGGTTGGTACTTGATGAGCTATATGAGGTTGTGATACGAAATGCGAGATGGTATATGATGATTGATGGGAGGAATTGGAAATATGATGATGAGACTTTCGATATGTGGAATTATGTGAAATAGTGTGTGCTTGTATGTTTGAATAGTTAGACTTATACTTCTATTATGACTATTAGGTGACTTTGAACTGTATGATTTCTACAATGCAGTTCTGCACCACCAGGTAGTATCATGCTAGGTTGCTGTTAGGGAGGGATGCTAGTTCGAAATAAAAATCAAATAAAATATAAACTAAACCAACTCCCTGTCCAAGCAAATAAAATTACAAGAATCCCTCCCGATGTAGTAGTAGGGTATTCAGGATCGAATCCATGAAGAGGTAGGTCAGCGGTTCCTAAGCCTGCAATCACGTTCGATTTCGACTACAGAAGATCACTCGATATCGAGTAGATCAGTCGATATCGACTACAGTTCCTGTCGATTTCCAGCAAATTCATGCAAAAGACAAAAGCAACAGTCGACGTCGAGTAGAGCACTCGATATCGACCTCTGCAGTCGATTTTGAGTCTTCGTAGAAATTGTAAACGTCACCAATTTTTGTCGGAAAAGTGTCCGAAGAAATTAGGAATGATGAGGGAAAGATGGACAGAATAAAAACTCAGATTTTTATAAGATCAATAAACTAAAAACCTCCAAGATCGGGGATTCATGCCACAACGATAAACATATAAGACTTATGCCAAATTCATGAAAGATGATGCCTTTCCGTCAAATAACTTTCGTTACTAATAATTAGTTGATTTAGAGGCTCTCGCATAAACCCTAAGAGTTACTATATATCCAATTTCATAATTAATCCCAATTCACAATATGATTGCCTTTCGCTTTAATGATGTAAATAAGGATCGCCTACTACTTTCGTAGAAGAATCATGAATATGGGATAGAAGACGGAATCGCATTAAAATCATACCTTTGATGTATAAAGTTACATGGCTATCGTCGGGCTTACCCTGACCCTAGAAGTAAGGGAACTACTCGCGCTTCATCATCATTGACATCATCATCATCATGGAAAATAAACTTGAATTGAAATTGCAAACAAAAGAGTACAAGCGAACAAAGCAAAATCCGCTCTCGCTCTCCTCTACTCCACTCGGCCTCTCTCTCTATCTACTGATTTGAAAGTGTTCTTGCTTGATTGAATGATTGAAATTTAATTTTGGATGATTAAACTCAGCCCTAATGGCCTCTAATTATAGACCTCAAACCTCGCTATCCAAGTATAAGAAAATCTATCTTTATTCCTAAGATAAAACTAAATAAAGTAAATAACTAAAATCACTTTAGGTAAATATTAATTCACCATAAAGGGTATAAGGTCTGATGATAAAGGATAAAAGATCTCGACTTAGGATAGATGTAAACTCCTTCGGATAAGATTTTATCAAAACAGAAAGGTGCTGAGTTGGAATCCAATTCGAACAATTAGGCATAAATTAATACCGACTCCTCAGAATTTGGTAACTTCAACTCCATTAACAACCACTTATGAATCTTTTTTTGGGTTACATCCATTATCTCAAGTTTTGGATCGAACGAATCCATTGACACAAATAGTTCATGTCCGGCCCAAGTATAAATTCTACAGAAAAAAACAGTCATAGTTGGAGTAATGGTTTTAGTTACAGGAATTATGATCTTTTATTCGGTCTCTATGCATGTGAGAAACAGGGAGGATGCCCCCTCCCCCTCAACTGGAGCAGCTTCAAACGACTACAAGAATTTAAGTATTCGAATGACTTCCTAGATGTTCCAACAATTTGAAATGATGTCACTTGGCGTAAAAACAAAATGGAACACAATAGCATTAATGAGAAACTAAATAGAGTAATGGCACAATATCGTATACTCGAGTGGTTCCCACAATTGCTTACAACAAATCACGCTTTTACCTCTTCATATATACCACTGCCCAATATCTATTGAGCTTTGTCAAAATAGAAATTATAGAGCGAAACCATTCAAATTTGAAAAAGTATGGATCCCGACATAACTATATCAACGTTGTTAAAAAAGCATGGAGAACAAACACAACAGGATCACATATGTTTAGATTAACTCAAAAGACAAAAGTACTAAAATAACTTTCTAAATAATGGAATAAGAAAACATTCGACAATATTTTTAGACAATTAAAACAAGTTGATGAACAACTTCTCTATCTCCAACAACACATGCAAGAAACCAAGATGACCGGGCAAGTTTGTTCCAAACAAGGCTACTACAAAAAGGACAAATTATTAGAATACCACAAATTTTACTGGAATCAAAGAGCAAAGACAAAACACCTCTAACTAGTGAGTACAAACTCATAATATTTCCATAAGATTGCGACTGCAAGAAGAAACATGAAACTTAAATTCAAACAACTGAAGGCAAAAGCATAGTGAGGGAGGAAAACATAGCAAAAGAAATACAATATGACTTCGAAAAAATATTCAAAAGGGAGCCCATAACATGAGACGACTAGATGGGTACCTTGATCTAATAGAAATAGAAATCAATGGAGAAGATAATGAAAACCTAACTAGACCAGTCACTATTAGCGAAATTAAGCGAGCGACGTTCTCCATAGGAGAAAACAAATCGCTAGGATCATACGAAATGATAGCTGAATTCTATCAGAAATAGTGGGATATTATAGGACATGATGTTATAAGAGCAATTAAAGGTTTCTTTGAATATGGTAAAATGCTAAAACAAATAAACCACACCTTCATATCGTTAATACGAAAATGCGAAAGACCCAAGCACTACAAACTAATACAGACCAATTAGTCTATGCTCAACAATATATAAGATAGTTGATAAAATTATAGCTGATAAAATAAAAGGAGTTTTGGGAAAAATTATCCACCCGCTCCAAGGAGTCTTTGTATATGATAGTGTGATTTAAGATAACGTACTTATCGCACATGAGATTTTTCATTCCTTGAGAACATGTAAAGGGAAAGAAGGGTGAATGACAATAAATTTTGATATGGAAAAAGTTTACGATAGAGTGAAATGGGAGTTTTGTTCAGAGTACTTGCAAAATTTGAATTTTGTACTAGATTCATCATGTGCATCGTGTGAAAACTGTCTCGTTCTCAATTTTGGTAAACGATGACGCAACAAGAATTTTTATTTCAGGTCGAGGACACTAACAAGGGGACCCCATCTCACCACATCTATTCATCATTGTAGACATTCTGGCACGGAAAAGACAATGGACATGCAAGGAATCGAGAAAAAACATAGGTTTTGATCATGTTAGATCAGGAACTAAAATCTCATTTCTATCATTTGCCGATGATATCATGATCCTTGAAAAAGAAAGCACATAATCATGCTTAAAAGTGAAACAAATTATATATGACTATTGTAGTATTTCAGGGGAAAAAGTGAATTTCAACAAAATCGGCTTTTCGGGTGACCATAAATGTGTCGACCCAAAAAAGGCAATAAATACAAAGCATCCTACATATCACCAATAACCTTACCCTGGATAAATACCTGGGATGGCCAATCATAAACGGTCGAGTAAAAAAAAGTACATTTGGGGACATAATTCATAAAACAAAGAACGAATTGTCCAAATGGAAGACAAACTCATTATCCCAACAGGGACGGACAATTCTTATCAAATCCAATCTGGTCATGAAACCAAACTATGTAATGCAAAGTTTCATGCTACCAATAGATGCCCAAAAATAATTAGATAAAATAAATAGATCATTCTTCTGTAACAAAGGTAACACCTATAAACCACTGATTGGATGGGATAAACTCTATAAAAATAAAAAGAACGGAGGGCTAGGCCTACATAAATCGAAGGAAATGAATAAAGCACTTCAAATAAAATTACCCTAAAAGATCTTTGCAGAACCAGAGAACCTTTGGGTAAAAATATCTATAAAAAAATGTATGAAAGATAAATCACTCTGCGAGTACCAAAAGAAAACACAAACATCTTGGAAATAATTAAAGGTTATGTTGTCCTCAAAGGTTTAGGTTTAGGTTCGCTTGTTAGCCTAGATCTGTGTGCTTGCCACTGTTTGTATTACACCTTTTTATTTTTATGTGGTAGGTTTGACTGTTCTTTGTCCCCCGACCTTGTCGGCCTCTTGAGGTGTCAAGTATGTCTGGCCCTTGATAATGCATATTTTTATAGGCATTCTAGGTATTTTTAATTTAGTTTTAGGGTGCATTAGATAGGTTTTATAGCTCATTTGCATTCTTGATCATTTGGTATTCGAAGTTCGGAATCTACTATTTTTAGTGCTTATTTGTAGATCATAAGATCCGAGCTCAAAAGATGGAGAAATCATGGATCAAATGGAGCTAAGGAGAGATAAAAAAACAATCCAAGAAAAGCCAAAGAGAAAGGGAGCAAGGAATAAAGGTCTAAGAGGTAAAATGACAGCAAGCCGCAAAAGATGTCTACACGGCGAGCTGAAATTAAAACGTGATTTATCAGGGCCTCGGATGTCTGATTGCCTATTATAACCATGCATTGGAAAGATCTTGATAAGCTCTACAAGACTAGAAAAAGCAATGTCTGTTGATGGAAAACCGGCGCCCGCGGTTGAAGGAACGGTGCCCGCCGTTGGAAAACCGGCGCCCACCTGTTTTACTATTTTCAAAATCTGCGAGATCTTTTGAAATCTTATCCTTATGGAAAGTTTATCCAAGCCTTCTAGGATTTTTGCTGACTGCTTTAGACTATATTAAGGGTTGTTTTCAGTAGTTTTATTATTCATTAACTCATAGAAGATGAGAGGATTGAAGACTGGAGACTCCGAGTACGTTATGAGTACTTAGGATTCGTTTGGTTATACCTACGAGTCAAGACTTGTTTGGTTGAATCATGAGACTTGATTTCTATATTATTTCTATGTTTATTCATTATCCTTGCTCTGATTTATGTTGTTAGTTTTACTTTAATTGGCCATCTTTGTAGAATTGCATCTTGCTAGGGTTTAATTGATTCGTAAGGATAATTATATCTTTTGTAGCAATCACAATCGAGTGACTCTGTAAAAGGGGATCTTGATTGTGTAGGGAATGACAACTTGGTTAAATATCGATTTCCGAGTTGCTAAGGTTGAGGGGATGATAACTTTCAATATATACTAGTTACTTAGAAGGGTTGGTATTGCCATTCTGCCAAGTACATTAGGAATTTGTGTTATTTGTATGTTAAATCCTGCAGGGTTACGATTGCATATAGATGTAAGGGATTGTCATGTCTGTAAGGAAGGATAATCTATTTAAACCAATGTCGGGATAACTAATTGAGATTGAATAACTAGAAGTTGAGTCAAGGATCGAGTAAACCAATCAATATTGCAAATTTGTAGATGAAACCACTTCTATTCTATCCTTTATTTGCTCTTGTTAATATTCTTTATTGTCTATTTTTATTGACATCCCATCTTTACTTTCACATTGATAAATATACATTGCATTTGAGATACTTGGTTCTCTGTGGGTTCGACGTACCCCTTACTTACACACTATACTAGTTTGTTAGTTTGGGAATTATTCTTTGACGAGGTGAAACGACGAATTTTCCCTCACCAAATTTGGCGCCGTTTCCAGGGAATCAAGTTTATTTATTTGTTTTGTGTATTTCATGATTTTTGTATATATATTTGACCCCGTCATGGACCTATCTTTTTTTTTTAATAGAGTTGAAGTGATGTCAAGACTAGGGAGAATACTTTCACCATTACCTCGCGAGAGTGAAAGATTTAGTGGACGACCATGCTTCACGGGATATCCAAGATGATTTGAGAGAACGAGTATTTTGCATTTTGGAGGGCATGCTGCCCGAGATAGAAGAATTTGCTACATCTTTTAAAAAGGGAGGCACGGTTCAGATTGGCCGGAATTATGGGATCTTTATCTTTGCGTGGGTGCAATGGCGAAGGTGGAAGAAGACTACAAGATAGCATCCATACCCTTACCTTTCAAACCAATGGTGGGCAAGAAGCAAGAAAACGGTTCTGCAGAAAAACCGGCGCCCACCATTTTTTCTACAGACAACCAAGATGCAAGCACCAATGGTTCAATTAATGATGGAGAAGGAAGCCTGATGCCCATTGAAGTGGAGTCTCATGAATGCATGCATGAGTATCAATTTGTTTCCATGAGATCAAGATAGAGCCAAGAAAAACAACATAACCACTCACAAAACGACTGGAGATCGGGCAACTAGCCCAATTAGCATCACAATAGCTAGGCCTGTAGGCAAAAATCCGAGTCATTTGTTTGCAAACTCTTAGAAGCAATTCCTTTGAGATAGTGTACAACATATTGAGCAGCATTCAAATGAGCAGTGCGAGGGAACTGAAGAAATTAGCTAAGGAACTGAACAACAAACACCAAATCAGGTCGTGTATGAACTAAGAAATAGAGTATGGATAAATTTTGGTCTAAATATGTAGGAATTGGAGCGGAATCGGAGTCAAAACGAAGAAGCCAAGTGAAGCTGGAGAGAGGTCGAAATCGACAGGACTGGTCGATATCGACTAAAGAGATCGACGTGGAACTGAGCGTCGAGATGGACCACAAAGACCAATATTCAGACCATTCGATATCGAGTGACTGTGTCGACATCGACTTTGCCCTAGAGATGGAGTGAGATGGAATCTGTCGAGCCAAAACAAAGACCTCGATATCGAATGCCTTGGTCGATATCGACTGGAATTTGACGTGGGTTGAACGCGCTTTTTGAGATGCGGATTGCAAGTTCTATCAATTAAGCCACGGTTTATCTTCTTCATTAGATAGAATATGTCTTAGGGGTAGTTTTCTTTTTACCCTAAGATTTTTATTAGTTATTTCTATATTTACTTTAATAAAGATTTATCCTATTTGTTTAAGAATAAATTTTGGATAGAAGATTGGAACTACTTTCCTTGGCTAGCATGGCTAGCAAGGATTAGTAGCTATAAATAAAGCCATAGGGGGCTGGTTTTTATTCAATTCCCAATTCCACAATACAAAAACAATAGCTAGAGAAGTAGAGAGTTAGAGAGAAGAGCTTTAGGGTTTGGCGTTTGCGAAAGCCGACGTTGAGTTGTAAAGCTTTGAAGTTTTAATGCAAGTTTTCCTTTTTCAATCAAGGGTGTCTTTTGCGATGAAGAGCGAATAGTTACCCAAAGCTTCTAGGGTTGAGGTGAGCCCGACGTTAGCCATGCGTTTTTTAGGTAAGTACTTGATGTTGATATCTATGTGTCTATGTCATCTCCTACGATTCTATGTTTAGTCCTTATCGCAAGAAAAGGGATTCATGCTAACAAATTGAGTTATAAACATAAAATTGGTAGATACAATTAGGTTTATTTTCAAGAGTATTCCTAATCGTTGGTGTACAGCGAAAGCTTGTCCCTCGGGTGAGATAGCGCAACTGTCTGTCTTATTTGCCTTATTGCATGCATTGGTTAACGTTGTGGTAAACCCTAGCCCCAGGAGTCGCCTTTTTATGTTTTATACAACCATAAAAATATGTCTTTTCTGTTCATACTTCTTCTCCACTCTATTCGTCTTCGTCCTTTCTTCGCTAACAAAAACTAAGCTTTCTGCAGGAACCAGTCGAAATTGACCAAACAGGTCGATATCGACATTGCTGATCTAGGTCGACGTTTGCTGTGTCGACTTCCCTTTGTTCCTGTTGCTGAGGTCGATTTCGAGTACATATATTACTCGATATCGACTACCCTGTGTCGACTAGCAGTATTCTGATCCAGGTAGACTCGTCTACTAACATTGATATCGACCACCTTAGTCGATATTGACTGTCGTTTTTTTCTCTGCAGGTTTTCTGTTGCAGTAGAAATCGACAGCCTAGGTCAATGTCAAATCCTTACTTGAGATCGAGGCTTCTGGTCAACAAGGACGTGAGCTTTCTGAGACTATCTAGGATCTCGCTGACACGCTTCCACGTGGATTGATCCTGGCTACCCTTCTACTACAACGGGGGGAAGTCTTGTAATTATTTGCGCGGACTAGAATTCGGTTTGCATATATCTTTTATATTTGTTTAAGCAACTCGATTTCCTCCTCCTAATAAATTGGTGCAGTTGCCGGGGAAGCTATCAATCGCGCCCTAGTAGTCTATTCTCACGTTCTTTTCGAATTTTGCTTTATAGGTGTATGCGACGCGCTGATCGCACACCCGAATTTGAAGGTTTAGACAATCCTGAAAGCTATCTTCACCTTCGCGCTAGAATTCAAAGAGGGGGGGGGGGGGTTCAAGAGACCCAGGCTCAACAGATTGACCGTCTAAGAAAGCAAGTCGAGGACTTCACAACTAAAAAGGCGGCACAACGAGAGCGTGCTGATAGGGAGGAGGAAGCTAGGAGGCAAATTGAAGCCCAAATCAATGCCCTTCCTCAGAATGCCAAACAATACATGCACCCTGTGCTCTCAGTGCCTGAATCGGCCATCCTTATCCCTCATTCTAATTTTGAAATTAAACCTAGCTTCTTAACTGAAATCAGGCGACGTCAATTTGAAGGGAAACCTAACGATTGTCCTCTAGAGCATATCTCTTTATTCCTTGACTTATGTGATACAATTGTTGATGGACGAAGCCTTGAATACGTTAAACTAAAGGCTTTTTGTTGGTCTCTCGCAGGGAAATCACTAGCATGGTTGGAGAGCCTAGCCCCCAGATCGCTCCGCACGTGGGATGAAGTAAAGGATGCCTTTCTCAACAAGTTCTTCCCACCATATTCCAAGACGACGATCATATGTCAGAAGATCATGGCTTTCAGACAAAAGCCACATGAAACCCTGACACAAGTATGGGAGCGATTCAAGGAGCTGTTGAGGTCCTGCCCTACGAATGGGCAACCACCCTATGTCATCCAGGAGATCATCTACAATGCCCTGGATGTAGCTACTAAGGAGAGGATCAACACATAAACCTCTTATGAGTATCTTGAGCTCCTACCACAACAAGCTTGGGATACTATAGAGAGGTTGGTCGAATTTGACAACACCTATGGGACTCATGTGGCCTCCGAACCAAGGCCTGCCACATCTATGCCACTCTATGAGCCCTCCAAAGAGATTGATCCAGACGTCAAAGAGCAATTCATGTAAGATCAACTCAGGAGGCTTCAAAAGCAAGTTGAATTCCTCTCTTCCAACCAACCCTGCGCCGAATGTGGCTCCGTAAGGCACATCACCACCGATTGCCCCCACACGGAGAAAGTAAAACTAGCGGAGACTCTTTAGGAGGCGCAATATATGAGGAATCCTGATCGCTAGGGGTACCAAAACTGGGGAAATCAACCACCCCAATACCACCCCAGGGATCATTCGCCTTATAGAGCTGCAGGCCATCCGGAGAGAGAGAACCACGAAGGGATGATGTTCAACTCATCTTTGATGAGATGAGGCGAAACCATGCTGAGAATAAAGGAACGTTCAACCATCTTACTGCTCGCATGGGGGAGATGGACACTTGGAAGAAGAGCATTGAGACCCAACTTGGTCAACTGGTGGCCCAAATACCCAAGCCGCCCGGCAAGCTCCCTGGACAACCACAAGAAAATCCTAGGGGGCAAGCTGGGAACATTGCCGCCATCAATCTAAGGAGTGGACGCAAATTGCACGAGCCACGGAGCGAAGGAGAAGTCGCTCAGGATGCAGTCGATGTCGACACCCCAGTCGATGTCGAGGGCCCTGTCGACGTCGATCACTCAGTCGATGTCGAGCCCACTGCAAAGCACACAATGGAGCCACAAAAGCACTCGATATCAAGTGACCCAGTCGATATCGACCCCCTACTCGATGTCGACTCCTCTGCAACTCGTCAACAGCGTCAGACTCCCCCGAGGTCGACCAACCCAGTCGATATCGACCACTCTAAAGTCGATGTCGAACTGTCCAGAAAGCAGAAATCGACCGCTTCGCCTCCAAAGCCATCCAAAGCACTCCCATATCCTTCCAAGGTGCTGCAATATCCGGCAGACACCAAATTCAGACGCTTCATGAAGATCTAACAAGGTCTCAACCTCACCATCCCACTCACAGAAGTGCTAAATGAGATGCTTGCCTACATGAGGTTCCTGAACGACATATTGTCCAAAAAGAGGTCCATCTTAGAGATTACCGGCGAATGCAATTCAATTGAGTTCCCTGAGAAGCGCGGCGATCCAAGCAAGTTTGATGTGACAGTAGGGGTTGGTAAGCATCAATTCAAAGCCCTATGTGATCTAGGGCTAGTTTTAGGTTGATTCCCCTATCAATATGGCAACAAATGCGCGTTGGAGCATTGGAGCCCGTCGACATGAAGCTCTACATGGCGGACAACTCCTTCGTGAGACCAACTGGGGTTGTGGATGATGTCCCTGTCAAGGTGGGAAAGTTCTTCATACCCACAGACTTCATCGTGTTGGACATGCCGGAAGATCCTATTGTGCTTATCATCCTTGGTAGGCCATTCTTAGCAACAACGGATTCCAACATCAATGTGAGGAATGACACCCTTACATTCACAATCGGCAATGAGGTCGTGGAGTTTCGCTTCAACCCTATAATGAGTGAAACAAAGCAGATAGAACAAGTTTCCCTCTCACTGGCAAAGGACAAGCTTCACAAATTCTTTTTGGCAAGGATGGAAACTGTAAAGAGAGTCGAGATTGACTAGAACCAGTCGACATCGACCAATCAACTCGAAATTGACCTCTCTGACTCGATATCGAGTGACACAGATGATCCACCGAGTTGCCAAGAGCTTAAGTATGGGGTCCCTGACGTTGACATTGACCACAACTAGTCAACATCGACTTCTGCAATCAAAATCGACTTCCCTCTGTCGAAATCGACTGACCCTTAGCCCGAAGATCTCTGTGTTGGGCCCGAACAGGCAAGCTCAGGTATGATCCCTAACCCTCCTCTGTCCATTACTGATGATTCAACTAATGGGAGGGTCAAAACTCCATGGTTTTCCCATATTTCTAAATTTAGGACAAGAAAGAAAAGGAAAGAATTCAACAAAGATTGTTAAACATTGAAGAAGAAGTCGGCCTAGGGCCTTAAAAATCTAGAGCGTGTACATAAACTTTAAATTTCCGCATAGATGGTTTTTAGGGTTTCAAATTTTGGATTTTGGATTTTGAAACTTTGATATATCGTGTCTCTTTCTTTACTATTCTAACAAGAATTTCATATTACAAAGCAAAAGGAACGACGAAGAAGGAAAGGAGTCTTCTGCAAGGCCAGTCAAAATCGATAACCCTAGGGTCGAGCCACTTCCTGGAGTCGACATCAATGACTCAAGAAGCAAACATTGCAGTCGATATCGAGCAAGCAACTCGATATCGACCAGATCCAGGCGACCCTCGACTTCAACTGCTTCCTCGACATAGATAAATGCAGTCGACATCGACTCCTAGCATCGACTTAACCTGAAATCGACCTAAATCTGTAGGTTGCTCTGTGAGTTTCTCTCTACCCTTGTTTTTCTTTTAATACAGTGAGGACACTGTATATTTTAAATATGGTGTGGGGATTGAAACATGTGTTATGGTCACGACTTGGCTTTCTTCTTTTATTTTCCGCATTGCATTCATGTTAAAGTTTTTGCACTAGTTATTAGTTTTATAAAAATATTTAAAAAAAATTTAGAAAATGTCAAAAAGAAAAAAATGCATGTTTAACTTTTTAAGTTTGTTTTTAAATCCTACTTAGATGTCATATGATGAGAACTCAATAGCTGACTTGATCATGTAAATCCTTTGGCATATTTGGATGGTTTAGCCTATGTCCATAAAATGGTTTTTATGTAGATTGTGAACTTGTGATGAAATTGAGCACATATGATCCTAGGTTAAAAAGCAAATCCAACAAAAAATTGTCCTTGTGAGAATTTTGGCCTATAGGGAGAACATTAAAAATCCCTCTACTTTCTTGAGTGTATTTTCTCTTCCTATGCATCTCTAAATGTTGTGATAGCTATTCAAAGCCAATACCTATATATGTTTATGTTTATGAGAATTAAATGATGGAGGCATCTTTTAAACCATTTTTATCCTCTCTTTACCTACCCTGCATTATCTCTGCTTGAAGCCAGAATATTAGCATGAGCCTTATATTGCAAACTCCACAAAATTATCCCTAGCCGAATTGAGCTTGACCCCCATTTGGGAATTGAGACTTAGATTGGTTAGAATAATGCATTGTGGAAAGAAAATGCATATTGTTTAGTTTTGAGCAAGGAAAAATTATGGGTTGGTACATATTAACATCTTGTCATATATTGTAAAAGGATTTTTGGCTCACCAAATAAATGCGCATTCTTTTTATTATTTATGTATTTTTGTGCAAATAAAAAATTCGAAAAAATAAAAAAATATTGTTATATTAGTGCATGAGCCAAATATTCCTTAGTTTATACAAGATTTATACTTTTGAGAGTTTATTAGGATTTGAAAGAAGGTTGATTATGAAAAGTAAGTTGGGTTAAGAATTATTTTGAGATATGGTTTGGATATAGTTGTTTTAAAATTTAGGAGTCTTGATTCCCAAAATTTATAAGGACCATATAGCCAAATAATTCCATACCCTTTATTTCTCACCAAGCCCCATTACAACCCAATCGAATGGAGTCTTCTTTGAAGTCTTCCATTGAGCGAAAGTCTTCCTGATGGTTCTTATTGCATCTACATAATTGGTTGCGAAGTGGATTATTATAAATTGCAATGTTTATGAGATTGTATATGGAATTGAGTTGAGAGTTGATCTTCATAGCCTAAACACACGAGAGTTGAGAGAAAACACATTATCCCTGTGAGGTTGGATTAAAATTGCATATGCTTATGGATCGCTCATATATGTGTGATGATGTTAAATTCACTTGCTTTGCTTTACTACCATTTATGGTGTTGCTTTTGACAAGGGCGAAGACTTGAAGGGTGAATTGTAGGTATTGGTTATTGCTTGAGGATAAGCAATAACCAAGCAAATGGAGTATTATGAGGTCTAAGTATGGGGTATTTTGATGTACATATTTGTAGCCTTTTTAATTACATATTTTGACTTCATATTCCATTCGATTCCTAAAGTAAAGGTTAAAAATAATGTAAATTTGTGTAGGGTCTGCACAAGTTTTGGTCTAAATATATAGGAATTGGAGCGGAATCGGAGTCAAAACGAAGAAGCCAAGTGAAGCTAGAGAGAGGTCGAAATTGACAAGACTGGTCGATATCGACTAAAGAGATTGACAAGATAAAATCCTTGCGTTTTCCTATCAAAAGAATATTCAAACTAACTAACTAGGATAGCTAGTAAGTCCGGAGTCGATCCACATGGAACTACTTTGACCTTATGTGTTATAACCACTAACTAGAGTAACCAAAGAGGTGTAGAGATGTAAATGTGAAAATCAATTAAAGAAGAAATTATGATGATGATTTTAGACAATGATTGATGAGATGTTTCACCTACGATTCTCAACATTGGTTTGTTTACTTGATCATAGTTCGTCCTTCTAGTTCTTTCTTTTCTATCAACCACTCTTATCTTGATTTCAATAGATTGCTAGCCCTATGAGTTCTAACAATACCTTATTCCTAAGCAATCTTAATCACAGATCAAGGTTTAATCCTAGGGATAGCAATAAGTCTCAAGATCTATAAAGCATATAAGCAATATTAATTCCCTAAAGAACTAACATTTAACTTATAGTCCATGATGATCCAAGGAAGAGCACTATCGTGGATGTAATTTGTTAGTTCTTCTCAAAAAGCATCATTTTCTCTTTCATTCGGTGGTCTATATGCAATACATAGTCCCACTTCCATAGATTTTTCTAGGATTTTGATTAAAAAGGATATAAATCCTTGTGCTTTATGGAGGAGTTCTATTTTTTCATTGTGAAATTGCATGTCCTGTCTGTCGTAGGGATCCATTCCATATTTTCAAACTCTTGTTTCTTTCAAACCTTTTCTGGATGAGTTGTATTTTCTGTATTTTGCAAAAGTGTCAATCTCAACCCATAAATTTTTTCGTCCAATACCATAGGAGTTTCAGACATGCCTGAAACTCAATAGGCCAACGAATTGGCAGACGGACTAACCGTCAACATACAAAAAATACACACACAAAAAACACGGATGAAAGAAACAACCCTAAGAACCCATATAAGCCGTCAGCCAGCGGAGGAGTTGAGGGAGGTCTAGGGCGAGCCACGAATGCCGAGAACACAGGAGAGCACGTTGACTCACACGGCGTCTCGATGCCGAGAAGGCGGAGAATAGTAACCCACTACTGGAAAGGGTGAAACCTGAGGAAGTGCGGATCACCGACGTTGCCCCCACCTAGATGAGGGATCTTTGAAGACCACTGTAACGGCCCGGATATAAATATCCGGGATACGTTTCGAAGGTCGGATACCTTCGTTCGGATGTTGCAATTCAGGTACGGGTCGAGGTTTCAAACCTCTAATCAGTCGAAGTCTCAGAAATACAATTTAAACGAAAATAAAGCGGAAATATGATTTAAATACAAAAGCCACGGCAGAGCCGGGTCAAAACCAAACCAAAGTGGGTGATTTGCCATTTGTCAAGTTAGAATATATTAGCCGGATTCTTCGATTCGCCAAAAGATTTCCCCCGTCACAGAATCATGGAGCAATAAGAGCGGTACCTAACATTATCCACGAAGTCAGGCCTGGTGATCGCATGCGGGTCCTCTGACCGCGCTGAGGCCACATAACATGCCTATGCCTAAATAAAAGATGGCTAATGCGGTACAAGATTTAAATCACACTATCATGCCCCTAGTATATAAATAATATGCAGAAAGAACTGTAAAGGGCCCAAGACAATGCCAAGTGACATATCCCTCTCCTACCTCTGCACCCCTTCCCGTTAGTGCAGAAACTGGCCAGTTCGGGCTATAGCATAGCACTCTCTTCGTGGTGGTGCACCCACCACGGTATCATCATATCATATCATATCTCATCATCATATCATATCATATCTCATCATCATATCATATCTCATCATCATATCATAAAATAAATAAAACATGCCCGATGGTACTGGGCTAATCGTATCATATCGAATCATCTCATCTCTTGCCCGATAGTGCTGGGCTATCATATCATGCTCATATCGACTCGATAGACTCAGGGCACCCGATGGGGCTGGGCTACCCTATGACCCTAGCAAAGACTCTAGGACTATCACAGATAACGGCCGTTCTGTTTCAAACACATAAAGTAAACACATGCTCAGTTCAATGCAATCCTAGCATGATACTACATGGCATGCTTTAATATGCAACAAAACTACACATTACATGACACATCAGGCAGGAGGTCCAGGTTACTGAGTAAGTCCCGTAGGATACTTACCTGTTGATGCAGAACAGCAAGATAACACAAGCAAGGGCCCAAATGCAAGTCCAAAGCAATCCAAAAGCAATACACACCTATCATCAAGTCATTTCCATAAGCTACCAGACCAACATTCATACACACGAACCCAAGTTCTTAACATCCTCAAAACCGACCGAGAGTAAAACCGTTTTCCAAAATCTTTCCGATACGATCAAATCGACCAAAATCATTCTTTTAACCAAACCCATTGATAAAATCATACCAACCATATTTTCTACTCATAAATCCCAATTTAAGTCAATTCATGTTCAAAATACTTTCTCAATTCACAATTGGCCAAATCCCGACATTAAACGTTTAATCCTTAGAGTCAATTCCTCAAAATCATGTTATAAAATAATTCCGACATTTATCTCTTTAAAATCCCCATCTTAAAATCATCTTACAAATCATTATATAATAACACGTCTCAAGGAATATTTAAATATAATAAAATTGCCAAAATCACTTCATTTTAATAACCCACATTTATAAATCAAAATACTAAATTACTTTATAATTCTAAAACATATATTAAGCACCACATTATACCAATATAAGATATATTAAATAATACCAATTTTAAACACTTTTAAAGTATATAAAATTTCCAGAAATATGATAATAATAAGCTAATAATTAAATACTAACATATACTATAACATATAATATATATATATATGTTTAACATAACACAACCCTTATGAAAACCCACCCAAAAGCCCAACAGAAGGAGCCCAGACCCGGAAGACAATCCAACCCCAAGCCCAAGAACCCAGCCCAGAAATCAGAAAATAAAAAAAAGGAGGGGGCCCACCGCTGCTGCGTGGCAGGTGATGTGGCAAGATGGGAGCGGGACCCACGGTCCCTTTCTTCTTCCCCCCGGATCGAATGAAAGAAGAACAGAGGCTCTCATGTGCTCCTGCGCTCTAAAAACCGAAGGAGGAAGAGAGGGATCGGAAGCTCACCGACGATTCCAACTCCGACGTCGACCCCAACCACCCTAACCCAGCTGCCCAACACCCTCACACACGAACCCAGGAAGAGAGAGAGAGAGATAAAGGGGCTCACCAAGGGGTTTCGTCTTGCCGGAACCGGAGCTCGGGGAGGCCATGGTTGACGCGTCAGAGCGGATCCTTCGAACGAGGCTGCCTGGGAGAGATGTGGGGATTAAAGGATGAACCTTTGGTTGACAAGAGGTGAAAGAGGGAGAAACGCAGCGGAACGGGGCCTTACCGAGGCGAGAACGGAAAACAGGGGAAGGAAGTGAAGGGGGCGGCGTCCTCGGATCTCCGGGGGTCCAGGGCTGCTGCCTCTGCTGGTGGTGGTTCCGGGGTGGCACAAGGGAGTCTCTACTGCTGGCTCGAGGTGGATGGAGGACGAAGGAGGAAGAGGTGAAGTACGGGAGCTCTCGGCAAAGCAGGGGAGGTGGGTGGAGGCTGCGGCCTCGGTGGTGGCGGCCTTCTAGCGGCGACGGCGTGGTGGTGAGGTAGCTCATAGGGTGTTGAGATGGGGCTGGCGGCATGGAACAAGGAGGGAGGGTGGGTTGTCTTTGTGTGGGTTTTGGAAATGAAATGAAGAGGGAGAGGGTGATGATTTTCTGAAATTACAAAGGGGGATGGGTGCAGTGGCGTACTGAATGCTACAGAGGGAGGATGAGGGAGCAGGGGTGGGTGAGGGAAGATGCCAAAACAATGAGAGGGGACCAATTTGTGTGAAATGGGGAATGCAGGGGAGGGAGTTTTCAACCTCTGCGTTTTGGCGTGGGGGAGAGAAAGAGAGAGAGAGAGAGAAAGAGAGAAGAAAAAGGAAAATAAATGTATATATATATATGTGGTCCCAACAATACCAATTCAAATTAACGGAAAAGACTCAAAACCCGCTTGCCCGATCGAATCCCGACTAAATCAAATTTAATCAAATTTTAATTCAAATGTCAAGATAATCGAAAATTTAGTAAATTTCAATCAATACTCGTAGCTCAAATTAATTTTTTATTAATGCTCGATCTCGAAAGCGAAAATCAAAATCCATTTCTAATACCCAATTCAAAACTATATAGAAGTTCGTTTCCAAAGGATTAATAAAATTCAGTTGTTCGAGGACGGAAATTTTCAAAATTTCTAGAATCTTAATTTTAAAGCCGAACATAATTTAATATTGTAAGAAAATATTATTTTAACTTTTTCGGTCTTTACAACCACGAACACAGCCATGATCCTCTCGATCATACAGGAAACCCGATACTGCAACCCAACTCGGAACTAAACGCACCCACGCCAAAGCAGCGACCCGGCGCCAAAAGAGGGAACAAATACAGGCCAAAAAAAAGGAAAGAACAAACCATCCGACGAAAGATGTGTGCAAACTCCCGAACCAAAAAAGAAGTCCGGGAATAAATTATTTAAACTACTAAAATCAAATTATTTCGCAGACCCTTTCGAAATTTTAAAATAACCCTTTCGAGATTTTGTCAAACCCTTTCGGAAATTTTGTCAAACCCTTTCGGAATTTAAATACAGCCCTTTCGGGCATAATGTGATTAAGTATGTATAAATATATATAAATATGTACATGGACAAATAATAAAAGCAAAGTAACTACGGATAATATTTCTCCATATAAATATTCATATAAAAAGTACAGTAAAAGGCTTTCAATCTTGAATTGCAAGCATTGTTTGAACGTGGCAGCCCCGACCCAAAGCAATCCTTGGGCCCAAAGCAAGAATATTGGGTCAGATATAATTTTAATTTTTTTTATTGAACGTGGTGTGCAAGCACCTTAAAAGTGCGATCTTTGAATCCGATTGCAGAACGACTAGGCCACCGGCGGCGAGAAGCAACACCAGCGCGGCAACCCAAAGCGTCGCCGATGGCAACCGGAGGAGGACACCGGAGGCGGCAAAACCAGCCCACCACAAAGCAGGAAGGCGACCGAGGTGAACACAGGGAGAATCCAATCAGCCCCAAGTACTGAAATTAAGGGACAGAAAGAACGAAATTCTTTAGATCGGGGAAGGAAAGGAGTCCCACGACCTTGAATCTACAAAAACTCCAAGAAGATGGAGCCAATTGGCCAGAAAAGAAGTTTATTTGGCCGGAAAAGAGGTCGAGATAGCGAGGGAGCACCGAGCCCAAGACAGAGAACACAACTCCGACGACCCAGACAGGGGCGGCGAAACCCCGACACCGAGCACAACGTCGGAGCACCAAGAGGATGCAGAACATCCACCAAGGGCCGACAGTGGTGAGGCGACGACGAAGGTATGTGAATGAAGAGAGAGATTCACCAGCCCATACACACAAAAGGTTTAAGGAGGTAGGGAGGGGAAGGATCGAGGATGGCGACGGAGACTAAGGAGGTCGCTGAAGAAGCAGGGCCAGCTCCAGCGAAGGAGAGATGAGCTGCGATACAACCTCAGAAGAGAAGCATCGAAACAACCCAACCCCCAGGCCGAAGATGGATTACCGAGGTCACCCCGACAGAAACAAGAGGTAACCCGAAGGGGTGAGGGGTATGAGACCCGAGTCAAGACGGCCGAAACCGAGTTAGTGACGGCCAAAGACGAGATAGACAACGGCCAAAGCCGAGGTAGACAGCGGCCGAAGCCGAGATCTGAGGTTCCTCTCTCTCTAGAAACTAGAGAGTGGAGGGAGAGTTTCCCATGTTACTAGGCATCACTTGCAAGTTTTTAATCCAACTTGTCGAGCATGATTTGTGCTACAGCCCGTTTTTGGAGTCTTTTAAAGTTGTTCCAAGTGGGCATGATCCTGCATGCTTATATACTTTCCATTTATTTTTCATTTATCATTAGTCTTGCATTTCTTGTTATTTCCCCTGCTTTATTTATGTTCTTTGTCACTACTTGCTCTTGAGTTCTTTTATTTTGTTTGAAACAAACTATGGGTTCATTGTTCAACAAAGCCGTAAAGTGCCCCGAAGGGTATGCATCATTAGGGTTAGGGTTGTGCATGATTCGGTCCAAACCGAATTTTTGGATCAAACTAACACAAACCGAACCGAACCGAACCTAACCGAAGTTTTTCGGTTCGGCTTTCGGTCCGAGAATTTTCATTTTTCGGTTCCGTTTGTTTTCGGTTTCGGTTCGGTTTGTGTTAAACCGATTTTTTTAATATTCCACTATATATATGTGTGTATATATAATACTTTTTATACACTACATAAATACAAAATATATATATATATATTTGTATACTTTATATATACACTGATACACATATACATTGTATATATACACTAATACATACGGAGTATATTTTTTTATGTGTAGTGACAGTGTGTGTATATACACATATATACTGGAGTACGTGTACATACAAACATATATACACTAATACATATACATATATATTTCTTTTGTGTTCGGTTTGTGTTAAACCGAATTTTTTAAAAAAAATAAAATTTTCAAATTTTTTTTATGGAAATTCGGTTCAACTATGTTAAAACCGAACCGAACACAAACCAAACCGGTAAATAACCAAACCGAACCTAATCCTTTCGGTTTGAAATTTTGAGATTTTCGGTTTCAGTTCGGTTCGGCTCGGCCCGGTTCGGTTAGGTTCTGGACCGATGCACAGCCCTATGCATCATGGAACACTTGTGTATTATTGTTTTTTAAATATCTATTGTCAGCCGGTACTTTTCACTTTTTAAAATATTTTTAAAGAACCCCTTTTTGTAGGGGTGGACACAAATCCCGCAAATCTCAGGACCGTCTCAGTCCCGTCTCTGTCCCGGTGGAATTTCAAAAAAAAGTAGTGAATTATGTCCCGGTCCCATCCTGCAAATCTCATCTCGTCCCTTCTCGCATAAATAATAATAATAATGATAATAATAATAATAATAATAATAATAATAATAATAATAATAATAATAATAATAATAATAATAATAATAATAATAATAACAACAACAATAATAATAATAATAATAATAATATTATTATTATTATTATTATTATTATTATTATTATTATGTTACACAATATATATATTTCATATATATATACATGAAATATATATATAGAGAGAGATCTATATGTGTCACGTTTTTTAAAATCACAAAATAAACATGAAATTTTTTATTTTTTATTATTTGAGGAACAAGACCTGTCCCGTTCCTATCCCGTCCCGTCCCGTGTGGGACAAGGCCCGTGCAGGATTAAGAAAAAAAATTGAATCCCGTTCCGGTCCCGTCCCGTAAAAATTACGCGGGATGGGACGCGGGACGACCTCCGTCCCGTCCCGCGCCCACCCCTACCTTTTTGTTTTCAAGTCAGTCTCTCTCTCTCTATTTTTTCTGTCCCTTGTTGTCCATCGCCTCTCTTTGTCCATTTTCCTGTTCTTGGCTCTCCACCAGTTGTATTTTGTATTACCGATTTTTGTGAGTTTGACTCAAACTTGTAAAATAAGGTAATACAAAATAAGATCAATATTCTACAATGTTTCACTCTAGATGTGCCTCGCTAACAAATTTATCGCCATCCCATTCAGGAATTGATCCAAATCTAAAAAATCATCCAAAGAACTATCAGTCTCGACGGATATGAAATTGAAAATCTTCTACCCATTTGGTTTTCCTCACTTTTCTTGGTGAGGAAAGTTGGGGAAATAAAGATAACAACCACATCTAAAAATAATTAGCATATTTAATATATATATATATATATATATATATATATATATATATATATGTATGTATGTATGTATGTATTTTTAACAATTCCCCTTCCCATTTGGTTTCTATATGTATTTTTTTCTTAGGAAAGAATTCAGGTGAGCGAGCTCTACCCGGCAGCATCCTTATGGATGAGGTATAAAAAGACCAAAATCGTTGTGAATATCGACACCCCGGGCAGAGTGGCAAAGGTGTGCAACCTTATTCGCCACTCTATTGCCTAGCCGGGGAACATGAAAGAAGGAAACTTCTTTCATAGTCGATAATAAAAGTTTAACATCTGGCAAGATTAATTCAATTTCTCAAGGACATTTAGATGTTTTATTCAGGTAGTTTATTATTATATTGGAATCACCTTCAATGTGGAATTTATTGATACGGAGTTGTAGCGCATGTTGGATTCCCAACTTAAGAGCAAGTGCTTAAATTCTGCTTTCAGGGGACTTTGTTTGCCAAGTTTCTGATAATAAATGTCTATCGGCCAACCTTCCCAGTCCCGGATTATAGCTCTCGCCGAGCTGTCATTAATTAAAATTGTGGATCCATCAAAATTTGACTTGAGAGTACCCCTCGGGGGTTTGCGCCATGTAATCTTACCATGCTTCTTTTTCTTTCTTGTGTGAGTTGGGTTTTGTTTATGTAAAGAGGGGTCCTCATCAAGACTACTTTCAAAAAGAGAAGTTTTACTCCAATTCTCCTTATGAGTTTTAATAGTGCGTAAAGAACAATCCCTGTGAGGGATGGGGACCTGTCTAAACACATATAGGTTCCGAATGTACCAAGTCGTCCACCAAGAGAAAGCAAGTTCTACCTTGGTTGCAGAATTAAGGTTGTTTCCAATGAAGGACATGATATATTTTATATCTCATGATTAGTTTATCATACTACATATGGTTGAATTTATGTGTGTAGGGAGACGAAAGAGAGAGCGCACATATTGACATTCAAACAGGAAGTGAACATCATCTTCTACCGTGCCATTACACAAACTGCAGGTGGAATGATGTTGAAGATCCGATCCCAGCTAATGAGCGGACGATGTTGAAGATCTTTATTCCAGAAGAACATCCTATTAATCTGATCTAGTTCTTTATGCATCGATGAGGGTAATAAAAAGTTTTGCATTGTATACAACGGTTTGGCTGATAAGCTTGTGTTAATTAAAATTGCACGTCCCTGTTGTCATAAGGCATCGGCTCGCCATTTACCTAATTTGCTCTTTAGATTTACATAAGATGTCTTCACTAATTGTTTTTGTTTACTCTACCATTAATAATCGGACATCCAAGGTGTTTTTCTAGCGATTTCTCATTCGTAATATTTAAACAACCTCTAAGCTCTGATATCCTAGCATTCGGAATGCCTTTTGTACCTTGAAAACTATATTTGTGATAAATAACTTTTTGTCCAGAAACTTTACAATAAGTATCAATTATTGATCTAACTTTCTGTCCCGTAGCAACACTGCCTCTGGTGAAAATAATGATGTCATTGGCAAACGATATGAAAGGAATCTGAGGGCCATTTCTACCAAAAGCAAATCCAATTGGACTATTTTCCACATTCATTTCTGTTGAGAGTTTTCAAGCTAGGATTTCTGCTCCTAGGATAAACAGGAATGGAGATAGAGGACCCGCTTGGCGAAGACCATGAGAGGGGAAGAACATATCGGTAGGACCGTTGTTAACTAGCAATGAGAAGGAAACAGTCGTTACACATTCCATAACCCAAGTTATGAAAGTAGGGTGAAACCCGAATTTTTATAAAAATTTTTTTGTGAAATTCCAATCAGCTCTATCGTACGCTTTCTCTATGTTCAGTTTTATTGCCAACCATCCCTCACAACCCATACACGGTCTGAAGGAATGGAAGATTTCGTGAGCTATCAAAACATTATCTATATGTATGTTTATATGTATGTTTATGTATGTGTTTATATATATATATATATATATATATATATATATATATATATATATATATATGTATATATATAATAAATAATAATCCTAGCAAATTGAAAACACTCTCACCCTATGTTTTGAGTTCTACCTCCGGGCTGATTGATTTCTGGTTTTGTGGGGCTTTGACTCGTTGATTCGTGGTTAGTTTTGGAAGAGGAGAAGTCATGCGATCTTGTTGATCATGGCAATGTTTGAGATCTTCGAAGATCCCTCATCTAGGTGGGGGGAACGTCATGTGATCCACACTTCCCCAGGAGTTGTCCATTGCCCATTGAGAATTTTTACTTTCCATCTCTCCAACGGTGAGACGTCGTGACAACATCAGCTTTTCCATACTCTCACTATCCACTTCCTTTCGCCAATTCTTTCATCCTCGATCATCTGGGTTTCTACTTGGTTCATAGTCATGAGGATTGTCCTCCTTGTCTTGCTTGATCGATTGGTCCAAAGATTTTGGATTGTTTTAGTTTTTCATTTGTATCATAATGGTTTGCCCGCCTAACGCTCCTTGTGCTCTATTGATTTACCAAACTTATGTCTTGTATTTTGAATTATTACTTGCTTAAAAAACGATCAACATCACATACCATAACAGACAAATACCTTGGATTTCTAATCATCAATGGAAGTGTACATAAGACGATGTTTGAAGAAAGAGTATGCAAAACAAAAACATAACTCAATTATCAAACGCCCAGATCAAAGAAAATACCAAAGTCAACACATTCATAGATGAAAGCCACAAGTGGAATGTCAGAAAACTAGCCACGATACTCCCAGCAATAATTGTCAAAAAAAAATTTAAAGCACTTCCATTCTCGACAACCCAATTGAGGGCATACTACACTAAAAATCAGATAAAAGCGGTTGGTTCACTATTACTAGTACATTCAGATATATTACAATGCACAATAAGAACAACCAAGAAAACAAGACATAGATTGGAAGCTAAATACAACTCCAAAGATAAGAAATTTTATATGAAAACTACATCTAAACAAGATCCCTACTAAGACTACTCTAATAAACAAAGGAGTCCATATCAACGAATTGTGCTCTATGTGACCAACATGAGTAAACTTTGGCTCGTCCTTTCATTAAATGTCACCACTCAAAAAGGTTGATCCGAAAAATTGACCTAGGTGTGAAGCAGATACCACAAGACATTGACATAAACAACAATAATATTAACGAAAACATCAATGATGTTCTCAGAAAACTAAACCACCAATAACAAGAGACACTAGCAACCTCCTGCCAGAGCATATGAACAAACTAGAATCGGAAAATATTTGACAACACCAACAACATTACGTAATGTGGAAATGGTCACAATTCCGAAAATGAAAAACTAGGAGAAAACAAACTGGATGACGAGGACAACCTGAAAACCAGAAACAAACAAACAACTTCTAGAAAACATAGAAACCTGCGATGGAAAAATTCATCGGATGGAACTTTTAAAATAAATTTTAATGGTTGCAACAAAAACATCGACAACTTGGTTGCAAGCTCATCATTTGAGACCATCTTGGTGAGATTACGAAGTGTGCATCTTCTCCGAAGCTCTAGGTCCCAAGCTTGGGATTTTGAAGGCTTGAGATATCGGCTTATCCAAAATCCACGTTGAAGACGACAACCACATGGTCATTAATGTCATCAAGGGTTGTTGGTCATGTCCTTGGAAGATCGAGATTTCATCATGGATATCCTCTTTCTTCTTTGTCATTTCGAGGAGGTGACCTTCTCACATATTTTTCAAGAAATCAACATGGGTATAGATCACGTGACTCACCTTCTCTAAACACATACCACGTTGACTCTTCTCTTATATCAAGAACTTAACATCAACATCCGCAAGGATGTCCTTAAATGGTGGTTCAGTGAGGCATGACCCCATCCAACTTCTCACATGTATAAAAAATGGTAGAAAATCTCTCCGATGATATTTGTGGATGAGGTAACCACTCGGTAAAGATCTTGTCCAATTGTCCCCAATGCCCTTATTTCTCTCCAAATGTCCAGGGAGTTTTGTTTAATCATCCAAAGAGATGATCAAGGTTGCTCTTTCATTCTCAAAGGTCTCCTCATTTTTACACATTGTAAAGAAAAACCTTTATTTTATATAAAAAAAATATAAGAAAAATGGTGGGGAATTGGGGATAAGAGATTTCGACTGCTAACAAGGTTATTGTTGAAAGGCCAATTTGAAGTTATAAGAGAATAATTATGAGAGTTATCTCCTTATGGAGGATATTGGCACTTAAATAGGACTGATATTCGAGTCAAATGAGATGAATATTGATTTTTCATATTGAACTTGTTTCTACACGAGTTGAGCTCGAACTGCGTCTTAGTTTGGACTCGAACTTTAAAATGTATTTATACTTGGCTCGTTCACTAAATAAATGAGTTATAGCCGAACTTTTTCTGAGCAATACTAGCTCATGCCATAGTAATTAATGGAAATCTCGTAATTCTACAAAATTTGAGTTCAAGTCACGTCGAGCCTTAGTTTGAACTGAACTTCAAATATATTCATACTCCATTTATTTAGTAAACAAATAAGCATGAGCCAATCTTTTTCCGAATTGAGCCCGAACTCGAGCTACTCAACTCATATATCAGCCTTAATCTTCTCATTTTGACATGTAATAATTTGTTATGATATTTGTTTTAACTACTCATAAAACCTCTCCCACTTTTATTTATTTATTACATATATTATATTACAAACATCTTATAAATAACAGTAGAACATCAAGTCAACATCAAGTCGGTAGGCTTTCATAGTTTGATGTCACATGAAAGCATAAATAAGAGTGACTTTACTGCACACCTTATAAAACCTAGGCACACTTCGATGAGATCAGTCTCGCTCAGAGGCCCTTTATACTGGAAACAAACTCTCAACGGAATTTGCTAAATTGAAAACAAGATTTACATTCATATCCTCCTGACCTGCACTACAAATTTGCAAAGGGATGCTAGAATCCCATGTTCTCAAACGTGACTCCCATGGCTCTAATCCTCTAACCGAGCAAGTTCAAGGGCCACGCTATTTCCCACCCTACCTACAAAATTTGCACACAAGCACTTCCTGCGGGCTGCATTTTGCAAGCCAACAGCTCAATCGAAACCAATTAACTTGGCAAGTTTCTGAGATTTGAGTAATCAGGATAAACCAATCTAATGATATGTACTCAGGACTAACTTTTGTAAAGTTTTATACCGATAGTCATATGACGATACCCTAGGAGTAGCCTCTGATTTCCTTTGTGATCCCTACAAAATATGTTTTGCCTTGAATATGATATTGATGGACTCTGAACCTCCTTGTTGGATAAATGATAAATTAATGTCAGAAAGTTAGCTGTATTTTACTTGTAAGTTGTGTTAGGCAGACATAGCATTTATTAGCATTCCTAGTCTACTTTTAGACATAATTATTATGTTCTAGGTAATAGGTATTAGATGCAATTACTCCTTCAACTTTCAGATTGTAACCCTAAGACTTCCATCATCTTTTGTATATTTATTCTGGGTTTTCTCCCATGGTAATGTATTGAGAAATATTCTCTCTCTCAGAATTACTCACATGGTATCAGAGCTTCCTGGTTTTCTTTGATCCCAGAGGCTCTCTGTCCTTTCCAACAACCTCCATAGTTGCCTTTTCAAGCTGCAGCCTTCATTGCTACAGTTTTTCCCTCTTTTGTAGCCTTCATTGCTACATTTTTTCCTCTTTTGTAGCCTTCATTGCTACACTACCTTTGTCTTTTTCACCATGTCTAAAACTGGAATTAATTCTAGCTCAGCTCCTTCTCAAAAGGCAGATCTTATGAATGTTCAGCCAGCCTACAAATTCAATGGCAAGAATTATCTTGCCTGGTCTCAGGTTGTGAAAACCTATCTCATGGGCAAAGGGAAGTTTAGACATCTCACCGATTCTCCTCCAGAAATGACGGATGCTCATTTTTCTACTTGGGAAGCAGTGGACTCCATGATAATGTCATGCCTATGGGAGTCGATGGATCCCTCCATCACCCTCACATGCATGTTTCTTGACACATCAAAGGAGATTTGGGAGTTCATGCAGAGATCTTACTCCAAAGCAAAAGATGAGGCCCTTGTCTTTGACCTCACTGTCAAAGCATATTCCACCAAGCAAGGAGACAAGTCAATCACCGAATATGGTACTATTTTGCAGAACTTGTGGCAAGAACTTGATCAATACCAGATTTTGGAGATGAAGTGCACAGTTGATGCTGCCGCCTTTAAGAAGTCACTTGAAAAACATAGATCTTATGTTTTCTTGGCTGGGCTGCATTCCAAATTTGATCCCATTCGGGTTCAAGTATTGGGCAAGAGTGAAATCCCTTCTCTTGAGGGGATCATCTCCCTCATGAGGGCAGAAGAAAGTCGCAGGGGTGTTATGCTGGATTCAATGCCAACTGAGAGCATTGCCCTTGATGCCAACTTTGAAAAAAGGGAGAGCAGACCTGAGGTGTGGTGCTCCCACTGCAAGAAACCAAGGCACACAAAAGAGAAATGTTGGAAGTTGCATGGAAAACCTTCCAACCGTGAGTGGGGAAACAAAGATCAACCTAAGCCTCAAGCACATCTTGTCGAGAATGACGGCACCGTTACTTCTGAATCGAAGGGCATTTTTCCAAAGTTCAGTACCGCTGATATTGCAAAGATTAAACAACTGATCCAGAGCTTTGAGTCTGCTTCCACTTCTGCTGCTGGTAACATTTCCTCCCAAACCTTGAATCTTAAAGGTACTTCTACTTTTCTTCACTCAAGCAAGCATTGGATCATTGATTCATGTACTACAAACCACATGACCTCATCTTCTCATGCCTTTGACACATATGTCCCCTCCACATCTACTAAAAAATTGTTAACAACCAATGGATCTTTAGCAAATATTGTAGGATAGGGAAATATGTCATTGACATCAAATATGAGACTCACCAATGTCCTTCATGTGCCTACATTATCTGCTGATCTTATTTATGTCAAAAGGTTGATTTATGACCTAAATTGTTTTGTTCTTTTCTTGTCTTCTGGCTGTGTTCTCCTGGATCAGGAATCGTTGAGGATGATTGGACATGCTAAAGAAAGAGATGGACTTTACTTCCTAGCTACACCAAGAAATGTCCCACCTTCTACCTTCTTAAGCACCACAAACAAAACCACCATCTGGCTGCACCATCATCGATTAGGACATCCATCATTTTTTGTTCTCAAGCATTTGTATCCCTCTCTTTTCAAAGGCCTTGCTGTCACAGATTTTCACTGTGAGATATGTGAGAAGGCAAAGCATTCTCGTGTTTCATTTCCTTCTAGTAATACGAGGTGCAATTTTCCTTTCCAATTATTGCATTGTGACATTTGGGGGCCTTCTTCCATTGCAAATATCAATGGTTCACACTGGTTTTTGTCCATTATTGATGATTGCACTAGAGTGACCTGGCTTTTCCTTTTGAAGAATAAATCTGAAGTCAGTTCTATCATTCCCTCGTTTGTCTCGATGATTCAAACACAATTTGACACCTCCATAAAAGGATTCAGAACTGATAATGCTAAGGACTTTTTTAATCAGTCTTTAGGATCATTCTTTTCTGATAAAGGCATTATCCATGAATCCTCATGTGTTTATACCCCTCAACAAAATGGTCTTGCTGAACGGGAAAATGGTCATCTCCTGAATATCACTCGTGCTTTACTTCTCCACCATAACGTTCCTGAACACTTTTGGGGGGAAGCTGTCCTTGTTGCTACATATCTTGCCAATCGTCTACCTTCCAAAGTTCTAAACTTCTTAAGTCCAATTGCTTACCTTAACAGTTTTTTCCCTCACCTCAACGTCACCCGCAGTCCTGCTCCCAAGGTGTTTGGATGTACTGCTTTTGTTCATGTTCATAACCATTTGAGAGGAAAGCTTGATCCTAGGGCCCTTAAGTGCATCTTCATCGGCTACTCCACCACACAAAAAGGCAACAAATGTTACAATCCAGCCACCCGAAAGACCTACATCACTGCTGATGTTAACTTTCTTGAAAATACTCCTTATTTTCCAGAACACTGTAATCCCAACTTCACTGAGTCAGAGAACACCCATTTACCTGTGACAACACCTATTCCTCCTCTAGATCTCGCAACTCCTGAACCACATACCCCAATACAAACCAATGACATTCCACCCACTACTTCCGCACCTATATCTCAGCAGCTCTCTCGGGACTTTTCACAGGTGTATGCTAGAAGAAATGCCATCTCCAACATTCAGCAAGTTCAAGATTCTGATCCGAGGACTGTGATGGATGATACACCAACTCCCACCTCAGAACTTGACTTTCCAATTGCCTTAAGGAAAGGTAATAGAGAGTGCAGAAATCGGCCTCTTTATCCTCTTTCTAACTTTGTGTCCTTACATCGATTCTCACCTACACACCAGCAGTTTGTAGCTACCCTTCAGCAGGTATCTATTCCCAAGAATGTAAAGGAGGCTCTAGCTCAACCAGAATGGCGCAAAGCAATGGAGGAAGAAATGTGTGCTCTTGAAAGAAATAAGACTTGGGTACTTGTTGATCGTCCTCATGAGAGGAACATTGTTGATTGTAAATGGGTATTTACTCTCAAATACAAAGCTGCTGGAAATCTTGAGAGGTATAAAGCTCATTTGGTAGTAAAGGGTTTCACTCAAACCTATGGAATTGACTACCAAGAGACTTTTGCCCCAGTTGCAAAGATGAACACTGTCAGAATTGTGCTTTCCCTCACTGCTCACTTTGGCTGGAATTTACTGCAATTTGATGTCAAGAATGCATTCCTCAATGGCTACCTTAATGAGGAAATCTATATGCACTTGCCTCCTGGTTTCTCTGCTTCATTTCCAAACAAAGTGTGCAAGTTGAAGAAAGCTCTTTATGGCCTGAAGCAATCCCCTAGAGCATGGTTTGGAAGATTGACTAGTGTTATGAAGAACGCTGGGTATTATCAGAGTCAAAGTGACCATACATTGTTTATCCGTCACTCTAAATCAGGGGGAGTGACCATGTTACTTGTTTATGTTGATGACATTATCGTTTCCGGTAATGACATCAAGGAACAGGGAAGGTTAAAGCAAAAACTAGCAAGTGAATTTGAAATCAAAGAGCTTGGAAGGCTAAAATACTTCTTGGGGATTGAGGTTGCACATTCCAAAGAAGGCATCTTTATATCTCAATAGAAGTATATCTCAGATTTGCTCAAGGAGACTGGAAAGAGTGGTTGTAAACCTACCACCACCCCTATGGACCCTAATTGCAAGATAGATGAGGCAAGAGATGTTGCGCCAGTTGATAAGGCCATGTATCAACGCTTATGTGGAAGGCTAATATACCTTGCACACACTAGGCCGGACATTGCTTTCCCTACAAGTGTCATTAGCCAGTTTATGCATGACCCTAGAGAACCACATATGCAAGCTGCACTCCACATATTGCACTATCTAAAAGGTTGTCCAGGGAAAGGCATCCTATTTAGAAGAGACAGAAATCTGACCTTAGAGGCCTACACTGATGCTGACTATGCAGGATGTATTGTTGATAGAAGGTCTATGTTCGCTATCGGGGCGGAGAGTGTATGTAATAGGAGAATAAAATAAAGCACAACTAGACTATCTCCCTGTCCCTAACAAATAATACAAGAATCCCCTCCCTTGTAGTAGTAGGGTAATTCAGGATCGAATCCACGAGGAGGTATGTCAGCGCTTCCTTTGTTGTACTCATGATCAAGGCTTTCGACCTCAGCAGACACTCGATATTGAGTATACAGGTCGATATCGACCTCAGTTCTGGTCGATTTCCTAGCGCTGTTCCTGCGGAAGACAAAACAGCAAGTCGACGTCGAGGAGAGACCTCGATATCGATGTTAGACCTCGATATCGACCCTTATGGTTGATTTCGATGCTTGTCACATAAACTGTTTTTGTAACCAATTTGTCGGAAAATGATCCGAAGAAAATAGAATGGAGAAGGAAGATGAACAGAAACAAAACTAAGACTTTTATGAAGAATTTAATTAATTAAAAGGCTTCCAAAGTCGGGGTTTCATGCCACAACGATAACAATGCAAGTTTCATGCTAAAGATATGAACTTTAATGTCTTTCCGTCAAATAACTTTCGTTATCAACACTTAGGTGATTAGAGGCTCTCGCATAATTCCTAAGAGTTACTATCCAATTCATGAGTAATTCAAGTTCGCAATATGAGTGGCTTTCGCTTCAACAATGCAAATAATGAATCTCCCTAACTTTCGCAAAGGATCATGCATGGGGTAGAAGACGGAATCGCATAAAAGTCATACCTTTGATGCACTTACCTCACATTGTTATCGTCGGGCTCACCCCGACCCTAGAAGTGGGTTGACTACTCGCTCCTCATCATGCACATCATCATCATTGTTATTGAAAGAAAGCTACTTTGAATTAAAACTCCGAAAGAAAGTACAACCGAACAAGCCACTCCACTCTCGCTTTACAACTCCACTCTCTCTTTACAACTCCACTCGGCCTCCTCTCTCTCTCTCTCTATTCTCTATTGCAACTGAAATTCTCTGCGAAAAATTGGATTTTTTTGGATATCTAAACTCAGCCCTATTGTCCTCTATTTATAGATGTCGATAAGGACTTGAAACCTTATCTTTATTCTCTAAGATAAACTAAAACAAAGTAAAAGCTAAAACTCAATGGTGAAATCAGCCTCCTCATGATAGATCTGGTGTTGATGATAGGAAATCTCGACCTTTGGATAGATATTGCAAGCATTGGATATAATTCTATCAAAATCGGAGTCGAATTCCTCTGCTGGCATGGTCGATATCGACCCTTGGACATCGATATCAACCCCTCCAAAATCTTATCTCGAGCTTCTCCTTCTCCTACTCAAACTAGCACTCGACTTCTATCAATTTGGTCGATCTGGTAGCATCGATATCGACCCCCAAACGTCGATATCGACCTCTTCTGTGTCGATATGCTCTGTTTTCTTTTCTGCTCGATTCCTATGTGTCTGATGTACTCGATGTCGAGGTCTTCAGTCGATTTCCACATCTTCAGAAGACTTCGAGTTCTTTTTCCGCTCTTCCGAATTCATCCATTTTCATCCTGTTTTCTGTGAAATCACATGGAAACTCGTGCAAACCCATATATTTGACATTTTAAGCATAAACTACACTATTCCCATGTTTTCCCATTAATGTGCGTGCAAAAGACAATAAAATGGATTCATATGTGCATAGAAAATATGGAAATTTGCGCGCACATCAAACACCCCACACTTAAGCTTGCTTGTCCCCAAGCAATACTTTTAATGGTCATTCAGGGGAAGAAAGTAAACCCTCAACATCATAGATTCATTTTTCATATGTCCCTACAATCAATTTCCATCCTCGAGAAGGTACTTATGTTAACCAAGTCCATGCATGTGCATAAAAGCAATTTCATACTCATAAAGGAGGTAATATGTAAAAAACAATTTTAGCGACATTGCATTAATAATCGAGAGGACTTTTTTCAAGCTTGTGAGAAGTGGATTGGTAAAAGGCTAAAGGTGGGCTAATATTTGGCCATGTGGTGTTAAATCCGGGGAAACATACTTTCTTTCCAAAATATTCCACATTTCTTCTTCATAATGTCTCACCTTTCACTCATTGTTCAATGCTTTTTTCAATACAATGCTTTTACCTCTCTAACCTTAGCACTGCCCTTCTCGCGAGTCGCAAACATGGGTGTCATGAATGGCCCCGGATACTTAGTACTTCGGACTCCTTACCTTGTGTCCCATCTCGCTGAACTAACATCTCAACGAGCAGGGTCGACCCACCTTTATCTCCTGAGGTGATCGGATTTTTTCTCGCTCATTTAATTTTCCATATTTCATAATTGTATCATTCCTGCCAACAACTTTATAAATGCTCAACTCCATATAACTCCAAAGATGACATCCATTCAAAAACTTTGTCCCCGGATAGGGTATAAGGTAAAAAATGGGCAATATGTGTATATGTGGAGCAATAATGATCATGATATGTCTCATATATGGCTTTGTGAATATGCCTAGGTAAGGCTAGGATATGAACTTTCCTTGTATGTAATTTTTATAAAAAGTCCTCCATCATCTTATCATGCACATGTCAAAAGCAACTTCAAATTTTCATCTCCTTTATGGTTTTCTCTAAAAATTTGCTTTTTATTGGGACTTCCCTTAACTAGGCAATCTCATGTTATATCTCTAATGAATCTAATTTTGCATCTAGAGCTCTTTTTTATACTTCCATGACTCTTTCTTTTCCAAAATTTTTGATGGGGGTCATTTTTCTCATTTTTTTTATGCATTAAAATAAATATGCAACTCTAATCTAAGTATGAATATGCAAGTAAGCCTTTCCTCCACCCCATACTTAAAATTTACAGTGTCCTCACTGTATTAGAACTAGGGTTAAGAAGAAAACTTACTAAACCGTCACAAATTTCAGGAGTCGAAGAAGACAACAGGGAAGGTCGATATCGACCCTTTACATCGATATCGATGTCTCTTTTGATTTCTGTTCAGGCTTCAGGGTGATTCGGCCTCGATCACAAACCCTATCACTGTCGACCTTAAGGTCGATTTCGATGTCTGACATCGATTTCGATGCCTTCTGTGTGCTTTTCTCTCTCCTGCAATTTGAAAACTAAACACAAAATATGCAAAATAATAAAGTGTCTAAAACCAAAACTAAGTCTTTGTTACAAGCTCTAGATTTTTAAGTCGCTAGACCGACTTCTTCTTTTGCGCTTCTCAAGGTGGCATCTGTAGAGCCCATGTGGCTTGGGCCTCAAATATCACTTCTTTCTTGTCCCGCAGCTGCATTCCACTGGGATTGATTTGATTCACCGTGAATGGACCTAAGTTCTTATCCTTGAATCTTGTAGGGAACCAATGGTCCTTAGACTTGGCAACATAGACCTTGTCTCCTATCTCATATTGGCTTGAATCATCATCGGATACCCTACATAAGCGCACATGCCAAGGCACACCTCTTCCAAATAATGATAAGTCCTTAATTGTAATTGAACAAGAGGAATCCGTACCTTGACTTACCTTCTTCTTAGTCTGTGGCTCAGGTCGATGTCGATGTTCGGAGGTCGATATCGACCCCTGTTGTACACCTGGAGGATCAGTCGATTTGGGTAGTTTTGACTCGATATGATCAGGTCGATTTCGACCCTCAGAGGTTGATATCGAGGTCTCCTTGTCTCCCTTCTCAGCGCTGATGGTGGTCGATTTCGATAGGGAATGGTCGATATCAACCCCTGACCCCGATTTCGATGCTTCCTCTTTTCCTCCGTCGACCCCATACTTATGACCTGTCACAGACTCTTGAACATTAGTGGTCGATATCGACTTACCTGGGTCGATTTCGATGTTCTATTGAGCCCCTTCGTTCAAGATTGCTTCAACTTTCTCTACTTGGGCTTCATTGATGGCTTTTATCTCCATTGGCCCTTGATTTTGCACCGTCTTGTTGAAGGAATACTCTATTACTTCATCACTAATTGTGAGTGAGAGTAATCCTTTCTTTGCGCTAATATTGGCATCAACGGTTGGTAGGAATGGCCTACCTAAAATAATTGGACAAGCAGGGTCCTCCGCTATGTCAACAACTAGGAAATCAGCAAGGACAAAGAATTTACCTACTTGTACTGGCACATCCGTCACTATCCCAGTTGGAATTACTACCGTATTGTTAGCCATGTACAATCTTGCATCCACGGGCTCCAGAGGACCTATCTTTACCTTGTGCCAAATGGTTAGTGGCATCATGCTAACGCTAGCGCCCAAGTCAACTAAAGCATTAAATTTGAATTGACCTAGACCTATAGCGATAGAAAACTTACCTGGGTCCGCCCGCTTTTGTGGTAGCTCCAACCTGTTGCATTCCTCTGCGATCTCAGAGAGCGATCGCTTCTTACCCAAGATGTCCTTAAGGAACCTTACATAAGATGGCATCTCGTGAAATGCCTCTGTGAATGGTATAGAAACATTAAGCCCTTGGAGCATCTTCACGAACCGTTGGAACTTCTTTTCCGCTGGGTCCTTAGTCACCTTTCTAGTTGGGAATGACAACACCTTCTTCCTTCCTATGGCTGCAGTGAGGTCGATATCGGCATCAGTAGGGTCGATATCGACTGGAGGAGTCGATTTCTGTGGTGACGCAAATTAGGGTCGACATCGACAGGAGGATCGACATCGATGTCACCTTGGTCGATATCGACAGGGGGGGTCGATATCGACGTCTGTTCTGGCTCCTTCTCCTCCGCTTTTTGCTCGGGCGTTTGTAATTGACGTCCACTCCTTAGGTTTACTGTCGCAATATGACCTGTGGTTTTGCCCTTTTGGTTGGGCACAGTGGATCCAGGGAGTGATCCGGACGCTTTGGGCATTGCTTCCGCCAATTGACTCATTTGAGTCTCCATGTTGCGCTTCCAAACGTCGATCTCCCCAAGTCTAGAATTGATGCCCTGCAGCTAAGTATGGACGGAGTTATTGGCTTGTTTGAACTCAGCGTGGTTCCTCCGTATCTCATCAAGGATGATTTGCAGGTCATCTTTCTTAGTCTCCCGCTCAGGGTGCCCTAGTGCCCTATATGTTGGGGGATCCATTTGATAGAACCTTTGATCACCCCAATTTTGTTGATTGCCCCCTCCATAGGGGCCTCTCGTCCATTTGACCTCCTCATGTTGTTCCGCCTTGGATACTTGCTCAGTATGTGGACAGGCACTGGTGTTATGCCTTATTGAACCACACTCCTGACAAGGTTGATTGTTGCTCAGGAACCTTACTTGCTTTTGAAGGCGGCGTGTTTGATCGTTATGGAATTGTTGCCGTACTTCAGGATCTATTTCCCTAAAGCGCTCCCACGCTTGTGCTAGGGTTTCACCTGGCTTTTGTTTGAAAGCCGTGATCCTTTGTCGTAGTATCGCCGTTTTAGAAGGTGGGAAGAATTTGTTCAAGAATGCATCTTTCACCTCTGCTCATGTCCTTAGCGATCTTGGAGCCAAACTTTCAAGCCATTGTAATGCCTTTCCTGCCAAAGACCATCGAAAAGATTTTAGTCGCACATACTCTAAGTTTACTCCATCAGCAACTGTTTCACATAAGTCCATAAAAGTAGAGATGTGTTGCAGGGGACATTCATTATGTCTTCCTTCAAAATTATTTCTTTTAATCTCAGATAGGAAGTTAATTTTCAATTCATAATTGGAGTGAGGAATTATAATGGCAGATTCAGGAACATGAAGCGGCGGATGCATGTATTGCATCGCCGTCTGTGGATACTGATTTAGCCGCTCTTGGGCTTGTCTGCGCGCATCCTCCTCCCTATCAGCACGGGCTTGCTCAGCAGCAGCAGCGGCCTTTTCAGCAGCGATTGTAGCATTGTGGTCCTCGATCTCCTTTCTCAACCGCTCTATGATCTCAGCCTGTGTCTCGTTGTCAGCCATAATGAGAATTGCTTTGTTGCGAAGATGGTAGAAACATTCAGGCTCGTCAATTGGTTCCAGGATAGGTCCGCGATCAGAACGTCACATAAACCTGCAGAACAAGCTTAGAAAAAAATCGTGATTAACTTAGGTGGCGATTGATTGCCTCCCCGGCAACGGCGCCAATTTGTTCGCTATCGGGGCGGAGAGTGTATGTAATAGGAGAATAAAATAAAGCACAACTAGACTATCTCCATGTCCGTAACAAATAATACAAGAATCCCCTCCCTTGTAGTAGTAGGGTAATTCAGGATCGAATCCACGAGGAGGTATGTCAGCGCTTCCTTTGTTGTACTCACGATCAAGGCTTTCGACCACAGCAGACACTCGATATCGAGTATACAGGTCGATATCGACCTCAGTTCTGGTCGATTTCCTAGCGCAGTTCCTGCAAAAGACAAAACAGCAAGTCGACGTCGAGGAGAGACCTCGATATCGATGTTAGACCTCGATATCGACCCTTATGGTCGATTTTGATACTTGTCACAGAAACTGTTTTTGTAACCAATTTGTCGGAAAAGGATCCGAAGAAAATAGAATGGAGAAGGAAGATGAAAAGAAACAAAACTAAGACTTTTATGAAGAATTTAATTAATTAAAAGGCTTCCAAAGTCGAGGTTTCATGCCACAACGATAACAATGCAAGTTTCATGCTAAAGATATGAACTTTAATGTCTTTCTGTCAAATAACTTTCGTTATCAACACTTAGGTGATTAGAGGCTCTCGCATAATTCCTAAGAGTTACTATCCAATTCATGAGTAATTCAAGTTCGCAATATGAGTGGCTTTCGCTTCAATAATGCAAATAATGAATCTCCCCAACTTTCGCAAAGGATCATGCATGGGGTAGAAGACGGAATCGCATAAAAGTCATACCTTTGATGCACTTACCTCACATTGCTATCGTCGGGCTCACCCCGACCCTAGAAGTGGGTTGACTACTCGCTCCTCATCATGCACATCATCATCATTGTTATTGAAAGAAAGCTACTTTGAATTAAAACTCCGAAAGAAAGTACAACCGAACAAGCCACTCCACTCTCGCTTCACAACTCCACTCGGCCTCCTCTCTCTCTCTATTCTCTATTGCAACTGAAATTCTCTGTGAAAAATTGGATTTTTTTGGATATCTAAACTCAGCCCTATTGGCCTCTATTTATAGATGTCGATAAGGACTCGAAACCTTATCTTTATTCTCTAAGATAAACTAAAACAAAGTAAAAGTTAAAACTCAATGGTGAAATCAGCCTCCTCATGATAGATCTGGTGTTGATGATAGGAAATCTCGACCTTTGGATAGATATTGCAAGCATTGGATATAATTCTATCAAAATCGGAGTCGAATTCCTCTGCTGGCATAGTCGATATTGACCCTTGGACATCGATATCGACCCCTCCAAAATCTTATCTCGAGCTTCTCCTTCTCCTACTCAAACTAGCACTCGACTTCTATCAATTTGGTCGATCTGGTAGCATCGATATCGACCCCCAGACGTCGATATCGACCTCTTCTGTGTCGATATGCTCTGTTTCCTTTTCTGCTCGATTCCTATGTCTCTGATGTACTCGATGTCGAGGTCTTCAGTCGATTTCGACCTCTTCAGAAGACTTCGAGTTCTTTTTCCGATCTTCCGAATTCATCCATTTTGATCCTGTTTTCTGCGAAATCACATGGAAACTCGTGCAAACCCATATATTTGACATTTTAAGCATAAACTACACTATTCCCATGTGTCCCATTAATGTGCGTGCAAAAGACAATAAAATGGATTCATATGTGCATAGAAAATATGGCAATTTGCGCGCACATCAGTCTACAACAGGATATTGCATTTTTCTTGCTGGAAATCTGATTGCCTGGAGAAGCAAGAAACAAGGGGTTGTTGCACGGTCTAGTGCTGAATCTGAATTCAGAGCTGCTGCCTATGGCATTTGTGAGTTATTATGGCTTCGAATTATTCTCAATGACTTGAAGATCAAGTGGGAGGATCCTATGAAGCTATATTGTGACAATAAATCTGCTATCAGCATTGCTCATGATCCTATTTAACATGACAGGACTAAGCATGTTGAGGTAGATAGACACTTCATTAAGGAAAAAATTGAGGCTGGAATGATCAAGATCAGTTACATTCCAACACAACTACAACTTGCAGACTTGCTTACCAAAAGTCTTCATTGTAGCCGGTTTCAAGAGCTTAGTTCCAAGCTGAGAATGGAAGATCTTTACAAACCCAGCTTGAGGGGCAGTGTTGGATAAATAATAAATTAATGTCAAAAAGTTAGCTGTATTTTACTTGTAAGTTGTGTTAGGCAGACATAGCATTTATTAGCATTTCTAGTCTACTTTTAGACATAATTATTATGTTCTAGGTAATAGGTATCAGATGCAATTACTCCTTCAACTTTCAGATTGTAACCCTAAGACTTCCATCATCTTTTGTATATTTATTCTGGGTTTTCTCCCATGGTAATGTATTGAGAAATATTCTCTCTCTCAGACTTACTCACACTCCTCCAAGAATAAGCAGATCAGAAATCTTCCCTCTCACAACATATCTTCTGGGAACTCGGTTTCTTCTTTGAAAGGATCCGTTTGAGACAATTGGAATTGCATGGCTTTGTTTGGGTATACGTTATCAGCCATCATTCTCTCTCTAAGTTTGTAAGTAGGCAAGTTGGAGTTTGCGTAGGCCTGGAGCAATGCTTAGAATGGGCGTGCCCGGCTAGTATAGCCAGCTTGTCTCATCCTGTGTAACATTTTCTCTGTATTATGGACATCTCCTATCTGGGCATATTTCTCCGTGATGCACAAGTAAGAACTGAACATTGGCTTCAGTCGATCACACTGTTGTGTCGCTGCTTGTGTTAGTATGGAGTCTGCTTTCTCTACCTCTCCAGCTTCAATGTAGAGTTTGACAAGTCCATCGCAGATGTGAGGCCCAATTTGGCATCCGCTCTCACCCATTCTCCTCATAAGATCTTTGGCCTTTTTTAGCATATTATTTTTTTCATACACATTTAACATAGCAGAATAATGCTTCATAGTGAGCTTCCTTGCCTTCGCTAATTTATCAAAGACTGCCTCTGCCTTGTCTACCTGATTCAGCACACCCCAGGCGTTCATAATAGCAATCCATCCATGGCACTGAGGTTCTTGCTCGCAAATCTTCCAAATCCTTTCCACTTCATCTGCCTTTCCCATGCTAGCATAAAGTGAGATGACTGGGATCACAAATTTAGACAACGAATTAGTATGCTTCAAGTTGCAGCCTTCAATAACAGACTCGGCCTTCTCATTGAGCCCGACTGCAGCATAGTGCTTAGCCATAGTGAGTTTTGTGAACAAATCAGGCACAAAGCCTTCAGCCTTCATCTTCTCCATGATCTCATCCATTCCGGCCATGTCACCTGCCATGCCTTTGGCATCAATCAAGAGCTTGTATGTTAGACGTGTTGGCTTGACATTTTCCTTCTTCATATAAAGCAGCACATCAGCTATTTTCTTTTTGTTATTCCTCTTGTATATGAGTATCATTTGGTTAAATGTGCAAGCCGAGATAGCAAACCTTGATTGCTTCATTTTTTCAAATAGCATCTCGGCTTTCTTGAGGTTGTCCGAGGATACATCATTTGTAAGCATGGTCCGGTATATTAATTCTCCTCTAAAGGACTCGGGTATCTATTCAAGGTAGCTCTCTGCCTTCTGAAGACTGTGTACTTTGACAATTAAACCAATCCGGACAGCATAATCTCGCTCATTAAAGTCAAGCGGATTTTTTTCTTCCAACCACTCTGAAAACTGTAAGATCCAAATTGAAAACAAAATGTGGAATGCATGCTTATTAGATAAAATAAAAACCAATTATAGAAATAATAGCCACTAAAATACACTCAAGAATTTCTATGTGATTTCACCAACGTCATATGTGTGGACCATTAATGTGGCTAGGCATGTGCCTTCCACACGTGGTTTCGAGTTTTTATCTTTTTGGTTAACTACGTAAAATCTAATCTAAATTAGGAAACTTTGCATACAATCACGAGTTAAAAAAAACTTGCATTCAGCCACCTATAATTCATACTCGAGTAGCAATTCACCAACCAAGTCATTTTCGCTCAAAATGACAAAAACAACCCTAAATTAGACACATGGAGTGTAAGTGAGGGGTATTTTTGACACATTGCCCTTTTTTCTTAGCATTTTCCTAGGCTAAATCGATACATACAAGTATTGAAGTGCTAACAGTGTGTGTGTGGGGTTTTTACCCTCGGTCATTTTTTATATATATAAAAGTAAATACCCATTTAATTCTCAAGTTTATCCTCGCAACTAAAAGCCTAGAGTTCAGCCTCAAGCTAAAAAGATTTAGCAACTCTGAAGTAATTCAAAGCTGGGGCTTTTCCTTTCAGCAACAAAGCTGCCAACACTATTTTAGACTCATATGTCACTCAAGAAATGCTACAATAAACAAAACTAAATAGGAACTATCATAACATAGGTCAAAATAGATGTACCTGTAAGGCCTTACTATATATCAGATTCTTCAAAAGCGTCACCATGGCATATGAGATATCAGAGGTTTCCAAGGTCTTGCCTTCTGATACATAGTTGTCCAAAGCAGTATGAACAGATTTAGGCTCATTTAGGAGCACCCCTGAAAGATCCAAGGAAGTCCCTTTCTTCTGCGATGAGTGGCCACACCAAAGAAACGACGCTCAATAGCTAGTTTCAACTCACTTCCAGAAGACCATCCAACATCATCCTCATCAGACAGATATGATTCAGAAATCAATTCACTTTCATCATCATGCAAGTAACTATTCTCATTTGAATTGGATGCTTCAGTATCATCAAGCTCAGAGAACCCTTCATCCAGACCACTATGTTCCTTCCTAATCCTATTGCCTTCCGCATCATGTGATGATAGATAACAGGCACTCAAAGAGAACGTAGGTGGACTCTTTACAGTTGAGTAGAATTTCATAGATCTTAAACATGCATCAGGTGCAAACTTTGGATTTTCTACATCGGCGAATTCATATTGAACATATTTTCCAATTAGTTCTAGCCTAGAGCAAGTGCTTATAGCTCCTATTCTGAGCTTTCGTATCCTGAATAAAGTCAAAACAAGACAAAATCTTGTCAGATGAGCTTCTAATGGCAACTTTGAATGGTTAAACATCGAAGACCAGTAAAGACAGTTCTCCAATACACAGGAAAACAACACGCCAAAGTTTTTACATGAATGGCAAATTGGCAATCATAAGTATTTATTGCTGTCATACTTAATGAAGTGATGAACTGAGTCTTGTTAAACTAAAAAAATCTAGTGATTTCATTAGGCATTAATTTGTTAGAACAAAACACTACAGTTGAAACACAATCAGCCGTAACAAAATACCGTCTTTATCTGAACTTGGGAGTTAGCAGCAGAAGTTTAAATTACTACATCCTTCACACTTGTCCCATAGAACGAATACGGGATTGAAAAAAACTCAATGAAGCAGATATTATACAGCAAAAATGGAATCAAAATCAGTAAACGAAATCAACATCCATAAACGAGTTCCACAGTAGTTCCACTGCTGAGTGCAGAGAGAGAAATAGAGAGTTACCTGACATAATTTAAGCAATTTCGTGCCAACATGATAAAGTCAGGTAATTGCAGGCCCAACAATGGCGGAAATAAGAACGCAACGGGGAGAATAAACCCTAACGGAAGATTTAAAAAACAACTAGTCTTATTCACCCGCGTGTTACGCGGCATTTTAATAAATATTATTTTATTATATATATATATATATATATTATCCTTGAATTTTTTTTATAATTAAATTATGAAGATAAAAATAATTTGATTGAAAACGTTCTAGGAAATCAATATACAATCCATTAAAATATATTAATTAAATAAATAAAATCATTAACAAATTTAAAGGTAAAATTAAACAAAATTGTGTTGCAACTTTATAACTCCACTAATGAATTTATCCAAATATATTATTATTTAATAATTCAAGTTTCTTCTATAACTCCACTAATAAATTTACATTAAAATAAATGTTTTTATAAAGATGTGGATAACTATTTAAATTTATGTCTTTTGTATTAATTAAGAAATATCTTATACCAGTAATAATATATATATATATATGATAAATCTTTCTTATATTGAATAAATACTCAGTTGCTAGGAACTTCCATTTATTTTAATAGATTAGTGTAAATCAATTTAAATAGGTTAAAAATATCATTTATATGAAATAAATACTTACTTTTTAGTATATTATAAAAAAAGTAATTATATATATAATAGAAAAGATATTATTTGATTCAGTTATATTTTTTTGTTAATTAATGTGGATAAAAATATATAAAAATATTTAATTGATGTGGTTAAAAGATATGAGTCAAATTACACCAAAAAATGACACATAAGTGAATTTGACCCAAGATAAACACATGGACTCCAGTCCAAAGCCTCTTTTTAGTGTATATAATATTATTTATACAGATTATTAAATTATGTTAAAAAATTAAAACATAATTGATATTAATAATACGGAGTACCTATTTTTATACATAGGTAATAGTATTGTATAAGTATTTGTATATTCAGTGGCTTAAAAATGGCTAAATTAAGGAATTTGCTTCAAGTAATATAGCCCTTTAAAATACAAAAATATTTATTTTAATTTTTTAAAAATTTCTAAAATTAGGGTACCAAATAAAAAGTCCAACTTCATGAATCATTGTTGATTTGAATCCGTATATCAATAAATTATATGATTTAATATATTGAGATGAAATCAAACTAACAAAAAAAACTTTTTTTAAAGGGTCCATATATGAAAACCCATAAAAAATTCTACTTTACCTAATTTCAATTTTTCAATAGCTAGAAATTCTTTCGAAAGTTTGAAAAGAGTTAGTACTTAGTACGGAAGTTTTCATTTATTTTAAAATTAAAGTGATCGTTATGAATTATATACATAATTTTTTGGTGCTTTTCTAAGATATATTGATAAGGTTTTTTAGTTTATTAAATTTCATTGGATTTATTAAAATAACTCAAAAAAATGATCAAAATATAACTAATCAAGATATGATAAAATTTGGTTATTTAAATCAATTGTGATTGTTAATAATATAAGTTAAATCAAGATATGATATTTTTAGCTAATCAAAGCTAAAAAAACGTGTGGTATACCAGTGGTGGAATCATGTGTGGCATATTAATAACGTTATAAGTAGATTAAAAGATGGGAAAATTTGGTAAGTCTCCATATTTTGGGCAAAAATTAAGCCCTATGACAAAAGGGGGAATAAATTAGGAGGGTGTCCATATTTTCCAATTTTGCCCATGCCTCCCTATTCCCGTTTCTTCCTTCATTTTCACGCAAGCTCACAAACGTAGCACCGCTCGGCAGAGGCAAGGCGTGATTTCGATCTGGATTCCAATCTCGAGCAAAGCTATTGATTTCAGCCCCAATTATCGACGATTTCGAGCTCTTCAATCAGATCTGAAGAGAAATCTGTTCGACCACACCATTGTCACCCAAAAATCGATTTTCAACAGGTAATTTTCTTATAATCTGTAATCTGGTATAATACGAATGCGTTGATTAAAGTACTGTAATTGGGAGCACAATTGTTGTCTGAGTTGCGGATTTGGAGAACAATTTGGAAAACAATTGATTACATTAGCAGAAACTGAACAACTATCATCGATTTTGACATCAGATGGGGATTTTGATCTACGTTGCTGATGTTGTGATTATAGAACTGTAATCTAGATTGAATTGTTGATGTAGTTGCTGATCTAAGATGCTGGTTTCGTGATATAAGGAGTTGCTGATTTCGTGACTCTCCTGATGTAACCAAAATTACACTGTAACCAACATGTTGATATTTGAGTTTGAGTGCATCTGTGTACCTGTAATCACTGTATTTCTTAGATTTAATCAAAAGTAATGCACTTCAATACTCTACTATAGATATATAAGAATAGGTATCTGAGATAACAAAAAATAGTTTCTGTCATCAAAGTATATTTCTGAAATTTAATACGTGTCACCAATGATCAGGTACAATGGAGGCCAATCTGTTAACAGTAAAATTTGGAGGAGAATGGAAGTTGGAAGATGGTGATTTAGTTTTTGCTGGGGATGTGTCATCAAAGGTAATTGTCATCAGGCAGATTGTAACTCTGTATGAGATGAAGTGTGAGATACTGAACAGATTCACAACTAGTGACAATTTGTCTCCTACTCTTCAATTCAGTCACTTGCATCCATTCAAGAAAACTACTGAGCCGTTTTCAATTGAGAATGACACTGATTTGAGGAGTTTTTTGCAAATTAATGAATTTAAGGGAGTGAATTGGACATTGCCTTTATATGTTACAACTGCGAAGGAAATCACTGAAGAACAGGTTACAAAATCTATACATGATGAAAATCAATTGGCATTACAGGCTTACAGCTCTGCCAAGGTTACAAATGTCATGGAAGAGGACTTTGATGTGCAGGATGAAGATGTAGAATGCATAAATGATGGTTGTGATATGGATGGTAATGGAGATGACACAGGGATTGAAAGTCACATTAGTGGCAGTACAATGTCCACAAAATATACAGCACCACCTATAAGTGGAAGAAAGTGAGAAATTCTTATATTTTAGGGACAACTGTTCCGAACAAAGGAAGATCTAAAAAATACTGTTGAATTGTTGGTTGCACAAGAGATGTTTGCTTACAAAGTGAAGAAGTCAACACCATGTTATTACATAACAGTTTGTGTCGATGAGAGCTGCACCTGGAAAATTCATGGCGCCATACTGGGTGGTTCAACTGTATTTATAATTAAGAAATACTTTAAGGAGCATACCTGTAGCATGGAAGTACGAATAGGAAAGCAACGCCCTATAAAATACAGAATCATAGCTGAAAGGATCAAACACAGGTGACATAGACTACAATCAATTCTTTATTACATATTTTATATTTTTATTCACTGTAATCATGCTTCATTTCATATTTTATTCACTGTTTTACATAATATATACGATTTTGTAGATGAGAAATAGGGTCCAACTCCAAGACAAATTAGAAACACGATGAGGAATGATTTCAAACAGAATGTTAGCTACTGGAAATCTTGGATGGCTCGTGATTTCGCAATGGAGATGACAATGGGGACAGCAGAAGAAAACTATAAATGAGTGTCATCATATTGTTGGGTCCTGAAGCAAGCAAATCCTGGAACTGTCACCTTCATTGAAGTTGATAGCAACTCAAAGTTCAAGTATGTGTTCATTGCCTTTGGACCATGTATCTGAGCATTTCCAATCCTACGAAAGGTACATATTCATTTCATAAGAAAAAATTACTGTCACTAAATAATTACTGAATACAATTCAATTGTACAGGTGCTTGTGGTAGATGGTACATTTCTAAAAGGAAAATACGGAGGGACTCTTCTCACAGCTTCTGCACAAGATGCAAATCATCAAATATACCCTAATGCCTTTGTAGTGGTTGACTCAGAAAACAACGCCTCTTGGGAGTGGTTCTTCAACAAGCTAGCAACAGTCATCCCATCAAGTGAAGAGCTGGTTTTTGTTTCTGACCGTCATCAAAGCATTGCGAGAGCTTTAGAGTTGATTTACCCAAATGCTAAGCATTATTACTGCAGATGGCACTTGAAGCAAAATATAATGGCAAAATTCAAGAAGAATATACTCTGTCAGTGGTTTGAAAGCGTAGCAAACAGTTACACAGAAGATGATTTCAATAACTACTTTGGTTGCATCAGTAATACAAATAGCAAGATGGAGAAATATCTTGAAGAATTACAGTTTCAGAAACGGGCAAGAGCTTATTCAAAAGGTGACAGGTACAATATGATGACTTCAAACAATGAAGAATCATTAAATAATGTCTTTGGTTTGGATAGATCATTCCCAATTATAGGCTTACTGAATGCAATCAGAGAGAAGATAACAAAATGGTTCAATGAGCGCAGAAATGAATCTGAAAACAACAGCTTTGAGCTTCCAAATAAGATAAGTGATATAGTGTACATAAGATGCAGTGATGCAGGCATGTACACTGTCAAGCACCTCAATAAATTCCAGTTTAAGGTTGTCGGTGGGATGAAAAGGGTTATGGTTGATTTAAAGGAGAACTCTTGTTAATGCAAGGTATTTGATTTTGAAAAGACACCTTGTGTACATGCTCTTGCTGTCATCAGGGACAAAAAACTGAGTGTTATGAGGTTGATGGACGGTTTTTAGTCGCGTAAACCGTATCAAAATAAAACTCAAACATACAAACTAGCATAGGAAGTAAGTAAGAGGTCGATCCCACAAAGAATCAAGTATTCCTTTGCAATGTGTATTTACCAATTAGTGAAAAGGGGGTTTTTGGGTGATTGAAATACGAAAGAAAACAAAATAAACTATAAACAAGTTGATGCAAAACAGTTTAGAGAAGATCGATCTACCTACAATTTTCCACTTTATTTGGTCGAAACGATCATTGTAACTTCTTCTCGTCCTATTAAGTTCCCTACGAATGCCCTTGTCCCGACCTAATATAGTTACTATTCCAATCAGTCTTAGAAACCCTTATCAATCGAACAGTCCCTGAAGAAAGATTTAACCCAATTGATAGCTTTAAGTTCAGAGATTAACCAAGGTATTTGCAGTCCCTAAAGAGAGATTTAACAACCCATCCAACTTCCTACCTATCCAATTAGTTCAATCAGCCCTAAAGGGATAAGTTTGCCACTTGTGTTATGGTTCGCAATCAGGAATCTACAAAACCGTAGCAGTTGAATTGATTCTACTAAGTTGATCAGGCGAGATAGAATAAAACAATCAAACATTCAAGCACAAGGAAGTTGAAACATTCAATATAAGAAATAAGGAACAAGATTTAGAAACTCACAACTCAATCCAAACAAAGCTTCAAATCGTAGATAGAACGAAGAGAGTTTAGCCGCCCATGGCGAACATCGCTCTCAATCTCCCACTAAAATCGTCTTGAATCCTAATCTAATGAATGAATGGAAACCTAGGGCTAAGCCCTCTCTCAATTTCGTGCCCTTTTCGTGTCCCAGTCGGCCAAAAAGACAAAGATAGAATAAATAGGGTTTTGGACAGAAAACGCGTCGCTCTGGGCAAATGCGGCAGCCGCTGCATATTGCTGCGCCCGCAGTATATGGCAGCGCCTGCTGAATCAGTCTTTTACGGAAAATTCAGGTCGAATCAGCTCTCGACGTTAACAGAAAAGTTGTAGCTCTCTAAAAGAGCTTTCCAACGCATGGTCATAATAGTCAATCAGACAACCGAGGCCTCCAGAAAGTGCAAAACAAGTTCAGCATGTCTGGCAACAACTTCTGCAGACTTGTTCTTCGTTTAGGCTCGCTTCTTCTTCTCATGACCTCTTTAGATCTTCATGTAAGCTTCCTCGATCAACTAGACATCCTCATCTAATGCTTCATCAACCCATGTCTCCTCCTCGGATCCACAGTTACCTGAAATAATCAATAAAAACGTGTAGATTCCGACTCCACCACCATAGAGAGCAAATATACAAATTATACTTAACCCATGTATGATATGCATCATAACTAAGCTAAATGCAACCTATTATGACCATCTAAATGCGTTCTATCAAACTCCCCCACACTTAAGCTTTTGCTTGTCCTCAAGCAATCAAAAACAAATGTAGAATTAATCCTCTCACAAATAAGATCTTCATGCTATAGTTTTAGAAAAGCAACATCAAGCAATAGGAGCCATGAATAAGAGAACAAATATCCTAGCAAATATATGAGCGATCCAATAGTAAAGGCAAATTTAATCCAACCTCACTGGGATAATGTGTTTCACTCAAGCTCTCATGTGTTTAGGTTTTAAAGTCCAACTCTCAACTCAATCCAAAATGCTCTATACACCGTGAAAGTCATCACTTGCAAACAACATCATGAGGACTTTTATAGGGTTGTAATGGGGCTTTGGTAGGAACATAAGGCATGAGAAATATTTAGGCTTGTGGTGCTAAAAATCTGGGAAATAGGAACAACAACCAACCAGAACAACACCAAAACTTCCATACTTCGCAAACCATTCCAATAACATAAACTCCAATACACATTAATAAGCGCTCTTCGATTTCAATAACCATACAACTCATGCAATTTTTCCATTTGGATGATGACTTCTTTTCTTTTCTTTTATGCTTACTTTTGCCCCTAGGTGAATTTTATCCTCCCTAAGTCCAAGCTTACTAGACTTTTACTCCTAAGTGGATTTTATCCTCCTTAGGCCCCTAGTAATAAGTCATCTCTATTATGCAAGAAGGGTTACCTTATTTCGGCTATGCCTCTCGCAATGCACAACCATACATACATCATCTCCACTCAAAGCAACTCCAACATAAAGATTTTTCACCAATTCTCCTCCTAATTCCCTGATAGGGTCAGGCTAATCATTGGCTATGATATATTTTTGTGGAGCTATTAAAAAGAATAGGCTTTAAGGCTCAGCTGGGCTTCAAGCAAAGGATAATGCAAAGGGTAGATAAGGTATAATACGACTAAAGAAAACATGCCTCAATCATTTGAAATTCACAAGCAACAAACATGTGCAATACGATATTTAAATAAGAAGCATATGGAGAGTATAATCACACAATAAAAGCAAAATGGAATAATATGTAAAGTCCCTATAAGGCCAAAACAAACTCACAAGGGTTATATTTTTGCTAGATTTCAATTAAACCTCAACTATGAAACATACTTGCTCAATTATATTCTCAAATCATGCTCTAAAAATCATTTTCAAGCAATTCAATCAAATCATGGGATTTATGCAATAAGATCATAAAAATAAATTAAAGGACAAACTAAACCAAGATGGGTATCTTTAATAACACCTAAATGCAATGCATGATATTTTTGTGATTTTTTTTCAATGTGATATATGAGTAAAAATAAATATGAAAACATAAATAAACATGATATGCAAACTCTATCTATATGAAATGCGATCCCTCCCCCACACTTAAACTTTTCATTGTCCTCAATGAAACATAAAAGACAACAAAAAAATAAAAACATAGAGGGAGAGATGAGTGAAATACGCACAATGTGGTGGAAGGATCTCCTTTCAAATAGTAGGCTGATACGTCGGATCTGAGCATTGCGGCGGGTTAAAGGCGGCGACCTTTCCTGAAAGGTTAGTCTATCCAAAAACTAAAAACAACCATCTAATGCCTAATGGAATTATTGAAAAGAAAACTAGCTAACTAGGAATTGAAATAACTAAATTAGAAAAATTACCTCGGGTTGCCTCCCGAGAAGCGCCTTTCTTTAGTGTCATTGGCTTGACTTATTCTCAATCTCAAGATCTTATCTATCAGACATCATCAAGGCCCTCAGTAGCCTATCATATTCCTGTGCACACATCTTACAAAGAACATCATAGCACAATAGATTGAAGGCATAAAATATGAAATTCAAAAACACTTTCAGTCTATCAAAGAGTCTAGCATGACTCTCTGCTGAAGGAATATGATACCACCAACACAGTTCCACTGGTGGCTTCTCAAAATAGCAATAAAAAGGATCAACATAATCACCATTACCTTCCAAATTGCAAAAGTTTACCTTTATTACCTCTTGAGCCTCAGCTGATGGCTCTAGACTTGGTTCATCAATGGGCAAGCTCATGATGGATGTTGCAGATGGAGTAGGAGACATGTCACATGTAACCTCATGCGTCGACTCATGAGATTCCAAGTCAGGAAGCACTAGACCCTCTCCTCCATCGTCGAAGACACTATCGTTGTCTGCAGCCAATTTCTCCTCTTCTTCTTCGAAGCTCCTTTCTTTCTCACCTTTTACACTTAAAAGTTGAATGAGTTGGTTCATCTGATTCTCCAAGTTTTTACAGCAGCTCATTTTTACTTCCTTCAACTGCTGTACCATGATGTACACATTTGCACCTTCTTTTATTGCATCTTTTGACTTCATATTTCATTCGATCTCCAAAGAAAAGGTTCAAAAGAATATAAACTTGTGTAAGAATGGGCTAAAATGCAAGAAATAGAGTCCACACAAGTTTTGAGCTAACCATGCAGGAATTCGAGCGAAAACAGAGTCAAAACGGAGAAGCCAAGTGAAGCTGAGCAGAGGTAGATATCGACCCTAGACCCAGATATCGACCTCTGGGGTAGATATCGACCTTCAACATAGATATCGACTTCAACATAGACATCAAGTAAAGCTGAGAAGAGGTAGATATCGACCTCAGACCCAGATATCGACCCCCAGTGTCGATATCGACCCCCATATCGACCTTCAACATAGAAATCGACCGGAGCTGAACAAGTCGAGCAGGAACAGAGACCTCGATATCGACCTCTGGTGTCGATATCGACCCCTGATCTCGACAGAAGATAGACTCGGATTCGAGATGTGGATTGGAACTATATCTTCAAGGAGGCACGGGATTATCTCATACTTTCAAGATAGATAGCAGCTGAAGTTATATTTATCTTTTCCTTTAAAGTTTTATCAAAATAAAAGACCTATCCTAATTGTTCGGATAGAGTTATTAGTTTAGATAGGAGTTACAATCCTCGGATAGCAAGGATTAGTAGCCTATAAATAAAGCCTTAGGGGCTGATTTGTTAGATCATCCAATAATCCAATCATAGAACAACCCAAGACGAAGACAATAGAGTTAGAGTTAGAGAGAAGTTTTAGGTTTTGACGTTTGCGAAAGTTGACGTTGAGTTGTAAAGCTTCGGAGTTTATTTTAATGCAAGTTTCTTCCTTTCAATTGACGATGAATTCCATGATGAGAAGCGAGTAGTTCCCCAAAGCTCTTAGGGTCAGGGTGAGCCCGACGTTAGCCATGCGCGCTTGAGGTAAGTATTTGATGTTGATATCGTTGTGTCTATCTCTCCTCCTACGATTCTATGTTTAGTCCTAATCGAAAGAAAAGGTATTCATGCTAACAACTTGAGTTATAAACATAAAATTGGTAGAGACAATTAGGTTTATTTGAAAGAGTAATCCTAAGAGTTGGTGTACGGCGAAAGCTTGTCCCTCGGGTGAAATAGCGCAATTGTCCATCTTATTTATCTCATCGCATGCATTGGTTAACGTTGTGGTAAACCCTAATCCTAGGAGTTGCTTTTTACATAAGTTAATTCAGCAAAACCCACTGTTTTATTTCTGCTCATCCCTTCTCATCCATTCTTAAATCTTCGGCCTTTCTTTGCCGACAAGAAACTAACTCACTGCAGGGAGACATCGATATCGACCCCAGACGTCGATATCGACCACTGAGTTCGTCGACAGTTTTCTGAGTCGACGACGAACATCGCTGCGGAGTTTGCTGAGCATCGATATCGACCCTTCTGTGTCGACTGGCAGTCTTCTGAGCCAGTCGATTTCGTGGACTGACATCGATATCGACCCCCACCAGTCGATATCGACCACTTTTTTTTTTGTCTTTGCAGGTCTTCTGTTGCAGAGAACATCGACAGCCGAGGTCGACATCGAGGCCCAAGGTCGAAATCGAGGCTTTTGGTCGACGCAGACGTGAGATTTCCAAAAGCTACTAGGATCCCGCTGACACGCCTCCTCGTGGATCGATCCTGAGTACCCTTCCACTACAACGGGAGGAAGTCTTGTAATTATTTGCTTAGGCCAGGAGTCGATTTACGTTTATTACATCTTTATTATTTGTAATTACTTGACATATCATCCTCCTGCAACAACATACCACTTGTGTGAGAGTGTGAAATGGATCCTCCAGGTGTGTGACAGAGTCCTCCATTGGCGGAGAAGACGAGGCGAGCAATTCTTCCTGTGCAACGTGGTAATCCATGTAACAAAAAAAATCCCACAACCCCGACAATCCTCCTAACCACTTCAGGCCTCCGTTGCTCAGGTGCTCAGCAAAAGCTCGCGTCTCAACAGTCATCCCATCCATTATGCACATAATCATATCTCGGATGCTGAATTGATAACCCCATGAACCAAGGTCATCAACAAACTCATGCAATCTAGTGAAGTATTGGTGAAAGTTCTCACCTTCAAACTGCGCTAACCTCAACAACTTGAAAAAGATAGTGGCAAAGGCGTCGTGAACCGTAAGATAGACTCACAACGGGTTAGATATATGCACAAAAATCAATAAATACACAAAACAAAGAAATAAACTTGATTCCCCGGCAACGGCGCCAATTTGATGGACGGTTTTTAGTCGCGTAAACCGTATCAAAATAAAACTCAAACCTAAAAACTAGCATAGGAAGTAAGTAAGAGGTCGATCCCACAAAGAATCAAGTATTACTTTGCAATGTGTATTTACCAATTAGTGAAAAGGGGGGTTTTTGGGTGATTGAAATAAGAAAGAAAACAAAATAAACTATAAACAAGTTGATGCAAAACAGTTTAGAGAAGATCGCTCTACCTACAACTATCCACTTTATTTAGTTGAATTGATATTGTAACTTCCTCTTGTCTTTTTAGTTTTCCTATGAATCCCCTTGTCCCGACCTAATATAGTTACTAGTCCAATCAGTCCTAGAAACCCTTATCAATTGAACAGTCCCTAAAGAAGGATTTAACCCAATTGATAGCTTTAAGTTCAGAGATTAACCAAGGTATTTGCAGTCCCTAAAGAGAGATTTAACAACACATCCAACTTCCTACCCATCCAATTAGTTCAATCAGCCCTAAAGGGATAAGTTTGCCACTTGGGTTATGGTTCGCAATCAGGAATCTACAAAACCCTAGCAGTTGAATTGATTCTACCAAGTTGATCAGGCGAGATAGAATAAAACAATCAAACATTCAAGCACAAGGAAGTTGAAACATTCAATATAAGAAATAAGGAACAAGATTTAGAAACCCACAACTCAATCCAAACAAAGCTTCAAATCGTAGATAGAACGAAGAGAGTTTAGCCACCCATGGCGAACATCGCTCTCAATCTCCCACTAAAATCGTCTTGAATCATAATCTAATGAATGAATGGAAACCTAGGGCTAAGCCCTCTCTCAATTTCGTGCCCTTTTCGTGTCCTAGTCTGCCAAAAAGACAAAGATAGAATAAAGAGAGTTTTGGATAGAAAACACGTCGCTGAACTCTGAAATGCGTCGCTCTGGGCAAATGCGGCGGCCGCGGCATATTGCTGCGCCCGCAGCATATGGCAGCGTCTGCTGCATCAGTCTTTTACGGAAAATTAAGGTCGAATCAGCTCTCGACGTTAACAGAAACATTGTAGCTCTCTAAAAGAGCTTTCCAACGCATGGTCATAATAGTCAATCAGACAACCGAGACCTCCAGAAAGTGCAAAACAAGTTCAGCATGTCTGGCGACAACTTCTGCAGACTTGTTCTTCGTTTAGGCTCGCTTTTTCTTCTCAGGACCTCTTTAGATCTTCATGTAAGCTTCCTCGATCAACTAGACATCCTCATCTAATGCTTCATCAACCCATGTCTCCTCCTCGGATCCACAGTTACCTGAAATAATCAATAAAAACGTGTAGATTCCGACTCCACCACCATAGAGAGCAAATATGCATATTATACTTAACCATGTATGATATGCATCATAACTAAGCTAAATGCAACCTATTATGACCATCTAAATGCGTTCTATCAGAGGTATATTAGCAGCTACTACAAAATTGAAGCTTGGAAATTGGCTTATCATGAGACAATATATCCTGCTGCTCTAAATGAAGAACAGTGGGTTGTACCAGAGGACATCAAAAGACAGAAATGTCACCCACCAATGATACGTAAAAGATGTGGTCGCCCTCAAAAGAAAAGAAAGCCTTCAGCTGGAGAAATCAGAGGCAAAGCATCAAAGAGGATACACAATAGCTAGAGATCAGAGGCAAATCAGAGGCAAAGCATCAAGGAAGACAAGAAGTTTTACTTTATCGTTTTCTTATATTGAATAAATTGTTCACTGTCAACAGGTCACTAGACAAAATGTAAACTGTCACCATATTTCAGTTTCTTCTTCTTCTATCATTAAAGTTTTGCAAAGATTTATAAATCAATGACTAACAGAGTCATAGATACTGTAATCATCGTTTTCTTATATTGAATAAATTGTTCGCTGTCAACATTACACTAGACAGAATGTAAACCGTCACCATATTTCAGTTTCTTCTTCTTCTATCATTAAAGTTTTGCAAAGATTTATAAATCAATGACTAACAGAGTCATAGACACTGTAATCAAAATGAACACAGGGTAATCAATGTTGTAATCACATTAATAAAAGCTTCCTACACACTGTAACCAAATTCCTAAACCATAAATCAAAAGAAAAGGTAATGAACACTATGGTTTAGGGTTTAGGGTTAAGTCATTAGGGTTTAGGGCCAAGGCCCTAAACCCTAAATCCTAAACCCTAAACCCTAAAATGTTAAGGACAGTACGTAGATAAGAGATGATTGTTGTCACCAAATGAAAAAACATAGGACAAGGTAAGCAAAAACCCTATAAGGGCTAATGAGAAGCCAAAAGACATGCAGTGGACAGTTCTCCTTCAATATATAAATGGGCAAGAGAGTCACAGACATTGTAACCACTGTTAAAACAGGGACATAGATATTGTCACCACTATGAAAAAGGGGGAATAGACATTGTAATCAAAGGAAAAACTTGTAGATGTTTTAAGAACTGTTAAAACAGGGACATAGACCCTGACATATGCACTGTCACCACTTTGAAAACATAGCCATAGACACTGTAACCAAAAGGAAGACCCTATGAGCAAATTCAAAATCAAAAAATACAAGTCTAGTGTCACCACTACTTGTAACTGATATCAGTGTCAACACTATGTCATACTCAACCGTTAGGACAAATATGATAGAATAGAAATCACAAACAAATATAATAAAACACAAATTTCATTCATATTATGCATATACAAACACCAAGTACCCCCAATTTACAAAATACACTGGTATGATTTGAATGGAAATGAGATACAACCATTGTCAAACACAAAATTCCATTCATATCCTACATTTGCTTAAATTAAGTCCCCCAAAAAAGTTGTCACTACACTGTCTTTTCACAGCGGATATACAAGAGAACTACGGCTAAATTGCTGCTCGACAAAGCGGACAAATGGCTTGAACTGTAAGCCAATTTCGGAGACACTCTGAGTGGAAGAAATGTGCACATGGTGTGGCAAGGACAGGCATCGATGCCAACATCAGGTCCAGACAGATTATGCATTTCTCTCCATCCTGTTCAAGATGATATATCTCTTTTAAGGTGTCATTGTGTTCTGTAATTGCTGCTGGATGATCTGGGTGGTCGACATCCATATCAGAGTCAGAGCTCATATCAAATTCAGAGCTTGAATCAGAGCCCATGTCAGATTCAGAGTCTTCAATGAAGTGTACATCCACAGTTAGGGGTGATATTCAAGCCGAGTAGCTCGAGCTCAACTCGGGCTCGGCTCGGGAAAAGCTCGGCTCGAGCTCATTCGAATTTGAAAACAAGCCGAGTTCGAGCTCCCAGTCGAGCTCGTGACGAGCTCGAGTATGCTCGGTTGCTCGTTTTCAGCTACATTTACATTTTTGCCCCTAGGTTTAAATTAAACCCCTAATCCTATCTTGTTGTCCGTCCCTCCCCAAAATGCGTAGGTTAATTTTACCCTACCTTTCCCCACATTAGCCGCCTCCAATCTCTTTCAGACATTCAGGCACTCACGATCCCACTCTCCTCTTCTCCTTCCTCTGGTCTCGTCGCTCGTGGTCGCCGGTGCCGCTAGCTATGGAGATCCTCTCTAGTCGCCGCCGTTCTTACATCCCGTCCGTCTCTAGTTTTCGACCTCGAGGTCGAACCTCTTATCTCCGCTCCCATCTCTCTGCTCTCTCTGTTGGTGTACGTTCCTGCTGTCATTGCAATCGCACCGCGACACCGGACCTCCCGCTCTCAGCTCGATGCACCGCCGTGATTATGTGATTTGCCATGATCTCTCATTCTTCTTTCTCACCGTCGTGACAGATCTGGTCTTGGCCTACAATTGCCCAATCTCTCATTCTTCTTGTATATAGATGAGTTGGATTTTAGTAATTAATTTGTAAAATTTTTGTTTACAGTGAACAGTGTATATAGGAAGTAGATTGTTGTGATTAAGCTTGCAAGATTATTGGATTATAGTGCATTACAGTGTATATGATGTAGAATATTGTGATTAAACTTGCAAATTTGCAAACTTTCCGCAGTAGTTTATTGGATTGTATATGTGAAGTTCATTGCTAAATCGGCTATTGGTAACGAGCTCACGAGCCCGAGCTTGGCTCGAGTATAAGCGAGCTCGCGAGCTCGAGCTCGAGCTCAGCTCGAGTATAAGCGAGCTCACGAGCTCGAGCTCGAGCACCCTTCTCAGCTCGCGAGCCGAGCTCGAGTACCTGCTTGAGCTCGTTTCCATATGGAGCTCGAGCTCGAGCTCGGCTCGTTTGTAAACGAGCCGAGCTTGAACACCCGGTACTCGAGCTCGTTTGTCCGTATATCACCCCTATCCACAGTGATGTCGGCGCAGAGACCATATTCAACAAACTCAGCGTCGCCCGGAAACCAATTGTGAGTATATTCCATTAAAAGCTGGTTGGCTACCTGATTTCGAACCACACTGGTGATTCCTGCTTCAGTTAACACTTCATTGCAGTGTGCTAAAGTCATTGGCACACCGTTCCAAGCCGAGCAATTATTAATGGTCAGTAGAGGGAGGCTATCAGAATGGATGGACACCACCAGTTGGCTCGGTCCATAGCAAAACGACTCACTTGCTGAGATTACCACTTCAAATGAACCAACAGTGTAGTCATACCCTACTTCAGTTATAGTTGGAAATGCCATTGTAGGATAGAAGACCTACACAGACAAAATAAACATACACTCATATAGTATCCAATCACTTAATAATCAAGCATTACAGGAAAGGTAATGGAAATATTACATTAACAGAAAGAAGAAAAAGAAATTCTGGAAGAGTGCATCAATAATAACCGACTACGCTTATTTTCAGTCGAAAACAAACAACAATCAAAGAAAATAACGCAGTAGCAACTCAGCAACACACAAACACCAATATATGCGTTTAATCGACTGAAAGATAATGGAAAGGTAATCTAAAATCGGAAAAAACAACAATAAAAAATTTGATTACATCAGGATACTATAACCACTATGAAAAGAAGGACGTTATAGTGTAAAAACCCTAACCGATCACTTTTATTTTCAGAGGAACGAAAGGGAGAGGGCTACATACCAAAAGCGGAGTCGCAAATTCTGAAGAGAAATCCGGAAGAGAGTGGAGGAACGAAAGGGAGAGGGATACAGCAGTGAAAGGAAGATGAACAGACTTGGGGATACAGCAGTGAAATGAAAGGGAGGGAGTTCAATTGCCGTGGGAAGTTGCTGAAGTTCAAAACATATATAAAGTAAAGAAAATGGGATGGGCCTCTTGGATCATGAATCTTACACTAAGCCCAACACCCATGTTGTCCAATTTTATTACACTAAGCCCAACAGTATATATGACCTTGTTGTAACTACCATTAAAACAAGGTCATATATACTATAACCACTATGAAAAGAAGGACATAGACACTGTAATCAAAGAAAACCCTATAGACGCTGTAACCAACATAAAAATGGGGTCACCTAAACTGTCACCACTATGAAAACATGGCCATAGGCACTGTAACCAAAAGGAAGACCCTATGATTAGAGAAGCACAAACCCCAAATGGGCTAATGAGAAGCCAAAAGAACATGTGATGTACAGTATGGTTTAGGGTTTAGGGTTAAAACATTAGGGTTTAGGGCCAAGGCCCTAAACCCTAAAATGGTAAGTACAGTACATCGTTAATAGATGATTGCTGTAATCAAATGGAAAACCCTAGGACAAGGTAAGCAAAAACCTTAAAGGGGCTAATGAGAAGCCAAAAAGACATGTGATGAACAGTTCTTCTTCATCATATGAATGGTTAAGATAGACATAGACGCTGTAATCACCGTTAAAACAAGGTCATATATACTGTAACCACTATGAAAAGAAGGACGTAGACACTGTAATCAAAGGAAACCCTATAGATGCTGTAACCAACATAAAAATGGGGTCACATAAACTGTCACCATTATGAAAACATGGCCATAGGCACTGTAACCAAAAGGAAGACCCTATGATTAGGGAAGCACAAACCCCAAATAGGCTAATGAGAAGCCAAAAGAACATGTGATGTACAGTATGGTTTAGGGTTTAGGGCCAAGGCCCTAAACCCTAAATCCTAAAATGGTAAGTACAGTACATCGTTAATAGATGATTGTTGTAATCAAATGGAAAACCCTAGGACAAGGTAAGCAAAAACCTTAAAGGGGCTAATGAGAAGCCAAAAAGACATGTGATGAACAGTTCTCCTTCATCATATGAATGGTTAAGATAGACATAGACGATGTAATCACCGTTAAAACAAGGTCATATATACTGTAACCACGATGAAAAGAAGGACGTAGACACTGTAATCAAAGGAAACCCTATAGACGCTGTAACTAACATAAAAATGGGGTCACCTAAACTGTCACCACTATGAAAACATGGCCATAGGCACTGTAACCAAAAGGAAGACCCTATGATTAGGGAAGCACAAACCCCAAATGGGCTAATGAGAAGCCAAAAGAACATGTGATGTACAGTATGGTTTAGGGTTTAGGGTTAAAACTTTAGGGTTTAGGGCCAAGGCCCTAAACCCTAAACCCTAAACCCTAAAATGGTAAGTACAGTACATCGTTAATAGATGATTGCTGTAATCAAATGGAAAACCCTAGGACAAGGTAAGCAAAAACCCTAAAGGGGTTAATGAGAAACCAAAAGACATGTGATGGACAGTCTCCTTCATCATATGAATGGTTAATGTTGTAACCACCGTTAAAACAGGGTCATATATACTGTAACCACTATGAAAAGAAGGACGTATACACTGTAATCAAAGGAAATCCTATAAACGCTATAACCAACATAAAAAATGGGGTCACATATACTGTCACCACTACGAAAACATGGCCATAGGCACTGTAACCAAAGTGAAAACTTTGAAGATGTCACCAGAAATAATAAAACCTTGACATTAAAGTGGAATTATAGAGTGTTGTAACATATAATAGGGATAAAACAGTAACAGATTCAAAAGAACATATAAATTACTAGAGCATTAGCCTACAAATACACAATCTAAGTGTCACCATGGGCTGGCACCACGACTTTTACATCAACAAAATATACAATAACCTGTCACCAATTCAAGTGTCACCAGATAAATAGTCTAACTAACACAAACTGAGTGTCACCATGGGCTGTCACCACGACTGCTACATCAACAAAATATAAATTAAACTGTCACCAAATCAACTGTCACCACATAGTCCAACTAACACAAACTTAAAGTTCATAACTAAACAAATGTCCACTGCTTCTTCATCAGATCATATGCAATCTTCACATGATAAGCATTAACATACTCATCATTCACAAGCGTAATGTTACCACCAAAAACCAGAGACTCAATGTGCTTAATGACGTAGACACCACAGCTACCCCTACATAAGAAGCAAAAAATAAACACAAGAGACAAAAGGTGGACGGATAAAATGTCATAAAACAAAATACAACAAGATGGAAAACAGAAGGTACCCGTCTTCATTTTGAGGCAAGTCATCTACTCTGTCCACTTCAAAGGGAGTGTCATCCATCATAGGAAAAAGACCACACTTGCTCAACAAAATAGCAAGCGATTCACACGTTTTAGCAAACTTCGAAACCAGCTCTTCATTTTTAGTGAAACCACAATGGGAGTCATAAACAAGAATAATCTTGGAGTCCGGCTCAATTTCAACAGCTACCCAGTGCACGTTGTCAAGATTGAACGGAGCGTAAACCTTCTTAGCACCTTCTCAAGTCTTCCCATAATTGCCAGGATAAAGACCAAGGAAATAGTGGAAGAATTCCTCCGGAATTGCATCACCATTTTTAAAAACATCAACATCACAATTCACAGGCTTGGGGAAAAAAATGGTGTCTAATACAACACTTTTAGGATTTAGATCAGGACAATCATGAAGACGCTTTCTAAAATGATGAAGTGATTCGTCTATGTGCTGTGAAAGAAAAAGAATAAACCCTAACTGTCACCAAATTGATGGCACCAAAATATAAGCAACAAGAAAAAGACATGTAAATATGAACTTACAAGATCACGAAGCCATTTTGTCCTCCCCGATAATTCAGTGAAAAACAACTTGTTCATATCAACCTCACAGCCACTAACTTTTCCATCACGCCTACAAAGTAAGATAACAAGTTAAATAAACTTATTATAAGAAGTGGTAGTACGAAGAAGAAAACACATATCAAAAGTGGATAATTGCCCAAGATCTCGAAAAGTGGTATAAAATTCAACACGCTCCTCAGGGCTGAGAAAGGAATGTTTAGGTACTCTAGGAAGGCGAGGTTTCTTCGGTTTACAAGGATTGGTGTAAGGAGTATAGGCTGCAGGAGCAGATTTCAACGCCCTATGAGAACGCCTTAGCGGAACGTAATCATCATCCTCAGCATCTGAAGGAACAAGGGAGGCGACGTCAGTGATGTTATGAAATAGACTGCATTTATCATCAATATCACAAGTTGCATCACCACTGTCAGCAGGCACATCCTCTGGGACATCAGAACTGTATCCAAGTATGATGCCAATACCATGATCAACTTTTCCACCAATAACTTCAGGAGCAGGGCAACTACTAGCATCATTCAAATTAGATGTAACCACAACTTTGGGACCAACAGCACCATTGTCATTAGGTGCATCAGTCGAGCAAGGAAGCACAAGAGTTGCAACAGCACCACTGTCATCACGAGAATCAGTAGGGCAAGGGAGATCAGGAGTGTGAATAGGACTGTCACTAGGAACCTCTTTGGAAGCAACCATGTCCTCATTGGTTGGATGTGAATCAAGAACTTCAGTAGGAGCAACTGAGCTAGCAACAACAGTCTCAACTGACCCAATTACTTCAGTTGGAGCAACACTCAAATCAACAGTTTCATCAGCCGAAGGAAGGATTTCAGTAGGAGCAGCAGAACAAGTCTCAACAATTTTTTCTAAAGTGGATGCACTAAAATTGTCAATTACTTCATATGAGGGAACAACTTCGGTAAGAGGGATATCACTATTTACATTTACATCCTATGATACAAGGACTTCAGTAGGAGCAACAGCACTGTCATCAACCTTGGGAGAAGGAGAAGCACAGCCAGAAGAAGGGACAACACTGTCATCAAGTGTTTCCTTTGAACCCACAAGACCAGTGTCAACATTAGTGCAAACAACATCAACATCTATTGAAGTTGACTCCTTAGTTGACCTAACAACAACATACTCTGGAGTTGGGATCATTTGAAGAATCGGTGTCATCACCTTCATTGTCATCACCTCAATTCAAACCCTCAAAAAGATGCCCATGGTCAAACAACTGATAGTAGTTATCCCTAAAAAAGATGCCCAGGAACATCATCACTTGTAGGAAGCTCATCACCTTTTGGAGGAATAGATCTAGGGAGCTTAAACTTAGACCTCTTGGGCTTGTCACCATGATCTAAACCTTTGTCACCACACGGTGCTTCTTCTTCACTCTTAGTAGGAGCTTCACTCTTTGACAATTTCTGAGATGGCACCACCTTTGCCTTCTTCTTGATAGGCTCATCTAGAGTAGCAGAACTTCTCAACACTCTCTTCTTCTTGACAGAATCATCAGCAGCAGCATTACGTCTCAACACTTTACCCTTCTTCACAGGAAGAGGACTGTCACCACTACTCATTGACCGTGTAACCAACCTCTTCCTCGGATGGACAGGACTCTCAAAGTCAAAATTGCCCTCAGTGATGACTGGTGGTCTCACCACCCCCTTTTTTCCCAAAGTTGGGGTTCTAACTATTTCCTTCATCCTAGTAGGAATATTCGTAGAAGGGATATGAGGTTCCACACCACCAGAAAGAAGACGACCACCTGATTGCCTGAGCCGATACGCTTGGATGCGTAAATTCCTTGGACACACTACATCACTGACATCAGCATCCATACCAACAAAACAGGAAATGTAAGAATCTACACTGTCATCAGCAACTTCATCAGAATGTAAGAGGCCAGGGCAATCCATAAATGAGTCATACAAAGAGTAGACAGTCCCCTAGCAAGAGAACAAAAATTACAATTAAAGGACAACAACTATATAACATGGAAGAGGGAAACTGAGATCAGCATAATAAAAGCTGAGACAAGAAAGAATGCTTAACAAATCTTTAGAAAAAATTTCAGAACACTTATCATAAGTAATGTTGTAATCACGTTCACTAGTATATCAGACAAGAGATGCTGGTAATCCATCACATAATGCAAAGTGACAATTTGAGATGCTAGCAATCTTAGGGATTGCCTCTAAAATCCAAACCCGAGAACAAAGCAACATTAAGAACAGAAATAGAAGTAAAGAATAATAAGAAGAAGAAAAAAGCATTGGAACATAAAAGGAAAGGAAAGGGAAATACCTGGAATGATACAAGATATCCGAGCAAATTATAACCAAACCTTGGACCCTTTTTGGATTGATCAGACCTCATAGATTTCTTCAAAAAACCAAGTGTTTCTAGAAACACAACCCGACCAAAAGGATACAGTTTTAAACGATCAAAATCACAGAAAAGGTCCACAAAAGATTAACGTACAAGAGCTTTAGAACGCTGAGGGAGCAACACACCCTCAATTAGTAACAAGTACGCCATGGAAAGTTTCTTGGGAGACTGAGTTGGCTCCTTGAGGAAAATTTGGAGAAGACCAATAAATGTGCAGTTCCGTACACCCAAAAATTCCTCCATATCCACATGAGGAGAAGGAGACATGTCATCACCAGGTTCTTTCCAACTCAAACCAGTTACACAACAGAATTCAGCTAGAGAAAACCTAAACAAATGTTGCCCAACTTGGAACCACATATCATTAACTTTAGAAGTTTCAACTTCGTGTAGGAGCATCTGATGTACAAGTTGATGATAAAAATAAAGATGATCACCAGCCCGTACAATTAGACCTAAACAACCATCTATAAGAGAAACCCAGTCATCAGGAGACAGACTATTCTTAAGAACTTTGATCAATGCAGGCTTTGAATACACATTAATGTGCCCGCGAAAATGTCGTTCTTTGGGAACAACAAACTTGAAGGAAGCAGGTTGAATAACTGATGGTGGATCCACAGTAGGAATTTCTTGTTGGACAACAATTTCTTTACCTAAATAGCATAGAAATAGTATCAACATTAGGTTTCACAACAAATAAGATATTGTCACCAAAAACCAGCAAAAAATAAATTGAACAACCACATAAACTAATACTGTCACCACACCAAACACTGCAAACACACAACACGCAGAATGTCATATGGAACTCTGTCACCACACACAAGTAACAAACTGTAACCATAAATCACTTGTAACCCTGTCACCAGATTGTAACCAAACATAAAAATAATTAATGAACTCTAACCTTGTCACAAAACAAATAATAAACTGTAACCCTGTCACAAGACTCTAACCAACCATTAAAACAAGTAATAAAATGCAACCCTGTCACCAAACAAGTCATAAACTGTAACCCTATCACCAAACAAGCAACAAACTGTACCAATGAATCAATTGTAACACTGTCACCAGACTATAACCAACCATCAAAACAAGTAATGAACTGTATCCATGTCACCAAACAATTAATAAACTATAACCCTCTCACAAAGACTGTAACCAACCATTAAAACAAGTAATAAAATGCAACTCTGTCAACAAAAAAGCCATAAACTGTACCCCTAACACCAGACTGTAACCAACCATCAGAAAACAAAGAGAAACAACAAATGCGGTAATGGAAACGAAATCAGAAGAAGGGACATTAACCATAGCACAAACTGATAGCCATTAGACAACAACTGAACTACAAACAAACCCTAAACGGGAGGAAAGGGATAAACTAACGAAACGAACAGCAGAAATTGCATGAAATGAAGGAAACTACATCTCCGCAACTCAAAGGAAACAACAGGCGAGGTTGCTGTGGAAACATTGAAGCAGAAGAGTCGAAGAAAGTACCTGATGAAGCCATTAGAAGAAGGTGATCAGAAAACCGAAACGAAGAGCAGAAAATGCAGAAACGACGAGGAGAGAAAGTCGAACAGCAATGCCAATAGCAAGTCAGAGAGCACGGCGTAGAGCAAGTCGAAGATCGCTGGGGAACCGTCGGGAACGAATCGCCAGGAGAGAGAGACCGAAAGATCACTGGGACAAACTGCAAAACCGTAAGATTTTTGGACGGGAGGAGAGAAGCGCGAGGAGAGAGATGGGGGAGTATAAGGCAAGGGCAAAACTGGTATTATGAAAATATTTTGGCCATTTACTACAAAAGCCCAATCCGTGTGACATTTTGTATTTGGAGGCCTTCGGCCTTTGGGCCAAATTTCTTGTTAAAAGATTTGATATAAATCTTTTAGGTAAATATTAATTAAGATATGGATAACTATATTTTAAATATTTTTTAATTAAAATTTTTAATTGTAATTATCAATTAAGGTGGATACATAAGATGATATGTGGTTAAAAGAGGTGGAATCATTAATTGACGTGGCTTAAATGTATTGGTTCATCATTAATTGACGTGTCGAAAAATCCGGATCAGATTGAGCCAGAGAACGACACGTAGGCGAATTGCATCAGAGCCCGCCACACAGGATTTCACGTCTCTATTTTAGTATTATACTAGTTTTATTACTCGCCCGTTGTGCGATTTTTTTAATAAATTATATTATATATAACATCTTTGAATTAATATAAATTACTACACCATATAAAGTAAATATATAGTATTCAATTGTGTTATATTTTTGAGAATGTAAACATGTTTGAATCTAGATTAATCATATAATTTGATAAACGATTGTTGGAATTTAAAGCGCAAATTGATATTATATTCAATATGATCTAAAACATAGAATAATTGACCAAATATTGGATAGATTATTTGATCTAAAAAGATGAGTTTTCTTACTAATTAAAATATAAGGTTGAATATTTATAAAAATAAGTGAGACCATTAATTGAGATAACAAAATTATATTGGCTTATGAATTGATATATAAAAAAAAAGATAATACCATATTAATCTAGAATATTACACATATGCAATATTAACATCATTTTAATCCAGAATATGACATGTATGCGAAGCGCATCATAAAACATTTCAAACCTCTATTTTAATATATTATATATATATAAATAAAATGGAATTTTTTGTAATTATATTTCATAATACATGCCATAAGGATATGTAGTAGAAAGACCATTTATTATAATTGATTAATTATATGCTTTTTAAAGCCAAATTAACCATCACTCTATCATTCTAAATTATTCATTTATTTATTTTTACTGTTTTTTTGCCTAATTTCTGGTAATTAAATATGTAATTACGGGTGACTTTTGTAAAATTTTGTTGACATGTAGTTTTGATTTTGTGAAAAGCCATGTATTAAATGGTAGAGGGGCAAATCCATCCATATTAATATATATAACCTTTTAAGATAAATTAATCTAACCTTTTAAGATTATGTAGATTTTTTTAGGTAAAATATTTATAAAAGAACTTAAGGTAAATGATAGGTTTTGTAAATAATTAAATTTGCCGACATGAATAATATTAGATAGATTTATATAATGATGATATAAGGTTATATTGGATAGATTATTTGATCTAAAAAGATAAGTTTTTTACCTAACTATATTGGTTTATTAATTGATGTGGCCTAAAAATATAATACCACTTTAATCCAGAAAATGACACGTAAGCAAAAATAATCCCGTTTAATCCAAAAAATTTTATGGACGTGAGATCGCGCCAGAGGCCATTTCAGGCCTCTGCTTTAGTATTTTACTAGTTTAATTACCCGCCCGTTGTGCGGTTTTTTAATAAATAAAATGATATGTAATGTATATTTTCTTTCTGAAATTTGAAGATATATAATAGTTTGGTTGAAATCTTTGGATCTCTTAGGGTGTGTTTGGCGCCCCACCCCGTCCACCTTCATTTAAGGGGTGGGCTGAGTGGCTTTTGCCTCCATCTCCTCCACCCTCTCTCACCAAGGTGGGAAAATTTCCCCCACCTCCATCTCCTTCCACCTCCTCCACCCCTTAAAAAAAGGGGGAAGAAAACACACCCTTAATAATAACAATAAATTAAATTAAGAGTATGTTTAGTTCAGATCAATATACAATATATTAAAATTGTGAAGGTTAGAGTAGTTTACTTGAAATCATTATAAAAAAACAACTTTCAAATAATCATAAACTAAACTAAGATTAAGTTCAATTTAGATAAATACTCCATTTGTCTCAAAATTTAATTCACTTATAATATATATTAGAAGTTTGGATTAAGACCGCTTTTCTATTATAACCACTTATTTTACCTATATTTATGTTTGGATATATTTAAGTTTGGATATATTCATAAGCGAAGATTTGCCATCAATACTTAATTAATTAAGTTTGGATATAAGGTTGAAATTTTAATCCATTCAATTTATAATATCACTTATTAATTTTACCTAACTATATTACCACTTTAATCCAGAAAATGACATATAAGCAAAAATAATTCCGTTTTAATCCAGAAAATTCCGTGGACGCGAGATCGCACCAGAGCCCGTTTCAGGCCTCTGTATTAGTATTTTACTAGTCTTATTACCCGCGCCGTACGCGGTTTTTTTATAATTTTTATTTAAATATAATAATTTTTTGTTGATTTAAATAAATTAATAAATTAATTTTTATTTATATATAAAGTACTCACGTTTCATTTATATATAAAGTATTTCTCCCTATTTTTTAAAAATCACAAAGTAAATAAAATATCATTTAAAAAATGATCAATGTACTATAAATAATTATAAATTATAAATTATAAATAGTTTGTTTTAATTAACCTATATGATTTGGCCAAATCAAGTTTGTAATAGTAAATTAATCAATATTTACTCATTCTTAAAAAGACACTACGTTTATATTAATCAATTAAAATATTTTATAAGATATTTTATTTAAGTTTGTGATTTACATAATTTATAAGTTATTTTATTTAAAATTTATATTATTTTAAATATGTTTTAAATTTACTAACCAAGCACTATTTAAACTTTTGGTACTTGGCCATCAACTTATTAAACTTTGATTTTACGTATAATTTTTTAGTCCTTGTTAGATTTTGCGCATATTAATTTAACTTTGACACTTAATTAGTTGTTAGATATACTCATATACATATATTAGTTTAACTTTGATCAGAGTGCTATCTCTAACCACCCCCAATAATATGCTCCGTATAGATTATAAATTTTAGTTATATTAAACAAAAATATTTTTTTTATTGAATAACATTAATATAAAAGATATTTTTTTATTCAATTTATATCATTTTTCTAGAGTTCAATTAAAACAATTATATAATAGAAAAGATATGACTTGATTCAATATATTAGATTCTATATATATTAATCTATCCTTTTAACACCGTAGATTTTTTAGGCAAAATATTTATAAAATAACTAAAGGTAAAATGACTTATTAATTGGTGTGGCCCAAAAAGATAATACCACTTTAATCCAGAATATGACATGTAAGTAAAAATAATCACGTTTTAATTCAGAAAATTCCATGGACGCGAAATCGCACCAGATCCCGTTTCAGACCTCTGCTTTAGTATTTTACTAGTTTTATTAATCGCCCGTTGTGCGATTTTTTTAATAAATTTTATTATATAAAACATCTTTGAATTAATATAAATTTTATGTTTTTGAGAATGTAAACATGTTTGAATCTAGATTAATCATATAATTTGATAAACGATTGTTGGAATTTAAAGCGCAGATTGATATTATACTCAAGTTGATTTAAAACATAGAATAATACTACAACCCACAAGATGCGCTTTTAAAAAAGTGAATTGAAAACATTAATTAAAAATATGATAAACAATAACATACCAATGGATGTAATTAACTTTGCAAATTCAAATACTAATCGGCATGTTGTAATTATTATTTTAGTTTAATGGTGTATGATAAACATAAAATAGATTATTGATCTAAAAAGATAAGTTTTTTACCTAACTATATTGACCTATTAATTGATGTGGCCCAGAAATATAATTCCACTTTAATCCAGAAAATGACACGTAAGCAAAAATAATCCCGTTTTAATCCACAAAATTCCACGTAGGCGAATCGCACCATATGCCGTTTCAGGCCTCTGCTTTAGTATTTTACTAGTATTCGTTACCCGCGCGGTTGCGCGTTTTGTTAATAAATTATATTTTATTATATTAATTATATTAAAATATTATATTAGATAATTAATTGACGTGGCTTAAAAAAATAAAATCAAATTGACGTGGCTCACAAAAATAAAACCATATATAAATATATTATATTCAATTTGATCTAAAAGGTAGAATAACGCACCAAATATTCCTTCTTCATCTTTTAAAATAATAAATAATATAGTTTATTAACAAAAGCATGAAAATAATAAATATGCATAACAACTAATTCAAGTTATATTGGATAGATTATGTATCTAAAAAGATAAGTTTTTAGCTAACTATATTCGTTTATTAATTGATGTGGGCCAGAAATATAATACCACTTTAATCCAGAAAATGCCACGTAAGCAAAAATAATCCCGCTTTAATCCAGAAAATTCCGTGGACGCGAGATCGCAACAGAGCCTGTTTCAAGCCTCTGTTTTAGTATTTTATATAGATATAGATATATAGATATATAGATATATAGATATATAGATATATAGATATATAGATATATAGATATATAGATATATAGATATATAGATATATAGATATATAGATATATAGATATATAGATATATAGATATATAGATATATAGATATAGATTACAATTGTAGATGTTATAATTTTTTACTCTACATAAAAATGAATTTGTAATGCAATAAATATGAATATTATATCTATTAAATATGAATATTTTTTTTACAGTAGGCAAAGAGTTGGATGTACTACGGACATCCATGATCATCTGAAAAGATGATGTTTTGGAACTTGTAAGAGTAAGATCCTAGGATAATATTACAATTTAAAGGAGATTTTGCAAGGAAATCGGCTGCCTGATTTGCCTCTCTGTAGCAATGTTGAAAACTGATCGATTCGAAGTCTTCTTTTAGAGACTTGATTTCTTCAATTAATTGTGCTATCTCCCATGGGGTTTTGATTATGTGGTTGATGGCATTGATGATGGTTGCATTGTCGCTTTCAATAATGATTCTTCTGATCCCCAAGTCGTTTGTCTGTCTTATATCTGCATATATAGCCATAGCTTCTGCAAAAATAATAGAGCATTTTTTAATGTTGCTTTTGTATATATGAATTACCTGACCGTAGTTGTTTCTCAGAATGCAACCAATTTGAGTTTCATGATTAACTTTAACTGAGGCATCTACATTAATTTTGATCGTGTTAGGAGGTGGATGTTTCCAAAATAATTTATGTTGAGGTCTATTGATTTTAGGTTTTATATAATTATTATTTTCTTTATTCCAAGAGGATATGTTGTCAATTGTTTGGTATAGCGTGTTGATGATGTACTACTAATTCAGAAAGAAAGTCAAAGAAAGAAAATAGGGGAAATCAAAGAAAGAATGAGGTAGAAGCGGTTAATCCTATGGAATATAGGAGAGAGAACCATTTTTCTTTTTTTCTTTTTTTTTTCTAATTAATTTAATAGGAATTCGTTTTTTATAACCATTCCAAAATTTGACTGCATGCATAATATTTGATAAGATTAAGTTATCTAAAAAGACAAGTTTTCTAACTAATTAAGATATAAGATTGAATATTTATTAAAAAAACTACTTAATTAAGATATAAGGTGAGTAGTAAATAGATTATTTGATCTAAAAGATAAATTTTTTAACCAACTATATTGAGTTATTAATTGATGTGGCCCAAAAATATAATACCACTTTAATCAAGAAAATGACACGTAAGCAAAAATAATCCCGTTTTAATTCAGAAAATTTCGTGGACGCGAAATCGCACCAGAGCCCATTTCAGGCCTCTGTTTTAGTATTTTATTTATATAGATAGATATAGATATAGAAAGATATAGAATATAGATATAGATATTGATAATGGTAAAAACTGAAAATGAGAATCGGAAAATTGGATGGGCTTTGGGGATTGTATTTGGGCCGTTGCTTAGAAATAGTCGGGCTGAGCGTTAAGCACGACCCGACCCGAACCGACCCGACCGACCCGAATGCTTGATTCATAAGGCAATGAAAAATTGAAAATATATCGTCTCGTGTTTATACAATCTGAAGTTTTGGAAAAGCGCGACTAGATCCTCAGATGCTGTTGAACGTGAACGGCCTCAAACCCTAAGGATTAAGAACTAATCAGTTCTTTGTTGATCTTTGAGTCTTCGGTACACCAGGTCTGTTTCTCTCATTTGTTCGATAATTTATTTTCAATCTCTAGAATTCATTTTCGCCCTGTGATTCTACATATTGCACGAACCCTAGCTTCGTTTTTTAATGGAAATTTAGGAAAATGAATGCTATTTTGGAGTTTATTGCTCGAAATCGGACTGGAATTTTATCTGTTGTTCGTGTAAACGAATTTCTTTCTGTTGAAATTGTGGCATCTGAATTTCAATTTATTAGGTCTTACACTCTTACCTGCTCTTGGCTGAGTGCAATTGGATTATGGAGGGTCGTTTGTTTTTGGTAATTCGGAAAATCATACGAATGGATGTAATATGATGAAGAGTTGATGTTTTGGTGGATTTCTACATGTCTGACCTGCTCACTGAAGTTTTGAAGTTCATTTTGTACTTGAGTTGGCTGGTTTATGTAGGTTATTGGCCTGTTAACGTCATGAGTTCCAACACCAGTTCACCAACTGCAGACATTGATGAAGCGAAAGGGGCATTTCGGAAGCCTTCAAATGAGGCAGCTAGTAGAAAGTATCGACGCCGTTCTCCAGCTAGTCGTTCTGCTTCGCCAGATGGTTAGCTCTCTAAACTATTGCTAATTGTTAGATATCTTTCAGGCGATGTTTTGATTTAATGGACTTTATGGATTTATAGATAGTGTCTATTAGTCTATTAATAGGTGTTGCTTTTTATACTTCAATGAAACAAGCATCTTTCTTCTAGTCATTTTAGTTGTTGGATTGTGAGAATTTTTGTATCCTCCATTTATGTGGCATCAGTTCTTAGATGATCATGTTAAAAGTGATACTAAGGGTGTGTTCGGTAAGACATGCCAACCTTCTAAAATATGAAGATTGAGGTGGTTGTTTTGGCATGATAAGGTATTTAAGAAAGTTATGTGTTGATACATAGGCCTTATAATGCCAAAGGCTTTACCAAACACACCGTAGTGCTATTTAGTTGACCAGTTGTTTCATCAGTTTGGAAATCGTTTGATGTTTGCATTCACAAATGCAGTAAAATTTCTAGCACTCTGCAAGCTGAAAATTGTAGTTCCTTTCTGTAGTTGTTTATGAGAGTTTATCTATTTATATGATTAATGCATCTTTTCTTTTATGTTAATTAATCTGTAAGTTTTTTTTTAAAGTTATGCTTGTAAGTTAGGATAAAACCTTTTGTTTTGTTTGTGTAGCATTTAAATGCTATAGTCCATTTTGATACTCTTGTTTTCACAATTGCACTGGTTTGGCACGTCGCCATTTGGATTTACGGTTAACTGAATGCATTTGCAACTGGTGCATCAGTGCATGTAATTAGGCTATTAGGGGGTTATATGTGCTCATTCTCCAAATTTATGTAACAAGTGTATGCTCAGCTGCCTGCACTTTGGTTATAACCACCTCCGTATGGGGAGTGGATCAGAGCTCTCATGTTTGACTTTTTGCATTTTGTAGAGAGCTCAAAACAGGATCTTCGCTCAAGTCCTACCTCGATGAAGGAAGACAAGAGAAGGAAGCACAATACCAGGGATGATAGAGAGTCTGGTCGGGGTGACCATGAACATGATAGTGATTCTTATAGATATTCATCAAGGGGTTCTCAAGGTTACAGCAGGAGCAGCACCTATTCTAGAGGTGGGAAATATGCAGATGAGGAAGATAGAAACTATTCTAGGCTATCTTCTCGGTCTGATCGAGAATGCAAGAGGTCAAGGGATTATTACCATCATAAGGACAAGTACAACAGAGACAGATCTGATGCTGCAGTACGGGCTAGTAGGGATAAGTATGATGATCGAGACAGACATGGGAGAGAGAGAGACTATAGAGATGAGAAGAGGGATTATGGAAGGAGTTCTAGGGAGTACAAAAGTGATCGTATTACCTTATATGAGGAATCCAGAGCAGATCAAGATGATAAGATTTCAAGAAGAGAAAGTAGCGAGCAAAAGGAAGCTGATAAGAATGATCGTAATGCAGAAAACAGGTCAAAGCACTTGAATGAAGAAATTAAGAAATATGATGAGCTGGACTCAAAAGATTCACGTGAGAGATTTCAGGATGATGCCCCTGATAGAAGAAAAGAAGAAACCACAGTCAAAAGGAAGACATTGTTTAGTTCTGACAGCAATGATTCGACAACAGGTGCTAAATATATTCATTTGCTTAATATGTTGCAGTACAATGTTTGAATTTCACTTCCTGAGCCATTGTTGTTAATGAATGTCTTTCAAATCTATTAGAATTGCATCTGATTGAGGGCAAACATCAGGTTCTAATCAAGGCCGGGATCATCCTGGAAAAGATGCTCCTGGACATGCTGGTGTCAACATGCCTGAATTTGCTGGTGCTCTAGATGCTGCTAAAGTTGCTGCCATGAAAGCTGCTGAATTAGGTATTTCTATATCACATATACGTGTGCAAAGATGGAAATGATCTACATCTGTATTTTATAATATGATTTTGATTTACCTATTGATAAAAAAAAAAAAAAAACTCTCTACTTATGGTGTCAATCCTTTTTTTTTTTGGATTGGGGGAGTTTCCTTACGGCTGTAACATCCATTAAAGTTATGGACAATACTGTCTAGTTATGGTGTTGATCTCTCTTTTCTTTCTTTATTTGGGTTTCGTTATAAACTTATGTTTTTTACAGGAAATTATTTGTTCTCATCTTTATACATTGACCTCTGTGGAGAAATGATTTTACTTCAATTACTTGATGACTAACTGATGAAAGATGCTGAATTTTAAATGTATTTATCAAGCAAAATTTCCTCCATATATTCTATTCCTGTGAAGAGGGGGTTCCTCGTGGCATACGCATACACTGTAGTGAAACATCATTTCTAAAAATCTTCGAAACGGGAAGCCTTGTGCATTTTGTTAGTGAATTAAGCTAAGAGAGTAATATGCTTACAGGAATTGTGTTCTTTTTTTATTAATGTAAATCTGCATCTTACCTGAATGGGAAAGAGTCCCTTAATTCTTAGTTGAGTAGGCTGGTGCGTGTTTATTATCAGAAATGAATGTATGATGTCGGTTTTCTGCAATTTTTATTAGATGGCTTGATCAAAACTCAATTCATGTTGATCAAAGGTGTATTTTTTTTTAGAAAAAAGGATGATTATCTTTTCCCTATTTCATGCTGCTTCGGAATTAGTTATTTGAAGTTGATATTTGAAATAACAACAAACTGGTTCTTCTGCTCCCCTCCTAGTTAATAAGAATCTTATTGGCACTGGAGTTATGACTGCTGAACAAAAGAAGAAGCTTCTGTGGGGGAACAAAAAGAATACTATCACGGAAGAGGTATCACTGTAACTCTGATTTATTATGGTCAATCGTATTCAAGAGTTATTCTGTTCCTTCTTGTTTGAAAGTGCTTAGGTCTGTCTTCTTAGAGGCATTGTAAGAAGGTCTACTCTCAGCATAGGTGACCTTAATAGATTTTAGAAACTTGTTATATAAATGCAGCTTCATATGTTGAACAATTATTGATGATTTAAATTAAAGCACGATCATGGTTCATTTAATTTAGTATTTTGTACAGTTTGTTTCATCTATTATTACTTTTCCAACGTTTACAGTCTAGTCACCGTTGGGATACAGCAATCTTTCCTGATCGTGAGCGGCAAGAGAAATTTAACAAACTCATGGTAATCGCTTGCCCCTTCCCCTTTTGTTCCTTTACCACTTGGTATGCATGCCTCTATATTCACCAAAAAAGAAAGCTGAAGCCAACAAAAAAATGTTTGTGTTTTTCCCTGGCTTCTTCCAAGCCAAAAATTTGTAGTAGTAGTTTTCTTCTCTTTACTGACACGGGTTTAGAGTCTGAGGTTGCCTTGGTACGTATGGCCAATTGTAGGGTGTGAAAGGCGAGGTGAAGTTAGTGCAGAACCCAGACAGCGATCCTATTCAATCAGAGAAGCAAAGAGAACTTCAGATGGATTTAGAAAAGCAATACACAGCTGGACTTCGACGAAGAGATGGACGCACAGTAGGGTTGGGTCTCTAAGTGGTTGTTCAGTCACCATGGCTTTTGTGACATTCTGTAAGAAAATTACTTGGTCCTTTTGTTTTGGGAATCGTAAGACTGTTGTGGTCTCTTCGTTTTTGGCATCTTTTACATGGAATTTGATGCATTGCTCTGCCCACCTTACCCGCGTTATCATTGTTTGGTTTCAGATTCAGTGTAGAACTTGCTTTCTTCTAGTTTTAGGTTTAATGGTCTGCCCTCTTTGAGAATATAACCAATTCCCTTGGTGAAATTTGTGTGTTTCTGATACCCGGGTTGGATGTTGGTTTCTTTCGTTCTCCATCTCCTAGAGCCTTTTTCATGCCCGATAGAGCCACCTCAACTGCAGGTTATTTGTCAACAAAGAACACACCAGTGTCTGGAAGGAGAGCGATGGCTGGTTAAGTTGAAGAGTTTCGTAAGGTGTTGTCGGCGGTTAAGTTGGATGATATTCGATGTGTTAATGGGCAAGCATATCTCTGAATCGGAGACTCAGATTAGCTCAACATCTAGTTTTTGGTGATGCCAGGTTTGGTTTGGCGTCATCTCTTGATCTCTCTTAACTTGCTGGATGCGATTGCGGGGACAATGCCAACACCTTCAATTGAACTATTGAAGTCTTCGATGCTCATGCTAAGTCTCAAATGGACCTTCATCCTATTAAACGATACTCCCTCCGATTTTTAATATAAGGCATTTGACTTTTCTTCACGTAGTTTAAGGAGCTAAAAACTATATAAAATATTAATTTTTTCAATTAATTTTTTTTTACATTACAATACTTATTAATAATCGGAGGGAGTATTGATTAAAAAATTCTCTTAATGTTGAAGAAGTAATTCATATATTGGGTTCGTATGGGACGGGATTAATAAACTGATTAAAATTATAAACATGGTAAAATTTATAAACTGTTGGTAAAAACATTTAAAAATTTAAACAACAAGATAATCTCCGTATGAGGCGAAAAACAGTTTACTTGTAAAAAGTGGAGTTTATTTGGTTGGTATTAGGGGTATTGTGTTACTTTCAAACCAAATAAGATAAAAGAGAAGAGGTAAAATAGTACTTGTACAAAATAAACACCCATTCCATTTTGTAGTTTTTTTTAACACAATTTTTAACTGAGTTATGCTCATTTTGGTACTCTATACACCCATAAAAGCTGTTTATTTTTTAAACATCTACAAATGTTTTAATTTCAACATTTAAAATGGGCTACCATAAACACCCATTGTCTTCTTTGTTAAATTATTTAATAGTGTATCAGTAAAATAAATATAAAAAACACTCTCCTCTCTCTAAAAACCTAGAGAGAGGAAGTTCCACCCCGGCTCCAGCCGTCTAGCCTCGGATCCGGCCACTCCACCCCAGAGAAGGGGCTTTGGATTTCAATTGTTGCAAAAATCATGAAGGGGCTTTCTTTGTTTTTGCCTCTCTATGTCTATTTTGGTTTGTTTAGTCCCCCACCCGAACCTGACCCGAATGACCCAACTGACATGTCTAGCTCCCTCCGATCAAACCTTGCTTTTCCAATCTGTTTGGTTCCTTAATCGGCGCCTCCTCCTCCCTCATTGGCCCGCCCTGGGTTTGTTGTCGGTGCAGTGGCTGTGCATTGGCATCGATTTTGTCCTCCAATCGGAAATCCCTCATTGGGCTTAATCACCCCACTTTTGGGTAGTAGCATCCTCTCCCGCCTTCCGGTTATCACTATAGGGCCGACGCTGTTCTAGCGGTTGTGGTGGTCGGAGATCCGGGTCTTGCAAGGGTGGCCAGTGTCCTCCCCTGCTCATCTTTGCCACCCTACAAACTTCCTTGCCGTGCAAGGATTTCTTTCACCCTTGCATGCCAAGCATCAAGACAAAAAAATATATATAAAAATAAATAAATAATAATAAAAATAATATATATATATATATATATATATATATATATTGATTAAAATCCTGCAAGAGTACTAAACCCTGCTCGTATGGACGTTTACTAAATCCAGTTAGGGTTGACTAAATCCGGTTAGGGTTTCTGGGTGCTCTTTTGATAGCGAATCTAACGCCTAAGGGTGCCCGATCGCTTCGAATAGGTAGTCGAATTGGGTCTGCGAAAGAACTTGAATCTCACGAATTCTCCTCTAGACCAATGAGTTCTCAACTTGCTTAAATCTCATAAACAAATTAATTCCTCAGCGCCGCTTCTCACAGTCCTTAATTTCTTCGAATCTCACGAAGAAGATGAACGCTTCTCACGCCCGTTAGGGTTTCTCAAAGAAACTTGTTTTGGGGAAATAATCATTGAGTTTCCTTTCATTGATGATTGAATAATTATTTAAACAAAGTATTTTAGCTGAGAATAAAAACTAAATAAAGAAACAAAACCCTAAAAATAATAGCATAAAACGCAAAGTATGAAATCTAAAATTCGTGCTGGAAAACACCGTTGTGCACGGCCGCGCACGGGGGTGCACCCCCGCGCGCCTTGGGTGCACGCCCGCGCACTTGCGTGATGTTGGACACTCCATTGCTCGACAGCTTGCACGCTCGCGCGCCACACTTGCACGCCCGCGCGCCCATGTCACACGCCCGCGCAGTTGTCTGCTGGAAGTGCAAGATGACTCGAGTCCTCGTGGGCTAGTAAGGTTACTAATCCGAGATCTCTCGCCTCTAACTCTTGTGTCGACATCCAAGGTGAGGTAGCATAGGTGGTAATATGCATTAGGATGGAGTAGAGTGCACTCGACATCTTCTTAGCCTTAGCCCTCGTGATAGGGCCATCTCCATGAAGTGTGATGTCGAATTGAAGCTCCTTAGATCGATTCCGGTTCACATCATTCTCCCTTTCTTCATCTTGATTCGTCCCCGAATCATGGAGACAAATAAGCAACATAGGGAGACAAATAAGCAACACTAAAAGTAGCGTGCACACCATAATCACCGGGGAGATCGATCTCATAAGCGTTGTTGTTGATCCGTCAGAGCACCCGAAATGGACCATCACCTCGAGGATCCAGCTTGGACTTGCGACGAGTAGGAAAGCGCTCCTTCCGAAGGTGAACCCACACAAGATCACCCGGCTGGAAGACGAGCTCACGACGTCCTTTGTTGTGTTGTCGGATATATTGCTCGGCACGTCGCTGAAGTTGTCCGGACGTCCGCTGATGTAGCTCCCTCACAAACGCAACACAGTCACGGGAATTAAAGTTCTCCCTATCCTTGAGGGGCTGCGGAGTAAGGTCCAAGGGTGTGTGTGGGTTGCGGCCATAAACAACCTCGAACGGACTCATTCTAGTCGCCGAATGGATGGACCTATTGTAAGCAAACTCGACAAAAGGCAAACAATCTTCCCAACGTGTAAGGTTATTTTGCAAAATAGCACAAAGGAGTGTTCCTAATGTTCAGTTCACAACCTCAGTTTGGCCATCAGTTTGCGGGTGACAACTAGTAGAGAATAAGAGCTTAGTCCCTAATTTAGCCCAAAGTGTCTTCCAAAAATAACTTAGGAACTTAGCATTTCTATCCGAAACAATTGTACAAGGAATACCATGCAATCTCACAATATGAACAAAGAACAAATCAACGACATAAGATGCATCATCAGTTTCGTGACAAACAATAAAATGAGCCATTTTACTAAACATGTCGACAACCACAAAGATAGAGTCCCTCCCTTTCTTAGTTCTCGGCAATCCTACTATGAAATCCATGCTAATGTCCTCCCAAGGGGCTGTAGGAATAGGTAAGAGGGTGTAAAGTCCATGGGGGTTCAATCTAGACTTGGCTTTCCTACACTGGATACAAGCAGCACAAAACTTACCTACATCTTTTTCATTTTAGGCCAATAAAAGTGTTCCTTAAGCATAGCCAAAGTCTTATCAATCCCAAAATGTCCCATAAGACCTCCACAATGAGACTCCTGAACCAAAAGCAATCGAATAGAGCTCCTAGGAATGCATAGTTTTGCAAATTTGAACTAACCCTTTTCGATAAAATAATGGCTCACATTTCCTTTAGACACACATTCAGCATATATATGTTTGAAATCTTCACACGTAGCATAAAGATCACAAATCAAAGAGAACCCCAGCAAACGAGCATCTAAGGAAGAAAGAAGAGCGTACCTGCGAGACATCGCATCAGCTACAATGTTGTCCTTACCCTGTTTGTGCTTGATCACATAGGAGAAGGTCTCGATGAACTCTACCCAACGTGTGTGTCTCCTATTCAACTTGGCTTGTCCCTTTAGGTGCTTAAGAGCCTCGTGATCCGAATGAATCACAAACTCCTTAGGCCAAAGGTAGTGCTGCCAAGTGCGATGAACTCGAACCAAGGCATAGAGCTCCTTATCATATTTGGAATAATTGAGCTCCGGGCCGCTGAGTTTCTCGCTGAAGTAGGCAATGGGGCGATTGCCTTGGACGATGACACCTCCTATACCGATGCTGGAAGGGTGCATTCAATCTCGAAGGTGCGGCTGAAATCCGGAAGGGCCAACAGTGGGGCGTTGTTCAGCTTGTCCTTCAAGAGCTGAAATGCACGTTCTAAGGCCAGACCCCATCGAAAGACGGAATCCTTGCGTGTGAGCTCAGTCAAGGGATGAGCAATGCTGCTGAAATCCCTCACAAAGCGCCTATAAAAGCCCGTAAGACCAAGAAAGCTTTGGACATGGGTCATTGACGTGGGCTACGGCCAATCTCTAATGGCGATCACCTTGCTCTAATCAACTCTTAGGCCATCTTTCCTTACAACAAAACCGAGAAAAATAGTAGACTCCGCATAAAAATGACATTTCTTAAGGTTAGCATAAAGATGTTCCTTCTTAAGAATTGTGAAAACTTGGCGGAGATGGTCTAAATGCTCAGTTTCAGTTTTGCTATAGATCAAAATATCATCAAAATAAACAACAACGAATTTCCCTAAATAAGGTCTCAATTCATGGTTCATTAGCCTCATGAAAGTAGAAGGTGCATTAGTGAGTCCAAAGGGCATAACCAACCATTCATATAAACCATATTTAGTTTTAAACATTGTTTTCAATTCATCTCCCTCTTTCATACGAATTTGATGGTAACCACTTCGAAGATTAATTTTAGTAAAAAGAGTGGAACCATACAATTCATCTAGCATGTCATCTAAACGAGGGATAGGGGGGTGATACTTAACTGTAATGTTGTTTGCAGCTCTACAATCGATGCACATTCGCCACGAACCATCCTTCTTTGGCACCAGGATAACCGAAATGGAACAAGGGCTCAGGGACTCACGAACATAGCCCTTGTTGAGCAACTCCTCAACCTGGCGTTGCAGCTCCTCATTTTTCTTCGGGCTGGTCATGTACGCCGCCTTGTTGGGTATTGTAGCACCCGGAACAAAGTCAATTTGATGCTCGATGCCTCTCAACGGCGGTAGGCCTGGTGGAATGTCATCGGGAAAGATATCCTTGAATTCATGCAAAAGTGGAGCAACAGAAGGGGGTAAATCGTGTAACGACTCCAAAACCAAGCAAGACTCTTTAAACAAGAGTAGAAAGCAAGGATTACTTCCCTTAATAGCTTTGTTGACCTCACTAGCACAAGCCAACATGAGGTGTTTCGGCGGCTGCGACGGGGATGCCGCCTTCTTCTTAGGATGCATGGTGGGGCCCGGCTACAAGGAAACCGACTTCTCCAGGAGACGGGCTTGGCTTCTGACGGAGGGAAAACCTGTCGTTGATCCGACAAAGTAAACTCAAACTTATAACTAGTATAGCAATAAGCAAGAGGTCGATCCCACAGGGAAATTTCCTATTCAAGTGTGATTCGGGTGCTAATTGAGTAACCAAAGGGGGGTTGTGAGAATGCAAAATGATCCGCCTTTTATCAAAGCGGAATGGTGCAAGTAAAAGTAAAAGGTTTTGATTCAGAAAATGATGAGAAGTAGTTCTACCTACAATTTTCCACTTTATTTGGGTGAAACGATCCTTGTAACTTCTTCTCGTCCTATTAAGTTTCCTATGAATGCCCTTGTCCCGACCTAATATAGTTACTAGTCCAATCAGTCCTAGAAACCCTTATCAATCGAACAGTCCCTAAAGAAGGATTTAACCCAATTGATAGTAAGTTCAGAGATTAGCCAAGGTATTTGCAGTCCCTAAAGAGGGATTTAACAACACATCTAACTTCCTACTTGTCCAATTAGTTCAATCATCCCTAACGGGATAAGTTTGCTACTTGGGTTAAGGTTCACAATCAAGAATCTACAAAACCCTAACAATTGAATTGATCTAACAAGTTGGCCAGACAAGATAGAACAAAACAATAATTCAATAAGCGCAAAGAAGTTGAAGCATTCAATCAAGGAATTAAGGAACGAGAATTAGAAACTCACAATTAGTTTAAATAAAGCTTCAAATTATAGGCAGAACCGATGAGTTTATTTCCTCATGGAAAACATCGCTCAATCTCTAAATTGTCTGATAGAACGTAGAATAGAAAATGAAGTGGAAACCTAGGGCTAAGCCCTCTCTAAAATCGTCCCCAGAGTCGGCCTCCAAAAGATAGATAAATAGGTCTTGGATAGAAAAAACCGTCTCTGCGCAAAAACCTTAAACGCGTTGCTGCAGTACTAATACGGCGGCCGCAGCCTAATGCGGCGGCCACTGCATCGGTCTTTTACGAAAAATCTTCTTTGAATCAGTTGTCGACATTAACAGGAAAGTTGTAGCTCTCTGAAAGAACTTTCCAACTCATAGTCATAATAGTCGATCGGACAACCGAGGCCTCCAGAAAGTGCAAAACAATTTCAGCATGTCTGGCGACAACTTCTGCAGACTTGTTCTTCGTTTAGGCTCGCTTCTTCTTCTCATGACCTCTTTAGATCTTCATGTAAGATTCCTCGATCAACTAGACATCCTCATCTAATGTTTCATCAACCCATGTCTCCTCCTCGGATCCACAGTTACCTGAAATAAGCAATAAAAACGTGTAGATTTCGACTCCACCAACATAGAGAGCAAATATGCAAATTGTGCTTAACCCATGCATGATATGCATCTTAATTAAGCTAAATGAAACCTATTATGACCATCTAAATGCATGCTATCAACTTCATTGCTCCCGCTCAACATGATCTTGTAAACATTCCTGCAGGGTTAGCGGAAACAAAGTAACACGACGACCTTGCAGTTTGAAGGAATAAGTGTTAGTAAACCCATCATAAATGGCCTTGCGATCAAACTGCCAAGGTTTTCCTAACAACAAATGGCAAACCTCTAGAGGAACTACATCGCAGGTTATCACATCATTGTATTCACCTATAGAAAAGGCGATTTTAGCTTGCTTTTTAACCATAAGATTACCTGCGGAAGTTAGCCAACTCAATTGATAAGGAATAGGATGATCAATAGTAAGCAACTTAAAGCACTCAACGACTTGAGTATCAATAATGTTGCAGCAAGAACCACCATCAATGACTAGACTACAAACCTTATCTTGAATGAAACAACGCGAATTAAAGATAGTTTCACGTTGAGAAGAGTGGGGTACCTGATCTGTAGTCAAAACTTGTTTAATTACCATAAAAGTTTCTCCAGAAATAGGTTTACACTCGATTTCCTCCGGATCTTGGTCCTCCAGTTGTGGTTCTTAGTCATAAATGGGTTGCACCGCATCATAGTGAATGAGCTCATCATCCTCTTGGACCACATAATCACCAAATGCAGTCATTAGCACCGATTGAGTGTTGCCACACTCCCGGGCAAAGTGGCCTCGCCCTTGGCACTTGTAGGACCGAATGTCCTGATGAGGGGCATTAGATGGGGACTCCTTAGGCCTAATGAGCGGCTGCTGGGATCCAAGCGGGTTCCCGGGGTGGCTGGTTATGGTACGATCGGGACGTGTGGATCTCGGCAACGACAATCGCTGTGGCGCCGATGTGGGTGGTGGTCCTAGGGGTTAGGGAGACCACCTACGGCTAGAGCTAGATGAAAATGCGGATCCTGCACGACGTTGTTGATATAATATAGTAGCAAAGTGAAGTGCATCATTAATTGAAGAGTACCTTTGTCGTTCATCTTGTTCACCAATGTCTCTATTAAGGCTAGAGATGAATTTTGACAAGATAATCTTCTCTGGGTAACGAATGCCCATTTGTTGCATCAAACGACGCATTTCAGCATAGAGCTCCTCCGGGGAAAGAGAGCCTTGTCGGAGACGGTCTAGGCAGAATTGCATTCGTTGCTCATAATCAAACGACACAAAGCAGGCTCGCATGAGCTCCTTCAAATCCTCCCATGTGGCGATGGGATCTCGCATCTCATACTCACGATCTGACACATCTTGGACCCACCAAGATTGCGCTATACCGGTGAAGTGAATGGTGGCTATCTCAACTTTCTCCTCCTCTGGATATCGATATACCTTAGAACAGCCTTTGTTTGTTGTTCCCATTCGAGATATGCGTCGGGGTCGGAGATACTTGCAAAATCAGCAATTTTAAGTTTCATACCTCGATCGACTCGACGTTGGGGTTGCTCTTCCTCTTGCTGCCAAAAACCATGGGCATGGCGTGGAGGCGGCTGTTCATTCACTTGAAAGTGACCGTCGGTAAGGAAATGACGTTGGATTCCACGACGGGGCCCGCGCAGACCACTAGAGCTCTCGGCACGCCGATGAGAGGTGTTGCGAGCGGACTGATGTTGCAATGCGGCAACTGCTCGCGCCAGTTCGGCCACAGTGGCTACAAGCTCATTAAGATTAACATCCGATGACCCCTCATCAGCATGACGTTTTCCTTTGTCCTGCAACATGGTTAGGGAAACCCAAAAGACAACACAACGACAAGGAGTGCTAAATTGAGATAAACGTGACAATGTACCAACTTCCACAATCCCAATATTCAAAACACAAATGTAAAAGGCAAGCAAGATAATAGCGAAGGGTGACTAAGGTAGGAAACAAAGACACAAGAATGCAAGTTTCTCCCTTTCTTATCGTCGACCTCCTAACTTTGCAAACACACAAGCACAATGAAGTAGGCACAAGCTGCGCTATAAAAAGGAACGAGGGGTTTACCTTATTTTGGCTGTGCCACTCGTGGATGAGATATAATCATTGCAGTTGTAGAGAGCAATGCAACACAAATGCTAAAGAACAAGAGGGTTACCTTATTTTGGCTTTTCCACTCGTGTGGCTTTGATTTTGGATTTTTTTAAGAGGAAGAACAAACAGCACCCAACAATGAATAGGTGAACAAAGAGATCGAGAGGATTACCTTATTTTGGCTTTTCAACTCGAATGTATGTTTTTTTTGTTTTGTGTGTAAAAGGGACGCAAACGCAGCAGGAAAATCAACAAAATAAGATCAAAAGCAACTTGCCAAAAAAAATAGGGAAAGGAAACCTAGGGTTTGAAGGCAAAATAACAAAGCAAGGGAAATTAGGGTTAAGCAAGGATGGGAGGCGGCAAGGGCTGGAGTGGTAGCGGAGGGGTGGCGGAATGGTGGAGGGGTGGTGCAGGGCTAGTGCTAGTCGGGGATGGTGGAGCCGAAGAGGGTGACGATGGTGCCTGCGAATTAGGGGAAACTTTTTTTTTTTGGATTTTTGTGTTTTTGGATGAAGGAATTGCAGAAATAGAACAAAATCAATGAATACAACGGATATAGACAACTACCTTGATCGAAGTACTGACTCATGATACCACTTGATAGCGAATCTCACGCCTAAGGGTGCCCGATCGCTTCGAATAGGTAGTCGAATTGGGTTTGCGAAAGAACTCGAATCTCACGAATCCTCCTCTAGACCAATGAGTTCTCAACTTGCTTGAATCTCACAAACAAATTAATTCCTCAGTGCCGCTTCTCACGGTCCTTAATTTCTTCGAATCTCACGAAAAAGATGAACGCTTCTCACGTTCGTTAGGGTTTCTCAAAGAAACTTATTTTGGGGAAATAATCATTAAGCGTCCTTTCATTGATGATTGAATAACTATTTAAACAAAGTATTTTAGTTGAGAATAAAAACTAAATAAAGAAATAAAACCCTAAAAATAATAGTATAAAACGCAAAGTATGAAATCTAAAATTCGTGCTGAAAAACACCGTTGTGCACGGCCGCGCAGGGGGGGTGCACGCCCGCGCGCCTTGGGTGCACGCCCGCACAATTGCGTGCTGTTGGACACTACATTGCTCGACAGCTTGCACGCTCGCACACCACACTTGCACGATCGCGCGCCCATGTCACACGCCTGCGCACTTGTCTGCTGGAAGTGCAAGATGACTCGAGTCCTCGTGGGTTAGTAAGGTTACTAATCTGAGATCTCTCGCCTCTAACTCTTGTGTCGACATCCAAGGTGAGGTAGCATAGGTGGTAATATGCCTTAGGATGGAGTAGAGTGCACTCGACATCTTCTTATCCTTAGCCCTCGTGATAGGGCCATCTCCATCAAGCGTGATGTCGGATTGAAGCTCCTTAGATCGATTCCGGTTCACATCATCTTTACTCAAGACGGTGTGCAGCTCTTCGATGGTGAGGCTTGGCGATCTACTCCGTGGATTTGGTTCTTGCTGTCGAAGTTGGGATAGGTTGGGGTCGTGGTAGTGTGTATCATGGCGTCTCCACTACTCGGGTTGACTGCTTCCCTGGAGTTCGTCCTCACTACCCATTGTTCGGGTCCTGATGTATCGCTGGCCTATGGTCCTTTTTTAGATTGGGGCTTGGCTTTGTCCGTCATCTTCATCCTCTTCCAGTTTGGTTTAGGTTTGCTTGGTTTCGTTTTTTGTAGAGTGTGTTTGCCTGAGTCTTTACCATTATATATTGTTGTATATTACGACAGTTATCCCATCTTCCAACCTGATCTGCCCTCAAATTTCAGATTTGTCTGAACTCGAATTCTTATCTAATAAAAAAAATTGATAGGTTAAGCATTAGCTATGCATCACTCACTTAATACTGTCCCTGTTCAACAACACAAGTAATACAAACATTACTTTTTTATTAAAAGTTCAAAATAATTTTATACTTATTATAAAGTTTTTAGCTCATTAAATATATATCGAAAAATCAAAATACTTTTTTGAACAGATGAAGTATTAGACAATTGACCTCTTTATTGGTCCTATTTGATGTGATAAAAAAACACTTAGTTAACATAAAGACTTTCATAGAAACTATAGACCAATAAGTTTATGCTCAACCATATATAGGGCTATAGCGAAAATATTGGCAGAAAGAATGAAAAGAACAATGGGAAAAATAATCCACCCACTTCAAGGAACATTTGTGACAGATAGAGCAATTCAGGATAATGTGCTTATTGCACATGAAAATTTTCATTCTTTCAGAAATAGAAAAGGAAAAGAAGGATAGATTGCGATAAAGCTAGATATGGAGAAAGCATATGACAGAATTGACTAGGAATTTCTTCTCGCAGTCATGGAGAAATTCGGATTCTTCCAAAGGTTCTGTAGATGGATCAGAGAATGCATCCAAATTGTATCATTCTCAGTCCTAGTAAATGATGAACCCACCGAAACCTTTAGGCTTTCCAGGGGGATTCGTCGGGGTCATACCTTATCCCCATACCTCTTTATATTAGGTGGGGAAGTGCTAGCCCAAAAACTCCAACGATAGAGCGACCAATTGGGGAACACAGTTGGATTCAAGATGACCATAAAGGGACCAACAATCCCCTTTCTCTCTTTTGCTGACGACATTATGATATTCGGAAAAGCAAACCAAGAAACATGCACAACTGTGAAAAAAACCTTAGATGAATACTATCAAATGTCTAGACAAAAAGTAAACTACCAAAAATCTGGTTTTCAGGTTACAAAAGGGGTCTCTTCCAGCCAAAAACAAATGATCCAAACGATACTACGAATCACAAATCAAGTAGCTCTAGAAATATACTTGGGATGCCCGATTATTAATGGAAATGTAAATCATAACACCTTTGAAGAGGTGCTTGGAAAAACGAGAACACGACTAACAAAATGGAAAGCAAATGCATTGACGCAATAGGGGAGGGCAATACTCATTAAAACACATCTGGTAGCCAAACCAAATTATGTAATGCAAGGATCAAAACTATAAACCCCTGATTGGGTGGGAGAAAATATGTACACCAAAAGGGAAGGAGGACTAGGACTAAACAAGGCAAAAAGATATTAACAAGGCTCTACAGATGAAACTTCTATGGAAAATCCTAGTCGAACCACAAAACGAATGGGTAAAAATAATCTCGAAAAAATACCTAAAAGGAAAAACCATTTGGGACTATAAAAGAACAAAAAATACCTCTTGGTAATGGGCAAAACTCATGGATATAAAACCAAAATTCTGCTCGGAGTTTATTTGGCAGATTGGGAATGGGAAAACTATTAGATTCTGGAAGGACAGTTGGATAAACAATGACACCAATCTAATAGTAAGTCGGCTACACGATAACATTAACGAATGGGAAACTGTTGACAAATATATAAACCCAGACAAACCTGGAAAGTGCATAAACTAAAGGAAAGTCTCCCCATGGACATAATTGAACAAATATTTAGCATCCATATACCATTAAATGAATTCAAAGATAGACTCTACTCGAAAGCAACTAAAAATGGTTGGTTCTCTACAACTAGTGCCCTGGACTTTATCACCAGATCGCAAAGAAATACAACTGAATCTTTCCAATGAATATGGAAAATAGACTGTCCGCCAAAGGTGAAAAATTTCCTATGGAAAAACATTCTAAATGGCACTCCTACCAAAGAGCGACTGCGAGACAAAGAATTCATGTACCAATGGAATATGCTCTTTGTAACCACTCCCAGGAAGATGCAATATACCTATTCACATAATGTTAGACCACACTCACAATCATACGAAAAATGGATCAACGGATTGAAAGGATAACCCAGGATACAAAAAAAAATAACAAAACCTATAAAGACATTATTGTAGACATAATTGCAAAATTAACTCAAGAACAAAGATCAATCCTAACTTTCTCCCTCTAGGGCATCTGGTCTCTGAGTAATAACATTCTCTTGAATGACCACGTATATTGTGGGCTGGAAGAATGGATAAACTACATCGGGCAACAAAGGGAAAGTTGGAAGAAGTCACAAATTGATGATCTAGATGAGGACGACATAACCAAAGAATTGAGAAACAACCGGAACAAACCACGCCAACAAAAAACCATAAAATGGAAAAAACCACGGGAAGGATTCATGAAACTGAACTTCGACGATGCGAGGACCACCAACGGAAATGTAGCTTGGGGGTTCGTTATTCGCGACGACCATGGCAGAGTTCTCAAGTGTGGGGGCAGAGTTGCGGTAAGTCGTCGGCTTTACAAGCGGAGATTCTAGGTCTGCTTCATGGGTTGCAGGAAACTCATCGGTTGGGGATCACTCATCTTGAGGTGGAGGGCGACTGCTTGACGGCTACTAACGTCATCAAAGGGGTGTTGAGTGTAACTGCCCAAATATAAATATTCGAGTTACGTTTTGAAGGATTGGATACCTTCGTTCGGATCTTGCAATTCGAGTACAGGTTGAGTTTCAAAACAACGTGGTTAGTGCTCAAAGAAGGGATTTCGTACCCTAAATTTGCGAGAGGTACATTGGGGACCATAACCTGTCCTACTAGACTAAGTCGCTCAAAACCATTTATATTTCAAAACGTAGTGAAAGGAGATCAACGAAACTATTTGCCTCGGCAGAGCCGGGTCAAAACTAAAATAAACAAGTATAATCCAAGGTGCCAATCTGGTGGTAAATCGGTCTCTCGGTCAACTAAACGCCGCAAAAGAAACCCTCGTCATGGAAGCACGGGACAAGCAAGGATCAATATCTGAAACTATACCACGAGTCAAGGTCGAGCCACTCATGTGGGCCCTGAAGACCTCGCTGAGGACAAATAATACGCTCTAAACCTAGATGAGGAAAGCATGCATACATATATATATATATAACGACAGAAATGCAGTAAATGGGCCCACACAGAATGCCAAGTGGCATGTCTCAATCTCTCAAAACCCATGCCTCAGTCGGGGCGGGTATCTCTCTCATATCCGTACCTCAGCCGGGGTTGGATGTCTGCCTCAACCGGGGCTAGACGACTCGGTCGTTGCCGCAATATATCTCATGCCTCAGTCCACACCTCAGCCTGGGTGGGACACTCGGTCACCGCCGCAGTCATATATATAACTCAGTAAATCATGCTCTCAGATGACTCTATCAGGACAACTCGATGGAGCTGGGTTGTCCTATGACCCTAGCAACAACTCTAGACTCACAACTTACGACCGTTTCTACCAATCGCATTCAGAATACGTATGCTCATATGTTAATGCAGAACCTAGGCATGTTACTACATGACATGATATTATAATGCCTACATACTATATGACACATCAGGCATGATGTTCTAACTTGAGTAAGCCTCGGAGGACTTATCTGGAGTAGCAGATCAGCAAAAGAAATAAACCAGCAGTAAGCAAGCCAATCACGTCATGGATCACCTAACAATTTTAATAGATGCAGAATATAAGTCTAAAGTATAGAGGACCCATTTACCGCTACACAAAATAATCCATCGATAATTATTCATAACATCATCATCCTTATCTCATCCATCATCTCTCTTCATATAGCATCATATATTTTCTCATTCTCGTTATCATCAACTCATCATCTCATAATCTCAAGCCACCTCATGACCTCATTTCCCTTAATCACTTCCATCATTTATCTTCAAAGTTCCAAAAGTCATTTGATCTCAAAACAAGACGAGTTGCTAGTTAAAACAATTGATTCTAAAATAATCGTCACAACCAAATTCTGACACCAGAGTATTTAATCTTTTAAACCAACTTCATAAAATTATATTATCAAAAGAATCAACCTAAGTTAGTTTATTTCAAAACCTTCATTTTAATGTTTTAAATAAATTCTGACACTTGATAAATATTTCAATTCTTATACTTTTAAAACCAACCATTTAAACTTCAACATATACAAATCAATCCATTAAATAAATAAATAATTTAATAAATAAATAAATAGATAATTAAATAATTTTATAATTTTATAAAATTGAATAATAATATAAGTGAGTAAATAAAATAAATAACACCCATCTCACCCGAAACACCCAATTTAGAGAAAGGCCCAAGTGACAGCCTGGATCCGACCCAGCCCAAACCCAAGCCCAAAACCCATTTTCAAATTGGCTTGATGCAAACCGAACCGAATGTTTTTTAAAGGCTGAACCGGTCCGGAAAATAAAGAAAAGAAAGAAGTGAACCGGGCACGGAACCGCTTCTCCTTCATCCCACCTCTATTCACTGTCGAAACGGAAGAAGAGAGAAGGAGAGGGCTCCTAGCCGGCGACTTCTCACCCGACCACCCTCATGGACCCGTTCCCGACCTCTAACAATACAAATCGACTCAAAACGAACCAAAAAGGGGAAAGAAGAATAAGCTCACCGAGGTTCGATCGATGTTCGTCGGAGATTTCGATAGGCTCGCCGAAGTCGGAGATGTGTAGGTTTTGACCGAACCTAGATCAAAAGACATGGGAGGTGTGCTCGGGGGATGGTGTCGGCGATTTCGGGCTCCGGGGCTGCTCATGGGTGCTCCTGGCTCGCTGGGACGTCTGAGGAAAGGAGCTCAGGCTGCTGGCCTGACTCGAAGGAAGGAGCGGAGAAGATGAAGTTGCGGAGCTCGGCTGTTGGTGGTGCTAACGAAAACAGAGGGATGGCACTCGGGTGTGCTCAAGGGTGGTTCAACAGGGGGTGTGGTGTGTTCGAAAGAGAGCAAGGCATGAGACGGAGGAAGAGAGATGTGGGTCTTTCTTTTGAAGTCAGAAAATGGGAGGAGAAGAGATGTTGGATTGAAATGGGAATAGAGGACGGTTGGTGTTGGTACAGTCGACAGGTCAAGGAGGGAAGGGAGCTTTTTGTGTGAAAATGGGAAACAAAAAAAAAGGAAGTCTGATGAGTGTGGGTTTGATAGATCAAAGGAAAAGGAGTTTATAGCTAGAGATATAGGGAGGAGGGTGGGGGAGTAGGTGTTGCAGCAAAGTGAGGCTGGGGTAGAGGTGACTAGGTGAGGGGGTTTGGAGTGTGAGAGTGGTTAAGTGTTTAACAGTCAAAATAAATACCCGTAAATATATCCCGAAACCCGCTCTTCGACCTTACCCCGACGTGATTAAAATAAATTTAAAATAAACATTCTATTCCAAATTAAATAACAAAACCCAAAAATATTTCCTGTCCCGGAATAATAAAGCGGAAATAAATTCATTCTCAAATTGAATAATAAGTTCATGCCGGAATTCGTCTTGAAAGAATAAAATAAAATCGCTTGCTCGAGGACGGAGATTTTTAAAATTTTTTGGAGTCTTAGAAATTAAACAAATTCTTAATTCGGAAATGAAATTTATAATTATAAAAATAGTATTTAGAAATCTAGGTCTTTACATCATCCACCTCTAAAAACAAGTCTCGTCCCCGAGACTAAAATCCTTTTTAAAACAACAAGGCCTCTCAAAATTCAAGTCAGTCTTCCCATGTCAGTCAATCATGTTTCAAGAAATCAAGAGGCGGCAACATCCACCTCTAAGGGCTAATCCCATATTTGCTTTATATGTTCATTTCTCAGAATCTGTTTCAATCTAACAAGCTCAAGGTATCATCAAAATTAACGTTAATCGTCTTAGAATATCATATATCAGCATTCCAAAGTAAGTCCATCAGGATTTATCATGCCATTAATCACGTCACGAGTAACAACCTACCCGATCATAACTAACATAGCCAATCATCATCTATCAGAACATTAACATAGCAGAATTCGTCATAACAGGGATGTCGTTTTATCAAAAGGGCAACATATCAACACATCAAATCTCACCAAGATCATAAAATTAGAGGGATCTATACATTGTTACTAATCAAGACATGACACAATCATCATACTCACACATTGCCGTCAAGCTCCCGAAGCTAAAGTCAAGTCTAAGTTAGGCACAACAACTCAATTTAGGTTAAAATCTCCAAATACAACCATATCTCGCTTTTCTTAAACCAGAACTCATGGATGTTCTCTTCAATTCTATGCATACAAGTCCAAGGATCAAGCCTAACCCAAATTTATCCAACATATTCCTCAAGCTCAGGTCAACGAGTCTTCTAAGAATCAATTCTCTTAAGATATCAAGCTCACAATCCCGACTTCCTACCTAACCAATTAATCTTAATACGTCTAAATTCATTATCCTCCAAGTAATCACAGACCAAGTCTAATATCCCAAGTCCCCGTCAAGACTTCGATCAAGATCAATCTAGGTGTTCCTTACAAAATTTATTTATTCCCCCTATGTCCTCAAGAATCCATTTGATCATTACCTCTAAGAGAGAACTCCCAAATTATCTCAATATTTAGATCTCAATCTTCGTACCAATAAGCACACTCACTAATAATCCACCTCTAAAAAACAAACTCCTATTGCCAGTTTCAAACAAGAACATTCTTACATTCTATACCCTCCACATTCACCAACAAAAGTTCACCTTCTAGGCTACTCTCGCATCCTAGACAACACAAACACCTCATTCAGTGATGTCGGGAAGTCTTAGCAGTACTCAATTGTCTGCATTAATCAGATTCTAAGCTAGAGAGCCAACTAGTGCTAAACCCAAAAATCATAATTCATCAAGTTTCTCCTCAACAGCCTCTATCCTCAAGTGGTCAACAACATGTATTACTCATCTAACTCAACAGAATACCTCCAAACCGAATCGTATCTCTACCTCCAAACCCAGCTAGTTGTTCCTTACCACATGTCGTCGTTCGTTCTAAATATATAACACAGAGGTTCTAAATTAACAAAGATAGGTAAAAGACAAAAGCGGACAACCCATAATACTTACAGAGTCACTTATGGAATGAGAGTGAGGATAACGAGACTAAGGAAAAGGTGCCATGACAAGAAGACGCCTACTGACCATCACAGGAATCAAGAGGGATGACTCAACAAAACAACCCATCCCTTTAGACTCGAAATCATGTCGAGAAACTTAGGTTATTCAAAGTTGATATTCTAGTACATTAATTAACTCGTGGCATGACCTATGGCGTCAAGTACCATACCCCATCACACACCCAAGTAATCAATGCACCCGAACAGAAATCCCGAATATGATTAGATTCCCAACCCAATTTCCCGTGGAAGACGGTAAAATCATAGAGGAGACCCGATAAAACATTTGTGGAAGAGGATAAAAGGAAGAGAAGAAGAAGAAAAGAATAGTAAGGAGAGAAAATGAAGAAAAGTAAAAGGAAGGAAAATAAGGAAAAGAAAAGAATCTATAAGACATCATTTAATGACATGAGATTAGATAGGAGAAGAGAAAAGTGAAATGAAAAGAATAGACATTATTCAACAATCCTCAGCCTTAACTAGAAATTTGTCGAACCGAAGGTGAAATGAAAAGGAAACGACACAGAAAGTTGAATAATGGAAAAGATTGCTCCACAAGAACTGAAATTCCAGCCATAGAGTAAGGAAGGACTCCTCCCACTATCTCATTCGCACAAAAGTTCAATTCATAGTCAACATATATCAAAGAGGTCAACAAACATAATCTTGCTCAAGGAAGACAGCACTTAGCATAGAATCAATCAACAACAATTAATTTGATCCCCTTCGAGAGGGATCGCCCTCAGGCCCAATTTATATAAAATCACAGAATTTATCTAGAAGTTGCCCTTCGAGGGGCAACTGACCGGAGGGGCAACTATCCTCTCGGCCTCTATATTCTAACCCAGCTACTCCAACCATCACGGTGCAAACTCCTTGGAGTCTTCCAGGCCCTCTGTAAAGTACAAAGCTAAGTTTTGCCTACCCTTTCCCAAGTCTACATCCAATAGGGATGGTCTATCACCTTTTTACCCACTCAATTTCCCTTTTTCTGATTATCCTTACTTTAAGTCAATTTATTAAGCTTTATTCATTAATTTAGCCATATTAAATTCATTTTGCCCTTTAAAACTCTTCAAAATCCTTTAAAAACATTGGGCGATTTTAAAAATCATACTTCAACCCATTTGTACTCGAACCGCATAACCCAAGCTCTGATACCACCTTTGTAACGGCCCAAATATAAATATTCGGGTTACGTTTCTGTAACGGCCCGGATATAAATATCCGAGATACGTTTCGAAGGTTGGACACCTTCGTTCAGATGTTGCAATTTAGGTACGGGTCGAGGTTTCAAACCTCTAACAATCAATCAGTATTCAAAGCGGGGATTTCAAACCCCAAGCAATCAAAGTCACAAAACCCAATTCAAACGAAATTAAAACGGAAGTAAGGTTTAGATACAAGAGTCACGGCAGAGCCGGGTCAAAACCAAAACATATATTCTAACGTCGTATAGCCAAATTAGCGGGGTTAGACAGATTCTTTACAATCGCCCGGGGGATTTTCCCACGCCATAGAGACAGGGAGTAATCATACCTAAAGATGCCCCCATGACACTAGTATATATACACATACACTATAATAAAGATGATTCGATGCAATGCGGAAATTAAATCACACTAGCATATTCCTAAATCATAATATGCGGAAAAGAACTGTAAATGCGCCCAAAGAATGCCAAGTGGCATATCCCCATATCTCTGTATTTCCCGTACCCACTCCGAGGTAGGGCGCTCGGCCTTGGCCGAACCGTAATAAATATATTCCCGTACCCACTCCGAGGTAGGGCACTCGGTCTATGCCGAACCGTAACAGATATATTCCCGTACCCACTCCGAGGTAGGGCGCTCGGTCTATGCTGAACCGTATCAGATATATATATATATATATATATATATATATAGATCATACTCATCGACTCGATTGGGGACCGAAACGGTATAAAACACGAATGCCCCCATGACCCTAGCAAAGACTTTAAGACTCAAAGATAACGGCCGTTCTGTATTCAAACACACAAAGTAACCGAATGCTCATTCATAAGTGCAATCCTAGCATGATACTACATGGCATGCTTTAATGCTTATGTAACACCTAGTATGTCATATATTTACAAGCAGGTATACTCTTTCGAATCTGAGTAAGCCCATAAAGAAACTTACCTGGAGGTGCAGAACAGCATTAATGTAGCACTTAGACAATTTAAGATCACCTAGTAATCACAATGAGTATATAAGTCTATATTCAATCACACAAGCACGAACATTCTACATAAGTTCACACAATCGAAAGTCTCATCATCACATTCCATATCATCATCATTCAACTTATCTCATTTTTCATCGCAAAGTCCCTATATAACTTATCAAGTACCACCTCAACTCATCATCTCAACATCTCATCATGCTTCCATATACACCAACATATTATAATATCATTTTAAGGACATATAACAACATTTCATCTCATAATTCACATTCAACAAGTTCGTCGACATCGTATCATATCAATATTGACATATCATAATTTATACTCATACTTAGCTCATATGTCACTTCATCATCATAAGTAACTAGCATATAACCCTTTATAACACATCATCTCAATATCATGCTATTAGTCAAACATTCATGCTATTAGTCACACAATCATATCATCATGCTCATTAGTCATCGAATAAGTCGGATTCCCAAGTTAGTTCCCAATCCATTTCAAAGTTTGAGTCAAAACGCTAGAATTTCCGATTCTTGAAAATCCTTGTCAAATTCCCTTTTGTTTTAAACCGATAACATATTTTAAGTTTCAATATTTTATAAGTCCATAACATGATATCTTTTAATCTCAAATAATATTTTATCATTTTAAACCTGAAAATAACGTTTATCTTTTTTAAATCTCAAAAGAATGTTTATATCTTTTAAAGCTCAATTAATAGAATATAATATTTCAAATACCATTTTATTTAATTAACACAACAGCCCCACATTTTATAAAAATTAATAACCGACCCTTCTATTTATCATGTACCAAACCAAGCCCACCTTTATTTATTACAAACCCAAACCGAACCCTTCTTCAAAAACCCAACCAGATTTTGTTTGATAAAAAAAGGCCCAAGTTTCTTTATTTTAAACTAGCCCAGATTCGTTTTGTTTTATAAAGACCCATTCAGCCCACCCAGAAATTAGGCCCACCCTTTAGCCCAGAATCCCTTCCAGATTTCAAAGGCTGAAATAAAAAGGAAGGGCCCACATGCTGAGGTGGAAGCCACGGTGGAGCGGAGGGGCCCGCCAGGCTTCTTCTTCCTCATTTGCTGCTCGGAAAAAGAGAGAGCAGAGAGGGCTCGGTGTGAAAGGAAACCGACGAGGGAAGCGGGAAAGGGGAAGCCGGAGGCGGCGCTCCCGGACTCCGACTTCGACTCCGAACACGGATTCTCAACACACACACAAGGCAAGAAGGAAAGGAATAACGAAGAAGGAGAAGCTCACCTAGGCGCGGCTTCGATGCTCGCCGGAAGGTTTCAAGGTCGTTGGAGTCGATTCGAGGCTCGCCAGAGTGCGATTTCGAAGTGAGCTTTGCCTGGGAGAGGGATGAGTGGGCATAAAGGTGCGGCCTTTACACCATTTGAGGGAGGAAGGAGGAGGAAGGGGAGCTTACCACTTTGATTCGGGCGAACAGGGGAGGAGGGTCGGAAGCGGCTCGGGGGTGGTGCTCAGGGGCTCGATTCTGGGTTCCGATGGCTCCCAGCTGCTGCTGCTATTGCTCGGATGATGGTGAAGCTCGACGAAGGCGATAGGGCTCATTTCTCCAACCGACGGAACAGGGGAAAGCTTCCCCCTTGGCGACAACTAAGGCGGTGGAAGGACGGCTCGTGAAAACGACAAGAGGTGGAGGAGCTGTTGAGTCTTGAGGGCGAGCTGTCAACGACGACCGACGAGGAGGATGCAGGCTTGGCTTGCAACTGCTGGACAAAGGGAGAATTGAAAAGGGTGAAAAGAGGCCTGTGAATTGTGATTCTTGCAGGCAGAAAGGGGGAGGGGAAGCTGAGCATTTGAAGACAGAAAGAAGAGGAGAGGAGTTCTGTCACGCGAGGTTCAGAAGGGTGGGAAAGAGGCGTGCCTCTGTTGCTACTACTGTGAATTGGGTGGGTTTGCTGCACACAATGGAGAAAAACACAAAAGGGGTATAGTGCTGGGCTGGCAACGGGAGAGAGAGAGAGAGAGAGAGAGAGAGAGAGAGAGAGAGAGAGAGAGAAAATAAAGAAAAAGGGAAAAGAATATAAATAAGAGTGGTCCCCAAAATAAAAGGCAAAGTTTCCCGAAATTCAAAACTCGAAACCCGCTAATCCCGACGTTCGACAATTTAAATCGAATTATTAAAAGATTATCGGAATCAAATTAATTTTATTAATACCCGGAACTCGAAAGCGAAAATCAAATCCCGTCAAAAATCCAAAATTTAACTGATGTCGGAAGGATTTTAAAATTGAACTCATGCTCGAGGACGATTTTTTTCTCCGCTTTTACAATCGAATAAAATAGTAACGTATTTAAATAAAATATTCATAATATAATATATAATATATACCCGGTCTTTACATTTATCCACCTCTAAAAACAAGTCTCGTCCCCGAGACGAAAATCATTTCAAAGCAATGGGAAGTAGTTTGAAATCGGTGAGTCCGAGGACCATGTCCAAGGATCTTGCAATCATCTCGGTTGCGTCTTCCGGGATTCTCACAACATCCTGGTCACGGTCGTGACATCTCCAAATGGGTCTTGTCGAGTGTGTAATAAGCACCCCTATCACATCCTCTCTTCGACCTTTCGGAAGTATCACACCTCTAAAAGCATTATAGCGTCCGACTAGGTCTTAGCAAGCAATCTATAAGCGCCCCTATAAAATGCTTGTATCCACTTCGTGAGACGTCATAATGTAAATCCAGTTCGTAAATTCTCAAAGCGTTTTGTAAATTGAAAGGTTGTCATCTAAATCATTGAAACTCTCAACTTCTTTAAAACCCCAAGTTGGCCATTTTTAAAACCGCTCAAAATCTTCAAATTCGATGTTTAATCAAGCAACTTTACACCAAAACAAGTCAATTCCTTTCAAATCAAGATTTCGTCAAAATCTCTCAAACACCAATTCAGCCTCTCGCAACCAATCAATCAAATTCAGAAGGTAGGAGGTGGAATCATCCACCTCTAAGGGCTAATCCCATATTCTCTTCCTAGTTTCCAGAATCGAATCAATCCATCAGTCTCAATTCAAGCAAGATGCATAAGCCATAAGAAATGCATAACTGTATAACCAACCAATCTCAAATCAACACATCATAAGGCAAGTCTCAACATATACCAACGTAGTGCCACAAGGTCACATCAACATATCCAGATCATACTAAAGGTCATAATATGCATCTCAACGACATAACAAAATCATCACAACGTCTCAACATCACACCAGAAGTCATAAAAGTATCTCTCATCACAGAATCAATGAACCAAAACCCATTGTCAACACACCAACACAACAAGGTCAGGTTATTAAGATTCAGCAAAGGGGAAGGTCAGTCAATATGTAAATCACCAAAATATCAGCATACTCGCAAAACATCATCTCAACTCATACAATGTCATATAACGATCACTTAGCAATCACGCACCATCATCTCATATATATATAAGTCAGATTCATGATCCAAATCAATATTCATCATTTAACATCTCATGATCATAATATAAAATCATGCGCTCACATAGCAATATATCATTATTTCAAGATTCATACAACACATCACAACATGCTTCTAGAACAACATAGTAGGATAGCAATGTATCGTTATATCATGATAACACTTGTCACTGTCAACTAAATTTCAATTATTGCATATCAACATGTAATATCAAACCATATCAGGTTTATCATGGTCATCATCTAACATCGTGCCAGTACATATTAACAAATCACGAAATCAAGAAAATCCTCACATCACTACCAGTCAAAATGAAACGCAAACCCCGCTCGCTCGTCTCCCACTCTCAAGCCAAGACCGACCTTCATCTAGACCTACTAACATCTACTCGGATACTACCCCATAGAAGAAACCCCAATTCATTCCGACCTTTAATCTCACCTCTTCCCGCCAAGAACTCTCACTAACAATCTACCTCTAAGACTCCAATCCCTATCTCTATTTTCACACCCGAGCACCCTTGCATACTATGTTCTCGATACCCCCAAAGGTCATTTCTTACATTTCTCACTCTTCCCAAGATATCACAACGTAGAACCCTTCCAACCACGCATCTTCAATAAAATCTTCTCGATCACTGCCTTACCAACCTATCCTAACCATACCCCTTATCCAAGATTCACCTAAGAGCTCATCGAAAAACCACCAAGCATTACCTCTTATAGTTCTCAAAACTCACCCGCTCCTGCTTAAGCCAACCCCTCTCATGTGACTTACCCCATACTATCATCGATCATTCTAATCGCTCAAAACCTTTCTCCACTTTCATACCACTCTATCAAAGGACCTTACTCACATGTTCAAAGAAGAAGCAATCATGGACATTATTACACATAAGGACTACACCATATCAACTGACATTTATATCAATAGCATCATTAGTTCATCATTAAACATTGCAACTGTATCAAAAGTCTCAATTTACCATCATGCTCAACAAGTATTGCAAACATCATATATGAACCTAATCAAATCAAGCTAGCGCGTTTCATCATAACTATACCTAATAAACAGTTCAGGTTCTTAGCATTTGCAATTCATACTTTTATAGGCAAGGAATTTAGATCATGCTTGTCAACTCAGGGTAGCATCACGTCAAGTCATCATAGAACATTAGGCCAGTAAGGCACCGAGTCATATATATCATTATAGACAACGGATAATCAGACATTAGTCATCACCAAATCATCACATCAACACGCAATTTTCAACATCAAGTCAGTGCAATATCATCATCAACATATTCCGAAGGGATTAACAATTCGAACGGAGGGCACTCTCGCTTGCAAGTCATATCGTACTCAATAACCGCCATCCTCGAAGCAAGCTGGTTCCGTCGACATCGTCGATCCTGAGGCCCGTGGGTTATGGGCCCACGCTTCCGCTGCGCTGCTCTATCGCTATTCGACTTCCCGTTCCCTTTTTCCATGCGGTCGCTCATCCAATGTAACGCGTAGGAGTTTAAGTTAGCGGAGATAGGGGAGTGACAAGAGCGGGCGACCCAATGTTTCTCTCGGAGACAAAATGGACCAAAGCTAAAGATGACACGGCTAGAGATAAGACTCTGACCCGGGAATAGTAACGATGCCCTTAATAAAGTCTATTAGGTTACAATTGTGACAAACACGCACGAATTCATTATGGAGCATATCAATCACATCAATCCACACTAACATGTACCTATCTCGGGGGCAACATTCGTATTCATATCAAAGACACAATCAAGTCCTACGCTGATGTTTGTGAAACAAGCTAACATTCTAGTATTCCATGGAAACAGATATGCCTAGCAACTTTAAGCAAGATAGACGGAACCAGCAATGATCATATATGATTCGAAGTCATGCAGAATTTAGTGAAGATAACGAGCATCATGCATATGAACAATGTAAGAGTACGGTATACACATCTACAAATGAGTCCAAATATATCATGGCAAGGTATGTCATAACAAACAGGTGAAGCGTCATACGAGAACATATAAAGGGCAACATAGTAACTATCTCACCTGACACAATGATCATATATTAGGTCAAGCATGGCACGGAATCATATGACGAGATACATTTAGAAAGTATGGGTCCTATATGATACTAGCGATACATGAGGTGATACAAGCATAGTCAAGAGTCATTAAGAGGAGTCCAACATAATATTCACGAAATATGAGGCATCACCAAAAGTAACAAGAAGAACATCATGGGTGCTAGATTATAATAATGCTAAGAACGAACCATCATAGAGTACATATATGGTACAATAGTTGTCACATCATGGAATAAGTACAACACGTGATCATTTAGCGGGTCATTTTGGAAATCATAAGCCCTACAGGACACTACTGGCACATATCGAACATGAATACAATCAAGGTAATTCGACTAGATTCATTCTAACATTTATGCGTCATGCATATGCGAAATCATGATATAACGTGGTGTGTGACCATGCGAGGTGCCAAATCATACATTCATGGTAGCACGAGAGGATATCATAGAGTAATAGAAGAACACTACCGAACGATAACATGTACGCATGCTAGGATTTATTGTCATGGAGAGCAAGTCGATCACCGAATTCAACATCAATCTAATCGGATAAGTAAAACATTTACGAGGATAGAAGGAGGGTCACACTATCAAGGACCTAGTTCAAGAGAGAATCGACAATAATGTAGGCAAGACATAAATTCGCACAAGGGTCTGACATGTTACTAATGGCTTAATATAACATACGATACATACATGCACCTGATTGATTACTTGACACTAAGCAAGACTTCAATTCAATCACATTCCAATAATATAGAAGCATGGGAGGAAGTGTAACGATGTATAATGCAAGTCTAAGTAACGGGCCATATGACGAGAATATGGGGACATGAGTTCGAATCAGCACATGCTAGGATGAAACATGCATTCACCAAGACTCAATTAGGGCACATATTCTCCATTCAATGCAAGGAACACACAACACTATCATGTACAAAATAATCCACAATAGCTAATCTGACCAATACAAAATAGATGGGCGTGCTATAGGTTCTTGTCACAGAAGGAATGATAGGCATCAAGGCGTCATCGGCGAGCATGCTAAGGAGAATATCTTACAAGCATTCATACAAAGAAGAATTGATCACACTATCATGGACCTAATCCAATAGAAGCAACAATCATATAGACTCATATCATGTGGTTCAAGCTTCCGATCAAACATACGATCAATAGGCCAAGTAAGCATGCTATAACAACATACAATCATGATAGAGAGCAAAACACAACACGAGACTTAAGCAATATACTAAGTAGATCATGTCGGTATGATATGGATATAACAAATGTAGCTTGAACCCATACAAGGGTTATCATGAACATCAAGTATGTAAGCACAGTTTCAAACTAAGGGTCAACTGTTGGTCAAGGAGTAGTGCATATAGAATCACACGATCACAGACAGAGCAATCAAGATAACCCGATAGAGGTCCATAAGGGCAAACCTTGACTCTTCCCAATTGACTCATTACCCATCTTTCCCGTGGGACATTGGTAGGACTCTTCGTGACAAGAAGACACTGATGGATCGTCATAAGAATCAGGAAAGACAACCTCAGAACACCTCACTTTCTAACTTGGAACTACATCAAGAGCCAACTTCCAATACTATCTCAGACAACCTTTACATCCATACATGATTCCCGTCACAATGTGTTTACCAACCCAATTCCCAGTGGAAGACACTGACATCCGAGAGAATGACTCGATAGAACCGTCAAGGGTTATCATAGTGGGAGGGGCTGTTTCACACAAGCTGGGCTTGACCATATAAGAAGAAGAAGGATACTCCCGCTATCTCGTTCGCACAGATCGTTCAATACTCATTCAATAATTAAGGCATACCAATCAAATCTTTAACATATCAAGCGCTCAACATAGAATCAGTTAATGGCAATTACAGTGATCTCCTTGGAGTCTTCCCGACCCATCTGTAAAGAACAAGCTAGTATTTCGCCTACCCATTCCCGACTACATCCAATAGGGATGGTCTAGCGCCTTTTCTACCCACTCGATCCCTTATTAGTTGGTTCTCCTCTTTTATCATAAGCCAAGTTCATATTTAGTCCAATTGAGTTAGGCATATTAAGTTCATTTTGCCCCTTTAAATCGCTTTCAAATCTTTTGAAATCCATGGGCGGTTTTTCCAAAACATACACCCGACCCTTGTGTACCCGAATTGCACAACCTCGCTCTGATACCAACTTTGTAACGGCCCGGATATAAATATCCGAGATACGTTTCGAAGGTTGGACACCTTCGTTCAGATGTTGCAATTCAGGTATGGGTCGAGGTTTCAAACCTCTAATAATCAATCAGTATTCAAAGCGGGAATTTCAAACCCCAAGCAATCAAAGTCACAAAACCCAATTCAAACGAAATTAAAACGGAAGTAAGGTTTAGATACAAGAGCCACGACAGAGCCGGGTCAAAACCAAAACATATATTCTAACGTCGTATAGCCAAATTAGCGGGGTTAGACAGATTCTTTACAATCACCCGGGGGATTTTCCCACGCCATAGAGACAGGGAGCAATCATACCTAAAAACAAGTGGTGCGAGCGGGATCAGACCGAGACCCCAACACACCCTGTCCCGCAAGCAAATATACACATACACTATAATAAAGATGCTTCGATGCAATGCGGAAATTAAATCACACTAGCATATTCCTAAATCATAATATGCGGAAAAGAACTGTAAAGGCGCCCAAAGAATGCCAAGTGGCATATCCCCATATCTCTGTATTTCCCGTACCCACTCCGAGGTAGGGCGCTCGGCCTTGGCCGAACCGTAATAAATATATTCCCGTACCCACTCCGAGGTAGGGCGCTCGGTCTATGCCGAACCGTAACAGATATATTCCTGTACCCACTCCGAGGTAGGGCGCTCGGTCTATGCCGAACCGTATCAGAGATATATATATATATATATATATATCATACTCATCGACTCGATTGGGGACCGAAACAGTATAAAACACGAATGCCCCCATGACCCTAGCAAAGACTCTAAGACTCACAGAACAGCATTAATGTAGCACTTAGACAATTTAATGCTTATGCAACACCTAGTATGTCATATATTTACAAGCAGGTATACTCTTTCGAATCTGAGTAAGCCCATAAAGAAACTTACCTGGAGGTGCAGAACAGCATTAATGTAGCACTTAGACAATTTAAGATCACCTAGTAATCACACTGAGTATATAAGTCTATATTCAATCACACAAGCACGAACATTCTACATAAGTTCACACAATCGAAAGTCTCATCATCACATTCCATATCATCATCATTCAACTTATCTCATTTTTCATCGCAAAGTCCCTATATAACTTATCAAGTACCACCTCAACTCATCATGTCAACATCTCATCATGCTTCCATATACACCAACATATTATAATATCATTTTAAGGACATATATCAACATTTCATCTCATAATTCACATTCAACAAGTTCGTCGACATCGTATCATATCAATATTGACATATCATAATTTATACTCATACTTAGCTCATATGTCACTTCATCATCATAAGTAACTAGCATATAACCCTTTATAACACATCATCTCAATATCATGCTATTAGTCAAACATTCATGCTATTAGTCACACAAGCATATCATCATGCTCATTAGTCATCGAATAAGTCGGATTCCCAAGTTAGTTCCCAATCCATTTCAAAGTTTGAGTCAAAACACTAGAATTTCCGATTCTTGAAAATCCTTGTCAAATTCCCTTTTGTTTTAAACCGATAACATATTTTAAGTTTCAATATTTTATAAGTCCATCACATGATATCTTTTAATCTCAAATAATATTTTATCATTTTAAACCTGAAAATAACGTTTATCTTTTTTAAATCTCAAAAGAATGTTTATATCTTTTAAAGCTCAATTAATAGAATATAATATTTCAAATACCATTTTATTTAATTAACACAACAGCCCCACATTTTATAAAAATTAATAACCGACCCTTCTATTTATCATGTACCAAACCGAGCCCACCTTTATTTATTACAAACCCAAACCGAACCCTTCTTCAAAAACCCAACCAGATTTTGTTTGATAAAAAAAGGCCCAAGTTTCTTTATTTTAAACTAGCCCAGATTCGTTTTGTTTTATAAAGACCCATTCGGCCCACCCAGAAATTAGGCCCACCCTTTAGCCCAGAATCCCTTCCAGATTTCAAAGGCTGAAATAAAAAGGAAGGGCCCACATGCTGAGGTGGAAGCCACGGTGGAGCGGAGGGGCCCGCCAGGCTTCTTCTTCCTCATTTGCTGCTCGGAAAAAGAGAGAGCAGAGAGGGCTCGGTGTGAAAGGAAATCGACGAGGGAAGCGGGAAAGGGGAAGCCGGAGGCGGCGCTCCCGGACTCCGACTTCGACTCCGACTACGGATTCTCGACACACACACAAGGCAAGAAGGAAAGGAATAACGAAGAAGGAGAAGCTCACCTAGGCGCGGCTTCGATGCTCACCGGAAGGTTTCAAGGTCGTCGGAGTCGATTCGAGGCTCGCCAGAGTGCGATTTCTGATGTACATAATTGTACCTTTGTTTATTGCATCTTTCGACTCCTTATTTCATTCGATTTCCAAATAAAAGTATCAAAAGAATATAAACTTGTGTAAGAATGGGCTAAAATGCAAGAAATAGAGTCTACACAAGTTTTGAGCTAACCATGCAGGAATTCGAGCGAAAACGGAGTCAAAACGAAGAAGCCAAGTGAAGCTGAGAAGAGGTAGATATCGACCCTAGACCCAGATATCGACCTCTGGGGTAGATATCGACCTTCAACATAGATATCGACCTCAACATAGACATCAAGTAAAGCTGAGAAGAGGTAGATATCGACCTTAGACCCAGATATCGACCCCCAGTGTCGATATCGACCCCCATATCGACCTCAACATAGAAATCGACCAGAGTTGAACAAGTCAAGCAGGAACAGAGACCTCGATATCGACCTCTGGTGTCGATATCGACCCCTTATCTCGACAGAAGATAGACTCGATTTCGAATGCGGATTGGAGCTATATCTTCAAGGAGGCACGTGATTATCTCATACTTTCAAGATAGAAGACAGCTGAAGTTTTATTCATCTTTTACCTTTAAGTTATTTAAGTTTTATCAAAATAAAAGACCTATCCTAATTGTTCGGATAGAGTTATTAGTTTAGATAAGAGTTACAATCCTTGGAAAGCGAGGATTAGTAGCCTATAAATAAAGCCTTAGGGGCTGATTTGTTAGATCATCCAATCCAATCCTAGAACAATCCATTAATCTTTCAACAAGCAAGCAAGACAATAGAGTTAGAGTTAGAGAGAAGTTTTAAGGGTTTGACGTTTGCGAAAGTTGACGTTGAGTTGTAAAGCTTCGGAGTTTATTTTAATGCAAGTTTATTTCCTTCAAACAATGAGTCCCATGATGAGAAGCGAGTAGTTCCCCAAAGCTCTTAGGGTCGGGGTGAGCCCGACGTTAGCCATGCACGCTTGAGGTAAGTATTTGATGTTGATATCGTTGTGTCTATCTCTCCTCCTACGATTCTATGTCTAGTCCTAATCGAAAGAAAAGGGATTCGTGCTAACAACTTGAGTTATAAACATAAAATTTGTAGAGACAATTAGGTTTATTTGAAAGAGTAATCCTAAGAGTTGGTGTACAACGAAAGCTTGTCCCTCGGGTGAAATAGCACAATTGTCCGTCTTATTTATCTCATCGCATGCATTGGTTAACGTTGTGGTAAACCCTAATCCTAAGAGTTGCCTTTTTACATAGTTTATACACACAAAAACCCTCTGTTATTTCTATTCATTGCTTCTCTCTCCATCCTTAATTCTTCGGCCTTTTCTTTGCCGACAAAGAACTAACCCACTGCAGGGAGACATCGATATCGACAGCAGAGGTCGATATCGACCAAAACTGATAGATCGACGGTTTTTTGAGTGGATCTCGAGACTCTGGGAAACTTCTGCAAGCATCGATATCGACACCAGACATCGATATCGACCCTTCTGTGTCGACTGGCAGTCTTCTGAGCCAGTCGATTTCGTTGACTGACATCGATATCGACCCCACTAGTCGATATCGACCACTTGTTTTTGTCTTTGCAGGTCTTCTGTTGCAGAGAACATCGACAGCTGAGGTCGACATCGAGGCCCAAGATCGAAATCGAGGCTTCTGGTCGACGCAGACGTGAGATTTCCAACGCTACTAGGATCCCGCTGACACGCCTCCTCGTGGATCGATCCTGACTAAACTTCCACTACAACGGGAGGAAGTCTTGTAATTATTTGCTTAGGCCAGGAGTTGGTTTACATTTATTTACATCTTTATATTTGTAATTACTCGACATATCAGCCTCCTGCAACAACAAATTGGCGTCGTTGTCGGGGAGGCAATCAATCGCGCCCTAGTAGTCTATCTCACGTCATTTTCTAGTTTGGTCTTGTAGGTGTATGCGACGCGCTGATCGCCCACCTGAATTTGAAGGAGTAGACGACCCTGAGCGTTATTTCCATCTAAGGGCCCAAGCTCAAAGAATCATGGCGGAAAACGCGAACCAAGTAGAACTTATTGAACAACTAAGGAAGCAGGTTGAGGACTTAACGACTAGAGAGGCGGCACTTAAGGAGCGTGCGGATAGGGAGGAGGAAGGCCGGAGGCAAATAGAAGCCCAAATCAATGCCCTCCCTAGGAATGCCAAACAATATATGCACCCCGCTCTCACAGTGCCTGAATCGGCAATTCTTATCCCTGCCTCTAATTTTGAAATAAAACCTAACTTCCTTACTGAGATTAGAAGGCACCAATATGAAGGAAAACCTAACAAATGCCCTATGGCACATATTTCTACCTTCTTAGACCTTTGTGATACTATTGCTGATGGACGAAGTCTTGAATATGTCCAACTAAAAGCCTTTCGATGGTCTCTTACAGGTAAAGCATTGCAGTGGTTGGAAAGCTTAGCCCCAAGATCGCTCCGCACCTGGAATGAAGTCAAGGACGCGTTTCTCAACAAGTTCTTTCCTCCTTCTAAGACGGCGTTGATTCGACAGAAAATCACGGCTTTCAAACAAAAGCCGGGTGAGGCTCTAGCGACTGTTTGGGAAAGGTTCAAGGACCTTCTACGATCATGCCCGACGCATGGCCAACCACCATATGTAATTCAGGAGATCATTTACAATGCTCTTGACGCTGCAACGAAGGAGAGGATCAACACCTACACCTCCTATGGCTACCTTGAACTCGCCCCACAAGAGGCTTGGGAGACCATAGAGAGGTTGGTGGAGTTTGACAACACATATGGGACTCCTGAGGCTTTCGACACATCATCATCATCGAGGCCTGCCCCATCTATGCCCTTATATGAACCCTCCGATGTAATCGATCCGGACGTGAAGGAGCAATTCCATAGAGATCAACTTAGAAAGCTCCAAAAGCAAGTGAGGTTCCTTTCAGCGAACCAAGATTGCATCGAATGCGGATCGCAGCGGCACACCACCATCGAGTGCCCACATGCCGAACAAGTACACCTAGCGGAGACTCACCAAGAGGCGCGCTACATGAGGGGTCCCAATCACCAATATTGGGGAGACCAAAGGTTCCATCACCCACAAAGGAACCAGGTTAACCCTAGGGACCCTCCGCCTTATAGAGCTCCTGGGCACCCGGAGAGAGACCAAAAGAAGGATGATCTTCACCTTGTGTTGGACGAGATAAGGTGGAACCAAGCTAAGAACGATCAATCCAACAATGCTATCCACTCTCAACTCAATCACCTTACCACAAGGATTGGGGAGATGGACATATGGAAGAAGAACGTAGAGACCCAACTGGGTCAATTGGCGGCACAAATCCCTAGGCCGTCCGGAACACTCCCTGGGCAACCCACCACAAATCCTAAGGGACAATCCGGGACAGGCCATGTCGCAGCCATACAATTAAGGAGTGGCACCAAAGTACAAAAGCCACGGACGGAAACGGATGAGAAAGCAAAAGACCCAGTCGACGTCGACAGACCGGTCGAAGTCGACCCAGAGGTCGATATCGACCACCATATCGACCCCCTAGTCGATGTCGATGACACTACAGAGCCATCAGAGCCACAACAGAGGTCGAAATCAACCCTACCAGTCGATATCGACCCAACTCCAGTCGACATCGATGTCCAGCAGGCCCCTCCGCCCTCCGTTTTGGCCCCTACTCTAAAGAAGACGTTGTCATTCCCTTCCAAAGCATTGGAGGATCCCACCAAAGGTAAGTTTAGGCGCTTCATAAAGATTCTTCAAGGACTCAACATCACTATCCCTCTAACAGAAGCCCTAAGCGAGATGCCCGCCTATGTACGATTCCTCAAAGACATCCTGAGCAAGAAGAGATCCATGGCAGAGATCGCAGAGGAGTGCTCGAAGATGGACTTCCCTGAGAAGAAGAGTGATCCAGGGAAGTTTGCAATCACCGTGGGACTTGGCCAACATCGCTACAAAGCCCTATGTGACCTAGGGGCAAGTGTAAGTCTCATGCCTCTCTCTATTTGGCAGAAGGTGAACATTGGTGCACTTGAACCTGTGGACATGAAGCTCTATATGGCTGACAACTCATTTGTCAGACCCACATGTATAGTTGATGACGTTCCGGTAAAGGTAGGTAAGTTCTTTGTGCCTACTGATTTCATTGTATTGGAGATGCCTGAAGATCCTGTAGTGCCTATTATACTTGGTAGGCCTTTCTTAGCTACTGCTGATGCCAATATCAATGTATGTCGAGGGTTACTAACCTTTACTATAGGGAATGAAGTGATAGAATTCTCTTTCAACCCAACCATGAGCGAAACCAAGCACCTGGAGCAAGTAGTCCTCTCGCCGGCTAAGGAGAAGCTTAGAAAATTTTTGTTGGCGAGGACGGAAACAGCAAGCAGGGTCGACATCGACTGGAACCAGTCGATATCGACTAAAAACATCGAAATCGACCCACCTTGGTCGAAATCGAGTATGCCAGATCGCTGCCAGGAGCTTAAGTATGGGGTCACAGAGGTCGATATCGACCCCCACACATCGATATCGACCACAACACTCGAAATTGACCCTCCTTGGTCGACATCGACCACCCCTCAGCCCGAAGATTTCTGTTTCGGGCCCAAACAGGTAAGCCCAGGTATGACTCCTAACCCTCCTCCGTCCATTATTGATGAATCAATTAAACCTATTATTGATAATTCTACTAAAGAGAGGGTCAAAGCTCCATGGTTTGCCTATATTGCTAAAGTTAGGTCAAGAAAGAGAAGAAAAGCGCCCAAAGAAGAACCTAACATCAAAGAAGCCTTGGTCGCCGAACTTAGATGCTATCAAAAGGACCTAGATGATCCAGGAGAACGCTTGAGCTCGAAGGGTCCCTACATAAAAGGGTCATGAAGAATTGACGGAGAAGTCGGCCTAGCGACTCAAAAATCTAGAGCATGTACATAAAACCTTTAAATTTTTCATAGATGGTTTTTAGGATTTAACTTTTGGCTGTTTGAAACTTTTAAAACTGAGATAATTCGTGCTTTATCTATATTACTAACAAAGATTTCAGGATATCAAGGAAAAGGGACGACAAAGAAGAAAATAAGCTTCTGCAGAGGCAGTCGAAATCGACCAGGCCAGTCGAAATCGACCCCCCCGGGGTCAAGCCATCTCCTGGAGTCGACATCGAGGACTCAGGAGCGAAAAGCAGAGGTCGATATCGACCCTAATACTCGATATCGACCCCCATCAGGCAGCCCTCGTCTTCATTTTCTTCCTCGACTTCGACAGATGCAGTCGACATCGACCACTGACCTAGATATCGACTTCTGGCATCGACCAAACCTAAAATCGACCTGAATCCGCTGTAAGTCTCTCTCTACCCTTGTGCTTCTTTTTAATACAGTGAGGACACTGTATATTTTAAGTATGGGGTGGGGGAAAGACATGTCTTATGGTCATAACTTGGTTTCTTCATCGCATTGCATTCATGTTTAAATTTTTGTTTTTAGTTTTACTTTTATAAAATGTCAATGATTCCATAAAATGTTAAAAAGAAAAAAAAATAGAAAAATGTCAAAATACAAAAAAAAAATGCATTTTATTTTTGTTTTTAAACCCTACTTAGATGTCCTATGATGAAAACTCAATAGCTAACTTGATCATGTAAATCCTATGGCATATTTGGATGGTTTAGCCTAAGTCCTTAAAATTTTTATGTAGATTGTGAACTTGTGATGAAATTGAGCACATATGATCCTAGGCTAGAAAGCAAATCCAACAAAAATTGTCCTTGTGAGAATTTTGACCTATAGGGAGAACATCAAAAATCCCTCCGCTTTCTTGAGTGAATTTACTCTTCCTATGCATCTCTAAATGTTGTGATAGTTATTCAAAACCAATGCATATATATGTTTATGTTTACGAGAATTAAATGATGGAGGCATCTTTTAAGCCATTTTTATCCTCTCTTTACCTACCCTGCATTATCCCTGCTTGAAGCCAGAACATTAGCCTGAGCCTGAATTGCAAACTCCACAAAATTATCCCTAGCCGAATTGAGCCTGACCCCCATTTGGGAATTGAGACTTAGATTGGTTGGACTAATGCCTTGTGGAAAGAAAAGAACATAATGTCCAGTTTTGAGAAAGGAAGTTGTGGGATGGTACATATTTACATTTTGTCATATTTTGTAAAAGGGTTTTTGGCTCACCATATAAATGCACATAGCTTTAGTATTACTTTCGAAAAAAAAGGGATATATATAGTGCATGAGCCAAAATCCTTAAGTCTTTTATTCATACAAATGTTATATTTTTGAGAGGTATATTAGAACTTGGAAGAAGGGTTGATGGAATGCATCTTTAGAGCATTATTGTGAAGAGTTATGGTTTGGGTATTGCAAGTGTTGAGATTTAGGAGTCTTGATTCCCGAATTATAAAAGCACCACATAGCCAAATAATTCCATACCCTTTATTTCATACCAAGCCCCATTACAACCCCACCGAATGGAGTCTTCTATGAAGTCTTCCATTGAGCGAAAGTCCTCCTAACGATTCTTATTGCATTTACATAATTGGTTGTGAAGTGGATTATTATAAATTGCAATGTTTATGAGATTGTATATGGAATTGAGTTGAGAGTTGATCTTCATAGCCTAAACACATGAGAGTCGAGTGCAAACACATTATCCCTGTGAGGTTGGATTAAAATTGCATATGCCTATGGATCGCCAAAATATGTGCTATGACGTTAAATTCACTTGCTTCGCTTTGCTACCGCTTATGATGTTGCTTTTGACAAAGGCGAAGACTTGAAAGGTGTGTTGTAGGTGTTGGTTATTGCATGGTTATTGCTTGAGGACAAGCAAGTCTAAGTATGGGGTGTTTTGATGTACATAATTGTACCTTTGTTTATTGCATCTTTCGACTCCTTATTTCATTCGATTTCCAAATAAAAGTATCAAAAGAATATAAACTTGTGTAAGAATGGGCTAAAATGCAAGAAATAGAGTCTACACAAGTTTTGAGCTAACCATGCAGGAATTCGAGCGAAAACGGAGTCAAAACGAAGAAGCCAAGTGAAGCTGAGAAGAGGTAGATATCGACCCTAGACCCAGATATCGACCTCTGGGGTAGATATCGACCTTCAACATAGATATCGACCTCAACATAGACATCAAGTAAAGCTGAGAAGAGGTAGATATCGACCTTAGACCCAGATATCGACCCCCAGTGTCGATATCGACCCCCATATCGACCTCAACATAGAAATCGACCAGAGTTGAACAAGTCAAGCAGGAACAGAGACCTCGATATCGACCTCTGGTGTCGATATCGACCCCTTATCTCGACAGAAGATAGACTCGATTTCGAATGCGGATTGGAACTATATCTTCAAGGAGGCACGTGATTATCTCATACTTTCAAGATAGAGGACAGCTGAAGTTTTATTCATCTTTTACCTTTAAGTTATTTAAGTTTTATCAAAATAAAAGACCTATCCTAATTGTTCGGATAGAGTTATTAGTTTAGATAAGAGTTACAATCCTTGGAAAGCGAGGATTAGTAGCCTATAAATAAAGCCTTAGGGGCTGATTTGTTAGATCATCCGATCCAATCCTAGAACAATCCATTAATCTTTCAACAAGCAAGCAAGACAATAGAGTTAGAGTTAGAGAGAAGTTTTAAGGGTTTGACGTTTGCGAAAGTTGACGTTGAGTTGTAAAGCTTCGGAGTTTATTTTAATGCAAGTTTATTTCCTTCAAACAATGAGTCCCATGATGAGAAGCGAGTAGTTCCCCAAAGCTCTTAGGGTCGGGGTGAGCCCGACGTTAGCCATGCACGCTTGAGGTAAGTATTTGATGTTGATATCGTTGTGTCTATCTCTCCTCCTACGATTCTATGTCTAGTCCTAATCGAAAGAAAAGGGATTCGTGCTAACAACTTGAGTTATAAACATAAAATTTGTAGAGACAATTAGGTTTATTTGAAAGAGTAATCCTAAGAGTTGGTGTACAGCGAAAGCTTGTCCCTCGGGTGAAATAGCACAATTGTCCGTCTTATTTATCTCATCGCATGCATTGGTTAACGTTATGGTAAACCCTAATCCTAAGAGTTGCCTTTTTACATAGTTTATACACACAAAAACCCTCTGTTATTTCTATTCATTGCTTCTCTCTCCATCCTTAATTCTTCGGCCTTTTCTTTTCCGACAAAGAACTAACCCACTGCAGGGAGACATCGATATCGACAGTAGAGGTCGATATCGACCAAAACTGATAGATCGACGGTTTTCTGAGTCGATCTCGAGACTCTGGGAAACTTCTGCAAGCATCGATATCGACACCAGACATCGATATCGACCCTTCTGTGTCGACTAGCAGTCTTCTGAGCCAGTCGATTTCGTTGACTGACATCGATATCGACCCCACTAGTCGATATCGACCACTTGTTTTTGTCTTTACAGGTCTTCTGTTGCAGAGAACATCGACAGCTGAGGTCGACATCGAGGCCCAAGATCGAAATCGAGGCTTCTGGTCGACGCAGACGTGAGATTTCCAACGCTACTAGGATCCCGCTGACACGCCTCCTCGTGGATCGATCCTGACTAAACTTCCACTACAACGGGAGGAAGTCTTGTAATTATTTGCTTAGGCCAGGAGTTGGTTTACATTTATTTACATCTTTATATTTGTAATTACTCGACATATCAGCCTCCTGCAACAACAATTTCGAAGCGAGCTTTGCATGGGAGAGGGATGAGTGGGCATAAAGGTGCGGCCTTTACACCATTTTAGGGAGGAAGGAGGAGGAAGGGGAGCTTACAACTTGGATTCGGGCGAACAGGGGAGGAGGGTCGGAAGCGGCTCGGGGGTGGTGCTCCGGGGCTCGATTCTGGGTTATGATGGTTCCCAGCTGCTGCTGCTATTGCTCGGATGATGGTGAAGCTCGACAAAGGCGATAGGGCTCATTTCTCCAACCGACGGAACAGGGAAAAGCTTCCCCCTTGGCGACAACTAAGGCGGTGGAAGGACGGCTCGTGAAAACGACAAGAGGTGGAGGAGCTGTTGAGTCTTGAGGGAGAGCTGTCAACGACGACCGACGAGGAGGATGCAGGCTTGGCTTGCAACTGCTGGACAAAGGGAGAATTGAAAAGGGTGAAAAGAGGCATGTGAATTGTGATTCTTGCAGGCAGAAAGGGGGAGGGGAAGCTGAGCATTTGAAGACAGAAAGAAGAGGAGAGGAGTTCTGTCACGCGAGGTTCAGAAGGGTGGGAAAGAGGCGTGCCTCTGCTGCTACTACTGTGAATTGGGTGGGTTTGCTGCACACAATGGAGAAAAAGACAAAAGGGGTATAGTGCTGGGCTGGCAACGGGAGAGAGAGAGAGAGAGAGAGAAAATAAAGAAAAAGGGAAAAGAATATAAATAAAAGTGGTCCCCAAAATAAAAGGTAAAGATTCCCGAAATTCAAAACTCGAAACCCGCTAATCCCGACGTTCGACAATTTAAATCGAATTATTAAAAGATTATCGGAATCAAATTAATTTTATTAATACCCGGAACTCGAAAGCGAAAATCAAATCCCGTCAAAAATCCAAAATTTAACTGATGCCGGAAGGATTTTAAAATTGAACTCGTGCTCGAGGACGATTTTTTTCTCCGCTTTTACAATCGAATAAAATAGTAACGTATTTAAATAAAATATTCATAATATAATATATAATATATACCCAGTCTTTACATTTATCCACCTCTAAAAACAAGTCTCGTCCCCGAGACTAAAATCATTTTAAAGCAATGGGAAGGAGTTTGAAATCGGTGAGTCCGAGGACCATGTCCAAGGATCTTGCAATCATCTCGGTTGCGTCTTCCGGGATTCTCACAACATCCTGGTCACGGTCGTGACATCTCCAAATGGGTCTTGTCGAGTGTGTAATAAGCACCCCTATCACATCCTCTCTTCGACCTTTCGAAAGTATCACAACTCTAAAAGCATTATAGCGTCCGACTAGGTCTTAGCAAGCAATCTATAAGCGCCCCTATAAAATGCTTGTATCCACTTCGTGAGACGTCATAATGTAAATCCAGTTCGTAAATTCTCAAAGCGTTTTGTAAATTGAAAGGTTGTCATCCAAATCATTGAAACTCTCAACTTCTTTAAAACCCCAAGTTGGCCATTTTTAAAACCGCTCAAAATCTTCAAATCCGATGTTTAATCAAGCAACTTTACACCAAAACAAGTCAATTCCTTTCAAATCAAGATTTCGTCAAAATCTCTCAAACACCAATTCAGCCTCTCGCAACCAATCAATCAAATTCAGAAGGTAGGAGGTGGAATCATCCACCTCTAAGGGCTAATCCCATATTCTCTTCCTAGTTTTCAGAATCGAATCAATCCATCAGTCTCAATTCAAGCAAGATGCATAAGCCATAAGAAATGCATAACTGTATAACCAACCAATCTCAAATCAACACATCATAAGGCAAGTCTCAACATATACCAACGTAGTGCCACAAGGTCACATCAACATCTCCAGATCATACTAAAGGTCATAATATGCATCTCAACGACATAACAAAATCATCACAACGTCTCAACATCACACCAGAAGTCATAAAATTATCTCTCATCACAGAATCAATGAACCAAAACCCATTGTCAACACACCAACACAACAAGGTCAGGTTATTAAGATTTAGCAAAGGGGAAGGTCAGTCAATATGTAAATCACCAAAATGTCAGCATACTCGCAAAACATCATCTCAACTCATACAATGTCATATAACGATCATTCTCGCTGGGGTCGGATGTCTGCCTCAACCGGAGCCAGACGACTCGGTCGGTGCCGCAGTATATCTCATGCCTCAGTCCACACCTCAGCCGGGGTGGGACACTAGGTCACCGCCGCAGTCATATATATAACTCAATAAATCATGCTCTCAATGACTCTATCAGGACAACTCGATGGAGCTGGGTTATCCTATGACCCTAGCAACGACTCTAGACTCACAACTTACGGCCGTTTCTACCAATCGCATTCAGAATACGTATGCTCATATGTTAATGCAGAACCTAGGCATGCTACTACATGACATGATATTATAATGCCTACATACTATATGACACATCAGGCATGAGGTTGTAACTTGAGTAAGCCCTGGAGGACTTACCTGGAGTAGCAGATCAGCAAAAGAAATAAACCAGCAGTAAGCAAGCCAATCACGTCACGGATCACCTAACAATTTTAATAGATGCAGAATATAAGTCTAAAGCATAGAGGACGCATTTACCGCTACACAAAATGATCCATCGATAATTAGTCATAACATCATCATCCTTATCTCATCCATCATCTCTCTTCATATAGCATCATATATTTTCTCATTCTCATTATCATCAACTCATAATCTCAAGCCACCTCATGACCTCAATTCCCTTAACCACTTCCATCATTTATCTTCAAAGTTCCAAAAGTCATTTGATCTCAACACAAGACGAGTTGCTAGTTCAAACAATTGATTCTAAAATAATCGTCATAAGCAAATTCTGGCACCAGAGTATTTAATCTTTTAAACCAACTTCATAAAATTATATTATCAAAAGAATCAGCCTAAGTTAGTTTATTTCAAAACCTTCATTTTAATGTTTTAAATAAATTCTGACAATTGATAAATATTTCAATTCATATACTTTTAAAACCAACCATTTAAACCTCAACATATACAAATCAATCCATTAAATAAATAAATAATTTAATAAATAAATAAATAGATAATTATATAATTTTATAATTTTATAAAATTGAATAATAATATAAGTGAGTAAATAAAACTAGTACAGTTCCCGCGCCATTGCGCGGTTTATTTTTAAATCATAATAATATGACAAATTAATATTGTCAAATTTTATGAAAGCTAGTATAAAATTAAAAATGTATAATTTCATTGGGTGAAAAAACTACAATTAATGTAAACCATTTCGGGTTGGTTCAGCTGAAAAGGACATGCGAGAAGTACCCAAAGATCCCCGGTTTGAATCCCGTCCCAGGTGGCCCCTCGTTTACCTAATTGTTAACTTCAGGGCCCATGGGATCAGTCGGGTGCTAGTAGCCTCGAATACCCTTGTAAATTCAATAAAACTACAATTAAATATAATGATAACACCTCATTAAAAATGATTCTCCCTTAAAGAAGTGTATAGATATAGATATTTTAAAATAATCTTATTAGAAAGAAAAAAATTACTATCACTATAATATTATATAAAAGATTTAACTAAAGATAATTTTACGAAAATCTCTTAGATGAAAGAGAGAATTTATAAGATATGTTCTCGTACTTTCAATTTAATATAGTATATAAAGAATTACATCTATTAATTCAATATTTTGAACTAAACTCAGCCCCTTGGTTAGAAAATATAGAATATATTAAGGAAAAATCTATAATTAATGTGATGATGTTACCTCTTCAAACTTACTTTTCATTAAAATTATATATTAACATTAATATTAATATTAATTCAATGTTTTGCATTGGACCACTGGTGAGAAAATGGAGTATATAATGAGTTGAAAAAAAATGACCAAAAATATCTTTGCATAAGGAGGCGACATGTGGTAGTAGGATTATGGGTTATATATATATTGATAGATAGATAGAAAATTCAATTTGTAGAAATGAATAAATTTTATTAATTTAAAACAAAAGACACAACTTCTATTATTTTATTTAACATGTTAATTTTTATTTATTTTCTCAAAAACTAAATAGGTTAGAAGTTTGGTAGATATAGAAAGGAACGTAATGAAATAAAATTCATGTATTTTCTTAAAATGATATGTTAAATGAAAACTTTAATCTATAATCGTTAAAACAAAATCATACTTTGGATAATTTAATAAGATCATTATATTTTGATGTATATAAACCAAAATTTTGAATTTTTTTTATGTGTATATAGATAAATTAATAAATTGTAATGGGCATATGAATATATATCCAATTATGCCTTAAGAATATTGTCTAAAATTAAATAGAATAACCTATAATAAATTATAGATATATATATATATATATATATGGAAAGATTGAGATATATGGATAAATAATAAATAGGTTAAATGATTTACCCTAATTAATTAGATTATTATGGAAATACACTTACCTAAAATAACTTGGCATAAAATGATGACATGTGGCAAAATTGCTTCTCATTTAAAGTATAATATAGATAGATAAAAAACACCCATCTCACCCAAAACACCCAATTTAGAGAAAGGCCCAAGTGACAGCCCGGATCCGACCCAGCCCAAACCCAAGCCCAAAACCCATTTTCAAATTGGCTTGAGGCAAACCGAACCGAATGATTTTTAAAAGTTGAACAGGTTCGGAAAATAAAGAAAAGAAAGAAGTGAACCGGGCACTGAACCGCTTCTCCTTCATCCCGCCGCTATTCATTGTCGAAACGGAAGAAGAGAGAAGGAGAGGGCTCCTTGCCGGCGACTTCTCACCCGACCACCCTCATGGACCCGTTCCCGACCTCTAACAATACAAATCGACTCAAAACGAACCAAAAAGGGGAAAGAAGAATAAGCTCACCGAGGTTCGATCGATGTTCGCCGGAGATTTCGATAGGCTCGCTCAAGTCGGAGATGCGTAGGTCTTGATCGAACCTAGATCGGAAGATAGGGGAGGTGTGCTCGGGGGATGGTGTCGGCGATTTTTGGCTCCGGGGCTGCTCATGGGTGCTCCTGGCTCGCTGGGACGTCTGAGGAAAAGAGCTCAGGCTGCTGGCCTGACTCGAAGGAAGGAGCGGAAAAGATGAAGCTGTGGAGCTCGGCTGTTGGTGGTGCTAACGAAAACAGAGGGATGGCACTCGGGTGTGCTCAAGGGTGGTTCAACAGGGGGTGTGGTGTGTTCGAAAGAGAGCAAGGCATGAGACGGAGGAAGAGAGATGTGGGTCTTTCTTTTGAAGTCAGAAAATGGGAGGAGAAGAGATGTTGGATTGAAATGGGAATAGAGGACGGTTGGTGTTGGTACAGTCGACAGGTCAAGGAGGGAAGGGAGCTTTTTGTGTGAAAATGGAAAACAAAAAAAAGGAAGTCTGATGAGTGTGGGTTTGATAGATCAAAGGAAAAGGAGTTTATAGCTAGAGATATAGGGAGGAGGATGGGGTAGTATGTGTTGCAGCAAAATGAGGCTGGGGTAGAGGTGACTAGGTGAGGGGGTTTGGAGTGTGAGAGTGGTTAAGTGTTTAAGAGTCAAAATAAATACCCGTAAATATATCCCGAAACCCGCTCTTCGACCTTACCCCGACGTGATTAAAATAAATTTAAAATAAACATTCTAGTCCAAATTAAATAACAAAACCCAAAAATATTTCCAGTCCAGGAATAATAAAGCGGAAATAAATTCATTCTCAAATCGAATAATAAGTTCATGCCGAAATTCGTCTCGAAAGAATAAAATAAAATCGCTTGCTCGAGGACGGAGATTTTTAAAAATTTTCGGAGTCTTAGAAATTAAACAAATTCTTAATTCGGAAATGAAATTTATAATTATAAAAATAGTATTTAGAAATCTAGGTCTTTACATTGAGCTGCCCCTGGGAGATTGAGATGACGATGTCGGACGCGCTTACCATCGATCACTTATTTGTTAGTGTGGCTTACTCCCATAAACTTAGAGAGGGCAATCGGGTTGCTAATCGGCTCGCTCACCTTGGAGTGATGTTGATTTCTTCCGATTCGAGATCAAATGATGTAGTCGACGAGCTCGTCCGTAAGGACGCACTTGGGTGGTAACTCAACCGCGATTGACCACCCCAAATCTTCACCAAATCTTCACCTTGTATCAACAACAACAACAATAATAATAATAATACATTATAATAATAATAATAATAATAATAATAATAATAATAATAATAATAATAATAATAATAATAATAATAATAAAGACTTTCATAGATCAAGTGATCTTGTGTGGTTGACTGCCCATTTGAAACAAAGCACAATCGATGATAAATCACTTCAATAATTTAGGCAGCAATCAAACATTAAGAAATGTTAAAGGGCTAATCTATATAAAATACTAAAGCAGAGGTCGTTGATGCAGGAGCATCTGAGCCACTGTTAAGCAGGAGGAAGGTCGAGTATCTTAAATACAAATAATAAGATGTAAATGTAAACCGACTCCTAGCTTATGCAAATAATTACAAGACTTCCTCCCGTTGTAGTGGAAGGGTAGTCACGATCGATCCACGAGGAGGCGTGTGAGCGGGATCCTAGTAGCGTTGGGAATCTCACGTCTTACGTCAACCAGAAGCCTTGATTTCTACCTTGGATCTCGATGTCGACCTCGGTTGTCGATCCTCTCTGCAACAGAAGTCCTGCAGAGACAAAAACAAGCAGTTGATACCGACAGGGGAAGGTCGATATCGATGTTAGCAGACGAAATCGACTGGCTCAGAAGACTGCCAGTAGACACAGGTGGTCGATATCGACGTTTGGGGGGTCGATATAGATGTTCAGCAACTTAGCAAGGATGATCGTCGTCGACTCAGAAAACTGTCGATGAACTCAGTGGTCGATATCGACGTCTGTGGTCGATATTGATGTCTTCTCCTGCAAAGTTGTTAGCTTTTGTCGGCACAGAAAGGTTGAAGACTTTAGGATGGATGAGGATGCGATGAACAGAAATAAACAAAGGTTTTGATGAATATAAACTATGTGAAAGGCAACTCCTAGGATTAGGGTTTACCACAACGTTAACCAATGCATGTTATAAGATAAATAAGATGGACAATTGTGCTATTTCACCCGAGGGACAAGCTTTCGCCGTACACCAACTCTTAGGATTACTCTTGCAAATAAACCTAATTGTATCTACCAATTTTATGTTTATAATTCAAGTTGTTAGCATGAATCCCTTTTCTTTCGATTAGGACTAAACATAGAATCGTAGGAGATGATATAGACACAACGATATCAACATCTAACACTTACCTCAAGCACGCATGGCTAACGTCGGGCTCACCCCGACCCTAAGAGCTTTGGGGAACTACTCGCTTCTCATCGTGGAACTCATCATTGATTGGAAGAAATAAACTTGCATTAAAATATAAACTTCGAAGCTTTACAACTCAACGTCGGCTTTTGCAAACGCCAAACCCTAAAACTTCTCTCTAACTCTATTGTATGTTATTGTATGTGTTGATGGATGATTGAAATATGATTGAATGCCAGCCCCCTAGGGCTTTATTTATAGGCTACTAATCCTCGCTAGCCAAGGATGGTAACTTCTATCTAAACTATCAACTCTATCCAAACAATTAGGATAGGTCTTTTATTTTGATAAAACTTTAAGGAAAATATAAATTCAGCTGCTAACTAGATAATCTCGTGGCCTTGATGATAGAATTGATAATCCGAGTCTCGAAATCGGATCTATCTTCTGTCGAGATAAGGTCGATATCGACCACAGAGGTCGATATCGATGTCTGTGTTTCTGCTCGACTTGTTCAGCTCCAGTCGATGTCTATGTTGAGGTAGATATCGATACTGAAGGTCGATATCGATGTCTTCTTGGTTGGTCTGTGTGGTCTATCTCGACACTCAGAAAGTGTGTCGACAACTATGGTCGACATCGATGTTGAAAGTCGATATCGACCTCTGCTCAGCTTCATTTGGCTTCTTCGTTTTGACTCCGATTTCGCTCGAATTCCTGCATGGTTAGCTCAAAACTTGCGCAGACTCTATTTCTTGTATTTTAGCTCATTCTTACACAAGTTTATATTCTTTTGAACATTTTCTTTGGAAATCAAATGAAATAAGAAGTCAAAAGATGCAATAAAAAGAGGTACAAATATGTACATCAGCCACCTGCCCTGCCAGCGGGACCAATGACCCGGAGTCAAGCAAAGCAGATCACTGACAAGCTCGTCAGCTTTATTTGCTATCTGGAGCACAAGTCAAGTTCAAGTCATCAAGAAGAGTTAGGAATGAGTTATAAGGCATTCATATGCCTAGGCCTAGCATCCGATAGGAGAGTACCGGACGTGCCTTAGGCTCCAAGGAGAAAGGCAAAATGCCTTGGCCGCTAAGGGGAAGGTGTTGCCTTGGACGCCAAGGAGAAGGTGTTGCCTTGGGCGCCAAGGAGAAGACTTTCTTATTTTCTTTATTTTATTAATTTCAAGAATTTTCTAATTGCTATAAATATTTGGCCCTAGTTTGTAAAAAGGGATACACTATTTTGAATTCAGAAAAACTCAAGCATTGCTTGAAATTCCTCTCTTTCTCATTCTTCTTGATTGTGGATTCAATCAACCCAAAGTCTGAAGGTGTCGATTTGTCTCTCTTTTTATCTGTCTCGCGGACTAGGTAATTTAGGAGAAAATCCCACGTCCTCTTGATCCGAAGACGGGCTTCGATCAAGTTGTAGAAGGAGGTCTTTTGTTCAGGACGTTATACCGACGAGTGGTTCAATCTCTTAGGTATAGCCATCCGGCCAACTGGTTGCCTTCAACCCCTATATCCCTTTTTTATTTTCGTTATTTCAATTTTGTCAGCATCTTTAACATCAGTTTTTTTGTCCGAAACTATTGTCTTTTCTATTTTTCACATCAGTCACAGAATCTGTCCAATTTCTAATTCCGTTTGCTCTTGTGTTTGCGAGCCATTGTTGGAACGATCAATCAACCCCGCATCAAGTGGCATCAGAGCTAGGCTCCGACTTTGGCTTCGTTACCTTTTTCAGTACTCTTGAATAATTCTCGCTAGTGCTTCTATGCTTGTGTTTATTTCTTGTTTGTGTAGTTGCGCTCGTTGAACTGTTTTCGCAATTCATCTCGCGAAACCCTAATGCTTTGTGATCTCTTGCTAGTAAAAAAAATCAACAGCATTCAAAAAAAATTTTACTACTTGTTTGGTGTGGAATTCGGGCGACACTGTCTAACAACCGTCGGCAACGGAAGCTGGTACATTGACCGGGGCCATTCATTACAATTGTTTGCGACTCACGTCATTGGTGTACGAGTAGACCTTTTTATAAGCTTTCTACCTAAACTGTTCTTGATGTGTTAAAAAAAGAGCTCAAGTTCTAAATTGCACCACCATCAGGATATAGGCATCGGTGTGGTTAGCTTTGGTGGGATTGTCTCATACTACCAATCTGAGTCTTACCTGCCCTTTTTAGCCTGACCGTTTCTAAGCCTTTTCTTTTGTTCTTTGAGTTTTCCATGGTTACTGACCTCTACTTGAGAACAGATTGTCACGAGACAGATCAAAGCCGCAGACATCCACAAATTGAGTGAGAGTGAAACACTTGTGAGGAGTTTTTGTTTTCACTAACTTGACACGTTTGCTTGGACAATTTCTGTTGTGATGTCTAAAGTCAATGCAGATGAGATCCCGAAGAATGAGGCCCAAGATGGAGGCCTAGCTGCATCTCTTGCAGCTATAAACACTACTCTCGCTTAGCTACTGTTGGCCAACCAATAACTCTTGGCTAACTTCCAGCCTACGCAGCAAGGTCAAGACGTCCGAGCACCTCAGGGTAATAATTTGCCACCAAACAGGGGTAATCCAGATCAAGAGAGGGAATGGCAGCAACGACTCATCCGCAACGATGAGTTTGACGATGATTTCCTAGAGGAAAATTACCAACCAAGGCGTCCTAGAGAGCCCGAGCAAGATGGTATAGGTAGGGTAAAGGTAAAAATTCCTCCCTTTGCTGGTACTAGCGATCCCAAAGCTTACCTAGAGTGGGAAGCAAAAATTGAGCATATTTGGGATTGCCATAATTTTTCTAAGGCCAAAAAGGTTCAACTTGCTGTTCTTGAGTTTACCAGTTTTGCACTGATCTGGTGGAATAATGTTGTAAAAGACAAGAGAAGAACATTAGAAGCGGATGTGACCACCTGGGTTCACATGAAGGCCTTGATGAGGGCTCGATTTGTGCCCTCGCACCACCATCGAGATCTGAAACAGCGGCTAGCGAACCTAAAGCAAGGTTCGATGAGTGCGGAGGAGGCTTAAACCACCATGCAGATGACAATGGCTAGGTGTGACATCTTAGAAGATGAGGAGACCACAATGGGTCAATATTTAGGGATTCTAAATCCTTCGTTGGCCCACGAGGTTGACTGTTATCCTTACGAGTCAATGACGCAATTACTACACCTTGCCATGAAGGTTAAGAAGAAGGATGGCGGAATTCTCATCCCGAAAGAGAGCTGCCAGCTGCAGGAGGCCATAGCAAACCTTTCATGCCCGCGACGGCCAGTAGGGGCCCGACGCCTCCAATCTTGACACTGCCAGCGATGCCCCACTCCGGTTCGGGTAATCCTGGTTCATCAAAGGGCGGTACTTCTAAACCCTCTAATAGAACTCTTGATATTGTCTGTTTTAAATGTCACGGTCGAGGTCACATTGCTAAGGATTGCAATAATCAGTGTGTCTTGATCGTTAATCACCTAGGACAATATGATTCTGAATCGGATGTTGAGGAGCCTGAAACTGAAACTGATAACTTGCCTGAATCTGACCAACTTGAGTATGATTTCGAACAAGGTGATTGCTTACTTGTTAGGAGAGTTTTGCATGCTAAACCTATTGTTTATGATGATACTCAACGTGAAACTCTTTTCCATACTCAATTTCGCCTTAAAGGCAAAGTTTGTCGAGTTATTATTCATGGTGGTAGTTGTTGCAATCTTGCTAGTGTGGAGATGGTGTCTAAGTTGAATCTGTCTACTATTTGTCACCCTAAACCTTATGAATTGCAATGGATGAATGAAAGGGGTGAAGTTAGGGTTGATAGGCAGGTTAACTTGAGTGTTTCTTTGGGTTTATATGAGGACACTATTCTTTGTGATGTTGTTCCCATGACTGCTTGCTATATTTTGTTAGGACGCCCTTGGCAATATGATAGAAAGGCTATTCATGACGAGTTTACAAACTGATATACTTTTGATTTTAAGGGCAAGAAGATAGTCTTTAAACCCATGACACCCGTGTAGGTTGCAGACGAGCTTGAGAAAGCTAGGAAGAAAAGGGAGGCAGAGACATCAGTCCCAGGAAAAGCGATGTCTGATGGAGCAGAGACATTGGCTACAACTTTGCTGATGTCAAAAACTGACTTCAATTCTGAGGTTATTAGTCTAGATTCGACTCTTATGCTTTTATGTAAGGATCTAAGTTTGATGACTGATGAACTTAAGGAAAAATTGCCTCTAAGGATTAAGGATTTGTTAAAAGAATTTAAGGATGTTATGCCCGATGAGATGCCTTCTGGGTTTCCGCCTTCCAAGGGCATAGAGAATCAAATTGATTTTATTTCGGGTTCTTCTTTGCCTAACCGACCAGCCTATAAGACGAATCCTCAAGAGTCTAAGGAAATAGAGACCCAAGTTCAGGAACTGATAGATAAGGGTTATATTAGAGAGAGCATGAGTCCTTGTGTTGTGCCTGTGTTATTAGTCCCTAAGAAAGATGGATCCTGGAGAATGTGTGTAGATTGTAGGGCTATTAAAAATATCACTGTTAAGTATCGACACCCCATTCCTAGACTTGATGATATGCTTGCTGAATTGTTTGGTGCTACTATATTTTCAAAGATTGATTTAAGGAGTGGTTACCACCAAATTAGGATGAAGGAAGGGGATGAATGGAAAACAGCTTTCAAAATGAAGCATGGCTTATATGAATGGTTGGTTATACCTTTTGGTTTGACTAACGCACCTAGTACTTTTATGAGATTAATGAACCATGTCCTTAGAAAGCTAATTGGGAAATTTGTTGTTGTTTATTTTGACGATATTCTTATCTATAGCAAATCCCTAGAAGACCATGAAGCTCACTTAAGGGAAGTTCTCTCAACTCTTCGTGTTGAGCGCTTGTTTGTTAATTTGAAAAAGTGTGAGCTTTGTTCTAATAGTGTCACTTTTCTTGGTTTTGTAGTTAGTTCGAGAGGGCTTCATGTCGACCAAGGGAAGATCAAGGCCATCCAAGAGGTGCGGAGTTTCCATGGCTTGGCGACATTCTATCAAAGATTCGTCAGGGATTTTAGCACCATCGCCGCACCATTGACAGAGTTGACCAAGAAGGATCAAAGTTTTACTTGGGGAAAGACCCAAGACTCGGCCTTCACCACCCTCAAGGCCAATTTGACGAGTGATCCTCTGCTAGCCTTGCCCGATTTTAGCCGGCCTTTTGAAGTCGAATGTGATGCAAGCGGTATTGGAATTGGAGGAGTTCTCATGCAAGAAGGTAAACCTATTGCTTTCTTTTCTGAAAAATTAAAGGGTGCTTGTCTAAATTACTTTACTTATGATAAGGAATTGTATGCATTGTTTAGAGTACTTAAGACATGGTCTCACTACCTTTGGCCTAGACATGGTAGATGGATGGAGTTCATAAAAACCTTCCCATATGTGATTCAATATAAGACGGGAAATGACAATGTAGTGGATGATGCCTTATCTAGGCGCCATAGCTTGTTGACTACATTAGATTCTCGGGTCTTAGGCTTTGTCTATATTAAGGATCTATATGTAGATGACATTGATTTTGGGGAAATATATAGGACTTGTGCAGCGAAAGGTTCATTAGATAAATTCTATTTGTTTGATGGATTTCTATTTCGAGTTGACAAGGTTTGGATTCCTAGGTGTTCTTTGAGGTTACTTCTTGTGGAGGAAAGCCATAGAGGTGGTTTAATGGGACATTTTGGGAGAGATGAGACCTATCATACTTTGCATAGTCACTTTTATTGGCCTCATATGCTTAAGGATGTCGAGAATTTTATGAAAAGATGCTTAGATTGTTTAAAGGCCAAGTCTAGGTTAATGCCACATGGATTGTATACCCCTTTGTCTATTCCTAGTGCTCCTTGGGAGGATATTAGTATGGATTTTATTGTAGGATTGCCAAGGACTAAGAAGGGGAGAGATTCTATATTTGTGGTTGTTGATAGATTCTCTAAGTTGGCTCACTTTATTGCATGCCATAAGACTGATGATGCTTCAAATATTGCTAACTTGTTCTTTAGAGAAGTGGTTAGGTTACATGGTGTGCCGAAAACTATAGTGAGTGATAGGGATGCTAAATTTTTGAGTTACTTTTGGAAAACTCTTTGGGCTAAAATAGGTACTAAATTGTTACTTCCCAGTTCTAGTCACCCCCAAACTGACGGCCAAAATGAAGTAATGAATAGGACCCTAGCCACTATCTTAAGAGCTGTCATTAAGAAGAACCTCAAGTTTTGGGAATAAGCTTTGCCTCATGTGGAGTTTGCATATAATAGGACTTTGCATTCATCAACCAATCTAACTCCGTTTGAGTGTGTTTATAGGACTAACCCGCTAACGCCTTTAGATCTTACCCCATATCCTATGAGGGAGAAAGAAAGTTTTGATGTAGGTAAGCAGGTTGAGTTCATTAAAGAGTTGCACGAGAGGACGAGATTGCGTCTACTACAGAAAGCGGAAGCTACAGCTGATTACAAGAACAAAGGGAGCAAGAGGGTGATTTTCAAAGAAGGTGATCTCATGTAGCTCCACTTGAGAAAGGATCGTTTCCCCAACCAGCGCAAATCAAAGTTGTCTCCTAGAGGCGACGGACCATTCAGAGTGTTGCAGACGATTGGTGACAATGCATACAAGCTTGAGATTCTAGACGACTATGGAGTCAGCACCACTTTCAACGTTGCTGATTTGATTCCTTATCTAGGAGAGGATGTCCATACAGATTCCAGGTTGAATTCTTTCCAAGAAGGGGATGATGATGCAGGAGCATCTGAGCCACCTGCCCTGCCAGCGGGACCAGTGACCCGGAGTCAAGCAAAGTAGATCACCGACAAGCTAGTCAGCTTTATTTGCTATCTGGAGCACAAGTCAAGTTCAAGTCATCAAGAAGAGTTAGGAATGAGTTCTAAGGCATTCATATGCCTAGGCCTAGCATCCGATGGGAGAGTACCGGACGTGCCTTAGGCTCCAAGGAGAAGGGCGAAATGCCTTGGGCGCTAAGGAGAAGGTGTTGCCTTAGGCGCCAAGGAGAAGGTGTTGACTTGGGCGCCAAGGAGAAGACTTTCTTATTTTCTTTATTTTATTAATTTCAAGAATTTTCTAATTGTTATAAATATTTGGCCTAAGTTTGCAAAAAGGGATATGCTATTTTGAATTCAGAAAACTCAAGCATTACTTGAAATTCCTCTCTTTCTCATTCTTCTTGATTGTGGATTCAATCAACCCAAAGTCTGAAGGTGTCGATTTGTCTCTCTGTTCATCTGTCTTGCGAACTAGGTAATCTAGGATAAAATCTCACGTCCTCTTGATCCGAAGACAGGCTTCGATCAAGTTGTAGAAGGAGGTCTTTTGTTCAGGACGTTATACCAACGAGTGGTTCACTCTCTTAGGTATAGCCATCCGGCCAACTGGTTGCCTTCAACCCCTATATCCCTTTTTTTATTTTCATTATTTCAATTCTGTCAGCGTCTTTAACATCAGTTTTTTTGTCCGAAACTATTGTCTTTTCTATTTTTCACATCAGTCGCATAATCTGTCCAATTTCTAATTATGTTTGCTCTTGTGTTTACGAGCCATTGTTAGAACGATCAATCAACCCCGCATCAGTCGCATCCATGAAATTTTCTGAATTAAAATGGGATTATTTTTGCTTACTTGTTATCTTTCGAATTAAATTGGTATTATATTTTTGGACCACATCAATTAATAAGTCAATATAGTTAGGTAAAAAAAACTTATCTTTTTAGATCAAATAATCTATCCAATATAACCTTATTTCTTAATTAGTTTTTTTTATAAATATTCAACCTTATATCTTAATTAGGTAGAAAACTTATCATTTTAGATAAATCTATCTAATTTTATTCAATTTTAGTGGATAAGTTTATGCATGTTTATAAATATGTTAAATAAACGTTTTATTTATAGGCATGGTCTCTAAGTAATTAGTGGATAGGTTTAAGGGTTTTTTTGGTGATTGTCCATAATTTGGGCAAAAATTAAGCCCTAGGACAAAAGAGAGGTGAAATTAGGGGAGTGTCCATAATTGACACTTTTGCCCCTCCTTCCCATTTTTTAATTTGACCATTGACCATTGACCGGTCAAATGCATTGACTTTTGGTGACACATGTATGGTGACGTGTAAATTTTGTGATTACAGTTTCGTTTTTATAGTTTTTTTACGGGGTCACTGTCACCACTCTTTGACAGTGGTGACATGAAATTTTTTTGATTACAGTTTCGTTTTTAGAGTTTTTTTACGGGGTCAATGTCACCACTCTTTAACAGTGGTGACACGTGTGTGGTGACATGAAATTTTTTTTATTACAGTTTCGTTTTTAGAGTTTTTTTTACGGGGTCACTGTCACCACTCTTTGACAGTGGTGACAGTGGTGACACGTGTGTGGTGACATGAAATTTTTTTTATTACAGTTTCGTTTTTAGAGTTTTTTTTACGGGGTTACTGTCACCACTCTTTAACAGTGGTGACATGAAATTTTTTTTATTACAGTTTCGTTTTTAGAGTTTTTTTTTACGGGGCCACTGTCACCACTCTTTGACAGTGGTGACACTGGTGACACGTGTGTGGTGACATGAAATTTTTTTGATTAAAGTTTCGTTTTTAGAGTTTTTTTTTACAGGGTCACTGTCACCACTCTTTGACAGTGGTGACAGTGGTGACACGTGTGTGGTGACATGAAATTTTTTTTATTAAAGTTTCGTTTTTAGAGGTTTTTTTTATTTTACGGGGTCACTGTCACCACTCTTTAACAGTGGTGACAGTGGTGACACGTGTGTGGTGACATGAAATTTTTTTTATTACAGTTTCGTTTTTAGAGTTTTTTTTTTACGGGGTCACTGTCACCACTCTTTAACAGTGGTGACACGTGTGTGGTGACATGAAATTTTTTTTATTACAGTTTCGTTTTTAGAGTTTTTTTTTACAGGGTCACTGTCACCACTCTTTAACAGTGGTCACCACTTGTAACCAAAAGGAAAACCCTATGATTAGGGAAGCACAAACCCTAAAGGGGCTAATGAGAAGCCAAAAGAACATGTGATGTACAGTATGGTTTAGGGTTGAGTCTTTAGGGTTTAGGGCCTTGATCCTAAACCCTAAAATGTTAAGTACAGTACATCGTTAAGAGATGATTGTTGTCACCAGATGGAAAACCCTAGGACAAGGTAAGTACAAACCCTAAAGGGGCTAATGAGAAGCCAAAAGACATTAGGTGGACAGTTCTCCTTCAATATATAAATGGGGAGGAGAGTCATAAACACTGTCACCACTATTAAAACAGGGTCATAGACACTGTAACCAAAATATTCCTTAAAAGAAGTTTAGGCCAAATAAGTGAAGCATCAGCTAAATTCAATGGTTCACAAACATCATAATCTTCAGCAGAGTGCTTCAAAGTAATTGCTGATCATAACACAGAAAGCAGCATTATATATTCTCCAACTGGATAGCCATCCATCAAATAGAAACCATTAAAAACTGCAGTTGAACTAATATATTGAGCAAGGAGAAGTTTCTCACAGACAGCTCACAGTTGTTAAACTACAAATTTCTTCAAAGTTAGAACTACAAACTACCAAGTACGTCCAATTATATAATTATATAATTCAAGTAACAGAGACTACATAAAATCATATTCCATCAATAAGGCCGTGATTTCCTTACTGAAATATACAAGAAATTCAAGCACCAGCAGGGCAAAAAGTGCTCATGATTCTCCATGCATTTTAAATAGAAATGATATGTAATAACCCAATAACAAGGAACACCAATGAAGTGACAAATCAAATGAAGCACAGTAACAAGCAAAAGATTCAAGCTAATAAATATATGGAAGAGAAATATATGCTAGTTTATACAGATATTATGTCCTCAGTCTTCAACCATCAGTAACACAATAGAATCACATGTTAGAACAACTAAAGGATTGGGCTAATATACATGTTGATTCATATCAAAATCAAGTCCAGCATAAATGTTTGCATGAAACACAAGATTGAATCCGGAAACATCAAAGAGATCAAGAAAAGCTATAGATGAAAGAGCTTTCCTAGTTATTTCAACATGCAATAATGAGTGTCACATAAGAAAACACCATGGTTCCCCCAAAACAGGATAATCTGCGGGAATAAAACACACAGCAACAAAATTGTTCAGCATAAATTGGCACCTAATAAACAGAATGTCGCTCAAGTCCTCCCCCTTCTCCTCCCTCAACCGCCGCCGTTCCGAACGCCTCTGCTCTCATCGAAGGCATGAAGGTTTAACCTTCTCTACTCTGGAGCCACCAAAGCACACGAAATCCACTGGAAATCAAAAACATTCGCAGGCGATGACTAGGACAACACATACCACCAAAAATCAATAATTTTTTCAATTGACAAATCTCGAAATTGGAAATCTAGTTAACAAGTAATTTAATTCGGAAACAATTCGAATTGAACAAGTAATTCAAACTTCGGGGGGGGGGGGGGGGGGGGGGGGGGGACCTCGTGTGAGAATGAAAATGGAATCTAATTCGGCAATTCCTTACAGATTCGTTGATGTTGAGGCCTTGGCTCTTGAATCTGGTAGAGAAGGAACTGCAAATCATGAAGAGGAGCTTCGAGAGTTAATCTTCGCCAGCAAATCGAACGTAGGAGGAGTTGGAGGCGATGACGCTTGCAGATCAAGGGACCGGATCGTCGATTGTTGGATGGAGTTCGGAGATCGCCGGAGATCTCTTCCGACGGAGAAGAAGGCTAAGTCATCGGCCATGGCGACGAGCCCTTCGGATTCAACTTCTGTTGGTTTCTCCTCTTCTGACACCACTTCCTTCTATGGAACAAGAAGAAGAAGACATTGCAGTCGATCCGAACTAGCTTCGTCGACTACTGCGAGACACTCCGTCCTCTTGCTGCGCAATCGGGGAGACCTGAAGAAGACCCGAAGAGGTAATGAACTGGGACGGGAGGGGTAAAATAAAGTAAGGGCAGTTTAGGAATTATGAAATTTTTTGGACAAATGCTAGCAAAGCTAAATCTGTGGGACAATTTCTAAACGGCCTTTGGGCCAAATTTCTTGTAGGTTTAATATGTTTTTAATGTCAATTATAAGCACAAAGATAAGATAAATAAAAATATTTTGTATAAGTACGTAAAAATACAAAATCATTTATCTTTGTGCTCAATTCTACTCAATTTAAAAATATATCAAATATGTATAACTTCTTTGATAAGGGATATGGTCACAGTTTAAAAAAATATGTAAAAAATATGTTTTCAATCTCAAGTATAATTCTTACTTTTCATCTTTTTAAAATATATAATTAATAATTTACAATAGAAAAAAATTGGTAAAATATTCATTTCATATAACCCTTTTGCTAAATGTCCACCCTAATCTCCTATTTTGCTAAATGTCTAAAAAAATTTTCATAATTCCAAGTTTACCCTCTCTTTTAATTTTTACACTCTCCGTACTCTTCCTCCTCTACTTCTGGATCTCTTTTTTTATCAGATATGAGAGATGCAAGCTGCAGGCGTCATCCCTCCCAGCTCCCTCTCGAGCTCTCAGACTCCTCTCCCATGGCGCCTCCTTCATCTCCGCCGATGCCTGTAACAGCCCGGGATTATGATTCCCGAGTTACGTTTCGAGGGATAAAACCCCTCGTTAGGATCTTGCGCCCCGAGTACAGGTTGAAGGTTTGAAATCAAGGATTTGTAGTTTAAAAAGCGGGATTTCGCACCCAAATCCGGAAGGTCCGTTATAGGCCCCTGTACCTGTCATAAGTCTACAACGCGCAAAACCCTTTTATCATGCAAAGGACATAAGGTCTGAAAACGATACAACCAGTGTCGCGACAGAGCCGGGTCAAAACAGAGTATAAGTAGGAAGAAATCCCTAAAGTATGAATCTGGTGAAGTCATGGTTCAAACACTCACTCTCCGCCATATGAATGGACCCCGTCAAAACAGCACGAAATCAAGCAATGGAACGGGTACCTGAAACTATACCACAAAGTCAGGCCAAGTGTTCGCCTGCGGGTCCTTTGACCGCGCTGAGGACATATAATGCGCCTATACCTAGAATAAAGGATGCCTTCATGCAGTACTGAAATATTAACCACACTATCATGCTCCTAATTCATATATGCAGAATATGAAGTAAGGTCTTAACAAAGAATACCAAGTGGTATATCCCTCTCCTACCACCACCCCCTTCCAGATAGGGTGGAGACTGGGCAGTTCGATGCTATAGCATATCGCATCTCATCATCATGTCGTATCTCAGCTCATCTCGTATAGCATGATATATATATATAAATGACTCAAGGAGGACAACGCCCGATGAAGCTGGGCTGTCCTATGACCCTAACGACTCTAGGACTCACAGATAATGGTCGTTCTGCATTCAAACGTATACAAAATAAGAATGCTCATTCGTAAGTGCAATTCCTAAGCATGATACTACATGACATGCTTTTATGCATATGCAACATCTACATACTATATGACACATCAGGCAGGAGGTATTGGTTACTGAGTAAGCCCCGGAGGTACTTACCTGGCTAGAAGATCAGCAAAAGAGAATCCAGCACACAGTAGTCATGATCACAGAATATCACCTAATTACATAACGAGAATATGCTAAGTATACTTCTATAGCTTTTCTGAACACATGCATTACTCACCCAAATTAGGAGATAGATAAGCAAGCTTTCATCAATCATACTTTCAATTCATCACGATCAACCATCTCTTATCTCATACCATTCATCATAACTTGTCAACTCATTAGTTTAAAATTAACCTCCATATATATATATCATACTTGGTCAAATTCGCATATTATTATTTCATACTCATACTTCCCATATATATATATACCATCATCATCATCATAAATATTGAACATTTAATCTCTTCTAAAAATCACCACAATATCATGCTATTAGTCACACATATCATACCGTTAATCAACCGATCATATTATCATGCTGGTTAGTCATCGAATAAGTCTTACTCTTAGGTTAGTTTCAAAACCGTTTCAAAATCCAAGTCAAATAGTTAAGAATTCCGACCCTTGAAAATACTCGCAAAATTCCTTTTTCAATTTATTTACTAAATCATTTTTCGAGTTTGAAATTCTTTTTCCAAGCCGCCACATCTATTTTGACAAATCGAATAATTTATTTAAATCCCAAATGATTTTATGTTATATTTTTAAACATTGTTTATTAAACACTTTTACAAAGACATCTCTAAAACTTTTATAAAATAATTCCAACCCATCCTTTATAATCCTCCCGAAATAATATTTTATATTTTAAAACCTCAAATAATATTATAATATTTTAAATACCGCTAACTAGTTAAATAAATTAACGGATAGACCCAAACCGAACCGAACCGAACCCATAATATAAATCCCAACCGGTTAAATGATAATCAAATTATACAAATTGGCAAGGGGCCCCACATGACCACGTTGGCTTCTCCTTCCCGATTTCAAAATGAGTCCCGCCCCGCCATAGCTGCTCGAGGCTTTGCTCCTGCCGGCGCCGAGCTCCACGACGCCGGAGGAGAAGATCGTCGGTGCCTGCTCGCTCGGACCTGCCACGGCTTGTCCCTCGCCGGCTGCTCCTCGCTCACCTTCCCCGGCTCCTCACAACCATTCTCGTTCGCACCCACGGCCCTCGCTCACGCCCCGCCCTCGCGTCTCCGTTGCTCTCGAGCTCGCCAGAACTCGACGGAGTTCAACCCAGCACTCGCAATCGACTCTCAGTACCCTCCCGACTAGTCTAAGCATGGAAAAGACTAAAAAATGAATCGAAACGAGGATAAATTCGGAGCTCACCGAGATGGATTTTTCGATACTTCGGAGCTCTCGATCGGAGGTCTGGGTGTCGTCGGAGGCCAGTGATGGCTTGTCAAACCTGCACCGCATATGGGTGATTACAAAGGAAGAGTTTCTAGGTGGTTTCGATCGATTGAGGAGGAGAACGGCTTACGGAAAGTTAGCTTGCAAAACAGAGCAAGGAGGTTGGTTCACTCTCAAACGGACGTGGGATCTTCGGAGGCTCGTCAATGACGCCAAGAGCTCCAGGGGCAGCTGCGATTGCTCTTCGATGAAAGAGGAGGATGCGAGGGTGAAAACGATGATGAAGAGGCTCTAAGGCGAGGTGCGTGGTGATGGTGACGAGGGGAGGAACCAAGCCTGCGATGGTGGTGATGGTGATGATCGATGGATGATGATGTAGAAGTGGTGACGGTAGTTTGTGAATGAAGAGAGCGGGAGTTGCTGATGAAGAAGAATGACGGTGAAGGTGGGCAGGTGAACTGAAGAGGGATGGGTTCGGATTGTAGGGTATGGGAAGGGAGTAGGTAATAGCGTGTGGGAATGGGTAAAATAAATACCCGAAATAAATCCCGAATACGCAAATTTCGAATCCCGATATTAATCCCCGAATGTTAGTTTCTCCGACTCTCGCTTTCTCGATCAATTAGATATGTAAAATTGAAAAGGACATCGCCATTCGATAATTATTTTGAATTTTCGAGGTAAAAGGACATATATCATTTGTCAAATTTTATATTCCGGTCGGAATTCGCTCTACGAGTTTTAAATTCGATTTAAATTCATTTTAAATTTTCCTTTTTTCGAAAAATAGGATTTTAAAAATTCGAGCTTTTACAATGCCGACTCGGATCTGCCTCCTACACACTCGCCATCAGAGACCCCAAGCAAACGTTCTCCTTCTATGTCACTCGCCATTGAAGCCGCCGACCCTCGCTTCTCTAGACTGATGCCGCCGATGAGGAGACATTGGCAAGGAGCTCAAGTGCGATGAGAGGATAAACCAACTTGAGGGCGAGCTTGACAAATGCACAAAAGAACTGGTTGTTGCGTGGGGCATTTTGCCGAAGGTTACAGAGGAGAGAGACATGATGTGGAAGGAAGTTGAGCATTATAGTGGAGAAGAACATGTTACTGAATTCTGAGGTGATGTCACTAAAGAAGACTGTGGAAAGGCTAGCTTGAAGAGGATTTGCTGGTTAACTAAGAAGGTCAAAAGATTCACTAAAGAAGCCATTTGACCTCTTGTGAAGCTCTGATTACACTGAACGACTCCACCTCGAATAGAGTAAAGTCTACATAGGAGTAGATTACTTGTTTTTTTTTTCAATTTGGTGAATGTCCATTTTAGATGTGAATATTAAGTAAATGTCCATAATTTTACAAAATTAAGTAAATGTCCATTTTTTTCAAAAATACCTCTCCTTCCCATCACTAACCCTTCCTCCTTCCCCCTTGACCATTTTTAATTTTAAAATTGACTGGTCAACATTGACCATTTCGGTCAACGTCTGCATTTGGTGACAGTTTTTTTGTGACAGTTATTTATGGTGACAACTGACTTTTTTGGTGACATTTTTTTTTCTAGTAACATTTAACAGAATTTTTTTTCTCGTACTAGTTAACACTGTCACCAACCTATTGTCATCAATTACATAACATTGTCACCAACTTTTTGTCAACTACTATAAAATATTGTCACCACTAATTTTCACTAACTACATATTATCACCAACTGCAAAATATTGTCACCAAACTATTGTCAGCAACTACGAAACACTGTCATCAAATTATTTTAACCAACTTATTGTCACCAAACTTTATCACAAACCAATTGTTATCAACTACACAACATTGTCATCAATCTATGGTCCCTAAATAAAGAACATTATCAACACCCCCTATTGTCACCAACCTACTTTAGTAATCTGTTGTTACCAAATTTTTTCAAATTATTTTCACCAACTAGTGACACTGAAACACAACTATTATTACCCACTAAAGAACATTGTCACCAATTTTTTTTGTCACCAACTATTAAAAATTGCCACCACCTATTTTCCTAACTACATAAAATTGTCACCAACTACGGAACATTGTCACCATATTATTTTCTCAAGAGTATTATCACCAACTACAAAATATTAACTTACTTTTGTTATGAAATTGAAACCCTAGAACTAGGGGAGCATAGACCCTAAAGGGGCTAAAGCTAAGCAGGCGAAAATTTAATGTACAATATGGTTTAGGCCCTAAACCCTAAATCCTAAACCCTAAACCCTAAAATGTGTGTACAGTACTAATATCATCACCGTTGTCACCTAATATTAACTCACTTTTGTCACCAAACTAAAACCCTAGATACAGGTGAGCATAGACCCTAGAGGGGCTAAAGCTAAGCATATGAAAATTTAATGTACACTACCACCAAGGCACCAACCTTTTGTCATCAACTATAAAACATCATTACCACCTATTTTCACTGACTACAAAACACTGTCACCAACCTATTGTCCCTAACTACAAAAAATGTCACCAACCTATAATCACCAAATACAAAACAGTGTCACCACCCTATTTTTCACCAACCAATTATAACCAATCTAGTGTCACCGACGACAAAACATTGTCATCAACCTATTATCACCAACAATATAACACTGTCACCAAATGATTTTCACAAACCTATTGTCATAAACTATAAAATATTGAAACAATATCACCAACCATTATCACCAACTACAAAACATTGTCATTAACTTTTTGTCACCAATGACAGAACATTATCATCAACTATAGAACAATATCACCAACTTTTTGTCACCTACTATAAAATATTGTCACCACCAATTTTCACTAACTACATACTATCACCAACTACAAAATATTGTCACCGGTTACCATACTCTCATTAACATAACTTGAACCCTTAACCACCACAACATCCGCTGGAATCTTTTCCCCAGGGAGAACCTTCAAGAATGTCCAAAGTTTTCCTATGGCTTCCCTTTGTCGGAGACATCGGAGATAACGAGCTCGGAGACATCGGAGATCCAAGGGGCCTAAGAAGCGGATGGGGTCCAATAATTAGACATGGGCAAAGACAATCGATCAAGAAGAAAATCAATCCCCATAATTTCAGCTCAAAACAGTGTACAAATTTCTATGGAACAATGTTTATTTATAATTTATAATGCTAGCAACAAATTTTCTAATTCGACTAAACAATTTCTTTTGACTGCTAATATGATGGATTTGGTCAATTTATTAAGAAAAATTCAACTGCAAGAAGAATCACATCACCCTCCCTCGCTCCTTCCCACATAAATTGGAAATTTGGGATGAACTTCAACCAATTAGCCGACAAGGCACCACCGCAACCAATAAATCAATCAATTACAAGAAGAACAACGTAAATATTTTTTAAAAAAAAACAATTCGGCTCAAAGAACTTCTTTTGACTAATAAATTAGGCCAAATCCAACAAACTTCAAAGAAAATTCAAATCAATTAGCAGATAATTCACCAAAAGCTGCAATAGCTTAAAAGAGAAGAGCATCATTACGTCCTACGCTATCCAGTGAGTCCATCGGTGCGCTTGACATAGAAGATATAGGCGATCCTACAAGTAGGATACGTGCGTGTCGTTGGCACCAGGGATCTTCTCAAGGATCTGTCTGGCTATGGCGCTGGCGTTCGTCGAGGTTGCCGTGAACTCCGCCAGCACCACCGAACCCCTCGCAACCAGTGCATAAAGGATCGCCATGACAATTGCATGCTCTCAAGCTTCAAATCTCTCTCCCTCGCTCCGTCGGTAAAAGATGACGTCGGCGGTGGAGCTCCGGCGAAAACTAACGATGCGGGAGGGGATGGGAGTGAATAGAAGGAGAAAAAGTTGATGGAGATTGGGTGTTGCTGGTTTGAGAAATGGAGAGGCGGTTGTATAGACAGTGAGAAAGAAGGTGTGAGAAATAGGTTAAATTAAAAGAGGGGTAATTTAGGTATTAAGATAAAATTATGGACATTTACTTAATTGTCAAATAAAAATGGAAATTTACTTAATTCCAAATCCTAAATGGATATTCTACCAAATTTTTTCTTTTTTTTTAATGGACAAATTTAGAGCAGATCTTCTACTCCACCTCCTACACCCCTCCCTACATCACAAAAATATTTTCACATTTTTTTCTATCTTAAAAAAATTAAAAAAATTATATTTATATTACTAACATATATTTTGATATATTTATAAAATTTTATTTTAAAAAATCATATTTTACGATTTTTAAAAATTAAAAAGGCAATATTTAAGAAAATACAATTATTAAAAATTTTAAAACGTGATTTTTTAAAATAAAATTTTATAAATATATTAAAATAGATGTTAGTAATATCAATAAAATTTTTATAATTATTTTTAAGATAAAATAAATGTTAAAATATTTTTGTAAAGTAGGGAGGGGAGTATGTATGTGTTGTAGGGGATATCAATTGAATTTATCGTGTCTACAGTTTCTATAGTGTTGCATGTCTTTATGGCATGTATAAAGCTCCTTTCTTAAATGAAATAAAGAAATGCCCACAATTTTTGATTTTATAATCTCTTTATCCTAGAGTTTTAGTTGTCATGTGTAACGATTATTGGTGACAAAAGCGGTAGCACTGTCATCATTAAAAAAAAAAAAGTTGTCACAAAGGGTGGTGACACAACTAATAACACTTATCCCAGGGTTTTCTTTTGGTGAAAACAACAGTTTTGTTTAGCATTAGCCTGTCTAGGGTTTGTACTTCCCTTGTCCTAGTATTTTCCTTTGGTGACATTTTTTAATTGTGGTGACACCACTAATAACACTTTCCACTGTCCTAAGATTTTTCTTTGGTGATAGCGGTTGTTTTGCTTAAAATTAGCCCCTCTAGGGTTTGTGCTTCCTTTGTTTTCTTTTGGTGACAGTAGTGGTGACACTGGTATTTGAACTTTGTGATGACATTTTCTTAACACCACATATTCTTTTTTCTTAACATTAGCCCCTTAGTCTTTGTGCTTTCTTTATCCTGTGGTTTTCCTTTGCTGACAGAAGTGATTACACTGTTTTTACTTGGTGACACAACTAATAACACTTGACCATTGTTTCTCTTGGTACACCGTTTTTGTGTTGGTGACACCACTATTAAGACACTTAGTCATCCATCTCTTAACGGAGTACTATTTTCCTTTGGTGACAGCAGTGGATATATTTTTTTTTATTGTGGTGAGTGGTGACACTATTAATAACATTTTTCTTTGTCCTAGAGTTTCCTTTGATGACAATAGTGATTACATTTTTAATTTTTTTTTATTGTGGTGACACTACTAATAACATTTTACCTTGTCCTGGGTTTCTTTTCTTTTGGTGACAGTAGTGATTACTTTTTTTTTTAATTGTGGTGACAGTGCTGATAACACTTTCCCTTGTCATAGGTTTTTTTTCTTTTAGTGACAGTAGTGGTTATTTTTTTTAATTGTGGTGACACTACTAATAACACCTTCCCTTGTACTAGGGTACGTTTTTCCTTTGGTGACAACAGTTGCGAGACTATTTTTCCTTGGTTACACCACTAATAATACTTGATCATTCTTTCCCTTGCTACACTGGTGGTGACACCACTTTGTACATTTGTGGTGACACTGTTTTTATGGTGGTGACACCACCATTTTTTTTTTTTACATTTTTTAAACGAGGTCAAGGTGGTGCCAACTTTTTTTTACAATGACAGTGTCACCACCCTTTTATACGGTTGGTGACAACTCTAAAAATTTTTGATTTGGTGATACTATTTGTCATGACATATACTAAACAACTCTAAGGTTTTTGATTTGGTGACAACTTTTTTTTGACAACTTTGTTTTTATTTTTTTACGAGATCACTATCACCGTTGGTGACACTGTTGGTGAAACATGCGGTGACAACGTTTTTTGGTGACAATTTTTTTTAGTTTTTAACGAGGGTGGTGACACCGATGGTAACACATATGATAACAACTTTTTTTTTTACATCATGTCACCACCCTTATTGAAATATAGTGGCATTTCAAAAAGACACATGCACCATTAGATCAGTAAACAATCTGATTCAATGAATGATAATTGAAAAGATTTTTTTTTTAAGCATATCAAAAGTTGAACAGAAGCAATCATTTACATAACTTAATACACAAAACATACCCATTTTGTGAACTCTACAAAAGCACATGGCACCACTGGTTAAATACAGTTGATACAAGAGATGGAAGTTCTTACAAGTCTACAGATGATTCATGGGAATAACCTTTGAACAGATTAGTGAAATTGCAAGATCAAGGCAAATCGCATACAAGATCACCATCTTTCTAAAAACTCATTTCATCTCCAGTTATAAATTTATTCATCCAGAAAAACTAAATCAATTAGAAATCAAATCAATTGCTCTGATGGAGACAACACAAACCAAGCATCAATAACGTCTATTTTCATCGATAATAGAAGCGAGGAGAAAAATTAACACAAAATTTTAGAAATCACCGGCGACATCGGAGTACGGATCCTGGCGCCGTCCGTGGGGATTCGATAAAAAAGCCATAAGATCGGATCTCTCAATGAAAATGCAACAAAGATCGATTGTTTGTGAGGGTGGATGAAGCGGCGGATCCGCAGGATTAGCACTTGCCACCGCCACCGTGACCGACATCGCCGCCTCCGCTTCCAACGTTGAATCCGAAGCCAACGTGGTGTCCTCTTCCTCCTCCGGAAAGATTTCCGCCTCTGCGGTTATCGAAATTAGCGCTGCCGTCAGTGGAGGTGACACCGATCGCCCTGGTTTTGCCGTCATCGCCGACCGAGACGCTGTACTTGACGGGATCGCCCTCCCTTAGGGTTCGAAACCCGCTAGATCCGATCGAGGACTGGGGCACGGTGAAACAGTAGCCCTTCTGGTCATTGAACCGCCGCACTACGCCGATTGATCGAGCCTTGATGCACCACCGCGGCACACCAAAAGCACACCCCAACAGGGGCGGCCCCAGGGTCTACGGCCGCCCCACCCTTCGACCCACGCGTTGACGAGAGGGTTTCTCGACCAAATAAATTTATAGTCAAGACCCCCGCTATAGTATAGGGGAGTCAGGTTCATCCTCAAGAGAGAAGTCAGCGGTTCTAGGTTTAGTTGGTTTTGGGGTTCGGGAGTAGCAGGAAAAGGTGGCGGTCGGTTGCTGTCGATATCGACTGGTCGATGTCGAGGGATGGAAAGGGGACGGTGGTTGGTGTCGTGTGGTTGCGCAAAAGCTTTAAAATAACAAAAATAGAATAATAAAATAGCAAACTTCCAAGGTTAGGGATCACCGCAACAATAAACATATGTGTAGACTATAAATCACATAAAGATGCATGCTTTATATCAAATAACTTTCGTTATTAACAAATAGGAATATAGAGGCTTTCGCAAATAAACCCTAATTGTTACTACCTTTTCTTAATTAGGATTATTCGGCTCTCGCAAGCAAAACCTAATTACTATCCAAATTCAAAGGAATTTCCTCAACTCTTGCAAAGAATTAAGCACATAGGTAGATGATGATAAAGACATTCAAATTCATAAATTCATATATCAAACACATATATCTATGTTGGGATCACCCCAAACCTAGAAGATGGAAATTAGAAACAAGACATAATAAAAGAAACTAACTTTATCATAAAATCTAAACTTACAAAACCTTCCAAACGTTCCTCCTCCCCTCTCTCTCTCCTCTCTCCTCTCTTCCTCCTAACTATTGCACCCGAAGACGACTTGGCTTGAATGAATGAAAAACCAGCCCCTATGGCTTTATTTATAGGGCTCAATCCTAGCTATTCTAAGAGAGCAATCTATCTAAATCTATCTAAAGGTATACTTCGAGATAAAAGGAAATAAATCTAAATTGGTAAAAGTAGATAAATCCATAGGGTAATTAATTGTTCAACCCTTTAGGATAGAAAGTAGATAAAATTGATAAAAATATCTTTTACTTCATGTGCAAGTTTCCTCCACTCGGATTAGGACTCGGGATGACACGAAATTGGCTTCTGGGGTTCACTCGATATCGACCATGTCTTGACTCAATATCGACCAAAGTTGGTCGATATCGACCTCTTCTGTGCAGCTTCCAAGTGCTGAGTCGATTTCTGGCATTTCTGGTCGACGTGATCCACTCGATATCGACGTCTTTGACAGTTCTCAGCATTCTGCATCCGTCTTGAAACGCACTTTCCCGAGTCCTCGTTCGTCCGATTGACGCATATGAGTATGCGTTGGAAAGCTCTTTTCGAGGGCTACCACTCTCATGAAGACATCAGAAATTGATTCAAAATTTTGAATGGTGAAAAGTGGCGTTTTCTCCAACTGCACCATCATGTGCTCTTCCTTAGCTTCTCCAACGTCTTCATGACTTTCCTTTAAGCTCCAAAGTGCGTCCGATTTCTGCAAAATTAAACAGAGACTTGTGTAGACCTCCATATATTGCAAATAAACATAAACTACACAAATCTCATGCTTTCCCAACCCAAAAACATAAAATATGGACAAAAATCGACATAGATGTAAGCGAAAAACATGGCAAATTGAGCGCACATCACGCGTCTCCGGACTTTGGAAAAAAAAATAAAAAATTATTTATATATATGGCAGTGTTGTAATAAGTAAAACTAGGATGAATATAGAATCAACTAATCTACTTTGTTTAGTTGGTTGGTGGGAAGGAAGGAAAGTAAAGTGAGACCAAAGGTTGAGGGTTCAATTTCTACTAGCCTCATTTTTTTTAAAAAAATTTACCTCCCCCAAAAAAGCTTTTTTTATTATTTGTTCAACTTGTAACTCACTCTCTATGTTTCTACCCCCTTATTTATTATATTCCTACTTCCCGACCTCCCTATTAGATACAAATTATCTAGCTATAACTAATTAAACCCCATAAAATTGGCGACATTAGCCTCTTTTTAAAAAAAAAAAATTTCACCTCCCTCAAAAAAGCTTTTTTATTCTTTGTTCAACTTGCACCCACTCTCTATGTTTCTACCCCCTTATTTAATTATATTCCCACTTCTCGAGCTCCCTATTATATACTGTACAAATTATCTAGCTTTAAACTAATTAAACCTCATAAAATTGGTGAAATTAGGATTTGATTATGAGAATAAATTTTGTGAAACTTTCATTAGAGTTTGTGATTTTGAGAATAAATTTTGTGTTTTAATTATTGTGTATATATGATTTTGAGAATGAAATTTATGAATTGAATTTGGGATTTGTGAATTGAATTTGTGTTGCAATATTTGTATTTTTGTACCCTAAATGTCTTTGGGAACCAAAAGATATTATAAAGTTGATGAGTTTACAATCCTAGATAATATGCAAAAGCCTTGAATTTAGCATGACTGAATTTCAATAAGTTTACACTCCTAAATATGACAAATACCTGAATTTCCAATGAATGACGAGAAACCAATACCATAGCAACCAAGCAAATGTAAGTCTACTTTTCTACAATCCACTGCTAAGTTGAAAGTCGTAGCTTAAGTAAAGAAGTTTATTCAAGGCCAATATCTCAGTACATACTAAAAATTTCGCCCCACCTTTCGAAGGATCCTGCGGCCGCCACTGCACCCCAAGGTCCCCGCTGCCCGCTCCTGACCTACGCCGCCGATCGTGGTCTGGTAGGAGGGACAATGGGTCGAGGACGCCGCTTCGAGATCCTGCGCCGCCGCCTGCTACAAAGTACAAACCCTATGAGGAAGACGTTACTTTGCAAATTGGGATTAATTACAAAGTAATTAATCCGAGGACGTTACTTTGCAAATTGGGATTAATTACAAAATCAGACTAGAGTTCTTGGAAATTGCAGCTCAACCCACACATTTAAGCTAATTGTAGAAAAAGGCCCAACATCCATAAGGCAGGATGTCTCACTTGGAAGTGCAACGTATCATGTCCGACCGGTCCAGCATATGAGACCCAAAAGCTAAGTTCTCTATGTCCTATTTTGGTGAAAAGTTTGCTATTTAGTTAATCATATTGCATGGTTAATTGCATCTTGACTCCTAGCTTTAATCAGTGACATATAATTTCTTGAAATGCTTATATGCGCATCTACATATATAGAACACCATTATATCAAAGCCATAAAAAACAATTAAAGAATCACCACTCATGGACAACGACTCGCCACTCATGGCCAACGACTCGCCACTCATGGCCAACGAATCGCCACTGAAGGCCAATAGATCGCCACTCATGGCCAACGAATCGCCACTCATGGCCAATAGATCGCCACTCAAGGCCAATAGATCGCCACTCATGGCCAACGAATCGCCACTCATGGCCAATGGAACGCCACTTAAGGCCAAAAGATCGCCAATTTCAGGCCAACAGAACGCCGCTTAAGGCCAAAAGATCGCCAATTTCAAGTCAACAGAACGCCACTTAAGGCCAAAAGATCGCCAATTTCAGGCCAACAGAACGCCGCTTATGGCCAAAGAATCGTCACTTACGACCACTTAAAGCCAATTTTAAGCTATAATAACGCCGTTAAGGGCCAGCAAAAGTCAAAATCGAGCAATAAGAATGTCATTTAAGGCAAAATGCCCAACCTCAATGAAAACAATCAAATCGTCAATCATAAATAAAATTCAAGCAAGAATGTCATCGACTAACACTATCTCTCAATTATGGAAAAAAATTCATCTAATCATTTTGAGCAGTAGCTTTCAGTTGATCAGTTAATAACGCGCCAGCTACGCTATATTGTGTTATTCGGTTGAGAATGTTAAAACTTGCAGGATACAACGAAGACAAGGGACAAGCATTATTGGTGATCTTTGATCATAGCAAGTGAAGAGTATCAAATTATTCATCTTTCCTCATCACTAGATCGTGATGAGGAAACCCGAGGGGCAATTGATATAGCGAAAGTAATTCCATAAGAGATTCATGGGCATAATCGTCCTTACAAGGTAAACCCTCATCCTCATTATATATTCGGGTGAGCTAGCTACTTGGGTGGAAGGGGGGCTTCTCACACAGCCGAAAAACTCTGACTTGAGCGTCGGAGGCTCCTCCGGGGGAGCGAGCCCCGCCTCTTCTTCTCCTTCTAATCTATGCAGGAAGATCGATCGACGGGGAAGAATCGATGCCGATTTGATGTGATCTTTGATCATAGCAAGTGAAGAGTATCAAATTATTCGTCTTTCCTCATCACTAGATCGTGATGAGGAAACCTGAGGGGCAACTGATATAGCAAAAGTAATTCCATAAGAGATTCAGGGGCATAATCGCCCTTACAAGGTAAACCCTAATCCTCATTATATATTCGGGTGAGCTAGCTACTTAGGTGGAGGGGGGGCTTCTCACACAGCCGAAAAACTCTGACTTGAGCGTCGGAGGCTCCTCTGGGGGAGCGAGCCCCGCCTCTTCTTCTCCTTCTAATCTATGCAGGAAGATCGATCGACGGGGAAGAATCGATGCCGATTTGATGTATTACAGACCCGATTAAGGAGATGCGAGGGGTAAAGGCGAGCACAACCTCCACTTACGAAGGCTAAAAATTTCAGAAATCTAGATTAACGAAGGCAAAAACTCTTCGAACCTCCATTCTCCGTCGATGTGGTTCGATTTCGTTGATCATAGCTTCGAGTCTTCGACTGACCTTGGCATACGCCTACCTCGATTAGCTGTTCATCGTTGAAAGTGACAAGGTCTTAGAGATAGCATACCAGACCCTGAGATTCGACGATCTTGCACTTGGATTCGGTGTCGATTTCGATCGCCTCCAGAACCTTCGTTGTAGTGATGCACGATTCGATTTTTCCGGCTTGCAAGACGGAGTCAATCAGAGCGAAGCACTTGAGGTTGCTCTTGAAGAAGAGGGAACAAAAAAGAGAAGGGATTATAGCACTAGGGTAAAAATGTCATAATGGACATTTACCAAATTAGCTTATAAAAATGGACATTTTGCAAAAGGACATATCCAAAATGGCAGTTGACTGGTCCGGATCACCTATAACCCACCATGTAACCCCCTATGTTACATGATCTTTATTGGTCCATCTATAACTAATTTATCTATTTAAAATTAATAGAATTTTAAAATTATTGTGGAAATCTTAACTAAAACACAAATCTTATTTTCCTATTAGAAAGAAGTAATTAAATAACGTTGCAATTCCTTCCGCCCGATGCAAAAACTAAACCCTTTTACTTCTCCTCTTTGATTTTGATGGTGCGCCGGCGAAGAAGAAGCCCGACCTTGACCAGGTTCGATCACTTTCTAATTGTCCTAACATCCCTAACTGCTTTAATTTCCCCATTAATTAGGACAAAGGGCCCAATCCCAGCACTAATTAGAGGTAGTAAATACGGAATTAATCGGGAGATCAGGGGAATAATGAAGGAGAAGATTCAATTTGAAAGAATAAACAGCAAGAAGGAAACAGTAGAAGGAAAGGAGAAATAGACCAAAATCAACACACAGGAGCTACGGTCATCCAAATTGAAAGGGCACCGATCGAGAAATCTGGTGTGACATGGGACTCATTTTTTTTATTGCACATACAAAGAAGCACAGATGCTAATGACGGTGAATTGAAAGAAATTACAGATTGATGATTTTGACCTAATTAACGTATGTGGGAACTGGGAAGAGGATGAGGTGTGATTTTTCTTTTTAATTTAGGAAAATAAGATTTATTTTTTAGTTAAGATTTCATCAATAATTTTGATAATTTTAATTAGATGAATTAATTATAAATGAATCAATAGAAATTATGTAACACAGACGGTTACTTTGTGGGTTATAGGTGATCTGAACCGTCAAAACGGACACTTAGCAAAAAAAATCCTTTATAATAAGTCATATTAAAACAGGGCCTCTAGTGCGATTCGCATACGTAGAATTTTTTGGATTAAAACGGGGTTATTTTTACATACGTTTCATATTCGGGATTAAAATGGTATTATCTTTTTTAGACATATCATTTAATAAGTCAATATAATTTTTTCATCTCAGTTAATAATCCCACTTATTTTAATAAATATCCAACCTTATATCTTAATTAGGTAGAAAGCTTATTGTTTTATATAAAATAATATATCCAATATAATAAAATTAAAACCATTGTATTACTTCTATATCCATGAAATAACTCACTTTAAAATCTTAAAACTTCCGTGTTAATTAATAACTATTAAAACATCTAATCTAATCTAATAAAATAAAATAATCTATCTATATAATATTGCTATATAAAATAATCAAATGGTTTAATCTAATATGATAAATTATTGTTATATATTAAAAGATCCAAATATTTCAATCAAACTATTATAATCTTCAAATTTAAGAAATAAAATATAAATTAAATATTATTTTGTTTATTAAAAAACCGCACAACGGGCGGGTAAAGTAATACTAGTTAGAAGTAAAAGTAGATGATTTTTTTGTAAAGTAAATTACTAACAAAAATCTCTCAATGAAACATTTCAAATAAGTCCCTAATCTAACTTAAAATATTACACAACTGTTGGAGATTTTCTTGTTTTTTTAAATAAAAAATAAATAAAAATCATCAGGACAGGTCCTCTGGTGCAATGTTTTGACATTATGTTTTGGGCGCGGCATACGCTGCAAGTAGACCTGTCAAATGGGTCATTCGGGTCGGGTTCGGGTTCGGGTCATTCGGGTCCTAGGTAAATCGAGTTTCGGATCAATCGGGTTACCGGTCATTCCGGGTCGAGCCAAATCAGGTTTGTTCCGGGTTCGGGTTGACCCACCGGATCAAAAACCTCAAACTTTTTGAAGACATTTTAAAAATATTAAAATAATATCAAAATTAAATTGTAGTATAAATATGTCAAATTAAATTAAATAATAATATTATAATTAAATTTATAATATTATTATAATAATATTATTATTATTATTATATTAATATTTCAAGCATAAAAAATCATATTTATATAAATAAATGTTCTAAACATACTATCTATATTCTATCTATATCTATAAAAACGGGAGTTGGCTTATGAACAGTCACAATTTTTTGCCAATTTTACCCCCGAATCTCAATAAAATCACACAAATACCTCTCCCCTCTATGTTCTCCCCTCTCTCTGGCATTTTCGCTTCTTTTCTAAACCTAGACGTCTCCATCAATTGCTTCTCCTCCTTCTTGTCTTTTAGAAATTAGAGTACAGTAGCTGAACTTCAGTCTGGTCTATGATTTGTCTCTCCTCCTAAAATTCGTCGATCTCTCTTCCATGCATGTTCCAATTAAAGTCTCGATTACGCCTTGTACAGTAACTCATAGACCCAATTAAAGTCTCGATCGTCGCCATGTGCAGGTTAGTATAATGTTCCAATTTACAAATATGTGATTATTGTGAAGAATTGTATCCAATTTGTGAGTATGAGAGTTAAAACGGTACTCGATATTTAAAATTGGGTTGTACTGGTTAGGATTTCAAGTACCCTTCTTTTTGGGCTTGTTGATTTCTAAACCTCAAAGGCATAATCTTGTGGTCCAGAACAATTGAGGCTTGCATCTGTTTAAATGTTCAATTTGCTTGAAATTAGGGGAGCATATATCATATATGTTGCTATGTAAACCAGAAAAAGGGGCTTTATCAAATTGAATATGTTTCGGTGCTATGAAAATCTCATCCAATTGGAACTATTTTTGTTTCATGAATATCCTAAAGAGATCTTCAAATTTGACAATTAGTTTTTAGGAAAGTAATTTTTGCACACATTAATCAAACTAATTATCTCATTGTTTACTTGCTCAGTATCGGCTTGTACAATTTCAACCAGAAACCATTCAAACAGAACTTTTCGAGTACCAATTTCAAAAGAAATGAGGAAAACTCCCTTGATTTCCCAATCATTTATACAAAAGATATGTTCATATATTTTTTTTTCTTTTGGATCTCTCGTAATCATTTCATCAAATATCTTAAGTGCATCATTAAATCGCAGAGGAAAGGATGAGTACAACTCGACCCTGCAGAACTGCTCTATGCGGGTTTCCACTGGGTAGGCAATTCAATGGTGTTTTTTAGTTTCTTGATGAACTTTATTGGGTCCTTAATCCTATAGAGTATAAACTAAGACACTAATAGTATGGAAACAACCCAGAAAGAAGTATGCAATCAAATTCATATGTTTGCAAGAATTGATTCATATGATTGTTGCCGACTTAACTGCTAAAATTAGAGTGTAAATTTCAAATTGGGATAGGGTTGTAGGTATAGTTTCTAATATTGAATAAGTTATATATTTCAACTTAGGATAGGATTGTAAGTATGCCAAAATAATGTACACCAGTGAGAGCGAGAGTTGTTCGGGGCCATTCAACATAGTTATGGGCAGAACCGTAATCGCATTGCCTTGTGCATGATAGAGGGGGCATTAGTTATACTTGCAAAGTTCAGAATATCCTTGGAATATATTGACTACATTCTTAAGCTATTAGAAGTGCATTGACAGTACTAATTGTACTATTTAGCTATTTGTAATTGGCAAGAATGACCACCATTTGCAAAAGGCCAAATAAACATAAAAGGCATTGACTCTATTTTTATTTTATTTTTACAAAATACAAAATATGCCTGTTAAATGGATACAATTTCTGAATGACCTTGAATCGTACTACGGTGTGAAGAAATGCTTCTTTGATAAATGAATAGTTTTGTAAAATGACTTTTTATTCTTCGGGAACATCTAATGCATGTGTTGATGTAGCAATAATTGGATGCTTCTAGCATTGTCCTATAGCTTGATGTTCTCATTGCCAAGCACAACATACTATGCACATTTTGAGGTGCTAATTGAAGCGGATATGCAACTTGATCAGCTCAGTGATTTTGTAAAAGACTTGAGAAGTTGCAATAGATTAAATCAACCTTCTCAAAGGTATAGTTGGAGCTAGCTGATAAAGATAGCCATACAACTCAAGCATTACTCAATTTGTGCTTAATTTTGTGATCTTCTGCATATATACATGGTAGATTGAATGGTCTGAATGCCCTTGTAACACTCCATTTGTGTAGACAAGCTATATTTCTCACGTGTTGCATATTTTATGATTTTGTAGTATAATGTGAATGACAAAATAAATAGTGAATGTATACATTTATATAATTTTCTGGTTCGTTTGCTTCTTCTCAATCCATTACAAATTTCTAATACCAAATCCTCGAATTCACATCCTAATTTATGTAATTGACTTTAGAATTGAAGACCTTATTCCTTTATCTTAACTCTTACTTTGGCATAAGCATTGTGGTGCCGGAACCAACTAGTCATCTATAATATAACAAGAAAAGTTGTGTGCAAACCTTCATAAATGTGTATCCATAAATGTCTATTCTATCTAATTTACACTCTTTTTCTTCCTACAATCAATTATTTTGTCTTTTAATTTCTAAATGATTATATATATATTATTTAGATTTAGCCCGATTGCATTACTTAATTTATTTAGATATAGATGTAACCGTCATCTCATTAATTATTAGATAATTATTTCCATGGATGTTCTCAAAGATCCATTTTTGTAGATTTACTAATATAAATCCGTTTTTATCATCACATCTACATTCCACGCATGGTTTTATAAGAGAACTCACATAATCACTATATTAATTAATTAGCAAAATATATAACACAATTACCATGCATGGGTCTATATGAGAAATCACATAATCACTATATTAATTAATTAGCAAAATATATAACACAATTATAACAGATTAAAATTTATTTTATGTTTTTTACGTACTTCCCTCATCTAAAATCAATATATGCCATTTTAGCTTAATCGTTCAAAATTAATTTTTCTTTTTAAAATATATATTAACTTTAATTTAATTTAATCTTTAAATATAAATTGAAACTTAATGTTGTGACAACAAGAAGATTCAAATACTTACAAGTTACAAAACATTTAATGAAGAATTACAATGGTTTTTAACGGTTTCACCTAAGACATTTAATGAAGAATCACAATGGTTTTTAACGGTTTTACCAATAGACTTTTCTTTTATAGGAACCAATAGACTTTTAAATATATGTCATTTTGATTTTTAATGGATATATATATTCATTACCAAATGAAGGACATCGATATGATTTTAATTTGTGTTTTCTTGATGCTCTATTTGTAGTGTATATTGTAGTGTTGTTTTATACTGATTTGGTTTGATTGAGATTATCTCTATTAATGGTTTGAATCTCGCCTAGATTTGAAGACTATTGAGCCACCGGTTAGCCACCGAGAAGCGTGCCACCGTCTCCACCGTTGTGCCGCTGCAGTCGACGGCGATCAAGTATCTGTATTCAGAGGATATCGAAGCGTGCCACCGTCTCCACCGTTGTGCCGCTACACTGATTTGGTTTAGAACAATGCATATGTGCTTTGATGAATGATCTACAAATCACGTACCGTTGAAGATTCGGAGGATATCGGAGCAAAGCACTTGGATCACAAGGTTGAGAAAGGAGGTGCGTACGTTTGCCCTTGGTTTGTTCTATCTTCAATCAAATGTATCCTCCTTCGTAGCTTGTATTTTACGTACACACCCTTCTATTTCTTGCTTACATAAAAATATTTATAAAAAAATGTTAAAAAGTGGGATCAATTTTCTTTTGGGTGCCAAATTAATAAGTATTGTTCTTGTCAGAACTCTTTTATCTTAATATAAATGGATCATCGAGCAGTATAATTTATTTGTAAACCTCAACAATTGAATGTTTATATGCCATTTCGACGCATTTTTTTTTTGTCAACAATTTTATGTGCATGCATATGCTAATTTCATTTAGCTTCCCCTTTTCTTTTATTTTCAATTAAAAAAATATAAAAATAATAATTTAATAAAATTTATATTTATAGTTAAAAATAATGTATTTGTCTATATAGTTAGATATTCATATAGATGATATAATATTAAATCTACGTACAAGAACATATATATGTTCATAATAAATAAAGCTTATATTTAAATATAATATGTAGATAAAATTATGCGTATATATTATACTTAAATCTTATATCTATATACAATATAAAGTTGTATTTTTCCAAGGCTTTTTATTTTCCATTTTTAATTCTACAATATAAATGGTTATCATCCAAATTCAATAGATTCTCCGTTGCAACTTGCAATTCAATAAATTACAAAATGGGAAAATTAAATGTTTATAAATTGGGAAAATATTTTTTTTAAATTAATGTTCTATATCTATATTCTATATGCATATGCACATGTAATAATCAAGTTGATTGAATCTTTTTATTATATATTAAGAGTTATAATTGAAATATAAGTAGTCACTTCTTTGTAATCTGAATGAGAAAATAAATTGTATTCTTGATTAAAGAAAAACTAGTATAGTCCCCGCGCCATGGCGCGTAATTTTTTTTAAAAAAAATAAATATAAAATTTTGTAAGTATAAAAAAATTACTACAATATTATAAAATTAAATAAACTATTACCAAACGTTAATATAAAATAGAAAAAAATAGATTTGATAAAGTAATTACAAATAATAATAATGTTTATGAAAAATGTGAAAATCGATCCCAAAATAAAAGTGGTTAGAACACCTAATGAAAACTCCTTATGGTTTATTACTTAGATATTGCTAGATTAATTAAAGAACTTGTACAAATGTCATTAGTTGGATTTTTTCCTAGGTTAAGTTGATTGGGAGGAAATCATAAAATTAAGGTGATTATGACATCTAAGCAAAAATGTTTCTCAAAATATATATAGATTGGGAGGAAATCATTAAAAAAATGTTTAAAATTTTTATCATTTAAAATTTTATTTAGATTAGGTTGGTTGGGTGAAAATCCAAAATTTAAGTTTATTATAAAAAAATAGTTTTCATTATATATATAGATTGACTACTCCAAAAAAAATCAAATATTTGGAACTATATATTTTTTAATAAAAAAATGCTTTTGAATTCATCCAATTGTTTAAAAAATAGATGAAAATGATATTGTGTAATTAATATAAAATGAAATAATATTGTATAGTTAATAGTAACTTTATTTTTTAAAAAAGTTTTGAATTAATCCCATTGGTTAAATAAAAAGGAATTGCCTAGATAGATTGTTTAAAAAAATAGATTGAAATGATATTATGTAATTAATATAGAATGAAATAATATTGTATAGTTAATATATAAATAGATATAGATATAAACATATCAAATAAATATCCAATTAAATATACATAGTTGAAAAAAATATGTTATATGAATATATCAAATAAATATTGGAAAAAAAGCTATTTCTAAATTATAAAATTATAAATATATATAAAATAGATGTTGCCAAAAATATCGGTGTGTGAGGAGGCGACACGTGGCACAAATGTTTTGCTTTTAATTAATATATAGATGGTTAAATAAAAAGGAATTGCCTAGATAGATTGTTTAAAAAAATAGATTGAAATGATATTATGTAATTAATATAGAATGAAATAATATTGTATAGTTAATATATAAATAGATATAGATATAAACATATCAAATAAATATCCAATTAAATATACATAGTTGAAAAAAATATGTTATATGAATATATCAAATAAATATTGGAAAAAAAGCTATTTCTAAATTATAAAATTATAAATATATATAAAATAGATGTTGCCAAAAATATCGGTGCGTGAGAAGGCGACACGTGACACAAATGCTTTGCTTTTAATTAATATATAGATGGTTAAATAAAAAGGAATTGCCTAGATAGATTGTTTAAAAAAATAGATTGAAATGATAATATGTAATTAATATAGAATGAAATAATATTGTATAGTTAATATATAAATAGATATAGATATAAACATATCAAATAAATATCCAATTAAATATACATAGTTGAAAAAAATATGTTATATGAATATATCAAATAAATATTGGAAAAAAAGCTATTTCTAAATTATAAAATTATAAATATATATAAAATAGATGTTGCCAAAAATATCGGTGCGTGAGGAGGCGACACGTGGCACAAATGCTTTGCTTTTAATTAATATATAGATTTGTCTATATAGTTAGATATTCATATAGATGATATAATATTAAATCTACGTACAAGAACATATATATGTTCATAATAAATAAAGCTTATATTTAAATATAATATGTAGATAAAATTATGCGTATATATTATACTTAAATCTTATATCTATATACAATATAAAGTTGTATTTTTCCAAGGCTTTTTATTTTCCATTTTTAATTCTACAATATAAATGGTTATCATCCAAATTCAATAGATTCTCCGTTGCTTTTACAAACACAAACACTTAAGATTGCTGAAGCAAAGTCTAGGATACATTAATACAACCAAACAAATAAATAAGATTCTAAAAATAAATATCCTAGCCAAAATTTACATCAAGCCATATTTACTAAATTATAACAAAAAAATTTCTTATGATAAATACAACATAAAAGGAATACAAAAATTAGATCTTAAAAATTCAAACTCACTAAAAAAGTTCATAACTAACCATAATACCTACTCTAAAAAATTTCACTTACTAAAGATTCATATAATCTATAATTATAATCTTGAACCAACCCTCCCTCAAACTGACAATATTGGATATCATATTTATAAATACATTATATTTAAGAACAAATACTATCTAACTTACATCAATAATCCTATTAACAAAGATATTAATAGAAACCAATACCTTACAGATCCTATAAAAAATACTAATCTTTTACTTAACTTATTCTCATTACACAAAAAATTTCCTTACACTTATAACAAAAATAGAAAACATTTAATACTCTTTATTACTCATAAACCTAATAATCAAAATATAATATATACCTATCAACTAAAACCCTTAGATTTCTTCAAGAAATATATTTATTTCCATATAATCATTATCGTGTTATCACATAACATAACAAATATAATATTTAGATTAAAAAATAAACATAATACAAATCAAATTAATCAATCTTTTAAAACTAGACCTAATAGCACTTTAGAAGGAAAATCTATATATTGTTACAAACCAATCAAATTACATTTTACTAACAAAAATAGGATACAAGACAACATTAAATTATTTAAATGACAAATATAGCATATTGGAATATCCGGGGTATTAGAAAGCCCAATCTATGGCAAGACCTAACTTACATTCAAAAAAGAAATAACCTAGACATTTTAGTACTAGCAGAAACTAAAACAACTGAACCACCTAATGAAAACCAATACAAAAAATGTGGATTTAATAAAACTCATCATATTCCCTCGGAGGGAACAAAAGGAGGACTTTGGATCCTCTTTAAAACCTCTAACTTCACAGATTCATGCGAGCAATTAACAAAATCTAAGAACTATGTAATATACCTAGTAAGCATAAACAATTACAAATTCATTCTCAATTTCATCTATGCACCCTCAAATCAAATTGAGAAAAATAATTTTTGGAATGAGATAATAACAGTAACCCGACATTACAGACTCCCACCATTTATAATGGGAGACTTTAATGAAATAGAATTATCAAATGAAAAAATTGGCGGAACCATTCCGCAAAATTGTAGATTTACCAGGATCCGTCAGATCAAGGAAGAACTGAACCTTCACACCATCCCCTATACTGGAAGCCCAGTAACCTAAAGAAAGAGTCAAAACCCTACTAATAATATCTATGAACGGCTAGATAGGATTATGATCCATACTGATATCACAAACCATTTCCCTAACCTAACAGTTCATAATCACCCATTCACAACCTCTGACCATTCTCTAATATCAATCTCAATTGGAACAAAATTAATTAGAACAGGATCACCCTTCAAATTTGAAATGTCCTGGACAAAAGATGATAACTATAACAAACTGATTAAATCAACCTGGCAAAACAAGCTTCATGGATCATTCATGTTTACCCTAATTCAAAAACAGAAATTGATTAAAAAAAACACAAAATTATGGTGTAAATTACATCCAAACAATAATCTCAGACAACTAAAGGACATCGAAGACCAACTTTTAATTCTACAAACACAACAGATCACAGGAAATTATAATGATAGCATAACCAATAAAAGACAAAGACTATTAAACAAACGAGAATCACTCATGAACTTTAACAATACCTTTTGGAAACAAAGAGCCAAATCTAACTTCCTCAATTTTGGAGATAGGAATATAAAATATTACCAATCTATAACCAAAATCAGAAACTCTAAAAACATTACTCGTAATTTTACAAATAAAGACGGTCTAGTCATTGAAAACGAAGATCAAATCAGAGATGAAATCACAAAGGAACTAGCTGAAAGATTTATTTCAAATAACGAAACAAACGTTAATAACATATATTTCCCAAACTTAATACATCGCACAATTACTGATTCTGAAAACCTAACCCTAACTCAGCCCTTCACAAACAAAGAAATTAAAGATACCTTATTCTCAATGAAAGAAGACAAATCCCCTGGGCCTGATGGTTTCCCACCTGAATTCTATAAAAAATATTGGAACATTGTGGGAAGCCTGCTCTGCAAAGCCATTAAATCCTTTTTCCATTCAGGTATCCTCCTAAACGAAATTAACACAACATTCATTGCACTAATCCCGAAAATTGATAACCCTAGTAATATTAACCATTATCGTCCCATTAGTCTCTGCAACACTATCTACAAAATTATTTCAAAACTTTTAGCTAACCGTCTTAAACCAATCTTACCCCGAACTATTAACCCATTTCAAGGAGCTTTTGTTCAGGAAAGAAACATACAGGACAATATCCTTATAGCCCATGAGGTATTCCACTCCTTCCATAATAAAAAAGGAAAACAAGGCTGGATGACAATCAAACTTGACATGGAAAAAGCTTATGATAAAATAAAATGGAACTACATACGTATTATACTGACCAAATTTGGATTTGATAAAAAATGGATTAATTGGGTCATGACATGTTTAACTAAAACCAATTTCTCAGTCTTAGTTAATAACTTACCTGGGAAAAGTTTTCAAACTTATCGAGGTATACGACAAGGTGACCCTCTTGCCCCTTATATCTTTGTTATAGTCATGGAACTCCTAGCTAGAATGATTCATAAAGAATCATCGGAACTTGACCTGTTAATTGGAATCAAACTAACAAATAACAGCCATCCGATTCCATTCCTATCATTCGCAGATGATACACTCATCTTTGCAAATGCAAATGATTTAAGTCTCCATACAATCAAAAATCTATTAAACAACTTCTGTAACACATCAGGTCTCTCTATAAATTATAGCAAAAGCTCTCTACAAGTCTCTAAAAACATTACGGTTCAAAAAGCTCAAAATCTTGCTCAACAACTAAATATTCCCATTACTAAAACTCTAGAAAAATACCTAGGAATACCACTCATTAATGGTAGAGTAGGCAATAGTGTATTTGATGAAGCAATTACAAGCCTAAAAAAACAATTATCTAAATGGAAATCAAACACTCTCTCTCAAGCAGGAAGATCTGTCCTCATTCAAGCTAACCTCAACTCCAAAACTAATTATCTTATGCAATCCTTTCTCCTCCCGAAAGGAGTTCTTGATAAAATAGATCAAATTAACAAAAATTTTTTCTGGAACAAACTTCAGTCTGACAATTACCACCCTTTAATTAGCTGGGAAAGGCTATGCACTCCAAAAAAGGATGGTGGACTAGGCTTTAAAAGTGCAGAACAAATTAACCTTGGCATGCAAATGAAACTTCTTTGGAGAATATTAGCAAACCCTAACAACATTTGGTCAAAAGTTATCACTGAAAAAATATCTCTCAAAGGAACCATTAATGGAAAGAAATAAAAGTAAAACATCCTGGCAATTTGGACGACTCCTAAATATTAGAGATACTTTCTCTAAAGGCATACTTTGGCTAGTTGGCAATGGCCAAACCATTAATGTCTGGTCTGATATTTGGGTAAACGCACAAAAACTAGAAATATATAGAAACAACCATGATCCTAACTTAAAAGTCTGTGATCTAATCACAAATATCAATACTTGGGACACTGACAAATTAAATAACATTTTCCCAAACCACATTTCCCAACTGATATCAAAAATTTATATACCAAAAGTTAATATTCAAGACAGATTAATTTGGATATACAATAATAATGGAGCCTTTACTGTCAAATCTACCTCCTCTCTTTTCAACAATAGAAATAATTACAATATTTCTGGAGACTGGATCTGGAAACTAAACACTGCTCCAAATATAAAAAATTTTATTTGGAAAACGGTAATAGATATCCTACCCACTACTGAACGACTAAATAGATACATAAACAGAGTACCTAGTACCTGCTCACTTTGTAACTATGAACCAGAAGATGCTAACCACCTTTTTTGTTAAATGTCAAATCACCAAATCACTTATCCAAAATCTAGGTCTAAAATTACATAAAACATTCCATATTCCAAACCTAACAACCGATATCTATGAAAATATTATAAACACTAAAAACCAAAACAAAGACTTCACAGATCTTTGCCATTTATGGCACACAATTTGGGAACTCCGTAATAATATCATCTTCCGGAAAAAAATGCCTAACAATATAGTTCACACACTCACTCAAACTATTGACAAAATATTATGCTGGAAAAAGGAAGATTTAAATAATAATACACAAAAGCACACAAGATCTCGTCAGAAAGTAAAATGGAAATATCCACCTAAAAATATCGTCAAAATAAACGTAGATGCTTCTGTCAAAAATGATATACAGTCCCAAATTGGTTGTATCGCCCGAAATAACCAAGGGGAAATAATTAAAATACATAAATGCAATGGTGAGACATACTCAGTTATCCAAACAGAATGTCTTGCAATACTTGCAGGTACAAGATTAGCTGCAGAAATGGGACTACAGAAAGCCATCATTGAAGGTGACTGTGCGATTATTATCGATGCCATCAACCGTGAGAAGAACCCGCCTTGGGAAATCACACAAATAGTTAATGAAATTCAAACTCTGAGCAAAGACTTTGAATTTATCAGATTTCAACACTGCTACAGAGAGGCAAATAGTGCAGCGGACTTTATCGCCAAATCTCATCTTAGCTGTAATCTTATTCTAAATTTTAGTTGTGAATTTCAAAACATCATCATGTCTGATGATCATGGATACTTAGAAGTATCCTAAATCTTGCCTACTGTAAAAAAAAAAAAAAAAAAAAAAATAGATTCTCCGTTGCAACTTGCAATTCAATAAATTACAAAATGGGAAAATTAAATGTTTATAAATTGGGAAAATATTTTTTTTTAAATTAATGTTCTATATCTATATTCTATATGCATATGCACATGTAATAATCAAGTTGATCGAATCTTTTTATTATATATTAAGAGTTATAATTGAAATATAAGTAGTCACTTCTTTGTAATCTGAATGAGAAAATAAATTGTATTCTTGATTAAAGAAAAACTAGTACAGTCCCCGCGCCATGGCGCGTAATTTTTTTTAAAAAAAATAAATATAAAATTTTGTAAGTATAAAAAAAATTACTACAATATTATAAAATTAAATAAACTATTACCAAACGTTAATATAAAATAGAAAAAAATAGATTTGATAAAGTAATTACAAATAATAATAATGTTTATGAAAAATGTGAAAATCGATCCCAAAATAAAAGTGGTTATAACACCTAATGAAAACTCCTTATGGTTTATTACTTAGATATTGCTAGATTAATTAAAGAACTTGTACAAATGTCATTAGTTGGATTTTTTCCTAGGTTAAGTTGATTGGGAGGAAATCATAAAATTAAGGTGATTATGACATCTAAGCAAAAATGTTTCTCAAAATATATATAGATTGGGAGGAAATCATTAAAAAAATGTTTAAAATTTTTATCATTTAAAATTTTATTTAGATTAGGTTGGTTGGGTGAAAATCCAAAATTTAAGTTTATTATAAAAAAATAGTTTTCATTATATATATAGATTGACTGCTCCAAAAAAAATCAAATATTTGGAACTATATATTTTTTAATAAAAAAATGCTTTTGAATTCATCCAATTGTTTAAAAAATAGATGAAAATGATATTGTGTAATTAATATAGAATGAAATAATATTGTATAGTTAATAGTAACTTTATTTTTTAAAAAAGTTTTGAATTAATCCCATTGGTTAAAGAAGAAATTTGGCCCAAAGGCCGAAGGCCTTTGGGCCAAATACAATTTGTCCTAAGGTTTTGCCTTTGCTAATAAATGTCCAAAAACATTTCATAATACCATCTTTACCCTCCCCTTTAATTTTGCCTTGTCTTTCCTCTCTTCGGCTTTTTTTTCTGATTAATTGAATTGATTGATTGGAATTTGGGATAGATGCCGAGCCTGCAACAGAGGTGGGAGGCTTCGCCGGAGAGGGCGCGGAGAACTTGAGAGCGCGGTGGTAGGATCAACGAGGCCTGATCTAGAACCTCAGAGATCCATGGCTTCCATTTTTGATTTCTCTGTCCTCCCTCTCCCATGGCGGTTGCCTCTCCGACGCCGTATCTGATTCTTCCTCCGCCGCTGATCTCTCCGATGGCCTCCCGAGAAGTTCATAATTTCTCGATCGTGGTTATAGAGTTGATCGAGAAGTCGATCGGCGCTTGCGGGGCGATTCTGCCGCTAGTGGCTTTTCTAGTAAATAGATCGAGTCGCCGGAAGAAATTTAATTGCAGATCCGCCGCCTTCGCTCCAATTCCCGCCGCCTTCGCTCCAGATTCGCCGCCTCTCTTGCTTGAGATGATGCGTTTCCTCTTTCTCATCTTCCATCCTTCAATCGCTCTCTCTTCATGTGATATGTCCGCCTTTAGGAAGGCTTGGATCTGGATTCTCCAAATCTGGCTTTTGATCCTGCAAATCACATAGGAGATTGGCGAGTCTTCTCCAAATCTGGCTTCGAGTGGGGTTTTCCGGCCATTGATCTGGTTCACTGCGACCGCGATGTCAACAGGTGGATCCCAACACCCTTATTCCCCATTGTTGTTTCGGTTATAGCAGCACGAGCAAGTGACGGTTTGGATTCAATTAAGAGCAATTGAGAGAGCGAGAGAGTGATTACTGCAAGACATGGAGGAACCGGCGGCGACGACCACGAAGAGGAAGGTGGAGAGGAACTCAGTAAAATAGGCGAGGAAGGCATTCGAAGTCACCGATGAACAGCTGAGTCGCCGATCACCTCCACAAGCTCACCTTCGTCGTTGATTCATTGACCACAACCGAGATAATCTCCATTGATGACCTCTGCCATTCAAATAATTTGGTTCATCCCTCTTTTTATTGAATTAGGGATTTGATTTCTAATTGAGGAATTTGTGTTAAATTAGGGTTTTGAATGGATTTTGAATATTGGTTAATCAATAAAGGATTTTGTCTAATTGATGGATTGTTTAATTGTTTCAAGCAAAATGCATAGAGTTTGGGATCTTCAAATTTACAGTGGCAATGGCAATTGAACATAGGTTGGGTTTGTAATTTGATCCCTTCTAAAAATAAAGATTTATAATTTTTCAATATTTTTAATAAAAAAGCAATGATTCCTTTCATCAAATCTCTCAAACAAAACTACAGTAGTTTTTAAACCTTTTTGTTTGTAACGGCCCAAATATAAATATTCGGGTTACGTTTCGAAGGATTGGATACCTTCGTTCGGATCTTGCAATTCGAGTACGGGTTGAGTTTTAAAACAAAGTTTTAATGATCAAAGAAGGGATTTCGCACCCTAAAATTCGCGATGGGGCCGTTAGGCCCTCCGAACTTGTCGTACTTGCCTAAGTCGCTCAAAACGTTTTAAGTTCGAAAGCATAAGGAGGGAAATAACATAATACAAGTTGCCACGGCAGGGCCGGGTCAAAACCAAATACGAAGAAATAAGTAGCAAAAGTGTAGAGTCCAAGTTGGTCTTTCTCTTCCTCTCACTGCGCCATGAGATATTCCCCGCCACATCAGCACATGATCAAGTAAGGGTACGGGTACCTGAAACTAACCACGAAGTCAAGGTCGAGCCACTCATGCGGGCCCTGAAGACCTCACTGAGGACATATAATATGCCTATACCTAAATAAAGGATGCTCTAATGCAGTACAAAATATTAAACACTCAAGCATGCTAGCAGTTTGTATATGTATATATGCAGAAAACGATTAAATGGGATCCCGCATAGAATGCCAAGTGGCATGTCCCTCTCCTACTCCCGCACCCATGCTCGTTAGTGCAGGAACCGACCGCGTTTTGTACTCCCGCACCCATGCTCGTTAGTGCGGGAACCGGTCGCGTTCAATATCATCGTATCAATAATCATGCTCATCAATTTAACAGTCTGACTCGATGAGGACTAAGTCCGATGGGACTGGACCGTCCTATGACCCTAGCAAATGATTCTAGGACTCACAATTTAACGGCCGTTCTACCATACGCAAAGAGAATACGGATGCTCGATTAATTGTGCAACCTAAGCATGATACTACATGATTATGCGGGATGCAACACCTACACACTATATGACACATCAGGCATGAGGTTCTAACTTGAGTAAGCCCCGGAGGACTTACCTGGTAACGCAGAGCAGCAAAATAGGACAGCAGGGGTGAGCAATCCAATAGATCAGAAATCACCTAGAAATTCCATAAATAATTTTAATAAGTCTAAGTCTAATTTACACAAGCACACAAGTTACATAAGAAACATATAAGGTACACATAATAATATAACCCATCTATTTCATCATTATCACCATTGTCATTTCATCTCCATTTCTCATCTAGTTTCGCTATCTCTCATAATCCGATACCTTTCTCAATGGGATCATAATATCATCATCATCATTATCCTTAGTCAACTCATCACATTCTTATTTCCATGAATTATTCCAATATCTCAAATTATCCATTTCAAATATCAAAACTTAGGAATTAATTTATTCATATCAATCATTCTCAACAAACTAGTTTAAATAATCAAATAAATAAATCGAGGAAAGATAATCAATTACTTGACCATATAAAGGATCACAATCCATAAAATAATTAAATAACATTTACCCATTAAAATGATATAATCAATCAACTAAATAATATTTACAAATCAGACTTTAAATATATATTAAAAATAGAGAATTAAATACTCCAATTTATTCCATATATTATATTCAATTAAAATTCAGAAAGTAATTAATTTTAGTAACCTAACAAAGGGTTCACAAGTTGTTGAACTATAACCTTAAAATAATATAATTAATTAATTATTCAAATAATCCAGATTTTTAATAATTAATAAATAAGTAAATAATGAAATAAATAATTAAATAAATAAATAAATCAGAAAAAAAAATAAGTTTAATAATAATGAATATAATTAATAATACATTTTAAACAACAAAACTAACCCATTCCATAAAACAACCCGGCCCAAAGGAGGAGCCCATCCCACTCCTCTTTCCGGCCCAGACCCGAACCCAATATCCGGCCCAAACCCGGATCCAACACCCACACCCATCAGATTTTAAAAAGGAAGGGAGTGAACCGGATTTCTTTTTTTTTTTGTGAACCGGCCAGACAAGAAAGAAAAGAAAAGGAGGGAACCGGGCCTGAACCGGTCTCCTTCCTCCCTCCCAGTTCTCCTGCGAGAACGAAAAAAACAGAGAAGAAGAGAGGAGAGGCGGGCTGCTCGCCGGCGACTCGCTCACCCCACCCCGCTCTCAGGCTCTCATTCCCCGACCCAAACACACCCAGAACGGACCAAAGGAGAGGAGGGAAGGTTGGGCTCACCGAGGGATTCCGAGGTTGTCGGGCGCGCCTAAGCTTCGCCGGAGGTTCGATTCGGCTCCGTCGAAGAGGGAGGAGTCGTGGAGAGGCCTAGGAGAAGTGAAGGAAGGTTAGAGGCGGAGCTTTGCAATGAATTTGATCGGGAAAAGGGGAAACGAAGCTCACCGGTGGATTTGGACGGAAACAGGGGAAGCGGAGGCGAGGCGGCTCGGCGGCGGCGCTCCTGGGTTCCGACGACGAAGGAGGAGGCTCCGGGGTGCTCCTCCGGGCTTGGGGTGCAGCTGCTGCTCGCGGAAGGGAATGGGGAAGCTCAGTGTGGCTCGGGACGCAGGGAACGCGCGAGCAGAGGGCTTGGTGCCTCGGTGGTGATGGAGCGAAAAGAGGAATGTGGTGTGTGTGTGGATTGAGACAAGGGAGTTGTAGCTCAGAATTAAAAGGAGGAATGGAGGTGAGCTGAGGTGAGGAGTGGAGGTAAGGCTGCCAGATTTGAAAGAAGGAGGGAGGGAGTTGGTACTGTCATTTGCTTTGCTGATGGATTGTGTGGGAAGAAGGGGGGGGGGGTCTAAGGGCTGTTTGGGTAGGGATCTTAGGGTGGCTAGTAGGGGGGGTTATTAATTGTGATAAAGTCAACTTTTATACCCGGAATTAAATCCCGAAACCCGCTTTCCGACCTTAACCCGACGCGTTTTAAAATAATTAATCGAGTCTGAATTAAATAACGAAATCCAAAAAAAATATTTTTAAGCCTTGGGAAAATAAAGCGGAATTATTCGAAAGAATTTAAATCGGTCGTTGGCTCGAGAACGGAAATTTCCGAAAATTTTCGGAGTCTCGGAAATTGAATAAATTTTTATCAAAATTAAATTTATAATTATAAAAATATTCATTTAAAAATCTCGGTCTTTACATTGTTTACTTTTCCTTAACTTTAAGAAATTGACATTCCCTCTCTCTAACAAAACAAGCCCTCAATTCGAAGGTTCAACAAATAATTGATGTCACAGTCTTGTTAGCCCCTTTTTGAGGCCATATATATTTATATTACGTGTGCTTTTGCTTAGTTTTAGCCCCTTTAGGGTTTGTTCTTCTCTAGTCATACGGTTTTCCTTTGGTGACATCATTTATGTCACTGTTTTCATTTTGATTACAGTGGCTATGACTCTGTTTTTTATTTTGGTTACAGTGTCTATAACCCTGTTTTTATAGTGGTTACAGTGTTTATGACTCTACTTTTTCTTTGGTGACAGCAGTGGTGACACTCATATTTGAACTTTGTGATAAAGTGGTGACAATGGTAAGGGTGGTGATATTGTGACCACCGATAAGGGTGGTGACAATGATAAGGGTGATGACAGTGTGACCACTGATAAAAGTGGTGACAACGATAAGGGTGGTGAGTTTGGTGACAGTGATTAGGGTGGTGACCCCGTAAAAAAAAGTTGTCACCATATGTTTTTATAGTGGTGACAGTGGCTATGACTATGTTTTTATAGTGGTGACAGTGTTTATGACCCTGTTTTTATTTTTGTTACAGCTTCTATGACCTTGTTTTTATTTTGATTACAGCGTCTATGACCCTCTTACCCATTCATATATTAGAGGAGAACTGTCACCACATGTATTTTGGCTTCTCATTAGCCCTTATAGGGTTTGTGCCTCCCTTGTCGTAGGGTTTTCCTTTGATTACAGTGTCTTTGACCCTTTTTTCATAGTGGTGACAGTGTCTATAACCCTGTTTTTATTTTGGTTACAACGCCTATAGGGTTTCCTTTGATTACAATGTCTATGACTTTTTTTCCATAGTGGTGACACTGTCCATGACCCGGTTTTTATAGTGGTGACAATGTCTATTATCCTGTTTTCATAGTGGTGACAGTGTCTATGACTCTCTTACCCATTCATATATTGAAGGAAAACTTTCCACCTAATGTCTTTTGGCTTCTCATTAGCCCCTATAAGGTTTGTGCTTCCCTTGTCCTAGGGTTTTCCTTTGATTACAGTGTCTATAACCCTGTTTTTATAGTGGTGACAGTGTCTATGACCTTATTTTTATTTTTCTTATAGCGTCTATGACCCTCTTACCCATTCATGTATTAGAGGAGAACTGTCACCACATTTATTTTGGCTTCTCATTAGCCCCTATAGGGTTTTTGCTTCCCTTATCATATGATTTCCCTTTGATTACAGGTTCTATGACCATGTTTTTATAGTGGTGACAGTATCTATGACTTTATTTTTATAGTGGTGACAACAGTAGTTACATTTTTAATTTTTTTTATTGTGGTGACACTACTATAAAAAATCTAGAAAAGTAGAAATTATAAATTAGAGAAGAACTGTCATCACATGTATTTTGTCTTCTCATTAGCCTCTATAGGGTTTGTGCTTCCCTTGTCCTATGATTTTTCTTTTGATTACAATGTCTATGACTTTGTTTTTATAGTGGTGACAGTGGCTATGACCTTATTTTTATTTTGATTACAGTGTCTATGACCCTATTTTTATAGTGGTGACAATGGATATTAACCTCTTTTTATTTTGATTACAGCGTCTAAACCACAAAATATTAATTTCCACAAAATAAATCCACTAAGTGGTTTCCCACTCTACACGGCAATGTCACATCAAAGTCCAACAATAACCCAAAAGCAAATTCAAAAGGCAAAGTAAATCAGCTTTTTAAAAAAGCTAATGGAAAAGTAGACAAAGGGGAGCACCAACAACACACATCATCAGCTCCAAGAGAGCCCACACGCCTGCAACAACTCCACACCACGCGCCACAACACCCGCTCGTACAACATCCCAAACCACCAAATCGGCGCCGGAAAACCCGCTCGTGCAGCTTCCGGAGGCGGCTCGCAGGGCACAATCAGATTTCATCGCCTTCCCTTCCAAATGCGAGTGTTCCGCCTCCGGGGCCTCCTCCGCCGCCATCTGCTCCACCTTCGCCTTAATTTCGTCGTTCTCTCTAGCCAATTCCCGCTTCTCACGCTCAAGCTCCTCGATTCGAGCCTTCAAGAAGCGAACGTCGCTTGTGACAGCCTTCAAGCAGTGAACGATTCGTAAGCCAGAAACGCCATGGATGCTTCGTTTTTTCTCCAACGCCGTTTCCGCTTGTTTTAATTTGGGGGAGAATGGGAAGAAATAAGAGCAGGGGCAAAATTGTAAAATTTGGACACTCTCTTAATTTATCCCCTCTTTTGTCCTAGGGCTTAATTTTTGCCCAAATTATGGACATTTACCAAAAAAACCCTTGGTTAAATAAAAAGGAATTGCCTAGATAGATTGTTTAAAAAAATAAATTAAAATGATATTATGTAATTAATATAGAATGAAATAATATTGTATAGTTAATATATAAATAGATATAGATATAAACATATCAAATAAATATCCAATTAAATATACATAGTTGAAAAAAATATGTTATATGAATATATCAAATAAATATTGGAAAAAAAACTATTTCTAAATTATAAAATTATAAATATATATAAAATAGATGTTGCCAAAAATATCGATGTGTGAGGAGGCGACACGTGGCACAAATGCTTTGCTTTTAATTAATATATAGATATATAGATAGTTATAATCTATCTATATATATCTATCTATAATATCTACGAATTTCATGCAAAAAGATGGTTAGTTTCCCCCTTTCTCTTGTCTTTATATACGTATGTACAATTAACCATTTTTGTTTAATTATATTTATTATTGGTATTGGCATAATATGAATTTTAATTCTCCCCATCTTTATATATAGTGTTATTTTATATCATATGTTTTATTTCTTATTTTATTCAAATAATATTTAATTACTATTTTTTTCTAATCTGTATTCCTATTTTTAATTGAAGTGTTAAGAATCTTACAACCTTCGATCCATTGTGGCAAGAAGAGTAGTATTTACCACCGATGTAATCTTAATCATAAAGTGGCTGGAAATATTATATGAAACTCTTATCTCTCTCTCACACAGACACATTTTGTTTCAATTTGCTAATTTTATACATCGGAGATTCTGAATACTATTTTTTTTATTTTTAATATATATGTTAATTATTTTGTTGAAATGATTTATATTTTTTTATTCCTAACTTGTGTTTTTATTTTTAGTTGAATCATATGAAGATGAAAAGAGTACATCATTGATTAATTTTACTTGGAATCCAAAGAAATTGTCATTGATTATTTTTAAAATAAAAAATATTCATTTAATATTTTACAATTAAGGCATTCAACTTAATGCATTGAAGATAATATGAGAAAAAAAATAAAAGTTAAATTAATAAATATACATGAATCAGAAGATGAAAAGATATTAATTAATTTTACCTAAAACTAATGAAATTAATTGGTCATTAAATCATTTAGAATATGAAAAGATAGTCATTTAATTTTTTTGCTTTTAAGACTATAATTTTATGCCTAATAAATCTCATATTTATGTTATTCAAAATTATATACTATTAGGTCATATCTTATAAATTAATTTATTTTCTTGCAAAACAACACTATATATATTTGACATAGGTTAATTAGGAGGAACAAAAATATGTGAATTAGAAGAAGTTCATAGTTACCCTAAAAAAAGAAGCAGTTCATAGAAAAAGAGTCTCGATTGAGAAGAAATAGGTATATATTAATATTAAAAAAGAAGAAGTTCATATTAATTTTGCATCTTATTATTCATTTTTTAAAATTGGTATATACCAAAAAAGAGAGATTTTAAAATTAAATCAATTAAATGGTATTAAAGTACATTATTATATCAATATCAATAAAAATTAATGTCAAACCGCATGTGTAATAAAATTTTGATTATCTTTAATACTACCTCCGTTTCCTTTTAATTGACTTTTTACTATTCATGCATGTTTTTTAAGGTGTGAAAAACAACATGAAATAATAATTTTTTAAAATATTTTTTTCGATAATCTCATACTTATTGGTGATAAGTATAATATTATTAAAAAAATATTATTAAAATATTAATATTTAATATAGTTTTGATCGTTCTAAAACTACGTGCATGACTTGAAAAAGTCACTTAAAAGTAAACGGAGGGAGTATTAATTAAAAATAAATAACGTGTAAATCAAATGTTGTGTAAATCAAATTGGCCCAGACATACCTAATAGAGTACATCAGCTAACTAACTGAGCAAACAACATAACTAAAACATGTCCCGTGCATCGCACGGGCATGCTCACTAGTTACTACAGTATATAAAAGCCCAAGTTCAACTTTACTGTTCACTAACTAATTACAATTTTACCCTTCTATCTACTTCATCTTTATGAAATGATATAGGGGTGAATTAGATATTTTGTTGGGCCAAGTAGCTGTTTCCAATTCCTATTCCCTTCACATCGTCTTCTCCTCTCCAGTCTCCACTGCCCTTCGCCTCATCTGTCTTCTTCATCTCCCATCCTTTCCCACTTTTGTTCAGCGTATCCGTCTCCTACCATTCATGCTTCCTTTGTGAATCCTCCTCCAATTTTCATTGTATACTCTTCCTTTCCTGGCTTCCGATTCCGGTCCCTGGTGTTTGGCGGGTTTCAGATCCGGCGCCACTCCGAAAGAAGAAGAAGGCGTTTGCTCGAAAGAATCACCGCCACACCCGGAGAGGTTAGAGACGGAAGAGGAGTCCCCCTTGAGCGGCGGTGAGTCAGCAGAGATGTCCGACGGCAGGGATTCGAGTAATGCGGACTACGAAGAAGACTGGGTTGATGGCAATGGAAAAGACTCTGGTTCATCCCAAGGCAGCACAGTGGTAGCCATGGTCTTGGATAAAATTCCCTTGATCTAGGGTTTTTGCTTCCAATCTTCACCTCTCCTTGAATATTTTGCAACTACGGCTGCTTTTCGTTTCCATGCGCCCCTCTGTCTTCGATTTCTCATACCAATCTAGGGTTTTCACTTTTCTAGGGTATTGAGGAGCTGTGAGAACTTTCAAACCTGCTTGTAATTGGGTTCTCATACCAAATCCTCTTTTTGCTCGGGCTCGGAGAGCTGTAATTGAGGAGGTGATGGCGCGGCGGTGACTGGGAGGAGGCGGTTGTGGCGATTGGATGATGACCATGGAGAAGGAGGAGGGAGAATAGAGGAAGGGGATTAATTAGGGTTACGAGGAGGTCTGTGGAGGTTATTGGGAAGAACAACGAATTTGATTGAATATTTTGTTGCAATACTCTGTTAAAATTTCAATAGTTTCTCGTATACATTTTTATCTCATGATTCATCTATATCTACTTTTATGGGTTCCAACTAGGGGTTTTATTCGAGCCGAACGAGCCGAGCTTGGCATGTTCAAGCTTGGTTCGTTTGTTAAACGAGCTCGAGCCGAGCCGAGCCTAATTTTTAAACGAGCTTTTTATTTTGTTCAAGCTTGGCTTGTTTAGGAAATGAACGAGCTCGAGCCGATCTTTTTTCGAGCTTTAAGTAGTTCTACTTGGTTATACCATGTTAACTTAAAGGAAATTTTAGAAATTCCATAGAATTCGAGCTATTCGAGCTTTATTCGAACGAGCCGAGCTTTCAACCGAGCTGAAAATTGTAACGGCCCGGAAAATAAGGATCTTCCTTCCCCTATTTGCCCTCCCTTGGGCCTAGGAAAGAAAACCTAATTATCCGAGTTACGTTTAAGAAGGCAAGGTTACCTTCCAACTAGATCTTACAATCCGAGTACGAGTCACAAGTTTTCTCAATAAAAAGGAAGCAAGGTTTAAATCAAAATACAATCCAAAAGAGTGCCGCGACTGACTCGGGTCAAAACGATGCAAAAGATTTTAAAAGATAGAAAGTTTAGTGGTCTCTCAAGCTCTCGTCTAACGCCAAAAGTCTGAACCCGCCAAGCATCCATTTGAGCAAAGATAGCGGCTAACGGTTACCTGAATCTAAAAAAAAAGAAGGGGATCTGGGTCAATCATCGGGTCACTCCTGCGCGTGTGTAAACACTCTGAGAGGCATATAATAAGCATCCTATTCCTAAGATGAAATGCGTAATGCAAAACGAAAATTAAACAGTTAAGTATGCGGATAAGTAAATGCAGAAATAAATAAAGAAGCGCGCCAATTACAAGAAATGTCAAATAGCATGTCCCTCTAGGCTCCTAAGAAATCCTATAGCAACTCACCATCAAAGGAGCTACCTCACCCTATGGTGCAGGCCAACCCCACGCAATGAGCCTACTAACTATGAAAGGAAGGCAAGCAATGACACTTGTATAAGGCCTAAGGCTCTAAGAGTCCTAATGCACTTACTAGAAAGTCTACCGCATCATCGAGTGCAAGCAACTTTCCATACCAAAAGCCTACTGCATCATCGAGTGCAAGCAACTTCCTATATAAGCGCCAACTAGGATGACAAGAATAAAGAAAAAGGTCTCAACCAATAAACACCTATAACGGCCGTTTCTAGCAAAGACAGGTAGCAAGACATATGGTTTCCATTTTAAATCCTAAGCATGATTCTAAGTCGTATGGTGCATGAACACTAGCCTACTATACAACACCCAGTGCATAAAGCGCCCATCATGAGTAAGTTCGAGGAACTTACCTGGAGAAGCGCAGAATCCAAGCAATACAGTAATCAAGCAAATCCAGACAGATCAGAGATCACCTAGAAGATAAGTAACATAATAATTAAGTCTAAGTCTAACTTACACAAAGCATATCAATTAGTACACATAAGATTCACATAAAACATATATAAGTTAATCATCCCATTATCATCATTAACATTAATGTCTCAATTCAATTTCCCATCTCGTTTCCACAACCTGGACATATTCTCATCATCACATCTTATTCACATCAACATCATCGTCATCATCATCATCATCACAATTCCATCCTCATTCTCGTAAATCATCCCAAGATCTCAACATATAAACTCGTAAACAACTCAATAAGCAAACAATTCTTTTAAAATCATACTTAACCAACTCCCGATATTAAACATTTGAATCCTTAAACAAATTTCCCAAATTTATATTATTAAAATAACTCCGGCTTATCGGTTTTAAAACAATAATCCATATCTCAAAATACAAGTCAAATATCACTATCGAAAATTAACTATGATTTCAACATCTCTTAAAACCTTAAACCTCTTTAAACAATTCCTCAAACATTATCCAACTAAATAAAACACCAAATCATCCCATTTTTAATAAATCACATAAATAAAATAACATTAATAAATCACTTAAACTTTTCTAAAAACACATGTTAAAACATCATATCACAACATATAATATGCCAATAATTCTACTTTTAAAACAACTTATAATATATAAATAATTTACAGAATACATATTAGTTTTATTAATAAACCAGGATAATGATAGTAATAATAATCTAATAAAAATTATAAACATGTAAAGCAATTTTAGTAAGCATTTAACAAAATCATATAACTAACACTTTCAAATTGAACCTTAATAATTTAATTATAATAAATATCAACTCAATATTAACATTCTTATAAAAATAACATCTAATAAACATTCTAACATTTTCATCATCAAGTAAACATATAATCAATTAAATAATAAGTAAATAATATGTATAACATAAGTAATTAAAACCCTTAAAACCAATCACCCAATCCGGCCCAAAAAATCCTAACCAAAAGGCCCAAACCTTAGCCCACCCCATTTCACTAAACCCGAACCCAAACCCGGATCCAAATAAAACCCCCAACCCAAACCTGGAAGGAAGAATGGAAGGGAAAGGAGGAGTGGGCCGGCCCAGCCCATTCACCCGAAATCAGAAGAAGAAAGAAAAAAAAGAGTGGGCCCTGCTGAGGTGGCAGCTGACGGGGCAAGGTGGGGCCCAACCGGCCTTCTTCTTCCTCTAGCTCGGGCGTCTGCGCCTGGTTCGGCTCCTGCTCGCCTGAGCTCGATCTCGACCTCAGCTCCCTCGCTCGTCCTCGACCCTAACCCACCCGGATCCCTCCCCTGCTCATCCCCAACATCCCCGGACCCCGGCTCCCGCTCACACTCATGCCCGACCTCCCGTTCTCAAGCTCGCCGGAGCTCGAGCTCATTCGCCCCTCTCGGATTCAAAAAGAACGACGACAAGGTTTCCTAAGGCTAGCAAAATGAGATGGAAAGGGAGGAGGCTCACCGAGTTCGGGTTTCGATCGCTTGGCTTCGTCGGGCTTACCGGAGCTCCCTCGGGCTTGTCGAAGGATGTGGGAATGCTCCGGGCTGCCCCTGGGCTCGTCGGACGTCGGCTGCGCGAGGAGGGGAGGCGATGCTGGTGCCGGCGACGAAAGGCGACGGCGATGAAGGTTGTTGGCTGTTGCGGGGAGCGGGTGATGAGCTCGGCTTTGCTTCGGTGGAACAGGGGAGTCCTGGGCTGCTGCTCGGGTAACAAGGGAGCTCCTGAGCTCGGACGGAGGAGAAGAGGTGAGGAAGAGTTGGCTGCGTGGTGGTCAGATCGGAGAGAGGGTATGGAGGAGGGTGATGGGGAGGATGAGACTGATGATTTGAAGGGAGGGCGGGAGAATGGTGGTGGTGAGGGTGGAGTGTTGCAGGGGAGAATGCAGGAGGATGGAAGGATGGTGACAGATGAAATAGAGGGTAGGGGTGAGGGAGTGTTGAATTGGGTAAAAGAAAGTCAAATTTAATACCCGTAAATAAATTCCGAAACCCGCTTTCCGACCTTAACCCGACTCAATTAAAATCAATTTAAAACAAACTTTCGAATCCGAATTAGATAATGAAACCCGAAAATATTTCTAGGCCTTAAAATAATAGAGCGAAATGAATTCATCTTTGAATTAAATAACAAATTAATGTCGGAATTTGGTCGAAAGAATTCAAACGAATCGTTTGCTCGAGGACGGAATTATTCAAAATTTTTCGAATTCTTGGGAATTAAATCAAACTAATCAATATTAAATCAAACTTAAATCTTAATTTAGAAAATAATATTTTTAAAATTCCGAGCCTTTACATCATCCACCTCTAAAAACAAGTCTCGTCCTCGAGACTAAAATTAATTCAAAGTAAGAGGAGGAAGTTTTAAAATGTGAGTCCAAGGACCATGTTCAAGGATCTTGCGATCATCTCGGTTGCGTCTTCCGGGATTCTCACAACATCCTAGTCACGATCGTGACAACTCCAATTGGTCTTGACAAGTATGCAATAAGCGCCCCTATCACATCCTCGCTTCGACTTTTCGGAAGTGGCACAACTCTAAAAGTTCTACAATATCATCACTAGGTCTTAGCAAGCACCCTACAAGCGCCCCCATAAAATGCTTGTATCCACTTCGTGAAGTATCATAGATTGACCCGGAACTTGGAAGTTTCATAAGGGTTCCGCAATTGGAAAAGATTTGCCTCAAAATAGTTGAGATTCTTGATCGCGTTTGGTCTTTCAAAATCCAAGTTAGTCATTTTCAACATCGTTCAAAATCCTTCAAATCCGACGTTAATCAAACAATTTCAGAACTCAAGAGGTGGAGTCATCCACCTCTAAGGGCTAATCCCATATTCTCACCCTAGATTCATCTTTTGGAAATCAGTTTCAATCCTATCAATGTCAAGCCATATCAAGGATAACATCGTACTGGCGTCCTATTAGCAAATCATCACACATGTCATGCCAAGCATATCAAACATCAATAATAAGGCACGGAACACATCATCGTCAACCATATATGCGCACGTAAGCATCAAGATAAACACCTCATGTCGTAATACCTGATGTAGAAGGGTCGGAGCATCTTGAAGCTCCCATGTGGTAGGCGCGGGGCGGTGGGGGCAAGCCAAGATCTATACCTCCTAACGTCTGTCCTCCCTCACAAGCTAACCTAAATGGCTCAACTGATAAATGCGCAAGCCCTACTGTAGATCCTCGGCCTCCTCGACCGCTACCTCGGCCGCCTCTAGCTCCTCCATCTCCTCGGCCTCTGCCGGCCGGTGCCCCTCTCCCCTGTCCCTAGGGGTATGTCAGCTAGGCTGGTCTATGCGGCTCCTGAAGTTGAGGTGCTGGTGCATCTATAGACCCTCTATCCTTGGGACAATAAGCTGATCGGTGTCCCCTAACTCCACAAGTGTAACACACCATCTGTCTCCTTGGGCATCTCTCTGTGGGGTGTCCATCCTCACAACATCCCTGGCATGTAATTCTCTGAACTCGTATCTCCTGGAGGGGTACTGCTGGTGCCCGACGTGTATCTCTCCTGAACGCTCCTCTGAAATGGTCTCCTCTATCAACCATATCCCGGCTAGACTCTATAGCTCTCGGCCTCTTTTCACCTCGAGGAGGGTGAGAATACTGGTAGGTCGCAGCTGACAGAAGACGTTGTGTATCGTAACGCAAGATAACCTCCAAGAATCTATCAAAAGGGACGTCGCCCAAGCTGGAAGCATGTAGAAGCACGGCTGGGGAGAGCCTCATAGATAGCAGTCGAATACGACTCGCGTCCGTCTGGCACAAATGCCCGCAATATACAAGCTCCTTCTTGAACTGGCAAACAACCTCAGCAACTAATAGCGTCTCATCATAACTCCCCCTGTAGAAGGCGACCTCTCTAGCAGTCTGTAGTCCGGGCAGGCTGTACTCGCGAAGCATCAAGGATCTGAACTCATCATACGTCCAATCTGCTCGTTCCGCCTTGTATACGGACCATCTGTCGAAAGCATCGTCTCGTAGCTGGCCGGCCGCCAATCTCTGGCGCTCCCCTGGTGGTGCCTCGATCAGCTCAAAGAGTCCATCGATGACTCTAAACCATAGCTCGATGTCTGTCGTGGGATCTCCAGTGAATAGAGGCGGGTTGCTCTGTGAAAACCTCTTCACCCAATCAATGCGCCTCTCTGCTTGAATCCCAACTGCGGTCGCATCTGCCACTGGCTGTGGTGCCTGCCGCTGTCCCCTCTGCCTCTGAATCATCTCTAGTATCGCCTGCTCGAATCCGGCCCTGTCTGTAGGCATTGGTTGCTGAGTAGGGGTCTCTGGCGTCGCCTGTCGGGTCCTCTGAAGCAGCTCGCGCACCATCTGCTCGAGTCCGGCCTGATCTGTGGGCATCGGCTGCTGAACCTAGTCCTCTGGTGCAACAACTCTCTGTGGACCCTCTGGAGTCTGACGTCCTAACGCCTCCTGAAGAACTCCTCGAATCATAGCGGTAATCATCTCCTCAAGGCCTACTCTGTCCGTAGGCATCTGCGGTGCCGGTATTGGTATCTCAACCTGCTCTGTCTCGTGTGTCCGAACTCCAGTAGTAGCCTCGTCAGCGACTACTCGGCGAGGGGGTCGTCCCCTGCCCCGACGTACTGGGCCCCCACGCCCAACTGCTCTGGGACGCGTGTCAACCATAACTACTGGACAAGAGAAGGGCGAGCCTTAATCACATATCACAGAAGCGATCATCGCGGTTTAATCTGATCCCCTTCAAGGGGGATCGCCCTCGGGCTTAGATCATACAAGTTCACCAAAGCTACCTAAAAGCTGCCCTTCGAGGGGCAACTGACCGGAGGGGGCAATTACCTCTCGATCTCTACATCCTAACCCCGCTACTCCAACCACCACGGTGCAAACTCCTTGGAGTCTTCTAGGCCCATCTGTAAAGTATAAGCTATGTTTCGCCTACCCATTCCCCAAGTCTACATCCATAAGGGATGAGCTATCGCCTCGTTCTACCCCGGCGATCCTATCTCTCAACTAAAAGATCCTACCGATTTTATTTCTGAAATTCTCTTTGCCCTTTTTGAAATGATTTTGAAACTTCTTTAAAATAAGAAATCAGTGGGCGGTTTTGAAATTATTTTTCAACTCATGTGTACTCGGATTGAGCAACCTAGGCTCTGATACCACTTCTGTAACGGCCCGGAAAATAAGGATCTTCCTTCCCCTATTTGCCCTCCCTTGGGCCTAGGAAAGAAAACCTAATTATCCGAGTTACGTTTAAGAAGGCAAGGTTACCTTCCAACTAGATCTTACAATCCGAGTACGAGTCACAAGTTTTCTCAATAAAAAGGAAGCAAGGTTTAAATCAAAATACAATCCAAAAGAGTGCCGCGACTGAGTCGGGTCAAAATGATGCAAAAGATTTTAAAAGATAGAAAGTTTAGTGGTCTCTCAAGCTCTCGTCTAACGCCAAAAGTCTGAACCCGCCAAGCATCCATTTGAGCAAAGATAGCGGCTAACGGTTACCTGAATCTAAAAAAAAAGAAGGGGATCTGGGTCAATCATCGGGTCACTCCTGCGCGTGTGTAAACACTCTGAGAGGCATATAATAAGCATCCTATTCCTAAGATGAAATGCGTAATGCAAAACAAAAATTAAACAGTTAAGTATGCGGATAAGTAAATGCAGAAATAAATAAAGAAGCGCGCCAATTACAAGAAATGTCAAATAGCATGTCCCTCTAGGCTCCTAAGAAATCCTATAGCAACTCACCATTAAAGGAGCTACCTCACCCTATGGTGCAGGCCAACCCCACGCAATGAGCCTACTAACTATGAAAGGAAGGCAAGCAATGACACTTATATAAGGCCTAAGGCTCTAAGAGTCCTAATGCACTTACTAGAAAGCCTACCGCATCATCGAGTGCAAGCAACTTTCCATACCAAAAGCCTACTGCATCATCGAGTGCAAGCAACTTCCTATATAAGCGCCAACTAGGATGACAAGAATAAAGAAAAAGGTCTCAACCAATAAACACCTATAACGGCCGTTTCTTGCAAAGACAGGTAGCAAGACATATGGTTTCCATTTTAAATCCTAAGCATGATTCTAAGTCGTATGGTGCATGAACACTAGCCTACTATATAACACCCAGTGCATAAAGCGCCCATCATGAGTAAGTTCGAGGAACTTACCTGGAGAAGCGCAGAATCCAAGCAATACAGTAATCAAGCAAATCCAGACAGATCAGAGATCACCTAGAAGATAAGTAACATAATAATTAAGTCTAAGTCTAACTTACACAAAGCATATCAATTAGTACACATAAGATTCACATAAAACATATATAAGTTAATCATCCCATTATCATCATTAACATTAATGTCTCAATTCAATTTCCCATCTCGTTTCCACAACCTGGACATATTCTCATCATCACATCTTATTCACATCAACATCATCGTCATCATCATCATCATCACAGATCCATCCTCATTCTCGTAAATCATCCCAAGATCTCAACATATAAACTCGTAAACAACTCAATAAGCAAACAATTCTTTTAAAATCATACTTAACCAACTCCCGATATTAAACATTTGAATCCTTAAACAAATTTCCCAAATTTATATTATTAAAATAACTCCGGCTTATCGGTTTTAAAACAATAATCCATATCTCAAAATACAAGTCAAATATCACTATCGAAAATTAACTATGATTTCAACATCCCTTAAAACCTTAAACCTCTTTAAACAATTCCTCAAACATTATCCAACTAAATAAAACACCAAATCATCCCATTTTTAATAAATCACATAAATAAAATAACATTAATAAATCACTTAAACTTTTCTAAAAACACATGTTAAAACATCATATCACAACATATAATATGCCAATAATTCTACTTTTAAAACAACTTATAATATATAAATAATTTACAGAATATATATTAGTTTTATTAATAAACCAGGATAATGATAGTAATAATAATCTAATAAAAATTATAAACATGTAAAGCAATTTTAGTAAGCATTTAACAAAATCATATAACTAACACTTTCAAATTGAACCTTAATAATTTAATTATAATAAATATCAACTCAATATTAACATTCTTATAAAAATAACATCTAATAAACATTCTAACATTTTCATCATCAAGTAAACATATAATCAATTAAATAATAAGTAAATAATATGTATAACATAAGTAATTAAAACCCTTAAAACCAATCACCCAATCCGGCCCAAAAAATCCTAACCAAAAGGCCCAAACCTTAGCCCACCCCATTTCACTAAACCCGAACCCAAACCCGGATCCAAATAAAACCCCCAACCCAAACCTGGAAGGAAGAATGGAAGGGAAAGGAGGAGTGGGCCGGCCCAGCCCATTCACCCGAAATCAGAAGAAGAAAGAAAGAAAAAAAAAGAGTGGGCCCTGCTGAGGTGGCAGCTGACGGGGCAAGGTGGGGCCCAACCGGCCTTCTTCTTCCTCTAGCTCGGGCGTCTGCGCCTGGTTCGGCTCCCGCTCGCCTGAGCTCGATCTCGACCTCAGCTCCCTCGCTCGTCCTCGACCCTAACCCACCCGGATCCCTCCCCTGCTCATCCCCAACGTCCCCGGACCCCGGCTCCCGCTCACACTCATGCCTGACCTCCCGTTCTCAAGCTCGCCGGAGCTCGAGCTCATTCGCCCCTCTCGGATTCAAAAAGAACGACGACAAGGTTTCCTAAGGCTAGCAAAATGAGATGGAAAGGGAGGAGGCTCACCGAGTTCGGGTTTCGATCGCTTGGCTTCGTCGGGCTTACCGGAGCTCCCTCGGGCTTGTCGAAGGATGTGGGAATGCTCCGGGCTGCCCCTGGGCTCGTCGGACGTCGGCTGCGCGAGGAGGGGAGGCGATGCTGGTGCCGGCGATGAAAGGCGACGGCGATGAAGGTTGTTGGCTGTTGCGGGGAGCGGGTGATGAGCTCGGCTTTGCTTCGGTGGAACAGGGGAGTCTTGGGCTGCTGCTCGGGTAACAAGGGAGCTCCTGAGCTCGGACGGAGGAGAAGAGGTGAGGAAGAGTTGGCTGCGTGGTGGTCAGATCGGAGAGAGGGTATGGAGGAGGGTGATGGGGAGGATGAGACTGATGATTTGAAGGGAGGGCGGGAGAATGGTGGTGGTGAGGGTGGAGTGTTGCAGGGGAGAATGCAGGAGGATGGAAGGATGGTGACAGATGAAATAGAGGGTAGGGGTGAGGGAGTGTTGAATTGGGTAAAAGAAAGTCAAATTTAATACCCGTAAATAAATTCCGAAACCCGCTTTCCGACCTTAACCCGACTAAATTAAAATCAATTTAAAACAAACTTTCGAATCCGAATTAGATAATGAAACCCGAAAATATTTCTAGGCCTTAAAATAATAGAGCGAAATGAATTCATCTTTGAATTAAATAACAAATTAATGTCGGAATTTGGTCGAAAGAATTCAAACGAATCGTTTGCTCGAGGACGGAATTATTCAAAATTTTCCGAATTCTTGGGAATTAAATCAAACTAATCAATATTAAATCAAAATTAAATCTTAATTTAGAAAATAATATTTTTAAAATTCCGAGCCTTTACAAAAATTTTGTTCAAGCTCGGCTTGTTTAAATAAGTGAGCGAGCTCGAGTCGAGCTTTTTCGAGCCGATCCCGAGCTGAGTTCGAGCTGTTCAGTTCATATAACAGCCCTAGTTCCAACTCTTTATTTTTTTTAATAGTCGCATTCTTGTAGTTACTCTTGCAAGCTTCTCTAAACTGCCTTTCAACTGAAAATATTTTCAATTTCCTAAGTCGTTGTTGGTTTCTATAAATCAATTGTTAGATCTTTCTATTCTTTGAACCCATGATAGTGTAGTAGAATTTCAGGCAAATAGCTGCCTCAGTACAGATGCATGATAAATTACTCTCCTATTCTCATCAGGTTACCGGGGAAATCCAAAGCGCAACACCAGATGATTGATCCATTAGAAGCACATCAGGTCCTCTATATTCTGAAAAGTGTGGCCAGTGGCCACTCACTACCCTTTGTTAACCCAAGCCAGCCTGGTAAATTTTGTGACCGTAAAGTGATACAAATTTCTAAATGTGGCTTTTCATCCTGAAGGCAACATCTTCTTCACATGATATGTAATTTTGCAGTTCAGGTCAGAATTGTTGACCCATCAAAGGACCTAAACACTTATGGATTGGGGACTTTTGACTAGAAAGAAAGGGTCGAGAGTTGGAAACTAAAGCAGGATAAGAATATGATGCAGATGACTAACAGATACTCTGAAGGGAAGGGAGGTGATGCAGAGGTATCTGGTTCTAATGGTGAAGAACTCCTAATGTGAGCCTTTACATAATCCTTTCCTTTTCAGATTCCCCCCCCCCCCCCCCCCCCCCCCCCCCCCCCCCCCCCGATTTATTGGCCATTTTTAAGACTGTATTTTGGGGAATCTGCTGGTGATTATAAGTGTGTTTGTGACTTTTGACATATTGAGTTGGCTTTAAAATATTTGTCCTTTTGCATTAGTTTTTTCAAATAAAAAAATACACTTTGATAGTTCATTTTTTTCCAGGAGCGATTTCAGCACATGTTCTATGTTAAAGGTCACCTGTTCATCACCTGGTGACTCAAAAAAAGAAAAAATCTAAAATTACAATGATGTACTTGTAATAAGGTTCTTTAACTTTACATCACTTAATTGGAGATATGATTATAGTATAGTTGTACTTATGTGAGATGAATAAATTGATCAACCTAGTGAATGGTGGATGTTTGGTCAACTTTTAGTAGATGTTTTTAGGCTGCTTGCAGAGAAAAATAATTAGTACTCAAGGTTTGCTTGCAGCAAAAAAAAAAGAAGTTTAGTGCAGCATATGTTGAGATTTCTGCCCATTCTTTCCTTCTGCTTTCTTATGCACCTTTCCTTTTCTAAATAAAGGATCAGATGAGTTTTATTCAAATACCAGCATATATTTTCCGGTTGCTTTGAGGGGAAGGGGGGAATTAGTACCTAAGATTCAGCAAAAAATAGGAAAGCATATTCAGCAAATGTTGTGATTTCAGTTTAGTTTTTATTAGAATCAATTTTTTTTAGAAGAATATAGGGGTTTTAAGTTTAAGCCAATTTCCAGAAGCAATGATAAGCCTACGTTTCGCTTATATGATGCTATTTTTGAGTTCTTTTGTTTACGCGTATATTGATACCCTACTCTATATGCATATTGAATTTGACTCTATTCTAACAGTACATCTTTCTTTTCGCAGTTGTAAACTTGGCACTCAATCATAGATCTTCCTAGGGTGACAAAAGTAGCTGTAGGTAATTTGCTGACTTTATATGCTCTGTTTAAGCATGCTGAACATATCAATAGCCCATTAGATACTTTTATTTTCATTTTCATCATGACATCCTTGAATTCATTAACTTAACATCTTAGTCACGCTCATCTGTAGAGGGACTGTCGGAAGCTATTGTAGAACATATTGATAACATGGTTCGCTCGTATGTTGAGAAGCTAAAGACACCGATTCATTAATTTTCATGAAAACTGAAGAAAGAAAGATAACAGGAAAGGAATAAAATGATAACAAGAAAAACTGATTATGTGGACAATTCTTCTTCAGCCCCGCTAATGAGTTCGATTATTTTGTAGCCTAACTGCATTATCCTGGATATTTCTCCTGCTAATCAAGATATTGCCGCTTCAGATGCCATAAGACTTGCCAAATAAGTTGATCTTACTGGTAATGCATGTTTGTTTATGTATCGTTTTTGTTCTTTATCCTTTGGCAAAATATTCATTCAGTCTGCTATTCTCCGTTCATGTAGGTGAAAGAACATTTGGAGTGCTCACTGCTCACAAAACTTGACCTAATGGACAAGGGCGCCAATGCTCTGGATGTATGTAATGACATCTCTTTTCCAATTTCATGGCTAATAATTATCAACTATACCTCTCATCCTCTTTCTTTTATCAACTATACCTATGTTTATCACATCCTCTCTCCAAGCAATGCTATTATTTTATATTATTTATATTTAAACATTAAAACTAATATAATGCTTGTAATCATGTAATTTAATCATTTAATAACATAAAGTCATCGCAATTCGCAAGCCCAATTTTTATGGGTCGTAAGTCGAAGTAAAGTCAATTTTATATGCCGCTGTTGCTGCTTTTATATAAGAAAAAGGAAATTTACTTATGCACTTATACACAGTATTAATCAGTATGTGTCAAGTTACACTGGATATAATACTTATTTGTTTTGAAACCAGCCCTGACTATGCACACTTAGCTTCAAGAATGGGATCTGTGTATCTTGCAAAACTCTTGTCTTAGGTCAAGTATATAATTTTACTGCAAAAGTTTCGGTTGAAGCTCCTATTGAGATTTTTGCTTGTCTCTTTTCTCCGTACAACATTTGGAATTGATTATTAGGCAGCGGATACCAAGTATACTTGCCCTAATCAATAAAGCAATTGACGAGATCAATGCTGAGTTAGATCGTATTGGCAGACCTATTGGGGTTGATGGAGGGGTATTATCCTAATCCAAAGTCCAAACTAATTCATTGGAAAGCTTGCTATAGATGAACTTAACATGTTTTGTTGATAAGGTGATGCAAGTGTTTAACTTTCGGACAATAAGAGAAAAGATCAGTCAAGAAACAGTGGTCATTGCAAGCAATAAACCACCTAATAATAAGTAACATTGTCTCATTATTTGCATTTTTGTAAAGGGATTGTGAATCATAATTTGCCTTATGCTCATGTTAGATAAATTCTTATCTATTTATTCAAGCATATGATGATTTCTTTATCAAATTTCTATTTTGCTCTTCCTTTCTTGATTAGAAAAATTGCATTCGTTTTCTTCGGTCTTTGCTAATTTTAGAGGATTTTGCCTTAATTACACTTATAATGTATGCGAAGATGAAGGATGCTAATGAATTGTGGATAAGATTAAAAGGTCGGAAAGGAACAAGCTCAACGATCCAATTCCACCTATCGTTACACAAACTAAATACACCCGCGCGCAAATGCGCGCGGCTGAAAACCTAGTCTATATATATAAAAGGGAAGGTTTGCCACAAAACCGAGTTACCAATTTGCCCCTATATTTATAACTGTTCATTGAAAATTACAAAATTGCCACATTTTTTTTGCTTCAGCGTTCCTATCTGAAGTTCTGCACCTCTCCATCGTCGTTCGCCTCTCTTTCTCTCTCTGCTACCGGCTCGATTTCCGCCCTCCTCCGCTCAGTCGCTCACGCCTCCCGAATCGACCCTCGGACTCTCCCCTTCCGCTCGACGCCAGCCCATACCGCCTAACGCCATCAACAGTCATATCCGTTGCTCGGATTCTTCGCTTCTGCCATACACCAGTCCAAAAAGCCCGTCTTCTCTCTCGGTGACTCGGCGTCTGAATCTCTTCAATTGAAGCACTAAATGATGGTTTAAATTGTTGAATTTATTTTGTTTTTAAAAGGTTATTAGGGTTAGGTTGTGATATGGCATTTTTGGAATGATAGATTGATGCCTTATTTGGTTGATTTTTTCCCGATCGGTTTACCATTTCAATTGTTATCATATCTATCAATTTTAGGGTCTTTTGTTGAAGATCGATTGATTTATTGGTGATAATTTTATGAGATTGGAATTTTAAATGTAATCGCTTTTCATGAATTTATTTTAGAATGAGGCGATTCCGGGTAATTAAAAGTAGTTGCTATATATCAATCCGGAAAGTAGCTGCTAGATAGACAATTGTAGTAGATAAGATAAGTGGGGAGGCAATGAATGATGTATACGACTAATTGAGTTATGACAAAAAATTAGTGTAGTGTAAAATGACTTGTGGGTTTAGAACTTAGAAGAAGAAGAAGTGAAAACCGAATGGAAGATCGAGAACCTCCATTGATGATTTCAATTCCTCTGCCTCTCGTAAAAGCAGTCAGCACTAAGGCAACCTTTCTAATTCATTGGTAGAACTGTTGATGTAAGTTGTTCTCTCTTTTCTACAATTGATTGGATTTTGTTATCTTTTGGTTTGCTCTTGATTAGATTTGTATTCAGAGATTGCTCATTCCTGAAATTGTAGGATTTATAAGTGCATTTTTTCAATGCCTCTAAGGTGCTCGATGAAATGACCAAGAGACACGCATTATGGGAAACAACCAGGTTCTCCTAAGTCCTAACCACCAAATTGAAACAACTAATTAATGAAAATTATGTAAGGGTTAGTTTTTAGACCTGAATGACAGTAAAATATTAGGAAAAAATGTTCTTGGATGCAAATGTAGTAAGAATAGTTTAGAAATGTATACCGGTTATAGTCTTAAAATAATGATAAAATTTATCACAAAATCCCACCTTATATAAATTGAATTAAATGATAAATTTGAATGCACTCCCATTCCCAAAGAGAGACTTAAGAGAGGTGCACCAATGGATACTGCTACAATGTCATGCAACTCAGCCACTATAGTAGCAGCTTCATGAATATACAACCTCCTTGTTCAATTAGGTGAGTCAAACAAATTTTTACATTGTTTTTATTCTTTCTTCTTGTTTTCCAGTATGTTCTTTCTATGGACTTGGCCTGAATCAGTCTATCTGCTTTTATGTTCACTTTCTTCCAAGATGAAAGGTTTATAATTTATTCCATTTCCTACGAAATATGTAACAAAATGTTATTGCAGTATCCATAAACTGTGGTCTTGTATCTCTACTTCCTCTTTGAGTAACCATTACTCATTTTTTTGGTTATCTTTTCTGTAATCCATTGAGTATTGATTGCACTAACTAATCTGTAGAAAAGGGTATAGAAAAGAGAGATACTTCATCATTGACATTTATTTTTTCATGTTTCTAATTAATGTGGCACCAAGGACAACAAAGTTCTTATAGATCAATTTCATCACATTTCATCCGCTTTTTTAGAGCTTTATAGAGGGTATTCTTCTCATTCTGAAATGTTATCTTATGGCATTATTGATTTGCTTTGGTACCTGTTTCCTTCCCAATCTTCCCACTGTTGTTCTCTTTGGCTTCTATATAACTTCATCTCTTTTAGGTGGCTGCAACAATGGAGAAGATGCAGAAGAGAGTGTGGCTTTGATGGTGAGTGCAGAGCAAGATGCACTTTACATTCCAGTTCAAGGGTTTGTGGGCAATGGATGGAACGGCTCTGATCTTTATCCTGATCCCTATGACTGGACTCCCTTCCAGGTATTATTACGTTTTTAGAATTCAAATTAATGTAAGGGTGCAAATTATGGTTACAAAGCTACAATCTTTTCTTGGATTAAGCCTTTTCTAAGTAATCATAATAACATAATAGTATAGTGCATGCAAATAGAAGGGCAAATTCCTTTTCTGCAATCTCTCAATCTTCACTTTTTGTGACTGCCCATTGATTTTTAATTTTATTTTGTTCGCATTTACCAATATTGGCAATGTTGATATATATGTTGCGTGGGATCTCCCTTTTAGGCTTAGTTTCAAATTTACAATCATACCTCTCATAAACATAAACTGTACAATCTCACATCTACAAGTGAAAAAATGAATAATTTAAATTCAAGGTTTATCTTTACTAATTAATGGTAACTTACTTTTTCTTTTCGTGTGTTTTCTTAGGGTGTGTCATGTGATCTCTTTGATAGGTTTTGGTATGTAACAGAGCTATACATTGGAGCAATTCATGTGTTTTCCTGGCAGCACAGAGTTTAGGGGTGATATTCAAGCCGAGTAGCTCGAGCTCGGCTCGGGCTCGACTCGGAAAAAGCTCGGCTCGGGCTCGACTCGGAAAAAGCTCGGCTCGAGCTCGTTCGAATTTGAAAACGAGCCGAGTTCGAGCCGAGCTCGAGTAGGCTCGATTACTTGTTTCTAGGTGTATTTACTCTTTTACCCCTAGGTTTAATTTTAGTATTTTACCAACCCTCCCCCAACCCCCATGGCCGCCTCCAACAGGCAACAGTCCAACCCTCTCATATTCATTCCATTCACTGTCGATCCCGTCATCCCGCTCTTGGCCTTTCCTCCCTCCTCTGGCCGCCGGCCATAATCTTCGAGCCTCTCCTCTCTGGTAGCTGGCCCGCCACCGATCTTATCTCCTCTCTGGTTGTCGATCTCGAGCTCGAACCTCGTCTCTCCGCTCTCATCTCTCTGCTGCTGCTCCATCTGTTTTGGCTGTTATTGCTTCACCTGTTGCTCGCACTGGCTGTCTGTCGTCGTTGCCGTACCCCCTTTTCTCTCTACTCTGTCTCCGTCGTCACTCGCCAACAGATCTGGTCGTGCCCTCCTCCCTCGTCAGTCGCCGTATACTCCGCTCTCATTTCTCTCTGTCTCGCTTGTCACTTCTCATCTTTCTGCTGTTTAATCCAGATCTCACCTTATGGCTTCTTCTTATGCATAGATTATTAGATTACATTGGAAAACATTGATTTTTTTTGGTCAAATTGGATTTCAATGATTAAAATTTGTGAATTATGAAGTGGATTACGATACGTGATTAATCTTGCCTTCTCATTTATGTTTGATTATAGTGGAGTGGATATGTGATTAAACTTGCAAACAAAGATAAATTTGTATGCTTGCAATGGGTAACACGAACTATGTAACCGAGCTCACGAGCTCGAGCTCGAGCTCGGCTCGAATATAACCGAGCTCACGAGCTCGGCTCGAATATAAGCGAGCTCACGAGCTCGAGCTCGAGCACCCTTCTCAGCTCGCGAGCCGAGCTCGAGTACCTATTTGGGCTCGTTTTGATATGGAGCTCGAGCTCGGCTCGTTTATAAACGAGCCGAGCTTGAACACTAGGTACTCGAGCTCGTATATCACCCCTAACAGAGTTAAAGGTGCTGATGAAGGACAATGACATGGATATCGATGGTGTCAAAAGTATACGTGAAAACATTTACGCTACAGGTGTGGTAGATGTCGGAGAGGGGTGCATAAAAAACGCTAATAATTGGGTATGTTTAAGGGGGAAAATAAATGTACTGGATACTTTCTTTCGACTAATGATGAATTTGGGCAACATCTCTATATGTTGATACAAGATATCGAACAATTAGAATTGTCACTCAAACATTCATCACCCCAAGATACCCGCGTGTTCGCACGCGAGATGCAACTAGTATATATAAAAGCCGGAATGTGGCCAAAAGTTAACTTACTAATTTGCCCCTAAATTTGCAACTGTTCTCTGAAAATTACAAAATTTCCATTTTTTTTTGCTTCATTCTTCTTCCTCTCTCTTTTTCTCAACCCTAACCTGCGCCGGAGTCTCTGGGGAGGCAGAAAGCCTTATCATCAAAAGAAGATCGGCGTAGCCCTCCATGGCTCCCAGCATACGCCTCTCCGACACGGGGGCAGGGCGATCTTCGGCCTCTAGCTCAAGGATTAGGATCAACATGAAGGACAAGAGGCTGTCGATTTCCATCGCCTTGTCCATCGCCGTCAACCGCATCTTCAAAGGCCATCCGACCTCCTTCAATAATGTCGTCTAGAATAAGCACCCTGGCACTGATTATGAATCCTCCTCCAATTTTCATTGTAGTCTCTTCCTCTTCCTCTCTTGGCTTCCGTTTCCGGTCCTCAGTGTTCGGCGCGTTTCAGATTCGGCGCTGGTCCGGAAGAACACAGGTTTGACAGCAATGGAAAAGACTTTGGTTCATCTCCAAGGTTTGACAGCTATTGGTTTGATTATTGGTTTTGCGGATTGGGGATTTCGGTTCTCTCTTTGTAATTTCTTTGTTTCTTGGATTCTCTGCCAATTTCGTTTTTCCATTTCCAATTTCAGGCCTCGCTGCAGGTTCAGCGGTGTTTGCTTTCTACAATTGGGAAAGGAACTTTTGCCAAGGTTAAATTTACGAAAAACGCAGAGACCGGAGAACGTGTTGTGATAAAGGTACTGTCCAAGTCCAATATTTTCAAACAAAAAATGCTTGATCAGGTGAGTTCATGATACTAATTTTTTTTTTTGTCAAAGTTTACAGTTTTCTAGCTGAGTATTTTTGAAAAAAAACTGGAGTTGTTTCTCTCAATTCAAGTTCCTCATTACATGTATAATTCAACCTGATAGTTTTGAGATAAGCTCTCTCTCTATTTGTAGATGATTGAGTTCAATTAGACAAATGTCTAGAGGTAAAAGGATGAGATAAAATAGAACGTAGAGGATAATTGAATCCAAGAAATTTTTTTCAAGGCTACATTACTGGCATGCAATTAATCAATTAACTTCTTACTTAGATAATATTAAAAATCAAATAATTGCAGACAGACTACTCAATCTCTACTCTCCTAGCTTCTTCAGAGACTTCGGTCAAATACTCATGTAGTTCTTAGCATAATTTGCCAATTTTTTAACGTCAAAGATAAATATATCAAACCGTAGTATGAGAAAGACTCGGAAGAGACATTTTTAGAAAAAAATATTGTATCCTGGAGAAGAATGTAAGGTTTTCTAGCTTAGCTAAACCGAGACCTCAGAGAACTCTTGGTAAAGTATTTTTTAGAAGCGCTAGAGCGACTGACTTAAGTATATTGGAAGGGAAAGGGTTTTGTGTAAGCTTTTGGGTGATTAAACTATGACTCAAGTAGATCATCATTGCATTAAATTGTTTTCATTTAAATGATTTTTATTCTCATTCCATTTGATCTGTGAAATACCAATTCTTCTTTAGATACATTTGAGCTTATATTTTATATATTTAACCCATCAGATAATTCTTCTTTATGGATTACTCTCTTTCCCTTTCCCTTGCTTAATTTATGGACCCCATAGTACACTTGTTTTCATAAAGCCTTCACTTTTATATACCTGTCAAGGTAAATCTTTTTTGGTGTGGATGCTGCTAGGAGAAGTATGAAACATAATTATATATCTAAATGGATTCTATTGTAATCATTGATCATTGTTTTTTCTTCCTTTTTAATACCATTTTCAATGTTAAAGAGTGTAGTAAAAGCCAATTTTTCTCTGAGAATTCCAAGTGCAGTAACAGCAAATATACACCCTAACAAGGAATACAATCTGTCAATCTCACCTACTTTGTGGATCTTTCCTTTACTTGTTTTTGTGAGACAATTTGCTCATTTTATAAATCTACTACAGTATGATTTATGAGACCAAATCTACAACATTAACTCATGTTTGGACCCATGATCCAATTAAAGGGTCCATTCCAAGACCACTGACTTCCCTGGTTAAAGATGTAATCTTTTAATCTAAAAGGAGATAATAAATACAACAAAGGGAGGGGATGGGGTTGGGAACTGCAAAATGTGAGAGATAATATAGCATGTTCATATATTTTTAAGCTCAATCGAGTTCAAATTCAATATATATTGAATTCTTTATAAATGAGCTAAACATCACTTGAGGGCTAAATAGTAATTAATAACTTCCCAGTTGAATTGGTTAATTAAGGGACTAAAACTATTACTGTAAACAGCTCAAAAAACAATGAGTTATGAAAAATGATTTTAGATTCAAAAAGAAAAGCTGGTTTTGTAGAACATATCAGAATTGAAGTAGTAGTGTTCAGTAATTCAGTATGTATGGCAGATCATGAAACTATCAATTGTTTGAAAATACAAAAAAAAAATTGCAATACGACTATTAAATCAAATTGCAAATTTGGGATTGAGGCTTTTCAAACAAGATCTCTAGAGTATACCGATTGAAAGAAAGGGAAAAAATGTTCACTTTTAATAAAAAAATCCATAGCTTCTTCCACGGAACATTAATTCAACTGGTTTTAAATCTCTCAATTTTTTAAAATATTTATTTTCTTTTTCCTTACAAAAAGAGTTTGAGGGTGCAATCCATAGCAATTCCAGTCTAGGTGTGTTTTTGTACATCCGGAAGTAGGGGTAATCTATTCTCTTTCCTAGCTAAATGGATTATAAGCAAGCCATGAGCTATGAGTGCTTTCCTTTTACAACACTATAGATTTAATTCCTTGTATTACTATCTAGGTAATTATCTTTTGATCAAAGAAAGCATTCTGAAGCACAATAAATTACTATATAGGTAATTATCTCTTGATCAAAGAAGGCATTCTGAAGCGTTACGTGCTATGCCTACCATGTATTTGTAGAAATGCTACTATTGATTGGTGAACTATTGATTAATGTTGAGTAATATGCTTTGTTGTGATGTTTTTGCCTCCAAAAATTCCAAAACAAGTGAAATCTAAGACATAACACGTTGATCATATGAGATCAGTTCTAATCGCTTCAACAAATAACATATCTGGAAAACATTCAACTTTAAGAATCATGTACACACTGCAATTCATTAAATCGACTTCACCTTGCACTACTAGAAATTATATTATAAACAGGTCGAGGGATCAGTACCTCTTACGAATATGCGATTGAAACCAAGCAATTTTTTTTTTCTCTTTTGTATGACATCAACAACAAAAAAAATTCAGGGGTCGGCCTCAGAATCATCAGTCTTGAGTAAGCTTCTTAAGTTCACCGTATTCGGTACTTTCACTGGAGCTATTGCTGCTGCCGGTTATGCTACTTATGGTTTGTTTCCATATTCCTTCTCTTTGTTTAAGCTGATGTCTTATCAAAGTTTCGTTCTTTCGATTCCAGTTATTAGGTGTTTAGATTTTTCATTTGTTCAATAAAATTAAATTGAACATCCCAAGCTGTACGAATCTCCTATATGTTGTTTCTTCATTGTTCAAAGGGGTTTATTAAGATTTTGTGATCTTGCTAACCTATATTATGTTGTTTATTTGTCTCATCTTTAGCAACTTCCTGCGTATTACTGACTATTGTTTATTCACATTTTGCAGCATATACATCGGCAGAAGTGGATCAGAAAACAAAGGCATTTTGAGCCTCAGCAAATTATAATGCTTCTGAAGATAATGCCTCAGTTATTGAGGTAAGTATTGCACAAAGGTTCCTTTTAAACATGAGATTGTTATATGATTTCATGGCAATGATGGATCCATATCTAAGTAATTGAGTTATAGGTCTGCACATTGTGCATTGAATTAAATTTGTTTAGACTTTTGTGGCTTACAAAAAAAGTCTTAAGTCTTAAGGAAAGTTCTTTATTTTCATGTAGCTAAGTAGCTTCAGATTTCATTCACTCTTTCTGCATCAAAGTGTGAGAGGTAAAATGGAACTGAATATATATTACTCGTATGATTTACAGTTGCTAAAGATACTTTAAAGAGCTTATTATGATTTACATTTGCTAATAAAACATTTGAAACTCATAAACTAAAGATTAGTTTTAAAGAGCTTCATTTTTAAATTTTAGGATTTGGGAGAGGCAGATTCTTTCAGGATTTGAATATATATTATGATTTACAGTTGCTGGAAGTCCACAGAAAAATTATTGCAAAAGCTATGAAAGGTTTGTTTTTCTATATGTTACTCCGTGCTTTTTTATTTTTCTTAATTTGTTTTCAACTTTCTATTCATTATATTGGAATTGGAAATGTGGTAATGGGGCTTTAGATCTTTTATTAATCAGATTTCGTAGATTATAAGATTATTTGCTTGATTCACTTGCATCTTTAATATTCTGAAACCAACTTCCTGTTGCAGCATCTATAGAAGCTATTGAATTGTACCTATTAATGGGTGCTATACTGGCTTCCATATCCCAAGCATTGGTAACCGCTGTCCTAAGCCTCTCAAATTTGAAGCATATTCCCACAGTACCAACCCGAATTCAGCTTGCTGCTGCCCAGCTATCTGATCTTGTACTCAACAGCATCAAGCAGCCCAATCAAAAGAGGTTTATTACTGATGTGTGCTTGTTATTGTTGTTTATTACTCGTCAGCTTGATTTTGCCATAAATGGGCTTCTATCCCTGAACATGGTGGTGACATTCATCCTAGCTTTTGGGCTTGACAAATGACAACACAGTGCCAGGCAGCAGGGAACAAAGAGTTTTCTATGCATGGTTGAGCCATGAAGACTTGTCCAACAACCCAAACTTTGTTGTCTTTGTTTTCTTTTTTTTGAAAGTTTAAGGCTGTGTTGTTAATAGGAATGCTTTCTGAGCTTTGACATTAATTTGCACTATAATTTACAATTTTGAAGTATATGTAGTATAGTGATAGTAGGAACCAGTAGACATGGTCCATGAATCCAACGTTGGCGACAAATCACACCCCTGAATTTTTTTTTTTTTTTTTTTTTTTTTTTTTTTGAACCGGAAAGAATTTGGCAATAAGGAGACCTTATATACCAAGAGCATCCAAACGGATGTAATCACGAACCAAAGAATCGTCAGGAGTCATAGAGCTAGAGAAAGCGAAAGAGAGGTGCGAAAGTCGGTCCGCAACTCGGTTAGCCTCCCGAAGGACGTGACGAATCTCATAAGTATGGAATAAACCAAGGGAGACTAGACTGTCTGAGACAATCATATCCGAGTCTCCCGAAGGTTTCCCACAGCCCTTGAGGCTGTTGATGATGGTTAGATTATCGCCCTCAATGATAAGTTTGGTAATGTTGAGATGTTGGGCCGCGTTTATTCCATTCCAGAGGCCCAGACCCTCCGCACCAGTGACTGATGAAATGGAGGATGAACCAGTGCCACAGTAAACTGGTTTGCCTGCATGGTTTCTTATGATGTAGCCATAGGAGCCTTTAGCGGAGTTAGAAAATGCCCCATCGAAGTTTAGCTTGTATGTGCCAGGGGGAGGGGGAGACCATCTAGCCTGATTCCTTCTCCTAGCAGAATTGGCCCGGGTTTCATTCTTGTTTGTTTGCGGAGTTTGCTCATCGGTGAGATTTTCAATTTGTTTCGAGCTATTCCATAGGTAGCTTTGCTCTTTGTAGAAAGCCATGATTTTTTTAATATCTGTTTTTGCATTATCAAATAGGGTCTTGTTTCGTGAGTACCAAATACTCCACCAACCCATTGCCAGTTTCGTGAAACGTTTGGTTCCTGTTCTCTCTTTTATGTCACAGATGATATTATTGATGTCAGAGCCGTTTGTGAAGCAGTTATTTAGGATGGTTGACAGGTCAGAATCTAGCTTTCCTATCGTCAATTGGGTGATAGGACATTCCCATAGTAGATGCGATAAGTCTTCGAAATTTGAGTCGCAGTGTGGGCATGTGGTAGGAATTCCAAACCCTCTTGATGCAAGTCTTGATGATGTGGGTAGTCCATTTTTAGAAATTTTCCATAATAAGGTTATGACTTTTGGTGGTAAATCTAACTTCCAGATCCATCTCATATCAGATTTTTGATGCCGTTTTTTGTGGTTGATCATTTGTAGTGCAGAGAAAGAACTGAACCATCCATTTCTGCTCCACTTCCAGTATAATCTGTCAATATGTATATTCTTGGGTATCGGAGATGTTTCTATCATTTCAATGACATCATTCGGCAGAATATTCTGGAATGAATTACGTAGTTTGTCGGTGTTCCATTTTTTTTCGTGTGTTATATATTGGTTTATGGTTACGGTAGTGTCGATTTGCATATGATCCGATATTAAATTGATAAGGGGTGATTCGCCAATCCAATGGTCGTTCCAGAGGTTGATATTTTCACCATTTCCAATGGACCAGCGGATACCTTCTTTGAAAAGTGGTAGTAGTTTCATAAGTTGAGCCCATTGCCAGGAGGTTTCCCCCTTTTTATGGTATTGTAATATTTGTTTGTTTCTAAGGTATTTTTCTGTGACTAATGTAACCCACAGATTGTTTGGTTCCGCAAGGATTTTCCATAATAATTTAAGTTGTAAGGCTTTGTTCATATCCTCTGAGTTTCTAAGCCCCAGACCCCCATTAGGTTTTTCCTTGCAGACCTCAAACCAGCTGATAAGCGGCTTGTGTCTAGGTCCCTTGTTCCAGAGAAAGTTTCTATTGATTTTATCTAACTCTGTGTGTATTGTTTTTGGTAAGAGAAAGCATTGCATAAGGTGTAAAGGCTTGGCCGATAGTGTTGTTTTAATTAATGTGCATCTTCCCGCTTGTGACAAACAATTAGCTTTCCATTTGTGTAGTTGTGTTTTGGTTGTTTGTAGGAGGTCAGAAAATGTGGTCTTAGTTACTCTTCCACAGATGATTGGGCAGCCAAGATAAGGCCCTAGATTGCTTGTATAATTAATTTCTAGTTCATTTTGAATCATATTTTTTTGACTTGCTGTTATATTTGGGGTTGTTTGGAATTGTGATTTGTTTCTGTTTACTTTTTGTCCTGATAGTGACGAGAATTCTCGGAGTACCTTATTTATTTGATCACAAGCAGTTTTGGTTGCTGATGCAAAAATAACGATATCATCTGCAAAGGCCAGAAATGGGATTCTGTAACCATTACGTGTTATTGAGATACCCAAGTGACTTCGGGGAGCCACTGATTCTTTGAATAGCCCGCGAGCTAGGACTTCTGATAAGATGAGGAAGAGATATGGTGATAGCGGGTCTCCCTGTCTAAGTCCTCTTTCAAGTGTAAAGAGATCTGTGGGCTCGTTGTTTACCAATACCGAATAGGTGACTGTGGTTATGCATTCTTTTATCCATCCAGTGAAAAGGGGAGAGAAGCCAAAACTATCCATTACAGATAGTAGGAAATCCCAGTCAACAAGATCAAACGTTTTTTCCATATCAAGTTTCACTGCCATCCAACCGGAATTTCCCTTTTTTTTAGAGAATGAATGGAAAATCTCGTTTGCTATTAGTATATTGTCTTGTATCGATCTTCCCGCTGTAAAAGCACTTTGCAGTGGGTTAATGATCTTGGGTAGAATCTTCTTTAGTCTTGTCGCCATTACTTTGGAGATTATCTTATATATTGTTGAACATAAACTTATTGGTCTGTAATGAGATGCCATAGTTGGGTTGTCTCGTTTTGGTATTAGTGCTATGAAGGTATGATTTATCTGTTTTAAAATCCGGCCACCAAGAAAAAAACCTTTGACCGCCTTGATGACAGTCGGGCCCACAATATGCCAGTATTTTTTAAAAAAACCAGCTGGGAACCCATCAGGGCCAGGGGATTTGTCATTGGCTAGGCTAAAAGTGGCGTTTTTAATTTCACTGTTCGATATTTGCTTAGTAAGCCAATCATTGTCCTCGTCAGTGACTTCTTTTGTGATGTAACTAAGAAGGTTGTTTGGAATTGTTTGTCTGCAGGTGTTTTGGTATCTTTTTGTGAAATCATCTCTTATTGCTTCCCTTATTTCTGCGTCTGTAGTAACCCAAATTCCAGCTAAAGTTTGGAGAGATTTGATAATGTTTTTGTTTCTTCTCCCTGTTGCTATTCTGTGGAAATACTTAGTGTTTGCATCTATACATTGTATATTGTTTCTTTTAGCTCTTTGCCCCCAGTATGTGTTTTGATAATTTAGTAACGAAGCGTGTTTTGTGGTTAACCTTTTGATTCTCTCGTCAGTTTTTTGGTCATAAGCGTTGCAGAGTTGTATTTGAAGATCTTGTAGTTCGTTTTCTACCTCTGCTAGTTGGCGAAATATATTGCCATAAGTGAATTTACTCCAGATTTTACTCTTTCTTTTGACCTCTCCTAGTTTCTTTGTTAGTTTATACATATGTGATCCCGGTGCATCGACACGCCATGCGTCTTTAACCAGAATTTCAAAATCCGGTCTAGTAGTCCATGCTAATTCAAATTTAAATGGTTGTAATTTTGGTTTTTGTTTATCCATTAGGTCAAATGTAATTTGGGTGTGGTCGGATCTGATAAAAGCATGATTTTTTGTATATAGATTGGGGAACTGTTGCAGAAGATTATGACTTACCAAGGTTCTGTCGAGTTTTTCCAGAATGTTATTAGCTCCTTGAGAGCGCTTCCTCCAAGTATATTTATTTCCAATTGTCGGTGTGTCTATAAGATTGTGTGAAGTGATGAATTCCGAAAGTCTATGGAAGCGATGCGCATCCGGAGTGATTCCACCCTTTTTGTCCGTTGATTCTATTATTTCATTGAGGTCTCCCATAAGGATAATTGGGTCCTGAATGCTCTGAACCTTTTGGGATAGAGAAGCCCAGAAGCAGTCCTTATCACGCTCGTGAGGGGGAGCATAAACAAAGAGAATCGTGATAGTGAGTGATAAAGTATGATTGGTGTATTTTGCTTGAATGGTTCTGTTATCAGAGTTGATAATGTCAAAAGATTCATTGTTAAACTGCGTAGTTTTCCATAGGAGGCAAATACCACCAGAGAGCCCAATTGATGGACAAAAGTGGATGTTGTCAAAACCTAGTTTTTTCCAGCAATTATCCGGAGGAGGTTTTTGTAATTTAGTCTCCGCAAGGGCTAAAATTTTTATATGTTCTGATCTGCAAGTTGATTCGATATGGGTCCAAATGTGTTTCCTGCTAAGTCCTCGGACATTCCAGAAGCTGAATTTCATTTATAAGGATCTGTGTTGTTGGGTATAAGCTCGTTTAAGACACCAAATAGGCGAGAAACGAACTGGTAATACTTAGGTTTGTTTTGTATTAGTTTGTTGCATTCCTGTTGTTTGTTATGGATTATATTTCTTAATTTCCTTATTTTAAGGGATCTCAATAGGTTAATAATTGTCGTTGAACTCTTAGACGGTTTGACCCTTTAGTGAAGGTACCTATAATTACGTTTTGATACAAGCCTGAAGGATATAAGGTATCCGAAATTCTTTAAGGGACTCAAGTTTGTTGGATATGTAGTGAAATCAGGTGAATGTGTATACCGAAAAAGCAAGGAATAACACCAAAACAAAGAGTTTACTGAAGCATCATAGTAGTTATAGATAGCTAGATTTGAATTCTCTTTGTGATACCGATTTGGAGTGGTAGTACATAGATGCAAGTGGAGCTTTGTGTTGTCTTGTATGAGACCCTGAGGTGTAGTATATGCTTGTCCTATAGAGCTGCTGCGTATGTTGTGATTGTGGACAAGCTTACAAGGTTCCTTGGGGTAATCCTGCAGATGGAAGCAAGGTTCCAAGTGCTCGAGAGAAAAGCTCCCTCGAGCCAAATCAGTATCTGTATGAGCAAGCCCAGATACAAAATATAGTGAAGAGTTAGTCTGCTGGAGTGTGTTTGTTTTGTTTATTTTCGTTTTCAGAAGATGTAAGATCAATAGTGTAAAGATAATGATGTTTGTGGAAGTCAGCAAACCAAAGCAATAGTACATGGTAAGATAAACAAACCAGGATACAAAATATAAGATTAAGCCTACATAGCATTGATGATAATACTCAATATGATTTAGGATCCATATAGTACAAGTAGGTTCAATGACCTTACACAGATAGGATATAAGGCTATAAGCAGAATATGTATTTAAAGTGTTCAAAAAAGATAAGTTAAGAATGATGGCATTACAGCAAGGGTGTACACGGTTTGGAGTATAAATCAAGTGATGATGTTGATTTTTGCCTCGAAAAGACACACATAAAGCGAAATCTGATCCATTTAAGCAAAATCTGTGGATATATGAGTTATTGATAAAAAAGATAATAAAACTAGTTGCCCTTAAGGCGGTGGCCGAGAAGATAAACCATAGCCAAGGTGAATGTCTTACGAAGAAGGAAGATTGAATTTGGTTGTTTTGGGTTGATGCATTGAGTTGTTTTAGTTGGTAATGGGCCGAGTAATTTCTGATCATTAGTACAGAATTGATAAAGATACGGGTAAAGTCTCTTGAACCATACAAATGCAAACAACATAAATTAAGTAGATGAAAAGGGTTCTTGCTATAGTTGAGAGCCTTCGGTGTTGTTCGGATGCTTAATGGATTATTCCAAAGGTAGCGTAAACCTTTATCAGGCTGATTAATTTTCCTTTTCCCAAAGTCGCACTTGGTGGACTTGGGAACGGAGGATGTAGCGTGGGTGTGGCTCGAAAGCTTCCCAGTTTGTAATTGGGTCGGTTGGGTGTCGCTTGTAAGCTTCCCAGTTAGTGTTTGGGTTATTTGGGTGTCGCACTTAGGCTTCCCGTTAGGTGCTGGTTGTGGGATGTTCTTGTTTGTAACAGCATTATCCTTACAGGATCTGCTCGTGAAAGAGCAAGTTGTTTCCATATAAGGGTTTGCGTCAGAAATCAGTAGAGCAAATACATAGGTAATCAAGCAAACCAATTTGATAAAACAGGTAAGCAAACAGGTCAGATCAAGATCCGGGTGATGTGCAAAGAATTTGTATATCTTGCTTTCAAAAAAGGCGGACTTAGCAACACAAATAAGATGTAGAGATTGAAAGGGTAAAATTAGAGATTTTTTAGGATTAAAGGAATTGGAAAGTAGTGCATGATTTCGGATGGTGGGATCAAATTGAATATATTGTTTAGGCCACAATGATTCAACAGATGAAGAGAAGATGAAAGGAGAGTACCTTCTAAAAGATATAGCCATTTCAAGTGAAGCTTCGCTTGAGCACAGAGAGACAGGAACACCGAGCCAAGCCCGCACACCGAACAGCAACCACGCCCGCTCCCGGGGAGAGAGAGCGACAACCCGCCGGTACCGGGGAGCAGAACAGGAATCCCCAGACCCTCGAAGCAGCTTGGTATACCATCGACCGTCAATATACCCCCAGATTGAAGACCTCATGTTCTTCGATTTCTTCTTCGGGCGTCTCTTTATTCGCCCCTTTCTTTTAATTTTTCGAAATTGGTAGGGATTATGGTCGGGATTAGGAATGTGGATTATGAAAGCCTTCATGGTCTTTGATTCCGGGAGGATTGAGATCTTCAATTGGATGAAGGGCTCCATGAGACCCTCACAATAGATTCCAATAGAGGGAGAGAAACAGGTGATATGTGATTTGAAGAAGTTGGGCTGATAATTAGCATGAAGAAGAAGGCTGCTTGCCCATAGATTGAAAACTAAGAATCCATCCGGACTATATATATATATATATATATATATATATATATATATATATATATATATATATATATATATATATGGGGTTGGCTCTTGCGTAAACACTCCTTAAGATGTAAACTAAGAATCCATCCGGACCATTAAATTGGAATGAAGGGTGTAGATTAAAGATGATTTTCTTTTTTTTTTTTGATAAAAAATAGGTGGGACCAACCAAAAATAAATTAAACGCTTGAACTGACGTGCGTGTATCGCAATCTCGGACGGATCAAATCTTACTCAAAAAGTTTGGACGGTAGTTTTAGGATGTGGGACCCAAAATATTATTTGGTTGGTTAAAAAATTGGAAAAAGTGGCCCAATATAATCCATTATCGTGCATACTGACCATGGATTTCAGTATTTTATTTTCCCCATCAATTGTTTTTAATTTTCGCATCATTTTTAATATATACAATTTCCCCATTTTTCCCCATCTAGACCATGAAAAAAGTAACCGAATAATAACTAATTTTCTTAAAAAACCACTCATCGAATAATGTATAGTTTTTATAGATAACTAGTTATACTACCCGCACGTTGTGCGATTTTTAAATAAACAAAATAATGTTTAATTTATATTTTTTTTCTGAAATTTGAAGGTTATGATAGTTTAATTAGTTGAAATATTTGGATTTTTTAATAACATTAAACAAAATTAAGAGTCTGTTTAGTTCAAATCAATATATAACACATTATATATATAATAGATAAATAAATTATGTTTGATAAATTTATTTAATTTTCTAAATTTGGAACTAATATAAAATAAAATAAAAGTAATATTTTTTATTATTCTATTTTTTAGTTATGATATAAATGCATGTGTTTATTTTTAAATATCTCGTATATTAAATAAATATATACTTAGTTATTAGAGTATTATGAATGATTTATTAAAAAATATATATATAAAATAAAATACATTATTTATTTCAATTTTATATCTTTTCTATTAATTAAGGTAGGTCCCAATTTAATGAGGTGTTTTAATAATATAGTGATAATTTTATAAATTTGGAACTAATGAGGTGTTTTGATAATATAAAGTAAAAAAAATAGTGATTTTTGTACTATTTCAATTTTATTAATTGGAATTATGTCTTTGAATTTCAAAATTATCACTATTTTACTTTAAATGAAGAAAGTGTAGTATGATTTTAAGAACAATATATGAAATCTTAACCTTGGATATAATGAATTATCATAATAAATCTTAATGATTAAAGATAAATAACTCAAAATAAAATAATTAACTTAAGGTAAAATTATAGACTTTATAACAAATGAAAATATGTTGAATATTTATATTAAAAATAAATTGTAGATATCAATTAAGGTGGATAAATAGAATGACATTTGGATAAAAAAAAAAGTGGAGCCATTATGACATGACTTAAATATATTGGATTATCATTAATTGACGTATCAAAACCCGGTTAGATTACACCAAAAAAATGACACATATATAGGTGAATCGCATAAGAGGATACATCAAGTTTTTGTTTTAATATATATATATTATATATATATATATATATATATAGATATATATATTAGAGGATCCCAGTCGTTTTTACCGTCAATAGTAATTAAGAGTAGGCTTAGTTTAAAAATAAATAAACATGATATGATGTGAGCTAGTATTTGTTTAGTATAAATTGTCGTAAATAATTATTATGTGAACTTATCATAAATTATAAATTTTACTTTGTACATAATCAGTGGAGAAACTCTTAGCTTTTGTTATTAATTTGTATAATATTTATATTAAACAAATCCATTCACCCACGTTATTTATTGAATTGTTATCAATTAATATCATGTTTTATTAATTATGAAAAAAAATCGAAGTTATAATGTAGTTGATAAGATAAAATTTTATTGGATTAGTTGTAAATGGTAAAATATAGTTATTAATATAAATTGCTTTTTAAGTTCGGATTGACAAAAAAAAATTGCCTACCACCTTTCTTTTTCAAGGTTTTTCATGTGAGGGGCCGGATGAAAAAAATTAGCTTGATGGCTAAAAGATGATGATTATGTTAACTAAAGGATAGGTTTTATAGTTTTATAGAAACTTAATATATTGGTCTAAAAAGATAAGTTTTTTACCAACCTATATTGATTTATTAATTGACGTGGTTCAAAAAGATAATACCACTTTAATCCAGAATATGACACGTAAGCAAAAATAATCCCGTTTTCATCTAGAAAATTCCATGAACGCGAAATCGTACCAAAGGCCTGCTTTTAGGGTGGCTCATCCGGGTCGACCCGACCCAACCCGACCCGAACATTCCGGGTGGGGGTCAACCCGAAGACCCGGGATTTTCAAAAATACGACCCGCCACCCGACCCGAACCCGAGATTTGTAATTCCGGGTTTTCCGGGTCGGGTCATGGGTTCACCCGAAAACCCGAGTTTTAAAATTTTATTAGTTGTTAGAATATTTAAATTAAATAAAAATGATTTTTTTTACTTTTCATCCGCATATTAGTTATTACATTATACATATACTCCGTAGTCTCCGTATATATATTTTTTAAGGATGGGGTTAGAGTGTGGGATGCGAAGACCGGCGTTGGTGGTAGGTCCCGGTGGAATCTCTACACCAATGTGAAAATTGTTCTTGATAAATTTTTTGCCAATTAAAAACATCATACCGTATAATTTTATAAAAATATTCGGACACAAGCAATTATAAATGTCTTGTCAAAAAGACTCAAAACACAATTTTGTTACAATATTTTATTTCATTTTATGTATAAGATCACTGATCACTAACGGACATTTATATTGTGTAAAGAAAAATTCAACCTATATCCCATTTCATTTTATTTCAAATACCGAGTATTTGGTTGCATACTTGCAGAGTTACAGTGTACAAATTACTAATAGAGCACACACAACAATAAAATTTAAAAAAAAAAATCCGGGTCAACGGGTCAACCCCGAGTCCCGCCGGGTCTGACCCCGACCCGCCCGTTGACCCGGGATTTTCTAAAATTCGACCCGAGACCCGACCCCTAGGGGTCTCGGGTCAACCCCGACCCCGTGTTTTCCGGGTCGGGTCGGGTGGGGTTTCCGGGTCGGGTCCATTTTGAGCCACCCTACCTGCTTTAGTACTAGTTTTATTACTCGCCCGTTGTGCGATTTTTTCATAAATTTTATTATATAAAACAATTTTGAATTAATATAAATTACTACTTCATATAAAGTAAATACATCTAATTGAGAAATAATATCAAATTTTTTAAAAATAACTTGGGTTTACGTTTTAATTATTAAGATGATGCTACCCATTTATATCTTACAATATAAATTTCTTAGAAAAATATTATATCAAAGTTGAAACTAAATTCATCAACGTAGGTGGAAGGATTTGATATGCAAACTATTATATCTAAATCGATCAAGGGAAAGTTGATTGAATAAGCAAATCAATTGTTTTGAAATTTACTATGGATTAGGCATGGTAAAAACTCTACTTTGGTCTCTAATTTAAAATTTATCTAAATCGATAAGTTTTCTACCTAATTAAGATATAAGGTTGAATATTTATAAAAAGATCATAATTAAGATATAATGTTATATTGGATAGATTATTTGATCTAAAAAGATAAGTTTTCTACCTAACTATATTGGTTTATTAATTGATTTGACCCAAAAATATAATACCAAATTTAATTCAGAATATGACACATAAGCAAAAATAATCCCGTTTTAATCCAGAAAATTCCAAGTATGTGAAATCGCACCAGAGGCCTTTAGTATTTTATATATATAGATATATATGGTCGTCACATTTCACACAACTATGTTTGTCCTTCACTCTACTTTCAATCATAATCCTTGATTCCTTGGATACAAAGTAGTGTCCAAATTTTACAAAATAAATCAAACTGAATATAATGATTAAAAGACTTATACATATAGCTATTTTTTTTTACAGTATGCAAAAAGTTGGATGTGCTACAGACATCCATGATCATCTGAAAAGATGATGTTTTGGAACTTGTAACAGTAAGAACCTAGGATGCTATTACAATTTAAAGGAGATTTTGCAAGGAAATCAGCTGCTTGATTCGCCTCTCTGTAGCAATGTTGAAAGTTGATCGATTCGAAGTCTTCTTTTAGAGACTTGATTTCTTCGATTAGTTGTGCTATCTCCCATGGGATTTTGATAATGTGATTGATGGAATTGATGATGGTTGCATTGTCGCTTTCAATAATGATTCTTCTGATCCCCAAGTCATTTGCATGTCTTATACCTGCATATATAGCCATAGCTTCTGCTAAAATAATATAGCATTTTCTAATGTTGCTTTTATATATATGAATTACCTGACCGTAGCTATTTCTCATAATGCAGCCAATTTGGGTTTCATGATTAGTTTTAACTGAGGCATCTACATTAATTTTGATCGTGTTAGAAGGTGGATGTTTCCAAATTAATTTATGAGGAGGTCTACTGATTTTGGGTTTTATGTAATTATTATTTTCTTTGTTCCAAGAATATATGTTGTCAATAGTTTGGTATAGAGTGTTGATGATATTTTTGTTTTTGTTGTTTCGGAAGATAATATTGTTTCTAAGTTCCCAGATATTGTGCCATAAGTAACAAAGGTCCGAGAAGTCCTTATTTTGTGTTTTGGTGTTAATGATATTTTCAGAGGCGTTGTCTGTTAGGTCCGGTATATTGAATAATTTATTTAATTTGATGCCAAGATTTATTATAAGAGATTTGGTGATCTGGCAGTTAAATAAGAGATGGTTTGTGTCTTCTATGTCAGAGTTGCAGAGAGAGCAAGTGTTGGGAACTCTATTTATATATTTATTTAAGCGGGCAGTGGTAGGTAAGATATCCAGAATAATCTTCCAGATAAAATTTTTTATATTTGGAGGGACGTTAAGTTTCCAGATCCAGTTTGCATCAATTTTATTTGTGTTTCTGGAATTGAGAAGGGAAGTAGTGGATTTAACTGTAAATTCTCTATTGTTATTATAGATCCAAATAAGTTTGTCAGGAATATTTCTAGTTGGGATATGTATGTTGCTGATCATTTGGACAATGTTAGGGGGAAAGATATTATTTAATTTATTTATATCCCACGAGTTGTTTTTAGTGAAAAGGTCACAGACTTTTAGATTAGGGTTTTGATTATTTCGGAATGTTTCAAGATATTTTTCATTTACCCATATGTCAGTCCAAACATTTATGTTTTTTCCATTGCCTACAAGCCAGAGTAATCCTTTTGAGAAAAGGTCTCTGATATTTAGAAGCCTTCCAAATTGCCATGATGTTTTGTATTTTCCTCTTTCCATTAACGATTCTTTAGAGAGATATTTTTCTGAGATTACTTTAGACCAGATATTGTTAGGATTGGATATGATTCTCCAGAGGAGTTTCATTTGCATTCCAATATTAATTTCTTCTGCTGATTTGAATCCTAGCCCGCCGTCCTTTTTGGGGGTGCAAAGGTGTTCCCAGCTGATTAATGGGTGATAATTATCAGATTGAAGTTTGTTCCAAAAGAAATTTTTGTTTATTTGATCAATTTTATTTAGAATTCCTTTAGGAAGAAGGAAAAATTGCATTAAATAATTTGTTTTAGAGTTGAGGTTAGCCTGAATTATACATATAGCTAGTTAAATGAATATAGTTTCATATGATTTACTCACTATGCCATATAGACACATGTGGCGGAAGAAATGTTTTTCGAAATCGGATCGATGATTTCTTTAACGGGTTTAGTAGTGAAATTAATACAATACGGATTGAGTAGCCCTTTAAAATATAAGATTAAATAAATTGGATAGACTATTGTTCTAAAAAGATAAGTTTTCTACCCAACTATATTAACTTATTAATTGATGTGGCCCAAAAATATAATACCACTTTAATCCAGAAAATGACACGTAAGCAAAAAAAATCCCGCTTTAATCCAGAAAATTCCGTGGACACGAGATCGCACCAGAGGCCTTAGTATTTTATATATAGATAGATTGTTTCAAACTCCCTCTTATATATGAATAATCTTTGTTATCTCACCGAATAATCTCTTACAAAGGCTCTTTGCTATTACATTCATGTCCCTAGTAAAAAATCGTTATCTTACATACGAATAATCTCTGTAATTTAACCGAATAATCTAGTTTCATCACAATTATTTTGTGAAGAAATAAAAGAATAAAAAACAAGAAAAAAATATCGAAAAATGAAACAAAACAAATAAACCCGTTAAATATTTTGTAATCATATTACAAATACTTTTTGTAATATTGCCGAATGATGTATAAATAAATTGTGAACAATTCTAGATATTATTTGTTATTTATACATTATTATATGATAATTGTGATGAAATTATAAAGAATTTAATGGGTTTTGTTTCATTTTTTTTATTTTTTTTATTTTTTTACAAGATAATTGTGATGAAATTATATTATTTGGTTAAATTTAAAATATTATTTATATGTAAGGGGACAATTATTTGATTAAAATTGAGAGATTATTCGGTGAAATTAGATAGATTATTCGTATGTAAGATAACAATTGTTTATTAGTTTTAAAGAGGTTTAAAGGATAATAAAAAAATTGTACATTATTCGGTGAAACCACAAGGAGTATTCGTATAAGAAGTTTGAAATAATTATCTATAAAAATGATGCATTATTCGGTAAATTATGAATTATTATTCGTATATATAAACCCGCTTTTGTTAATTTTACTATATAGTTTGGAAAAAAGTAAAAAAAAATTAAAAATATTAGATAAATGAAAAATATCATTAATGTATGGAGTATAATAAATAATAGAAAAAAAAACAAATGGAAAATGAAACAAAATTTCCTGGGACCCCTGTACAATTAGTGATGAAGGGAGATTTTCGTTTTTTGTATCTCACGCGCCCGTATGAGTACAAATTAAGAACATGGGCTGATGGGCCCCATTTTTTTTATTAAAAAAACTAAAAAATCCTAATTAATCTACACCCTTAATTTCATTTGGTTGAATGGTTCAGATTTGTTTCTAGTTTACACCCTAATAGGTGTTTACATCCGATCCTCCCTATATATATATATATAAAAGTTATTTAACTTATGAGTGACTTTAACGAATACAATTGCATGACGAATCTGTGTACGGTCAATTTGGTGCTTGTGTGGCGTCTAGATGGTAGATGGTGCTGACTCACCGGGTTAATTTTAACCCACCGGGTCTTGACCCTAAAAGTTCCGGGTAATTCGGGTTCAGGTCAATTTCGGATCTCGGGTCTAAAACACCGGGTTCAAACCCGTAAAATTACCAGGCGTACGGATCGGGTTTTTCGAGTCGGGTGATGTTTTGATAGGTGTAGCTGCAAGATATAAAACGATGTTAATTATTTAGAACGTTTGCTAAACCCAAAAATAAAAAAGGGGGTTTACAACGTTTTATACGTTGAAACTTGAAAGGGACACTCGCCTTATATTTACAAAGGAAAGAAAGCGGGAAAAAATTGACCAACAACTCATTGCCTTCATTATATATAAACCTCAGCCAACACAATTAACAGAATCCTCTCCAGATTCAAGTCTCATTTCACCTGAATCGGAAAACCAAGTCGAAGGAGGAGATCGAATGCCGATTGCAGACGCCAGCAACGACAATCGTATAAGGTCAGTACGTAGAACACTTGTTTTTTCTTCGAAATTTGTTGGATTGGTGATTTCGTTGTCATCGCAGGGAAATTATGCAAGCACCATGGAACAAGCCGATTCTAACTCTCAACCAGATACTACTCGGCATCTTGCAACTCATGTACCAAGGAGGGGTTGTTTCTGCCTTCGAGCTTCACCCAACAATCGTTTCCTCGTATGTGGTTGTGGCTGCGATTTACGGCTTTGCCTGCATTTGTTGTGAGGGACAGCTCCTGCCTTCTTCAATGGAGGATGATCGGTATCTTCCGGTTATGAAGGCTAATGTTTTTCTAGCAGGATCTCTTGCTACAACGTTGCTTCTTATGGTGGTTGTCCCAATTTTCGGATGGATGGTTTTCATCATCGGGGTTATGATGTGCACCGTAATGGCATTGAGAGTTCGCGCTGAGATTTATGCATTAATCCGCCTTGCGATTGTTGCTGCTCTGCCTCTGCTCAACGGCTTCTTACCGGGTGATTGTGTGTTGCCCATTTAGCCATCGTTGATGTTGTTGTTGTCCTTGTATCATTGTGTTGCTTTGATTGATTCTTGTAGCTCTACTGAAAATCTTGTCTACTTTATTTTGTAATGCACTAAAAACTTGTAAGGTTATGATTTTTCAATTTTGTAACAGCTAATAGTTACATCTTAATTAGCACTATCTTACTTGGTCAACTTCATCAAGAAAAGTACTTTGGCTTTTCATCATTCCATTCCTAAGCAAGCCTAACCAAAAGCTCCAACCAAATCCAACAATGGAGGAACTCAGCTTTACACAGAGAAGAAAGGTTGCGGCAGCAACAAAGATCAGCCAGCGGGTCAATGGAGAAACCTAATAGAAAAGATAGCGCAACCAAGGGAGGTTCTCATAATGAGAGGCTCAATCTTTGTGATTGCGTTCACTCTCTGGGTTTACAGCGGAAATCAATCCGCAGATACTCGCAAAATCAGCTTTTGGGATATCACTTACCGGTATCTAATTTCTCCTTAGCTAGCACACCAACTTTGCAGCATAACAGTTATGAAATCAATGGCTATGGTCTTATGGATGTGGCTCAATACCATAAACATAAACAGCTCTCCCTTTCTAGATTTAGGTACCAACAACAGACCTAAAATGCTAGTTAACTGTTTCCATGGACACGGTCTATGCTTGCCTTGTACCAGCAAAAAAAGACAACATAAGGTTTGCCTTGGTTTGAACAGGGAAGGTTCCTGGGTTTATCAATCACCCTGTAACAAGATTTTGTTGCGATGATTTGAACAGGGAACCCGACCAAGGAGCTTTCAAGAGAGCTAGATGGTGCTGATATCTACCCGGCTCTTGTGGAGCTGGAAAGCAGGAGTGATCCAACTTCCGCAACTGCACTGGATGCCTGACCAGTTGAAATAACCCAACCGAGCATCGCAGTGTGCACATGATAACTTACCCTCAACTACGCCATCTTCAACTGCAAAACATTGAAAACAATGATGCCACAGGTTAAAAAGAGGATTATCTATATAACACTATAAATGTTATAACATGAATACATGACTCAATATGCAATGGAACACTGTATGAGAGTCATGGAATTAACAAGGTGTGGTAAATTATCTCTCTTTTTTTTGGTCAGTGTGGTAAATTATTACCGCCAAGCTGCTGGTATAACACAAGTAAAACAATATGTACTATGATAAGAAAGTTATGAATTGGCATAAACGTAACGTCCTAAATCTGTAATATGGAGTATAAGTGGTATATCAGAAGCATTTTGATCACTTCATTGAAAACTGAGCTTGTTCAACTTCATTAAAATTATTCAATTTTGTTATATTACTGAGATTAACGCCACGTAATGCAGAATTCAGGTCAATAAACATCACTAAGCAGTTATGGTTCTATCGTTAGCATCATTTTAAATATGATTACACAGGGTATCATATATATGTTGCTCATGTCAATGAATAGGAAAAGTACCTGTTTTCATCCAGCGCAAAGGTTCAACGAAGATCGATGAGCATTCGACCTCATCAGGTTTGTTGTGTGGGTTTCCACCTCTCCTTTTGTGCCATCCAAATGAAGTCTCGCCCTCACCTGGGGCATGTTTTACCACATTTTCTTGCAATGCAACAAGCCTTCGGCATTTCTTGCAACGATATGTATGAGTTGAATCTAAATTGCTGACTGGAGATGCTTCAATCTTGGAGGAGATAACTTCTTTTGGCAAGGCGGGGTCTGCTCCAAACTTTGAGCTATCTATTTTCTCCCCTCGGTTGTATGCTTCCCCTGATTATTAAAAAAAAAAAAGGAAAACGGCATCAGGTAAATAGTTCTTTGTTTTTTTCACAAAGTTAAATGAGAAGGCTTGTACAATTTTGATCCAACTAGATGTATTTCAAGCAATGATATTGTTAGGTAAAAAATGTGCATAAAGGAATAAAAGAAATAGGCTAGACAGTTGTAGAAAATGTGGGGGATCATGTAACTGAGAGAAAACACTAGGCTGTGAGAGAATATGCTAAAGTTGCCTTAGGTGACCTACGAGATAGGAAGCAGTATAAATAAGGCAATGACCTTCATTTCAATTATCTAGAAAAGATCAGTCAAAATGCTTACACCTTGGCCAGTTTGAGAGTTTTGCTCTCTGGTGGCCAGTTGAAGTGATCCTCTCTGGACTCTGGTGGCTCAGTGGATACCCTTGGGTTCCCTGAGATTTGTATCCCATTTTGTGTTACATCCAAGAGATTGTGTTTGTGTAATTCTCGATTTTACACTATCAGATATGCAATGAATCCAGAGATGACAAGAGTATATACATTATAAGCTACTTCATTTAACACAACTTTTGGCAGTTTCAAGGCTATATTTGGCACAACGCTTGTGTGTTGGTTTTGGAGGTTTTGAAAAGTACAAAACTTTTCAACTTGGATGGTAAGGTTTCTGGAGGTTGAACAAGGTTTTTCAAAAAAAAATCTACCAATAAACCTTCATGTTCATCCTAATAAGCTACCAACAAACTTTCAATTGACAAAGATGCAACAAGGTTTTCACCTAGTTTTACCAAACAAAAACTTCTCTTCAGACAACTATTCAGACCACTACCCAAAAACCCACAAGTACCGACAAACCTCCAACATGCGACGACCCTCCAACATGTGAAACATTAGACAACAACATGTTAAGATAATACTCCGTCTATTCACCATTTTAGATTATTGCACAATTTTTAAGGAAACCATAAAATATACTCTTATATCTTATTTATTACACTACATTTTTACTTTTTCGGAAACTACAACTAACAATCCACGGGTAATTACAAGGGCATTATGTAAAGTAAAGACTAAAATAGTGAAATACCTACAATGACATCTCTGTTCTGAACAAAAATAGCACTAAAATGACATGTTTTGCTGAACGGAGGGAGTATATGACACAGCCTTGGTAACAACTGAACTGCCTATTTCCTTCTACAGTCAGAACACTGGTCCTAGTGAAGGTTAATAAAGAAAGGAGGAGCCTTGGACTAAAGATGATTGTATCATATAACAAGGAAACATAAGGTTCTTGTAGTCCAGGAGCAATACTATAAACCTTCAATTTTATGAAGTTTTTAACCCCACTGAAATACTAAAAATGAATTATCTTTACTCGCCTAGGCCAACTTGGTGAATCGAAGGGATGGAAGAAAAAAAAAAAACTTGCCTAACTCTTTTAGATGAAAGCATTTGTATATGGGACTTGAGTGATCAACCTTGAAACCCATTTGCTCAAACATCTTTAACTGCAAGACACGAGATAGAAGTTTATAGTCAACCCACAAGCAATACTATAAACCTTCAATTTTATGAAGTTTATTGATGATAGTCAAATTCACTTTGAAATATTATGATAATAGCTATTATTGCACCTGACGCAGAAAGCCATCATTAGGGCAAACAAATTCACAGCTCTGCTTCAAGGACTCAAGTGCATCTGCAATATATAGACCAATAAAAAAACCTTAAAAGGCAGAACAAACTTCATATTTTAAGGTTCATATCATGATCCACACATGCTTCCAACAAGATAGTTTTTTTTTTTAAAAAAAAAAATTCGCCATTTTCACAAACAGCAATTTATCCAGACCTTCACAAGATAGTTGCTCAGATCTCATTAGATACGCTGTAACGACAGCTGCACTGCAATATGCAAAGAACAAAACTATCAAGGGAAACAATTATAACAATATAGATACAACCTAGAAACATAAGTTTTCGAAATTAAGTATTTACTGCTATTTATAAGCAAATGCTTAAGCAACCCACCATAGCCATATGTTAGAAGGCAATAGATTATACTATGCAGCAATTATTAAGGAAACTACCAACAAATACACATCCACATGTTCATTTCTCTTTAAGTGTAATTAGTGACAGAAAAGTAAAACTCTAAACCCTACCATTAATACATTATCATATCCTTTTGTAACACAGGCATAGGGAGTGAAATCAGTCCATATTCAACTCGTGAAATTTAAAAAACATCAACAATCTCAAAAAAGCATGACTGAATGAGATACCAACTGTCAAAACAGCAATCAAATCTATACCTCCTAGAAACGCCGGCAAAACAATGCACCAGAACAGAACCTTGCTTCCTGCTCTCCTCAATGAAATCCAAGCAAGCATCCAAATAGTCCAACAAATTCTCACTCTCCATATCCCGAACTGGGACGGCCATCCTCGTCACCTTCAAGTCCTTCCCGGCACACTCCAGTGCATACAAGAGCTTCTCGGATGATGATGCCGAGGTCTCCTCTAAGTCATCATCCTCCACTATCGGATCCTCAAAGTAAACCTTCCGAATTTCCTTCGCTGGAATCAACAGCGTGCTACGCCATTCTTTGAAGAACGATATAGATGCCGAACTCAGCATTGAGAGGATATGAGTGGTTTCGGAGCTTCCATTTTCAAGTGCCTCCGCCGCATCCCCAATGTTGCCAATGAACAAATGCTCGCGCACTAGGTACGGCATATTATCGACAGTAGCTTGAGCTCACAGGTCGACGATCCTCTTTTCTTCTAGACCTGGAAATCTGGAATCGTTCATTTGCTTTATTCACAGCGATAATCATCTAAAAAATTGGAAGAACACATCACAAATTTCTCCTGTTTTGTGTTTACCTTGTCAGTTGTTGCCCTAAGACTTCCCGCGGTTCAAGGAGCGTTAATCATTTGAAATCCGCCATTGATGTTTACTGCAAGCTAGCGGGGAAAAGGCAATCAACATCAAAGGTTGCATTTATAGTTTCGAAGTGATAGCGCTGGAACAAAAAAAAACGATGAACATCAAAGGTTATTCAAAGGAGGAAAATGGAAGCACTTGATAGTGGTTGTATATTTCCGGCTCACGGCGTAATTGCAGTTTTCCGGCAAGTTGTAAATCGCCGGCGAGGAAATTTCTCTGGGGATGGCGGCCGCCTCTCTCCGTGGCTAGGTGAATCGGGTCTAGCCTGTGTGGGTACTAGCACTTGATTATGATTATAAATATAAATATTTATAAGGGGGAGTTTGTGAAATGTCCAAAAAAGTTGTCCTAATTGGTGAATTGTCCACATTTTTGGACAAATTGGTGGAGTGTCCATCTTGCCAATAGCAATTTTATCATCTTCCCTATAACCTTACTCTTTTTTCCTTTTTCTTTTTTTTTTTTACATTTTTTCGTGCAAAAATAAGAGTATGTTGTGCATGTGCAAAATTAACCGTATGTTGAGCAAATATGACCCAAGTCTAGTTTTTTTTTTTAACATTTTGTCGTGCAAAAATAAGAGTATGTTGTGCATGTACAAAAATAACCGTATGTTGAGCAAATATGACTCAAGGCTATTTTTTTTATTTTTTTTACATTTTGTCGTGCAAAAATAAGAGTATGTTGTGCATGTGCAAAAATAACCGTATGTTGAGCAAATATGACTCAAGTCTAGTTTTTTTTTTAACATTTTGTCATGCAAATATAAGAGTACGTTGTGCAAATATAACCGTAAGTCGTGCAAATATGACCCAAGTCTAGTTTTTTTTTTTTACATTTTGTCGTGCAAATATAAGAGTACGATGTGCAAATATAACCGTAAGTTGTGCAAATATGACCCCCAAGTCTAGTTTTTTTTTTGTCGTGCAAATATAAGAGTACGTTGTGCAAATATAATAGAAAGTTGTGCAAATATAACCGTAAGTTGTGCAAATATGACCCAAGTCTACTTTTTTTTTTACATTTTGTCGTGCAAATATAAGAGTACGTTGTGCAAATACGACCCAAGTCTAGTTTTTTTTTTTTAACATTTTGTCGTGCAAATATAAGAGTACGTTGTGCAAAGATAACCGTAAGTTGTGCAAATATGACTCAAAGTCTAGTTTTTTTTATATTTTTTTTAAACATTTTGTCGTGCAAATATAAGAGTACGTTGTGCAAATTTAACAGTAAGTTGTGCAAATATGATCCAAGTCTAGTTTTTTTTTATTATTTTTATTTTTATTTTTTGTCGTGCAAATATAAGAGTACGTTGTGCAAATTTAACAGTAAGTTGTGCACCAACTGGGCAACATGACATAGCTTCGGCTTTGTATTCCATTCTCGAATATATTCAAGGAGTTTATTGATTTCGTCTTTATCAAGGTCTTCAATTGGCTTTAGTCACGTGATCTTTAGCCTCATTTTCCCTACAAGAATCAAAAACACTGAAAGAGTCTTATAACCGTATGTTGTGCAAATATAACCGTAAGTTGTGCAAATATGACCCAAGTCTAGTTTTTTTTTCGTATCGATACATTTTGGCATGCAAATATAACCGTATGTTGTGCCTGTGCAAATATAACCGTATGTTGTGCAAATATAAACGTATGTTGTGCAAATATAACCGTATGTTGTGCAAATATAACTCAAGTCTAGTTTTTTTTTTTCGTGTCAATACATTTTGGCGTGCAAATATAACCGTATGTTGTGCAAATATGTTGTGCAAATATAAGTGTATGTTGTGCAAATATAATATTGTGTTGTGCAAATGTAATATTTTTTTCCCGCGCTTTTTTTTCTTTTTTTTTTTCGTTTCCATACTTTTAGTTGTGCAAATATAACTTTATGTTGTGTACATATAACAATCTGTTGTGCAAATAAGAGTTTTTTTAGTGTAAGCACTTTTTGTTGTGCAAATATAAGTTTATGTTGTGCAAAGATAAAAAAAATACGCATAAAAACGATGTCAACACTAAAAAAATACGCATAAAATGATGACAGCACTAAAAAATACGAATAAAAACAATGTCAGCACTAAAAATTTTTGCAAATTACTAAAAAATGTAAATTTAGCCTATGCGGGATTCGAACCCACGTATTTGTGCATAAGCACATCGCTCTACCGTTGAGCTAAGAGGCTTTTAAAGCTCAATAATTACTAGACCAGAGATATAAATCGAATACTTGTAATCTATTCTGTAACATTAAAAAAAAGTGCAAAAATAAGATAAAGCAGGAAAATACATCCTTATGCAGTAAAATACATACTTATGCAACATCCTTCTAAATTTTTCTAGCACATTACCATGAACATAAAACAGGAAAAGAACCCACCTAGCTTTTGTAAGTAAGCCATCCTGGCATCCTTCCCACACGCACCCTTCCAATGAAAATTACCCTTCTGTCAAATTTAATTCTCATGTCATCTCTTAGAAAAATAAAAAATTAAATTAAATCAAGTGCATGTGTGTTTCCTTGAAACTGCATTTCTGAATCCAGTAAAAGATAGCAAGCATTCAAACACGCACCATTTAGCAAATTTTTGGGATACTTTGCGAGCCTCCTATCATCCAATCCTGTGATATATTTCTGGGAGATTTGCACATTATCGGCACCTACAGATATTTGATAGACATTAGCAAACTGATATGGGAGAAAAGAACAACTTCTGAACAAAGTATGTCTACCAAAATAGAACTTCAGAGATTCAAAATCAGCATTAAAAAAAAAACTGTAGTAATTAGAACAACAAAATAACACCACAAATTTTCACTTACCCGGTTATTGCCTTATTGGTATCACATTTCCTTCTTTCATGTATGTTGACAAAACATTAACTAGCAAAAACACAAGTAGAAGCCAAAGGTTAGAAAATTACTTGCAGAAAAATTGGAAGAAGAGGTTGTAGAGCTTTCGGAAGACAGAAACCAGGAATCAAGATTGCTCCTTCCCTGCATCATCAACAAATATTTGGAGATAAGCAACCAAAACTCAACCAAGTTAATAAAATAGCAAAGTCGTTGATTAAGTAAGTACACGAAGGTAAACTTCTTCTTTCTTCCTTCCTTATCTCTCGATGCTGATACAGCATCTCATAACTTTATGCAACTAGGAAGCAATTCCTTCAGAACAGAACCTATAATAACTCTTGACAATGCCTCCCACAGTCCCATGAAACCTATTAGTAATATGTTAACACACTCCATAAAACACACAAGGCTAAAGTGTATCCAAAGTTTCAGGTATACTACCTGAGCAGTGGCTGAATCCACATCACTGAGCATTTACAATCAACGTTGACAGCAAGAAGACAAACTTCTCACTTCCTGCCAGGAAGTTCCTGGCTTACTGAAGGCTGCAATAGAAGAATCATGATCATCTCGGGCCAGGGTAGATCTCCGGAATTCGGACCACCAACACCGACTCCTTCGATCTCCGCTCGCCGTCTCGCTTCCTATAATAATAGCGCAATTGAAATTATACGATAATTCAAATCCATTTGTGATGGCAGTAATGGAGATCCATGCAAAGATACCAAATCTGAATTCGGTCCATGGAGTATGTCAGCACATCGAGTTATACAAAGAGCAGGAGGAGGAGAAGGAAGACAACCGATCGGGATGAAGCTTCAGAACAAGCACCTCCGTTGCCTTCAATCTCCATTGCTGACATGAAATTAGCTTGAGCAAGGAGAGATTGGGAAGAGGACATCACCGAATCTGACTGTACTGAACAAAAACACAGTCCAAATTCCTCTGCTTGTACTGAACAAAAACAATAGGAGGAGGAAGAGGACATCACCTAATCTGGAAGCAACGGTAAGTAGCAAGAATCGCGAGCATAAAAGAGATTGGGAGAGGAGAGAGTACCTGGATCCCGTGCTCGAGACATCACCGAATCTGGATTTCAATAGCCAGCACCGTCGTACAAGGAGCTCAATCCAAAATCCAGATGACATTGACACCTGCCAAATTAGGGAAATGATTGGAGAGGGATGCTGAAGATGATGAATCAACCGGAAAAGGAGAAGAAGGACAGGTTCTCCGGCGGAAATAGAGGAGGAAGGGGACCGGGGTGGATCCACCAAGGAGAAGCGCGATAGATCTGAGATCGGTGATCTACGACGGAAGAGGAAGGGGGCGGCGGGCGGATCCGAGATCCACCGAGGAGAAGGGGGCCGGCGCGGGTGACGGAGAAGGAGATCCGAGGAACGGCGCGGCGAAGATGAACAACGCCAGAGATACGAGGGAGGAGGAGAGAGATAGATCTGAACGCATGAGAGAGAAAAGGAGGAGAGGGAGGAGGCCATCGATCTGAGGAGGGAGGATGCAAAGCAAATTAGGGTTATTAAGATGGACATTTTGCAAATTTGTCCAAAACATTGGACATTCCTCAAATTAAGCCAAAATTTGTGCCTCCGGCACAAATTTTCTCTATTTATAAAGTGTTTGGTGAAAAAAAAACACGTTTTCTATTTAGCGTAAGGTAATTTTGCCGTTTAGCGTATGCTCTGGTCGCAACGACCACAAGACCAATTGGTCGCAGCGACCACTAGGCCAACGGGTCACAACGACCATGGTCGCACCGACCATCTCCCGTCCTGGTCGCACCGACCAAACCCAGTACTGGTCGCACCGACCAAACCCGGTACTGGTCGCACTGACCACCCCCTGAACCTCCACACACAGTGGCTTCACCGCCCTCATCTTCTTCTTCTCAGCCAATCACATATCGCCTGTTTGCTTCACCAGGTTTGATTTTGGAGATATTGGGTAGGAAATGGAATCATCTGAATCTGGGATGCAGTTGCAACTACAGGCCGGCAAGGATTTCATCGAAAACGGCGACTCTGCATCTCCAGCCAGTGACGTCGCCGACCACTTTTCCGTCGACCAACTCCTCAACCTGAACGCCGAAAGTATAGAAGACGATGAGACCCTCCTAACTGGCTTCCCGCACCAACAAAGCAACCAACTTTACAGCGAATTCTCTGATTTTGCGTCCTCCCCTCCGCCGCTTCAACAGCCCTCCACCGCCGCTGGAGGTAACCTAGGTTTCCTCCTCACACTCCCGGTATCCCAAAATAAACCTAAAATTAAAATCAATTTTGCGAAACTGATTGGGCCTTTCTAGCTGGAAAGAGGTCGGAGATGGAAACTGTTTTTGAATTTAATTTTGGATTTCCTGTAGATGTGCAATGTCTAGCACTGGATGATTTAATTTTTGAATTTAAGTAACCTGGAGGAATTATAAGCAGGAGAGCTTACCCAGTTCATATACAACCACCCTTGTGGTGGTACTCAGTTTTACCCTCAAACCATAAATATGGATGCAATATGCAATGCAAAATCAGATCAAGACAACAGTTCCAGTCTAAGATTTCTAAGATTTGAGGTTCTAAAGCACTCAACCACTAGAAATCATCCTCCTGTGTACAAATCGATCAAACTATAGCCCCATTAATCCTACAAAGAAGTTACTGTAAAATGTAAATAAGCAACTCAAGTGAGTAATTTATCATACTTGATAGACATAGACATAGAATAAACACTTGCAGCTCTCAACTAATTAGGTCAATTTCCCCCCTTTTTCTTTCAAGGAGGATCCTTTATAGAAGACTATGAAACCTCAATCCCTAGCAACTCATAATTCATCGCTTTCAAGATCAAACATTTAAAGAAAAATCTCTGAAACCCAGCAAAGCCAATGCTGAATTGCACTCTGCAGAAATCAGCGATACCCAAACTGAGTTTGATTAGAGAGATTAATAAATAAGTTAAACAAGGGTAATGGGTAGGAGGTAATTTTAATTAATTTAAGGGGTATTTTCGTCATGCTCTTAAAGGTAATTCTACCTGTTCTAAAAAGTAGAACCCAAAAAAAATTATAAAAAAAATATACATAATACTTTATTTAATTTATAAGGTAGTTATAAATTTAACACAATAGGGAGTGTTTTTTTTAATCGAAAAAAATTTGGCAATAGGGCATCCCTTGTATGCCAAGGCTAAGAGCATCCAAACGGATGAGATTGCAAAGCATAGAATCGTCAGGTGTCACTGTACCTGAGAAAGCAAGATCTAGATGCGATAGACGGTCGTAACAGGGTTTGCTTCCCTATAAACATGACGGATCTCAAATGTTTCAAAGAAACCTAAGGAGACTAGACTGTTGGAGACAATCATCTCAGAATCTCCAAAAGGCATCCCAATACTAAAGCTATTGATAATGGTGAGGTTGTCACCCTCGCTTACCAGGTTAGTTATGTTTAGGTCTCGTGCCACTATGATCCCCTTCCAAAGCGCGAAACCCTCAGAACCAGCAATAGAGGAAATGGGAGAAGGCCCAGCACCCAAAAAAACCGGAGTACCTGTATGATTTCTGATAATGAATTCATAGGTGCCCTTCGACGATGAAGAAAGGGCACCATCAAAGTTGAGTTTATATGTTTCTGCTCTTGGTGATTGCAATTTTGCTTTCTTTCTCTTACCTTTTGTTATGGATTGATTCTTTCCGTCGTTTGGTTGATCATTTAAAGTATCGTCATGATGTTTGGAATGGTTCCACAAAAAGTTCTGGTCTTTTATGAAAGCTGCTATGCTTGTAACGTTCGGTTTAATGTTATCAAATAATGTTTTATTGCGGAAATACCAAATACTCCACCACGCGAAGGCTAGTTTATTGAATCGAGAAGTTCCTATTTCTTCTTTGATGTCTCGGATGGTACTTTTTAAGTCAGTTCCTTGGGTAAAGCATCTATTTAGTATCATTATTAGCGATGGATCCATAGCTGTTATTGTGGCTCGCGAGATGGGACAATCTCAAAGGAGGTGGATGAGGTCTTCGTAATTTGAGTCACAGTGGGGGCAGGTAGTCGGTATTCCCAAACTACGAGAAGCAAGTCTGACTGATGTGGGAACACCATTTTTTGTGATCTTCCAGAGTAAAGTTTTGACCTTAGGTGGTATATCAAGGTTCCAAATCCATTTCATTTCCGTTTTTTGATGGTGCTTCATAGTATTGATCACTATTATTGTAGAGCTTGTAGAAAACCAACCATTCTTGCTCCATTTCCAATAAAGCCTGTCGATGTGTATGTTTTTTTAGGATCGGGGTCATTAATATAGAATCTATTGTTTCTCTTGGTAGTACATTTTGAATGGTGTTGTGTAGTTTTGTAGTGTTCCATGATTTGTCATCTTGTAAGAATTGTGATATTGTTGCTTTAGAATCAAATTGCTGGTCATTTGTGATCATTGTGATGAGGGGGGAGTCGTCGAACCAGTGGTCCATCCAGAAATTAATGCTTTCACCATTTCTAATAGACCAACGGATACCTTCCTTGAAAAGCGGTAGTAATTTTATAAGTTGTGTCCATTGCCAAGAGGTATCTCCCTTTCTATGATATTTTAAAATATTTTGGTTTTTGAGGTACTTTTCTGTGATTAGAGAAACCCAAGGATTGCTGGGTTCTGCCAATATTTTCCATATTAGTTTTATTTGTAATGCCTTGTTCATGTCCTCTGAGCTGCGGAGACCAAGGCCCCAATGAGTTTTGGATTTGCAAACCTCAAACCAGCTGATGAGTGGTTTATGTTTTGGGCCTTTGTTCCATAAGAAGTTACGATTAATCTTATCTAGTTCCAAGTGTACAGATTTAGGCAATAGGAAACATTGCATTATATGGAGGGGTTTGGTTGATAGTGCTGTTTTTATTAAGGTGCATCGTCCTGCTTGGTAAATACAATTGGCTTTCCATCCTGTGTAATTGTGATTTGGTAGTGGTTAGAAGATCTTTAAAACCATCCTTTGTTGTTCGACCATAAATAATGGGGCAACCCAGATAGTTACCCAAATCGTTTGTAAGTGGACTTTCTAACTCGTTATGGATGAAATTTTTCTGATGTGTTTTTAGGTTGGGGGTTGTTTGAAAGTGCGATTTATGTATGTTGACTTTTTGTCCTGATAGTGAAGAAAATTCTCTAATCACCTTGTTTATCTGATCACAGGCCGTCTTTGTGGTAGATGCGAAAAAAACAATGTCATCTGCAAAAGCCAGGAATGGAATTCTAGTTCCATTACGTACAATCGTGATACCCAGGTGGCTACGAGGGTTTGCGGATTCTTTGTATAGTCCTCGGGCAAGAACTTCAGATAGTATGGTGACAAAGGGTTTCCCTATCTAAGGCCACGTTCTGGTGCAAATAGATCAGTGGGCTCATTGTTTACTAAAACCGAGTAGGTAACCGTAGTTATGCATTCCTTTATCCATCCCGGAAAACCGATGAGAGAAGCCAAACATATCCATAACAGATAGGAGGAAATCCCAGTCAACAAGGTCAAAAGCTTTTTCCATGTCTAGCTTAACTACCCTCCAGCCAGATTGTCCCCTTTTCTTGGAGAAAGAGTGAAATATTTCATTAGCAATTAGGATATTGTCTTGTATTGATCTCCCAGCGGTAAGTGCACTTTGCAATGGGTTGATGATTTTAGGAATTATTTTCTTTAGTTTAGAAGCTAGTACTTTGGAAATAATTTTATATGTTGTAGAGCATAGGCTTATGGGTCTATAGTGTGATGTAGTTTTCGGGTCTTCACATTTGGGTATCAAAGAGATGAAGGTATGGTTTATTTGTTTAGGATTCTGCCGCTAAGGAAGAAGCATTTAATTGCCTTAATGACCGATGGCCCGACAATATGCCAATATTTTTTGAAAAAGCCAACAGGGAAGCCAACAGGCCTAGGTGATTTATCATTAGCCAATCCAAAAATAGCATTCTTAATTTCAGAATTGGTGATTTGTCTGGTTAGCCAGTCGTTATCTTCATTTGTTGTTTCCTTACCGATGTTGGCAAGTAAGGTACTTGGAATTCTTTGTCTCTGTTGTTGCGAGTATCGTTTTACGAAGTCAGTCTTAATGATTTCCCGTATATCCTTTTCTTTAGTCACTGTTATCCCTGCTACAATCTGGATTGATTTGATTATATTTTTGTTGCGGCGCCCTGTCGCTATGCTATGAAAGTACTTTGTGTTAGCATCTATTGATTTTACATGTGTTCGCTTAGCCCGTTGACCCCAATATTTGTTTTGGTAGGTTAGAAGGGTAGAATTTTTGATAGTTAATCTTTTGATTTTGTTGTCTAGGTTATGGTCATATGAGTTACATAGTTGAAATTGCAATTCCTGTAATTCATTTTCAACTGCAGTTATTTGGCGAAAAATATTGTCAAAGGTGACTTTACTCCAAGCCTTACTTTTCTTTTTGACTTCTTGTAATTTTTTTTAATTTGTATGAGTGAGATCCAGGCACATCAACACGCCAAGCGCTTTTGACAAGTGTTTCAAAATCCAGTCTGGTAGTCTAGGCCATTTCAAACTTGAAGGGTTGTAATTTCGATTTCTGGTTGTCCATTAGGTCCAGTGTGATTTGAGTGTGGTCTGGTCTAATGAATGCATGGTTTTTTGTATATAGGTTAGGAAATTGCTTTAAAAGAGCATGACTTACTAGAGCTCTGTCTAATTTTTCGTAAATGTTGTCGTATCCATGGGAGCACTTTCTCCATGTGAATTTGTTACCAGTTGTGGGTGTATCTAAAAGATTGTGAGTATCAATCAGCGTTGTTAGTCTAGAGAATCTATGTGCAGCAGGGGTGGTCCCTCCAAGCTTATCAGAAGGCCCCAATATTTCATTTAGATCCCCGATTATTATGACTTGTTCATTAATATTATTAATAGTTGATGATAGTGATTCCCAGAATGTATTCTTGTCACATTCGTGAGGGGGGCATATACAAATAGTATGGCGATAGTTATGTTAAGAGTATGGTTTTTTTTATATGGCTTGTATAATTATGTGATTCGAGTCCTTTATTGTAAATGATTCATTTATGAGCTACGATTCCTTCCAAAGGAGACATAGTCCTCCAGAAAGGCCAATTGAGGGACGGAAATGCATATTATCAAAGCCAGGTTTCCTCCAACAGTTATCAGGGGGTGGGTGTTGTAGTTTTGTTTCTGCCAACGCTAGGATTTTTATGTGGTCCATTTTACAAGTCGAATCAATTTGAGTCCAGACATTTTTCCTCCCCAAACCTCTAACGTTCCAAAAGCTGAATTTCATGATAAATAATTTTTGAGAAGGGGTATTTATTGTAGGAATTGGCAAGAAAGGCAATGAGAAGGTATGCAGTTTTTTTATTTTGTTTACAGTTGCCAGGTTTTGCATTACCATTAGAGTATAAACTAGGTGCCAAGTAAAATGTGAGAAGGTATGATTTTACAGGCCAACTGAAATAACTTGTAGCCCTTAACCAAGATCCTAGAGTCCTAGGTTGGTATAAGTAAATGTCCATTAGGTACTTTAAGACAACATAAGTCATATGGAGATCATATAAACTTTTTCTTATGAGGCTGAGCAAGTAAGTGTATTTAGAGTATGAGTTAGGAGTAATATAACTACAAAAAAGAAGAAAGTATATATCCTTTATTGCGGCATAGAGGTCAATTACAACACTAAGAAGTCGGGATAGATCATACACATGGTGATATGCCTGATTATAGTTCGTTTTTAATGAGAGAATGTCCATACTACAATTTTGTCTAGTGTTGTCTAGATGAAGCGTTGAGGTAGAGATTTTCACATAATCAATCATATACATAGATCTTATCATGATAGTAATGGTAAATCCTAATTTGGACAGAGACTAAATATAAGTATAACATGGTGATCTTGCAAGTTGTGTCTTTACATGAGAAAGCAGTACTCTCCCAAATCTCGTGGATGCACAGGGTCCTGAGAATATGTCAAACAGAGTAATTGAGCAAAACATAAGAGGGAGAGAAGTAAATAATGCAAAGTCTATATAGACTAATAGAGTAATTGTATTATTGCTAATTGAGCAAAACCAAACACCAAGCCAAGAAGAAGAAAAGTTCTTGGAGGTGCCCGGACTTTGTAAAATTATTAATTTGTTATGTTCATTTCTAATGACAGAGTTAGAGACAGGGATGACAAAGATATACCTTGTGTTTTCCTGATGCAAGATAAGAGTTTGGATACTCCCATCATGGAATAGATAGCAAAGGAGTGGATCAAATTCTTTGATTTGAGTGCTACCAGTCGAGAGCAGAAATAAAGGCCCTCGAAAAAGAAGCAAAAATAAGTGATAATTTAGCACAAGTTTACATGAAACCATACCAGTATTCATATCAGATTTGCATAGAGTTTGCTTACTATCACATGTTGTGGGATCTACAGTCCAAGCTAATGGGAATGTAAATAACCAATTCCAGTTTAAGATTGCCTTGCATAGAAGCATCTGTTTTGAATTAGTTGGCTGCCTGGCGCTAAAATTGGAGCTCAGCATAAGGTGAATCTCAAAAGAGTTTATGGAAATGAATTTATGGTTTCTTATTTCCATGTTTAAAAATGGATGTTGCTTAAGTTTTATCATCATACTGATACAATGAGGTGTATATGCACCAAACAGTAGATTGTGCAAATTAAAGTGGACTAAGACCTTGCTATATAAAACACACAATTTCATCTCAGTATATTGGTTATGTATGCATATTATTTCAGAGGACTTCTTATATTTACCAGTAAGTTCTGAGATATGGATATAGATTGAAAGTATCATTATATTTGGGGGAACCTGGACCTTACAAATGATGTTTAAATTTGCATCAATATAAGCAAAGATAAAGAGAATCTCATTAGTGTGTAGAATGGAGTTGGGATTACTTACAAACGATGTGTAGGATAGGGTCTTGGGTTTGTGGGTGTCACCCGAAGACTTCCCAGTAGGTTGGTTTTCAGTGGGTGTCGGTAGAGCCCCGGTGAGGCTCCCCTTCCCAATTTCTGTGTCCCATAGAATGGAGGGAGTGGGTTTGGTTTGGGTGCCACATTTCTGTGTCCCATAGGATGGAAGTGTGGGTAGGGTAGTGGGGTTGCTCACAGAGGAGGTCCTAGAGGGGTTGTGGGTGTCATTCCTCACGGAATTTCCCTTGAGGTTGAATTCGTGTTTCAGGTTATCAATACCAGAGAAAGAGCAAAGAAAATAAAGAAAAGGGAGATAACAGAGAAGGAGCAAGGAGGTAGGCCTCACCGTCGAAACGGGCCACAAAAGGGGCCACACCCAACCCCAGTGGCCAAAGCCTTCATAGACGTACATCCGAAAGAGGACACGTCTGTGTCGATAGCTATAGATGGGAGTGGGAGGCTCATCCATTAGGCGTACAAGGTGAGGGGCTTTGGCGTTGACAACCTGACGACCACGAAATTGGGAAACCAAAGAGCAACCCGTACAACCCCATCGGACAAATCGAAGCTTCTGATTTTGTTTAGAAATGGAGAGGAGCAGCCTAAAAGCCCTTCTGATTTTAATTAAGAGGAAAAGGACAATGATTAAGGGCCTGAGTAAAGAAATAATCGTGAGTTTTGGGATGATTTTTGTTGGATTCAAACCAGATTTGGGGTTAGGGTTCTTTGTGTCTCCGTTGAAGGGAGAGATGGATTGAGGCGCGTGGAGAGGCGCGTTGATTGTAGGAGAAATGGGTTTTGGTCCAGGGTCCATCACAATAGGGAGTGTTTGATTGATACAATATATATAATACTTTATTTTAAATTTACATTATTTTTTTATCAGGAAATAATTCGGGCGAGGGAGCTCTACCCGAAAGCATCCTTACGGATGAGGTCTGAAAGACCTAAATCATTGTAAATATCGACACCCCGGGCTGAGTGGCAAAGGTGTGCAATGCAACCTTATCAACCACTCTATTGCCCAAACGGGGAACATTAAAGAAGGAAACTTCTTTCAAAGTCGATATCAAAAGTTTAATATCTGATATAACTAGCTCAATTTCCCAAGGACATGTCGTGTTTTTGTTCAAATGGTTTATGATTATGCTGGAGTCGCCTTCGATGTGGATTTTATCAATACCTAGTAGAATAGCTTGTTGGATTCCCATTTTAAGAGCAAGCACTTCTGCTTTGATAGGGGTTTGTTTACCCATTTTTTGGTAACAGATGTGTATTGGGCGGCCATACCAGTCATTCGTGACGACACCGGCCGAGCTGTCATTGCTTAATAGTGTTGAGCCGTCAAAATTAAGCTTGATAGTTCCCCTAGGGGGTTTGCGCCATTTTATGTAACCGTGTTTATTTTTGTTATATGGGTGGGTGGATTTTTGTATGAATAAGGGGGGTCCTCATCTAACTCAACCTCAAAATGAGATGTTTTATTCCAGTTCCGCATGTGGGTTTTAATTGTTTGTTTTAAAGTATCCCTCAGAAGGATGGGAAGCTGCCTCAAAACAAGTTGGTTCCGAGTATACCAAAGTGACCACCATGTAAAAGTTAGCTCCACCTTAGCCGCTGAATTAAGATTATTTCCTAATAAGGAAAGGATGGATTTTATACTCCGAGACTGACGTATCATGTTAGATATGGAAGAGTCTATACGTAGGGTTAATCAGTGAAAGGAGCGCACATAAGGGCATTCAAACAAGAGGTGAACGTCATCTTCACACGCACCGTCGCAGAGACTGCAACAAAAAGAACAGGAACTCCACGAGAAGAAAGTCTAGCGACCGTAGGGGGACCTTCTTAACCAACTTTCCATAAGAAGTTTTTTTTATCTTAGGCGGGACGTCAATATTCCAAATCCAGGCATTTTTGTCCAGGTTGAGGGATAATTGTGATGTGAGTAGCTTATAAGCGCTGGAAGTAGTAAACCGGCCAGCTCTATCCGGCCACCAGTAAAGTCGATCCTCAAAGGAGGATATCGGCAGAGGGATGTCCCTTATTTCAGCAACTAAGTTGGATGAAAGAGAAGAGTTTAATTTCTCCAACCACCATCTATCGCCCAAAATGTAATCACTAATGGTTTCTTCTATGTTCTCAATGTGGGGGCAATTTTCCCTTGATTGAAGAGTATCGGTTGTAATCCAATTATCTGTCCAAAATTTAATAGATTTCCCATTTCCAACTGACCAAATAAGCCCCGACTTGAATTTGTCAATAAGCGTAATCAGTTTAGCCCACTGCCAGGACGACTCACCGCATTTCTTGTATTCAAGAATGTTAGTAGATCGTAGGTACTTATAATTGATAAGAATAACCCAAACATTATCTGGTTCAGCCAAGATTTTCCATAGCAGTTTCATTTGGAGGGCCTCATTTATTTCTTTGGATTTTCTAATCCCTAAGCCACCACATTTTTTCGGTCTGCAGATCCTCTCCCAACTTATAAGTGGCCGGTGTTGAAGATCTTTATTCCAGAAGAACATTCGATTAATTTGATCTGATTCTTTGTGTATTGAGGTGGGCAGCATGAAGTTTTGCATTGTGAACAACGGTCTTGATACGTTGCTATTCTCGATCCTTCGCATGTTGGCTAGGAATCAAGAACAACGACTTAGATTTGCCCCGATCTTGCAATACTCCTTGAATTCTCTTGATGTTTATAATTAATTACACTAAAGGTTTTGAACTATTGCGGCGGAAACAAGTAAGAATAAACAACTAACACCACAGGACAAGGAAAGAACGACGGAAAAAGGTGCAGCGACGGATGCCGCGGCTAGGGAGCAACTAGGGCGGCGGGTGATGCAACGGCCGCTGCTTGGAGGGGGCGGCCGCCGCCTGGTCTTGGGCAGGAGCACAACGACGGGGAGCCTCTTCTGTTATGCGACGTTGGCGCCTGCGTTTTAGCGACGGTTTTCTGCAGTAATTGTGTTTGTGTTGATGGGTTGTGTTTGGGGTTAGGGTTTCGAAAGGCACTTGTTTGGATGATTAAAAGGATGAAGGAGAATCTGAAATTTTGAATGCAATGTTTTTGGGATTGATAATAGAAGAACCCTTTAGCCAAAGGGTTTCTTCAATTCTATTTCAATCTAATTTTTATTAAATGACAAAGAACGTTTAAATAGAATCCTAATCTTTATAAACCCTAATATGTGGCCAGCCATCCTTTACAAAAGGATAGACTTGGCTGACCTAATTCTAATATAATAATATAAATAAAATCCTAACTAGATAAATCATAAAAAATGATAATTAAGAAAGCCTAAGGATAGACTCTCCTAACCATCTTATTTAACCTAACTAAGTAATACTATAAATAAGAAATTCCATAAATAGCTCCAACTAACATAGGAGTTACTAAATATGGAAAGAATTAATAATAATAATAATAATAATTAAAAATATCAATGTCTTATTTCTTCAAGCCATGGTGGCGCCTTCTTCTTCCTCTTGAGGACGACACTCTTTGCCATCAATAGCCCTCGAATCGGTCTTGAGAGCTCGCCTGGATCAAGATCATTGTTTGACCCACAGAAGGCCATCTTGACCCGCATCATTCTCCCCCTCTTAGCTTCGATTCGTCATCGAATCGAGTCATTGAAGAGGAGTGGGGAAGGAGCAGCAATCAGAAAGTAACTTCCCTGAGCATCAACTTGAGATGGCGCCAGCAGAATTCGAGGCATAGAAACCTCAAAAATAACACCTGTCATAGCGATAATTGAGCAATAAAAAAGAACAATATCAATTGATGTGCGCGCAAATTGCCATATTTTCTATGCACATATAAGTCCATTTTAACATCATTCGCATGCATATTAGTGGGAAAACATGGGATTAGTGTAGTTTACACTTAATTGTCAAATATATGGGTCTGCACGAGTTTCTATGTGATTTCGCAGAAAAAGGGCAAAAATGGACAGATTTGGAAGAGCGAAAAAAGGACTCGAACTCTTCTGAGAGGTCGAAATCGACTGGAAAACCACAACATCGAGTGCAGCAGTGAGGCAGGAATAGAGCAAGAAAGAGAACAGAGCATGTCGACACCAGTAGAGGTCGATATCGAGGATGCATGGTCGATATCGAGTGCCCAGATCGAGATAAATGATAGAAGTCGAGTGCTAATCTGAGTAGAAGAAGGAGAGATCGAGATAGAGTTTTAAAGAGATCGATATCGACGTCTGAAGGTCGATATCGATGTTGGCAACAGAGAAGTCCGACTCAGATTTTGATAGAATTCTATATGAAGCTTGCACGTCTATCCTAAAGTCAAGATTTCTTATCTTCAATGTCAGATCTATCACATGAGCTTTTTTACCATAGAACTTTTAGTTTTTACTTTATTTAAGTTTTATCTTAGAGAATAAAGATAGAGTTTCGAGTCTTTGGATAGCAAATTTCGATATCTATATCTAGAGGCCGTTAGGGCTGAGTTTAATAATCCAAGAACATTCAATTACATCCAATTTCAGTTATTCAAACACATAGAATGCAGAGAATTTGTAGAGAAAGAGAAAGGAGGCCGATTGAGGTTGTTGGAAGCGAGAGCGAAATTGGCTTGGTTCGGTTGTAATTTCTTTCTTTTGCAAATACAAAGTAGTTTTCTTTCAATGATGATGATGAGTTGCATGATGAGAAACGAGTAGCGAACCCACTTCTAGGGTCGGGGTGAGCTCGACGATAGCGATGTAGGGTAAGTGCATCAAAGGAATGACTTTTATGCGATTCCGTCTTCTATCCTATGCATGATCCTTTGCGAAAGTTAGGGAGATTCATTATTTGCATTATTGAAGCGAAAGCCACTCATATTGTGAACTTGGATTACTCATGATTTGGATAGTAACTCTTAGGAACTATGCGAGAGCCTCTAATCACCTAAGTGTTGGTAACGAAAGTTATTTGACGAAAAGGCATTAAATTTCATAACTTTAGCATCAACTTGCATTGTTATCGTTGTGGCATGAAATCCCGATTTTGGAAGTTTTATGTTTATTGAATTACATAAAAAGTTAAGTTTTGTTTCTGATCATCCTTCTTTACCATTCTACGTTCTTCGGACACTTTTCCGACAATAGGTCACGCAAAACAGTTTCTGTGACAAACATTGGAATCGGCTGTAAAGGTCGATATCGAGGTCTAACGTCGATATCGAAGTTCCACTTGACGTCGACTTTGCTATTTTTGTCTTCTGCAAGAACTCTACTGGAAATCGACCAGATTTGAGGTCGATATCGAGTGTCTTCTGAGGTCGAAAGCTTGATCGTGATTACTACAAGGGAAGCGCTGACATACCTCCTCGTGGATTCGATCCTGAATTACCCTACCACTACATCGGGAGGGATTCTTGTATTATTTGCTTAGAATAGGGAGTTAGCATAGTTAGTGTTTAATTTGAATATTTTATTTGAGCGAAGAATCTACTTCTCGTTCGAAAGAACCGAACAAATTGGAGCCGTTGTCGGGGAGGCAATCAATCGCCACCTAAGTTTTCTCACGATCTTTTAGAGCTTATTTTGCAGGTTTATGTGACGTTTTGATTACGAACCTATCCTGGAAACATAGCCAAGCCTGAACGTTTCTTCCATTTTCGCAACAAAGCAATTCGAATATGGTTGACAACGAGACGCAGGCTGAGACCATAGAGCGATTGAGGAAGGAGATTGAGGATCATAATGCTACAATCGCTGTTGAGAGGGCCGCCGCTGTTGCAGAGCGAGCCCATGTTGATAGGGAGGAGGATGCGCATAGAAAAGCCCAAGAGCGGCTCAATCAGTATCCACAGACGGCGATGCAATACATGCATCCGCCGCTTCACGTTCCTGAATCCGCTATACTTATTCCTCCTTCCAATTATGAGATTAAAATTAACTTCCTTTCTGAAACTAAAAGAAACACTTTTGAAGAAAGACCTAATGAATGCCCACTGCAACACATCTCTACTTTTATGGATTTATGTGAAACAATTGCTGATGGAGTAAATTTAGAGTATGTGAGACTAAAATATTTTGGATGGTCTTTGGCAGGGAAGGCATTACAATGGCTTGAGAGTTTGGCTCCACGCTCGCTGAGGACATGGGCGGAGGTGAAGGATGCATTCCTGAATAAGTTCTTTCCACATTCTAAAACGACGATGCTGCGACAAAGGATCACGACTTTCAAACAAATGGTGAAACACTAGCACATGCGTGAGAGCGATTTAAGGACTTGCTGAGATCATGCCCGACGCATGGACAACTTCCATATGTCATCCAGGAGATATTCTACAATTCCCTTGATGCGCCGAATAAGGAGAGGATCAATTCATATACCTCCTATCGGTACATTGAGCTTATACCAACGGAGGCATGGGAAACCATTGAGAGGCTCGTGAACTTTGATAACACCTATGGGACTGCTGCGGCCTATGACGCAAGGCCTGCCCATCTATGCCACTATATGAGCCTCCAAGGGAGATAGACCCTGGTGTGCGGCAACAATTCCACAACGATCAGACGCGCCGCCTTCAAAAGCAAGTCAGGTTCCTGAGCAATAATCAAACTTGTCAGGAATGTGGCTCAACAAGGCATAACACTAGTGCCTGTCCACATACTGAGCAAGTATCCATGGCGGAACAACATGAGGAAGCCAAGTGGACGAGAGGCTCCTATGGAGGGGGCAATCAACCATACTGGGGCGATCAAAGGTTCTATCAACAAAGGGATCCCCCACCATATAGAGTATCAGGGCACCCTGAGCGGGAGACAAGGAAGGATGACTTGCAGATCATTCTTGATGAGATGCGGAGGAACCATGCTGAGTTCAAACAAGCCAACAACTCCATCCATACTCAACTGCAGGGCATCAATTCTAGACTTGGGGAGATCGACGTTTGGAAGCGCAACATTGAGACCCAAATGGGTTAATTGGCGGAAGCAATACCCAAAGCGTCAGGATCATTCCCTGGATCAATTGTGCCCAACCAAAAGGGAAAGACCACTGGACACATTGCAGCAATGAATCTAAGGAGTGGGCATCAATTACAAACGCCCGAGCAAAAAGCGGAGGAAAAGGAGCCAGGACAAACGTTGATATCGACCACCCTGTCGATATCGACCACGGTGACGTCGATGTCGACCTCCCTGTCGATGTCGACCCTGATGCTGAGTGACCACAGAAATCGATTCCTCCAGTCAATGTCAACCCTACTGATGTCGATGTCGACCTAACTACAACCGCAGTAAGGAAGAAGGTGTTGCCATTCCCAACTAAAAAGACGATTAAGGACCCGGCGAAAAAGAAGTTTCAGCGGTTCATAAAGATGCTTCAAGGACTCAATGTCTCTATACCATTCACAAAAGCACTTCATGAGATGCCGTCCTATGTAAGGTTCCTTAAGGACAGACTGGGTAAGAAGCGATCGCTTTCTGAGATCGCAGAGGAGTGCAACAGATTGGAGCTACCACAAAAGCGGGCGGACAAAGGTAAGTTCTCTATCACTATAGGCTTAGGTCAATTCAAATTTAATGCTTTAGTTGACTTGGGCGCTAGCGTTAGCATGATGCCACTAACCATATGGCACAAAGTAAAGATAGGTCCTCTGAGCCCGTGGATGCAAGGCTATACATGGAAAACAATACGGTAGTGATTCCAACAAGGATAGTAACTGATGTGCCAGTACAAGTAGGTAAATTCTTTGTCCCTGCTGATTTCTTAGTTGTTGATATAGCGGAGGACCCTGCTTGTCCCATTATTTTAGGTAGGCCATTCCTAGCAACCGTCGATTCCAACATTAGCGTGAAGAAAGGATTGCTCTCATTCACAATTAGTGATGAGGTGATAGAGTATTCCTTTAACAAGACGGTGAAAAATCAAGGGCCAATGGAGATAAAAGCCATCAATGGTGTCTACATTGCATGTGGATAAGCCAAAGTAAGGAGTATGACACCAGAAAAGCTAGAAAAGAGGGCCATAGAAGCCCAAGTAGAGGAGGTTGTAGCAATCTTGAACGAAGGAGCCAAACAGAACATCGAAACGACCCAGGTAAGTCAATATCGACTAATAATGTTCAAGATTCTATGTCAGGTTATAAGTATGGGCTCGACGGAGGAGGAGAAGGTACATAGAAATCGAGCAGCAAGTTTGATATCGACCATGCCCTAGAGCCGAAATCAACCACATTGAAGCTAAGAAAGGAGGAAAGGAGAGCTCGATATCGATCTCTGATGGTCGAAATCGACCTGATCATATCGAGGGAGAACCCTCCAAATCGACTGTACCTCCGGGAGCACAACAGAGCTCGATATCGAGGACTGAACATCGATTTCAACCTGAGCCACAGAGAGATAAGAAGGTAAGTCAAGGTACATATTCCTCCTGTTCCATTACAATTAAAGATTTATCATTATTTGGAAGAGGTGTGCTTGGCATGTGCGCTTATGTAGGGTATCTGATGATGATTCGAGCCAATATGAGATAGGAGACAAAGTTTATGTTGCCAAATCCAAGGACCATTGGTTCCCTACGAGATTCAAAGATAAAAATTTGGGACCATTCACGGTGAATCATATCCATCCCAGCGGAATGCAACTGCGTGACAAGAAAGGAGTAATATTTGAGGTCCAAGTCACATGGGCTCTGCAGATGCCGCCTTGAGAAGCGCACAAGGAAGAAATCGGCCTAGCGACTTAAAAGTCTAGAGCTTGTAACAAAGACTTAGTTTTGGTTTTAGACATTTTTTACTTTGGTTTGAGACACTACACTTTATTGTCTTGCATTATTTTGGTTTTTTATTTTTAACAAGTTGCAGGAAAGAGAAAAGAACACAGAAGAGACATCGATTTCGATGTTAAAGATCGACATCGACCTTATGGTCGATTTAGATAAGCTGTGGTCGAGGCCGGATCACCCTGAAGCCTGAGCCAGAAATCGATGACAGAGATCGATTTCGATGTTGCAAGGTCGATATCGACCAGGCCTGCTGTCTTCTTTGACTCCTGAAATTTGTGACGGTTTAGTAAGTTTTTCTTAACCCTAGTTCTAATACAGTGAGGACACTGTAAACTTTAAGTATGGGGTGAGGGAAAGGCTTACTTACATGTTTTAGCATATTTCATATTTTAGTTATAATGTTCATGCATATTACATAGTTAGTTAGCCATATTTATCTTTAAGTTTTATATATTTCGAAAAAAATGACCCCCAACAAAAATTGAAAATAAAGAAAAGAGTCATGGAAGTATAAAAAAGAGCTCTATGACGCAAAATTAGATTCATTAGAGATATAACATGAAATTGCCTAGTTAAGGGAAGTCCCAATGAAGTGCAAAAAGAAAAAAAATAAAGGAGATGAAAATTTGAAGTTGCTTTTGACATGTGCATGATAAGATGATGGAGGACTTTTTATGAAATTTCCATACAAGTACTTACATATGCAAGTTCATATCGTAGCCTTACCTATGCATATTCGCAAAAGTCACAAGCCATACATGAGCCTTATCATGATCATTATTGCTCCACATATAAACATATTGCCCATTTTATACCTTATACCCTATCCGGGGACAATGTTGAGAATGGAAGTCATAATTGGAGTGGTTATATGGATTTGTGCATATATTATTTATGAAGTTGTTAGCAGGAATGAAAGAATTTATGAAATATGGAAAATTTAATGAGCGAGAAAAAATCTGATCACCTCAGGAGATAAAGGTAGGTCGACCCTGCTCGTTGAGATGTTAGTTCAGCGAGATGGGACACAAGGTGAGGAGTCCAATGTACTAAGTATCCGGGGCCATTCATGACACCCATGTTTGCGACTCGTGAGAAGGCAGTGCTAACGTTAGAGAGGTAAAAGCATTATAAGTGAAAAAAGCATTGAGCGATGAGTGAAAGGTGAGACATTATGAAGAAGGAATGAATGTTTTGGAAAGAAATGTTTATTTCCCCGGATTTCACACCACATGGCCAAATATTAGCCCACCTTTAGCTTTTTACCAATCTACTTCTCACAAGCTTGCAAAAGTCCTCTTGATTATTAATGCTATGTCGCTGAAATTGTTTTTTTTTTCATATAAACCTCCTTTTATGAGTATGAAATTGCTCTTATGCACAAGCATGGACTTGGTTGACATAAGTACCTTATCGAGGATGGCAATTGATTGTGGGGACATATGAAAAATGAATCTATGATGTTGAGAGTTTACTTTCTTCCCCTGAATGACCATTAAAAGTATTGCTTGGGGACAAGCAAGCTTAACTATGGGGTGTTTGATGTGCGCGCATATTGCCATATTTTCTATGCACATATAAGTCCATTTTAACAACATTTGCATGCATATTAGTGGGAAAACATGGGATTAGTGTAGTTTACACTTAATTGTCAAATATATGGGTCTGCACGAGTTTCTATGTGATTTCGCAGAAAAAAGGGCAAAAATGGATAGATTTGGAATAGCGAAAAAAGGACTCGAACTCTTCTGAGAGGTCGAAATCGACTGGAAAACCTCAACATCGAGTGCAGCAGTGAGGCAGGAATCGAGCAAGAAAGAGAACAGAGCATGTCGACACCAGCAAAGGTCGATATCGAGGATGCATGGTCGATATCGAGTGCCCAGATCGAGATAAATGATAGAAGTCGAGTGCTAATCCGAGTAGAAGAAGGAGAGCTCGAGATAGAGTTTTACAGAGGTCAATATCGACATCTGAAAGTCGATATCAATGTTGCTAGCAGAGAAGTCCGACTCAGATTTTGATAGAATTCTATCTAAAGCTGGCACGTCTATCCTAAAGTCGAGATTTCTTATCTTCAACGTCAGATCTATCACATGAGCTTTTTTACCATAGAACTTTTAGTTTTTACTTTATTTAAGTTTTATCCTAGAGAATAAAGATAGAGTTTCGAGTCTTTGGATAGCAAAGTTCGATATCTATATCTAGAGGCCATTAGGGCTGAGTTTAATCATCCAAGAACATTCAATTACATCCAATTTAAGTTATTCAAACACATAGAACGCAGAGAATTTGTAGAGAGAGAGAGAGAGAGGAGGCCGATTGAGGTTGTTGGAAGCGAGAGCGGAATTGGCTTGGTTCGGTTGTAATTTCTTTCTTTTGCAAATACAAAGTAGTTTTCTTTCAATGATGATGATGAGTTGTATGATGAGAAGCGAGTAGCCAACCCACTTCTAGGGTCGGGGTGAGCCCGACGATAGCGATGTAGGGTAAGTGCATCAAAGGTATGACTTTTATGCGATTCCGTCTTCTATCCTATGCATGATCCTTTGCGAAAGTTAGGGAGATTCATTATTTGCATTATTGAAGCGAAAGCCACTCATATTGTGAACTTGGATTACTCATGAATTGGATAGTAACTCTTAGGAACTATGCGAGAGCCTCTAATCACCTAAGTGTTGGTAACGAAAGTTATTTGATGGAAAGGCATTAAATTTCATAACTTTAGCTTCAACTTGCATTGTTATCATTGTGGCATGAAATCCCGACTTTGGAAGTTTTAAGTTTATTGAATTACATAAAAAGTTAAGTTTTGTTTTCTGATCATCCTTCTTTACCATTCTACGTTCTTTTGACACTTTTCCGACAATAGGTTACGCAAAACAGTTTCTATGACAAACATCGGAATCGACTGTAAAGGTCGATATCGAGGTCTAACGTCGATATCGAGGTTCCACTCGACGTCAACTTTGCTGTTTTTGTCTTCTGCATGAACTCGAACGGAGGTCAATATCGATCAGACACATTGATATCGAGTGTCTTCTGAGGTCTAAAGCTTGATCGTGATTACTAGAAGGGAAGCACTGACATACCTCCTCGTGGATTCGATCCTGAATTACCCTACCACTACATCGGGAGGGATTCTTGTATTATTTGCTTGGAATAGGGAGTTAGCATAGTTAGAGTTTAATTTGAATATTTTATTTGAGCGAAGAATCTACCTCCCGTTCGAAAGAACCGGCTCAATAACCCTATGAACTTCAGAAGTCTCCACATTTGGGACATTCTCAAGAGGTACAATAGCTAACTCAAGAGAAGTGTCCCCAAAGTCCTCATCGTCGTCGTCAGAAGCGACCAAAACATCCTGCAGAAAATTACAGCCAGCTTGCAGATCATATTTGGATGTTTTCCCGGGGGAGTCTTGGAGCGTGTGACCCACCGTTGGAAAACTCGTCGAGTAAGATTCGCAACAAGACTGAGTTGACTCAATTCCGAGGTCGGAGTTAATGGGAATCTACGAAACAATTTCGGCGCGCTGTGCTGAATTCTGGGCAACGATTGCAACACGATGCTCCTTAGGCTCAAGTACGTCGTCGGTGGTTGAGGCAACTATAACCGCTGGGGCAGGGGTGAAGACCGAAGCAACAACTTGATGAAAGCAATCCGAGAAGTCCTCCTTCCAGCCCTTCATGAACTTGGCCCTTGATTCGGCGAACATGGCAGAAAGGTCGGCTTGAAGTTGTGCTCTCTCCTTTTGTCGTCGTTCATCCTCAGCCTCTCGTTGTTGGAGAAGCCAAATCTGACGGCGATGTTGATGTTGTTGTCGACGCCTTTCCTCTTCGATCTCCGCTTGCCGTTGAAGCCAAAGTTGGCTTCTTTTGGCTTCGCATTGACGTTCTTGTTGTTGTTGTTGCAAAGCTCTCCTCTGCAACTCTCGTCGGCGTCGTTGATGTGCAGCCCGTTCCATAGCAAGAAACTCATTCCAGGGATCGGGATCATCATCCCAATCTCCCCAAATCTCCCAAGCCATCAAATCAAAACATTAGTAATAACAAGATTATCAAAGGAGATGCAGTAACCCGAAACTGATACCACTTGATACGTTGCTATTCTCGATCCTTCGCCTTTGGGCTCGGAATCAAGAGCAACGACTTAGATTTGTCCCGATCTTGCAATACTCCTTGAATTCTCTTGATGTTTACAATTAATTACACTAAAGGTTTTTGAACTATTAGCCCACTACCCGGACGACTCACCGCATTTCTTGTATTCAAGAATGTTAGTAGATCGTAGGTACTTATAATTGATCAGCTTAACCCAGACATTATCCGGTTCAGCCAAGATTTTCCATAGCACTTTCATTTGGAGGGCCTCATTCATTTATTTGGATTTTCTAATCCCTAAGCCACCACATTTTTTCGGTCTGCAGATCCTATCCCAACTTATAAGTGGCCGGTGTTGAAGATCTTTATTCCAGAAGAACATTCGATTAATTTGATCTAATTCTTTGTGTATTGAGGTGGGCAGCATGAAGTTTTGCATTGTGAACAACGGTCTTGATACGTTGCTATTCTCGATCATTCGCATGTTGGCTCGGAATCAAGAACAACGACTTAGATTTGTCCCAATCTTGCAATACTCCTTGAATTCTCTTGATGTTTACAATTAATTACACTAAAGGTTTTGAACTATTGCGGCGGAAACAAGTAAGAATAAAGAACTAACACCAAAGGACAAGGAAACAACGACGGAAAAAGGTGCTGCGACGGATGCCGCTGCTAGGGAGCAACTTGGGCGGCGGGTGATGCAGCGGCCGCTGCTTGGAGGGGGTGGCCGCTGCCTGGTCTTGGGCAGGAGCACAACGACGGGGAGCCTCTTCTGTTATGCGACGGTGGCGCCTGCGTTTTAGCGACGGTTTTCTGCAGTAATTGTGTTTGTGTTGATGGGTTGTGTTTGGGGTTAGGGTTTCGAAAGGCACTTGTTTGGATGATTAAAAGGATGAAGGAGAATCTGAAATTTTGAATGCAATGTTTTTGGGATTGATAATCGAAGAACCCTTTAGCTAAAGGGTTTCTTCAATTCTATTTCAATCTAATTTTTATTAAATGACAAAGAACGTTTAAATAGAATCCTAATCTCTATAAACCCTAATATGTGGCCAGCCATCCTTTACAAAAGGATAGACTTGGCTGACCTAATTCTAATATAATAATATAAATAAAATCCTAACTAGATAAATCATAAAAAGATGATAATTAAGAAAGCCTAAGGATACTCTCCTAACCATCTTATTTAACCTAACTAAGTAATACTATAAATAAGAAATTCCATAAATAGCTCCAACTAACATAGGAGTTACTAAATATGGAAAGAACTAATAATAATAATAATAATAATAATAATTAAAAATATCAATCTCTTCTTTCTTCAAGCCATGGTGGCGCCTTTTTCTTCCTCTTGAAGACGACACTCTTTGCCATCAAATAGCCCTCGAATTGGTCTTGAGAGCTCGCCTAGATCAAGATCATTGTTTGACCTACAGAAGGCCATCTTGACTTGCATCAGGTTTAGCTAAAGGGTTCGAATTAATAAGAGTTGCACGACCTTGTTGTGATAAAGCATTTGCCCGCCACTTGCTTAGTTGATCTTTAGATTTACAGATGATATCTTCGAAAGTGTTTTTGTTGACTCTGTCATTAAAAATGGGGCAACCAAGATATTTTTCCAAAGAGTTTTCATTCGAGATATTCAAGCAATTACGAAGCTCAGCAATCTTAGAGTTCGAAATCCCTTTAGTGGCTTGGAAGCTTGATTTATGATAATTAACCTTTTGTCTCGATACTTTACAGTATGTCAATTATTGCTCTAACTTTGTTACCGATATCAATACTACCTTTAGTGAAGATAATAATGTCATCTGCAAAGGCCAGGAAAGGAACACAAGGACCGTTCCTACCGAAGTAGAATCCTATAGGGCTGTTATCCAGGTTTGTTTCTGCTGAGAGTTTATGTGCTAATATTTCGGCGCCCAGGATAAACAAAAAAGGGGACATAGGGTCTCCCTGCCGAAGACCCCGGGAGGGAAAAAACATATCAGTGGGACCATTGTTTACCAATATTGAGAATGAAACTGTCGTTACACATTCTATAACCCAAGCAATAAATGTTTTGTGAAAGCCAAATTTTTCTAACACCTTTTTGGTGAAGTTCCAATCGACTTTGTCGTATGCTTTCTCCATATCTAGTTTTATCGCCAACCAGCCTTCACGATCCCTATGGAACCGGAAAGAGTTGAAGATTTCATGCGCCAGCAGTACATTATCTTGAATCGCTCGGTCTGAGACAAACACCCCTTGTAAGGGGTGGATTAACCTGGCAACAATAGTTTTAAATTTATCTGTTAAAATTTTTGATATTATTTTGTACAATGTTGAATATAAACTAATCGGACGGTAGTGACTAGTAGTGGTTGGGTTTTCACGTTTTGGTAGAAGAGAAATAAACGTATGGTTTAATTGTTTAAGAAGTTTGCCGGAGTGGAAAAAACTCTTAACGACTCTAGTGACGGAAGTGTCGAAAATATCCCAATATTTCTTATAGAACTTGCAGGACCAGGAGATTTATTCTTACCGAGGCTAAACACCGCAAATTTAATTTCATTATTGGACGGGTATCGAATAAGGAAGTCATTTTCCTCAGGTGTTATAGTAAATTTACATTATTTGAAACACATACAAATAAATTAAACAAACCCTTATACCCTCCGAAGTATTTATGATTATAATTGCATTATAAATATAAATACTTGAAATCCAAACACAACCTTACTGCAATTGGAATTTTTTTGTACATATATAAATATTACTATCGTTCCCACGTCATGGCGCGGTTTTATAAAATAAAACCATAGTAATTTGATATTATAAATTTAAATAAACAATTAGTAAAATGTAATATAAAATAAGAAACGTAGAGTTCATAAAGTAAAATTTTAGGAAAAAAAATTTTCATCATAGTATATTAGAAATATTTATTAAAATCATAATATCATTTTTTTAAAATTCTTCTCATTTAGAGTAGTGTGTGTATATATATATAGAGGTTGGGTTATTTGTTCCTATCCCTTACGGTATTAAATGTTAACAAATCTGGGCATTTGATTGAATGAAATGAGTGGCTGAGATTATTTGACAATTTTGACTTTTTTCTTTAATTAAAAACCAATGGGACCCACCTCTTTCTTACCCACTTGCTGAATTACGTGCGCGTGTGTTGTACTCTTTTTTTTCATAACGTTTTTTGGAGGAAACATTGTTTTTTTCGGTGGTTTACTGTTTGAATTATTCGATAAGGTGATATTAACTATTCGCTAACTTACGTTTATTATTCGTATGTAAAGAGGAGTTATCGTTTAGATAATAGCAAAATGGGTTGGTCAATTTTGCAACTATTCGCTAGGTTAATAGTAATTATTCCCTAAATTGATCGTTATTATTCGTTTGTAAATAAAAGTTATCGTTAAGATAATAGCAAAAGGGTTGTCTATTTTACAACTATTCGCTAGGTTGATAGTAATTATTCGCTAGGTTTAAAGAATATGTAAATGTAATTGTTGATTTACCATCGCATAATTCCTTATTATCAAGGAATATTGACTCTAAACTTGCCGAATAGTGGATAAATTCATAAACAATTTCAGAGCGAGTTTGAATTTTAAAAAACCTACATCTAATTGCATGAATAATTCTTGGTTTCCATTGCATAATCACAAGAAGCACACAAGCAACAACTCAATCCATCCGAAATTACCTAGATTGGATAACAAATAATGAAGATCCACCCGAAATTACCTAGATCTCATAACACCGATGTCGTTTCCTCCACGTCCCCTCCGCCTTTCCTTCCATGCCTCCTCCTCTTCTTGGCGGATCTCCTCCTCTCTGTCGTCTGGTTCTCCGAGAAGCCCTATCGTTGGAGGATCATCGACCACGACGAGGGACCTCCTCCTCTTCGTGAATGGAGGTAGTGGCCGAATCCGGAATTGCATTTCGAATCCGGCGAGGGACCTCCAACTTCTCCAGATTTGTGTGTCCCCGACCTCGAATTAGAGCGAGGGAGGACGTGGGGGTGCGGCGAGGCGAGGAGGGTTAGCGACGGTGCCATATCCGCTGATGGGAGCCCATCGCTTCCGCTTTTTCAAAATGACGATTGTTTAGGGTTGGGATTGTGATACACGCGTCTTATAGAGTCATTGGGGTGTGTTTTATCAATTTTTATTTTCAATTATTAAAAATGACGAATTAATCTCAGCCATTCAATTACACTAAATCAACGGTAAAGATTTGTTGCATATGAATAATTACATTTGTTCTTACATACGAATAATTACATTATTATACACGAATAATCACTTGGTACCTACGAATAATTTCTCTGCTCACAAATTACTCCGTAAGGGTTGCTTACACGGGATCCAACCTCTATATATATATATAGATAGATAGATAGATAGATAGATAGTATGATTAGAAAATAAAGATCGTATGAAGATATAGATGATATCTCTTCAAATTCCTTCTCATTTAAAATAGTAAATAGATGTAAATATAAATATTTTGAATGAATCCAATTGATTGCTCAAAAAGACGAAAAAAAAATTAATATTATTGTAACTTAATGTACAAGATGTAAACAAAGATGATTGGATAAAAATAAATATCAATGTAACTGCACCAATGCTAGTGCAATACCTGTATCTTATGCAATAAATTTGTAAAATAATTCATCTTATTATGCCTACCACTATTTATTTTATATGATATTATGCTATAATAATATAAACACCATATAGCCATATCATATTATATCACACTCGTATTTTTTAGAAAAAATTTGCCAAACAGGCACTTTTTTTGGACAAATTAGTGAAATGTCCACCTTTTTGGACAAATTAGCAAAATGTCCACTATATATATACTAATTCTCAACTTTTTTTTATTTTTATTTTTTATCCGATAGTTTCCCCATCGTCTCTCCAAACTCTCTCTCCGCTCCCGATTAAAGGCGATGGACTCAATCTCTCCGGCGTCGGAGGCGCTGTCTGGTGGCGAGCGAGCGGCGGAGCAAGCGAGGGAGGGAGCGAGCGGCGGAGCGAGCGAGCGTCGGATCCGAGATCTCCTCCAGGGAGCGAGCGAGGCTGAGCGAGGGAGCGAGGGAGCGGGAGCATCGTCGAATCTGAAACCTCCGGATCTCGCCAGATCTCGGATCTCCTCATCATCAATCTGATTGCAATCAGATCTGATTTCCATGGCTTCCTCTGTTGATTGCAATCGGATCTCGGATCCATGGCTTCCTCTGTTGATTGCAATCAGATCTCATCATCGATCTGATTTCCGTCGGCGGGATGAACATCTAGATATCGCACCAGATCTCGCACCAGCACCGGCAGAATCGAAGAGGAGGAATCGAAGAGGAAGAATCCCGTCGATCGCTCGGAATTCTCTGATTGTGGATTTCTGCCTTTCAGTTCCCGGAGTTCGCTTGAAGAATCGGAGGTATGTCTCTTTCACTCTTAATTTGGAAATTTGTGAAATCAAAATTGATAAATTGATAATTTGTTTACTGTCAAAATTGATAGTGTGCATAGAATTCTGATTTTTGAGCTTGGAGGTGGTGTACGTATTGGTTTCCCTTCCATTTTGTTCAATCATAAAACATCAAATCCTGTTCTTGATTAACTTGTATTGGTTTCCCTTCCATTTTGTTCAATCATAAAACATCAAATTATAACATTAAGGTTGCAATCTGATTGACTTCTATGAAATCTTAACCTAAATTGACTTCAAATTTGACTGAATTAGGGTTTTTCTCCATTAATTTTCTACGAATTCAAGGTTGCAATCTGGAAAAATTTGTAGTGAGCATCTCCTTGTCTTTGCTCACCCACTAATTTCGGCTCAAAGAACTCGCCCTAGCAATTTGTCTTCAGCTATTGTCTTTTATATTGTTCTGTGTTGCACTGTGATGTTGCGCTGCATTTGACATCAGCTATTGTGTTGGCCTGCAATCACATTCTCCTCTGTCAATCTCGGTCTGTTGTTCTCAATTTGCTTGCTCTGTGTTGGCATGCAGCCATTGTGTTGATCTCGATTTGCTTGCTCTGTGTTTTGATTTGCTTGCTCTGTCAATTGATTGTTCAAGTTTCTCCTTCTCTTGAGCTCTGATTGTTCAGGTTCCGTGTGGAGCTCTCTTGAGCTTAGTTTTCCTCTAAAATTGATATCTGCTCTGCGATCTTTGTTTACGTAGTGCTGTGTTATTGCCATTATGTGAAATAGGTAGGTTGATCCAACTGTTTTGTATTGGTACCTCGGATTCCACTTGTCTTCTAATATCAGTGATTGGTTATGTTGCATTAGGAGATTGTATTTTTACTGATACATGTCCCCCTTTTCTTGCTTGGGCATGCTTAATCTGTGTTGGTTCTTTTTAGGCTTCATGAAATTGTCCATTGTCATTCAAGATTCCAACCCTTACAATATCCGATCTGTACATGATCCCATTAAATTGAGTTTAAAGGTTCGATATTTGTTGATTGATGAGTATACAAGTGATGGGTACTGATGCGTGTAGTGTGTTGTTGCAACGGGTGCTAATTACTATTGTTGTCAAGGCTATCAGCCTTAACTGTTTGAAGGTAGTGCTAATTACTGATTTGTAAGCTTGTGAACACATATTAATGCATATGGGAAGCTAAAATTCATGCATCAGCATGCCGTTCTATAGGGATAAGGCATGGATGAATTTAAAGAAAAGGCATTTTGATACCTTCACAATGGTGGGTTTTCTTTTTTCAACCCGTTTGATTTTTTTTAATAGCTTTGAGAGGTGTGCTTATTTTAGTCTGATGGAGCTTTTCCTTAATGAATTTCTCTCTTTATAAGACATTTGAGTCTTACATGCTGCTACAGAAGAAATATTATTGCTTTATTCATGAATTTAGGATAAGCTATGCTTATAAACCAGTGTGTATTTGTTGGTGAAGCTCTATATCAGCATGTATTTGTTGCTGTGTGCTTCATTTCCTTCACTCTTCTCCTTCTCCGTCTCACAATGAAGCTTAGTTGCTAAACCGTCAGGAATAGATGCAACCTTAACCAATGTTATCTCAAATAGCTTAGCTCCCATTTACTGCTGGAGGTTACTGTTACAAAATCAAACCACTAGTTTTCAAGGAATTTGCTTTAGTAGCTAGATGCCTAGATATGCCTGCGTTGAATCTTAATTTTGGTTTTGTTTGCTAAAATTTCTGATCTTTCCCTTATGATGCTTGAACATATTTGAATGGAACCTTAACTAATGCTAGCACCATGGGCATCCTCTCATTTATCGAGATTCGAGAATATGTAAGGGTTCTGGATCCGATTCTCTAGAAGATGGAGTTTGTGGTATGAAGTTGAGTCACCTGGTGAGGCAGCATTTGTGGTAATAGCAAAAGAACTCGGGTTTGAGTTCTACGAAAGGAGCAACACAAGCATCTCTGTACGCGAATTTGATCCTCTCTTTGGGCCAAAGGTTGAAAGGTCAGTCCTTTTTGTTAATGCCTTCTTTGAATTAAGTTCTCAAAGGCTGAATCTATGGAGTTACATTTGTCAACACCTTCCCCTTTTCCTGTCTGTTGCAGAAGTTACAAACTATTGAATGTCATCGAATTTAGCAGCTCTAGGAAGCGAATGTCGGTGGTTGTACAAAATGAGGAAGGAAAACTTCTACTTCTCTGCAAAGGTGCTGACAGGTTTGTATAACTTGACATTCAAAATTAGCCCTGGAAAAAAGTTTATCTCTTGCATTGAATTGCTAGAGATGGTGTTAGAGTTCATTGTCCTATTCGTAAACATTCATTCTCTCTCATTGCCAAAGATTTTTCTGAAGAGAGACAAGCCAATTGAAGGAGGTCAGCCTGATTTATTCACAGAAAACACTTCCCAACCTATCTCTACATCTATTGATGGGGTAGCTTTTACATGTTCCGTTTCTTGCCAAATGCTCAGATGATTTGCTTGGTTAAAACTTAAAGGTATAATAGATGCATCTTCTTCTATATAAAAATGCAGAATTCGGGAAAAAGAAAGCTAAACTTGCAAGGAGATAGAGTTGTGCAACTCTAAGACAGGGTTGTGCAACTCTAAGACAGTAATTCCGAATTTAGATGCATTTTTGTAAACAAGGGTTCATATAAAGCCTATTAGCTCAAAATGGTAGAGCAATGTGCCTACGCACAATGATGCGGGTTCAAATCCCGCATAGGCTATCTGTGGTATTTCTTATTATGTTTCTCTTCGTGAATAAGAGTATAAGGTGCAAAAATAAAATTGTATAAGTGCAGTTGTGTAACTATAAAGTGCATTTGTGCAACTTTAAAGTGTAGTTATGCAATTATAAAATACAGTTGTGCAATTGTAAAATAAAATTGTGTAAATTTTCAAATTTGTGATGTGATGGAAAAAAGAAAAAAAACTTAAAAAAAGTGCTGACGTGAAAAAAAAAATATTTTAAAAAAGTGCTGACACAAATAGAATAAAAAGTGCACAAATTAAAATAAAAAGCGCAAGAATAATATTATAAAGTGTACAAATTAGATTCGAATTGTTTATTGGATAGGAGTATGAACAACATAGTAACTCCTGATTACTCATTATAAATTGTACATTCAAACCAAAATAACTTTCGAATTGTTTAAGTTCTAACTCACCGGGAAATATAATTGACAAAATACTTGATTTAAAGGGGGGAAAATCTAATTTTAGATTTCTAAAAAAATCAAATTTATGAAACGAATATATGTACAACACAATATTTGCACAACATAAACTTATATTTGCACAAAATAATATTATATTTGCTCCAGGTAAACTTATATTTGCACACCAAAATAAAATTTCAAAAAGGTGCTGACATGGGGGGGAAAAGCGCAATTTTAGTTCGAATTTGCAATTTTAGAACTTAAAATGTGCAATTTTAGTTTGAAAAAAGTGCAATTTTAGCTTGAAATTGTGCTCAACATGAGCTTTTTTTTTCTCAATATTATTTTATACTTGCTCAATAGATTGTTGCACAACATGGTCTTATTTTTGCTCATCAATAGACTATAATTGTACAACATGGGGGATTGGTGGAAATTTGCTCAACATGATCTTATTTTTGCTCAACAATATATTATATTTGCACAACAATTGAGACTTGTAAAATTGTGCTCAACATGATCTTATTTTTTCTCAATATAATTTTATACTTGCTCAATAGATTATTGCACAACATGGTCTTATTTTTGCTCATCAATAGACTATGTTTGCACAACATGGGGGATTGGTGGAAATTTGCTCAACATGATCTTATTTTTGCTCAACAATAGATTATTTTTGCACAACTATTGAGGCTTGTGAAATTGTGCTCAACATGATCTTATTTTTTCTCAATATTAATTATTTTATAGTTGCTCAATAGATTATTGCACAACATGGTCTTATTTTTGCTCATCAATATACTATTATTGCACAACATGGGGGATTGGTGGAAATTTGCTCAACATGATCTTATTTTTGCTCAACAATAGATTATATTTGCACAACAATTGAGACTTGTGAAATTGTGCTCAACATGATCTTATTTTTTCTTAATATTATTTTATAGTTTCTCAATAGATTATTGCACAACATGGTCTTCTTTTTGCTCATCAATAGACTATAATTGCACAACATGGGGGATTGGTGAAAATTTGCTCAACATGATCTTATTTTTGCTCAACAATAGATTATATTTGCACAACAATTGAGACTTGTGAAATTGTGCTCAACATGATCTTATTTTTTCTCAATATTATTTTATAGTTGCTCAATAGATTATTGCACAACATGGTCTTATTTTTGCTCATCAATAGACTATTATTGCACAACATGGGGGATTGGTGGAAATTTGCTCAACATGATTTTATTTTTGCTCAACAATAGATTATTTTTGCACAACAATTGAGACTTGTGAAATTGTGCTCAACATGATCTTATTTTTTCTCAATATTATTTTATAATATTATATTTGCTCAATATAATATTATAATATTATATTTGCTCATTATAATATTATACTTAAATAAAGGGCAATTTTATAAACTTATATTTGCACAACACTATATTATATTTGTACAACATAAATTTAAGTTTATACGCCAATATAAAATTTCAAAAAGTGATGACACGGGGAAAAAAGTGCAATTTTAGTTTGAATGTGCAATTTAAAACTTAAATGTGCAATTTTAGTTTGAAAAAGTGTAATTTTATAACTTAAATACAAAATTGAAAAGTGCAATTTTATAAACTAATATTTGCACAATATAAACTTATATTTGCACAACACATTATTATATTTGCACAACATAAACTTATATTTGCACACCAATATAAAAATTCAGAAAGTGCTGACACGGGGAAAAAAATGCAATTTTAGGTTGAATGTGCAATTTTTCATGCTCGGCTCAAGCTCGACTCGTGAACTGAACATAAAGCTCGAGCTTGATCTCGTTTATTTTCATGTTGAGCCGTCGTAGGCTCTTTTTTTCTTAATGTGTTCATTTTGCTTATTTTGAGCTCGATTTGTTTTTGTTCGATTTTAACTCGTTTGCTCATTTATTATACAAGTTTGAAGCAAATAGAAACATACAATATGAATTTAACCCGTTTGCTCATTTATTATACAAGGCAGCTTGTATTTATAATGAAATTGCATAGAAATTCTATGATAGCAAAAAAAATCAATGTACTTTTAAATTTGCTTCATTCAGTTTGACCAAAAAAAATTTGCTTCATTTAGTAAGTGCAAAATATGGGTAGTTGGTCTTACATTTGACCATGTTCTCTCTTTTTTTTTTTTTTTTTTTCAGAAAGGAGGCTAATGCCTCTTAGAGTCTTAATTATTATTGGATGTAGTAGGAGCTAAAACTCCCATATCATTGTTTAAGAAGCTACATAAAAAGTTTGGTTAGCTTGCATATTCAGTAACAATGGGTGGTATTGGTGGAGAACGTATTAGCCAATGCATCCGCAGCTCGATTAGCTTGACGTCGGACATGGCTGATGCGAAGCACACAACCCTCTTCATCAACTCTCCTCCTGCACTCATTGACAAGAGCATGGTCTAGTCTTGCCTCCGTCTCTCTGTTTGTAAGCAGGCTACAGGCTTTGGTGGAGTCCGATTCAAGGATGTTCTTGGTGAATTCAACAGCTGTAAGGATGCAACAGAAAAGGAAGCAAGTCGACAAAAATGAAAACAAGGAACTGACCAGATTAAAGTGTCGCCAGTATCTCCACAACGCAGCAACTTCTAGCATGTGCTGACACCGTTCACTCCTCATCCATCAAGTGCACCAAGCCAACACCAAATCAACACCAAAATCAGTTTTTGATTTGGTCGAATTGGACATGAGGAGCTTCTTTAGAGCCTTGAAGTCTTTGGCTATGCAGGCCTAAAAGTGAAGGAATGTTTGAGCAGTGAGTTACAAGCAGTTACAGACTTCCATCATCATTCATCATGAAAATAATTTTCAACCAAATGCAAATTGCAACAGTAAGGAGAAAGGATAACATTAAAGTATAGCTATATACTATGGTTACCGGGTTCCTTTCTAGAGCAAGCAAGGCATTTCTAAAACACTAAATTCAATAGCGCCAAAATCAATGAAACACAAGTTTGGTCATTAAACTTTATTTGCCTTTTTGGCCAAATAGCCTCAAGTGCTGAAATTATATTGTGAATTTCAGCTTCAGATACGTCTAGGACTTGAGATAAATCCGTTTTATACTTTCTTGTACTATTTACCTTCCAAAAATCACCATGCTTGCATCATGAAATCCTTACCAACTGCAATTTCTTCTAATGTACATCCTACATACCACAAGTTCAAGCCACAAACTGCTGAACTGAAACCTTTGATCGACGGTGATCTTGCAAGAAAAGAATCAAAGTCAGCAGAAGCAAAGATCAATTTCACGTGGATAACTCATTTTCAGGTTCATTTAACATTTCATCCAAGCTACTAACCTTTCATTGGAGGTTATCCATTTCATCTTTAAGGCAACTGTTCTCTTGACCTTTGCTTGTGAGCTGTTCTTCCAACCTCTTTACTGCTGAGAGTTCATTTTCTAACACCTTTCTAACACTCGGGACAATGTCTGCTGAGGACGAATGAATCACAAGCCTGGATAACAATTTCATCAACAAGCGAAAAGAAGCACAAAGAATCGATCAGTTGATGTCGAACGGGTCGAATGAATCAAAGAAGAAAGAAGAAGAGAAGGTTAGGTTTAAGAAAATTAAGATCAACCAAATCGATTGACTGAACCTTTCCCCAATCCAAATCCAGTGAAAAAACCTAACTCAATCACGAATCGATTAATCAATTAGCTAAGTTGATACTCGATTTGGTGTGGATCGATTGAATCAAATCGAATCAAATGCGCGCAGAGATGGTGAGAGGCAAGATAGAAATCAAGGAATTGCAAGAGAGAACACATACTTTTCCACATGAGATTCATAGCAAGATCTCGAAATCTTCACCGTCGCCGTCACAGGGACTCGACGTAGGCGAATCTCCCACTTGGAAGGGGGAGGCTTGTGGGCGGCGCTGCCGCCGAGGAACTGACAGAGGTCGGGAATTTGCTGAAGAGGGGGCGCTGATGGAGGGGGCACGTCGAGAGGCGGTGGCGGATCTGGCCACGAACAGGCGGTGCCGGGAGGAAGTGCTGAGGAAGAAGCCAGAGATCGGTGAACGATCGAGGGATCTGAGGAGGACAAGTGAGCGAGAGACAGAAGAACTCCGGCAGAAGACTTGATTTGCCCACCTTCGGCGTCAGAAACAGAAGAGATCGAGAGAGCGAGACAGGAGAGAGGTCCGGGGAGAGAGGAGAGAGAATTAGGACGGGAGAGAGAGCGTAAGAAGGTGTATATATAGTGGACATTTTACCAATTTGTCCGAAAACGTGGACAATTTACCAATTAGGACATTTTTTTTGGACATTTCACAAAATCCCCCTATTTTTTATTGTTATTATAGAACACGAAAATATAGTCCAGTCGCTCAGAAGCTTGCCCATCTATCTCCTCGCCTGCGTTCTTTTTGTGCGATTGATTCATCTCCTCGCCTGCGTCATCTCCTCGCTCTGAAGCAACTGATAAGCCTTCTTCTTCTTCCATTGATTCATTTTTGCAGTGGTGGCGAATTCTCTGCGATTTTGAAACCCTACTTTCAATCCTGAATCTATCCCTTCCCTTTTCTGACTTTCATTCTTTCATTCCCGTTTGAAGTGGTTCCTAATTGTGGGATTATTGAAACCCTAATTACAGTGGTCCCAAAATTTGCAAGCATTTCATTCTTTTCACATATCAAAAGTTTATGTCCTAATTTCATCCCCGTTTGTGACACATCCTGATGGATTAGGGTTTTGCATCCAATGTGAAATGTGTTGCATGTGATAGTCGATCTGTAATCTTGACAGTGGATTTTAGTTGGATGTTTTTATCTATTCAGTTGCTCAAAATCAAGTCTTTTGCTTCCTTTTTATCAATTTCATTTTCAAATTCGGTATATGAATTGAATAATTTAGTCGCTGAATTCAAATTCGTTGGGCTTACTTGTGCTGCAGTGTGTATTCACTATTTTTTATTAGGTAAAAATTCGAGGTCAGACATACCTAAACCTCGAAGGCTGACAAGTCGGCAGACGGATAACCGTCTAAGCAAACATAAAAATACAAAGATGGTGCAAAATACAGGCAATAACTCTACAAAAGCGAAACTAAACACAACTAAACCGAACAAGACGAGGACATAGACGAAAGACGAATCCAAGCACTACCCTGAAGCAGCACTGTAGGCTAGTGGCACAATAGGAGTCACCTATGGGCAGTGAAGATGAACCTCGAAGGAAAAATTCTTCCAGAGAAAGGAGACGCCTCGATATACACTACTACGACCCCAGCCTATCCCGACTCCGACTGACGATACCCCATCAAACGGAGAAGAAAATCCAGTCACGCCAAACATAGATTCATACAACGCCTTAACCGAACGCACCAGAAACCCAAGCGGGATGTAACGGCTCAGGATTATAATTCTTGAGTTACATTTTGAGGGATGAAACCCCTCGTTGGATCGAGTAACAAGTCATTTCCAATTATTCACCATGAACATCCCACGCCAAACAGCACATAACATTAGGTAGGATCATGATATATATATATATATATATATATATATATATATATATATATATATATATATATATATATATGCGCTCCGGTGAAAACCAAAATTGCGGTAAAAACCTGTGAGGACTGGTTTTTAAGCCCGGTTCACTAGCTTTATAGCCCGGTTATGAATAGAACTGATCTATAAGGTCATATATTTTAGCCCGGTTCTGAATAAAACCGAGCTATAAAGTCACTATGTAATATTAAACACATAGGTTTTCATCACGTTTTTTATGTTTAACCGAGATATAAAGTTACGTGTTATTTTAAAACTGGAGTTTTTAGTACGGTTTTTAGGTTGAACTGAGTTGTAAAGTCATTGTGTAATTGAGGTTTTAGACATAGGTTTCAAATAAACCAAGTTATAAAGTAGTTCACACGATTTTTACCACAATATGAGGTTTTCACCGGAGTCAATCCCTATATATATATATATATATATATATATATATATATATATATATATATATATATATATATATATATATATATATATGTCTAAAAAAAATAAAGCTGGCATCGGATCAGATCGAAGCTCGCATAGCTGCACCCCACATATAAGCACACACATACGCTAAGCCTATTATCATGCTTCTAATGCAGGACATGAATATTAACACAAAAGACATGATCGCAGTTTATATATATGCAGAATAATAAATAGGGTCCTAACACAGAATGCCAAGTGAAATATCCCTTTCCTACCTCCACCCCCTTCCCGATAGGGCGAAGACTAGCCATCTCTTGAATACATTCCATTTCCAATTCATTTATATCATCATGCTCATAATCATCATCATGCTCATAATAGTAATAATTAAGGTGTTGCTCATGACTCATATGACTCAGGATAAGACCCGATGAGACCAGGTTGTCCTATGACCCTAGCAACCACTCTAGTTAACTTCATAGATAACGAGCGTTCTGTTTACAAACGCATAAAGAATAAGTACGCTCATACATTAATGCAACCTAGCATGATACTAAATGGCATGCTATTATGAAATGCAGCATCTAGTACATCATGCACATATAAGCAGGGATAGGTGATCAATCTGAGTAAGCCCCGAGGGAACTTACCTGGCGGTGCAGAACAACATATTAGCAATCATACAGTTCAAAGTCACCTAATAGTCATAATGGAACTATAAGTCTATCTATTCAAACATACAAGCACACACTATTTCACATAATTCCACATATCGAAAGTCTCATCATCATATTCCCAATTCCTCCCATCAGTCATTATATACCATCTCGCATTTCGTATCACAACCTCATATAGCTTATCAAGTACCAACCATGCTCATCGTCATATAAGTTCAATATATAGTAACATCTCATAGGCCATATAATATTGCATGCTTCATAATCATTGATCATATTCATACTCCTATAGCACATCATAGTCAATTCATATATACACCATACTTTCATATTCATCAAGTCAAGATCTCACATAAGACATGATTTAACATAAGTTCATATCATAAAATATTCATAACATAACTCACATTTATATTCACATCATCATGTATCATATAATGCTTAAGATCATATCAATAAGCATGCTTGCATTCATATAGCACATATCATCATAACATTATCTTACTCACATATCATCATCAAGTCATATACTCAAATCACACATCAAAATATATCATAGCATATCAACATATCATAATTACTCAAAGATTTAGTCCAAGCAAGAGGTTCCCAAGTTAGTTTAAGTCCGTCTTCCAAAATAACCCCCTTTTAAAGTAGTTAAAAGGATTTTCCGGCCCTTGAAAACATCTCACAAATACCTTTTTGAAAACCCAAGTTCATCCATCAAATCATTCATTTCAAAACCCATTTATAACACCTTTTAAAACATAGCATAAAAGACACGAAAAGTCGAGAAAAATGAGGATGGTCACCCAAAGTCCTTCTTCTTCGGTTTGCTTATGGAGGCTCGTCCGGGCTTTGTTTGAGCTAGATCTTGCACGAGGGTGCCTAGGGGGCATGTGAGGGTGTTAAAGTAAGTGTTTTACTCGGTTTGGAGGTGAAAAAAGGGAGAACGATCGTTACCTAGCTGAAAACCGAAAATCAGAGGAGAGAGGTCGAGGGGCTGTTCTTTGGCTCGTCGGGGCTCTTACGGGCTGCTCCTGTGCTGGATCTTTGAACCAAGGTGCCTAGGATGTATGTGGGATGTTAAGGTTTGACCTTTGAGTTAGTAGGAGGTGAAATGAAGGGAAAACGAGCTCTTACCGTTCCTAAAACGGAAAACAGTGAGATGTGGTCGTCAATGGCTTCTCGGGTGGTTCTCCGGGTTGCTGAGCTCGTGCTTCTGCTTGGATGACGCCAAGGGGAAGCTTAGGGGGCTGCTGCTGCTGGCCATTTGAATGGAGGAAGGATAAAGGAGCTCGCTTGGCTTGCTTGAGCTCAAGAAGTGGAATGGAGCTTCTTTGTCTTGAGATGGAGGAGGGAGTTGAAGGAGATGATATTGTGGGCTGTTATGGTGATGTTTTAGCAGTTGAGAGTAGAGGTTTGAGCTTCTGTATTCTCTCAAGAATGAAGGAGGAAAAGGGGATGAAGAAGGGAGATAAAAGAGGGCTTGAAGATAAAGATTTTGTGGGACTTTTTGGATAAGGTTTTGTGGGGTGTGTCTTAGGGTTTGTGTTTGAATCTTGTGGTGGGTTTGTGAGGAGACAATTCTGATTTTTAAAGAGCAATTAAGGGTGTGGGAAGGCCTAAATCGGATGTCATATGGGAGAGGGCATGGAGTTGGCCATTTTGGGTATAGTCAAAGGTGGAAGGGAGAAAAAGTGAGGTGTGGGTGTCTCCCCCAATTTTGGTAAGGAATCTTGTTTGAATTTCAAAGCTCACATGTCTCCAATATTGGCTTAGAGTTTTCGGTTTGGCTTGGGAGAGTGTGAGGGCGAGATTCTTCAATCCCGAACAGGCGAATCGAGTCCTGAAATTAGTTTCCGAGAGTTAGTTTCCCGATTCCCGCTCTCTCGATTAGTTTTGATTTTCGAAAATCCAAGGAAGGGTGTTTCCATGTCAAGTTAGTTTCCAAAATATGAAAAATATGGCAATTTGCGCGCACATCAGTTGCATTAACGTATGATCATATTTATTTTTTATGCATTTGTAAACAAAACGGTCGTTATCTGTAAAGTTAACTAGCGTCGTTGCTTGGGTCAAAGGACAACCCAGTCCCATCGGGTCTTGTCCTGAGTCATATAAGTCATGAGCAACACCTTATTACTATTACGAGCATGATGATGATTATGAGCATGATGATATAAATGAATTGGAAATGAAATGCATTCACGAGCTGGCCAGTCTCTGCCCTATTGGGAAAGAGGGTGGAGGTAGGAGAGGGATATGCCACTTGACATTCTGTGTTAGGGCCCTATTTATTATTCTGCATATATATAAACTGCGATCATGCCTTGTGTGTTAATATTCTTGTCCTGCATTAGAAGCATGATATTAGGCTTAGCGTATGTGTGTGCTTATATGTGGGGTGCAGCAAATTGCCATATTTTTCATATACTTTTACTTCTATTTCGTCTATATTTTCATGCATAGTGGTTGGGAAAGCATAAGATTAATGTAGTTTATGTTTATTTGCCAATTATAGAGGTCTACACGAGTTCTTGTGTAATTTCGCAGAAATCAAGGCAAAATTGGAGCAATTTGGACAAGAGAAGAAAAGCTGGAAAATTACTCGAAGTCTACAGAGGAGTCGAAATCGACAAAATGACTCGACATCGAGTGGAATTGAACACCAGAAATCGAGCCAGGAGATGAACCAGACAACTCGACATAGACGGGTCGATATCAACTGAAGCTGTCGATATCGAGTGCCCCAAATCGAGTGAAAAGATAGAGGTCGAGTGCAAATCCGAGGTCGAGTAGAGCTGGCTCAAGATAGAAGAGAAGTGGTCGATATCGACTAGACCCTATCGATATCGAGTGTTGCTGCAGACAGATCCGATGCTGTTTTGATAAAATCTTATCCGAAGGAGTTTACTTCTATCCTAAGTCGAGATCGTTTATCCTTTATCATCAGATCTTATATCCTTTATGGTGAATTAATATTTATCTAAAGTGATTTTAGTTATTTACTTTATTTAGTTTTATCTTAGGAATAAAGATAGATTTTCTTATCCTTGGATAGCGAGGTTTGAAGTCTATAATTAGAGGCCATTGGGGATGAGTTTAATCATCCAACATTCAATTTAAATCATTCAATCAAGCAAGAACACTTTCAATTCAGTAGATAGAGAGAGAGAGAGAGGCCGAGTGGAGTAAAGGAGGGCGAGAGCGGATTTTGCTTTGTTCGGTTGTACTCTTTTGTTTGCAATTTCAATTCAAGTTTATTTTCCATGATGATGATGATGTCAATAATGATGAAGCACGAGTAGTTCCCTTATTTCTAGGGTCGGGTGAGCTCGACGATAGGCATGTAAGTTTATGCATCAATGGTATGATTTTTATGCGATTCCGTCTTCTATCCCATATGCATGATTCTTCTACAAAAGTAGTAGGCGATCATTATTTGCATCATTGAAGCGAAAGCCAATCATATTGTGAATTTGAATTAATTATAAAATTGGATAGTAACTCTTAGGGTTTATGAGAGAGTGATGTACACATTTGCACCTTCTTTTATTGCATCAAGTATGGGGTGTTTTGATGTACACATTTGCACCTTCTTTTATTGCATCTTTTGACTTCTTATTTCATTCGATCTCCAAAGAAAAGGTTCAAAAGAATATAAACTTGTGTAAGAATGGGCTAAAATGCAAGAAATAGAGTCTGCACAAGTTTTGAGCTAACCATGCAGGAATTCGAGCGAAAACGGAGTCAAAACAGGGAAGCCAAGTGAAGCTGAGCAGAGGTAGATATCGACCTTTGGTGTAGATATCGACCTTCAACATAGATATCGACCTCAACATAGACATCAAGTGAAGCTGAGAAGAGGTAGATATCGACCTTAGACCCAGATATCGACCCACGGTGTCGATATCGACCCCCATATCGACCTCAACATAGAAATCGACCGGAGCTGGACAAGTCGAGCAGGAACATAGACCTCGATATCGACCCCTGGTGTCGATATCGACCCCTTATCTTGACAGAAGATAGACTCGATTTCGAATGCGGATTGGAACTATATCTTCAAAGAGGCACGGAATTATCTCACACTTTCAAGATAGATGGCAGTTGAAGTTTTATTTATCTTTTACCTTTAAGTTATTTAAGTTTTATCAAAATAAAAGACCTATCCTAATTGTTTGGATAGAGTTCATAGTTTAGATAGGAGTTACAATCCTTGGATAGCGAGGATTAGTAGCCTATAAATAAAGCCCTAGGGGGCTGGCATTCATTCATTCAATTCACAAGCAAGTAAAACAATAGACAATAGAGTTAGAGTTAGAGAGAAGTTTTAGGGTTTGACGTTTGCGAAAGTTGACGTTGAGTTGTAAAGCTTCGGAGTTTATTTTAATACAAGTTTCTTTCTTTCAATCAATGATGAGTTCCATGATGAGAAGCGAGTAGTTCCCCAAAGCTCTTAGGGTCGGGGTGAGCCCGACGTTAGCCATGCACACTTGAGGTAAGTATTTGATGTTGATATCGTTGTGTCTATCTCTCCTCCTACGATTCTATGTTTAGTCCTAATCGAAAGAAAATGGATTCATGCTAACAACTTGAGTTATAAACATAAAATTGGTAGAGACAATTAGGTTTATTTGCAAGAGTAATCCTAAGAGTTGGTGTACGGCGAAAGCTTGTCCCTCGGGTGAAATAGCGCAATTGTCCGTCTTATTTATCTCATCGCATGCATTGGTTAACGTTGTGGTAAACCCTAATCCTAGGAGTTGCCTTTTACATAGTTTAATTCACAAAAACCCACTATTATTTCTGTTCATTGCTTCTCTCTCCATCCTTAATTCTTCGGCCTTTTCTTTGCCGACAAAACCACTAACTCACTGCAGGAAGACATCGATATCGACAGTAGAGGTCGATATCGACCAAAACTGATAGATCGATGGTTTTCTGAGTCGATCTCGAGTCTCCTGGGAAACTTCTGCGAGCATCGATATCGAGCCCCTTGTGTCGAAATCGACCCTTCTGTATCGACTGGCAGTCTTCTGAGCCAGTCGATTTCGTGGACTAACATCGATATCGACCCCTTCCAGTCGATATCGACTACTTGTTTTTGTTTGTGCAGGTCTTCTGTTGCAGAGCACATCGACAGCCAAGGTCGACATCGAGGCCCAAGGTCGAAATCGAGGCTTCTGGTCGACGCAGACGTGAAATTTCCAACGCTACTAGGATCCCGCTGACACGCCTCCTCGTGGATTGATCCTGGCTATCCTTCCACTACAACGGGAGGAAGTCTTGTAATTATTTTCTTAGGCTAGGAGCCGGTTTACATTTACATCTTTATTATTTGTACTCGACCTACCTCCTTAACAAATTGGCGCCGTTGCCGGGGAGGCAATCAATCGCGCCCTAGTAGTCTATCTCACGTCTCTATCTAGATTGGCTTTGCAGGTGTATGCGACGCGCTGATCGCCCACCTGAATTCGAAGGAGTAGACGACCCTGAACGTTATTTCCATCTAAGGACCCTAGCTCAAAGAATCATGGCGGAAAACGCGAACCAAGCAGAACTTATTGAACAACTGAGGAAGCAGGTTGAGGACTTAACGACTAGAGAGGCAGCACTTAAGGAGCGTGCAGATAGGGAGGAGGAAGGCCGGGGGCAAATAGAAGCCCAAATCAATGCCCTCCCTAGGAATGCCAAGCAATATATGCACCCCGCTCTCACAATGCCTGAATCGGTAATTCTTATCCCTGCCTCTAATTTTGAAATAAAACCTAACTTCTTAACTGAGATTAGAAGGCACCAATATGAAGGAAAACCTAACGAGTGCCCTATGACACATATTTCTACTTTCTTAGACCTTTGTGATACTATTGCTGATGGACGAAGTCTTGAATATGTCCAACTAAAAGCCTTTCGATGGTCTCTTACAGGGAAAGCATTGCAGTGGTTGGAAAGCTTAGCCCCAAGATCGCTCCGCACCTGGAATGAAGTCAAGGACGCGTTTCTCAACAAGTTCTTTCCTCCTTCTAAGACGACGTTGATCCGACAGAAAATCACGGCTTTCAAACAAAAGCCTGGTAAAGCTCTGGCGACTGTTTGGGAAAGGTTCAAGGACCTTCTACGATCATGCCCGACACATGGCCAACCACCATATGTAATTCAGGAGATCATATACAATGCTCTTGACGCTGCAACAAAGGAGAGGATCAACACCTACACCGCCTATGGCTACCTTGAACTTGCCCCACAAGAGGCTTGGGAGACCATAGAGAGGTTGGTGGAGTTCGACAATACATATGGGACTCCTGAGGCTTCTGACACACCATCATCCTCGAGGCCTGCCCCATCTATGCCCTTATATGAACCCTCCAATGTAATCGATCCGGATGTAAAGGAGCAATTTCATAGGGATCAACTTCGAAAGCTCCAAAAGCAAGTGAGGTTCCTTTCAGCGAACCAAGATTGCATTGAATGCGGATCGCAGCGGCACACCACCATCGAGTGCCCCCATGCCGAACAAGTACACCTAGCGGAGACTCACCAAGAGGCGCGCTACATGAGAGGTCCCAATCACCAATATTGGGGAGACCAAAGGTTCCATCAACCACAAAGGAACCAGGTTAACCCTAGGGACCCTCCGCCTTATAGAGCTCCTGGGCACCCGGAGAGAGACCAAAAGAAGGATGATCTTCAACTTGTGTTGGACGAGATAAGGCGGAACCAAGCTAAGAACGATCAATCCAACAATGCTATCCACTCTCAACTCAATCATCTTACCACAAGGATTGGGGAGATGGATATTTGGAAGAAGAACGTAGAGATCCAACTGGGTCAATTGGCGGCACAAATCCCTAGGCCGTCCGGAACACTCCCTGGGTAACCCACTACAAATCCTAAGGGGCAATCCGGGATGGGCCATGTCGCAGCCATACAATTGAGGAGTGGCACCAAAGTACAAAAGCCACGAACGGAATCGGAGAAAGCAGCAGATCCAGTCGACATTGACAGACCAGTCGATGTCGAGGATGAGGTCGATATCGACCTGTGGGTCGATATCGAGGCCACTACAGAGCCATCAGAACCACAACAGAAGTCGAAATCGACCATCCCAGTCGATATCGACCCCATTCCAGTCGATGTCGATGTCCAGCAGGCCCCTCCGACCACCGTTTTGGCCCCTACTCCAAAGAAGACGTTGTCATTCCCTTCCAAAGCATTGGAGGATCCCACCAAAGGCAAGTTTAGGCACTTTGTAAAAATACTTCAAGGACTTAACGTTACCATCCCTCTTACAGAAGCCCTAAGCGAGATGTCTGCCTATGTGCGATTCCTGAAAGACATCCTTAGCAAGAAGAGATCCATGGCAGAGATCGCAGAGGAGTGCTCAAAGATGGACTTCCCTGAGAAGAAGAGTGATCCAGGGAAGTTTGCAATCACCGTGGGACTTGGCCAACATCGTTATAAAGCCCTATGTGACCTAAGGGCAAGTGTAAGTCTCATGCATCTTTCTATTTGGCAAAAGGTGAACATTGGTGCCCTTGAACCTGTGGACATGAAACTCTATATGGCTGATAATTCATTCGTCAGACCCACATGTATAGTTGATGACGTTCCGGTAAAGGTAGGTAAGTTCTTTGTGCCTACTGATTTCATTGTATTGGAGATGCCTGAAGATCCTGTAGTGCCTATTATCCTGGGTAGGCCTTTCTTAGCTACTGCTGATGCCAATATCAATGTACGTCGAGGGTTACTAACCTTTACTATAGGGAACGAAGTGATAGAATTCTCTTTCAACCCAACCATGAGCGAATCAAAGCACCTGGAGCAAGTAGTCCTTTCGCCGGCTAAGGAGAAGCTTAGAAATTTTTTGTTGGCGAGGACGGAAACAGCAAGCAGGGTCGACATCGACTGGAACCAGTCGATATCGACTAAAAACATCGAAATCTACCCCCCTTGGTCGAAATCGAGTATGCCAGATCGCTGCCAGGAGCGTAAGTATGGGGTCACAGAGGTCGATATCGACCCCCACATGTTGACATCGACCAAAGCTCTCTCAATCGACCCACCTTGGTCGACATCGACTACCCCTCTGCCCGAAGGTTTCTGTTTCGGGCCCAAACAGGTAAGCCCAGGTATGAATCCTAACCCTTCTCTGTCCATTATAGATAAATCAATTAAGCCGATTATTGATAGTTCTACTAAAGAGAGGGTCAAAGCTCCATGGTTTGCCTATATTGCTAAAGTTAGGTCAAGAAAGAGAAGGAAAGCACCCAAAGAAGAGCCTAACATCAAAGAAGCCTTGGTCGTTGAGCTTAGCTACTATCAAAAGGACCTAGATGATCCAGGAGAAGGCTCACGCTCGAAGGGTCCCTACATAAATGGGTCATGAAGCATTGACGGAGAAGTCGGCCTAGCGACTCAAAACTCTAGAGCTTGTACATAAAACCTTTAAATTATTTTGCATAGATGGTTTTTAGGATTTAACTTTTGATTTTTGAACTTTTAAAACTGAGATAATTCGTGCTTTATCTATATTCCTAACCAAGATTTCAGGTTATCAAGCAAAAGGGACGACGAAGAAGAAAAGAAGCTTCTGCAGAGGCAGTCGAAATCGACCAGGCCAGTCGAAATCGACCCCCCCAGGGTCAAGCCACCTCCTAGAGTCGACATCGAGGACTTAGGAGCAAAAAGCAGAGGTCGATATCGACTCTAATACTCGATATCGACCCCAACCAGGTAGCCCTTGTCTTCATTTTCTTCCTCGACTTCGACAGATGCAGTCGACATCGACCTCTGACCTAGATATCGACTTTTGGCATCGACCAAATCTCAAATCGACCTGAATCCGCAGGTTGCGCTATGAGTTTCTCTCTACCCTTGTTTTTCTTTTTAATACAGTGAGTACACTGTATATTTTATGTATGGGGTGGGGGGAAAAACATGTCTTATGATCATAACTTGGTTTCTTCTTTGCATTGCATTCATGTTTAAATTTTTGTTCTTAGTTTTACTTTTATAAAATGTCAAAAAAAAAATATAGAAGAAAAAAAAATGTCAAAAATACAAAAAAATGCATGTTTATTTTTAAGTTTATTTTTCTTTACCCTACTTAGATGTCCTATGATGAAAACTCAATAGCTGACTTGATCATGTAAATCCTATGGCATATTTGAATGGTTTAGCCTAAGTCTTTAAAATTTTTATGTAGATTGTGAACTTGTGATGAAATTGAGCACATATGATCCTAGGCTAAAAAGCAAATCCAACAAAAATTGTCCTTGTGAGAATTTTGACCTATAGGGAGAACATCAAAAATCCCTCCGCTTTCTTGAGTGAATTTACTCTTCCTATGCATCTCTAAATGTTGTGATAGTTATTCAAAACCAATGCATATATATGTTTATGTTTACGAGAATTAAATGATGGAGGCATCTTTTAAGCCATTTTTATCCTCTCTTTACCTACCCTGCATTATCCCTGCTTGAAGCCAGAACATTAGCCTGAGCCTGAATTTGCAAACTCCACAAAATTATCCCTAGCCGAATTGAGCCTGACCCCCATTTGGGAATTGAGACTTAGATTGGTTGGACTAATGCCTTGTGGAAAGAAAAGAGCATAATGTCCAGTTTTGAGCAATGAAATTATGGGTTGGTACATATTTACATTTTGTCATATTTTGTAAAAGGATTTATGGCTCAACATATAAATGCACATATTTACTTATTATTTTCGAAAAAAAAAAATATCCGAAAAAAAAAGAGAGAGATATATATATAGTGCATGAGCCAAAATCCTTAAGTCTTTTATTTATACAAGTGTTATATTTTTTGAGAGGTATGTTAAGGGTTCAAAAGAAGGGTTGATAGAATGGTTTACATCTTTTAGTGCATCTTTAGAGCATATTATGAAGAGTATGGTTTGGGTGTTGCAAGTGTTGAGATTGAGGAGTCTTGATTCCCGAATTATAAAAGCACCACATAGCCAAATAATTCCATACCTTTTATTTCATACCAAGCCCCATTACAACCCCGCCGAATGGAGTCTTCTTTGAAGTCTTCCATTGAGCGAAAGCCCTCCTGATGGTTCTTATTGCATTTTCATAATTGGTTGCGAAGTGGATTTTTATAAATTACAATGTTTATGAGATTGTATATGGAATTGAGTTGAGAGTTGATCTTCATAGCCTAAACACATTAGAGTTGAGTGCAAACACATTATCCCTGTGAGGTTGGATCAAAATTGCATATGCCTATGGATCGCCTAAATATGTGCTATGACGTTAAATTCACTTGCTTTGCTTTGCTACCGCTTATGATGTTGCTTTTGACAAGGGCGAAGACTTGAAGGGTGTGTTGTAGGTATTGGTTATTGCTTGGTTATTGCTTGAGGACAAGCAAGTCTAAGTATGGGGTGTTTTGATGTACACATTTGCACCTTCTTTTATTGCATCTTTTGACTTCATATTTCATTCGATCTCCAAAGAAAAGGTTCAAAAGAATATAAACTTGTGTAAGAATGGGCGAAAATGCAAGAAATAGAGTCTGCACAAGTTTTGAGCTAACCATGCAGGAATTCGAGCGAAAACGGAGTCAAAACGGGGAAGCCAAGTGAAGCTGAGCAGAGGTAGATATCGACCCTAGACCCAGATATCGACCTCTGGTGTAGATATCGACCTTCAACATAGATATCGACCTCAACATAGACATCAAGTGAAGCTGAGAAGAGGTAGATATCGACCTTAGACCCAAATATTGACCTACAGTGTCGATATCGACCCCCATATCGACCTCAATATAGAAATCTACTGGAGCTGGACAAGTCGAGCAGGAACAGAGACCTCGATATCGACCCCTGGTGTCGATATCGACCCCTTATCTCGACAGAAGATAGACTCGATTTCGAATGCGGATTAGAACTATATCTTCAAAGAGGCACGGAATTATCTCATACTTTCAAGATAGATGGCAGCTGAAGTTTTATTTATCTTTTACCTTTAAGTTATTTAAGTTTTATCAAAATAAAAGACCTATCCTAATTGTTTGGATAGAGTTCATAGTTTAGATAGGAGTCACAATCCTTGGATAGCGAGGATTAGTAGCCTATAAATAAAGCCCTAGGGGGCTGGCATTCATTCATTCAATTCACAAGCAAGTAAAACAATAGACAATAGAGTTAGAGTTAGAGAGAAGTTTTAGGGTTTGACATTTGCGAAAGTCGACATTGAGTTGTAAAGCTTCGGAGTTTATTTTAATACAAGTTTCTTTCTTTCAATCAATGATGAGTTCCATGATGAGAAGCGAGTAGTTCCCCAAAGCTCTTAGGGTCGGGGTGAGCCCGACGTTAGCCATGCGCGCTTGAGGTAAGTATTTGATGTTGATATCGTTGTGTCTATCTCTCCTCCTACGATTCTATGTTTAGTCCTAATCGAAAGAAAAGGGATTCATGCTAACAACTTGAGTTATAAACATAAAATTGGTAGAGACAATTAGGTTTATTTGCAAGAGTAATCCTAAGAGTTGGTGTACGGCGAAAGCTTGTCCCTCGGGTGAAATAGCGCAATTGTCCATCTTATTTCTCTCTCCATCCTTAATTCTTCGGCCTTTTCTTTGCCGACAAAACCACTAACTCACTGCAGGAAGACATCGATATCGACAGCAGAGGTCGATATCGACCAAAACTGATAGATCGACGGTTTTCTGAGTCGATCTTGAGATTCATGGGAAACTTCTGCGAGCATCGATATCGACCCCCTTGTGTCGAAATCGACCCTTCTGTATTGACTGGCAGTCTTCTGAGCCAGTCGATTACATGGACTAACATCGATATCGACCCCTTCCAGTCGATATCGACTACTTGTTTTTGTTTCTGCAGGTCTTCTATTGCAGAGCACATCGACAGACAAGGTCGACATCGAGGCCCAAGGTCGAAATCGAGGCTTCTGGTCGATGCAGACGTGAAATTTCCAACGCTACTAGGATCCCGCTGACACGCCTCCTCGTGGATCGATCTTGACTACCCTTCCACTACAACGGGAGGAAGTCTTGTAATTATTTGCTTAGGCTAGGAGTCGGTTTACATTTACATCTTTATTATTTGTACTTGACCTACCTCCTTAACAGAGAGCCTCTAAATCAACTAATTGTTAGTAACGAAAGTTATTTGACGGAAAGACATCATCTTTCATGAATTTGGCATAAGTCTTATATGGTTATCGTTGCGGCATGAATCCCCGATCTTGGAGGTTTTTAGTTTATTGATCTTATAAAAATCTGAGTTTTTATTTTGTCCATCTTTCCCTCATCATTCTTAATTTCTTCGGACACTTTTTTCGACAAAAATTGGTGAGATTTACAGTTTCTGCGAAGACTCGAAATCGACTGCAGAGGTCGATATGGATTGGAAGACTCGATATCGAGTGCTCTACTCGACGTTGACTGTTGCTTTTGTCTTCTGTAAGAATTTGCTGGAAATCAACTGGAATTGTAGTCGATATCGACTAATCTACTCGATATCGAGTGATCTTCTGGAGTTGAAATCGAACGTGATTGCAGGCTTAGGGACCGCTGACCTACCTCCTCGTGGATTCGATCTTGAATACCCTACTACTACATCGGGAGGGATTCTTGTAATTTTATTTGCTTGGACAGGGAGTTGGTTTAGTTTATATTTTATTTGATTTTTATTTCGAACTAGCATCCCTCCCTAACAACAACCTAGCATGATACTACATGACATGCTATTATGAAATGCAGCACCTACTACAGCATGCACATATAACCAGGGACAAGTCTGATGAATCAGAGTAAGCCCCGATGGAACTTACTTGGTGGTGCAAAACAGCATTGTAGAAATCATACTGTTCAAAGTCACCTAATTGTCATAATGAAAGTATAAGTCTATTTATTCAAACATTAAAGCACACACTATTTCACATAATTCCACATATCGAAAGCCCCGTCATCATATTCCCAATTCCTCCCATCAATCATAATATACCATCTCGCATTTCGTATCACAACCTCATATAGCTCATCAAATACCAACCATGCTCATCGTCATATAAGTTCAACATACAATAACATCTCATAGGCCATATAACATTGCATGCTTCATAATCATTGATCATATTCATACTCTTATAGCACATCATAGTCAATTCATGTATACACTGCACTTTCATATTCATCAAGTAAAGATCTCACATAAGACATGATTTAACATAAGTTCATATCATAATATATTAATAACATCAATCACATTTATACTCACATCATCATGTATCATATCATGCTTAAAATGATATCAATAAACATGCTTGCATTCATATAGCACATATCATCATAACATTATCTTACTCACATATTATTATCAAGTCATATACTCAAATCACACATCATAATATATCATAGCATATCACAACATATCATAATTACTCAAAGATTTAGTTCAAGCAAGAGGTTCCCAAGTTAGTTTACGTCCGTCTTCCAAAATAACCCATTTTTTAAAGTAGTTAAAAGGATTTTCGAGCCCTTGAAAACATCTCACAAATACCTTTTTGAAAACCCAAGTTCATCCATCAAATCTTTCATTTCAAAACCCATTTATAACACCTTTGAAAACATAGCACAAAATGACACGAAAAATCAAGAAAAATGAGGATGCTCACCCAAAGTCCTTCTTCTTCGGTTTGCTCATGGAGGCTCGTCCGGGCTTTGTTTGAGCTAGATCTTGCACGAGGGTGCCTAGGGGGCATGTGAGGGTATTAAAGGAAGTGTCTTACTCAGTTTGGAGGTGAAAGAAAGGGAGAATAACCCTTACTTAGATGAAAACCGAAAATCAGAGGAGAGAGGTCGAGGGGCTGTCCTTTGGCTCGCCGGGGCTCTCCCGGGGTGCTCCTGGGATGGATCTTCAAACCAAGATGTATAGGATGTATGTGGGATATTAACGTTTGACTTTTGAGTTAGTAGGAGGTGGAATGAAGGGAAAATGAGCTCTTACCGCTCCTAAAACCGAAAACAGTGAGATGTGGTCTTCAATGGCTTCTCGGGGGCTTCTCCGGGCTGCTGAGCTCGTGATGCTGCTTGAAGGACGTCAAGGGGAAGCTTAGGGGACTGCTTCTGCTGGCCATTTGTGTAACGGCCCGGATATAAATATCCGGGATACGTTTCGAAGGTCGGATACCTTCGTTCGGATGTTGCAATACAGTTTAAACGAAAGTAAAGCGGAAGTACGGTTTAGATACAAAAGCCACAGCGGAGCCGGGTCAAAACCAAAACAAAGTGGGTGATTACCCTTTTGTCAAGTTAGTATATTAGCCGGATTCTTCGATTCACCAAAAGATTTCCCCGTCACAGAAGCATGGAGCAACAAGAGCGGTACCTAACACTATCCACGAAGTCAGGCCTGGTGATCGCCTGCGGGTCCTCTGACCGCGCTGAGGCCACATAACATGCCTATGCCTAAATAAAAGATGACTAATGCGGTACAAGATTTAAATCACACTATCATGCCCCTAGTATATATAATATGCGGAAAAGAAATGTAAAGGGCCCAAGACAATGCCAAGTGGCATATCCCTCTCCTACCTCTGCACCCCTTCCCGTTAGTGCACATACTGGCCAGTTTGGGCTATAGCATAGCACTCTCTTCGTGGTGGTGCACTCACCACGGTATCATCATATCATATCATATCTCATCATCATATCATATCTCATCATCATATCATAAAATAAATAAAACATGCCCGATGGTGTTGGGGTAATCGTATCATATCAAATCATCTCATCTCTTGCCCGATAGTGCTGGGCTATCATATCATGCTCATATCGACTCGATAGACTCAGGGCACCCGATGGGGCTGGGCTACCCTATGACCCTAGCAAAGACTCTAGGACTATCACAGATAACGGTCGTTCTGTTTCAAACACACAAAGTAAACACATGCTTAGTTCAATGCAATCCTAGCATGATACTACATGGCATGCTTTAATATGTAACAAAACGACACATTACAAGACACATCAGGCAGGGTGTCCAGGTTACTAAGTCCCGTAGGATACTTACTTGTTGATGCAGAACAGCAAGATAACACAAGCAAGGGCCCAATTGCAAGTCCAAAGCAATCCAAAAGCAATACACACCTATCATCAAGTCATTTCCATAAGCTACCAGACCAACATTCGTACGCACGAAATCCAAGTTCTCAACATCCTCAAAACCGACCGATAGTAAAACCGTTTTTCAAAATCTTCCCGATACGATCAAATCGACCAAAATCATCTTCCAATCAAACCCCTTGATAAAATCATACCAACCATATTTTCAACTCATAAATCCCAATTTAAGTCAACTCATGTTCAAAATACTTTCTCAATCATACTTGGCCAAATTCCGACATTAAACGTTTAAGCCTTAGCCAATTTCCCAAAATCGTATTATAGAAATCATTCCGGCGTGTTTCTTATTTCAAAACATTATAAATAAATTCCAATATTAAACCACCAAAATAATTCTATGCTCACAAATCATATTTATAAATCAAGATCAACAATTCACTTTAAAATTCCCAATTTACATATTGAAATCCTCATAAAATGCATCAACCAAATAATGCAATTAATACCCTTTTTAAAACAATATAAACAATATATAAGGATTAATTCCCAGAATATTATAATTACAACCAAATTCCAAAACTATAATAATATTCAAATAATTTAACACTTACTATCCATATATTCTTAAAACAAACCAAAAATATATTTATAACTCCATATCACTTTTAAAACCTTTTTAAAACCAATATAATATATATAGAATATTTTCAGAAAATATATATTGGCAAAATAGAATAACATACTCTAATAATAATAATAAACTAACAATTAACACTAAGCATATAATGTAACATATATGTAACACATAATTAACAAAACCCACAATAATCAAAATCCCATCAGCCCAACTCCCTTTACCCGGATGCAAGAGATGAAGCCAAACCCGGAAGGAAAGAAAAGAAGAACCCAACCCGTTTGTGATACCCGAAACTCTCAGCCCAGATCTCCAACAGAAAGGAAAGAAAAGGCCCACAACCCACTAAAGCCCAACCCGGATTGAAATTAAAAGAAGGAAAGAGGGATCCGCATTTTACATGTGATATAACCCGGATGGCAATCGGGTCAAGCCCAGCCCAATAGGAGAAAGGAGGTGCCTTTCTTCAAGCTCAGTCCGGGCTTGGCTTGCCGACGACGGAGGAAGGAGAAGAAGAAGAAGCCAACCAGCGGAGCTCCGTTCTCAACCCAACCACCCCCAATCTGATCGACCTTAGATTTTGACCTAAACCCGACCACGATGAAGGAAACGACGCGAGAAGAGGAGGGAGGAAAGGTGACTTACAGTGGCGACTCCGAGGCTCGATTCGGCGGCGTCGATGACAGAGGGTGTCCTGGAGAGCCTGGGAAGAGGGTAGGAGGGTTAAAGATGGATCTTTGTTCGACATGGAAGTGGAAGGAAGAGGAAGCAAGGAGGATTCAAATCCTCACCGAATCTGATTCGCGAAACAGGGGAGGGAGGTGCTTCTGGCGGCTCCGACGACTTCGAGGGAAGTCCCTTGCTGCTGCTGCTCAGGGAGGGGGATGGAGAACGGGCTGCTTCACCTGATGGAGAGAGGAGGAGGTGGAGTGGTTCTTGGTGATGCTGTGCCTCTCGGCTTCGCCTTCGGTGGCGAACAGGGGAAGCTCAGTGTGAGCTTGGCTCCCATAGCGACGACGAAGACATGGGTGATGGAGCTGCGGCTGGAGGAGAGGTAAGGAGGAGGTCACGGTGGTGGCTGGCTTCCCTTTGTGCTCAGAAATGACGACAGAGGGGGGTGGTGGAGCAAAGTTGGTGACTTTGGTGGCTGAGGGGCATAGGTGTGGTGGTTTGGGTGGCCTGCAGAGAGCAGATGGAAGAGAGAGGGAGGAGAGGTTAAGGGTATGAGGCAAAGGGGTGTGAAGGTGGTGTGTACGCAGAAGGGGAAGAAGACAGGGGAGTGTGGGGGACCAGTGTGGTATACTGCAAGGGGAAATGGGGGATGCAGGGGAGGGTGTAACAGTTTTCAGCGAGAGAGAGAGAGATAAAGAAAAGAAAAAGGAAAGAAATGAGTGTATATATATATATATATGGTCCTAACAATACCAATTCAAATTAGCGGGAAAAGACTCAAAACCCGCTCGCCCGATCGAATCCCGACTAAATCAAATTTAATCAAATTTTAATTCAATTTCCAAATAAATCAAAAATTAAATAAATTTCAATCAATACTGGTAGTTCAAATTAATTTTTACTAATGCTCGATCTCGAAAGCGAAAATCAAAATCCATTTCTAATACCCAATTCAAAACTATATAGAAGTTCGTTTCCGAAGGATTAATAAAATTCAGTTGCTTGAGGACGGAAATTTCAAAATTTTTAGAATCTTAATTTTAAAGTCGAACATAATTTAATATCTTAAGAAAATAATATTTTAAATTTTCCGGTCTTTACATTCATCCACCTCTAAAAACAAGTCTCGTCCCCGAGACTTAATTCATTTTTAAAACAATGGGAGGGAGTTCGAAATCGGTGAGTCCGAGGACCATGTCCAAGGATCCTGTAATCATCTCGGTTGCGTCTTCCGGGATTCTCACAATATCCTAGTCACGGTCGTGACATCTCCAATTGGTCTCGTCAAGTGTGTAATAAGAGCCCTTATCACATCCTTGCTTCAACCTTTCGGAAGTATCACAACTCTAAAAGTATTATAGCGTCCGACTAGGTCTTAGCAAGCAATCTATAAGCGCCCCTATAAAATGCTTGTATCCACTTCGTGAGACGTCATAATGTAAATCCATTTCGTAAATTCTCAAAGCATTTGCAAATGGAAAGGTTGTCATACAAATCATTGAAACTCTCAACTTCTTTAAAACCCCAAGTTGGCCATTTTTAAAACCGCTCAAAATCTTCAAATTCAATTTTTAATCAAGCAACTTTACACCAAAACAAGTCAAATCCTCTCAAATCAAGATTTCGTCAAAGTCTCCCAAAAACCAAATCAGCTTCACGCAACCAATCAATCAAATTCAGAAGGTAGGTGGTGGAATCATTCACCTCTAAGGGCTAATCCCATATTCTCTTCCTAGGTTCCAAAATCATTCCCTCATCATTCATAACTCAACATGAACAAAAGTAAATCAACTCATCAACTCATAACATCATCAACCACCTCTCATATGGCAATCCTCAACATTAATCATGATAATCTCAATCAATCGACATCGTAACCGCATAACATGTTTACCCATAGCATAAAGTATACCATTCTTTCAAACACATCAAAAACAACAACCACATCTCAACGTCATATCACGAGTCATAAAGTGTATCTATATCATACCGAAGGCATCACAAGTGTATCATCGAATTCTCATAAATCAGACCAGCACACATGTCAAGAGATCAAAGAGGTTAGGTGTCATGGAGTCAGTACACTACTACAAGTCAAATCTCACGATCGCATCTCAACATCGCACACTGGTAGAACCAGTCATAACAAGGGATCTCATGTAAAGCATAATTTCACATAGTCATCCTATCCAATTTCTATCTCGTATTATCATAACATATTATCACATCAATCCAGTAAAATCATGCTATTAAGATTCAACTAAAAAGGGGAGATCAAACAGTATATCAACATCAAAATGTCATCATGCTTTCCAGACATCACCTTAGCTCATCACAATGTCATATAACGATTAATAGCAGTCATGCACCATCATCTCATATATACACATAAGTTATCTCTATGTTCCAAGTCATATTCATCACTTACCTATTCATAATCAGGCTTATCAATCATATAGTATAACATCATGTTTCCACATAACATCGTATCATCATCTCATGATTCATTCAACACATTATAACATGCTTTTAGAACAACTTAGTAGGATAGCAATGGATCATTATATCATGTTCATAGTTGTCACTACAAATTTTAACTCAGTATTGCATATCAACATGTAATATCATACCAGTACATATTAATAAATCACACAATCAAGAAGATCCTCACATCATACCAATCACTCAATTTCCTTAACCGCTCTCTAACCATTCTACTAAGAGACCTCACTCACATGTTTCAAGAAGAAGCAATCATGGACATTATTACACAGAAGGGCTACATCATATCAATCAGCATTTATCAATAGCATCATTAGCTCATCATTTACGCATTGCAACTGGGTTTAAAGTCTCAATTTACTGTCATGCTCAATAAGTATTGCAAAACATCATATATGAACCTAATCAAGTCAAGCTAGCACATCTCATCATAACCACATCTAATAAACAGTTCAGGTTCTCAACATTTGCAGTTCACATTATAGGCAAGGAATTTAGATCATGCTTGGCATCTCAGAGTAGCATCACATCAAGTCATCATGGCACATTAAGACTGTCAGGCATCGAATCATATATATCATCATAGACAACGGATATTCAGCCAATAATCATTACCAAGTCATCTCATCAACACGCAATTTCCCACATCAAGTCAGTGCAGTACACCATCAACAAGCTCAGAAAGGGTTAGCAATTCGAATAGAGGACGCTCCCTCCTGCAAGTCATATCGTAATCAATAATCGTAAGCCTCGAATCAAGCTTGTTCCGTCGACATCGTCGATCCTGAGGCCCGTGGGTTATGGGCCCACGCTTCCGCTGCGCTGCTCTATCGCTATTCGACTTCCCGATCCCCTTTTTCCATGCGGTCGCTCATCCAATGTAACGCGTAGGAGTTCAAGTTAGCGGAGATAGGGGAGTGACAAGGGCGGACGACCCAATGTTTCTTTCGGAGACGGAATAGACCAAAGCTAAAGACGAAATGACTAGGGACAAGACTCCGACTCGGGAATAGTAACGATGCCTTTATGGAGTCCATTAGGTTACAACTTGTGACAAACAAGCATGAATTCATTAGGGAGCATATCAATCACATCAATCCACACTAACACGTACCTATCTCGGGGGCAACATTCGTATTCATATCAAATACACAATCAAGTCCTCCGCTGATGTATGTGAAACAAGCTAGTAGTATACGATTTCATGGAAGCAGATATGCCTAGCAACTTCAAGCAAGCTATGCAGAACCAACAATGATCATGTATGATTCTAAGTCATGCAGAATTTAATTGAAGATATCGAGCATCATGTATATGATCAATGTAAGAGCATGGTATACACATCAACAAATGAGTCCAAATATATCATGGCAAAGTATATCGTAACAACAGGGGAAGCGTCACACGAGAACATATAAAGGGAAACATAGTAACTATCTCACCTGACACAATGATCATATATTAGGTCAAGCATGGCACAGAATCATATGACGAGATACATTTAGAGAGCATGGGTCCTACATGATACTAGCGATACATAATGCGATACAAGCATAGTCAAGATTCATTAAAAGGAGTTCAACATAATGTTCACGAAACATGAGGCATCATCAAAAGTAACAAGATGGACATCATAGATGCTAGGTTATAATCATGCCAAGAAAGAACCATCATAGAGTACATATATGGTACGATAGCTGTCACACTATAGAACAAGCATGATATGAAATCATTCAGCAGGTCATATTGGAATTCATAAGCTCCACATGATACTAATAGCACACATTGAACATGAGTACAACTAGAGTAATTCAACGAGGTTTATTCCGATATTCATGCGCCATGCAGATGCAAAATCATGATATAGGGTGGTGCGTGATCATGCGAGGTGTCAAGTCATAGGTTCATGCAAACACGAGAAGCCATCATAGAGTAATAGACATTTTAACCATGTAAGCATGCTAGGTTTGACCATCACGGAAAGCTAGTCAATCCTCGAATTCAACATTAAGCTAATCAGAACGAGTGAAACATGTTAAGAGAATAGAAAGAGGAAAGAACCACACTATCAGGTACCTAGCTCAAGAGAGAATCAACAATAAGGTAGGCAAGGCATAAATGTGCGTAAGTCATAACCAAGGATCCTACACGTTACTAATGGCTCAATATAACATGTGGTACATACATGCACTTGGTCGATTACTCGGCACTAAGCAAGACTTCAATTCAATCATATTCCAATAATACAGAAACAGGAGAGGAAGTGTAGCGAGGTATAGTGCAAGTCTAAGTAATGGCAACACGGCCAGAATATGGGGACACGAGTTCAAGTTAATGTATATTGGAATAAAACATGTATTTGTCAAGACTCACTTACACTAACATATTCTCACCTTAGCCCATTTAACACATAACAATACTCATTTGCAAAAGCATCAACAATAGTTAATCTGAGGAATACAAAATAGGTGGGCATGCTATAGATTCTTGTCACAAGATGAATGATAAGCATCGAGGCATCATCGGCTAGCATGTTAAAGAGCACATCTTATGAGGCATTCATATAAAGAAGAGTCGATCACACTATCATGGACCTAACTCAGAAAAGTAGCAATCATATAGACTCATACCATGTGGTTCATGTTTCTAATCAATCATACGATCAATAGGCCAAGTAGACATGCGATGACAACATATAATCATGAGAGAAAGAAAGGCATAATACGGGACCTAAGCAATGGGGCAAGCATGGGTACAGAATGTCATACAACTACGAATTCATATTAAAGATCATCATAAATGTACCGAGGATTACGTAGCATAGGAGGCATGTTGGCATGAAATTATAACATGTATCCATCAAGTAAGGGACTCACTCTATCATGATATTAGAACCGAACTATCACACTATCATGAACCTACTCACAGGAAGGACATCAATTAGACGACATCCTAGCATATGACATATCTATTTGTGCCCTAGTATGACGATGCAATATACTAAGTAAATCATGTCGGGATGATTTGGGTATGATAAATGTAGCTCGAACCCATACAATAGTCATTATGAATATTAAGGCACATAAGCACAATTTCAAACTAAGGATCAAACTGTTGATCAAGGAGTAATGCATATAGAATCGCATAATCATGGACAGAGCAATCAAGATAACCCGATAGAAGTCCATAAGGGCAACATTGACTCTTCCCAACTGACTCATTACCCCTCTTTCCCGTGGGACTCGGATACGAATTTTCCGTGACAAGAGGACACTGATGGATCGTCATAAGAATTGATAACGACAGCCTCGTAAACATCACACTCTCTAGCTCGGAATTTCATAAAGGACCGTCTTCCAATACTCTCTCGGACAATCTCTATATTCAATCATGATTTCCGACACCATGTGTTTACCAACCCAATTCCCGTGGAAGACCGATATTCGAAGGGAGGACTCGATTGAATTGCCAAAAGGGTTCATAAGGAAAGGGGCGGTTCCATAAAAGCTGAGCTTAACCATATAAGAAGGAGGGCACTCCCGCTATTCCGTGCGCACAAATCTTTCAATATTCAATAAATAGTTAGGCATATCAAGCACTTAACATAGAATCAGTCAATGGCAATTACAATGATCTCCTTGAAGTCTTCCCGACCCGTCTGTAAAGAACAAGCTAGTATTTCGCCTACCCATTTCCGACTACATCCAATGGGGATGGTCTAGCGCCTTCTCTACCCTCTCGATCCCTTATTAATTGGTTCTCCTCTTTTATCATAAGCCAAGTTCATATTTAGTCCAATTGAGTTAGGCATATTAAGTTCATTTTGCCCCTTTAAAACGCTTTCAAATCTTTTGAAATTCATGGGCGGTTTTCCAAAACATACACTCGACCCTTGCGTACCCGAATTGCACAACCTGGCTCTGATACCAACTTTGTAACGGCTCAGATATAAATATCCGGGATACGTTTCGAAGGTCGGATAACTTCGTTCGGATGTTGCAATTCAGGTACGGGTCGAGGTTTCAAACCTCTAATCAGTCAAAGTCTCAGAAATACAGTTTAAACGAAAGTAAAGCGGAAGTACGGTTTAGATACAAAAGCCACGGCGGAGCCGGGTCAAAACCAAAACAAAGTGGGTGATTGCCCTTTTGTCAAGTTAGAGTATATTAGCCGGATTCTTCGATTCGCCAAAAGATTTCCCCGTCACAGAAGCATGGAGCAACAAGAGCGGTACCTAACACTATCCACGAAGTCAGGCCCGGTGATCGCCTGCGGGTCCTCTGACCGCACTGAGGCCACATAACATGCCTATGCCTAAATAAAAGATGACTAATGCGGTACAAGATTTAAATCACACTATCATGCCCCTAGTATATATAATATGCGGAAAAGAACTGTAAAGGGCCCAAGACAATGCCAAGTGGCATATCCCTCTCCTACCTCTGCACCCCTTCCCGTTAGTGCACAGACTGGCCAGTTCGGGCTATAGCATAGCACTCTCTTCGTGGTGGTGCACTCACCACGATATCATCATATCATATCATATCTCATCATCATATCATAAAATAAATAAAACATGCCCGATGGTGTTGGGGTAATCGTATCATATCAAATCATCTCATCTCTTGCCCGATAGTGCTGGGCTATCATATCATGCTCATATCGACTCGATAGACTCAGGGCACCCGATGGGGCTGGGCTACCCTATGACCCTAGCAAAGACTCTAGGACTATCACAGATAACAGTCGTTCTGTTTCAAACACACAAAGTAAACACATGCTTAGTTCAATGCAATCCTAGCATGATACTACATGGCATGCTTTAATATGTAACAAAACGACACATTACAAGACACATCAGGCAGGGGGTCCAGGTTACTAAGTCCCGTAGGATACTTACTTGTTGATGCAGAACAGCAAGATAACACAAGCAAGGGCCCAATTGCAAGTCCAAAGCAATCCAAAAGCAATACACACCTATCATCAAGTCATTTCCATAAGCTACCAGACCAACATTCGTACGCACGAAATCCAAGTTCTCAACATCCTCAAAACCGACCGATAGTAAAACCGTTTTTCAAAATCTTCCCGATACGATCAAATCGACCAAAATCATCTTCCAATCAAACCCCTTGATAAAATCATACCAACCATATTTTTAACTCATAAATCCCAATTTAAGTCAACTCATGTTCAAAATACTTTCTCAATCATACTTGGCCAAGTTCCGACATTAAACGTTTAAGCCTTAGCCAATTTCCCAAAATCGTATTATAGAAATCATTCCGGCGTGTTTCTTATTTCAAAACATTATAAATAAATTCCAATATTAAACCACCAAAATAATTCTATGCTCACAAATTATATTTATAAATCAAGATCAACAATTCACTTTAAAATTCCCAATTTACATATTGAAATCCTCATAAAATGCATCAACCAAATAATGCAATTAATACCCTTTTTAAAACAATATAAACAATATATAAGGATTAATTCCCAGAATATTATAATTACAACCAAATTCCAAAACTATAATAATATTCAAATAATTTAACACTTACTATCCATATATTCTTAAAACAAACCAAAAATATATTTATAACTCCATATCACTTTTAAAACCTTTTTAAAACCAATATAATATATATAGAATATTTTCAGAAAATATATATTGGCAAAATAGAATAACATACTCTAATAATAATAATAAACTAACAATTAACACTAAGCATATAATGTAACATATATGTAACACATAATTAACAAAACCCACAATAATCAAAATCCCATCAGCCCAACTCCCTTTACCCGGATGCAAGAGATGAAGCCAAACCCGGAAGGAAAGAAAAGAAGAACCCAACCCGTTTGTGATACCCGAAACTCTCAGCCCAGATCTCCAACAGAAAGGAAAGAAAAGGCCCACAACCCACTAAAGCCCAACCCGGATTGAAATTAAAAGAAGGAAAGAGGGATCCGCATTTTACATGTGATATAACCCGGATGGCAATCGGGTCAAGCCCAGCCCAATAGGAGAAAGGAGGTGCCTTTCTTCAAGCTCAGTCCGGGCTTGGCTTGCCGACGACGGAGGAAGGAGAAGAAGAAAAAGCCAACCAGCGGAGCTTCGTTCTCAACCCAACCACCCCCAATCTGATCGACCTTAGATTCCGACCTAAACCCGACCACGATGAAGGAAACGACGCGAGAAGAGGAGGGAGGAAAGGTGACTTACAGTGGCGACTCCGAGGCTCGATTCGGCGGCGTCGATGACAGAGGGTGTCCTGGAGAGCCTGGGAAGAGGGTAGGAGGGTTAAAGATGGATCTTTGTTCGACATGGAAGTGGAAGGAAGAGGAAGCAAGGAGGATTCAAATCCTCACCGAATCTGATTCGCAAAACAGGGGAGGGAGGTGCTTCTGGCGGCTCCGACGACTTCGAGGGAAGTCCCTTGCTGCTGCTGCTCAGGGAGGGGGATGGAGAACGGGCTGCTTCACCTGATGGAGAGAGGAGGAGGTGGAGTGGTTCTTGGTGATGCTGTGCCTCTCGGCTTCGCCTTCGGTGGCGAACAGGGGAAGCTCAGTGTGAGCTTGGCTCCCACAGCGACGACGAAGACGTGGGTGATGGAGCTGCGGCTGGAGGAGAGGTAAGGAGGAGGTCACGGTGGTGGCTGGCTTCCCTTTGTGCTCAGAAATGACGACGGAGGGGGGTGGTGGAGCAAAGTTGGTGACTTTGGTGGCAGAGGGGCATAGGTGTGGTGGTTTGGGTGGCCTGCAGAGAGCAGATGGAAGAGAGAGGGAGGAGAGTTTAAGGGTATGAGGCAAAGGGGTGTGAAGGTGGTGTGTACGCAGAAGGGGAAGAAGACAGGGGAGTGTGGGGGACCAGTGTGGTATACTGCAAGGGGAAATGGGGGATGCAGGGGAGGGTGTAACAGTTTTCAGCGAGAGAGAGAGAGATAAAGAAAATAAAAAGGAAAGAAATGAGTATATATATATATATGGTCCCAACAATACCAATTCAAATTAGCGGGAAAAGACTCAAAACCCGCTCGCCCGATCGAATCCCGACTAAATCAAATTTAATCAAATTTTAATTCAGTTTCCAGATAAATCGAAAATTAAATAAATTTCAATCAATACTCGTAGCTCAAATTAATTTTTACTAATGCTCGATCTCGAAAGCGAAAATCAAAATCCATTTCTAATACCCAATTCAGAACTATATAGAAGTTCGTTTCCGAAGGATTAATAAAATTCAGTTGCTCGAGGACGGAAATTTCAAAATTTTTAGAATCTTAATTTTATAGTCGAACATAATTTAATATCTTAAGAAAATAATATTTTAAATTTTCCGGTCTTTACAATTTGAAGGGAGGAAGGATAAAGGAGCTTGCTTGGCTTGCTTGAGCTCCAGAAGTGGAATGGAACTTCTTTGTCTTGAGATGGAGGAGGCAGTTGAATGTGATGATATTGTGGGTTGTTATGGTGATGTTTTAGCAGCTGAGAGTAGAGGTTTGAGCTGCTACATTCTCTCAAGAATTAAGGTGGAAAAGGGGATGAAGAAGGGAGATGAAATAGGGCTTGAAGATAAGGATTTTGTGGGACTTTTTGGATAAGGTTTTGTGGGGTGTGTCTTAGGGTTTGTGTTTGAATCTTGTGGTGGGTTTGTGTGTAAAGGCCGAATATATTTTATATTATTTTAATATTATTTTAATTAAATATACTATTATTTTATTCAATTTGTAAAAGTGGAATAAAAACCCGTCCTCGAGCATCAAGTTTCGATTTAAAATCATTCCGGCATCAATTTAAATTAGGATTTTTGACGGGATTTGATTTTCGACATCGAGTCCGAGTATTAATAAAAATTAAATTGAGCTACGAGTATTGATTGAATTTGTTTAATTCCGATTATCTTGAAATTTGATCGAACTTTGATTTATTAAAATTGTTTTAGTCGGGATTCGATCGGGCGAGCGGGATTCGGGTCTTTTCCGCTAATTTGAATTCTTTAGTGGACCCGATTCTTTATTCTTTTATTTCTTTCTTTCTCTCTCTCTCTCTCTCCCCTGCGGTGCCCTCCCCCCTTCCTCACCTCTGCAATTCACACCAACTGTTGCCTACAGCCCCAAGTTGTCCCTTACCTCATGCCAACCAACAACACCCATTTACCCCTTTATCTTCAGAAATTTGTAGCCTCACAACCCACCTCCCTCCTCCCTTCTGAAGCGGCTGAACCCACCAGGAGAACCCCCATTTTCGAGCTCAAAATCACCACCATACACACCTCTTGTCTCCTCCCTTGATCAAGCAGCCACCCCCCAGCAACCAGCCACCACCACACCGCCGCTGAAGGACAGTGTACCTCCCCTGTTTTGAAGCCACGAGGTTGAGCAACTCATCGTAGCGCCACCTCTTTACTCTCCCCTCCTTCCACCTAAGGTGCCAGCAGAGACTCCCTCGACGCCCTCGGAGCCTCCAGCAGCAGGAGCCACCGCGGTGGACCCCGGAGACCCGAGCGCAGCCTCCCCTTCTCCTCCGCCCTCTTCCACGTTGGTCTCGGTGAGCCCTCGTTCTCCCTCCTTTCCTTTGTCTGCGTTTGAATCCTGTGGTGGGGGTTTTGGTCGGGATGTCTCGTCGGTCGGGTTGGAAATGGTGGCGGCCGGAATGGGAGTCACCGGCAGAGCCCTCTTCCTTTCCTCCTGCCCTTCGTTCTCCGTCGCCCAGATGAGAAAGAAGAAACAGAGGTGTGGGGCCGGCCACATCAGCCGCCACCTCAGGCGCGGGCCCCCCTCCCTCTTTTCATTCTTATTTCAGTTGGGCTAAAGGGGTGGGCCGGATCCGAGTTAGGGGAACGGGCTTCCTTTTCCCGCTTGGGCTGGATCCGGGTCTGGGCAACGGGTTGGGCCGGACCCTCCCTTTGCTTTTCCTTGGGCTGGGTTTTGTTTTTCTGAATAGGGTTATATATATATGTTGGGTTATATATATATATGGGTGGTTATTTTAATTTCGGTATTGTTTATATATATGTTAAATGTTATGGTTATATATATATATATATATATATATATATATATTATGAAATATTTTAATATATTTTAGAGGATTTTAAAAGTAATTTTAATTGAGATAAGTTATTATATTATGTTTTTAAGGGTGATTTTAAGATTTGGATTTTTTAAAGAAAGTTATGTTGGAATTATTTTAAATGGTATGATTTTATAAGTTGGTTAAGGATTTAAATTGTATATGTTGATTTTATGATATGTTATATCCTTATTTGAATATTATCATTATTTTGGAATTTGGTTATAATTATAAATTCTGGAAATTAATCGTTATATATTGTGTATTGTTTTCAAAAAGGGTATTAATTGGATTATTTGATTGATGCATTTTATGAGAATTTCAATATGTAAGTTGGGAATTTTAAAGTGAATTGTTGGTCTTGATTTATAAATATGATTTGTGAGCTTAGAGTTATTTTAATAATTTAATATTGGAATTTATTTATATATGGTTTTTGAGACAAGAAACATGCCGGAATGATTTCTATTATATGATTTTGGGAAAATGAGCCTTAAGGTTTAAATGTGTAATGTCGGGATTTGGATAAGCGATTTTAAGAGAGTTGTTTGATTTTCTCAGTTGGGTTCCTTGAGAGGTTGTTTTGAAAATGAGATGAACATGAAATGAGATATGGTTTGTGATGAAATGAGATGGAATAATCTGAAATGAGATATGAGAAGAGATGTATGATAGTTAGTGGCGCCTTGTGTGAATTAGATAGACTTATGCATTTGTATGTTATTAGGTGATTGTGATATGTTGGACATTGCTTGCTATTGGTGACTCTTACTTGGATTCTGCTTCTGCCTTGTTCTCTGCTGTTCGGCTTATTCAGGTAAGTTCCTTTATGGGCTTACTCAGATTCGAAAGAGATTACCGGCTTGTGAATGTATGACATACTAGGTGTTGCATAAGCATTAAAGCATGCCATGTAGTATCATGCTAGGTTGCACTTGTGATTGAGCATTCTATTTCTTTACGCGTATGAAACAGAACGGCCGTATCTGTGATAGTCCTAGAGTCTTTGCTAGAGTCATAGGGTAGCCCAGCCCCATCGGGTGCCCTGAGTCTATCGAGTCGATATGAGCATGAGGATAGCCCAGCACCATCGGGCATGATTTATTTTATTTTTTTTTATGTTATGATGATGAGATATGATGATGAGATATGATATGCTATAGCATCGAACCGGCCGGTCTCTGCACTAACGGAAAGGGGTGCAGAGGTAGGAGAGGGACATGCCACTTGGCATTCTTTGGGCGCCTTTACAGTTATTTCTCGCATATTGTAAATTAGGATCATGCTAGTGTGATTTAATTTCTGCATCTGCATCATCTTTATTATTAGCGTATGTGTATGTTCGCTTGCTGGACAGAGCGTGTTGGGGCCTCGGTCTGACCCCACTCGCACCCATTGTTTTTAGGTATGATTGCTCTTTGTTTATATGGCGTGGGAAAGTCCCTCGGCGATTGCAAAGAAATCTGTCTAACCCCGCTAATCTGGCCATCCGACTTTAGAATTATGTTTTGGTTTTGACCCGGCCTTGCCGTGGCTTTTGTATCTGAATCATATTTCCACTTCACTTTCGTTTAAACTGAATTTATGAAACTTCGACTGATTAGAGGTTTGAAACCTCGACCCGTACCTGAATTGCAACATCCGAACGAAGGTATCCGACCTTCGAAACGTATCCCGGATATTTATATCCGGGCCGTTACAAAGTTGGTATCAGAGCCAGGTTGTGCGGTTCGGGTACGCAAGGGTCGAGTGTATGTTTTGAAAAACCGCCCATGAATTTCAAAAGATTTGAAAGCGTTTTAAAGGGGCAAAATGAACTTAATATGTCTAACTCAATTGGACTAAGTAATGAACTTGGCTTATGATAAAACAGGAGAACCAACTAATAAGGGATCGAGTGGGTAGAAAAGGCGATAGACCATCCCTATTGGATGTAGTCGGAAATGGGTAGGCAAAATACTAGCTTGTTCTTTACAGATGGGTCGGGAAGACTCCAAGGAGACCATTGCAATTGTCTTTAACTGATTCTATGATTGAGTGCTTGATATGCTAAAGATTTGATTGTTATGTTCTAACTATTGAATGAATATTGATGATTGTTGAACGAGATAGCGGGAGTACCCTTATTTCCCTATGATTAAGCTCAGCTTTTGTGGAACTGCCCCTTTCCTTATGAACCCTTTTGACAATTCAATCGAGTCCTCCCTTCGAATATCGGTCTTCCACGGGAATTGGGTTGGTAAACGCATGGTGTCGGGAATCGTGATCGGATATAGAGGTTGTCCGAGAGAGTATTGGAAGACGGTCCTTGTTGAAATTCCGAGGTAGAGAGTGAGATGTTTACGAGGCTGTCGTTATCAATTCTTATGACAATCCATTAGTGTCCTCTCGTCACGAAAAGTCGCATCCGAGTCCCACGGGAAAGATGGGTACTGAGTCAGTTGGGAAGATTCAATGTTGCCCTTATGGACTTCTATCGGGTTATCTTGATTGCCCTGTTCATGATTGTGTGATTCTATATGCACTACTCCTTGACCTACAATTGATCCTTAATGTGAATTTGTGCTTATGTGCTTTGATGCTCATGATGATCATTGTATAGGTTCAAACTACATTTATTATGTCCATATCATTCCGACATGATCTGTTTAGTTTATTACATTGTCATACTAGAGCACGATTATAGATGTCATATGTTAGGAAGTTGTACAATTGATGTACTCTCTGTGAATAGGCTCATGATAGTGTGATAGTTCAGTTCTAGTATCATGATAGAGTGAGCCCCCTCACTTGGTGGATACGTGTTATAAATTGATGTCGACATGCCTTGTATGCTACGTAATCCTCAGTACCTGTTATGATGATGATCCTTAATGTAAATTTGTGGTTGTATGACACCTTGTATCCATGCTGGTCGTATTGCTTAAGTCTCATGTTGTGTCTTGCCCTCTATCATGATTGTATGTTGTTATAGCATGTTTACTTGCCATATTGATCGTATGATTGATTAGAAACATGAACCACATGGTATGAGTCTATATGATTGCTACTTTTTCTGAATTAGGTCCATGATAGTGTGATCGACTCTTCTTTATATGAATGCCTCATAAGATGTGCTCTTTAACATGCTAGCCGATGATGCCTCGATGCGTATCGTTCATTTTGTGACAAGAATCTATAGCATGCCCATCTATCCCGAATTCGTCAGATTAACTATTGTTGATTATTTTGCAAGTTAATATTGTGTGTGATTAGTTGTGTTGAACGGAGAATATGTGTTATAATTGAACTTTGAGGAATGCATGTTTTGTCATATTATGTGTTGATTCGAGCTCATGTCCCCATATTCTAGTCATGTCGCCATGTTGCTTAGACTTGCTCTATACCTTGTTGCATTTTCCTCTCGTGCCACTATGTCATTGAGGTGTGATTGAATGAACTCTTGCATACCGTCGTATTAACCAGTCAAGTGCATGTATGTACCATATGTTATACTGAACCACTAGTAACATGTTGGGCCCTTGATTGTGACTTGTGCGAATTTTACTTTGCCTACGTTATTGTTGATTCACTCTTGAACTAGGTACCTGATAGTGTGGCTCTTTCCTCTTTCCGTTCTCTTAACATGCTTCACTCGTCCTGATGAGTTAATGTTGAATTCGATGTTTGACTAGCTTTCCGTGATAGTGAAACCTAGCATGCTTACATGGTAAAGATGTCTATTACTCTATGATGGCTTCTCGTGCTTGTATGAACCTATGACTTGACACCCCGCTTGATCACACACCACTCTATATCATGATTTTGCACCTGCATGATGCATGAATATCGAAATGAACCTAGTTGAATTACTCTAGTGGTACTCATGTTCGATGTGTGCTATTAGTATCATGTGGAGCTTATGACTTCCAATATGACATGCTGAATGATTTCATATCATGCTTGTTCTATAATGTGACAGCTATCGTACCATATATGTACTCTATGATGGTTCGTACCTAGCATGATTATAATCTAGCACCCATGATGTCCTTCTTATACTTTTGATGATGCCTCATGTTTCGTGAATATTATGTTGAACTCCTCTAAATGACTCTTGACTATGCTTGTACCACATTATATATCGCTAGTATCATATAGGACCCATGCTCTCTAGATGTATCTCGTCATATGATTCCGTGCCATGCTTGACCTAACATATGACCATTGTGAGATAGTTACTATGTTGCCCTTTATATGATCTCGTATGATGCATACACCAAACTTGTACATTGTTCATATATGTGATAATTGCTATGCTACTCTTATGTGTTCTTGTATGACGCTTCATCTGATTGTTATAATATACATTGCCATGATATATTTGGACTCAATTGTTGATGTGTATACCCTGTTCCTACATTGTTCATATACATGATGCTCGTTATCTTCATTAAATTCCGCATGACTCCAAATCATATATGATCATTGCTGGTTCCGCCCATCTTGCTTGAAGTTACGTGGCATATCTGTTTCCATGGAATACTAGAATGTTAGCTTATTTCACATACATCGACATCGGATTTGATTGTGTCTTTGATATGAATACGAATGTTGCCCCGGGATAGGTGCATGTTAGTGTGTATTAATGTGGTGGATATGCTCCATAGTGAATTCATGCTTGTTCGTCACAATGGTACCCTAATGGACTTCCATAAAGGCATCGTTGCTATTCCCGAGTCGGAGTCTTGTCTCTAGTCATGTCGTCTTTAGCTTTGGTCTATTCCGTCTCCGAAAGGAACGTTGGGTCGTCCTCCCTTGTCACTCCCCTATCTCCGCTAACTTCAACTCCTACGCGCTACATTGGACGAGCGACCGCATGGAAAAGGGATCGGGAAGTCGAATAGCGATAGAGCAGCGCAGCGAAAGCGTGGGCCCATAACCCACGGGCCTCAGGATCGATAATGTCGACGGAACAAGCTCGCTTTGAGGATTACGATTGTTGAGCACGATATGACTTGCAAGTGGGAGCGTCCTCTATTCGAATTGCTAACCCTTTCTGAGCTTGTTGATGATGATATTGCACTGACCTGATGTGAAAGCTGCTTGTTGATATGATGATATGATTCGATGCCTTACAGTCCTAATGTGCTATGATGACTTGATGTGATGCTATTCTGAGTTGCTAAGCATGATCTAAATTTCTTTCCTATATAGTATGAACTGCAAATGCCGAGAATCTGAACTGTTTATTAGCTAAGATTATGATGAAACTTGCTAGTTTGCATTGACTTTATTCATATATGGTGTTATGTGATAATTTCGAGCATGACGGTAAATCGAGACTTTTGATACCTGTTGCAGTGCTTAATGATGTTATTGATATAAATGTTAGTTGATATGGTGTAATCCTTATGTGTAATATTGTTCATGATTGCTTCTTCCTTGAACATGTGAGTGAGATCCTTTTGGTAGAGTGGTCAGAGAGTGGAGAAAGGTTTTGAGTGATTAGAATAATCGACGGTGGTAAGGGAAAGTTGCAGAAGAGGGGTGTTGACTTAGGTTGGACCAAGTGGGTTAGGGAATTATAAGAGGTAATGCTTGATGATTTTGGATGAGCTCCTAGGTGAATCTTGGGTGAGAGTATGGTTAGGAATAGGCCGGATAGGCGGTGATCGAGGAAATTTTACTAGAGGATGTGCGGTTAGCAGGGCATGATGCTTGTGAAATCTTGGGAAGTGTGGAAGTGTAAGAAATGGCTTTTAAGAGTAGTAGAATGAGAGGACCTCGGGTGTGAGGTTAGAGATAGTAGTTGGATTCTTAGAGGTGGATTGCTAGTGAGAGTTCTTGGTGGAATGAGGGGCGAGATTAGGGTATTGAAATGAATTGGGACTTCTTTTGAGGATGTTACCTGAGCTGATGTTGGTGAATCTAGATGAGACTGGTTTTGAGGTAGGAATTGAAATCGAGCGAGCGGGGTTTGCGTTTATTTTGCCTGGTGATGATGTGAAAGCTTTCTTGATTATGTGATGCATTAAAATGACTTGGCATGATGTTAGATAGCGACTATGATAAACCCGATATGGCCTGATATTACATGTTGATATGCAATGTTGAAACCTAGTTGACAGTGACAAGTATTATCATGAAATAGTGGTACATTGCTATCCTGCTATGTTGTTCTAGAAGCATGTTATGATGTGTTGTATGAATCATGAAATAATGATATGTTGCTATGTGAGAGCATGATGTTATATTATGATCATGAGATGTTAAATGATGAATATTGATTTGGATCATGAATCTGACTTATATATATGAGTTAATGGTGCGTGATTGCTAAGTGATCGTTATATGACATTGTATGAGTTGAGATGATGTTTTGCGAGTATGATGACGTTTTGGTGATTCACACATTGACTGACCTTTCCTTTTTGCTGAATCTTAATAACCTAACCTGGATGTGTTGAGGTGTTGACAATGGGTTTTGGTTCATTAATTCTGTGATGAGAAATGCTTTTATGACCTTTGGTGATCTGGAGATGTGATGTGACCTTGTGGCACTACAATGGTATATGTTGAGACTTGCCTTATGATGTGTTGATTGGAGATTGGTTGGTTATACAGTTATGCATCTCTTATGACTTATGCATCTTGCTTGAATTGAGACTGATAGATTGATTCGATTCTGGAAACTAGGAAGAGAATATGGGATTAGCCCTTAGAGGTGGATGACTCCACCTCCTACCTTCTGAATTTGATTGATTGGTATGTGTGAAGCTGATTTGGTTTTCGGAAGAGTTTTGACAAAATCTTGATTTGAAAGGATTTGACGTGTTTTAGGGTAAAGTTGTTTAATTAAAAATTGAATTCGAAGATTTTGAGCGGTTATAAAAATGGCCAACTTGGGGTTTTAAAGAAGTTGAGAGTTTCAATGATTTGGATGACAATCCTTTTATTTACAAACGCTTTAAGGATTTACGAACTGGATTTACATTATGACGTCTCACGAAGTGGATACAAGCATTGTATAGGGGCGCTTATAGATTGCTTGCTAAGACCTAGTCGGGCGCTATAATGCTTTTAGAGTTGTGGTACTTCCGAAAAGTCGAAGCGAGGATGTAATAAGGGCGCTTATTACACACTTGACAAGACCAATTGGAGGTGTCACGACCGTGACTAGGGTGTTGTGAGAATCTCGGAAGACGCAACCGAGACGATTACAAGATCCTTGGACATGGTCCTCGGACTCACCGATTTCAAACTTCTTCCTTTGCTTAAAAATGATTTTAGTCTCGGGGACGAGACTTGTTTTTAGAGGTGGATGAATGTAAAGGCCGAATATATTTTATATTATTTTAATATTATTTTGATTAAATATACTATTATTTTATTCAATTTGTAAAAGTGGAATAAAAACCCGTCCTCGAGCATCAAGTTTCGATTTAAAATCATTCCGGCATCAATTTAAATTAGGATTTTTGACGGGATTTGATTTTCGACATCGAGTCCGAGTATTAATAAAAATTAAATTGAGCTACGAGTATTGATTGAATTTGTTTAATTCCGATTATCTTGAAATTTGATCGAACTTTGATTTATTAAAATTGTTTTAGTCGGGATTCGATCGGGCGAGCGGGATTCGGGTCTTTTCCGCTAATTTGAATTCTTTAGTGGACCCGATTCTTTATTCTTTTATTTCTTTCTTTCTCTCTCTCTCTCTCTCTCCCCTGCGGTCCCCTCCCCCCTTCCTCACCTCTGCAATTCACACCAACTGTTGCCTACAGCCCCAAGTTGTCCCTTACCTCATGCCAACCAACAACACCCATTTACCCCTTTATCTTCAGAAATTTGTAGCCTCACAACCCACCTCCCTCCTCCCTTCTGAAGCGGCTGAACCCACCAGGAGAACCCCCATTTTCGAGCTCAAAATCACCACCATACACACCTCTTGTCTCCTCCCTTGATCAAGCAGCCACCCCCCAACAACCAGCCACCACACACCGCCGCTGAAGGACAGTGTACCTCCCCTGTTTTGAAGCCACGAGGTTGAGCAACTCATCGTAGCGCCACCTCTTTACTCTCCCCTCCTTCCACCTAAGGTGCCAGCAGAGACTCCCTCGACGCCCTCGGAGCCTCCAGCAGCAGGAGCCACCGCGGTGGACCCCGGAGACCCGAGCGCAGCCTCCCCTTCTCCTCCGCCCTGTTCCGCGTTGGTCTCGGTGAGCCCTCGTTCTCCCTCCTTTCCTTTGTCTGCGTTTGAATCCTGTGGTGGGGGTTTTGGTCGGGATGTCTCGTCGGTCGGGTTGGAAATGGTGGCGGCCGGAATGGGAGTCACCGGCAGAGCCCTCTTCCTTTCCTCCTGCCCTTCGTTCTCCGTCGCCCAGATGAGGAAGAAGAAACAGAGGTGTGGGGCCGGCCACATCAGCCGCCACCTCAGGCGCGGGCCCCCCTCCCTCTTTTCATTCTTATTTCAGTTGGGCTAAAGGGGTGGGCCGGATCCGAGTTAGGGGAACGGGCTTCCTTTTCCCGCTTGGGCTGGATCCGGGTCTGGGCAACGGGTTGGGCCGGACCCTCCCTTTGCTTTTCCTTGGGCTGGGTTTTGTTTTTCTGAATAGGGTTATATATATATGTTGGGTTATATATATATATGGGTGGTTATTTTAATTTCGGTATTGTTTATATATATGTTAAATGTTATGGTTATATATATATATATATATATATATATATATATATATATATATATATATATTATGAAATATTTTAATATATTTTAGAGGATTTTAAAAGTAATTTTAATTGAGATAAGTTATTATATTATGTTTTTAAGGGTGATTTTAAGATTTGGATTTTTTAAAGAAAGTTATGTTGGAATTATTTTAAATGGTATGATTTTATAAGTTGGTTAAGGATTTAAATTGTATATGTTGATTTTATGATATGTTATATCCTTATTTGAATATTATCATTATTTTGGAATTTGGTTATAATTATAAATTCTGGAAATTAATCGTTATATATTGTGTATTGTTTTCAAAAAGGGTATTAATTGGATTATTTGATTGATGCATTTTATGAGAATTTCAATATGTAAGTTGGGAATTTTAAAGTGAATTGTTGGTCTTGATTTATAAATATGATTTGTGAGCTTAGAGTTATTTTAATAATTTAATATTGGAATTTATTTATATATGGTTTTTGAGACAAGAAACATGCCGGAATGATTTCTATTATATGATTTTGGGAAAATGAGCCTTAAGGTTTAAATGTGTAATGTCGGGATTTGGATAAGCGATTTTAAGAGAGTTGTTTGATTTTCTCAGTTGGGTTCCTTGAGAGGTTGTTTTGAAAATGAGATGAACATGAAATGAGATATGGTTTGTGATGAAATGAGATGGAATAATCTGAAATGAGATATGAGAAGAGATGTATGATAGTTAGTGGCGCCTTGTGTGAATTAGATAGACTTATGCATTTGTATGTTATTAGGTGATTGTGATATGTTGGACATTGCTTGCTATTGGTGACTCTTACTTGGATTCTGCTTCTGCCTTGTTCTCTGCTGTTCGGCTTATTCAGGTAAGTTCCTTTATGGGCTTACTCAGATTCGAAAGAGATTACCGGCTTGTGAATGTATGACATACTAGGTGTTGCATAAGCATTAAAGCATGCCATGTAGTATCATGCTAGGTTGCACTTGTGATTGAGCATTCTATTTCTTTACGCGTATGAAACAGAACGGCCGTATCTGTGATAGTCCTAGAGTCTTTGCTAGGGTCATAGGGTAGCCCAGCCCCATCGGGTGCCCTGAGTCTATCGAGTCGATATGAGCATGATGATAGCCCAGCACCATCGGGCATGATTTATTTTATTTTTTTTTATGTTATGATGATGAGATATGATGATGAGATATGATATGCTATAGCATCGAACCGGCCGGTCTCTGCACTAACGGAAAGGGGTGCAGAGGTAGGAGAGGGACATGCCACTTGGCATTCTTTGGGCGCCTTTACAGTTATTTCTCGCATATTGTAAATTAGGATCATGCTAGTGTGATTTAATTTCTGCATCTGCATCATCTTTATTATTAGCGTATGTGTATGTTCGCTTGCTGGACAGAGCGTGTTGGGGCCTCGGTCTGACCCCACTCGCACCCATTGTTTTTAGGTATGATTGCTCTCTGTTTATATGGCGTGGGAAAGTCCCTCGGCGATTGCAAAGAAATCTGTCTAACCCCGCTAATCTGGCCATCCGACTTTAGAATTATGTTTTGGTTTTGACCCGGCCTTGCCGTGGCTTTTGTATCTGAATCATATTTCCACTTCACTTTCGTTTAAACTGAATTTATGAAACTTCGACTGATTAGAGGTTTGAAACCTCGACCCGTACCTGAATTGCAACATCCGAACGAAGGTATCCGACCTTCGAAACGTATCCCGGATATTTATATCCGGGCCGTTACTTGTGAGGAGATAAATCCGATTTTTAAAGAGAAAGTGAGGGTGTGGGAAGGCCTAAATCGGATCACATGGGAGAGGGCATGGATCTTTTTTTCCCTTGGCCATTTTTGGTAGAGTCAAAGGTGGAACGGAGTAAAAGTGAGGTGTGGGTGTCTCCCCCAATTTTGGTAAGGAATCTTGTTTGAATTTCAAAGCTCACATGTCTCCAATCTTGGTTTAGAGTTTTCGGTTTGGCTTGGGAGAGTGTGAGGGCGAGAGTCTTCTATCCCAAACACGCAAATCGAGTCCCGAAATTAGTTCTCGAGACTTAGTTTCCCGATTCCCGCTCTCTCGATTAGTTTTGATTTTCGAAAATCCAAGGAAGGGTGTCGCCATGTCAATTTAGTTTCCAAAATTTGATTTCAGGTTGGAAATCCATTTCATGAGTTTTAAATTCGAATTTTTACGAGTTTTCCTTGAAATACCCGATTTAAATCCGTTTGCAACTCTTTTATCCGAAATTTATGATTTTGAAAACCCGAGCCTTTACACGGGATTATCGCAAATCCCATTGGGAAATATTTATTTTTAGATATTTATTATAATTTACATCTTTTTATTGCATTTAATTTATTTCATTTTTCAACGGGTCAACTTTGGGCCCAAGCCAAAGCCTTGAGCCCAAAGAATAAACTACGGGCCCAGTGAGAAGGAAATTGCAAATTGCTGTGATTCTGTCTTCTATCCCATATGCATAATTCTTCTACAAAAGTAGTAGGCGATCCTTATTTGCATCATTGAAGCGAAAGCCAATCATATTGTGAATTTGGATTAATTATGAAGTTGGATAGTAACTCTTAGGGTTTATGCGAGAGCCTCTAAATCCCCTAATTGTTAGTAACGAAAGTTATTTGACGGAAAGGCATCATCTTTCATGAATTTGGCATAAGTCTTATATGGTTATTGTTGTGGCATGAATCCCCGATCTTGGAGGTTTTTAGTTTATTGATCTTATAAAAATCGGAGTTTTTATTCTGTCCATCTTTCCTTCATCATTCTTAATTTCTTTGGACACTTTTTCGACAAAAATTGGTGACGTTTACAGTTTCTGCGAAGACTCGACATCGACTGCAGAGGTCGATATGGAGTGGCTGACCCGATATCGAGTGTTTTACTCGACGTCGTCTGTTGCTTTTGTCTTCTGCAGGAATTTGCTGGAAATCGACTGGAACTGTAGTCGATATCGAGTGATCTTTTGGAGTCGAAATCGAACGTGATTGTAGGCTTAGTAACCGCTGACTTACCTCCTCGTGGATTCGATCCTGAATACTCTACTACTACATCGAGAGGGAATCTTGTAATTTTATTTGCTTGGACAGGGAGTTGGTCATGTTTATATTTTATTGATATTTTATTTCGAACTAGCATCCCTCCCTAACAAATTTTGGCACCGTTGCTGGGGAGGCAATCAATCGCGCCTTAAACTTTTTCTCACATTCTTTTCTAGTGCTGATTTTGCAGGTTTATGCGACACTCTGATCGCGAACCTATCTTGGAAAGTCATGACGAGCCCAAACGTTTCCTCCACCTTCAAAACGGAGCTATCCGAATCATGGTGGAGAACGAGACACAGGCTCAAATCATAGAGCGATTGAGGAAGAAGATTGAGGACCACAATGCCACCATTGCCAATGAAAGGGCAACTGCAGCTACATAGAGAGCTCGCACTGATAGAGAGGAGGATGCACGCAGACAAGCCCCAGAGAGGCTCAATCAATGTCCACAGACGGCGATGCAATACATGCACCCGCCACTCCACGTTCCTGAATCTGCGATTCTAATTCCTCCCCCTAATTATGAAATTAAAATTAACTTCCTTTCTGAAATTAAACGCAATACTTTTGAAGGAAGATCTAATGAATATCTTAGACTGAAATATTTTAAATGGTCTCTTGCAGGGAAGGCATTGCAATGGCTTGAAAGCTTGGCTCCACACTCGCTGAGGACATGGGCAGAGGTGAAGGATGCGTTCCTAAACAAATTCTTTCCTCTCTAAAAAACGGAGATGCTGCGACAAAGGATCACGACTTTTAAACAAAAGCCTGGCGAGAAATTGGCGCAGGCATGGGAGCGCTTTAAGGACTTATTGAGATCATGCCCTACCCATGGGCAACTACCTTATGTCATCCAGGAGATCTTCTACAACTCCCTTGATGCGCCGAATAAGGAGAGAATCAATTCGTACACCTCCTATCGGTACATTGAGCTTACACCTACAGAGGCCTGGGACACAATTGAGAGGCTTGTCAACTTCGAAAACACATATGGGACTGTTGTGGCCTATGACTTAAGGCATGCCCCATCTATGCCACTTTATGAGCCTCCAAAGGAGATCGATCCTGATGTGTGGCAACAATTCCACAATAATCAAACACGCCGCCTGCAAAAGCAAGTTAGGTTCCTCTCAAATAACCAAGCTTGCTAGGAATGTGGTTCTACTAGGCATAACACCAACGCCTGTCCACATCTTGAGCAAGTCAACATTGCAGAGACACATGAGGAAGCTAAGTGGACGAGAGGCCCCTATGGAGGGGGCAATCAGTAGTATTGGGGGGGATCAAAGGTTCTATCAACCTCAGCATCAACAGAGGGATCCCCCACCTTATAGAGCACCAGGGCACCCTGAGTGGGAACCAAGGAAGGATGACCTGCACATCATCCTAGATGAGATGCGGAGGAACCACACTAAGTTTAAACAAGCCAATAACTCAGTCCATACTCAGCTGCAAGGCATCAACTCTAGGCTCGGGGAGATCGACATTTGGAAGAAGAACATGGAGACCCAAATGGGTCAATTGGCTTAACAAATTCCCAAACCATCAGGATCGCTGCCAGGATCTACTGTGCCCAATCTTAAGGGCAAAACTACTAGTCAAATAGCGGCTATGAATTTAAGGAGTGGGCGTCAACTGCGAATGCCCGAGCAAAAAGCGGTGGAGAAAGCCACAGAAGAGACTTGATATCGACTCACCCAGTCGATATCGACCAAGATGCAGTCGACGTTGAGTCCCCTTTACTTGATGTCCATGCAAAAGCTGAATCCTACCAGAAATCGACTCCTTCAGTCGATATCAACCAGACTCTACTCGATGTCGACTCAACTCCAGCCGCAGTGAAGAAGAACGTGCTTCCATTCCCTAAGAAAACTTTGAAGGACCCGACGGAAAAGAAGTTCTAGCGCTTTGTGAAGATGCTTCAAGGGTTCAATGTAACAATTCCATTCACTGAAGCTCTTCATGAGATGCCATCTTATGTAAGGTTCCTTAAGTACATACTAGGTAAGAAGTGATCAATTGCTGAGATCGTAGAGAAGTGCAGCAAGTTGGAGCTACCAGAAAAGAGGGCAGACCCAGGTAGGTTTTCTATCACTATAGGCTTAGGTCAACACCGATTTAATGCATTATGTGATTTAGGTGCTAGTGTTAGCGTTATGCCACTAACAATATGGCCGAAGGTAAAGATTGGAGCCTATGGATGCTAAACTTTTTATGGCGAACAACACGGTGGTTATTCCAACAGGCATGGTGGATGATGTGCCAGTGCAAGTAGGTAAGTTCTTTGTCCCTGCTGATTTTCTAGTTGTTGATATGGAATACGACCCTGCTTGTCCAATTATTTTAGGAAGGCCCTTCTTAGTAACCGTGGATGCAAATATAAGCGTAGGGAAAGGATTGCTCTCATTCACCATCAGCGATGAGGTAATAGAGTACGCCTTCAACAAGACGGTGAAGAAGAATGAAGGGCCTATGGAGGTAAAATCAATCGAAGGTGTCTACATCGCATGCGGGGAAGCTAAGGTAAGAAATATGACCCCCGAGGAGTTAGAGAAGAGGGCTATAGAAGACCAAGTGGAGGAAATCGTTGCAATCTTGAACGAAGGAACAAAAGCACCACTCGAAATCAACCCAAGTAAGTCGATATCGACTAACAAATTTCAAGATTCTGTGCCAGGTTTTAAGTATGGGGTCGATGTCGGAGTAGACCACTTGAAATCGAGTGCAGTAGTCGAAATCGACCGAAATTCAAAGCCGACATCGACTAAACCAGAAGTTGAAGGAGAGAAAAGCCACTCGATGTTGAGTAACCCTAGTCGATATAGAGTAGAATAGATCAAGCCGAATTCATCCACATCGACAGAACCATCAGGAGCAGAACAAAAGTCGATATCGAGTGACACTGGTCGATATCGGCTGGACTCACAGACAGAAAAGGAGAGCTATGAAAAGGTAAGCCAAGGTACGTATTCCTCTTTCTCAATTTCAATCAAGGATTTATCTCTATTTGGAAGAGGTTTGCCTTGGTATGTGCGCTTGTGTAGGGTATCCAGTGATGATCCAAGCAACTACGAAGTAGGAGATAAGTTGTATGTCTCCAAATCAAAGGATAATTGGTTTCCAAGTAGGTTCAAAACAAAGAAGATGGGTCCCTTTACAGTGAACAAGATCCATCCAGGCGGGATGCAGCTGCGAGACAAGAATGGAGTGTTATTTGAGGCCCGGTCTACATGGGCTCTGCAGATGCCGCCTTATGAGCATGAAAGAAGGCGTCGGCCTAGTGACTATAAAGTCTAAAGCTTGTAACAAGACCATTAGTTTTTAGGGTTTGGACATGTTGTTTTGAGACTTTATGTTTGGTTTTGGTTTTTTATTTTCTAACGAATTTCAGGAGAAGAAGCGCAAAAGATGACTCGATATCGAGTAAAGTACTCGATATCGACTGCGAAAGTCGATTTAGAGAGCTTCTGGTCGACCCGAGATCACCCTGAAGCTTAGAATCACCAGGAATCGAGTGAAACTAGTCAATATCGAATGGTATACTCGATATTGACTGCCCCTGCAAACTTCTTCAGCACCTGATTTTCGCTAAATTTTAGTAAGTTTCTTTCTTAACCCTAGTTCTTATACAGTGAGGACACTGTAATCTTTAAGTATGGGGTGGGGGAAAGGCTTACTTACATATTTTTAATCAATTTTGAGCATATTTTAAATTTTTTTATAGTTATGTCACTTATGCATACTTCTCCAATTGCATCATACATAGTTACTTTGGATATATCTATCTATATTCATCAAGTTAATCATGAGTATGATCCAAACTCGAAAAAAATACAAAAAAAAAAGAAAAAAAATCACCCCCATTAAAAAGTTTGAAAAATTGAATGAGTGTCATGGAGGCTTTAATTGAACTCGACGATGCAAAAGTAGATTCATTAGAGATATAACATGAAATTGCCTAGTAAAGGGAAGTCACAATGAAGTGCAAATTTTAGAGAAAACCATGAAAGAGAGGTAAAATTTGAAGTTGCTTTTGACATATGCATAATAAGATGATGGAGGACTTTATAATTTCCATACATGTGCTCAATCTCATATCCTAGCCTTACCTATGCAAATTTGCATTACACAAGCCCTATATGAGCTTTTCATCATTATTATTGTTCCACAATACATTACATATTGTCCATTTTTTTATACCTTATACCCTATCTAGGGACTATGTTGAGAATGAATGTCATCTTTGGAGTTGTTATATATTCTTGAAGTAATGGCAGGAATGAAAGAAATTTTGAATTATGGAAAATTTAATGAGTGAGAAAAAATCCGATCACCTTAGGAGATAAAGGTAGATCGACCCTGCTCGTTGATATATTAGTCCGGCGAGATGGGACACCAAGGTGAGGAGTCCAAAGTACTAAGTATCCGGGGCCATTCATGACACCTATATTTTCGACTCGTGAGAAGGCAGTGCTAAGTGATAGCGTCTATTTAGCAATGATTATAGGGCATGTTTGTGTTGGGTCTAGAGCATTTAAGTTAAGTATTTCATATACTTTTTAGCCCTTTTTGTTTAGTTTTGTGGAATCGGTGTCTACCACGGTTATATTGCAATTTCATGTGTTCCGGAGCGGTTTTGGTGTCGATTCAAGAGCTTAAGGAGAAAGAGATGATTCAAAGCTTTTTGGCAAGCCTGGGAATTGTTAAAAACGAGATACATGGATGAAATCAAGGAGATAAACCAAAAGAAGCGCGCAAGCTCAGCAAAGTTAAGCTCCAGGACCCACTCGGCCGAGTGGTGCAAGAGTGATGCAAGAGTGGTGCAAGAGTGAACAATCCAGGAACCACTCGATTGAGTGCAGAAACCACTCGAGTCTTACTCTGGTCGAGTGCATTACAGAATATGGTTCACAGAGTCGACTCGACCGAGTGCAGAAACCACTCGACCGAGTGTTTTATGTGTTCGGAATTTAATTCATTTTTTATCAAAAACGGGGGGAGTTCGAAAGGTTTGAGTTCAGACAGTGGAGGGCCGAAAACGGGGGGAGTTCTTGTGGGGATTTTAAAAAAAACTTTGGTGGATTCTAATTGGAAACTTGTTGAATTCTTCGTTTTTGGTAAATCTCTTTCCTTCTTCTTGTAGAATCATGTTTGCTTTGTTGAATTTGAATGAATTGAGCATGAAATTCTCCATGAGTGGCTAGATTTCTTGTTCTAGGGTAGGGATTGTCCCGACAATGCGGAAATAGGCTTGTTCATCATATCTCTCGAATGATTCTGAATTAGATTGTGGTTTTAATCATGTTGTGCTTATTCTGATTGATGCGAGTCGATTAGATCCAATTTAGGGTTTGAAATCGAAAGACTATAAACCTAAATTGGAATTTAGATGGTGATTTGAGACCAAAAGGCGATTAGGATCCATCGTAACTACGTGATTAAACCCGAAGGCGACGTTAGTGTGATTATTGCCTAATACTCTACGAACTTAATGGGTCTAAATCAGTTGCTTGAGTCCAAAAGGAGAATTGCTAATAGATTAAGGCACATTCGCGCTAAACCCGAAAGGGGATGCGCGATTACCTTAGATAACCTACCTCCACAATTTGATTTCGAAGTCACTCGAACGAGAAAATATTTGTTTTGCCTATTGATGATGCATTGTTGGTAAATCCTTAGCCCTAGACGCCTTCCATATATATATATTTCTTAACACTTCATCGGTTTTCCTGGTTACTTTATATACGCATTCTTAATCTGCTTATTTATTTTGAACTTGGTTGAACTAGCTCGAATTCACAATCGATATTCCTCCGGTCCTTGTGGATACGACACTTGATTACTACAACTGAACCCCATACACTTGTGGGTGTAGGTTTTTAGCCTATCACTAAGGTTAGAGAGGTAAAAACATTATATATAGTGAAACAAGCATTGAGCGAAGAGCGAAAGGTGAGAAATATTATGAAGAAGGAATGTGGAATGAAATTTTGGAAAGAAAGTTTATTTCCCCGGATTTAACACCACATGGCAAAAAATTAGCCCACTTTAGCCTTTTACCAATCTACTCTTCCAAACGTTTGCAAAAGTCCTCTTGATTATTAATGCTTTGTCGCGTACGAAATTGTATTATGCATATAACCCTCCTTTTGTGAGTATGATGTTGCTTTTATTCATAGGCATGGAATGGTTGACATTATTACCTTTTCGAGAATGGAAATTGATTGTAGGGACATATAAAAATGAATCTATGATGTTGAGGGTTTAATTTCTTCCCCTGAATGACCGCTAAAAGTATTGCTTGGGGACAAGCAAGCTTAAGTATGGGGTGTTTGATGTGGGCGCAAATTGCCATATTTTTGATATACTTTTACTTCGATTTCATCTATATTTTCATGCATATTGGTTGGGAAAGCATAGGATTAGTGTAGTTTATGTTTATTTGCCAATTATAGAGGTCTACACGAGTTCTTGTGTTATTTCGCAGAAATCGAGGCAAAATTGGAGCAATTTGGACAAGAGAAGAAAAGCTGGAAAATTACTCGAAGTCTAAAGAGGAGTCGAAATCGACCTAATGACTCGACATCGAGTGGATTTGAACACCAGAAATCGAGCCAGGAGAAGAACTAGATAGCTCGACACAGACTGGTCGATATCAACTGAAGCTGTTGATATTGAGTGCCCCAAATCGAGTGAAAAGATAGAGTTCGAGTGCAAATCCGAGGTCGAGTAGAACTGGCTATACATTCAAGCTTTCCTATGAGGTCTAATTAAATGTGTTTGTTACCTGGGATTAAGCTTCACAAACGTATGAATCAAAACCCTAGCAATGATGTAATTCTAACAAGGTCGCGAATCAAGATAGAATCAACACCATCAAAAAATTAAGCACAAAAAAGTTGAAGTAGATAATAGAAATGAACTAGAATTCCAAACTCACAATTCAACAAAACCAAGTCTTGATCGTAGGCAAAACACGACGAGTTTAGTTGCTCATGCTTCTAAACGTTGTCTCTCAATTCTCCAAAAGTCAAAGACAACATCAAACACTCAAAATAGGTCTTTTATATAACCCTAATTACCGTCATGAAACAATGAAAACCATTCTTAAATGAAAGAGTCTAACTTAGGAAAGTTAGAGAATCGGCGCTGAATCGGCCCAACAAGGCCGCGACCAGGACGCAGGCACGGCTTTTATAGTAGATCCCTTCTTTTGGCAACGGGTGCTGCCTTGGTGGCCGCGGGCATGACTTTTCTGGGCTCTTTGCTCTCTTCGCCGCTGGTTGTGGCTCTCCTTCCGTGTACTTCTTTTCCTCTTCCTTGTGCACTTCACTTGACTTCTCTAGCTCGATTTCACCTCCATATGGTCTATAGCCCTCTCATGATTGACCTCCTTACTACTTCGAATCTACAATATGCAATTATGTAATAAACTTGTGTAGATTCCGAACTTAACCACCAAATGAGCAAATAAGTGAACTAAGCAATTAGTATGCAATATATACATCTAATTGACCCTAAAACTACTCTATAATGCCTATCTAAATATGCATTATCAAACTCCCCCACACTTAGCCTTTTGCTTGTCCTCGAGCAAAACAAAGCATTTGTGACTCATTCATCACACAAACACCATCCTTCATGCAATAGCCTCATCAAAAGCAATATCTCAACAAAGTGCAAACATAGGCAAAGCAAACAAACGTCCTAGCATGTATTTTAGTGATCAAGTAGCCCGCATGCTCATCTATCCAACCTCACCGGGACTAAAGTGTTTTCACTCTCACTCAAGTGTTTAGGCTAATAAAATAACACTCAAACTCCATCCAAGTGCAACAAGGCTACATAAGAATTGAAATTGAATCAAAATTGCCATTGTGAATATCATTACTAGCGAGAATCATCATGTGGTGCTTGTAAATCCGAGAACTAGAATCTACTACACTTCTATAATTACAACAATCTCTAACCATCAAACTCTAAGCTTAAAAACAACTCAGGCAAAGAAACTTTCCTTCAACCACAATATCTTCCAACTCACAGCCAAACAAATGAAGTAGTTCTTTTATTGCACATAATGTGTGTGTATATATATATATATATATATATATATATATATATTCCATTCTCAAAGCACATTCAACACCACTTCAATCAATCTCTAACCAAATCTACTCCTAGTTTCCGGATGGGTTAGGCTATAATTAGCTAGGGATGATCTTTGTGGAGCTACAAACAATAGGCTAAAACGCTCAAAAGGGCTTCAAGCAATGAAAATAACGTAAGGTAGATATGGAAAATATAAGGCTAAAAAGAAATATGCCTTAATCATATGAAACCCACCAATAATGAACATAAGAGTGCAACCAGGGCATAGATAAACAAAATCAATTCTAAGAGGTAGAAGCATTGGAGAGTATTCACACACATGAACAAAAGCAAACTGACTCAATGAAGTGTAGTCCCAATAAGGCTAAAAATCAACTCACAAGGGTAAATTTTTGTTAGATTTCAGTCATGCCTAGGAACTTAGATTATACATGCTCAATCATGTTTTACCTTACTATGTTTCACACAAAAACCACATATAGGACAAGGCTAGAACAATTCAAACATATCATGGGACTTATATGATCATACTTCCAAATAGATTTTGAGGACCACTAGGCTAGATTGTTGTTTAGATAATGACATATGCTATGCAAATGTTTGATTTTTTTTTATTTTTTCAAATTTTTTACAATATGCATTTTACTCCACTAAATTGAACTTAAGAAATTTTCACGGCCTAAAATGGAACCTATGAATATCATGCAACTAATATGAAATATGTGACGCAATACTAATTTGTACATTAAACCCCTCCCCCACACTTGAAACCTTCATGTCCCAATGAAATCAAAGACAACAACAAAAATAAAAAGAATAGGGGAGAAGGAGAATAATACTTACAAGCTCACTGGTATGGCGGAGGTGGAGGTGTGTGTTGGTAAGGTGGGAACCCTAAATAAGCATAGCGGTAGAACTCCTCCTGACGTCGCTGCATGAGCTCCATAGCCTCCTCTTGGTGACAGCAATACTCCGCTCGATGGCGAGCAAGCTCTGCCTGACGGTCATGGACTGTGGTAATGTCCACTGATAAACGATGCACATCCTAACGTAAATAGGAGAAATCCTGTTGTAAGTCTTGTTGGTTCTCCCATAACCCATGCTGCTCAATCCTCAGCAACTCCAACTGTCTACTAAGACCCCATAAGGAAGGCTCATTCCCTCTAGAAGTGCCTGAAAAACCAACACCCCCATTAGATGGTCCTGTTTGGAAATCCATGTGCTCTCTTGGTGGATCATCCTCATTCACCTGGTCATCATCCTCTTCCTGCATACCCTCCTTTTGCTCATCACAGTCTGGCCCATATCCAAGAGCAGGGTACCCTTGAGGGTCCTCATGAGGTATGAAGAAATCCGTTGTTGTTGGTCCAAAAGAAAGGGGCCTAGGTAGCTTGATCTTGTGGACGTTGTTCTTCCCCGCTTGCCAAATGAAAGGAGCGCTATTCCCAACTAAGTGATTCACCCTCCTCAAGGCGGCCAAATCCAGACGATAATTGTCACCAAGGGAGTCCTGGAGGTCGGCAGTGTCAACCCTATGCTCCCATGCAATCAATGTAATGAGACCTCCGAAACCAATAGACGTCGCCTTCTTCCTTTTGTCCTCACCTATAATCTCCTTACAATGGGTTAGGAACAACTCCACCCAGTCCGGCACATGCTCGCTCTCTGGAGTCAAACACCATAGGTACAACAAGGCATGTAAAGACACCTTGTTGATTTCTGCTTGACCAAAGAAGGTGTTATTCAACACCTTGTGACAAAGTTGCAATGATGGATGGAGGATGCTGGAGTTGTATTCCCCCACTTTCGGTTGCATAACAAGTCCCGTTGCCGCATGCTAAAAATCAAAAGGGGCCTCTGACTTTGGAATCAAGAACCAAGACGCGGTGGCCTCCTTGGAGACCCCAAAAGCATGAGCTAACCTCTCTCTATCCGATTTGTGAGCCTTACCCTTAAGCCGGAACTCGACGTCGCCACTTTGCTTGATTCTCAAAGTGCACAAAAATTCTCGGACCAAACTTGGATGGGTAGGTGCATTCTTTGTCAGAAAATTTTTCAAACCCCCTTCTCCATCAATTGGCGCAAAGTTGGCTCAAGCCCAAGCACTCGTAAAGTGGGCACATCGAAAAACTTAGTTGACAACAACTCACGTCCCTCAAATTAAGTCCACTTTTTCTTTTGTTCACTCATCATTCCATGAGATCTAGCCATTCTAATCACTTAACAATGGACTCGGAAGAATGGAGCAAGAGGCACTTACAATGGAAGAGCGTAAAAAATGAGCCAAAAGGAAACTGTAGGACCAAAGCCGCGGGTGCTGCTGGGAGGGCCGCTGCCGAGAATGGGAGCTACTGGAATGGCCGCGGGCGCGGCTTCCTGGGCCGTAGGTGTGACTTTTCTGGGTGGCTCCGGCTGCGCTTTTTTCCGCTCCGACATCGGTGCTGAAGCTTCGTAACTGAAGATTTTCGGGACAAAAGATGAAACTTCGCCGATTTGATGTGCTTACAAACTCCGATCGTCGTAATGTGGATGGATTTAGGGTGTTTTGTGATGGAAAGTTGTGGGGGATGATGAAGATAGGTTGTGAATGGTGGATGGTGGATGGTGGAACCCAAAGGTGGTTCTTTTATGATTGAAACGACGAACGGAGTGCGTAGTTGCGTATATTGGGGGCGGAAACACCGGAAAACGGGCTCGGTTTTTTTATTTGAGGATGGGAGGGTGGAGATTGTGGTGGGTGGTGTTGGAGGTTGGAGGTGCTTCAATGGAGGATGCTTGGGGGAAGAAGAAGGAAAGAGTATAGAAGAAAATAGAATATGGAAAAGGAGAAGAAGAAAACAAAATAGGGGAAGAGGGTGTTCTGATTTTGGCATGGGTTTTCAGCAGGTGGGCCCACGGAATATGCAGCCTTTCCGAGCATATTTTTTATATTTAGATCCAAAGGCCGCGGGCGCGGCTTCCCCAGATTTGCAGGGGGTGTGGCTCTTCAGTTGTGTTTCCCCTTCCTTCTTCCATCTTTCTTCCCTGAAATGTTAGCCCACTATGCCAAAAAAAAACAACTACCTAAACTCTAAACTAGTCCTAATTATGCTGAAAAAAACAATAAATAACTATGAATGAAAACGAAGTTTAGTCTACTTACCTCGGGTTGCCTCCGGAGAAGCGCCTTTTTTTTCTCATCGTTGGCTCGACGTTATGGCTCCTCACTAAGCGTCTTCAGCTGTCTCTTGAAGAGCAATCTCCTCTTCTATATCTGCAGAGAATCCGTCAAAATAAAGTTTAAGCCTATGACTATTTACCTTGAACACGGCGCCACTCTTCTCATATTTGATATCCACCGCTCCATGGGGGAAGATGTGGACTATGATGTTTGGGCCTGCCCAGGGAGAGCGTAGCTTTCCTGGGAAGAGTGTAAGGCGTGATTGATAGAGAAGGACTTTATCCCCCACCTTGAAATCCTTCCGCAAGATATGCTTATCGTGCCAAGCTTTGGTCTTGTCTTTGTAGTTGACGGCGTTGTCATAAGCATCCCATCTCAATTCCTTCAACTCTTGAATTTGAAGTTTTTGGAACTAGCCAACTTCATTGACTCTCATGTTCCATTCCTTCACCGCCCAATAAGCGTTATGTTGGAGCTCGACTGGAAGATGACACGCTTTTCCATACACCAATCGGTATGGTGACATAACAATTGGGGTCTTATATGCCGTACGATTAGCCCACAATGCGTCATCCAATTGCAGACTCCAATCCTTACGATTAGGGGCAACCGTCTTCTCTAAAATTGTCTTAATCTCGCGATTTGACACTTTGGCTTGCCCATTGGTTTGGGGGTGATAGGTAGTGGACACCTTTTGCGTCACATGGTATTTCTTGAGTAAGGCACTCACCGTCTTGTTGCAAAAATGTGTCCCCCTGTCGCTTATCAATGCTCGTGTTACATCGAATCTAGCAAAGAGATCCTTCAAGAACCCTGTAACAACTCGTGAATCATCAGTTTTGGTGGCTTTTGCCTCCACCCACTTGGAGACATAATCCACCACAAGCAATATATAAAGGTTCCCAAATGAGCTAGGGAAAGGCCCCATGAAATCAATGCCCCAAACATCAAATATCTCACAAAACATCAAGCGCATTTGGGCCATTTCATTCTTGCCTAACAAGTTACCTACTCGTTGACATCGATCACAAGTTTTACAATAAGCATGAGCATCACGAAAGATATGAGGCCAAAAGAAACCTGAATCAAGCACTTTCCTAGCGGTTTTTCGTGGTCCAAAGTGACCACCAAAAGCATGTGAATGACAAAACTCAAGGACAGAAAGTACCCATCGTCAGGAAGACATTGACGAATTACCTGATCCGCACAATGCTTCCATAGGAATGGGTCATCCCACACATACTATCGAGCATCGTGAAAGATCATGTCCTTCTTGGTCTTTGGGTAGTTTGGCGAAAACACTCCTGACACAATAAAATTTACTATATCAGCATACCATGGGTTAGGAGTGTGCGCCGCCATTAACGACATCATCGAGAAGTCAAACTCCTCAGCTACAGGGATGGTCGCGGGTGCGGCTGCAGAGGCCGCGGGCGCGGCTATTACAGTAGATGAAGTGGCTGATTCTCGAGGAAAGCCGCGGGTGCGGCTGCCTAGGCCACAGGCGCGGCCTTCTGACGTCCCCGAAATCTGCATCAAACTCTCATCAAGGAATTCGCCAAGAATCATTGGGCGTTCTCCAACTCTGTTCACATGTAATATTCGGCTTAGATGGTCAGCTACAAGATTCTCCGTGCTCTTTTTGTCCTCGATCTCCACATCAAACTAACTCAAGAGAAAAATCCACCGGATCAACCTGGGCTTGGCTTCTTTCTTCGTCAAAAGATAATGAAGTGTTGCATGGTTAGTGTAAACAATTACCTTAGCGCCAAGTAGGTAGGGTATGAACTTCTCCAATGCAAACACCACGGGTAGGAGTTATTTCTTCGTGGTTGTGTAATTCCTTTGAGCTCCGTTCAACATCATGAATGCATAGTAGATGACATGTGAGACTCTCTCAATCTTTTTTCCAAGCATAGCTCCCACAACATAGTCACTCGAATCGCACATCAACTCAAAGGGTTTCGACCAATCCGAAGCTTGAATGATAGGTGCACTTGTAAGCCTAGTTCTCAACTCATTGAATTCCACCTTACATTTGTCATCAAATTCAAATATTGTCTCCTTTTTTATAAGTTCACATAATGGTGCAGTAATGTTCGAAAAATCCTTGATGAACCTGTGATAGAAACCTGTGTGACCAAGGAAAGAGTGAATTTCTCACACGTTAGTAGGATAGGGCAAGGATTGAATGTTATCAATCTTTTCCTTATCAACTTCAATTCCCTTTCGGGAGACAATGTGACATTTTTTAGAATTGAGGACCAAATTGGTCTCTACACATCTCTTGAGCACTAATGTTAGATGATGTAAGCAAGAATCAAAATCATTTCCATGAACTGTGAAGTCATCCATGAAAACCTCTATAAAATCTTCAATATACTCAGAAAATATGCTTACCATACACCTTTGGAAAGTACCGGGTGAGTTACATAATCCAAATGGCATTCTGCGGTATACAAATGTGCCAAAAGGACATGTAAATGCCATTTTATCCTGATCCTCTGGTGCAATGGCAATCTGGAATTACCCTGAGTAGCCATCGTAGAAACAATAAAAAGAGCGCCCAGCAAGGCGCTCAAGCATTTGATCAATGAAAGGAAGGGGAAAGTTGTCCTTACGAGTCACCGCATTCAGCTTGCGGTAATCAATACATACTCTCTAGCCTGTTTGGACTCGTATTGGGACTAGCTCACCCTCCTTGTTCTCTACCACAGTGACACCTCCTTTCTTGGGCACCACTTGTGTTGGACTCACCTAGTTGCTATCGGAGATGGGGTAAATCGTGCCAGCTTGAAGGAGTTTCAGCACCTCCTTCTTCACCACCTCCATAATTGGTGGGTTGAGCCTCCTTTATGGTTGTTTGGATGGCTTGGCTCCTTCTTCTAATGAAATTCGGTGCATACACATGGCAGGACTGATCCCTTTGATGTCTTCTATTGTCCACCCAAGGGCTTTCTTGTTCTCCTTAAGCACCGCAACTAACCTCTCCTCTTGGTTCTGATTGAGCTTGTAGGATATGATGACAAGCAATGTATCACCATCCCCCAAGAATGCGTACTTGAGGTGATCTGGCAAAGGTTTGAGATCAACTTCAAGTGCCTACACAACAGAAGGAAAGAGCTTTTCCTTTGGAAGAGTTAGTTCAAACGACCCCCATTGTAGGGAGAAGTATAAAATGATTGAGCCTCTAGCTCCATCAAGGTTTCCTGCAAGTTAGTAGGAATAGAATAATCCATGGAAAGCTCATTCAGAGGAGCTTCTAAAACCACCTGCAGGTCATCATCATTGCTAATCTCAAACATATCTTCAACGCATGGCTCTATAACATCAAGAAACCACAATGAGTGATAATCCGAAGGGAATTTTATGGCATCAAAAATACAATATTCTACCTTTACACCATCGAACTCTATAGTAAGAGAGCCTGCATAGACATCAATTTCCGTTCTGGCGGTCCTTAAGAAAGGCATACCTAAAAGAATTGGAGCTTTTGGAGAGCCGTGTTCCATATCCAAAACATAGAAATCAGTACGAAAGATTAAAGAATCAACCATCACAAGAACATCCTCAATAAAGCCTCTAGGATATAGGTGAGAGCGATCCGCTAATTGAATCACTACTATTGTTTCATGCAAGGTTCCAAGGCCTAAAGACTTATAAAGAGAGTAAGGTATCACATTGATGGATGCTCCTAAGTCCAACATAGCTTTTTCAAACTTAGTCTCACCTATTTTACAAGGAATAGCGAACATACCTGGGTCACTACACTTCTCGGGCAAACGTTGTCTAAACATAGCGGATACATGCTCACTCACCTATGCTTTTTGCTTTCCCTTCAACTTCTGGTTCCTCTTTATTATGCATAGTTCTTTTAAAAACTTAGCATATCGAGGAATACTCTTAATGAACTTGAGAAGCGGAATGTTTACCTCACATTTGCTAAAAGCCTCGAAGATCTCTCTATCGCTCTCTAGTCGTCTAACCTCCTTCAAGGCATGTGGGAAAGGTGGGACAGGCTGGTATTCTTTCAGATGTGACGTTTCGGATGCATGTTCATTCCCAGACAGAGGGCCACGGGTGCTGCTTTGGTCGGCCGCGGGTGCGGCTATTACAGTAGCTTCACCAGGCTTGGCCGTAGGCGCGGCTTGGCTCGCCGCGGGTGAGGCTTCTTCACGGTCCCCCATCTCGTACTTTTTCGCTTTATGAACTTGATAATCTTCATCCTACCCGTTTAAAACCCTTTTTTCACCTTGAGGATTGTCAACCAGTTCCTTGCCACTCCTAAGTGTGATGGCGCTGGCGTTTTCCTTTGGGTTTACCACCGTTTGTGATGATAGGTTCCCAGAGTCTCGGGCTTGAAGTTCGCCCACGGTTTGAGCCAGTTGGCTCACTTGTTTCTCTGTTGCCTTCAACGCCTGTTCCAGTTGAGTATTCTGGCCTAAAATAGCTTTGAGGGTGTCCTCAATAGATGAGTTTGCCTGCGGAGGAACCCTTTGTCGATTATCATACTGTTGTCTGAATTAGGGTCCTCCCTACTGATTCAATGGAGGTTGTTGTTGAAAATTGTTCCTTATACCATAGCCTTGTGGGTAACCTGCATTGAAATTATTTGCATTAAAATTATTAGCAATATTACCATACCTTTGGCTTTGTGGAACAAAATCTCCCATTGCGTTCAACTCAACACTTGGCTCCTACAGCATGGGACAAGCATCCATGGGGTGGGTTGGATCATAATAGAGCTCACACGCTTTGAGTTGCTGTGGGGTTCCTTGAAGCATAAACCTCTTCATCATCTCCTTCATCTTTGCCATGTCACTCTACAGAGTAGAGGTTGAATCAATTGCTAACACTCCACGTGTGCGAGTGCTTTTGCTGAATTGCCGAGAGCCCTCAGAAAGCTTTTCGAACACCTCCCAAGCGTCAACAGGTGTTTTGTTCAAGATACTTCCTCTGCAGCAAGAGTTCACCATTTTGCGCTCCTCATCAGTGAGCCCATTAAATAAGAATAACACAAAATCCTTCTTAGAGAAACAGTGGTAGGGGCAGCTGGCACATAGCTTCTTAAAACGCTCAAAGTACTCATAGATTGTCTCTGTAGCTTGTTACTCAATGCTGTTGATATCCCTTCTCAAGGCATTAAACTTAGTAGCAGGAAAATACTTTGCCAAAATGACCAGCTTCATCTCAGTCCAAGTAGGTATACTGTCGGGTGGCAAGTAGAAGAACCACTCGTTAGCGGTATCCTTCAATGAGAATGGAAATGCTCGCAACTTGATTTGCTCCTCTGTGACATTCTCTGGCTTCATCCCCACCACTACTGTGTCAAACTCCGAAAGGTGCTTATGGGGGTCTTCACCATTCAACCCATGGAACTTGGCAAGAAGATGAATCACCCCAGACTTCAACTCAAATGTGACTCCTTCTCCTAGTGCAGGAAATTGTATTGCCAGGGGTTGTTGTGCCAAGTCATGCGCAGTAATCTGCTTCAGTGTCTGATTAGCTAAAACCATCTATATAGTATCTTCTTCTCCTTGATTGAATGGTAATTCGTGAAAGCTATCGCGAGTATCACGCCTCAACCTGAATAGAGTTCTCTTGATTTCTGAATCCAAAGACAATAGAGATGAGTTAGTAGAACGGATGCGAACCATATACGTGATCCACACCTAAGTTAGTGTTAGCGGAGGAAGAATTAACTTAAACAAATATAATATAAATGCAAACCGATCCTCTATCCGTGCAAATAAATTACAAGACTTTCTCCCGTTGTAGTGGAAGGAAATCTAGATCGATCCACGAGGAGGCGGGTCAGCGGTGCCTGAATAGTCTCTACGAACTCTGTGCAAGTCGACCAGAAGCCTCGATATCGAGTTGATCAGTCGATATCGATTAGGACAGTCGATTCCTAGTGACGACGTCGATATGGAGAGAAACCTGCGAAGAAGAGAAAACAACAAAAGAACTCGATATCGACTGGAATGGTCGATTTCGAGTGGGTCAGTAGCTCTATCGACTAAGAAGACTGTCGACGAAGAATCGCTCGATGTAGGGTGGTCGTAATCGAAAAAATTGGTCGATATCGAGCGGCTCTCAATCGATTTCGATTTGCAGAAAACAAAGAAATAAAGAAAAAGAAATAAAAGCAGCAGATTTTAAGGGTTTTAACTTCAATAAACTAAAGGGCTCCTAGGATAGGGATTCATCACGACGGTAACCATTCATGTATTATGACCAATTCATATAAAAGATTAACCTTTCCTCAACGCCAATTAGGGATATAGAGGCTCTCGCATAAAAACCTAATTGTTTCTACCTTTTTCATAATTAGGGTTTATGTCAACTTTCGCATCCAAAACCTAATTACTATCCAAATTCACATATATAATCCACTTTCGCTTCCTATAAGGTAAATAAGGAATGATCCTAAACTTGCATAAAGGATTGAGCGTGGGGTAAAAGAAGAGATCGCATAATCAAATATAGAATAAGCGTACTTACATGGCAACCATCGGGCTCACCCCGACCCTAGAAGTGGGATGACTACTCGCTCTTCATCGCAACAAAGATATTTGATTGAAAATAAGAAACTTGCATTAAATTTAAACCTTCGAAGTTTTACAAATCAACACCGGCTCTCACAAACGCCAAACCCTAAAACTTCTCTCTAACTATCTACTTCTCTAGCTATTGTTCTGTATTTGAATTTATAACTTGAATGAATAAAAATCAGCCCCCTAGGGCTTTATTTATAGGCTATTAATCCTCGTTATCCAATACAAGGAAATTAGATCCTATCTTCTATCTAAACTTTATCCAAACAAGTAGGATAGATCTTTTATTTAGTTAAAAATCTAAAATAACTAATAGAAACCATAGGGTAAAAAGGAAACTACCCTTAACACATAACTTTATCTAAAATAGAGGATAAACCGTGGCTTATGTAGGTAGAATTGCAATCTTTGTGTCGAAAAGCGCGTCCAATCCGTGTCGAAATCCAGTCGATATCGACCAGATAGGTCGACATCGACCTCTCTGTTTCTTCTCAATGGGCTTCATTCCACTTGATTTCTGGGGCTTAGTCGATATCGAGTGTTATCCTGTGCTGGTGTTCTTGGTCTGTCTCGACACTCAGAGTCTATGTCAATGCTTCAGTCAATATCGACCAGATAGGTCGATTTCGACCACTTTTCTGCTTTACTTGGCTTCTTCGTTTTGACTCCAATTTCGCTCCAATTCCTACATAATTAGACCAAAACTTGTGCAGACTCTATTTCTTGCACGTTATCTCATTCTACACAAATTTGCACTATTTTTCAACCTTTCCTTTGGGAATTGAATCAAATATGAAGTCAAAAGATGCAATAAAAAGGACTCTAAATATGTACATCAGTTAGCAATTAAACACACAAAGTAATCAAATGATAGCTCCCCAGCAACGACACCAAATTTTGACAGGACAAAATCGTAGCGTTTTCCTATCAGAAGAATATCCAAACTAACCAACTAATATAACTAGTAAGTTCGGAGTCGATCCACAGGGAACTACTTTGACCTTATGTGTTATAACCACTAACTAGAGCAACCAAAGGGGTGTAGAGATGTAAATGTGAAAATGAATTAAAGAAGAAATTATGATGATGATTTTAGACAATGATTGATGAGATGTTTCACCTACGATTCTCAACATTGGTTTGTTTACTTGATCATAGTTCGTCCTTCTAGTTCTTTCTTTTATATCAACCACTCTTATCTTAATTTCAATAGATTGCATGCCCTATGAGTTCTAACAATCCCTTATTCCAAAGCAATCTTAATCACGGATCAAGGTTTAATCCTAGGAATAACATTAAGTCTTAAGATCTATAAAGCGTATAAGTAATATTAATTCCCTAAAGAACTAACATTTAACTTATAGTCAACTTCGTACACATTCAAGCTTTCCTATGAGGTCTACTTAAATGTGTTTGCTACTTGGGATTAAGCTTCACAAACGTATGAATCAAAACCCTAGCAATGATGTAATTCTAACAAGGTCGCGAATCAAGATAGAATCAACACCATCAAACAATTAAGCACAATGAAGTTGAAGTAGATGATAGAAATGAACTAGAATTCCAAACTCACAATTCAACAAAACCAAGTCTTGATCGTATGCAAAACACGATGAGTTTAGTTGCTCATGCTTCTAAACGTCGTCTCTCAATTCTCCAAAAGTCAAAGATAAAACACTCAAAATAGGTCTTTTATATAACCCTAATTACCGTCATGGAACAATGAAAACCATTCTTAAATGAAAGAGTCTAACTTAGGAAAGTTAGAGAATCGGCGCTGAATCGGCCCGACCAGGCCGCGGGCGCGGCTTTTACAGTAGGTCCCTTCTTCGGGCAGCGGATGTTGCCTTGGTGGGCGCGACTTTTCTGGGCTCCTTTCTCTCTTGGCCGCTGGTCGCGACTCTCCTTCCGTGTACTTCTTTTCCACTTCCTTGTGCACTTCACTTGACTTCTCTAGCTCGGTTTCACCTCCATATGGTCTATAGCCCTCTCATGATTGACCTCCTTACTACTTCGAATCTACAATCTGTAATTATACACTAAACTTGTGTAGATTCCGAACTTAACCACCAAATGAGCAAACAAGTGAACTAAGCAATTTGAATGCAATATATACATCTAAATGACCCTAAAACTACTCTATAATGCCTATCTAAATATGCATTAACAAACTCCCTCACACTTAGCCTTTTGCTTGTCCTCGAGCAAAATAAAGTATTTATGACTCATTCATCCCACAAACACCATTCTTCGTGCAATAGCCTCATCAAAAGCAATATCTCAACAAAGTGCAAACATAGGCAAAGCAAACAAACGTCCTAGCATGTATTTTAGTGATCAAGTAGCCTAAATGCTCATCCATCCAACCTCACCGTAAATAAAGTTTTTTCGCTCTCACTCAAGTGTTTAGGCTAATCAAATAACACTCAAACTCCATCCAAGTGCAATTAGCCTACATAAGAATTGAAATTGAATCAAAATTGTCAATGTGAATATCATTACCAGCGATAATCATCATGAGGTCTTTTATGGGTTGTAATGAGGCTTGGTAAGAACATTAAGGTAGGGAATAGTTTGGCCATGTAGTGTTTGTAAATCCGAGAACTAGAATCTACTACACTTCTATAATTACAACACTCTCTAACCATCAAACTCTAAGCTCAAAAACAACTCATGCAAAGAAACTTTCCTTCAACCACAATATCTTCCAACTCACAACCAAACAAATGAAGTAGTTCTTTTATTGCACATAATGTGTGTGTGTATATATATATTCTTCTTTTTCCTTCTTTTTTTTTCTGATCTTTTTTTCTTTTTTTTCTTTTTTTAAATATAAATAAATTAGAACCAACCTCAACTCAAAAGCTCAAAGTGAGAATTCACCCTTACATAATGATGTGCGCGCAAATTGCCATATTTTCTATGCACATATAAGCCCATTTTGTTATCTTTTGCATGCATATTAGTGGGAAAACATGGGATTAGTGTAGTTTATGCTTAAATATCAAATATATGGGTCTGCATGAGTTTCTATGTGATTTCGCAGAAAACAGGATAAAAATGGACAGATTTGGAAGAGCGGAAGGAGAACTCGAAGTCTTCTGAAGAGGTCGAAATCGACTGGGGACCTCGACATCGAGTGCATCAGAGACATAGGAATCGAGCAGGAAATGAAACAGACATGTTGACATAGAGAGGTCGATATCGACGTCTGAAAGTCGATATCGATGTTGCCAGATCGAGCTAAAAGATAGAAGTCGAGTGCCAATCCGAGGAGGAGAAGGAGAGCTCGAGATAAAGATTCACAGAGGTCGATATCGATGTTCATGGTCGATATCGATGTTTCCCAGCAGAGGAATCCGACTCAGATTTTGATAGAATTCTATCCGAAGCGTGCACGTCTATCCTAAAGTCGAGATTTCTTATCTTCAACACCAGAGCTATCATATGAAGGCTGATTTACCATAGAGTTTTAGCTTTTACTTTATTTAAGTTTTATCTTAGAGAATAAAGATAAAATTTCGAGTCTTTGGATAACAAAGTTCAATATCTATATATAGAGGCCGTTAGGGCTGAGTTTAGGCATCCAAGCATGTACAATTCCAGTTTTACATTGATTTTTAACGAGTTAGAGAGAGAGAGAGAGCCGAGTGAGTTGGAGAGAAGCGAGAGTGGAGTTTTGGCTTGTTCGGTTGTACTTTCTTTCAAAGTTTAATTCAAAGTAGTTTTCTTTCAACAATAATGATGGTGATGTGCATGATGAGGAGCAAGTAGTCAACCCACTTCTAGGGTCGGGGTGAGTCCGACGATAACGATGTAGGGTAAGTGCATCAAAGGTATGACTTTTATGCGATTCCGTCTTCTATCCTATGCATGATCCTTTGCGAAAGTTAGGGAGATTCATTATTTTCATTATTGAAGTGAAAGCCACTCATATTATGAACTTAAATTACTCATGAATTGGATAGTAACTCTTAGGAACTATGCGAGAGCCTCTAATCACCTAAGTGTTGATAACGAAAGTTATTTGACGGAAAGACATTAAATTTCATAACTTTAGCATAAAACTTGCATTGTTATCGTTGTGGCATGAAACCCCGACTTTGGAAGCTTTTTAATTAATTGAATTCAATATAAAAGCTTTAGTTTTGTTTCTGATCATCCTTCTTTACCATTCCACGTTCTTTAGACTCTTTTCCGACAATTGGTTACGAATTACAGTTTCTGTGAAAAACATCGGAATCGACTGTAAAGGTTGATATCGAGGTCTAACGTCGATATCGAGGTTTCTGCTCGACGCCTACTTTGCTGCTTTTGTCTTCTGCAGGAACTGTACTGGAAGTCGACCAGAACTGAGGTCGATATCAACCAGACACATCGATATCGAGTGTCTTCTGAGGTTGAAAGATTTGATCGTGAGTACAACAAGGGAAGCGCTGACATACCTCCTCGTGGATTCGATCCTGAATTACCCTACTACAACAAGGGAGGGGATTCTTGTATTATTTGTTTGGGACAGGGAGTTAGCCTAGTTCTGAATTGTTTAATTTGAATTATTTGAATCCCTACACACATCCCTCTAAGCGAACAAATTGGCGCCGTTGCCGGGGAGGCAATCAATCGCCACCTAAGTTTAATCACGATCTTTTTGGAGCTTCTTTTGCAGGTTTATGCGACGTTCTGATCGCGGACCTATCCTGGAACCAATCAACGAGCCTGGACATTTCTACCATCTTCGCAACAAAGCAATTCGCATCATGGCTGACAATGAGACACGGGCTGAGACCATAGAGCGGCTGAGGAAGGAAATCGAGGACCACAATGCTACGATCGCTGCTGAGAGGGCCGCCGCTGCTGCAGAGCGAGCCCGTGCTGATAGGGAGGAGGATGCGCACAGACAAGCCCAAGAGCGGCTAAATCAGTATCCATAAACGGCGATGCAATACATGCATCCGCCGCTTCATGTTCCTGAATCCGCTATTTTAATTCCTCACTCCAACTATGAAATAAAAATTAACTTCCTATCTGAGATAAAAACAAATACTTTTGAAGGAAGGCCTAATGAATGCCCCTGCAACACATCTCTACTTTTATGGACTTATGTGAAACAGTTGCAGATGGAGTAAATTTAGAGTATGTGTGATTAAAATCTTTTCGATGGTCTTTGGCAAGGAAGGCATTACAATGGCTTGAAAGTTTGGCTCCACGCTCGCCGAGGACATGGGCGGAGGTGAAGGATGCATTCCTGAATAAGTTCTTTCCACCTTCTAAAACGGCGATGCTGCGACAAAGGATCACGGCTTTCAAACAAAAGCTAGGTGAAACACTAGCACAGGCGTGGGAGTGATTTAAAGACTTGCTGAGATCATGTCCAACGCATGGGCAACTTCCATATGTCATCTAGGAGATCTTTTACAACGCCCTTAATGCGCCGAATAAGGAGAGGATCAATTCATATACCTCCTATCGGTACATTGAGCTTACACCAACGGAGGAATGGGAGACCATTGAGAGGCTCGTGAACTTTGACAACACCTATGGGGCTACTGCGGCCTATAATGCAAGGCCTGCCCCATCAATGCCACTATATGAGCCTCCAAGGGAGATAGATCCTGATGTGCGGCAACAATTCCACAACGATCAAACACGCCGCCTTCAAAAGCAAGTCAGGTTCCTGAGCAACAATCAAACTTGTCAGGAGTGTGGCTCAACAAGGCATAACACTAGTGCCTGTCCACATACTGAGCAAGTATCCATGGCGGAACAACATGAGGAGGTCAAGTGGACGAGAGGCTCCTATGGAGGGGGCAATCAACAATATTGGGGTGATCAAAGGTTCTATCAACAAAGGGATCCCCCACCATATAGAGCACCAGGGCACCCTGAGCGGGAGACAAGGAAAGATGACTTGCAAATCATTCTTGATGAGATGCGGAGGGCAAAACCACTAGTCATATTGCGGCGGTGAACCTAAGGAGTGGGCATCAATTACAAATGCCCGAGCAAAAAGCGGAGGAGAAGAAGCCAGAACAGACGTCGATATCGACCCCCCCCCCCGTCGATATCGACCAAGGTGACTTCGATGTCGACCTTCCAGTCGATGTCGACCCTGCTGCTGCATCACCATAGAAATCGACTCCTCCAGTCGATGTCGACCTTCCAGTCGATGTCGACCTCACTACAGCCGCGGGAAGGAAGAAGGTGTTGCCATTTCCAACTAGAAAGATGATTAAGGACCCAGCTGAAAAGAAGTTCCAGCGGTTCGTGAAGATGCTCCAAGGACTTAATGTCTCTATACCATTCACAGAGGCACTTCACGAGATGACATCCTATATAAGGTTCCTTAAGGACATCTTGGGTAAGAAGCGATCGCTCTCTGAGATCGCAGAGGAGTGCAACAGGTTGGAGCTACCACAAAAGCGGGCGGACCCAGGTAAGTTTTCTATTGCTATAGGTCTAGGTCAATTCAAATTTAATGATTTAGTTGACTTGGGCGCTAGCGTTAGCATGATGCCACTAACCATTTGGCACAAGGTAAAGATAGGTCCTCTGGATCCTGTTGATGCAAGACTATACATGGCAAACAATACGGTAGTGATTCCAACTGGGATAGTGACGGATGTGCCAGTACAAGTAGGTAAATTCTTTGTTCCTGCTGATTTCCTAGTTGTTGATATAGCGGAGGACCCTGCTTGTCCAATTATTTTAGGTAGGCCATTCCTAGCAACCATCGATGCCAACATTAGCGTAAAGAAAGGATTGCTCTCATTCACAATTAGTGACGAGGTAATAAAGTCTGCATTCAACAAGACGGTGAAAAATCAAGGGCCAATGGGGATAAAAGCCATCAATGGTGTCTACATCGCATATGGAGAAGCCAAGGTAAGAAGTATGACACCGGAGGAGCTTGAGAAGAGGGCCATAGAAGCCCAAGTGGAGGAAGTTGTGGCAATCTTGAACGAAGGGGCCCAATAGAACATCGAAATCGACCCAGGTAAGTCGATATCAACTACTAATGTTCAAGATTCTGTGCCAGGTCATAAGTATGGGGTCGACGGAGGAGGAAAAAAAACATCGAAATCGGGGTCTAAGGTCGATATCGACCATACCCAGCCGAAATCGACCACCATCGGCGCTGAGACGGGGAGGAACGGAGACCTCGACATCGATCTCTGAGGGTCGACATCGACCTGATCATATCGAGCAGAAACTCTCCAAATCGATTGATCATCCAGGAGTACAACAGAGGTCGATATCGACCTCTGAACATCGACATCGACCTGAGCCACAGACAGATGAGAAGGTAAGTCAAGGTACGGATTCCTCCTGTTCCATTACAATCAAGGATTTATCATTATTTAGAAGAGGTGTGCCTTGGCATGTGCGCTTATGTAGGGTATCCAATGATGATTCGAGCCAATATGAGATAGGAGACAAAGTTTATGTTGCCAAATCCAAGGACCATTGGTTCCCTACAAGATTCAAAGATAAAAATTTGGGACCATTCATAGTGAATCAAATCCATCCCGGCGGAATGCAGCTGCGTGACAAGAAAAGAGTCATATTTAAGGCCCAAGCCACATGGGCTCTGCAGATGCTGCCTTGAGAAGCGCAAAGGAAGAAGTCGGCCTAGCGACTTAAAAGTCTAGAGCGTGTAACAAAGACTTATTTTTGGTTTTAGACAGCTTTTACTTGGGTTTGAGACATTTTATTGTTTTGCATATTTTGTTTTGTTTTGGTTTTATGTTTTTTAACAAGTTGCAGGAAAGAAGCACACAGAAAAGACATCGAAATCGATGTCCAAGATCGACATCGACCTTAAGGTCGACTTAGATGGGCTTGTGGTCGAGGCCGGATCACCCTGAAGCCTGAGCCAGAAATCGATGAGAAACATCGATATCGAGGTTCAAGGTCGATATCGACCATGCCTGCTGTCTTCTTCGACTCCTGAAATTTGTGACGGTTTAGTAAGTTTTCTTCTTAACCCTAGTTCTAATACAGTGAGGAAACTGTAAATTTTAAGTATGGGGTGGGGGAAAGGCTTACTTGCATATTCATACTTAGTTTAGATTTGCATATTTATCTTAAGGCATATTTAGTTTTATTTTCGAAAAAAAATGAAATGACCCCCATCAAAAATTTAAAAAAAAAAAGAGTCATGGAAGTATAAAAAAGAGCTCTATGATGCAAAATTAGATTTATTAGAGATATAACATGAAATTGCCTTGTTAAGGGAAGTCCCAATGAAGTGCAAAAAGAAAAAAATAAAGGAGATGAAAATTTTGAAGTTGCTTTTGACATGTGCATGATAAGATGATGGAGGACTTTTTATGAAAATTACATACAAGTGCTTACATATACAAGTTCATATCCTAGCCTTACCTATGCATATTTGCAAAAGTCACAAGCCATATATGAGCATTATCATACATCATTATTGCTCCACATATATACATATTGCCCATTTTATACCTTATACCTTATCCGGGGACAAGTTTGAGAATGGATGTCATCTTTGGAGTTGTTATATGGAGTTGTGCATTATTTATGAAGTTATTGGCAGGAATGAAAGAAATTACGAATTATGGAAAATTTAATGAGCGAGAAAAAATCTGATCACCTCAGGAGATAAAGGTGGGTCAACCCTGCTCGTTGAGATGTTAGTTCAGCGAGATGGGACACAAGGTGAGGAGTCCGAAGTACTAAGTATTCGGGGTCATTCATGACACCCATGTTTGCGACTCGCAATAAGGCAGTGCTAAGGTTAGAGAGGTAAAAGCAATATATTGAATAAAAGCATTGAGCGATGAGTGAAAGGTGAGACATTATGAAGAAGGAATGTGGAATTTTTGGAAAGAAAGTATGTTTCCCCGGATTTAACACCACATGGCCAAATATTAGCCCACCTTTAGCCTTTTACCAATCTACTTCTCACAAGCTTGCAAAAGTCCTCTTGATTACTAATGCTACGTCGCTAAAATTGTTTTTTGCACATTACCTCCTTTTATGAGTATGAAATTGCTTTTATGCACAGGCATGGACTTGGTTGACATAAGTACCTTATAGAGGATGGCAATTGATTGAAGGGACATATGAAAAATGAATCTATGATGTTGAGGGTTTACTTTTTTCCCCTGAATGACCATTAAAGGTATTGCTTGGGGACAAGCAAGCTTAAGTATGGGGTCTTTGATGTGCGCGCAAATTTCCATATTTTCTATGCACATATAAGTCCATTTTATCATCTTTTGCATGCATATTACTGGGAAAACATGGGATTAGTGTAGTTTACGCTTAAATATCAAATATATGGGTCTGCACGAGTTTCTATGTGATTTCGCAGAAAACAGGATAAAAATGGACAGATTTGGAAGAGCGGAAGGAGAACACGAAGTCTTCTGAAGAGGTCGAAATCGACTGGGGACCTCGACATCGAGTGCATCAGAGACATAGGAATCGAGCAGGAAATGAAACAGACATGTCGACATAGAGAGGTCGATATCGACGTCTGAAAGTCGATATCGATGTTGCCAGATCGAGCTAAAAGATAGAAGTCGAGTGCCAATCCGAGGAGGAGAAGGAGAGCTCGAGATAAAGATTCACAGAGGTCGATATCGATGTTCATGGTCGATATCGATGTTTCCCAGCAGAGGAATCCGACTCAGATTTTGATAGAATTCTATCCGAAGCGTGCACGTCTATCCTAAAGTCGAGATTTCTTATCTTCAACACCAGAGCTATCATATGAAGGCTGATTTACCATAGAGTTTTAGCTTTTACTTTATTTAAGTTTTATCTTAGAGAATAAAGATAAAATTTCGAGTCTTTGGATAACAAAGTTCAATATCTATATATAGAGGCCGTTAGGGCTGAGTTTAGGCATCCAAGCATGTACAATTCCAGTTTTACATTGATTTTTAACGAGTTAGAGAGAGAGAGAGAGCCGAGTGAGTTGGAGAGAAGCGAGAGTGGAGTTTTGGCTTGTTCGGTTGTACTTTCTTTCAAAGTTTAATTCAAAGTAGTTTTCTTTCAACAATAATGATGGTGATGTGCATGATGAGGAGCAAGTAGTCAACCCACTTCTAGGGTCGGGGTGAGTCCGACGATAACGATGTAGGGTAAGTGCATCAAAGGTATGACTTTTATGCGATTCCGTCTTCTATCCTATGCATGATCCTTTGCGAAAGTTAGGGAGATTCATTATTTTCATTATTGAAGTGAAAGCCACTCATATTATGAACTTAAATTACTCATGAATTGGATAGTAACTCTTAGGAACTATGCGAGAGCCTCTAATCACCTAAGTGTTGATAACGAAAGTTATTTGACGGAAAGACATTAAATTTCATAACTTTAGCATAAAACTTGCATTGTTATCGTTGTGGCATGAAACCCCGACTTTGGAAGCTTTTTAATTAATTGAATTCAATATAAAAGCTTTAGTTTTGTTTCTGATCATCCTTCTTTACCATTCCACGTTCTTTAGACTCTTTTCCGACAATTGGTTACGAATTACAGTTTCTGTGAAAAACATCGGAATCGACTGTAAAGGTTGATATCGAGGTCTAACGTCGATATCGAGGTTTCTGCTCGACGCCTACTTTGCTGCTTTTGTCTTCTGCAGGAACTGTACTGGAAGTCGACCAGAACTGAGGTCGATATCAACCAGACACATCGATATCGAGTGTCTTCTGAGGTTGAAAGATTTGATCGTGAGTACAACAAGGGAAGCGCTGACATACCTCCTCGTGGATTCGATCCTGAATTACCCTACTACAACAAGGGAGGGGATTCTTGTATTATTTGTTTGGGACAGGGAGTTAGCCTAGTTCTGAATTGTTTAATTTGAATTATTTGAATCCCTACGCACATCCCTCTAAGTGAACACATAACATTCCATTCTCAAAGCACATTCAACACCACTCCAATCAGTCTCTAACCAACTCTACTCCTAGTTCCCGGATGAGTAAGGGTATAATTAGCTAGGGATGATCTTTGTGGAGCTACAAAGAATAGGCTAAAAGGCTCAAAAGGACTTCAAGCAATGGAAATAACGTAAGGTAGATATGGAAAATATAAGGGTAAAAAGAAACATGCCTCAATCATATGAAACCCACCAGTAACGAACATAAGAGTGCAACCAGGGCATAGGTAAACAAAATTAATTCTAAGAGGTAGAAGCATTGGAGAGTATTCACACGCCATGAACAAAAGCAAACAGACTCAATGAAGTGTAGTCCCAATAAGGCCAAAAATCAACTCACAAGGGTAAATTTTTGTTGGATTCCAGTCATGCCTATGAACTTAGATTATACATGCTCAATTATGTTTTACCTTACTATGTTTCACAAAAAAACCACATATAGGACAAGGCCAGAACAATTCAAACATGTCATGGGACTTATATGATCATACTTCCAAATAGATTTTGAGGACCACTAGGCTAGATGGTTGTTTAGATAATGACATATTATATGCAAATTTTTTATTTTTTTTATTTTTTTTATTTTTTTTTTACAATATGCATTTTACTCCACTAAATTGAACTTAAGAAATTTTCATGAACTAAAATGGAACCTATGAATATCATGCATCTAATATGAAATATGCTTAAATATGCAACGCAATTCTGATATGTACACTAAACCCCTCCCCCACACTTGAAACCTTCATTGTCCCAATGAAATCAAAGACAACAACAAAAATAAAAAGAATAGGGGAGAAGGAGAATAATACTCATAAGATCACTAGTATGGGGGAGGTGGAGGTGTGTGCCGGCGTTGAGTTGTAAAGCTTTGAAGTTTTAATGCAAGTTTTCCTTTTTCAATCAATGGTGTCTTTTGCGATGAAGAGCGAGTAGTTCCCCAAAGCTTCTAGGGTCGGGGTAAGCCTGACGTTAGCCATGTGTGTTTGAGGTAAGTACTTGATGTTGATATCCTACGATTCTATGTTTAGTCCTTATCGCAAGAAAAGGGATTCATGCTAATAACTTGAGTTATAAACATAAAATTGGTAGAGACAATTAGGTTTATTTGCAAGAGTATTCCTAATCGTTGGTGTACAGCGAAAGCTTGTCCCTCGGGTGAGATAGCGCAATTGTCTGTCTTATTTGCCTTATTGCATGCATTGGTTAACGTTGTGGTAAACCCTAGCCCTAGGAGTTGCCTTTTTATATTTTATGCAACCATAAAAATCTATCTTTTTTGTTCATACTTCTTCTCCACTCTATTCGTGTTCGGCATTTCTTTACCGACAAAAACTAAGCTTTCTGCAGGAACCAGTCAAAATCGACCACACAGGTCGATATCGACATCACAGATCTAGGTCGACGTTTGCTGTGTTGACTTCCCTTTGTTCTTGTTGCTGAGGTCAATTTTGAGTACATTACTCGATATCGACTACATTGTGTCGACTGACAGTGTTTTGAGCCAGGTCGACTCGTCTACTGACATCGATATCGACCATCTTAGTCGATATCAACTACCGTCTTTGTCTCAGCAGGTTTTCTGTTGCAGTAGAAATCGACAGCCTAGGTCGACGTCGAGTCCTTTACTTGAGATTGAGGCTTCTGGTCGACAAGGACGTGAGCTTTCTGAGACTATCTAGGATCCTCCTGACACGCTTCCTCGTGGATCAATCCTGACTACCCTTCTACTACAGCGGGAGGAAGTCTTGTAATTATTTGCGTGGACTAGGATTCGGTTTGCATATATCTTTTATATTTGTTTAAGCAACTCGATTTCCTCCTCCTAACAAATGACGAGCCTTGCCTTGTAGCACTCGATACTTCCATCAACCTTATGCTTGAATTTAAAGACCCATTTGCACCCAATTGGTTTCTTTCCCTTCGAAAGAAAAATGTTTTCCCAAGTTTGATTAAGATCCAATTCTTTGAATTCTTCTATCATGGCCTGATGCCATACAAAATATTCAGAAGCTTCACCAAAAGTGAGAGGTTCAGAGTTAGGCAACAAAGAACTCGTAGTGTTGACAGAGGGAAAACTCACATTGGAGGTCAATGTGTGCATACAAAATGCAGTTTATGCACAGCGGAGCACACATAATCAGATAGATATACGGGGGGATGGTGCTTTCTAGCATAGCGACGTGGAGGCAAAACTTAGGAAGTGTTGGTGATATCAGGAGGATCATCATAAGCAATAGAGACAAGAGGTTGCAAGGTGTATGACAAGGAAGAAGGGCCGTGAGAAACAATTTTGTAAGGGAAATCATGTTCATGAAAAACAATGTCTCGGGAAAATAATGCATGTTTAGTGGATAGTTTCAAGACTTTTTAATCTTTCTTCCCTCTAGGATATTCTAGCAATACACATGGCATTTCTCTCTCAGCAAACTTGTCTCTACCGTGCTTCAAGGTTGATACAAAATAGAGACAACCACAGCACCGTAAGTGTCGATAGCTTGGAGGTATAACCTTTCAAAAAGAGTTGACATTCGCAATGTCTTACTGGGAAGCCGATTAATGTTGTGAGAAACTGTGAGGATGCTCTCTCCCCAATACAACTTTGGTAAACCACCTTCAAACACAAGACTTCCAGCCATTTCCTCGAGGTGCTTGTGCTTCCTCTCGCACACTCTGTTCTGTTGAGGAGTAGCCACTCAAGATGTTTGGTGATGGACGCCATGATCCAAGAGAAATTGAGCATTATCCCTACTATTTCCCAGCTCAAAGGCATTATCTATTCGTATACATCGAACCTTTTTTTTTATCAAATTGACATTTGACCAAAGCAAAAAATTGCTTAAGTGCAGTAAACGCATCACTTTTCCCTAATAGCATTTGTATCCAAGTAAAGCGTGTGAAATCATCCATCAAACTAAGGAAATAACGAGAGCCATCATGGCTAGGAATACAATATTTTCACCAAACATCAGCATGAACCAAATCAAAAGCAAACAGAGTCGTTATATAACTTGAATCGAATGGTGGTCGTGCATGTCTAGCCTTGGCACAAATCTCACATGTCTTGAAATCAACATTGTGTTCATCAATCATAGTAGCAAGATTCAAACTACGAATCATATAAAGTGGTAAATGACCTAACCTCTTGTGCCACAAATCCGAGCTGCATCTCACTTTGACACTATTAGTTCTTACTCTATGTCTCTCATCAACCCGAGAACTTGGTATCTTTGTCTTAAGCATGAATAGATCCTTGATGCCATCACCAATCTTCAAAGGCATCTTCATTAATGGAGCCTGCATAAAGCACCCTTTAGCCGTGAACAAGACAAAACAGTTCAACTCTCTAATAATTTTCCCCACCGAAATCAAGTTACCCTTGAATTTAGGAACAAACAAAACGTTTGACAACATGAGACCATCCAGGTTCTCCACTGTCCCAACAGTGGTGATCAATGTAACCTCTCTCATGGGGAGTGTCACCATGAATGGTTTTAAAAGAACATAAGTGTTTCTAAACAAATCCAATTGACTGCACATATGGCCATTAGCGCCGCTGTCAATAATCCACAATTCACCATTTAACACTTGTGAAGACGAGGAATTACCTGCAAATCCAACAAAGTCCTCTACAGTAGGTTCTTTTCCTTGAGCAGCAATATTAGCTAAAACCTTTCCTTCTACAAAATTCTTTTTATCCTTGCCATATCTAGAGGGAAAGCCAATCAAGAAGAAACATATGTCAATCGTATGGTTGTTTTTCTTGTAGTTGGTGCAAAACAATGGTTTCCTTTCCCCATAAGACCTTCCTGTTCCATTAGTACTGTTGTTTTGAGAATCATTACTCTTTTTCCAGCCTCCATTACTGCCACTGCCTTGGAAACCTACCTGCGATTCAAGCTTAGACTGAGCAAACAATTTGATATGTGACATAGCTTTGGTGTGCATAGCGACAACCTCGGAGGAACTCAACTCTAATTTATACTTAGCCTCTCTTTGTTCTTCCTCTTGTAATAACAAATTATACACACGGCTAACATCAGGAAACGAATCTATCATGAGATTTGACCCCCTCGCAGTAGTAAACGAGTCTTTTAATCCCATAAGAAGCTGAACGACTCTTTGATTCTCTTCGTATTTCAAGATCTCTCTAACAGATCCACAAGTACAAGGCATCAAGCTACACATACTGTCTAATTCATCACATAGAGACTTCATCTAAGTGAAATAAGTTGGTAAAGAACGGGTACCTTGCTCAATCATTAGCAATTGCTTCTGGATCGAGTAGAGTTGAGTAGCACCAAGCGTACTGTATTTGGATTCAAGCTCTCACCAAATTGTGGAAAATTCAAAAGAGCGGACTAGATCGATAATCTATGCTCTGATACCATGTTGGAAAACCAGTTGTTTGACAATCTAAGATGAGATCTGAGAGAAAACTTGAAAGGAGTAGGTTGAGGAGGAAGATGAAGAACGTGGAGGGAAAACTATAGATCTCAGTTTTTTCATTATAGAAAAAAACTGATTTTATAACTAATTAAAACAAAACTTGAAATGTGCTACTGGCCCAAACACAAAAAACAAGCCCAATTTTGACAGAATCTAACAAAAAACAAATATAACAATACGGCCCATTTTAGACACAACAACAGATATTAGGATTATTCATAGAGCTCTCATTTAGGTAGGCATAATAGGTTGCATTAAGCTTAGTTAAGGTGCATAACATGCATAAGTTAAGTAGCATTTGCATATTTACTCGCCATGTTGGTAGAGTCAGAATCTACACATTTTTATTGATTATTTCAGGTAGATGTGGATCCAACCAGGAACGATGAAGCTCACGAATTATAAAAGAGTCAAGAAGAGGAAAATAAGAGAAGAGCACAGTGTTATGATCCTAAGAGGATCTTTGTGAGATTGAAGAGAAAGGGAAAGAGATGGAGGTAGGAGATGAAGATTTAGAGAGGAGATTTTGAGGAAGAAGATGAAGATTAGGGAGATAAGAGAGATAGATCGATAGAGAATTAGAGATTAGGGTAAAGTGGTAAACTATTGGATTATTCCTTTCTTCCCAATTACAAGGTATAAGGGTATATTTATACCCTAATCTAATATAATACCTAATATATGGGATCATAACATTGCATTCCCCTTACAAAAGCTTTGTCTCAAATCTTATACAATTCAAGAAATCATAGCAATTACTTCTAGCCGTTACTTATTTCTACTAAAGAATACATCCCATTCAATTAGTAAAAAGAGATTCTTCTTTAAGGAAGTAACCTACTGTAGCTCGGTACAAGCTGATCAGCACTTGTTGAAGCCCCCATTTGGTCTTTCTGCAGTCAATAAAGCATCAACAAACAACCCAATACCTTTTCAAGTGCACTTATAGTTGATGTAGTTCACTGGATTGGCAATGGATAGCACTCAGTGTACCATTTTCAGACCTTGAATAGCTGCAACTATGACACTAGCACCACACCTTTTCCTAGCACACTAGCACCACACCTTTTCCGCAGACCAACATCCCTTTGAAATTGCAAGTACCCTACAAATCAGCCAACATGAATAGCCCAAGTTGTCACTTCCGGCCATGGCAAGGTTGCTGCCCAAACTTTTCCTAGCACACTAGCACCACACCTCCTATGACAGCAATCTACCCCGTAAATGCACACATGCCAAAATTGCTTTCATTGATCCACTTCATCATATCCATCGTCACCAACTTGACATATATGGATATGCATAGAACTTGACTTCTTGTTTGCTCTGCAGTACTAATAACCCCTTTAAATTGTAGACTTCCAGTACCAACACCAACAACTCCTCCAGGATCAAAAATCAATATGCTAGCAAATACACAACATATATTCATTACCAACAATGAATGCTTCAGTGCAGACTTGGCACTCCTCACCATTTTCAGTCTTAGGTCCACAGTTTGGGCAACAGAAGATCTTCCTAGATGGAAGACAGATTCCATAGTTCGACTCAGCGGAATTTTAATAACATTGATGCTAGTTATTTCTCTATCAAAAGGCAATGATTTCAAGCCATTCTATAATAGCTTGAGATCAATTTCTTGATCGAAGAATGATTGCTCTATGATAAAAACATCCCGTTCCAGATTCTCATCAGAAATTAACCCAAATCCCTCATTTCTATACTCATTTTCCAGAACAACATGTAAACAACCCGGACTAGTATCACCTCCTGGATCGAAAATAATAGGATGTGAACTATCCATGTCCTCTACCACAGTCAGTAGTATCAATTCCTTACTTATCCTTCTAGTGGGTATTTCTACAAACACTTGATATGAGATATGAACTTCAAGGTAGTCAATTTTAAGATTCTCAGCCATTTTCTTTGATATCCCATTATTCACCACAGTATTAGAATGAAGGGGATTTACCTCTGCAATCAAGAGTTTAGCAGATCGCTCGTCGCTGGCATCACCCGAACTAGGTCTTGATTTATTCTTCTCGGTGATAATGGTCGTCGAGCCATTAGCAACTACGTGCGGAGATGTCGTGGAAGACTCTGAGATGGCGTCGAATTCGATTTCATGGGTTGGGCCTTCAAGTCTCGTTTCCTGGTCTGATTCGTCCTCTGTGGGAATCGCCGGCTCCATCTCAATTTCTTCTACCAAGAACAACTCCAATTGACAACAATTGTCATAAATGTCCCAACCATTGAGAGAATTGAATGCTTTGATTGCCGATTTCTTGTTCTGAAAACAGACTTGCGAGTGGAACCCCTTTGAAGGACCAAACTTCTCTACACTCTCTAACACACCGAATCCATAGAACACTTGCTCCAGAAGTTCGCAAGAGATTGGATATTCTTCTACATGAATCTTGATGAAAATTGATCGATTGTATTCCTGATCCTCTGTTGAACGTAAGGAAGGATGATTAACATGCGACAACCCTTGCTGAATTCGGGTCTTGTTGAGCACTTCATAAATTGTCGCTGAGTTTCTTGCCATTGAATCTGCCACGAATCCGAGGAGAAAGACTCTGTCACTGCCGACTCCGACATTGTCGAACAAGTCCGCCAGTCACCGTCGTCCATGGCTGATCCAAAATTCACGAAAAAATCGAGCGATTGGTCGGAGGAATCGACCGCTCTGATACCATTTGTTATGATCCTAAGAGGATCTTTGTGAGATTGAAGGAAAGGGAAAGAGACGGAGGTAGGATATGAAGATTTAGAGAGGAGATTTTGAGGAAGAAGATGAAGATTAGGGAGATAAGAGAGATAGATCGATAGAGAATTAGAGATTAGGGTAAAGTGGTAAACTATTGGATTATTCCTTTCTTCCCAATTACAAGGTATAAGGGTATATTTATACCGTAATCTAATATAACACCTAATATATGGGATCATAACACACAGGAGCGGAATTGAAGTTCGAGAGCCTAAGTGAAAAACAAGTCAACAAAAGTTGTCGCCCGACAAGCTCAATTTGTATCGTGATGTACATATTTGTACCTTCTTTTATTGCATCTTTTGACTTCTTATTTCATTCGATTTCAAAAGAAAAGGTTCAAAAGAATATAAACTTGTGTAAGAATGGGCTAAAATGCAAGAAATAAGGGTCTGCACAAGTTTTGAGCTAACCATGCAGGAATTCGAGCGAAATCGGAGTCAAAACGAAGAAGCCAAGTGAAGTTGAGCAGAGGTAGATATCGACCCCTGACATAGATATCGACCTCTGGTGTAGATATCGACCTTCAACATAGATATCGACCTCAACATAGACATCAGGCGAAGCTGAGAAGAGGTAGATATCGACCTTAGACCCAGATATCGACCCATGGTGTCGATATCGACCCCCATATCGACCTCAACATAGAAATCGACCAGAGCTGAACAAGTCGAGCAGGAACAGAGACCTCGATATCAACCCCCTGGTGTCGATATCGACCCCTTATCTCGACAGAAGATAGACTCGATTTAGAATGCGGATTGGAACTATATCTTCAAGGAGGCACAGAATTATCTCATACTTTCAAGATAGATGGCAGCTGAAGTTTTATTTATCTTTTACCATTAAGTTTTATCAAAATAAAAGACCTATCCTAATTGTTCGGATAGAGTTCATAGTTTAGATAGGAGTTACAATCCTTGGATAGCGAGGATTAGTAGCCTATAAATAAAGCCTTAGGGGCTGATTTGTTAGATCATCCTAGAACAACCAATTAATCCAATCTTTCAATGATCCATTAATCTTTCAACAAGCAAGCAAGACAATAGAGTTAGAGTTAGAGAGAAGTTTTAGGGTTTGACGTTTGCGAAAGTTGACGTTGAGTTGTAAAGCTTCGAAGTTTATTTTAATGCAAGTTTCTTCCTTTCAATTGACGATGAGTTCCATGATGAGAAGCGAGTAGTTCCCCAAAGCTCTTAGGGTCGGGGTGAGCCCGACGTTAGCCATGCGCACTTGAGGTAAGTATTTGATGTTTATATCGTTGTGTCTATCTCTCCTCCTACGATTCTATGTTTAGTCCTAATCGAAAGAAAAGGGATTCATGCTAACAACTTGAGTTATAAACATAAAATTGGTAGAGACGATTAGGTTTATTTGCAAGAGTAATCCTAAGAGTTGGTGTACGGCGAAAGCTTGTCCCTCGGGTGAAATAACGCAATTGTCCGTCTTATTTATCTTATCGCATGCATTGGTTAACGTTGTGGTAAACCCTAATCCTAGGAGTTGCTTTTTACATAGTTTATACACCCAAAACCCACTGTTTTATTTCTGTTCATTGCTTCTCTTCCCATTCTTAAACCTTCGGCCTTTCTTTGCCGACGAAGAACTAACTCACTGCAGGGAGACATCGATATCCACCCCAGACGTCGATATCGACCACTGAATTCGTCGACAGTTTTCTGACTCGACGACGAACATCGCTGCGGAGTTTGCTGAGCATCGATATCGACCCCTAGCATCGATATCGACCCTTCTGTATCGACTGGCAGTCTTCTGAGCCAGTCGATTTCGTGACTGACATCGATATCGACCCTCTCCAGTCGATATCGACCACTTGTTTTTGTCTCTACAGGTCTTCTGTTGCAGAGAACATCGACAGCCGAGGTCGACATCGAGGCCCAAGGTCGAAATCGAGGCTTCTGGTCGACGCAGACGTGAGATTTCCAAAGCTACTAGGATCCCGCTGACACGCCTCCTCGTGGATCGATCCTGACTACCCTTCCACTACAACGGGGGAAGTCTTGTAATTATTTGCTTAGGCCAGGAGTTGAATTACATTTATTACATCTTTATTATTTGTAATTACTTGACATATCAAGCCTCCTGCAACAAACAAATTGGCGCCGTTGCCGGGGAGGCAATCAATCGCGCCCTAGTAGTCTATCTCACGTCTCTACCTAGTTTGGTTTTGCAGGTGTATGCGACGCGCTGATCGCTCACCTGAATTTGAAGGAGTAGACGACCCTGAGCGTTATTTCCATCTAAGGGCCCAAGCTCAAAGAATCATGGCGGACAACGCGAACCAAGCTGAACTTATTGAGCAACTAAGGAAGCAAGTTGAGGATCTAACGACTAGAGAGGCGGCACTTAAGGAGCGTGCGGATAGGGAGGAGGAAGGCCGGAGGCAAATAGAAGCCCAAATCAATGCCCTCCCTAGGAATGACAAGCAATATATGCACCCCGCTCTCACAGTGCCTGAATCGGCGATTCTTATCCCTGCCTCTAATTTTGAAATTAAACCTAACTTCCTGACTGAAATAAGAAGGCATCAATATGAAGGAAAACCTAATGAGTGCCCTATGGCACATATCTCAACCTTCTTAGACCTTTGTGATACTATTGCTGATGGACGAAGTCTTGAATATGTCCAACTAAAAGCCTTACGATGGTCTCTTACAGGAAAAGCATTGCAGTGGTTGGAAAGCTTAGCCCCAAGATCGCTCCGCACCTGGAATGAAGTCAAGGACGCGTTCCTCAACAAGTTCTTTCCTCCTTCTAAGACGGCGTTGATCCGACAGAAAATCACGGCTTTCAAACAAAAGCCTGGTGAGGCTCTGGCGACTGTTTGGGAAGGGTTTAAGGATTACTACGATCATGCCCGACACATGGCCAACCACTGTATGTAATTCAGGAGATCATATACAATGCTCTTGACGCTGCAACTAAGGAGAGGATCAACACCTACACCTCCTATGGCTACCTTGAACTCGCTCCACAAGAGGCTTGGGAGACCATAGAGAGGTTGGTGGAGTTCGACAATACATATGGGACACCTGAGGCTTCTTACACACCATCATCGTCGAGGCCTGCCCCATCTATGCCCTTATATGAACCCTCCAATGTAATCGATCCGGATGTAAAGGAGCAATTTCATAGGGATCAACTTCGAAAGCTCCAAAAGCAAGTAAGGTTCCTTTCAGCGAACCAAGATTGCATAGAATGCGGATCGCAGCGGCACACCACCATCGAGTGCCCACATGCCGAACAAGTACACCTAGCGGAGACTCACCAAGAGGTGCGCTACATGAGGGGTCCCAATCACCAATATTGGGGAGACCAAAGGTTCCATCAACCACAAAGGAACCCGGTTAACCCTAGGGACCCTCCGCCTTATAGAGCTCTTGGGCACCCGGAGAGAGACCAAAAGAAGGATGATCTTCAACTAGTATTGGATGAAATCAGGCGGAATCAGGCTAAGAATGATCAATCCAACAATGTCATCCATTCTCAACTCAATCACCTTACCACAAGGATTGGGGAGATGGACATATGGAAGAAGAACGTAGAGACCCAACTGGGTTAATTGGCGGCACAAATCCTTAGGCCGTCCGGAACACTCCCTGGGCAACCCACTACAAATCCTAAGGGACAATCCGGGATGGGCCATTTCACAGCCATGCAATTAAGGAGTGGCACCAAAGTACAAAGGCCACGACCGGAATCGGAGAAAGCAGCAGATCCAGTCGACATCGACAGACCAGTCGATGTCGAGGATGAGGTCGATATCGACCCCCATGTCGACCCACCGGTCGATATCGAGGCCACTGCAGAGCCATCAAAGCCACAACAGAGGTCGAAATCGACCATCCCAGTCGATATCGACCAAAGCCCAGTCGACATCGATGTTCAGCAGGCCCCTCCGACCTCCGTTTTGGCCCCTACTCCAAAGAAGACGTTGCCATTCCCTTCCAAAGAATTGGAGGATCCCACCAAAGGTAATTTTAGGCGCTTCATAAAGATACTTCATGGACTCAACGTTACTATCCCTCTTACAGAAGCCCTAAGCGAGATGCCTGCCTATGTGCGATTCCTGAAAGACATCCTGAGCAAGAAGAGATCCATGGCAGAGATCGTAGAGGAGTGCTCAAAGATGGATTTCCCTGAGAAGAAGAGTGATCCAGGGAAGTTTGCAATCACCGTGGGACTTGGCCAACATCGCTATAAAGCCCTATGTGACCTAGGGGCAAGTGTAAGTCTCATGCCTCTCTCTATTTGGCAAAAGGTGAACATCGGAGCACTTGAACCTGTGGATATGAAACTTTATATGGCTGATAACTCATTCGTCAGGCCCACAGGTATAGTTGATGACGTTCCGGTAAAGGTAGGTAAGTTCTTTGTGCCTACTGATTTCATTGTATTGGAGATGCCTGAAGATCCTGTAGTGCCTATTATACTTGGTAGGCCTTTGTTAGCTACTACAGATGCCAATATCAATGTACGTCGAGGGTTACTAACCTTTACTATAGGGAACGAAGTGATAGAATTCTCTTTCAACCCAACCATGAGCGAAACAAAGCACCTGGAGCAAGTAGTCCTCTCGCCAGCTAAGGAGAAGCTTAGAAAATTTTTGTTGGCGAGGACGAAAACAGCAAGCAGGGTCGACATCGACTGGAAACAGTCGATATCGACTAAAAGCATCGAAATCGACCCCCCTTGGTCGAAATCGAGTATGCCAGATCACTGCCAGGAGCTTAAGTATGGGGTCACAGAGGTCGATATCGACCCCCGCATATCGATATCGACCACAGCACTCGACATCGACACTCCTGGGTCGACATCGACCACCCCTCATCCCGAAGATCTCTGTTTTGGGCCCAAACAGGTAAGCCCAGGTATGACTCCTAACCCTCCTCCGTCCATTATTGATAAATCAATTAAGCCAATTATTGATAAATCTACTAAAGAGAGGGTCAAAGCTCCATGGTTTGCCTATATTGCTAAAGTTAGGTCAAGAAAGAGAAGGAAAGCGCCCAAAGTAGAACCTAACATCAAAGAAGCCTTGGTCGCCGAGCTTAGGTACTACCAAAAGGACCTAGATGATACAGGAGAAGGCTCACGCTCGAAGGGTCCCTACAAAAAAGGGTCATGAAGAATTAACGGAGAAGTCGGCCTAGCGACTCAAAAATCTAGAGCGTGTACATAAAACATTTAAATTTTTCATAGATGGGTTTTTAGGATTTAATTTTTGGCTGTTTTGAACTTTTAAAACTGAGATAATTCGTGCTTTATCTATATTCCTAACCAAGATTTCAGGTTATCAAGCAAAAGGACCAACGAAGAAGAAAAGAAGCTTCTGCAGAGGCAATCGAAATCCACCAGGCCAGTCGAAATCGACCCCCCAGGGTCAAGCCACCTCCTGGAGTCGACATCGATGACTCAAGAGCGAAAAAGAGAGGTCGATATCGACCCTAAAACTCGATATCGACCCCAACCTGGCAGCCCTTGTCTTCATCTTCTTCCTCGACTTCGACAGATGCAGTCGACATCGACCACTGGCCTAGATATCGACTTCTGGCATCGACTTCACCTGAAATCGACCTGAATCCGCAAGTTGCGCTGTGAGTTTCTCTCTACCCTTGTTCTTCTTTTTAATACAGTGAGGACACTGTATATTTTAAGTATGGGGTGGGGGAAAGACATGTCTTATGGTCATAACTTGGTTTTCTTCATCGCATTGCACTCATGTTTAAATTTTTGTTTTTAGTTTTACTTTTTAAAATGTCAAAAATAAAAAAAAATAGAAAAATGTCAAAAATACAAAAAAAAATGCATGTTTATTTTTAAGTTTATTTTCTAACCCCACTTAGATGTCCTATGATGAAAAAATAGCTGACTTGATCATGTAAACCCTATGGCATATTTGGATGGTTTAGCCTAAGTCTTTAAAAATTTTATGTAGATTGTGAGCTTGTGATGAAATTGAGCACATATGATCCTAGGCTAAAAAGCATATCCAACAAAAATTGTCCTTGTGAGAATTTTGACCTATAGGGAGAACATCAAAAATCCCTCCGCTTTCTTGAGTGAATTTACTCTTCCTATGCATCTCTAAATGTTGTGATAGTTATTCAAAACCAATGCATATATATGATTATGTTTACGAGAATTAAATGATGGAGGCATCTTTTAAGCCATTTTTATCCTCTCTTTACCTACCCTGCATTATCCATGCTTGAAGCCAGAACATTAGCCTGAGCCTGAAACTGCAAACTCCACAAAATTATCTCTAGCCGAATTGAGCCTGACCCCCATTTGGGAATTGAGACTTAGATTGGTTGGACTAATGCCTTGTGGAAAGAAAAGTGCATAATGTCCAGTTTTAAGCAAGGAAATTATGGGTTGGTGTATATTTTCATCTTGTCATATTTTGTAAAAGGATTTTTTGGCTCACCATATAAATGCACATAGCTTTAGTATTTATTTATTATTTCCGGAAAAAAAAAGATATATATATATATATATATAGTGCATGAGCCAAAATCCTTAAGTTCTTTATTTATACAAGTGTTATATTTTGAGAGGTATATTAGAACTTGGAAGAAGGGTTGATAGTATGGTTTGCATCTTTTAGTGCATCCCTAGAACATATTATATAAAGATGAGTTGGGAAAGAGCATTATAGAGATTGAGCTTACATTGAAGAGTTATGGTTTGGGTATTGCAAGTGTTGAGATTTAGGAGTCTTGATTCCCGAATTATAAAAGCACCACATAGCCAAATAATTCCATACCTTTTATTTCATACCAAGCCCCATTACAACCCCGCCGAATGGAGTCTTCTTTGAAGTCTTCCATTGAGCGAAAGTCCTCCTGATGATTCTTATTGCATTTTAATAATTGGTCGCGAAGTGGATTTTTATAAATTACAATGTTTATGAGATTGTATATGGAATTGAGTTGAGAGTTGATCTTCATACCCTAAACACATGAGAGTTGAGTGCAAACACATTATCCCTGTGAGGTTGGATCAAAATTGCATATGCCTATGGATCGCCAAAATATGTGCTATGACGTTAAATTCACTTGCTTTGCTTTGCTACCGCTTATGATGTTGCTTTAGACAAAGGCGAAGACTTGAAGGGTGTGTTGTAGGTGTTGGTTATTGCTTGGTTATTGCTTGAGGACAAGCAAGTATAAGTATGGGGTGTTTTGATGTACATATTTGTACCTTCTTTTATTGCATCTTTTGACTTCTTATTTCATTCGATTTCAAAAGAAAAGGTTCAAAAGAATATAAACTTGTGTAAGAATGGGCTAAAATGCAAGAAATAAGGGTCTGCACAAGTTTTGAGCTAACCATGCAGGAATTCGAGCGAAATTGGAGTCAAAACGAAGAAGCCAAGTGATGCTGAGCAGAGGTAGATATCGACCCCTGACATAGATATCGACCTCTGGTGTAGATATCGACCTTCAACATAGATATCGACCTCAACATAGACATCAGGCGTAGCTGAGAAGAGGTAGATATCGACCTTAGACCCAGATATCGACCCATGGTGTCGATATCGACCCCCATATCGACCTCAACATAGAAATCGACCAGAGCTGAACAAGTCGAGCAGGAACAGAGACCTCGATATCGACCCCCTGGTGTCGATATCGACCCCTTATCTCGACAGAAGATAGACTCGATTTAGAATGCGGATTGGAACTATATCTTCAAGGAGGCACGGAATTATCTCATACTTTCAAGATAGATGGCAGCTGAAGTTTTATTTATCTTTTACCATTAAGTTTTATCAAAATAAAAGACCTAACCTAATTGTTCGGATAGAGTTCATAGTTTAGATAGGAGTTACAATCCTTGGATAGCGAGGATTAGTAGCCTATAAATAAAGCCTTAGGGGCTGATTTGTTAGATCATCCTAGAACAATCAATTAATCCAATCTTTCAATGATCCATTAATCTTTCAACAAGCAAGCAAGACAATAGAGTTAGAGTTAGAGAGAAGTTTTAGGGTTTGACGTTTGCGAAAGTTGACGTTGAGTTGTAAAGCTTCGATGTTTATTTTAATGCAAGTTTCTTCCTTTCAATTGACGATGAGTTCCATGATGAGAAGCGAGTAGTTCCCCAAAGCTCTTAGGGTCGGGGTGAGCCCGACGTTAGCCATGCGCACTTGAGGTAAGTATTTGATGTTTATATCGTTGTGTCTATCTCTCCTCCTACGATTCTATGTTTAGTCCTAATCAAAAGAAAAGGGATTCATGCTAACAACTTGAGTTATAAACATAAAATTGGTAGAGACGATTAGGTTTATTTGCAAGAGTAATCCTAAGAGTTGGTGTACGGCGAAAGCTTGTCCCTCGGGTGAAATAGCGCAATTGTCCGTCTTATTTATCTTATCGCATGCATTGGTTAATGTTGTGGTAAACCATAATCCTAGGAGTTGCTTTTTACATAGTTTATACACCCAAAACCCACTGTTTTATTTCTGTTCATTGCTTCTCTTCCCATTCTTAAACCTTCGGCCTTTCTTTGCCGACGAAGAACTAACTCACTGCAGGGAGACATCGATATCGACCCCAAACGTCGATATCGACCACTGAATTCGTCGACAGTTTTCTGACTCGATGACGAACATCGCTGTGGAGTTTGCTGAGCATCGATATCGACCCCTAGCATCGATATTGACCCTTCTGTATCGACTGGCAGTCTTTTGAGCCAGTCGATTTCGTGACTGACATCGATATCGACCCTCTCCAGTCGATATCGACCACTTGTTTTTGTCTCTGCAGGTCTTCTGTTGTAGAGAACATCGACAGCCGAGGTCGACATCGAGGCCCAAGGTCGAAATCGGGGCTTCTGGTCGACGCAGACGTGAGATTTCCAAAGCTACTAGGATCCCGCTGACACGCCTCCTCGTGGATCGATCCTGACTACCCTTCCACTACAACGGGAGGAAGTCTTATAATTATTTGCTTAGGCCAGGAGTTGGATTACATTTATTACATCTTTATTATTTGTAATTACTTGACATATCAAGCCTCCTGCAACAAACATATCGCACTTTCTGGAGGCTTTTTTTGGTTCGATTGACTATTATAAGCATGCGTTAGAAAGCTCTTTTCGAGAGTTATAACTTTTATGTTGATGTCCAGACCAAATTCATAACGGGAAAATTGCGATAGACTGGAAAAGCCACGCCACGGCTCAAGAGGTCACGGGTCCTGTGCAGCCAACGCCATACTCTGTAAAAGCCGCACGTACGGCTTGGGAGGCCGCACCCACGGCCTTGCTGGGCCAAATCAGCGCCGAATATATCCTAGAACTTTATCTTTCCTTATTTGCATTCTATCTTTTGAGGACGTCTTCTAGGGTTTGAGGGCGGTTCTTAGGCCTATTTAATGGCTTGTTTTAGGTTGTTTTAGGATCTAATATTTTGACAATCTCTTGACAATGGAGTGCTAAACTATTTTGTTTCGCCTACGATTTGATACCCCCGTTTGGTTGAATTGTGAGTTTGTTATTCTTATTCTTATTTCCATCATATGTTTCATCTTCTTTGTGCTTGAATGCTTTATGGTGTTTGATGCTATCTTGATTGATCACCTCACTAGGATCTCATCATTGCTAGGGTTTTGAATTGTTCGTTATGATTCTTAATCTTTCGTAGCAAGCATGTTCTAGTGGACTTCGTTAGAAAGCTTGAATGTGTTAGAAGTTGACTATAGGTTAAATATTAGTTCTTTAGGGGATTGATATTGCTTATAAGCTTTACCCATCTTGAGACTTATTGTTATTCCTAGAATTAAACTGATGTGCGTGCAAATTGCCATATTTTCTATGCACATATGAATCCATTTTATCGTCTTTTGCATGCATATTAATGGGAAAACGTGGGATTAGTGTAGTTTATGCTTAAATGTCAAATATATGGGTTTGCACGAGTTCCCATGTGATTTCGTAGAAAACTGGATAAAAATGGACGAATTCGGAAGAGCGGAAAAAGAACTCGAAGTCTTCTGAAGAGGTCGAAATCGACTGGAGACCTCGACATCGAGTACATCAGAGACATAGGAATCGAGCAGGAAATGAAACAGAGCATGTCGACATAGAAGAGGTTGATATCGACGTCTGGGGGTCGATATCGATGCTGCCAGATCGACCAAATTGATAGAAGTCGAGCGCCAGTTCGAGTAGGAGAAGGAGAAGCTCGAGATGAAGTTTTGAAGGGGTCGATATCGATGTCTAAGGGTCGATATCGACCATGCCAGCAGAGGAATCCGACTCCGATTTTTGATAGAATTCTATCCAAAACTTGCACGTTTATCCAAAAGTCGAGATTTCTTATCATCCATACCAGATCTATCATAAAGAGGCTGAGTTACCATGGAGTTTTAGCTTTTACTTTTATTTTAGTTTTATCTTAGAGAATAAAGATAAGGTTTCGAGTCCTTATCGACATCTATAAATAGAGGCCAATAGGGCTGAGTTTAAGTATCTAATTTTACACACAATTCAGTTCCAATAGAGAGTAGAGACGAGTAGAGAGAGAGAGAGAGAGAGAGGAGGCCGAGTGGAGTTGTAAAGCGAGAGCGGAGTGGCTTGTTCGGTTGTACTTTCTTTCGAAGTTTTAATTCAAAGTAGCTTTCTTTCTACAATAATGATGATGATGTGCATGATGAGGAGCGAGTAGTCAACCCACTTCTAGGGTCGGGGTGAGCCCGACGATAGCAATGTGAGGTAAGTGCATCAAAGGTATGACTTTTATGCGATTCCGTCTTCTACCCCATGCATGATCCTTTACGAAAGTTAGGGAGATTCATTATTTGCATTATTGAAGCGAAAGCCACTCATATTGTGAACTTGAATTGCTCATGAATTGGATAGTAACTCTTAGGAAATATGCGAGAGCCTCTAACCACCTAAGTGTTGATAACGAAAGTTATTTGACGGAAAGACATTAAATTTCATAGCTTTAGCATGAAACTTGCATTGTTATCGTTGTGGCATGAAATCCCGACTTTGGAAGCTTTTAAGTTAATTGAATTCTTCATAAAAGTCTTAAGTTTTGTTTCTGTTCATCTTCCTTCTCCATCCTATTTTCTTCGGACTCTTTTCCGACAAATTGGTTACGAAAACAGTTTCTATGACAAGCATCGAAATCGACCATAAGGTTCGATATCAAGGTCTAACATCGATATCGAGGTCTCTGCTCGACGTCGACTTGCTGTTTTGTCTTCTGCAGGAACTGCGCTAGGAAATCGACCAGAACTGAGGTCGATATCGACCAGTATACTCGATATCGAGTTTCTGCTGAGGTCGAAAGCTTTGATCTTAAGTACAACAAGGGAAGCGCTGACATACCTCCTCGTGTATTCAATCCTGAATTACCCTACTACTACAAGGGATGGCATTCTTGTATTTTTGTTTGGGACAGGTAGATAGTCTAGTTGTGCTTTGTTTTGTTTTAAATATTTGAATCTCCTACTACCACCCTCTAGCGAACATAAACCTTAATCCGTGTTAAGATTGCCTAGGAGTAAAGGATTATTAGAACTCATAGGGCTAATAATCTATTTAAATCAAGATAAGAACATTTGATTGGAAAAGGAAAAGAACTTGAGTAGGAAACAAGGATCGAATTCACCAAAGAGGGTTGAGAATCGTAGGTGAAACTATCTCTTAACTATTGATTCTCCTAACTTGTTAATATTTCTCATTCTCAACCACTCAAAACCCATCTTTTCTACAAATTGGTAAATACACTCTACATAGGAATACTTGATTCTCTGTGGGATCGACCTCTTACTTGCTCACTATACTAGTTTGTAGGTTTGAGTTTTATTTTGATAGGAAACGCAATGACTTCGTCCAGTTAATTATCATAAGCCAACTTAGAAAAAACACTAAACAAGGAAGGAAAAAAGCATTGGCAATTAAATGTAGGGTTGTTCATCGACCTAAAACCAAGTCGAATCGGGCGAAATTGAACCAAATCGAAATCCAAAAAAATCAAACCTAAAACCGAACCTAAACTTATAGGTTTGCTTCAGTTTTTAGTTGGTTTGGTTTTGGTTCCGTTCCGTTTTTCACCGAAAAGAATCGATTTCCATTTAGTTCGAATGTTGCATTGATCGATCGATGAGATGAATTTGTGTTTAGCCATGAAAAGGCCAAGGGCACCATCTTCTACTCATGCAACCATCACATTGGCGGGTTTGCTGTGATTTTAGAAGATGAACAAGTAGCCCAGATTGTCGGTAAGTAAATAATTAACCAGCTAAGATTACATATCCTTGAATGTGTTATGTGTTCATGTATATCAGGCCCGGTAGAAGGGCGGTGCATCCGGCCCATCTGCACAGGGCCCAAATATTTTAGGGGCCCAAAATAAGATTTTACTAGTATATAAATACAAAGCTTGCTAATCTGAACTGCAAAGACCTGTAGCATAGTGGTTGGTGGATTTGTAAGAATTGGCAATTTCGGAGTTGGTTTTGAGTTCGATTCCCGTTCGGCTCTACCAAATTAAATTTTTTTAGACCCACCTTTTCCTTTCCTTCTATACTAGTATTCGTTACCCGTGCGGTTGCGCGTTTTGTTAATAAATTATATTTTATTATATTAATTATGTTAAAATATTATATTAGATAATTAATTGACGTGGCTTAAAAAAATAAAATCAAATTGACGTGACTCGCAAAAAAAACTATATATAAATATATTATATTCAATTTGATCTAAAAGGTAGAATAATGCACCAAATATTCCTTCTTCATCTTTTAAAATAATAAATAATATAGTTTATTAACAAAAGCATGAAAATAATAAATATGTATAACAACTAATTCAAGTTATATTGGATAGATTATTGATCTAAAAAGATAAGTTTTTAGCTAACTATATTCATTTATTTAATTGATGTGGGCCAGAAATATAATACCACTTTAATCTAGAAAATGTCACGTAAGCAAAAATAATCTCACTTTAATCCAGAAAATTCCGTGGACGCGAGATCGCACCAGAGCCCGTTTCAGGCTTCTGTTTTAGTATTTTATATAGATTTCCCCACGCCCTCTCTTTCCTATTTTCACCTCATTTTTTTTCCAGCTCTTTCCAAAGTTTATTTTCTAGTAATTTTGGATAAATCACAAAATGTTAAATTATCACCTTATTTTTATATAGCAATTTCAATTTATCCTATAAAGACATTTTCTTCTATAAATAAATTAAGAATTTATATTTTTAAGTATAAGATGTGTTATGAGTAAAAAAAATTCAAAACAATATGTATCGCGTTTTTTAAATCTCCTTTTTTAACAATATTAGGCATTTTTGTTGCCTTCTTCCTCCTTTGAGTTTCATATTTTTTATAATCAAAATAAAAAAATGCATCTAGTGATACAAAAAAATATATAATACAAATAAATATGAATTTATGATCATATAAAAATGTGAAAACAAAAATAATAAGGTCTAATGCTAATTTCGCACCGGGCCTATGAAATCATCGGGACGGCCCTGATGTATATATAATGACATAATTAATGTACAATTCAAGAGACATAATTAATGTACATTATAGATCATCTAGAGGATCTTTCATATATGATATCTACGTTGTTGCAAAATTGATTCAATTAATGTGTTAAGTGTTCTTGCGAGCGAAGGTGTTTGGCCAGAATCCAAGAGCTTCAACTGTGTTAAGTGTTCTTGCGAGCGAAGATTGCTAAGTGCAAACAGTAGGTTACAATTTTACAACTTTACATTTACAATTAAAATTAAATTTTGGTTTTTTTCCGTTTAACCGAACCGAGTACAAACCGAACCAAAAAACCGAAATTAAAAAAAAATCCTTGAACCTAAAACATAAACCGAAACATTTAGATCCGGTTTAGGTCTAGTTTTTTTGGTTCGGTTGAAGAAATCTGTTCAAACCGATTGTTGAACAACCCACGAGTGTCAAACCCCATCGGCACTTGAGATATCAAGGTTCATAAATGCAACACAAGAAAATTGGAGGAAATCAAGCAAAGATGAAGACCTGGCTGACAATAGCTTCTTGAGGAAAGACCATCGTAGAAAGATTAAGAGAAAAGCATCAAATGGAGAAGACCTGAACTTGGGTTCATGAAATTAAATTTTGGTGGAGCTTCATCACCAAGTCAAGACAGTAATGTCGCATATATTATCAAAGATTGGAACGGAAACTCAATAAGCATAGGATACAAAAATTTTGGTAGGCAAAACTCTCATAAATGAATGAGGCATTTGCCCTACATGAGGGCATAAAAAAGCTCGACAGATCAGGAAACCAAGAATCAAAGGAAGTTCACATATCATTATCCGCCACTTACAAGTAAAAGAAAAATACCATTAGGAGATAGAATTATTAATGATAGACATCAAAATGATAACAAAGTCTTTTGAGGAAATTATATTCTTATACGTGACTCGCAAAGGTAACAGAGTGGCTAACAAGGTCGCACACCTAAGCCGCTCTACTAATGGGTTTTCGTTTCTGCCAAACAAAGATCTATTTGATCTCATCTGCAAGGATGCAATTGGCTAGGGTAAACACCGGCCGAATTCTTACCTTGTATCTGTGTGTGTTAGTTCCGATGTACACATCCCTTATCGTGTATAATGTACTCAGAAATTATTCATCTATTTGTTCATGATTATTCGTCTGTTTTCACATAATTATTCATCTGTAAAAAAATGTAAATTTTATTCTAACAAACAACCGCCCAATACCACCGAATAATTTTATTCCACCGAATAATCTCTCAATACCAACGAATAATCAGAAGTTACTTTTAATCTCATTCGTTGATCTTCTTAATTCAATGGTCCAGATTTGTTAACATGATACAAAATAAGAGTTGTGTACATTTGATTTATTGTCTATATATATAATGTAAATTTTATTCTAACAAATAATCGCCCAATACCACCGAATAATTTTATACCACTGAATAATCTCCCAATACCAACGAATCATCACATAGTCAACAAAGGATAGGAATGAGGTTTTTGGTCTTGTTCTAGTAATGTTGAGACCTATTCCATTTTCTGCTTGATTGCTTATGGTTTGAAGTTCCTAGCTAATATTTTTGCTCCTAAAATGAAAAAAAGTGGTGATAACGGATCACCTCGTCTAAGCCCTCTTTTTTGTTCGAATGGTTCTGTTGGTTCTCCGTTAACAAGGAGAGAGAATGACATTGTTTTGATGCATTGCTCTATCCACAATCGAAACTTGGCACATAAACCGAATTTCTTGAGGACTTTAATAAGGAAGTCCCAATCAATTCTATCATATGCATTTTCCATGTCTAGTTTGATTGTCATCCATCCATTTTTTCCTCTTCTATTTTTGAATTTATGAAAAAATTCATGTGCAATCAGATAGAAAAGCTCCTTGCAGTGGTTGGATTATTTTTTTGATAATCGGTTTTAGTTTATCAGATATAATTTTTGCTATTATTTTGCAAATCGTTGAGCATAAGCTAATTGGTCGGAATTGATTTGTTGATCTTAAATGTTTCTCTTTTAGGTATCAGTGTGATGATAGACCTTCTACCATTTGATATCTCACTTGGTGTTCCAAGCTCTTTGATTAGTAAAAATGAATTAAAACAACCCAAAAATTTTCAGTAAGATATCCTAATCCCAAATTATCCTATTCTCTCTCCTCCTTTTCAGAAACACAAAGGTTAAAAAATTAGAAAAATGATAAAATGTGAGATGGATTGTAAGGAGGAATATGGAAGGGATATGAGAATTTGAGATAAGGGATCCTGACTGAAAAACGCTACTATAGTATTTTTCCGGTGAAAATCTTCTACCCCACAAAAACACGCCCCACAACTCCGTCCTACAAAATTATTTTACGCTTAAATGAATATTAAAAAATATATTTAGCTTCCGTATGATTATTATAACATATTTTAAAAAAATCTTGAAAAATCACGTTATAAAAATTGTCAAAAATTATATAGTAAAACAGCATCTTTTTACAACTTAAAAAAAAAAACAAAAATCTTCCCATCTCTTTTTAATTATTATATTTTTTGTAAATAGAGTTTTTGAGATTTTTTTTCAAATTTGTTATAATAATCATAAAAAGCTAAATATATTTTTTAATTTTTTTTAATATTAATTTAAGGTAAAATAATTTCATGGAAGGGGGTCGTGGGCGTTTTTGTGGGGCAGCAGATTTGCACCGTCCTTTTTGTCGGCAAATATAAAAATCTCTTCACCAATCAAAAGAGAATGGAACACAAAAACGAGACAGTAATCAGGACACCAAAATTGGGACAATAATCTTTACTGCAGTCAATGTTCTAAAAAACGCTTAGCGGGTGCTTGGTGATAGGGTAAGGTCAGGGTCTAGGCGGAGTCTAGGCTGATTTCATGGCAGGTATTTGTGCTCTAGGCGGGTTTTGGTGACCTTGACGGCCTTGGAGGCGGGGTGATGTCAAGGGTTTAGGCGGACCTTGAAGGGTTTTTTAAAACAGTGACCACAATTTCATGTGAAAGATGGAGTGAGCAAAAGGGTTAACTTCAGAGTAATCAAATTGCAAACTTAACCATGAGATTAAATTCACAAGTTCACAACATTGTTACAAATACAAAAAGCATATACAAGATTAGCAAGAACCCTTCATATGTCAGCAACTGCTTTACAATATGGATAGATTGAGACATGGCAAACACTCTGAAAACCATGAAAATAAACACAGATATCTTTGTCATTCCATAGGAAGAGAAACTGAGAAGCCCTAACTACCGAAATCCTCTCTCTTAACCATCTATAAGTTGCTCCAAAATTCCTTGAAAATAAAAGCTTGTTATTGTTTGGAGAGTTTGAAGAAGAAATTCTGTGTATTACTTGCACAAAACGTATTGGTTCAATTACATCAGATTGTTGGCTATTTATACAAAAGTCATAACCAAGCAAACAAGTAACCAAGCAAGTTGTCATAACAAACTCTTAACTAACACTAATCACTGTTTAACTAAGTCATTATAGTCAATAGGCCTCCTCAAGCTGGAGGATCCTTAGCTGGATGATAGATCCCCAGCTTGGAGAGAATGTAGTTCTGTTGATGTGAAGGCAAAACCTTTGTAAGCACATATGCCAACTGCTCAGAGGATGTGACAAAAGATAAACTGAGAAGGCCCTCCATGACTTTATCACGAGTGAAGTGGCAATCCACTTCAATGTGCTTAGTGCGTTCATGAAACACAGGGTTAGTGGCTTTTTGCATAGCAGATCTGTTGTCACGGAACAAAGTGACGGGCTTGATTGGAGTAACATCAAAATCATGTAACAGACGAACAAGCCATGTAATCTCTGTTGTTGCATTAGCCATAGCTCTATACTCAGCTTCAGAGGAGCTCCTAGAAACGACATATTGCTTCTTAGATTTCCAACTAATAGGAGAGGACCCAAGGAAGACAATATAACCAGTGACAGATCTTCTGGTCATAGAGCAGGAGGCCCAATCTGAGTCATAGAATGCTTTAAGGACTGGAGAAGAGCAATCATTAAGCAAAATACCCTGACCAGCAGTACCTTGTACATAACTCAAGGTATGAAGCAAAGCATCAAAGTGAGGGGAACGAGGATTCTACATAAACTGACTAAGTGTCTGAACTGCATAGCAAAGATCAGGCCTGGTGTTGGTCAAAAAATTGAGCTTACCAACCATAACTCTATAACTGGTGGGATCATCCAAAAGAGCACCATCTGTATCATTGAGCTTGAGATGAAGAGGCAAAGGAGTGACAAAAGATTTGACAGAAGCTGAAAGACCACTGTCTGACAAGAGTTCCTTTGTGAATTTAGCATGAGTAACAGTATAGCCACTTGGAAGAGAAGAGACTTCCATTCCCAAAAAATAATGAAGTAATCCCAAGTCTTTAATACTAAAGGTAGTGTGCAGAAAATTCTTGAGATTGGTAATTTCAGTGGCATTACTACCAGTGATCAAGATATCATCAACATTGCGATGCTCTAACCTCTGAGCTAAGCGGGCTCACATAAGAGAAACTCCCTTTCTTCAGAAAAAAGGGGAAGGAGAAGGATGTCTGAAGCATTGTGTTTGACAAAAACTGAGTAGTCATTCTTAGACTGTACATACTTGAGAGACTGAAGAGTAGTAGTCAGCTTGTGAAACCACTGTCTTGAAGCTTGTTTGAGGCCATACAAGCTTTTCTTCAGTCTGCAGACAAAATGATTGGGATTCAGAACCCCCTCAGGCATAAGCATGTAAACCTCCTCATGAAGATCATCATGGAGGAAAGCATTGTTAACATCAAGCTGATAAATTGGCCAATGCTTTGAAGCTGCAACAGCAATGAGAGTTCTGATGGTTGTCATCTTTACTACTGGAGAAAAGGTTTCATGGAAATCAATGCCTTCCTTTTGAGTGAATCCTTTAGCTACCAACCTGGCTTTATACCTTTCTAAACTTCAATCAGACTTAAGCTTGACTTTGAAAACCCATCTACAGCCAATGGGAACCTTGCTAGGGGGCAAAGGAACAATATCCCAAGTTGTATTGGCAGACAAAGCCTCAATTTCCTTACTCATAGCAGAAACCCAAAGTGGATCACAGGAAGCTTGCTTATAAGAAGAAGGTTCAACATAAGAAGAAATGTGACTGAGAAAAGCAAAATGAGAAGAAGGTAAAGTAGAAGAAGATACCACATTAATCTTGGCAGTGGAGGTAGGACCAAAATTGCAAACAAAATCCCTGAGGTAAGGAGGAGGTTGATGAGTCCTTGTAGTTCTCCTAATAGGAGGGGAGGATCAACATGAGGTAAAATCTCATCATGAGAAGGAGGGGGAGGGGTAGTGACAATGGGAGTAAAAATAAGATCAAAGTCAACATCAGGGACAGCAGGCAGCATGGCATCAAGAGACTGGGGTTTGAGATGAAAGGGGAAATGAGATTCATAAAAAAATGATATCTCTGGTATGATGTATGCGCTTTGTTTCTAGATCAAGTGCTTTATAACCTTTCTTTTCAAAGGAGTATCCAATAAAAACACATGGTTTTGATCTGGGGGAAAACTTGTCTGTAGTGTGAGGATGAGTAGAAATGAAACAAAGACAACCAAATGTCTTAATGAAATGATAGTCAGGTTCTTTGTGAAAAAGAAGAAAGTAGGGAGAGTGAAACTCTAAAGAAGGTAAAGGAGTTCTATCAATGAGATAAGTAGCTGCAAGGATACAATCTCCCCAGTAGGTGATAGGTAAATTGGATTGAAAACGAAGAGCACGAGCAACCTCTAACAAATGCCTGTGTTTTCGTTCAACAATCCCATTCTGTTGTGGAGTATAGGGACAACTGGTTTGATGGATAATTCCTTTGGAAGAGAAAAATTGGGAAGCACTTGATCCACAAAACTCAGCAGCACTATCAGACCTTATGACTTTGATTTTGGTGTTGAATTGAGTAACAACCATCTCAGAGAAGGTTGAAAGAATGGATAGAGCATTGCTCTTTGTGGGCATAAGAAAGGTACAGGTGGACTTAGTGTGATCATCGACCAAAGTCAAAAAATATTTGTGACCATCATGAGTGGGAGTGTGATAAGGTCCCCAAGTATCAAGATGGAGAAGATCAAAAGGAGCTGAAGCTCTTGTGACAGACACAGGAAAAGAATTCCTGTGTTGTTTGAATTGAGGACAAATTTTGCAAATATGTGTAGGTTTAACACTACAATCAATAACACCAATATGTTTAAGCTGAGAAAAAGGGATATGACCCATACGACAATGCCAAAGTTCAAGTAAATGAGAAGAAAGAGTGGCAGAACAAGCAAAGGTATGTAAAATAGTAGGGGATACATCATGATGAACAGAAGGACTAAGTCCAGGCTTACTAACAGAAGACATGTTTGCAATATAAAGACCTTTAACCTCACTGCCAATTATAAGTGGAATCTTCATCGAAGGGTCCTGAAGAAAGCAAAAATTATCAGTGAAGAGGACATTAGCATTTGTGTCAGAGATGAGCTTCTTGACAGACAAAAGGTTAAAACAAAAATCTGGAACATGTAGGACATTGGAAATTGTATGAGAAGGTGAAAGAGAAATGGTTCCAAAATGAGATATTGCAGCAGTTTTGTCATTAGGCATAGTAATAAAAATAGGTTTAGGCAAAGCAAGAAATGAAGAAAAGAGAAATTTATGTGGAGTAATGTGGTCAGTTGCACCACTATCTATGATCCAAGTTGGATTAGTGCTTGATGTAAGAAAACTGAAGTTTGTACCTACCAAAAACGATGTTGTCTCAAAAGGAGGAACATTAGGCTTTCTTAATAAAGCGAGCAATTGATTGTATTGCTCTGAAGTGAAAGTCTGAGGTGAATCAGCAGTTGTAGCAACAGTGTGAGGACCTTTTCCAGGAGGATATCCATGCTTTTTCCAGCACTTGTTTGCAGTATCACCACCAAGTTTGCAAAACTCACAGAAAATAGTATGGCCATGGATCTTCCAATAAGTCTCCATAACATGACCACCGATCTTATAGTGATCACAGAAAAGCGTGCCACATCCAGCACCAGATTGACCACCTCGACCAGGAGTTGAACCTCCTCGACCTCGAGAAGAATTAGTTTGACCTCTGCCAGCAGCTGGTTTAGAAGAATCTGAAGATCTCTGAGAAGAGAGAGCAGTAGTGATGTCAGACGAAGATGAAGATGAAGCAGGTTTAGATCCAAGCTCACGTTGCTCCTCATCCTGTATAATAAGCTGATAAACCTCATTCAAAGAAGGAGCAGGCTGCATCAAGAGAATCTGAGCTCGAGCGGAATTATATGTCTCATTCAAACCGACTAAAAACTGGATGACCTGTTGATCATCGAGAAGTTTCTGAATAATAGCAGCAGATCCGACATCAGATAAGCGATCCTCAATAGAAAGAGTGTATTCGTCCCAAAGCTTCTTCAATTTAGTAAAATACGAAGAAATTGACAAAGATCCCTGAGAGATCGAAAAATTTTCTCGCTGAATCTGAAAGATACGAGTCCGATTGGATCGAGAAAAGCGAGAAGCAAGATTATTCCAGATCAGTGCAGCGGAACGAAAATGTAATATAGATTCAGCGATCTCTTTCTCAACAGAATGCAGAAGCCAAGAAATAACCATGTTATTACACCGTTCCCATTGAAAGAGAAGAGGTGAGTCAGCTGAAGGACGAGGATAAGCACCTGTAACGAAGCCGATTTTGTTCTTAGCGTACAGAGAAACTTCGACCGAGCGACACCATGAAATATAATTGCGATCATTTAGGAGACTTGTAAAAAGGATGTAACTAGGATGATGAGAGTGATGAAGAAACAATTCATCGCTCGGATCAAGCAATGAAGCAGCAGATCTAAGATTGTCCGCCATTGATGAAGATGCAGAAAACCTTAGCCTGATACCATGTTATTGTTTGGAGAGTTTGAAGAAGAAATTCTGTATATTACTTGCACAAACACTAGTACAAAAGGGGGGACCAGAGCACGCTTTTTTTATGCATGGGAGCACACTTCTCGTACCGTGCTTATAGTGGGTGCGCTCCCAAACAAGCACGCTTATTATTTAACCGTGATCCCATATTTTAAGCACGGTTTTGTGTTGAAGCGTTCTTAAAATTGTCATACACCCAATATCCGTTCTCGAATTGTAAGAACGCTTCAATTGAAGTGTGCTAAAAAAAAAGTTTTAGCACGCTTTTTTTCAAACCATGCTTAATAATAAGCACACTTTAAATAAAAAGTGTGTTCTTTCATATATCTCTCAAACGGATATATCCATCTCATCACTGGTCCAATGCAATACCTTACCTCTCAAACCAAGAGTTGAACCCACAACCTCTTGCACCCTCATACCGAATTCACCCGCTTCACACGCCTACCACCTAAGCTACGGAATTTTGTTGTAACTTTGTGCATTTACTTAATCTAATTACTAAAAAACTCTAAATATAACAAAATTATTTTTTTCGAGAACGGTTTATAAAAATAAATGAGAACGCTTTAAAAGAAAATTGTGTTCCCACTAGCTAAATTTGGTTTTGGGAAGACACTTTTCTTATAAAACCGTGTTCGTTTTAATTTTTTTAAGCACACTTTACATAAAAACCGAGCTAATTATTCCTTTAGAAACAAACGAGAACGGTTCTATAGAAAAGCGTGTTGATTTTAGTTAAAGTTGGTTTTGGGAATGCACTTGTAAAATGAAACTGTGCTCGTTTTAATTTATTTTTAAGCACGCTTTACATAAAAACCGGGCTTAATAGTTTTTAGAAATAAATGAGAACGGTTTTATAGAAAAGCATGTTCGTTTTAGTTAAATTTGGTTTTCGGAACACACTTTGAGAATTAAACCGTATTCGTTGTAATTTTTTTAAGCACGCTTTACACAAAAATCGGGTTAAATATTTTTTTTACAAATATAGCAAAACGTGTTTGTTTTAGTCAAATTGGATTTTGAGAACACACTTTGAAAATTAAACTGTGTTCGTTTTAAGTTTTTTTAAGCACGCTTTACACGAAAACCGGTCTAAATATTTTTTTAGAAATAAACGAGAACGGTTTTATGGTAAAGCGTGTTGCTTTTAGTTGAATTTGGGGTTGGGAACAAACTTTTAATATAAAATTGTGCTTAAAATAAAAAAAAATAAGCACGCTTTTCAAAAACCGTACCCAACTTACCGTGCTCCACCCCCTGTATTTGTACTAGTGAAAATGTATTGGTTCAATTACATCAGATTGTTGGCTATTTATACAAAAGTCATAACCAAGCAAACAAGTAACCAAGCAAGTTGTCATAACAAACTCTTAACTAACACTAATCACTGTTTAACTAAGTGATTATATTCAATAAAGCCTACAAGTTTCTTACATTCCTGAAAACAAAAAAAATTCAATCAGGATTAAAATAAGAGAGATCATCATCAAAGAAAATCCAGCAGTCCGTATGTTTTAGGCCTTACCTTATAGGACGCGATGGAGATGCGTTCATGCCTCTGGCAGTATTCAGTATGCGTGCCCTTTGGTTACTTTCCTTGCTTATTCGTATAGCAGTGACTTCCTTTTCCATTGCCTGTACTTGCCTTCTCATTTTCTTGGCTTCTACTTCCATTGCTTTGTTAAGGGTGTCGACCTTCTTTGACAACATCTGGTTGAGTCCAGTTTTACATTGAGTTTTAGCGAGTTAGACAACATTTGGCTTGTTCGGTTGTACTTTCTTTCATAGTTTAATTCAAAGTAGTTTTCTTTCAATGATGATGATGAGTTGCATGATGAGAAGCGAGTAGTCCACCCACTTCTAGGGTCGGGGTGAGCCCGACTATAGCAATGTAGGGTAAGTGCATCAAAGGTATGACTTTTATGCGATTTCATCTTCTATCCTATGCATGATTCCTTGCGAAAGTTGGGAGATTCATTATTTGCATTATTGAAGCGAAAGCCACTCATATTGTGAACTTGAATTACTCATAAATTGGATAGTAACTCTTAGGAACTATGCGAGAGCCTCTAATCACCTAAGTGTTGATAACGAAAGTTATTTGACGGAAATGCATTAAATTTCATAACTTTAGCATAAAACTTGCATTGTTATCGTTGTGGCATGAAACCCCGACTTTGGAAGCTTTTAATTAATTGAATCCATATAAAAGTTTTAGTTTTGTTTCTGATCACTTCTTTACCATTCTACTTTCTTCGGACTCTTTTCCGACAATTGGTTACGGATTACAGTTTCTGTGACAAACATCAGAATCGATTGTAAAGGTCGATATCGAGGTCTAACGTCGATATCGAGGTCTCTGCTCGACGTCGACTTTGCTGCTTTTGTCTTCTGCAGGAACTCTACTGGAAATTGACCAGAATTGAGGTCGATATCGACCAGACACATCGATATCGAGTGTCTTCTGAGGTCGAAAGCTTTGATCGTGATTGCAACAAGGGAAGCGCTGACATACCTCCTCGTGGATTCGATTCTGAATTACCCTACCACTACATTGGGAGGGGATTCATGTATTATTTGTTTAAGACATGGAGTAGTCTAGTTGTGAATTGTTTATTTGAAATATTTAAATCCCTATACTCATCCCATAAACGAACACTTTCCAAGGATAAGAAAATATATCTTTATTCCTAAGATAAAACTTAAATAACGTAAATAACTAAAACTCCTTAGGTAAATATCAAATTCACCATAAAGGATAACATGTCTGGTGGTATATGATAGAAGATATCGACTTTAGGATAGATGTAAAGCCTTCGGATAGAATTCTATCAAAACCAGCGTCGGATCTGTCTGTGGCAGCAGTCGATATCGACCAGCAAACCTCGATATCGACCTCTTCTTTACTCTATCTTGAGCAGTTCTACTCGACCTCGGATTGGCACTCGAACTCTATCTTTTCACTCGATTTAGGGAACTCGATATCGACCTTGTTCATTCGATATCGACCTCTCTCTATCGACATGTTCTGCTCGATTTCTGGTACTCTATTTTCACTCGATGTTGAGTCTTTAGGTCGATTTCGACTCCTTAGTAGATTTAGAGTTCTTTTTCAGCTCTTCTTCACTCGTCCAAATTGCTCCATTTTTGTCTTGATTTCTGCGAAATAACATAAAAACTCGTGTAGACCTCTATATTTTGCAAATAATCATAAACTAAACTAATCTTATGATTTCCCACCCAATATGCATGCAAATATCAACAAAATGGACATATATGTGGATGGAAAATATGGCAATTTGCACGCACATCAAGGGTCATGTAAAGGCTCGGATTTTTGAATCCTAATTTTTCGGAAAAAGGAAATTAAAAATGAATTTAAATGAGATTTAAAACTTGTTTAGCGGATTCCGACCTAAATTTAAATTTTGATGAACGATTCCGTCCTTTCACCTCGAGAATTTAAACTAAAATCGGATGGCGATATCCTTTTTCGGTTTTAAAAATTTAATCGATCAGGAAAGCGGGAATCGGGGAAACTAACATACGGGAACTAATTTCGAAATTCGCATATTCAGGATTGATTTACGGGTATAGGTTTAACCAATCTCACACTCTATCCTCACCAACTCCCTCACCTCACAATACCTGCTTTAAATTACCCTCTCCCCGTCATTTCCATTCACATCATCATCATCCCTCTTCTTCACTCCTTCACGTCATCCCACCATCTTCATTCATCATCTCCATTGTCACCACCGTCTCCATCATCACCACCATCGCCCTCCATCGATCACCATCAAGCCAACAGCAACAGCTCGAGGACCTCCAATTGCCTCCTCCGATGCCAACCACCACCTCGAAGTAGCCCGGAGCTCCCTAGCGTCACCGCCAAGCCACCGGAAGTCCACCGCTCGTTTCAATCGCGAACCAAACTTCCGGTAAGTCGTTCTCCTCTATTTTCAATCGAAATCGCCCCCGAGCTCTACCATCGTACTCATTCCCATCTGACGCAGGTCCGACGAGCCATCACGAGCCTCCGACAACGCCCAGAACTCCGATCGAGAGCTCCGAAGTCGCGAACACCTCGGTGAGCCCAGGCTTTCCTTTCTTTCCTCGTTCATTTTCGTGTATCCTTGTTTGCTAAGGCTAGTCGAGGGGTGTGTGAGGGCTGAGTGCGGGACGATCGGGTGAGCTCGAGAGCTCCGGTGACCGAGGGCGGCGAAGTCGCAGGGCGTCCGGCGTGTATGTGTGTGTGAGAGCGAGAGCGAGCCGTGAGGGTACGAACGAGGGACCTGACAGGGCGGGTGCGAGGATGAGCGCGAGCCAAGGCCGAAGAAGCCGAGCCAGACCAAGCGGAGGCAAGCCAAGGAGCCGGAAGCGGCGTCGAGCTCCGTCGGCCAGGTGCATCCGTGGGCGGGGGCGGGAGTTTTGAATCGGGAGGGAGGAAGAAGATGAGTTCCATGGGCCCCACTTTATTTTTGTTATATATTATTTGTTTTAATACTAAGTCGGTTGGGAGTATATAATTACGGGTTCGGTTCAGTTGGGTTTAAATGGGTTTGGTTCGGTTCGGGTTTATTCGTTTATTTATTTAATTATTTAGCGGTATTTAAAATATTATAATATTATTTGACGATTAAAATATAAAATATTATTTTGGAGATTTTATAAAGGGTCGGTTTTATTAAATAAAAACGATTGGGACTTTAATGGATTTGGAAATATTTTCGAAAGTATTTAATAAATGGTATTTTAAATATTATATAATATTAATTGGGATTCAAAATATATTATTTGAGACTTGAAGTTTTAAAAAAGAATTTGGAAAATAATCTCAAGGTTGGAAAATGATTTAATCAATAAATTGAAAAGGAATGTTTGTGAGCATTTTAAAAGGTCGGAATTCTTAACTGGTTGACGCAGTTTTTGAAACAGTTTGGAACTAACTTGAGAATCTGACTTGATCGGTGACTAACTAGCATGATGTTCTGATATGTGTGACTAATAGCATGACTTGTGGTGATTTATTATAAGAGGATTAAAATGTTAGATAATTGTGACGAGGTAGTAGGACTATGTTATCGCACGAGTTATACTTTATGATTTTGATGAACTGTTGGGGTGCATATGCGGATATGATGAATATGAGCATGCGGAATTGGTCGAGTGATATATGAAGAATGATGTGGTCTTATGGGACGTATGATGCGATAGAATGGCAATTACGATGTGTTTATGATTCTATTGAAAGGTGTGTGCTTTGAGTGATTGAATGGTTAGATGTAGACATATATATGTTCTAATGTATATCTAGGTGATACTGTTTGATTATTGTGCTGCTTGCTGGGATTTCACTTTTGCTGTTCTGCACCTTCAGGTAAGTCCTCCGGGACTTACTCAAGTTAGAACCTCATGCCTGATGTGTCATATAGTGTGTAGGTGTTGCATCCTGCATATTCATATAGTATCATGCTTAGGTTGCATAAATTAACCGAGCATCCGTATTCTCTTTGCGTATGGTAGAACGACCGTTAATTGTGAGTCCTAGAGTCATTTGCTATGGTCATAGGACAATCCAGTCCCATCAGGCTTTGTCCTCATCGAGTCAGACTTTATATTACGAGATGAGTAAGATTTATTGACAAGCATGACTATTGATGCGATTGATGATGTTATGGTATTGAACGCGGTCGGTTCCCGTACTAACGAGCATGGGGGCGGGAGTAAAAAATGCGGTCGGTTCCTGCACTAACGAGCATGGGTGCGGGAGTAGGAGAGGGACATGGTATATTGTATGTTCGGTTGGGTTCGGTTCAGGTCGGGTAAGTTTTCGATTTCGGGTTGGGTCGGGTTTAGATTTGGTCAAGTCAGATCACATTTAGTTTTATTATAAAATGATGATTATTTTTTTATCTTAATTAGTGACTATTAAACCTCATTTATTTTAGGGTGAATTTGGTAATTAGACCTTTTGGAAAATCCAATTAGGTAATTAGGTCACCCCAAAATAAAATTAGTTTTAGATGTACCCTTCCCAAATGGAGTATTAAAGGTCAACGGTCAACCTGTTTAACCGTCAACCGGTCAATAATTGACCACTGACCGGTCAACGTTGACCGACTCATTCAGTTTTATTATTGTTGTTGTTGTTGTTGTTGTTGTTGTTGTTATTATTATTATTATTATTATTATTATTATTATTATTATTATTATCAAATGTTTAAAAGAAGTTAGCAGACAACCGAGAAACAAGCTGCGCACCAACCCCTTTAGCAATGGAAAAACAAACTCTGGTAAATATATGAGCAGCTAGACGAGAACTAGAATCTAAGGCTAAAGAAAAAGAGCAGATCCGTCCCAGAAGCGCAACAGCATCCACATCCAGCTCACCAAAAGAAGAGAAAGAAAAAGGCCAAAACCCATAACCAGCAGTAGAGCACACATCCCGATACTTGGTGAACTTACGCCGCGCAGCGTCAAGTACACACCATCCAGGAGCGAAGGAAGCCAAACAAGTCTGAGTGAGGGGGGAGGAACCAGTGATATCCACACACATATCCCGACCCCGATCCCAAGAGTAAAGAAGAATGCCAGCGGGCATAAGGGGTCCGCCAAGACCGTCAACAACACCAATATCCACCTCCTTTCCAGAGGGGATCCCAGCACAAAAGCAAATGTCGAAGAGGGTGTCACGCACAAGATTATGCCGATGTTTGAGCCCAACGGAACTCGAGCACGATACAGCATGATCCCCAAAAATATCACCCTAAAAAACCCGACCACATGCAGAGCAGGGAAGACCATCCCGAAATAAAGGGATACCCAAACGATAACAGAGCACAGACTTGTAAGTCCTACCATTCATGGTCTGACCGAGCCCCGAAATAGGAACAGCTTTGAGCCAATCAGACGAATGGGGCCCGTGCTGAGACCTCCACAAACCCACCTGTCGCGGGGTCAATGAAAAAACCGACTCAGAAGAAGCCACAACCCGGGCGAAGTACACATCTGCCAATTTCTTCATAAGTTTGGGGGCAGCGAACTCGCAAGAATCACGACTGAAATCAGAACCGATAAGACCATTGAAGTCACACAGTGCGGCATCGAAAGAGGGCCCCTCACCCATGGGCAGCCCAACAAAGCGGAGGAGCGAGGACTGCAACCCAGAAGACTGCTGGCGAGAGGCCAGAAAAGAAGAATGCATGATGTCACCAACAACAAAAACACCAAGCCCACCGTACTGAAACGGAAGAGTAGCCAATCTTCACTGCCAATCACCAAACCTGGGTCCAGAAGCAGCCACAATACGCTCTAAACAGATACGGATGTCACTGTTAAAAGTAGACTGAGCTGGGACAACAGCATCCGGCGGACAAGTACGCAAGGTGAAGTAGAGTCTAGAGATACCCGAACAAGCCCGAATCAAAAGCAGTTCACTCTGCGGATCCTCAAGTTTGGCAACAAGACCCATAAGCTCAACGGTCTTGGCCACCCGAGTCGCAACAATCTCAGCGCTGTAAACAGGGCAAGTACTAACAAGACCACCCAAAACCGTAACGCCAGAAACAGGCCAAGCAATGAGGGCAGGGAAAACACCAGGCACCAAGCCCTAGGATCCACAACCGGCCAAAAGACCTCAGTTTTATCCACGTTAAGGTGCAACCCAAGCGCTGGACCATCGGACATAATCATATCAAGAACCTGGCCAACCACAAGAGTGTCCCCTACAATAGTACCGTCATCCAAATACCAAGCCTGCAAGCATAAATCAAACGAATCCCGGATCTTGCATAATAGAGGATGCAATACCAAAGCAAAGAGCAGCGGACCTAGGGGATCACCCTGCTGAACCCCCTGGCAAGACCAAAGGCAGTGCTCCCCATAGTAGAGCCGAGCAGGGCTAGAATAACAGAACTCGACCCACCGCGAGAGGCCAGGGCACTGACGACGGACCTCCAAAAGCAGAGTAGTGCGATCAACCAAGTTGAAAGCATTTTGGAAGCCCACCAATAGCATAGAAAGACCCATCTCAGAACCACGAGACTCTACAAGCCTATTTAAGGCATGCAGAATGGCCTCACCACCTCCAGAAACACCAACTCCGAACTGCAGGTCCCTAAAATACCCAGATAACCGAAGCCCAACCAAGAAAGCACCCACCTTAGACACAAGGCGTCTCCAGATCGTGCCGACAGCAATAGGGCGGATATCACCCCCTGGTTTGATCAAGGGAGTAAGAGGGGCACTAGCAACATACTCCCCGAGAGCAGACGGACACCGGCCCTCCAAGAAGATGTTCACCACCCCCGTAATGGAAACAAGAAGCTCATCAGAAACAGCAACTGCCACACCACTCAAACAATCCAACAGATGTTGGGCCCTGAGCCCATCCCTACCACAAGAAGTACCACGCGGGAAACTCCTAATGGAATCCAAAACAATGGGCGGGAAAGCAATAATAGAAGGCTGAGGGGCGAAACCACAAGGCAAGGGAGGGGGGCATCAAGGTGCTTGTCCCGAAGCGCAATCAAAGTAGAAGTAGAGTAAGGAGCAACTCCGGAAGAAGAGAGAACCCGCATAGCAGCAGTGAAATGCCCATCAGAAATCTTCTTACGGCATTGACGAAGGTTGAGCTCCGATGTGTGAGGCTCATCATCATAACCAATGTCACCCCTCGGAGTGCTCCAATCAACAAGAGCACTGGCAATCGACTCCTCCTGGCGAGTACGTCGAACACCCGATCGACGATCGCTACTACTCCGTGGTACAAAAGCACGCAAAACACAGATGGGCATAGCCAGAAACCGAACCCAACCAGCAATGTCATCAGGGGCGGCAATAACACAGTCAAGCACCCCTTTAAGAGCCCGAGCAAAACCAAGACGACAATGTGGCGGTACGGACTTAACTGTACGTAGTCCCCTGACCAAAAGACGATCAAAAGTACTCAAATCCCATCCAAAATCAACCCGCGCGGCCCCACTATCAGAAGAATCCACACGTGCAACATTGAAACGTGGAGCACTCCCATTTAGCGAAACAGGGGGCAACAAACAGAACCTGGCGCAGGCATAGTAGGCGGCAAAACAGGGCAATCAATATTGAAAATGAAAAACAGAGCATTACCATCACCATCGTCCGGCGGGGAAACAACAACTCCATCGGGATGACGACATGGAGAACGTAACGTGTGAAGGGAACAACAAACACCACATAACCACACGTTCAACCTTCGGAAAGTAGCCTCAGCAGCGGCATAGACGGCCGGATAAGACGACAGAAGTGAACAAGTGTTAACAGCGGCGATGACGGAACCATGCCTATCCTTGAAATGACGCAAGAAGGCGGTTCTGACAAGTCCACGGCCACCACCGTTGGGGCAATTATGGAGGCTAACAAAAGGGCAAAGAAAACGTTCCTTAGGAACCGGCATGGAAGCAAATCAAGCCCGACGAGCCCAAATTCTACCGAAAAAAAAAACACCCCAGTGCAATCAAGGGGCTAGGGTTCTGATTTTTTAAACTCAGTAGTTGGGGCAAATTGATGGTGCAGGGAGATGCGGCATGGCGCGCTGGTTCTGCTGTCGGCAGCGGCGAGGCCAGTGGTGGCCGGAGGTGGCGGAGAGGCGCTGGAAAAGGAGGAGGGAGGTGGAGGGTCGGTTTTTGTAAAGAGGGAGAGGGGGAGGGGCTCGGGAGGAGCACCGGAGGGAGGGGAGTACGCCGGTGGTGGTGGTGTCGCTAGCGCCAGCCTACGGCGACCGCAATTCGGCCGGAGAGAAGGCACGCCGCCCTGTTCTCCTGATCGCCGTCTCCTGTGTGGATTATTATTGTTATTGTTATTATTATTATTATTATTATTATTATTATTATTATTATTATTGACCACTGATATCACTTTTCTATGCCAATTTTTTTATGTCATTTTTTACCGTGATGCCATATTTTCAAAATAATGTTTGATGCCATTTTTTCAAAGTAGTGTTTTGATGCCACTTTTTTTATGACGAGGAACCCACCTTTGGTGATAAACCCCAAGCACGTGACCTAGCTGACAAGAGCCACGTACCAGATAAACCGGCTTACGCCGACCGGCTCGACCCAAGGAAGGTAAACATTGGATATAAATCCCCAAGGAAAGGGGAGGAGGCAGGGATCGAACCCGGGTCCTCCTTCCCACCCCCTTGCTCCACAAATGCAACAACTGATGCCACTTTCTTAATCAAATCGTTTGATGCCACTTTTTTAATTACTCAATTGTATATTGATATATTATCATTGATTCTATTTTTTTTTCCACTAATGACACATTTGTGAGTACACTTTATTGATGCAATCATTTGTGGTGACATTGTTATTACATTTCTATACAATTGATGACACAAGGACATGCATAAAATGTGAGTGATTAAACTTCATTGATGAAATCTTTTAATGATGACTTTTATTCATTGATGACATTTGTGATTACACCTCATTAATCTCAATCATATGTGATGACATTAAATTGTTTATTGATGACATTTTTATATAATTGATAACATATGAGCATAAAATTTTATTACACTTCATTGGTGACATTTTATTGGTGACACATTTGTGATGACATTTAAGAATCTAATAACATAAAATACCATATAACATATCTCCCCTCTTCCTTTTTTCCGGGTTTGGGACCAGTTGCTGCATTTGTGGGTTCACTTCAGAAGCTCTACAAGAGTAGACAAAAAGGGAAGAAAAGAGAGAAACAATCAAAATTATAGCAACAGATGAGCAATTGAGCATAAACAACAGTTCAAAAACTAAAACAAAATTTCAAAAACTAAGCAAGGTGAAAGCACTACCAACATATTTGTTGATCCTGTTTTGATAACAACAGCCTGTAAAGAAAAATGTCCAAATGAGGCTGCTTAGACAAACATGCAAAAGAGTCATGGAAGCAATGAAACTAAAAGCAAACACTACATGGTCCATATGCACTAGAACCTGCAAAAATTAAGCTAGAAAATGACATCCATTGACCTTATGTACTGCATAAGTAACGAAGAACACTCTACGAGGGATTAGTTGTCACACAATTTTGACTTTGGATTCCATCAATACTTGAATGAAAAAATTAAAGCACCTTCTACGGGCATCACATATATTTAGGAGGAAATACATTTGGCTAGCTACTGCGAACACAATCCAAAAACCTAAATCTGCAAACATTTCATTTTGTAATCGGGGAAACGGTTTCTCTAAGCATTGGCAACTTTGGAAATCAGATACACGAATCAAAAAATTTACCATCTTGGCATCAAATTCGCCGCAGTGAATAGCTAGTAACCATTAGTCCTATGGATTAGAGCAAATTTCAATCACCAAAAAAAAAAGAACGAGAGGGTGAGGGATTAACTAACAAATTCCTTGAGAACGAGTAGAGTGCGGCGCATGAATTGCTTACAGAGCTGCTTACAAGAGAAAGAGGAGAGGGTGAGGGATTAACTAACCTCTCTCTCAGAGGGACGTTGTCTCCGATCTCGTGCATTTCCCCGTCCACTATCCACCACTCTGACTTGTCATCATCCTTCTTCATCATCTTCGCGGGGGAGAACTTGGGGCGCCTACGGTGCGGCTGCGAACCAGATGCGTCGCTCCTCGCATATCGGAGATGATTATCGGAGGTGTCGCAACTTAGGGTTTTGCCAAAATCCAACGAGTAAACAAAATAGAAAACAAAAATCAAAAGCCACTTTCAAACCCTTGGAATCGAAGATGCAAAGAAGAAGAAAAAGGCATAGCATACGCAAATCGAAAGCCGCTGCCAGAGAAGGAAGGAGAAAGGAAGTAGTAGGAAGAATCACGTGTGATGGAGAAGAAAGGAAGGTACAAATGGGATAAAAAAAATGTTTAAGAAGGTATAGAACGGCTCAAATTTTTGTTAAGGGGATAATTACCTAATTAAATATATAAATAGATACAATACACCAAATTTTCTCTTTATTTTAGTTATATTATACATCATTATATGATATGTAGTTTACGTTGTAAGAATGAGTTGGATCTTGTTCGGATGGGACTAATCCAGTTATATTATACATCATTATATGATATGTAATTTACGTTGTAAGAATGAGTTGGATCTTGTTCGGATTGGGACTAATCCAGTTATATTATACATCATTATATGATATGTAATTTACGTTGTAAGAATGAGTTGGATCTTGTTCGGATTGGGTGAAGGACTAGTCGGGATTATCTAATGCTGTTATCTATTCAATATCGGGTCAAAATGGATCACGGTTGATTTTGGTGAAGTGGCCTAAATAACTTTTGGTTTTGTGAAGATTCGCTCTTTGGGGTTTTGCCTTTGGCGAATCTGATAAAATGGTTAAGAATAAATAAAATTTAACGACTATTCGAGACCCAATAGAAATTGCACTCGTAGAGTAGATGAACAATTTGGTTAACAATTAAACGAGTTTGGACATCAACTACACTTCATATGCATGCAAACTCTTCCGATTCATCGGTGGAAGGCAAAATGTTAACCACCCTACACCCTAACCTCTCTACCCAACCAACCCCGACCTACATCTGCATCCCTTCATCCAACGCTATCAATCGAAATTCGACGGTCCCCAGTAATTCTAAGGCAAAGCATTCCATGACGGTTGGGTCAACAAAATGGGTACTTCAGCTAAGCATTAAGGAGGTAGATGTGTCCATCCACAGCTTTCACCACCCACCGCCGCCACCGGCATCATCCCCCCATCCCTTAGAAGCAGGCTTTGACCCAGAGCCGCCACCATCATCACCCCATCCCTTGGAACTGCCACCTCCATTGTCAGCACCACCACCTGAACTCCAGCCACCAGGGAACGCTTCTCTTCCAGGAGAGTTTTCTACTTTAGACCCCGGGAAGCTGCCCCATCCACCACCTCCATTATCGCCATCCCTGCTTTGCCTGGAGTTATAGCCATCTGAATCCCCTCCACCATCTCTGTTGTATGAGCCTCTTCCGCGCCCACGCCCACGTCCTCCATAGGATCTCGGTGGGCCATCATCACGCCCACCACCACGCCCACCACGTCCTGTGGAATGCATCAAGCTCATCAAATGAGAAGAGATCCAATTTCCATCAAATTCATAACGTAAACAGCAACACAAAGTAATTGCGGCACTTGATGAAAGATTGAAACGAGAAAGAAGCCCCAGATTCATGTCAACAAGTGTCTTTTAACCTCACTCTTAGTCACATAAAACCTAACAGAACAGATTCTAGATGATTCTAACAGTCTGCTACGAAAACATGATACCAATACATTAGAAGCAGAAATTAAATGAAAGCATCAGTGGCAGTGACAAGCCAACACACAAAAAAATGCAAAAACAACTCCAAATGAGAATCACATCATGAATTTAATATTTATTTGTCGACTATCATAAGAAGTTGAAGGTCAATCAATTATGCCCCACAGATGCCAGAACCTTTTTCCATTAACATGCCCATTTTATTTATCTTCAATACAGTACATGATAAAAATTGGTTTTGCTAGTAACATGCTTTGCCCCCATTTTATATATTTAAAAATTTTTAATAATAATTTTGCAAGTCTGTCAATTTTCAATGACAAAAGAAGGACGCAACAGCTGTAAATTCCAGATTAGTGGTATGCATATATGACACACAACATCAAAGAGGCAATACATGATAGTGATGAACTAATCTCATAACCGAGTACATTGCACATATCAGATAAATAGCCCATCATATGTAAGCAAAGGATATCACAATTACAAAATCACAACATAAAATATACCTCCTCTAAAACCTGGGGTTGATCGATCCCTGTCAGAGGATCCTCTGTATCCCTCGTTTGCTGAACCGCCCCAGCCACTTCCAGAGGAGCCACCATCAGGGCCACGCATAGGTACCATTGCAGCAACAGATCTGATTGATGGTGAATCAGGCAATGGGTCATTAATATGCTTCTGAAAATACGCAACCAGCCTATCAACATCCTCAAACATCCTCTTCCGGAACTTGAATCCCTTTGGATAGAGAGCAATATACTCATGATGAGGATTTGAGCTCCTGATATAGGTCAGAATAAATGTCCCAGGATGTTCATGGGAGATGCCGAAACTATAAACAATCCGTAGGGGGTTCTCCGATTTCTCAGCTCTGAGAAGTTCATCAACCTCAGATTTTGTCCCCCTCCTGAATTTCCGGTAATTCAGCATAGCCTTTAGATGAGTCACCAATGGATCCACATAGCGATCAATGACCTGCATTAAAAGGAAGATACCATTAAATTCTGATTCGAACAGGAGAAATGATCAACGTCCTAACACACAAGCAGCCAGCACTACCAACATGGCCACAAAATTATAAATGTTAGATGGTGTCAACTTCAGCATCACAAACAATGGGAACTCTAGATTATCCCAGACACTATAAGTACTCCTTAAACCTGCCGTAATGAGTTGTTTTGCAATAGAAATGCATACATCATCAAGGAATCAGAAATTATGTTTCAACCCAAACCATGCAATTCACATGTGGAAATGTGAGAAACAAAACCAAACAGCAAATTGGGTAAAAGACAGTCACAATCAGGATGAAGAATATGAAGAATGAAACTTGCCTCGTCTAAATCCTCGAATGTGTCTTCTCCTATTTTCAGCGTTTTACCAATACGCAGCAAGCTAGTTATATCTTTGTGCTCCTTTCCACCCTCGGCAATATCCTTGTGAGAAAAAACCCCATCATAGACTTTCAAAGTCAAAGTGAGATGAGATGGTCCCCGAGAACTGGGACGAATGACACTCTCGCCGGGCTCCTTGTCAGTCAAAAACTAGAAAACATAATAGGGAAAGGAAATGATCAATTGGTATGACGTCAAACAAGAAAGCTGGTAAACAATAAAAATCCAAGTGGTGGAATCACAACATAATTCAAAACAACTACAGCATTGATATCATAATTGAGAGGTCCAGCAACAAGCATAAATCATGCAGCAAAAGCATCCACAACTCAAACAGAGTTTTCGGACAAAGTAAAAGTGTGTTTCCCTAGTCATTGGAGCTGAACCTATCATTCTTGGCACATAAAAATGGGTAGCAGCATTACAAGAGGGGCATTTTCTGAGGAACAAAACAATAACACCACCAGCAGAGAAAAAGAATTAGATGATAACAGACTATTTGAGCTCTATCTAGGCAATGACTTCATTGGTCAGTACAAGTCTAAGAACATTTTAGTGTCTGTAAGAAAAGAAGACCAGCCAAAAAAAGATTCTATCAACCAAACAGGTAATCAACTGCTTTTAAACATAATCGAACAAAGATAAAACCTGTATAGCCTCATCCTCGGTTATGTTTTGGAAACGAGGATGAACAATCATTCTAGGCTTGAAATGCTTCTTAGCAAGCTCCTTTACTTTACGAGCCTTCTCTTGGTCACTAAGGATGCTGCTTCGATCTTCTTGGTAGTACTCATCCAGGGTTCTTCCAATCTGATGCCTACTGTTCCGCATATCATTCTCTCTACAAGTTAAAAACACCTGATAGCGATTTTTTGCTATGTTTTTTATCTTGCATGTGAGTATATCACCTTCATGCAATTTCTCAGTCAGATCAGAATCCCTCCAATCATCTGAATAGTCTTCCTTTGTGAGCATCCCAGTTAATCCTGACTCCAGGGAACATATAGCCCTTTGTGCCTGCACCCTGCGCACGGTGACTTGAAGTGTTCTTCCTTCGGCAAGTGTGTCTTCAGTCTCCCCAGATATCATGTAAAATTCTTCATCTTGACTAGGTTCTTCATATGATTTACGCCAATCTTGGAAGCCTTGAATCAATTCAGACCTTATGGCATACAGGGTTTCTCTTTTAGTCGCATGACCCTGATCAGCATATGCATCAAGGTTAAATGACTTCAGTATATTAGGTCTGTCTCTTAGATTATCCACAGCCATCTCAAGACTATCCTCATCATCTAAATTGTCATCTCCAAAATATTTCTTGTATATCTCTTTGGCCAGTTCTTGTGCTAACCCATATGACTCTGGATGTATTCGAGTATCATCCAATAAATCAAAGAACTGGCTGGTACTAGCAGCCAATCCAGACCGCCTAACACGCAAAAATCCAGCTGCATTAAAGAAAATCTTTTTCCCCAGTCCATGATTAGTCAGCAAGTCTTTCCTAGTGAAAATTGTTCCGGCTCTTATAAGAGACCTTTTCAATGATGCTGCCTTTCTGGGTCCAAGCCCTGAAATAAACTGCAAAGGAGCAAACAACCATTCATGATTTGCAGCAAGATTGAGGTCCATGCCAACCTGGTTGGTGACATCCACCATAATCTGTTCAATCATCATATATTTCTCATCGGCTGCAAGGAATTTCTCTAAAGGACTGAGTTCCCAAGACAAGATTTCTCTCCCATGTCCACATAGTGTTGCAACCATAGCCAGTGGATTTTGAAGGTAACGCCCAAGTGCAACAGCCCGCTTTACAATGCCTGACACAATAACAAGTATAAGAATATTTCAAAAGCTACAACCAACTAATCTATTTGTTCAAAACAATGCACTAACCTGAATGGCCTGATATTTGGTCAGATGAAGCTCGAGAATTTTCATAAAGACGAGCAAGAGATTCATCACCATAAACAATCTTCATCTGAGCCAACTCATGCCCAACATCTCTAGGATTTTCCTCCACCATTTTGAAGACAATCTAGTAGAATAAACAGTAAAGAACAAGGGTAAACAAAATATCACAATACTTAAATAACGCCCTTCATAATCATATGGATCAATAGGTAAAAAAAAATAACACATGAAGAACCTCTACAAGTTCAAGAACACATGAAGAACCACTACAAGTTCAGTCATCAACAATATGCTTGGGATGCAAATTATGAGATTCAAGCATATAATTACATGGTTGACATCTTACCACAACCACAGGACACGGGAGTTTGTAGCTTTAGTACTTCTACCAAACTGTAAGGCATTTGCCTTCATCATCTCCTCCCACAACCACACAACATAACAAAAAACTCAACAACCACGATAATCAATATATAACAAGAGTTCATAAAAGAATTAGAGCCACAAAATTTATAAACCAATTAGTTCTGAGACGTCACTCGTCAAGAAGGCCCCTAACAAAACTGAGAAGGATGCACCAACTCCTCTCTCAATAGTATCCATAGATCCAGCAAATCAGCTAGTGTAGAATATAGGAGTGGGAAATCATGCAAAAGAGACTTCTCCCAAAGAGAAGTCATTGGATGGACTAAACAAGTGGATAGCTTAAGTTCTTTACAATTGCTCTTTTTCTAATTTGTCTCCTTCATTCTCTAACCCCCTCAAAAGAATTTGCATAAAAGTGACAAAGAACAAGCACAACTGTACCTCATAAATATCATCCTTGAGCTTCGTGCATGAAAAATTTGCAGCACCAAGGGCAACGACAGTTGGGTTATGTTCAGCCATGAACGTCAAAAGCCTCTGCTGGTCATTTTTCTTACGCTGCTGATCAGTAACATTTTGACTACGTAAACTAATAGAACCAGCTTCCAACACATCAACAATCTGTCCATTTGCATCCAACATCACAAAAGTAGTTGCAGGTTTTCCAGGGCCCCAACAGCAGGCCATAATCCTGGGTGCAGCGTCCTCATCTGCATGCACATCACCCTCCTTTCGCTGATATGGAGCTACGGATACTTTATCCCACAGAAGCTTTCCATATTCGGATAACAACCAGTTCTTTGCCTTGCTAGTCAACAAATGTCTTGCTTCTTTCTCCATAGAAGGCAAAATGTGAGTGTAGATTGCATCATGTAATATCAGTTTCCTCTGTTCATTCCAGAGTTGAGCAGACTTGCTTACACCATAACTGAGATACTTTTCATTACAATCACTGATCACCTTATTAAGAGAATCTTCCTGCAACTTAATTGTAACTTGAAGGAGCTTTTCCTCTTCCGCTTTCTGGATAAGCAGCCACTGGGCATCCTTAAATTCGCCCAATGGCTTGTTGCGTAACCATTTCACCCCAGCAAACTCGTGAAAAGAATCAATGATAGTGTTTCCATCTGCCGTAGGAGTAGTCGAAACCAAAGCATTTTCAAAATAGATGCTACGAAAATGTTTTCTCACAACTGGCTCGCAGCTTATCTCAACCGCTGCCTGAAAGAAACCACAAGAAATTGATGATTTACTAGAATGAGGAACATAAAGAAGGGAGAAGAAAAGAAAAGGCATGCTCATACCATGTGCCTAGCACCTTTAAGAACTGCCTGAGGTGTATCAAACATGGCACAAACAAAATTCGAAGCCATGTCTTCTGGCGTCTCCTTTGAATCTTCCAATTCATTTTCCTATAAACATAGACAAAAGTAAAATGGAAATAATCCAAATAGAGAAATTTGCTGGTAAAATTTGTTACCCAACAAAATGGAAATACCTCCAAACAAAATGCAGAGCATGCCAAAAAAAAATTGAGAGATCTTAGGGATTCATTACCACTTTGGCTAAGGAAATTTGTTGCCCAAACTGCTCTGAGCTATACCCAAATTTGCTGGCAGCCATCCAGAGACCAGCCTTGCTACAAACGCTATAGAGTGACTTCCGCCTGGGACGCTTATATTTCCCCTCCTCCAGATCAACCTCTCCAGGAGGGAAATGCAAATTAAATTTGGAATCAACATCATCAACCTCTCTCTCAGATTCTGCGTTCTTAAGTGCACTAACTATTGACTTAAATATCTGGCTATTGAAATTAAGCCTTGTCTCATCATCTACTCTCCGACATTCCTCCTCAAATACTTTAAGATAATACCCTTCAAGAGCACTCTTTCGTTTTTGAAGAAGGAGCCATTTCTTGTCCAGTTCATGGATTGCCCAAAGCACCTGCAAGGAAGCACATTGGATAAATTTGAGCAAATCTCACCATGTATTGCTGACTCTTTTTGGCAGACAATTACCTTGTGCCACTTAAGGGTTGGTTTAGCATGATCAGTTTCATCGTCCTCAGGAGCCTTGAACAAACTCAAACAATCATCTTTACGGTACATAGCAATGAAAGGAACCTACAAAAAAAAGGGTCAACTTTTGCTTATGCATCATACAATATAATTTTACATCCAAAAAAAAGAGATACAAAATGCAAAGCGGGTTTAACTCACATCAAACTTTTGAATGTGTGTGAATTTTAGGAAATTTTCTATGTCATTCTTTACTGATACTTCATATTCTCCTTCACTTCTCCGTCCAAGCAGTGGTGCACTAACAGAGACGAGCTGATCATATATCCATTTAGCCTCCTCGAGTATATCCTCTGAATCTGCAGAAGGTGGACCAGTGCTCTCTTCTAAAATCTACCACGTCCACAGCCACCCAATTAGAGAAACACAAGAACGAGTTTAGGACAAGAAAATAACCACACTCAAAACTACGGTCAAAGCAAAAAGGATGCTGAATTAAACCTGCAGTCTCTCTGGGATGTCAATTGACCTAATGACATTGTCCTTCTCAGTTATATACTGCTCCTCCACAATGATTGGCTCAAATTCCTCTTCAAGCCTTCTTTCTCTCCATTCACCAGACTCCTCATGTCTGCTTTCCAAGTTTGTTTGCCGAAGTTTCAGAAGTTCCTCAACATCACCAAAGATTTCTTGGGCTTCTTGGAGTGCCATTGATGTAACTCCAGGAGCCGACCGGAACTTTTTTTTGCGTACCAGCTTTTTCCTCCTAAAACACCAATCAAGGAAATGTGAAACAGAAATCACAATAACTTTAACCAATAATAAGAACCATGACGCGAGAAGTACTTGGGAACTCCACGTTCATCAAGATCATCTTCATCTACAATGAAATCGGCCATTTCATCTTCCTCACCCATATCCATATCTTCCTCCTCTTCCTCCTCTCTTTGCTCTTCCTCCTCATGGATGTCATCCAGTGGCCCCTCTATATAACATCATAAAGTCACAAGTAATATTATATATATATATATATATATATAAAGTTAAACAACACTTTTCATAACAAAAAAATGAACAATTCACCATCATCATCAAATAAACTGCGTTGAATCTTCCTTTCTCCAGTAGTATCAACCTCATCCTCATCAGAGAAACCTGAATGCTCTTCATCACCACCCCTCTTGGCCTTCTTCAACCTTTTGAACTTTTTATTTTCCTGCAAAAGCAAGTCAAGTAACCAACAGAAAACCCTATAAGTCAACAAAAAATGTATAGCAGCTGAGATTTTTCAAACAGAAACTTGAAAAGATTACTCACTGGGTGGGCTCTAGGGCGATGGACTGTGATGTTATTATCCTCAAGTAGGGCATAGTCATCTTCATCAAGAACAAAGTTCTTTTCTGACTCCCTGTAACGAGTAGACAATATAATGAAGAAAGAGTAACATTAAGACACAATAACAAAATGGTTTTAGGGTAATGACTAAAGATTGACCTTTTCTTCCTCTTTTTCTTCTTATGTCTTTCTTCATCATTGTCTCTGTCATCTTCCTCATCAACGTCATCTTCTTCAAGATCATCAACTATGAAACCATCTTTCTCATACTCATTCTGCCCCTCTTCTGTCCATGCAAAATTGAAATATCAACAAGTATGCCTTCACAAAGATGGACACTCCAGGTCGCAACATAATGATTACATTTAACACTAAAAATGGAAGGAGATAAGCCAATCTAGAGGTATAAAAAAATAAATTCCACAAACACCAATCGGAGCTTCAAGCTTTGTCGTTATAATTGGAATCCATAAATTCCCTAGGAACTCAATCGGAGCGTCTGACAGGAAAACCCTAACCAAAATAAAAACCCTAGGAGCAACGCAGCACAAACCAAACAACCAAACCTATTATCGACCAGAAGAAGGAACCGAGTTTAACACCAGCCAATACTCCAAAGGTTTAGAACAAGAAAACGAAAAACTCCGCACCATCCTCTTCGTCATCCTCGTCTTCAGCATCAACACGCTCATCAGCCTCGTCGTCCTCTTCATCAACGGGATCTCTCTCATCATCCTGGGGCTCAATCTCATCTGCAAATTATCGTCCAAAAACGGCAGGAGATGAAATTTAGGGTTTCAAAAGGGACACCGAAAAGCGGAATGAAAGGGGGAACGAATTGGGGATGGAGAAGCTCGTGAGAATCTACCTTCGTCGTCTGAAACCACAGTTCTTCCCATTGCTGAAGGAAGAAGATGTGCGCAGAAACCCTAGAATCGAAGGAAAACGAGTGAGAACAACGGGAGACTCGTAGCAGAGATTTTGGGGGAGAGAGTTAAATGAACGGAAACGAACACAAGTGAGATGCTTTACCAGTGGCAAGGCAGAGAATATATTTTCCAAATACAATAAAAATTTAAAATTAAATTGTGTACCAAAAAAAAATTCGGAATTTTCGCCAAATGCCCTGAGGTTAAGGGTAATTCGCGTGGTGTACAAAAGTTTGACATATTTTGCCAGGTGCCCCTACAGTTTTTATTTTTTTTGTCAAATACCCCTGAGGTTTTCATTTTTTTCGCCAAATGCCCTTTTGTCGAATTTGTTAACATTTTGGTCGAAAACTAGTACAATCCTCGCACCATAGTGCGTAGTTTTCTTTTTAGACAATAAAAATAAAATTTTATAAGTACAAAAAATTACTATGATAAATTTAAATAAAATATTATCAAACATTAACATAAAATTGAAAAAATAGATAATTAAGTAAAAAATAATTAAAATATTTATGAAAAATGTGTAAAAATTACATGAGTTTAAGATTTAAGTAGAATAGGTTGATTGGGTTAGAATTCTAAAATAAATGTGGTTATAACACCTAATAAAAATAGAATAGGTTGATTGGGTTATAATTCTAAAATAAATGTGGTTATAACACCTAATAAAAATATATGCTTATCATGTACTGTAATAGTTTGATATGGCTAGATTGATTAAAAAACATGTGCAAATTTCATTAGTTTGCTATTTTTTTTTTCTGGATTTAGTTTATTGGGAGGAAATTGTAAAATCAAAATGATTATGTCATCTAAGCAAAAATATTTCTCATTTAATAGTTACAATAGGTAAATCTCATTGGTTAAAAAATATTTAAAAATTTTATTATTTGAAAATTTATGTAGATTAGGTTGATTGGCTGAAAATCCAAAAATTAAGATTAGTATATATAAAAAAATATTTTTCGTTATATATACACATATAGCTAGAGAGAGAGAGATTGGTTGCTTCGGAAAAAAAATTTGTATATTTGAAACTATGTATTTTTTTAAAAAAAAAAGTTTTGAATTAATCTCATGGTTTTAAAAAAATAGCATGAAATGATATCATGTAATAATGCATAATGAAATAATATTGTATAGTTATTATTAACTTTATTACATAAAAGTTTTGAATTAATCACATTGGTTAAAAATGTAGTATAAAATGATATTGTGTAAATAAAATTTGATAATTTAGTTACTATAATTGAATGATATTGTGCAAATAATACCTTACAAAAATAATAATGAAATAATATTTTCTTTTCTTTTTATTTTCATCCAAAATGTTAACAATTCGACATAGGGGTATTTGGCGAAAAAAATGAAAACCTTAGGGGCATTTGGCGAAAATAATAAAAACTTCAGGGGCACCTGGCAAAATATGTCAAACTTTTGTACACCACATGAATTAGTCTTAACCTCATGGGTATTTGGCGAAAATTCCGAAAAAAATTAAATCAATACTCCCTAATATATATATATATATATATATATATATATATATATATTAAGCAGCTGCGAACAATACACGTGACGACTTCTGCTTGAAAATAGGCTTACGTATCAACATATCATCAATTATGGTCTCACCATCTTAATTAATTCATTTTACAAATTAAGTAAACTAGTCTAGTACCCCGTGCGTGACGCACGGGATTTATAAAATGTTATATAACCTTATTATATATGTTTTTCAAATGTAGAATGTTAAACATATTCTTGTTGATATTTTGTTCTTAACAGTTTGATTTTGTTCAGCACTCATATAATATGTAAAACGTCAAAATGTGGCAATAAAACAATTAAAAGTAGTTTTGTAAGTTACACAAATACTTATTTTTCTATGATCAAAATTTTAATGAAAAAACATATGTAAAACGTCAAAATTTAGAAGTGTTCTCAGGCTCTATATCCATCATTGAATCAAGATTCAAAATTGTATCAAGTGAAAAAGTTGGTGTTTCCTAAATCACGACAGCCTTCTTTCCACTCCCACCAAGATGTTCTTCTTGCTCATCAATTGCCATCTGTTGACTGAGACGATGAGAAGAGCAATGTTTTTTCTTACGCAATCTTCTATTTCCCGAAGATGATCCTTTTTTCCAACTTAAATCCGTATATATTGCCTTCTTTTGGCCATGTCCAGTACCATTTGAGAACCGTTCGCTGCCAAGCACTTCATGCTTGATGCGGCTTTTAGGGAACTTGATATGATCACGTGTACTTGTAAAAGACGTGGACCCTGGTGAACTTTTGTATCCATCCTTCCATCCATCTTTACTGCTGATACCCAAGGGTTTAACTGGTTCTTCTAGCCCAACATTATAATTAAATATGCCAAAAGACCCATTCTTAACAGATTTTACATTAATATCTAGTGATGAATTAATGGTTGTTCCCATCTAAAGAAGCCTAACACAATTCCTCTGCCATCCAGACCAAAATCTTCACAAAATAAAGAAACATTCATTTACCAGAAACATCAAAGGAAGTATCAATCAAATGAGTAAAACAAAGGACTAAAAACAATAGCAAAAGTTATTTAATTTCTTGACTGTAAAAAAAGAGGGTACATTCATTAGGTTTAAGGCTCCTGAGATGATAATATTGTTGCTTTTGATGGGTAACAAATGAATTAGCATTCGAGAGACGAAATATCAATGAAAGCCTGATTAATAACTTTTATAGAAGATTTTCTAGTCAATTTGTAAAATCTAAAATCTAAATCTCCAAACTGACATCCAGTTCACATAAATCTAGATCTCTAAACAAAAGGGAAAAAAAGCAATTCTTATATATTACCAACATACAAAACAAAATAAACTACCAACAAATTCAATGAAGCTTAATATTCTAATCACAAATTAAAGTTTGAAAAAATAGGCCAAATCAATTAAAAAACTACTGAAATAGAAAAAAAAAACACAATTTGCTCCTATTCGTATTATACAAACATTGGTATAGTGGTATCTTTGCACAACACCTAGTGCATATTAAAATAGAATAAAATGAACAAATGCAAAAAAAAAGAAATACGTTAGATTTTAAAAAAATCATATGTTTCATTCAAAATTTTAATGTCCATCTATATTCCATTTTCTATATAAAATGAAATATTTATTTGGTATTTCATGACATACCACATCGTTAAATTAGAAAGTTATATATTGTGTAATAAGAGTATATAATATTTTCTAAATCCCATGCGTGACACACGGGTATTGCACTAATTATTATAGTAATATTTTACACATGAAAATAAAATTATCAATATTTTATAATTAAGGTTTAGTAGAAGATATAATATACCACGATATGGTATGAATACGTGAAAAAAAAAAGATATGAGTGCATACATAATACAAAACTTGGAATTAATTTGAACCAAAATTTTCAATCTTGTGTACTTATTTAGATCTTATTTTTTCAACATGGTATATTCATAATATACCCTATATATTATTTATATTACATGAATTATTAATTACGAAATAAATTATTTACATTTGGAAAATATTAATGATTTAAAGTTAATGTTAAATGAGAGTAACTAATTTTATTGTTGAATATTATATTAAAATAAATTAAATTTATTTCACTTATATGCTTATCAAAATAATAATTTCAAATAGATTTATTTATTGTCAAAATTCAAAATTTGAAAAAACACAGAAACGGTTACTAATTTCTAGCTCTTATTAGGAATATTTGCAGTTTTTTTTAAAAAAAAAATTCTTTGTCAAATTTTGATTGGTGGTGTATAACTTGAAACATAAACCCCTCCTGATTTAATCTTACCATCTTACCACTATGAAAAGTGAGTTGTCAATTAATGAAGCCAAACATTTATTTTATTTAAAAAAAAAAGTATTTTCCTAGATTACAAGTTTACAAGCAAAAATTCCAAAATAAATGTATGGGAAGGAAGATCTTTAACACACTCTTGCTCCTGAGCTTCCTGCATAGAGAGAGTAATCTCATCCCAAAATGCAACATCGCAGACCTGCAAGAAGAAAATACACTCTGAGACCACTAGAAGTATATATGCCTAATTAAAGCAATAATGTCCCCATAAAATTAACAATATTAAAATAAATAAAAACAATGAAGGTATCACATATATTGACCTTTTGAAGTGTTAAGTGTTGTTTATGTCATTCTTATAGGTTGATAGAGATCATCTTCATCACCAAAAGCACAAGTAGACACTAGTACACTACCACCTTGCAAGTTTCCATGTACTTCTTGTCGTTTTCAGAAATCTGAAATCCACCTTTCTCACTGAAGAAATCACAATCAACCATGGGAGTTGCCCTGAGCTGTTAAAAGCAATAACAAAGACAATTCAACCAATAGACTCAAATGCTTAATTTCCATAATATAAGAACGTAAATGTGCTTAGACATCAAGACAAGCTTATGAAACACCCTGCATCATGTGATGAGGAAGCAAGGGTATGTGTCACAAAGCCAAGAACTATGTTCAAGAACCAAGATGCAGATCGCAACCTCATTATCAAGTTGAAGTTTTCTTAAACCGGAAATTAACACAGGGATGCAGGCTGCATCTGCCTACATCTGATTAAGGGTTGTGCATCAGACAACCCAATCAAATGAAGTGTAAACATAATCAGAAAAAATAAATATGCAATTCCTTGTCTCAAAACTTTTATGTCGCTTGCTGTGAATAAGTTAAATCTAACAGGGTGGCTTTTCTTTCATAAACACTAGGCTTATTATTCAAGTTAGCTACATTTAATAAGGAATTGCAACCTTCACTTGGAATCATGATATTCCATGAATCATGATATTTACAATTTTTGTGACCTGAACTTTCCGGCTTGCTTATTGCAAGATCAAGTGCTCAAATATCTTTACATATACTGAATGATAAGGCTATGACTGCACCTCAGGCAACATGTGTAAAAGAGACAATCTCTTCATCATAGTGGATGTTATGCACATGAATTTTCCCATCAGCACATCCAACTGCAACAACTTCCAATTTCGATTCACCGAAAACTTCAATTACTAAGGATAACCCATATATGCTAAATATAATACCCAAGCACAATGAAAAAAAGAAAAGAAAAGAATCTACTGAAATAGATTTATGCGGATCAATCAAAGAAGCAAAAAAGGAATAACACACTACAATGGTGTGGTTCTCACACATAAGGCCTCTTTAGAAACAAACATCAAAACCTCATGAATCAACAATCAAATAAAATGAGATGCTTAGTTTTCTCGGTATCATTAGCTGCCAATAGACGAAGAGTAAGTAATAGAAACATGCCGGAATAATAAAAACAACTCGGACTGTCTTCCATGAAACTCAAGCGAGCTTGCTGCTAATGTTTTTAAGTTTGAAAAAGATTAGGAGGCCTCACCGATCTCATAACTATTTTAAATATAAATTAGATATGAAACAGACCTAGAAACTCAAACAATGCAGGAAACAAAAAAAAAACAAAATTCCAATGATGATCAACACACTAACCTGACCACAATGACTCAATCGATCAAGCTTCACAAATGTGTTGGCAGTGGGATCAACCACCTCTTAGTGGGAGAAGCTTCCCAGAGATCAAAACTACAATTAATTTAACACCAAATGCATAAGGAAAATAAAAAAGACTATAGTTGAAAGTGACCTATTGTAGAGTGCTTCAATAAGGATAAGCAATTGTAACATGTTTATTTGCCATGATATTTCATTCTTCATAACCATTAATAATCTATCACCCTAGAGATCTATATATATAACCTGAAATAACACCAAGTAAAAACAAAATGCATAAGGAAAATCAAGAATCCTAGAAACAGCAAATTATGTCCAACAACAGAGCAACCTTCTCATACACAGGTTCGTCGCCTGCAAATTTTAGCAACACATTCAGTTTCTTTGGTTCCCTGTGAATTTGATACATGACCATTCGAATTCTATTCCTATTTTTCAATGGAGGAATGCTTAGTTTTTGGAGACAATCATTTCACTCGTTTTATTCTTAGAACAATAATTTTGCTTTTGCAACTGAAGGATAAGAGGCATGAAATACTTTCGATCACCTGCTGTAAGAAAAATAAGCTATCCATCCTCTGCTGACTTCTTGGATCCAGAAATCGGAGCCTACTACAAAAGATAAAATTAGATGTTGAGAAACACATTTCTTGTTCTTCTTAAACAACATAGAGTAAAATAAGATTTGAATCTCGAAAGAAATTCATTTGGTCACTAGTCCTTCACAAATATAAGACAGATTTGGCTGGGTTGCTACCTCTAAAAACATTGCTCCTTGTAAACTCAAGGTTTTTCTGAGCTACAAAAGTTCCCAATTTTTCAACAAGCCACCTCCTGTGATGCCTGCAAAGGTCTATTATAAATGAGTTTACTAGGGAGGCGCTCAGATACCTCCAAGAGCACGGAAAAGAGAATCAGATGCCTTGTCATCCTCCCCCATCTCTGTTGTCATCTTCTCGTTCTCAATAAAATGGCTGGTAGCCTCTTTCTTAAATATCGACTCTAGTCTCTTATCGAAATTATCACTACGGGAGCCAAACAATCCATGCCAAATTCGAGAGATCTGTCCCCTGTGCTTCTTATTTGACAGAGAAAGATTAAACCCAAAACCCTGAATCAGAAAGAACTTTTGTGTTGAAACTGAATCCTCTAAACCCTAATTTTTTTTTTAAAAAAAGGCATTTGCAAATCAAGCACATACATGTGCCGCCGACTGGTCCTCCGTCGCTGCCGCCAATCACCTCTGGCATGAGCTCCTCTCTCCACCAAGCCATGACCGAGCCTCGCCCCCTCGTAACCACTAGAGTTCTTCCCGGCGACAACGCTCACGATCCCTCATAATCAATCGAAACCCTAAATCTATCAGACAGACAAACACAAGGCGTCTAGCCAAAAATCAATCTGTCTTCGTACCTCTCGCCATAGTCGTTGAGCCTTCTTCATCCTTCCCCCTTCACGTTCTCTCTCGACGGTCGAGCCTCGCCCCCTCATAACCATCGGAGCTTCTCCAGACGGCACCGATCATGAACCTGGGCGCAGGAAGCTGAGCCTACATCGACCTTCCTGTCGCTCGACCTCGACCTCTCTGGCGCCACCACCTAGCCCGATTCTGCCTTTTCTCTTTCCTTCTTTCAATTGGTTCAGAATTTCAGATGTTGGAGAGAGAACGTGGGTGGGAAGACGAGAATGAAGTTCAGATCGTGGGAGAGAGGCGGTAGAGAGAAAGAAGAGGAGAAGGGCAAAAAAGGAAAGAAAAAAAATTTCAGAGAGGCTCCACGTGGATAACCTAAGAGGGTTTGAAAGGATAGAACTTTAAGTTATAGGGAGATTAATTATTTACCCAAAATATTTATTTCAAATTGAATTTATTGTTACTATTTTTATGGAGTATAAATTATCAAAAATCTTTTTATTTTATTTAAAAATAAAAAATCTAGCAAATTTTACAGAAAATCATTTATTCAAACACGTCAATTAATTATTTGATTGGATAAATATTAATAGCATCTTTTATAATTCAAATTTTCTTAAATTAACTATTTATAATTATTTGTAAAAAAATTATTTCAAATTAGGTAAATATATAATATTTATATATTTTTTTTACAGTAGGCAAAGAGTTGGATGTACTACAAACACCCATGATCATCTGAAAAGATGATGTTTTGGAACTTATAACAGTGAGATCCTAGGATAATATTACAATTTAAAGGAGATTTTGCAAGGAAATCGGCTACCTTATTTGCCTCTCTGTAGCAATGCTGAAAACTGATTAATTCAAAGTCTTCTTTTAGAGACTTGATTTCTTCAATTAATTGTGCTATCTCCCATGGGGTTTTGATTATGTGATTGATGGCATTGATGATGGTTGCGTTGTCGCTTTCAATAATGATTCTTCTTATCCCCAAGTCATTTGCCTGTCTTATACCTGCATATATAGCCATAACTTCTGCTAAAATAATAGAGCATTTTGTAATGTTACTTTTGTATATATGAATTACCTGACCGTAGTTGTTTCTCAGAATGCAACCAATTTGAGTTTCATGATTGACTTTAACTGAGGCATCTACATTAATTTTGATCGTGTTAGGAGGTGGGTGTTTTCAAAATAATTTATGTTGAGGTCTACTAATTTTAGGTTTTATATAATTATTATTTTCTTTATTCCAGGAGGATATGTTGTTAATTGTTTGGTATAGCGTGTTGATGATGTTTTTGTTTTTGTTGTTTCGGAAGATTATATTGTTTCTGAGTTCCCATATGTTGTGCCATAACTAACAAAGGTCAGAGAAATCTTTATTAAGTGTTTTGGTGTTAATGATGTTTTCAGGGGCGTTGTCTGTTAGGTCCGGTATAATAAATATTTTTTTTAATTTGATGCCAAGGTTTGCTATAAGAGATTTGGTGATCTGACAGTTAAATAAGAGATGATTTGTGTCTTCTATGTCAGAGTTGCAGAGAGAGCAAGTGTTGGGAATTCTATTTATATATTTATTTAAACAGGCAGTGGTAGGTAAGATATCGAGGATAATCTTCCAAATAAAATTTTTTATATTTGGAGGGAGGTTAAGTTTCCAGATCCAGTTTGCATTAATTTTATTTGTGTTACTGGTATTGAAAAGGGAAGTAGTGGATTTAACTGTAAATTCTCCATTGTTATTATATATCCAAATAAGTTTGTCAGGAATATTTCTAGTTGGGATATGTATGTTGCTGATCATTTGGACGATGTTAGGGGGAAATATATTATTCAATTTATTCATATCCCACGAATTGTTTTTAGTGAAAAGGTCACAGACTTTTAGATTAGGGTTTTGATTATCACGGAATGTTTCAAGATATTGTTCATTTACCCATATATCAGTCCATACATTAATACTTTTTCCATTAGCTACAAGCCAGAATAATCCTTTTGAGAAGAGGTCTCTGATATTTAGAAGTCTTCCAAATTGCCATGAGGTTTTGAATTTTCCTCTTTCCATTAACGATTCTTTTGAGAGATATTTTTCTGAGATTACCTTAGACCAGATATTGTCAGGTTTGGATATGATTCTCCAGAGGAGTTTCATTTGCATTCTAATATTAATTTCTTCTGCTGATTTAAATCCTAACCCGCCGTCCTTTTTGGGGGTGCATAGGTGTTCCCAGCTGATTAATGGATGATAATTATCAGATTGAAGTTTGTTCCAAAAGAAATTTTTGTTTATTTGATCAATTTTGTTGAGAATTCCTTTAGGGAGAAGGAAAGATTGCATTAAATAATTTGTTTTAGAGTTGAGGTTAGCTTGAATTAGTACTGATCTACCAACCTGTGAGAGAGTGTTTGATTTCCATTTTGAGAGCTGTTTTTTGAGACTTAGTATAGCATTATCAAAGGTAGCATTACAAACTCTTCCACTAATGAGTGGTATTCCAAGATATTTTTCCATTGTTTTGGTTATAGGAATATTTAGTTGTTGGGCGAGAGACTGTGCTTTATTTTGTTGTATATTTTTGGAGACTTGTAGGGAGCTTTTATTTAGGATATTTTTAATCGTGTATAGACTTAGTTCATCGACACGTCCAAAGATTAGTGTATCATCAGCAAAGGAGAGGAAAGGGATAGGACTGCTATTGTTTGTGAGTTTAATACCAATTAAAGGATCACATTCTAGGGATTCCTGTTGTAGCATTCTTGCCAGTAGTTCCATTACTATTACAAAAATATAAGGTGCAAGGGGATCTCCTTGTCTTATTCCTTTTTGCGTTTGGAATGTATGTCCTGGTAAGTTGTTGACTAGGACGGAAAAGCTTGTTTTGGTAAGGCAAGTCATAACCCAATTAATCCATTTAGGGTCAAAACCAAATTTATTTAAAATTGTTTCAATAAAGTTCCAGTTTCTTTTATCATAGGCTTTTTCCATGTCAAGTTTTAGGGTCATCCATCCTAATTTCCCCTTTTTGTTGTGGAAAGAATGGAAAATTTCATGGGCAATTAGAATATTGTCTTGGATATTTCTACCTTGTATAAATGCTCCTTGAAAAGGATTTATGATACGCGGTAAGATCGGTTTCAAACGATTAGCTAGTAATTTTGAGATGATTTTATAGATAGTGTTGCACAGACTGATTGGTCGATAGTGGTTAATGTTAGAGGGTGTATCTATTTTCGGAATAAGAGCAATGAAAGTTGTGTTTACTTCCTTGAGGAGGATTCCAGAATGGAAAAATGATTTGATTGCCTTACATAGGAGGTTACCTACAATGTCCCAGTACTTTTTGTAGAATTCTGGTGGAAAGCCATTAGGGCCTGGACTTTTGTCATCTGTCATTGAGAATAGGGTGTCCTTGATTTCTTGATCTGAGAAAGGTTTTGTTAAGGCAAGGTTTTAAGATCGCCCTTAACAAGTCAGGGGAACTTCCTTTTCTGATTGAAAGTAGCAAGCCAAAAACTCTACGGAATAGTGCAGGCCAGAAGGTCTTGTGTAACACACCATTATATTGCTCAGTAGCTCGTGGTACCTGCTGCTCACCCTTCCTGCACATACGTAACTTATTTCTCTAGGTGTTCGGATCGGTCGCTCAAGATCTTTGGTCTCTCAACTCCCCAGGTGCCGCCTCATCTGCCATTTTCTTTTTTCATTTTTTCATCAATGCTCGACTGCAACCATTTTTGCACTCCTTGCTTAGTCTTTATTTATTTTGGTTAACCGAACTTAGGCAATGATATTGTATAAATTCGCATCTTAACTTAAAGTAGTCGTTATTATTTAAATTTGACTTAAAAAATATTATATAGTAACGGTTGAACTTGGTTAACCGAACTTGGCGTTAACAATTTGACTTATAAAATAAATAAATAATATATATATTGTATAAGGGCATAGGTTTAAAAAATCATATTAGGAAAAATTCCTTAAATCTAATGCATTGACACTAAGACAACTATTTAAAAATGGTTTATAATATTTAATATTTAAAAAATATTTCTCAATATGGATGTTCAATCTATGATCCAAAGATATAGATTAGAAAAACAATAAAAATAGAATTATGATTGATATTGATGTGTTTTATTATTGTATTTGTATCAAAACACTTATTCTTCTACGTATACTTAATGTCCAAAAATTATAATTTTATTCTCTATCCTATTTATTAGTTTTGATTTCCATTATTTTTTCATTAATTCTCCAATTTCTCGTATTTTTCTTATTTGTTCATTAGCCAATTTGATCTTAAAATTATCTGTTTGTTGTGTTGAAAATAAAATTGCTAACAAGATAATTAATATTCTTTTTATTTTAATCTCTTCAAAAGTGTGAAATTCGTTAGAAGAAAAAGTATTCTTATACAAATGAAGTATCATTTTTTTCTTTTGTAATTTTACCTTAAACATGATTAAAACTAAAACATGATTAACAACTAGACTAAGTCAATGATAATAATTTTCAAAGATGATTGAAATCGGAGAGTTCTAATAGTAAAATAAAGTACCTCTTTATAAAATTTTATAGGTGTCTTAAGTGTTTCATTATCAAAGTACTCATATTTTTATTTGGTTTTACATATTTTGAAATAAATATTACACTAAATGAAGTTCTAATTATTAGTGTAATACTTTTTTTTTACCAAAATGTAATTAATTAATTAAAGACAAATATCTTTAAATTATAAGTTAAACGAAGTTCTTTTACAGGAATTTAAAAATAAAGTTATAAAGAATAATATGTGTTATTTTTATATTAATTTTACAGATTTTTATAAATGAAAAATATTTATTTTTAATTACATAATAATTTTTTAGGAAAACATAATTATTTCACTAACAAAATTAAATATTCACCACACACTTTATAACAAAAAATATATGAAATTTATTTGAATGATTAGCAAAGGAATTTTTTTTTTCAAATATTAAATAATTACGGAAATATTCAAGGCTTTAAAATAATTACACAAATATTCATTTTTTGCAGGTGCATCAGAAAAACGCAGTCCTACTCCGCGTTTTATTCACAACACAAGGAAGAGAATTGGCGCCAGAGTTGGGGATTTAAGCTTACGAAAGAAACGGGTCTGAGACCGCGTTTCTATGGACATTCAAGTCAAATTAAATGCGCCCAACTGAAATGCTGAGGTGGCAATAGAAATGCGGTCTGAGACCGTGTTTCTTTCGTTGACTAGATTCCCTTCAGCAAAAGTTGCTGACTAGGATTGACGTTACAAAAGAAACACGGTCACAGACCGCGTTTCTTTGTGTTCTTTCAGAAAAAAGTAAGTCAAAGATTCCATTTATTGCGCTGCGGTTATGTAAGCCATAAAACGCGGTGCTCAATCGCGTTTTATTATCAACACAAAACCCTACGCAACTGCCCCTTTCTCCGCTTCATCTCCTTCATCTGTCATCTCCCCTTCGTCTTCTGCAGCCCACAGACAAGCACCCCACCGACGTCCCCCCCTCATCTAATCCTCTTCCATCTTCTATTCGAATTTCGGTTCGGCCTTCGTCGCTCGATTCCACACCGCAGGTTAGGGATTGTTTTTTTTAATTTCGAACGATTATGGATGATAACATGTTTGTGGATGTTGATTGTTGAAATTGTGTGATAGTTATATGTTTGTGGTTGTTAGTTAGTGCTTATTATAGAATCGAACTGGTTTTATAGTTTTAGATCCAAAATTGTGATGAATGATCAAAAGAATAGAAATTGAATAGGAGTGTATATGATTGTTGATTGTTAAATACTCGTTAATTGATAGGATAGTAGATTATCACATTATCTAAAATAGGAGGAAACACCATATAAAATTGGAGGAATATTGGAAGATAATACAATTTTAGTAGCATGAAATAATAGGAGAGTAGATTTCGATTTGTGTAATCTATACTTAAAAATGATGAAGATTAGAGTGAGATAAAATTATTGATAGTATATCATAAGATTAGAATAGGAGAAGAGCATAGAAGAAGAGCATATGAAAAAAAAATTTAGATTCAAAACCTATTTTATATTTTTAGCAGAAGAAAAATTAAGATAGGATAAGAGGATATAGAGGAAAAAATCTAATAGGAATGTAGGACAAGTAATTTTGATTTGCAGAAAAAAAAGAGTATAAATTCATAACCTAATTTTTTTTGAAATTCTGAACACGTTTATTTCGGTAATTGATAAGAGAGTAGATTATGATTCTAAACACTTTAATTTGTGATTTTGACAAGTAATTTTGTGATTCTGAACACGGTAATTTATTTGTGTTAGGGAGGTAGAATGGCAATGCAATTGAATCCCCGATCGCTTGTGAATGAGGTGCTCCATAGACAACATCTCCATAGGTCAACTGATGTGTGGAATGGCGAGGAATATGTAAGTACATATTATTTTAATCATTTGTTAAAATTAATATGAGATAGTACAAACAAATGAGATACTAATGCTTGTCAGTGTTATGATTGTAGACGAATGGTGTCATCCAACATAGACTCCACTTGCGGAAGATTGGGCGAGATGCAGCTGTCGACCCAAGAGTTATGCAGTACATAAAGATGACAGGATTCGAATGCATCTACAAGCTAGGGTCCGCGTTGGAGATTGACAATGAGTTAATCACAACGTTGATAGAGAGGTGGAGACCTGAGACCCACACCTTCCACTTGAACGTTGGAGAGACCACAATCACGCTACAAGATGTTTCAGTTATATTGGGACTACGTGTCGACGGTCTTGCAGTTATCGGGAGTGCTTGGTACGATTGGCCAACTGTTGCAGAAACGTTGCTTGGGCAAAGACCCCCACCAAATCAGATAAGGGGATCGTCGGTGAAGGTGGCCTTGCTACGACAACTATTGGTGCATTTACCAGAAGATGTGGATGAGCATGTCGTGTAGTGCCAGGCTAGGGCGTACATTCTACTGCTATTGGGAAGTGTCATGTTTGCAGATAACAGTGGCGGCCAAGTACAGTTACTTTACCTCCCACTGCTAGTGGATTTGGAGGCCGCTAGCCAGTATAGTTAGGGCAGTGCGACATTAGCCTTCCTCTACCGACAACTTTGTAGAGCAACGGCACGGGAGAAAGTCAAGATCGTAGGCCCTGTCATCTTATTACAGGTACAGTAACTATGTCGTGTTCTTGTTTCCAATTTCTGTGAATTTGTAACTAATTACCTCTACAATAATCCTAGTTGTGGGCATGGGAGCGCATTCCCATTGGACGACCACGATGTATTATCCCACTCGGTGAAGATGATGACCACAATGCCATTCGAAGGGCTCGACAGAAAGAAGCTAGAAAGAAGACTGGTTACAGTTCACAACCTCCCCCATTTAGTGCACGATCAGTTAGTCAGTTTTGTTCTCACATCCCGTCATTGTATATGGAAGAATGAAATTCATATCTTAGTTACATGCATTAATTGACTATGCAATTTATCTGGGAGCCGTACACGAGCGACGTAGTAGCTCTCCTGGCTCCCATCTGTACACAAGGTGGGAACATCTGGCGATCTACTACACCTATGATCTGCTTTGAGATTGTAGAGGAGCATCACCCGGAGCGGGTTTGTCGCCAATTTGGGGATGTGCAAGTGGTGCCCCCATCACGTGCATATGACGAGGTGTTGCACAAAATGGATCGTAGGGGAAAGCATCAACACGATTGGGCTCAGGTTCATGCTCAATGGATCAAGATGTGGAATGAGCGAGAGAACTCCATTCAGGTCGCAGTTGAGGTGGACGATGAGGGAGAGGCCCTGACATAGTATATGACCTGGTACACACGTATCACCAGGCGCTTCATTAGTCGACCTACTAGTGCTCCGGCAGAGGTTTATCAACCAGTGGCTCCTGACTACCACAAGATGGTTAGTATTTAAACCTTCATCTTCCACTTTTTTATTTCACTGAAAAACCATCCTTGTAGTTACTCCAACTATCAAAACCTTATGTCCAGGGTAATTTCGTCATGGATGCTAGTGCTCGAGCATCCCAAACAGTTGAAGAATCGCATCAGTTCTACGCCTAACACCAGTACAACTCAATGATGGGAAAAGTGGACGAGTATTACAGCTACATGGCAACGCAGGGATCACAACTTCTCGGTCAAATGTCGTTCAACCCAACACTACCTCCCAGGCCGACTGCACCATCGTCACAACGACCGTCTCAACAAAAAATGCCACCAACAGCCTTTGGAGTGTCCTCCCAGTCGGAGATGGGGATCCCGTCATCAATGGTTTTTCCTTCATACCCATCGTTTAGTACGCCAGGTGGCACACCTTCGTCCATGATGGACCAATTCAACCAGCCACGATTTATGTTCCCCCAGTCGACCTTCGTCGCCTTTGGAGCCACTTCGACCCAGTTCGGACCTGCTCCTCCGTTCTTGACCACCCCGCCTTGTCATCAGGGGCGGATTGTGTATGCTGATCCCTGCAACCTTTATGGGGCAACACCTACACAAAGGTCTGGTCTAGACCCGAACTTGTACTCCCAACCCGAGGATGAGGATGAGGATGATGATGCGTAGCTTTACTTTTTTCTTATGTTGTGATGTTATGTACTCTTTTGTAGTTTCTTCTGTTTGAGTTTTCATAACTTCTGTGCTTGACTCTTCCAAATGATGTGGTTCGTTAAGTAGCATGAAACACTTAAGATTGGAGTTTTTAGATTTGACATCTAATACCTAGTCTTTTGATAAAACATACATCACTAAGAGCAAGGTTGATAACTTTGACACATACAACATACATAAAACATTCATAAAGAGTAATAATCAAATGTTCCATACATAAAACATAGTTCAGCTCCACTTAATAATAATGACAACCCCAACAAACTGACAACAACACATACCAACAATACATAGGAGCTATAGAAGGAGCATAAAGCTCACGAGGCTGATGGGCCCGCACGACTTGGGCAACTTCATCTTTTGTGCCCATAACCTCGACAGTTGCCACAATGCACTTGACTTGGGACTCCAAAATCCATCTCATTCCTAATCCTTCGTGATGGGGTTCGACCAACATCTCGCAGACGCGATTGATCGGCGACTAACCTGGGACCTTCCACTTCTGGCCAGTTGAATTGTTCACCTACTGGCATAAATGTTGCTTGGTATGTCAACCAGTATAACTCCGTCGTTAAGTACCTGTCCACTAATGGTACGAAGGAAATGCTCTAAGATCTTCAAACCGCCAAGACATATGCACAAGGTACCCACAACAACTTCTAGCTAGCACATGTACACGTCCTACGACGTAAGTTCACTGTGTACGACCACCCACTTTGCCTACCTTGTGACCCCCGGGGGTTCAAAATCACCTCAAATATTCCATTATGTAAATCAAATGACATGGCATGTGCATTTCTTGCAGCTTCAATACCTACTCCAATCTTCCCATCGATCGCTTTTGTCAGTGGGAAACCTTGCGAGATGCGAGTGCCTGCGTCCCCTCTCCTCCGCACGAAGTAACTATTCACCTTATAAAAGGTTTGTCGAACAAGAGCTGTGATTGGAATATTCCTCGCACCCTTCAGCACAGCATTAAAAACCTCAGATAAGTTTGTTGTCATCACATCATACCTCGCCCTCCATCCTTCGATATGGCCCACTTCTCAGGCTCAATCACAGCTAAGTACTCCCAGGCCTCGGGGTTCATGTGCTGGAGGGCGCGACACCCCTTCTCAAAACCCTTTGTGGTAAGCTAGTAAGCAGTCCAGCCTACCATGTCTTTCACCTTATGATCTTGGAATGCGGAGTTCACATTAGACTTCAAGTGTCGAATGCATATCCTATGATGTGAACTCGGAGCCCTCCATCTAGGCAGCTCCTCCATGGTCTTCAGGATGCCCGGATGTCTGTCTGAAATAACACATAATCCGAGTCTCTGAGTGACGTGTCTCCCTATACAGTCAATGAACTAAGCCCAACTATCTCCATTTTCACTCTCCATAATTGCAAATGCTAGAGGGAAAAGCTGATCATTTGCATCCATACCTATTGCCATTAACACGACATGCTTGTACTTTCCATACAAATGGGTGCCATCGATCGATATCAAAGAACGACAGTGTGCAAACCCAGCAATGGATGGTCCGAAAGCCTAGAAAACACGACTGAATATCTTCTCTTGTAGATTTGGGGAATCTAGATTGCACCATTCAACCACTGTTCCCGGATTAGTAGCTTGTAGTGCAACCATGAACCTTGGCAACTCCGTGTACGACTCCTCCCAATCACCATAGATGTCTGCAATAGCTTTCTGCTTTGCCCTCCAGGCTTTCATGTATGACACACAAATCCCATACCTTTAAGATAGATGCTCTTGTATGGCACTTGGCTTCGTGTCTTGATCCTTACGAAGAAACCCAAGAATCTCACCTCTAATGAAACTTGAGGTGACGTTACGATTATCCAACTGCAATTGGTTGCATGAGGCCTATTGTAATTGACGACCATCCACATCCAACGCAATTGGTTGCATGAGGCCTATTGTAATTGACGACCATCCACATATCAACAGTTCGATCAACACGACAAGCAGATAGTCTCCATGTGCATCCACAACTGTCCTTCCTATCATAAACAACCGTGTACCATTCTGGACTCGCCTTCTTTATCCTGTACGGCTTACTCATATGCACTGAATACTCGGTCAATTCACATTTCAGCTCCTCTAGCAAGTTGAACATTTGTTCGCGAAAAATTGTCTTCCATCATCTAATTGGACATGTGAATTTAACCCTTGCCACGCAGTTGTTATCATTGGATTAGCTTCAACAATATTCCGGTTGGGATTAGAGGCCTCGTTCCTGATCGCCGCCTCCCTAGTAGCATCATCATCCTCTTCAGAATTATCCAAGTCGTCTTCGTGATCAACACCAAGAGCATCAACATAGATCTCACTCAGTTGTTCAAACCCTTGCTGAGATATGTTGTTATGCTCATTCATCCTATATTTTCATTAACATAAAGTTAGTTTATCATATATATTAACACGATCATATATTTCAATATATTCATCATATTTCATCACCAAATATTAACTACACTAAACAATCATATAAGTTAAATAATCATATTTCAATTTATTTCATCCTATTTCAATTTATTTCATCCTATTTCAATATACAAATGCGCTCATATATTTGAATATATTTCATCAACATATATTAACTAAATAATCCTACAAGTTAAACAAGTTATTCGTGTTAACAAGGACAACTTCATATAATTCAATATAATCCTCCAACAACAATAAAACAACTATATACAGATTAAAGATTCAAAACACATAATTTTAAGCACAAGTATGGGAGAATATTAAAGATTCTAAACATTTTAATCATTCAAATAAGAGCGAAAAATACAAATAAGAGTGTGAAACTAACCTTAACCACAATTTTAGACAACAATGTGAAAATATATAGATTTGATAATTGATGGAGAGCTTCAACCGGCACTAATAATGGAGAGTTTCATGCGAGAGAAGCAAAGGAAAGGGATAATGAATAGGAAACATTGAGTTTGGAGATGTATATACTTAAAAACGCGGACTACGACAACGTTTTTAATATTCAGATTCTCCTACCTTAATAGGGGGAATCTTTGCAGAGGGCTATGGAACTAAGAAACGCGGGAGTAGGCCGCGTTTTATTTGTAATCCACCAAAAAGGAATCTTTGACTCTCTTTTTTTTCTCTGAAAATACACAGAGAAACGCGGTCTCAGACCGCGTTTCTTTGTTTAATCCACGCCCAGTAAGCAATAGCTGAGTTGTGGGGCACCCTCAGCAATAGAAACGCGGTCTCAGACCGCGTTTCTATTGCCAGGTAAGCATTTTCATAAACGACAATAAATTTCATTTTTTAAATATAGAAACGCGGTCTGAGACCGCGTTTCTTTCGTAAGCTTAAATCCCCAACTCTGACGCCGATTCTCTTCCTTGTGTTGTGAATAAAACGTGGAGTAGAACCGCGTTTTTCTGATGCACCTACAAAAGTGAATATTTGTGTAATTATTTTAAAGCCTTGAATATTTCCGTAATTATTTAATATTTTATGAATATTTGGAAAAAAATTCTTAGTAAAGGATTTTGTTTTAACAAGTATGTTTTCAAGAATTTTTTTCAAAATATTCACTAAAAAATATTTATTTACTAAAATATTCACAAGTTCAAAATATTTACGGAAATATTCATTTTTTGCAGGTCTATTAGATAAACGTGGTTTTAAACCGCGTTTCTTATATAAATGACAAATTTTAACCTAACGTCGGGGAAAAATTACAAATTTTCGATAAAACTGCGGTTTCAGACCGCGTTTTGAGGGTTTTATTTTATTTTTTTATTTCTAAACAAATAAAAAAATTAAAAAACATTGTAAAACGCGGCATAAAGTTGCGTTTTACTTGTAACCGTTGTAGGCTCTGCAGCAAGGTGCTGCACTACCAAATGGCCAATGCCCATCACGTTAATGTAATTAATTAATCCTTCTAATTAATTCTACTACTATGCTCTCAGCCCCTCTCTCTCTTAATTTTTATCCAATTTAATTATAATTAATTAGCTTTATTTTCAAATTCAATTGAATATAGAAAAGTCATACTAACATATGTTTATATGGATTAGGTTAAAAATTAATCTGTCTAATTTGTATAATTAAATAGATTTATTAGTCTCACCAACTCTCGCATTATAATTCAGATAGATTAATTTTATATTAATCTATCTAATTATATAAAATATTATATAATAACGGATGAACTTGGTTAACTGAACTTGGCATTAACAATTTGACTTATAAATAAATAAATAAATATTATATATTGTATAAACTCGCAATAGATAAAATATTTTAAAAATATGATAGAATTAAAATAGTAAACCCGTTATTATTTTTAACCTAATCCATATAAACATATGTTAGTATGACTTTTCTATATTCAATTGAATTTGAAAATAAAGCTAATTAATTATAATTAAAATGGATAAAAATTAAGAGAGAGAGGTTGAGAGCATAGTAGTAGAATTAATTAGAAGGATTAATTAATTACATTAACGGGATGGGCATTGGCCATTTGGGAGTGCAGCAGCCGAGTTGCTGCAGAGCCTACAACGGATACAATTAAAACGCGACTTTATGCAGTGTTTTACAATGTTTTTTTTTTTATTTTTTTAATTTGTTTAGAAATAAAAAATGAAATGAAACCATAAAAACGCGGTTTGAAACCGTGTTTTTATTGACAATTTGTAATTTTTCCTCGGCGTTAGGTTAAAATTTGTCATTTATACAAGAAATGCAGTTTAAAACCGCGTTTCTCTGACAAACCTGCAAAAAATGAATATTTCTGTAAATATTTTAAACTTGTGAATATTTTGGTAAATAAATATTTTTTTTAAATATTTTGAAAAAAAAAATTATGTTTTCAAACCTGTTGAGTTTGATTTTGTCTGAAAATAATATTTTTTAAGGAAGATAATCTTTTTGCATATTAGAATACGATTTTATGGATAATTACTTTTTAAAAAATATTTTATATTCTAATAGTGTAAACTAATATTATATTGATTTTGTAAATGTTGAATCCGTGCGTAGCACGAGTATAGGACTAGTTTGACTTATAAAATATTATATAATAACGGATGAACTTGGTTAACTGAACTTGGCGTTAACAATTTGACTTATAAATAAATAAATAAATATTATATATTGTATAAACTCGCAATAGATAAAATATTTTAAAAGTATGATAGAATTAAAATAGTAAACCCGTTATTATTTTCCATAATTTTCTTATTTAGGTTATTCTTTTGTGTTATTGTAACGGCCCGGAAAGTAAGGATCTTCTTTCCCTTATTTGCCCCTCCTTTGAGCATAGGAAAGAAAACGTAATTATCTGAGTTACGTTTAAGAAGACAAGGTTACCTTCCAGCTAGATCTTACAACCCGAGTACGAGTCATAAGTTTTCGCAATAAAGAGAAGCAAGGTTTTGAAATAGGGATTTCGTACCCTTAAAGATCGCGGGTCCATTGGAGACCATGTACCTGTCTTAGTCTAATCATGAAATCGAGCGAAAATGGAAGTAAAGTTTAAATCGAAATACAATTCAAAAGGGTGCCACGACAGAGCCGGGTCAAAACAACGTAAAAGAGTATAAAAGAGAAGGAGTTTACTGGTCTCTCACGCTCTCGATCTAACGCTAAAAGTCCGAACCCGCCAATTATCCATATAAGCAAAGATATCGGCTAACGGTTACCTGAATCTAAAAAAAAGGGGGATTTGGGTCAATCATAAGGTCACTCCTGTGCATGTATAAACACACTCTGAGAGGCATATAATAAGCATCCTATTCCTAAGATGAAATGCGTAATGGTAATGCAAAACGGAAATTAAACAGATAAGCATGCGGATAAGTAAATGTAGAAATAGATAAAGAAGCGCCAGTTACAAGAAATGCCAAATAGCATGTCCCTCTAGGCTCCTAAGAAATCCTATAGCAACTCACCATCAAAGGAGCTACCTCACCCTACGGTGCAGGCCAACCCCACGCAATGAGCCTACTAACTATGAAAGGAAGGCAAGCAACAACACTTATATAAGGCCTAAGGCTCTAAGAGTCCTATGACACTTACTACCAAAAAGCCTACCGCATCATCGAGTGCAAGCAATTTTCTATAATAAGCGCCAACTAGGATGACAAGAATAAAGAAAAAGGTCCCAACCGATAAACACCTATAACAATCGTTTCTAGCAAAGACAATTCGTTTTTCAATTTAAATAACAAATTTATGCCAGAATTTGGTCGAAAGAATTCAAATAAATCGTTTGCTTGAGGACGGAATTATTCAAAAATTTTTGAATCCTTGGGAACTAAATCGAAACTAAATCAATATTAAATCGTAAATAAAATCTTAATTTAGAAAAATAATATTTTAAAATTCCGAGTCTTTACATCATTCACCTCTCAAAACAAGTCTCGTCACCGAGACTAAAATTACTTCAAAGTAAGAGGTGAAAGTTTTAAAATGCGAGTCCAAGGACCATTTCCAAGGATTTGCAATCATCTCGGTTGCGTCTTCCGAGATTCTCACAACATCCTAGTCACGGTCGTGACATCTCCAATTGGTCTTGACAAGCATGTAATAAGCGCCCCTATCACATCCTCGCTTCGACTTTTCGGAAGTGCCACAACTGCAAAAGTTCTACAATATCATCACTAGGTCTTAGCAAGCACCCTACAAGTGCCCCCATAAAATGCTTGTATCCACTTCATGAAGTATCAAAGATTTACCTGGGACTTGAAAGTTTCAAAAGGGTTCCGCAATTGGAAAAGATTTGCCTCAAAATCGTTGAAATTCTCGATCGCGTTTGGTCATTCAAAATCCAAGTTAGTTCTTTTCAAAACTGTTCAAAATCCTTCAAATCCGACGTTAGTTAAGCAATTTCAGAACTCAAGAGGTGAGGTGGAGTCATCCACCTCTAAGGGCTATTCCCATATTCTTGATGTGCGCGCAAATTGCCATATTTTCTATGCACATAAAAGTCCATTTTATCGTCTTTTGCATGCATATTAATGGGAAACCATGAGATTAGTGTAGTTTACGCTTAAATGTCAAATATATGGGTCTGCACGAGTTTCTATGTGATTTCGCAGAAAACAGGATAAAAATGGACAGATTTGGAAGAGCGGAAAAAGAACTCGAAGTCTTCTAAAGAGGTCGAAATCGACTGGGCCCTCGACATCGAGTACATCAGAGACATAGGAATCGAGCAAGAAATGAAACAGAGCATGTTGACACAGAGAGGTCGATATCGACGTCTGGAGGTCGATATTGATGTTGCCAGATCGAGCTAAATGATAGAAGTCGAGTGCCAGTTCGAGTAGAAGAAGGAGAGCTCGAGATAAAGTTTCACAGGGGTCGATATCGATGTTCAAGGTCGATATCGACCATGCCAGCAGAAGAATCCGACTAAGATTTTGATAGAATTCTATCCGAAGCTTGCACGTCTATCCAAAAGTCGAGATTTCTTATCTTCAACACCAGTTCTACCATATGGAGGCTGATTTACCGTAGGAGTTTTACTTTTTACTTTTATTTAAGTTTTATCTTAGAGAATAAAGATAGAGTTTCGAGTCTTTGGATAGCAAGGTTCGACATCTATATATAGAGGCCAATAGGGCTGAGTTTAGGCATTAAATTTCAGTTATTCAAACACATATATACGCAGAGAATTAGTAGAGAGAGAGAGAAGGCCGAGTGGAGTTTGTGAAGCGAGAGTAGAGTGGCTTGTTCGGTTGTACTTTCTTTCTTGCAAAGTTTAATTCAAAGTAGTTTTCCTTTAATGATGATGATGATGTGCATGATGAGGAGCAAGTAGTCAACCCACTTCTAGGGTCGGGGTGAGCCTAACGATAACGATGTAGGGTAAGTGCATCAAAGGTATGACTTTTATGCGATTCCGTCTTCTATCCTATGCATGATCCTTTGCGAAAGTTAGGGAGATTCATTATTTGCATTATTGAAGCGAAAGCCACTCATATTGTGAACTTGAATTGCTCATGAATTGGATAGTAACTCTTAGGAACTATGCGAGAGCCTCTAATAACGAAAGTTATTTGACGGAAAGGCATTAAAATTCATAACTTTAGCATAAAACTTGCATTGTTATCGTTGTGGCATGAAACCCCGACTTTGGAAGCTTTTTAGTTAATTAAAATCAATATAAAAGTTTTAGTTTTGTTTCTGATCATCCTTCTTTCCCATTCTATGTTCTTCGGACTCTTTTCCGAAAAATTGGTTACGAAAACAGTTTCTGTGACAAACATCGAAATCGACTGTAAAGGTCGATATCGAGGTCTAACGTCGATATCGAGGTCTCTGCTCGACGTCGACTTTGCTGCTTTTGTCTTCTGCAGGAACTGCGCTGGAAATCGACCAGAACTGAGGTCGATATCGACCAGATTACTCGATATCGAGTTTCTTCTAAGGTCGAAAGCTTTGATCGTGAGTACAACAAGGGAAGCGCTGACATACCTCCTCATGGATTCGATCCTGAATTACCCTACTACTACAAGGGAGGGGATTCTTGTATTATTTGTTTGAGCCAGGGAGTAGTCTAGTTGTGAATTGTTATATTTGAATTATTTGAATCCCTACACATACCCCCCGTTAGCGAACAAATTGGCGCCGTTGTCGGGGAGGCAATCAATCGCCACCAAAGTTTAATCACGATATTTTTGGAGCTTATTTTGCAGGTTTATGCGACGTTCTGATCGTGGACCTATCCTGGGACCAATCAACGAGCCTGAGCGTTTCTACCATCTTCACAGCAAAGCAATTTGCATCATGGCTGATAATGAGACGAAGGCCGAAACCATAGAGCGATTGACGAAGGAGATCGAGTACCACAACGCTACAATCACCGTTGAGAGGGCCGCCGCTGTTGCAGAGCGAGCCCGTGCTGATAGGGAAGAGGATGCGCGGAGACAAGCCCAAGAGCGGCTAAATCAGTATCCACAGACGGCGATGCAATACATGCAGCCGCCGCTTCATGTTCCTGAATCCGCTATTTTATTTCCTCACTCCAACTATGAAATAAAAATTAATTTCCTATATGAGATAAAAATAAATACTTTTGAAGGAATACCTAATGAATGCCCCCTGCAACACATCTCTACTTTTATGGACTTATGTGAAACAATTGTTGATGGAGTAAATCTAGAGTATGTGCGATTAAAATCTTTTCGATGGTCTTTGGCAGGGAAGGCATTATAATGGCTTGAAAGTTTGGCTCCACGCTCACTGAGGACATGGGCGGAGGTGAAAGATGCATTCTTGAATAAGTTTTTTCCACCTTCTAAAATGGCGATGCTGCGACAAAGGATCACGACTTTCAAACAAAAGCCAGGTGAAACCCTAGCACAGGCGTGGGAGCGATTTAAGGACTTGCTGAGATCATGCCCAACGCATGGGCAACTTCCATATGTCATCCAGGAGATCTTCTACAACGCCCTTGATGCGCCGAATAAGGAGAGGATCAATTCATATACCTTCTATAGGTACATTGAGCTTACACCAACGGAGGCATGGGAGACCATTGAGAGGCTCGTGAACTTTGATAACGCTTATGGGGCTGCTGCGGCCTATGATGCAAGGCCTGCCCCATCAATGCCATTATATGAGCCTCCAAGGGAGATAGATCCTGATGTGCAGCAATAATTCCACAACGATCAAACACGCCGCCTTCAAAAGCAAGTCAGGTTCCTGAGCAACAATCAAACTTGTCAGGAGTGTGGCTCCACAAGGCATAACACTAGTGCCTGTTCACATACTGAGCAAGTATCCATGGCGGAACAACATGAGGAGGTCAAGTGGACGAGAGGCTCCTATGGAGGGGGAAATCAACAATATTGGGGTGATCAAAGGTTCTATCAACAAAGGGATCCCCCACCATATAGAGCACCAGGGCACCCTTAGCGGGAGACAAGGAAGGATGACCTGCAAATCATTCTTGATGAGATGCGGAGGAATCACGCTGAGTTCAAACAAGCCAACAACTCCGTCCATACTCAGTTGCAGGGCATCAATTCTAGGCTTGGGGAGGTCGACGTTTGGAAACGCAACATGGAGACTCAAATGAGTCAATTGGCAGAAGCAATACCCAAAGCGTCAGGATCATTCCCTGGATCCACTGTGCCCAACTGTTGTTGCAGGAGGCTGATATGTCGAGTAATTACAAATATAAAGATGTAAATAAATGTAAACCAACTCCTGGCCTAAGCAAATAATTACAAGACTTCCTCCCGTTGTAGTGGAAGGGTAGTCAGGATCGATCCACGAGGAGGCGTGTCAGCGGGATCCTAGTAGCGTTGGAAATCTCACGTCTGTGTCGACCAGAGGCCTCGATTTCGACCTTAGTGCTCGATGTCGACCTCGGCTGTCGATGTTCTCTGCAACAGAAGACCTGCAAAGACAAAAACAAGTGGTCGATATCGACTGGTACGGTGGGGGTCGATATCGATGTCAGTCCACGAAATCGACTGGCTCAGAAGACTGCCAGTCGATACAGAAGGGTCGATATCGATGTCTGGTGTCGATATCGATGCTTGTAGAAGTTTCCCAGGAGTCTCGAGATCGACTCAGAAAACCGTCGATCTATCAGTTTTGGTCGATATCGACCTCTACTGTCGATATCGATGTCTCCCTGCAGTGTGTTAGTTCTTTGTCGGCAAAGAAAGGCCGAAGATTTAAGGATGGAGAGAGAAGCAATGAATAGAAATAAAACAGTGGGTTTCGATGAATTAACTTATGTAAAAAGCAACTCCTAGGATTAGGGTTTACCACAACGTTAACCAATGCATGCGATAAGATAAATAAGACGGACAATTGCGCTATTTCACTCGAGGGACGAGCTTTCGCTGTACACCAACTCTTAGGATTACTCTTTCAAATAAACCTAATTGTCTCTACCAATTTTATGTTTATAACTCAAGTTGTTAGCAGGAATCCCTTTTCTTTCGATTAGGACTAAACATAGAATTGCAGGAGGAGAGATAGACACAATGATATCAACATCAAATACTTACCTCAAGCGCGGATGGCTAACGTCGGGCTCACCCCGACCCTAAGAGCTTTGGGGAACTACTCGCTTCTCATCATGGAATTCATCGTCAATTGAAAGGAAGAAACTTGCATTAAACTAAACTTCGAAGCTTTACAACTCAACGTCAACTTTCGCAAACGTCAAACTCTAAAACTTCTCTCTAACTCTAACTCTATTGTCTATTGTCTTTGTCTTGGGTTGTTCTACGATTGGATTGAAAGATGATCTAACAAATCAGCCCCTAGGGCTTTATTTATAGGTTACTAATCCTCGCTATCCAAGGATTGTAACTCCTATCTAAACTATGAACTCTATCCGAACAATTAGGATAGGTCTTTTTATTTTGATAAAACTTAATGGTAAAAGATAAATAAAACTTCAGCTGTCCTCTATCTTGAAAGTATGAGATAATTCCGTGCCTTCTTGAAGATATAGTTCCAATCTGCATTCGAAATCGAGTCTATCTTCTGTCGAGATAAGGGGTCGATATCGACACCAGAGGTCGATATCGAGGTCTCTGTTCCTGCTCGACTTGTTCAGCTCTGGCGATTTCTATGTTGAGGTCGATATGGGGGTCGATATCGACACTGGGGGTCGATATCTGGGTCTAAGGTCGATATCTACCTCTTTCTCAGCTTCACTTGATGTCCGTTTTGACTCCGTTTTCGCTCAAATTCCTGCATGGTTAGCTCAAAACTTGTGCAGACCCTATTTCTTGCATTTTAGCCCATTCTTAGACAAGTTTATATTCTTTTGAACCTTTTCTTTGGAAATCGAATGAAATACGAAGTCAAAAGATGCAATAAACAAAGGTACAAATATGTACATCAAAACACCCCATACTTAGACTTGCTCGTCCTCAAGCAATAACCAACACCTACAACACACCCTTCAAGTCTTTGCCTTTGTCAAAAGCAACATCATAAGCGGTAGCAAAGCAAAGCAAGTGAATTTAACGTCATAACACATATTTTGGCGATCCATAGGCATATGCAATTTTGATCCAACCTCACAGGGATAATGTGTTTGCACTCAACTCTCATGTGTTTAGGTTATGAAGATCAACTCTCAACTCAATTCCATATACAATCTCATAAACATTGCAATTTATAAAAATCCACTTCGCAACCAATCATGAAGATGCAATAAGAATCATCAGGAGGACTTTCGCTCAATGGAAGACTTCATAGAAGACTCCATTCGGCGGGGTTGTAATGGGGCTTGGTATGAAATAAAGGGTATGGAATTATTTGGCTATGTGGTGCTTTTATAATTCGGGAATCAAGTTTCCTAAATCTCAACACTTGCAATACCCAAACCATAGCTCTTCACAATAATGCTCTAAAGATGCATTCCATCAACCCTTCTTCCAAGTTCTAATATACCTCTAAAAAATATAACATTTGTATGAATAAAAGACTTAAGGATTTTGGCTCATGCACTATATATAGATATCTTTTTTTTTTCGAAAGTGCTAAGTAAATATGTGCATTTATAGGTTGAGCCATAAACCCTTTTACAAAATATGACAAAATGTAAATATGTACCATCCTACAATTTCCTTTCTCAAAACTGGACATTATGTTCTTTTCTTTCCACAAGGCATTAGTCCAACCAATCTAAGTCTCAATTCCCAAATGGGGGTCAGGCTCAATTCGGCTAGGGATAATTTTGTGGAGTTTGCAATTTCAGGCTCAGGCTAATGTTCTAGCTTCAAGCAGGGATAATGCAGGGTAGGTAAAGAGAGGATAAAAATGGCTTAAAAGATGCCTCCATCATTTAATTCTCGTAAACATAAACATATATATGCATTGGTTTTGAATAACTATCACAATATTTAGAGATGCATAGGAAGAGTAAATTCACTCAAGAAAGCGGAGGGATTTTTTATGTTCTCCCTATAGGTCAAAATTCTCACAAGGACAATTTTTGTTGGATTTGCTTTCTAGCCTAGGATCATATGTGCTCAATTTCATCACAAGTTCACAATCTACATAAAAATTTTAAGGACTTAGGCTAAACCATCCAAATATGCCATAGGGTTTACATGATCAAGTCAGCTATTGAGTTTTCATCATAGGACATCTAAGTAGGGTAAAGAAAAATAAACTTAAAAATAAACATGCATTTTTTTTTTGTATTTTGACATTTTTCTATTTTTTTTCTGATTTTTGTTTTTTTTTTTTATTTTTTTCTGACATTTTATAAAAGTAAGACTAAGAACAAAAATTTAAACATGAATGCAATGCGAAGAAGAAACCAAGTTAAGATCATAAGACATGTTTTTCCCCCACCCCATACTTAAAATATACAGTGTCCTCACTGTATTAAAAAGAAGAACAAGGGTAGAGAGAAACTCACAGTGCAACCTGCGGATTCAGGTCGATTTCAGGTTTGGTCGATGCCAGAAGTCGATATCTAGGTCAGTGGTCGATGTCGACTGCATCTGTCGAAGTCGAGGAAGAAGATGAAGACAAGGGCTGCCTGATTGGGGTCGATATCGAGTATTAGGGTCGATATCGACCTTTGCTTTTCGCTCCTGAGTCCTCGATGTCGACTCCAGGAGATGGCTTGACCCCGGGGAGGTCGATTTCGACTGGCCTGGTCGATTTCGACTGCCTCTGCAGAAGCTTCTTCTCTTCTTCGTCATTCCTTTTGCTTGATAACCTGAAATCTTGTTAGAAATATAGATAAAGCACGAATTATCTCAGTTTTAAAAGTTTCAAACAGCCAAAAGTTAAATCATAAAAACCATCTATGCGAAATTTAAATGTTTTATGTACATGCTCTAGATTTTTGAGTCGCTAGGCCGACTTCTCCGTCAATTCTTCATGACCCTTTTATGTAGGGACCCTTCGAGCGTGAGCCTTCTCCTGGATCATCTAGGTCCTTTAGGTAGTAGCGAAGTTCGGCGACCAAGGCTTCTTTGATGTTAGGTTCTTCTTTGGGCGTTTTTCTTCTCTTTCTTGACCTAACTTTAGCAATATAGGCAAACCATGGAGTTTTGACCCTCTCTTTAGTAGAATTATCAATAATGGGTTTAATTGATTCATCAATAATGGACGGAGGAGGGTTAGGAGTCATACCTGGGCTTACCTGTTTGGGTCCGAAACAGAAATCTTCGGGCTGAGGGGTGGTCGATTTCGACCAAGGAGGGTCGATTTCGAGTGATGTGGTCGATATCGACATGTGGGGGTCGATATCGACCTCCGTGACCCCATACTTAAGCTCTTGGCAGCGATCTGGCATACTCGATTTCGACCAAGGGGGGTCGATTTCGATGTATTTAGTCGATATCGACTGGTTCAAGTCGATGTCGACCCTGCTTGCTGTTTCCGTCCTCGCCATCAAAAATTTTCTAAGCTTCTCCTTAGCCGGCGAGAGGACTACTTGCTCCAGGTGCTTTGTTTCGCTCATGGTAGGGTTGAAAGAGAATTCTATCACTTCGTTCCCTATAGTAAAGGTTAGTAACCCTCGACGTACATTGATATTGGCATCTGCAGTAGCTAAGAAAGGCCTACCAAGTATAATAGGCACTACAGGATCTTCAGGCATCTCCAATACAATGAAATCAGTAGGCACAAAGAACTTACCTACCTTTACCGGAACGTCATCAACTATACCTGTGGGCCTGACGAATGAGTTGTCAGCCATATAGAGCTTCATGTCCACAGGTTCAAGGGCACCAATGTTCACCTTCTGCCAAATAGAGAGAGGCATGAGACTTACACTTGCCCCTAGGTTACATAGGGCTTTATAGTGATGTTGGCCAAGTCCCACGGTGATTGCGAACTTCCCTGGATCACTCTTCTTCTCAGGGAAATCCATCTTTGAGCACTCCTCTGCGATCTCTGCCATGGACCTCTTCTTGCTCAGGATGTCTTTGAGGAATCGCACATAGGTAGGCATCTCGCTTAGGGCTTCTGTTAGAGGGATAGTGATGTTGAGTCCTTGAAGTATCTTTATGAAGCGCCTAAATTTACCTTTGGTGGGATCCTCCAATGCTTTGGAAGGGAATGGCAATGTCTTCTTTGGAGTAGGGGCCAAAACGGAGGTCGGAGGGGCCTGCTGAACATCGATGTCGACTGGAGTTGGGTCGATATCGACTGGTAGGGTCGATTTTGACCTCTGTTGTGGCTCTGATGGCTCTGCAGTGTCATCGACGTCGATCAGGGGGTCGATTTCGACCTCTGGGTCGACATCGACTGGTCTGTCGACGTCGACTAGGTCTGCTGCTTTCTCCTCCGTTTCCGTCCGTGGCTTTTGTACTTTGGTGCCACTCCTTAATTGTATGGCTGCGACATGGCCTGTCCCGGATTGTCCCTTAGGATTTGTAATGGGTTGCCCAGGGAGTGTTCCGGACGGCCTAGGGATTTGTGTCGTCAATTGACCCAGTTGGGTCTCTACGTTCTTCTTCCAAATATCCATCTCCCCAATCCTTGTGGTAAGGTGATTGAGTTGAGAGTGGATTGCATTATTGGATTGATCATTCTTAGCTTGGTTCCGCCTTATCTCGTCCAGTACTAGTTGAAGATCATCCTTCTTTTGGTCTCTCTCCGGGTGCCCAGGAGCTCTATAAGGCGGAGGGTCCCTAGGGTTAACCGGGTTCCTTTGTGGTTGATGGAACCTTTGGTCTCCCCAATATTGGTTGTTGGGACCCCTCATGTAGCGCGCCTCTTGGTGAGTCTCCGCTAGGTGTACTTGTTCGGCATGTGGGCACTCGATGGTGGTGTGTCGCTGCGATCCGCATTCGATGCAATCTTGGTTCCCTGAAAGGAACCTCACTTGCTTTTGGAGCTTTCTAAGTTGATCTCTATGGAATTGCTCCTTCACGTCCGGATCGATTACATTGGAGGGTTCATATAAGGGCATAGATGGGGCAGGCCTCGACGATGATGGTGCGTCGGAAGCCTCAGGAGTCCCATATGTGTTGTCGAACTCCACCAACCTCTCTATGGTCTCCCAAGCCTCTTGTGGAGCAAGTTCAAGGTAGCCATAGGAGGTGTAGGTGTGGATCCTCTCCTTCGTTGCAGTGTCAAGAGCATTGTAAATGATCTCCTGAATTACATACGATGGTTGGCCATGCGTCGGGCATGATCGTAGAAGGTCTTTGAACCTTTCCCAAACAGTCGCCAGAGCCTCACCAGGCTTTTGTTTGAAAGCCGTGATTTTCTGTCGGATCAACGCCGTCTTAGAAGGAGGGAAGAACTTGTTGAGGAACGCGTCCTTGACTTCATTCCAGGTGCGGAGCGATCTTGGGGCTAAGCTTTCCAACCACTGCAATGCTTTCCCTGTAAGAGACCATCGAAAGGCTTTTAGTTGGACATATTCAAGACTTGGTCCATCAACAATAGTATCACAAAGGTCTAAGAAGGTAGAAATATGTGCCATAGGGCATTCGTTAGGTTTTCCTTCATATTGGTGCCTTATAATCTCAGTAAGGAAGTTAGGTTTTATTTCAAAATTAGAGGCAGGGATAAGAATTGCCGATTCAGGCACTGTGAGAGCGGGGTGCATATATTGCTTGGCATTCCTAGGGAGGGCATTGATTTGGGCTTCTATTTGCCTCCGGCCTTCCTCCTCCCTATCCGCACGCTCCTTAAGTGCCGCCTCTCTAGTCGTTAAGTCCTCAACCTGCTTCCTTAGTTGTTCAATAAGTTCTGCTTGGTTCACGTTTTCCGCCATGATTCTTTGAGCTTGGGCCCTTAGATGGAAATAACGCTCAGGGTCGTCTACTCCTTCAAATTCAGGTGGGCGATCAGCGCGTCGCATACACCTGCAAAGCCAATCTAGATAGACACGTGAGATAGACTACTAGGGCGCGATTGATTGCCTCCCCGGCAATGGCGCCAATTTGTTGTTGCAGGAGGCTGATATGTCGAGTAATTACAAATATAAAGATGTAAATAAATGTAAACCAACTCCTGACCTAAGCAAATAATTACAAGACTTCCTCCCGTTGTAGTGGAAGGGTAGTCAGGATCGATCCACGAGGAGGCGTGTCAGCGGGATCCTAGTAGCGTTGGAAATCTCATGTCTGTGTCGACCAGAGGCCTCGATTTCGACCTTAGTGCTCGATGTTGACCTCGGCTGTCGATGTTCTCTGCAACAGAAGACCTGCAAAGACAAAAACAAGTGGTCGATATCGACTGGTGGGGGTCGATATCGATGTCAGTCCACGAAATCGACTGGCTCAGAAGACTGCCAGTCGATACAGAAGGGTCGATATCGATGTCTGGTGTCGATATCGATGCCTGTAGAAGTTTCCCAGGAGTCTCGAGATCGACTCAGAAAACCGTCGATCTATCAGTTTTGGTCGATATCGACCTCTGCTGTCGATATCGATGTCTCCCTGCAGTGTGTTAGTTCTTTGTCGGCAAAGAAAGGCCGAAGATTTAAGGATGGAGAGAGAAGCAATGAATAGAAATAAAACAGTGGGTTTCGATGAATTAACTTATGTAAAAAGCAACTCCTAGGATTAGGGTTTACCACAACGTTAACCAATGCATGCGATAAGATAAATAAGATGGACAATTGCGCTATTTCACCCGAGGGACGAGCTTTCGCTGTACACCAACTCTTAGGATTACTCTTTCAAATAAACCTAATTGTCTCTACCAATTTTATGTTTATAACTCAAGTTGTTAGCATGAATCCCTTTTCTTTCGATTAGGACTAAACATAGAATTGTAGAAGGAGAGATAGACACAATGATATCAACATCAAATACTTACCTCAAGCGCGGATGGCTAACGTCGGGCTCACCCCGACCCTAAGAGCTTTGGGGAACTACTCGCTTCTCATCATGGAATTCATCGTCAATTGAAAGGAAGAAACTTGCATTAAACTAAACTTCAAAGCTTTACAACTCAACGTCAACTTTCGCAAACGTCAAACTCTAAAACTTCTCTCTAACTCTAACTCTATTGTCTATTGTCTTTGTCTTGGGTTGTTCTACGATTGGATTGAAAGATGATCTAACAAATCAGCCCCTAGGGCTTTATTTATAGGCTACTAATCCTCGCTATCCAAGGATTGTAACTCCTATCTAAACTATGAACTCTATCCGAACAATTAGGATAGGTCTTTTTATTTTGATAAAACTTAATGGTAAAAGATAAATAAAACTTCAGCTGTCCTCTATCTTGAAAGTATGAGATAATGCCGTGCCTTCTTGAAGATATAGTTCCAATCCGCATTCGAAATCGAGTCTATCTTCTGTCGAGATAAGGGGTCGATATCGACACCAGAGGTCGATATCGAGGTCTCTGTTCCTGCTCGACTTGTTCAGCTCTGGCGATTTCTATGTTGAGGTCGATATGGGGGTCGATATCGGCACTGGGGGTCGATATCTGGGTCTAAGGTCGATATCTACCTCTTTCTCAGCTTCACTTGATGTCCGTTTTGACTCCGTTTTTGCTCAAATTCCTGCATGGTTAGCTCAAAACTTGTGCAGACCCTATTTCTTGCATTTTAGCCCATTCTTACACAAGTTTATATTCTTTTGAACCTTTTCTTTGGAAATCGAATGAAATACGAAGTCAAAAGATGCAATAAACAAAGTTACAAATATGTACATCACCAACCAAAAGGGAAAAACCACTGGTCATATTGCGGCGGTGAACCTAAGGAGTGGGCGTCAATTACAAATGCACGAGGAAAAAGCAAAGGAGAAGGAGCCAGAACAGATGTCGATATCGACCCCCCGTCGATATCGACCAAGGTGACGTCGAAGTCGACCTTCCAGTCGATGTCGACCCTGATGCAGCGTCACCACATAAATCGACTCCTCCAGTCGATGTCGACCCTACTGATGTCGATGTCGACCTCACTGCAGCCGCGGGAAGGAAGAAGGTGTTGCCATTCCTAACTAGAAAGATGATTAAGGACCCAGTGGAAAAGAAGTTCCAGCGGTTCGTGAAGATGCTCCAAGGACTTAATGTCTCTATATCATTCACAGAGGCACTTCACAAAATGCCATCCTATGTAAGGTTCCTTAAGGACATCTTGGGTAAGAAGCGATCGCTCTCTGAGATCGCAGAGGAGTGCAAAAGGTTGGAGCTACCTCAAAAGCGGGCGGACCCAGGTAAGTTCTCTATCGCTATAGGTTTAGGTCAATTTAAATTTAATGCTTTAGTTGACTTGGGCGCTAGCGTTAGCATGATGCCACTAACCATTTGGCACAAGGTAAAGATAGGTCCTCTGGAGCCCGTGGATGCAAGATTATACATGGCCAACAATACGGTAGTTATTCCAACTGGGATAGTGACAGATGTGCCAGTACAAGTAGGTAAATTCTTTGTCCCTGCTGATTTCTTAGTTGTTGATATAGGGGAGGACCCTGCTTGTCCAATTATTTTAGGTAGGCCATTCCTAGCAACCTTCGATGCCAACATTAGCGTGAAGAAAGGATTGCTCTCATTCACAATTAGACTAACTCCAATGGTTGTGTGCAAATGTCTAAATGTGCATTTTTTTGACATTTTTGAGCTCCATTGGTTGCTTTTGGGGTGTGCAAATGTGCACATTTGAGCATGTAATGTGCAAATTTGAGCACAACACCTCCCCCATGTGCAAAAACTTTTTCAAAAAGCAAGACAATTTTATTGGTGTGTTTTTTATGATTTTTTTTGTTTTAAATTAATTGTATTTGAATGGTGTGTAAAAAATACACATTTGACCATTGGAGAAAAATACCAAAAAGTAAGGTGTATTTTTACACACCTTGTGCAAATGTATACATTATAGACAAAACCATTGTGGATAGTCTTATTGATGAAGTGATAGAGTATGCCTTCAACAAGACGGTGAAAAATCAAGGGCCAATGGAGATAAAAGCCATCAATGGTGTCTACATTGCATGTGGAGAAGTAAAGGTAAGAAGTATGACACCGGAAGAGCTTGAGAAGAGGGCCATAGAAGCCCAAGTGGAGGAAGTTGTGGCAATCTTGAACGAAGGAGCCCAACAGAACATCGAAATCGACCCAGGTAAGTCGATATCGACTAAAATTGTTCAAGATTCTATGCCAGGTCATAAGTATGGGGTCGACGGAGGAGGAAAAGAAACATGGAAATCAAGGTCAAAGGTCGATATCGACCATACCCTACCGAAATCGACCACCTCCAGCGCTGAGAATGGAGGAACGGAGACCTCGATATCGATCTCTGAGGGTCGAAATCGACCTAATCATATCGAGCAGAAACCACAGAAATCGACTGATCCTCCAGAAGTACAACAGGGGTCGATATCGACCTATGAACATCGACATCGACCTGAGCCACCGACTGAGAAAAAGGTAAGTCAAGGTACGGATTCCTCTTGTTCCATTTCAATTAAGGATTTATCATTATTTGGAAGAGGTGTGCCTTGGCATGTGCACTTATGTAGGGTATCCAATGATGATTCAAACCAATATGAGATAGGAGACAAGGTCTATGTTGCCAAATCTAAGGACCATTGGTTCCCTACAAGATTCAAGGATAAAAATCTGGGACCATTCATGGTGAATCAGATCCATCCTGGCGGAATGCAGCTGCGGGACAAGAAAAGAGTCATATTTGAGGCCCAAGCCACATGGGCTCTTCAGATGCCGCCTTGAGAAGCGCAAAGGAAGAAGTCGGCCTAGCGACTTAAAAGTCTAGAGCTTGTAACAAAGACTTAGTTTTGATTTTTAGACAGCTTTTTCTTTGGTTTAGACATTTTATTGTTTTGCATATTTGGTTTTATTTTTGTTAACAAGTTACAGGAAAGAGAAAAGCACGCAGAAAACACATCGAAATTGATGTCCAAGATCGACATCGACCTTAAGGTCGACATAGATGGGTTTGTGGTCAAGGCCGGATCACCCTGAAGCCTGAGCCAGAAATCGAGGAGAGACATCGATATCGATGTTAAGGGTCGATATCGACCATGCCTGCTGTCTTCTTCGACCCCTGAAATTTGTGACGGTTTAGTAAGTTTTCTTCTTAACCCTAGTTCTAATACAGTGAGGACACTGTAAATTTTAAGTATGGGGTGGGGGAAAGGCTTACTTGCATATTCATACTTAGTTTAGATTTGCATATTTTAATGCATATTTAGTTTTTATTTTCGAAAAAAAAAGAAAAGAAAAAAAATGACCCCCATCAAAAATTTGAAAAAAAAAAAAGAGTCATGGAAGTATAAAAAAGAGCTCTATGATGCAAAATTAGATTCATTAGAGATATAACATGAAATTGCCTAGTTAAGGGAAGTCCCAATGAAGTGAAAAAAGAGAAAAAAAATAAAGGAGATGAAAATTTGAAGTTGCTTTTGACATGTGCATGATAAGATGATGGAGGACTTTTTATGAAAAATTGCATACAAGTGCTTATACAAGTTCATATCCTAGCCTTACCTATGCATAATTGCAAAAGTCACAAGCCATACATGAGCCTGATCATTATTGCTCCACCTATATACATATCGCCCATTTTATACCTTATACCCTATCCGGGGACAAGTTTGAGAATGGAAGTCATTTTTGGAGTTATATGGAGCTGTGCATTATTTATGAAGTTGTTGGCAGGATTTATGAAATATGGAAAATTAAATGAGCGAGAAAAAATCCGATCACCTCAGGAGATAAAGGTAGGTCGACCCTGCTTGTTGAGATGTTAGTTTAGCGAGATGGGACACAAGGTGAGGAGTCCGAAGTACTAAGTATCCGGGGCCAATCATGAGACCCATGTTTGCGACTCGCGAGAAGGCAGTGCTAAGGCTAGAGAGGTAAAAGCATTATGTTGAATAAAAGCATTGAGCGATGAGTGAAAGGTGAGACACTATGAAGAAGGAATGTGGAATGTTTGGAAAGAAAGTATGTTTCCCCGGATTTAACACCACATGGCCAAATATTAGCCCACCTTTAGCCGTTTACCAATCTACTTTTCACAAGCTTGCAAAAGTCCTCTTGATTATTAATGCTATGTCGCTAAAATTGTTTTTGCATATTACCTCCTTTTATGAGTATGAAATTGCTTTTATGCACATGCATGGACTTGGTTGACATAAGTACCTTATCGAGGATGGCAATTGATTGTAGGGAAATATGAAAAATGAATCTATGATGTTGAGGGTTTACTTTCTTCCCCTGAATGACCATTAAAAGTATTGCTTGGGGACAAGCAAGCTTAAGTATGGGGTGTTTGATGTGCGCGCAAATTGCCATATTTTCTATGCACATAAAAGTCCATTTTATCGTCTTTTGCATGAATATTAATGGGAAACCATGAGATTAGTGTAGTTTACGCTTAAATGTCAAATATATGGGTCTGCACAAGTTTCTATGTGATTTCGCAGAAAACAGGATAAAAATGGACAGATTTGGAAGAGCGGAAAAAGAACTCGAAGTCTTCTAAAGAGGTCAAAATCGAATGGGGCCCTCGACATCGAGTACATCAGAGACATAGGAATCGAGCAGGAAATGAAACAGAGCATGTTGACAAAGAGAGGTCGATATCGACGTCTGGAGGTCGATATCGATGTTGCCAGATCGAGCTAAATGATAGAAGTCGAGTGCCAGTTCGAGTAGGAGAAGAAGAGCTCGAGATAAAGTTTCACAGGGGTCGATCTCGATGTTCAAGGTCGATATCGACCATGCCAGCAGAAGAATCCGACTCAGATTTTGATAGAATTCTATCCGAAGCTTGCACGTTTATCCAAAAGTCGAGATTTCTTATCTTCAACACCAGTTCTACCATATGGAGGCTGATTTACCGTAGGAGTTTTAGTTTTTATTTTTATTTAAGTTTTATCTTAGAGAATAAAGATAGAGTTTCGAGTCTTTGGATAGCAAGGTTCGACATCTATATATAGAGGCCAGTAGGGCTGAGTTTAGGCATTAAATTTCAGTTATTCAAACACATATACACGCAGAGAATTAGTAGAGAGAGAGAAGGCCGAGTGGAATTTGTGAAGCGAGAGCGGAGTGGCTTGTTCGGTTGTACTTTCTTTCTTGCAAAGTTTAATTCAAAGTAGTTTTCCTTTAATGATGATGATGATGTGCATGATGAGGAGCGAGTAGTCAACCCACTTCTAGGGTCGGGGTGAGCCCGACGATAACGATGTAGGGTAAGTGCATCAAAGGTATGACATTTATGCGATTCCGTCTTCTATCCCATGCATGATCCTTTGAGAAAGTTAGGGAGATTCATTATTTGCATTATTGAAGCGAAAGCCACTCATATTGTGAAGTTGAAGTGCTCATGAATTGGATAGTAACTCTTAGGAACTATGCGAGAGCCTCTAATCACCTAAGTGTTGATGACGAAAGTTATTTGACGGAAAAGCATTAAAATTCATAACTTTAGCATAAAACTTGCATTGTTATCGTTGTAGCATGAAACCCCGACTTTGGAAGCTTTTTAGTTAATTGAATTCAATATATAAGTTTTAGTTTTGTTTCTGATCATCCTCCTTTCCCATTCTACGTTCTTCAGACTCTTTTTCGACAAATTGGTTACGAAAACAGTTTTTGTGACAAACATCGAAATCGACTGTAAAGGTCGATATCGAGGTCTAACGTCGATATCGAGGTCTCTACTCGACGTCGACTTTGCCGCTTTTGTCTTCTGCAGGAACTGCGCTGGAAATCGACCAGAATTGAGGTCGATATCGACCAGATTACTCAATATCGAGTGTCTTCTGAGGTCAAAAGCTTTGATCGTGAGTACAACAAGGGAAGCGCTGACATACCCCCTCGTGGATTCGATCCTGAATTACCCTACTAGTACAAGGGAGGGGATTCTTGTATTATTTGTTTGAGCCAGGGAGTAGTCTAGTTGTGAATTGTTATATTTGAATTATTTGAATCCATACACATAACCCCCGTTAGCGAACAATTCTCTTCCTAGGTTCATCTTTTAGAAATCAGTTTCAATCCTATCAATATTAAGTCATATCATGAATCATAAGCCATCACTCATCAAAAGCACATCAAGGGTAACATCATACTAGCGTCCTATTAGCAAGTCATCACACATCAATAGGCTCATCGCAAATCATATCATCAGGCATTTAGCACACAACCATCAGTAATATAAACACAATGTCACATAGATAGACAATCAAAACACACGTCTCAAATACGACACATAGATTCGATTACTTCCCTAGGGTATCAAGGCGTAGTGAATGTCGATTGAAGTCACATCTCCACATTTCAAGTTTAAATTATGCACAAGAATTCATTATGATAAGAGGATCATTCAATCCAGTAGTCAACATCTAAACATGTTATTCATGGTATAGTCATCAATCATACACATTAAGTCATAACTTGCTAACACATCATAACTGTAATATCCTCAACACATCATCAATCATCTCAAGGAAATCTTATGTTATAAATCTCAAGATAGCATTATGCTCAGCAATATTGTAGAATATCATGTATCGACGTAATCGGCCAAGTTATTGAGCTTCAACACGCTAATAATCAAAACAGGGATAATATCATGCCAACATCATAAAAGCATATTAACAGTCAGACTCAATGCTATGAAAGGGCATATCAAAGTGGAATAACATCTATCGCCTTTATTACCACAACATGATAGGGTAAGTACGACACGTAATTATAGGATGAACTATATTTGAGAAGCTTGCATTCTACGGAACACTAGGGATACAAGTGAAAGCATGGTACAATCAATGATAGAAAATCAACATAACATTTATGTGTAATGCATATACAAACCCAAGATACATCGTGATGGGTAATCATGCGGTGTGTCAGGTTGTATGTTTATGAAAGAATGAGAGGAGCATGGATATAATTATGGCGTGAAAATTTGATAAGCATGCTAGGAATTAAGCATCATATGAGGCATACATCAAGTTATAACACACATCCATCAATTAAAGAACTCATATTATCATGATATAAGAAAAGAGTAACCACGTTATCATGTGCCTAGTTAAGGAGAGGACATCAAACATGCAGAGACATAACATATGACATTTGCATTAATTCAATCACTAGTACGACAATGCAAGAAGCCAAATAATTCATGTTGCGGCGACATAGGAATATGAAAGGGATATAACGAATACAACACGAGCCTAGAGCAATGTGGCTAAACATGGATATAACGACATATAAGCATGAGTTTATCTCCAAGGTCATTTGGATAGGACATGCTAGGAACACAATAACACATCAAGTCATGCAATCATAGAGAGGGCTACCATCATAACCACACCGAATTTTTGCTCGAGAAACTAGCACTCAGCACATAATCAATAGACAGTAATCAATCTGACAGTCTATTTAACACCACAAGCTACCTAGAAGCCGCCCTTCGAGGGGCGACTGACCGTAGGGGACAACTACCTCTCAATCTCTACATCCTAACCCTGCTACTCCAACCACTACGGTGCAAACTCTTTGGAGTCTTCTAGGCCCATCTGTAAAGTATAAACTATGTTTCGCCTGCCCATTCCCCAAGTCTACATCCATAAGGGATGGGCTATCACCTCGTTCTACCCAAGCGCTCCTATCTCTTAACTAAAAGATCCTACCGGTTTATTCTGACATTTGCTTTGCCCTTTTTGAAATGATTTTGAAACTTCTTTAAAATAAGAAATCTGTGGGTGGTTTTGAAATTATTTTGCAACTCATGTGTACTCGGATTGAGCAACCTAGGCTCTGATACCATTTCTGTAACGACTCAGAAAGTAAGGATCTTCTTTCCCTTATTTACCCCTCTCTTGGGCCTAGGAAAGAAAACCTAATTATCCGAGTTACGTTTAAGAAAGCAAAGTTACCTTCCAACTAGATCTTACAACCCGAGTACGAGTCGCAAGTTTTCGCAATAAAGAGAGGCAAGGTTTTGAAATAGGGATTTCGAACCCTTAAAGTTCGCGGGTCCATTGGGGACCATGTACCTGTCTTAGTCTAATCGTGAAATCGAGTGAAAATGGAAGAAAAGTTTAAATCGAAATACAATCCAAAAGGGTGCAACGACAGAGCCGGGTCAAAACAACGTAAAAGAGTATAAAAGAGAAGGAGTTTACTGGTCTCTCACACTCTCGATCTAACACTAAAAGTCCGAACCAACCAATCATCCATATGAGCAAAGATATCGGCTAATGGTTACCTGAATCTAAAAAAAGAGGGGGATCTGGGTCAATCATCAAGTCACTCCTACGCGTGTGTAAACACACTCTGAGAGGCATATAATAAGCATCCTATTCCTAAGATGAAATGTGTAATGCAAAACGGAAATCAAACAGATAAGCCTGTAGATAAGTAAATGCAGAAATAGATAAAGAAGCGCGCCAGTTACAAGAAATGCCAAATAGCATGTCCCTCTAGGCTCCTAAGAAATCCTATAGCAACTCACCATCAAAGGAGCTAACTCACCCTACGGTGCAGGCCAACCCCACGCAATGAGCCTACTAACTATGAAAGGAAGGCAAGCAAGAACACTTATATAAGGCCTAAGGCTCTAAGAGTCCTATGGCACTTACTACCAAAAAGCCTACCACATCATCGAGTGCAAGCAACTTTCTATAATAAGCGCCAACTAGGATGATAAGAATAAAGAAAAAGGTCCCAACCGATAAGCACCTATAACCGCCGATTCTAGCAAAGACAGATAGCAAGTCATATGGTTTCCGTTTTAGATCCTAAGCTTGATTCTAAGTCGTATGGTGCATGAACACTAGCCTACTATATAACACCTAGTGCATAAAGCGCCCATCATGAGTAAGTTCAAGGAACTTATCTGGAGAAGCGCAGAATCCAAGCAATACAATAATCAGCAAATCCAGACAGATTAGAGATCACCGAAGGATCTTCAGGCTCGCTAGAAATAGGGAAGGCATGCTCGGGCTGGCGTCGGTGGCTACGGGCCCTCCTGGGCTGCTCCGCTTTAGCTCGGGCTACTTCAGTCTCGGAGGAAGGGGGCTTGGAATGCTTCTCAGACCGGGGTTCTCGGAGGTTCGGACGGAGGCTCGTCGGGAGCGCGAGTGGAGTTTAAACCGAACACGGAGGAGCTTATAGTGGGGTTGGCGATGGAAGGAGACGGCGTCCACTTGAACTCGTCGAAACAGGGCAAGGAGGTGAGGTGGGTGGCGCTGGAAAACAGGGCAAGGCGGCTGTGAGGTGTCGAAACAGGGGGTAAGGTGGTGGTGGTGTGGTGGCAACAGATAATGGCGACGAAGATGATGGAGCGGCGGAGGTGTGGTGATGGTGGAGGTGACTAGAAGCAAAATAGAGGGAAATGAGGGTGGTGTGGAGGGGGTTGTGGCTGTCGGGACAAGGAGGGGTAATAAGTGGTGGTGACGGGGTGGCTTATGGAAAGAGGGTAGGAGTACGGTGATGGATGAAATGACATCTAAAGAAAGGGAGGGAGATGGGTTTACAGAATAGGGGTGAAGGGTGAGGTGGAGTGTGAAATGGGGTAAGATTGTAAGAAAAGTAAAAAAAAAAACCCGGAAATAAATCCCGAAACCCGCTTTCTGACCTTAACCCAATATGATTCAAATTAAACTTTTAAATTCAAAATAATGAAATCCGAGAAATATTTTCAAGTCTCGTATAAGGAATCGGAATGAATTCGTTTTCAAATTTAAATAACAAATTTATGCCAGAATTTGGTCCAAAGAATTCAAATAAATCGTTTGCTCGAGGACGGAATTATTCAAAAAATTTCGAATCCTTGGAAATTAAATCAAAACTAAATCAATATTAAATCGTAAATAAAATCTTAATTTAGAAAAATAATATTTTAAAATTCCGAGTCTTTACAATTATCTCATCATTAAACTTATATCTAGATATTCTTAAAAGTGTTCATAATAGGTTAACCGTGTATTTGCTTAAATGATATTTTAGTTTAGAAAAAGTATGAACGTAAACCAAAGTTACCAAACATATAAAAAAATGATGAATTATCTAAGTTCGATTAACCAAAAATTTAATTAATCACTACACGATCTATTGATTTCAAACATTGTAGTTTTTTCTATTAGAACATTAAGGTTATTATTACTCCGTCTTTATACTGTTTTTTTTTAATAATGGAATATCTCTATTTCCCATAAAATTAAAGAAGAGAAAAGAAGAGAAAATATGTGCTGGAGGCACAAATTTTGAACTAATTGGCGGTGTCATACCTTTTGAACTAAATGGCGGAGTGTCCATTCCCTAGATTAACTAACAACACTGTGTCAGCACTCCCCTAACTTCAATGGCCCCCTATCTCTCGCCTGACTTGTTGCTCTCGGACTAGGCCCCGGACAAGCCATCTCCGATGGCGATTGGAGACGACAGGAAGGGCGGGACTGGCGGCATCGCAGCACCATCTCCCCTTTCCTCCTCCTCGCTCGGAACCCGTGCACCATCAACAATGACACCTCTGCTCTCTCGCGTCTGGTCGAAGCTGGAAACGGACGAGAAGTTGGGTCCTGCAGCAGAAGCCTTGCTGTTCATCGTCTCCATCGTGCACGCAACATTCGGAATAAACCTCTTGTAAGTTATTCTATATATCCTTTACTTTTTCACTTCTCCTTTACTTTTTCACTTCTGCACCCCGCTTATCATTAGGTGAATGCATTACCAAATTAGAAAAGCTTCCTTTATGCCAGATTCTATCTTTTGTGTTGACTAGGTTAATTGTTGGTTTGAATTTTGATGCTTTTTATCCTATTTGAGAATTCTATGGTTAACCCTTGGCTTGAATTTTAAGCTTTGTGGATTGGAAATTGAGATTGAGATGGGGAAATACATGCCTTCTAGGTGTTCGTTAAATGGCTAGGACTCTAGGAGATAAAATGGCTAGGAGATTGAGATGGGGAAGCACTGCATGGGATTCAATTTGGCCAGACCAACCTTCACATTTGGTGGTTTTGGCTACTGACATGTCTCAAGCAATCATAAGAGCAATTGAAAGTGGAGATGTGGGAAATATGGAAAAAGATTTGCTCTCTCATTTCAACTGCAGCAGTGCAGATACCACAAATGCCGACACTTCGGGCTTAGGCTTTAGGCCATCTTCTGGCCTATTCTATAACTCATGTGGCATAGCTACTACAGTACTTCTAATGAGTCATTCCTCAAATGAAAAGGATGCTTAGTTTCATGACAGAACTTCTTTTCAGGAAGAGGTTATGCAATGAAACATGTCCAGAAAATAAAATTTCTGAAGGCTCAAATCAAAGTTCCACGCCTTAAGGCTGAGATTGCATAGTGAAGTTTCTGAGATGAATGATTTGCTCAATCTTTCTGAATTTGATTCCTAGTTGGTGAGCACTTTGCTGAATGGTTAGTCAAATTATTCAAAAAATAAAAAATATTTACCAAAATATTTAGGGTTTGAAAGTATTTACCAAAATATTCACTAGGGTCCTACTTGTCTTTTATAATTTTCCATAAAAAACAAAAATCGTAAATAATCACCATATCTTTTTATAATTTGCATTAATATCCTTGAAGTGTTACTTGTTTAGTTTATATTCCGCGTCAAAAATTTATAATTAGAACCTCGATCCTCTAATTTGGTATCAGAGCCTAGTTAATTAAAATAATTTGTATTTATCTATAAGCCAATCTGGAGGTATTTACTAATTGTCCCCATAAGACTTATCCTTATGCTTTACATTTAGATACAAATGATAAGCACTTTGGAGCAATTTTGAATACCATTTCAGATCAACTTATAGATTTAAAATTAGAAATTAAAAAAATTAGAACAACTATATATTGATATTAGTAGTAAGACTTTTAAGACCGTAAAAGAAAAAGGTGAAGTGCATAACTCGACCAATCTAAAAGCCATCAACGAAATCAGCCATTAGATAAGCCTAAAATCAGGTGGTGAAATCAAGAGAGGAGATCCTTTTAAATATAGTTATCCATTTAAAAAATCCAAAAAGAAGTTCTCTACTAAGTTAGATAATATAAAGAAAAAATGTGTTATTGAAGAAGAAAATGAAGAAGAAAATCAAATCCTTAAAAATGAATCAACATCCATTTCAACAAATAAGGAGATTTAGCACTAAGTTGGATGACCCAGAATGGAAGCTGAAATTACAGAAACTCAAAACCATTGAAATTAACTTCATGAACCAAGAAGTTATGAGTGACGATGAGTCTAAAAAGAACTCTGATGAAGAAGTTGTATATCAGCAAATGGGATTAATTAATCTAAAAAGACATGAAAAATATTCACATATCCAAAGTCCAACATAGGCTAGATGAAATACTAAGACAAAGAAGGCTGAGGGAAAATGAACCAGTAGAACATAACGAAGCTAGAAGAAATTACAGAAGCTATGAATATGATTCAACTAGTAATTAAACCTAGGCTAAAGCCAAAAGAGTTTCTAGAAAAGAAAGAAAGATTTGGAGTAAGTATTATGCCAAACCATAGGCCAAATCAAAGAGAAATTAACTTAGAACCCATAAGTGAAACAAGTTACAAATTAAACCTGGATGGTGTAAGGAATAGGCGTGAGATCATAGAATTCTGGAAGAAAAGTATAATGAGCGTATTAAACATGAATGTAGGATGAAACTCTTCTCAATTCCTTAATTATATAGAACACAGTTTCTATGGATGTATTGCCGATTGGTATGGAGCCATTGGTGATGAAGTTAAACAAGAACTTAGGAATCTGGCAAGTCCAGTGAATATTTTCACATTAATATGCGAATTAATTGAAGATGAATTCAATGGAGAAAAGGAAAACGAAGATAAGGAAGCTTTAAAATGGCAAAGAACTCTGAACAATCTTGAAATCTGTAACATGAAATATGTTGATAACTATATAATAGAATTCGAGAAGTGTTACTATAAGATAGGGGAAAATGGCACTAATCTACAAATGTTCTTTGATAAACTTCCTGCCCCAATTAATGAACAAATAAGTGAAGAATATCGAGAGTTAATAAAAAATGGAAGTAAAGATTCTCTTGATAATAGAATTTCCTATGTTAGGAAATGGGTTGAGAAAAAATGTCGAGATGTGAGAAGCACCCAAAGAATGAAGAAACAATTCTTAACTTGTTGGGAGACGCCAACAGAATGGGGGCAACAATAAAGAATATCAAGGAAGAAGGAACTATAAGAGAAAAAGTTTCAACAAACAAAGAGGTGAAAAATACTATAAGAAGTATTATAAAAAAACCATTTTAAAAAAATAGAAGATTTTTCCAAAAAGCCTCGTTTTTTCCTGAGAAAAAAGAAAAACTGCAAATGTTGGGCATGCGGAGAATCCGGTCATTATGCTAATGAATGCAAAAACAAGAAGAACAATAAATTAGCAGAAGCCCTAGGTAGTTTGGATTACATAGAACTATCAAAAGATGAAGCAGTAGACTTAGCCTTGAAAATGAGTCAATTGAAGGTGAAGAAATTAATGAGATGATGAAAGGAGAAGCTCCTAGTGAGATCTCTGATGAATATGAAATGACCACCTTAGCTCAACTTCAGCAAGCTGAAACTTCTATTGATGAAGAACAAGTAGAAGAAATGGCGAGATCAAGGGTTGATTTCCCGATCATTGCCAAAGAATAGTTTGTTAAAAAATCATTATTCTCTAAATACGCCAAATATGTGTGTGAAGAGATGTCTAGAGACGTAACAGTAAAAAACAATGAAAATCAAGCAACTGAAGTGAACTTAATTAATTGGGCAAATGTTCAAAAACATAACAAAGACAAAAAAATTTAAATATATCTTTATATGTGGCATCCAAGTTATTATCACTCCGTTACAAAACTATGGGAAGGATGTGCAATGCATTAATTTTGTTTGTGATATCATGCATAAAAGGTTTAGTGACCAATGCATTAGTGGAATAGTCTGTAATTTGAGTCAAGGAGCAGTCTCTTGAATCCGTAGGCCAAACTGTTATGTTAGTTTAGAAGATCATTATGCATTCGAATTCTTAGCTATAAAATTATTAACAGAAAGTATCAGTATGCACAAGGGAACTTGTCCATTACAGCTAAAGTGGAAGGTAGTTATAAATTAGAAAACACTATAAATCCTCCAAGTAAGTGTCACATAGTAGAGGCCGAGAAACATGAGATAGTAGGTCCCAACAAAGAGGTTGTGCCTGTAAAGCTAAGACCAGACCAGATAAAACTAAAAACCATTTGGGTAAATGCATTCAAAAATTCTACAGCCACTAGCAGCGATAAGGTTTTAAGTATAGATGAAGAGGGTAGAATTCATACGAATGCTAAACCACAAGTAAACCTATCTAGATGTCTGAGTCTAGCCAGAAATCCCAATTTTAGGTTCAATCCTAATCTCAATATTACCCCAAGAAACCAAGGAATTACTACAAGCAAGAAAGACAAGTCATTTGTGGTAGATGAGGATATAGCCAGCATGATAGCAGCTTTAAACAAGAGATTAGAAAATAAAATTATAAGAGAACCCCCTAGACATAGTATTGATCTAGGTTCCTTTCCTTTTAGAGAATCTGGTACAATTCCATTGTATCCTCCAACAGTCTTAAGTGTTATAGAAAGACAGGGAGAATCATCCAATTCTGAGCCTAAAGGAAAGATAGTGGGATATCAAACTAAAACCATTAGTGAACCTATCTTTGAAAATGATGTAAGAGCAAAAAAATTCATTGAACCTCCTCAGGAACCGTTTTGGGAAGAGGAAATGGGAATGAGAATGGAAGTGATGGATCTTAGGTATCTCTACGAAGAAAATATGAGAATAGAAGAGAGTCTTGAACATGTCAGTAAAGGATCCTTGAAGAAAAATTATAGAATAAAAAACTCCAATAGTATTTATATCCCAATAAGTATTTGTTTAGAAGGGTTTAACAATTATGAATTATGTGCCTTTATGGATAGTAGTTGTTCTGTATGCTTTGGTAAGAAGGCATTATTTTCTGAGTTCATATGGCAGAAATCTCGTAGACCAATCCAAGTCAGAATAGTTGACGGCAGTATCATGGTTCATTCAGAATTAGCTTCTGATGTGCCAATCATGATAGGAGGATTCCCATGTGTAATCCCTACACTCTAGGCTACTACTCAACATTCGCATGATATGTTGATTGGAAACAACTTCCAAAGACTTCATGTCCCAGTCACTCATCACTTAGACATGATGGTCTTTAATATCAATGGCGAGGATGCTTGGGTTAAAAAGATCAAACAAGCATATACACACAAAGCAATAGAGTTCACGCCCACTAAGCGTGATGAGGAATATATTCTTCCTACACAAAGAGAATTTGCACTCTCTACATGTGAAATAACTTTAAAAGAGAAAATCCTTAAATAGCAAGAAAAAAATGTGTAAGGACTTATATTATGAAAATCCTTTAAAATTTTGGGAAAAAGATAAATCATTTGCTACCATAGATTTAATTGATCCAAAAGCTATCATTAGAGTAAAAAAATGGTTTACACTTACAAAGATCAATAAGAGTTTAAAAAACAAATTGATGAACTATTAAAGAAAGGATTAATCAGAGAAAGCAAAAGCCCTCATTCTAGCCCTGCCTTTAGGAATAATGCTGAAGAAAAAAGAGGAAAAGGTAGAATGGTTATCAACTATAAAAAGCTTAATGATAATACTGTTTTTTATGGATACTATATCCCTAATAAAACAGTTTTATTTAATAGAATACAAGGAGCCACTTGGTTCTCTAAAATGGACTGCAAAAGTGGTTATTGGTAGGTAAAGATGGATGAAGACAACATTCCACTTACTGCATTTAGTGCTCCGCAAGGACACTATGAGTGGGGTTTAAAAAACGCACCACAAATATTTCAGAGAAGAATGGACAATGTTTTCAAAGAATTTAAACATTGTTGTCTTGTTTACATTGATGATATCTTAATCTTCTCTAAAACTTTGGAGCAACACAAACATGATTTGAAAGCTATAACTAAAAAATATATTGACCATGGAATCATCCTAAGACAGAAGAAATGCATCTGTTCTGAACCTGAAATTGAATTCCTAGGACTAAAGATCAAAGGAGGTCAGAAATTTCCTAATGAAATCAAAGATAGAAAACAACTGGAAAGGTTTCTAGGTTGTCTTACTTATGCTTCTGATTTCATTAAATATTTAGCTGAATTAAAAAAACCCTTACAAGTAAAGTTCAAGAAATATCAGGTTTGGAGTTGGACTCATTTAGATACTAAAATAGTCCATGTGCTAAAAAGAAGATGTGAAAAACTTCCAATATTGACTTTACCTAATGAAGATGATGATTTAGTTCTTGAAACAAATGCTAGTGATTATCATTGGGGAGCTGTTTTGAAACTAAAGAAAGATAACAAGCTTTGCAGGTACAGCAGTGGTAGTTTCAACAAGTCTGAATATAATTACACTGTCATGGAAAAGGAGATTCTTGCGGTTTATCATGGAATCCAGAAGTTTATAATCTTCTTAGCCCCTAAACCTTTTATAGTTAGAATAGATTGTAAAGGAATATTGGGTTTTATAAATAATAATCTTGATAATATGAAAGTGCATGCACTAGTAGAAAAATGCGAATATAACCTGCTACATAAGAGGCCGGATGTGGTAAATCCGGGGTCTAATGTGGTTCAAAGCTTTTAGTTTTATTTTTTTAATAAAATTATAGAGTATATAACCCGGATAGCTTTGTTAAACACACATCATGGCATTAAACCCAAATAGCTTTGTTAAACATGACATGTTTCGTGATGGGACCCGTTTCATTGTTGAAGTGGAGAGACACCGTCGTCCACCTGAATATGATGCTTGCAACTGCAACCACAAGAACTATAAGCATTTTTTTCGATGCAATCTATTTTCTGTGCAGGGAAGCTGCATCCTCGAGAGGTCACCAAAGTTGCAATTCGGGTGTAAAGAGTGTGACGACGACCCTGCGTCGTACTATATGCGGATCACCGAGCAGATAACGGATATGCTGACCGTTTTTTACGGCGACGTGTCTCTCACACATTGTTGCAGCCTTGCCCAGTATGTAGTTGATATGGCAGCGCGCCCTGCCCAAGATGAGATGACGACATATGCGTTCCAGCAAGTGCAGATTCAGATATACCCAAATAGTCCCGAGGAGTCCGTCGGTAGCTGTTCCGTTTAATACAAGAACCCTTGCTGAAATTTTAAGTTAAAAAATGTTTGTAATCCTTGCTGAAATTTTAAGTTAAAAAATATTTGTAATTTTCGATTTGGCGCCAACTGATGTTCGTTTTGCTTGAATGATTGTTTTTTTATGGTTTCTACGTCTTGATAACAACAAACGTGCAAGGATGACTGGCAATGTAATAGGGCAATGATAACTGAAAATTGTGTCATGACTCCTAAACATGGTATAGGGGACGACCTTCCTGAACCCGCAATTCTCTAAATCTATCAAATTGGTTTTGGAAGCGAGTATCCCATCCGTTGACGTTCGGGTGATGGTATGCCGTCCATTCATGCGTTGGAGGAGGTAAAGGAGCGTTGCGATGTAACCATATCTGCAATAAGTATATTAGAATATTAAGTTTGGTAATTTATGGATGAAATGCAGTTGAAGTGAGAGTAACACATATCATACTCACCGCTGCGAAATGATCTTGGTTCTCGATGCAGGCCAGGCCTAGTATGGCCTCGTTGGGGGTGTCATTTGGTTGTTCGGTGTACATAGGGAGGCATGTGAACGGCATGTGCCAAGATAAGATGACAAGGGGCACCTGGTAGACGGTTGCGAACACAAGACCCATGATCGACAGCTCGATCCAGTATCTTTGGTCACCTCCTACTATGCCGGAGTAACTCTGCAGGTTGACAAACTCTCGCACCGAATACCCTCCCATGTAACAACCAGCGTAAAGTTGATGATTCTGTTCGAAATGGTTGCACAATAACCCTTTCATATCTCGAAACCGTGCCTCTCCTGGCCGTAACATCAGTTGTGCCAAAGCCCGATATCCGCAGTGACCATCTCCTACAACGTTGACGGTTGCCGCAATGTGCCTGAACATAAAAGGGTCCACATTGTTGTGACCCCAGTCAAAACCCCAGTACTGTGCGTCAGACGGTTGTCCGGACTGTCGGTCCCTACCGCGGTGACCTGATCTGGCTTCCTCCCTTTCAAAATTGGCCCGATATTCCTCATATCGTAAGGGATTCGTTCTGCACGGGTTCCTCCTCCCTCTAAGTCTGCCCTTTGAACGTATGCTACCCCGCTCGGGTGGGTGCAGATCAGGGTCACAGGCTTCATTGGATGCAGTGTACGAAGCCGACATGGCATGGGTAAAGCCGCATTGTCTGATTCATCCCACGTCAGATCTCTCCAAAATGGGTGGATGTCATCAGGTGTTATTGGAACTCCTTCGGCAAACCAACGCTGAACGTCGTGCACACACGACAGCCCATAGCAAATTCTCCAATATCGGTCGACGCACTCTGAAGGTACTTTTCCATCGACAACGGTCCTCCAATGAGCGTAGAGATATTCGAAACACTTCTTCGAAACCACATGCTTAATCTCTTCGAATAAGGGGACGTCGTGTGCGTTAGTTGGCCATTTGAAAGATCTATCTCCAACGCAGTCTGGAGCTCATGCACCTAATATTCATTAACTCGATGAATGGCATCCACCACGACACAAAAATCACTTATGGACGAGTGTAATGCTTCCTTCAACACTTTATGCTGGCCTTCAACCCTACACGATGCATCATGTGCTCGAGGTGAACGAATGTCGAAATGTAAAAGGAGTGACAAGGGTAACGACGGAAACGATATGCGTACCTATTGCTTGTCCTCGTTTCAAAGTTCAGGACGTGGTCGGTGTGACATCTGACAAGGCTCATCCGGTGGATGAGCCACACCGTTTCTAGATACCCCATGACCCCGGGTATGGGGCGCCATTGGCCGTGAAGCCATCTCCAGCGCCGCTCGAAAGACTCCTTCGACGAAGACGAGAATAAACCCCACACGTGATTCTTGAATAGAACTGCAAGTTTCAGATTTTTTGTAATCTTTAAAGCGACCTCTTCACACTTGCGAGTTACATGTAACCAGCATAGTAGATGTTGCACATCGGGGAAGACGGCCCTAAGTGCAGCGAGAAGGCCCAGCTCCCGATCTGTCATGATCGAATCGGGTACCTTACCCTGAAGAATAACACGTAGGTTGTTGAGCACCCAAGCGTACGTGTCCTCGTCCTCGCGTGCCATAAAGGCATAGGCGATGCAAAAGTTATTTCCCGTTGGCATTAAGCCGACTATCTCGCACAACGCGACGTTGTACCCGTGGACGCAGTGCAACAACGTACTCACATTAGCATAAGACTCTATATGGAAGAAATGTACGAAGACATAGGATATAATACTTACGCGTTGGTCTTATACGTAGTATCCATAACGACGACGTACGGGTATTTGTTAAAGAGACGAATCCCATCCGGGTGTGCGAGAAAAAGGTCATTCAATACATTGTCATCGTTTGGGCTTCTCCTGATTTCGTTGTAGTAGCCCCTTTCTTGTAGACGATGGAGGATATCTTGGGTCATCGTTCGATTTCCTCTCTCTTCAACGGCGAGCTTGTTGAGGGTGTTCTCCAGTGATCGCGCTGAGGTGACGCTATTCACATCTACTTGCCGTAGCCCGTATGAGATGGCCTTTAGCAGAGTTCCTATGTCTTTCATCCACTTGCACATTTTCTTCTCCCCTAGTGTCATCCTTTCACGTAAGCATGACCCTTCAATCGGTGAGGGAGGTGATGGTCGTGCGTTCCATTTTGCACAGTCATCGTCCACATACCCGGTCCTCCCTCATGACCGAGTAAGGAGAACGGACAGTTGCTTAGTTTGCTCTGCGTGCTGTGAATATGCTTCCCCCTTCTGCAAAACATCCCATATTGCTCGCACGCTAACAACACGCCACCCGGTCGATTTGCAGCGCTAGACCACGATCGCTTGATTACTAAGACCATGTTGTTTCTCTCGCCGAGTTGCTTAAAATGGTCGACCATTTCGTTACGGCTTTGCCAAATACGGGCGTCGGTAAATGAAATTGTAAAGTCTTGAAACTGGATAAAGATATAACAACATATATGCACATGATTTTACTTAATCTTTACTTCAGGCTAAACTGGATACAGATACAAACATAGAGACAGAGAATACAGACATAGGATTTAACCTGTGGGCCGACATTGGTTCGTGGTGCGGGAGCTTCAACTCGTGCCACTGTTGTTGCAGGAGGATGATATGTCAAGTAATTACAAATAATAAAGATGTAATAAATGTAATCCAACTCCTGGCTTAAGCAAATAATTACAAGACTTCCTCCCGTTGTAGTGGAAGGGTAGTCAGGATCGATCCACGAGGAGGCGTGTCAGCGGGATCCTAGTGGCTTTGGAAATCTCAAGTCTGCGTCGACCAGAAGCCTCGATTTCGACCTTGGGCCTCGATGTCGACCTCGGCTGTCGATGTTCGCTGCAACAGAAGACCTGCAGAGACAAAAACAAGTGGTCGATATCGACTGGTGGGGTCGATATCGATGTCAGTCCACGAAATCGACTGGCTCAGAAGACTGCCAGTCGATACAGAAGGGTCGATTTCGACACAAAGGGGTCGATATCGATGTTCAGCAAACTCCGCAGCGATGTTCGTCGTCGACTCAGAAAACTGTCGACGAACTCAGTGGTCGATATCGACGTCTGGGGTCGATATCGATGTCTCCCTGCAGTGGGTTAGTTCTTCGTCGGCAAAGAAAGGCCGAAGATTTAAGAATGGGGAGAGAAGCAATGAACAGAAATAAAACAGTGGGTTTTGATGAATTAACTTATGTAAAAAACAACTCCTAGGATTAGGGTTTACCACAACGTTAACCAATGCATGCGATGAGATAAATAAGACGGACAATTGCGCTATTTCACCCGAGGGACAAGCTTTCGCTGTACACCAACTCTTAGGATTACTCTTGCAAATAAACCTAATTGTCTCTACCAATTTTATGTTTATAACTCAAGTTGTTAGCATGAATCCCTTTTCTTTCGATTAGGACTAAACATAGAATCGTAGGAGGAGAGATAGACACAATGATATCAACATCAAATACTTACCTCAAGCGCGCATGGCTAACGTCGGGCTCACCCCGATCCTAAGAGCTTTGGGGAACTACTCGCTTCTCATCATGGGATTCATTGTTGTTTGAAAGGAAGAAACTTGCATTAAACTAAACTTCGAAGCTTTACAACTCAACGTCAACTTTCGCAAACGTCAAACTCTAAAACTTCTCTCTAACTCTAACTCTATTGTCTATTGTCTTTGTCTTGGGTTGTTCTACGATTGGATTGAAAGATGATCTAACAAATCAGCCCCTAGGGCTTTATTTATAGGTTACTAATCCTCGCTATCCAAGGATTGTAACTCCTATCTAAACTATGAACTCTATCCGAACAATTAGGATAGGTCTTTTTATTTTGATAAAACTTAATGGTAAAAGATAAATAAAACTTCAGCTGTCCTCTATCTTGAAAGTATGAGATAATTCCGTGCCTTCTTGAAGATATAGTTCCAATCTGCATTCGAAATCGAGTCTATCTTCTGTCGAGATAAGGGGTCGATATCGACACCAGAGGTCGATATCGAGGTCTCTGTTCCTGCTCGACTTGTTCAGCTCTGGTCGATTTCTATGTTGAGGTCGATATGGGGGTCGATTTCTACCTCTGCTCAGCTTCACTTGGCTTCTTCGTTTTGACTCCGTTTTCGCTCGAATTCCTGCATGGTTAGCTCAAAACTTGTGCAGACTCTATTTCTTGCATTTTAGCCCATTCTTACACAAGTTTATATTCTTTTGAACCTTTTCTTTGGAAATCGAATGAAATATGAAGTCAAAAGATGCAATAAACAAAGGTACAAATATGTACATCAAATCGAAACTAATAGAAAGAACAAAAACATCGAAATATGAATCATTTTCATATTCACTTGAATCGAAACTAATAGGAAGAACAAAAACATCGGAATATGAATCATTTTCATATTCACTTGAATCAAAACTAATAGGAAGAACCAATACATTGAACTATGAATTATTTTATATTCCCTTGAATCGAAACTAATAAGAACAACAAAAACATTGAACTATGAAACATTTTCATATTCACTTGAATCGAAACTAATAAGAACAACAAATACATTGAACTATGAATCATTTTCATATTCACTTGAATCGAAACTAATAAGAACAACAAATACATTGAACTATGAATCATTTTCATATTCGCTTGAATCGAACCTTACTTATGAACAACCTTACTTAAAGTTCACTCGATATCGGTTCAATTAAGTCGACATCGACTGAAGTGAGTCGATGTCGAGAGAAAATGAAGGTAGGAATTAAACGTCGGATTGAACATTGCAATATCCAATGCAACGTTTGTTCCGACGTTTCTAAACCCTAAAATAGGGTATTGACGAGAGGGTTTCTCGACCAAATAAATTTATAGTCAAGACCCCCACTATAGTATAGGGGAGTCAGGTTCGTCCTTAGGAGAGAAGTCAGCGGTTCTAGGTTTAGTTGGTTTCGGGGTTCGGGAGTAGCGGGAAAAGGTGGCGGTCGGTTGCTGTCGATATCGACTGAGACTAGTCGATGTCGATGGATGGAGAGGGGATGGTGGTTGGTGTCGAGTAGAATCTCTATAGAATTTAAATAATAAAATAAAATAGTAAAAGTGCAAACTTCCAAGGTAAGGGATCACCAAAACAATAAACATATGTATAAATCACGAATAACGTAAAAGAGCATGCTTTACATCAAAGAATCAACTTTCGCTAATTCCAACAGTTTAGGTAAATCAACTCTCGAAAATAAACCTAATTGTTTCTACCTTTTCTTAATTAGGATTAATAAACTCGCGAATAAAAACCCTAATTGCTATCCAAGTTTGCAACATGAATTCCTTGAACTTTCATCCAAGGGTTAAGCATAGAGGTAGATAATGATAGAAACACACAATTATAAATTCATCGATTAAGAACACATGTCTATCGTTGGGCTCACCCCAACCCTAGAAGAGGGGAATTAGAAACAAAACATAAAAATAAACAACTAACTTTAAATTAAAACTAAAACTTACAAAACCTTCAATCTTCACTCTAGGCTCTCCTCCTAACTACTTGCGTCCGAAGACGACTTGACTTGCATGAATAAAAAATCAGCCCCCTAGGGCTTTATTTATAGGCTCCAATCTAGCTATTCTAGGAAAGGAACAACTATATCTTCTATCTAATTCTATCATTCTATATAAAGATAAAACATGGAAATAAATAATTAAAGGAACTATATCTAAAGTAGATAAATCTTCTCCATCTTGATAGAACTTGATAAATGTGGAAGGAATCTTCTCTCAAAAATATCTCCATTGGACTTTGGATAGAACTTTGAGTAGAGCTCGGATATGCTCGAAATCGGCTACTGGGCACCAGTCGATATCGACCAACATAGGTCTATATTGACCTCGTCTTCTCAGCTTCAGCTCTGACACTCGATATTGGCCTCTGGAGTGAAAATCGACCAAAGTCAGGTCGATATCGACCAAGTCTGGTCGATATCGACCACCGCTTCAGTTCTCAGCATTCTCTGGTCGATTTCTGGGCTTTCTGGCCGATTTGATCCACTCGATATCGACCAAAAGTGGTCGATATCGACCTCTTCTGCAGTTTCCAGCATGCTGCTCTGTTCTTGAAACGCACTTTCCCGAGTCCTCGTTCGTCGGATTGACGCATATGAGCATGCGTTGGAAAGCTATTTCCGAGGACTACAACTCTCATGAAGACTTCAAAGCTTGATTTGGAATGATGAATGGCGAAAAGTGGGCTTTCCTCCAGCTGCACCATCCTTAGCTTCTTCATGACTTTCCTTTAAGCTCCAAAGTGCGTCCGATTTCTGTGAAATATAACAAAAACTTGTGTAGACCTTCATATATTGCAAATAAGTATAAAATACACAAATTATGTGGTATTCTAACCCAAATGTATGAAATGTTTGCAGAAATCGATATAAAAGATAGTAGAAAACATGGCAAATTAGGCTTACATCAGGTATTAACCCTAAGCCTGCACACTGCGACGTCAAAATTGACGTTGCAAATGTATAGCAATGTCAATTTGGACGTTGCATACCCTAGGCCATAGGGCGTAGGGTATGAACCCTAGGGTAGCCCTATAAAACGTCAGAATCGGCGTTGCTAAACCCTATGCAACGTCGGATTCAACGTCTAATTGTGAAGGGCCTATAAAAGCAACCCACTATCCCTCCCCCACTATCCCTCTCCCACTTATACCGTCTTCCACCTGTCGAAAGCGATTCGACTTTTATAGGCCTTGGCTCTTCGAAGAACTTTGTCTGCTTCAATCGAACGTTGTGGTTTTCGAAGAGGCAAGGCCTATAAAAGTCGAAACCCTTTCTACATTACAATATCAATCCTCAACTTATAAGAAAATATAAAAATGGGGGTCGGAAATTGTATGTAATTTTTTGTAAAGTAATTTATTCGTTTATTAAATTTATTTATTATCAAAATGACGAAATGTATTTATTTATTTCAAAAAAATTTTAAATGAAAAGTTCATTTTGCAAAAAAAAAAACAAAAAAAATAAAAATAAAGGTGCAACGTCCAAACGAACGTTGTAATTTGACAACGTAAACGACAACGTTCGATTGAGCATTGTACAACCTTCGATTGAACGTTGCGCAACGTCAAATTCGACGTTGTGCCTTTATATAACTGGAAACATCGAAAGCGACGTTGTGCTTCTTTCTCCACACACGTGATAAAGCGAGAGAGTGACTCCGGCAAGAGAGCAATTCCGGCAAGAGAGCGACTCGATTTTCGGCTATAGATCGATGGTGAGATCCCGAGGACGAGGTCGGGGAGGTACCGGCGACAGCGGATCTGGGGAAGGCGGCGGCGACAACGGATCTGGGCGAGGCGACAGCGATGATGGTGGGGGTGCGGGCGCAGAGATGGTCGTGGGTGGCAGTGGCCGAGGAGGTGGTGGCAGACGGGTGGATGTAGGCGGCGGTGATGGGGGCTTAGGGCGAGGAGGCGGCCGAGGAGATGGTGGCAGAGGGGTGGGTGTAGGCGGCGGCGATGGGGGCTTAGGGCGAGGAGGCGGCCGAGGATATGGTGGCCGAGGTGTGGGTCGCGCCGGTTATGGCGGCTCACGTAGAGGAGGTGGTGGCCGAGGGATGGCTGGATCCGGCCCCGGGGCTGGTGGTGGTGGCGGCGCCGGGAGGACCGCCGGTGATGGGGGTGGTGGCGGTGGTAGGAGAGCCGGTGCTGGCCGGAAGAGGCGTACCCAAGAGGTTTCTCCCCAGACGAGTACTCCATCGGTTAGTATGAATTGATTTTATGTTTTATTTTCCATTATTGTTTGATTGTTTAATTTTATATCAAATAAGTTTATTATTTGAATCGGATAAGTTTATAAAACGCTATAAATTAAGATAATAATTCTAGACTATATTTATTATTATTTTTTTAAAAAGAAATAAAATAATCCCTAAAATAATATATTTAAACAACTAGTCCAAAATTTAATAGGATGTTTAAAATGATGTTTAAAATGAACAAATTGTAGAAAATAACTACTATAAGAGAATGTTTAAAATGAAATTATAGAAACATACAAAAAAGAAATTATATAAACAAATTGTTACAAAATAAGATGTTTAAAATGAACTACTTTAAGCAGATCGAAAATTCAATTTTTGAATGAAGTAGAAAATTTAAATAGAGGCGTGAATATGACCATTCAACTTAAATAAAATAATATATTTAAAAACTAGTAAACAACTTAATGGGATTCTCGGATGCGGAGGGATGACGGGACCGTACGCATTGTTCTCGGGCGAGACCGGAATGCGCCTTCACATGCTGTAGAGAGCGTCGATCCGGCGGAGGTCATCATCACTGACTCGTCTTTGCAGACAGTGTAAGATCTCATGGCTCTTGCGGAGCAAGAGACTATGATCGTGAGAGATACGTTGATTGGGCCTGATACAGACACGACGCAGCCGACATCAACGGATGTGGGCACCGTGGACACTGATTGTACGTTCTTCTGCATGACTACTGGGCTTGTGGATCCCATGGGTGGTGCCAGTACCTCCGAACACGCTCATGGAGACGATGATTGGGCTGAGGTCATCGTAGCCGCAAGTGCCTGCCTTACACCTGCTGTTGTAGTGGATGAGACGCGGGAGGAGGTTGTGGAGGATGTTCGTTTCGAGCAGGAGGAGCTCGATGATGACAGTGACGGGGAGGATGCAGAGGATCCTCAAGTGGCTGGTGAGGAGGAGGAGGGGGGTGGACATGTTCAGCTCCAGGACCTGCAGGGGCCGGCTCAGGAGCCACAGGATGCGGCACCCGAGGAAGAGGTGGTGGCTCAGGAGGAGGAGGGGGCGAGGCGGAGGGGGGGGGGGTGAGGAGGAGGGGGGCGAGGAGGAGGAGGACCTGCAGGGCCTGGCTCAGGAGCCACAGGGTGCGGCGCCCGAGGAGGAGGTGGTGGCTCAGGAGGAGGGGGGGCGAGGCGGAGGGGGGGGGGGCGAGGAGGAGGGGGGCGAGGAGGAGGAGGAGGCTAGTGATGGGGACGATGAGCTCCCCACTGGCGACTTGCCTCCAGGAGATCTTTTGGTCTCGTATAGGCACCATAGGTCTTACTGGCTGTGGACGGACCCTACCTTTCAGCATAAATTGCTGAAGGTTCATCATCGGGCTACACACCTCCGTCCGTTCGGGGGCTACATCTACGAGGGTCCGTGGACATGGGTGCAGGAGGCAGCTCAGTCTGGTCTACTGGGGCTGCTTGATTTGAACTGGGACGGAGTGGATGCCCAGTTGTTGACTGTGTTCGTTGAGCACTGGCAGCCGGAGACGAACTCTTTCCATTTCCCATGGGGCGAGATGAGCATCACACTCCACGACGTTGCTTGTCTGATGGGGCTACCGATTGACACACTGCCTTGCAAGCCTCTCCCTGACTATCTTCCTCTACAGCTGGAGCCTCGACTACAGCAGATGTTTGGTTGGACCGCGGCGCAGCTGAAGAATCATAGGAAGGCTTGCGGAGCACCCATCCCGGAGTTGATGGCATAGTGGGAGCAGAGGCACGGCCGCCGTCGGGATCAGTGGCCCGGCGACACCCCAGCTGCCAGAGAGCGCCACCACGACCTTGCCGTTTGTTTCTTGGCTACGTTGCTTGGTGCGACGGTCTTCATCGACAAGTCCCAGAGCCGCGTACACTTCTCGTTGTTTGGGCTAGTTTGGGACTTGCCGCACTCTGGGAGACTAGCTTGGGGAGCAGGAGTGCTTGCGTTCCTCTATCGGAGATTAGGAGAGGCCACGAGAGGCGAGGCTAAGGGCCTACATGGGTGTGTTGCACTGTTGCAGGTAACTTGTTTCTTTAATATGGTAAATATGTTCCTCTGCTTACGAGTTACATATAATAAGTGCTCTAATGGTTTATACTTTTCAGGCATGGATTTGGTCGTACTTCCCTTGTTTTGCGGGTTCGCTTCGCCCAGACAAGGATGCCCTGGCTGATGATCCCTGATACATGGCGCGATTCGACCCGTCGAAGGCCGCCAAGAGGGGGAACGACAGGGAGAGGCGCAATCGTGAGAAGAGGCTTCGAGCACAGCTTGAGTGCATGACCATCGATCAGGTAACCTGTTTCTCACTTTCTTTGATTTTAACTGCATATGTCGAGTAACATTGTTTCCCTTATATAAGTTTTTCAACCTAGGTCGATTGGATGCCTTTTGGCAGAGACCTGGATTTTGCAGGTCAGTTTCGGTCCACCTATCGAGGCACCCTCAGATTCGGTAGCTTCTTCGAGCCGTACATGCCAGACAGGGTGCTCCGACAGTTCGGCCGCATGCAGGAGCCCCTATTGGCCGTCATCCCTCCGAGCTTCGCGCAGCGACCGTTTCGCCTGCAGAGGTGTTACATCATGACGTTCGGTCTGCAGCACCACCGTTGGGCAGATCAGGACCCTGAGAGTTTCTACCCTGTCACCTGTCACCGGAGGACGGTCAAGAGCTGTCAGGGAGGCGTCTCAGCTGACTACCTCGCTTGGTTCCAGTCCCAGAGTCGAGGTCATGTGTTGCCCACGACAGTGGTACTACCTGATGCTCCTCCGATTGCGCCTACCCACCGAGACGACGTCATCGGAGCAGCTGAGGATGAGGCTGCTGCGCGACAGGCCCGGGTCAACGAGATGACCCAGTCTATTCAGGCATTGGTCGACCATCCCCAACTAGAGTAGATGTATGAGCATTTCATGGGATACATTCGATCTCTGCAGTAGATACATTATATTTTGTTTGTTTATGACATACATTTCGTCTTTTGTGGGTATACTATATTTGTGTAGTTCGTGTTCCTTGTGTTATTATTTTCGATGGTTTCTACCCGTTCATAACAACAAACAATCACATGCAAACGCTTCACTTCCTAGATAATGATTAGGTAACGATTAGATTACACATCGAGGCATTACTAAAACTAACAAATACACTGGATAACAACATAATTTTTTTTAAACAATCGACCAGCCTATACATGATTCGTCTTCGGAATGAGTTTAATCTTTAACTCGTTGAATGCAAGGCTTCCAACCTCCATATTTGTTTCCCTCACAAGTATCCCTGCCGTTTGAGCTACATCAGTGTTGTCCTCTCTATTTAAATCGGGGAAGAATGACCGAATATGTTGAAGAAGAAGGTCTGCAACCCTCCACTCATATGCTCCACGAATGCCCGGATGAAAATCATTGCAGTACATACACCCGAACTGCAAGGGTGCGGAAATGTGATTCTCATTTTCACACACGACCTGAAAGAGCGCGCATGGATGCATGCCACTGTATTCTGGACTGCGGCAAGCACAGTTGGACTCCTTCGGGGGCATTGAGTATCGAACCCTTTTGATTGCAAAATCAATGCGGGAGGTTGAGCCTTCTATTCTAGATGTAACCGGCTCCATGACAGGAATGAAAATGTGGAATTGTTGTGTTGCATTTTCAAATGCGGTCCTCATCCCCTTTTATAGGGGTGGTTGAATGTGGGAAATTTGGATGAAGTAACAACGTTCAAATAGACGTTGCTAAGAAAATACCTTGGAGAAACATGGACGTTGTAACAACGTTCCAATGGACGTTGCTAAGCCCGACGGAGCCCGCTTGGATACCAAGGTGCAACCTTTAAACCGACGTTGTAACAACGTCGGATCTGACGTTGTTACAACGTCGGATCTAACGTTGTTACAACGTCGGATCCCGTCCCCTTTACAAAATTCACCACCAAATACAACTTCGGATTGAACGTTGCTACAACGTCTAATCCAACGTTGCTACAACGTCCAATCCGACGAAGTATTTGCGGTGTATATAGGGAACACGCAATCATATCCTTTGGTTTCACCTTGAGCACTTTTTTAGTCTCTATGGTACATGAGCCATACCCTTTGGTTTCACCTTTGTTTTTCACTTTTGTAGGTGGGTTCTTAATTAGCATATAACTAGTATAGTACCCGTCTCATGACGCGATTTTTTGAAATACAATATGAATAATATAATAAATAACTATTATAAAAAAATATTAACAATGTTAGCATAAAATAAGAAGTTCGAAGATGATAAAGATAAATATTTACAAAAACTCAAAAAGGCATAAAATTAAGGTAATTATGACACCCAAGAAAAAATTTCCTAATTAATAGGCATAGCTTATTAAATAAATGCATAAAATTTCCATTTGTTAACAATTTATGAGACCGTAAAAAAATTCTTATTTAATACTTAGATATGTATTCATATTTAGATATAGATAATATATTAATTCAATGTTTTGAATTTTTTTAATTAAACCAATTGACTAGAAAATGTAGAATATGTTAAGAAAAAACACTCTATTATAATTTGTTTGACTAAAAATTTATTGATTCAAATATTTTGAACTGAACCCATTGACTATAAAATATGTGATATCTTAAGAAATAATTTATCTTCATTTAATATTAATATCATATGCAAAAAAATTTAATTAGTTGAAATTTATAGTTTTAAGGGGACATTGCCAATTAATCAAATGATTCTCATTTAAAGTATGTATATACATAAAGGAGAAAAATAAAAGAAAAAGGGAATTGGTTGAAAATAAGAGAATCAATCTTCTATATATGAAAACAGTGAATAAAGGAAAGAAATCATAGATTAAGGTAATTAAGTTAAATAAAAGAAAAATTAAAAAAAATGACACATAAGCATTGGTAGAATGAGAGAATGCCACATAGGATCGGAGATTATGGAGAAGATGACATGTTTGCAGTGTACTCCTTCTTTAATTTTATTATATAGAAGATTGTTGTGATGCTTGTGGAAGATTGTTCACTGAAGGGAACTACTGTCCTTGTGTTGCATGTTCACCAAAGTTTTGTGAAGGGTGCTTCCCATTTTTCTTGTGAGTTATGACAATTTCCAAGTAGTTGGGTTCTTTAGAACTTAATAGAACTCTTTTGTGGGTGAGTTTGTTTGTAACCTAATAGTTATAATGTAATCTTAGTTCATTTTGTGTGCACATGTTAAAATCATTGAGTTTGATTTATGAATTGAGTTTGATTTATGAATGTGTTCAATGTTCATTTTTTGTAACACATGCACATCTTTAAAATATATCAGGTGGATTATTATGTAGAACAAAAATGTAATTTAAAAAAAATGGGTGGGGGCACTATATAGCCTAGATCTCCTAAATCCTGGGCTATATTATCTGGTTCTATGGTTGTTTTAGAGGACCAAATAGCCCGGAGATCATAACTCCAGGCTATATAACCTAATTTTTTTTTTTGTGTTTTAATGGACCTCACTGCAGCCGCGGGAAGGAAGAAGGTATTGCTATTCCCAACTAGAAAGATGATTAAGGACCCAGTGGAAAAGAAGTTCCAACGATTCGTGAAGATGCTTCAAGGACTTAATGTCTCAATTCAAATTTAATGCTTTAGTTGACTTAGGCGCTAGCGTTAGCATGATGCCACTAACCATTTGGCATAAGGTAAAGATAGGCCCTCTAGAGCCCGTGGATGCAAGGTTGTACATGGCCAACAATACGGTAGTTATTCCAACTGGGATAGTGACGGATGTGCCAGTACAAGTAGGTAAATTCTTTGTCCCTGCTGATTTCTTAGTTGTTGATATAGCGGAGGACCCTGCTTGTCCAATTATTTTAGGTAGGCCATTCCTAGCAACCTTCGATGCCAACATTAGTGTCAAGAAAGGATTGCTCTCATTCACAATTAGTGACGAGGTGATAGAGTATGCCTTCAACAAGACGGTGAATAATCAAGAGCCAATGGAGATAAAAGCCACCAATGGTGTCTACATTGCATGTGGAGAAGCCAAAGTAAGAAGTATGACACCGGAGGAGCTTGAGAAGAGGGCCATAGAAGCCCAAGTGGAGGAAGTTGTGGCAATCTTGAACGAAGGAGCCCAACAGAACATCGAAATCGACCCAGGTAAGTCGATATCGACTACTAATGTTCAAGATTCTGTTCCAGGTCATAAGTATGGGGTCGACGGAGGAGAAGAGGAAACATCGAAATCAGGGTCTAAGGTCGATATCGACCATACCCAGCCGAAATCGACCACCATCAGCACTAAGAAGGGAGGAACGGAGACCTCGATATCGATCTCTAAGGGTCAACATCGAACTGATCATATCGAGCAGAAACTCACCAAATCGACTGATCCTCCAGGAGTCCAACAGAGGTCGATATCGACCTCTGAACATCGACATCGACCTGAGCCACAGACAGATGAGAAGGTAAGTCAAGGTACGGATTCCTCCTGTTCCATTACAATCAAGGATTTATCATTATTTGGAAGAGGTGTGCCTTGGCATGTGCGCTTATGTAGGGTATCCGATGATGATTCGAGCCAATATGAGATAGGAGACAAAGTTTATGTTGCCAAATCTAAGGACCATTGGTTCCCTACAAGATTCAAGGATAAGAATTCGGGACCATTCATGGTGAATCAAATCCATCATGGCGGAATGCAGCTGCGTAACAAGAAAGGAGTCATACTTGAGGCCCAAGCCACATGGGCACTGCAGATGCCGCCTTGAGAAGCGCAAAGGAAGAAGTCGGCCTAGCGACTTAAAAGTCTAGAGCTTGTAACAAATACTTAGTTTTGGTTTTAGACACTTTTACTTTGGTTTGAGACTAGCGACTTAAAAGTCTAGAGCTTGTAACAAATACTTAGTTTTGGTTTTAGACACTTTTACTTTGGTTTGAGACATTTTATTGTTTTTCATATTTTGTTTTGGTTTTATGTTTTTTACCAAGTTGCAGGAAAGAGAAAAGCACACAGAAAAGACATCGAAATCGATGTCCAAGATCGACATCGACCTTAAGGTCGATTCAGATGGGCTTGTGGTCGAGGCCGGATCACCCTGAAGCCTGAGCCAGAAATCGATGCGAAACATCGATATCGATGTTAAAGGTCGATATCGACCATGGCTGCTGTCTTCTTCGACTCCTGAAATTTGTGACGGTTTAGTAAGTTTCTTCTTAACCCTAGTTCTAATACAGTGAGGACACTGTAAATGTTAAGTATGGGGTGGGGGAAAGGCTTACTTGCATATTCATACTTAGTTTTGATTTGCATATTTATCTTAATGCATGATTAGTTTTATTTTCGAAAAAAAAAATTAGAAAGAGTCATGGAAGTATAAAAAAGAGCTCTATGATGCAAAATTAGATTCATTAGAGATATAACATGAAATTGCCTAGTTAAGGGAAGTCCCAATGAAGTGCAAAAAGAAAAAAAAATAAAGGAGATGAAAAATTTGAAGTTGCTTTTGACATGTGCATGATAAGATGATGGAGGACTTTTTCTGAAATTTCCATACAAGTGCTTACATATACAAGTTCATATCCTAGCCTTACCTATACATATTTACAAAAGTCACAAAGCCATATATGAGCCTTACCATGATCATTATTGCTACATATATATACATATTGCCCATTTTATACCTTATACCCAATCGGGGGACAAGTTTGAGAATGGATGTCATTTTTGGATTTGTTATATGGAGTTGTGCATTATTTATGAAGTTGTTGGCAGAAATGAAAGAATTTATGAAATATGGAAAAGTTAATGAGTGAAAAAAAATCCGATCACCTCAGGAGATAAAGGTAGGTCGACCCTGCTCGTTGAGATGTTAGTTCAGCGAGATGGGACACAAGGTGAGGAGTCCGAAGTACTAAGTATCCGGGGCCATTCATGACACCCATGTTTGTGACTCGCGAGAAGGCAGTGCTAAGGTTAGAGAGGTAAAAGCATTATATTGAATAAAAGCATTGAGCGATGAGTGAAAGGTAAGACATTATGAAGAAGGAATGTGGAATGGTTTGGAAAGAAAGTATTTCCCCGGATTTAACACCACATGGCCAAATATTAGCCCATCTTTAGCCTTTTACCAATCTACTTCTCACAAGCTTGCAAAAGTCCTCTTGATTATTAATGCTATGTCGCTAAAATTGTTTTTGCATATTACCTCCTTTTATGAGTATGAAATTGCTTTTATGCACAAGCATGGACTTGGTTGACATAAGTACCTTATCGAGGATGGCAATTGATTGTAGGGACATATGAAAAATGAATCTATGATGAAGGGTTTACTTTCTTCCCCTGAATGACCATTAAAGGTATTGCTTGGGGACAAGCAAGCTTAAGTATGGGGTGTTTGATGTGCACAAGAATTGCCATATTTTCTATTCACATAAAAGTCCATTTTATCGTCTTTTCCGTGCATATTAATGGGAAAACATGGGATTAGTGTAGTTTACGCTTAAATATCAAATATATGGGTCTGCACAAGTTTCTATGTGATTTCGCAGAAAACAGGATAAAAATGGACAGATTTGGAAGAGCGGAAAAAGAACTCGAAGTCTTCTGAAGAGGTCGAAATCGACTGGGGACCTCGACATCGAGTGCATCAGAGACATAGGAATCGAGCAGGAAATGAAACAAAGCATGTTGACACAGAGAGGTCGATATCGACGTCTGAAGGTCGATATCGATGTTGCCAGATCGAGCTAAAAGATAGAAGTCGAGTGCCAGTCCGAGTAGGAAAAGGAGAGCTCGAGATAGAGTTTCACAGAGGTCGATATCGATGTTCAACGTCGATATCGATGTTGCCCAGCAGAAGAATCCCACTCAGATTTTGATAGAATTCTATCCGAAGCTTGCACGTCTATCCAAAAGTCGAGATTTCCTATCATCAACCTCAGAGCTATCATATGAGCTGATTTACCATAGAACTTTTAGTTTTACTTTATTTTAAGTTTTATCTTAGAGAATAAAGATAAAGTTTCAAGTCTTTGATAGCAAAGTTCGATATCTATATCTAGAGGCCATTAGGGCTGAGTTTAGGGCATTCAATTACATCCAAGCACATACGATTTCAGTTTTACATTGAGTAGTAATGAATTAGGAGAGAGAGAAGGAGGCCGAGTAAGTTGGAGAGAAGTGAGAGCGGAGGTTTGGCTTGTTTGGGTGTACATTCTTTCAAAGTTTAATTCAAAGTAGTTTTCTATGAATAATGATGATGATGTGCATGATGAAGAGTGAGTAGTCAACCCACTTCTAGGGTCGGGGTGAGCCCAACAATAACGATGTAGGGTAAGTGCATCAAAGGTATGACTTTTATGTGTTTCCATCTTCTATCCCATGCATGATCCTTTGTGAAAGTTAGGGAGATTCATTATTTGCATTATTGAAGCGAAAGCCACTCATATTGTAAACTTGAATTGTTCATGAATTGGATAGTAACTCTTAGGAACTATGCGAGAGCCTCTAATCACTTAAGTGTTGATAACGAAAGTTATTTGACGAAAAGGCATTAAATTTCATAACTTTAGCATAAAACTTGCATTGATATCGTTGTGGCATGAAACCCCGACTTTGGAAGCTTTTAATTAATTGAAATCAATATAAATGTTTTAGTTTTGTTTTTGATCATCCTTCTTTACCATTCTACTTTCTTCGGACTCTTTTCCGACATTGGTTACGAATTACAGTTTCTGTGACAAACATCGGAATCGACTGTAAAGGTCAATATCGAGGTCTAACATAGATATCGAGGTCTCTGCTCGACGTCGACTTTGCTGCTTTTGTCTTCTGCAGGAACTGTACTGGAAATCGACCAGAACTGAGGTCGATATCGACCAGATTACTTGATATCGAGTGTCTTCTGAGGTCGAAAGCTTTGATCATGAGTACAACAAGGGAAGCGCTGATATACCTCCTCATGGATTCGATCCTGAATTACCCTACTACTACAAGGGAGGGGATTCTTGTATTATTTGTTTGGGACATGGAGTAGTCTAGTTGTGAATTGTTTATTTGAATTATTTGAATCCCTACACACCATCCTCGTTGCGAACAAGTGTTGAAGAATAAGTCAAAGTCGAGGGTCGCCAGGGGCGTCAATATCGAGGGGCCTAATCAATATCGAGTACTTTCTTTAGCTCCTGAGGGATCGATGTCGATCACAGGAGATGGCTCGACCCTAGGCAGTCGATGTTGACTGGCCTAGTCGATCTCGAGTGCCTCTGCAGGGGCTTCTTTTCTTCTTCGTCGTTCCTTTTGCTTTGTAATTTGAAATTCTTGTTAGATAATAAAAGATATAGCCACGATTAACAAAGTTTCAAAATCCAAATCCAAAAATTCAAAATCCTAAAACCCATCTAAGCGGAAAATTTAAAGGTTTTATGTACATGCTCTAGATTTTTGAGTCGCTAGGCTGACTTCTTCGTCAATGCTTCATGACCCTTTTAGGTAGGGCCCCTTCAAGCTCGTGCCTTCTCTTGGATCATCTAGGTTCTTTTGGTAGTATCTAAGCTCAACACCCAAGGCTTCCTATTCATTAGGTTCTTTATTGGGCGCTTTCCTTCTCTTCCTTGACCTAACTTTGGAAATATGAGCGAACCATGGAGCTTTTTCCCTCCCATTAGTATAATTATCAATAATGGACAAAGGAGGGTTAGGGTTCATACCCGAGCTTACCTTTTCGGGCCCGAAACAGCGATCTTCGAGCTGAGGGTCAGTCGATCTCAACTGGGTGGTGTCGATCTCGAGCTCTGCAATCGACATCGAGTGGGTATGGTTGACGCCGGCAGTGGGGTCCCTATACTTAAACTCCTGGCAACTCGGTTGATCATCAGAGTCACTCGACATCGAGTCAGGGGGGTCGACATCGAGTATCTTGGTCGATTTCGAGTGGGTAAAGTCGATCTTGACTCTCCTTGCAAATTCGATATTTGTCAACAATAATTTACAAAGCTTCTCCCACACAAGTGTGAGCCCTACTTCTTCTAGCTGCTTTGTCTCGCTCATCGTTGGATTGAAGTGGAACTCGACGACTTCGTTGCCGATTGTGAATGTAAGGGTGCCATTCCTTACATTGATGTTAGCATTCACGGTTGCTAAGAATGGCCTACCAAGGATGATGATAGGCACAATAGGGTCTTCCAGCATGTCCAACATGATAAAGTCCGTAGGGATGAAGAACTTTCCCACCTTGATAGGGACATCATCCCCAACCCCTATTGGTCTCACGAAGGAGTTGTCCACCATGTTTAGCTTCATGTCGACGGGCTCCAGTGCTCCTACTTCCACTTGTTGCCATATTGATAGGGGCATCAAGCTGACACTAGCCCCAAGGTAACATAGGGCTTTGAACTGATGCTTACCCACCCCTACCATCATAACAAACTTTCCTGGATCGCCATGCTTTTCAGGGAACTCAATAGAATTGCATTTGTCGATGATCTCTACGATGGACCTTTTCTTGGAAAGAATGTCCTTCAGGAACCTCATATAGGCCGACATCTTGTTTAGGGCCTCCGTGAGTGGACTGGTGAGGTTGAGTTCTTGTAGGATCTTCACGAAGCGTCTAAACTAGGTGTCTGCCGGGTCTTACAGTACCTTGGAAGGAAAAGAGAGTGCTTTGGATGGCTTCAGAGCCAAAGTGGTCGACTTTTGCTTTTATGACTGGTCGACATCGACTAGAGGGTCGATATCGACATGGTGGGTCGACCTCGGAGGAGTCTGAAGCTGTTGTCGATTTGCAGAGGACTCGACATCGATAGGGGTGTCTATATCGAGTGAGGTACTCAATGTCGAGTGGCTCTCCGACTCTGTTGTGGGCTTCGCAATGGGCTCGACATCGATAGTGTGGTCGACGTCGACAGGGCCCTCGACATCGACTGGGGTGTCGACATCGACTGTGTCTTTAACGACTTCTCCTTTGCTTCGTGGCTCATATAGTTGACGTCCACTCCTTAGATTGACGATGGCAATGTGCCCGGCTTGCCCCTTTGGATTTTCTTGTCGTTATCCTAGGAGCTTGCCTGGTGGCTTTGGAATTTGAGCCGCTAGTTGACCCAATTGGGTCTCCATGCTCTTCCTCCATGTATCCATCTCCCCCATGCGGGCATTGAGTCCTTGAAGTTGGTTCTGGATGGCGTTGCTTGATTGTTGACTCGCCGCTTGGTTCCTCCTTAACTCATCGAGGATGAGTTGGACATCATCACTTCTTGGCTCTCTCTCCGGATGGCCTGAAGCTCGGTAAGGCGGAGGATCCCTAGGGTTGTTTTGGGGTGGTTGATTTCCCCAATTTTGGTATCCTTGGCGATTGGGATTTCTGATGAGTTTTTGCTAGATCTACTTGCTCCAGGTTGGGGCAAGCAGTGGTGATGTGCCTCTCAGAGCCGCATTCGACGCAGGGTTGGTTAGCGGAGAGGAATTTAACTTGTTTCTGAAGCCTCCTGAGTTGATCTTTCATGAATTGCTTTTTAACGTCGGGATCAATCTCCTTGGAGGGCTCGTAGAGTGGCATCGGTGGGGTAGGCCTTGAGTCGGAGGCCGGAGGAGTCCTATATGTGTTGTCAAATTCTACTAACCTCTCTATAGTATCCCAAGCTTGTTGCGGTAGGAGCTCAAGATACATATATGAGGTGTAGGTGTTGATCCTCTCCTTAGTTGCTACGTCCAGGGCATTGTAGATGATCTCTTGGATGACGTAGGGTGGTTTCCCATGCGTAAGGCATGACCTCAGCAGCTCCTTGAATCACTCCCACACTTGCGCCAGGGTCTCATGTGGCTTTTGTTTGAAAGCCATGATCTTTTGATGTATAACCGTCGTCTTGGATGATGGAAAGAATTTGTTTAGAAAGACATCCTTGACTTCATCCCACGTGCATAGCGATCTTGAGGCTAGGCTCTCCAACCATGCTAGTGCTTTCCGTGCAAGAGACAAACAAAAAGCCTTTAGTTTTACATATTCAAGGCTTTGTCCATTAGTAATAGTATCACACAAATCGAGGAATGTAGCAATATGTTCTAGAGGGCAATCATTGGGTTTTCCCTCAAATTGATGTCACCTAATTTCAGTTAAGAAGCTAGGTTTAATCTCAAAATTAGAGTGAGGGATAAGAATGGCAGATTCAGGCACTGAGAGCATATGGTTCATGTATTGCTTGGCATTTTAAGGGAGGGCATTGATTTGGGCTCCATATCGCCTCCTTGCTTCCTCCTCACTATCACCACGCTCTCTTTTTGCCGCCTCTCTAGTGGTGAAGTCCTCAATTTGTTTCTTTAAGCGCTCAATCTGCTGAGCTTAGGTCTCTTGGTCTGCCATGATTCTCTGTACTCTAGACCTTAGATGGAGATAACGATCAGGGTCGTCTACTCCTTCGAATTCAGGCGTGCGATCTGCGCGTCTCATGCACCTGTAAAAAAATACAAGAAGAATACGTGAGAAAGACTACTAGGGCGCGATTGATTGCTTCTCCGGAAACGACGTCAATTTTTGATGTAGAGAGAATTGAATTGAATAATAAAATATTAAACAATACAACCCTTAACCTTTTCAAATAAATTCAAGACTACCCGCTGTAGTAGTAGGGAATCAGGATCGATCCTAAAATTTGTTAAGAGAAGGAAATCGAGTTAAACAAATATAGAATATAAATGAAAACTGAATCCTATTCCACACAAATAAATTACAAGACTTCCTCTCGCTGTAGTAGTAGGGAATCAGGATCGATCCACGAGGAAGCGTATCAGCGGGATCCTAGATAGTCTTTGAAAGCACATGTCTTGATCGACTAGAAGGCTCGATCTCATGTAGGGTACTCGACGTCGACAGGGGCCTTTGATTTCTACTGCTACAGAAGACCTACAGAGATAAAAACAAGCAGTCGATATCGATGTCAGTAGCGCACGTCGACCTGGCTTAGAAGACTGCCAGTTAACTCAGGGCACTCGATCTCGAGTTGTTGACTTGATATCGAGCTCAGATGCAGGCAGAAAGTGTGTAAACACAGAAGACCATCGACGTAGTACAGAGGTGTCGATATCGACCTGAAGTGTTGATATCGAGTGGTTCCTGCAATTGTTTAGTGTCGGTGAAGAGCGGTCGAAGACAATAGGATGGAAACGAAGGATGAACAGAAAGAATAGGTTTTTATGATTGTAAATATGAATTAAAGACAACTCCTAAGGCTAGGGTTTACCACAATGTTAACCAAAACATGCATAAGGTAAATAAGACGGACAATTGCGCTATCTCACCCAAAGGACAAGCTTTCGTCGTACACCAACGATTAGGAATACTCTTGCAAATAAACCTAATTGTCTCTACCAATTTTATGTTTATAACCCAAGTTGTTAACATGAATCCCTTTTCTCGCGATAAGGACTAAACATAGAATCGTAGGAGATGATATAGACACAACGATATCAACATCAAGTATTTACCTCAGACACGCATGGCTAATGTCGGGCTCACCCCGACCCTAGAAGCTTTGGGGAACTACTCGCACTTTATCGCAACAAACACCATGATTGGAAAAGAAAGAACTTGCATTAAATAAAACTCCAAAGTTTTACAACTCAACGTCGGCTTTTACAAACGCCAAACCCTAAAGCTTCTCTTAAACCCTAAACTACTTTGTATTGTGAGATATGAATCTCTATGCTTGAATGAATAACAACCAGCCCCTAGGGCTTTATTTATAGCCTACTAATCCTTGCTAGCCAAGGAAAGTATTCCTAATCCTACTAAAATTCCTATTATAAATTCTATCCCAAAACAATTAGGATAAAACATTATTAAAGTAAATAATTAAAATCCTAGGGTAAAAAGAAAACAACCCTTAGGACATAATCTATCTAATAAGATATGATAAACCGTGGCTTATTTGGATAGATCTTCAATCCGGATTGCTCAAACCGCATCCATCCCATGTGAGATTCTACTCGATATCGACACAGTCACTCAATATTGAGTGCTTCATCTCGGCTCGATCTGTCGCACTTCACTCGAGCTTTGGTGGCCAGTCGATGTCGAGGTCTCCACTCGATCTTAAGTCATGTCGAGTGCTTCTATGTAGTCTGTCTTGACTCTGGGTGTCTACGTCGAGTCATGTAGTCGATCTCGACATATATGGTCGAGATCGACCTCTTTTGTGCTTCACTTGGCTTTCTCGTTTTGACTCCGTTTCCACTCCAATTCCTATACATTTAGACCAAAACTTGTGCAGACTCTATTTCTTGCACGTTATCTCATTCTACACAAATTTGCATTATTTTTAACCTTTACTTTGCGAATCGAATGAAATATGAAGTCATAACATGCAAATAAAAAGACGCTAAATATGTACATCAGATGTGGCATAGGTAAAGACAATCCTTTATATTTTTTCAATTGGTATGAGGTGATGGTTTGTCACATATATTTGTGGATTCTGATTGTCAGATTGTGAAATTCATTACTTGGAAAAAAAACCCGTTTGAGGAATGGATTTTTTTTTCAAAATATTAATTAAAAAATAACTATTTACAATAATATTCACACATTTAAATAATTTACAAAAATATTCAATTTTTGAAGGTTCTTCAGATCGTGTTTCATTCAGATGCCGTAAAATTTAAAACTAGAAGAAAATTGAAAAAAACTAAAAAAACGCGGTTTAAAACCTCGTTTCATAACAAATTTAAAGTAAAACGCAACTTCAAACCACGTTTATATATAATATGTTAAAATTTAAAAACAAAATTAAAAAATCCAAACTAGTAAAACGCGGCTTGAAGCCGTGTTTAACGTTCAGCATTAAAATAAAAAGAGAGAAAGAAAGAAAAGGAGTGCGCATACGTCTTCTCCTTCCTTAATCAAAAGCCCGCTCGACCACGGATACCGCCGACCACCACCGTCTTCTTTGTAAAGAACCAAAATTTTAAAATATTATATTATGAATTATAATTTAAATTCAATATTAAATTTTTTTTGAGATTTCGAAAATTTTGGAAATCTCCGTCCTCGATCAAAAGGATTTCTATTTTATTCAAAATGATTTCTGGCATATATCTTATTTCAAAGGAATAATTATTACTTTGAATATACTATGATAAGCACGACAATTTTAGGGCGTAGTTAATTCAAATAAAATCTATGGAGTTAAAATTATTATTTAGTGTGGTATGTCTATTACAAAAATAAATAGGGGTTTCTTTTTATAATTTCTCGTAATATTGTGTAACCCTAATTAAGTGGGTATATATACCCCTTTTTCCACCATTCCAGCCGGCCCTAGGTCCTGTTCACTCTCCTCCTCATTTTCTTTCATCCGGCTCTGTTCATATCACTCTCTCTATCTCCTTTTTTCAGATATGAGAAACTACCCACTTCACCCCCTTCCTTTATCAGCCTTTTCCTCATCCGCCATTGGAGGACCTCCGGATAATGCTCTCTGCCTTCGACATCTCTCCCTCTCTCTCTCTCTCTCGCTCATCGTCACACTTGTGCCCACCAGAGATCGAAGTCGCCGCCCCATCTGGCCTCGTGTTGCTTGAGCTGGACAGACTTAGAGCTCGTGTCGACGGCGAAACCGGAGCCCCCACGAAGCCGGCACCACCCTCTCTATCTCTGTCGATCTCGCTCTCCCTGCTCCTGTCCTCTCGCTCCCCCAATCGTCGACTACGTTGCTGCCGGCCTTGAGACCCTAGCCCTTGGATTCGTGCTCCTCGAGGCCGAATCCAAGCGAGTTCGAGTCGTCGCCGCCCTTATTCATACCCTTCCTATTCTTTTGGGATCTGAATGACAGAGGAGCCCCATGGCCGCCCTCCTCCTCCTCGAAGCCACCTCCTGTAGAGCTCTTCGTGTCCCCTCTCGCTGGATCTCCTTGGCACCACCACGAGGCGAAGCTCGTCGGAGCACCTCTTACAAGCCGAACCTCAGCGTCTCCCGAACCTCTCGTCGGATCTCCTTGGCACCACCACGAGGCTAGGGCAGGACTTGGGTAGTGTTCTTGGGCTTAGGTCTCTACTCGGATTCGATTTAGTTTATTTAACCTTAAAAAATCAAATTTGGAATAAAACTAAATTGAGTTTATTGCTTGAATTGTTTCGATGGTGTTGTGAGTTTTGCTAGGTGGATTGATTGGTTGCGGCTGTGAGTTTAATTGATGTTTGTGTTGGTTTCCAAATTCAATTTAGCTTATTGTTGAAGGTAGATTAAATTACAATGGTTTGATCAAATTAAGTTAAATTACCTTAGTGAGATAAGTTTAAAATGATAAGGTGACATTTTATTTAATAGTGCTATTGGTGGCTCGAAATGATTCATAACCGAACTGTGCTATTAATAAATTAATGTTTTGATTATTATAATGGAGTTCGATTGAATAACTAATAGAAATAACTAAGAAGGTGTATTCATTAAGTGAGTTTCTATATAAATTGATTACGTAGTTGGGTAATTTGGACTAAAATTATTTAAAGTATAGAATCGAATTATACAAGATACCAACTATATGAGAATAGGATAGGATTCATTTTATTAGAGAATTATTTAGATATGTATCACGTTAGATTGTTGTTTGATTAATGAACTTATCATAAGTGGCTAATGTGTTACTATCTTGTGATGGAAACTAATGAGTCAACTTTACTTAGATTCGAATAATGGTAGAGATTTTCTAGAATGTGGGTATATTATTTTTTTTAGTTAATAAATAGTATAAACCCATTTTTGGCTAAAGCGGTGATCAACTATGACTTACAAACTACCTTGTCCTATTTAATTCTTATAAGTTACCTTATAAGTAAAGCTTAATTGAAACGTTCTACTTACCAATTTACTTGATCATAAATGTATTTCTTACCAATCATTGATGTTTCTTACCAATCATTTATTCGAGTAAGGAGATAATATAAATGTTAATAGGTTTTATTCTTATAGAGAGAGACCTAATACATACTTGTCATAATTTGGTTTTACTTGATGATGAGTTAAAACTATAAAAAGTAAGTTACGAGAACTCGTTATATTTGTAAGTGATTATGATGCCTTATGAGTTGACCTTGCTTGGAGTGGTTTTGCTATAAGGGGACTTATCCTTGTTCACTCTCTAGATATGAACGATATTGTGTGATCATTTGCCTTATAAGTATTTAATGAGAATTCATACAAGATAGTGGTTGACTTCTTATGATGTTTAGAGGCTTTATGGTTTGTTGAGTTATTGGAGGACTTGATAATTGTTGAATTACTTGAGCAAGTGCTAAGGAAAACCTGAGCTTGATCTGAAGTAAGATGTTTGAGTGAGGATCTTGGTAAAGACTTTGAACTAAGTTTCATACTTGATGTGAACAAGGTTAATTGAGAATGATAATCATGTTGAGAATGCGGGATTACTTGAATAAAATATGATTTAGTCATGTGATGACTTGAGGCCTGCCTGTGTGAGCTATTTCCTTGCTTATTATTTGCTAGTGTGATTGGATGACTCTTTGAGTGGCTTATTTGCTGATGGATGACCCTCTGAATGGCTTGTTGGCTGGCTAATTGGATGTGAAGACTCCAGGTAAGTTTCCTACGGGAGCTTACTCAGTAACCAGGACCTCATGCCTGATGTGTCATATAGTATGTAGGTGTTGCATATGCATAAAAGCATGTCATGTAGTATCATGCTTAGGACTTGCACTTATGAATGAGCATCCCTATTCTTTATGCGTTTGAAAAGAGGACGGTCGTTATCTGTGAGTCCTTAGAGTCGTTGCTAGGGTCATTGGGGCATCGTGTTTCATATCGATTCGGTCTCAGTCGAGTCTTATATTATGATATGGCTGCGGCGGTGACCGAGCGTCCTACCTCTGAGTTGGGTACGGACATATGATGGCTGCGACACCGACCGAGCGTCCTACCTCGGAGTTGGGTACGGACATGTACGACCCCGGAGTGGGCACAGATTGGGAGATTGGTGTTATGCCACTTGGCATTCTGTGTGGATCCATTTAATCGCTTTCTGCATATATAAACTATCAGCATGCTTGTGTGATTTAAATTATGTACTGCAGTAGAACATCCTTTATTTAGGTATAGGCATATTATATGTCCTCAACGAGGTCTTTAGGGCCCGCATGCGTCTCTTGGCTTGACTTCGTGGATAGTTTCAAGTACCTGCTCCCTTTTGCTTGCTGATTGCTTCTATGACGGGGTTTTCTCGTGGGATGAGTGTTAAGAAGACTTCTTACATCTTACAACTTGACTTCATAAATGTTTTGGTTTAGTTGGACATTTAAAAACAATGAATAATTATCTTGATTAGAACTCGTTTTGTCTCTTTCGAGTTTTGACTAGTTGGATTAGGACAGGTTCCCGTGCAATATCACAAAATCATATGGACTATTTGACTCTTTTGAGGGTTTGAAATCCCCTTTTTCTTAAGTTGTATCATTAGATTCTTAAGACTTAAACAGGGTTATATCTTGAAGAGAACAAATAAACAGCTCGTACTTGGATTGCTAACATCTGACAAAGGGATATTTCTTCCCTCTAAACGTAACCCGGATTTCATAATCTGGGACCTTACATTCTTCCTTGATCAACATCCCACTCGAAAACCACCATTCCACCACCGCCTTCCCCTCGCTACCACCCACCGCCGACTCTTCAAGATGGAGGACCACATGCCGAAGCCGTCATCGCCGCCGATTCCCGCCGAAGATGGAGAATCTACAGTGGACGGAGTCGGTAATGGGGACTGGGCGACCACCACCAGGACCGGAGTTGTTTTTGCTGTTGAGCACCACCGTGGGGACTGGGCGATCACCACCTGGGTCGGACCACCACCGTGAATTGGTTTTGCTGTTGAAACTTGAAAGTAAAGCGCGGCTTGGGACCGCGCTTTACTACTTTTGTTTTTTTTCAAAATTTAAAATACAACGTGATAAGACGCGGTTTGAGATTGCGTTTTATTTGAAAGTGGTTATAAAACGCGGTTTCAAACCACATTTTTTTTAGTTTTTTTCTCTCCCTTTTCTTTCGTTTTAAATTTTAAGGCTACTTAATAAAACGCGGTTTCAGATCGCGTTTCTCTGAGCAACCTGCAAAAATGAATATTTTTGTAAATTGTTTGAATGTGTGAATATTATTGTAAATAGTTATTTTATAGTGAATATTTTGAAGAAAAAAATTCCAAGGAATGTGTTGCGTTTTATTTTGAAGAAGGTGGTGTGCGAAGCTAGAGATTTTTGAGATTGTATGATTGATCTTATGTTGGGAGGGTAGACGATTTAATAGATCTTATATTGGCATGCTTATGTTTGTTTCTACTTTCAAGATATTTTTATAGTTCATCTTTATCTATTAAATTTGTTTTGTTTTTGTTAGAAATTTATGATTGTTAATATTTAATGAGAGAGTTTTAATTTTATTTTAAAAATAATCCTTTGGCATTAATAAATCTTTTTATTAAACAATATAAAAATTATCATAAGATAGATTATCATTTTTGTTTGTAAATGAATATACTTTATCTAATTATTTTTATTGTTCATATTTTTTATATTTAAATATAAAAAATATTATAATCTGACACCCGAAAATATTTTTTTCCAATGGACGAGGAATGGACTAGTTTAGAGCAATCTAAAACTCTTGAATAAAATATCCATATGATGTTCGATTAAATACATGAAGAGAGCACCACATAGACAAATATAAGTACATATGATATGGCTATTGTGTGTAATAATACTTTACACTATAAACCTATTTGGCCCATTATCCATTTTCATAAACCTATTTGCTAATTGTCTACCCTAATCCCATTTATTAATATTTGTCCAAATTTTTTTAATAATACTCAAAATACCCTCGTTATAATTAAAACTCTCTTTTTCCACGCTCCCAGATCTCTTTCTTCCTCGCCCTGTGCTACGGTGACCTCTCCCTCCTCGACTGCCAGTTCTGCTTCTTCGAGGCCCGCACCATCCTCCCCCAGTGCTTCCCCTCCACCGGCGGCCGCGTCTTCCTCGACGGCTGCTTCCTCCGCGCCGAGAACTACTCCTTCTACTCCGAGATCTCCGACTCCGGAGAGGGCCTCGTCTGCTCCAATCGGACCACCGCCTCTGCGGCCCTCCGGACGGCGGTGGTTGCCAACAAGGGAGCCAAAGCTGGATGAGAAATTTACAGCGACAATCCGAGTGTCGCCACCAACATAGCGGAGCTGGTTGTCGTTGGGGCAGGGGAGGATCTTCCCGCCGAAGCTGCACATTAGGCGGATTCGCGGTGCTTGGTGGTGGTGGTCTTCGTTGCCCCCCGCCGCCGCCCCCTTCTGAATTGAGCGCGACGTCGATGTTACCGAGTCCATGCCGGAGTCCATCTCCGTTGCTGCCTGGTGGTGCGCCGCCATGGATTTAGAACTCAAACCCCGATTAGAACTTGGACAACTCTCAGATCAAAGCAATGGATTCAATTGAACTAATTCATCAATTCAATTGACTAATTGGAGGTGAAATTAGGGATTTAGAGTGGAGGAATTTCTGGATTGGAAGTGAGAAAGGATGAAGAATAAATGGCGGGTGGTTATGACAGTATGGTATTAATTAGCCTTTCGAGTTCATTCATTCAATTGTACTAAATTTTGGTGACAATAGTTATATATATATATATATATATATATATATATATATATATATATATATATATATATATATATATATATATATATATATATATATATATATGGATTGACTCCGGTGAAAACCTCAAATTGTGGTAAAAACCCGTGAGTACTACTTTATATCTTGGTTTTTTTGAAACCCGTGCTAAAAACCTCAATCACACGGTGACTTTACAACTCGGTTCACCCTAAAAACCGTGCTAAAAACTCCAGTTTTAAAATAACACATGACTTTATAGTTCGGTCAAACCGAAAAATCGTGCTAAAAAGCTAATGTTTTAAAATTACATAGTGACTTTATAGCTCGGTTTTATTCAAAACCGGGCTAAAATTTATGACTTTATAGATCGGTTCTATTCATAACCGGGCTATAAAGCAAGTGAACCGGGCTAAAAAGCCGGTCCTCACGGGTTTCTACCGCAATTTTGGTTTTCACCGGAGCGCATCCCTATATATATATATATAGTATAGATCATAGGTACTCAAGCCTTAACGTGTATCATGTACACACATCTAAGCCGTTGATTTAGTTTAATTGAATGGCTGAGATTAATCAATAAATTAGATTAATTTAAAAAAAAAGAAAATCCCAAATCCCACCCTTTAACACAACCCGTGTAACCTAACCAGTTCTGTGAAATCTCATTCTTAAACCGTACAAAATCAGAGAGCGAGGAGGAGGAGAGCGACAGAGATGTGGTTGTAGGCGAGGACGAGGAGGAGAGCGACACCCATGGAGAGTCGCTGACGCTGCGGACCTTCAGATCTCTGGGTCGTCCGACCTCCAAGGGCGGCGCAATTGCAAACTTAGACTGCGAAGGCGGCATCGATTACGAAGGCAGCGAGGGCTCTACATTGCGAGTCTCCCATGGTGGAGATGACCGAAGGCTGCGAGCAGGGGCGGAGCTGAAGGGGGGCCTAGGGGGGCACGTGCCCCCTCTCTCATTTGACGAACTACATATGTGTATTCTCCTCGTCGATAGCTTCGTTTTGATATATAATACGCCTTAATCCGACATCTGAGTAAAAAGTTATGACTGTTTTAAAATTAAAGATATATTAATCACTTTAATTTTGTTTCAATAGACTATAATGCTTTTATATTTTACTTAAATTAAAATTCACATACTATAATTCATCTCGAGAGTTTCGAAATGAGAGGTTATACTAATCATTTCGACAAGTAGATAAGAAGTTATACAAGTTTAAAATTTTTATATCTAGTTATACATTATTATATATTATGAGTGCAACAAATTATATATTAACTAGGTTGTTATTCGAGCCAAACAATTCTAGTATTGTTTGATTATATTTAGCTCATTTAGAAACAAGTCAAGCTCGAGTCGAACCTATATTTGAACTTGAGCTCATACTCGACTTGTTTAGTAAGTGAACGAGCTTGAGCTGAGTTTTTTTCCAAGTATTATGCAACTTTACTTGCTCATGAGATAGTAAGTTAAAAGAAAATTTGTAAATTTCACAAAATTTGTGCTATTTGAGTTTCAACGGATCCGAGCTGAAACATGAATTGAGCATAAAAATGTGCTTGTAATCAACTCATTTTGCAAATGATGCTCAAGCCGAGCTTTTATTGAGCTAAACTCGAGCCAAACTTTAGCTCATATTACAACCATAACCTTAACTTACTGTTTATTAGATTGCGTTTCTTATACTTATTTAGTTCATTTTTTTTCGAATATTTCATTTATATATTTATATTTCTTTTTTTAGACGCGAAAAAATGATAGTGTTTTATCATAAACCGATAACATTTTATCTTAAAATAACATAATTTATTATCGTATTACATATAACTCTTTATGTCAATTTAATCCACAACTATATCGTACATGTATAATTGTGCCCCCTTCGAAATTTTTCTGGCTCCGCCACTGGCTGCGAGGGCACATTAGCGGCATCGAATAAGCGGCGATTGAAGGCGAGTTCGATGTCGGCGTTGAATCGAGGACGACGACGACGATGGCGATGGCGGTTGGAAGGGCTGGTGAAGGTTGGGCAGATGCGATGGCAGTCGGTGAGGCAGACGATTGGAAGGCAGGGCTGGTGAAGGCAGGGCTGTCTCTTCGCTTGCCCAAGAAGCTGACGCCAAAAAGCCAACCGCTTCGTTTCGATCTATTGAGATCATGCTTTACCAATACAAAGCCTATCCGTTATGTAATAAGGTTAAAGGTAATGCCTTTGTATACTGATGCAAGTTGACGTTTCAGATTTCAATTTATTGGGGTTGGATTAGATGCGTCATGGGTGAATTGATTTGGAGGTTCCACCATGTAATAAAGGGCATTTTATTTACCAATAAAAACGCCTAGTCGTCTGCTACATCATGCTTTACCAATAAAAATGGCATTTTATTTTGTTTAATTGAGTGCAAGTTCCACCATGTAATAAAGGGCATTTTATTTTGTTTAATTGAGTGATTGTTGGAGTATTACTGAAATCTGATGTTAAAATTTTGATGATGTTAAAATTTTGATCTTTCAGGGGAAAAGCCAAATTATTCATATGTATGGACCGATTTTGTCTTTAATGAGATTTTTTTTATGTTGGTGGTCGTAAGAATGAAAATACATCGATACCATCGAATAATCATGTGATACGATCGAATAATCCAACGATATCATCGAATAATTATTAGTTATTTGTTAAAATGACATAAGTAACTGAATAATATTGTAACATCGTCGAATAATTAAGCTATATCATCGAATAATCAAGTTATACCATCGAATAATCAAGCAATATCATCGAATAATTTGAATTAAACCAATAATATTGTAACACCATCGAATAATTAAGCGATACAATCGAATAATTTTTACGATACCATCAAATAATCAAGCGATACCATCGAATAATTTTTAGTTAAAAGTTCAGGGGCTTTCAGGGTGCTGGACCATTAGAATAATCCATCTATACTATCGCATAATCCATTGATACAATCGAATAACCCAGGGATACCATCGAATAATTTAAAGAAAAAAAACGGGACCCCGTAAGTGTTGTACACTCGCCCCCATTCAGCAAGTGGGACAAAAAAAGGGTGGGTCCCACTGTTTTTAATTAAAAAAAAAGAAAAAATCTGTAATAATCACAACCATCCATTCCAATCAATCAACACCCCAGATTTGTGTACATGATACACGTTAAGGGCTGAGTACACCGGAACTAACCTATATATATATATATATATATATATATATATATATATAACTAAACTAAAAATAAACTGTAAAAAAAAGATTGGGGACACTGATAAGGGTGGTGACAGTGACCCCGTAAAAAAAACTCTTGAAACGAAGCTGTCATCAAAAAATTTTCATGTCACCACTGATAAGAAGGGTGTCATCAAAAAATTTTCATGTCACCAGTAATAAGGGTGGTGACAATGACTCCGTAATAAAAAACTCTTGAAACGAAGCTGTCATCAAAAAATTTTCATGTCATCACTGATAAGAGTGGTGACAGTGACCCCGTAAAAAAACTCTTGAAACGAAGCTGTCATCAAAAAATTTTCATGTCACCACACATGTGTCACCATCGATAAGAGTGGTGACAGTGACCCCGTAAAAAACTCTTGAAACGAAACTGTCATCAAAAAATTTTAATGCACCACTGATAAGGGTGGTGACAGTAACCCCGTAAAAAAAACTCTAAAAATGAGGCGGTCACTAAAAAATTTTCATGTCACCACAAATGTGTCACCAAAAGTCATTGCCCTTGACCGGTCAATGGTCAATGGTCAAAGGTCAAATTAAAAAATGGGAAAGAAGGAAAATGGGAAGGAATGACAAAATTGTAAATTTGAGACAATCACCTAATTACTTCATGAAAATAGACAAGGAGCAAAAAATGGGTATCAAATGGACATTTTCCAAAATTTTCATAAACTTAATGATTACCCTCTTAGAATTTGTCTTCTGGGTTTTATGAAACACTTAGAGCATCTTTAATAGTGGTACTCTAGTTGAGTATCATAACCTATTAAAAAATTAAAAAATACAAAAGTGGGGGAGAACCAATAAAGTGAGTACCATAATATGATACTCCTCTCACATAATTAACATTGGTTTGATAAAAAAATCTGACATTTAATTTTATTTTCTTTTTTTAAATTAGCTATGGTACTCTTAGTACCACCATTAAAGATGGTCTTATATGGATAAACAATTTTCAAATAATATAAAAAAATCAATTTTTCTAACATGTATCGGTACCTAAGTTAATAATCTCGATGTAAAACAGTTTTACTAAATAACAATATATAACTTCCGTGAAAAATTTTATTCCAAATGAGTATATTATACTCATTTTTTATTATATTTTTCGTTTCACTTTTTGTTATATTTTTTACAAAATTACAAAAAAAATATTTTAAAGTATAAAAAAAGTTAATATTTTATATAATATTTATGTATTTTTAAGAAAATGTATCAAACATCAAACAAAGCGACAGATATAATGAAATCATAAAGGGGATTGGTATATATATGCAAATTAGTCAATTAACATAAAGAGTTGCATATTGTTGTGAAAAAAATGAAAACAAAACAAGGGAAACGAGTAGGGATGACATTTTCACCCGCATCTGATGGATATCCAGTCTCACCCGATTCGAAAAAGTGGGTGAAAATCCAATATAAAGCGGATATTAAATGAGTGATGGGTGAATGGGTGATGAGTTGGGTCGGATTCGGGTGAAGGTATTTCCCACCCATCACCCGACCAATCACTCGACCCGTCACCCGACTTATATTATATAATTAGATTAAATATATGAAATTACCAATATATCCCTAAACCCTAACTAAACAAACCTATCAAACATGCTTCTAGCTTGAAATGTTGATAGTCGTGTAGATCTTTACACGTATTTGACCGAATTTGACTATATTTACACGTATTTGACCGAATTAGACTATCTTCAGCGTCGACCCCATACTTAGCTTCCGGCATCAGTAATGGCTCCTTTGTTGTCGACATTGACAAGGGGCTGTCGACATCGACTGCTATCTCAATCTCCTCTTCTTCGTCGGCTTGGTGCCAAATTGCGAGAAGCTTCTCCATTTGGGCCTCCATGGCCCTCTCTTCTTGCTCTTTATTGGTCAAAGTCCTCTCCGTTGGTTCTTCACATGGGATTACTCTCCCTTTGGTATGTAAGGAATTAACTTCCGTTCGGTTCACCTCCTTCATAGTAGGGTTGAAGGAGAACTCTATTACCTCATTGCCAATCGTGAAAGATAGTAGCCCCTTTCGAACGCTGATAATGGCATCGGCCGTAGCTAGGAACAACCTCCCTAAGATGATAGGATATGTAGGATCCTTCTGCATATCAAGTACAATAAAGTCCGTGGGCACATAGAATTTGCTCACCTTGATCGGGACATCGCCAATGATTCCTGTGGGCTTTACAAAGTTGTTGTCGGCTATGTATAGCTTCATATCCACATGCTCTAAGGCTCCAATACTTACCTTTGACCATATAGACAAAGGCATGAAGCTCACGCTAGCCCTTAGGTCGCATAATGCGTTGTAGCGGTATTGGCCAAGCCTAATTGTGATGGCGAATCTCCCCGGATCGCTTCTCTTCTCCGGGTAATCTATCTTGTTGCACTCCTCTACGATCTTAGCAATTGATCGATTCTGTCTTAATATATCTTTAAGGAACCGGACGTATCATGGCATCTCGTGAAGGGCCTGTTAGGAGGAAGAATTGACTTAAACAAATATAAATATAAGTGCAAACTAATCCTTTATCCATGCGAATAAAATTCAAGACTTCCTCGCGCTGTAGTGGAAGGGAATCAAGATCGATCCACGAGGAGGCAGGTCAGCGATGCCTGGATAGTCTCTAAGGTTTCTGCGCAAATCGACCAGTAGCCTCGATATCGAGTTGGGAAGTCGATATCGATAGGGGCAGTCGATTCCTAGTAAGTGACGTTGATATGTGAAGGACCTGCAGAGAAGGGAAAACAACAGAAGCACTCGATATCGACTAAAGAGGTCGATCTTGAGTAGTTAGTAGTTCCTGTCGACTCAGAAGACCGTCGACGTAGGGTTTGCTTGATGCAGGTGGTCGATATCGAATATATAGGTCGAAATCAAGTTCTCTCACAGAAGATGTCGAGTGCAGAAAAAGAAAGTAAAGAAATAAAGGGCAATAGATTTTTGGTTTTTTTGTATAATAAACTAAAAGCTCCTAAGGTAGGAATTTACCATGTCGATAACCATGCATGCATTATGACTTAATTTACATAAAATATTAAGCTTTTCTCATCACCAATTAGGAATATAGAGGCTTTCACATAAAAACCTAATTGTTTCTACCTTTTCATAATTAGGGTTTAGTCAACTTTCACAGGCAAAACCTAATTACTATCCAAATTCACATGTATAATCTACTTTCGCTTCATATAAGGTAAATAAGGAATGATCCTAAACTCGCATAAAAGATTGAGCGCGGGGTAGAAGAAGAGATCGCATAATCAAATAGAGAATAAAACGTACTTACATGGCTAATGCCGGGCTCACCCCGACCCTAGAAGTAGGATGACTACTCGCTCTTCATGGGGGAAAACATCATTGAACAAAAACTAAAACTTTGCATTAAACTTCAAAAGGAACTAATCGTACAACCACCGCCTTCTTCTCCACTATCTTCTAACTCTCTCTCCTCTCTCTCTCCCTCTCTCTCTCTCTCCCCTTTGGTTGATCAATTGTTGTGTGTTGGAATGAATAAAAGCCAGCCCCCTAGGGCTTTATATATAGCCTCCTAACCCTTGCTAGCCAAGGATTGGAGTTCTAATCCTAATAAGATTGCTAAAAGGAAAGTTTATCTAAACTAAATTATATCCTAAAATTAAATATTAAAATAGGTAATATTCCCTAACATGCTTGGAATATACCCCTAAGATAGATGAATCTTGGTAGATGATAGATGTCTTAGTGGCTAAGCAATATCCTCCAAAGATTCGGCCCAATCCGCGATTTTCACACGTCTGCAGCACCAGTCCATGTCAAGTGGACAGGTCGATATCGAGTGACCTATGTCGAGTGGAGTGGGTTTGGTGTGGTCGACATGGCTTTGGCTCGATCTTCATCTTTTCTCCTCATTTGTTTTCGAGTCTTCAGGTCAATATCGAGTAGCTCTATTGAGATCGAGTGCTTTTAGCTCGAGATCGAGTTCTTCTGTCTTATCTTGTCTTCACTCCAAAATGCTCCGCTTTCTGTGAAATCAAACCAAAACTTGTGTAGACCTCTATATCTTGCAAATGTACTCAAACTACACAAATTCGCTATTTTCCCAACCCGAAAGTATAAAATATGCATGAAAACGAAAAAGATGTAACCATTGAACATGGTGAAATTTGCGCACATCAAATCACCCCATACTTAAGCTTTCTTGTCCTCAAGCAATACTCTTATTGGTCATTCAAGGGAAGGACATAAACTCTCAACATTGTAGATCCATTCTTATATAACCCCACAATCAATTGCCATCCTCACAAAGGTACTAATGTCATCAAATCCTTGCATGTGAATGAAAAGCAACATCTCGCACAAAAGGAGGGTTATGCAAAAACACAATTTGTAACATAGCATTAATAATCAAGAGGACTTTTATGCACAATGGTGAAGAAAAGGTAAAAGGTATAGTGGTGGGCTATATTTGGCAATGTGGTGCTTATTACGGGAAGAAAATTTTAAACTTCTTTCTTTAATGCACTTTCTCCTTTGTGATTTCCACATTTCTTTCCTCATAATGATCTTTTTTTTTCATTTATACGCTTTTACCTCTCTAACCTTAACATTTCCTTCTCGTGAGTCGCAAACATGGGTGTCATGAATGGCCCCGGATACTTAGCGCATCGGACTCCTCATATTGTGTCCCATCTCGCGAGAATTTTATCCTCCGCAAGCAGGGTCGATTCACCTAACTGCTAGGTGACCGGATTTTCTTTTCACTCATTAAATTTTCCATTAAAAATTTCTGCCATCAACTTGATAATAACTTCACAACATATCAAACCATACAACAACTCCATAATATGACTTCCATTTCATAACATAATCTCCCGGATGGGTAAAAAGGAAAATAAATGGGCAATTTAAGAAATTGTGGAACAAATTATGACAATAAGCACATGTGGCTTAGAATATGATGTAAAGGCAATAAGCATGGGTAATGGTAAGTGTAAATAATGAAGCATGAATGGAAAATAAAGTCCTCCGTCCTCTTATCATGCATATGTCAAAAGCAACTTCAAATTTTATTCCTTTCATGGTTTTCTTTAAAAATAATGCACTTCATTGAGACTTCCCTTTACTAGGCAATTTAATTGCTATATCTCTAACGGATCTACTTTAGTATCGTTGAGTTACATTACAACTTCCATGACACTAATCAATTTTTTTTCAATGGGTGTACTTTTTCTCAAAATATGTATAAGTTTGCTCCTAAACACATTGCTTGATTCTGGCTGGTCTGTAATATTTTCCATCTTCTCTTGTTAAATCTATATAGCAGGGCAAAAATAAAACAAAGTAAAATACATGCATAAACCCTAGATGAAGCGCACTGAGTAAAATCATTGAATCACTGAAGCACACTGAGTACCATTACTAAACCAAATTTACCCCCATAGATAACATTATTTAATAACAAATTGCCAAAAAATTCATTAAAACAACAAAACGGAAACACATGCATTAACCATAGATCACGCTGCTTAATACCAAATTGCAAAAAAATTCATAAAAAACAAAAAAAAGAATGCATAACCCCTAGATCAATTTCAAAACCCTAGAAAACGTTGTTTTCTGCAATTGAAACAGTATAATCGCCACCGAAAAGAAGACGTTTTCCATTGTAAAAAAACAACAACTTCTACAAAAAAAACCCAAAGAAAATGAAGTAAACCATAACTAAAAATAACAAGATAAACACAAAAATAAGTTCGAATCCAACTTACAGGCGCAGATATTGAAGGATTTAGGGATTGGACACACAAGAACCCCGAGAGAAGTTGAGAGATTTTTGAGAGCGATAAAGTAGAAATGATATCAGACACAGAGGCCGAAGCCCCTAAAAAGAAATACAGGACGGGAAAAGACTAAACAACCCACGCGCCCGTGCAAAACCCCACCCCAAAAAAATTATTATTTTAATATGAACCAGCCAATAGAAACGCTTCTTTCGTTCTTACCGGACCGGAGTGTTCTCGTCGGAACCCTTGCCTATATATGCCGTTTATCTTTTTTTTTCTCTTTTTCTTTCTTCCGATTTTTCTTTTCTTCTTTTTTTTTTCTTTTTAGAGTCATATACATGAAGTACAATGTGTATATATAAATATAAATATAAATATAAATATAAATATAAATATATATATATATATATAGTAACCTTTCTTGCCGACAAAGAGCATTAGTTATCATTTTTTATGTGAGAGTTGGATGAAATGTATGATTGAGAAAGTTTGTGCTAAATTTCTTGAGAGCTTGATGTAATCTTTTGAGTTTTTAGTTGATATTAGAATTTTAGGCATCTTAGTTCCCGGATTTTAAAGCATTACATGGACAAATAAACTCCATGCCCTTATTTTCTTACCAAGCCCCATTACAACCAAATGAAAAGACCTCTTGATGATCATCCTTATTTGCTTTGACGTATCCGGTGGAGATTTTGTGATATAAATGTCAATGCTTAAGTAGCTTTTATATATATAGAATTTAGTTGAGAGTTGCTTTTAAAGTGTAAACATACGAGAGCGAGAGAAACACATATTTCGTTGTGAGATTGGATGAATGTTTGCCTATAACATGGTCATTCAAATACATGCTAGGACACTTGTTTTGTAACGGCCTGGATATAAATATCCGGGTTACGTTTCGAAGGTTGGATACCTTCGTTTGGATCTTCCAGTTCAAGTACGGTTTGAGGTTTCAAACCCCAAAAGATCAGTATTTAAAGTGGGGATTTTGAACCCCAAAATAATCGAAGGGTTGTGGGGTCTTAACTTGTCCTAAACTAAGTCGCGGAAATTCATTTGAAAGAACGACGGAAAGCGAAAGTAAAGTACAACTTACCACGGCGAGGCCGGGTCAAAACCAATTTGATAAAGCATATAATCAAGAAGTCCTTTAGCCGAATTAGTGGGGCTAGACAGGTTCTTCGCATTCGCCCAGGAGGATTTCCCACGCCATAGAAGCATAGAGCAAGCATACCTAAAAATAATTTGTGCGGGCGGGGTCAGACCGAGTCTTCTCCCCCCCCCCAACGCTCTAGGTCTTGCAAGCAAGCATACACATACGCTATTCCTATAATAAAGATGTTCTAATGCACTACGGAAATTAAACACGCAAGACATGCTTTATCAGGATATAATATAAGTGCAGAAAGATAGTAAAGGCGCCCAAAGAATGCCAAGTGGCATATCCTTCTCCTACTCCGCTGTCTTTTTCAAGAGCGGAACTGACTAGCACAATATCCATTTCATCATATGTGTGCACATATCATCATGCTCATGCCCGATGGTGTTGGGCTATCATAACATCTTATATAATGACACAACAACTCAGGCCAACCCGATGGTGCTGTGATGTCCTATGATCCTAGAAAAGACTCTAGGACTCACAGATAACGGTCGTTCTGTTCTCAAACACAATGAGTATCCGTATGCTCACGCATGAGTGCAACCCTAGCATGATACTACATGACATACTTTTAATATGCTTATGCAACACCTAGTATGTCATATGATCACAAGCAGGAGATTTTCTCTTTCGAATCTAAGTAAGCTCATAAAGGAACTTACCTGAATAAGCTGAACAACAGAAAAATAAGGCAGAAGCAGAATCCAAGCAATGTCAACAATCACCTAATAATATAACCAATAATGACTCCATAAGTTACTCTTCAACTATTTAACACACAGAAACACATTTCGAAAGAAGTTCCCAAAGGAAGAACAACGATAGTTTAAGTGCCTTAAAACACGATAAAATATTCGAAATCCGAAATATCCGCAAGATTCATCATATTTCAAAAACTCATATCCGTCATTTCGTCAAACAAGATCCAATATCATCTTAGCTAGACAGTCCAAAAAAATCTGGTTAATAGAGTCTCAAAATCATAAGTATTCAAACCGGTTAAAGTGGTCGTTAGATTATTTCCGGGATTTCGGTTATTTTTCGAAACAACAAATCCTTAAAGAGGTATTTTCGAAAACTTGCAAATCTCTTTTTAAATAATTTATCATCAATATACATAATTAACATAAACATCAACTATTTTATCAATAATTCATTTCAAAAAATCCCCAAATCACATATTTAAATCATCACACAATACTTATCCCAATAATAACACTTTCAAAATAATTTCATAATATAGAACAATTTCAAAAATTATTTTCATAAAATCAGAATTGTCATAACGGAAATAATAATACAAATAAGTAATTACTATCATATAATATAACATATATATAATCATCATAACACATAAAATGAACAAATGACAAAACAATTTAGAATATACAACCCAACAGGCTCAAACCCAAACCCGAATCCAATGAACCCAAACCCGCCCAAGCGAAAGGGGAATCCGGATCTCTCTTCCCTCCACAACTAAAAAACCCATAAAGAAAATGATATAGCCCGAAATTGGAAATCCGGGTCAAGCCCAATGGCCAAGCCCAACTAGGGAAATAAAAGAAGAGGAGACCGTCTCCTTCCTCGAAAAGAATCAGGGCTCATCGGAGCAGAAAATGAAGGGCAAGAAAGGGAAAAACTCAGGCCACCGGTGACCTTTCAACCCAAGAATCTACCTAGGTGTTCGGAATGAAATTCCGACCATGACCCGACCAAAATGGGGAAAGCGACGTGAGAAATGGAGGGAGAACACAAGAATTAAGGAGGATTTTGGAGGGAGTTGGAGTCGAAAACGAGAAAGAATCGTACACAAAACACAAACGAACCTCAGTTCGGAAACAGGGCTACAGTAGCTCATTGATGAAGGGGGAGAGCTCCGGGGAACCTGGGTCAAGTGTGAAGGGTGATAAAGAGGACCTTTACCTGGTTTTCGAATGGAAATGAAGGATCGAAACTTACCAGTCCTTTTGCAAGCGAAACAGGGGAGTGTTAGAAGTATATATTTTATAGATAGAGTTGTACATATTTACGATTGTACCCTCAGGGTTTTCACCCAATGATATATATATAGGAGTAGCCTCCTCTGAGATACTTCAAGGACTCAGTTATCTAAACACTTACATGGTATCAGAGCCTCTTTGTGAAACCCTAAAATTTTTCGTTTCACAAAATTAATTCGATCCCGCCGCCGCCGCCCTTATAGCCGCCGCCGCCCACACCCAGCCGCCGCCGCCGCTCCCATCAGCCGCTGCCGCCGCCCGCCCCCGCTGCCCCACACCCAGCCGCCGCCGCCGCTGCTCCCAGCCGCCGCCGCCGCAAACCCTAGCCGCCGCCGTTGCTCCCAGCCGCCGCCGCAAACCCTAGCCGCCGCCGCACCCTCCTTGCCGCCGCCGCTACCTATCTCTACCAATGGGTGACGTTGTCAACCCCCCACCGCAGCCACAAAACCTTTTCCATCCCGCCCAATCCGTTACCAACATCAAGAACCAAATCCCCCTAACCCTAGACCTCAAGAAGGTTCAATACCACACATGGGCGGAACTCTTCCCCACCGCTTGTCGGGGCCATGATGTCCTCGCCCACATCGACGGTTCCGACCACCCCAATTATGTCCCTGAGCCTATTTTGAACCGCATCGACTCCATCGTACTCGGATGGATCTATGCTACCATCTCCGAAGATGTGTTGATTACCGTCCTCCAACTCGGATCAACCGCTCGTGATGTTTGGCTTCGCATCAAGGGCCTCTTTCATGACAATCAATCCGCTAGGGCTGCAGATCTTGAATGGAAATTCATCAACACCCGTCAGGAAAGTTTCTCCAACATCTCCGACTATTGCCTTGCCATCAAGTTTATCGCCGATCAACTTGGCGATGTCGGACACAAAGTCAGCGAAGAGCGCCTTGTTCTTCAACTTATCAATGGCCTCTCCACCAAATTTGACGTCATCGGCGGGATGATAAGCAACACTTCCCCGCTGCCGACATTCATGGTGGCTCGCAGCATGCTTTCCAGGGAGGAAAGCCGTCAGGGCCGCCCTCAAGCCCCTTCCCATGTCCTAGTGTCCTCTAAGGACTTCCTACCCACGGATCCTTACCCCCGAAACCCTCAAACAACCCAATCCAAGCCACCCAACCAGCGCGGCGGACAAGAGCAAGGGAGGAACTCGCGACGGGGCCGCGGCGATGGCCGCAGCAATATGCCGCGGCCGCAGCACTACCCGCCGCAGCCCCCGCCGCAATACTCGCCGCAGTCTTGGTACCCCACCCCGCCTCCCTGCCCCTATCCGTCATGGGCCGGCTACCCACCGCCTTCGATGCTTCGCCCCTACCGCCCTCCACCCTCTGCGGCTCCTTCCCCGGCGCTATACGTCTCCCAGCCGCAACACACCTATCTCTCCGCCGCTTTCTCCACCATGGGACTTCAGCAGCCGGATGACAACTGGTATATGGGTACCAGGGCCTCTTCCCACATGACGAACGCACCAAGTAACCTACAAACTGTTTTTAATTCTAGCACTTTACCATCCATTTATGTCGGTAATGGCGCCCCACTATCCATTGTCGGTTCAGGTCAAGCAACCCTCCCCACTGGCCCACCCCTCCACCTTAACAACGTCCTACTTGCCCCTGACATAGTCAAAAACCTCATCTCTGTTCGTCAATTTACCACTGATAATCACGTGGCTGTCCAATTTGACCCTTTTGGTTTTCTTGTGAAGGACCTTCGCATGGGGACCCCAATCATGCGGTGCAATAGTTCCGGCGACCTCTATCCACTCGCCCCAGCCCGCAAGTCCGCCCCCACCGCCCTCATCACCCTTAGTTTCGACTTGTGGCATGCTCGTCTTGGCCACCCTGGCGATCACGTGCTTCAAAGTCTCCGCTCTAGCAATTTCATTTCTTGTAATAAAGCCTCGGGCATCTGCACTTCATGTGAGATCGCCAAGAGCAAAAGACTTCCTTTTAGCATTTCCCTTTCACATACTTTTGCACCTTTTGACATTGTTCATTGCGATTTGTGGACATCGCCCATTCCTAGTGCTAGTGGTTTTTGTTATTATTTGGTTATACTTGATGATTACACCAATTTTGTTTGGGTATTTCCACTACGCCATAAATCGGCAACACAGGGCCACATTATTAGCTTTCACAAGTTTGTCCATACCCAGTTTAGTTTGCCTATCAAGGCCATTCAATGTGACATGGGAGGCGAGTTCAACAACAACATTGTCCGCTCCTTTTGTCAACAACAAGGGATAGCCCTCCGCTTCTCTTGTCCACAAACATCACCTCAAAATGGCAAAGCGGAACGCATTCTCCGCACGCTCAATGACAAGACACGAACCCTACTTCAACATGCTTCTCTACCCCCTTCTTTTTGGGTTGAAGCTCTTCATATGGCCACTTACCTCCAGAATATACTAAAATCAAAAGCCATTGGCAACTCCAACCCAACCTTGGCACTCTACCACCGCCACCCGTCCTACAATCATCTTCGAGTGTTTGGATGCCTTTGCTTTCCCAATATGAGTGCCACTACTCCCCATAAGTTCTCCCCACGGTGCACAAAATGTGTCTTCTTGGGCATTTCCCCACACCATTGAGGCTACCGTTGTCTTTGCTTGGATACCAATCGGGTAGTGACATCTCGCCACGTGATTTTTGACGAACATACCTTCCCCTTTTCCCCCCACCATCAACCCACAGTCCCCACTCCCCAAGAATCCAGCACCTCAGCCTCATTCCCACCCCTCCTACGTCTTCTTCTTGGCATTAAACCACCTATGCCGCGGCCGCCGCCTCAAGCTGCGGCCGCTGCCCAACCCGCAGCACCATTGCAACATGCAGCCGCCGCCAACATGCCGCGGCCGCCGCATCATGCTGCGGCCGCCGCCCTAGTGCCGCGTCAACCGCCTCCCGCAGCGCCCGCCCCTACCATGACCACGCGATCTCAAGCTGGGATCGTCAAACCCAACCCCAAATACAACCTCTTCACCCCTTCCACTCCCATATCACATATACCTAAGTCAGCACAAAAGGCCTTACAGGACCCAAACTGGCATGCCGCCATGGTCGATGAGTTTAGTGCTTTAATTAAAAATGGCACGTGGGACCTCGTTCCTAGGCCTCGGGACTCTAATATCATTAATTGCATGTGGTTGTTCAAACATAAGTACAGGTCTGATGGGTCACTTGAACGACACAAGGCTCGCCTCGTTGTCAATGTCAAGTCTCAGGAGGTTGGTGTGGACTGCGACGAAACCTTTAGCCCGGTCGTCAAACCCGCTACTATACGCACTGTGTTGAGCATCGCTTTCACTAAGGACTGGCCTATTCACCAGCTGGACGTCAAGAATGCCTTTTTGCACGGTAACCTTCAGGAAACTGTGTATATGCATCAGCCTCTAGGCTTCTATGATCGTTCGCGCCCCTCTCATGTCTGCCTTCTCCGGAAGTCTCTCTATGGATTGAAACAGGCGCCCCGCGCCTGGTATCAGCGCTTCGCCACGTACCTCAGTGCGATTGGTTTTCAGAGCAGTCAGTCAGATCACTCCCTCTTTGTCTTCCATTCAGGGTCTGACACGACCTATCTATTGCTATATGTTGATGACATTGTGCTTACTGCATCTTCTCCATCATTATTGTCACGCCTGATGGGACTGTTGCGTTCAGAGTTCGCCATGACGGATCTTGGTCCCCTGAGCTATTTTCTCGGCATATCTGTGACTCGCACTCGGGATACATTGTTTCTTCATCAGAAGAAATATACCCTTGAGATTGTCAACAAGGCTAGGATGACATCCTGCAAGCCTGCTACCACTCCTGTCGACTGCAAGTCCAAGCTTGATGCTGCCTCCAGTCCCAAGGTTGATGACCCTACCGCATATCGCAGTCTGGCAGGTGCCCTCCAGTATCTGACGTTCACTAGGCCAGACATTGCTTTAGCCGTACAGCAGGTTTGCTTATACATGCATGATCCCCGTGAGCATCATCTAGATGCACTCAAGCGGATCATCCGGTACATCAAGGGCACCAGTGACATGGGATTGCACCTATGTCGCAGCCGCTTCGACACTCTCACAGCCTACTCAGACGCTGATTGGGCGGGTTGTCCGGAAACCCGCCGTTCCACCTCTGGCTTCGCCATCTACCTTGGTGATAATCTGGTATCGTGGTCCTCCAAGCGTCAGGCAACCATATCTCGCTCCAGTGCCGAGGCTGAGTATAGAGGTGTCGCCAACGCCATGGCGGAAACATGCTGGCTACGCAACCTCCTCTGCAAGCTTTGCGTTCCACTTCGTGCCGCTACATTGGTCTACTGCGACAATGTCTCCGCAGTTTACCTCGCATCAAACCCGGTTCAGCACCAGCGGACCAAGCACATCGAGATTGATATACATTTCGTCAGAGAGAAGGTCGCTCTAGGCCAGGTTCGAGTGTTACATGTCCCTTCTGCCTATCAGTATGCGGACATCTTCACAAAAGGATTACCTACTCCTCTTTTTACTTCTTTTCATTCCAGTCTTGCTATTCGCTCACCTCTAACTGCGACTGAGGGAGGATGTTAGCAGTATATATTTTATAGATAGAGTTGTACATATTTACGATTGTACCCTCAGGGTTTTCACCCAATGATATATATATAGGAGTAGCCTCCTCTGAGATCCTTCAAGGACTCAGTTATCTAAACATTACAGGGAGGAGGGAAAGATTTAGCATAGACCTTGCCTCTTCGGAGTCGGGAGCGGTTCTGTTCGACCTTCTACAGGTGTATAAGGAGTAAAGGTGCAGCTTTAGGAGGTTTAGATGTGAATGGAGGTAAAATGCAGCCTTACCGAGCTCAAAGTAGTGAAGCAAGGGCGATGGAGGAATAGGAGGTGTGCTCGGCGACATGGCGTCTCTAGCAGCTCTCCTGGGCACATGTTGGGGCTCCTGGGGGTCGACGACGGAGGTAGTGGTCAGCTGGTTGTGGTGGTGGCTAAACTGAGGGACGGAGACGAGGGTGTGGAGCGGTGGTGAAACCAGAGAACAAGGATAAGGATAGGGAGGTTGGTTTGAAATGAAAATGGAAGAGGGAGGAGCTGTTTGGGTGTGTTAGAAAAATAAAATGGAGATGGGTGATGTACTGTAATAGCTCAGACAAAGGTAAAGGGGAAGGGAGGGGTGGTCTTCTGAGTTTGGCGTGGGGCTTTTTTGGGTTGCCAAAATAAGGGGGAGCAGGAGGGTAATGGAAGAGGGTGGAGGAGGCTTGTGGTTTAGCCAAAAATGGAAGAGGATCGGCTGGAGGAGGGATGTGTTTGTTTGAATGCAGCAGTGGCGTGAGAGGGAGCATGGGGGGAGAGAGGAAAGCAAATTAGGAAAAGTGGGGTCCATAAGGGCAATTTAAATTCCCGACAAATTCTAATTCAAAACGCGCTCGCTAATCCAAATCCCGACACTAAAAATTTTAGAATAAATTTTTAAATTCATTTTCAAACAATCGAAATTAAACTAAATTTCCTCAATTTCGGAGCTCGAAAGCGGAATTAGAATCCGTTAAAATTTAAATTTAAAACAATGTCGGAATTATTTGTAAGATTTTTAACTCGAAAATTCGTGCTCGAGGACGAGTTTTCTCCAGCTTTATAAATCGGGTGGGAAATAATATATTTTATATAAAATAATAATATTAAAAATATCTTGGCCTTTACATCATCCACCTCTAAAACCAAGTATCTCAACATCATAGCATGGTCATAACAAGTAGCTCAACACCATAGCAAAAGTCATAACAAGTGCATCCTCTTTTCGCAAATTTGCGTCGTCTTTGATGATGGAGAAAACTTGTTTGGGAATATGTCTCTAAGTTCACCCCATGTGCGGATGGATCGTGGGGGCAAGCTTTCCAAGCAATGCAGATGATAATGCATATCTAGATAGGCATTATAGAGTAGTTTTATGGTCATTTAGATATATATATATATATATATATATATATATATATATATATATATATATATATATATATATATATATTGCATTTTAATGGGTTAGTTTACTTATTTGCTCAGTTGGTGTTTAAGTGCGGAATCTACACAATTTTAGTGCATAATTGCATATTTTTGATTCAATGTAGTGAGGAGGTCATTCATGAGAGTTATATGGATCATATGGAGGCAAGAACGAGCTAGAGAAGCCAAGTTGGAATTCATAAGGAAGAATAAAAGGACGTACAAGAGGAAAAACGGCGACCCGCGGCCAGAAGAACAAAGGAGACAGAAAAGCCACGATTGCGGCCCAGGGGGAAGCACCCGCTGCCAGGATTATGGAACACACTTTATAAGTCGCGCCCGCGGCCTGGTCGCGACCTTACTGTGCCGGTTCAGCTCTGAAATGCTATTTTTCCTATGTTGGGCTTTACTTTGGAGAACAGTTCCTAGGTTTTTATGACGGTATTCTTAGGTATTTAAAGACTGGAATTAGGTCTTTTATGTTATCTTTGGACTTTTGGAGAATTGAGAGATGACGTTTAGAAGCATGAGCAACTAAACTCATCGTGTTTTGCCTACGATCAAGACTTCGTTTTTGTTGAATGGTGAGTTTGGAATTCTAGTTTATTTCTACTATTTATTTCAATCTCTTTATGCTCTTATTGCTTGTTGGTGTTGATTCTATCTTGATTCGCGACCTCATTTGAATTGCATCATTGTTAGGGTTTTGATTCATACGTTTGTGAAGCCTAATCCATAGTAGCAAGTACAATTGAGTGGATCTCATAGAAAAGCTTGATTGTATAAGAGATTGACTATAGGTTAAATGTTAGTTCTTTAGGGAATTAATGTTGCTTATAAGCTTCATATATCTTGAGACATAGTGCTATTCCTAGGATTAAACCCTTATCCGTGATTAAGATTGCTTAGGAATAAGGGATTGTTAGAACTCGTAGGGCTAACAATCTATTAAATCAAGATAAGAGTAGAGAGTAGAAAAGACACAACTAGAAGGAAGAACTATCACTACTACATTTCCGACCTTTGGTGGCGGTCAAAAACCGCTGCCTAAAGCCCTATAACCGCTGCCTAAGGCCTTTGGCGGCGGTTTACCGACCGCACCATCTGCTCCCGTTTCCATAGACCTATGGCAACGGTTTCAGAAGCCTATGGCTGCGGCTCTTGCTAGACGGATAGACTGCTGCCAAAGGTACATTGAACCGCTGCCACAAAGTATATGGGGACATTTTTGAGTGGATACTATGGAAGCGGATATAAAACTCTTAGGCAGCGGTTTATTAAAACTTATAGAGGCGATCATTTGTACATAAGGCAGCGGTTCACTGGCTATGGGAGTGGTTTTTTTATTCTGTGGTAGCGGTTCTGGTAGGTTAGGCAACGGTTTATGTAGTCTTTGGCAGCGGTTGTGTAGGATGGGATAGTCATTTGGGAATCCTGTAGAAGCGGTTTGAACTGGCTATGGTGGCGGTTTTAGGTTGTTTGGAAGCGGGTTTGAACTTTTGTAGCAGCGGTTGGTGAGTTTGAGGTGGCGGTCTACTTATAATTTGGCAGCGGTTTTTATAGTAAGGGGTATTGGATTATCATCCTATGGAAGCGGGTGTGTTTCTCTACGGGAGCGGTTGGTCTATGTGTGGAAACGGTTTATGGCATCTATGGTGGCGGTTAGGGTGATATGGGCAGCGAGTTGATGACATATTGGCAGCGGTTTAGTGGGAGGTGCTAATTGTTATGATGGTCCTTTAGAAGCGGTTTTTACTCTATGGCAGCGGTTTTAATATAAATTCCGAGCTCGGTTTATTCAAAATACATATTATATATATAAACCTGTATAATAGAAATTGATATATTTATATACATTTAAATCATAAAAGTAAAATGAAATACAAAATGAAGAATATAAATTCAAAATATTGACATTTCATTGCATTAAAATAGTGAATATATAGCAAAGTTTAATTACAAAAGTGTAGTTTACTAAGTGTTATGTAAAGCATATAAACAAAAGGCTCAACCCAACACAGTGAGCAACATGTGTGCAATGTGGTTAATTTGCAACCTAGACAAAAAGTGGAATCCTAGCAAAAGTATACCAATATGTGCAATATCGTATATATGTAACCTAGAGAGAAAGTGGAAACCGAGCAAAAGTGTACCAACATGTGCAATATGGACATTGTACATACGTAGATGAGCAAAATGTCAAGAGCTAGATCTGCAAAAAAGGGCAAAAAAAAAACAGTTGGTGAAAAAAGTGCAAAAACTATGAAGAAATGGCATTTGAGACATGTCTTCATAAATCATAACTGACAATTTGTTATAAGCTGTCCATTATTGTTTTGTTTGATTTCTCGCTACTTATAAGAAAGTACCCTTCTATTGTTTTTTCCGTATTTTAGAAGCTGGCCATATTTTAGAAGCACAACACAGATCATGGTAGAAGGCAGAACCACATTTACATAACACAGACCAAGGGAGAGATCAACATGCTAAGGAGAGAGCACAACACAGACCAAGGGAGAAGGCAGAACCACACCATGCCAGTGCTACAGAACAGATAATGGCAGATAGCAAATAGTGTAAGTTAAGATTATTACCTGGTCAAAATCCTCTGGATAGGGCAATCAACAACCAAAGGTACTATCCACTAGTCGTCAACCCCTTGGTCAGACCTACAAATATTGTCATAAACAGAAAATGTGAAAATAAATTACGATTTATAGAAAAGTGATGATTATATATAAAGAAATCTATATGTATACACATATATCAGCTAGAAAATGTTAAAAGTACTAATAAGGCTGCCAGAAAACTGATGAATTAAGTGAGGAGGAAGTAGTCTAACTCACATAACATCATCGCCCTGGGAAGTAGATCCAGCTTCTTGGTTGTCTGATGATTCGTGAGAAGTTGATCCATCTTCATTGTTCGTAGAAAAGTTGGGAATGACAATATTAACTCCGGGATTAGCATCTCGTAACTTGGAAAAAACCGTCATCAAGGTGTCCTCCATCTTTTTGTTAAAGTGTTCTGCAATGCCCTCCAAGAACACATCGGGGAGTACGAATGGGGTCTTTACATCCTTACATTTGAAACTTGACTTTGTCACACCTAGTCCATGCATACGCAAGTGCCCATTATGCTCTTTCTTGGTGATCACATCAAAATATGGATCAGTTTTGCTGCTCCCCTCACCCACTGAGTTCATGGATTTCATCTTCTCCTTTAAAAGACAAACACAAAAAACAAAATATTCTATGTGATGTACCATCAGAAATTCAGCAACATATGGATCAGTAGTGTTAATGGTCTCACAATGTTTGAAAGTGTCTCATCATTTTGTGTGAGATATGTACGTCCTGCCACTCGCTTCCTAGACTTAGTGTATACATCCACTTCTGATGGGCGTTGCTTCTGTGGGTCATTTTGTTGCTACATGAAATAACATAAGGTGAAATTGAATAAAAATCTTTCAGATTTGAGAAGGGATGGAATAATATATATTGACATGTGTTTACCATCAAATGACGCTTGAGAGCGTATGATACTGGGCCCATAGTATGCATATCACCTTGCTTTGCTCTATTATCTTTGTTTTTCTTACTGATTTCCTAATTATTCACATGTGAAATCGCAGGTGTTCATCTAGTTTGACACAGACAATTTAGGGGCATTAAAATACGAGCTTCAATGCATACCTTAGCTTTGTCTGATGCGAAATACTTCATTAGGTCTATGAATTCCTCTTTTGGTATCGCATTGGGTCGGTTGGCCACCATCTCTACCATTGTAGTATATGGGGAGTAATGTTTGTCCTTCACTTTCCTTTGTAAGCTCGCCATTTTGAACCAACACTCCCCAACACCCATGATTTTCCTTCGTTTGGTACAATGAATTTTTTCTACATTACCAATATGACTAAAGTTAGTATTTGCGCAAGAGTAACTACAAACAAATACATAACCTGAACAGAAATCTAAGCACATTACCTGAACATACTCCTAAATCTTTTCTTTCGTAGGCACGACTCTCCAATCTTTATAATTCAAAGGTGCAAAGTTGGAGTCTCGAGCTAATGTTCCCAGGAAATGACTGAAAGTGCTCACAATCTGCTTTGTAGGCCCAACTGGTTGTTTCTTGTCATTCAAAATGATTGCATCACGAGTGTCCATGGTCCGGGAATGAACCTTTGCCAAAATGGTTTTCCCACGACGTTTCTTAGCTTCAGAGACTGATTGCCAAAATGGTTAATACATATAACAGAATTATGAAATATTAAATAAAAGAAACAGTTGGTACTCAATTGGACGTACCCGTTGCATTTCCATTTTCAGTCGCTAGAACAAGGTTACATGAGTCTCCATTGTGGTTGTTTTCATCGACACCATCTTCAGTCTGGTTATTTTCTGCACCTTCAAGAACATCTTCTCCATGGTGACTCTGTTGCTGCATATCATTGCTGTCATTTTGGGAACTTCCTTTCAAGAGTTGATTTTTTCTCATTTTCTCATATCTAGCAGCAGTCCCTGGAACATCTTCAGAAGACTCGGCCTCATCTGTATTTGGTGGCTGAACCACATTGCTTTTCTGGCCTCTCACAGATTGCAGCTTTATCAACTTTGCATTTTTTGCCATTGATCCTGGAGCACAGAAATTGGTCCTCTCTTTTTGCATAGCCAAGCTTCTCTGAGTCTGATGGGGGTCCTGAGAAGGTTGAGTGCTGGATGAACCTTTTGGTTGATCGGGCTTCCCACATTGCTTCTGTTGGCATCTCACAGATTCTTCATTATCTGGTGGAGGAAGTTGTGGCTTCACACATTGTTTCTCTTGGCCCTTTGCATACTTTTCCAGTACCTTGTTGAGGAAGCTGTTGCTGAAACCTTTAGCCCTCATTTCTGCAGCATTTGACTCTAGTCTTTTCAACTTGTCCAATTCGTATGGTGTCAATATTCCCTTCTGTTGTCTGACTGGTGTCTTTTCTTTCTTCGCCATTTTTCTTGACTCACAACCAAAGTGATCTCATGTTATTTATGAGCAGAGAGTGCATTATTATTATCATAGCTCAGTGCATTATTATTATCAACCATAGAGTGCATTATTATTATCAATGAAAAAACACATAAGTTTAGAAAAAAAATGTGCTCACTGTTTATGATAGTACGCTTATGACAGTAAGCTTATGACAATAACTTAAGAAAAAAATGTGCCCAATGTATATGACAGTAAGTTTACCAACAAAAGTTGTCACTGTTTTTAGAAATTTATTATAAAAGACAAGATCTTTAAAATGGGTAACTGTTTTAAGAAATTTATTATAAAAACTTGTGGTAAGAGCTGGAAAAGGTGGCACTGTCAGTCACAATGTGCTCACTGTTTTGGGAAGGCAAGAGCTGGAAAATGTGTTTGATTTGATAGGTGGTAACTGTTTATAGATGGGGAAAAGTAATAAATGCTTGTAGGTGTTCAAGTGGACAAAAATGTGGTCAAACTTACCCTTCCCAAGTTACTTAATGTGGTTAATGCTTGTATGTTTCACCTGCCCTAACTCTATCCATCAATATAAATAGGACACACCCGCCCTTACCATCACACCACATTTCCCTCTTCGGCTAATTGCCCAAACACATCTTCTCACACAGCTCCACCAAACTTGTCTCCCTCTGAAATGGCCTCCTCTAGCAGCCCTTACCCGATCATCATCTCCTCAGACAACTCCGACAACGACGAACCCGTTGACAGTAAAGGTATGATTATTTTCTGTAATGTTGATTATCATACTCACTAATTTGGTATTACCATACTCACTGATTTTGTTAAATTTTCTGGAATGTGTGAATATTTTGGCATGTTATCAGCGAATATACGAACCGTCACCCCTTATAGCGCAGGGGATGATGTGAAGGTCATTGGTGGTGAGAATAGTCTCTTGGGCTCATTCTACGAGGCTGTTGTCATCCGCCTAGTCGATCCCGTGCACTATGAGGTTCAATACCGCACGCTCCAAGACTCCCGAAGGAGACGTCCTCTAAGGGAAATAGTACAGGTGGACCGACTTCGTCCCCTTCCACCTCATAGGGAGTATGACAACTTCCAGCTGGATGACCTTGTGGATTGTGAAGCCAATGATGGGTTTTGGTCAGGTCGGGTTGTAGCGTTCAACTATGAAGCCCAACTTTTCAGTGTGAACTTCCCCCTTACTGGGGATACTACTGACTTTCCTGCCCGGGAAATGCGCCCTCATTTTGATTGGGTTGAGGGCAACTGGTCTACCCAGCCACAATTTCGCTACATGTTGCGCTAAACTTCTTCTTAGTAGTGATGGTCGTTATGTATGTTCGTGATGTTTGTTATGTTTCTTCATGCATGATGTTTGTTATGTTTCTTCATTCATGATGTTTGTTATGATCCTTTTCTGGTACTTGCGTTTGTAATGTTTGTTAAGCTTTATCTATCATGGTTTATGTTAAAGGTTTCCTCGTTTTTACTTGATGGTTTGGCACTATGGTTTTGGTGGTTATTTTTCTGGTACTTATGGTTTTGGCACTCATAGTTAACCTCACATGTAGATATTCTTTAACCTCATTCGTACTTAAGGTTTTGGCAGTAGACACACATGAAAAATGATAATCTAAATGAAAACACAGCAAGGTGTTCAAGACAATGGTAACAATGATAATCTAAATGAAAGCACATGAAGATGAAAATACATGAAAGCATTAGAGACACTTGACAAAAAGACATAAATTGAAAATGAAAATAGCAAGACAATGGTAACAAGTCTATCAGCAAGAATAAGTAATTACCTCTTTGTTGCAGTAATATCCGTCCCTTATTTCAAAGTGTTCAAGTCATGCCTGGGGAACACATTTACTCATCCATTAGACATAGCTAACAAAAACATTATTGAAGAAACAACATGTATAAGAAACATTATTGGACAAACATGATCTCAAATAAGTAAGAAACAACATTATCCCATATACGAAACATTATAAAGCATTAAGGTCATAGTTATGACAGTACCCTAAACAAGGAACACAGAGTTTGTTAAGGGTCTTGATAGTGAGATGAGAATAAAAGGAATAGACTAGAGAGAAAAAAGACAAGCTAATCCCCCTGGTATTATCCACATTGCCACCACCAAGATCAGACCCATTGTGAGTATGATAATGTTTAGGAAGAAGAACCAAGTTAGATTTCTTACAGTCAACCATTTTTTCTTTTTGTTTCTTTCCTTTAAGCTTTCTATCTAACGCAGCTTTGTAGTACCTAGCTAGCAGCCCACTATTATGATATTTATGAGCATCAAAGAGTGATGACCAAACCATTTTTTAACAAATCACTTACATAAATGTTTTACTCTTAGAGCCTCCAAACATTGCCACAAGACAGAAGTATGAACAAACCAAAGCAAATCATGACCCTTAAGGGGCAACATTATATTGTTTGACACCTAACTATCTTCTAAAACATTTCCTGATAAGTCAACTATTGTTGCATTTACATCTGCTCGTGTAATGCTAATTTCAACCCCATCATCACGAGAATAAAATCTCTTTACACGAGGGCAATCCTTGAAGTATATGTCCACAGATTCGTCACCCTCTTCAGTAACAGTTGACACATCTCTTGGAAGATCCTCGACAACATAGCTCCAAACATTTGATGATGGGTCTTCAACGTAAAAGACTTGGTGTGCTTGAGACGCCAATATGAATGGCTCATCTTCATAAATGCGCTTCTTTCGATTAACCCGAGGAAGTCCATGAGTGTCTTATTCAGATTGAAACCAGACACACCCAAACAAAACAATGCTAAAATGGCCTTCGTAGAAGATCTCAATGATTTCTTTAATTGCCCCGTAGTAAGCCACATCTCCCATTATAAGATGTTGATCCTTGGTACTAGCATAGCTTGGAGTCAATGTAGTTAAAGAGACTCCACTATTTTCAGTTACGCATTTCCTATCGCGCTTCATGGTATGAAACTTGTATCCATTGACCGAGTATTCGCTATATGTTTTAACAAATAAAGAAGGCCCAACAGATAACCACTGTACCCAATCTGGAATGTCAAGCCCTTGACCAACCTCGGTCTCAACTTTCCCTCTAAACCAGTCAATGAAATCCTTACAACGGGTTTGTGCAGTGTCCCACTTTCTTTTCTTCTTGCTTCTGGCAAGTGTCTCATGCTCCCTACAACAACAATAAATGAAATACACATATTCTTCAATCCATCGAAGGGTCAAAGAATAGTTTAAACTATAGAAATTAGGTTTATTATATTACCTAATATATCTTTCAACTTCTTCTTTATGGCAATTGAAGAGGAAGTAGCGATGTGCTTGAGCCCATTATATGTCATCAATCCTACAACGCTCAAGATTTGTTGTTTTCCTTCTTCTTCCCTTCCCTATTATAGGATGATCCATTTGAGGGAAACATGATTTCCCAATCTGGTCATCTATAATGGTCGATCCCCGATGTAGATATCTAGCACAAAAGGCAGTGCATTCATCAACTAAGTAAGATTCTGCCATTGATCCTTCTGGCCGACTTATATTCTGAACGTAAGATTTCAATTTTCGAAGATCCCGTTCAATTGGATACATCCATCTGTGACAGACAGGTCCCCCAAGTATGATTTCCTCAACTAAGTGGATTGGTAAATGAACTATAATGTCAAAAAATGCCCCGGGAAAAATCATTTCTAATTGACAAAGAATCTCAGAAATATCAGATTGTAAATAATCTAAATCTGCAGGGTCAATAACTTTCTTGCATATGGCCTTGAAAAAAGCACTCAATCTGATGAAAGGCCTTGCAACATCCTCGGGAAGACATGTCTTCACAACAATGGGAAGTAAATAGTGCATGAAGAAGTGAGCATCGTGACTCTTATAACCTATAATTCTCCTCTGTTGAACCTGAACACATCGACCAATGGCAGAATCACAAACTTGTGGTAACTTGACATTCTTGATCACACTACAAAATCTGCGCTTCTCCTCCACTGTCATCCAAAAACGCGACTTTGCAATTTCAAGCTTCTCACCATCATCAACAAACTTAGGCTGAAGCTCCTCCATCATATCAAGTTCCAACAGATCCATTCGAGCTTTCACATGATCCTTAGTTTTTCCAGGAATATCTAACAATGTCCCAATAATATTATCACATATGTTCTTTTCTATATGCATCACATCAAGACAATGTCGGATGTCAATATGCTTCCAATAAGGCAAATTAAAAAAGATTGACTTTTTCTTCCAAGGGCAGACACACTTCTTCTTCTTACTCTTCCTCTTCCTCTTCGGCTCTTGTGGTTTGTTTTTTCCAAAATGATTTTTAAATCCAGCCAACAACTCCAAAGTCTCACTTCCAGACAAGCGCATCGGAGCTATTTCATCATCAATCTTTTTGTTAAAATGCCTTCTATCACGCCGATATGGGTGGTTCCTTCCCAAAAACCTACGATGACCTATGTAACACATCTTTTTACTATGTATTAAATAGTGCGACCGAGTCTCATAATGACAAGAAGGACATGCCAATTTCCCTTTCGTGCTCCATCCAGATAGCATAGCAAAGCCAGGAAAATCACTTATGGTAGTCATCAAGGCTGCTCGCATATTGAACATTTCGTTTCTTGATGCGTCATATGTTTCTATGCCAGCCATAAACAACTCTGTCAAGTCCTTGATCAGAGGCTGCAAATACACATCAATATCATTTCCCGGTGAAGAAGGACCTGGGATGATTAGAGCAAGCATTAAAAATTCTGACTTCATTGACATCCAAGGGGGTAGGTTGTAAGTGGTTAGTATAACAGGCCATGTACTATGGACAATACTCATTGAGTTAAATGGGCTAAATCCATCACTAGCTAAACCTAATCTCACATTGCGCGGATCATCACTGAATGATGGATATAGTAGATCAAAGTTCTTCCAAGATTCACCGTCTGCTGGATGTCTCAAACGCCCATCCTTCGGACGTCCATCTACATGCCATGTCATGTTCTGCGCAATATCTCGGCACATGAATAATCTTTGCAACCTCTTCGTAACTGGAAAGTATCTAAGTACTTTTGCAGGTATTTGTGAAGCCTTTCCAGTTTCACCATCTTTTTTAACTGATTTCCATCGAGAAGTCTTGCATATAGAACAACTTGTTGCTTCAGCATTATCTTCCCAATACAAGATACAATCGTTAACACATGCATCAATCCTAGTGTACTCAAGACCCAACATCTTTAGGACCTTCTTCGCTTCATTATAAGAACTAGGCAACTTTGCATCCGGTTGCATGGCTTTTATAATTTTCAACAGATCAGTGAAGGCACCATTGCTCAGTTTATGGTCTCGCTTATGAACGAATAAGCGAATGAGAAAGGAAAGCTTCGAAAAACTCTTGCAACCAGGATACAATTCTTCTTGGGCCTCTTCCACTAACTTGTAAAAACTGTTTGCCTCTTCATTTGGACCATTACTGAATGTGTCATGCAATACATCGTCCATGTTATCTCGAAACTCATTTTCCCCATCGTTGACCTCATTACCATCATTACGTTGCGGTTGTCCCACTTCCTCTGGTAGCCTATGGAAACCCTTCACAATCATGTGATCCTTGACAGTTTGTCCTTCTAACCAATTACGACGATAACAAACTTTGCAAGGGCAACGAATTTCGCCTCCTCGTGCTTCATTTGCAAATGCCTTTTCTATATACTCATCCACTCCTTTTGAGTATTCCTTACTCCATCTTGGATGCATCCACCACTTCATGCTAGTTCTGTCCATGCCTAATAAATTGTATTTTTAACATACATTCAGTATAGCAAGGACTATATACGATATGAGTTCTTAGATTATTGTTTCACCAATTATCTTAGTTAGCTTTTTTAAAGGTTGCATTACAGCCAACAGTGAACAGAAGAGGGAAATACTGGCTACTACTAGGCTTTTTTACCTCAAGTTGTAGGCTACAATTGGTATTTGAAGTCTAAATTAGTTATTTTTCATAATCACTTATAGGAGGAAAATTTACTGAACAATATGAGTCAATGCAAAACATAAACCCAGAAAATTACTAATTGACTGATTATAGATATTCTCTAGAGTTCCAATCAATCAACAAATAAGCAAAACCAGGCTACCAAGCGAATAATTGGAATGAAAGCCAATAAATGCAGAAATTATGACAAATAAAAATATAGCAACTAAGCAACACCAATAACATATGATGAAATAAAAGAACTTCTACTTTATATGCAGAAATTATGACAAGTACAAATATAGCAACTAAGCAACAATAAAAAAAATGATGAAATAAAAGAACTTCTACTTTAGCCAAACACTTGAAAGCATATATTCAAGGGTTTTAACAGTTTAGCCAAACACTTGAAAGCATATATTCAGACTTTTAGTACTTCATCTTCTTTCTTTTTTTGTTCTTATTGTTTTTAGTAGGCATTTATATATATATATATATATATATATATATATATATATATATATATATATGAATTGGAGCTTCCTCCAGAAGACATCACATTTAAATATGAATTTTTGTTAATTCAAATTTCATACCATCTAGTCACCCTACGTTTATTAAGTTATAACCTTCTGCCACTTGAAACTTAACTTCTATTCCCAACAGATACCCATATCACAACAATTTAACAATATCAGATGCAGAAAACAGAAGAACAAGTACCTGCCTGCCCTTTCACAAGATTTCAAAGTTACACCAACGCGCTGGGCAACTCTCTTTTGGTGTTTCATAACCTCAATAACCTTCTGTTGTAAAACAAAGAGAGGGGGAAATGCAAGGTTTAGAGATAAATATCCCTTGTACATATTTAGGAAGGTTACATCATCACCCCGAGAAGTTGAATATTGAGCAAGTAATTCTTCAGAATAACATTTCCGAAGCAAACACACTCATATTTAACCTACTCTGAACATGCAGGTACTAACTCACATATATTGCAACAAGTCAAATTCCACCATATCTAACAGAATATAGAAACAAGCTTTGAGAGATGGGATACCATTCAAGACACAACAACACCAACACACATATACTCTCTGACAAATAAAACCAGGATCGTTTCAGGTATGGGACACAATTCAAGAAGCACAAAACCTAGGCTACCAAATTCAATCTGACTGTAAGGTTTTTAACCTCAACGATTAACAAGTCAAAACCTAGGTTAACAGATGATCACCTCCACCAGAAAAACAAAACAGAACGCACCATTAAAAAAGGAAAAGCAAAACAAAAAGGCACCAGAATACCAAAACAAAAAGCAAGCTTACAGAAAATGTAAAAATCTCCAGTTCATCACATACGAACATAAGAGAACAAGCTTTCGATCACCTGAAATTGCTTGAAATTGCTTCAACTTGGAATCACTTGAAATTGCTTCGTCCTAATCCTTCACCCAATTCGATTTACTTCAACTTGCTTTGCCCAAATCGATTACCATGCAAAATTACAGAAATTTCTCTTCTCGATCATCCCTCAAAACCCCAAATTTCCCTAAATCCTTCGCCCTAATCCTTCCCCAAGTTGAGACCTGATGCCTCTAATCGTTCGAATCGGTCATCCCTCAAAACCCCAAATCAGCTAACCCCTAATCATTCGAGTCGCCCTAATCTTCGTTTGGTTTTCCCAAATGATCGAAACCCCCAAATCCCCAACACCCCAAATCACCTAACCCGCTTTTCATTTTTTCCGCGGGCATTTTAATTTTTTTCCCAAAATTAAGGCGGGCCGAAATTAGTGAACCCGCCAAACCCATGAACCGCTGCCCCAAAACACCAAATCTTTTCATTTTTTGGTGAACCGCTGCTATAAGTTTCATCGCTTCACTAAACCGCATCCAAATCAACAGTAGACCGTCTCCATAGACCCCTGTTTTAAAAACCGCTGCCTAAACCGCCTCCATAGACTAAACCAATTCTAAATTTGCAAAATCCCCCTAAACCGCTGCAGTGAACCGCCTCCTTAGTCAACCGCCGCTCTGAACCGCCGCCTCTGATCGGAATTGTAGTAGTGTATGATCAAGGAGACGAGCCAAAGTTGAGTATTGTAGGTGAAACCTCTCATTCATCATTGTCTACAACTATCACCATTATTTACTTTCTCAATTCATTTCATCCTTACATTTCCACAACCCCCTTGTTTACTCTTGTTGGTGATCAAAACACATAAGGTCAAAGTAGTTCCCTGTGGATCGACTCCGGACTTACTAGCTATACTAGTTGGTTAGTTTGAATATTCTTTTGATAGGAAAACGCAACGATTTTATCCTGTCGAAATTTGGCACCATTGCCGGGGAATCTATTATTTGTCTACTTTGTGTGTTTGATTACTAACTTAGGTGTGGACCATGTATATGGTCTGCAGTCGATCTACTCATTCATCTTTATTTTCTTTGGATTCAGAGATCGAGAGGACTCTCACTAGATTAAGGCGAGAAGCTTGTGATCACTTTCGCGAGTTACCTTTCGATCAAGGAGAAGGAGAAAGGATAGAGATGGCTAACGAAGGTAACCGAATGCTGAAGGATCTCACAATACATGACTTGGTCCAACAACCATTGGCGGTGGAATTCCCCGAACTTGGGGACGGTGTGAATTTTGAGCTGAAGTCCGGGGTGGTCCATCTCTTACCCAAATTCTATGGGTTGAGTGGTGAGGACCCCCACAAGCACTTGTTTGAGTTCCATACTGTCGTGGTGGGAATGAAACCAGGAAATGTCACGGAGGAGCAAATCAAGTTGAGGGCATTCCCATTCTCGCTGAAGGATGACGCTAATGGGTGGTTCTATTATTTGCCCCCAGGTTGTGCGACCACATGGACTGATTTGAAGCATCTCTTTCTAGAGAAATACTTTCCTGCAACGAAGTTAAATAGCCTGAAATAGGCTATCAGCAGCATTGACCAGCAGGCTACAGAAACCCTTTATGAGTACTTTGAGCGATTTAAGAAACTTTTCTCTAGTTGCCCTTATCATGGTTTCTGAAAGAAGGATTTGGTGCTCTTTTTATTCAATGGATTGCTTGACGAAGAGCGCAAGGCAGTGAACTCCGCTTGTAAAGGCAACATTTTGAACAAAACACCTAATTCTGCTTGGGAGGTGTTTTAAGAGCTTTCTGAGGGATCTAGACAATTCAGCAAAAGCAGACATGCGCGTGGGGTGCTAGCAATTGACTCAAACTCCACTATGCAAAGCAATATTATAGAAATGAAGGAGATGATGAAAAGGTTGATGCTTAAAGGAACCCCACAACAACTCAAGGCGTGTGGGCTCTATTATGATCCAAGTCATCCTATGGATGCTTGTCCCATGCTGCAGGAGCAAGAAATGGAGTTGAATGCAATGGGAGATTTTGTTCCACGAGGGCAAAGGTATGGTAATTTTGCTAACAATTTAAATGCAAATAACTATAATGCAGGTTACCAACAAGGCTATGGTATGAGAAACAATCCACAACAACAACCTCCTTTCCATCAGCAGGGAGGGCCCCAATACAGACAGTAGTTTGACAATAGACAGCGGGGTCCTCAACAAGGAGGCTCATCCATTGAGGATACTCTCTAAGCTATCCTACAACAGAACACTCAACTGGCACAAGCGCTGAAGGCGACAGAAAAGCAAGTAAGTCAATAGACTCAAACGGTGGGCGAACTTCAAGCTCGAGACTTTGGGAAGCTACCGTCCCAAACGGTGGTTAACCCAAAGGAGAACGTCAGCGCCATCACCCTTAGGAGTGGCAATAAAGAAAGGTGACGCTGATGTAGTCACTTTTGGGCCGAAAATTTCACGTAAAGCTTTTCACGCACAAAGCTCCCATTATGACCTATACACCATATGAACATGTTTAGGAAAAATTTGAGCGAAAACAACACAGTTTTGGTGGATAAAGAAAGGTGACGCCGATGTGTTTACTTTTGAGCCGAAAATTTCACGGAAAACTTTTCGCGCACAAAACTCCCATTATGACCTATACACCATATAATGTTTGGGACACATTTGAGCGAAAACAACACAGTTTTGGTGGATAAAGAAAGGTGACTCCGATATGGTCACTTTTTTTCCAAAAATTTCACGGAAAGCTTTTCGCGTACGAAGCTCCCATTATGACTTATACACCATGTAAACATGTTTGGGACACATTTGAGCAAAAACAACAGAGTTTTGGCGGATAAAGAAAGGTGATGCCGATATGGTAACTTTTGGTCCGAAAATTTCACGGAAATTTTGTCGCGCACAAAGCTCCCATTATGACCCATACACCATATAAAAATGTTTGGGACGCATTTGAGCGAAAACAACACATTTTCGGTGGATAAAGAAAGGTGACGCCGATATGGTCACTTTTGGTCCGAAAATTTCACGGAAAACTTTTCACGCAGAAAGCTCCCATTATGACCTATACCCATATAAATATGTTTGGGACACATTTGAGCGAAAACCACATAGTTTTGATGGATAAAGAAAGGTGACGCCGACATGGTCACTTTTGGTCCGAAAATTTCACGGAAAGCTTTTCGCGCACAAAGCTCCCATTATAACCTATACACCATATAAACATGTTTGGGACACATTTGAGCGAAAACAACACAGTTTTTGGTGGATAAAGAAAGGTGACGTGGATATGGTTACTTTTGGTCCGAAAATTTGCCGGAAAGCTTTTCACGCACAAAGCTCCCATTATGACCCTTACACCATATAAACATGTTTGGGACACATTTGAGCGGAAAAAATACAGTTTTGGTGGATAAAGAAAGGTGACGCCGATATGGTCACTTTTGGGCCGAAAATTTCACGGAAAGCTTTTTGCGCTGAAAGCTCTCATTATGACCCATTCACCATATAAACATGTTTGGGACACATTTGAGCGAAAACAACACTGTTTTGGTTGATAAAGCAAGGTGACGCCGATGTGGTCACTTTTGGTCTGAGAATTTCACGGAAAGCTTTTCGTGCACAAAGCTCCCATTATGACCTATACAGCACATTAACATGTTTAGGACACATTTGAGTAAAAACAACACAATTTTGGTGGATGAAGAAAGGTGACGCCGATGTGGTCATGATGCGGGACCATCTAAGACACCTCCAGACACACCTATTATACTTGGGGATGAACTTATGACTCGAGCTCGTGCTAAGAAGCTTCAATGAGAATTATTCATGTTCGTGAGCCATGTCCTATTCTCAAGTACGGTTCAACTTCAAGAGGAGCCGTTGAAAGCCTATCTTTGTTCTATTCTAGATGTGATGGTCGATTCTTCTTAGTTTCACTTAGAGTCGATTTTAACCAAGTATTGGAAGACTTACTATGTCTATTTAGGTTTTTATGACGTCCTACAACTCGCGGGATGTCTCCCACGAGTCGCGGCCATGAGCCCTGGTTTTAGTCACCCTACTGGTGAGTCTCATGACTCGCGGGATACTCCTACGAGTCGTGACAATCTGTCTATTTTGGGTATTTTAGGGTTTTATTTTTAATACTCGTTATTTTGTTATTATTCTTTTAATTCAGCCTCCTAGGGTTATAAAAAGAGGCTGGAGCATTGTAGAAACACACGTACATCATTGAATACAAACTTTCTCTTTTGTGTGAAACACATTGAGTGATTAAGTCGATCGATTCGTAGCTAAGCTCATCGACTACAAATTGGTATCGTTTTCGCTTGGTTTGCCTTAAGTTTGTCAATCTCGCAAGGTTTGGTAATCCCTGGTATCCACGAGCCCCCTCCTTGTGCCTCCAAATTGTCCGGTTGGTTGTGTAAGGTTGTAGGAGCGGGTTATATAGTCATTGGTATTGGCTCTTACCTCATACGGGAGCCTAGGGTCTTCATCTTGTTCTATATAGATCGTTTCACCCAATTATCTTGAGTCTTTTATTAAATTTCGAGCCTTGTTTTACAATTACAGCCGCACCACACTTGTTCTTGTTCATCAAGATCGAGTCTTATTGAGTCTTGCACTGAGTTCTTGAGTTCTTGCATCGTTCTTGCAATTTGAGTCTTGATTGTCGAAGATCGGGCCATCCAACGGCTAACCCTGTATCAAATTGGCATCAGAGCTTAGGTCATCGACATCAAAAGTTGAGTCTTTCTTTTGTTCATCATAAAACACAAAAAAAACCCTACAAAAATAGAGTCTTGTTTCAAGTTTTGGTCTTTTACTTCTATTTTCTTGATTTTGATTATTACTAACCTTTTGTTTGTGATTGTTGTGGTTGCATCTAGGCCTAAACACATAGCCAGCCATGACCCTCCTTCAAGCAAGTGCTGACCCCCCCTAGTGCAGTCCCTTTGTTGCACAAACCCTAGGCGGCATGAAGGAAAACCTAACCCTAGGCGGCAAGAAACCCTAACCCTAAATTTCTATCTTGATCTATCGATCTATTGGCTTCTTTTTTTTATCTCCCTACATATATTTTTGCTGAATTTGAGTAATAAAGAGGAGATTAAAATCAGAAAATCTATCTTAGATTACAAGATAAAAGATAAAAAGATATATACTTGCCTAAATTAGCCTATCTCTATCTCTAGGGCTGAATTTTATTTTATACACCATATTTTTGAAATTCCCTTATATTTTAGTTGATCTTGTGCATTCAAGAGCTGCTGCATTCATTAAAAAAACAGAAAGTCGATAGTAAAAAAAAATTGCTTGATTTGTGTTCTTGGAGCTCTTTTGTTCATCTAGTGCAAGGAATCATCAAGGGACTCCATTGGTGTTGAAATCAGCCCTAGACCGACCCATATTTCCTCCTAAACACAACCTTGAAACCCTACCTTTGCAACAACAACATCCTTACTTGGGTTACAATCAAAAGAGGTAAATTATCAAAGGTTGATTCTTTCTTTTCTTTTCCACAAAAATCAGTCCATATTATCTCTTCTCTTACCATTGTCAAGTGTTGGTCCTTGTGGAATTGATTTTGTCGAGTGCTTGTTACCATTGTCGAGTTTTATATCCATTGCCCTTGATTGTGTCGACTCAAAATCTGCAATTGTCGAGTCCTTAGTGCTTTGTCGAGTTACTGATTTGCTTGTGTCGAGTCATTGCAAGCTTGTTTCATTCATATACCCTTGATCTCTTTGCTATTACATACCTTGTGTTTGCTAAGTCCTAGCTTGAGCATTTCCTTGCCCAAGGCGGATTGAAACAACAGGCATAACATACCAATTAGAGAGGGAGTGTTGAGTGATACACTTGCGAGGTTGCTTTAGTTTATTACTAACCTTTCACATAGTTCTTTGTTTGTTTCTTTGTGATGTCTAATTCAGGTAACAACAATTCAGGCTCCGAGCCTGTCCCTCCAGAGGTGTTCAATCTTTTGAATGCCATGAATGACAACATAGCAAGGCTTATGGAGAGGATTGCGGCACTAGAGTCCCAACCTTCGGGTTCTAACACGGTGCATGGACAAGGCATACCACTTAGAGGTGAACCGCATGCAAATGAAAGGGGAGAAACTCATCCTATTCCTCCTAATCCTAACCAACATAATGTTCCTCCTCGTTTAGATAATCCTTTATTTGATGAAAATCCCTCTCCTCATAGAGAGAGGCATGGTAGGAATAACGTGTTTGTTGGTGCACAGGGACGACGAGGTCGTAGGCAGCAGGAAGAGTTCTACCCTTCAGAGGACGATGATGAATTCCAAGAAGAGGACCATTGGGAGCAACGTCCTAGGAGGAATGACAGGGGTCGACAACACCATATATCACCTAAGGAGCCTGAGCAAGATGGCGTGGGCAAGGTGAAGGTGAAGATTCCGTCATTCGAAAGGCAAGTGCGATCCAGATGCTTACATGGATTGGGAGACCAAGATGGAGCAAATCTGGAATTGCCACAACTTCTCCGTTCAAAAAAAAGGTACAACTCACTTCTTTAGAATTTCAAGGTTTTGCACTAATTTGGTGGGATAATCTTGTTAAAGAAAGGAGAAGAGCTTTAGATGCGCCCATTGCTACTTGGTAACAAATGAAGGCACCGATGAGGAGAAGATTCATACCACAACACTACTCCTGCGAGCTCAAGCGACGATTGGAGAATCTATAGCAGGGAGGTAAGAGTGTTGAAGAAACCTTCAATGTTAGGCAGGAAGCTATGGTAAGAGCTATGTTATTGAAGATGAAGAAGATACGATGGCTAGGTTTCTTAGAATATTGCATCCTTCTTTAGCTCATGAGATTGATTGCTTTCCTTATTCTACTATTACTGACCTTTTGCATTTAGCTTTGAAAGTAGAAAGGAATGCTAGATATAGGAGCCAAGGAGGAAGGAGCACGAGTGGGCAGCCCTAAGGTTGGCGCCAAGGCCAAACTCAGCAGCCCCAAGGGAGAAGTGACGGCACCTCTAGGGACAAGGGAGCTCAAGGTCGAGCCCAACTAGAGCCACTCGACAAAGGGAAGGCGCCTATGGTTGCTAAGGGCACTTAAGGGGCATCTACTGGCCCTAAAGGGAGTAATCCTAACCCCTCTACTAGATCTAGGGATATTGTGTGTTTTAAATGTCAAGGTAGGGGTCATGTTATGAAGGATTGCCCTAACAAAAAGACACTCATGATTAATCACCTAGGAGAATATGAATCTGAAAATTCTTGTGATGAAAATGAAGAGCATGCTAATAACGATCAATTGACTATGAAGAGGATGATTGCATTGAATATGAGCATGGTGATTCTTTGATTATAAGGAGAGTTTTAAGTGTTCAACCTGCATCTTGTGATGATAATCAAAGAGAAAACCTGTTTCATACTAGATGTTTAGTTAAAGGCAAAGTTTGCAATGTGATCATTGATGGAGGAAGTTTTTGTAACTTAGCTAGTCAAGAGATGATTGATAAACTACAACTTCAAACTATACAACATCCTAGGCCTTATAAATTGCATTGGATGAATGACTGTGGGAATTTAAAGGTTAACAAGCGAGCTACAGTTCACATTAAACTAGGACATTATGAAGATGAATTTTTATGTGATGTTATACCTATGCAAGCTTGTCATATACTTTTAGGTCGCCCTTGGCAATTTGATTGTAAGGTGTTACATGTTGGCTTCACTAACCGTTACTCTTTTGTGTTTAACGGTAAAAATTTTGTCCTCAAGCCTATGACACCAACACAGGTGGCCGATGAGATTGAGAAGAGAAAGGTAAGTGAAGGTAAGATAGCTAGGGAGGCTCAGTCGAGCCCAAATGTCACCCCTATTCGGCCTAATAATGTACTTTTATCTTTCAAGAGAGCATTTGTGGACGAGTTTGTGGATGGGGAAACAACCCTCATGCTCCTATGCAAAGGGTTGAGTCTGTTGAGTGAGGAGCTTAGACCTACCCTCCCTCCTTACAACCTATCCCTTATTGAAGAGTATAAGGATTTCTTCCCTGATGACATACCACTAGGTCTACCCCCAATTCATGGCATTGAGCATCAAATTGATCTCATACCGGGGGCTGCATTACCTAATAGGCCTGCTTATCGTATGAATCCCACTGAAACTCAAGAAGTTCAATCCCAAGTCCAAGAATCGTTGGATAAGGGATACATTAGGGAAAGTTTGAGTCCTTGTGTTGTTCCTGTGTTATTAGTCCCTTAGAAAGATGGTTCATGGAGAATGTGTCTAGATTGTAGGGCTATTAACAATATTACCGTGAAATATCGTCACCCTATTCCTCGCTTAAATGACATGTTAGATGAATCGCATGGTGCCTTTATATTTTCTAAAATTGATTTAAAAAGTGGGTATCATCAAATTAGAATGAAGGAAGGGGATGAATGGAAAACAACCTTTAAGACCAAATTTGGATTATATGAGTGGTTAGTTATGCCTTTCGGGTTAACCAACGCTCCTAGTACTTTCATGCGCTTAACGAATCATGTGCTTAGAAACTTTGTAGGAAAATTTTTTGTTGTTTACTTTGATGATATTCTTGTTTACAGCAAGTCTCCTAAGGATCATGAAGCACATCTCAGGGAAGTACTCTCTACACATAGATTAGAGCACTTGTATGCAAATTTGAAGAAATGTGAATTGTGCACTAATCAAGTTTCTTTTCTTGGTTTTGTAGTGAGCTCTAATGGACTACAAGTTGACGAAGCCAAGATCAAAGCGATCAAGGAGTGGCCGTCCCCTACTTCAATCGGTCATGTCAGGAGCTTTCATGGATTGGTGAGCTTCTACAGACGATTTGTGCGCGAGTTCAGCTTCATCGCAGCCCCACTCACCGAAATAACCAAGAAGAGGAGTGAGTTCAGGTGGGGCGTGATGTACATATTTGTACCTCCTTTTATGACATCTTTTGACTTCATATTTCATTCGATTTCCAAAAAAAATGTTCAAAAGTATATAAACTTGTGTAAGAATGGGCTAAAATACAAAAAATAGAGTATGCACAAGTTTTGAGCTAACCATGCAGGAATTCGAGCGAAATCGGAGTCAAAACAGAGAAGCCAAGTGAAGCTGAGCAGAGGTCGATATCGACCTTAAACATCGATATCGACCATAGTTGTCGACACACTTTCTGAGTGTCGAGATAGACCACACAGACCAACCAAGAAGGCACTCGATATCAACCTTAAACATCGATATCGACCTCAACATAGACATCGCTGGAGATGGACAAGTCGAGCAGAAATACAGACATCGATATTGACCTCCAACGTCGATATCAACCCTATCTCGACAGAAGATAGACCCGATTTCGAGACTCGGATTATGAATTCTATCATCAAGGCCACGAATTATCTTGTACTTCTAGATAGTTAGAGCTGAATTTATCTTTTCCTTTAAGTTTTATCAAGTTGTTTTAAGTTTTATCAAAATAAAAGACCTCTCCTAATTGTTTGGACAGAGTTCATAGTTTAGATAGAAGTTACAATCCTTGGATAGCAAGGATTAGTAGCCTATAAATAAAGCCCTAGGGGCTGGTTTGTTAGAATCATCCAAGGAAGAAAGACAATAGCAATAGGCAATAGAAAGTTAGAGTTTTAGTTTTGAGCTTTAAAGTTTCAAGCGCTTACGATAGTTGGCGTTGAGATTGTAAAGATTCAAAGTTTTCCATTTATGCAAGTTATTTCAATTCAAAGCATCTCTGCATTCAACATGTGCGAGTAGTCCCCCAAAGCTCTTAGGGTCGGGGTGAGCCCGACGTTAGCCATGTGCGCTTGAGGTAAGTGTTAGATGTTGATATTGTTGTGTCTATATCATTTCCTACGATTCTATGTTTAGTCCTAATCGAAAGAAAAGGGATTCATGCTAACAACTTGAGTTATAAACATAAAATTGGTAGAGAAAATTAGGTTTATTTGCAAGAATAATCCTAAGAGTTGGTGTACGGGGAAAGCTTGTCCCTCGGGTGAAATAGCGCAATTGTCCGTCTTATTTACCTTATCGCATGCATTGGTTAACGTTGTGGTAAACCCTAATCCTAGGAGTTGCTTTTACATAGTTTATACACATAAAACCACTTTTTTATTTCTGATCATCGCATCCTCATCCATCCTAAAGTTTTCGGCCTTTCTTTGCGGACAAAAGCTAACAACTCTGCAGGAGAAGACATCGATATTGACCATAGACATCGATATCGACCACTGAGTTCCGTCGACAGTTTTCTGAGTCGACGACGATCATCACTGCTAAGTTACTGAACATCGATATCGACCCCCCAACGTCGATATCGAGCACCTGTGTCGACTGGCAGTCTTCTGAGCCAGTCGATTTCGCCTGCTAACATCGATATCGACCTTTCTCTAGTCGATATCGACTGCTTGTTTTTGTCTCTGCAGGTCTTCTGTTGCAGAAAGGATCGACAACTGAGGTCGACATCAAGCACCAAGGTCGAAATTGAGGCTTCTGGTCGACGCAAGACGTGAGATTTCCAAGTACTAGGATCCCGCTGACACGCCTCCTCGTGGATCGATCCTGACTAAACTTCCACTACAACGGGAGGAAGTCTTGTAATTATTTGCATAGGCTAGGAGTCGGTTTACATTTATACATCTTATTATTTGTATTTGAGATACTCGACGTTCCTCCTGCTTAACAAATTGGCGCCGTTGTCAGGGAGGCAATCAATCGCGCCCTAGTAGTCTATCTCACGTCTCTTTTGCAGGTGTATGCGACGCGCTGATCGCCCACCTGAATTTGAAGGAGTAGATGACCCTGAACGCTACTTCCATCTAAGAGCCCAAGCTTAAAGAATCATAGCAGACAACACGAACCAGGCTGAGTTGATTGAGCAACTAAGGAAGCAGGTTGAGGACTTAACACTAGAGAGGTGGCACTTAAAGAGCGTGCAGATAGGGAGGAGGAAGGCCGGAGGCAAATAGAAGCCCAAATCAGTGTCCTCCCTCAGAATGCCAAGCAATATATGCACCCCGCTCTCACAGTGCCGGAATCGAGGATTCTTATCCCTGCCTCTAATTTTTAAATTAAACCTAACTTCCTTACTGAAATAAGAAGGCATCAATATGAAGGAAAACCTAATGAATGCCCTATGGCACATATTTCAACCTTCTTAGACCTCCGTGATACTATTGCTGATGGACAGAGTCTTGAATATGTCCAACTAAAAGCTTTTCGTTGGTCTCTTACAAGAAAAGCATTGCAGTGGTTGGAGAGCTTAGCCCCAAGATCGCTCCGCACCTGGAATGAAGTCAAGGACGCGTTCCTCAACAAGTTCTTCCCTCCTTCTAAGACGGCGTTGATCCGATAGAAAATCACGGCTTTCAAACAAAAGCCTGGTGAGGCTCTGGCCACTGTTTGGGAAAGGTTTAAGGACCTACTATGATCATGCCCGACGTATGGCCAACCACCGTACGTGATTCAGGAAATCATTTACAATGCTCTTGATGCTGCAACCAAGGAGAGGATCAACACTTACACCTCCTATGGCTACCTTGAACTCGCTCCACAAGAGGCCTGGGAGACCATAGAGAGGTTAGTGGAGTTCGACAACACATATGGGACTCCTGAGGCTTCCGACACATCATCATCGTCGAGGCCTGCCCCATCCATGCCCTTATATGAACCCTCCAAGGTAATAGATCCAGACATGAAGGAGCAATTCCATAGAGATCAACTTCGAAAGCTCCAAAAGCAAGTGAGGTTCCTTTCAGCGAACCAAGATTGCATTGAATGCGGATCGCAGCGGCACACCACCATCGAGTGCCCCCCTGCTGAACAAGTACAACTAGCGGAGACTCACCAAGAAGCGCGCTACATAAGGGGTCCCAATCACCAATATTGGGGAGACCAAAAGTTCCATCAACCACAAAGGAACCAAGTTAACCCTAGGGACCCTCCGCCTTATAGAGCTCCTGGGCACCCGGAGAGGGAGCAACGGAAGGATGATCTACAACTTGTGCTGGATGAAATCAGGTGAAATCAGGCTAAGAATGATCAATCCAACAATGTCATCCATTCTCAACTCAATCACCTTACCACAAGGATCGGGGAGATGAATATTTGGAAAACGAACGTAGAGACCCAACTGGGTCAATTGGCGACGCAAATCCCTAGACCGTTCGGAACATTCCCTGGATAACCAACCACCAATCCTAAGGGGAAATCGGGGATGGGCCATGTCACAACCATGCAATTAAGGAGTGGCAACAAAGTACAAAAGCCACGAACGGAGTCAGAGAAAGCAGCAGATCTAGTCGAGGTAGAGGTTGATATCGATCGCTAGATCGACCCACTGGTCAACGTCGAGGCCACTACAGAGAAATCAAAGCCATAAAAGAGGTCGACATCGACCATCCCAGTCGATATCGACCACATCCCAGTCGATGTCGATGTTCAGCAGGCCCCTCCGACCACCGTTTTGGCTTCTCCGCCAAAGAAGACGTTGCCATTCCCATCCAAAGCATTGGAGGATCCCACCAAAGGTAAGTTTAGGCGCTTTGTAAAAATTCTTCAAGGTCTTAACGTTACCATTCCTCTTAAAGAAGCCCTAAGCGAGATGCCCGCCGATGTACGATTCCTTAAAGACATCCTTAGCAAGAAGAGATCCATGGCAGAGATCGTAGAGGAGTGCTCAAAGATGGACTTCCCTAAGAAGAGGAGTGATCGAGGGAAGTTTGGAATCACTGTGGGACTTGGCCAACATCGCTACAAAGCCCTATGTGACCTAGGGGCAAGCGTAAGTCTCATGCCTCTCTCTATTTGGCAAAAGGTGAACATTTGAGCACTTGAACATGTGGATATGAAGCTCTATATGGCTGATAATTCATTCGTCAGGCCCACAGGTATAGTTGATGACGTTCTAGTAAAGGTAGGGAAGTTCTTTGTGCCTACTGATTTCATTGTATTGGAGATTCCTGAAGATCCTGTAGTACCTATTATACTTGGTAGGCCTTTTTTAGCTACTGCTGATGCCAATATCAATGTACGTTGAGGATTACTAACCTTTACTATAGGGAACGAAGTGATAGAGTTCTCTTTCAACCCAACCATGAGCGAAACGAAGCACCTGGAGCAAGTTGTCCTCTCGCCGGCTAAGGAAAAGCTTAGAAAATTTTTGTTAGCGAGGACGGAAACAACAAGGAGGGTCGACATCAACTGGAACCAGTCGATATCGACTAAAAACATCGAATCGACCCCCCTTGGTCAAAATCGAGTATGCCAGATTGTTGCCAGGAGCTTAAGTATGGGGTCACAGAGGTCGATATCGACCCCCACATATCGATATCGACCAAAGCTCTCGAAATTGACCCACTTTGGTCGAAATCGACTACCCCTCAGCCCGAAGATTTCTGTTTCGGGCCCAAATAGGTAAGCCCAGGCATGACTCCTAACCCTCCTCTATCCCTTATTGATGAATCAATTAAGCCAATTATTGATAATTCAACTAATGGGAGGGTCAAAGCTCCATGGTTTGCTTATATTGCAAAAGTTAGGTCAAGAAAGAGAAGGAAAGCGCCCAAAGAAGAACCTAACAATAAAGAAGCCTTGATCGCCGAGCTTAGATACTACCAAAAGGACCTAGATGATCCAGGAGAAGGCTCGAGCTCGAAGGGTCCCTACATAAAAGGCTCGTGAAGAATTGACGGAGAAGTCGGCCTAGCGACTCAAAACTCTAGAGCATGTAAATAAAACTTAAATCTTTCATAGATGGTTTTTAGGATTTTGACTTTTTGCTTTTTAAACTTTTAAAACTGAGATAATTCGTGGCTTTATCTATACTTCTAACAAAGATTTCAGGTTTCTAAGCAAGAAGAAATGACAAAGAAGAAAAGAAGCTTCTGCAGAGGCAGTCGAAATCGACCAGGCCAGTCGAAATCGACCCCCCAGGGTCAAGCCATCTCCTGGAGTCGACATCGAGGTCAATATCGACCATAATCATCGATATCGACCATCATCAGGCAACCCTTGTCTTCATTTTCTTCCTCGACTTCGACAGATGCAGTCGACATCAACCACTGACATAGATATCGACTTCTGGCATCGACCTAACCTGAAATCGACTTGAATCCGCAGGTTGCGCTGTGAGTTTCTCTCTACCCTTGTTCTTCTTTTTAATACAGTGAGGACACTGTATATTTTAAGTATGGGGTGGGGGAAAAACATGTCTTATGGTCATATCTTGGTTTTCTTCTTCGCATTGCATTCATGTTTAAATTTTTATTCTTAGTTTTACTTTTATAAAATGTCAAAAAATCCAAAAAAAAAATGTCAAAAATAAAAAAAATGCATGTTTATTTTTAAGTTTGTTTTTAAACCCTACTTAGATGTCCTATGATGAAAACTCAATATCTGACTTGATCATGTAAATCCTATGGCATATTCGGATGGTTTAGCCTAAGTCCTTAAAATTTTTATGTAGATTGTGAACTTGTGATGAAATTGAGCACATATGATCCTAGGCTAAAAAGCAAATCCAACAAAAATTGTCCTTGTGAGAATTTTGGCCTATAGGGAGAACATCAAAAATCCCTCCGCTTTCTTGAGTGAATTTACTCTTCCTATGCATCTCTAAATGTTGTGATAGTTATTCAAAGCCAATACATAAATATGTCTATGTTTACGAGAATTAAATGATGGAGGCATCTTTTAAGCCATTTTTATCCTCTCTTTACCTACCCTGCATTATCCCTGCTTGAAGCCGGAAAATTAGTCTGAGCCTGAAATTGCAAACTCCACAAAAATTATCCCTAGCCGAATTGAGCCTGACCCCCATTTGGGAATTGAGACTTAGATTGGCTGGACTAATGCCTTGTGGAAGGAAAAGTGCATTATTGCCCAGTTTTGAGCAAGGAAATTATGGGTTGGTTGCATATTTACATTTTGTCATCTTTTGTAAAAGGATTTTTGGCTCACCATATAAATGCGCATAGTTTTTAGTATTATTCATTATTTTCTTCAAAAAAAAAGATATATGTATATAGTGCATCAGCCAAAATCCTTAAGTCCTTCATTTATTTCATACAAGTGTTATATTTTTGAGAGGCATATTTGAGTTTGAAAGAAGGGTTGATAGTATGGTTTACATCTTTTAGTACATCTTTAGAGCATATTATAGAAAGATGAGTTGGGAAAGAGCATTATGGGAGATTGAGCTTGGAAAGAGCAACATGTAATAGTTATGGTTTCGATATTGTAAGTGTTGAGATTTAGGAGTCTTGATCCCGAATTATAACCCCGCCGAATGGAGTCTTCTTTGAAGTCTTCCATTGAGCGAAAGTCCTCCTGATAGTTCTTATTGCATTTTCATAATTGGTTGCGAAGTGGATTTTTATAAATTGCAATGTTTATGAGATTGTGTATGGAATTGAGCTGAGAGTTGATCTTCATAGCCTAAACACATGAGAGTTGAGTGCAAACACATTATCCCTGTGAGGTTGGATCAAAAATTGCATATGCCTATGGATCGCCTAAATATGTGGTATGACGTTAAATTCACTTGCTTTGCTTTGCTACCGCTTATGATGTTGCTTTTGACAAGGGAGAAGACTTGAAGGGTGTGTTGTAGGTGTTGGTTATTGCTTGGTTATTGCTTGAGGACAAGCAAGTCTAAGTACGGGGTGTTTTGATGTACATATTTGTACCTCCTTTTATGGCATCTTTTGACTTCATATTTCATTCGATTTCCAAAGAATATGTTCAAAAGTATATAAACTTGTGTAAGAATGGGCTAAAATACAAGAAATAGAGTCTGCACAAGTTTTGAGCTAACCATGCAGGAATTCGAGCGAAATCGGAGTCAAAACAGAGAAGCCAAGTGAAGCTAAGCAGAGGTCGATATCGACCTTAAACATCGATATCGACCATAGTTGTCGGCACACTTTCTGAGTGTCGAGATAGACCATACAAACCGACCAAGAAGGCACTCAATATCGACCTTAAACATCGATATTGACCTCAAAATAGACATCGCTGGAGATGGACAAGTCGAGCAGAAATACAGACATCGATATCGACCTCCAACGTCGATATCGACCCTATCTCGACAGAAGATAGACCCGATTTCGAGACTCGGATTATGAATTCTATCATCAAGGCCACGGATTATCTTGTACTTCTAGATAATTAGCAACTGAATTTATCTTTTCTTTTAAGTTTTATCAAGTTGTTTTAATTTTATCAAAATAAAAGACCTATCCTAATTGTTTGGATAGAGTTCATAGTTTAGATACAAGTTACAATCCTTGGATAGCAAGGATTAGTAGCCTATAAATAAAGCCCTAGGGGCTGGTTTGTTAGAATCATCCAAGGAAGAAAGACAATAGCAATAGGCAATAGAAAGTTAGAGTTTTAGTTTTGAGCTTTAAAGTTTCAAGCGCTTACGATAGTTGGCGTTGAGATTGTAAAGATTCAAAGTTTTCCATTTATGCAAGTTATTTCAATTCAAAGCATGTCTACATTCAACATGTGCGAGTAGTCCCCCAAAGCTCTTAGGGTCGGGGTGAGCCCGACGTTAGCCATGCGCGCTTGAGGTAAGTGTTAGATGTTGATATTGTTGTGTCTATATCATTTCCTACGATTCTATGTTTAGTCCTAATCAAAAGAAAAGGGATTCATGCTAACAACTTGAGTTATAAACATAAAATTGGTAGAGACAATTAGGTTTATTTGCAAGAATAATCCTAAGAGTTGGTGTACGGCGAAAGCTTGTCCCTCGGGTGAAATAGCGCAATTGTCCGTCTTATTTACCTTATTGCATGCATTGGTTAACGTTGTGGTAAACCCTAATCCTAGGAGTTGCTTTTACATCGTTTATACACAAAAAACCACTGTTTTATTTCTGATCATTGCATCCTCATCCATCCTAAAGTTTTCGGCCTTTCTTTGCCGACAAAAGCTAACAACTTTGCAGGAGAAGACATCGATATCGACCACAGACATCGATATCGACCACTGAGTTCCGTCGACAGTTTTCTGAGTCGACGACGATCATCACTACTAAGTTACTAAACATCGATATCGACCCCCCAACGTCGATATCGACCACCTATGTCGACTGGCAGTCTTTTGAGCCAGTCGATTTCGCCTGCTAACATCGATATCGACCTTTCCCTAGTCGATATCGACTGCTTGTTTTTGTCTCTGCAGGTCTTCTGTTGCAGAAAGGATCGACAACCGAGGTCGAAATCAAGCACCAAGGTCGAAATCGAGGCTTCTGGTCGACGCAAGACGTGAGATTTCCAACGCTCCTAGGATCCCGCTGACACGCCTCCTCGTGGATCGATCCTGACTACCCTTCCACTACAACGGGGTGAAGTCTTGTAATTATTTGCATAGGCTAGGAGTCGGTTTACATTTATACATCTTATTATTTGTATTTGAGATACTCGACGTTCCTCCTGCTTAACAGGGCGTAACTCAAGAGAAAGCTTTCCGCACCCTAAAGGAGAAGCTGATGCAAGCCCCTTTGCTTGCATTGCCTGATTTCACTCGACCGTTTGAGGTGGAATGCGATGCTAGCGGAGTTGGGATTGGAGGAGTTCTTATGCAAGAAGTTAAGCCTATTGCATTCTTCTCCGAGAAATTGAAAGGTGCGTGTCTTAACTAATCTACTTATGATAAAGATTTATATGCATTGTTTAGAGTTCTTAAGACATGGTCCCACTACCTATGGCCTAGAGAGTTTATTCTTAGGACTGATCATGAATCATTGAAGCATTTTAAGAGTCTGGATAAACTAGATAGGAGACATGGTAGGTGGATGGAATTCATAGAGACATTTCCTTATGTTATCAAGTATAAGAAAGGCAAAGACAATGTGGTTGCTGATGCTTTATCTAGGAGACATGTTTTATTAACCATTTTGGATTCTAGAGTTCTAGGCTTTGTCTACATTAAGGAATTGTATGCATCTGATGATGATTTTGGAGATATCTATCGGAATTGTGTGGAAAAAGGCACTGTTGATAAATTTTATATCTTTGAGGGATTTTTGTTTAGGATGGATCAAGTGTGTATTCCTAGGTGTTATCTACGTTTATTACTTGTGAATGAAGCCCATAGTGGAGGATTAATGGGTCATTTTGGGAGAGATAAGACGTATCATACACTTAGGTCGCATTTTTATTGGCCTCATATGCTTATGGATGTAGAGCATTGCCTTAAGAGATGTATTGAATGTTTAAAGGCCAAATCTAAACTTATGCCTCATGGATTGTACACGCAACTACCAACCCCTTCAGCCCCTTGAGAGGACATTTCTATGGATTTTATTGTTGGGTTGCCTAGAATTAAGAAGGGGAGAGATTCCATATTTGTGGTAGTAGATAGATTCTCTAAGATGGCTCATTTTATTGCATGTCATAAGACTGATGATGCTTCGAGTGTTGCAAATCTATTCTTTAGGGAAGTAGTTAGGTTGCATGGTGTGCCTAAGACTATTGTTAGTGATAGGTATGTTAAGTTTCTTAGTCATTTTTGGCGAACATTATGGAGCAAATTGGGAACTAGGTTGTTGTTTTCTACTTCTAGTCACCCCCAAACTGATGGTCAAACTGAGGTGACCAATAGAACCCTAACCACTATCCTTAGAGCCATTATTAATAAGAATTTGAAGCTTTGGTAAGAAGCCTTACCTCATGTGGAGTTTGCTTATAATGGGACTATGCATTCCTTAACCAAATTAACTCCATTTGAATGTGTTTATGGTACTAACCCACTAACCCCTCTTGATCTTACCCCATATCCTATGAGAGAGAAAGAATCTTTTGATGCAGGGAAGCATGTCGAGTACATTAAGGAGTTGTATGAGCGTACACGCCTCAAGCTAATGGAGAAGGCCGAGTACAATGCAAACAAAGCTAACAAGGGGAGGCGACATGTGGTCTTCAACCCTGGAGATCTTGTTTGGGTGCACTTAATAAAGGAGAGGTTCCCAGAGCAAAGGAAGAGCAAGCTCTCACCACGAGGAGATGGACCATTCAAGGTGTTGCAGCGAATTGGTGAGAATGCTTACAAGTTGGAGCTTCCTGGAGAGTATGGTGATAGCGCTACATTCAACGTCGCGGATCTCATTCCTTATCTTGCTGTTGATGAGGAGTTGGATTCATGGTCGAATCCTTACCAAGAAGGGGAGGTTGATGCGGGACCATCTAAGACACCTCCAGACACACCTATCATACTTGGGGATGGACCTATGACTCGAGCTCGTGCTAAGAAGCTTCAACAAGAAGCATTCATGTTCGTGAGCCTTGTCCTATTCTCAAGTGCGGTTCAACTTCAAGAGGAGCCGTTGAAAACCTATCTTTGTTCTATTCTAGATGTGATGGTCGATTCTTCTTAGTTTCACTTAGAGTCGATTTTAACCAAGTATTGGAAGACTTACTATGTCTATTTAGGTTTTTAAGACGTCCCACGAGTCGTGGCCATGAGCCCTGATTTTAGTCACCCTACTGGTGAGTCTCACGACTCACGGGATACTCCTACGAGTCGTGACAACCTGTCTATTTTAGGTATTTTAGGGTTTTATTTTTAATACTCGTTATTTTATTATTATTCTTTTAACTCAGCCTCCTAGGGTTATAAGAAGAGCTGGAGCAATGTAGAAACACACGTACATCATTGAATACAAACTTTCTCTTTTGTGTGAAACACATTGAGTGATTAAGTCGATCGATTCGTAGCTAAGCTCATCGATTGCAAATTGGTATCGTTTCCGCTTGGTTTGCCTTGAGTTTGTCAATCTCGTAAGATTTGGTAATCCCTGGTACCCACGAGCCCCCTCCTTGTGCCTCCAAGTTGTCCGCTTGGTTGTGTAAGGTTGTAGGAGCGGGTTATATAGTCATTGGTATTGGTTCTTACCTCCTACAGGAGCCTAGCGTCTTCATCTTGTTCTATATAAATCGTTTCACCCAATTATCTTGAGTCTTTATTAAATTTCGAGCCTTGTCTTTACAATTATAGCCGCACCACACTTGTTCTTGTTCATCTAGATTGAGTCTTATTGAGTCTTGCATTGAGTTCTTGAGTTCTTGCGTCGTTCTTGCAATTTGAGTCTTGAATGTCGAAGATCGGGCCATCCAACGGCTAACCACGTATCAGGTCACTTTTGGGCCGAAAATTAAACGGAAAGCTTTTCGCTCATAATGCTCCCATTATGACCTATACACCATATAAAAATGATTGGGACAGATTTGAGCGAAAAAACATAGTTTTTGGTGTATAAAGAAAGGTGACGCCGATATGGTCACTTTTGGTCCAAAAATTTCACGGAAAGCTTTTCGCGCACAAAGCTCCCATTATGACCTATACACCATATTAACATGTCTGGGACACATTTCAGCGAAAACAACACAGTTTTTGTGGATAAAGAAAGGTGACGCCGATATGGTCACTTTTGGTCCGAAAATATCACGGAATACTTTTCGTGCACAAAGCTCCCATTATGACCTATACACCATATAAACATGACTGAGGCACATTTCAGCGAAAACAACACAGTTTTGGTAGATCAAGAAAGGTGACGCTGATGTGGTCACTTTTGGGCCGAAAATTTCACGTAAAACTTTTCACGCACAAAACTCCCATTATGACCCATACACCATATAAACATTTTGGGATACATTTGAGCGAAAACAACACAGTTTTTGTGGATAAACAAAGGTGATGCCGATATGGTCACTTTTGGTCCGAAAATTACACGGAAAGATTTTCACGCACAAAGCTTCCATTGTGACCTATACACCATATAAACATGTTTGGGACACATTTGAGCGAAAACAACACAATTTTGGTGGATAAAGAAAGGTGACGCCGACATGGTCACTTTTGGTCTGAAAATTTCACGGAAAGCATTTCGTGCACAAAGCTCCCATTATGACCCATACACCATATAAACATGTTTGGCACACATTTGAGCGAAAACAACATAGTTTTGGTGGATAAAGAAAGGTGACGCCGATGTGGTTACTTTTGGGCCGAACATTTCACGGAAAACGTTTTGCGCACAAAACTCCCATTATGACCCCTACACAATATAAACATGTTTGGGACAGTGAAAACAACACAGTTTTGGTGGATAAAGAAAGGTGACGCCGATGTGGTCACTTTTGAGCCGAAAATTTCACGAAAAATTTTTCGCGCACAAAACTCCCATTATGACCCATACACCATATAAACATGTTTGGGACACATTTGAGCGAAAACAACACAATTTTGGTGGATAAGGAAAGGTGACGCCGATATGGTCACTTTTGGTCCGAAAATATCACGGAAAGCTTTTCGCGCAAAAAGCTCCCATTATGACCTATACATCATATAAACATGTTTGGGAAACATTTGAGCGAAAACAACACAGTTTTGGTGGATAAAGAAAGGTGACGCAGATGTGGTCACTTTTAGGCCGAAAATATCACGAAAAACTTTTCGCACTCAAAGCTCCCATTATGACCCATACACCATATAAACATGTTTGGGACACATTTGAGTGAAAACTACACAGTTTTGGTGGATAAAGAATGGTGACGCCGCTGTGGAAACTTTTGGGCCGAAATTTTTACGGAAAGCTTTTCGCACACAAAACTCTCATCATGACTTGAACTGGTTAACTTATATGAGGGTGTAACCAATTTACCAAACACGCCGACCAAACCAAGGGTCCCGTGATAAAAATAAAAAAACCAAGTGCAACCACTCAAAAACATCCCCACCTCCTATCCTCCGATCCCAATTACATCATCTAAAAGCATAACCCATCAGTGTGTTACTACCATACCCTAACTACCACACTTAACCGAACTCAATAAAACAAACATGTTTGGGACACATTTGAGCGAAACCAACACAGTTTTGGTGGATAAACAAAGGTGATGCCGATGTGGTCACTTTTGGTCCGAAAATTTCACGGAAAGCTTTTCGTACACAAAGCTCCCATTATGACCTATACACCATATAAACATGTCTGGAACACATTTCAACGAAAAGAACATAGTTTTGCTGGACAAAGAAAGGTGACGCCGATATGGTCACTTTTGGTCCGAAAATTACACGGAAAGCTTTTCGCGCACAAAGCTCCCATTATAACCCATACACCATATAAACATGTTTGGGACACATTTGAGCAAAAACAACACAGTTTTGGTGGATAAAGAAAGGTGACGCCGATATGGTCACTTTTGGTCCGAAAATTTCACGGAAAGTTTTTCGCGCACAAAGCTCCCATTATGACCCATACACCATATAAACATGTTTGTGACACATTTGAGTGAAAACTACACAGTTTTGGTGGATAAAGAAAGGTGATGCCGCTATGGTCACTTTTGGGCCGAAATTTTCACGGAAAGCTTTTCGCGCACAAAACTCTCATCATGACTTCAACTAGTTAATATATATATATATGTGGGTGTAACCAAGTTACCAAACACGCCGATCAAACCAAGGATCCCGTGATAAAAATAAAAAAACCAAGTGCAACCACTCAAAAACATCCCCACCTCCTATCCTCCTATCCCAATTACATCATCTAAAAGCATAACCCATCTGTGTGTTACTACCATACCCTAACTACCACACTTAACCGAACTCAATAAAATAAACACTCACAATATAACCCCCTACCCACTTTCCTATATAAAAGCCCAAACTATTAGCCCACCCAAAGCACTTTAGGCCCAATAACTAAACATTTGGCTAGCTGGTGGACAAAATAGACGAGCCACTCACCTAGGCCGACAATATCTCAACCCAAATATTAGAAACGGTCCTCTCCCCACCCTCTTTGACTTTCAACATTGACATCAGTATAATAAAAACATACTCAGCAAAACCCATACGCCTAGACCACCGACAGCAAATTCGAACCGACAGCAAACTCAAATCGACATGATCATTCTGGCTGGTAGGTTTCATCATCCATCGAATGGTCATCTTTCTCCTCCAATTCCGACTCGGAGAGGAAGTGTGCAGCCTCTCCCTTCCCACACTTGGGGTCCTTGATGTCGGACATTGCGTTAAACAATTCATCCATTGTCAAGGAAACCTTCATATTACCATCGATGCATCTTCTTGTACCCCTGAGAAGATATGTCCCCATCCTTCGACCATCTGACTCCTTCCATCTCATCAATTTCGGTATCTTGCATTTATCCACTTCCAATCGACCATCTCTTGCAACTGATATACCCGAAGCCATGTCCCATGATGAGGCCACCATTCTGGCGCACACAAGAGAGGTGTCATGGTCCTGCATATCCTCTTCACCCTCATCTTGTCCCCCATCCTCGGTATGAGCCCCACCAGCTGAAGCAACAGGTGCCACTGGCAAGCCCTGCACTTCATCCCCTGATCGACGTACAACATTCTCCTGCATACACCCCTTTCCTTCACTCCTATCACCCCTCACACCCACAGTGTTCTCACTACTGATGCTTACATTCTTAATTAGCTTCATATTTAGTAGTGCCATTCCCTTGAGTAGCAAGTGGGACCCCAGGAACATCAGGACCCACTTTAGATTCTGCATTAACACTAACACTCCCATGATCATTCTCCTGTGCTCCCTTCCCTTTAGATGATGATTGATGCAACTGTCCATCTTTGAAGCACATTTCCGGGGTTGATTTGGTGCCAGCAGCATCTCCCACGTGAAGGGAAATCATCGAGCACGAAGCACTTGTGTGCCCAAAGCATTTACATTTCACACAGCTCCAGGGTAACCATTCAAATATCACCCTTACATCATATTCAACCCCCTTCTCATTCACCAAACTCACCTTCTTTCTGCTTGTTTGACCAACATCCACCTCGACCAACAAGCGAGCAAAAGACAGAAGTTCCTAACTTGTCGTGTACTCATCCACACATAGGGGTATTCCAATCCCACTTCCAATTTTGCTCAACATTGAATTTGAGTAGAATATAGGCGGCAAATCAGGTAATCTTACCCACACCGGCACTGTTTTGAAGAAGCTCCAATCCATGGGCGATCCAGGAACCCATTGCTTCAAAAGAATTGAGGACAAACCAACAGAACATGGACCATGCTCAAGTACCCAACTCGTTTCTTTAGCTTTCACAAATCGAAAAATCAAAATACCAGAGGACTTAATGAACACCTTGGGTGGATTGACCTTCCAATTGCTCTTCACAAACTCAGATATGGCACGGTGAGAGATAGGAGGCCCCATAATCGCCCCAACTAAGGTGGCATCCCAAGCCTGAGCAGCCTCAGCAATGTCCCAATTTGAATAGCGGATGCAATCTCCATTGTCTTGGCGAAAAAAACTCAGTCGTACAAGTTGGGCGATTTTTAGGGCAGCGTTGTTCTCTTTCTAGTGGGAGGCGGCGGCGTAGCTCGTTGCAGCTTTGAGCTCTTTCTTGAGCATGGCTAAAAAGAAAGGGATCCATAAGGGTTCATCTGGGGGTTTGAATGGTGAGTGGAAAGCTAACCTAGAGCGAGAAATCACATATTCACTGTTTGAATCTAGAGGACGGGGGATGAGTCATCTGGATCTGGAGGAGGGTGAGCCGATTACGGGGGCTATTGCGAGTAATGGATCTGCACGGGCAGAGTGTTCCTCGAGCCCTTATGTTACTCATCTTCCCTCGTCTTCATCGAGCCATGCTGCTAATCTTCCTCCCTCGTCTTCCTCGGAGCACAGCGCTGGCCTTTGCGCTGGTGTCCCCCTGTCGTCTCCAACTGATGAGGTGGGGGTTCCAGGGGCTACATCCATCCCCGCGGAGCCGGCGTTGAACCCTGTCGTTGGGGGGGGGGGCTCTGTGCGGTCGGTGAATGCTAGGGAGGATGGGCGTAATCTACACTCTTCTCGTCCTGCAAGGTCTCTCTCATTTGCCCAAGTTGCTCTCATCATGACCCATACACCATATAAACATGTTTGGGACACATTTGAGCAAAAACAACATAGTTTTTGTGGATAAAGAAAGGTGACGCCGATATGGTCAATTTTGGTCCGAAAATTTCACGGAAAGCTTGTCGCGCACAAAGCTCTCATTATGACTCATACACCATATAAACATGTTTGGGACACATTTGAGCGAAAACAACACATTTTTGGTGGATAAAGAAAGGTGACGCCGATATGGTCACTTTTGGTCCGAAAATTTCACGAAAAGCTTTTCGCGCACAAAACTCACATTATGACCCATACACCATATAAACATGTTTTGGACACATTTGAGTGTAAACAACACATTTTTGGTGGATAAAGAAAGGTAACGCCGATGTGGTCACTTTTGGGCCGAAAATTTCACGGAAAGCTTTTCGCGCACAAAACTCGCATTATGACCCATACACCATATCAACATGTTTGGGACACATTTGAGCGAAAACCCCACAGTTTTGGTGGATAAAGAAAGGTGACGCCGATGTGGTCACTTCTAGTCTGAAAATTTCACTGAAAGCTTTTCGCGCACAATGCTCTCATTATGACCTATACAGCATATAAACATGTTTGGGACACATTTGAGCGAGAACAACACAATTTTGGTGGATAAAGAAAGTTGACGCCGATATGGTCACTTTTGGTCCGAAAATTTCACGCAAACCTTTTCGCGTAGAAAGCTTACATTATGACCCATACATCATATAAACATGTTTGGGTCACATTTGAGCGAAAACAACACGGTTTTTATGGATAAAGAAAGGTGACACCGATATGGTCACTTTTGGGCCGAAAATTTCACGAAAAGCTTTTCACGCACAAAGCTCCCATTATAACCTATACACCCTGTAAACATGTTTGGGACAGATTTGAGCGAAAACAACACAGTTTTGGTGGATAAAGAAAGGTAACGCCGATATGGTCACTTTTGGTCTGATAATTTCACGGAAAGCTTTTTGTGAACAAAGCTTCCATTATAACCTATACAACATATATAATTATGTTTGGGACATATTTGAGCGAAAACCACACAATTTTGGGTGGATAAAGAAGGTAACACCGATATGACCACTTTTGGTCCAAAAATTTACCGGAAAGCTTTTCGCGCACAAAGCTCCCATTGTGACCCATACACCATATAAACATGTTTGGGACACATTTGAGCGGAAAAAACACAGTTTTGGTGGATAAAGAAAGGTGACGCCGATATGGTCACTTTTGGTCCGAAAATTTCACGGATAGCTTTTCGCGCACAAAGCTCCCATCATGACCTATACACCATATAAACATGTTTAGGACAAATTTGAGCGAAAACAACAGTTTTTGGTGGATAAAGAAAGGTGATGCCGATATGGTCTCTTTTGGTCCGAAAATTTCAAGGAAAGCTTTTCACGCACAAAGCTCCTATTATGACCTATACACCATATAAACATGTTTAGGACACATTTTAGCGAAAACAACACAGTTTTGGTAGATAAAGAAAGGTGACACCGATATGGTCACTTTTGGTCAGAAAATTTGCCGGAAAGCTTTTCACGTACAAAGCTCCCATTATGAACCATACACCATATAAACATGTTTGGGACAAATTTGAGCGAAAAAAACACAGTTTTGGTGGATAAAGAAAGGTGATGCCGATATGGTCACTTTTGGGCCGATAATTTCACTGAAAGCTTTTCGCGCCCAAAGCTCCCATTATGACCCATTCACCATATGAACATGTTTGGGACACATTGGAGCGAAAATAACACAGTTTTGTATTGAAAAGGTAAATATATAATTGAGATGGTGAGGACCATCACGTTTCAAAAACCAAGACCATACGAAGGGGTCTCGTGTAAAAGGGTTGAAGTATACACAAACGCCCCCTATACCCACCAACAAAATCGAAAGGGATCCATGCACCTAATACCGTCTTATATCGCAAAAACATCCAACTCTTACTAACAAAATGTACCCAACCAAACATCTACCTACCCATGCGATCCAACCTCTCTACGAGTGCTTTGCCTTTGCACTCCATGGACAACCTGGATCGACAGCAAGAAATAATACGCATGGCGCAAGCATCAATTTCAAACATTTCATTACAAAAAATCTGCTTGTTACGACCATTCCAAGTGAAGTAGATCGTGGCTTGAAGCGCAAGAAGCTTAGCCTGAAATAAAGTGGTCTTCCTAATCTTCAACGGATCTTTAGCGAACCAATGTAGCCATTCACCAAGGGTGCTAAACCGGCAGAAGATCCCCACCCAGTCAAAAACAATCTGCTTAACAGCTTTGATGCTCGGGCATTCGAACCAACGGTGATCCTCGCTCTCAGTGGCGTCATGACATAGGACACACACAACGGCATTATCACCCAGCCAGTGTCGGGTTTTAATACCCATCTGTAGCCTTTTCTTGACAACGAGCCACGAAATAAATGCCCATTTTCTATTCTATAATCTTCCCCAAAGGATTTCTCCCCAAACAACATCGTGTCCCCGGTTCTTGAACAAGTTGTACAGTTTTGCGCAAGAGAGGGAGCCATTGTTGTTGAGGAGGTCATGCAGTTCATCTTCAAACGGCCCTGCAGCAGCAGACAGATCCCGCAGCTCATTTTTCACCTGTACAACAGACCTCCAAAGCCATGTGTCATCCCGTTTGTGCCTTATCTCAGCCCTGTGGTCACCATTAAGGTGGTTCTGAAGGCATCACCTCTTCCAAATGTTAGGTTTTTGCAATACTATATCCCCCCATAATTTGGCAAAAACGCCTTTGTTCCAAGACAGCAGCTCTCGGATGTCAAGGCCACCTTCAACATGCGGCTTTGTGACATCCTCCCACGCAACCAAGAATTTCCTCCCATATAGATTACCGTACCACAAAAATCTCTTCATTATGCCTTCAATCTTTTGAATAACTCCTTTTGGAAGTAGAATAGATTAACTCCAAAAAGTGTGGACACCAAGACAAACGGCCTTTATTAGCTGTAATAGACAAGCGTAAGATAGCTTCCTCGAAGCCCAAGACTGGATCAAGGAGCTGATTTTGTCAAAAAGAGCCCCGTACTCATGATTCATAGTTCTCCTGGAGCTGAGCGGAGTCCCTAATTATTTGACAAGAAAGGAACCCCTGACGAAGCCTAATTGGTCAGTGATTTGCTCAGTGACAACCTTCAAGAAGCCAACCGTGTAAACTGTACTCTTTCCAATACTAAATCTCAGCCCGTCAAAGCTAGGAAGCTGTCAAGACACTCTTTCAGAATACGGACAGAAACTAAATCCCCATGGCAAAATGGTAGAAGATCATCGGCGAAAGCTAAGTGCATCAACTTCAAATCCTTGAACTTGGGATGATACTTAAAGGCTGGGTTATCTGTAGCTTTCATAAGCATCCTATGGAGGATCTCCATGCTAAGAACGAAAAGATAAGAAGAGAGGGGGTCACCTTGTCTCGACCCGCTCCTCCCATGGAAGAAACCTTCAGGAGCTCCATTTATCAAAACGGAGAAAGTTGTAGTGCAAACACACTCCATGATCAAGGTGATGAGAGAGCTCGAGAACTCAAAATAAATTAACATCTTGTGTATAAACTCCCAACTGAGGTAGTCGTAGGCTTTCTGCAAATCGACTTTAATTGTGCACCTCAGAGAAGCCCGAGCATTTCCATAGCCATTGATAATTTCCGTAGCAACTGCACTGTTATGAGCTAAGGAACGACCAGGAATAAATGCTCCTTGGCAGTCTGAGATCATGTCACCCAGCTAATCCTTGATTCTACGTAATATGATCTTTGTTACAGCCTTCAAGACTGTGTTGCAATAGGAGATTGGCCGGAGATCCTTAACAAAGGTAGGATTAGGAACCTTTGGTATGAGTGTAATAAAAGTTGCATTCAACCGCTTGAGCAATTTTCCATGCCTAAAAATCTCCCTTATAGCCTCACAAATGACCACCCCAACTATCTTCCAAGCGTCCTTGAAAAATTGACTCCCAAAACCGTCTGGTCCAGGAGGTTTATTAGCTTATATCGACCAAATTGCCCTACGAATCTCATCATAAGAAGGCAGCTTGGAAACACTAGCAGACTGATCCTCCTGGAAAGATGCTCTCCGCGAAAGGGTAATCGCAGCCCCACTACTACAACTGGTGGCCAGAATGTCGCTGAAGAAATGCACAATATGCTGTCGTATGGCGTTGTCCCCTTCAATCTCAGTGCCGTCATCATTCCTCATCAAAAGAATAGCATTTCTGGATTGACGCTCCTTCACACACTGATAGAACATAGAGGAGGTCTCCTCCCTCATAGTGAGCCAATGGAGTTTGACTTTTTGAGAAGTTAAACTGATTAGGCGTGAGATATTTTGTCTCAAGAGAGCTTCAGGGCTGCAATATGCCCTTGTAGTTGTAAATTCCCTTTCTCTGTTTGGTATCTCAGTTGTAACTCATGGAGAGTTCCCTTGTTCAATTTGATTTGGGTTTGTAGTTCCGGAAAACGAGCCTTGTCCCAAGGCTTTAAGGCCTCTTTAACATTCTTCAGTTTCATAACCAGTTTATATTGCTTCGATCCAATCACATATGCTGTCCAAGCCGCTTTGACGATGCTTTCAAATTCTTTTTCCTTCCCCAAGAAATTCTTATACTTGATTGGGAATTTCCTCTCACACAGATCATTTCTGAGATGTACCACTGCTGGAGAGTGATCTGAAACCCCAGGAGTATCAAAGAAAGCCCTTGTATTTCAAAAAGCATTCATCCATAGATCATTGACAAGCACTCTGTCCAGCTTCCTTTCCAAGCTTTTCATCCCTTGATGTCTGTTGTTCCAGCTTTTGTCTGCGGCCACTTATCCTCAATTGAAAGTAGACAATTAAGGTCACCAAGGACAGCCCAAGGAAGGTCCATCTGAGAAGCAATTAGTTGCAAGTTTGCCCATAAAGAGACCCTCTCAGTTTTTGTGTTGAAGGCATATATGAAAGTAACGGCAAACTGAAATTTCTTATCCAGGGATTCAGCAATACAATGTATAAACTGATCATCAACCCTGCATATGATAACATCAAAGATGCTTGGGTTACAAGTGACCCAGATTCTTCCTTTTGACTCCTCATTACCATTGACACAAACCTCCCAACCATTCATCAATCTTCTACGAATCTAATCGAAGTTCCTTTTTAATAGTTTGGTTTCAAACAGTCCAATAAGACCTATCTCATTCTCAAAACAGTAGCTAGTAATTATATTAGTTTTAACGGGATCCTTTAAGCCCGCTATATTCGAAGCTGCAAAACGAAGCTTATCCATTAAACAAACCTGTGTGGGTGCTACTCCCACCTTGCTTCTCTATGTTGCCAGAACAGAACTGTTAAGGGTCTTCATACATCTCTCTGCCATCCACACTCAAAGCAGCAAACTTAGAAGCCGAAGCAAAAGGCTTTTCAATCATGATTTACTTCCCTTTAATGCTGTCAGATGGAGGAGATTTTCCAGATTTCTTGCTCACAAATTCACTCCAAGAGCGGTTCAAAGCAATGTGTTCAGACCCAACAACATCATCTCCCTGAAAGTTAGGTATAATACCCGCCAGATCGCATTTATTTCCCCGTGTTGTTATTACAACTGCTCGGTTGCTGTCATTAATGCTGGCTGTCATACTGTCATGGCCTGGGGTACCATTCTCCATTTACACACCTTTCATTTCTTTCATAATCTGTGCTGAGTACTCCGAGACTCCAACTGGAACCCAAATAACATTATCTTTCCTTCTAGTTGAACCCTGCCCGAATCTGTTGTTTGCTGTCATACTATTGAGCGTAGTAGCATTCATAGCAGATATATAGCCACCTGGTTGGGACCTTTCCACTGGCCTCCTGTGTCTACACCGCTCATCACTGTGTCCAAATCTTTTATAAGAGTTGCAAATTAAAGGAAGCCATTCAAATACAATGGGTTGAAGGTAGCAGGACCCATCCGTATTCTCAATTTCAATCTCCCTCAAGCTGGCTTCTTCCACTGAAACTTCCACCAGAAGACGGGCAAAAGATAGGCGCTCCCCATTAGCAGTGCATTTGTCTATACAAATCGGATTTCCAATTAAGCTTCCAAGCCTGCTTAGATTTGTATTAGTGAAAAGTGTGGGATCAAGATCAGGGATGCTAACCCAACAAGGGATGCGATCAAAGGAAGCCCAGGAAATTGGCATTCCCACGGTCCATCTCTTAAGAATCAAGGGCTTGGAGCCCTGCATGCTCTATGGACCATTGCTAAGAACCCAACTCAGGTCACTCTCCGCTCGGAACTTGAAAATGTAGACCCCATTCGCTTTCTGGAAGACACCAGGTGCTCAACGGACCAAAGTGCTTCAGTGAACTCCTTCATCTGTGAGAAAGGAACCTGATGACCGGCGACGACACCAATCAGCGTTGCAGCCCAGTCCCTCCTCGATTCCACTATGTCCTCTTCCCTTATCTTCAACTTACCCCTTTTCACATCTGGGAAGAAAGTAAGTTTTTTAGCTTTAGATATGTCCCGATTAGCTCTAGGAGGTGAGTTATCCGACGTCACAACAACAACTCTCGTGAGGGTGAACCGAAGGTACCTCACAGAATGCTTAGATTGTACGGAAATCGCCATGCTCTCTCCTCTATCTTACCACACACACAACACAGTTTTTGTGGATAAAGCAAGGTAACGCCGATGTGGTCACTTTTGGTCTGAAAGTTTCACGGAAAGCTTTTCGCGCACAAAGCTCCCATTATGACCTATACATCACAAAAACATGTTCGGGACACATTTGAGCGAGAACAACACAACAACACAGTTTTGGTGGATAAAGAAAGGTGATGTCGATGTGGTCACTTTTGGGCCGAAAATTAAACGGAAAGTTTTTCGCGCATAAAGCTCCCATTATGACCTATACACCATATAAAAAATTTTGGGACACATTTGAGCAAAAAAAAACAAAGTTTTGGATGGTTAAAGAAAGGTGATGCCGATATGGTCACTTTTGGTCCGAAAATTTCACGGAAAGCTTTTCGCGCACAATGCTTCCATTATGACCTATACACCATATAAACATGTTTGGGACACATCTCACCAAAAACAACACAGTTTTGGTGGATAAAGAAAGGTGAAGCTGATATGGTCACTTTGGTCTGAAAATTTCACGGAAAGCTTTTCGCGCACAAAGCTCTCATTATGACCTATACACCATATAAACATTATTCAGACACATTTGAGTGAAAATAACACAGTTTTGGTGGATAAACAAAGGTGACGCTAATGTGGTCACTTTTGATCCGAAAATTTCACGTAAAGCTTTTCACCCACAAAACTCCCATTATGATCCATAAACCATATAAACATGTTCGGGACACATTTCAGCGAAAACCACACAGTTTTGGTGGATAAAGAAAGGTGACGCCGATATTTTCACTTTTGGTCCGAAAATTTCATGGAAAGCTTTTCGTGCACAAAGCTCACATTATGACCCATACACCATATAAACATGTTTGGAACACATTTGATTGAAAACCACACAGTTTTGGTGTATAAAGAAAGGTGACGCTGATATGGTCACTTTTGGTCTGAAAATTTTACGGAAAGCGTTTCATGCACAAAGCTCCCATTATGACCCACACACCATATAAAACATGTTTGGGACACATTTGAGAGAAAACAACACAGTTTTGGTGGATAAAGAAAGTTGACGCCGATGTGGTCTCTTTTGGTCCGAAAATTTCACGGAAAGCTTTTCGCGCACGAAGCTCACATTATGACCTATAAACCATATAAATATGTTTGGGACACATTTGAGCGAAAACAACATGGTTTTGGTGGATAAAGAAAGGTGACGCCATTATGGTCACTTTTGGTCTGAAAATTTCACGGAAAGCTTTTCACGCACAAAACTCCCATTATGATCTATACACCATTTAAAATGGACGATATCACACTTTTTAAGTTATGATATGGCCGAGTAGTCGGAGTAAGAATGTTATAGGGGCCCATATCATAGGAGCGCTTATGAGGTGCTTACGGGATCAATAGCTTGATCCTTGGACTCACCCATTTCAATCTTCATCCCCTGTTTAAAAAAAATGCTTTTAGTCTCGGGGACGAGACTTGTTTTTCGAGGTGGATGATGTAAAGGCTAGGATTTTAAGTCCTATTATATTTCAGAAAAAGGAAATTTAAAAATGAATTTAAATCGGATTTAAAACTCATTTAGCGGATTCCGACCTAAATTCAATTTTTGACGAACAATTTCCGTCCTTTCTCCTCGAGAATTTAAAATGATTCCGGATGGCGACATCCTTTTCGAGTCTTAACATCTAATTGATCGAGAAGCGGGATTCAGGAACTAACACTTGGGATTTGATTTCGAGATTTAAATTTCAAACATTTGGGATTTTAAATTTTGAATAATCATTTTAACAAAGTCAACACTCAGCCCTCACATCCCGCACTTTACCTTTAATCCCATCAACATTTGTCATTCTTTCATCACCCCCTTGCTCCCTCATGGTTCCTTCCTTTACACACCACCACCACTTTCCCATCTCCTCATGTGATCACTTTCCTCTAAACATTTTCAAATCACCACCATTACCATCACTTCCGCTCTCTCCTCACAATGTCACCACCTCGCTCCTTCTTCCTCCTCGTTTTGATGGGCAGCAACAGCTAGCCCCCACCTCCGACGTCCCTCCTCCACCGGGACACCACCAAACACCGTACCAAGGTCCCTTCCTCCCTTGTTTACCGTGAGCCAAGAAGCACCACGCCACCCCCTTTGCTCCTCCCTCCTTCCACCTTGAGCCACTAGCAGAAGGTCCCACTCCTCCTTCGAGACCCCACAGGGCCGCCAGCAGCAGCAGGGCCACAACTGGAACCTCCACGAGAGCCACCACATCCCCATTCCCTTCTAACCCCTGTTCGATCGCGAGCCACGTTCCGATAAGCGATTCTCTTCTATCTTTGATCGAAACCACCCTCGGACTTCACCATCGCACTCACCCATGTCCCACGCAGGCCTAACGAGCCATCGTGAGCCCCCGACCACGCCCAGACCTCCGATCGAGAGCTCTGAAGTCACGAACTTCCTCGATGAGCTCCAACTTTTCCATCCTCTATTTCATTCGATTTTTGTCTTGGGTCGGACTGTGGGCAGGTGTGAGTATGTGTGAGTGGAGTGCGGGGAGTCGGCTGGGTTCGTGAGCTCAAGCAAGAGCTTCGGCGGGCTTGTATTGGCAATGAGCGAGCTTAGTCGGGCGCGAGCAACAGCTGAGCAGAGGTGAGCGGGAGCAGCTGAGTAGAGGCGGGTGAGCCAGCGGGCATAAGGTCGAGCAGGCCGGCGATCGCGGGCGAGCCAGCGGGCGCGGCTTCTCCATTTGAAAACCGGGAAGAAGAAATCCAACTTGGCTTTTGTGGGGCCCTCCATTTCATTTTTTTATTTATTTGGCTGGGATGTTTAAACCGGTTTGGGGATTTATTATATGGGTTCGGTTCGGTTCGTGTTTATCCGTTTATTTATTGAATTATTTAAGGGTATTAAAATATTAGATAATATCATTTGAGGTTTAAAATATAAAATATCATTTTGAGATATTTATAAAGGGTTGGTTTTATTAAATAAAAATGGTTTGGATTTTAGGAGATTTAAGGTATCGTATAATATTGTTTGGGATTTTAAAAAAAAATTATTAGACTTGTCGATTTAAAAGTGGGAAATTGGAAAAGAATTTAAAAGTCGGAAAATGATTTAAATAAGTAATTGAAAAAGGAGTTTTGCTAACATTTTCAAGGGTCGGGATTCTAACCCAGATTTGAAACAGATTTGGATCTAACTTGAGAATCTGACTTGTTCGGCGACTGATTAGCATGATGATTTGATATGTGTGACTAATAGCATGACTTGCGATGAATTACTATAAGAGATTAAATGTTAGATATTAGGATGTTGATGATATATACATATGTCAAGTGTGAGCATGCAATGGTAATATGTGGAATTGAGCTAATAAGGATGATGTTATGACCGAATTGAGAAAGATGTTGGTTTATGAGATATGATGAGATGATTGAATTATCATATTTATGTGTATCTTGTATGGTTCATATGTGACTTGTGTGCCTTCCGTAATTTAGACTTAGACTGATTGTGTTATTCATGGGATTACTAGGTGATCTCTGATCTGTTGGATTGCTTTCCATTGCTGATCATTGTTTGGATTCTGCGCTTCTCCAAGTAAGTTCCCTACGGGAGCTTACTCAGTAACCAGGACCTCATGCCTGATGTGTCATAGAGTATGTAGGTGTTGCATATCGGATGCCATGTAATATCATACTAGGACTTCATTGACTTATGTTTTAACCCGGACTATGTTCTGGTAGGACTGCATTTATATTACCCCCTAAAACTGCATTTATATTACCTCATGCTTGATGTGTCATATAGTATGCTAGGACTGCATTTATATTACCTAGACTATGTTTTGACCCGGCTCTGCCGTGACACCCTGATGTATTGTCTTAGACTTATGTTGAGTTTAAATGTTAAATGGATTTCCCGCGACTTAGACTTAGGACAGGTACAGGGGTTTCACCCGGGGATTCCAACAATCCTTACGGTTTTGGGTGCGAAATCCCACTAATGTTGTTTTTACAAACCTTCAACCTGTACTCGGAGCGCAAGATCCAACGAGGGGTTTTATCCCTCGAAACGTAACTCGGGAATCCTAATCACGGGCCATTACAAAAATAACGTGTATCGAAAAAGCCGCTAATAAAACATTTAAGCTTTTAACTAATCTTCACAAAATTATACAATTAAAATAATATCGGTATATTTACTTTAAAAAAACATTATTCTAATAAATTCCGACACTTAGAATTATCTTAAACAGTATGCATTTTCCAAATCTAACTATTAAAAGGTCAACACTTAACAAATCAATTGTTTTCATAAATAAACTCTCAATGAATTAAATTATATGATAAATAAATAAACAAGTAGATAACAAATGATATAATAGCAAAACAACAATTAAAACTCCTAACACAACATAATCTGGCCGGCCCAATCCAAAAGGAAAAAAAGGCCCAAATCCGAATTTTGTTAACCCGGCCCAATCATCAACCCAACCCATTCTCACCCTAACTCGACCTTTCACAGATAAAGAAATTAAGGATACTCTATTCTTAATGAAAGAAGATAAATCTCGAGGCCCTGATGGCTTCCCACCCGAATTCTATAAAAAATACTGGAACATTGTGAGAAGCTTGCTATACAAGGCTATCAAATCATGTTTTCATTCAGGCATTCTTCTTAACGAAGTAAATACAACATTCATTGCACTCATTCCGAAAATTGATAACCCTATCAATATCAACCATTATCGCCCTATTAGTCTTTGCAACACTATCTACAAAATTATCTCAAAACTTTTAGCTAACCGTTTAAAACCAATCTTACCTCGTATTATCAACACATTTCAATGAGCCTTTGTTCAGGGAAGAAATATTCAAGATAACATCCTAATAGCCCACGAGGTCTTTCACTCCTTCCATAACAAAAAAGGAAAATACGGATGGATGGCAATTAAACTAGACATGGAAAAAGCTTATGACAAAATAAATTGGGACTACATACGCATCGTACTGACTAAATTTGGATTTCATCAAAAATGGATAAATTGGGTCATGACATGCTTAACTAAAACTAACTTTTCAGTCTTAGTTAATAACTTACATGGCAAGACATTCCAAACTTCTCGAGGTATACGACAAGGAGATCCTCTTGCACCATATATTTTTGTCATAGTCATGGAACTATTAGCCAGAATGATACAACAAGAATCATCAGAACTTGATCCGTTAATTGGAATCAAACTGACAAACAACAGTGATCCTATCCCATTCCCCTCCTTTACAGACGATACACTCATCTTTGGAAACGCTAATGATCTAAGTCTTCACACGATTAAATTACAACAAAAGTTTTCTACAAGTCTCTAAAAACATCTCCCTTCAAAAAGCTCAAAGCCTTGCTCAACAATTAAATATCCCTGTTACTAAAACCTTAGAAAAATATCTGGGAATACCACTCATTAGTGGTAGAGTAAACAACAGTTTATTTGACGAAGCTATTACAAGCCTAAAAAAATAACTATCCAAATGGAAATCAAACACCCTCTCTCAAGCTGGAAGATCTGTCCTCATTCAAGCTAATCTCAATTCTAAAACCAACTATCTTATGCAATCCTTCCTTCTTCCAAAAGGAATTCTTGATCAAATTGACCAAATCAACAAAAACGTTTTCTGGAATAAACTTCAATCTGATAACTATCACCCATTAATTAGCTGGGAACGGTTATGTACCCCTAAAAAGGATGGTGGACTAGGCTTCAAAACAGGTGAACAAATCAACTTAAGCATGCAGATGAAACTTCTATGGAGAATAATAGCGAATCCTAACAACATTTGGTCAAAGATTATCACTGAAAAATATCTCTCAAAGGAACCATTAATGGAAAGAAGTAAAACTAAAACTTCCTGGCAATTTGGACGACTCTTAAACATTAGAGATACTTTCTCCAAAGGATTACTTTGGCTAGTTGGCAATGGCAAAACCATTAATGTCTGCTCTGACATCTGGGTAAATGCAAAAAATCTCGAAAACTTTAGAAACAACCACAACCCTAACCTAAAAGTTTGTGATCTATTTACAAACTCTAACACTTGGGATACTAAGAAACTAAACAACATATTCCCACCTCACATTGCTCAAATGATATCAAACATTTACATCCTCAGAATTGATATCGCAGACAGACTAATTTGGATCTACAATAAAAATGGAACATTTACAGTCAAATCTACCTCTTCTCTCTTTAACACAAGAAATAACAATTATATTTCTGGAGATTGGATCTGGAAACTAAATATCGCTCCAAATATAAAAAACTTTATTTGGAAAACTATATTAGCTAGATATCTTACCCATCACTGAGCGTTTAAACAGATACATAAATAGAGTCCCCAGTACCTGTTCACTTAGCAACTATGACCTAGAGGACGCAAATCACTTATTTTTTAACTGTCAAATCACCAGGTCGCTTATCCAATACCTGGGCATCAGACTACATAAATCCTTTAATATTCCAAACCTAACAAGTGATATCTCGTAAAATATTTTAAATACTAAAAATCAAAAGAAAGATTTCACAGACCTTTGCCACTTATGGCACTCAATCTGGGAACTTCGAAATAAAATCATCTTCCAAAAAATTCTAACAATAATATAGCCTACACTCTTACTCAAACTACTGATAAAATTTTATGCTGGAAAAAAGAGGAAATAATAAAAACTTCTCCTAAGCACACTAGACCTCGTCAGAAATTGAACTGGAAATACCCACCTAAAAATATTGTGAAAATAAATGTAGACGCTTCTGTAAAAAAATGGGGTACAATCTCAAATTGGTTGTATCATAAGAAACAATCAAGGCCAAATAATTCGAATACATAAATGTAATGGTGAAACATATTTTGTCATCCAAACAAAATGTTTTGCAATACTTGTAAGTATAAGACTGGCAGCAAAACTTGGAATACAGAGGACCATCATCGAAGGTGACTGTGCAATCATTATCAATGCCATCAACCAGGAAAACAACTCACCATGGGAAATTACACAAATAGTGAAAGAAATTCAAACTCTAAGCAAAGACTTTAAATTTATCAAATTCCAACACTGCTACAGAGAGGTGAATAGTGCAGCAGACTTTATTGCAAAATCTCGACTGAGCTGTAATTCTATCTTAAACTATAGTTCTGAATTCCAGAACATCATCATGTTTGATGATCATGGATACTTAGAAGTATCCTAAACTTTTCCTACTGTAAAAAAAAATTAAAAAAATAAAAAAACCAACCCATTCTCTTTTATTTTTCCTCCAATTAAAGCAACAACAAAATTATATATATATATATATATATATATATATATATATATATATATATATATATATATAAAGAAACCGAAGGGGGCCCACAGGGGAGGGAAAGAAGGCGGGCCCCACCTGTGACCCTGTTCATTGTCTTCAACCGGCCTCCTCTGCTCGGTTTCATTCCCCTGCCCACCTTCGTCCCCGCCATAGGCCGTCCTAACCACTCTCGCAGCTCCTCGCCCTCGCTCTCTCATCCTCGTTCGCTCACTCACCCGCGCTCAGCTCCCTGCGCTCCCGTCTCTGCTCCCGCTGCGCTCACCTGTCTCGCTCGATCTCGCCCCTTCCTCAAGCTTTCTCACACACACTCGCCCTCGCACTATCTCGACCTCACTCGCTCCTCTCCGACCAATTTAAGCAAGAAAAGTGGGCCCCACAACCTCAAATTTAAATCCCGCAATTCGAGACTCGAAACCCGCTAATCCCGACTTATAACAAAATAAATCAGAATTTAAATCAACTTCCGAAAATGAGCTAAAATGATACACTTTAATTTATATTTCCAATTCTCGTTACTTGAAAGTGAAATTAAAATCCGTTTTTAAAGTCCGATTCAAACTATGCCGGAATTTACTTCGAAAAGATTTTAGAGTAAGATATGTTACTCGAGTACGGAATTTTTAAAAAAAAATTCCGAATCTCCAAATCTAATCAAATATAATTAATTACTTTTCTAAAATAATAATTTTAAAAAAATTCCCGGTCTTTACAGCTAAACCGTTAGCTACATGATTTGTCTCTCTATAAAGGTGAACAAAACCATCAACTGCATGGTATTTTTTTGTTTTTATTTTTTTTTTCTTAGGTAAGTGTGCATTTGGTAGGGAGTTTTAGAGGGTTAAAAAAGAAGAAGTTTCATCTTGTGTTGTTTGACAGGAGCTTCAATGGGAGCTTTGGAAGTTGCATGTGGATTTTTTTTTTTTTGGGGGGGGGGGGTTTGCCCCATTAAGACTTAGGAGGTTAATTTATAATGTGTCAAAATTGATCTCTTTTTTACACTTACTTTCCAATTGCTTTCGATCAATGGGGGTGGGAAGAAATAGGGCCCTATGCGGCTATGGGCAACGAGGGTGAGGAGGAGGATGACGGTGCGGAAGACGACGATGGTCATGGTGAACTGGGGAGGAGAAGGGCGGCAGAGGCAGAAGGTGGTGAAGATGAGGATGGCGGTGTGGAAGGCGTGATGGTCGTGGTGGACTGGGGAGGAGGAGGAGGAAGAGGGTGGTAGAGGCAGAAGGTGGTGAGGGTGAGGAGGATGGCGGTGCGGAAGGCGACGATGGATGGAGGGGACTAAGGCAGCGGAGGAGGGAGCAACAGAGGCAAACGTCGGTGATAGGGGAAATTGGGGCAAGAAAGGGGAAGGGATAGGAGCATTTCAGACATTTTTATCCCAATACTCATTTATAAATCTTATAATCACCAAACATCTAATTAGATTTTTTTGTAAAAAGAACTCCATCTTCCATATCTCCAAAATAATCTCTACCCTCCATAGTCTCAAAAAAAAAATCTCTACCTCCAAAAATACTACCTATTACCAAACACAGCCTAAGAGCAAGCCCAACAGCTTTGCTAAAATAGAAAAAAGGGGAGATTTTAGAGAAAAAAGTCATTTTTTCACCCCAACAACTTCTCTAAACTCATCTTTAAAATAGAGAAATGGATGGAGAGAGGAAAAAAATCTCTAAATTTGTAGGAGGAGAAGTTGATCTATATAATTTAATGTTCACTTGTCTCTATACAGAATTTAATGCTACAACCCCACATTTTCACCCATAATATAGAAAAAAATATAATTTCATACTTATTAGTAATAAAAATATAATTATTTTTAAAAACTAATAAAAAAAATTGATATGATTTAATATAATATATAAATTAATTATATTAAATCAATATAGACAGATAAACAAAATATCATGATCTATGTTAAATTTTATAAATAAAATAGCATAATTAATTTCATCTAATTTAGTGCTATAAAATTAACATTAAAAAATTAGTATATAAAATTTTCCCTTTAAAAAATATTCGCTTGAACTCATAACTCATATTGAAATGATTTTATTTTTATAAATTAAAAAATAAGCCTTATTAGTTAATTAATTTAATTTAATATGTCGTGTAAGAGTATGGGTAACATATACTAGTTCACCAACAAATATGAGACTATATGTTAGAATTAAGTTTAAATGAATTTTTTAGAAATGTAGAATTAAATATCTTTAATAAATGCTGTAAAGGCCGGAAAAGTTAAAATATTATGTTCTTACAATATTAAATTATGTTCGAATTTAAAATTTAGGTTCTAGAAATTTTGATATTTCCGTCCTCGAGCAACTGAATTTTATTTAAACGAACTTCTATATAGTTTTGAATTGGGTTTTAGAAATGGAATTTGATTTCGGAGATCGAGCATTATAAAATTAATTTGAGTTACGAGTATTGATTGAAATTATTTAAATTAGGATTTTTGACGGGATTTGATTTTCGACTTCGAGTCCGAGTATTAATAAAGATTAATTTAAACTCCAAGTTTTGATTTAAATTAATTTAATTTCCGTTATATTGAGATTAGTAAATTAAATTTAATTAAATTTGATTTTAGTCGGGATTCGATCGGGCGAGCGGGTCTTGAGTCCTTTCCGCTAATTCGAATTCTTTAGTGGACCCAATCCTTTTATTTTCTTTACCTTTTCTTTATTCTCTCTCTCTCTCTCTCTCTCTCTCCCTCTCTCTCTCGGATGCCTGCAAACACACCCAATTTACAATTGGTCCCCTCACCCTTACACACAAAAGGCCAACCACACTTCCTGCAGTCCAATTGAAGCATCAACCCTCACATATTTCTTATACCTTCACTCCCTCTGCTTCCCCATTTCCGTTTCTCTCTTTCACCCCTCCAAAGGAGCTCCCTTTCACCATTTTTCATTTCCCCCATCGAGCCTCCTCAGCCACCACCATCGCCTACCCTTTCCGCCACCCAAACACCCCCCTTCAAGCTCTGTTCCCCCCCTCTGTTTCTTGTTCGTCGAGCAACACTAGGGCCGCGCCTCACATATCCTCCTCTCTTCTCCGTGTCCAAGGCAGTAGCAGCAGCAGCATCGGAGAGCAGCACCCCAGGCCGAAGCCACTGCCGCCGCCCAGCGCCGCCTCTCATCGCCCCTCCCCTGCTTCCGGGTTCAATTGCAGTAAGGTCCCCTCCTCCCTCCCTTCACCTCAAAACCACGAAAAGGTTCACCTTTAACCCTCGTTTAGTCGTCCTAGGCCAAGCCAGCGCGTATCGTGTCTCCGACGAGCCCCGAAGAACTCCGACAAGCCTCCGACGAAGCTTCGAGCCCTCGGTGAGATTCCTCCTCCTTTCTCCTTGCTTTCGCTTCGCTTTTTCCGTGGGTGATATTGTAGAGGAGGGAATTCGATCAGATCGAGGGTGGTCGGGTGAGACAGCCGCCGGCGAGTGCCCCCTTTCTTTCCTCTTCCTTCTTCGTCCGTTTCTCGTCCGTCCCTGAGCTCTATCCATCAGTTGTGGGGAAGAAGGTAGCTAGATTGGGCCTAAAATTTCGGGTCATGGGCCGGGTCTTTACCTTTCCTTCCGGGTTGGTTTCGTGAGAGAGTTGGATCCGGGTTTGGTGACTGGGTCTTTATTTCGGGTTGTGGTCTGATGTACCGGGTGTCAGGTTGAGTTTTAAAGGCTTGGGCCTTCCTTTCTTTCTCCCTTTTATTTCTGATGTCTGGGCCGGGTCTGGGCTTCCTTCAAACGGGTTGTGGGCTGGGCTGGGTTTATTGTTTTGGGTTATAGATATGGGTTATGTTTTTTTTTATATATATTTCGGTAGTATATATATATATGTTATGTGTTAAACTATAGTAAAGTGTTATGTTATTTTATATATATATGTTATATTTTGTTGTTATTGCTGATTTTTAGGAAAATAAATGTACATCTTTATTTGTTCTGAAAATTTTTATATATATATATATATATATATATATATATATATATATATATATATATATATATATATATATATATTTTAAAAGGGTTTTAAAAGTACTATTATTTGATATTGGGTTATACATATATTATGGGTATTGTTTTGAGATGATATGATTAGTAAGTGTTAAATTATTTGAATATTATTATTATTTTGGGATTTGGTTATAAGTATAATATTCTGGAAATTTATCCTTATATATTGTTTATTGTTTACAAAATAATATTGATTGGATTATTTAATTGATGCACCTTATGAGGATTTAAACATGTGAGTTGGGAATTTTTAAAGTGAATTGTTGGTTTTGATTTATAAATATGAGGAGTTATGAGGATTTAAATATGACTTTTGGAAATTGATTTTAAGGTTTAAATGTTTAATGTCGGGATTTAGATAAGCGATTTTAAAAGAATTGCTTGATTTTCTAAGTTGAGTTTTGAGAGATTGTTTTGAAAATGAGATGATGAAATGAGATATGGTTTGTGATGAAATGAGATGGAATAATCTGAAATGGGATATGAGACGAGATATGAATGATAGTTAGGGGCGCCTTGTGTGAAATAGGTAGACTTATGCATTTATATGTTATTAGGTGTTTGTGAATGTTGGACGTTGCTTGCTATCGGTGATTCTGCTCTGCCTTGTTCTATGCTGTTCGGCTTATTCAGGTAAGTTCCTTTATGGGCTTACTCAGATTCGAAAGAGATTACCGGCTTGTGAATGTATGGCATACTAGGTGTTGCATAAGCATTAAAGCATGCCATGTAGTATCATGCTAGGTTGCACTTGTGATTGAGCATTCTATTTCTTTACGCGTATGAAACAGAACGGCCGTTATCTGTGATAGTCCTAGAGTCTTTGCTAGGGTCATAGGGTAGCCCAGCCCCATCGGGTGCCCTGAGTCTATCGAGTCGATATGAGCATGATGATAGCCCAGCACCATCGGGCATATTTATTTTAATTTATGTTATGATGATGAGATATGATGATGAGATATGATATGCTATAGCATCGAACTGGCCAGTCTCTGCACTAACGGAAAGGGGTGCAGAGGTAGGAGAGGGACATGTCACTTGGCATTCTTTGGGTGTCTTTACAGTTATTCTCGCATATTGTAAATTAGGATCATGCTAGTGTGATTTAATTTCCGCATCTGCATCATCTTTATTATTAGCGTATGTGTATGTTCGCTTGCTGGACAGAGCGTGTTGGGGCCTCGGTCTGACCCCGCTCGCACCCATTGTTTTTAGGTATGATTGCTCTCTGTTTATATGGCGTGGGGAAGTCCCTCGGCGATTGCAAAGAAATATGTCTAACCCCGCTAATCTGGCCATACGACTTTAGAATTATGTTTTGGTTTTGACCCGGCCTTGCCGTGGCTTTTGTATCTAAATCATATTTCCACTTCACTTTCATTTAAACTGAATTTATGAAACTTCGACTGATTAGAGGTTTGAAACCTCGACCCGTACCTGAATTGCAACATCCGAACGTAGGTATCCGACCTTCGAAACGTATCCCGGATATTTATATCCGGGCCGTTACAAATGCATTTATTTATTATAGTCTTTAATAAATGTAAAGATCTGTAAAATAGAGAAGCTGTTGGAGCGAGAGTAAATTTTTTTTTTAGAGATTTTGATATTTTAATCTCAATTTTAGAGATTTTTTACCTAAACTGTTGGGCTTGCTCTTCCTCTTGCTTTTGGCTCTCTCTCTTATTAAAAGTTATGGAAATGAAGTTAAGACATTCGTTGTTGGCACTTCCTAATGGCCTAATCAAGAAGGCAAAACAAAGTTACAGACATCAAGCACTCTACATCTTAATTTTTACACCCTCCATTCTCCCCAATTGAAATCCCTAATGGCCTAATCAACCTGTGACGATTTCAAAGACTGCAAAATCTATTCCCCCCCCCCCCCCCCAAAATCCCAAGGGTGCGTTAGAGGTAAATTCCATATACTTCAAACATGTTATACAACAGAAAACTCATCCAGCAACAAAATCAGAAATCATTCTTACATCATTTAGGAATCATTGATATACATGGCATCGAGAGGAGATAGAATAAACAAACTGGCTTTACTTTGAATTGGCCGGGTGGGCAACCACCAACAGGACGCAGCTAGTAGCTACTGGTTATGGATATAGGCACTGGCACGTAAGTGGGGTCAAAAGGCATGTAGCGGTTTGCAGTCGGTCACTGGCTTCTTCCAGCTGGGACGCCTGGTATTAAACATGGTTTGCGCTGCAGGTATAGGAAAGGACAGCTAACGATTTATATACTGTACACCGTACTGGATATAGTAACATAAGTGAGTTTCAAGTAGTTCTTGTGGGAAAGGTCTTCCCCAGCTTGACGGTCTCAGACCCAGGGGCATTAATCATGTTACCGGTATCAGACATGTAATAGTAGTTGTAGTTCATTCGGGTGACCAAGTCTGCCAAATGAGGGAAATGCCCCACGTTGAGTTTGAAAGACAGCACCTGCAAAGATGACGCTTGCGTGTCATGTGTGGAAAATTCGGCATAGGTACATACACATTGCAAGAATAAGTGGGGGATGGAAGAATACTCTAAGAAGGAACGCAATGCAGTCATCAAACTGTTTCTCGATCCTGTCAACTTCCATCTCGCATCTCGCTTTGATGGTGGAGACTGCACCACCGCTGCTCAGTGTCTGCTCTATGTTGTAGAAATCCAAGGCTAATCCGAGAATTGTGTTGATTCGACTGGCTATCAGAGCCCACTGAGTGCATATACAGATGTCAACCTTACCCTTTGTGTAGGAATAGCTAACTCAAATATTAAAAGGAAACAGGAATGAAAAAACCACTCACCAGCTTGTCTGGAACCACAAAACATTGCCTTTGTATTGACAGCAAGTAAGCATCGTGCACTTCTATTACTTCATCCAGGGAACGAGCTGCAGCCATACCATCGCATAGTTCAAGCCAAGCGCTGTGGTACACCTGTGCATGATTTTATGCCATTCAGAAACAACGGTATTGGTTGATACTTCAGTTACAAAGCAAATGACATGTCTGAATCAGCAGAGTTATGTATATTTGATCAACACAACAACTCATGAGCTCTCCTTAGAGGACTCCCTGTTCAAAGGACTTCACTGTGATAACACACCTGCTCCCACAATGCATCATTGGCGAGATAAATTTTGCCATACACCACAACATGCAAATGAGCTCATAGGCAATGATAGAATGCCACCCACATATTTCTCAGACTATTATACAGAAAAGCATGATAATGCATAGCAAGTATAGGAGCCTTGAGTAACATAGGTTTTAATGATGGTAAAGTTCTTACTCGATCCATCACATATTGGTGGAAAGCATCGATGAAGTGCAAGAGTTTCTGCTCCACTAACCAGTGGTGCTTGGAGTTATAAGCTACAGTACGTTTGTCCTGCATACCAGTTAGCAGAGTAAGGTCTTCCATTAAATTTAAAAATAAATAAATAACTTCTAATTTCTTGAGCACACACTTTAACTAAAGAAAATGAAGTCTCAATATTCATCTACAAAGCTGCAGATTTATTTCTATGATTTAACCCCAAAGCACATGTTGTACAAACTAAATCGCTAGAATAAGAACCTTCCAAATCCCTCTTCGAGCTTTGTCCAGCACATATTTTGCACGCCTGACCTTCAGCAGAAAACGCATCACCTGCATAGCATACAGGGTTTGCTATATATTAAACTAATAGACAGGAGTGTATGAGTTCCCCAAGACTTAATATCAATAACAAAAATTACCTGGTTGTACTTCTTTATAGTCTCCGTATTAGCAATGAGTTCCAGTGGCCAAGAGACCTATGGATTAGAGTCATATGAGAAAGGAAAATGTCAAAGACTGTAAAAGTAATGGATAAATAGTAAGCCTCTCACTCAGCTCCTTAATACGTACTTTGTAACTGAAGTTGAGCACATCAAGCCCATTAATACCCAAGCTGTGCTCATGAACTTTTCGAGGAGTTGAGACAAAATTGTTAGAATAATGTGCATCATTTCCATCAAGATCAGAAGGCTTCGTAATAGAGACGACCAATGAATCAGGAGCACTCAGTATCATGTGATCAGCAGAATTTGTAATTGACTCCTGCAAAGATGGAATAAAGCTGCTTAATGACCATCTCCAAATATAAATATCACTAGGAATACAAGGGCCCGGGTCTTCACAACCGTGAAATAATGAAATGGTCAAAGACTCGAAGTTCATGGGGTATGTGAGTGGAAATGAGCCTAAAGATGAACACAATAGAGATCAAATAGATCACCCAAAAAATAGCAAACACCATACTTGAACCTCCAAACAATTTTCTTTTTCTTCACCAAAGTTCCACGTAATTTACGTTTTAAAATAATAATAATAATAATTAATTATTATCAGTAGAATTCACCTGCAATATCATATTCAACTCAAATTCATCATCCCATGATTCTCCTTTGTCAAGTCGATTGAAAATCACTGTCAAAAAGTGTTGTAGTAGATCACCTGAAAAATAAACATTTGCGTTCATAAAGGAAATGAACTGAGCTGCTAAAGTTTGAACACTATTACGCTCTAAGCCTACAAGTTACCTGCGCCTAACAAATATATAGCACGCAATACTTCTAGCTCATCCATCAATCTCCAATCATTCAGTAATTTTGACAGCATACATCCTCCAATATAATCCACCTATGTATTAAACATGTGGTAGTAGATGAGAATCCTTTCAAGATGGGGTTGTAAAACAAAGAAACTGGGGTCTATTGGTGAAAACAAACAACCTGCTTCTTAACATATAGGATAAAACATTCTTGTAGAATAACCAAAGGAAGTGGAGTTGATCTTGGTTCAGCAACTTGAATCCACCGTAGAAACCTGGATGAAAGGGAGCTGTTTCTCTGGAATGGAAGAACATCTGACATACAAAGATTGTCCTGCTCAAGAGTCATATGATTTTTGCAAGATATAAGCTTCAAATACACAAATTATAGTCCAAGTTAAAGCACTCATTATTGTACCTCAAATGCAGGGATAATAGTTGGGAATGGAAATAATGTTTCTAAAACATTCACATGATCCTGAGGATGGGAGTATCCAGATTCAGTAAACTGAAAACCAAATGCGTAGTTGGTTCCGGCTGTGGGAGCATCTATTCCAGATTTCATGCTAAACACGCCATCCCATAGCACCTCATCATTCAAGGGAGGAAGACAAACATATTTGGACAAGTTCAAAGAGCTCCAAGTATGCTTGGTCTCATTCAAAAACATCTTGGACACAGTAAGAACGGGATTCTGAGGACAAAATGACTTCATAGTTTGCCTTTGCTCAATCAAACCCTCGGAAGTAGTTGCATCCTCCAAATGAGTGAACCTATTTTCATCTCCTGAAGCAACTTTTTTATCCCTTAGTGCTTCACCTAAAAGTTCAATCCATATCTTCCCTGTACCGGCAATAGAAGAACTGTCCATATCATGTGAAGCACTTTGTTTTTCCAAGGCTTGGGGTGAAGCCACAATCATAGGATGGATGTTATCATGCCGAAGGTAGTTATAAACATGGTCACCATGAGCTATAAGACCTGATAACGATATACAAAAAACCTCTGATAATGTTAATCCTGTTGACTTGTGCTTTCGTTGCATTTCACCTAAATCAGTAGCATTATCAACATTTGCGGATGAATTAAGGCTATAACAGCCATCTCTACCAAAAGGCATTTGATCTGAGTTTGCAGGAGCATGCCTAATCAGCTGCAATGATTTTCCAGCTGAAACGATTGAACGGGCTATGTCCCTAACAAATATTGGACATGCCTCTAAGTCTGCCATACTCCTACCATGAGGTGCAATTGTTTCCTTCTGATATGAAAAGGATCTCAAAAGATAACTCTTCTCCCAAAATGCAGCATCATTACTTGAAACTGTCTTATTCTCATAAAAGAACATCTGCAAGAAGATGGAAACATACAACTTGTTACCAAAATGCACACAAGGGCTGCATGAACATCACTGTGCATGTTTATGAACCTGAGAATTGATTATTATGTTCATATGCACAACAAAGTTCATATTTGATATCTATCATATTCATATTTCATGGGATTTTTCCCAACAAAATCTCATTCAATACAGTAATATTGTACTTAATTCATGATTCATGACGACAGATCCAAGCATTGAAATAAAGCACCTTATTCAACAATAACAATAACAACAACAACAACAACATCAACAACAACAAAAATAGAATATTGGATGTTACCTCATTGAATGGATCATCAAGAACTCCTTCATAAAGCCAGGAATCAAAACATTCAGTATACGGCAATAAACTAGCCACAAATAAATAAAGGAGCATCCGGTAAGCCTCTTCCTGTAATTAGCATGACCTTTAGACAGTCCTACGGGATGGAAAACAGTTAAATGGTGAAAAATCAAATATGCTTAAAGAGAATATAGCCAACCTCACCACCCTGGACAAGACAAACTTCATACAGCTTCTTGTAGAGATGATCAAGGATATGTGTAACCACTTGAGCAGCAGGAATAGATGCAAGAGAATCAAGAAACACTTGGGGAATTGCTTCATGAACTATTTGAAGCAAGAACTCAGCCCCTGAACAAAGACTAAGACATATCAAGTCACATCAGATAGATCTACAAGGCGGGAGAAGCAAACTACAATAAAACAACCGTGATAACAGTCGACACACACAGAGTACAAAAATCTATAAGTGACTTGAGCTTTTCAAGGAACTCCGATTGTATTAAAGACACCTAAATGTTTGTAGTCAAATATCAAAGTGAAAGAAACACATGAGCTCAACATCTGAGCAATCACCCATAAGAATGATAATTATAACCATGTTGAGTTCTAATAATAATAATAATAGCTATAACAAAAACTTTTATGCCTCATTTGTTTTTGGGTAGGGAAGAGGTAATGGTTAATAGAGTGAAACTAGTCCAAGTTAAGATTCATTGATAAAAATTCTAACCATTACCGTCCTCTCATTTTTCATACAAAATTTGTTTCCCTTCCCCCCATTTCATTCCCTAATTTTAGCATAGGGAACCATATCCCCTATTATGCACTAACCATTTCCCCTTGCCTCCTCTAGACTCCCACAAAAAGAGAAGATTATATACATTTTACATATAAGATTTGATTCCTTTCCTTCCCATTCCCAACTCTACAAACAAATAGGACCTTAATTTCATAATATAACTATGTAGCCTATGTTACAAAATTGCAAGCTTATATGAAAGAAAAAGTGGGATACAGTCAATGACGGAGAGCATCCTAATTAGTCATGAAAAATACATAAAAGAGTTACATTAGCTAAATTTAAACCTGGAGAGTGAGCTAGACAATCCCAGTAAGGTAGGAACATTCCGACAGTCAGACTTAATGATTTTGGCTTCCTCATTCAAAGCAATGTCCCGCAGCATCTAATACAAAAATCAGCACTTAAATACTCATTCATCCAATACAAGCACTGAATCATTAAAAACAAGCAGGAAAAACACAAACCTTCAGCCAAGAAGAAACAGCCGCTGCAAATGCCCTCAGCGTAGGAGAAGATCTTACAGATACCTCAATCTTATTAGCCACATGCTCTACCAGACGCAAACAAGTCGCAGCATAAAGAAACTGATTGAGAATACCACTTAGACTTGTCATAGAGAGATGCAGCAGATAGACTCCATCCTTAGCACGATAACACTGACCAATCTGATCCCAGTAGAAAAGGGAACTTGTGTTTCCCTGTAATACCTGCAGTACACCTCGGACCTGAGGAAGAGAAAAACAGAAAGCAGTTCATGATTGATTGAATCCGTGAGGGGGGAAATGCAGGTTACAAGAACAATATTAGGTTACCAGATGAAATTCACTGGTCTTCGAAGACGCTGCAAAAGGCATGCCGTCGAAGAAGGTGTCATGGATCTTAGCAATCAAACTCGGAGGGCAATTCATCTCAATTTGAGCTGCAGAATCAAAAATTAAAATGCATAGAATAGATGCTATGCATTTTAATTTGAAAGCCATGAATCATCATCAGTACAGTACAACTTGCAGAAAACAACATCGTCAAATAAGCCACCAGATCACTGAAACTTATCGTTCTGGGAACTCTGAACCGAAATTGTTCGGAAACTCAGAACCAGAGAACATAGATCGAAGGAGAGGGAGAAGAACGACTTACAAGTGAAGAACCGAAGAACGACGAAGATCTCCCTCTCTCGATACCGGCCTGAGTTGGTGTTGGTGAGCGTGTGAGGGAGAAGAGAGAAGAGAGAAGGGTTTATAACATAGAGGCCCATTTACGCACTAAAGCCCATAACAAAAATTCAAAATTGGGCCCAGTTATTTTTTTTGTGAACGATTTGGCCCAATTAATTTAATCAACCCAAAAAGTCCAACCCCTAATTTGATTACAATAGATTTTTTTTTTCAGTTTTTTCGTGAGGTAACCTGTGATATAGCTTAATTCGGGTGGTAAACAAGAGTTTTAAAGTTTTCGCTGGGCAACCCTATAGTTTCGAAACTTTTTGCCTCACACCCAAAACTTGTGTTTTTGTTGAAAAATATGAGTTCAACTTTTAAAGGACTATGTTGTGTAATATTAAAAAAAATATTGGGGTTTTTTAAGAAATAAAACACGTTTCTTCTAAATTAGTCATCGTCACAGAGGAAAGGGCGAACAGAGGCGATTTGTGAAGGGTGAACAAAGGTGAAGAAGAAGGTGCGGTTGGCGAAGGTGATGGCAGTTCCTAACATGTGAGTTTTGCCAATCGAATCGAAGTACGTCGATTAGCTCCAATTTTCGTACCGAAATTTCTCTTTTACGTGTTCAAATTGATTAAGATTAATCACTAGGTATGAAATCGAGATCAATTGTTGCTTGAATGTTTCGAATTTGAAATTTTAGGGTTTAGGCTTATGAAAATTTGGGGTTTATTGGATTCTGATTTAGAATGGTTTGATCCGAGTCGACATATGCTAATTGAGTTGGATTTGCTTGTCTTTAGGTTAGCTACAACAAGTAATTACTTGATCTCTTTCATCATCAATTTAGCTACATCAAGTACCAAAATAGTTGTCATGAATAGCTATCATGAATATTGGCTCTGTAAGAGACAAAAAAAAAATTGTCATGAATATTTTTGAATCATATGAATTCTACATCATCAATCTAGAAATGCATTATTTATCAACGTCTAAAAACTCATATGAATTATACCTTCTACATTGCTATCATGATTAAATGGTGGGGGTTAGTTGAGATTAATTTGGACATTTTTGCTCATACATGTGAATCTGCTTATGAACTACTTCAATCCTGTGATGCTTATGATTTCCTTTGACATGGTTACTATGCATCTCAAATGTGCAGTTGTCACAAAATTTCCAAATTAATATTTCCAGCCTTGACAAAGTGGCTTGATGGAACTACATTGTTACATTGGGGTTTTCTGTCTAGCAAATTTGATTTTGCTCATGAATTCTCAATCGATCAATTGATAGAGCATTAATAGTATTATTACTTCATTTCCAGCCAAATTAGTTATTATGTTTCTCATTGGTTTAATAAACTATATATAGAAACTAAATTCAGTTAAATATCATATTTGCTATATTGAATCTTGATGGTTTAAATTTGCACTTGAAAATCTTGATGGAAATTGATCTAAATTTTGGTATTTTCCAAGTATGTAGCATATTAGCTCAATTGACAAAGCGATGTGTGGTGCACATAAAGATGTGGGTTCGACTCCCACATAGGCTAATATCTATAATATAACTAGAAAAGTTGTGTGCAAGCCTTCATAAATGTGTTTTCAATTTGTTTTTTTTTTGTTTTTTTTTCCATAGTGATTCCACTAACCCATTTACTTAATTAACACCTAATTGATCAAATTGTTCTGCCGTTTGTGTGTTTTCAATTTGTTTTTTCTTTTTTTTTTCCCATATTGATTTCTCTGTTTTTCGTTTGGGTTACCACCCAAGTAAATATAAGCTAAGGCATTTACCAAATGAAAACCCAATTAATAAGCCTTTTGGGTTAGCTCATTCCTGTATGTTCTGTCAGTTTGGATTACAACCCAATTAAATGTGACCTAAGGCATATACCCAATTAAAACCCAATTAATGAGCCTTTTAGGTTAGCAAAAAAAACTGAAATGAAATTGAACGTTTCCTAACCGTCAATTTAATACCTCTATGATTTTTGTAACACCCATAGCCCTTAACAATCAATCAGCCGTTTTGACAACTAATAATCAATTTAGGAAAAAGAAAATTGAAACAAATTGGGTTGCCTGCATTTTGATTGCTATGCCTTCTTCCTCCATATAAAGGGGTTTGCCCTGCTAATCCTTCCATCACAGTGAAACACCAACATTATGGCCACAAGGTTGAATGTCTCTACACAAGATGAAGCACACACTTTTGTTGGGGATTTGATCGAAGGGAAAGAGGGCAAAATCAAGGTGATGATTTGCCGAAAATGGGACGTGCGTACTGCTTTTGGCAAATACATAAGCACCGACTTCATTGTGTCCGACGAAAAAGTAAGCATTCCATCCATTCATGCACACACCTGTACCAAAACAATTTCAATTGTGTTAGAAACTAATATGGCCAAATATGTGCAGGGAAGTATCATCCATTGTACAGCAAACCGTAACATTGCCCACTATTTTCTCAAGCTAAAGGAGGGCTCCATATACTTCCTAAAGAAATTTAGCTTCCAACCTGTGAAGAACGAGTATCGCATCCTGAAACACAACACCCATATGCTTGAACTAGATGGCTCTACAATTGCTGCGAAAACAGAGTGCTCCCCGGATGGTTTTATCCGTTACCCTTTTGAGCTAATTGAGTTTGAAAGCCTCCGCCCTACCAACAACAAATATTTAGTTGGTAAGAAACACATTTCATTCTTTTATACCTACCTACCATGCATACTATTACAAAATACTCTCATATCTCAAAAGCTTAATACTCCAAAATTGTAGATGCTATTGGTTGCGTTACAGAAGTCGGTGTGCAAGTTCCTCGCACGAAAACTTCAAGCACCGTGGATTTTCACTTGATTAATGAAAGGTCAATTACCCATCTCTATCTCTTCTCACTTAAAATTTTCTCCAACATATTCTGTTAGCTTTGCTTATGCACTAACTTCAGCTATCATTTGTATCCCTCATAGGGGCAAACGGTTGCGGGTTACCCTATGGAATAAATTGGGAGATATCCTATTGGAGAAGAATGCTCAGCACCCTATCCCTTTTGTTGTCATATTGTCTTCTATGAATGTCAAAGAATACAATAGTACTAATTACCTAACATTTGGTCCTCCATTGCATACACTTTACATATATTATAATAAACAATAACATCATGTTCATGTTCTGTATGATCAGATGAGTTGTACCTGTCAAGCACTTCTTCAACAATTATTTTTGACGATGCCACTATTCCTATAATCAAGGAGTTCCAATCCCAAATACAGTGATCATCTTTCATCCTTATCACCCCTCTCTAATGATTCATTATATTATTGTGTGTGTAACATATTCCTTTGCATGAAATTTAGAGGCATCAACATGATAGAGCTCCAAGCTACTGAAGCAAAGAAACAGATTGTTGAAGGAACCCTCCTTAACTTACTAGAGTGGTCTAGACCCCAGAAGAGAGTAATCCCTCATAAACCCATCCATCTTTTAACTTCTCCTTTTATAATCTATTTTGGAACTATTTTGGTGTAGGGAGAGAAAAACCCAAGCACCATTTTCAACTGCAAGGTCGAAATTACTACCATTCGTACAAAGGAAGGGTGGTACTACTTTGTATGTAACAGTGGCAAGTGCAAGAAAACTCTTTCACATCTCGATGGGAACTTTTGGTGTGAGTCTTGTGAAGAAGTCATTGACTACCCCACGATAGGGTAGTGCCTACCTTGCCACCACCTACTTCTGTTTTTATGGTTTATAATCACACATCATGCCTAACCCTCTAATTTTGATTCCTATCTCTCATAAAATATTTGCAGTTTTAGAGTGCATATGAATGTACAGGATGCAAGTGCTTCGGTTGTTGTCACCATGTTTGACGAGACAGTTGAGAAATTAGTCAATAGAAAAGCAGCAGATTTACTCCAAGAGCTTGACGAGGTATGAATTTAAGACATCATGCTCTACCCCTGATGACTTGCTGAATGAACTACCTAATGTTATCATTTCTTATTATTGCTAAGGATATGATCTTACCTGGTGCCCTGCGAAACTTGGTGAACAAGAGCTACATTCTTCAAGTCAAGTCCCACACATACTTTTGTCCAACAGCACATGGTCATGAGAGTTTCACCTGTGCTGCCATATGGCCAGCTTCTGCAAAATCGGTCTGTCCACCTTATCTGCAGATAGAAATTTGGGATTTTTGTTATTATTAAAAGCAAGTTATTTGATCCCTATTATATAATTATTAAAACTACACTATTTAGGCACTAGAGGAGCATATCATTGAGGATTCAGACCAACAACCATTGAAACGATTGCGAAAGGGCACAAGTAATAGCATGAAGGAGGCAACGCCTAAAGATACAAAACAAGAGTGAGTAAAATAATAATATAATTATCTTATTTCACTACCATAAACTACAATTTAAGTCTTTTTCCCATGTTGATGCATAAACTAACCACCCACTTTTACTCCCTTCTAGGTGCTCAGAGATTCAAACCAACCCCACAGGTGCTGACCCAAAAGATACTTAACAAAGAGAACTGATTCCCAATATGATTTCACCTATGAATAATGGCTACAACTACTATGCTCTTCTATCTTTTCAGTTTGCATTTTGATTATGTAATGGCCAGGATTTGAACAATGGCTACAACTATTAGGCCTAGAAAATAGTTCCTTTTCATATTTTTATGTTTGCACTTTGATTGTTTAATGCTTCCTCTTTGTCACTCATATTGCCTACAATATGACTAGCTAAATTAACATGTTATGGTAATATCTCCAAAAGTTTTTGGGTTTTGGAAATGAGATCATACTTAGAATGATAATGAAAAACATTGATCATACACCCGCAAATACAGCTGATATTTACAGTTTACAAGTTAAGGAGCAGGGGAAGGTAAATTCCTTGAAAAGCAGTAAAGGGTGAAATGTGGAAAAATAAATAAATATGGCATACCCTACCTCCAAGGAAAGCTTCTGGACCTAATGTTGTACCAGGAACTGCTGACCTAATGTTTGTCCCATAATCACTTAATTTCAAAAGAAAGTACAAATCAATAGGAAGTCAGAAATAGTGGTAAGATACTGGTAAGGAGGACCATCATATGGAAAAGAAGACAAATATAAGGTAAATTTGGGTCAAAGACAGAATACATTCATGCCATTGCATTGATGCTCAAATGGCACAAACCAACATGTTTTGTCAAATCAGTATTCCAGGAAAATACATAAAATTACAGGTTGCCTGATGAAAATTTTAGCAGAGAATTGGAAGCATACAATTTCTATTAAATGATGCTTTCATGCACAACAAAAAGCGAAAAGGCCAAAATGCATGGTTGGACCTTAAATTTTAATGAGTGTAACAGAATTGATGAAGGTATGAACAGATGCAAGTGATGCCATGCACTAAAAGTGAAATTAGTACTCACACACAAAAGTTTTTATACTGAAACAGTTGAGGATACTGAGACTCGGACTGTCCAATTTCGTTAGTGCAAAGGCATAAAATGTGTGTAATTCCAAGATGTTGTAGCGTGTGTACAGATCTGCCAGTCAAGGCACCACCGATGAACAAGCTATTTGTAACCAGTGATGGCTTCTTTGTATTTGCCGGATCAGATATTAACGACATTCTCTCAAGAATATGTTCAACCCTGACCTGTCAGATGGAAAGTTTGAAGACATGATTCAACACTATTTTTGCCAAGAGTTCGTCACCCTATAATTAACAAGGAAAGATGGATGGTAGGGCGGTTTTGCTTGCTGCCTTCGAGTCTCAGTCTCAGGCCGGTTACTGGCTTACGCCCGATTGTCACCTTTACGGTTTTGAGACTGTCTTAAGTTATTGAATGAAGAAATGCATTACGCTGTCTGGCATTATCACATTTATCTTACCTTCTATGTGTTACGCTAATCCAATCTAGGGTTCAATGGCTAATTGCCAAGATCATCACACATATTAAGAACCATGGTTAAATTTCAAAATGTTTCTTTTAGGATCATTTTCCCAGAGGCCTCAATAAACAACATTTTTTAGGATGTGAAGCATATGTTTCTCGAGATGTTGGTTCCATAGAAAAACACAGCAAAAATGTCAACAATGAAGGAATGCTACCTGGTCCGGGCTGACATACACTTTTGGACCCATCAAATTGAACTGAAGGTATGGACATACTGGCTCTTTCCTCTGAATGTTCGACTGTTCTTGAGCCCAACCACGAGCAATTTGAAAGTCTAGAGAGTATTGAAGATCCTCAATTAGAGGCTTATCTACAAAACCAAGGAATTTTTACAAGCTATTAACCAAGTAAAACCACAAGTGTTTTAAGAGGTAACTACATTAGAAAGTTCTGGGAAGGGTGAGATGCACGAGTTATCCATTAACCTAATACTTATCTGACACAAATTTGCAACATAGCTAATTAGCTATCTTCAAAATAGACAAAATTATTTTGATATTTTACCCCGCCGCTGTTCGATCAAAGAGTGGCATTCAAATTTGAAGTTACAAAGCATTGAATTAAGCTTCTTTTTTTCGCTAAAGACTTGATTTTGCACTGGTTATGATCTTCAGAATTTTCACCCTAAAATCTATTCAAGTCTTGTTCAAAGGCATTCACACCTTCATGTATACTCCAGCTTCTACAATGAGTTTATTGGGATGTGCATTTGCTAGGTTTTCCTTATCATTCATGAATTTATTCCTTATAAATGATGAATGAGAAAATGCATGCCTATCCTGACCATATTCTTTCTGTTGGTAGCTACATATGGAAGGCAGGAATTAACTACAGACAAAAATCAACCTAACGAGGCATGAAAACAAAATTTTGAAGAGGCGCAAAAATAAAAGGCAGAAGGTATTAGTGAAAATAAATGAAATGAAGACCTTACCATCTCATCCTCTTCTTTGAGGAGAGACACAATAGGAGTAAATGTCATGCTAATTAAATCTGGGGCCTGTTGTACAGTCTCTGCCCACTTTGCTGGACTCTGCTCAAGATCATCTCCTCCTCTTCTTCTCAAGATGATGGTGACATCCTGAGGCATGTTAATTAGTTGTCAATTCATCAATCCACAATTGTTAAAGGAAAAACACTAAAATGTATTTGACTATACCCTTATCAAATTAAAGCATAACCTAAAATTTTAAATATTGTGGAAAACTTGCAATCCATAAATCAGACATATACAAGATACATTTGATAAAGAGCATCTATAAGAAGGTGATTCATGAAGCATCGCAGTACTAACTTTATCCTTGTACTTAACTGGGGTAGCACTTGGCTGGCTGTTTAAGTCCACCGATCGTTGACCCCCGACTTCTTTCACATAGTTCTTAATGTCAGACATTGACAAGGGAGAAGATTGGTGTTGCTTAGCATAAAAACATCTTTGCCATCAATGGTTGCAGATGTAACAACATGGGTGCCATAATTTTCAAATAAAACTAAAAAAAAATAGTATAAGCATCAGTTTGAAGTTATGTGTGCTGGAAAACATATGATGTATCCGTAATAAAATCAGAAGCCAAAATCTCATTCACCAAGTTGGAAATGCAGAACAGTGAACTTGCCTTGCCAAAGATGCTGGATTCCAAGAGTGAGGCCAACTTCCTTTATCTCTTCATGTAGAACTAAAATAACATGCAAATTAATTTTTTTTTCAAGGAAGAAAATAAATTAGCAAAAGAGTCGTCGTCTTTAAGCAGTATTCTTTCTAGAACATTGTTATGAACGATAACATGAAGTTCTTCCGCCCGTTGTTAATGTGTGTGCATATAGACCTGGGCAAACACACATTAATGTGTGTGCATAGTGAGGCCAACTTCCTTTATCTCTTCATAGAAAGGGATTTCATTTCTGATTACAAGGTTGAATCAAATGCAGCAGCATTTTCCATCAGCGGAGAACCGTGTACATAACTGAAAAATGAGATCAAATATATTAATCATTATTAATAATTATTTAGGAATACTATATGAGCAAATCATAACATCCCAATAAAAATTATCAATAACTATTTAAAAATAACCAACATCCACTTAAAATTCATATAATCCATGTATTCCTTTCAAATTCAAAATATAATAACCTAGACTTTTTTGCCAAATAAAATCAAGTGGATAATATTCACACCGGTCATTGAAACATTCCTGCATTAAGTTGAAATTTACAATATAATAGAGTACACCTTTATCCTAAATCTTAACAGTCATTTAAAGACATTTCCCAGCAGAACAAGGTACATTGAATTGAATTAAATTAGATTTTTGTAACAGTCCATCCTTAGAATTTTAAAAGAATTTATATCATGGCAAAACAACCCTACTTACGATTACCCTTCTCTCTGATTTGGCCAAACAATCATATACAACAAAACATTAGAAGTTGAACATCTAATTCCAAGTTCTGCAAGTTCTTGCCTACAACATCAATCACCCAGCAATCAAGGATCAAACATCTATGGATAAAGGTATGTTATTTTTTGATGAAGGTGAATGCAAATAAGTCATTTTATAGAGAATAATCTTTCCTCAAAACCCTCAGATCTATTGTCAAATTTCAAGCACCCATCTTCAAAATCGGCCATGGCTAAAATGCCAATCATACTACATTCACAAACAACCATGAGGAGTGATGGAAAAGTTCAAAGCTTTTGTGGAATGAAACTGGTCCCTACAAGCATCCCGTGCACAGGTATGTCCGTTAATTATAAGCCTTAAAACAAGCCTAAACTTAAAACTTCTTATTGCCTTTATGCTAATAATTATTAATTACCTTTACTAGACGACCAAGCACCAGCATGTTCACATGGAAACTCTCAACCTCCTGCAACGTCAACCTCTATGAGTAAGTATCATTATATATAATACTAATAATAATCCAAAACAAGCATCAATATAAAATCATTGTTAATGTAATCACCATTTTTTTTATCAAATTATGCAGGATGTGAGACATTGTTGCCTTTACGAAGAAGGCCTCCAACCGCTGCAACATCCAACTCAAAGAGTAAGCAATATACCACATTTTAAAGTCATATAGCATGTAGCTTATTGTCAACCAAAATAGCATATAGCTTATTCTTGCACTATAATAACAAGTTTATTTTGTTGGATAGGTGGAGAAATAGTCTACCAGAAACTTCAGCCCCCCCAAAAATGTCCGCATTGTAAAGCGACCATGTGGTACGAGGAAAGGAAAATCAAATCAAGAAGAAGTACAAATCCTACATTTTCCTTATGCTGCCAAGAAGGAAAAGTACTCCTGAAGAAACTTCAAGAAGCACCTACACCATTGAAGCAACTGCTAGAGTATACGAATGATCCTAATGCAGTTGCGTTTAAGCGCAACATACGAAGTTACAATGCATTGTTTTCATTCACATCCTTTGGAGCACAAATAGACAACTCAGTTAACGAAAGAGGAGGTGGTCCATACACATTCAGAATTAGTGGTCAGAATTACCACAGATTGGGATCTCTATTGCCTCGGAACGGCCAGCAACCAAAATTCGCTCAATTGTACTTCTATGATACATCAAATGAAGTCACAAACAGATTGCTGACCATACCACATGATTCCTCAGACCTCGACCATTCTATAGTGAGCGAACTTATGGACATGCTAGATACCCACAGTTGTGTTGCCAAAGCATTTCGAATGGCTAGAGATTGGTGCCACCAAACCAATTCACATGGATTTAAACTTCGGCTCCTAGGAGAAAGGGAGCCAAATCAACTCCAATACAACATGCCACACGTTTCAGAGGTCGCAGCACTGGTTGTAGGAGATTTTGATGAAAACACTTCAGGGAGAGATATTGTCGTAGAAAGCAAGGCACGTGGAACCCAAAGAATCTCTGAACTACATCCGCTCTACATGGCAATGCAATACCCTCTTCTATTCCCTTATGGAGAAGATGGATTCCACGAAAACATACCATACCATACCAACACAGGGGGGAGGAAGACCAAAAGAGGATTTGTCACAATGAGAGAATATTATGCCTACAGAATTCAACAAAGACCTCATGAAGGCACTACTCTATTGAGAGGAGGAAGATCGTTGCAACAATATTTCGTGGATGGCTATACTTCAATTGAAGAGCAAAGACTAAAGTTTGTTAGATACAATCAAGATACTTTGCGGGCGGATCTATACCAAAACATTTGTGACGCTGTCACTAGAGGAGACACACAAGCTACAGCGGTTGGTAAGAGGATAGTCCTTCCCTCTACCTTTACAGGTAGCCCTCGATATATGATACAGAACTACCAGGATGCTATGGCAATATGTCGAGCACAAGGGAACCCAGACCTTTTCATCACATTCACAGCTAATCCTAAATGGCCCGAAATAGATGATATGCTTGCTGAAATCCCAGGTCAGAAGGCAATGGATCGTCCCGATGTCATCTCAAGACTATTTCAAATTAAACTCTACCACTTAATGGCGGATATTGAGAAACACAACATTTTTGGTGACCAACATGCAGGTAAGCTATCATGTTCTTCACTGGATATATACGGTTTGATCTATACAAATAAATATTAACCATTATTCAAATAAACATGCAGCCATATATACTATTGAGTTCCAAAAGCGAGGCTTGCCACATGCACATATATTAGTATGGCTACGAGAACACTCAAAATGCAAGACTCCAACAGAAATTGATGATATCATATGCGCTGAAATACCACCTGAGCAAGAAGACCCTATAGCCTTCAAAATCGTCACGGAATGCATGTTACATGGTCCATGTGGCATTGCAAATCAAAAGGCCCCATGCACAACAGAGGGAGTATGCAATAAGCATTTTCCTAAGCCATTTTATGCTGAAACTACAATTGATGCAGAAGGGTTCCCAATCTATCGTCGTCGTGACAATGGTGTGCATGTCATAAAGGCAAAATCAAAACTTGATAACAGGTTTGTTGTTCCTTATAACCGTTATCTGTTGGTTAAATACCAAGCCCATATCAACGTTGAGTGGTGTAACAGATCAAGAGCGATCAAGTATTTGTTCAAGTACTTGAATAAAGGACCAGACCGAGCTACAGTAGGACTTCAAGAAAATGTGCTTCGACAGCCCGGATCAGGAGATGAGACCATTGTAGATGTGGATGAAATAAAACACTTTTTGGATTGTCGGTACCTATCAGCCTGCGAAGCAACTTGGCGAATTCTTGCTTTTGATATTCACTACTCTAACCCATCAGTAATCAGGTTGACATTCCACCTACCAAACCAGAACCTCATCACATTACATGATCATCAAAGTTTACCCGCACTGATCCATAGAGAAGGCATTAAAGACACAATGTTTACTCGATGGTTCACGCTAAATGTTGTGGATAGGGAAGCAAGGAAATTGACTTATGCGGAAATCCCAACAAGATATGTGTGGAATGTTAAGGAGAAACAGTGGCATCAAAGGAAGCAGGGAAGTTGCATTGGTCGGATCGTTTATTCACATCCCACATCAGGTGAACGATATTATTTGAGAATGCTTCTAAATGTTGTCAAAGGGCCAACATCATTTGAAGAGATTCGGACAGTTAACAACAGGGTGTATAGCACTTTCAAAGAGGCTTGCTACGCTCTTGGGATGGTAAATGATGACAAAGAATGGACAGATGCTATTACAGAGGCAAGAGTGTGGGCTATGGCTGGGCAACTTCGTGAATTGTTTGTCACAATATTGTTGTTTTGTGAAGTCAACAACCCTCAAAAGTTTTGGCAACAAAATTGGGAGGCTCTAGCAGAAGATATTTTGCATAAAAAAAGAAAACAATTTAGATTTCCAGATTTGAAGCTCACGGATAAGCAGCTTCAAAATTATTGTCTGTTGGAGATACAAGAAATCTTGAACCGTAATGGCAAGTCTATATCAGATTATAGTGGAATACCAATGCCAGACGCCACTCTATTGACAAAGATGGATAACCGATTGATTCAAGAGGAAATGAGCTACAACTTTGCAGAAATGGCCATCCAGCACAAGCAGCTCTATGAATCTATGAATCCAGATCAGTCCCATATTTATAACAGCGTCATGACCTCCATACAAGAACAACAAGGCAAATTTTTCTTCGTCTATGGACCCGGCGGATGTGGGAAGACTTATTTATACAAATCTCTCATAACAAGAATCAGATCAGAGAAAAACATAGTGCTTGCTGTTGCATCTTCAGGTACCCATCCAGAATTATAAACTTCTAACTCTAAAATTGGTACTAAAATGCTTGTATATCATATAATCCTATTTCTATATGTCACTGACTTCGTATCTTTTATATATATACAGGAATTGCTTCCCTATTATTACCTGCTGGCAGAACAGCACATAGTCGATTTGTTATTCCACTTGAATTACTGGAAAACAGTACTTGTGGCATAAGACAAAACACACATCTAGCGAAGCTAATGCATGAGGTGAAGTTGATAATATGGGATGAGGCACCAATGACCCAGAGGTTTGCTTTCGAGGCACTTGATAGAACGTTGAGAGATATCTTGGGATCCAAGGATGAAAGAAATCGGGCCAGAGTATTTGGTGGGATTACAGTTCTACTGGGCGGAGACTTTAGGCAGATTTTACCCGTAATTCCAAAGGGCAAGAGGCAAGAGATCATCCGAGCTTGCATCAACAATTCTCATCTATGGCATCATTGTCAAGTACTACGGCTATCACGCAACATGAGAGTGAATGAATATGACAAACAAGGCAAAGTGGATATCACCAAGAAAGAGTTCAATAAGTGGGTACTAAAAGTTGGAGACGGGGATGCTGATGCCAAAGCAAGAGCAGGGGAAGACCAGGCTACTTGGATTGACATCCCACCAGAGTTCATTGTTAATCCAAGGGATAATCCTATTGAAGAAATTGTGAAGCATATATTCCCTAATTTTGTTCAGAAACAAAATGACGACAACTACCTACGAGAAAGAGCCATTCTCACCCCACTAAATGATGATGCAGATGAAATCAACAATCACATGTTCCAAAAGTTGCATGGATCCTTGAAGATATACATGAGCTCAGATGAAATTTGTAAAGCATCGACAGACATGGCTGACCAAGAACACATGTACCCACCTGAGTTCCTCAACACTCTTCAGTTCCCAGGTATGCCTCCTCATTGTCTCAAGTTAAAGGAAGGGTTGCCCGTTATGCTACTTAGAAATGTAAATCCAAGTCAGGGATTGTGCAATGGAACCCGCCTAATCATCTCACACCTTGGTGAATGGGTTATCGAGGCGAGAATCATAACAGGAAGCAACATAGGAAAGAAAGTATTGATTCCGAGGATAACACTCACTTCTACAAAAACAAAATGGCCGTTCATCCTAAAACGAAGACAATTTCCTATAAAACCTTGCTATGCCATGACAATCAACAAGAGCCAGGGACAATCACTAGACATTGTTGGTGTTTATCTGCCAAAACCAGTCTTCAGCCATGGACAACTATATGTTGCAATCTCAAGAGTTACGAGCCCAAAAGGACTCAAAATCCTCATGGCGCATGAAAGCTTGCCATTCAACAACCATACAAAAAATATTGTATTCAAAGAAGCTTTCAATCGCTTGAATGACAAGGTAATACAATATTTCATGCATCATTCAAACATCAATCATACTTCACAAATATTTCTTCCTTATCAATTTCAACATTTTAATAATGATTTCATTCTTTTTTTTTCCCTACAGGCATAACATATAAGCTAGGGAGCTCCTGCACTTATGAGCATCTCAAACAAGTACGGGTGCATGTCAATTTGTAATGCTAGCACACATCACACAAATAAACAAATCAAGCATAACATCAATCTACCAATCCTACCCAATATCAGCAATATTTATTCAAATAGGCATATACAAGTACCTAACATCAATAAAATTCAAGTCACCCAGGTCACAAAATTCACAATTCCAAGTATTAACAAATCTAATTTTACTACAATCATTTCGATATAATAACTTCACAATAATATGATAATTAGTTGTATATGGTGTATAGCAGCTAACCTGATTAAAATTGGGTGTCACAGTCGCCAAGCAACATTGATGACCCAAACCTTGAACCCATTTCATTCAGTGCAACCATAGGGTATCCACGTGCAACTTCTTTTAGTGTTGTTAAAGAACTCTGAGCACCGATTTTGCACATGACAGAGTTGCTAGGATCCACTGTCTGTAATATGAAGTTGATCACCTGCATATCTGTCCAAGTATCAGTGCTATCATTCCTATCAATGCTGCAAACTTGTTCCCATGGCCACTTTTTTTCATGTAATTGTACTTAACAACAAAAAAACAACCGATGAAACTATATTCAACAAAGGCAGGCAATAAACAAAATTGGTGTTCCATTATCATCAATATTGCAAGGGCGGTACTGGATTCGTTACATCATAGACAAGTAAAAGAGAATGTTTCCTATATAGATACAAAACGAATGCATTCTTACAGTACCTTGGAGTAACTATCACCAAAGGCACGGGCACGATTGGACTTGCCCACAAATTTTATATCAGCCTTCTCAACTTTCCCATCCATGAAACTTAACCCTCCATCTGCTATAGTGAACCGCAGGAGATTACCGGGACTGGATCCTGACTACAAAGGATAAGAAAAAAAAAAGTTGAGTACAAAATAGGACGAGCAAACAAAACAAACTGCTAAATTTGGTAACTTTGCAGCTGCAAATAGTTTTCAAATTTCCTTAAAACTACTAATCACACCATATGGTCTGTCCTATAACCAATATGTTTTTTTCCCAAAAACATTTTTTTCTCTTTACCTTAACTGAGACCTAGAGAGAACAATTGTCAAACCCTCATCAACACACTTCAAACCACTTAATCCTCTTATGCAAGTAATTTCGGAAGCATTCCTCTCAAATTTAAAAAAAAATGACACAAACTACACTAACAATCAAAAAATTGATAGGACTTGATCATCAATACATAATGTAAACTTCATACCCACATGGGCCTCTCCTCCTTTAATCAGATAATCCTGGGAAATAGAAAGGGGTTAAGACTTGTAAATTTATTGGACTACATCACTTATTTACTAAAAAAAAGACTGTAAACTTGCTATGTTTTAAAAAGATTAGTTAATAATAAGATGGGCAAATTATAAATCAGGGATTTATTTATCGGATTTTCTATACTTGTACACCTAAAGACATAAGTTAAGAATCTATTATTAATAGTCGTAATAAAAGATATTCTAATAGACCTTCTTATGATGTGATTAGTTGATGCATTTTAGTTAAATAAATTTAAATTATTTAATCCATTAATAATATTTAAAAAATAGGTTCTTAGGCATAGGATGAAAATACCCATTTTTTATAAAGCCACTTATACATAAGGAAATTACACAAATCACCTATAAATAAGGTTTTTCCTTGAAAAACCCACTCATAACTTTTTTAATGCTTGAGCATATTTGAAAATTATTAAATTATCAGTCCTATTGATCAAAATCAATCTTATTATAAGACAAAATAAATAAAATATTTAAGAAACTAATATTTTTTCTTATTATAAGACAAAATAAATAAAACCCACTCATACTTTCTTCCTTCTTTGTTCAGAGATCACTTTGAATTGTCCATCTGAGCTCCTATTCAGCATCAAGACAAATGCAACCACTCCTTTTATTATTGTCTCCCTTAGCTTCTTACCCTTAGAGTTGCATGCAGTAAAAGAAGTACCTCCACTGTACATTCCTCTTTTCCATTCACAAAGAAGAGCTTTATTCATTTTATTCTTCTAATATATGATAGTATATTTTTTTGTAAACAAAATCATATCTCTGTTTCTACTTGTAAATTTGTTGCTCGTTTAAATTATATGTGCACCCCATGCCCATCAAGCCTCCACATATGTAATTAAATTTGCCAAACAATTACCAACACACAGAAGTGAGGGCAAAACTCAATTCCACTGAATCATCTTCTTATAAGCCTTTCCATTTTATAGAAAATTAAGTAAAATGAAGAATTAGTAATTGGAGGATACCTTGAACTGCAGGTGAATCATCCACAACAGAAACGCGGGAGCACATGTTTGGCGATACCTCGGAGGCGAGGATGGAGAATCCGAGGAGGCAGAAGAGGAGGAGGCCGACGAGCTGGGCGGTGGCCATGTCTCCCACCATTAATAAAAAAAAAATGAGCTCCAGAGACAAAAACAAATTGAGCTGGGCGGTGGCCATGCCTTTCTTTCCCTTGCTGTCCCTTTTTCTTCTTTCTTTTACTGTATTTTTTTTTGTTTTTGACCACGTGTCTCTTTTTCATTGTGTGTTTTATTGATGTGGCTTAACATTGCAATTTCACATGCCTTTTTTCCTTTTTTCTTTTTCTATTTATTCATTAAAGAGTAGCTTTTGACCTGTTGTTAGTCTTTTTCCTTTATTTATTAATATTATTTTTTTTCCTTCATTAATGTTACACTTTCACTTACAACGTTACATTATATATGTATTATATATGTCTTTTTGTCATTTATTTTTTTCTTATAAAAATTAATAATATTATTATTTATTATATATGTATTTTATAATTTTAATAAATAAAAAAATAGCGGATATCCGTTACGGGCCGCCCAATCCCGTACCCACTCGGGCGCGGATCGGACTTAGCAGCCTGCATGGGCTTTACCCCCTGTCCATGCCCGTCCGAAATAGCGGCCTAGCGGACCGGGCCAACCCGCGTTTGCCCAAGTCTATATGCACACACATTAATGTGTGTTTGCCCAGGTCTATATGCACACACATTAACAACGGGCGGAAGAACTTCATGTTATCGTTCATAACAATGTTCTAGAAAGAATACTGCTTAAAGACGACGACTCTTTTGCTAATTTATTTTCTTCCTTGAAAAAAAAATTAATTTGCATGTTATTTAAACTTTGTTAACAAAAATAATAATAATAATAATAATGACAACAAAAATACACACTTGGCCTTCAAACACTCTTATTTGTATTATTAAGAACCCATAAGTTTAATACCGTACAATTTTATTTTATTAAACTATGTCCCGTGCGTAAGCACGGGCACGCCACCTAGTCTTATTTAAAACTAACTGATCTAAAAAGACATTTACTCTCAAATAGTCATCTAATCTCAATTAGTGTTTAACAACAAGGTGATCTTCCCAGACATTGCTCAAACTCTTGTAGAATGACGCATACTCCTCTTTAGTTATCTCATCAGGCTTCTAAAGACAAATGAGTTTCTTCTTGTTAATAAGCTATCACAATAACTTTCCAGAAACCAAGTACGTTGAGTATAAACCACTCGTCTATAACTTAATAACAACGGGTTTGTAGAGGCATCATTAGTACTTCAAAGAAATTAGTATTATATAGAGTAGGATGATAAATAAGATTTTTAATAGAACATATTTGCTTATGTGGGAGTCGAACCCAAATCTATATGCAAAAACACATCGCTCTATCAATTGAGCTAATCGGCTACTTATAAAAGCATATAGGACTATTACCACCGGATAAACAGATCATTATGATCTTACAAATACATCAATGTGGATAAACACATCGCTTACACTGATAGATAGATTTTTATATCATGTTCAGCTGGTTGATGATGAACTAGATAAAAGAAATCAACACTTCCATTTGAATCTCGAGTAGACGAGCTCACAAGAAAACCGAGCAATGCAACTAATTAAGTGGATCTATAGGGTAATGCAATAAATCTTCAAATGCTTTTTTTAAATGTCAAGATTTGTTTAAGAAAGTAAACAATACATATCAACAAGGAAAACACGGATATGGAACACTCAAGAAACAATTTCATATTGATTCCTTGTAGAGACCCCTACTATTAATTTCAGTGGTTTCCCAGCATAGAGGAAGGAATATAAACACAGGCTACATAGCCTATAGTAATGTCTGACCTTTTGTTTTTTGTTAGATAGTAAATATGACCTTGTTCAAATAAGTAACAACAAAGTTGATGCATCCAAAAGAAAAGAACCAGCATTTGTTGGTTTCTATCCAGAAGTAGTAAATTCACCTTTCAAATTATTAGATTTTCTTACTTCCATTGCAGTATAACTATAAATGATGACCCAACAACTGTTTGCATACTTATCTGTCATCAAATTTCACAAAGGGCCTCTACATGAAGGGGGTTATCCTCATCTTATAACATCCTCATTCCACTCAAGCTAGAGGGGTCACTTTGTTTGAAGGCAACAACCAGATGCTTCAACTTAAGCTGGATTTCTAACAAAAATTAAGAATGCAAAGAATATCAGTGAACAGGGTCACACAAGGCTTCAGAATGGAAAATTTAGTAATAAAGACAACTTTTTCTTTCGTTTGGCAGAAAATAATTCTAGTATAGTGGTATGTATTAATTTTTTTTCATTACTGTAATTATCCACAAAATAGCAGTACAAAAAAATGTGACAGGATTGCAATTTTTCAAAAATTACATCATTTCTTCACTTAACTTGAAACAATCCTATATGCTTTTATAAGTATTAAAGAACAATAAATATATGAGAACAATACCCTCAATGTTTTAGAAAGGAATTCACCATAAATTGTCATGTTCAGCTCGTTGATGATGAAATAGATAAAAGAAATTATCTTAAACCAAAAGGAATATAAAAGAGTTCAAATGCATTTCCTCAAACACAAGTACATCTATATAGAAAAATAGGAAAATAAAATTTTACATCGTACCTTCATTCCTCTACGAGTTTTTTAGGTGGAGAATTTTAAAACCCATTTGGCAACATTGAACTTTGTAGTGCATAGGTGATGTCATTCATTGTTAACTAAGCGAAGACAAAACAGTTCATTAAATTGGTTAAAATTTCCATACCCTAAATTTTTAGGAAAAAACCTCAAATCAATAACCCCATAAAAACTCTTAAATTTTCGAAACCCAAAACCCCAAATTTTATAATTCGAAAATATCAAGCAACAATTGACCCCGATTTCATACCATAGTACTTAATCTTAATCACACACATAAAGAGAATTTCGATGGGATGTTGGAGCAATTCGAAGTGCTTCGACCCAAAATTGAAAAACTCACTTATGTTCGAAGTTGTTTTTGTTTCTGCTTCCCACCTACCGCCGCCTCCACCTATGCGCCTGCGCGCCGCCTAGAGTAGCTACCACCCCATCTCCACTGGCAATGGCCTCTTCTTCTTCACCTCTAGTTCATCGTTCTGGCTTCACAAATCGCCCATCGCTTGTTTGTTATATCAATTTAAAGGCATATAATGTATTAGTAAAAAACCCACACAAATTTTCAATATTGCACGTTATATCCCTTTAAAAGTTGAAATCATATTTTTCAACCAAAACTGCACGAAACAAAAAATTTTAAAACATCAAGGTTACCAGGTGAAAAGGTTAAAATTGTTATTTACCACCTGAATTACGCTATACCTCAAGGTTACCTCGCAAAAAATAAAAAAAAATTTATAAAAAAAATACTCCATTTTTTATAAAAAAAATACTCCATTTTTTATAAAAAAAAATACTCCATTTTTTTTATACAAGTAAAAATTCGAGAGATCAAGAAACAAACTCGATCCTTGAGAGGTTGACAGATTGGCAAACGAACTAACTGTCTTGATACATTACAATGGAAAAATAAAATAGAAAAGAAAGGCGAAACAATAGGTTTCATGCACTATACTAAAAGGCAAAAACTAGGCAAAACAAACACCATCAAGTCGAGGACGTAGACGAAGAACAAAGCCAAGCACCATCATCTAGGACAGATGGTTAGCAGTATATGAAGACGCTATCTCTTTTGGGTAGTGAAGACGAACTCCAATGAAGTGCCTCTAAAAAATGGAGCCTTCCTATACACACCACCGCGATCCCAGCCAGTTCTGACTCTAGACGCTACTTCTTCAACCAAGCCAAAGTATGCCTGAATCACTTAAAAGCACAACCATAAACAACCCGAACAAGGTATGCCAAAATGATCAAGGCCTTGTATGACGAAGGTTTCAAGTCTCGATTAATCGAGGGGGTTCATTATATATATATATATATATATATATATATATATATATATATATATATATATATATATATATATATTCTCATTTGGCGACCAAGGAGTTTCCTTGCACGACAAGGATTGGATCCTTACAAGGCAAGGAAAAATCCTTGTGAGGCTAGTATAGTAGTTAGGGTGGCGCCAACAATGGCAAGATGGTGACGGTGGTGGAGGATGGATCTTGAGATCCATGGGGAACAAACGCCACTGGGATCAAGTAAGGAGGACTATTGGGCGGTGACATGAGAGTGCCTAACGGTGGTACTTTCGGTGGTGGATGGTGATCCCTATTCTTGGTTGAATTTGTTGTTGTAATAGCTTAGATTCAATCTAAAAAAATGGGTTGAGATTCAATCTCGGTTTTCCCCTGATTGGGTTGAATTTGTTGTTGTTACTGTTGCGTTTTTGTAAACGGTGTTAATGCAATGATTTGAGATGATTTTTTGTCCTTAAAGGGATTTTGAGCTTTCTAGAGAGAGGATCTCTCTCCTCTCTCTAGAAAGGGATTCTATTTTGTCATTTACCATCTTATAGTTTTTTCCATAGATTTTCTCATTTACCTTTATGTGAGGTCTTCTCATTTTTTTTTATTGTTTGCATTTCTCTTATAAATCACAAATTAATCCACATAGTAAAAAAAGACATTAAGACAATAATATATGATAGTGTAACATCTAATTTAAGAAAGTAACTCTTACAAGATACATGTGGTTTCCCCTTGAAGAGTCTTATTAAGAGACAAGGACTAATCCTTAAATCTCTCATTTCTCCTGCACAAATAGGTTTTATTGAAGGCAGAATCATGAATGAGAACATTTTGCTCTTACAAGAACTAATCAGAAGATACACTAGGAAGAGGATTAGCCCAAGATGTCTTTTGAACCTTGATTTAAAAAAGGCTTATGATACTATTTCCTGGAAATTCATTAAACAAATGCTCACTCATCTTAATTTTCCAAATCAATTCATACAGTGGATCCTTGAATGTGTTTGCTCAACTACCTTCTCTATTAGTATTAATGGTTCATTGCAGGGATATTTCTATGGAAAAAGAGGACTAAGACAAGGTGATCCTATCTCTCCACTCATCTTTGTACTGTCTGTGGACTATTTGTCCAGAATTTTAAAATGTATGACAAAACTCCCAGGATTTAAATTTCACCCAAAATGTAAAGCACTACAGATTTCTCACCTTGCTTATGCTGATGATATTGTTTTACTGTCAAGGGGAGATAAAACCTCCATGACTATTTTATTAGATGCACTAAACCACTTCTTAGATGTCTCAGGATTAGAGGCCAACCCTACAAAATCTTCATATTTTCTTGCTGGTACTAATGATGATGACAGAGATTTCATTGCTACTAGATTAGGCTTTTCACAGGGCTCATTTCCCTTTAGATATCTTGGTATTACCATATCCTCTGGGAGATTGACTATCTCCCAGTTCTCCCCATTTCTGGATAAGATTCTAACAAACATAGTTACTGGAACTCAAAAACTTTATCATATGCTGGAAAAGTAGAACTCTTAAGATCTGTGCTGCAAGGGATCAGTGCTTTTTGGTTTTCTATTCTTCCCTCTCCTTCTAATCTTATTAACAAAGTTAATAGCCTGTGTGCCAAAGTCCTTTGGAAATCTCATAGAATAAGCTGGAAAGATGTCTGTCTACCTAAGGAAGAAGGTGGTTTGGGATTAAAAGACCTTAAAACTTGGAATACTGCCTTCATTTCAAGAATGCTATGGGATATTGCTACAAGGAAAGAGAGCTTATGGGTTAGATGGATTCACCAGCAATACTTACAGCAAAATAATGTATGGAACTGGCAAATTCATGATAAAAATGACTCCTCTCTTCTTAAAAAAATCCTAGCTATTAGGGATGCCTTACTAACCTCTGCAGGATCTTTACAAGAAGCCAATGTCAAGCTCAACAGTTGGTACCTTGGGGGGAAATATAGCATTGAATCTGCATACAACCACTTCAGAAGGCATGCCCCTAAACCTCCCTGGACGACAGTAGTATCGGACAGAACAGTCACTCCCAAACATGCTTTCATTCTATGGCTAGCAGCTAAAAGAAGGTTGGCAACAAAGGACTTGATCAGAGGAAGGGCAGTAAACTTAAACTGCCAATTATGCAACCAAGCTTTGGAATCTCTTGAACACTTGTTTTTTTTTTCATGTAATTTCTCTTCTAATATGTGGTCACAGGTGCAAGAATTGCTTGGATTATAGAGGGGAATGGGGACTATCAACAGTGGACTTAAATGGCTAAAGAAGGAAGCAAGAGGAAAAGGATGGATCTCTAAAGCCAAAAGAATAGCCCTGGCAGCAACGGTTTATCACATTTGGAAAGCAAGGAATGAAAAGATCTTTGAAGAATCAAGCAAGAGCCCGGAGGAGACCTTCCACCTTGTCAAACTCCATGTATACAAGGTCTTAGCACAAGAATTCAATATCCACTTCACACCAATAGCAAACCTGCAGAATGGTTTGGTTCACCAAGATGATGCTTCTATGCAAAACTGAACTCCAAAGAAGAGAAGAGACCCTTGAAGGCTGGAGCACAACCTGTTTTATTTTTGATCATATAGCTTTCTATAGCCTCGGTTCTCACTAGGTTATGCTTGTCTAGAATGATTGTATAACCATATCAACTCTCATTTTGCGTCTAGTTACATGGTTTAGGTGTGCTAAGGTTGTGTGTGTATAAATCTCTTGATGGCCGAGCCGAAGGGAGATTTATACGTACACAATCTTAGGGGGTAGGTCTGACTTCTGATAGATGTATCTTGAAGAGACAGGAGTTACCCCGAGCTTTGTGCTCACCACACCCATCGATTGGAACAACTTAGTTTGTTCCATGATTTTGGTAGATTAGGACAAAGGATGACAATCCTCGTAGTCCACCTTTTTGTACATTGTAAATTTTTCCTTTTCAAGCAATATATTAACCTTAAAATCAAAAAATAAAAGACAAGGAATGGGGTGGGGATCCCTAGACCAAATTGCACCCATCCCCATTTAAGGGTATGTTTGCTAACGGGATTAAGGGGATGGGAGGGATGGGAGCTTTTTCTTGTGAGTCATGCCCTAGTGTTTGTTGCACGGGTGGAGGAGATGGGAGGGATGGGTATGGAGGGGGGGTGAAGGGGGTGGGAATCTCCCATTTTTGCACCTCGGGGATCGAGGATTGGGGGGATGGGGTGGGGTGGGGAGGCGAAATAACCCAATTTGCCTTTAGGGTTCCATCGACCTAATATAAAAGGCAACCCCTCTCTTTCCTTCTCTTCACTTATTCACAAAAATAAACATATATCAAAAGATGATGTCTAAAACATGTAAGAAGAACCATGTAGTGCAATGCAAGAACTAACAACTAACAAGTAAATAAGTAAATGGCGTATAGAAAGCTTTTCCCCCCAACCCATACTTAAACTTTACAGTGTCCTCACTGTATATAAAAAAATTCAGAAGTGAAGTAAAGAGAAAAACTTACTAGAAATAAGTGCAGCAACTCAACATAGGTGCGTCTGTACATTGCCAGCAGTCGACACTGACAGGAGTGGTTGACATCGGCATCAACTTTCTTCAAGTAATGAAGTCGATGTGGTTGCCTTCGTGTGCAGTCGATATTGAGTGGTGTGGTCGACATCGGCAGGTTCCTTTGTTTCTGCAGCTTCAGGGTAATTGAGATCGATCACTGCTGCTCGGTATGGCCTAGGCATGGTCGACATCGAGGTCTTGAGTCAACATTGACTGTCTTTACAACTTCTTTCTTACACCTACAACTTGTTAGCTCACAAAAACAAAAATGTCCAAAGCAAAGTCTATAAAAAACAAAACCAAAAATATCCTAAAAACCAAAACTATTCAAAAATCTTATTTACATGCTCTAGATTTTTAAGTTGCTAGGCCGACTTCTTCCATTCCTTAACCCAAGTAGGGACATATAAGGCCCATGTGGCTTGGGCCTCCTCTTTTGGGCTCTCGAGCTCTGATGTGACCCTCGACGGAGCTCGCTTGTCCGACGATCGGGTTGGAGGTCTAGACACTAGTGTTGGAGCTCCGATGAATGATATTGAAGATGCTATCGAGGAGGAGATTGAAGAGGAACTGCTTTTGCCTCGAGCTACCCGCCGTTGCCGAGAGCTCGAGCTCGTGTACTTGGTCAGTCGGTTCTTGCACTTGAGGATTCACCACCACAGATGATCACCTTATTACAAGTGACCTCCGACTTGGTAACCGTTTGAGACTAGCTTGAAGTTGAACTCGGCCTTGCGTGAAGATTGCTATATGCTTTGCCCACCCAAAATTTTGTCCCACTTAAGCCATCTCACAAGTCCGACTTTTATGAGGCTTTCTTTTATTATTTTTTTTTAAAATTTATTTTCTTATGTTATTTATTTTGTTGCTTTTAATTATGGGCTGCTGAACATCTATATATTGGTATGCTCACATTTTTAAGAAGGAAGTGGAATTTGAGAAAAAACTAAGCTTTGTGCTTCCTTTGTTTCAGGTTAAGAAACAAAATCTATCTTGGTGAGATGCCGGATAAAACCTATTGGTGAGATGCTAAGAGTGATTCCCTAATGAGAGACGACGGAATCAAAGGGTCGGAAACACTCGGAGTGCGAGGCCGAGAGTGCGGAAGATCGAGTGTTGGAGAGAGCTCGGAGTGCGAGGCCGAGAGCGATCTTGCATCACATATCCCTCTACCCCCATCCCCTTCCTTACCACCATTCTAAGGCCTTTCACAACCCCATCTTCACACTCAAATCACCTCCAAAACGTCCCTCCAAAACAACCCCTCAATCCCTCTCAAACGAGCTCCATTCGGAATCGTCTCTACACAGGCGACGTCTCGGTAAAATGTTGTTTTCCGCTTCGTCTGACCTCTGCTTGGCGAGATCTGCCCCAATACGCGACCGCGACTTCAAGATCTACAAAACTAGTACTCGCACGCCCCCAGAAGCTAAGCCAATCGACGGGAAATTGGCATTCTTTGTCGACTGATCTGCTGATCCAGAAATTGTTAACAACTTCCCGACTTCTCGGAACCCTCGTCGCCGGTCCTTTTGCTCGAGCCCGGGCCTGAGTATGTCAAGTGGTATCAGAGCAATGACAAGGGTTCCTCAAGCTTTCGGGGTACGAATTACTATCTCTTTGCTTAATCTTTAATTTTCGCAAAACTTGCTTGATTAGGCCCGAGAGATTGCAATTATTCATCGTCCTCCGATTTCATGGGTCCTGTGTGCGTGTTCTTGTCCCCACTGCATCGTCCTCTTGTTGCTAGTTAAATGATCCAAGATTGTTAATTGTATTGTCCTCTTGTTGCTTTGGTCTTGTTGTCCACCGATCGGCCCCAACCGAAGTAATCAGTTGATCGATTTCTTGTTGCTTGAGTGGCCTAATGGAGCGTTACCAATCAAGTAACGCTGTTGATCTTTGAGCTGCTCCCACTTAATTAGAGAAGGCAGGCAACATTTTGACTTTTGAGGGAATTTTTTATATTTTTTTGTTTGTTTTGTTCATTTAAAAAAAAAACTTACTCGGTTTAGCTTCCAAAAAAAAAAAGAGAGAAAAAAAAAGAAAGGAAAAAAAAGCAAAAAAAAAAAAGAAGAAGGCAAAAAAAAAAATTACGTAGTTACTTGTTAGTTATTTCATTCCTTGCAACTTAATTTTTATTCACTTGCCTTGAATTTATTTTATTTTATTTTACATTGCAATCTCAATCTTTATCCGGGCTCAATCGCTAGTTTTGCATTGCCTAAAGATCATAGCGGGTTTTGGTAAATACTCACCGAAAGGCCCTTGTCTTGTTGCTTGCGAGTTGTTAGCTTATTCATTCAACTAGTGTGTGCTTCGTAGTGGATTTGGTTGTTACTGGTTAACTTTTCCACTATTATTGCTGCTGGGTTGCTATTTTTGCTGGTGGATTTCAGGAGGTTGATTACTATTGTTGGTGCTAGTTGTCGCTTGCTATTATTCAAGTTCTTGAGTGTCGTGCCCCTGCACTGGGAAAAAGGGAGTTGAGAGTGTTGCCTGCTGCAACAGAAAAAGGAGAGGTGAGAGCAGCACTGAGTGGTGTTGGAAAAGGTGAGAGAGAGGATAGAACCATTCAGAGTAAGGAGCGGAGAGCCAAACACCGAGGAGATCTATTGTTACTAACTGCTATTATATCTGTTGTTTGCTCATTTTGCAGGTTCTGAAGACTCATTCCTTTTTAGGAATACATTATAGTGAGGCAAACACTTTAAACACACGAGTGGAGTGTGTGAGAGAGTGTGAGCGTCCACCAGAGTGAGAGAGAGGTTTCTGTTTGCTAATTTGACAAGTTGCTTGATTGTCTGTGGTGATGTCACAGCATTCGGTGAACAGGGAAGGAGGCAGAGTTGACCAAGCTGTCGAAGAGCTAACCCATCGTGTGGACAGGATGGAGCTAGACATTGTAGAGATACTACGACGATTACCTCCGACTCCGGGTGATGCACCAAGTGATCATGGCAGCCATGACGGATGGCGCCACCGCAAGAGGAACCAAGATGGCGGAAGAGGACATAGGGACGGACATCGCCGTCATCGCAACGATCCACGGTCAGATGATGAGAAATCAGATGCATCTAGATTTTCGGAGCGGACTCAAGCTAGGGAGGATCGGTAGGCTAGGAGACGACAAGAGGATGGTCGTCAACGTCGGACCCATGGGGTCAAGGTAAGCATTCCTATTTTTACTGGTGCTGCAGAGCTAGAGGCGTATCAGGATTGGGAGGTCAAAGCTGAACAGGTCTTCTGTTTCCATCGCTATCTAGAGAAGGAGCAAGTGGAGCTCGCTGTCATCCACTTTACTAATTATGCCCTCTCATGGTGGCAAGGAGTACTAGCAGATCGGGCCTACACTCGAGCTCCACTAGTGACGACATGGGGAGAGTTGAAACGTTTGATGTGAGCTCTCTTTATTCCGATGGATCATAGGCAACAACTGTTGCTGAAGATAGAGAAACTGAAACAGGGTCCTCTATCCTCATACGATTACTATAAGGACCTACGTGCCCTTTTGCAGCGATCGGGCACAAGGTATGAGCATTCTTATATTCTTGTTATGTTTCTTGCAGGTCTGAACTCTGATGTGGCTGAGATTGTGTTGCAACTGTGACACACCCATGTGATTGATGCTCTCCATCATGCCACACATGTCTATGAAAACTTCCTCAAAAGGAGGTCTGCAGGGTCCTCAACAAGGCGTTGCACGGGAGCTGAATCTCCTTCAGAACAACCCCGAAGTTACCGTCCCCAACCGCCTAACCCTAATCCTGCATCCCCCTCCACCGTTAGTCCTCCAGCTAACCCGAGCCCTAGTCCTGTCATTCCTAGCCCAACACTTCCACCCCCTCGACCAGAGTCCAGCAGGTCAAAAGAGGTCAAGTGTTACAAGTGCTATGAGATTGGGCATTATGCTAGAGAATGCCCTCACCCACGAAAGGTTCTTCTTAACTCGTTCGGAGAAGTGGTGAGTGAGGTGGAAGGCCTCGATGGCCCTTATGAGCTGCCATTTATGGACGAGGAGGATGAGCTTGTTGGTAGAGCACCAGTTGGTGAGAACTTCGTGGTTAAGATAACTTTGAGCGCCAGTGAGAAGGTGGAGATTGACACCTCTCAGCGAGAGAACTTGTTCAACACTCGATGCACCATCGGAGGTAAGATTTGCACTGTTATTATTGATGGTGGTTCCTGTTATAATATTATTAGCCAGGAAGTTGTGGATCGTTTCTCTCTAACCACCCAGGTACACCCTAGACCCTATACTTTGCAGTGGCTTTACTCAGGTTCACCGTTGAAAGTGAAGAATCAAGCTGAGGTGTCCTTCTCCATTGGCTCTTATACCGATACTATCTTGTGTGATGTGCTACCTATCACCGCTTGTCACTTACTTCTCGGAAGGCCTTGGTAGTATGATCGACGCGTGATGCATGACAGCCTCAGCAATGAGTATTCTTTTGCTTTTGGAGGCAAGAGGGTAATACTTCTACCTCTAACCCCTCAAGAGGTTGTTACTGATTATATTGCTAGGGAACAGCGCCGCCAATCTCACGAGAAGATCAGAAAGGATGCTCAAAAGCAGAAGCTGGAGCAAGGACTGCCCAAGGAACCCCAAAGCTTGCTGGTCACTCGGGTTCAAGATGTACGACATGCTATTAAGGGGGGGGGGGGATGTTTGTTTTCTGTTTGTCTGTACTTCTACTAGTTCTACCTTACATGTTAGTTCTAGTTTATCTTCTGCTGCTACTGTGGAGTTGCCTTCTATCATTTCAGGAGTACTCGAGGAGTTTTATGATGTGCTATCAGATGAGATGCCAACTGGATTGCCTCCACTTAGGGGCATAGAGCATCAGATTGACTTTATGTCGGGTGCTGTTATTCGTAACCGGCCAGCTTACAGGACTAACCCCATGGAGACCAAAGAGTTAAAGTCACAGGTAGAGGCTTTGCTTAGCAAGGGGTATATTGGGAGAGTTTGAGTCCTTGTGCCGTACCAGTTTTGTTGGTACCAAAGAAGGATGGGACTTGGCGCATGTGTGTTGATTGTCAAGCCATCAACCAGATTATAGTTAAGTACCATCATCCCATTCCTCGCTTAGATGACATGTTAGATGAGTTGCATGGTGCTTGTTTCTTTTCTAAGATTGATTTGAGGAGCGGGTACCATCAAATTAGGATGAAGGAAGGTGATGCGTGGAAAACCGCTTTTAAGACCATACGAGTGGTTGGTCATGCCCTTCGAGTTAACTAATGCTCCTAGTACTTTTATGCGCCTGATGAACCATGTTTTGCGTGCATTCTTAGGTCGATTTGTTTTTGTATACTTTGATGATATCCTAGTTTATAGCCAGTCCTTAGAAGAGCATGTTGAACACTTGTGCGCTGTTTTTCTAGTTCTTAAGAAGGAGCACCTGTTTGCTAACTTGAAGAAGTGTCAGTTTTGCTCCGATACTGTCGTCTTTCTTAGTTTTGTTGTAGGTAAGGATGGCTTGCAAGTGGATACAGAGAATATTCGAGCTATTCGAGAGTGGCCTCAGCCAACGTCTGTTACTCAGATACGGAGCTTTCTAGGCTTAGCAGGATTTTACAGCAGGTTCGTCAAGGACTTCAGCAGCATCGCTGCCCCCCTTACAGAGCTCACGAAGAAGGGGGTGTCATTCAAATGGGGTCCAGCACAAGAAGAGGCTTTTGTTACACTTCGGGAGCAGTTGACGAATGCTCTGTTATTGGCACTTCCTGATTTCTCAAAGACTTTTGAGATTGAGTGTGATGCATCTGGGGTTGGTATTGGTGGTGTTTTAATGCAGGAAGGTCGGCCCATCGCTTACTTTAGCGAGAAGCTAGGAGGAGCTGCACAGAATTACTCTAACACTACCTACGGCAAGGAGTTGTATGCCTTGGTCCGTGTTTTACAGACTTGGGCGCATCACTTGTTGCCCCGTGAGTTCATGATATATACTGACCATGAGGCCCTGAAGTATCTACGGAGCCAATCCACCCTTAGCGCTCGTTATGCTAAGTGGATTGAGTTCATCGAGGATTTTCCTTATGTGGTCAAGTAAAAGAAGGGGAAGGATAACATCGTCGCTGATGCCCTCTCTCGTAGGTATTCTCTTCTCTCTACTCTTGTGGCTCATGTTCTTGGCTTTTCTATGCTACTTGATCTCTACTCTGTTGATGCTGATTTTGGGGATATATTCTGTCAATGTGTGCAACTGCTGGTTCCCCTAGTGTTGGTAGTTATTTTGTACAGGATGGTTACTTATTTAGGGCCTCCCGCCTTTGTGTGCCTCGTTGTTCAGTTCGATCATTGCTGGTTATAGAGGCACATGGAGGTGGGCTGATGGGGCATTTTGGGGTTGCTAAGACCTTAAGCATTTTGAAGGATCATCTTTACTGGCCTAAGATGCGATCTGATGTTGAGAAATGTTGTGCTAGTTGTGTTACTTGTGCTAAAGCTAAGTCTAGGTCGAACCCGAATGGCTTATACCTCCCCTTACCTCTAGCTAGTGCCCCATGGGAGGACATTTCTCTAGATTTTATGCTAGGCTTGCCTATGACTAGGAAGGGTCATGATTCTGTCTTTGTTGTGGTGGATCGATTTTCTAAGATGGCCCATTTCATAGCTTGCTCTAGGGCCGATGATGCTTCTCATGTCGCTACTTTATTTTTTGATCATATTGTGAAGCTATATGGGGTGCCTAAATCTATTGTTTCTGATAGGGATTCTAAGTTCCTTATCTACTTCAGGAAGACCTTGTGGGCTAAGCTAGGTACCAAGCTGTTATTTTCTACTTCTAGCCACCCTCAAACAGATGGTCAGACTGAGGTAGTTAATAGGATTTTAGGGGTTTTATTGCGTACTATGCTTGCTACTAACTTGCGCAGGTGGGAGGATTGTTTATCCTATGTCGAGTTTGCTTACAATCGAGCAGTGCATTCCGCCACCAAGATGTCTCCTTTTGAGGTGGTTTATGGTCGAAATCCCCACACACCGTTGGATTTGGCACCGCAGCCCCTATCGTCTCCCGAGGACCTTGCTGGTAAGTCCCGGGTTGAGTTAGTGAATTCTTTGCATGAGCGAGTTCGGCTACAGCTGGAGCGGCGAACTCAACAATATGTGAACTAGGCCAACAAGCATAACAAGGAGCTATTACTGGAGGTTGGAGACTTGGTTTGGGTTCACCTCCGGAAGGATCGATTTCCTGCTTTGCGACAATCTAAGTTGCGGCCAAGAGCTGATGGGCCTTTCATGGTGCTAGAGAAGATTAACGACAATGCATACCGAATTGATCTTCCAAGTGATTATGGTGTTCATGATGTTTTTAATGTTTGTGACTTGGCTCCGTTTCTTGCAGGGGACAACCTACTTGAGGAGCTGACGCATTCGGGGCCGAATCCTTTTCAGGGGGGAGGATGATGTGACCCTCGACGGAGCTAGCTTGTCGGACGATCGGGTTGGAGGTCTAGACACTAGTGTTGGAGCTCCGACGAATGATATTGAAGATGCTATCGAGGAGGAGATTGAAGAGGAACTGCTTTTGCCTCAAGCTACCCCACCGTTGACGAGAGCTCGAGCTCGTCTACTTGGTCAGTTGGTTCTTGCACTTGAGGATTCACCACCACAGATGATCACCTTATTACAAGTGACCTCCGACTTGGTAACCGTTTGAGACTAGCTTGAAGTTGAACTCGGCCTTGCGTGAAGATTGCTATATGCTTTGCCCACCCATAATTTTGTCCCACCTAAGCCATCTCACAAGTCCGACTTTTATGAGGCTTTCTTTTATTGTTTTTTTAATTTATTTTCTTATGTTATTTATTTTGTTGCTTTTAATTATGGGCTGCTGAACATCTATATATTGGTATGCTCACAAGAAGGAAGTGGAATTTGAGAAAAAACTAAGCTTTGTGCTTCCTTTGTTTCAGGTTAAGAAACAAAATCTATCTTGGTGAGATGCCGGATAAAACCTCTTGGTGAGATGCTAAGAGCGATTCCCTAGTGAGAGACGACGGAATCAAAGGGTTGGAAACACTCGGAGTGCGAGGCCGAGAGTGCGGAAGATCGAGTGTTGGAGAGAGCTCGGAGTGCGAGGCCGAGAGCGATCTTGCATCACATATCCATCTACCCCCATCCCCTTCTTTACCACCATTCTAAGGCCTTCCACAAGCCCATCTTCACACTCAAATCACCTCCAAAACGTCCCTCCAAAACAACCCCTCAATCCCTCTCAAACGAGCTCCATTCGGAATCGTCTCTGCACAGGCGACGTCTCGGTAAAACGCTGTTTCCTGCTTCGTCTGACCTCCACTTGATGAGATCTGCCCCAATACATGACTGCGACTTCAAGTTCTACAAAATTAGTACTCGCACGCCCCCAAAAGCCAAGCCAATCGACGAGAAATCGGCATTCTTTTTCGACTAATCTGCTGATCCAGAAATTGTCAACAACTTCCCGACTTCTCGGAACCCTCATCGCCGGTCCTTTTGCTTGAGCCCGGGCCTGAGCACTTGAAGCTCGACCTTGAAGATAACAACTTTCTTGTCCTTCAGCTCTATTTTTCCTGGATAAACACGGTGCGTGGTTACTACTCCACCCTTCCTCTCTCCTGTGTACTTCCGCTTGAATCCCTTAGTGCTTGCTTTGGTCATGAACACTTTGTAGCCATCTTTGTATTCTCTTGATTCTTCATCGTGAATGTTAGTAAGACAGACATACCAAGGCACTCGCTTCATAGGGATAGTCTCAACTGAATCAGGAGGGGAGGGATTCTTACTTGGCCTTACCTCTTCGTGGTTGAACGAAACATCTTCTACTTGGGGGGGGGGGGGGGGGGGGGAGGGGGTCAACATCAACTAATAGGGGTTGACATCGATTGTAAATTTTCCTCCGTCGTGGCTAATGAGGGTGCTGGAGACGATAGAGGCATGTCGATGTCGATAAGTGTGGGTCGACATCGACTGGGATCGGTCGACATCAAGGATGGTAAGTCGACGTCGAGGGGATTGTCTGCGTTGACCCCGTACTTAGCTTTTGGAGTGAATATGGGCTCTTCATTCGTGTTCGACGTCGACTAGGTGTAGTCGACCTCAACCGCTGTCTCAGTAGGGTTCTCGCCTTCTTGATGCCATGTGGCCAAAATGTCCTCCATTTGGGTCTCCATGTCCCTCAACTCTAGCTCCTTTGAGGTCATATTCCTCTTTTTGGGTTCCTCACAAGGGATAACTCTTCCCCTTGCATGTAGCGACTTGACCTCCATCCTATTGAGTTCCTTCATGGTGGGATTAAAGGAAAACTAAATAACCTCATTACCTATTGTAAAAGATAATAGTCCCTTCTTCACGCTGATGTTGGCGTCGGCTGTAGCTAAGAACGACCTACCAAGAATGATAGGATGATGTACATATTTATATCTCCTTTCATTGCATCTTTCGACTCCTTATTTCATTCGATTTTCAAAGAAAAGGTTCAAAAGAATATAAACTTGTGTAAGAATGGGCTAAAATGCAAGAAATAGGGTCTGCACAAGTTTTGAGCTAACCATGCAGGAATTTGAGCGAAATCGGAGTCAAAACGAAGAAGCCAAGTGAAGTTGAGTAGAGGTAGATATCGACCCCTGACATAGATATCGACATCTGGTGTAGATATCGACCTTCAACATAGATATCGACCTCAACATAGACATCAAGTGAAGCTGAGAAGAGGTAGATATCGACCTTATACCCAGATATCGACCCCTGGTGTCGATATCGACCCCCATATCGACCTCAACATAGAAATCGACCAGAGCTGAACAAGTCGAGCAGGAACAGAGACCTCGATATCGACCTCCGGCGTCGATATCGACCCCTTATCTCGACAGAAGATAGACTCGATTTCGAACGCGGATTGGAACTATATCTTCAAGGAGGCACGGATTTATCTCATACCTTCAAGATGGATAGCAGCTGGAGGTTTTACTTATAAGCTTTATTAAGTTATTTAAGTTTTATTAAAATAAAAGACCTATCCTAATTGTTCGGATAGAGTTCATAGTTTAGATAGAAGTTTCACTCCTCGGATAGCGAGGATTAGTAGCCTATAAATAAAGCCTTAGGGGCTGATTTGTTAGATCATCCATTAATCCAATTCAATTAACAAGCAAGCAAGACAATAGAGTTAGAGTTAGAGAGAAGTTTTAGGGTTTGACGTTTGCGAAAGTTGACGTTGAGTTGTAAAGCTTCGGAGTTTATTTTAATGCAAGTTTCTTCCTTTCAAATAACGATGAGTTCCATGATGAGAAGTGAGTAGTTCCCCAAAGCTCTTAGGGTCGGGGTGAGCCCAACGTTAGCCATGCGCGCTTGAGGTAAGTATTTGATGTTGATATCGTTGTGTCTATCTCTCCTCCTACGATTCTATGTTTAGTCCTAATCGAAAGAAAAGGGATTCATGCTAACAACTTGAGTTATAAACATAAAATTTGTAGAGACAATTAGGTTTATTTGCAAGAGTAATCCTAAGAGTTGGTGTACGGCGAAAGCTTGTCCCTCGGGTGAAATAGCGCAATTGTCCGTCTTATTTATCTCATCGCATGCATTGGTTAATGTCGTGGCAAACCCTAATCCTAGGAGTTGCTTTTTAAATAAGTTTATATTCAGTCAAAACCACTGTTATTTCTGTTCATCCCTTCTCATCCATTCTCAAATCTTCGGCCTTTCTTTGGCGACGAAGAAACTAACCCACTGCAGGAAGACATCGATATCGACCCCAGACGGTGATATCGACCACTGAGTTCGTCGACAGTTTTCTGAGTCGTCGACGAACATCGCTGCGGAGTTTGCTGAGCATCGATATCGACCCCAAGCATCGATATCGACCATTCTGTATCGACTGGCAGTCTTCTGAGCCAGTCGATTTCATGACTGACATTGATATCGACCCCTTCAGTCGATATCGACCACTTGTTTTTGTCTTTACAGGTCTTCTGTTGCAGAGAACATCGACAGCCGAGTTCGACATCGAGGCCCAAGGTCGAAATCGAGGCTTCTGGTCGATGTAGACGTGAAATTTCCAATGCTACTAGGATCCTGCTGACACGCCTCCTCGTGGATCGATCCTGACTACCCTTCCACTACAACGGGAGGAAGTCTTGTAATTATTTGCTTAGGCCAGGAGTCGGTTTATGTTTATTACATCTTTATTATTTGTAATTACTTGACATATCAAGCCTCCTGCAACAACATAGGACATAAGGATCCTCCTCCATATCAAGTAAAATAAAATCGATGGGCACAAAGAACTTGCCTACCTTGACTGGGACATCATCAATGATTCATGTGGGCTTCACGAAAGAGTTGTCGGCCATATATAACTTAATATCTATGGGCTCTAAAGCTCCAATGTTTACCTTTGAACAAATTTACAATGACATAAGGCTTACACTAGCCCCTAAATCGCAAAGAGCTAGCTTTCTAGAGATGTTGGCATAGCCCAATGGTGATGGCAAACTTCTCTGAATCACTTCTATTTTCTGGGAAGTCCATCTTGCTGCACTTTTCCGTGATCTCCGCAATTGATTGCTTCTTGCTTAGGATGTCTTTAAGGAACCTCAAATACGATGACATTTTGTGAAGAGCTTCCGTGAAAGGGATGGTGACATTGAGACCTTGAAGCATCTTCACAAAGCGTTGGAACTTCTTATCCGCCAGATCCCTTAAAGTTCTGGAGGGATATGAGAGTGTCTTCTTGATTTTTGGAGTGAAAATATCCTTCGGAGTCGAGGAAGAGTGGTCGACATCGACTGTAAGGGGTCGACGTTGACTAGTATAGTCGACTTCTAGGCATGGCACTGGATGTGGTCGATGTCAATTAAAGGGTGGTCAACGTCGAGGGCAGTATGCTCGACATCGACTGGGTGGTCGACGTTGACTGCTTCTCTAGTAACCTCTTCTTTTAGATTGTGCTCGCGATTTGGCAATTCTCTCCCACTCCTTAGGTGGATGACAACGATGTGTCCGTATGATTGCCCCTTTGGATTTGCCTCTATTTGGCCTAGGAGTGATCCAGTTTGTCTTGGAATATTGGCTACCAATTGACCAGTTGGGTCTTCACGCTCTTTTTTCATACGTCTATTTCACCAAGCCTTGAGTTAATGTCATGTAGTTGGGTGTGGATGGCATTGTTTGATTGTTTATTCTCCACTTAGTTTCTCCACATCTCATCAAGGATGAGTTGCAATTCATCCGTTCTTTCTCTCTCCGGGTGCCCAGGCACTGAATAGAGTGGGGGGTCCCTTTGGTGTTGTTGGGGTTGATGATATCCCTAGTTTCCTTGGTAGCCTCTATGGTTAGGTGCCCTCACAAATCGTGCTTCATTGTGGGTTTCCACCAATTGCACTTGCTCGGTGTAGGGGCAAGTGGTGGTGTTGTGTTTTTTTAGACCTACACTCTATGCAAGCTTGGTTGTTGGACAAGAATCTCACTTGCTTTTGTAGCTGCCGCACTTGGTCCTTCATGAATTGGTCTTTGACCTCCGGATCCACCTCATTTGATGGCTCATATAGTGGCATAGATGGGGCAGACCTCGTGTTAATGGCCACAAGAGTCCCATAAGTGTTGTTAAACTCCACTACCCTCTCGATGGTATCCTAAGCTTGATGTGGTGTAAGCTCGAGATACCTGTAGGTGGTGTAGGTGTTGATCATTTCCCTTGTTGGCACGTCCAGGGCATTGTAGATGATCTCTTGGGTGACATATGACGGCTAGTCATGGGTAGGGTAAGATCTTAGTAAGTCCTTGTATCTCTCCCAGACTTGAGCCAATGTCTCTCCGGGCCTCTGCTTAAAAGACAAAATTTTTTATCTTATTTGCGCCGTCTTGGATGGTGGAAAGAACTTGTTAAGGAATAATCCCCTAAGCTCACCCCACGTGCGGATGGATCGTAGGTCCAAGCTTTCCAACAACTATAGAGCCTTTCCTACAAGCGACCACCTGAAAGCTTTCAAATGCACATATTCAAGATTAACATCGTCAGCAATGGTGTCACAAAGGTCAATATAAGTGGCTATGTGCGCCATAGGACATTCAGTGGCTTTTCCTTTAAAATCATGTCTCCTAATGTTTACAATAAAATTAGTTTTAATTTGAAAGGATACTTCAGGGAGGATTATAGGAGATTCAGGTGCCGCTAGCGTAGGGTTCAAATATTCCTTAGCATTCTAAGGAATCTGGCTTAGTAGCTCCTGGGCTTCTCTCCGGGCTTGGGTTTCGCGGTCAAGCCTTGAATCTAATCTTTGTTGTACCCGAGTGCGTTCGGTGTCCCTTGTGGTAAGCTCTTCAATTTGCTTATGAAGCCTCTTGAGTTCTTGTTGGGTGGTTTCTTCGTTAGCCATGACTTTTTCAAACTTTCGTATAGACGAATGAAGCGTTCCGGTTCTTCTAAAGCTTGAAATTCTGGTGTGCGATCAGCGCCTCACATACATTTTGAAAACAACACTAAAAAGAATGTTAGAAAGACTACAAAGAGCGCGATTAATGGCTTCCCCGATAATAGCGCCAAAATTTAATGTAGGGGAGAATTGAATATGTAAATATAACACATGCAACCCAACTCTATCCTATCAAATAAAATTACAAGACTCCCCCATTGTAGTGGAAGGGAATAAGGATCGATCCACGAGGAAGCGAGTCAGCGGGTCCTTAGTAGTCTTTGCGAAACGTTGTCTGCAGTCGACCAGAACTCCTCGATATCGACAGGAATGGTTGATGTCGAAAGGGGCAGTCGATCTCTTCAGCAAACAACAGGTCTTAGGTTACATCGACGTCGTGCACAACCTGTAAAACAAAACTAAGCAATCGACATCGACTGAGGTAGTCGATGTCGAGTAAACAACAACCGCAGTCGACATAGAAAACCATCGACTTTCACTGAACAGCAACAGAGCAGTCGATATCGACTAGGTCAGTTAATGTCGAGGGTAGCAAATATGAAAACAATAACTTTTTTCGACAAAGAAGGGTCGAAAGAATTGAAAGGATGATATAGAGAAGTAATGATCAGAAAATAACAAGGGTTTCAAGAGCTTGATTTTGGGATTTGTAAACAATTTAACTAAAGCTTCCAAGGTTAGGGTTTACCTAAAAAATAACCATGCATGCAACACACAAGAATCATAGAAAGATCACGTTTTTATCATCGTACGATAGCTTTCACAATCAACAAAGAGAATCATAGAGCCTTTCACATAAAACCTATTTGTTGCTATCGTTTTCATAATTATGGTTTAGTCAACTTTGCAAACAAATCCTAATTACTATCCAAATTCATAAATTAATTCACTTTCACTTCATAAATTGCAAATAAGGAATTTCCATTACTTTCGCAGCGAATTAAGCATGGGGTAGAAGATGATAATCACATAAGAAATCATGAATTTAAGCATACACACATGGCTATTGTCGGGCTCACCCTGACCCCAGAAGTGGGATGACTACTCACGCAACATCATGCAACAAATCATCGTAGACATAAAAGACATAAACTTGAATTAAAATTGAACTTAACTTACAATCGAATCCGTCTCTTCTTCTCTTTCCCACTCGGCTGCTTACTCTCTCTCACTCTAACTATGGCTTGATTTCTCAAGTAATGGATGATTTAAAACCCTAACCCTAGTGGCTTTATTTATAATAGACCTAACTTGCTCTTTAAGCAAATAAAATCCTATCTAATTGGAAAATATAAAATCTCTATCTAAACTAAATCTATCTAAATATGGTCTGATCTCATCATGGAAAGATGGAAGATTTTGTGCCTTGAATAAACCCTTAAAAGATTCGGGCTTCAATCCGTGTCTTCTACGCGTCAGGCCAGTCGATGTCGAGTGGAGCGGTCGACGTCGAGGGCTTCTCTAGGGCACTCGATCTCGAGCAGTGGTCGACATAGGCATTGAATTTTGACTACTCTTCCATCCATTCCAGTAGCTTAATTCTCCACTTTGTTCAGTCGACATCTAGGGGACATGGTCGACATCGAGCTCCTTTTCAACTTGTCTCTTTCCTTGCATTTGCTTCGATTTCTGTTCTGAATTCTACAAAATTGAACAAAAACTTGTGTAGACCTCTATATCTTGCAAATAAGCATTAACTTATACAAATTCATAGCATTCCCATCCCATAATGCATATAAATGATAGAATTCGAAATAAAAGTAAGCATTAAACATGGTCAATTATGTGCATATCAACTTTCATCCCTCAAGTATATTTTTGACCACTTATAATTCCATTTTTCTGGCGATTTCATCATCCTTCTGCCTGAGTTCATTGAATTTGTAGTGTCACTTTACTCTTTTAATCCTTGTGTGGGGGTTTGGGTGAGTTCGTCTAATTTTAGTTTGAGTAGATATATTAGGGTTCGACCTTGCTCTTTTTGGTGATTTCATCCACTAGAATGCATGCTTTAGTTCAACCCAAACTAAATATCAAATCCTCAACCATGGCTTTAGGGAGATGACATTTTCTGATTCAATGTTCATATATGCTCAACCTACTTGCTAAATGTCGAACCTTTTTCTTTCAATGTGCAATGTACATTAGCCCATGTTATGTCGGAGTTTCTTCCCCTTATGTTGCCTATGTCTGTGGATTCTTTGCATCTCCTTACATTACATTGCAACTCCTACAACATGATAATAATGCATTCAGGTTTAGTTATATCTGTTTCTAGTCATCCTACTATGCCAAAAACATTTTATTATGTTGTACCACCCTAGGTGTAACCATAAATTTCAAACACCAACTTACATATCTTCATTTTGCCTTTAAATGTTAGCCATATGTGATCTTCATGTGTATGTCTCTGATGATTGTTTCCTTTCAATGTCTCCCTTTGACTGGAGATTTTCTTACCCCTTTTACTGTTGGTGCAAAGGTATTTTCTTAGGTTAAAAGTGTAGATACTATCTTGTTGAATTCATCCTGTCAAGTATAGACAAACTCCTATCTAGCCTTTATAGCTTTTAAATGGTACTCTTACTTGTAAAGGGTCTTCAAATTCCTACTTAAAATGTAAGAAACTCAAATTATTCAGAGTTTTTAAAATTTGGGATAGTAGAAGTTGGTCGAGAATACCACTCTCCATCTTCTATAATTCTTGCAGCTGCGTCCTTTTTTTTGTATATCATTTGTCTTCCATTAATTGTTTTCCATGTTTTCTTTCAATTTGGCATGTCCCTTGCATATTATCATTTGCCTCTTTACACATGCTTCTCTCAAATTTGTTGGTTATGGTTATGTTATATTTGTTTCTTCTCATGCTAATATGCCAAAAACATTTTATTATGTTGTATCACCCAAGTTGTAACGATAAAATTCAAATATCAACTTCCATATCTTCATTTTGCCTTTGACTGTTGCCCATATGTGATCTTAATCAGCCCGGATACAAACTATTTTTCTTCTCCTATAATTCTTGTTCTGCATTTGCTTTCTTTTTCTCTATCTTTTATATTCCATTAATTGTTTTCCATGTTTTCTTTCCAATTGGCATGTCCCTTGCATATTGGCATTTGCCTCTTCACACTTTTTTCTCTCAAATCTGTTGGTTATGGTTTTGTTATATATGTTTCTTCTCATGCTAATATGCCAAAAACATTTTATTATGCCGTATCACCCAAGTTGTAACCATAACTATTGGGCATATGTGATCCTCATCAGCCCGGATTCAAAATATTTATGTTCTTGCATAATTGGTGTTCTGTAGTTGCCTCTTTTTTTTTATATATCATTTCTGTTCCATTACTTGATTTCCATGTTTTCTTTCGATTTGACATGTCCCTTGCATATTGTCATTTTCCACTTTAAACTTGCTTATCTCAAACTTGTTGGATATGTTTTTTCTTTAACATGGCAATCCTTCTTCAATAATGACAACGTATTCGTATTTATACATTGTGTTGGTCCTATAGTTAATGCTTGTATATATTAATTCAATGAAACACATTGTGCTCGTATTGTGAGTGAAGGTATATACTTCCCCTTGATTGCTTTTGCTTTTCATATTGATGGAGGGAAATTCACCGTTTCACCTCATCAACGAATAATTCCCAAACAAACAAACTAGTATGCAAGTAAGAGGTCGAACCCAAAGAGAACTAAGTATTTCAATTGCAATATGTATTTATCAATATGAAAGGAAAGATGGGATATGAAAGAGAATAAGCAATGAAGAATATTAACAAGAGCGAATAAAAGATAGAAGAAAAGTGGTTTCATCTACGAATTCGCAACATTGGTTGTTTTACTCGATCCTTGAATCAATTTCTAGTTATTCTTTCTCAAGTGATTATTCCGACATTGGTTTAAATAGATTGCTCCTCCTTATGAATATGACAATCCCTTACATTCATATGTAACCTTATCCCTATAGAATTTAACATACAAGCAACACAAATTTCAATGTACTTGGCAGAATGAAAATACCAACCCTCCTAATAAACTAGCATATGTCGATAATTGTCATCTCATCAACCCTAGCAACTTAGAAACTGATATTTAACCAATCTGTCATCTTCCTACACAATGAAGTTCCTCCTAGCGAAATCATGTTATTATGATTGCTACAAAAGGTATAATTATTCTTGCAAATGAATTAAAACCCTAGCAAGATGCAATTCTACAAAGATGGTCAATCAAAGTAAAACTAACAACATGAAATCAGCACAAAGAAAATGAAATCGTTATAGGAATAATATAGAAATCAAGTCTCACGATTCAACCAACCATGTCTCAAATCGTTGGCAAAACCAAACGAGTCCTAATTACTCATAATGTACATGGAATCTCTAATCTTCAATTCTCTAAAAACGTCCCCCCAGGTATTTTCAGACTTAAGTTTATATAGGGGAAAAGAGACCCGAAAACCTTAGATTCTTACCTTAAACGATAAGAAAAAATCTCCTAAATGATAATTAAAAATCCTAAAACTATTAAATCTTAATTTAAATAATAGATAAACCTCAATTTGAATGTATCAACCCATTAGAAATGGATAGAGATAGACTTTCCCACCGAAAAGATATGATTTCTTGCTTTGAACTGATTATCTGCTAACATCATCACTGTCGCGAAAAGCCTTCTCGCCACGGTGATGCATTGTAACTCTCGCAGGCTATCGCTGGGCACTCTCAATGGTGAAATGGGCCTTTTGTCGTGGAGACTCAAGTCTTTCGCCGCGGCAACACTATGTGATCTTCAAGCCATCTTCGCCGATCCTAACCACGGTGACTAGGATCTTTTGCCATGGCGGCTGGTTGCTCTTGCACCTGCGACTAAGAGTTGGGACTTCTATTCTTTGATTTTACTCACCATGGCGATGCCTAGGACTCACGGTCGCGACAAGCTGTATCTCAGCTCCGTTTGTCTCGTCCCTTTCCTTTTCTCTTACTCATTCTTCTTCCTTCTTTATTGATTCCTATAGCTTATTGACTCCCTTTTGGTCTCTTCTAAGCTCTCCATCATGTCGGAACTACGAATATGCATAAACTCAATAAAATAACGTAGTTTTTGAACTTCACCACTAAAAGAGCATAACGTAAAATTAATTATAACACATGACTATATTACAATGAAATGCAACTAAAAACATCTTATAATGCCTATTAAAATATGTATTATCAAACTCCCCCACACTTAAGCTTATATAGGGGAAAAAGAGACTCGAAAACCCTAGATTCTTACCTTAAACGATAACAGAAAATCTCCTAAATGATAATTAAAAATCTAAAAAATATTAAATCCTAATTTAAATAATAGATAAACCTCAATATGAATATATCAACCTATTAGAAATGGACAGACGTTCAGATTGGATAGACTTTCCCACCAAAAAGATACGATTTCTTGCTTTGAACCGATTATCTGCTGGCATTGTCGCTGCCGTGAAAAGCCTTCTCGCCACGACGATGCATTTTAACTCTCGCAAGCTCTTATTAGGCACTCTTCATGGTGAAATGGGCCTTTCGTCGTGTAGACTCAAGTCTTTTGCCGCGGCACCACTGTGTGATCTTCAAGCCATCTTCGCTGCTCCTCACCGCGACGAGTAGGATCTTTCGCCATGGCGACTGGTTGCTCTCGTGCCTGGGACTAAGAGTTGGGACTTCTCTTCTTTGATCCTACTCGCCATGGTGACACCCAGGACTCGCGACCGCGACAAGATGTATCTCAGCTCCTTTTGTCTCGTCCTTTACATCTTGTATTGCTCATTCTTCTTCCTTCTTTCTTGATTCCTACAGCTTCTTGACTCCCTTTTGGTCTCTCCTAAGCTCTCCACCACATTGTAAATACGAATATGCATAAATCCAATAAAATAGCGTAGTTTCTGAACTTCACCACCAAAAGAGCATAATGTGAAATTAACTATAAACATGACTATATTACAATGAAATGCAACTAAAAATATCCTATAATTCCCATTAAAATATGCATTATCACATATCATTTGTGTTCTAATTAATTTTGTTCGATCTCATCTTTGTCAACTTCATCTCTCCCCTGTATATTTTCATGTGCCTGTTTGACAATAGCTATCCCCTTCTCCTGTTTCATTACTGTGATTTTGTATGCATGTCATTACTTGTTCAATACACATTCAGTTTCTTCATGTACCACATGCAATTCAGTCCTTTAATTTTGGTGTCCCCTGCATTGCCCCTATTTATGCCAGAGATCTGTTTGTTGCCGTCGGTGGCAATGTTTAATTCGAACTCCAATGTCAGCCTCCCCAGTAGAGATCTAGACAAATATTGGTGGATAAGGGGTGATAACCCCTATGAGTACCCAGATGACAAGGACGATGCCCGCAACCGCTCCCCTCGTTCGTATGATGATGACATCGACAAGGAGAACTCCCAAGTTGTTGAGCTAATGGACTACACCTCTGAGCTGAAGCAATGCATTCTCTAGATGGAGCATCTTTATCTTGACTGTGAGGAGGACCTCGCCATGTCTGAGGCGTCCAACCACCAATTGGTGGAGAGGCTCGATGCTGTGTGCACCTACCTGTGCTCGAAGTGCGTAGACCATGCTTCCAACCAACAACGGATCAGTGACTTGCTTCGTCAACATCGTTTCTTGGTGGTGAGCATTCTCAGGTTCCTTGTGGTGGTGTTTTGTCAGTCCCTTAACTGATCCCGTGGCAGCATAGAAGAGAATGGTAGTTTATCTTCATTTTATACGAACCAAACTCTAATCAGGCCCCCTTTTGTCGATCTCGCTAGTGGCCAAGACCAACCTGTTTTGTCTGTCTTAAACTTATGTATTTTGCATGTTTTCTATCCTGAATAATGTGATAATGTTTTTCAATCGATGTACATATTTTGGACATTCACTAGGTTAAGAACAACGGGATGTAATTATAACCTGATTTCAGTTTCAAATTTGTTGCTTTGATCAACCTATGCACTTGTTGAGGAACCATTCGATTGTGAATGGCCTCCCCTTGTCCAAAAATAAAGGCAAATTAATGTTTTCCAAAATAACATCATCACATATCCATATGAAAAAAAAATAATGTGTCCAAAACATCATCATCACATGTCATTTCCACAGTCTTCATCTATATACTCTCTCTCGCACACCTCCACAAGCGCTTGTATAAGAGGTTCGCTTTTGCTTTTCATTATCCACCGAAAATTTGTTACCCCAACTATGGTAGCATTCTTGCTTCTCTTCATTGTTTTCTTTACAGTAGCAATATATGTGGCATCTTCCCTTCTGATTGAACTTTTTGCAATGTAGAGGCACTCTTTCTCTATTCGGTTATTCTCAATTATCGCTACACTTTGTAGGTTCGTCGAATATGGCCTCAAATAGTAGAGTGTTATGTTGGAATGATCAGTTGAAGAGGACGCTACTTCATACGGTAATTGTGTATCAACACAAAGTTGACCAAGACCAACCACTGTCTATGCTTGAAATAACATTCCAATTTGTGCAAGCTACTGGTATGCAGTGTCATCCGCACACTCTAAAATACAAGCATCGGGAGATGAAGTCCTACTGGAGGTTGTGGAAACAATGTAAAGATGGTGGGTCAGGGTTTAGTTAGATGCAAAAAGGGATGCATCAATGTGCCGAATGAATGGTGGGACAACAAAATTATGGTATGTGTCGTAACATACCATGTACAATACAATTTTTTGCGTCCTCGATATGGTATCAATTACCTGGACAACTTGTTCCCAATTATGATTTGGTTTTGTAGGAGAATGTACATTTCAGACAATTTTAAAGGAAGGGTATACCATCTGATCTAGAGAAGTTGTTGGACCACGTATATGACAGGGTGGCTGAACAACTGCACGGTGGGGATGACCCTGACTCCGATAATGACTGGTGAAGCTAGAATGTCGTGTGTTCTAACAACCCAAATAATAATATCTCTACCTTCAACCAATAACTAGTATTAGTAGTAGGTAAAGGTCGATCCTACAGAGAGTGTGTGCTAATTTTGGCTAAGCGTAGTATGTAAGCAAGAGAATTGTAACAATAGCAAGAGATATATAAGAGCAATAGTAGTAATGATTTTAATAAGGAAATAATAATGATGATAATATAGCTTCACTTATAATTGCAACATTGATAACTTCATGATCATCAGGTTGTTTTGGTTATGCTTGTTCTATCTTAGTGTCGGTTTGTGCACAGAGTTGTATAGCTTCCTATTTGATCACTATTAAACTCTCTAAACTCTTATATAGGGTTCGAGAAACAATAAGTCCATAATCATCTAATCATGTAACTCATCCGATTCCTGCATAATTTGATGTGTCACCTGGTTGTCAACCCAGTTATCGCTTCCGCTAAGAATAACACTTAATTACCTATCATTACTCTCACATATGCATGATTTCCAACCTGTATGGTCCTCAAGATATGTTTGCTACATTATAGGATTAAGGCCTACAATAGTGGATATAGCCATAATCCATAGCACGTTGTTTATCTATCCTAATGAGAAGTTAAAACGAATAAATATCATAAACATATGGAGAACAAGAGTAATGAATAACCAAATATGCATAAACCATATATTAACTATAAAATAGTGTAGAAACAACCCTCACATATCCTAAACCAATGCATTGAATATAAGCAAAACTATAGAAATAGTTTTTCCAAGCATGGCTTACCGAAAAACTAGAAACAACGAAAGGAAAGAGAGAGATGTGAGAGGTGATGGATGTTGTGTTGAGATGTTTTGTTTTGAGATGTGTGGAATGGCTGAGATGAGAGGGGTATTTATAGTGCTTAGAAACCCTAGGAGTTGGCTAACTTGGTTTAGAAGCAAAGTCCAATAGGCTAGATTCGACTGCTGAGAATCTGTTCAGATACGGGATCAGTGGGTGCCGATGGTTAGTGGTGGGCGTCGACTCAGCGGGTGCTCGAGATCTTCTGTGGGTACTGCTAGATCGGCGGGCGCCGCTAGTGGGCCGTGTGCGCTGCCTTTGCAGAACACTTCTTCTTCATTTCTTCTCGTCTTGGCTTCTCCGCTTCTTCTCTTATCTTCATCCTTGACTCTTCTTAGGCTTCCATAGCTCTAGAGTGTAGCTTTGTTCCTCTCCTTATGCTCAGTTTTGAGAATCTACATAAATAGGCATCAAATGCGTAGATTCTAAACTTTGTAACTTAAGAGACAACGAATACATTTTATGTTAAAAACATGTCTAAATGAAATCCAAACTACTTAAGAAATAACTAAATTGCCTATACAGATCATGCATTATCAACGAAACAACATTTGGATCGAAGGCCATCCGAGACATTCTCGAACAAATGATTTATGACAACCAAGGTGGCCATTAGGAACTACGATCGACTTACATCATTGATATAGTATCCAATTACGTTGTATGCATGATTGGCGTGAACATGTTGTTGTATCCAATTACATCATTGCTTTCGTAGTATTGACTGTCCTGAGTTGCAATTATGTTTGATGCAATGGGTGGAGAAAAGTGGCTAGATGTATATTAAGCAAACCATTGTGAAAATGAGTGGTCGCATATTTAGCCATAAGTCATTTGATTTTAATGCACACTAATTGCCTACTAATTCTACAAAATGGGTGTACTAGTGGGTAGGTAGTTGAATATACACAAGAGTTCCCTACAATATCCCAAAATGAACTCCACTCCCATCATAACACAAAAGCTACCCAACTAACCTATCCATTGTACCCCACAACTGCTATCGGAATTCATGTCCCCTTTCCATAATGTCTATCACGCCGATCGTTCCAAATCTGTTGTGCGATGTAATCCCTAAGGGCCTTCATCCCAGCTAGATGCTCATCATCTGCGTCAGACTCATATAGCGGGTCATCGTGATCGTGGCCTGCATCATCATGGTCATCATAGGCTTTGTCTTCATCATTGTCCTTGTATGGGTGGCCGTCATCTACAAGGGTGCTCTATTAGAAAAGGGGGTCATTATCTTCCATCATTGTTGGATCGTCCGTGGTTTTCCTAATGTAGTTAAGTAGGGTAAAGCATGCTATTATTATGGCCACTTGCTTCATAATAGGATACTTGGTAGCTCTTGAGGACCTTGAAGGACCGCTCAATTGTGCCAGCAAGGAAGAGTGCGCTTTGTTGAACATTTTTTTTTGCTTTCCGGTGCCTCAACAACAAATGTAGGATGATGGTACTTGGTATTGGAGTATGAAATCATGTACCAACACGATCTGGATACCCCTTTTCACACAAGTGTTATTGATCTTTATCAATCGGCTAAGAAAAATGGTGAGTACCTGACGTGCATTTTACATCACTTACAAAAGGGTTGGACACTGACCTAGTAGAGGATGTGGGAAGTTGAACATCAGTGTGCTCAATGCATGATCGAAAACACATGCAACATGAGCACTCCCCTCCCACTCCACGAAGATGAAGGTGAATTGGAGGTCGAAGTCACAAACGACCATGACGTTGAAGGTGCATTCGTACACCTTTCCTGCTATAAAATTGGATCTAATCCCCCTATGGTATGGTGGCTTGTATGTGGGTTCCATTTATGGTGCCAATGCACCCATTGCAATAGAGCTAGTATCGTTAACGATTTACGGGGGTATATCCTTGAAATGGGGATCTCGTGGCTTGATCAAATCCTTCACCAGTCCATAGAACCCATTCGATTTTGCCTCGCAGATGGCCTCAAGAACGTCTCATGTGTCCTAGGAGAAGGTGTAGGTCAACTATTGGAAGAGTTCGCAAGAGTTACGATGGCTTTCACCCCACGCCATTGTGTTGAAGAATATCACAACCTTCTCATACACAAACAGCTGGTTGGTTCCTCGTAGCCCATGCCGATGCTCCAATATTGTGCAAAGATAAATGAACACTTGCTTATCAATTCGAAACGCAATGGTACTGCTCGTTTTTTAGCGGTGGTTGAGGATATCACCAACCCATCGAGCTCTAGTGTAGTCCCCAATGTAGCATGGCACTTTGTAGACATGCTTGTAGTAGTGTTGAACAAAAGGGAGCGATTGTTGTTGCACACGTAGGAACATGGCCATCAAGAATCGTCTTCTTTGACACCGAAATTCTTTTGTGTTAATCGTGTCCTTAGCCCTTGATGTGCGCTCAAATTGCCATATTTTTCATATACTTTTACTTCAATTTCTTCTATATTTTCACGCATATTGGTTGGGAAAGCATAAGATTTGTGTAGTTTATGTTTATTTGCCAATTATAGAGGTCTACACGAGTTATTGCGTTATTTCGCAAAAATTGAGGCAAAATTGGAGCGTTTTGGAGAAGAGAAGAAAAGCTGGAAAATTACTCGAAGTCTACTGAGGAGTTGAAATCGACCAAGTGACTCGAGATCGAGTGGAATTTGAACACCAGAAATTGAGCCAGGAGGAGAACAATGCAACTTGACATAGACTGGTCGATATCGACATAAGCTGGTCGATATCGAGTGCCCCAAATCGAGTAAAAGATAGAGTTCGAGTGCGAATCCGAGGTCGAGTAGAACTAGCTCGAGATAGTAGAGAAGTGGTCGATATCAACTGCCACTAGTCGATATCGAGTGACGCTGCAGACAAATCTGACAGTTTTTGATAAAATCTTATCCCAAGGATTTTACATCTACATCAAGTCGAGATCTTTTATCTTATCTTATCAAACTTACAATCCTTTAGGGTGAATTCATATTTACCTAAAGTGATTTTATTTATTTAATTTATTTAGTTTTATCTTAGGAATAAAGATAGATTTTCTTATCCTTGGATAGCAAGGTTTGAAGTCTATAATTAGAGCCATTAGGGATGAGTTTCAAGCATTCAATTACACAAGCATTCAATTACACACATACAATCGCAGAGAGTTTTAGGATATAGAGAGGCCGAGTGGAGTAGAGGAGAGCGAGAGCGGATTTTGCTTTGTTCAGTTGTACTCTTTCGTTTGCAATTTCAATTCAAGTTTATTTTCCATGATGATGATGATGTCAATGAGGATGAAGCGCGAGTAGTTCCCTTACTTCTAGGGTCGGGGTTAGGCCGACAATAGCCATGTAAGTTTATGAATCAAAGGTATGATTTTTATGCGATTCCGTCTTCTATCCTATATGCATGATTCTTCTACGGAAGTAGTAGGCGATCCTTATTTGCATCATTGAAGCGAAAGCCAATCATATTGTGAATTTTGATTAATTATGAAATTGGATAGTAACTCTTAGGGTTTATGCTAGAGCCTCTAAATCACCTAATTGTTAGTAACAAAAGTTATTTGACGAAAAAGCATTATCTTTCATGAATTTGGCATAAAGCTTATATAGTTATCGTTGTGGCATAAATCCCTAATCTTGGAGGTTTTTTAGTTTATTGCAGTTTATAAAAATATGAGTTTTCATTCTGTCCATCTTTCCCTAATTATTCTTAATTTCTTCGAACTCTTTTCCGATAAAATTTGGTTACGTTTACAGTTTCTGCGAAGACTCGAAATCGACTGCAGAGGTCGATATCGAGTGACTGACCCGATATCGAGTTCTCTACTCGATGTCGACTGTTGCTTTTGTCTTTTGCAGGAATTGGCTGGAAATCGACTGATCTACTCGATATCGAGTGATCTTCTGGAGTCGAAATTGAACGTGATTGCGAGCTTAGGAACTGCTGACATACCTCCTCGTGGATTCGATCCTAAATACCCTACTCCTACATCGGGAGGGATTCTTGTAATTTTATTTTCTTGGACAGGGAGTTGGTTTAGTTTATATTTATTGATATTTATTCAACTAGTTTCCCTCCTAACAAATTTTTGCGCCGTTGCCGGGGAGGCAATCATTCGCGCCCTAAGATTTTACTCATGTTCTTTATAGTGCTGATTTTATAGGTTTATGTGATGCTCTGATCACGAACCTATCTTGGAAAGTCTAGACGAGCCCAAACGTTTCCTCCACCTTCAAAACAAAGCAATCCGAAAGGGCAACTACAGCTGCAGAGAGAGCTCACGTTGATAGATAGGAGGATGCACGTAGACAAGCCCAAGAGAGGCTTCAATATCCGCAGACGGCCAAGCAATACATGCACCCTCCGCTCCACGTTCATGAATCTGCGATTCTCATTCCTCCCTCTAATTATGAAATTAAATTTAACTTCCTTTATGAAATTAAATGCAATTCTTTTGAAGGAAGATCTAATGAATGCCCCTTGCAACATATTTCTACTTTTATGGATTTATGTGAGACTTTCGCCGATGGCGCAAATTTACAATATGTTAGACTAAAATCCTTTCGATGGTCTCTTGCAGGGAAGGCATTGCAATGGCTTGAAAGCTTGGCTCCACGCTCGATGAGGACATGTGCAGAGTTGAAGGATGCGTTCCTAAACAAATTCTTTCCTCCATCTATAATGGCGATGCTGCGACAAAGGATCACGACTTTTAAACAAAAGCCTGGTGAGACATTGGCGTAGGCATGGGAGCGCTTCAAGGACTTATTGCGATCATGCCATACTCATGGGCAACTACCTTATGTCATCCAGAAGATCTTCTACAACTCCTTTGATGCGCCGAATAGGGAGAGAATCAACTCTTAGACCTCATATCGGTACATTGAGCTTACACCAACGGTGGCCTTGGACACAATTGAGAGGCTAGTCAACTTCGACAACACATATGGGACTGTTGTGGCCTATGACTTAAGGCCTGCCCCATCAATGCCACTTTATGAGTCTCCAAAGAAGATCGATCCTGATGTGCGACAATAATTCAACAATGATCAAACACGCTGCCTGCAAAAGCAAGTTAGGTTCCTCTCAAACAACCAAGCTTGCCAAGAATGTGGGTCTACCGGGCACAACACCAACGCATGCCCAAATCTTGAGCAAGTCAACATTGCAGAGACATATGAGGAAGCTATGTGGATGAGAGGCCCCTATGGAGGGGCAATCAGCATCAACAGAGGGATCCCCCACCTTATAGAGCACAAGGGCACCCTGAGCGGGAACCAAGGAAGGATGACCTGCAGATCATCTTAGATGAGATGCGAAGGAACCACATCGAGTTTAAACAAGCCAATAAATCAGTCCATACTCAGTTGCAAGGCATCAACTCTAGGCTCGGGGAGATCGACGTTTGGAAGAAGAACATGGAGACCCAAATGGGTCGGCTGAACATATTCCCAAACCGTCAAGATCACTGCCAGGATCTACTGTGCCCAATCTTAAGGGCAAAACTACTGGACAAATAGCGGCTATGAATCTAAGGAGTGGGCATCAACTATGAACGCCCGAGCAAAAAGCAGAGGAAAAAGCCACAAAAGAGGACTCGATATCGACTAATCCAGTCCATATTGACCGAGATGCAGTCGACGTCGAGTCCCCTTTACTCAATGTCGATCCAGAAGCTGAGCATCACCAGAAATCGACTCCTCCAATCGATATCGACCAGACCTACTCGATATCGACTCAACTCCAGACACAGTAAAGAAGAAGGTGCTGCCATTCCCTAAGAAATCTTTAAAGGACTAAGCGGAAAAGAAGTTTCAGTGATTTGTGAAGATGCTTCAAGGGCTCAATATAACAATTCCATTCACTGAAGCTCTTCATGAGATGCCATGTTATGTAAGGTTCCTCAAAGATATACTAGGTAAGAAGCGATCAATTGCTGAGATCGCAGAGGAGTGTAGTAAGTTGGAGCTACCAAAAAAGAGGGCAGACCCAGGTAGGTTTTCTATCACTATAGGCTTAGGTCAACAACGATTCAATGCATATGTGATTTAGGGGCTAGTGTTAGCGTTATGCCACTAACAATATGGTCAAAGGTAAAGATTGGTGCCCTAGAGCCTGTAGATGCTAAACTCTTTATGGAAAACAACACGGTGGTCATTCCAGCAGGCATGGTGGCTGATGTGCCAGTGCAAGTAGGTAAGTTCTTTGTCCCTGCTGATTTTCTAGTTGTTGATATGGCAGAGGGCCCTTCTTGTCCAAATATTTTAGGAAGGCCCTTCTTAGCAACCGTTGATGCAAATATAAGCGTAAGGAAAGGATTGCTCTCATTCACCATCAGCGATGAAGTAAGAGAGTACGCCTTCAACAAGACGGTGAAGAAGAATGAAGGGCTTATGGAGGTAAAATCAATGAAAGGAGTCTACATCGCATGCGGGGAAGCTAAGGTAAGAAATATGACCCTCGAAGAGTTAGAGAAGAGGGCTATAGAAGCCCAAGTGGAGGAAATCATGGCAATCTTGAACGAAGTAATAAAAGCACCACTCAAAATCGACCCAGGTAACTCGATATCGACTAACAATTTTCAAGATTCTGTGCCAGGTTTTAAGTATAGGGTCGATGTCGGAGCAGACAACTCGAAATCGAGTGCAGCACTCGAAATCGACAAAACATCAAAGCCGACATCGACTGAACCAGAAGCTCAAGGAGAGAAAAGTCACTCGATATCGAGTAACCTTAGTCGAAATCGAGATGAGCATGTCGAGCCGAATTCCTCCACATCGACAGAACCACCAGGAGCAGAAGATAAGTCGATATCGAGTGACATTATTTGATATCGAGTGGACTCATAGACAGAAAAGGAAAGCTCTGAAAAGGTAAGCCAAGGTATGGATTCCTCTTTCTCAATTTCAATAAAGAATTTATCTCTATTTGGGAGAGGTTTGCCTTGGTATGTGCGCTTGTGTAGGGTATCCAGTGATGATCCGAGCAACTACGAAGTAGGAGATAAGGTGTATGTCTCTAAATCAAAGGATCATTGGTTTCCAAGTAGGTTCAAAACAAAGAAGATGGGTCCCTTTACAGTGAACAAGATCCATCCAGGTGGAATGCAACTGCGAGACAAGAATGAAGTGCTATTTGAGGCCCAGGCTACATGGGCTCTGCAGATGCCGCAATAGGAGCATGAAAGAAGAAGTCGGCCTAGCGACTATAAAGTCTAGAGCTTGTAACAAGACCAATAGTTTTTAGGGTTTGAACATGTTGTTTTGAGACTTTATGCTTTGTTTTGCTTTTTGCTTTTTATTTTCTAACGAATTTCAGAAGGATCAGCGCAAAAGACAACTCGAAATCGAGTAAAGTACTCGATATCGACGACACAAGTCAATTTTGAGAAGCTTGTGATCGACATAGGATCACCCTGAAGCTTAGAATCACTAGGAATCGAGTGAAACTGGTCGATATCGACTGGTACACCCGATATCGACTGCCCCTGGAAACGTCTTCGACACCTGATTTTCGCTAATTTTTAGTAAGTTTCTTTCTTAACCCTAGTTTTTATACAGTGAGGACACTCCAATCTTTAAGTATGGGGTGAGGGAAAGGCTTACTTGCATATTTTACACATTTTTTCGCATCTTCCATATTTGTTTTTCATGTTTATGCATACTTTTTTTAGTTACTTTAGAGATCTTTATTTATCTTTATGCATCATAAAAAAAATTCACCCCATCAAAATTTTTGAAAAATTGAATAAGTGTCATGAAAGCTTTTATTGAACTCGACGATGCAAAAGTAGATTCATTAGAGATATAACATGAAATTGCCTAGTAAAGGAAAGTCACAATGAAGTGCAATTTTTTTAGAGAAAACCATGAAAGAGAGGTAAAATTTGAAGTTGCTTTTGACATATGCATGATAAGATGATGGAGGACTTTATATTTTCCATACATGTGCTCAATTTCATATCCTAGCCTTACCTATGCAAATTTGCATTACACAAGCCATATATGAGCCTTACATCATTATTGCTCCACAATACATTACATATTGCCCATTTTATATACCTTATACCCTATCCGGGGACAATGTTGAGAATGGATGTCATATTTGGAGTTGTTATATGGATTTTATGCATATTATATTATTAAAGTTGTTGGCATGAATGAAAGAAATTTTGAATTATGGAAAATTTAATGAGTGAGAAAAAATCCGATCACCTCAGGAGATAAAGGTAGATCGACCCTGCTCGTTGAGATGTTAGTTCAGAGAGATGGGACACAAGGTGAGGAGTCTGAAGTACTAAGTATTCGGGGCCATTCATGACACCCATGTTGGCGACTCGCGAGAAGGCAGTGCTAAGGTTAGAGAGGTAAAAGCATTATAGTGAAAACAAGCATTGAGCGAAGAGCGAAAGGTGAGAAATATTATGAAGAAGGAATGTGGAATGAAAGTTTGGAAAGAAAGTTTATTTCCTCGGATTTAATACCAGATGGCAAAAAATTAGCCCACCTTTAGCCTTTTACCAATCTACTCTTTCATAAGCTTGCAAAAAGTCCTCTTGATTATTAATGCTTTGTCGCGTACAAAATTGTTTTATGCATATAACCCTCCTTTTGTGAGTATGATGTTGCTTTTATTCACAAGCATGGAATGGTTGACATTAGTACCTTTTCGAAGATGACAATTGATTTTAGGGACATATAACAATGAATCTATGATGTTGAGGGTTTAGTTTCTTCCCCTGAATGACCGCTAAAAGTATTGCTTGCTGATGGGGTGTTCTACACTGTAAGAGAAGTGCAATATGCGAGGAAGTACTAAACATTTTTATGGTCAATTTTACGTATGATGACATGAATGACCACACTTCAAATCTATGAAAGTTGCTAAATATCAAATGAACATGAACAAAGTGCATCAGATGGCATAATGAAATGCATGAAAACCATACGGACAAAACGTGGTACAAACATCTCGAAAAGCATAAAAACAAAGCAATTCAAGGTATGTTGTCCCTCAGACCTAAATACAACAGCCAGAACGTATCATAGTATAATGACCAAAGGGCATAATGTAAGGAAAAGCATCTGAAAAGTAAAGTGTTGAATGAGTGAAATTAGCATATATGAGAAACAACCAATGCAAGATCTGGTGCATCAAGGTGTTGGATCCTTAGGGCCTTGTCCATCATCACAAGAGAATAACCATTACAGACATTTCAATCAACCCTCATTGTGCTTGAGCTCAAGGAGGAGGTCCCTTTGATCAGGGTCTCTTAGGAGCTCAACGGTAAAGCACCAAAGGGGCTCTCCCTCTTATAGCAGACCTTTCAAAACCATAGAGTCGATGACCAACACTGCATCTTGCATTGCCATGGTAGGTTTTTTAGATGACACCTTATCTTACTCTAGCATAGCAAGGAACTTTTTGTTGGTGTCCTCAACTATTCTAACTTTCGTAGACTCCTCTTCGCCGAGACATGTGTTGACCTAGAGCCTAATCCTGCAACTTGTTTCAACCTATTGGCATGGAAAGAATTGATGGCAGTGCTTCCTCTTATTGTACTATACCTGCTTGGTGCTCCCTCGCAAATCCCTCTCATCACTTGTTGTTAGGATGAGGCTTTCGCCGCCTAGACTGGAGTCCCAAAGACATCATCGAATTCGACGTCAATGTCCTCGTACTATGAGTTGAGTTTCTCGACATTAATTGCGTCAACATCATCATCATCATCACCATCTTCTCCATCATTTTTATTAGTAGTAGGAGCTGGTGGAGCTTGTGATGCCCGTTGGAAGGGCTCCATAGACAGCACCACACAATACTCGTCGATGGCCACGGTGCAACCGTAAAGTCGCTCCCACATATCCTCCAATTCAGAAGGGACCCCTTTCTTTCTGAACTTTCGATAATCTGTGTCTTCCTTCCCAAGTACGTAAAAGGAAAAACGGAATAATAACTGTCCAATGATAGTTGGTATGGAACGGTGAACAACCATAATACGGGTATGTACATTGTTCCCAAAAAAGGCCTGGGCCTCCCCCTAGACCCTGCCTAGACCCTTGAAGGTCCCCCACCTTTGAGTTTAGTCACCTAGACCCTTGAAGGTCACCCACAAGGTCTTGGCGGCCTTGCGGGTTTGGCGAGTTAGTGAAAAAAACCATTTTGAGGTTTTAACTCCTAAAACCCCTACATGTCGATCTCAATCTTAGTTCTCAACCTCTATACTCTCTCTTACTCTTGATCCCTCACTCCCATAGTCCTCTAACTCGCGACCTAACTCCCATTGTTAACACCTAGACTATTAATGAAAGTTTATTTGTTTATATATGTTATGAATTAAACTTTATTATTTTATATACGTATTGAATATGGCCTAGGATTAAAAATACATATCAAAATAGTAAATCCGCCTAGACCCCGCACAATCCGCCTAGACCCTTGACCCTATCTAGCCGCTGAGCATCCGTCAAGCGTTTTTCGGAACATTGGGTAAGTACCCTAATTTTTTTTATCCCACCAGTTGTCTAGTGCCTTGATGGTTCCCTTCGCTTCATCCTATCCCAGCCTTGTCTTCCTATGTTTTATCACTTTCCAAGCATTGTAGTGTGCCTTCATGTCACTATTTAGGTTCTTCAAGGTGTAAGATTTGCACTTCTTCCATGTAGAAGCCTCGAACTAAGCCATCACATGACCCTATTTAAATTTCTGATCCCTCCCATTTGAACGCTCGTACGAAATCAGTATCTCCGCCAAGGTCTTCATCAACTGGAATGTCCAAAAGAAGGCGGAAGCGTTGGAGACCTTCTCTGAATCTGTGGCCTTCCCCTTTCCTTTTCCCGATCCCTTCCCCTTCCCCTTCGCCATCCCCATCCCTTGAGGAGTGGACTCCATTAGGAACAGAATGATACAACACAGGAAGAAACTGATTTGGGATGTATATGCAATGACAAATGATGATAAATCTGAAGATACATCAGTGACACAACACAAGTGTATGCCATATCAGTGGCACCAAAGACAGTTGATGAATCACAACATATGAAGTTGGAATTGATGAAATTCAGCAGTGGTAAGCATATCAACACAAAATGATATATTTAATACCACAGAACTAGTAGTTAAAGGTTAACCAACAATGTGAAGCCTAATAATCACATGAATATAATTTCAATCAATTGTGAAAGTCTACAAGATGATAGAGTAACAATTACTAAGAAATTGAAGACCATATGAGTGCAAGTTGAAGGTGAACCAACAATGTGAAGCCTAATAATCACATGAACACAATTTATATCAACTGTCAAAGAGTCCAAAATGTCATCAAATGTAGTAGTGGTGTAGTAGATGGTATACAAAAATCTCAATCATAAACCCTAAAATGTATTGACTAGGCGAAGCAACTGTGAAATAAAAAATAGATGATAAATAGAGTCTAAGGAAGAGCCGATTTTATTGTACAAGGTCTGGAAGCAAATCAGACAGGTATAAAAAAAAGCCCTCTAGGAATGTACACCCAATCGATAAATTCAAACACCAAGCAAACCCTAAAACTTTAAAACTTGTATGTTCATGCAAAATAAGCAGGCATTGCACATGTACAAGTGAAATCGATGCCACTTACATGTACGACGTATGGAGCAACGGTAGACACCAACTATTGGAGATGAGAATTGGGGGTGGGTAAGTGGTTGAACGTTGTGCTGGGCGCTGGTGGAACCATCGGAGTATGCAAATAGGGTTGAACACCAAAAAAGTGTTGTCTTTGCAATAGTTGAGGTATATACTATGACAGAAGGGTATGTGTTGGGGGTATTTTCATCATTTTCCATGATATATGTGAGGTCATTTTTGTCTTTTCACTCAATGACATCCCTAAAAAGTGTTGTCTTTAACCAAACACAAATGGGATTATTTTACCCAAATAATCTCCATCTCATCCATCCCTAAAAATAATAAATATCCTCTCCACCCCTAACAATAATCCCCATCCCCAAAAAGTACCCCGTTAGCAAACACACCCTAAAACTCCATTCTCGTTCCTGAGGTAGGGAATCATATCCATATATGCAATGAGGTATAAGAGTGTGGGAGAATAAAAGTTTGTGTAAAAAATATATACTCCATGGTTGCTCGGATAAAGACTAGATTGGCAATAAATACTTTTTTTTAAATAAGCTAATGGTTTGGGCTGGATCAAGCCTGCCTAGACCACCATCCAATAGCATATTATGGATAAGATCCTTAAGTACAGGGTCTTTGATTAGAGCGTCGATGTCAACCATGTGGAGTAGGAACGTAATCCGATTAGTTACCAAGTTAACCTCTCGACAGATGTGAGTTAAAAGAATCTCTTGGAAGCATGAAAGAAAACAAAGGCAATCGAAGATGGGAATTTCAATCTGCTGTGGAGGGTGCTAAAGTCCAAGAATGTTGTTGGTGAATATGAGACAATCATCTTTGAAAGATTCGAGAGTCAAATCAAGGTTGATGGTTTGGCTGATGTTGTGGTGGAGGGCTTGTGATTCTTTAGCAACTACCGACATCTAGCCACGCCTTGAAATTCCCAAAGCCACAACATCACCAACATGGTTTTTTGATAACAAAATATGTAGAAGAGTTTCCAAATTCTAATTCAGAGGCGTCAAAATTGATTTTACTGAAGCCATTTGGGGCTTAATCTATCTATTTTTTTTCCTTTTTCATTGTCTACTATATTGTATGAAATAGAGGAGCAATTCTTCATCATCTCGTGCAATTTTTGTTAGCTTTCAATTTTTTAATGGGTGTTTGATAACTTGTTCCATTAATTTTCCAATATTCATTTCGTTCTGGTTTAAACTAAAATTGTTCCTACAATTCCAAATTGTCCGCTGATATGCGCATATTTCACCATATTTCATGCTTACATCTATTCCGTTTTAATGCATATTTTATACTTTTGGGTTAGGAAAGTAGTGAATTTTTGTAGTTTGAGTTCATTTGCAAGATATAGAGGTCTACAAAAGTTTTGGTTTGATTTTGCAGAAAACAAAGCATTTTAGAGAAGAAACAAGACACTGGACAAGAGCTCGATCTCGAGCAGGCAACTCAATCTCGACACAATAACTCGACATCGACCAAACCACCCGAGGTCGACTGAAGGAGAAAAGACAGATCGAGACCAAATCCAGTTCGACAACAACAAACCAACTCGACTCGACATAGGTCACTCGATATCGACATGTCCACTCGACATCAACTGGAGCAACAGATGCGTGAGACACACGGGTTGGGCCAGATATTTGGAAGATTTTGCTTAGCCACGAAGACATCTATCATCTATCAAGATCTTCTATCATTAGGGTATATTCCAAGCATGTTCGGGAATATTACCTATTTTAATATTTTATTTTAGGATATAATTTAGTTTAGATAGAATTTCCATATACCAAACTAAGTAGGATTAGGACTCCAATCCTTGGCTAGCAAGGGTTAGGAGGCTATAAATAAAGCCCTAGGGGCTGTCTTTATTCATTCAACCAACCAACGATCCTTCGATCACAACAAAAAGAAGAGGCGAGAGAGTAGGAGAGAGAGAAAGAAGAAGGTGGTTGTACGATTAGTTTCTTTTCAAAGTTTAATGAAAAGTTCTTATTTTTATGCAAAGATGTTTTCCCCAATCAGGAGTGAGTAGTCGTCCTACTTCTAGGGTCGGGGTGAGCCCGGCGATAGCCATGTAAGTATGCTTGAATCCTTTATTTGATTTTGCGATTTCATCTTCTACCCCGCACTCAATCCTTTATGCGAATTTATGATCATTCCTTATTTACCTTATATGAAGCGAAAATGGATTATATATGTGAATTTGGATAGTAATTAGGTTTTGCCTACGAAAGTTGACTAAACCCTAATTATGAAAAGGTAGAAACAAATTAGATTTTTATGCGAAAGCCTCTATATTCCTAATTGGTGATGAGAAAAGCTTAATCTTTTATGTGGTTTGAGTAATAATGCATGCATGGTTATCGTTGTGGTGAATCCCTACCTTATGAGCTTTTAGTTATATTAATAAAAAACCCAAAAATATTCTGTCTTTTATTTATTTTATTATTTTCTCTTTTTGTTCGTTATTTGTGTTATTGTCTGTGATTCAACTCGAGATCGACCATCCAACTCGATATCAAGTGCACTACATCGAGGAAACCCTAGTCGACGGTCTTCTGAGTCGACCGAAGCACACTGATCCACTCGAGATCGACCTACCTAGTCGATATCGAGTGCCTCTGTTCTTCTTTGCAGGTTTCACAGATCGACGCAAAGCACTAGGAATCGACTGCTCCTGTCGATATCGACTTCCCAACTCGATATCGAGGCTACTGGTCAACATTACGTAAGAATCACAAAGACTATTCAGGAAATCGCTGACCCGCCTCCTCGTGGATCGATCCTGATTCCCTACTACAGTGGGAGGAAGTCTTGTATTATATCTGCATGGACTAGGATTCAGTTTGATTTATATTTCATATTTATTAGACTCGATTTCCTCCTAATATCCGTCGTATGGTGAGTAGTATTGACTTCTGGTGTTGTCGATTTTACTAAAAATTTAATACATAATATTTTTAGTATTTTGTTTTTAATTTTTGTGTTTTATAGAATCGTTTCGAGGTTTATGTCAATTTTTTTGATAAGAAGGAACGATTATTTGCATTTCATGAATAAGTCTATTGTCATTTCTTGTATATTTTCACATAGAGCACAATTAAGGGGGCGTGGGTTCCATTTATTGCGAGCAATCCATTTTATGTTAATTTTCAAAGAAAGATTTTTTTTTTGTTGTGTGTCTATTTTTCATATACATGTTAAATCACATCAATTTTCACATTCCACTTTGGTAATAAATTACGTTGCACTACCATAACAATCTACAAAATAATAATGCGACAAACGTAGGAAGACATGAAAACACGCCATTACACATGCCTCCTAACTGCGGACAAACGTCGTTAGCTTTCGCCTCTCCCCCAAATTGTAATAATATCCTAACTCAATACTCACCAAAAGATTAGTATAGTAATAAAGTCCGGAGTCGAACCCACAAGGAAAAACAGTTTCACTTATATAATTCTATCGATGACTTCTTATGAAAATAGCAAATAGATTATGACAACTTAATAAAATAGCATAATACAGTAAATAGAATAATGATTACAAAGTATTGATAATAAGATAGAAAAACGTTTCACCTTTAATTCTCGACAATGGTTGAGGTTCAAAATCCTAGGATTGATTTCAATATTATTTATAGAGTTTATGTCGACTAACCTAATATTGATTGTTCCGCAAAGATACAATCTCTTATTCAAGGCGGCATTGCTCAAGAATAGCATTAACGATTCGAGTACTTAAGACCAACTGACACGTGATTCAATGCAATTAGAAAACAAGGGAACAACCCTCTCGGCCCGAACACATCTACTCGACATAGATCAATTGTTGTCATCCACTACAAAGACAAAGAAATATCACTAAAACAATGACTTCATTCGCAATCGAGAAACCAACAACAGATTCATAGCATAGATGCAATTCCTAACATGGTGATCAATCATAGAACTGAACACAAATACATATCAATAAGAACAAGATGATAAATAGACTCAAAAATAAATAATTGAAATCAAATACTCATAATTCATTCAACCATGTCTTCGAATCACATGCGAAACTATGAGTTGCTAAATAGAGTAATGCAAAACCTAAATAGAGTCATGCAAAACCCTAGAGAATAAGATATTAATATAATAATAAAATAGAATCTTCTGACTTAATTCGGCAATCGCTGATACGGAAGACTGGCGGGCACTGGGTGAATAGCGGCGGGCACCGCTCCTCTGGCTCCACAATCCTTCCTTAGCTTCGACGTTGTGCTTCTTTGCTCCCTTGATGCTCCTTCCTTATGCTCCAAAATCAGTCATTTAAGCTCCTTTGAGATCCCATCCAAGCTCGGAATGTAAAACTGCAGAATAAACACTACAAAGGCGTAGATTCCAAACTTGAATACTTCACAAGAAAGATATACAAATAGACTAAAACATATGCAATACCCCTACCTAATTGCAATAAGAACTACCTATAATGCCTATATATAATATGCATTATCAAATCCCCCACACTTAAGCTCTTGCTTGTCCTCAAGCAACCATGAAATATAAACATAATCAATGCATCCCACACGAGATTTCTTTACAATTTTTCCTCATCAAAAGCAACTTCAATCATAGTGCAAATATGAACAAGGCATAAAAACGTCATAACAAGAAATTTAAAAAAATTATCGGATGACGATATCCTTTTCGATTTTACAAATCTAATTGATCGAGAAAGCGAGAGTCGGGGAAACTAACATTCGGGAACTAATTTTGGGATTTGAAATTCGCGTATTCGGGATTTATTCCGGGTATTGTTTTAACCAATTTCACACTCTACCCTCACCCACTCCCTCCTCCCTTGCCCTGCAACCCGAGCACATCCCCTGCCTATTTCACCCCGTCACTTTCACCTGCTCACCATCATTGTCATCATCATCGTTCTTCACCATCACCTTCACCGACTCCATCCCTCACTCTCCCGCTCCGATCGGTGCACCATTCCCGCTCCATTTTCATTCTTCACCAACATCATCGTCGCCACCATTCCAACATAACCGTCTCCTCTTCACCTTCCACCACCGCCACGGCTCCTTCGACACCTCCTCGGAGCAACCAGCAGCAACCGCGGCATCCCTCGGATCCACCAGCAGCAACAGCGGACACCACCGGAGCCGCCACGGAGCCACCGCAACCCATTCCTTTCTAATCTTCGATCAATCGCAAAGCTAACTTCCGGTAAGCGTCCCTCCTTCGTTTTTGATCGAAATTGCTTGCGGTCTTCACCATCACACTCACCCACATCCGGTGTAGGTCCGACTAGCCATTGTGAGCCACCGACGAAACCCAGAACTCCGATCGAGAGCCCCGAAGTCGTGAAAAATCCATCTCGGTGAGCTCCGAATTTATCCTCGTTTTGATTCGTTTCTGAGTCTTTTTCGATGCTTAGACTAGTCGAGAGTGTGTGTGAGCTGAGTGCGGGACAATCGGGTGAGGTCGAGAGCTCCGACGATCGTCGGAGCTCGGTCAGTGTGAGCGAGAGTGCGAGGCGAGGCGACCAACATCGATGAGCAGAGGCGGGAGCGAGAGCAGTGCGAGCGGGTGAGCTTCGATCGTCGAAGATGTCCGGACGTGAGCGAGCACCTTGGGCTGCGAGTCCGAGCGAGCTGGGCGAGCTACGGGGACGAGCGAGAGACGTCGGCTCGAGTGAGTAACAATGGCCGGCGGGAACTTCATTTTGAAATGAAGATGAAGACACGTTGTGGGCCCCTTTACTAATTTGTATATATATAGAGGATAGATCATGTGTAAGCAAGTGTTACTTTGTAATTTGTGAGCAAATCTAGAGCGTCGGATTAAGAAGATCAAACGGATGAGATTAAAAGTAACTTGTGAACAGTAACATTATTCGTAGGTACGAAGTGATTATTCGTATGTACATACATATGAATAATCTTTTGTTACTTACAAATAATTACATTTGTTCATACATACGAATAATTACGTTATTATACATGAATAATAGCTTGGTACCTGCGAATAATTTCTCTGCTCACAAATTACACCGTAAGGGTTGCTTACACGGGATCCAACCTCTCTATATATATATATATATATATATACTATGTGTTATTGGTTTAATCGGTTTGGGGATTTAATATATGGGTTCGGTTCGGGTTTAACTGTTTATTTATTTAATTATTTAAGGGTATATAAAATATTAGAAAATATTATTTGAGGTTTTAAAATATAAAATATTATTTCGGGAGATTTATAAAGGATTGGTTTATTAAACAAAAATGGGTTGGAATTATTTTATAAAGGATTTAGAGATGCTTTGTAAAAGTGTTTAAAGATTTATAATGAACTTGGAAAAGAATTTCAAGGTTGGAAAGTAATCTAAAAAATAAATTTAAAAAGGAATTTAGCGAGTATTTTCAAGGGTCGGAATTCTTAACTGTTTAATTCGGATTTGAAACGGTTTTGAAACTAACTTGGGAATAAGACTGATTCGATGACTAACTAGCATGACGATAGGATCGTTTGTCTAACGGTATGATATGTGTGACTAATAGCATGATATGGTAGTGATTATTAGAATTGATTAAATGTTCGGTATTTATAATGATAATGATATATATCCTTATGGAAAGTATGAGTATGAAATAGTAATATGCGAATCTAGCTAAGTATGATAGGGAGGTTATATTAAGCTGATGAGTTGGCAAGTTATGATGAATGGTATGAGATAAGAGATGGTTGATCGTGATGAACTGAAAGTGTGGTTGATGCGAACTTGTTAATTATCTGCTTGTATGAATGTGTGATATATGTGTTCAGAGTGGCTAGAGACGTATACTCAGTGTATTGTCGTTATGTGCTTAGGTGATACTCTGTGATCGTGACTACTGTGTGTTGGATCCTTCTTTTGCTGATCTTCTAGCCAGGTAAGTACCTTCGGGGCTTACTTTGTAACCAGGATCTCCTGCCTGATGTGTTATATAGTATGTAGGTGTTGCATATGCATAAAAGCATGTCATTTAGTATCATGTTTAGGGATTGCACTTACGAATGAGCATTCTTATTCTGTATGCATTTGAATGCAGAACGGCCGTTATCTGTGAGTCCTAGAGTCGTTGTTAGGGTCATAAGACATCCCAGCTTCATCGGGCGTTGTCCTCCTTGAGTCATATATATATATATATATATATATATATATATATATATATATATATATATATATATATATATATATATATATATATATATATATGATCGAGATCAGGTGAGAAGCGCTCCATCCAGTGAGAAGAAAAGAAGCGTTCTGATTGGTCCACGTGTCCAAAATTGAATTAGAAATATGAGACACGCGAATTACCTCAATTAATTAGTAACACCTACACAAATTAATTAGTAACACTCTACTCTCGCAACTAACACTACGTACATGTTAAAAGTTTTTACATGGACTTTTAAAAATTATTTTTTGGCATTTTCACTTGTTAAAAAAATTTAAAAAATATATTTTTGGGTGTAATTTAATTTTATCTACACATAGACACCCACTTTGTATATGTTTTTTGGAAAAAAAAAGTGGGTCACAAGTTGTAAAAAAGTGGTTCATCAAGTTACCAAGAAGTGGTTCAGCCCTTTTACTCTTAGTGGTTCAGCTCTTTTACTCTTAGTGGTTCAACCCTTTTACTTTTAGTGGTTCATTCCTTTTATTCATAGTGGTTCAACCCTTTTACTCGTGTGGTTCAGCCCTTTTAGTCACTATATCACTCTCTATTTAGTCACTGAACCACTCTCTATTTAGTCACTGAACCACTCTCTATTCAGAGACTAAATAGAGAGTGGTTCAGAGACTAAGTAGAGAGTGGTTCGGTGACTAAATAGAGAGTGGTTCAGAGACTAAATAGAGAGTGGTTCAGAGACTAAATAGAGAGTGGTTCAGTGACTAAATAGAGATTGGTTCAGTGACTAAATAGAGAGTGGTTCAGAGACTAAATAGAGAGTGGTTCAGTGACTAAATAGAGAGGTTCAGAGACTAAATAGAGAGTGCTTCATTGACTAAATAGAGAGTGGTTCAGTGACTAAATAGAGAGGTTCAGAGACTAAATAGAGAGTGGTTCATTGACTAAATAGAGAGTGGTTCAGTGACTAAATAGAGAGTGGTTCAGTGACTAAATAGAGAGTGGTTCAGAGACTAAATAGAGAGTGGTTCAGTGACTAAATAGAGAGTGGTTCAGAGACTAAATAGAGAGTGGTTCATTGACTAAATAGAGAGTGGTTCAGTGACTAAATAGAAAGTGGTTCAGAGACTAAATAGAGAGTGGTTCAGAGACTAAATAGAGAGTGGTTCAGTGACTAAATAGAGAGTGGTTCAGAGACTAAATAGAGAGTGGTTCAGTGAATAAATAGAGAGGTTCAGAGACTAAATAGAGAGTGGTTCATTGACTAAATAGAGAGTGGTTCAGTGACTAAATAGAGAGTGGTTCAGTGACTAAATAGAGAGTGGTTCAGAGACTAAGTAGAGAGTGGTTCAGTGACTAAATGGAGAGTGGTTCAGAGACTAAATAGAGAGTGGTTCAGAGACTAAATAGAAAGTGGTTCAGTGACTAAATAGAGATTGGTTCAGTGACTAAATAGAGAGTGGTTCAGAGACTAAATAGAGAGTGGTTCAGTGACTAAATAGAGAGGTTCAGAGACTAAATAGAGAGTGGTTCATTGACTAAATAGAGAGTGGTTCAGTGACTAAATAGAGAGTGGTTCAGTGACTAAATAGTGAGTGGTTCAGTGACTAAATAGAGAGTGGTTCAGTGAGAGTAAAAGGGTTGAACCACTAAGAGTAAAAAGGGCTGAACCACTATGAATAAAAGGGCTGAACCACTAAGAGTAAAAGGGCTGAACCACTTCTTGGTAACTTCATGAACCACTTCTTTATAGTTTGTGAACCACATTTTTTTTTCAACAAAACATATACAAAGTGGGTGTCTATGTGTAGATAAAATTAAAATACACCCAAAAATATATTTTTTATATTTTTTTAACAAGTGAAAATGGCAAAAAATAATTTTTAAAAGTCCATGTAAACACTTTTAACATGTACGTACAATGTGTTGATTGGCACGTGCAATTAATTAGTGTTACTTGTGAGAGTAGGGTGTTACTAATTAATTTGGGTAGGTGTTACTAATTAATTGGGGTAATCCGCGTGTCTCCTATTTCTAATGCAATTTTGGACACGTGAACCAATCAAATTACTTCTTTCCTTCTCACCGGTTCAGCGCTTCTCACCTGAACCCGACCCTATATATATATATATATATATATATATATATATATATATATATATATATATATATATATATATCATGAGATACGAGATGAGATGAGATACGATATGATGATGAAATGTGATATGCTATAGCATCGAACTGGCCAGTCTCCACCCTATCTGGAAGGGGGGTGGTGGTAGAAGAGGGATATACCACTTGGTATTCTTTGTTAAGACCTTACTTCATATTATGTATATAGGAATTAGGAGCATGATAGAGTGGTTAATATTTTAGTACTGCATGAAGGCATCCTTTATTCTAGGTATAGGCGTATTATATGCCCTCAGCGCGGTCAGAGGACCCGCAGGCAAACACTTGGCCTGACTTTGTGGTATAGTTTCAGGTACCCATTCCACTGCCTGATTTCGTGCTGTTATGATGGGGTCCATTCATATGGCGGAGAGTGAGTGTTTGAACCATGACTTCACCAAATTTATACTTTTGGGATTTCTTCCTACTTATACTCTGTTTTGACACGGCTCTGCCGCGTCACTGGTTGTATCGTTTTCAGAACTTATATCTTTTGCATGATAAAGGTTTTTCACGTTGTAGACTTAGGACAGGTACAGGGGTTTACCCCGGGGTCTCCAGCTGTTCAACCTGTACTCGGGGCGCAAGATCCCAACGAGGGGTCTCATCACTCGAAACGTAACTCGGGAATCATAATCCCGAGCCGTTACAAAGGTGGTATCAGAGCGAGGTTTCGCAATCCGAGTACAATAGGTTGAAGATGGTTTTGAAAATCGCCCAATGATTTCAAATGGTTTTGGAAAATGTTTAAAGGGAAAATGAATTTAATTGGACTTAAAACCTAAATCAATAAAGGGGAAACAGTCTCGTGGGTAGAGACCAAAGTGATAGAGCTCCCTTATGGATGTAGAACTCGGGGAATGGTAGGCAAAATACTAGCTTTTATTTACAGATGGGCCTAGAAGACTCCAAGGAACACCACGGAGGTTGGAGTGTCGAGTTAGGAGGCCGTGAGGTTCTTGCCCCTCCGGTCAGCCGTCCCTCGAAGGAAGGCATAGATCGTCTCTATGATTGTATGCGTTATATCCAATTGAGCCCGAGGGTGATCCTCCTCGAAGAGGATCATATTAATCTTGTTGAGTGCTATTGTCCATAGGATAGCAAACTAACCGGTATGCCTTAACTAGAATCATGTATTAAATGTGTAAAGGGGATAGCGGGAGGAAACCTTGACCTTGTGTAATTGGAATACATGTCTTGTCGGAATAACCCTTCCATAACTCAACCCCTTTGATGATTCCGATTTCGTCATCCGTCCCCCCAAAATATCTAGGCATGTTAGCAAGGGTCGAGAAGCATCCGCTCTCACCGTTTCGAGTCTTGTTTCGTATCCCACCATCGATGCTTCTATCGAGTCTCGTACCTGAGGTTGGGCTCTTCCACAGGAAATTTGGGTCGGTCAACTAATTATCTTTGGAAATCGTGTCAGATGTGAGGGTTACTTGAGTATGATAGTGGGGGTGAGGATTTAAATCGTTTCGAGATAGAAGTGAGTTGTCTTATGGAGCCATCCCTTTCGATACTCGTAATGCCCAACCATGTCTTCTTACCACAAGAGTCTAAACACGAGTTCTACCCTCGCCTCTTGAAAACAGTGTGAGTGCCCTTGTGTCCTACCCAGGGAGTCATACTAGTGCCCCACGGGGAAATGGGGTGATGAGTCGGTGAATGGCCTTGGAGAATTCTGTCGGTTATAGTCGTAGCCATTCTTGTGGTTACATGACATAGTATAGTGGTGTATTTCAACATGATTTGCCTGATATCTTGCACGGTTGCTCTTATGAGATGTATGTGTCATATGTATGGAACTTCCATGATTATTTTCATCCCATGAATTAGGCCCATGATAGTGTGGTCAACCCTCGTTGTATGTTTAATATATGAGATGACTGTCCTAGCATGTTGAATTAATCTAATTAGACCATGTTGACTGTGTACATGTTTAATGAGCAATTCTAGTATCATGTAGGACATATGTCTCCCATTTATAGGCCCTCGTATGACTATGTGCCATCCTTGTCTTACGATGTGAATATGGATGTATGTGATGCGATAGGTACCTCATAGCGTGTTGCCTTGGCCCCATGATATTACGACCTGCTTATGTGTATCTAATTGAGTGGTAAGTCATGTATATAATGTCCTTGGATGTTGCTAAAACTAGTGCAACTTATGCCACACATGTCCCATGTCCGTTCATGCCTGTATGTTCTTAGTATATCAAGCATGATTAGTGAATGAAATGATAGGTTGCTAGCTTCTTCTGTGAATGTGTAAAGTGGATGATATGAACATGTTATGAATGCATAGATCGCTACTTCTCGAGATAGGTGCATGTTAGTGTGGAATGATGTGATGATATTCGTGATTATTATGTGTTTGAGTGCCACAGTTATAACTTCATGGAATACCCTAAGGGCATCGTTGTAACTCTCGGGTTGGGATCTTGTCTCTGGTCTTGTTGTCTCTAGTCGTGGTCCATGTCTGAATCCTTATGGAAGTCATGTTGTCCTCCCTTGTCTCTCCCCTATCTCCGTAACTTTTAAACTTTGCGCTTCCTTCATGAGCGTCGACATAGATGAAAGAACGAATGGCCAGATGGCACCGGAGTGGCACAACGGAAGCATGACGAGTCCATGTCCCATAGACTCCAGGAACGACATCACCGATGGAAAAATGAATGAACATGCTCGAAGATGGCAACCGTGAACAAGATCCTTCCAACTGACTCGAGGAAGAGCATCCTTAATTCAATTGCAGTGCTTCTATACTAATCGGAATTGATGTTGTGCGATATGCCTAGAACTGACCTAATTGAGTATGTGATGATGAATGTGCTGAACTGGTAGTGAATGATTGCCTGACTGACTTATTCCTATGATGATGTGCCTTGGTGCTTAGTATTTTGACTCGCTAGTAAGAAAGATATATACGTCCCATATGTTGATGGTGCTTCCGTCTTGAGTATGAGTCGTGAGATTCTTCGATAAGCTGGGTCGAAAAGTGACAGGTAGATTGAGGTCTTTAGATCTAGTCGTTGGTCGTGTGAGGTGGAGTACGAGAAGAATATGTTTGCTTAAGTAGAGCCGAGCGAGTTTTAAGACTCGTAGGAGATAGTGGTTAGCAGGGTTATCGGATGAGCTTCCACATGGGTCTTAGAGCGGGGATTTGGGTTAGGATGGCGAGGTTTCGAGGGAGAGGTTGCAGTTAGCGGAGGTAGTTTAAGTAGGCAAAATGTATGGGTGGTACATGTGAGTAGCGTAGGAGGGTAGTTGGTTGTAGGCTTGACTAGTTCATTAGGGTAATCTTGAGAGTGGGTGTGAGTATAGGTAGTTAGCATAGTTCTTAAGTTGGTTAGGTAAGCTAGGAGTTGATCGAGGAGCTTTTATAAGGGAAATATTGTTGGATACGTTAATGTGCTAAGGGTGGTGTCTAGGTAGTCTAGGAGCGGACGTTGGAGAGCATGAAGGATGATCGACCAAGGAATTTGTGAGAAATCGTAGAATTTGGGACTAGGCTATATGTGTTGTGGATGGGAACGATTTGGGTAAGGGATGAGGTTAAGGAATTGTTAAAGATGAGTAGTACAAGGTTGCTTCGGAAAATATAGACGTTGTGGGATTAGGTTTTGCGATCTCGGGACGGTATATGAGATGAGTATTTATGGCTGATTAGGTAAGATTGGGAATATTTGGCAAAACTGAAAGTGGAGGAATTCTAGATGCGTTCTTGGAGGATTTTTGTATAGAGAAGGAATCGAGATTGACGGGTGGAAATTGTTTTTGCTATGGAGGTACTTAAGTATGTGAGTAGAATCTTCGAGGAAAGGTTGGCAGCTAGGAGAGAATATCGATGAGATTGCTAGAAGGACTAAATGCTTGAGGTTCGAGATAGGGAAGTTTTGAGTAATGGATATGGGAAGTAGGCAAGATGGACGATATTGGGTATACAGAAGGGTAGAGGATTTTAGAAGGTTGGTGAAATTAGGAAATTGAAGAAATGAGGAACTAGAGTAGGACTGCTTGAGGAGTCACGGTTGGTCAAGGTTTAGTGAAGTCTGGAGTGGGGGAATTTAGGCTAGTGGCAGGTGAATTCTCATGTTCTTTTGGGAGGGGGGGGATTACATTGTTATGGTTTGGATCGATTGTGTCTTGAGAGCTAGATTGGTAGCATGTGTCGTGGGTTACCTGGGGTAGACGCGGGTGATTGTGGTTGGGAGTTAGTGCTAGATGGTCTTCTGCGTTAGAGCTTGTTGGGGAGTGGGCTACTGAGTAGATGATAGTGAGATAAGATGCTTGTGTTGTTCGGGGTAAGAGAGTGGATGAGGAGGTGGACCCTTTTTCAGGAACGTCGAGGATATAGGGGTGAGGATGTCATATGTAAAGCTGGTTAGTAGGAGCTGGAGTCTTAGAGATGGATGATTTGGTGAGAGTGCTTAGTGGAGTGGGAAGTGTGATCAGAGTAGCAAGGTGATTCGAGATGTCTCTTGAGAAATGATAGTCAGATGGATGCTTGAGAGCCTAGGAAGAGTAAGTGAGATTGTTAAGGGACACCTAGATCGATTGTGATAGAGGTTTAGTTGTGGATTGGAGTTTGAGATAGTGAGATCAGATTCGACTATTGAGGCGACTTGAGTTGAGATTCCTCTTTAAGGGTGGTGATGAGTCTGGTAGGAAACCCTAAGATAAGGTTATGCTTGATAGGGAGTCTTGGTAGATGGTCGAGGTGTGGAGCTTGGCGAAAAAGGGAATTGTGGTGATTGAGAACCCCGGTATATGGGTTTTAGATGGCTGGATGGCTTAAAAGTTGAGATACGTAGTAATTGGCTTGAGATGAGGTATTGAATTGCTGATAGTTGTGCGGCTAGGAAATTCGTATATGAGTAATGCAATTATAGTTAGACCTAGGGTGTGTATGGGTGCTTGTTTTAGTAGTTTATAAACTACTAAAATAAAGAGCTTAAATTATTAGTTGTGTATGGGGTTGTTTATTTGTGGGGTTTTAGTTAAAATTGGGGGTTTAAAAATAAGTCACATTTGATAGCTTTTTTTGTGTTTTTGGGGTTTATTTGATTTGAAAATACAATTTTACCCCTAATAACAACCAAATAAACAGTTTTTCATCTCATACGGGGTTTATATTTCACACAAAATTTCAACCTTATTTGAGGTTAAATTTTGAACTTTAACCTGTTTATAAATTTTAGTCATTTTTTCAACCCCGACCCATACGGACCCCTAATATTGGATTTGAGTTGGTAGACCTAAGTGAGGTTAATCTTAATGCGAAAGATGATGGATAGTGGTCGTGTCTTGTTACAGTTGGTAATTATAGGCGAGTGTTCCCGAGGATGTAATATATGGTTACGTAGTACTTGGGACCGAATGTTGTGCAATTCTATGCTATAGGCAATGTTGACTCTCTGATGTATTTCCATTGACAATAATACTAACATAGTTCCTACTTGAACCTGATGGAATGCCGAGGTGCCACGGTACTTGTATGACTCTGACAATTAGTGCAGATATGATGTGATCTATCTGAGTGTGATGACGTATAACTTTTGTGGTGTGATGTGATCCTACTATGTGTGATAATGTGCTAGTTGTGTTGTGGTGCGTGATTATTATCGATGAAACTGCGGAATGCTAGTGAACATGCTATATGATTGTGATATTTTATGATGTTTTGAAGCTGAAGTTATTAGAATTTGATTTTGACGTGTAACCTAGGAAGAAAATATGGGATTAACCCTTAGAGGTGGATAGTAGGATGATTGAAAGGTTGAGAATGATTTGACTAACGTCGAACTTGATGTTTTGGAATGGTGCTTTAAAAAGAGTTAATTTGGATATTTGAGGAAACTAAAATAGCCCGAGCTTTTTATTGTAACGCCCCGTGAAGTGGATACAAGCATTCTAGGGGTGCACCTATAAGTTGCTTGCTAAGACCTAGTGGGACGCTATAATGCTTTTGAGTTATGATATGGCCGAGAAGTCGGAATGAGGATGTGGTAGGGGCCCATATTACATTCTTGCTATGACCTATTGGGGATATTATGATCGCGGCACGATATTATGGGATCTCATGGGGGTACTTATGAGGTACTTACGGGATCCATGGCCTGCTCCTTGGACTCACCAATTTCAATCTTCATCCCCTGTTTTAAAATGATTTTAGTCTCGGGGACGAGACTTGTTTTAGAGGTGGATGATGTAAATGCTCGGATTTTTGAATCCTAATTTTTTTCGGAAAAAGGAAATTAAAAATGAATTTAAATCGAATTTAAAACTAGTCTAGCGGATTCCCACCTAAATTTAGTATTTGACAAATGATTCCATCCTTTTACCTCAAGAAATTTAAAATAATTATCGGATGATGATATCCTTTTCGATTTTACAAATCAAATTTAAAATAATTATCGGGAACTAATTTTGGGATTCAAAATTAGCGTATTCGGGATTTATTCCGGGTATTGTTTTAACCAATTTCACACTCTACCCTCACCCACTCCCTCCTCCCTTGCCCTGCAACCCGAGCCCATCCCCTGCCTATTTTACCCCGTCACTTTCACCTGCTCACCATCACTGTCATCATCACCGTTCTTCACCATCACCTTCACCGACTCCCTCCCTCACTCTCCCGCTCCCATCGGTGCACCATTCCTGCTCCATTTTCATTTTTCACCAACATCATCGTCGCCACCATTCCATCACCACCGTCTCCTCTTCACCTTCCATCACCACCGCGGCTCCTTCGACACCTCCTCAGAGCAACCAGCAGCAACCGCGGCATCCCTCAGAGCCACCAGCAGCAACAACGGACACCACCGGAGCCGCCACGGAGCCACCGTAGCCCATTCCTTTCTAATCTTCGATCAATCGCGAAGCTAACTTCCGGTAAGCGTCCCTCCTTCGTTTGTTTTATCGAAATTGCTTGCGGTCTTCACCATCACACTCACCCACATCCGGTGTAGGGCCGACAAGCCATCGCGAGCCACCGACGAAGCCTAGAACTCCGATCGAGAGCCCCGAAGTTGCGAAAAATCCATCTCGGTGAGTTCCGAATTTATCCTCATTTCGATTCGTTTTTGAGTCTTTTTCGATGCTTAGACTAGTCGAGAGTGTGCGTGAGCTGAGTGCGGGACAATCGGGTGAGGTCGAGAGCTCTGACGATCATCGGAGCTCGGTCGGCGTGAGCGAGAGCGCGAGGCGAGGCGACCAACGGCGTTGAGCAGAGGCGGGAGCGAGAGCAGTGCGAGTGGGTGAGCTTCGATGGTCGAAGATGTCCGGACGTGAGCGAGCACCTTGGGCCGCGAGTCCGAGCGAGCTGGGCGAGCTATGGGGACGAGCGAGAGACTTCGGCTCGAGTGAGTAACAATGGCCGGCGGGAACTTCATTTTGAAATGAAGATGAAGACATGTTGTGGGCCCCTTTACTAATTTGTATATATATATACTACATGTTATTGGTTTAATCGGTTCGGGGATTTAATATATGGGTTCGGTTCGGGTTTATCTGTTTATTTATTTAATTATTTAAGGGTATATAAAATATTAGAAAATATTATTTGAGGTTTTAAAATATAAAATATTATTTCGGGAGATTTATAAAGGATTGGTTTATTAAACAAAAATGGGTTGGAATTATTTTATAAAGGATTTAGAGATGCTTTGTAAAAGTGTTTAATAAATGGTTTTTTTTAAATATAACATTATTTGGACTTAAAGATTTATAATGAATTTGGAAAAGAATTTCAAGGATGGAAAGTAATCTAAAAAATAAATTTAAAAAGGAATTTAGCGAGTATTTTCAAGGGTCGGAATTCTTAACTGTTTAATTCGGATTTGAAACGGTTTTGAAACTAACTTGGGAATAAGACTGATTCGATGACTAACTAGCATGACGACATGATTGTTTGTCTAACGGTATGATATGTGTGACTAATAGCATGATATTGTAGTGATTATTAGAAGTGATTAAATGTTCGGTATTTACAATGATAATGATATATATCCTTATGGAAAGTATGAGTATGAAATAGTAATATGCGAATCTGGCTAAGTATGATAGGGAGGTTATATTAAGCTGATGAGTTGGCAAGTTATGATGAATGGTATGAGATAAGAGATGGTTGATCGTGATGAACTGAAAGTGTGGTTGATGCGAACTTGTTAATTATCTGCTATTATGAATGTGTGATATATGTGTTCAGAGTGGCTAGAGACGTATACTCAGTGTATTGTCGTTATGTGCTTAGGTGATACTCTGTGATCGTGACTACTGTGTGTTGGATCCTTCTTTTGCTGATCTTCTAGCCAGGTAAGTACCTCCAGGGCTTACTCAGTAACCAGGATCTCCTGCCTGATGTGTCATATAGTATGTAGGTGTTGCATATGCATAAAAGCATGTCATGTAGTATCATGCTTACGAATTGCACTTACGAATGAGCATTCTTATTTTGTATGTTTTTGAATGCAGAACGACCATTATCTGTGAGTCCTAGAGTCGTTGTTAGGGTCATAGGACAGCCCAGCTTCATCGGGCGTTGTCCTCCTTGAGTCATTTATATATATATATCATGAGATACGAGATGAGCTGAGATACGATATGATGATGAAATGTGATATGCTATAGCATCGAACTGACCAGTCTCCACCCTATCTAGAAGGGGGGTGGTGGTAGAAGAGGGATATACCACTTGATATTCTTTGTTAAGGCCTTACTTCATATTATGCATATATGAATTAGGAGCATGATAGAGTGGTTAATATTTCAGTACTGCATGAAGGCATCCTTTATTCTAGGTATAGGCGTATTATATGCCCTCAGCGCGGTCAGAGGACCCGCAGGCGAACACTTGGCCTGACTTTGTGGTATAGTTTCAGGTACCCGTTCCACTGCCTGATTTCGTGCTGTTATGACGGGGTCCATTCATATGGCGGAGAGTGAGTGTTTGAACCATGACTTCACCAAATTTATACTTTTGGGATTTCTTCCTACTTATACTCTGTTTTGACATGGCTCTGCTGCGTCACTGGTTGTATCATTTTCAGAACTTATATCCTTTGCATGATAAAGGTTTTGTGCGTTGTAGACTTAGGACAGGTACAAGGGTTTACCCCGGGGTCTCCAGCTGTCCTTCCAGATTTGGGTGCGAAATCCCACTTTAAACTACAAATCTTCGGCTTCAAACCTTCAACCCGTACTCGGCGCACAAGATCCCAACGAGGGGTCTCATCCCTCCAAACGTAACTCAGGAATCATAATCCCGGGTGGTTACATTGGTAAAAACATAAGGGCAAGGAACTGTATTTTGTCATGTGGTGCTATTAATTCCGAGAAAAGAAGATTCCTAAAAAAACTCCCAACATTACACAAACCAACTCAAAAATACATCAAGCTCACAATGTAACACAACTCTCAACATATAGCAATATGCTTATAAACTCTGAAAAATATATCATTAAACTCCAACAATCTCAAATATCTCAAATATGCTTAAATATGCATATACAACATCCATCTCATATAATTCTCAACCAAACATCCATCCAACTCCTCATATGCAAAAATAGATAAAATGACTCTTTTTATTCATTTTTTTTTTCAAATGCCTCTTTTTTTTCCTTTCTTTTTTCTTTTTTTTTTCGGCATTTCCCTTTTTTCGGGTTTTGTATTTTTACTAACAAATAAATTCAAACATGATACATGAATTGAATATAAAGACTTAAATATAACTAAAACATAAATAAACTCAAAATAAATAACAACTATGAATTAAAAATGAAACATAAAACTTAAAGCACGAACTAAACTAAATGAACTAAACTACATAAACCACTCCCCCCATGCTTAAATGTTGCATCGTCCTCATTGCATAAACAACAAGAACAGTGAAAATAAAAGTGAGGGTGAAGGAAGCAAGTAACTAACCTATCAATATGAAGATGGGGTCTGGGGTTCAGACTGCTGACGAAGGCTATCCAATATGAGCAGTAGCAATGTCTGAAGACCAATAATCTTTGCAGAAATACTCGTGAGCTTGTCTTTATTCCTCATTTCCAAATCCAAGAATCGACGCTCAAGATTATCCAAAGCAGCATAGACAGGGTTAGCGTCTTCCACTACCAAAAATGCAGGAAATAGCCACGGACAAGCCACGAATGATCATGGCTAAACAGTTTAGCGATGGGTATAGCTACGAATTTTACGTTCGTTTCCATTCATGGCTATATGCCTCATCGCTAATAGCCAACTCCCCAACATCCATGGCTAATAGCCACGATCTGACAAGTCCGTGGCTATGTCCGTGGCCCGTTCGGAATCGTGTCATCCGTGGCTGTAGCGACGAAGTTAGCCACGGTGTATGTCATGGCTGATTTCGTGGCTTGGCACGTGCGGGATGTCTAGCGTCTTTCATGGCTGATTTCGTGGCAACGACCATGGCCAATTAGGTGGCTAAGTTTGTGGCTTTATTGTTGGCTATGGCCGTGGCTAAGTTCATGACATTATTGCTTGCTATGCTCGTGGCCTTATTCGTGGCCTTATTCGTTCTATGAACTAGGAAATAAATTTAATATAATTTTACAAATTTGTCACACAAACACATCCAAAATACAACCTTTAATTACACCATTCAAAACACATATAAAACACACTCAAAAGTTCAACAATACAACAAGTCTCAACATGCACGAATATGACAAGGACACCCAATAGAAGCATGGATTCAATCCAGACGAACAGAAGACACCCAAATGAGATGTCGGAGCACCTACATAACAAAAATGAGATAACGAACCTTTCTACAACCACCGCCTTCCCCTTGTACCATACAAAATGATAGCTTCTTCTTGTAGTATTCCAATGCAAGCCTTGGAAACTTGCACTTGTAGTCTTCCTCATACTCGGTTTGCCCCTCCACCAAATCTAAAAAATCTATTAACTCAGCTGGAGATAATATACTACCTTCTCCTTCCCTACACACAACACAACAAAAATCCCAATATAAATAGCTAGGGACCTATTACAACCGAGCTCTGCATTATTCAATATAGGTTCCACCTTTGGAATGCCAAACACAATTGCATAAGCACACAATTAAAGAGGTTTTACTACACACCTTTTATCTTATAAAGGTAATGCATAAAAGTATAACTCTCTCACTCTTCTTTGAATTAAAAAAAAAAATCAAACATTATAAATTTATAATTATATGTATTAGCATATCAAGAGAAAACCTTCTGCATGATTCTCTAAGCAGTTTCACCAAAGAAAGCTCCAAGACAGTAACAAGCCTAGCTGTGAAGGTATTAGAAGGTACTAGAACAATGAGACATAAGACATTAAGAACTCTGCTTACTTTGTCAATCCTAAGCTTTGCAACCGTGTGCAGTCTTTTGTATATCCTGGAGTCTTGTGTATCATCAATATGCAGAAGATGTTATTAGATATGTGAAATATAAGAAAAGAAAACAACAAAATTCCAGCCCAAGCTTACCACTACTACTGCTTGCAGTAAATTTAGTGCTTAATCCTGGAAACCTGTTCAACATCAAGTAACTGTCTCAGATAAAAAAAAACTCATGATCAAACTAGACAGAAAAACTCATCTCTTCGATCCCCAATGGATTTAATCCCAATGGATACTAAGCAATTAATTTGTTATCTGAGTTAACAAAAATAATTGTTGACAAGTTAACAATTATTTGTTAACAGTGGATAGCAACAATGGATAGCACTGTCAACAATTAAGCTAACAGCAACAATTGAATTTTCTGTCTCTTGTAGGGATGAGTTCCCCATTGGACCTTAGTGGTTAATCCCCAATGGATAGTTCCAAATAGATACCAAAACAAGTTAACAACAAATCAGCAATTAAGAATCCAAGAATAAGAGAGGGAGACACAATTTAACCGACCTGCACTTACCGATTTTGGTGACCAGTTGATGTACATATTTGTACCTCTTTTATTTGCATCTTTTGACTTCATATTTCATTCAATTTCCAAAGAAAAGGTTCAAAAGAATATAAACTTGTGTAAGAATGGGCTAAAGTACAAGAAATAGAGTCTGCACAAGTTTTGAGCTAACCATGCAGGAATTCGAGCGAAATCGGAGTCAAAACGGAGAAGCTGAGCTCATCAACGCGGATTTACAAATATATCTTCAAAGAGGCACGAATTATCTTGTAACAATTAGTTAGATAGCAGCTGAGATTTATTTATCTTTACCTTTAAGTTTTATCAAGTTGTTTAGAGTTTTATCAAAATAAAAGATATATCCTACTTGTTTGGATAGAATCTATAGTTTAGATAGAATATACTATCCTTGGATAGCAAGGATTAGTAGCCTATAAATAAAGCCCTAGGGGCTGGCATTCAACGAACCAGACAGACACACAATCAATAGCAATAGAGTTAGAGAGAAGTTCTAAGATTTGGCGTTTGCGAAAGCCGACATTGAGTTGTAAAGCTTCGGAGTTTATAGTTTAATGCAAGTTTATTTCTTTCAATCAATGATGAGTTCCATGATGAGGTGCGAGTAATCTTCCAAAACTCTTAGGGTCGGGGTGAGCCCGACGTTAGCCATGCGTGCCTGAGGTAAGTGTTAGATGTTGATATCGTTGTGTCCATATCATCTCCTACGATTCTATGTTTAGTCCTAATCGAAAGAAAAGGGATTCATGCTAACAACTTGAGTTATAAATATAAAATTGGTAGAGACAATTAGGTTTATTTGCAAGAGTAATTCTAAAAGTTGCTGTACAGCGAAAGCTTGTCCCTCGGGTGAAATAGCGCAATTGTCCGTCTTATTTACCTTATCGCATGCATTGGTTAACGTTGTGGTAAACCCTAATCCTAGGAGTTGCTTTTTACATAGTTTATATTCATAAAAACATTGTATTTATTTTGTTCATCGCATCCTCTTTCATCCTTAAGTCTTCGGCCTTTCTTTACCGATAAAAGCTAACACCTTGCAGGAGAAGACATTGATATTGACCCCAGAGATCGATATCGACCACTGAGTTCCATCGACAGTTTTGTGAGTCGACAACGAGCATCTCTGCTGAGTTATTGAGATTGATATCGACCCCTCAACGTCGATATCAACCACCTGTATCAATTGGCAGTCTTCTGAGCCAGTCGATTCCATCTGCTAACATCGATATCGACCTTCCCTAGTCAATATCGACTACTTGTTTTTGTCTCTGCAGGTCTTTTGTTGCAGAGAGGAGTGACAACCAAGGTCGACATCGAGCACCAAGGTCGTGATCGAGGCTTCTGGTCGACGTAAGACGTGAGATTTCCAAAGCTACTAGGATCCCGCTGACACACCTCCTCGTGGATCGATCCTGACTACCCTTCCACTACAACGGGAGGAAGTCTTGTAATTATTTGCATAGGGTAGGAGTCGGATTCACATTTACATATCTTTATATTTGTACTTAAGAACTCGATTTCCTCTTACCAATAAATTGGCGTCGTTGCAGGGGAGGAAATCAATCACGACCTAGTAGTCTATCTCTCGTTTCTATCTAGTTTGGCCTTGAAGGTGTATGCGATGCGCTGATCGCCCACCTGAATTTGAAGGAGTAGAAGACCCTAAACGCTATTTCCACCTAATAGCCCAATCTCAGAGAATCATGGCAGCCAACGCGAACCAGGCTAAATTAATTGATCAACTAAGGATGCAGGTTGAGGACTTAACAAATAGAGAGGCGGCACGTAAGGAGCGTGCAGATAGGGAGGAGGAAGGCCGGAGGAAAATAGAAGCCAAATCAATGCCCTTACTCGGAATGCTAAGCAATATATGCACCCCGTGCTCACAGTGCCTGAATCGGCGATTCTTATCCCTGCCTCTAATTTTGAAATTAAACCTAACTTCCTTACTGAAATAAGAAGGCATCAATATGAAGGAAAACCTAATGAATGCCCTATGGCACATATATCAACCTTTTTAAACCTCTGTGATACCATTGTTGATGGACAGAGTCTTGAATATGTCCAACTCACTACTAGAATACTGCAATTAGACAACATGTCATTTAAGTCTGTCAATAAATCAACAGATGTTAAATTTATCTATTACATCGATAATTTTTTTAGTGATGTCTAAAACGGTTTACACAATGGTCAAATATGTGGACAGATGTGAAACTATTAGTTCAGGAAAAAACCAAAACGCGCGGTATAAGGAAAAAAGGCGGGATTCAAACACTTAGAAAAAATTTGGAGCCCGGGCTTTCAAATTTTGGAGGTAATGTTAACACTTAGAAAAAAAATGGCTTTTTTCTACCTTTTTGTTATGACTTGGAAAAAATCTGACCTTTATTTCACCTTTCTTAAAATTTATAACATTTATTTTTCTATCTTTTCTCTCTCCCCTCACATTCACTCAGCTGAGCTTCTCTCTCCCCTCACAATCGAGCCACATTCCAAACCCCCAAATCACTGTCTCCTCTCTCCACATCCAAGCTTCGGCCGATAGTGAGCTCCGGCGACCGTCGTTCAGTGCTGCCTTCCTCCTCCGGCCATCAGCTGTCAAAAGAATCGCAAAAATGGATGGGGGTTGAAACCCTAAATCGGCGATAAGGTATTTGACATTCCGACCTATAGCGCGCGGTGCATTTGTTTTCCATCTTCATTATCCTTTGCTTTCTGGGTTATTTTCACATTCAATCAGCTCTAAGCCTCTAATCCTCGGTCTACCTCTCTCCAGATACGAGCCACGCACCACACCCCCAAATCATCACCGACAAGGTATCCGACATTTCAACCTATTTGTTTGGTTTGATTTGTTTTCCATCTTCATTCTCCTTTGGTTTATTGTTTATTTTCATGAATCCCTAACCCAACCCTATATGTGTTGTCTCAGAGGAAGATAGCTCTCAAAAGAAGGCTTTCAAACAAGGTGCTCGTCTCTTATGTGCTTTGTTTTTGTCTCTCATGTTTTCTGTTCTTAAAATTTCTGTCCAATAATTATGCAATGGTAAACTAAACTACCATTTCTACTGCCAAAAACCCTAAACATTGAGAGAAAAAATAAAACACCAAGTTCATTTATGACAGATAAGTGGTATTCATAAGGTGTCCTTGCCGTGTGTGTTAGCTTAAGAGAGTTATCCCACTCAAGTGTTGAATTCCTAGCACTGAATCCATACCACTCACAAGCAACAACCTATATTATAAAGAGAGTTATCCCACTCAAAAGTTTATATCAAAATCGATCAATCACCCGTTCGTCTAATAATTTTAGTGTTATCTAATAACCTGAGAGTTTAGTTCAAATCATATTTGAGAGATGAAGTTGATTGCGAGTGAAGAGTATATCTTTTAATGTATTATATAAATACAATACTCAATTAACGTATAAAGTAGGCGAGAACTATTGAACCAGATTAGCTATCAAAAAATAAATCTGAACAATTTCATCTGAGTGGGTGTATTTAAATGTACCCTATCTTAAGAAGAGGAAATCATTTTCTCTCTTGGTCTTCTCCTTTCTTTTATTTGTATTGTTTTCGGGGTGTCTTCGTCTGACTATTAGATACTGCTTGTACGGAACTTTATCACTCAGAAGCAACTTATTGTCATTAATATAGGCTGATGCTCTAAGGTAAGCCCAATATATAAACACATTTGTTTACCAAGTTCCACCAAAATTTAGAGATGGAATGTAAATTGGAAGGCTAAAACAACCATGTGATTAATTACAATGGATACTTCACTAATTTAGCCTACAAGAGGATGAACAATATAAAAGCTACCAAAGAGGGGAAAAGTGAAAAAGGGTGGGCACAACAAGGCAAAGGAGTGACAGAGAGGGAACAGAAAACGCAGCAGCCCCATTGAAAGCACAAATAAACATAACTCTCTTTATGATATACGTTGATCTTCCTTCTGGATACTTGTTCTATTTGAGTCCTCTCACCCACCTGCAATTTTGCACTTGGTTAAATCACAGCTGATAATATCTTTCACATTGCGATTATGCTTATTTTTAATTATTGTTATTCAATTTTACAGATAGCTTCCCCTTTCCTAAAACCCTAAAATTTCTACTTTATACAGGGAGGAATTAGGGTCTGATTGCTTCACACATTTGGTGTTTTTTCTGGATTGTTGCTTCTCCTCCATTTGAGATATGAGGTAAATGTCACCTCTCTGCTGTGTGAATTGGAATTTTTTTTTCAAGTAATGAACTGGAATTTATTAGTAATTTGTTGTCCTCTCTCTGCTCATTTTTTTTTACAAGTAGTCAACGTGTGTAATTCAATAGTGCTTCTATTTTGAATGAATAGCTATTGCATGCACAAATCATCTGTAAATATTATTCCATTTCTAATAGTTTGCTGGTATTTACTATTTGTTTAACATCATTCTTATTTTTAATGACAGTAGATGAGTGAAAAATATTCAAGTTTTATATCTATAGAATTTTATCAAGAATCTTTTCATGTGTTTTGTGAATAATATTCAAGTTTTATATAGAGTCTTCCCCTAAATTGTTCATATAAATTTTAATCTTAAATTAGATTAATCATGAATTATGCAATCATTTTTAATATAACCTATATCAACTTCAATTTTGTGTTCCTTTAATTATGACATTGTTTGTATTCTTGTTTGCATTTGTTTGTATACAATTTCAGCCATGGATAAATCATGGATAAATGAGGATAGGTGTAGTCAAAAGTATGAAATGGGGTTGAAAGACTTCCTCACCTTTGCTGAGATAAATACTAACAACGCTAAGAAAGTCCCATGTCCTTGTTCAAAATGTGTTCATTTTAAGAAACGGTCATTTAAAGTCGTGAGAGTGCATTGTCATCGATTTGGCTTCAGTTTGGGGTACACTAACTGAATTTGGCATGGAGAATCTGCTGCCCCCACGTGCGAGATTCCACCTACTAAAGGAAAATCAGCTCAGTTCCCCCAATTTGGATCTGAAACTACGGAGATGTGTGAAGCTGCATTTACAAGTTAGGATGAGTTCGAGGAGGAATCCATTGAGTTTAGGAAGTTCGTTGAGGATGCTCAAAGACCCTTATTTGAAGGAAGTCCCCACACCAAATTAGATGCACTAGTTAAACTTCACACCCTTAAAGCTAAATTTGCAGTGAGTGACACTTGTTTCAATGAAATACTTGAGACGGTGTCCTCCTTGCTTCCACATGGAAATGTGTTACCGCAAACTTTGTACGAGTCAAAGAAAACATTGAACAAGTTAGGGCTTGAATATAAAAAAATACATGCATGTCCTAATGACTGCATACTATATAGGAAGGAGTACGCTGATGCTAATTCTTGCCCTCAATGTGGCCTCTCTCGTTGGAAGCTGACAAGAGATGAGATTGAGAAGGAGGGGCAACCAGCAAAGGTGTTGTGGTATTTTCCCATTATCCCGAGAATTCGTCGTAGGTTTATGTCCGCTGAAATTTCCGAGCTGCTCACATGGCATGATGATAATCAGAGTACAGATGGCTTCATGAGACATCCAGTGGATTCCCCTGCTTGGAAGTTGGTTGATTACAAGTGGCCTGAATTTGGTCAAGAATCGAGAAATTTGAGGATGGGGTTGGCAGCGGATGGTATCAATCCATATAGCAATATGAGTAGTAGATATAGCTGTTGGCCTGTACTTTTGGTCATATATAACCTTCCTCCGTGGTTATGTATGAAAAGAAAGTTTATAATGTTGTGTTTGCTCATTTCTGGCCGTAGGCAGCCTGGAATTGATATAGATGTCTACTTGGAGCCTCTAATTGAAGACTTACAAGAACTCTGGAATGGGATCAGTGTGTATGATGCACATCTGAAGGAATACTTTACCCTTAGAGTTGTGCTATTGTGGACAATCAATGACTTCCCAGCCTACGGAAATTTATCGGGTGCAACCACTAAAGGGTACAAGGCATGTCCGATCTGCGGTGATAATACAACTGCCACATATCTTCCGAATAGTAGGAAGATGTCATATGGAGGTCACCGTAAGTATCTCCATCGTTATCATCCTTATCGGAGGCAACGGAAGGCGTTTAATAATGAACAAGAGTTGGAAGATGAACCTCTCCCACGGTCTAGTTAGGATGTGTTAAACGCCATCGAGAAGATCAACTATGTGTTTGGGAAGAACAAAAAGAAGAAAAACTTGGATGGGGAAGCTTCTTGCTGGAAGAAGAAGTCCATATTTTTCAATTTGGAGTATTGGTCGTGGTTGCATGTTCGCCATTGTCTCGATGTAATGCACATCGAGAAGAATGTGGCAGAATGTTTCATTGGGACTTTATTGAACAAGCCTTTCAAGTCAAAAGATAGTGCTGCTACTCGACAAGATATCTTCGAAAAGTGTGGTGTCACAACCATTCTGCTTGGGAATCTCAGGAAGGGCATGTGAAGAAGAGGAAGGCAGAAAGTGAGCTTCCCGGAAAGTGTAGCAAGAAGATATCTTCAAAGAAACATCTGGAGGACGATCTTGAAGTTGAGGAGAAATCTGTCAATGAGGCTAGGGAGGATGCTGCTGACACTGGGGAGAAATCTATCAAAGGTATCCAGAGTATGACAGACTCGGATAAGATACGGGGGAAGAGAGGTGTTGTCCAAATGTACAAGGTCCTAATTAAGAAGGCGGTCAATAAAAAAATTAGTGTGAAGTACGATCGTCGAGGCAATCCATGCGGGAAAACTCGCGCGACCCTATAATCTTACATTGGAATGCTTGCCCGTAGAATGGTGCCAATCAACATTGAGAGTTGGCCAAAAGTTAGTAAGGAGCTCAAAGAGAAATTGTGGAAAGACATTCAGGTATTTATGTCTATTGTGAATATGCTGATTTCATTCCTATTTTCACAATAACTATCCCAATTATATTGAACATGTCTGCTGAGAGAAATATTTCATATTAATTGTCTAGGATACATTCAAGGTGGCCCCTAAAAGTCGTGCAAGGATCCTCTCTTCTTCTGGGGTTAAATGGCGACAATTCAAGACACATCTGACCACAATTGAGGTGCTTCCACACTATGACCAGAAGAAGAAACTAAGAAATCCGCCAAAGAAGTATGCGTTTGTCGAAAAAGAGAATTGGAGGGAGTTTGTGAAATCCAGGTGTACAGAAGAGTGGATGGTAAGAAAGTTGAAGTTGATATGATATGATCTTGTGGATTAAAAAATCAAATTTCCCATTTTTAATAGTTTGAGTAGTGTGACTTTAAAGTACAACCTTTGTGGCAAAGTTAACACCAACTAATCACATTAATGACTAAAGTTTATTATTTCATTTTTTTTATTATTTTTGGCCTGATTATTTTTAACTCGAGGTGAGTACTTTTCCCAAGAATTGACATATTGATATCCAAGTTTTACCTATCTGTCTTTGCAGGAAAACCATAAGGTGCATGCTGAGCGTGTACGCTTGAGAAGATACCATCACAGAACATCTAGGTCAGGGTACATTGGTTTGGAGGAGCATATGGTAATGACTATGTTGCGCAATATGTGAATTCCTGTATCAGGAGATGCCCATTCACATGTCTTACTCTTCTTTATCCTCTGTGGCAGAAAGAGGATAAGGAGATGGGTAGCGATGATGATGTTGACCGTGTCATAATGTGGAGGAAGGCCCATATACCAAAAGACGGGTATGTGAATGAGAGCTTGCGCCCAGTTCTTGAGAAAATTGTAAGCATATATGCATATTTTGTTTTTCCATTTTATGTGTGATTCTTTGAATTATCAAGGGCTGAATGTAGACATGTAATGTAATGGTTTGTAGGATGAATTACTAGAGAAGAAAAGGAATGGAGACCTTGTTGAGGAAGGGTCTAATGACATATTGACCCAAGCTTTAGGAAATCCGGAGCACTCGGGTAGGGTCAGGGGTGTTGGAGGATTTGTAAGTGAAGCCCAATACTTTGGGCTACCAAGGAAGCGGAGAATCACAATGACAAAAGCTGAACTATTGGCACGTGAGAAAGAACGTGAGAGGGAGTTACAAGAGACAAAAAAATTGCTAGCTAAAGCTGACAAGAGAACAGAACAGCTAATTGAGCAAGCACTGAAGGATTTTGAATGTCGGATGTTCTCTGAAAGAGGTATTCAGAGAGAAATGCCCATCGATCCACCAGAAGGTGTGACCCCTTTCTCTGATAGAGGTAGCCATTTTGACAGCCTCGACTCTCTTCATGCCGAGGGAGATATGCCCAACTCTATGGATCCACCAGATAAGGTATGTTTTTAGTTTAGCACCATTGTCATGTGCATATGAAACCATCTAAAGGATTAAAAGCTACACTGTTGCAATTTACTATCCCTTTTTTTGCAGGGTTATGAGATGTATGACTTTGCTCTGAACAACATCACCAACATTGTAGCTTTTGGTCTTCTACTCGACACTGACAGTACAGTTCAAGAGAGTGCATCTGAACAAGATTAGGTCAGAGTCACAATTGTTGGTGATATTCAAGGTGATGAGCCTCTTCCCTTCCCTGATGGGAATGCAAAGTTGATGTTGGTCAGAGACGCTGTAGGTAGGCATGTGAAGTGGCCTAAAAAATAGGTCCTTGCGAAACTGCTATCTAAACCACGGAGAAAGTCGAAGAAAGTGAAGAAGTTGTTTACGCCCGATGAGTTACCACCCCAAGTGCCAAGGTCTTGCCAACTCTTATACAAATACGCCAAGTCTACAATGAAAGAAACTGACATGTCTATAACTGGAGTGGTAGATCCAAACTGTTTTGGTGTTAAGAAGGACCTCATTGTCTTGAGAGAGAATGTGATTGATCTCTTGGAGCTGAACTGGCTTGGAAGTGGAGTGTTAGAGGCGTATATGGTGTATGAGCTCTTTTAGTTTTTTTCCATCTCTTAATATTTTATATGAAGTATGTTATCATGTTTCAACTTGAGTAATCATTTTTCATGCAACTAACATGTAGGTACCTATATACTATTGTTTGTGCACATGAAGAGCAGTCATTGTTTGCATTTGTTGATTCTGGAGCAACCGCTACGTGCACGAGACCGAGTTTCATTCCTTATCTAGTCAAGAGGTTAAAATAAGGGACGTCGGACCACATTTTCATGATACCATACAATCCAGGGTAAGTAGTAAATCTCATGACATTTGATATGCATTCCTGATTTGATAAATGTTGCAGTGTACTCTTGCGACATGAATTACGTATTTGTATCTCCGAAGATGTTTGATATGCATGTTTCCGGATTTCATACATGTTGCAATGTTAGTTTCTGAAATCTGCTGTTGAAATATTGGCTTCTGACTGTTTTCTGCTGTTGAAATATTTGTATCTCAGTGGCATTGTTTGTAAGGCTGCTTACATATATATGTGTATATACACCGTTTATCTTGTAGGAAACATTGGCTTCTGACTGTTATCTGGGGGAATGACATCTTTATCATAGATTCCATGCCGAGACCATCTCCTTACAAAGATTGGGAAAAGGCTGTGAAGAGGTATATGTTATTGTTTAGATACATGAGATCTTCAATCCTTTCCCTCTCCTTTAGGTGTTATGAATTATTCCCACCAACTCTGTTCTAGTCATATCGATTTGAATGCAAACAAATTGCTTTGATGATTCACACGAAGTGCTGTTAAACAATTTCAAGATGAAACTGAACCCAACCATACCAACAAACTGAGGGTCACACACCTTAATGTAAGTCAACTTGAAGTGTGATCATGATATCTTAGTTTAGAGTTAGCTAATTATGATATATATGGGAATGAAATATATTATCTTCATGAACTCATTAATCGTATTTACTAATATAGGGTGCACCAGTGCAGCCGGGTGGGTACGAGTGTGGGTACTATGTGATGAGATACATGAGAGACATTATAAATGATCAGAAGATGTGTTTTATGACAAAGGTAAAAATAACATGGCCTTATTTTTTTAATTGGGTGTGTGCAGTTTTATATTAACTATAATGGCTTGTTCTTTCCATCTCGAAAGTGGGCTGCATCAAGGAACCGGCCGTCGTACACTCAAGAAGAAATCGATGAAGTTCGAGTTGAAGCTGCTCAGTATATCCAATCTTTGCTATAGGTTAATGAAGCTTCTAGGGCTGCTCAGTAAATGTGCCACGTACTACTCGTTGATTAATTGAAAATGCAGGTGAATCATGTTTTTTTGGGTCTTATGCTTTAAAACATTTATGTTATTAATGTTGGTGCATCATACACTGATCGATTTAGGCGGTCCGACTAGCTAGCCTTGCCTGTTTTTTGAGATGTTGCCTAGCTAGCTATGGGTAATGTATGTCGTAGATATGTGGCCTAGTCGTTTGCCTGTTTTTGAGATGTTGTGGCTAGCCCATTTTGTGGCTATGAATAGTGGCGGCGTATTTTGTAAATGTTACAATATGATTCTAGTGTATATGTACCTATTTTTATTAAAGGACCTATCATTTTGAAGAACAAACAAAATGCGATGTTCTATCGACAAAAGCGTGTTGTGTTTAAAAAAAAACATCGGCTTAAATATGAAAATAGTAGTGCATTAGAACATTTAACATCAGATCCGTCTATTGAAACAATTGCCAGTATAATTATACACATCAGGTTATTCATTTAAATCAATGTGCAAAACCAGTTTTAACATTAAAATGATATATGAACTGATATATATTTGTCAAAGTAACATCGTTATGTACAAAATAAACCGATGTGTCATAGGAGTAACTACGTCATTTTATTTTGAAAACACTAATATAAATGTATGAGACGACATCTTTTGTGTATACAGCCACAATAGTGCATTATTTTAGAACAATATAATATCACATATAATGACCATGAAATTAATACACAGAGAATGAATACTCTAAATGCGATGTCGATAATATGGAAATACATCGGTTTTGCCTATATTTCATGTGGTCGGTTAACTTAAAACAATATAAAAACATAAATTATATATCGAACATGATTATAAACGTGATGAAAAAACCAAAAACTGTTGTCTATTTTAAATTAAGACATAATTTATTTTTATAAATAATGATGTAAATGTCACTTTTTTGCTTTAGGAGGACATCTTCACATGTTTTCAAATGACAAATTATGGATATTCATCAACAAGTGAATATGGCATACCCAAAATTGAGGGGTTTTAATTAAGAAAGACATCTGCTTAAAACTGATGTGTAAAGTTTTGATCTTTTACTATATGCACAATAAGATCGGAAATTTTTTTGAAAGATATATGTTGAGAACAAATGTCTAATTGAAGTTTTCTAGTAGTGACTAAAAGCTTTTCGTCGGTCGCTTACAGGTAAAGCATTGCAGTTGTTGGAGAGCTTAGCTCCATGATCGCTCCACACCTGGAATGAAGTCAAGGATGCGTTCCTCAACAAATTCTTCCCTCCATCTAAGACGACATTGATCCGGCAGAAAATCACGTCTTTCAAACAAAAGCATGGTGAGGCTCTGGCGACTATTTGGGAAAGGTTTAAGGACCTACTACGTTCATGCCCGACACATGGCCAACCACTGTACGTGATTCAGGAGATTATTTATAATGCTCTTGATGCTGCAACCAAGGAGAGGATCAACACTTACACCTTCTATGACTACCTTGAACTCGCTCCACAAGAGGCTTGGGAAACAATAGAGAGGTTGGTGGAGTTCGACAACACATATGGGACTCCTGAGGCTTCCGACACATCATCATCGTCGAGGCCTGCCTCATCTATGTCATTATGTGAACCCTCCAAGGTAATCGATCCGGACGTGAAGGAGCAATTCTATAGAGATCAACTTCGAAAGCTCCAAAAGCAAGTGAGGTTCCTTTCAGCGAAGCAAGATTGCATTGAATGCAGATCGCAGCGGTACACCACCATCGAGTGCCCCCATGCTGAACAAGTACAACTAGCGGAGACTCACCAGGAGGTGCGCTACATGAGGGGTCCCAATCACCAATATTGGGGAGACCAGAGGTTCCATCAACCACAAAAGAACCCGGTTAACCCTAGGGACCCCCCGCCTTATAGAGCTCTTGGGCACTAGGAGAGGGACCAACGGAAGGATGATCTACAACTTGTGCTGGATGAAATTAGGCGGAATCAGGCTAAGAATGATCAATTCAACAATGCAATCCATTCTCAACTTAATCACCTTACCACAAGGATTGGGGAGATGGATATTTGGAAAAAGAATGTAGAAACCCAACTGGGTCAATTGGCGGCATAAATCCCTAGACCATCCGGGACATTCCATGGGCAACCAACTACAAATCCTAAGGGGCAATCCGGGATGGGGCACGTTGTAGCCATGCAACTAAGGAGTGGCAACAAAGTACAAAAGCCACGAACGGAATCGGATGAGAAAGCAGCAGATCCAGTCGACATCGACAGCCCATTCGATGTCGAGGGAGACTACGAAATCGACCTCCTAGTCGACACCCAGATCGACGTCCAGGCCACTACAGACCCATCAGAGCCACAACAGAGGTCGACGTCGACCATCCTGGTTGATATCGACCAAGTCCCAGTCGATGTTGATGCCCAACAGTCCCCTTTGATCAACGTTATTTATATGAGTTTTCCTCAAAACACATATAACTAACGAATAAATGTCGACCACCCCGGTCGACATTTATTCGTTACTTATATGAGTTTTCCTCAAAACATACTCTTATTGTATTCTAATAAGAATTTATTAGGTAATATAAGGTTTTATTAAACATTTGTTCGTTACTTATACGAGTTTTCCTCAAAACATACTCTTGTAGTGTTCTAATAAGAATTTATTAGTTAATATAAGGTTTTATTAAACATTTGTTCGTTACTTATGCGAGTTTTCCTCAAAACATACTCTTGTAGTGTTGTAATAAGAATTTATTAGTTAATATAAGGTTTTATTAAACATTTATTCATTACTAATATGAGTTTTCCTCAAAACATACTCTTATTGTATTATAATAAGAATTTATTAGTTAATATAAGGTTTTATTAAACATTTATTCGTTACTTATATGAGTTTTCCTCAAAACATACTCTTATAGTATTCTAATAAGAATTTCGTAATCAATATAATGTTTTATTAAACATTTGTTCGTTACTTATATGAGTTTTCCTCAAACCATACCCTTATAGTGTTCTAATAAGAATTTAGTAGTTAATAGAAGGTTTTATTAAACATTTGTTCGTTACTTATACGAGTTTTCATCAAAACATACTCTTATAGTGTTCTAATAAGAATTTAGTAGTTAATATAAGGTTTTATTAAACATCTATTTGTTACTTGATGTGTGCGCAAATTGCCATATTTTCTATACACATATGATTCCATTTTATTGTCTTTTGCATGCACATTAATGGGAAAACATGGAAATAGTGTAGTTTATGCTTAATTGTCAAATCTATGGGTTTGCACGAGTTTCCATGATGTTTTGCAGAAAACAGGATGAAAATGGATGAATTCGGAAGAGCGGAAAAAGAACTCGAAGTCTTCTGAAGAGGTCGAAATCGACCAAAGACCTCGACATCGAGTACATCAGAGACATAGGAATCGAGCAGAAAAGGAAACAGAGCATATCGACACAGAAGAGGTCGATATCGACGTTTGGGGGTCGATATCGACGTTTGGGGATCGATATCGATGCTGCCAGATCGACCAAATTGATAGAAGTCGAGTGCCAGTTTGAGTAGGAGAAGGAGAAGCTCGAGATAAGATTTTGGAGGGGTCGATATCGATGTCTAAGGGTCGATATCGACCATGCCAGCAGAGGAATTCGATTCCGATTTTGATAGAATTATATCCAAAGCTTGCGATATCTATCTAAAGGTCGAGATTTCCTATCATCAACACCAGATCTATCATGAGGAGGCTGATTTCACCATGAAGTTTTAGCTTTTACTTTGTTTTAGTTTATCTTAGAGAATAAAGATAAGGTTTCGAGTCCTTATCGACATCTATAAATAGAGGCCAATAGGGCTGAGTTTAGATATGCAATTTCAGATCCAAGAACATCTAATTTTACACACAATTCAGTTGCAATAGAGAGTAGAGAGAGAGAGGAGGCCGAGTAAAGTTGTAAAGCGAGAGTGGAGTGGCTTGTTCGGTTGTACTTTCTTTCGGAGTTTTAATTCAAAGTAGCTTTCTTTCAATAACAATGATGATGATGTGCATGATGAGGAACGAGTAGTCAACCCACTTCTAGGGTCGGGGTGAGCCCGACGATAGCAATGTGAGGTAAGTGCATCAAAGGTATTACTTTTATGCGATTCCGTCTTCTACCCCATGCATGATCCTTTGCGAAAGTTAGGGAGATTCATTATTTGCATTGTTGAAGCGAAAACCACTCATATTGTGAACTTGAATTGCTCATGAATTGGATAGTAACTCTTAGGAATTATGCGAGAGCCTCTAATCACCTAAGTGTTGATAACGAAAGTTATTTGACGGAAAGACATTAAAGTTCATATCTTTAGCATGAAACTTGCATTGTTATCGTTGTGGCATGAAACCCCGACTTTGGAAGCCTTTTAATTAATTGAATTCTTCATAAAAGTCTTAGTTTTGTTTCTGTTCATCTTCCTTCTCCATTCTATTTTCTTCGGACTCCTTTTCCGACAAATTGGTTACAAAAACAGTTTCTGTGACAAGCATCGAAATCGACCATAAGGGTCGATATCGAGGTCTAACATCGATATCGAGGTCTCTGCTCGACGTCGACTTGCTGTTTTGTCTTATGCAGGAACTGCGCTAGGAAATCGACCAGAACTGAGGTCGATATCGACCTGTATACTCGATATCGAGTGTCTGCTGAGGTTGAAAGCCTTGATCGTGAGTACAACAAAGGAAGCGCTGACATACCTCCTCGTGGATTCGATCCTGAATTACCCTACTACTACAAGGGAGGGGATTCTTGTATTATTTGTTTGGGACAGGGAGATAGTCTAGTTGTGCTTTATTTGAATCTCCTACTTTACCACACCACCCCGCCCCTAAGCGAACATTACTTATATAAGTTTTCCTAAAAATATACTCTTAAGGTGTTCTAATAAGAATTTAGTAGTTAATATAAGGTTTTATTAAACATTTATTCGTTACTTATATGAGTTTTCCTCAAAACATACGCTTATAGTCTTCTAATAAGAATTTAGTAGTTAATATAATGTTTTATTAAACATTTGTTCGTTACTTACACGAGTTTGCCTCAAAACATACTCTTATAGTGTCCTAATAAGAATTTAGTAGTTAATATAGGGTTTTATTAAACATTTGTTCGTTACTTATATGACTTTTCCTCAAAACATACTTTTATTGTATTCTAATAAGAATTTATTACTTAATATAAGGTTTTATTAAACATTTATTCGTTACTTATACGAGTTTTCGTCAAAACATACTCTTGTAGTGTTCTAATAAGAATTTTTTAGTTAATATAAGGGTTTATTAAACATTTGTTCGTTACTTATACGAGTTTTCCTCAAAACATACTCTTGTAGTGTTCTAATAAGAATTTACAAGTTAATATAAGGTTTTATTAAACATTTATTCGTTACTAATATGAGTTTTCTTCAAAACATACTCTTATTGTATTATAATAAGAATTTATTAGTTAATATAAGGTTTTATTAAACATTTATTCGTTACTTATATGAGTTTTCCCCAAAACATACTCTTATAGTATTCTAATAAGAATTTAGTAATCAATATAATGTTTTATTAAACATTTGTTCGTTACTTATATGAGTTTTTCACTCTTATAGTGTTCTAATAAGAATTTATTAGTTAATAGAAGGTTTTATTAAACATTTGTTCGTTACTTATATGAGTTTTCATCAAAAAATACTCTTATAGTGTTCTAATAAGAATTTAGTAGTTAATATAAGGTGTTATTAAACATTTATTCATTACTTATATAAGTTTTCCTAAAAACATACTCTTATAGTGTGCTAATAAGAATTTAGTAGTTAATATAAGGTTTTATTAAACATTTATTCGTTACTTATATGAGTTTTCCCCAAAACATACGCTTATAGTGTTCTAATAAGAATTTAGTAGTTAATATAATGTTTTATTAAACATTTGTTCGTTACTTATACGAGTTTTCCTCAAAATTAACATACTCTTATAGTGTTCTAATAAGAATTTAGTAGTTAATATAAAGTTTTATTAAACATTTGTTCGTTACTTATACGAGTTTTCCTCAAAACATACTCTTCTAGTGTTCTAATAAGAACTTAGTAGTTCATATAAGGTTTTATTAAACATTTATTCGTTACTTATATGAGCTTTCCTCAAAACATACTCTTATAGTGTTCTAATAAGAATTTATCAGTTAATATAAGGTTTTATTAAACATTTATTCGATACTTCTACAAGTTTTCCTCAAAACATACTCTTATAGTGTTGTAATAAGAATTTAGTAGTTCATATAAGGTTTTATTAAAAATTATTTCGTTACTTATATGAGTTTTCCTCAAAACATACTCTTATAGTGTTCTAATAAGAATTTATTAGTCAATATAATGTTTTATTAAACATTTGTTCTTACTTATACGAGTTTTCCTCAAAACATACTCTTGTAGTGTTCTTATAAGAATTTATTAGTATATATAAGGTTTTATTAAACATTTGTTCGTTACTTTTACGAGTTTTCCTCAAAACATACTCTTATAGTGTGCTAATAAGAATTTAGTAGTTAATATAAGGTTTTATTAAACATTTATTCGTTACTTATATGAGTTTTCCTCAAAACATACGCTTATAGTGTTCTAATAAGAATTTAGTAGTAAATATAATGTTTTATTAAACATTTGTTCGTTACTTATACGAGTTTTCCTCAAAATTAACATACTCTTATAGTGTTCTAATAAGAATTTAGTAGTTAATATAAAGTTTTATTAAACATTTGTACGTTACTTATACGAGTTTTCCTCAAAATTAACATACTCTTATAGTGTTCTAATAAGAATTTAGTAGTTAATATAATGTTTTATTAAACATTTGTTCGTTACTTATACGAGTTTTCCTCAAAATTAACATACTCTTATAGTGTTCTAATAAGAATTTAGTAGTTAATATAAAGTTTTATTAAACATTTGTTCGTTACTTGTACGAGTATTCCTCAAAACATACTCTTGTAGTGTTCTAATAAGAATTTAGTAGTTAATATAAGGTTTTATTAAACATTTATTCGTTACTTATATGAGCTTTCCACAAAACATACTCTTATAGCGTTCTAATAAGAATTTATCAGTTAATATAAGGTTTTATTAAACATTTAGTCAATACTTCTACAAGTTTTCCTCAAAACATACTCTTATAGTGTTGTAATAAAAATTTAGTAGTTCATATAAGGTTTTATTAAACATTATTTCGTTACTGATATGAGTTTTCCTCAAAACATACTCTTATAGTATTCTAATAAGAATTTATTAGTCAATATAATGTTTTATCAAACATTTGTTCTTACTTATACGAGTTTTCCTCAAAACATACTCTTGTGGTGTTCTTATAAGAATTTATTAGTATATATAAGGTTTTATTAAACATTTGTTCGTTAATTATACGAGCATTTCTCAAAATATAATCTTATAGTGTTCTAATAAGAATTTAGTAGTTAATATAAGGTCTTATTAAACATTTATTCATTACTTATATGAGTTTTCCTCAAAACATACTCTTATAGTGTTCTAATAAGAATTTATACGTTAATATAAGGTTTTATTAAACATTTATTCGATACTTATACAAGTTTTCCTCAAAACATACTCTTATAGTGTTGTAATAAGAATTTAGTAGTTCATATATGGTTTTATTAAACATTATTTCGTTACTTATATGAGTTTTCCTCAAAACATACTCTTATTGTATTATAATAAGAAATTATTAGTTAACATAAGGTTTTATTAAACATTTATTCGTTACTTATATGAGTTTTCCTCAAAACATACTCTTATAGTATTCTAATATGAATTTCGTAATAAATATAATGTTTTGTTAAACATTTGTTCGTTACTTATATGAGTTTTCCTCAAAACATACTCTTATAGTGTTCTAATAAGAATTTAGTAGTTAATAGAAGGTTTTATTAAACATTTGATCGTTACTTATACGAGTTTTCATCAAAACAGAATCTTATAGTGTTCTAATAAGAATTTAGTAGTTAATATAAGGTTTTATTAAACATTTATTCGTTACTTATATGAGTTTTCCTCAAAACATACGCTTATAGTCTTCTAATAAGAATTTAGTAGTTAATATAATGTTTTATTAAAACTTTGTTCGTTACTGATACGAGTTTGCCTCAAAACATACTCCTATAGTGTCCTAATAAGAATTTAGTAGTTAATATAAGGTTTTATTAAACCTTTGTTCGTTACTTATATGAGTTTTTCCTCAAAACATACTCTTATAGTATTCTAATAAGAATTTAGTAATCAATATAATGTTGTATTAAACATTTGTTCGTTACTGATATGAGTTTTCCTCAAAACATACTCTTATAGTATTATAATAAGAATTTAGTAGTTAATAGAACGTTTTATTAAACATTTGTTCGTTACTTATACGAGTTTTCATCAAAACAGACTCTTATAGTGTTCTAATAAGAATTTAGTAGTTAATATAAGGTTTTATTAAACATCTATTCGTTACTTATATGAGTTTTCCTCAAAACATACGCTTATAGTCTTCTAATAAGAATTTAGTAGTTAATATAATGTTTTATTAAACATTTGTTCGTTACTTATACGAGTTTGCCTCAAAACACACTCTTATAGTGTCCTAATAAGAATTTAGTAGTTAATATAAGGTTTTATTAAACATTTGTTCGTTACTTATATGAGTTTTCCTCAAAACATACTCTTATTGTATTCCAATAAGAATTTATTAGTTAATATAAGGTTTTATTAAACATTTGTTCATTACTTATACGAGTTTTACTCAAAACATACTCTTGTAGTGTTCTAATAAGAATTTATTAGTTAATATAAGGGCTTATTAAACATTTGTTCGTTACTTATACGAGTTTTCCTCAAAAAATACCCTTGTAGTGTTCTAATAAGAATTTATTAGTTAATATAAGGTTTTATTAAACTTTTATTCGTTACTAATATGAGTTTTCCTCAAAACATAATCTTATTGTATTATAATAAGAATTTATTAGTTGATATAAGGTTTTATTAAACATTTATTCGTTACTTATATGAGTTTTCCTCAAAACATACTCTTATAGTGTTCTAATAAGAATTTAGTAGTTAATAGAAGGTTTTATTAAACATTTGTTCGTTACTTATAAGAGTTTTCATCAAAAAATACTCTTATAGTGTTATAATAAGAATTTAGTAGTTAATGTAAGGTGTTATTAAACATTTATTCGTTAGTTATATAAGTTTTCCTAAAAACATACTCTTATAGTGTGCTAATAAGAATTTACTAGTTAATATAAGGTTCTATTAAACATTTATTCGTTACTTATATGAGATTTCCTCAAAACATACGCTTATAGTGTTCTAATAAGAATTTAGTAGTTAATATAATGTTTTATTAAACATTTGTTCGTTACTTATACGAGTTTTCCTCAAAACATACTCTTATAGTGTTCTAAAAAGAATTTAGTAGTTAATATAAGGTTTTATTAAACATTTATTCGTTACTTATTTGAGTTTTCCTCAAAACATACTCTTATATTGTTCTAATAAGAATTTATTAGTTAATATAAGGTTTTGTTAAACATTTATTCGATACTTATACAAGTTTTCCTCAAAACATACTCTTATAGTGTTGTAATAAGAATTTAGTTGTTCATATAAGGTTTTATTAAACATTATTTCGTTACTTATATGAGTTTTCCTCAAAACATACTCTTATAGTGTTCTAATAAGAATTTATTAGTCAATATAATGTTTTATTAAACATTTGTTCTTACTTATATGAGTTTTCCTCAAAACATACTCATGTAGTGTTCTTATAAGAATTTATTAGTATATATAAGGTTTTATTAAACATTTGTTCGTTACTTATACGAGTATTCCTCAAAACATAATCTTATAGTGTTCTAATAAGAATTTAGTAGTTAATGTAAGGTTTTATTAAACATTTATTCGTTACTAATATGAGTTTTCCTCAAAACATAATCTTATTGTATTATAATAAGAATTTATTAGTTGATATAAGGTTTTATTAAAAATTTATTCGTTACTTATGTGAGTTTTCCTCAAAACATTCTCGTATAGTGTTCTAATAAGAATTTATTAGTCATTATAATGTTTTATTAAACATTTGTTCGTTACTTATATGAGTTTTCCTCAAAACATACTCATGTAGTGTTCTTATAAGAATTTATTAGTATATATAAGGTTTTATTAAACATTTGTTCGTTACTTATACGAGTATTCCTCAAAACATAATCTTATAGTGTTCTAATAAGAATTTAGTAGTTAATGTAAGGTTTTATTAAACATTTATTCGTTACTTATATGAGTTTTCCTCAAAACATACTCTTATAGTGTTCTAATAAGAATTTATTAGTTAATATAATGTTTTATTAAACATTTATTCGTTACTTATATGAGTTTTCCTAAAAACATACTCTTATAGTGTCCTAATAAGACTTTAGTAGTTAATATAAGGTTTTATTAAACATTTGTTCGTTACTTATTAGAGTTTTCATCAAAACATACTCTAGTGTTATAATAAGAATTTAGTAGTTAATGTAAGGTGTTATTAAACATTTATTCGTTAGTTATATAAGTTTTCCTAAAAACATACTCTTATAGTGAGCTAATAAGAATTTACTAGTTAATATAACGTTTTATTAAACATTTATTCGTTACTTATATGAGATTTCCTCAAAACATACGCTTATAGTGTTCTAATAAGAATTTAGTAGTTAATATAATGTTTTATTAAACATTTGTTCGTTACTTATACGAGTTTTCCTCAAAACATACTCTTATACTGTTCTAATAAGAATTTATTAGTTAATATAAGGTTTTGTTAAACATTTATTCGATACTTATACAAGTTTTCCTCAAAACATACTCTTATAGTGTTGTAATAAGAATTTAGTTGTTCATATAAGGTTTTATTAAACATTATTTCGTTACTTATATGAGTTTTCCTCAAAACATACTCTTATAGTGTTCTAATAAGAATTTATTAGTCAATATAATGTTTTATTAAACATTTGTTCTTACTTATACTAGTTTTCCTCAAAACATACTCTTATACTGTTCTAATAAGAATTTATTAGTTAATATAAGGTTTTATTAAACATTTATTCGATACTTATACAAGTTTTCCTCAAAACATACTCTTATAGTGTTGTAATAAGAATTTAGTAGTTCATATAAGGTTTTATTAAACATTATTTCGTTACTTATATGAGTTTTCCTCAAAACATACTCTTATTGTATTATAATAAGAAATTATTAGTTAACATAAGGTTTTATTAAACATTTATTCGTTACTTATATGAGTTTTCCTCAAAACATACTCTTATAGTATTCTAATAAGAATTTCGTAATCAATATAATGTTTTGTTAAACATTTGTTCGTTACTTATATGAGTTTTCCTCAAAACATACTCTTATAGTGTTCTAATAAGAATTTAGTAGTTAATAGAAGCTTTTATTAAACATTTGCTCGTTACTTATACGAGTTTTCATCAAAACAGACTCTTATAGTGTTCTAATAAGAATTTAGTAGTTAATATAAGGTTTTATTAAACATTTATTCGTTACTTATATGAGTTTTCCTCAAAACATACGCTTATAGTCTTCTAATAAGAATTTAGTAGTTAATATAATGTTTTATTAAAACTTTGTTCGTTACTTATACGAGTTTGCCTCAAAACATACTCTTATAGTGTCCTAATAAGAATTTAGTAGTTAATATAAGGTTTTATTAAACCTTTGTTCGTTACTTATATGAGTTTTTCCTCAAAACATACTCTTATAGTATTCTAATAAGAATTTAGTAATCAATATAATTTTTTATTAAACATTTGTTCGTTACTGATATGAGTTTTCCTCAAAACATACTCTTATAGTATTATAAGAAGAATTTAGTAGTTAATAGAACGTTTTATTAAACATTTGTTCGTTACTTATACGAGTTTTCATCAAAACAGACTCTTATAGTGTTCTAATAAGAATTTAGTAGTTAATATAAGGTTTTATTAAACATCTATTCGTTACTTATATGAGTTTTCCTCAAAACATACGCTTACTGTCTTCTAATAAGAATTTAGTAGTTAATATAATGTTTCATTAAACATTTGTTCGTTACTTATACGAGTTTGCCTCAAAACATACTCTTATAGTGTCCTAATAAGAATTTAGTAGTTAATATAAGGTTTTATTAAACATTTGTTCGTTACTTATATGAGTTTTCCTCAAAACATACTCTTATTGTATTCCAATAAGAATTTATTAGTTAATATAAGGTTTTATTAAACATTTGTTCATTACTTATACGAGTTTTACTCAAAACATACTCTTGTAGTGTTCTAATAAGAATTTATTAATTAATATAAGGGCTTATTAAACATTTGTTCGTTACTTATGCGAGTTTTCCTCAAAAAATACTCTTGTAGTGTTCTAATAAGAATTTATTAGTTAATATAAGGTTTTATTAAACATTTATTCGTTACTAATATGAGTTTTCCTCAAAACATAATCTTATTGTATTATAATAAGAATTTATTAGTTGATATAAGGTTTTATTAAAAATTTATTCGTTACTTATGTGAGTTTTCCTCAAAACATTCTCGTATAGTGTTCTAATAAGAATTTATTAGTCATTATAATGTTTTATTAAACATTTGTTCGTTACTTATATGAGTTTTCCTCAAAACATACTCATGTAGTGTTCTTATAAGAATTTATTAGTATATATAAGGTTTTATTAAACATTTGTTCGTTACTTATACGAGTATTCCTCAAAACATAATCTTATAGTGTTCTAATAAGAATTTAGTAGTTAATGTAAGGTTTTATTAAACATTTATTCGTTACTTATATGAGTTTTCCTCAAAACATACTCTTATAGTGTTCTAATAAGAATTTATTAGTTAATATAATGTTTTATTAAACATTTATTCGTTACTTATATGAGTTTTCCTCAAAACATACTCTTATAGTGTCCTAATAAGACTTTAGTAGTTAATATAAGGTTTTATTATACATTTGTTCGTTACTTATAAGAGTTTTCATCAAAACATACTCTAGTGTTATAATAAGAATTTAGTAGTTAATGTAAGGTGTTATTAAACATTTATTCGTTAGTTATATAAGTTTTCCTAAAAACATACTCTTATAGTGAGCTAATAAGAATTTACTAGTTAATATAACGTTTTATTAAACATTTATTCGTTACTTATATGACATTTCCTCAAAACATACGCTTATAGTGTTCTAATAAGAATTTAGTAGTTAATATAATGTTTTATTAAACATTTGTTCGTTACTTATACGAGTTTTCCTCAAAACATACTCTTATACTGTTCTAATAAGAATTTACTAGTTAATATAAGGTTTTGTTAAACATTTATTCGATACTTATACAAGTTTTCCTCAAAACATACTCTTATAGTGTTGTAATAAGAATTTAGTTGTTCATATAAGGTTTTATTAAACATTATTTCGTTACTTATATGAGTTTTCCTCAAAACATACTCTTATAGTGTTCTAATAAGAATTTATTAGTCAATATAATGTTTTATTAAACATTTGTTCTTACTTATACTAGTTTTCCTCAAAACATACTCTTATACTGTTCTAATAAGAATTTATTAGTTAATATAAGGTTTTATTAAACATTTATTCGATACTTATACAAGTTTTCCTCAAAACATACTCTTATAGTGTTGTAATAAGAATTTAGTAGTTCATATAAGGTTTTATTAAACATTATTTCGTTACTTATATGAGTTTTCCTCAAAACATACTCTTATTGTATTATAATAAGAAATTATTAGTTAACATAAGGTTTTATTAAACATTTATTCGTTACTTATATGAGTTTTCCTCAAAACATACTCTTATAGTATTCTAATAAGAATTTCGTAATCAATATAATGTTTTGTTAAACATTTGTTCGTTACTTATATGAGTTTTCCTCAAAACATACTCTTATAGTGTTCTAATAAGAATTTAGTAGTTAATAGAAGGTTTTATTAAACATTTGCTCGTTACTTATACGAGTTTTCATCAAAACAGACTCTTATAGTGTTCTAATAAGAATTTAGTAGTTAATATAAGGTTTTATTAAACATTTATTCGTTACTTATATGAGTTTTCCTCAAAACATACGCTTATAGTCTTCTAATAAGAATTTAGTAGTTAATATAATGTTTTATTAAAACTTTGTTCGTTACTTATACGAGTTTGCCTCAAAACATACTCTTATAGTGTCCTAATAAGAATTTAGTAGTTAATATAAGGTTTTATTAAACCTTTGTTCGTTACTTATATGAGTTTTTCCTCAAAACATACTCTTATAGTATTCTAATAAGAATTTAGTAATCAATATAATTTTTTATTAAACATTTGTTCGTTACTGATATGAGTTTTCCTCAAAACATACTCTTATAGTATTATAAGAAGAATTTAGTAGTTAATAGAACGTTTTATTAAACATTTGTTCGTTACTTATACGAGTTTTCATCAAAACAGACTCTTATAGTGTTCTAATAAGAATTTAGTAGTTAATATAAGGTTTTATTAAACATCTATTCGTTACTTATATGAGTTTTCCTCAAAACATACGCTTACTGTCTTCTAATAAGAATTTAGTAGTTAATATAATGTTTTATTAAACATTTGTTCGTTACTTATACGAGTTTGCCTCAAAACATACTCTTATAGTGTCCTAATAAGAATTTAGTAGTTAATATAAGGTTTTATTAAACATTTGTTCGTTACTTGTATGAGTTTTCCTCAAAACATACTCTTATTGTATTCCAATAAGAATTTATTAGTTAATATAAGGTTTTATTAAACATTTGTTCATTACTTATACGAGTTTTACTCAAAACATACTCTTGTAGTGTTCTAATAAGAATTTATTAATTAATATAAGGGCTTATTAAACATTTGTTCGTTACTTATGCGAGTTTTCCTCAAAAAATACTCTTGTAGTGTTCTAATAAGAATTTATTAGTTAATATAAGGTTTTATTAAACATTTATTCGTTACTAATATGAGTTTTCCTCAAAACATAATCTTATTGTATTATAATAAGAATTTATTAGTTGATATAAGGTTTTATTAAAAATTTATTCGTTACTTATGTGAGTTTTCCTCAAAACATTCTCGTATAGTGTTCTAATAAGAATTTATTAGTCATTATAATGTTTTATTAAACATTTGTTCGTTACTTATATGAGTTTTCCTCAAAACATACTCATGTAGTGTTCTTATAAGAATTTATTAGTATATATAAGGTTTTATTAAACATTTGTTCGTTACTTATACGAGTATTCCTCAAAACATAATCTTATAGTGTTCTAATAAGAATTTAGTAGTTAATGTAAGGTTTTATTAAACATTTATTCGTTACTAATATGAGTTTTCCTCAAAACATAATCTTATTGTATTATAATAAGAATTTATTAGTTGATATAAGGTTTTATTAAAAATTTATTCGTTACTTATGTGAGTTTTCCTCAAAACATTCTCGTATAGTGTTCTAATAAGAATTTATTAGTCATTATAATGTTTTATTAAACATCTGTTCGTTACTTATATGAGTTTTCCTCAAAACATACTCATGTAGTGTTCTTATAAGAATTTATAGTATATATAAGGTTTTATTAAACATTTGTTCGTTACTTATACGAGTATTCCTCAAAACATAATCTTATAGTGTTCTAATAAGAATTTAGTAGTTAATAGAAGGTTTTATTAAACATTTGATCGTTACTTATACGAGTTTTCATCAAAACAGAATCTTATAGTGTTCTAATAAGAATTTAGTAGTTAATATAAGGTTTTATTAAACATTTATTCGTTACTTATATGAGTTTTCCTCAAAACATACGCTTATAGTCTTCTAATAAGAATTTAGTAGTTAATATAATGTTTTATTAAAACTTTGTTCGTTACTGATACGAGTTTGCCTCAAAACATACTCCTATAGTGTCCTAATAAGAATTTAGTAGTTAATATAAGGTTTTATTAAACCTTTGTTCGTTACTTATATGAGTTTTTCCTCAAAACATACTCTTATAGTATTGTAATAAGAATTTAGTAATCAATATAATGTTGTATTAAACATTTGTTCGTTACTGATATGAGTTTTCCTCAAAACATACTCTTATAGTATTATAATAAGAATTTAGTAGTTAATAGAACGTTTTATTAAACATTTGTTCGTTACTTATACGAGTTTTCATCAAAACAGACTCTTATAGTGTTCTAATAAGAATTTAGTAGTTAATATAAGGTTTTATTAAACATCTATTCGTTACTTATATGAGTTTTCCTCAAAACATACGCTTATAGTCTTCTAATAAGAATTTAGTAGTTAATATAATGTTTTATTAAACATTTGTTCGTTACTTATACGAGTTTGCCTCAAAACACACTCTTATAGTGTCCTAATAAGAATTTAGTAGTTAATATAAGGTTTTATTAAACATTTGTTCGTTACTTATATGAGTTTTCCTCAAAACATACTCTTATTGTATTCCAATAAGAATTTATTAGTTAATATAAGGTTTTATTAAACATTTGTTCATTACTTATACGAGTTTTACTCAAAACATACTCTTGTAGTGTTCTAATAAGAATTTATTAGTTAATATAAGGGCTTATTAAACATTTGTTCGTTACTTATACGAGTTTTCCTCAAAAAATACCCTTGTAGTGTTCTAATAAGAATTTATTAGTTAATATAAGGTTTTATTAAACTTTTATTCGTTACTAATATGAGTTTTCCTCAAAACATAATCTTATTGTATTATAATAAGAATTTATTAGTTGATATAAGGTTTTATTAAACATTTATTCGTTACTTATATGAGTTTTCCTCAAAACATACTCTTATAGTGTTCTAATAAGAATTTAGTAGTTAATAGAAGGTTTTATTAAACATTTGTTCGTTACTTATAAGAGTTTTCATCAAAAAATACTCTTATAGTGTTATAATAAGAATTTAGTAGTTAATGTAAGGTGTTATTAAACATTTATTCGTTAGTTATATAAGTTTTCCTAAAAACATACTCTTATAGTGTGCTAATAAGAATTTACTAGTTAATATAAGGTTCTATTAAACATTTATTCGTTACTTATATGAGATTTCCTCAAAACATACGCTTATAGTGTTCTAATAAGAATTTAGTAGTTAATATAATGTTTTATTAAACATTTGTTTGTTACTTATACCAGTTTTCCTCAAAACATACTCTTATAGTGTTCTAAAAAGAATTTAGTAGTTAATATAAGGTTTTATTAAACATTTATTCGTTACTTATATGAGTTTTCCTCAAAACATACTCTTATACTGTTCTAATAAGAATTTATTAGTTAATATAAGGTTTTGTTAAACATTTATTCGATACTTATACAAGTTTTCCTCAAAACATACTCTTATAGTGTTGTAATAAGAATTTAGTTGTTCATATAAGGTTTTATTAAACATTATTTCGTTACTTATATGAGTTTTCCTCAAAACATACTCTTATAGTGTTCTAATAAGAATTTATTAGTCAATATAATGTTTTATTAAACATTTGTTCTTACTTATATGAGTTTTCCTCAAAACATACTCATGTAGTGTTCTTATAAGAATTTATTAGTATATATAAGGTTTTATTAAACATTTGTTCGTTACTTATACGAGTATTCCTCAAAACATAATCTTATAGTGTTCTAATAAGAATTTAGTAGTTAATGTAAGGTTTTATTAAACATTTATTCGTTACTAATATGAGTTTTCCTCAAAACATAATCTTATTGTATTATAATAAGAATTTATTAGTTGATATAAGGTTTTATTAAAAATTTATTCGTTACTTATGTGAGTTTTCCTCAAAACATTCTCGTATAGTGTTCTAATAAGAATTTATTAGTCATTATAATGTTTTATTAAACATTTGTTCGTTACTTATATGAGTTTTCCTCAAAACATACTCTTATAGTGTCCTAATAAGAATTTAGTAGTTAATATAAGGTTTTATTAAATATTTGTTCGTTACTTATACGAGTTTTACTCAAAACATACTCTTGTAGTATTCTAATAAGAATTTATTAGTTAATATAAGGGCTTATTAAACATTTGTTCGTTACTTATGCGAGTTTTCCTCAAAAAATACTCTTGTAGTGTTCTAATAAGAATTTATTAGTTAATATAAGGTTTTATTAAACATTTATTCGTTACTAATATGAGTTTTCCTCAAAACATAATCTTATTGTATTATAATAAGAATTTATTAGTTGATATAAGGTTTTATTAAAAATTGATTCGTTACTTATATGAGTTTTCCTAAAAACATTCTCGTATAGTGTTCTAATAAGAATTTATTAGTCATTATAATGTTTTATTAAACATTTGTTCGTTACTTATATGAGTTTTCCTCAAAACATAATCTTATAGTGTTCTAATAAGAATTTATTAGTTAATATAAGGTTTTATTAAACATTTATTCGTTACTAATATGAGTTTTCCTCAAAACATAATCTTATTATATTATAATAAGAATTTATTAGTTGATATAAGGTTTTATTAAACATTTGTTCCTTAATTATACGAGTATTCCTCAAAACATACTCTTATAGTGTTCTAATAAGAATTTAGTAGTTAATAGAAGGTTTTATTAAACATTTGTTCGTTACTTATAAGAGTTTTCATCAAAAAATACTCTTATAGTGTTATAATAAGAATTTAGTAGTTAATATAAGGTGTTATTAAACATTTATTCGTTACTTATATAAGTTTTCCTAAAAACATACTCTTATAGTGTGCTAATAAGAATTTAGTAGTTAATATAAGGTTTTATTAAACATTTATTCGTTACTTATATGAGTTTTCCTCAAAACATACGCTTATAGTGTTCTAATAAGAATTTAGTAGTTAACATAATATTTTATTAAACATTTGTTCGTTACTTATACGACTTTTCCTCAAAACATACTCTTATAGTGTTGTAATAAGAATTTAGTAGTTCATATAAGGTTTTATTAAACATTATTTCGTTACTTATTTGAGTTTTCCTCAAAACATACTCTTATAGTGTTCTAATAAGAATTTATTAGTCATTATAACGTTTTCTTAAACAATTGTTCGTTACTTATACTAGTTTTCCTCTAAACATACTCTTATAGTGTTCTAATAAGAATTTATTAGTCAATATAATGTTTTATTAAACATTTGCTCGTTACTTATACGAGTTTTTCTCAAAACATACTCTTGTAGTGTTCTTATTAGAATTTATTAGTATATATAAGGTTTTATTAAACATTTGTTCCTTAATTATACGAGTATTCCTCAAAAAATAATCTTATAGTGTTCTAATAAGAATTTAGTAGTTAATATAAGGTTTTATTAAACATTTATTCATTATTTATATGAGTTTTCCTCAAAACATACTCTTATTGTGTTCTAATAAGAATTTATCAGTTAATATAAGGTTTTATTAAACATTATTTCGTTACTTATATGAGTTTTCCTCAAAACATTCTCGTATAGTGTTCTAATAAGAATTTATTAGTCATTATAATGTTTTATTAAACATTTGCTCGTTACTTATATGAGTTTTCCTCAAAACATACACTTGTAGTGTTCTTATAAGAATTTAATAGTATATATAAGGTTTTATTAAACATTTGTTCGTTACTTATACGAGTATTCCTCAAAACATAATCTTATAGTGTTCTAATAAGAATTTAGTAGTTAATATAAGGTTTTATTAAACATTTATTCGTTACTTATATGAGTTTTCCTCAAAACATACTCTTATGGTGTTCTAATAAGAATTTATTAGTTAATATAATGTTTTATTAAACTTTTTTCGTTACTTATATGAGTTTTCCTCAAAACATACTCTTATAGTGTCCTAATAAGAATTTAGTAGTTAATATAAGGTTTTGTTAAACCTTTGTTCGTTACTTATATGAGTTTTTCCTCAAAACATACTCTTATAGTATTCTAATAAGAATTTAGTAAACAATATAATGTTTTATTAAACATTTGTTCGTTACTGATATGAGTTTTCCTCAAAACATACTCTTATAGTATTATAACAAGAATTTAGTAGTTAATAGAACATTTTATTAAACATTTGTTCGTTACATATATGAGTTTTCCTCAAAATATACGCTTACAGTCTTCTAATAAGAATTTAGTAGTTAATATAATATTTTATTAAACATTTGTTCGTTACTTATACGAGTTTTCCTCAAAACATACTCTTATAGTGTTCTAATATGTATTTAGATGTTAATATAAGGTTTTATTAAACATTTATTCGTTACTTATATGAGTTTTCCTCAAAACATACTCTTATACTGTTCTAATAAGAATTTATTAGTTAATATAAGGTTTTATTAAACATTTATTCGATACTGATACAAGTTTTCCTCAAAACATACTCTTATAGTGTTGTAATAAGAATTTAGTAGTTCATATAAGGTTTTATTAAACATTATTTCGTTACTTATATGAGTTTTCCTCAAAACATACTCTTATAGTGTTCTAATAAGAATTTATTAGTCAATATAATGTTTTCTTAAACAATTGTTCGTTACTTATACTAGTTTTCCTCTAAACATACTCTTATAGTGTTCTAATAAGAATTTATTAGTCAATATAATGTTTTATTAAACATTTGCTCGTTACTTATACGAGTTTTCCTCAAAACATACTCTTGTAGTGTTCTTATAAGAATTTATTAGTATATATAAGGTTTTATTAAACATCTGTTCCTTAATTATACGAGTATTCCTCAAAAAATAATCTTATAGTGTTCTAATAAGAATTTAGTAGTTAATATAAGGTTTTATTAAACATTTATTCATTATTTATATGAGTTTTCCTCAAAACATACTCTTATTGTGTTCTAATAAGAATTTATCAGTTAATATAAGGTTTTATTAAACATTATTTCGTTACTTATATGAGTTTTCCTCAAAACATTCACGTATAGTGTTCTAATAAGAATTTATTACTCATTATAATGTTTTATTAAACATTTGTTTGTTACTTATATGAGTTTTCCTCAAAACATACTCTTGTAGTGTTCTTATAAGAATTTATTAGTATATAAAAGGTGTTATTAAACATTTGTTCGTTACTTATACGAGTATTCCTCAAAACATAATCTTATAGTGTTCTAATAAGAATTTAGTAGTTAATATAATGTTTTATTAAATATTTATTCGTTACTTATATGAGTTTTCCTCAAAACATACGCTTATAGTCTTCTAATAAGAATTTAGTAGTTAATATAATGTTTTATTAAAACTTTTTCGTTACTTATACGAGTTTGCCTCAAAACATACTCTTATAGTGTCCTAATAAGAATTTAGTAGTTAATATAAGGTTTTATTAAACCTTTGTTCGTTACTTATATGAGTTTTTCCTCAAAACATACTCTTATAGTATTATAACAAGAATTTAGTAGTTAATAGAACATTTTATTAAACATTTGTTCGTTACATATATGAGTTTTCCTCAAAACATACGCTTACAGTCTTCTAATAAGAATTTAGTAGTTAATATAATATTTTATTAAACATTTGTTCGTTACTTATACGAGTTTTCCTCAAAACATACTTTTATAGTGTTCTAATATGTATTTAGATGTTAATATAAGGTTTTATTAAACATTTATTCGTTACTTATATGAGTTTTCCTCAAAACATACTCTTATACTGTTCTAATAAGAATTTATTAGTTAATATAAGGTTTTATTAAACATTTATTCGATACTGATACAAGTTTTCCTCAAAACATACTCTTATAGTGTTGTAATAAGAATTTAGTAGTTCATATAAGGTTTTATTAAACATTATTTCGTTACTTATATGAGTTTTCCTCAAAACATACTCTTATAGTGTTCTAATAAGAATTTATTAGTCAATATAATGTTTTCTTAAACAATTGTTCGTTACTTATACTAGTTTTCCTCTAAACATACTCTTATAGTGTTCTAATAAGAATTTATTAGTCAATATAATGTTTTATTAAACATTTGCTCGTTACTTATACGAGTTTTCCTCAAAACATACTCTTGTAGTGTTCTTATAAGAATTTATTAGTATATATAAGGTTTTATTAAACATCTGTTCCTTAATTATACGAGTATTCCTCAAAAAATAATCTTATAGTGTTCTAATAAGAATTTAGTAGTTAATATAAGGTTTTATTAAACATTTATTCATTATTTATATGAGTTTTCCTCAAAACATACTCTTATTGTGTTCTAATAAGAATTTATCAGTTAATATAAGGTTTTATTAAACATTATTTCGTTACTTATATGAGTTTTCCTCAAAACATTCACGTATAGTGTTCTAATAAGAATTTATTACTCATTATAATGTTTTATTAAACATTTGTTTGTTACTTATATGAGTTTTCCTCAAAACATACTCTTGTAGTGTTCTTATAAGAATTTATTAGTATATAAAAGGTGTTATTAAACATTTGTTCGTTACTTATACGAGTATTCCTCAAAACATAATCTTATAGTGTTCTAATAAGAATTTAGTAGTTAATATAATGTTTTATTAAATATTTATTCGTTACTTATATGAGTTTTCCTCAAAACATACGCTTATAGTCTTCTAATAAGAATTTAGTAGTTAATATAATGTTTTATTAAAACTTTTTCGTTACTTATACGAGTTTGCCTCAAAACATACTCTTATAGTGTCCTAATAAGAATTTAGTAGTTAATATAAGGTTTTATTAAACCTTTGTTCGTTACTTATATGAGTTTTTCCTCAAAACATACTCTTGTAGTATTCTAATAAGAATTTAATAATCAATATAATGTTTAATTAAACATTTGCTCGTTACTGATATGAGTTTTCCTCAAAACATACTCTTATAGTATTATAAGAAGAATTTAGTAGTTAATAGAACGTTTTATTAAACATTTGTTCGTTACTTATACGAGTTTTCATCAAAACAGACTCTTATAGTGTTCTAATAAGAATTTAGTAGTTAATATAAGGTTTTATTATACATCTATTCGTTACTTATATGAGTTTTCCTCAAAACATACGCTTATAGTCTTCTAATAAGAATTTAGTAGTTAATATAATGTTTTATTAAACATTTGTTCGTTACTTATACGAGTTTGCCTCAAAACATACTCTTGTAGTGTTCTAATAAGAATTTATTAGTTAATATAAGGGCTTATTAAACATTTGTTTGTTACTTATGCAGGTTTTCCTCAAAAAATACTCTTGTAGTGTTCTAATAAGAATTTATTAGTTAATATAAGGTTTTATTAAACATTTATTCGTTACTAATATGAGTTTTCCTCAAAACATAATCTTATGGTATTATAATAAGAATTTATTAGTTGATATAAGGTTTTATTAAAAATTTATTCGTTACTTATAGAGTTTTCCTCAAAACATTCTCGTATAGTGTTCTAATAAGAATTTATTAGTCATTATAATGTTTTATTAAACATTTGTTCGTTACTTATATGAGTTTTCCTCAAAACATACTCATGTAGTGTTCTTATAAGAATTTATTAGTATATATAAGGTTTTATTAAACATTTGTTCGTTACTTATATGAGTTTTCCTCAAAACATACTCATGTAGTGTTCTTATAAGAATTTATTAGTATATATAAGGTTTTATTAAACATTTGTTCCTTAATTATACGAGTATTCCTCAAAATAGAATCTTATAGTGTTCTAATAAGAATTTATTAGTTAATATAAGGTTTTATTAAACATTTATTCGTTACTAATATGAGTTTTCCTCAAAACATAATCTTATTATATTATAATAAGAATTTATTAGTTGATATAAGGTTTTATTAAACATTTATTCGTTACTTATATGAGTTTTCCTCAAAACATACTCTTATAGTGTTCTAATAAGAATTTAGTAGTTAATAGAAGGTTTTATTAAACATTTGTTCGTTACTTATAAGAGTTTTCATCAAAAAATACTCTTATAGTGTTATAATAAGAATTTAGTAGTTAATATAAGGTTTTATTAAACATTTATTCGTTACTTATATGAGTTTTCCTCAAAACATACGCTTATAGTGTTCTAATAAGAATTTAGTAGTTAATATAATATTTTATTAAACATTTGTTCGTTACTTATACGACTTTTCCTCAAAACATACTCTTATAGTGTTCTAATAAGAATTTAGTAGTTAATATAAGGTTTTATTAAACATTTATTCGTTACTTATATGAGTTTTCCTCAAAACATACTCTTATACTGTTCTAATAAGAATTTATTAGTTAATATAAGGTTTTATTAAACATTTATTCGATACTTATAAAAGTTTTCCTCAAAACATACTCTTATAGTGTTGTAATAAGAATTTAGTAGTTCATATAAGGTTTTATTAAACATTATTTCGTTACTTATATGAGTTTTCCTCAAAACATACTCTTATAGTGTTCTAATAAGATTTTATTAGTCATTATAATGTTTTCTTAAACAATTGTTCGTTACTTATATAAGTTTTCCTAAAAACATACTCTTATAGTGTGCTAATATGAATTTAGTAGTTAATATAAGGTTTTATTAAACATTTATTCGTTACTTATATGAGTTTTCCTCAAAACATACGCTTATAGTGTTCTAATAAGAATTTAGTAGTTAACATAATATTTTATTAAACATTTGTTCGTTACTTATACGACTTTTCCTCAAAACATACTCTTATAGTGTTGTAATAAGAATTTAGTAGTTCATATAAGGTTTTATTAAACATTATTTCGTTACTTATTTGAGTTTTCCTCAAAACATACTCTTATAGTGTTCTAATAAGAATTTATTAGTCATTATAACGTTTTCTTAAACAATTGTTCGTTACTTATACTAGTTTTCCTCTAAACATACTCTTATAGTGTTCTAATAAGAATTTATTAGTCAATATAATGTTTTATTAAACATTTGCTCGTTACTTATACGAGTTTTTCTCAAAACATACTCTTGTAGTGTTCTTATAAGAATTTATTAGTATATATAAGGTTTTATTAAACATTTGTTCCTTAATTATACGAGTATTCCGCAAAAAATAATCTTATAGTGTTCTAATAAGAATTTAGTAGTTAATATAAGGTTTTATTAAACATTTATTCATTATTTATATGAGTTTTCCTCAAAACATACTCTTATTGTGTTCTAATAAGAATTTATCAGTTAATATAAGGTTTTATTAAACATTATTTCGTTACTTATATGAGTTTTCCTCAAAACATTCTCGTATAGTGTTCTAATAAGAATTTATTAGTCATTATAATGTTTTATTAAACATTTGCTCGTTACTTATATGAGTTTTCCTCAAAACATACACTTGTAGTGTTCTTATAAGAATTTATTAGTATATATAAGGTTTTATTAAACATTTGTTCGTTACTTATACGAGTATTCCTCAAAACATAATCTTATAGTGTTCTAATAAGAATTTAGTAGTTAATATAAGGTTTTATTAAACATTTATTCGTTACTTATATGAGTTTTCCTCAAAACATACTCTTATGGTGTTCTAATAAGAATTTATTAGTTAATATAATGTTTTATTAAACTTTTTTCGTTACTTATATGAGTTTTCCTCAAAACATACTCTTATAGTGTCCTAATAAGAATTTAGTAGTTAATATAAGGTTTTATTAAATATTTGTTCGTTACTTATACGAGTTTTACTCAAAACATACTCTTGTAGTATTCTAATAAGAATTTATTAGTTAATATAAGGGCTTATTAAACATTTGTTCGTTACTTATGCGAGTTTTCCTCAAAAAATACTCTTGTAGTGTTCTAATAAGAATTTATTAGTTAATATAAGGTTTTATTAAACATTTTTTCGTTACTAATATGAGTTTTCCTCAAAACATAATCTTATTGTATTATAATAAGAATTTATTAGTTGATATAAGGTTTTATTAAAAATTGATTCGTTACTTATATGAGTTTTCCTAAAAACATTCTCGTATAGTGTTCTAATAAGAATTTATTAGTCATTATAATGTTTTATTAAACATTTGTTCGTTACTTATATGAGTTTTCCTCAAAACATAATCTTATAGTGTTCTAATAAGAATTTATTAGTTAATATAAGGTTTTATTAAACATTTATTCGTTACTAATATGAGTTTTCCTCAAAACATAATCTTATTATATTATAATAAGAATTTATTAGTTGATATAAGGTTTTATTAAACATTTGTTCCTTAATTATACGAGTATTCCTCAAAACATACTCTTATAGTGTTCTAATAAGAATTTAGTAGTTAATAGAAGGTTTTATTAAACATTTGTTCGTTACTTATAAGAGTTTTCATCAAAAAATACTCTTATAGTGTTATAATAAGAATTTAGTAGTTAATATAAGGTGTTATTAAACATTTATTCGTTACTTATATAAGTTTTCCTAAAAACATACTCTTATAGTGTGCTAATAAGAATTTAGTAGTTAATATAAGGTTTTATTAAACATTTATTCGTTACTTATATGAGTTTTCCTCAAAACATACGCTTATAGTGTTCTAATAAGAATTTAGTAGTTAATATAATATTTTATTAAACATTTGTTCGTTACTTATACGACTTTTCCTCAAAACATACTCTTATAGTGTTCTAATAAGAATTTAGTAGTTAATATAAGGTTTTATTAAACATTTATTCGTTACTTATATGAGTTTTCCTCAAAAAATACTCTTATAGTGTTATAATAAGAATTTAGTAGTTAATATAAGGTTTTATTAAACATTTATTCGTTACTTATATGAGTTTTCCTCAAAACATACGCTTATAGTGTTCTAATAAGAATTTAGTAGTTAATATAATATTTTATTAAACATTTGTTCGTTACTTATACGACTTTTCCTCAAAACATACTCTTATAGTGTTCTAATAAGAATTTAGTAGTTAATATAAGGTTTTATTAAACATTTATTCGTTACTTATATGAGTTTTCCTCAAAACATACTCTTATACTGTTCTAATAAGAATTTATTAGTTAATATAAGGTTTTATTAAACATTTATTCGATACTTATAAAAGTTTTCCTCAAAACATACTCTTATAGTGTTGTAATAAGAATTTAGTAGTTCATATAAGGTTTTATTAAACATTATTTCGTTACTTATATGAGTTTTCCTCAAAACATACTCTTATAGTGTTCTAATAAGATTTTATTAGTCATTATAATGTTTTCTTAAACAATTGTTCGTTACTTATACTAGTTTTCCTCTAAACATACTCTTATAGTGTTCTAATAAGTATTTATTAGTCAATATAATGTTTTATTAAACATTTGCTCGTTACTTATACCAGTTTTCCTCAAAACATACTCTTGTTGTGTTCTTATAAGAATTTATTAGTATATATAAGGTTTTATTAAACATTTGTTCCTTAATTATACGAGTATTCCTCAAAACATAATCTTATAGTGTTCTAATAAGAATTTATTAGTTAATATAAGGTTTTATTAAACATTTCTTCGTTACTTATATGAGTTTTCCTTAAAACATTCTCGTATAGTGTTCTAATAAGAATTTATTAGTCATTATAATGTTTTATTAAACATTTGTTCGTTACTTATATGAGTTTTCCTCAAAACATACTCTTGTAGTGTTCTTATAAGAATTTATTAGTATATATAAGGTTTTATTGAACATTTGTTCGTTACTTATACGAGTATTCCTCAAAACATAATCTTATAGTGTTCTAATAAGAATTTAGTAGTTAATATAATGTTTTATTAAATATTTATTCATTACTTATATGAGTTTTCCTCAAAACATACGCTTATAGTGTTCTAATAAGAATTTAGTAGTTAATATAATGTTTTATTAAACATTTGTTCGTTACTTATACGAGTTTTCATCAAAACAAACTCTTATAGTGTTCTAATAAGAATTTAGTAGTTAATATAAGGTTTTATTAAACATCTATTCGTTACTTATATGAGTTTTCCTCAAAACATACGCTTATAGTCTTCTAATAAGAATTTAGTAGTTAATATAATGTTTTATTAAACATTTGTTCGTTACTTATACGAGTTTGCTTCAAAACATACTCTTATAGTGTCCTAATAAGAATTTAGTAGTTAATATAAGGTTTTATTAAATATTTGTTCGTTACTTATACGAGTTTTACTCAAAACATACTCTTGTAGTATTCTAATAAGAATTTATTAGTTAATATAAGGGCTTATTAAACATTTGTTCGTTACTTATGCGAGTTTTCCTCAAAAAATACTCTTGTAGTGTTCTAATAAGAATTTATTAGTTAATATAAGGTTTTATTAAACATTTATTCGTTACTAATATGAGTTTTCCTCAAAACATAATCTTATTGTATTATAATAAGAATTTATTAGTTGATATAAGGTTTTATTAAAAATTGATTCGTTACTTATATGAGTTTTCCTCAAAACATTCTCGTATAGTGTTCTAATAAGAATTTATTAGTCATTATAATGTTTTATTAAACATTTGTTCGTTACTTATATGAGTTTTCCTCAAAACACACTCATGTAGTCTTCTTATAAGAATTTATTAGTATATATAAGGTTTTATTAAACATTTGTTCCTTAATTATACGAGTATTCCTCAAAACATAATCTTATAGTGTTCTAATAAGAATTTATTAGTTAATATAAGGTTTTATTAAACATTTATTCGTTACTAATATGAGTTTTCCTCAAAACATAATCTTATTATATTATAATAAGAATTTATTAGTTGATATAAGGTTTTATTAAACATTTGTTCCTTAATTATACGAGTATTCCTCAAAACATACTCTTATAGTGTTCTAATAAGAATTTAGTAGTTAATAGAAGGTTTTATTAAACATTTGTTCGTTACTTATAAGAGTTTTCATCAAAAAATACTCTTATAGTGTTATAATAAGAATTTAGTAGTTAATATAAGGTGTTATTAAACATTTATTCGTTACTTATATAAGTTTTCCTAAAAACATACTCTTATAGTGTGCTAATAAGAATTTAGTAGTTAATATAAGGTTTTATTAAACATTTATTCGTTACTTATATGAGTTTTCCTCAAAACATACGCTTATAGTGTTCTAATAAGAATTTAGTAGTTAACATAATATTTTATTAAACATTTGTTCGTTACTTATACGACTTTTCCTCAAAACATACTCTTATAGTGTTGTAATAAGAATTTAGTAGTTCATATAAGGTTTTATTAAACATTATTTCGTTACTTATTTGAGTTTTTCCTCAAAACATACTCTTATAGTGTTCTAATAAGAATTTATTAGTCATTATAACGTTTTCTTAAACAATTGTTCGTTACTTATACTAGTTTTCCTCTAAACATACTCTTATAGTGTTCTAATAAGAATTTATTAGTCAATATAATGTTTTATTAAACATTTGCTCGTTACTTATACGAGTTTTTCTCAAAACATACTCTTGTAGTGTTCTTATAAGAATTTATTAGTATATATAAGGTTTTATTAAACATTTGTTCCTTAATTATACGAGTATTCCGCAAAAAATAATCTTATAGTGTTCTAATAAGAATTTAGTAGTTAATATAAGGTTTTATTAAACATTTATTCATTATTTATATGAGTTTTCCTCAAAACATACTCTTATTGTGTTCTAATAAGAATTTATCAGTTAATATAAGGTTTTATTAAACATTATTTCGTTACTTATATGAGTTTTCCTCAAAACATTCTCGTATAGTGTTCTAATAAGAATTTATTAGTCATTATAATGTTTTATTAAACATTTGCTCGTTACTTATATGAGTTTTCCTCAAAACATACACTTGTAGTGTTCTTATAAGAATTTATTAGTATATATAAGGTTTTATTAAACATTTGTTCGTTACTTATACGAGTATTCCTCAAAACATAATCTTATAGTGTTCTAATAAGAATTTAGTAGTTAATATAAGGTTTTATTAAACATTTATTCGTTACTTATATGAGTTTTCCTCAAAACATACTCTTATGGTGTTCTAATAAGAATTTATTAGTTAATATAATGTTTTATTAAACTTTTTTCGTTACTTTTATGAGTTTTCCTCAAAACATACTCTTATAGTGTCCTAATAAGAATTTAGTAGTTAATATAAGGTTTTATTAAATATTTGTTCGTTACTTATACGAGTTTTACTCAAAACATACTCTTGTAGTATTCTAATAAGAATTTATTAGTTAATATAAGGGCTTATTAAACATTTGTTCGTTACTTATGCGAGTTTTCCTCAAAAAATACTCTTGTAGTGTTCTAATAAGAATTTATTAGTTAATATAAGGTTTTATTAAACATTTATTCGTTACTAATATGAGTTTTCCTCAAAACATAATCTTATTGTATTATAATAAGAATTTATTAGTTGATATAAGGTTTTATTAAAAATTGATTCGTTACTTATATGAGTTTTCCTAAAAACATTCTCGTATAGTGTTCTAATAAGAATTTATTAGTCATTATAATGTTTTATTAAACATTTGTTCGTTACTTATATGAGTTTTCCTCAAAACATAATCTTATAGTGTTCTAATAAGAATTTATTAGTTAATATAAGGTTTTATTAAACATTTATTCGTTACTAATATGAGTTTTCCTCAAAACATAATCTTATTATATTATAATAAGAATTTATTAGTTGATATAAGCTTTTATTAAACATTTGTTCCTTAATTATACGAGTATTCCTCAAAACATACTCTTATAGTGTTCTAATAAGAATTTAGTAGTTAATAGAAGGTTTTATTAAACATTTGTTCGTTACTTATAAGAGTTTTCATCAAAAAATACTCTTATAGTGTTATAATAAGAATTTAGTAGTTAATATAAGGTGTTATTAAACATTTATTCGTTACTTATATAAGTTTTCCTAAAAACATACTCTTATAGTGTGCTAATAAGAATTTAGTAGTTAATATAAGGTTTTATTAAACATTTATTCGTTACTTATATGAGTTTTCCTCAAAACATACGCTTATAGTGTTCTAATAAGAATTTAGTAGTTAACATAATATTTTATTAAACATTTGTTCGTTACTTATACGACTTTTCCTCAAAACATACTCTTATAGTGTTGTAATAAGAATTTAGTAGTTCATATAAGGTTTTATTAAACATTATTTCGTTACTTATATGAGTTTTCCTCAAAACATAATCTTATTATATTATAATAAGAATTTATTAGTTGATATAAGGTTTTATTAAACATTTGTTCCTTAATTATACGAGTATTCCTCAAAACATACTCTTATAGTGTTCTAATAAGAATTTATTAGTCATTATAACGTTTTCTTAAACAATTGTTCGTTACTTATACTAGTTTTCCTCTAAACATACTCTTATAGTGTTCTAATAAGAATTTATTAGTCAATATAATGTCTTATTAAACATTTGCTCGTTACTTATACGAGTTTTTCTCAAAACATACTCTTGTAGTGTTCTTATAAGAATTTATTAGTATATATAAGGTTTTATTAAACATTTGTTCCTTAATTATACGAGTATTCCTCAAAAAATAATCTTATAGTGTTCTAATAAGAATTTAGTAGTTAATATAAGGTTTTATTAAACATTTATTCATTATTTATATGAGTTTTCCTCAAAACATACTCTTATTGTGTTCTAATAAGAATTTATCAGTTAATATAAGGTTTTATTAAACATTATTTCGTTACTTATATGAGTTTTCCTCAAAACATTCTCGTATAGTGTTCTAATAAGAATTTATTAGTCATTATAATGTTTTATTAAACATTTGCTCGTTACTTATATGAGTTTTCCTCAAAACATACAATTGTAGTGTTCTTATAAGAATTTAATAGTATATATAAGGTTTTATTAAACATTTGTTCGTTACTTATACGAGTATTCCTCAAAACATAATCTTATAGTGTTCTAATAAGAATTTAGTAGTTAATATAAGGTTTTATTAAACATTTATTCGTTACTTATATGAGTTTTCCTCAAAACATACTCTTATGGTGTTCTAATAAGAATTTATTAGTTAATATAATGTTTTATTAAACTTTTTTCGTTACTTATATGAGTTTTCCTCAAAACATACTCTTATAGTGTCCTAATAAGAATTTAGTAGTTAATATAAGGTTTTGTTAAACCTTTGTTCGTTACTTATATGAGTTTTTCCTCAAAACATACTCTTATAGTATTCTAATAAGAATTTAGTAAACAATATAATGTTTTATTAAACATTTGTTCGTTACTGATATGAGTTTTCCTCAAAACATACTCTTATAGTATTATAACAAGAATTTAGTAGTTAATAGAACATTTTATTAAACATTTGTTCGTTACATATATGAGTTTTCCTCAAAATATACGCTTACAGTCTTCTAATAAGAATTTAGTAGTTAATATAATATTTTATTAAACATTTGTTCGTTACTTATACGAGTTTTCCTCAAAACATACTCTTATAGTGTTCTAATATGTATTTAGATGTTAATATAAGGTTTTATTAAACATTTATTCGTTACTTATATGAGTTTTCCTCAAAACATACTCTTATACTGTTCTAATAAGAATTTATTAGTTAATATAAGGTTTTATTAAACATTTATTCGATACTGATACAAGTTTTCCTCAAAACATACTCTTATAGTGTTGTAATAAGAATTTAGTAGTTCATATAAGGTTTTATTAAACATTATTTCGTTACTTATATGAGTTTTCCTCAAAACATACTCTTATAGTGTTCTAATAAGAATTTATTAGTCAATATAATGTTTTCTTAAACAATTGTTCGTTACTTATACTAGTTTTCCTCTAAACATACTCTTATAGTGTTCTAATAAGAATTTATTAGTCAATATAATGTTTTATTAAACATTTGCTCGTTACTTATACGAGTTTTCCTCAAAACATACTCTTGTAGTGTTCTTATAAGAATTTATTAGTATATATAAGGTTTTATTAAACATCTGTTCCTTAATTATACGAGTATTCCTCAAAAAATAATCTTATAGTGTTCTAATAAGAATTTAGTAGTTAATATAAGGTTTTATTAAACATTTATTCATTATTTATATGAGTTTTCCTCAAAACATACTCTTATTGTGTTCTAATAAGAATTTATCAGTTAATATAAGGTTTTATTAAACATTATTTCGTTACTTATATGAGTTTTCCTCAAAACATTCACGTATAGTGTTCTAATAAGAATTTATTACTCATTATAATGTTTTATTAAACATTTGTTTGTTACTTATATGAGTTTTCCTCAAAACATACTCTTGTAGTGTTCTTATAAGAATTTATTAGTATATAAAAGGTGTTATTAAACATTTGTTCGTTACTTATACGAGTATTCCTCAAAACATAATCTTATAGTGTTCTAATAAGAATTTAGTAGTTAATATAATGTTTTATTAAATATTTATTCGTTACTTATATGAGTTTTCCTCAAAACATACGCTTATAGTCTTCTAATAAGAATTTAGTAGTTAATATAATGTTTTATTAAAACTTTTTCGTTACTTATACGAGTTTGCCTCAAAACATACTCTTATAGTGTCCTAATAAGAATTTAGTAGTTAATATAAGGTTTTATTAAACATTTGTTCGTTACTTATATGAGTTTTTCCTCAAAACATACTCTTGTAGTATTCTAATAAGAATTTAGTAATCAATATAATGTTTAATTAAACATTTGCTCGTTACTGATATGAGTTTTCCTCAAAACATACTCTTATAGTATTATAAGAAGAATTTAGTAGTTAATAGAACGTTTTATTAAACATTTGTTCGTTACTTATATGAGTTTTCATCAAAACAGACTCTTATAGTGTTCTAATAAGAATTTAGTAGTTAATATAAGGTTTTATTAAACATCTATTCGTTACTTATATGAGTTTTCCTCAAAACATACGCTTATAGTCTTCTAATAAGAATTTAGTAGTTAATATAATGTTTTATTAAACATTTGTTCGTTACTTATACGAGTTTGCCTCAAAACATACTCTTGTAGTGTTCTAATAAGAATTTATTAGTTAATATAAGGGCTTATTAAACATTTGTTTGTTACTTATGCAGGTTTTCCTCAAAAAATACTCTTGTAGTGTTCTAATAAGAATTTATTAGTTAATATAAGGTTTTATTAAACATTTATTCGTTACTAATATGAGTTTTCCTCAAAACATAATCTTATGGTATTATAATAAGAATTTATTAGTTGATATAAGGTTTTATTAAAAATTTATTCGTTACTTATATGAGTTTTCCTCAAAACATTCTCGTATAGTGTTCTAATAAGAATTTATTAGTCATTATAATGTTTTATTAAACATTTGTTCGTTACTTATATGAGTTTTCCTCAAAACATACTCATGTAGTGTTCTTATAAGAATTTATTAGTATATATAAGGTTTTATTAAACATTTGTTCGTTACTTATATGAGTTTTCCTCAAAACATACTCATGTAGTGTTCTTATAAGAATTTATTAGTATATATAAGGTTTTATTAAACATTTGTTCCTTAATTATACGAGTATTCCTCAAAATAGAATCTTATAGTGTTCTAATAAGAATTTATTAGTTAATATAAGGTTTTATTAAACATTTATTCGTTACTAATATGAGTTTTCCTCAAAACATAATCTTATTATATTATAATAAGAATTTATTAGTTGATATAAGGTTTTATTAAACATTTATTCGTTACTTATATGAGTTTTCCTCAAAACATACTCTTATAGTGTTCTAATAAGAATTTAGTAGTTAATAGAAGGTTTTATTAAACATTTGTTCGTTACTTATAAGAGTTTTCATCAAAAAATACTCTTATAGTGTTATAATAAGAATTTAGTAGTTAATATAAGGTTTTATTAAACATTTATTCGTTACTTATATGAGTTTTCCTCAAAACATACGCTTATAGTGTTCTAATAAGAATTTAGTAGTTAATATAATATTTTATTAAACATTTGTTCGTTACTTATACGACTTTTCCTCAAAACATACTCTTATAGTGTTCTAATAAGAATTTAGTAGTTAATATAAGGTTTTATTAAACATTTATTCGTTACTTATATGAGTTTTCCTCAAAACATACTCTTATACTGTTCTAATAAGAATTTATTAGTTAATATAAGGTTTTATTAAACATTTATTCGATACTTATAAAAGTTTTCCTCAAAACATACTCTTATAGTGTTGTAATAAGAATTTAGTAGTTCATATAAGGTTTTATTAAACATTATTTCGTTACTTATATGAGTTTTCCTCAAAACATACTCTTATAGTGTTCTAATAAGATTTTATTAGTCATTATAATGTTTTCTTAAACAATTGTTCGTTACTTATACTAGTTTTCCTCTAAACATACTCTTATAGTGTTCTAATAAGTATTTATTAGTCAATATAATGTTTTATTAAACATTTGCTCGTTACTTATACCAGTTTTCCTCAAAACATACTCTTGTTGTGTTCTTATAAGAATTTATTAGTATATATAAGGTTTTATTAAACATTTGTTCCTTAATTATACGAGTATTCCTCAAAACATAATCTTATAGTGTTCTAATAAGAATTTATTAGTTAATATAAGGTTTTATTAAACATTTCTTCGTTACTTATATGAGTTTTCCTTAAAACATTCTCGTATAGTGTTCTAATAAGAATTTATTAGTCATTATAATGTTTTATTAAACATTTGTTCGTTACTTATATGAGTTTTCCTCAAAACATACTCTTGTAGTGTTCTTATAAGAATTTATTAGTATATATAAGGTTTTATTGAACATTTGTTCGTTACTTATACGAGTATTCCTCAAAACATAATCTTATAGTGTTCTAATAAGAATTTAGTAGTTAATATAATGTTTTATTAAATATTTATTCATTACTTATATGAGTTTTCCTCAAAACATACGCTTATAGTGTTCTAATAAGAATTTAGTAGTTAATATAATGTTTTATTAAACATTTGTTCGTTACTTATACGAGTTTTCATCAAAACAGACTCTTATAGTGTTCTAATAAGAATTTAGTAGTTAATATAAGGTTTTATTAAACATCTATTCGTTACTTATATGAGTTTTCCTCAAAACATACGCTTATAGTCTTCTAATAAGAATTTAGTAGTTAATATAATGTTTTATTAAACATTTGTTCGTTACTTATACGAGTTTGCTTCAAAACATACTCTTATAGTGTCCTAATAAGAATTTAGTAGTTAATATAAGGTTTTATTAAATATTTGTTCGTTACTTATACGAGTTTTACTCAAAACATACTCTTGTAGTATTCTAATAAGAATTTATTAGTTAATATAAGGGCTTATTAAACATTTGTTCGTTACTTATGCGAGTTTTCCTCAAAAAATACTCTTGTAGTGTTCTAATAAGAATTTATTAGTTAATATAAGGTTTTATTAAACATTTATTCGTTACTAATATGAGTTTTCCTCAAAACATAATCTTATTGTATTATAATAAGAATTTATTAGTTGATATAAGGTTTTATTAAAAATTGATTCGTTACTTATATGAGTTTTCCTCAAAACATTCTCGTATAGTGTTCTAATAAGAATTTATTAGTCATTATAATGTTTTATTAAACATTTGTTCGTTACTTATATGAGTTTTCCTCAAAACACACTCATGTAGTCTTCTTATAAGAATTTATTAGTATATATAAGGTTTTATTAAACATTTGTTCCTTAATTATACGAGTATTCCTCAAAACATAATCTTATAGTGTTCTAATAAGAATTTATTAGTTAATATAAGGTTTTATTAAACATTTATTCGTTACTAATATGAGTTTTCCTCAAAACATAATCTTATTATATTATAATAAGAATTTATTAGTTGATATAAGGTTTTATTAAACATTTGTTCCTTAATTATACGAGTATTCCTCAAAACATACTCTTATAGTGTTCTAATAAGAATTTAGTAGTTAATAGAAGGTTTTATTAAACATTTGTTCGTTACTTATAAGAGTTTTCATCAAAAAATACTCTTATAGTGTTATAATAAGAATTTAGTAGTTAATATAAGGTGTTATTAAACATTTATTCGTTACTTATATAAGTTTTCCTAAAAACATACTCTTATAGTGTGCTAATAAGAATTTAGTAGTTAATATAAGGTTTTATTAAACATTTATTCGTTACTTATATGAGTTTTCCTCAAAACATACGCTTATAGTGTTCTAATAAGAATTTAGTAGTTAACATAATATTTTATTAAACATTTGTTCGTTACTTATACGACTTTTCCTCAAAACATACTCTTATAGTGTTGTAATAAGAATTTAGTAGTTCATATAAGGTTTTATTAAACATTATTTCGTTACTTATTTGAGTTTTTCCTCAAAACATACTCTTATAGTGTTCTAATAAGAATTTATTAGTCATTATAACGTTTTCTTAAACAATTGTTCGTTACTTATACTAGTTTTCCTCTAAACATACTCTTATAGTGTTCTAATAAGAATTTATTAGTCAATATAATGTTTTATTAAACATTTGCTCGTTACTTATACGAGTTTTTCTCAAAACATACTCTTGTAGTGTTCTTATAAGAATTTATTAGTATATATAAGGTTTTATTAAACATTTGTTCCTTAATTATACGAGTATTCCGCAAAAAATAATCTTATAGTGTTCTAATAAGAATTTAGTAGTTAATATAAGGTTTTATTAAACATTTATTCATTATTTATATGAGTTTTCCTCAAAACATACTCTTATTGTGTTCTAATAAGAATTTATCAGTTAATATAAGGTTTTATTAAACATTATTTCGTTACTTATATGAGTTTTCCTCAAAACATTCTCGTATAGTGTTCTAATAAGAATTTATTAGTCATTATAATGTTTTATTAAACATTTGCTCGTTACTTATATGAGTTTTCCTCAAAACATACACTTGTAGTGTTCTTATAAGAATTTATTAGTATATATAAGGTTTTATTAAACATTTGTTCGTTACTTATACGAGTATTCCTCAAAACATAATCTTATAGTGTTCTAATAAGAATTTAGTAGTTAATATAAGGTTTTATTAAACATTTATTCGTTACTTATATGAGTTTTCCTCAAAACATACTCTTATGGTGTTCTAATAAGAATTTATTAGTTAATATAATGTTTTATTAAACTTTTTTCGTTACTTTTATGAGTTTTCCTCAAAACATACTCTTATAGTGTCCTAATAAGAATTTAGTAGTTAATATAAGGTTTTATTAAATATTTGTTCGTTACTTATACGAGTTTTACTCAAAACATACTCTTGTAGTATTCTAATAAGAATTTATTAGTTAATATAAGGGCTTATTAAACATTTGTTCGTTACTTATGCGAGTTTTCCTCAAAAAATACTCTTGTAGTGTTCTAATAAGAATTTATTAGTTAATATAAGGTTTTATTAAACATTTATTCGTTACTAATATGAGTTTTCCTCAAAACATAATCTTATTGTATTATAATAAGAATTTATTAGTTGATATAAGGTTTTATTAAAAATTGATTCGTTACTTATATGAGTTTTCCTAAAAACATTCTCGTATAGTGTTCTAATAAGAATTTATTAGTCATTATAATGTTTTATTAAACATTTGTTCGTTACTTATATGAGTTTTCCTCAAAACATAATCTTATAGTGTTCTAATAAGAATTTATTAGTTAATATAAGGTTTTATTAAACATTTATTCGTTACTAATATGAGTTTTCCTCAAAACATAATCTTATTATATTATAATAAGAATTTATTAGTTGATATAAGCTTTTATTAAACATTTGTTCCTTAATTATACGAGTATTCCTCAAAACATACTCTTATAGTGTTCTAATAAGAATTTAGTAGTTAATAGAAGGTTTTATTAAACATTTGTTCGTTACTTATAAGAGTTTTCATCAAAAAATACTCTTATAGTGTTATAATAAGAATTTAGTAGTTAATATAAGGTGTTATTAAACATTTATTCGTTACTTATATAAGTTTTCCTAAAAACATACTCTTATAGTGTGCTAATAAGAATTTAGTAGTTAATATAAGGTTTTATTAAACATTTATTCGTTACTTATATGAGTTTTCCTCAAAACATACGCTTATAGTGTTCTAATAAGAATTTAGTAGTTAACATAATATTTTATTAAACATTTGTTCGTTACTTATACGACTTTTCCTCAAAACATACTCTTATAGTGTTGTAATAAGAATTTAGTAGTTCATATAAGGTTTTATTAAACATTATTTCGTTACTTATATGAGTTTTCCTCAAAACATAATCTTATTATATTATAATAAGAATTTATTAGTTGATATAAGGTTTTATTAAACATTTGTTCCTTAATTATACGAGTATTCCTCAAAACATACTCTTATAGTGTTCTAATAAGAATTTATTAGTCATTATAACGTTTTCTTAAACAATTGTTCGTTACTTATACTAGTTTTCCTCTAAACATACTCTTATAGTGTTCTAATAAGAATTTATTAGTCAATATAATGTTTTATTAAACATTTGCTCGTTACTTATACGAGTTTTTCTCAAAACATACTCTTGTAGTGTTCTTATAAGAATTTATTAGTATATATAAGGTTTTATTAAACATTTGTTCCTTAATTATACGAGTATTCCTCAAAAAATAATCTTATAGTGTTCTAATAAGAATTTAGTAGTTAATATAAGGTTTTATTAAACATTTATTCATTATTTATATGAGTTTTCCTCAAAACATACTCTTATTGTGTTCTAATAAGAATTTATCAGTTAATATAAGGTTTTATTAAACATTATTTCGTTACTTATATGAGTTTTCCTCAAAACATTCTCGTATAGTGTTCTAATAAGAATTTATTAGTCATTATAATGTTTTATTAAACATTTGCTCGTTACTTATATGAGTTTTCCTCAAAACATACAATTGTAGTGTTCTTATAAGAATTTAATAGTATATATAAGGTTTTATTAAACATTTGTTCGTTACTTATACGAGTATTCCTCAAAACATAATCTTATAGTGTTCTAATAAGAATTTAGTAGTTAATATAAGGTTTTATTAAACATTTATTCGTTACTTATATGAGTTTTCCTCAAAACATACTCTTATGGTGTTCTAATAAGAATTTATTAGTTAATATAATGTTTTATTAAACTTTTTTCGTTACTTATATGAGTTTTCCTCAAAACATACTCTTATAGTGTCCTAATAAGAATTTAGTAGTTAATATAAGGTTTTGTTAAACCTTTGTTCGTTACTTATATGAGTTTTTCCTCAAAACATACTCTTATAGTATTCTAATAAGAATTTAGTAAACAATATAATGTTTTATTAAACATTTGTTCGTTACTGATATGAGTTTTCCTCAAAACATACTCTTATAGTATTATAACAAGAATTTAGTAGTTAATAGAACATTTTATTAAACATTTGTTCGTTACATATATGAGTTTTCCTCAAAATATACGCTTACAGTCTTCTAATAAGAATTTAGTAGTTAATATAATATTTTATTAAACATTTGTTCGTTACTTATACGAGTTTTCCTCAAAACATACTCTTATAGTGTTCTAATATGTATTTAGATGTTAATATAAGGTTTTATTAAACATTTATTCGTTACTTATATGAGTTTTCCTCAAAACATACTCTTATACTGTTCTAATAAGAATTTATTAGTTAATATAAGGTTTTATTAAACATTTATTCGATACTGATACAAGTTTTCCTCAAAACATACTCTTATAGTGTTGTAATAAGAATTTAGTAGTTCATATAAGGTTTTATTAAACATTATTTCGTTACTTATATGAGTTTTCCTCAAAACATACTCTTATAGTGTTCTAATAAGAATTTATTAGTCAATATAATGTTTTCTTAAACAATTGTTCGTTACTTATACTAGTTTTCCTCTAAACATACTCTTATAGTGTTCTAATAAGAATTTATTAGTCAATATAATGTTTTATTAAACATTTGCTCGTTACTTATACGAGTTTTCCTCAAAACATACTCTTGTAGTGTTCTTATAAGAATTTATTAGTATATATAAGGTTTTATTAAACATCTGTTCCTTAATTATACGAGTATTCCTCAAAAAATAATCTTATAGTGTTCTAATAAGAATTTAGTAGTTAATATAAGGTTTTATTAAACATTTATTCATTATTTATATGAGTTTTCCTCAAAACATACTCTTATTGTGTTCTAATAAGAATTTATCAGTTAATATAAGGTTTTATTAAACATTATTTCGTTACTTATATGAGTTTTCCTCAAAACATTCACGTATAGTGTTCTAATAAGAATTTATTACTCATTATAATGTTTTATTAAACATTTGTTTGTTACTTATATGAGTTTTCCTCAAAACATACTCTTGTAGTGTTCTTATAAGAATTTATTAGTATATAAAAGGTGTTATTAAACATTTGTTCGTTACTTATACGAGTATTCCTCAAAACATAATCTTATAGTGTTCTAATAAGAATTTAGTAGTTAATATAATGTTTTATTAAATATTTATTCGTTACTTATATGAGTTTTCCTCAAAACATACGCTTATAGTCTTCTAATAAGAATTTAGTAGTTAATATAATGTTTTATTAAAACTTTTTCGTTACTTATACGAGTTTGCCTCAAAACATACTCTTATAGTGTCCTAATAAGAATTTAGTAGTTAATATAAGGTTTTATTAAACCTTTGTTCGTTACTTATATGAGTTTTTCCTCAAAACATACTCTTGTAGTATTCTAATAAGAATTTAGTAATCAATATAATGTTTAATTAAACATTTGCTCGTTACTGATATGAGTTTTCCTCAAAACATACTCTTATAGTATTATAAGAAGAATTTAGTAGTTAATAGAACGTTTTATTAAACATTTGTTCGTTACTTATACGAGTTTTCATCAAAACAGACTCTTATAGTGTTCTAATAAGAATTTAGTAGTTAATATAAGGTTTTATTAAACATCTATTCGTTACTTATATGAGTTTTCCTCAAAACATACGCTTATAGTCTTCTAATAAGAATTTAGTAGTTAATATAATGTTTTATTAAACATTTGTTCGTTACTTATACGAGTTTGCCTCAAAACATACTCTTGTAGTGTTCTAATAAGAATTTATTAGTTAATATAAGGGCTTATTAAACATTTGTTTGTTACTTATGCAGGTTTTCCTCAAAAAATACTCTTGTAGTGTTCTAATAAGAATTTATTAGTTAATATAAGGTTTTATTAAACATTTATTCGTTACTAATATGAGTTTTCCTCAAAACATAATCTTATGGTATTATAATAAGAATTTATTAGTTGATATAAGGTTTTATTAAAAATTTATTCGTTACTTATATGAGTTTTCCTCAAAACATTCTCGTATAGTGTTCTAATAAGAATTTATTAGTCATTATAATGTTTTATTAAACATTTGTTCGTTACTTATATGAGTTTTCCTCAAAACATACTCATGTAGTGTTCTTATAAGAATTTATTAGTATATATAAGGTTTTATTAAACATTTGTTCGTTACTTATATGAGTTTTCCTCAAAACATACTCATGTAGTGTTCTTATAAGAATTTATTAGTATATATAAGGTTTTATTAAACATTTGTTCCTTAATTATACGAGTATTCCTCAAAATAGAATCTTATAGTGTTCTAATAAGAATTTATTAGTTAATATAAGGTTTTATTAAACATTTATTCGTTACTAATATGAGTTTTCCTCAAAACATAATCTTATTATATTATAATAAGAATTTATTAGTTGATATAAGGTTTTATTAAACATTTATTCGTTACTTATATGAGTTTTCCTCAAAACATACTCTTATAGTGTTCTAATAAGAATTTAGTAGTTAATAGAAGGTTTTATTAAACATTTGTTCGTTACTTATAAGAGTTTTCATCAAAAAATACTCTTATAGTGTTATAATAAGAATTTAGTAGTTAATATAAGGTTTTATTAAACATTTATTCGTTACTTATATGAGTTTTCCTCAAAACATACGCTTATAGTGTTCTAATAAGAATTTAGTAGTTAATATAATATTTTATTAAACATTTGTTCGTTACTTATACGACTTTTCCTCAAAACATACTCTTATAGTGTTCTAATAAGAATTTAGTAGTTAATATAAGGTTTTATTAAACATTTATTCGTTACTTATATGAGTTTTCCTCAAAACATACTCTTATACTGTTCTAATAAGAATTTATTAGTTAATATAAGGTTTTATTAAACATTTATTCGATACTTATAAAAGTTTTCCTCAAAACATACTCTTATAGTGTTGTAATAAGAATTTAGTAGTTCATATAAGGTTTTATTAAACATTATTTCGTTACTTATATGAGTTTTCCTCAAAACATACTCTTATAGTGTTCTAATAAGATTTTATTAGTCATTATAATGTTTTCTTAAACAATTATTCGTTACTTATACTAGTTTTCCTCTAAACATACTCTTATAGTGTTCTAATAAGTATTTATTAGTCAATATAATGTTTTATTAAACATTTGCTCGTTACTTATACCAGTTTTCCTCAAAACATACTCTTGTTGTGTTCTTATAAGAATTTATTAGTATATATAAGGTTTTATTAAACATTTGTTCCTTAATTATACGAGTATTCCTCAAAACATAATCTTATAGTGTTCTAATAAGAATTTATTAGTTAATATAAGGTTTTATTAAACATTTCTTCGTTACTTATATGAGTTTTCCTTAAAACATTCTCGTATAGTGTTCTAATAAGAATTTATTAGTCATTATAATGTTTTATTAAACATTTGTTCGTTACTTATATGAGTTTTCCTCAAAACATACTCTTGTAGTGTTCTTATAAGAATTTATTAGTATATATAAGGTTTTATTGAACATTTGTTCGTTACTTATACGAGTATTCCTCAAAACATAATCTTATAGTGTTCTAATAAGAATTTAGTAGTTAATATAATGTTTTATTAAATATTTATTCATTACTTATATGAGTTTTCCTCAAAACATACGCTTATAGTGTTCTAATAAGAATTTAGTAGTTAATATAATGTTTTATTAAACATTTGTTCGTTACTTATACGAGTTTTCATCAAAACAGACTCTTATAGTGTTCTAATAAGAATTTAGTAGTTAATATAAGGTTTTATTAAACATCTGTTCGTTACTTATATGAGTTTTCCTCAAAACATACGCTTATAGTCTTCTAATAAGAATTTAGTAGTTAATATAATGTTTTATTAAACATTTGTTCGTTACTTATACGAGTTTGCTTCAAAACATACTCTTATAGTGTCCTAATAAGAATTTAGTAGTTAATATAAGGTTTTATTAAATATTTGTTCGTTACTTATACGAGTTTTACTCAAAACATACTCTTGTAGTATTCTAATAAGAATTTATTAGTTAATATAAGGGCTTATTAAACATTTGTTCGTTACTTATGCGAGTTTTCCTCAAAAAATACTCTTGTAGTGTTCTAATAAGAATTTATTAGTTAATATAAGGTTTTATTAAACATTTATTCGTTACTAATATGAGTTTTCCTCAAAACATAATCTTATTGTATTATAATAAGAATTTATTAGTTGATATAAGGTTTTATTAAAAATTGATTCGTTACTTATATGAGTTTTCCTCAAAACATTCTCGTATAGTGTTCTAATAAGAATTTATTAGTCATTATAATGTTTTATTAAACATTTGTTCGTTACTTATATGAGTTTTCCTCAAAACACACTCATGTAGTCTTCTTATAAGAATTTATTAGTATATATAAGGTTTTATTAAACATTTGTTCCTTAATTATACGAGTATTCCTCAAAACATAATCTTATAGTGTTCTAATAAGAATTTATTAGTTAATATAAGGTTTTATTAAACATTTATTCGTTACTAATATGAGTTTTCCTCAAAACATAATCTTATTATATTATAATAAGAATTTATTAGTTGATATAAGGTTTTATTAAACATTTGTTCCTTAATTATACGAGTATTCCTCAAAACATACTCTTATAGTGTTCTAATAAGAATTTAGTAGTTAATAGAAGGTTTTATTAAACATTTGTTCGTTACTTATAAGAGTTTTCATCAAAAAATACTCTTATAGTGTTATAATAAGAATTTAGTAGTTAATATAAGGTGTTATTAAACATTTATTCGTTACTTATATAAGTTTTCCTAAAAACATACTCTTATAGTGTGCTAATAAGAATTTAGTAGTTAATATAAGGTTTTATTAAACATTTATTCGTTACTTATATGAGTTTTCCTCAAAACATACGCTTATAGTGTTCTAATAAGAATTTAGTAGTTAACATAATATTTTATTAAACATTTGTTCGTTACTTATACGACTTTTCCTCAAAACATACTCTTATAGTGTTGTAATAAGAATTTAGTAGTTCATATAAGGTTTTATTAAACATTATTTCGTTACTTATTTGAGTTTTCCTCAAAACATACTCTTATAGTGTTCTAATAAGAATTTATTAGTCATTATAACGTTTTCTTAAACAATTGTTCGTTACTTATACTAGTTTTCCTCTAAACATACTCTTATAGTGTTCTAATAAGAATTTATTAGTCAATATAATGTTTTATTAAACATTTGCTCGTTACTTATACGAGTTTTTCTCAAAACATACTCTTGTAGTGTTCTTATAAGAATTTATTAGTATATATAAGGTTTTATTAAAAATTTGTTCCTTAATTATACGAGTATTCCTCAAAAAATAATCTTATAGTGTTCTAATAAGAATTTAGTAGTTAATATAAGGTTTTATTAAACATTTATTCATTATTTATATGAGTTTTCCTCAAAACATACTCTTATTGTGTTCTAATAAGAATTTATCAGTTAATATAAGGTTTTATTAAACATTATTTCGTTACTTATATGAGTTTTCCTCAAAACATTCTCGTATAGTGTTCTAATAAGAATTTATTAGTCATTATAATGTTTTATTAAACATTTGTTCGTTACTTATATGAGTTTTCCTCAAAACACACTCATGTAGTCTTCTTATAAGAATTTATTAGTATATATAAGGTTTTATTAAACATTTGTTCCTTAATTATACGAGTATTCCTCAAAACATAATCTTATAGTGTTCTAATAAGAATTTATTAGTTAATATAAGGTTTTATTAAACATTTATTCGTTACTAATATGAGTTTTCCTCAAAACATAATCTTATTATATTATAATAAGAATTTATTAGTTGATATAAGGTTTTATTAAACATTTGTTCCTTAATTATACGAGTATTCCTCAAAACATACTCTTATAGTGTTCTAATAAGAATTTAGTAGTTAATAGAAGGTTTTATTAAACATTTGTTCGTTACTTATAAGAGTTTTCATCAAAAAATACTCTTATAGTGTTATAATAAGAATTTAGTAGTTAATATAAGGTGTTATTAAACATTTATTCGTTACTTATATAAGTTTTCCTAAAAACATACTCTTATAGTGTGCTAATAAGAATTTAGTAGTTAATATAAGGTTTTATTAAACATTTATTCGTTACTTATATGAGTTTTCCTCAAAACATACGCTTATAGTGTTCTAATAAGAATTTAGTAGTTAACATAATATTTTATTAAACATTTGTTCGTTACTTATACGACTTTTCCTCAAAACATACTCTTATAGTGTTGTAATAAGAATTTAGTAGTTCATATAAGGTTTTATTAAACATTATTTCGTTACTTATTTGAGTTTTCCTCAAAACATACTCTTATAGTGTTCTAATAAGAATTTATTAGTCATTATAACGTTTTCTTAAACAATTGTTCGTTACTTATACTAGTTTTCCTCTAAACATACTCTTATAGTGTTCTAATAAGAATTTATTAGTCAATATAATGTTTTATTAAACATTTGCTCGTTACTTATACGAGTTTTTCTCAAAACATACTCTTGTAGTGTTCTTATAAGAATTTATTAGTATATATAAGGTTTTATTAAAAATTTGTTCCTTAATTATACGAGTATTCCTCAAAAAATAATCTTATAGTGTTCTAATAAGAATTTAGTAGTTAATATAAGGTTTTATTAAACATTTATTCATTATTTATATGAGTTTTCCTCAAAACATACTCTTATTGTGTTCTAATAAGAATTTATCAGTTAATATAAGGTTTTATTAAACATTATTTCGTTACTTATATGAGTTTTCCTCAAAACATTCTCGTATAGTGTTCTAATAAGAATTTATTAGTCATTATAATGTTTTATTAAACATTTGCTCGTTACTTATATGAGTTTTCCTCAAAACATACACTTGTAGTGTTCTTATAAGAATTTATTAGTATATATAAGGTTTTATTAAACATTTGTTCGTTACTTATACGAGTATTCCTCAAAACATAATCTTATAGTGTTCTAATAAGAATTTAGTAGTTAATATAAGGTTTTATTAAACATTTATTCGTTACTTATATGAGTTTTCCTCAAAACATACTCTTATGGTGTTCTAATAAGAATTTATTAGTTAATATAATGTTTTATTAAACTTTTTTCGTTACTTATATGAGTTTTCCTCAAAACATACTCTTATAGTGTCCTAATAAGAATTTAGTAGTTAATATAAGGTTTTATTAAATATTTGTTCGTTACTTATACGAGTTTTACTCAAAACATACTCTTGTAGTATTCTAATAAGAATTTATTAGTTAATATAAGGGCTTATTAAACATTTGTTCGTTACTTATGCGAGTTTTCCTCAAAAAATACTCTTGTAGTGTTCTAATAAGAATTTAGTAGTTAATATAAGGTGTTATTAAACATTTATTCGTTACTTATATAAGTTTTCCTAAAAACATACTCTTATAGTGTGCTAATAAGAATTTAGTAGTTAATATAAGGTTTTATTAAACATTTATTCGTTACTTATATGAGTTTTCCTCAAAACATACGCTTATAGTGTTCTAATAAGAATTTAGTAGTTAACATAATATTTTATTAAACATTTGTTCGTTACTTATACGACTTTTCCTCAAAACATACTCTTATAGTGTTGTAATAAGAATTTAGTAGTTCATATAAGGTTTTATTAAACATTATTTCGTTACTTATTTGAGTTTTCCTCAAAACATACTCTTATAGTGTTCTAATAAGAATTTATTAGTCATTATAACGTTTTCTTAAACAATTGTTCGTTACTTATACTAGTTTTCCTCTAAACATACTCTTATAGTGTTCTAATAAGAATTTATTAGTCAATATAATGTTTTATTAAACATTTGCTCGTTACTTATACGAGTTTTTCTCAAAACATACTCTTGTAGTGTTCTTATAAGAATTTATTAGTATATATAAGGTTTTATTAAACATTTGTTCGTTACTTATACGAGTATTCCTCAAAACATAATCTTATAGTGTTCTAATAAGAATTTAGTAGTTAATATAAGGTTTTATTAAACATTTATTCGTTACTTATATGAGTTTTCCTCAAAACATACTCTTATGGTGTTCTAATAAGAATTTATTAGTTAATATAATGTTTTATTAAACTTTTTTCGTTACTTATATGAGTTTTCCTCAAAACATACTCTTATAGTGTCCTAATAAGAATTTAGTAGTTAATATAAGGTTTTATTAAATATTTGTTCGTTACTTATACGAGTTTTACTCAAAACATACTCTTGTAGTATTCTAATAAGAATTTATTAGTTAATATAATGTTTCATCAAAACAGACTCTTATAGTGTTCTAATAAGAATTTAGTAGTTAATATAAGGTTTTATTAAACATCTATTCGTTACTTATATGAGTTTTCCTCAAAACATACGCTTATAGTCTTCTAATAAGAATTTAGTAGTTAATATAATGTTTTATTAAACATTTGTTCGTTACTTATACGAGTTTGCTTCAAAACATACTCTTATAGTGTCCTAATAAGAATTTAGTAGTTAATATAAGGTTTTATTAAATATTTGTTCGTTACTTATACGAGTTTTACTCAAAACATACTCTTGTAGTATTCTAATAAGAATTTATTAGTTAATATAAGGGCTTATTAAACATTTGTTCGTTACTTATGCGAGTTTTCCTCAAAAAATACTCTTGTAGTGTTCTAATAAGAATTTATTAGTTAATATAAGGTTTTATTAAACATTTATTCGTTACTAATATGAGTTTTCCTCAAAACATAATCTTATTGTATTATAATAAGAATTTATTAGTTGATATAAGGTTTTATTAAAAATTGATTCGTTACTTATATGAGTTTTCCTCAAAACATTCTCGTATAGTGTTCTAATAAGAATTTATTAGTCATTATAATGTTTTATTAAACATTTGTTCGTTACTTATATGAGTTTTCCTCAAAACACACTCATGTAGTCTTCTTATAAGAATTTATTAGTATATATAAGGTTTTATTAAACATTTGTTCCTTAATTATACGAGTATTCCTCAAAACATAATCTTATAGTGTTCTAATAAGAATTTATTAGTTAATATAAGGTTTTATTAAACATTTATTCGTTACTAATATGAGTTTTCCTCAAAACATAATCTTATTATATTATAATAAGAATTTATTAGTTGATATAAGGTTTTATTAAACATTTGTTCCTTAATTATACGAGTATTCCTCAAAACATACTCTTATAGTGTTCTAATAAGAATTTAGTAGTTAATAGAAGGTTTTATTAAACATTTGTTCGTTACTTATAAGAGTTTTCATCAAAAAATACTCTTATAGTGTTATAATAAGAATTTAGTAGTTAATATAAGGTGTTATTAAACATTTATTCGTTACTTATATAAGTTTTCCTAAAAACATACTCTTATAGTGTGCTAATAAGAATTTAGTAGTTAATATAAGGTTTTATTAAACATTTATTCGTTACTTATATGAGTTTTCCTCAAAACATACGCTTATAGTGTTCTAATAAGAATTTAGTAGTTAACATAATATTTTATTAAACATTTGTTCGTTACTTATACGACTTTTCCTCCAAACATACTCTTATAGTGTTGTAATAAGAATTTAGTAGTTCATATAAGGTTTTATTAAACATTATTTCGTTACTTATTTGAGTTTTCCTCAAAACATACTCTTATAGTGTTCTAATAAGAATTTATTAGTCATTATAACGTTTTCTTAAATAATTGTTCGTTACTTATACTAGTTTTCCTCTAAACATACTCTTATAGTGTTCTAATAAGAATTTATTAGTCAATATAATGTTTTATTAAACATTTGCTCGTTACTTATACGAGTTTTTCTCAAAACATACTCTTGTAGTGTTCTTATAAGAATTTATTAGTATATATAAGGTTTTATTAAACATTTGTTCCTTAATTATACGAGTATTCCTCAAAAAATAATCTTATAGTGTTCTAATAAGAATTTAGTAGTTAATATAAGGTTTTATTAAACATTTATTCATTATTTATATGAGTTTTCCTCAAAACATACTCTTATTGTGTTCTAATAAGAATTTATCAGTTAATATAAGGTTTTATTAAACATTATTTCGTTACTTATATGAGTTTTCCTCAAAACATTCTCGTATAGTGTTCTAATAAGAATTTATTAGTCATTATAATGTTTTATTAAACATTTGCTCGTTACTTATATGAGTTTTCCTCAAAACATACACTTGTAGTGTTCTTATAAGAATTTAATAGTATATATAAGGTTTTATTAAACATTTGTTCGTTACTTATACGAGTATTCCTCAAAACATAATCTTATAGTGTTCTAATAAGAATTTAGTAGTTAATATAAGGTTTTATTAAACATTTATTCGTTACTTATATGAGTTTTCCTCAAAACATACTCTTATGGTGTTCTAATAAGAATTTATTAGTTAATATAATGTTTTATTAAACTTTTTTCGTTACTTATATGAGTTTTCCTCAAAACATACTCTTATAGTGTCCTAATAAGAATTTAGTAGTTAATATAAGGTTTTGTTAAACCTTTGTTCGTTACTTATATGAGTTTTTCCTCAAAACATACTCTTATAGTATTCTAATAAGAATTTAGTAAACAATATAATGTTTTATTAAACATTTGTTCGTTACTGATATGAGTTTTCCTCAAAACATACTCTTATAGTATTATAACAAGAATTTAGTAGTTAATAGAACATTTTATTAAACATTTGTTCGTTACATATATGAGTTTTCCTCAAAATATACGCTTACAGTCTTCTAATAAGAATTTAGTAGTTAATATAATATTTTATTAAACATTTGTTCGTTACTTATACGAGTTTTCCTCAAAACATACTCTTATAGTGTTCTAATATGTATTTAGATGTTAATATAAGGTTTTATTAAACATTTATTCGTTACTTATATGAGTTTTCCTCAAAACATACTCTTATACTGTTCTAATAAGAATTTATTAGTTAATATAAGGTTTTATTAAACATTTATTCGATACTGATACAAGTTTTCCTCAAAACATACTCTTATAGTGTTGTAATAAGAATTTAGTAGTTCATATAAGGTTTTATTAAACATTATTTCGTTACTTATATGAGTTTTCCTCAAAACATACTCTTATAGTGTTCTAATAAGAATTTATTAGTCAATATAATGTTTTCTTAAACAATTGTTCGTTACTTATACTAGTTTTCCTCTAAACATACTCTTATAGTGTTCTAATAAGAATTTATTAGTCAATATAATGTTTTATTAAACATTTGCTCGTTACTTATACGAGTTTTCCTCAAAACATACTCTTGTAGTGTTCTTATAAGAATTTATTAGTATATATAAGGTTTTATTAAACATCTGTTCCTTAATTATACGAGTATTCCTCAAAAAATAATCTTATAGTGTTCTAATAAGAATTTAGTAGTTAATATAAGGTTTTATTAAACATTTATTCATTATTTATATGAGTTTTCCTCAAAACATACTCTTATTGTGTTCTAATAAGAATTTATCAGTTAATATAAGGTTTTATTAAACATTATTTCGTTACTTATATGAGTTTTCCTCAAAACATTCACGTATAGTGTTCTAATAAGAATTTATTACTCATTATAATGTTTTATTAAACATTTGTTTGTTACTTATATGAGTTTTCCTCAAAACATACTCTTGTAGTGTTCTTATAAGAATTTATTAGTATATAAAAGGTGTTATTAAACATTTGTTCGTTACTTATACGAGTATTCCTCAAAACATAATCTTATAGTGTTCTAATAAGAATTTAGTAGTTAATATAATGTTTTATTAAATATTTATTCGTTACTTATATGAGTTTTCCTCAAAACATACGCTTATAGTCTTCTAATAAGAATTTAGTAGTTAATATAATGTTTTATTAAAACTTTTTCGTTACTTATACGAGTTTGCCTCAAAACATACTCTTATAGTGTCCTAATAAGAATTTAGTAGTTAATATAAGGTTTTATTAAACCTTTGTTCGTTACTTATATGAGTTTTTCCTCAAAACATACTCTAGTAGTATTCTAATAAGAATTTAGTAATCAATATAATGTTTAATTAAACATTTGCTCGTTACTGATATGAGTTTTCCTCAAAACATACTCTTATAGTATTATAAGAAGAATTTAGTAGTTAATAGAACGTTTTATTAAACATTTGTTCGTTACTTATACGAGTTTTCATCAAAACAGACTCTTATAGTGTTCTAATAAGAATTTAGTAGTTAATATAAGGTTTTATTAAACATCTATTCGTTACTTATATGAGTTTTCCTCAAAACATACGCTTATAGTCTTCTAATAAGAATTTAGTAGTTAATATAATGTTTTATTAAACATTTGTTCGTTACTTATACGAGTTTGCCTCAAAACATACTCTTGTAGTGTTCTAATAAGAATTTATTAGTTAATATAAGGGCTTATTAAACATTTGTTTGTTACTTATGCAGGTTTTCCTCAAAAAATACTCTTGTAGTGTTCTAATAAGAATTTATTAGTTAATATAAGGTTTTATTAAACATTTATTCGTTACTAATATGAGTTTTCCTCAAAACATAATCTTATGGTATTATAATAAGAATTTATTAGTTGATATAAGGTTTTATTAAAAATTTATTCGTTACTTATATGAGTTTTCCTCAAAACATTCTCGTATAGTGTTCTAATAAGAATTTATTAGTCATTATAATGTTTTATTAAACATTTGTTCGTTACTTATATGAGTTTTCCTCAAAACATACTCATGTAGTGTTCTTATAAGAATTTATTAGTATATATAAGGTTTTATTAAACATTTGTTCGTTACTTATATGAGTTTTCCTCAAAACATACTCATGTAGTGTTCTTATAAGAATTTATTAGTATATATAAGGTTTTATTAAACATTTGTTCCTTAATTATACGAGTATTCCTCAAAATAGAATCTTATAGTGTTCTAATAAGAATTTATTAGTTAATATAAGGTTTTATTAAACATTTATTCGTTACTAATATGAGTTTTCCTCAAAACATAATCTTATTATATTATAATAAGAATTTATTAGTTGATATAAGGTTTTATTAAACATTTATTCGTTACTTATATGAGTTTTCCTCAAAACATACTCTTATAGTGTTCTAATAAGAATTTAGTAGTTAATAGAAGGTTTTATTAAACATTTGTTCGTTACTTATAAGAGTTTTCATCAAAAAATACTCTTATAGTGTTATAATAAGAATTTAGTAGTTAATATAAGGTTTTATTAAACATTTATTCGTTACTTATATGAGTTTTCCTCAAAACATACGCTTATAGTGTTCTAATAAGAATTTAGTAGTTAATATAATATTTTATTAAACATTTGTTCGTTACTTATACGACTTTTCCTCAAAACATACTCTTATAGTGTTCTAATAAGAATTTAGTAGTTAATATAAGGTTTTATTAAACATTTATTCGTTACTTATATGAGTTTTCCTCAAAACATACTCTTATACTGTTCTAATAAGAATTTATTAGTTAATATAAGGTTTTATTAAACATTTATTCGATACTTATAAAAGTTTTCCTCAAAACATACTCTTATAGTGTTGTAATAAGAATTTAGTAGTTCATATAAGGTTTTATTAAACATTATTTCGTTACTTATATGAGTTTTCCTCAAAACATACTCTTATAGTGTTCTAATAAGATTTTATTAGTCATTATAATGTTTTCTTAAACAATTGTTCGTTACTTATACTAGTTTTCCTCTAAACATACTCTTATAGTGTTCTAATAAGTATTTATTAGTCAATATAATGTTTTATTAAACATTTGCTCGTTACTTATACCAGTTTTCCTCAAAACATACTCTTGTTGTGTTCTTATAAGAATTTATTAGTATATATAAGGTTTTATTAAACATTTGTTCCTTAATTATACGAGTATTCCTCAAAACATAATCTTATAGTGTTCTAATAAGAATTTATTAGTTAATATAAGGTTTTATTAAACATTTCTTCGTTACTTATATGAGTTTTCCTTAAAACATTCTCGTATAGTGTTCTAATAAGAATTTATTAGTCATTATAATGTTTTATTAAACATTTGTTCGTTACTTATATGAGTTTTCCTCAAAACATACTCTTGTAGTGTTCTTATAAGAATTTATTAGTATATATAAGGTTTTATTGAACATTTGTTCGTTACTTATACGAGTATTCCTCAAAACATAATCTTATAGTGTTCTAATAAGAATTTAGTAGTTAATATAATGTTTTATTAAATATTTATTCATTACTTATATGAGTTTTCCTCAAAACATACGCTTATAGTGTTCTAATAAGAATTTAGTAGTTAATATAATGTTTTATTAAACATTTGTTCGTTACTTATACGAGTTTTCATCAAAACAGACTCTTATAGTGTTCTAATAAGAATTTAGTAGTTAATATAAGGTTTTATTAAACATCTATTCGTTACTTATATGAGTTTTCCTCAAAACATACGCTTATAGTCTTCTAATAAGAATTTAGTAGTTAATATAATGTTTTATTAAACATTTGTTCGTTACTTATACGAGTTTGCTTCAAAACATACTCTTATAGTGTCCTAATAAGAATTTAGTAGTTAATATAAGGTTTTATTAAATATTTGTTCGTTACTTATACGAGTTTTACTCAAAACATACTCTTGTAGTATTCTAATAAGAATTTATTAGTTAATATAAGGGCTTATTAAACATTTGTTCGTTACTTATGCGAGTTTTCCTCAAAAAATACTCTTGTAGTGTTCTAATAAGAATTTATTAGTTAATATAAGGTTTTATTAAACATTTATTCGTTACTAATATGAGTTTTCCTCAAAACATAATCTTATTGTATTATAATAAGAATTTATTAGTTGATATAAGGTTTTATTAAAAATTGATTCGTTACTTATATGAGTTTTCCTCAAAACATTCTCGTATAGTGTTCTAATAAGAATTTATTAGTCATTATAATGTTTTATTAAACATTTGTTCGTTACTTATATGAGTTTTCCTCAAAACACACTCATGTAGTCTTCTTATAAGAATTTATTAGTATATATAAGGTTTTATTAAACATTTGTTCCTTAATTATACGAGTATTCCTCAAAACATAATCTTATAGTGTTCTAATAAGAATTTATTAGTTAATATAAGGTTTTATTAAACATTTATTCGTTACTAATATGAGTTTTCCTCAAAACATAATCTTATTATATTATAATAAGAATTTATTAGTTGATATAAGGTTTTATTAAACATTTGTTCCTTAATTATACGAGTATTCCTCAAAACATACTCTTATAGTGTTCTAATAAGAATTTAGTAGTTAATAGAAGGTTTTATTAAACATTTGTTCGTTACTTATAAGAGTTTTCATCAAAAAATACTCTTATAGTGTTATAATAAGAATTTAGTAGTTAATATAAGGTGTTATTAAACATTTATTCGTTACTTATATAAGTTTTCCTAAAAACATACTCTTATAGTGTGCTAATAAGAATTTAGTAGTTAATATAAGGTTTTATTAAACATTTATTCGTTACTTATATGAGTTTTCCTCAAAACATACGCTTATAGTGTTCTAATAAGAATTTAGTAGTTAACATAATATTTTATTAAACATTTGTTCGTTACTTATACGACTTTTCCTCAAAACATACTCTTATAGTGTTGTAATAAGAATTTAGTAGTTCATATAAGGTTTTATTAAACATTATTTCGTTACTTATTTGAGTTTTCCTCAAAACATACTCTTATAGTGTTCTAATAAGAATTTATTAGTCATTATAACGTTTTCTTAAACAATTGTTCGTTACTTATACTAGTTTTCCTCTAAACATACTCTTATAGTGTTCTAATAAGAATTTAGTAGTTAATATAAGGTTTTATTAAACATTTATTCGTTATTTATATGAGTTTTTCTCAAAACATACGCTTATAGTGTTCTAATAAGAATTTAGTAGTTAATATAATATTTTATTAAACATTTGTTCGTTACTTATACGACTTTTCCTCAAAACATACTCTTATAGTGTTCTAATAAGAATTTAGTAGTTAATATAAGGTTTTATTAAACATTTATTCGTTACTTATATGAGTTTTCCTCAAAACATACTCTTATACTATTCTAATAAGAATTTATTAGTTAATATAAGGTTTTATTAAACATTTATTCGATACTTATAAAAGTTTTCCTCAAAACATACTCTTATAGTGTTGTAATAAGAATTTAGTAGTTCATATAAGGTTTTATTAAACATTATTTCGTTACTTATATGAGTTTTCCTCAAAACATACTCTTATAGTGTTCTAATAAGAATTTATTAGTCATTATAATGTTTTCTTAAACAATTGTTCGTTACTTATACTAGTTTTCCTCTAAACATACTCTTATAGTGTTCTAATAAGAATTTATTAGTCAATATAATGTTTTATTAAACATTTGCTCGTTACTTATACGAGTTTTCCTCAAAACATACTCTTGTGTTCTTATAAGAATTTATTAGTATATATAAGGTTTTATTAAACATTTGTTCCTTAATTATACGAGTATTCCTCAAAAAATAATCTTATAGTGTTCTAATAAGAATTTAGTAGTTAATATAAGGTTTTATTAAACATTTATTCATTATTTATATGAGTTTTCCTCAAAACATACTCTTATTGTGTTCTAATAAGAATTTATCAGTTAATATAAGGTTTTATTAAACATTATTTCGTTACTTATATGAGTTTTCCTCAAAACATTCTCGTATAGTGTTCTAATAAGAATTTATTAGTCATTATAATGTTTTATTAAACATTTGCTCGTTACTTATATGAGTTTTCCTCAAAACATACTCTTGTAGTGTTCTTATAAGAATTTATTAGTATATATAAGGTTTTATTAAACATTTGTTCGTTACTTATACGAGTATTCCTCAAAACATAATCTTATAGTGTTCTAATAAGAATTTAGTAGTTAATATAAGGTTTTATTAAACATTTATTCGTTACTTATATGAGTTTTCCTCAAAACATACTCTTATAGTGTTCTAATAAGAATTTATTAGTTAATATAATGTTTTATTAAACTTTTTTCGTTACTTATATGAGTTTTCCTCAAAACATACTCTTATAGTGTCCTAATAAGAATTTAGTAGTTAATATAAGGTTTTGTTAAACCTTTGTGTAAAGACCGAGATTTTTAAATGAATATTTTTATAATTATAAATTTAATTTTGATAAGAATTTATTCAATTTCCGAGACTCCGAAAATTTTCAAAAATTTCCGTTCTTGAGCCAACGACTGATTTAAATTCTTTCGAATAATTCCGGCATAAACTCGTTACTCAAATTTGAAAACGAAATAATTCCGCTTTATTTTCCCAAGGCTTAAAAATATTTTTGGATTTCGTTATTTAATTCAGACTCGATTAATTATTTTAAAACGCGTCGGGTTAAGGTCGGAAAGCGGATTTCGGGATTTAATTCCGGGTAATAATTTTGACTTTCTTTAGCCAAATCTACACACAATCCCACCATCCCTCAAGCCATCCCCTACCCCCTCCTAGCCCGGCTGATTGGAGGCCTACCCCAACCCCCCTCACCTTCATTCCTCCATCTCCATTCCTCATCACCTCCATCTCCAATTCCTTTTTCATCATCACCATCACCTTCCAGCTGCCCCTTCACCTCTCCCTCTCTGTTATGTTCGGGAGCCACAGCACACCCCTCGCTCCCCTCCCCTCGTTACCGATCAGCCACCACTCCCCCGTCATCGTCGTCATTGGCATCCCCATACACCACCACGCACCACCACAATCACCTCCTCCTGTCCTCGGCGAGCAACAGCTGCACCCCCAAGCCCGGAGGAGCACCCCGGAGCCTCCTCCTTCGTCGTCGGAACCCAGGAGCACCGCCGCCGAGCCGCCTCGCCTTCGCTTCCCCTGTTTCCGTCCAAATCCACCGGTGAGCTTCGTTTCCCCTTTTCCCAATCAAATTCACTGCAAAGCTCCGCCTCTAACCTTCCTTCACTTCTCCTAGGCCTCCCCACGACTCCTCCCTCTTCGACGGAGCCGAATCGAACCTCCGGCGAAGCTTAGGCGCGCTCGTCAACCTCGGAATCCCTCGGTGAGCCCAACCTTCCCTCCTCTCCTTTGGTCCGTTCTGGGTGTGTTTGGGTCGGGGAATGAGAGCCTGAGAGCGGGGTGGGGTGAGCGAGTCGTCGGCGAGCAGCCCGCCTCTCCTCTCTTCTTCTCTGTTTTTTTTCGTTCTCGCAGGTGAACTGGGAGGGAGGAAGGAGACCGGTTCAGGCCCGGTTCCCTCCTTTTCTTTTCTTTCTTGTCTGGCCGGTTCACAAAAAAAAAAAAAAAATCCGGTTCACTCCCTTCCTTTTTAAAATCTGATGGGTGTGGGTGTTGGATCCGGGTTTGGGCCGGATATTGGATTCGGGTCTGGGCCGGAAAGGGGAGTGGGATGGGCTCCTCCTTTGGGCCGGGTTGTTTTGTGGAATGGGTTGGTTTTGTTGTTTAAAATGTATTATTATTTACATTCATTCTAAAATATTATTATTAAACTTATTTTTTTTCTGATTTATTTATTTATTTATTTATTTCATTATTACTTATTTATTAATTATTAAAAAATCTGGATTATTTGAATAATTAACTAATTATATTATTTTAAGGATATAGCTTCACAATTTGTGAACTCTTTATTATTTACTAACTTATTCACTTATATTTTTCTAAAATTTTATTTTAATGTTATGAGGAATAAATTGGAGCATTTAATTTTCTATTTTAATATATATTTAAAGTCTGTTTTTTTTTAATATTACTTAGTTGCTTGATTATATTATTTTAATGGGTAAATGTTATTTAATTATTTTATGGATTATGATCCTTTATATGGTCAAGTAATTGATTATCTTTCCTCGATTTATTTATTTAATTATTAAATTAATTTGTTGAGAATGATTGGTATGATTAAACTAATTCCTAAGTTTTGATATTTGAAGGGGTAATTTGGGATATTGGAATAATTCATGAAAATAAGAATGTGATGAGTTGACTAAGGATGATGATGATGATATTATGATCGCATTGGAAAAGATATCGGAATATGGTGATAATGATGAGATAGAAGGGTTATGTTATTATGTGTACCTTATATATGTCTCATATGTAACCTGTGTGCTTGTGTTAATTAGACATAGACTTATTATATTATTTTATGAAACTTCTAGGTGATTTCTGATCTGTTGGATTGCTCACCCCTGCTGCCTTATTTTGCTGCTCTGCGTTTCCAGGTAAGTCCTCCGGGGCTTACTCAAGTTAGAACCTCATGCCTGATGTGTCATATAGTGTGTAGGTGTTGCATCATGCATATTCATGTAGTATCATGCTTAGGTTGCACAAATTAATCGAGCATCTGTATTCTCTTTGTGTATGGTAGAACGGCCGTTAAATTGTGAGTCTTAGAGTCATTTGCTAGGGTCATAGGACGGTCCAGTGCCATCGGGCTTAGTCCTCATCGAGTCAGACTGTTAAATTGACGAGCATGAATATTGATACGATTGATGATGTTATGATATTGAACGCGACCGGTTCCCGCACTAACGAGCATGGGTGCGGGAGTATAAAACGCGGTCGGTTCCTGCACTAACGAGCATGGGTGCGGGAGTAAGAGAGGGACATGCCACTTGGCATTCTATGCGGGATCCCATTTAATCGTTTTCTGCATATATACATATACAAACTGCTAGCATGCTTGAGTGTTTAATATTTTGTACTGCATTAGAGCATCCTTTATTTAGGTATAGGCATATTATATGTCCTCAGTGAGGTCTTCAGGGCCCGCATGAGTGGCTCGACCTTGACTTCGTGGTTAGTTTCAGGTAACCGTACCCTTACTTGATCATGTGCTGATGTGGCGGGGAATATCTCATGACGCAGTGAGAGGGAGAGAAAGACCAACTTGGACTCTACACTTTTGCTACTTATTTCTTCGTATTTGGTTTTGACCCGGCCCTGTCGTGGCGACTTGTATTATGTTATTTCCTTCCTCATGCTTTCGAACTAAAAACGTTTTGGACGACTTAGGCAAGTAGGACAAGTTCGGAGGACCTAATGGCCCTATCGCGAATTTTAGGGTGCGAAATCCCTTCTTTGACCTTTAAAACTTTGTTTTAAAACTCAACCCGTACTCGAATCGCAAGATCTGAACGAAGGTATCCAATCCTTCGAAACGTAACCCGAATATTTATATTTGGGCCGTTACACTTTGTTCGTTACTTATATGAGTTTTTCCTCAAAACATACTCTTATAGTATTCTAATAAGAATTTAGTAAACAATATAATGTTTTATTAAACATTTGTTCGTTACTGATATGAGTTTTCCTCAAAACATACTCTTATAGTATTATAATAAGAATTTAGTAGTTAATAGAACGTTTTATTAAACATTTGTTCGTTACATATATGAGTTTTCCTCAAAATATACGCTTACAGTCTTCTAATAAGAATTTAGTAGTTAATATAATATTTTATTAAACATTTGTTCGTTACTTATACGAGTTTTCCTCAAAACATACTCTTATAGTGTTCTAATAAGAATTTAGTAGTTAATATAAGGTTTTATTAAACATTTATTCGTTACTTATATGAGTTTTCCTCAAAACATACTCTTATACTGTTCTAATAAGAATTTATTAGTTAAAATAAGGTTTTATTAAACATTTATTCGATACTTATACAAGTTTTCCTCAAAACATACTCTTATAGTGTTGTAATAAGAATTTAGTAGTTCATATAAGGTTTTATTAAACATTATTTCGTTACTTATATGAGTTTTCCTCAAAACATACTCTTATAGTGTTCTAATAAGAATTTATTAGTCAATATAATGTTTTCTTAAACAATTGTTCGTTACTTATACTAGTTTTCCTCTAAACATACTCTTATAGTGTTCTAATAAGAATTTATTAGTCAATATAATGTTTTATTAAACATTTGCTCGTTACTTATACGAGTTTTCCTCAAAACATACTCTTGTAGTGTTCTTATAAGAATTTATTAGTATATATAAGGTTTTATTAAACATTTGTTCCTTAATTATACGAGTATTCCTCAAAAAATAATCTTATAGTGTTCTAATAAGAATTTAGTAGTTAATATAAGGTTTTATTAAACATTTATTCATTATTTATATGAGTTTTCCTCAAAACATACTCTTATTATGTTCTAATAAGAATTTATCAGTTAATATAAGGTTTTATTAAACATTATTTCGTTACTTATATGAGTTTTCCTCAAAACATTCTCGTATAGTGTTCTAATAAGAATTTATTAGTCATTATAATGTTTTATTAAACATTTGTTCGTTACTTATATGAGTTTTCCTTAAAACATACTCTTGTAGTGTTCTTATAAGAATTTATTAGTATATATAAGGTTTTATTAAACATTTGTTCGTTACTTATACGAGTATTCCTCAAAACATAATCTTATAGTGTTCTAATAAGAATTTAGTAGTTAATATAATGTTTTATTAAACATTTATTCGTTACTTATATGAGTTTTCCTCAAAACATACTCTTATAGTGTTCTAATAAGAATTTATTAGTTAATATAATGTTTTATTAAACATTTATTCGTTACTTATATGAGTTTTCCTCAAAGCATACTCTTATAGTGTCCTAATAAGAATTTAGTAGTTAATATAAGGTTTTGTTAAACCTTTGTTCGTTACTTATATGAGTTTTTCCTCAAAACATACTCTTATAGTATTCTAATAAGAATTTAGTAATCAATATAATGTTTTATTAAACATTTTTTCGTTACTGATATGAGTTTTCCTCAAAACATACTCTTATAGTATGATAATAAGAATTTAGTAGTTAATAGAACATTTTATTAAACATTTGTTCGTTACATATATGAGTTTTCCTCAAAACATACGCTTACAGTCTTCTAATAAGAATTTAGTAGTTAATATAATGTTTTATTAAACATTTGTTCGTTACTTATACGAGTTTGCCTCAAAACATACTCTTATAGTGGCCTAATAAGAATTTAGTAGTTTATATAAGGTTTTATTAAACATTTGTTCGTTACTTATATGAGTTTTCCTCAAAACATACTCTTATTGTATTCTAATAAGAATTTATTAGTTAATATAAGGTTTTATTAAACATTTATTCGTTACATATATGAGTTTTCCTCAAAACATACTCTTATAGTGTTCTAATAAGAAGTTAGTAGTTAATATAAGGTTTTATTAAACATTTATTCGTTACTTATATGAGTTTTCCTCAAAACATACTCTTATAGTATTCTAATAAGAATTTATCAGTTAATATAAGTTTTTATTAAACATTTATTCGATACTTATACAAGTTTTCCTCAAAACATACTCTTATAGTGTTGTAATAAGAATTTAGTAGTTCATATAAGGTTTCATTAAACATTATTTCGTTACTTATATGAGTTTTCCTCAAAACATACTCTTATAGTGTTCTAATAAGAATTTATTAGTCAATATAGTGTTTTCTTAAACAATTGTTCGTTACTTATACTAGTTTTCCTCAAAACATACTCTAATAGTGTTCTAATAAGAATTTATTAGTCAGTATAATGTTTTATTAAACATTTGTTCGTTACTTATACGTGTTTTCCTCAAAACATACTCTTGTACTGTTCTTATAAGAATTTATACGTTAATATAAGGTTTCATTAAACATTTATTCGATACTTATACAAGTTTTTCTCAAAACATACTCTTATAGTGTTGTAATAAGAATTTACTAGTTCATATAAGGTTTTATTAAACATTTATTCGTTACTAATACGAGTTTTCCTCAAAACATAATCTTATTGTATTATAATAAGAATTTATTAGTTGATATAAGGTTTTATTAAACATTTATTCGTTACTTATATGAGTTTTCCTCAAAACATACTCTAATAGTGTGCTAATAAGAATTTAGTAGTTAATATAAGGTTTTATTAAAAATTTATTCGTTACTTATATGAGTTTTCCTCAAAACATACGCTTATAGTGTTCTAATAAGAATTTAAGAGTTAATATAATGTTTTCTTAAACAATTGTTCATTACTTATACTAGTTGTCCTCTAAACATACTCTTATAGTGTTCTAATAAGAATTTATTAGTCAATATAATGTTTTATTAAACATTTGCTCGTTACTTATACGAGTTTTCCTCAAAACATACTCTTGTAGTGTTCTTATAAGAATTTATTAGTATATATAACGTTTTATTAAACATTTGTTCCTTAATTATACGAGTATTCCTCAAAACATAATCTTATAGTGTTCTAATAAGAATTTATTAGTTAATATAAGGTTTTATTAAACATTTATTCGTTACTAATATGAGTTTTCCTCAAAACATAATCTTATTGTATTATAATAAGAATTTATTAGTTGATATAAGGTTTTATTAAACATTTATTCGTTACTTATATGAGTTTTCCTCAAAACATACTCTTATAGTGTTCTAATAAGAATATAGTAGTTAATAGAAGGTTTTATTAAACATTTCTTCGTTACTTATATGAGTTTTCATTAAAACATTCTAGTATAATGTTCTAATAAGAATTTATTAGTTATTTTAATGTTTTATTAAACATTTGTTCGTTACTTATATGAGTTTTCCTCAAAACATACTCTTGTAGTGTTCTTATAAGAATTTATTAGTATATATAAGGTTTTATTGAACATTTGTTCGTTACTTATACGAGTATTCCTCAAAACATAATCTTATAGTGTTCTAATAAGAATTTAGTAGTTAATATAAGGTTTTATTAAACATTTATTCGTTACTTATATGAGTTTTCCTCAAAACATACTCTTATAGTGTTCTAATAAGAATTTATTAGTTAATATAATGTTTTATTAAACATTTATTCGTTACTTATATGAGTTTTCCTCAAAACATACTCTTATAGTGTCCTAATAAGAATTTAGTAGTTAATATAAGGTTTTGTTAAACCTTTGTTCGTTACTTATATGAGTTTTTCCTCAAAACATACTCTTATAGTATTCTAATAAGAATTTAGTAATCAATATAATGTTTTATTAAACATTTGTTCGTTACTGATATGAGTTTTCCTCAAAACAAACTCTTATAGTATTATAATAAGAATTTAGTAGTTAATAGAACGTTTTATTAAACATTTGTTCGTTACATATATGAGTTTTCCTCAAAACATACGCTTATAGTCTTCTAATAAGAATTTAGTAGTTAATATAATGTTTTATTAAATATTTGGTTCGTTACTTATATGAGTTTTCTTCAAAACATACTCTTATTGTATTCTAATAAGAATTTATTAGTTAATATAAGGTTTTATTAAACATTTATTCGTTACTTATATGAGTTTTCCTCAAAACATACTCTTATAGTGTTCTAATAAGAATTTATTAGTTAATATAAGCTTTTATTAAATATTATTCGTTACTTATATGAGTTTTCCTCAAAACATACTCTTATAGTGTTCTAATAAGAATTTATTAGTTAATATAATGTTTTATTAAACATTTATTCGTTACTTATACGAGTTTTCCTCAAAACATACTCTTCGAAACGTAACCCAAATATAAATATTCGGGTTACGTTTCGAAGGATTGGATACCTTCGTTCGGATCTTGCAATTCGAGTACGGGTTGAGTTTCAAAACAAAGTTTTAATGATCAAAGAAGGGATTTCGCACCCTAAAATTCGCGATAGGGCCATTAGGTCCTCCGAACTTGTCCTACTTGCCTAAGTTGTCCAAAACGTTTTAAGTTCGAAAGCATAAGGAAGGAAATAACATAATACAAGTTGCCACGGCAGGGCCGGGTCAAAACCAAATACGAAGAAATAAGTAGCAAAAGTGTAGAGTCCAAGTTGGTCTTTCTCTCCCTCTCACTGCGCCATGAGATATTCCCCGCCACATCAGCACATGATTAAGTAAGGGTACGGGTACCTGAAACTAACCACGAAGTCAAGGTCGAGCCACTCATGCGGGCCCTGAAGACCTCGCTGAGGACATATAATACGCTCTAAGCCTAGATGGAAATGATCTAATGCATTACTGAAATATTAAACACGCAAGCATGTTGATAATTCATATATAATGACAGGAATGCAGTAAATGGGCCCACACAGAATGCCAAGTGGCATATCCCAATCTCTCAAACCCATGCCTCGGTCGGGGCGGGTATCTCTCTCTTATCCTTACCTCAGCCGGGGTCGGATGTCTGCCTCAGTCGGGGCCAGACGACTCGGTCGGTGCCGCAGTAGATCTCATGCCTCAGTCCACACCTCAGCCGGGGTGGGACACTCGGTCACCGCCGCAGTCATATATATATATATATAACTCAGTAAATCATGCTCTCAGATGACTCTATCAGGACAACCCGATGGAGCTGGGTTGTCCTATGACCCTAGCAACGACTCTAGACTCACAACTTACGGCCGTTTCTACCAATCGCATTCAGAATACATATGCTCGTATGTTAGTGCAGAACCTAAGCATGTTACTACATGACACGATATTATAATGCCTACATACTACACTACTACATTTCTTGACATAATGTAACACTAAATATGTAACATATTCTAAAATTGTTACCTATTTGATCTATTGTAACATTTTCTAACCCAATTAAAAAAATGTTGCAATTTTTTGGACAAAGGTAACATTTTTGTAATATCTTGCAACAACTTTTTAAAGGTAACGCACTGGATCAAATGTAACACGTTTAAAAAAAATTAAAAAGGAATGAAATAAGAATGCCAAGCCACTCTCTTCTAGATCGAGATCTGAGATATTGTGTTTGAGTTTATAGAATGAAAAACCCTTCTCCCTCCGAAACCCTCCATCAGAAGACAAACCCTAGCCCCGCTGCCACCCTTAAACCCTCCTAACCAGCCTAGATCCAACCGCTAAAAGCCGCTACCGAGCCTTCCAATCCATGTTCGCTACGAGGGTGGAGTGTATAGGGATTCAAATAATTCAAATATAACAATGCACAGCTAGGCTAACTCCCTGTCCCAAACAAATAATACTAGAATCCCCTCCCTTGTAGTAGTAGGGTAATTCAGGATCGAATCCACGAGGAGGTATGTCAGCGCTTCCCTTGTTGTACTCACGATCAAAAGCTTTCGACCTCAGAAGACACTCGATATCGAGTAATCTGGTCGATATCGACCTCAGTTCTGGTCGATTTCCTAGCGCAGTTCCTGCAGAAAACAAAAGCAGCAAAGTCGACGTCGAGCAGAGACCTCGATATCGACGTTAGTCCTCGATATCGACCCTTACAGTCGATTTCGACGCTTGTCACAGAAACTGTTTTCGTAACCAATTTGTCGGAAAAGAGTCCGAAGAAAATAGAATGGGAAAGAAGGATGATCAGAAATAAAACTTAAACTTTTATATTGAATTCAATTAATTAAGAATCTTCCAAAGTCGGGGTTTCATGCCACAACGATAACAATGCAAGTTTTATGCCAAAGTTATGAAATTTAATGCCTTTCCGTCAAATAACTTTCGTTATCAACACTTAGGTGATTAGCAGCTCTCGCATAGTTCCTAAGAGTTACTATCCAATTCATGAGCATTTCAAGTTCACAATATGAGTGGCTTTCGCTTCAATAATGCAAATAATGAATCTCCCTAACTTTCGCAAAGGATCATGCATGGGATAGAAGACGGAATCGCATAAAATTCATACCTTTGATGCACTTACCACACATCGTTATCGTCGGGCTCACCCCGACCCTAGAAGTGGGTTGACTACTCACTCCTCATCATGCACATCATCATTATTTTTGTTGAAAGAAAGCTACTTTGAATTAAAACTTCGAAAGAAAGTACAACCGAACAAGCCACTCCGCTCTCGCTTTACAAACTCCACTTGGCCTCCTCTCTCTCTTTCTCTAACTCGTTACTACTATTGAAACTGAAATCCTCTGCGTAATTCGATGTTATTGGATAACTGAAATTGAATGCCTAAACTCAGCCCTATTGGCCTCTATTTATGGATGTAGATAAAGACTCGAAACTTTATCTTCATTCTCTAAGATAAAACTTAAATAAAAGTAAAAACTAAAACTCTATGGTGAATCAGCCTCCATACGATAGAACTGGTGTTGATGATAAGAAATCTCGACTTTTGGATAGACGTGCAAGCTTCGGATAGAATTCTATCAAAATCAGAGTCGGATTCTTCTGCTGGTATGGTCGATATCGACCTTAGACATCGATATCGACCCCTTCAAAACTTTATCTCGAGCTTTCCTTCTCCTACTCGAACTAGCACTCGACTTCTATCTTTTACTCGATCCGGCAACATCGATATCGACCTCTTTGTGTCGACATGCTCTGTTTCATTTCCTGCTCGATTCCTATGTCTCTGATGCACTCGATGTCGAGGTCCCCAGTCAATTTTGACCTCTTCAGAAGACTTCGAGTTCTTTTTCCGCTCTTCCAGATCTGTCCATTTTTATCCTGTTTTTTGCGAAATCACAAAGAAACTCGTGCAAACCCATATATTTGATATTTAAGCGTAAACTACACTAATCCCATGTTTTCCCATTAATATGCATGCAAAATACGATAAAATGGACTTTTATGTGCATAGGAAATATGGCAATTTGCGCGCCTGTGCATAAAAGCAATTTCATACTCATAAAAGGTACTTATGCAAAAACAATTTTAGCGACATAGCATAGGAAATATGGCAATATGTCCCTACAATCAATTGCCATCCTCGATAAGGTACTTATGTCAACCAATTCCATGCATGTGCATAAAAGCAATTTCATACTCATAAAAGGAGGTAATATGCAAAAACAATTTTAGCGACATAGCATTAATAATCAAGCGGACTTTTGTAAGCTTGTGAGAAGTAGATTGGTAAAAGGCTAAAGGTGGGCTAATATTTGGCCATGTGGTGCTAAATCCGGGGAATCATACTTTCTTTCCAAAACATTCCACATTCCTTCTTCATAATGTCTCACCTTTCACTCATCGCTCAATGCTTTTATTCAATATAATGCTTTTACCTCTCTAACCTTAGCACTGCCTTCTCACGAGTCGCGAACATGGGTGTCATGAATGGCCTCGGATACTTAGTACTTCGGACTCCTCACCTTGTGTCCCATCTCGCTGAACTAACATCTCAACGAGCAGGGTCGACCTACCTTTATCTCCTGAGGTGATCGGATTTTTTCTCGCTCATTAAAATTTCCATAATTCATAATTCTTTCATTCTTGCCAACAACTTCATAAATAATGCACAACTCCATATAACAACTCCAAAGATGACATCCATTCTTAAACATTGTCCCCGGATAGGGTAGAAGGTATAAAATGGGCAATATGTATATATGTGGAGCAATAATGATTATTGATAAGTCTCATATATGGCTTTGTGGCTTTTGCAAATATGTATAGGTAAGGCTAGGATATGAAATTCAGCATATGTATGGAAATTTCATAAAAAGTCCTCCATCATCTTATCATGCACATGTCAAAAGCAACTTCAAATTTTCATCTCCTTTATGTTTTTTTCTTTTTGCACTTCATTGGGACTTCCCTTAACTAGACAATCTCATGTTATATCTCTAATGAATCTAATTTTGCATCATAGAGCTCTTTTTTATACTTCCATGACTCTTTCTTTCTTTTCAAAATTTTTGATGGGGGTCATTTTATATCTTTTATTTTTCGAAATAAAAACTTAAATATGCATTAAAATAAATATGCGAATCTAAACTAAGTATGAATATGCAAGTAAGCCTTTCCCCCACCCCATACTTAAAATTTACAGTGTCCTCACTGTATTAGAACTAGGGTTAAGAAGAAAACTTACTAAACCGTAACAAATTTCAGGAGTCGAAGAAGACAGCAGGGATGGTCGATATCGACCCTTAACATCGATATCGATGTTCATATCGATTTCTGCTTAGGCTTCAGGGTGATCCGGCCTTGATCACAAACCCATCTATGTCGACCTTAAGGTCGATGTCGATCTCAGACATCGATTTTGATGTCCTTTCTGTGTGCTTTTCTCTCTCCTGCAACTTGTTAATAAACATAAAACCAAATATGCAAAACAATAAAGTGTCTCAAACCAAAGTAAAACTGTCTAAAACCAAAACTAAGTTTACAAGCTCTAGATTTTTAAGTCGCTAGGCCGACCTCTTCCTTTGCGCTTCTCATGGCGGCATCTGCAGAGCCTATGTGGCTTGGGCCTCAAATATGACTCCTTTCTTGTGACGCAGCTGCATTCCACCGGGATTGATTTGATTCACCGTGAATGGTCGTAAATTCTTATCCTTGAATCTTGTAGGGAACCAATGGTCCTTAGATTTGGCAACATAGACCTTGTCTCCTATCTCATATTGGCTTGAATCATCATCGGATACCCTACACAAGCGCACATGCCAAGGCACACCTCTTCCAAATAATGATAAATCCTTAATTGTAATGGAACAAGAGGAATCCGTACCTTGACTTACCTTTTTCTCAGTCTCTGGCTTAGGTCGATGTCGATATTCAGAGGTCGATATCGACCCCTGTTGTACTCCTGGAGGATGAGTCGATTAGAAGAGTTTCGGCTCGATATGATGAGGTCGATTTCGACCCTCAGAGATCCATATCGAGGTCTCCTTTCCTCCCTTCTCAGCGCTAATGGTGGTCGATTTCGGCTGGGTGTGGTCGATATCGACCCTTCACCCCGATTTCGATGTTTCCTCTCCTCCTCCGTCGACCCCATACTTATGACCTGGCACATAATCTTGAACATTAGTGGTCGATATCGACTTACCTGGGTCGATTTCGATGTTCTGTTGGGCTCCTTCGTTCAAGATTGCCACAACTTCCTCCACTTGGGCTTCTATGGCCCTCTTCTCAAGCTCCTTCGGTGTCATACTTCTTAACTTTGCCTCCCCACATGCAATGTACACACCATTGATGGCTTTTATCTCCATTGGCCCTTGATTTTTCACCGTCTTTTTGAAGGCATACTCTATTACTTCATCACTAATTGTGAATGAGAGCAATCCTTTCTTTACGCTAATGTTGGCATCGACGGTTGCTAGGAATGGCCTACCTAAAATAATTGGACAAGCAGGGTCCTCCGCTATATCAATAACTAAGAAATCAGTAGGGACAAAGAATTTACCTACTTGTACTGGCACATCCGTCACTATCCCAGTTGGAATCACTACCGTATTGTTAGCCATGTACAATCTTGCATCCACGGGCTCCAGAGGACCTATCTTTACCTTGTGCCATATGGTTAGTGGCATCATGCTAACGCTAGCGCCCAAGTCAACTAAGGCATTAAATTTGAATTGACCTAGACCTATAGCGATAGAAAACTTACCTGGGTCCGCCCGCTTTTGTGGTAGCTCCAACCTATTGCACTCTTCTACGATCTCAGAGAGCGATCGCTTCTTACCTAAGATGTCTTTAAGGAACCTTACATAAGATATCATCTCGTGAAGTGCCTCTGTGAATGGTATAGAGACATTAAGTCCTTCGAGTATCTTCACGAACCGCTGGAACTTCTTTTCCGCTGGGTCCTTAATCATCTTTCTAGTTGGGAATGGCAACACCTTCTTCTTTCCCGCGGCTGCATTGAGGTCGACATCGACATCAGTAGGGTCGATATCAACTAGAGGAGTCGATTTCTGTGGTGACGCAGCATCAGGGTCGACATCGACAGGAAGGTCGACATCGACGTCACCTTGGTCGATATCGACTAGGGGGTCATATCGACGTCTGTTCTGGCTCCTTCTCCTCCGCTTTTTGCTCGGGCGTTTGTAATTGATGCCCACTCCTTAGGTTCACCGCCGCAATATGACCAGTGGTTTTGCCCTTTTGGTTGGGCACAGTGGATCCAGGGAATGATCCTGACGCCTTGGGTATTGCTTCATCCAACTGACTCATTTGAGTCTCCATGTTGCGCTTCCAAACGTCGATCTCCCCAAGTCTAGAATTGATGCCCTGCAGCTGAGTATGGACGGAGTTGTTGGCTTGTTTGAACTCAGCGTGATTCCTCCGCATCTCATCAAGAATGATTTGCAGGTCATCCTTCCTTGTCTCCCGCTCAGGGTGCCCTGGTGCTCTATATGGTGGGGGATCCCTTTGTTGATAGAACCTTTGATCACCCCAATATTGTTGATTGCCCCCTCCATAGGAGCCTCTCGTCCACTTAACCTCCTCATGTTGTTCCGCCATGGATACTTGCTCAGTATGTGGACAGGCATTAGTGTTATGCCTTGTTGAGCCACACTCCTGACAAGTTTGATTGTTGCTCAGGAACCTGACTTGCTTTTGAAGGCGGCATGTTTGACCGTTATGGAATTGTTGCCGCACATCAGGATCTATCTCCCTTGGAGGCTCATATAGTGGCATTGATGGGGCAGGCCTTGCATCATAGGCCGCAGCAGCCCCATAAGTGTTATCAAAGTTCACGAGCCTTTCAATGGTCTCCCATGCCTCCGTTGGTGTAAGCTCAATGTACCGATAGGAGGTATATGAATTGATCCTCTCCTTATTCGGCGCATCAAGGGCGTTGTAGAAGATATCCTGGATGACATATAGAAGTTGCCCATGCGTTGGGCATGATCTCAGCAAGTCCTTAAATCGCTCCCACGCCTGTGCTAGGGTTTCACATGGCTTTTGTTTGATAGCCGTGATCCTTTGTCGCAACATCGCCGTTTTAGAAGGTGGGAAAAATTTATTCAAGAATGCATCTTTCACCTCCGCCCATGTTCTCAGCGAGCATGGAGCCAAACATTCAAGCCACTGTAATGCCTTCCCTGCCAAAGACCATCGAAAAGATTTTAATCGCACATACTCTAAGTTTACTCCATCAGCAACTGTTTCACATAAGTCCATAAAAGTAGAGATGTGTTGCAGGGGGCATTCATTAGGTCTTCCTTCAAAAGTATTTCTTTTTATCTCAGATAGGAAGTTAATTTTTATTTCATAGTTGGAGTGAGGAATTAAAATAGCGGATTCAGGAACATGAAGCGGCGGATGCATGTATTGCATCGCCGTTTGTGGATACTGATTTAGCCGCTCTTGGGCTTATCTATGCGCATCCTCCTCCCTATCAGCATGGGCTCACTCAACAGCAGCGGCGGCCCTTTCAGCAGCGTTTGTAGCATTGTGGTCCTCGATTTCCTTCCTCAACCGCTCTATGGTTTCGGCCTGCGTCTCGTTGTCAGCCATGATGCGAATTGCTTTATTACGAAGATGGTAGAAACGTTCAGGCTCGTTAATTGGTTCCAGGATAGGTCCGCGATCAGAACGTCGCATAAACCTGCAAAATATGCTCAAAAGATCGTGATTAACTTAGGTGGCGATTGATTCGATCCCCGACAATGGCGCCAATTTTTTCGCTACCGGGGTGGAGTGTATAGGGATTCAAATAATTCAAATATAACAATGCACAGCTAGGCTAACTCCCTGTCCCAAACAAATAATACAAGAATCCCCTCCCTTGTAGTAGTATGGTAATTCAGGATCGAATCCACGAGGAGGTATGTCAGCGGTTCCCTTGTTGTACTCACGATCAAAAGCTTTCGACCTCAAAAGACACTCGATATCGAGTAATCTGGTCGATATCGACCTCAGTTCTGGTCGATTTCCTAGCGCAGTTCCTGCAGAAGACAAAAGCAGCAAAGTCGACGTCGAGTAGAGACCTCGATATCGACGTTAGACCTCGATATCGACCCTTACAGTCGATTTCGACGCTTGTCACAGAAACTATTTTCGTAACCAATTTGTCGGAAAAGAGTCCGAAGAAAATAGAATGGGAAAGAAGGATGATCAGAAATAAAACTTAAACTTTTATGTTGAATTCAATTAATTAAGAATCTTCCAAAGTCGGGGTTTCATGCCACAACGATAACAATGCAAGTTTTATGCCAAAGTTATGAAATTTAATGCCTTTCCGTCAAATAACTTTCGTTATCAACACTTAGGTGATTAGAGGGTCTCGCATAGTTCCTAAGAGTTACTATCCAATTCATGAGCAATTTAAGTTCACAATATGAGTGGCTTTCGCTTCAATAATGCAAATAATGAATCTCCCTAACTTTCGCAAAGGATCATGCATGGGATAGAAGACGAAATCGCATAAAATTCATACCTTTGATGCACTTACCTCACATCGTTATCGTCGGGCTCACCCCGACCCTAGAAGTGGGTTGACTACTCGCTCCTCATCATGCACATCATCATTATTTTTGTTGAAAGAAAGCTACTTTGAATTAAAACTTCGAAAGAAAGTACAACCGAACAAGCCACTCCGCTCTCGCTTTACAAACTCCACTTGGCCTTCTCTCTCTCTCTCTCTCTAACTCGTTACTACTATTGAAACTGAAATTCTCTGCGTAATTCGATGTTATTGGATAACTGAAATTGAATGCCTAAACTTAGCCCTATTGGCCTCTATTTATGGATGTAGATAAAGACTCGAAACTTTATCTTTATTCTCTAAGATAAAATTTAAATAAAAGTAAAAACTAAAACTCTATGGTGAATCAGCCTCCATACGATAGAACTGGTGTTGATGATAAGAAATCTCGACTTTTGGATAGACGTGCAAGCTTCGGATAAAATTCTATCAAAATCTGAGTCGGATTCTTCTGCTGGTATGGTCGATATCGACCTTAGACATTGATATCGACCCCTTCAAAACTTTATCTCGAGCTTTGCTTCTCCTACTCGAACTAGCACTCGACTTCTATCTTTTACTCGATCCGGCAACATCGATATCGACCTCCAGACGTCGATATTGACCTCAAGACGTCGATATCGACCTCTCTGTGTCGACATGCTCTGTTTCATTTGCTCCTCGATTCCTATGTCTCTGATGCACTCGATGTCAAGGTCCCCAGTCGATTTCGACCTCTTCAGAAGACTTCGAGTTCTTTTTCCGCTCTTCCAGACTGTCCATTTTTATCCTGTTTTCTGCGAAATCACAAAGAAACTCGTGCAAACCCATATATTTGATATTTAAGCGTAAACTACACTAATCCCATGTTTTCCTATTAATATGCATGCAAAAAACGATAAAATGGACTTTTTTGTGCATAGAAAATATGACAATTTGCGCGCACATCAATCCACCACTCCAAATCAAAAACGCCAAAACCACAAAGAAATCAAAAGCAAGAAGACAAAAAAACCAAAGGCAAAGGGAAAATGAAGGAAGAACCCACCCAGAAAAGTCGCTCCAAACCAAAAACAAGCAAAAATTAGAAGAAGATGAAGAAAGGTTAGGAAAAATCTGAGGCGGTGGCATCGGCAATGGGCTCGGGGGGATAGCGGTGATGGCAACGCCGGCCTCCAGGGTCCTGTCCCCCCTCCCCGTCTGCCTAAGTCAATCAAGGACGGTTACTGTGCATGGAGGATCCCTGCAGATCCAATGTTAAGAACAGAAAAAACGGAACTGATGCCGAGTGAAAACAAGAGCGTTCCCCTAAGGTCAGACCCTAGCCTGAACATCAACTGGTTTGAGTTGCCCAGGTATGATTTTCTCTTACATATCTGTCTAAATTGATTGCATCAAGCATCTTTTTCCTAAATCGCATATCTGAAACCAGAGAACAGAACCCCCAAGATTGGAAAACTAATTCAGATTTCCTTGTCGTTAATTTTGAGCAGATAGATCAGGGGGAGTCCTATTCCATTTTTCAAAGACATAGGAAATTGAGATGGTCAAAAGAAACGAAGATGATTAGGAATAAAAAATCAAAAGAACTAGAATCTAGGTAAAAAGATGATCAATCTGAAATATAATATGGAAAAATATGAATTGAGATCTGATTATAAAATTAAGGAGAAACCCATCAGACATCTCTCATGCTGAATTGAAGAATGACTACCTATATTATCTTTATCCCTTGAAGAGAGTAGAAGAAAAACTTATTAGGAAATACCCTCTTAAAATAGAACCTACATGAAAAAATAAAAGGGATGGAATAAAAGATATAAAACATAAAAAGAAAACTCGATTTGAACCTATTACTGAATTATGTATCAATTGCTTGGATTTATGCGTTCTTTGGGCAATGAAATCTATGAATTGCCAACAACTTGAAAAGGACTGCACATTTCATTTGATGTTTCTGGCCCACACTTCGATTTTTTGGGGGTTAGTGTAAAACCTTACCAAGGTGTTCATCATTCTAATGGATTCATTAACTTATTATAGATGATGCTTTGAATGAGTATGTCTGCCCAGTGTCATGTTGTTGTTATAACTTGATTTCTTGCAGGTGGATTTTAATCCAAACTTGATGATTCTTGAGTCCACTTGATTGGTTGAAATTAGTTTATGGGTTCTTGATTTAATGTTAAAACCAGTTCAGGGTTTTTGATTTAGGGTTAAAACTAGTTTAGGGTTCAAATTGGTTTAGGGTTTTTAATTTAGGATTTAAATTGGTTAAGGGTTCTCGATTTCTAAATGCTAATTTGAGTTGACACATATAACCAAACTCTTCCTTTCTAGTTTCAGCGAACTGGTGCTTGACTTATTAGGGGGCTCTTGCGTTTGCTAGGGTTTTTAATAGTTGGTTTATGGTGAGTCTTTCACGCTTTTTTCTTATATAATTGTTTATCTATTTAGTTTTCACTCTAATTTCATTTGTTTACTCAAGGTTAGAAAGTTGCAATTAGCCATTTTAAGCTTAAAAACCTCCCGTTTTGCACTTTTGCTCCAATTTACTCAATTTTCAATTTGTTTACTTAAGTGTAGCAAGGTGCAATTGGTGGCCATGTATATGCTCATTTACCTAAGTATCTTGATGTAGCAAGGTGCAATTTGTGTACTTATTACTACTTTTCATTTTCGTCATGTTTATTTACCTAAGTATCTTGCAAGTCTTAGATGTTGTTTGAAAATTTCTGAATATGCTTCTACTTCTACTTCTACTTATTCATTTAATGCGCCATGATCTAGAGATACCTAGGTAATTTGATGTACTTTTTGGCAATCTAATTTTTTTCCTTTGCACTTTATTCTAATAGCAATCTGAATCATTGTTCCTACCATGGGAAGATTCTTATGGTTATTTGGTTAAAACAAATTCAACTAATCAATCTTTTGACAATTTGAAATTTTTTTCCTGCTATAGTTGCTGCAATGGCTGTGAATTTACTGTTCTGTATTGCTATTTTCTGGAAAAAAATTCCCTGCATTTGTTGTTTTGTGTTCCTTGCACAGCTACACTAGTTGCATGAGAAATGTTGTATGAATTTTAAGAACCCAAGTTTCAGCACTATAATCTGATTATCTTAGCATAATAATCTGATTTTTATGAGCAATGTTATTTGAATTTGAAGCACCAAATTTTTATCACTATAATATGAGTTTTTTAGAACTATAATCTAAGTTTTTTTAGCGTTATAATCTGAGTTTTATGAGCATTGTAATTTGAATTTTAAACACCTCAGTTTTAGCACTATAAGATGATTGTCTTAGCACTACAATCTGATTTTTTAGCAAAATCATCTGATTTATTTAGCACCAAACTTTCCTATATATATCTTGATTGCATTTTCTTATGTCTTGGCTTTAGCATTGTATGGAATTGATGGGAACATCTTTGACAAATATATTAAAAGGTGGGTGTGATTTAGTTACACTACCAAATAGTCTAGGTTATCTCCAAAATTTTGTAACTGGTGTCGAGTTTAATTTAGGGTTATCTAGATTTTGTCAAGCTAAATGAGATACGTATTCTTGATTTTGTCTGATAAAAAAGTATCTAGATTTGAATGAGCATGGGCTTCAGGATCAATTGAATCTTCATAAATCCAAGGTATGTTATCATATTTAAGCACAATAAACTCTCTACTACACTTTGTCCCATGTGTTAAGCTTATTGCTTGATCCAGCTCAATGCAATCAACTGCTTCGCTGCTCGGCTCGCAGAAGTATCCAGCTTATTGCCTCAAAATAAACTCGCATATATTTTTTTAATGTTTCTCGTCTTTTGCCTTGGACTTTTGCTTACTAAATGTATTCGTTTGAAGAAATATTTATTCATCCTATCTTATTTGAATTGGTGAGATACTAAGTTTGAAATTCTTTGCATATTTTTGCAAGATAAAGAAAAAGGAGAATCTGACAATGGATGAAAATATATTCCTAACTAGTAGTTCGCAGATGGTGGTGAATCTTTATTTGACTCTAATGTTATTTTTTTGCAAGACTTGCATATATTTTGCAGGTTTCGTGTGAATTTTGGCAAAAACAATCATACTACATGTAAAGGTGCTCAATGAACTCTTTTGGAGCTTTATTGAATGAAAATTTGATTTTGGATATTGTATGTTAGTTTGTTATTACTTTTGACTATTTTAGATTGTTCTTATATATATATATATTTATATATCACATATTATATAATATTATATATATTACATATATCACATATTATATAATATTATATATATAATATTATATAATATGTGATATATGTAATATATATAATATTATATATTATCATATATCATATATTATGGAGTATATTATAAAAGTTTCATATCATAAATTGATAAATATCTATTGTAACAAATTTAATTGAAATGTAATATTTGATATTAAAAGTAACATTGTTATTTAGATGTAACATATTTAGTTAAAGGTAACAAAACTCTAATAAGGTAACATTTATTTGGAAATGTAACATTCAATTCAAATGTAACAGTTTTGGTATCAAATGTAACACTTACTCTCATTAATGAATCAATGTTACATTAGCCAATATAAACTCTTACATTAAGTCAAATGCAACGGCCGCAAATGTAATCCCTAAAAGGTGTTACCTTTTCCCCTAATGTAACATATTTAAGGTGTAATGTAACAACTTTTGGTGATACATTAGGGCTTGATATGTAGTAGTGCTATATGACACATCAGGCATGAGGTTCTAACTTGAGTAAGCCCCGGAGGACTTACCTGGAGGTGCAGAGCAGCAAAGTAAGGCAGCAGATGTAAGCAATCCAACAGATCAGAGATCACCTAGTAATTTCATAAATAACATAATAAGTCTAAGTACAAAGGACCCATTTACCGTTACACAGAACTAAGTAAAGCTAAAAGAACCCATTTATCATCATCAAGCCATATCATCGCATAGTCTCGTGTCGTCTCATATTCCATCATATAGCATCCCATTCTCGTTATCATCATCTCATAATCTCAAGTTACCTTATAACATCAATCTTCTTAACCACTTTCATCATTCATCTCGGAGTTCCAATATATCATAGCATATTTCAAATCTCATATTCATTCATGTTTTACCCATATAATCCTCAAGCAAGTTCATAAATTAATTTCACAAGCCAACTCCAAGTAAAACGGTTAAAATTCTAAAAGTCTTTGATCTCAAATTAAGGCAATCCGTTAGTTAAACAATTTATTTTAAAATAATGCTTAGCCAATTTCCATTATCAAAACATTTAACCTTTAAACCAACTTTCAAAAATTATAACATTAAAATAATCCGACATAAGTTAGTTTATTCCAAAACCTTTACTGTAATAGTTTAAATAAATTCCGACACTTGATAAATATGCATTTAATACCTTTTAAATCTAACCATTTAAATATCAATACTTATTCACTCAAATCATTAAGCAATTTATAAATCAGAAATAAATAAGAATTAATTAAATGATTAATAATCAACCATAATGATAATAATAATAATAATAATAATAATAATAATAATAATAATAATAATAATAATAATAATAAAAACAACAATTAACATCATTTACTATAATCATAATATATACATATATATATATATATATATATGTAACATATAACAAAATAGGTATAACATAAGATAACAATATATATAACAATATAAACAATAGCCCAACACAAGAAAACAGGCCCAGACGGAACAAGCCCAACCCGATAGGCCCAGATCCGGATCCAAAACCCATACCCGGCCCAAAACCCATGCCCAAACCCATTGTCAAAATCTGATTTTTAGGATTAAACCAAACCGGGAATTTAAAATAACGTGGTTGAACCGGAATAACAAAACCGGACCCGTTCCCCTTCCCCTGCCCAGATCGACGGAAGAAGAGGAGGAAGAGGAAGGTGTGGCTCACCGGAGACCCTCCCGCCGGACTCGCTCTCAACCCGACCACCCTCACATCCTATCCCGACACCACCCACACAAACGACACTAGAAGAGAGGGAGAAAAGGGGGCTCACCGAGGTCTTGAGGTCTCGCCGGAGAACTTCGTCGGACGTGCAAATTTGGCTTCGTCGGAGTCGGAATCGAGCAGCTTGGCCTAGGACGGAAGGAAAGAGGGTCAAGGGGGAGCTTGACGATGTTTCCATTCGAAAAGAGGGCGATAAGGCTTACCGGAGTGCTTGAGGAAGACATGGCAAGTGGGGGAGGAGCTTGGCGGCTTCGGGAGAGCTCAGAGGCGTCGTGCCCAGCCTCGTAGGACGTCGGTGGAAAGGTGGAGGTGCTTGGGTGGCTTCTGGGCTTGACGAAAGGAGGAGGCGAGGAGGGTGGCTCGGGAAAACAGGGCTAGTACCCTCGGGTGTCTCGGCTGGTGGCTCGGCGACAAAGGTCAGCAGAGTGGAGGTGCAGTGATGTCTGTGGTGGTTGGGCGGTGGCAAGACAGTGAAGAGGGGGGGTGTTTGTAGGTGGTGGTGGTGGTTACAGAGGAGGGAGCAAAGGGGATGGAGGTTACGTTTGGTGCTAAAACAAGAAGGGGAAAGTGTGTGATAAGGTAGTTTAAAATTGAAGAAAAGTAGGAGGATGTGATAGGAAAGGGGGAATGGGTTAGCAGAAAAAGGGGTTGGGGGGGACCTAGCTAGCTAGTTATTAGGGTCTTAGTGTGGCTAAGAGTGAAAGTCAACTATTATACCCGAAAATAAATCTCGAAATCCGCTTTCCGACCTTAACCCGACTCGATTCAAAAATAAATTTAAAATAGACATTCGAATCTGAATTAAATAATGAAACCCGAGAATATTTTCAAGTCTTGGAAAAATAAAGCGGAATTATTTCATTTTCCAATTGAGTAAGAAGTTTATGCCGGAATTGTTTGAAAGAATTTAAATAAGTCGTTGGCTCGAGAACGGAAATTTTTAAAATTTTCTGAATTAACGGATCAAATCCGACCTAAATAAATATTTAAATAAAATAATAATTTAAAATTTTTCCGGTCTTTACATTATCCACCTCTAAAAACAAGTCTCGTCCCCGAGACTAATATTACTTCAAAGTAAGAGGAGGAAGTTTTAAAACGCGAGTCCAATGACCATGTCCAAGGATCTTGCAATCACCTCGGATGCGTCTTCCGGGACTCTCACAACATCCTAGTCACGGTCGTGACATCTCCAATTGATCTTGACAAGTATGCAATAAGCGCCCCTATCACATCCTCGCTTCGACTGTTCGGAAGTGCCACAACTCTAAAAGTACTACAATATCATCACTAGGTCTTAGCAAGCACCCTACAAGCGCCCCCATAAAATGCTTGTATCCACTTCGTGAAGTATTATAGATTTACCCGAAACAGGTAAGTTTCAAAAGGGTTTCGAAATAAATAAAATAAATAATAATAATAATAAATAAATAAAGGAATGAATAAATAAATAAAATAATTTGCCTCAAAATCGTTGAAATTCTCGATCGCATTTGGTCTTTCAAATCCAAGTTAGTCATTTTTAGCACCGTTCAAAAATCTTTCAAATCCGACGTTAGTCAAGCAATTTTAGAACATCAAGAGGTGGAGTCATCCACCTCTAAGGGCTAATCCCATATTCCACGTCCTAGGTTCAATTTCTCAAGTCTATCTCACATCAAGTTCCAAGTGTTAACAATTCAGAATATCATTCCATCAAAATCCATCGTCATGATAAAACCTATAAACGTGTCAAATTCTAACATCAACCAGTCATATATCAATAGATCATAAAGACATGGAAATCCGCACATCAATATCACTCACAAAGTCACAACCAAGCATACAGTTAAACACAAAGTCAATCATGTAGAATCGCACTACCTGCAGTAGGAGGGGCGGAATACTCCTCTGCGCTCATCTGATAAACGCGTGGTGGTGGGGGCAGGCCGGCATCTTGCCCTCCTGATGACCGTCCTCCGTGACCACGGCCCTCGTCGCCCTGGAATCCTCTACCTCCTCGTCCTCGGCTAGCTGCAAATCCTCTCCCCTGGCTCTGAGGATGAGCCCGTAGTGGTGGCCTAGGAGCCTCCGAAAGTCTGGGGACTGGTACAGATGGTGTCTCTCCAGTCTTGGGGCAGTGATGAGATCGATGCCCTCGAGTCCCGCATGAAAAACACAGAGTATGCTTCCTCGGACAAGATTGCAGAACGTGTCCCTCCTCATGGCATCCATAACATGTAGCTCGGGCTCTAATCCCTCCGCTCTGAGCTGGTGGTGCAAATGGTACTCTCGATGTATCTCCCTGAAATCCTCCTCTAAATCCTCCTCCACTGGGTCTCATCTGTCCCCTAGTCTCATCAGGCCTCGGCCTCTTCCTCTCAGAAAGGGAGGAAGCATAAGCAGCATCAGAGAGAATGCGCTGCTGATCGTATAGAAGAACCACCTCCAGGAAACGATCGAACGAGACTGCGCCCAGACTAGAAGCATGCAGTAGTACCGCTGGTGACAACCTCATCGACAACAATCGAATGCGACTCTCATCAGTGGGACACAAGTGGGCACAGTAAACCAGCTCCTTCTTGAACTGGCGGACGACATCAACAACAGAGAGAGACGGGTTGTAGGTCCCACGATAAAATGCCACCTCGCGAGCAATCTGAGTCCCTGGGGGACTATACTCCTTCAGCATCAAAGTCCGGAAGGCATCATAACTCCACTCGGTCTGCTCCGTCTTGTACACGGACCAGCGATCAAAGGCGTCCTTCCGCAGATGTCCTGCTGCTAGCCTCTGTCGCTCTGTAGCTGGCGCATCGATATGGTCAAAGATCCCATCTAGCTGACGGAACCACATCTCGACATCCTCTCCGGCGTCTCCTGAGAACTGCGGTGGGTGACACTGCCCCATGACCTTCACCCAGTCGATGCGATTCTCGGATCGCGCAACGGCCATAGGAATAGCTCGAGTGGGCTCAGGTGCTATAGGCTGCTCGATAGGAATCTGGGCCCCGGGTGCTGCAGATTGTGACTCCCCAAGAAACTCTCGCAATACCTCCAGGATCGCAGCTCGATCTATCTGCCCTGGTGTGGTCTGCTGAAGGGGGACCTGAGTCTCGCCGCCCTCGGGTGTCGGAGTGTTAGTGTCGGCCGAAACAGTAGATGTCCTACGACGGGGGCGTCCTCTACCTCTATGTACGGGGCCTCCATGCCCCGTCGGTCCATGTCGGGTGTCCACCATGATTGCTGGAATGGAGGCAACAGCTTAACACGTAGCACAGAAGTATTCAATAAGATGTAAATGATCATCAAGAAGACTCATTCCATATTCCGAATCCCAAGTCCTAGTGCGTCTCACTCTCCGTAAAATCAAACCTCTAGGTCCCTCACCGATTCCCGCAAAATTTCAAGGGCCTACAGCTCACCCGAAGTTCATCATGAAGAACCTAGTTGCGTAAGTCAAACAAGTTCCCCAATTACTCAGTACGGTCCCAAGCTCATGATCCCGATTTTCCTATTCACTCACCTAAAACCTTAAATTAATACTTTACCCAATTATCACAGATCAAGATCAATCATTCCAAGACCTCATCCCCTTCACCTATGTCCTTATCGGTTCATTCCCTTATTACCTTTATGAGGAATTTTCCAAATTGTTTCAATACCTTTCTTATTCTACTCCCCATATCCGTAGACATTCCCATCACTAATCCACCTCTAAAGAATCCTCTCATTCTGTATCCTCAATCAACAAAATTTAGATTCCTAATCCCTACACGTATCCCAAAGCAAGGTTTGGTAGCACCCCTAATTGACTAAGTGAACATCTCATTTTTTTTTCTAACCTAGTACCTTAGACTTTCGATACCAATTCGACACTCTTCAATACTATCCCATCCTTACTCTAGAAAATATCCTCACGTCTTATACATTCCTACTCTCATATCAGGCACTCAAGGAATCAATGCATTTGAACAAGAACCATGAATGTAGTGAGATTATCAACCCGATTTCCCATGAAAGATTTTTTTTATATTTATTATTATTAGGAAAAGAAGGCCAATAAAATAGCATTCGACAATATGGATGGAAGGTAGGAAAAGGAAAAATGAAAAAAAATGAAGGGATCATGACGCCAATGAATTAAGGATGTGAAAAGATCACCCATATGATTGACATTTCCCGACCAAACGATAGAAAGGACGTCTCGCTATCCTAGCTGCAGAATTTCAACACACTCGCAAGAATATATCAAATGAAATCCTAGACCGAGGGAAGGAACAGAGGAATGTCACAACAAGGCATCTAGCACATAAGTACTCAATAGTGTATAATCAGATCCCCTTCGAGGGGGATCGCCCTCGGGCCCAATTTATATAAAACCACAGAATCTATTTAGAAGCTGCCCTTCGAGGAGCAACTGACCGGAGGGGCAACTATCCTCACGGCCTCTATATCCTACCCCGCTACTCCGACCGCCACGGTGCAAATTCCTTGGAGTCTTCCAGGCCCTCTGTAAAGTACAAAGCTAAGTTTGTCTACCCTTTCCCAAGTCTACATCAATAGGGATGGTCTATCGCCTTTCTACCCACTCGATTTCCCTTTTTCCGATTTTCCTTATTTTAAGTCAAGTTTATTAAGCTTTGTTCATTAATTTAGCCATATTAAATTCATTTTGCCCTTTAAAACTCTTCAAAATCCTTTGAAAACATTGGGCGATTTCCTAAATCATACTTCAACCCATTTGTACTCGAATCGCGCAACCCAAGCTCTGATACCACCTTTGTAACGGCCCAAATATAAATATTCAGGTTACGTTTCGAAGGATTGGATACCTTCGTTCGGATCTTGCAATTCGAGTACGGGTTGAGTTTCAAAACAAAGTTTTAATGATCAAAGAAGGGATTTCGCACCCTAAAATTCGCGATAGGGCCATTAGGTCCTCCGAACATGTCCTACTTGCCTAAGTTGTCCAAAACGTTTTAAGTTCGAAAGCATAAGGAAGGAAATAACATAATACAAGTTGCCACGGCAGGGCCGGGTCAAAACCAAATACGAAGAAATAAGTAGCAAAAGTGTAGAGTCCAAGTTGGTCTTTCTCTCCCTCTCACTGCGCCATGAGATATTCCCCGCCACATCAGCACATGATTAAGTAAGGGTACGGGTACCTGAAACTAACCACGAAGTCAAGGTCGAGCCACTCATGCGGGCCCTGAAGACCTCGCTGAGGACATATAATACGCTCTAAGCCTAGATGGAAATGATCTAATGCATTACTGAAATATTAAACACGCAAGCATGTTGATAATTCATATATAATGACAGGAATGCAGTAAATGGGCCCACACAGAATGCCAAGTGGCATATCCCAATCTCTCAAACCCATGCCTCGGTCGGGGCGGGTATCTCTCTCTTATCCTTACCTCAGCCGGGGTCGGATGTCTGCCTCAGTCGGGGCCAGACGACTCGGTCGGTGCCGCAGTAGATCTCATGCCTCAGTCCACACCTCAGCCGGGGTGGGACACTCGGTCACCGCCGCAGTCATATATATATATATATATATATATATATATATATATATATATATATATATATATATATATATATATATATAACTCAGTAAATCATGCTCTCAGATGACTCTATCAGGACAACCCGATGGAGCTGGGTTGTCCTATGACCCTAGCAACGACTCTAGACTCACAACTTACGGCCGTTTCTACCAATCGCATTCAGAATACATATGCTCGTATGTTAGTGCAGAACCTAAGCATGTTACTACATGACACGATATTATAATGCCTACATACTATATGACACATCAGGCATGAGGTTCTAACTTGAGTAAGCCCCGGAGGACTTACCTGGAGGTGCAGAGCAGCAAAGTAAGGCAGCAGATGTAAGCAATCCAACAGATCAGAGATCACCTAGTAATTTCATAAATAACATAATAAGTCTAAGTACAAAGGACCCATTTACCGTTACACAGAACTAAGTAAAGCTAAAAGAACCCATTTATCATCATCAAGCCATATCATCGCATAGTCTCGTGTCGTCTCATATTCCATCATATAGCATCCCATTCTCGTTATCATCATCTCCTAATCTCAAGTTACCTTATAACATCAATCTTCTTAACCACTTTCATCATTCATCTCGGAGTTCCAATATATCATAGCATATTTCAAATCTCATATTCATTCATGTTTTACCCATATAATCCTCAAGCAAGTTCATAAATTAATTTCACAAGCCAACTCCAAGTAAAACGGTTAAAATTCTAAAAGTCTTTGATCTCAAATTAAGGCAATCCGTTAGTTAAAAAATTTATTTTAAAATAATGCTTAGCCAATTTCCATTATCAAAACATTTAACCTTTAAACCAACTTTCAAAAATTATAACATTAAAATAATCCGACATAAGTTAGTTTATTCCAAAACCTTTACTGTAATAGTTTAAATAAATTCCGACACTTGATAAATATGCATTTAATACCTTTTAAATCTAACCATTTAAATATCAATACTTATTCACTCAAATCATTAAGCAATTTATAAATCAGAAATAAATAAGAATTAATTAAATGATTAATAATCAAACACAAGCTCATTCCTTCCATAAACCATCATTCCAACCAACTCTAAGTCTTAATTCCCAAATGGGGGTCAGACTCAATTTGGCTAAGGATAATTTTGTGGAATTACAAGAATAGGCTATAAGGCTCAAAGTGGTTACAAGCAAAGGAAACATATATAAGGTAGGTAAAAGAGGATAAAAAGTGGCTAATAAAGAGTGCCTCTATCATTTGATTAATTATGCAATGACTAGCTATCTCATATTGGTTTCAAGACTTAGATATACATCGCAATATCAAGAGGTAATGTATAAGGAGAGTAATACACACATCAAAAAGAAGGGAAAAATATATAAAGTACAATTCCCAATAGGCCAAGTAACTCACTAGGACATGTTGGATTCCAATCACCTAAATCCTAAAGTCATATATGCTCAATTTCATTTGCAAGTCAAACTTGACATAAAAACATTTTGTGCGACTTAGGCTAAACCATCTGAACTATGCCTTAGGATATTACATGATCAAGCTCAATTATTAGATTTCATCATAGGACATCTAAGTTAGGGTATAAACTCACTAAAACATAAGACAAAATGAAAATAAACATGCATTTTTTTTCTTTCTTTTTCGACATCCTTTTTTTTTTTTGAAACTAAAGTATGACAAAAGCAAGACTCAAGTGACTAAAATATGACAAAAGACTCAAATGCATAAAAAACTTAAACATGAATCCATAACATAATCCAACTAAGGTAAAATGTAACACATATACATAAATATAATACAAAACACCTAAACATAGTTTCTGAATCCCCCACCCCATACTTAAAAATAGACAGTGTCCCCACTGTCAAAAGAAAAATCAAAGTAAAAGGGAAAAGACTCAGAAACTCACAAAGGAATTCAGAAGCTGCTGAAGACATTCATAAACTCTACGGAGAAGGTGGTGGTGGTAATCGATGATGTGGAAAGAAAGAAGATGCCCAAGCCATGAAGGAATACTGGTGCGTTTCATGCTTGTCCATCCTCTTGTTCAAGCGTGCAAACTCCTCCATAAGAGCACCCTGCCCATTCTGTAGGGCTTCCTGGCCCAGTCTCAGAGATCTAAGCTCATCCATGACGTCAGTAAGGCTAGGAGAATACTGAGGCGCAGATCTGCTCGGGCCAGCCCCGTCAGAAAAGGGACGGCTACTAGGCCTAGTGTCATGATCCATATAGTCAGTGTCGTGCTCTTGCTGCCTATGCTTAGGGTAGGATCCTTGCCCAAAGGATCCAAAACCGTCAAATAAACTAGGTGGAGGCACCACCAAGGCAAAAGTGTTGTCCGGGCGGGGGTATCTCGATGGTCTCTGTCGTCTCAAAGGATCATTCAGAATATCCTCTGGAGTCGGTGAAGGTTCAGAAGCCCAAGTGATAATCCAGTTAGGGACGTACAACAAGTCCATATTCGGCTTGGTAATCTCCACCTCGTGATCATAAAAAACTGACAGAAACTTGTCTCTGTTGCGCTTGATCACATTAGCACCAATCAAGTACGCAGTGTCAATCATCAGAATGGGCACAACCTTGTATGTGGTGAAGTCAACCTTAAGGCGCCTGACCAACAGCGCTACCAGGCCTCCATACCAGATTTCTTCCGTGCGTGCTCTATAGGCCAAGACATGCATAATGAACTCAAACCCCAAGTTCAGGGGTGTCTGCATCTCAAATAGTACCCCTCTCAAACAAGCCACCTCAGTTCTAGTTGGTCTAGATAATTCCTTCTTGGCCCATATAGTGCTACCAAAAATTCTTAAAATAATACGGAAAAGAGGGTTCGCAATGTCCTTACCCTGAAGTGCTCCTCGAGAAGGCCAATAGGGGTTGCCCGTAATTAGAGTCCAAGTCTGAAGGGCCTTGCAGCTGAGATGATTGTATGATGCCCGTGGGTTAGGAAATCCCAGCAATGCATTAAATTGCTACAAAGTGAAGGAGTGTTGAACATTCCCCAGCTGGAATGTAATAGGGCCCACAAAATCTGGGCTAGCCATATCGCTTGCCAATGTAGCCGTGAACTCTGCAGTAAGAGCGGGGTAGTGGTGGTGGACATGATCCAGAAGACTAGTGGCGCCTAAGTAAGGGAAGGCCTCCAATAAGTCATCATGTACCCCAAGGCGCTCTCCATCATCAGGGCTATACCATCGGGCCTTCAAATTGCCCTTCTTGTGGAACTCCTTGTAATCCTTCTTCAAACGGGAGTCGGAGATGATGACATTATCCAACAGAACTGTAGCGGATGACTCCCTAGCCCTCTTGCTACATTTACGACTGAACATTTTCCTAGACAAGACAACCCAATTGAAAACTAAAATCCTTTCTAGAACAGTGAAACCAAACCAAATCAGCTAAACTCAAAAGAAGCTAACATCTAACCATGCAAATTAAGAATGATAATATGCACTAGAAAAACATATAAACACATAAAGCCCGAGTGCATATAAATAGCCAAGCGCAAGAGATACCACCTAATGAAATAATTGCATATAAACAATATAAAATAAGCTCCGATGCATATAAAATCACCATCATGCAGAATAGAATGCATTACCCATATATGTAACCATAAGCTCTACATAGACTATATGAATAGGGAAAACAATATAGACAATATAGTCATCATGTAAGGTCACTATATTGCAACACCTAATCATAAAACCATATACTCATGAAGGTAACATAAGTAATGCAAAACTCAATATGCACAAACCAACCATGACAACCCCATACTTAAGTTCAAAACAAGTCAAATAAATATACAATAGACATATAACTTGTTTGCAATGTCAAATCATGCAAGGGAATAGATTTTATGCTAGAATAGAAGAAGCTAATCAACCAAAAGGCATAAAAATCAAATCCAAAATCAAAGCCTGAAACGGATCGCAATGAAATTCTAAAATTCAATTAGCGCACAATCCATAAAGAATTTGACATTGCCATGAACATGAAAGTAACTCTAAATCAACCCAACAACACAACCATGTCATCAATTTTGACCAATTTGGCTTCCGGCAAAAAGCCCCAAATTCTGCTCCTAAATCAAACCCTAAGTCGCAATCTCAACCTAAATCATCAAATCAATCAGAATAATTGAAATAAACAAGTTTAGGGTTAGAAATCATACCAAAATTGAGTTGAATGAAGAAGAAAAACCGGGATTTCGAAGGTATAACGAGCCAAAAAGGTCGAACAACGAATTTTTGGCAAAGTGGTTCGGTGGGGGCTCGCTTGGGCTCGAACCAGGGTGGTTCAGGGGTCAGGGGGTGCGCCAAGGAGGGGGGGTCGGGCTGTGGTGGTGGTGTGGCCGGAGGTGGCTCGTGGTCGGCGTGGGAAGCGCGGAGAGAGGAGTCGGGCTGGGCTGGGTGCGCAGTGGGAACCGAGGGCTCGGTGTGGGCTGCTGGAGGCTCGAGGCGGGGTGGGTGAGGGGTCAGGGGGTGCGCACTGGGGTGGGGGTGCCAACCGGCTGGGTGGGCGTGGCCAGAGTTGGCTCAGCGGGGCTCGGGCATCGAAGAGAGAAGAGGAGCTGGGTGGGTGCGCAGTGGAAGGAGAGAAAGAAAGAGGAGAGAAGAAAAAAGAAAAAGAAAGGAAAGAAAAAGGAAAGGAAAAGAAAATAAAGAAAAAGGAATAAAAGAAAAAGGTAAAATAAAAAAGAATTAAAATTTTTTTTTTTCGGGTGGGGGTCGGTACCGAGGGAAGGGAGGTCGGTATGGCCTCGGTATGCCTATTGGAATTTCTCGGATTTCCGAGATTCTCTTACCTGTCCGTCAGGAGGGTCGGTACCGACCCTAGGGGCCTCGGTACGGCCTCGGTACAGCTACTGGAATTTCTCGGTTTTCCGAGATTCACTTACCTATCCGTCAGGAGGGTCGGTACCGACCCTAGGGACCTCGGTATGGCCTCGGTACAACTTCTGTTGAGCTTCCTTTTCCGTTTTTCGCCCGTTTTCGCATTGGTTCCCTCCTAAGATCTGCATGGTTAGTGCAATACGCTCCACCCCAACTGTCCTACCTATCCTAAAATTTAAAAACTAAAAATAAAACTTAGAAAGAAAAAGAAATAAAGCGGGTTGCCTCCCGTAAGCGCTACCTTTAACGTCGTTAGCTTGACGTGGTTACCTCATCTTCATTCCAATGTTGTAAGAGCCCAAGTAACTCTTATTTCTTCCTCCGGATCCACTCTATCATAGTACTTCTTGAGTCGGTGACCATTGACCTTGAATATGGCTCCTCCTTCATCAACTAGATCCACCGCTCCATGGGGATAGATATGACGAACCACGAATGGTCCACTCCATCGTGATCTAAGCTTCCCTGGGAACAAACGCAATCTAGAATTGAAAAGAAGAACCTTATCACCTACCTCATATGTCTTTGGTACCAACTTCTTGTCATGCCACTTCTTGGTGCGCTCTTTGTAGATTTCGGCGTTTTGATAAGCCTTGAGCCTCAACTCCTCCAACTCTTGCAAGTCCATGAATCTCTTTGCTCCGGCAGCGTCGAGGTTCATGTTGAGCTCCTTAAGAGCCCATAATGCTTTATGCTCAAGCTCGACGGGCAAATGACAAGACTTACCGTAAACCAAGTTGTAGGGAGTTGTGCGCAATGGTGTCTTGTACGCTGTCCTATAAGCCCAAAGTGCATCGTCTAGCTTAGATGACCAATCCTTTTGTGAGCGCGACACCGTCTTCTCTAGGATGCTCTTTATTTGCCGATTTGAAACCTCCACTTGGCCGCTAGTTTGAGGGTGATAAGGTGTTGCCACCCTATGAGTCACCCCATACTTAGCCAAAAGAGCCTCGAAGCCCCTTTCTATGAAATGAGATCCTCCATCGCTAATAAGCACCCTTGGGACTCCAAACCTGGGAAATATGTTAGTCTTCATAAATTTAGCTACAACTTTAGAATCATTAGTACGTGTAGCTATTGCCTCAACCCATTTAGAAACATAATCGACAACTACCAAGATATATTTATAAGGCCCTGATGAAGGGAAGGGCCCCATAAAATCAATACCCCATACGTCGAAAAGTTCAACCTCAAGGATTCTGGTGAGAGGGTTCTCATGTCTCCAAGTAATATTCCCCGCTCTTTGGCATTCATCGCAACCTTCAATGTAAGCATGTACGTCCTTGAACAAGGTAGGCCAATAGAAGCCACTTTGAAGAATCTTCGCCGTGGTCTTGAAGCTCTTTGCGTGGCCACCCGTCGGAAGGGTGTGACAATGGTTGATGATGCTCTCAATCTCTTCCTCTGGCACACAACGTCTAAAGATATGGTCACTTCCTTGCTTGAACAAGTAAGGCTCATCCCAATAGTATTGCTTGACGTCGTGGAGGAACTTCTTCTTGGCTTGCGAAGTCAAATCCTTAGGGATTTCTCCCCCTACAATATAATTAGCAAAATCCGCGAACCAAGGGGTCCTCGACCCTCTAATAGCACAAATATGATGAGAACTAGGAGAAGAAGGAGGGGTGTAAAAGGAGTCCTTACCGGAACTTACCGACTCGTTCCTCATGAGGTTTTCGTCCGGCCTGGAGTCATTGATTGGAACTTGATTTTCGGACTCCATGAGGTGGTCCAAGGGCAACCTAGACAGATGGTCAGCCACCAAGTTCTCTGCTCCTTTCTTGTCCCTAATGTCACAATCGAATTCCTGCAACAAAAGCATCCAACGAAGGAGCCTAGGCTTGGCATCCTTTTAATCATCAAATATCTTACCGCAGCATGATCCGTATAGACAATGACTTTAGAACCTACTAAATAAGTGCGAAACTTTTCAAAGGCAAATACCACGGCGAGGAATTCCTTCTCCGTCGTGGTGTACTTACTCTGCGCTTCGTCAAGTGTCTTACTTGCATAGTAGATGGCATGAAGCTTCTTGTCCTTCCTTTGCCCAAGCACAGCACCTACGGCATAGTCACTAGCATCACACATGATCTCAAAGGGTAGGTTCCAATCGGGCGATTGCATAATAGGAGCGGAGACAAGGGCTTCTCTCAATTTGTTGAACGCTTCAAGACACTCAGCAGAAAACTCAAAAGCTACATCCTTCATAAGCAAGTTAGTTAAAGGTTTAGCAATTTTTGAGAAGTCTTGAATGAATCTCCTATAAAAGCCTGCATGTCCTAGAAAGCTCCTAATATCTTTCACATTGGAGGGAGGAGGTAGTTTCTCAATCAATTCAATTTTAGCACGATCTACCTCAATTCCCCTATTTGAAACCAAATGCCCTAAAACAATTCCCTCTTGAACCATAAAGTGACATTTTTCCCAATTAAGCACCAAATTAGTTTTTTCACATCTTTCTAGCACCCTACTCAAGTTGGCAAGACATGAATCAAAAGAAGAACCATAAACAGAAAAATCATCCATAAACACTTCTACTATATCCTCAATCATCTCAGAAAAAATAGCCATCATACACCTTTGAAAAGTTGCAGGGGCATTACAGAGCCCAAATGGCATCCTCCTGTAAGCAAAAGTTCCATAAGGACAAGTAAAAGTTGTCTTCTCCTGATCATCCGGATGAATGGGAATCTGCCAAAAACCACTATAGCCATCCAAATAGCAAAAATAATTGTGTTGTGCTAGACGCTCAAGAACTTGATCAATAAAAGGAAGAGGAAAATGATCTTTCCTAGTAGCACTATTCAACTTCCTATAATCAATGCACATGCGCCATTTAGTAGTGGTCCTAGTAGGTACTAACTCACCTTTCTCATTCTCTATCACAGTCATTCCCCCTTTCTTAGGGACAACATGAACCGGGCTCACCCATTTACTGTCAGAAATAGCATAGATAATTCCAGCATCTAACATTTTCAAAATTTCAGATTTGACTACTTCTTGCATATTTGGGTTAAGCCTACGCTGACGTTCTATGGTCGGCTTATGATCATCCTCCATGAATATTCTATGCATGCATAAAGAAGGTGAAATTCCAATGATGTCATCCAAAGAATAACCAATAGCCTTCCTATAGGTTCTAAGCACATCAAGTAACTTCTCTACTTCTTCCTCATTCAATTTCGAATTAATGATCACAGGAAAAGTAGAATTAGGACCCAAGAAAACATACCTCAAACCTTCCGGAAGTGGCTTAAGCTCTGGGGAAGGCTCGATTGGAACAAGTTTGGGATCTTCCTCATCCGTCCTCAATATTGCTTCTAGGACCTCTAAAGAATAAATTTCTTCTTGATCCGCCAGAAGACCTGGGACTGGGCCTGCAGACTCAAGACAATCAAAATAACTTACCTCTACCATGTCCGTGGTTTCCTTCATCGTTGGATTGAAGCGAAACTCAACGATGTCCTCTCCAATCTCAAATGTTAGGAGTCCCTTCCTAACATCAATTATTGCTCCAGCGGTGGCTAAGAAGGGCCTTCCAAGAATGATAGGCACCACTGGATCCTCTGGCAAATCCATAACAATAAAATCAGTGGGGACGAAAAACTTACCTACACGGACAGGCACATCATCAATCACCCCAGTTGGTGATACAACCGCTCCATTTGCCATGGATACTCTCATGTTGACCGGCTCTAGGGCTCCCAAGCTTGTCTTAGCCCATATCGAAAGGGGGAGAAGGCTTACACTTGCACCTAAATCACACAAAGCCTTGAAACGGTAAGATCCTACACCAATAGTAATGGGAAACTTACCTGGATCTCCAAGTTTCTCAGGGAGCTTCACTGAACGGACCTCGTCAGCAAGCTCAGACATGGATCTCTTCTTAGCTAAGATGTCTTTCAAAAACTTAGTGTAAGCTGGCATCTCACTCAAAGCGTCAGTGAAAGGAATAGATATATTCAAACTCTCAAGCATCTTCACAAACTTTTAAAACTTACCTTCCGCTGTGTCCTTTACCTTTTTCGGAGGATATGGGAGCACCTTCATCGGATTTGGGGCTAAAATAGGCCCTGCAGAAGAATCCGTCGCTGCTGAGGGGGTCGGTACCGAGGCTGTGGGGGTCGGTACGGCCTCGGTATGGCTACTGGAATTAGGAGAAACGGGAGAAGAAGAGATCGTACCTGCTGGGGGGGTCGGTACCGAGGCTGTGGGGGTCGGTACGGCCTCGGTATGGACACTGGAATTAGGAGAAACGGGAGAAGAAGAGATCGTACCTGCTGGGGGGGTCGGTACCGAGGCTGTGGGGGTCGGTACGGCCTCGGTATGGACACTGTTGTCCCCGTTTTCTTCCTCGTTTGGCGTGCTTTCTCGACCAGGCACCTCCTTTCCACTTCTTAGGTGTATTGCAGCTATTTGCCCCCTAGGGTTCTCGTCGGTGCGGCCTGGGAGCTTCCCTTGAGGCCGTGGGATTTGTGCCGTGAGATTACCTAGTTGGGACTCGACTCCCTTCTTCCAAGTTTCTAACTCTCCTAGTTGTGCATGAACTCCCTTAAATTGGGAATTCACATCGGCACGAAGCCCATTGAATCCTTCCTTAAGCTCTTGTACCCATGATGGTGGTTCTTGATACCCAGGGGGCCTATATGGGGGAACCCTTTGATCTTGTTGCGGAGGAGGTTGACTCCATTGTCCTTGTCCATAGTTACCCCAATTAGGGTAATTGTTGTTCCTCCCTGCATAATTGTTATTTTGATTCCCCGCATAATTATTATTATTATTGGGGTGCCTATAAGGAGCCCTCATATAACTCACCTCTTCGTAGTGTTCTGCCCTTTGTACCTGGCTAATATTATTGCAATCTATAGTATTATGAGCTAGAGAACCGCATTCTAAACAAGGTTGATTTCTAGATAGAAAACTTACTTGTTTCTTGAGGCGTCGGGTCTCATCCTCATGGAATTGCCTACGCACATCTGGGTCAATTTCATTAGCAGGCTCATAAAGTTTCTTACCTGACGGTCTCGCCACTGGGGTGCCATACATAGCGTCGTACTCCGTTAGCTTGTCCAATAGAGCCCATGCATCAATTGGATTCATCTCGAGGAACCCACAATCGGTGTGTAGGTTCAATCGAGTCTTAGTCTCCGCATTGATGCCTTGGAAGAAGATTTCTTGGAGGACATACTCAGGTTGCCCGTGGGTAGGGCATTGTCTCTGCAACTCCTTGAATCTCTCCCAAGTGTCCAAAAATGTCTCTCCTGGCAATTGGTGAAAGGAGGTGATTTTCTTCCTAAGCTCCGTTGTCTTTGCCGGTGGAAAGAACTTTGTCATGAACAAGTCATACAAAGCCTTCCATGTAGTGATGGACCTGGGCGCCAAACTCTCCAACCAATTCAGAGCCTTTCCTGAAAGAGACCATTTAAATGCCTTTAGTTGCACATATTCCAACGATACATCATCAACAGCAATTGTATCGCATAAATCAATAAAGTTCTTAATATGAAGCATAGGGCATTCATGAGCTTTGCCCTCAAATTGAGATCTTTTAATTAAAGAAATAAAGTGGGATTTAATCTCAAAATTTCGCTCAATCTCGGGGAGGACGATTGCAGATTCGGGCACCCTCAGTTCTTGGTGCATGTATTGCTTTGCATTCCTTGGGATAGCATCCAACTGCTGTTGCAGACGAGCATTCGCTTCCCTTTCTCTCGCTGTAGCCTCCCTTTCTCTTTTTGCAGTGAGCCGAAATTGCTCCATCTGACTACGGAGGTCAGCCATCTGCGCAGCAACGTCAACATTGTTTCCTATGTTGTCTCCCATTGTCCTGGCTTCTCGTAGTCTGCGATGGAAAGAGCGTTCCGGTTCGGGATCGATAGCAAAATCAAAATCAAGCCGACGTCGCCCCGATGGCATAAACTGAAACCACAAACAAAAACAAAGACACCACAATTAGAAGCAAAGGGGATGGGCTATTCCCAAACCCTAATAGTAACTAAAACTTTGACGCAATTGAAATTTCCCCGGCAACGGCGCCAATTTGTTGAAGGGTTTATTTTCAATCAAATAAATTTATAAGATCGAAACCCCGCTATAGTATAGTAGGGTCAAGTTCGTTCGCAGGGAGAAAGTCAGTGACTCAATTCTAATTACCAAAGAGCAAGAATAGCGAGGAGAGGTGACAAATATAGAGATTTTTGGGGTTTTGTGGGCTGCTGGAATTTTTAGGAAATATCAATAATAATAAAAGTCTAGGGCATAAGGATCCCCACAACGATAATCATGCAAGCATTGCAATGAATCATATAAAAATCATGTTTTTATCTATGAAATAGGTCAATTTGCATCAACCCTAGCAAAGCAATCAATTTATTTTCACAAATTAATAAACTTTACTAACAATCTTAATTAGGTTATCAAACTTTCATTCAAAACCCTAATTACTGTCCAATTCACAATTCAATCTTTCAATTCAATTGCAAAAAGGAATTTCCCCAAATTTTCATTGAGTACTTAAGCATATAAATAGATAAGAACCAATCAATTCACCAATTCATAGCAAAATCGCAAGCATAACTATCGTTGGGATCACCCCAACCCTAGAAAAGGCGACTACTCACGCATATTCATGGTGAATAACTCAAAATTCATGAAATAACTAAAAATCAGAAATTTAAATTGAATAAAAACCTGAGAATAATGTCAACAATGCGTCCCAAAAGCCTTACAAAACGTTCCTCAACTTTCGCCGAAGAAATCGCTTCAAAAAGCTCTCAAATCCGCTCACAAACGCTCCTAAACGAGTGCTGAGAATTCTAACGTAGCTGAAAATTCGGTATGAAGAAGAGAGCCCTCTTCCAAACCCTAAAAATCCTATATATACTTAATATCCAATAAACCTAATTAGGAAATAACAAATATATGAATTTTATCTAAATTCTATCTAAGGAAAATAGGTAAAAATAATTAAATCCGGGTAAATAAGCTCCGCTGGACCTATACCGAAGCGGAAGACCTCGGTACCGACCCCCCCTAGGGTCGGTATGGCCACTGTTGCTCATCTCGTCTTGCTTGTCCAGATCAGGCCTCGGTACCGACCCAGGTGGGGTCGGTACAGGGTCGGTACAGCTCGGAAAAATGCTTATATCTCCTTCGTTTGAACTCCGATTGCTTCCGTTCTTTTTTCTATGCGCTCCAAATTCTTTTCCGCTTCTTTTCATAGTTGAAAACTTCTCCAAAATCAGCTTCTAAATTCCTGTAAAATACACAAAAGCTAGTGAAGACATCTATTTCTCATGAAATATGAAAACACATGCAAAAGACCTTAAACCCAATGCAAAACCCTATGAAAATGACTCAAATTGACATTAAAACATATGGGAAAATATAACTAAACACATGCACATCATTAAACATTTGTTCGTTACTGATATGAGTTTTCCTCAAAACATACTCTTATAGTATTATAATAAGAATTTAGTAGTTAATAGAACGTTTTATTAAACATTTGTTCGTTACATATATGAGTTTTCCTCAAAACATACGCTTACAGTCTTCTAATAAGAATTTAGTAGTTAATATAATGTTTTATTAAACATTTGTTCGTTACTTATACGAGTTTGCCTCAAAACATACTCTTATAGTGGCCTAATAAGAATTTAGTAGTTAATATAAGGTTTTATTAAACATTTGTTCGTTACTTATATGAGTTTTCCTCAAAACATACTCTTATTGTATTCTAATAAGAATTTATTAGTTAATATAAGGTTTTATTAAACATTTATTCGTTACTTATATGAGTTTTCCTCAAAACATACGCTTATAGTGTTCTAATAAGAATTTAGTAGTTAATATAAGGTTTTATTAAACATTTGTTAGTTACTTATACGAGTATTCCTCAAAACATACTCTTATAGTGTTTTAATAAGAATTTAGTAGTTAATATAAGGTTTTATTAAACATTTATTTGTTACTTATATGAGTTTTCCTAAAAACATACTTTTATAGTGTTCTAATAAGAATTTATCAGTTAATATAAGTTTTTATTAAACATTTATTCGATACTTATACAAGTTTTCCTCAAAACATACTCTTATAGTGTTGTAATAAGAATTTAGTAGTTCATATAAGGTTTCATTAAACATTATTTCGTTACTTATATGAGTTTTCCTCAAAACATACTCTTATAGTGTTCTAATAAGAATTTATTAGTCAATATAATGTTTTCTTAAACAATTGTTCGTTACTTATACTAGTTTTCCTCAAAACATACTCTAATAGTGTTCTAATAAGAATTTATTAGTCAGTATAATGTTTTATTAAACATTTGTTCGTTACTTATACGTGTTTTCCTCAAAACATACTCTTGTAGTGTTCTTATAAGAATTTATACGTTAATATAAGGTTTTATTAAACATTTATTCGATACTTATACAAGTTTTCCTCAAAACATACTCTTATAGTGTTGTAATAAGAATTTACTAGTTCATATAAGGTTTTATTAAACATTTATTCGTTACTAATACGAGTTTTCCTCAAAACATACTCTTATTGTATTCTAATAAGAATTTATTAGTTAATATAAGGTTTTATTAAACATTTATTCATTACTTTTATGAGTTTTCCTCAAAACATACTCTTATAGTGTTCTAATAAGAATTTAGCAGTTAATAGAAGGTTTTATTAAACATTTGTTCGTTACTTATATGAGTTTTGCTCAAAACATACTCTTATAGTGTTCTAATAAGAATTTATCAGTTAATATAAGTTTTTATTAAACATTTATTCGATACTTATACAAGTTTTCCTCAAAACATACTCTTATAGTGTTGTAATAAGAATTTAGTAGTTCATATAAGGTTTCATTAAACATTATTTCGTTACTTATATGAGTTTTCCTCAAAACATACTCTTATAGTGTTCTAATAAGAATTTATTAGTCAATATAATGTTTTCTTAAAGAATTGTTCGTTACTTATACTAGTTTTCCTCAAAACATACTCTAATAGTGTTCTAATAAGAATTTATTAGTCAGTATAATGATTTATTAAACATTTGTTCGTTACTTATACGTGTTTTCCCAAAAACATACTCTTGTAGTGTTCTTATAAGAATTTATACGTTAATATAAGGTTTTATTAAACATTTATTCGATACTTATACAAGTTTTCCTCAAAACATACTCTTATAGTGTTGTAATAAGAATTTACTAGTTCATATAAGGTTTTATTAAACATTTATTCGTTACTAATACGAGTTTTCCTCAAAACATAATCTTATTGTATTATAATAAGAATTTATTAGTTGATATAAGGTTTTATTAAACATTTATTCGTTACTTATATGAGTTTTCCTCAAAACATACTCTAATAGTGTGCTAATAAGAATTTAGTAGTTAATATAAGGTTTTATTAAACATTTATTCGTTACTTATATGAGTTTTCCTAAAAACATACTCTTATAGTGTTCTAATAAGAATTTATCAGTTAATATAAGTTTTTATTAAACATTTATTCGATACTTATACAAGTTTTCCTCAAAACATACTCTTATAGTGTTGTAATAAGAATTTAGTAGTTCATATAAGGTTTCATTAAACATTATTTCGTTACTTATATGAGTTTTCCTCAAAACATACTCTTATAGTGTTCTAATAAGAATTTATTACTCAATATAATGTTTTCTTAAACAATTGTTCGTTACTTATACTAGTTTTCCTCAAAACATACTCTAATAGTGTTCTAAGAAGAATTTATTAGTCAGTATAATGTTTTATTAAACATTTGTTCGTTACTTATACGTGTTTTCCTCAAAACATACTCTTGCAGTGTGCTTATAAGAATTTATACGTTAATATAAGGTTTTATTAAACATTTATTCGATACTTATACAAGTTTTCCTCAAAACATACTCTTATAGTGTTGTAATAAGAATTTACTAGTTCATATAAGGTTTTATTAAACATTTATTCGTTACTAATACGAGTTTTCCTCAAAACATACTCATATTGTATTCTAATAAGAATTTATTAGTTAATATAAGGTTTTATTAAACATTTATTCGTTACTTTTATGAGTTTTCCTTAAAACATACTCTTATAGTGTTCTAATAAGAATTTAGTAGTTAATAGAAGGTCTTATTAAACATTTGTTCGTTACTTATATGACTTTTCCTCAAAACATAATCTTATAGTGTTCTAATAAGAAGTTAGTAGTTAATATAAGGTTTTATTAAACATTTATTCGTTACTTATATGAGTTTTCCTCAAAACATACTCTTATAGTGTTCTAATAAGAATTTATCAGTTAATATAAGTTTTTATTAAACATTTATTCGATACTTATACAAGTTTTCCTCAAAACATACTCTTATAGTGTTGTGATAAGAATTTAGTAGTTCATATAAGGTTTCATTAAACATTATTTCGTTACTTATATGAGTTTTCCTATAAACATACTCTTATAGTGTTCTAATAAGAATTTATTAGTCAATATAATGTTTTCTTAAAGAATTGTTCGTTACTTATACTAGTTTTCCTCAAAACATACTCTAATAGTGTTCTAATAAGAATTTATTAGTCAGTATAATGTTTTATTAAACATTTGTTCGTTACTTATACGTGTTTTCCTCAAAACATACTCTTGTAGTGTTCTTATAAGAATTTATACGTTAACATAAGGTTTTATTAAACATTTATTCGATACTTATACAAGTTTTCCTCAAAACATACTCTTATAGTGTTGTAATAAGAATTTACTAGTTCATATAAGGTTTTATTAAACATTTATTCGTTACTAATACGTGTTTTCCTCAAAACATAATCTTATTGTATTACAATAAGAATTTATTAGTTGATATAAGGTTTTATTAAACATTTATTCGTTACTTATATGAGTTTTCCTCAAAACATACGCTTTTAGTGTTCTAATAAGAATTTAGGAGTTAATATAATGTTTTCTTAAACAATTGTTCGTTACTTATACTAGTTGTCCTCTAAACATACTCTTATAGTGTTCTAATAAGAATTTATTAGTCAATATAATGTTTTATTAAACATTTGCTCGTTACTTATACGAGTTTTCCTCAAAACATACTCTTGTAGTGTTCTTATAAGAATTTATTAGTATATATAAGGTTTTATTAAACATTTGTTCTTTAATTATACGAGTATTCCTCAAAACATAATCTTATAGTGTTCTAATAAGAATTTATTAGTTAATATAAGGTTTTATTAAACATTTATTCGTTACTAATATGAGTTTTCCTCAAAACATAATCTTATTGTATTATAATAAGAATTTATTAGTTGATATAAGGTTTTATTAAACATTTATTCGTTACTTATATGAGTTTTCCTCAAAACATACTCTTATAGTGTTCTAATAAGAATTTAGTAGTTAATAGAAGGTTTTATTAAACATTTGTTCGTTACTTAAAAGAGTTTTCATCAAAACATACTCTTATAGTGTTCTAATAAGAATTTAGTAGTTAATATAAGGTTTTATTAAACATTTATTCGTTACTTATATTAGATTTCCTCAAAACATACTCTTATAGTGTTGTAATAAGAATTTAGTAGTTCATATAAGGTTTTATTAAACATTATTTCGTTACTTATTTGAGTTTTCCTCAAAACATACTCTTATAGTGTTCTAATAAGAATTTATTAGTCAATATAATGTTTTCTTAAACAATTGTTCGTTACTTATACTAGTTTTCCTCTAAACATACTCTTATAGTGTTCTAATAAGAATTTATTAGTCAATATAATGTTTTATTAAACATTTGCTCGTTACTTATACGAGTTTTCCTCAAAACATACTCTTGTAGTGTTCTTATAAGAATTGATTAGTATATATAAGGTTTTATTAAACATTTGTTCCGTAATTATACGAGTATTCCTCAAAAAATAATCTTATCGTGTTCTAATAAGAATTTAGTAGTTAATATAAGGTTTTATTAAACATTTATTCATTATTTATATGAGTTTTCCTCAAAACATACTCTTATTGTGTTCTAATAAGAATTTATCAGTTAATATAAGGTTTTATTAAACATTATTTCGTTACTTATATGAGTTTTCCTCAAAACATTCTCGTATAGTGTTCTAATAAGAATTTATTAGTCATTATAATGTTTTATTAAACATTTGTTCGTTACTTATATGAGTTTTTCTTAAAACATACTCTTGTAGTGTTCTTATAAGAATTTTTTAGTATATATAAGGTTTTATTGAACATTTGTTTGTTACTTATACGAGTATTCCTCAAAACATAATCTTATAGTGTTCTAATAAGAATTTAGTAGTTAATATAAGGTTTTAATAAACATTTATTCGTTACTTATATGAGTTTTCCTCAAAACATACTCTTATAGTGTTCTAATAAGAATTTATTAGTTAATATAATGTTTTATTAAACATTTATTCGTTACTTATATGTGTTTTCCTCAAAACATACTCTTATAGTGTCCTAATAAGAATTTAGTAGTTAATATAAGGTTTTGTTAAACCTTTGTTCGTTACTTATATCAGTTTTTCCTCAAAACATACTCTTATAGTATTCTAATAAGAATTTAGTAATCAATATAATGTTTTATTAAACATTTGTTCATTACTGATATGAGTTTTCCTCAAAACAAACTCTTATAGTATTATAATAAGAATTTAGTAGTTAATAGAACGTTTTATTAAACATTTGTTCGTTACATATATGAGTTTTCCTCAAAACATACGCTTATAGTCTTCTAATAAGAATTTAGTAGTTAATATAATGTTTTATTAAATATTTGTTCGTTACTTATATGAGTTTTCCTCAAAACATACTCTTATTGTATTCTAATAAGAATTTATTAGTTAATATAAGGTTCTATTAAACATTTATTCGTTACTTATGTGAGTTTTCCTCAAAACATACTCTTATAGTGTTCTAATAAGAATTTAGGAGTTAATAGAAGGTTTTATTAAACATTTGTTCGTTACTTATATGAGTTTTCCTCAAAACATACTCTTATAGAGTTCTAATAAGAAGTTAGTAGTTAATATAAGGTTTTATTAAACATTTATTCGTTACTTATATGAGTTTTCCTCAAAACATACTCTTATAGTGTTCTAATAAGAATTTATCAGTTAATATAAGTTTTTATTAAACATTTATTCGATACTTATACAAGTTTTCCTCAAAACATACTCTTATAGTGTTGTAATATGAATTTAGTAGTTCATATAAGGTTTTATTAAACATTATTTCGTTACTTATATGAGTTTTCCTCAAAACATACTCTTATAGTGTTCTAATAAGAATTTATTAGTCAATATAATGTTTTCTTAAAGAAGTGTTCGTTACTTATACTAGTTTTCCTCAAAACATACTCTAATAGTGTTCTAATAAGAATTTATTAGTCAATATAATGTTTTATTTAACATTGAAAAATTTTGTTAAACAGGCACTTTATTTGGACAAATTAGGGAATTGTCCACCTTTTTGAACAAATTAGCAAAATGTCCACATTATATACTAATTTTCAATTTTTTTTATCTGATAGTTGCCCCATCGTCGCTCCAATCTCTCTCTCTCCGCTCCCGATTGAAGGCGATGGAGGTCTCGATCTCTCCGGTGCCGAAGCCGCTGTCTGGTGGCGATCGAGCGGCGGAGCGAGAGAGGGAGGGAGCAAGCGTCGCGAGCGGTGGAGCAAGCGAGGGAGGGCGCGAGCGGCGGAGCGAGCGGCTGGTGCAAGGTCGATCGAGCGAGCGCCGGATCCGAGATCTCCTCGAGCGAGCGAGCGAGGGAGCGAGGGAGCGGGAGCATCACCGGATCTGAAACCTCCGGATCTCGCCAGATCTCGGATCTCCTCTTCTCCGCCAGATCTCAGATCTCCTCGTCTCCTCGGAGCGAGCGAGGCCGAGCAAGGGAGCGAGGGAGGTCGAGCGAGGGAGCGGTGGCCGGAGATCTCCTCTGAGATTGTGAGCGAGGGCTGGATGTGAGAATCTGGAGCGAGGGAGCGAGCGAGCAGCGGCAAGGCGGCCAGATCTATGGCGAGGCTTTCAAGGATCTGAAGAAAGCGACTGAATGAGCTCCCTCACCATCATCAATCGTCTTCGCCATCGAAAACTTGTCAAATTACTTGGTAAGTTTCTTAACATTTTTTGCCTTAAATTTGATTGTGCTTCAATTTGATTGTGTTTGGCATAGTATAATTATACAGTATGTGATTGTCATGGAACAATAGAAGCACCAAATTCCAGTAGCTCATTCAGTTGAAGCTTCAAATAACATGCTTTAACTTGTGATTTGAAATTTTGATTATCTTGATTTAATTCAATTGAAACATTGTATGAGCCCTTTTTTAATACAGGTGGTAACTTCTGCAGGAGTGGTACTAGTACTGAAGTCATTTTGGGCTGTATGTAAATGTTTGCTAATATAATAAGATTGTAAAGAGATTAATTTGGAGTTCAATTTATTCGCATATGCCTTGGCGACTGATTTACTAGTATACACTTCTATCTACAACTTTATTGTGTGATTTCTTCTTTGTTTGGTAGAAATTGAAACAGATTGTTTTTTTCGGAACTTGTTCCTGACAAGGCTGATAGTTCTCAGGGACTGGCTACTTATTCATCACCTGCATATGGATACAAAACTCTATAGAGGACCACTGAGGCTGTAAATCTATCTAACACCTTTCTGCCATTAAGACGCTGTGAACGGATAAGCCAGTTGTCCCTTTGGTGTTCACTTTCATGATATCCTCCTGATCAGAAGTGCCACGGAAAATCTCAGGTGCACATCTATCTATGTCTTTCTAGCTGAATGTGTGGGTTGATTGCATCTGGTTGCTTGTAGTTTTGAAGCTTGCTTGATTGTGATTTACTAGAACAAGATTTCTGATGTGTCTTATTAATCTAGTTAGCAAGTTTTTGAACCAATGGCATTTTTCGAGTTATTTGACTTAGATTCTAAAGAAGCTGAAAATTTTCATGTATGAGATATAATGCAAGAATTGTGGATACATGGATATGAAAGTGTATATGTGGCCTTTTATGTGGGACGAAGAGTAATATCTTAACGAATATCTATTGAGATTAGGAGTGAAATATCAATTTCTGATATTTAGACTTCAAACACTTGAAAGCAAACAGATGTTCACAAATATATATATATATATAAAAGAGTGATTACAAAGATAACCCTAGTTAAAGACTTAAGGTAAAAACACTAGTGCTAGAGAAGCAAGATTTAGGATGGCTGTACTTGCATCACTGAAGCATAAACTTGGATTGAATCGTTTATGTTTGTGTTTCTGCTGTCTTTACTGTCTTTTTTTGCTTCCGAATCTGTTATTTCTATTCACTGCAAATTTGGTATATTGCACTCCATTGATGTCAGCAAACTCAGCTATTTTGTAAAATCAATTATAAAACAATTTGCTGTTTGTAAATTATAAATGTGTTTGGGATTGCTGAACATTCAAAAAAACCTTTTAGCAATGTACTTTCCAATATTTTTTACGCACTTTATAATCTTATTTTTGCACTTTATAATCATATCCTAGCACTAAGATCTATAAGCTCAATAGGAAAGAGCGCCTGGACAAATTATTGTTCAGGAGGTTGGTGGTTCGACTCCACCTAGATCTATTTACTCATTTTAGAGTGTTATTCATGCAATTTATAGTTTTATTTAGATATTTGAATCTGCACTTGTGTTTGGGATTGCAGAACATTCAAAAAACCTTTTGCAAGATTTCCCTGTCATTTTCACAGAGATGCAAACAAGTTTATGAGCATGATCATCCAGTAGGGAATGTGTGAGCGAATAACCATCGATGTCCTGATGTGCAACTGGTATTAAAGGTTATGGGGTTGGATAACCATACATGTTCTTGAAGTTCTTGAACAAATTGTTCACCTGAATTTAATATTTTATTATACAGAAAAATTATTGTAAAATTGGTATAGATTTGAAGCATAGAAGGTGACCATTATCTTAGATCACATACACATGGTGTAGTAACATTTGTTTTTAACTATGAATGCTAATATTTTCATGAAATCAGCATACTTTTAGCTGCGTATTATTGGTTAAAACATACCAAGAGCATGGAATTTACCTGGCACTTCATGTCTTGAAAATCACCACCAAGAGATGCATAAGGTGCTGCTTAAGATGATGCAGCAAGTGTCCGCGTTTTGTTCTTCTTCCAGCTTGGACGATAAACCCCAGTAATCTACCTTTATACTAAATGAAGTAAACCATGATGCAAAAATCTGTTGTCTATACATTGATAGCAGTTGAGGACACTCTTTAATAATTCTCAAGTTCGTTCTTGTGCAATTTCCACCTGAAAATTTAGAATGTCATAAAGCTAGAAAGGCTATGGAAACAAGGAGTTTGTGACAAGTGAGCTCACACGCCTTATATCCCGAGAAACATACTACCTAACCGAAGATTCTATTATTTGCAATGAGAGATAAGCGAGGGAGTTGAAAGGAGTCTACCAGGCATAAGCAGCAGACTCTTCTGCATCGCTTTTTTAGTTCTTTAGAGCTCTCGGAAATCCCAAGCCAACCAAGAGATGAGAGGGAGCACATCCAATATGTTGCATACAACATGACACCACACCCTCAATTTCATTATAGTAGTGAGGCTTTGGAGGGAGGCAAGATGCTCAACTCCTTCTCGTAGAGCTTCCGGAACAAATATTTCCATAAGTGAGATGAGTTCAATTGCAGTAAGATAAGCAGTAAGTAGAAAACAAATTGAGAGAGAGAGAGAGAAGGGGTGAAGTTGAGAGGCTCCCACTATGCAAAAAAAGTCTGTGTTATCTATAGAACGGTAGCATTCAAAGCCTAGCTAGTTTTAATTTACAGGAAAACACAAGAAAAGATAAATGAAATGAATTCCATTGAAATTTGAAAACAAAGATAGAAAGCACTTCACCTGCCAGACTAGAGAAGATAAATGAAATGAATTCCATTCAAGTCTGTGTTGAGTATTTTGTACCTCCTAGAGAAGGTGGTGCTCTCTTCACCATATGTTAGTCTTTCGCATTGCTTCTTTAGTTCTGAATATATGGTACTGATTTCAAGATCAGTATGTAACAGACGAAAGGGAGCTCATCCAATTCGGCAACGACAACACATTAATTCCAAATTTCACAAATGTTGAGGGATTCGAGGGCGTCAAGATGCTGAATTTCACAAATGGTTGTCATAGAGCGCAAATGTTGAGGGATTCGAGGGCGTCAAGATGTTGAATTTCACAAATGGTTATCATAGAGCGCAAAACTTCTTTAAAAACTAACAAAGTTGTTGTCACTCCTAATAACGGTGTCAGCACTAACGGTATCACCCCTGATAGCGGTGTCAGCACTAACGGTGTAAGCACTAATATATCTTATTTTTTCACTTTTTTTTAATGTTATAGGATAGGTTACAAGTATTCGATTTCTATCTCTCGTATAGTACTTATTGAGCTTTTAAAAGCCTCTTAGCTCAATGGTATATGTGCACAACATTAAGTTATATTTGCACAATATAGTGTTATATGTGCACAACATCAAGTTATATTTGCACAACAAAAAGTGCTGACACGAAAAGTGGAATTTAAGTTTTAATATGCAATTTTAGTTTAAAAAAGTGCAAATATAAAATTGAAATTATGCTCAACATGATCTAATTTTTTCTCAATATAATTTTATAGTTGCTCAATAGATTATTGCACAACATGGTCTTATTTTTGCTCATCAATAGACAATGATTGCACAACATGGGGGATTGATGGAAATTTGCTCAACATGATCTTGTTTTTGCTCAATAATAGATTATATTTGCACAACAATTGAGACTTGTGAAATTATGTTCAACATGATCTTATTTTTTCTCAATATCATTTTATAGTTGCTCAATAGATTATTGCACAACATGGTCTTATTTTTGCTCATCAATAGACTATTATTGCACAACATGGGGGATTGGTGGAAATTTACTCAACATGATCTTATTTTTGCTCAACAATATATTATATTTGCACAACAATTGAGACTTGTGAAATTGTGCTCACCATGATTTTATTTTTTCTCAATATTATTTTATACTTGCTCAATAGATTGTTTCACAACATGGTCTTATTTTTGCTCATCAATAGACTATGATTGCACAACATAGGGGATTGGTGAAATTTTGCTCAACATCATCTTATTTTTGCTCAACTATAGGTTATTTTTGCACAACAATCGAGACTTGTGAAATTGTGCTCAACAATAGATTATTTCTTATTTTTTCTCAATTTCATTTTATAGTTGCTCAATAGATTATTGCACAACATGGTCTTATTTTTGCTCATCAATAAACTATAATTGCACAACATGGAGATTGGTGGAATTATGCTCAACATGATCTTATTTTTGCTCAACAATAGATTATATTTGCACACCAATCGAGATTCGTGAAATTGTGCTCAACATGATCTTATTTTTTCTCAATATTATTTTATACTTGCTCAATAGATTATTGCACAACATGGTCTTATTTTTGCTCATCAATAGAGTAAAATTGCACAACATGGGGGATTGGTGAAAATTTGCTCAACATCATCTTATTTTTGCACAACAATCGAGACTTTGTGAAATTGTTCTCAACATGATCTTATTTTCTCTTAATATAATTTCATACTTTCTCAATAAATTATTGCACAACATGCTCTTATTTTTGCTCATCAATACTTTATTTTTGCACAACATTCGAGACTTGTGAAATTGTGTCTCAACATGATCTTAATTTTTGTAAATATAATTTTATACTTTTTTAATGGATTATTGCACAACATGGTCTTATTTTTGCTCATCAATAGACAATAATTGCACAACATGGGGAATTGGTGAAATTTTGCTCAACATCATCTTATTTTTGCTCAACTATAGGTTATTTTTGCACAACAATCGAGACTTGTGAATTTGTTCTCAACATGATCTTATTTTCTCTCAATATAATTTCATACTTTCTCAATAAATTATTGCACAACATGCATCAATAGACTATAATTGCACAACATGGGGGATTGGTGGAAATTTGCTCAACATGGTCTTATTTTTGCTCAACAATAGATTATATTTGCACAACAATCGAGACTTGTGAAATTATGCTCAATATATTGTTATTTTTTCTCAATATAATTTTCTACTTTCCCAATAGATTATTGCACAACATGGTCTTGTTTTTGCTCATCAATAGACTATAATTGCACAACATGGGGGATTGGTGGAAATTTGCTCAACATGATCTTATTTTTGCTCAACAATAGATTATATTTGTACAACAATCGAGACTTGTGAAATTGTGCTCAATATAATCTTATTTTTTCTCAATATAATTTTATACTTTCTCAATAGATTATTGCACAACATGGTCTTATTTTTGCTCATCAATAGATTATATTGCATAACAATTGAGACTTGTGAAATTGTGCAACTTTGAAGTGTAGTTGTGCAACTTAAAAGTGTAGTTGTGCAATTGTAAAATACAATTGCATAAAATTCCTAGACTTTTTTTCCTATCTTTTTATATAGCATGAATGATTACTAGCTCAAATTTTAGAAATTAAGGGTTGTGTCAGCATCTTTTCTATTTTGTTAATTAGAGAAAACAATGAATGTCACCGGTATTCAAAATTTTAGTGCTGACAGAGTTAGAAAGAAATCAAATTGATTCATATATAAATGACTAATAGCTCAAATTTCAGAAATATAAAATTAGATATCTTGATGGACTTACGCGAGTTTAACGATGTGTCCTATTTCAACTTTAGATGGTAGCTATTTCAGCTATTTCACCGTCGTAGTTTAGAGTTGTGCAACTCTAAACTACGGTTGTGCAACTCGAATAGATTTGGAAGTAAACTTCCTGTGATTTCAATCCATCAAAAGTAACCTCAAATGTGAGGGATGAAACAAAGAAATTGGGACAAGGGAGGACAAACGGAGTGGGCACAACCAATCCATTATAAAAACCATTGTCAAACATATTCAATAGCATGCGTTTTACTAGAGAAAAAAATGCCTAAAACACAAAACAACATTTGATCTTGAGAGTTTTCCCCTGGGTTGCCCGAACCACCCTATTCGCTAAAAAAGACAATTGGCCCAATCCGGTAATTCAAGCTCAACTTCTCATCTTTTACTCGAAAGCATCATCATCATCATCATCATCATCTGGAAGGGACTGGTTCGCAGCTTGTAGGAGCTCAGCTTCATGCATGCCAGCAACAGTATCAGATTAAGAATGGTTCATGATCAAGATTACCATCAAAACGCGATAAAGGATACTTACTGATCGAGCTTGTGCCTGCAAGTCGATGTGAACCTCTGGAGGGGCCAAGGCAAGGGACTCCACAAAGTGCAAATTCGCATCACTACATTGAGCAAAAAAATATGTATATCCAGATGAGCATACATTTTCATTACTAAGTTTAAACTGAACAAGCAGCTTTCAGCTAGGGGTCCTTACCCAGCAAGCTTCCTTGCAAGGTAGAGGAAATGCTTCTCAACGAGCAACCTTTGTCAGTACAAGAGGAAACAAAATTAAGAATCATGTGAACATAAGGCTTAGCAAAACAAATTGCAATCACTTAGCAGCAATCATGCAACTTATGGTGCAGACAACTACATCCTGATGTACAATGATGCAAGCATTCGCAAAATTGGAAAAGAGTTTAGTTGTGAAGCTGCACAGAGACATAACAATGCTCCAAACATTCCATGAACTGGTAAGAGGTGAACTTTCATAAAAACCCGGGACACTGGTGCATAAAAAATCGAATGGACTTTCATAAATTGAATGATTGCTGCTAAGTGGATAACTCATTTTCAGGTTCATTTAACATTCCATTCAAGCTACTGACCTTTCATTGGAGGTTATCCACTTCATCTTTAAGGCAACTGTTCTCTTGACCTTTGCTTGTGAGCTGTTCTTCCAACCTCTTTACTGCTGAGAGTTCATTTTCTAACATTTTCTAATACTCGGGACAATCTCTGCAAGCTCTTTTAGTCATCTATTCTCATGCTCAAGCTCTCAATCTCTCCCTCCAAGTCCTTTATTAAGACTGCTGCTTCCTTGTTCTGAGCATCAAGGATCTCAAAACTCAAAACATATTCAAAAGGTGGAACTTGTGCAGGCCGTAGCCACTTGCATTCTGTTTCAACAGTAGTTGGTGGGCACCCTTTGATTTGAGCTGTATTAGATCAATAACATAATGCAGTTTTAGAAAAATAAATAGGTCAATATCAAATATTCAAATCTAAGGAATGAGCAAGCAAAGCACAAACAAGATCACTAAGGAACACATTTCACTAAGCAAAGCACAAACTAGATCACGAAAAACACAATACTGCTGACATCAAACCAATTGTGCAAACTGTAAAGGGACAATGATGATACAACTATGGCTCTGCACTTTTTTCAACTAAACAACCCTATCTTATTGAGCATTAATGCATTCATCTGGGTTGTGCAACTCTAAGCTCGAGTCGTGCAACTCTAAGCTCGAGTCGTGCAACTGTAGGTTAGACGACAAGAACAAAAATTATAGCAACAATCACACATTGAACACCTAGAAGGCATGTATTTCCCCATCTCAATCACAATTTCCAATCCACAAAGCTCAAAATTCAAATCAAGGATTAATCATAGAATCCACAAGGCATGTAATTTAATCATATTGTTCACGTTAAAGCTCAACCTCGCTGACAATACATATTAAAACTAGCTTAACATTTGTTTTAATGAAGTGACAACTCTAAGCTCGAGTTGTGCAACTCTAAGCTCGAGTCGTGCAACTCTAAGCTCGAGTCGTGCAACTCTAAGCTCCAGTTGTGCAACTCTAAGCTCCAGTTGTGCAAATCATGAAACTAGCGTCAACATTAACTTATACAATTGGGTAATCAACATTAACTTCAAAGTAGAAGCCCTTAGAAGGTTCATAGTGTACAGGAAATGCACTAGCAAATATCTTAGGTGCAGAAACAACGTTAAATCAAACTGAAAACTAAACAATCAAGTATCACTTCTGATTTCTTTATATTTGTCTTCACAAATCAGACATTTTGACAAACATGTGGTGGGCTGAAAATCCTCATCAAATTCACAATCAGTACTCAAAGTAGCTTCCTCATTTCATATAAATCATCATCAAATTCATATCCAGTACTCAAATTGCATTTCCAAAATCATGAAACTAGCGTCGGAAACGTAATTGAGACGAACACCAAGTTCATTATAAACAATTTTTTAGCAAAATATACTAAAGAACAATCGAGTGCTTAAAATCATTAAATTAGACAAGCTAGACAATCACAGATATAGCAAAAACGAGCATAAACAGTCACAGATTCGAATAGAGACTTCAAAATTGTATCCGATACATAAAAAATCAAACAAAATGTGCGCCTTCGGCGCAAATTTTATGTGATTCCATTGCAGTAATCACCGCAGACTTCAAAATCGGCTACTTCATAATCTAAAGAAATCAGAATCTACTGCGGACTTCAAAGTCTGCAGTGATTACTGCAGACTTTGATTCCATTGCAGCTAGTAGCACTCTTAGAAATCAGAATCTACCACAGTGGTTGGAGCTAGTAGCACTCTTAGAAAGCTTGTAGAGTATCACCTAAAGATAACCAAGCTACATTTGTCATGATAAGGCTGTATTATAAGTCTCGGCAAAAACTGAAAAATAAATGAATATTTATTAAAACAAAAATATCTTACTAGATAAAACGTCAAGTACAGTGGTAATTCAAAATATATCATGTAACCAAGAAGTTATATTTTTCAATCGTTTGCAACTCATAGAAACAATACAATACCTTGCCATCAGAACCAGCAGAGAACACCCTGTTATGAGATGGATCAGCTGCTAGGGCATTTACGTCACCCTTGTGAACAGAATAAACCTGCAACAGAGTTCCTTGCTCACTGTCCCAAAACTGAACAGATCCTGAACAATCTGCACTAACTAGTGCTCCAGACCTTAAAAAATTCAAAATTCAGTTAAAAAGACCATTAGATAAATAGATCCACATGCTGAGCATATTCAAAGTTCACAATAGTTACTCAACTATCCCATTATATTACCTTAGGGAAAGAAGTGACCAAATGCAATGTTTAGGCCCACTGCCCAAACCTCCAAGTCCAACAGTTATCCTATATAGCTCATAAGCTCGTTTTGCATCCCAACACCTTATAAACCTGCATAGCAAAATTAGATAAATAAATAATTAGGAACATTCACAATTTTTTTATTATAAAAAGAACGCTGACATTCAAAACAAGAATGCTAGTTTTTTAAGAAACTCTACGAAAATCAGAAAACAAAATAAATACCCATCACTGCTTCTTGAAAAGATCCTATTACCGTCATGACTCCATGTCACACTGAGTGTGCGGCCTAATAGAAAAGAAACAAAAGATTGCCATTAACAAAATGATCACATTATTGAACAAGCGGAATAACTCAACTAAGGTCAAAGGTAGAGAGACCTCACCGCTGACCCTAGGCAATGATTTCTTATAAATGAACATATCAGCATCTGAAACAGTGTACAATCTCACACAACCATCATCACAAGCAAGAGCCACACATGGATTTTGCTTTAAAGATTCATGAAGCTCAGCAAGACTGTCATCATCATCGCTTGAACTACTTTCACTGTCATTATAACTATCTATTACAATACCATTCCCATTACTCTGTGACTCATGATCATTATAAGTAGTTTGTTCGCTACAAGGTTGCACTGCCATCTGCCAAATCGATGTTTCTATGGAATCTAGAGCACTCTGTAACAGAATAAAAATACAACTCTATGAACATTTATAAATAGATAAAGAAACACTGCCAAATATTCTCAGTCCACCTCTCTATCTTTGGTAAAACCTTTCACAGGCAGCATTGTCATTATTTAGAGTGGTGTGCTAAACTGAAGTAGGTCATTCAAAAGAGAGAATTTTCAACTTGTAGCATTACAAATCAGGAAAGAGCAAAACTAACCTTTTTCCGCAAAGCATAGAGATCCCATTCTGAAACCGAACCATCAACACTAGACGAAAACAAACGGCCTGATGGTTCACCCCTCTTCCCTGACCTACACCAAGCGAGCGACGAAACTCTCGATTCTGGACTATTATCCCCGTGTATCGTCTAAAGAACAAGAAACAGAAGGAAATTAGCCACGGAGGAAGGCGACAGCAGTGAGAGAACTACGAATCCAGGATATAAACGAGCAGTACCAATTGACAGTGCCAGCCGATCGAGCCAGGAGAAACAAGCCAAATCTCAACGGTGTCGTCCTGGCGAGCGGCGGCGACTGTAGAACCATCGGCGCTGGTGGCTAGGGCAACTACCGGCGTCGGCTTCCAATCAATTGAGCTGATCCTGTGAACTACATCCATCCCGCTTAGGGCTTGGCCAAAGAGACTATGAAAGTGATTTGAATTCAGATAACCTATATCCTAGGGTTTTCGAGGCTCGCCGACGATGAGTGGGGGGGAGAAAACACGGATGCAGACGGATAAAGACGAAGATGGAGATGCAGACAGAGAGAGGGGAAGGAGAAAGGGGACGGGAGAGAGAGCGTGCGGAGAGGGAGAGCGCGGAGGAGAGAAAAAGGCGCGTGGGAGAAGGGATTGGGGTTTATATTTAGGACATTTCACCAATTTGTCCCAAAACGTGGACATTTCACCAATTAGTACATATTTTATGGACATTTCGCAAATTGCCCCTTAAACATTTGTTCGTTACTTATACGTGTTTTCCTCAAAACATACTCTTGTAGTGTTCTTATAAGAATTTATACGTTAATATAAGGTTTTATTAAACATTTATTCGATACTTATACAAGTTTTCCTCAAAACATACTCTTATAGTGTTGTAATAAGAATTTACTAGTTCATATAAGGTTTTATTAAACATTTATTCGTTACTAATATGATTTTTCCTCAAAACATAATCTTATTGTATTATAATAAGAATTTATTAGTTGATATAAGGTTTTATTAAACATTTATTCGTTACTTATATGAGTTTTCCTCAAAACATACTCTTATAGTGTGCTAATAAGAATTTAGTAGTTAATATAAGGTTTTATTAAACATTTATTCGTTACTTATATGAGTTTTCCTCAAAACATACGCTTATAGTGTTCTAATAAGAATTTAGTAGTTAATATAATGTTTTCTTAAACAATTGTTCGTTACTTATACCAGTTGTCCTCTAAACATACTCTTATAGTGTTCTAATAAGAATTTCTTAGTCAATATAATGTTTTATTAAACATTTGCTCGTTACTTATACGAGTTTTCCTCAAAACATACTCTTGTAGTGTTCTTATAAGAATTTATTAGTATATATAAGGTTTTATTAAACATTTGTTCCTTAATTATACGAGTATTCCTCAAAACATAATCTTATAGTGTTCTAATAAGAATTTAGTAGTTAATATAAGGTTTTATTAAACATTTATTCATTATTTAGATGAGTTTTTCCTCAAAACATACTCTTATTGTGTTCTAATAAGAATTTATCATTTCATATAAGGTTTTATAAAACATTTATTCGATACTTATACAAGTTTTTCCCAAATATACTCTTATAGTATTGTAATAAGAATTTAGTAGTTCATATAAGGTTTTATTAAACATTATTTCGTTACTTATATGAGTTTTCCTCAAAACATTCTCGTATAGTGTTCTAATAAGAATTTATTAGTCAATATAATGTTTTATTAAACATTTGTTCGTTACTTATATGAATTTTCCTCAAAACATACTCTTGTAGTGTTCTTATAAGAATTTATTAGTATATATAAGGTTTTATTAAACATTTGTTCGTTACTTATACGAGTATTCCTCAAAACATAATCTTATAGTGTTCTAACAAGAATTTAGTAGTTAATATAAGGTTTTATTAAACATTTATTCGTTACTTATATGAGTTTTCCTCAAAACATACTCTTATAGTGTTCTAATAAGAATTTATTAGTTAATAGAATGTTTTATTAAACATTTATTCGTTACTTACACGAGTTTTCCTCAAAACATACTCTTATAATGTTCTAATAATAATTTAGTATTTAATATAAGGTTTTATTAAACATTTATTCGTTACTTATATGAGTTTTCCTAAAAAATACGCTTATAGTGTTCTAATAAGAATATATATCAGTTAATATAAGGTTTTATTAAACATTTATTCGATACTTATACAAGTTTTCCTCAAAACATACTCTTATAGTGTTCTAATAAGAATTTATTGGTCAAAATAATGTTTTATTAAACATTTGTTCGTTACTTATACGAGTTTTCCTCAAAACATACTCTTGTAGTGTTCTTATAAGAATTTATACGTTAATATAAGGTTTTATTAAACATTTATTCGATAGCTATACAAGTTTTCCTCAAAACATACTCTTATAGTGTTGTAATAAGAATTGAGTAGTTCATATAAGGTTTTATTAAACATTATTTCGTTACTTATATGAGTTTTCCTCAAAACATACTCTTATTGTATTATAATAAGAATTTATTAGTTAATATAAGGTTTTATTAAAAATTTATTCGTTACTTATATGAGTTTTCCTCAAAACATACTCTTATAGTATTCTAATAAGAATTTCGTAATCAATATAATGTTTTGTTAAACATTTGTTCGTTACTTATATGAGTTTTCCTCAAAACATACTCTTATAGTGTTATAATAAGAATTTAATAGTTAATAGAAGGTTTTATTAAACATTTGTTCGTTACTTATACGAGTTTTCATCAAAACAGACTATTATAGTGTTCTAATAAGAATTTAGTAGTTAATATAAGGTTTTATTAAACATCTATTCGTTACTTATATAAGTTTTCCTAAAAACATACTCTTATAGTGTTTTAATAAGAATTTAGTAGTTAATATAAGGTTTTATTAAACATTTATTTGTTACTTATATGAGTTTTCCTTAAAACATACGCTTATAGTCTTCTAATAAGAATTTAGTAGTTATAATATAATGTTTTATTAAAACTTTGTTCGTTACTTATACGAGTTTGCCTCAAAACATACTCTTATAGTGTCCTAATAAGAATTTAGTAGTTAATATAATGTTTTATTAAACATTTGTTCGTTACTGATATGAGTTTTCTTCAAAACATACTCTTATAGTGTGATAATAAGAATTTAGTAGTTAATAGAACGTTTTATTAAACATTTGTTCGTTACTAATATGAGTTTTCCTCAAAACATACGCTTATAGTCTTTTAATAAGAATTTAGTAGTTAATATAATGTTTTATCAAACATTTGTTCGTTACTTGTACGAGTTTTCCTCAAAACATACTCTTGTAGTGTTCTAATAAGAATTTATTAGTTAATATAAGTGTTTATTAAACATTTGTTCGTTACTTATACGAGTTTTTCTCAAAAAATACTCTTGTAGTGTTCTAATAAGAATTTATTAGTTAATATAAGGTTTTATTAAACATTTATTCGTTACTAATATGAGTTTTCCTCAATACATAATCTTATTGTATTATAATAAGAATTTATTAGTTAATATAAGGTTTTATTAAACATTCATTCGTTACTTATATGAGTTTTCCTCAAAACATACGCTTATAGTGTTCTAATAAGAATTTAGTAGTTAATATAATGTTTTATTAAATAGTTGTTCGTTACTTATACTAGTTTTCCTCAAAACATACTCTTATTGTGTTCTAATAAGAATTTATCAGTTATTATAAGGGGTTATTAAACATTTATTCGATACTTATACAAGTTTCCCCCAAAACATACTCTTATAGTATTGTAATAAGAATTTAGTAGTTCATATAAGGTTTTATTAAACATTATTTTGTTACTTATATGAGTTTTCCTCAAAACATTCTCTCATAGTGTTCTAATAAGAATTTATTAGTCAATATAATGTTTTATTAAAAATTTATTCGTTACTTATATGTGTTTTCCTCAAAACATACTCTTGTAGTGTTCTTATAAGAATTTATTAGTATATATAAGGTTTTATTAAACATTTGTTCGTTACTTATACGAGTATTCCTCAAAACATAATCTTATAGTGTTCTAATAAGAATTTAGTAGTTAATATAAGGTTTTATTAAACATTTATTCGTTACTTATATGAGTTTTCCTCAAAACATAATCTTATAGTTTTCTAATAAGAATTTATTAGTTAATATAATGTTTTATTAAAAATTTATTCGTTACTTATACGAGTTTTCCTCAAAACATACTCTTATAATGTTCTAATAAGAATTTAGTAGTTAATATAAGGTTTTATTAAACATTATTTCGTTACTTATATGAGTTTTACTCAAAACATTCTCTCATAGTGTTCTAATAAGAATTTATTAGTCAATATAATGTTTTATTAAACATTTATTCGTTACTTATATGAGTTTTCCTCAAAACATACTCTTGTAGTGTTCTTATAAGAATTTATTAGTATATATAAGGTTTTATTAAACATTTGTTCGTTACTTATACGAGTATTCCTCAAAACATAATCTTATAGTGTTCTAATAAGAATTTAGTAGTTAATATAAGGTTTTATTAAATATTTGTTCGTTACTTATATGAGTTTTCCTCAAAACATACTCTTATTGTATTCTAATAAGAATTTATTAGTTAATATAAGGTTTTATTAAACATTTGTTCATTACTTATACGAGTTTTCCTCAAAACATACTCTTGTAGTGTTCTAATAAGAATTTATTAGTTAATATAAGAGTTTATTAAACATTTGTTCGTTACTTATACGAGTTTTCCTCAAAAAATACTCTTGTAGTGTTCTAATAAGAATTTATTCGTTAATATAAGGTTTTATTAAACATTTATTCGTTACTAATATGAGTTTTCCTTAAAACATAATCTTATTGTATTATAATAAGAATTTATTAGTTAATATAAGGTTTTATTAAACATTTATTCGTTACTTATATGAGTTTTCCTCAAAACATACTCTTATAGTGTTCTAATAAGAATTAATTAGTAGTTAATAGAAGGTTTTATTAAACATTTTTTCGTTACTTATATGAGTTTTCATCAAAAAATACTCTTATAGTGTTATAATAAGAATTTAGTAGTTAATATAAGGTGTTATTAAACATTTATTCGTTACTTATATAAGTTTTCCTAAAAACATACTCTTATAGTGTTCTAATAAGAATTTAGTAGTTAATATAAGGTTTTATTAAACATTTATTCGTTACTTATATGAGTTTTCCTCAAAACATACTCTTATAGTGTTCTAATAAGAATTTATCAGTTAATATAAGGTTTTATTAAACATTTATTCGATACTTATACAAGTTTTCCTCAAAACATACTCTTATAGTGTTATAATAAGAATTTAGTAGTTCATATAAGGTTTTATTAAACATTATTTCGTTACTTATATGAGTTTTCCTCAAAACATAATCTTATAGTGTTCTAATAAGAATTTATTAGTCAATATAATGTTTTCTTAAACAATTGTTCGTTACTTATACTAGTTTTCCTCTAAACATACTCTTATAGTGTTCTAATAAGAATTTATTAGTCAATATAATGTTTTATTAAACATTTGCTCGTTACTTATACGAGTTTTTCTCAAAACATACTCTTGTAGTGTTCTTATCAGAATTTATTAGTATATATAAGGTTTTATTAAACATTTGTTCCTTAATGATACGAGTATTCCACAAAACATAATCTTATAGTGTTCTAATAAGAATTTAGTAGTTAATATAAGGTTTTATTACACATTTATTCATTATTTATATGAGTTTTCCTCAAAACATACTCTTATTGTGTTCTAATAAGAATTTATCAGTTATTATAAGGGGTTATTAAACATTTGTTCGATACTTATACAAGTTTCCCCCAAAACATACTCTTATAGTATTGTAATAAGAATTTAGTAGGTCATATAAGGTTTTATTAAACATTATTTCGTTACTTATATGAGTTTTCCTCAAAACATACTCTTATTGTATTATAATAAGAATTTATTAGTTAATATAAGGTTTTATTAAACATTTATTCGTTACTTATATGAGTTTTCCTCAAAACATACTCTTATAGTATTCTAATAAGAATTTCGTAATCAATATAATGTTTTGTTAAACATTTGTTCGTTACTTATATGAGTTTTCCTCAAAACATACTCTTATAGTGTTCTAATAAGAATTTAATAGTTAATAGAAGGTTTTATTAAACATTTGTTCGTTACTTATACGAGTTTTCATCAAAACAGACTCTTATAGTGTTCTAATAAGAATTTAGTAGTTAATTTAAGGTTTTATTAAACATCTATTCGTTACTTATATAAGTTTTCCTAAAAACATACTCTTATAGTGTTTTAATAAGAATTTAGTAGTTAATATAAGGTTTTATTAAACATTTATTCGTTACTTATATGAGTTTTCCTCAAAACATACGCTTATAGTCTTCTAATAAGAATTTAGTAGTTATAATATAATGTTTTATTAAAACTTTGTTCGTTACTTATACGAGTTTGCCTCAAAATATACTCTTATAGTGTCCTAATAAGAATTTAGTAGTTAATATAATGTTTTATTAAACATTTGTTCGTTACTGATATGAGTTTTCTTCAAAACATACTCTTATAGTGTGATAATAAGAATTTAGTAGTTAATAGAACGTTTTATTAAACATTTGTTCGTTACTAATATGAGTTTTCCTCAAAACATACGCTTATAGTCTTCTAATAAGAATTTAGTAGTTAATATAATGTTTTATCAAACATTTGTTCGTTACTTGTACGAGTTTTCCTCAAAACATACTCTTGTAGTGTTCTAATAAGAATTTATTAGTTAATATAAGTGTTTATTAAACATTTGATCGTTACTTATACGAGTTTTTCTCAAAAAATACTCTTGTAGTGTTCTAATAAGAATTTATTAGTTAATATAAGGTTTTATTAAACATTTATTCGTTACTAATATGAGTTTTCCTCAAAACATAATCTTATTCTATTATAATAAGAATTTATTAGTTAATATAAGGTTTTATTAAACATTCATTCGTTACTTATATGAGTTTTCCTCAAAACATACGCTTATAGTGTTCTAATAAGAATTTAGTAGTTAATATAATGTTTTATTAAATAGTTGTTCGTTACTTATACTAGTTTTCCTCAAAACATACTCTTATTGTGTTCTAATAAGAATTTATCAGTTATTATAAGGGGTTATTAAACATTTATTCGATACTTATACAAGTTTCCCCCAAAACATACTCTTATAGTATTGTAATAAGAATTTAGTAGTTCATATAAGGTTTTATTAAACATTATTTTGTTACTTATATGAGTTTTCCTCAAAACATTCTCTCATAGTGTTCTAATAAGAATTTATTAGTCAATATAATGTTTTATTAAAAATTTATTCGTTACTTATATGAGTTTTCCTCAAAACATACTCTTGTAGTGTTCTTATAAGAATTTATTAGTATATATAAGGTTTTATTAAACATTTGTTCGTTACTTATACGAGTATTTCTCAAAACATAATCTTATAGTGTTCTAATAAGAATTTAGTAGTTAATATAAGGTTTTATTAAACATTTATTCGTTACTTATATGAGTTTTCCTCAAAACATAATCTTATAGTGTTCTAATAAGAATTTATTAGTTAATATAATGTTTTATTAAAAATTTATTCGTTACTTATACGAGTTTTCCTCAAAACATACTCTTATAATGTTCTAATAAGAATTTAGTAGTTAATATAAGGTTTTATTAAACATTTATTCGTTACTTATATGAGTTTTCCTAAGAAATACGCTTATAGTGTTCTAGTAAGAATTTATCAGTTAATATAAGGTTTTTGTAACGGCCCGGATATAAATATCCGGGATACGTTTCGAAGGTCGGATACCTTCGTTCGGATGTTGCAATTCAGGTACGGGTCGAGGTTTCAAACCTCTAATCAGTCGAAGTTTCATAAATTCAGTTTAAACGAAAGTGAAGTGGAAATATGATTCAGATACAAAAGCCACGGCAAGGCCGGGTCAAAACCAAAACATAATTCTAAAGTCGGATGGCCAGATTAGCGGGGTTAGACAGATTTCTTTGCAATCGCCGAGGGACTTTCCCACGCCATATAAACAGAGAGCAATCATACCTAAAAACAATGGGTGCGAGTGGGGTCAGACCGAGGCCCCAACACGCTCTGTCCAGCAAGCGAACATACACATACGCTAATAATAAAGATGATGCAGATGCAGAAATTAAATCACACTAGCATGATCCTAATTTACAATATGCGAGAAATAACTGTAAAGGCGCCCAAAGAATGCCAAGTGGCATGTCCCTCTCCTACCTCTGCACCCCTTTCCGTTAGTGCAGAGACCGGCCGGTTCGACTCGATAGACTCAGGGCACCCGATGGGGCTGGGCTACCCTATGACCCTAGCAAAGACTCTAGGACTATCACAGATACGGCCGTTCTGTTTCATACGCGTAAAGAAATAGAATGCTCAATCACAAGTGCAACCTAGCATGATACTACATGGCATGCTTTAATGCTTATGCAACACCTAGTATGTCATAAATTCACAAGCCGGTAATCTCTTTCGAATCTGAGTAAGCCCATAAAGGAACTTACCTGAATAAGCCGAACAGCAGAGAACAAGGCAGAAGCAGAATCCAAGTAAGAGTCACCAATAGCAAGCAATGTCCAACATATCACAATCACCTAATAACATACAAATGCATAAGTCTATCTAATTCACACAAGGCGCCACTAACTATCATACATCTCTTCTCATATCTCATTTCAGATTATTCCATCTCATTTCATCACAAACCATATCTCATTTCATGTTCATCTCATTTTCAAAACAACCTCTCAAGGAACCCAACTGAGAAAATCAAACAACTCTCTTAAAATCGCTTATCCAAATCCCGACATTACACATTTAAACCTTAAGGCTCATTTTCCCAAAATCATATAATAGAAATCATTCCGGCATGTTTCTTGTCTCAAAAACCATATATAAATAAATTCCAATATTAAATTATTAAAATAACTCTAAGCTCACAAATCATATTTATAAATCAAGACCAACAATTCACTTTAAAATTCCCAACTTACATATTGAAATTCTCATAAAATGCATCAATCAAATAATCCAATTAATACCCTTTTTGAAAACAATACACAATATATAACGATTAATTTCCAGAATTTATAATTATAACCAAATTCCAAAATAATGATAATATTCAAATAAGGATATAACATATCATAAAATCAACATATACAATTTAAATCCTTAACCAACTTATAAAATCATACCATTTAAAATAATTCCAACATAACTTTCTTTAAAAAATCCAAATCTTAAAATCACCCTTAAAAACATAATATAATAACTTATCTCAATTAAAATTACTTTTAAAATCCTCTAAAATATATTAAAATATTTCATAATATATATATATATATATATATATATATATATATATATATATATATATATATATATATATAACCATAACATTTAACATATATATAAACAATACCGAAATTAAAATAACCACCCATATATATATATAACCCAACATATATATATAACCCTATTCAGAAAAACAAAACCCAGCCCAAGGAAAAGCAAAGGGAGGGTCCGGCCCAACCCGTTGCCCAGACCCGGATCCAGCCCAAGCGGGAAAAGGAAGCCCGTTCCCCTAACTCGGATCCGGCCCACCCCTTTAGCCCAACTGAAATAAGAATGAAAAGAGGGAGGGGGGCCCGCGCCTGAGGTGGCGGCTGATGTGGCCGGCCCCACACCTCTGTTTCTTCTTCCTCATCTGGGCGACGGAGAACGAAGGGCAGGAGGAAAGGAAGAGGGCTCTGCCGGGGACTCCCATTCCGGCCGCCACCATTTCCAACCCGACCGACGAGACATCCCGACCAAAACCCCCACCACAGGATTCAAACGCAGACAAAGGAAAGGAGGGAGAACGAGGGCTCACCGAGACCAACGCGGAACAGGGCGGAGGAGAAGGGGAGGCTGCGCTCGGGTCTCCGGGGTCCACCGCGGTGGCTCCTGCTGCTGGAGGCTCCGAGGGCGTCGAGGGAGTCTCTGCTGGCGCCTTAGGTGGAAGGAGGGGAGAGTAAAGAGGTGGCGCTACGATGAGTTGCTCAACCTCGTGGCTTCAAAACAGGGGAGGTACACTGTCCTTCAGCGGCGGTGTGGTGGTGGCTGGTTGCTGGGGGGTGGCTGATTGATCAAGGGAGGAGACAAGAGGTGTGTATGGTGGTGATTTTGAGCTCGAAAATGGGGGTTCTCCTGGTGGGTTCAGCCGCTTCAGAAGGGAGGAGGGAGGTGGGTTGTGAGGCTACAAATTTCTGAAGATAAAGGGGTAAATGGGTGTTGTTGGTTGGCATGAGGTAAGGGACAACTTGGGGCTGTAGGCAACAATTGGTGTGAATTGCTGAGGTGAGGAAGGGGGGAGGGGACCGCAGGGGAGAGAGAGAGAGAGAGAAAGAAAGAAATAAAAGAATAAAGAATCGGGTCCACTAAAGAATTCAAATTAGCGGAAAAGACCCGAATCCCGCTCGCCCGATCGAATCCCGACTAAAACAATTTTAATAAATCAAAGTTCGATCAAATTTCAAGATAATCGGAATTAAACAAATTCAATCAATACTCGTAGCTCAATTTAATTTTTATTAATACTCGGACTCGATGTCGAAAATCAAATCCCGTCAAAAATCCTAATTTAAATTGATGCCGGAATGATTTTAAATCGAAACTTGATGCTCGAGGACGGGTTTTTATTCCACTTTTACAATTTGAATAAAATAATAGTATATTTAATTAAAATAATATTAAAATAATATAAAATATATTCGGCCTTTACATTCATCCACCTCTAAAAACAAGTCTCGTCCCCGAGACTAAAATCATTTTTAAGCAAAGGAAGAAGTTTGAAATCGGTGAGTCCGAGGACCATGTCCAAGGATCTTGTAATCGTCTCGGTTGCGTCTTCCGAGATTCTCACAACACCCTAGTCACGGTCGTGACACCTCCAATTGGTCTTGTCAAGTGTGTAATAAGCGCCCTTATTACATCCTCGCTTCGACTTTTCGGAAGTACCACAACTCTAAAAGCATTATAGCGCCCGACTAGGTCTTAGCAAGCAATCTATAAGCGCCCCTATACAATGCTTGTATCCACTTCGTGAGACGTCATAATGTAAATCCAGTTCGTAAATCCTTAAAGCGTTTGTAAATAAAAGGATTGTCATCCAAATCATTGAAACTCTCAACTTCTTTAAAACCCCAAGTTGGCCATTTTTATAACCGCTCAAAATCTTCGAATTCAATTTTTAATTAAGCAACTTTACCCTAAAACACGTCAAATCCTTTCAAATCAAGATTTTGTCAAAACTCTTCCGAAAACCAAATCAGCTTCACACATACCAATCAATCAAATTCAGAAGGTAGGAGGTGGAGTCATCCACCTCTAAGGGCTAATCCCATATTCTCTTCCTAGTTTCCAGAATCGAATCAGTCTATCAGTCTCAATTCAAGCAAGATGCATAAGTCATAAGAGATGCATAACTGTATAACCAACCAATCTCCAATCAACACATCATAAGGCAAGTCTCAACATATACCATTGTAGTGCCACAAGGTCACATCACATCTCCAGATCACCAAAGGTCATAAAAGCATTTCTCATCACAGAATTAATGAACCAAAACCCATTGTCAACACCTCAACACATCCAGGTTAGGTTATTAAGATTCAGCAAAAAGGAAAGGTCAGTCAATGTGTGAATCACCAAAACGTCATCATACTCGCAAAACATCATCTCAACTCATACAATGTCATATAACGATCACTTAGCAATCACGCACCATTAACTCATATATATAAGTCAGATTCATGATCCAAATCAATATTCATCATTTAACATCTCATGATCATAATATAACATCATGCTCTCACATAGCAACATATCATTATTTCATGATTCATACAACACATCATAACATGCTTCTAGAACAACATAGCAGGATAGCAATGTACCACTATTTCATGATAATACTTGTCACTGTCAACTAGGTTTCAACATTGCATATCAACATGTAATATCAGGCCATATCGGGTTTATCATAGTCGCTATCTAACATCATGCCAAGTCATTTTAATGCATCACATAATCAAGAAAGCTTTCACATCATCACCAGGCAAAATAAACGCAAACCCCGCTCGCTCGATTTCAATTCCTACCTCAAAACCAGTCTCATCTAGATTCACCAACATCAGCTCAGGTAACATCCTCAAAAGAAGTCCTAATTCATTTCAATACCCTAATCTCGCCCCTCATTCCACCAAGAACTCTCACTAGCAATCCACCTCTAAGAATCCAACTACTATCTCTAACCTCACACCCGAGGTCCTCTCATTCTACTACTCTTAAAAGCCATTTCTTACACTTCCACACTTCCCAAGATTTCACAAGCATCATGCCCTGCTAACCGCACATCCTCTAGTAAAATTTCCTCGATCACCGCCTATCCGGCCTATTCCTAACCATACTCTCACCCAAGATTCACCTAGGAGCTCATCCAAAATCATCAAGCATTACCTCTTATAATTCCCTAACCCACTTGGTCCAACCTAAGTCAACACCCCTCTTCTGCAACTTTCCCTTACCACCGTCGATTATTCTAATCACTCAAAACCTTTCTCCACTCTCTGACCACTCTACCAAAAGGATCTCACTCACATGTTCAAGGAAGAAGCAATCATGAATAATATTACACATAAGGATTACACCATATCAACTAACATTTATATCAATAACATCATTAAGCACTGCAACAGGTATCAAAAGTCTCAATTTACCGTCATGCTCGAAATTATCACATAACACCATATATGAATAAAGTCAATGCAAACTAGCAAGTTTCATCATAATCTTAGCTAATAAACAGTTCAGATTCTCGGCATTTGCAGTTCATACTATATAGGAAAGAAATTTAGATCATGCTTAGCAACTCAGAATAGCATCACATCAAGTCATCATAGCACATTAGGACTGTAAGGCATCGAATCATATCATCATATCAACAAGCAGCTTTCACATCAGGTCAGTGCAATATCATCATCAACAAGCTCAGAAAGGGTTAGCAATTCGAATAGAGGACGCTCCCACTTGCAAGTCATATCGTGCTCAACAATCGTAATCCTCAAAGCGAGCTTGTTCCGTCGACATTATCGATCCTGAGGCCCGTGGGTTATGGGCCCACGCTTTCGCTGCGCTGCTCTATCGCTATTCGACTTCCCGATCCCTTTTCCATGCGGTCGCTCGTCCAATGTAGCGCGTAGGAGTTGAAGTTAGCGGAGATAGGGGAGTGACAAGGGAGGACGACCCAACGTTCCTTTCGGAGACGGAATAGACCAAAGCTAAAGACGACATGACTAGAGACAAGACTCCGACTCGGGAATAGCAACGATGCCTTTATGGAAGTCCATTAGGGTACCATTGTGACAAACAAGCATGAATTTACTATGGAGCATATCCACCACATTAATCCACACTAACATGCACCTATCCCGGGGCAACATTCGTATTCATATCAAAGACACAATCAAATCCGATGTCGATGTATGTGAAATAAGCTAACATTCTAGTATTCCATGGAAACAGATATGCCACGTAACTTCAAGCAAGATGGGCGGAACCAGCAATGATCATATATGATTTGGAGTCATGCGGAATTTAATGAAGATAACGAGCATCATGTATATGAACAATGTAGGAACAGGGTATACACATCAACAATTGATTCCAAATATATCATGGCAATGTATATTATAACAATCAGATGAAGCATCATACAAGAACACATAAGAGTAGCATAGCAATTATCACATATATGAACAATGTACAAGTTTGGTGTATGCATCATACGAGATCATATAAAGGGCAACATAGTAACTATCTCACAATGATCATATGTTAGGTCAAGCATGGCACGGAATCATATGACGAGATACATCTAGAGAGCATGGGTCCTATATGATACTAGCGATATATAATGTGGTACAAGCATAGTCAAGAGTCATTTAGAGGAGTTCAACATAATATTCACGAAACATGAGGCATCATCAAAAGTATAAGAAGGACATCATGGGTGCTAGATTATAATCATGCTAGGTACGAACCATCATAGAGTACATATATGGTACGATAGCTGTCACATTATAGAACAAGCATGATATGAAATCATTCAGCATGTCATATTGGAAGTCATAAGCTCCACATGATACTAATAGCACACATCGAACATGAGTACCACTAGAGTAATTCAACTAGGTTCATTTCGATATTCATGCGTCATGCAGGTGCAAAATCATGATATAGAGTGGTGTGTGATCAAGCGGGGTGTCAAGTCATAGGTTCATACAAGCACGAGAAGCCATCATAGAGTAATAGACATCTTTACCATGTAAGCATGCTAGGTTTCACTATCACGGAAAGCTAGTCAAACATCGAATTCATCATTAACTCATCAGGACGAGTGAAGCATGTTAAGAGAACGGAAAGAGGAAAGAGCCACACTATCAGGTACCTAGTTCAAGAGTGAATCAACAATAACGTAGGCAAAGTAAAATTCGCACAAGTCACAATCAAGGGCCCAACATGTTACTAGTGGTTCAGTATAACATATGGTACATACATGCACTTGACTGGTTAATACGACGGTATGCAAGAGTTCATTCAATCACACCTCAATGACATAGTGGCACGAGAGGAAAATGCAACAAGGTATAGAGCAAGTCTAAGCAACATGGCGACATGACTAGAATATGGGGACATGAGCTCGAATCAACACATAATATGACAAAACATGCATTCCTCAAAGTTCAATTATAACACATATTCTCCGTTCAACATAACTAATCACACACAATATTAACTTGCAAAATAATCAACAATAGTTAATCTGACGAATTCGGGATAGATGGGCATGCTATAGATTCTTGTCACAAAATGAACGATACGCATCGAGGCATCATCGGCTAGCATGTTAAAGAGCACATCTTATGAGGCATTCATATAAAGAAGAGTCGATCACACTATCATGGACCTAATTCAGAAAAAGTAGCAATCATATAGACTCATACCATGTGGTTCATGTTTCTAATCAATCATACGATCAATATGGCAAGTAAACATGCTATAACAACATACAATCATGATAGAGGGCAAGACACAACATGAGACTTAAGCAATACGACCAGCATGGATACAAGGTGTCATACAACCACAAATTTACATTAAGGATCATCATCATAAAAGGTACTGAGGATTACGTAGCATACAAGGCATGTCGACATCAATTTATAACACGTATCCACCAAGTGAGGGGGCTCACTCTATCATGATACTAGAACCGAACTATCACACTATCATGAGCCTATTCACAGAGAGTACATCAATTGTACAATTTCCTAACATATGACATCTATAATCGTGCTCTAGTATGACAATGTAATAAACTAAACAGATCATGTCGGAATGATATGGACATAATAAATGTAGTTTGAACCTATACAATGATCATCATGAGCATCAAAGCACATAAGCACAAATTCACATTAAGGATCAATTGTAGGTCAAGGAGTAGTGCATATAGAATCACACAATCATGAACAGGGCAATCAAGATAACCCGATAGAAGTCCATAAGGGCAACATTGAATCTTCCCAACTGACTCATTACCCATCTTTCCCGTGGGACTCGGATGTGACTTTTCGTGACGAGAGGACACTAATGGATTGTCATAAGAATTGATAACGACAGCCTCGTAAACATCTCACTCTCTACCTCGAAATTTCAACAAGGACCGTCTTCCAATACTCTCTCGGACAACTTCTATATCCGATCACGATTCCCGACACCATGCGTTTACCAACCCAATTCCCGTGGAAGACCGATATTCGAAGGGAGGACTCGATTGAATTGTCAAAAGGGTTCATAAGGAAAGGGGCAGTTCCACAAAAGCTGAGCTTAATCATAGGGAAATAAGGGTACTCCCGCTATCTCGTTCAACAATCATCAATATTCATTCAATAGTTAGAACATAACAATCAAATCTTTAGCATATCAAGCACTCAATCATAGAATCAGTTAAAGACAATTGCAATGGTCTCCTTGGAGTCTTCCCGACCCATCTGTAAAGAACAAGCTAGTATTTTGCCTACCCATTTCCGACTACATCCAATAGGGATGGTCTATCGCCTTTTCTACCCACTCGATCCCTTATTAGTTGGTTCTCCTGTTTTATCATAAGCCAAGTTCATTACTTAGTCCAATTGAGTTAGACATATTAAGTTCATTTTGCCCCTTTAAAACGCTTTCAAATCTTTCGAAATTCATGGGCGGTTTTCCAAAACCTACACTCGACCCTTGTGTACCCGAACCGCACAACCTGGCTCTGATACCAACTTTGTAACGGCCCGGATATAAATATCCGGGATACGTTTCGAAGGTCGGATACCTTCGTTCGGATGTTGCAATTCAGGTACGGGTCGAGGTTTCAAACCTCTAATCAGTCGAAGTTTCATAAATTCAGTTTAAACGAAAGTGAAGTGGAAATATGATTCAGATACAAAAGCCACGGCAAGGCCGGGTCAAAACCAAAACATAATTCTAAAGTCGGATGGCCAGATTAGCGGGGTTAGACAGATTTCTTTGCAATCGCCGAGGGACTTTCCCACGCCATATAAACAGAGAGCAATCATACCTAAAAACAATGGGTGCGAGTGGGGTCAGACCGAGGCCCCAACACGCTCTGTCCAGCAAGCGAACATACACATACGCTAATAATAAAGATGATGCAGATGCAGAAATTAAATCACACTAGCATGATCCTAATTTACAATATGCGAGAAATAACTGTAAAGGCGCCCAAAGAATGCCAAGTGGCATGTCCCTCTCCTACCTCTGCACCCCTTTCCGTTAGTGCAGAGACCGGCCGGTTCGATGCTATAGCATATCATATCTCATCATCATATCTCATCATCATAACATAGAAAAAAAAAAAATAAATCATGCCCGATGGTGCTGGGCTATCATCATGCTCATATCGACTCGATAGACTCAGGGCACCCGATGGGGCTGGGCTACCCTATGACCCTAGCAAAGACTCTAGGACTATCACAGATACGGCCGTTCTGTTTCATACGCGTAAAGAAATAGAATGCTCAATCACAAGTGCAACCTAGCATGATATTACATGGCATGCTTTAATGCTTATGCAACACCTAGTATGTCATAAATTCACAAGCCGGTAATCTCTTTCGAATCTGAGTAAGCCCATAAAGGAACTTACCTGAATAAGCCGAACAGCAGAGAACAAGGCAGAAGCAGAATCCAAGTAAGAGTCACCAATAGCAAGCAATGTCCAACATATCACAATCACCTAATAACATACAAATGCATAAGTCTATCTAATTCACACAAGGCGCCACTAACTATCATACATCTCTTCTCATATCTCATTTCAGATTATTCCATCTCATTTCATCACAAACCATATCTCATTTCATGTTCATCTCATTTTCAAAACAACCTCTCAAGGAACCCAACTGAGAAAATCAAACAACTCTCTTAAAATCGCTTATCCAAATCCCGACATTACACATTTAAACCTTAAGGCTCATTTTCCCAAAATCATATAATAGAAATCATTCCGGCATGTTTCTTGTCTCAAAAACCATATATAAATAAATTCCAATATTAAATTATTAAAATAACTCTAAGCTCACAAATCATATTTATAAATCAAGACCAACAATTCACTTTAAAATTCCCAACTTACATATTGAAATTCTCATAAAATGCATCAATCAAATAATCCAATTAATACCCTTTTTGAAAACAATACACAATATATAACGATTAATTTCCAGAATTTATAATTATAACCAAATTCCAAAATAATGATAATATTCAAATAAGGATATAACATATCATAAAATCAACATATACAATTTAAATCCTTAACCAACTTATAAAATCATACCATTTAAAATAATTCCAACATAACTTTCTTTAAAAAATCCAAATCTTAAAATCACCCTTAAAAACATAATATAATAACTTATCTCAATTAAAATTACTTTTAAAATCCTCTAAAATATATTAAAATATTTCATAATATATATATATATATATATATATATATATATATATATATATATATATATATATATATAACCATAACATTTAACATATATATAAACAATACCGAAATTAAAATAACCACCCATATATATATATAACCCAACATATATATATAACCCTATTCAGAAAAACAAAACCCAGCCCAAGGAAAAGCAAAGGGAGGGTCCGGCCCAACCCGTTGCCCAGACCCGGATCCAGCCCAAGCGGGAAAAGGAAGCCCGTTCCCCTAACTCGGATCCGGCCCACCCCTTTAGCCCAACTGAAATAAGAATGAAAAGAGGGAGGGGGGCCCGCGCCTGAGGTGGCGGCTGATGTGGCCGGCCCCACACCTCTGTTTCTTCTTCCTCATCTGGGCGACGGAGAACGAAGGGCAGGAGGAAAGGAAGAGGGCTCTGCCGGGGACTCCCATTCCGGCCGCCACCATTTCCAACCCGACCGACGAGACATCCCGACCAAAACCCCCACCACAGGATTCAAACGCAGACAAAGGAAAGGAGGGAGAACGAGGGCTCACCGAGACCAACGCGGAACAGGGCGGAGGAGAAGGGGAGGCTGCGCTCGGGTCTCCGGGGTCCACCGCGGTGGCTCCTGCTGCTGGAGGCTCCGAGGGCGTCGAGGGAGTCTCTGCTGGCACCTTAGGTGGAAGGAGGGGAGAGTAAAGAGGTGGCGCTACGATGAGTTGCTCAACCTCGTGGCTTCAAAACAGGGGAGGTACACTGTCCTTCAGCGGCGGTGTGGTGGTGGCTGGTTGCTGGGGGGTGGCTGATTGATCAAGGGAGGAGACAAGAGGTGTGTATGGTGGTGATTTTGAGCTCGAAAATGGGGGTTCTCCTGGTGGGTTCAGCCGCTTCAGAAGGGAGGAGGGAGGTGGGTTGTGAGGCTACAAATTTCTGAAGATAAAGGGGTAAATGGGTGTTGTTGGTTGGCATGAGGTAAGGGACAACTTGGGGCTGTAGGCAACAATTGGTGTGAATTGCAGAGGTGAGGAAGGGGGGAGGGGACCGCAGGGGAGAGAGAGAGAGAGAGAAAGAAAGAAATAAAAGAATAAAGAATCGGGTCCACTAAAGAATTCAAATTAGCGGAAAAGACCCGAATCCCGCTCGCCCGATCGAATCCCGACTAAAACAATTTTAATAAATCAAAGTTCGATCAAATTTCAAGATAATCGGAATTAAACAAATTCAATCATGACTCGTAGCTCAATTTAATTTTTATTAATACTCGGACTCGATGTCGAAAATCAAATCCCGTCAAAAATCCTAATTTAAATTGATGCCGGAATGATTTTAAATCGAAACTTGATGCTCGAGGACGGGTTTTTATTCCACTTTTACAATTTGAATAAAATAATAGTATATTTAATTAAAATAATATTAAAATAATATAAAATATATTCGGCCTTTACATTCATCCACCTCTAAAAACAAGTCTCGTCCCCGAGACTAAAATCATTTTTAAGCAAAGGAAGAAGTTTGAAATCGGTGAGTCCGAGGACCATGTCCAAGGATCTTGTAATCGTCTCGGTTGCGTCTTCCGAGATTCTCACAACACCCTAGTCACGGTCGTGACACCTCCAATTGGTCTTGTCAAGTGTGTAATAAGCGCCCTTATTACATCCTCGCTTCGACTTTTCGGAAGTACCACAACTCTAAAAGCATTATAGCGCCCGACTAGGTCTTAGCAAGCAATCTATAAGCGCCCCTATACAATGCTTGTATCCACTTCGTGAGACGTCATAATGTAAATCCAGTTCGTAAATCCTTAAAGCGTTTGTAAATAAAAGGATTGTCATCCAAATCATTGAAACTCTCAACTTCTTTAAAACCCCAAGTTGGCCATTTTTATAACCGCTCAAAATCTTCGAATTCAATTTTTAATTAAGCAACTTTACCCTAAAACACGTCAAATCCTTTCAAATCAAGATTTTGTCAAAACTCTTCCGAAAACCAAATCAGCTTCACACATACCAATCAATCAAATTCAGAAGGTAGGAGGTGGAGTCATCCACCTCTAAGGGCTAATCCCATATTCTCTTCCTAGTTTCCAGAATCGAATCAGTCTATCAGTCTAAATTCAAGCAAGATGCATAAGTCATAAGAGATGCATAACTGTATAACCAACCAATCTCCAATCAACACATCATAAGGCAAGTCTCAACATATACCATTATAGTGCCACAAGGTCACATCACATCTCCAGATCACCAAAGGTCATAAAAGCATTTCTCATCACAGAATTAATGAACCAAAACCCATTGTCAACACCTCAACACATCCAGGTTAGGTTATTAAGATTCAGCAAAAAGGAAAGGTCAGTCAATGTGTGAATCACCAAAACGTCATCATACTCGCAAAACATCATCTCAACTCATACAATGTCATATAACGATCACTTAGCAATCACGCACCATTAACTCATATATATAAGTCAGATTCATGATCCAAATCAATATTCATCATTTAACATCTCATGATCATAATATAACATCATGCTCTCACATAGCAACATATCATTATTTCATGATTCATACAACACATCATAACATGCTTCTAGAACAACATAGCAGGATAGCAATGTACCACTATTTCATGATAATACTTGTCACTGTCAACTAGGTTTCAACATTGCATATCAACATGTAATATCAGGCCATATCGGGTTTATCATAGTCGCTATCTAACATCATGCCAAGTCATTTTAATGCATCACATAATCAAGAAAGCTTTCACATCATCACCAGGCAAAATAAACGCAAACCCCGCTCGCTCGATTTCAATTCCTACCTCAAAACCAGTCTCATCTAGATTCACCAACATCAGCTCAGGTAACATCCTCAAAAGAAGTCCCAATTCATTTCAATACCCTAATCTCGCCCCTCATTCCACCAAGAACTCTCACTAGCAATCCACCTCTAAGAATCCAACTACTATCTCTAACCTCACACCCGAGGTCCTCTCATTCTACTACTCTTAAAAGCCATTTCTTACACTTCCACACTTCCCAAGATTTCACAAGCATCATGCCCTGCTAACCGCACATCCTCTAGTAAAATTTCCTCGATCACCGCCTATCCGGCCTATTCCTAACCATACTCTCACCCAAGATTCACCTAGGAGCTCATCCAAAATCATCAAGCATTACCTCTTATAATTCCCTAACCCACTTGGTCCAACCTAAGTCAACACCCCTCTTCTGCAACTTTCCCTTACCACCGTCGATTATTCTAATCACTCAAAACCTTTCTCCACTCTCTGACCACTCTACCAAAAGGATCTCACTCACATGTTCAAGGAAGAAGCAATCATGAATAATATTACACATAAGGATTACACCATATCAACTAACATTTATATCAATAACATCATTAAGCACTGCAACAGGTATCAAAAGTCTCAATTTACCGTCATGCTCGAAATTATCACATAACACCATATATGAATAAAGTCAATGCAAACTAGCAAGTTTCATCATAATCTTAGCTAATAAACAGTTCAGATTCTCGGCATTTGCAGTTCATACTATATAGGAAAGAAATTTAGATCATGCTTAGCAACTCAGAATAGCATCACATCAAGTCATCATAGCACATTAGGACTGTAAGGCATCGAATCATATCATCATATCAACAAGCAGCTTTCACATCAGGTCAGTGCAATATCATCATCAACAAGCTCAGAAAGGGTTAGCAATTCGAATAGAGGACGCTCCCACTTGCAAGTCATATCGTGCTCAACAATCGTAATCCTCAAAGCGAGCTTGTTCCGTCGACATTATCGATCCTGAGGCCCGTGGGTTATGGGCCCACGCTTTCGCTGCGCTGCTCTATCGCTATTCGACTTCCCGATCCCTTTTCCATGCGGTCGCTCGTCCAATGTAGCGCGTAGGAGTTGAAGTTAGCGGAGATAGGGGAGTGACAAGGGAGGACGACCCAACGTTCCTTTCGGAGACGGAATAGACCAAAGCTAAAGACAACATGACTAGAGACAAGACTCCCACTCGGGAATAGCAACGATGCCTTTATGGAAGTCCATTAGGGTACCATTGTGACAAACAAGCATGAATTTACTATGGAGCATATCCACCACATTAATCCACACTAACATGCACCTATCCCGGGGCAACATTCGTATTCATATCAAAGACACAATCAAATCCGATGTCGATGTATGTGAAATAAGCTAACATTCTAGTATTCCATGGAAACAGATATGCCACGTAACTTCAAGCAAGATGGGCGGAACCAGCAATGATCATATATGATTTGGAGTCATGCGGAATTTAATGAAGATAACGAGCATCATGTATATGAACAATGTAGGAACAGGGTATACACATCAACAATTGAGTCCAAATATATCATGGCAATGTATATTATAACAATCAGATGAAGCATCATACAAGAACACATAAGAGTAGCATAGCAATTATCACATATATGAACAATGTACAAGTTTGGTGTATGCATCATACGAGATCATATAAAGGGCAACATAGTAACTATCTCACAATGATCATATGTTAGGTCAAGCATGGCACGGAATCATATGACGAGATACATCTAAAGAGCATGGGTCCTATATGATACTAGCGATATATAATGTGGTACAAGCATAGTCAAGAGTCATTTAGAGGAGTTCAACATAATATTCACGAAACATGAGGCATCATCAAAAGTATAAGAAGGACATCATGGGTGCTAGATTATAATCATGCTAGGTACGAACCATCATAGAGTACATATATGGTACGATAGCTGTCACATTATAGAACAAGCATGATATGAAATCATTCAGCATGTCATATTGGAAGTCATAAGCTCCACATGATACTAATAGCACACATCGAACATGAGTACCACTAGAGTAATTCAACTAGGTTCATTTCGATATTCATGCGTCATGCAGGTGCAAAATCATGATATAGAGTGGTGTGTGATCAAGCGGGGTGTCAAGTCATAGGTTCATACAAGCACGAGAAGCCATCATAGAGTAATAGACATCTTTACCATGTAAGCATGCTAGGTTTCACTATCACGGAAAGCTAGTCAAACATCGAATTCATCATTAACTCATCAGGACGAGTGAAGCATGTTAAGAGAACGGAAAGAGGAAAGAGCCACACTATCAGGTACCTAGTTCAAGAGTGAATCAACAATAACGTAGGCAAAGTAAAATTCGCACAAGTCACAATCAAGGGCCCAACATGTTACTAGTGGTTCAGTATAACATATGGTACATACATGCACTTGACTGGTTAATACGACGGTATGCAAGAGTTCATTCAATCACACCTCAATGACATAGTGGCACGAGAGGAAAATGCAACAAGGTATAGAGCAAGTCTAAGCAACATGGCGACATGACTAGAATATGGGGACATGAGCTCGAATCAACACATAATATGACAAAACATGCATTCCTCAAAGTTCAATTATAACACATATTCTCCGTTCAACACAACTAATCACACACAATATTAACATGCAAAATAATCAACAATAGTTAATCTGACGAATTCGGGATAGATGGGCATGCTATAGATTCTTGTCACAAAATGAACGATACGCATCGAGGCATCATCGGCTAGCATGTTAAAGAGCACATCTTATGAGGCATTCATATAAAGAAGAGTCGATCACACTATCATGGACCTAATTCAGAAAAAGTAGCAATCATATAGACTCATACCATGTGGTTCATGTTTCTAATCAATCATACGATCAATATGGCAAGTAAACATGCTATAACAACATACAATCATGATAGAGGGCAAGACACAACATGAGACTTAAGCAATACGACCAGCATGGATACAAGGTGTCATACAACCACAAATTTACATTAAGGATCATCATCATAACAGGTACTGAGGATTACGTAGCATACAAGGCATGTCGACATCAATTTATAACACGTATCCACTAAGTGAGGGGGCTCACTCTATCATGATACTAGAACCGAACTATCACACTATCATGAGCCTATTCACAGAGAGTACATCAATTGTACAATTTCCTAACATATGACATCTATAATCGTGCTCTAGTATGACAATGTAATAAACTAAACAGATCATGTCGGAATGATATGGACATAATAAATGTAGTTTAAACCTATACAATGATCATCATGAGCATCAAAGCACATAAGCACAAATTCACATTAAGGATCAATTGTAGGTCAAGGAGTAGTGCATATAGAATCACACAATCATGAACAGGGCAATCAAGATAACCCGATAGAAGTCCATAAGGGCAACATTGAATCTTCCCAACTAACTCATTACCCATCTTTCCCGTGGGACTCGGATGCGACTTTTCGTGACGAGAGGACACTAATGGATTGTCATAAGAATTGATAACGACAGCCTCGTAAAAATCTCACTCTCTACCTCGGAATTTCAACAAGGACCGTCTTCCAACACTCTCTCGGACAACCTCTATATCCGATCACGATTCCCGACACCATGCGTTTACCAACCCAATTCCCGTGGAAGACCGATATTCGAAGGGAGGACTCGATTGAATTGTCAAAAGGGTTCATAAGGAAAGGGGCAGTTCCACAAAAGCTGAGCTTAATCATAGGGAAATAAGGGTACTCCCGCTATCTCGTTCAACAATCATCAATATTCATTCAATAGTTAGAACATAACAATCAAATCTTTAGCATATCAAGCACTCAATCATAGAATCAGTTAAAGACAATTGCAATGGTCTCCTTGGAGTCTTCCCGACCCATCTGTAAAGAACAAGCTAGTATTTTGCCTACCCATTTCCGACTACATCCAATAGGGATGGTCTTATAGTATTGTAATAAGAATTTAGTAGTTCATATAAGGTTTTATTAAACATTATTTAGTTACTTATATGAGTTTTCCTCAAAACATTCTCTCATAGTGTTCTAATAAGAATTTATTAGTCAATATAATGTTTTATTAAACATTTATTCGTTACTTATATGAGTTTTCCTCAAAACATATTCTTGTAGTGTTCTTATAAGAATTTATTAGTATATATAAGGTTTTATTAAACATTTGTTCGTTACTTATACGAGTATTCCTCAAAACATAATCTTATAGTGTTCTAATAAGAATTTAGTAGTTAATATAAGGTTTTATTAAATATTTGTTCGTTACTTATATGAGTTTTCCTCAAAACATACTCTTATTGTATTCTAATAAGAATTTATTAGTTAATATAAGGTTTTATTAAACATTTGTTCGTTACTTATACGAGTTTTCCTCAAAACATACTCTTGTAGTGTTCTAATAAGAATTTATTAGTTAATATAAGAGTTTATTAAACATTTGTTCGTTACTTATACGAGTTTTCCTCAAAAAATACTCTTGTAGTGTTCTAATAAGAATTTATTCGTTAATATAAGGTTTTATTAAACATTTATTCGTTACTAATATGAGTTTTCCTTAAAACATAATCTTATTGTATTATAATAAGAATTTATTAGTTAATATAAGGTTTTATTAAACATTTATTCGTTACTTATATGAGTTTTCCTCAAAACATACTCTTATAGTGTTCTAATAAGAATTAATTAGTAGTTAATAGAAGGTTTTATTAAACATTTGTTCGTTACTTATATGAGTTTTCATCAAAAAATACTCTTATAGTGTTAAAATAAGAATTTAGTAGTTAATATAAGGTGTTATTAAACATTTATTCGTTACTTATATAAGTTTTCCTAAAAACATACTCTTATAGTGTTCTAATAAGAATTTAGTAGTTAATATAAGGTTTTATTGAACATTTATTCGTTACTTATATGAGTTTTCCTCAAAACATACTCTTATAGTGTTCTAATAAGAATTTATCAGTTAATATAAGGTTTTATTAAACATTTATTCGATACTTATACAAGTTTTCCTCAAAACATACTCTTATAGTGTTATAATAAGAATTTAGTAGTTCATATAAGGTTTTATTAAACATTATTTCGTTACTTATATGAGTTTTCCTCAAAACATAATCTTATAGTGTTCTAATAAGAATTTATTACTCAATATAATGTTTTCTTAAACAATTGTTCGTTACTTATACTAGGTTTCCTCTAAACATACTCTTATAGTGTTCTAATAAGAATTTATTACTCAATATAATGTTTTATTAAACATTTGCTCGTTACTTATACGAGTTTTCCTCAAAACATACTCTTGTAGTGTTCTTATCAGAATTTATTAGTATATATAAGGTTTTATTAAACATTTGTTCCTTCATGATACGAGTATTCCACAAAACATAATCTTATAGTGTTCTAATAAGAATTTAGTAGTTAATATAAGGTTTTATTACACATTTATTCATTATTTATATGAGTTTTCCTCAAAACATACTCTTATTGTGTTCTAATAAGAATTTATCAGTTATTATAAGGGGTTATTAAACATTTATTCGATACTTATACAAGTTTCCCCCAAAACATACTCTTATAGTATTGTAATAAGAATTTAGTAGTTAATATAAGGTTTTATTAAATATTTGTTCGTTACTTATATGAGTTTTCCTCAAAACATACTCTTATTGTATTCTAATAAGAATTTATTAGTTAATATAAGGTTTTATTAAACATTTGTTCGTTACTTATACGAGTTTTCCTCAAAACATACTCTTGTAGTGTTCTAATAAGAATTTATTAGTTAATATAAGAGTTTATTAAACATTTGTTCGTTACTTATACGAGTTTTCCTCAAAAAATACTCTTGTAGTGTTCTAATAAGAATTTATTCGTTAATATAAGGTTTTATTAAACATTTATTCGTTACTAATATGAGTTTTCCTTAAAACATAATCTTATTGTATTATAATAAGAATTTATTAGTTAATATAAGGTTTTATTAAACATTTATTCGTTACTTATATGAGTTTTCCTCAAAACATACTCTTATAGTGTTCTAATAAGAATTAATTAGTAGTTAATAGAAGGTTTTATTAAACATTTGTTCGTTACTTATATGAGTTTTCATCAAAAAATACTCTTATAGTGTTAAAATAAGAATTTAGTAGTTAATATAAGGTGTTATTAAACATTTATTCGTTACTTATATAAGTTTTCCTAAAAACATACTCTTATAGTGTTCTAATAAGAATTTAGTAGTTAATATAAGGTTTTATTAAACATTTATTCGTTACTTATATGAGTTTTCCTCAAAACATACTCTTATAGTGTTCTAATAAGAATTTATCAGTTAATATAAGGTTTTATTAAACATTTATTCGATACTTATACAAGTTTTCCTCAAAACATACTCTTATAGTGTTATAATAAGAATTTAGTAGTTCATATAAGGTTTTATTAAACATTATTTCGTTACTTATATGAGTTTTCCTCAAAACATAATCTTATAGTGTTCTAATAAGAATTTATTACTCAATATAATGTTTTCTTAAACAATTGTTCGTTACTTATACTAGTTTTCCTCTAAACATACTCTTATAGTGTTCTAATAAGAATTTATTACTCAATATAATGTTTTATTAAACATTTGCTCGTTACTTATACGAGTTTTCCTCAAAACATACTCTTGTAGTGTTCTTATCAGAATTTATTAGTATATATAAGGTTTTATTAAACATTTGTTCCTTAATGATACGAGTATTCCACAAAACATAATCTTATAGTGTTCTAATAAGAATTTAGTAGTTAATATAAGGTTTTATTACACATTTATTCATTATTTATATGAGTTTTCCTCAAAACATACTCTTATTGTGTTCTAATAAGAATTTATCAGTTATTATAAGGGGTTATTAAACATTTATTCGATACTTATACAAGTTTCCCCCAAAACATACTCTTATAGTATTGTAATAAGAATTTAGTAGTTCATATAAGGTTTTATTAAACATTATTTCGTTACTTATATGAGTTTTCCTCAAAACATTCTCTCATAGTGTTCTAATAAGAATTTATTAGTCAATATAATGTTTTATTAAAAATTTATTCGTTACTTATATGAGTTTTCCTCAAAACATACTCTTGTAGTGTTCTTATAAGAATTGATTAGTATACATAAGGTTTTATTAAACATTTGTTCGTTACTTATACGAGTATTCCTCAAAACATAATCTTATAGTGTTCTAATAAGAATTTAGTAGTTAATATAAGGTTTTATTAAACATTTGTTCGTCACTTATATGAGTTTTCCTCAAAACATACTCTTATTGTATTCTAATAAGAATTTATTAGTTAATATAAGGTTTTATTAAACATTTGTTCGTTACTTATACGAGTTTTCCTCAAAACATACTCTTGTAGTGTTCTAATAAGAATTTATTAGTTAATATAAGAGTTTATTAAACATTTGTTCGTTACTTATACGAGTTTTCCTCAAAACATACTCTTGTAGTGTTCTAATAAGAATTTATTCGTTAATATAAGGTTTTATTAAACATTTATTCGTTACTAATATGAGTTTTCCTTAAAACATAATCTTATTGTATTATAATAAGAATTTATTAGTTAATATAAGGTTTTATTAAACATTTATTCGTTACTTATATGAGTTTTCCTCAAAACATACTCTTATAGTGTTCTAATAAGAATTAATTAGTAGTTAATAGAAGGTTTTATTAAACATTTGTTCGTTACTTATATGAGTTTTCATCAAAAAATACTCTTATAGTGTTAAAATAAGAATTTAGTAGTTAATATAAGGTGTTATTAAACATTTATTCGTTACTTATATAAGTTTTCCTAAAAACATACTCTTATAGTGTTCTAATAAGAATTTAGTAGTTAATATAAGGTTTTATTAAACATTTATTCGTTACTTATATGAGTTTTCCTCAAAACATACTTTTATAGTGTTCTAATAAGAATTTATCAGTTAATATAAGGTTTTATTAAACATTTATTCGATACTTATACAAGTTTTCCTCAAAACATACTCTTATAGTGTTATAATAAGAATTTAGTAGTTCATATAAGGTTTTATTAAACATTATTTCGTTACTTATATGAGTTTTCCTCAAAACATAATCTTATAGTGTTCTAATAAGAATTTATTACTCAATATAATGTTTTCTTAAACAATTGTTCGTTACTTATACTAGTTTTCCTCTAAACATACTCTTATAGTGTTCTAATAAGAATTTATTACTCAATATAATGTTTTATTAAACATTTGCTTGTTACTTATACGAGTTTTCCTCAAAACATACTCTTGTAGTGTTCTTATCAGAATTTATTAGTATATATAAGGTTTTATTAAACATTTGTTCCTTAATGATACGAGTATTCCACAAAACATAATCTTATAGTGTTCTAATAAGAATTTAGTAGTTAATATAAGGTTTTATTACACATTTATTCATTATTTATATGAGTTTTCCTCAAAACATACTCTTATTGTGTTCTAATAAGAATTTATCAGTTATTATAAGGGGTTATTAAACATTTATTCGATACTTATACAAGTTTCCCCCAAAACATACTCTTATAGTATTGTAATAAGAATTTAGTAGTTCATATAAGGTTTTATTAAACATTATTTCGTTACTTATATGAGTTTTCCTCAAAACATTCTCTCATAGTGTTCTAATAAGAATTTATTAGTCAATATAATGTTTTATTAAAAATTTATTCGTTACTTATATGAGTTTTCCTCAAAACATACTCTTGTAGTGTTCTTATAAGAATTTATTAGTATATATAAGGTTTTATTAAACATTTGTTCGTTACTTATACGAGTATTCCTCAAAACATAATCTTATAGTGTTCTAATAAGAATTTAGTAGTTAATATAAGGTTTTATTAAACATTTGTTCGTCACTTATATGAGTTTTCCTCAAAACATACTCTTATTGTATTCTAATAAGAATTTATTAGTTAATATAAGGTTTTATTAAACATTTGTTCGTTACTTATACGAGTTTTCCTCAAAACATACTCTTGTAGTGTTCTAATAAGAATTTATTAGTTAATATAAGAGTTTATTAAACATTTGTTCGTTACTTATACGAGTTTTCCTCAAAAAATACTCTTGTAGTGTTCTAATAAGAATTTATTCGTTAATATAAGGTTTTATTAAACATTTATTCGTTACTAATATGAGTTTTCCTTAAAACATAATCTTATTGTATTATAATAAGAATTTATTAGTTAATATAAGGTTTTATTAAACATTTATTCGTTACTTATATGAGTTTTCCTCAAAACATACTCTTATAGTGTTCTAATAAGAATTAATTAGTAGTTAATAGAAGGTTTTATTAAACATTTGTTCGTTACTTATATGAGTTTTCATCAAAAAATACTCTTATAGTGTTAAAATAAGAATTTAGTAGTTAATATAAGGTGTTATTAAACATTTATTCATTACTTATATAAGTTTTCCTAAAAACATACTCTTATAGTGTTCTAATAAGAATTTAGTAGTTAATATAAGGTTTTATTAAACATTTATTCGTTACTTATATGAGTTTTCCTCAAAACATACTCTTATAGTGTTCTAATAAGAATTTATCAGTTAATATAAGGGGTTATTAAACATTTATTCGATACTTATACAAGTTTCCCCCAAAACATACTCTTATAGTATTGTAATAAGAATTTAGTAGTTCATATAAGGTTTTATTAAACATTATTTAGTTACTTATATGAGTTTTCCTCAAAACATTCTCTCATAGTGTTCTAATAAGAATTTATTAGTCAATATAATGTTTTATTAAAAATTTATTCGTTACTTATATGAGTTTTCCTCAAAACATACTCTTGTAGTGTTCTTATAAGAATTTATTAGTATATATAAGGTTTTATTAAACATTTGTTCGTTACTTATACGAGTATTCCTCAAAACATAATCTTATAGTGTTCTAATAAGAATTTAGTAGTTAATATAAGGTTTTATTAAACATTTGTTCGTCACTTATATGAGTTTTCCTCAAAACATAATCTTATAGTGTTCTAATAAGAATTTATCACTTAATATAAGGTTTTATGAAACATTTATTCTATACTTATACAAGTTTTCGTCAAAACATACTCTTATAGTGTTGTAATTAGAATTTAGTAGTTCATATAAGGTCTTATTAAACATTATTTCGTTACTTATATGAGTTTTCCTCAAAACATACGCTTACAGTGTTCTACAAAGAATTTAGTACTTAATATAATGTTTTATTAAACATTTGTTCGTTACTTATACGAGTTTTCCACAAAAGATACTCTTATAGTGTTCTAATAAGAATTTAGTAGTTAATATAAGGTTTTATTAAACATTTGTTCGTTACTTATATGAGTTTTCATCAAAAAAATACTCTTATAGTGTTATAATAAGAATTTAGTAGTTAATATAAGGTGTTATTAAACATTTATTCGTTACTTATATAAGTTTTCCTAAAAACATACTCTTATAGTGTTCTAATAAGAATTTAGTAGTTAATATAAGGTTTTATTAAACATTTATTCGTTACTTATATGAGTTTTCCTCAAAACATACTCTTATAGTGTTCTAATAAGAATTTATCAGTTAATATAAGGTTTTATTAAACATTTATTCGATACTTATACAAGTTTTCCTCAAAACATACTCTTATAGTGTTATAATAATAATTTAGTAGTTCATATAAGGTTTTATTAAACATTATTTCGTTACTTATATGAGTTTTCCTCAAAACATAATCTTATAGTGTTCTAATAAGAATTTATTAGTCAATATAATGTTTTCTTAAACAATTGTTCGTTACTTATACGAGTTTTCCTCAAAACATACTCTTGTAGTGTTCTTATCAGAATTTATTAGTATATATAAGGTTTTATTAAACATTTGTTCCTTAATGATAAGAGTATTCCACAAAACATAATCTTATAGTGTTCTAATAAGAATTTATTAGTTACTATAATGTTTTATTAAAAATTTATTCGTTACTTATACGAGTTTTCCTCAAAACATACTCTTATAATGTTCTAATAAGAATTTAGTAGTTAATATAAGGTTTTATTAAACATTTATTCGTTACTTATATGAGTTTTCCTAAGAAATACGCTTATAGTGTTCTAATAAGAATTTATCAGTTAATATAAGGTTTTATTAAACATTTATTCGATACTTATACAAGTTTTCCTCAAAACATACTCTTATAGTGTTTTAATAAAAATTTATTAGTTAATATAATGTTTTATTAAACAATTATTCGTTACTTATATGAGTTTTCCTCAAAACATACGCTTATAGTGTTCTAATAAGAATTTAGTAGTTAATATAATGTTTTATTAAACATTTATTCGATACTTATACAAGTTTTCCTCAAAACATACTCTTATAGTGTTATAATAATAATTTAGTAGTTCATATAAGGTTTTATTAAACATTATTTCGTTACTTATATGAGTTTTCCTCAAAACATAATCTTATAGTGTTCTAATAAGAATTTATTAGTCAATATAATGTTTTCTTAAACAATTGTTCGTTACTTATACTAGTTTTCCTCTAAACATACTCTTATAGTGTTCTAATAAGAATTTATTACTCAATATAATGTTTTATTAAACATTTGCTCGTTACTTATACGAGTTTTCCTCAAAACATACTCTTGTAGTGTTCTTATCAGAATTTATTAGTATATATAAAGTTTTATTAAACATTTGTTCCTTAATGATAAGAGTATTCCACAAAACATAATCTTATAGTGTTCTAATAAGAATTTATTAGTTACTATAATGTTTTATTAAAAATTTATTCGTTACTTATACGAGTTTTCCTCAAAACATACTCTTATAATGTTCTAATAAGAATTTAGTAGTTAATATAAGGTTTTATTAAACATTTATTCGTTACTTATATGAGTTTTCCTAAGAAATACGCTTATAGTGTTCTAATAAGAATTTATCAGTTAATATAAGGTTTTATTAAACATTTATTCGTTACTTATACAAGTTTTCCTCAAAACATACTCTTATAGTGTTGTAATAAGAATTTAGTAGTTCATATAAGGTTTTATTAAACATTATTTCATTACTTATATGAGTTTTCCTCAAAACATACTCTTATAGTGTTCTAATAAGAATTTATCAGTTAATATAAGGTTTCATTAAACATTTATTCGATAGTTATACAAGTTTTCCTCAAAACATACTCTTATAGTGTTTTAATAAGAATTTATTAGTTAATATAATGTTTTATTAAACAATTATTCGTTACTTATATGAGTTTTCCTCAAAACATACGCTTATAGTGTTCTAATAAGAATTTAGTAGTTAATATAATGTTTTATTAAACATTTGTTCGTTACTTATACGAGTTTTCCATAAAACATACTCTTATAGTGTTCTAATAAGACTTTAGTAGTTAATATAAGGTTTTATTAAACATCTGTTCGTTTCTTATACAAGTTTTCCTCAAAACATGCTCTTATAGTGTTCTAATAAGAATTTAGTAGTTAATATAAGGTTTTAGTAAACATTTATTCGTTACTTATTTGAGTTTTCCTCAAAACATACTCTTATAGTGTTCTAATAAGAATTTATCAGTTAATATAAGGTTTTATTAAACATTTATTCGATACTTATACAAGTTTTCCTCAAAACATACTCTTATAGTGTTATAATAAGAATTTAGTAGTTCATATAAGGTTTTATTAAACATTATTTCGTTACTTATATGAGTTTTCCTCAAAACATACGCTTATAGTGTTCTACAAAGAATTTAGTACTTAATATAATGTTTTATTAAACATTTGTTCGTTACTTATACGAGTTTTCCACAAAAGATACTCTTATAGTGTTCTAATAAGAATTTAGTAGTTAATATAAGGTTTTATTAAACATGTGTTCGTTACTTATACGAGTTTTCCTCAAAACATGCTCTTATAGTGTTCTAACAAGAATTTAGTAGTTAATATAAGGTTTTATTAAACATTTATTCGTTACTTATACGAGTTTTCCTCAAAACATACTCTTATAGTGTTGTAATAAGAATTTAGTAGTTAATATAAGGTTTTATTAAACATTTATTCGTTACTTATACGAATTTTCCTCAAAACATACTCTTATAGTGTTCTAATAAGAATTTATTAGTTAATACAATGTTTTATTAAACATTTATTCGTTACTTATACGAGTTTTCCTCAAAACATACTCTTATAATGTTCTAATAAGAATTTAGTAGTTAATATAAGGTTTTATTAAACATTTATTCGTTACTCATATGAGTTTTCTTAAAAAATACGCTTATAGTGTTCTAACAAGAATTTATCAGTTAATATAAGGTTTTATTAAACATTTATTCGATACTTATACAAGTTTTCCTCAAAACATACTCTTATAGTGTTTTTATAAGAATTTATTAGTTAATATAATGTTTTATTAAACAATTATTCGTTACTTATATGAGTTTTCCTCAAAACATACGATTATAGTGTTCTAATAAGAATTTAGTAGTTAATATAATGTTTTATTAAACATTTGTTCATTACTTATACGAGTATTCCTCAAAACATAATCTTATAGTGTTCTAATAAGAATTTAGTAGTTAATATAAGGTGTTATTAAACATTTATTCGTTACTTATATAAGTTTTCCTAAAAACATACTCTTATAGTGTTCTAATAAGAATTTAGTAGTTAATATAAGGTTTTATTAAACATTTATTCGTTACTTATATGAGTTTTCCTCAAAACATACTTTTATAGTGTTCTAATAAGAATTTATCAGTTAATATAAGGTTTTATTAAACATTTATTCGATACTTATACAAGTTTTCCTCAAAACATACTCTTATAGTGTTATAATAAGAATTTAGTAGTTCATATAAGGTTTTATTAAACATTATTTCGTTACTTATATGAGTTTTCCTCAAAACATAATCTTATAGTGTTCTAATAAGAATTTATTACTCAATATAATGTTTTCTTAAACAATTGTTCGTTACTTATACTAGTTTTCCTCTAAACATACTCTTATAGTGTTCTAATAAGAATTTATTACTCAATATAATGTTTTATTAAACATTTGCTTGTTACTTATACGAGTTTTCCTCAAAACATACTCTTGTAGTGTTCTTATCAGAATTTATTAGTATATATAAGGTTTTATTAAACATTTGTTCCTTAATGATACGAGTATTCCACAAAACATAATCTTATAGTGTTCTAATAAGAATTTAGTAGTTAATATAAGGTTTTATTACACATTTATTCATTATTTATATGAGTTTTCCTCAAAACATACTCTTATTGTGTTCTAATAAGAATTTATCAGTTATTATAAGGGGTTATTAAACATTTATTCGATACTTATACAAGTTTCCCCCAAAACATACTCTTATAGTATTGTAATAAGAATTTAGTAGTTCATATAAGGTTTTATTAAACATTATTTCGTTACTTATATGAGTTTTCCTCAAAACATTCTCTCATAGTGTTCTAATAAGAATTTATTAGTCAATATAATGTTTTATTAAAAATTTATTCGTTACTTATATGAGTTTTCCTCAAAACATACTCTTGTAGTGTTCTTATAAGAATTTATTAGTATATATAAGGTTTTATTAAACATTTGTTCGTTACTTATACGAGTATTCCTCAAAACATAATCTTATAGTGTTCTAATAAGAATTTAGTAGTTAATATAAGGTTTTATTAAACATTTGTTCGTCACTTATATGAGTTTTCCTCAAAACATACTCTTATTGTATTCTAATAAGAATTTATTAGTTAATATAAGGTTTTATTAAACATTTGTTCGTTACTTATACGAGTTTTCCTCAAAACATACTCTTGTAGTGTTCTAATAAGAATTTATTAGTTAATATAAGAGTTTATTAAACATTTGTTCGTTACTTATACGAGTTTTCCTCAAAAAATACTCTTGTAGTGTTCTAATAAGAATTTATTCGTTAATATAAGGTTTTATTAAACATTTATTCGTTACTAATATGAGTTTTCCTTAAAACATAATCTTATTGTATTATAATAAGAATTTATTAGTTAATATAAGGTTTTATTAAACATTTATTCGTTACTTATATGAGTTTTCCTCAAAACATACTCTTATAGTGTTCTAATAAGAATTAATTAGTAGTTAATAGAAGGTTTTATTAAACATTTGTTCGTTACTTATATGAGTTTTCATCAAAAAATACTCTTATAGTGTTAAAATAAGAATTTAGTAGTTAATATAAGGTGTTATTAAACATTTATTCGTTACTTATATAAGTTTTCCTAAAAACATACTCTTATAGTGTTCTAATAAGAATTTAGTAGTTAATATAAGGTTTTATTAAACATTTATTCGTTACTTATATGAGTTTTCCTCAAAACATACTCTTATAGTGTTCTAATAAGAATTTATCAGTTAATATAAGGGGTTATTAAACATTTATTCGATACTTATACAAGTTTCCCCCAAAACATACTCTTATAGTATTGTAATAAGAATTTAGTAGTTCATATAAGGTTTTATTAAACATTATTTAGTTACTTATATGAGTTTTCCTCAAAACATTCTCTCATAGTGTTCTAATAAGAATTTATTAGTCAATATAATGTTTTATTAAAAATTTATTCGTTACTTATATGAGTTTTCCTCAAAACATACTCTTGTAGTGTTCTTATAAGAATTTATTAGTATATATAAGGTTTTATTAAACATTTGTTCGTTACTTATACGAGTATTCCTCAAAACATAATCTTATAGTGTTCTAATAAGAATTTAGTAGTTAATATAAGGTTTTATTAAACATTTGTTCGTCACTTATATGAGTTTTCCTCAAAACATAATCTTATAGTGTTCTAATAAGAATTTATCACTTAATATAAGGTTTTATGAAACATTTATTCTATACTTATACAAGTTTTCGTCAAAACATACTCTTATAGTGTTGTAATTAGAATTTAGTAGTTCATATAAGGTCTTATTAAACATTATTTCGTTACTTATATGAGTTTTCCTCAAAACATACGCTTACAGTGTTCTACAAAGAATTTAGTACTTAATATAATGTTTTATTAAACATTTGTTCGTTACTTATACGAGTTTTCCACAAAAGATACTCTTATAGTGTTCTAATAAGAATTTAGTAGTTAATATAAGGTTTTATTAAACATTTGTTCGTTACTTATATGAGTTTTCATCAAAAAAATACTCTTATAGTGTTATAATAAGAATTTAGTAGTTAATATAAGGTGTTATTAAACATTTATTCGTTACTTATATAAGTTTTCCTAAAAACATACTCTTATAGTGTTCTAATAAGAATTTAGTAGTTAATATAAGGTTTTATTAAACATTTATTCGTTACTTATATGAGTTTTCCTCAAAACATACTCTTATAGTGTTCTAATAAGAATTTATCAGTTAATATAAGGTTTTATTAAACATTTATTCGATACTTATACAAGTTTTCCTCAAAACATACTCTTATAGTGTTATAATAATAATTTAGTAGTTCATATAAGGTTTTATTAAACATTATTTCGTTACTTATATGAGTTTTCCTCAAAACATAATCTTATAGTGTTCTAATAAGAATTTATTAGTCAATATAATGTTTTCTTAAACAATTGTTCGTTACTTATACTAGTTTTCCTCTAAACATACTCTTATAGTGTTCTAATAAGAATTTATTACTCAATATAATGTTTTATTAAACATTTGCTCGTTACTTATACGAGTTTTCCTCAAAACATACTCTTGTAGTGTTCCTATCAGAATTTATTAGTATATATAAGGTTTTATTAAACATTTGTTCCTTAATGATAAGAGTATTCCACAAAACATAATCTTATAGTGTTCTAATAAGAATTTATTAATTACTATAATGTTTTATTAAAAATTTATTCGTTACTTATACGAGTTTTCCTCAAAACATACTCTTATAATGTTCTAATAAGAATTTAGTAGTTAATATAAGGTTTTATTAAACATTTATTCGTTACTTATATGAGTTTTCCTCAAAACATACTCTTATAGTGTTCTAATAAGAATTTATCAGTTAATATAAGGTTTTATTAAACATTTATTCGATACTTATACAAGTTTTCCTCAAAACATACTCTTATAGTGTTGTAATAAGAATTTAGTAGTTCATATAAGGTTTTATTAAACATTATTTCATTACTTATATGAGTTTTCCTCAAAACATACTCTTATAGTGTTCTAATAAGAATTTATCAGTTAATATAAGGTTTCATTAAACATTTATTCGATAGTTATACAAGTTTTCCTCAAAACATACTCTTATAGTGTTTTAATAAAAATTTATTAGTTAATATAATGTTTTATTAAACAATTATTCGTTACTTATATGAGTTTTCCTCAAAACATACGCTTATAGTGTTCTAATAAGAATTTAGTAGTTAATATAATGTTTTATTAAACATTTATTCGATACTTATACAAGTTTTCCTCAAAACATACTCTTATAGTGTTATAATAATAATTTAGTAGTTCATATAAGGTTTTATTAAACATTATTTCGTTACTTATATGAGTTTTCCTCAAAACATAATCTTATAGTGTTCTAATAAGAATTTATTAGTCAATATAATGTTTTCTTAAACAATTGTTCGTTACTTATACTAGTTTTCCTCTAAACATACTCTTATAGTGTTCTAATAAGAATTTATTACTCAATATAATGTTTTATTAAACATTTGCTCGTTACTTATACGAGTTTTCCTCAAAACATACTCTTGTAGTGTTCTTATCAGAATTTATTAGTATATATAAAGTTTTATTAAACATTTGTTCCTTAATGATAAGAGTATTCCACAAAACATAATCTTATAGTGTTCTAATAAGAATTTATTAGTTACTATAATGTTTTATTAAAAATTTATTCGTTACTTATACGAGTTTTCCTCAAAACATACTCTTATAATGTTCTAATAAGAATTTAGTAGTTAATATAAGGTTTTATTAAACATTTATTCGTTACTTATATGAGTTTTCCTAAGAAATACGCTTATAGTGTTCTAATAAGAATTTATCAGTTAATATAAGGTTTTATTATACATTTATTCGTTACTTATACAAGTTTTCCTCAAAACATACTCTTATAGTGTTGTAATAAGAATTTAGTAGTTCATATAAGGTTTTATTAAACATTATTTCATTACTTATATGAGTTTTCCTCAAAACATACTCTTATAGTGTTCTAATAAGAATTTATCAGTTAATATAAGGTTTCATTAAACATTTATTCGATAGTTATACAAGTTTTCCTCAAAACATACTCTTATAGTGTTTTAATAAGAATTTATTAGTTAATATAATGTTTTATTAAACAATTATTCGTTACTTATATGAGTTTTCCTCAAAACATACGCTTATAGTGTTCTAATAAGAATTTAGTAGTTAATATAATGTTTTATTAAACATTTGTTCATTACTTATACGAGTTTTCCATAAAACATACTCTTATAGTGTTCTAATAAGACTTTAGTAGTTAATATAAGGTTTTATTAAACATCTGTTCGTTTCTTATACAAGTTTTCCTCAAAACATGCTCTTATAGTGTTCTAATAAGAATTTAGTAGTTAATATAAGGTTTTAGTAAACATTTATTCGTTACTTATTTGAGTTTTCCTCAAAACATACTCTTATAGTGTTCTAATAAGAATTTATCAGTTAATATAAGGTTTTATTAAACATTTATTCGATACTTATACAAGTTTTCCTCAAAACATACTCTTATAGTGTTATAATAAGAATTTAGTAGTTCATATAAGGTTTTATTAAACATTATTTCGTTACTTATATGAGTTTTCCTCAAAACATACGCTTATAGTGTTCTACAAAGAATTTAGTACTTAATATAATGTTTTATTAAACATTTGTTCGTTACTTATACGAGTTTTCCACAAAAGATACTCTTATAGTGTTCTAATAAGAATTTAGTAGTTAATATAAGGTTTTATTAAACATGTGTTCGTTACTTATACGAGTTTTCCTCAAAACATGCTCTTATAGTGTTCTAACAAGAATTTAGTAGTTAATATAAGGTTTTATTAAACATTTATTCGTTACTTATACGAGTTTTCCTCAAAACATACTCTTATAGTGTTGTAATAAGAATTTAGTAGTTAATATAAGGTTTTATTAAACATTTATTCGTTACTTATACGAATTTTCCTCAAAACATACTCTTATAGTGTTCTAATAAGAATTTATTAGTTAATACAATGTTTTATTAAACATTTATTCGTTACTTATACGAGTTTTCCTCAAAACATACTCTTATAATGTTCTAATAAGAATTTAGTAGTTAATATAAGGTTTTATTAAACATTTATTCGTTACTCATATGAGTTTTCTTAAAAAATACGCTTATAGTGTTCTAACAAGAATTTATCAGTTAATATAAGGTTTTATTAAACATTTATTCGATACTTATACAAGTTTTCCTCAAAACATACTCTTATAGTGTTTTTATAAGAATTTATTAGTTAATATAATGTTTTATTAAACAATTATTCGTTACTTATATGAGTTTTCCTCAAAACATACGATTATAGTGTTCTAATAAGAATTTAGTAGTTAATATAATGTTTTATTAAACATTTGTTCATTACTTATACGAGTATTCCTCAAAACATAATCTTATAGTGTTCTAATAAGAATTTAGTAGTTAATATAAGGTTTTATTAAACATTTATTCGGTACTTATATGAGTTTTCCTCAAAACATAATCTTATAGTGTTCTAATAAGAATTTATTAGTTAATATAATGTTTTATTAAACATTTATTCGTTACTTATACGAGTTTTCCTCAAAACATACTCTTATAATGTTCTAATAAGAATTTAGTAGTTAATATAAGGTTTTATTAAACATTTATTCGATACTTATACAAGTTTTCCTCAAAACATACTCTTATAGTGTTGTAATAAGAATTTAGTAGTTCATATCAGGTTTTATTAAACATTATTTCATTACTTATATGAGTTTTCCTCAAAACATACTCTTATAGTGTTCTAATAAGAATTTATCAGTTAATATAAGGTTTTATTAAACATTTATTCGATAGTTATACTAGTTTTCCTCAAAACATACTCTTATAGTGTTTTAATAAGAATTTATTAGTTAATATAATGTTTTATTAAACAATTATTCGTTACTTATATGAGTTTTCCTCAAAACAAACGCTTATAGTGTATAATAAGAATTTAGTAGTTAATATAATGTTTTATTAAACATTTGTTCGTTACTTATACGAGTTTTCCACAAAACATACTCTTATAGTGTTCTAATAAGAATTTAGTAGTTAATATAAGGTTTTATTAAACATCTGTTCGTTTCTTAAACGAGTTTTCCTCAAAACATGCTCTTATAGTGTTCTAATAAGAATTTAGTAGTTAATATAAGGTTTTAGTAAACATTTATTCGTTACTTATATGAGTTTTCCTCAAAACATAATCTTATAGTGTTGTAATAAGAATTTAGTAGTTCATATAAGGTTTTATTAAACATTATTTCGTTACTTATATGAGTTTTCCTCAAAACATACGCTTATAGTGTTCTACAAAGAATTTAGTACTTAATATAATGTTTTATTAAACATTTGTTCGTTACTTATACGAGTTTTCCACAAAAGATACTCTTATAGTGTTCTAATAAGAATTTAGTAGTTAATATAAGGTTTTATGAAACATTTGTTCGTTACTTATACGAGTTTTCCTCAAAACATGCTCTTATAGTGTTCTAATAAGAATTTAGTAGTTAATATAAAGTTTTAGTAAACATTTATTCGTTACTTATACGAGTTTTCCTCAAAACATAATCATATAGTGTTGTAATAAGAATTTAGTAGTTCATATAAGGTTTTATTAAACATTATTTCGTTACTTATATGAGTTTTCCTCAAAACATACGCTTATAGTGTTCTACAAAGAATTTAGTACTTAATATAATGTTTTATTAAACATTTGTTCGTTACTTATATGAGTTTTCCACAAAACATACTCTTATAGTGTTCTAATAAGAATTTAGTAGTTAATATAATGTTTTATTAAAAATTTGTTCGTTACTTATACGAGTTTTCCTCAAAACATACTTTTATAGTGTTGTAATAAGAATTTAGTAGTTCATATAAGGTTTTATTAAACATTATTTCGTTACTTATATGAGTTTTCCTCAAAACATACGCTTATAGTGTTCTACAAAGAATTTAGTACTTAATATAATGTTTTATTAAACATTTGTTCGTTACTTATATGAGTTTTCCACAAAACATACTCTTATAGTGTTCTAATAAGAATTTAGTAGTTAATATAATGTTTTATTAAAAATTTGTTCGTTACTGATACGAGTTTTCCTCAAAACATACTCTTATAGTGTTGTAATAAGAATTTAGTAGTTCATATAAGGTTTTATTAAACATTATTTCGTTACTTATATGAGTTTTCCTCAAAACATACTCTTATAGTGTTCTAATTTATAATTTATTAGACAATATAATGTTTTCTTAAACAATTGTTCGTTACTTATACTAGTTTTCCACAAAACATACTCTTGTAGTGTTCTTATAAGAATTTATTAGTATATATAAGGTTTTATGAAACATTTGTTCGTTAATTATACGAGTATTCCTCAAAATATAATCTTATAGTGTTCTAATAAGAATTTAGTAGTTAATATAAGGTTTTATTAAACATTTATTCGTTACTTATACGAGTTTTCCTCAAAACATACTCTTATAATGTTCTAATAAGAATTTAGTAGTTAATATAAGGTTTTATTAAACATTTATTCGTTACTTATATGAGTTTTCTTAAAAAAATACGCTTATAGTGTTCTAACAAGAATTTATCAGTTAATATAAGGTTTTATTAAACATTTATTCGATACTTATACAAGTTTTCCTCAAAACATACTCTTATAGTGTTGTAATAAGAATTTAGTAGTTCATATAAGGTTTTATTAAACATTATTTCGTTACTTATATGAGTTTTCCTCAAAACATACTCTTATAGTGTTCAAATAAGTATTTATTATTCAATATAATGTTTTCTTAAACAATGGTTCGTTACTTATACTAGTTTTCCTCAAAACATACTCTTGTAGTGTTCTTATAAGAATTTATTAGTATATATAAGGTTTTATTAAACATTTGTTTGTTACTTATACGAGTATTCCTCAAAACATAATCTTCTAGTGTTGTAATAAGAATTTAGTAGTTAATATAAGGTTTTATTAAATATTTATTCGTTACTTATATGAGTTTTCCTCAAAACATACTCTTTTAGTGTTTTAATAAGAATTTATTAGTTAATATAATGTTTTATTAAACATTTATTCGTTACTTATACGAGTTTTCCTCAAAACATACTCTTATATCGTTCTAATAAGAATTTAGTAGTTAATATAAGGTCTTATTAAACATTTATTCGTTACTTATATGAGTTTTCCTCAAAACATTCGCTTATAGTGTTCTAATAAGAATTTAGTAGTTAATATAAGGTTTTATTAAACATTTGTTAGTTACTTATACGAGTATTCCTCAAAACATACTCTTATAGTGTTTTAATAAGAATTTAGTAGTTAATATAAGGTTTTATTAAACATTTATTTGTTACTTATATGAGTTTTCATCAAAACATACTTTTATAGTGTTCTAATAAGAATTTATTAGTTAATATAAGGTTTTATTAAACATTTATTAGATACTTATACAAGGTTTCCTCAAAACATACTCTTATAGTGTTGTAATAAGAATTTAGTAGTTCATATAAGGTTTTTTTAAACATTATTTCGTTACTTATATGAGTTTTCCTCAAAACATACTCTTATAGTGTTCTAATAAGAATTTATTAGTCAATATAATAATTTATTAAACATTTGTTCGTTACTTATAAGAGTTTTCCTCAAAACATACTCTTTTAGTGTTCTTATAAGAATTTATTAGTATATATAAGGTTTTATTAAACATTTGTTCGTTACTTATACGAGTATTCCTCAAAACATAATCTTATAGTGTTCTAATAAGAATTTAGTAGTTAATATAAGGTTTTATTAAACATTTATTCGTTACTTATATGAGTTTTTCTCAAAACATACTCGTATAGTGTTCTAATCAGAATTTATTAGTTAATATAATGCTTTATTAAAAATTTATTCGTTACTTATACGAGTTTTCTTCAAAACATACTCTTATAGTGTTCTAATAAGAATTTTGTAGTTAATATAAGGTTTTATGAAACATTTAGTTATCACTTATATGAGTTTTCCTAAAAACAAACTCTTATAGTGTTCTAATAAGAATTTATTAGTCAATATAATGTTTTATTAAACATTTGTTCGTTACTTATAAGAGTTTTCCTCAAAACATACTCTTGTAGTGTTCTAATAAGAATTTTTAGTTAATATAAGATTTTATTAGACATTTGTTTGTTACTTATACGAGTTTTCCTCAAAACATACTCTTGTAGTGTTCTAATAAGAATTTAGTAGTTAATATACGGTTTGATTAAACATTTATTCGTTACTTATATGAGTTTTCCTCATAACATACTCTTATTGTATTCTAATAAGAATTTATTAGTTAATATAAGATTTTATTAAACATTTATCCGTTCCTTATATGAGTTTTCCTTAAAACATGCTCATATAGTATTCTAATAATAATTTTGTAGTCAATATAATGTTTTATCCAGCATTTGTTTGTTACTTATATGAGTTTTCCTCAAAACATACTCTTGTAGTATTCTAATAAGAATTTATTAGTTATTATAAGATGTTATTCTACATTTTTTTGTTACTTATATGAGTTTTCCTCAAAACATACCCTTATAATATTCTAATAAGAATTTATTACTTAATATAAAGTTTTATTCAACAATTATTAGTTACTTATATGATTTTCCCTCAAAACACACACTTATAGTATTCTTATGATATTTTATTAGACCATATAAGGTTTTATTCCACAATTATTAGCTACTTATATGAATTTTCCTCAAAATAAACTCTCCTAATAAATTATGGTTGGTGGAATATATAGCCACATTTGAGTCCATAAAAATTAAAGCCCGTTAGAAATTGAAGTATGTCATTTGAGGTTAACTGTAAATAGCAACGGCATTAGCCACAACTATGACCGTGGCTATTATTTGGGCTTCTTAATACGTCGAGGACTATTAATTGGGCTTTCATATTCATTGGGCTTTGACTACCATTAACGGGTTGATCGTCTTTGAGCTTTGACTATCTCTGATATTGGGCTTGACCGCCTTTGAGCTCTAATATTTTTTTTGGGTGAGATTTTGGGCTTTAAAATTATTATTTGCTTTAATTTGTGTGAGGATTTACCCAAATTCGGATACAACAACGAATAATGGGCATGACCATATTAGCGTCGAATCCAGCCACGGATATTCCAACAGTGGCTAATTTCGTGGCTATTTTCCACGAAATCAGGTCATGATTGGCAATTTTTACTTCTTCTTAGCCACGGGTATAGTCACGGTATTTTTTCGCGGGCTTATTGGCGTCGAAATCAGCCACGGATATTTCAATAGTGGCTAAAGTCATGGCTAACAGCCATGAATTTAGCTATGACATTCATGATCGTGGCTAATAGTCACGACATTCTAGAAACGAATTTATGTCATCTCCCCCACCCACGTATTTAGCCACGAATATTTTCATTCGACGCTTATTTAGCGACGACATGTCAGGTCGTGGCTACGTATGTAGCTATCAGCCACAGATTCGGCCACAACGCTATGACGTTGCTAAAAAATCCTTGGCTATTTCTTGTTTTTTGGTAGTGTTCAGCATCAATATCTTCTTCTTCATTCTCCTTTTGCTCTTCCCCTACTGCCAGATCAATTTACTCAGGACCATGTCCCTCCAAATCATCCTCAAGTGGCTCAAACGGCAAGGGGAAACTATTATGGTTTAAGTTGAAATTAGCTAGTCTGAAACAGTACGGTAGCTCCGCAAGAAGGTATAGATGATGCACTCCGTAATCCTCTTGCTATCCATCTAAAACACTCTGCTATACTGGGATGCCGAATCTCTATAGTAATGCAACACCAAATCAGAGTGGCAATGTTGTAGACCGTGTCACCATTAAGAGGCAGCAATCCATCAAGACGAACTCCCAAGTGTCGAGCAATTAGCGACACCAAACCTCCAAAAGCAATAGTATGATCAGACCTCACATGTGTTGCACTAATCATCTCAATACAACTTCCTAGAACTAATTGAACCCAGTCAGGAATTTGCATTGCCTCAGGGGTCAAATAGTAAGTATAGCTCCAGACTCTCAGAGTAACCAATTCAGGATCAACCATCCCAACGAATGCTTGACCAATACCCTATAACACATTCTCAAAGTAGGATGGGTAATCATTGTTAGGAGGGAGAATTGAATCGAAATATATAATTAAATATAAACAATACAACTCTTATCCTATTCAAAGATATTCAAGACTCCCCACTATAGTAGTAGGGAATCAGGTTCGATCCTCCAGGAAGTGAGTCAGTGGGATCCTAGAAGAGCTTGAAGTCACGTTCTGAATGTCGACCAGAAGCCTCGATCTCGAGCAAAGGAATCGACGTCGACCTAGGCTATCGATTCCTACTGCAACAGAAAACCTACAGATACAAAAACGGCAGTCGATATCGACTAGGTGGTCGATATCGATGTTAGTGGAAAAAGTCGACCTAACTCAAAAGACTGCCAGTCGACACAGGGCAGTCGAAATCGAGTAAAGCACTGGAAATCGAATCATCAGCAGATGCAAGAAGATAGGAATCAACACAAAAAAACGTCGATCTGGGGCAAAGTGGTCAATATCGACCTGTTTGTTCAAAATCGACTAGTCTTGCAGAAACGTTAGTCGGCAAAGAAAGGCCGAAGACAAATAGGATGAAAGAGGAAGTATGAACAGAAAAGAACAGATTTTTATGTGATTTAAATGTATAAAAGGCAACTCCTAGGGCTAGGATCTACCACAATGTTAACCAATGCATGCAATAAAGAAAATAAGACAGACAATTGTGCTATCTCACCTAAGGGACAAGCTTTCGCCGTACACCAACGATTAGGCATACTCTTGCAAATAAACCTAATTGCAATTTTATGTTTATAACTAAAGTGGTTAGCATGAATCCCTTTTCTTGCGATAAGGACTAAACATAGAATCGTAGGAGATGATATAGACACAACGATATCAACATCAAGTACTTACCTCAAACACGCATGGCTAATGTCAGGCTCACCCCGACCCTAGAAGCTTTGGGGAACTACTCGCTCTTCATTGCAAAAGACACCATTGATTGAAAGAAAAGAACTTTCATTAATTGAAACTTCGAAACCTTACAATCCAACGTCGGCTCTCGCAAACGCCAAACCCTAAAGCTCCTCTCTAAACTCAAACTCTATTGCTATTGTTGTTGTGTGATTGAATGTGACTTGAATGAATAAAAACCAGCCCCCTAGGGCTTTATTTATAGGCTACTAATCCTTGCTAGCCAAGGAAAGTAGATCATATCTTCTATATAAAATCTATCCTTAAACAAATATGATAAATCTTTATTAAGGTAAATATCTAAATTACTAATAATCATCTTAGGGTAAAAAGGAAACAACCCTTAAGAGATAATTTATCTAATTATAAAATAAACCGTGGCCTTGATGATAGACTTGCAATCCGCATCTCGAAAAGCGCATCCAACCCGCGTCAAATTCCAGTCGATATCGACCAAGGCAGTCGATATCGACCTCTCTATTTCTGCTCGACAGGTTCAATTTCACTCGATCTCTAGTGCCATGTCGATGTCGACTCCATCACTCGATATCGAGTGGGCTCTGTGTTGGTCTTTGTGGTTTGTCTCGACACTCAGAGTCCATGTCGAGATCTTCAGTTGATATCGACCAGTCTAGTCGATTTTGACTTCTTTTCAGCTTTACTTGGCTTCTTCGTTTTGACTCTGATTCCGCTCTAATTCCTACATATTTAGAACAAAATTTGTGCAGACTCTATTTCTTGCACGTTAGCTCATTCTATACAAATTTATATTATTTTCAACATTTACTTTAGGAATTGAGTGAAATATAAAGTCAAAAGATGAGAATAAAAAGGCTACAAATATGTACATCAATCATGTAGTCAAAATAGTTACCACCCGACCCATAAGATCGACCAGTGGTTACCATCCAAGAATCATGCCCAGGAGGATCAACCAGTTCTTAATCCCCACGAATTTGCAAGCGTCTTTGTGACTCCAAAAGCTTGTACAATAACGTCCTTAGTCACCACGAACTCCTTACCCTTCTTATAGAAATGAATTTCCAAGTCAGAACGGTAATCTAGGGTAGCCAGGCATTCTCTAACCAACTCAGGATAAGTGGGCACGCTGAGATCCAAGAAATCATCCAAACCACCTTTCTCAAGAACTCGAGAAACATTCTGAAACAATTCCAGACGATGCAAAGTTTTCGGATCGAAAAACATTGTAGGGCAATACTCCCTCTTCCCAAGATTGATCCAACGATTCTCCTGCTCTTTTGTCAAGTAGAAGGGCTTCTCCATATCGGGAACAGTAGACACGATGAACAAAACCAACGAAGAACCATGAAAGAACTCACAAGAAACGAAGAAAAATCTCCTCACTGTATGCAGCGGCGGGCGCCAGTTTTTGGGGTGGCGGGCACCAGTGATGTGGAACCGAGAATCCGAGTTGAAGGCATCAAGGATCTGACGTCCAACTCCTTCCAAATTGATGTAGATTAGTTTTGATTTTTGAGTTTGGTTGTTAGGTTTGGACGATCTAATTTGGTGGAAGTTACATTTTTGTTGCTTTTGTATTCGATTGAAACCGATTTGGTCATTTTTTGTAATTTCAACTTCGAATTAATTGCGAAGTTGTTAGCTTTGTGATTGGTTTGATGTCGTTTCTCTAACATGTGATTTGGGGGTCTAATCTAGTAGGTCAATTGCAAGCATTTGGATGCCTGGTTAGTTCACAAGTTCATGCCTTGATGTTGTGTTGCATACAATCTAGTAGTCCAAATGTTGCACTCAAATTAGAGTTGTACTGTGAATTGTAAACCATAGAAATAGAGAGTGATTCATTAATTTTATTATAATTGGTTCAGGACATATAATTGAGAGTGGTTCAGTGACTAAATAGAGAGTGGTTCAGTGACTGAATAGAGAGTTGTTCAGTGACTAAATAGAGAGTGGTTCAGTGACTAAATAGAGAGTGGTTCAATGACGAACAGAGAGTGGTTCAATGACTGAATAGAGAGTGGTTTAAAGACTAAATAGAGAGTGACTCAGTGACTAAATAGAGAGTTGTCTAGTGATGAACAGAGAGTGGATCAGTGACTGAATAAAGAGTGGTTCAGTGACTGAATAAAGAGTTGGTTCAATGACTAAATAAAGAGTGGTTCAGTGACTGAATAAAGAGTGGTTCAGTGACTAAATAGAGAATGGTTCATTGACAAAATATATATTGGTTTATGAATTAAATGGAAGTGGTTTATCAATTTTATAGTAAATGGTTCAACAGATATATAGAGAGTGGTTCAGTGACTAAATATATATTGGTTAATGAATTAAATAGAATTGGTTCATCAATTTTATAGAAAATAGTTCAACACATACATAGAGAGTGGTTTAGTAACTAAATATAGAGAGTAGTTGAACACATATATAGAGATGGTTCAGTGACTAAATATATATTGGTTCATGAATTAAGTAGGGGGTTCATCAATTTTGTAGTAAATGGTTCAAAACATATATAGAAAGTGGTTCAATGACTAAATATATAATGGTTCATCAATTAAATAGAAGTAGTTTATGAACCATTTTATTTTAAAAATAAATAAACAAATAATAAAAAATAAACATTAAAAAAAATAAAAGAAGAATGAAAATTTTACAATTATTAAATAGTAGTGATTCATGAAATAAAGAGTAGTGGTTCATCAAATAAATAGTATTGGTTCATGAAATAAATAGTATTGGTTAATGAACAATTTAATTTTTAAAAACATAAATAAATAATTAAAAAATAAACATTAAAAGAAAATAAAAATGTGAAAATTTTTAAGGGTGAAATATACATTAAAATTTCTCTTACTGTGTAATTAATAAATTTATATGAAAATATTATAATTATAATTAGAGTATAGGCAAAATCGGTTTTTATTGAATGACCTAATGAAGTAATAAATACTATTAGATTGCATTAAAGGGCAAGGAAACTCTCTTAGCGTAGTAATTGTTTAATTGTGTGGGAAGCCAATATCCCAGGTTCGATTCCTCTTGGTCACTGATTTGGGGTTTTTAATTACATTGGAGTTAGGGGTGTGCAGAAAAACCCGACACGACTGATACGACACGGAAAAACACGATACCGAAAAGACACGACACGAAAATGACACGAACCGCTAAAACACGACATTAAATGGTTCGTGTTCGGATCGGGCATATTCCCTTATCGAATGCCGGACACGAACCGTTTAATTTTTTTTATTTTTAAACAGAAAATATGTAATATTATTAATATGGGTTGGTAGTAGAACAAGATGTCGAAATGGCTCAGATGGTAAGCTTTATCTAATCCAATTGTGATGCACACGGAGGTTCGCAGTTTGATCCTTCCCAACACCCTACTTTTAGTTTTGCTTTTTTTTTAAAAAAAAAAACCTAAACCCTAACTCCACCTCTCTCCAGATGAATCATTTTAAGTTTTTTCATGCCTTCGCCGCCCCTTTCCTCTGTCCTCTCGTCCTCTCTCTCCCCCTCAACTTAAAGATTCAAATTCACTCCAGATCCGCCTCTCTTCCTCAAGTCCAAGTCATCTCAGCCTCGTCCCTATCCATCTTCTCCCGCGACGACGACTTTGGGTCGGTGGAATGACCACTTCTCCATTTCTGGCGCCTCCAATACTCGGCTTCTCCTGTATTTTGGCAACTACAATGGTGAATCTATAAACCCTAAATGCTAATAGTCCGACAGACTTCTTCAACCTCTCTTCTCTCTCATTATCAGAAAACCTTCTCCTTCAACCTCTAGCAAATTCAGATCTGGCCATATCTCTCCATCTCCGACGAGATATCTTTGGCCCTAACGCCAGACGCCCCCAAACCTCTCTAGTTATAAAGAACTCTTCTCCTTCAACCCCTCTCAAATTCAGATTTGACTAGATCTCTCCATCTCCGGCGAGATTTCTTTGGCCCAAGCACCAAGCGCCAATCACCACCAGATGTTTGTCGTCTCCCTCTGCCTCCAGCCATACCCTTCCAGGTCGTCGACTCGTCGAGGAGATTTTCAACTCCAATGCCTCGCTCTCCCTCTTTCTCCGATGGCTATTTTCATCCAATACATTCAGAAAAAAAAATCAACAAACGGTTCGTGTCGGATTACACGGGTATCCGACACGGAACTGTTTGGTATTTCGTGTCGGATATCCGGTACTAATCGTATCGTATTCGGATCGATGCTTTCGACGTTAACGGTTTTGGGTATCCGACACGGTTAACCGTGTCGTGTCGGGTACCCGGTTATGCACATCCCTAATTGGAGTGGGACGCGTGTGGTGGACGCGCATTCGGGTGCGAGTGGGTAATTGGTTAGCATACACGGGAGGCCACGGGTTGGCGCGGGTTATTTTTTACTTTATCCACCAATCAAATCACTTCTTTCGTTCTCACCGGTAGAGGTGTTCTAATCCGAACCCTACCATATAATATATATATATATATATATATATATATATAGGGGAGGGTTCAAGTGAGAAGCTCTCCTTCCGGTGAGAAGGAAAGAAGCGCTCTGATTGGTGGAAACATATCTATTTTTTTTATAAAACAATCCTCACGCGCCTCCTGCCTCCTCTTGCCTCGGTCATCTTCTTCCTCCGCCCTCGAGGCCAGGCTCGTCTCCATTCACTCCATGAGTTCTTCGTCATATTTTCACAATATATGTATAGTTGTATTGCATCTCCAGTTACGCCAATCCATGCTGTTGTCGTTTTCCATTCTCATTCGATGAGTTCTTCGTCGTCTTCGTTTTAATTTTCTTTTCCAGTCGCCTTCCAATAGCCAGCCTCAGTCACCCTGTTTGTCCTCAACTCAGTTGGGTACTTTCTATCCCTCACGCAGTAAAAGTACCATTCTTTTTCTCCCATCTTAGCCCTCTCTGTATCGCAACACCAAAAATACAATCAGTCATCATCAGCAAAACAAATATGGAAAGTTAAAGCAATAAAATGAAGGAACTTACTTGGCAAATCCCACGGCTCACACTTGTTCAAATCCACCTCTCCAATGGCTCTAGCAGAGAAATTGTTGTTCATGACTTTGGGGGAGAGGTAGTGTGTGATCAGCTCTTCATCCGTCGGGTGGATCTTTTAACCCTTTTCTTAGTTTCAACAAAAATAGGAATAGCTTTCGTGGCACCAGATGCAAAATCTAAAGTGGTTAAGGGGTTTTATATTAATTGGTTCAGAGATTTATACCAAGTGATTCAGAGGTTTATACCAAGTGGTTCAGTGACTAAATAGAGAGTGGTTCAGTGACTTAATAGATATTGGTTCAGTGAATAAATAGAGATTGGTTCATTGACTAAATAAAGAGTGGTTCGGTGACTAAATAGAGATTGGTTCAGTGACTAAATAGAAAGTGGTTCAGTGATTAAGTAGAGATTGGTTCAGTACTAAATAGAGATTGGTTCAGTGACTAAATAGAGAGTGGTTCAGTGACTAAATAGAGAGTGGTTCAGTGACTAAATAGAGATTGGTTCAGTACTAAATAAAGAATGGTTCAATGACTAAATAGAGATTGGTTCAGTGACTAAATAGAGATTGGTTGAGTGACTAAATAGAGAGTGGTTCAGTACTAAATAAAGAGTGGTTCAATGACTAAATAGAGAGTGGTTCAGTGACTAAATAGAGAGTGGTTAAGTGACTAAATAGAGAGTGGTTCAGTGACTAAATAGAGATTGGTTCAGTGACTAAATAGAGAGTGATTTAGTGACTAAATAGAGAGTGGTTCAGTGACTAAATAGAGATTGGCTCAGCACTAAATAAAGAGTGGTTCGGTGACTAAATAGAGATTGGTTCAGTGACTAAATAGAGAGAGGTTCAGTGACTAAATAGAGATTGGTTCAATGACTAAATAGAGAGTGGTTCAGTGACTGAACCACTATGAATAAAAGGACTGAACCACTAAGAGTAAAAGGGTTGAACCACTAAGAGTAAAAGGGCTGAACCACTATGAATAAAAGGACTGAACCACCAAGAGTAAAACGGTTGAACCACTAAGAGTAAAAGGGCTGAACCACTAAGAGTAAAAGTGCTGAACCACTTCTTGGTAACTTCATGAACCACTTCTTTATAACTTGTGAACCACTTTTTTTTTCAACAAAACATATACAAAGTGGGTGTCTATGTGTAGATAAAATTAAAATACACCCAAAAATATTTTTTTATATTTTTTTAACAAGTGAAAATGCCAAAATATAATTTTTAAAAGTCCATGTAAACACTTTTCATATGTACGTAGATTGTCTAATTAATTAGTAAGTTTTGTTGATTGGCGCTTGCAATTAATTAGCATTACCTGTGAGAGTGGGGGTGTTACTAATTAATTTGGGTAGGTGTTACTAATTAATTGGGGGAATACGCGTGTCCCGTATTTTTAATTTATTTTTGGACAGATGGACCAATCAGATTGCTTATTTCCTTCTCACCGGTTCACCTCTTCTCACCTGAACCCGACCATATATATATATATATATATATATATAGGGATTGACTCCGGTGAAAACCTCAAATTGTGGTAAAAACCGTGAGGACTACTTTATAGCTTGGTTTATTTGAAACATGTGGTAAAAACCTCAATTACACAGTGACTTTACAACTCAGTTCAACCTAAAAACCGTGCTAAAAACTCCTGTTTTAAAATAAAAGATGACTTTATATCTCGATTAAACCTAAAAACCGTGTTGAAAACTCATGTTTTAAAATTACATTAGTGACTTTATAGCTCGGTTTTATTCAAAACCGGGTTAAAATATGTGACTTTATAGATCGGTTCTATTCAAAACCGGGCTATAAAGCTAGTGAACCGGGCTAAAAAGCCGGTCCTCACAGGTTTTTACCGCAATTTTGGTTTTCACTGGAGCGCAACCCTATATATATATATGTATAGGGTTGGATTCAGGTGAGAAAGATTGGTCTGGTGAGAAGGAAAGAAGTGATTTGATTGGTCCAAAAAATAATTTGATTGGTCCATGTCAATTAAAAAATTCGGGAAAAATTCGCACCCCGCAATGCCCCATCTTGTGCATGCGTTCGCCCACTCGCAGTATATCAGCGCTCCGCGCGTGAGGTGTTGGTGCAAATGTAGGGCCGTTGACGGAAAAACCAAGTTGAGAAAACCGTCGAGAAATTGTGTTTTAGAAAACCAGAAAGGCTGTGGCGTGGTATATATGCAGAACCCACTGCCTTAGAAGCGAATTTGCCCCGACCGTAGGTGCAAGTCGGCAACTGGCTTCGCCCCCAAGGTTACACAGCACACCCTCGTAGTCGTGCACTCGAAACAAGAGTTTGGAATTACGACAGACTTTGCTCAGAACTAAAGTGAAAGAGAGAGATCGTTTTCTGTGTATGAAATGATGAAGGAGACGTCTGGTTTTTTTAAGGAGAAAGAAGACGCTCCTCAATCAGTAGTGCAGGCGAGAATCTCAAAACGGTTACAAAGCTCCGCATTCAAAACGTGACGGAAATCAAGGAGCAGTTACAACGGAGGATTAAATACGAGAATTAATTCGAAAAACAAAAGGATAAGTCACAGTAATCTCAACAGCTATTTTGTGACTTATCTGGCCCAAATTAATAAAACGTGACCCAAAAATAGACCCCACCACACCGCGCACGTGTCACGAACACGGACCAGACCGGCGGCGGCGGTGGTGGTGCGCGCGTGTGAGAATCCACTTCCATCACTCAAACCATGGTTGGATAGGAGACACTTTTAAATCAACCCCTCATGTCCCTAGAAATCAATGTGGAACAAAACTTTTCACCTTCCCTCAAATTCAAGCATTTACTCCAACAGTCCCCCACAAATGCGAGGAACTGAGGTTTTTCATAACAAAACTTGAAAACAATGTTCTGAGCAAAGTTGAGGAAAAAATACTTAAATGCTGGTGTCTTGCGATTGAACCAACACATAGTGAAACTGAGCAGACTCTCAAATCAGATAGGTGAACGAATCTTGAACCTTCTGATTCAAGAGCTGGCATCAGCAGCACATACCTCTTCCATGTTCTTTAGTGATTCTGCGATAATACCTACAAAGTTGGTAGTCATCTCTGACCTTGGGTGCTAAATAGTGCTCTAGAAAGACTACCCATGTCTTTCATAGAAGGAGACCAACCCTTCACACTCTCGTAGGTGGTTCCATCAAGTCTATCTCATATAGACCACCCTTGTAGGGCTATAGAACCATTAAGAGCATTTCGCTCAACCTCTACAGATTTCGGTGAATCCATCAAGTCCTTCTCAATAGGACCACCCAACTCTGGGATATGGACTCATTAAGAGTACATGACTCAACCTTCTTCCGATACACCTGTCCTGGGGAATGAGATGTGGTGTATCTCTCATCGTATGGGCTTGAGTCCCATCCCCCTAGACGAATCGAGAACCAACCTCCTTGTCAGTCCTTTCGTCAATGGATCCGCCGAATTTCTCTCAAACTTCACATATTCCAAACAGATCACACCAGTCACAATTAGCTGTCTCACAGCTTCATGACGAATCCGGATGTGTCTCTTCTTGCCATTGTATGTATTGTTGTTAGCTACACAGATAGCAGACTGTGAGTCACAATGTAGAGAAATAGATGGAGCTTTGCGCCCCCACAAAGGTAAATCAGCCAGTAAGCTTCGTAACCACTCAGCCTCTTGACCAACTAAATCTAAAGCTATGAACTCAGATTCCATAGTTGATCTAGCTATGCATGTTTGCTTTGATGATTTCCATGAAATAGCACCACCACATAATGTAAACACATAACCACTAGTGGAGCTAACCTCATCATTATAAGTAACCCAATTTGCATCACAGTAACCCTCCAAAGCTTGAGGGTACCCTACATAATGTAACCCCCAATCCATTGTACCTTTCAGATATCTCAATAATATGTGAAGTGCGGTCCAATGATCACTACTAGGGTTATGGGTATATCTACTGAGTCTACTTACTGCATAAGCAATATCAGGCCAAGTGTAGTTCATCAAAAACATTAAACTCCCTATTATTTTAGCATACTCATTTTGTGAAACACTATTACCAAAAATTTTCTGCAATTGCATGTTAGCATTATAAGGGGTTTTTACTGGCATAACATCAAAACTATCAAACTTTTTCAACATTTTCTCTACATAATGAGGTTGAGATAAAATGAAGCCATTTTCTTTTCTAGTTACTTTAACACCTAAAATCACATCAGCTTCACCCATATCTTTCATTTCAAACTGAGAGGAAAGAAATTGTTTGGTTGAATATATAGCATTTATGTGGGTACCAAAAAGCAACATATCATCCACATATAAGCATATAATCACACAATCAACACCAAACAATTTTGAATACACGCAAGCGTCAGATCCATTTACCTCAAATCCAAAGGTAAGTATGGTTTGATGAAACTTTGCATACCATTGCTTCGGCGCTTGCTTCAGTCCATACAATGACTTCTTCAGTTTTCACACCTTTTTCTCCTGTCCTGGAACCACACATCCTAGTGGCTGTTCCATGTAGATTTCCTCGTTGAGATCACCATTCAAAAAAGTTGTTTTAACATCCATTTGATGTACAAGCAATTTATAGCTAGAAGCTAAAGCAAATAATGCACGAATGGTAGCAATCTTTGTAACAGGAGAATATGTGTCAAAAAACTCAATGCCATATCTTTGAGTGAATCCTCTAATGACTAGTCTTGCCTTATATCTATCCACTGAGCCATTCACCTTAAGCTTCTTCTTAAAGATCCACTTACAACTAATGGCCCTATTTCCTTTAGGCATATCAACTAGTTCCCATGTGTGATTAGACATAATAGATTCTATCTCACTATTAATATCATCTTTCCAGAAACTAGCATCTAAAGAACTTATTGCCTCCTCATAGGTCTTAGGATCATCTTCTATCAAATGAAGACTAATGAACCTCTCATCTAGTTCATTTAAATCACTATGTTCAACTATAAATGCAGTCACAAAATCAGGACCAAAACTAGTTTCCTTCCTACGCCTTTTACTCTTCCTAGGTTCATCATGATCAGCATGAGCATTAGGCACAACAGTATTAGGCATGGATGAAGATGCATTATGAGATGAAGAATTATTAGCAGGCAATGCAGATTTCTTTAAAGGAAACACATGCTCAAAGAAAACAGCATCACGATATTCACACAAGGTACGCTCACTCAAACATATGAAACGATAAGCAGCACTATTTTCAGCATAACCAATCAGAATTGCATCAAAGGTCTTAGATCCAATAGTATCAACTTTGAACGAAGGTAACCCCACCTTAGCTAGACACCCCCACACTTTCAAGAATTTTAGATTAGGCGGATGCTCTTTCCAAAGTTCATAAGGTGTTTTGTCAAGCTTCTTATGAGGTACCTTGTTCAAAATATGATTGGCGGACAAGACAGCTTCCCCCCACATATTGTCAGGCAAACCAGAACTAGAAAGCATAGCATTCATCATTTCCTTTAAAGTTCTATTTTTCCTTTCAGCAATGTCATTTTGTTGTGGGCTATAGGGAGCTGTAAATTCATAAATAATGCCATTTTGTTCACAGAATTCCCTCAAAGAATTAGTGACATATTCACCGCCTCTATCATATCTAAGCCTTTTTATTTTTCGATTCAATTGGTTTTCTACTTCAGCTTTATATACATAAAACATGCTTTCTGCTTCATCTTTAGACCTAAGCAAATATACCTTAGTATATCTAGAATGGTCATCTACAAATGTGACATAGTAGCGCTTGCCACCTCTACTTTTCGTGTTCTTAAAATCAGCCAAATCAGAATGGACTAACTCCAGCAATTCAGTTGTCCTTTCATTCACCGTTTTAAAAGGTTGTTTATGAAATTTGGCCTCAACACATATTTCACATTGGCTATGATCATGTTTCGATAGGCAAGGAATCAAACCCATATCATGCAATCGACATATAGATTTCACATTCACATGTCCTAGTCTAGCATGCCATAAATCAACAGACTCAGCAATATAACCAGAAGTAGATGCATTCTCATTATTCTCAATCATTGTCTCAAGCACATACAGAAAATCAGCCCTATAGGCTTTTCCTACAAATTCTCCATTTTTGGTTAAAACCAATTTTCCAGCATCAGTCACTTGCTTAATACAAGCTATCTCAAGCAAACCACATGAAATCAAATTACGGCGCAGAGAAGGAACATAAAGGACATTTACTAGGGTAAGAGACTTCCCTGAGGTGAGCTTGAGTGTCACCTTCCCTTTGCCAAGTACTCGAGAGATGCTCGAGTTGCCCATATAAACCTGGTCGATGCCTGAAGCATCCTCAAACTCAGCAAATAGGTCCTTGTTGGCGCAGAAGTATCGAGTAGCTCCGCTGTCCAGGAGCCAATCGACCTGGCTGCCCACATGGTTGACTTCGGTGATCATGGCTATCAGTTGGTTGTTGTCCTAGACAACATTTGCTTGTTGCTGGGCTGGAGCTGCGGGCATGTTCTGCTGCTGTCCTTGGTTCTGGAGATCAGCCCGATTGCGACACTGCCAAGCCTTGTGGCCTGGCTTGCCATAAACATAGCAGCCGATCCCAGTCCCTCCCTGTTTCTGCTGCTTGTCTGGCTGATTTCCAGACTTCTTGAACTTCTGACCCTTCCGTGGCTTCATGTTCGGCTTAGAGCCACCAGTTTTGTCACCCTGTTTGGACCTGTCCGTTTTCATAGATGACTCATCAGATTAGCTTTCACAGAATCATCAGATTCAGGCTTAGGTTTGTCCTTAAGGCGATTTGCCTCCTCTATCTTCATGTGTTCGACAAGCTCCTCCAAAGTCAGATCCTTCTTCTTGTGCTTCAGATGGTTCCTGTAGCCAGCCCACGACTCAGGCAATTTTCCAATGATAAAATTTGTCTGCAGCACCTCGCACATCTTCATACCCTCAGAGAGGATATCGGCCACCAGATTCTCGTACTCATGGACTTGCTCCATGATTGGCTTATCATCCACCATTTTGAACTGCATGAATTTGCCGCAAACATATTTTTTCTTTCCTGCATCGTCAGCACCATACTTTTTCTCCAATAAATCCCAAATCAGTTTTGCAGATTTATGAATTGAAATTAAATCGAAGATAGGGTTTGAGACATGGTTGAGGATGTGATCGCGCACAGTTTGGTTGTCCTGCTCATACTTCCTCAGCAGCGTTGGATCAGGCTCCTTTGTGTCCTCATCGTCCTTCTTGCCCTTGCCCTTGTCGGTAACAACAGAGGCATCAGCAACCGCATCAGGAGCCATTTTTGCCTCCGCTTTATCCTCTGCAGCAGCGGCGGATCCAACAGGAGCGGCTTCAAGCATGACGTAGTCAACCTCCAATTGCTCAAAAAAGATGAGCATCTTCTGCGACCAACGTTTGTAATTGGTTCCATCGAGCGGATCCAACTTCGACAAATCCAACAGCGGCTTGATGAACTAGAAAGCCATTGCATGAACAAATTGTAAAATTCGCTTCTGTGTTGTTGGTGCAAATGTAGGGCCGCTGACGGAAAAACCAAGTTGAGAAAACCGTCGAGAAATTGTGTTTTAGAAAACCAGAAAGGCAGTGGCATGGTATATGCAGAACCCATGATGTACATATTTGTACCTTTGTTTATTGCATCTTTTGACTTTATATTTCATTCGATTTCCAAAGAAAAGCTTCAAAAGAATATAAACTTGTGTAAGAATGGGCTAAAATGCAAGAAATAGGGTCTGCACAAGTTTTGAGCTAACCATGCAGGAATTCGAGCGAAAACGGAGTCAAAACGGAGAAGCCAAGTGAAGCTGAGCAGAAGTAGATATCGACCCTAGACCCAGATATCGACCTCTGGTGTAGATATCGACCTTCAACATAGATATCGACCTCAACATAGACATCAAGTGAAGCTGAGAAGAGGTAGATATCGACCCCAGACCCAGATATCGACCCCCAGTGTCGATATCGACCCCATATCGACCTCAATATAGAAATCGACCAGAGCTGAACAAGTCGAGCAGGAACAGAGACCTCGATATCGACCTCTGGTGTCGATATCGACCCGTTCTATATCGACTGGCAGTCTTCTAAGCCATTCGATATCGTGAACTGACATCGATATCGACCCCTTCCAGTCGATATCGACCACTTATTTTTGTCTCTGCATGTCTTCTGTTGCAGAGAACATCGACAGCCGAGGTCGACATCGAGCACTAAGGTCGAAATCGAGGCTTCTGATCGACGCAGACGTGAGATTTCCAAAGCTACTAGGATCCGGCTGACATGCCTCCTCGTGGATCGATCCTGACTACCCTTCCACTACAACGGGAGGAAGTCTTGTAATTATTTGCTTAGCCCAGTAGTTGGTTTACATCTATTTACATCTTTATATTTGTAATTACTTGACATATCAAGCCTCCTGCAACAACAAATTGGCGCCGTTGCCGAGGAGGCAATCAATCGCGCCCTAGTAGTCTATCTCACGTCTCTACCTAGTTTGGTTTTGCAGGTGTATGCGACGCGCTGATCGCCCACCTGAATTTAAAGGAGTAGACGACCCTGAGCGTTATTTCCATCTAAGGGCCCAAGCTCAAAGAATCATGGCGGACAACGTAAACCAGGCTGAACTTATTGAGCAACTAAGGAAGCATGTTGAAGACCTAACGACTAGAGAGGCGGCACTTAAGGAGCGTGCAGATAGGGAGGAGGAAGGTCGGAGGCAAATAGAAGCCCAAATCAATGCCCTCCCTAGGAATGCCAAGCAATATATGCACCCCGCTCTCACAGTGCCTGAATCGGCAATTCTTATCCCTGCCTCTAATTTTGAAATAAAACCTAACTTCCTTACTGAAATTAGAAGGCACCAATATGAAGGAAAACCTAACGAATGCCCTATGGCACATATTTCTACCTTCTTAGATCTTTGTGATACTATTGCTGATGGACGAAGTCTTGAATATGTCCAACTAAAAGCCTTTCGATGGTCTCTTACAAGAAAAGCATTGCAGTGGTTGGAAAGCTTAGCCCCAAGATCGCTCCGCTCCTGGAATGAAGTCAAGGACGCGTTCCTCAACAAGTTCTTTCCTCCTTCTAAGACGGCGTTGATCCGACAGAAAATCACGACTTTCAAACAAAAGCCTGGTGAGGCTCTAGCGACTGTTTGGGAAAGGTTCAAGGACCTGCTATGATCATGCCCGACGCATGGCCAACCACCGTATCTAATTCAGGAGATCATATATAATGCTCTTGACGCTGCAACTAAAGAGAGGATCAACACCTACACCTCCTATGGCTACCTTGAACTCGCCCCACAAGAGGCTTGGGAGACCATAGAGAGGTTGGTGGAGTTCGACAACACATATGGGACTCCTGAGGCTTCTGACACATCATCATCGAGGCCTGCCCCATCTATGCCCTTATATGAACCCTCCAATGTAATCGATCCGGATGTAAAGGAGCAATTTCATAGAGATCAACTTAGAAAGCTCCAAAATCAAGTAAGGTTCCTTTCAGTGAACCAGGATTGCATTGAATGTGGATCGCAGCGACATACCATCGTCGAGTGCCCCCATGCCGAACAAGTACACCTAGTGGAGACTCACCAAGAGGCGCGCTATATGAGGGGTCCCAATCACCAATATTGGGGAGACCAAAGGTTCCATCAACCACAAAGGAACCCGATTAACCCTGGGCACCCGGAGAGAGACCAAAAGAAGGATGATCTTCAACTAGTACTGGATGAAATCAGGCGGAATCAGGCTAAGAATGATCAATCCAACAATGCCATCCATTCTCAACTCAATCACCTTACCACAAGGATTGGGGAGATGGATATTTGGAAGAAGAACGTAGAGACCCAACTGTGTCAATTGGCAGCACAAATCCTTAGACCGTCCGGAACACTCCCTGGGCAACCCACTACAAATCCTAAGGGACAATCCGGGACGGGCCATGTCGCAGCCATGCAATTGAGGAGTGGCACCAAAGTACAAAAACCACGAACGGAATCGGAGAAAGCAGCAGATCCAGTCGACATCGACAGACCAGTCGATGTCGAGGATGAGGTCGATATCGACCCCCATGTCAACCCACAGGTCGATATCGAGGCCACTGCAGAGCCATCAGAGCCCCAACAGAGGTCGAAATCGACCATCCCAGTCGATATCGACCCCATTCCAGTCGATGTCGATGTCCAGCAGGCCCCTCCGACCACCGTTTTGGCCCCTCCACCAAAGAAGACGTTGTCATTCCCTTCCAAAGCATTGGAGGATCCAACCAAAGGTAAGTTTAGGCGCTTTGTAAAAATACTTCAAGGACTTAATGTTACTATCCCTCTTACAGAAGCCCTAAGCGAGATGCCTGCCTATGTGCGATTCCCTGAGAAGAAGAGTGATCCAGGGAAGTTTGCAATCACCGTGGGACTTGGCCAACATCGTTATAAAGCCCTATGTGACCTAGGGGCAAGTGTAAGTCTCATGCCTCTCTCTATTTGGCAAAAGGTGAACATTGGCGCCCTTGAACCTGTGGACATGAAACTTTATATGGCTGACAACTCATTCGTCAGACCCACAGGTATAGTTGATGACGTTCCGGTAAAGGTAGGTAAGTTCTTTGTGCCTACTGATTTCATTGTATTGGAGATGCCTGAAGATCCTATAGTGCCTATTATCCTTGGTAGGCCTTTCTTAGCTACTGCAGATGCCAATATCAATGTACGTCGAGGGTTACTAACCTTTACTATAGGGAACGAAGTGATAGAATTCTCTTTCAACCCAACCATGAGCGAAACCAAGCACCTGGAGCAAGTAGTCCTCTCGCCAACTAAGGAGAAGCTTAGAAAATTATTGTTGGCAAGGACAGAAACAGCAAGCAGGGTCGACATCGACTGGAACCAGTCGATATCGACTAAAAACATCGAAATCGACCCCCCTTGGTCGAAATCAAGTATGCCAGATCGTTGCCAGGAGCTTAAGTATGGGGTCACAGAGGTCGATATCGACCCTCACATATCGATATCGACCACAGCACTCGAAATCGACCCTCCTTGGTCGACATCGACCTCCCCTCAGCCCGAAGATTTCTGTTTTGGGCCCAAACAGGTAAGCCCAGCTCCATGGTTTGCCTATATTGCAAAAGTTAGGTCAAGAAAGAGAAGGAAAGCGCCCAAAGAAGAACCTAATGATGAAGAAGCCTTGGTCGCCGAACTTAGATGCTATCAAAAGGACCTAGATGATCCAGGAGAAGGCTCACGCTCGAAGGGCCCTTACATAAAAGGTTCGTGAAGAATTGACGGAGAAGTCGGCCTAGCGACTCAAAAATCAAGGGCATGTACATAAAACTTTTAAATTTTGCATAGATGGTTTTTAAGGATTTAACTTTTGGCTTTTTGAACTTATAAAACTGAGATAATTCGTGCTTTATCTATATTCCTAACAAATATTTCAGGTTATCAAGCAAAAGGGACGACGAAGAAGAAAAGAAGCTTCTGCAGAGGCAGTCGAAATCGACCAGGCCAGTCGAAATCGACCCCCCCAGGGTCAAGCCACCTCCTGGAGTCGACATCGAGGACTCAGGAGCGAAAAAGAGAGGTCGATATCGACCATAATACTCGATATCGACCCCAACCTAGCAGCCCTCGTCTTCACTTTCTTCCTCGACTTCGACAGATGCAGTCGACATCGACCTCTGACCTAGATATCGACTTCTGGCATCGACCTAACCTGAAATCGACCTAGATCCGTAGGTTGCGCTGTGAGTTTCTCTCTACCCTTGTTCTTCTTTTTAATACAGTGAGGACACTTTATATTTTAAGTATGGGGGGGGGGGGAAGACATGTTTTATGGTCTGAACTTGGTTTTCTCCTTCGCATTGCATTCATGTTTAAATTTTCGTTTTTAGTTTTACTTTTATAAAATGTCAAAAAGAATCCAAAAAATAGAAAAATGTCAAAAATACAAAAAAAAATGCATGTTTATTTTTAAGTTTGTTTTTTACCCTACTTAGATGCCCTATGATGAAAACTCAATAGCTGACTTGATCATGTAAATCCTATGACATATTTGGATGGTTTATGCTAAGTCTTTAAAATTTTTATGTAGATTGTGAACTTGTGATGAAATTGAGCACATATGATCCTAGGCTAAAAGGCAAATTCAACAAAAATTGTCCTTGTGAGAATTTTGACCTATAGGGAGAACATCAAAAATCCCTCCGCTTTCTTGAGTGAATTTACTCTTCCTATGCATCTCAAATGTTGTGATAGTTATTCAAAACCAATGCATATATATGTTTATGTTTACGAGAATTAAATGATGGAGGCATCTTTTAAGCCATTTTTATCCTCTCTTTACCTACCCTGCATTATCCCTGCTTGAAGCCAGAACATTAGCCTGAGCCTGAATTGCAAACTCCACAAAATTATCCCTAGCCGAATTAAGCCTGACCCCCATTTGGGAATTGAGACTTAGATTGGTTGGACTAATGCCTTGTGGAAAGAAAAGAGCATAATGTCCAGTTTTGAGCAAGGAAATTATAGGATGGCACATATTTACATTTTGTCATATTTTGTAAAAGGGTTTATGGCTCAACGTATAAATGCACATATTTACTTATTTCTTTCGAAAAGAAAAAAAGATCCAAAAAAATAAATAAATAAAGATATCTATATATAGTGCATGAGCCAAAATCCTTAAGTCTTTTATTCATACAAATGTTATATTTTTTAGAGGTATATTAAAACTTGGAAGAAGGGTTGATGGAATGCATCTTTAGAGCATATTATGAAGAGTTATGGTTTGGGTATTGCAAGTGTTGAGATTTAGGAGTCTTGATTCCCGAATTATAAAAGCACCACATAGCCAAATAATTCCATACCCTTTATTTCATACCAAGCCCCATTACAACCCCGCCGAATGGAGTCTTCTTTGAAGTCTTCCATTGAGCGAAAGTCCTCCTGATGATTCTTATTGCATTTTCATAATTGGTTGCGAAGTGGATTATTATAAATTGAAATGTTTATGAGACTGTATATGGAATTGAGTTGAGAATTGATCTTCATAGCCTAAACACATGAGAGTTGAGTGCAAACACATTATCCCTGTGAGGTTGGATCAAAATTGCATATGCCTATGGATCGTCAAAATATGTGCTATGACGTTAAATTCACTTGCTTTGCTTTGCTTCCGCTTATGATGTTACTTTTGACAAGGGCGAAGACTTGAAGGGTGTGTTGTAGGTGTTGGTTATTGCTTGGTTATTGCTTGAGGACAAGCAAGTCTAAGTATGGGGTGTTTTGATGTACATATTTGTACCTTTGTTTATTGCATCTTTTGACTTCATATTTCATTCGATTTCCAAAGAAAAGCTTCAAAAGAATATAAACTTCTGTAAGAATGGGCTAAAATACAAGAAATAGGGTCTGCACAAGTTTTGAGCTAACCATGCAGGAATTCGAGCGAAAACGGAGTCAAAACGGAGAAGCCAAGTGAAGCTGAGCAGAGGTAAATATCGACCATAGACCCAAATATCGACCTCTGGTGTAGATATCGACCTTCAACATAGATATCGAGCTCAACATAGAAATCAAGTGAAGCTGAGAAGAGGTAGATATCGACCCTAGACCCAGATATCGACCCCTAGTGTCGATATCGACCCCATATCGACCTCAACATAGAAATCGACCAGAGCTGAACAAGTCGAGCAGGAACAGAGACCTTGATATCGACCTCTGGTGTCGATATCGACCCCTTATCTCGACAGAAGATAGACACGATTTCGAATGCGGATTGGAACTATATCTTCAAAGAGGCACGAAATTATCTCATACTTTCAAGATAGATGGCAGCTGAAGTTTTATTTATCTTTTACCTTTAAGTTATTTAAGTTTTTATCAAAATAAAAGACCTATCCTAATTGTTCGGATAGAGTTATTAGTTTAGATAGGAGTTACAATCCTTGGATAGCAAGGATTAGTAGCCTATAAATAAAGCCCTAAGGGCTTATTTGTTAGAGGATCCTAGAACAAATAATCTTTCAACAAGCAAGTAATACCAACAATAGAGTTAGAGTTAGATAGAGGTTTTAGGGTTTGACGTTTGCGAATGTTGACGTTGAGTTGTAAAGCTTCGAAGTTTATTTTAATGCAAGTTTCTTCCTTTCAATTGACGATGAGTTCCATGATGAGAAGCGAGTAGTTCCCCAAAGCTCTTAGGGTCGGGGTGAGCCCGACGTTAGCCATGCACGCTTCAGGTAAGTATTTGATGTCGATATCGTTTTGTCTATCTCTCCTCCTACGATTCTATGTTTAGTCCTAATCGAAAGAAAAGGGATTCATTCTAACAACTTGAGTTATAAACATAAAATTAGTAGAGACAATTAGGTTTATTTGTAAGAATAATCCTAAGAGTTGGTGTACGGCGAAAGCTTGTCCCTCGGGAGAAATAGCGCAATTGTCCGTCTTATTTATCTTATCGCATGCATTGGTTAACGTTGTGGTAAACCCTAATCCTAGGAGTTGTTTTTCACATATTTTATACACATAAAAACCCACTGTTATTTCTGTTCATCCCTTCTCATCCATTCTTAAATTTTCGGCCTTTCTTTGCCGACGAAGAACTAACCCACTGCAGGGAGACATCGATATCGACCCCTAGCATCGATATCGACCACTGAGTTCGTCGACAGTTTTCTGAGTCGACGACGAACATCGCTGCGGAGTTTTGCTGACATCGATATCGACCCCCTTGTGTCGAAATCGACCCTTCTGTATCGACTGGCAGTCTTCTGAGCCAGTTGATATCGTGAACTGACATCGATATCGACCCCTTCCAGTCGATATCGACCACTTGTTTTTGTCTCTGCTGGTCTTCTGTTGCAGAGAACATCGACAGCCGAGGTCGACATCGAGCACCAAGGTCGAAATCGAGGCTTCTGATCGACGCAGACGTGAGATTTCCAAAGCTACTAGGATCCCGCTGACACGCCTCCTCGTGGATCGATCCTGACTACCCTTCCACTACAACGGGAGGAAGTCTTGTAATTATTTGCTTAGCCCAGGAGTTGGTTTACATCTATTTACATCTTTATATTTGTAATTACTTGACATATCAAGCCTCCTGTAACAACAACCCACTGCCTTAGAAGCAAATTTGCCCCCGACCGTAGGTGCAAGTCGGCAAGTGGCTTCTCCCCCCAAGGTTACACAGCACACCCTCGTAGTTGTGCACTCGAAATAAGAGTTTGGAATCACGAAAGACTTTGCTCAGAACTAAGGTGAAAGAGAGAGATGGTTTTCTGTGTATGAAATGATGAAGGAGACGTCTGGTTTTTTTAAGGAGAAAGAAGACGCTCCTCAATCAGTAGTGCAAGCGAGAATCTCGGAACAGTTACAAAGCTCCGCATTCAAAACGTGACGGAAATCATGGAGCAGTTACAACGGAGGATTAAATACGAGAATTAATTCGAAAAACAAAAGGATAAGTCACAGTAATCTCAAAAGCTACTTTGTGACTTATCTGGCCCAAATGAATAAAACGTGACCCAAAAACAGACCGCACCACACCGCGCATGTGTCACGAACACGGACCGACGGTGGTGCACGCGTGTGAGACTCCACTTCCATCACTCAAACCATGGTTGGATATGAGACACTTTTAAATCAACCCCTCATGTCCCTAGAAATCAATGTGGGACAAAACTTTTCACCTTCCCTCAAATTCAAGCATTTACTCCAACATGAGGTTGCCGCGCCTACTACAACATAATAAAAATGCTCAGTGTAAGAACAGTGAGTTGGAGACGGGGCCTCGATCCCGGATTTGTTTACACATACCCACGCCTTTCACAACTGAACCAACCATATACTCTTGCAATTAAATGCATCAATTAAATATTAGTACTGTTATCCTCAAAATCGATTAAGACTATAACTATAATTAAAATGTTCTCACATAATTTTATCAATTACACATTAATTGACATGTTAATATATATTTTGCCCTAAAGAATTCACATTTTTATAATTTAAATTTTTTATTTGAAAAATTATAATAAATATATTAAAGTAAAATATTTAATTTAAAAGGAAAGTTTGTACAAAACTCTGAACCACTTGGTATAAAAACCCTGAACCACTTGTTTTTACAACTCTGAACCACTTGGTACAAAACTCTGAACCACTTGGTATAAAAATCCTGAACCACTTAGTATAAAACCCTAAACCACTTGGTGTTAAAACCCTGAACCACTTAGTATAAAACTCTAAACAACTTGGCATTAAAACCCTGAACCACTTGGTGTAAAATTTTCATTCTTATTTTATTTTCTTTCAATGTTTAATTTTTAATTACTTATTTGTTTTTAATTATTTATTTCATGATTCAATACTATAAAGAAGTGGTTCATGAACCTATAAAGAAGTGGTTCATTGAGCTATAAATAAGTGGTTCATGAAGCTTTAAAGAAGTGGTTCATGAAGCTTTAAAGAAGTGGTTCAACCCTTTTAGTCACTGAACCACTCTCTATTTAGTCACTAAACCACTCTCTATTTAGTCACTGAACCAATATCTATTGAGCCACTTAACCACTATTTATTTAGTACTAAACCAATCTCTATTTAGTTAATGAACCACTCTCTATTTAGTCACTAAACCAATATCTATTTAGTCACTGAACCACTCTCTATTTTGTCACGGAACCAATCTCTATTTAGTCACTGAAGCAATCTCTATTTAGTCACTGAACCACTCTCTATTTAGTCACTGAACCACTCTCTATTGAGTCACTGAACCACTCTCCATTTAGTCATTGAACCACTCTTTATTTAGTACTGAACCACTCTCTATTTATAATATATATATATATATATATATATATATATATATATATATAATGATTACTTCGAATTAAAAGAAGTAAACACTGACATTTTCGTGGTCCATATGCCTAAGAAGCTTGATCTCTCGGAGCGTTCTCTTTGCATCCACTTTATTATCAAAAGTGTTAGCTATCTTCTTTATCGCAACATGCTCGTTGGTCTCCGAATTCAAGGACGAGCTGATTCAAATTGAAACAAGAAAGAGCCAAAAAATCAATCGCACAAGCACCAGCAAACCTGAAAGACAGAGAAATCAAAGCTATAGACAATGCCATAAGCGCCCTTGCCAATTGGCATGATTGGAGGCTTATACTTGGCAGTGACCTCGAAGAAGGGCCGTCCAATCGAATTCAGGGGCCTTGTGCGAAATAAAAAATGGAGCCCTAATAACAAAATAATATTTCCATAAAATTAAAATAAAGTACTAAAATCTGTCCAGCAGATCATAATACAAAGAAAATTTCTAAAAACTCATAAAATAAAAATAATACATTCACTTAAAAAGCAACAATCTTCTAACATTGTTTGAAATGAAATCTTCAATCAACTCCTCATAATCAATTAGATCCAGCAGATTACTCTCAATGGCTAACAAAGATAGTCCGTTTAGCCTTTCTTGTGTCATTGTAGAACGTAGATAAGTCTTCACCAACATCAACTTTGAGAAGCTTCTTTCTGCAGATGCAACCGTCACTGAAATAGTCAACAAAATTCGATAGACAATAACTGCATTAGGAAAACAATCAACCTTCTTCAAATGCTATAAAATATCAATTGGTTGCATCATTTCATAGGGTAGGAAATTTGACAGTAACTTTAGTTCCACATACAATTCATTTCCATCAATATCACAATGTTCATGCTTCTTAAGTGCAACTTCTAGAAGATTACAAGAGGATTTCAAGCATACATCATCCAATGAACGCAACTTATGAGAAGTAAACAAGAAACCAAACACATTTTCAAATCCTTCATATTGTTCAAATCTGCGAGTGAGTGAAGCAATTGCTTGATCAACAATATATAAGAAATATTTAACCCTAAATGATTCTTGAGCAGATTGTGGAGCAGCTTCAAACACATCATTCACACATTCATCAAAATGTTTTTTTCTTCTAATTTCACGCCTAACAGGAAATGTAGGATTAATATTACTTTGTATGGCAATTTCCGTGGCGATTTTTAAGGCATTCAGAAATCCAGTTTCTCTATAGCTTTCAAAATACGAAATCAGCCCCTTGACCTTCTCAATGGCAACATCAATAAGGATATCCTTTGATTGTAAAGTTTTACTTACTAAATTAATTGCATAGAGTATTTCATACCAAATGACAATTGACACCAAAAACTCAAAATCACCAAGCTCATTGTGTGCTAATGATCTAGCTTCACTTCTTATTTTCGAATCATTATCATTATCCGATACTTCAACTAAAGCTTCTCTTATTTCTGAAATTTGGAATCTTATAGCTTTAACACTATCGACACGACTTTCCCAACGAGTAGATGACAATGACTTAACAGTAAAACCTTTCACATTATCTCTAACGATTTGCCATCTCTTAGTAGAATTAGCAAATATGGTATAAATGCGTTGAATGACTCCAAAAAAATCCCTAGCTTTACCACAAGTGTTGGCCATATCACACAATGTTAGATTAAGCCTATGAGAAGCACAAGGGGTATGAAAAGCTCTAGGATTTAAATCTAAAAGTCTTTTTTGCACCCCTTGATGTTTGCCTTTCATGTTTGAACCATTATCATAACTTTGGCCTCGCACATTATCTATGTCAAGATCAAGAGATTTCAACTCATTTTGTAACACATCAAACAATCCTTGACCAATTGTATCTTTCACATCTAAAAATCCCAAAAAAGACTCTTCAATGCTAACATGATTTGAAGAGACATCCACATACCTTAATATCAAAGACATTTGTTCTTGATGACTAATATCAGGAGTACAATCAAGAATAACCGAGAAATACTTTGCTTTTTTTATTTTCTTAATGATTTCAGATTTGACGGTAGATGCAAGCAATAAAATTAACTCATTTTGAATTCTATGACCAAGGTAATGAAAATGTATCTCCTCGTTCTTTATACGTTAAACATGCTCTTGGATAATCGGGTCAAACTCAGCCAACATTTCAATCAAGCCTAAAAAGTTCCCATTGTTATTTTGATACAATCTCCCATTTGTACCACGAAAAGCAAGACTATATTTTGCAAGAAATTTCACAACAGAAATTATTCTTTTCAAAACTTTCTTCCAATGAGTTTTTTCTTTCTCAAGTTGGTTTAGAGCCACTTTATCTATAGTTTTATTCTTTTGGAGTCTTCTACGCAAATCATACCAATTGGCCATATTATTAATGTGTTCGACACTTGCTTCATGATCTCTAAGTCTACTACTAAGATGTGCCCAATCTGCAAAACCTTCATTCACTAGCTGACCTCTTCCACATCCCTTCTTAAATATTTTACAGCAAAAGCAAAACAACTTATCAACTTCTTTGGAATACACAAGCCAATCTCTATCAAGCTTTTCTCCATTTGATAAAACTCTAACAAAACATGTGTATGTAAACCGTCTACCAAATTTATCTTTAGGGCCCTTTTGAATAGACAAGTCTTTTTTAGGACCCTTTATAACCAAAACATCAATCGATTTAGAATCTAAGGCATCCCAATTTCGTGGGTCAAATATATCAAACTTAGGGAAAACATCATCAAAGTCATCAATGTCACTAACATGTATAGGATTATAAGGATCAATATCATTAAGATCATCATCAACATCAACGACATCAGTAGGGACATGATCAGCAGCAAGATTAACATGAGTAACAACATCAGTAGCAACATGATCAGCAATAACATCAACAACATCAGTAGGGACATGATCAACAGCAAGATTAACATGAGTAACAACATCAATAGCAAAATGTTCAGCAGCAATATCAACAACATCAGTAGGAGCATGTTCAACAACAAGATTAACATGAGTATCAACATTAAGATGATCACTAGCAATCTGATTTTCAGGAAGAACTCGTGTTTTTTTACAACAAATTTATCTAAAGCTCCTCTTTGAGATTGGATTAACTCCTCTTTTCTTTTTTGTTGCTTACGTTTTTCACACCCGGAATCATATTTTCTAATTCTCGATGACATGAGTAAAAACTAAGAATATTGAAACAAAGACACTTAATAAAGATTAATTGATAACATTAGTGAGAAGGAGCAAAACAACCTGGCAAGGCACTGGCAAACCTTTTGAGTTTTTTTTAGTTCCTCCAGTGTCTCTCCACTTCCTGGTTGCCACCTTTCTGGAATCAAGAAAGGATGAATTCATAAATCATTAGTGAATAAGAAATCCACAAAATTCAAAATAAAACATCCCTAAATTCAACCGGCGAACCCTAATTCCTTTAAAATTTTCAAAATCCATCTCCACCCTTAAATTAAGCCTTGTAATTTTGTAAATATGGAATTTATATCCAAAACAACTAAAATCCATAAGAAAAAACCTAAAATTCATCATCTAAAATCAAATATAGATGAAAAATTAGTCAAATCTTAAATTCACCCTTACCTTTCTTTTTGGGGACGATGGAGATTGGAGGAGTTCAATAAACAACAAGTACCGCTAAATCGAAACCGATGATGATGACTGACGATTCGAAACCGGAGGATGGAGGAATGAAATTGCCAAATTGGAGTGGGGCTAATTGAGACAGTGTGAGGGATTTCTGAGAATTGGGAGGAGGAATTTAAATCACAAGATGGAGGCATAATTAGGAGTTCAAAGCGTGCAATGAAGAAAATTAATTGAATGCTTGTGAAGAGGACAATCAGACGATTGAAGATGGAGAGAGGCGGGGCGTGCAAATTGCGAAGAAGACGAAGCATCGCAGTCGCGCTTTGTCTGGGAACTAGGCCGCTTTACATTAATGAGCCGGTTAAAAAAATCTATATATATATATTAAAATATATATGGGGCCCTTCAGATTTGGGGGCCCTGTTCCGTTGGGCTCTTTGCACAGCCCAATGGACGGGCCTGCCTCGAAGATGTTACCGAAGATGTTGTATTGGATAAATCGGCTGCCATGGCTGAGCGTGGCAGGGATATTGATCTGATGCGGTTATTGCTGCTGCTGTTACGGCGGCGGCGGCTGCTGCGAAGGATCGGAGGGAAGGGCAGCTTCGGCCATGTCGGTGTTGGAGATTTAGGCGGCATCATCCATAGCTTGCGGAAGGAAGGTAGGTGGCTGCATCTTCCGTTGAGGAATCGCCATTATCGACTGTGACAATCGATTCCGACCGTCGAGCTCGCTCCGAATTATGGCGCTCGTGTTGAATTCCTCGAAAGCGAGCTCCGAATTCTCATGGTGGAGGGAGCTAGGCAGAAGAGGAGGCTAAGAAGGAGAAAGCCAGATTGATTAGAAAGGAAAGCGCGTGAGTGATTAAAATTTTAGATCTATTTTAGCCAATCAGAGTGCTTCTTTCCTTCTTACTGGGATGAATTCTTCTCATCTGAACTCTCCCCTATATATATATATATATATATATATATATATATATATATATATATATATATATATATATATATATATATATATATATATATACGGTTTTTCTATCCTATACCCTAAATTGGGAAAGATTCCCTACCAAAAAGGCAAGCGACCCTAGGAATCTAAATTAAAAGAAAAGCTAAATTAATTAAAATTTAAAAAACATTTCCCAATTTAGGGTATTATCCTATGCCCTTGGGGCATAAGATAGAAAAATCGATATATATATACATATACATATATATATATATATATATATATATATATATATATATATATATATATATATATATATATATATAGACACACACATATAGGGTGAGTTCAGGTGAGAAGCACCCCTTACGGTGAGAAGGAAAGAAGTGACCTGATTGGTTAAATTTATTAAAATAAGAATTAAAAAAAATTGGGACAGATTTTAGCTCACGCGCTTACTTTTATCACCCTTTATTTTGGGTCTCTTTTAGATCTTCTAGATCCCACTTGACTTCCATGAAGATCCTTCCTTCTTTTCCCTTCTCAACCCTGCTCCCTTCTCCCGCCGTAGCCATCCACCGGTCAGGCGCTACCGTCGCCGATTTCGAGCTCCGAAACTTTCCGTTCTCTCCCTCCCTCGGCCACGACGACGACTTCCCCCAGATCTGCAGATCCGCCTTCGGCCAACACCAAGATTCTCGGCCAAGTACCATTCTTCATGGAGAACTCGTCGGCGATTTGAAAAGCCTTGGTGCCAAATAGGTAAACGATGAGAACAGAGGGATGGGATCGGGAGATGGCAAAGCAGAGGAGATGGAAGATAGAGCGTACCATGCAGGAGAGCTGTCGGAAGATTGTAGCATCGAGGATGGCAGAATCGGAAGGCGGAGCGGCGGTCGGATATGGTGAGGCAACAAAGACGGTGGCTTGATTCGACCGACCCTTCCAATTCCGGTGGTCTAATCGATCCTTATCAATCTGTTCTATATATAAATTTTGATGTTTGATCGATCTGTTCACTTCGTTTGACTGTATTGTGCAAGTGCGATAATGGATATTATTACAAATTCATACTGTACGTTTCAGTAATAGATGACCTTTATTTTTTTAATGAGTTTTTCAAATACTAAAAACAATATATATAAAATAATAAAATTTTACTATAATAATTTTATTGAACATATGGTTTAGACTCATAGAAAATGAATAACCAAGTAGTTTAGGGTTTTTAATACCAAGTGGTTCAGGATTTTTATACTAATTGGTTTAGGGTTTTTAATACCAAGTGATTCATGGTTTTTATACCAAGTGGTTCAAGATTTTTAAACCAAGTGGTTCTGGGTTTTTTTAACCAAGTGGTTAAGCACATATAAATAGAAGTGGTTCACGAAATAAATAGTATTGGTTCATAAACCATTTTATTTAAATAAATAAATAAATAAATAAAAATTAAGCATTAAAAGAAAATAAAAAAGAATGAAAACTTTATGAACAACTTCTTTATAACTTCATGAATCAATTGATAACTTCATGAACCACTTCTTTATAAATTCATGAACCATTTCTTTATAGTTCAATGAACCACTTCCTTACAGGTTCATGAACCACTTCTTTATAAGTTCATTAACCACTTCTTTATAGGTCCATGAACCACTTCTTGATAGCTTCATAAACTATGTCTTTATAGCTTTATGAACCACTTCTTGTTACCTTCATAAACCACTTATTTGTAAAGACTGAAAATATTATTATATTATTATTTTGAGTAAATAAATTATTATTTTATTCAATCGGTAAAAAATGGGAGAAAACCCGTCCTCGAGCGTAAGTTTTGATTTTAAAGTCATTCCGACATCGTTTTAGAATTTAGATTTTTTTCTTTACGGAATTTACTTTTGCTTTCGAGTTGCGAGTATTGATAAATTAATTTGATTCCGATAATGATTTAATAATTCGATTTAAATTGTCGAGCGTTGGGATTAGTGGGTTTCGAGCTTTGAATTTCGGGAATCTTTGCCTTTTATTTTGGTGACCACTCTTATTTATCTTCTTTTCTCTTTTTCTCTATTCTCTCTCTCTCTCTCTCTCTCTCTCTCTCTCATTGCCAGCCCAGCACTCCCTTTGTCTTCTTCTCCATTGTGTGCAACGAACCCACGCCGAGAGCACAACTCTACTTTCCCCTATAGAATAGGCAGCCCTCTTGAACCCTAAATCACCCACAATCGAACCCTCTCTACTCTCCTCATTGCACTCTCTCAAACCCCCAGAAAATTCCCCAAAACTCAGCTCAAAAGAGCCCCTTTTCCACTTGTTTTGCCGAGCTGCGACATCACCTTGCACCACCTTCTTCACCCCTCCATTCCTCTCGTTTTCATTCAATCCCCCACCACCCGCTAGCCGACATCGCAATCGACCGCCCCAGGAGCCCAGAAGGGGCATCGGAAGGCCGTCGGATCCACCAGCGCCGCCGAGAAAGCTCCTACCCTCTGTTTCGTTCGAACGCGGTAATCCTTTTTGGTTTTCACTTCTTTGCTTCAATGCCTCAAAAAGGTGCCCTTTTACTCATTCTTCTTCCTCTCTACGCCACGAAGGACCATTTCTGACCTCGAATAAGCCACCGTCGGAGCCGCGAGACACCATCCCCTCCCCTGTTTTGTCCTTAAGGTCGGTCTTGCTCTCGTTTCATTTTTCGACTTAGAAACCGCGTAAAGATCCTCTTTTATGACTTATTCTATCCATCCCAGGCCCCTCGGAGCTTCCTCCATCCTCGTTGAGCTCGGAATCAACCATCGAAGCCCCGGAGTTGTGTTCGGAGTTGCTCGGTAATCTCCCTCTTTCTCCTCCTCTCTTGCTCGCATTTGATTCCCTTTGTGTTGGTATTGGTCGAGGAAGCTTTCTGGTCACCTGGGTTTAGGTCGGGATGGGAGAGGAGCGAGGCAACTCCAGCGAAGATTCCTGTTTCTTCGCTCTTTCGGATTTGGTTTCAGGGGATTGGGCGCCTGAAGGAGACGGGTTCGGCCCCTATCCCGGTTCGGCTTCTTTTCTTTCTATTGGCTGGTCCACCCTTTTTAACCGTATCACTAATAAGCTGATTTGGGCATGCGGGTACGGGCTCGGGTTTGGGCTTGGAAATCCGGGTCATGAGTCTGTGTTTGGGTTGGGCTGCTTGGTGTTGGGTTGGGTGTTTGTTTAAGAAAATTCTGTTATTTTATGGGTTGTTGTTGTTATTTCTAGTTGTTTATTATATGTAGGTGTTATATATATGTTACTTTATATGGTATGTTATATACTTATATTATATGTGCAGTACTTAATTGTTAGTTTATTATTAATATTAGTATTATTATCTTATGTTATTCTGTTTTGTCAAATATATATATATATATATATATATATATATATATATATATTTTCTGAAAATATATTCTAGATATACTATAATGGTTTTAAAGTAATATTATTTGAGATGTGTTACTAGATGATGTTTCATAAAGTGATTTATTTATTGACTTATAAATTTGGGCTATTAAAATGGATTGATTTTGGTAGTTTTACTATATGTAAATATTGTTCGGAGTGTGTTATATTATATATGTTTTATAAATTGTTTTAGAAATGATTTATTGATTTTGATAAGGTTTTGGAATAAAATGCTGGAATGATGTCTATAATATGATTTTGAGAAATTGGTTTTAATGCTTAAATGTTTAATGTCTGGATTTGGATAAGCGATTTTAAAAGTATTGTTTGATTCTCTAATTTAAGTTCCATGAGAGATTGTTTTGGAAATGAGATGAGATGAACATGAAATGATACATGAATTGTGATGAGATAAGATGGAATAATCCGAATTAAGATATAACATCGAACTGGCCAGTCTCTGCACTATCGGAAAGGGGTGCAGAGGTAGGAGAAGGATATGCCACTTGGTATTCTTTGGGCGCCTTTACAGTTCTTTTCCGCACATTATAATTTAGGGACATGTTAGTATGATTTAATTTCCGCATTGCATCGAAGCATCTTTATTATAGCGTATGTGTATATTTGCTTGCGGGACAGAGTGCGTTGGGGTCTCGGTCTGATCCCGCTCGCACAACTTGTTTTTAGGTATGATTCCTCCCTGTCTCTATGGCGTGGGAAAATCCCCCCGAGCGATTGCAAAGAACCTACCTAACTCTGCTACTTTGGCTATACGAGTTCAGAATATGTGTTTTGGTTTTGACCTGGCCCCGTCGTGACATTTGTATCTAAAGTTTGCTTCCGCTTTACCTTTATTTGAATTGAATTTCCGCGACTTTGATTTCTTGAGTTTCGAAATCCCCGCTTGAAATACTGATGTTTAGAGGTTTGAAACCTCGACCCGTACCTGAATTGCAACATCCGAACGAAGGTATCCAACCTTCGAAACGTATCCCGGATATTTATATCCGGGCCGTTACATTCTTTATAGGTTCATGAACCATTTCTTTGTAGGTTCATGTACCACTTTTTAATAACTTCTCTTTATTATACCAAGTGGTTCATGGAATTTATTTTAGTGGTTCGTGAAATAAAGAGTAATTGTTCATGAAATAAATAGTATTGGTTCATGAAATAAATAGTATTGGTTCATGAACCATTTTATTTTCAAAACTAATAAACAAATTATTAAAAAACATTAAAATAAGACAAAATAGAAGTGGTTCAGGAAAGAGTATTGGTTCATGAAATAAATAATTAAAAATAAATAATTAATTAAAAAATAAACAATAAAAGAAAATAAACGAAAAGTGAAACTTATACAATTATTAAATAGTAGTGGTTCATGAAATAAATTCTAGTGGTTCATGAAATAAAGAGTGGTGGTTCATCAAATATTGGTAACAAATATATACATATAATTTCATTTTCAGTGAAATATTTGATTTAATATATTTACTCGTTTTTTTAAAATGAAAATCTGTAATTATAAAATTGTGCAATTTTTAGGGTGAAATATAAATTAGATGATAATATTTTATTTACTATTTGGGAAAAAATATAAATTATAAGCGGTAAGTCAATTTTTAGGTAAATAAAACCCTTTAATAAATAGAGTAAAGTAATTCAATTCTAGTGGTTCAGGGGTTTTATACCAAGTGGTTCAGTATTTTAATACCAAGTGGTTTAGGGTTTTAAAAGAGCTGAACCACTATGAGTAAAAGGGCTGAACCACTGTAAGTAAAAGGGCAGAACCACAAACAGTGAAAGGCTGAACCACTGAGAGTAAAAGGGCTAAATCATTGAGAGTAAAAGGACTAAACCACTAAGAGTAAAAGGGTTGAACCACTAAGGCTGTGTTTGGTAGTAGGTGGAGGTTATGGGGTTGGAGATTATGGAGTTGGAGGTTGTGGAGTTGGAGGTGTGGAAGGTGGAGTTTATTTTTTTTAAACTCCTGATTGGGGGTGTTTGGTGATTGTAAGGTTTGTAAATGGGTTTTGAGATGAAAATGTCTAACATACCCCTACCCCTACCCTTTCCCCTTTCTTATACAATTGAGTTCCAAGGGGAAAAAAAAATAACACAACAAAATAACCTCCCAAAGCTTGCCCCCCAAGCTTTTTTTGGGCAAATTTAACCCCTCAAAACCTCCACCTTAAACTCCATCTTAAAACACAAACCACTTGCCAAACACATAGAGTTGCAGGTTTTTTTTTTTACCTCCAACCCCTCCAAAAAAATCTCTTACCAAACACACTCTAAGAGTAAAAGGGCTGAACCACTGTAAGTAAAAGGGCTGAACCACTGTAAGTAAAAGGGCTGAACCACTAAGAGTAAAAAGGCTGAACCACTGAGAGTAAAAGGGTTGAACCACACGAATAAAAGGGCTAAACCACTAAGAGTAAAAGGCCTGAACCTTATGAACCACTTAGTGGTTCATGAAATGAATTCTAGTGGTTTATGAAATAAAGAGTAGTGGTTCATCAAGCAAATATTATTCGTTCATGAAATAAATAGTATTGGTTCATGAACCATTTTATTTTAAAAAATAAATAAAAAAATTATTAAAAAAATAAACATTAAAAGAAAATAACAGAGTTGTGGTCCATGAAAAAATATTGGTTCATGAAATAAACAGTAGTAGTTCATCAAATAAAGAGTATTGGTTCATTGAATAAATAATTAAAAATAAATAAATAATTACAAATTAAAATTATAAAAAATAAAAGAAGAATGAAAATTTTAGAATTATTATAAAGTAGTGGTTCATAAAATTTATTCTAGTGGTTTATGAAATAAAGAGTAGTTGTTCATCAAACAAATAGTATTGGTTCATGAAATAAATATCATTGGTTTATGAACCATTTTATTTCAAAAACAAAAAAATAAATTATTAAGAAAATAAACATTAAAAGAAAATAAAAGAGTATTGATTCATGAAAAATATTGGTTAATGAAATAAAGAGTAGTAGTTCATCAAATAAATAGTATTGATTCATTAAATAAATAATTAAAAATAAATAAAGAGTAGTGGTTCATGAAGTAAACATTAAAAGAGAATAAAAGAGCTGAACCACTAAGAGTAAAAGGGTTGAACCACTTAGAGTAAAAGGGCTGAATAAATAATAACGATCAATTTAGCGAATAATTACTATTAACCTAGCGAATATTTGCAAAATTGACAAACATTTTTTCTATTATCTACATAGAAACTGAGAAAGGAGGAGCACAAACCTCGATATCGATCTCTGAAGGTCGAAATCGACATGATCATGTGGAGTAGAAAGCCTCCAAATCGACTGAACCTCCAGGAGCACAACAGAGCTCGATATCGACTATTGATGATCGAAATCGACCTGAGCCACAGATAGAAGAAAAGGTAAGTCGAGGTACGGATTCCTCCTGTTCCATCTCAATTAAAGATTTATCATTATTTGGAAGAGGTTTGCCTTGGCATGTGCGCTTATGTAGGGTATCCGATGATGATTCGAGCCAATATGAAGTAGGAGATAAAGTTTATGTCACCAAATCAAAAGATCATTGGTTCCCTACTAGATTGAAAGACAGGAGGATGGGACCATTCACGGTAAATCAAATCCATCCAGGCGGAATACAGCTGAGAGACAAGAAAGGAGTTCTATTTGAGGCCCAAGCCACCTGGGCTCTGCAAATGCCGCCTTGAGCGCAAAGGAAGAAGTCGGCCTAGTGACTTTAAAGTCTAGAGCTTGTAACAAAGACATTTAGTTTTTGGTTTTGGACAGTTTTTGACTTTGCTTTGAGACTTTACATTAGACATTATTTGTTTTGGTTTTAGTTTTATTTCTAACAAGTTGCAGGAAGGAGAAAGAGTGCAAAAGACACATCGAAATCGAGTGCAAAGCTCGATATCGACCTTAAGGTCGAGTCAGACGGGGCTTGTGGTCGAGGCCGGATCACCCTGAAGCCTGAGCCAGATATCGATGAAACCAGTCGATTTAGATGTTAAAGGTCGACATCGAACATCACTGCTGACTTCTTCGACTCCTGAAATTTGTGACGTTTTAGTAAGTTTCTTTCGTAACCCTAGTTCTAATACAGTGAGGACACTGTAATCTTTAAGTATGGGGTGGGGGAAAGGCTTACTTGCATATTTTAGCATATTTTGAAGTTTTTCATAAGTTATTGCATAATTTTTACATGTTTACGCATAATCATACATAGTTAAGCACATTTATCTTTAAGCATTGCATACATAGTTTTATTTTCGAATAAAAAAATGACCCCCGTCAAAAATTGTGAAAATAAAGAAAAGAGTCATGGAAGCATAAAAAGGAACTCTGCGATGCAAAATTAGATTCATTAGAGATATAACATGAAATTGCCTAGTTAAGGGAAGTTCCAATGAAGTGCAAAAAGAGAAAAACATGAAGGAGGGTAAAAATTTGAAGTTGGTTTTGACATGTGCATGATAAGATGATGGAGGACTTTTAAATATTTCCATACATGTTCTTACAAAAGTTCATTCATATCCTAGCCTTACCTATGCATATTTGCAAAAGTCACAAGCCATATATGAGCCTTACTATCATCATTATTATTTTAAATACCTTATACCCTATTCGGGGACAAGTTTGAGAATGGATGTCATCTTAGGAGTTGTTATATGGAGTTTGTGCATATTATTATTGAAGTTGTTGGCAGGAATGAAACAATATATGAATTATGGAAAATTTAATGAGTGAGAAAAAAATCTGATCACCTCAAGAGATAAAGGTAGGTCGACCCTACTTGTTGAGATGTGAGTTCAGCGAGATGGGACACAATGTGAGGAGTCCGAAGTACTAAGTATCCGGGGCCATTCATGACACACATGTTTGTGACTCGTGAGAAGGCAGTGCTAAGGTTAGAGAGGTAACAGCATTATAAAAGAAAAAAGCATTGAGCGATGAGTGAAAGGTGAGACATTGTGAAGAGGAATGTGGAATATTTTGGAAAGAAAGTATATTTCCCCGGATTTAACACCACATAGCCAAATATTAGCCCGCCTTTAGCCTTTTACCAATCTACTTCTCTAAAGCTTGCAAAAGTCCTCTTGATTATTAATGCTATGTCGCTGAAATTGTTTTATGGATATAAACCTCCTTTTATGAGTATGATATTGCTTTATTTCACAGGCATGCATTTGGTTGACATTAGTACCTTATCGAGGATGGCAATTAATTGTAGGGACATATGAAAAATGAATCTATAATGTTGAGGGTTTACCTCCTTCCCCTGAATGACCATTAAAAGTATTGCTTGGGGACAACCAAGCTTAAGTATGGGGTGTTTGATGTGCGCGCAAATTGCCATATTTCCTATGCACATTCAAGTCCATTTTATCAATCTTTCTCATGCATATTACTGGGAAATCATGAGATTGGTGTAGTTTATGCATTATTGTCAAATATATGGGTCTGCACGAGTTTCTATGTGATTTCGCAGAAAATGAGACAGATATGGACAAATTTGGAAGAGCGGAAAAAGAACTCGAAGTCTTCTGAAGAGGTCAAAATCGACTATAAACCTCGACATCGAGTGATACAAAGCACCAGGAATCGAGCAGAGGAAGAAACAGAGCATGTCAACACAAGAAGGTCGATATCAATGTCCCATGGTCGATATCGAGTGGCGTAGATCGATGATATTGATAGAAGTCGAGTGCCAATCCGAGAAGAAGAAGGAGCGCTCGAGATAGAGTAAAAGAGAGGTCGATATCGATGTCTTAGGTCGATATCGATGTTGCCAGCAGGAGAAGTCCGACTCAGATTTTGATAGAATTCTATCCGAAGCTTGCACGTCTATCCTAAAGTCGAGATCTTCTATCTTCTATACCAGACTTCATCCTTTAGATGTTTTACCATGAAATTTTTAGTTTTTACTTTATTAAGTTTTATCTTAGAGAATAAAGATAGTTTTTCGAATCCTTGGCTAGCAAGATTTGATATCTATATCTAGAGGCCATTAGGGCTGAGTTTAATCATCCAAGCATTAAGTTTTCAATCAGTTTTTACAATATAGAACGCAGAGATTTAGGGGAGAGAGAGAGAGAGGCCGAGGGAGTTGGGTGTGAAGCGAGAGCAGAGATTTGGCTTGGTTCGGTTGTAACTTTCTCTTTAGTTAATCAAAGTAGTTTTCTTTTTCAATGATGATGATGAGTTCCACGATGAGGCCAAGGGAGTTGGGTGTGAAGTAATGTAGGGTAAGTGCATCAAAGGTATGATTTTTATGCGATTCCGTCTTCTATCCTATGCATGATCCTTTGCGAAAGTTAGAGAGATTCATTATTTACATTATTGAAGCGAAAGCCAATCATATTGTGAACTTGGATTTTTCATGAATTGGATAGTAACTCTTAGGTTTTATGCGAGAGCCTCTAATCACCTAAGTGTTAGTAACGAAAGTTATTTGACGGAAAGACATTAAATTTCATAACTTTAGCATCATACTTGCATTTTATCGTTGTGGCATGAATCCCCGACCTTAGAAGCTTTTAATTAATTGAATTTGATAAAAAAAAAAAAAAAGGTTTGAGTTTTATTTCTGTCCATCTTCCCTTTACCATTCTACAATCTTCGGATTACTTTTTTGACACATAAGTTACGCTTTACAGTTTCTGTTACAGACATCGAAATCAACTGGCTAGGTCGATATCGAGCACTAACATCGATATCGAGGTCTCTCTCGACGTCGACTATGTTTGCTTTTGTCTTCTACAGGAAACTCACTGAAAATCGACCAGAACTGAGTTCGATATCGACCAGACACATCGATATCGAGTGTCTCCTGAGGTCGAAAGCTTGATCGTGATTGCAACAAGGGAAGCGCTGACATACCTCCTCGTGGATTCGATCCTGAATTACCCTACCACTGCATCGGGAGGGATTCTTGTATTTATTTGCTTGATAAGGGAGTTGGCATAGTTAGAGTTCATATTTGAATATTTGGTTTGAGCGAATCTACCTCCCCTAAACGAACAATAATAATTATAATTAATTATTAGTAAATAATTTAAATAAATAATATAAATATTTAAGAGTTTGTTATTACGATCTTAGTTGGTTACAAGATTTTTTTTATAAACAATAGTTATTTGTATCTTAGTTTATATTTTGAAATTCCCCGACTGTGATCTTAATTTAATTTATGATTGATTAAATGTTAATATTTACATAATATAATATAAACATTTACTCGCCCGTTGCGCGATTCGTTGCTAAATTTTATTATATAAACCATTGACAAGAGGAAAACCTGTCGTTGTTCCTGCCAAAGAATACTCAAACCTACAACTAGTATAGTTGGTAAGAAAGAGGTTGATCCACAGGGAAATCTAATGAATTCTAGTGCTAATCTAATCGCAAGTAACCCAAAAGAGAGTTTTTGTGAGAAAAAGATCCGCTTTTTGTCAAAGCGGAAAGAAGTAAACGGAATAATGTGGTGTGTAGAATGCAGTAGAGAGAATTAGGTTCACCTACAATTTCTCACTTCAATTGATGAATTTGATCCTTGTTTCAGCTTCTAGTTCTTTTCTTTTCCTATCAATGTCCTTGTCCAGATCTTAGGTAAATTACTAGTCCTACGAGTCCTAGTAATTCTAATCTCTAAATAACCCTAACACGATTAAGATTTAACCTAGAGATAGCATTAAGACTATGAATTAACCAAGGTATATGCAATATCAAGCTACGAGCCGATATTTAACATATATTCAACTTCCTATACATCCAATTAGTCATACGAGTCCTAAAGGGATATGATTGCCACTTGGGTTAAGGTTCGCTACGAGGAATTTAAAAAACCCTAGCAATTGAATGAATTTACTCTAACTAGTTGATCAGGTCAGAGAGAATAAAACACATTCAAGGAATTAAGCGCAAGGAAGCCAAAACATTCAAATAGGAATAAGAACTAGATTAAGAAACTCACAATTCAACAATCAAAGATCCAAACTGTAGGCAAAACCTTGAGAGTTTAGTTGCTCATGCTCAAACGTGCTCTCAATAATTCTCTAAAAGTGCATAAGGTGAATAGTAGAATAACCTAGAAATGTCTTTTAAAGGCCTACAAAGAATCGGCCAAAAATAATAATAAAAACCCTAATTAAAGTTCAGAGTTAATTCGGCGTTTCTGCACGGGCCGCGGGGCGGCGACCTCAGGCGACGGGGCGGCCAGGCGATCAGCGAAATCCTTCGACAAGTCTTTGGGCCGCGGGGCGGCTAGCTCGGTCGTGGGGCGGCCAGCGATTTCTTCCGCTTCTCTGCTCGTGATTTTCTCTAGCTGCTAATGCAATAATCTTTACTTCTTTTACTCTCCTCAAGTTCACTTTACCTTGAATCTGCGATTCCTGAAATAAACCATAACATTGTGTAGATTCCGCATCTTCCAACTCAACAGGTAATCATGTAAATGCAACTAAAATATGCAATATTTACACCCAAACTATGCTAAATGTAATCTATTATGCAATACTAATAATGCTCTATCAACCATCTTTGAATTAATATAAATTACTACTCCATATAAAGTAATATATTATCTTCATTTTTGTTCTCTTATTAAAAAATGGTTAAAACATATTTTTATCTTGAGTCTAGATTTTATACTTTGTAATAAAAAAATATTAAATGATAAAAAAAGCTAATGTATTAAATCCAAAAGAGAGGATAATATTTATAACAAAATATAACTAAGTAAAATATGATAATAACTTATAAATTGTTGTAATTTGGATAGAGTATTTGATCTAAAAAGATAAGCCCTTTTTTTTACAGTGGGCAAACAATGGGCGAGCGAACTTACAAGAGTAAGACACCACCCTGATCATCCCGGCGGATGATGTTACAAAGATCCCTATTAATAGGGAGAGTTGAAATATTACAGTTATAAGTATTCCTAACTATGTAGTCAGCCACTCTATTTGCCTCTTTGAAGCAATGTTTAAATTCGATGTGGTCAAAACTTGTCTTCAGCCGATCGATCATCTCTAGATAGCACGATATTTCCCACTTGATCTTGGTCCTATCATTAATAGCTTAAACTACTTCCAAACAATCCTCTTCGATGATAACATTCCGCAAGCCTTTGTTTACGGCTAGTTGTATACCTACACAGAAAGCATAAGCTTTTGTTTGGAGATCGAGCTGTAGTGATACAGATCTCCTGTTGAAAGATGTCCATGACCCTTCCATTCCAATCCGTAATAATCCACCCCCCCCCCCCCCACTTGGTAGAAGCGAGTGGGTTTTACTGAGCCATCCACATTAATTTTATAGATAGCCCTAGGTGGTTTACACCATTTCGACATTTGCCTTCTCTTCCTTGCGTGTTTCTTCTTATTTTTGTCATTTGTTGTTGCATGGTTCCACTCTCTAATGTTACTAATAATTTTCTGAGTAATTAAAGCCATTGGCTCTATTTTTTCCTATTAAAAATTAGACTATTTCTGATTTCCCAAATAGTTTACCAGATAAAACACAAATTTTCAAATTGGGAGGTTTCATATCTTACTTGGATGATGTCTTTTATTTTGGTGTGGGTGCCAGTCAGGCATAGGAAAGTTTTACCCACTGTTTGTTCATAGTTTGAGATAACCGATTTTGTGAAAGGACAATTTAGAAATAGATGATTACTATCCTCAACACCACCATTACAACGACAGCATTGGGAAATGATAGAGGGAGAATTGAATTGAATAATACTCCATCCGTCTCGAAATTTAGGTCGTTTTAGCCCTTAATTCTTTTATCAAAATTTAGGTCATTTTAGGTTTTCTAGGTAGGGGATAGTATTGATTTGTATCGATTTGTGTGTTGTTGAATTTTTAAAGATTTTGATTGGTTAAAAAATGTAATGGGTATTAAAAAATAATAAAATTTATGGAAAAGTTAGGGGAATGATGATGTTGATTGAGAGGTGAGTGTTTTTATTAAAACTTATGCAAAATCCTAAAACGACTTAAAATTTGAGACGGATGGAGTATAATAAAATATAAAACCATGCAACCCTTAGTCGCTTCAAATAAATTCAAGACTCCCCGCTGCAGTAGTAGGGAATCGGCACTACTACAATTAAGGCTTAAGGTAGCGGCTATAAACCGCCACAATAGATAAGAAAACCGCTTCCAAAGGCCTATTGTGGCGGTTTTTACCCGCCTCTGTTGCTCGGGTTGCATTTGGTCTATTGTGGCGGTTTATTATAAAAACTCAAAACCGCCACAATAGACAGATAAACCGCCACAATAGATACTTGAGGAAGCGGTTTTTAAAAGACCTATTGTGGCGGTTTCATTATTAGTTGTAGCGGTTTTTATAGCTATTGTGGCGGTTTTTTTTTGCTATAGGCAGTTTTAATTTCAGTTGTGGCTTTTTTTCTCAAATGTAGCGGTTTTGGAGTGCTAGTGCGACAGTTTTATTATCTATTGTAGCGGTTATTATGAAAATGGCAAAAAAAAAACAAACAAAACCATTGTTTTTAGCCCGGTTGAATTTTTAGAACCGGGCTAAAAAGTCCAACAATTTTTTTTTTAAAAAAAAGAATGCAGCCCATTCTTGGGTGCACTCTAACGAATCCTTTTACACTCTTTTGCCCTTATATCCACGACCAGGAAAACACTATAAACCACTAAGAAATTAGAAAATGTATTCACTTGTAATTTTGTTGTTAAATACATAAACACATAGAAAAAACAAAAAGAAAAAAATCATTGTTTTTTAATTATATGTAAAGATTTAACACAGTATAATTTGCTAAATTAGAGCACTACTCAGCCTGCAAAACTTAAGTTGAACCACTAAAGATCATGTATGCGACGACTACAAAAGGCGCTTACCTAACTCCTAACTCCCTCTTCTTCAGTTTATCAAATAACTTCCTCTTCTTCTGGATGTTTTAAGTTTTCAATCTAACTTCTTTTCAGCCTTGTGCCATGTCAGTTTGTTGCATTGCCTGCATTTTTAAACAAGTGTTTAAATCTTCTTTTCAAATCCTGCAATAAAGCAAGAAAAAACAGTGTTACCACCAAACGCAATGCTAGTCAAAGGCTAATAATAGCTGTTAAATCTCATTAATCTGATTAAATTTTCCAAAATTGGCTAAAAGTCTTATGCTTGGAGTCTTGGAGAAATAACTCAACTAAGACACAAGTATCGATTAGTGGTGAAAATTTCATCTGATAATACTCGGTGAAGAGGCTTAGTTCCTACTACATGTGATCAATATCTTCTACCCATTAAGTCATAGCAATATTAGAAAATGCATAAGATAGAAAAAAAAAGAGGAATGAATAAAGTATGAATGTTAGTACGTCTGTTACTTTTTTTTTCCATGTCGTATTCTTTCTCCCATTTTCTATACCAGTAGCTTTACAAAATGGGGTTCTAGTTTGTAAAATTCTACTTGAAATTAGTACTTGAGGGCTTTAAACTGACCTACTAACCATGCATGTTTTACCTGTAACATTGGAGCCATCCACAACCGCATATGGTAGGAATACTAACAGTAGGTACAATTAAGGTCTCTCTCTTATTAGAAATGGGCATCACATGAGTTGACCCTCCTTGATCTATACCAGTTGAAGTACACTAAGAGACAACAACTGAAGCATCCTGCAAAAGGCTATATATCCCCAAAATTCCAAAACTAATATTTAGCATACAAATAATGGAAAGTCATTATCTTCTAATATCTATATTAATTCAATAAACAATCACAATTTTATGCACGTTATATGATTAAATAATTGTATACAGAACTCACTTGGCACATCACATGGCAATGTGTGTATCATCAATCCACTCCTATATTTGCAATTCACCCTCAAAATATCTATGATGGATTAATCATGCTAAGGCTTTAAAGCTTCCTCAATAGTCCTCATCATAACCCCCAAGAATATATGTGCCTAGAAACAAGCCTAAGATTAAACAACATCAAGGCACTTGTATAAAATGTATCATATTCATAACACATCAATTTAAAACTTTATGTACCCATTTAAGATAAAAATAAAACTACCAACAATGAAAGAATCAGTTGTTTTCAATGTCTCAATGGATCCATGGCTGAATCTTATGACCATAGAGAACAAAACCAATGCCAATACATCCCCACCAGACAAAGGTGTTATACAGCTACATTAAACACCGAACATATTCATTCTGATATATTTTAATGCCTTCCATAATGTTCCAACGTAAATGAAATGTATGCCAAATAAAGTCATAAATATACGAAGGGAGATGCTAAAATGTATTCACTTTAATTTGGTTAAACAAAAGAAATAAGTTTACAAATATGAACCAGTAAACTGTTAGACCCGCCCTTGGAGCAAGAATCTATCTCCTTCTTGGATTCCTCTAACAAACTCAAGGGCTACAGAAGTCCTGTTTTATTATTTTTTTCCAAGTCTACCTATATTTGAGCTTCAAGAGATTGGAACTTACAAACGAAAATGGAGCAAAGTAAATTTATAGGAAAGGATAAAAAGAAACTGGAGGGCTTATTAATAGTGAACTAAGCTATTATTTTTTCCCAAGATTCTAAACAAAGAACGTATGGTGATACTGATATGTATGAATCAAATTTAGCTTGGAGGTAAACTATGTGAGCTAGCTCATGAAGGAATAACAGGTTAGCATATTTAGAATCATAGTGTGTTTAAACATATTACGCAATGAGATATCATGACCTCTTTCTTCTAAAATCAAACAAAAAACTACAAAGTCGGATAATTCAAATTTTTTTAATGCTTAAACACAACACAAGTTCGATATTAAAGCTAAGAGCTATTATATGAAGAGCATAAATGAAACAAGGCACAAAAAGTGCCTAATCTAATTCCATTACACGCTCAAAATGTAAGGTTAGGATCTCGATACCTTCATAAGATGGAACTGGGCAGAATTAGATTATTACAATAAATGGAAACTGAATATGATGACCTTAATACTATGACCATAATTAGGTTGATAAAGGAAGTAGGAAACCACAAACAAGCCTCCAAAGCGCAGAGGTATGAACTGAACAAATACAATCCCGTGTTGCTCTTGCTCCAAACATTCCAGACTCTCCTACAACAAACCAATAGCCACATACAACATATAAGAAATTGAAAAAGAAAACCCCCTACATTAGATCAACCTAGGTGACCTAATTACTCAAAATCAACCAAAAGCGCAAGACATAATTTCTAATCAAATTAGAAACTAAGAAAACAAATGCTTTCATTCGCTCCAACATTTCTTCCTAGATGCCCATAGAAGGAATTAGAAAATGAAAATTGAAGAATAAAAATTGGTGAATCACCTTGAGAAGCTGTTGCGTTGAACCGGCAACGCTAGCGTCAGGAGCCGCGTTGACCAGCACCTGGCGAGGGCTCTGAATAGCAAGAAAGACCTCCTTGAAAACAAAGGTTAAGATAGGAGAATGGAGCTTCTCGATCTCGTCGATGAGGGCGAAGGCACCACGCTTGGAGCTGGAGCAGAGGACCTTCTGTTGCTCCTTGTTGGGGAAGGTGAGGACGGGCCCCTCTGATGTGGTGGATTGAGCATCGGAGGTTGAAGTCGCCGTCGTAGCTAAGGGCAGAGAGATTAAGGAATCAGGCCAAGGGGTGCCGGCGATGGTCGAGAGAGGAGAAGCAATGGTAAGATAGAGTCAGAGTCGAGGATGTTAAAAAGAATTGGCTTAGGGTTTGAAGAGGAAAGCAGGAGAGTAATTATTATTAGAAGATAAAAACCGCTTCATTGGGTCAATTTTAAAATTTTTATAAACCGCTTCATCAGGTAAAATAATTGCTACAATAGGTAGAAAAAACTGCCACATTAGTTAGGAAAAAAAGGTGTTTTAAAAACCGCCACAATAGCCTTTAAAATCGCCACTATAGCCACCGCCATAAAATTCATGATCAAAACCGCCACCATATCGCAGCAATAGATGAAACCGCTACAATAAACTGCTTCAATAGAACTACCGCTGCAATAAAGTGCCACAATAGGTCCTAATTGTAGTAGTGCGGGATCGATCCACGGGGAAGCGTGTCAGCGGGATCCTAGATAGTCTCAAAAAGCTCACGTTCCGATGTCGACTAGAAGCCTCGATCTCGAGTAGGGTACTCGACGTCGACAGGGGCTGTCAATTTCTACTGCAACAGAAAACCTACAGAGACAAAACCAAGCAGTCGATATCAACTAGGGTTGTCAATATCGATGTCAGCAACAAAGTCGACCTGGCTCAGAAACTGCCAGTCGACACAGGGACTCGATTTCGAGGGGTTCACTCGATATCAATCTCAATGGCAGGAACAATGGACGTCAACACAGAAGACCGTCGACGTAGAACAAAGTGGTTGATATCGACCTTTTAGGTCGAAGTGAAGTGGTTCCTGCAGTGGTGAGTTGTCGGTAAAGAAGGTCAAAGACTTATAGGATGGATGACGAAAGGTGGACAAAAAAGACACGATTTTTATGTGAAAATAATATATAAAAAAAGGCAACTCCTAAGGCTAGGGTTTACCACAACGTTAACCAATGCATGCAATAAGGCAAATAAGACGGACAATTGCGCTATTTCACCCGAGGGACAAGCTTTCGCCGTACACCAACGATCAGGAATACTCTTGCAAATAAACCTAATTGTCTCTACTAATTTTATGTTTATAACTCAAGTTGTTAACATGAATCCCTTTTCTTGTGATAAGGACTAAACATAAAATCGTAGGAGATGATATAGACACAACGATATCAACATCAAGTACTTACCTCAAACACGCATGGCTAACGTCGGGCTCACCCCGACCCTAGGAGCTTTGGGGAAGTACTCGCACTTCATCGCAACAAACACCATTGATTGAAAGAAGAAAACTTGCATTAAATAAACCTTCAAAGCTTTACAATCCAACGCCACCTTTCGCAAATGCCAAACCCTAAAGCTTCTCTAACTCTAACTTTATTGTGAGATATGATCCCTGTGTTTGAATGAATAAAAGACCATCCCCTAGGGCTTTATTTATAGCCTACTAATCCTTGCTAGCAAGGAAAGTAGTTCTAATCCTACTAAAACTTCTATCTAAAATATATGCTTAACAAGTAGGATAATTCTTTATTAAAGTAAATAACTAAATAACTAATAAATATGTTAGGGTAAAAAGGCAACAACCCTTAAGACATATTCTATCTAAAAAAGAAGATAAAATCGTGGCTAGTTGATAGACTTCCAAATCCACGTCTCGAAAAGCGCATCCAAACCGTGTCGACTTCCACTCGATATCGACCAGGTAAATCGATATCGAGGTCTATGTTTCGGCTCGACAAACTTTATTTCACTCGATCTCTGGAGCCATGTCAATGTCGACATCTTCACTCGATGTTGAGTTCATATCGAGTGCTTCCATAGTGGTTCTTTGTGGTCTGTCTCGACGCACAGGGTCCACGTCGAGGTCTTCAGTCGATATCGACCAGACAAGTCGAGATCGACCTCCTTTCTGCTTCACTTGGCTTCTTCATTTTGAATCCAATTCCACTTCAATTCCTACATATTTAGACCAAAACTTGTGCAGACTCTATTTCTTGCACGTTAGCTCATTCTACACAAATTTGCATTATTTTTAACCTTTACTTTAGGAATCGAATGGAATATGAAGTCAAAACATGCGAATAAAAAGACACTAAATATGTACATCAGGAAGGCACTCTATTAATGTATTTATTCAATCTTGCTTTTGTCGGAAGTCCATCAATAGCTAATTTCCATAAAAAAATTCTTCATTCTTGGCGGGATTTTGGTCTTCCAAATCCAGTTAAATTCAGCCTTTGTAGTCGAAGTGTTGTTCGTTATCTCTCTCGTTTATTTTGTAGTAAACTTTCCATCTGGATTTAGTTTCCAAATTAGTTTGTCTGGTGTAGACTAGTTTGGACTCGATGTGTTAATAATTTTTTGGATGATATCATAAGGGAACAATTGTTTGAGCAGGTCTAGATTCCATTGTTTTTGAGCTGTAAAGAGCTGACTTACTTTTAGATTGGGGTCATGTTGTGCCTGAAGATGAGTTAGTGGTTAATTCAGAATCCAAGGATTATTCCAGACGTTAATCATATCTCCATTTCCAATAATCCAATGAAGGCCTTGGTAAAATTTCTCCCGGAGTTAAAGGAGCCGTCCAAATTGCCAAGAAGTATTATGAGCAGTTCTTTCCTTTATGGATTCATTTCTTAATTATTTTTCTTTTATTACTTTTACCCAAATGTTATCTGGATCCGTATGAATTTTCCAAAGTAATTTTATTTGGAGACTGATATTCATATCTTCTTCCGTTCTGAATCCAAGTCCCCCTTGGTCTTTCGGCTTACAAATTCTGTCCCAGCTAATCAAAAGTATGTACATCTCATATTGTAGTTTGTTCCAAAAGAAGTTTTTGTTAATTTGATCAATTTGTTGTAGAATACCTTTGGGAAGGAGGAAATTTCGCATCAGATAGTTTGTTTTAGAACTAAGATTTGCTTGGATGAGGACATATATATCAACCTGAGAGAGCGTAGATGCCCTCCATTTGGATAACTGTTTCTTAAGAGATTGTATAGGTACTTTTCCATCGGGATTGTATAGGTACTTTTCAAAGATCGAGTTTTTAACTCTTTCACTTATCATCGGGATTCCTATGTACTTTTTCATGGTCTTGGATAGGGGAATATTCATTTGTTGTGCCAATGGTCTTGCTAGAGTTGCGCTAATGTTCCCGGAGACTTGTAGAGAATTTTTGTTGTAGTTTATCACTAATCCGGATAGGTTAGAGAAATTGTTCAACATATTTCTAATGGTGTGCAGACATTTGTGAGAAGCTTTTGCAAAGATTAATGTGTCGTCAACAAAGGTTAGAAAAGGAACCGAGGCTCCATTTTTTGTCAGTTTGATGCCTACAAGAGCATCCTCTAGCATTGCCTCCTTATGCAGTTCTCTGGTCGGGTTTTCCATTACTATTACAAAAATGTAGGGGGCTAAGGGGTCTCCCTAGCGAATACCCTTGCCTGGTTTGAACTGTTTTCCAGGACAATTATTGACTAGTACTGAAAAAGTTGTAGTAGTTATGCATGTCATTACCCATTTGATCCATCTCGGATGAAAGCCAATTTCTTGAGCACCGCCTCGATATAACTCTAATTGATTTTATCATAAGCCTTTTTCATGTCTAACTTTAGCGCCATCAAACCTTGTTTACCTTCCTGTTTATGAAAAGTGTGAAAGATTTCATGAGCAATTAGTGTATTGTCTTGTATTGATCGTCCCTCCATAAAGGCCCCCTGAAACTGGCTAATGATTTTTGGAAGAATCGGTTAGGGATTTTTGTTAAAGCAAAACAAGTCAGGAATTGATGCAAAGGTGTGTGTGTAATATATATATATATATATATATATATATATATATATATATATATATATATATATATATATATATAATTTAGTAAATTGTTGTGAATTGTAATTTAATATTTCTTAGAAAAAATAAAAATACCCATTTGTAACTATTTTATTAAAATCCTAATTTATAGTCAATAGTATATATTTTTTTAAATTTATTTAATATTTCATTAAAATGATAGAATTTGAATGGAATATAAAATTTGATATTATCATTTAAAAATTAATGTCAATTGGTAAGTTTATTGACAAATATATATATATATATATATATATATATATATATATATATATATATATATATATATATATATATTTGAATCAAATATTGTACAGTTGTGATATTTTCTAATTGATGATTTTTTTTAATAAATAATAAAGTAAATAGGGTACTAGTTTTTTTTCTCTCTCTCACACACACATATATATTTTAACCTTTTTTTAAACAAGAGAACATGCATAATTAATTAAGAAACAAAAATATATTTTTGCATGAGCACATAATTGAAAATTATATATTTACCTTATATGGAATATTAATTTAATGGTTTATATAATAAAATAAAATTTATTAAGAAACCGTACAACGAGCGGGAAATAAAACTAGTAAGATGACAAAATATAAACCCAGTAATATTCCATATAATACTAATTAAATTCATCTAAAGCTAAAGTTGAATTTTCACAAAAAGAAGTTATTATAGCCTTTGGCCCCATATATTTTTTTATTTCAAAATGTGAGGCACAACAATCGAGTTTTTAAATTATTTTAGAGTTTAGATGATAATTTTAAGAGAAAATTAAGAGAAAATTTGGTAATTTGGACCCCTTGCATAATTTAATTAAGAGAAAATTTGGTAGATTGTACCTTTTAAAAATCTTAATTAGGTAATTAACCCCCTATGAAAATAAATTGGCCGCACTAACCCTTCTGAAGAAAAAAAATGAGAGAATGGTTATAGATAAACCACTTTTTGCCCAACTTTGCACAAATAGCACACACCATTGAAAATTTGCAAAAATAACACAAATCCCAAAAATTGGCATAAATGTCCCGGTTGCACAACCTGGGATAGGAGGTTTAGGCGCGGAAAAAAAAGGAAAAGAAAAAGAAATGTGGAAACTTGCCCAAAAAAAAGGAAAAGGGAAAAAAAATCAGGGCTCATGATAACCCCTCTCTCTCCATTCCAGTTCTCTATCTCTCTCCATTTCAAAAAGAAACCGTAAGTAGGAAAGACACCGGCGATTTCGAAAGAGATGAGGCCGGAGAAGATCCACCACTATCTGAGTGTCGAGGAGAAGCGAAGAACGCCATCGCCGGACTTTAAAGGCACGCCCCCTCTCTGTCAACCCGAAATCATTCTTTCTCTTCTCCGTTTTATGCGAATGTGGGGTGTGGGGTGTGTGGGTGCCGACACCGGCTATGGGGTTTAGGGATTGAAGGGCAATGGTGGGTTGAGTGGTGAGTTGTGGAGGGGTGATAATGGTGGGTGCAATTAAAGGATGAGGAGGGCGGTTTTCGGGTATGGTTAGGGGAAATCAACGGTTAGGGTTTAGGAAGGCTGAAGAGGGTGGCAATGGTGGGAGTTGAAAGTGGGATATGGGGATGTTTTGGTAGCGATTGAAGAAGAACGATTGAGGTTTGAGCCGTGTTTGATTTGGAATATTTTTGTTTGAAAGAGAAATTGGGTGACATATTGGTTTCGAATTGGATGGGAAAGTACGTCATTCATTCGCATATCTTCGTTTTCTGCAGAATCTGCATAACTTAGGTGACAAGGGTAAATGGACTCCTGACACGTGACATTTTCAAGGTGACACGTAAGTGTTGATATTTACAGGATATTGTCCTAATTATTTCGATATGAAATTAAGCGACAACTAGAATCTGATATAAATTTGAATAGTCCTACGAATACCATGTATTCCCTTTGATGTCATTCTCTTGTTTTTTATTTCAATTTCATTGATTGCTGGACAACAATGTCGTTTTCTGTTTTAATTGGGCTTGTTTCTGAAATATAAATGAGCTTCGACATACCCAGGTCAACTGATATTGTTTTCTTAACGCTTTTGTTCACCTTAGTACGTGTGAGTGATGCTAAAAACCTAATCCCTACAGATGAAAGTGTTAGAGGATGTCGTCAATGGACTGCGGGTTGCTAAAGGGATGGGAAGAGCTGGGAAAGAAAGAGAAAGAGATGATAGCGCTTCTTTTGACATTGATGCAGAGAAGGAGGGTGATGTTGGGAAAGATGGAGCTGAAGACAAACTTGTCGATGAAAATGAAGGGGATTGGGGGGGCACGAAAGGATGAGGAGGTAAGTTTGTTTTTGGGTGACATGGTGTTTTATGTTCAGTGATCGACACGGGAAATCGGGGATCCTTTTTAAAGTTTGAATTTGTTTTTCAGGTCGTTCATGTCAATGTGGTTATAGCGATTGCACCTGAAGCCAGGGAGAAGCCCCTAAAAGGACAAGGTGATAAGGTAAGCTCTTGTAATCCGTCGAAAGGACGGTGTCGAAGATGTTAGCAAGGAAGAGGATGTGATGGTGCTTGTCAAGGATGGGAGGAAGGGTGGAGAGGACCCGGACATGGATGTTGAGGTGACTGCGATTTAGAAAGGAACAAAGATGGGGAGGCTGAGGAAAACGACCACAAGGGAGGGGAGACGGAGGGTACACCTGAAAGAGATGACCAGCCGCCAAAATGAGAGAATGAGGAGGTAAGTTTTCTGCTAGGTGACATGGTATTTACAGTTAAGTGAAGCGGGTTAAAAATATAGGAATGTCATACATGAATCTGTTTGTTGTCAGTTCATGTGACAAGATTGTTGTTGTTGGGTGATAGGGTTTATTTAATTTGGTGACACGGGATAAAAAAATCTGGGAATGTCGATTATATGAATCTGTATTAGTTGATGTGACAAGGTTATTGCAATTAAGTGACATAGTTTACTTAGTTGGGTGACATGGGATATCCAAATCTCGAAATGAGAGTTTAAACTTCCTAAGCATTTGTCAAATCTTTGAGGCTGCAAAAGTTGAGGGTATACGAGGCAGGAAGACTAGAAAGGCTCCAGGAGGTGATGGAGAAGACATGCCCCCCTATGAAGAAACCGCAGGACCAAAAAGGGAAGGACGTTGTCGCCAGCGTGGACGTGATTCAGCTGGGACTTGTATCCGTATCCGACAACGATGGCTTAGCCCGGTGGATGAAAAGGTACCCTACATTTGTATTTGTCTCCAACTTATTGTACAAACGATGTCATTAACCTAACATTGTCATCGTGGGTGTGTAGCGAGGATGGGGAGAAGTGGATGACAGGCTACGACAAAGAGCTTATGAAGGAGTTATGATCTTCGTTGCCATCGGGGTACAAGCAGTTGCTCGCTATTGCCATCTTCTATGGTAGACTGTAATAAATCACCGATAACTTTTTATAAAGGTGTACTTTTCATACCCCTAGTTTGTTATGAACTTTTTTGGGGTTGTATTTTTTGAACTCTGTTGCTCAAAACTCGTAGGATGTTATGATCTCCGTTAGTCAGTAGGTGTAGTATTTTATAGCATTGGTTGGTCAATACATGTTAGTCTTTTATGAACATCTTATGCACATGGAGGTTTTCTTTACGAACGTACTTGGTTTTGAAATGTTAGGGTGGAAAAACAGACATGTTAAATCCTTCAAGTGACAGGGTCATACAAACAGGTGACATGGTTCATTTCGAAAAAAATTTAAAGTGAAACCCCAAACTATGACACGTTAATTCCTTCAGGTGACATGACCATACAAACCGGTGACATAAGTTATTTTCTTAACCGATTGGCAGACAATAAGAAATGTGAAACATCAAAATCAAACAAGTGACATGTTAAATCATTCAAGTGATATGACCATACAAACAGGTGACATGATTCATTTCGAAAATAAATTTAAAGTGAAACCCTCAAACTGTGACACATTAATTCATTCAGGTGACATGACCATACAAACAGGTGACGGAGGTTATTTTCTTAACAAATTGGTAAAGTTTGTCATATGTTATATAGGTTAATAGTTGTAGTGTTTTGAGTACACCTCACGAAGGACACCCCCACTTTCGACGAACTTGACAATGCATTCATCGGGGCGTACAAGCACATGCTTGTTGTTGCCATCTTCCATGGTAGACTGTAATAAACCACTGACCACTTTATATCAGGGCTTGGTTTTCCTTTCACTAGATGGTTATGAACGTTGTTGTGATTGTACTTTATGAACTTTGTTGCTCAAAGCTTGTAGGATGTTATGATATACATTGGTCAGTAGTTGTAGTATTTTATAACATTGGTTGGTCAGTAGATATTAGTCTTCTATAAACATCATATGTAGTTGGGGTTTTCTTTATCCACTTACTTGTTTTTATAATGTTTGGGTGGAAATAATAGTGACACGTGAAATCAGTCATGGGACAAGGGCATACAAAGAGGTGACAGGGGTGATTTCCTTATGAAAATGGCAGCTAGTCAGAAACGTAAATCAGAGAATTCAAATAGGTGAGACATGAAATATATCATGGGACACCATACAACTCCAAATCATCCCAGTCTTCTTCGAGCTTCACTTCAAAACCATCGTCCTCATCCGAGAGCCCAAAGTTAATTGTGGGGGTTGACCCATCGTCATCCTACTCGCTACTAATGGATATCACCTCCAACCTCTGGCCCATGACACCCATGTCACCTGAAGAGGTATTCGTGTCACCCAATTCAATCACATCCAGATCATGTACCCTGTCACCTGAAAATATATCCTTGTCACTTGATTGTTTACCCGTGTCAGTAATGTCCATCGCATCCAGCTCCTTGCTCTTCCCTAAGGCCTCGGTCACCTCTCCCCCAGCATATAACACAGCATCTAGAGTGGTTATTCTTTGTATCTAACGCCATAGATGAGGACTACTTCGTCGAAAACACTTACCCCTTTCATTTGCCAACAAATGTTTCTGGGGATCACATTGAGACGGGGATTTTGATCACTGACAGGGGGACAGACTGAAGCCGACAAGTGCTCTATAACTGGAACTGCAAGTCGGGAGCTTGTTTTCCATGGTGGAACGTTCTCCATCTCTCTCTCTCTCCATCTTTTTCTGCTGCAAAACTTCTGGGAGAAGGGAGAAAATAAAAAGTCTCTCTTCTCATCCTCTTTTATACCATACAAAATGGTAAAAGTAATCACAATATCACATCACACATCACCTCACCCTCTCTCCATTTTTTGGCGCCAAAACCCCACTCTCACTTTCTCCTCTTCCCTCCTCACGTGTTCCCTCCTCACATCAGACCTGCTACCGGCCCTTTAGGTCACTAATTTTATTTGCACAAATAAACCCCTAGCACACTTTTACATTTGTTCCAAAAGTGGTCTATCTATGCAAACCCTTTTAAAAAATGGTTTATCTATGCAAATAGCCCAAAAAAAAATTAGCCGCCCTAGCCTCCTATTCCTACCCCGTTCGCGCTCTCTAACGCTCTCTCTCTCTCACAGCCTTCGTCGTCTTCCTCACCAGCGTTGTATCCGTCCTCATCTCCGTCGCCGTCTGCGCACACGGCGCCTTTTGTGTCCCCGATGACATTTTCCTCGACCAGCAGGCTCAGGCTCAGGCTAAGGTTCAGCCGTCGCCCTCCTCCGCCAGATTCCTCTCCTTCGCCGCCAAGAACGCCGCCCAAGCCGCCCCCTCCATAGTCGCCACCGCTCATGTATGATCAATGTCTTGGATGCGGCGATCGATAGGTGATTTCGGTTCCAATCGACGGTGAATATACAGATTTAGCTAATTCCGCGATTTCTCTCCCTTTTTCCAAGATTCCATTTTTTTGGAAGCTAGCTCCCCGATTGGTCACTACAATTCCATCTCCCCGTGTTCGGTGACCTCCAATTTCGATTCAATTCAGTTTTCATGGTGGAGAATGGGGACTGTTGAGTATATTGAGGTGGATTTCGGTGTGTTGAGTATATCGACGTTGACTTCGGTGGCTGTTGAAGGATTGCTGTCGAACCTAAACAATAGACCAAGCCACCCCTGCCAACTCTTCTTCCCACCACCACCAGCAATCGAGCTTAGAATTCACGATCCGAAGGTAACTCTTTATTTTCCTTCTTTATTGATATTTGATTGTTTCGACCCATTTCCGAATTTCTCTTCGTTTCATCTCATGTGCTGATATTACCTTCCCATCGTTCATCAATTTTTGTTTATTTGCAATTGCTTCAAGTTAACGCATATCCTCGGTGTGATTCCTTCACCACTGGCTTCTACGGGATTTTCTGTCAAATCTATAGGAATATAGATTTATGAATCTTGAATGCTCGTTAGTGACACTATGATTAGTTGAGATAAGAAATCAGGTTCGAATTTTGATCTGTTAGATTCTGGTTAGGAGAGAATTAGATGCGAAAGGGGCAAAGGGATGCAATTTTGATCCTTTAGTTTCAGATTTTCGATGAAACAATGCCGTGGTGTTTACTTCTTGTTTGAGACTTTCTTATATACTTGCTGGCTATTTCAGGTTTCTACAACTTTGTTTATTTTCTAGATCTTCTCCTTCCATGACACTTGCCTTTTTCATTTCCATCTGTTGAGTGAAGTTAGTGTGTTTTTGACAGGGGGACACACTAGAGTGCTGATTTGCAGCTTTTTCCTTTGCGCAGCAATTTACCAAGAAAATAATCAGGAAGCATGGGTTGAAGAAGTAAGAAGAAGATTCAAGGGACGTGAAGAGAGGGCATAAACCTATAAGGTATGTAGCTTGTTCCATTGTGCAAAAGGAAGCTTGATCAGGCCCATAAATTGTAAACACCAAAGATGTAAACTTAATCGACAATATCTTTCCATTTAAAAACATTGTGGCCTTGTTTGAGACTTTTTGCATGTTTAATGAATGGTTTTTTTGGGTGAGTGCGGTGGTTCATCGCTCGAGTGTCCAAAACTTCAAGTTATTCTTCCAAGAAGGGATGCATCTTTTTCCTTTTTCTTGTTTGATGTTTCCACTTTTAACTTTCATTGTCTAGCTAGAATTCTACAACTATAGCACTACAAATTTACGGTTTCTGTTCACTTGCTTGAAGCTTTGCTGCCTATAATGTAAATCAGGTTGCTTTTTCTTTTTGAGAAACTTTAGCTCATTTGAATATTCACGAACGTGACATATTTTTTTATTGTCCATTTTCTTACTTGACAACTGCTTGATATTTTTCAGATAAATCATGTTCATTCCAACCATTTTTCTTTTATTTGGAGAATTTTTTATGTTAGTAGTTGATTGACCAAGTTCTCTTACATAACTTTATCAAGAATGGCTGTTGCATCTTCACTTAAAACTGTCAAATAATTTGGGAATCAATAATAATTACTGTTTTGCTAAATTAGCCAAGTTACACATTGTACACAACTGTCTTACTTGAGAGCCATTCTGTTTCTAAAAATTTATGTTCCCTTACTATATTATGCTTCTTATGGAATCATATTCTGTTTCACTGTGCATCGGGGAAGAGGCAGTTGCATTTCTTTTCACCAAATGAGTTGGTGAGCTTGCTTGACGAAATTACATTATGTTCTCTTTACTAATTTTGTTCCTCCAATTCTTAATTCATCATTTAAAAGAATGTGACAGGACTGGTTAGAATATTAGATGTAATACTAGATTACTAGTAATATGATTTGTTGAGGTTACAGAGCACTAAGGTTGGAGCAGATCACATAGGGTCCTGAAGTTTGAGTTGGCAACAGAAAAGTAATCACCCAAATGACTGATAAGTCCTTTGTTTGATGTCTTAACTAAGACATATATATAGGTTTATCAAATTTTACATTGTTTTTAACAAAGGAAGTTCTAGAGTGTCGGTCTTTGGCTAATATTATAGATTAAAACAATCCTTTCCTAGATGAGGTGGAATAAAGCATGTTCAAGGAAGAACCGAGGTGGAATTTTTGTCGACATTAATCCAATTTGATGCCACTGGTTAGGGATTTTGACTTTTTCATCATCTATTTTAGATTTTTAGTCATCAAATATTAATGTCGTAGCTTCAAAAACCTTGTGTTTTTATATGTGCAATAAGGCGACAATATTTTGATTCAACGTTTTAAGCTCCTATGTCATCAATTATGTAAAATTGTCACCATAAACAGTTGCGATTAATGAAGTGTAATAAAAAATGTCATCAATGAATAAAAATGTAATAAACATGTCACCACAAGTGATTGCATCAATGAAGTGTAATCACAAACATGTCATCAGTGAATAAAACTAGAATCGATGAAAATATATCGATATACAATTGATTAAATTAAAAAAGTGGCATCAAACGATTTGATTTAAAAAGTGGCATCAAATAATTACATTAGAAAAATGGCATCAAAACACTACTTTGAAAAAGTTGCATCACATTAAAGAAAAAAATGTCATCAGAACACTACTTTGAAAAAATATGGCATCACGGTAAAAAAATATCATCAAATAATTGACATAAAAAAAAGTATCATCAGTAGTGAACATTAAAAAAAATGGCATCAATGGTCAACATGGCATCACAGTAAATAAAAAATGTCATCAAGGTTTGAAAAAAAAATGGCATTAAAAAAGTGTCATCAAACCATTTCATTAGATAAGTGGCATCAAAACGAAAATAAAATGTAATTAAAAAATGGCATTAAAACGGCAAAAAATGGCATCACAAAATATGTCACCACTTAAAAAAATAAATAAAAAAAATTCGAATGAGTTGGTCAATGTTGACCAGTCAATGGTCAACTATTGACCGGTTGGCAGTCTAACAGTTGACCATTGACTATTACTAAACCGGTCTAACAGTTGACCATTGACTATTACTACTCCATTTGGTAAGGGTGTGCTAGCTTAGCTAATTAAATTAGTTTGAGTGCTGATCACTTAATTAATAGTTAGCAAAATCACCCTTTTAATTAACCTCATTTAATTTTTTTTTAGCCGTGCTAGACTCCTTCCAAAGTTAATTAGGTCTTCTGTACCATATTTCAATTCCCCTTTCCTTCTCGCCCTCAGATCTGAGAACGCTCAATCCATGGTATTCTCCATCTCCCTCTCTCTCAACCACCACTCCACCACCGACCACCAACGTAGGACTCTCACCCACTCGGCGCACCCTGCGAGCCCAAGCTAGAACCGAGTTTAACCTTATGCGACCCACAACAGGCCGAAAACCCCACCAGCGAGACCCCTTGGGTGGTGTATGTCGTTCTCGTCCCCCTAGCCCTCGTTCTTTTTTATTTTTCTTCAGATTCGGTATGAAATCTCACCCTTAATCTATTTTCTTTGGTTGTTCTTTTTTGATTTGGGATTTTGAGTTGGATTGGAACTACCTAGGGTTATTGGGTGCGAATATTTGTGGAAAAATTGGGGCTTTTCTCCTAGAGTCAATAATGGTGGGATTCGGTGTTCTAAATGGAATCTCGATTGAACTGTTGAATCTCAGCCTGGGTTTCAACTCTGTTGGTTTCAATCAGGTAGAAGCAGCATTGGTTTTTACAATTGCTTCTGGTGAAGTTTTCTTTGTTTAGTTAGTATTGCCTTGATGGTAGTAAACTCTTTCTTTGTTTTTGAAACAGTATAGTGTAATAAAATCTTTAAGATATAATGTATGTTGTCAAATATAGGGGTCTAACTGTCTAAGATTAGGAGAATCAGAATGGATTTGAGAGGTCTTTTCCATTGCATTAAGTAGAGGATTATAGAGGCATGTTTACTTCTGTTTGAGATAATACATTGTGTTTTCAAGTGTCTCCGCAAATTCATTTAATCCAAGTTACTTTCATCAATTTTTTTACAGATGACGAAATTGGCAATAATACCTTGCACAATACTTCTGGAGACATTCTTCCTTAAGAAGAAATTCAGGTAAACTTTATGCTTGAGAGTTTAGATACTAAAGTCTTTTCTAAGGAACTATTTTCTTTCAAAGGAAATTTCAGATGAAGATTAATACATTTGCTTTCTTCAAAGAACATATATGTGTCATCGTGAAATTAAGGGAAATAGTTGATATCCTCTATTTTTTCATAGAAATAAATTAATTGGAATAAATATTCTTTTGAGCATAGGTAATATATTCTTGTTTTCGTCATCTGTTGCACACCATGGGCCAACTGAATTTCGGGAAACCAATAGCATCTAGGTCCTAATGCTTTAATTGTTTTTCCATGGTTACAGATGAAGCATTTCAGTATATGAAATTGGCTATTTCTTCATATTTTGCTTTATGCTTCAGCATTGCTTTTATTCTTTGAAGAAATCAGACTTAATTCACTGTGACAGGTGTTCATTTGTCATATGATTTTGATAAGCTTGGTGTATATCATAGCCAAAGCATCACATGCCTGTAATTATATTAATGATATATGTCGTAGCATATAGGATGGAGGCTATTTAGTGGCTGTTTAATGGAAGCACGGTTTAAGTTAAGATTGAACTAGAAGGAGCAAAATTTCAGGGTCACGTAGAATGATAGAAAATTGGGGATAAAGGGGAGCTTGGAAAGGAGATGTGAATGAACAAAAAAATATGGAAGCATGTGAGAGACGATGCCAAAACTCTTCAGGCTAGTTACCAAGTTGCTTTTGACCAGTTGATACTTCAGGCTTTAGATAATTGCAATTTATGATGATCTTTTTGATATACCATCTCTTTCATAGTCAAAACTCTTCAGGCATACCATAGGTAAAGAAAAAGAATCTGCTTTGTATCCTAATGACTAACATTTGTCTTCTATTTATTTCCACCAACTATTTGACCTTTTCCTACTCACCCTAGCATCACTACTTTAAAATGAAAAATAAAAAGAAAAGAATTCATGTTTATCATCTTCTTTGCCCTCTTGGTATTGACTTCAAATTTCATGCAATCAGTAGACTTTTTATGGGACTTAATCTTCTCTTTTTTTAATTGATTACTCTTTGCTACAGATTTGATAAAATCATCGACAAGGAGATTCCTGGTTTTTGAGGATGATAAGTTACTCTCTGACTTTGCTTTCTTTAAATTACATCATCAGTGTTGATTATTCCCATGACATATAAATGGCTTCCCCTATTGGGCATTGCTATAGAACTTTTAGTTAGGCTATGAATTTGATCTTATCGGTGGCAGCATCAACCTATTCATGGTGAACTTCTTAATGTTTTGGTATTACTGATGATTACATAGACATTTTGTAGGTATATAGATCTAGGTTTTCCTAGACTCGATTTTTATGCAGTCATAGCTTATAATCCATGTCAATATCTCCACTAGTGTGTGTTACATGGTCTTGAAATAGAGTTTTCAGTTCTCATCAGTTTCTTTGTTCATTCGATCCTGATATACATGTTGCCTCTGTCTTGTGAAGAGTACAATGATTGCCATTTTTGCTCTGTTTGCAACAAATGAGCCTGGCCATAAGGGTCATGTTGAAGCTCCAGTTCCTATCCCAAATGCTGGTGAGGCATTGTTGAAAGTAGAGGCGACGAGTCTCAATCCGGCTGATTGGAAGATACAGAAAGGCGTGATCCGCCCATTTCTTCCTCGCAAAGTCCCTTTTGCTCCAGCTTGATTCTAGCTGGATTTTGTAACTACTGCTAGTAGTATTGCACTTGTGATGTATTGCTGTCATTTTTTCTCCTTGATTCCATTACTGTAGAAAACAGTGGAATGATATAGCCCTTGGCAGGGGCTTATGCCAGCAAGTTTTAAAACTCAAAGATATATATATATCAATTTGAATTTGAATTGAAATCAACTTGTTTATTACTTGTCTTTGCTAACTAAACCTTTTCACTTCTTTTATTATCGCTAAATTAAAGCCTATTAGCTCAAATTGGTAGAGCATTGTGCTCAAGCACATAGATGCGGGTTCAAATCCCGCATAGGCTATTTTTGAATTTCACCTATTTTCGGAATAAAATCTATGTCTTTTTGCGATGAAAATTTTAGTGGCCAATAAAATAGAAACAATTTGTTGTCATCATTAACTCTTGAGCTTTTGATTTTAAGAGATCGTATTGCCTTGTTTGGTGACACTGTTTTGATTCCACGTTTCATACTTCAATGTCATCAATTTTATAAAAAAATATCATCACAAATGATTGAGATCAATTAATTGTACTTACAAATGTGTCATCAATGAATAAAAGTCATTAATAAAATTGTCATCAATTAAGTGTAATCACGTATTAAGCTCATATGTCATCAATTGTATAAAAATATCACCAACAAAGAATGTCATCACAAATGATTGAGATCAATGAAATGTAATCACAATTGTGTTATCAATGTCATCACAAATGATTGAGATCAATGAAGTTTAATCACAAATGTGTCATCACTCATTAGTTAACTAAAGTAGAATCAGTGAAAATATATCGATATACAATTTACAGAATAACAAAAGTGGCATCAAATGATTTGATTTAAAAAATGGCATCAAATAATTACATTAGAAAAATGACATCAAAACACTAATTTAAAAAGTGGCATCACATTAAAGAAAAAAATGTCATTAAAAAAATGGTTTCAAAACACTACTTTGAAAAAATGGCATTATGGTAAAAAAATGACATCAAAAAAAGTGGCATCAATGGTCAACGGTGAAAAAATGACATCATAAAAAAATGGCATCAATGGTCAATGTGGGAGGAAGAAAGGGGGAAGGAAAGGGAAGGAAATGAGGAAGGGGTACACCCCACCTAATTTATTTTATTTTGGGTCTAATTACCTAATTAGATTTTTAAAAGAGACTAGTTACCTAAATCACCCTAATTTTAATTTGACAATTATTGAGGTTTATTTGATATGAAAAAATAAATTATTCTGAACAACAATTTAAGAAACTCAAAATTTTAAAATAAAGTCGTTTTCTTAAATATAGTTTATTAATTTCAGGTTTAATTTAGTGATTGTCCAAAAATATGAACATAATTAAGTAAATGTCTACTTTTTAAACAAATTAAGTAATTGTCCATAATTGACAATTTTACCCTTTCTTTCCTTTATCTCATTCTCCTTCCCCCTCCTTCCTCGTTGACCATTTTAATTTTGACCTTGACCGGTCAACATTGACCATTCTGATCAACGTCCAATTTTGATGAAAGTTTTTGCCGGTGACATTTTTTCCGGTGACAGTTTTTTGTGACAATTTTTTCTAGAGACAGTTGATGGTGATATTTTTTCTGGTGACAGTTGTTAGTGTCAATTTTTTCGACAAATTATTTTTTATTTTGGTGACAATTGTTTTCGACATTATTTTTTCTTGAAATATATTGTCACCAAGTTGTCACCAATAACATAACACTATCACCAAATATTATCATGAACTAGTGAAAAATGTCACCAACTATAGTCAATATCAATTTTCACAAACTAAAAATCATTGTCACCAACACTTTATCACAAATTATAACACACTATAACCACCTATTATTACCGATTACCAAACACTAGTACAAAATTATTTTCACCAACTAGTAAACACTTATATATACCTATTATCACCAACTAAAGAACATTGTCACAATTTTTTTTGTCACCAACTATTAAAAACTTGTCACCGTCTATTTTCCCTAACTATATAAAACTGTCACCAACTACGGAACACTAGCATCATATTATTTTCTCGAACGTATTGTCATCAACTACAAAACAATATCACCACACTATTGTCATCAACCTCTTGTAAGTAATATATTGTCACCAAATACATAACAGTGTCACCAACAATTCCTGTGATGAAAAACAGCATATAATATTAAACCAAACTTGACCTCAGAGAAGATTACCTAACCAACACACATTAATCCTCTTGATGTTAAAAAAAAGTAATACAAAGTAACATCTCTCACACAATATATCTTCTTGTATAGTTGAAGATATCTCAAAGCTCACCTATACTCATAATCATCTAAAAGTCCTTCAACGACCATTGTGGCTAAAGTATTCAAACTATACAACTCCATGGTCATAAATTGAAAGTAACTATACAACTTCATTTAAAATGATTAGTTAAGACAACATCTCTTAACATTCCACAGAAAAACTCACATTTTCTAATATCATACAACAATTTTATGACAAAAAAATCATTGTGATTGTCACAAAGATGAGCAAACTCAACACTTGAATGACTTAATTCAATTTTTTTCCCTCTTGGAAATTCTAGTTTGGAGCTTCTCAAATGAGCTTATACACTAAGCTGACTTTCATATTGACACCAAATTTTGTCCAAAACAAGTACTCCAAATTCCAACAGCTCAATTTAGAAGGTTTCATCAAGCAATATTCCAGAATCTGAAAAATCATCTAATAGAAATTGAAAACAAACTATTTCGTACTCCTAGAGTTACTGCTATATATCTCAAAATTTATCAATGGAACTGAACTCCTAGACAAAGAATTGTGAATAAAAAAAAAACTACAATTGATTGCTTGTGGTTATAGGATGTGATATGCCAAGATCTAAAAGATGTAGGGTTGATGAAGGTGTTTCGACGAAGGTTCGGGCCGGGTCCTGGTGGCGAGGAGCGGCGGATAGGTGAGGAGAGGGAGGTCGATTCGACTCTCGGCGTGGCGTCGCTGTCTCCGGATCGAGGACGACATCACCATGGTTGCGAGGCTTAGGGAGACAGATGAGAGCGCTTGAAGGGGAGGATGAACAAGGAGGGGTGATGATGAACAGAGGGAGTCGAAGCCATGGGAGAAGGGGGTTGTGAGCTTGAAGAAGAGTTGAGCGCTTTAGTTGAAAGAAAGAGGAGGGTTTGAGCCTTCGAGTCTGAGGAGGAATAGCGGCACATCACTAACAAAAGGAGATAAGGAAACCTTTAATTAGTAGAGGGGTGTTTTGGGTATTATGAAAATATTATGGATACTTACTTAATTATAAAATAAAAATGAACATTTACCTAATTTAACCTTCCAAATGGACATCTCACCAAAATTTTTCTTAATTTCAAGTAGTCCATCAACCGTATAATTATCGAATAGACTGAATAAAGGAGAAAATGTAGAAAATGTTTTGAGTAGAGGGCAAAAGTAAAAATGAGCATTGTTGGTTGGCCCACTTTAAATCGAGTAGGTTGAATAAAGACGAAAATGCTGAGGATTTGAGGAGGGCAAACGTCGTAAATTTGAAGCTCAACGAGGGCAATCATCTAAACTACTATCGTCAGTTACCTTCAACATACCATTCTTACATCACCCCTCTCTCTCTCCCCTCCCAGCCATGGCAGCTCCCCCAATCTTCAAAGCGAAACCCTAACCCCACCTCCGATCTCCAATTGCACGTCCTTTCCCGTTTCGACGACCAACAATCTTCACCTGATAACTCTAAAACCACTCTATTTCGCTACTGTGGAGCGAAAATGGGATCCTTGGTTCCATTTCTAGACCTCAATCTCCTCCCTGATCCCCCGATTTCCACCGCCGCCGACAATTCCTTCAAAACTACACTCCTCCGCCCGAAAATCGAGCCCAAGGCGGAGCCGTTCGATGACTCGTTCCCTCAAACCCCTTCGTTCCCCAATTTAATCCCTAGCTCACCTCCGACGCCGTTCCCGGACTCTATGGACTCCGATTTTGCCAACTCTCTGGCTCTGCAGAGTCTCCCTTCGTCGCAGGACGGCAATGTCTACTCCGAATTCGCTCGAGTTTCGGAGATGTTCCGGTCGGCGTTCGGCGAGAGTGCGAATCAGCAAGGAAGCGACGCGGGGAATCAGCAAGGAGGCGACGCGGGGGCTTTGAATCCAGAGACCGGCGCAATTGTACTGGTGCCTCCCGAGACTGCCGTATCGGTTCCCAATTATAAGAAACAGAAGCGGTCAAACGAGCTTGTTAGGGTTACCAATTTGAGCAACGACGACCACAGGTACTTCCGTGATGTGGTAAGACGAACTCGTATGCTTTATGATTCTCTGAGGCTATTTGCTATGTATGATGAGGAGAAAAGGCAGGGATATGTTGGGGGGAGAATGGTGAGGGGTGATTTGAGAGCTGCTGTGCTTATGAGGGAACGCGGTTTGTGGTTGAACCGCGACAAGAGGATTGTAGGCTCGATCCCTGGGGTGTACGTAGGGGATTTGTTCTTCTACAGGATGGAGTTGTGTGCTGTTGGATTGCACGGTCAAACCCAAGCTGGAATTGATTATTTGACCTCGAGTGACAGCTCAAATGGCGAGCCGATTGCTACCAGTATTATTGTTTCTGGAGGTTATGAGGACGATGATGATTCTGGGGAGGTGCTAATCTACACTGGGCATGGTGGGCGAGACAAAATGAACAAGCCATGCTGTGACCAGAAGCTGGAGTCAGGTAATTTAGCTTTAGAGCGCAGTATGCATTATGGAATCGAGATAAGAGTTATGAGGGGCTTCAAGTATGAAGGCAGTCTTACTTCGAAGGTTTATGTGTATGATGGGTTGTATCGAATCGTAAATACGTGGTTTGAGGTTGGTAAAAAGGGGTTTGGTGTTTTTAAGTTCAAGCTTGTAAGAATGGAAGGTCAGGTTGAGATGGGTACCAGCAATTTGAGATATGCTCAGACTCTTAGGACTAAACCGTTGCAACTTAGGCCAAAGGGTTACTTGACTCTTGATCTCTCACTAAAGAAGGAGAAAGTGCCTATATTTTTGTTTAATGACGTTGATGCTGAGCACGATCCATTGTGTTACGAGTATCTTGAAAAGACTATTTTCCCACCATTTTTGTTTCATTCCTCTGGTAACGTTGCTGGATGTAGTTGTGTCTCTGGATGCTCAGATAATTGTTTATGTGCGATGAAAAATGGGGGCGAGGTTGCCTATGATCACCATGGATTTCTCTTGAGAGGGAAGCCTGTAATTTTTGAATGTGGTCCCAATTGTAGTTGCCCTCCTCATTGCCGTAATCGTGTGAGCCAAAGAGGATTGAGGCATAGACTGGAAGTGTTTAGGTCGAGGGAAACAGGTTGGGGAGTCCGGACACTAGACCTGATTCATGCAGGCTCTTTTATATGTGAATATGCTGGTGTTGTCCTTAACAAAGAGCAGGCACAGGTTTTTAGTATGACCGGAGACTGTTTGATATATCCTGGGCGATTTGCACCAAGGTGGGCAGAATGGGGTGATTTGTCTCAAATATTTTCTGACTATGTCAGGCCATCGGAACCCTCAATTCCTCCACTCGATTTTGCAATGGATGTATCAAGTCTGAGGAATGTTGCTTGTTACATGAGTCATAGTAACTTTCCAAATGTGATGGTGCAATTTGTGCTTTATGATCACAGTAACTTAATGTTCCCTCACATAATGCTTTTTGCACTAGAGAACATCCCTCCCATGAAAGAGCTTAGCATCGATTATGGGGTACCTGATGAATACACTGGCAAACTATCTATATGCCAAAACTGATGCAGTGTCTTGAGCAGTTTCTGGATGTTGTACACTATTGCTCTGCAGCCATATGATGTAAGTGAATTTTGCGGTATGTTTTGTCGATTATCATTTAGGCTTTGATTAGTTTTAACACAAGTCACTCTTTGCTCATTCCACTTGTGTGCAGTCTTTTTTTTGCATTTCATTCTGATGCTAAAATACAAAGTTTAGCATCTTATATTTTATTTTTGTTTTAGTGCTGTAAAACACTTGCAAATCACTGATGGTTTTACCTGTTGCTGCTTCCTGCTTGATTTTATAATGAATAAAAGTTGAATGAAAGTAGGTTTGGATGAATTAAATAATATGGGATTGCAATCCTGAAAAAGGGACCCCGTTTCTTGATTATCTGGCTATTTGCGGAATCTTATTTGAAGCGTTTGGCTTCTTTGTTAGTGGTACATATGTTCTTGTCAGTGTAATATGTATTTTTAAGAATACTTGTCTCTATGGGAGTGAAAGCTATATGGGTCAGTTTTAGGCCTTTAGCACATCCAGTTATTCAGAATATTTCATAGGATGAATTGGATATGGAACATCTCTGAACTCTTTGGACAAGGAACTAAAGAAGACATTCCAAAGCATTTCGGTATGTTCGGAACAAAAATAGTTTTGCTTGTAGAAAAAATCTTAAACCATAATGGTGCATTGTGAAAAAGGGAAAGAAATAAAAAAAATGACAAAAGAAACCAACTTTTGAGTTTGTTCATACTTGCTGGCAAAAAGAGGACCTTCAACCTTTACCATCAAACATAGGGCCTTCTACCTTTTTAACCTTTTCCATGAATGCGATCTCCGAAATGCTTGGGGCAATTGAAGAAGGGACTCAGAAAGAAACCCCCAAAGCAAATCAGGATGCTTGCAGCAAAAGTATCTTCACAAATAGGGCAAAAACCTTTACGCGGAATTGGTAAATTTGAAAGGAGGGAAAGGAAGAAATTAAAAAGAAATTGACCTTCAAAGTTCGAGTGGGTGCTAGTATAGAAGTACTCGCCGGCAAATGTGGATCTTCAATCATTGCCCTTGATTAGAAGGACCCTTTACCTTGATTTTGGTAAATAGAGAGCGGCCATCCGGGGTTCGAACCGGGGACCTTTAGGTACTACCCGCAAGTCCTTTCCGGTTGAATCATTCCGGAATGGTTAGAAGGACCCTTTACCCTTGTCATGAAAATGACGACCTTTTAATTGTGTCGGAGCACATTATGCTCTTGTGCCTTTTTTGCCCAATGTGAAGTTTTTAATTTTCGTACCACCTCCAACAATTCAATTATTGCCTTACCTTGGATCTCAATTTATCTCTAGGCCACTTTGATTCTATCCTAATAGCTCCCATCAGCTCTTTTTGGACATATTGGCCTGTGATTTTTTAAAACTCATAAACCCTTTGCTTAGAAAGTTCCATATATTATCCTGGTTCTGTTTTTTGTTGTTAAATTCGGCGGTAGTTTGGCATATACCTAGTTAGTTTTACTCTCTCTATGTTTACTTTAATGCCTACCAAATACAATTCATTGAATCAAAACACGTGTGTCGTTATAACATCTTCCCTACAAATTTTGAAAACATCCTATAATAGAACGGGTTAATAAAGATGATCTTGTAGAAATTTGGTTTTTTGAGAAATTTATTGTAATCTTGGAGTAAGGTCAATTACTATATTGTTGTTTAGTGATCAAATTTGATTAACAATGGGAAAAGAAAGCATTAAATAGAGTTTATAAGGATGATCTTGTAGAATTTTTTTCGGAAATTTACTGTAACCTTGGAGTAAGGTCAATTATTATATTGTCGTTTAGTGATCAAATTTGATTGATAATGGGAAAAGAAAGCATTAATAGAGTTTTTCCAATCCTCAAGAAAGTTGTTCTCTATGTATTATCGTTTTGGCTTATAGTTTCCCTATAAGTTCACTTAGATAAACTTGTGGCATTTAGTTGTACCAAAGCATTAAATAGAGTTTATAAGGATTTGTAGATTTTTTTTTTGTTGTTGGAAATTTATTGTAATGTTGTCGTTTAGTGATCAAATTTGATTGATAATGAGAAAAGAAAGCATCAAATAAAGTTTGTCCAATCCTCAAAAAAGTTGTTCTCTATGTATTGGTTTGGATTATAGCTTCCCTATCTTGTGTTCGCTCAGATAAACTCATGGCATTTAGTTGTACTATGCTCAATAGAAGTTTGTTTGGCGTGTCCCTTAATTGTTGAGTCATTTATTTACGTCATTTCATCTATTTAGAATGTTATTGGAGAAATTGTTGAGGGGCTATTGAGATAATTTGCTGCACAATTTATGGAAATATGTTTTCATTATAGCATGGAACTCAACTTCTGTTTGCTACAATTATTTGCCATGTGATTGTTCATTGGATTCCTGCTTAATTGTGTAGGCTTCTTACAAGATGGATACAACAGAAACACTAATTGTTTAGTAGTGGTTAAAAAGGAAACATGATCTATTGTGAAATTGAATGCTGGTGTGATTTTACATTTCCTGATTTCATCCTGATTTCATCTGTAGAAATATTATCTTTTTTTTTTTTTTGCCAGTGCTATGTGTATGCATGTTGATAATTCTCGACTGAAGGATACATGTTATAGTAGAGGCTGCGATTTTTTCCTCCTTTTGTTGTTGTTGATATATTTGGGGAAGTTAAACCCTTGACGCCCCCATGTGAGGAACACAGTATTTGCTATTCGGCCACATTGCTACAAACTCTTCACTTATAGCGGTGGTTGCTTCAGGAGGACAGCAACCACTTTGTCAATATATGGAATTGACCTTATTCGATAAGCTTAGCTGTTTAGAAACTTATTTTGCCTTCTTGGAAATAAAGCACTATAAACATTAAAGCTTAAGCTTGATAAATTGCAGAAGCCTACTTTTCAGCTTGTTGTCCAAACAAAGCCTTAATCCAAGATTAATTTCCTAGCTTATACAAATTGATGTTCAACTATATATCTTAGGGTACCTGTGGATACATCTACATTCCATGGTTGGGTTGTCTTGGATGCAAAATGTTGATCTCCATTTCATGTTTTTGAATCATTCATCTTGCTTAGAAACAATAGCCTTGTCTTGCGTCCTGCAGTAATGTTTAATTTAGATATATCATAGTAGCTGCTAGCGAATATGAAGGAAACTCTGTCTGTTCATGTGCATTTGTCATTCTTCATTGACTATGATTCATACCAATTATTCTAAAATCTTAAAACTCAATAAAAGTGTTTGCTAAATCTCTTTATTTCTTTGATTCAGGTAAATTTTGGCTTCCGTGTTTATCATCCTTCCCTTTTTCTCATAGTTATCGTTCTGCCCGAACAGAAGAGAGTCCTGGTGGCTAGTATGAACTGCCATTCGCTTCATTACAGCTCTTTTGTTGGGAAACCACCATTAACGACCTGGCTGTGTTGGATATTTTGTCACTATTAAGTCGACATCAATTCAAGGTTAGTATGAAAGTTGAGACAAATTCATGACATCTTTAGTTGGTAATCAACAAATCTTTTGTATGTGATGTTCTTGCAAGGAATTGCATGTCTGCTAGTAACAAAAGAGACTGCTCTCAACAAGCTGTTTTGTGTGCCTTAGTACCAGTACATGTAGGCCTTCCTATTCGGGGTTTTTTTTTTTTTTTGTAGCTCAATGACTGGATTTTGTTTTGTGATTTTTGTATATACTATAAGGTTCATTTATGCCTTGGTATCCTTCCTTTTTTTTTTTATTATTCAGATAAAACTAGTGATCACCATGTTCTCTGTACTGGTCTTAAATTTGTAGATCTGTGTTTATGCATATCTGTGTTAGTGTGGTATACTAGAACACCTGCCTATTTTGCCTGAAGTGCATGTTTTATGGTTATGGAGCACTTTCCCATCGTAAACCTAAAATCTACCCAACGCATCTTTGTATAGAACTCGAGAGCTGTTTGGAAAAGGAGAACGGGAAGAGAAAGGATGAGACAATTCTTTTTCCGGTGGTTCCTGTAAACACAAGTCAAGCTACTCTCATCACCCCCCTCCCCTTCTCAAACCACATTTTTCCCTATTAGTCTCTTTCTCATTCCCTTGAATTTTTTGCTGGATATATTTAAAATTTTAAACCCATGGTTCATGGAGGGTCTTCATGATCGAATGTTTTGAGGATACATGAGAAGTCTGAGCGTTTTTGACAAATTGATATGTTAATTAAATCTATGGCCTGATTGGTTTTTCTATCAAAGTAGTTAAGTAGTTTAGCTGCATACATAAATACTATGAATTGGTGTTTTTATTCACTAATATGATGCTGTTGGAGGACTTGGACCCACCTTGATTGCACAAGATACTTGCATGCTTCATCAGATTTTGTCAGATGGGTGTGCCAAAAAAAAAAGAGAGAAATTGCGGATTCTGTGTACTGTTTGAGATAGCTCTCCATGACATTGAAGATTCCTATGATTTTGGCAGGGTTTGGGAGTGGTTGTATCATGTATGTGGTCCAATCGATTAATTAGGGATGGGAGGTCGGGTCGGGTTGGGTCCAAATAGCTTGGTATAATGGTATCTATTGAAAGATGTTTGACTTTATTTTTGGTGTAAGAGAATCAAACTCTAACCTTTAGGGCCTTGCCTTGGAGGTGCTGATCTCTCAGGCCTTGTGGATATGGGTCTCTGGAACTCTTCAGCTCTTCCCCCTTAAATCGCTAATAAAATAATGTATCGTAGGAGATGAAATTTGGAATGTCGTTGATGAAAATTAGCTACAAACTGAGGCTTGTGAACAAGTGATTGTCTATAGTGAGTTGACGTGGAGGAAGGAAACGTGGGTTATCAACTATTGTCCATCGAGGGGCTGATTCCATTTCCATTGAAAAGAACAATATATACACATATATCCCCATTGGAGGACAAGACTACAAGATGTGACATGCCAAAGACACGAACAAACTAACAAGCTAATTCCGAATAAATTTGGGTTCTTTATAAAAAAAATTATCATCTTGATTATGTTATATGGGTTGTTATATAAAATTTGTGGCAAGTGTCATGTTTAGTTTATTGCAATTCCGACATCCCAACAAGGTGTGATTTTGGTGTTGCAAGTATAGGCAGGGCCTCCTCCATGGTTTAAGGTGGTTTGGATGAGAAAAGGTTTGGCAGGAACCACGGCTGAAAAATATTTAGCATATTAGTTATACCATATTAGCCTATTATTAGGTATGTACATTAGTCATTAACCGTGTCAACAAGCCATAATCAATCATGCTAACTTAGGTGACATGTAGTAACTATGAAGTCAAGAGTTTGATCCTATTCATTGTGAGCTATTTGACTTCCAACGAACCAAAGAATCACCTATGTATTAACCATGTGCATAGTCATTAACAACGTTATACTCATTTAACTACTAAGGGTGACGTCAGATGCATCAACCATGAAGTCACGAGTTGAATGTGAATGTGAATGTGAATGTGATGAATGACCCCCCACCCCCCAAAAAAAAAAATCACATTCCTAATTAACATTTTAGCTAATAAAATCCAATATAAAGTCATTCAACAAGAATTAAATTAGTGAGGCAAATGTTTTTTTTTTGTTAATTATTACAACAGGGGAATGGAAGATTCAAACTCGTAACATAATGGTTGTTATATGTCATTCTTACCAACTAAGCTACTAAGACTTAACTTTGGAAAATGACTTCTGCCGTCTTGAATAGAATACTCGAAGCAATCACAAGAATGGACAAGCTTCATGAAAACTTATATTTAAAAATCCAAATGATGTCACAAACGAATCAAATAACACACCTTAAATACCCCTTATCAACCAAATAGAACACAACATTCATCTGATTAGAGCACAAAACTTTCATGTATACACTATGAAAGAACCCGTCTTACTCTACACTAAAACGAGGATGTGGAATGAAACCAAGCCTTGTGTAGTATGCTACAAGCAGGACAAAGTCGGTGTCTGCCTAAGAGATGACCAAGAGTGACGAGAGGCCAACGAACTTGCGCAAAATCAGCCCTAAGTTTTTGTTTCCCTCACCCTCTGATGGGCTTGCTTCTTCGTGTGTCGTCTCTTTCTTGACTTCTCGTAGCTGAAAGCGAATAACCGATACAATGTTAGGTGTATTGGTACAGGTAGGTAAAAGGATTTGCCTAATAAAGAACTTGGGAGTTCATATAACATTTTACCGAGTCCATAAGCTTCACTTGTCCTCATGATTCGGAGTCTCTTGACTGCACCGAGGAACATCCTACGATCAAAAGCATACGAGATTAGCGAAAAACGGATCAATCAAACATTTCTAAACATCTATTTTTCGATCTTACCTCCAAGGAACATCTCCGACCAGCATCCAATCCCCTTCCTTGTCCTCGTAAGTAAGCACAAACTCGGACAAACTGTCTAACAACTTGGAGGGTTTTCCTAGAACCTTCTCCCCACCTAAACACAAACACAAAGATACGAGTTAGGTGTGCTTTTCTTTAGTTGATCGAGCTATAGGAAGGGAACTCACGAGCCAAAGTGAAAGAAGTAGGAGGCTTGAAGAACATGTCTTCGATCATTTGAGCAAGAGTCTCGTAACAAGAATGCGCGCTCAAATCCACCTTTCTCCCAATCTTCATGCCATCCATATTGACCTTCACGAAGCCGAGATGTGTGTTGTCTTGAACCATGGAAGGCTCGGCATGGTTGTGACTGGTCCTAGTGTTCGTCTTCTTGTTCCTGTGCTCGCTGATCGTCTTTCCTTCTTCGGAATTTGTCCCTTTGCTTTGGCTGCCTTGGAGGCTGTTCATTCTGAATGTTCTTATTGGTGGCCATCCCACAACCTGACTGCTCCCAACACAACAAATTCCATAAGAAAGAAAATTGCTTCCAACAGTAGTCTCATTTGTGCTTTTCGTGTATCAGAAACGATATAGACACACAAACATCCATTCCAATTTGAGTTATATATACGACCTGTCAATCAGGTAAGTTGATTGGATAGTTCGTCGATCAATCAAAAAGTGCTTACATATATAATCTTTAAATTTTCGGTCGAATGGCCATGGTTTCGAATGCGAGATTGTTTCAATTTCCTATGTTATTTCAGATCAATATAAGGTTAACAGTCGTTTATAACTTATAAGAGCAACTCCAACAGGTTCTCCATAATGGATTTTTGGAGAATATCAAGGTTGATTTTGGTCCAACAGCTTCCCCATTACATTCTCCAAACTAGAGAATAGAAGAAAAATAGAGATATTTCCCTAAATTTAGAGAAAATTCTATATATTTTGGGGTAAACTCCATAATGGAGAATCTGTTGGATTTCAGTCCAAAAAAATCCATAATATGTGATTCATAATTCTCCATTTTGGAGAATTGTTTAGAGAAACTGTTGCACATGCTCTAAGTTGGATAGTTTTTTGGCCAAATTCCACCAAACCGCCCTTTAAATAGACCATTTGGCACATAACCACCCCTTAAATTGAAAATTCCAGGAAATCACACTTAAAAAGCTAGATGCTTGAAAAAAAACCACATATTTCACATATTCTGTTAAGATTGATATTAAATGTGTGAAATTACCATTTTGCCCTTTTACTTTTAATATTTTTGAAGGGTAAAAGGGGGGATCGCTCTTCAACCGCTTTCATTCTCCATTTAAGGAGAGGACCAAAATGTGAAGGATAAACACATGAGAGAACTTCTAACCAACTAAATCAAGGATGACTAACTTTGAACCAAGTAAATTAAGGATGAAACATCTGAGAATTGCCAAGAGATGAACTAGAATATTGGTGATGAATGGGTAAAATAGTAATTTTGTACTTTTAACATCAAACTTAACGTAAACGGTTGGATGGGTGATCTTTTGCAAACATCTAGCTTTTAAAGGGTGATTTTCTAGAATTTTCAATTTAAGGATAATTTTGTACAAAATAGTGTGTTTAAAGGGTGGTTTTCTAGAATTTGACTTTTTTTTTTTTACACAAAGTATTTGGTTGTATTATTTTTGTTGGAGGTGTTGTCCGGTCCAATGGGCTTTTAGTGAGCTTTGAAGGCAGGGAGATAATCAAGTTTAATACTCCCCATCTGTTGATATCTATCTAAGGAAATGATTAAAAATATCTAAATCTTCAACTAAACTAGTGCCCATTTAAAGGGTGAACTATATATTTGTACAATCAATAGTCGATCCAAATGATCTTTTAATGGATCGAATAGAAGGGAGCAAATCAATGTTAATCGGAAACTCAAAAACACGTATTCTTATGCAGAACTATAGTATAACTCAAATTGGAATAGATGTTTGTGTGTCTATATCGTTTTCGTTACACAAAAAGCACAAGATAAATATGAAGAGAATGAGAAACATATATCAACTAGCTCATACATATACAAGGGTTAACCTGATGGATGGCGTGGAGGAACCACTAAGATCATGATGATGGGCAGTTCTTTTTGAGCCAGCAGACATTCCCGGCCTATGGTCAGATGTCTGCAGGTCGTGGGCTGTAAGAAACTTGAGCATCCCTCCAGTGCCACCGCAACCACCACTGTCGCCAAGGGTGAGGCCTAGACCCAGCTCAAGCTGGGCCTCATTATCATTATCAGCATCATCTTGAAAGTCTTTTTTGTTGCTGTTTTTCATCATCCCTACTTTGAATTGAATTGAATTGAATATGGAAAGAGAGAAAGAGGGAGGGAGGGAGGGAGAGGGTTGTTAAAAGGGTGTTTTAGGTGGAAGGGTGGTGGTGGTTCTTTTGGTGGGTGTGTGGATCCCAATTGTGTCTCCAACTGCGGCCAACAATCTTTCTATGTTTCCTCTCCATGTTTCTCTCTACTCAAAAGACACTCCCAAATTTGCCCTTTTTCCCTTCCTTTCCAAGAATAATTATTTTATGGATTTTTGTAACGATTAAAAAAATTCATCAACACACGTTAAACAATTCTTCAAAAAAAAATACATATCTATTATAAAGGTATTTTTTCCTAGTTTCAATACATTAACTCTTAAAATCAGACATTAAAATAAATATCTTTCTTTTGCTTTTTAGAACAAGGTAATATTACCTTTTAGATTATAACAAAAATATTTTTTCAATAAAATTAAATTACACCGGCTCTATCCCCACCCTACCTCACACCATTCTATCTTTCCCTTCTCTTCTCACAACCTCCCCCAATACACAAACATCCCCAAATCCCAAACGCACCCAAATCGAAAATCTCTTGAAGTTAATGTACGTGTTTCACATATTCATTGTGATTTCGGTGCTTTTGGAGAAGGTTTTGGAATTTTTGATGGTTTGATTGTAAGACTTGAAATATGTTTTCAATTTTGTGTAATTGTGCTCAAAATAGTACTATAGATATGTATTCAACATATCTACAGATATAAAAGTCGAAATATGCGTTATGAGCAGTTGGGGAGAAAGGGGCCAAATTAAATTGTAGATTGGAGGTAGAAGACGAAGTGGTCATTGCGACCAATATGGCCTTTAGTCATTACGACCAGTATGGTCACTGATCATTGCGACCAGTATAGCCACTGGTCATTGGGATCAGTTTATAATTTTTAAAAAACATGTGGCCGCAATGACCATATGTCAATTGTTTTAGGCTTTTAAGGCAATAATTAATTATTGAGTTATGAGAATGGTTTTCAAAATTTGCTTTGTCGATTATTTTTCTCCATATTATTTATTCATTAGTTTAGAAGAGTACGTGGTAAACATTTGACAAGGGATAAAAAAAATTATAAAGACGCCCTTGGTAATTAATAACTTTCTTATAGTATTTATTTTTATTATTATAATATTTTTTTAAAGTAGGTGAAAATTATGATGTCTATTTAGTCGATATCCCATTCTAGATTATTATTTCAGATGATTAAAGAAAAATCCCTATAAGAATGGTATATCATCAACTTTTTTTAGTTGTTCTTAGTAATAAAATATTTTGCTTGGTTAATTTGCACCTATACACTTTTGTCTACAGAAGCTATAACATATAATCCGTACAATGCAATAGATATCCTCCATAGTTCTCAAAATCTCACATGGAATGTTCCATTCCATCTCTTATTGACGGTGTTGATGATCTGTATGACTCTATGTTATCTTCTTCAATAATCAACTTACATATACCTTGGGAAGTTACCAGACTAATGTCTTCCCTTAAAGCTAAAGCTTTGACTTGTGGGAAAGATCCTACATGAACCTCTTTATGAAAAATATTCACAACCTGTCCTAACCCATCTCTAATAATACAACCAGCAAACGATGGCCCGAAATATTAACTAAACCATCAAAGTTTAACTTGCAAAAAACGAGAAAGATTTATTTCGGTACTCCCAATGTCTAGATATAGATTTCTTGGTAACCTTAATCTGATTGTTAGCTTGTGCCCAATCCTTCATGCGGATGCCTGAAAAAATATCTCCGAAATTATTGAAAGTTATTGGAGTAAAAAAAAAAGTTTTGTTATCATATTCCCAAACAGCTACAAGGAAAGCAAAGAGTGATGAAATTATGAAAATATTTATATTAGGAATTCAAAAAAAAATATATTGTTTTTTTATTAGGAAAAAATTCGAGATCAGACAAACCTGAATCTCGATGGCCGATAAGTCGGCAGACGGATAACTGTCTAAGCAAACATAAAAATACAAAGATGGTGCAAATACAGGCAAAAACTCTACAATAGCGAAACTAAATACAATTAAACCGAACAAGACGAGGACGTAGACGAAGGACGAAGCCAAGCACTACCCCGAAGCAGCATCGTAGGCCAGCGGCACATCAGGAGTCACCTGTGGGCAGTGAAGACGAGCCTCCAAGGAACCGTACTTCCGGAGAAAGGAGACGCCTCGATACACACTGCCACAACCCCAACCTATCCCGACTCCGACTGCCAGAACCCCATCAAACGGAGAAGAAAATCCAGTCACGCGAAACGTAGAGCCACACAACGCCTGAACCAAAAGCACCAGAACACCAAGCGGGATTTTCATAAACCCCACTGGGAAACCCAAGCGGGATTTAAATTAAGTCATTTTAGACGGTTTTAATCGATTTTATATACATAACCAAAACATTGAATTAATCTAAGAATAAATATATAAAAATATGAAATATATATATATATATATTTATAGATAGAAAAATCCAAAAGAGGTTTTTATTTTTTTATTTTTTTTATATGTTTTGGACCAGGTTAGCCTTAGGCCCAAAGAAACAACGAATTGGGCCCGAAACTGTTCGCTGGAGGGATGTGTGTAGAGGGATTCAAATAATTCAAATAAACAATTCACAACTAGACTACTCCCTGGCTCAAACAAATAATACAAGAATCCCCTCCCTTATAGTAGTAGGGTAATTCAGGATCGAATCCACGAGGAGGTATGTCAGCGGTTCCGTTGTTGTACTCACGATCAAAGCTTTCGACCTCAGAAGACACTCGATATCGATGTGTCTGGTCGATATCGACCTCAGTTCTGGTCGATTTCCAGTACAGTTCCTGCAGAAGACAAAAGCAGCAAAGTCGACGTCGAGCAGAGACCTCGATATCGACGTTAGACCTCGATATCGACCTTTATAGTCGATTCCGATGTTTGTCACAGAAACTGTAATTCGTAACCAATTGTCGGAAAAGAGTCCGAAGAACGTAGAATGGTAAAGAAGGATGATGAGAAACAAAACTAAAACTTTTATATTGATTTCAATTAATTAAAAGCTTCCAAAGTCAGGGTTTCATGCCACAACGATAACAATGCAAGTTTTATGCTAAAGTTATGAAATTTAATGCCTTTCCGTCAAATAACTTTCGTTATCAACACTTAGGTGATTAGAGGCTCTCGCATAGTTCCTAAGAGTTACTATCCAATTCATGAGCAATCCAAGTTCATAATATGAGTAGCTTTCGCTTCAATAATGCAAATAGTGAATCTCCCTAACTTTCGCAAAGGATCATGCATGGGATAGAAGACGGAATCGCATAAAAGTCATACCTTTGATACACTTACCCTACATCGTTATCGTCGGGCTCACCCCGACCCTAGAAGTGGGTTGACTACTCGCTCCTCATCATGCACATCATCATCATTATTGTTGAAAGAAAACTACTTTGAATTAAACTTTGAAAGAAAGTACAACCGAACAAGCCAAAACTCCGCTCTCGCTTCTTTCCAACTCACTCGACCTCCTCTCTCTCTCTCTCTAACTCGTTACTACTCAATGTAAAACTGGAATTGTATGTGCTTGGATGCCTAAACTCAGCCCTAATGGCCTCTATATATAGATATCAAACTTTGCTATCCAAAGACTCCAAACTTTATCTTTATTCTCTAAGATAAAACTTAAATAAAGTAAAAACTAAAAACTCCTATGGTAAACCAGCTCTCTATGATAGATCTGAGGTTGATGATAGGAAATCTCGACTTTAGGATAGACGTGCAAGCTTTGGATAGAATTCTATCAAAATCTAAGTCGGATTCCTCTGCTGGGAAACATCGATATCGACCTTGAACATCGATATCGACCTCTGTGAAACTCTATCTCGAGCTCTCCTTCTCCTACTCGGACTAGCACTCGACTTCTATCTTTTAGCTCGATCTAGCAACATCGATATCGACCTTCAGACGTCGATATCGACCTCTCTGTGTCGACATGCTCTGTTTCATTTCCTGCTCGATTCCTATGTCTCTGCTACACTCGATGTCGAGGTCCCCAGTCGATTTCGACCTCTTCAAAAGACTTCGAGTTCTTTTTCCGCTCTTCCAAATATGTCCATTTTTATCCTGTTTTCTACGAAATCACATAGAAACTCGTGCAAACCCATATATTTGACATTTAAGCGTAAACTACACTAATCCCATGTTTTCCCACTAATATGCATGCAAAAGACGATAAAATGGACTTTTATGTGCATAGAAACATACTTTCTTTCCAAAACATTCCACATTCCTTCTTCATAATGTCTCACCTTTCACTCATCGCTCAATGCTTTTATTCAATATAATGCTTTTGCCTCTCTAACCTTAGCACTGCCTTCTCGCGAGTCGCAAACATGGGTGTCATGAATGGCCCCGGATACTTAGTACTTCGGACTCTTCACCTTGTGTCCCATATCGCTGAACTAACATCTCAACGAGTAGGGTCGACCTACCTTTATCTCCTGAGGTGATCGGATTTTTTTCTCGCTCATTAAATTTTCCATATTTCATAATTTTTTTCATTCCTGCCAACAACTTCATAAATAATGCACAATTCCATATAACTCCAAAAATGACTTCCATTCTCAAACTTGTCCCCGGATAGGGTATAAGGTATAAAATGGGCAATATGTATATATGTGGAGCAATACTGATGTATGATAAGGCTCATATATGGCTTGTGACTTTTGCAAATATGCATAGGTAAGGCTAGGATATGAACTTGTATATGTAAGCACTTGTATGGAATTTTCATAAAAAGTCCTCCATCATCTTATCATGCACATGTCAAAAGCAACTTCAAAATTTTCATCTCCTTTATTTTTTCTTTTTGCACTTCATTGGGACTTCCCTTAACTAGGCAGTTTCATGTTATATCTCTAATGAATCTAATTTTGCATCATATAGCTTTTTTTTATACTTCCATGTCTCTTCTTTTTTTTTCAAATTTTTGATGGGGGTCATCATTTTTTTTTCTCGAAAATAAAACTAAATATGCATTAAGATAAATATGCAAATCTAAACTAAGTATGAATATGCAAGTAAGCCTTTCCCCCACCCCATACTTAAAATTTACAGTGTCCTCACTATATTAGAACTAGGGTTAAGAAGAAAACTTACTTAACCGTCACAAATTTCAGGAGTTGAAGAAGACAGCAGCCATGGTCGATATCGACCTTTAACATCGATATCGATGTTTCTCATCGATTTCTGGCTCAGGCTTCAGGGTGATCCGGCCTCGACCACAAGCCCATCTAAGTCGACCTTTAGGTCGATGTCGATCTTGGACATCGATTTCGATGTCTTTTCTGTGTGCTTCTCTCTTTCCTGCAACTTGTTAAAACCAAAACAAAATATGCAAAACAATAAAATGTCTCAAACCAAAGTAAAAGTGTCTAATATCAAAACTAAGTCTTTGTTACACGCTCTAGACTTTTAAGTCGCTAGGCCGACTTCTTCCTTTGCGCTTCTCAAGGCGGCATCTGCAGAGCCCATGTGGCTTGGGCCTCAAATATGACTCCTTTCTTGTCACGTAGCTGCATTCCGCCGGGATGGATTTGATTCACCATGAATGGTCCCATATTTTTATCTTTGAATCTTGTAGGGAACCAATGGTCTTTGGATTTGGCAACATAAACTTTGTCACCTATCTCATATTGGCTCGAATTATCATCGGATACCCTACATAAGCACACATGCCAAGGCACACCTCTTCTAAATAATGATAAATCCTTGATTGTAATGGAACAGGAGGAATCCGTACCTTGACTTACCTTCTTCTCAGTCTGTGGCTCAGGTTGATGTCGATGTTCAGAGGTCGATATCGACCCTTGTTGTACTCCTGGAGGATCAGTCGATTTGGAGAGTTTCTGCTCGATATGATCAGGTCGATTTCGACCATCAGAGATCGATATCGAGGTCTCTGTTCCTCCCTTCTCAGTGCTGATGGTGGTCGATTTCGGCTGGGTATGGTCGATATCGACCTTAGACTCCGATACTAATGACCTGGCACATAATCTTGAACATTAGTAGTCGATATCGACTTACCTGGGTCGATTTCGATGTTCTGTTGGGCCCCTTCGTTCAAGATTGCCACAACTTCCTCCACTTGGGCTTCTATGGCCCTCTTCTCAAGCTCCTCCGGTGTCATACTTCTTACTTTGGCTTCTCCACATGCAATGTAGACACCATTTATGGCTTTTATCTCCATTGGCCCTTGATTTTTCACCGTCTTGTTGAAGGCATACTCTATCACCTCGTCACTAATTGTGAATGAGAGCAATCATTTCTTCACGCTAATGTTGGCATCGACGGTTGCTAGGAATGGCCTACCTAAAATAATTGGACAAGCAGGGTCCTCCGCTATATCAACAACTAAGAAATCAGCAGGGACAAAGAATTTACCTACTTGTACTGGCACATCCGTCACTATCCCAGTTGGAATCACTACCGTATTGTTGGCCATGTATAACCTTGCATCCACGGGCTCTAGAGGACCTATCTTTGCCTTGTGCCAAATGGTTAGTGGCATCATGCTAACGCTAGTGCCCAAGTCAACTAAAGCATTAAATTTGAATTGACCTAGACCTATAGCGATAAAAAACTTACCTGGGTCCGCCCGCTTCTGTCGTAGCTCTAACCTGTTGCACTACTCTGCGATCTCAGAGAGCGATCGCTTCTTACCCAAGATGTCTTTAAGGAACCTTACATAGGATGGCATCTCGTGAAGTGCCTCTGTGAATGGTATAGAGACATTAAGTCCTTGGAGCATCTTCACGAACTGTTGGAACTTCTTTTCCGCTGGGTCCTTAATCATCTTTCTAGTTGGGAATGGCAACACCTTCTTCCTTCTCGCGGCTGCAGTGAGGTCGACATCGACATCAGTAGGGCCGACATTGACTGGAGGAGTTGATTTCTGTGGTGACGCTGCATCAGGGTCGGCATCGACTGAAAGGTCGACATCAACGTCACCTTGGTCGATATCGACAGGGGGGCAGATATCGTCGTCTGTTCTGGCTCCTTCTCCTCCGCTTTTTGCTCGGGCGTTTGTAATTGACACCCACTCCTTAGGTTCACCGCCGCAATATGACAAGTGGTTTTGCCCTTTTGGTTGGGCACAGTGGATCCAGGGAATGATCTTGACGCTTTGGGTATTGCTTCCGCCAATTGACTCATTTGAGTCTCCATATTGCGCTTCCAAACGTCGATCTCTCCAAGCCTAGAATTGATGCCCTGCAGCTGAGTATGGACGGAGTTGTTGGCTTGTTTAAACTCAGCATGGTTCCTCCGCATCTCATCAAGAATGATTTGCAGGTCATCTTTCCTTGTTTCCCGCTCAGGGTGCCCTGGTGCTCTATATGGTGGGGGATCCCTTTGTTGATAGAACCTTTGATCACCTCAATATTGTTGATTGCCCCCTCTATAGGAGCCTCTCGTCCACTTGACCTCCTCATGTTGTTCCGCCATGGATACTTGCTCAGTATGTAGACAGGCACTCGTGTTATGCCTTGTTGAGCCACACTCCTGACAAGTTTGATTGTTGCTCAGGAACTTGACTTGCTTTTGAAGGCGGCGCGTCTGATCGTTGTGGAATTGTTGCCGCACATCAGGATCTATCTCCCTTGGAGGCTCATATAGTGGCATTGATGGGGCAGGCCTTGCATTATAGGCCGCAGCATCCCCATAAGTGTTGTCAAAGTTCACGAGCCTCTCAATGGTCTCCCATGCCTCCGTTGGTGTAAGCTCAATGTACCAATAGCAGGTATATGAATTTATCCTCTCCTTATTCGGCGCATCAAGGGCGTTGTAGAAGATCTCCTAGATGACATATGGAAGTTGCCCATGCATTGCGCATGATCTCAACAAGTCCTTAAATTGCTCCCACGCCTGTGCTAGTGTTTCACCTGGCTTTTGTTTGAAAGTCGTGATCCTTTGTCGCAGCATCGCCATTTTAGAAGGTGGAAAGAACTTATTCAGGAATGCATCTTTCACCTCCGCCCATGTCCTCAGCGAGCGTGGAGCCAAACTCTCAAGCCATTGTAATGCCTTCCCTGCTAAAGACCATCGAAAAGATTTTAATCGCACATACTCTAAATTTACTCCATCAGCAACTGTTTCACATAAGTCCATAAAAGTATAGATGTGTTGCAAGGGGCATTCATTAGGCCTTCCTTCAAAAGTATTTCTTTTTATCTCATATAGGAAGTTAATTTTTATTTCATAGTTGGAGTGAGGAATTAAAATAGCGGAATCAGGAACATGAAGCGGCAGATGCATGTATTGCATCGTCGTTTGTAGATACTGATTTAGCCGCTCTTGGGCTTGTCTACGCGCATCCTCCTCCCTGTCAGCATGGGCTCGCTCTGCAGCAGCGGCGGCCCTTTCAGCAGCGATTGTAGCGTTGTGGTCCTCGATCTCCTTCCTCAACCGCTCTATGGTCTCAGCCTGCATCTCATTGTCAGCCATGATGCGAATTGCTTTGTTGCGAAGATGGTAGAAACGTTCAGCCTCGTTGATTGGTTCCAGGATAGGTCCGCGATCAGAACGTCGCATAAACCTGCAAAATAAGCTCTAAAAGATCGTGAGAAAACTTAGGTGGCGAATGATTGCCTCCCCGGCAACGGCGCCAATTTGTTCGCTGGAGGGATGTGTGTAGAGGGATTCAAATAATTCAAATAAACAATTCACAACTAGACTACTCCCTGGCTCAAACAAATAATACAAGAATCCCCTCTCTTGTAGTAGTAGGGTAATTCAGGATCGAATCCACGAGGAGGTATGTCAGCGCTTCCGTTGTTGTACTCACGATCAAAGCTTTCAACCTCAGAAGACACTCGATATCGATGTGTCTGGTCGATATCGACCTCAGTTCTGGTCGATTTCCAGTACAGTTCCTGCAGAAGACAAAAGCAGCAAACTCAACGTCGAGCAGAGACCTAGATATCGACGTTAGACCTCGATATCGACCTTTACAGTCGATTCCGATGTTTGTCACAGAAACTGTAATTCGTAACCAATTGTCGGAAAAGAGTCCAAAGAACGTAGAATGGTAAATAAGGATGATCAGAAAACAAAACTAAAACTTTTATATTGATTTCAATTAATTAAAAGCTTTCAAAGTCAGGGTTTCATGCCACAACGATAACAATGCAAGTTTTATGCTAAAGTTATGAAATTTAATGTCTTTCCGTCAAATAACTTTCGTTATCAACACTTAGGTGATTAGAGGCTTTCGCATAGTTCCTAAGAGTTACTATCCAATTCATGAGCAATCCAAGTTCACAATATGAGTAGTTTTCGCTTCAATAATGTAAATAATGAATCTCCCTACCTTTCGCAAAGGATCATGCATGGGATAGAAGACGGAATCGCATAAAAGTCATACCTTTGGTGCACTTACCCTACATCGTTATCGTCGGGCTCACCCCGACCCTAGAAGTGAGTTTACTACTCGCTTCTCATCATACACATCATCATCATTATTGTTGAAAGAAAACTACTTTGAATTAAACTTTGAAAGAAAGTACAACCGAACAAGCCAAAACTCCGCTCTCGCTTCTTTCCAACTCACTCGACCTCCTCTCTCTCTCTAACTCGTTACTACTCAATGTAAAACTGGAATTGTATGTGCTTGGATGCCTAAACTTAGCCCTAATGGCCTCTATATATAGATATCGAACTTTGCTCATTCGATATCGACCTCTCTGTGTCGACATGCTCTGTTTCATTTCCTGCTCGATTCCTATGTCTCTGTTGTACTCGATGTCGCGGGTCCCCAGTCGATTTCGACCTCTTCAGAAGACTTAGAGTTCTTTTTCCACTCTTCCAAATCTGTCCATTTTTATCCTGTTTTCTGCGAAATCACATAGAAACTCGTGCAGACCCGTATATTTGACATTTAAGCGTAAACTACACTAATCCCATGTTTTTCCACTAATATGCATGCAAAAGACGATAAAATGGACTTTATGTGCATAGAAAATATTGCAATTCGCGCGCACATCAGAAACCTCCACCAAACAAACATCCAACGGGCCCACCATACCCAAAGAAACAGCGAGAAAGGCAGAGGAAGCACAACGAGAGGCGGTGGAAGGGGCGTCGACGACACGAGAACCAGCCCACCCCGATAGTAGAGGGGTAGACACCAAGAGGATGACGCCAGGAGAGTGGGGGCAAGGTTCACAAAGCGAGACCTTAGAGCCAAGGTCTATAGGCCAGAGGAGGAGGGAGTGAGCAGAGCGCACCCCGCCACCTGAAAGCCTAGAGATGGAGACAAGTGACGATGAAGAGGAGGTACGGGGAAACGGGAAGCCCAAAAACCCCAACCACACTCCCCAACAAGACATACACAGGAGAGGTTCAAGAATCCCCAATCGGACGATGAATCAGGGAGACCCGTCGGAGGAGGCAATAGCCAGATGCGAGGATGAGTATCATCAAGCCACTGGATTGACGAGGGACGGAAGCACCATCGGGCTCAAAGAGAGAAGGAATGGGGGTAGAAGAATCCAATCGACACAAGCCGTAAAGCAATTGAAAGATTGAACGCAAACCCAGCTGACGGTATAGATCTGGTGAAATCGAAAAAGGGGATTTCGAGAATAGGTTGTAACCGATCGCCACCCAAAGCAAGAGCCAAGGGGGAACCAGGAGAAGCCACCGAGGCGGCGCCGAAGCGGGCTGGACAATGATGGGGCGGCTTGATCCGATTTAGATCGGTCTAGACCGAGTTGGGCCGGACAAAGCCGGATCTGGGACTCTCCCTCTCTCTATAAAAATCTAGAGAGAGGAGAGAGCGTTTTTCCTCTCAAGCCGATAAATGGAGGATTCAGTTAAATTGAATTTTGTCTCTTCGGAGGCATGTGATAAAAAAAATTATATTACTATTTGTAGATCACATAAATTGAATTTTTTTTTTCAATGGCTTTGGGTTGAAATTATAAAAATATTTGTTTATGTTTTATCTGTATTATGAAAATATTGTCTTGTAGCAATAGCCTTTTATGCTTTCACCGTAATTAGTGCCCATAGATTTTTTACTCGGAGAAACTGTATACACCGCAAATCACACGACCACGTTGCTTTGAACGTGGACTAATTGTCCTCTTTAGAGGATTGAAAATATGATAAATTAAAAATTATATCACATCTAATTAAATGTGAACCACGTTGGATTAAACATGGATTTACGTACAAGAGATGATTTTAGGTGTATCTAATAATACCCTTTAATTAATTAAGTAGAAAAAACACTAATCTATTAAGTATGCTGAACCAATCACAACAACAAAAAAATAAAAGTAAAAAAAATAATGGATTTTGGCGAGGTACCCCTATGATATGATATAACGTAATTCGAGTGGTAAACAAGGACTTTAACTTTTTCACCCGGTAACCCTGAAATTGTGAAATTTTTTTGCTCACGCCCAAAACTTTAGTTTTGGTTGAAAAATGAGAGTTTCAACCTCTCTTTAGGCTAGTTTATGTAATTTTAAAATTTTATTGGAGTTTTTTAAGCAATAAGTGACATTGTAAATGTTAGATTAGACAACATCTGAATGAAAAAGAGTCAGAGGCGAAGAAGAGGTTATTGTCAGTGGTTATACGAGTGCGGTGGCTACTTAGCGCATAGGTGGATGTGGTGGCCGGCGGAAAGCACTTCCTAGTACAACTTCGAAAACGGGTAAGTTTTCCAATTTTGGGTCAAAGCACTTCAAATTGCTCCAATATCCCATCAAAATTTTTTTTAAGTGTTGAAATTGATTAAGAATACCCACTAGGGTATGAAATTGGGGCCAATTGTTATTTGATGTTTCAAATTAGAAAATGTAGAATTTAGGGTTTCAAAAATTGGGGCCACTAGGGTTCAAGAACTCGGCCATAATTTTTGAAACCCTAATTTCGGAAATAACCTCCTCTTTTTCACCTTTAGCTCTTCTTTGTTCAGATGTCACATGTTCTAACATTTACTAAAATTACTTGTTCCTTAAAAAACCCAGTAATTTATTAAAATTACATAAATTAGCCCAATAAAGATTAAAACTCTCATTTTCCAACCAACACTAAAGTTTTGGACACGAGACAAAAAATTCTTAAACTTCAAGGTTACAAGACGAAAAAGTTGAAAACTTTATTTACTACCCGAATTACGCTATATCACAGAGTTACCTCGTGAAAAATCCGAAAAAATAAAATATTATAACAGAGAATTCAGACTTTGCCATAGGGAATTTTTACTGTTTTGGAGAACAAGTACTAAACTCTCGCTATTTATGTGACTAAGATAGGAAAAATGATCGATACTCTTATACTATAAGATATTAGTTTAGGGGTAACGAAACGATTCAATTTATTTTGCGAATCAGCTAGCTAGAGTTAGGGCTGTGCAGAAAAATATGACATGACTAACACGACACGAAACCGCAACAAAACGACACGAAAAAATGAAACATCAGATATAGATACGACACGATTATAACACAAAACGGTAAAACACGATAATAAACGTGTTGTGTTTGGATCGGCATATTTCCCTTATTGGGTATCCGACACGGCACGTTAATTTTTTTAAAAAATATTAGTAGTTTGTTATGGTACAAATTGAATAAATGTCCTCAAATATCACAAAAGTTATTTAGCCCAAGTGGTTGAGCGGAGGCGCTTGTCTTTGGGTGTGGGCAAAAGCTCTTGAGTTCGACTCTTGATCCTTCTTTAGCCTCTTTTTTTTCCTAGCCTTTACTTCTGTATGTTTTATCTAGAGCTGCCTTCAAGCTCTTCATTTCATTCGACTCATTCAACCTTATCAGCCTTTACTTCTATATGTTTTGATGCCACATGTAAAAACGAGCACATCCAAATACTAGCCCTAGCAGAAACCAAATTACAAAAACCTTGTGGCGCAAAGCCGATTTTAATAATTTGTGTTTTTGCCCTTCCATCGGACTTTCGGGTGGACTATGCGTAGCTTGGAAGTCTTCGCACCTTAACAACTCGACCTTTGAGGTTCTACAGTGACCATAAATACATACTAACTAAATACCATAACTACACTCGCAATTTAGCAATAATAATCTTAATTGTATATGCACCTCCCCATCAACAAGACAAAATAACATTCTGAAATGAAATCTCCAATGTAATACACAACAATGTACTTCCTTGTATGGTGATAGGAGATCTAAATGAAATATTATGCAATTCTGACAAGCTAGGTGGTTCTCAGCCTCCTTCACATCGCTTCTTGAGGCTAACGAATTTTATTCTTAACCACGATCTCATAGACATACCAACCACCGGCAATCAATTCACTTGGAGAAAAAGAGCCACAGGCCCTGACAACACCTATAAAAAATTGGATCGCATCCTTGTCCATAATGATATATTTAACATTCTACCACGTCTGAAAACAAAAAAATCTTGCTTTCATAACTTCATACCATTTTCAAATAACTTTAGAATTACTACCCAACCAACGTCCACCCATGCAGCCTTTTCGGTTTGAATTAGCATGGTCTAAACAAAAGGATTATGAACTTCTAGTTCGCCAGGCCTGGCGACTAAACCCCACAGGATCAAATATGTACAAGCTAGTAAAAAGACTACAAGACCTTAAGAAAAAAAAAGCAAAATCCGGTGCAAGAGAACCATAGTAAACATATTCACCCAAATCAAAAAAACAGAATCAGAACTTCAATGTCTCCAACAATTACTTTCCCAACAGTACGATCGCGCAACTAATTCAAAACATAAACGACTTCTAAGAAAATATACACAACTAATAAATTTTCAACAAACATACTGGGCCTAGAGAGCAAAGCGCTTACACCTTAAAGCCTCTGACACAAATACTTTCTTCCATTGGATCGCAACAGGCAGAAGAAATAGATGTTAAGCATATCCAATCTTCGGATGGAGTGACCCCGACAATTGAAAGTGACATAAGGAATGAAATCAAAAAGGAATTCTCTCAAAGATTCTCCACACCCCCTAGAAACCAAGGTGTCTACCCGCTTTTGGAACACATCACCACATAAATCTCCCCTACTGAAAACGAAAACCTAACTCGACCCATAACTAATATCAAGGTCAGAACTGCTATTTTTAGCCTTGCCAATGACAAATCCCCTGGCCTAGATGGCTATCCCGTCGGTTTTTTCAAAAGATAATGGCATATTGCGGGACCTTCCATCATTAAGGTTGTCAAAAGCTTCTTCAATAGTGGCAAGCTATTGAAGCAAAAAATTACACCTTCATAGCTTTAATAGCTAAATGTGATAACCCAATCACGGCAAATAACTATCGGCCTATTAGTCTGTAACAGCCCGGGATTATGATTCCCGGGTTACGTTTCGAGGGATGAAACCCCTCGATGGAATCTTGTGCCCCGAGTACATGTTGAGGGTTTGAAACCAACAATTGCGTTTTGAAAGTGGGATTTCATACCAAAAAACCGAGAGGGTCCGTTGGAATCCCCGGGGTAAGTCCCCTGTACCTTCCCTATGGCCTAAGTCGTGAAATTCATTGATCATACAACCAAAAAAGATTCCAAATTCATACATAAGGTTGCCACGGTGGAGCCGGGTCAAAACATGATCAAACATCCAAAACCAAACCGTTAAATAATTGGTGAAGTCAGAGTCTCGACTCTCTCTTTCCGCCACGTTCGACCCCGCAGTCATGGAGCCAAATCAGCAGCAATAACGATAGCATAATGGATACCTAAAAACGTTAATAGTGGGCGGGATCAGATCGATGCCCACTTGGGTCTGTCCCTTCATTAAGGGTGCTGCCCCCACAATATGTACACACATACGCTATACCTAATAATCATGCTTCTAAGTGCAAGGCGGAATATTAACACACTAGCATGCCCCTAAGATCAAGTGCATAATAATAATAATAAGGCCTTATCACAGAATACCAAATGGTATGTTCCTCTGCTACCTCCACCCCCTTCCGATGGGCGGAGACTCGCCAGCTCATGAATGCATTCCATTCCATCATAATCGAATCGGCCCGCAGGCCCGACCCGTAATCATATATAAAGTCCGCAGGCAAATCTCATAATCATGCTCATAGTATAAATAAAGGAAGTTCCATATGACTCGATTGACTCAGGACGAGACCCGATGGGACTGGGTCGTCTTATGACCCTAGCAAAGACTCTAGTTACTTCACAGATAACGGCCGTTCTGTTTACATACGCATAAAGAAATAGGATGCTCATCGATCAATGCAACCTAGCAGGATACTACATGGCATGCTGATCATGAATGCAAGCACCTAGTATAACATGCACATAAGGCGGGAAATATCTATTCGATCTGAGTAAGCTCTATAGAGACTTACCTGGCAGTGCAGAATAGCATCGTAGCAATCACACAGTTCAAAGTTACCTAGTAGTCATAATGGAAGTATAAGTCTATCTATTCAAACATACAAGAACACACGGTTTCATTACATATCAAAAGTCTCATCATCTCATTCCATATCATCTTCGTCATTCAACTCATCTCAGAATTCATTGTATACCAACTCACATCTCATCTCGTATCCCAAATATCATCCCATATCTCATCAATATCAATTCATAACGTATAGCATCACATATCATCATCTCATACACTCATACTTCTCATCATATAATATAACATCAGCATGCTCGCATGTAACATCATTTCATAATTCATGCTAAAAATATATATTCGCAAATCATGGTTCATACTTAACACTATATCAATATCATATCATCATGCTTGTATTCACACATACAATCAGCGGCGGATCTAGGAATTTTCCTAAAGGGGGGCTAAAAAAATTTTTAGAAAATTTTTGTCACATATATATATCATATATGTATATATGAAAAATAATTTTATTTATAAATATATTATAAAAAATCTTAAATTTGTGATTTAAATAGTCAATTTTTGTAGGAAAAACAAAAATTATAAAAAAAATTAGATTTTTTTATATTTATATATAGGACATAATGTTTTTATTTAAATATATTGGAGAAAAATTTAAATTTGTTATTTAATTAGACATTTTTAGTAGAAGAAAACTAAGAGAAACAAAAATCATTTTAAAAAAAATGAGGCTATGGAGGTTTGAACCCATGACCTCAAGGTAATAAATACAACTCCTTACCAACTAAGCTAAGCTGTCTTTATGATTTTTTACCCCTTTTACACTATTTTATCCATAAAATTAGTAAAAATTACCAAAAAATTCCAAAATAATTTTTTTTTTTACGTTTTTCTTTCGAGCTAAGGGGGGGCTTCAGCCACCCCGAGCCCCCCCACAGATCCGCCACTGCATACAATCAATCAGGTTATTCACAAGTTAGGCAAAATAAGTCATTTTCCCAAGATTTCCCAAAACTCATTAATCTTCAAGTTATATCAAATCATCATTCAAAACACTTCCTCAAGTCATCCGAAAATCCATTTATAAAACATTATCCTTTAATCAACTTATTTTATTATTATTTCAAGACAACCCGACAAAGTTAGAATATTTCCAAAATCCCTCCTTTAAATTTATTAAATCAATTTCCGTTTACTAAAATAATTCTCAACCTTTAAAACCTTTTCCAAATTCTTTTCTTTTTAAAATTCAATTCCATTAATATTATATATTTTACTATTATATTTTAAATCTCATCAATTATATTCCATTTATTACACATTTTCCATAAAATATTTCATAAGTCTTAAAAATCCCATTTAAACACATTTTACCCATCTATTTAATATTGTCATAATATATATATATGTGTGTGTGTATATATATATATATTATATTTATATATATATATATATATATAAAAGTCCTTAATTAAGATCCTTTTCTTTTTATATAAATCATCCAAGCCAATAAGACCAAAGATCTCAAACCCCTTTTTATTTGGAAGCCTTGAACCAAACCGGTTTATTTTAAAACATCATTTCTTGCATTTGCCGATGACATCATTATTTTTGCTAATGCTTCAAGAACAGCATGTGACCAAATCAACAAAGTCACACAATGTTATAGCTATTTTTCAGGACAGAAGATCAATTTGAATAAATCTGTATTCCAAACAACAAAAAAACCTATATAACCACGTCAAATACATGATAAAAAATGAGCTCTAAATCCCAAATACAACTGACCTCGGGAAATACCTAGGCTGCCCGATCATCTCTAATAAAGTAACGAACACCACTTTCAACGACATACTTACTTACTTCTAGCAGAAATCAACTTATAAAATGGACGGCCAACAACATCTCTCAAGCTGAAGGACTAACCTTAATTGAATCCAATTTAGGAGCAAAACCACTCCATGTAATGCAATGCTTCATGCTACCATCTTCAATCCGCAAAGAACTTGATAAAATAAATAGAAATTTCCCCTGGAATAAGGGACCCAAACATCGACCTCTAATAAGCTGGTTCGAGGTTTGCGAATCCCGTCGTAATGGTGGCCTTAGTCTTCGTTCGTCGGAAGACATGAACAAAGCCTTACAACTAAAGCTACTATGGAAAATTCTAGCTGAACCTAACAATCCATGGGTACGCCTGGTCACACAAAAATACCTTAAAAACCAACATATTCTGCATTATACTAAAAAAGGCAACATATCTTGGCAATGGTCAAAACTCACTAACCTGCTCACCTTATTTAAAAAGGGGTTGTGTTGGGGAATTGCTGATGGTTCTTCTATTAATTTTTGGACTGACGTTTGGCATGACCAAGAATCACTCTGGACAATTGCAAACGACGTTTCCTCGGTGAACCCAAATGTCATGGTTGGAGATTTTATTACACCTGATAAAAATTGGAATGTAACCAAATTACAATTGGTTTTGGAGAATCACCTTGCCCTAGACATCATTGACGCCATCGCCCAAACTCTCATTCCTAAACACATTATACAGAACAAACTTTACTGGAAATGGAGCAGTAATGGTTGGTTCTCCACCACATCGGCTGTAGAAATGATCCATAACAACAAACAACACTCCATGTCGGACTTCCATTGGATTTGGAAATTAGATTACATTCCAAAAGTAAAGGATTTCATTTGGAGAATTACTAAAGACGACATTCCAACCACGGTAAAACTATCTCTCCATGGTATGGGTATTCCAACTAACTGCTCCCTCTGCGGTACAAACTATGAGGATGTAGAATACCTACTTATTAACTGCCCAATAACCAAAGATACGATCCAACTTCTCTCCCCACAAGTTGCAGTTAAAATTAGTATAGCCTATAACGCCACCACCACTATAACAGAAACATTAACAAATTTGAGAAACGACCTTGGCATCCATGATTTCTCCACTCTTGCCTTTTCCTGGTGGAGTATCTTGTACTTCCAAAACAAAAAAGTTTTAATAACATCAACCCAACACCTAGAGCAATCTTGGCCTTTATTTCAGATAAAATATTTAACTGGACTAGATCTAAAGAACTCGAAAAAGAACAGAATTAACAACTACCTGCATTACAACCAACCAATCATCAGGTTTCCCGTAAGCGATGCAAATGGACTAAACCTGGTCATGAGTGGTGCAAACTTAATTTTGATGGTACCTTTTTCCCCCAGACCTTATCTACATATGGATTTATAATTTGAAATGAAAATGGCTCGATCCTCTTTTCTGAATATGGACCTTCTCCTTTCCATTCTGTTCTTGGTGCCGAAGATTTCGGCTTGTGAAAGGGTATCCATAACGCAACAAATCTGGATATTAAATTTATAATTATTAAAGGAGATAATCTTAACATCATAAATAGTCTTAAGACTGGGTACTCTTGCTCTGGTGAGATCGAGATGATATTATCTGATTCTCTTCTATCTCTCAACTTGTTCTCCGAATTTGAGATCCTACATGTCTACAGAGAAGGAAACTGTGCTGCGTGCCTTCTCTCTCATCTACATTATATTCACTCCGGTCCTTTTCTTCTTTTTGACACTGCGCTTCGCAGTATCATCCTACGGGATGCTCTTGACTTGGCGACCTAGTCTCCAACCAAATCCTTTTCGGTTCAAAAAAAATTAGGTAAATTATCTTCAGAAAACCAAAAGAAACAACTTGGTGGTCGCATTTGAGCAAGAAAATGTGCCGCTTGGTTTCCGTTCCACTTGACGAAGCTCCACCGGTGTACTTCTGGAACAACCCCAGTCATTGCCTCAACTCCTACAACAACCAGCCACTCTTCTCGACACCTCCCTCCTCCCCATACTTTCAACCAACTGCTTGCAATCTGTCTCAATTACCACTGAGCCTCCCTCTCCTGTGCCACACTAGTAGCCCAAAATTTCCACCTCCAGCTCTCGTCCCCTGTTGAATGGTACTAGTCATCGCCAGGCCCGTGCTAATAGGGTGTTCGGGTGGCTCGATTGAACAGGGCCCCCAAAATTTTTAGGGCCCAATATCTTTTAAAAATGGAAATATAAAGATTTTGTTCCAAATTTATTTCAAATGTTCTCATGTAGCTTGATGGTAAAGTAGCAGATAGACCGCCCCGTTTCTTTCAGTCCAGCTTATGTTTGATTCCCGTATGAGGCAGACTGATTCTCTTTTTATTCCAAATCATCTTCCCTTTTTTTAGAACTATCTTCACTTTGTTAATATTTACACATCCGAGCCTTTTTTTCTTTTATTTTGAACTAATTAAATTATATTAAATATTTACAAAGAATCATTTAAAATATTTTGTGCTAAAAAGTGTCTATAACACTTTAAATTAATTTCTATTGTATTCTTAAATATTTTAATTACATTAATTTTAAATAAGTTTGATTTTGGTCAATATAGTAGTTATTTAATGTCTTTTTATATACATTTTTAAGTGTAAATGGAATTATTGTTGGATTTAAAAAAAACATAATTCAAGATATGTTATGCTAGTAAGATAGTTTACTTAATGCAATTCTCAAGAAAAAAACCTGATAATATAAATAGGGTTTTATTATATTTTTAGGCACAACACTGTTCTAAAAATCGCGCCTAGGAGCCGCCTCTAGGCGCTAGGTGACCCCCCTCCGCCTAGAGCTAAATGGCCACCTAAGCACGCCTAGGCGTTCGCCTTGACCACCTGGGCGCTGCCTAGGCGCTAGGCGGCCCCTCACCGCCTATGATCCGCCTAACGCTTTTTAGAACAATGGGCACAGGGCCCCTTAAAATATTGGCACGGCCCTGGTCATCGCCCACACCAAGGCCCCATCAGGGTCTCACGCTATATGCCCACTCCACACCCTTTATCCTCCTAGAGAGCATGATCACAGTTTATTTTTATAAAACTTAATCTCCCCCATTTAAACAAGTATCAACATCAATTATGTAAAGACCGAAAATATTTAAATAATAATTTAATAAGATATTTAAATTGCAATACCCGATTTGGAAATTTCGGAAAACTATTCCCCGAGCAACTTACTATTTTAAGAATCTTTCGAAAATAAATTCCGACATCATTTGAAATTAAAGGATTTGACGGATTTCATTTCCACTTTCGAGCTCCGAATTTGAATAATTGAAATTCGATTCGATCGTTTTAAAATGATTTAGGAATTCGAGAGTTTAATTTGATATTTCCGAGAGTCAGGATTTGGGATGAGCGAACGTGTTTCAAGTTTAAATTATCGGGATTCAAAAGTCGGATTGTGGGACCATGTCTCTCTCTCTCTCTTTTTGTCTTGTTGCTCCCTCTTGCACCAACAACACTACACACCACCATTTTGCCTCCCCTATATATATGCCACCAATCCCTAAACCCTAAACCTCATCCAAAAATTCAGAAAACCTAAACCCACACTCTCATCTCCTCCATTCTTTCATTTGAAATCCAAACACGCATAAAGAGCCCTCCTTTCATCCTCCATTTTCAAGCACCAAACTCACCTCCAAATCACCTTGTTCTTGTGTTTCTTTCCACCAAACGCACCTCTTATCTCCCTCCTTTCATGTCCAAGTGAAGAGAAGCCACCAAGCCCCTCCGTCGCAGTCGTCGCCGCAATAAACAAAAGGTTCTGCATCATTATGCCGCTGCGACCAAGAACTCAGAAGCCACCCCTGTTCGTCCCTCGTGCGATAAAGCCCCATTTCTCTCCTTCCTTGCTTCCTTTCACCTCTAAAATTCATAAAGGTGTACCTTTATTCACCTCTCCACCTTCCTAGACCAAGAGGAAGCCATTTCCAGCCTCTGAGAAGCTTGATCGAGCCTTTTCTTCCCCATTCCCCTGTTTTCCGTTAACAAGGTCGGTTTCTCTTTTCTCTCTCATTTTTCAACTCCAAAGCCTATAAATGAGCTCTTTTATTCATCCTCTCATGCTCCTAGGCTCTGCTCAAGCATTTTCTTCGATGTTGGAGCACGAAATCCACCATTGAAGCACCTTGAAGACCTTTTTGAAGACCTTCGGTAATCCCTCTTCCGCTCTCCCCCTATGGTCCTCGTTTGATTCTCTCCTTGATGTTTGAGGTCGGTGAATGGTGTCGGAAAGAATGAGAGTGGTTGGGAAAAGAAACGATCGAGTTTGAACCAAAAATGAGCTAATTGTCGCTTGTTTTGCCACGGCAAAACCATGGTCGTCGCGGCGAACGAGAACTGGGTAGAATATGGGAATCGACACCTTTTGCCTCATCGAAGACCCAGTTCGCCGCGGTGAAAGGGGTCTTTCACGGGGGTAAGGAGTGCCATCCACGAGGAATCAAGGATGGGACTTCGCAGCGGCGAGCAGCCATTTCGCCACGGCAAAACCATGTCCTAAGCGTTGGCCGAGGACGGTTCCTCTCCATTTTCTCTTGGCTTGGTTTGGCTTGACCCCAGTTGGGTTGAGGGTTATTTTATGATTTAAAAGTATTGAATATCTTTTGGGGTCATGCTATTATGTTTTGTGATGATTTATGAAGCTTTCAAAAGTATTTTATGTGATCATTTATAGAGTATGGTTTTGGAAAAGGGTTTTGAAGTCTCTTAAAATATTTAAAAGAGGTTAAGATGTTATATGATGATTTTCAAACTTGTGTTTAAATGCTTTCCCAAAAGTTATCATTTTAAAACCGAGATGTCGGGATTCCTATAACAATACAATTTTGACTAATTTAACCAGGCTTAATGATTTGAGAATGACTTTGGAATAACTGTATTTCACGAACTTTACTCTAACAGATTGACCTGACCTATTAGACCTTATTTTATCGGACCTTTCTGACTATTGGACCTTGGACCTTATGGACTGTTAAACTGGACTTGGACTTGGACATTGCATTATGATTGGACTGAGATTGAGACATTGGACGGTTTAACGATGATGGATTGTCGGAAGTTTAAAATAAAATATTAACCTTTTGGATATCTCAGCTTTCAGATGTTTTCTCTACTTCACGAGCGTTTTGACTTATTGTATGGTTTCTGGAAAATGCTTTTCATGTGTGTACCTCTCTGTGCTTAGTTAGATAGAATGTTAGACTTATTAAGTTATTATTATCCTTATATGTTAGGGGACGTGTGACTTGTTTGGACTTCTATTATCTGTTGTTTCCTTGTAGTTATGCACTTCAAGTAAGTTTCCTACGGGAGCTTACTCAGTAACCAGACCTCATGCTTGATGTGTCATATAGTATGTAGGTGTTGCATATCGCATGCCATGTAGTATCATGCTTAGGACTTGCATATATGAACGAGTGTATGTATTCTTTATGCGTTTGGAACAGAACGGCCGTTATCTGTGAGTCATTAGAGTCATTGTTAGGGTCATAGGACAGCCCAGCTTCATTGGGTCTTGTCCTCCTCGAGTCATTTATATATCATGAGATACGATATGAGCATGAGATATCATGATATGATATGCTACGATGAGATATGATATGCTATAGCATCGAACTCGTCAGTGTTTGCACTAATGAGAATATGTGCAGAGGTAGGAGAGGGATATGCCACTTGACATTCTATGTGGATCCATTTAATCGCTTTCTGCATATATAAAAATTGTTAACATGTTTGTGTGATTTAAATTCCTGCACTGCATTAAAGCATCCTTTATTTTAGGTATAGACGTATTATATTTCCTCAGCGAGGTCTTTAGCGCCCGCATGAGTGGCTCGACCTGACTTCATGGTATAGTTTCAGGTATATGATCCTTGCTTGCTTGTATGCTTCCATGACGAGGGTTTCCTTTTGGGACGATGATCCGAGAGAGTGACACCAGACTTATATACTTGGATGATTTACTATCCATTTTCCCTCGTATTTGGTTTTGACCTGGCTCTGTCGTGGTGAGTTGTATTCTGGATTTCTTTTCATTACGCATTTCAAACTTAAACAGGTTTTACACGACTTAGAAGTATGAAAGGTTTGGGATACCCAACGGCCCTATCTCGCACTTTGGGGTTCAAAATCCCCTCTTTCAAAAACTTGACACTTTGGTCTTCCAACCTCGACCTGTACTTGGATTGCAAGATCCGAACGAAGGTATCCAACCTTTGAAACGTAACCTGAATACTGTATTCAGGTCGTTACAAATTAGGCCCTCATATAGAACAAAAAGCTTGAGCTTAAGGACCAAAAATCAACAATTAGAGCCAACCCGCTTAGAAAACGGAAAAATCTTAGATGGAAAAAACCACCAGAAGAAACCTACAAAATAAATTCTGACAGTAGCAATTGCGACCTTAGCCCTGAGACGTTTGGATTCATTATTCGTGACCATCATGGTGAAAAGGTTGCTTGTTGAGAGGCGTAGGTTGCACAACATTTGACCATCATGACTGAAACGTTAGCTCTCAAGTTCGGGGTCTTAAACGCTAAAGAGCTTGGTCTTTCCAAAATCACCGTGGAATGAGACAATCTTGTGGTGATCAATGCTTTAAGGAGATGTTGGTCATGACCGCGGGAGATAGAAATGCTCTTCACCAATGTTCTTCTCCTCCTCCAGCACTTTTAGACAGTGTCCTTCTCACATGTCTTTCATAAAGTCAACAGATGTGCGGATCGTATCGCTTGACGTTTCTAGACCCATTCTGTGCCTGTTCTCCGAACAGACTCTGAACCAACATCCTCATCTATCAAGATGCTATTGAATGGTCAACTAGAAGGGTCTAGCCACCATCCAAATTATTTCATGTATCAAAAAAAAAAAAAAATCTTTGTGTTTGTATGTTTTTGTTGGTCTATATTTGTCTTTGCATGATTATATTAACCACAGTTAGTGGTAAGAAGGCGGGACTCAAGTTCGATCATTTCCTTCACCCTTTCACTTCATGAAAAATGAAGCATCACATTCTTTCTTAGCATTGAGTCAAGTCAACTGCTACAAACAAGCACAAAACCAAAAATTAAAACTTAAGTAAGCAGAGCCAATTCATAGATAAATTGATAATCTAATAGATAAATTGATAATTTTCATTAATTTTCGCTTTAAAATAGGGCGTGTTGGAGCATAGCCAATTCATCTCTAGTTTTGTGCATTGCTAGAAGTTGTTTTACCTTTATCCATACTATGTAGCTCTTACCGTGAAGGTTGATTTCCAAGTTTGATCACATTGTGGATTATCTTCATATATATATATATGTGTACACACAAACACTAGCATTAAATTTGTAATTATATTAAAAAAAATGTTTAAAAAACCACTTTGTACGCGGGTAGTATCGCTAGGCAATCAAGATCCTCTACTTCAATCCCTACATCACAAATTTAATGCTAGTGTGTGTATATATATACACACACTAACATTAAGTTTGTAATTATATTAAAAAAATGTTTAAAAAACCACGTTGTACGCGAGTAGTATAGCTAGGCAATTAAGATCCTCTACTTCACTCCCTACATCACAAAATTATTTTAATTTAAAATATATCTTTAAAAAAATTAAAATTATTATTTATATTTTAAATGACTATATTTATGTCTTTAATTTAATTTTCAAAATAAAAGTTTATAAACATATAAATATACTCTCTCCGTTCACAAATATAAGTCGTTTGACTTTCTGGCACATTTTTTAAGGAGGTTAAAACTATATAAAATATTTATTTTTTATTTTTTATTTTTTAAAAATAATATTATATTTATAATTATTAAGTATAATATTATTTTAAAATTTTAATAAAAATGTTAATATTTTATATAGTTTTTAGCTCCTTAAAAAACGTGCAGGAAAGTGAAATGACTTATATTTGTGAACGGAGGGAGTAGTTGTTTAAAATGTGAATATAAAAATATATTTTAAACAAAATAATGTTGTGGGATAGGAAGTGATGTAGTAAGTGAAGTAGAGGATTTTTGTTGCTAACCAGGTTGTAAATTCATCACTTTCCTTGTTGCACACACCACCTCACCTCCAACAATCAGTTACACTAATCTGACTAATTGACAACCTAAATAACCAAGTTCAATGGATTGATACTGAACTTATATTTATAGTATAAAATGAGCAATATAGAGTAAGTAGATCTCTGTTTGATCCTAAACTCTTGAGGCATTTGTATCTTGAATGGCGTTCATGAAACCAAAATTGAGAGCCTGTTGATCCCTTTCTAATCAAATTATAAGCTTGTTTTGTATGACTCCAACTGCCCGGGTTTGGTTTGCTTTTGAAATAAACCATTCTAAAAATCTACCTAATATATAAAAGTCGAGACGGGGCAGTGTTTCTCATCCATAACCAGAGGTCTATACCATGAATCATACTCCGTAATATCGCATTTTCATGGTGCTTTCTACACGGTTTGGGCTTGAAAGATTTCGATTCAACATGATATCCAGACGGCAAGAGTTCTGAATATGCGTTGCAATGTCTGCTAAGCTGCAGCGACTTACCAATTTACCATCCGTGTTTGCATGTCACTTAAATTTCGAGCACACTAGGCGAGAATTCTGGCTTTCTGCTACGGTAAATGTTTCTTTTAGACTCCAGTTGATTCACCTGCTCCAGCTTGCGATGTGTTACTGGGCACTGGTGTTCTTTGCGGCTTGGTCTGGTTTCCCTGTGACTGAGGTGGGCCTCTTCTTTTCAACTGGCCTTGAGTCGCGGCGGTTGTCATGCCTTGGCCGGTTTCTTGTCTTAGTTGGCTCCCTCTGACTAAAGTCATACTGTGGCCTACGAGTGACTGCTCCATTTTCATAAAGATCACCTAAGGAGAACAAGAATGCAGAAAAATCTTAGAAGCAGCAAGGAAAGGTTGCTTGAAAGGAAGGGTTCAAGTAGATATTTGAGTTGTTATCATTCTTACTGACCTCCATAATCTTTGTTGGGCACATCAAGATACGAGTCGGGCAAAACCCAGAGAACTCCAGGCACTTCTGTAACATGAAAAGAAAGACATTACAGAAACTGAATTTCAAAATGATAACTTCAATTTAAGAAGAAAGAATTCTGCAATAACCTTAAGTCCTTTTTACCAGTGAATCTATGATAATGATCGGGCAACAATAAGCCATGTATTCCCCTATTCCAGTAGACTGACTCTCCCAAAGCTTTTGAATTGTCACAATATCACCATTTTTCCCCTTTCCGAAAAGAGATAATATCTATATCCAGTGACTCAGTTTACATAAGAAGCTATTGCTCAGGCCGTTGCTTGAACTACGAAAAGATCTCCTAAAGTTTAGCTACTTCATTCTATAATTCTTTAATCTAACTAGAACATATTAAAAGAATGTGAACATGATGAAACAGAATGTGAACATGACGAAACAGCAAACTACATAGAGCAAGCAGATAACAATATAAGCTAAGTTTCTTCAAGCCCATCTGGATAAAGGAGTGGAATGAGCTAGTTAAGTGTCTTGTTCATTTTCTAACGTTAGGAGGACAAGGACAGTGAGATGGGAGTGGGAGTGGGAAGAAATTTTAAGGCAACAAAAACTACATAAGCGTAAGTAAATACAAGATTTATGAACTCAAATAAGCTATAACATATATCTCATTTCAGCTTGAAAATTTCTTCCAAATAAATTAATACTCGAGACAAAAGAAAACAGCAATGTAATACTAAAACAGCAATGTAATACTATGTAAGAAAAAAACTGAGAAATAAGGGCCATCAAGAAAGTGTGGTAGGGAGATTGGCAGAGTGAACCAAGGAGAAAATTGAAAGGGTTGTTGCCAACGATGAGTGTGAGAATAAATAGAGATTCATATAGGGTTTACATAAGAGGAAACAGATATCGTGAGGTTGGGTGAAGTTACTGATATGTCACATGTGGTTCAAATATAGTGCCACAGATTCCGATAAGTGGGATTATACTAGGTTGATAAGAAAGATTCCAGTAAGATGTTGATACGTCATGGCTTGTTGAATATGTGAAACAAAGTTCAAAATTGAATGCCAACTGATTGTCATTATTCAAACCACTTGCCATCCACCTTTTTACCCAATGATAAATTCGGTACACCATTTCATTATGCTTTCATTACATTTCTTCCAACATCACGACTATCTCCGACTCCTAGGGAAGGAAATTCGTGTGATTTCATATATTGCACAATAAAAGAGAATGAGGACACTTAAATCCGGAAGCCAAGTTAAACCATATCTGATTTTCATTCTAATTTACAAACCAAAGCAAAATCAAGGCTTCATACCTTTGAGTTTGTAGGAAAGCTCTTCGGAAACCAGACAGCCAAAGCCAGTGTAAGTAGTGGTAGACACAGAGTATATCTTCTTCTTAGCCTCCTCCTCGCTGGGGGCACAAATTCAACAAACAAACACAAACATGAAAGGATTTTTCAATTTCACAAACAAACAACGACGAAAACAGCAGCAATCAAGAGCCGAGAAAGAAGATTTTACCTTCCAACGACCTCAGCTAGGGTTTTGACATAGGCATTGATCATCTCGTCGACCGAAAGCTTTTTGTCGCAGGGAAACTCCAATACTACGAGCCAGTGCTCGTAATCGCAGCCGTCCAAGAGAATCGTCTCCTTAGGAGGCCGATTGGACCAGTTCGGCGACGGATCGTCCAACGGCGAGTGGCCTCCGGTGGACTTGAAGCGAGTCGGGAGACTTGTTGAGCTCGGGAAGAGCGACGGCGGGTGGGCCAGGGCTGCGAGGGCGTAGCGGGCGCGAGAGGAGGAGGAAGAGGAGGAGAATGAAGGAGAGAGCTTGTGGGAAAGGGCGCGAGAGATGAAGGTGGTGAGGCTTCGGCGGCCGGTGGAGAACGCCATTTTTGATGAGGCTTTCTCTTTCGCTTGAGGGGTTTTGGCCTCTGGGTAGTGTGTTCTCTATATAGTTGGGACTTCACTTTGGGTTGCGTTGAAAACTTAGAACGATTAGTATAATGTATACGACGTCGTTCTCGTTTTCAATCCATGACTTTTTCATGTGTAATTGTGTATAATGTATTACTCCTCTGGCGTATTTTCAGAATCCGAATATGATAATTCGAATTTTTCACCAGCTAAAAATTGTGTTAGAGAGAGTCTGACGGCATGATGTTGAAAAAAAATTAGGTATTTTCATTTGTGTGATAATATAATTACGGAATGGCCGAGAGACGAAAAAAAAGAAATACCGAAGTGTCAAAAATTACATCATTCTCGTTGAATGTAATGAAAAAAATTACATTGTGGGGTTTTTACATTGAGTTTGGTTGGTTTCGACAATTTTTTTTTTGTTTCGACATGAGGCATATCTCGGCAAAATTCTTTGAGACTTTGCTATCAACTCGTCAAGTCTCACCAAGGAAACTATGAAACCTCGGCAAATATCAACGAGCATAAAGCGTTAACTCGACTAACTTTCAAGAGCCTATTGTGAGGAAATGTTTTCTCAAAACTGACCTCATGATTTACGGAATAAGTGGAGCTACAAAATTTTGGAGAGAAATTGGATCTGCGGAAGGAGTAGACCCCGGGCAAACGCGGGCACGGGCCGGGCTTTACCCGAGATTTTGTCCCGTTGTTGCGGGCGCGGGCCGGGCTAAACCCACTTAATAACCCGAAATGGCTGGGGATAGGCGTGGCCACGGGTCGGATCCATCGGGTCAAGGGTCGAGGTTGGTCGACCCGAACCCTAACCTGAAAATTCACGGGTTGACGAGTTCGGGTCGACCCGTTGACCTGGCAGGTTACATTATTTATTTTAAAATTTGTTTTTTAAAAACGACTATTAAAATAAATAAATAAATGATATGTGAAGATAAAAATCTTCACAACACATTTTATCACCCAATTCATAGTGTTAAAAATGTGGGAAGATTTTATATATCTTCATATCAATTCTTTTATCCACAATAATAATGTGGGATGTAAGAGAGAAAAATATGAGAATATATTTTTCTCAAACTTCATTTTCCAACTTAATTTCCCCTTCATGCATTCTCATTCTAACTTCATATTTTCGATGTGCGATGAAGCCTTTGTCCCACATCGGAAATGAGGGGATGGAAGGAAGACTTCCAAGTCTATAAATTATTTTTTTTAAAAAAAACTTTAAAAGGGTGGGTTGACCCAGCGGGTTCAAAACCCCCCGACCCTAATCCTAACCCGCTACCCGTTTCAACTCCCTGACCCGAGGACCCGGACCCGCCGGGTCAATGACCCGTACAACCCGACGGGTCACGGGTCGACCCGTGACCCGTGGCCATGCCTAGTTGGGGAGAGGAAAGGTTCCTTTTTTTAGGAGACTCCCAGGAACCGATCCAGTGGAGGCGGGGCGGGGCCTTTAGCTCAGAGGATTAGAGCACGTGGCTATGAACCACGGTGTCTGGGGTTCGAATCCGTCCTCGCCCACAACCCTCCCCTTTTGGTTTTGGAAGGACCTATCCCTCCGGGGATAGGAAAATCATGATCGGGATAACGGACCCAAAGCTATGGAACTTTGGGGTTGGAAGTCGTGTTCAAGCTCATCAGCGAATCCGGATGCAGGTAGCCCACGAGTACCCGCAAACCTAATCAATTTTCTTATTAAAGTTATACTAAACTTATTGTAATCGATTTTAATATATATATATATATATTAAAATGAATAATTAATATTATTTATAGTTACTGTTTTTTTCTTATTACATATAGTTACTGTTTTATAAGAATAAAATGAATAATTAATATTATAGTTACTGCTTTAATATTATAGTTACTATTTTATAAGAATAATTAAAATGAATAATTTATGATTTATTTATAAGAATAATAAGCAGCTAGTCTATATAGTTACTGTTTTTTTTCTTATTACATATATATAGTTACTGTGTTTTTTTCTAAATGAATTATTAATATTATTTATTACATATATATACACACACATATTAATTTTAATAAAAAAAAACGACGGGTACCAAGGTAGGAATTAAAAGCCTAAATCCGACTTCGGTCGACCGACTTTTGGGCAAAACCAATCCTTGCGATCCTCCGTCCTGGGTGTATCAACTTCCCAGGCATCTTGTGGCTTCGGAGGAGAGTCGAGCGTTTCTCTTTCCTTGTGCACCCATCCTTCGGGATTCTTGAAGATATTGCCCCAAATCAAATCGGTTTCGTCCAAATTTCTCCTCCAATCAATCGTTTTCCAGTCCTATCTCCTTCTCCCCACCTTCCATGTGTGTGTGGTGGCCGGGATTTGGGGTTTTCCGATCGTTGTCCTTCATGGGATTTGTCTTCCATACGTTGTGATTCTTCTGGCTGCCTTCTCGCCGCCTTGGTCTTCCTCTATTGTAAATCTGGTTTTCTTGGTGGGTTGTGGGTTGCCTCACCGTGCTTCTCCCCTTCGGGGAGTTCGGTCTGGGCTTGTTCAGCAGTCGTCGGTGTCTCCGTCGCCGCCCTTGTTTCTCCTTTGTCCGACCTCCCCGTGTCATCTTTCTATTTGGGGCTTTTGAAACCCTATTGGGCATATCTTGGGGTGGGTTGTATCTAGGGCCTCCGGTGCTCTCGTTCCCGTTTCCTCTTCCTTCCTTCTCCTATGACGTTCTATTGATTTTGAAATTCCTTCTCCTTGGGGTTCGTTCATTCTGGCCCTCGCCTCCATCGGGCCTGGCGTCGTGTCTTCCTCTTGTGTCGTAGCCTTTTGTTCTGTGGAGTTCAGGGTGGCCTGGCCACCCGTCTTCTTCCCGGCCTCTGGCCTTCTCCCGTTGACTTGCCTTCGGCGGCGGGGCCCCCATTCTGCTTGTGTTGCCTTGCTTTCTCTCTGTCAGTACAGTCCTTGGCGTGCAAGGCATAAGTTTGTCCTTGCACGCCAAGCTTGTCATCCAAAAATTAAAAAAAAAATATTAATAAAATAAAATGTTATATATTTATTTATATATACACATAAAACCCGGTATGAATTTGAGTATATCCCGCAAGGGTTTGACGATATTCTTGTAGGTGAAATCTTGTTGACGTTTTGTTCGAGCAGCTTGCTGCTCTACTTCCGATGTTTCTTGGAGGTCTTCTGCTTGGTTGGGGGGTGTGGAGTCTGGAGTCGGGACTGGCTGGGGTCGTGGTGGTGCGCTCAGGGTGACTCTGTATCCGGGATTGTATTTCCTTGGAGTTCGTCTGCACTACCCACAGGAGATAGAGTCCTGCTATACCGCTGGCCCGCGGTGCCACTGTTCGGTGGTGCTTGGCTTCGTTCTTCATCGGCTTCCTCAGCTTTCTTGGAGTTGGTCTTCTAGGATCGTTTTGTTGTAGAATTTATTTCTGCTTGTTTCTTCTCGCTTGTTTTCTGTATTACTGTATTTTAGGTTGTACGTTTGACGGTTCGCCGTCTGCCGACTTTGTCGGGCTCTCGATGAGTCAGGCCTGTCTGACCTTCGAATTTTTACCTAATAAAAAAAAGACGGGTACCCGTTACGAGCGGCCCATAACGGGTTGATTGATATGTCCAATCCCGCACCTGCTGTCGGCGCGGGCCCGGCCTAGCAGCCCGCGTGGGCTTTTCCACATGTCCAAGTGACAAGAGGAAAACCTGTCGTTGTTCCTGCCAAAGAATTACTCAAACCTACAACTAGTATAGTTGGTAAGAAAGAGGTCGATCCCACAGAGAATCAAGTATTTCTAAGCAATGTATATTTACCAATTAGTAGAAAAGAGGGATTTTGGTGATTGAATATAAGAAAAGAAACTATAGACAAGTTAGTAGAGATAACAATGAGAAAATAGTTTCATCTACAAATATCCACTTTAGTTTGGTTGATTGATCATCGATTCTTCTTCAAGTTCTCTTTTCATCCTATTATTGTTCCTGTCCTGATCTTGTGTAAATTACTAGTCCTACGAGTCCTAGCAACCCTTACTAATTAGATAACCCTAACACAGTCAAGATTTAACCTAATAGTAGCATTAAGATTAAGGATTAACCAGGATACATGCAACACCAAGCTACGAGTCAGCATTTAACATATAATTGATTCTCTACACACCAATTTAGTCCTACGAGTCCTAAAAAGGCATGATTGCTACTATGGATTAAGGTTCGCTACGAGGAATCTACAAAATCCTAGCAATAATCTCAACTAGTTGTACGGGCTAGAAGAAATCAACAATATTCGCAAAAGAATCAATACGAATCAATAGGAATAGAACAAGAATAGAAATCTCACAACTTTATCAAACCAAAGCTTCAATCCATAGACGAAACGGAAGAGTTTAGCACTCCATGGCCATGGAGGCTCCCCTCTAGGGTTCTCTCAATTGATAATCTCCAATTGTATAAACTAAGGAATTAGATGGTTAAAATAAAACCCTAAAACATCTTTAAAAAGCCTCAAAAGAGTCGGCTAAATAATAATTCTTAAAACCTAATTAAAGAGATAAAAAATCCATTCAGCAGATTCGGCGTTTCTGCAGAGGCCGCGGGGCAGCCAACCCTGGCCGCGGGGCGGCCAGGCGATTGCGAAATCCTTCGTCAGAGCTTCGGGCCGCGGGGCGGTTTTCTTGGCCGCGGGGCGGCTTTTACTGTTCACAGCGATTTTTCCTCTTCGAATTTGGTCTTGATGTCAACACGAAAGTTGTAGATCTCGGAAAGAGCTTTCCAACGCATGCTTATAATAGTCAATCGGACCACCGAGGCCTCCAGAAAGTGCAAAACAAGTTCAGCATGTCTGACGACAACTTCTACGGACTTGTTCTTCACTTAGGCTCTCGAAATTCGACTCCACTCCCGTGCTCTTCACTTTTCCTCCTCCTCTTGGATCTTCCTTCATCCATGAGCTTTCTCATTCCTCGTCGGATTCATATGTACCTGAAATAATTCATAAAAGCGTGTAGATTCCGACTCTACCAACAAAACGAGTATAAATGCAAATCTAGTCTAAACTATGCATTATAAACATCTAGATCATGCTAAATCCAACCTAATATGCCTACCTAAATGCATGCTATCACCAAGCCCGTCCGCTAATGCGGACGGGCGGGACGGGGCGGGCCGAGCGGGCCCACCCGCGTTTTCCCAAGTCTATGGAAGAGGTAAGTATAACTCAGATGTTCACATTTCCAATTGTAGTATCAAAAGCACACTTTCAATTTAAGGTTTATGAATTCGTCTACAGTAAATCCCACTTGTACAAATAGATGACAATCAAAGGAATTAACAAATAAGTTGCATAATAGATGACAACCAACTTATGAAACACAAAAGCACAATAAATGCTACCCAACAAATGTAAAACTTATATTGAAGCCTAAATAGAGAGGAGAGAGATGAAATTGACAAGTTTAGTTTTTATCCTCTTCTAAAATCATTGAGCTTTGCCTCTATCCTTGGCCCAGAAAGCCCAGCTATGCCTTTCTCCTCGTCCCAGATTTTCGAGGTCAAGCTTCATCCTTAACCCAGATTGCCGAGTTCTTCGGCCTATAGAACAAAGCCTAAATCCCGAGATTAGGAAGGCAAAAAATTGAATGGAGATGAAGAATCGACAATTGAATGAAGTTAAACAATAAGACCAACGAAAATTAGGGAGCACAGTTGCAAAATTTAGATCTAAACCTAAATCCCGAGAATAGAAAAGAATCGGTGATTTTCCTTGCTACCCTCGGCTAAAATCGCCGAGCTAACTCATTCTCCTCGGCCCAGAATGACGAGCTCTTACCGTTTGCTCAACCTATTTTTTCGACTTCGTTTCGGCCTATAAATCCCCCATAATCGACCTCCTATCACCTACATTGGCATTCAATGTTCCAAATCCAACCTCCTGTGAGGAAGACAACAACAAAACACGCAAAAAAAATGCTCCAAAAACACCACAAAATGGATCGAAAAAAAGGATTTTCACTATTTCTCTTATAATTCAAAACCCCTAACTTTTGTCTTGAATGAACCAAAATCAATGAAGTTTTTATATATATGAGAACATACCTTTGTAATACTAGATTGGTGTAGATTTTGGCAAAAAAAAAAACGCTCTAAAATGGCTAGATCTACAAATGAAGTTGATGAAAGTTTGTGTTGGTGGGTTGAAGACTTGAAGATGAAGAGGGGGTTGAAGAATGGAGGAGGGAAGTTGTAAAAACCTAGGGTTAAAGATATTTTTTTTTGTCTCGGGCCATTTCGTAATTATATTGTAAAAAATGAAAAGGATTTGGATGCAATTACACAATTCCGTCTTGACAATAGACGAAAGTCATCTTGCATGTAGACTTTATGATTGTGTTGTGTGTGTGTATATATATATATATAGTAAATTACACATAACTACCCTTAAATTATGCTACTTTTCACATAACCACCCATAAAATTATAAATTACAGAAAACCACCCAATAATTACATTTATTTTTAAAAGACCACTCATTCATTAAACCTCTATTTGTTTTGTTTGAAATGACTAAAATACCCATAATTCAAACTTATTTTTTTAAGGAAAGACCGAGGTGGTAATTGGGCGAGTCGGGTCGGATTCGGCTAGTCGGGTTTTGGGTAATGTCTAATAATTTGATCATTTGGTTGGGTCGGGTTCGGGTTTCGGTTGTATCGGGTTTCGATTGTCTCGAGTTTAAGTTATTTCGGGTTTGGATTGTCTCAAGTTTTCATTATTTCAATATTCATTTTAAGATTTTTACTAGAATCTATCTTAAAATTCGGGTTATATTGGGTTTCGGTTATAACGGGTTCGAGTCTTAATGGGTTTCGGTTGAATCGGATTTGGTTGAGTTTCGGTTATCGGTTATTCGAATTTCGGGTCCAGAATGGGCCGGGTTGAGTCGGTCTTCAGGACAATCGGTTTCGGGTCGACCGGGTTGGGTTTTCCGGTTCGGGTCGAGTTTTGCCAGCTCTAGGGTTATTGTATGTATTTTGGAACCGATTATCCTGAACACCGACCCAACCCGGCCCGTTTTGGACCCGAAATCCGAATAACCGATAACTGAAACTCACCCAAATCCGAATGAACCAAACCCGATTCAACCGAAACCTGTTAAGACTCGAACCCGTTATAACCGAAACCCGATATAACCCAAATTTTTAGATTCTAGTAAAATTTTTAAAATGAATATTGAAATAATGAAAACTTGAGACAATCCAAACCCGAAATAACTGAAACCCGAGACAATCAAAACCCGATACAACCGAAACCCGAACCCGACCCAACCTAATGATCAGATTATTAGACATTACCCGAAACCCTAATGACCCGAAACCCGACTAACCGAATCCGACTCGGCTTGCCCAATTGCCACCTCAGTCATTCCTTTAAAAAATAAGTTTGAATTAGGGGTATTTTAGTCTTTTCAAGAAAAACAAATAGAGGTTTAATGGATGGGTGGTCTTTTGAAAATAAATGTAATTTATGGGTGGTTTTCTGTAATTTATAATTTTATGGGTGGTTATGTGAAAACTAGCCTAATTTAAGGGTGGTTATGTGTAATTTACTCTATATATATGGCAAAATTGCAGAAAACCACCCCTTAAAATTAAAATTGCATAAAAACACCCGTTAAAACCTTTTTTTTTGCAAAGTCACACCCATCACCAACTTCCGTTATTTGAATATTAAAGTTCATAAAAAGTCAATTATATCCCTTATTTTTATTATTAATTTTACTTCGTCCAATCGGTATTAATTATTTTTTTACCTTTTTATCATGTTTTTCAAAAGTAAAAAACTCTATAAAATTTCATTTTTATATAATTTTTACTTATTAGTAAAAAAACTATAAAAAAGTAGATAAAGTTGATGTTTTATATATTTTAAAAAATGCATATTACTAAAGGGCTACTTGAAGAAAATAATTTTTTTTATAAAAATGATATTTCATATAGTTTTTATTATTCTAAAAATATGTTCACTATTCTACACACATTTTTAGAATAATAAAAGGAACTAGACAAAATTAGCAGCTAAACCTCTACATATTATGCAATGTTTTCTACTTCCTACACACATACACAAAGAACTAGACAAAATTAACAGGAATTTTCTCTGGAACAAGGGACCTAAGCACAAGCCCCTCATCAAGTGGTATGAAGTTTGTAAGACCCATAATAAAGGGGGTTTGGGTCTACGTCTCTCTGAGGATATGAACAAATCTCTTCAACTGAAACTCCTCTGGAAAATACTAGCTGAACCAATGAACCCTTGGGTCAGGATAGTCACACAAAAATATCTAAAGAGCAAAAACGTACTAGACTACGAGAGAAAAGGAATGATGTCATGGCAGTGGTCTAAACTATCGTCATTGATTCCACTTTTCAAAAAAGGACTACGCTGGGGACCTGCCACTGGCAAGGCAATAAACTTCTGGAAAGATTGCTGGGCAGGTGAAACTCCCCTACTTACTATAGCAACAAATCCAGAGACCATAAACCATCAACTCAAAGTGAGTGAGTTCATCACTCCAGATAAGACCTGGGATGTCAACAAACTTAGGAATACAATTGGCAACAATCTAAGTAGCATTAATATAAGAAGGATCACCCAAATACCTATACCAAAATTTATACAACATGATAGACTATACTGGGCTCACAGCAAAAATGGATGGTTTCCTACAGCCTCGGCGATTGAACTAATTCATAGCCTAAAACAACACACCACATCAAAAACCTCGTGGATTTGGAAACTAGACGTACCACCGAAAATTAAAAATTTCCTGTGGCGAATAACAAAAAATGGGCTCCCCACATCCGTCAAACTAGCTAGTCGGGGGACTGGCATCCCTACGGACTGCCCTCTTTGTGAAATGAACTATGAAGATATAGATCACTTTTTGTTTACCTGTCCATGTACTAACCACACATTAAAATTCATCTCCACTAAAATTACAAACACAGTCCAGCGAGTTTATGATACCTCACACACAACAAGCGAAGCTTTAAGTGCTCTGTATAACACACTTGGAAAATCCGAGTTTTCAATTCTTGCCACTACTTGGTGGTGCACTTGGTTCTTCAGAAACAAAGTTCTATTCGAAAATCTCAAACCAAACCCTAGAACAATAGCATCCTATATAAATAATCAAAATTTCAACTGGGAAAAATAAAAAACGGACAACCTTGCCACAGATTATAATAACAACGCTACAGAACTAAAACAAAATAGAACCAAAAAGCGTTCAGCAACCTGGAAAAGACCAAAGACCAATTGGTACAAATTAAACTTTGACGATGCCCTTTCACCAACCAACTGTGGCTCATATGGTTTCCTAATTCGGAATTGCTTGGGTAGGGTTCTATACTCGGAATCAGGCAATTCACCCCTCTCTTCCGTTATTGGTGCGGAATGTTTTGGACTATGGAGAGGGATCCTAAAAGTACAAGAACTACACATAGACCAAATCTGCATAGAAGGGGATAATCTTAGCATAATTAACAGCCTCAAAAAAGGTGTATCTAGCTACGGCGAAATAGATATGATGATTTCGGACGTACTAGTTGTTCTAGCTTGCTTATCAAAATCCGAGATCTCGCATACATTCAGAGAGGGTAATAAGGCAGCAGACCGCCTTTCTCACTTGGGTATTGAATTTTCCGGCCAGTACGCACCTCCTGACGAGGTCCTTAGTGCAATCATCCGAAAGGATGCTCTTAGCTAGTACGTGTTGCGTACAGCTAAATTTTTTCTTGTTAAAAAAAAAAAGAATAATAAAAGGAAAATTTTGGTATGTGTCCATTTGGGAGCTAAATTTTAACATAATTTCTATTTTCTTATGAAAATGAGGTAAGTGTCCCAAATTTCCAATTTTGCCCCTGCTCATATTACATTCTTTTCTTCTCTTCTTCCCTAATAGAGGCGCTGTTCACCATACCCATGACCGCCTCTCGATTGACGCTTTCATTCCATAGTCTCATGCTTTCCCTCACTTTCTCGCCATTGAAGGACCGAAGTCGAGCCTCACGTTATCAATCCAGGTTTCGAAGTACACCGGAGGTCGCCGAGGAGATTGTCGATTCAATTGAAGAGTGATGTTCTCGCCATTGAACGTACGTGTTCCAGTCCCGCCGCTTCTGGTTCTCGTACCGGCTCGACTGCACGGATGGAGCCAACACCACAGTCGTCGACTGAACTAGTGAAGGGTCTGTTATGGAGCTGTCAATTGCGGTTGAGTAGATGGCGGTAGGGATGAAGGCGGCGGACGCTGTTCGACTGGTGTAGTTTGGGATTGTTGAAATAAAATCCATATATGGAGATGATGATTGATTGATTTAACAATTAGTAAGGTAGAGTTTCTTCATTGATCAAGATTGAATTAAGAAATTAAAGAGATGAGTTGAATTGAAGAGAGGTATTAGTGATCGATTTAGTATGACAGTCCCATTTTTGGAGTTAGGAAGAAGGAATTGAAGCGTGATGATTCCAAAAAGAGGGAGGATTAATACTCCCTCCGTTTCCTTTTAAGTGACTTTTTCAAGTCATGCACGTAGTTTTAGAACGATAAAAACTATATTAAATATTAATATTTTAATAATATTTTTTTAATAATATTATACTTATTACCAATAAGTATGAGATTGTCGAAAAAAATATTTTAAAAAATTATTATTTCCTATAGTTTTTCACACCTTAAAAAACGTGCATGAATAGTAAAAAGTTAATTAAAAGGAAACGGAGGGAGTATATTTTTTTTGTATAATAAGGAAAAGGCAAATGACAAATGAAGAGCTAAAGCCTGAAAGTGAAGGTGTTGATTTGGAATAGTACAAAAGGATGGGAGGAGTGATGGTGTTGAGATTGGAGTGACAAAAAGGGTTACTTAAAGAAAACAGATCTCCCACTACAAATTATATAAGCTTGATAATGATTAATTTGTTTTCTATTCACATGTGGGGGTTAGGGGAGGGGGACTACACACTGTCACCACTATAAAAACAGGGTCATAGACACTGTAATCAATAGAAAACCCTGGGATAAGGGACACCAAAACTCTAATAAGAAGCCAAAATACATGTGGTGACAGTTCTCCTCTAATATATGAATGGGTAAGAGGGTCATAGAAGTTGTAACCAAAATAAAAATATGGTTATAGACACTCTCACCACTATAAAAACAGAGTCACATACATTGTAACCAAAGGAAAATCATAGGATAAGGGAAGCACAAATTGTAACGGCCCAGATTTTTAAAATCCGGGTTACGTTTAGAGGGAAGATTTATCCCTCTGCCAGATCTTGCAATCCAAGTACGAGCTGCTTATTTATCAACTTCAAGTTATAACCCTGTTTAAGTTTTAAGGATTTAGCGATATAATTCAAGAAAAAGGGGATTTCAAACCCTCAAAACAACCAAAGAATCCAATCATTATTTGTGCTTTCGCACGCGAACCTAGGCGTGGCCACGGGTCACGGGTCAACCCGTGACCCGGCGTGTCCGGGTTGACGGGTAGGCGTGTGGGGACGGGTAGCGAGTTAGGGTTAGGGTCGGGGTTTAGTAACCCGGTGACCCGACGGGTCGACCCGCCAGGTCGACCTATTTTGAAAATGTAACGGCTAGTTGGTGGGGCCCACCGGCGGCTGATTTTTTTTAAAAAAAATTTAGCCGTTGTAACGTCTAGTTGGTGGGTGATAACCTTCGGGACTATAAATAGACGACTCCTTCGGGGCTAAAATCACACATATTCCCATCCAATCCATCAATCACCTATCAATTTTATTTCATAAGCTCGTAATCATGTCCGACGCGCCCAAATCTGGTGATAACCTTCGGGCGGAGTAGTTCCGGGATCATTACGAGAAGGTGGAGCAAGCCGGTGGAAAGTTCGAAGCCGTTTGTTGTCATTGCGGTCACAAGTACAAGGTGACAAATAACCTTGGATATGGAAATTTGAGGTTTCACATCACCAAGAAGCACCCCGATGAGATCAAGAACGATGGCGCATCGGGCTCGAGTGGTGATAACTAGTCTAGTATTCCTAAGTCCTAAGTCCTAATCCTAATTAGTGAGTAGTGTAGTTATGTAGTTATGTAGTAAGTTTATGTTTTAAGTTTTTAAGTTTTTATGTGATGTGAGTCAGTGAATGTGAGTTGTGATTTGTGAACTTGTAATCGTATGTCGGTTTACAATAAACTTGTGTTTGAATGATTCAATGAATGGTGTTGTATAAGATAATTTGTTTAGTAATTACCTAACAACTTAGAAAAAATTACCTAAACATTAGATATCAAATGTAAAATGTCAAAAAAAATTAAAAACTCAATAAAATAAATTAAAAACTTGACATATAACTTTAATTACAAGTTAAGAGGGATTGGAAGAAGCCAAACAACACCCAAAAAAATAGAGGGCAACGACTAATTTCCAACTGTCGACCGTTGGACCCGCCGGGTCGAACGTTGGACCCGGCGGGTCCAACGATGAGGAAGAAGATTTCGATGTCCTAGAATGGTGGAGCCGCCCCGAAAGACAACGATTCCCGACGTTGCAGGTAATCGCCCGACAAATACTTGGGGCCCCTGTTGCCGTCGAGCAGCTTTTCAGCCGCGGAGGTCAGATTCTATCGGAGAAGAGATCAAGGTTGCTTCCAGAGAACCTCGAAGCCCAAGTTTGCCTTGCAGATTGGAAGAAGGCGGATATGCGGATCCAGAAGAACAGCTTGGGGACTGATTCTGAGGATGACGACATAGTGGATACGGAGTCCGTTGGGAGCTCCATTGACGGCGCGGTCACAGATGGCTCAGGAGGTGGAGGGTCCGACGATCAACAAGACTAGAAGAATAGGTAACCGGGCCAGGGTTCAGACATACACAGGTAAAAGAACTACGTGGGCTTTGATTCCTCAACCCCGAGAGGATACGTAGGCAATCGGGAAATCGATTCAAGCCCTTCTTCCCTTTTTTTTCCACACACAAATCATACACAAATTGTACAATTGTAGTCATGTAGACTTATAGTTGAAGTTGTAGTCTTGAGAATTATAAGTTGTAATATTGTAATTTGTACCTAAATGGCAAACACGAAAGGATATTTTTCAAACATATATGCGTCCAATACCCGTTCTCGACAATTCCGAAAACTCCGAACAAGTGCAAACTTGTCCAACCCGGGCCATATTCGTCGGGTCAACCCGCCGGGTACCTGCCGGGTCGACCCTTCGACCCGCTGACCCGCCGGGTGACCCGAACCCGCCAACCCGTGGAATTTCTGAGTTAGGGTTCGGGTCGCCCCTCCCCGACCCTTGACCCGGCGGGTCGAACCCGTCGACCCGCCGGGTCAGACCCGTGGCCACGCCTACGTGAACCTGTCCTAATTCAACTAGTCAAACTCAAAAGAGATAAAATGAGTTTAAATCAATATAAATACAACATGTTTCTAAATGACAGACTTAACCAAAACATTTGTAAGTCAAGCTATAATAGGTGAAGTCTTCTTAACACTCTCGTCCCGTGAGAAAACCCCACCATAGAAGTAAATCAGCAAGCAAAAGGGAGCGGGTACCTGAAACTATACCACAAGTCAAGGTCGAGCCACTCATGCGGGACCGGAAGTCCTCGCTGAGGTCATATAATACGCCTATACCTAGAATAAAGGATGACTAATGCAGTACAAGATTTAAATCACATAAGCATGCTTTGACAGTTATAATATGCGGAAAAACTGTAAAGGGCCCAAGATAATGTCAAGTGACATATCCCCTCTCCTACCTCTGCACCCCTTCCCGTTAGTGCAGAGACTGGCCAGTTCAGTGCTATAGCATAGCAATTTCCCCGTGGTGGTGCACAAACCACGATATCATCATATCATATCATCTCATCGCTTGCCCGATGGTGCTGGGCTATCACATCATGCTCATATCGACTCGATTGACTCAAGGCAACCCGATGGGGCTGGGCTACCCTATGACCCTAGCAAAGACTCTAGGACTATCACAGATAACGGCCGTTTTGTTTCAAACGCATAAAGAATAGGGATGCTCATTCACAAGTGCAAGTCCTAAACATGATACTACATGACATGCTTTTATGCATATGCAACACCTACATACTATATGACACATCAGGCATGAGCTCCAATCACTTGAGCAAGCCCCGGAGGACTTACCTGGAGTCTTCTCATCCAATAGGCCAGCAAACAAGCCACTCAAAGAATCATCCATCAGCAAATAAGCCACCAGAGAATCATCCAATCACACTAGCAGGTAATAAGCAAGGACTAATTCATCAATACATATTTAATCAACACACAAGCAGACTTCCAAGTCAACACAAGACTAAGTACTATTTTATTCAGGTAATATGGGATTCTCCTCAAAACCGATTAATATCACCTGTATTTTCATATCCCACTTAATTAAGAGTTATAGAGTTATAACACTATTATTCTAAGGATCACAATTTAAGCACTACTCATATACCTTCCTTTACCCCAAAAACCTTAACAGAACTCAAGCAAGATCTCATTTATCGATTCACTTCTCAAGGATTCATTCATAGTCAGAGAGCAACTAAAATAAGTTTACTTATGGAAAACCACTTCAGTGAGGTCCAACTAATAAGACACCACAATCAAGTTCATCATTGTAACAAGTCCAATGAGGGGAGTAAGACAAGTTGGCATCTAAGATATCATTTATAAATCCATGTTGAAATAGAACTCTAAAACGTTCATACTTAAAAGGAAGCTCGAGATTCTTAATCATTTACTCAAGTTAAACCATAAACTCTAAGAATCTCAAAGAGAGTCAACAAGGTCTCTTTTATCAGGTTGCTTAATCAAAGGATCACATATTCATCCGTATTCGAAAGTAAACAAGGATAAATCAACATTCTTGAACACTCTTTATAAGTTCAGTTATAAGAACTACTTAGCAACAAGCACTACAATCAATCTTAAAGCACATAAGTATAATAGTTTGTAAAGCGTCTTTCACATAGTCTTACCTCCTAATTCATATCTCAATAGCAAAACATCAAGCTTACAAGGATAACAAGTTCTCAAGAAAGCCCTATACACTTGGACATATCTTAACTACTCTTATCTTACAATCAACAACATTAACCAAATGACAATCAAATAAAACACTCACACTTAAAAGTATATTTAGGTAAGGAGAATCTTATCTCATTTTTCATTTTATACACTTAGCAAGGTCGTTTAAGGGTACCCAGGTTGGTTATCCTATTTATAGATCTTCTAGGTGACAAGTCAACAATTTATCAAAGTTATACCATATCCACTTTATTTAACTAAATCAACCTACTCAACAAGGTCACAAAGCATAATAACTAATAAGTCTTCAAGGCACATCTCTTTATCTAGGATCTCAACTTTACTTAGCAAGACAAGTTATTAAATCACATCTCAAGACATTTCTCATAAGTTAGTCGGCTATGCAAATTCATTAATTCAAAAGCAATTACCCACAAGACACCTATTAGGTCAATATATATACATACTTGAAACAAGTGGATTACCACTTTAGTCCAAGCCATCATTACATTAAATTAGTTGATCAATTTAATATCGTATACCACTTTAAAGTCATCTAACTCCATAACCGACCATCAAATTGAGTTCGAATTTGAAAATGAAGGTAGACACCAATTAAACTCAAAACCAAATAATCAATTAGACAATTATCCAAGCAAGACTCACAACACCATCAAAACAATTTAAGTAATAAACTCAACTAAATTTGATCTCAATTTGATATTTGTTTGAAGTTAAGTAACCGAGTCAAAAGCAAGCAAGGACCCCAACCCGAGAGTATTACCAAGTCCCGACTTGGCCAGACGTGTCATAGACGACTTCCGTGCCGACCTCGGTGGCTACTTCCGGCATCAGCGACCCTAGGTCCAATTTCAGAAGGCCGGGCGAGGATGTAGGTGATGGTTGTCGATGGCGGTCAATAGGGGATGAAAAAGGGGAGGAGGCTCAACCCGGAGGAGCCGAGATCGAAGAACGAGCAAGTGAGGCACCTTTTGTTGGCGTCGATGTCATTCCCCCGGAGTGGTGGCAACCAAGTTTGAGGGAGTTTCTCCTTCAGCCGGTTCCGGCGTCGTCGTTTCCGAACAAGAGGGAGAGAGGGGCGCGAGCGATGTCTAGAGAGAGAGAGCACAAGAGAAGCGGGGAGAGAGTGTGTGACATCGGAGGGGGGTCGGAGCCGTGGAAGGAGGCTAAAGAGGGTTGAGGACAAGCAGTAACAGGCCACAAAGTTGGGGATTGGGGTTGCTCAACCCGAGTTGTGAGGGAGAGGCAGAGGGCGGTTGCGAGGCATCCAGGGAAGGAGGAGATGAGGCAAGAATGGAGGGAGTAGGCTGAGCAACCATGGGATTCAGATGAGGGAGATTGGAGCTGAGGACGGGAGAGTGATTGTGAAACATGGGGAAGATGAAGCAACAGTGAAATGGCGACACACATAAGAATAAAGTGTATATATACTCGGTAAACTAGGGTTATGTTAGCTTATGAAAATTTACAAAATAGATCCGCTATTATTAAGTTATAGAAATATCACCACATTAAATAAAAAAATTTATCCAACAGATTCTGGTATAGAAAGCGGAACAGATCTGTTTCAATCGAATTCAATATATGTCGAAATTTCCTTGAATAGAAAAAAAATTTGCTCGAGGATGGAGATTTTTAAAATTTCCGGAACCTTATAAATTAAATATTGATACTAAACCATAAAATAATATTTTAAAATTCTAGGTCTTTACACAAACTCTATATATAGGAGCTAATGAGAAGTCAAAATAAATGTGTTGACAGTTCTCCTCTAATATATGAATAGTTAAGAGGGTCATATACGTTGTAACCAAAATAAAAACAAGGTCATATACACTGTCACCACCATAAAAACAAGGCCATAGACACTGTCATCACTATAAAAACAAGATCATAGACATTGTAACCAAAGGAAAACCCTAAGACAAGGGAAGCACGAACCCTATAGGGGCTAATGAGAAGTCAAAATACATGTGGTGACAGTTCTCCTCTAATATATAAATGGGTAAGAGAGTTATAGACGTTGTAACCAAAAGAAAAACATGGTCATAGACACTGTCACCACTATAAAAACAGGGTCATAGACACTGTCACCACTATAAAAATATGGTCATAGACACTGTCACCACTATAAAAACAAAGTCACAGGCACTGTAACCAAAGGGAAATCCTAGGACAAGGGAAGCACAAACTCTATATATAGGAGCTAATGAGAAGTCAAAATAAATGTGGTGACAGTTCTCCTCTAATATATGAATAGTTAAGAGGGTCATATACGTTGTAACCAAAATAAAAACAAGGTCATATACACCATCACCACCATAGAAACAGGTTCATAGACACTGTCATCACTATAAAAACAAGGTCATAGACACTGTAACCAAAGGAAAACCCTAAGACAAGGGAAGCACGAACCCTATAGGGGCTAATGAGAAGCCAAAATACATGTGGTGACAGTTCTCCTCTAATATATAAATGGGTAAGAGGGTTATAGACGTTGTAACCAAAATAAAAACAGGGTCATAGACACTGTAACCAGAATAAAAACAGGGTCATAGACACTGTCGCCAATATAAAAACAGGGTCATAGGCATTGTCACCACTATAAAAACAAAGTCATAGATACTGTAACCAAGGGAAAACCCTAGGATAAGGGAAGCACAAAGGGGCTAATGAGAAGCCAAAATACATGTGGTGAACCGTTCTCCTCTAATATATGAATGGGTAAGAGGGTCGTAGACACTGTAACCAAAATAAAAATAGGGTAATAGACACTGTAACCAAAATGAAAATAGTGACATAAAATATCAATCCACCCACAATTACGTAGACAATGGCAACTCTCATTTGTCTGACTTAAATCCACGAATTTTAGCTAAATATTTCATATTTAAAGCTTAATGATTAGTGCTAGCTTTGAATAAATCTTGTGTATTCTTTATTTGCAACACAACTACCACATGGCAAGCAAGTAATTGTTGTTCAATCAAGATCCCAATGAATGTATACAAGTTCAAATACCAAAATTAAAACAATTTCTAGGCATTTAATAGCACTTACAGTGAAACAATGGTAAAATGATAGTATAAACGATGAATCAACAAATTATGCAGAGTAAAGAATCGAACTTCTGCTTCGACATATCCATCGTCTTGGTGGTAGCGGTTTTAAGATGATCTCCCGGGGGTTTGATGCTCCTGACGTGAGAAAAACCACGACATCTCGGAGGGAGGGAGATGGCTGCAGAGATCGAAGAAGCTATATGTGCTTGGCTCTTAGCGGGTGTTGGTTGCTACTTGCTAGCACAACGAAGCCATACCCATTATGGAGGAGAGAGCAGCCAAAGACCCCGCTTGCAACCTATATCGACCTTCGAAACCTCAATTGATAGGAAGTAATTATTTGCCGATTAACAACGTCGACGGGGGGCGGCGTTTGGAGGAGGGTGGCGAGGGCATTGGCCGGCGATTGAGAGTTGCGGGGTTGGATATACGTGGTCGAGGGAGGGCGGGCCATGCTCTTCATCGCCACAACCTGGTACTTCTTCGTTGTTCCAAGGACTCGATTTGGGTTTGAGAGAGAGTGGGGTAAGAGGAAGAAGGGAAGGGGATGAAATTAGAACAGGGGTAGTATTGGGATTATGAAAGTATTTTGGACAATTACTCAAAAAATGATTTAGGGTGGACATTTACCTAAATGATTTATGTAAATGGATATTGGGCCAAATATTTTCATAATAAAAACTATATGAAACATTTTTTTAGTTTTTATTTTCTTCTTTAGTAATACACATTTTTTTGAACGTATAAAACATAAATTACAAATTAATTTTTTATAGAGTTTTTTTCTAAATATGAAATTTTTTTTAAAAAAATAATATTTTTTGATATTTTATAGAGCTTTTTACTTTTATAAAATACTTTAAAAAGTTAAATATCAAATAATACCAATTGAATAGAGTAAACTAATAATAAAATTAAGGGGTATAATTGACTTTTTACGCACTTTAACATTCAATTAATGGAAATTGGGTGATGGGTGTGACTTTGCAAAAAAAAAAAGAAGATGTTTTAAGGGGTGGTTTTCTACAATTTTTGTTTTAAGAGGGTGGTTTTCCACAAAATACCCTATTTAAAAGGTGATTTTCTGCAATTTTGCATATATATAACGGAAATCAATTAGGACGGGCTTTCACAAAATTAGTTTATATTAAAATTATTGTGAAAAAAAATTAAAATTTATAATAGTATGATACTCCCTCCGTTAAATAAAACTTGACATTTTACTATTTACGCGTGCTTTTTTAGGTGTTAAAAACTATATAAAATAATAACTTTTTAAATAATTTTTTAAAATAATTTCATACTTCTTATTATTAAGTATCCATTTATAAAAAAAAATTTAAAAAGTTAATATTTTATATTTTTTTTATCAATATAAAAAAACGTGCATGAATAGTAAACGACAAGTTTTAATTAACAGAGGGAGTATTTGATAAGTCATTCACATTTATAAAAAAATTATTTTTGAAAATCATAAACTATTTTTAAAATAAATAAATACGAGCGAAAGTCTCAAAATAACAATATTTTAAGAAAAAATTTTACTATGATTTTTTAAAATATTTTTATTTACAAGTGTATATAAATTAGAAAATACAATATTATTATAATTTTTAATGTTTTGTTACAATACTTTTAATATAAAATAATTTTATGAAACACCGATTGGTACACGGTGTGTTATTGGTGATCTTCAATATCTTTCGACTTTGTTCAAAATCACCATGAACCGAGTCCCACAAATCTGCCCATATCATTTACTTACTATTAGAAAAAATGTATTTGTTGATGAAGATCGTGACACTGCCCAAAAACAAATACCACCTCATCCACGATTTGAAGTGTAATAACTCGATAACAACTCGGATATTTTGGTTTGTTTCAAAAGAGAAAACGAAGAGGACACGAGATTTATTAACGCGGTTCAGTTTCCCTACTCCGCGGGGTCTCAAGAGGAGAGACCCGATCCCGGAAAATCCACTAACTTGAACGAAGATATAAGATCTGGATACAAACTTGGATTATCAAACGAGAATCACCATAGATGAGCAGACAAAGCAAGTAAAACAAGAGAGAAAGAGTTCAGAGAGAGTCGAAAGAGCTTAAGCCCCCTTTCACAGCTCTTTGTATGGCAATGGTGATCTTCAGACTCCAAGGAACAGGACCCGAGCCGCCATGGAAGAACAAGGAAGCATCCCAGCTGCTCTCGCGCTCTATTCTTTCTCTGCTTAGGGTTTTAGCCGTCGGATGTAAACGGTAACAAAGACTAAGGTTGTAAATAGTAACAAATTGATGAGCAATAAGGATGGACTTGGGTATGAGCCAGCTCAATCTTCAGCAGCAACTATGTACGTAATTATACAACCCACTTACTTTCACTCAGAGATGAGTCTTCAAGAGTCTATGGCTGCACCAAGAGTCCTAACCGAGACTAGCTTGGGGTCCCATAGGTGAACCATAGGCTCGAGACCTTGGCTCATAACCTGCTTAATCTGTGGTGCTTCTACTAGTTATTCAATCCAAGCTTCAGTCATCCAAGAACTTTACCTGAACAAATACAAACTTAGGATTACATTACAACAAATGCCCTCCTAATGCTGAGTTTGTTCAAGTATCTTTATTCCTCCAGCCAGTGAATCTTCACCGGGGATCTTCCTCTCCCGTCCGTCATCAACCTAAGTGCCTTTGATGCATCAAGGCACATCAAATATCTTTAGGAAAGTCATGCAAAAAAGTGAATTTGTTATCAGGCACAATTTTGGTACCAAAATCTGCAGGGTTGACATCTCCTAAGATCTTATCAATAGAGATATTTTTCTTCTCAATCTCATCTCTAATGAAGTGAAATCTAACATCGATATGCTTGGTTCTCTCATGATACATGGGATCCTTGCAAAGATATATAGCACTTTGACTATCAGAATACACAACAGGGATATAAGTCTTTCTTTGAATCTCTTTTAATATTCCTTTTAACCATATGACCTCTTTAGCAGCCTTAGTTGCAGCAATATATTCAGCTTTAGTGGTAGACAAAGCAACAATAGATTGCAATTGAGACTTCCAAGTTATACAATTTCCAGCCCAGGTAAAAAAGAATTCAGATGTAGACTTCCTATTACCCCTATTTCCAGCATAATCAGAGTCAAATCCATGGAGATCATTTCTAGAAGTGCATTCAGCAAACATAAGACCCATAGATTTAGTTCCACATAGGTATCTAAGTAGATATTTCATTGTTTTCCAGTGTTTCTCCCTAAGATCTAACATAAATCTACTCAGAGTACTCACAACAAAAGCAAGATATGGCATGGTACATAACATAGCATACATAATGGAACCAGCAGCAACATCATATGGAATATTTTTCCTTTTGTTAATTTCTTCAATAGTTTTAATACTCTGGTCTCTGTACAACTCTAAATGCCCTCCTAAGGGAATGGGTGTAGGCTTAAGAGTTATTCATGCAAAATCTATCCGGAATTTTAAGCAAGTAATCACGTTGAGAAATCCACATGATTTTTTCAAATCTGTTTCTAATAATGTTCATCCCTAGAATCCTTTTAGCAGAACCAAGATCCTTCATGTCAAAATGTCTTTTTAGATCATTTTTCACACCAGAAATAAGCACTTTACAACTACTGATAAGAAGGATATCATCCACATAAAGAAGCACATACAAGGGATGTTTAGAAACAACATTCTTATGATATAGGCAGGTGTCATACTTGCTCATTTTAAAACCTAGAGACTTCATACATGCATTAAATTTCAGGTTCCATTGCTTAGGGGATTGTTTTAAACTATAATAGATTTCCCCGAAACACATGTTCCGTTTTTCTTTTATCAACAAACCCTTAAGTTGGCTCATGTATATGGTCTATTTCAGGTCTCCGTGAAGAAAAGCAATCTTAACATCCATTTGTTCCAATTCCCAGCCATTAACCGTGGTCATAGCTAGCATAAGTCTTATAGTTTTGTAGTTAACAATAGGTGTAAATATGTCTTTATAATCAACTCCCTCCTTTTGCCTAAAGCCTTTGGCAACTAGCCTGAGTTTGTATTCAGGTGGATCAGTGGGAATAAGACCATCTTTTAACTTGTAAATCCATTTGCACTCTATAACTTTAGCTCCTCTAGGTTTAGGCACAAGCATCCAAGTTTTGTTAGCATACATAGATTGAATTTCCTCATGTATAGCTTTTAACCATTCATTTAACTTGGAACTTTTTATGGCTTGTTCATAAGATTCAGGTGTAAGATGCTTAATAGTTTCAACAGCTAAGAAAGCAAATTCAACAATGTTGGAGTTAAATCTTTTATTAGGTATCCTAACTCTAGGTTCTCTACCTCTAATCAGTTGATAATCAGCCAATCATGCACAACATGCTCAGAGTTATCATTCACAATAGTAGAGGAAGCAGCAATATCATGATTAGCATGTGAAGTTTTAGATGAAGATGAAATTCCAAGAGAAGAGGAGGAGGTTGCACTTACTCTCCCACCGGAGTGGTGGGCTGAGGGAGAAGTACTACCTTGCTGATTAGAAATGTCAAGGCTCTTATCAGACCCAATTTCACTCTTAATAGCCCAAGGAATAGATTCATGCAGCTGATCATTAGGTTTTGAGTTTCCAGGGCTTGAGTAATGTGACAAACCAGTATCAAATTCTTCTTCATCATGGTTGACTTGGTCATTTGCTTCATAGAACAGTCCAGCAATAGGGTTGCTTCCAAGGGTACCTATAGTCTTAGTTTCAAGTGTTAGCACATTTTTAAATGAAAATCTTGTTCATTAAAGGTAACATTTCTAGATGTGATACAGTTATAAGCTCTAGGTTGAACTACCAGCAACCTATAGCCTTTAGTTCCTTCAGGATATCATAACATCACACACTTTTGAGCTCTAGTTTGTAACTTTCCTTGTGATATGTAGGAGTAAGCAGTGCAACCAAATAGTCTCAAGTGTGTGATGTCAGGTTTGGCACCTGATCACATCTCTTGTGGGGTTTTGAAGTCCATAATAGATGAAGGGGTTTTGTTGATTAAATATGCAGCAGTAGTAACAACCTTACCCCATAAGGAAAATTTTAATTCATCACTAATGAGCATGCACCTTGCTTTTTCAAGCAAGGTCCTGTTTATCCTCTCAGCAGTGCCATTCTACTGAGGGGTGCTAGGGATAGTTAAATGTCTTTTTATCCCCTTTTTCTAGCAAAATTCATCAAAGGCTTTATTGCAAAACTCAAGGCCATTGTCTGTTCTCAAGACTTTTAATTTAAAATTAGACTGACTTTCAACCGTTGCATTCCATACTTTAAAACTTTCAAAAGCTTCATCCTTAGATTTTAATAATACACCCATACTTTCCTAGAGTAGTGACCAATTAGGAAAATGAAGTATTTCCTTCCTCCAATTGTCTTTACCTGAGCTGGCCCTTAGAGATCAGAGTGTACATACTCAAGGGGCTTGGAGGCAGTGTAGGTGGAATTGATAAAGGGATGCTTAGATTTTTTACCAAAAATGCAGTTTTCACAAAAATCAAGGATTGCAAGGTTTAAAGTTAATCAATCCATTTTTAAACAAATGTGACATGCCTATGTTTCCTATATGGCCCAACCTTTCATGCCATAATTTTGTTTGATTTAGAGTTGTATCATTAATCACATAGGTAGAAATATTAAGTTCAGGTGAGCCTATAACAATGTATAGTCCTCCTTTCTTAATGGTATTAATAAGGGTGACACCATTTCTGATGATATCCTTAGTTCCCCTACGTGTATTAATGTCACAATTTAAATCATCAAAGACTGACTCACACAAAAGGTTTCTCCTCAAATTAGGCACCCACCTGACATTTTGGATAACCCTTACCTTCCCATCATGCATTCTTAAAGGAACATTACATGAACCCTTTATGTCAAGGGTAGTATGATCTCCTAACATTACCTTACCTCCATCACATTCTATCATAGATGAAAAACAGGCTTTGTTAGGAGTGGCATGTAAAGTGCATCCTGAATCAAGTATCCAAACATCATTAGCACAATGTTCAGAAGCACACATAAGCAATTCATGAGGGTATTCACCAAAGGACTCAATATTTTCAGTAAAACCTTGCTCAGTTTTAGCTTTATTTTGTTTGTCCCTTTTTTTTTCCTGCAATCCCTAGCAAAATGACCTTCATTACCACAATAGTGACACTTATAACCCTTTTTTTTAGTGTTATCTTTATCAACAGACCTCTCCTTTTCAGATGATCCCTTTTTCCCACTCTTATTGTTATTGTTATTCCTAGGTATACCTTTCACCATCAGAACTTCAGTCTTAGTCTCATCTTTATCAGTTTTTGAATCAGACCTAGACTTAAACAGTTTAAGAACTTCATCTTTTTCAATGACAGCTTCAATATTCTTATCTTTTGTGATCTCTTCACGGTTGTACTGAATTATATATTTAAAGTTGTCAAATTGAGAAGGTAAGAAATTCAACAGTAAAACAGCTTGGTGAGTATCTTTAATTTTAGGCACAGTGAGACCAACATTCATCTTAAATGTGAACAACCTACACAGCAGAGAAATCTTCCTAGGCAGAGATTTTTTTCATGTAGGTATCCTCTAGAGTTTTCCAAAGGGTTTTAGGGTCAGAAATTGTTAGCACTTGTCGAGCTACCTCATCAGACAGTCGGATGACAGTTTCAGAATAGGCTTCCTCCTGGAGTTCCTTCTTGTCAGCCTCATACATTCCAAGAGGAAACTTCTCAATCACATCCTTGTAGCATTTCTCTTTCATCAACAGAGCTTTCATCTTAAATTGCCTCATCGAGAAATCATCCATAGTGCCATCGGACGCCTTGATTTTCAGGGAGTTTTCCGACATTTTTGAGTACTTGAAAAAACAACACAGTTAGATGCAGCAGAAAAGCGACACAATAAGAAACTCGGATGAGGAACAGTAACTCAGACAAGAAAAAGGCTCTGAGACCAAATTGTAACAACTCGATAACAACTCAGATATTTCAGTTTGATTCAAAAGAGAAAATGAAGAGGACACGAGAGTTGTTAACGCGGTTCGGTTTCCCTACTCCGCGGGGTCTCAAGAGGGGAGACTCGGTCCCGGAAAATCCACTAACATGAACGAAGATACAAGATCTGGATACAAACTTGGATTATCAAACGAGAATCGCCACAGATGAGCAGACAAAGCAAGTAAAACAAGAGAGAAAGAGTTCAAAGAGAGTCAAAAGGGCTTAAGCCCCCTTTCACAACTCTTCGTATGGCAATGGCGATCTTCATACTCCAAAGAACAAGACCCGAGTCACCATGGAAGAACAGGGAAGCATCCGAGTTGCTCTCGCACTCTCTTCTTTCTCTACTTAGGGTTTTAGCCGTCGGAGCTTCTCTCTCATCAGCTCACTGAGTGTACAGTAATTAATCACTTATATAGGAGAGCACAAAGACTAGGGTTGTAAACGGTAACAAATTGATGAACAATAAGGATGGACTTGGGTATGGGCCAGCCCAACCTTCAATAGAAACTATGTAATTATATAACGCACTTGCTTTCACTCAGAGCTGAGTCTTCAAGAGTCTAAAGTTGCACCAAGAGTCCGAACCAAGACTAGCTTGGAGTCCCATAGGTGGTGAACCATAGGCTCGAGACCTTGGCTCATAACCTGCTTAATATGTGGTGCTTCTACTAGTTATTCAATCTAAGCTTTAGTCATCCAAAAACTTTACATGAACAAATACAATCTTAAGATTAAATAACAACATGAAGTCAAAAGGTGTAATAATGAAATGATTTTTTACTTTTAAATTTCGATATTTGATTTAATTCATTAGTGATTTAAATATGCTTAAATGAGGATGATCGATCTAGATTCTAGGCCGAGGTCCATTCCATGAGTACATTGCCCATTGGATCCACCAATGGACAATGACCATTCATCCGCTGAACTCGAAAATCTTAGATCACATTTTAAAACATTTTTAGCGCATTATTTAAACACAACACACCCACTCTCATACAACTACAAGTACAACTTTCTTTCAATTACAGGTAAGAATCAATTCCATGTCAACAAACATAAGAATCAATGGCAACTTTTACTTTTTGTTGCAACCTTTATGTTCTTTTATTGCAAACGAATAGGAATATCACTCAGAAAGACTAAGGAACATCTCTGAGATGACGTACCATTTCAATGTTCGCATCTTATCTCCCAAAGATTTACCGATGGTCTACATATACTCACACAAATCATTAACACTTTACATCCAAAACTGTAAAACCGAGTTATATAAAAACTTGTTTAGTACAGTGTTATCTTATATGCTCGTGTAAATAAACACCCCCCCCCCACCCCCCACCCCCGTTTAAAAAAAAAAGAGAAAAAAAAAAAGAGGGCCCTAAACGACGTCGTTTAACTCCCCAAAAGCAAAATGCCCGCTCTCAACGAAAATCTACTAACGGGATGCCTTCGCTTTTTCTGCTCCATGATCAAATTGGGCAAGCCTTCTCCTGCACAGCCGCAGTACCAACCAGAGATCTCGAGAGGTCCAACAATGTCAGAAGACGGAATCAAGCACACGACAATCAAAATCAACGGCATAAACCTGCACTTCGCCGAGAAAGGAGAAGGTCCTGTGGTGCTCTTCATCCACGGCTTTCCAGAGCTCTGGTGCTCCTGGCGCCGCCAGATCCACGCTATCGCCGCGCTCGGGTACCGCGCGGTGCCGCCGGACATGCGCGGATACGGCGACACCGACGCCCCCGCGGACGCGGCCGCCTACACCTACGGCCACACGGTGGGCGACATGGTGGCGCTAATCGACGCGATCGGTGTCGACAAGGTGTTTGTGGTCGGCCACGATTGGGGGGCGTTGGTGGCGTGGCACCTGTGCTTGTTCAGGCCGGATAGGGTTAGGGCTTTGGTGAACATGAGCGTCCCGTTTCCGGCGAGGAACGCGAATTGGAGGCCGTTGGAGGCGCTGCGTGCTGCCTATGGAGATGATTACTACATTTGCAGATTTCAGGTCTGGATTCCTTCTTCTTTCTTAGTCTTTTTCGATTTCGGAATTCAGCTTCTGTTTGAGCGATGTACGACTGTAATTCGAGCGTCGAGCTTTGGTATGATCAATTGATCACGATAAGCCGAATTTGAGATCCTTTGAGCTCGAATTGGCATGGGTTAGATTACAAGCCAAAATGCATTCATGATGCATGGAGGAAAATATTAAGAGCGAGATTGAAAATGTGCTATCAAATATGAACGAGATCAAGCCGAAACCGAGCTACTCGGTTCACATAACACCACTAGATTGATGATAAAGAATCTTATCTGTGTTCATAAATAGCTGATACGAGTGATGATAGATTGATAGTATTAGTGAGTTAATTTTTTGCTAATAAGGAGAGTAAGAACAACTTGGGCATAGAGAATATATAATATCATATATTTTCTTTTTTGATGTGGAGAAACCCACCATTTGGTGGCAAACCCACCCAGCTCGTAAGAGCCACGCACCAGGTATGCGCCAACCGGCTCGACCCACTGGGAAGATAGGAACACAAGTTGGTTGAGTAGTAGTCTTGTTATTGGGAAAAAAGTAAGTTAGGAATCTGTATGAGATGTAAAACTGGTGATTAAATGTTAGTTTTGACATATTTATATTATGTTAACTTAGAGGTACATTCGTAACAGAACACCCTTAACAACCTGCTTCTCAGTAACAGTTAACAGTTAGTAATTTTTTCTGAACTATTTGCAGGTTCCTGGGGAAATAGAAGCCGAAATCGAGGCAGCCGGGGGCCCTGCAAAGCTTCTTAGCAAGTTCTTGGCGTACCGAAACCCAGGACCCTTGTTCTTGCCAAAAGGGCAAGGTTTCAAGGACACAATCCCACCCCCTTCATGGCTGTCGGAGGAGGAGTTCGCCTACTATGTTGACAAGTACCGACGCAAAGGCTTTACTGGTGGATTGAACTACTATCGCGCTATAAATTTGTACGTACATACATCATAACCTCTTTCACACTTTCGGTAGTTGCTAAGGTTAGATCCCTTGCATGTTTCGATATATTGGTCAGAAGATCAGGTTTGGATTACATGTAATGCTATTTAAGGTGGATTTTCGTATTGTTTGTCTCAGAAATTGGGAGATCATGGCACCATGGACAGGAGCACAGGTGAAAGTACCGGTGAAGTTCATAGTTGGAGATGTGGACCTGACTTACCACGCTAAGGGCGCTCAGGCATACATCCGCGATGGTGGAATGAAGAAGGATGTGCCTTTGCTGCAGGAGGTGGTGGTGCTCAAAAACTTTGGCCACTTCCTTCAGTATGAGAGGCCCGACGAGATTAGCAACCACATCATTGACTTCATCCAGAAGTTCTAATATTACAGCTGTATCTTGTGATTCTTGTCATCGTAACATGTGTGACAACTGGTAAGCATCTGCTTCTATTATGTCGATTACATTCGAAGTTGTAACATATTTGTAAAACAATGAGGACCGGACAACTTTATGGTGAATGGTGATCTCCATGGTCATTGTCGTGTTAAACATGCTACATTGTGTAGGTTCCAGTGTTATCCCAAATACTCTTACAAACATATGAATCCTACAATAAGATTAATGTGAGTTCCAACATATGTATGTACATCAAAAAATTTGTATTCCGTCCGGAATTCGGGATTTAGGCGTTAACTTCATCATCATCAGAGGCTGGCACGATAGTGTTGAGCTTCTTTCTCTTGCCACTCCTAGCAGATGCTCCGGGATCACTGTCAGATCCTGAATCGACTGTGTCTACCTGATCATTTGACTCGGCACAAGATTTATCAGATTCATCGTTTCCTTCAGCGTCTCCTGACTTGTCTGAGTGGGGATCATCCTGACCCAGTTCTGTTTCCTCATTGTTAGGAGCCTCCTCCGGAGGAGCTGGTGCGTTCTCTGGCTCCATTATCCTGAAATCTCTGCACGTGCTGCGCTTTGCGTGCCTCATGAGGTTCAACCGCGCTACCTTTGATAATTGTATGAGGTATCTCTCGTAGTCCTCTATTTGGAAGATCAAATCCGGGATGCACCTGTTTTCCCTCTTGATCTTGTTGATAATCCCTTTCTTCTTGTCATTCTCTAGTTGATTCTACAATGCCATAAAAATACAATATGCCATAAGCTGATAACTAGAGTTGTCAAAATGACTCAATCTGAGGTCCTGAGAGAATGTCAATGTGAAACCTGAAATGACCCAAACCCAATCGATCCAATATTTCAACGCCGCATTGAGTTAAATTTAATCATAAATAAATCATAATTTCCGCTCTTTAGATTAAAATTTGGCATCTGAACTTTGAATAAATGATTCAAACCTTAAGTGACCAAACCCCATGGATAGATCTACTACATATAGGTGATATACAAAGAAAAAGGTGAAATCTTGCAGATAAAGGCATTAGGATTATTAGATCATATACCTCCTGCACCTGTGCTATGAAAGCATACAAGGGGGCAGTGAGCTCCTTGCAAGTGATTTCAACAAGCTCATGGAAGGCCAGCGTTGGTATGAGCTGCTTGCAACCCTTGGAAGCAATCCACAATTTAGCCATTAAAGCTAATTGCTTGTAAAACTTTGCAGCAAATCTGAACAAATGCTCTGCTTGAGAATCTGCACATTTAAACAAATAGCAAGTTTTATGGATGATATCAGCACCAAGTTTACGATAAGTTTACATTTGTGACATTACATACCCTTGAGAATGATCTTCATGAAGGGTGATAGGGCTTTGACAATGCCTTCAGCCCTAGAGTATATGGCCTCCTCTAATGCTGATCTTGGGGCCTTCTCTTGGTTTTCATCAACCAATGCACTACTCCTAGTGGTGACAGAATAATCTTTCAGCTTTGTAGTGGCCCATTGCAAGTCTGCAATGACGGAGTCTATCAATTGGAGGACAGAGGATGCTATTGCTGACCATGTCGAGTTATTTATAAAGTGATACTCCCCAGACATCTCTGATAGGCTAGATTCCTCTGATGTTGTTAAATTGCATATCTCTACAGCCATGTGTTGGACAAAATCCAAATCATCTGGAGGTCCCTTGAGAGCTACAACAAGTTTAACTAAGCTCTGCGCCGCTTTGGAATCAATAATGCTGCTTTTGCATGTGAACACAATCCAGTTTCCAAGATAAGTCCTTTGCTCACAAGGCAGTTTGCTTCCAACCGTCATAAAAATGTCCCAGAGCACCTACAAATCCAACAACAAATATTTGAAAGAATCTGTCACCAGATAAGAGGGTAGCCATAATGTAAATGTTCATAGCAAGATAATTACCTGAACTTCTCGGAAAGATGAAGTACTCAGTAGCTTGGAAAGCAGAGGCCTTATGACTTTCTGTAGGAAGAGAAACTTGGCTTTCACTACCGGATTGTTAATTTCAAATTCCGGCTCATCATTAGAGTCTGCATTGATCCAATCATTAGGGTCACCCTCAACTATGACAGACAAGTTTTGTATTAGAGAAGCATTATCAGGGATCTGCAAGCTAATAGAAATCAAATCCCTTGCACAAGTCAAGGCTAAATAAATACATTCTTTTCTGTCTTCAGCCTCTTTTTTGGCTTTGGCTTTTCTTATTGCATTATTTACTTCAGATTTCACTCCTGAGATCAGCGCCCAAACTAGTTTCAATAAAAGAGGCCCCAACTTCATGGTATCTCCAAATATCAAGGTTTTCATAGGATCATTTTCTCCAACATGAGGGAAATACTTGATGTGTCGATGAGAAGCATTCAACACAAAGCAGATCAACCTAGTAATGCTGATTGACACCTTGCTTGGAGAACAGTGCGGATCATTCTGAGAAGATGTACTAGAACTGCTGCAAGTGTCTTTGAGCAATTTCAGAGCTGTCAACATAAGCTGATAAATGCTTGAAGCTCCTAAGAATGATCGACATTCTTGAGCCTGTTTGGAATGGCTAGATCCAAAATCAGGTAGCATATCGGGGGCAGACATTCTAGGATTCCCCCTCTTCGTACTGCTACTGGGTTTATAAGTGCATATATCCTTCTGCAAAGATTCAAAGAGATCAACAAGCTCAATAATCTCCCCTTCAAGGTCTGCCCTTTTTGCAACAGTTGATTTATCCAGCTCGGATGCAATATCATTTATAACTACTTCAACCATTCCTGACAAAACATGAACACAAAGCCATTTTTCCTCCGCAACTGATCCAGAGCTTTTATCCTGAATTTCGTCTAGAATAACTGTACTGACAAGGGGGGAGGGGGACAAAAAAACCTGTCAAACATAACACTGAAATACTACTGCATAACAAGAGATTGATTAGCCAATATTGGTAAATACAAAAGACAAATGCAGAGTATATATATATATATATAGAGAGAGAGAGAGAGAGAGAGTTAGACACACACACACAAGTTTTGGAAGCCAAATAATTGTAGTGAAGTTCTCCGAAAAAAGCCCTAAAAGTGTGTTGCCCAGATGTGAACTTCTAGAAGCAAAAGAAGCTACTGTTGACAAAAAATACTGAAGTGTCACTGACATAATTTTCCTTCCCATTGTCAGCCTCTTTTAATTGTTTCCATCAGTTTTCGAATATGCAGTTTCACTATACAAGGAGGAAAATAGAATATCTGTTCTATATCATCTACAGCAGAGTAAATATAGCAATATCTACCATAGAAGGCACACCAACCTCTCATCTTCTCACTCCTCAAAAGCTTGCGGATGTTTTGTACAAGATTTGCAAATGAATCGCCAGAAAGTGTCTTGCCACCCTGCAAAAATGTAAGAATGATAAGATCTAAGGAGGGTGGTTGTTAAACAAAAGATTTGTGGATCTAAATGCTGCATTATGAGATAAAGAGTGCAAAAGTGTAACTGAAGAACGAAGGCTAAAATATGACTGGCTGGCTGTGGCCCATTTACATTAACACAAACAGAATTAAGACGGGGTATCACTTCAAAGGAACCTAATGCTTAGAAAGAATTTATTTTTTTTAGTTAATTTTTTTCCTGTTTCCTATTGCTTTTTTGCTTTGAAGTTTTTAATTCCATTCTTGAGATTAAAGACGGCCAAAGGAGAAAAGTAGATCCATCTCATGGCGGCCAAAAGGTTTGCCCACTAGTCAAGTTTGAAAAAATGCAATTCTTAACATGGACTTAACGAATATCGCTAAGTACATGCTTGCATAATCTTGGATTAACTAAATGATAACTGAATACAGAAATTAAAAGGCAAAACATCCAAGAAAAACACAACATTACCTCATTCTCTTGAGAAAGGGAAAAGCCAAAGCATGGCCAGGATGTATCATTAGGGGCATTGTGTTTACCATGTGGCTGGAGGATAAGAATCCAGCAAACACATGAAAAAAGACAATCTAAGGGCTCGCTTAAGCAGATCTTGCCACTAACAGACTTGACACATGAGTTAAGGCCAAGTTGAAGCTCACCATCCTGCACACAAAAATGCCATTACATATTTATACTTTTTCAAAACTAAAAATGACAAGTGGGCAGAAGCTGCGTTTTGAGTAAGAAAGGCTAAATGATATGAGATATATCATACCTCATGATAATATCGCATGAAGTGAGGCAAAAGAAGGTCAAACACAGGGCCTGCAGTTGATGGATCAACCAAGACAAGCTTCAAAAGTCCAGTGTATAAAATTTCTTTCACTTTTGCCTGAAGGATGGGAAAGAACATCATATAGAAAAAAAGGTTTCTAGGGAATTCCATGCCCATAAAAAACATGTATAAATTCATTTATAATAAGAAGAAACTAGAATAAGTTGTAAACCTGCTGATAAAGACATCTCTGCAGCAAACTGCTCAATTCAAGAAAAAGGCCACCATTGTTGCCATTGATCATCTCTCCCTGCTGGCTGCAACTGGCTTGGCTTGATGATTCTGTTGTAGGAAATGTGCCACTAGTCTTAGGCTTCTTATCGGCCAAGATCAAGTCCAAAACCGCACTAGTCGCAGCTGCACGAACAGTTTCTTCTCGACTAAACATAGCCTTACGAACAACTAAGATGATGTAGTCCTGTCAATCAAATCAAATAAGAAATTTTGGCTAAGAACTCACATGAACAAGGATCAATCTATTTTAGACATCCTATAAGCAACAACTACCAAGTAAACCTTTCTAAAATAACAAGATGGTCACAGGTAGACCTGTCAAAACACAACCCGACCCGAACGCCCGAAAAAATTTCGACCCGAACCCAAAAACCCGAAAATTTTCTGGGTAATCTGTTTCGACTCGGTGACCCGATTGACCCGGTAATTTTGACCCGATTTACCTATTTGACCCGGTGACCCGATTGACCCGATTGATTTATAATTATATATGATTAAATTTTTTTATGGAGATTCTAATTTATTACATTTTATAATTACAATCACTTGATATTTCATTTTCAAATCAACTTTTATATTTATTTGTATTGTGTAATACTCCGTTCGATCGATAGTATTTGATTTTTTATTTTTCAACGGACTTTTTTAAGAAGATAAAAATTCTAAAAAATATTAAAACATTAAAACAATTCTATGCTTATTACTAATTGCATGACATTATTTTAAAAAAAATTATATGAAAATTTGATATTTTATATATTATTACATTTTATTAAAAATTACGAGAAATAATAAAAATCAAATATTTTAGATCAGATATAGTATATAATTACAAGCACCAGAACTTATGAACAACATCTTTAACTTTAGAATTTTAAATTTATCGCAAAATTAGCAAATCATGATTTTTTTAAATTTAAAAAAGAAAAAATTGACCAACCCGAAATGGACCCGAAATGACCCGAAAACCCGGTCAAACCCGTATTACCCGGGACCCGAAAATACCCGAAACCCGTATTACCCGGGACCCGAAGTGACCCGACCCGAACCCGACCCGAATGACCCGTTTGACAGGTCTAGTCACAGGTATTAGAATTCAAGCAACTGTTTCCTATTTAATCCATCACTTTCAGATTTGACTTATACATTGTTAGGGAAATAAAATTGTCATCGATGGTCTCACTCATTCCAAAAAGAAGGAAGATGGCAACAAGGTGGATCAATTTTACACTACTAAGATATAAACATACTTTTTATTGGGGGGTGGATTAGAAGTTGTAATTTATAAACCATACTTGATACTGAGCATCTATAATTAATATTTAGAAACAATACCTGTAGATCATGGCTAAATCTTGTGAGTGGAATTAAAGAACCAATAAGGCAGGTAGCAATTTCACTGTGAATATATGCAAAGTAATCCAAGAGCTCCTTCAAGTGCGAGACGTGCTCCAACATTGGATATGGATAACTCAAAACCAAAAGACCAAGCAATCTGCATGCTGAAAAATTGTTATGGACCAAGTATTAACATCATTGCAATTACATTTAAATGGAAAATGCATGGCATTCACCTTGCCACAGGTTTGCACTCTCTGGGTTTTAGAGAAAGGATTCGAAACTTGCAATGCTCAATAATCTGCAACATAAAGTAAATCATTTTTATGATTATTCAGATAATCAGATGATTTTAGAACGGCAAACAAATGGGGAAAAGAGGTGCATTCACAACCTCTGTTCTTGATATCTCATGAACCTCAAATAAAATCTTTAGCATCTGAATGCTGAGCCCTTCAACGCCCATAAGATTGTCAGGATCATCTGACCTTCTAGAATTAGTTTCATCAACAGATTCTAACAAAAGAAAGGCAAAATGTACAAAACTAGGTACAATATGTTCCCTTCCATAATGGCTCTCGTTAACCTGCAGCGAGTAAAACACCTGATAAGCTAAAATCATAAGCAACAGAATTTCTGAGTGACTTCATTAATTATTCATTTACTTATTAGGATTATATTCTGGATTAAACTATTCGCAGACCTGCGAGATTCTATAATTGGCAAAATTGACAAACTCTTGGAAGTATTTGGAGAAACAAGTTGATTAACATAGATACTGCAAAATATGATCACAATGACAGTGAAGAGGCAAGTCAATAGAAAGTACAGCTCTCATGAAAGCCTTCTCGACCAAATTTGTGCGCTGTGAATATTCCTTCTTCAGTTCGTTAGGCAGCCATTTGCAGGTTCTGAAGTGCAAGACAAAGACGCATCAGCTTTTCATAAGCTACCACAAATAAGCATCCAATTGACACAGAAATATAACTTCTGCAATTTCATCCTTGAGACAATGAAAAGAAAGAAACATAACACAATATCAAAAAAAAGAAAGAAACCTAATGATATCCACAGAACCATAACACAATATCAAAAAGAGTTCCTCTTGTATTGTATGCAAAATTCATACATCAGTAGAAGATAGAACGTTACCTAGCCACTTCGTTATCCCGATACACAGTGAGAACTGCTGCTTTCAAGACTCCCATGCAACTCACACTGAATTTCCTAATCCTTGAAACAGAAAGCAAAACGGCAACAATGAAATGGTTCAAAACCGTAATATCTGACTTCAGCAGCCCTAACAACTCCTGAACTAATGAGGGATCCTGCTTCACAGCAAAATTAACATGAAGCAAAACAGTTCCTTCAACCTGCCTAGCCGTGGAAGTCGCTTTGACCCCCATTTTCGACCCAAAAAACATCACAATCCCTTCCATCACCTCCCTCTTGTTGAACCCCTTAGAAGCAGCCACCAAGAGCTGGTAAGAAATAGAAGGAATGTCCTGCAAATCCGCAATCTTCATCCCATCAAACACCTTTTCCAAAAACTCGCTCCTCCTATTCTTATCCAGAACTGGAAATTCCCGTACAATCGAAACCATCTTCACCAACAGAGCCTTGGACCAACTACTCGCCAAAATCTGATCAAACACTGAATTGAGCACCTCATCCCCATTCCCTACCTCGTTCGATCTCAGTATAAGGTCAAGGCAGGTCGGGAGAACATCGAGCAACTGAGCATCATCCGCATCAGCAATTCCCGGTAAATCGGAAACAATTGATTCAGAGATCGATACCAGATCCTCAGGCGGAACATACGAGAGATGCAGGGTGAACAGCTGGAGTGTTTTCCGAGAATTACAATCTCTAGGGAGTTTGCGCTCGTTGAAGAGCTCGATGTAAGCCATGAAGAGCGAAGAAAGGAGTGAAGAAATGGAAGGAGAAGGAGGCGACAGAGAGAGAAGAGAGATGAGAGCGATGGCATACTCAGAGACGGCGGGGGAAGGGGCGGCGGAGCTCGCTCGGGAGCGGAGGTAGGAGACTAGGGTTTCGTGCGATGCTGGGGAGAGAAGATAAGGCGGCGGAGCTGCTCTTCCGTCTCCGGCGGTGTGCGTACTTTTGGCTAATTGGACGATTTCGGCGTCGGTCAACGGCGGAGGTTCAGTGGTCGCCATTTCTCAACTCCACCGTCCACGGCGGTGGCGCTTTCGAGAGGTTTTCAAGGGGCGTCCGTTGTTTGGCTTCTTTGAAACGCTTCTCGGGCAATGTAGCGCGCGAAACTTTGAGGATAATTGCTATTGGCGCGCATTGGGCCCAATTCTTGGATCTGGTCCATATTGGGCCCCACTAAAGAGACCAAGAAGCCCCAAATTGGGAATTCGAATTTTTCAACTGGTAACCATGTTGTTTTGCCTTTTTTTCGCGAGGTACATAAAACTTTAATCTATTTCACGTGGTAACCCTGAGTTAATGGTTAATTTTATCTCGCGCCCACCTCCGTTAATTTAACCCTTTATCTAATCCTTTTACCCTTTTTATGTTTGTGTTTTCCGTTTAATGTTTAAAATTATTAAAAGAAAATTCATTTACTTTACAAAATTAAAAACAATAGAAAAGAGAGACGAAGATAGAGAACGAAGTCAACAGACGAAGAACACAACGAACGTCGAGAGAAAATGGTGACTCCAGACACAGGGCAGGGCTCCAATAGGTATGTTTTCTAATATAGTGTGGCTACAATTCAGATATTAGGGTTTAGAGATTTGGATTTGGGGATTTTTGTTAAATTGAAAATTTAACCCTTTATCTAATCCTTTTACCCTTTTTATGTTTGTGTTTTCCGTTTAATGTTTAAAATTATTAAAAGAAAATTCATTTACTTTACAAAATTAAAAACAATAGAAAAGAGAGACGAAGATAGAGAACGAAGTCAACAGACGAAGAACACAACGAACGTCGAGAGAAAATGGTGACTCCAGACACAGGGCAGGGCTCCAATAGGTATGTTTTCTAATATAGTGTGGCTACAATTCAGATATTAGGGTTTAGAGATTTGGATTTGGGGATTTTTGTTAAATTGAAAATTTTAGGGTTTAGGGTTAGGATTTTATAGTTGTTGTTGGCGGGGGAATGAATTCAACAATTTCACATTAATTAAGATTTTGTTGAATGCAAGTACTTTGATGCCTTGATTATACGTGAAGCATCAAGCCTTTGAAATAGTAGAAAATTCCTGTTTTTTTTTTTTAACTTATACGTACGATACATTAATCTTGGTTATTATTTTGGTATATTGATTATAGTTATGCTTTGTGCCTTTGTAGAATGGAAGATAATATTTTGTTGCAAATACGTTACATTCATCGAGAATATGTGGAAATTATGGTGGATGATCCTGATAAGTGCAATATTTTGGACATATTTGTAGAGTTACTGGAAGAGGCTGAAAAAGTAGGCATGTTTCTTCCCGACTCTCCAACCTTATGGTATGCACATAATTTTCTAAGTTTTCAATTAGAGAGTGATACAGATGTTGTGAACATGTTGAACATATTTAGTGGACAGAGGTTGATTAAATTGGATATTGGATCGGGTGATACACCATCTAATAATTTAGAATTGGCACGAGGATTGATTTAAACTACAAATCCTTGATTTCAAGCCTTCAACCTGTACTCGGGGCGCAAGATCCTAACGAGGGGTTTTATCCCTCGAAACGTAACTCGGGAATCATAATCCCGGGCCGTTAAACCCTGGGTCCCTAATCAAGATCTTGAACAATTTAGAGGGAACCATGATCCGGAAATTAAAGTAAACCAGCTTTTTAACACACAAAAACGTTGGAATGCCCCACTCGTAAATAGCCTCTTTCCCCCCGAAGTCTCTTGTAAAATTCTAGATATACAAATTCCAAACTGGGATACGCTTGATAAACTTATTTGGAAGCTAGACCTAAGTGGAAATTTCACTACAAAATCAGTCAAACGCATGACAAATAACAGATATCATGCGTCAAAAGATCTTAACTGGATTTGGAAGCTAAATCTACCTCCTAGAATAAGAAGCTTTATATGGAAGATAATGGTAGATGGTCTTCCCACAACTCAAAGGCTTAATAAATACATTAACCGAGTTCCCAGTCAGTGTAGCCTTTGCAACCAAGTGGAAGAAGATACGGAACATTTAATGAGAAGTTGTCTATTCACCAGGAAAATAATTGACCACTTTGAGACACAAACCGGAAAATACTTCCAACATATGAATATAAATGATTCCCAACCTTTTAATATAGATGAAATTCGAATTGGAAACAAAATTTTTGAAGAACTAGTCTTTATTTGGCAAACTGTTTGGGAAATCAGAAATGAAGTTATCTTTAGGAATAAAGCTCCGTCCCCAATAGAAAATATCATTCGTAGAATCACTGCAAACATATGTGATTGGACCCAAATCGAAAAAGATAATAATAGGAATAAAACTACAAACAAGAGATCTAAAGCTAAATGGAGCAGACCACCTAGGGCTGTCTACAAAATCAATGTGGATGGCTTTGTTAATCCCACTGATGCTTGCCATGTGGGAGGAGTTACTCGGGACTCCCGGGGCCATGTCATTGTTATGTTCTACAAGGAAACTGTCAAAGGCTCAGTCATTCAAACTGAAGCTATCGCTATCAAGACAGGTATGGAGCACGCAATTAGAAAAGGACTACGAAGAGTAATAATAGAAGGGGACAATCTACAGCTCATCAAAGCCATCACCAGCAGTAATTATGTCAGATGGGAGATTATACACCATGTTGAAAAGATCAAGCAACTGGAATCTACTTTTGACCTTGTTCAATACAGACACTGCTACCGAGAAGCGAATCAAGTAGCTGACTTTATAGCTCGGAAGGGTATCATTAGTAATAGCTCCACTATCCCTTTTAATAGGGAACTTTGTACCATCATCTTTAAGGATGATCAAGGAGCCAGATTACCGCTTGTGTAATCGCTCCTAATTATTGCCTACTGTAAAAAAAAACCACCTGAAAAGAAGGTGGTTATGCCACATTGGTTGAAAAACCTATAACGTGGTGTTGATAAATCATTAATTAATATTGACAAGCAATAAGTATTAAAACTGTAAAAAAAAATTAAATAAAAAGTTGATATTTAGTTTTCAACTCTTTAAAATGCATGCTAAAAAATCAAACGTCCTATATATTAGATTGGAGGGAGTACGATGCAACTCTATAAAGGGTTAGTTGCGTTAAATATCATGACTTTTATGGATAATTGTGCTTAATATCCTGACCTTGTAAGATTTCGCGAAATATTATGAACTTTGGTGCTAGTTGTACTCTCTACCCGAGATGCATTTCTTAAATTCAAAAAACCCACATAATGGAAAAATTATACAAAATCACCCATGTTCATAAAATATTTTAAATAAACTCCTAATTGATTTAAAAGTGAAAAAATCACAAATCCCCCCCCCAAAAAAAAATCAATGGTAATAGATAATGATGAATTCCTCCCAAAAAAGTCTTTAAAGGGCCCACTTGTGATGGGTCCCTGGGGGGCAAACGCGAATCACACTATACGATACACGGGCGTACCTGACACGCGGACTAAACTCTTCGTTATACTACTTGGGCCGTGCTTTAATCGCGTGCTTAAATTTTATCTTTACCCCGCATCTTTCATGGGAGATCATCTAACATTGTAGAGGTTTTAGGGATCATACCTGCCCGCGGAGAATCACTAAGTGTGTTTGTTCGACGCGTGTGACAGGTCACGATATCTCCTCTCGTACCTGGATTAACTTTATCTCCACTAAGCGATTGCCTACTTACCGGCCAACTTTGTGATGATCTACGTCTTTTCCTGGTATCCCTCCTTCTATTCTTTTCTTCTTATTGGTCTTCAGTATCCTTCTCTGCTTTCGTTTTTTGCCAAAAGTCCCATTTTTCTTCAGTTCATTTCCCTTTTATAGGGCTTGGCATGAGACCTCCCATTATGATACTTGTCATATTTGAGTCGACACGTGTAGCCCTCGTGGGTGGGGGGCATGATGGACATGTGTCAATAATTCATATCCGCGTCCTCTCGAATTCGGGGGTCTTTTTGGTGCTTTTTCGGTATGTCCGCGCCCATTCTATAGCTTGGGTGTTTCCCTGGTGTTGTTTTAATACGTCCGTGTCTGCTCTTCATCTATCATTTCCGCACGGTTTCATCACAGCTCCTCGGATCGGGTTAAGTTCTTTGAGAGCTTGAAACGATTCGACCTCCTCCGCAGAAATGTGTTTCCCCCTTTTTCCTTTGAGGGTAATTTTGTAGTTTCTTTTTTAACCAATGTTTGTGGGCCTAGTCGAGGATTCTTCTGGCCCATTAGGGTTTTACCTCGGCCCATGCCACTTTGAGGGAAGTTGAAGAGTCGGTAATTTTTCTATAAATTTCCCCGTTCCGTTTTCACTTTTTCATTTCCCACTATTTGTCTGTTTGTGGCTTTCCCTCAGCTTTTGCTTTTTCAGAGTTTTCCGTTCGTTCTTTGGTGTTCCGGTTGCGCTTTCCGGCATACTCTTTGTTTTTTCAAGGTAAACCCTCGCTTTTGTTCTTGAGTTCTTGAGTTTTTCTTGAAGTGTCCTTGGGAGTTCTATTAATTCTTACGTTTCTTGTTAAGGTTCTTGCTTTTTTCCTCTTAGATCCGTTCGGGTCTCCCTTTTTCTCCTAGCTTTGTTTCTTGGGTTTTTTGATTTTTTGGTCCGCGTACGGGTTCCTTTTCAGATCATCATTTAACCTTTTTAAGGATGGCTAATTCTGAGGGGAACCTTGACGCGTTGGATGAGTTTGAAAGAGAGGAGGGATGGAGAGAGGGTTTGCCCTCTCCTTCCCGAGTGAATCATTCCGCGGTAATTTTGGATTCTTCTTCCTCGACTTCCTCCAGGAGTTCCGCGTCTGATTTGGAAAGCTCTTCTTCATACTCTTCCTCTTCTTCCGACATCTCTACTCCAGATCGCGTGGGTCCATCCGGCAGTCCTATTAAGGTGAGAAGACGACGAAAATGCTCTGACCCTGATTATTATTCCTCTCCTTACTTAACTTTTTCTTCTTCTTCTTCTAAGGGGGGCAATGGGAATGCGGACGCTGGCTCGATGGACGTGGAAACTCAGGTTCATCTTGGTGCGCGTGCTTCTTCAAGCCCGCATCCGTCGATCAACGGTTTGGAATCCGAGATATCATGGGTTCCTTATGCCGAGTCTCCTATTGGAACCGCAGAGAAATGCTCAAGGATCCGCTCGAAGGAGGTTCTTAGCGACCTTGACCTTCCTTCTTATTCCCTAGATGACTTATCTTCTTGTTCCTTTCGGGGGGATTTTTCCCTCCGTGATCCTCAACCTTGCCCTCTAATCATCTCTGAGAGAGTTCGTCTGCGACGCTCCCCTAATCAAGAGGTACGGGGATGCACGACGCTGCTTGATCAGTCTAGTGTCGCGGCTATAGCTTGAATTTTTCCGTGGCCAGCGGGGGTGGAGTTGTGCCTACCTACAGAAGGCGGGGGCTGCCTGGATGCATATGAAGATTGCGCCAGTGATGAATTCCTCCCAAAAAAGTCTTTAAAGGGCCCACTTGTGATGGGTCTCTGGGGAGCAGACGCGAATCACACTATACGATACACGGGCTTACCTGACACGCGGACTAAACTCTTCGCTATACTACCTGGGCCGTGCTTTAATCGTGTGCTTAAATTTTATATTTACCCCGCATCTTTCATGGGAGATCATCTAACATTGTATAGGTTTTAGGGATCATACCTGCCCCCGGAGAATCACTAAGTGTGTTTGTTCGACGCGTGTGACAGGTCACGATATCTCCTCCCGTACCCAGATTAACTTTATCTCCACTAAGCGATTGCCTGCTTAGCGGCCAACTTAGTGATGATCTACGTCTTTTCCTAGTATCCCTCCTTCTCTTCTTTTCTTCTTATTGGTCTTCTGTATCCTTCTTTGCTTCCGTTTTTTGCCAAAAGTCCCATTTTTCTTCTGTTCATTTCCCTTTTATAGGGCTTGGCCCGAGACCTCCCATTATGACACTTGTCATATTTGAGTCGACACGTGTAGCCCTCGTGGGTGGGGGGCATGATGGACATGTGTCAATAATTCATATCCGCGTCCTCTCGAATTCGGGGGTCTTTTTGGTGCTTTTTCAGTATGTCCGCGCCCATTCTAGAGCTTGGGTGTTTCCCTGGTGTTGTTTTAATACGTCTGCGTCTGCTCTTCGTCTATCATTTCCGCACGGTTTCATCACAGCTCCTCGGATCGGGTTAAGTTCTTTGAGAGCTTGAGACGATTCGACCTCCTCCGCGGAAATGTGTTTCACCCTTTTTCCTTTAAGGGGTAATTTCGTAGTTTCTTTTTTAACCAATGTTTGTGGGCCTAGTCGAGGATTCTTCTGGCCCATTAGGGTTTTACCCCGGCACATGCCGCTTTGAGGGGAGTTGAAGAGTCGGTAATTTTTCTATAAATTACCCCGTTCCGTTTTCACTTTTTCATTTCCCACTGTTTGTCTGTTTGTGGCTTTCCCTCAACTTTTGCTTTTTCATAGTTTTCCGTTCGTTCTTTGGTGTTCCGGTTGCTTTTTCTGGCAGACTCTTTGTTTTTTCAAGGTAAACCCTCGCTTTTGTTCAAACGTTCTTGAGTTTTTCTTGAAGTGTCCTTGGGAGTTCTATTAATTCTTACGTTTCTTGTTAAAGTTCTTGCTTTTTTCCTCTTAGATCCGTTCGGGGTCTCCCTTTTTCTCCCACCTTTATTTCTTGGGTTTTTTGATTTTTTGGTCCGCGTACGGGTTCCTTTTCAGATCATCTTTTAACCTTTTCAAGGATGGCTAATTCTGAGGGGAACCTTGACGTGTTGGATGAGTTTGAAAGAGAGGAGGGATGGAGAGAGGGTTTGCCCTCTCCTTCCCGAGTGAATCATTCCGCGGTAATTTTGGATTCTTCTTCCTCGACTTCCTCCAGGAGTTCCGCGTCTGATTTGGAAAGCTCTTCTTCAGACTCTTCCTCTTCTTCCGGCATCTCTACTCTAGACTACGTGGGTCCATCCGGCAGTCCTATTAAGTTGAGAAGACGACGGAAATGCTCTGACCCTGATTATTATTCCTCTCCTTACTTAACTTCTTCTTCTTCTAAGGGGGGGCGATGGGAACGCGGATGCTCACTCGATGGACGTGGAAACTCAGGTTCATCTCGGTACGCGTGCTTCATCAAGCCCGCATCCGTCAATCAGCAGTTTGGAATCCGAGATATCATGGGTTCCTTATGCCGAGTCTCCTATTGGAACCGCGGAGACATGCGCAAGGGTCCGCTCGAAGGAGGTTCTTAGCGACCTTGACCTTCCTTCTTATTCCCTAGATGACTTATCTTCTTGTTCCTTTCGGGGGGATTTTTCCCTCCGTGATCCTCAACCTTGCCCTCTAGTCATCTTTGAGAGAGTTCGTCCGCGACGCTCCCCTAATCAAGAGGTACGGGGATGCACGACGCTGCTTGATCAGTCTAGTGTCGCGACTATAGCTCGAATTTTTTCGTGGCCAACGGGGGTGGAGTTGTGCCTACCTTCATAAGGCAGGGGCTGCCTGGATGCATATGAAGATTGTCTTGTGGTATACGCGGCGAGTTTATCTCAAGGATTTCGCCTGCCTCTCCACCCCTTGTTTATCGCTTTCCTGTTCGAGTACAACCTGAGCCCCGCGCAAGTTGTGCCGAACTGCTGGATGTTTTTTACCAGCTTTGTGATGCGGTGCTTGGACATCGGAGTGTCCCCGACGAAGGAACTTATGCTTAGCATCTTTTCTTTGAAGAGGGGGCCTCAAGATCCTAGGTTTTACCAGTGCAACTCCAGCTGCAGTTACATTGAGAGGTTATTAAGCAAGCCAAACTGGAAGCACAAGTGGTTTCTTGTTCGCGACAAGGCTGGCGCCTCTCTCGAGTTCAAGACCGTCCCTGGCTGGTTCAGCGCGGTCAAATATCCTTGGGTTGCGAGGCTTGACAAATTTAAAGATTCCTTCGTTCATGAGCCCAAGCTGCCATGACGAACTATGGTTTCGGCTCTTCGACTCGAGATGGCAGGATTGAGCTTGCCTCATCCGCGATTAGATGTTGCCTTAGTCTTCAACACATTCTATTTTCGTGCTTTCTTTATAGTTTCATGTTTTTTAATGCCTCCTCCTTTTTTGTTCTCTTTAAAGAGGTAGGATGTTTGTTGGTTGGTGTCTAATGTTTTCGCTTTTTGTTTTCTTTTTGGCAGACTTAATGGATCTGAGCTCTTTGGTCGAGCGACACCATGCCCAGGAGAGTATTAAAGCAAGAAAGAAGAAGTCTTCCAAGCACGTTCCTCGTCCTCCTTCTGCCTCTCGAGATGCGGCTGTTGGGGAACCTGAAAGAACCAGTGAGCCTGTCGCAACGGCGGAAGTTGCGGTCCCTGAGGCTCGTGAGAAGCGCCCTCGTCCGTCGGACGCGGCCACTTCTCGTTCCCAAAAAAGGAAAAAGGCCGAGGGTTCTTGTCGGGCCTTCGGCGCTGGCGAAGAGGGGGCCCTCTTTTTGCAGGGGGACGATACCCTGTCTGCCTTCCGCATCCCCGGCTTCGGGGTCGACGAACTCGTTCGCCTCCGCTTCCCAGACAAACTTGTGCGGAACGAACGGGCGTGGCTGCGCCACTTAGAATGTGAAGAGTTTTCTCTTCAGTTTGATCGCGTGGCCCAATGGGTAAGTTGTCGCGGGGATTACTTTCTTCAGTTGTTTTACTTGTTTCTGCCGCCGCTCATCTCACTCCCCCCCTTTCTCGCCTTTGTTTTCGTTTCCCCGGGTTAGGGGTTTCCAGGCCGAGTCGGAGCGGCGGCTTTCTTCCCAGGTGGAGGAGATCTCCAAGAAATCCGCGGAGATCAAGGAGCTGAACCATAGGATGAGGACGCTGGGCAATACCATTGGTGACCCGACTTCAGTTGAGAAGTTCAAGAAGCGATCTGCCGAGCTTCATGAGAAATTGCAGGCCGCTAGTGAGCAGAACTCCGCTTTGAAGGAGCAGATCTCCGTTCTGACCACAGAGCGTGATGCGGCACATTCAAGCTCGGAGGCTTTGCGCCGTCACGGAGAAGAACTTCAACAGTCCGCGAAGCACCTGAAGGAAAAGCTGGAGACGGTTGAGACGCGCTAGAAAGATCTTCAGGTTGAACACTCTATCGTAGAAGAGGATCGCACTCTAGCGAAGCAAGAATTGGAGAGACTCCAGTCTCAGTCGACTCAAGAGGTTGCGCTTCAATGGCTGGAGTCACCTGCGGGGCTCAAGTTCCTGTCCTCGGAGTGGGTCAAGACTGACGCGGGTGTTTCCTTTCTTTCCTCAATAGCCAAGCCGTGTCTCCGATCCCCGGAGGGAAAAGAGCTTTTGAAGGACAAATGCTTTAGTTACTTCCTAAAGGGGATGTTCGCGGGCATTAACCAGAGCGTCGCCCGCTCGCAGGCTAACCCAGGCGTTCCTTTGAAAAAGTTCGAGGCAAGCTTGGTGATGGAGGACTGGGGTTTGACCCCAAAGGAGCTGGCAGGGGAAGAGGATTCTGATGAAGAGGACTCCGATGGTGATGAAGAAGAGATAGACGTCATCGCTGACCCTTAAGACCTAGAGGACCTGTTTTTTCTATCTTCTTACTGGCACGGGCCAGTTTTGTAATTAACTTCTGTTGATTGACTTTTGTTGACTCTGGGTAGTTCCACTTTTTTGGTTTCGGGCAATAGTTTTTGCTACTTACTTTTGGGGTTGTATTTTTGTATATTAGCAACCTCTTGCCGTAAATATCATCCTTGCTCTTATCCTTGTGTTCTTTATTGCGTGTTCGGCTACTTTTGTCGCGGTTCTTGATCACGATTAAGGAGGTTCCCGCCACTTGTCAATCATGCTTGAGTTCAGCTTCCTTATTTTTAAGCTCTTGGTTTGGGATTTTTTCATTACCTTTGGTTATGGTCGTCTATTTGCGTTTGATAAAAACTATGGCGCCTGGGAATCCCAACCCTTGGTCATTTTTTCCAACTTTGGAATGTGTTGAACAACTTTCTTTACTTGTATGACTCTCTTGACCCTCTTGACTCTTACTGTTTTTTGCCTCTTTTCTAGGCTTAAGGTCCTTACTTTGTGTCGCTCTTTGGCAGCCTCTTCCGCCCCAGTTTGAGGTGGAGTTCAGATCCTCCCTCCCGCGTAAAGTTCTCTTGTCCTTCTATGCCATTGAGAATTTCCAGGTAGAGGTGAGTAGAGGTCGCGACGTCCGTTTTTATCTTAGTCGCGGGTGGAATGAATTCGTCACTCGTCATGGGTTTGTCGTGGGATCATCGATGACATTTTTCCATATGAATCGCGCGCATTTTAAGGTTTGTCCGCGACGTGATCTTGATTGTGCCGGAGTCAAGTGTTGTCCCTCGACTACTTCTTCCAGCGGTTCATGTTGAGTCGTGTTTATTTTTTAAGGAAGTCGACTCACCGCGTAAGGCTGATTCGCGAATAAAGGAAATGTTTTATTCACGAAGCTTTTTAATGTAGAGACTCGCTTTTATTTTAAAGTGATAACATTATATGATTCCTAGGTTCTTCTTTATTCATTGTAATGTCATCTTATTCTCTACATTTAAAGGGTCGCGGGGCTAGTCCTCGTCTAAAACCCATGCGCTCACCCGCGTCCTTCAAATCCGTTGTAGTCGCAGTCGGGATTCGCGACGTAGACTTCGAAGATCGAGTCTCCTTGATACACGAAGATTAAAGCGACTCCAACACTCACCCTGTTTGCTTCCACGAACCCTGGCCATCCGTCTGTGAACTAGTAGATTCCATCTGCGTCCACCTCGACTTTGACTTCATGCTCGCGATTGGATCGGGACCACAGGTGCATTAGACTTTGGGCATCTTCTTCTAGGAGGACGTACATTAGTGGGAGCCATAGGGATTGGAGTTGCTCCTCCGTGATGATCACTCTAAAAGGCCTTGGGAGGATTTTCGAATTCCATTTTCTTGTTTCGTGCATGTCTCTTATTTCAAGATTTCACGGGGCTTTATATTTGCTTAACTTTGCCGCGTGTCCGGTTTTCTGCCCTGGGGTGCTTCCACAGGGCGTTTTTTGGGCCGCGTGTTTTCTCGGGTCTGATCTTGGTCTGAATTGAAACCCTTCTAATAGCTGTTTTTGGTTGACGAGTCATTTCGCTGTGCCTTCTTTTGCAGTTCACGTGATTGTACTGTTACCTTGGTTGATGAGCCCCCCCTAGTTCTTTTCAGAGGAATCTTTCGCCAAGTGGTGTCCATGCGTACTGCTGTTTCTACTTTCATAGAGAGGACTTCTTCCCCTTCTCTTGTTATTCGGCAGTTATCCACTTCATACTTTGATTGGACTCATGGCTATTTTTAGTGCGGGTAGATGGGATTTCTTTCAATCGATTGATCGTCTTGAACAAATATCTCGTCTGGTAAGTCCTTATTGAAATGCTGGTTTCGTTTGATGATTCTCGCTTTCTTTAACTGACTTCTTTTCCTGCCCCCACCCTTTTAGCTTTTACCCATGCGTTTTGAGGGGGAATACATGGATGTCATTCCTGAGCAAATCTTCCTTTCATCTCACCTCTTACGTAATTTTCCGGTTCGCGTCTACAAGGGTGATTACGGAATGTACTGGCTTCAACAAGGCTGGAAAGATTTTGTCGAGTCTCATGGGCTCGCGGTCGGGTCTTCTATGGTTTTTATTCATAAAGGGAACACTCATTTTGAAGTCCAAGTCATGAGCTTGGAGGATAGGGATGAGATCGCCAGCCGTCTTCCCTATGAGGACGCGGGTCCTTTGACGAATTGCTCGTACCCTTGATTAATTTTTCCTGATGATGTATTCGTTGATGAATGTGAACGGATGGGGTTACTTCTGTTCATATGTGGTCTTTTTTCCGCGAATAATGAATAAACGTGGCGTTTGTTGTTTCTTCGAATTTTATGAATATCGAGGTAGTCTTCAGGATTCTCCTCGGCTTTAGTGTAGTAAAAACCTGTCTTCTCTGGTCGTGTCCTCTGTAAGTTTTGACTGTCATTATTCTGCTCTTCTTTTGAGGGTTTACTGGGGGAATCTTTCAAGGACATACTTCGTGAATATCATCCGGTGGAGTCCTTTATAAGCAAGGCTCAGTTTGGTTTCTCTCTTAAGCTTTTATTTTTCAGTATGGATGCATCAATTCAGACTCCTTGGGCTTTTTACTTAGCCCTTGATTTTGAAGATCAATTGCAAGAGCTGGTGAGTTAACTTTTATTCTTCGCGTGTTTTAAAGACCGCTTTCTTCTCTATCCTTGATTCATTTATATCCTTTTTCAGTCACTTCATGCTCTGTTTGAGTACGAAACGGGCGTTACAGATCTGACTCAAGTTTTTCTGTCCATGGGTTTAGCTGTTGATGTCCCAATCGGGATATTCAAGCGGGATTACGGGATATTTTGGCTGGTCGGCGGCTGAAGCGACTTTGAAACGTCCCAGAGGCTAGGAATGGGGTCTGTCATGGTTTTCCGCCACCGTGGTGGGGACCACTTTGACGTTCTTGTGCTTGATGAGGGATCTATTTGTGTAGAAAATGGTTACGTTATGTCGCCTCCAAGGCCAGTCATCCTCCTTGATGTTTGACTTCTGCTTGCTTTTGGGCGTCGTCTTTAATGGTCCCTTTTGAGGTTAACTCTTGATTTTCTGTTTGGTACCAGAGAATTCCCGTGTAACTCTTGTAACTTTTGCTCGCGTCTCATGTTTTACGCGTTTTACTTGTTGTTGGTGATCAAACGTTTCTCCTGTGGTGTTGTTTGTGGTGGTAAACCCCGGTACTTTAGATTCTATTGTCATGGCTTGTCTTGACCTTGAGAGAATGTATGGTCCGAATTAGAGTTGTGACGCGGATAGAGCTCCAGCGTCTTTTAAGCCTGGTCATTTCTTAGTTCGTTCTTGAGAGAATGAGAGTTTTAATCAGGGGAGTGACGCGGAGAAAGCTCCAGCGTCCTTAGACTTTGACTTTATTTGGCTTGATCTCGAGAGAACGCGAGTCTCGATCAGGGGAGCGACACGGAGAAAGCTCCAACATCTTTAGACTTTGACGTTTTTCGGATTGACCTTGAGAGAACGTGAGTCTCGATCAGGGGAGCGACGCGGAGAAAGCTCCAGTGTCTTTAGACTTTGACGTTATTCGGTTCGACCTTGAGAGAACGTGAGTCTCGATCAGGGGAGTGACGCGGAGAAAGCTCCAGCGTCTTTAGACTTTGACGTTATTCGGCTCGACCTTGAGAGAACGTGAGTCTCGATCAGGGGAGCGACGCGGAGAAAGCTCCAGCGTCTTTAAACTTTGACGTTATTCGGCTCGACTTTGAGAGAACGTGAGTCTCGATCAGGGGAGCGACGCGGAGAAAGCTCAAGCGTCTTTAGAATCTAACGTTATTCGGCTCGACCTTGAGAGAACGTGAGTCTCGATCAGGGGAGCGACGCGGAGAAAGCTCCAGCGTCTTTAGACTTTGACGTTATTCGGCTCGACCTTGAGAGAACGTGAGTCTCGATCAGGGGAGCGACGCGGAGAAAGCTCCCGCGTCTTTAGACTTTGACGTTATTCGGCTCGACCTTGAGAGAACGTGAGTCTTGATCAGGGGAGCGACGCGGAGAAAGCTCCAGCGTCTTTAGACTTTGACGTTATTCGGCTCGACCTTGAGAGAACGTGAGTCTCGATCAGGGGAGCGACACGGATAAAGCTCCAGCGTCTTTAGACTTTGACGTTATTCGGCTTGACCTTGAGAGAGCGTGAGTCTCGATCAGGGGAGCCGCACGGAGAAAGCTCCAGCGTCTTTAGACTTTGACGTTATTTGGCTCGACCTTGAGAGAACGTGAGTCTCAACCAGGGGAGCGACGCGGAGAAAGCTCCAGCGTCTTTAGACTCTGACATTATTCGGCTCGATTTTGAGAGAACATGAGTCTCGATCAAGGGAGCAATGTGGAGGAAGCTCCAGTGTCTCATGGGAAACTCCGCCCGCTTTCGTGACATACAATTTTTTACAAAAAACGCCCACTAACCGCTCTTTCAACTGTCTGCGGGGGGCGATTATTTTAATTAAGATCGATGCCCAAACCTACACGTAGTACTTCTTTAGACAATCAGCATTCCAAGTTTTGTTCAAAATTTCTCCGTTCTAGTTCTTCAGCTTATATGCGTCGGTTTGGATAACATCGGCCACAACGTATGGGCCCTCCCAGTTGGCGTCTAACTTCCCTCCGATTTGTACTCGTCGCAGGACCAGATCTCCTTTTTGAAACTATCGCGTCCGAACTCGTTGATCATGGTACTTAGCGGCCTGTCTCTTGTACTCTTCTGCTTTCAACGCCGCCATCATCCTGTGTTCTTCTCTCAGGTGCGTCTCTATTTCAAGTGCCTCTTCGTTGTACTGTGGGTCAAATCCGAGGATGCGTGCTGATGGGATCATTCGTTCGATTGGGATTACCGCGTCTATACCATAGACCAAAGAAAATGGTGTCTCGCCTGTTGGTGCCTTGGTGGTCGTCCTGTGGGACCAGAGTACCAGTGGAAGGAGTTCTGCCCATCGTCCCTTGTCTGTGGCTCCCAATTTCTTCCGTATTCCCTCTAGTATCTGTCGGTTGGTGACCCCCGCCTACCCGTTTGTCTGAGGATGCGCTACGGATGAAAATTTGAGATTGATGTGGAGGTCTTCACAGAAGTTGCGGATGGTCTCGCAGTCGAATTGAGGACCGTGGTCTATGATGATTGACTCTGGAACCCCGAAACGGCAAACTAGGTTCTTCCAGAGGAATTTCTTCACCTTTTCAGCGGTGATGAGCACCATGGCCTCAGCCTCTACCCACTTCGTGAAGTAATCTACAATTGCGAGCACATATTTCAACTGGCCTGGCGCGGTTGGAAATGGCCCTAAGATGTCCATTCCCCAAAGTGAAAACGGGCATGCACCATGAATTCCCTTCATCGTCTCTGTGGGCTGATGGATAACGTTCCCATGTTTTTGACACGCGTCACACCTCTTGATGAACCCTTGAACGTCCTGTTTCATCATAGGCCAGTAATACCCGGTCCTCATAATCTTTGCAGTCAGCGCTCTCCAGCCTTGGTGATGTGCACATACCCTAGAGTGAAGCTCCTGTACAATCATCATTCCATCTTCAGTGGTGACACACATCAAATCAGGCTGCGTGAAACCCCTCTTAAAAAGCTTTCCATCGCGGACAGTGAACCTGGCGGCTCTTGTTACTGTTTGTTTGGCTTCATATTTCTCCGCGGGGAGGATCCCCTTTTCCAAATATTCAGCTATGGGGGTCCTCCAATCGTCTTCTCCGTTGGTTTCAATGAAGAAAACTTCTTTGATAAGTCTGCGACTTTCTTTCTTTTTGAACACAAATTCTGACCCGATTTCGGATGGCATCGCCGCGCCTACCCACGCCAAAGCGTCTGCTTGCTGATTCTCTTCCCTCGGGACAGCTGTTATCATGAAGTTTATGAAGGCCCTTCGTAAGGCGTGAACTTTCCTCAAGTAATCTGGCATCAATCCCGTCCTGGCCTCGTATCTTCCTTCCACTTGCATCATTAAAACTTCTGAGTCAGTGTAAGCGGTTACTCCTCTTGCTCCACGCGCCAGGGCTATCTCTAGTCCTGCTATAAGGGCCTCATCCTCAGCCTCGTTGTTGGTTGCTTGAAAGGCGAGTTTATATGCATAATTCGCCAGTTGCCCTTCGGGGGAGATTAAAGCGATTCCAGCTCCACAACCAGCTTGGTTGACTGCTCCGTCCACCTTTAAGACCCAACTGCTGTCTTCAGATGATGAGTGTCCTTCAAAGCTTGTCTCACAGATGAAATCGGCTAGAGTCTGTGGTAATGCGGCTTTCCGCGGCTTATACTCGATCTCAAACTCTGACAATTCTACCGCCCACTTTGTCATCCGTCCCGAAAGGCAAGGAGAGTGTAGGATCTGCCTTAGGGCTAAGCTAGTCAAGACCTGAACTGGATGGTCTTGAAAGTAGGGTCGCAATCTTCTTACCGCGAACACTAGGCACATAATCATTTTTTCAATTGGTTCATATCTGGTCTCAGCATCCTGTAATACCCTGCTGATGTAGTAAACAAGATATTTTTCTTCGTGGGTGAGAACAGCGTTGATGGTTGTGCTCCTGACTGCTAAGTAGAGGTACAAAATTTCAAGTTTTTCCGGCCTATGAAGAGTCGGCAACTTCATCAAGTATTCTTTCATCCCTTCGAAAGCCTGTTGCAGTTCTGGCGTCCACTGGATGGGCCCTCTCTTTTTCAGCAATGCAAAGAACGGCAAAGATCTATCCGCGAGATAAGAGTAGAATCGGTTGAGATAGTTGACAGCGCCATCGAGAGTCTAGACCTCTTTGATCGTTCTGGGTGGTTGCATGCTTTGAATGGCTGCAATATTCTCTCGGTTCACATCTATTCCACGCTGGCTAACCAAGAATCCTAGGAACTTCCCGGAATCCACCCCAAAGACACATTTTTCCGCGTTTAAATTTAATCCTCCGCGTCTCAGGGAGTCAAAGGTTTCTTGCAGATCGGCCGCGTGATCTTCTGCCCTCAAACTTTTCACCACAATATCGTCTACGTAGATTGACACATTCCTTCCAATCTGGGCACGGAAAATCCTATCAACGGTTCTTTGGAACGTGGCCCCTTCATTTCTCAAACCAAATGGCATGACTTGATAATAGAATATCCCTTGATTTGTAATGAATGTGGTGGCTTTTTTGTTAAGCGGGTCCATGCGGATCTAGTTGTATCCTAAATATGCGTCCAGAAAACTGAGGACGGCGTTCCCCGCGGTTCCATCAACCAACTCGTCGATTGATGGGAGCGGGTAACTGTCCTTGGGGCAAGATTTGTTGAGGTCGGAAAAATCAACACACATGTGCCACTTTCCATTGGACTTTCTGACTAAAACCACATTGTACAACCACTCGGAATCTTCTACTTCTTCGATGAAGCCCGCGTCGAGTAACTTCTCTGTTTCTTCTTTGGCAGCGAGCGCCTTTTCGGGTGCCATTTTTCTCTTCTTCTGAGCGACAGGCTTGGCGTCATGTCTTATCCGGAGTGTGTGTAAAGCGATCGACGGGGGAACCCTAAGTAAGTCCTTTGGTGACCATGCAAAGACGTCTCTTGATCTGGCTATGATATCTAGGACGCGTTTCTTTTCTTTTGGTCCCAAAGCCTGTCCCAAATACACTCTCTCTTCAGGATTGGGAAAAGGCAGATGAGTCTGTTTTTCATCCGCGGTGGGAACTTTTCCGGTTGTCGGTCTCACCTCCAGCTCTGCTTCGAAGATGGTGTTTCCATGATCGGTTTCGGCTATAAGTTCTTCCTGTGGGTTCCTTCCTTCTCTCTTCGTCGAGCTCGCGGCATACTCGTCAACCTGCATCACTTCTTTCTTTTTCTTTAGAGAGGTCAAATAACAGCTTCTGCTCTCTGGTTGCTGGCCGCGGACCTCGCCAACCTCCCCTCCAGTGATGGGGAACTTGGCGAGAAAATGGTAAATAGAGACCACCATCTGAAATTTGTAGAGGGATACCCTCCCTAGCAGAGCGTTGTATACCGTCGGAACCCGGACAACGGTGAAGACTATGTTCTCCATCCTTCGTTTGGGCACGGTCCCGAGCACTACCGTCAATTCGATAGTCCCTGCAATTGGTATCTCATCTCCAGAAAAAGCGACCAATGTCCCCGGGTATGGCTTGAGTGCAGTCGCCGATACTCCGAGTTGTGAGAAAGCTTCCTAAGAGAGAATGTCAACTGATGACCCTGTGTCAATAAAGACTCTTTTGACGGTTTTGGTCGCTATCTGGGCATGTATGACTAGTGGGTCGGAGTGGGGCATTCTCACATCTTCCGCGTCACCTGCTGAGAATACCATTTCCGCGTGAGGGGTGAGCGCGATCCTCCTGCTTACTGTAGAGGGTGGTTGCTTTCCCTCTCGTTCGTAGCTTCTTCTCTCTTGGTTGCTAGCTCCTGAAAGAGAGGGCCCTCCCGCTAATGTGTCGATGTATCCTTCTGGTTCTGGGATACGTTCGACCGCGGACCTTATCCATCCTTCGTGTCCCCTGGGGGCCTGGTTCACCGACCTCTGCGGGGGAGGGGGGTTCATTCTGGCGTCCCCGTCGCCATCTTCGTCCCCGCCCTCTCCATCGGTTTGGTTGAGGAGCTTCTTCTTGTCCTCTGTATCGGTCATGGTCTCTGCTTTGTTGCAGGGGGTGGTCTTCTTCCCGCGGGAGACGTTCGGCCGGACGCCGATCGTCCCTTCTGCTTTGGTGATGGTCTTGATGACGATGGTCTTGGCCATGGTAATCATTTCTTCGCGACTGATATGATCGACCTTGATCGTTCCCTTCTCTTCGGCCATCCTTTTAGCGGCGAGGTTCCTCCCTTCTGTCTGAATTGAGGTGGACTTCGTCATTTTGTTGATGGTGTCCTGCTGATGGTTGCTTGGGTGGCTTTGCTACTCCCTTATCTTTTCTGAATTTCCCGGCGAGTTTGCTGAAGAAGCCTTGATGTCCGCCGTTTGCTCTCGAGCTTGACGCGGCTTCCTCCTCTGCATCTATTTGTTGTGACACCAGATCCCTCAATTGATCATAATCTCTGGGCTTCTTTCTGAACAAGTAAGTCTTGAAGTCCCCTTCCGCCAGGTTCCCCATGAGGATGATGGTTGCGGACTCGTGGTTGAATTTTGGGATTTGAACAACCACACTGGTGAAGCGGGCAAAGAAGTGCCCCAGAGTTTCATCCCCTTCTTGTTTGATGGAGTTTAAGTCCAGCATGGTCTTCTTTCTTGACCATGCGCTCCCGAAATGGGATTAGAAGATTCGGTTTAGCTCAGAGAAGCTGCTGACCGAGTTCTTCGGCAGATTAGTGAACCTGGTCAATGCTATCTTTGTCAGTGTTGATGGGAAAGTCCTACACAACATGGCGTCGTTGTACTCATTGATGCCCATCGCGGTCATGAAGTGGCACAGATGATCTTCAGGGTCTGTGGTCCCATCATACTTCATAAGATTCACATCTCTCCATCACTTGGGCACTGGTGCCATGTAGATATCTTGGGTGAACATAGATGGCAAGGCTTCAGGGGCGTCAATCTTCATCTGTGTTGAGCCGGACTTGGTGGAGGTGGACACGTTAGTCGAGTGCTCCCCCTGTCGGTGTTTATTGGGCCGCATGTCAACCCCTTGCGCCCCTTGGTGCAAAGGATCAAATCCCAAGCCTGAGGTTCCGGACATTGGGTTCCCATACTGATTGAGGTTGAAGGCATCTGCCGCGTTCGGTTGACCATACGCGTCGTATTGCTGGTTGTGATAGTAAGCCCCATGTTGGCCTTGGTACGGGTTTCCGTATTCATAGAAGTACCGCGGTTCATTTACCGGTTGATAGTGGTGTGGTGGTTCCGGTGCTGGCTGATAATAGTATTGCGGCGCGGGTGCCGGTTGATAGAAGGGTTGAGGCTCTGGTACTTGCTGAAAGTAATGGAGTGGCTCAGGCTAAACTCCATTGGGCATGTACACTGGTGGGACATACTCTCCGTGTACTGGGGCATATGTCGGGTGGTAGGACGGCACATAGGGTGACGCCCACATGTTTTGCTGTTCCTCCATCTGAAAGGCATATGGGTTGTACGTGCTGGTGGCCTCTTGTTCCGGTACTGCACTTTGGCTCATTTCATCCGAGTTTTCACTGTTGTACATTGTTCCTTCCCGCGGAGAATCACTAAATATTTTGTTAGTAAATTGATTTGGTATGAAATTTGCTATTTTAGATTTTTGTATGGATCGTCTCATGTCCCTCCCTCTGTGGGAGGGTCCTCCTGATATCCACGTGTTTTCGGCAAGCCTGAAGGTTGCCAGATGGAATCGTGAGTTTGCGGCGTCCGCGACTCAAAATATATACATTTTTTGCTTGACTCTGTGATGATGAAAAATTTACGAATGAACCCCTTAGTGTGAGTGGGTCCCCACGGACGGCGCCAGTGATGAATTCCTCCCAAAAAAGTCTTTAAAGGGCCCACTTGTGATGGGTCCCTGGGGGACAGACGCGAATCACACTATACGATACACGGGCTTACCTGACACGCAGACTAAACTCTTCGCTATACTACTTGGGTTGTGCTTTAATCGCGTGCTTAAATTTTATCTTTACCTCGCATCTTTCATGGGAGATCATCTAACATTGTAGAGGTTTTAGGGATCATACCTGCCCGCGGAGAATCACTAAGTGTGTTTGTTCGACGCGTGTGACATGTCACGATATCTCCTTCCGTACCCGGATTAACTTTATCTCCACTAAGCGATTGCCTGCTTAGCGGCCAACTTAGTGATGATCTACGTCTTTTCCTGGTATCCCTCCTTCTCTTCTTTTCTTCTTATTGGTCTTCAGTATCCTTCTCTGCTTCCGTTTTTTACCAAAAGTCTCGTTTTTCTTCTGTTCATTTCCCTTTTATAGGGCTTTTCCCGAGACCTCCCATTATGACACTTTTCATATTTGAGTCGACACGTGTAACCCTCGTGTGTGGGGGGCATGATGGACATGTGTCAATAATTCATATCCGCGTCCTCTCGAATTCGGGGGTCTTTTTGGTGCTTTTTCGGTATGTCCGCGCCCATTCTAGAGCTTGGGTGTTTCCTTGGTGTTGTTTTAATACGTCCGCGTTTACTCTTCGTCTATCATTTCCGCATGGTTTCATCAGATAACATCTACTCCTTTAAATAATTATTTTTCTTCATAAAATATTTTTAAAAAAAATCTAAATTTAACTATGTGGAATATGTACATCTGTTCTCTATATCATATATATTCTTTAAGGTCCATATTATTTTATATGCTAAAACCAATACATTACATCTTTTGTGGTATCTTCACTATCTTGTGATTGAATCTTGAGAAAATATTTCTCATATAGTCCGTAACATTAAAAAAATTCTATAAGAAATGCTAACTATACATAGATTAAACATAATCTTTTATAAAAATAAAATAAAATAGATTTTTAAAATAGTAAAAGGTATGGTAACTATTTATAATTAATAAAGATATCATAAACATATATTAAAAATAATATGGTACTTGCATATTAATCTCATGTACATTATAAAACTATGACTTTATAATTTTAAGCAATAAAAGATAAGAAAAGACATAAATTGATTTTTAATTAATAGATCTAATTTTAATTTTTTAAGAGCGTGCATTTTTACATGTTTGACAATAGATTTCTTTTTCTTTTTTTTTGGCCTATTTGAATAAAATGGGGGATTATTAAAAATGTTTTTATAAATATGGGTGCTTTTGTGTAATTATTGTATTATGTTACTAATTTTATTATTTTAAGAAATTCATCCAGGTAGAGAGTGCAACTAACACTAAAGTTCAAGATATTTCACGAAATCTTACAAGGTCGGGTCGGGATATTAACCACAACAATCCATAAAGATCAGGATATTTAGTGCAATTAACCCCTCTATAAATGATATGGGTTTGTATCTCGAACTGAACAATATAAAGCCATATCATCCACACTAGAGTGCGGCTTATAAGTAGTAGAAGAAGGGGGCGACGTTCACCGGTTGATCAGAGCTGCAAGCACGATTAATGTACATCAAAATTGAAAATAGACACGCAATTAGATTGTGTAAAGAAAGGATGGATATGGACCAAGAGCAGTGCGGAGATCATGCCTCATTGGCAGTCATTCGGCTTTCAGGGAAAGGGTGACGGAGGGTGGGCATAAGCTTTGTGCCATACTTGCATTGTCAAGCTTTTGTACGTGCATAGGTTTGATATAACGATATTTAACTTTATGCTCAAGATTCATCTTCGGAAACAGCTCTATGCACTGGAATTGCAGTAAAAGATGAAAGCTATGCAACAGCATGAACAAATAGCCAAACTGATAGTTCTAACTTCTAACATGCTTGAAAAGTAAAGACGTACTTGACACTGAAACAGAACCTGTGAATAACACGATCAAGAGAATGAAAAACTATTATGGATCCTCTGCTGCCAGGGAATTCAACAAACACAGCAAAGACGACAAAAGGGATGAAACTGTGTAAGGACTTCTGGCATTTGTGCTCTGCACTTTCAATCAAATAGCTTGGTCAGCCTTATTAACAAGTTACTGTCATTTGTAAGGCTCCAGGAATTTTTCATATACTCGTTATGGACAATAGGCATGCAATAAGTAATGTAAACAATTGCGAAAATGAGGATATTCGTATACTAAGGTACATTACTGAAGAGAGGAAAGAAAACGCATAAGCACCGTGTGCAAAATCCTCCAAGGTGAAAAAATTGTTCCTGGAAGGGGAAGGGAGGCTCTGAACAAAGGTTGCCCAAGCCAAGTGCAAAATCCAGAAACATAATCAAGCTGACCCTTTCACTGGGTAATCATCAACAGGCTGAAAAACGACCACGTTGTTAACCAGCTATACTGTGTTCTACTGGTGTCGTATGTGCTGATCTGAAACAAAAGGGCAAATTTGGTGACTTGTTTTGAAACAATATTAACTACCTAAGACATCAAGTTAGAAAATTCAGTACACGTTTAACTAACAAGGGTACAAAAACGTTATTATTTGTTCAAATTTGATCCAATCACAATGACAGAGAATCTATAAGGTAATGTAAAAGAAGCTGCAGAGAAATACTAATGGTAGTTCAGTGATGACAACCAATACTCTTCAAATGATTCCTTGGATGAATCCTCATCAGACAAATTTTAATAGCCTTTACACAGCAAAGATGAAACTCTTTTTTTTTTAAAAAAAAAAGCGGGAAGAAAAGAAAACCAAACTAGATAGTGGGTGGACTTCCCAAAGAAAGTGAATTGATTTTGTAAAATGAAAAATATAAAAAATAAAATAAAGGATTAAAAACATAAAGGCAACAGTTTTACTGTGAGAAATAAGATCATATAATACGAGGGATCTAAACACTTCATACTTTATCCGACAGCAACAGGCACACAAAGTAAATTGATTTGATAAGATGCTAAAAATTAAAAATGAGGAGTTGAAATTTGTGAAATTGCATTAGGACCAAGGATGCTCAAGGTAAAGTTTACAGTCATGAATTTGCTTTAGAGGATGACACTCATATAGGATATTGCAGCTAGATGCACAAAACAGAAACATCATTTTGTCAAGAGTGAAAGGACACACATACTTCAGAAGATTTAATCTATTTTTGTTCGTTTTCTTTTTTAAAAGAAAGTACAGATCTTCATTTTCGTGAACCTGAATCCTCAACATTGATACCTTCTTCCCGTCACTTCCTAATGCCCTTGATAGTTGTCTGCTATCATTCGGAACAAATTGAATTGCTAACCTCCATCAGCATCAAACCACTTCATCTCATTTCTCTACTGAATAAGATCAATACCAAAAAGTGACCATTGTAGCTCCGGACACAGAGCATTCAGATTCACTGCTGATCAGATGCAGTAAACTTTTTAACAATACCAATTGTAATGCTAATGTAATGAGAATGAGACCTAGTGTAAACATAATATTAATGACAGTTCATTCAAATAATGGAATCTGTCAATGCACTCAAAAATCAAAAAGCCCCTCAAGATATTACCACACTCTCATCACCAACCCATTCTCGGGAAGTTAACTCTGAAAGCCATAAATGACATCAAGAATTAGCTTAATGCTTGGCATAGGGCATCACCTCCAAATTACTAGACAATAAATATTGAGGGAAAAGTAATGAGAGGAAACATGTACAATTTACTTGACTAAATTACAGTTGTCTAACTAATTAAGCAGAGAAAACCAAGCAAAAGCACATAAGTATTGAATAAATGTGTGTGTGTGTGTATATATATATATATATATATATCATAAGCTAACCTTCAGGACACTCCGAAACTCCTAAGTTTGTCACAATTAGGTGTTGGCATGCTCCTTCTCCATTGACGACGCTGCATTTCAATGTTGCAGTACCGCCCAAGGAAGTTTTTGTACTCCTGAACCACATTTTCTTCAAAGTTACCTCTTGATTCACTTCCAGACGGGTAGCTACGATCAAAATCTGGAGACTTGACAAAAAATTGCACTCCATGCCGCTGAGTAATTTTGGGAATTTGATAATTGTTGCTCTTCTGCAGAGAGAACTCGGGGTCCCAAGTGGGTGAATACGCGAGTAGAATGATCAACAAAAATGCTACTAGCTGAAGAAGAACCATGTAAGTAGACCCCCCTACATTAGTCCTATGTTGAGTTTGAGTATGCATCCCTCTAGTTCTAAAAAGGTGAGATGAGCGGAACACGCTCGTCTGACCAAAGAAGGCCCTGAATATCTCATCAGGATCAAAATGATCATCATAAAAGTCACTACTTGCTGTACTCCTTCGCCTAACATGCTGTTGGCTGTGCTCAAATTCATCAACAAGGCCAGTCTGGTCATACAGCCTCCTCGAATCCTCTTCACTCAAGCTTTTAAAAGCCTTCGAAACCTTCTTGAAAGCTTCATCTGCACCAGGAGCTTTGTTCTTGTCGGGATGAACCCTTAACGACAGCTTTCTGTACGCCTTCTTGATTTCCTCCATCGAACAAGACTTCTCCAAACCAAGAACATCATAATAATCCTTGCTCCTATTAACTTGCCTGATCAACTTAACATGTTCTTCGGTATAATTCCGCTCCTCATTGGCAGTCCCCTTGGCACTCGACGATGCAGCCCCATACCGTTTGATGTTTCCATTCTCAGATGGACAAGGCGAAGGCGAATCAATCCTCTCACAAGCCTCGAGAAGTTCATCAACAGACAGATTGCTATCAAGTCTTTGAGCAATTTTTATCAATTTCAACGCCTGTTTCTTATTGCCCAAAGCAATCGCCTCCTTAGCAATACCAATGCATCTCAACGCCTCATCTCTGTTGCTATCCATGTCCAACGAGGAATCTAACCCAATCGGAGCCCTAGAACAAACTCAAATGCTCCGATTGAACACCAGAACCTGTTCCAACCCGCATTGAAGCATACGATAATTATCAATAACCAAGAAATTCACAAATTCAGATCGAGATTTTGCAAATTCAATCAGAAATAATCTAAAATCAAGGCTTCAGATACCGATCGAATTCACCTAGCTTGTCAAATTTAACTCCAAGTAAGATATTGGCCAACTCGATCGAAAAGACACCACAAGCGGAAAATTTTCAGAAATATCAAAACAAATTAAGCGACGAGTAGGGAAATTAATCAGGAAAATGGAAACGCTGCGAGCTTTTGACTAACCTCGATTTGGAGGTGGCCACAGCAAAGATCACGAAGGAGAGCGCGACGGAATCCAACAAAACCAATCGGTTTGATTGTGAGAGTCTGAGCGTGTTTGAGTCGTTTGACCGCGGATGCCATTACCGCGTCGCAGAAATTTCTTTTTACCAATTTTTTAAGAAAAAATCTATCTTCTATTATATATAATAAAGGAGAAGTCGGCTGAGACATGTGACGCTTTCTCCTTAATCGTAGTCCTATGAATCAATCGCAATTTTTTGAAATAATCAATATACATGCATAAGATAAAAATTTATTTTAACTCTATTTAATTAATATATCTATATATGCATAAGATAAAATTTGACACAATTTCATTAGATATAGATATTAATTAGTCATATAAACCAATCAATTTTTTTTGAAATAATCAATATATGCATAAGATAAAATTTTATTCTTACTCTATTTAATCAATATATCTATATATGCATAAGATAAAATTTGACCCAAATTGATTAAATATGGATATATTTTTAGAAGATATTAACTAATTTTAAAATATATCCATAAGATAATTTTTTTCTAACTCTATTTAATCAATATATCTATATATGCATAAGATAAAATATGACCCAATATTAATTTGATTAAATATGGATATATTTTTAGAAGATATTAACTAATTTTAAATACTATTATATAAGATAAGATTTTGCCTATTTTCACTATATATGAACATATTTTTAGAAGATAATAACTTTATCAATATATTACATGGACATACTAATTAAATAACTTTATCGATAATTTCATCAATATGAACATATTTTTAGAAGATAAATTTTTTTGACAAAATTGAAATAATATTTAGTATGGTCATAATAATACTTCATCAATATGAACATATTTTTAGAAGATAAAAGGTTTTGGGTAAATTGAAATAATACTTAGCATTGTAAAAGTTATCAACTTATGAAATTCAATAAGAAATAAAATTTTCCTATATATCTTGAAGGTATTGATATATTTATGAGAAATATTTTTGGATTTTATACATATATAATTATGGATAGATTTTTAGATTTTGACCTATATATATTTTGTTAATGTTATTTCACAAATGTTGACGTATTTTCCCTTCTTTTTGGTGTTGTTATTGTGGATTATTTACGACTTTGTTTACGATTTCCTTGGTAAGCTTTTCGAAATAATGTGCTGATTGGTTACAAGGTATGTTATTTTGTTGTTTTCACTAATATATACTAGCTTTTCATATGTTGTCAATAAAGTATAAATTCATTCAGATTTGAGAAATTAGCAGTATGAAATAAATTAATTAATTGAATAAACGAGTTTTATTATCAAATTTATTTACATTAAAAAAACAGGCCTTTTGCTAAACTAACCCACTTTTTGAGAAACTTTGCAAGGTTAACCCGATCCGAAAAAAATTTGTAGCCAACTGGTTATCCGGATTCCACTTTCAACCGGTTGCAGGTCATGAGGGGGGAGACTGGACATTCTGTGATTGACAGCTGGACAGGTGTGAGAGAGAGAGAGAGAGAGAGAGAGGGGGAAAAGCAACAATCAAGTTGCAGAGGTAGGGGTGATATACGAGCTCACGAGCTCGAGTACCTTGTGTTCAAGCTCGGCTCGTTTATAAACGAGCCGAGCTCGAGCTCGAGCTCCATATGAAAACGAGCCTAAACAGCTGCTCGTACTCGGCTCGCGAGCTGGGAAGAGTACTCGAGCTCGAGCTCGTGAGCTCGTTTATACTCGAGTCGAGCTCGAGCTCGCTTATACTCGAGCTCGAGAGCTCGTTTGTTCGGTTACAATTTTTGAGTTATTTTAGCTCGATTTAAGCTCGGTTTTGATTCAATCTTAGCCAATAATACCCAATTTCACAATCAATAACACACAATATATATACAACACAGTCCAACACTGCCAATAATACCCAATTTTTAGCTCGATTTAACCACGTTTGTTTGGTTACAATATCACAATCAAGCTCGGTTTTGAAATCAAATAACCTGAAATGAGATATCCTAAAATCAAATAACCTAAAGAAATTGAACAACTTGAAATCAAATAACCTGAACTGGATTGAATATGTAAAGAGGGAGTTAGATCTGAGGACGAGAAGGCGGAAATCAGCCGGCGAGACCTAGATCCGAGAAAGGAAGCGGGCGACAGAGGCGAGGGTGAGCCGGTGAGAGGGGGCGACCTGCATCTGGATCTGAGGACGACAGAGGAAGCGGACGACGGTGGGGCGTCCGAGAAAGGAAGCGGGCGACGGAGGCGAGCGTGAGCCGGCGAGAGGAGGCGACCTGGATCTGGATCTGAGGACGGGAGAGGAAGCGGACGACGGTGGGGCCTCCAAGAAAGGAAGCGGGCGACGGAGGCGAGGGTGAGGCGGTGAGAGGAGGCGACCTGGATCTGGATCTGAGGACGAGAGAGGAAGCGGGCGATGGTGGGCAACTTGGATCTGGATTTGCAGAAGCGAGCAAGGGCGACGAGGGGCGACTTGTGGGCAGCCGAGGGGCGACGACGGGCAATCCAGATCTGAGGATGAGACGAGGGGCGACGGCGGGGAGCCGCAGCGAGCAAGAGACGATGAGACTTGAGAGAGTAAGAGAGATTAGGGGTGGGAGCGTTATGGGAGCGGCTGGGTTGGGTTTAGGGGAATTAGGTTTTATACTAGGGATTTAGGGGTCTTCGAGCTCGCGAGCTACTCGAGCTCAGGAATAGGCTCGAACTCGGCCCGTATATGCATTCGAGTGATCCCGAGTCGAGCTTTTACCGAGCCGAGCCCGAGTCGATCCCGAGCTACTCGGCTCATGTATCAGGCCTATGCAGAGGTAAAGTTGCAGACATAAAGTTGCAGAGGAGAGAGAGGAGGGAAAAAGCAACAGTAAAGTTGCAGAGGAGAGAGAGGATGGAAAAAGCAACAGCAAGCGGGCGGAGGTCTATTTGCAGGTTGACATGTAAGAAGTTAGTTTTAACTGGACACCCAAAGCAAAACGACATGTCACCTATTGGAATTGACTGGACAAAAATTATCAGAGAGAGAGTGTGTGTGGTGCTGAGAGGATAAGAGAGAGGAAAAATGTGGAAAAGTAAAAGGGGTAATTAATAAGAGGAGAGAGGGAAAGGAAGAGAGAGAGAGACAGAGCTGGAAGAGAGGGGAGTGCAAGTACAGCTACAGTAACGGGAGGGCTCCCAACATTCCCGCCCATATATGGCACGAAAAAAACCACACGGGGAAAGGAGTGAGGAGGCGGATAGTATATAAGCATTGAAGAAATTCTGCAGAAAATCATTAGGCCACATTAATGCACTGCAGGAGCTTTAAATGGAGGAGGGAGAGGAGACGGCGGCATGTGAAGAATGAGGGTTGGTGTCCAATTATTTGGGGTCTATATAAAGAGATTAGGGAAATGATGGGCTTCACATTTATTGGGGATCTGGGGCAAATAAATCTGAAGAAAGAGAGAGAAACCATTGAAGATGAAGCAACTGGACCTGGGTTCAGTACAAGGTTGACATGTAAGCAGGTACATTTCACTGGACAGATAACGACGAAGAGCAGGACACGTATTGGCTGTTACTGGACATTCTTCCGCCTAGTTCTGATAGAAAATGGGTAAGTGTTCTCTCCATTACTGGACGTTTCTATGTAATGTTACTGTAAAATTAAATTGTTGTCTTCCTATGTAATGGAATAGGGGACAAATCATTCGTTTGTATTACTGTATTGTTTGGAGGATGGTGGGCGTGTGAAGGGGGCACTTGGGTCTTCAAGGGGTCAACGAGCCAGAAGGCCATGCTGGTGGATGAAAGTATTGACTACGTTTCACTGAAGAAACAGCTGATGGACAAGTTTAATGTCGAAGGGAGGATGCATGAGGTAGAGCTCACATATGTAAAGCCGAAGAAGGATGGGTGCAGGCCGTTTGCCATTGGGGATGAGGAAGACTTACAGGCCTACAAGTTTGTAAACAGTCTATCTAGAGAGCGATCCTGGTCCATCGATCTCAATGTCTCTTTGCGATGCAAGGTTGGTGGAGACGTGCCACATACACAAGGATCGACAACGGATGACTCAGACGTTGTTCGTTTGTCTCCTGTAGCGGGAGAGAATGTTGTAGTGCCATTAACTGGGCCGCCCGTTACCCAAGAAGATCACCCACAGACGGACCCCCCCGTGGCACTCGACGAAGAAGACGAAGATTTGGTGCCAGTTGTCCAGGTAAATCAAACTGATGTCCAGTTAGAAACCTTAGGTGTCCAGGTACAACAAACTTCTGACCAGTTAAATATAAGTGAGGAGCTGGAGTCTGCGAATAGGGCAAAGAAGGCCGCCGCAGTTAAACGTGGGAAGCAGGTTATCTGTGTCAGCAGTGACCTGGAAGATGAAGTCAGGCCACGTGGTGGGGTTGGTAGGGTCACCATTGAGCTTGGCAGCTCCTCCGATGAGGATGATGCAATCCCAAAAGTGGTTAAACTTGAGCACGGGAGTTCTGGTGGGACGAAGTCTTGGTCGTGGGATTATGAAGCGGAGCGAGCGGTGAGGGAAGTAGAGGAAGCATATGAAAGAGGAAAATTGATGTCGGGAGCTTTTTTGAAGCCTGTTGAAAGTGAACCAATGGCGGCGGTGAACCCATTGGATCCCCTCCAGTCCACTATTAAGCTCCGGGAGGGACAACTATTTCGCAATAAGGAGGAGGTGCAGGAGAGCATAACGTGGGCGTGTCTATCTAGGTGCTTCACGACGAAGGTTAAGAAGTCTACGAAGAGCTTGTATGTTGTAGGGTGCGATTCTGCCAAATGCAAGTGGTCCGGTCGGGCATCGACTTACAAGAACTCGTGGTTATGGATGATCCGAAAGCTTGTGGACGATCACACGTGCGAGCTGAACGAGGTGGTCACCCAAAAGCGTCGTGCTACATACACGCAGCTGGGGCAGAGGCTTGTCCACAGGTAAAATCAGTGTCCCTACAATGTAGATACCAATAGGTAAAATAAGTGTCCACTTAGCGCAAATGAACTGTACACTAGACAATATTCACTGGACAGTTGTATATATGTACTGGACACACAACAATTTTAACTGGACACACGTGGTTGTGGAAGTTTTGCCGCGACTTAATACCAATTTGTTTGTGAATGGGCATGTGAAGTTTCGTAGGGTCAAAGAAGCCCCTGGTTCCGGAGCAAGTGCAGTCTCTCATGAAGTCGCAGCTGGGAATCACTTGCAGCTATTGGAAGGTGCACCGAGCCCGGTTAAGTACGAGGGACACCGTCTACGGGACGGACGAGGAAAGCTATCGCAGCATGTACTCATACATGTGCATGCTGGAGCAGGCCAACCCTGGGACGTACACTAGGATAGAACGCGACACGGAGGGGCGGTTCAAGTATGCGTTTGTTAGTCTTGGAGTGTGGCGTAGGGCTATCCCCCACCTTCGAAAGGTCAGACCTTCCTGCTCTCCACTGTATTTGTCGTAATAATGCCGTGCTTTTAAAACAGGGGACACCACTTGCGTAGTGACAGGACGTCATTGACTGTAAAACATGACGGATATGACACAAAAACATGACGGGTGTTCCATTGTACGTGACACCACTAACGTGTCAAGTTGTTTCCTGTCCAGGTCATATCAGTGGACGGGGGGTTCTTGAAGGGGAAGTTTCGAGGGTGCCTGCTATTTGCAACCGCACAAGACGCTGACCACTACATATACCCTGTCGCCTTCGCTATGGTGGACGGCGAGAATGATGGGTCTTGGGGGTTCTTCTTCAAGCAAATGTTGTGTGTCGTGGAGGACACGACTGATCTGATGTGGGTATCTGACCGACACATTAGCATCGAGAAGGGCATACGGGATAGCTACGTATTCGCGAAGCATGGCATATGCACATGGCACTTATTTCAAAACGTCTGGTTCCGGTTCAAGTGCGGGAGCATGCAAGGCCAATTCATGGCGATGGCTAAAGCTTACACGTACGATGAGTTCCAGTCGTTGTACGAGGAGTTCTGTGCACGAGCTCCCGCAGCGGGGCAATACATCAAGGAGGCTGGGTTCAACAATTGGGCAAGGGCATTTTACCCCGGGAATAGGTACAACATCACTACCACTAATAACTCCGAGAGCTTGAACTCGGTGTTCAAATATCCTAGGGATTTGCCGCTAACAGCCCTTATGGATGCCATCCTTGAGACCGTCGGCAAGTGGTTCGTGACTCGGAGAGAGACCAGCTCCGCCCAGGGGAAAGTCGTCAGCGACTGGGTTGCTAATGCCATCAGATCAAACTTCGCGCAGTCCCTTTCCATGGTCGCCAGGCCGCTGAGTTCTCATGAGTTCGAGGTACGAAAGGGAACGTCCACCTGGCTTGTAAACCTAACGGGGCGTTTGTGCAGCTGCAGACGCTTCAACGTCGACCAGTACCCATGTTCGCACGCACTCGCGGCAGCCCAATCACGCGGGGTCGACGTGTACTCGCTTGTAAACGACTTCTACAAGGTTGACGCGTGGCGTGCGTGCTACGAGGACGTGGTCTACCCAGTCCCGTCTCGAAACACTTGGCGGGTACCCCAGGCAATCGCCAATGAGACTTGCCTCCCCCCCTTATCAAGCGACGACCTGGGAGGCCGAAGACATCGCGGTACCCGTCCAAGTGGGAAAGGAAGTTCCCAAAGCGGCGCCGCAGCTAGCGAAACTGTTAGCTCTCTACTTGGACGATCATAAAGATATGACATGCCAGCTAGATATTTTGACATGACGGATTAAGGTAAACACATGACATGTTGTAGTTGTCGTATTTTGTTTTTGGGGCCCAAATCTTCGGAGACGTTTACGCTTCACCTTTTGCTTTTCAGCCATTTCAGTGTGTACATGATTGCAAGAATATTAACATTCCAAGTGATATTTTCGACATGACATGCAGGCATGTTAACATGACATCCACAAATATAAAAATGCCAAATGATAAATTTGACATGACATGCACGAATATTAACATGACATGGTCGAATATTAACATTCCAAGTGATATTTGTTACATGACATTGCATAGTGGTCAGTTTCACTCTATTGGAAATGCGAACCACATAAACGTAGATACAAGTGTCAACAATTGTACCAATTACATGACAACATAGTTTCAAAAACCAAATGACCCCATAGTTTCAATACCTAAGTCTTACGATCCGAAAACGACAAAAAGTGGATTCCAATGTCAACAACAGAACATCCAAAGTAAAAACAAATGTTCAATCAACCAACAACTGTCCATAAAACTGTCCAAACAACAATGTTCTTATAAAGTGGAAGGAGACAATGACTACTGGGGATCGGGGCTGGGACTGAAGGTACCGTGGAAGATGGCGACATAGAGGAATTCGCGGTACGCAGTGATGAAGGCGTCGTCTATCCCTTTGAACACACGGTCGCCCGATGCGAGCATCTGCATGAACCGGATTGCGTAGGGGCCGGAGTCTCCTCTGCGTAACGAAAAATATATGTCAAACCAAGCTCGAAACACTTAAACTACTATGCGATCGATGGACAAGCACGACTTACGATTGCTTGTTCTGCGGAATCCCCTTCACACGGTCGTACTTGAATGGCTGGGGCAGTTTCCCTGCATGTTTCGCATGGAGCTCTTGGTGTACATTCATCAGGGTGGGCAGGGTGTGCGTGACGGGCTTCAGAAGGTCGGGCAGATGTCGCTCAGGAGTGAGACGAGTGTCTGGATCATACACATGGACGGTGCACTCGTCCAGGTTCATCTCCAGCACTACCCAGTGGTTGTCCTTCAGATTCCAGGGGGCCAACACGCGGTCGACGGCGGCCCAAGGCTTCGGAAACCACTCGGGCAACACTCCGTCGAAGTAGTAGGTCAACTCCTCGTCGACGTCCATGCCGGTCTGTCGCTGCAGCAGTACCCCAAAGTAGGGGTCGACGACGGCGACACGTGCGTACTTCGAATCGCTGAATACCTCCCTCCGGAGGATGCCACATGCTTGGTCAATATGCTGCGAACAACGAAGCCGTGTCAAGTCAACAACATCAACGTCATGTTATCAGAGCACGGATAAGGGGACATTACCTCTGAGTTCACCAAACGCTTCGGTGCTTTTAGGTCCTCGAAGAAGTCCCTCTGGAGGAGGGTGCCCATCATTGTGCGTAATGGCTCAATCCCATCTGTCATCCACACGGAGAAGGCGTCGACGTCGGCCCTGGTGGTCAAGCCCAAGCCCACAGCGTCACCCCCCCGCCATTTGGCTCTTCCCCTTGACAATCCGTAGCTTCTTCACCCCCTTAGTACCTTCGTCACCCCCCGCCATTGCCTTCTTCCCCTTGTCAACCCGCGGCTTCTTCACCCCCTGTGCAACGTCATGCCCAACCAACGACGCAGGGGGTCGCCTCACCCTTGTCCCCCTACGCTCAAGGGGGATGTCGGCCTGAGAGGCCTCATCCTGCGCCTCCTACACGCAAACAGGGTCATCGTACATGACAGTTGCAAGTGTGAGACATGACACCTATTTACATTAACATGACATTTATAGTCAGATGATTTACCTCAGCGGATATCTGTGTGGTGGGTGCGTCTGGCTCAACAACGTCTGCCGTCCCTGTGTCCCCAACCCCTTTTGCCTCAGTCTTAGAGCCCTCAGCCAGGACTTCAACCACATTAGCTCGGTTCTGTGACATGAAAGTTGATAGTGTAAGACATGACAGCTACTTAACTTGACATGACAGTATGAGTCGGATGACTGACCTCAGCGGTTGTCAGGGTGGTGGGTGGTTCTGGCTCCAAATCGGCCGCCCTTCCCGTGTCCCCAAGCCATGTGCCATCAGTGTGACTTACCTCAGCGGTTGGTTCTGTAGTGCGTCTTTTTGGACTAGCATCCTTCTCCATTTCCGTGTCCCCAGGGCCTGTGCCATCAGTCTGACCCTTTTCCTTCACAACTTCCTCACCCTGCTCGCAGGTGGGAAATAAGCCCAGTTATAATACATGACGGTTTATAGATTTAAACTGGACAATTACTTTACTTGACATGATAACATGAGTTCTGTGACTTACCTCAGCGGTTGGTTCTGTAGTGGGTTCTTCTGGCTCATCATCCTTCTCCATTTCCGTGTCCCCAGGGCTTGTGCTCTCATTCTGACTCTTCTGGCCCATGTCCTTCACAGTGTCGTCACCCTTCGCATAAATAAGAATGGGACTTAGCATGACACCTGTAACTTTAAACATGACGGTTGTATATAATGACATGACAGGTTCACCATCTTACCTCCTTAGACTGCATCTCCGCTAGCTTATTCCCCATAACCGCCCTCTTCAGCTCCTCCATCGACGCATCAACCGTTTGCATCCTCTCGTTAAAACTGGCCATTATGGTCTTCCCCATTTCATCCATCTTAGACAAAATCATTGACACATCCACTTGTGTTGCCGTCGTGCTTCCCTCATGCTGCGTGCCTGACCCGGTTGCCTGGTTCGTGCTCGCCCTTTGTCGCGCAGCGACATTGAACTCCTTCACGAGGTCATCGAAGAACTTATCCGGCTTCTCTGTCGGGTAGAAGGCGCCAAGGACAACCCCCTTCCGCTCCTCCTCCGCATTCAGGAGGAGGACTGTCCGAACAGCATCATCCTCGTCGAAGCTGCCCAGCCCATCCTTCGACTCCTGCATGCGGAGGGCAACAGAATCGTACGTGATGTTGTGCTCCTTCGACTTATACCACAGGCACCGAGGGTAGAGTTTGTCGTCACTCGTGATAGAGAATTGTTCAGCGACTGGGGACACAGCCTCGTACACCCACAACTATAAACAAAACACGAGGTTAAAATGTGTCCAGTACAAAGAGTTCATTGTCAAGTGACATTCATACACATACTTGGAAGGCAAGGGGGAAGCCGGCTAATAAGTATGACGGGCGAGGACCGCTGACCCCATGCTGGAGTTTGCGCTCGATAGCGTTTTTTAGGAAATCGTGGGTTTGATCATAGCACAGACGCCCCCACGGGTAACGCAAGAAGGATTCAATGTCCGACGCCATCTGCACAACCCACCCCTGAATATAGTTGCGGGGTTGCTTCGCCAACAGCACCCCCTCCACCAGCATTATCAGCGCAAACTTAAAGCGCTTGGCGGGGGAACGTTCGGTCTTCATCGCCACTAGGTAGTGCATCTCAAAGTCTTCCATCCGCAACTTCTCCACCCCGAAAAACTCTAAGCACGCAGCCTTGTGCGCCTCAGTGTCATCGTTCTGTGGCACATACGAGCACTTTAGTCCGGTCACCAACGCAAACTCAATGATGGAGAACCGAACTATGGATCCCTGGATCATATACCAGGTTTCGTGACCGCAGCTGCCGCTGCAATATGTAGTGAACTAGTTGTGCCGAGAACTCGACATTGGACCCAAGCCTCGCAATGCCGCCCAACGGGCTTTCCACCAAACGGGTCCAATCTGAGGTGCTCAGGTACTCGTCTAATTTTAGAAGGAGCTGGGACCGGGCATACTGATTGCACCGACCCTTGAAATGCCGGTCCTCGGGGACGGCATAAATCGCCTGCACAATGGGGTGGATATGTTAGAGCCACTTATCTGTAAAACCAAGTTCCCTTGTTCGGCATTACGCAAACCATACCTCCCCTGTTGTCGGTGACTCAGTAATCCTACCTTCATCTGAACGAGCCATCTCCTGATTTGATACCCTGCAGATTTAGAGGCAATGCATTAGCACTCTGCAAACATATGATCATTATAATGACACCAGTCACAGTACACATGACGGTAAGGTTATATAACATGTCACCTGAGCATTCAAACATGACAGCAACCATATCTCACCCTATACTCATCAAAATCCAAGTACATTTATCACCCTAAACATATCAGATGTCATCGTATTCAGATCAAACTTAATAAACATTTTTTAGCGTCCACGTAATATACTTCACATGACAGGAGGAATATTCAACATGGCGACTAACAACTCTTCACATGACAGGAGGAATATTCAACATGGCGACTAACAACTCAACACATGACAGGAGGAATATTCAACATGGCGACTAACAACTCAACACATGACAGGATGAATATTCAACATGACGACTAACAACTCAACACATGACAGAATCAATATTCAACATGGCGACTAAATACTCAAAACATGACAGGAAATAATGTGGCAGCATTTTCATTCAATGGTCGAAGGTTTTACAAATGTAATCACACCTAATAACTTGTTCTTGAATATTTTGTGAACGGGATCAACGTTCCCCAATTTCCCTCTCTAATAACCTATCCAATTTCCCCAATTACACAAATTTCACCAATTTCCCAAAATTCACCCAATGTTCACCATCATGTGTAGATTTTCCCCCATTCCCCTCCCCATTCATGGACTTAACCATATCATCACGGAAATGGTACTTCCCCTCTCTCCCTGTCGCGAACACCCCCGTTCTCACATTTCCACCCATTGTTTTTAAACTTGACGCATGTTACTTCCTACATGACAGGGGGATATTCCACCACTTCATCCAATTTCAAACCATGGCAAATAAATTAGGTTCTTCAATCGGTCCCTCCCCCTTTCAATTTCTGCAATCGGTAAAGTATCGCTAGAGTTAGGGTTTACTTACTTGAAAACTGACCGTCCCTCTCTTCTCAACGCTTTCAGGGTCGTCCTCTTCCTTCGGTAGAGTTAGGGTTTCTTCGATCTCGGCCTCTTCTTCTCCTTTTTGGCAGGTTCCTCTTCTTCCTTCTATTTTTCTTCCTCTTCTGTTTTCTTAATGGCGGTTTCAGATCACTGCCTCTTGCCCTCCCTCCTCCCTTTTAATTAGGTGTGACAGTTGACACGGTTGACACGACAGTTTAAAAAGAAACCGTCCTCTCTCTCCTCCTCTCTCCCAATCCACACGAGTTTCTCTCCCCTCATTAACTACCCCCCTCCGGTTTCTAGGTTGCTTTTTAACCGGCTGGATTGCAATATTTTAAAGGGGGAGGGTTAAACTTTGCAAATAGTTTGGATAGTGGGTTAGCTATGCAAACGATTTTGGTTTAAGGGTTATATGGTGCCAATCACTCTAAAAAAACCGCACACAGTGCGGGTACTGAACTAGTAAGGATGTGTTTGGATTCCATGTTAATTATAAGAGAAAATTGCAAAAAATAACCCAACTTTCAAGGTTGTTGCGCTCATTAAACTGAACTATAAAAAATGTTGAAAATAGCCTCAAATATTAATTTGGTTGCAAAAAACAGCCTCCTCTCAAGTTGCCTTCAAATTCAAATTAATTACAAAAACTCTCCTAAATAATTTTTATTTAAAAAAGTAATCACTTCTTATATATAAAAAATATTACATTTAATTGTTGTTATCTAAACTCATAGCATAATTAATTATAAAAATTATCTCAAACCATATAAATATAAACTAAAATTTATTATTTTAAAAAATTAATGAGATTATTTACATATCATTAAAAGTCAGTAAATACTTAAGTTTTTACTCGTTGTTGATCTAATAAGCGATTAAGGGCAATCTTTTGAGCAAAACTAGGACAAAAAATCAGTTAAACATGCATTATATACGGAGTATATTGTTTTAAACATAACAATTTGGATAGTTTGTTATCTATTGAAGAAAAAAGTTTGCACACATTATTCACCAAACAATGGTTTTTATTTGAGTATTGAATAGATTGTGGGACGATAGAGGCACGCCTTGCCACCTCTCGACCGAAGGCTCTCCCTCCATCTAGCGTTCACCAAACTTGCATCCCACTTCTTCTTCTTGCCCCCCCCCCCGAATTTGTTAATATGCCTTGAATCAATCATTGACCGGCGACGCGTCCCTAGCAGGTTAGGGGGGTAGCGCTACCCCACGTTTACGGTATCCAATGTTTATTATAAATGGGCCTATCGTCTATCTGTTTTGGGCTTACTGTTCATTATTTGTTTAGGGTTTCATGAGCGCATATATAAACTCATGAAATGTCGAACCCTTATAACCATATTCTGTCCCGCCTCCTCTAATACAAATATGTTATTCTCCCCGTGGATGTAGGTAACACATCATTGTTGAACCACGTAAATCTCTGTGTCTTTCTTTTCTATTATCGTTCTCGTTACAACCAATGTTCTAAAACACGTTTGGCGGGTCCTTTGCGGTAGGGTAGGGTCAATGGTCTATGCGAGGTCTAGGCGGATTTCATGGTAGGTCTTTGCAATCTAGGCGGGTTTTGACGACCTTGACAACCTTGGCGGCGGGGTGAGATCAAGGGCTCAAGCGGGGGTCTAGGCGAGTCTTGAAGGGTTTTTTAGAGCAATGGTTACAACAAACTGGTATTGCTTTAGATCGGCCAAGAAGGATTGACATCAGACCTCATGCGAGATATAGATCTAATGTATGCTATGGTCTGATGTATGTTATGGTTTGCACTCGACCAGCTCTAGCATTTGTTGTTAGTGTAGTAAGCCGCTTTATAGTTCACCCTGGGAAGGAACGTCTAGAAAGCAGTGAAGAGAATCTTCAGGTACCTCAGAGGCACTATTGATGTTGGTTTGTACTATGGAAATGATACATAGTGCTTGGTTGTGGGTTTTTAGACTCTGATTATTTCAGCGATGTGGATAGTATGAGATCGATGATTGACTATGTTTTCACTCTTGAAAGTTATGTGGTGAGTTGGAAAGCAACTCTACAACTTACGGTCACTTTGCCTACTACATAGGCAAAGTACATGGCGTTGACAAAAGCTGCTAAGGAGGGAATTTGGCTTAAGGGGCTGGTCAATGATCCTGTCCGATCCATTATTGGATTATATTATTGGTTTTTTATCTATAAAAATTGTTAGTGTTGCTATCTATGAGAAGTTTTAGGGCTCTTATATTAGTCGAGTAGTTCGAGCCCAGCTCAGGCTCGAGTCAATATTCGATTATTTTCTAAACAAGTCGAGTATAAACATATTTTTAATCTTGGTTCAAATCCTGGCTCGCTCGATTTAAGCTTGAATAGCTCGAATTTTGTGGAATTTCTAAAATATCATTTAAGTTACTATGTTTTGAGCAAATATAATTGTTTAATGCTTGAAAAAAGTTTGGCTCGAGCTCGTTCATTTCCTAAACGAGCCGAGTATGAGCACATTTTTAAGCTCGAGTCCAAATTTATATTCGGCTCGAACTCAACTCTTTTCTAAACGAGCTTAATGTAAACAATCAATACTCGACACGTTTGGCTCGAATAACAGCCCTAGGAAGTTTTACGGGATGAGTATTTATGTGTTCATCTTATTTTTATAAGTTTTTTTTAATAAAAAATGGCATACTTAAATAACAATTTTAGGCATTTTTTTCAATATATATTTTTTTAATTTGAACTTGATATGTAAAAAAAAGCCTGATTTTTTCATGCCACTACTGAACTGTTCCAATCAGCCACTAGCAAAGATGGAATGTTGCCATGTTGATGAGCAAGCCATTGAGGTTGTGAGTACGGTTGACATTTTCAGACTCCATGCATTAACTTATTGGAATCCAAAGCAAGGAGACGTAGAGAAGACAAAACAATTGGAGGAAAATATTTATTCAACGAAAATTAAATGACTTTTTAAATCTTTAGAATGGAGAAGTCGTTGGACATTAAACAAAATTAATTTAGATAATATGTATTTAGTTTTTCATTTTCAATTTTTTTTTAAAAAGTTGTACATTGGAGATAGTTCTAAGAGTAAACCCAACCGCTTCTCTATTTTAGAGTTTGGGGGAGGGTTTGTTAGAATTTTAAGCATATTTTTTGTTCAACCGATTTTTCATCTCATTTTAAAAATAGAAAACAATGGAAAAAATAAAGTATTTTCAAAATCTGGAGTATTATAAAACTAAATGTTTTTTCATATCTATAAAATGCAAAAGTTGTTAAAACTGGAGCAAAAATCATTTTGAGAATATGCTTTTTGTTTCTCGTTTTGAAAAGAATTTTAAAAAGTTGTTGGATATTGTAATGTTTAGATTCAGCAAGTTGTGGAAGTTTTGAGTAAAAAGATCATTGTTTTACTAGATAGTCTAGATCAATTAAGATATGCAGATTCATCTCAAATCTACAAGCTGCTAGGTTTCTCAATTTTAATGATCTTAAATAGGTCGACATTCGCCCAACTTAAAACACAATCTATTAATCATTCATCAAGCCACTGCCAGAGAAAAGTTCAAATCAATACTGCAGTAGTATTTAAAAAACTGTATATATAAGAAATAAATCAACACAGCGCATCTAGTGTAGTGGTATCATAGTACCCTCCCACGGTACTGACCGGGGTTCGATTCCCCGGATGCGCAATAAATCCTATTTTTTTGGTCAGAAATTAAGCATTTACAACTACTAGTTTTATACATGAAAACATAACTGATCGTTTCCCCCCTTTTTTGGTAAGAAATTAAGCATTTACAACTACTAGTTTTACACAAAAAATAAATACCAAACCGAATCACCAAAATGGATAGTTTTTATACAGATAGGATGTTGTACACTAAGAGTAAGCCCAACATGATTTGTAAAAAAATCTCTAAAGTAGATAACAAAATATCCTTAATGTATTTATGCATTTTTTTTAAAATATCAAGAATTCACCCCAAATCCAACCGTTTTTCTATTTTACAAATTTTTACATTTATTATATACTATAATAAATACAAAATTTTATAATATCCTTAATGCATTTATGAATAATGAGAGAATAGATGGTTAAAAAAGAATTCCCTAATGCAAACCAAAACACAACCAACACATGCATAGAAAAGACTTTGTATGGATTTCAAAACAAGGAAAAACAAAAAAGCCTTTCTCTAAAATAAATAATTTGAATAGGTACAATCTTACCTTCAACTTGTCTCAAAGGAGGAAAAAGTAAAGCTTTTGCATCTACAACAATACCTTCCTCCAAATTTATAGGCCAACAGGAGTGTTAAGGTGAAGGTCTGCTGCATTAAATTCGTATATAGAGATGAGTAAAATATTAAATTATAGAGATCACCACTCTTCTTCCAAATTTACAGATTTTTTTCCTTTCTCCTTCCATTTCTCTATTTTACAAATGGAGTTACATTTACAGGAGTGTTGGGGTGAAAAAATGACTTTTTTTTTCCTCTCTAAAACTCCCCTTTTTTATATTTTACAAATGCTTTTGGACTTGCTCAACCTCTCACCTCAAAGAATTTCCCATTCAAGCCACAAACTAGTCGGCAGTCTTTTCATACATTCTTGATCCAAAAAGGAGTTTCCTAACTTGAAACTAATTAAACACATAAATACGAGATCCAAACCAATACATAAAAGCCAATGTTAAACCGGATATATCTAGGGAAAATATTTCTCAATTTGACTTATTATCCGATTCTCTTAGAATATAGGATAGATAATCCGATATATATATCCCTACTACTATAAAGGAGCCTGTTTTGATTTTACTGTTCCTTATACAAAAGTTACATTAGCCGTTGATTTTTTGCTTTTATAAATGATCAACGCACAGAGGCAGGTGATCAACGGCTGACATGCTTCCCGTGTATATTGTCATATTTATCCCTCAGACCTTCAATTTAAAATTGTTTATTTTTTTTTATTTCAGTGGCCATTTTGGTCTTTTCATCTAATTCCCTTTGCTCCATCTCAGACTCCGTCTATCCTCTCTTCTGTGCAATTCCTCAGAATGGTCGGTCGGAGAGAGGGCCTATCTTCTCTGTGTTGGTTGATGATTCCGACGCCTGCCTCTGTGTGTTCTTCACCTATGTCGGCGAGTTTTGCACGAACTCTCCGAGGACGACGGTGGCGGCTTGAGGAGCTCCGGCCTGTGCGATTCAAAAAGAGGGCAGCAGGCACACCAACACCTTCGAAGGCGTCGCTACGAGGGCACAGGAAGACACCGCTACTTAGGTATGCTCAGTCTTTCCCGAATTTTTTTTACCCCAAATCCGCTCCTTTAGCTTAATGTTTAGGTGATTTGCCATCGCCATCGATTTCCCTTGTTACTTTCTCCACCTTCTGCTTCATTTGTCTTCCGATTCCAACACCTCATAGTTCCACTTGTTGATTTCGCAGCCTTCCCACCGCCTTCGGCCCATTCTAAATTTAGGGTTTCTTATCCTTCCATATACATTTATCAACTATCCTAATTGCTCTTGGTAGCTCAGAGGCTCTTGGTTGTCTTGCTTTTCACCACCTAAACCTCCCTATGAGTTCTTCCTCTTGCTCTCTGTCAGTGCTAAGCTCTAAATCGGACGGCGAACTACAACCTGACACCGAAGATGGCACCCAAGGTAGCAAATTTGGTTGTTGTTTTTGTGAGTTTAGATTTTAGGGTTCTATCTTATTTGTTTGTCTTAGGTTTTCTTTCTTTTTTTAATCGCTTTTTTAGATCGGTGTAGAGAGGATTTATTTTAATCTTTCTTATTAATCATCAATTCAAAGAATGCATATCAATTTTGTTTGATGATATCTCAGTTTCGTTTCTCTACAAACTTTGATGAAATCTATGTATATTAATTAAAACCAAAGCACCTATGCCACATGTCGTCGCCTCGTGCAGAGTTATTTTTTGGCAACATTTATATTGAATATATTTGGAAATAACTTTTTTGGAAATATATATTTGATATATTCTATTTACGTTTTCATGTATATAATATATTTATTGATATATTCATATATCCTATTTTTATCTAATATTTATTACACAATATCATTTAATATTAACTACACAATATTGTTCCATTTTATTTTGATTACACAATATTATTTCATACTACATTTTTTTTAACCAATGGGATTAATTCAAAAGTTTTTTTAATAACGTTTATATTAACTATAAATATTATTTCATTTTATATTAATTACACAATATCATTTAAATCTATTTTTTGATTAATTCAAAACTTATTTTTTTTAATAAAGTTGATATTAACTATATAATATTAGTTCATTTGATATAAATTACACAATATCATTTCATACTACATTTTTTTAAACATCTATATATATTAATTAAAACCAAAGCACCTATGCCACGTGTCGTCGCCTCATGCAGAGTTATTTTTGGCAACATTTATATTGAATATATTTAGAAATAGCTTTTTTGGAAATATATATTTGATATATTCTATTTACATTTTCATTTATATAATATATTTATTGGTATATTCATATATCCTATTTTTATCTAATATTTATTACACAATATCATTTCATATCACATTTTGTTAACCAATAGGATTAATTCAAAACTTATTTTTTTTAAAATAAAGTTAATATTAACTACACAATATTGTTCCATTTTATTTTGATTACACACTATCATTTCATACTACATTTTTTTTAACCAATGGGATTAATTCAAAATATTTTTTAATAACGTTTATATTAACTATAAAATATTATTTCATTTTATATTAATTACACAATATCATTTAAATCTATTTTTTGATTAATTCAAAACTTATTTTTTTTAATAAAGTTGATATTAACTATATAATATTAGTCCATTTGATATAAATTACACAATATCATTTCATACTACATTTTTTTAAACATCTATATATATTAATTAAAACCAAAGCATCTATGCCACGTGTCGTCGCCTCATGCAGAGTTATTTTTGGCAACATTTATATTGAATATATTTAGAAATAGCTTTTTTGGAAATATATATTTGATATATTCTATTTACATTTTCATTTATATAATATATTTATTGGTATATTCATATATCCTATTTTTATCTAATATTTATTATACAATATCATTTCATATCACATTTTGTTAACCAATAGGATTAATTCAAAACTTATTTTTTTTTAAATAAAGTTAATATTAACTACACAATATTGTTCCATTTTATTTTGATTACACACTATCATTTCATACTACATTTTTTTAACCAATGGGATTAATTCAAAATATTTTTTAATAACGTTTATATTAACTATAAAATATTATTTCATTTTATATTAATTACACAATATCATTTAAATCTATTTTTTGATTAATTCAAAACTTATTTTTTTTAATAAAGTTGATATTAACTATATAATATTAGTCCATTTGATATAAATTATACAATATCATTTCATACTACATTTTTTAAACAATGGGATTAATTCAACACTTTTTTTAATAGAGTTAATATTAACTATACAATATTATTTCATTCTATATTAGTTATACAATATCATTTCAAGCTATTTGATTTAAACAATGGGATGAATTTAAAACTTATTTTTTTAAATATATATATAGTACATTCTAAATATATGAATTTTTTTTGGAGCAACCAATCGATATATATATATATAATGAAACTATTTTTTTTATAATAACCTTAATTTTTGGAATTTCATCCATCCAACCAACCTAGTAGTGTATTTAATGTAACGGCCCAGATATAAATATCCGAGATACGTTTCGAAGGTTGGATACCTTCGTTCGGATGTTGCAATTCAGGTACGGGTCGAGGTTTCAAACCTCTAAAGATCACTCAGTATTCAAAGCGGGGATTTCGAACCCCAATTAATCGAAGTTACATAAATTCAATTTAAACGAAAGTAAAGCGGAAGTAAAGTTTAGATACAAATGCCACGACAGAGCCGGGTCAAAACCATAGCATAAATTCTAAAGTCGTATAGCCAAATTAGCGGGGTTAGACAGATTCTTTGCAATCGCCCGGGGATTTTCCCACGCCATAGAGACAGGGAGCAATCGTACCTAAAAACAAGTGGTGCGAGCGGGATCAGACCGAGGCCCCAACACACCCTGTCCCGCAAGCGAACATACACATACGCTAATAATAAAGATGATGCAGATGCGGAAATTAAATCACACTACCATGATCCTAATTTATAATATGCGAAAAAGAACTGTAAAGGCGCCCAAAGAATGCCAAGTGGCATATCCCTCTCCTACCTCTGCACCCCTTCCCGTTAGTGCAGAGACTGGCCAGTTCGGTGCTATAGCATAGCAATATCCTCGTGGTGGTGCACTCACCACGACATCATCATATCATATCATATCATATCATCTCTTGCCCGATGGTACTGGGCTATCATATCATGCTCATATCGACTCGATAGACTCAGGGCACCCGATGGGGCTGGGCTACCCTATGACCCTAACAGAGACTCTAGGACTATCACAGATAACGACCGTTCTGTTTACATACGCATAAAGAAATAGAATGCTCAATCACGAGTGCAATCCTAGCATGATACTACATGGCATGCTTTAATGCTTATACAACACCTAGTATGTCATATATTCACAAGCAGGTATTCTCTTTCGAATCTGAGTAAGCCCATAAAGGAACTTACCTGAATAAGCCGAACAACAGAGAACAAGGCAGAAGCAGAATCCAAGTAATGAGTCACCAGTAGCAAGCAATGTCCAACATATCACAATCACCTATTAACATACAAATGCATAAGTCTATCTACTTCACACAAGGCGCCCCTAACTATCATACATATCTTCACATATCTCATTTCAGATTATTCCATCTTATCTCATCATAATTCATATATCATCCCATGTTCATCTCATCTCATCATTTCCAAAACAATCTCTTAAAGAACTCAACTTAGAATCAAACAATTCTTTTAAAATCGCATATCCAAATCCAGACATTAAACACATAAGTCTTAAAACCAAATTCCCAAAATCATATTATAGAAATCATTCCAGCATTATCTTATTTCAAAACATTATATAAATAAATTCCAATATTAAATCATCAAATAATCCTATGTTCACAAATCATATTTATAAATCAAAACCAACAATTCACTTTAAAATTCCTAACTCACATATTTAAATCCTCTTAAAATGCATCATATATAAATAATCCAATTAATACTATTTTAAAACAAATAAACAATATAAGACGATTAATTTTCCAGAATTTATAATTATAACCAATCCCAAAATAATAATAATATTCAAATAATTTACACATACTATCCATATAATCTCAAAACAATCCATAAATATATTTATAACTCCATATCAATTAATATCACTTTTAAAACCTTTTTAAAATATAAATAATAATAATTTCAGATTATATATATATATATATATATATATATATATATTTTCCGAAAAATCAGAATAACAACAAAATATAACATATACATATGTCTATAACCTAAATGTATAACACAAAGTTAAGCAACTCATCAGCCCAAAGAACAACCCAAACCAATCCGGATATAGGCCCACCCAGCAAAACCCATTAGAAGAGAAAGAAAAGGGTCGGCCCAACCCAAGGAAAAGGCCTAAACTAATCCTCAATCTGAACCAGAAGAAGAAAGAAAGAGAGGAGGGACCCACGTGCTGACATGGACGCCAAGGTGGAGCGGGACCCACGACGTTATCCCCTTCCTTCACACAAGCCGCCTCCTTTGTCCCGCTTTCCCCTCCGTCAGATCTGAGTCCACCTACACGGCCACCTCACCCACTCACCTCTCTCACACTCGGACCACCCCAACCAAAAGAACAGGAATAAAAATCTATAGAGAGAGGGAGAGTTCGAAGCTCACCAAGGATCGCCGAGGGTCACCGGAAGGCTCGTCGGAGGTCGATTGGCTCACCGAGGGTGTGGGAAACTCCGAGGGGCCGCCACCTTGGCTCGTGAAATAGGGGAAAGGAGAGAGGATGCAGGCTCGGCCGCTCCGGAGCTCTCACTGGCGGCCCTGGCTTGTCTTGGACGTCGGAGGGGAATAGCTCGGCTTGCTCTTGGATGGCAAAACAGGGGCGGTTGTCTAGTGGTTACTAGAAGTGGTGGTGGTGACTCGAAAACGGAGGTGAGGGGTGGTGAGTCGTGGCTCTCGGGTGGCGCCGATGAAGAAACGAAAGGGAGGGGATGGAGCTTTGTTTGCTAGGGTTTACAAACAGAAAAGAGGGAGAGAGAGTGAGGAGGAGGTAAGGAGAGAGGAGGAGATAAGGAGAGGATGTGAGGGCTAGGTGTGTGTGTTTAGGGGTGTGTAAGGCTGGTAAGGAGGAAGAAGACAAGGGGGGAGTGGGGGGACTAGTCGAGAGAGAGAGAAATAAAAGGAAAATGATTAAAATAGAATTGGTCCCCACAAGATATTTTGAATGCCCGACAAATATCTCGAAACCAATGTTCTAAAAGGCGCTAGGCGGCGGGTGACTGCCTAGCGCCTAGGCGGCTAGGCGGGTGCCTAGGCGGCGCCTAGGCGGACTTAGAACAAACTTGATTATTTCCTTATCTTTTAATGTATAACACATGTCAATAATTCATATAATGTAATAATAATCCATAATATCACTCATAAACCCAAATTTGCGGTGCTTAACTAATATTCAAGTAAATAAACGCAAAAGTACGCGTCCGACTAACGACTCTAAACCTCCTAAAATCTGAAACCATAGGTTCGATTAAAACACAAATATATCTCGACCTAGGGGATAAAAAATTCTATAAGTTAACTAATCACATGCATAAAAGCTAAAATTTAATAATAGTCGGACTAGGCGGGGCTAGGCGGGACTAGGCGGGGTTTAGGCGGTGCCTAGGCGGGTGTAGGTGGCACCTAGGCGGGTCTAGGTGGCGCCCAGACATTGCCTAGGCGGATTTCCGCCTAGAGGGCCGCCTAGGCTTAAAAATTCCTAGGTCTCCTACCGCCTAGCGCCTAGGCGGTGCCTAGGCGCGATTTTTAGAACACTGCTCGAAACCTGCTAGCCCGACCGAATCCCGACTAAATCAAATTTAATCGAATTTCAATTCAATTTCAAGATAAACGGAATTTAATAAATTTCAATCAAAACCCGGGGCTTAAATTAATTAATTTTTTTTAGTACTCGAACTCGAAAGCGAAAATCAAATCCCGTCAAAATCCCAATTTAAAATGATGCCGGAAGAATTTTAAAATTGAACTCGTGCTCGAGGACGGCTTTTTCTCCACTTTTGCAATTTGAAATGAACAATAACATATTTAATTAAAATTATAAATATAATATATATATATAAATTATATTCCGCCTTTACATTTAAAACTCTTAAAATTCAAGGTACACACATGTAATTTATCATGCACTCTATGTGTTCGATGAAATGTCCAACAAATAGCCATGTAAATTTTCAAGAAACAGTGGATTCAAAACTCTTTAAATTTAAGGTATACCTATTCAATGAAATATCCACAAATAGCCATGTAATTTTTCATTCCATTTGACGAAATTTAGATGTGTATGAATCTATTAAAAGCTCTTGAATTTCATGTTGAAGTTCATTATTCAGCCCTTACTTAGCAAGGGTAACATCCTGCCATTAACAAAGTAGCGCAAAAACTAAGGTAAAATCTATCTATATCTAACCATTAAAAGAAAAACATTTTTATGAGGTGTCACTCTCTCCTTAAAAATAGGTTATTCGATCAATTTTTTTTTAAAAATCAATTAATCCATTATCTTAGCCTAAATACAAGTGAACCAAAAGTTCAATAAATGAAATGATTATAAGGTTTAGCAAATATGCCATTGCAAGCATTTACTAAAGGCCAAGAAAGTGACAAAGTCACAGATACTAGCTCATTTGGAAGTTCCAGAAGTAACTCCAACTCAATGAATATCAAGTGATCCTCAAGTACACCAGAAGTGTTGGAGATCGCTAGGCTTTTTGTATATGATTCCCCAGAAGTGGAAAGAGCCTATGAGAATATGATGATCATCAAACAAATGGTTGTCGACATCGAAATGATAGTAAAGAGCTAGAAAAAGGAAATTCATGCAAGAATGTGTTCTTTAAGCATGATGGCATCGGACCTGTAGTTCCAACGCCGAAAAGTGTAACATCATTTGGTTTTAAGTGAGTGTTTGTACAAAATAAAATATAAAGCCAAGTTGATTGCACAAAAACCTATCAAAGGTTATATGGAGAATGTATTCACCAGAAGTGAATATAATTTTGGATCTAAATGTAAATGACGGAGTGTCACTTGCATACACATATAAATGAAAAAGATCGATTGAAAATGCCTGAAGCATTAAGGTCAAAGCTCCGTCACATACAATTGATTAAAGATCCTTATAAGAGTACCAGAAGTACCTATAATTGCAAAAATGTTGACATTGCATTAGGTCCCGAAGTACCATACAATGTTGTACTCTTTTCCTTGATCTTGGTTTTTATCCCATTGGGTTTTTCCAAGTTAAGGTTTTTAACGAGGCAACTTAGGCACCATTTAATACACTAGATCCCCCATAATCAAATGGCACATTGGGTCCTGAAGTACCTTATGTTTGTGCATTGAAAGCAGCTCAACACTAGTAAATGAAAGTCAAGCATTCGAAGTCAATTGTAATATATGAAGACATCTCAACTTATACACGTCAAAGAAAATGTTGAGACTCGGCTATACAGCTCATACAGTCAGCATCATCAAGAAGTTCAAAGAGCTTACCCGAATGAGAAGACTACAAGAAGGGTGTTGAATTCAGGGGGAGTATATACGCATTGCACTCTTTTTCCCTTCGATCAGGTTTTGTCCCACTAGGTTTTCCTGACAAGGTTTTTAACGAGGCAGTATCACCAAAGCGTATCACATGTCATTTGTAATTTTCCTTGTTCCTAGTTTTGGTCCCATTGGGTTTTCTAGGCGAGGTTTTTAATATGACAGTTTTGTAATATTTAGGGATGTTTATCCAAGGGGGAGTGTTATAATATTATTATATTGGGATGGATAAACACTAGTAAACCCTAGTTCCCTATGTAAACTCCTATATAAAGGGTCCTGAAGACCCCCAATAATACACCAATTCCTCCTCTCTTCTCTCTACATCTCTTCTCTTATCTTGGGTTTATCACACGTTATCAGCACGAAACTCTACCCAAATAAAATAAACCTAATCCGATTGTTTTCCACCGCCACCATCCCTATGCATCTCTAATGGTTTATCACAATCCTAAGTCCATTGCGGGAGGGATGGCGGATTCGATCCGAAGAGATGGGGCACATCTCACCACGCGGTACCTCGGCGTAACCTCCGCTATGAAGGCATACGACCCCATCACCAGCGGTAGCGTCATCGGGGTGCCCTCAAAATAGACATACTTCCACGGCCCCATCGACCACACAACTTCATGGCGTCGACGTCGATTGTACGGTTGTCCCCGAAGATCCGAATTTGATTGACGGAGACAAACCTGGTCGACATCGGGGACGTCCTTGACAGTGCGAGCCGATCACACTCAATCATATCCCAGTGCAGGCTGCCAGGCATCGTCGGTAAGTTGCCCAACATCGACATTGTCGACCGGAGGCGTCGCTCGCTGCAAACACAAAGAGGAAGGCTAAGCATTGTTGTAGGTTTGTTTAATTAATTACAAAACCGGCCCGGAATTTTTTCAAATCGCAGAATGGTCCGTACATTTTGTATAATTACAGAAAGCGACCTAAAACTTGCAGGTTGCATATTTTTGCCCCTGTGAAGTGTGAAGTACAAACACATCCCCTAAGATGATGTGTAAACCTAAATTATATCAACCCTCGAAGTGGTTGAATTAATCGAACAAATTTCAACCCCCGAAGTGGTTGAATCAATTGAATGAAAATCATCCCCGAAGTGATGAAACGATAAATCTCATCCCCGCAGAGATGATCGAGACGATAAATTTCATCCCTGTAGTGATGAAATTATATTTTTATTATTTATGTTTATTTATTTTATATATATGTTATTTAATTTAATTTATTTAAATTATATTTGTTTAATCTTCATCTCCCGAAGTAGATGAACAAACCATCTCTTGAAGTAGATGTGAATGATTGAAAATCATCCCCGCTGAGATGATTTAGCCGATAAATTTCATCCCCGTAGTGATGAAATTATTTTTATTATTTATGTTTTTAAATTTATATATATGTTATTTAATTTATTTAAATTATATTTGTTTAATATTCATCTCCCGAAGTAGATGAACGAACCATCACATCTCCCGAAGTAGATGAACCAATAAATGGTTTAATATCATCCCCGTAGCGATGAACGATAAATCAATCTCATCCCCGAAGTGATGAATAATCGATAAAACCTTATCTCCCAAAGCAGATTAACATCTCATCTCCCGAAGTAGATGAACGGACCATCTCCTGAAGTAGATGTGAACGATTGAAAATCACCCCCGTAGTGATGAACTTATTTATTTATTTCAGTTTTATTATTTATTTCAATTTGTATTTTTTTTGTCTCCAGAAGTAGACAAACATTATCTCCCAAAGTAGATATAAATTGTTAAATTTGCATATCATCCCAAAAGTGATAGTTTATCTCCTGAAGTAGATAAAGTAAACACAACTTATATATTACATCTCTTGAAGAAGATGAAATTCTTATTTATCTCCTGAAGAAGATATAAAATTTAAATTCTTATTTATCTCCTGAAGAAGATAAAATATTTTAGGTTATATATCATGATGAAATTCATCTCCTGTAGTAGATGGTTTCGATCTCCAACAGTCTCCGGAAGTAGACGAAATGTATTTGTAGGGATGTTTAATTGTTTGTCACCAGAAGTTGACAATATGCTAATTTTATTTCATTTATTTATGTTTTTATAGTTTTATTACATGTATCAACTATTTATTTATTTATTTATTTATCATTATCTCTCGAAATAAATAAATTCATCCCTTGAAGAGGATGAACAAATTGTGCTCATAAATCGTTCCTACAGTAACGATAATAATCTCCTGAAGAGATATATGAAAAGAAAATTCATAAAATGTCTCTCTCTCATCAACACAAATTTGTCTATTAAGTGACAATATTCATTTCCTGAAGTAAATGAATGATAAGAGATATATTGTATATCCTCCTAAAGATTATTTAAAAATCATACCCAGAAGTGTATGCGTTTTATTTTAAAGTTGTACAAATACCCAGAAGTGTAGAAATTAAAGTGAATAAGTTGTCTTCTCCCTGAAGTGAGTAATAATCGATCATACCGTTTCTTAAAGTATATGGTCAAAGTTTACGGATAACTTACTATATTTTGGAATGCAACTTATTATCTTTTGGAGTACGTGAATTATACATAATAGAGACTAATTGTCACTCGAAGTTGACAAATGAGCCATCTTATGAATAAAATCATTTCTTGAAGAAAATGATAAATTGAAAAGTTTCTCCATGACTACACCTGAAGTGGACAAATACAAATTTCTTTTATTTCTTTTATTTGTTTTTTTATTCATTGCTTTATATTGAATACAATTATTATGATTTTTCTTATTGTAATTCAAAGCTCAAAGTGTTTCCCGAAGAAACAACTTATCATGAGTGTCTAATACGAAGTTTTGTTTGGCAAATGGACAATTTGGGAGGAAGGATTATCATACTCTAGTAGATTATGATGATTTTTAACATCGATATAAGAGCCCGAAGACTCTAAATATAATGGTTAAATAATCAAACAAATTGTGAGATTAGTCATCTCCATAAGAGAGCCCGGAGACTCTATTGATGGATTTTTATTAACTCCCGAAGAGTAAAGAATCTGATGAACTCTAGAAGAGTAAAGGACTTTTCAAACTCCAGAAGAGTATATGATCTTAATTTTATCATTTGTACTCTTGAAGAAGTACATGGAATGTGGGTTATGAAATATTCAGAAACTATTTTTATTTGGTCGGTAAAACCAATTGAAGTAACACATAACACGATCCGGTTAAGAAGGCCACTTCCTGACTATCCTCTAATCATTGCCAGAAGCATGCCCCTTAGGTAGAGGGTGTGAAAGAGGTTATGGTTAAGCGCTTGACCAAAGTTATTGTTGTGGATTATAGCTTGGTAGTTGTTATACGGTTAATTCTAATGTCCTGAAGAACATTATGAATAATGGTTTGTTTAATAAATACACATAGTTGGATGATAGACTCATACCTGTAGTATGACACCAACGAAAGTTCTGAAAATACCCATTTAATAGCATCTAAATAAAATGAATGGATCACCATATAATTTCAATGGGTTAATTGTGAGTCTATGTAGTGTCACACAATTTAGAGACTTGAAGTTTTCGCAACCAACCATGAATGGAAAAACCAAGATGAATACCATATAGCTCCAGAAGAGCATTGATCTTGTTACCTGAAGTAACAATGACACATATGTATGAATTGATATGGTATTGAACACCAATATCTCATATGACTAGTCAGAAGCAAGTCTTACAGAAATGAGAATGTATATATATGGTTTATTTAACACTCCTCTATCCCATTGAAACTTATCACTAACCAGAAGTTAGTTAATGATAAAATATTTTTTCTTTGTGGCTTCCGGTCACTCATGTGAATCGATGATGTGCGGGATCACTAAAATTCACATAGACACCCACTAAAAAGGACCAGAAGATCCTAGGGCCTGAAGATCCTTTATAAGGGTGACCGAACATATATGGTCTATGATCTTGGCAAATCAATAACAAGACCGTATTCTAAATTCAAAGTAAATGCAAAGTGTCTCATGTCTCTTGAATGGATTCAACGAGATAGCTACAGAACACCATCATATAGACCAGTGTAATTCCAAGATTATAGATGCCTCAACACTTTGGTCATATGAAACATAAGGTAGAGAATGTTATCAAAAACATTGTTGAGCATAAGGTAGCTCATGACGACCCAGAAGAGTCGTTAGTCAAATGGGCCCATGCAAGTTAGTTTGCATTTCGAATTTGACACAATAACATCTCTCTAATTATCTCCAGAAGAGAGCATGTCATTCAAAAGGTTTTGAATAAGCAGCATATGTTCCGAGACGTACCTCCTCCAAATGAATTACAATGAGACCACAAAGAAGTTGGATGATACATGGGGTTTGAGTCCCTATTGATATCAAATACCTAGAGCTTTATAATGGTGATCAAATGTAACGGCCCAGATTATAAAACCCGGGTTACGTTTAGAGGGAAAATTATCCCTCTGCCAGATCTTAGCAATCCAAGTACGAGATGTTTATTTATTCTCTTCAAGTTATTATCCTGTCCTAATTCAACTAGTCAAAGCTCAAAAGAGGCAAAACGAGTTTAAATCAGTATAAATATACATTGCTTCTAATTGTCCAACTAAACTAAAACATTGATAAAGTCAAGGTTGTACGAAATCTTCTTAACACTCGTCCTATGAGAAAACCCCGTCATAGAAGCAATCAGCAAGCAAAAAGGAGCGGGTACCTGAAACTATCCACGAAGTCAGGCCAAGAGACGCATGCGGGCCCTAAAGACCTCGCTGAGGACATATAGTACGCCTATACCTAAAATAAAGGATGTTCTAGTGCAGTACGAAATTTAAATCACACAAGCATGCTGACAGTTTATATATATGCAGAAAATAATTAAATGGATCCACACAGAATGCCAAGTGGCATATCCCCAATCTCCCAATCTGTGCCCACTCCGGGGTCATACATGTCCGTACCTAACTCCGAGGTAGGACGCCCGGTCGGTGCCGCAGCCATCATATGTCCGTACCCAACTCCGAGGTAGGACGCTCGGTCACCGCCGCAGCCATATCATAATATAAGACTCGATTGGGACCAAAACGATATGAAACACGAATGCCCCAATGACCCTAGCAACGACTCTAAGGACTCACATATAACGGTCGTTCTCTTTTCAAACGCATAAAGAATAGGGATGCTCATTCATAGGTGCAAGTCCTAAGCATGATACTACATGGCATGCTTTATGCATATGCAACACCTACATACTATATGACACATCAGACATGAGGTCCTGGTTACTGAGTAAGCTCCCGTAGGAAACTTACCTGGAGTCTTCACATCCAATTAGCCAGCCAACAAGCCACTCAGAGAGTCATCCATCAGCAAATAAGCCACTCAAAGAGTCATCCAATCACACTAGCAAATAATAAGCAAGGAAATAGCTCATCAACACATGTTTGATCAACACACAAGCAGGCCTCAAGTCATCGCATGACTAAATCATATTTTATTCAAGTAATCCCGTATTCTCAACATGACTATCATTCTCAATTAACCTTGTTCACATCAAGTATGGAACTTAGTTCAAAGTCTTTACCAAGATCCTCACTCAAACATCTTACTTCAGATCAAGCTCAGGTTTTGCTTAACAATTGCTCAAGTAATTCATAATTTATCAAATCCTCAAATACTTAACCAAAATCATAAGTTCTCAACACCAAGGATCAACAAGTCTTATTTATCAAAACTCGCATAACAATTCATGCTTGATAAGTAACCAAGTTAAGTTGGTATTTCAAGAATTCATTTATAATCTCAACTATAAGAACTACTCAACAACAAAGCACTACAATCAAGCTTAAGGCACACGAGCATAATAATTTGTAAAAAAACCTCTTTTATATAGCCTTACTATCTAAATTCATAATTCAATAGCTCGACAACAAGCATAACAAGTTCTCAAGATTTTTCTTTTATATATAATCTTATACACTTGATCATATCTTAACTACTCGTATCTTACTAATCAAGAACATTAATCATATGACATTCAAATAAAACACTCACACTTAAAAGTATGTCTTTATAAGAAGAATCCTATCTCATTTTCCATTATACACTTTGCTAAGTAATCCAAAGAGTACCCAAGCTGGTTATCCTATTTATAGATTTTCTAAGTAACAAATCACAATTTAACAAGATCATGCTATATCAACTTTATTTAACTAAATCAACCTACTTAACAAGATCAAAAGCATATTTACACATGTCTTGATCTAGTACTCCAATTTACTTATCAAGACAAGCTATTAATTCGTACCTCAGGTAGCCCTTATTCTAGGTCGGTTTATACCTCAAAATAACTTAGTCAGATTTAATTACAATCAAGTTAAAGTAATTTTTAACTCACAACAAATTCTATAACCTAGCTAGAAGTTCCTTATACCACCAACATTAAGTCAGCCTTTTATATCTTCTCAACACGTAGTCAAGTTTATCTAACGAGCACATCGAGTAAGTGATTCTACTAATCGACCCTCTAGGTGACAAGTCAATCTGTTTTACCAAACCACATCATATAATCTTACCTCTTCTATATTTAGGATCATAACTTATGAATCGTCACAATTTAATTTACAATCATAAGTTAAATTCTTATTATAAATAAGACTAAATATTTGTCACAATAAACACTTTATCAATATAACTTAAAGGGTTAAACTTTAGCCAAATATTTAGTCAATCAACAACATCACTTCCTAGAATGCTAGAATATAAGGGACAATTTAGCTTAAATTTAGTGCTAATTACGGTCCAAATTCTCAATTCTTACTTGTTTAGTTTATTCCCCGGTTTGATCAATAAAACATGTCAAACTAACTACTATGATATTAATAGCAAGTAAATAAATTAGACCAAACCAACGCAAGCAGTAACAAGCCAAACATAGCCCATCAATCCATATGGAATCATCTTAAGTTAAAGCCAACTTGTCCACAGGTTGTTTTAGAGTCAAAATCAAGCCAAGAGGGACCCAAAGAGAAATACCCAGATCCCGTAGAGGTCGAGGGTTCGGATCACAGTTCAGACCGGTTCAAGGCTCGTCAGTGTCGGGTCTTTCCGTTCAGGGAAGAAGGTTGCTGAACGGAAAGAGGTGGTCAAAGGCGATTGACCTCGGCGTCGGTGTTCGGGGCGGCACGGGTCCTCCGACATTGCTAGGTTCGATGCTGGCAGGCCACCTCGCTCAGCTCCTCATCTGAGACAGAAAGAGAGTGGATAAAGGGGAACTGGGAGAGGATAGATGTCGACTCCGGAGAGCTCGCAATGGCTCCGTCGAGAGGGAGAGATGAGAGGACGGGAGCCATGGGAGAGCAAGATCGACAGAGATAGAGAGGGCGGTGTCGACTTTATGGGGGCTATGATTTCGCCATCGACGCGAGCTTCAGGTCCATCCAGCTCAAGCGACACGAGGCCAGATGGGGTGGCGCACGACTTCGACCTCCGGTGGCGCAAGTGTGACGATGAGCGAGAGAAAGATGTCGAGGGCAGAGAGTAAGGAGGAGGAAGAAGCTGTCATAGACGACGGCGAGCTTGAGGACATGAGGAGGATGGGCGGAGGTTGAAGGAGGAGGCAAGGGGCGGCCATGGAAACGGAGCTTGAAAGCTCGGGTTTGAGTGAGCAGGAGGAGCAGGTAGCTCAGATCCAAAATGATGAAGGTGAACAGGGGCCGCTGAGCTTGGAGAAAGAAGGAGATGAGTGATTTTATATGGGTTCAATTAGGGTTACACTTAATTATGAGAAATTACAAATTCAGTCCGCTATTTCCATTTTATAAAATTCTAACATAAAATAAATAACAATATTGAGCCCACAAATTCTATATAATTTACAAATGTCATAAAATTGTCACAATTATCTCAATATGTTCAACAATATTCAATTATGTGCCGGAATTTGTTCTAAATAAAACAAAAATTCATTTTGATCGAGGATGGAGTTTTTTTTTTTGGGAACCTCGTAAATTTAATATTGAGGTTAAATTATAATTCATAAAAATAATATTTTGAAAATTTTGGGTCTTTACATCAAATGCTCGGTATTTAGGGGGAGAGGAAATGAGACAATTAAGAAAGAGATTGCACGGAAGCAACTTCTCTATCATTTCATATCCGCGGATAAACACAAGTGAACCAGAAGTTCAATAAATGAAATGATTATAAGGTTTAGCAAATATGCCATTGCAAGCATTTACTAAAGGCCAAGAAAGTGACAAAGTCACAGATACTAGCTCATTTGGAAGTTTCAGAAGTAACTCCAACTCAATGAATATCAAGTGATCCTCAAGTACACCAGAAGTGTTGGAGATCGCTAGGCTTTTTGTATATGATTCCCCAGAAGTGGAAAGAGCCTATGAGAATATGATGATCATCAAACAAATGCCTGTCGACATCGAAATGATAGTAAAGAGCTAGAAAAAGGAAATTCATGCAAGAATGAGTTCTTTAAGCATGATGGCATCGGACCTGTAGTTCCAACGCCGAAAAGTGTAACATCATTTGGTTTTAAGTGAGTGTTTGTACAAAATAAAATATAAAGCCAAGTTGATTGCACAAAAACCTATCAAAGGTTATATGGAGAATGTATTCACCAGAAGTGAATATAATTTTGGATCTAAATGTAAATGACGGAGTTTCACTTGCATACACATATAAATGAAAAAGATCGATTGAAAATGCCTGAAGCATTAAGGTCAAAGCTCCGTCACATACAATTGATTAAAGATCCTTATAAGAGTACCAGAAGTACCTATAATTGCAAAAATGTTGACATTGCATTCGGTCCCGAAGTACCATACAATGTTGTACTCTTTTCCTTGATCTTGGTTTTTATCCCATTGGGTTTTTCCAAGTTAAGGTTTTTAACGAGGAAACTTAGGCACCATTTAATACACTAGATCCCCCATGATCAAATGGCACATTGGGTCCTGAAGTACCTTATGTTTGTGCATTGAAAGTTGCTCAACACTAGTAAATGAAAGTCAAGCATTCGAAGTCAATTGTAATGTATGAAGACATCTCAACTTATACACGTCAAAGAAAATGTTGAGACTCGGCTATACAGCTCATACAGTCAGCATCATCAAGAAGTTCAAAGAGCTTACCCGAATGAGAAAACTACAAGAAGGGTGTTGAATTCAGGGGGAGTATATACGCATTGCACTCTTTTTCCCTTCGATCAGGTTTTGTCCCACTGGGTTTTCCTGACAAGGTTTTTAACGAGGCAGTATCACCAAAGCGTATCACATGTCATTTGTAATTTTCCTTGTTCCTAGTTTTGGTCCCATTGGGTTTTCTAGGCGAGGTTTTTAATATGACAGTTTTGTAATATTTAGGGATGTTTATCCAAGGGGGAGTGTTATAATATTATTATATTGGGATGGATAAACACTAGTAAACCCTAGTTCCCTATGTAAACTCCTATATAAAGCGTCCTGAAGACCCCCAATAATACACCAATTCCTCCTCTCTTCTCTCTACATCCCTTCTCTTATCTTGGGTTTATCACATTTTAGTAGTTTTTTTAAAAAAACAATGAGATTAATTCAAAACATAAAATTAATCCTAAGGAAACATAAAATTAATATTATCAATCTATATCTATATATATCTGTATATATTACTTTAATTGTTTTCTCAACCAATGGGTTTAATATCTAACTATTAAAAGAGAAGTATTTTTTATGAGGTGTCACTCTCTACTTAAAAGTAGGTTATTCAATCAATTTTTTTTAAAAAAATCAATTAATCCATTATCTTAGCCTAAATTATAATTTTAGTAGTTTTTTAAAAAAACAATGAGATTAATTCAAAACATGAAATTAATAATAAGAAAACATAAAATTAATATTATCAATATATATCTATATATTACTTTAATTTTTTTCTCAGCCAATGGGTTTAATTAATACATTTAATTATCTAAACTTTTACTATTATTTTATAACATTAATCTAACATATTACTAAAATTTTATTTATAAAAAATGCGCCATGGCGCGGGATCATACTAGTTAATAATACTAATTCTGCTAGCATTTTGCTGACGTGTCACGCCCACAATTAAACTTGAATTTTTTATTCAAATGGTATTTTCTTATTGGTCAATATTATTGCTGAAATTTTAAAATACACGTTTCCTATTTTAAACATATTTGTTTCCTATTTTCATACTAATCAAAAGTTTCTTTTCTTATTAATCGATATTATTAAGGGAAGTTTTAATATTTGTTTCCAATATTATATTTATCAGTCATATTAAGAATGGCTAGATATTTAATTCAAATGTCAAAATAAAAATTAATATAAAAATAAATGATTCTCAAAATCATATTTCTTTTCAAAATTTACATATTATATGGTATAGACATCTTTTTTTTCGAAAATTTTAAATATTTTTGGAGATAGAAGCAAAACATCATTAATTTTAAAAGAGATTATTTTTGCACATGTTATCCTTCAAAAATTGCAGAAAAAATAATTGTCAAAAATGAATATTTTAAATCTATACTGACTCTACACATTCTATATGACAACTATCTAAATTTTTAACCTAAGATTTTTTTCATATAGAAATTATATTTATTCTAAACATCTTAAAAGACTATTGGGAATACAAAAAAAAAGAACATTTTAAGATCTACATACAAAAATTGAAGAATTTTTAGAAAAGCAAATGTGAAATTTGAATAAATAAATAAACACTCTTTTATGATTAATTTTTAGGTGTTTGCTTCAAATATTGAAGGAAAAATAATCCAAAATGACATTTTACATCTACATTTATTTTATACAACCTAGAAGGCCCTTATTATAATTTCGATATTTTAAGGCTTGCAAAAGTTTTTTTTATGAAGTTAGGAAAAATAATCTATTTGTGAATATTCGATTTCAATTTAATTATAAAAATCAATTAGAGCCAAAAAAAAGTTTTTTTTCTTACAATTTACTTATTTAGACATCTTAAATGACTATCGAAAAATAAATAATATTTTAAGACTTACAAGCATTACTAATGCTTATTTTACATCTTGGATGAGACTTCTTAGATCACTTTTCTACCTTTTAGGATCTTTTTTTTACCATCTTACCTTTATTTTCACTATTTATTTTCCTCTCTTTCTAGCCATCTTTCTAATGAAAATAATGAATAAGTTACGTATATCTACATAACTTCAAAAGTATCCGCACAATCATGTGCTAATCTTTGTATGAGAGCTTATATTTTCCTTTTTAGATTTATCCTAATGATAATAATTATATATTTATTTCAATTATATTAGGTGGTGTGTTTGAGTATTATTACTAATTAACTTATTAAATTATTTTAAAATTTTGTATTGTATCTATTTCCAACTAATTTATAAATTATAAAAAAAATATTTTATACATATTTTTGTTGTAAACAAGCATATATTAATATAGTATTATATAGATATATAAAATGATGTTCAAATTAAAATGGATCAAACTCCCGTGCCTTGAAGGCACGGGTATTACACTAGTTTTAGCTATTTACATATCTAGATTAACATTACTAGGGGTGGGCGCGGGACGGGACGGGATTGGGGTCGTCCCGCGTCCCGTCCCGCGTAATTTTTGCGGGACGGGACCGGGACGGGATTCACTATTTTTTTTTCAATCCCGCGCGGGCCTTGTCCCTCGCGGGACGGGACGGACCTTGTCCCTCAAATAAAAAATATTATAAAAAAATCTATAATTCCTATATATTTTACGGTTTTCAAAGGCGTAACATATATAAATTTATAATATACTATTTTTATATTTTACAATTAAAATATTTTACAATTTTCCTTATGTATACACATTAGATATATTATACATACAAATACAATTACATACAATATAAAAAAATATACAGTATATATATAGACACGTACTGTATATATACATACAAATACAATTACATGCACTATATATATAAGTGTACATATATATACACACAGTATGTATACAAGCGCAGTATGTTTGCAAGTGTATAAATACAGTATGTCTGTATGTATATAAGTGTGTATATATAGAAAGTATACAATAATAATAATAATAATAATAATAATAATAATAATAATAATAATAATAATAATAATAATAATAATAATAATAATAATAATAATAATAATAATAATAATAATAATATGCGGGACGGGACGGGATTTACGGGATAAGAAATCCTCGTCCCGCATAATTTTTGCGGGACGGAACCGGGACGGGATTCATTATTTTTTTTTACAAATCCCACCGGGATCGGGACGGGACCGGAACGGGACCGGGACGAGCCCGGGATTTGCGGGATTTGTGCCCACCCAACATTACTGAAATTGAATTGCTCAAACTTCTGAACTTGCTATCTGATTTTGCTATTTAGTTGCAAAATATTTTATTCTTGTTATGTTTTGAATTGCTAAAAGTTTTTCAATTCAATATAAGTTCATATAATGAAGCTTGAGGAGGAAGTGAATCTTCTCAAGAATCTATCTCACCCAAACGTAGTTGTCAATACTATGTATATTACAAAATTGTTGCTGATCAATTGCTTAGTGTCTAATTTGGAACTTTGTTGGCAGAGATATTTGGGCACGGCTAAAGATTCGGAGGCTTTGAACATCTTGTTATAATTTGTTCCATGTAAGTGTTTATTCTTAGCTATGCCTCTTAATAATGTTATAATAGTTCATGACATTAATTGATGAATGATGATGTTCTTTGTTGGGTTTTAATTTTCTTACCAAAAATTATTAGGCTCTAAGAATGTATACCAAACAACTGCTATTAGAATTGGAGTACCTGCACAATAACGGAATCATGCATTCTTTGTACCATCTATATAAACTCTTAATTTAGAAGAGTTTAGGACGATGTGTCAATCTTAGAGGCATTTTAGGAGTCTTGACCAATCATATTTTTTTTTTGCCATTTTTCTTTGATTTTCTTTAATTCTCATTTTTTTCTTCTTTTTCCTTTAATTCTCTTTTTTTTATTTAATTTAATTAACTATCTATATCTATATAAACTCTTAATTTAGAAGAGTTTAGGATGATGTGTCAATCTTAGAGGCATTTTAGGAGTCTTGACCAATCATATTTTTTTTTTGACATTTTTCTTTGATTTTCTTTAATTCTCATTTTTTTCTTCTTTTTCCTTTAATTCTCTTTTTTTTTATTTAATTTAATTAACTATCTATATCTATATAAACTCTTAATTTAGAAGAGTTTAGGATGATGTGTCAATCTTAGAGGCATTTTAGGAGTCTTGACCAATCATATTTTTTTTTTGCCATTTTTCTTTGATTTTCTTTAATTCTCATTTTTTTCTTCTTTTTCCTTTAATTCTCTTTTTTTTTATTTAATTTAATTAACTATTGGGCTTAATTCAAAACATTGAATTCAATCTAATATAACTATTGGGCTTAATTCAAATTTATTTACTAACTATTGCGCTTAATTCAAAATATTGAATATAACTATTGATTATGACACATCACATTTAAACAATGTTATAATTGGTATTATTATTACTGAATAATTTAAAATATCTATATTTATGTATTATACTTTACATAAGATTTTTAAAGAATAATTTTCTGAGATAATTATAAGATACATTTATTGTAAAGTTTTTTATGATTTTATCTTAAAATTTATTAATATTTTATATTATTTTTATATATACTATTTTAGTTTTTAAAAAAACGCGCCATGGCGCGGGAATCGTACTAGTTAACCATTAAAGATGTTACCTTTTAGGGGGCAAATATCCTTGTTGTTAACAAAAGATGCATAAAAATTGTGAAGGTGCTATGTTTTCATCATTGCCTTGGATTGAGTTGCTATATGATATTGGCAAGAGAAGAGAGAATTTTATTGTTTGTCGATTGATCCTCAAGAAACACCGATTGAATATTTTAGATTTTATTCTTCCCTTGGATAGGTATTATTAAAGATTTTGTGATGAAATAGGTGTAAGGGCTGGGATAGTGTCAGTATCCTGTGAAATAACGTGATGGATAACGTTAGTATCTATGTGCTTGCTAAAAAAGTGACTCTATAGTCCGTTCCTTTTGTTTTCTGGTTTATATGAGAAAAGAGCCTTAATATAGAAATTATATAAATTATACCCGAATTTGTAGAAATTATATAAATTATCACTGTTCTATATTAGTACAAAAAAACTGCTTAACTTGAACAAAGTAAAAAAAACTTATTCAAACAGGTTTCAAATCAATGAGGTTGCCCTAAGAGAAGGTCCGCCTCTATGAAAGTCTGAGCACACTTTCTACTTGAAATGGGTTATTCACTCCTTCCGCATCACCAACTGTGGTGTCCATGATACCACCCATGTCCGAATTCCCCTCCCCTACATATTAAAATAACAGTTTAATTGCTCATGTACGTCGTACTAAGAGTACATGCTTGTTTTCCCACAGATCCACACCCACACGTGCTACTCCCACTCCAATGATATCATCCACTCCATCATAGACATGGACACTAATGTGATCACCATTGAGAACGTCCGATCCGACGAGAAGCTCCTCTCCGTCTTCTACGAGGGAGTCAAGTGCAGTGCAGGAATCGGCCCTGGTACGTGTCTACGACATCCACCCCATAAGGATGCCCTCCACCGAGGAGATCGATGACTGCGTCAAGAAGTTGGTTGCTGTCCTTGAGACCAACATCTTGTTGGTTACCTATGTACTAACCAAATTGTCATAATAGGACTGCACCAACAAGCACCCTTCAGGCTGTGTCTACAAGCGGGAAAGTTGTTGGACCAGGCTTAAATTTCAAATCCGAAGAAACTTCATGATAACATTCAAACTTCCTTAGGTTCTTGGGATAATGCACAACTCAACCAAGAGGTATGCTTGAATAGTGTCACATCATAAGATAATTTTTAGTTGGCTTCAAAATTTTCTATTCATTAACAATTGGTTTATATTACTCATGTGAGTTTGATACACAATATGTTCTTTTTCCATGTCATTTAGATGATGATCAATTCAAAGTCCAGATTATTTAAACTGCATTACTCCACATCTCCACTATAAGCATGACAACAGTTTAATCATTGTCGTGCTTTTTTCCTGTCCCACATTTACCATCACTCTTGAAGGTCATATCAGTACCAGCACCAAGTTAACTTACCATCCTTTTAACATGTTAGAATAAGTTTGGTTGATTTCAATGTAATTCACCACCACCTGCATTAGTTTCCCTTATCCATTTCTGTCGAATTCAACTTGATTGAGGTGAGAGGTCTCTTTGTTTGTCTCTTTTTTGCTTCCATCTGCCTGAATTTGAGCACTTGTCTTATTTTTGTTTCATTTTTAAAGATTTATTACATTATTTCTTCCCAATTTCGGTAGCTCTTTCGTCTTGGTTGAGTTGAGTTCTGTATTGTGTTGGTTTTTATGAACAAGTGCATTATCTTTTTGTACCTAAGATACTTGGTTCTTTTTTCTATAATTGTATTTCTCTCTCCTTGCTTCTTAGTTGCACTGTCTGGTTCTCATTTACATTTTTAGGGAATTTTTGTCCTCTAATGGATGCCATACTCTCACCTTTGGCCAAACAACAGGTGGTTTCTAGGAACTAGTAGCTTTATCTCTGTTATGCTAAATGCTACTTAGGGTTTTGAGAGTAATTGGTTTGATCTGGTCGAGGAGTTGTACACTTGTTCAAAGTATTAGCAGTTTAAGAATAGGCAGGCTGGTAAATAGAACGGTGGATTTGTTTGCAGTTATACTGCATTTATTCTCTTAATTTAACATTCGACTTTAATGGTTTATGGGGCTCAGGTTTGTATTGAATGACTACACTTAAAAATCATTTTCAGATGTGTAACATTTAAAGCTGAAATTTATAAATGTAAATGGGGCTAAACTAACCATTTGAAAGTTGCATTTGCAAACTCAAGTAGCTGTACCAAGCTTAGCAAATTGCTTAGCGAATCTCTCTCTCTCTCTCTCTCAACCATGAGCTTCCCGGGTATTGTGAAGGAAGACGATCTGTTTTCTTCTGTGTCTATCTTAATTGAGTGTTAATGTTTGCTTAAATCATTTTGTTACTTGAATTGAGTACATAGAATGGAATCCATTATGAGTTGTTGATGATTTGTTTAAAGGCATGTTTCTGATTGATTTTTTTTGGTATTTGGATTACAGTGGATTGTTTGGTGTATTGATGAAGATTTTGTTGGACATAAAGGCGATACGACTTGACATACTATTGAGACTGAGGATGTTGATATCAGAAAGAGTGGCAATGTCAGTGTGGGTTAGGAGTATCTTCATAGGATATCCAATGCACTTGCGGAAATACTATTGTCCATGTCGCTTCAGATTTGTTGCCTCCCTTTTTGTCTGCTCCTGAGTGGCAAAAGCATCATGCCGTATTAACTGCAGTTGCCTAGAATGTTGAAGGATGCGCTAAGGTACACTCCCTTTGATGTTGCTATGATTTATTTAAATAGGGTTTGATGCAGTGTGTGGTTATTTGTAGAAATCTATTGGATTACAATATTTGTTATGGGATGACGATGAGAACATGATAGCTGTTATGCCTAACTTGCCTTAGTTTCAAATTTGAGTAGTCAAATATCTATTCATAATTTGAATCACTCCTATTGTGGTGCAGGTAATTTTAAAACATTTGGAGCAAGTAGTGAATGTGGTATTGAGTTGCTTTCAAGATCACCATCCAAAAGTTAGATGGCCAGGTCTGAATGCAATTGCGCATCTATTCACGGAGTTGGGCCCAGATTTGCAAGTTCAGTTTCACTAGCATGTCTTACCACTAGTAGGGGTGATATTCAAGCCGAGTAGCTCGAGCTCGGCTCGGAAAAAACTCGGCTCGAGCTCGTTCGAATTTACAAACGAGCCGAGTTCGAGCTTGCAAGGGAGCTCGTCACGAGCTCGAGCCGAGCTCGAGCTTGCTCGTTTTGCTCGTTTTAATATGCAATTACGTTTTTACCCTCAGATTTAATTTACCCTAGGTTTTATGCACGCAGTCGTCCCGACCATTGCTTATATCTGAAATCTCTCTCTCTCTCGGGTCTGCTTATGCCTCACGCTCAGATCTCCGCTCTCACCTTGCTCTCTCTCAGATCTCTCGCAGTCTCATTCTGCTCTTCGCTCTCGCCCTGCTCTCTCTCATATCTCTCTCTTGCAGTCTCGTTCTGCTCTACTCTCTCGATCTGCTCTGCTCTCGGCGATTCGGCCATTGTCTCCACCTCCAGTCCATTGTCGTGCCCATTGTCGCCGCCTCGTCCAATACATGTCGCCGCCTCGTCCAATACATGTCGCCGCCTCTCAGATCTGGACCACCATTGTCGAACCTCGTCTCAGATCTGCTCTCGGCCTGCCATTGTCGACCCTCGTCTCAGATCTGCTCTGGGTTTGCTATTGTTGACCCTTGTCCCAGATCTGCTTTCGGCCTGCTTGCTCTCTCGACTCTCTCTCAGATCTCACTGTAGGTGCTCCGTCTTCAGTGTTATCATTCAATTTCACTCTGTGTATTCGCCCTGCTCTCTCTTAGATTCATCTATTAGTCTATTTCTCAGCCATAAATTTCAGCTTTCAGTTGTTTGTTGAAATGTTTACAATTTCAGCTTTCACTCTTTGTGTACTAGAGGTTGTAATTGGGTGACCGTCATTTTTCCACACTGTATATATATTGACTCTGACCAAGTCGTCCGAGTGTGGGGTGCTCTTTAATTAAGCTTTAGTCATCTTTAATCATAGATTCATCTATGAGAATGTGTAGAAAGATCACCTTTACAGTGGATTAATGGAATGGGTTAGTGAAATTAATTGTTCGGGAATGGATTACATTGGATTAGTGAAATTAATTGTTATGGAAATGAAAATGTTTACCAGTTCATTTCAGTTTGAAAAAAAAAGAGCTCACGAGCTCAAATATCGTGCAAATTATAACTGAGCAAACGAGCTCACAAGCTCGAGCTCGAGCTCGGCTCGAGAATAAGCGAGCTCGCGAGCTCGAGCTCGAGTACCGTTTGCAGCTCGCGAGCCGAGCTCGAGCACCTGTTTAGGCTCGTTTTCATATGGAGCTCGAGCTCGAGTTCGGCTCGTTTGTAAACGAGCCGAGCTTGAACACTAGCTACTCGAGCTCGTTTGCTCATATATCAGCTGGTAAGTTACCAGCTCTTGCTGGAGCTATGGATGATTTCCAAAACCCCATAGTACAGGTGAGTGCATTGCTATATTTCTTTTTTCTTGATTTGGTATAGTTTCCATATAAGAGAACTGGTTGTTGGCTAATACCAAACCTATACTCAGGTAAATTAATACCAATGTAAATTCTCTTCATTCGACACTTCAAATTGAGATTTATGTCTTCAAATTAATTTTAGTAGGAATCGGTTATCAAGGGCATATCTTCCATGTACAAGAAGAACATCATCGCGGATCCTTTTGGCAATCAAAAGTGAATGCCTAGAGGATTAGTAAAAGGAAGAAGAAAGAAAAGATCTTTACCGAGCTATCAATCTCTGGTAATAGGGTGTTTTGTTTCAAGTCAGTTTGTATTTTATTAATTCTGTGGGAGGTTGAAGAGATTTATTGTAACAAGTATCTTTATTTCACTCTTAGGTTGTGTTCAGATCCTAGAAATGTTTCTGAAAAGGGCTTCATTTCATCAAAATTCAAACTTGGTTTTGTTTGATAATGCAGAAGAATCTTATGAAATATTCTACCAAGGACCAAGCAACCTTCTAGCCCTGTTGATCATGCATCTTCAAGAAGAACCTCATGAACATGTGAGCAAGCCACTTGTTGACCCTGTTGAGTGACGTACATATTTGTACCTCTTTTTATTGCATCTTTTGACTTCATATTTCATTTGATTTCCAAAGAAAAGTTTTAAAAGAATATAAACTTGTGTGAGAATGGGATAAAGTACAAGAAATAGAGTCTGCACAAGTTTTTGAGCTGACCATGCAGGAATTCGAGCGAAATCGGAGTTAAAATGGAAAACCAAGGAGAGCAGAAGAGAGGTCGATATCGACCTTACAACGTCGACATCGACTACAATAGATCGACACAGAACTGAGTGTTGAGACAGACCATCACACAGCAGAGAAAATCCCTCGATATCGACCTTACATCATCGATATCGACCTCAACCCAGGAATCGAGTGGAGATGGACAAGTCGAGCAGAAACACAGACATCGATATCGACCTTACTGGTCGATATCGACCACATCTCGACAGAAGATAGATACGATTTCGAGATGCGGATTGGCAATTTTATCTTCAAGGAGGCATGAATTATCTTGTAACAATTGGATAGATGGTAGAGATTTATTTATCTTTACCTTTTAAGTTTTATCAAGTTAGTAGAATTTTATAGAGTTCATAGTTTAGATAGAAGTTATAATCCTTGGCTAGCAAGGGTTAGTAGCCTATAAATGAAGCTCTAGGGGGCTGACATTCATCCATCCACACAGACACACAATCAGTAGTAATAGAGTTAGAGAGAAGTTTTAAGGTTTGGCGTTTGCGAAAGCCGACGTTGAGTTGTAAAGCTTCGGAGTTTAAAGTTTAATGCAAGTTTATTTCTTTCAATCAAAGATGAGTTCCATGATGAGGTGCGAGTAGTCCCCCAAAGCTCTTAGGGTCGGGGTGAGCCCGACGTTAGCCATGCGTGCTTAAGGTAAGTGTTAGATGTTGATATTGTTGTGTCTATATCATCTCCTACGATTCTATGTTTAGTCCTAATCGAAAGAAAAGGGATTCATGCTAACAACTTGAGTTATAAACATAAAATTGGTAGAGACAATTAGGGTTATTTGCAAAAGTAATCCTAAGAGTTGGTGTACAGCGAAAGCTTGTCCCTCGGGTGAAATAACGCAATTGTCCGTCTTATTTACCTTATCGCATGCATTGGTTAACATTGTGGTAAACCGTAATCCTAGGAGTTGCTTTTTATATAAGTTTATTCATCAAAACCCTGTTTTTTTATTTCTGTTCATCGCATTCTCATCCATTCTAAAGTCTTCTCCCTTTCTTTGCCGACAAAAGCTAACAACTTTGCAGGAGAAGACATCGATATCGACAACAGACATCGATATCGACCACTGAGATTCATCGACGGTTTTCTGAGTCGACGACGATCATCTCTGCTGAGTTACTGAACATCGATATCGACCCCTCAATGTCGATATCGACCACCTGTGTCGACTGGCAGTCTTCTGAGCCAGTCGATTTCGTCTGCTAATATCGATATCGACCTTTTCAGTCGATATCGACTGCTTGTTTTTGTCTCTACAGGTCTTCTGTTGTAGAAAGGATCAACAGCCGAGGTCGACATGGAGCACCAAGGTCGAAATCGAGGCTTCTGATCGAAGAAAGACATGAGATTTCCGACGCTACTAGGATCCCGCTGACCTGCCTCATCGTGGATCGATCCTGACTACCCTTTTACTACAACGGGAGGAAGTCTTGTAAATATTTGCATAGGCTAGGAGTCGGTTTACATATATTATATATATTTGTTTAAAAACTCGATTTCCTCCTATTAACAAATTGGCGCCGTTGCCGGGGAGGCAATCAATCGCGCCCTAGTAGTCTATCTCACGTTTTTATCTAGTTTGGCTTTGCAGGTGTATGCGACGCGCTGATCGCCCACCTGAATTCGAAGGAGTATATGACCCTGAACGCTATTTCCACCTAAGAGCCCAAGCTCAGAGAATCATGGCAGACACGCGAACCAGACGGAACTAATTGAGCAACTAAGGAAGCACGTTGAGGAATTAACAACTAGAGAGGCGGCACTTAACGAGCGTGTAGACAGGGAGGAGGAAGGTCGGAGGTAAATAGAAGCCCAAATCAATGCCCTCCCCCGGAATGCCAAGCAATATATGCACTCCGCGCTCACAGTGCCTGAATCGGTGATTCTTATCTCTGCCTCTAATTTCGAAATTAAACCTAACTTTCTTACTGAAATAAGAAGGCATAAATATGAAGGAAAACCTAATGAATGCCCTATGGCACATATATCAACCTTCTTAGACCTCTGTGATACTATTGCTGATGGACAGAGTCTTGAATATGTCCAACTAAAAGCTTTTCGTTGGTCCCTTACAGGAAAAGCATTGCAGTGGTTGAAGAGCTTAGCCCCAAGATCGCTCCGCACCTGGAATGAAGTCAAGGACGCGTTCCTCCACAAGTTCTTCCCTCCTTCTAAGATGGCGTTGATCTGACAGAAAATCAAAGCTTTCAAACAAAAGCCTGATGAGGCTCTAGCGACTGTTTGGGAAAGGTTTAAGGACCTACTACGATCATGGCCGACACATGGCCAACCACTGTACGTGATTCAAGAGATTATATACAATGCTCTTGATGCTGCAACCAAGGAGAGGATCAACACCTACACCTCCCATGACTACCTTGAACTCGCCCCACAAGAGGCTTGAGAGACCATAGAGAGGTTGGTGGAGTTCGATAACACATATGAGACTCCTGAGGCTTCCGACACATCATCATCGTCGAGGCCTGCCCCATCTATGTCATTATATGAACCCTCTAAGGTGATCGATCCAGACGTCAAGGAGCAATTTCATAGAGATCAACTTCGAAAGCTCCAAAAGCAAGTGAGGTTTCTTTCGGCGAACCAGGATTGCATCGAATGTGGATCGCAGCGACATACCACCGTTGAGTGCCCCCATGCTGAGCAAGTGCAACTAGCGGAGACTCATGAGGAAGCCAACTACATGAGGGGTCCCAATCGCCAATATTGGGGAGACCAAAGGTTCCAACAACCACAAAGGAACCAGGTTAACCCTAGGGACCCCCCACTCTATAGAGCTCCTAGGCACCCGGAGAGGGACCAACGGAAAGATGATCTACAACTTGTGTTGGATGAAATCAGGCGGAATCAGGCTAAGAATGATCAATCCAACAATACAATCCCTTCTCAACTCAATCACCTTACCACAAGGATTGGGGAGATGGATATTTGGAAAAAGAATGTAGAGACTCAACTGGGTCAATTGGCGGCACAAATCCCTAGACCGTCTGGAACGTTCCCTGGGCAACCCACTACAAATCCTAAGGGGCAATCCGGGACGGGCCATGTCGCAGTCATGCAATTATGGAGTGGCAACAAAGTACAAAAGCCACGAACGGAGTCAGAGAAAGCAGCAGATCCAGTCGATGTCGAGAGAGAGGTCGATATCGACCACCAGGTCGACCCACTGGTCAACGTTGATGCCACTGCAGAGCCCCTGGAGCCACAACAGAGGTCGACATCGACCATTCCAGTCGATATCGACCAGATCCCTGTAGACATCGATGTTCCGCAGGCCACTCCGACCACCATTTTGGCCCCTTCGCCAAAGAAGATGTTGCCATTCCCATCTAAAGCATTGGAGGACCCCACCAAAGGTAAGTTTAGGCGCTTTGTAAAGATTCTTCAAGGACTTAACATTACTATTCCTCTTACAGAAGCCCTAAGCGAGATGCCCACCTATGTTCGATTCCTGAAAGACATCCTTAGCAAGAAGCGGTCCATGACAGAGATCGCAGAGGAGCGCTCAAAGATGGACTTTCATGAGAAGAGAAGTGATCTAGGGAAGTTTGCAATCACCGTGGGACTTGGCCAACATCACTAAAAGTCCCTATGTGACCTAGGGGAAAGCGTAAGTCTTATGCCTATTTCGATTTGGCAAAAGGTGAATATTGGAGCACTTGAACCTGTGGATATGAAACTCTATATGGCTGACAACTCATTCGTAAGGCCCACATGTATAGTTGATGACGTTTCGATAAAGGTAGGTAAGTTCTTTGTGCCTACTGATTTCATTGTGTTGGAGATGCCTGAAGATCCTGTAGTGCCTATTATCCTTGGTAGGCCTTTCTTAGCTACTGCTGATGCCAATATCAATGTACATCGAAGATTACTAACGTTTACTATAGGGAACGAAGTGATAGAGTTCTCTTTCAATCCTGCCATGAGAGAAACAAAGCACCTGGAGCAAGTAGTCCTCTCTCCGGCTAAGGAGAAGCTTCGAAGGTTATTTTTGGCAAGGACGGAAACAACCAGCAGGATCGACATCGACTGGAGCCAGTCGAAATCGACTGAAAAGCTCAAAATCGACCATCTATCATCGATGTCGAGTAAGCCTAATGATGGCCAGGAGATTAAGTATGGGGTCACAAAGGTCGATATCGACCCCCACATGTCGGTATCGACCAATGCACTCGAAATCGACCCACCTTGGTCGAAATCGACCACCCCTCAGCCCGAAGATTTCTGTTTCGGGCCCGAACAGGTAAGCCCAGGTATGATTCCCAACCCTCCTTTGTCCCTTATTGATAAATCAATTAAGCCAATTATTGATAATTCAACTAATGAGAGGGTCAAAACTCCATGGTTTGCCTATATTGCTAAAGTTAGGTCAAGAAAGAGAAGGAAAGCGCCCAAAGAAGAACCTAACATCAAAGAAGCCTTGGTTGCCCAACTTAGCTACAACCAAAAGGACCTAGATGACCCAGCAGAATGCTCAAGCTCGAAGGGTCCCTACATAAAAGGCTCGTGAAGAATTGACGGAGAAGTCGGCATAGCGACTCAAATCTCTAGAGCATGTACATAACCTTTAAATTTTTCATAGATGGTTTTTAGGATTTGACTTTTGGCTTTTTAAACTTTTAAAACTGAGATAATTTGTGGCTTTATCTATAAATCTAACCAAGATTTCAGGTTATTAAGCAAAAGGAATGACGAAGAAGAAAAGAAGCTTCTGCAGAGGCAGTCGAAATCGACCAGGCTAGTCGAAATCGACCCCCAGGGTCAAGCCATCTCCTGGAGTCGACATCGAGGACTCAGGAGTATAAATTAGAGGTCGATATCGACCATAATCATCGATATCGACCTTCACCTTGCAGCCCTTGACTTCATTTTCTTCCTCGACTTCGACAGATACAGTCGAAATCGACCACTGACATAGATATCGACTCTTGACATCGACCAAATCTGAAATTGACCTGAATCTGCAGGCTGCGCCGTGAGTTTCTCTCTACCCTTGTTTTTCTTTTAATACAGTGAGGACACTGTATATTTGAAGTATGGGGTGGGGGAAAAACATGTCTTATGGTCATAACTTCGTTTTCTTCTTCGCATTGCATTCGTGTTTGAATTGTTGTTCTTAGTTTTGCTTTTATAGAATGTCAAAAAATCAAAAAAAAAAAATGTCAAAAATACAAAAAAATGCATATTTATCCTTAAGTTTATTTTTAAACCCTACTTAGATGTTCTATGATGAAAACTCAATAGCTGACTTGATCATGTAAATCCTATGGCATATTTGGATGGTTTAGCCTAAGTCCTTAAATTTTTTATGTAGATTGTGAACTTATGATGAAATTGAGCACATATGATCCTAGGCTAAAAAGCAAATCCAACAAAAATTGTCCTTGTGAGAATTTTGGCCTATAGGGAGAACATAAAAAATCCCTCCGCTTTCTTGAGTGAATTTATTCGTCCTATGCATCTCTTAATGTTGTGATATTTATTCAAAGCCAATACATAAATATGTCTATGTTTACGAGAATTAAATGATGGAGGCATCTTTTAAGCCATTTTTATCCTCTCTTTACCTACCCTGCATTATCTCTGCTTGAAGCCGGAAAATTAGCCTGAGCTTGAAATTGCAAACTCCACAAAATTATCCCAAGCCAAATTGAGCCTGACCCCCATTTGGGAATTGAGACTTAGATTGGCTGGACTAATGCCTTGTGGAAAGAAAAATGCATATTGTCCAGTTTTGAGCAAGGAAATTATGGGTTGGTGCATATTTACATCTTGTCATATTTTGTAAAGGGATTTTTGGCTCACCATATAAATGCACGTATTTTTTATTATTTTCTTCGAAAAAAATAAAAAAGAAAAAAGAAAGAGAGATATATGTATACATAGTGCATGAGCCAAATTCCTTAAGTCTTAAGTCCTTTATTTGTTTCATACAAGGGTAATATTTTTGAGAGACATATTAGAGTTTGAAAGAAGGGTTGATAGTATGGTTTACATCTTTTAGTGCATCTTTAGAGCATATTATGGAAAGATGAGTTGGGAAAGAGCATTATGGAGAATTGAGTTTGGAAAGTGCAACATTGAAGAGTTATGGTTTGGATATTGCAAGTGTTGGAGTTTAGGAGTCTTGATTCCCGCATTATATAAGCACCACATAGCTAAATAATTCCATACCTTTTATTCCTTACCAAGGCATATTACAACCCCGCCGAATGGAGTCTTCTTTGAAGTCTTCCATTGAGCGAAAGTCCTCCTGATGGTTCTTATTGCATTTTCATAATTGGTTGCGAAGTGGATTTTTATAAATTGTAATCTTTATAAGATTGTGTATGGAATTGAGTCGAGAGTTGATCTTCATAGCCTAAACACATGATAGTTGAGTGCAAACACATTATCCCTGTGAGGTTGGATCAAAAATTGCATATGCCTATGGATGGCCTAAATATGTGCTATGACGTTAAATTCACTTGCTTTGCTTTGCTACCGCTTATGATATTGCTTTTGACAAGGGCAAAGACTTGAAGGGTGTGTTGTAGGTTTTGGTTATTGCTTAGTTATTGCTTGAGGACAAGCAAGTCTAAGTATGGGGTGTTTTGACGTACATATTTGTACCTCTTTTTATTGCATCTTTTGACTTCATATTTCATTCGATTTCCAAAGAAAAGTTTTAAAAGAATATAATCTTGTGTAAGAATGGGCTAAAATACAAGAAATAGAGTCTGCACAAGTTTTTGAGCTAACCATATGCAGGAATTCGAGCGAAATCGGAGTTAAAACGGAAAACCAAGGAGAGCAGAAGAGAGGTCGATATCGACCTTACAACGTCGACATCGACTACAGTACATCGACACAGAACTGAGTGTCGAGACAGACCATCACACAGCAGAGAAAATCCCTCGATATCGACCTTACATCATCGATATCGACCTCAACCCAGGAATCGAGTTGAGATGGACAAGTCGAGCAGAAACACAGACATCGATATCGACCTTACTGGTCGATATCGACCACATCTCGACAGAAGATAGATACGATTTCGAGATGCGGATTGGCAATTTTATCTTCAAGGAGGCATGAATTATCTTGTAACAATTGGATAGATGGCAGAGATTTATTTATCTTTACCTTTTAAGTTTTATCAAGTTAGTAGAATTTTATAGAGTTCATAGTTTAGATAGAAGTTACAATCCTTGGCTAGCAAGGGTTAGTAGCCTATAAATAAATCCCTAGGGGTTGGCATTCATCCATCCACATAGACACACAATCAATAGTAATAGAGTTAGAGAGATGTTTTAAGGTTTGACGTTTGCGAAAGCTGACGTTGAGTTGTAAAGCTTCGGAGTTTATAGTTTAATGCAAGTTTATTTCTTTCAATCAAAGACGAGTTCCATGATGAGGTGTGAGTAGTCACCCAAAGCTCTTAGGGTCGGGGTGAGCTCGACGTTTGCCATGCGTGCTTGAGGTAAGTGTTAGATGTTGATATCGTTGTGTCTATATCATCTCCTACGATTCTATGTTTAGTCCTAATCGAAAGAAAAGGGATTCATGCTGACAACTTGAGTTATAAACATAAAATTGGTAGGGACAATTAGGGTTATTTGCAAGAGTAATCCTAAGAGTTGGTGTACAACGAAAGCTTGTCCCTCGGGTGAAATAGCGCAATTGGTTGTCTTATTTACCTTATCGCATGCATTGGTTAACGTTGTGGTAAACCCTAATCCTAGGAGTTGCTTTTTATATAAGTTTATTCATCAAAACCCTGTTTTTATTTCTGTTCATCGCATCCTCATCCATCCTAAAGTCTTCGCCCTTTCTTTGCCGACAAAAGCTAACAACTTTGCAGGAGAAGACATCGATATCGACAACAAACGTCGATATCGACCACTGAGATTCGTCGACGGTTTTCTGATGAGTCGACAACGATCATCTCTGCTGAGTTACTGAACATCGATATCGACCCCTCAACGTCGATATCGACCACTTGTGTCGACTAGCAGTCTTCTGAGCCAGTTGATTTCGTCTGCTAACATCGATATCGACCTTTCCAATCGATATCGACTGCTTGTTTTTGTCTCTGCAGGTCTTCTGTTGCAGAAAGGATCGATAACCGAGGTCGACATCGAGCACCAAGGTCGAAATCAAGGCTTCTGGTCGAAGAAAGACGTGAGATTTCCGACGCTACTAGGATCCCGCTGACCTGCCTCCTCGTGGATCGATCCTGACTACCCTTCTACTACAACGGGAGGACGTCTTGTAATTATTTGTATAGGCTAGGAGTTGTTTTACATCTATTATATATTTGTTTAAGAACTCGATTTCCTCCTATTAACATTGAGAATCTTCGAGATGAACCTCATGTCACCATGAACCCAGAATCAGAGTCAAGATTTAATTCCAAGGAGCCAATATGTACACTTGGATCTCCTATACTACTACAAATTAGTTTCACAACAAACCATTGCCGTGCAATGTACGGCTTCTTGCCTAGTATATATATATATATGTATGTATATATATATATGTATGTATATATGTATATATGTATGTATATATGTATGTATATATATATGTATGTATATATATATATCTATGTATGTATATATATATGTATGTATGTATATATATATATGTATATATGTATGTATATGTATATATATATATGTATATATATGTATGTATATGCCAACATCTAAAGCTCGCCAAGACATAAAAATTTAACTAAATTTACTTTAAAAAAAGCCAACTAATATGCTTAACAGTTACTACTTTTAATAAGTAAGCGTGTATGGTTCGATCGCCAAACCCCATGTAAAATAGGAAGAATAGCAAAAAATACCCAAAATCCATAAGAGCTTTGCAAATATGTCTTGTTTTTTATTTTTTTGCAAAAATGCCTAATTTTATTGCAAATCTACCTAATAAAATTGCAAAACTACCCAAAAGGAAAAAATAATGTGAAATAATTAAACAAAAAAAAAGAAAAACGGAAAAAATAAGAGAAAAAAAAAGAAAAACAGAAGAAAAAAAAAAGAAAAACAGAAAAAATAAGAAAAAAACTGAAAATGGAAGATAAAAAAAAGAAGAAAAACGGAAAAATAAGAAAAAAAAAACTAAAAATGGAAGATAAAATAAAACACATAAAAAGGAAATAAAAAGTGAATAAAAAAAGAAAAAAAGAAGAAGAACCCCGCCAGACCGATCGAAGGGCAATAAAAAATCCGACCCTTTACAAGCTCTCCTCCGCCGGTGTTGAAGCTCTCCTCTCAGACCGATCGACACGCCTCCTCCACCGGCGGTTTCTCACCATCTTTGGCTCTTCGGTCTCGCCATCAGCCCTTCTCCAATCGGGCATCCGGCCTCCTCTCATCTTCCTCATCTGCTCTTGTCGACAATGTAGCCCCAAATCGTCGAACACCACCATTCCGCCGCCACCACCGTCTCAGCAAGCAAACCACCGGTGAGGAGATCATAACGGTCGTCGTCGATCATCATCAGGTCCAGTGTCGTCCATCGAAGCCCTCTGTCATCGAATTCAAGTAAACCCTCGGTTTGTTATTTGATTCCTTCGTACTCGTGTGTTTATCGAGTGTAGTGACTAGAGCCTAGTGCTTACGAAATCCGAACCCTACATGAAACCAAACCCAATTTGCAATTTGTCGAATGTCTCGTTGAGGTTACGATGGGGTTCAAAGGGCATGCAGTGACCCCGATCATGGTAGATACCCATGTAGTTGATAGTGTGCGATGCTTGACCACGTTGTATAAGTATAAGAGGTGTAGGTCATCATTGAGCTATGTTTTCACAATTGACGGGAAGACACTTGTATGCTGACAGGATATGGTTATACACATGTCATGATAAAATAAATGTAGCCACCTTAAATGAAGAAATGTCATAGCCATCTTTCACCCCAGAATCCCAGTCTTTTTTTCGGTCGAGACATCATTCACCTGCATTTTGACACTTGACAAGAACATACCTATATTCTGACAAGATAAGAATACAAATGTTGATAGGAAGACACTTGCATAATGACAGGATATGGTTACACACATATCAGGATAAAAAACTAAACGTAGCCACCTAATTAAATGAAGAAATGTCGTAGCCACCTTTCACCCCGGAATCTTGGTCTTTTGTTTGGTCGAGACATCATTCACCTACGTTTTGAAACTTGACAGGAATATACCTATAGTCTGACAAGATTAAAACAAGACCTTGGCAGGATATTCTTATCAAACATGACGCGATAGGAATACAAATGTTGACAGGATAGCACTTCCATATTGATAGGATATGGTTATACACATATCAAGATAAAAAAAAACAAAACGTAACCACCTCAAACAATTTCTCATAATTGACGTCAATTTTTTTTTTTGATTGGGAAAGATTTCGGGGAGGGGATCCCTACCCGATATGAAGTCAATTGTATAAGAAGAAGATGATAACGGTAAACAACTCTCGTTTGGTAGGTTAAACAATTACACAATCATATCTTTCAAATATTATTTCCTATTTTTTAGATTACAGTGTTGATTTGCAAGGAAATTTAATTATAAAAATTAAAGTTTATTTTCAGATTTTATCTAAAAAAATCTTACTTTTAAAATCTATCTTCTTCATATCTGGATTTTTTTTATTTTCGAAAAACTGTTTTTTTTTAATTTCCAAAAATTATTTTTTTTCCATTTCCCATGAATCTGTTTTTTTATTTTTATTTTTTAAACTTCCGAAAACCCAATTTTTTCCAAAGTCCAAAAATCTGTTTTTTTAATTTCCAAAAATCCTATTTTCCCATTTTCTGAAATTCTAGTTTTTTTTTTTAAATAATTTTTTAAATTTTCGAAAATTCTGTTTTTTCAATTTCCATAAATTTTTTTTAATTTTTGAGAATCCTATTTTTTTCAATTTCTCAAAATCTGTTTTTATTTAATTTTCCAAAAATCCTATTTTTATATTTTTATATTAATTAAAAAATATCTAACTTCCCAATACTTTTATTGCAAATATGCCCAAATAGGCATCCTTTGCAATTTGGTAGAAATTGGGGTATTTTTGTAACACTTTTTTTTGGGTAGGGTATATCCGCAAATCCGCCTGTAAAATATAATGTCTCCTTCCAAAACCCTAACACCCCATGTTTTCTTTCGGATATTAATTATATACAGCTAGTACACCTACTTATTTAATTAAATACATGGAAATGACACGACAAATGCAGAGGAACAACATGAAGATGCTGTTATACATATGCTAACCAATAATTCTTAATAAATAGAATAAAATGAATGATAATCCAATTAATTAAGTATATATATATACAGTATATTTTTTTTTAAAAAAGGTATTGTTCATTCCTTAAAAAGTGGGATTCTTTCTATTGGCCAATATACAACTCTACAGCTTAAGAGACCTTGGCAGTTGTGAGATGTTCATATTATACTCCTAAATTAGACGGATTCCAAGATTCAGATTCCGAACCAACTCAAAAAGAATATACCATGATGCTTTATCAATTTAATTTTATTTTCGGTCTTTCTAATCGAGGGCACATCTATATCTATTTATATCTATATCTATATCTATCTATCTATATAAAATACTAAAACAGAGGCCTGAAACGGCCTCCGGTGCGATCTTGTGTCCATGGAATTTTCTGGATTAAAGCGGGATTATTTTTGCTTACGTGCCATTTTCTGGATTAAAGTGGTATTATATTTCTGGGCCACTCAATTAATAAATGAATATAGTTAGGTAAAAAACTTATCTTTTTAAATCAAATAATCTATCTCAATTAATGGTCCCTCTTATTTTTATAAATGTTCAACCTTTATACATTACTTAATTAGTTAGAAAACATATCTTTTTAGACCAAATAATCTATCTAATATTTGGTCAAAATTAAATATAATATATTTACATATAAATCCTCTCTCCATATTATATTTAATATTTTCACTTTTATTATCGACAATTTTTTTTCTAAATAAAGATTCAATTTAAATGTAGTATATGATGGATTTTTGGAAGTATAATTTATACACACCTTTACATTTTTAATTCAAGATCTATTTATGATGATATATGTTGAAGACTTGAAGCTGATCAAAATCAAATATACAAAAATCTATTCACTATTAAAAATCACTAATTTATATCAAATATAAATATTATATTTGCTAGATACACAAAATTGCTATATATAGAGAGGTCTGAAACGGGTTATGATGCAATTCACATACGTGTCATATTTAAAAAAAATAGTTGCATATTATATATTTACTTTATATGGAGTAGTAATTTATATTAATTCAAAGATGATTTATATAGTAAAATTTATTAACAAATCGCACAACGAGCGAGTAATAAAACTAGTAAAATACTAAAGCAAAGGCATGAAACGGACTCTGATGCGATTCGCCTACGTGGAATTTTTTGGATTAAAACGGGATTATTTTTGCTTACGTGTTATATTCTGAATTAAATTGATATTATTTATTTGGGCCACATCAATTTTTTTTTATTACAGTGGGCGAAAATTAGGCAGGACCTACTGACGTAGGGCACTACCATGATCATCCAAACGGATGATGTTACAAAGATCCCTACAGGTAGGGAGATTATAAATCGTCATAGTACTTCTAGACTTAGCTATAAAATCAGCAGCCTTGTTTGCTTCCCGGTAACAGTGCTTGAACTCAATGCTGTCAAAGCTAGTGCTAAGTTTCTTGATCATTTCAACTTCCCTCATGATTTTCCATCTGACAGACTTGCTATCATTGATGGCCTTTGTGACTTCCAGGCAATCACCTTCCACTATGATTCTTCGTAAACCTCTTACTAAAGCTAGATTTACACCTGCACAAAAAGCGGCAACTTCTGTTTGAAGGACAGAGCTTGTGTTTGTTTTAGATTGAAAGATATCAATCACGCGACCATTGGAGTCCCTAATAATACCTCCCACTTGACAAGGGCCAGTGGGATTCACAGAGCCATCTACATTGATTTTATAGATAGCCCTTGGTGGTTTGATCCAATTAGAGTTGCGCTTTCTTTTAATAATATGAGGTGATGATATTTTCTCAGCTTGACATGCTTGTTACCAATCCCTTAAGTCCGTTATTGCTCTAAGTGCAATATGATGGGGAGTGCTTTGTTTCTTATTTCTAAAAATCTTCTCATTCCTAGTTTCCCAAATTTTTTGCCAAATGAAACCAAGTTCTTGTATGGACTTTTTGTCGGAATCCTTCGTAAGAACTTCATGTAGTTCTACACAAGTATTTGGAATTAGCGTTGAGTTTTTGTGTAAAAGTTGTTCAAAAGCAGCAATGGTAGCTCTAGTAAAAGGACAGAGGACGAAAAGATGATTATTGTCCTCGTTATTGTCCTCACAGAAGCAACAAGTGGCTGGTACTCTATTAAAGTATCTGTTTAACCTAACTTTTGTGGCTAGGGCATCAGTTTTAATTTTCCATAGAAGATTTTTGATTCTAGGTAGAAGATTTAGTTTCCAAATCCATTTGTAATCTTCATTAGGGATAGTGTTCCTGTTGAGCAATTGAGTTGTCGATCTAGTGGTAAATTGCCCATCTGAGTTCAGTTTCCATATTAGGTTATCAGGTGTATCCCAGTGAGGGATCCTATTTTAATGATTTGTTGGACAATATTTTGAGGAAAAAAAACATTGAGTAGGGGAACATTCCATGATTTTGTTGAGGTGAAAAGCTGGCTAACTTTAAGGTTAGGGTCATAGTGTTGTTGATAGGTTTCAAGGCTATGGTTAGGAACCCAAGGGTCCATCCATACATTTATAGATTTACCATTTCCCACAATCCATAGTAAGCCTTGAATAAATTTATCTCTCAGGTGTAAAAGACTACCAAATTGCCAAGATGTATTCTGAGTTGTCCTTTCCCTTAAATCTTATTGTTGGAGATATTCTCTTTTATTATTTTAACCCAGATGTTATTTGGTTCTGTATAGAGTTTCCACAATAATTTCATTTGGAGGCTGATATTTCTTTCCTCGGCAAGTTTGATACTGATGTACATATTTGTACCTCTTTTTTATTACATCTTTTGAATTCTTATTTCATTCGATTTCCAAAGAAAAGGTTCAAAGGAATATAAACTTGTGTAAGAATGGGCTAAAGTGCGAGAAATAAAGTCTGTACAAGTTTTGAGCTAACCATGCAGGAATTCGAGCGAAATCGGAGTCAAAACGAAGTAGCCAAGTGAAGCTGAGCAGAGGTCGATATCGACCTTGAACATCGATATCGACCACACAGACCAACCAAGAAGGCACTCGATGTCGACCTCCAAACATCGATATCGACCTCAACATAGACATCGAGTGGAGATGGACAAGTCGAGCAGAAATACAGACATCGATATCGACCTTATCTCGACAGAAGATAGATCCGATTTCGAGACTCGGATTATGAATTCTATCATCAAGGCCACGGATTATCTTGTACTTTTAGATAGTTTGCAGCTGATATTTATCTTTACCTTTAAGTTTTATCAAGTTAGTTCAAGTTTTATCAAAATAAAAGACCTATCCTAATTGTTTGGATAGAGTTCATAGTTTAGATAGAAGTTACAATCCTTGGCTAGCAAGGATTAGTAGCCTATAAATAAAGCCCTAGGGGGCTTGCATTCAAGGATCCATCAACACATCCAATTACATTCAATAGAGTTAGAGAGAAGTTTTAGGGTTTGGCGTTTGGGAAAGCCGGCGTTGATTTGTATAGCTTCGGAGTTTATAGTTTAATGCAAGTTTATTTCTTTCAATAAATGATGAGTTCCATGATGAGAAGCGAGTAGTCCCCCAAAGCTCTTAGGGTCGGGGTGAGCCCGACGTTAGCCATGCGTGCTTGAGGTAAGTGTTAGATGTTGATATCGTTGTGTCTATATCATCTCCTACGATTCTATGTTTAGTCCTAATAAAAAGAAAAGGGATTCATGCTAACAACTTGAGTTATAAACATAAAATTGGTAGAGACAATTAGGTTTATTTGCAAGAGTAATCCTAAGAGTTGGTGTACGGAGAAAGCTTGTCCCTCGGGTGAAATAACGCAATTGTCCGTCTTATTTATCTTATCGCATGCATTGGTTAACGTTGTGGTAAACCCTAATCCTAGGAGTTGCTTTTTACATAGTTTATACACATAAAACCACTGCCTTTATTTCTATTCATCGCATCCTCATCCATCCTAAAGTCTTCGGCCTTTTGTTCGCTGACAAAAAGCTAATAACTTTGCAGGAGAAGACATCGATATCGACCACATACGTCGATATCGACCACTGAGTTCGTCGACAGTTTTCTGAGTCGACGACGATCATCACTGTGGAGTCACTGAACATCGATATCGACCCCCCAACGTCGATATCGACCACCTATATCAACTGGCAGTCTTCTGAGCCAGTCGATTTCGTTGACTAACATCGATATCGACCTTTCCTGTCGATATCGACTGCTTGTTTTTATCTCTGCAGGTCTTCTATTACAGAAAGGATCGACAACCGAGGTCGACATCGAGCACCAGGGTTGAAATCGAGGCTTCTGGTCAACACAAGATGTGAGATTTCCGATGCTACTAGGATCCCGCTGACACGCCTCCTCGTGGATCGATCCTGACTACCCTTCCGCTACAACGTGAAGAACTAGGAGTCGGTTTACATTTATACATCTTATTATTTGTATTTAAGATACTCGACGTTCCTCCTGCTTAACAAATTGGCGCCGTTGCCGGGGAGGTAATCAATCGCGCCCTAGTAGTGTATCTCACGTATCTACCTAGTTTGGCTTTGCAGGTGTATGCGACGCGCTGATCGCCCACCTGGATTTGAAGGAGTAGACGACCATGAGCGCTATTTCCATCTAAGAGCCCAAGCTCAAAGAATCATGGCAGACAATGCGAACCAGGCTGAACTAATTGAGCAGCTAAGGAAGCAGGTTGAGGACTTAACGACTAGAGAGGTGGCACTTAAGGAGCGTGCAGATTGGGAGGAGGAAGGCCAGAGGCAAATAGAAGCCCAAATCAATGCCCTCCCTCAGAACGCCAAGTAATACATGCATCCCGTGCTCATAGTACCTGAATCGGCGATTCTAATTCCTACTTCTAATTTTGAAATTAAACCTAACTTCCTTACTGAAATAAGAAGGCATCAATATGAAGGAAAACCTAATGAATGCCCTATGACACATATATCGACCTGCTTAGACCTCTGTGATACTATTGCTGATGGACGAAGTCTTGAATATGTCCAACTAAAAGCTTTTCGTTGGTCTCTTATAGGAAAAGCCTTGCAGTGGTTGGAGAGCTTAGCCCCAAGATTGCTCCGCACCTAGAATGAAGTCAAGGACGCGTTCCTCAACAAGTTCTTCCCTCCTTCTAAGATGGCGTTGATCCGACAGAAAATCACGGCTTTCAAACAAAAGCCTGGTGAGGCTCTGGCGATTGTTTGGGAAAGGTTTAAGGACCTACTACGATCATGCCCGACGCATGGCCAACCACCGTACGTAATTCAGTAGATTATCTACAATGCTCTTGATGCTGCAACCAAGGAGAGGATCAATACCTACACCACCTATGGCTACCTTGAACTCGCTCCACAAGAGGCTTGGGAAACCATAGAGAGGTTGGTGGAGTTCGACAACACATATAGGACTCCTGAGGCTTCCGACACACCATCATCGTCGAGGCCTGCCCAATCTATACCCTTATATGAACCCTCCAATGTAATCGATCCGGACGTAAAGGAGCAATTTCATAGAGATCAACTTCGAAAGCTCGAAAAGCAAGTGAGGTTCCTTTCAGCAAACCAAGATTGCATTGAATGCGGATCACAGCGGCACACCACCATCGAGTGCCCCCATGCTGAACAAGTACAACTAGTGGAGACTCACCAAGAGGCGCGCTACATGAGGGGTCCCAATCACCAATATTGGGGAGACCAAAGGTTCCATCAACCACAAAGGAACCCGGTTAACACTAGGGACCCCCCGTCTTATAGAGCTCTTGGGCACCCGGAGAGGGACCAACGAAAGGATGGTCTTCAACTTGTGCTGGATGAAATCAGGCGGAATCAGGCTAAGAATGATCAATCCAATAATGCCATCCATTCTCAACTCAATCACCTTACCCCAAGGATTGGGGAGATGGATATTTGGAAAAAGAACGTAGAGACCCAACTGGGTCAATTGGCGGCGCAAATCCCTAGACCATCAATAACATTCCCTGGGCAACCAACCACCAATCCTAAGGGAAATCCGGGACGGGACATGTCGCAGCCATACAATTAAGGAGTGGCAACAAAGTACAAAAGCCACAAACAAAATTGGAGAAAGCAGCAGATCTAGTCGACATCGACAGCCCAGTCGATGTCGAGGAGGACGTCGATATCGACCCCCAGGTCGACACCCAGGTCGACGTCGAGGCCACTGCAGAGCCTCAGGAGCCACAACAGAGGTTGACATCGACCATTCCGGTCGATATTGACCACATCCTAGTTGATGTCGATGTCCAGCATGCCCCTCCGACCACCGTTTTAGCCCCTCTGCCAAAGAAGACATTGCCATTCCCATCCAAAGCATTGGAGGATCCCACCAAAGGTAAGTTTAGGCGCTTTGTAAAAATTCTTCAAGGTCTTAACTGATAACTCCACTCCCTTGATGAAAATCGGAATAAGTTTCAAAGGCCTTGACAGTCTGTTTGTGTCAAAGGTCTTGAAGCTTTAACAGTATTGATGAAACACAAAACCTGTTCTATATGATATTATGTTCGAATATTATTATATGCTTCCATTATATTATTATATATACACTAACCTTTCAGGAAGTATTTTCGAATATTATTTCTTTCCTTATGTTGTAAATTGAGAAGATTCAAATCGGAAGATCATGGCCTCCGAAAGTTTCCAAAGATAGAAGATTCAGCTCAAGCCATGATCCTCTCTAGCCGTTGGTGAAGATCCTTAGGCGCCGATTTGTTTCAATAAAAAGAAAAGGAAGAAGAAGACAGCAATACACCTGTTGAACACAAGCTTTCATACACTCAAGCCTTCAAGCGAGATCTGTCTTTTTCATGTGCTCTCTGCTAGTCCTTAAGAGTCTGTTATTTCATTTCAAAGCATTTGAGAGTTATACTATGAGCTTATAGGATATATTTCGAGAGAGTGTTTTACTCAAGAGTTTGTAACTCAGGAAGTAGACACTAGGCGATTGATTCACTAAGTGTAAGAGGATTGTACTAGATAGCATAGAGAGGTGGGGCTCTTCTAGATTGGTCTAGGACTCCAAGGGAACGTGAGTTGACTAGATTGCAATTGTATAGGAGAGAGGCTTCTCGGGGAGCTACTAGGATCCTAGGTCTTGTGAATCAATAAAAGCCGGTTGAATCCTAGGGTTGTGGAAGAACCCTAGGCGGGGACGTAGGCCAAGTTCGTGCCGAACCTCGTAAACAACTCATCGAGTCCTTTACTTATTGCTTTACCTTATTTCCGCACTTGGTTCTACTGTTTAACTTTGTGATTCAGGTTTTCAGAGAAAAGACTAAGTCTAATCTCAAAGGATTTTGCACGATCTTCAAAAGTCTTGATAATCTGCGAAAAACCGGCATACTCTATTCAACCCCCCTTCTAGAGTATTTCTATATTAATTTGTTTTACATTATCGAACCTTCAATTGGTATCAGAGCTTTACTCACTGCTTTTGATCTAACTATCTTGTGAGTTTTCGATCATGTCTGGTGAAGCAAGCGGAGGATTTGCACAGGGAAGGTCTACCAGCAGACCACCACTCTTTGTAGGAAACAACTTTGTTCATTGGAGTTCATTGATGAAGATGTTCATCATAGACCAAAATCTGGAACTTTGGAACATTATAGAGAATGGGCCAAAGATTCCAGAGAAAGACGGACCAAATGGAACCAAAGTCGCAAAGAAGGAGTCTGAATACATCCGAGCGGATCTTGAACTCGTCTCCAAAAACTACAGGGCTATTAACTTACTTTATTGTGGTCTTAGCACTGATGAGTTTAATCGTATTTCATCTTGTAGGTCAGCTAAAGAGATTTGGGACAAGCTGGTCGTCACCTATGAGGGAACCAGCCAAGTAAAGGACACCAAGATCAGCATCTTCCTTCCAAAGTATGAACTTTTCAAGATGAAGCCTGATGAGTCTATCAAGGTCATGTTCACACGATTCATAGAAATCACCAACAACCTTGACTCTCTCGGCAAGAGCTTTACAAACGTTGAGAAAGGAAGGAAGATATTGAGGTGTCTCCCAAAAGAAAAGTGGGGTCCTAAAGTAACAGCTATAGAGGAAGCTCAAGACCTCACTACTCTGCCTCTTGACGACCTGCTTGGGAAACTGATCACGCATGAGATGATCCTTAATGAAGACGATGGAGAACTTCCAGCAAGCACTAAGAATTTGGCGCTCAAATCTAAGAAGGATGAAAACAAAGATGAATCTGATTCCGAAGATGAGGATGATGATGAGGATGATCCTTTTGCTCTTATCACAAGAGGCCTTGCTCGAATCCTTAAAATGAAGAAACAATTCAACAACAAGGATGGATCAGAGTCTTCTAAATTCCGAGGTAAGTCTCAATACAACAAAAATGATAAGAAGACTAAACCGTTGTCTTGTTTTGAATGTGGTGAAACAGATCATCTTGTGAAAGACTGCCCTCAAAAGACGTAGAGCTAGTCCAAGAAGGGTGATAGATGGAAAAAGAAAGCCATGGTGGCAACTTGGAGCGATTCTGACTCCGACTCCAACGATGAGAAGGCCAATGTCTGTCTTATGGCATCAGGAGATGAATCTCACAATGAGAAGCTTGAGGTAACCGTAAGAGAACTTATGGCAAGTCCAAAAGAGGTATTATCGGAATTCCTTTCTAATATGATTGCCAATGAAGAGAAACTTATTGCCCAAACTAACATTCTTATTAAGAGAACTATGGACCAGGAAAGAACCATTGAGGATCTGTCTATGAGGGTCAAAAGTCTTGAAGCTTCTTATTCAGGTCTTGACATTAAAGTCAAGACTCTTGACACAGAGAAATCTGAACTCAAGCAAGATCTCTCGTCTCTGAGAAATGAACATCATGACTTAGAGAACGAGAAGATCTCCCTGAATAATAAGATTCAAGACCAACAGACAGCCCTCATAAGTTTTACCAAATCCAAAGGCACTCTTGATAGGATGTTGGGTGAGCAACAAAGTTCTCTAAACAAAAGTGGTATTGGTTACAATCCAAGGTTTTTAAAGAAGCAACACATTACCACCTTTGTAAAGGCAAAAGGAAGTAGAACCTCTCCTATATGTCACCATTGTGCTCGAAAGGGACATGTAAAAGAGACCTGCCCCTATAGAAGAAAGGATCCATATATCATTCGCAATACATTCCCTGTTCATTTGAAAAAAGAACGGATAACACAAGTTTGGGTCCCAAATGGCACTATTTTACCAAATATGGTTTATCCCAATAATGGATCCAAATTTGCTTATTGGTCTAGCCACAAAGGTTGATGTTTGTTTTGCAGGAGATCACCAAGGTGAAGGAGCAAAAATGGATTATTGATAGTGGATGCTCGAGGCATATGAGTGGGAAGAGGTCTCTCTTTCATGATCTAAAGGAGCAATCCACAGGAACAATCACTCTTGGTGACAAAGGAAAGTGTGACATCGTTGGTATTGGTAGCGTTGGGAGTGATTCCAACCATAGTATTAAAAATGTCTATCTTGTGAATGGTTTAAAGTATAATTTGCTTAGTGTTTCTCAATTATGTGATAGTGGCAATAATGTCAGATTTAAAAAGAAAAGATGTCTAGTGTGCAGAGAAGATACAAGTGAAGTTTTACTAACTGCATATCGTTACAACAATATATACGCTGTGAATGCTGATCAAGTGGCACAAGGAAGCTTAACCTGTCTAAAAGCTTTGACGGATGATCCAAAGCTCTGGCATAGGAGACTCGGTCATCTGAGTCCACATACACTACAGAAGCTTGTGTCCAAAGGGCTTGTAAGAGGACTACCTGAGATGGACTTCAAAGGTATTGATATGTGCAATGCATGCACACGAGGTAAACAAACTCGTAGCTCCTTCAAACCCAAAAAGGTTGTAAGTTCTTCTAGACCCCTTGAACTCTTACATATGGATTTATGTGGTCCTATGCGAGTCAAATCTCCCAATGGTAAAAAGTACATGCTTGTTGTTGTTGATGATTTTTCTAGATATACTTGGGTTGCATTTTTAAAAGAAAAATCAGAGGCCTTATTTGAGTTTTCAAAACTTTGTAAGGAGTTGCAAACTTTAAGAAACGAGCCCATAGTGTCAATTCGAAATGATCATGGTAGGGAGTTTGATCAACTTCAGTTTGATTTGTTTTGTGCTAAATATGGCATCTCCCATAACTTTTCTGCTCCTAGGACACCTCAACAAAATGGGGTTGTGGAACAAAAGAACCGCACCCTAGAGGATATGGCCAGGACTATGCTTTTAGAAAATGCATTACCTAAAACCTATTGGGCTGAAGCTGTTAACATAACTAACTATATTTTGAATCGCTGTCTTATTCGTTCCATCTTAAAGAAAACTCCTTATGAACTTTTCAAAGGCTGCAAACCACTTATATCTTATTTCAAACCCTTTGGCTGTACTTGCTTTGTTCATAACAATGGAAAAGATAACCTTGGGAAATTTGATGCGCGTAGTGATGAAGGTATATTTCTTGGCTACTCCACAAGTAGCAAAGCTTATAGAATCTTCAATAAAAGGACCCATTTAGTTGAAGAAAGTATACATGTTATATTTGATGAATGCAATGACGGTTCTTTGAGTGAAAGTGTTGCAGATATAGATCTTAACATCCATACAAAGAACGAGGAAGGTGATGATGCTGCTACCAAGAACACAGAGAAAAGGAACATGCAGGAACAGATTCTCAACACTGAAGAATTGGCCCAATGTGTTGAAGATTCGTCTAAAGCCCTTGGTGTCCAATCCAACAGTGTTGAAATATCAGAAACTGCTGAAACTGAACCTAACAGGACTATGGAGTCAGATGTACCACAAATCAATCCTGCTGGTGTGACGAATCAAGGAGCTGAGAATAGCAAAAGAAAATTCAAATACTCCTCATCACACTCATTAAAGGATATCATTTCTGACCCTACTTCTAGTGTTCAAACTCATTCTAAACTTAAAGATCTTTGTGCTTTTCACGCGTTTGTCTCTCTTATAGAACCCAAGAAGGTAGATGAGGCCCTTCAAGAGCCGGATTGGATCATTGCTATGCAAAGTGAGCTTAACGAATTTGAAAGGAACAAAGTTTGGACCTTGAAGCCTAGGCCAAAGCATCAATCTGTCATTGGCACACGATGAGTATTTCGAAACAAGCTAGATGAGAATGGTAAGATCGTGAGGAACAAGGCAAGGCTTGTTGCTCAAGGCTACAATCAAGAGGAAGGTATTGACTACGAGGAGACCTTTGCTCCCGTAGCCAGGCTTGAAGCCATTCGTATATTATTAGCATTTGCATCTTTTATGAGCATAAAACTATATCAAATGGATGTCAAGTGTGCTTTTCTCAATGGTTTCTTAGAAGAAGAATTTTATGTGGCTCAACCCCCAGGTTTTGAAAGTTTGTAATTTCCTAATCACGTTTATAAACTTGACAAAGCGCTTTGTGGTTTGAAACAAGCCCCAAGAGCTTGGTATGAGCGCTTGTCAAAATATCTTTTAGAAAATGATTTTAAAAGGGGGTTGATCGACAAGACTCTTTTTATCAAGACCAAAGGAAAGGACATTTTGGTTGTTCAAATTTTTGTTGATGATATACTATTTGGTGCTACTAACACATCTTTGTGTAAGGAATTTTCTGACATCATGTGCAGCGAATTTGAGATGAGCTTGATGGGTGAACTCAACTTCTTCTTGGGATTACAAGTTCATCAATCCAAGAAAGGGATCTTTGTCAACCAAAGCAAGTACACTAAGGATCTCTTGAAGAAGTTCAAGATGGATCGATCCAAAGCAGCCAAGACTCCCATGAGCTCAACATTATCCCTAGATCAAGACAAGACTGGGAAGAGTGTCAATCAAAAGGAGTATCGGGGAATGATTGGATCTTTACTATATCTTACAGCTAGTAGACCTGACATCATGTTTATTGTTTGCATGTGTGCTAGGTTTCAAGCTGATTCTAAAGAATCTCACCTCGTGGTTGTGAAAAGGATCTTTCGATATCTCAATGGCACAAATGAGCTTGGACTATGGTACCCAAAGCAAAAGGATTTCACATTAATCGGGTATTCTGATGCAGATTTTGCAGGCTATAAGGTGGATAGGAAGAGCACATCAGGATGTTGCCAATTCTTAGGAGCATCTTTGATCAGTTGGCATTCTAAGAAACAAAACTCAGTTGCCCTATCCACTGCAGAAGCCGAATACATAGCAGCTGGAGCATGCTGCTCCCAAATCCTTTAGATAGCTCAACAAATGCGAGATCTTGGCATCAACCTCAAAGGCATTCCCATTAAGTGTGACAATACAAGTGCCATCTCCATCACAAAGAATCCTGTTCAGCATTCAAGGACCAAACATATTGATGTAAGGCATCATTTCATTAGAGACCACGTCGAAAAAGGTGATGTGTCCATTTCCTTTATTTCAACTGATTATCAATGGGCTGACATTTTTACTAAGCCTTTGGCAGAGGACAGGTTCACCTTCATTGGACGAGAGATCGGGATGCTTAACAAGGATGCACTTTCGTAGGGGGAGCTTTCCCTTTACGAAAGATAAAATCTACTCAGTGTCAAGACCCTTGAGGTTTATGTCAAGGTTTGTGAACTGAATGATAGAAAACAGATTTCGGATCGTATATATTTGGTTAATATCTTTTTAGATATTTGATCAAGTATTATTTTCATTAGATTTCAAAATAATTTATTTATGTTACATATTTTTTATCTGATTGAGATATTTTTGGAACAAAATATTTTCGGTTATTTCCCTCCTATTCTAAAACGGTTGAGAGAAGATTTGAATTTTGAATTGAAATATTTTTCAAAATTGGCAATGTTATCATTACTTACATTGGAACCCTAAACCCCGTCCCATCACTCAAATCTCTCCTATTTAAAACCCCAACCCCTCTCGATTACCTCATAACCTCAGATCTACCCAAAACTCTTTCAGTTCTCCCTCTCCAATCTCTCAAACTATCCAAAACCCTAGCCGAATACCTCCATGGCTCCCAAATCAAAGAAAGCTTCCACACCCAAAAGACTTGGCGCCACCCCCAAGGGACGCCAGGACACTGCTACTTCTCCTACACCTGAAGCCACTCCTCAAGCCATCGTCCCCACTACTGTCCAGAGCACCATCACTGAGAGCACGACTACAGTAACCAAGGGCTCTCAAAAACGCTCTGCTAAGAAGCCTCTCAGTGCGAAGCAGAAAGGGAAAAAGAAGGTCATCGCTGAGGAGGTGGATGAGGAAGAAGAAGAGGAGGATCTTGATGCTATTCTGGAAAAGGATGCAGCCAAGGAAGCCGAAGAAGAAGCTTTGAGGAAGAAAAAGGCCGAGGAGGAGGCCGAGCTTCCAAGGAAGTTAGTCGAGGAGGAAGCTGAGAGAATCCGGAAGGAAGCTGAGGTGGAGGCTCTCAAGGAGGTTCCTTCTAAAGAGGAGCCTGAGGAAGAGGACGAGGAGCAAGATGAATCTGGAGAGGATGAGGAGGATATCGATGGAGACAACGCTGAGGACTCGGAGTCAGAGGAAGAAGAGGAAGAGGAGCCCGAGCATGCTCCCACTCCTTCTCCTCCTCCTCCTCCCCCGTCTCCAAAGAAGCGAAAAGCCTCTACAGCCAAGCCTCCTCCTCCTAAGCGCACCAGGAAGGGCACCCTTAAAAGCCTTGAGGCGCCTGCCAAGAGGTCTGCTCCAACACAGGCTAGAAGGAAGAATGCTGATCCTCCCGCTCTCATTCAGGTAAATCAATCCCTCCCCTCTTCATGGTTTGAAAATGCTGAAATGGCTGGTAAGTGGGTAGATGAGTTTCGAACTCGTAGGATCTGCTGTTCTGATTTTTTAGATATTGCGTTCTTTGAATCTTTGAATTTACCATGCATTGCTATCCTTAAAAAATCCCCAGCTTGGACCCTTCTCAATCTTGAAACCGTCTATTATCCCCAACTCACCCGCCTGTTCTATATCAATCTCAAAGCCAAACACACTGACGATGGTTGGTTCTTGGAATCTGTCGTCAAGGGAGTTAGAATCTCTTTCAGCTCCTTTGACTTCGCTGATTTCCTTGGCCTTCCTAGCCCTTGTCCACCCTCTCAAGAAAACCCCTCTAAAGAAGACTGCATTACCCTTGCCCGATCCAAATAACTTCTACCCGAGGCATCTACCAACACCTCAAAGCAGCTAACCCACTCATCCCTTACCCTAGAGGCAAAGATCATATTTAACATCATTGTGCGTTGCCTCTTACCCCGTCTAAACTCTGGCTCTCTCCTAACCGATAATGCCATGATCCTACTTTACCGAATCCTCAATGGCCTTGATCTTGATCTGGCCAACACCATTTTAGGATCCATGGCTCCCACTAGAAAAGCCAGGAAAGGAACTCCCCTCCCCTTCGCTACCCTTTTGACCCAAATCTTCGAAGCTTCTGGAATCGATTTTAAAAATGAAGAACAGCAGCGTCATATGGGTAAGTTCGACTCCAAGAGCCTTGAAAAGATTGGCATCACTTGGTCCCCTCAAGGGACTTGGAGTCTTGCCTCTCCTTCAAAAGCTCTTCCCACTGCTTGAGCCATTGATGAACGCATGGACAACCTGGAGTTGGGCTTGGAGGAAGTTCGCTTGGATATCAAGGAGCTGCACAAGGAGTTTATGACGGAGATGAGCGGGGCAACCAAGCTGTTGCAAGGTCTGTGGTCGCGGCTTACTGATGATGCTCCGGACGATGAAGCTTAACCCTATCCTACCCTACCCTAACCCCAAATCTGAAACATTGCTGGTTTTTGGAAACTGTTTCAAAACTTTTGGTGACTATTTTACCTCCTCCCTTTGTTGAAAGACAAAAAGAGGGAGATGATCTGTGGTGGTGTTAGACTTTTTAAAACTGTTGCGATTTAAAGGTCTTAGAAGACCTTGGTTTTATTTTCAGTTGGATGGTCCTCTTGCTTTAAAATTTTGATCCAACATTTGTCTAACCCATGCAGGTACTTAGTCCGATTTTACTTATATTATATATGCTTGACTAAGTTGCAGGGATGCACAGGTTTTGTCTTTCATCAAGGGGGAGATTGATAACTCCACTCCCTTGATGAAAATCAGAATAAGTTTCAAAGGCCTTGACAGTCTGTTTGTGTCAAAGGTCTTGAAGCTTTAACAGTATTGATGAAACACAAAACCTGTTCTATATGATATTATGTTCGAATATTATTATATGCTTCCATTATATTATTATATATACACTAACCTTTCAGAAAGTATTTTCGAATATTATTTCTTTCCTTATGTTGTAAATTGAGAAGATTCAAATCGGAAGATCATGGCCTCCGAAAGTTTCCAAAGATAGAAGATTCAGCTCAAGCCATGATCCTCTCTAGCCATTGGTGAAGATCCTTAGGCACCGATTTGTTTCAATAAAAAGAAAAGGAAGAAGAAGACAACAATACACCTGTTGAACACAAGCTTTCATACACTTAAGCCTTCAAGCGAGATCTGTGTTCTTCGTGTGCTCTCTACTAGTCCTTAAGAGTCTGTTATTTCATTTCAAAGCATTTGAGAGCTACACTGTCAGCTTATAGGATATATTTCGAGAGAGTGTTTTACTCAAGAGTTTGTAACTCAAGAAATAGACACTAGGCGATTGATTCACTAAGTGTAAGAGGATTGTACTAGATAGCATAAAGAGGTGGGGCTCTTCTATATTGGTCTAGGACTCCAAGGGAACGTGAGTTGACTAGATTGCAATTATATAGGAGAGAGGCTTCTCGGGGAGCTACTAGGATCCTAGGTCTTGTGAATCAATAAAAGCCGGTTGAATCCTAGGGTTGTGGAAGAACCCTAGGCGGGGACGTAGGCCAAGTTCGTGCTGAACCTCGTAAACAACTCATCGAGTCCTTTACTTATTGCTTTACCTTATTTCCGCACTTGGTTCTACTGTTTAACTTTGTGATTCAGGTTTTCAGAGAAAAGACTAAGTCTAATCTCAAAGGATTTTGCACGAGCTTCAAAAGTCTTGATAATCTGCGAAAAACCGGCATACTCTATTCAACCCCCCTTCTAGAGTATTTCTATATTACTTTGTTTTACATTATCAAACCTTCAAAATTTATTGAACAATTATCCTATAATCTCATATAAAATTGGTTTTCTCTTCGTCTTCGTCTTCATCTAAATTTATTTAACTTTATAAATTTACAACATGTTTGACAAAGTCCAAAGGTAATAAAATATCTAAATTTACTTAACTTTATAAATTTATAACATACGTACCCTTTAAATGTCGGTGTCCTCCTCTTCCTCTTCACCGTCGTCTTCGTCTTCGTCATCATTGTTATCTTCATCTTCTAGATCATCCTCATCCTCTGCGCCTTCCTCGTCACTGACATCATATTCCTCTTCCTCGCCTTCTTTGTCTACACCATTTGGGTCAAGTAGATTTGTAGGCAACTCGTCAACAAATACCCCAACAAATTGATCCCCATCAATATCATCTTGTTGCAGTGGTTCATCAACCATTTCCTTCTCTATCCTTTTTTGCTCTAATCTGCGTTGAGGCTTTGTTTTGCATACGGCTCTCCAATTAGCACGTCTACGGCTTGCTCCAGGATACTCTGCATAATAAACTTGGATGCATTGTTGGGCTAAAACGAAGGGTTCATAGTTCTTGTATCGCTTGTTGACATTAATTTCTTGCAATTGGTATTGTGGATGGATGTGCATCCCTCTACTAGTGGAGTCACATCACAAACACTTAAATAGTACAATCTTCTTGCACGGTAAACCAATGAACTCACATTCCAATATTTGATCTATCATCCCAAGGAAGTCTTTTTGTGCATCACCACAATTTGAAGCTTGTACGCACACTCCACTATTCATGGTTAATTTTCCATTACCACGCTCCAAAGTCTCAAATCTATAACCATTGATGTAGTATGCAGGCCATGACAACGCTTTTCTACTTGGGCCCTCAGCTAGACTATGTATGAGAGGATTAACAATGGCATGTTGTGCTTAATGTGAAACCTGTGGAATTAATATCTCAAATGTAACGGCCCGGATATAAATACCTGGGTTACGTTTCGAAGGTTGGATACCTTCGTTCGGATGTTGCAATTCAGGTACGGGTCGAGGTTTCAAACCTCTAAAGATCGATATTCAATGCGGGGATTTCGAACCCCAAGCAATCAAGTCGCGAAAATTCAATTCAAATGAAAGTAAAGGGGAAGCAAAGTTTAGATACAAGTGCCACGGCAGAGCCGGGTCAAAACCAAAACAGAGTGGGTGATTGCCATTTGTCAAGTTAGAATATATTAGCCGGATTCTTCAATTCGCCAAGAGATTTCCCGTCACAGAAGCAAGGAGCAATCAAGAGCGGTACCTAACACTATCCACGAAGTCAGGCCCGGTAATCACATGCGGGTCCTCTGACCGCGCTGAGGCCACATAACATGCCTATACATAAATAAAAGATGACTAATGCAGTACAAGAATTAAATCACACTATCATGCCCCTAGTATATATATAATATGCAGAAAAGAACTGTAAAGGGCCTAAGACAATGCCAAGTGGCATATCCCTCTCATGCCTCTGCACCCCATCCCGTTAGTGCAGAGACTGGCCAGTTCGGTGCTATAGCATAGCAATTTCCTCGTGGTGGTGCACTAACCACGACATCAACATATCATATCATATCATCTCATCTCTTGCCCGATGGTGCTGGGCTATCATATTATGCTCATATCGACTCGATAGACTCAGGGCACCCGATGGGGCTGGGCTACCCTATGACCCTAGCAAAGACTCTACGACTATCACAGATAACGACCGTTCTGTATTCAAACACACATAGTAATAACATGCTCAGTTCAATGCAATCCTAGCATGATACTACATGGCATGCTTTAATATGCAACAGAACTAAACATCACATGACACATCAGGCATGAGGTCCAGGTTACTGAGTAAGTCCCGTAGGATACTTAACTAAAGATGCAGAACAACAAGATAACACAAGCAAGGGCCCAAATGCAATTCCAAAGCAATCCAAACACAATACACACCTATCATCAAGCCATTTCCATAAGCTACCGGTCCACATTCATACATACGAAACCCAAGTTCTCAACATCCTCAAAACCAACCGATAGTAAAACCGTTTTCCAAAATCTTTCCGATACGATCAAATCGACCAAAATCATTCTTTCAATCAAACCCATTGATAAAATCATACCAGCCATATTTTCAAACTCTTAAATCCCAACTTAAGTCAACTCATATTCAAAATAATTTCTCAACTCATAATTGGCCGAATTCCGACATTAAACATTTAAACCTTAAAATCAACCTCTCAAAAATCATATTATAGAAATAATTCCGGCATTTTCAATTTCAAAATAAATCCATCTTCAAAACCCCATTTACAAATCATTAACTCTTCAATCCACTTGCAATGTATACTACTTAAAATAATTCCGGCATAACTTACTTTATTTAAAACCATCATCTTGAAATTCACCTTTATAAAACCTTGTATGACATAACTCTTCTCAAATAATATTTAGCTAAAAAAAACAACACCAAAATTAAATCATCTTTACTCATCATATTTATAATTCAAAGTCAATAAATTATCTCAAATTTCCTAACGTCACATATTAAAACACCACTCAATTACATATTCCAAATAATTTCACTTTTAAAACCATGTAAAATAAAATATTAATATTTTCAGAATATATAAATATTATTATATTCCTAAAATCAGAAATATTATATAAAATAACATACATATATATAACTAACATAACATATACTATATTTATGCATAACATAAACACCAACCCCCCTTTTTTGAAACCTCACCTAATAGCCCAGCCGAAACCAATCTGACAGCCTAACCCAAACCCATGACAGAGGATCCGGATCTGATTTATTAGCCCATCCCAGGATTAGGCCCAAACCCGAAAAACAAAACTGGATCCAACCCGATAAGAAAGAAAAGGGGCCCAAGCCCGCTCAGCCCAAACTGAAAGAAGAAGGAGAGCTCCGTCTTCACCTTGCTCGACCGTGAGGCAGAACCGAAGAAGGGAGAAGAGAAATAGAGCTCGCCGGCGACTCGCCCGCCGGACTCCTCACCCACTCCGACCACACTCACTTTCTCCCGGACATTGACACCCAGAACGACGGAGAAAAGGGAAACAAGAGTCCTTCTTCGCCGGAGATGGTCATCGAGAGTCCTTCTTCGCCGGAGACGGGACATCGCGGGCTCGACCTAGATCGGGGATAAAAGGTCAAAGGGAAGAACTTTACAAGGATTTGGATCGAGAAAAGGGAAACGCTTACCGGGAGTTGGACCGAAGGCAGGGGAAGGAGGAGAAGAGCTTGGCGTCGGCGATGCTGGCTCTGGGCTGCCCAGCTCGGCTTGGGCTCCGCCTCGAACGTCGGAGCTCAGAGGTGGTGCTGGTTGGTGTTGCTGCACGAGCTCAGAGAAGAACAGGTGGAGGGTGCTTGGCTCGGCAAAACAGGGGAAAGGAAGGTGGAAGCTGCGGTGGTGGTGGCCTGGTGGCGGCGTGGTGGCTTAGTGGGGGTGATGGTGGCTGGGCAAGGCGGAGGCCTTGGAGCTCAAAGCTCTCGGTAGAACAGGGGTGAATGGAGGAGAGGCTTAGGGAGGATACAGATGGGTTGTGGGTTGGATAAGAAACATGAGGAGGAGGAGAGGCTGCAGAGGACAGCAAGGAGGGGACCAAGTTTCAGAAATGGTGGGAATGGATGCATAAGAAGGCAAATATGCAAGCTGGGGGGAACCAATTCATAGAGCAGAAATCCGAGCTAGGGAGGAAGAGAGAGAGAGAGAATAAAGAAAAGGGAAATAAAATAGGATTTAAAAGAGGTCCCCACAATACCAATTCAAATTAGCAGAAAAGACTCAAAACTCGCTCGCCCGATTGAATCCCGACTAAATCAAATTTAATCAAATTTCAATTCAATTTAAGGATTAACGGAATTAAATTAATTTTTCGATACTCGGAGCTTGAATGCGGAATTAAAATCCGATAGAATCTAAATTCTCAAAACAATGCCGGAACGACTTTTAAAAAAATCAAAACTTACGCTCGAGGACGAGTTTCTTCAAACCTTATAACCCGGATAAAATAATATATTTTATATTTCTATAGAACAATAATATATTACTATATAAAATATATTCAGTCTTTACATTTATCCACCTCTAAAAACAAGTCTCGTCCCCGACACTAAAATCATTTTAAAACAATGGGAAGAAGTTTGAAATCGATGAGTCCGAGGACCATGTCCAAGGATCTTGCAATCATCTCAACTGCGTCTTTCGGGATTCTCACAACATCCAAGTCACGGTCGTGACATCTCCAATTGATCTTGTCAAGTGTGTAAAAAGCGCCCTTATCACATCCTCGCTTCGACTTTTCGGAAGTACCACAACTCTACAAGTATTATAGCGTCCCGACTAGGTCTTAGGAAGAAATCTCTAAGCGTCCCTATAAAATGCTTGTATCCACTTCGTGAGACGTCATAATGTAAATCCAGTTCGTAAAACCTCAAAGCGTTTTGTAAATGGAAGGATTGTCATCTAAATCATTTAAACTCACAACTTCTTTAAAACCCCAAGTTGGTTCTTTCCAAAACCGCTCAAAATCTTCAATTTCGGCTTTTAATCAGGCAACTCTATACCACAACAAGTCAAATCATTTCAAATCAAGATTTTGTAAAAATCTTCCGAAAACCCACTCAGTTTCCCGCATACCAATCAATCAAATTCAGAAGGTAGGAGGTGGAATCATCCACCTCTAAGGGATAATCCCATATTCTCTTCCTAGGTTCCAAAATCATTTTATCATCATCCTCCACTCAATATGCACATAAGTAAATCAACTCATCGACTCATAACACCATCAGCCATCTCTCATATGGCAATCTCAACATCAATCATGATAATCTCAACCAATCGATATCTCAACCGCATAACATGATTGCCCATAACATAAATCATACCATCCTTTCAGAACACGCCAAAAGCAATAACAAAATCTTAATATCATTCCATGAGTCATAAAGTATATCTACCTCATACAGAAGGCATCACAAGTGCATCATCAAATTCTCATAACTTATCACGCAAGCACACATGTCAAGAGATCCAAGAGGTTAGATGTCATGGAGTCAGTACACTACTACAAGTCGAATCTCACGGTCGCATCTCAACATCGCACACTAGTGGAACCAGTCATAACAAGGGATCTCATTTAAAGCATAAATTCACATAGTCATCCTATCCAATTTCTATCCATCATTATCATAACATATTATCACATCAATCATTGGTACTTGCAAGGTTAGCCATAGCGAAATTTCATCATAAGTCAATGAAACAAAACTACTTATCAACACATCAATCCAAACAAAATCATGCTATTAAGATTAAATCAAAAGGGGAGATCAAGCAGTATATCAACATCAAAATGTCAACATGATCTCCAGACATCATCTTAGCTCATCACAATGCCATATAATGATCATTAGTAGTCATGCACCATCATCTCATATATGCACAAAAGTCATATTCAGGCTCTGAGTCATATTCCTCACTTACCTATTCATAATCATGCTTATCAACCATATAGTATAACATCATGCTTTCACATAATCAACATATCCTCATCTCACATATTATATCACAATACATCCTATCATGCTTCTAAAACAACATCGCAAGGCATCAATATATCACGATAACACTTGTCACTGCCAACTAGATTTCAATATTGCATATCAACATGTAATATCATGCCATATCAGGTTTATCACGGTCGCTATATAACATCATGCCAGTTCATAATCACATAATCAAAAAAGTTTTGCACATCATACCAATCAAAATAAAATGCAACCCCGCTCGCTCGTCTCCACTCTCAAGCCAAGACCAATCTTCATCTAGACTCACCAACTCGGATAAAATCCCCAAAGAAACCCCAACTCATTTTGACACTCCAGTCTCACCCCTTATTTCACCAAGCACTCTCACTAGCAATCCACCTCTAAGATTCCAACCCCCCACTTCTGTTTTCACACCCGAGCACCCCCGCATACTATGTTCTCGATACTCACAAGAGCCATTCTCAACACTGCTCATACTACCTAAGACGTCACAACATAGAACTCTTCTAACCACATCTCTTCTATAAGAATACCCCGATCACCACCTAGCCGACCTACTCTAACCATACCCCCACCTAAGATTCATCTAGAAGCTCATCGGAACCACAAAGCATTGCCTCTTATAGTTCTCAAAACTCACCCGCTCCTACATAAGCCAAACCCCTCTCATGTGACTTACCTCATACTACCATTGATCATTCTAACCACTCAAATTCCTCCCACCATTCTCCGACTACTCCGCATAAGAATCTCACTCATAGGTTCAAAGAAGAAGCAATTATGGACATTATTACACAGAAGGGCTACATCATATCAACTAGCATTTATATCAATAGCATCATCAGTTCATCATTAAGCATTGCAACTGTATCAATACGTCCGAGTTTACCGTCATGCTCAAAATTATTGCAAAACAGCATATATGAATATAGTCAATTCAACTAGCAAGTTTCATCATAACCTTACCAGATAAACAATCCAAGTTTCACAGCAATTGCAGTTCACATTTATAGGCGAGGAATTTAGATCAGGCTTAGCAACTCAGAGTAGCATCACATCACGTCATCATAGCACATTAGAACTGTAAGGCATCGAATCATATATATCATCATAGACAACGGATAATCAGGCAACAATCATTACCAAGTCATCACATCAACACACAATTTTCCAAATCAAGTCAGTGCAATAACACCATCAACAAGTTCATAAAGGGTTAGCAATTCGAATGGAGGACACTCCCACTTGCAAGTCATATCGTACTCAATAACCGCCATCCTTGAAACAAGCTTGTTCCGTCGGCATTGTCAATCCTGAGGCCCGTGGGTTATGGGCCCACACTTCCGCTGCGCTGCTCTATCGTTATCTAACTTCCCGTCCCCTCTCCTAGGCGGCCGCTCATCCAATGTAACGCGTAGGAGTCTAAGTTAGCGGGGATAGGGGAGTGACAAGAGCGGACGACCCAATGTTTCTTTCAGAGACAAAATGGCGCAAAGCTAAAGATGACATGACTAAAGACAAGACTCTGACACGAGAATAGTAACGATGCCCTTAAGGAAGTCTATTAGGTTACAATTGTGACAACAAGCACGAATTCATCATGGAGCATATCAATCACATTAATCCACACTAACATGTACCTATCTTAAAGAACAACGACATACATATTCATTCCAAACACAATCAACTCCTACACGAATGCATATGAGACAAGTTAATAGCCTATTACTCCATGGATGCAGGTATGTCTAGCATCCTAGGCAAGTTATGCGGAGTCAATAATGGTCATGTGGGGTCCAAGGTCATATAGGATTTTACGAGGATGACAAGTATCATGTATATGAGCAATATAAGAGCATGGTACACACATCAACAAATGAGATCAAATACATCAAGACGAGGTTTATCATAACAACCAACTAAGTGTCATACGAGAATATATAAGAGCGGCATAGTAACTATCACATCTAACAGCAATGATCATATTGTAGGTTAAGAATGACATGTAATCATACAACAGGATACATTTAGAGAGCACAGATCCTTCATGATGCTAGTGATACATGATCAGGCATGGCATAGTCAAGAGTGATTAATGAGTTCAACATGATGTACATGAAAGCAATTGGATCACCACAAGTAAACAAGATAACATCACGGGCGATAGTATATAATCATGCTAGGAATGAATCATCATAGGGCACATAAAATGGTACAATAACTGTCACATTATAGAACAAGCATGTTTACGTAATAGAATAAGTATGGAAAGTCACCATTTAGTGAGTCATATTGGAAATCACAAGTCCTCTGGGATACTAGTAACACATATTGAACATGAATACACTCAAGGTAATTCGACTAGATTCATTCCAATATTCATGCGTCATGCATATGCAAAATCATGATATAACGTGGTGTGTGATCATGCGAGGTGTCAAGTCATACTTTCATGAAAGCACAAGAAGATATCATAGAGTAATAGAGGGATACCACCGAGCGAGAACATGTAAACATGCTAGAATTAACCATCACAGAAGGCAAGTCGATCTTCGAATCCAATATCACTCTTATCAGGATGAATAAAACACTTTAAGAGGATAAAGAGAGGGAAGAACCACACTATCAGGGACCTAGCTTGAGAGAGAATCAACAATAACGTAGGAAAGGTAGAATTCGCACAAGTCACAACCATGGGTCCTACATGTTACTAATGGATCAACATAACATATGATACATATATGCACTTGATTGATTAATACCACAATATGCAAGAGTTCAATCGATCACATTCCAACGTTATAGCAGCATGAGAGGAAATGCAGCGAGGTATAGAGCAAGTCTAAGTAACGGGGCAACATGGCTAGGAGACGGGGACATGAGTTCAAATCAATGTATATTGGGATAAAACATGTATTGATCAAGACTCATTTACACCAATATATCCTCAATTTAGCGCAAGTAACACACAACACTATTAATCACAGAACATTCAACAATAGTTAATTCTCATGAATTCAACATAGGTGGGCATGCTATAGATTCTTGTCACAAAAGGAATGATAAGCATCGAGGCGTCATCAACTAATATGTTCAGGAGGTCATCTTACTAGGCATTCATACGAGGAAGAGTCGTCACACTATCATGGACCTGATTCAGGAGAAAGCAATAGCCATATAGACTCATATCATGTGGCTCATGTTTCTAATCAACCATACGATCAATACAAAGGGGTCAAGTAGACATGCTATGTCAACATATAATCATAATAGGAAGCAAGGTACAACACGAGACCTAAGCAATGGGGAAAGCATGGGTACAGAATGTCATACAACCACGAATTCACATTAAAGATCATCATCATAACATGTACTGGGAATTACGTAGCATATAAGGCATGTTGGCAACAAATTATAACATGTATCCATCAAGTAAGGGACTCACTCTATCATGATACTAGAACTAAACGATCACACTATCATGAACCTATTCACAGGGAGGACATCAATTATACAACTCCCTAGGATATGACATATATATATTCGTGCCCTAGTATGACAATGTAATATACTAAGTAGATCATGTCGGGATGATAGGGTGTAACATATGTAACTCGGACTCACACAATGGTCATCATGGACATCAAGCGTGTAAGCACAGTTTCAAACTAAGGATCAAACTGTAGGTCAAGGAGTAGTGCATATAGAATCACACAATCATGGACAGAGCAATCAAGATAATCCGATAGAGGTCCATAAGGGCAAACATTGGCTCTTCCCAACTGACTCATTACCCGTCTTTCCCGTGGGACCTTGGTACGACTCTTCGTGACAAGAAGACACTGATGGATCGTCATAAAATTGATAAGGACATCCCCGTAAACATCTCACTCTCTAACTCGGAATTACATCAAGGACCATCTTCCAATACTCTCCCAAGCAACCCTAATATTCAACCATGATTCCCGAAACAATGTGTTTACCAACCCGATTTCCCGTGGAGGAGACCGATATTCAAGAGAAGGACGCGATAAGACCATCAAGGGATTAACATATTGGAAGGGGGTTGTTCCACACAAGCCGGGCTTAACCATATAAGAATAAGAAGGGTACTCCCGCTATCCCGTTTGCACAAATCATTCAATATTCATTACATAGTTAGGACATACCAATCAAATCTTTAGCATACCAAGCACTCAACATAAAATCAGTCAATGACAATTACAATGATCTCCTTGGAACCTTCTAGACCCAGCTGTAAAGAACAAGCTAATATTTCACCTACCCATTCCCGACTACATCCAAAAGGGATGGTCTAATGCCTTTTCTACCCTCTCGACCCCTTATTAGTTGGTTCTCCTCTTTTATCATAAGCCAAGTTCATATTTAGTCCAATTGAGTTAGGCATATTAAGTTCATTTTGCCCCTTTAAAACGCTTTCAAATCTTTTGAAATCCATGGGCGGTTTTCCAAAACATACACTCGACCCTGGCGTACCCGAATTGCACAACCTCGCTCTAATACCAACTTTGTAACGGCCCGGATATAAATACCCGGGTTACGTTTCGAAGGTTGGATACCTTCGTTCGGATGTTGCCATTCAGGTACGGGTCGAGATTTCAAACCTCTAAAGATCGATATTCAAAGCGGGAATTTCGAACCCCAAGCAATGAAGTCGCGGAAATTCAATTCAAATAAAAGTAAAGCGGAAGCAAAGTTTAGATACAAGTGCCACGGCAGAGCCGGGTCAAAACCAAAACAGAGTGGGTGATTTCCATTTGTCAATTTAGAATATATTATCCGGATTCTTAAATTTGCCAAGAGATTTCCCGTCACAGAAGCAAGGAGCAATCAAGAGCGGTACCTAACACTATCCACGAAGTCAGGCCCGGTAATCGCCTACGGGTCCTCTAACCGCGCTGAGGCCACATAGCATGCCTATACCTAAATAAAAGATGACTAATGCAGTACAAGAATTAAATCACACTATCATGCCCCTAGTATATATATAATATGCAGAAAAGAACTGTAAAGGGCCCAAGACAATGCCTAGTGGCATATCCCTCTCATGCCTCTGCACCCCATCCCGTTAGTGCAGAGACTGGCCAGTTCGGTGCTATAGCATAGCAATTTCCTCGTGGTGGTGCACTAACCACGGCATCAACATATCATATCATATGATCTCATCTCTTGCCCGATGGTGCTGGGCTATCATATCATACTCATATCGACTCGATAGACTCAGGGCTCCCGATGGGGCTGGGCTACCCTATGACCCTAGCAAAGACTCTAGGACTATCACAGATAACGACCGTTCTGTATTCAAACACACATAGTAATCACATGCTAAGTTCAATGCAATCCTACCATGATACTACATGGCATGCTTTAATATGCAACAGAACTACACATCACATGACACATCAGGCAGGAGGTCCAGGTTACTGAGTAAGTCCCGTAGGATACTTACCTGAAGATGTAGAACAACAAGATAACACAAGCAAGGACCAAAATGCAAGTCCAAAGCAATCCAAACGCAATACACACCTATCATCAAGCCATTTCCATAAGCTACCGGTCCACATTCATACATAAGAAACCCAAGTTCTCAACATCCTCAAAACCAACCGATAGTAAAACCGTTTTCCAAAATCTTTCCGATACGATCAAATCGACCAAAATCATTCTTTCAATCAAACCCATTGATAAAATCATACCAACCATATTTTCAAACTCTTAAATCCCAAATTAAGTCAACTCATATTCAAAATAATTTCTCAACTCATAATTGGCCGAATTCCGACATTAAACATTTAAACCTTAAAACCAACCTCTCAAAAATCATATTATAGAAATAATTCCGGCATTTTCAATTTCAAAATAAATCCATCTTCAAAACCCCATTTACAAATCATTAACTCTTCAATCCACTTGCAATGTATACTACTTAAAATAATTCCGGCATAACTTACTTTATTTAAAACCATCATCTTGAAATTCACCTTTATAAAACCTTGTATGACATAACTCTTCTCAAATAATATTTAGCTAAAAAAAACAACACCAAAATTAAAAGCCAATGTTATTTACACCATAAAATTTACTATTTACACCACATATCTCACTTTTTATATTTTTTTTAAAATACACTCTGCTCCTCTTGAGTCACACACATGCCCCTCAAGAGGCGCATGGTATTTTACATTAAAATACCTTGCGCCTCTTGAGGGGCAGGTGTGTGACTCAAGAGGAGCAGGAGTATGATTCAAGAAGCGTAGATGTGGTGCATATAGTAAAATTTATGGGTGTAAATATTATCACCCAAATTAAATCATCTTTACTCATCATATTTATAATTCAAAGTCAATAAATTATCTCAAATTTTCTAACGTCACATTAAAACCCCACTCAATTACATATTCCAAATAATTTCACTTTTAAAACCATGTAAAATAAAATATTAATATTTTTAGAATATATAAATATTATTATATTCCTAAAATCAGAAATATTATATAAAATAACATACATATATATAACTAACATAACATATAATATATTTATGCGTAACATAAACACCAACCCCCCCTTTTTTGAAACCTCACCCAATAGCCCAGCCGAAACCAATCTAACCGCCCAACCCAAACCCATGACAAAGGATCCAGATCTGATTTATTAGCCCATCCCAGGATTAGGCCCAAACCCGAAAAACAAAACTGGATGTAACCCGGAAAGAAAGAAAAGGGGCCCAAGCCCGCTCAACCCAAAACTGAAAGAAGAAGGAGAGCTCCGTCTTCACCTTGCTCAACTGCGAGGTAGAACGGAAGAAGGGAGAAGAGAAATAGAGCTCGCTGGCGACTCACCCGCCGGAATCCTCACCCACTCCGACCACACTCACTTTCTCCCGGACATTGACACCCAGAACGACGAAAGTCGATATCAATGTTAGTCCACGAAATCGACTGGCTCAGAAGTCAGCCAGTCGATACAGAGGGGTCGATTTCGACACAAGGGGGTCGATATCGATGCTTGCAGAAGTTTTCCACGAGTCTCGAGATCGACTCAGAAAACCGTCGATCTTATCAGAGTGGTCGATATCGATGTCTGGGGTCGATATCGATGTCTTCCTGCAGTGGGTTAGTTCTTCGTCGGCAAAGAAAGGCCGAAGATTTAAGAATGGATGAGAAGGGATGAGCAGAAATAAAACAGTGGGTTTTGGGTGTATAAAATATGTAAAAAGCAACTCCTAGGATTAGGGTTTGCCACAACGTTAACCAATGCATGCGATGAGATAAATAAGACGGACAATTGCGCTATTTCACCCGATGGACAAGCTTTCGCCGTACACCAACTCTTAGGATTACTCTTTCAAATAAACCTAATTGTCTCTACCAATTTTATGTTTATAACTCAAGTTGTTAGCATGAATCCCTTTTCTTTCGATTAGGACTAAACATAGAATCGTAGGAGGAGAGATAGACACAACGATATTGACATCAAATACTTACCTCCAGCGCGCATGGCTAACGTCGGGCTCACCCCGACCCTAAGAGCTTTGGGGAACTACTCGCTTCTCATCATGGAACTCATCGTCAATTAAAAGGAAGAAACTTGCATTAAAATAAACTTCGAAGCTTTACAACTCAACGTCAACTTTCACAAACGTCAAACCCTAAAACTTCTCTCTAACTCTAACTCTATTGTCTTGATTGATTGTTTGCCTCTTGGATTGGATGATCTAATAAATCAGCCCCTAGGGCTTTATTTATAGGCTACTAATCCTCGCTATCCGAGGATTGTAACTCCTATCTAAACTATGAACTCTATCCAAACAATTAGGATATGTCTTTTATTTTGACAAAACTTAAATAACTTAAAGGTAAAAAAGATTTGTTCGGCATGCGGGGAGTGTGGTAAGTAGGAGATTCAAATATTTAAAATAAAACAAAGCACAACTAGACTATCTCCCTGTCCCAAACAAATAATACAAGAATCCCCTCCCTTGTAGTAGTAGGGTAATTCAGGATCGAATCCACGAGGAGGTATGTCAGCGCTTCCTTTGTTGTGCTCACGATCAAGTCTTTCGACCTCAGCAGACACTCGATATCGAGTATACAGGTCGATATCGACCTCAGTTCTGGTCGATTTCCTAGCGCAGTTCCTGTAGAAGACAAAACAGCAAGTCGACGTCGAGCCGAGACCTCGATATCGATGTTAGACCTCGATATCGACCCTTATGGTCGATTTCGATGCTTGTCACATAAACTGTTTTTGTAACCAATTTGTCGGAAAAGAGTCCGAAGAAAATAGAATGGAGAAGGAAGATAAATAGAAACAAAACTAAGACTTTTATGAAGAATTCAATTAATTAAAAGGCTTCCAAAGTCGGGGTTTCATGCCACAACGATAACAATGCAAGTTTTATGCTAAAGATATGAACTTTAATGTCTTTCCGTCAAATAACTTTCGTTATCAACACTTAGGTGATTAGAGGCTCTCGCATAATCCTAAGAGTTACTATCCAATTCATGAGCAATTCAAGTTCACAATATGAGTGGCTTTCGCTTCAATAATGCAAATAATGAATCTCCCTAACTTTCGTAAAGGATCATGCATGGGGTAGAAGACGGAATCGCATAAAAGTAATACCTTTGATGCACTTACCTCACATTGCTATCGTCGGGCTCACCCCGACCCTAGAAGTGGGTTGACTACTCGCTCCTCATCATGCACATCATCATCATTGTTATTGAAAGAAAGCTACTTTGAAATAAAACTCCGAAAGAAAGTACAACTGAACAAGCCACTCCACTCTCGCTTTACAACTCCACTCGGTCTCCTCTCTCTCTCTCTACTCCCTATTGTAACTGAATTGTGTGTAAAATTAGATACCTCAACTCAGCCCTATTGGCCTCTATTTATAGATGTCGATAAGGACTCGAAACCTTATCTTTATTCTCTAAGATAAACTAAAACAAAGTAAAAGCTAAAACTTCATGGTGAAATCAGACTCCTCATGATAGATCTGGTGTTGATGATAGGAAATCTCGACCTTTGGATAGATATCGCAAGCTTTGGATATAATTCTATCAAAATCAGAGTCGAATTCCTCTGCTGGCATGGTCGATATCGACCCTTAGACATCGATATCGACCCCGCCAAAATCTTATCTCGACCTTCTCCTTCTCCTACTCGAACTGGCACTCGACTTCTATCAATTTGGTCGATCTGGCAGCATCGATATCGACCCCCAGACGTCGATATCGACCTCTTCTGTGTTGATATGCTCTGTTTCTTTTTTTGCTCGATTCCTATGTCTCTGATGTACTCGATGTCGAGGTCTTTAGTCGATTTCGACCTCTTCAGAAGACTTCGAGTTCTTTTTCCACTCTTCCGAATTCATCCATTTTCATCCTGTTTTCTGCGAAATCACATGAAAACTCGTGCAAACCCATATATTTGACATTTAAGCATAACACTACACTATTCCCATGTTTTCCCATTAATATGCATGCACAAGACAATAAAATGGATTCATGTGTGCATAGAAAATATGGCAATTTGCGCGCACATCAAACACCTAGAACGATGAAAGAAGAGGAGGAAGGAGGAGCTCACCTAGGTGCGGTTTCGACTTCGCCGGAGATGGTCATCGAGAGTCCTTCTTCGCCGGAGATGGGACAGCGCGGGCTCGGCCTAGATCGGGGATAATGGGTCAAAGGGAGGAACTTTACAAGGATTTGGATCGAGAAAAGGGAAACGCTTACCGGGAGTTGGACCGAAGGTAGGGGAAGGAGGAGAAGAGCTTGGCGTCGGCGATGCTGGCTCTGGGCTGCCCAGCTCCGCTTGGGCTCCATCTCGGACGTCGGAGCTTAGAGGTGGTGCTGGTTGCTGTTATTGCACGAGCTCGGAGAAGAACAGGTGGAGGGTGCTTGGCTCGACAAAACAGGGGAAAGGAAGGTGGAAGCTGCGGTGGTGGTGGCCTGGTGGCGGCGTGGTGGCTTAGTGGGGGTGACGGTGGCTGGGCAAGGCGGAGGCCTTGGAGCTCAAAGCTCTCGGCAGAACAGGGGTGAATAGAGGGAGAAGAGAGGCTTAGGGAGGATACAGATGGGTTGTGGGTTGGATAAGAAACATGAGGAGGAGAGGCTGCAGAGGGCAGCAAGGAGGGGACCAAGATTCAAAAATGGTGGGAATGGATGCATAAGAAGGCAAATATGCAAGCTGGGGGGGACCAATTCATAGAGCAGAAATCCGAGCTAGGGAGGAAGAGAGAGAGAGAGAGAAAGAATAAAGAAAAGGGAAATAAAATAGGATTTAAAAGAGGTCCCCACACACTAGTACAAAAAAGCCCTCACACAATTGTTAATTTACAAAACGCACAATGGTTTTAGAACCGTTGCATCCGCCTCAGTGGTTTTTAAAAATACAACGGTTGGGTTTATCACAACGGTTCACTTAGACAACGGTTATATCCGTTGCGATAGATTCCGGATAACCGTTGTCTATATGCCTCCAAAATTAGGTCCGAATCATATTAAGCGGTTTTAACCGTTGTCTAAGATCACTATAACCGTTGTCTCAAGTTAGGATATTCGGTTTTAACTGTTGTCTAATCACATTCTACCTGTTGTCTAAGGAGATCATAATTGTTGTATAGGTACATGTTAACCGTTGTCTAAGTACATTAAAACCGTTGTGTACGTATATTTTAACCGTTGTCTATATAATCGTTAATCGTTGTCTAAATTCAAAAATCGTTGGCTAGATTCTCTTAACCGTTGTCTATGTAACTTTTAATCGTTGTCTAAGTAACTTTCAACCATTGTCTAAGTAACTTTCAACCGTTGTCTAAATACTTTATGACTGTTGTCTAAGTATATTGTAACCTTTGTCTAAATATATTATAACCGTTGTCTAAATATATTTAACCGTTGTCGATGTAAGTTTTAACCGTTGATTATATAACCAATAACCGTTGTCTATTGTTCCATTGAACTGTTGTATATAATCTTTTAACCGTTGTTTGTATAATCATTAATCGTTGTTTAAATTCAAAAAATCGTTGGCTAGATTCGCTTAAACCGTTGTTTAAGTAACTTTCAAACCGTTGTCTAAATATTTTATAACTATTGTCCGAGTATATTGTAACCGTTGTCTAAATATATTTAACCATTGTCGATATACGTTCTACCCATTGATTAAGCAACCATTAACCGGTGTCTATGTTCATTTGAACTATTGTAAATGAATATTTTAACCGGTGTCATTTCACATTAATGGCTATCGTAACCGTTGTCTAAGCTTCACTAGCCGTTATGTAATAAATTGACCGCGATCATATTTATAACCCACAAGACATTAATCATGCACAAATTACCTTTATAGGTTAAGTGCTTGATCAAAGAACACGCATGGTCACCTTTAGAGGTTAAATGCTTGATCACATTTACAACCCACAAGACATTACCTTCAGTAGGACAAAATTTTAAACATAATAAAAGTATTGGGAGCTCATGTCACTAAATTTTAGATTTCAGTTCAGAGAGTTTTTAGGGCCTCAAAACTGCAGAATAACAATACAACATTAGGCATCTGCTAAGGATTATCAAAGAAAAAGACATCCCATTCAGTTTAACTTAAATTAAATACATACAATATTTTTCCACAGAGGATGCAACTTATCAGTTTTCATTAAGTGATCAAATTCCCCAATCGATTAATCAATAAACTTGATTCAAGACTTTATACATACCAAATCCGACAAATCCACACATCTAAGCAGGTCGGTTTGAACTCAAGAAGTGGGAGATCAGCGCCAGTGAGGAAGGATGAGAGGAGACACGAGAACTGGATGCCATGCCTAGTCTCAGCAGAGGTATCGACTCTAGTTCTGTCACCGATTTGAAGCCCGAAAACGTGCTCGTCAATTGGAATCTTGATATGAAAATTTGCGACTTCGGGCTTGCACGAACAAAACACGATGTCGTCGGGCAATTCATGACGGAGGGCACGACTATCAGATCGGACCACAAAGCCTTGGCATCGTCGACATGGACTTCATCATGAAGTGGGAGGTTTGGTGTCATCGATCGGTCTCCAATGGATCGAAGTCGCAAGACAGAGAACAAGATAGCGAACGAGCTCAGGCCTCACCTTATGTGTTCTCAGATCTCTCATGTCGGACAAAGAAAGTGTAGGGGGTGAAAAAATAAAGAAGAGAGAGGGGATGGGAAGTGGAATGAGGTGAGATGCATGATATGAGAGGAGCTTGGAGCTTTTCATATCTGGGCAAGATAGGTGCGGCGCTACTCTCCAAAATATAGAAGAAGATGCGTTAAATAGTTCTAGGGTTAGGCTTCAAAATTTTCAAAACCGGCTCCATAACTTTAAACTTGCCGCCTTAAGTTTATTTTCAAAATTTCCAAAACGGGCTCCATAACTTTAAACTTGCCGCCTTAAGATTATTTTTTAAAAACGTGTTTCCGCCTATAGATTACAATTGTCAAATAATACTAGTACAATTTCTGCGCCATGACGCGTTTTTTAATCAAATAAAATTTTAATAATATAGAAAATTAATATGATAAAATTTAATAGAATATTTAAAAACTTTAATATATTAATAAAATATTTAAAAAATTTAATGTAAAATATAAAAAGTAAATTGATAAATAAACTAAAAAATTGTAAAAATCTTTATCATATAAGTATTTTAGAAATCCGTATTAAAATTATTAAAAATAATTTTTCTCGTTTAAATTCGTATATATAGATATTTTAGTAAACTAACATTATAAATATATTATATGTATATATGTAATTCAAAAAAATGAAAATATTTGTAAAAATCAGTTATCTATTTAATTACATGAGGTTCGATTAATGTTAGATTAGAAAAAAAACGTCTTAACTTATATATGCGAATTTTGTTTATATTTTGAGATAACTAAATAAAATATATTTAGATTATATATAATCTATCGAACTAATTTTTTTATAAATTTTTTTAGAACAATAAAAACTATATAAAATATTTATATTTTTATAAATTTTTTTAACAAGTTTGTACTTATTAATAATAACTACGAAATTGTTAAAAAATTATTTAAAAAACTAGATATTTTATATAGTTTTTATTCCCTAAAAAAGTGTGCATGAATAGTAAAGTGACATGTTTTGCCGAACGGAGGGAGTATAATTTTTTGCTGGAAATTTTTATTTATATTTAGATTATTTATATTTATATTTATTCGAATATATCTAAATTATTTATAATATTGTATTAATGTATTCTCCGTGCACGGGAGGGGACCTACACTAGTATATTATATATATATATATATATATATATATATATATATATATATATATATATATATATATTGAAAAATTGAAAAACAAAATTTTTCTAAAAAATCTAAGCGTAAAATGGTGAAACGTGGCATAAGTGTAATGGGTTTAATATATATATAACAACGGTTTTTTAAATATCCGTTGTCTTTTTAATTTACCACGCCAATTTAATTCAGCCATAGACAACGGTTTTAATAATCGTTTTATTTGAGACGTCTTCTCTCTCTCTCTCTGTAAAGACCGGAATTTTTTAATAGTACTGTCATAATTATGAATTTTATTTTGATTTAAAATTTATTAATTTCTAAGACTTCGGAAAATTTTGAAAATTTCCGTCCTCGAGCAAGTGATTTAATTTTATTCCTTCAAGACGAATTATGGCATAAATTTGTTATTTAAATTAGAAAACGAATTTTTTATGCTCTATTATACCGAGACTTGAGAATATTTGTCGGACTTCACTATTCTGAATTTGAAAATTTAATTTGAATTGAGTCGGGTTAAGGTTGGAAAGCGGGTTTCATGATTTATCTACGGGTATTTAAAGTTGACTTTTCCCACATTTAATACCCTACAACCCCTACCCCTGTTTCAACAGTTAAACCAACCCCTTTCTTTTGTTTTGTATTCATCCCCCATCAGCCCTGCCACCACCTACACAAGCCCCTCCACTCCCTTTCCTGTAGCTTTCTGTTTCTTTTTCAAAGAAGCCAAAAGCATACAAACACACCCACATTTCTTCTCCAATCTCCATCCGTATAGTACTCCCTTCACTTGTCTTCCAATTCAAATTGAAGAGCCCAAGTTTTTCCCTTGTTTATCAAACTCAAGCCCCAAACACACACATCCCCATTTTCGTTTGAATCCCCTTCCTCCCTCCTTGAGCTTCCCCATCCAAGCAAGCCGCCAGGCGCCAGCCCTCATCGCCGCCAACGCCGATGAACCTTGTAGCTCCCCGGACGAGCGACACCCCTGAGCTCCCTGGATCGAAGAAGTTCAAGCCACCCGAGCCTCCGAAGCGTCCCAACGCACCTCCGGCGACCCGACTTGTACGAAATCCCCCCCCGGTGAGCACCCCTGAACCCACCTTCAATTCACGTTCTCCTTGAACCCCTATTTTGTTACCCTTCCCTCTTCGTTTTGGGCTAAGAGCGTCGGTGAGCGAGAGGGAGAGCGGCCTAGCGAGAGGGAGAGCGCGAGAGTCGGGCGTGAGATGTGCGAGAGCGAGGGCCAGCAAGCTAGGACGAGGGAGCAGTGATTCCATCTAGGGTGTGAGCGAGAGCGTGTAAGGGTGAGGGCGAGCATAGAAAACGAGAGGAAGAGCCCTGGAATGAACGTCGATCAGAGGAGCGGGGCAGGGGGGATCTTGGTGAAGACGATGAACAGTAGCCCACGGGCTCGGTTCGCTGTTTTCTTTTTGTTTGGTCCGGTTCGATTGTTTTATTTAATTGTCCGGTTTGGTCTATTTAAAATCAGCTTTACTCCTGGGTTGGACTGGGAAATGGATCCGGGTATTGGGCCTTTTCTCTTTTTCTTTTGGGTTGTTTATTTGACTTATTTGTTTTACTTGGTTATACTTCTTTTTCGAGTATATTTTTATTTAATTGATTTATTTACTTATTAGTTTAACTTAATTCACTTATTAATTATTTACTTATTTATTGATTTATTTATTAAATTATTTCTGATTAATATGTTATTTAATTCATTATAATATGTTTATTTGATGATTAAATGTTAGAAATGTTTATTAGATGTTATCTTTATAATGTGAGTATTGAGTTGGTATTTAAGATAATCAAATTATTGAGATTCTATTGGGAAGTGTTACTTATATGATTATGTTAAATATATTATTAAATATTATTTGAAAGCGAGTTTTAAAAAGAGTATTCTGAGGAAAACTTTTTCCAAGGTCGGGAGTTGACTTAACTATTAGAAATAAGGTTTTGGAAAATTCTAAATATGCCGGGATTTTTTTTAATAAGTATAATTTTGTGAAATTGGTTTAAAGGCTTAAATGTTTAATTAAATGTTTAAGGGTTTACTTGGTTGTTTAAATGTTATTTATATGATTATTATTTATATGATTATATGTTTATGTGATATTTGTGATAATTAAAGTGTTGAGACTTTCAAAGGGTATTATTTGGGCTATGTGAACTTGAGATTAAATGGGTTTTAGGAACTTTGAAACCGATTTAATTGGATTTGACTTGGTGATCTGGTCGGTGATCGAATCTTACTTGTGAAGTTATACGAGTTGGAAGCATGATCTGAGACGTTGGAAATTCGAGATGAATTATGGAAATGAGAAGTGAATGAGATGATAGAATGTCTGAGTTAAGTTGAGATAAATGGTGATGCTGATGATGTTATGACTAATTATCAATGGATAGATTTTGTGTAAAGGTAAATGGGCCCTTTATGCTTTATGCTTATATTCTGTATCTATTAAAATTGTTAGGTGATCTGTGACGTGATTGGCTTGCTTACTGCTGATTTATTGTTTTGCTGATCTGCTACACCAGGTAAGTCCTCCGGGGCTTACTCAAGTTAGAACCTCATGCCTGATGTGTCATATAGTGTGTAGGTGTTGCATCCCGCATATTCATGTAGTATCATGCTTAGGTTGCACAAATTAATCGAGCATCTGTATTCTCCTTGCGTATGGTAGAACGGCCGTTAAATTGTGAGTCCTAGAGTCATTTGCTAGGGTCATAGGACGGTCCAGTCCCATCGGGCTTTGTCCTCATCGAGTCAGACTGTTAAATTGTCGGGCATGACTATTGATACGATTGATGATGTTATGATATTGAACGCGACCGGTTCCCGCACTAACGAGCATGGGTGCGGGAGTATAAAACGCGGTTGGTTCCTGCACTAACGAGCATGGGTGCGGGAGTAGGAGAGGGACATGCCACTTGGCATTCTGTGCGGGATCCCATTTAATCGCTTTCTGCATATATATAAACTGTTAGCATGCTTGTGTGTTTAATATTTCCGCACTCCATTAAAGCATCCTTTATCTAGGTATAGGCATATTATATGTCCTCAGCGAGGTCTTCAGGGCCCGCATGAGTGGCTCGACCTTGACTTCGTGGTTAGTTTCAGGTACCCGTACCCTTGCTTGATCATGTGATGTTGTGGCGGGGGACATCGTATGGCGCGGTGAGGGGGAGAGTAAAACCGACTTGAGCTCCACACTTTTGCTACTTATTCCCTCATATTTGGTTTTGACCCGATCATGCCGTGGCAACTTGTATTATGACACTTCCTTCTTTATGCTTTCGAACTTAAAACGTTTTGAGTGACTTAGGCAAGTAGGACAGGTTCGGGGGACCTTACGGCCCTATCGCGAACTTTAGGGTGCAAAATCCCTTCTTTGATCACTAAAACTTTGTTTTAAAACTCAACCCGTACTCGAATTGCAAGATCCGAATGAAGGTATCTAATCCTTCGAAACGTAACCCGAATATTTATATTTGGGCCGTTACAAAGGTGGTATCAGAGCCTGGGTTGCGGATTCGAGTACAAATGGGTTGAATTATGATTTTGAAAACCGCCCAATGTTTTAAAAGATTTTGAAGAGTTTTAAAGGGCAAAATGAATTTAATATGGCTAAATTAATGAACAAAGCTTAATAAACTTGACTTAAAATAAGAAAAATCGGAAAAAGGGCAATCGAGTGGGTAGAAAGGCGATAGACCATCCTATTGGATGTAGACTTGGGAAAGGGTAGGCAAAACTTAGCTTTGTACTTTACAGAGGGCCCGGAAGACTCCAAGGAGTTTGCACCGTGGTGGTTGGAGTAGCGGGGTTAGGATATAGAGGTCGAGAGGATAGTTGCCCCTCCGGTCAGTTGCCCCTCGAAGGGTAGCTTCTAAGTAGACTCTGTGGCTTTATATAAATTGGGCCCGAGGGCGATCCCTCTCGAAGGGGATCAGATTGATTTTTGCTGATTGATTCTGTGCTGACTGTTACCTTCCTTGAGCTAGAATCCTGTTGTTAACCTCTTTGATACCTGTCGGCTATAAATTGAACTTATGTGTGAATGAGATAGCGGGGGAGCCCTTCTTTACTCTCTAATTGAGATTTCAGTTCTTGTGAAGCATTCTTTTATGTTATTCAACCGTTTGTGTCATTTTCTTTCCATTTCGCCTTCTGTTCAACATATTTCTAGTTAAGGTAGAGGATTGTTGATGAGTATCTATTCTTCTCATTCCGCTTTTCTCTCCTCCTACCTCCTCCGATGTCCTTAAATGATGTCTTATCAATCACTTCCTTTTCCTTCCCTTCCTTTTCTCTCCTTACTATTCTTTTCTTATTCTTCTCTTTCTTTTATCCTTTTCCATAGATATTTTTTTTTATCAAGTCTTCTATATGATATTACCGTCTTCCACGGGAAATTGGTTTGGGAACCTAATCATATTCGGGATTTCTGTTCGGGTGCATTGATTACCTGGGTGTGTGATGGAGTATGGTACTTGACGCCATAGGTCATGCCACAAGTTAATTAATGTACTAGAATATCAACTTCGAATAACCTAAGTTTCTCGACAAGATTCCAAGTCTAAAGGGATGGTTTGTTTGTCAAGTCATCCCTCTCGATTCCTACGATGGTCAATAGATGTCTTCTTGTCGTAATACCTTGTCTAGAGCTTGACCATCCTTCTTATGGGAAGCAATTCAAGTACTCTCCTCCCTTAACCAAATGAATCATACAAGCATTCCATGGGAAATGAGCTCTTGAGTTAGTTAGTTGTTGTTCTTTGAGATTTCTGTTTGGTTATAATTGTAGTCTCATTTGTGATTACATGACCTAGTATAACATTATATTAAATGCATTTCCTATTCAGATAATTGCTTATTTGAACGTGTGTCCATATATCGTTGTCATTCTCGGGCTGGGACTTTATTCTTAGTCTCGATAGCTTCAATCTTGGTCCATAAGTGACTCTGTAAGTATTCTGGGTTGTCCGCTTGTGCCTCTCCCCTATCTTTGTTAATTTAGAACCTATGTGTTATCTCTTTGGACGGACGACGACATGTAGGAAGGAACAACTAGCCGGGTAACACTAGAGCGGCGCAACGGAAGCATGGTGGGCCCATAACCTACAGGTGACAGAACTAACATCATTAACAGCGTTGAAGGATGAGCACGCATTGGATTCGTAGATATGACTTAGGGAAGGGGCGTTCTCCATTCGAGCCGCTAATCTTTTTGTGATGTTTGAACATGATGTTGTGCAATAGGCCTAGATCTGATATGTTGATAAATTTCGATGCATTGGTACTTTGATATGTTAGTAGTTAGAGTTACTGAGTGTTTCTTCCTTTAATTTTGCCTATGAGGGGTGAGTTATCGATGTTGGATTATGGGTTCTTTTTCGGTATAGTCAGAGGAGTGATGGGAAGACTAGAAATCGTAGGTTCGGTCGATGAGGGTGTGAGGTAGAATCATGGAAATGAGACATTGGATTAGGTAGGATCGAGTGAGTTTCTAAGGATGAGAAGAGACAGTGGTTAGGATTTTTTTAGACGAGCCTTCTAGGTAGGCCTTAGGTTGGGCATAGGATGAGAATGGCACGATTGCGGAGATGAGATTGTGGTGTAGGTGAGTAATTTTGACCAAAGGATAGGGTAAGTTCATTTAGGTATATTTGAGGAAGAATTCTCGTAGGGAGGTTATGATGATAGATGGGTTGTCGTACTAGGAGTGGAAGCGATGTTCTTGAGGAACTAGTTTTGGATGGACATAAGGTTCGAGTAGCTAGAATTGCTTAAGGAATTGTCGACCGTGGGACTTAGGTTGTTCGTATTGTGAAGTAGGAACGACTTTGGTAAGGGATGGATTATGGACATCGTTAAGGATTGAGTGACTAGGACTGCTTGGGAATTTGTCGATCTTGGAGTTCAAGTTGTTTATATGATAAGGGACGGAGTGTGAGATCTGCACTTAGGTATTGCTCGAGTGATATTGAGGTTGCTTGCGAGTGTTGTAATTGGAGAAATTCTAGAGGCGTGATTGGAAGATTTTAGCATAGAGAAGAATTTAAATTGGTATGTGTGCAATTGATTCAAATCTTGAGGTAATTAGGAAATGAACGATAATTCTTTGAGGAAATGCCTTAAGCTAACTAAAGGACATCGTTAGTAGTACTTATGAGAGTGATTGCTTGGGTGTATAGGTAGAAAGACTGTGAATGACAAATATTAGAACTAGTCAGGTGAAGGATATGATGCTACTAATGGTCGTAGGAATTCGAAACTTCAAATAATTTATGATGCCTTGAGTGAATTCGAATAAGAATGATATAGAATTTCTCTTGGAAAGAGGGTTGATGGGTAATGTCATTAAGAGGTAAGGTGTCGTTGTTGAGGATTGTAGTCTAAGGCGAGTTTAAAGTATGTGGCGATAAGAAGCTAGTATAAGATGGCTTGAGGACTCGTGATTGATTGAGGCTATAGTGGGACTTTGAATGGTAATTGGTGCTGTAAATGAGTGAAATTTCTATGACCTTTTGAGAAATGTAGAGATACGATTCGGTTTGGGGATATTTCAGTGAGTTAGATGAGTAAGGCATGTTGTTGACCACTTGGGTATAGGCGCGGTGAGGGGGAGAGTAAAACCGACTTGAGCTCCACACTTTTGCTACTTATTCCCTCATATTTGGTTTTGACCCGGTCATGCCGTGGCAACTTGTATTATGACACTTCCTTCTTTATGCTTTCGAACTTAAAACGTTTTGAGCGACTTAGGCAAGTAGGACAGGTTCGGGGGACCTTACGGCCCTATCGCGAACTTTAGGGTGCAAAATCCCTTCTTTGATCACTAAAACTTTGTTTTAAAACTCAACCGGTACTCGAATTGCAAGATCCGAATGAAGGTATCTAATCCTTCGAAACGTAACCCGAATATTTATATTTGGGCCGTTACACTCTCTCTCTCTCTCTCTCTCTCTCTCTCTCTCTCTATATATATATATATATATATATATAACAATAGTTCTTTAAATATTCGTTGTCTTTATAACGTAATAGACAATGGTTCTAATCGGCCTTACACAACGGTTTTATGAATCGTTTTCTTTGAGAAGTTTTTTGTATGTATAACAACGATTCTTTAAATATCCGTAATCTTTTCAACTTACTAAACGCGATTTTATTCAACCTTAGACAATGGTTTCAATAACCGTTTTCTTTGAGACGTCTTCTATATATATAAAAACGGTTTTATAAATATTCGTTATCTTTATAACGTAATAGATCGACAATGATTATAATCGGTATTACACAACGATTTTATGAACCTTTTTCTTTGAGAAGTATTCAATATATAACAACGATTCTTTAAATATCCGTTGTCTTTTTAACTTACGCCAATTTTATTCAGCCTTAGACAACAGTTTTAATAACCGTTTTCTTTGAGACGTCTTCTGTATATATAACAACTTATACAACGGTTCTTTAAATATTTGTTGTCTTTATAACGTAATAGACAACCATTCTAATCGGCACACAACGGTTTTTATTAACCGTTTTCTTTGAGAAGTCTTATGTATCTATAACAACAGTTCTTTAAATATCCGTTGTCTTTTCAACTTATTAAATACCAATTTTATTCAGCCTTAGACAATAATTTTAATAACCGTTTTCTTTGAGACGTCTTTTATATATATAACAACGGTTCTTTAAATATTTGTTGTCTTTATAATGTAATTGACAATGATTCTAATCGATCTTACACAACGGTTTTTACTAACCATTTTCTTTGAGAAGTCTTCTGTATATATATAACAACAGTTCTTTAAATATCTGTTGTCTTTTCAACTTACTAAATACCAATTTTATTCAGCCTTAGACAACGATTTTAATAACCGTTTTCTTTGAGACGTCTTCTATATATATAACAACGGTTCTTTAAATATCTGTTGTCTTTATATTGTAATAGGCAACGATTCTAATCGACCTTACACAACGGTTTTATAAACCGTTTTCATTGAGAAGTTTTTTGGTATATAAAACAACGGTTCTTTAAATATCCTTTGTCTTTTCAACTTACTAAACACGATTTTATTCAGCCTTAGACAACGGTTTTAATAATCGTTTTCTTTGAGACATCTGTTATATATATATATATATATATATATATATATATATAACAACGGTTCTTTAAATATCCGTTGTCTTTATAACATAATAGACAACGGTTCTAATCGGCCTTACACAACGGTTTTATGAACTGTTTTCTTCGAGCAGTCTTCTCTATATATAACAATGGTTTTTTAAATATCCGTTGTCTTTTTAATTATAAACACACCCAAAGACAACGGTTAAATTTATAACCATTGTCCGTCCCAAAAATCTCTAATTTTTTTCAACATAGACACCATTTTTATAGAAACCGTTGTCTATGTGGCGTCTTTTAATATACATTTTGTACTAGTGACAATACCAATTCAAATTAGCGGAAAAGACTCAAAACCCACTCGCCCGATTGAATCCCGACTAAATCAAATTTAATCAAATTTCAATTCAATTTTAGAATTAACAGAATTAAATTAATTTTTCGATACTCGGAGCTTGAATGCGGAATTAAAATCCGATAGAATCTAAATTCTCAAAACGATGCCGGAACGACTTTTAAAAAAAATCAAAACTTACGCTCGAGGACGGGTTTTCTTCAAACCTTATAACCCAGATAAAATAATATATTTTATATTTCTATAGAACAATAATATATTACTATATAAAATATATTCAGTCTTTACATCAAATGTAATTATGCAAGACTTTTATGAGTTAACAATACAATACTAAACATATATTCTAAGAAATGCAAAAGGATATGTAAATACTTACATAATTTTTAAACCATCCTAAAAAGTGTGTGACAATAGCATTACCATCATATATTCCATTTGATTCTTGAAATTTCCTACATGTATAAAGTTATATGGTAAAAAGTTTGCTAAATTTATCAAAAAAAAAGGAATTTGACGTTTATATGATGTATAAATCAAGCTTTAGATCCTAGATATGTTAGAATGACTTACATGATGTACGGATCAATCTCCAAACAATTGATCAAGATGTATGTGTGCAATACATGCAAATCTCTTTCGTCATTCATCCATAAAACCTTGGATTTTCCACTAGGCCGACCCGGATGGTTGAAGATAGAAATTTAAGGATAATCAACATCAAATATATCATTTTCATTCCTAGCTGCCCTTCTTCTCTTATATGGATCTTCAGAATCAAGATAATGCTTAGTGAAGTTTATGATCTCTTCCAATAAATATGCCTCAATTATCAATGCCTCTACATGCTTTGTATTCCTCATTTTCTTTTTCAACTTGCCCAAGTCTCTTTCAAATGGATACATCCATCGATATTGTACAGGACCTGCCAATCTGGCCTCATATCCTAAGTGCATAATGAGATGTTCCATGCTATCAACAAAAGAAGGTGGAAATATCCTCTCCAATTGACACAATATAAGGGGAGCATCACACTCCAAAACCCTTGTTCCTCCTCCAATGTAGGTGAGCATAAGGATTGGAAGAACAAGCTCAACTCTGTCAATGGTCCCCACACTCCCACTAGGAGAAGCTCCTTAAAAGCTATTAGTATAAGTCTTTGCATAAATACATCACAATCATGACTCTTCATCTCGATGAGCCTACCCTCTTGTGAATGCACACACCGACCAATATTAGAAATATATCCATCTAGAAACCTTAAACCCTTGAGCCAATTCGACAACTCTATTCGCTTCTCTCTACTCAAAGGTGTACAATGCTTTGGGTTTTGGACCCTTATGATTATCCTCCACTTCAAGCTCTGGTCGATTACAATCCAGTCGAAGATCTTGCCTTGCTTTCAAATTATCCTTTGTCTTATCCTTGACATCCATCACTGTAATAAACACATTGTCAAATACATTCTTTTCCATATGCATGACGTCGAGGTTGTGATGAAGCAGAAGATATTTCCAATAAGGAAGACTTTAGAAAATACTCTGCTTTGTGAACTTATGATCACCGTAACCATCTGGTAAATTCAAAGGAGACTCCATGTCAATTGGAATATTCTTAACACGGTCCCACACCTGGTGACCAGATAAGTACGAAGGAGGTCCTCTAGTCTCAATCCTCCCTTTGTAAAAGCTTGTGTAATCCATCCTGAAGGGGTGATCTTTTGGCAAAAAACGTCTATGCTCATCAAACCATGAAGCCTTTTTTCCATATCGTAGTTGAAAGGCTCCTATTTGCTCCATGCAATGAGGACATGCTAAATTTCCATGTGTACTTCATCCACCCAACATCCCAAGTGCAGGAAAGTCACTCACGATCCACATAAGAGCCGCATGCATTATGAAGTTTTCCTTTGCATGTGCATCAAATGTCAGGACACCTTCATTCCATAACACTAGTAGCTCGTCAATTAAAGGTTGTAAGCAAATGTCTATTAGCCTCTTCGGGTTCTCTAGACCTGGAATGATGCCAACTAAGAACAAATAGGGAGATTGCATACACATACTGGGTGGCAGGTTATATGGGGTAACAATTACTGGCCATGCAGAGTATTTTCTATCAGTTTGATGAAAAGGAGAAAACCCATCTGAGCATAAACCTAATCTCACATTACGTACCTCTACATGCAAAGTCAGGAAAGGTACGATCAAGATGCTTCCAATCCTCTACATCTAAAGGGTGGCTCACAGCTCCATCCACAGGTTGATGCTCGGCATGCCAACGCATGTGTGAGGATGTGTCATCCATGGCATATAATCGTTGCATGCTTGGGATCAAAGACAAGTATATAAATACTTTCAATGGGACCGGTTTCCCTTTCTTTGCCAGTCGATGCTTATACCTTGGGCTCTTACAAAATTTGCACCCAACAACACTAGCATCATTTTTCCAAAATAGCATGCACCCGTTAGGAGACGTGTGTATCCTCTTCTCCGGCAATCCCAAATCTCGAAGCAACCTCTTAGTCTCATAAAAGTTTCGGGGAAGGTTGTAGTTTGACGGCAACACATCTCCCACATCTTGAAAAATTTGATTGAACCCTGCTTGAGACAAATTTTGCTCGGTCTTATGCCTAAAAAATTTATCCATCATTGACAATAATGAAGTGGAACAACCTGGATACAATGGCTCATTTGTTGCCCTCAGCACATCGAAGAATCGATTTGATAGCAACGAAATATCTTCATTTCCATGGCCAAAAGAAGTTGATTGTGGTCTACTTCTTTCTTCTCTGAGTTCCACGTGATTCTCCTACAAATCTGTCGGACACCTTACTTGATCATTACGATCTATTAAAGTGCCAAAATTGAACAATTCGTGAGGAGGAATAAAATTGGGCCCAGCTGCATCAAAAACCATTTTATGCGAAGGATTCAAATGCTCAAACATATGCATTCCGATCCCAAAGAAGGTCAAGCCATTCACACTAGAGCTCGACGGTTCCTGTGAACGAGGCATCTCTCCATGTGTAGTCCACTCGTAATAGTTTTTAACAAAACCCCTTTGAAACAGATGACAACGAACGTCATCCTCAGTCTCAAATTTTCCATTCTTTCACGTCACACAAGGGCATCTGATCTTCTCCCCATTCATCAACTGCACTTGTGATGTTGCAAATTCAATGAAATTATGAACACCATCAACAAATTCTTGATTCCATTCACCCTCACTTGATAGACGTTCATTGTACATCCAATTGCGATTATCCATTTGGCCTCTGAAAAGATTACAAAATTATATAACGAAAATGACTTAAGAGTTTTGAATTAAAAAACAATAAAATTAGTCTTAAAGTTACCCAAAACTATGGTTTAATTAAGTTTAAAAAGCCTTGATTTTGGCATAAAAAATATCTATGAGATCGAAGATTAAAGGTTAGAGGATAGAATTTCCTTAAATTTTCCCTCACATTTTCCCTCGATTCCCTAAACTAGAACACATAGCCTCGAAACAAAGAACTCGAGGCTATATTCGACGCTATAATGGCTTTGAATATACCATCAAGTTCTTACTTTCGAGGCTATTCACCAATTATTTTCCCACACATTTCGTTTCATCCGTTTTTCATAAATTTAATTCAAGATATTATTTTAAAATTTTGAAATTAAATGATATCACATAATATTTCTCAACACTTCATTTTAAGTTAGATCTAGCTACTTAACAATAATGATTTAATTAATAAACATAATAAATCACTTATATATGAAAATATATGATTAAACAATATTGAAAAATAACAATAGGATGATATACTTACCAATTAATATAATTAACCGATTGTCATAAACCTCAAATAAACAAAAGCTTCAAATCTCACTTATTGGAGGGCAAGAGAATCAAATCTCGTTTTGAGAATATTGGCAAAAGATGGAAGATAGTATTTGGATTGGTGGGTTGTTTGAATCTACGAATGAAGTTTTGGAATGGGTTGTGTAAGGAGTAAAGGGGATGGTGAGAAATAAATGCGGATGTGAAATTCCGGTGTTGCATTAAATGAGGTTGGTGGATTATAGCCTCGACGTTAGCATCGAATTTGTTCTCAAATATTCACACCACATTTTAGCCTCAAAAATGGTTACGACTTTACCCACCAAGTATGCATTCAAGTACTAACATTGAACTTAACCTCGAAAATGAAATTCGTTGTTAAACTACACACGAATCTAGCATCCAAAATAGCCTCAATCTTGGTTTAAGGCTAATCGCCCTTGAATTAGGCCTCGGACATGGCCCTAAATATTTGTCGTTGCTATATGGACTCAAAGAAAGTCTCTGATAGGCTAAAAACCTACACCCACAAGTGTATGGGGTTCAGTTGTAGTAATCAAGTGTCGTATCCACAAGGACTATGTGGTATTGATTGTCAATTCAAACAGATTTAACTAAGCCAAGAAAATACGAGAGAAGAAATGTTCATATGGATGGAGAAAGTAACCAACTAATTAAAAGGAAACAACTATACAAAATTGGTATTAAAACAATGGATACGAGGCAAATCTAGGGTAAAGGATCACCACAACGATGCTTTAGTAGATTAAAATTAATATTCGTGTTATCTTGTCTGAGCTTGTTGAAGGTAGATTGTCAAAGGTAATCGCGAATCTCCTTTCGGTTTCAACGCGAATGTGTCTAAATTGGTTAACGATCTCCTTTCGGTATCAAGCAACCAATTTAGACCCTTTAAGCTCGTAGAATTCTAGATGATAGTCATATTAACGTCGCCTTTCGGTCTCGATCAATATCAAAATCATCTAAAATATCTATGACAATCTATAAATCCTCAAGAACTTCGATTATCTTTCGATAAATCAAACTTCAAGTTTAATCCTATGGTTCCGATGGATCAAATAGCTTTTCGGCCTATCTTCACCATCTAAAATTCCAACTTAGGGTTTTCGTCTTTCGATTTCAAACCCTAAATCGGTTCTAACTAATTTTCATCAATTAGGGCTGGCGCAATAGGATTAAATCTAACAAATTATCAGACAAACGAATATCAATCCTAACGCTACTAATTCATCGTCGGGATCACCCAAACCCTAGAACGGAGAATTCAAGCAAGCATAATATGATAAACAACGAAATAAATCATCGACAAAATTAAATCGTCGAAATAAAATAGAATGCAAACCAGGATTTCGTCTTCGATCCAAAGTGTATACCGTCGAAACAAAATCAAAACTAAAAAAACTAGGTCGAAGCCATGTACGGCAAAACTCCCAGCTCCCCCCCGTCTCGTTCTTTCACAAACGAGTATATATATAAATCACTTTATAAAAACTACAACTTCAGCCCTTCAAATTTAAGTATTAAAATTCAACCCAACATCTAATTACGAATTTAGCCCATAAGATCCAAATCTGGCAGTTTCCGCACGTTAGCTTTCAAGTTCCGATCCAATCATGCTCGCTGCTCCGTATAACTCTCGAGTTTCCATAATTTTAGTCCCAAAATGCCTGAAATAAGTAAAAAGTAGGTGTAGACTCCGAAATTGCAAAATAAAATAAATAAAGTATAAAATATGTCAAATATGCATGAAAATGATCTAAACTAATATGCAAATGCAACCCTAAAATATGACTAAATTAGATGTCATCAAATCACCCCATGCTTGAACCTTGTTTGTCCTCAAGCAAAAACAAGTATGACTATTCACAAGAAAGAATTTTGGTTTCTATCCAAGCAATGTGTTTGCCCATTTAGATATAGACATCGGGTTCAAAACAAGAGCAAGCAAACCATGCAAGAGACAAGTCAAGACATCAATTCCAAGACCTCACATAGGATATATTTTGTGGAACACTCTCACTCATGTGTCTAAGGTACAAAAGTTTCGCTCGGGCTCAAATCTTGAAGACTCATCTACCATAAGCTTGAATTAGCGTCCTAGCTCTCCACCACTTGGACTATGCACATAAAACATAAATCATGAGGTCTTTTCTTGGGTTGTAATGGGGCCAAGGTAAGAAGAATAAGGTATGATTTCTTTGGCTATGTGGTGCTAAAATCCGGGAAATAGAATTACTTCCTAAACTTCCACCACAATTGTTCTTTTCTCAACACACATACCAAACTCCTCACAATAACCTCATCACATAATCAAATAAGCTCAAAAACTCTGAACTTTTGGTAACCCATTCTCTTTTTACAAATTATTCTTTAGTGATGAAGAAGAATTTTTTTTTCTTTCTCTTTTTTTTCTATTTTTTTCTTTTTCACTTCTTTTTTTCAATTTTTTTTTTCAATTTTTTATTTCTTCATCACAAGAAACATACAACTTAAGCACACTACCCCTCACTCAATACATAATCACTCAAAGCACATATTTCTTCTTGTCCACAAAACTATAGATAAATCTATTTCATCCTAATTCCCGGATAGGTAAATGAGGCTAAAATAGGCTTAAGGATAATCTTGTGGAGCTACAAATGAATAGGCAAATAGGCTCAACGGGCTTCAAGCAAAGGATATCATAATAGGGTAGGAAGGGAATAATAGGCTAACAAAAATTGCCTCAATCATGTTTATGCAATGCACATGAGTCATATATGTGACCTTGAGAGGTTCTAACACAAGTTCTGAAGATAGAGCCATCAAAATGAGCAATTCACACACAAAAGAAAGAGGACTCATGAATGTCAGTCCTAGGCTCAGAAGCTCACAGGCTTTTGTCTCAAAATCTCAATCTCAACAAGTCTCAAGCAATGATAAGTTTTGAAAGAATTTTAGCATAACCCAACAATAGATCATCACAAGCTTTTGAACATGCCTAGAGGATATCATCAACCAATTTCAATCAAGGAAATGACAAGTTCTTCAAGAAGAGCAAGGAATTTTTAAAGCAAGGGTTCATCTCAAAACATCTATATGCAAATGCAATGCATGAAATGCAAATGAAAAAGAAAAATGAAAAAAACTATATATATATATATATATATATGCAAATACGGAGCTACACATGAACTATAAGTGACTTGCAAGTGAGTTACCCCACCCCATGCTTAAAATCTACTTTGTCCCCAAGTAGCGAATGATAAAGAGTAAGGGGAGAGGAAACTCACTAAAGAATCAGACACTTAGGCAATTCTTCAAATCAGCATAGGAGGGAGCAATGGTGAAGCCATCAGAAATTTCAGAAATGTTTCCTTGTAATCAAGCAGCCCATCAGCTCAATTCCATCAGCCCAAGAAAAGGATCGAAAAGCGCCGATGTCCTCAAAATTCCACGACAATTCTCAGCCGAACATGCAGTGGCAGCTCTTTTTCTCAACACTGTACATAATAGCAAACACAACACACAACAGCAGCAAACAGGTAGCGAATGGCTTTGGCATATTGGCCAGTCAATAAAAATCAATTGCAACCTCAGAGTATGTGAAAAAATCAGAGACAGCTCAAGTTCATGAAAGTGTCAACCACGGCAAAGCAAAGTAAGAGCCATTATCTCACAAAGCATGTAATGTAGCACATATCTAGGAAGACAGAGAATCTCGAACAACCAACAATGGGGTCAATACAGCTTCATAAAGGGACTAATGATCAAACAGACTCAATGGGAGCATCGCAAATAGCAACATTCGAGTCCAGAAGAATGATCAAAAGGCATGGAAAGTATAGAACCTACCCTTAATCAAGCTTATCAAAAGCAACTCCTAAAACAAATAATAACTCCTATGCAATTGCAACCATCAAAATTCAGAATAAGATGGGCAAAATAGCAACCGAGGTTCAGCAATGAATCTGAGCAAGTCATCGATAATTCAGCTCTGGAAAAACATCAAACTCAAGGGTAACAGAAAAACTAGTGCAACAAATCTCCTAGCCAGGGTTGCAAATTTTAACTTAGCAACAATATAAAAGCAGTTTAAATGTTTCATAAGCCAAATTCAGCAAAGAGGGATTCCTAGCACCTTATTATCTCAAAACCAGCAAGTTGAATCACAAATTTGATACCCATACTGATACTGAGCAGCAAAATCAGAGATTTGGCCAAGGAGAAATAAGTGAGATCAAGATCAAGTGGAATCAATTGATGACCCAATCAATTCAACACCAATTAAGCACAAGCAGACAATTCCCATAATCAAAATCAACCAATAACAACTAATATGCAGATTATGTTTTCAGTTTTGCACAAGAGCAGTTTTCCACAAGAGTTTCACAAGAGCACGATTAGATAGGGGAATTGAGTGACTTGCCTGGTGAAATTGAAGACTGAATTTTTATGGGCGTCACAATCGGGGCTGAATCGTGTGGTGCACATGAACGGGCAGCAGCAGGAACTCGGGAAGAAGAGGGGCTGCGGCTGTGTGGTCGGCTTCTAGAGGCAGCCATAGAAAGCCAGTGGTGGTGCGCCGGAGAGGTAGGCGAGGGCAGTGGTTCCGAGAAGGGCTGAGAGAAGGCGGGCGGGCTGGTGAGCGTTGGCGGATAGGGGAGAGGAGCAGCAAAGGAGAAGGAGATCTAGTGTAGGCATCGGGAGAAGAAAGAAGTTTAGGGTTCCGGCGGGAGAGGAGATTGGTGCGCCGGCGAGGTGCTGAGGGCGGTGGCCGGTGCTGAAAGCGACGGAGACATCGGCGGAAGGAGAGCTGGCGGTGAGGACGAGGGCAGAGGGAAGACGGAGAGAAGCAGAAGAACACCGGAGAACGCTTTCTCCACTTTTTTTTCATTTTCAATTTTTTTTTAGAAAATAGATTTCCACTCGGCCGAGTGAACAATACACTCGACCGAGTGTTGATCTTACTGCACCTCCTGTAATCCACTCGGCCCGTTTGAAAATTCCACTCGACCGAGTGGACTCAGTTTTTTTTTTTTTCGAAAACAGAAAAATAAATATAATCTTATTCTTAATAAAAAAAACAACAACTAAATTTATTTAGAATAAAATAAAATGAAATAAAAACTAACCTTGGTTGCCTCGAAAGCGTTTGAACCTTCCCGAATGGATGGTCCATGGCTCAATCCATCCATCAAGTAGAGTGTTTTCGGAGCAGATTAGTAGAGATTCGTTGAAGTTCAAGCTCACGAGGAATGTGCTCTTTCTTTTCTTAGAGTATCGTCCCTTTGTATCTCTACTAAACTCGAAAAATGGAACCCATTCCTCGTGCTCTAAAATCTCCATGTCTTCAAAAACCTCAATGTCAAGAAAGACGATAGTGCAATCGTCATTGTCACTAACCTCACCTTCAACAGAGAAACCTTTGGGAAAACATGGAACATTCATTTGTTGAGCCTCTTGGATCCGCAACATCTCATCCTCAAAAACAACTTGGATCTTTGAGAGGTGGGTTTCCAAGAAAGTGAAGTACTCTTCCATATAAATCAACTTGGACGATTTTTGTGAATTTTCTGAAGCTTGATCTCGACACCCATGCGGTGCGTATCCCTCGGTGATATCCCTCTCGTAAGAAAGGTGAGGATGCAACGAGTAGTACACCTCTTGTTCATTCCCAAACAACACAGGGCAATCACTAGCTACATGATCAAAAGCTCCACAAAACTCACAATAGCTTATGCCATCCATTTGAGCATAACCTGAAATCAAAAACAAAAGGAAAAAAATCAAAAGCAAAAGAATGACTTAGAAAAATCAGTCTAAATAAACAACCAATACAAACAATAGTCCCCGGCAACGGCGCCAAAAACTTGATAGGCTAAAAACCTACACCCACAAGTGTATGGGGTTCAGTTGTAGTAATCAAGTGTCGTATCCACAAGGACTATGTGGTATTGATTGTCAATTCAAACAGATTTAACTAAGCCAAGAAAATACGAGAGAAGAAATGTTCATATGGATGGAGAAAGTAACCAACTAATTAAAAGGAAACAACTATACAAAATTGTTATTAAAACAATGGATACGAGGCAAATCTAGGGTAAAGGATCACCACAACGATGTTTTAGTAGATTAAAATTAATATTCGTGTTATCTTGTCTGAGCTTGTTGAAGGTAGATTGTCAAAGGTAATCGCGAATCTCCTTTCGGTTTCAACGCGAATGTGTCTAAATTGGTTAACGATCTCCTTTCGGTATCAAGCAACCAATTTAGACCCTTTAAACTCGTAGAATTCTAGATGATAGTCATATTAATGTCGCCTTTCGGTCTCGATCAATATCAAAATCATCTAAAATATCTATGACAATCTATAAATCCTCAAGAACTTCGATTATCTTTCGATAAATCAAACTTCAAGTTTAATCCTATGGTTCCGATGGATCAAATAGCTTTTCGGCCTATCTTCACCATCTAAAATTCCAACTTAGGGTTTTCGTCTTTCGATTTCAAACCCTAAATCGGTTCTAACTAATTTTCATCAATTAGGGCTGGCGCAATAGGATTAAATCTAACAAATTATCAAACAAACGAATATCAATCCTAACGCTACTAATTCATCGTCGGGATCACCCAAACCCTAGAACGGAGAATTCAAGCAAGCATAATATGATAAACAACGAAATAAATCATCGACAAAATTAAATCGTCGAAATAAAATAGAATGCAAACCAGGATTTCGTCTTCGATCCAAAGTGTATACCGTCGAAACAAAATCAAAACTAAAAAAACTAGGTCGAAGCCATGTACGGCAAAACTCCCAGCTCCCCCCCGTCTCGTTCTTTCACAAACGAGTATATATATAAATCACTTTATAAAAACTACAACTTCAGCCCTTCAAATTTAAGTATTAAAATTCAACCCAACATCTAATTACGAATTTAGCCCATAAGATCCAAATCTGGCAGTTTCCGCACGTTAGCTTTCAAGTTCCGATCCAATCATGCTCGCTGCTCCGTATAACTCTCGAGTTTCCATAATTTTAGTCCCAAAATGCCTGAAATAAGTAAAAAGTAGGTGTAGACTCCGAAATTGCAAAATAAAATAAATAAAGTATAAAATATGTCAAATATGCATGAAAATGATCTAAACTAATATGCAAATGCAACCCTAAAATATGACTAAATTAGATGTCATCAGTCTCGAATTTGTATTTGTTGCCAATTAGCCTCAAAATTTAGCCTCGGGAATATTTCGATTCTACATTGTATCGAAAAAAAGTTTTGGATGTAAAATCGAGGATAATAGCCACGAAATTACCCTCGAAATATTCCGAGGCCAACGATTTGTAGCAATCTCGCGTGTTTCTAGCAGTGTTTTTTACCCAAGAGAGTAGCTCTCTAAAGAGATTTACACACATGAATAAGTGTGTTTAAGTAGAGCTGGCAAAACCCGACCCGAACTCGAAAACCCGACCTGGTCGACCCGGAACCGATTGTCCTAAACACCGACCCAACCCGACCCATTTGGACTCGAAATCCGAATAACCGATAACCAAAACTCACCCAAATCCGAATGAACCGAACCCGATTCAACTGAAACCCATTAAGACCCGAGCCCGTTATAACCGAAACCCGAAATAACCTGAACTTTAAAATGCATTCTAGTAAATTTTTAAAAGTAAATATTGAAATAATGAAAACTTGAGACAATCCAAACCGAAATAACCGAAACCCGAGACAACCGAAATCCGAAATAACCGAAACCCTAGACAATCGAAACCCGAATAACAAACCCGCTAGAACCGAAACCCGACCCAACCGAATAACCAAATTATTAGACATTACCCAAAACCCGAATAACCGAACCCGAACCCGACCTGCCCTGCCCGATCGCCACCTCTATGTTTAAGAGATGATTAGGTAATTGGCTTAGGATGTCCTGATCTGCAAGATTTTAATGGGTTTTAAAAAAAAAATTTAATAGTTTTGGTTTTTTTTTTGTTGTTAATGCGCGAAATGACAGGTAGGCGCGCGAGTGGTGGTTGGTTCTTTAATTTAATGAACTTGGAAGTTGGAACACTAATCAAGACTTGTTAGTTTATGATTAGTAACGTTCAATTATTAGTTGCAATAAACAAAGTAAAGCAAAGTGGCAATGAGTTAAAAATAGCTTTAAATGAATTATTATATTAAATATTACAGTATTTTTTAATTAAAAAATTTTAACAATATTATATTTATTACCAGTATCATATTATTTTAAAAATTAATTAAAAAAATTAATATTTTATATAATTATTATTTTAAAAAAGTACGTGACTTAAAAAAATCACTTATTTACAAATGAAAAGGAGCGTAAAATATTAAACCGAAACTGAAAATAAACATAAAATAGGGCTTAATTTTTTTTTTAATTTTATCTGAAAATGGGGCTTAATTTGACACGGTCAACAATTAACGTCCATTTCTTTACCATGATGTAACGGGATAAGTTTTGAGTGTCCCATCTAACCTAATATTTGTGGAAATTGTGTGCTCGATCTTCCTGGTGATGAATGACTGATTAGACGAAAAGATTTTAATTGGTTAATATTAGGGTTAAATTAAGGTATTGTTTTAGTCACGAAAAATGCCCAAATTGTGCGCCTTAATTAGCACAAGATTTCGGATTATTAGCATTGAAACGATAACGTACGTTAACACTACCGTCACAATATTGCTAATGATTGGAAATCTTAATTAGGGTTATTAATTAGAGCAATTTTCGTTATAGTTTTCTTGGAGCGTGTTTGATTTGGAGTTGAGCTAGCTAGTTAAGATATACAGAGTTAGGAAAATTAAAACTCTGTTGTGAGCATAGTTTAAAGAATCTTAATGGAAAAATAATCATAGATCCTGATAATATTTAGGTCAAATTGATAAAGAAAAAATATCTACAACATGAATCATTAATGAAAAAAATCCAACAACAATACTTCGTGGCAGTTTAGAAGATTGCTAAATTTATGTGACCAATTTTACAAAGATCTCATTTTCATTGTGGGAAACGACGAATCTATAAATGTTTGGATAAACCATGGCTTGACAACTTGTCTTGACAACCCTTACAGGGAAACAGGCCACAATAAAGACCTTCGAGATGGAGAAAAAATTTGGAGCAACAATCTCTTACGGTAACTCTTCCCTACAAACATTGTACAAAGAATCTAGGCCATAAGAATTTCTGACTGGGATACACTGGACATATTAATTTCAAAATTAAACATAAATGAGAACTTCACAACAAATTCCACACATAAACTGCTTAACCAACACCCAACCGATCCAATCAATTTCATTTGATTTGACAAATCAATATTCCCTCGAGGACCCAAAATCTCTAATAGAAAATTACAACTGATGGTCTAGTCACAACAACACGACTAAACAAGTACTACAATAGAGTATCCTTCCATTGTTGTCTTTGTAACCAAGAGGACGAAGATTTTCAACACCTTTTTTTTTATCAATTGTCCACTATCTCACTTGATCATATCCAAATATGAACAGATCACGGGAAAACAATTCCTCTTCACAACCCTAATTACAAATCCCCTAGATAACCTTAAGGCACTAAAAAGATATAATAAACAATTCACATTTCACTGATCTATGTTTTCTTTGGCAGGCTATCTGGAAACTTAGAAACAATGTTATATTTAAAAAGAAGAATATCAGTATCAGAAAGTTATGGTCATGTTATTGACATCTTTCAGTTGCAAACTCCGAGGGGTCCAGTTCTACAAACTGTAGCTCAGGCTATCTACGCTGGAATAAAGCTGGCAATCGAAAGAGCAATCAGAAACATTATTGTCGAAGGATATAGTCTTGCAGTAATAAAAACGATTGAAGTTAATAAGAAGAAGGTGCATTGGGAAATTCTTAGAAAGGTTGATGAAATTCACCGGCTGAAGAGATATTTCAACGCCATTAGATGCGGACACTCTTTCAGAGAGTCTAATTCATGCGCAGATTTCATTGCTAAATCTAATAATATTTGTAACATGATTAACCTCTATTTGAACAGGGAGTTTTGTAACATCATCCATAGGGATGATCAAGGGTGATCTTTGGTTCCCAAAGACCTCCTAATTTTTGCCTAATGTAAAAAAAAACTAGATGAAATTTTTATTGCAGCGTTAAAAGTTATGATATTATATACTACTTTTAAAGTTAATTAAAAGTTATGATATTATATACTACCCTAATTTGTCCGTATTCAATAAAAAAAAGTTAATTATTGTTCAAAGCATACAATTTTTTACAGCAAAAAAAAATGAAGAAGAAGAAGAAGAAAGAATCAAACTTTCACTTAATTTATTTGGATACTTTGATAGCACAAATAAAAGTGTTGGTTTGTCATTAACAAATATTTTTAATTTGTAAAATGAGTAGAAAATAACTGAGACAAAGTTTAAACTGCTGACCCCGAAACTGTTTTCATTTTTGCTTTCATATATAGTTCATTGCTGCCGTAGGAAGGCGTATATACCGACAAACTCAGCATTATAAATAGGGATCCCTTGTAAATATCCATACCGTATCTGATATAAAATAATAAGAAAAAGTAATACAGTATATATATAATTTTATTTTTAATTAAAAAAAAGGTACTGTATACTCCCTGTACATACACATTATAATATGCAAGCACTACCTAAGAAACAGTTAGGGTTTGACATTAATTATTTTCCTTGTTTTTGCACGTACGGACAATTAAAAAAAGAGAAGATCGAGGTTATAGTTTATAGTCGTAGTTCGACCAATAAATATTTTTGTTGTTGTTTTATGTTTTATGTTTATAAGATCGAGGAGGAATTGAATGAATATATTTTATAGACTTGATAAATAATTTTAAGCTGAAATTTTATAAAGCTTAACCATCCATTCAAAGTTTAATGTTTGAAATACAGATCTTTTTAAAAAACAACACTATATATTGTGGGGGTTATAAATTATTATCACTACGCCATATTACACCTCGGGTGACGGACAAACCCGGCTTCGTCACTTGAATCACCTTCAGGTGACGGGCAAATTTGGATTCATCACCAGACTAATTTTCACTTGGAACTCAACTGGATACACCTTCAGGTGACCGGTGTTTCTCTAAGTTCGTCACTTGAATTCATCCAGGTGACGGACATTAAAGCAACGTCGCCGGAAAGAGGGAGTTGGTGGCCTAGGTCTGAGATATTTAATGTGTATATATTCAGGCGACGGAGTAATTGTGATGTTCGTCAATTGAATTCATCCAGGTGACGGGCATTAAAGCAGCGTCGCCGGAAAGAGGGAGTTGGTGGCCTGGGTCTGAGGTATTTAATGTGTATATATTCAGGCGACGGAGTAATTGTGATGTTCGTCAATTGAATTCATCCAGGTGACGGGCATTAAAGCAGCGTCGCCGGAAAGAGGGAGTTGGTGGCCTGGGTCTGAGGTATTTAATGTGTATATATTCAGGCGACGGAGTAATTGTGATGTTCGTCACCGGAAAGGAGAAGTTGGTGGACTGCATTTAATGCTTTGAATTGGGGCGACCGACATGGGGCTATGTCCGTCACCTGAATCAGAATTACCCAACACCCGAATTTACTGCCTTCTTCTTTTTGTTAATCAAAGACAATATCAATCCACTTTCCTCCTTTCTCAGGCCGAAGCTTCATCTCTTCTTCACCTTTCTTTTTTCTTTTGTTCCACATAAAAATTTTGGGAAGGTGTTAGAGAAGAAAATTTGCGACTAATTTGTAGGAAGGTAAGTGTGTATTTCATTATTTTAATAAAGTCTTGTTTCCTATTTGGTGAGATTAAGATGTTGTATGGTAAGACTGTGGAGAATGGGTTTTGGGTTGGAAATTTATGGTTAAATTGCGATACGAGTTTAGATTTTGTATATATGAATATTTGATATATGAATTTGCGTTAGATTGAGCATTGTGAAGATTGAGTTTGATTGAGATTTGTTGATATAGATTTTTATGTTGAGATTGTGGAGAATGTTTCTTGGGTTGGAAATTTATGGTTAGCTTGCTATTTTAGTTTAGATTTTGTATATATGAAATTGATTTAGATTGAGATTTAGTTATTGGATTTTTTGAGATTAAAATTGTTTATATTTAGATTGGGGAGAATGTTGTTTTGGTTAAATTTAAGGTTAGATTGTGATGCTGGTTTTATATTTTGTATACATGAATATTTGCTATATGAATTTGAATTATATTGAGAAATGTGGAGATTAAGATTGATTGAGATCTGTTGAGATTAGGATTTTTATACGTTGTTATATACAAGTAGATTTTATGATAGATGTTTTTATATATGAATTTCCATTTGTGATTTTATGATAGATGTTTTTATATATGAATTTCCATTTGTGGTTTGTGATTGTGAAGTTGTTTAAATCTTGATATTAGCTGAAACATGGATAAGAGGTGGATGCAACTTCCGCGTCACACTGATGAGTATAGGAATGGAATAAGTGAATTTGTGACTTGGGTTTATAGGAATGCAAATGGGGAAATATTGTTTCATTGTCCATGTGTTGTATGCCGTAATGGAAAATTTCCGGTGTCCATTGGGGAGATGTACTCACACTTGTGGTACAATGGCATGGAACCTACGTATACAGTATGGCATAAGCACGTTGAGCCAAACGTTGAATCGAGAACTGCTCAGCTCAGAAGGCAAATCCTCGAGCAAAGGGCGTCCTCTTCTAATGAGGGACCAGTTATGGACATGTTGCACGATAGGTTCCCCTACCATGCTGGATATACTGCAGTTGTGGATGAAGGCCCTGGAGATACAGAGAACCCTCCATTCAATGATATCGTTGATGATGATTACCGAAAGTATGAGAGACTTTTAGCGGAAGCCCAGACTCCGCTATACCCTGGGAGCACTGAGACCGTTCTGAGTGCTATTTTAAAGGTAATGGACTTGAAGACAAACAACGGGTGGTCAGATAAGAGCATAAATGATCTGTGCAAAGTCATTAGTGATTTTCTCCCTCCTGAACACAACTACCCTACCAATGGAAGACGGTTGAGGAAGCTTTGTAGGGATATTGGCCTGAGCTATCAGAGTATTGATGCTTGTGAGTACAATTGTGTACTGTTTTATAAACAATATGAAAATTGCAAAGTGTGTCCCATATGCCACACTTCTAGATGGGAATTCAGTGATAGGGAAGGTAGCAAGATCCCTAGAAAGGTCCTCCGTTACTTTCCCATTACCCCCAGATTGAAGCGACTATATATGGAACCACATATTGCAAAACAAATGCGTTGGCATGGTGAGAGGGTGAAGGATGATGATTGGTTGAGACACCCTGCAGATGGGGAAGCATGGCAAGAGTTTGACAGGTGTGCAATAACTTTGACTTCTCTAATTTTTCATTTCTTCTGTATTGAAATTATGAAGAAAAAAATTATCCAAATTAAATTAAGTGTCCCAGCATGCAATATTGACAGATTATTTCCACACTTTTCGAACGACGTGAGGAATGTGCGGCTCGGATTAGCAACCGATGGGTTCAATCCGTTTGGCACAATGGGGACGCTCCATAGCACGTGGCCTGTAATTCTGATGCCATATAATTTGCCTCCTTCGTTGTGCAAGAAGAAAGATTTCAACATATTGACGTTGTTGATTCCAGGTCCAATGTCACCCGGAAAGTGCCTGAGTATATTCATGGAGCCTCTGATTGACGAGCTGATAGGATTATGGCAAAATGGAGTGTGTACGTTTGATCGGCATTCTCAGTCTACGTTCTTAATGAAAGTCGCAGTACTGTGGACCATTAGTGACTTCGCAAGGATGAGGATGTTGGCCGGAGCACCTACGAAGGGGTACAAAGCTTGCCTTGTGTGTTTGGATGATATTTCTACAACACATGAACAAGGGCGAATGGTTTAGGATGGTCATCGCAAATGGCTTCCAAATGACCACCCTTGGCGGTTTGCTCGTCAAGCGTTCAACGGGAAGTGTGAGTATAGGTCAAGACCTCCGTCGTTGTCTGGGGAGGACATTCTTGCAGAAATCAATAGGTACGAAATTTGTAGTCATATTTATTTTTCTGAATTTGTGAATGAAGGTTACATAATTTGCATATTAACATTCTTAATAGGAACACTTTCCCTATACTGAGCTCGCATGAAAACTTCAAGGTCCCTTACAATTCGAGAAACAAAGGGTGTTGGACTAACTCGAGTGTTGAAGGGGCTTCCCTTCCCCAACCATCAACACCACAGTTGGCATCTTCAGACGCCGGTCCCCTTGCTGAACCTTCGACTCCAAGAGTGGGTCTTCCAGCACCCCCGACCACGGAAGGCCAAGCATCAACCTCGACCCATGGACTGGTGCCTCCCCCTCTCTCATTCACTCAGTCGGCTGTGAACTCCGTCACGGAAGAAGGACGCATATCTACATACTCAATCCAATGCAGAAACCCCCAAGGTAAGCAATTGTTTGTCTCATTTCTATCATTTCGTCATGCTTGGTGCCTTGTGAATATGTGTCTGTTATCTGGATCTTGGAATATGTGTGACTGTTATGTGATTTGTGTTATTTCTGTAAGGTGCTTTTGTTGAGATTGTCATCATCTTGACTTGGAAATGCATTATGTTCTGTAAGGTGTTTTTGTTGAGATTGTCATAAGATACATAAGATACATAAGTTGTTTCATTTTCTTTGTATTTTAAACTGTTTTAAGGTGTTTGAGTCACATACTCAGATGGATGTCATGATTGTCATCATATTTCTGTAAGGTGTTTTTTTTGAGATTGTCATCATCTGGACTTGGAAATGCATTATGCTCTGCTCTTGTCACTTTATGCAACCATCAGAATATCAGATACGTACCACCTGGGGAGTCTTAAAAATTGAAACCTGAAGTAAGGTGTTGAAACTCTATTTGACATGTTTGCTAAAGAAATAATGCCATTCATTATTATGGTCCGCTTTCCTTTCCCATCATTAACATATACAATCTCAAGGTAAAATGCCATCCTAATATGGAAATGTATTTATAACTAGATATTCAACTCTCTAAGATACATAAGTTGTTTCATTTTCTTTGTGTTTTAAACTGTTTTAAGGTTTTTGAGTCACATACTCAGATGGATGTCATGATTTCTATGTTTTATCTTCTAATTCTCTTTCTAGTTCTTCTTCCTAAAAGGTTCCATATTGTGTTTTCTGTGCCTAAGTTAGTGCTTTAGCTCTAGTTTTCAGATTCCCCTATCATGTGTTTCGGCCTCACCTACAGAGCACAAGTAAATGTCTCTATTCTATGACTAATATATAAGAATATTTCATTTTGACCACAGACCCACAGTGAAGGTAGTTAAGTTTGCAATGTACTGAATTGACTTTCTTTCATGTTCATGTTCTGAATTGACTTTCTTTCATGTTTGCTAAAGTGTATTAGGTTTTTTTAATTGACTTTCTTTCATGTTCATGTTCTGAATTGACTTTCTTTCATGTTTACTAAAGTGTATTAGGTTTTTTGAATTGACTCTCTATAGAAACCATGTTCTAAAACTCCATAGCAAACCATCTCTCTCAAATTTCACTTGTACAGAACTAACGAACTGAAACAACTTTCTGTTTGCATTTCACCTTTGTACATTAATTTTCCAGTTTAGTAACCTCTGACAGTGTTAACCTATCCCTCATGTTTTCAAGGTATTGCCTAAAATAGGGAAAGAAAATGAGGCAGATTGAGAGAGCTTTTTTTAGGGCACTTGCCTCTTTAGATTCACTGAAATTATCATTCATTTAGGCTGCCAAAATAACCAAAAACCAATTCCAATGTAAATCTGGTATTGAATCCATTTTTATTTTTTATTTTATAAAGTTTGATACTCAAGAGGCCGAAGAGTCGACAGATTTCATTTTGTACAATTTTGAGATTTCATTTTGTACAATTTTGATTTCATGCCATAGGCAGAAAGAGGATTTGCACCTTATTTTGCAAGGGTCCAATGGAATCAATTCAATGATTCATGTCATGATGATTAAAAAGGGATTTAGAAAATAATGGATCATCATAAAAATAGTGGTATCACAAAATCACATATAATCAAAGCATTGAGAGATGAAGTATCAAAATCAATTACAGAGATGTTTGGAATTTAGTTGGGGTTTTACAATCAATGAGAAAAGTACTCCCCTTCTCCTACAGCTTGACGACCCACATGGCATCTGTTGTTCTACAGCTATACTTCACCAAATTTGATAGAGTATGGAGGCCCGCTCTGATTGAGTAAAAGCTGTTTATCCTTATACTCCAAATTTGTTTGATAGAGCTAACTTCAAGTAGGAATTCCTTCTTACGTGTGTCTTCTTCTCTGCTGTGTGAAATGACTGAGGGTTCCTTCTTAGTTCCATCAAGCTAATTCGTCATGACTCCTCACAAATTTTTGTTTATTTTTTCATTCTTTCAAATGTAAACAAATACAAGGTGATATAGGCAAGAGAATTTTATTTTTGTTAAGTGATTTAGAGGGATAAAGGGAAAAACATAGGAGAAAAAAGGTGTAAGAATTTTATGCCATAGTATATATTTATACCTAATACCTCTATTCAGGTTGTTCATCTTGTACAATATGGGATACCATTTTGTGTAATTTTCACCCACACAATGAATACAGAAAAGGGTTCCTCAGTTCAATGGTTTGTTATTTCTATGAATCTTTTCTGATTTACTGCAGCATCAGGTATGAATTCAGGAGATGATCCTCGTTTTTTTCCCCCTACAACACTTGAACAACTTGGAGCTCATTTGATCTGAATGTGGCTGGTGCATAAGCTAGGAAGTTGTTCGACACATTAGCTCCTAGCTAGCTACCGATACACACACACTGTCACGGCTAATTTTAGATGTCAATGCTCCATGAAAATGCATTACTATGAAGCTTCCTGGAAGTAAAAAAGCAACCATGATCAAATAATTGAAACTAGTCTGTTTTATTACATGTATCATAGTTCAGACCTGGCATTTGATGTATATAATATCCAGGACTTGCCCTACTTTCCTTTCTGTTGAGAATTGAAAAATGAGATGATAATGTTTCTTGTGAGCTTCAATTATATATCACTCGTGATTAATTATTTATGGCATGCCGATTGCTAGGACCAACTAACGAACTGAAACAACTTTCTGTTTGCATTTCACCTTTGTATATTAATTTTCCAGTTTAGTAACCTCTGACATTGTTAACTTCTGCAGGAAAGTACCGGGTCATTGTGAGCAACAAGACCAATGCAATTGTAACGGCTACCGGGAAGAAGATTGAGTTGCATTGGTCTTCTTTCCACCAAGGACCGAACTCAAAAAAAAAACAAATGATGGTCTGGTCCGTGATATAAGGGCTCATGTGAGGACACACGTGCCAATGCTTGCGTCAACCTATAGCCAGCTGGAGAAGAAGCACCAAGACGCCGTTCTTGCGTATTTGGAGATAGTGGATACTTTATTTAATTTTCTAGGGTTCTAATAATTCATCTCTAATATAGGGAATCAGTACTTTCTACCATAACGGTTACACTGAATGAGTACTTAATGTCTACCATAATTGTACACTTTCTTAAATGTCTACAGTTTGTTAAGTTCCTTACTACTAAAGTGTCTACAGTTTCTGAAATGTCACTCAAATGCTTGTTTTAAATGATAGAATATCTACGAGATAGACCCTGTTGATACCAAGATGATTGATTACATTCATGGTAAAGCCCATAGGACATATAAGGACTAGAAATCGACTTGTAAAAAACTTTATGAAGAGCGTCCAAATGAGCTCCCGAGTGAGATTGAGTTGCGCCAAGAAGAGTGGCAATGGTTGATCACCAACGAGTTCGAAGATGAAAAGAAAAAGGTAAATACTTGATCCTGGTTGTTTTTACTTACTTTTTCTGTATGATATGTCTATGATATTAATCTCAATGCTTTCTCTGCATGATATGAATAAGAGTGACTTTATGAACAAGCATTTAAATTGTTGAATTTTTTTTATTGTTTTGGACATAAACATACTAGCTAGTATGAGGAGTAATTTACAAACAGACCAATATATAGTGCTTTCTCAATGCTTGTTTATGTCCAAAATATATTGTTTACGCTTACAATATGTTTGGTTTTTTCAGGCTATATGCAAGCGCAACCAGAGCAACAGAACCAAGAATCCGAACCAACTCAACCATCACTTGGGTCCTGTTGCTGTCTCGTATAAGGCAGAAGAATGGGCTCAAAAGGGAAGTCCAGCTCCTTTTGTCGAGACTGCCATACATGCGTATGAACGGTGCCCGAACGGGAAGGAACAAGTGGTGAGTGTCTTTCGGTTCATTTCTTTCCAATCCATATCTCATTTTGTTTTTCAAATAGGCAAAAAGTAATGACATTAGACTAAAATTAATCCAGCAAAAAAAAACTAAAATCTTATTGTCATATGCATTTACTGTTATAAGAAGAGATAATTAATCCAACAAAAGAACTAAAATTTCCAATCAATATCTTATATATTCCAATCAATATATCATTTTTCCAAGCGATTATGCATTTACTGTCATATGCATTTGTCATATGCATTTACTGTCAATTCTCTAATTAATATCTCATTTGTCATGTGCTTTTTACTGTAATAAGTTTAGGGTTGCAAATTTTACTCTCCCCCATCAAGATATTAAACCCAAGTAAAAAACACTAAAATTAATCCAGCAAAAAATATTTGATTCTTCATTAAATATGAAAAGCTTCCATAAACAAGAATTTCTCATTCCTAATTCTTCTTCAAACAAGAAAAGGTTTGGTTCAACAGCTGCCCTTTTGAATGTTCAAAAGTAGAGTAATTAAATCCAGCAAAAATATACTTGATTCTTCAATTGTCACTGAAAGGCTTGATTCTTCAGTAAACAAGACTTGGTTCTTTTCTGTTGACAGGGAAAACTGAAGAAATCTCTCGAGGAAATAAAAAAAACCATGAGCCAGGAGCGTCATCAGGGACAGTTGATTCCGAAGTTCAACATGCTCCGCTATCTAAGGAACAACAATGTGATATTCTGATCGACGCTTTTGGAGAAAGGCGGGGCACAGAAGTTAGAGGGATGGGATGTACTGCTAGAAGGCTTGCCAAGAAAAGGGGTGGCGCTTGGACTGCTGAAGCTGTTGCGAAGAGGAGAGAACTGGCGGATCGAACAAGGAAGGCGCAGGAGGATGTTGAGAAAGCTAGGGCAGAAGCTGAGAAAGCGAGGCAAGAATGCGAGAAAGCTAGGGACGAATTACTTCTGATGCGCAGCGATAATGACTCCTTGAGGGGTCGTATCTCGGCCTTGGAAGAGTTCATGTCCAACTTCTCCAAGTCACACCCAACCTCCAAGGGTCCGGATGCCTCCCATACTCCTGAAACTACCCAATCTCCATAAACCACCCAAGGTAAAGAATCTTGACTCAAGCTTTATATTTCGACAATTCTGGACAGCTTTGCCTATAGTGGTCGGTGTCACTGTTTTATGATTTTGTGTTATGGACAACAACTAGGGAAATATTACTTTTGTGTCATGTGAACACCAGGAATTGTCGTGTATTTTGGTTGAATGTGTAAAGGATGTGTGGACATCTTGTTTTCCTTCGTTTCGAATGCAAAAACAGGATTTGGTCATTGTGTGTGTTGTGGTTGTGGTTGGTAAATGTACATAGATTTTGGTTATGTTTGAATGGAGAAAACAGGGGGTTTGTACGCCCTACAAACATTTTATTTTTCTGTTAAATCATATTCATGTGACGACAATGTCGTCACTTAAGCAAAAAACTAAAAAACACCTAAATAACTCAGGCGACGAACTTATATAACACAACGTCGTCGCCTGACAATTTGCACCAGCCATTCAGAATACTCAGGCGACGTACATGGAGAATAACAACAGGTCGCCCCAGCATTCAAGCGACGGACATGTGTCGTTGCCAGAGGTAGTTCACAACCCTTGCCAATTTTTAGGCGACCACATCAACTTCATCGCCTGGTTATGCTCAGCTAACGAGCATTAGCATCTTCGTCGCTTGAATACTCAGGTGACGATGTCCAGGTGACGACCATTCAGGTGACCATTATGTCGTCACCTGAAGTCTGAGGCGACCTGGAAGCTAATCAGGCGACCAGATTAGGTCCGTCACCTGAGATGTTAAATGGCGTAGTGTATTCGGGTAGTAGAGTTCACTCTACAGATCCTAATATATATGTATTAATGAATCAGTTATGCTTCTAAATCCAACAATATATGTGTTCGATCATAATATGCAATATACAATGTCTCGATATATATATATATAGTATATGGATCATTTGTGCACAAACCTTAGGGTGTACCTTGTGCACAAATATTATTCGGTGAAATGTGAAACATTATTCGTTGAAATTTGAAGCATTATTCGGTGAAATGTGAGAATTGTTTAGGGGAATGTGAAACATTATTTGGTGAAATTTGAAGCATTTCGTATAAATTGTAAGTATTATTTAGGGAATTGAGGTTTCTTTTATTTGAAATGGATGAATAAAAAAACTAAACACTATTCAGTAGAATGTTACAAATTATTCAGTGGAATTGGGACGTTTTCATCTTCACTGAACGGAAAAAGAAAACATAATAGTATTCGGTAGAATGTTTCACATTTCACCGAATAATGCTTCAAATTTCACCGAATAATGTTTCACATTTCACCGAATAATATTTGTGCACAAGGTACACCCTAAAGGGTTGTACACCCGAACCACACCCTATATATATATATATATATATATATATATATATATATATATATATATATATATATATATATATATATATATATATATATATTGAGGAGGGAAACCTAGATGTCTAAATAAAGTATGTAAATATGAACCAATTCCTTCCCTATCAAATAAATTCAAGACTCCCTCCCGATGTTGCAGTAGGGAATCAGGATCGATCCTCGAGGAGGTGAGTTAGTGGTTTCTTGAATAGTCTTTAGAATTCCTGCGCAGTGTCGACCATTAGCCTCGACATCGACCAGTTATGTCAATGTCGACATGGACTGTCGATTCCTAGTGCTTTGTGTCGATCTGTGAAACCTGCAAAGAAGACAGATGCAATGCACTCGATATAAAGTGTGGAGGTCGAGATCGAGTTGCTTCACAGACGGTGAACAGAAAATAAAGTGCGAAGAGAAATAATAAAGAAATAAAGACAGATTATTTTTGGGTTTTTTTATTTATATAACTAAAAGTCTTTTAAGGTAAGGATTCACCACGACGATAACCATGCATGCATTATTACTTAATTCACACAAAAGATTAAGCTTTTATCATCACCAATTAGAAATATAGAGGCTTTCGCATAAAAACCTAATTGTTTCTACCTTTTCATAATTAGGGTTTAGTCAACTTTCGCAGGCAAAACCTAATTACTATCCAAATTCACATGTATAATCCACTTTCACTTCATATAAGAAACTAAGGAATGATCCTAAATTCTCATGAAGAATTGAGCGCGGGGTAAGATCGCATAACCAAATAAAGAATTCAAGCATACTTACATGGCTATCGCCGGGCTCACCCCAACCCTAGAAGTAGGACGACTACTCACTCCTCATCGGGGAAAACATCATTGCATAAAAGAAAGAACTTTGCATTAACTTGAAAGGAAAACTTCAATCTTACAACCACCTTCTTCTCTCTATCTCTCTCCTACTCTCTCGCCTCTTCTCCTTCTTATCTTGCTTGTTTGATCGAATGATCGTTGGATGGTTGAATCACTAAAGCTAGCCCCCTAGGGCTTTATTTATAGCCTCACAACCCTTGCTAGCCAAGGATTGGAGTCCTAATCCCACTTAGATTGTTATAAGAAAATTCTATCTAAACTAAATTTATATCCTAAAATAAAATATTAAAATAGGGAATATTCCTTAACATGCTTGGAATATACCCCTAATGATAGAAGATCTTGGTAGATGATAGATATCTCCATGGCTTTAAATCTTCCAAAGATCCAGCCCAATCCGCGTCTCTTACGCGTCTGTTGCTCAAGTCGATGTCTAGTGGACATGTCGATATCGAGTGCTCTATGTCGAGTCGACTTGTGTGATTGTGGTCGACATTGCCTTGGTCTCGATCTGCATCTTCTCTTTAGTCGACCTCGGGTGATATGGCCGATATTGAGTACTTATGTCGAGATCGAGTGCCTTGCTTGAGGTCGAGTCTTTTCTGCTCGAGATCGAGCTCTTCTTCAGTGTCTTGCTTTCTCTCTAAAATGCTCCGTTTTCTGCGAAATCAAACCGAAACTTGTGTAGACCTCTATATCTTGCAAATGAACTCAAACTGCATAAGTTTACTTCTTTCCCAATCCGAAAGTATAAAATATGCATGGACACGAAAAAGATGTAAGCATGAAACATGGTGAAATATGCGCACATCAAACACCCCATACTTAAGCTTGCTTGTCCTCAAGCAATACTCTTAATGGTCATTCAGGGGAAGGACTAAACTCTCAACATTGTAGATCCATTCTCATATAACCCTACAATCAATTACCATCCTTGCAAAGGTACTAATGCCTTCAAATCCATGCCTGTGAATAAAAAGCAACATCTCGCATAAAAGGAGGGTTATGCAAAAAACACAATCTAGTAACATAGCATTAATAATCAAGAGGACTTTTATGCGCAATGGTGGAGAGCGGGTAAAAGGTATAGTGGTGGGCTATAGTTGGCAATGTGGTACTTAATTTCGGGAGAAACTTTCAAACCTTTTTTCTTTAATGCACCTTCTCCTTTGTGATTTCCACATTCCTTTTCCTCATAATGATCTTTGCTTTTTTCACTTATATGCTTTTACCTCTCTAACCTTAACACTGCCTTCTCGCGAATCACAAACATGGGTGTCATGAATGGTCCCGGATACTAAGCGCTTCGGACTCCTCATCTTGTGTCCCATCTCGCGTGAATTTTATCCTCCGCAAGCAAGGTCGGTTCACCTAACTCCTAGGTGACCGGATTTTCTTTTCACTCATTAAATTTTCCATATAAAAATATCCTACCATCAACTTCATAATAACTTCACAACATATCAACCATATAACAACTCCATAATATGACATCCATTCTATAACATAATCTCTCGGATGGGTAAAAAGGTATAAAAAATGGGCAATTTTAAGAATTTGTGGAGCAAATATGACGTTAAGCACATATGGCTTAGAATATGAAGTAAAGGAAATAAGCATGGGTAATGGTTAAGGTAAATTTCCGACACTTAGAAATATTTTTCGAATAATCTAAATAATTCAAAACTAACTTTTTAAATGCAAATAGTTATCAAATAGATTATTCGCATAAGTAAACTCCTTACAAATCAGATTAAATAAAAGATCTAGATAAATCAATATATATATACTTAAATAATTTAATAAAAAAAATTAATAACGATTTAATAAGTTAAGGAACTATTTTAAATAACACTATCAACCTCAAAACAATATATATAACAATTAAATCACTCAAATAAATTAGATTTTAAATAACTTATAATAATAATTAAATAATTAACTAATAAATAAAATAGAATAAAATAATAATAAAAATAATATAACAATTTATATAAAATAATTATATAATATATATAATAAGTTAATTAAACCCTTAAAATAATTTCCCCAACCAGATCCCGAACCAAACCAATGTTTTAACCCAAACCGAACCAAACCCTTTCAAACCCAATCGAACCGAACCCGATAAATTTTAACCCAAACCGGCCAAACCCAATTTAAAATAAAACAGAGGGCCCACACGTGCTGACTGTGCAGGGGCCCACGCAGCTCACTAGGCAAGGAGAGGGGCCCGCCTTTATATTCTTCTTCGCGCCCGGGCACCTGCGTCAGCCCCTTGCCTCCGCCATGGCTCACCTCGCCCGGCTCCATCTTCCTCTCCGGCTTCGTTCCTCGGCTTCTAGTCCTCGATTCCAGCTCCTCGATTCCATGACCCCGTCCCCATCCCGGCCACGGCCACTTGCTCAACTCAAACCCCTCCACACTAGCTCTCACGCTCGTCTCGCTTGCACCCACAAGATCGTCGGATCTCGAGCTCGTCGGAGCTTGACGAAGTTTAACCAAGCTTCCCGCACTCGACCCTCACTAGCCCTCTCTGACCCAACTAAGTGAAAGGAAGAACGAAAATGAAGCGAGGAAAGGAAAGAACGTTTAGAAGCTCACCGAGGTGTTCGCAACGTCGGAGCTCTCGGTCGGAGTCCTGGGTGTCGTCGGTGGCTCTCGATGGCTTCTCGGACCGGAAGGTCGTTCATGCTCGAACGAAGGCGATAGAGCTTCGGTGGCTTGGTGGTGACGTTAGGGGTTTTCTGGGCTACCTCGGGGCGTTTGTGGGTGTCGAGTGAGGCGGGGATCAATGTTGCCGCTGCTGCTCTTCGAGGAAGTAGGAGGGACAGGGCGATGGAGCTTGGTTTTGGCTTTGAAGCAGAGGATGCGAGAGCGAGAGATGAGTTTGGAGCTGCTGGAGGCGCTATTGGGGTGCCTTGGGGCGATGAGAAGGTGTTGGCAATGAGCTAATGAGGTGTTGTGGGTTTGTAATTGTGAAAGAGAGAGAGAGAGGAATGAAGAGAGGAGATTGGAGATGTGTGATTGAACAAGTGATAGTGGTGAAGAAGGAGGAGAGCAGGAGTAGGATTGTAGGGTGATGGTGGTGATGAATTAATAAAAGAGGATGGTGGTGATGGTGGGTTGACAGATGAAATAGGAGAAAGGTGAGGGAGTACGTATGGCAGGGTGAGGCCAGGTAAGGGATTGGGGAAAAGACGTTGAGTGTATAAGTGGAAAAGGTTAAAATTAATACCCGAAAATAAATCTCAAAACCCGCATTTCGACCTTAACCCGACTCAATTCAAATTAAACTTTTAAATTCATAATAATGAATTTCGACAAATATTTTCAAGTCTCGGTATAATAGAGCGGAATGAATTTGTTTTCGAATTTAAATAACAAATTTATGCCAGAATTTGCTCGAAAGAATTCAAATAAATCATTTGCTCGAGGACGGAATTATTCAAAATTTTCTGAATCCTTCGGAATGAAATCGAAACTAAATCAATATTAAATCAAAAATTAACTTTAATTTAGAAAATAATATTTTAAAATTCCGAATCTTTACACCTTCAATCTCTGGATCCAACAACTAAGAAAGAAAGAACTATGAAAGGGAAGGGAGACAACCACCATCCGCGGCCAGTAAGAGGATGGCTCAGCTTCCTTACTCGGAAATCAAATTCTCCGTGGCTGATGCATGTGAGGTCCGCATGCCCCACTTCAACCCTTTAGTAATTCATGCTCAGATAGCCACCAATACGGTCAAAAGGGTGTTCATCGACACTGGATCTTCTGTAGATATCTTGGGAAGCATTTATGTAGTTGAGGGTGTCCGCATCTACTTTGAAACCATACCCCGAAATGTTGGTGGCTTTCTCCGGTGATGATGTACAAGTGGCCGATACCATTGAATTATCAATTGTGATCGGCACTGCCCCTCATCGCCGGATGGAGAATATAACATTCACTATTGTATGAATCCCCACCGTATACAACGCTCTCTTGGGAAGAGTGAACTTGTTCAAGTTTCAATGGCAGTTTCCATCTATCATTTCGTCGCCAAGTTTCCCTTACCAGGAGGGGGAGTTGAAGAAGCCAATGAGCAGCAATCAGAGAGCCGATGTTATTACTTAACCTCCCTCAGAAGAGGCAAGGAGGTGATGTGTGTCCACGAATCAGCCCTGAGTAAGGCTGAGGTAGAGTCACCTCTAAGTTTGAGATAGGAGATAGTCAGCCCAGTGTTGCTGATGAGGTAGAGTTGGAAGTTAGACTCGCCGCAAGGGAAACATCTACTGCGGATGAAAAGACCGTTCGCCAAACCTTTTTCCATTAAGGATGAGAAAGTGTATCTTGGGCAGGCTCTGGATCACGAAGAAAGAGAACGTGTATTAGACATAATCACCCAATCTAGGGACGTCTTCGCCTGGTCACCACGGGATCTCATGGGGGTTCTCGCATATATTGCTTTACATACCCTTTGGATCAGGCTTGATGCAAGGCTGGTTGCCCGGAATAAGAGGATGATTGCGCCTGAAAAGGTCTCAGCAGCTAAAGAAGAAACCAAATAATTGCTTGATGCAGGTTTTATAGAAGAAGATGAGGACTCTGAGTGGTTGTCAAATGTGGTTCTTATGAAAAAAAAAGCTAGTGGAAAATGGAGGATCTGTGTTATTTTTTCCGACCTAAACAAGTCATGCCCGAAAGACCGTTATCCTTTGCCTTCTATAAAAGAGCTGGTTGATGGCATGGTAGGAAATTCTGTTTTGAGTTTCCTAGATGCTTACTTAGTCTACAATTAGGTACAGATGGATCCCCTGGATAAAAAAAGCAACAACATTCAGTACAAACCAAGGGATTTTATGCTACAGAGTCATGCCTTTTGGATTGAGAAATGCGGGTGCAGCTTTTCAAAGAATTGTAGACCAAATTTTCCGCGGATAGTTGGGAAGGAATATGTCAATATATATTGATGATATTGTAGTCAAAAGTAAGTGAGCCAAAGACAACACGACAGATTTACAGGAAACGTTTGACTCTCTACGACGAGGAGGCCTAAATCTGAACGCGAAAAAGTGCGTTTTTGGGGTTGATTATGGAAAGTTCTTAGGATTCATGGTCAGTCAACGGAGCATCGATGTGAATCCAGCTAAAATCACTGATGTTCAGAACATGAAACCACTGCGAACCATCAAGGAAGTCCAGATCTTAAATGGGGCCGTCAACTACCTCGGTCATTTCTGTTCATGCCTCACAGACAAATCTTTGCCATTCTTTGCATTACTCAATATGAAAGGCCCGATCCAATGGTCCCTATATTACAACAAGCTTTTGAAGACCTGATAAAGTTTCCTAGGCAAGTTTCCCACTCTATATCAACCCGAGAGGTAAGAAACTTTGTAGTTGTACCTGGCTGTAAAGAGCATAACAATCAGCGCGGTTCTTACCCACGCGAAAAAATATCAAGTCTATTATATTAGTAGAGTTTTGCAAGATGCTGACATGAGGTATGAGCCGATTGAAAAGATGGTTTTGTGTTTGATTTTCGCGGCCAGAAGGCTCCATCCATATTTCTAAGACCACGCCATTAAGGTAATTACTGACCTGCTAATGAGGCGGATTTTGCACTCCTTGTGCTTATCTAGGAAAATGACTAAGTGGGTCATGGAACTTTCTGAGTTTGATGTAGAATACAGTCCCTACAAAGGTATGCTGGCCCAGGTACTAGCAGATTTTATCAACGAAACCAGCTTCAAAGATAGTGTCCACGAAAAAGAGACAAAGTGGATCATGAGCGTTGACGGAGCAGTCAACAATGACGAATGTAGGGTTGGAGTTGTCCTGATTTCCCTAGAAGGAGAGCGATTGCGTTACGCGTACAAGTTGGCTTTCCAAACTACCAACAATAAAGCAAAATACGAAGCCCTGATAGCAGGATTGGAGCTTGTACTCGTCCCGGGGGCTAGATTAATGTGTACACTGACTCTAAAGTCATGGCATGACAAGAGGAAGGAGTATGTGAAGCCAGGACTAGGCTGCTCCCTGACTACCTTCGAAAGGTCCTAGCTCGGAGAAATGCTTTTGTATGCTTTAGCTTGTTGACGGTCCCTCGATGCGAGAATCAGTAGGCAGATGCATTGGTGTGGGCGCGACAATGCCCTCAACAGAAGAGGACCAGGTCATATTTGAGAAAAGGAGTCAATGTAAGCTCATCCAAGAGGTCTACTTCGCCCACACGGAAAGGAGTGAAGATTAGAGAACTTCCATCACAGAACACTTGGGAGAGGGAACCCTCCTTTTCAATAAGACAAAAGCTAAATAGGTCATCACCTGATCCGCACGCTTTACCATCTACGAGGGAAAGCTCTACAAAAGAGGATACTTTCTACAAGACTTGTTATGCGTCTCGTCAGAGGAACGAAAGTGGATAATCGAGGAACTGCATTTGGGAATATGTGCACATCTTCAAGGGTGGAGAGCCTTGACGACCAAGATTATATGGCTACGGTATTTTTGGCCTACCTTGAAAGTTGATACTCAGAGCCACATTTAGAAAGTGAAGCTATGGGGCTAATCATCGTGGAGAAAGTCAGGAAATTTCTATGGAAAGACTTGGTGTGTTGATTTGGAGTGTTGGAGGCCATTATCACTGACCATGGCCCTTAATTTGATAGTGAAAAAATCAATGAATTCTGTGTAGGACTGAACATCAGCCTTCGATTTTCATCTGTTGCTCATCCACAGATGAATAGCTAGCCAGAAATGACCAATCGCTAGATTCTATAAGGTATCCGAAAGAAGCTAGGAAATATTGCAAAAGGGCGATGGGCCAAAATACTACCTCGTGTATTATGGTCTTACCGGACTTCTTCAAAAACTCTTACTATAGAAACACCATTTTCTCTAGTTTACGGAGTGGACGCGGTCATACATGTGGAAAGGTTAATTCCATCAGCCTGTGTCCTAGCGTACGGCCCCGAGTTTAATGATGAAGCCATGGAGGTCGAAATGCATTTAAGCGAGGAAAGGAGAATGGTAGCCGCTCTTAAATCCCACAAATATAAGCAAAGGATGGAGAAATACCACAACAAACGCATCCAACTCCAACATTTCCAGAATGGGGACCTAGTACTCCGACTAGCCCAAGTCGAAGGAACGCTCGACGCCAAGTAGGAAGGCCCCTTTGTCATCAAAGAAATCGTCAACACTGGGGCATACAAGCTTCAAACCCGGGAGGGTGTGACCCTCAATAAAACCTGGAATGTCGAACATTTAAAGATGTATTTTATGTAATAAGTAATAAGAAAGAAACTACTCTAAGTCTAGGGACGCTGGAGCTATTCTCTGCGTCGGGCCTCCAATCGTAAACTGGGTCTTTCAGGGAAAGAAATGACTCTAAATCCCTAAACGCTGGAGCTATTATACGTGTCAGGCCTATGATCATAGCCTGAGCCTCTCAGAGAAAGAAACGACTCTAAGTACCTAGACGCTAGAGTTATTCTCCGTGTCAAGCCTCCGATTGTAACCTAAGTCTTTTGGGGAAAGAAATGACTTTAAGTCCCTAGACGTTAAAGCTATTGTCCGCATCGGACCTCCAATCGTTGCCTGAGCCTCTCGAAGAAAGAAATGAATCTACATCCCTAGACGTTGGAGCTATTATCCGTGTCGGGCCTCTGATAGTAGCCTGAGCCTCTCGGAGAAAGAAACGACTCCAAGTCCCTAGACGTTGTTGCTATTCTCCACGTTGGGCCTCCGATCGCAACCTGGGCCTCCGATCGCAACCTGAGCCTCCTAGAGAAATAAATGACCCTAGGACAATGAATGCTGGATCATAGCTTATGCCCCTAGGAGGACAAGGAAAAGCCCTCATATAGTGGAGCTATTCTTCGCATCGAGCCTCCGATTGCAACCCTAGCCTCTTGGAGACACAAAGAATAAACCTGTTGAAATTAGAGCTATTCTCTGCGTCGGGAGTCAGTCTGTGTGTCTAACGTGCGACTATCACTAAAACCACTTAAAGTTAAACGTTCAGAAACCAATCAAGTCATCATTCGAACTTATCAAATCCAAGAGCTATTACCAAGGGCGGAATCACGGGCGAGATCTCCCAACCCATGAAAAAGGCTCTGCAAGAAGGGTCAAATCACCCCTGGGATAAGGACAAACAAAGAGCGGCTATAAAAAAAGAAAAGCATAAGCTAGAGAGCAACCCTCACCAAAATGATTCTCAATGGAACCCGGTGCTCCACCTTGAGCGATTTGTAGGGTCATCCTCAATGAGGAAAAACTCCACATGATCCGACTCCTGCTATGAACACTTGGGAGAGGAAGTTCTCAGTGAAGTTTCCCTTTAGTCCCGCTCCTGTCAAGAGATCGAGGTCAAAGTGGTGAAAGACCAAGACAACCTCTATTGGCTGACGGACAGATGGACTCAGTTCGTGGCATCTAAATGGCTCCGTATGGGCGTAGTCCTGATGTTTATGTAAGAAGAAGACTCCCATTTCGACATAATTATGGTAGAGCCTGACTGCGATTGCAATGGCAACACGAGAAATGGCCAGTAAAAAGCAAGACCATATACCCTCTAGAAATGCCAAGAGCGCTTTTTGAGAGATTGCAAGATTGATGTAAAATCCTCCTTAGGGTTTCCATTCAGTGATAAACATATATATATATATATAGGTTACAAAGGTATTGAGTCTTATTGGGCCTTTGGGCCCACTATACATGATAAGACCTATGTAATCTATCAAACCTCCGCATTCGAAACTGGAGGGAGCTGTACAGTGAGACTGGAGCGAAAATCAATGAACAACTGTCGTGGTAAACCCTTGGTGAATATATCAGCGTACTGATAGGAGGACGGGGCATGTAGAACACGGACATGTCCAATGGCAACCTTGTCCCTGACAAAGTGGAGATCGAGCTCAATGTGCTTCGTGCGTTGATGCTGGACTGGGTTGCTAGCCAGATAGACGGCGGATATGTTATCAGTGTAGACCATAGTGGCCTTCTAAAGAGGGAAACGGAGCTCAAGAAGGAGATTGCGCAGCCAAGAGCACTCGGAGACAACGTTGGCCACACCTCTGTATTCTGCCTCAGCGCTGGAGCGAGACACTACAGACTGACGCTTTGCCGACCACGACACAAGGGTGTCGTTGAGGAAGACACAGTAGCCAGACGTGGAGCGACGTGTGTCAGGACAACCACCCCAATCCGCATCAGTGTAAGCAACAAGGTCAAGCTTAGAGGAAGGAGTGATCGTGGTGCCTAGCTCGAGGGTGCCGCTGATGTACCGAATGATCCGCTTCAAGGCCTGAAAGTGGGGTTCCCTGGGTGGATGCATGAACAAGCAGATCTGCTGAACGGCGTAACTGATATCAGGCCTGGTGAAGGTGAGATACTGAAGAGCACCAGCAAGGCTCCTGTACAATGTCGGATCATCAACCACAGGACCAGAATGAGCACTGAGCTTGTTAGATGCATCGACCGGGGTGGCGACAGGATTACAGTTAACCATCTTAGCCCGAGCAACAATCTCAGCAGCAAACTTACTCTGTGAGAGAAATATACCAGACGCATGACGCTGACCAGCAACCCCCAAGAAGTAGGATAACTGACCCAGATCGGACATGGCGAACTCTACACTCAACTGCGAAATAATCGACGTCCGAAGAGCATCAGAAGAGGCAGTGAGAATGATGTCATCGACATATAGTAAGAGAAAGGCCATGTCTGAGCCTCTGTGATAGATGAACAGAGACGTGTCCGAGCGGCTGCCAATGAAGCCCAGGCGTAGCAGATGAGAAGCAAAGCGCTGGAACCAAGCCCGCGGAGCCTGTTTCAGCCCATACAGAGATCGCTTCAGGAGACAGACGTGCTGGGGACGATCAGCATCAGCAAACCCCGACGGCTGAAACATGTAAACTGTCTCATACAGATGACCATGAAGAAAAGCATTCTTGACATCCAGCTGATGAATGGCCCAGTTGCGCGACAATGCTAAGCTCAACACCACTCGGATAGTGGCAGGCTTGACGACAGGGCTGAAGGTCTCATCACAGTCAATACCTACCTGCTGAGAACCACCGTTGACCACAAGACGGGCTTTGTAGCGCTCCAACGTCCCATCAGAGCGGAACTTGTGACGGAAGAGCCACATACATCGGATGACGTTCGCTTCAGGAGGGCGAGGGACCAAAACCCAAGTACCATTCCTTGTAAGGGCCCTGTATTCGTCGAGCATAGCCGCCTGCCCATTCGGGTCGAGGAGGGCTGTTTTATGGGAGGTGGGTATGGGGAGACGGAGGCGGAAGGGACGGACGCAGGGGGGCTGTGAGGCGGCGGGATGTGCGGCGGGCGCAGCACTAGGCTACGGCCGCGGCATGGGGCGGCGGCCGCGGCAGCGGGGTGGGGCGAGGGTGGGGGGTAGGCTGCGGGAGGTGGCATGGCTGCGGTCGCGGCATCACAACTGCAGGAGGGGATGACGGCAAGTGTGTGTGGGAATAGGAGGCGGGGTGATGTTCGGTGTTCATGGAGACGATCTGACGGGGTCGGAAGACACCGGAGACGCTGTGGGTGTGTGGTCTGGTGGTAGGGGGTGGTGGAGGTGGTGTAGGGGGGGAGGCAGGAGCACCAGGAGAGCCCTGGGGGAGAAGAAAGTGAGGGAACGATGACTCAGACTCAGACTGAGACACAGGAGGTATAGAAGAGGGGAGGGGAGGAGAAGCAAAGGAGAAGCGAGACTCATTAAAGGTGACATGGCGAGACACAATGAGATTATGGGTATTGATATCGAGGCAGAGGTAACCGCGATGATCAGACGGATAGCCTAGGAAGACACAAGGAGTGGAGCGCGGGTGAAGCTTGTGTGGGGCGGTGGATGATTGGTTTGGGAAGTACAAGCACCCGAAGGTACGAAGGTGATCATACCTAGGCAAAGTGCAATAGAGGGCCTGACCTGACGAGCGATGGTTAAGGGTGGTAGATGGGAGAATGTTGAGGAGATAACAGGTGGTGGATAAGGTGTAAGGCCAATAGGTAAGGGGAATAGATGCGTGAAAGAGGACAGAGTGCATCATGTTGGTTATGGTTCTGATGATTCGTTCGGCCTTGCCATTCTGCTGGGAGGTATAGGGGCAAGACAACCGATAGGAGATCCCATTTGTGGCGAAGAAAGAGTGAAAATCTTTGTTGTCAAACTCACGGCCATTATCACATTGGAAGCATTTGATGGATGTGTGAAACTGTGTTTTGATGTAGGCATGGAATTTGGCAAAGACAGGAAACACTTGGGACTTGAAATGCAACGGGAAGACCCATAAGAAATGAGTGTAATCATCTACTAACAAGAGGTAGTACTTGTGACCCTCCTTGCTAGGCACAGGAGAGGTCCATATGTCACTATGAATGATGTCAAAAGGGGCAAGGGTAGAGTTCAAGGACCGTTGAAACGGTAGTCGGGCATGTTTGCCTAACTAACAGGATGAACATAGACTAGAGCGTAGGTCTTTAGGACAGGTGACAAGACTCTAAGAACGGAGGACATCTAGAACGGCAGCACTGGGATGACCCAGGCGTGCATGCCAGAGGCTCGACGATGATGCCGAGAGGGCGACCGAGCATGACTGACTGGACACAGGAGGTGGTGTGACAGGGTAGAGCTCCCCGGTGCTGTTACATCTCATGCGAGTAACCCCCGTAGTAAGATCGTTCACAGAGAAACCAAAGGGATCAAACGTAAGGGAAACGTTATTGTCAGTAGTGAACCGACGGACAGAGATAAGGTTTTTGACAATCTTTGGGGCAATGAGGACATTGTTAAGGTGTAGTGGATGGGTTGGGGTCTGTAATTTGGCGTGGTCAATCCCTGAAGTAGCAAGACGACCACCATTGTCAACGATAATAGAGTGTGCAGGACCCTTAAAGGAAATAGATGAGAGGTTACCTGAGGAGTTCGTCATGTGGGAGGTGGCACCAGTGTCCATGTACCAAGAAGAGTCAGGAGATGTCGGTTGCATAGAGGAGAAGGCGTGATGCGTAGCATGAGCAGGCGGAACATAGGCGGCGTTCCAAGGGCAAGGGTCGTGAGGCCACGAGTGGCGCGGCCGCTGCGTAGAGCTGCGGGCGCTGCATATGCCGCGGCTAGAATCGGAGGTGAGCATTTTTTTTTTAGAGTGGCGCCGAAACCCTAAGGTGGGTAGGAGGTAGGGTTTCGCAAAGCGGAGAGAGAGAGGAGGGAGGTGGAGGCCGGTGAGGGAGGCCTAGAGGGAGAGAGAGAGAGGCCGGTGAGGGAGGCCGAGAGGGAGAGAGAAAGTGCGGCGGCGAGGTGACGATGCCGGCGGCGGTAAGAGGATGGGTGGGGCGGGAGGATCAAAGTAGGGTTCCGTGAGGAAGAAAAGGTTGTGATACCATGTGAGATTGCAAGATTGATGTAAAATCCTCCTTAGGGTTTCCATTCAGTGATAAACATATATATATATATATAGAGGTTACAAAGGTATTAAGTCTTATTGGGCCTTTGGACCCACTATACATGATAAGACGTATGTAATCTATCACTTTTAAATGTTGTACGTCTCCTTTAAATAAAGCATATCAAGCCTGTATGACCTATTTTCTTTATAAATAATAAGTGTTGACCTTGCTAAAAAAGGAAGACCATCCTCGTGGTCTATCTACGGAGAATAATTAGGCCCAATGTAAAGCTTGCAAGAAAATGATAAAAGGCAGGTGTGCACTATTTGTGGCTAAACTGCAAAACCCGCTATTTGTCATTCATATCTCTTTGCATTATTCCTATTCCCATTTGTAGATGAAAATGACTTAAAATACTGGGGCAGAGCATGTCAAGGCTCCCGTAAAGACCACCAAAACCCAGCAACAAAGTAATCAAACAGGAACAACACAGATTACATAATGAAACTTTATGTCATTCCCAAGAAAATCCAAAGTGAAAAAAGCGGATAACGAACGACAAGAAAGGAAAGGGTCTAATATAAGCACACGCGGATGGAATAAGTGCAATTAAAAGGACAACAATCCAGAATCATTATAAGAGTTCAGCAAGACCCATTCGATGAAGCAGCTGTGGGGGAGAGATCAACCGATCCATCATCGTCCCCATCATTGTCGGACCCCCTTGGCAAAACATCAAAACAAGCATTTCCCTTTTGCAAAAATACCATAGACGAACCTATACCGAGCCCATGAGAAGAAACAAAGCCATGCCATCCTCGGTCTAGCTGTAGTAAGTTGTTCTCACCCCTGATCACCTTGACTCAAAAATCTCGTATAAGATAAGACGAAAGTAGAACCTACTCTGGCACTTCAGACCCATATTCGACTTCAAACCGCGGAGGCAATCGCTACGGAAAAAGATAATCAAGAATAAGAACACAAAAATATCAATTAAAAAATGAGACGATACCCTTAAATAAGAGATAACCTACAAGCTTGCGCTATTGCTTCACGACATCAATGACCTGGAAAAATGCCCACATGTTGGGACTAAGGGACGCCATATCAAGTAATAATAATGGTTGAGAAGAGACTCCCCAAAGGTCCCCATTTATACTACAAGGGGTGGGCCACTCCAAATAGCTTAAAAGACATACTCCCATGACACAATCAGAAGTCGAGCAAGTGTGTCAAGTGTAAAGAGTTTTCTATGCTTTAGTTTTTTTGAAAATAAAGGTGCATAAGGCACTTTTACATTTCAAAATACCTCTCTAATCCCATAATCATTCCTTTAAAGCAAGCCTAAACAAAACAAAGTATTTAAGATAAGAGAGTTTAGGTCATTAGTCGCGGGCCAACCAAAGTAAAGTAATGTACAACAAAATGTGCTGCCCGCATCATTTTGTCGCCAAAATACAACCAAAAGTTTAGTAAGGATGAAAACCAGAGCTACTAAACACATCATGTTCACCAGAAATTTCAGGAATATCAAAAAACAATCAACCCTTTTAACCAGGATCAACCACTTCATCAGAACCATCCTCACTCTCAGAGCCCTCGAAATCCTCCGCAGCCAACTCCTCCTTGGTGAGCCCCCAATCCTCGAGTCTTAGGCTAGGCTTAAACTTCTCAAAGGGGACCCCTGGGTTGTCGGCTAGCCGCACTACACTCTGATTAGTGCACGCGGACATCCTCTTTCTGAAATAACTGAAGCATTTATCTATCAGTATCTCATCATCCTTGGGGGTTTGAAGACATGCCTTGACAACAGATGACAGAAATGATTGACCGGCATCTATTTTCACCCAAACCGCTGATAAATAATTTAACCCTTTAGGGGATTCGAGCAATTTGAGAGCCACTGATGAATCAGACTGAGACCGAGCCACGTCCAAGTCTTGCTTCAAGACGGTTTGGTCCTCCCGAAGGATCGAGTAATCCTCTTCAAGGAAATGAATCATGTTCAAGTTTGTTTGGACTTAGGCCTCTAGGGACTTGATTGATGCCTTAAGCTCAATCTCCCAAATGTGAGAGGCTTCCAACTCCGACACGAATGTATCATGCTCCTCAGTAAGCACGGTCAACTGGTCACCGACTTCTTGCAACTTCTCGTTAAGTTCCACAACCCGTTTCTTAATTTTCCACCGAGGAAGGGTCCCCAACAGTATTCCTAAAAAAACCCACACCCGATGAGTCAGCTTTTTTATCTCCTCCGCTTTTTTAGTGAGATCGCGCTCTAGACAACCAAGGCGACGGTCCGCGTCAGCATGAATAACACACACCTAAAGGTTAGAAATGCAAGAATTAAGGTATGTCAAGAAAAATTCCGCATCAAAACATCAAACAACGAGAGAAACTTTCCTATTGCCCCGAACGGTCCATCTCAGTTAAGAATGCTTGAGTGTCCAGATGTTGGAGGTAACTTTGCTCATTTCGGGCGATCTTTTCAAGAAACCTAAGCTTCACCAACTCGTCCATCCCAAAGTTGGGCATGGGGTAAAGAGGGAGAGTCGCTTCACCTTGCAGGAAGAGGGCTTTCCCCTTGTCCAAAGCATCTAAACGACTTAAGGGAACCGCATAACCGCTTGTCTTCTTCTTCTTCTTTTTAGACCCTACTGGGTGAGGATCCGTGGATCGACAACACTTCCTATATGATCCACTTGTGACTCTGGATGCCTCAATGTCAGTCTCTACATCTCTACTGTCCTCCAGCACGATAGTAATGGGCGGAGTCAGGGGAAGAGAGCTCTCAGGGGCTGTGGGGGCCTTTTTCTTCTTCACGGAACCCTTCGATTTATGTCATGCAAGCAAGGATCTCAAATCCATGAGGTCCGCAACAAGAACAAAGAAACAATTAATGATCCAACAACACCAGAAAGAAGAGCCCGAGTAACTAGTAAAACTACTAGAACTTGAAGTACAAAACCGAAAAGACACCTAAGCGCGGATGAGGTAAGCTTAGCCCAACCATTTCTAACTGCAAGGCAGATATTATGGAGCGCTAGGGGACCTTAGGATTGCGGATAAAGGAATCCTTGATCTTATTAATGCCCGCCTATGACTGTTTCTTCACGGAGTGAAACCAACCCGGAACAGTTCTGAAGTTAAGGCAGACTCCAGTCTTATTGCCGACTAAAAACCATTTGTATTTCCAATTTGGTTTGCTAGAGTGCCTATCCATGTAGCTGCAGCTAGAATTGCATTGGTAAAATCTCTTGTCTTGTGTACCCCGTTTCAAAGAGAAGATGTGAAACATAAGTTCTTTCGTTGGGGACACACCGATCTCCAAGCATCTCATAATGAAGCTGGTCAGGAACATCCATTAATTGGGAACTACTTGAGCAAGACTTAGCCACGCTCGGAAAAAAACTCAACAAAGAAGGGGTGAAGGGAAAGACGAAAGCCCTGCGATAAACTCTCCACAAACACAAGCAAGTACTTTTCGTACACGTCAAGAGAGCCGCCATTCTCAAAAGGGAGGCAAAGTTCTAATCCTGCTGGCCAAGAAAAGATTCGAGAAATTATTTCGACATCAGACAACTCCATTAGGGTCATCCCTCCCCGGATTTTGTCATTTGGAGAACGTCTAGGACAAATCCTTTCTTGAAGAACAACAAGCAAAGGTTGATGGGCGCGGATGGAGAAATCCCCACAAAAAGGACATGTATGCTGGTCGTTCGAAGAATATAGAGGGACCTGCAAATCACTAAGGGTCTCTTTCGAGCGAATCCTCACAGGGTTTTCCGCTATACCCACTTAGGAAGCCGCGTATGGTATCCATAACTTGTCGGAGCCGGAACTTTTACTAAAAGGATGGGAAGTAGATGGATTCACCACGTCATTAAGGGAAGAGAGAACGCCCGCGTCATCTCCTTATGAAGAAGCATCTCCTCCATTGCCATCCTTTGAAGAAGAAGAAATAGGGTAAGGAGTGGAATAGTAATTAGAGTCATAACACTTCCGGGCCCTTCTCACCTTCATAGGACTTCATATGGGACCTACGCGGTTAGGGGAAACTTCTTCTGATGAACTGGAGTCTTCAGAAGAAGATTTCGACGAACACTAAGAGGATTATATAATATCTGGGGATGAACGAGGACGAGAGTACAAAGGTGGGTTCAAGCGCCATCCTTCGCTCCTCTAGAACTCATCCAAACCATCAGGATCCTCCCTAAGGCTAGACGTCTTCGACAAAAAAACTAAGCTATGTATATGCAGTTAAACCTATATATGCGGATCAAAGTCATCAAAAAATACAAACAGAGCCTAAACAAATTGATAAACCTAATCCGATCTAAGGACTTAAGAGGAAGGAAAAAGCAAGAGTAAGTCTAAAAAACGTCAAACTAGATACAAAGAACACCAAGAAAAAAAGGAAAAATTACCTTAAGAAGTGGTGGTGGATCGGAAACCTCAACCGAAAAACCAAGGAGACACAAGCTGCCAAGAAAGAACGGGGTGCGGAGGAGTAAAAACCGAGAGAGTAAAAAATGAAAGTGGACGGGTAAGAAGAAATAGAATGGACCCATTTATAGAATTTTTATTGATGATTCAACTTCTCCACTTTTGGGCCAAGCCCGGGCCCATTGGGCCCAAAGCCTTCATAAATACATCCCTAAAGGGAAAAAAAAGATCAAATAACCTCGACTACACCAGATTCTTCCTTCAAGACAGTTCAGGTCGTGTCAAGTCCGGAGGGACCCGACCCAATCTGACGATCTGTGATGATACTAGAAGAAGTAAACCGTTGTAGTCAACCACATCACTGGGACATTACTGGTGCGCCGGAGATTCAGAAACATCGCTAAAGGTGGTGTGATTCCTAATCGATCTTGATTCCACAGATTGGGAACCAAGAACGGGGTCAAACGAACAAGAAACAGAAAACCAAAACCAACACGAGATTTTTACGTGGTTCGGCCGGAGCATACATTCACGGAGCCTCAGCTGAAAAGGCTTGGGATCTCAGATCCACTAAGATAGTAAATGGTTTATAGAATAGGTTGCCCTAGGTTACAGCTAAGGAAAATAAAGCAAGAACAAACAGATCTAAACATGCATGTACAGGAGAAGTAAGAACAAAGCAGGTAAAGGAAGAAAACACCCCAGCTCTGAAGAACTGAGTCAGATCGTCGTCGGAGTACGCCAGAGAAGGAGATCTTCGCTTGAACTGTGGACGAAGTAACTTCTTCTTCTTCCTAACGATCAGATCTAGAGTCTTTGAAGAGATGCGCTCTAGATCGGACCATCGTATGCTTCACCGGAGCTGGGTTGATGTGGAAACCCTAGCTTTCTCTCTCCGTCACTTCTGTTTCTTTCTTTTCTCTCTCTCACTACCGTTTGGATTACCTGAAGAGTGAGCTCAGAAGTGAGGCAACCCTAGCTCCGTTTCCCTTATATAAGAGAGCTAAGGTGAAATGCTGCGTTCTGATTAAAACACTCAGACGCAGAGGGCCAGAAACAGGTAAACGGGTTCGGCTTCTGACTTGGGTCGAGCCCAGTCAAAAGCTTATTCCCATAATACAGATAACACATATGTACATATATACTTATACATTATAACATATATGAGCATAAGTATATCTACACTTCTAATATATGTTAGCATATATTAGCATATATTATATGTCATATGTTATTGCTTAATCTGCCATTTAGCTAAACTTAGGGCCATCCAATGTTCCTAGATCCTATGCTTTAGATTAGTTAGACATTACAATTTGCCCTCCTAATCGAAGCATTAGATCTATTAAAAACACAATTTACTCTATAGTTGATTTTCGATCTCAAACCAATTCAGCATCATCATCGGCTCAACTTACCTATAAGCTAAGGTGGTTCTCCAAGATGGAGAAAATCCCTGCAACTCAAATTTGTTAGCAGGGACAACCTTTGTCCCAAAATCAGCTGGATTGATGTCGCCTTTTATTTTCTTTACATCAAGTTCTTTTGCAGTAACCATGTTTCGAATAAAATGAAAACGAACATCAATATGTTTAGTCCTTTCGTGATACATGGGATCTTTGCACAAGTATAGTGCGCTTTGGCTATCCGTATGAATAACGGGTTTGAATGGCTTTTTGAGGATTTCTTTTACAATTCCTTTTAGCCATATAGCCTCTTTGGCTGCTTCAGTGGCAGCCATATACTCAGCTTCAGTTGACGACAAAGCGACAACTGATTGTTGCTGAGATTTCCATGAAACACGGTTCCCTGCCCACGTAAAGTAGTAGGCAGTGGTGGACTTGTGAGTATCTTTATTGCTAGCATAATCAGAGTTAACATAGCCATATAGATTATCAACAGTTTCATGCATACCATAATAAAGACAAAGATTTCTAGTACCAGCAATACAACGGAGCAAGTATTTCATAGCAGTCCAATGGTCAAAACCAGGATTGGACATAAAATGACTTAAAACAGAAATGGCAAAAGCAAGGTCAAGGCGGGTGCACAGCATAGCATACATCACAGAGCCTACTACAACATCGTAGGGAACCCTAGCCATTTCTTGTATGTCTTCAGGCCTAGAGGGACAGCTCTTTTTGGTAAGCTCTAGGTGCCCTCCTAAGGGTATGTATGTTGGTTTAGAGGAGATCATATGAAACCTTTCTAGAACCTTAACAACATAGTCATCCTGAGATAACCATATTTTCTTTTCAGGTAGGTTTCTAATCATATTTACACCAAGTATTTTCTTGGCACTCCCTAAATCTTTCACGTCAAAGTATTTCTATAAGTCCTTTTTTACAATGCTAATAGGAATCATAGAGCTGTAGATAACCAATATATCATCCACATATAAAAGCACATAGATCATAGACTGTTTAGAAATAGGTTTGAAGTAAAGACATGAATCATAACTGCTACGTATGAAACCTTGCTTCCTAATCACAGCATCAAACTTAAGATTCCATTGCCTAGGGGACTGCTTGAGTCCATAGATGGATCTTTTAAGATGGCAAACATGATCAGGATATTTTGGGTTGATAAACCCTTTAGGTTGTTTCATATATATGGTTTCATCTAGTGAACCATACAGGAAAGCAGTCTTAACATCCATCTGTTCTAGTTCCCAATCAAAGACGGCACTCATAGCAAGCATTAATCTCATAGTTTTGTACTTAACTACAGGAGAAAAAAGTCATTGTAGTCTATGCCTTCTCTCTGTGAGAACCCTTTTTCCACAAGGCGGACTTTAAACCTAGGAGGATCACTAGGGCTTAGACCTTCCTTTAACCTAAAGACTCATTTAGAGTCAATAAGTCGGGTTTTGGAGGGTCTTGGAACCAATGTCCACGTTTTATTTGTGTACATTGATTCCATCTCTTCTTTCATAGCAGCTAGCCACTGTTTGGCATAACTATTCTTAATGGAAGACTCATAAGAGCTGGGAGTAGAAGGATGCCTAACACTATCAGCAGTTAAGAATGCATATTCCACAATATAAGATGTATATTTCCTATTTGGTATGCTAGTTCTAGGTTCTCTATCCCTAGTTAACTGATAATCATGCAGAGATGGTAATGCAGGCATATTAGAATCATGAATATCAGAAGGGAGGGAGGAGAAAACAAAGGACTCCCTTTGGGAGTCAATAGAACGGCCATTTACATCACCAGAAATAGGAGAGGAGGGAGGAGAAGTAAGAGGAAAAACATCCTTAGGAGTTGCAGGTGTAGAAGCAGGTGTTGTTGCTTCCTTTGTTTCTTCTGTTCTTGTTTCTTCTCCTTTATGTCCCCTCTGTAATGTGGAATTTGAGGTCTTTGTTGCTAGTATGACAGTCCTTCCATTGTCATGCTCAGAGTCTTCACCATCAGATGAGTCACTTTCATCAGGGATTAGCTCTTTGGTCTGCTCTGTGGTACCTGTCAGCTCAGGAAATGAAGTTAGTTCAATTTTTAAGGGGTAGTTATCTTCATCAAATCTCACACTTCTAGTAGTTATAACTTTGTATGGGCCATGTTGCAAGAGAAGCACCCTGTAGCCCTTAACTCCATCGGGGTAGCCCAATAAAACTCCTTTCAAAGCCCTAGGCTGGAGCTTGCCCTCACTTACATGAGAATAAGCTGCACAGCCAAAGGGTTTCAAATAGGCTAAGTTGGGTTGCTTCCCTGTCCATTTGTATTAGGGAGTCTCAAAGTTTATAACACTTGAAGGTAATTTGTTGACAAGATAAGCAGTAGTTAGGACAGCTTCACCCCACAAAGTATGTTAAGACCAGAACTAATCAGCATACACCTAACTTTTTCAAGTAAAGTTCTATTCATCCTTTCAGCTGTTCCATTTTATTGTGGAGTTCCAGGTACTGTCAAGTGTCTTTTGATCCCATTCAATTGATAGAAATCATTAAATTCAGTGTTACAAAACTCTAAGCCATTGTCAGTTTTGAGGCATTTAAGTTTGTTATTAGACTGACTCTCTACCATTACCTTCCACCTCTTGAAGGCATCAAAGGCTTGATCCTTTGATTTCAGAAGACTTACCCAAACTTTCCTTGAGTAGCTAATAAAATATCTCATGCCCCCTGCAGTGGGGACTTGGGATGGTCCCCATAGATCAGAATGCACATATTCTAGAGGATTATCAACAACATAAGTAGAAACGGGAAATTTAAGTTTGGCAGACTTGCCTAAAACACAATGCTCACAGAATTTAATGTTAACAGGTTTCCTAGGCAATAATCCAGATTTATGCACTTTGTTTAATCCCTTATTGCCTATATGACCAAGCCTGTTGTGCCAATTTTTAGTTTCATGGAGAGTCATAGAGTCAGAACAAGCAGTGACATTGAGCTCATGCATAGAGGAAAGGACATGATATAATCTTCTTTTTCTAACAACTTTAACAATCACCTTACCATTCTTAGAGATTGTTCTAACACCATCAGCAGAGTTAACATCACAACCTATTTCCTCTAATGCAGACTCTGACATGAGACTTCTCCTTAAACTTGGAACCCACTTGACATTAGTGAAAATTCTAACAATGCCATCATGCATGAGGAATGGAACATCTCCTATACCTTTTATTTTCAGAGAAGTATGATCACCCAGCATGACATCACCACACACAGATTCATTTAAGTTTTTAAAGAAATGCTTATTTGGTGTGGCATGCATTGTACAACCTGAGTCTAGTATCCATGCATCAGATGTATCCAGAGATGAAGATGCAGTGCACATAAATAACTTAGCAGAATAATCACCCATGTTTTCAAGCACAGAAGCAGATAATTCAGTATTGTTTTTCTTAGCTAATCCTCAACTCTTTTCTTTTTCCTACATTCCTTAACCGAGTGACCAATATTACCACAGTAATTACATTTTAAATTTGGGTCAGATTTCTCAAATTTCTCAGATTTAGGCTTATATTTCTTATTCTTCTTATTCTTGTTGTTTTTATTGCCCTTTTTGTCATTGCATTTAGTGAACAGGACCTCAGGTTTTTCAGCTTTATCATTTTTAAGACCTTTTATCTTAAAAACTTTCATAATCTCATTCTTTTCAATAATGGATTCAATAAGCTTGTCCATAGTAAGTTCATCACGACTAAACTGAATAACATCTTTGAAGTTATCAAATTGAGTGGGCAAAGAATTCAGAAGTAAGATAGTCTGGTGAGAATCTTTTATGTCATCATTACAGCGTTCTAAATCTTGAGTCATCTTAAGAAATTTATCAAGATTATCATCCAGAGTCAGAGAGGTGTTCATCTTGTAAGTAAACAGACGACATAGCATAGAAATCATGGAGGGCAAGGATTTAGAGAGAGAAAGCTCCTCCAGGGCATGCTAGAGGGAGAAAGCGGAAGAGTGTTTTACCACTTGATGAGCAGTGCCATCTGTGAGTCGTAACATATCTCAGAGTGGGCTTTCATTTCCATCTCAAGCTCTTCAGCTGTAGAAGTTGGGACAGTAGTAGTAGATCCCTCTCCATCAGTCTTCTTTCCTTTTTGTTCTTCAGAAATCTTGGAGGGGTCTACATCATCGATGCTTAAACCCTTCTTGGGGTAAGTCATCTCAGTAGTTGCGGTTGCAGGTTTGAGAACTACCTTCCGGCAACCTTCTTTGATGAGAACAACTCTCATCTTGACTTGTCACATGGCAAAGTCGATAACGCCGTCAAAAGGCCTTATCTTCATAGCAACATCCATGATTTTAGGTACCTGCAGTATACAAGAATAGGTGAGTATCAAAGATTTTATAAGCGGAAGCAAGTATGAGTGTAACAGTATACAAGACACTCAAGAAACCCTAGAATTTCAGGTCATAGAACGAATCCAGATCAGTGGTACTTCAGACAGGAGAGGAATAGCACCAAGCCTGAGCTTTTTGAAGGTCTACCCAATGTCCTGCCTCCGATCCCGCTCCCTGAGATCCAATAATGGCACAGGTAGGTAAGGAAAGGAACACCTAAGCTCTGATACCACTTTGTGATTCCTATTCAATCTTGATTCCACATATTAGGAACCAAGAACGGGGTCAAACGAACAAGAAACAGAAAACCAAAACCAACACGAGATTTTTACGTGATTCGGCCGGAGTCTACATCCACGGAGCCTCAGCCGAAAAGGCTTGAGATCTCAGATCCACTAACATAGTAAATGGTTTACAGAACAGGTTGCCCTAGGTTACAGCTAAGGCAAATGAAGCAAGAACACACAGATCTAAACATGCATGTACAGGAGAAGTAAAAACAAAGCAGATAAAGGAAGAAAACACCCTAGATCTGAATAACTAAGTCAGATCGTCGTCGGAGTACGCTGGAGAAGGAGATCTTCGCTTGAACTGTGGACGAAGTAACTTCTTCTTCTTCCTAATGATCAGATCTACAGTCTCTAAAGAGATGCGCTCTAGATCGGACCACTGTATGCTTCGCCGGAGCTGGGTTGATGTGGAAACCCTAGCTTTCTCTCTTTGTCGCTTCTGTTTCTTTCTTTTCTCTCTCTCTACCGTTTGGATTACCTGAAGAGTGAGCTCAGAAGTGAGGCAACCCTAGCTCCGTTTCCCTTATATAGGAGAGCCAAGTTGAAACGCTGCGTTTTGATTAAAACACTCAGACGCAGAGGGCCAGAAACAAGTAAGCGGGTTGGGCTTCTGACTTGGGTTGAGCCCAATCAAAAGCTTATTCCCATAATACAGATAACACATATGTACATATATACTTATACATTATAACATATATGAGCATAGGTATATCTACACTTCTAATATATGTTAGCATATGTAAGTATATATTATATGTCATATGTTATTGCTTAATCTGCCATTTAGCTAAACTTAGGGCCATCCAATGTTCCTAGATCCTATGCTTTAGATTAGTTAGACATTACAGGGGGGAATCAACAGCCCATGGCTCATCCGCGGACAACTCAATGATAAGACATGGAAGACTCGTGGAACACATGCCCACCACCCACAAAACATACTCATTCAACACGTGTCACAATCATTTGAACATTTGTCACTGCCCAGTCCGTACAACTAAGTCACTATAAAAGGGAGATGAAAAGACATAAGGAGGGGCCTTTTCGAGATCATCGCACCTGAAAAAACAAAGAGAGAGAGAGAGAGAGTAAAGTAGAACTTAGATCAAGTGCAGTTGACCCATAGGTTGGATCCCGCAAGTAAAAAACTTGATCTCTCCGCGGAAGGGTCATTGATCGCTTTAGCGTCCAACTAGTAAAACGATTTCCAGAGGTCCCCGTTGGGACAAGGTAAACGTTACCCGTGACGGTTTGACACCCCATCTTCCATACACGTCGCATGTATGACTTCTGGTCTCAATAGATTTAGGTCGTTCAATATCTGTGTCACACGGCACAGGTTGGACCACATGTAGATGGAATGTATGGGTCAGGTAAGCCCCTTTTTTTTACTCCATCCGTTAATTAAAACTTGACGTTTTACTATTCATGCACGCTTTTTTAGGTGTTAAAAACTATATAAAATATTAAATTTGTTAATATATTTTTTAAATAATTTCATACTTGTTACTATTAAGTATGAATTTATAAAAAAACAAATTTTAAAAAAATTTAATATTTCATATAGTTTTTATCATTATAAAAAAGCGTGTATGAATAGTAAACGACAAGTTTTAATTAACAGAGGGTGTATTAGTTAAGAATTCGGGAAGGGGAGAGCCTTACCCGATATCATCCTTTCGGATGAGGTCACGAAAACAAAAATCATTATAAATATCAATTTCCTTGACAAAGCGGTAAAAGTGTGCAATCTTATCAGCTGCTCTGTTACCATCACGGGACACATGAGAGTAGAGACACCTTTTTGTGTACGTATTTATCACATGTCACTAGTGTGGTTTATTTCCAACTAGTAGCTATAATAATAATAATAATAATAATAATAATAATAATAATAATAATTTTTTATAGGAAGTTGAAATAGTTAATTCATTATATTAATTAACATCAAATTGTCGAAACATACTCTCGGGAATCCAATTAGGTTTGCTAATGAATCTTCTCCAAGGAAGAGTAGGCCAAATCCAATTAAGAGTTATCCATTAAATAAAGAAAAAAAATTAAATTTTTTTTAATGATATTATTTTACTAATTAATTAGGATTCATCTAACATAATGCTAAGAAACAAATATCAATTCAAATAAATATTATACACTCTCTCATTTTTTGTATATAACTGTTTCTATTTATATACGGTTTTTAAAATAATAAAAACTATATATGTATTACCATTTTTTTATAATTTTATACTTGAAATTTTTTAAATATTTTATATAGTTTTTATTATTTTAAGAACATGCATAAATTGTAAAAGTCATATAAAAAATACTAATTCTATACAATTAGTTTTCTTCCTTTGTTGATTTATTCATTTTAAAGTTAGAATGATTTAATATATATACTCTCATGATAGAATTTTTACGTGTTAGATTGTGGAGAAATTTATTTGTAATTTATAGGATAAATAAAGAGCATTAAATTACATAAAATAAAATAAGAATCTACCCTATAATTATAATAAAGCCACCCAAGAGTGTCTTTGACCTTCAGAACGACCTTTAATTTATGTAATTCCTTGCACTTTAGATTATTATCTCTCTTTCCAAACAAACCCAATTCAAAACTCATCACACGGAGAGAAATCAAGGCAGTGCAGGGCGGCGCTATGGCGGAGAACGCCGGCGACCACCGCGGGGAGGAGCAGGAAGACGGGGAGGCGGCGATAAGGGAGCAAGACAGGCTGCTGCCGATAGCGAACGTGGGGAGGATAATGAAGCAAATCCTGCCGCCGAACGCCAAGATCTCCAAGGACGCCAAGGAGACCATGCAGGAGTCCGTCTCCGAGTTCGTCGCCTTCGTCACCGCCGAGGCCTCCGACAAGTGCCGCCGCGAGCGCCGCAAGACCGTCAACGGCGACGACGTCTGCTGGGCCTTCACCTCCCTCGGCTTCGACTCCTACTCCCTCGCCCTCCGCCGCTACCTCCAGCGATTCCGAGATCTCGAGGGGGACCGCGCCGCCGCTGCCACCCGCCAGGAGATGGGCCCCGGCGGCGGATCCGGCGTCCCCGATGAGATCCTCGGCCAGCAAGGCGGAGGCGGAGGCCTGATGATGGGGTTTGGTGGGGGAGTGATTGAAAGGGGCGGCTCTTCTCATTCAAGGCAAGGCTTTTGATACTCTTTAGATGTAGTCAATGAAGAGATTTGATGGCTTAATATATTGTCTGCGCGCAGATGTCTGAATTGAAGTAGTTAAATTAGTTGAGATTCACAAATTCATTTTGTTTTCTACCATTTACGATGCCTAGCTAATTAAATTAATTTGACCAAAATATATTTCATATAGGTAGTTCAATTCAAACAAAAGTTGACAAATTAGGGTTTTTTGTGTTTCAATTAGCTAGTACTGTACGTTGTACTAATTAATTTTCATGGCCGGTGAATGTGTTGTATTATATCTATGTCAGTGATTTTTTATGTGGTTATGATATTTGTGTGTTTCTCTTACAGATCGACACAATAGCTAATTAACTAGTGATTTTGAATTATCATGTACATGGGGTCATGGATCGAATTCTGCAGTTCTTTTGCTAATTAATTACCCTAGCTAAAAGAGTCTGTTTTTAATTCGTATAATATCGAACTATATATATAGGACTTATTTGACAGAGCTTTTCAAATGGACCACCAATGGAGCCAATGGGTCAATTTCTTCCACAGTACTCTAAATCTAATCCATCAAGTTGTTTGATCCTCCCGATCACATGTACAAGTAATTCTCAGAGACATCAAAATCGTCGATGGACATTGTGAATATGGATTGGATGCGGATCGAATCGGATATAGGAAGTCGTTAATTGCTTCGTTGATTGACGTACTGTCAGCTATGCCACTAATCAGCCAATGACTACGATCACAATTGGTGAATATGGAGTTGTGAAGTTGTAGATGTTATACCTGTTTACTTCCACACTATAAAAGAAAGAAGAAATTGAGTGTTTTAATCCATCGTAAAACAATTAAAAGAAAAGTTAAGGAGGTGAAAAGATTGTTCCCATATCCTGAATTGTATTTTCGGATCAAAGCTTAATCTAATGGATTCAGGTAGTTTTTGTATATGTCTCCTTGTAGGTTATCACGGGTTGATTTGTGTGAAATCTAGATCATATATGTTAAAAATTTCATGATCGAAATCAACTAGAAACTAACATCCTCTCCATCACTCACACTCTTAATTTCCTTTCTCAACACTATGCCAGATTGCATCTCGCTCGATGGACAAAGGAAAGTTTGTCGCCTCATTCACTCTCAGGCGACGCACTTTATATGACTCGTCGCCTGGCTGTGGGGAGCCCCAAAATGCTTCCGATCCATGGTCCGCTGACCGAAAACTTTAAAAGTTTGTCGGCTGAATGTGACTCAAGCGACGGACTACTAACAGGCGACGAACATTGATCATACGTAGTCACCCTAATAGGCATCCCAACCACAACTATCAAAAAGGGCCTTCGTGGTGATGGGGATCATAACAAGTTCGTCGCCTGACTATATGGGTGGTTGACCATATTAAATACTCTTCATTCAAGAGACAGAAATGGAGCTATATTCGTCGCTTGGATACGCATTTTTAAAAAGTCGAATTTAATCAATTGTCTGGTAGGTGACTCATATTAAATATTGTTCATTTCGGTGATGGATATAATACTATATCCGTCGCCTGAATGTGAATTTTTAAAAAGTCAAGTTTAATAAAGTGTTTGGTAGTTGGCCTCTATTTATTACTCTCTCCGGTTGGAAATAAACAATTTTTTAGAGCTTTACGCGCAAATTAAGAAACCTCTTAATTATTACTTTCACCTTTAAATACCTTATCAAATAATTTTTAATCCTTCATCACATTTATTATACACAAATGTAATTGGTTTAGCAAAAAAAAAATACAATTTATATTGATATTAGTGCAAAAGTTAAAAAGAGGGTAATTATTACTTCTAAAACATCAAATATTGTTGATCAAATTTCACCTCCTAAAACATCAAATATTTTCAACCAAAGGGAGTATTGTACAGTCAGGAGACAGAGATAGACCTATATCCGTCGCCTAAATGTGTATTTCTCAAAACCCGATTTTAATCAGTTGTACTTGTGCGAGCGATTTCCTCTCTTCATCCTTTCTCCCAAAATCACCCTAGAGGCTCGAAAACCCTTCTCTCAATTCACAATTTTTCATCCATTCTATTTGAGGTATGTATAATATTTTTTTGTTTGTTTTTTTATGAATATATGCATATAAATTGTTTGTGTGTGGAGTTGATGATGAGAATGTTTTTGTAAATGGAGTTTGGATGGTGAGAATGTTGTTTAAATGGAGTTTGTGAAGGGAATGAATTGTGTATGTATATATGATGTTTAAATTGAGTTTGTGATATGAATGAATTGTCTATGTGCAATTTTTTTGAGAATGCTATGTAGAATGAGATAGATGATGAGAATGGATTGTGTATTTGAGTATGATGAGAATGGAATTTAGAATGTGATGATCGAGAATTAATTTAAAATTGAGTTTGTGATATGAATGGATTGTGAATGTGAATGGATTGTTTATGTTCAATTTTTTGGAGAATGTGGTGTAGAATGAGATGATTAGAATACATTGTGTATTTGAGTTTATGATGAGAATGAAATTTAGAATGTGATGATTGAGAATTGATTTTAAATTGAGTTTGTGATATGAATGGATTGTGTATGTGAATGGATTGTTTATGTGCAATTTTTTGAGAATGTGGTGTAGAATGAGATAGAAGTTGAGAATTGATTGTAGTATTTGAGTTTATGATGATCGAGAATTCACTTTAGAATTAATGTGATGATCGAGAATTAATTTTAGAATGTGAGGAGAATTGATTGTTTATGTGCAATTTTTTTAGAATTGATTTTAGAATGTGATGAGTTGCGCTCAAGATTATAGATTGATAATGACAGGATGACAATGGGTGATAAAAGTTGGATGCAATTCCCTCACGCTCATGGGGAGTACCAAAACGAAAAATTTTTGTTTATGCGGAATCTTAGAGAATGCGAATGGGAGGACCCCTTTCCTATATCCGTGTCAAAGATGCCACAACAACAACTGGGTCACTTTATATGAAATGCACAGAGATTTGGCCCACTTGGGGATGTGGCCTAGTTATACTGTTTGGGACAAGTATGACGAAGCCCCAGTTGATAGGACAATTGAGCAGCGACAAGCGCAGATCCTTGAGAAAGGGGCATCTTCCTCCGTTGATGGTCCTGCTATGAACATTCGGCACGACGCTTTTCCGTTTCATGTCGGATACAAGGCGCACTTGGTTGCCAACAAACCTCCATTCCAATATGTTATTGACGATGATTATGAAAAATATAAAAGGCTTGTAGAGGCAGCACACATGCCATTGTTTCAGGACAGCGATATGACTATTATGGATGCATGTTTGGATGCAATGAAGATGAAGTCAGAGTTTGGGTGGATAGATATGAGCATGAACGCCATCTGCGTACACATTTCTCGCATGTTGCTAAAAGGACATAAACATCTAATTGATGTAGCGAGGATGAAGAGTGTGATTAGGAACCTTGCATTTCAGTATGAGTTGATCGACGCTTGCGAGTATATCTGTATACTACTTTCCCTTACCCCTAGACTGAAGAGATTATTCATGGAGCTAAACATGGCATGGTGAGCGGATGGGAGATTTAGAATGGTTGAAACACCCATCAGATGATGAGGCATGGAAACAATTCAACAGAACCTTCCCACATTTTTTTGACGACGTGAGGAATGTAAGACTTGCACTTGCAACTGATGGATTCAGTCCATTTGGGAATCAGTCCACCCTCCATAGCACATGGTCTGTCATTGTCATGCCCTACAACTTGCCTCCGTCGATGTGCATGAAGAAGGAATTCAACATGTTAGCGTTGTTGATTCCGGGACTAAAGTCTCCGAGAAAGTGTCTTAGTGTGTTCATGGATTCGTTGATCGATAAGCTTCAGCACTTATGGGGGACTGAAGTATATATTGTTGATCGATACTCGATGTTCACTTTTATGATGACAGTAGCAGTTTTGTGGACTATAAGAGACTTTCATGGCTTGGGGATGTTGCCTGGAGCTGCGACGAAGGGGTATAAAGCCTTCCCTATTTTTCTGGATGGTACTGCTGCAACACATGAACAGGGGAGAATGGTTTACTATGGGCACCGTAGATGGCTTCCATGAAACCACCCATGGCAAACCGATGGTATGGCGTTCAACGGAAGAGAGGAACACAGAACACGTCTTTATTCTTGGAGTGGGGAGCAAATTCTTGCACAAATCGATAGGTACGAGATCCACCCCTCTCTCTATTACTTCTTTCATACATTTTAATTTTGTCTATGTCATTATGTTTCCATCTATTTCAACAGGATCAACTTCCCTATCCTAAGCTCGTACCCTGCTTTCAAGGCCCCATACAGTGCGATTAACAGAATGTGTTAGACCAACAAATATGAGTTATGGAGATTGTCATATTGGCCTTACATTAGAGTCAGACATGCACTCAATCTTATGCACATCGAGAAAAATGTCTTCGACAACATCATCGACACTACTTTTAGCATTGAAGGGAAGACAAAACATGGTCTCAAAGCTCGAGCCACATTGCAGTAGAGAGCGATGCGGAGAAACCAGGCGTAGAGGAGAGATGGAAGACTCCCTCATGTGCCATTCCTAGTAAAGCGGGAGGACATACCAAAGATATTTGAATGGTTTGGTGTAGTGAAGTACCCCCACAGGTACGCTAGATCTTTGCACAACGAGGTCAAAATTCCAGAGAGAAAGTTCCACGACCTAAAGACCCACGACATTCATGTGATGTTTCAGCGTCTTATTCCCATTGTCGTTCGTGCATACCTGCTATTGGGTGTTTCCAAGACTTTGGTTGCGCTGGTGTAAAGGCTCGGATTTTTTAAATCCTAATTTTTTGGGAAAAGGAAAATCAAAATGAATTTTAAAGTGGAATTTAGCGGAAAAACTCTCTAGCTTTGGAATTTGATCTCATGAAGCAGATTTTCGGCCTAACTAAAATTTTGAGAACTAACATGGCAACCTCGATTCTCGGATTTCAAAATTCTAATTTCATGAGGAGAGAGCGGGAATTTGAAAACTAACATCGGGGACTAATTTCGGGATGCCCCTCAGAAATCAAGCTTGCAACATCGGAAACAAGATCCACTCCTACTCTCCTAACCCTAGCCGAGATGCCCCACACCAAACCCTAACCCCAAGTGGTTACATGTGGTGGAATTTGAATTGGTCAAGATGGTTGCCCTATTTGGGTGAGACCACCCCATTAGCTTTTTTTCTCCCTCCTTCCTTGCATGCCCTTCTTTTGGAAAGAGATAATCCATCTCTTACCTTCAATCCCATCCTCAAATACTTTAGTGAAGCAATTCTAACCTTTCAATATAAACATATTATGTTTCCAGATTTTTTTACTTTTTATAATTCAATCCCACTTACCTCGTATATGTTTCCATTATTTTTTTCAAGGAATGGGTGGAGCTGGGGAGTGGCCTGTAAAAAAAACGAGGGGGTCTATGGACAGCAATGGCTGCAGAGAGGGAGAAGGAGCTGGAGGAGGAAAAGGTTGAAATTGCAAGGTTGAATGAGAGATTTGCAATAGCTATGACAACAGCGACCGAAGCCAAGAGCGAGAATGAAGAGTTGAAGGTGCGTATGGCCAGTATCAAGAAGGCCATGATAGGCATATTAGGTGGTTAGTCTAGCTCACAACCATCTGTTCGGCGGTGTGTACTCCTCAGGCATCCCACCATTCGGGTGGCCTTCCAACAGCTTCTCCACCCTACCACCATTCGGGTGCCCTTCAATCAGATTCTCAGCCCTCTTCACAGCCAGAATAGGTAAGGATGCTTGACTTATATTACTTGTTTTTGTATTTTGTGAAGTTGCATATTTCTGGATTGTGTATTAGTATCTTGGGACAAGCTTTTGGGATTTGTGTTGGGATAAAATTTTGGATTTCTATTGAATGGATATTGTGTATATTTCTGGATTGTGTATTAGCCTTCCTAGCACTTTTTGGATTTCTGTTGAAAGGATTGTGTATATTTGTGTGTTTGTGTTGAATGGATTTGGATTGTTGTGTATTTGTGATTTGAACAGGGGGCACAAAATGTGCTTAATTTTTTTGTACATTCGAACAGGGGCACCTGCCATACCAAATTTTATTTATTTTTAAATCAAAACAATGCAGCCAACGAACAAACACAAAGTACATCGTGGCATTAATTTTTTTAAAAAAAAAAAACTTTAAACACTTTCAAGCAACGGACATAGATCAAATTTCAGCCTCCGAAATACTCCAGCGACGGACATATAATGTTTTCCACATCTTCTTAATTTACTCAGGCGATGAAGTTACTATATCAACCTTCTCCTGAACACATCGAGACAACGAATCCCATAGGATAGGGTCGTCGCCTGGATTCTTTTCTTTAATCCAATAAATTATGTAAATAGATTCCCGCGACGAAGATATGACACCATACTCATCGCCTGAGTCTTCATGGGCGGGCTTGGTTGGCCCTTGGACTCTGACAACCTTATGAGCCAATGAGCTTTTTTTCGTCGTCTAAACCGTCTCCGTCGACGAAAGAACGGATGCTCATCGAGTGAATAGTCAAAGGATGATAGTCACCAGACCACGGCTCAGGCGACGAATGTTCGTCGACTGAGATGTCAGGTGGCGAAAGCCCCATCTCAAGCGACGAGATTGGTCCATCGCCTAAATTGCTATCTAGCATAGTGTAAGGCGTGTTAAGATTATCAATTGATCGAACATCCCAAATCCCGATCAATTTTTTTTCTGGACTTTGTAATTTCATGTACAATCTCAAGTTCGATCGAGGCCTCAGAGCCATCTACTATTAAATAAACCCTAGAAGAAATGAAATACAGAGTAAAAAGTTTAGGCAAAACATGTGGAGTAGTGGATTGATAGTACAAACTGCAGACAAAGGGATGTTTCAATTATTCAGCAAGTTATTAGATTTTTATTTGTCCGGTAGTTATTCAATTGCAATGGCTAGTTGTTTGGTGCATTATCCTATTTGGTCACAAAATGTAGTTATTCACTTGCACTTTAGTGCGCTTGTGTGATTTTTCGTAATTGAACAAACCCAAATAAGTATCCATTACCATCAAGCGAATAACTAATCATTGTAATTGAATAGTTTAATAGAGTTTACTACAATCGAACAATTACCAATTAATTTAACAAGAATCGAGATTTGATCGATTCCTCACCAAAAAGCACAGTTGGTGTAGATCTTGATGCAGTGAACACCAAGTTGCTCACACGAACTCAAAATTTCGGGGGAACATTTTCTGTAATTTTCTTAAGGGAAAAGTTATTTACAAAGAAGCTAACATCCTTTATTTATACTACTGCTACAAACTACATAATACAGAGTCGTCTAACAACCAATTCTACCAGCCCCTGCATTTGCATAATATTACCAAATTGCCATATAACACTATACTCTATATAATTACAGTCAAATAACTATTCAATAATCAATATTGCAACTTAATAACACTCTACAAGAAATGGAACATATGTAAAAAATCGAGGTCTCCACATATTGCACAGTAAAGTGGTATGGATGAGCTCAATGCAACCAGAAAAGTTAGAATGATTTCAAATGTTATCCCATTGAATTCGGAATATCGAAGCGCACTTGCAACAAATTTAACAGTTGCACACCCACACCATACATATTCTGATGCGTATAAGTTTTGTAAAATTACATTGTGTCATATTCCCTTAAATCCGAGCTAAGAAGTTATGTGTGTTATATTCTCTTACACGTAATAACAATGCGCGTCTACAAATTTCTATGAAATGTATATCACACGCATCCAGGATGCGTGCGTACGTAACTTACATAATTATTTGTAGCGTACGGTCTTTGATCTAACGGGGTTATACTATAAGTTGTATAACTAAGCATCCCCTCTTTAGCAATTATTAATTAATTTAAAATTATTTTTATTTAAAGAGAAATGGATCGACCAATTTTGTTGGATAGGTCTTCAGGACTTCATCCGCAAGAATATTGTCAGGTAGAGTCATATATTTCACCCAAATTCTTTCCTAATAAAAAAATAACTATGATTTATTACCATTTTTAGGTGCTTAATTATAACCTATGCCCTTGAATATATTGGGATATATATATATAGGTTAGAAAATCCGTTTAAATTCATCAACTCAATTTATGAAAATAGATTCTAAATTGGAATTTTTATACCTATGTTGCTTTAATTAGGGCGCGCACATTAATTAAAAGATGGATAGTTAAGACATTTCTTGACATGTTTGGTACGAGAGTTTTCCTCTCATTTTGATTATAAAATATTAAAAATGATGAATTAGAAAGAACTCTATACAATAGTTTAAACTTTTATATTAAGTTGGTAGATCTCGACTTTATATAAAAGTGATAATAATAATAATAATAATAATAATAATAATAATAATAATAAAAAATAATGTAACCCAATATTTCACAACACTGTATCAACCAAGGATATATATGAAATTCCCCACATAATATATTCTGCGCATTTTTAACAAGAAAAAAAATAAAATAAAAGACAAGGCATGAAGTTGATGACTAATTCTTCTTTGAGCATCATTTTAACATCAAACGTTCAAACCACATACTAATGAAGTAATGAGTAATGACTATATATATATATATATATATATATATATATATATATATATATATATATATATATATATATATATATATATATATATTATATATATTCCGGTGTATACAACTCTTATGGTGTATACAAACCTTATCTTGTATGCAGAAATTATTCATTTATTTACTCATGATTATTCATCTATTTTCACGTTATTATTCGTACATAACAATGTAATTATTCGTTTATAAAAAAATGTAAATTTCCCTTTAACGAATAATGATCAATATCACCGAATAATTTCATTCTAATGAATAATCACTCGATGCCATCGAATAATCAAAAGTTATTTTTAATCTCAATTATTGATCTTTTAGTTCAATAACTCATATTTATTAATATGATAGATACATCATAAGAATAATGGACATATGATCTATTGTGTATATATATAATCATGGTATGGTTGGCATGGGCATATATTTATTAAACTATAAGAATTAAGTTGTACTATATATATATATATATGTTTTGTCTCGACCTCATAATTTGACCAACAAACGAGCTCTTACACCGAGAAAGTAAGCACTTCTAAGTGCAATTTCTTGTGTAGTTGTTTAAAGATCGATATGGATCGATGATTTCCTAACTCCTTCCATTAACATATATGTTAATTTAAAGAAAGACTTACACGAAGACCAAATTTTCCTTTTTCCTTCTTTTGGGGCCACTCTATATTTTAAGTTTAATTTAATTTGCCTTGTAGTGTAAATGTAATACGGAGTAGATAGGAAGGCCATGGCAAAAATATATTGGTCTAGTGGTCCTTGTCATAGGTAACGTTTGAAATTTTGAAATCCAAGTGAAATGACCTTTTTATTTCCTCTCTACCAAGTTAATTTCTCTACTTTTTATAGAGTTGTGTGATTGGTTTTAAGATTAACATTCTATATATTAACGTAAGCCTTACCTTCCTTTATATTACTATCGGCTAAATTCATTTGCAATCGTAACCAATCGAAAAATTAAATAATTAATTAATTAACCACTTGGTCTGATTCAAAATCATAACCACTAGGGATTCGACAAAATCCTATCGGCAATTAATTAACCACTTGGCCTTATCCAATATCATAACCACCATGAATTCGGCAAAATCCAGTCGTCAAATTCTATACTTTAATTAATAATTACTCTAATTACTTAAATATGCAATTATTTAATTAACAAATCTAAAAATCCTAAATAAAAATTAAAAAAATAGCTACTTTAAAGGAGAAGTCGCCACATGGCGTAAGAGACTTCTCCTTTAGTATTATACTAGTTAAGACCCGCACCTTGTGCGGATATTTTTTTAGTTTAAAATAGTTATATGTATATCAGTATATGTAACACTATATATATGTATATCATGCTTATTTAGATTATTACTGTAATTATTATTGAAAAAAAAAAACTCAATTGATTGAACTCAATCAAAATGATCGAAATTAAACTAATCCGCACAAACGTGATTAATGAACTTCATCATCAATTGATTGAACTCAATCAAACCGAAATGAATCGCACAAACGCATAAACTAAATAATATTTAACGTACCTTTTTTCGAAGCTTCCTATTATTCTTCTCTATATATGAGCACTTTACCTTTATTATTTGTCATTGTAGGCAATCTAATCTAGCTCGGTTGAAAAAAACTTTTCATATGACATACCATGAATCACTAACTAATATATAGAGGCGAAAACATGGGATCACACCGGATAAAATCGTTTGGTTTAACAAAAAAATCATAACGATCGGATAACAATCAATTGATATTTTAATTTATAAAACTAATCGGCATATCTTTCATTTACTGATGGGATAAGAGTCAATTAATAACAACAAGATACACAGTTAAAACTAATTGGCATCAAATTTTAAAACACCGGCATATCTTTCATCAATTAAACTAATCGGCATATAAAATCATAACAACCTGATATACATTTAAAAACAATTAATTGATTATTATTAATAAGATTAATATATTAATATAAATAATTTAAATTACAATTAATTAATTAACAAATCATAAATAAAAAATAAAAACAATCATAACAACCGGATAAACATTTAAAACAAGTAATTGATAATTGATAATTATTAATATTATTAATATAATTAATTTAAATTACAATTAATTAATTAAAAAATGATAAATAAAAATAAATAAAAATAACCTACTTTAAAGGAGAAGTCGCCACATGGCGTAAACGACTTCTCCTTTAGTATTATACTATTGACTATTGATTGTGATCCCTTAAACTTTTTCGGGTATTGATTTACGTTTTGGTTATGAAGTTTATACATTATTTTTTGGGTGATTTCTAAATAGGCCATAATTAGGGCCTTTATTAGGAAAATGTCCATCCATCCTTCTAGAGTCCACCTCTCTTCCCTTACCCCATTTGCCCCTATGTCCCCCCACGTGCGCCCCTCTGTGCCGCCCTCTTGTTTCAGCACCTTCGATTTCAGCAACCCCTATTTCAGCAGTTTTTTTTTTCGCGTCAGCACTTCGACATCGGAGTTGCTGAAACCGAAATTGCTGAAATTGTAGCTGTAATTGCTGAAATTAGTTTTTTTTGCGTCAGCGCTTCGACACTAGAGTTGCTGAAACCGAATTTGCTGAAATTGTTGTTGTAATTGCTTAAATTAGTTTTTTTTCGCATCAGCGCTTCGACACAGAAGTTGCTGAAACTGGGGTTGCTGAAACCGAAGTTGCTAAAATTATTGTTGTAATTGCTGAAATTAGCTTTTTTTTTTGCGTCGGCACTTTGACACAAGAGTTGTTGAAACCGTGTTGCTGAAACCGGAGTTGCGTTTTTTTCGCGTCAGCACTTCGACACTGGAGTTGCTAAAATTAGAACAAAAATTTCAGCACCAATATAAAATTTAGCCTATGTGGGATTCTAAACCACGTATTTGCGCATAAGCACATCGCTCTACCATTGAGCTAAGAGGCTTTTAAAAGAGATTTAAAGCAAGGAATATCATTCATTGCAGTCCGCATTTCAGCAATTGCTGAAATTGCCAATATCCAAACCCAAACCATGTAAGACATTAGACGACTAAAATCAAGATAATCTATTAATTTTGTGCAATTTGATAACAATTCAAAAATAAAATCAGACCAATTTGACATTACAAATAGAAAGTGGAAAAAATAGGATGAAATAATTATCGTCATCCAATTGACCTCTACCTGCTTCCATTATTTGCATAGACCCTATCATCAATGCAGCCAAATATATCAAGCGAGAAGAGTCATTTGTAAAAGGGATCTTCTGATAGAAGCAAGCCACACCAAACATTCTAAAGCATGAGTTGCGGCTGGATCTGGTGTTTGGCTATTAATGAGTGCGGATCAGCGGCGTTGCAGAAGAACGAGAAGTAGAGGGCGGAGGAGATGCGAAAATTGGCGAGGAGGCCGGAGGTGGAAGAACGGAGAGAGGTCGGAGCCGCCGGTTTCAACAAGGGAGATCCGCCGGTTTCAGCAATGGAGATCCGACAATGGGGGAGATGGATCTGAGCGGTTTCCCGGAGATTTGCAGGAGCAGCCGGAGGAGATCCAAACACCTCCATTGACGCAAATTGATCTCGATCTCTTCTTCACCTAATTTCATATATGAGAAATTAGGCGGCCATGGTCGGCGAGGTCGAAGAAGCTTCTCTGCAATCAGATTTGAGAAATTGAAAGCAATCGAGAGGGACTGTTTTTTTTTTATCCTGGTCTCTTCTTCCCCTAATTTCACCAAACGAGGCGTGACCAGACGAGGCGGCAGAGCGGCGAGCGGAGGAAGACAAGGCGCCGGAATCGAAACCCATGGTCGTTGTACTATCAGATCGGCGGAAGAGGAAGACGATCGGAGCACCAGGAGGAAGACAATCATCTGTATTCGATTGGTTTAGGGTAGGAGGCACAAGGAGGAAGGCTATTGGGTCAGGTGGACATTTAATTTATTTTCATGGGTTGGTGGACATTTACTAAATTTCATCCCCAAAAGTGGCCTGCTTGACAAATTTTATCATAGTTTTTTTACATATAATTTCATCCGCACTCATATAACAAAACTATTTTTTTCTTCAGGAATCCTATGGACGAAGTTTAACGCAACGATTTCATCCATTCATATATTTGTTAACATAATTCACTATTTTCTTATAAAAAAAATATAATTCACTATTTGTTTTTTTTCATTATTTTTTTTTGTTCATCCTAATAATAGATATTTTATATTTTTTTCTCGCGCACGTGCCATGGCGCAGGAATTTTACTAGTTCCCGTTTAAAAACAAACGGGGATTAGAGTGACCTTTTTGTCACCTTAATTCAAAGGGCCGAGCTAAAACAAAGTAGCGGGTTTTGCATAATTGGATCTGAGTCGGCCCAAACCATTTTCAAGAACCCGGTCCAGAGTTTGACCCGAGTCAGCCCATGATGAGAGGTCTCTATTAGAGCAGACGAAGCCGTACGACGGCGAAGGGGAGCTCGAGAGATAGCGAAGGAGAGAGATGTTGAAGGAAGTGGAGGGGTTAACCGAAGACGAGAAAAAGGCATTGAGAGGAAGCAAATTCGCTCCCCTTCCATCTCAACCTTCTACCTCCCGTACCAATCCCAGGTATTTGTTCTTGTTCTTCATTGGGGTTCTTTTCAGTTTTTAGTTACTTGATTTAGCTTAAAACTCGCCAATTAAGATTGATTTAGCATTCGAATATGCATTGAATTTTACTATGTCAACGTCGCCTAGCGATTTTTGTGGGGATGATGGGGGGCGGTGGTGGAATTGAGTGATTAGGGTTTCTGGATTCTTCTCTTATTGTTAAATTGTGTCTTCAGCTTGTGGTTAACTGAATTTAGCCCAATTTCGTCAAAATTAAGATGAAGGAGTGTTGAATTACACGCTGTCAGTGAACAATTTTTCGTTGGATAGAAGGAGAGGGTGGAATTGGCCGTGTTTATGGACAATGCACATAACACATTGATCTAAAAAGCATCAAATTTTTATTCCGTAGGTTAGAAATGTCATTTGGAGAAATCTTTACCTTGCTATGTTTGCTTTATTCTTATAGTGACAAGGATAATTGTTAAGTAGCCAACTCTTCCTTTCTTTGGATTTGTTTCTTAATATCAAAGAGTCAGAGTGGGGTTAAGATTTTTGTTTATGGATTCCGGGAAGCCCTTGTACTGCATATAGGCAAATAAATAGTTATGTATTGGATGATGTTTTCAACCTTGCTTTTAAGATTAGCCTAGAAATTAGTGGTTACTGGACTGTTTTTAGGGTTTTGATAGGCAATGTGACGAGCAGTTGATACTTGATAGAAAGATAATATAGTTGGCTTTCCCCTTGATCGATGTGTTGTTGTTGGGTTCAGGATATGTCACCCAGGTGGTCCAGTTGCCACTAATAAGGCAGTTGCGCTTGCAAAGTTTTTGGAAAGGAAACTTCAGGAACCTGGTGGATTGGACTCTTTGAATCCTGATCTTGTAGAATCAGCTGTGAGGAAAGCAAAAGAGACAGTGAATGCATGTATGTAATGCTAAACTTGTTTAGCATGTTCTTTCTAAATCATATCTATCTGAGAGTACTTTTGGATTATTTGAACTATATAAATAAGCTTTTGAGGTTATTGCATTATTGTGATTGACATCAAACTCTAAGTTGTATGAAGATCATTGCATAAGAAGTCCATGGGTAGACATCAAACTCTAAGTTGTATGAAGATCATTGCATACGAAGTTCATCGGTACTAGCCTAGTGCATCACACTCGTGGTCTATGACCATTGCTAATTATTTACAGAATTTTCATAGGGCTGGCTGCACACTTCTTTTTACTAAAAAAAAGTTGAGAAAATGATAATGTGAAATTGTATGTTGCTTCCTGTAAGATAATCATGAGTAGGGATGTTAGTGTAATTAAGATAAGTTGTGTAACTTTTGCAAGTTATTTTAACATTGTGGTCTTGGGAGTCATGTGGAGCTCAGTATATTTCAGTTGGGCCTCCTTGATCTTGATACATGGCAAAGCGTTGATTGAGATAGGTGTGCTAATGTTACATTGTTAAGATTTCCACATAAATTTACTATGTATCCATTATTTTGATTGATTTTCCTCCCCACTTGTTGTAACAATCATTCTGCACTTTCTTATTGTCATGATAATTCTGCATTTAGGCACATTATTTGCTTCAGTTTATCTTACCCAATTGTTAAATCCACTTTGTGTTGCTAATCCCAGGTGGAACTTCAGATAAAGGCCGGAGGATACGGCATGTTAGTTCATTTGATGACCCTGAATGTGAGGTACTTTATACATATGATCCTTCTTGATATCCTTGTAATATTGTCATTATTGCTTCTCCTCTGCTGCACGTGTAATGCAATAGCTGATTCTGAAATGAACAGGATACCTCTACAGATGAGAGTTTGAAACCTGAGCGAAAGATAAAGAAGAAAAAGCAGAAGAAAAAGAAAAAGAAGAATAAGAAGCTCAAGGTAGTTGTCTTTAGCTTGATTTATTTTAAAGTTTGTCTAATTAGAGGGAAAAATCAGAAAATCGCCTTTTAGATGGGTGTTTATACAACCCCACCCACCCATAAACAGAAAATTGAAAAAAAGACAAAAATTATAAAGCACTTGATACATGCATTATGTTAATCAAATATTCAAAAAAATTAACATTTTATAGAGTATGAATATATTAAAAAAAACTGGACTATGAATACATTACTAATAAGTATGAATATATTTTATAGAGTATGAATACATTCATATTCATTACTAATAAGTATGAATATATTAAAAAAACTTATAAAAAATTAACATTTTATAGAGTTTTTAGCTTTTTAAAAAATGGACTAAAAAGTAAACGACTTATATTTTGAGATGGAGGGAGTAAGAAACGTAACCACTTTACAATGATTTTTGACAAGATAGGTAGTATTAGGCTGACAGAAGGTATATTTTTGCATGTTCATATTTAACAATTGGTTTCTAAAAACTGCCTTATTTAATTTGTGATTATTTTTGTAACCTTAATTAAATGCAATAATCATAGTTTGATGCAGCATCGAATCCAAGTGATCTTGGAAGATAAACTATTTATCATAGAAAATTTTCTTCTCATTTTCAAATAACTTACGCAAAATTTAGGTCAAACTACACCAAGCCACTTTTCGTTTAGCTCACTTTGCCCAAAATGACCATTTATATGTAATTTTATTTTAAAAATTAATCACCTGTTAGTACAAAACGTTGCTTGCAATTTAACATCCAGACCTGTTTTAAGTAGGGAATGCCCAAAAACAGATTTCTTTTTTTTTTTCGCATTACGCAGTTCAGCACTCTCCCTTCACCTTGAACTAAGGCATTACTGTGATTGACAGACATGAGACTCTCATTGTTGCAAAAATAAACACTGAATATGTTTGAATATTGATAGCTTGTACTTTTTGATTTTTTTCCCCATACTGTGCTCCCCAGGAAAATGGGATTGATTGCTAAATTAGAAGCAATGTACAAATAATGAGCAGTTAAATCCATTTTTTCTGTGCAAATTGCTTCAAGGGGTTTTGTTTAGTTGACCATAATGCAGTGTGTGAACATGTATATTTTTCGTGTTGCAGATGAAGACAGATGATTAGTCCGGATTATCCGAGTTTACATTGTACAAGCTCAAGGTTTGGTACTTTGGTAGATGGAAACTTCAAAGTTGGGTATGCAAGCAAACAGGCAATCCGTTATATTGTTAAGAAAATTACCACCCTTTGTTATGTGTATTGGAGCATGAGGGGAGCTAGGTTGGTTTGGAAATTGTAAGCCAATCCATGGCATTTAAGTTGTGAATTTTAGAATCTTTCTAATGCCCAGGTTTCAATTTAGGTTTTCATACTATTGGTTGTATCTGAACGAAAACTTCGAGATGCCTTCTTGCCCTTTCTCCCCAAGGAAGATGAAGAGACTTGATCCTGTTATTTGCTGCTGCTGCAGCAAACAACCAAAAAAAACAAAAACAAAAAAAAAAATCTCCCATGAGCGTTTGTGGCAGTTAACTTAAACTGTTGATACTTGATAGATAGGTTTTTTGGTGGTAAACTATGCAGCACACTTACCGTGCACGTAACTTTGCACAAAACCATGAGTTAAAAACAAAGACCTCCTCTAGATTAGGTTTCGGGTTTTATCTTTTGGGTTAACTATGTAAAATCTCCTCTAGATTAGGAAACTTTGCATAAAACCATGAGTTAAAATCAAAAACCTATAATTCATTCTCGAGTAGCAATACACCATCCAATTACTAGTGAGGCTTCTGCCAAATTTTCATCAATTTCATCTCAGTAACTAAGACTCCATCTGTCTCAAAATATAGGTCTTTTGATTTTTTTGATACGTTTTTAAGGAGTTAAAAACTATATGAAATATTAACTTTTTTACTATTTTTTTTATAATAAGTATAATATTATTTTAAAAAATTAGTAAAAAAAAAAGTTAATACTCTCTCCGCCACAAAATATAGGTTATTTGACTTTTTAACGCATTTTTTAAGGAGCTAAAAACTATATAAAATATTAAAAAAAATTATTAATTTTTAAAAATAATATTATATTTATTATTAATAAGTATAATATTATTTTAATATTTTATATAGTTTTTAGCTTATTAGAAAACATGTTTAAAAGTCAAACGACCTATATTGTGAGACGAAGAGAGTATTTCATATAGTTTTTAGCTTATTAGAAAACGTGTTTAAAAGTCAAACGACCGAGACAGATGGAGTACATAAATTGCATTCCTAATAGTAATGTCTAACATTTTCGATCGATTGAAAGGTTTGTGTATTTTATGTTACAAGATTCCTAATGACCCCTCACGCAATCACGAGATACGACCTACTACCCATCTCCCCTAAACATCTCCAATGCAAATGAATTCCTCTTCATTCGCCTCAGAAGCTTCCATTGTCGATTTCCCAAAGCCAATAGAGAACAACCCCATAGATTATCCCATCAATAAGAAATTACACCATGAGAGCGTTCCCCAATGCACTCTGCTCCGGTTCCTACAAACACCAAACAAATCAATCAAATAAATCACATATCATATGTGTTTAGGAACTATTGACCAAGTAAGACACTAAGCGAACCTTGGATCCATTTGGATAATCCATCATCACGCAGATGGTGAGGTGTCCGTTGGTCAAGCCCTGTAAGGACTAAGGAGACGAGGATGAGCATCCAGCCTTGGTCACCGTACTTGGCTGTGAAGTAGAAGGTGGGGGGATGAAGAGGACACGAGCAGACACGCTGCCATGAGACCCTTCCTCGACTTGATCCTCAAGCCTTTTATGTATCGACAAAATCAGATCCAAAATGATTGATACATTAGCGTAAGGACTCTTGATGGATGGTAATGGTATTCCTACAAAATGATTTAAAAAAAACACATCAAAATACATCGCAAAGTAAAGACTCTCTGAAATTCAAATTGAAGTAACATTTTCACTTAAAGGTTAAAACCAATTGAAGCAATAAACATGGTAATTGAAAAGAGTTAGAAAGGGTACATACCGGAAAAACTTGGTTGTAATAATCCAAGAGGGTGAGCATACTATTCCATGGATGCTAGAAGAGAACCGAGTCCAAGAAACCAGCAACATATCGTAGCATTGTGTTTTCCTTGAACATCCTAGCTAGTAAAAATGAACGAACCCAGTTAGATCAATTAAATATATATATATAGGGACTTTCCGGTGAGTACACCCCTTACCATGAAACGGGGGGACAAATCTAGGCCCTTGGATGAAAGAAAACCAATGGTGTGAATTACTTTTAAAAATTCTTGTTTAAGCGTGTAACTACCTAATATTCATATTTAACGTTAAATATGAATACTAGGATGTTAACCGCTTAAAGCAGGTAACCAAAAACTATTATTCCCAGATTGTGCTAATATTCATATTTTATTATCTAATTATTCATATATAAATTATTAAATATTCATATTTAGTGCTTAGTTGTTCCAAGTAAAATATCAGGGATTTCATCTCTACGCTTAAACGTGTAACCAACTAGTATTCATATTTAACATTAAATATGAATACTAGGTAGTTTTACGGTTAAACAGTTTGTTTTTCAAAGTTAATCCTAGCCCTTTATTTTTTTGATCCAAAAGTTGAGATTTGTCCCCCCGTTTCATTGTAAGGGGTGTACTCACTGGAAAGCTATTCTATATATATATATATATATATATATATATAAGGTGTGGTTCGGGTGTACACACCTCTTAAGGTGTACTTTGTGCACAAATATGGATCATTGATCTTATTGAAATCGATGGCTTACAATGAGCCACGTGGTATGGTTAAAAAAAAGAAATAAAATACCCAATCTTCAACACAATCCATAGAGAGTGAAACGCGTGCAATTTGTGGGAGCATTAAAACCCTTTCTTCTCCAAGTCTCAACCATTGGTACGATCCCTCCTCCGAAGCTTTGACGATCGTGCTTCCCATCCTTACAAATTGGCTTCTTCAATGGCGGCAAGGGCGCTTCTTCTTGGCAAACCCGGCGGCGAATTGAATCGAAGAAGAGCGAAGGCTAATCGATCGACGGGGAATCGAATCGAAGAAGAGCGAAGGCTAATCGATCGACGGCGAATCGAATCGAAGAAGAGCGAAGGCTAATCGATCGGCGGCGCACAGATTCGAATCGAATCAAATCGAAACCGGCGGCGAATTGAATCGAAGAAGAGCGAAGAGCGAAGAAGGTCTCTTCTCTCTCCGATTGGTTCAAGAGTCGACCATGAGGGCTCCATTAATGAGTAAGCATCAAGCTTTTTGGAGATTTTGGGTGATATTTTGGTTGGGTATGGATTGAATTTTTTTGTGTGAGAGAGATTCAATTATTTTTAGTTGAATATAGGATTAGGTTTGTATTTTCTGAAAAAAATTTTCATTATTCATGAACTATGTGCAATTTATTTGGCTGGATTGGGGTTCTTTTGATTTGTTTTTTTTTACCTCGTAAAAAGAAGAATTTCACCGAATAATCTACCAATTATTATTCAATGTACACATTAAATTGACTGATTCAACCGAATAATTTATTCATCTCTTCTGTGTACCCATAAAAGTAAGAATTTCGCAGAATAATATCTCAATTATCGTTCAATGTATGCGTTAAATCGGCCTATTCAATCGAATAATTCTAAAAATTTACTTATTTACAACAGTTATGCAATTACTCGTCGATTTTGTGTACCTTGTAAAAATAATAATTCCACCGAATAATCTCTCAATTATCGTTCAATATGCACGTTAAATCGATCGATTCAACCGAATAATTCTAAAAAATTACTTATTTCCAACGGTTATGCAATTATTCATCGCTTCTGTGTACCTCATAAAAATAAGAATTCCACTGAATAATCTCCTAATTATCGTTCAATGTACGCATTAAATCGACCGATTCAACCAAATAATTCTGAAAATTTACGTTTAGTACATCACATTGCGACGGTTTTTATGAGACTTGGCTCGAAGCTTAACTATAATTGATGCCGCTTGCCCGAAATCGTTCGCTGATCGTAGGTTTTAGAATAAGAAAAGAGGTTTTTTTCCACTTTTATGGGGTAACATAATATCCATCAAATTAATGGTTTGATTTGATCTAAATCGAAATCTTTACAAATAAAAAAGATATAGATAAACTACCTTCTAATTTAAAAAAGGGGAGTGGATTAGTATGGTTAGAAAGATTATGAATTAACAAAATAATTCATAAATAATGAAAATACAAAATGATTTACAAAGCGTAGAAAACTTTTTTTTATCGCCTAAAAACTATTTTGACAATCGCTGACGAACCAAAGAAACAATATTATAAATAATAAAAACATAACATCATTGATTTTTAAATATTACAATTATCTTCTAAAAATGACCAAAAAAGTTTAAAAAAAAAAGAATAAAAAACAATGTGGAATTGTGGATGCATCGGCCTTGATTAATTTGACAATGAAATGTTTTAACAATCACGCGCCCATTAGCAAGAGAGTGGGAGAGATGATGACGTGGGAACCATGAATTGTAATTAAAAATAAATTAAAAAATGAGGATTAATTTACACCATTGATTTCAATCCATTTGATGACCTATATTTGTGCACAAGATACACCCTAAGGGTGTGCACAATTGATCCATACTCTCTATATATATATCCATGCAGTGGCGGATCTGTGGGGGGCTCGAGGTGGCTGAAGCCCCCCTTAGCTCGAAAGAAAAACGTAAAAAAAAAATTATTTTGGAATTTTTTGGTAATTTTTACTAATTTTATGGATAAAATAGTGTAAAAGGAGTAAAAAATCATAAAGATAGCTTAGCTTAGTTGGTAAGGAGTTGTATTTATTACCTTGAGGTCATGGGTTCAAACCTCCATAGCCTCATTTTTTTTAAAATGATTTTTGTTTCTCTTAGTTTTCTTCTACTAAAAATGTCTAATTAAATAACAAATTTAAATTTTTCTCCAATATATTTAAATAAAAACATTATGTCCTATATATAAATATAAAAAAATCTAATTTTTTTTTATAATTTTTGTTTTTCCTACAAAAATTGACTATTTAAATCACAAATTTAAGATTTTTTATAATATATTTATAAATAAAATTATTTTTCATATATACATATATGATATATATATGTGACAAAAATTTTCTAAAAATTTTTTTAGCCCCCCTTTAGGAAAATTCCTAGATCCGCCACTGTATCCATGTCTTGGTATAAGCTAGTAGAAAGTGAATAAGCATATACCTGCGGCTGCGCGCAATGGTGGTGCTAAGCTTACAATCGAAGTTCACATGGCTATCTGCTACTTAATCCCTGTAAAACATTATTGAAAATTGTCAAAACATTGCCATAAGAAAAGAAAGAAATTAATATACAGAAGATTGACTCACTTACAATTAAATTGACTTAAAGAAACTAAGTTATAATTCCATGTAAGACAATCCCAAAAGAGCGTGAAACGAGGAACGAACGATGTATGAAATGAAAGATATAGAGGGTATAAGGAGAAGGAACATATATGGATTCTTATATATATGCAAGCCAAAGGGTGTGAACTACCTAACAAGTCACAAATTTGGAGAGGATGAGTATATATGAACCACACCTACATCACCTCATGTGCTATATATATATATATATATATATATATATATATATATATATATATATATATATATATGTATATGGATGCATATTTCTGGATTTCGATCGATCTATTGATCATTTAAAACATCTAGTATGTTGTAGGAAAATGCATTCAATCAAGTTAAGGGGCAGGTAGATATGTGGCCTAACGACTTAAGATCGTACAAATTCATCACACCATTAGCATTTACCATAAAAGAGGTTATTTTGGAGATGTAAATAATGGATGTATCAACTCACATGGAACCAATTAATAATACAGCAATGATATATCACATTTCCCCCCAGTGTACAGTACACTTTCTGGATCATCAATTTTGCAACAAAACATATAGCACCACCATAATTTTGACTTGCATATATATGATGGGCTTGTTGTAACTTTTCACTGACTGTTTTAATTTCCCCTAGTGAAACGATACAACTTAGATATAGATCGATCAGAAAGTCAAAATCAGTGTATGTTGTAAGTCAAACACTCCAATTAAGTAACACAAACTCACTGTTCTAGTGACGCCTATCTTCTGTTTTCTGTTTACCTTAGGTTTCAATTTTTGTGTCTACACTTTTATTCCAAGGGAAAGTGATAAAATACCTGATATTTCCTTGGTGATTTCTTAGTAGAATTTCCCATGATTTTTTTTTACTTGTCTTTATCTTTGTGAATAAATGAATACTAACTAATGTCCAACTTGTTTTTTTGTTCATGAAATTAGCTGTTACAAGTATGAATGACGTTTTTCAAATTGGAGGGCCAATTTGGCTCCAAATTAGTTAACATTATCATGGCTCAATGTTCATCGCGCGCACACACAAAAGCAAATGGCCCAAGGCAAAAAGCTTTTGTCTTTTCAAAAAATCTACTTCTATAGAAATTCACATAAACCATAAATTTGTTGAAATAATTAATACCTAGAAAAAGAAAAGGCCAAAATAAAATCCAACCAAATCATTCACAAACATCCCATAAACTTTGCAACTAACACCAACTTTTCTCCTCCAATGCAAAGGGAGTCCCTCTTCATTCACCTTAGAAGCTTCCTTTGCCGATGATCCAAAGCCAATCGAGAGCAGCCCCCGAAAATATCCCAGCAAGAAGAAACACCACGAGAGCATTCCCCAATGCGTTTTGCTCAGGTCCCTACAAACGTGCAAAAATCAAACAAACGAATCACATCATCTGTGTTAAAACTTGAATTTAGATAGGACATGTCATGATCATGTTTAGGAGAAATCTAATTGTCCTAGTGACAGGAAGCTAGCTGACCTTGTAGCCATTCGGATAGTCCATCATAACACAAATGGTGAGGTGTCCGTTGGTCACGCCCAATAAGGAGACAAGCATGAGCATCCAGCCTTGGTCACCGTACTTGGCTGTGAAGTAGAAGGCGGGGATGAAGAGGAGACGAGCTAGACACGCTGCCGTGAGACCCTTCCTTGACTTGATCCTCAAGCATTTTATGAGGGGTGTGTATCGAGAAATCAGATCCCACACGTTGTACAGGGCCATCAAAACAAGAGGATACCTTAACAATTGTAAAATCAGTATTATATATTAGAACAAGGCATATATATAATAGATTATTAACTTAAGTTTAGTTCTATTGTGAACACTTACCAAGATCCAAGGTGGTGAGTTCCTGTGTTTTCGTAAAGGAAGCCAGGGAAAATCGACAATGTCAACACATAAATGAGATACAAGTCAAGAGCATAGTCCCAATTCTGTAGGATCAATTGTTTGGTACTCAACCGGTCTACACTCTTGCCCTCATCCTGTAGGAATTAACCCAAAAATGTAGTTTAAAGGTGATCATCAAAGTAAAGGACACAAGCTTTTGATTTAAAGAGGCTTTAAGGTTATCGATCTTACCACACGTACACCAACAGCAATAAGATCAGCTGAGACAGTTTTTGAACCCTCGGAAGACGCTTTTGATCTATAATACTTAACAATTGGTATCCTAGGGAAGCCGAATGCATAGACAAAAATGCACAAAAATTCCAACCCTGTGGAGATTCCTAGGAACAACACTGCAACCGATTCATAAGAAAAAAAATATCAATCTAGAGAACAAAGACACAACTGATTCTAGCGCGCGGTTAATTACATAGGGAGTGTGTGTTTTTACTCACAAGCACCGTAGCGTAGTCCATGATCATATTTATCAAACGCAGCTTTTGTAATGAGCCTTAACACAGAGGTTAGCGCGCCAGAAGCCGCCATCCCACCGAAGAAGGACTGCAAAAGAGAACAATATATAGTGAGAGGAAACCAAAAAAGTAAGACCTATTCATAGCATGTTTTGTAAGAGATCGATTAAACTCAATGGTTCAGTAGGATAGATAATTTCTTTACCTGCATAAATAGTGGGTCCATGAAAGATAAATCTCCAACCATTCCTCCTTGAACAAGTGCATCTGCAACTCCAAATGAACCACTCAAGATGCAAAGGATGACATAAGGTAGGATGGACCCTTTTCCATGTGAAGCCAAATCCAACTGCAAATCAACCAAAGTCATTTCAATTAGCAGTGAATCTATCAGAAAATATATAACATCATAAAATTTGAACTCACCACTATGAGTAGCAAACAACTTAGAGTGAAAAGGCTATATCCAATAATATTCCGCCTTCTAGTGCTGATTTTTGACTCGTTCCATGCTAGAAATGTCATTAAGCTGACAGCACACGGTTGGTAAATAAGCGTAAGGACTCTTGATGGATGGTATTTCTACAAAATGACAATTAAAAAAAAACACATCAAGATAGTTGTATCGATCAAAGTAAATCTGTCATATATAAGACTTCCTAAAGGATACATACCGGAAAAACTTGATAGTAATAATCCGAGATGGTGAGCATACTGTTCCAAGCCAGAAGAGAACCAAGTCCAAGGAACCAACAGCATAGGGTAGCGATACGTCTTCCCCGAGCATCCTAGTCAAATGAATTCATTCAGGTAAGACACAAATATACCTGACTTAGTGTTTCTTTTCTTTCAATCTTAAAATTATAAAGTGTGGAAAATGATTAAAAAAAACAAACAAACAAACAAACAAACAAACAAAAAAACTTGTGTTAACTGTAAAGTAGAAAGTCTCAGAGCTTTCAAGTAAGAAAGGGAAACTAAGCAAACCTGTGGTGCTAAACTTCCATCTGAAGTAGGCATGTCGTTATTTCCTGTAGAAAGTCGCACAAGTTACATGACGGTTTCGATTTTAAATTGATGATATATATGCTTAAGATAAGATTTTAAATCAATCTATGCTTAAGATAAGATTTTAAGCAATTTCGTTAGATATCGATATATATATGTATGGTGTTGATGATATATTTTTACCTACAATACAATGATATAATTTTACCAAATATATATTAATTGATGGATTGCCGGTTAAGTAGATAAAGTGAAGGCTCATTCATAGGTACCAAAGAGCCAAGCCAGTACCTAAAATCCAACTTTACCAGAAGCACTAGCAAACTCAGCAATTTTCACTTCTTCAGAAAGGATTTATACTGTCAGTTTTTTTTTTACATTTAAATTCAGAGGAAGAAGCTCTTTTTGATCCGATTTTGTAACATCTAACCAATGATATTATCCATGAATCGATACAAATCATCTAAAAAGAAAGACATACCTTTCTTGTGTGAAAAATTGATTTGGAAAAGAGAGTCTCAACAACGACTCCCAGAACGAACGATATATGGCAAACGCACTCCAACTGGGAGAGTATATAATGGGCCGATGGGTTTGGGTGGGATTAGGATTCTATTAGGTCAAAATTTATTGTTATCTTTTATTTTCTATCTTCTATCTATCTTTCCATAAATACACTATATCAACATTAATAACATATTATTATTATTATTAAATTATCTAAATTCTAATGCTTTTTTTACGTGTGACCACGTATCCGAATAAAATAGTAATGCATTAAATCTAACTTGTACGGTCCTCGCGTCATGGCGCGTATTTTTCTTTATAAAAAATAAAAATAAAATTTTGTAAGTATAAAAATTAAATTACCGCTATAAAATAAAATAAACTATTACCATATATTAACATAAAATAGAAAAAATTGATTTGATAAAGTAAGTAAAAAAATTAATATTTGTGAAAAATGTGTAGAAATTACATTAGTTTAAGATTTAAGTAGAATAGGTTGGTTGAGTGAAAATCCTAAAATAAAGGTGCTTATAAGTTATAACACCTAATAAAAAAATACTTGCAGTTTATTAGTTAGATATAGATAGATTAATTAAAGAAACTTATCCAAATTTTAATAGTTGGATTTTTTTTTCTAGGTTCAGTTGATTGGGAGGAAACTGTAAAATTAAGGTGATTTTGACATCTAATTAATAAAAAATATTTATCATTTAATAGTTAGAATAAATAAATCTCATTGGTCAAAAAAATATTTAAAACTTTTATCATGTGAAATTTTGTGCAGATTAGGCTGGTTAGGTGAAATTATAAAAATTAAGGTTATGATAAAAAAAAAAACAAAAATAGTTTTCAAGATAGAATGAAATAATATTGTATAGTCAATATTAAGTTTATTAAAAAAAAAAGGTTTGAATTAATCCCATTGTTTAAAAGAAGTTATTTCTAAATATATTCAATATAAATGTTGCCAAAAATAATTTTGCACGAGGAAGTGACACGCGGCGTAAGTGCTTTGGTTTTAATTTAATTAATATATAGATTTATCATGATGCATTAAATCTAATTTATCCATAAATCATGGCTTCTAGAAAATACTTACAACTATCTAAATTTTTGGATTATAAATCTCCATTATATCCTATTATATTATTAGTGAATTACAAATCTACTAAAAGATATACATATTCCTTCCAATAGAAGAAGAAATCCAAGCGTCGAGGCAAGTGCAATAAAGAACACCACCATTACAATAGCATCATATAATTTTACCCCTACCAATTTGTAATCGCTTCGGTATCCGATTCAGATGTAGAGCAACTGAGTCGATCGAACTGGACTAAGATTAAAAAAAAAAAATTATCCCTCGTTCATTTTTTTACATAGAAAGGTTAATCTAATCTGTATTTAAGTTAAGATTCATTAGTCACTATTCTAACCATTAATATTACACTCCTTTCTCCATTTTTGTTATATAAAACTAGGGTTTTAGCCCGTACTACGCATGTGACTAATTTTTTTAATAGAAATTATATATAATAATATTTCATACGATATATTTTATTTTTATAATATATTACAATTGAAAAAGTTTTTCTACAAATATATTAAGATTTTTTATAGTTCACATTAACCACTAAATTATTATTATCAAATGCATAGTTTTTCGGACTTTATACTCATATTTATATTTAATATCACAAACATTATACAATTTAACATTTTACTTGTTTCTATTTCATTCTTAAAATTTAAGATGTTGATTTTTTAAATAAATAAAGACAACGTTTATGCAAAATTGTAAATTCTATGATATATTTTATGTTGTGTGCTCTATATTAATTTTAAAATGTTAATCTAAATAGATGTGTAGTTATCATTGTTGTTAATCTAAAAGTTTTTTCTAATTGTTAAGGAGACATTTAGTTAATAAATTTATTGGGCAAAAAACCTCTTTTATAAGTTAATTCTTACAATTTAAGATATTTTTATATATAATAAATTATCGATGTTTATGCAAATTTATATGAAATATTATGATTTATAATATTATTTTTAATTAAAATGTTTATTATAAATAATTATTTTTTAATTATTTTTTAATCTTAAATATTTTCTAATTGTTTTTTTAATATTATTATCTAGTCTTATTGTAAAGACCTAATATATTTTATATTATATGATTATTATTTTACTTAAATTACTTGAAAATAGGAATATTTTATTTGTATAAATGGAAGAAAACTTGTCCTCGAGCAAAGTCGATATATATTTTTTTTATAAAATCCGACCGACCTTATTTTAAAATCTGGATTTTGACGGAATTAAATTCCACTTTTGAGTATTCAAGAATTTAGTAAAAATTTATTTTATTGCCCGATATGATTTTGATTTCGATTAGATTCGAGTGTCGGGTTTCGGGTTAGCGAGCGGATTTCGCGTTTTAAATTGTCGGGATTTCAAACTTATCCTTGTGGGTCTTGTGAGGATCGCTCCTCTCCTAATTCTTTCTCTTTTCTTTTCTCTCTCTCTCTTCCCCTCTCTCCCGGCTTGTCTTGGAAGGTGCAGGAACTAGCTGCCTACACCCAAAATGGCTAAGCAACAACCCCTCCTTTCCCTCTTCCATCCCCCTCCTGCACCCCTTTGTTTTGGCAAGATGCCAACTGCACCCACCACGCCACTGCAGGGCCTCTCCTTGTCTGAGCTCACCTGCAACTCCTCCCTCACCTTCTCACACCCACCACGCCATTGTAAGGCACCCGCTTCTCCTCCTTTTGCTCCCCTCCTCCCACTAAGGTTTGGCTGCAGAGGCTCCTCCGATACCACCTCGGATTCACCAGTAGCCCCCGTAGCAGTCGGAGCGCCGCCCCGACCTTCCTCGCCCTGTTTTCGATTCAAACGGTAAAGCACCTCGGCTCCCCTCCTTTTCTCTTCCTTTCACCTTTAAACTAAGAAAAGTTCCTCCCTTGACACCCCCTCCGCCCTCCTAGGTGGATTCCGGTGAGAAGCCACCATCGACGAGCCCCGAACGCCGCTTCCGAGCTTGTATTCCGGCGACGTGAAGGCCCTCGATAAGCCTCTTCTCTCTCCCTCTTCCTTCTTCCTCTGGGTGGGAGTGTCGGAGTGGCTGGGTCGGGTGGTCGGAGCCCCGCTCCGCCGCCACCGGGGGGCACCCTTCCTTCTTCTCCTCCGTTTCCTGAGCGCCGCGGCGGTGCTCCCCTGTCCTCCTGTTCTGTCGACAGAGGGAGGAAGGAGAAGGGGAGTGGGTCCCCCACCCCCCTTGCCACATGTGCGCCACATCAGACGGGCCCCATCCTTTTTTTTAAGCTGACTTCGGGTGGGCCTGTTTTTTCATGGGCCTTTTGTTCTTTTATTTGATTTCGGGCTGGGTAACGTTTTTGGGCTGGCTAGTGTTGAGGGCTCGGTTCTGGGTTGGGATGTAGTGAATGGGCTCGGTTTGGATATAGGTGATATATATATATATTATATGTGGACCTTGTTTTATTTAGTATTATTGTTATTATTATTATTATTATTTTATTATTATTATTATTATCACTATTATAAAAAATATATATGTTTCTTTATCTTATGAAAATAAATTCCGGAAATTGTTATATATATTATAAAATGGGTTAAAGAAGAAATAATTTGTATGAGTGCCTTGTGGGGAATTTAAAATAATTTAATTGAGGAACTTGAACGTAATCCTTTATAACTGGGAGGTGTTTATTTAGTTAATTTTATATTAAGTAATTGTTTTAAAAGAAGTTTCTATGTTTTGTTAATATTCTTTTGAGGATTTGGCTGGAAAGTGAAGCGTTAGAAATTCTATCATAGCGACTTTGATCGGGTTTGACCTACATTTGGGTATTCGGATAATTCCTCGGGATCTAGTTACTTTTCTTTTATGATTAGCTTGTGGAAAGTTTCCATGTGTTAAATAGTAGAATAATACCTTATGGCGCCTTATTCGCTTATATACTAGGTGATTGTTGATTTCTTGGATTTTGCTTCTACCGTATCTTTTGTTGTTCGGCTTGCTCAGGTAAGTTCCTTTATGGGCTTACTCAGATTCGAAGGAGATCGAATACCTGCTTGTGACTATATGACATACTAGGTGTTGCATAAGCATTAAAGCATGCCATATAGTATCATGCTAGGATTGCACACATGAATGAGCATTTGAACAGTTTATGTGATTGCAAAACAGAACGGCCGTTATCTGTGAGTCTTAGGGTCGTTGCTAGGGTCATGGGGGCATTCGGGTTTGATACCGTTTTGGTCCCCAATCGAGTCGATGAGTATGATCTGTATATATGTCTCTTCATGGTTCGGTATGCACCGAGCGCCCTACCTCGGAGTGGGTACGGGAATATATATTGTTACGGTTCGGCTGAGGCCGAGCGCCCTACCTCGGAGTGGGTACGGGAAGCATAGAGACAAGGGGATATGCCACTTGGCATTCTTTGGCGCATTTACAGTTCTTTATTTCATATTATAACCTAGGTACATGTTAGTGTGATTTATCTTCCGTATTGCATCGAATCATCTTTATAGCGTATGTGTATATTCGCTTGCGGGACATGGTGCGTTGGGGTCTCGGTTTGATCCCGCTCGCACCAAATTGTTTTTAGGTATGATTGCTCTCTGTCTCTGTGGCGTGGGAGACCCCCGGGCGATTGCAAAGAACATGACTAACCCACTAACTTGATTAAAAGACTTCGAATTATATGATTGGTTTGACCCGGCCTCGCCGTGGCAAGTTATACTCTACTTCCGCTTTTCTTTAGTTTGCAAACGAATTTCCGCGACTTAGACTTAGGACAACTCGAAGATTCCGCGTGGCCCTCAGGCTGTTTTGGGGTTCGAAATCCCCCCTTTGAAATACTAATCCTTGCATTTTGAAACCTCGACCCGTACCTAAATTGCAAGATTCGAACGAAGGTATCCGACCTTCGAAACGTAACCCAGGATAGATTCTAAACTTATTAAAAAATAAATAATATCCTTAATTATGACAAAAAATATTGAAACTAATAAAAATATATTATCATAATTATTATAGTTATATATTATTATTATTATTATTATTATTATTATTATAAATTAGGTGGTTTATCTTTTTTTTTAACAAAGGTGGTTTGGCTTTCCATTGGGCATTAAATGGGCAAAAACAGCCTCTTTTATATGTTATATATCATAATTATTATAATTATAGATTATTATTATTACTGCTATTATTATTATAAATTAGGTGGTTTATCATTTTTTAATAAAGATGGTTTGGCTTTTAATTGGGCATTAAATGGGAAAAAAGCCTCTTTTTAATCTTACAATTTAAGATATTTTTTAATAAAATAAATTATCGATGTTTATGCAAATTTATATGAAATATTATGATTTATAATATTATTTTTAATTAAATTTTTTATTCTAAATAAATATAATTTAATTATTTTAATCTTAAATATTTTCTAATTGTTTTTTGTTTATATTATTATCTAGTCTTATTAGGATAGATTCTAAACTTATTACTATGTAAAAAATAAATAATATCCTTAATTATGACCAAAAATTTTGAAAATTAATAAAAAAAATATTATCATAATTATTATAATTATAGATTATTATTATTATAAAGGTGGTTTATCTTTTTTTAACAAAGGTGGTTTGGCTTTCAATTGGGCATTAAATGGGGAAAAAAAAGCCTCTTTTATATGTTATATATATAACATATAGCCTCTTTTCTATGTTATAGATATAGATTATTATTATTATTGTTATTGTTGTTGTTGTTGTTGTTGTTGTTGTTGTTGTTGTTGTTGTTGTTGTTGTTGTTGTTGTTGTTGTTATTATTATTATTATTATTATTATTATTATTATTATTATTATTATTATTATTATTATTATTATTATTATTATTATTATTATTATTATTATTATTATTATAAATTAGGTGGTTGGTGGTTTATCATTTTTTTAACAAAGGTGGTTTGGCTTTCAATTGGGCATCAAATGGCAAAAAAAACCCTCTTTTATATGAAACAAAGTGGTTTGGCTTTCAATTAGGCATTAAATGACAAAAAAACCTCTTTTATATGTTATATAGATAGATTTGTTACATTTCCCCACATTTTATTCTCTAATTTTAGGGAGGGTAACTATATCTCCTATAATGTTTTAATCATTTCTCTCAACCCCCCCCCCCCCCCCTCTAAGCTCATAAAAAATGATAATCACATACATTTTATATGCGATTTTGTTTTCTTTCCATTCTCTCCTCTAGAAACAAACAAGACCTAAGTATTTATGCAACTATCGATCTCTCATCCACTTTTTCTGGTTTGTCTACTATATTAGATCATGCCAAGTAACTTTTTTTTTATACAAGGCGAAAGTTTGGAGATGATCAACCACGGTTGAACCATCACCCAAGAGCGTCCTTACGGACAACATCGTCAATCTTGGGAGATGTCCAATCTGCAGTGTGTGAAGTCAGCCCAACTTTCGCAATGCAATCAACAATTTGGTTTCCTTCTCTAAAGATATTGGCAAAGGAGATCGAGACGAAAGAATGGCATAGAACAAGCGCATCTGAAACGATCATCTCAATCCCCCACGACCATCTCCAATTCCACTTGAAGATGTTGATGATCGACAAACAATCTCCCTCAATCTCCAGACGTTTGATATCCCCTACTTCTGGGCTTCTAACAACCCGATGTACAACCCAAAGGCTTTGGCTTGGAAAGCAGAAACCTTTCCACAGTTGCAAGCATAGCTCCCAACAACTCGACCTTGATCGTCATGAATGACGAATCCCCCCGATGCAAGACCGGAAAGGGATTTAGCCCCATCGAAATTAAGTTTCATTCAACCCGCCTTGGATTTTTTCCACCTAACAATCTGATGTTGTCTATGCCTATTTGGGTTGGTGTTGGGCCTGTTTTATGGTTCATCCTCATCTGGACCGCTGTTTGCATCATTTTCCAACTTTTTGTGTATAATTTGGTTTTGCTTCTAGGTTTGATTTTACTAATGTGATTCTTCCTTATTGGGTTAGTGTATTTTTCTTCCATTTGGTTAATTAGGCTTTAGTTTTACCCACTATCTCATCAAATGTATTCTATTTACTGGTCCATTTATGATCGCGCAACCAAGGTATTTGTCTAAGACAACTTGGTTTGTGATTTGCAAGTCGTTTTGGATTTTTTGCTTATGGTTATGTAGGACTTCTTTTGTCATCTGGAAAGCTGATTTCCTTGCGAGAAGACTTTAAGTGATTTGACAATATTCATCTATTACTGTTTTCACTTTTATACAAGCTTCTTGGGATGTTCTTGCAAATATCATAATATCGTCCGCAAATGATAGAAAGGGTATTCTGGGTCCATTTCTCGTGATCTGGAATCCAATGTTATTTCTATGTTGATCACATTGTTGTTGAAGTTTCCTGACTAGTACCTCAGCTCCTAAAATAAATAGGTAACGGAAAATAGGATCGCCTTGTCGCAATCCTCTATGTGCTTGAAAAGTTTCAGTAGGTTCATCGTATACCAATATTGAGAAAGACACATATTAGATACATTCTCTAATCCAGACGCGAAATCTTTTGCAAATACCAAAATTTTCCAATATTGTAGAGAGGAATTGTCAGTCCCTTACTATCACAAGCTTTTTCCATATCAAGTTTGACCACCATACCAAGTCATTGTGTTTTGGCTACTACGGAGTACCTTTTAAAAAAAAATTGTGTATCATACCCATTTCATGATCTCCATATTACATTATAAGAGGTACTAGTTCAGTACCCGCACTATGTTTATTTTTTTAAAATTTAAATAAATTTGATATTAATACCCGTTCAATTAGCTAATTAATTTATTTCAATACTTTTGAATTATTATGTAATTAACATAGAATTAAAAAAAGATTATTATAATATATACATATATATTCTTTAATTTTTTAATTTAAATAAATTTAGTATTAATACCCATTCTACTAATTCAATGTTTCTAAAATATACCAAAGGTTAAACATTAGATAATATAATTAATTATTACCAAAGGTTAAATATTAGATAATATAATTGATTATTTAATTTTTATATGCATAAACTAGGGGTGGGCATTCAATTAATTAAATTAATTAAAACATTGAAAATCTAACCCTCACTATTTTGCTTTTTTTTACAATAGGTAAGAAGTAAATCGACAAAGCGATCTTGAAGCTATCAACAAGATGGGTGGATAAACCCTACGCAGACGGTCGCCAGTCAAAAGAAAAAACAGAAATTTCGCGAGTTACCCCTGGGGTATTACAATTTTCGCGAAGTATACAACTCTTTTGCATATTTCGCGTGGTGCCCCTGTGGTTTTCAATTTTTTCGTCTCGCGCCCTTTCTGGTTAGTTCTAACAGACCTTGTGATTCTCCGTTAGTTTGCCATTAAAAAAGAAAGAAAGAAAGGATGTAGAACAGACGAGAGAGCGAAGAGAGAGCAAGAACACGAAGGAGAAGAAGTTGTTGCTCGAACAGGAGAAGAAGTTGCTGCTCAGATCCGCTGCTCGAAGAAGAACGTTACTGTGTCTAGGAAGAAGGGCGGCAGCGGCGAGGCTGGGAAGGGCTATCATGGGAGGAGAAGCTTGAGGCGCTGTGAGCGAAGGCGGTGGTGGCCCATTGCCTCGGCCGGGGACTGGAGGTGGAGGAGAAGAAGCTGCTGCTGCATAGAGGTAACTTACTGTCAATAAAAATTTTGGATTTAGGTTGAAATTGAAGCATTTGGGGTTTTTTGTGATGTGAAATTTAGGGTTTAGGTTGAAATTGATGGATTTGAAATTTGAAATTTCGTTTTTCAATTGCAATCCAATTTGTTAATAAAATTTGTTCTCAATTTAGGGTTTAAGTCCAAATTGATTCAATTGACTCATTTGGAAGTAACCTACTATTAATCGTTAGCTTGTTTCTTATGATGGGTAATTTTGGTTTCTCAACTGTTAGCCTATTTCTTATGATGTGGCATTGGGGTTTTCTTGAATTAGGGTTTCGAATTGGGGGTTCTCAATATTGGAGTTGTTCAATGTTCATATTGGGTGCAATGTCTTTAAATTGCCAATAATTCTCTGTTTGTGTATTGAAATTTCAATGTAGCTGGCTCTAGTTGATTGTTTGAATTTATGGTTCATTCATCATTTGATTTGCTTGATGGGCACCTTATGTTGGAAAAATTTGTCTTAGGGGTTTTAGGGTTCGTTAAAATTTAAGCAACCAATCAGGTTGTAGTTCTCCGTTTGCTAGCTAGTTGTGATATGCTTTTATTTATTGAATGCATATGTTTAATTGTACTAAGCATTCTCCATCCATTGTGTAGCATCTCATATTTTTTGGTCAAACAATAAACAATTTTGTTTTTTTATTTGCTAATGGCTTACATTGGGATTTATAATTTCAATTATACATTATATAGAATATGAGCCAATGGAATCATGTATTCCTGTTGCTAACTTTAGTCATAGTTGAGTTTTGGAACTCAAGGTTATAAATTTTGAAGTCTTATCATAACCCTACTAAAACCAGGTTTAGGAATACATCAATCAGTAATAGGATAAAGACTTGTCAGGTTGGTTGGTAGTTGGTAGTAAGAGATGTGTGGCTTAAATCCTTAATTGCACCTTTCTTGAACATGAAAGAGGAGAACAAAGAGTTGGTTTAGTCATTTGTTCTCGATTCCCCAGGGAATGTTATGTGTTGGGAAAATAGATGATAACATTGACTGTGACCCTATGTGCTAGTGCTTAGTTATGATAATCTCAACGTATAATGCAAATAGTCTTACTTATTAGATGAGAAATTGAATTGACCTTCTCTACAGATGCTATGACATAGAAAAAGACACCTTGCAAGCAAGCATTTTTTAGTTGCAGTAATTGCTAAACAATTTGCATTCATGAGATGAGAATGAATTTAAATGCTCGTTCTGATTTTAAGTTAAGATGATTCCAAATCCATATTATCAAATATCAATTAATGGTGGAGCAATGTAACGGCCCAAATACAAATATTCGGGTTACGTTTCGAAGGATTGGATACCTCCGTTCGGATCTTGCAATTCGAGTACGGGTTGAGTTTTAAAACTAAGTTTTAGTGATCAAAGAAGGGATTTCGCACCCTAAAATTCGCGATAGGGCCGTTAGGTCCCCCGAACCTGTCCTACTTGCCTAAGTCGCTCAAAACGTTTTAAGTTTGAAAGCAAAAAAAAAGGAAATATCATAATACAAGTTGCCACGACATGGCCGGGTCAAAACCAAATACGAGGAAATAAGTAGCAAAAGTGTGGAGTTCAAGTCGGTCTTACTCTCCCTCTCACTGCGCCATAAGATATCCCCCGCCACAACAGCACATGATCAAGCAAGGGTAAGGGTACCTGAAACTAACCACGAAGTCAAGGTCGAGCCACTCATGCGGGCCCTGAAGACCTCGCTGAGGACATATAATACGCTCTAAGCCTAGATGAGAATGATCTAATGCAATACCGAAATATTAAAACACGCAAGCATGTTGACACGATATATAATATGCAGAAATACGGTAAATGGCCCAAAGAATGCCAAATGGCATATCCCACTCAAAAACCACGCCCATACCAGGGTGACGACTCATCCACTCCCATACCTAGGGTGGAGACCACTCTACGCCCATACCTAGACGTAGAGACCACTCTACGTCCATACCTAGACGTAGAGACCAGGTCATATCCGAGATCATATAGTGTCCATATCATGCTCATGTAAATATCTCCATAATATCCATCATCATACTCATATAATCAGACTCGTATGACAGGACTCGATTAGGTACGAACCCGATGGGGCTGGGTCGTCCTATGACCCTAGCAAAGACCCTACACTCACGACTTACGGCCGTTTCTACCAATCACATTCAGAATACGTATGCTCATTTGTTAATGCAGAACCTAGACATGCTACTACATGACATGCTATTATAATGCCTACATACTATATGACACATCAGGCATGAGGTTCTAACTTGAGTAAGCCCCGGAGGACTTACCTGGAGTAGTAGATCAGTAAAAGCAATAAACCAGCAGTGAGCAAGCCAATCACATCACGGATCACCTAACAATTTTAATAGATACATAATATAAGTCTAAAGCATAGAGGACCCATTTACCGCTACACAGAATCGATCCACCGGTAATTAGTCGTAACATCATCATCTTCATCATCATCATCATTTATCTCATTCCATTCTCTTATCCATAACTCAATTCCATCAATCACCTCAAAATGCCACAACATCTCAAGTCATGCTCTTAATCCACATTTATTCATAAGTTGACTCATATAATTCTCTAGCGAAGTTCATCAATAAATTTCACAATTTAAGTTCCAAACAAAACGGTTCAAAAGTTTCTAACAGTTATTTGCTTTTGAAATAAGTCAAGTCGCGAGTTAAATAATTTATTTTAAAATCATACTTTAGCCAAATTCCGAATATAAAATATTCAACCCTTTAAACTAACTCCCAATTATTATATTTTAAAATAATTCTGGCACGGGTTAGTTTACTTCAAAATCGCTATTTTAATGTTTTGAATAGATTTCGACACCTCGATAAATATTTCCAAATAACATACCTTAAAATTCTCTAACCAATAATTATCCTCAAATAATCAATTAATTAATTAAACAATCAAATAATTTATAATCAGAAATAACTAAATAATTAAATAAATCAGAAATTAAATAACAATAATTAAATGAGTAAATAAATAATTAATACAAGAAAATAAACAAACCCTCAAATCGGACCCAAATTCATTAACTCAAACCGAACCCTTTTTAAACCATCCAAACCGGCCCAAATAAAGAAGGAAGAAGCCCAGCCCGGTTTCATAAGGAAAGAAAGGGTGGGGCCCAACTGCTGAGGTGGCGAGTGGCGGGGCCCGCACCCGGCTTCTTCTTCCTCCTCCAGGATCCCGCCCCTGCTCCGCCTGAAGAAAAGACCGCCGCCGCCCAATCTTTCCTCCTCTCTCCACAGCTGCCCTCGCACAATCCTCGCTCCCTCTCGAACCAGGACTCTCTCTCTCTCTTGCACCCTCGTGCTCACCCGCTCTCACTCGTACTGCTGCGCCTCCCTCGCGCTCACCTTGTAACCCGCTCACCTCGCCCGTTCCCGGAAATCAGAAGCACGAGCTTCCTATGGGCTAGAAAAACAAAATAGGAATGAAGAGGGCTCAGCGAGGGAAGTCGGGACTCGCCGGGGACCGGGGTTCAATTCCAGCTTGATCCTCTTCGACCCGGGAGCTCAGGTGCGTCGCTCGGCTGGGAAGGAGTTGGTGGCTCTTGGTGGTGCTTCTGGTTGAGCTAGGTAGGGGAGGGGAGTTTGGAGACGTCGGGGCTCGATCCGAGAAGGAGGGTGCAGTGGTTGTGGGGGTTTGGATCGGTGAGCAGGGGAGGTGCTGGTGGTGTTGTCACTGCTGCTCGGACAAGGGGAGGGCAACAGAGGAAAAAGGGTGGCATTTGTGGCTTAATTGAATCAGAGAAAGGGATCGGGGAAGACAAAACAAAATAAGGGGAAAGTGTTTGTGATTTGGGTTAGAGGTGAGACTTGGATCGGTAAGGAGAAAGAAAGAAAGGAATGACAGAAAAATTACTGAGATGGTGAATGACAGATGAAGGAGTAGGGGAGGGCTGTAGGGGTGGCTAAAAGTGAGGGGTATTAACGGTGAGCAAAGTCAACTTAAATACCCGTAGATAAATCCTGAAACCCGCTTTTCGACCTTAATCCGACGCATTTAAAATAAATATTCAAATCCGAATTAAATAACGAAATCCGAGAATATTTCCAAGCATCGGAATAATAAAGTGGAAATAAATTCATTTCCATTTAAATTTTAAGTTCATATCGGAATTTATTTCAAAAGAATAAAATCGTTTGCTCGAGTACGGAAATTTTCAAAATTTTTCGGAGTCTTAGAAATTAATAAATTTTAAATCAAAATAAAATTCATAATTATAACAGTACTATTTAAAAATCCCGGTCTTTACAAGCAAAGCCTCCCACATGTGACAGTTGGTGTCAAAACAAAGAAAACTCTTAATGGTGTCTCCTATGTACATCGAGCCACCATTGAAGCTTGGAAATGCATACATGGTTGGGTAAGTTATGTTAGCCTTTTGCTTTTAAAATTTTAGCCTATTAGCTCAACCGATAGAGCATTGTGCTTAGGCACAAGATGTGAGTTCGAATCCCACATAAGCCACACATACATTGTATCAACCTCTTGCTTTGAAAAATATACTAGTGTTTATGCATCATGTTGTCAAGAGGTTCAAATGGGAGAAACTGATTGCCAACGAGAAAATAATTGTGGATCCATTGCCAATGCTTGTAAAGGGGCTTCCGATTCGCATCCTTCCTCACAACACTTCAACTTAAATCTGAGTGTTGTGATCGAAAATGAAAACCTAAATGTACAAGGGTTAATGTATTTGGTCTTATTTTGTTGGGTTTTGTACTTGAATTGTTTGTGTGTGCTTCTAAAGATTTGTAATTAATAAAACAATCTTTCTGACTAGAAGTGCTAATTCGAAGGGCTAACAAGAGTTCATCTAAGCTTCATGAAAGTTATTTAACTTCTATGTGCTATGATTTTACCATGAAACCATTTTTGTGCAAAATTTCCATTTTGTTGTCATTCTGTCGAGTGCAGTCCTTGCAGCACCATGAGAGGTAAAAGAAGAGAGTTTTCTAATGTTAAATGTAGAAGACATTCTCGATGGTCGAAGGAAAGTGAATTAGAGCATATATAATTGCAAAATAGTCATTGCTTTGAAAATTTTGACAGAGCTTTTGTAGTGTAGGTCTTTAACAAGTCTATTAACCATAGACTGTTGTATTTGTCATTCAGTTTAGCTCTGATTTTAATGTTTTTGGTTATCATTGATTTTGTTCATTTATTCAATCAAAGATACAAATGAAGAAGAAAATAAATAAGCTACATGATTTTTGTCAATTTAAGAGGTCCATTGAGGTATAAATATTTGCTATAATGGCTATTGAAGTACTTGCCAATTAGCAAAGTTACGTATGCTATCTAGTAGACAACCTATGTGGGATTTGAATCCACATCTTGTGCCTAAGCACAGTGCTCTAACAATTGAGCTAATAGGCTTAAAATTATATTCGATAGAATTTGACCATAAAAGCTTAGCAAACACACTAGAAGGATAAGGCAGCCTCTGTTGTCTAGCTTTGGCACAAACTTCACAACTAGCAATAAGATCTTTGTTCACAGGAAAAGAATAAACATTCTTGAGTTTATAAAATGGAAAATGACCCAACCTTTAGTGCCAAAGTACAGTATCTTTGGAATTATTGAATGCAGAAAACTGAGGAACAACATGGTTCAAATGTGCATCAAGAAATGAAACATTAGAGCAAGATTCAGCTAATAAACTCTTGGTAGGAAACATGCCTTTGCAGTGAAAATCACAATGGAGTTCATCTGTCTGACTAGCTGACTCACAAATAACAGATTGAATCTGAACTCGAGAATGATTTTGATTCTAAATTTTACCATTGAATTGCTGATTCTAAAACTTCTTTCGGTTTCCTTTCGAACCACCACTACTTGTTTCCGAGGAAGAAGCATCAATCGAGAACTTGGCATGAGATGACAACAATCCAACTTGATGATTTTTAAACTCTAACTTCCAAATCTTTGAAGTTTCATTGCAATTTAAACATGAATAAACACCTAAGACGAATTCAAAACACAATATTCGAAACCCTAATTTTCGAAGAAGAAACAATGGAGACATCCCTTCTTTAGTCGCTCAGTTCTCTTCAGTCAGGACTCCGATACGCTTAGTCAGAGGGCTCCGATTCGTTCGGCATCGTCGAACGACTATCAAGCTCTCCATGTCGCCCCTTAGTGCACTGGAATTGTTCATTCATCCTCTAAGTTTACCCTCGCCTCCGTTGTTCATTTGTTACTCTCAGTTTGCCCTCGCCTCAATCGCCACCATCTCCACAGATTTTAGTCGCCTCCAACCACTTAGGACTCTAATCGCCAGTCGCCTCCAGTCGTCCCTTCCTGTACGCACCGGTAGCGTTTGTGCGTTCGTCCCTCTCAATTTTCCCTCTCCTTCATCGTTCTTTCTTCTTCTTCTTTTGTTTTTTTTTTAATTTCAAAAGTAACGGAGATGTAAGCCCTGCTATTAATTTTAATCCACCAAGGGTGCTAGGCGAAATATAACAAAACCTCAGGGGCACCACACGAAATATGTAAAAGAGTTGTATACCCGGCGAAAATTGCAATACCACAAGGGCACCCCGCGAAATTTCCGAAGAAAAAAAAAAAGAAAAAACACTAGCTTAAATCTAAGATTACAAATACAAGAAAAATTATATCTAAAACGTCTAGAAATTGAGCCCTTGACTCTTGATATCTCGTGAAGCCAATAAAGTTTGATTTTGGCATAGTTGGCTTAGAAAATGGTGACGGTTGCGGTTCTTCTTATAGTGGTGAGAGGAAGGCTCCCATCTAGCCCTAACTATGGAAAGCTAAATTCCACATTGAGACTAGATAAACATCGTTGCCATCTTTTTATTTGAGTAGGAGTGGAGAGTTCGGTTCAACGCATGAAACGAAACCCTGTGGATCCAAAGATCCAAGTTTGTGGCTGAAAAGATTAAATGTTTTCTTGGATCATCAACTGTCAATAACTTATTTATATATAGCTTAGATAACTTATTATTTTAACTTTATAAAGTTTTCATATCTCATACAATAGATATTTTTTATATAAAAAATTATGGATTATGAATAGAATTGGATTAAAGATAGAAAAATTAATTGTAAAAAAAATCCTCCATAAACTTAAAGACAAGTTGTACTTTGGAGATTAGTGAGGGCACCCCCGTGTATAGCCTAATCATTTTTTTGTTTTTTCATTTTTGCCCCTGCTTTCTTTGTTCTTAGCGCGTGGATTTTTTGTCAAGCACTCCTCCGTTTGAACTTTCATGGTTTGGTGGAGAGAGGAGGCATGGCGATTGGCAACGATGGCGGCGGAGGAGCTGCTGACGGGGGAGGTGATCGGGCCGGAGATGAGAAGGAAAGAGAAAGTGGTCAGTCGGGCCACGACGGAAGAACAACCAAACCCTAACCCCCCTTTCTCGAATCTCTGTTAGCATCTCCTAACCCTATAAATTAGCTACTTCTGCACAGATCCTTCCGGTCCTAACGCTTCCTACACTCCCCTTCACTTCTTTGATTTCTGCAAGCGTGGGAGATATGAGCAGATGTTGCCAGAGTTGGAGGTCGAGTCAACCAAAGTATTGCCGACTCAACTGCTAGCACCTGAGGCTGAGGTAAAGCACCCTTCTTTGCCACCATTGCTGCCCGTGAAGAAGACGATGCCTTCAGAGGCGGAGGAGTTGGCATTGGTGCTGGTTCCTCCACCCGCCGTAGCTTTGAATAGTTAATGCGGGTTGTCCTTGAATACATTCTCACTATCCGGACCTTGATAATAGAGGTGTCGGTTATCTCATCAAAGCTTGTCAATTGCTCTACCATTGTAAGCCTGGAAAAAAAAGTGTAATAATTAATGAACATTATATAAGAATATAGGAGTAATCAAAGAAAAAATAACTTGAAAATTATCTCATATTGAGGAAACAGTGAACCGATTAGAAGTTAACCGCAATCCAAAAGAGTAAACTTTGGTTGTGAACTTGTGAATGACAGTGTCAAAATGTTATGATATAAATACTCATAAAAGTATCATTGAATAAAGTACAGAATCAAGCCAGTCAACTAATTAGAGATAAAAAAATATTCAAACAATCCAAAATAGCCAAAAAATTATGGAAAGGGTAAGTTCAGTATCTATCTATAATGAAATTAAAAATTATATACTGAATCACAAATGATTGGAAATATAGCTTTAGAGCTTCCAAATTCAGATCATATGGAAAGGGTATGTACGGAGGAATCACACAAAGAAATATGAAACAATCCATCAACAATAAAAGTAGAAAAAATATAATTGTTGATCAATTAAAATACATATACGAATGATATTGGAAATTAGAGATTAACTACCAAAAATATCAGTCCGTTTAGGGCACTTACCTAATCGAAAGCGGATTTGATACGAATAAAATAGTCCGTATATTTTAATGGGATTATGTATTTTATTTTTAATTAAACTAAACAACGGGAAAGGATTAGGAAATTAGAGATAAATTACCCAAAATAGAAGAGGAACTTAGGGAACATACCTAATCGAAATCGAATTTGGTACGAATATGAAAATATTGCAACGGTGATGCAATAGTAGATCGCATAAGGACATCGGCGGTAAAAGAGGTTGGGGATTGGAGGCCTTTGGAGAAGTGAAGAAGTATGCTTGATGGGTGCCATGGCAATGGCAATTGGGAGCTTGAACTTTCAGAAGAAAATGACAACCTCCACTGTGCAGGAGCTTAATAAATGGCGATAGGGAGATGGAAGAAGGCAATTAGTTTTTTTAGGGTTATGAGAAAAATAAATGTATTTGGGCTGGATGGAAAATATTGGGCCAAGTTAATGTTAAATTGAAAACAACATGAAATTTAGGCTTCGGTAGTAGTTAACGGTATGAACGCTCCAGAGGTAATACGGAGTACTTGGAGACACGTGGAAGAAAATCCGACGAAATTTAAGGAGAGGAAGACACGTGGCGAAATTGGTTGCCTTTTAAAGTATAGTATAGATTTGAATAATATTTTTATACTTAATCTATATCCTAAAATTATATGTTAAACAAATCATATTTAATAGCATAGAATTAAGTTTAAATGAAGTTTTTAAAATTGTAGAATTAAATATCCTTAATACATGTATTTAATATATTATAAATTTATGTATTTATTATAGTGTATAATAAATATAAAAATCTGTAAAATAGAGAAACTGTTGGAGTTTGAATGAATTTTTTTTGAGTGAGGCTAGAGGCAAGATGTCCGAATGACTATTGACAAGATAATTTCAAGTAAATTGCTCGCATGTTCTTTTCATTTTTTCCGAACACATTGCAAAAAGGCCCAAAACTCTCTTTTCTCAAATCGAAACCTAAATCTGTCAAACGAATTGTTTTGATCGAAAACAGCCTAAAATCGATGAATTAATCAAAATATCAATTGATTGCACACGAATTGGTATATCGCTCGCTTTACATGATTATCGAATGGCGATTTGTAGTCTTCGTTCGAAAAAACCATCGAAGTTCGTTACATGAAGGAGCTCAGCAGATATAGACGAGGTGCATAAGTAACCTCGGTGCATCAAAACGAGGGTATGACATAGACTCTTCTAGTTTTTCCGAGGTATATAAGGACCCCTTTTGAAGATCTTGTTTAAAGTCATGACTTAAGCCGAGCTAAATAAATAACCGCGGCTCCATTGAGTGAGGTTAATGAGAGAGCTCGGTGGATATTGGTGAGGTTATGAAATAGCCTCATTGACTTAAGCCAAGCTTCATAAATTTCCTCGGCTTCTGTTGTCGAGGGTTTGTGATTTAGAAATCGCACCCAAATCGCAAACAAAATAACCAATTTCTTTCATTTTCGTTCCAATTTGTACTCATATTTCAACGCAAACAACACTCAAATCAACGCAATCAAAGAAAAGACACAAAAAACAACCACTTTCATCAATTTCAATTTCAAACCCTAACATGGAGGATGGGTTGGGGATTGATTTTTATTGGGAAGGACTTTGTGTGCAATTGTTTGAAAAAAAATGAAAAGGACCTGTGTGTAGTTTAGGTGAGCTTATCTTGACAATATCCCTTTCTCCATCTTGTCTAAACCCCTTATGTTTTTTTAGAGATTTTAACATTTTAATATCTATTTTAGAAAATTTTTACCATATCGGTTGGGTTGCTCTATCTGCAATAAAAATTGCAACGGCGAAGTAGAGTTACTTAAAGACTATGGTACATCTTCGTAAACCCTAAAAATTGCGAGCACCTAACTGTAATTTTGCCAAAACTACAAACTTACAACGGCGAAGACGAGCGATTTCTGCATCTTCTCTGTATAGTGTATACTGTGTAGTGTATACGGAGAGCAGATCTCAGCAGTTGAGTTCCATTCCCATCCAACAAGGGGGCAAAAGGGGTTTCCCTACGCAGGGTTCTACTCAGAAATGTACAGTGGATCCAGCGATGGCGAGGGCCACGACCCCGCCGGACAGCGCAAGATCCCTCCGGCATCCAAGATGTTGTGGGTTCGCAATCTCCGCCGCTTCATCGGCACCGGTGCCGGCCTTGGCTCCGAAGCTCTAATGGGTCTGTCTGATTCCATCTCGCAATTTGCCTTTTAAGGGGTTTTCTTTCTTTCATTTGCCAGGGTAAATTCTTGTGAATGCTTAGATTTTTGCTTGGCTTTCTTAATTTTGGTGATTGGAGTTTGAGAGAATTGAAATCGTGTTTTGACATTTGGGGCTTACATGTCGTGTGACAAAATGTGGTGCTGGGGACTTGGGAGATGTGAAGAACCGTGCTTATAGTCAAATTGGTTTTGGATGTCTATATACCCATCCCAAACAAACCCTGAGTTGACATTGGGTTGATGTGTTCGGGAACGAATCGGGTTGGAATTGTTTCCCCAAAATCTATCAATCAATCCCATTTCTTTTTTCAATCCCTACTTGGGTTTTGGTGATTCTCACTCACTATCAATGCCTTTGCTACAGAGTTATATGAATTTAAGAAGGATTTGATGTCTCTTCTGTTGTCATAGTGTTCTTTCTGTGTGTCAAAAAGAAGAAATGGTTTCTGTGGGTTTCCTAGGGTTTTCTTTCTTGTTCATTGCTTTAGGGCATGTTTGGCAAAGCTTTTCAAAGCGGCGTGTGAGAGCTTTTCGCAACTTCAAGGAAATAACTTGGGAAAATTGAGTTTTTTTTTTTTACAACATTATATTAAAGACTAAAAATTTGATCTATCGATAGATTTTCATCTAGATTATAATTTCATCCAAATTTTATACTTAAGCTAGATTCATTCTTGACATGCAAAATATACCCTTATTAGTTATATGTCTGATGCATGGTTTGGCTACTCCTAACTGCTAGTGGTATTTTCTCTGATATAGAGCTGGAAACCAAGAGGATTTTGCTTGATATATTTAAAGAAAAGCAACAGAAAAGTGCGGAAGCTGGTGCAATACCGAGCTTCTATAAAAGGGTATGTGCATTTTGCAAGTTCATTTATCCTTGGCTGAGAGATGTTTGTTGGAGCAGACCATGTATTGTACTCGGAGGTGCTTTATATTCTCAAGATAGATTGAGCTGAAGCTACCTATAGCATTTTCCATTTGCTTACGTAAACCTGTCGTATGGCGCAGAAACCTGAGGAAGGATCTATCAGTAACAGAGTCCAAAGGCTAGCTAAATATCGTTTTCTAAAGGTACAAGTTTTCTTGAGCCGGATGTACCTTCCCCCTGAGTAGATGCTTTGGTTCTTTCTATTGCTAATAGTTACAGCCTCTTATATTTCCTATTTATGAAAATATATGCTGTTCATTTGTGTTACCAATCTGCAAAAAATTGTTTCAAAAGTTTAGAAATTGTAGTTATACTTTCTTCAGTTTGAAACCTTATCGTTTCTGTTTGGAAAATTCATATTGCATGGAATGACACTGTGAATTTCTTTAAATACTTGGGTGCATAATGCATATGATATAAAATGTTGGTTTCTTTGGGTTAAATAGGGATGCAATTGATACAGTAATTCAGGTGAAAGTTTTGTGAACTGTGGTTGTGGTTTTTATCTGAAATGAAATGCATGAGAAAGATTAAACATGTTTGTCTCCTTGAGCTAATAAATTGTGAGAATATACTAATGTAGTACAATCTAGTGATCTATGTGCTTGACCTTTGTATTAATGCCTGTGGAAATTTGTGTAGCTTCTATAATATAGTTGACGTGAAATATATATATATATGGGAAATTCCGTTTGGTGCCCCTGAGTTTATGGCAATTCCGGTTGGTGTCCCACACCTTTTTTTTGGCTGGAATCCGGATGGTACCCCTGAGTTTTGTCAAAAGTTTGGCTCATGTCCAAAATCCATATTTTCTTCCTTTTAATGAATAAAACCACCCTTTATTTTTTATTTTTTCATAAAAAAGCCCATTTGCTTTAATATTGAACAAAACTACCTATTATTTAACTAAATTCAACACAAAAGTGGCAAAAACACCTTTATTTTTTAAATAATAACGAAATCATACATTATTGCCAAAGTTTTAGCAAAAAATCATCCATTGTTTCCAAATTTTTTTTTGAAGAAAATCAATCATTGTTTTTAACATTACATAAAAGAGCCGTTATATATTTTTCATATTTTGTAAATAACAAATATCATTATTTGTCAAACATTGGATGTACATAATCACCCATTATTTACAAAACTTTGCACAAATCCACCATCTTATTATGTGAACAAAAATAGTTAACAATAAATTACAATAAAATAATTCATAAAACCATACTTTGCGTAAAATCACCCTTTATGCTTTTAAAAAATGCACAAAACCCCTTCTTAGATAATAAAAGAAGGTGTTATTCATTTCTTTTGTTTGGAATACATAAAAACATAATAAGATAAGAATGATTAATCTTTTATTATATTTTTCTTTTATAAGAGATGAAAATGAAATAAATAAACTTTAATTTACTTTTTTTTCAATAAAATTCTAATCGAGTATTTGGTTAAATTCATCAATCACATTTACAAATGTTTAAAGTTAGTGAGTTATAGGTTAAATATTGTTTTGGAAAATAATAGGTGTTAAATATTGCTTTGGCAAGTAATTAGTGTTTTTTTTTTGTTTTTTCAAAGTATGAAAAAATGATAGATCTTTTGTACAATTTAAAAAACCGTAGTGATTTTGTTCTAATTTTTTTTGGAGACAAGGATGATTTTGGGATAAAATGTTTGGAAATTATATGTGATTTTGTAAAATTTTAAAAATAAAGATGGTTTTGTCACTTTTATATTGAATTTAGTCAAATAATAGGTAGTTTTGTTCAATATTAAAAGTAAAGGGTTTTTTTTTGTGAAGAAAGGAATAATAAAGGGTGGTTTTATTCATTAAAAAGAAGAAAATATGAGTTTTGTGCATGAGCCGAACATTTGACAAAACTCAGGGGTACCATCCGGTCAAAAAAAAGTGTGGGACACCAACCGGAATTATCACAAACTCAGTGGTACCAAACGGAATTTCCATATATATATATATGTATGTATATATGTATATACATATATATATATATATATGTATGTATATATATATACACACACACACTTTACAAATATCTAATATAAGATACATATTCACAACTGAGCTTTTTAGAGATCTCCAAGTTGGTGTTGATGATTGTTTCTTTTTTAAAATTAATAACTTTTCTTTGTGAATATTGTCAGTTATGCTGTTGCAAGACATTTGTTTTAGTAATTAGTAGAATACTCTCGATTCTTTTCCAAAAATTAAGCTGATGAATTTATATTCTAATGCCATGACATTTTCTTGATCATAATTGACTCAATGCAGAAACAATCAGATCTTCTGCTGAATGCTGATGATTTGGATGCTATGTGGGTTTGTTTAAGAGAAAATTGTGTAATCGATGATGCCACTGGAGCTGAAAAGGTTTGTCAATGATTTTCAATAATCATTAATGGTTGGTGTGTAATATCGCTGAAGAGGATTTTGGCCAAAATTTAAACATAAAAATGCTGCAAATAGAAATAAGGAATCTTTAGGAAACTGAAATATCTCTGAAGAGGATTTTGGCCAATAATCATTAATGATTGGTGTGTAATATCTCTGATAGTTTGATTCACCACACTATCAGCAGGTGAAATGCTGTTTAAAGGAAACTAGACCACCTGTGTCGATTTGGGTATTGATCAGTTCACCCATAATCGGCACCTCTTTCTGAATATTTCCATGCATTCTACATCACACTTTTTCCGCTTGTTACTGTGTACTAGTTCAGTAGGTGCGGTTTTTTTTAATTTAATTAAATATAATAATAAAATCCGTTTATTCAATTAATTAATTTCTTCCATATTTCTGATTTCTCTAATCTGAATGAATTTATACTTAATTAGTATAAAAGTTAATTTCTCCTTATTCCGGTCTTACTCTTTAATCCTTGCTAGTGCATATTAGTGGAAACAACGTATGAAAAGCTATAATTTCTCAAATCTGAATGAATTTATACTTTATTGACCATATATGAAACAACATGTGAAAAGCTAGTATATATTAGTGGAAACAACAAAATAACATACCTTGTAACCAATCAACACATTATTTCGAAAAGCGTACCAAGGAAATCGTAAACAAAGTCGTAAATAACTTGCAATAACAACACCAAAAAGAAGGGAAAAGACGTCAACGTTTGTGAAATAACATTAACAATCTAAACTATATATAGGTCAAAATCTAAAAATCTATCCATAATTATATATATATATATATAATCCAAAAATATATCTCATAAATATATCAATGCCTTCAAGATATATAGGAAAATTTTATTTCTTATTGAATTCCATAAGTTGATCATTTTTACACGGCTAAGTATTATTTTTTCTATTTACCCAAAAGCTTTTATCTTCTTCATATTGATAAAGTTATTGATAAATTTATTTAATTATTATGACCATGCTAAGTATGATTTCAATTTCGTCAAAACTTTTTATCTTCTAAAAATATTTTCATATTGATGAAGTTATTGATAAAGTTATTTAATTAGTATGTCCATGTAATATATTGATAAAGTCATTATCTTCTAAAAATATGTTCATATATAGTGAAAATAGGTAAAATCTTATCTCATATAATAGTCTTTAAAATTAGTTAATATCTTCTAAAAATTTATCCATATCTAATCAAATTGGGTCAAATTTTATCTTATGCGTATATAGATATATTGATTAAATAGACTTAGAATAAAAATTTATCTTATGCATATATTTTAAAATTAGTTAATATCTTCTAAAAATATATCCATATCTAATCAAATTGGGTCAAATTTTATCTTAGGCATATATAGATATATTGATTAAATAGAGTTAGAATAAAATTTTATCTTATACACATATTAATTAATTCAAAAATTTGTGATTGGTTCATACGACTACGATTAAGGAGAAGCCGCCATGTGTCTCAGGCGACTTCTCCTTTATTATATAATAATTCTCCTTTATTATATATAATAATATAATAATAATTGATGATTGATTTGTTGTATGCTATAAGTGGCACATACTGGGAAGATAACTTCAAGCGAGTTTGGAGATAGGTGAAAACTTAAGTTATAATTTTGCATTATTGCAGCTTCTGATTGGTTCTGACCACATGATACCCTGAAAAACTTCCTAACATAGATTTCTTCCTTAGGCTGTTGGTGCATGTTTCATATAATGATGACACATCGCTGTTTTCTTATGTTTTTCCCCCTCGTGCAACTACTATGACTTAATATTTTGTCATTGTCCTACTGAATTTATCCCAGTAACTAAAACGCCTTTTTTTTTTGTTATAAAACTTGCCTCTGTTGTATTATCATGTTGTAGATGAACTATGAAGACTTTTGCCGCATTGCTTCAGTTTGCACAGAGCAGATTGGTCCCAAATGTAGGCGGTTCTTTAGTCCATCAAATTTCATGAAGTTTGAGAAAGATGATCAAGGAAGAATTGCCATACTTCCATTCTACCTATACGTGATGCGCACGGTTGGTGAAGCAAATATATATATATATATATATTTTTTGCAGTACTTCATTTTTTCCCAGAATTCTCTAAATAGCTAATCCTGACAGTAAGAATGTTTTTTTATGTGCTTGGAGGGAGTGGCCAATGGGCTATTTAAGGCTAATGTTATGGTCTTGTATATATTGTCAACCTCCCTCTACATGAAAAGTTCAGTTCTTTTGTTTGCCTTCACGAGTATGATTACAATGTCACATATCTTGTAGATCCTCATTGGAGAATCATGATCACTTTAAACTATCTCTAGTTCTAATTTCTAACTAGATAAGTGCTTCAGTGTTACTTTTCATCTTCAGTAGATGATATGTTTTTTTATGTTTCTTTCTCTCCCTCTTAAAATAATAAGGTCATTTGAAGCGCTGTATCCTGCGGTCTTGTATTGATTATTTGAATTGCCTTTGTTATTCAGGTTTCTCTGACCCAAGCAAGGATTGACATGAGTGAGCTTGATGAAGATTCTGATGGTTTTCTTCAACCTCATGTATGGATCCATTATACTGGCATAAAGTGTCTCAGTTTTATTGTTTTCTTTTTCCAAGTCATATTATTGACTCTTTTTCTCCTGGATGAGTTGCAGTATGTGGTTTTTGGCTGTCACATTTTTCTGTTTAAAATTTTATTGTCTTCACTCTTCAGGAAATGGAGGCCTACATTAGAGGCCTTATCCCTAATCTTGCCCAACTCCGTGATATGGCTCCCGCCTTGATACAGATGTATTGCCGAATAGCTGCACATAAGTTCTTTTTCTTTTGTGATCCACATAGGCGAGGTTTGTTTTGTTTTATTATTACACTTAATTATCTTCTTTCAACTTACAGACAGTGCATGCTTTTTGTGGCGGCCATGCACCCATATTTTGTCATTCGCCTGCAATTGATACACAGTTTGAAATTCAGTTGTACACTCGTTAATCTGTGTTGTTGACAAGATAGAATATATGCAACAATTATCTCAAAGTTTTGGTTCTTGATATTACGCTTGTTGGTACAGGAAAAGCCTGCATAAAGAAAGTGCTGTTGAGCAACTGTTTGCAGGAATTGATGGAACTTCATCAAGTAAGTCTCATTACTTGCACTCTGATCTCTCATTACTTAGTAAAATACATCTTCACTCAGTGAAGTGTAGATTGCTTCTTGTTTTTCTTCCTTTTCTTTTACATGACTTTTATTTTTTGTGGCGCATATTAGGAAACTGAGGAAGAAGTCACAGACACTGAGCAAGCTGAGAATTGGTTCTCTTTGACTTCTGCTCAACGCATTTTTGGTGGGTACTGCAGTTGGGCGCTCTTGTGGTTTTATCTATTTACTTGCTTGAACTCAATATAATGTTTTTGTGACAATATACATTTGTTATATAATATCTTCATATTGGCTTTTCACTTAATTTGCACACTTTTCCATTTCGTTTGGAAAGAAAATCTAAATTTTTTTCTTTTGCTAGAATCTCCCTCTCTCTCTTTATAATCCTGACTATGGGGCCCATGTCAAGGCTTGTACTTAAGGGTTCAACTATTTACATCAAAATTCCATATTACCAGTTTCTTTGTTATTAAGCGGTTCATGGAAGGTTTTCATGCTTTTTGCTACCATATAAATTTCCGACTTTCCTTATTTGCTTTGGACAGATATGTTTCTTGCACTGGATAAAGATATGAATGGCACCTTGAGCAAGCAAGAGCTGAGAGAGTATGCTGATGGAACACTGACTGACATATTCATCGAGAGGGGTAAGGTCCGCTCTTTTGTTGAATAAATTGCTAGTTGAAACAACTCCGCTCCCTGTTTACTACTTTAGGACCTTTTTTTCTGAATAGTCAAAACACTGATAAATCAAATTTAGGACAAGATGCGATCTGTAGTTAAAATCTAATGTTCTCTTGTGTACCTATTTCAAACATCGGCTTCAACCATTTTTTATTTTCTCTGGTATGCAAGTTTAACAAATAATAGATGATGATGTTTTCGTTCATGTTTTCATAAAATTGTCGGATTTGTTGCTAATATATCACACGTCAAAATATAGTTAAATGATTAATTGAATGCACAAGAGTTATCTTCTTCATTTTATATGCAACTAATACCATTGAAGTATTTGTATAGAGGTAACCCTTGCAAGAGGTCAAGGGTTCAAATCCCATTCTTTACACATTTGTGTAATTAGTGGGTGCTCAAGCCTTCGTTGGCTTGGGTGAGCCTGCCTGGTGGCTTGCCGCCTGGTTTACCTAATCGCGTCCTTTGCAGGCTAGGGCTCGGACCTGTGGGGGATTAGTTGACAACCTTGGAACCCCACGTTACACACACACACAAAAAAAAAGTATTTGTATACTTTATGTTTACTTGTAAACTTCATATAAATGTCTATCAAAATTTAAACTTGTTTACTTTGTTCAAGTGTTGCAGTAGTCTATTCTTAATGTGGGTCATCATGCGTTAAATTGTAATCGAATGGCTTATAATGAGTTGTGCCTTTCTTTTGATACAACACATTGCATTTTTTAACTTCCACCCATTGTTACCCCATGATTGAATTACTCTGGTTTTTGTAGTGTTTGATGAACACGTACGTCGTGGTAAAAGCGGCGGAGGGAGTTCTCGTGAGATGGACTTCGAGAGTTTCCTAGACTTTGTCTTAGCTCTGGAGAACAAGGACACTCCCGAAGGCTTAACTTACCTCTTCCGATGTCTTGATCTCCAGGGAAGGGGTTTCTTGACTACTGCTGACGTTCACACACTTTTCAGGTAAACTTGTATGGTTTTCTAGCCATTTTCCCTTTCTTTTTCTCTGATGGCTAAATCAATTTCTCTTGCAAAAAACAACACACTAAAATGGAAGGAAAAGAAGGGTACTATCCATTAGTTTGAGATGTTACCTGATGCAATCTTCCTACATAAAGGAAATCTGCAGCTTTCCTCTTGCAGTTCTTAAGCGAATTCTGCAAGTCTCAAATTGGCAGATACATAACTCCTCAATACGAGAACCCAGATCATCAAACTTCTTCACTGCTTGCTAGATTTCAGTTTTTGAATGTTATTTCTTCCTAAGTTTGTCGGAAGTTAATTAAACACAATCAAGTTGCAAGTTGAAATGGATTTTCCTGATGAAACAGAGACGTACACCAAAAGTGGATCGAAGGAGGAAACTACGAGCTATGCATAGAGGACGTGAGGGATGAAATCTGGGACATGGTGAAGCCTGCAGACCCACTGAGGGTAACATTATCGGATCTTCTTGGCTGTAAGCAAGGTGGGACCGTGGCCAGCATGCTGATCGACGTGCGGGGCTTCTGGGCTCACGACAACCGAGAAAACCTCCTCCAAGAAGAGGAGGAACCAGAAGAAGAGTGACGGTAATGCATACGGAATGAGCAAATCGTAAGTAGGCTAACATATGTAGATAGATGTAAGCTTCTGGTTGTCAATTCTGTGGCTGTTTATTTATTGAAATGAAGTTAGGAGTGGTCCATGACAGCAACCTGTGTGTTTCTCCAATCTGACAAAGTATGTGTTCATTTGCATTTTAGTAGAGAAATGTAATGTAATATTTGGCGCCTATCAAATCCGCAATGATGACAAGGGCCTCGCCTGGGTTCACGCCTCGTGCCTAGGCCCTCAGGCTTGGCTCGTAACGCCTCTAATCACCTAAGGCAGGCTCTATCTGAAAGGCTCATGCATTTTTGCGTCTAAGCTCTTAGGCTATTGGGCACAAATGCCTGCTATATATATTTTTTTTCCCCAATGAAACTCGATTCAGATACTACAACAAGAATTCCCAATGAAACATTGTCCGTCAGGCTTGGCGATCCTCGTGTGCTGGCTTGGCTATGTTTCAACTAGTTCACAAAACTAAAATTGTCAAGCAAAAAGCTAAAATTTGGAACAATAAAACCTTTGGAAATATTTTCCGCTAATTAAAAGATGTCGAGGAGGCACTTGTGGAAATACAATCACACCATAACCAATTTCAAAATGATAGAGCGAAACTAAAAGAACACAATCTGATCCAAAAGAAAGAAAATATGCTCCTCTTGCATAAGACTTTTTGGCTCCAGAGAGCAAAATCAAAGCACTTGAAACTAGCAGATACCAACTCCTCATACTTCCATAGAGTAGCTTCTGGGAGAAGAAACCGGAAAATTATTAGATCCATTACTTCTGCAGAAGGAACTCAAATCATTGGGGATGACAATGTCAAAAACGAAATAAAAAAAGACTTCGAAAAGAGGTTTACCCAGGAACAAACATATTCTCCTAATCAACTACAAGAATATACCTCCATAATAACTCCAGCTATCTCAGAAGAAGATAATGAAATGCTAATCCAATAGCCCACAAATAGTGAAATAAAAATGGCAGTCTTCAATTTGGGCAGCAACAAATCCCCTGGCCCAGATGGGATGACTGCGGAATTCTATAAAAAATATTGGGACATTGTCGGGAAAGCAATCATCCGAGCCGTCAAAGCTTTCTTCCACACCGGAAAACTCCTTAGACAAGTAAATCACACATTCATCTCACTAGTCCCTAAAAACGAAAATCCAACTACAACGGCTCACTATAGACCAATCAGCTTATGCTCAACAATATACAAAATTATATCCAAGATAATCACTGAACGACTGAAATCCATTATGGGTAAACTCATTCATCCCCTTCAAGGGGCATTTGTATCTGACAGGGCAATCCAAGACAACATCCTCATAGCGCATGAAATTTTCCATTCCTTCCGATCCAGAAAGGGATCTAAGGGGTGGATTGCTATAAAACTAGATATGGAAAAAGCCTATGATAGAGTAGACTGGAATTTCACAAAACTGGTACTTCAAAAATTTGGCTTTCACCAGCACGTAGTAAACATGATCATGGAATGCGTAACTACAGTTTCCTTTTCTGTACTTGTCAACAATGGCCCTACAGATCCTTTTAAACCTTCAAGAGGAATACGCCAAGGAGATCCCCTTTCTCCCTTCCTCTTCCTCCTAGGAGCGGAAGTTCTGGCCTGGAAATTATCCATGGAAGCCAACATCAATAACAGCGGGGTGGGATTCAATTTCGGGCAATCCGATTTGCGAATCCCTTTCCTGGCTTTCGCAGATGACATCATCATGTTCAGTAAAGGAAACAACTCGGCGTGCGTAAAATTTAAGGAAATTATTGAAGACTATTGTAAGTATTCGGGACAAAAAGTTAATTACCATAAATCATCATTTCAAACCTCCCCAGGCATTATTAGAACAAGAATACGGGAGATAGAAGGAGTCTTATCCCTTTGAACATTGTATGGAAAAATACCTCGGGTGCCCAATTATAAATGGACGCGTTACAAAAGATACTTTTGGTGAAATAATTTGTAAATCAAAAGACCAACTAAGCAAATGGCGGGCCAATGCGCTGTCACAACAAGGGAGAGCAACTCTCATTGCTGCCAATTTGTCTTCAAAACCACTATATTCCATGCAAAGTTTCATGCTTCTCACATCTATGCATAAGCAACTAGATCAAATAAATAGAACCTTCTTCTGGAATAAAGATGCTCAACATAGTCCACTAATTGGATGGGATAAAATATGCAAATTAAAAGCAACCGGTGGATTAGGCATAAGCAAATCTAGAGAAATGAATGAAGCTCTCCAATTAAAACTGTTGTGGAAAATATTAGCCGAACCAGACAATTTCTGGGTCAAGATTATTCAACATAAATATCTCAAGAATGAACATATTCTGAATTACAGGAAAAAAAGGAAACTCTTCATGGCAGTGGACAAAACTCTGCACATTGATAACAAAATTCAAATCAGGGCTCATCTGGTCGGTGGGGAACGGAAAATCCATCAAATTCTGGAAAGATAACTGGGTAACCACATCATCTATTAATGACATAATGAACGACCATAAAGACGTAAATGAATCTGTTAGTGAGTATATTATGGGGGTGAAATGGTGGCAAGAAAAATTAGATTCAGCCCTACCAAAGAAGATTGTTGAGGAAATTACCAAAATCCCCCTCCCGATTAACGCGTTCGAAGACAGACTCTACTGGTGGCTCGATAAAAATGGGTGGTTCACAACATCTAGTGCATATAACCTAATTACAACGCCTATAAGTCCTACGACTAAAGACTATAAATGGCTTTGGAAATTAGATGTACCCCCAAAAATCAAAAACTTTCTTTGGAGAATAAAACAAAACGGACTACCAAGAGCCTCGCGTTTAGCCCTGAAGGGTGTGGTTGTACCTACAACGTGCACATTGTGCAACCATGGGCAAGAAGATGATATTCATCTTTTCCTGGAATGTCCGTATAATAACTTCCAACAGCAATTTCCCCAGAAAATATCACAAGCAATCAACACTATCACCTCACATGATAGGGATACCATTGGATCTAGCCTATCAAAGGAAAACAAACAGTACTTAGCTTTCCGATGGTGGACAATATGGTATACTAGAAACCAAATCATTTTTAAGAATTCTCATATCCCATCGGCCACAGGAATCAAGAAAACCATCTTAGAAAACATGGACAAATGGAAAATAGCAAATAAAATATACCCAAATAAAAATACTACCATAACTCATCATGAAAAAAAGAAGAGAGCCCAAATAAAAAAAGGGGAAAGAACCACTCCATGGAAAAAACCACCGTTAAATTGGTACAAGCTAAACTTTGACGGATCTTCTATTTCGAGTGTTAAGAGCTCTACGGGCTTTATCTGTCGAGACTGGAATGGGACACCAATCTACTTGGATGGGAAACCCATGGGTGGTCTTTCTCCTATCATGGCTGAAGCCATTGCCTTAAGACAAGGGATAGAGAAAGCCAAAGATTTAAAAATACCGAACTTAATCATTGAGGGTGACTCCAAGATAATCACTGATGCTCTTCAGACAAACAACAAGTGTCCATGGGAAATAGAGCTTGTACTGGCAGACATTAGGACCCTACTTATGGAGATTAAAAATGTCAAAATCTCTCATATTCTCCGCAATGGTAACCGAGTGGCGGATAAGGTTGCACACCTTTGCTACTCTACCAGGGGAACTAATCTGTATACTCACTCAGGTCTTCTTGACCTCATCCGACAGGATGCCTTCGGGTAGGGGTGCTGCCTCACCTGAATCATTACCTAATCAAAAAAAAAAAACAAGAATTCTAGTATATTACGCTCAGGATCCATTTATAATCTAACCTCTTCATATAAAGGAAAAGATAACATTTTCACATTTTAACAATGTAAACAAGCTTATTTTCCTAAATTAGTAAGGAAGCATGGATGTTATGTCTATGACCATCAACAACGGCTTCACCGATTTTTTTTTTAAAAAAAAACAAAATACATATTTTCTAAATTATTTTTGCTCAAATTTCAGCATTTTTTTCCGGTTTTTCCATTATGAAGATTAAAAATCATTTAGTTTTATATAATGTTACAGATTTAGGGAAATTTTTCTACTGCATTTCCATTTTCAAAAATAAGATGGAGAATCTGTTAGATAAAAAAACTGCTTAAAATTATCTAAAAACTCTAAAATCCTCAATTGGAGAAGTTGTTGGGGCTTCTATTGGAGTTTATATTATACTAGAATAAATCTCGTTTCATGCACGGGAATATGCTAACAATAAACATAATAAATTTAAATTATAAGGCGAGAATTAGAAAGATAACGATCAATAGATTTATCCAATAATTAATATTCATTTTTACTATTTACATTGACATTTTATTTATCATTGTTAATATATAATAAATATTTTTCTTAAAATTTTTATAATTATTTTTTTCTCCTGAAAAAATTCAAATTATTCTTTTTTCTTTGCTTAAAAAAAATCTTTTATCAAAATTTTAAATTTTTTAACAATTTAATTGTAACTTTTTTCTATTGATAGATATCCTTAATCTTTTAAAGTTTTCAATTAGGTTTTGTTTCCGTTTTTTTACAATCATTTTTTTATATGACTAATATTTTAGTTAAGAAAATTATTCCAATTGATTTAGGAACAAAACTTTACTATTAATAAAGCCAATAATATATTAATTATGATTTTTTTTGCCAATCTTGTGTTCCATAAATTTATTTTAATATTTTTTAAATTCTTTTCCGGGTATAAAGTATATAAATTTTAGAATATTCTTATTATCTAAATTAATATGAATTATATTAGGAAAAATTTGGTATGTGTCCATTTAGAGGTCAAATTTTAGCCCAATGTCCATTTTCTTATGGAAATTAGTTGAATGTCCCAAATTTTCAATTTTGCCACTGCTCTTATAATTTTGTTTCCCCTTCTTCTGCGTGCTCCATGTCCATGGAAATAGATGCATAAGTCTCAACTCCCCATTAACAACAAAACATACCAAGACCAGCACAACGCCCTCCTCATCGCCGCTCTACTCCGTTAGTCCGTCACCTCGCTCCTTAGCCTTCGCCTCGGTGCATTAGATCTCATCAATTCTCCATCGGAGAAGCCAAGCCTTTGCTTCGGCGCCATTGATGCAGCTCGATCCCAGAAATTGGGGCTCCCAAGCCAACTTCTAAATTGGCCCAAATTTCGATTTCTATCTCATTAGCCTGGGATTTCACCGTCGTTCCCCATCAATTTCGATTTCGATTTCTAAGCTTGGTTGCAAATGATTTCGATTTCTGAGCTTCTACTCGTATGCAAGCTCGATTTTGATTAAGTTGCTCGATCTACAGTCAATAATAAGAGGTGAATCAATCAAACTGAACCAATTCATGAAGATTGAAATCGGAAGACATTAAAGGGATGAAAGGAAAGAATGAATTTTGGGGGTTTAGTTTATAGGAGTGAGTGTCAGACACTCACAAGAGTCCCACTCCCACAACCCACATTATCTTTTAGACTTACCTATCACTACCACAACCCACATTATCTTTTAGACTTTTACCTATCACTAGTTGTTAAATATATACGGAGTACTTAATTAATTTCTCAACCCAAAGTACTTATCATGCCCATCAACCAAACCGATATCAACCTCCTTACCAGCAGAAATCCCGGACCTGTAGTAGATATCTAATAAGGTGTTGTGAACGAGGTTATGTCAATATTTAATGCTCACAGTACCGGTGCAGGACACATCATGATCACCATATACATCACCATCAAAGGCCCGAGAACAAGCGGGACAAGGCCTAAACACTGTGAACAACGGAACATCCAATCGGTAGCTAAGCACACTACGATAGGTCCTTTCATTCATAGTCTGCCCCTGCCCAGAAATAGGAACTGCACGTAACCAAACAGAGGAGTGAGCACCCTTTTGAGACTTCCATAATGCCACATGTCGCGGAGTCTAAGAGAAAACAGAGTCCGATTCAGCAGCAACCTTCGTGAAATATATATCTGCCAATTTCTTCATAAGTTTAGGGGCAGCGATTTCACTAAGGTCGCATAGAAGATCAGAATAGGTGGTCTCATTAAAAACACGCAAAGCATCATCAAAAGTAGGGTCAGCAACCATGATACCAGAAGGACGTAAGAGCTTAGCCTGCAACTCAGCAGACTGCAAATGAGACGCCAAAAGAGCATAATGTAGGACATCCTCGGCATCGTACACTTCGAGCCCACCAAAATGAAAAGGGAAGGTGGCAAGGCACTATCAATCTTCAAACCAAGACCCAGAAAGATGCAGTGATAATACGTTCCAAGCTAGAACAGAGTGCCACATTAAAGGAAAGCTGGGCTAGCCCAAAGACACTCGGGGACACAAATACGCGAAGCAAAGTAAAAGTTTAGAAATACCCGTACAAGTCCGAAGCAGAAGCAACTCGCATTGTAGGTCATCAATCCTCGCGACAAAATCCATAAGCTCTATGGTCCTAGTCACTCTCTTCGCCATAAGGTCGTTGTCGAAAACAGGGCATATGTTGACAGGCCCACCCAGAACTTTGACACCGCGCATCTAAGTACGACGCCTGCATACTCAGGGCAAAAGAGTCTCTGATCTTGCACACCAAAGAATGCAAGACAAAAAGTAGAGGGCCTAAAGGATCCCTCTGCTGAACTCTTCGACAAGACCATAAGCTATGCTCCCCATAATACAGCCGAGATGGACCAGAGTAACAAAACTCCACCCATCGGGATAGAACCAGACAGTGACGAAAAACTTCATGTAACATGGCCACATAATCAACTAAGTTGAAAGCATTTTGAAAGTCGGCCAACAATATAGAAAGACCCTCCTCACTACCACGAACCTCAACAAGCCAATTCAAGGCATGCAGAATAGCTTCTTCTCCACCGGATACCCCGACCTCAAACTAAAGACTAGCAGAATAACCAGACAAAGATGGACCAGCCAAATAAGCACCAACCTTAGACCATCTACAATGGTGGTGTGCAAATGTGCAAATGTGTATTTTTTTAGACACTTTTTTACTCCATTGGTTATTTTGGGTGTGTGCAAATGTACACATTTGAGCATGTAAGGTGCAAATTTGAGCACACCACCTCCCCTATGTGCAAAAACTTTTACAAAAAGCAAGACAATTTCATTGGTTGATTTTTTATGATTTTATTTTCCTTTTTGTTTTAAAATTAATTGTATTTGAATGATGTGTAAAAAATGCACATTTTACCAATGTAGCAAATTGTTAAAAAGTGATGTGTATTTTTACACATCTTGTGCAAATGTATACATTTTACCCAAAACCATTGTGGATGGTCTTAGAGACAAGATGTCTCCAAATGGTGCCAACAGCAATAGGGCATATACCACCACTTGGTTTAACAAGCGGCGTGAGCGAAGCACTAGCAATATACTCACCTAGAGCCTGTGGGCAGCGACCTTGAAGGAAAAGATTAACCACCCGAGTAATAGAGGAGATCAAATCATTTGAAATAGCAACATCAGCTCCACCCAAGCAATCAATAAGATGTTGAGCACGGAACTCATCCCTCTCACATGACGTGCCACGCGGGAAACTCCGAATCATATCCAAAACAACGACCAAAGAGGCAACGAGAGGAAGACGATCATCATCACTATTTTATTATTTAATATATATTATTTAATTATTATTTTTAACAATAATAATATTATAATTATTAACTATTATATTATATTTTTATTACAATTATTATTTTTAAAATTATTTTATTATTCAAAATATATTTTATTTTTATTTTTAACAATAATAATATTATAATTGTTATCTATTATATTATATTTTTATTACTATTATTTTTTTACCATTATTTTATTATTTAAAATATATTTTATTTTTAATTATATTATTATTATATTATATTTTGATTATTATTATTATTATTATTATTATTATTATTATTATAGAAATGATTTATTCCGACAACATACCAAACAATCGACCTCATGAATGGGTCATTTCGATTTTCTCATTCCATTCCGATTCCAGTAGTAATACCAAACATAATCTAAGAGTAGATTAACATCATGTATTTTTAGTTTATTATGTATTTTGGTGATTAGAAGATGATGAAGTTATATTAGAGAGAGTTTATTGTGGCATCTATTTTGGTGTTGGTTGACTGTATTAATGAATATGGTAAGATGCCCAACACAACTCTCTCCTCTAAAACTTGGTTGTTTCCCCATCAGAGTTTCCATTCTCTATGTGGTGGAAGGCCGCACCAACCCTTTGGAAACAAACGTTATCACAAACTTACTTTCAAACTTCGTAAAAAATCTTATGAGACAAACTGTATACCCAGCCGTTGGCTAGTTCAAAATAAGTTTTATGATTAGTATTGGTTACTAGAATGTTAGGGGGACGAAACGTCCTCTATTCTGGCAAGAAATAAGCCACATAAGGCAAGCAAACAAACTCGACATTTTCACATTAGCTGAAACTAAATCTATGGAACCTCCCTCCGATGCTCAGATTCGGGGTGCTGGTTTCCATAAATCTCTCTGTATTAAATCAAATGGCTATAGTGGAGGCATATGGGTTTTAACAAGGCAAAACAAAACTCTGGACAATGCATATGTAATAGAACAAAATGATAGATATATTATGCTCAGAATTACCATCAATAATTGTGAATTAGCCTTAATGTTTATCTATGCACAGCAAGGGAGAATGAAAAATCTGAATTTTGGGAACAAATCATAGTGCTTGTCCAAACACATAAGCTGCCGGTCATAATAATGGGAGATATGAACGACATTGAAAATGATACGGAAAAAATCGGGGGTAATTGTCCAACTCTTGCTAGATTTCGCCGATTAAAATATGTCAAAGATGAGCTTAACCTTCACACCATACCTTACACAGGATCCCCATTTACGTGGAGGAAAAATAACAATTCCAGTACTAACACGTACGAGAGACTAGATAGGGTTCTGGTCCACCAAGACATTGCAATTAAATTTAAAAATCTCAAAGTTCAACACCATTCGTTTTCAAGTTCTGATCATTGTCCTATAACGATGCAATTAGGCGATCTAGAGATGAGAAAAGGTTCACCTTTTCGATTTGAAATGGCATGGACTACCAATCCACACTATGAAAAAATAGTCAAGAGAGTTTGGCAAAATAAATTATCCGGGTCCTTTGGTTATAAGTTAGTACAAAAACAAAGACTTCTTAAAAAGAACACTAAAGAATGGTGCAAAAACCATTCGAATAATATTTTCAAACAACTTCTAAAGGTGGATAAAGATATTATGGATCTCCAAATAAATCTACCTTGGGGAACCATCACAGCTCGTGATAAAGAAAAACTCGAAAGATTGGAAAATAAAAGAAAACAAATCCTAGATTATAACTACAATTTCTGGAAACAAAGAGCTAAGATCAAACATTTGCAATTAACAGATCGAAACACAAAATACTATCAAACAACAGTTAAAATAAAAAACTTTAGGAAATCCACTTCCTCTTTTGAAACAAAAGATGGTGTTATCTTAAATGACCCACACGAAATAGCAGAGAAAATCACAAACGAGATGGCAGAACGATTCATCACAACCCAACAAAATGTCATCTCTCAAGAAAAAATTAGAAATATATATTCACAAGTTACACAACAGGAAAACTTAAACCTAATCAAACCTCCTACAGATGCTGAAATAAAAATCACACTTGAAAGTATGGTTGAGGACAGGACACCTGACCCTGATGGTTTCCCACCTGAATTCTACACTAAATATTGGCACATAGTAGGCCCTTCTCTTTGTAAGGCAATTAAAGCTTTTTTTCACTCTGGAAATCTACTCTCGGAAATCAACCAAACTTTTATTGCCGTAATCCCTAAAATGGATAACCCTACGAATATTAATCACTATAGACCTATTAGTCTGTGTAACACAATATATAAGATAATCACAAAAATGTTAGCAAATAGACTTAAACCAATTCTTCCTAACATCATTAACCCTTTTCAAGGGGCTTTTATTGATGGGAGATCAATCCAAGACAACACTTTAATCGCTCATGAAGTTTTTCACAGTTTTCATAAGAAAAGAGGCAAAAAAGGCTGGATGGCTTTAAAATTAGATATGGAAAAAGCCTACGATAAGATTAATTGGAATTATATAGAAGCAGTGCTTGTTAAGTTTGGATTCCATCCCAAATGGATAGATTGGGTAATGAAATGTATTACTACCACAACCTTCTTGGTTCTAGTAAATAACTGTCCGGGTAAGCAATTCAAACCACACAGAGGTATAAGACAAGGGGATCCACTTGCACCCTACATATTTGTTATTGTCATGGAAAATTTAGCAAGAGAATTACATGAAGAAGCCCTCATGGAGGACCCCTTGATTGGAATTAAATTAACAAAAAATGGAACTCCGATCCCTTTCCTCACATTTGCAGATGACACAATTATTTTTGCTAATGCTTCACATAAGAGTCTTCATACTATTCAAAATATGATAAATAACTACTCAAATTTGTCTGGACTAGTGATAAACTATAACAAAAGCTCACTTCAGGTTTCCGCGAATGTTAATATGACACTTGCAAGATCTCTAGCTCAACAAATGTGAATTCCAATATCAAAAACGCTTGAAAAATACCTAGGTATTCCTCTTGTTAGTGGAAGAGTGAAAAATTGTGTCTTTGAAGATGCCATCGACAACCTTAAAAAACAATTATCTAAATGGAAGGCTTCCACACTTTCCCAGGCAGGGAGAGCTGTCCTTATTCAAGCTAATCTCAGCTCCAAGACAAACTACCTAATGCAAAATTTCTTATTACCAAAAGTAATTCTCAATCGAATCGATCAAGTCAATAAACAATTTTTCTGGAATAAAATACAGTCACAACGATATACCCCCTTGATTAGCTGGGAGAATATATGTAAGCCAAAAAGTCAAGGGGGTCTTGGATTTAAAACTGCCGAAGAAATGAACATAAGCTTGCAGATGAAGTTACTTTGGAAATTATATACGGATCAAAATAATATTTGGGTTAGAGTTATAAAAGAAAAATATCTCCAAATTGATACAATTAGACAAAGATCAAACCAAAACACTTCCTGGCAATTTGGAAGATTGTTACAACTACGAGATCAGTTCCACCATGGCCTCCTTTGGGTCATTGGAAATGGGGAATCTATCAATGTTTGGGATGACCCTTGGATCCCTGATCAAGTTCTAATTAACCACCAAAATCACCACGACCCCAAAATGAAAGTAGCACAACTAATCACTCCATAAAAACAATGGAATTTAACAATTTTAAATCAACTATTCCCACAACAAATAATTCAAAAAATATTATAAATTCAAATTCCAGATTGGGATACTGTGGATAAATTAATTTGGAAACCAAACCCCAATGGAAATTTTACAACCAAATCCACGACCAAAATAACAAACCCAAGACAACAAGGTGAAATTGACTATAAATGGATTTGGAAATTAAAAATACCACTTAGATTAAAGAATTTGGTTTGGAAGATAGCAATTGATGGTTTATCAACAAAGACTAGGCTAAACAGGTATATTAATAGAGTCCCATCTCAGTGTTGCCTCTGTGACTCCGAAGATGAGGATGCCCATCATCTTTTTATGAAATGTCGAATCACTCAGTCAGTAATCTTGGGTTATGAACAATTAACAGGTAAATCCTTCCTTAGCTTAAGAGGAAGAAACCTATCAATAAAAGATATTATGATGATTAGACACGAAAACTCACATTTTGAAGATCTTTGTTTCATTTGGCAAACAATATGGGAAACTAGAAATGGAATCATCTTTAACAACAAAAACTTGTAGGATACAACATCTATGGTTCAAAAGACTATATGCAATATTACAAATTGGAATTTGACAAATGTAAATACGGAAAAAACCAAGTCCAAAAACAAAAGATTAAAAGCTAAATGGAACAAACCACAAGGAGCTATCCTCAAAATTAATGTAGATGGCTCGGTTAATTCCATTGGCGGGTGCCATGTGGGGGGAGTCATCAAAGACTCCGACGGTCAGGTTATTGATATTTTTCATCAGGAGACAAGGCAAGGCTCAGTTCTCCAAATAGAAGCTTCTGCAATTTGTGTTGGAATGCAGCAAGCTATTTCCAGAGGATTTCTAAAAGTCATCATTGAAGGGGACAACTTGGAAGTTATAAAAGCGATGATGTACATATTTATATCTCCTTTTATTGCATGATTTGACTTTGTATTTCATTCAATCTCCAAAGAAAAGGGTTCAAAAAAAATATAAACTTGTGTAAGAATGGGCTAAAATGCAAGAAATAGGGTCTGCACAAGTTTTGAGCTAACCATGCAGGAATTCGAGCGAAATCGGAGTCAAAACGGAGAAGCCAAGTGAAGCTGAGCAGAGGTAGATATCGACCCCTGACATAGATATCAACCTCTGGTGTAGATATCGACCTTCAACATAGATATCTACCTCAACATAGACATCAAGTGAAGTTGAGAAGAGGTAGATATCGACCTTAGACCCAGATATCGACCCCCGGTGTCGATATCGACCCCCATATCGACCTCAACATAGAAATCGACCAGAGCTGAACAAGTCGAGCAGGAACAGAGACCTCGATATCGACCTCTGGTGTCGATATCGACCCCTTATCTCGACAGAATATAGACTCGATTTCGAATGCGGATTGGAACTATATCTTCAAGGAGGCACGGGATTATCTCATACTTTCAAGAAAGATGGAATCTGATGTTTTATTTATCTTTTACCTTTAAGTTATTTAAGTTTTATCAAAATAAAAGACCTATCCTAATTGTTTGGATAGAGTTCATAGTTTAGATAGGAGTTACGATCCTTGGATAGCGAGGATTAGTAGCCTATAAATAAAGCCCTAGGGGGCTGGCATTCAATCATCTATCTTTCATCCAATCCAAGAGACAAACAATCAATCAAGACAATAGAGTTAGAGTTAGAGAGAAGTTTTAGGGTTCGACGTTTGTGAAAGTTGACGTTGAGTTGTAAAGCTTCGGAGTTTATTTTAATGCAAGTTTCTTTCTTTCAAACAATGATGAATTCCATGATGAGAAGCGAGTAGTTCCCCAAAGCTCTTAGGGTCGGGGTGAGCCCGACGTTAGCCATGCGCGCTTGAGGTAAGTATTTGATGTCGATATCGTTGTGTCTATCTCTCCTCCTACGATTTTATGTTTAGTCCTAATCGAAAGAAAAGGGATTCATGCTAACAACTTGAGTTATAAACATAAAATTGGTAGAGACAATTAGGTTTATTTGCAAGAGTAATCCTAAGAGTTGGTGTACGGCGAAAGCTTGTCCCTCGGGTGAAATAGCGCAATTGTCCGTCTTATTTATCTTATCGCATGCATTGGTTAACGTTGTGGTAAACCCTAATCCTAGGAGTTTCTTTTTTACATATTTTATACACCAAAACCCACTGTTATTTCCGTTCATTGCTTCTCTCTCCATTCTCAATTCTTCGGCCTTTCTTTGCTGACAAAACAACTAACTCACTGCAGGAAAGCATCGATATCGACAACAGAGGTCGATATCGACCAAACTGATAGATCGACAGTTTTCTGAGTCGATCTCGAGACTCCTGGGAAACTTCTGCAAGCATCGATATCGACCCTCTTGTGTCGAAATCGACCCCTCTGTATCGACTGGCAGTCTTCTGAGCCAGTCGATTTCGTGAACTGACATCGATATCGACCCCCACCAGTCGATATCGACCACTTGTTTTTGTCTCTGCAGGTCTTCTGTTATAAAGAACATCGACAGTCGAGGTCGACATCGAGGCCCAAGGTCGAAATCGAGGCTTCTGGTCGACGCAGACGTGAAATTTCCAACGCTACTAGGATGTCGCTGACACGCCTCCTCGTGGATCGATCCTGACTACTCTTCCACTACAACGGGAGGAAGTCTTGTAATTATTTGCTTAGGCCAGGAGTTGGATTACATTAATTACATCTTTATTATCTGTAATTACTTGACATATCAAGCCTCCTGCAACAACAAATTGGCACCGTTGCCGGGGAGGCAATCAATCGCGCCCTAGTAGTCTATCTCACGTCTCTACCTAGTTTGGTTTTGCAGGTGTATGCGACGCGCTGATCGCCCACCTGAATTTGAAGGAGTAGACGACCCTGAACGCTACTTCCATCTAAGGGCCCAAGCTCAAAGAATCATGGCGGAAAACGCGAACCAAGCATAACTTATCGAACAACTAAGGAAGCAGGTTGAGGACTTAACGACTAGAGAGGCGGCACTTAAGGAGCGTGCGGATAGGGAAGAGGAAGGCCGGAGGCAAATAGAAGCCCAAATCAATGCCCTCCCTAGGAATGCCAAGCAATATATGCACCCCGCTCTCACAGTACCTGAATCGGCAATTCTTATCCCTGCCTCTAATTTTGAAATAAAACCTAACTTCCTTACTGAGATTAGAAGGCACCAATATGAAGGAAAACCTAACGAATGCCCTATGGCACATATTTCTACCTTCTTAGACCTTTGTGATACTATTGCTGATGGACGAAGTCTTGAATATGTCCAACTAAAAGCCTTTCGATGGTCTCTTACAGGGAAAGCATTGCAGTGGTTGGAAAGCTTAACCCCAAGATCGCTCCGCACCTGGAATGAAGTCAAGGACGCATTCCTCAACAAGTTCTTTCCTCCTTCTAAGACGGTGTTGATCCGACAGAAAATCACGGCTTTCAAACAAAAGCCTGGTGAGGCTCTGGCGACTGTTTGGGAAAGGTTTAAGGACCTACTACGATCATGCCCGACGCATGGCCAACCACCGTACGTAATTCAGGAGATCATATACAATGCTCTTGACGCTGCAACTAAAGAGAGGATCAACACCTACACCTCCTATGGCTACTTTGAACTCGCTCCACAAGAGGCTTGGGAGACCATAAAGAGGTTGGTGGAGTTCGACAATACATATGGGACTCCTGAGGCTTCCGACGCACCATCATCGTCGAGGCCTGCCCCATCTATGCCCTTATATGAACCCTCCAATGTAATCGATCCGGATGTGAAGGACCAATTTCATAGGGATCAACTTCGAAAGCTCCAAAAGCAAGTAAGGTTACTTTCAGCGAACCAAGATTGCATTGAATGCGGATCGCAGCGGCACACCACCATCGAGTGCCCACACGCCGAACAAGTACATCTAGCAGAGACTCACCTAGAGGCGCGCTACATGAGGGGCCCCAATCACCAATATTGGGGAGACCAAAGGTTCCATCAACCACAAAGGATCCAGGTTAACCCTAGGGACCCTCCGCCTTATAGAGCTCCTGGGCACCCGGAGAGAGACCAAAAGAAGGACGATCTTCAACTAGTACTGGATGAAATCAGGCAGAATCAGGATAAGAATGATCAATCCAACAATGCCATCCATTCTCAACTCAATCACCTTACCACAAGGATTGGGGAGATGGATATATGGAAAAAGAACGTAGAAACCCAACTGGGTCAATTGGCGGCACAAATCCCTAGACCGTCTGGAACACTCCTTGGGCAACCCACTACAAATCCTAAGGGACAATCCGGGACATGCCATGTCGCAGCCATGCAATTAAGGAGTGGCAACAAAGTACAAAAGCCACGAACAGAATCGGAGAAAGCAGCAGATCCAGTCGACATCGACAGACCAGTTGATGTCGAGGATGAGGTCGATATCGACCCCCATGTCGACCCACAGGTCGATATCGAGGCCACTGCAGAGCCATCAGAGCCACAACAGAGGTCGAAATCGACCATCCCAGTCGATATCGACCATAACCCCATCGATGTCCAACAGGCTCCTCCGACCACCATTTTGGCTCCTTCACCAAAGAAGACGTTGTCATTCCCTTCCAAAGCATTTGAGGATCCCACCAAAGGTAAGTTTAGGCGCTTCGTAAAGATACTTCAAGGACTCAATGTTACCATCCCTCTTACAGAAGCCCTAAGCGAGATGCCCGCCTATGTGCGATTCCTCAAAGACATCCTGAGCAAGAAGAGATCCATGGCAAAGATCGCGGAGGAGTGCTCAAAGATGGATTTCCCTGAGAAAAAGAGTGATCCAGGGAAGTTTGCAATGACCGTGGGACTTGGCCAACATCGTTACAAAGCCCTATGTGACCTAGGGGCAAGTGTAAGTCTCATGCCTCTTTCTATTTGGCAAAAGGTGAACATTGGCGCACTTGAACCTGTGGACATAAAACTCTATATGGCTGATAACTCATTCGTCATACCCACAGGTATAGTTGATGACGTTCCGGTAAAGGTAGGTAAGTTCTTTGTGCCTACTGATTTCATTGTATTGGAGATGCCTGAAGATCCTGTAGTGCCTATTATACTTGGTAGGCCTTTCTTAGCTACTGTAGATGCCAATATCAATGTACGTCGAGGGTTACTAACCTTTACTATAGGAAACGAAGTAATAGAATTCTCTTTCAACCCGACCATGAGCGAAACAAAGCACCTAGAGCAAGTAGTCCTCTCGCTGGCTAAGGAGAAGCTTAGAAAAATTTTGTTGGCGAGGACGGAAACAGCAAGCAGGGTCGACATCGACTGGAACCAGTCGATATCGACTAAAAACATCGAAATCGACCCCCCTTGGTCGAAATCGAGTATGCTAGATCATTGCCAGGAGCTTAAGTATGGGATCACAGAGGTCGATATCGACCCCCACATGTCGACATCGACCACAACACTCGAAATTGACTCACCTTGGTCGACATCGACCACCCCTCAGCCCGAAGATTTCTGTTTCGGGCCCAAACAGGTAAGCCCAAGTATGACTCATAACCCTCCTCCGTCCATTATTGATAAATCAATTAAGCCGATTATTGATAATTCTACTAAAGAGAGGGTCAAAGCTCCATGGTTTGCCTATATTGCTAAAGTTAGGTCAAGAAAGAGAAGGAAAGCGCCCAAAGAAGAACCTAACATCAAAGAAGCCTTGGTCGCTGAACTTCGCTACTACCAAAAGGACCTAGATGATCCAGGATAAGGCTCACGCTCGAAGGGTCCCTACATAAAAGGCTCGTGAAGAATTGAAGGAGAAGTCGGCCTAGCGACTCAAAACTCTAGAGCTTGTACATAAAACCTTTAAATTTTGCATAGATGGTTTTTAGGATTTAATTTTTGGCTTTTTGAACTTTTAAAACTGAGATAATTCGTGCTTTATCTATATTCCTAATCAAGATTTCAGGTTATCAAGCAAAAGGAACGACGAAGAAGAAAAGAAGCTTCTGAAGAGGCAGTCGAAATTGACCAGGCCAGTCGAAATCGACCCCCATAGGGTCAAGCCACCTCCTGGAGTCGACATCGAGGACTCAGGAGCGAAAAAGAGAGGTCGATATCGACCCTAATACTCGATATCGACCCCAATCAGGCAGCCCTCGTCTTCATTTTCTTCCTCGCCTTCGACAGATGCAGTCGACATCGACCACTGACCTAGATATCGACTTCTGGCATCGACTCAACTTTAAATCGACCTGAATCCGCAGGTTCCACTGTGAGTTTCTCTCTACCCTTGTTCTTCTTTTTAATACAGTGAGGACACTATATATTTTAAGTATGGGGTGGGGGAAAGACATGTCTTATGGTCATAACTTGGTTTCTTCTTCGCATTGCATTCATGTTTAAATTTTTGTTCTTAGTTTTACTTTTATAAAATGTCATAAAAATCCAAAAAAATAGAAAAATGTCAAAAATGCAAAAAAATGCATGTTTATTTTAAGTTTGCTTTTTTACCCTACTTAGATGTCCTATGATGAAAACTCAATAGCTGACTTGATCATGTAAATCCTATGGCATATTTGGATGGTTTAGCCTAAGTCTTTAAAATTTTTATGTAGATTGTAAACTTGTGATGAAATTGAGCACATATGATCCTAGGCTAAAAAGCAAATCCAACAAAAATTGTCCTTGTGAGAATTTTGACCTATAGGGAGAACATCAAAAATCCCTCCGCTTTCTTGAGTGAATTTACTCTTCCTATGCATCTCTAAATGTTGTGATAGTTATTCAAAACCAATGCATATATATGATTATGTTTACGAGAATTAAATGATGGAGGCATCTTTTAAGCCATTTTTTATCATCTCTTTACCTACCCTGCATTATCCTTGCTTGAAGCCAGAACATTAGCCTGAGCCTGAAATTGCAAACTCCACAAAATTATCCCTAGCCGAATTGAGCCTGACCCCCATTTGAGAATTGAGACTTAGATTGGTTGGACTAATGCCTTGTGGAAAAAAAAAGAGCATAATGTCCAGTTTTGAGCAAGGAAATTATAGGGTGGTGCATATTTACATTTTGTCATATTTTGAAAAAGGATTTATGGCTCAACATATAAATGCACATATTTACTTATTATTTTCGAAAAAAAATGAAGATATCTATATATGGTGCATGAGCCAAAATCCTTGAGTCTTAATTCATACAAGTGTTATATTTTTAGAGGTATATTAGAACTTGGAAGAAGGGTTGATGGAATGCATCTCTAGAGCTTACATTGAAGAGTTATGGTTTGGGTATTGCAAGTGTTGAGATTTAGGAGTCTTGATTCCCGAATTAAAAAAGCACCACATAGCCAAATAATTCCATACCCTTTTATTTCATACCAAGCCCCATTACAACCCCGCCGAATGGAGTCTTCTTTGAAGTCTTCCATTGAGCGAAAGTCCTCCTGATGATTCTTATTGCATTTTCATAATTGGTTGCGAAGTGGATTTTTTATAAATTGCAATATTTATGAGATTGTATATGGAATTGAGTTGAGAGTTGTTTGTTGCAGGAGGCTTGATATGTCAGGTAATTACAAATATAAAGATATAAATAAATGTAAACCAACTCTTGGCCTCAGCAAATAATTACAAGACTTCCTCCCGTTGTAGTGGAAGGGTAGTCAGGATCGATCCACGAGGAGGCGTGTCAGCGGGATCCTAGTAGCGTTGGAAATTTCACGTATGCGTCGACCAGAAGCCTCGATTTCGACCTTGGGCCTCGATGTCGACCTCGGTTGTCGATGTTCTCTGCAACAGAAGACCTGCAGAGACAAAAAAACGGTAGTCGATATCGACTGGTGGGGGTCGATATCGATCTTAGTCCACGAAATCGACTGGCTCAAAAGTCTGCCAGTCGATGCAGAGGGGTCGATTTCGACACAAGGGGGTCGATATCGATGCTTGCAGAAGTTTCCCAGCAGTCTCGAGATCGACTCAGAAAACTGTCGATCTATCAGTTTTGGTCGATATCGACCTCTCTGTCGATATCGATGCTTTCCTGCAGTGAGTTAGTTGTTTTGTCGGCAAAGAAAGGCCGAAGAATTGAGAATGGAGAGAGAAGCAATGAACAGAAATAAAACAGTGGGTTTTGTGGTGTATAAAATATGTAAAAAGCAACTCCTAGGATTAGGGTTTACCACAACGTTAACCAATGCATGCGATAAGATAAATAAGATGGACAATTGCGCTATTTCACCCGAGGGACAACCTTTCGTCGTACACCAACTCTTAGGATTACTCTTGCAAATAAACCTAATTGTCTCTACCAATTTTATGTTTATAACTCAAGTTGTTAGCATGAATTCATTTTCTTTCGATTAGGACTAAACATAGAATCGTAGGAGGAGAGATAGACACAACAATATCGACATCAAATACTTACCTCAAGCGCGCATGGCTAACGTCGGGCTCACCCGGACCCTAAGAGCTTTGGGGAACTACTCGCTTCTCATCATGGGATTCATCATTGATTGAAAGGAAGAAACTTGCATTTAAAATAAACTCCGAAGCTTTACAACTCAACGTCAACTTTCGCAAACGTCAAACCCTAAAACTTCTCTCTAACTCTAACTCTAACTCTATTGTTTGTCTCTTGGATTCGTTCTAGGATTATTGGATGATTGAAAGGATGATTGAATGCCAGCCCCCTAGGGCTTTATTTATAGGCTACTAATCCTCGCTATCCAAGGATTGTAACTCCTATCTAAACTATGAACTCTATCCGAACAATTAGGATAGGTCTTTTATTTTTATAAAACTTAAATAACTTAATAAAGCTTATAAGTAAAACCTCCAGCTGCTATCCATCTTGAAAGTATGAGATAAATCCGTGCCTCCTTGAAGATATAGTTCCAATCCGCATTCGAAATCGAGTCTATCTTCTGTCGAGATAAGGGGTCGATATCGACACCAGAGGTCGATATCGAGGTCTCTGTTCCTGCTCGACTTGTTCAGCTCTGGTCGATTTCTATGACGATGGTCGATATGGGGGTCGTTATCGACACCAGAGGTCGATATCTATGTTAGGGGTCGATATCTACCTCTGCTCAGCTTCCCTTGGCTTCTTCGTTTTGACTCCGATTTCGCTCGAATTCCTGCATGATCAGCTCAAAACTTGTGCAGACCCTATTTCTTGCACTTTAGCCCATTCTTACACAAGTTTATATTCTTTTTTGGAAATCGAATGAAATACGAAGTCAAATAATGCAATAAAAGAAGGTGCAAATATGTACATCAAAACACCCCATACTTAGACTTGCTTGTCCTCAAGCAATAACCAAGCAATAACCAACACCTACACCACACCCTTCAAGTGTTCGCCATTGTCAAAAGCAACATCATAAGAGGTAGCAAAGCAAAGCAAGTGAATTTTAACGTCATAGCACATATTTTGGCGATCCATAGGCATATGCAATTTTGATCCAACTTCACAGGGATAATGTGTTTGCACTCAACTCTCATGTGTTTAGGCTATGAAGATTAACTCTCAACTCAATTCCATATACAATCTCATAAACATTGCAATTTATAATAATCCATTTCGCAACCAATTATGAAAATGCAATAAGAATCATCAGGAGGGCTTTCGCTCAATGGAAGACTTTAAAGAAGACTCCATTCGACGGGGTTGTAATGGGGCTTGGTATGAAATAAAAGGTATGAAATTATTTGGCTATGTGGTGCTTTTTTAATTCGGGAATCAAGACTCCTAAATCTCAACACTTGCAATACCCAAACCATAACTCTTCAATGTAAGCTCAAAAGGTGCATTTTATCAACCCTTCTTCCAAGTTCTAATATACCTCTAAAAAATATAACACTTGTATGAATAAAAGACTTAAGGATTTTGGCTCATGCACTATATATAGATATCTTTATTTTTTTTATTTTTTTTTTCTTTTCGAAAATAATTAGTAAATATGTGCATTTATATGGTGAGCCAAAGGATCCTTTTACAAAATATGACAAAATGTAAATATGCACCACCCTATAATTTCCTTGCTCAAAATTGGACATTATGCTCTTTTCTTTTCACAAGGCATTAGTCCAACCAATCTAAGTCTCAATTCCCAAATGGGGTCAGGCTCAATTTGGCTAGGGATAATTTTGTGGAGTTTGCAATTTCAGGCTCAGGCTAATGTTCTGGCTTCAAGCAGGGATAATTCAGGGTAGGTAAAGAGAGGATAAAAATGGCTTAAAAGATGCCTCCATAATTTAATTCTCGTAAACATAAACATATATATGCATTGGTTTTGAATAACTATCACAACATTTAGAGATGCATAGGAAGAGTAAATTCACTCAAGAAAGCGGAGGGATTTTTGATGTTCTCCCTATAGGTCAAAATTCTCACAAGGAAAATTTTTGTTGGATTTGCTTTTTAGCCTAGGATCATATGTGGTCAATTTCATCACAAGTTCACAATCTACATAAAAATTTTAAGGACTTAGGCTAAACCATCCAAATATGCCATAGGATTTACATGATCAAGTCAGCTATTGAGTTTTTATCATAGGACATCTAAGTAGTGTAAAAAAAAACAAACTTAAAAAATAAACATGCATTTTTTGTTTTGTATTTTTGACATTTTTCTATTTTTTGTATTTTTTTGACATTTTATAAAAGTAAAACTAAGAACAAAAATTTAAACATGAATGCAATGCGAAGAAGAAACCAAGTTATGACCATAAGACATGTCTTTCCCCCACCCCAAACTTAAAATATAGTGTCCTCACTGTATTAAAAAGAAGAACAAGGGTAGAGAAAAACTCACAGCGCAACCTGCAGATTCAGGTCGATTTCAGGTTAGGTCGATGCCAGAAGTCGATATCTAGGTCAGTGGTCGATGTCGACTGCATCTGTCGAAGTCGAGGAAGAAGATGAAGACAAGGGCTGCCAGGTTGGGGTCGATATCGAGTATTAGGGTCGATATCGACTGGCCTGGTCGATTTTGACTGCCTCTGCAGAAGCTTCTTTTCTTCTTCGTCGTTCCTTTTGCTTGATAACCTGAAATCTTTGTTAGAAATATAGATAAAGCACGAATTATCTCAGTTTTAAAAGTTCAAAAAGCCAAAAGTCCAAATCCTAAAAACTATCTAATGCGAAAAAATTTAAAGGTTTTATGTACAAGCTCTAGAGTTTTGAGTCGCTAGGCCGACTTCTCCGCCAATTCTTCACGAGCCTTTTATGTAGGGACCCTTCGAGCTTGAGCCTTCTCCTGGATCATCTAGGTCCTCTTGGTAGTAGCTAAGTTCGGCGACCAAGGCTTCTTTGATGTTAGGTTCTTCTTTGGGCGCTTATCTTCTCTTTCTTGACCTAACTTTAGCAATATATGCAAACCATGGAGCTTTGACCCTCTTATTAGTAGATTTATCAATAATCGACTTAATTGATTTATCAATAATGGACGGAGGAGGGTTACGAGTCATACCTGGGCTTACCTGTTTGGGCCCGAAACAGAAATCTTCGGGCTGAGGGGTGGTCGATGTCGACCAAGGTGGGTCGATTTCGAGAGCTTTGGTCGATGTCGACATGTGGGGGTCGATATCGACCTCTGTGACCCCATACTTAAGCTCCTGGCAGCAATATGGCATACTCGATTTCGACCAAGGGGGGTCGATTTCGATGTTTTTAGTCGATATCGACTGGTTCCAGTCGATGTCGACCCTGCTTGCTGTTTTCGTCCTCGCCAACAAAATTTTTCTAAGCTTCTCCTTAGCCGGCGAGAGGACTACTTGCTCCAGGTGCTTTGTTTCGCTCATGGTCGGGTTGAAAGAGAATTCTATCACTTCGTTCCCTATAGTAAAGGTTAGTAACCCTCGACGTACATTGATATTGACATCTGCAGTAGCTAAGAAAGGCCTACCAAGTATAATAGGCACTACAAGATCTTCAGGCATCTCCAATACAATGAAATCAGTATGCACAAAGAACTTACCTACCTTTACCGGAACGTCATCAACTATACCTGTGGGTCTGATGAATGAGTTGTCAGCCATATAAAGTTTCATGTCCACAGGTTCAAGTGCGCTAATGTTCACCTTTTGCCAAATAGAGAGAGGCATGAGACTTACACTTGCCCCTAGGTCACATAGGGCTTTATAGCGATGTTGGCCAAGTCCCACGGTGATTGCAAACTTCCCTGGATCACTCTTCTTCTCAGGGAAGTCCATCTTTGAGCACTCCTCTGCGATCTCTGCCATGGATCTCTTCTTGCTCAGGATGTCTTTGAGGAATCGCACATAGGCGGGCATCTCGCTTAGGGCTTCTGTAAGAGGGATGGTAACATTAAGTCCTTGAAGTATCTTTACGAAGAGCATAAACTTACCTTTGGTGGGATCATCCAATGCTTTGGAAGGGAACGGCAACGTCTTCTTTGGTGGAGGGGCCAAAACGGTGGTCGGAGGAGCCTGCTGGACATCGATGTCGATAGGGCTTTGGTCGATATCGACTGGGATGGTCGATTTCGACGTCTGTTGTGGCTCTGATGGCTCTACAGTGGCCTCGATATCGACATGTGGGTCGACATGGGGGTCGATATCGACCTCATCCTCGACATCGACTGGTCTGTCGATGTCGACTGGATCTGCTGCTTTCTCCGATTCCGTTCGTGGATTTTGTACTTTGGTGCCACTCCTTAATTGTATGGCTGCGATATGGCCCGTCCCGGATTGTCCCTTAGGATTTTTGGTGGGTTGCCCAGGGAGTGTTCCGGACGGTCTAGAGATTTGTGCCGCCAATTGACCCAGTTGGGTCTCTACGTTCTTCTTCCAAATATCAATCTCCCCAATCCTTGTGGTAAGGTGATTGAGTTGAGAATGGATGGCATTGTTGGCTTGATCATTCTTAGCCTGATTCCGCCTGATTTCATCCAGTACTAGTTGAAGATCATCCTTCTTTTGGTCTCTCTCCGGGTGCCCAGGAGCTCTATAAGGCGGAGGGTCCCTAGGGTTAACCTGGTTCCTTTGTGGTTGATGGAACCTTTGGTCTCCTCAATATTGGTGATTGGGACCCCTCATGTAGCGCGCCTCTTGGTGAGTCTCCGCTAGGTGTACTTGTTCAGCATGGGGGCACTCGATGGTGGTGTGCCGCTGCGATCCGCATTCAATGCAATCTTGGTTCGTTGAAAGGAACCTTACTTGCTTTTGGAGCTTTCGAAGTTGATCCCTATGAAATTGCTCCTTTACATCCAGATCGATTACATTGGAGGGTTCATATAAGGGCATAGATGGGGCAGGCCTCGATGATGATGATGTGTCAGAAGCCTCAGGAGTCCCATATGTGTTATCGAACTCCACCAACCTCTCTATGGTCTCCCAAGCCTCTTGTGGGGCGAGTTCAAGGTAGCCATAGGCGGTATAGGTGTTGATCCTCTCCTTTGTTGCAGCGTCAAGAGCATTGTATATGATCTCCTGAATTACATATGGTGGTTGGCCATGCGTCGGGCATGATCGTAAGAGGTCCTTAAACCTTTCCCAAACAGTCGCCAGGGCCTCACCATGTTTTTGTTTGAAAGCCGTGATTTTCTGTCGGATCATCGCCGTCTTAGAAGGAGGAAAGAACTTGTTGAGAAACGCGTCCTTGACTTCATTCCAGGTGCGGAGCGATCTTGGAGCTAAGCTTTCCAACCACCGCAATACTTTCCCTGTAAGAGACCATCGAAAGGCTTTTAGTTGGACATATTCAAGACTTCGTCCATCAGCATTATTGCATTATTTGACTTCGTATTTCATTCAATCTCCAAAGAAAAGGGTTCAAAAGAATATAAACTTGTGTAAGAATGGGCTAAAATGCAAGAAATAGGGTCTGCACAAGTTTTGAGCTAACCATGCTGGAATTCGAGCGAAATCGGAGTCAAAACGGAGAAGCTAAGTGAAGCTGAGCAGAGGTAGATATCGACCCCTGACATAGATATCGACCTCTGGTGTAGATATCGACCTTCAACATAGATATCGACCTCAACATAGACATCAAGTGAAGCTGAGAAGAGGTAGATATCGACCTTAGACCCAGATATCGACCCCTAGTGTCGATATCAACCTCAACATAGAAATCGACTAGAGCTGAACAAGTCGAGCAGGAACAGAGACCTCGATATCGACCTCTGGTGTCGATATCGACCCCTTATCTCGACAGAAGATAGACTCGATTTCGAATGCGGATTGGAACTATATCTTTAAGGAGGCACGAGATTATCTCATACTTTCAAGATAGATGGCAGCTGATGTTTTATTTATCTTTTACCTTTAAGTTATTTAAGTTTTATCAAAATAAAAGACCTATCCTAATTGTTTGGATAGAGTTCATAGTTTAGATAGGAGTTACAATCCTTGGATAGCGAGGATTAGTAGCCTATAAATAAAGCCCTAGGGGGCTGGCATTCAATCATCTATCTTTCATCCAATCCAAGAGACAAACAATCAATCAAGACAATAGAGTTAGAGTTAGAGAGAAGTTTTAGGGTTCGACGTTTGTGAAAGTTGACGTTGAGTTGTAAAGCTTCGGAGTTTATTTTAATGCAAGTTTCTTTCTTTCAAACAATGATGAATTCCATGATGAGAAGCGAGTAGTTCCCCAAAGCTCTTAGGGTCGGGGTGAGCCCGACGTTAGCCATGCGCGCTTGAGGTAAGTATTTGATGTCGATATTGTTGTGTCTATCTCTCCTCCTACGATTTTATGTTTAGTCCTAATCGAAAGAAAAGGGATTCATGCTAACAACTTGAGTTATAAACATAAAATTGGTAGAGACAATTAGGTTTATTTGCAAGAGTAATCCTAAGAGTTGGTGTACGGCGAAAGCTTGTCCCTCGGGTGAAATAGCGCAATTGTCCGTCTTATTTATCTTATCGCATGCATTGGTTAACGTTGTGGTAAACCCTAATCCTAGGAGTTTCTTTTTTACATATTTTATACACCAAAACCCACTGTTATTTCCGTTCATTGCTTCTCTCTCCATTCTCAATTCTTCGGCCTTTCTTTGCTGACAAAACAACTAACTCACTGCAGGAAAGCATCGATATCGACAACAGAGGTCGATATCGACCAAACTGATAGATCGACAGTTTTCTGAGTCGATCTCGAGACTCCTGGGAAACTTCTGCAAGCATCGATATCGACCCTCTTGTGTCGAAATCGACCCCTCTATATCGACTGGCAGTCTTCTGAGCCAGTCGATTTCGTGAACTGACATCGATATCGACCCCCACCAGTCGATATCGACCACTTGTTTTTGTCTCTGGAGGTCTTGTGTTGCAAAGAACATCGACAGCCGAGGTCGACATCGAGGCCCAAGGTCGAAATCGAGGCTTCTAGTCGACGCAGACGTGAAATTTCCAACGCTACTAGGATCCCGTTGACACGCCTCCTCGTGGATCGATCCTGACTACCCTTCCACTACAACGGGAGGAAGTCTTGTAATTATTTACTTAGGCCAGGAGTTGGATTACATTTATTACATCTTTATTATTTGTAATTACTTGACATATCAAGCCTCCTGTAACAACAAGCGATAAGAGAAAACACTAATATCAAGTGGGAAATTATGCGCCATGTGGAGAAGATCAACCTACTCTCAGATTCCTTTGATCATATTCAGTTCAGGCATTGCTATAGGGAAGCAAATAAGGTAGCAGATTACATCGCTAGAAGTAGAGGAAATTGTAATTTGTCAACTGTCCCTTTTAATAGGGATCTTTGTAACATCATCCAACAGGATGATCAAGGAAGTGCCTTGCTTTTTTAGCAATGCCTTCCTAATGTTTGCCTACTGTAAAAAAAAAGATATTCTGGAGAGGGGGGCTCCTCCCTCTTTATAGAATGTGTCAACCCTCATTCAATAACTATTTCTTAATCTCTTTCTTCTTTATCCCTGGTCTTGTGGCTTCCAAATTTTGTGCCTTAAGTGGCCTTTGTCAAGCTTCTAGGTGTAAATCTGTGTGGGTGTTTGACGTTTGGGTCAGGATCCCCTCTGTTTTGGAGTTTTTCGAGTTGCGATAGTCTGAATCCTCTTCTTCATTCCTTCTCGGGTTAGGTTGGATTTTGGTCGTCGCTTCCATCCGTCGGTCGTTGGTTTGTTCAAGTGGTGCTGGGTGGCATCGAGTGCTGGTGGCATTGGTCGCGACCGATTACACAACCCTCCTTCAGTAGTCACAAACCACCTTTTAGGATTTCGATAATTAAAGCCCTTGAATTGGGGTTTTTGCTATCCTCCGTTCGAACCCCTGATTTGAAGTTGTTTTACGCCGATCGGTGTATTTGAAGAGAGGTCGTGAGGTTTTGCTTACCGGGGGCTTGCCTGCCGCCTCTTTTCTCCACATTGCAACCCTCGTCGACCCCTCTGTCGCCTTTGTCTCTACCGGATGTTTTTCTGGCTCCCCCCTTGTCCAACTCCGCCTGGCGTCGCTTCCTGGGTGGCGAGGAGTCGGGTCTGCTTGCGGCTCCGCCTCCCTTACCCCGTCGATGGCCGGTGGCTGACTTCCCCGCTGTTCAAAATTATGCATGACCCAAAAAAATAACAACAACATTTGCTGGTGCTTTGTCAAATTTACAATTTTCGTTGGTGCTTGCGGTGCAAGATTTGCTATCTGTCAAATTTGTGTAAATCTAAATAAAAATAAAGGAAGTTGAATTTTTTTCTTCCTTTGTTGGGCTTGGGATGCCCACAAGCCAGTTGGTTGGGCCTATTTTTAGTGAAAATTTTTAATCTAAATTAAAATTCCTTATATATATATATATTTCTTTATTTATAGTTATATTTAATTGAACAGAAATAACACGAAAGGGCCTGATTAAATCCCATGAGGGTTTGAAATAAATCTCAAAAGGGCTTGACTAAATTATGATTCGCTAAATTTTTTGCCTTTTTTTGTATGAGCGGTGTGTGGCTCTAAAGTAGACTATGTTTGCAACGCTACTACCACTATAACAGAAACCCTTATAAAGCTAAGAGGTGACCTTGGTCTTCATGGTTTCTCCATCTTAGGAGTGGCTTGGAGGAGCCTTTGGTTCTTTAGAAATAAAAAAGCCTTTGAAAACACTAACCCTAACCCAAAAGCAATTTTATCCTTCATATCTGAACACATCTTTAACGGGAACAACTCTAAAGAGATAGACCAAGATCTCAATATAGAATCACATATGTCAAATGGCAGGAAAAATAATATACCATCTCGCAAACGTTGTAGATGGTTGAAACCTAGGCATGGGTGGTGCAAGCTTAATTTTGATGTAGCCTTATCCCCAACAACTTAACCTTCTTACAGATTCATTATTTGGAATGATAATGGCTTTACTCTTTTCTCTAAGGTCGGGCCTTCTCCGTTCCCTTCTATTCTTGGTGCTGAAGGCTTTGGCCTTTGGAAAGGTTGACCTCAATATAAATAATTTTATTATCGAAGGTGATAATCTTAGCATCATTAACGGTCTTAAGATTGGATGCTCTTGCTCTGGTAAGATTGAGATGATTTTATCTGATTGTTTCCTGTCTCTCCATCTTTTCTCTAATATCGAGATTCTTCATGTATTTAGGGAAGGTAATGGTGTTGCTGATCGTCTATCACATTTCTTGCATCCACACTCTGGCACCTCTCTCCCTTCTCACGCTGCCCTTCGCAGCATCATCCTTCGGATGCTCTTAAGTTTTATAATGCACTTACACGCTATTTGGCAATTATAATGCACTTTTCTATTAAGGTACATATTATACAATAATGCATACAGTCCAAACACACCATACGGTCCATACCCCACCCCCTTCCCTTCGAAGTGACCATAGCAAACCCTCTTGAGCCGCCTCCTACCACCCTCACCAGTGACGGACTCCCCTGCATCACCCCCGACTTCATACCCGAACCTCCATTGAAGCTTCACGCTCAATCAGATGCAAGTCGCCGGCATTCTTCGTCGATCTTCTAGGGCCGTCAGTGCTCCTACGCTCGCGCTCTTCACTCGCCTTCTCTCTCCCGAACCCTTACTCGCCGCCGGGGACTCTTCCGCGCTCTCTTCCTCCGAATCTCGATCCCTCTGCACCTCATCGCTCCAGAATCATGCCTTCTCAGGTACGCTTCAGTCCAATTCGTCTGTTTGATTACTCGAAAATTCCAATTCAGTTCGAAAACGAGGAGCAAATCGGTTTTCTTGAGATTTGTTTGATTGTGTGTAGGTTCGAGCATTGCTCAGTGCGGATTGCGGCGTCTGCCGTGTTCCATGGTTCCTACTGCGACATTTTGCTCAGGATCCTCGGAGCAAACCTCTGATGGCGCTACAGGTTGTTACTGTTGATACATGCTAATTCACCTGCTAGGTAGCTTGAATTTCTGTTTTTTTTTTTGTATGAATGGTAAATTTTTTGGCAGAGGCTGTGAAGGAGATATATGACAAAATGCTCCATTCGATTAAAGAGAAACGGTCAGCACCTCCAAATGCGTGGCTTTGGAGCCTGCTTCAGAATTGCAAGAAGAAGGAGGACATTGTGCTTTTGTTTGACATTGTGCAGAATCTTCGAATATTTGTGAGTATTGAAAGTTCTGTCTTGTGGGAAAGCACGAATCTGTTGTTGGTAATTGCTACTTTGATTGATGTGTTGCTTATGTTTCTGATGTCTTTGGATGCAGAGGCTTTCAAATCTTCGAATTCATGACAACTTCAATTGCAGTCTCTGCCAAGAAATTACAAAGACCTGCATTCGTGCTGGAGCAATTGATCTTGGTGGGTTATAACGCTATTACTTTTGCTAAAATTCTATAAGAGATGATTGCATTTTTTGCATTGTGTATTTTGTTCAAGTTGTCTTGTTCTCACTACATGATCCTTCATTTGTATTTTTCTGGATGTGTTTTTGTCACATTGAAATTCACACCTTCTTAATTTGTGGTAAATTGGCTAGAAAACGTTGAAAAGCTATGCCTCTACCTGTAATTGAAAAACTACATCCTTTGGAGAATTTCTTATGGTCTAATGGTTTTATATGTTTCAATATGAAAGAACTTATGTGAAAATGGATTTACCTCTATGATATGAGTGATATCTACCATGTAAATTGATCACAAGTAAAGTAACCGTAAACCTCAATCGAATGTGTTTTTGCATTGTATATTTTTATCTGGTTCTCTTGTTCTCACTACGTGATCCTTCATTTGTAATTTTCTGAATGTATTTTTGCCACATTGCAATTCACACCTAATAATTTGTGGGAAACTGGCTAGAAAACCTTGAAAAGTTATGACTCTACTTGTAAGTGAAAAGCTACATCCCTTGCAGAATTCCTTATGGTCTAATGGTTTTATATGTGTCAATTATGGTAGAAATCATGTGAAAGTGAAGATGGATTTACCTCTATGATATGAGTGATATCTACCATGGGCATTGATCACAACTAACTGTACACTTTAGTCAGTTCTTTTGGGTATTTTGGATAAAAGGTGTTATTTACACAACAATGAATGTCTGACATGGATCCATGAGCCTTTGTGATGTCTAACCTTTTCTCTGTCACATATTTGGATAGTATTATCTTTTGTCGAGGAACGTAGCTATGTATTTATTTTTCTGGATTCAACAAAATGAAGAACATTAGCACGCTATATGAACTTGGTCTTGAAGGGGGCTATGTCATTTCTTAATTTTATTTCTGCGGTGGAGGATTCCTAGTAGAAGCAGTTTGTTGGATATAATCGACATTTTACTATTCCAAGCTATTGTATTTATTACTTTTTGGAGCTCGCCTTGTTGAAAAAGAACTTTGGTTTGGACCAAGGGGTCCCCAGGAATAAATTGCCTTTGTAGTTCCTTAAGTAGGTTTTGATAATTCAAGAAGTATCCCGTTACTTTTGAAAAGAAAGTTTGTAGGGAAGAAAGCTTTGTGGAGGCGCATATTTATAGGCTGTCTCAGTTTGTTAATAAGTGCCTTCCTAGTTCTGTCAGTAGGTTAAGATAATCGTAAAGACTTAAGGAGTATCATACCATCAAGTATGTACCAATTGAAGAAAATAAATATTGCAGTGGACAAAGCTTTGTGGAAGAATAATTTGTGTGGGCTGTCTCAGTCTGTTAAAAAGTTTCCTTATGTTTTTTCATTAGGTTAAGACAATGATAAAGACCAAGGGGTGTGTACTTATATTTGAATAAAATAAATATTGCAGGGAAGAAAGCATTGTGGAAGCATAATTTGTATGGGTTGTCTCCTTCGATTGCTTCTGCCAATCATCTAATGGTAATGGGTCCAGCTCCCTTTCTTTTTTTTTTTTTTTTTTGATTTTATGGATTTTATGCTGTGCTTGATGGTTTTCTCTAACATTACCTTTCTCTGATGCCAATATAGTTACATGCTAAGAAGCAACAGGATCCAAAACTCATGGAAGACATAATGAAACTCATTAAGAAGAATGATTTGCCATTGCAACCTTCTACTGCAGATATTGCCTTCAGGTATGATGCTTAGAGGAAGTAGGTTCTACTTAAATTTAATGACACATCCACTTAGGTGTGAAAGTTTAAATAGAGCAAGAAATTTTGCTTTGTTCCCAGAGTTCTGAGCATCCTTCATCCCTTCCTTTTCTTATTCATCTTCTCTTCCCACTTTCCCAGTACTGCCCTTATGTAGCAGATCCTAGATTAGTGTTCATAACTCTTTTCATTTCCTTTGATGTTTGAATTGTAAAGCTTTGCAATGAAGCAATTTTTCTTATGCTGACAGTTTACTTCTCTTCTTTTTCCCTTACCTAAGGTCTTTATCACATCAGTACTCTTGTTTTCTTTTGCCCTTACGTAAATTTATCCACTGCAGCATTTGTCTTGAAACTGATAATTGGGGGCTTATCTCTAAGTACTCCAAAAGATTTCAGAAGGCTGGAGTGAAGTTGCGGAAAATAGCATTTGGTACTTGGATGGAGTTTGCAGCAAAGAGAGGTGTGATCAAGTTGTTTTTTTCTGTTGTTGTCTTATTTGAAGCTTCTTTAGCTGTGTTAGTCTTCTTACCTTCATTTGAACATATTATTTGAAGATTTGCGGCTATTTTATTTGGAGTGTCATGGGGATTTTTAGTTTTTTACTTGGATCGGTTTATCTAAAGCATGTGAAATCCACTGTACCTGAAATCTCAGCAACTTCTGGTGCAAAAAAATTCTGTTTGGAGGAAGGGTAGTTGATAGTAAGCCTAACTTAAACACTTCAAGAGGCCTTTTTGATGAAGCTAGAGAATATCATTATTTTAATTTTGTTGGTAACTTGTCTGTTTCAGGAGATCTTGAAGCTTTATGGAAAATTGAAAAGTTGAGATCAGATGTGTACAAAGAACACAATCTTGAAAGTGGGTTTGCGTGTGCCAAGGTATTTTGCCTAATATTATATGTATCTCACAATGCTATGTTGAATGGTCGAAGATTTACCTACTTTATTTAGTACTATTTTTTTTCCTCCTGGTTGAATGTTTGAGAAAACATACAGTGGATGGATTATTTGATTTCCCTATCCCCACTTTTCTTTTCAGCCTTTCTAATGAAATAAATTGTCGTTTCAACATATTCTGCCACTGAACTCCTATGATATGTGACAACTATTTAACCAGTTTACTGGGAGTTGTTTCAATGAATTTGAGAGGATTTGCTGAGAGCATCTCAAAAGTCTTGGATTTATCATGGCACAGCAAGTTTGATATTATGCTCTGTATGGATTTGAAGCTGTGTGCTTCTTTTACGTTTGATTTGACATTGTACAAGGCGCATGTGCATGATATGTGAAGTATTTTGGGTATATGCCATATCATTGCTTTATTGAATCTTTTGATGGAGTTTCTGACTGTAAAAATAAACCCTGCTTGTCTTTGTAGGGTTTCCTGCTTGAGCGAAAGCCTGAGGATGCTGCTTCTGTTATTCAAGTTCTCAACCAGGTGCGGTTGGTTCATTCTATTGAAATTGAAAGTTTGCAACTCTTTGATCTCTCCGCATCAAATGTTCAATAGAAAGAAAAATGTTTCATTCTGCTGAGTGCTGACTAGAGCCTTTTTATCCCCAATTAAAAATTATAATAAGCTGATATTCAATTATAAGATGCTTCCTGTTTTATATTGTGATAAGGTTGCTTGTAATATCTTCATGATTAGTGATTTAATGATAGGTTGCTGCTTATTTTCAAACCTTTCTTTTGTTGTGAATAACTATTTTCAGTCTGTTTTCTTTGTAATATGTATTATTTTTTATCCATGGTGGAATGATTAACAATTTGCATTAAAGCTTTGTCTTTGTCTTCCTTTTGTACTTCCCAAAATAGACATTGGAACTACTTTGACACATACTTTGATATGCTAGACTTTGGCTGATTCAAAAAGGCCACAAATACTAGCCGAAATTCAAAAGTTGGTTAGCGAGTGGCCTTCACATGTTCTAAAGCATCAGAAGGAGCAGGACCGGAAGGTACCTTCTTTTCCTCTCCTTTTCGATTGAGGTGATAGCAAGAGTTGTAGATCCTTCTATGCCTTATTTGGTTGGAGTTTGAATTATTCTGAGTTGTAGGAACTTAAATGTCTGTCTTCTGAAACACCCATATATAATTATATTCTTGCATCAGCTATCATGTAGTTGTTGTCATTACTTAGTATATATGATACACGCTGTGTGTAGTGAGGTTACAAAACATCCCCCCATCCCCCAACCCCAACCTCAAAACCAGCAGCAGCAGCACCACCACCACACAGCTCTCTTCTCAGTTTATTTGGTACACCTTGTCGTCCCCTTTCTTGTCCTAGCTCTCAATCATTAGCCAAGTAATTCTGCATGCAAACACTCTCAAACTTCTTATTTCTGGCCCCTTCGAGCTAGCTCAGCTCTAAATCATTAGCCAAGTAGTTCTGCATTAAACACTCTCAAACTTCTTCCTATGCCATAATCTCGGCTCCATCTAACCTGCACCATGGCAGTTGCTCTTCTGCATAAACAACTTTTTACATTTTGTTTGTAATCAATCATCAACGATCAATTAGCAGTGTCTTGGAGTTGCCAAAATTGTAGAAGTAACTTCCCCCTTGACTTCATTGTTTCCCATGCCCTCGAAATTGAGAGATGCCAGGAAACATGAGGGCCATGTTTCCAGAATAGTGAACGAGTTAGAAAACTTTGGGAATTGTACATTTTATACTATGGATTTTTTAGCTGGTAAGGAAGACATCCCATGGCCATGGGGTCATGGGTTTGACTCCTTTCCTCCACTATAATGGCCTAAGTGACTCTATTTATGATCAGTTTTAACAGCAAATAAGCATGGATGATTCTGCCATTAAGTAAATAATCTATTATAGATTAAAAAAAAGGAGAAGTCCTCTCGGACACATGTTATATTTTCCTTAATCGTAGTAATATTAACCAATTAAAAAAGTTTATCTCCTCGCTTTAATCAATCTTAGGATAATAGTTTTTCCCAATTTTCTAGATATGGAGATATTTTGGAAATATTTTACCAAATTTTGTAAGATCTCGATGATAATTTTATATATAAAAATTTCTCTCATGCACTTTATCAATATGTAGTATGTAGTATATTGTAAGATAATATTTTTTTTGACTATTTTTCTATCTTCAATTCACTTCTATCCATAATCCATAATTTTGTTTCATAAAAAAGTATCTATTGCACGAGATATGAAAGCTTCGTAAAGTTAAAATAACAAGTTGTCTAAGGTTTATATTATGTATAATATAATGAAAGATCAAATCGTTTATGCCTATAAAAATTAAATAATCAGTTATATTATCTAAGGTTTAACCTGGGTTTATTTTAGAATCAAAGAATTAGTAGAATGGGTATTAATACTAAATTTATTTAAATAAAAAAAGAATATATATGTATTTTATATTATAATATTTTCTTTTAATTCTATGTTAATTACGTAACAATTCAGAAGTATTAGAAGAAATTAATAAGATGATTTAACGAGTATTAATATCAAATTTATTTAAATAAAAAAAACTGCACACAGTGCCGGTGCGGTACTGAATTAGTTCTCAAGTAAATCACTAAATACCGATGCTTGGCTTGGCAGTTGGCATCAATATGAATAGTTGATGGCGTTTCATTTACATTTAAAAGTTCAAACACACCATATGGATTTAAAATATTTCTCCTTAACGAGGAAAAGAAGTTCTAAATTTAAGGCCACTGCATATAGAATTCCCCATAAATTAGTTAAGACATTTCGTTTAAATGCTCGACATAGCATGCTATTTATAGACGTTTCCTACCTGTGTCTGTTTCCTACATTTTTAGGATTCTTGCTCCCCTGTATCCTTGTCATCTCCGTTTTCGTGTCCATGCCTATGCCCTATAACCCAGCCTTGGTTAGAATTATCATATTTTCGTCACATAACTAGTGCTGAGTATTGGTGATACATTGGCATCAGTGAGAGCACAACTTAAAATCAATCTTTCTGTTTATTTCATGTTGAATTCACTAGACTAGAAGTCTAAAAATGCCCTGAATTTCCATACTTTTCACCTCTACTAGCACAAATGAGCTTGATTGTAATATGCTTTCTGAATCAGGATCTGGCCACTGCTCTTAAAGTCGATATCCCAGCCATGGTGAACTCTGTCTTAAGCATGGGCGTCAAAGCCAGTGTCAATTTGGAAGATCTAAAACGAACAGAGGCTTTGTTATGCTGAAAGTGTGACACGTCAGAAGGTAAAGATAGTTTAGCATTCTTTGCCCTTTTCACCAACCAATCAGTAGGCCCTAGTGTCCAATTTTGAATATGCACTTTTCTTTATAAAGCTTGTATTAGTTAGTTGAACAAGTTCAACAATGGTGGATTACAAGATACAGGTGATTCACTAGAAGAGCAGAGGCGCACAATTTGCATTGATAACTTTATGGTATGGTAATTGTATGATGTGCGTGTAACATAAGTTTTCCGGTTTTGAACCCGATTTAACTGGAAACCAGACTCATCAAAATTCAGTCAGAAACCGGGCTGGAACAGGTCCTGTTTGTTGTCGATCTCGAATTACCTGCCCGATCGAGTTCTCCCAAACTGAAAAACAAACACCTCTATAAGTGAGGAAGGTGATTATTCAAAAAGTGGTTTTGCTGCTGATGGATGTGCATGTAGATTGATATATCCTCAAAAAGTAATGAGTTATCTCAAATCAGTCTTTTGTTGAAAAGACAAGGGGTGTACAATCCGCACGGTCAAAATTTCGCCAAATACACGGTGGCTGTCACAGTTTCGAAAACTGCGGGAAATTAGTCGGCCACAGTTTTCAAAACCGTGAGAAATTGTATTGCCACAATTTTCAAAACTATGGCAATTTTCGTTGCCACAATTGCTCAAATCGTGGAAATTTTAGGTACAACCGTCTATAAATAGGGAAACTGGGTGCCATTATATTCATTCAAAGCAAACAAAGCGGCATTCATAATCGTGGAAATTTTAGGTACAACCGTCAATAAATAGGGAAACTGGGTGCTATTATATTCATTCAAAGCAAACAAAGCGACATTCTTATTCATTCAAAGCAAACTAAGCGGTAGTAGTGAGAGATTAATGTGAGTAGAAGGCGTCGTTAACCCATTGACGTTATTGTTTTATTTTGCTGATCATGTCCGATCCAGAAGTACCACAAGATGAGCTGCCATTCAACCCCACTATTACAGTGACCCTGAAGAACTTGTTCGGAACCTTCAGGTACGATATAATCAATATTGTGTATATATATCAAATACCATACTGTATTTGCATTACAATTTATAGAATACTCGAAAGCAATATATTTTTGTAAAAAATGACATTTAATATTGTAGTTAGTGTACAAATCGTATTTCTACCATTATAGAATAAAGATGTGAAATGATATTTGATTTAGTGTTATTCGAAAAAAAGAGTTTATACTTGTGAAATGATATTTGATATATAGTGTATTTATTATATAATCGATAAGTAGAGCATTAAACATAATTTGTAATTGTAAAATGAAATTTGGATATACTTGTCAAATGATATATGAGATGAAATGTGGATATACTTGTTAAATTTGATAATACCACACTCCGGCAAGCTCAAACATCGACGAATAATCCGTGCCCATTTCCAAAGGTCGGTGTTCACTCTACATGAAGCTCGAGAGGCCAACGAATCGGCAGACGGACTAACCGTCAACAAATAATACACTAAATAACACGAATCAACACCGATAAAAGAAAAAACCCAAACAACCCGAAAAAGTCATCTGTCAACAGAAGAGTCAAGGGAGATTCAGGGCGAGCCACGAATGTCGAGAACACGATAGAGTACGACGACTCACACGGCGTCTCGACGCCGAGAAGGCGGAGAACAATAACCCACCATCGGAAAGGGCAAAACTTGAGGTAGTGCGAATCATCGACGGTGCCCCCACCTAAATGAGGGATCTTCAAAGACCACGAACACAACCACGATCCTCTCGATCATACAGGAAGGCCAATACTGGAACCTAACTCGAAACTAAACACCATCATGCCATAGTAATGACCCGACGCTAAAGGAAGGAACAAATACGGGCCAATAAGAGAAGTTCAGTCATCCAACGAAAATTTGCGTGCAAAGCTCCCAAGAACGCAGAGCGTCCGAGGAGGAAAATTATTACTATTACTATTTAAGGTTTTCCAACTTCGCATGAGATTTATTCAACCCTAATGAGAAGTTCGTCAGAATCTCATAGGATATAGTTCAGAAGGTTTACAATATTAATTTTGTTTTATAAGTTGGATTTTCCGATCCCATTCGTGATTTTTAAGCCATTTCGGGATTTTTACAATAGCCCTTTCGGGATTTTAACCTTTATGAAGTTTATTTGTACAAAGAAATCACTTTTTTGTTGGATTAATATAATTCACACGGGATTTCTTTTTAAAATAATTCACAAAAGAGATTATAAATTTATAATCCCCAATAATCTTCACAAAGAGTTTAATTTTTAAACCCTTTCATAAATCAAGATTTGGGTTTATTGGATCCCAATACAAACATTACAAGTTGAAAACAACCGCGGTTATATATCCCCATACAAACCTAAATCACCCACCTCGATTTGATGTGATTATCAACTTTGTTGAAGATTATCAACTGTAATTGTTCTTTTAGGTTATAAAATAAGAAATTTAGGTATATAGCCCACTTAAAATACCTATTTCAACTAAAAGTCCACAAAAAAAAAACCTTTTTTCCCCACAACTTTGAGATTTCATTAGCGGTGTAAGCAAGGGCATGAAACTTGGCCTCAGTCCTAGAGTGAGCAACAATGAGAAATTCGAGTGAGAAGATTTGGAACAAAGTAAATAACACCTGTATTGAGGGAATGAGAGTGATAATCAGTGTTGTAGTCAATCGCTCTTTGGGCATTCGAGTAGGTGGTGAGACGACGAGAAGTCACTGATTGACGTTGAAGACCAAGAGTGATGGGCCGGTACCTTTTATGTAGTGAATAATCCACTCGACTGCTTACTAGTTATAGTGAAGCTCAGTTTGTGAATGCATGAACTAACACACACTATTGATAGCATTGATAAGACACTTCGGGATTAGTGATCGTAATATGTCGAACAACCTCCACAATTTGACGATAGAGTATATGGTAGATTAGAATGCAAACAGCCAACCAATTTATGCACCAAGCTCAATTTTGACCCCCCTCTTTAAGTTGTCATATTGTGACTCAGTTTACTCAAATATCAATTAAAAAAAAATACTTTTTATATCACAACTATGAGAGTTTCTACCAAATATTCCAAATTACATCAACTCAAGAAAATGAATCAAATAAAATACTCCCTTGTCCATTTTTATAATTCGTTTACTATATTTACATGTGTTTATTATAGTATTTATTAGTAATAAGTATAAAATTATAGAAAAAGTTTATATTATATATATATATATATAGTATGGTTAATTTGTGCACACACCTTAGGGTGTACTTTGTGCACGTTTTTTGACCATTGATCCGGTGTAAATGGATGGCTTAGATTAAAAGGATTTTTTTTAATTTTTTTAATATAAAAAATAGTGGGGCCCGCGCACTAACATACAAAATCGGACCTACTCTCCTTGAATATATTCGTGGGGCCCGCAATTATGTAAGCCGACCTTTTTTTTTGGATATGCAAAATTTGGCAGGTAATTCTTTATGTTTATATTAATGGAAAACAACCCAGCTTAACGCATAAATTGTCCAATGCATATCGTTTTTTTTAAGTAAATATTTTGGGTTGGTTTTAAAATAATCCATTAAGATATTAAGATTAAAGTAAACACTATCCATAAGTTTATATGATTTGAACGGCCACCAGAATACTTTGCATTCCTCAATTGAAGTCAATATTTAAACCCATAATAACCATCATTCCTCTGCATAAACTATGTGGTTTAACTGAATAATACCCCGTATATTTGCAATTCACCCACAATTATGTTTGTCCCATTAAAATTAGCTTTGTCAATGAATACGGGTTGTTTCATGGGGTTTTCCAAGTATTTTAATGCGTGTTTATCCAAATGATATGTGCTGTTTTGGATAAAATATCCGGGAAGGTGTGTTATTCGTTCAAATTTCTAAGTTATTCATGGTAATCTAAGATATTTTAATGTAAAGCCATACGGGGTATTATTCGGTGAGGTATCAAGGTTTATTCAGATGAATCAGAATTATTTTGATGTCAACTATTCACTTCAATTGAAGAAGTGTGGGTGCCTATGATAAATATAAACTACGATTTTCAACAAACTTCAATTCTTTTATATACCCTAACGCTACATTTTAAAGTTATATATTTTGATGAATATTATTTGTTTTCGGGTGATTATTCACCTAGGTAGGTCATATGTTGTTGTTTTTCAAGTATTCTTCGCATGATTATTCAACTGAATCAACTGTTTTTTTGTCAAATAAAATGCCATATCTCAAGTTCGTTCAAATATCTCTTTTTTTCATTGTAATACCAGTTATTTTCAGTTTAAAATATACGGGATTTTATTCGGTGAAACATCGATCAATGTTTGTTCAGTGTAATTATTGTGTTTTAGGTGTAACATAAGAATCATTATGTGACTTTGGAGAAAGATAACGAATAATTTTACAGCATACAATACTTTCTAACACACTTATAAAACACTTCAATTCTTTTACATACGCTAAAGCTACATTTTGAAGTTGCATATTTCTATAAATAATAGTTATTGTCGGGGGATTATTCACCTAGGGAGGTCATCTTTTTGTGTTTGTTAAGTATTTTTTGCATGATTATTCTTCTGAATCAACTGTTTTTAGTCAAATAAAAGGCCATCTCTCATGTTCGTTAAAATATCTCTTTTTCTATATGGGTTTTACAATATACGGGTTTTTATTCGGTGAACCATCACTGTTTATTCAGATTATTGAGTCTGTTTTAGGTATAAAGTATTCAAAGCACTTGAGGTTTGACAGTTATTCGGATACATATACATTTTTTCAAACGAATTGACGGTACATATATGAATACCAATTACAAAGCATTTTAGGATACAAACCACTTGAATAAACACCCCAAAAAAACACCCACAATCCCACTCAAATGTCATCTCCAACACTATCTTTTCGATAAATACTTTCGTTCACAAACACATTACATAAATTTCTACTTTCATTGAATCCCTCATTTCATTGAATCCTTTTTGTTAAACATATAAAACACAAAGCCACCACATATCAAACCCCAAATCTAACCAAAAGCCAAATCGGAAGTCAAAATTAGATAGCTTAATAGTCGAAGAAACCATCATCTGCTTGTATAATATCTCATACACTATCAACAACCCATTATTTAACCCAAATTTAAACAAACCCCCTAAATCTGCCGAATAACCCTAAATTGATAACCACTTTCACCGAAATTGTCACAATGATTGATTTTCCCCAATGTTTCTTCTAATTTCATCCAAAAATCACACATTCATACACCAAGAACAAGTAAAACGAAAGGAATCGGTGAATAATTTTAGTGAAGACACAAATATGAACATAAACCCCTATTTAGCACAATCGATCCCAAAAAAAACCAATAAATTGTGTGGCTGACCTATCTCAATTGGAACACCAAGGAGGGAGGCCGCCGGAGTGACAGTCAGAGGAAGGCTGGGGAGAGAGGCGAGAGACGGAAAGGATGAGAGAGGCGGGAGGCGAGATGCTTAGCCCCCGAAATCGCTGAAAGGAGGAGAGAGGCGTCGCACTGGGGAGAGAGGCGAGAGGCCGCACTGGACGCCGCACTGGACTCGCCGGTTGCCGCCGCACTGGACGCCGGTGAAGCCGGAAAAGTTGCGGATGGGGGCCGACGGTTGTGGTGGGGATTGGTGCCGATGTTGATGGGAGGTGGGTTTGGAAGCTTCCAACGTACGATTTGGAGTTTTGAAGTTGAAATTGACCGACTTTGGTCTTTTAGGGTTTTTATTGAAGATGTGATGCACGCGCCCACCTGCTTCCTTGGAATGGCCGACCTCCCTTTTTTGTTTTTTTTTTTAAAACAATTACACATGGCGTAATATAGGCCATCCAATCCATCCAGATCTACGGCCAGAATTCATGCACTAAATATACTCTAAGGGGTGTGCACAAGGGAACCACCCCCTATATATATATATATATATATATATATATATATATATATATATATATATTATCATCATTAAAATAGGTTTCCGGATAGTGGACGATAAATTAAAGTGAACATGAGGAGTAGTTAATATCCTTGGGCACAATTAATAGAAATATCGTGAAGTGCATGGTCATGACACCCGCTTTTGAAGTTAGTAGACATTTTTTTTTCAAACCAACAGAAAATTTATCTCATCCGAAAATCAGTGTCAATAAGTTATTTTTAGGCCTTAAATGTCTATCGATTTCGAAGGCCAATGCTATTGGAAAGAGATTTCGAAGGCCAATGCTATTGGAAAGAAAATCAGATAATATGAAACCGCTTATATTTCAATTCTTTTTTCATTTGGACTTGAAACTACTCACCCTTCCCTCAATTGCGAAAATGACCCGATTTAAATCTACATCACCCAACACAATTCAATTTTGTTCAAAAGATTTTCATTTGGCCAACAAGGCATATTTTATTTGTCAACTTACCAACTAGGCAACTAGAAAGCCAACCATAATTTCAATCACAAATTTACAATATATGGCGTGTAAGAAAACCCCACCACATTGTTAAAGTTTGATTAGTGTAACAATTAACCTTAAAAAAATATTATATTTAACCTGTTGGCCAGCTATCGAAGTCCATTTTTATTCTTCTCTCCCAACAAGTGGGTTAGACAAAGTTAGACTACACTATAGTATAGTTTATTCCCATTTTTTAGTGATTTAATATACCAATAGTTTCACGTCACGGTTTAGTGCTCAAATTTAACTCTAAACGTTAACGATAAGGTCGGGTAATATTTGAAAAATATTTCAAGATTTGGGTAATATTTTATAATCATCTATTTTAAGATTTGGGTTAACTCGATTAGGTTCTTTTTGGGATAAATAACATTGGCTATTATATATGACAAGAAATTTGGCCTTTGGGCCAAATACAAAATGTCCCACGGATTGGGCTTTATTAGTAAATGGCCAAAATATTTTCATAATACCGGTTTTGCCCTTGCTTTATACTCCCCCGTCTCTCTCCTCGCGCTTCTCTTCTTCTGTCGAATTTTTTACGGTTTTGCAGTTTCTCCCATTGATCTTCGGTCTCTCTCTCCTGGCGATTCGTTCCCGACGGTTCCCTAGTGATATTCGACTTGCTCTACGCCATGCTCTCTGACTTGCTATCGGCATTGCTGTTCGACATTCTCTCCTCGTCGTTTTTGCATTTTCTGCTCTTCGTTTCGGTTTTTTGATCACCTTCTTCTAATGGCTTCATCAGGTACTTTCTTCGACTCTTCTGCTTCAGTGTTTCCACAGCAACCTCGCTTGTTGTTTCCTTTTAGTTATGGAGATGTAATTTCCTTCATTTCATGCAATTTCTGCTGTTCGTTTCGTTAGTTTAGCCCTTTCCTCCCGTTTAGGTTTTGTTTGTAGTTCAGTTGTTGTCTAATGGCTATCAGTTTATGCTATGGTTAATGTCCCTATCAGTTGTTTGTAGTCTGGTGTTAGGGGTACAGTTTATGGCTTGTTTGTTGACAGGGTTGCATTTTATTACTTGTTTTAATGGTTGGTTACAGTCTTTGTGAGAGGGTTATAGTTTATCAATTGTTTGGTGACATGGATACAGTTCATTACTTGTTTTTATGTTTGGTTACAGTCTGGTGACAGGGTTACAATTGATTTATGGTTACAGTTTGTTACTTGTGTGTGTTGACAGGGTTCCATCTGACATTCTGCGTGTTGTGTGTTTGGAGTGTTTGGTGTGGTGACAGTATTAGTTTATGTGGTTATTCAATTTGTTGTTTGCTGGTTTTTGGTGACAATATCTTATTTGTTGTGAAACCTAATGTTGACACTATTTCTATGCTATTTAGGTAAAGAAATTGTTGTCCAACAAGAAATTCCTACTGTGGATCCACCATCAGTTATTCAACCTGCTTCCTTCAAGTTTGTTGTTCCCAAAGAACGACGTTTTCGCGGGCACATTAATGTGTATTCAAAGCCTGCATTGATCAAAGTTCTTAATAATGGTCTGTCTCCTAATGACTGGGTTTCTCTTATAGATGGTTGTTTAGGTCCAATTGTACGGGCTGGTGATCATCTTTATTTTTATCATCAACTTGTACATCAGATGCTCCTACACGAAGTTGAAACTTCTAAAGTTAATGAGATGTGGTTCCAAGTTGGGCAACATTTGTTTAGGTTTTCTCTAGCTGAATTCTGTTGTGTAACCGGTTTGAGTTGGAAAGAACCTGGTGATGACATGTCTCCTTCTCCTCATGTGGATATGGAGGAGTTTTTGGGTGTACGAAACTGCACATTTATTGGTCTTCTCCAAATTTTCCTCAAGGAGCCAACTCAGTCTCCCAAGAAACTTTCCATGGTGTACTTGTTACTGATTGAGGGTGTGTTGCTCCCTCAGCGTTCTAAAGCTCTTGTACGTCAATCTTTTGTGGACCTTGTCTGTGATTTTGATCGTTTAAAACTGTATCCTTTTGGTCGGGTTGTGTTTCTGGAAACACTTGGATTTTTGAAGAAATCTATGAGGTCTGATCAATCCAAAAAGGGTCCAAGGTTTGGTTATAATTTGCTCGGATATCCTGTTGCATTCCAGGTATTTCCCTGGCCTTTCCTTTTATGTTCCAATGCATTTTTCTTCTTATTATTATTCTTTACTTCTATTTCTGTTCTTAATGTTGCTTTGTTCTCAGGTTTGGATTTTAGAGGCAATCCCTAAGATTGCTGGCATCTCAAATTGTCACTTTGCATTCTGTGATGGATTACCAGCATCTCTTGTCTGGTATACTAGTGAACGTGATTACAACATTACTTATGATAAGTGTTCTGAAATTTTCTCTAAAGATTTGGTAAGCATTCTTTCTTGTCTCAGCTTTTATTATGCTGATCTCAGTTTCCCTCTTCCATGTTATATAGTTGTTGTCCTTTAATTGTAATTTTTGTTCTCTTGCTAGGGGACTGTCTACTCTTTGTATGCCTCGTTTATGGATTGCCTTGGCCTCTTACATTCTGATGAAGTTGCTGATGACAGTGTAGATTCTTACGTTTCCTGTTTTGTTGGTATGGATGCTGATGTTAGTGATGTAGTGTGTCCAAGGAATTTACGCATCCAAGCGTATCGGCTCAGGCAATCAGGTGGTTGTCTTCTTTCTGGTGGTGTGGAACCTCATATCCCTTCTACGAATATTCCTACTAGGATGAAGGAAATAGTTAGAACTCCAACTTTGGGAAAAAAGGGGGTGGTGCGACCACCAGTCATCACTGAGGGCAGTTCTGACTTTGAGAGTCCTGTCCAACCGAGGAAGAGGTTGGTTACACGGTCAATGAGTAGTGGTGACAATCCTCTTCCTGTGAAGAAGGATAAAGTGTTGAGACGTAATGCTGCTGGTGATGATTCTGTCAAGAAGAAGAGAGTGTTGAGAAGTTCTGCTACTCTAGATGAGCCTATCAAGAAGAAGGCAAAGGTGGTGCCATCTCAGAAATTGTCAAAGAGTGAAGCTCCTACTAAGAATGAAGAAGAAGCACCGTGTGGTGACAAAGGTTTAGATCATGGTGACAAGCCCATGAGGTCTAAGTTTAAGCTCCCTAGATCTATTCCTCCAAAAGGTGATGAGCTTCCTACAAGTGATGATGTTCCTGGGTTGGGAAAAGATTTTGTTAGGAAATCTGTTTTTGAAGAAATTATTAGTTCTTTTAAGGCATCATTTGAGTCTTTTGAAGCTCAACTGAAAGACTGTGTTTCTAGGATTCTTGTCCTTGAGGAGAAAGTGCATAAACTAGAATCACATATCTTACATCCCAGTGATGACAGTGAGGCTTTTCTGAAAAGGGAACGTCAGGCATTGGATGAGTCTTTGAAGGATGTGCTGCCTGGTATTAGGGATAACTGCTCTCAGTTGTCTGACCATGGGCATCTTTTTGAGTGTTTGAATCAAGGTGACGACAATGAAGGTGATGACACCGATTCTTCCAGTGGTTCCCCAACTCCAGAGTATGTTGTTGTTGTTAAGTCAACTAAGGAGTCAACTTCAATAGATGTTGATGTTGTTTGCACTGATGTTGACATTGGTCTTGTGCGTTCAAAGATAAAAACACTTGATGACAGTGTTGTCCCTTCTTCTGGCTGTGCTTCTCCTTCTCCCAATGTTGATGACAGTGCTGTTGCTCCTACTGAGGTCCTTGTATCACACGATGTAACTGTTGATATTGATATCCCTGGTACCGAAGTTCTTCCCTCATATGAAGTAATTGAAAATTCTAGTGCATCCACTTTAGAAAAAATTGTTGAGACTTGTTCTGCTGCTCCTACTGAAATCCTTCCTTCGGCTGATGAAACTTTTGATTTGAGTGTTGCTCCAACTGAAGTAATTGGGTCAGTTGAGACTGTTTTAGCTAGCTCAGTTGCTCCTACTGAAGTTCTTGCTTCACATCCAACCAATGAGGACATGGTTGCTTCCAAAGAGGTTCCTGGTGACAGTCCTGTTCACACTCCTGATCTCCCTTGCCCTACTGATTCTGGTGATGACAGTGGTGCTGATGCAACTCTTGTGCTTCCTTGCTCGACTGATACACCTAATGACAGTGGTGCTATTGGTCCCAAAGTTGTGGTTACAGATAATTTGAATGATGCTAGTAGTTGCCCTGCTCTTGAAGTTGTTGGTGGGAAAGTTGATCATGATATTGGCATCATACTTGGATACAGTTCTGATGTCCCAGATGATGTGCCTGCTAACAGTGGTGATGCAACATGTGATATTGATGATAAATGCAGTCTATTTCATAACATCACTGACGTCGCCTCCCTTGTTCCTTCAGATGCTGAGGATGATGATGACGTTCCCCTAAGGCGTTCTCATAGGGCGTTGAAATCTGCTCTTGCAGCCCATACTCCTTACACCAATCCTTGTAAACCAAAGAAACCTCGCCTTCCTAGAGTACCTAAACATTCCTTTCTCAGCCCTGAGGAGCGTGTTGAATTTTATACCACTTTTCGAGATCTTGGGTAATTATCCCCTTTTGATATGTGTTTTCTTCTTCGTACTACCACTTCTTATAATAAATTTATTTAACTTGTTATCTTACTTTCTAGGCGTGATGGAAAAGTCAGTGGCTGTAAGGTTGATATGAACAAGTTGTTTTTCACTGAATTATCGGGGAGGACAAAATGGCTTCGTGATCTTGTAAGTTCATATTTACATGTCTTTTTCTTGTTGCTTATATTTTGGTGCCATCAATTTGGTGACAGTTAGGGTTTATTCTTTTTCTTTCATAGCATATAGACGAAGCACTTCATCATTTTAGAAAGCGTCTTCATGATTGTCCTGATCTAAATCCCAACAGTGTTGTATTAGACACCATTTTTTTCCCCAAGCTTGTGAACTATGATGTTGATATTTTTAAAAATGGTGATGCAATTCCGGAGGAATTCTTCCACTATTTCCTTGGTCTTTATCCTGGCAATTATGGGAAGACTTGGGAAGGTGCTAAGAAGGTTTACGCTCCGTTCAATCTTGACAATGTGCACTGGGTAGCTGTTGAAATTGAGCTGGACTCCAAGATTATTCTTGTTTATGACTCCCAGTGCGGTTTCACTAAAAATGAAGAGCTGGTTTCCAAGTTTGCTAAAACGTGTGAGTCACTTGCTATTCTGTTGAGCAAGTGTGGTCTTTTTCCTAACATGGATGACACTCCCTTTGAGGTGGACCGAGTAGATGACTTGCCTCAAAATGAAGACGGGTACCTTCTGTTTTCCATCTTGCTGTATTTTGTTTTATGACATTTTATCTGTCCACCTTTTTTCTCTTGTGTTTATATTTTTCTTCTTATGTAGGGGTAGCTGTGGTGTCTACGCCATCAAGCACATTGAGTCTCTGGTTTTTGGTGGTGACATTACACTTGTGATTGATGAGTATGTTAATGCTTATCGTGAGAAGATTGCATATGATCTGATGAAGAAGCAGTGGACATTTGTTTAGTTATGAACTTTAAGTCTGTGTTATTTGAACTATGTGGTGACAGTTGATTTGGTGACAGTTTAATTTATATTTTGTTGATGTAGCAGTCGTGGTGACAGCCCTTGGTGACACTCAGTTTCTGTTAGTTAGACTATTTATCTGGTGACACTTGAATTGGTGACAGGGTATCGTATATTTTGTTGATGTAAAAGTCGTGGTGCCAGCCCATGGTGACACTTAGATTGTGTATTTGTAGGCTAATGCTCTAGTAATTTATACGTTCTTTTGAATCTTTTACTGTTTTATCCCTATTATATCTTACAACACTCTATAATTCCACTTTAATGTCAAGGTTTTATTAAATCTGGTGAGATCTTCAAAGTTTTCAATTTGGTTACAATGCCGATGGCCATGTTTTCATAGTGGTGACAGTATATGTGTAAAGACCAAGATTTTAAAAGATTATTTTTATAATTATAGCTTTTTATTTCGATTTAAAATTTATTTAGATTTTAATATTTTTGAAAAGTTTTGAAAATATCCGTCCTCGAGCGAGCGATTTTATTTTGTTCTTTCGAGACGAATTTTGACATGAACATGATATTTGATTTGAGATGAATTTATCCCGCTTTATTATTTCGAGGCTTGAAAATATTTTCGGGTTTCGTTATTTATTTTGGGTTCGAATGTTTATTTCAAATTTATTTTGAATCGAATCAGGATAAGAACGGGAAGTGGATTTCGAGATTTACTTCCGGGTATTTAATTTTGGGGAAATATGGTTTATCTTCTCACACACTCAAATCTCACCAACTCCCTAGAGCCATACCTTGTGCAGCTGAACCATATCCCTCCCCTACCCTATTGCAGCTACTCCCCTATTCTTTTGGCTAAGCCCTCACCCCATTCCTTTTTACTGTTGCCGCCAGCTTCCCCAAACACCACCACAGTCATCTCCCTCCTTCCACTCTCACTTCTTCACCTTCTGTTTTGATTTTTTTCGACCACCACCATGCCACCCCCTTGCCGCCAGCAGCCACCACCACACCTCCTTCCTCCTCTCTTTGTTTCAAACCAAGGCATCAAGCCTTGTTTTCCCGAGAAATAGCCGAGCTACTCTCCTCGCCTCCTCCTTCCATCAAAGCTCAGCAGTCGTCCGAATGTCTCCATCCTTCCTCCGACGTCCTACGAGGCTGAGCATGACGCCCAGGAGCTTTTTCGAGAGCCTTCCCCGCCGAGCCAGCAGCAACCTCAACCGCCGCCGTTGCCATTCACCCTCTCTTCCTCTGTTTTCTTCATTTCAATCGGTAAATCTCTCTTTCCTCTCCTTTCCCTCTAAAATGTAGTATAGCTCAGCCTTTGAACTCTCTTCTGTCGTCCTAGACCAAGAACTCTTCCATCCCGACTCCGACAAGCCAATCCGCGCCTCCGACAAAGATTCCGGCGAAATCTCGAGACCTCCGGTGAGCTTTCCTTCCCTTTTCTTTGAGTTGGGTTCGGTTCCTTCCTGTGTATCATGAGTGTCGGGGTCAGTGAGGGTGATCGGGTGAGGGCGGGGCAGTCCAGGCGAGCCTCGCTTCTCCTTTCTCTTCCGTGTCGGGCAGATGCGTGGCTAGGGGAAGAAGAAGCCACTGAACTCGGTCCCTTCCTTCTATTTGTTTTTTTTCTTTGGGTTTGGCCGGTTCGGTCCTCTTGTTTTTTTTTCCTTGGTCCGGTTCAGCAGAGGTGGGCTGAGAATGGGTATTGGATTCGGGCCGGAATTGGATCCGGGTTAGGGTTAATGTTTTGGGCCGAGGTTGGGTTTCGATTTGGGCTTGAAATGGGTTGGGTTATTTGTGTTAATAAATTATTGTGTTAGTATATAATTTTTATATAACTTGTTATTTATTTATTTAATTATTATTAATTTTATTTCTGAAATGTAATTTAAATATTATATTTAATTATTTAGAGTATTTAATTATCTATTTTAATATATATAAAATCTGATTTTTAAGTATTATTTAGTTAATTGACAATATTGTTTTAAGGTGTGAAGGTTATTTAAATACTTTATGGGTTGTGATTCTTTATAAGGTTAACTTATTTAATTATCTTTTCTCTAATTTATTTATTTAGTTATTTAAACTGAATTGTTGAGAATGATTTATATGAATAAACAAATTGCTGAGTTTTGATATTTAAAATCGGTAAATTGGGTTGTTGGGTTGTTTGTAAAGATTTATTCCTGTGTCTCTATTGATTTTAGTGCGCTGCCGGAATCGTTTTAATAACTCGACTCGTTGAAATGAATTTAAAAAGAAGTTAAATGTTGATAAAGACTTGTTGGCCAAATAATATTTTAACGGAAAATATTCTACTGATTGACTTAACTGGACTTGATTATAACTTGATTATGTGAAATACTTGTAAGCTGATATTGTTACTGAGTACAATAAGTTTTGAAGTATGATTTGAGTTATTGGAATTTTAGGATAATTCATGGGATTAAGAATGAGTCGAGTTGACTAATGATGATGATGATATTATGACCGAATTGAAAAAGATGTCGGATTATGAGATACGATGAGACGAAATGAGAAATGGAGATGAGATGAAGATGTTGATAATGATGAAATGATTGGGTTATATTATTTATGTGTATCTTACATGTTTCATATGTAACTTGTGTGTTATTTGCCATGCTTTGTGTAATTTAGACTTAGACTTATTATGTTATTTATGAAATTACTAGGCGATCTCTGATATGTTGGACTTGCTTACTCTTGCTGCTATACTACTTGGATCATGCGCTTCTTCAGGTAAGTCCTCCGGGGCTTACTCAAGTTAGAACCTCATGCCTGATGTATCATATAGTGTGTAGGTGTTGCATCCCGCATAATCATGTAGTATCATGCTTAGGTTGCACAATTAATCGAGCATCCGTATTCTCTTTGCGTATGGTAGAACGGCCGTTAAATTGTGAGTCCTAGAGTCATTTGCTAGGGTCATAGGACGGTCCAGTCCCATCGGGCTTAGTCCTCATCGAGTCAGACTATGAAATTGACGAGCATGACTATTGATACGATTGATGATGTTATGATATAGAACGCGACCGGTTCCCACACTAACGAGCATGGGTGCGGGAGTATAAAACGCGGTCGGTTCCTGCACTAACGAGCATGGGTGCGGGAGTAGGAGAGGGACATGCCACTTGGCATTCTATGCGGGATCCCATTTAATCGCTTTCTGCATATATATAAACTGCTAGCATGCTTGTGTGTTTAATGTTTCCGCACTGCATTAGAGCATCCTTTATCTAGGTATAGGCATATTATATGTCCTCAGCGAGGTCTTCAGGGCCCGCATGAGTGGCTCGACCTTGACTCGTGGTATAGTTTCAGGTATTTGATCGTTGCTTGTTCCGTGCTTCCATGACGAGGGTTTCTTCCGGGGCGTTCAACTAACCGAGAGAATGACTACCACCAAAATCGACACTTTAGAGGTTTTATACTCGTTCATATTGGTTTTAACCCGGCTCCGCCAAGGCAAGTCGTACTATCAATTTTCTTTCTCTATGTTTTGAACTATAAATGGTTTTGAGCGACTTAGTCAAGTAGGACAGATTATAGTTCCCCATGGACCTCTCACGAATTTTGGGGTATGAAATCCCCTCTTTTAGCACTCACACTTTGTTTTGAAACTCAACCCGTACTCGAATTGCAAGATCCGAACGAAGGTATCCAATCCTTCGAAACGTAACCCGAATATTTATATTTGGGCCGTTACAATATGTGACCCCATTTTTTATGTTGGTTACAACGTCTATAGTGTTTCCTTTGATTACAGTGTCTACGTCCTTCTTTTCATAGTGGTTACAGTATATATGACCTTGTCTTAACGGTGGTTACAACGTCTATGTCTATCTTCACCATTCATATGATGAAGGAGAACTGTCCATCACATGTCTTTTTGGCTTCTCATTAGCCCCTTTAAGGTTTTTGATTACCTTGTCCTAGGGTTTTCCATTTGATTACAACAATCATTTATTAACGATGTACTGTACTTAACATTTTAGGGTTTAGGGTTTAGGATTTAGGGTTTAGGGCCTTGGCCCTAAACCCCAAAGACTTAACCCTAAACCCTAAACCATACTGTACATCACATGTTCTTTCGGCTTCTCATTAGCCCCTTTAAGGTTTTTGATTACCTTGTCCTAGGGTTTTCCACTTGATTACAACAATCTTCTATTAACGATGTACTGTACTTAACATTTTAGGGTTTAGGGTTTAGGATTTAGGCAAGGCCCTAAACCCTAAAGACTTAACCCTAAACCCTAAACCATACTGTACATCACATGTTCTTTTGGCTTCTCATTAGCCCATTTGGTAGGGTCTTCCTTTTGGTTACAGTGCCTATGGCCATGTTTTCATAGTGGTGACAGTACATGTGACCCCATTTTTATGTTGGTTACATCGTCTATAGGGTTTCCTTTGATTACAGTGTCTACGTCCTTCTTTTCATAATGGTTACAGTATATATGACCTTGTCTTAACGGTGGTTACAGCGTCTATGTCTATCTTAACCATTCATAAGATGAAGGAGACTGTCCATCACATGTCTTTTGTCTTCTCATTAACCCCTTTAGGGTTTTTGCTTACTTTGTCCTAGGGTTTTCCATTTGATTACAGCAATCATCTATTAACGATGTACTGTACTTAACATTTTAGGGTTTAGGATTTAGGGTTTAGGGCCTTGGCCCTAAACCCTAAAGACTTACCCTAAACCATACTATACATCACATGTTCTTTTGGCTTCTCATTAGCCCATTTGGTAGGGTCTTCCTTTTGGTTACAGTGCCTATGGCCATGTTTTCATAGTGGTGACAGTATACGTGACCCCATTTTTTATGTTGGTTACAACGTCTATAGGGTTTCCTTTGATTACAGTGTCTACGTCCTTCTTTTCATAGTGGTTACAGTATATATGACCTTGTCTTAACGTGGTTACAACAAGGTCATATATATACTGTTGGGCTTAGTGTAATAAAATTGGACAAAATGGTTGTTGGGCTTGGTGTAAGATTCATGATCCAAGAGGCCCGGCCCATTTTCTTTAATTTATATATGTTTTGAACTTCGGCAATTTCCCACGGCAAGTTAACTCCCTCCCTTTCGTTTCACTGGTGTATCCACGTCTGTTCATCTTCCTTTCACTGCTGTAGCCCTCTCCCTTTCATTCCTCCACTCTCTTCCAGATTTCTCTTCAGAATTTGCAACTTCGCTTTGGTATGTAACCTTCTCCCTTTCGTTCCTCTGAAAATAAAAGTGATCGGTTAGGGTTTTTACACTATAACGTCAGTTTTTCATATTGGTTACAATATCCTGATGTAATCAAATTTTTTATTGTTGATTTTTCCGATTTTAGATTACTTTTCCATTATCTTTCAGTCGATTAAGCGCATATATTGGTGTTTATGTGTTGCTGAGTTGCTACTGCGTTATTTTCTTTGATTGTTGTTTGTTTTTGACTGAAAATAAACGTTGTCGTTTATTGTTGATGTACTATTCCAGAAAATTTTTTTCTTGTTTTTGTTACTGTAATATTTCCATTACCTTTCCTGTAATGCTTGATTATTAAGTGATTGGATACTAAATGAGTGTATGTTTATTTTGTCTGTGTAGGTCTTATATCCTTCAATGGCATTTCCAACTGTAACTGAAGTAGGGTATGACTACACTGTTGCTTCATTTGAAGTTGTAATCTCAGCAAGTGAGTCGTTTATCTATGGACCGAGCCAACTATTGGTGTCCATCCATTCTGATAGCCTCCCTCTACTGACCATTAATAATTGCTCGGCTTGGAATGGTGTGCCAATGACTTTAGCACAATGCAATGAAGTGTTAACTGAAGCAGGAATCACCAGTGTGGTTCGAAATCAGGTAGCCAACCAACTCTTAATGGAATATACTCACAGTTGGTTTCCGGGCGACGCTGAGTTTGTTTAATATGGTCTCTGCCCCGACATCACTGTGGATGTACACTTCATTGAAGACTCTGAATCTGACATAGGCTCTGATTCAAGCTTTGAATTTGACATGAGCTCTGACTCTGATATGGATGTCGACCAACCAGATCCTCCAGCAGCAATTACAGAACACAGTGACAGTTTACAAGAGATATATCATCTTGAACAGGATGGAGAGAAATGCATAATCTGTCTGGACCTGATGTTGGCATCAATGCCTGTTCTTGCCACACCATGTGGACATTTCTTCCACCCAGGGTATCTCCGAAATTGGCTTATAGTTCAAGCCATTTGTCCGCTTTGTCGATCAGCAATTTAGTCCTAGTTCTCTTGTATATCTGTTGCGAAAAGACAGTGTAGTGGCAACTTTTTTGGGGGACTTAATTTTAAGCAAATGTAGGATATGAATGGAATTTTGTGTTTGATAATGGTTGCATCTCATTTCCATTCAAATCATACCAGTGTATTTTGTAAATGTTGGGGGGTACTTGGTGTATGTATATGCATAATATGAATGAAATTTGTGTTTTATTATATTTGTTTGTGATTTCCATTCTATCATATTTGTCCTAATGGTTGAGTATGACATAGTGCTGACACTGATATCAGTTACAAGTAGTGGTGACACTAGACTTGTATTTTTTGGTTTTAAATTTGCTCATAAGGTCTTCCTTTTGGTTACAGTGTCTATGGCTGTGTTTTCAAAGTGGTGACAGTGCATATGTTAGGGTCTATGTACCTGTTTTAACAGTTCTTAAAACATCTACAAGTTTTTCCTTTGATTACAATGTCTATTCCCCTTTTTTCATAGTGGTTACAATATCTATGTCCCTGTTTTAACAGTGGTTACAGTGTCTGTGACACTCTTGCCCATTTATATATTGAAGTATAACTGTCCACTGCATGTCTTTTGGCTTCTCATTAGCCCCTATAGGGTTTTTGCTTACCTTGTCGTATGTTTTTTCATTTGGTGACAACAATTATCTCTTATCTACGTATTGTCCTTAACATTTTAATTACAGTGTTTTTTCATTTGGTGACAGCAATCATCTCTTACCTTGTCCTATGTTTTTGCTTACCTTGTCCTATGTTTAGGGTTTAGGATTTAGGCCCTAAACCCTAATGGCTTAACCCTAAACCCTAAACCATAGTGTTCATTACCTTTTCTTTTAATTTATGGTTTAGGAATTTGGTTACAGTGTCTAGGAACCTTTTATTAATGTGATTACAGCATTGATTACCATCTGTTCATTTTGATTACAGTGTCTATGACTCTGTTAGTCATTCATTTATAAATCTTTGCAAAACTTTAATGATAGAAGAAGAAGAAACTGAAATATGGTCACAGTTTACATTCTGTCTAGTGTAATGTTGACAGTGAACAATTTATTCAATATAAGAAAACGATGATTACAGTGTCTATGACTCTGTTAGTCATTGATTTATAAATCTTTGCAAAACTTTAATGATAGAAGAAGAAGAAACTGAAATATGGTGACAGTTTACATTCTGTCTAGTGACCTGTTGACAGTGAACAATTTATTCAATATAAGAAAACGATAAAGTAAAACTTCTTGTCTTCCTTGATGCTTTGCCTCTGATTTGCCTCTGATCTCTAGCTATTGTGTATCCTCTTTGATGCTTTGCCTCTGATTTCTCCAGCTGAAGGCTTTCTTTTCTTTTGAGGGCGACCACATCTTTTACGTATCATTGGTGGGTGACATTTCTGTCTTTTGATGTCCTCTGGTACAACCCACTGTTCTTCATTTAGAGCAGGATATATTGTCTCATGATAAGCCAATTTCCAAGCTTCAATTTTGTAGTAGCTGCTAATATACCTCAGAACACTCAGTTTTTTGTCCCTGATGACAGCAAGAGCATGTACACAAGGTATCTTTTCATAATCAAATACCTTGCATGAACAAGAGTTCTCCTTTAAATCAACCATAACCCTTTTCATCCCACCGACAACCTCAAACTGGAATTTATTGAGGTGCTTCACAGTGTACATGCCTGCATCACTGCATCTTATGTACACTATATCACTTATCTTATTTGGAAGCTCAAAACTGTTGTTTTCAGATTCATTTCTGCGCTCATTGAACCATTTTGTTATCTTCTCTCTTATTGCATTCAGTAAGCCTATAATTGGGAATGATCTATCCAAACCAAAGACATTATTTAATGATTCTGCATTGTTTGAAGTCATCATATTGTATCTGTCACCTTTTGAATAAGCTCTTGACCATTTCTCAAACTGTAATTCTTCAAGATATTTCTCCATCTTGCTGTTTGTATTACTGATGCAACCAAAGTAGCTGTTGAAATCATCTTCTGTGTAACTGTTTGCTGCGCTTTCAAACCACTGACAGAGTATATTCTTCTTGAATTTTGCCATTATATTTTGCTTCAAGTGCCATCTGCAGTAATAATGCTTAGCATTTGGGTAAATCAACTCTAAAGCTCTCGCAATGCTTTGATGACGGTCAGAAACAAAAACCAGCTCTTCACTTGATGGGATGACTGTTGCTAGCTTGTTGAAGAACCACTCCCAAGATGCGTTGTTTTCTGAGTCAACCACTGCAAAGGCAATAGGGTATATTTGATGATTTGCATCTTGTGCAGAAGCTGTGAGAAGAGTCCCTCCGTATTTTCCTTTTAGAAATGTACCATCTACCACAAGCACCTGTACAATTGAATTGTATTCAATAATTATTTGGTGACAGTATTTTTTTCTTATGAAATGAATATGTACCTTTCGTAGGATTGGAAATGCTCGGATACATGGTCCAAAGGCAATGAACACATACTTGAACTTTGAGTTGCTATCAACTTCAATGAAGGTGACAGTTCCAGGATTTGCTTGCTTCAGGACCCAACAATATGATGGCACTAATTTATAGTTTTCTTCTGCTGTCCCCATTGTCATCTCCATTGCAAAATCACGAGCCATCCAAGATTTCCAGTAGCTAACATTCTGTTTGAAATAATTCCTCATCGTGTTTCTAATTTGTCTTGGAGTTGGACCCTGTTTCTCATCTACAAAACTGTATATATTATGTAAAACAGTGAATAAAATATGAAATGAAGCATGATTACAGTGAATAAAAATATAAAATATGTAATGAAGAATTGATTGTAGTCTATGTCACCTGTGTTTGATCCTTTCAGCTATGATTCTGTAATTTATAGGGCGCTGCTTTCCTATTCGTACTTCCATGCTACAGGTATGCTCCTTAAAGTATTTCTTAATTATAAATACAGTTGAACCACCCACTATGGCGCCATGAATTTTCCAGGTGCAGCTCCCATCGACACAAACTGTTATGTAATAACATGGTGTTGACTTCTTCACTTTGTAAGCAAACATCTCTTGTGCAACCAACAATTCAACAGTATTTTTGAGATCTTCCTTTGTTCGGAACAGTTGTCCCAAAAATATAAGAATTTCTCCCTTTCTTTCCCTTATAGGTGGTGCTGTATATTTTGTGGACATTGAACTGCCACTGATGTGACTTTCAATCCCTGTGTCATCTCCTTTACCATCCATATCACAGCCATCGTTTATGCATTCTACATCTTCATATTGCACATCAAAGTCCTCTTCCATGACATTTGTAACCTTTGTAGAGCTGTAAGCCTGTAATGCCAATTGATTTTCATCATGTATAGATTCTGTAACCTGTTCTTCAGTGATTTCCTTTGCAGCTGTAACATATAAAGGCAATGTCCAATTCACTTCCTTCAATTCATTAATTTGCAAAAAACTCCTCAAATCAGTGTCATTCTCAATTGAAAATGGCTCAGTAGTTTTCTTGAATGGATGCAAGTGACTGAATTGAAGAGTAGGAGACAAATTGTCACTGGTTGTGAATCTGTTCAGTATCTCACACTTCATCTCATCTAGGGTTACAGTCTGCCTGATGACAATTACCTTTGATGACACATCCCCAGCAAAAACTAAATCACCATCTTCCAACTTCCATTCTCCTCCAAATTTTACTGTTAACAGATTGGCCTCCATTGTACCTGATCATTGGTGACACGTATTAAATTTCACAAATATACTTTGATGACAGAAACTATTTTTTGTTATATCAGATACCTATTCTTATATATCTATAGTAGAGTATTGAAGTGCATTACTTTTGATTAAATCTAAGAAATACAGTGATTACAGGTACACAGATGCACTCAAACTCAGATATCAACATGTTGGTTACAGTGTAATTTTTGGGTGTAATCTATAGTCACGAAATCAACAATTCCTTATATCACGAAACCAGCATCTTAGATCAGCAACTACATCAACAATGCAATCTAGATTACAGTTCTATAATGACAACATCAGCAACGTAGATCAAAATCCCCATCTGATGTCAAAATCGATGATAGTTGTTCAGTTTTTGCTAATGTAATCAATTGTTCTCCAAATCCGCAACTCAGACAACAATTGTGCTCCAAATTACAGATTACAGATTATAAGAAAATTACCTGTTGAAAATCGATTTTTGGGTGACAGTGGTGTGGTCGAACAGATTTCTCTTCAGATCTGATTGAAGAGCTCAAAATCGTCGATAATTGGGGTTGAAATCAACAGCTGCGCTCGAGATTGGAATCCAGATCGAACGAAATCGCGCCTCGCCTCTGCCGATCGGTGCTCTGCGTTTGTGATGTTGCGTGAAAATGAAGAAAGAAACGGGAATAGGGCATCAGGAAGGAGGCAGGGGCAAAATTGGAAAATATGGACATCTTCCTAATTTATTACACTTTTTGTCCTAGGGCTTAATTTTTGCCCAAAATATGAACAATTATCAAATTTTTCCTATATATGAATGATGCTTTAAATTCAATTCTAAAATTAATATTAAAGGTATCAACTTGGACATGTTGGGTCACTTTGAGTGTGACTGTATTTTCATTTCCACCATGCAAGAATGAGAATCTTTAGCTCGGTGCAAATATACTGTGACGTAATATTGTTTTGATTGGTTATAAAATAATTTGATATAGATAAAATTGCTTTTAAAAATGATCGGGAAAACAATCCGGTAATCACATTAGAATGTCACATAGTTTGAAATATACCGTTCGAAAAACCATATCATTTACTAATTTATGGACGTTTTTATAGACGTTTTTATAGAAGTGTAAAAACTATATAAAGTATTCATTTTAAAAAATTATTTTTGACATTTAATATTTATTAATAATTACTGCAAAATTATTTTAAAAAATTTATCAAAAAATGGATATTTTAAAGATTGAAATCATTTTAAAATTTTTAAAAAAGTTTATTTTTATAGAGTTTTTAACACATTAAAAACAATGTCAAAAAGTCAAACGACCTAAATTATGAGGTGGACAAGTATAGTTTTTTATCATCCTAAAAAAAGTGTGCATGAATAGTAAATGACACGTTTTGCAAACGGATGGATTGTTAAAGGGGTAAAAAAACTAATTGGCCATATAATAAGACCCAATTAATTAAATATCCACCATTAGAAAATTATTAACTAATTGTCCACTGGTCAGTAGGGGTGTTATGTGAACACGAGCTGCTCGGATTCGGCTCGAGCTCATTCATAATCACAAAACGAGCAGAGTTCGAGCGAGTTCCTGAGCTCGAATCGAGCCCGAGCTGAGTATGAGCCCGAGCTCGAGTAGCTAGCATAACTAGGACTATTTTACCCTTGTATTTTTTCCCCCGAGTTTTTCTTTTTTCCCCATTAGTTTTATTGTTTTAGGGTTTCCTCTTCCTCTGTTCAGAGTCAGAATTCTCCAATCAATCGCCACCCCTGTGTTTCACCTCCTCCCTCTGATCTTGGCCTCATCTTCGCTGTCTGCCTCCTCCTTGGCTCCTCTTTAGACGTCAACCAGCGACCGACACCCAAAATCTGGTAAGTTCGCCGCCTTTCGTTTTTTTTCAACCAGCAAAAACCCCTTATTTCGCCGCCGCCTTTCGTTGTGTCGCCGCCTCCCTCTAAGCTCTCTTCCATTACATGGGCATGGAAACCATCGACTTGTGTGGTTATTTTTAGGTTGCGTACTTGTTGCACTTTGCTTATCAAATTTCAGTTTGTTGCAATTATGTATGGTTTCAAGTATGGACTGTACTATTTCAGGTTGTGATTGAATTATGGACAATGGACTGAATTTAGGTGTTATGACTCTGTTATGGGTTATGTGTTGTGTGTAATAAAACTATTATATAATGCAACTAAGCTAAAAAACGAGCTCAGAAACAAGTTTCCAGGAAAAACAAGTTGCCACAATAACATAAGGTCACGAGCTCGAGCTTGGCTTGAGAAAAAACAAGAAAAACGAGCTCGAGCTCAAGCTTATTCAAATGCCCGCGAGCCGAGTTCGATCACACTTCAAAGCTCGATAAAAATTCGAGCTCGAGCTTGAGCTCGACTCGATTATAAACGAGCTGAATATGAGCAGCCCACTACTCAAATCGTTCGTGACTCGAATAACACCCCTACTGGTCAGCCCCTAACACATGCCCGTGCCCATCTCGATGCCCCATCCTGCAATCTCATTCCCCCCACCCCCGACGAATGTCAGCTTTTCCATTTCCCCTCAAAATTTCGCTTCGCCATTTCCCCTTAACAATTTCGCACCCATTTTCAAATATATATATATCTTTTGTTATCATAATATATTCATTTCAACTTAATATATTCGTTTCACAAAATCAACACACATTTTCTTTCAAATCCGTTTGTCAGCATATTTATCCACATATATATAAGCATGTTTAAAATAAATTCTATATTTTTGAATTAAATATTTAGACATCATAATATCAACACATATTAACAAAATTAATTCCATTTTCAGCACACTCAACACATACTTCCGTTATTTGTATACCAACGTTTTTATACCAGCGCATACTTGTCAACATATATATGTATAACAATATATACCAACATATATATATATATATATATTCGATTCCCTCATCATATTTATTTCAAAATATATGAAATCAAACGTCACAGTATAAGCGTATTTTCCATAAAAACATAATCTAACACACCATGACAGATAGCTGACAAACATTCATAGTGAAGACATTTTGCCTTTAAAAGGTATGACAGATAACTGACAAACATTAAGAGTTGCATACATGTATTTGCACTAATGAAGATTGAAAACATGTGCTGAGAAACACACTAACACTTAATAGATACCTGATTTTGAACATGATAGATAGCTGGCAAACAAATAAACAAATGTCAGCTTATAAGCTTACTTACCAAAGCTGAATAACCATGAAAGATAGTTGATCTCCAATATGACAAATATGAGCATACACATTACGATATATTTTACAGAACCCCCACAAGTATCTTACAAATTTACATAGCCAACAAGGATGTTTACAAAAATACAACAAGACATTATTAAATAATTTGACAAATGTTTTGACATAAATACTAAAATTGTGAAGCTCAATTTTCTACATGCATGATATCGATTGCCCCCCTACATCAGCATCCAGTGCGCAATATCCCTTGGAGGACTGTCAACATCAAGTGAGGACTCCGACTTAAGTATGTCAACATCATCACCAATATCAGTTTTTCCCATCACATTAATATCAACATCGTAACCCCCCACCATTTTTAACCCCTCCTTCGCACTGGATATCATCACCAACTCCCCTGAGTTTTCCTTTAAGATCAATAATCCCTTCTTCTAACATTACAATCTTACTTGTTAGCATCTCAAACATGTTCTCCCACTTTAAAAATAAGTCCTTCGCCCCTTTAGGCATCTCCTCGGTGTCAGCTCTAATATTGGCTGAACCCCCCCACCTCATGTCAGCTCCTTTATCTCCCTTGTCAGCTACATTACACCCATTGTCAGCCCTCTCTCTTGCGCTTTTTATTTGCATTATTATAACCATCCCTAATCTTCCTAATAACAGCCTCTGCCCTTTTAGAGAAGCCCCTTCTCAAAATGGAACCCGTAAGTGGCTTACTCTTCTGCCTCTTTGTCCCAACCTCAGCCTTCCGTTTCCTACTAGATCGCACTAACAAAACTACAAAAGGGACTTCAAACTCATCAGAATCAGTGGCAGGAGAAGTAGAAACATCTTTAGAATCCAAACCAGTAGCCGCTCCAACCCTCAACATCTGAAAACCTGTCCTAACACTCTTCACATTGTAATGAGGGCCTTCTCGAGTTTGGGAAAAAACAAGTTCGATCAAAAAGTAAAAAAAAAATCATCAGCAGCTTCTTCTAGCTACAAAATCCATTACAACTTTCTTTGAAAATTCTTCATACTTTGAATGGACATGGACCTGTTCAGAAAATACAAAGAATGATGAAAATAAAAAGAAAAGAACAACATGTTGACAAATGATCAACACAACAATCATGCTGACAAACAATGAAGGGTGAAAAATAACAAACTCACCACTTTCCCCCTGAATAATGCCATTGTTGTTCGTAACTACTTTGACATGAAACAACCAATGTAAAGAGAATGGATCATTGAGAACATATTTAAAACTACACCCCAATTTTTCAGCAATAGAAGGAAAAACTTGTAAAATCCACACCTGTGTTTATATACACACAACAAAAGCTGATGAGTTTCTAAAATCCCAAAATGAAGTTAAAAAACAAAACTCACATAGAATGCTAGAGGATATCCAAACAACTCATACAACCCTAGCCATGCCACCCTTCTTAACAGAACAAACCCTCCTCAGGCATTTAAACAAGACACGATAACTTTCACGGTCCTAATGAAATCGTTCAAAATTTTCGGCATCACATGCAAACGCTATATGATCCAAGCTCACAAGCTCGGACTGTTTAAATAACAATACCTTCCTAATAATCAAAAGCTTAGCCATGAATAACTTTTTAGGATATTCTTTAGGTTCAGCTTCAAACATCTTAAGTATGTCAGTATAATATACCCTGTGTGATAGAGCATTATTAGTATTGCATAATAGATTGCATTTAGCATAGTTTGGGTGTAAATATTGCATATTTTAGTTTCATTTACATGATTACTTGTTGAGTTGGAAGATGTGGAATCTACACAATGTTATGGTTTATTTCAGGAATCGCAATTCAAGGTGGAATGAATTTGAGGAGAGTTAAAGAAGTAAAGGAAATTGCATTATCAGCTAGAGGCAATCACGAGAAGAGAAGCGGAAGAAATCGCTTGCCGCCCCGCGGCCCGAAGACTTCTTGAAGGATTTCGCTGATCGCCAAGCCACCCCGTCGCCTGAGCTAGCCGCCCCATGGCATGTGCAGAAACGCCGAATCAATTTTCAACTTTAATTAGGGTTTTTATTATTACTTTTGGCCGATCCTTTGTAGGCCTTTAAAAGACATTTCTAGGTTATTTTACTATTCACCTTAAGCACTTTTGAGAATTGTTGAGAGCACGTTGAGCATGAGCAACTAAACTCTCGAAGGTTTCGCCTGCAGTTTGGATCTTTGATTGTTGAATTGTGTGTTTCTTAATCTAGTTCTTATTCCTATTTGAATGTTTTGGCTTCCTTGCGCTTTATTCTTTGAATGTGTTTTATTCTCTCTGGCCTGATTAACTAGTTAGAGTAGATTCATTCAATTGCTAGGGTTTTGTAGATTCCTCGTAGCGAATCTTAACCCAAGTAGCAATCATATCCCTTTAGGACTCGTAGGACTAATTGGATGTGTAGGAAGTTGAATATATGTTAAATATCGACTCATAGCTTGATATTGCATATACCTTGGTTAATTCATAGTCTTAATGCTATCTCTAGGTTAAATCTTAACCGTGTTAGGGTTATTTAGAGATAAGGATTACTAGGACTCGTAGGACTAGTAATTTACCTAAGATCTGGACAAGGACATTGATAGGAAAAGAAAAGGGAAGAATAGCAAAAAATACCCAAAATTCATAGGACATTTGCAAAAATGCCTTGTTTTTTACTTTATTGCAAAAATGCCTAATTTTATTGCAAAAATGCCTAATAAAATTGCAAATGTGCCCAAAAGAAAAAAATATGTGAAATAAATAAAAAAACAAAAAAAAGCCAAATTTTCCTATTTTGTAAAATAAAAACGAAAAAAGAAAAAGAAAAAAAACGAAAAAAGAAAACAAAAAGACCGAAAAAATAAAAAGAAATAAAAACGAAAAACAAAAAGAAAAAGAAAAAAACTGTAAATGGGAAAAGATAAAAAGTAAAAAAAATCAGAAAATCTCCCTGTTCCTTCTCCCCCGAACGACCGAATGAGCGAACGAAAATAGTTCGACAGGATATTTTTATCCACATGACAGGATGAAAAAACAAATTATGACAGGATGTTACTAAAATACTGACAGGAAATGTTTTAAAACATGTCAGGATACATAAATTGTGAGTCGTAAAGGGAGTCCCACGAGTCATGGAACTTATAAGAATGTCACAAAACAGTGATAATAGACCTTCACGACTCGTTAAGGGTCTACCACGAGTCGTGGGATTTCTCAGCAGCTCACAAAACAGCCAGAACAACTTTTTTAGACATGTCAGGATGACAAAACAATTGTTGACATGATGATACTTACATGTTGACAGGATATTTGTTAGACATGTCAGGATACATACCAACACGTTTTCGCAACCAAAATTTCTTATTATTGACCCAACTTTTCACATTCGCCAGGGACATACTTATACATGGGGCACGAAATAAATTAGAGCATGGGAGGATTCAATCATCAACCAAAAGAAATTTTTTTTGCAATTGATAAAAATGCAAAAAAGGCAATGAAATCATATCTTTATTTTTTTTAAATTGGATGGTCAATTTGGAAGGAAATCATATCTTTATTTTTCCAATTTTATATTTATCTTATATATTCTATAATTTTTTTTCCGAATTTATTTTTTAATTTCCAGAAAATCTGTTTTTTTCCAATTTCCAAACAATCTTATTAATTCTTTAATTCTATAATTTTTTTTTCCGAAAATCCTTTTTTTATTTCCGAAAATCTGTGTTTTTTTTTCCAATGTCTCAAAATCTGTTTTCTTTTTCCGAAATTATGTTTTTTGAAAAAAAAACATCGAATTTTAGTCCCTTTTCCGAATTTATTTTTTAATTTCCAGAAAATCTATTTTTTTTCCATTTCCAGAAAATCTTATTAATTCTATAAAAAAAATTTCCAAAAATCTTTTTTTTTTATTTCCGAAAATCTGGTTTTTTTTTCCAATTTCTCAAAATCTTTTTTGTTTTTCTGAAATTCTGTTTTTTGAAAAAAAAATCCGAATTTATGTTTTTTTCCATTTTCCATAGTTCTTTTTTTTAGATTTCAAAATAATATTTTTTGTATTTTCCAAAAATATATGTTTTTTTTAATATCCGAAAATCATATTTCTTAATTTTTAATTTCAGAAAATACTAATTATATATATTTATTTTAATTTAAAAAATGCTTAAACACACAATACTTTTATTGCAAATATGCCTAAATAGGCATCCCTTGCAATTTGGTAGAACTAGGGGTACTTTTGTAACTCTTTTTTCTGGGTAGGGTATATCCGCAAATTCGCCAAAGAAAAGAACTAGAGGATGAAAGAAGGATCAAATTCATCAATTGAAGTGACAAATTGTAGGTGAACCTATTTCTCTCTATTGCATTCTACAACTTTTATTTCCTTGTTTACTTGTTTCCGCTTTGACAAAAGGCGGATCTTTTTCTCAGCAAACTCTCTTTACTGTTACTTGCGATTAAATTGATACTTGGAGTTATTATATTTCCCTGTGGATCGACCTCTTTCTTACCAACTGTACTAGTTGTGAGTTTGAGTATTCTTTGGCAGGAACAACGACAGGGTTTCCTCTTGTCAAATTTGGCGCCGTTGCCGGGGATTTCTTTTTAATTTCTTGTGTTGTTTAATCGCTACCCTTGGTGTGGACCACATTTATGGTCCGAACCCGTGCTACTAATCCATCTTTACTTCCTTTTAATTCAGAGATCGAGAGGACTCTTTCCAACCTAAGGCGGGAGGTTCACAACAACTCTAGTGAATTACCTTTTGATCAAGAAGCCGAAGGGACTGTAGAGATGGGTGACAACGCGTTAGATAACGCGAACCAAACCTTAAGGCAACTCACCGCACCGAATCTACAAACACAACCATTGGCGGTGCAGTTTCTAGCGCTTGCTGATGGGACCAAGTTCAAGTTTAAGGCTCAATGGATCCATTTTCTGCCTAAGTTCCATGGGTTGAGTGGCGAGGATCCCAACAAACATTTGGCAGAGTTCCATGCTATCATTGAGAGCATGAGACCCGCAGATGTCACAAAGGACCAAATCAAGTTGCGAGCTTTTCCTTTCACATTAAAAGATTCAGCTAATGATTGGTTTTACTATTTTCCTGCAGGGAGCATTACTACCTGGATGGAGATGAAAAGGTTGTTCTTAGAGAAGTACTTCTCTGCTACAAAGCTGAACTTTCTCAAAAAGGCTATCAGCAACATCGAGCAATTAGCAACTGAGACCCTGTATGAGTATGTGGAGCGATTCAAAAAGCTCTGCTCAAGTTGCCCCTACCATGGTTAATCACAACAGGATTTGGTACTTTATTTGCATGGAGGTTTGCTTGATGATGAGCGTCGAATGGTAAATTTCGTTAGTGGGGGTAACATTCTCAACAAGACCCCAAATGATGCTATGGAGTTGTTCTCAGAGCTTGCTGAGGGGTCTAGACAATATAGCAAGAGGGCAAACCCCCGTGGAGTACTGGCTGTAGATTCTTCAAGCTCCAATTTGCAAGCTGATATGATGGAGATGAAGGAGATGATGAGAAGGATGATGCTCAAGGGGACCCCTCAAGAACTCAAGGCATGTGGGCTATGTGCTGATCTTTTACATCCAAATGATGTGTGCCCACTACTTCAGGATCCTAATGTTGAGCTTAACGCCATGGGAAACTTTGTCCCGCAGAAGCCCAGGTATGGTAACTATGGTAACCCCAATCAATTCAATAACAATTATAATGCAGGTTACCAGGGGTATGGCTATGGTAATAACCAGGCCCCTTACAATCCACAAGGGGGACACCAACAGAGACCTCAGCAACAATTCGTTTCTAGGCAGAGAGCACCCCCCGCAGGGGATCAATCAACTGAGGACCCTATCAAGACCCTCACTAGGATACTCATGAGCCAGGTTGAGCACTCAAAGAATCTCGAGAAACAAGTAGGCCAATTGGCTCAATCGCTAAGTGAATTGCAGGCTAAGGACTCAGGAAAGCTACCATCTCAAACGGTGGTGAATCCTAAGGAGAACGTCAATGCAATAACGCTAAGAAGTGGTAAGGAACCGATTACTACTCACCAGGATGACGAAAACTATGGAGAACCTGAGCTGCATAAAGAAAAAGGAGAAGAAGAGCTTCGAAATCGCGAGCCACCCCGCAGCCACCCTGAGCCGCCCTGAGACCAAGGCGATTCTATAGATGCAGATTTCGGCGAGCCGCCCCGTGACCACACCCAGCCGCCCCGCGGCCTTGCCCCTGATGAAACTTCCGATCCTTATGTAAGGCCTGATCGAATTCCCTCCTTTAAATTCTTACAAACATGTTCCTCCTTTTCCTGAAGCTCTTAGAGATACAAGAAGGCTTGAGAATGACAAAGGGATCTTTGAGACATTCAGTAAGTGCGAGGTAAACATTCCATTACTCAAATTGATTAAAAGTATTACTCGTTATGCTAAATTTCTGAAGGAGCTTTGCACCATGAAGAGGAATCAGAAGTTGAAAGGGAAGCAGAAGATTAAGGTAAGCGAACATGTTTGCATGACATGTTAGGTTTGTATTTTATCTTTATGTTGCATTTTGACTTTAGATTGCATGTTGAAATATTTTAGTTGATGTTAGTCTATGTTATTCGCAAAAAAAAAAATCCAAAAATTATATTATTTATGTAATTATATTTATGCATTAGCTAGGATTAGGTCTTATTTTCCCATATGGATGCCACTTGTCCTCTAATTTATTTATTGAGACTTATGCCTCATGATGTGCTTGGATTGTTGAAAACCTTTGATATCTGATTTCCACACTATTTGGTGAGCATAATTGGTTAATGATTGAGCACATAAGATATTTGATTTTGGGTGATCTTGAAGTTCTAGACATGACCTGGTGAGCTATTTTGGCCTATATTTGGACAAAGTATATTATGTCCTCTTGCTTTTGAGTGTACTCTATTTAATTGCTTCCTCTTTGGCTTGCATTTATATATCTTATTTAAGGCTGTATATTCTGATTTCTGCACATGACTTAAAGATGATTGAGGCACCTTTATTAGCCCTATTCGACTCTATTCCCACCTTGCATATTATGCTCTGCTTGAAGCCAATATTAAGCCTAATTTCCTATTCTTTTGAGCTCCACAAGATTTTTCCATTGCCAATTATAGCCTGATCCATTTGGGAATTAGGAATAGTTGGTGAATATTCATATTGTGGATGATGGTTTGAGTGATGGATTCTATGTTTGGAGTACTTTTATGAGATGTTTTGATTCTTGCTAGTAGTTTACACATTACTTGGGACCTAAGGAGGATAATAATTTGATATAGCATGAAGAAGAGTATATGAAAAAAAAAAGAAAAAAAAAAGAAAAAAAAAGAACAGAAAAGAAAAATGTAAAAGAAAAAAAAAAGAAAAAAAAGAGAGAATAAGAGAATGAGTTGAGTATGGTTTGTGAAGTTTGATGCTTGAGATTGGAGTTGTATACATTGTAGAGTTATGGTATGATCTTGTGAGTGGTATTGTAATTTGGTTGCATCCTTAGTTCCCGGATTATGAGCACCACATGGCCTAAATTGTTCCATACCTTATGTTTTCTACCTTGGCCCTATTACAACCCAATTGAAAGACCTCATGATTTTTGTTGTGTGTAGAGTCACCAGCGGTGGAGAGCTAGAACACTGGTGCAAGACTATTGTAGCTAAGCTTTTAAAGATTGAGTTTGAGTGTAAATATTTAACCCTAAACACTTGAGTGAGAGTGAAACACATATTCCTTGTGAGGTCTATAATGGATATGGTTGCTTGATTTCATTGATCATTAATATTATGTGCTATGATGTTGTTAATCTATTGTGTTTGCTAGTTTTTCCTACACTTAAATAATATTGGGGTTGATACATGAATTGCTATTCTGTGGGGCTGCAAGTTACTTTTTCTCTTGCTTGAGGACAAGCAAAGGTTCAAGTGTGGGGGAATTTGATAGAGCATTATTAGTATTGCACAATAGAGTGCATTTAGCATAGTTTGGGTGTAAATATTGCATATTTTAGTTGCATTTACATGATTACTTGTTGAGTTGGAAGATGCGGAATCTACGCAATGTTATGGTTTATTTCAGGAATCGCAATTCAAGGTGGAATGAATTTAAGGAGAGTTAAAGAAGTAAAGGAAATTGCATTATCAGCTAGAGGCAATCACGAGAAGAGAAGCGGAAGAAATCGCTGGCCGTCCCGCGGCCCAAAGACTTCTCGAAGGATTTCGCTGATCGCCAGGCCGCCCCGTTGCCTGAGCTAGCCGCCCCGCGGCCTGTGCAGAAACGCCGAATCGGTTTTCAACTTTAATTAGGGTTTTTATTATTACTTTTGGCCGATCCTTTGTAGGCCTTTAAAAGACATTTCTAGGTTATTTTACTATTCACCTTATGCACTTTTGAGAATTGTTGAGAGCACGTTGAGCATGAGCAACTAAACTCTCGAAGGTTTCGCCTCTAGTTTGTATCTTTGATTGTTGAATTGTGAGTTTATTAATCTAGTTCTTATTCCTATTTGAATGTTTTAGCTTCCTTGTGCTTAATTCTTTGAATGTGTTTTATTCTCTCTGGCCTGATCAACTAGTTAGAGTAGATTCATTCAATTGCTAGGGTTTTGTAGATTCCTCGTAGCGAACCTTAACCCAAGTAGCAATCATATCCCCTTAGGACTCGTAGGACTAATTGGATGTGTAGAAAGTTGAATATATGTTAAATATCGACTCGTAGCTTGATATTCCATATACCTTGGTTAATTCATAGTTTTAATGCTATCTCTAGGTTAAATCTTAACTGTGTTAGGGTTATTTAGAGATAAGGATTACTAGGACTCGTAGAACTAGTAATTTACCTAAGATCTGGACAATGACATTGATAGGAAAAGAAAAGAACTAGAGGCTGAAACAAGGATCAAATTCATCAATTGAAGTGACAAATTGTAGGTGAACATATTTCTCTATATTGCATTCTACAACTTTTATTTCCTTGTTTACTTGTTTATGCTTTGACAAAAGGCGGATCTTTTTCTCAGCAAGCTCTCTTTTACTGTTACTTGCGATTAAATTGATACTTGGAGTTATTAGATTTCCCTGTGGATCGACCTCTTTCTTACCAACTGTACTAGTTGTGAGTTTGAGTATTCTTTGGCAGGAACAACGAAAGGTTTTCCTCTTGTCACTGTGCTTGCCAAAAATCTCTTTAAATATTGTAACAACCTTGAGAGGAGAAGGATCATATTCAATAACTGGAAGACTAGTTATAACATGAAACTCAAGTAAAGAAAAACGAGCAACCAGACCATCAACTTTAAACCACATTTCCATCTCCTTGTCACAATTTCATGCATTAACATCTACTGAACTAATTGAAAATTAAAACACAATTGCGACCCTTGAAGAAAGACTAACCCTAAACAGCTATTCTTAAGTTGCTGGATATCAGAATCTGACAACACTCGCTTGATAAATTCACATACTTCAGGGTAGGAGTAAAGATTACTCCGTGAATGAAACCTCTCTTCAACAGACAGCCAATACCTTATTTCCTACAAATCATAAACGAAAACACATAAAAGACATATAAACACTAAGAGCCGACAAACAAAAACAATGGACAACCATACAAAGTGGAAAAATAAAAACAATAATACTCACATTGAACTGCATTTTATAGGATTCTAAATCAGAAAAGGCCGACCCTACACATGATATAATACAATACAACAGATTACCCTGCGTTCAACAACACATTATTGAAAAAAAACAGAAACCCTATCACGGAACATCAAACACACACACAAGCCTCGTCGTTCATTCCTCGATTCAACCATCACAAATATTCAAAAGAACAATCAGTAGTAAAGAGAGTAGAGAGGACATGATGATCACTTCAAACGACAGAAAATGAGAGAAAGAGAAACGATAAACAAAGGTAGACCCGAGTGAAATAGAGAACAGAAAATAGAAATGAAAAGTAAACCTGTCCAGGAGGACAATCACGTAATTTGGACTACCCGATGATAATGATTTATTTAAAAGAGAAAATATTGGCCCCTCATTATTAAATTATAGACTTGTCTTTTTTTTTTATTAGGAAAGAATTCGAGCGAGCGAGCTCTACCCGATAGCATCCTTACGGATGAGGTCTAAAAGACCTGAATTATTGTAGATATCGACACCCCTGGCAGAGTCGCAAAGGTGTGCAACCTTGTCAGCCACTCTGTTGCCTAATCGGGGTATATGAAAGAAAGAAACCTCTTTCATAGTCGATAGTAAGAGTTTGACATCGGACAAAATTAGTTCAATTTCCCAAGGGCATTTAGACATATTCCTAAGGTGGTTAATGATTATCATGGAGTCACCTTCAATATGAATTTTGTCAATACGAAGTTGAAGAGCATGTTGGGCCCCCAACTTAAGAGCAAGAGCTTCCGCTTTCAGAGGGCTTTTTCTACCAATTTTTTGATAACCTATGTGTATTGGGCATCCATCCCAGTCCCTAATAACAACTCCAGCTGTGCTATTATTATTTGCAATTGTGGATCCATCGAAATTCAGTTTTAGAGTACCTATAGGTGGTTTGCGCCATACAACCGTACTGTGTCGATTTTTCTTCTTTGGCTGAATTAGGTTTCACATTTGTAGAGATGGCTCGTCATCTAAACTACCCTCTAAGCAAGAAGTTTTACTCCAATTTTCCCTATGGGTGTTAATAAGGCGTAATGATATGTCTGTAGAAGGGGTTGGGACTTGTCTAAACAAATACTGGTTCCGAATGTACCAAGATGTCCACCAAGAGAAAGCGAGTTCGACCTTAGCCATATTTGCAAGGTTGTTTCCAATGAAAGAGATTACCGGTTTTATATCGCGTGATTGGTTTATCATACTAGATATTGTAGATTTTATGTGTGTAGGAAAACGCAAGAGAGAGCTCGTATATTGGCATTCTAGCAGAAAATGAACATCATCCTCTACCGCGCAGTTGCACAACCTACATGTGGAAGGGACCGAAACCCCTCGCTGGGAAAGCCTAGAAGCTGTGGGGAGACCATTCTGGCAGGCCTTCCATAGAAAATTTTTAATTTTGGGTGGAACGTCCAGTTTCCATATCCAGGCATTATTGTCTAAAGGAAGAGAATGTTGGGCTGTGATTAGTTTGTATGCACTCGATGTAGTGAACCAACCCTCACGATCAGGCCACCAGTATAGACGATCCTCGAAGGGAGAAACAGGAAGGGGGATTTCTAAGATTTCCCCGACTATATTGTTCGGTAGCACAGCATTAAGTTTTTCCGTCCAACATTTACCCCCTAAGATGTACTCACTTACAGTTTCCTCAATGTTATTAATTATAGGGCAATCCTCCCTAGATTGCAGGGAGGAAGTTGTAATCCAATTATCGGTCCAAAATTTGACAGAGGTCCCAATACCCACGGACCAAATCAGCCCAGCCTTAAATTTGTCGATGAGAGTTGTTAGTTTTTCCCATTGCCACGAGGAATCACCTCTTTTCTTATATTCAAGGATATTAGCTGAACGTAGATACTTGTTTTTGATAAGTTTAACCCAGACATTATGTGGTTCAGCTAGTAATTTCCATAAAAGTTTCATTTGAAGTGCTTCATTCATTTCCTTTGATTTCCTAAGCCCTATGCCCCCATATTTTTTTGGCCTGCAAATCCTATCCCAGCTAATCAGCGGGCGGTGTTGAAGATCTTTGTTCCAAAAGAACATTCTGTTAATTTGATCCAGTTCTTTGTGTATTGATGAGGGCAACAGAAAGTTCTGCATTGTGTACAATGGTTTGGCCGCTAGGTTTGTATTAATTAGGATAGCTCGGCCCTGTTGTGACAAAGAGTTTGCTCGCCATTTACTTAGTTGTTCTTTGGATTTACAGATGATGTCCTCAAAAGTGTCTTTGTTTACTCTACCATTGATAATCGGGCATCCAAGGTATTTTTCCAACGAGTTTTCATTTGTAATGTTTAAGCAACCGCTAAGTTCCACTAATCTAGCATTTGAGATGCCTTTAGTCGCTTGGAAGCTAGATTTTTGATAATTTACTTTTTGTCCATATACTTTACAATAAGTGTCAACTATTGTTTTTACTCTCCTTGCCGCAGTGGCGCTGCCTTTTGTGAAAATAATGATGTCATCCGCGAAGGATAAGAATGGAACCCGGGGTCCGTTCCTGCCGAAGGTAAATCCAATAAGGCTATTATCCAAATTTGTTTCTGCCGAAAGTTTTCGTGCGAGGATTTCTGCACCTAGGATAAACAAGAATGGAGATAGGGGATCCCCTTGGCGAATTCCCCGAGTGGGGAGGAACATATCATTAAGGCCGTTATTAACTAACACCGAAAAGGATACAGACGTAACGCATTCCATAACCCAGGAGATGAAAGTCGGATGGAACCCGAAGCAGTCTAAAATCTTTTTCGTGAAGTTCCAATCTACTCTATCATATGCTTTCTCCATGTCTAGTTTAATTGCCAACCATCCCTCATGACCCTTACGCGATCTAAACGAATGGAAGATTTCATGGGCAATCAAGACATTATCTTGAATGGCCCTGTCCGACACAAAAGCACCTTGTAATGGATGAATTAATTTACCGATAATTGTTTTTAATCTTTCTGTCAGTATTTTCGAAATGATTTTATATAATGTGGAACATAAACTAATTGGGCGATAATGACTGGTAGTCGTAGGGTTATCCTTCTTTGGTAGTAAAGAAATAAATGTGTGGTTTATTTGTTTAAGAATTTTTCCGGAGAGGAAAAAACCTTTTACGGCCCTAATTATAGAGCTCCCTACAATATCCCAGTAATGCTTATAAAATTTGGCAGTAATTCCATCAGGACCAGGGGATTTGTTTTTTCCCAAGCTAAAAACTGCAGATTTTATTTCATTGTTTGATGGATGTCGAATAAGAAATTCATTTTCGGCTGTAGTAATTGAGGGCTGAATTAGATGAAGCATTTCATTAAGGAGTCTATCATCAAATAGGTTCTTTTTTGAATCGTTTTTCAAAGTCATTTTTAATCTCGTTCCTGACATTTTCCTCTCCCATTATTAAAGTACCTTCAGAAGTAGTTATGTTACGGATTTGTTTCCTATGTCTTCTACCCGAGGGTACACGATGGAAGTACGTTGTGTTGGAATCAGAAAATTTAAGGTGTTTTGTTTTAGCCCTTTGATTCCAAAAAAAAAAAAAATTTAAGTCGAAATTTCAAAAATTACCTTATACTCATATAGACTCTTCACAGATCCGTTTCTATTAAGGGGGAATTGGTGAAATGTCCAAAAAATTGTACTAATTGGTGAAACGTCCACATTTTGGGACAAATTGGTGGAGTGTCCATCTTGTCCGTAGCAATTTTATCATCTTGCCAATAGCAATTTTATCATTTTGTCTATAGCCTAACATTTTTTTTTTTTTAACATTTTGTCGTGCAAAAATAAGAGTATGTTGAGCATGTGCAAAAATAACCGCATGTTGAGCAAATTAGACCCAAGTCTAGTTTTTTTTTTACATTTTGTCGTGCAAAAATAAGAGTATGTTGTGCATTTGCAAAAATAACCGTATGTTGAGCAAATATGACCCAAGTCTAGTTTTTTTGTTTTTTTTTTTAATATTTTGTCGTGCAAAAATAAGAGTATGTTGTGCATGTGCAAATATAGCCGTATGTTGAGCAAATAAGACCCAAGGCTAGGTTTTTTTTTTTACATTTTGTCGTGCAAAAAAAAGAGTATGTTGTGCATGTGCAAAAATAACCGTATGTTCAGCAAATATGACCCAAGTCTAGTTTTTTTTTAAACATTTTGTCGTGCAAATATAAGAGTACGTTGTGCAAATATAACCGTAAGTTGTGCAAATATGACCCAAGTCGAGTATTTTTTTTTTATTTTTTTTCATTTTGTCGTGCAAATATAAGAGTACGATGTGCAAATATAACCGTATGTTGAGCAAATATGACCAAAGTCTAGTTTTTTTATTATTATTTTTTAAATTTTTTTTAACATTTTGTCGTGCAAATATAAGAGTACGATGTGCAAATATAATCGTATGTTGAGCAAATATGACCCAAGTCTAGTTTTTTTTTTCATTTTGTCGTGCAAATATAAGAGTACGATGTGCAAATATAACCGTATGTTGAGCAAATATGACCCAAATCTAGTTTTTTTTTTAAAAAAAAATTTAAACATTTTGTCGTGCAAATATAACCGTATGTTGCCCAAATCTAGTTTTTTTTTTGTTTTTTTTAAACATTTTGTCGTGCAAATATAAGAGTACGTTGTGCAAATTTAACCGTAAGTTGTGCAAATATGACCAAAGTCTAGTTTTTATTTTATTTTATTTTTTTACATTTTGTCGTGCAAATATAACAGTACGATGTGCAAATATAACCATATGTTGTGCAAATATAACATTTTGTTGTGCAAAAATAAAAATAAAAATATAGATTATGGATCATATAATAAAATATAGATAATTTTTTTTAATTTCCATATTTATGGGGTAAGTTTTGTAATTTAATAAAAACTCCTTCTTCACTCCGCGTCTCCCATTCCGACGCTCTGCCGCTCCGCTCTGACCTCCTTCGCTCCGCCGCTCACTCGCCACCGCCTCCCTCCCTCCATCGCTCCCTCGCTCGCTCCGGCCTCCGCCTCCGCCTCGCCGTTGCCTCGTCGCTCGATCTCGCTCAGATCTGGACTCGCTCGCTCAGATCTGGACCTCCGCCTTGCTCGACCTCGGCTCAGATATAAGGGATCGCCCTCGCTCAACCTCCCTCACTCGCCATAGATCCGGCGAGAGGAATCAATCTCCGAGCTTCGCCTCTCCTCCTCGATGCCAACGATTTGAGTCTTCGCTCCGGCCTCAACCGCCCAGACAGCTGCGCTCGCAACCACATTCGGCTCACTCCGGCCTCGCTCGCTTGCTCCCTCCGCCACTCACTCCCTCCCTCGCTCCCTCCGGCCTTCGCATCCACCTTGCCGCTGCCTCGACCGGAGGAGCGATTTCGAGATCTGAGATTCGAGTACATCGTCGTCATGTCTAATTGCTCCACCTCACTTGCTCGACTATCAGATCTGCTCGATCTCTCCTCTATAGATCTATCGAGATCGAGATCTCGCTGCCATAGATCGAGATCGAGATCTCGCTGCCATAGATCGAGATCGAGATCTCCAATCCGGCGCCATAGATCGAGACCTTCAATCTGGCGCCATAGATCGAGATCGAGACCTCCATAGATCGAGATCTGGTCTTCGCCGCCATAGATCGAGAACGAGACCTCCATAGATAAGTACCTCTCTGAGTTGTAACAACTGGTTACGTCAAATATCTTTGCCAAAAACCTTTGTTCCCGAGGTCGTTCATGATCTTGGCCTCGTTCGAGCACAAATTGGGGCGATCAGAATAGGAGATCACTACAAATCTTATCAGAATAGGAACTCAGATAAGAGAAGGAGATCACAACAAATCAAGCAAACACATCGATTAATCATCGATTAATCCAAATTCGAACAATCATAATCACTAGGGTTACAAATGATGAAACAATCGAAAAACAGTGGCTAATCTTTGCAAATTGGATATAGATATAAACCAAAACTGCGATTAATCATTGATTAATTGAACTACAACACGCTATTATACCACGATTGCTACAAGGAAACACATCATCGACAAGAGGGGAGAGAGAGAGGAATCGGACAAATCAGAAGCAGGCAATTATCAATCGGAGTGAGGATCTTCGGCGTCGTCTTCGTCGGATGAGGGAGAGAACGGGGATGAGAAAGGATCACCGCCGATTCCAGCGGAGAAGGCGAGATGGAGGAAGATAGGAGGCGGCCTTGAGACAGCGGCCTTGAGACGGAGGAAGAGTACGGACATGGAGCTCCGTTTCCATGGATGTCGATCTGCTCCGAATCAACAGCCACAGCAACTCCTTGCAGGTGTACGACGGCTCCGACGTTGATCCTTCTCCCTCTTCATCTCTCCACGCTATCGACGAATTGAGCGTATAATAGGAAGAGGAATCGCTCGACTTCTCCGGATCGAGCACCATCGGAGCACCGAATCCAGGAGGAAGAGCACGGAATCGAGCACCATCGGAGCGGACGTCTCAAATCAAAGGGAGTCTGAGGTAGTCGACGGCGTCGGCGGAGTCTAAGGCCGATGCGGAGGAGCCAGAAGGAGATACCGTCATCCGGGAGGCGAGGGTCTAGAAGCCGCCCTGGAAGACGCGGAAGTGGTGCGCTCCTTCGTGTCCTTGGCCCGGACAAGCTCCAACGCCTCCTCCATTGTTGACGGAGCTCGGAGGAGAGGGGAGGGTTAGAGTTTCGCCGGATTTTCCGTCGATCTGAGCGTTATTCGTAGATCTGTAAAAGGGAGAGAGAGGGGGAGCGTTATTCGTATTTCGTAGATCTGTAAAAGGGAGAGAGAGAGGGGAGCGTTATTAGGGTTATATAGTGGACAGATTTTCAATTTGTCCAAAAGGTTGGACAATTTACCAATTTGTCCCAAAAAAATGCCTGTTTAGCAAATTTTTTCTTCTATTAAATTGCAAAATAAAAAAAACCATCCGTTCAAACCAACTGGTAAAATGATACGACGACTAAAAACATCATATTTGAAAATTACTTGTTGGATTTGGGATCTATTCATCTATTAACATATCATGGATTTATTAATATTAAATTGTACTTTCAAACGGATAATAATTTATCCTAACACATACAAAGTCTATATAGGTATACACATCTATAAATGCAGGATACAGAAATAAAACCACTTGATACAAAAAGAAAAACAATTTAATTATCTGAAATCAAGCTAGCTAGCTAGGTAGCCATGGCTTCCGAGACAACCACTGTGGCGGCGACTGAATACGAGAAGGGCGCGACACCTCCGCCACCTTTTCCAAAGTCAAACTGCAAGTGCTCTGTATGGGATGCCTTCCTGAGGGTGTTGCTTCTGGCGGCGTCGGTTGTGGCTGTGGTGGTGATGGTCACCAGTAAAGAAACCAAGCTTCTGCAGGTGCAGCTGCCGGGGATGCCGGTGCCGGCTTTGGTTCCTAAACCAGCTAAATTCAACTACTCTCCGGCCTTCATGTGAGCTACCCTACTTCACGTTTGCAGTTATATATTTTCATTTTCAATTTCAATACAGTATTAATTTTGCTTGTTTTTGTTGTTTTTTTTTCAGTATAGTTCAGAAATTTTAACGAAAGACGTACGCACTATCTAGATGAAATAATTTTCTGCTTGTTTAATTTGTTCCTAATTGAGTGTTTTAAGTAGGCCACCCTCGGTTTGGACAAAATAAATCCTTCCTAGCTTCTCATAATTAAGCAGTGTAATTAGGGTTCATTTGGATGATCATGTATATGATCTATAACAGATTTATAAATGTATGATATTATATTATGTTATAATATAAGATTATACATTATAAGTCATGCATTATATATATATATATATATATATATATATATATATATATATATATATATATATATATATATATATATATATATATATATATATATATATATATATATATATATATATATATCCAAATGATGAATTCCAAGCTTCTTAAATATCTGTTTTTGGCATATGATTAATTAATTCGTTATCAATTGCACATGTTGAGTCACTTTATAAAATTAATGTAAATTATCCTTTTTTAAAATCTTTCTCCAATTTAGTAATTAATTAAATTTTCTAGTTGTATATATCAATCTCTAAAACAGATTATTGCTTTATAATTTAACATTAGTGGTTAATATATAATTTATAGATTTAATTCCAAATTTGAAAAAAAAAAACAGTTTCTCTTATACCTTACATTTTCTTTTTGTGAAAGTATCTTTTACCATACATTATTACCCCAATTCCAAATTTGTTATTCTATGAGTTTTATTTATTTATTTTTAATATAAAAAAATAGGCTTGTATAGTGGAGATAGGGAGATTGAGGCAGTGGCGGATGCATGGGGTTTGGAGTGGTCGCGTCTCCCTTGTTCGAATGAAAAAAATTACATATTATTTTGGTACTTTTTACCGATTTTTGGATAAAACAGTTTAAAAAGAATAAAAAAAATCATAAAGATTGTTTAACTTAGTTGGTAAGAAATGATAGTTATTATCATAGTCACGGGAATAAACCCTTTTAACCTTACTTTTTGCAATTTTTTATCTTTATTTTTTCCTACTAAAAATGCCTAATTAAATAACATATTTAAGATTTTCTTCAATTTATTTCTAAAAAATATTTTTTTAAATATATATACATAAAAAAATTCTCATTTTTGATATTTTTTATTTTTTTGTACTTTTAAAAAAATGATTATTTAAATAAAAAATTTAACATTTTTTAAACATATTTAAACAAAAAATAGGAACTTGAAAACCCAAGACTGCTGGTAAAAATAATAAAAAGTTGGTATGAAACCCATAAACTGATGCATGTGATAAAGAAATAGTAAGTTAAGTTCCGAGTTGGTGATGAATGCTCCCAGGACATTAGCAACTTGCATATACAATGGGATTAACTTCTGTTGCTGTCACTTGGACTACTTGGTGGGTGAGGCTAGTATATACAATAAACCTTCAAAAATTAATTAATGTTTGGAGATCTACTCATCTACCCCCCAGTGCCCACGTTTTCAACTACCTAACAATCAGGTGTCCCTAAAATTCAATTAACTAGTTTTATTACTGGTTGTTCGATTTGTTAATAAATTTTATTATATAAATCATTTTTGAATTATATAAACTACTACTACATATAAAATAAATATATAATTTTCAATTGTGTTATTTTTCTTAGAATGTAAACACATGTTTGAATCTAAATTAATCATGTTTGCTCTCTTATTAAAAAATGGTGAAAATATATTTTTATCTTGAGTCTAGATTTAATATTTTTTAATAAAAGATATTAAATGATAAAAAAGCTTACGTATTAAATCCAAAAGAAAGAAACATAGCATAAATTCCATAGGTAAATTCAATCCATTTTTATTTTTATTTATAAAAAATAAATATAAATATGAGGGATTGTTAGTAAGTAACCCACATTTCCAAAAGGTTTGCAAAGTTAACCCAACCCGAAAAAAAATGTGTTAAAATCGGATAGTAATGTGAAAGGGAGAGCCGGTTACAAGTTAGTGAGGGGGATGAATAGCCTTCCAGAAGTCAACAGTTGGACGGATTGAGAGAGAGAGAGAGCAGGTGAAAAAGCAACAGAGGAGAGAGAGCAGTGAGAGAGGATTGAAAAAAAAAAAGAAAAAGTAAAGACAAAGTGAGAAAGACATAGAGGGAAAGAGAGAGCAAGTGAAAAAGTAATAGGAAAGTTGCAGATGAGAGAGAGATCAGTGAGAGAGGACAGAAGAGAGAGAGAGAGAGGCGAGAGAGAGGATTGAAGTCGCAGAGGAGTCCTCTCTCCTCTGCGACTTTACTGTTGCTGTTTCACTTTGAAGAAGAAGCAATTGGGCGGGGGTTTATTTGCAGGTTGATGTGTAAGCAGTTAGTTTTAACTGGACACCCAAAGCAAAACGACATGACACATATTGGAATCAACTGAACAAGAGTTATCGGAGAAACAGATTCACCATCGACTTCGGATAGAAAATGGGTAAGTTTGCTTTCGATAAAGGTTATGCGAGAGGTGTCTCCCTCAAATCTGAAGCAAATTTACCCATTTTCTGTCTGAAGTCGATGGTGAATCTGTTTCTCCGATAACACATGTCCAGTCAATTCCAATATGTGTCATGTCGTTTTGCTTTGGGTGTCCAGTTAAAACTAACTGCTTACATGTCAACCTGCAAATAAATCCCCACCCAATTGCTTCTTCTTCAATGGTTTTTATCCGAAACTTAAGATTTAATTCAAATTATATTAATTCCCTCTCACTGTCACTCTTCCATCTCTCTCTGTCCTATCCTCACTAATCTCTCTCTCCTCTGCAACTTTACTTTTCTTTTTCACTCCTCTCTCTCTTGTCCTCTCTCTCCTCTATAACTTTATTTTTCTTTTTCACTTCTCTCTCTCTCTCTCATGTCCTCTCTCTCCTATGAAACTTTACTTTTCTTTTTCACTCCTCTCTCTTTCTCCTGTCCTATCTCTCCTCTGCAGACTTTCTCTTTCTTTCTCTCTCTCTCTGAGTTTTTATCGAAAGCAAAGTTACCCATTTTCTATCCGAAGTCGATGGTGAATCTGTTTCTCCGATAACTCTTGTCCAGTCGGTTCCAATAGGTGGCATGTCATTTTGCATTTGGTGTCCAGTTAAAACTAACTACTTACACGTCAAACTGCAAATAAACCCCAGCCCACTTGCTTCTTCTTCGATGGTTTTTCTCTGAAACTTAATATTTAATTCAAATTATATTAATGCTTCGATGGATTTTCTCTGAAACTTAAGATTTAATTCAAATTATATTAATTCTCCCTTACCGTCACTCTTCCCCCCTCTATCTTTGTCTCTGTCTTATCCCCTCTGTCCTCTCTCTTTTTACCGCCTGGGCTTAGGGGGGAGGGCGACACTAGAACCAGGGAAACATTGAACAACACGCAAGACAGGAAACAACAACCATAGGGTGTCCAGTAGGAAATCATTGGGTGTCCAGTAGAGTACCAAAGGGTGTCCAGTAATAAACCATAGAGTGGAAAGTTGCTATATTGTTCATTCTTCAATAAAAAAAAACAAAGCGGTTCATCAAGCCTATGCGAGAGCTCCTCCACTTCGATTCCACATCCTCTACTCCAAATTCGTCCTCCACTCACCTCGAATTGACCTGAAAACCCATCACAACGAAGGTGAAGGACAAATGCACCAAAGCGGTGCTCCGGCGGTGATTCACACCAGCGGCGCAAGACGAATTCGAGCTCCCATGGAGATCTCGTCACCCTCGAATGCAGAGAGATAGAAGACAGGAATCAAAAAATAAATAAACTCTTCAATGGAGCTCTTGAATGGAGAGAGGTGGAGAGAGGCATAGAGAGAAAGAGTTTTGGATGAGTGATAGTGATGGACAATAAATGCCCTGTTACTTTTCTTTCTCTCTCTCCACTGGTTGTAGCAGGTGGGGAAACCGGAGATTTTGAGGGGGAAGGGTTAGGTTTTGCAATTTATTTGGATATGAGATAGGGGGTGCAAAGGGAACCGGATTTTTGGGTTATTTTTGCAAATGAGCCTATAAATATTGATAATATTTATAACAAAATATTATCAAAATATAACTAATTAAGATATGATAATAACTTATTATTAATTGATGTAATATTGGATAAATGATTTAATCTAAAAAGATTAGTTGTCTAACTAATAATTAAGATACAGGGTTGAATATTTATAAGAATAATTGGGACCATTAATTGAGATGACAAAATTATATTGGGTTATTAATTGATGTGGCTAAAAAACATAACACCCTATTAATCTATATGACACATATGCGAATTACTTAGGAATATGATACGTATGTGCATCGCACTAAAATCCGTTTCAGGCCTCTGTTTTAATATTTTATATAGATTCTTGTCATACCCCTTTGTAAAGTTAAATCATTATTTAATTCAACAAAAAAGTGTATTTTTCAAATTAGAGATATTTCTTTTAACGGGTTTTCTAAAAAATTCTTGTTTTGAAAAATATTTATCTAATTAAACTATTTTAATTATATTTTAAATTATATTCTTAGAGTTTAAGAAATCTAATGGTTTTTCAATGTTTTAGTGACCTACAAAAAATTTAAAAAATAAATAATAATTCCTTTTAAAAAAGGTTTTTAACAGTTTCAATAAATTAGCCCTAGAGTTATAAATGTACCACTCCCTCCGTTCTAAAATACATGAGTTTTTAGCTTTATACATAAGTTTTAATAAAAACACTTCACTTTTAAAAACACATAATCATTACACTAATTTTTTCATAAATTTTATTACTTTTTAATACCCATTGTATATTTTGACTAATTAAAATTTTTTAAAAAGTTAACAACACACAAATCGATACAATCCCTTACCTAGAAAATACAGTATAAAATACCATCTATTTTAAAACAAAAATTTATATATGAAAACTCACCTATTTTGAAACGGAGCTAGTATTAAAATTATAATATATTTTATTTGTTAATTTTATAACGTTATGTCAATGATATACTCCATCCGATCTGAAATAAATGATGTTTTAGAGATATGCATAAAGATTAAGAAATGTCACTTCCACCTTTAAATACCCCATCAAATAACTTTTACTCCTTCATCACATTTATTATGCACAAATGTGATTGGTTAAACCAAAAAAAGTACAAATTATATTATTATTAGTGCAAAAGTAAAAAAGAGTGTAATTATTGCTTCTAAAACATCAAATATTGTTGATCAAATTTCACCTCCTAAAACATCAAATATTTTCAATCGGAGGTAGGTAGTACATTACAGGAATATTTACCCTTTTGACTTTAAAAGATGAGGCGAGTAGTCAAGAAACTCTTGTTCATTTAGGATTAGAATTCCATTGTTTTGGCTCTTTTAAACCTAAAGGATATGTCTTTGTGAATTCAATCTTGTGTTTAGATACTTCGTCACAGCACTCTCAGTGGCGGGATTTTACAGCATCATTACCGGTCTTGCCTCAATGTCCGTCGTCTGGAAGCCGTCCATCTCCCCTAAATGGCCGCTCATCCTAATTGTCACCGATGTGGTATGTAAACTACTCACTCCATTCACACACATCTTCCTTGGCTTATCTTATAGAAACCATATATTACATTGTAAAAGTTTTAACTATCACAATCGACAATAACAAATATATATATATAAAAGCTCGAATCCAAAACATACCAAAGTATAGGGAAAATAATACTCCATCCGTTCGGAAATAAATGATGTTTGACTTTTGTGCATGTAGTTTTAGGAGCTAAAAACTATATAAAATCTTATTTATTTTAATTAATTGTTTTCATAGTTTAATATTTATTAGTAATAAGTATTAAATTGTGAAAAAAATTAATTAAAATAAATAAGATTTTATATAGTTTTTAGCTCCTAAAATTGCGTGCAGAAAAGTCAAACATCATTTATTTCCGAATGGAAGGAGTATAGAAATGTGCAAGCATGTTAAGTTATTTTTTATGCTTGTATATATTCTAATAATATCAAATGCAACATTATGAAGATTTAATCATTTTGACATGGTATCAGAGTACATATATATGTAAAAAGAATTAGAGATAACAATTGCACCTAGTACGCTTTTAACACGCACTATGAAGCCACCACTTTTATCTGTAGCATAATTGAAGTTATTTGCATCTAGTATGCAGAACAATCTGCACCATAATTGTCAATTAACATAGGCCCATTATTTTACAAATGAAAATATATACGCTGAGATGCCTCAAACAAAAATAATTGAAAATCAAAATTGTTGAAACTTGAATGTATCGTATCATACATTTTATAGATTTGTAACAACTTGATCGATTCCGTCTTTAACTCTCTAATATATGTTTGGATGAGTGCAGTTGATACTAGGGCTTGTAGCATCGGCCACTGGGACAGCCGGAGGCGTTACATACATAGGTCTGAAGGGCAACTCCCATGTCAATTGGAACAAGATCTGCGACACTTATGGTAAGTTTTGCCGCTACTTGGGAACCTCCGTGGTGGTTAGTCTATTCGCATCCTTCGTGCTCGTGCTGCTCATCATCAACAATGCACACTCTCTTTATCGTACTGTCGAACCCAAATGTTGAAAATTAAACATCAATGTACTCCTATTCATACCATATCACCTTGATCTCGTCGCTTGAATACTCTACCCTCGTACGTGTTTTTGTTGCCCGTCTTAAACCAATGTACGAATTTGTTGTCGTTCCGGTATGGTTTATATGTGAAGTGCAAGTCTTATATATGTGTAGTGAAGTTACATTGTGTAAATGTTCATTTGTCCGTAAATGTTTTAAATTAGTTGTGTAATTGACTATTAAATTTAGGGTGGTTTACTAAAATGTCTATATTTTCCATCTTTATTACTATTCTGTCTACCAACCTATCCACATTAGCAAAAAGTCCACCGTGTTGTTGACACTGAAGTTGCTGACACCGAAGTTGTTGACACAATTATTGCTAACACAATTAATTCCGAAAATATTGACAACGTTGTCATAAAAAACACGGCTAATGCTCTCACCACTAATATTGCGGACACCATTGATGTCGATGCTGCTGATATTGCTGACACCGACGTGTAAACTACAAAGGAGAATGCAAGCTGCGAAATTTAGAAAGGAAGCTTGTAATGATTGGCCATTTACTAAACATGAAAATATTAAACCAAATGTGAAAGCGTGTGGATAATCCTTGCACTCTTGTAGGACCTTAATTGATAGTTATGAAAAGCGTCCAATTGAACAGAGAAGCCATGTTATCACAATTGGATTTTAATTTTTCAACCGAAATCAAATTATAATCATACTGCATGACAACAAGTCTTTTGCAAGGTGTTTAGAAATTAAAAAGAAAAGATGGCAAGATGAACAATTAAAATCATAGCAGAAATGAGAGTATCCGAATGTAATATTGAACAACAACATCAAATACATCAACCTAACAATGATAGCATTATTGTCAGCAAGAGGAGAGGTCAGAGGTTGTGTTCGCTTGAAGCCTTGAACAACATTGTATAGATTTCCGTCGGAATCAGGCTATGAAATCTCGTGCATAAATTCCTCTCTCTTCCATTCAAAATCAGCCTATGAAATCTCCAATTAGTTCGATCAAACCGCCAGCAAGAGTAATAACGATCTTCACTTCACATCACCACCACCTTCCTCGATCTACATATATCCCAATCCGCTCCTCTTTCAGGATGAGGTAATCGGTCCCTGGCGCTGGAGTATAATAAACTCCGATTCCTCGGATCCGTGGAGATAGAAGTTTTTGAAGAACAACATCTACAATAGAAGCGAAGGCGCGTGAGCAAGAACAGGCGGTGCTACATCGTTGTCGAAGGTGCATGGTGCGGATTTGTAGTTTGACAGTACAAACATCCACGTTTGGAAGAATCTCAAGGAGTTCTCAGGCTTGAAGTCCGCATCCGGCCTCATCCAGGTCATCGTCATCTCCATCGAGAAGATCTTCAATGGTCACCAGGACGGGCTTGTGTTCACGGGGTCTATAGACGGAACGATGAAGATATGGATCAGAGAGGAGAAAGGGTCGGGGAACAACATAAAGACGGGGGTTGTGAGCGGTGGCGCTGAGGAACTAAAGTAAGAGAGATTAGGGATTTCTTGGAGATTGGAGAAGTGAATTGGGGATTCGGATCTAGATCTGGATCTGGGAAGAGTGAGAGGAAAATCGAAGAGAGGAAGTGGACGACCATGGATGGAGAAAACCGCTGCTCAGAGATTGAGGAAACAAGACATGGACTTTTTACAAAATAAAATAGGCCCGTGGACACTCCTCCAATGAAAGCGGGTTAAATGGACTTTGGAGTAAATTAATTCTTGAATGTATATGAATTTATATGTTTTTTTTGAAAAAAATAACCAAAAATAATCTCCACTATCCCTATTCAACCAAAAATAAACCAACCTTTAAAATGTAAATCCCTAATTGTTCACCCCGTTCGAGTGAAATCCCCCAAATGTGATCATTTGAGGGCTCCTTCGAATGATTTCGAACTGGTTTCGACCGATCGAGGCCATCTACAATGCGTTGTGCACTCTCGCGGGGTTGGTGAGGTCTCTCAGATGGCCCTTGCCCCTTCTAGGTGGTGCGTGGGCTTCCTCTTCCAGCCTTTGGCCAAATCTTCTCCTGCCAACCTCTATTGTCGGATCTTCCTCCTCCCCTTCGCCTTCTTATTGAAGTTTGGTGGTCGGAGGTGTAGTATCTTCGTTTGGTGTCCCTTCGTTCTTTGCTGCTCTGATTTCGGTCTCCCTTTGATCGGCCGCATTCTTTCGAATCTCTGGGGTGGCTGTTGTCGCCTTGGGTATAGTGTGGCTATGCTGTTTCAGCCTCGGTCATCCGGCCTCGGCTTCGTTGCTCACATACATCCTTCTACCCATCGTCTCCCAAATCTCATCTCTTTGGTGTCTTCGCTCTCACCATCCCTGGTGGTAACTACGTCAGCCGGTGTTGGCTCTTCTGATGGTCTATCCGCCAACCACCTATTGCGGTTGGGCTTCTGTTGGAGGTGTTAAACCCTTGGCTGAAAAGGTTACACTTCTCCCTTGCACGCCAAGCACAAAACCAAAAAAAATGGGTTATATATATATAGGTTCCGGTGTACACAACCCTTATCATGTATCATGTACTAAAAATTATTCGTCTATTTGTTGATGATTATTTGTCTGTTTTCACATAATTATTCATTTGTAAAAAAAGTGTAAAAATGTAAATTTTATTCTAACGAATAATCACCCAACACCATTGAATAATTTCATTCCACCGAATAATCTCCTAATACCAACGAATAATCAGAAGTTACTTTTAATCTCATCCGTTGATTTTCTTAATTCAATGGCCCAGATTTGTTAACATGATACACAATAAGAGCTGTACACATTTAATCTCATCCGTTGATTTTTGTAATATTTGGATAATGGATTATACGTATGTTTTTTTTTCTTCCCCCATTTGTTTTTGTAAGCAGCATGATTTCATTTGTTTCTAAAATTCATCAATTTAACCGAATAATGTTATTTTATCTTTTTTCATCTAGTTTAGATAAAAATTAATCAATTCCACTGAATAATTTGTTAAAGGCTACCGACTCATGTTTTGTATTTTTTTTGCGAATAATATTCCAGATTTCACCGAATAATACTTCAAAATTCACCGAATAATGTTTCATATTTCAGAAACCTCAAATTCATAAAAAAATACTTTTGATTTCTATGAATAATTATTCAATATCACTAATATTCCACATCCCACCGAATAATCCTTCAAATTTCTAGTTCCCATTTCCTGATTGGATTTCATCGGTTCAAGCGGATGCTAGGACGTGGTCACAACTCGCACTTGAAAGAGGGGAGCAACGTCGAAGCCATCGAACCCCCATCCACCGTCGGAGCCACATTGACCCTTCGACGCCTCCCCCAATGCGAAATCAAACCCTGAGTGGGGGACTCCGAAGATATGGTGGCGATTCCGAATCCACCTCTCCTTGCCCTCGATTCGCCGAAAATAACCACTCTTCACTGCCGAACGAATCCACCTCGACTGACGGCCTCACCTTTCACTCGATTCGCTGTGCACAACGACCCCCGCTGCCGATATCGATCGAACAACAGAGGTACATTGCAAAATGAAGAAGAAGAAGATGAACGTGGCCCGTCAATGTTAGAAGAAGACGAACTGCAAAGGAGGTTGTGGATCGAGGCTCGTAGTCGGATTCATATTCAGATGTGTGATTGACGTCGTCGATTAGACCGGAGGGGCGGCGATCGCTCAGGGTGAGGCAAGGGTGCTGCCCAGGGCGGAGGACCGGGATAGGGGCCATGAAGAGGAGGAGATCGAGGTGGCGGTGGAGGAAACATGCCGGAGGGGTGGTGATCGATCAGGATTGCTTCTTTACCTCTTGCAGTCTTGCGTGATTTTTTTTCTTTAGGCGGTCGTCGCTTTTATTTATACAGAGGTATGGTAGGGTTTTTAAAATAGGATTGTGGTACACGCTCTTAATCCGTGAGTGAGTAGAGTTTTTCTTTTTTATTTTTACTAAATCACCTTTGTACGTGGCATAATCTTGACCTTTTATTTTCTTTAGATCAACATCCCATATTTGTGTATAAGGTACACTCTAAGGCTTGTGAACAATAGATCTATACTTACACACACATATATATTTGTCTATATATACATTTACAAACCCACCCGAAAGAGTATTTAAGTTTCGAAAGGGATTTTAGGTGCATTATACTAGGGTGGTTTTCGGCGGCGTCTCTGGGTGTTCGTAGTGTTCTAATTTCTAGTTGGAGCTCTAGCGACCGATGTTGGGTTTGGTTGCGGTCGAGGTGGTGTGTATGGAGGCGACTCCGTGATTCAGAATTTTTCTAGGAGGGTCGTCTTCACTGCTCACAGGGACTCCTGATGTACCGCTAACCAGCGGTGTCATTGTTTAGTGGCGCTTGACATCGGGTTGTAGTATATGTTGTCCCAAATGTATTAGGGTTAGGTTCGTTAATTCATTTGGATATGTTTGTTTGGGGGTTTTTGTATTGCACCTTTCTTTTTAAGGTTGTATTTTTTATGGTTCGCCGTCTGCCGACTTTGTTAGCAACTTGAGGAGTCAGACCTGTCTGTTTGTCGAATTCTTACCTTATAAAAAGACCAATCTTTTGAAATAACTAACTAATATCCCAACTATTGCCGTGTATACCAAAAATGATACAACTCAATTTTGGTCCTTAATTTTAATTCCAAAATATTTCTAACTTTAGAAAAAACATAAAATGCCCTCTTCTTTCCCGTCCGATGACTTATTGACTTATTGAAAATCAAGATTGTCAAAAAACAAAGCCCTCTTCTCCCATCCCACTCCCCAAAGTCATCACCTGCACCACCATTGCCAATAAGGCGACAACAACCTGCACTTCGACCTTGATGCACCCAAACCTCTACGGCGTGCGCTAATTCAATCATCACATCACTTCTGCGCTAATTCAATACGGAGTACCATATAGAAAAGGGGAGAGGTGCACAATTCCAAAAATTATCAAGTTAAATTTTTTTTTTTTAATGAAAATTCCAATTTATTACATTTTATAATTATATATGATTAATTTTTTTTATAATTTCTTTCAATTTATTACATTTTATAATTATATATTATTAAATTTTTTTATGAAGATTCCAATTTATTACATTTTATAATTACAATCACTTGATCTTTCATTTTCAAATCAACTTTTATATTTATTTGTATTGTGTAATACTCCGTCCGATCGATAGTATTTGATTTTTTATTTTTCAACACATTTTTTAAAAAGATAAAAATTCTAAAAAATATTTATATATTAAAACAAATCTATGCTTATTACTAATTGCATGAAATTATTTTTAAAAAATTATTTAAAAATTTGGTTTTTTTATATTATTACATTTTATTGAAAATTACAAGAAATAATAAAAAATAAATATTTTGGATAAGATATAGTATATAATTACAAGTATTAGAACTTATGAACCACGTCTTTAATTTTAGAATTTTAAAATTATCGCAAAATTATCAAATCTTGTTTTTTAATTTAAAAAAGAAAAAATTGACAAACTCGAAATCGACCTGAAATGACCCGAAACTCGGTCAAACCCGGGTTCGAGTCAACCCGGATATACTCGGAACCCGTTTTACCCGGGACCCGCTGTACTAGGAACCCAAAGTGACCCGACCCGAATGAACCGATTGACAAGTCTAGATGGGAGGCATCTTTGTGGCTCCATTAGCCGTTGTTTCTCTATGGAGGGAAACAGGTGGATAGCTCAGCTCATTGGTGGACAACTCAGCACAGGTGGTTACAAGCTCAACCGATGGGTTACACGTGTAGGGTAGAGATGGGGTTGTTAAGGATAGATGCACTCGGGTATAAGTAAGGATGCATATTCCTTCTGTAGATTCAAGTTCTCTGTTTTTGACAGATTGTAATAAACTCTTTTTTTGAGTTCAATCAATGAAGGTTTCACTTCAATTTTGGTGTTGAAACTGAAGCTTTGCAGCTTCATATGGTATCAGAGCGGGAAGATTCCTGCGTGGTTTAGAGTCTTGATCAGCAAGGGCTCTGGTTTGTAGATCTGGTGTCGTCATTGTTGGTTGAAGGGAATTCACAATGGGAGACACATACGCTTCGGTTCTTCAAGGTCAAGATTAGCAACTTCGAGGTCAAGATCAGATTACATCAAGTGATCCTCTTGTGCTCACTAATTGAGATAGTCCAGGAGCGCAATTGGTCGCGGTAAGGTTCAATGGAAAGAACTTCTTGAACTGGAGCCGCAATGTGAACATGGCGTTGGGCGCAAAGTGCAAGATAGGGCTAATTGACGGATCTTGTGCAAGGCCGGTGAACGACAACAATGTCAGTCAGCGATGGACTCGTGCATACTACATGGTTCGATGTTGGCTCATCAATTCCATGGAACCAGCAATTGCAGAGTGGTTTATCTACGCAAATTCAGTGTGGGAACTTTTGCTAGACATCGTCGAAAGGTTGATGGTGCTTTCATGAATGCATTATGTTAAGAGTTTATGAAGATGTTGAAAGGGAAACAAATTGTAGCAGATTCAGAGGATTGTTATGCAGCTGCAAACTTCTGAGGTAATTATAATTCATCTCGAGCTTTTTTGATTGAGAAGATGATTGGTAGCCAGTTTTGGATAGTAAATACAAGAGCATCTGACCATATGCTTTATGATCATCATATGATGGATCATACTAGCAAAATCAGTAGACCTATTCAAGTTGCTTTGCCTAATGGTATTGGGATCTTGGTTGATACAGTTGGGACAGTGAGTTTTAGTGCAATGTTTACTTTGAAAAATGTGCTGCTTGTGCCTTCATTTAAGCACAACTTGTTATCTGTTGGGAAGTTACTTAAAGATAAGGGATTGATAGCAGTATTCAGTGCTGATCAATGCGTTTTTCAGGACCCTACCACTAAGGAGATAGTGGTCAGAGGAGAGCGAGTGAATGGCTTGTATATCATCAAAGTTGGGCATCATCAAGGGAAGAGTCATTCCTGGTTGAGCAAGAATCATAGTGTGCAAACTGTTGAAAATTGTAATAAATCTAATATGCCCATTTAGGACATATCTCTTTGTCCAAATTGACTCATCTCAAAAATTTTAGTCACCTAAAATGTAAAGATTTTCTTTGTGACAGTTGTGTACCTGTTAAACATCATCGATTTCCATTTGAAAGAAGTTCATCTATATTTGCTAAATCTTTTGATCTTGTGCACCTTGATTTGTGGGGTCCTTATAAGCATGCTACAAGTGATGGTTTCAAATATTTTTTGACAGTTTTGGATGATAGAACTAGATATAATTGGGTATACCGTATATTTACTAAGAGACAAGTTGTAAGTGTTCAAGACCATCCAAAATTTCTTGGCTTATGTCAAGACTCAATTTGGGACTGATGTTAAACAGATTAGAAGTGATAATGGGTCTGAGTTTGTTCAATCCAGATGCAAGGAACTGTTTTCTGCCAAAGGAATTGTACATTAGAGGAGTGTTCCAGGTGTTCCCCAACAAAATAGACGGGTTGAGAGGAAGCATAGGCGCCTCATAGAAATTGCTAGAGCTATGAGGTTACATGCTCAGTTGCCCATCGGATTTTGGGGAGATTGTGTGATTGCTGCATCTCATGTTATAAATGTGATTCCTAGCTCAGTGTTGCAATGGCATATCCCATATGAACTGCTGTTTAACAAAGCAGCAAATTATTCTGAGCTCAGGGTGTTGGGTTGCTTGTGTTTTGCTAAAGTCAGACAGAATGGGAGAGATAAGTTTGGAGCTCAGGCTATTAAGTGTGTATTTCTTGGTTATCCAGATGGAATGAAAGGTGTGTATACAACAGAGATGTAGTTTTTAGAGAAGATTCATTTCCTTTCAAGTGTTTGAACCCAACTCCTGCAGTACAGGAACCTTCCCTTCCTCTTGTTAACCCTGCAGCAGATATGAACATTCTTATTGAGCCTGCATCAGGTTCACCTGGCATGACAGTAGGAAATCAAGACATAGGGGAGGGATCAAATGATAGCAGCAGTCCTGTGGCTCCCAATTCCTCGTCGAGTGATTCTCCTAGAGTAGAGGCTGTTGAAAGATCATCTTCTGATCAGATTGTTGCTCCCATTCGCAGGTCATCCAGACAAAGACAGCCTCCTCAGTTGTTATATCAGTATTATTGTCCATCTATTAATCAGAATAGGGGTTCTGTTTCTCCTTCCTTCATGGCCACTACTGTGTTTGATATGTCATATTTCTCATCCGAGTATGTGGCTTCTCTCAACAATGTGTTTTCTTGGAAGGAGCCCGATTCTTATAAGGAAGCTGTTGGATGATCTCAGATGGATAGAGGCTATGCAGAAAGAAGTTCAAGCCTTAGAGGAAAACAACACTTGGTGCATGATGGATTTGCCTGAAGGGAAGAGGGAAATTCGCAGTAAATGGATTTTCAAAATCAAATATAAACCCGATGGTAAAGTTGAAAGGTTCAAAGCGAGACTTGTGCCTAAGGGGTTTACACAGATTAAAGACAAAGATTATAAGCTGACTTTCTCACCAGTAGCTAAACTTACTACAGTCAGAGTGGTGCTTGCATTAGCCACATCTAGGAATTGGAATGTCCACCAGTTGGACATTAACAATGCATTCCTTCATGGATTCTTAGATGAGGAGGTTTACATTAAACCACCTGATGGGTATCATAAAGGAAAGCCTGGGCAAGTTTGTAAATTGCTTCGATCATTGTATGGACTCAAACAAGCATCCCGCCAGTGGAATATTGAGTTATCCAAGTTCCTCATCCAGTTGGGATTTAAGCAATCTAAGTTTGATTATTCAATGTTTGTCAAAGGGGTTGGAAAGCATCAGACGATTGCAGTGGTTTATGTGGATGATCTTTTGTTGACAGGGTCTGATGAAGAGTTCATTTTGCACACTAAAACAGAGCTGCACAAAGGATTCACTATTAAGGATATGGGGTTTGTTAGATATTTTTTAGGCAGTGAGGTTGCAAGGTCTGCTCAGGGAATCATGTTGAATCAATGAAAGTACATTATGGATATTCTTCATGACACCCAACTGCTAGACTGTAAGCCTGCAGTATTTCCATTGCCCAGAGGGTTGAAGCTTTCAACATATGAAGGTGAATTGCTACCAGATCCTGAGGTATAGAGAAGATTAATTGGCCGTTTGCTTTATTTGAATTTAACTTGCCCAGATTTGTCATATTCAGTACAGCATCTGAGTCAATTCATTGTGAACCTCGGGTCCCTCATCTTCAAGCTGCATTACATGTGGTGAGGTATATACTATTGATTGGGGTCTGTATTTTCCAGCAAGTTGCTTAGAAGATCTAACTGCGTTCAGTGATGCGGATTGGGGTGCTTGTAAGTTCACTGCACGCTCGCTCACTAGGTACTGTGTATTGTTTGGTTCCTCCTTGGTTTCATGGAAAACGAAGAAACAAAAGACTATGTCTAAATCGTCAACATAATCAGAGTATCGGAGTATGTCGACTACTGCTAGTGAAATCGTTTGGCTACACAATCTGCTAGGAGATTTGTCTATCAATGTCCCTTGTCCTGTTACTCTATACTGCGACAATAGGGCAGCTCAGTACATAGCTGCTCATCCTGTGTATCATGAATGCACAAAGCATTTGAATATCGACCGTCACTACATCAGAGAACGCATTGAGGAAGGTTTAATCAAGACATCCTATGTTCAATCCCATCTCCAGCTTGTTGATGTCTTGACCAAGCCTTTGGGTGAGGTCCAACATCGCACTCTCTCATTCAAGTTGGGAATTGTCGATTCTCCTCCATATCCAACTTGACGGGGGGGGGGGGGTGGTATGGAGGGAGACAGGTGGATAGCTCAGCTGACTGGTGGACAGCTCAGCACCGGTGGTTACAAGCTCAACCGATGGGATACACGTGTAGGGTAGAGATGGGGTTGTTAAGGATAGATACACTCGGGTATAAGTAAGGATGCATCTTCCTTCTAGATTCAAGTTCTCTGTTTTTGACAGATTGCAATAAACTCTTTTCTGAGTTCAATCAATGAAGGTTTCACTTCAATTTTGGTGTTGAAATTGAAGCTTTGCAACTTCATATGCTCAGATCTCACAAAGCTAAAACAACTTCGAAGGTAGATCTTCAAACACATTTGAAAGTGTGGCGAAAATAAATAAAATTTCTTATTGGGATAGATCATGAATTATCGATGGTGGCGGGGACAAAGTTGCAGATGGAGGTGAATAGGCGTTGGGGTTTCAGTGTAGAGGGTGGAGGCCGGAAGAACTTTTAAAAGGAAGGGGTTTGGGGAGGAGGGTGAAGTTGCAGCAGCGATAGGGTGATCAGGGGTGGGTTAAAGTTTGGGGAGGGTATTTTGTGTATTTTGGAACATTTTAGAATTAAAATTAAGGAGAAAAAATTGCATTGTACGTACGTAGTATTGTTTTTGGTATATAGTGTAGTAATAGTTGGGCAATTAATTAGCTATTTTCAAAGGTCAAATTATTTGTTATTAAATAGAGATAGTTGAGATTATTTTTGGTTATTTTACCAAAATAAATTTGTAGGTTCACCTTCATTATGTACCACCTTGCATTTCGTCTCAAAACCTTAGCTAATGGAGTATTATTTTTACATAATGTCATAATAATACATGATTAAATATACTTTAGGATTGTATTCAGAGTCCACTCCAACTGTAGTTCATGTTGATATTGTAACCATTATATATATATATATATATATATATATATATATATATATAGAGAGAGGATAGATCTTGTGTAAGCAAGCCTTACGGTGTAATTTGTGAGCAAATCTGGAGCATCGGATTAAGAAGATCAAACGGCTAAGATTAAAAGTAACTTGTGAACAGTGACATTATTCGTAGGTACCAAGTGATTATTCGTATGTACATACATATGAATAATCATTTGTTACATACAAATAATTACATTTGTTCATACATACGAATAATTACATTATTATACACGAATAATCGCTTGGTAACTACGAATAATTTCCCTGCTCACAAATTACACCGTAAGGGCTGCTTACACGGGATCCAGCCCCTATATATATATACACACACACACACACATATATATAGGGTCCGGTTCAAGTGAGAATGGGTGAAAGGGTGAGAAAGAAAGAAGTGCTGTGATTGGCTGGAATCTGCGTCCCCCACGCGCTTTTTTTCCCACTCGCATTTATTGCGTTGAATCATGCGCGCCCTATATAATACGTTATTTTCTTTAGCTTTTTCTGTTTCTCTCCTTTCTTCTTCTCCAAGCTTCAAAATTGACGAATCTCTCTTCAAAGTTTCCCATTCGATTCTCGTGTCCAAATCTTCTCTTCACGTGGCATGATCATCGACGACAAATGAAACACCAGATCTGCTCTCCAAATCACCAGATCTGATGCCTAAAACACAAAAACTCTACTCTCCAGATCAAATTGAAAGCGAATGCAATGAAATCCAAAGATCTGATGCAATATTGTAGGTGGAGAAAGGTAAAAATAATAATTTTGTTCTAATTGCTCTGTATTTTGTTAATTTTTGATATTATTACATATTAATTCAATTACAACGAATTCTACAAGTGACTCCATCATCCAATTCCCACGAGTGATTAAACAGAATGTATGCTAAACCAGTGTCTCTTATTTGCGCTGAACCAGTTCTTGCTATAATACTGAACCAATTACTAATAATTATGTTGAACCACTTATGATAGATTGGTGAATCTTATATCTGCTGAACCAATTATTGTTATGTATGCTGAACCTCTTATTATTATAATGCTGAACCACACTCAGTTATGTAACGGCCCGGATATAAATATCCGAGATACGTTTCGAAGGTTGGATACCTTCGTTCGGATGTTGCAATTCAAGTACGGGTCAAGGTTTCGAAGTTCAAGATTAGTATTTTAAAGTGGGGATTTCGGAACCCAAAATAGCCGGAGGGCCACGTGGAATCTTCAAGCTGTCCTAAGGCTATGTCGCGGAAATTCGTTTGCAAACTAAGGGAAAGCGAAAGTAAAGTACAACTTGCCACGACGAGGCCGGGTCAAAACCAAAATACAAATTCTGAAATCGTAAGGCCAAGTTAGTGGGGTTAGGCAGATTCTTTGCAAGCGCCCGAGGGTTTTCCCACGCCATAGAGACAGAGAGCAGTCATACCTAAAAAATAGGTGGTGCGAGCGGGATCAGACCGAGACCCCAACGCACCCTGTCCCACAAGCAAACATACACATACGCTAATATAAAGATGATGCAAATGCGGAAATTAAATCACACTAACATGATCCTAATTTACAATATGCGGAAATAAACTGTAAAGGCGCCCAAAGAATGCCAAGTGGCATGTCCCTCTCCTACCTCTGCACCCCTTCCCGTTAGTGCAGAGACTGGCCAGTTCGATGCTATAGCATATCATATCTCATCATCATATCATATCTCATCATCATTTCATATATCATTATCATATCATATCTCATCATCATTTCATATATCATCATCATATCATATATCATGCTCATGCCCGATGGTCCTGGGTCATCATATCATATATCATGCTCATGCCCGATGGTACTGGGCTATCTCATCATCATATCATATCGACTCGATAGACTCAGGGCACTCGATGGGGCTGGGCTACCCTATGACCCTAGCAAAGACTCTAGGACTATCACAGATAACGGCCGTTCTGTTCTCAATCGCACAAAGTAACCGAATGCTCATTCATAAGTGCAATCCTAGCATGATAGTACATGGCATGCTTTAATGCTTATGCAACACCTAGTATGTCATATATTTACAAGCAGGTATACTCTTTCGAATCTGAGTAAGCCCATAAAGGAACTTACCTGGAGAAGCGCAGAATCCAAGAAATAATCAGCAATAGCAAGCAATCCAATCATGTCACAAATCACCTAGGATATATCATAAGATGTGCATAAGTCTACGTCTAACTCACACAAGGCGCCCCTATCTATCGCACATAAGTTCACATAACCATATAATATTACACCTTAACATTTCATCATTATCCTCTCAACTCATCTCATCATCTTCCTTATTCATTTCCATCAATCAACTCATATCATCTTAATCCTTCCATTTAACTCATTATGCTCATTTCATGTTTATCTCAACATATAATATCCCATCCATAATCTCATCTCAATATCTAATATCTCGAAATCTCAACATTTGATCATTTCAACTCATCATTTAGAAATCATATTCATACTCATACTATAAGGTATATTCATACTCTAATAGTCATATAACATATCATACTTCAACATTTCACCTCCTAATTCACATTCAACAAGTACGTCAACATCGTATCATAGCAATATTGGCATATTATAATTTATACTCATACTTAGCTTATATGTCACTTCATCATCATAAGTAACTAGCATATAATCCTTCATAACACTTCATCACAATATCATGCTATTAGTCATACAATCATATCATCATGCTAGTTAGTTATCAAAAAAGTCGGTTTCCCAAGTTAGTTCCCAATCCATTTCAAACTCGAGTTGATTAGTTAGAATTTCCGATTCTTAAAGACATTCGCCAAATCCCTTTTGTGATACAAACCGATAACATATTTTAAGTCCCAATATTTTATAAGGTCATTATATAATATCCTTTAATTCTCAAAATAATGTTTATATCTTTTAAATCTCAAATAACAATTATCTCTTTTAAATCTCAAATAATATGGTATAATATTTCAAATACCATTTTCTTTAAAACACTTTCAATTAATATTTTCAAACCTTATATAACCAACCATTTTATTTAATTATAAAACAGCCCCACATTTTACAAAATCAAAACCGACCCACCCTTTTTATAAAAATCCTAAAATCGGGCCTTTTGTTGAAATTACCCAAAATCATATTCATTTGGTAAAAATAGGCCCAGCAATCCTTTTCTTAAGACCCAAAACCTGGCCCAAAAGAAAATAGGCCCAAAGATCATTCTTGATCGAACACAGAAGAAGAAGAAAAAGGAGGGGGGCCCATCTGATGTGGTGAGGTGGGACCCGCCAGGTGGCCTTCTTCACCTTCTTCCTCCTGGGAGACGTCCGAGTTCGAAAAGAGAACCAGCGAGAGCAATGGAGTCCATCCGGCGACGATCTCGGACTCCGACTCCGACCACGGCTGACGGAACCGGCACACACACACAAAGCATGAAAGAAAGGAAGAGGGAGGGAGGAAGAAGCTCACCGAGAGGCTTCGATGCTCGCCGGAAAACGTCATCGGGCTTGATTTGGACCGTCGGAGTCAAAATCAAAGGGATCGGTCTAGGAAGAGTGTAAGGGACGGTTAAAGGGAGACCTTTACGTCATTGTAGGCCAAAAGGAAGGGGAAAGGAGGGCTTACCGGTGGTTTGGATCGAGAAAACAGAGTGAGGAGTGAGGGAGGTGCTCGGCGGCGATGGCGGCTCCTAGGCGGCACCTGGGCATCTTCAGCCGTCGGGTAGGTGGAGGAAACTGCTCGGAGATGCTGGAAACTGCTGGCTTCGAAGGAGGAGGAAGAAGGAGATGATGGGTTGTGGTGCTCAGGCGCTCGGGTGGCCCAAGGCTGCGCTCAGGCGCTCAGAGCTGCTGGGAGGTGCTGCGTTGGTGCCGACGACAGGGAGGGACCAAGGAGTCCATGGAGGTGGCGTGGGGCGGCAACAGTTGGGAAGAGGAGGGAGTTTGGGGATGAAGAAGGAGAGGTTTGGGGATGAATATACACACAACAATGGGGGAAGGTGATGAGTGAGCTTTTGTTGTCTTGTTTGGATTCAAAAGAAATGGGATAAAAAGGGGAGCTGAAGGCATTCAGATAAGGAGGAGTTAAGAGGAGCTGAAATCAATCGGGTATGGCAAGGGCTAGTTTGGATTTTTGCCAAAAACAGGGGGACAAGGGGATGAGGGGAAGAGGATGGAAGGTGAGTGCTCACCCAAAGATGGGAAATGAAAGCTGGAGGAGAGGAGTGTGGATTGATCTGCAACTTCGGAAGTGGGGAGGGGAAGCAGACAAAACCCCTTAAATGGTCTCACAGACCCAAATTCAAACTACCCGGAATTTAAACCCCAAATCTCGCTGTCTCGACCTTATCCCGACTCAATCGAAATTACACCCAAAAGTTCAAATCCGAAGAATAATAACAATAATGAAATCCGAACAATATCTTCAGTCTCGGTATAAGAAATCGAAAATAAAATCCATTTTTAGATCAACTTAAAATTTATTCCTAAACCCGCTCCAAAAGAAATAAAATAAAATTATTTTGCCTGAGGACGGAATTTTTTTTTAAAAAAATTTTCGAATAATATAATTCAAATCCCAATTAAATCAATATTAAATCGAAATTAATTCTAAATTTAAAAATAATATTTTAAAATCTTTCGGTCTTTACAAGTTATGTGTGCTGAACCAATTACTCAGTACATGCAATACTGAACCAATTATTAATGTTGAACCATGCAATACTGAACCATTGATTGATATATAACCTGAACCATATATATTGTTTGCCTTATATTAATGCAGAACCAATGGATTGTTATATGTGATGAAACACTGTATTTTTTCTTGCTGAACCAGTTCCTGCTATAATACTGAACCAATTACTAATAATTATGGTGAACCACTCTTTATTATTAATTATGAACAAATATCTGTTTGCCATATATTAATGCTGAACCACTGTATAACTTACTGAACCAATTCCTAATATATATGATGAACAACCTTTTATTATTAATTATCACCCAATGTCTGCTTTTTCCTGAACCATTGTCATCTCTCTGTCAGAGATTCCTACTCCAGCTGTCATCCCTGTATTAGACACTAGTTCAACATCAGAGAACAGATTTGTCTTAGAGATATCACCAGGAGCTACAAAGTATTGGGTTCCGATATGTAATGAAGAGTTGAAACCTACTGTTGGAAAATTTTTTTATACAATTGGTGAAGGGTCAAAGATGTATGAGACATATGCTTCAATTTGTGGGTTTGACACATGCAACAACACACTTTTAATAGCAGGGAGTGTTGTCAGGTTAAAGTACATTGTCTGCAACAGAGAAGGAGTAAACAATGGAGCAAATTCAACAAGAAAAAAGGAAACAATGTCAAACAGATGTGGTTGTAAAGCTAGAGTTGACGAGGACAATGGATGGAAAATATAAGGTGAGGGTGTTTGAAGAACGTCATACACATGAACCTCAGGATAAGTTTACAGGAAAGTATGCACAATCTAACTTCAAGTTGGAAATAATTCATCGAAAATTTGTGTTGGACTGTGCTCAATCGAATATTAGCGATGTTAAAGCTTACAAGCTCTATGAAACAATGATGGGTGGATTATCAGAGGCCGGTGCAACGGTTGTCCAATTCAAGAACTTCAAAAGGAATTTGATGGCTTACATGAAAGATTCTGATGCTCAAATGTTGATCAACAGATTATCAACAAAGAAAGAGATTTGCAGCGCCTTTTATTTCAACTATGATGTTAATAATGAAGACAGATTGACAATGATATTTTGGGCAGATCAAATATCAAGAATTTTTTTTTTGATATTTAGGGATGTTATCATATTTGATTCTACATACAGAACAAATAGGTATGCTTCTTGACCAACTATTTTATACTAAACCTGATACATTAACCTTTATGAACCAGATCTTTTGTTATCATTAAGAATCAAAATATATTTATATTACTCTCTCTTATATTTTGATGAACCACTGATGGTCTAGGATTTAGATTAAAAAAGGGTTCATTAAAATATTAAAAGAGTGGTTCAACATGTGGTAGCATCAGTGGTTCATGACCCACTATCTCTTGATGGAACACTAATGATTAAATGTATTGAACCACTCCCATGTTATATATGCTGAACCAGATACAACAAATTTCATGAACCAAATCTATTTATATCACTCTCTGTTATATTTTGATGAACCACTATCTCTTGATGAAGTACTAAATATTAAATGTACTGAACCACTTCCTGTTATATATTCTGAACCATTGCCACCTATACATGAATTGAACCACTTTTTTATTTATATACATTGAACCATTGTTTACTGTACATGATGAACCATTAATTTATAGTTTTATAAACCAATACTTATTAAATTATCTAATATATTTTTCTGATATAATATGGTGTTTGCTCCATTCAGTGGGGTAGACAACCATAACAAATGTGTGACATTTTTAGCTGGTTTGATTTAAATGAAGATATAGCATCTTATTCATGGATGTTTCAAAATTTTAAAGAAGCAATGTGTGCAGAACTAAGACTTTTAGTGACAGATCAAGATCCATCCATGAAGACTGCTGCTAAGTCCATATTCTCCTCCACTGAGCACAGATATTGCATGTGGCACATTATGAGTAGGTCCCAGAAAGAGTTGGAACCACTTTAAGCAAATGTTCAGCTTTTAGAAGAAGTTTAGATGCTGCAGTGTAGAATGATGAAATTGAACAGTTTGAGTTTGAGGAGATGTGGAAGTCAATTATTGAAGAGTATCAATTAAAAGAAAATGATTGTTGACAAGAGGAAAACCTGTCGTTGCTCTTTCCAAAAAATACTCAAACCTACAACTAGTATAGTTGGTAAGAAAGAGGTCGATCCACAGGAAAATCTAGTAAATTCTAGTGTCAATTCAATCGCAAGTGACAACAAAAGTGAGTTGGTTGATGGAAATCCGCCTTTTATCAAAGAGGAAAGAAGTAAACAAAGTAAAGTGGGTTGTTAGATGCAGTAGAGAGAATTAGGTTCACCTACAATTTGTCACATCAATTGATGAATTTGATCCTTGTTTCAGCATCTAGCTCTTTTCTTTTCCTATCAACGTCCTTGTCCAGATCTTAGGTAAATTACTAGTCCTACAAGTCCTATTAATCCTTATCTCTAAATAACCCTAACACGGTTAAGATTTAACCTAGAGATACAATTAAAACTATGAATTAACCAAGGTATATGCAATATCAAGCTACGAGTCGATATTTAACATATATTCAACTTCCTACACATCCAATTAGTCATACGAATCCTAAAGGGATATGATTGCCACTTAGGTTAAGGTTCGCAACAAAGAATCTACAAAACCCTAGCAATTGAATGAATCTACCATAACTAGTTGATCAGGCCAGAGAGAATAAAACACATTCAAAGATTTAAGCGCAAGGAAGCCAAAACATTCAAATAGGAATAAGAACTAGATTAAGAAACTCACAATTCAACAATCAAGATCTAATATGTAGGCGAAACCTTCGAGAGTTTAGTTGTTGATGCTTAAGCGTTCTCTCAATAATTCTCTAAAGTGCATAAGGTTATTAGTTAGATGCCTAAGAAAATAACCCTAATAGTCCTTAAATAAGCCTAAGAAAGTCGGCCAAAACAATTCTAAAGAAACCCTAATTAATGTCTAAAACTTGATCGGCGGTTTTGCTAAGGCCGCGGGGCGGCCAGGCGATTGTGAAATCGTTCGTCAGATCTTCGAGCCGCGGGGCGGCTAGTGGTGGCCGCGGGGCGGCCATTCTGTTCACATCGATTTTTCCTCTTCGAATTTGGTCTCGATGTCTACACAAAAGTTGTAGATCTCGGAAAGAGCTTTCCAACGCATACTTATAATAAGCATTTCGACCAACGAGCCCTCCAGAAAGTGCATTACAAGTTCAGCTTGTCTGACGACAACTTCTACTGACTTGTTCTTCACTTATGCTCTCAAAATTCGACTTCTCTTCCGTGCTCTGCACTTTTCTTCCTCAACTTGAATCTTCCTTCATCCAAGAGGCTCCTCATTCCTCGTCGGATCCACATCTACCTGAAATTAACCATAAAATTGCATAGATTCCGACTCTTCCAATACCACTAGTAAACATGTAATTGTAACTAAAATATGCACTATTTACAACCAAACTATGCTAAATGAATCATAATATGCATATCTAATCATGCTCTATCAAATTCCCCCACACTTGAACCTTTGTTTGTCCTCAAGCAATAGAAAAATCAACTCTGCATCCCCACAGAATAGCAATTCATGTATCAACCCCAATATTCTTTAAGTGCATAAAAACTAGCAAACACAATAGATTAACAACGTCATAGCACATAATTGCAATAATCAATGAAATCAGGCAACCATTTCCATTCTAGAGCTCACAAGGAATGTGTTTCACTCTCGCTCAAGTGTTTAGGGTTAAATGTTTACGCTCAAAACTCAATCTTTAAAAACTTAGCTACAATAGTCATGCACCAGTGTTCTAGCTCTCCACCGCTGGTGACTCTATACACAACAAAAATCATGAGGTCTTTCAATTGGGTTGTAATGGGGCCAAGGTAGAAAACATAAGGTATGGAAAAATTTAGGCCATGTGGTGCTCATAATCCGGGAACCAAGGATGCAACCAAATTACAATAACACTCACAAGATCATACCATAACTCTACAATGTATACAACTCCAATCTCAAGCATCAAACTTCACAAACCATACTCAACTCATTCTCTTATTCTCTTTTTTTTTCTTTTGCATTTTTTCCCTTTTTTTCTTTTTTTTTTTCATATGCTCTTCTTCATTCTATATCAAATGATTTTCCTTGACTTTTACCCCTAAGTGAATTTTATCCTCCTTAGGTCCCAAGTAATGTGTAAACTACTAGCAAGAATCAAACATCTCATAAAAGTACTCCAAACATACAATCCATCACTCAAACCATCATCCACAATATGAATATTCACCAACTATTCCTAATTCCTGGATTGGTCAGGCTATAATTGGCTATGGAAAATCTTGTGGAGCTCAAAAGAATAGGCAATTAGGCTTAATATTGGCTTCAAGTAGAGTATAATATGCAATGTGGGAATAGAGTCGAATAGGGATAATAAAGGTGCCTCAATCATCTTTAAGTCATGTGTAGAAATCATAATATGCAGCCTTGAATAAGATATCTAAATGCAAGCCAAAGAGGAAGCAATTAAAGAGAGTACACTCGACAAGCAAGAGGACTAAATTAAGCGCAGTCCTGAATAGGCCTAAATAGCTCACCAGGTCATGTCTAGAACTTCAAGATCACCCAAAATAAAAGATCTTATGTGCTCAATCATTAACCAATTATGCTCACCAAATAGTGTGGAAATCAGATATCAAAGGTTACAACAATCCAAGCACATCATGGGGCATAAGTCTCAATAAATAAAATAGAGGAAAATAATACCTAGCTAATGAATAAATATAATTACATAAATAATATAATTTTTTTCAATTTTTGGTTTTTTTAATAACATGTTGATATGCATGCAATCTAAACTAAAAATAACTATGCAAGTGCAACTAAAAATAAACATGCAATCCTAATCTTATTATGCCATGCAATTCTTCCCCCACACTTAAATCAGACATTGTCCTCAATGATATAAAAGACAACAAAAGATAAAAATATGAAGAAAAAAAAAATAAAAACTAACATGCTCACTGCGGTGGTGGTGGGTAAGGTGAGAAGTGAAGGAGAAACTTGTCAGTCCCGTCAGAGGTCGCGGGGCGGCTGAGCACATGACCTAGCCGCGGGGCGGCATGTGAAATTTAGCTCCTTCGACACTCTCTTTTGAACGCCTTTTCTCCCTGCGGTGTTAGCTCCCCACAACCAAACAGAACCAAAAACTAATCTAATAAAATAAAAGACATAGAGGAAAACAAAAAACATACCTTGGGTTGCCTCTCAAGCAGCGCCTTTGTTTACTGGCGTTGGCTCGACATTTTATTCATCCACTCATTCAAGACTCAAGCGGACATTGTCAGCGCCCTCAAGAGCAAATCAAATTGTCGTGCCCAACCGATATTCGAATGCACACTAAAGATGAAACAATTGGTAATTAAAAATATAGTAATGAGAACCGTTACCAGCTTACTATTCATTCGAGCTTGATTCTCCCTCGAGGGTATGTAGAACCACCAACACAGTTCCGCTGGTGGTTTGTTGAAGTAGTGGCTCCATGGATCGACATATTCACCAAAATCTCCCAATTTGCAAAAAGTACTAGTTTCTTGTTCCGGAACCACAGAAATCGGTTCCGGACTTGGCTCCTTGATAGGTGAGTTGGGGATGATATCTACGAATGGAGGAAGCATCGAAACATACTCAATCTCTAGGGACGTCTCCTGAGATTTCGTGTCGATAACCACTAGATGCTCTTCTCCATTATCAGAGAATTCATCGTTGCTTGCATCGTGGCTTTCATCAATTTGAGGAGTAGAACATCGCTCAATTACCAACTCCTTCAATGTTTGAGTGAGTTGGATAATTGCTTCCTCATTTCGATTATTCATCTCACGTAATTGCCCCATTTGCTCCATCAAGACATTGATTGAATCCTCCAAGGACGGGTCGGAGTACTCCATTGGTTGAAACATCGAAGTGTAGGATTCTTCATCCGCCGATTGGTCACCCATGTAGCAGAAAAGATCCCATAGTCCCGACACTCCTTAACCAGCAAAGCTTCCATTGTTTATGGACTTGGCAAGTTCTCGTGTCTCAGTGAGTTGGTTGATGGAAATATCCGCCTTTTATCAAAGCGGAAAGAAGTAAACAAAGTAAAGTGGGCTATTAGATGTAGTAGAGAGAATTAGGTTCACCTAGAATTTGTCACATCAATTGATGAATTTACTCCTTGTTTCAACATCTAGTTCTTTTCTTTTCCTATCAATGTCCTTGTCTAGATCTTAGCTAAATTATTAGTTCTACGAGTCCTAGCAATCCTTATCTCTAAATAACCCTAACACGGTTAAGATTTAACCTAGAGATAGCATTAAGACTATGAATTAACCAAGGTATATGCAATATAAAGCTACGAGTCAATATTTAACATATATTCAACTTCCTACACATACAATTAGTCCTACGAGTCCTAAAAGGATATGATTGCCACATGGGTTAAGATTAGCAACGAGGAATCTATAAAACCCTAGGAATTGAATGAATCTACTCTAACTAGTTGATCAGGCCAGAGAGAATAAAACACATTCAAAGACTTAAGCGTAAGGAAACAAAAACATTCAAATAGGAATAAGAACTAGATTAAGAAACTCACAATTCAATAATCAAGATCCAAACTGTAGGCGAAACCTTCAAGAGTTTAGTTGCTGATGGTTAAGCGTTCTCTCAATAATTCTCTAAAGTGCATAAGGTTATTAGTTAGATGCCTAAGAAAATAACCCTAATAGTCCTTAAATAAGCCTAAGAAAGTTGGCCAAAACAATTCTAAAGAAACCCTAATTAAGATCTAAAACTGAATCAGCGGTTCTGCTGAGGCCGCGGGGCGGCTACCCAGGCCGCAGGGCGGCTAGGCGATTGTGAAATCGTTCGTCAGAGCTTTGAGCCGCGGGGCGGCCATTCTGTTCACAGCGATTTTTCCTCTTCAAATTTGGTATCGATGTCAACACGAAAGTTGTAGATCTCGGAAAGAGCTTTCCAACGCATGCTTATAATAGGCATTCCGACCAACGAGGTCTCCAGAAAGTGCATTATAAGTGCAGCCTGTCTGACGACAACTTCTACTGACTTGTTCTTCACTTAGGCTCTCAAAATTCGACTTCTCTTCCGTGCTCTGCACTTTTCTTCATCAACTTGAATCTTCCTTCATCCAAGAGGCTCCTCATTCCTCGTCGGACCCACATCTACCTGAAATTAACCATAAAATTGCATAGATTCCGACTATTCCAATACCACTAGTAAACATGTAATTGTAACTAAAATATGCACTATTTACAACCAAACTATGCTAAATGAATCCTATTATGCATATCTAATCATGCTCTATCAATTGGTTTAAAAATATCTTCAAAATCAGAGAGTCATGGATCCCTGCTTACAGTAAACATATACCACTAAGTCGTGTTGGGAGGAGGACATATGTTGCAGAGTCTCAAAACAAGTTCTTTAATCTGTATACAGATAGATTCTTCAGCTTGGTTGAGTTAATGATGTACTATGATATTGCCATTGATAGCCAAAGACACAATCAAACTCTCTTGAACATTGTTGATCAGACAAAAACTCCTGATATGGTGACTGATTTGTCTATAGAAAAACATTGTGCATCAATATTTACATTACATGCATTCCGAAAAATACAGATGCAGTTGTAAGGGAAGTGTCGTGTTCTTAATGTTGAAGAAACAGAGGAAAATATTTGTTTACTTTGAGAGATATTTCCGGTACCAAATCCTTCAAGGTTGAATACCACCCTACTAATCAATTCACAAAATGTAGTTGTGTGTTGTTTATGAGAGAGGGTTTAGCTTGTTGTCATGCTTTCCAAGTATTAAAAGAATTGGGCATTAACAAACTACCTGAGAATTTGGTTTTGCTGAGGTGGACAAAAGAAGTAGCATTATCTCCAATATTCAAAATTGATGATGTTATTGTACTCAGCAATGTGCACAGATTGATGCATGTAAGGTGTTAAGAAGTGAAATTCTTAGAAATGTCCATAAGTGTCTTGCATTGATTGATCAAGATGAAGAGAATTTGAAGAAATTTAATGTTTCGATAGATGCATATATTGAGTCATTGAATCAAGTGATTAATGAAGGTGATCAGACACTTGATAAACAGAAATTAATGGAAGACTTTGTTGGTGTGAAGGTTCCAGATCAGATTGTAGTGCAGGACCCAATAAAAGCAAGCAACAAAGGCAGTGGCAAGAGACTAAAAGGTGGAAAAGAAAAGGCAATAGAGAAGAAGAATAAGACAACAAAATGATTGTGCAAAGAATGCAACAAATTAGCCTTCCATGACAGCAGAAACTGCAAAAAAAATTCAAGCAGAGAAAAAAAAGATAAAAGAAATGAATTAAGCTACTCGAAATATCTCATAGACAGTTTTATGTTATATTTTGTTACTGTTTTGAAGAATTAGTTTTTGTGAACCATTCTCTTAATATCAATTTTAACAAATTTATTTTTAATGTTATGTTTTATCGATCATCCCAATCTCTCTTATTTTTGCTGAACTAATCTCTCTTATTTTAGATTGATGCTGAACCAATCTAAAAAAGATTTTCTAAACCATATCTATTATTGGTTCAGAGAGATAACTGAGTGTGGTTCAGAGAGATAACTTGTAGTGGTTCAGCATAAATAGCTTGTAGTGGTTCAGCATAAATAGATTGTAGTGGTTCAGCATAAATACCTTGTATTGGTTCAGAGAGAAACATTCCTCAGATACCTGAACCACTCTCTTATTTTTTGCTGAACCAATCTCTCATGAATTTGATGAACAACCAGTTTAACGCACTCACATAATTGATGCTGAACCCATCTAAACTAGATTTTCTGAACTACTCTATGATAGTGGTGCTTCACCCCAATCTTTCTTATATTTACTTAACCAATCTCTCATGAATTTAATGAACAACAAGTTAACCCACTGACATAATTAATGCTGAACCAATCTAAAATAGATTTACTGAAACATATCTATTATTGGTTCAGAGAGATAACTGAGTGTGGTTCAGAGAGATAGCTTGTAGTGGTTTAGCATAAATAACTTGTAGTGGTTCAAAATAAATAGCTTGTAGTGTTTCAGCATAAAAACCTTGTATTGGTTCAGAGAGAAACATTCCTCAAATACCTGAACCACTCTCTTATATTTGCTGAACCAATCTCTCATGAATTTGATGAACAACTAATTACCCCCTTACATAATTGATGCTGAACCAATTTAAAATAGATTTCCTGAACCACTCTATTATACTGGCGCTTCACCATAACCAGTAACCCTATCCTCAAATAACTGAACCATATCGATTATTGATGTTGAACCAATCTCTCATGAATTTATGATGAATCACAATCAATGAAACATTCCTCAGATAACTGAACCACTCCCTTTAACACCCTGTGATTGATGCTGAACAAATCACTCTTAATTTTTATGAACCAATCTATGATGTGAGTTGTAATTTTTATATTTAAATATTCATTAATTTTAGCACGCCGGAAAACTTAACCACTTAGAGAGAAGTGAACCATCCCTCATATAACTGAACCATATCAATTATTGATGCTGAACCAATCTCTTATAAATTTGATGAACCACTCGTGCCTCAAATACTTTAACCACTCGTAACTCTCTGAGTTTTGATTTATGTATGTTTATTTAATCAAATAAATTTAGATTAATAAAAATATAAAATTTAAATATATAATATTGAAATAAAATACAAATATTGATTTTATAATTGAAGAAACATTACAATAAATAAATACATAATATTTAAAAATTATATATCTAAATATTCATTGATTTTAGCACGACGGATTTGCTCTATTTAGAAAACTTCCTTCTTGAAGTCCTTGTGAATTCTTTTAAGTTCTTCAATACGGACTTTGAAGACTACCAGCCAATGATGGACCTGGGCCTACTACCGCCAAGTAGCCTATCCTTCCCTTCTCTCCGGTCATTTGCAAATAACCATATATAAATCAAAATTAATATTTCAAATACACAGAAAAGATACGAAAATAATTTCTAAAATTACCATAATGACTTCATTGGTGTTGCCATTTAGAAGAGCAACTCCGTGCCACCTTTCAACTTCAGCCTTCTCCCTTAACGTCATTTTAAAATGCATTTCATGAACTGATGCAGCGGCAGAAAGCCTTTGTCTCTCTGCAGTAATATTTGTTTCAACATCATCGTCTATAAATGACATATGATACCCAGGGTAAAGAAAATCATCAAGGAGATCCACATGTTCATGGGTTACTGCAAGCCACCGAACAAGCTCACACTTATAATCAGGGAGATCATTTGGGAAAAATGGTTTGAGTGAAGAAGTACAACTTGAATCGCTGCTCTCCATTGCACACAGAAGATACAAAATATATGGTTTCAGGGGGGAAAATTACAACTTGAATCCGCTGCTCTGCATTACACAAAATAACAATTATATATAGAGAGGTAATATGACGTTTCAGATACTAAGAATTTGAAAGGTTAGATAAAAAAGAGAAGATGACAGTTCCCTATAAAAGTGTACAGATAAGATTGCAGTTCCCTATAAAAGTGTAGGTAATAAATAATAAAGAGAAGTTGAAAAGTTACATAAAAAAACAGATAAATTAAGTCCCAATTACAAAATATTGTAATAAAACACAAATACAAATATAAAAAATTATATACATAATACAATAAATATAATAATGATTTTATATTAATTATTAATATTAAATTATAAACAGAAAACGAGTGTATAAATACAGGAGTATGGTGACAGTTAATGACAAGTTTAAAGGACAGTTAAAGACAGTTAAAAGATAGTTAAAAGACAGTTAAATACTAATAATAAATTTTCACATAAATGTATTATCTCTCTGAACCACACTCCATTATCTTTCTGAACCACTCTTAAATTCTTGACCCAATTGAATCATTGAAACAATGCTATGCTGAACCACCCACAATTATCTCTCTAAACCAAACTCAGCTATATCTCTAAACCACACTCAGTTATCACTTTGAACCAATGTTATGTTAAACCACATATAATTAAATCTTGACCCACTCAGTTATCTTTAACCAGTTGAATTATTGAACCAATGCTATGTTGAACCAAAAACAGTTATCTCTCTGAAACACACTCAGTTATCTCTCTGATTATCCCTCTGTACCAAACTCGGTTTCTCTCTGATCCATACTCACTTACTTCTCTGAACCACTTTTAAATAATTCAACCACTCTTAAATTCTTGACCAAATTGAATCATTGAAACAATGCTATACTGAACCACACACAGTAATCTCTCTGAACCAACTCAGTTATATCTCTGAACCACACTCAGTTATCACTCTGACCCAATGTTATGTTACCCCACACATAATTAAATCTTGACCCACTCAGTTATCTTGAACCAGTTGAATCATTGAGCCAATGCTATGTTGAACCAGAAACAGTTATCTCTCTGAACCACACTTAGTTATCTCTCTGTATCCCTCTGAACCAAACTCGGTTTCTCTCTGAACCACACTCACTTACCTCTCTGAACCACTCTTAAATCCTTGAACCAATTGAATCATTGAACCAATGCTGTGCTGAACCTCACACAGTTATCTATCTGAACCACACTTAGTTATCTCTATGAACCACACTCATTTATTCTCTCTGATTATTTCTCTGAACCACACTCAGTTTCTCTCTTTGAACCACTATTTGTTATCTCTCTGCCCCAATGCTATGTTGAAACACACATAATTAAATCTTGAATCAGTTTAAAAATCCTTGAACCACTATTAGGTTTTCTCTCTGAACCACACTCAGTTATCTCTTTGATTATCTCTCTGAACCACACTCGGTTTCGTCTCTTAACCACACTCACTTATCTCTCTGAATGACTCATAAAATCCTTGAAAGCAATTGAATCATTGAACCACTGCTATGTTGAACCTCGCACAGTTATCTATCTGAACCACACTCAGTTATCTATTTGAACCACACTCATTTATTCTCTCTGATTATCTCTCTGAGCCACACTCTGTTTTCTCTCTGAAACACACTCATTATCTCTCTGAAACACACTCAGTTATCTCTCTGAACCTCACTCAAGTATCTCTCTCTGAACCACTATCAGTTATCCCTCTGAACCAATGCTATGTTGAACCAAAATCAGTTAATAACATGAACCACATACGGGAGATATCTGTATTGCTGAACCATATAAAAGTAATATATGGTTATAAGAACTACATAATCAATGAATTATATAAAATTGTCAAGTACTAAAATAAAGCTATTCACACAATCACCAATCCCCTTACAAAATCCAAAAATCCTTTATACATTTGCTTCGAAATCCAACAACATCATCCTATTTTTGTTAACCTTGGGGTAAAATTCTTAATTCTTCCCAAAATATTATCTTTATCTTCATTAATAGGAGACTTCACAATTGCCTGCATGTAAAGCTCCCGGAGATTGATTAATATTTTCGTAGAATTCCTTGAAAATCCACAATGCCAATCAGGTTCGTTGATCCACATAAATGTCTCCATGTGACGCATACAGAAGACGCCACAATCAACAAAATTGTCTGATGTTTCCCATTTTAATTCCATATAGTATGGCTTGAAAATTGTCTGATGTTGCCCATTTTAATTCCATATAATATGGTTTGAAATTCCATATAGTATAGTTTCAAAATTGTCTGATGTTGCCCATTTTAATTCCATATAGTATGGTTTTAATTCCAAAATTGTCTGATGTTGCCCATTTGAATTGTATATAGTATGGTTTGAAATTCCAAAATTGTCTCCCGCACCACATCAGCTAAGTGGATCATCTTTCTCCCAGAAACCACATATTTCTTCCACAAAGATAATGATGCATCCGTCTGTAACGGCCCAGATTATAAATCCGGGTTATGTTTAGAGGGAAAAATGATCCCGCTGCCAGATCTTGCAATCCAAGTACGAGCTGCTTATTTATCATCTTTAAGTTATAACCCTGTTTATGTCTTAAGAATTTAATGATATAGTTCAAGAAAAAGGGGATTTGAAACCCTCAAAACAGTCGAATAATCCAAACATATTTTGTGCTTTCGCATGAGAACCTGTCCTATTTAAACTAGTCAAAACTCAAATATAAACAAACGAGTTTAATTTAAGATAAATACAATTTGTTTCAGGGTGACTCATTCAACCAAAACATTTATGAAAACAAGGTTGTAAACGTGCGAAGTCTTCTTAACACTCTCGTCCCATGTGAAAACCCTGACATAGAAGCAAATCAGCAACCAAAAGGGAGTGGGTACCTGAAACTATACCACAAGTCAAGGTCGAGCCACTCATGCGGGACCGGAAGTCCTCGTTGAGGCCATATAATACGCCTATACCTAGAATAAAGAATGCTATAATGCAGTACTGAAATGTAAATCACACAACATGCTCACAGTTTATATAATGCAGAAAGCGATAAATTGGATGCACACAGAATACCAATTGGCATATCCCTCTCCTACTCCGCCCCCTTTTTCATGAGCGGACCTGGCCAGTACGGTACCCATTACCTCATGTTTGTGCACATAAACATGGTATCATCATCATATCATCTCATCATATCATATCATCTCATCATATCATATCATATCATATCATATCATATCATATCATATCATATCATATCATATCATATCATATCATATCATATCATATCATATCATATCATATCATATCATATCATATCATATCATATCATATCATATCATATCATATCATATCATATCATATCATATCATATTATCACACTCATGCCCAATGGTGTTGGGCTATCATCTCATCATGCTCATGCTCGATGGTGCTGGGCTATCATCTCATGTAACGACACGAATGACTCAGGACAACCCGATGGGACTAGGCTATCCTATGACCCTAGCAAAGACTCTAGAACTCACAGATAACGATCATTCTGTTTCAAACACATAGACAATGGGGATGCTCATTCATAAGTGCAAGTCCTAAGCATGATACTACATGGCATGCTTTCATGCATATGCAACACCTACATACTATATGACACATCAGGCATGAGGTCCAATCACTTGAGTAAGCCCCCGGAGGACTTGCCTGGAGTCTTCACATCCAATTAGCCAACAAACAAGCAACTCAGAGAATCATCCAATCACACTAGCAAGTAATAAGCAAAGGAATACCTCATCAATACACATTTAATCAACACCCAAGCATACTTTCAAGTCAACACAGGACTAAACAATATCTTATTCAAGTAATCTAACATTCTCATCGTGACCATCATTCTCAATTAACATTGTTCCCATCAAGCATGAACTTAGTTCAAGCCTTATCAAGATCATCACTCAAAACATCTTACTTCAAATCAAGCTCGGGTTTTCTTTAGACATTTGCTCAAGTAAATAATTACACATCAACCTCAAATAACTCAAGGAAACCATATTTCTCAAATAGTAGAAGAAGTGAACAATTATCTTATATGAATTCCTATGTACTTAATCCTCCCAAACACAATCAATTAAGATTTCACTCATGAATCCACAATTAAGTTCATAAGTTTAACAAGTTTACAAGACGCTTATTATATCATTTTAGCAATAAAAGTAAATGATACTAATCTTAATCTATTAACTCAATTATAACAAGTATTTTCCCAATTAGTTCATTCTACAACGATCATTTTCTGTCCTTATACGCTTCTTATATCAAGAACTGATTTTTGGTGAATAATCCTTTTCTTAGCAAGAAATTCAGCACACTTGTGGTGAGTAAACTCAGTACCACTGTGAAGTCTATACCATTTTCTGTCCTTATACACTTCACAGTGGTACTATATTGATTTTCAATAAGAGAAACAAAGTTCTCAAACACAGAAGACACTTGCACCTTATCATTCAACAGAAAAGTCCAAGTGCATCTAGTGTAGTCATCCATAATGGTAAGAAAATACCGAGCTCCAATGATGGCTCTAACCTTGTAAGGACCCCAAAGATCCATGTGAAGTAAGTCGAATGGTTTAGCAGCATGAGACAAACTCTTAGTGAAAGGAAGCTTATGGTCTTTGCACAGGTCACACACATCAGAAACATATGCATTCAGGTCATGACAGTTGCAGAAGGGAAAATGTTTCATCTTGGATAAAGATGTGTGCCCCAGTCGAGCATGTAAAATATGTAAAGAGGAACTTGTATGAATGTCTGCCTTACCATGAATGACAACATCATTATTTATTCGATTAAATGCAAATCCTTCAATCACTTCAAACTTGTAAATTCCATCCTCAGCTCTTCCATTAGCTATAACAGTCTCAGTAATAAGGTCCTGTAAGACACATGCCATAGAATTGAATCTCAGTTCTTTACTTGTTCCAATTAATAGCTTTGACACGGACAATAAGTCGTGATTAAATCCTGGCACGAATAGAACTCGTTGTAACACAAAATCCTTGGTTAGAACACCAGTGCCGGTCTGTTTCACTGGTTTGACTGATCCATCAGGCAAAGCTAAAATAACCAGCTTTCTTAGATCCTTCAAATCAGTGAACACAGTTGGATCAAAAGCAATGTGGTCCATTGCACCAGTGTCAATGATCCACATTCGCTTGTCTCCTTTCTGATTTAAAAATGTCATAGGAGTATGCAAATTACTTGCAAAGTTCACCATTGCATGACTCTGATCAGGCTTTGTCATCACATTCTTCCCTTTCATCATTTTCATGACCCCCTGATAAACTACAACAATCACTTCTGGATCTACATTAGCCAAATTGTTGACGCTATCCAGTTCAATAGGACTCTTCATATGAGGAACATCCTCAACATTAGCCACAATGTTTCTAGACTACATTTTCTCTTTGCTTTTGTTTTCATCTCCGGGACCAGTATACCACTCAGGATGGCTTATCAACTTGAAGCAGGCTTCCTTCAAATGTCCCTTGGCACCACAGCGGTTGCATTTGCGCTCACTCTTGATCCTTTTTTGCTCTCTCTTGTATGCTTCAAACCGAGAAGCAACATCACCACCTCCTAAAGATTCTCCCTTATAATAAGATCCAGGACTGACATTTAAAGCACTAGCATCAACATTTGAAGAAGTAGATCCACCTGTCACCTCTTTCTCCCTTTCAGCTTGCATCACCATGTGAAAGGCTCTGTTAACACTTGGAAGAACTTCCATGGACAGTATGCTATTCCTCACATGCTCATACACATCACTAAGCCCCATAAGAAACTGCATTAGCTTCGCAGTGGTCTATCTTTCAAGCAACCTCTTAACCACAGCACACCTGCACTGAGTGAAGGCTCCACACTCACAATTAATCGGAGTCTCAAGCATGGCCAACTCATCCCAAAACCTTTTCAATTTTCCAAAATAATTCGCAACAAACATATTATCTTGTTTGACGTTATTCAGATCTCTGTGAAGCCGATATATCAAAGGTGCGTTAGATTCAGAAAATTGTTCAGTAATCTCATTCCACAGTTCTCTTGCCGATTGCACATACATGAAGCTTTCGGCAACCTCGGACGACATGGAGTTGATGATCCAACACATCACCATGTAGTCCGCTCTAGTCCATTTTTCTAACTCTATAGCATCATCAAGTGGTTTGAAACACACACATGTGATGAATCCCAACTTCATCTTCACTCGGAGAGCCATGCGGATTCCGCGACTCCAGCTAAAAAATTGGATCCGTTAAACTTGGATGCCACCAATTGCATGCCTGGATGATCATATCCATAAAAAAAAGAAAGGATTGTAAATCATTGATCCATGATTGACCGAATCTCCACTCTAATCATCAGAATTAACTCGATTCCTTGAGTTTTCTATAGCGCAGTTCAGAGATCTAGTAAAACAGAGTACAACAAGCAACTACAACACCAGATCTGTAGCTACAAGGCAATTTCAACACCAAAAAACCTCGAATCAAAGGATTCGTTGCTCTGATACCATATAGAACGAGAGAGTTTTGGGAATTTTCTATATATTATGAACACTGCAAAATGGGATTACAAAGGAACTAAATTTATACTACTATCCTATTCTAAACTCAACTCCTAACAACCTTTTAACAACTAATTAAACACTAATGGACATCTAACCCACATCAGTAGATGGACCTTTATTACTGCTATAAGTTTGGGCCTTAAGCCCATTGTTATTGTTAAACCGAGTGCTAACCTGAGTGCCCTCTACAGCGCTCATCGAAACCAGCAAAAATTAAATTTAAGCACCGGGCGCCGGAGTTTTTACTGGTCATCGGTTGCCCCGACAAACATTTCGCTAAAAAAAGCTATTTCAACCCTAATGTAAAAAAGCCTACTCAATTTAACCCTATAATCTTTGATGTGTGATACTCTTAACCTTCTTTACCGTCTTAATTATGAGCATACAGGAGCCAGGATTGGATATTGTCGGGGTGGAGTGGTTAATCCTCCCTCCTCCTGCTAGATCTCCTCGGCCTCTGAAAATCGAACCATGGTAATAGATGTTTCAGCCCATGATAACTCAGGAAGAAAGAGGGATGGGTCGGGACATGGGTTGTGTAGCTTCCCAGGAGCCATGCACAACACTCGGAGAACCAGGTATGATTACGGCCGGCTAGATTGTTGACAACTTAGATCTCCCTTCCCTTTATTCCCCTCTGTTTCAATTGAGTTTGCGGGATATATCTACCGTCACTACTCTGTGCTCTTTTTTCCTCTGTTCCTTATGGATCCTCATAATTCTAGCCTCCTTACTCTTAGCTATAATGCAGTATGGATTTATTTTAACTGATCAAGTTTGTAGTAAGTTTGGTTTGGTATGCTTCAACTGTCCCTATGTTATCTGCAGGAATTTCCAGCTATTTTCCTCCTCTGTTTGGAACTTCTAGTTATCTGCTACTAATATCAATAAAAATATATAAAATTTTATGAGTATTATTGGAGGTGATTTCTTAGTTTTACTGGCTTCAGAAAGGAGTACAATTACAGGCAGTTTGATACTCGTTGGCATGAATGGTTTCTGTGTTGTTGATCATTTGACTCGGGGTTCCTTGTAGGTCCGAAGGCGTTGCGGTAGCAGGTGGCTTTCAAGGTATGTTGTGTATTTCCTTCCCTTGGAAACCTTATAAGCTTTGTCCTACCAGTGCCTCCGGTTTCTATGTGGTGGTAAGATTCAGCAACAATTTCTGTCGAGCCTCATTTACCAAAATTACCAATAAACATTGCTTTAGATATGGAGCCAACATAACTGCAGCTGTAAAGGACCTTTGTATCCTACACATACCTCAAATATGTGATTGGAAAGATGTATTTATGTTTACTTATAATGGTATGTTCATGAATGCTTGTGTTCAGCTCGGTCTATCCTCATTCCTGAGGGATAGGTATATCGTTTTTAACAAGGTGACATTAGGTTTTATGCATAAAAATCAACCTATTAGTGTGTGCAATATAAGATCAACCGTCAACAACTACCCACCCCAGGGGAAGAAACATAATTAAGTCCATTATTAGTATAGGTTATTGGAATATTAGGGGTTCTAAGCGCCCCTTTATTATGGCAAGAAATAAAAACATATTCCGCAAAGCAACAAAGTGGATATACTAGCTAGCTAGCTTTAACTGAAACTAAATCCATGAGTCCTCTTACAAATGTCTTACTCAAGAATGCTGGATTCCAAAAATGCATTTTTATTGTGTCAAACGGTGACAAAGAAGGATTGTTGATCCTTCTTAGACAAGCCAAACTAATTGAAGATGCATCAATATTAGAATAAACGGAATGACTTGTCACGATCAAAACCATTATCAATAATTTAACCACGGCCATTTTATTTGTCTATGCCCCAGCTTGCGAGAATCCAGCATACCATCCTTAAGTAGATTTAGGCGTTTAAAGGAAGTTAAGAAAGAGCTCACTCTCCATACAATCCTATATATAGGATCTTCATTTACGTGGAGGAAAAGTGGTAATAATTCAAATAATACAAATGAAGGATTGGATCGAGCTCTGGTTTACCAGGACATCTTAACTACATTCAAAGCAAATGGTATGAAAGCAATGAACACAGTCCATAGCGAATGTGTGTGAATTTATAAATGTGATTGCAAGAAATGAACAAATAACAAAAGCAATGGTATGAAAGCAATGAACAATAAAAGTAGCAATGATTGATGATTGTAGAAAGCAATAATGATGAATATAGTTTCACTCTTATTCGCAACAATGGTGATTTCATGATCACAGAGTTGTTATTCTATGTAAATTGGTTTATACTAATTATTCTAGGGTTTGGTTTATGTATAGAATTAGATAGGCCGTCCTTGTCTATCAACATCTAACTCTCTTACTCTAACATAAGGGGCGAGTAGCAAAAGATGCCAAGACCTAGAACATAAACATCAACTCTCCCGTATCTTGGACTTCTTACTTGGTTGTCAACTGGTAATGGGAGGAAATCGAGTTCTTAGAACACAAATATAAAGATATATAAATGTAAATCGACTCATAGCCTATGCAAATAATTACAAGACTTCCTCCTGTTGTCGTGGAAGGGTAGACAAGATCGATCCACGAGGAGTCGTGTCAGCGGGATCCTAGTAGCGTTGGAAAGCTCACGTCTTTCGTCGACCATAAGCCTCAATCTCGACCTTGGTTGTCGATCCTTTCTGCAACAGAAGAACTGCAGATACAAAAACAAGCAGTCGATATCGACTAGGGTAGGTCGATATCGATGTCAGTCAGCGAAATCGACTGGCTCAGAAGACTGCCAATTAACACAGTATGGTCGATATCGAGGTTGGAGGGTCGATATCGACTTCAGTAACTTATGCAGGATGATCGGCGTTGACTCAAAAAACCGTCGACGAAACACAGTGGTCGATATCGACGTCTGGGGTCGATATCGATGTCTTCTCCTGCAAAGTTGTTAGCTTTTTATCGGCAAAGAAAGGCCGAAGACTCAAGGATGAATGAGGAGCGATGAACAGAATAAAGACAATGTTTTGATGAATATAAAATATATAAAAAGCAACTCCTAGGATTAGGGTTTACCACAACGTTAACCAATGCATGCAATAAGGCAAATAAGACGGACAATTGCGTTATTTAACCCGAGGGATAAGCTTTCGTTGTACACCAACTCTTAGGATTACTCTTGCAAATAAACCTAATTGTCTCTACCAATTTTATGTTTATAACTCAAGTTGTTAGCATGAATCCATTTTCTTTCGATTAGGACTAAACATAGAATCGTAGGAGAGGATATAGACACAACGATATCAACATCTAACACTTAGCTCAGGCATGTATGGCTAACGTCGGGCTCACCCCGAACCAAAGAGCTTTGGGAGACTACTCGCACCTCATAATGGAACTCATCATTGATTGAAAAGAAAGAACTTGCATTAATAACTTCGAAACTTTACAACTCAACGTCAGCTCTCGCAAACGCCAAACCCTAAAGCTTCTTCTAACTCTATTGAATGCAATGGAATTCTAAAATTGGATGTGTTGATGGATGATTGAATGCCAGCCCCCTAGGGCTTTATTTATAGGCTACTAACCCTTGCTAGCCAAGGATTTTAAATTCTATCTAAACTATGAACTCTATCCAAACAATTAGGATAGGTCTTTTATTTTGATGAAACTCTAAACACTTTGATAAATCTCTAAGGTAAGAAAGTAAATATCCTCAACTGCAATCTATCTAAAATGACAAGATAATCCGTGCTCCTTGAAGATAGAATAGCCAATCCGTGTCTCGAAAAGCGTGTCCAACCCGTGTCGAAGTATGGTCGATATCGACCAGGAAGGTCGATTTCGACTTCTCTGTTTCTGCTCGACGAGCTCAGCTTCTCTCGATTCCTGGGTTCAGGCCGTATCGATATATGGAGATCGATATTGAGTGCTTTTCTTCTGTTGTGTTGTTGTCTGTCGCGACACTCAGTTCTGTGTTGATGTATATGTAGTCGATTTCGACCTCTTCTCAGATTTCCTTGGCTTCTCCGTTTTGACTCCGATTTCACTCCAATTCCTACATAGTTTGACCAAAACTTGTGCAGACTCTATTTCTTGCACGTTAGCTCATTCTACACAAATTCATCTTATTTTGAACCTTTTCTTTGGAAATCGAATGAAATATGAAGTTAAAAGATGCAATAAAAAGAGGTACAAATATGTACATCAAAACACCCCATACTTAGACTTGCTTGTCCTCAAGCAATAACCAAGCAATAACCAACACCTACAACACACCCTTCAAGTCTTCGCCCTTGTCAAAAGCAACATCATAAGCGGTAGTAAAGCAAAGCAAGTGAATTTAACGTCATAGCACATATTTAGGCGATCCATAGGCATATGCAATTTTGATCCAACCTCACAGGGATAATGTGTTTGCACTCAACTCTCATGTGTTTAGGCTATGAAGATCAACTCTCAACTCAATTCCATATACAATCTCATAAACATTGCAATTTATAATAATCCACTTCGCAACCAATTATGAAAATGCAATAAGAACCATCAGGAGGACTTTCGCTCAATGGAAGACTTCAAAGAAGACTCTATTCGGCGGGGTTATAATGGGGTTTGGTATGGATTAAAAGGTATGGAATTATTTGGCTATGTGGTGCTTATAAAATTCGGGAATCAAGACTCCTAAACTTCAATACTTACAGTATCCAAACCATAACTCTTACAATGTTGCACTTTCCAAGCTCAATCTCCCATAATGCTCTTTCCAAACTCATCTTTCCATAATATGCTCTAATATGCAGAGATATCAACCATAATATCAACCCTTCTTTCAAACCCTTAAAATGCCTCTAAAAAAATATAACACTTGTATTAAATAAATAAAGGGCTTAAGGAATTTGGCTCATGCACATGATATATATATCTTTTTTTTGGATTTTTTTTCGAACGAAAATAATAAATAAATACTAAAAAAATGTGCATTTATATGTTGAGCCAAAAATCCTTTTACAAAATATGACAAGATGCAAATATATACTAACCCATAATTTCCTTGAACAAAACTAAATATATGCACTTTTCTTTCCACAATGCATTATTCTAACCATTCTAAATCTCAATTCCCAAATGGGGGTCATGCTCAATTCGACTAGGGATAATTTTGTGGAGTTTGCAATATCAGGCTCAGGCTAATATTCCGGCTTCAAGCAGAGATAATGCAGGGTAGGTAAAGAGAGGATAAAAATGGCTCAAAAGATGTCTCCATCATTTAATTCTCGTAAACGTCAACATATATATGCATTGACTTTAAATAGCTATCACAACATTTAGAGATGCATATGAAGAGTAAATTCACTCAAGAAAGCAAAGGGATTTTTGATATTCTCCCTATAGGGCAAAATTCTCACAAGGACAATTTTTGTTGGATTTGCTTTTTCGCCTAGGATCATATGTGCTCAATTTCATCAAAAGTTCACAATCTACATAAAAATTTTAAGGACTTAGGCTAAACCATCCAAATATGCCATATGATTTACATGATCAAGTCAGCTATTGAGTTTTCATCATAGGACATCTAAGTAGGATTTAAAAATAAACTAAAGAGTAAACATGCATTTTTTTTTTGGTATTTTTGACATTTTTCTATTTTTTTGGGTTTTTTTGACATTTTTTTTTATGAAACTAACACTAAGAACAAAAATTTAAACATGAATGCAATGCGAAGAAGAAAGCCAAGTTATGACCATATGACATGTTTTTCCCCCACGCCATACTAAAAATATACAGTGTCCTCACTGTATTAAAAGAAGAACAAGGGTAGAGAGAAACTCACAGCGCAACCTGCAGATTCAGGTCGATTTTCAGGTTTGGTCGATGCCAGAAGTCGATATCTATGTCAGAGGTCGATGTCGACTGCATCTGTCGAAGTCGAGGAAGAAGGTGAAGTCGAGGGTCGCCAGATTGGGGTCGATATCGATGATTATGGTCGATATCGACTTATGCTTTTTGCTCCTGATTCCTCGATGTCGACTCCAGGAGATGGCTTGACCTTGGGGATCAATTTCGACTGGCCTGGTCGATTTCGACTGCCTCTGCAGAAGCTTCTTTTCTTCTTCGTCGTTCCTTTTGCTTAACAACCTGAAATCTTGGTTAGATTTATAGATAAAGTCACGAATTATCTCAGTTTCAAAAGTTTTAAGAAAATCCCAAAGTCGAAATCCTAAAAACCATCTATGAAGAATTTATAGTTTTATATACACGCTCTAGAATTTAGAGTCGCTAGGCCGACTTCTCCGTCAATTCTTCATGAGCCTTTAATGTAGGGAGCCTTTAAGCTTGAGCCTTCTCCTGGATCATCTAGGTCCTTTTGGTAATAGCTAAGTTTGGCAACCAAGGATTCTTCTTTGTTAGGTTCTTCTTTGGGCACTTTCCTTCTCTTTCTTGACCTAACTTTTGCAATATAGGCAAACCATGGAGCTTTGACCCTCCCATTAGTTTAATTATCAATAATGACAGAGGAGGGTTAGGAGTTATACATGGGCTTACCTGTTCGGGCCCAAAACAGAAATCTTCGGGCTGAGGGGAGATCAATTTCGACCAAAGGGGATCGATTTCGAGTACAGTAGTCGATGTCGACCTGCTGGGGTCGATGTCGACGTTAGGGACCCCATACTTATGCTCATGTCCATCATTTGGTTTACTCGACATCGATGATTTATGGTCGATTTTGACTGGCTCCAGTCGATGTCGACCCTGCTTGCTGTTTCCTCCTCGCCAAGAAAAATTTGTGAAGCTTCTCCTTAGCCGGTGAGAGGACAACTTGCTCCAGCTGCTTTGTTTCGCTCATGGTCGGGTTGAAGGAGAACTCTATCACTTCGTTCCCTATAGTAAAGGTTAGTAATCCTCGATGTACATTGATATTGGGATCGGCAGTAGCTAAGAAAGGCCTACCAAAAATGATAGGTACTACATGATCTTCAGGCATCTCTAATACAATGAAATCAGTAGGCAGAAAAACTTACCTACCCTTACCGGAACGTCATCAACTATACCCGTGGGCCTGACGAATGAGTTGTCAGCCGTATAGAGTTTCATATCCACAGGTTCAAGTGCTCCAATATTTACCTTTTGCCAAATAGAAAGAGGCATAAGACTTACGCTTGCCCCTAGGTCACATAGGGCCTTGTAGCGATGTTGGCCAAGCCCCATGGTGATTGCAAACTTTCCTGGATCACTCCTCTTCTCAGGGAAGTCCATCTTTTAGCACTCCTCTGTGATCTCTGCCATGGATCGCTTCTTGCTAAGGATGTCTTTGAGGAATCGAACATAGGCGAGCATCTCGCTTAGGGCTTCTGTAAGAGGAATGGTAATGTTAAGACCTTGAAGAATCTTTACAATTCGCCTAAACTTACCTTCGGTGGGGTCCTCCAATGCTTTGGATGGGAATAACAACGTCTTCTTTGGTGAAGGAGCCAAAACAGTGGTCGGAAGGGCCTATTGGGCATCGATGTCGACTGGGACTTGGTCGATATCGACCGGGATGGTCGATATCGACCTCTGTTGGGGCTCTGATGGCTCTGTAGTGGCCTCGACGTTGACCAGCGGGTCGACCTGGGGGTCGATTTCGATGTTTGGCTCGACATCGACATTTCTGTCGATGTCGACTAGATCTGCTGCTTTCTCCTCCGATTCCGTTCGTGGATTTTGTACTTTGTTGCCACTCCTTAGTTGCATGGTTGCGACGTGGCCCGTCCCGGATTGCCCCTTAGGATTTGTAGTTGGTTTCCCATGAAATGTTCCGGATGGTCTAGGGATTTGTGCCGCCAATTGACTTAGTTGGGTCTCTACATTCTTTTTCCAAATATCCATCTCCCCAATCCTTGTGGTAATGTGATTGAGTTGAGAATGGATTGCATTGTTGGATTGATCATTCTTAGCCTGGTTCTGCCTTATCTCATCCAGACAAGTTGTAGATCATCCTTCCGTTGGTCCTTCTCCGGGTGCCCAGGAGCTCTATAAGGCGGAGGATCCCTGGGGTTGTATTGGGGTGGTTGATTTCCCTAATTTTGGTACCCCTGGTGATTAGGATTCCTCATGTAGTGTGCCTCTTGGTGAGTCTCCGCTAGTTGTACTTGTTCAGCATGGGGGCACTCGATGGTGGTGCGCCGCTGCGACCCGCATTCGATGCAATCTTGATTCGCTGAAAGGAACCTTACTTGCTTTTGGAGCTTTCGAAGTTGATCTCTATGGAATTTCTCCTTCACGTTCGGATCGATTACCATAGAGGGTTCATATAATGGCATAGATGGGGTAGGCCTCGACGATGATGATGTTTCGGAAGCCTCAAGAGTCCCATATGTGTTGTCGAACTTAACCAACCTCTCTATGGTGTCCCAAGCCTCTTGTGGAGCGAGTTCAAGGTAGTCATATGAGGTGTAGGCGTTGATCCTCTCCTTGGTTGCAGCATCAAGAGCATTGTAAATAATCTCCTGAATCACGTACGGTGGTTGGCCATACGTCGGGCATGATCGTAGTAGGTCCTTAAACCTTTCCCAAACATTTGTTAGAGCCTCACCAGGCTTTTGTTTGAAAGCCGTGATTTTCTGTCGGATCAACGCCGTCTTGGGTGGAGGGAAGAATTTGTTGAGGAATGCGTCCTTGACTTCATTCCAGGTGCGGAGCGATCTTGGGGCTAAGCTTTCCAACCACTGCAATGCTTTACCTGTAAGCGACCAACGAAAAGCTTTTAGTTAGACATATTCAAGACTCTGTCCATCAGCAATAGTATCACAGAGGTCTAAGAAGGTTGATATATGTGCCATAGGGCATTCATTAGGTTTTCCTTCATATTGATGTCTTCTAATCTCAGTAAGGAAGTTAGGCTTAATTTCAAAATTAGAGGCTGGAATAATAATCGCCGATTCAGGCACTATGAGCGCGGGGTGCATGTATTGCTTGACGTTCCGAGGGAGGGCATTGATTTGGGCTTCTATTTGCCTCCAGCCTTCTTCCTCCCTATCTGCATGCTCTTTAAGTGCCGCCTCTCGAGTTGTTAAGTCCTCGACCTGCTTCCTTAATTGCTCAATTAGCTCAGCCTGGTTCGCGTTGTCTGCCATGATTCTTTGAGCTTGAGCTCTTAGATGGAAATAGCGTTCAGGGTCGTCTACTCCTTCAAATTCAGGTGGGCGATCAGCGCCTCACATACACCTGCAAGGCCAAACTAGGTAGAAACGTGAGATAGGCGCGATTGATTGCCTCCCCGGTAACGGCGCCAATTCGGTAGTGGGAGGAAATCGAGTTCTTAGAACACAAATATAAAGATACATAAATGGAAACTGACTCCTAGCCTATGCAAAGAATTACAAGACTTCCTCCCGTTGTAGTGGAAGGGTAGTCAGGATCGATCCACGAGGAGGCGTGTCAGCGGGATCCTTGTAGCGTTGGAAAGCTCATGTCTTTCGTCGACCAGAAGCCTCGATCTCAACCTTGGTTGTCAATTTTTTCTGCAACAGAAGACTTCCAGATACAAAAACAAGCAGTCGTTATCGACTAGGGTAGGTCGATATCGATGTCAGTCAACGAAATTGAATGGCTCAGAAGATTTCCAGTCCACACAGTATGGTCGATATCGAGGTTGGAGGGTCGATATCGACTTCAATAACTTATGCAGGATGATCGGTATCGACTCAGAAAAACCGTCGACGAAACACAGTGGTCGATATCGACGTCTGGGGTCGATATCAATGTCTTCTCATGCAAAGTTGTTAGCTTTTTCTCGGCAAAGAAAGGCCGAGGACTCAAGGATGAATGAGGAGCAATGTGTTGATGGATGATTGAATGCCAGCCCCCTAGGGCTTTATTTATAGGCTACTAACCCTTGCTAGCCAAGGATTGTAACTCTATCTAAACTATGAACTCTATCCAAACAATTAGGATAAGTCTTTTATTTTGATAAAACTCTAAACACTTTGATAAATCTCTAAGGTAAGAAAGTAAATATCCTCAGCTGCAATCTATCTAAAATTACAAGATAATCCGTGCTCCTTGAAGATAGAATAGCCAATCAGTGTCTCGAAAAGTGTGTCCAACCTGTGTCGAAGTATGGTCGATATCGACCAGGAAGGTCAATTTCGACTTCTCTGTTTTTGCTCGACGAGCTCAGCTTCTCTCCATTCCTCGGTTCAGGTCGATATTGATATATGGAGATCGATATCGAGTGCTTTTCTTCTGCTGTGTTGTTGTCTGTCTCGACACTCAGTTCTGTGTCGATGTATCTATAGTCGATTTTGACCTCTTCTCAGCTTTCCTTGGCTTCTTCGTTTTGACTCTGATTTCGCTCCAATTCCTACATAGTTAGATCAAAACTTGTGCAGACTCTATTTCTTGCACGTTAGCTCATTCTACACAAATTCATCTTATTTTGAACATTTTCTTTGGAAATCGAATGAAATATGAAGTCAAAAGTTGCAATAAAAAGAGGTACAAATATGTACATCATCAACCCAACCATCGCTTCCACTAAAAGAGACAATCTCTACTTGTCAATCCTCCTACAACATCAAGTTTCCCGAATCGTTCCTACAAGATGTACTGGCTACTAAGTTGGATTAAGGCCCATAATAGCGAAATTAAGCTATAACCCTTAGCGCGATGCAATCTATCTTAGTGTCCAATTAAGACAAATCAACAACATATATGCAATATCGAAACAAAGAGAATTGAAATAATCATATAGAATAAACCTTAATGCAATCCTCACATGTCTACAACCATGTCTTGAAATGCAAACAAAACTAATGCGAGATTAGCCGAGCATGGCTTACCTTGAAACTATTCTCACTAATCTCTAGCGGTGGGAGTTGGTAGGTCATCGACGGGCACCGATCGGGGCTAGCACTAACACTCCATCTGCTGGCGTCGACTCTCCCTCGGGCATCTCCGCATCTTCTTCATGTCTTCTCTTGAATCATTGTTCTAGTTGGAACGGCCCAAATATAAATATTCGGGTTACATTTTGAAGGTTGGATACCTTCGTTTGGATCTTGCAATCCAGGAACGGGTCGAGATTTCAAAACCTCAAATGAGAGCATTTAAAGTGGGGATTTCGAACCCCAAATAAAGCGTAGGGCCATTGGGTACCCTTATCATGTCCTAAGAGACTATATTGCGGAAATCGTTTGTCATAAAATGGCGGAAAATAGAAATAGTGTACAACTTGCCACGGCGAGGTCGGGTCAAAACCAAAACCAAGAAATCTCCCAACACGCGAAATATACATCAGCCGAATATAAGCGAGTTAGATTTGGTCACCCGAGCAAGTCCCCGTAATGAAAGCATGGAGCATACAAGATAGGCAAACAAACCTAAAAAAATATGTGCAGGGCATGGGATCAGACCAAGTCCCTATCGCACTCTATTCCCACAAGCAGGCATATACATACGCTATACCAAATAAAGATGCTTCTAATGCAGTGTGGAATATTTTAAACACTCAAGAATGCTGACAGTTTATATATATATATATATATATATATATATATATATATATATATATATATATGTAGAATTCTAAATGGCATATCCCTTTCCTACCACCACCCCCTTCCCATTAGGGTGGAGCCTGGCTAGTACGGGCTATAGAAAAGCAAGCGCCATCCGCATATGGTATATGTACGCATTAATAGTCTCGTAATCATACTCATATGGTAAGGAGAGCCCACAAGCGCTACTCTAATCTGACTCGATGGAGGACAAGCGCGATGGGACTGGGCCATCCTATGACCCTAGCAACGACTATAGGACTCATATAGATCACGACCGTTCTCTTTTCATACGCAATAAGTAAATAGATTATCATTCAAGTGTGCAACTTAAGCATGATACTACATGGCATACTTTAATGCTTATGCAACACCTAGTATGTCAAACAGCTACATGTAGGAGGGTGTGTCTGATCAGTCTGAGTAAGTCCCTAAAGGAACTTACTTGATAAGCCGAACAGCAAAGTGTATCGAAAGTAGAGTCCACACAAGCAACCAATCCACTCAAGCAACTCAAGCACAAGTACCTATGATAAGAGTACGAAAGCGATAAGGCACAAGACTACTAGTCATTCACACACTCAAGGACCAAGTCCTAAAACCATTTCCAAAACCAATCCGTCGTTCAACCATTTCAAACCATTCTCAAATAGTTCTCAAGTCATTCTCAAATCATTCTGAAAGTGAAAACCTCAAAAGCCAACTAATTCAAATAAGTCAATTCTATAATACTCAAATTCATTTCCAAGTCCAATTGTCCATCATTTAATCAAGTTTAAGGATCTCGACATTTGAAACAAAGCTCTTAAAACATTTTCCAAGCATTCAATCCGACATTTCAAATTCCGTCAAAATCCCCTTTAAATAATCATTTTTATTCCAAATCCCAATTTCTGAAATAATCTCAAACTTAGATTCGATTAAAAAAGATCGGAATCAAAAACCAACAATGAAAGCCAAAGGAGTCGAGGGGTGGCTCGACCAAGCCACTAGGGGGATTTCGCGGTGGTGAGAGGGCTGATCGCGGTCGCAGAATCTCCTCAGGTTCCCCACGAGAAGGCACCTTCGCTGGCCACGACACAGGGATTTCACTGCTGCGAAAACCGCGATCGCGGGCTCACGGCTGCGAAAGGCCTTCTTCTTCCTCTCTTTATGTTCTAACTCGCCGCGAGGACCATGGTTTCGCTGCGGCGAGATTTGAGCCTGGATGCTCATTTTTGCTTCAAATCACACTCGTTTTGCTTTGATTTAAAACCATTTTAACTCAAACTTGTTTCAAAACATTTCTAACATAAAACCGACCTCAAACAACCATGTAAGACTCAAACGTGGACTAGAGGGGAGAGCGAAAGATGGATTACCTATCCTTTTGGAGGCTTTCTTCAAAAACTTGAAGGAGGTGAGTCCTTGGGCTCCGATTCAATGAGATCTTGCTACGACAAGGCCTAGGAGTGATAGATCTTGGTTAAAAGAGAACATTTACGTAGATCTAGGCCCAAAATGAGAGGATGGAAGGAGGAGAGCTTACCTTGCTCAAAAACAGGGGAAAGAGGGGAAATGAGCTTGAATCCACTTCACAAGGCATTAGATATGACATTTCTTGACCTTGGAAGGTAGAGAAGAGAGTGAGGATCAAGTGAGAATAAAAAATGAAGATAAAGAAGTTAAGATAAGGGAGAACAAGTCGATTTACCGAGCCAACGATTTGAATCTGGGCACGAGTCGCGGCCGCGAGTAAGAACTCTAGCTTCTTGGCTTGGGTTTCACGGCTGCGACACAGAACTCGTGGGTACAACCTAGAACTCGCGGGCGTGATTTGACTTCTCGTGGCAACGAAAGATGGACAAAAGGCAGTTTTTGCCGCGACATAGAACTCGTGGGTACAACCTAGAACTCACGGGCGTGATTTGACTTCTCGTGGCGACGAAAGATGGACAAAAGGCAGTTTTTGAGTGGAAATTGCTTTCCGATTTCGATTTTTGGGTTATGTCTTTGAGAGGAGGTCTTCTCTGAGGTATTTTAGGGTGATTTTGTGGGTGAGAAACAAGAAATGGAGAATGGAGAGTGAGGAGTATGGATTGAAGGGAGCAAAAGTGGGAACTTTGATTTTAGGGTTTTGATTTTTGAAAGAGATTATGAGGTGAGAGAGAGAGAGGTTGGTGGCTCAGATTTTGATGTGGATTTTCTGAGAATTTGGGGATTGAAGCTTACCATTTATAGTGGCTCCTTAGGGTTTAATGAGGGTAAAGACAAAATAGTAATGGGTTGTGGAAGAGGAGAGAGAATGAGTTGAAAAGAGGAGAGATAGGGAGCCGAACCAAGGGAGAGATGGAGAGAGATTTCGCTCATTGACTCCAGGACCGACTATTCTATCCCGAAATCCGACTTGAGTTTTAAATTCATTTCAAACAACTCACAAGACTCCATGTTTTAAATTTGAATAATATAGCATAATTTAGCTCAAAAATCTATGTTTTAAAACATGCCGGGATTTTTTTCAAAGACTTTCCATTTTTAGAAATCCACTCGGGGATGGGTTTTCCGAAAATTTCCAATTTTGGCAATTAAATACTTATTCAAAATTCTGCTCTTTACATTCATCCACCTCTAAAATCAAGTCTCGTCTCCAAGACTAAAACCTTTCCAAAAGCAATCCTTTTCTTAAAGCGGTTCAAACTCTTTTAAAACCCCAATCATTCATCAACACAACCAATATCGGGAGGTGGAGTCATCCACCTCTTAGGGCTATTCCCATATTCTCTTCCTAGGTTCCGGAATCAATCAAACCAATCTCAACTCAATAGGAATCATCAACCAAATGCATCACTCATATATAAATCATAACTATCATGTCTCTAACCACATCACGTGTGGCGAGCCTCTCAAAGCACAACCATAGTCTCAAAATATCCGAAAATGCATCTTAAAACATGACAAAGTACTACCAAGTCTCAACACAATACTATAAGTTATAAAGCATCTCTACATCATAGGGAAAAGCATCATAAGCATCGACGAGTCATCACAGCAACTAGACCAGCACGCATGCCAAGAGAATCCATCTCCAGCCATATCACATCATCATAGAATCTGTATAGAGTAATCAAACAGAAGCACACAATCACAGAGATAATCACCATCTCAAAATAAAAGACTACTATAACTTACCACTATCTCACGAGGTCAAAGATAGGTCAACACTCGGCTCAACATAAGAAGCTAAGAGCTTATCTACGACACTCCCATAACTCACCCCTAGGCTATCCTTCGTCTCCCATGTCACCTCCTCGTGACTCCTTCTAGCCCACTGTACTAGAAGAAAAGGAACATCCTTGGTCAACTTTTGACTTGATAGTCAAACACCCTAACTGGACTCTCCACAAAGGTGTGGTCAGGCTCTATCCAGAGGTCGGAATGGTCAAGAATATGACTCGGGCCAGGAAAATACTTTTGAAGCTGGGAGACATGGAATAAATAGTGCACGCCAGCCAATGATGGGGGTAAGGTTAAATGGTAAGCTACCTCGCGAACTCTCTCAAGAATCTCGAAGGGACCCACAAATCTAGGACTCAACTTGCCCTTGATGCCAAAGAGATGAACCCCTCTAGCCGACGATACTCTAAGCCAGACATGTGATTCAACCTCAAACTCAATCCCTGTCCGTCTCGGATCAGCATACTTCCTCTGTCGATCCTGGGCAATCCTCATATGCTCTCGGATGCATCCGACCTGGTCGATTGTCTCTCTGACCATCTTTGGTAGCGAAGCGGCGGTATCAGCAGGCTCATCCCAACAGACTCACGACTTGCATCGCCTCCCAACAGTGCCTCATATGAAGCCATCTCAATCGACAAATGGTATCTATTGTTGTAGGAGAACTCCACCAATTGTAAGAATCTCACCCAACGGTCGCCCCACTCTAACACAAAGGATCTGAGAATGTCCTTCAAAGTCTGAATAGTCCGCTCACTCTGGCCATAGGTTGGGGGTGATAAGTTGTGCTGAACTATAATCGGGTCCCTAGAGCCTCGTGAATCTGCTGCCAGAATCTCGATATGAAATGTCCATCTCTTTCAAAAACTATCCTCTCAGGCACTCCGTGAAGCCTCATAATCTGTCTGACGAACTCATCTGCTAGCCTCGAAATCGGCCACGTCTTCTGGATGGTGATGAAGTGGGCTGACTTGGTCAACCTATCAACCACGACTCAAATAGCATCAAATCCTCTAACGTCTCGCCTCATCCTAGTGACGAAGTCCATCGAGATGTCTGTCCACTTCCACTCATGAACTGGAAGTGACCTCACGAGTCCTCCTGGTGTTTGGTGCTCAATCCGGACCTACTAATAAACCTCACATCTAGCGATGAAATCTGTAGTGTCGGCTCTCATCCTCTCCCACCAATAGGATCTTCTCAAATCCTAATACATCTTATTCATCCCTGAATGGACAGAATAAGGGGTAATGTGAGCCTCCTGCATGATCCTCTGTCTCAAATCTAACGTGGAAGGCACCACGATCCTACTATGGAAGGTCAACATCCCATCTGGTCTCTCTATGAGCTCACCCACTCGGCCCTGAGCCATCCGCTCTCTCAAAGCTGCTATCTCTGGACACTTTGTCTCCTCTCGATGAATCTCCTCTATCAGTTCTGACTGAATCTCTAGGAATGACAATTGGTCGCTCTCTCTCTAAAGCCACACCTCAATGCCATATGACATCAACTCTGCCTGCAATCTGCTCTATACTGTCAATCTGGCTAAAGCCACCTCTTGATGTGTCTTTCTGCTTAGTGCATCTGCCACCACATTGGCCTTCCCAGGATGATAGACGATGTTAAAGTCATAGTCCTTTAAGAGCTCCAACCAATGCCTCTGTTTCATGTTGAGCTCCTTCTGTGTGAAGATGTACTTCAAGCTCTTGTGATCTGTCATCACTCTGCATTAAGTACTGTACATATAGTGTCTCCAAATCATTCGAGTGTGGACTATAACTACCAGCTTAAGATCGTGTATAGGGTAAGTCTCCTCTGTAGGCTTCAACTGGCATGAAGCATAAGCGATAACTCAATCCCTATGGTGCAGAATACAACCTAAACCAACTCAAGAAGCATCGATATAGATCACGATGTCCTCGGTCCCGTCAAGTACAACCAACACTGGTGCGGTCGTCAGCTTCTCCTTGAGAAGCTCGAAACTGGCTTGGCACTCCTCACTCCAAACGAAAGGAACGTCCTTTCGTGTCAACTATGTCATCGGTCGGGCGATCCTCAAGAAATGCTGCACAAAGCGATGGTAGTAGCTAGCCACTCCCAGAAAAGAATGGATTTCTCAAACATTCTTAGGCACCTCCCAAGCAACGATGGCGTCGATCTTCGCCGGATCCACGACGACTCCTGCTACTGAGATCACATGACCTAAGAAGGTCACCTTGGGAATCCAAAACTCCCACTTGCTATACTTGCTGAACAGTTGATGCCTCCTCAAGGTCTCCAAGACAATCCTCACGTGCTGCACATACTCCTCGTGGCTCTACGGGTATACTAGGATTTCATCGATGAACACCACGACGAATATGTCCAGATAGTCTATGAACACCCTATTCATAAGCTCCATGAAGGCTGTTGGCGCGTTGGTCAGCCCGAAAGGCATGACCACAAACTGGTAGTGCCCATACCGCATCCTAAAAGCAGTCTTCTGGATGTCCTCTGATCTCACCCTGAGCTGATGATATCCCGATCTCAAGTCGGTCTTCGAAAAAGATCACTACACCCTGAAGCTGGTCCATCAAGTCGTCGATCCTCGAAAGCGGATAACTGTTCTTCACCGTTGCCCGGTTCAGCTCGGGGTAATTGATGCACAATCTCAACGAACCATCTTTCTTCTTGACAAATAGCACTGAAGCTCCCCATGGTGATGCACTCGGACGAATGTAGCCCTTCTCGGCTAACTCCTCAAGCTGAGCCTTAAGCTCGGCCATCTATGTGGGTGCCATTCGGTAAGGTACTTGGGAAATGGGCCTGGTGCCCGGCTCCAACTTGATAGCGAATTCGACCTCTCTCTACGGGGGTAATTATGGTAGCTCATCGGGGAACACGTCGGTGAATTCTCGAACTACGGGCACCTCGGTCATGTTGGGTTGTCCTCGATCCACCTCTAAGGCATAACACCAATATCCCATGCAACCTTGATTAAAAATCCACGCTGCTCGGACTGCGCTAATCAGTGCCCCGTTCCGCTTAGGGGCACTACCCCAAACCTGGTGCTCGGTGCCATCATCTGCTAGAATCGTCACGGTCCTCGTCCGCAAGTGGATGATTACCCCATAATGGTCCATGAAATCCATGCCAAGAATCAAGTCATGGGTCCCCAATAACGATGAGGTTGGCGGGCCACCCTCGCTCACCTATACGGATGGGGCAACCTAGGATATCACGATTCCTCCTAATCCTAGCCCTATCTGGCATACCCACAGTCAGGGACAGACCCCTCGTGCAACTTAGGCTTTGCCTAGAGACACATGACTCTGCTATGAAGCAATGTGTGGCACCCATGTCAAAAAGTATACTCAAGCACTCATCATGGAGAAATATAGTACCCGAGGCACTCGGAGCGGATCGATCTTCAACTCTCATTTGGAAGATGCGGGGTGGTGGGGGCAATGAAGAACCAGATCCTCCAGAAGTCTGCCCTCACTCAAAAGTGGACACAGATGGTCCTGTTGATGAAGATCCTCTACCCATGCCAGACCCAGATGGTCCGCGGCGTCCACTTCCCGATCCTCTGCCTCAACCTGCAGATCTGCCTCTAAATGATGTGTATCCTCTCCCCTGTCCCTATGGATATGTTAGAAGTAGGGGACGGGGAGGTGCGGGAAGTCTCAGTGCAAATGTAGTTGGTGGGGTCCTACCACCCTGAGGACAACGATCGAGCAGCTCGATGTCCGGTGCCTCCACATGAAAAGCATACAGTAGATCGGTCTGGGCAATCTCTCTGGTAATATCCTTGCTCATAACAGCCATGACATGTGATGCTGCGAACACTAATCTGTCGGCGATCTGATGGTACTGGCGGTGGTGGTGCTCTCGACAATCCTCCTCTAAATCCTCCTCGGAAAGCTCCTCGATGTCGTACATCCTCTCAGCGGTCCAGTGGCCTCGACCTCCTCACCTCAGGGTGAGAGGGAGCATAGACAATCTCGGAGAGAATCCTCTGTTGGTCGTAAAGAAGTATGACCTCTACAAATCAGTCGAAAGATACAACTTCTAAGCTCGAAGCGTAAAGAAGAACTATAGGTGGTAACCTCATGGATAGCATCCTGATACGACTCTTGTCTGTGGTCCAGAGTTGAGCATAGTAGATCCGCTCCCTTTTAAACTGACGGATGATCTCAGATATGGAACGTGAAGGGTCGTAAGTCGTACTCATGAAAGTGACCTCTCGGGTAGTCTGTATCTCAAGTGGACAATACTCTCTTGGCAGCAAGGTATGAAAGTCCTCATAGCACCACTCAGCTCGGTCTGCCTTGTAGATGGGCCACCGGTCAAAGGCATCATTCCGCAGAAGTCCTACGGACAACCTTTGTCTCTCGGTAGTAGGAGCGCCAATGAAGTCAAATATGTTGTCGATCACGCTGAGCCAAGCCTCAATGTCCTCTCCGGTTTCTCCAAGGAAGTGGGGTGGGTCACAATATTTAAGCACTCGTACCCAATTGACGCACTTCTCTAGGCGCGCATCCACGACAACGGGCTCTGCTGGCTGTGCGATGGGGATCTCGACCTCTGGCCTAACTGGTTGCTCAACGGGAATTTGAGCCTCTGGCAGAGTGTCTCCAATAAGTCTTCTCAACATCTCGGTCAGCGTCGCTCGATCCATCTGTCCCAATACGTCCTCTGACTGAGGAGCCAGAATCTTCGCTCTTTCAGGGAACTGAACCCCGTCGCCTCTCACATCTGCCATAGCTCGGCGGGGTTGTCTATGGCCTCTATGTGATGGGCGGCAGTGTTCTAAATATCGTATATATCAGTCGATATATCGGCGATATATCGGTGATATTTAGAATCCGCTATGATATTGGCATATCGGGTGAAAAATATCGGTCAACGCCGATATATCGCGTCAATATCAGCAATATATCGGGTCAATGGCGATATATCGGTCCAATATCGGCGATATATCAGGGATATTTAGACATGTCAACTTTAATAAGGTAACTTTAGCCTTTATGAATGAAGTTTTTTTTTTATTTTATCAAGTTTATTTGGTAATTTTGCAATTTAAATATTATTTTTTCATGTATATTTTTACATTTTGAATTATAAATGTAGTACTTATAGTTAAAAATTAGCGAAATCGATAAATCCGATATATCTTGATATATCCCCGATATATCATTTTTACTCCTAACCGATACGACCACGATACACGATATTTAGAACCTTTGCTGGGCCCCCACCCCAACTGGTTCACGTCGTGTATCGATCATACTGCTGAAAATCTGTATATTAGTGTAACACTCAGGATAGAAGCACTCAGCGAGAATTATAATGATCCCCTTCGAGGGGGATCACCCTCGGGCCCAATTTATATATCACACAAGTTATCTAAAAGCCGCTCTTCGAGGAGAGACTGATCGGAAGGGGGCAACTACCTCCCGATCTCTATGTCCTACCCTGCTACTCCAACCAACATGGTGCAAACTCCTTGGAGTCTTCTAAGCCCATTTGTAAAGTTTGAGCTATGTTTTGCCTACCTGTTTCCCAAAGTCTACGTCCAATAGGGATGGTCTATCGCCTTTCTACCCACTCGAGTTTCCCTTTCCAATTTTATTTCCTAAGTCAAGTTTATTAGGTTGAGTCCTTTTATTATTCTAGCCATATTAAATTCATTTTGCCCTTTTAAAACATTGTCAAAACCATTTGAAATTCATGGGCGGTTTTCCAAACATACACTCGACCCTTTGGTACTCGAATTGCACAACCTGGCTCTGATACCAACTTTGTAACAACCTAAATATAAATATTCGGGTTACGTTTCGAAGGTTGGATACCTTCGTTTGGATCTTGCAATCCAGGTACGTGTCGAGGTTTCAAAACCTCAAATTAGACTGTTAAAGTGGGGATTTCGAACCTCAAATAAAGTGTAGGGTCGTTGGGTACCCTTATCTTGTCCTAAGAGACTATATCGGATAAATCGTTTGTCGTAAAACGGCTAAAAACATAAATAGTGTACAACTTGCCATGGAGAGGCCGGGTCAAAACTAAAACAACGAAATCTTCAAACACGCGAAATATACATAAGCCGAATTTAAGTGAGTTCGATTTGGTCGTCCGAGCAAGTCCCAGTCATAGAAGCATAGAAAAGAGGTGAGTCCTTGGGCTCCGATTCAATGAAAACTTGATACGACAAGGCCTAGGAGTGATAGATCTTGGTTAAAGGAGGAACTTTATATAGACCCAAAATGAGAGGATGGAAGGAGGAGAGATGACCTTGCTCAAAAACAGGGGAAAGAGGGGAAATGAGCTCGAATCCACTACACAAGGCATTAGATCTAACATTTCATGACATTAGAAGGTAGAGAAGAGAGTGAGGATCAAGCAAGAATAAACGGGGAAGAGAAAGGAGTTAAGATGAGGGATAACGAGTCGATTTACTAAGCAAACGACGTGAATCTAGGCACCAGTCGTGGCGGCGAAATGGGGTATTGCGGCCACGAGTAAGAACTCTGGCTTCTGGGCTCGAGTTTCGCGGATGCGACTCAGAACTCGTGGGTGCGACTTGGCTTCTCGCGGTGGCGAAAGATGGACAGAAGGTGGTTTTTTAGTGGAAATTGCTTTCTGATTCTGATTTTCGGGTTATGTCTTGAGATGAGGTCTTCTTGGAGGTGTTTTAATGTGATTTTGTGGGTTAGAAACAAGAAATGGAGAATGGAGAGTGAGAAGGATGGATTGAAGGGAGCAAAAGTGAGGAGGATGAACTGAAGGGAGCAAAATGGAGAATGGAGAGTGAGGATGATGAGGTGATAGAAAGAGGTTGATGGCTAAGATTTTGATGTGGATTTTATGAGAATTTGGGGATTGGAGCTTACCATTTATAGTGGCTCATTAGGGTTTGATGAGGGTAAAGAAAAAATAGTAATGGGTAGTGGAAGAGGAGAGAGAATGAATGGAAGAGATGAGAGAGAGGGAGCCGGCCCAAGGAGAGAGAGAGAGATTTTGCGCATCAACCCTAGGTCCGACTATTATATCCCGAAATCCGACTCGAGTTTTAACTTCGTTTCAAATGACTCACAAGACTCTATGTTTTAAATTTGAATAATATAGCGGAATTTAGCTCGAAAATCTATGGTTTAAAACATGTCGTGATTATTTTCAAAGACTTTCCAATTTTAGAAATCCACTCGGGGATGGGTTTTCCAAAACTTTCCAATTTTGGCAATTAAATACTTATTCAAAATTTCGGTCTTTACACTAGCCTCCCTGTAGCTTCTTCTTGGAAATTTCTTCTCTTCTTCTTAGCCGTTGTTGGTAACTACAACACATTTAGGGCTCCATCATCGCCCTCTCAAACCATCCTTTGAGTCTGGATGCATGAATTTCCACATTTAACCATGAAAAGTGTATATTCTAAACATAGAGTATAAAATGATAAAGATGCGACATAACTAGAAAAACATATGAAATGTGACTTAACTTCTTGGACATTTCTTCTCTTCTTCTTGGCCATCCTTGGTAACTCCAGCACCTTCAGGGCTCCAGCATCGGCCTCTCAAACCATCCTTTGAGTCCGGATCGAGTATAAAATGATAAAGATGCGACTTGACTAGAAAACATATGAAATGCAACTTAAAACTACCCTAAAACTATCTAGAATGCCTATACAAAATATGTGTTATCAAGTTTAAACCCAACCCGTAATCTAATTGCCCAAAACAATCAAGTTTGATCGAACCAGATTAAAAAAACTATTTTGACATTATTTGTATTAATATTTTTTATATTGGATAAATTTGAGAAGGTATTTAATAAATTTTAGAAAACCCTACTTTCCCTTATAAACTCATATATAAAAGGTCATTTGCAACCCTAATGAAACACATCAATTCTCCCTCTCCTCTCTTCCTCTCTCTTCTCTATTCTCTCTTTCTTTTCATATTATCATATGTCATCAACACGAATTGAAAAACAAATATTATGTTTTCTGTCAACCCTTTGATCTCCCTTCCCCTAGCAGTCATCATCTACACCATCCTTTTCGTTGTCAATTCCACTGTTTGGCTCACCGCCTTCGCCATCTAAATCCTCAACCCCTAATCTAATGCCCTAAATCGTGTACCTAATCCACTTCACCATCGCCCTCTGGCTCCTAATCTTCTCCCGAATATGGTTCTAGAAGATCGAATCTAATTGATCGCTCAATTTCCTCGAGATCCTCAGGATCACGATGGGCAGGGATAACTACGATCGCTTAATTTCCTCGGGGTGAGGTGGAATTCATCATCGGCATGGTGCCCCTCCTCCTTTAGATTGAGAAGTTTGCATGGGTGGTTTACGACAATCATTGCGTAGATGGCTGCGTCGTTCTTCTTCACAGAGATAGTCAAGCACTAAAGGGCATTTTCTACGCGATGGTAAGCACTGCGCTACTAGATTTCAGGTACTAGTAGCCGAAGTGGTTTGTTATGCTTGTGCTTTGTCTATTTTTATATTCTTTGCAATTTGCACGTATTTTTTGTCAACATTGCATACTATATATATATAAGAGGAAATAAGACTATTAAGAAAGAGATTGTATGGAAGCACTTCTCTATCATTTTAGATTTGTGGATGAATACAAGTGAACTAGAAATTCAATAGATAAAATGATTATAAAGTTTAACAAATAAGCATTTACTAAAGCCAATAAAGTGACAGCCACATAAATTGCACTAGCTCATTTGAAAGTTCTAGAATTAACTACAACTCAATGAATATCAAGTGATTCTCAAATACGTCAGAAGTGTTGAAGATCACTAGGCTTTTGGTATTTGATTCCCCAAAAGTGGAAAGAGTTCATAAAGGATGTTGACATCAATATGATTGTTAAGACCTTTACAGAAGTAATTCATGCAAAGATGGATTCGTTAAGCATGATATTTTTTGGACATATAGTTCCAACAACGTAAAGTGTAATATCAATTGGTTTTAAGCGGATGTTCATAGAAAAGAAAATATAAAGCCATGTTGATTGCACAAAACCTACCACAAGCTATATGAGAATGTATTCATCAGAAGTGAATATAATTTGGTTCCAAATGAAATTGACGGGTATGGTAGTTGTATACCATATTGGTTATTGAATATAAATAAAAGGATCGATTGAAAAAGCATAAAGCATTAATATATGTCAAAGTCTTATCACATGGAACTAGTTAAAGATCCTTATAAGAGTACCTGAAGTACCTATAATTGTGAAAGTGGAGACATTTTATTAGGTCTCGAAGTAACATACAAAGTTATATTCTTTTCCTTAATCTTGGTTTTTATTCCAAAGAGATTTTCCAAGGTGATGTTTTAATGAGGAAACTTATGTATCATCGATAAATTATATCCCCCATATCAAATGATGAAGAGCATAGTAGGTCTTGAAGTACCTTATGCTAGTGCATTGAATGCAACTCAATACCAAGACATTGAAGTCAAGTGCGTCAAAGTCGTTTGTAATATTTGAAGACATTTCGGCTTGATCACATCAAAGACAAAGTGGAGACCCGACCATAAGGCTCATGAAGTCGGTAGCATCAAGAAGTTTAAGGAGCTTATCAAAATGAGAAGACTGCAAAATTATGTTGAGTACGTACGCACTACACTGTTTTTCTATTCGATCAGATTTTTTTCCCACTGGGTTTTCCAGACAAAGTTTTTAACGAGATAGTATCATCAAAGCGTATCGAATGTCATCTGTATTTGTTCTTTTGGTCCTAGTTTTGTCCCATCGAGTTTTTTAGGCAAGATTGGTAATGATGTAGTATTTAGAGATGTTTACCCAAGGGGAGTATTATAAGATTATCATAGCAGCTTTAGACAAGATCTCGAAACGACTATTGTCAAGAAAATTTCAACTAAATTACACGCATGCCCTTTTTATTTTTTCCATCATACCCTAATCCGCTTTCCCGTCACTTTTATGAAACCCTAATCATTCAAACACGTACTGTCGAAGTCTATTGTGCGTCGTGTTGTTGCTGCGTCGCCTATGCCGCCTCCGCGCTAGCCTGCCACTGAGTGTTGGTGGATATTGCCGTCCGAGGAGATCAAGTGGGAGTTGTCTACTTGCCAATTAATTTCATCAAACCCCTAATTCCTTAATTACCGAATACAAGAATCGAATTAGCACCTTGAGTAATTGGGTTGGTTGAATCAAATATCGTATGAACTTGCACTAATTTAGTTTTGTAGTTTAATGAGCCAATTTAAATATTAGTTGGGTTCCTGAGACAGGAAAACATCCCATCGACTATAACATTTATTAATCCAAAATCCCTGTTATAGTTCTGAGTGAGCGACGAAACGGATTAGGGTTTTGACGAAATTCTTCAAGCGATGACGAATCCCAACCTTCAATCGATTCCAACAAGAACATTTGATTAAAGGATTTGATTAAATTCAACAGCAAACCAGCAACAAGAGATAGATCGAGTTGACGTTAGGAAGAAAAGGGGGAGTTTTAACTTTATGTTCTCAAAGCGATACATTCTTTCTTCCACCAATTCCCTGTCGCAATGTAGTTTGTAGATGAGAGAGTTTTGGACCTATTTACAATTTGTTTGAAAAAAAACGAGGACATGTGTGCAATTTAGTTAAAATTGTCTTGACAATAGTCGTTTTGAGATCTTGTCTAAAGCCTCACTCTAAGATTATTTGTATTTATCTTTTTTATATTGGATAAATTCTAAGAAGGTATTGGATAAACTCTACCAAATCTAATTTTTCTTCTAAACTCTTATATAAATGGTTTTTTTAGAACCCTAATAAAACACATCAATTTCTCCTCTCCTCTATCATTCTCGAGCTTTCTTTTCGTATGATCACCATATGATCGAATATCAAATTGGAAAGGAGAATTAATTATATTTTTAATCGGTCAATTAAATTTAATTTTTTTTAAGAAGGTCAATTAAATTCGATGATCGAGATAAACGCTGTCAGTTTTTAAATATTTGTTGAATTGGTTATTTTTAATGTGTACATTGCAACTTACAAGTTAACGTATCAGTCGATAAATTTTGAGAGTTGAAACTGATCTGTTGCAGATTTTTTATTGAGTATTTTTTATTTTTATTTCATCTGTTGAAGCTAGTTTTTTTTAAACGATTTTTCTATCCTATGTCCTTAGGGCATAAGATAAGACACTAAATTGAGAAATTTTTTTAAACTTTTAATTAGTTTAGCCAAATTTTAATTAGATTTTTTAGGTAATCTTTCCCAATTTAGTGTTTTATCATATGCCCTTGGGGCATAGGATAGAAATAGGATAGAAAAACCGTTTTTTAAATATAGAAAATAAATTTGGTTCACCTTCACCTGTACCACCTTGCATTTGTGTCAAAACCTTAGCTAATTAATGGAGTATTATTTTTACATAATCTCATTTCTCATTTCTGTTTGAAATAATCATTTATTTCTATATTGTTGGTGGTTTTGGAACCCTATTAGACTATTTTTTTTTCCTTTTAAAAAAGTCCCCAATTGATGTGCATGTTGATCTTGTAACCATTATATATATATGGCAATGAAGGGCTGTTTATGGTCATCTACAAGACATAATTGTGAACTTAATTGTTCTTACAAGAAAAATGGGTATTCAAGTGTACCAATTGGCAGCCTCGTTTTGGGGAATCCTTCTTTTATTTTTCGTTCTTAGTCTTCCAAATACGAATGCAAGTCGACATGGAATGTTTAATGCCATGTACCAATTCGGAGATTCCCTCTCTGACACAGGCAACTTCATGAGAATGAACATAACAAACGCCTCTTCTTGCTCTACTCTTCCCTATGGGGAAACCTATTTCGGCTATCCAACTGGACGTTGCTCCGATGGCCTTCTTACGGTTGACTTTTTTGGTAAGCGTCGTCGTTTTCATATCTACTCATATATTATTAGTATGGATTATACATACTTTTAGATCGATCTAGCTTGTTTTACCGAACTCAATCGATCATCCAAATCGATGGTGCAGCAAAATACTTTGGTTTGCCATTTTTGAATCCGTATCTTAATGCAAGTGCGGATTTCAGCAATGGTGTGGATTTCGCGATAGTAGGGGCAACTGCCTTGTCCGCGGCTACGTTGGAAGCGAAGGGTCTCGTGATACTGATTGCTAACGATTCTCTACCGGTGGAAATGGGATGGTTTCATACACATCTCCAATTTATTTGCTCCTCTCCAGAGTGTAAGTACTTAATTTTTGGTTCATCATATATAATATATATCTCCTCAATCCCTCATCGAACAATATCCTTTCCATACAATCTATATAAACGTCAAAACGATAAAAAGTAGTCTCTCAATATTCCCCCAAAATCTATCTATATAAAATACTAAAGTAGAAGTCTGAAACGACCTCTGATGTGATTCGCATACGTGAAATTTTCTGGATTAAAACGGGATTATTTTTGCTTACGTGTCATATTCTGAATTAAATTGGTATTATATTTTTGGCCACATCAATTAATAAGTCAATATAGTTATCTAAAAAACTTATCTTTTTAGATCAATAATCTCTCCAATATAACCTTATATTTTAATTAAATAAATATACCTACAAATAGTGCAGTTATTGTTAAAAACATATCCAATCTAACTAATCAAATATAAAAATATATAACACCGATCCAAGTCCTAATAGGTACAAAATTTGAAATTTGAGATAAACTAATCAAACATATTGTAATTTGAAAATTTAAAAAAATGGCATTCATCAAATTTTGGTCAGTTTAGTCAAATTACATTTATAATATATATATATATAATATATTAATGTTAATTTGTATGTATATTGAGTAATATATAATTATATATAGTTGAATAAATGTTTATTTATAATATTTTATAAATGATGATATTTTTTAATAAATAAATAAATTATAAAATAAATAGGGTATTAAAAGTTTTTTACATGTGTATGATATATTTATAAAAATTGATTTTAACTATTTTTTTAATAAGATAACAAATATGATTAATCTAGATTCACACATATTTACATTCTTAAAAATATAACACAATTGAAAACTATATATTTACTTTTATATGGAGTAGTAATTTATATTAATTCAAAGATGTTTAATATAATAAAATTTATTACAAAATCGAACAACGGGCGAGTAATAAAACTAGTTGGAAAATAAATTGAACGAAATATTATCTACATTGTTGCTCACACTTCAACTGTATTTCCATTTCGAAAAAGCCTTAATGATAAAGTTCTCTCCAAATACTCCGTATTTAATACTGAAAATTTAACGAAATATCTCTACATTTTTGTCTACTTTTTTTTAAAAAAAAAACAATGATACAGAAAACCTATTAGACAAAAAGAACTCCAGCTAGATTTTCCAAAAGTCCAAATTTATCTAAAACTAGTACAGTTTTCGTATCTTATATTAAGATACGATATTTATCGCATAAAATAAATAAATAAAATTATTTATCATTATAATTTTTTAAAAATATTCTCCATCCACCTCTTTTTATTAATTTACCATTTGCTATTCATTTCATTTACGTTTGTTAAGAATGATAAATTTTTTATAAAATATCAATTTTTTATATATATAATTTCATACTATATAATATTTATAATATATTCAGTTATATATTTTACTTTTTTGTTCTAATGCATATGCTAAAATATTTTAATAATGACATAATAATTAATTTAGAATTTTATTAAAATTAAGAATTGAATTAATTATAATCTACTGCTCGTTACAGTTGGTGATTTAATTTATGGATACACTTTTACAAAAAAAAATGATATATTTTTATAAGAAAAATTATAAGCTCTGCACTTTCACAATTATTAATTAAATCAAAATAATATTTTTTTCCTTTTTGAATAATAATATAATTAATAATCAGTAAATGTATATATTGCTAGCTTTCATTATTATTTCAGCTATTATTTAGAATTGATAGAATTAAAAAATAGATATATTTACTTTAATAGAAGTAAAGTTTAACTTAAATATACTTTTACATTTTTAGAATTGATAGAATTAAGTATAATATATTTACATAATTTTTCTTTTATATAGATAGAATTTTACATAAAGGGTGTAGTTTTATAGAAGAAAAGTTCAACCTATATACTTTTACAATTATTAATTATATCAAAAGAATATTTTTCCTTTTGAATAATAATAATAATTTGTATGCATATGCATTTGCATAAATTATGTTTATTATTATTATTTCAATTATTATTGAGAATTGAGAGATGCTTTAAAATTTAGTGTGTGTGTCTATATATATATATATAACATCTCTTCCAAAAATAATATTGAAAAAGTTATTTACATGTTAATTAAGCTAAATATAAATACATAGATTAAACATAGTACTTTTTCAAAAATAAAATAAAATATATTTTTAAGAAATAGTAAAAGATATGGTAACTTTTATGATAAATAAAGATAGATTAAAAATACTTTTACTTATTTATATTGAAAGTATATAAAATTTATTTAATTAATAATCCGAAACATATATTTTAATAATGTTCATATACTTGTTTATTACATGGCAGCATGTCGAGGTAGGTTGAGAAGATCTCTATTTGTCATGGGAGAGATTGGAGGGAACGACATCAACTTCGCTTTCTTTGAAGGAAAATCCTTCGAGTTTGTGTATAGTTTAATCCCAGACGTTGTTCAAGCCATCAAAAATGCTACAGAAGTATGTATATATTCATTGCACTTGATTCCTAATTTGATCAAGTCCATTTACCATGCATATACTTATATCTCTGATTGAAGCTATTATATATGAACATTTCAATGAAAAATTATGTGGCAGGAAATAATCGATATAGGAGCCACTTATATATTAGTTCCGGGAAACTTCCCAATTGGTTGCATTCCGATCTATCAAGCAATTTTTGCATCAAATGACACATCCCAATATGATGATCTTAAGTGCCTCAAGACATACAATGAGGTCGCACACTTCCAAAACGACCAAATCCAGAAAGCAGTCAACGAGCTCCAAGAGAAGCATCCTCTTGTGCACATTGTCTACGCTGACTTTTACGAGGCGTACATATACCTCCTTCGTAACGCTACCTCATTGGGTTAGTATATTGTCTTTTATATATACATACAAATGACTTATGATGGATCGAGCCATTGATCAAAATCGAGCTTTGATTAATGTAGGATTCGACGAAGATCAAGTTTTCAATCCATGTTGTGGGACGTTAGCTAATCAATGTGGGAGCGAAGGAGCTCCTCTTTGCACGAATCCTAATACCCGCGTAAGTTGGGATGGCGTACACCCGACTCACCAAGCAAACAAATACATGGCTCGTTGGATTCTGTCTCACATACCCTTTTGAAGCATGCATCGACTCCTTCATTATAAAGGCCGGCCTATATATCAGTGTTTATATAATGTTTCTGTTATCATCAAGTGCTTCCTTTATATATATGTACTCTACAGTGTTTATAATTAGTAAATAAAAGTTGGTGTAATTTCTGTAAGTTGTGCAGTTGGTGTTTCGAAAAAGTTATGTATGCATTTGGCCTTGTTACTTTATTGGTTTGTCCAAATTGTCAACTAAATTCAAGTTATTTTGTTAAAAATTATGTATGAAATTGAGCGAGTGATCGGTTGGAAATAGCTGAGGAAGCTAGATGAAGAACAGAGAGGGAATCAACTAGCCCTACCCAGGGGATGAAGGTTAACACCAAGCATGCACTTGGTGAGGAAGTCAGCAAGATGTGGCTTGGACTAATGCGACCCTCCAAAAACTCCACCCAAGCAAATTGGTTGTCTAATTCTATGTGATTGGTCCTCTCTTGGAATACTAAGTTCCTAGCTAGTAACATATATTGCTGCCTGTTTGAGTAATGCTAGCTAGTTCAGTGGAAACACATCTTAAGGATGTACTCCACCTCCGCTGAAGATTAGGAGGTGCTCGTAATTTTTATTTCCAGAGACAAGAGATTCGAGCTCAGAAAGACCATATATCCACTCATGGGATGATGAACGGGATGAGAAGAAATGAGATCCTCTGGTTCCTCATTTGGAATAGGGATTAAACCTCATATGGATTTGTCATTTGTTATATGAGACCATCCAATATTGTTGATGTAGAATTATTTCCTTAAGCATTATGTTTTTGTATATGTTTTATATGTGTGACAGATGTATATTTGTATGTGGGCTATGATTGAAGGGTGCAATTGGGCTTGGCCATTTCCTAACTCTGGGTGTTAGCTCATTGAGCTGCCAGATCAGTGATTGGGTCGTCCAAACCCGTTGAGCCCAAAGCCCACCTTCTACCATAGCTGAGCTCGGATCTTTTCTAAACCCTTAAGTGAAACACTACGCGCGTTCCAAATAGGGTTGAGAGAGATCTCGCCTATAAATACATCTCTTCACCTGCTTGCTCAATTTACTATAGAAGCTCTCCGTCTTGTAAGGCCAAGAGAATGAGAGAGAGAGAGCGCGAGGTGTCGCCAGGAAACCCTAGTGTCACCGTATCCCTTTCCGGGAGCGTCGCTTCTTCCTGGATCTGGTTTTCATCTCCAGTGCTTCCATGGTGGTTTGATCTGCTGTTCCTCTGCAGATCTTCCTTTGGTGAAGATCTTCTTCGTCTTACTCTCTTCTTCTTCTTCTTTAGTGTTATTTGTTGTTCTTTTGTTGCATGTTATTCTTGCTTTCTTGTTGTGTTGCTCTTGTAAGCCCTTGAACATTTGAGTTAGTGGATTTAGGGTCCGACTGGAGGCCTCGAGGACATAGTTCATTTTGACCGAACCTCGTAAAATCGTTGTGTCTTGTTCTTGTTTGGTTTTGCGCTTTTGTTGTTTGTCTGTCAAACTCATTTCCTTGTCGAACCGATTGTGATTTCAAATTGGTATCAGAGCCAAGTTTGATATAATAGCTTGAGTGTCCTTTTTCTTAACTTTCCGAGTCTTTATAGATCTCAGGAAGAAGAAATTGAAGTAGGAAGCGGGTGGGCCTAGATAGGGTGTATCACCTGGTGCCATTCCCCCTACTTGATGTATCAAGTCCTGCTTTGCGGTCTTTAAAATCTTAGATCTCTTTTGTGTTTAAGATTTTCTGTAGATCTTGAGTTCTTTCGTGTTCTTCTGAGTTTGAAGTCTTTAGATATGAGTTGTTTCTGAGTTTTTTGTTCTTGAAACCTTTGGATTTGAACTTTGTTAATTATTTCGGATCTAGTGTTTCTTGAAGAACTAAAAACCCTTGATAACTTTGGATCCTTAATATTGTTTTGTTGAGTTACTCTATGCAAATCTTTTATGTTTTGCTTGCTTTAACTAAGATCTTCTTGGTTGTTCTAAGCTTGTTTGTTTTGTTGACAGTGATTGCCATGGCTGAGTCTTCTATGCGTATCAAACCCCACGATGGGGTCGCTGACTTTGCAATGTGGCAGTTAAAGATGAAAGCTATCCTTATAAAGGAAAAGTGTTGGATGGCTATTCATGCAGTGTATCCAAACACTGTTGATGATGAAAAGAAACTGGAGATGGACATGATGGCACACAGTGAGATTATGATCCGCCTTTCTGATGAGGTTGCACGACAGGTTATGGGTAAGAAGACAACTAAAGAGCTATGGGACACCCTGGAGGAGTTATATTTGGTTAAATCTCTTCCTAATCATATTAATCTTCTGTGTCGTTTGTTCAATTTTAAAATGGATGTTACTGCTTCCTTGAATGATATCCTTGACAAGTTCTTGAATATGACTCGGGATTTAACTAGATGTGGTGACAATATTTCTGATTTGCATCAACCTGTGCTGCTGTTGAATTTTCTTCCTTTTCAATTTGACACTTTTAAAGATTTCATTCAACTTAGTTGTAAGGATTTAGAAAAGAAGGAGGTTATAGAGTCAATTATTCAGAAAAATGATGTCGTGAAGGTTTTCAAATCTAAACAGGAAGCTAAGTCTGAGGCCTTAATGGCTAGGGCTAAGTTTAGAAAGGAAAGGAAGAAGAACTCTAAGAAAACGGATGACAATGTTAAATTGAGAAGCCTCCTTCTAATAACAATAAAGATAAGGTGTCTGATAAAGTTGATAAACAGAGAGTGGTTCAGTGTCTAAATAGAGATTAGTAGAGTGACTAAGTAGAGAGTGGTTCAGTGAATAAATAGAGAGTGATTCAGTGACTAAAAAATTTAATCATAAAAAATAGAGAGTGATTCAATGACTAAATAGAGAGTGGTTCAGTGAATAAATAAAGAATATGGTTCAGTGACTAAAAAATTTAATTATAAAAAATAGAGAGTGGTTCAGTGAATAAAAAATTTAATTACAAAATTTAATTATAAAATATAGAGAGTGATTCAGTGTCTAAATAGAGAGTGGTTCATGGACTAAATAGAGTTTGGTTCGACTAAATAGAGAGTGGTTCAGTAACTAAATAAAGAGCGGTTCAGTGACTAAATAGAGTTTGGTTCAGTGAATAAACAGAGAGTCCTTTAGTGACTAAATAGCGAGTTGTTCAGTGAATAAATAGATAGTGGTCCAGTGACTAAATAGAGAGTGGTTCAGTGAATAAATAGAGAGTGGTTCAGTGACTAGAAATTTTAATTATAAAAAATAGAGATTGGTTTAGTGACTAAAAAATTAATTATAAAAAATAGAGAATGGTTCAGCACATATATAGAGAGTGGATTTAGTGACTAAATATATATTGGTTCATGAATTAAATAGAAGTGGTTCATCAATTTTATAGTAAATGGTTCAGCATATATATAGAGAGTGGTTTAATAACTAAATATAAAGAGTGGTTCAATACATATATAAAGAGTGGTTCAGCACATATATAGAGAGTGGTTCGGCGATTCATGAAGTAAATAGAACTGGTTCATCAATTTTATATTAATTGGTCCAACGCATATAAATAGAATGGTTCAGTGACTAATTATATAATGGTTAATGAAGTAAATAGAGTGGTTCAGTATACGGGATACCCTTATTAAGTGGTTCAACAGTTATATTAGTAAGTGGTTCAGTAAAATTGGTGAACCACTACGTAAAAATGACTGAACCACTTCTTGTTAACCTTATGAACCACTTGTTGTTAATTTTTTTTCCACGAAACATATATAAAGTAGGTGTCTATGTGTAGATAAAATTAAATTACACTCAAAAATATATTTATTATATTTTTTTAACCCCAAAAAATAATTTTTAAAAGTAGATTCTTTACTAATAAAATGAGTATTGAGTAGTTTAATTAATTTGGGGTGTGAGCCGTGTGTTGTACAGTAACTAATTAATTAAGGGGTTTACTATTAGCACAGCGAATTTATCGCCCTTTACACGATTAGCAATTGCAGATTGGGAGTTTACAGAATCCGCAAACTCGCAGTCCACGATTGCCCTTTTTTTTTAATTTTGTAAATATTTTTGCAATCGCGCATTCGGAGTTTGCGAAATCCGCAGCGCGATTGCGTATTGTTTTTTCAAAAAATAAAATTCCCAATTCGATAGATATAGTATATTGATGTCAATACGAAAAAAAATAAATATTAAAATTCGATTAAAGATAAATATATATCCGGTTGATATCAATTTTTTTTATCGAGTATTTCAGTATTTTCTTCTTTGTATAACATTATATATTTTTAATTAACTAAATCATATTAAGAAATTAAAATTATATGTGTAACCAAAAATATTACTCCATCCGTTCGGAAATAAATGATGTTTGACTTTTGTGCACGTAGTTTTTCACAATTTAATACGGAGTACTTATTACTAATAGATATTAAACTATGAAAAAAATTAATTAAAATAAATAAGATTTTATATAGTTTTTAGCTCCTAAAACTACGTGCATAAAAGTCAAACATCGTTTATTTCCGAACGGAGGGAGTATTATTTTAAATAAAAATACATTACTAAATAATTTTGAATTTTTTTTGACAAATTTTGTAAGTTTGAATTTTTTTCAACTAAAATTAAAGTTATTATATAAGAAAGTATAATATTCTTTAAAGTTATTTAGGCCCATCACTGTAGTAAAATAAGGTTGTTTTTGCACCTTTGTAATTCAGATTGGATGAATGACAGGTTTGCCGCTTCCTCCGAGCTCTTCAAGCTCTCTAATGGAGGTCTCCTCAGTTCCTTCTCTCTTCTTCCTCTTTCTTTCCTCTTCCTAATTCATCCAGTCAAAGCATCAATTTACAAACACAAAATACACAGTTAACAACAAGCCAACAGTAGAAGCGCAATCGTGTACTTGATAGCACCGGAGCACAATTGACGCCAAAGCCGAACCGCAGAACCGCGATGCCGTGAAGACGATGTGCAGGCAGGGCACCATCATTTATAGGCGAGCAGCTCCTATGGTCTCGCGCACATGTATCACGCGGTTGCCCGACCGCGAACGCCCACTCCACGAACACCTAGACCTGGGAGGGAGGTTGGTGTTGGTCTCATTCGCGAAGGCAGAGTCCGCAATTGCGAATTCTATCGCACATCCAAACTCCGCGTTTGCGTAGCCGTACCGTGTAACTGGCGATAATTTAATGTGCATATAGCAAATCCGTTTTCCTAATTTCACCGAATGCACACGGTCAATATATCGCCTAATATACGATAGTCAACGGCAATCGCGGATTACGAGTCCGCACTTTATTTATTTATTTTTTTTTTAAAATTTTCGCAACCACGGATTACGAGTCCGCGGTTGCAATTTTTTAATTTCCGCAACCGCAGATTGTGAGTTTGCGGATTTCCGCAAACTCACAATCCGCGATTGCGGTTTTTTTTTATATTTTTAATTACGTTACGATTACGATAATACGGTTACGGATAAATATTAACGATATTTGACCGTATCGCGTTGATATAAATTTTGGATATGCGATAAGAATATTTGAAGATATCGCGTTTTAAAGATAATTTAGGATAGATATATTTGAAGATATCGCGTTTTAAAGATAATTTGTTGTGCATATGGCATGTAATGTCAAATATCGAAGTGAAGGCGAAGATTCTATGTCCTTATAAAGATAGAGAGTTCGTTAGTGAATGTTATGCCTTGGTCGAATCGAGGTCAGTGTCAAGCTATGAGCAACGTCTACAGTAGAGTGAATATTTGGTGTTGAACTATTTTACATCTCTTATCCGCGAATTGATATATGTAGTTTATTTTTTAAATTTAAGTAGAGCATACGATTAATGAATACGATCGCGAAGATAGGCCGATACTATACTTGAATATAAATGTTCTTCACTAAAGTGCATAACATTGAACATTTTTTGAAAAACAAAACATAAAGTCCCTAATAATAAAGATCAAACTATATTGACCATCACAGTCGCCGTTGTGATGCCCGGACCTGAGTGGGGGCGAGTGGGGTTGAGTGGGCCGCTGCCTCCATCAACACATTGATAAGCTCATCACGGCTGTAGAATTGGTCACCACATGCTACCATCCTCCGGAGACGCTCCGATATTAGGATGTAGCACTATCAAATGCAAAAAATAAACATTGTGACGATCATATAATAAATCATTTTTCACAAATGAAATATAAGTAATGAAACATTTAAGGCACGATCCATACCCGAGCTTGTTCTGTGTGCAGTGGTGTCGGCTCCTCCTCGATAGGTTGTGCCTCCGCTGTAGTTTGTAAAACATATGGGTGTCCATGACGACTGAACCACTCATATAGCTCGGCATAACCAAATGTCCCTCATGTGCAAAAGACGCATTCTGTATAGGCACCAAATTTGCGGGATTATGACGGTCATCCCAGACATCATACATATATGCAAAACGCAGCTTGATGTGGGCCGTCTCAGAAGGACGAATCTCAAGGGTAGGTTGTATACGATCCATATGTATGATTTGCGCACGCCCGAACTACCGTAATACGCGATCCAGCATGTACGACTCTTGGATGTTTGCAACCGAGATAACTCCCCTGTACCGAGAGACTAGATACACACCATCAGAGTCAAGATACCTATCTACATACCGCCTGAACCTTACATCCTCAGCTCTCATCACCTCGAGCTGCTCTGTAATGTGGCGTACCCTCCGCGGATCACGCGACGGTGTCGGCCTATTCGTCCACCGACAAGCCCACCTATGATCAGCCTGGCGGACCAACCCCTCAGCCACTGTAGGGGCTAATGCCGGAAAATATGCCCCAATCCAATACTTTATACATATACAGAAAAAAATATAAGTATAACTGTTTGAAGGCATGTTATTTGGATGTAAACATTATAGGAAAAAAGAATACCTGCACCAATGCAGCGCACCCGCCCATGGTTCCCACCCCTTCCCTACACACGTCTCCCAAAGCTCGGTATAAGAGGGCAAGCATTCCGACACCCCATACGTACTGGCCAGTCACAGAATGATCACCGACTAAGTCCACTGTCCATAAGGGTATGTGTGAAGCTCACTTATCGTTGATAAAGATCGCCCCAAGTATTATCAATAGATATCCGGTCGCAACTGAAGGGGCGTAAGCATCTCCGAGAAGAATCATTGGCTTCATGATCTCCTCTAGCTTTAACTGAGGGAAGCAAGCCCCTCGGCTGGTCAGTTCTGCAATGCGCAAGCCAAATCTGCTGTTGAGGAAAGCACGACGATACTCGTTCGTCCCAGGTGTAAGAGGGGCGACTCCGTCAATCCTCAACCCCAGTATGATGGCAACATCATGGAGGGTGATCGTCATCGCACCCCAGGGAAAATGGAACGTGTTCGTCTCTGGGTGCCAACAATAGAGGAATGCTTGGATCAAACAATGATTAACTCTGCCAAACTCAATGTCCTCCAAAGATGTCAGACCACTCGCATGTGCGAACCAGAACCAACTCATATGGGCATTCGTACGAGGCATGTTTTTGATGAAGTCGATGTGTGTGTCGCGTCGAATGCATCGAACTTCCTTGTCCGCCTACAGGGGACAAAGCACTTAATTCGTTAGATCATAGTGAAATATTTAATCTAAGTAACAAATTTCGCAAGAAAATAGCTATGACTACGTACCTGACCCATCCAAAGAAGCATGCATCTGTGCGTCTTATACCACATCAATGGCTCATTCTCTAGTGGTCGGCCGTCATTGGTAACTAGGGGGTCCGCCCCTTGTTGTGGTTGGTCATGTTGGACCGGCTACTGTGGTTGTACAAACTCATATGGCTGCTCTTGCTGCTCATGTTGCCCCTCGTAGTCAGCAACTCCATCCGCAACTACGTTGTGGTAGTCATAGGCTCCAGCACCGATTGCTTCCTGATTCTCACCATCGTTTGTTGCATCCTCAAAACTCTCTGTGGTCTGTACCTCGTCATCGGATACATCTGACCCAACCGCGTCGTCGGAATGAATATCGTCAAGTCCTGGAGTCTGACTTTGGATAGGAGATGATGGTGTACGCTCTGAAGACGAACGTCTCAACGTAGGCTGACTCAGCCCAGGCGATCGTGTCCTATCCCGTATAACTGATGTACTCGCCCGAGCGGGTACAGTAGTGGCAATAGCGGGAGCCTCCTCTTGTTCCTCCTCATTCGCTGCATGTTCACCTCGACGGACCGAAGTTGTGGGACGTCGTCGCTCTATTGCCCTAGGAATTTGCTATCACATCGCATAACAAATAAACAAATTTTAGATAGGTAACTCATCTAAATATGATATATTTTTTTTTCAATTGTTACAAGTTTTTATCATTACCATTATCATAAATTTTACCAATTTTTAAGATGGATATGATTCACTAATAAGAGCGATACCCACATATCATTTTTTAAAATATAATGTCGCTTATATACTTCAAAATCTTTTCTATCTACAACTCATAAGAACCGTAATTTCGGTTAGCTATTTTCAATGTAATTTTATCTAAGTCATGACATAACGAATTTCGATTACCTATTTTCAGTTGCTTATCAACATAAATTCACTAAACAAAAATCTTTTAACTAACATGAAATTACCATAATCAAATCTTTAGAGTTTAGGATTTAGGTCATAAAAGGATTTCATAACCATCTAATCTACGTCAACTCTTATTTATAATAAGACTAATTCACCAATGAAACTAATACACATATTATTTTTCCCAATATAATTTCACTTACATACTTCAAAAAATAATTTTTTTTTATCTATCTACCTAATTCAAATCTTACGTAATTTTTTCCCTAAACATTAAATTTTCAACCTCTTACAATTTCTAATATTTCGTACAAATTCATTTTTTCACTACACATTATCATTAACATAAAATTTATCACTAAACATAAAATTTTTTCACTAAACATTTATCTTATACAAAAAAACAAAAATTTCTTAAAACTAATTAAAATGAACTTACCTCTCGAGCTCTCCGACGCTCGTTTTTATCTTGCGACGATCGTTCCCCTCGAAACCAACCCACCACCTTCTTCATTTTTTATGTTATAAGCTTTAACTAAATAAAAACGTATATTAGTACCAATAAGCCACACTATGTAAACTAAGGGCAAACTAAGAAAATACAATGAATTCAAGGTTGAACTGGACGAAAGCAACTGGAAACGAAATAAAAGCAGCCTCTGATTTCATCTACTGGAAACGAGAGCAACTGGAAGGCTTGCAAAAAGACACAAGTGCAAATGAACCCCTTTGCCCACATTTTATAGGCAGCTTCAGCTTGGAGGAGATCTCACGCAGCGGGATTCCCGGACAACCAGCACGCCTGGCAGCGAGATTCGCGTGTGCCTGACCGTCGTCCCATCCGCGGAGCCACAGTGCGCCTGCGCCTTTTTTTTTCCAAAACCGCAAATCCGGCATGCGCGGTTGCGCTTTGTTTTTTTATTTTTTTTTAAATCCGCAGATCCGACATGCGCGGTTGCGCTTTGTTTTTTATTTTTTTTCCGCAAATCCAAACTACGCGATTACGATGTCAGTCCTTACAAATGGCGAGATTTTGACCGTTCACATAGCAATTTCGTTAATTAAGATCAAATTAAATAAAAACAGGTGGGTGCAAATGCAAAAGTAAAGGGCGCGTGGGTCACATACGGGTGATCTGCGAATGGGCAACACAAACACGCGAGAATTAGGTGGAGAGAAGCAGCAGATTTTTTTTTAAAAAAAATTGAATTCCATTGACTTTTTAACTTTTTCAACCAATTAAATTGTTTATTTCGTTCTTACCGGTAGAGGTGGTGAAACCCTACCATATGGGGAGAATTGTGCTATAGGCCATATTTAGGGCCTTTATTAGGAAAATGTCCACCCTTCCTCCCAAATTAGCAAAATGTCCACCTTCCTTCCCTTGCCCCCTTTGCCCCTTTGCCTCCCCCCCACGCGGCCCTGTGCCTCCCCTCCTGTTTCAGCACATTTGGTTTCAGCAAACTCTATTTCAGCGTTTTTTTTCCGCGCGTTGCTGAAACCAAAGTTGCTGAAACCAAAGTTGCTGAAACCGAAGTTGCTGAAATTGTTGAAATTAGTTTTTTTTTTCGCGCGTTGCTGAAAACTAAGTTGCTGAAATCGGAGTTGTTGAAACCGAAGTTGCTGAAACCGGAGTTGCTGAAATCGAAGTTCCTGAAATTGTTGTTGTAATTGTTGAAATTAATTTTTTTTTTGCGTTAACACTTCGACACCGGAGTTGCTGAAACCGTCTTGCTGAAATCGGAGTTGCTTTTTTTTTCGCGTCAGCACTTCGACACCGGGGTTGCTGAAACTGTGTTATTGAAATCGGTTTTTTTCGCGTCAGCACTTCGACGTCAGAGTTGCTGAAACCGAGGTTTTTGACGCCGACGTTGCTGAAACCGGAGTTGCTCAATCACTTCATTTTGAATTTTTGCCCAATTTCAACAATTACAAAAATAATTTCAGCAAAAAAAACCACAGTTAGAAAGAATTGCAATTTCAGCAATTTTATTTTATTCAATCATCCCATCAAATATGTAACGATTGTCTGCTAATTAATTAAGGTGTGTTGTAATTTACAAAGTTATTTATATAGATTCATTTCATCAATACTACATATATAAGATGCATTTTGTCAAAACAGTTGGTATGCAAGTTGAGTTAGCCATTTAAAGAGAGCCTAGAAAACAATTAGTGGATTACCAAGGCTAAATGCAACAGGGAGCACAAAAATGACATATTTGGCTAAATTATATTATTCCAGATTAAAAAAAAAAACTAAAATTGGCAGTGTTGATTGGATTCAATCAAATGAATTGCAAGCATATTTTTTGACAACATTGGAGATTCAAAGGAGTCTGAAACTCTTAATTGGCAACACCAGAAGACCAAATACATGAATCTTCATGAAGTGATATTTTAGGCGTAGAACTCATTAAATTGAAAGGTGATAATTTGCTGTGCCTTCTGGTGTGAACATCAGCTACAAGGAAAACATATTTGCACATAATTAGCAGAGGCAAGTTAATTAGACGGCTAATTTCAGGAAAATTGTGAATCAGTACATTGATGAACAAGAAGCTCCAAATTCAAATTGTTGAATCAGTACACACCCCTAAATCTCAATTTCATAGAAATTAAAAACTAAAACAATACCTGCAGAAATCAACAGAGCAAGAGCATTCGTCTTGCTGAAACCGAGAGAGATGGAGAGGAGTTGATATCCTGAGGAGCTGATGGCGGAGAACGATAGAGGTGATACGACGTCGTCTAAGGGAGGGGAAGCGTGGGGGACATTGGAGGAGATATTGCTTGCCTGCGCCGTTAGCCGGCACGACACCAACAGCTGGGACTCAATCGCCATGGAAGTTCAGAAGCGTACCACCTCCAGGAACGGAAACATCCAGATGAGCAGCGTCAACAATTTTTCAAACGCTTTCACGCATCAAAGCTGTAGGCAGAGGTACCACGCTTTGAAGCGTCAATTCGACGTCACCGGAGGAAATTCATCCGGCGGAGAACGTGAACTCCGGGATATGATACCGTTAATAGTCGATGAATTGAGGAAGCTCATAGTCGAAGAGCTCCGGCACGACCTGGAGTGGTGGCCCGACCTGGAGTTCCGACAGCGATGATGGAGGTTGTGGTCGCCGACGGTGGGTGGTGGTGGCGGCAACGGTGGCGGATGCGGTGGGCAGCGAGAAGGGCGATGGTGGTGAGCGCGAGAACGGAGGAGAGAGAGGGAGTCGGTGATTGTTTCTCATCTGCGATCTCTCGCTTCCTCCCAACGCGTCAGATCTAGGGGGGCAAAAGATTTGTGACCAATTAGATTGATGAACAATTTGCTAATTTTGATGAGTTGATGAACATTTTGCTAATTTGGACCCAAAAAGTGGCCTGTTTGACAAATTAATTCTACCATATATATAAATATGGATTGACTCCGGTGAAAACCTCAAATTATGGTAAAAACCGTGAGGACTACTTTATAGCTTGGTTTATTTGAAACCCGTGCTAAAAACCTCAATTACACAGTGACTTTACAACTCAGTTCAACCTAAAAACCGTGCTCAAAACTCTAGTTTTAAAATAACACATGACTTTATATATCGGTTTAACCTAAAAACCGTGCTGAAAACTCATGTTTTAAAATTACATTAGTAACTTTATAGCTCGGTTTTATTCAGAACCGGGCTAAAATATGTGACTTTATAGATCGGTTCTATTAAAAACCGGGCTATAAAGCTAGTGAACCGTGCTAAAAAGCCGGTCCTCACAGATTTTTACCGCAATTTTGGTTTTCACCGGAGCGCAACCCTATATATATATGTCAAAACGATATAAAATAAGATCGTAATATCTTTTAAAATTTTAAAAAATTGTAGAATAAAGAGGATTTTTTTTCAAGATTAGCCAAAAAAGGAAAAAATTGTCCCTATATACACCGCAAATCCGCGGATTAGAGTTGCTAAATCAACTTCGGATTCGACATTGTAGCTTTAATTATATTATATATTATAGCCTCGGATCCAACGTTGTAATACGTGAAGTGAATGATAAGATCCCGCTAAATCGGGCTAACAACGTTGGATCGGATATTGTTAGGATAAATATTAGGGGGAATTGGTGAAATGTCCAAAAAAGTTGTCCTAATTGGTGAAACGTCCACATTTTGGGACAAATTGGTGGAGTGTCCATCTTGCCCGTAGCAATTTTATCATCTTGCCAATAGCAATTTTATCATCTTGCCTATAGCCTAACTCTTCTTTTTTTTTTAACCTTTTGTCGTGCAAAAATAAGAGTATGTTGAGCATGTGCAAAAATAACCGCATGTTGAGCAAATTAGACCCAAGTCTATTTTTTTTTTCTTTTTTTTTTACATTTTGTCGTGCAAAAATAAGAGTATGTTGTGCATGTGCAAAAATAACCGTATGTTGAGCAAATATGACCCAATTCTAGTTTTTTTGTTTTTTTTTAAATATTTTGTCGTGCAAAAATAAGAGTATGTTGTGCATGTGCAAATATAGTCGTATGTTGAGCAAATAAGACCCCAGGCTAGGTTTTTTTTTTTACATTTTGTCGTGCAAAAATAAGAGTATGTTGTGCATGTGCAAAAATAACCGTATGTTCAGCAAATATGACCCAAGTCTATTTTTTTTTTAAACATTTTGTCGTGCAAATATAAGAGTACGTTGTGCAAATATAACCGTAAGTTGTGCAAATATGACCCAAGTCTAGTTTTTTTTTATTTTTTTCATTTTGTCGTGCAAATATAACCGTATGTTGAGCAAATATGACCCAAGTCTAGTTTTTTTTTTGTTCTTTTTTTAAACATTTTGTCGTGCAAATATAAGAGTATGTTGTGCAAATTTAACCGTAAGTTGTGCAAATATGACCCAAGTCTAGTTTTTTTTTTACATTTTTCGTGCAAATATAAAAGTACGTTGTGTAAATATAACCGTAAGTTATGCAAATATGACCCAAGTCTAGTTTTATTTTTTTTAAACATTTTGTCATGCAAATACAAGAGTACGTTGTGCAAATTTAACTGTAAGTTGAGCAAATATGACCCAAGTCTAGTTTTTTTTTTATTTTTTTATATTTTTTTAGCATTTTATCGTGCAAATATATGAGGACGTTGTGCAAATATAACATTTTGTTGTGCAACAATAAAAATAAAAATATAGATTATGGATCACATAATAAAATATAGATAGTTTTTATAATTTCTCATATTCGTAGGGTGATTTTTGTAATTTCATAGAAAAGTCCTTCTTCTTCCTTCCGCCGCTCGACCTTGCTCTGCTAGGAACTGCGCCCCGATCGACCTCGGAAACCTCCAGTCCCTCGCCGGATCTCCGGCGGCTCGACCTCGCTCTGGCCGGATCTGAAGCCTCCAGTCCCTCGCTCGCTCGCTCGACCTCGATCGCTCCGCCTCGCTCGGCCTCGCTCGCTCACGACACCGCAACTCCAATTGATCCACCGGTTTCAGATCGGATTCGAATTAATTGATTCCGACTCAATTGATTTGTCGAATCAATTAGTCGAATTGAATTCAGATCTGGAAGAACAATCGGAGAATGCGAGATACGGTGACGATCTGGAGGATGGGAGATCCGGCGACGTCGAAGCTTCGCCTCCAGATCCGGCGACAAGCGAGGGCGAGGACGAGAGAGCGAGAGGGCGAGCGAGCTCGAGGGAGTGGCCGTAGAGATCGAGATAGCCGGAGAGATCGAGAGAGTCGAGAGATCGAGAACCTATTCAAGGCTCGATGGATCTGTTTGTTTTGATATATAATTGGGGAATTAGTATATATAGTGGACAATTCACCAATTTGTCCAAAAGGTTGGACAATTCACCAATTTGTCCAAAAAAAGTGCCTGTTTGGCAAATTTTTTCTAAATATTACACAATTTTTCACACATCCAAAAAAACGTCCTTTTGGACGTTGTAAATCAATTTTTTTAATATCTTATATTAGGCCCAATCTGATCCGTATTAGCAACGTTCAATCCGACGTTGTTGCCCAACCCGTATTAGCACACAATTAAAAACTTTGGATTGGACGTTAATTTGTGGTGTATATAGGGAACGCGTTAGCCAAGATCCCAAAATATTTTGAGATTTTGCCAAAGCGGGACTAAATCGCTGTTTAAAACAGTGTCTTTAGCCGAACTTTTAAAAGATTAGTAAAATAGTGTACTAAAGGCTTAAAAAAATTACAGTTCCATTGTGAAAAGTCTTAAAAACGGATATATATATATATATATATAGACACACACATACATACTCCCTTAATTTAAAACGGGTGGTAAGTTGCGCAATAGCGGACACATGCGGGGTGCACACACCCGCGTGCGCATCCAGGGTGCGCATGGGGCGCAAGGGATGGCACGCCCGCCTGCGAATCCCCGCGTGTAGGCACACGTGGGGAGTAATTTTTTTAAAAAATTAAAACAATAAATAATAATTAAAAAAAATAAATTATATATATGAAATAAATAAAAACACTACATAATCAATAAATAAAATAAAAATAATTTGTTAACATACATAAATAACTAAATAATTAATAATAAAAAAATAATATAATAAAGAAATAATTACTACATATATAAAAAATATATCATAAACAAATAAATAATTACTTAATACAAATAAAAATTTATATAATAAATACATAGATAAAAACAATAAAACATAAATGAATAATTAATAACTATAGGAAATATATATAAATAAATAAAATAAAAATAATTTGTTTATATAAATAAATAAATGAATACGTGATAAAAAAATAAAATATTTTATAGAAATTAGTACAAAAATATATAAATAATTACAACTGTAACGGCCCAGATATAAATATCCGAGATACGTTTCGAAGGTTGGATACCTTCGTTCGGATGTTGCAATTCAGGTACATGTCGAGGTTTCAAACCTCTAAAGCTTAATATTCAAAGCGGGGATTTCGAACCCCAAGCAATCGAAGTCGCAGGAATTCAATTCAAACGAAAGTAAAACGGAAGCAAAGTTTAGATACAAGTGCCACGACAGAGCCGGGTCAAAATCAAAACATAGTGGGTGATTGCCATTTATCGAGTTAGAATATTAGCCAAGTTCTTTGGTTCGCCAAGAGATTCCCGTCACAAAAGCAAGGAGCACACAAGAGCGGTACCTAACACTATCCACGAAGTCAGGCCCGGTAATCGCTTGCGGGTCCTCTGACCGCGCTAAGGCCACATAACATGCCTATAACTAAATAAAAGATGACTAATGCAGTACAAGATTTAAATCACACTAACATGCCCCTAGGATATATAATATGCAGAAAAGAACTGTAAAGGGCCCAAGACAATGCCAAGTGGCATATCCCTCTCTTACCTCTGCACCCCTTCCCGTTAGTGCAGAGACTGGCCAGTTCGGTGCTATAGCATAGCACTTTCCTCGTGGTGGTGCACTAACTACGACATCATTATATCATATCATATCATCTCATCTCTTGCCCGATGGTGCTGGGCTCTCATATCAAGCTCATATCGACTCGATAGACTCAGGGCACCCGATGGGGCTGGGCTACCCTATGACCCTAGCAAAGACTCTAGGACTATCACCGATAACAGTCGTTCTGTGTTCAAACACACATAGTAACCACATGCTCAGTTCAATACAATCCTAGCATGATACTACATGGCATGCTTTAATATGCAATAAAACTACACATCACATGACACATGAGGCAGGAGGTCCAGGTTACTGAGTAAGTCACGTAGGATACTTACGTGAAGATGCAGAACAACAAGATAACACAAGCAAGGGCCCAAATGCAAGTCCAAAGCAATCCAATAAGCAATACACACCTATCATCAAGCCATTTCCATAAGCTACCAGACCAACATTCATACACACGAAACCCGAGTACTCAGCATCCTCAAAACCAACCGATAGTAAAACCGTTTTCCAAAACCTTTCCGATACGATCAAATCGACCAAAATCATCTTCCAATCAAACCCGTTGATAAAAGCATACCAACCTTATTTTCCAACTCTTAAATCCAAAATTACGTCAACTCATATTCTAAATAATTCCTCAAATCATACTTGGCCAAATTCCGACATTAAACATTGAAATCCTTAAAGTAAATTTCTAAAATCATAGTATAGAATTAATCCCGGCATTTATCACTTGTTAAAAAAATCATCTTAAAATCATTAATAAAGCATTTATTAATCATACTTCACAAATAATATCACTTTACAATTCCATTTTTAAACAACATTTAATATCACACTACAATAATATTTAAATATAATAGAACTACCAAAATCAATACATTTTAACAACCCACATTTATAAGTCAATAAATAAATCACTTTATAAAACATCATTTAGTAACACATCTCAAATAATATTACTTTTAAAACCTTTTAAATATATAGATTAATAATTTCAGAATATACATATACACATCCAAAATTAGAAATAACATATAATATAACATATATATACATAAAATAACATAACACATAATATAAATTTAACACATATAAATAACTCAAACTCACTCAACAACCCAATATCACAGCCCAACAACCCACTGAATGGAACCTGGATTCAAGCCCAAACCCGACCCAGAAGGAAACCCATCCAAGAGAAAAAGAAAAAGGACCAACCCGGCCCAGCAATAGCCAAAGAAAAGAAAAGAAAAGAAGAACCCATCAGCCTAGGAAAAAAAGGAAATGGGAGCCCAAAACCCGGCCCTTACCCAAAGAGAAACCCGGATCCAGAATAGGGAGAAAGGAGGAGGGGATCCGGACCAAAAAAAAAGGGAACCAACCCGACCCGGATCCAGAGAAAGAAAAGAAAGGTAGGGGAAGCCCGGAAATTAGGCCCAATATTATCACTCAGCAGAAGAAGAAAAGAGGGGGCCCCACATGTCTTTCTTCTTCCCCCGTATCGATAGAAAAGAGAATAACGGAAGGCTGCGCTCGGAAAACGGAGGAGGACGAGGAGAGTCCCTCCGGCGACCAGGGTTCCTACTCCGACCACCCCAACTAGACCTCTCTCTCCGACCCACAACAACACAGAAAAACGATCAAGGAAGGTCGAAAGAGGAAGGCTCAACAGCGGATTCGAAGTCGGACATGTCGGCTTCGCCGGAGTTCGATTCAAGCTCGTCGGAGATGAGGCTGCGCTTACAAGACCTAAAACGAGGGCAGGAGGTCAAAAAAGGGGAAGCTTGATACCGTTCTATTGCAAGTGGAGGAGGAGAGATTACCGGACCCTTGGACGGAAAACAGGGGACGCAGGGCTCGGCGTCGGTGGCTCCGGGGCAATTCGGCGGAGGTTCTGGGCCACTTCGGGCGTCGGAGGGGGCCTCAGAGCTTAGATGCTCTTGCTTCGATGGGCGGAGGAGACAGTGGGGCTTGAGCTGCGACTTGAAAAGGAAGGGGCTTTTGGGGGCTTTGTTTGAAGGAACGAGAGGAGAGGATCAAGAGAGGGGGGGTGAGGGTCTTCTGCTGCATTTGGTGTGGGTTTGCTGGGGGCTTGGATCAAGATAAATGGAGGGGACCAAAATCTGAAATGGTGTGTGCAGAGGGAGAGGGAGATGAAGACAAAAGGTGAGCTGGGTGGTGCAAGGCAGGGAGGGGTGGGTGTGAGGTGCACTGTACGGTGGTGCGGCAAGGGATAGAGAGAGAAGAAAAAGGAAAGAAAGAAAAAGGAAAAGAAATATATATGTGGTCCCAAGGAGAATATTCCCGATATTCAAATTCGAAACCCGCTAATCCCGACTCTATCAAATCCCGACTAAATCAACTTTAAATTGAACTTTCAATTAAATTCCAGATAATCAGAACGAAATTAATTTATCAAGACTCGCAACTCGAAAGCGGAATCAAATTCCGTCAAAAGGATCAAAATTCTAAAATGATGTCGGAAGGATTTTAAAATCGAAACTTACGCTCGAGGAAGAGTTTTATTTCACTTTTACAAATTGGATTTAATAATAATAATATAATATATAGAATAATAATACAAAATATATTCAGTCCTTACATTTATCCACCTCTAAAAACAAGTCTCGTCCCCGAGACTAAAATCATTTTAAAGCAGTGGGAAGAAGTTTGAAATCGGCGAGTCCGAGGACCATGTCCAAGGATCTTGTAATCATCTCGGTTGCGTCTTCTGGGATTCTCACAAAATCCTAGTCACGGTCGTGACATCTCCAATTGGTCTTGTCAAGTGTGTAATAAGCGCCCTTATCACATCCTCGCTTCGACTTTTCGGAAGTACCACAACTCTAAAAGTATTATAGCGTCCCGATTAGGTCTTAGCAAGCAATCTTTAAGGCCCCTATACAATGATTGTATGCACTTCGTGAGACGTCATAATGTAAATCCAGTTCATAAAAGCCCAAAGCGTTTTGTAAATGGAAAGATTGTCATCTAAATCATTGAAACTCTCGACTTCTTTGAAACCCCAACTTGGTCCTTTTCAAAATCGCTTAAAACCTTCAAATTCGACGTTTAATCAAGCAGCTTTACACCAAAATAAGTCAAATCCTTTCAAATCAAGATTTCGTCAAAATCTTCCAACAACCACATCAGTTTCTCGCATATCAATCAATCAACTCAAAAGCCCAGAGGTGGAATCATCCACCTCTAAGGGCTAATCCCATATTATCTTCCTAGGTTCCTATCATCATCCTCAACTCAATATGCACATAAGTAAATCAACTCATCGACTCATAACATCATCAGCCACCTCTCATATGGAAATCTCAACATCAATCATGATAATCTCAACCAATCGACATCTAACCCGCATAACATGATTACCCATAACATAAATCATACCGTCCCTTCAGGACACGCCAAAAGAAATAACAAAATCTTAACATCATACCATGAGTCATAAAGTATGTCTACCTCATACAGAAGGCATCACAAGTGCATTATCGAATTCTCATAACTTATCACGCAAGCACACATGTCAAGAGATCAAAGAGGTTAGATGTCATGGAGTCAGTACGCCATTACATGTCGAATCTCACGATCGCATCTCAACATCGCAACACAAGTGGAACCAGTCATAACAGGGGTTTTTCACTTAATGAACACATAACTCACCTATTCATCTTATCAACCTATCCGAATTCTATTCCGCATTGTCATAACAGATTTATCATGTCAATTGAAACATTAGCATGATAAAGGTAGTCATAGCAGAATCTCATCATAAGGTCAACAGACTAATATTAATTGTCAACACGTTAACACACAAGGTCATGCCATTTAAGCTTCAAAAAAAAGGAAAGAGCTAACCATATACCAAGCATCGAAATGCTAACATACTCACAAAACATCATTTCAACCCCTTACAATACCATATAACGATCATTTAGTCATCAGGCACCAACATCTCATATATACACATAAGTCATATTCATGCTCCAAGTCATATTCCTCACTTACCTATTCATAATCATTCTTATCAACCATATAGTATAACATCATGCTTTCACATAATCAACATATCATCATCTCATGATTCATACAACAGATCATAACATGCTTCTAGAACAACACAGTAGGATAGAAATGTATCACTATATCATGATCATAGTTGTCACTACCAATTATATTTCAGTATTGCATATCAACATGTAATATCATGTCATATCAGGTTTATCACGGTCGCTATCTAACATCATGCATGTTCATAATCACATAATCAAGAAAGTTTTGCACATTATACCAGTTACAATAAAACTCAAACCCCGCTCGCTCGTCTTCACTCTCAAGCCAAGACCAATCTTCATCTAGACTCACCAACTCGGATAAAATCCCCAAAGAAACCCCAACTCATTTTGACACTCCAGTCTCACCCCTTATTTCACCAAGCACTCTCACTAGCAATCCACCTATAAGAATCCAACCCCTATCTCTGTTTTCACACCCGAGCAACCCTGCAATGTTCTCAATACTCCCAATGGCCATTCCCTACACGGCCCATATTACCTAAGACATCACAAGCATAGAATCCTTCTAACCACATCTATTCTATAAGAACACCCCGCTCCACCTAACCGACCTATTCTAACCATACCCCCATCTAAGATTCATCTAGAAGCTCATCGGAAACCACTAAGCATCGCCTATTACAGTTCTCAAAACTCACCCGCTCCTACTTAAGCCAAACCCCTCTTATGTGACTTACCTCATACTATCATCGATCATTCTAACCGCTCAATTTCCTTCACCGCTCTCCAACCATTCTTCAAGAAAATCTCACCCACAAGTTCAAAGAAGAAACAATCATGGGCATTATCACACATAAGGATTACATCATATCAACTAGCATTTATCAATAGCGTCATTAGTTCATCATTAAGCATTGCAACTGTATCAAAAGTCTCAATTTACCGTCATGCTCAACAAGTATTGCAAAACATCATATATAAACCTGATCGAATTAAGCTAGCAAGTTTCATCATAACCTTATCAGATAAACAATCCAGGTTTCACAGTATTTGCAGTTCACAATTATAGGTAAGAAATTTAGATCATGCTTAGCATCTCAGAGTAGCATCACATCAAGTCATCATTGCACATTAGGACTGTAAGGCATCGAATCATATATATCATCATAGATAATGGATAATCAAGCAATAATCATCATCACGTCAGCACATCAAACATGTTAGTTCCAACGTCAGGTAGTGTAATATCATCATCAACATATTCAGAAGGAATTAACAATTCGAACGGAGGACACTTTCGCTTGCAAGTCATAACGTACTCAATAGCCGCCATCCTCGAGGCAGCTTATTCTGTCGACATCGTCGATCCTGAGGCCCGTGGGTTATGGGTCCACGCTTCCGCTGCGCTGTTCTATCGTTATCTAACTTCCCGTCCCCTCTTCTATGCGGCTGCTCATCCAATGTATCGCGTAGGAGTCTAAGTTAGTGGAGATAGGGGAGTGACAAGAGCAGACGACCTAATGTTTCTTTCGGAGACAAAATGGACCAAGGCTAAAGATGACACGACTAGAGACAAGACTCCGACCCGGGAATAGTAACAATGCCTTTAAGGAAGTCTATTTGGTTACAATTGCGACAAACAAGCACGAATTCATCATGGAGCATATCAATCACATTAATCCACACTAACATGTACCTATCTTAAAGAACAACGACGTACCTATTCATTCCAAAGACCCGATCGAGTCCTACACTGATGCACGTGAAACAAGCTAGTAGTCTATTATTCCATGGAAGCAGATATGCCTAGCAACTTCAAGCAAGCTATGCGGAACCAACAATTATCATGTATGATTCGAAGTCATGCGGGATTTAATGAAGATAACGAGCATCATGTATATGAAGGAATGTACATGCATGAACAAGTGAGGTCAAATATAGTATGGCGAGATATTTCATAATAACCAGACTAAGTGTCATACGAGAACACATAAGATCAGCATAGTAATTATCACATCTGACAACAATGATCATATAATAAGTTAAGAATGGCATGTAATCATACAACATGATACATTTAGAGAGCACAGATCCTTCATGATGCTAGTGATACATGATCAGGCATGGCATAGTCAAGAGTGATTAAATGAGTGCAATATGACGTATATGAAAGCAATTGGATCACCACAGAGTAAACAAGATAGCCTCACGGGCGATAGATCATAATCATGCTAGGAGTGAATCATCATAAGGCACATAAAATGGTACAATAACGGTTACATTATAGAGCAAGCACGACATGTAATCATTTAGCAGGTCATATTGGAAGTCATAAGCTCTACATGATACTACTAACACACATCGAACATGAATACAATTAAAGTAATTCAACTAGATTCATTCTAACATTTATGCGTCATGCGTATGCGAAATCATGAAATAACGTGGTGTGTGATAATGCGAGGTGTCAAGTCATACTTTCATGAAAGCAAAAGAAGATATCATAGAGTGATAGAGGGATACCACCGAGCGAAAACATGTAATCATGCGAGAATTAACCATCACGGAAAGCAAATCGATCTTTGAATTCAACATTAATCTAATCAGGATGAGTGAATCACACTATCAGGGCCTAGCTCGAGAGAGATACGTGCACTTGATTGAATTCGCACAAGTCACAACCAAGGGCCCGACATGTTACTAATGGCTCAACATAACATATGATACATACGTGCACTTGGTTGATTAATACGACGATATGCAAGAGTTCAATCAATCACATCACAACGATATAGTAGCATGAGAGGAAATGTAACGATGTACAATGCAAGTCTAAGTAACGGGCATTATGACTAGAATATGGGGGCATGAGTTCAAATCAACACATACTGAAATAAAAGGTTGTATTTAACAGGATTTCACTATACCAACCTATGCTCTACACAACAACATTAATTTCAAAATAATCAGCAATAGTCAACCTGATGAATACAAATATATGGGCATGCTATAGATTCTGGCCACAAAAGGAAGAATAAGCATCGAGCCATTGATGTGCGCGCAAATTGCCATATTTTCTATGCACATATGAATTCATTTTGTTGTCTTTTGCATGCACATTAATGAGAAAACATGGGAATAGTGTAGTTTATGCTTAAATGTCAAATATATGGGTTTGCACGAGTTTCCATGTGATTTCGCAGAAAACAGGATGAAAATGGATGAATTCAGAAGAGCGGAAAAGAAACTCGAAGTCTTCTGAAGAGGTCGAAATCGACTGAAGACCTCGACATCGAGTACATCGAGACATAGGAATCGAGCAGAAAGGAAACAGAGCATCTCGACACAGAAGAGGTCGATATCGACGTCTAGGGGTCGATATCGATGCTGCCAGATCGACCAAGTTGATAGAAGTCGAGTAGAAGAAGGAGAAGCTCGAGATAAGATTTTGGAGGGGTCGATATCGAGGTCCAAGGGTCGATATCGACCATGCCAGCAGAGGAATTAGACTCCGATTTTGATAGAATTGTATCCAATGCTTGCAATATCTATCCAAAGGTCGAGATTTCCTATCATCAACATCAGATTTATCACGAGGAGGCTGATTTCACCATGAAATTTTAGTTTTTTATTTTATTTTGTTTATCATAGAGAATAAAGATAAGGTTTCGAGTCCTTGTCGACATCTACAAATAGAAGCCAATAGGGCTGAGTTTAGGTATTCAAGATTCAAGTGGTTTTTTAGAGACAATTCAGTTGCAATAGAGAGAGAGAGAGAGAGAGGAGGCCGAGTGGAGTTGTAAGGCGAAAGCGGAGTGGCTTGTTCGGTTGTACTTTCTTTCGGAGTTTTAATTCAAAGTAGCTTTCTTTCAATAACAATGATGATGATGTGCATGATGAGGAGCGAGTAGTCAACCCACTTCTAGGGTCGGGGTGAGCCCGACGATAGCAATGTGAGGTAAGTGCATCAAAGGTATGACTTTTATGCGATTCCGTCTTCTACCACATGCATGATCCTTTGCGAAAGTTAGGGAGATTCATTATTTGCATTATTGAAGCGAAAGCCACTCATATTGCGAACTTGAATTACTCATGAATTGGATAGTAACTCTTAGGAATTATGCGAAAGCCTCTAATCACCTAAGTGTTGATAACGAAAGTTATTTGACGGAAAGACATAAAAGTTCATATCTTTAGCATGAAACTTGCATTGTTATCGTTGTGGCATAAAACCCCGACTTTGGAAGCCTTTTAATTAATTAAATTCTTCATAAAAGTCTTAGTTTTGCTTCTGTTCATCTTCCCTCTCCATTCTATTTTCTTCGGATCCTTTTCCGACAAATTGGTTACAAAAACAGTTTCTGTGACAAGCATCGAAATCGACCTTAAGGGTCGATATCGAGTACTAACATCGATATCGAGGTCTCTGCTCGACGTCGACGTGCTGTTTTGTCTTCTGCAGGAACCGCGCTAGGAAATCGACCAGAACTGAGGTCGATATCGACTAGTATACTCGATATCGAGTGTCTGCTGAGGTCAAAAGCTTTGATCGTGAGTACAACAAAGGAAGCGCTGACCTACCTCCTCGTGGATTCGATCCTGAATTACCCTACTACTACAGAGGGAGGGGATTCTTGTATTATTTGTTTGGGACAGGGAGATAGTCTAAGTTGTGCTTTATTTTATTCTCCTATTTTACATACACCTCCCCCTTTCCACCGAACAGCCATCATCAGCTAGCATGCTAAAGAGCACATCTTATGAGGCATTCATATAAAGAAGAGTTGATCACCCTACCATGTACCTAACTCAGGAGAAAGCAATAGCCATATAGGTCCATATCATGTAGTTCATGCTTCTACTCACTCAGTAGTACGATCATTACAATAAGTCAATTAGACATGCGATGACGACACGTAATTATGGCAGGAAGCGAGATGCAACGCAAGATCCAAGCAATGTGACCAGCATGGATACAGGATGTCATACAACCACGAATTTACATTAACGATCATCATCATAACATGTACTGGGAATTACGTAGCATATAAGGCATGTTGACATCAGATTATAATACGTATCCATCAAGTAAGGGACTCACTCTATCATGATACTAGAATTGAACGATCACACTATCATGAACCTATTCACAAGGGGGACATCAATTATACAACTTCCTAGCATATCACATATATATTCGTGCCCTAGTATGACAATGCAATATACTAAGTAGATCACGTCGGGATGATATGGATATAACAATTGTAGCTCGAACCCATACAATGGTCATCATAAACATTAAAGCACATAAGCACAATTTCACACTAAGGATCAATCTGTAGGTCAAGGAGTAGTACCACATAGTATCACACAATCATGGACAGAGCAATCAAGATAACCCGATAGAGATCCATAAGGGCAAACATTGACTCTTCCTAACTGACTCATCACCCATCTTTTCCGTGAGACTCGGATACGACTTTTATGGCAAGAAGACACCGGTTGATCGTCATAAGAATCAAGAAAGACAACCTCAGAAACACCTTACTTTTGACTCAAAGGGACATCAAGAACCACCTTCCAATACTCACTCTGACAACCTTCGCATCCATACATGATTCCCGACACAATGTGTTTATCAACCCAATTTCCCATGGAGGAGACAGGTATTCGAAGGGAGGACTCGATTGAACTATCAAAAGGGTTCATAAGGGAAGGGGCGGTTCCACAAAAGCTGAGCTTAACCATATAAGAAGAAGAAGGGTACTCCCGCTATCCCGTTCGCACAGATCGTTCAATATTCATTAAATAGTTAGGACATACCAATCAATCATTAGCATATCAAGCACTCAACATAGAATCAGTCAATGACAATTATAACGACCTCCTTGGAATCTTCCAGACCCAACTGTAAAGAACAAGCTAATATTTCGCCTACTCATTCCCAACTACATCCAAAAGGGACGGTCTAACGCCTTTTCTACCCACTCGATCTCTTTTTAGTTGGTTCTCCTCTTTTATCATAAGCCAAGTTCATATTTAGTCCAATTGAGTTAGACATATTAAGTTCATTTTGCCTCTTTAAGACACTTTCAAATCTTTTGAAATTTATGGGCGGTTTTCCAAAACATACACCCGACCCTTGCATATCCGAATTGCACAACCTAGCTGTGATACCAACTTTGTAACGACCCGGATATAAATATCGGAGATACGTTTTGAAGGTTGGATACCTTCGTTCGGATGTTGCAATTCAGGTACATGTCGAGGTTTCAAACCTCTAAAGATTAATATTCAAAGCGGGGATTTCGAACCCCAAGCAATCGAAGTCGCAGAAATTCAATTCAAACGAAAGTAAAGCGGAAGCAAAGTTTAGATACAATTGCCACGGCAGAGCCTGGTCAAAACCAAAACATAGTGGGTGATTGCCATTTATCGAGTTAGAATATTAGCCAAGTTCTTTGGTTCGCCAAGAGATTCCCGACACAGAAGCAAGGAGCACACAAGAGCGACACCTAACACTATCCACGAAGTCAGGCCCGGTAATCGCATGCGGGTCCTCTGACAACGTTGAGGCCACATAACATGCCTATACCTAAATAAAAGATGACTAATGCAGTACAAGATTTAAATCAGACTAACATGCCCCTAGGATATATAATTTCTTTTTGTAATTTGGATATTTATTTTAATTTCTTATTTATTTTTTTATATTTTTTTAATTTCTTTTTATAATTCGTTTCTTTTTTCATATGTATTTAATATATTTTTTTAATTCATAATGTAATTTAATTTCTTTATTATTTACTTTTTGATAGTTTTTTTTAATTTCTTTTTGTAACTTCTTTATTAATGAAAATAATATTACATTTAACGAGATAAAACGAAAACAATAGATATTAATAAATAAAAAAATATAAAATTAATATAAAAATTTAATAGATAAATAATTAAATAAATATATAATAACAATATAAAATACGCAGGGAATATTAGGAATACATATATAATAACAATATAAAATAAATAAATAAATTTAATCATTGATATATAAATAAATTAAATGTATTCATTGATAAATGAATAAATATTAAATCGTATTAATTGAAAATCTTTCGTAATATTTTTTGAAAATAAAACGCAATTAAATGTAATAAAAAAACAATTACAAGCACTAGAACTTATGAGTCCCGGAACTCATTTTACCCACGACCCGAAGTGACCCGACCAGAAACCGACCCGAATGACCCATTTAAGAGGCCTACTCACTCCTTTGATTTTAGTCCTGTAAAGGCTCGGATTTTTTAATCCTAATTTTTCGGAAAAAGAAAAATAAAAAATGAATTTAAATCGGATTTAAAACTCGTTTAGCGGATTCCAACCTAAATTTAAAAATTTGACGAACGATTCCGTCCTTTCACCTCGAGAATTTAAAATAGTTATCGGATAACGATATCCTTTTCGGTTTTAAAAATTTAATCGATTGAGAAAGCGAGATTCGGGAAAACTAACATTCGGGATTCGAAATTCGCGTATTCGAGATTTAATTTCGGGTATTGGTTTAACCAATTCCACACACAAACACCCACCCACTCCCTCACCTCACCATACCCCTTCAAAGTAGCCCCTCTCCCCGTCATTCACCATTCACCATCATCACCCATCCCTCCCCCCATCTCCATTCATCATCATTCACTATCTCCCGCTCTTATCATCGCCATCACCATCTTTTCTTGGCTTCATCATCGACACCACCACCATTCACCTCGCTTCCTCCTCTCGTGATGACCCCCACACACCACGCCTTGCTGCGCCATCACCATCATCACCACCATCGTCTTCCCCTCGTCCATCGAAGGCCAACAGCAGCAGCCCCGGAGCACTCGACGCCACCGCCAAGCCACCGGAAGTCCACTGCCCGTTTTAATCGTGAAACAAACTTCCGGTAAGCCGTTCTCCACCGTTTTCGATCGGAATCACCCCCGAGCTCTACCATCGTACTCATTCCCATCCAACACAGGTCCGAGGAACCATTGCGAGCCTTCGACGACACCCAGAACTCCGATCGAGAGCTTTAAAGTCGCGAACATCTCGGTAAACTTTGACCTTTTGTTCGATTCGAAACCCCATGAAATAACCCTCTTTTAACCTTCCTTTACTCTCCTAGGTCGACCCCGAGGTTCCTCCCTCTTCGACGCAGCAAATCGAGCCTCCGACAAGCTCCGACGGAGCTCCGACGCCCGCGAAATCTGCTCGGTTAGCCTCGTTTCTTCTCTTTCCTTAGCCATGTTCAAATGCGTTGCTTCGTTCGTGGTGTCGAGTGAGAGAGAGTGTGTGTGTAAGAACGAGTGGGCGAGTGCGAGCGACACCTGAGGGCCATAGTCTAGCATGAGCGAGAGCTGGGCGGAGCCGAGGCAGCCAGGCGCGGCGTCGAATGAAACAGGCGGGAGCGGTTATTTGAAATCGGGAGGAAGATGAAGCGAAAGAGATGGCCTTGTCGGGCCTTTACAAATTTTATATAATTTGTTTAATATTGAGCCGGTTGGGAGTATATATATTTACGGGTTCGGTTCGGCTCTGTTCGGTTCGGTTCGGTTGGGTTGGGTTTAAATGAGTTTGGTCCGGTTCGGGTTTATTCGTTTAATTATTTAACTATTTAACGATAATTAAAATATTATAATATTATTTGAGGATTAAAATATAAAACATTATTTCAGATATTTTATAAAGGGTCGTTTTACTAAATAAGGATTTAGATATATTTTTCGAAAGTATTTAATAATTGGTATTGAAATATTATATAATATTAATTGGGATTAAAAATATATTAATTGAGACTTGAAGTTTTGAAAAGAAATGTTGTTATATATATATATATATGTTTTAAGCATGATTTATTAAATGTTGTTATATGCAAGCATGTTGATGATTGTGAAAACATGATATTCGGATATATGACTTGAGTAGGAAATCCTGGTATAGTGATATATATGGATGAGATGAGATGTTGCTTAGGTGATGATATTGACATTATATGTTGTTAGTGGTACTATGAAGAGATGTGAAATACGAGGCGAAATAGTGTGCGATGAATGTTGAGACGAGTTGAATGACGATCAGGATAATGAAGTATAATGATGGGATTGCTGACTATGTGGACTATATGAAATCGTGTGTGTGCTTGTATGTTAAATAGTTAGAGTTATATTGTCGTTGTGATTACTAGGTGATCTCTGATCTGTTGGATTGCTTACTCTTGCTGCCTTATTTCGCTACTCTGCACCTCCAAGTAAGTCCTCCGGGGCTTACTCAAGTTAGAACCTCATGCCTGATGTGTCATATAGTGTGTAGGTGTTGCATCCTGCATATTCATGTAGTAGCATGCTTAGGTGGCACAATTGATCGAGCATTAGTATTCTCTTTGCGTATAATAGAACGGCCGTTAAATTGCGAGTCCTAGAGTCATTTGCTAGGGTCATAGGACAACCCAGTCTCATCGGGTTTGTTCCTAATCGAGTCTGATATCATACCATGAGAAATAAAGAAAGAAAATAATGACATATGAAATGAGACATGAGACATGATACATGACAAGATGAGATGTTGCTATATAGCATTGAACGCGGTTGGTTCCTGCACTAACGAGCCACTTGGCATTCTGTGCGGGATCCCATTTAATCGCTTTATGCATCTATATAAACTGTTAGCATGCTTGTGTGTTTAATATTTTCGCACTGCATTAGAGCATCATTTATTTAGGTATAGGCATATTATATGTCCTCAGCGAGGTCTTCAGGGCCCGCATGAGTGGCTCGACCTTGACTCGTGGTATAGTTTCAGGTAATTGATCCTTGCTTGTTCCGTGCTTCCATGACGAGGGTTTCATCTGGGACGTTCAACTAACCGAGAGACTAACTTAGTACCAGGCTCGACACTTTAGAGGTTTTATACTCGTTTATATTGGTTTTGACCCGGCTCCGCCGAGGCAAGTTGTATCGTCAATTTCCTTTCTTTATGTTTTGAACTATAAATGGTTTTGAGCGACTTAGTCAAGTAGGACAGGTTATGTTCCCCAATGGACCTCTCACGAATTTAGGGTATGAAATCCCTTCTTTTAGCACTAACACTTTGTTTTGAAACTCAACCCGTACTCAAATAGCAAGATCCGAACGAAGGTACCCAATCCTTCGAAACGTAACCCGAATATTTATATTTGGGCCGTTACAAGTCCGAGAGTAATGTTTTGGAGGAGTTGGCGAATTAGAGGAGAGAAAGATAAACAATTAAACAATTAATATAATGAATGTATAATAAACAAACAATTAAAAATTTTAAATATCATCAATAACCAAAAAAATAGATACGATTTATTTGTTTATGTATTTTTTAAATCCATTGTAATTTCATTTCTTTTTGTGAAGAAATTAATTTATTTTATTTATCATTTATTTTTATATGTTTTTAATATATGTTTGTAATGCATAATGTAATTTAACTTCTCTATTATTTACTTTTTGATAGTTTTTTTAATTTCTTTTTGTAATTTTGATATTTATTTTAATTTCTTATTTATTTTTTTATATTTTTTTAATTTCTTTTTATAATTCATTTCTTTTTTTATATGTATTTAATATATGTTTTTAATTCATAATGTAATTTAATTTTTTATTATTTACTTTTTGATAATTTTTTAAATTTCTTATTTATTTTACTACTAGTTTTTTAATTTATTTTTGTAATTTTGATATATTTTCTAATTTCTTTTTATAATTCATTTCTTTTTTATGTGTTTTTAATGGTTAATGTAATTAATTTCTTTATTATTTACTTTTTGATACTTTTTTAATTTCTTATTTATTTCTTTATATTTTCATAATTTTGATATATTTTTTAATTTCTTTTTATAATTCATTTCTTTTTTATGTGTTTTTAATATATGTTTTTAATGCATAATGTAATTTAATTTCTTTATTATTTACGTTTTGATATTTTTTAAATTTTTATTAATATTTTTAAAATTTTTAATTTATTTTTATAATTTTGATATATTTTTAAATTTCTTATATATATTTTTATTTTTTTAATTTCTTTTTTATAATTTTTTTCTTTTTTTTAATCCCCACGTGTGCTAATACGCGGGGATTCGCACGCGGGCGTCCCACCCCCGTGCGCATCCTGGATGAGCATGCGGGTGCGCGCATTCAGCATGCGCCCGCGAGTGCGCCTCGGTTAGCCGTTTAAAACCTCTCATATTACCAACCACCCCCTCCCCTCTTAATCCCCCATCTATGACACCCCATACCCCTTAGCTAGGAGAGGAGATCTCTCTCATTTCTCTCTCTACTTTCTCACTCCCTCTCTCTCTCCTTCTCAACTCTATTTTTTAATAATTAGATATAGTCGTTCTTTTAAATATCATAGCAGCTTTAGACAAGATTTCAAAACGGCTTCTGTCAAGATAATTTCAAATAAATTGTATGTGTGTCCTTTTTATTTCTTCCAAAAAATTGTAAAATGGTCCAAAACTCTCTCTTCTACGAATCGAAACCTAAATATGTTGAACGAACTATTGTGATCGAAAACAGGATAAACCCAATGAAATTATTCAATGTGTCAATTGATCGAGACTCGAATTGGTATATCGATCTTCTTAGATGATTATCGAATGACATTCGACGATTATTTGTGACCGTCATTCAAAAAAATTGTCGAAGTTCGAAGAGGATGAGCTAAATAAGGGACCTCGACAAAAGGTGTCGAGGGTACGTAGGAGCCTCATTAAACATTGTCGAGGGTACGTAGGAGCCTCATCAAACGTTGTCGAGGGTACGCAAGACCCTCATCAAATATTGCCGAGGTCCCTTATTTAGCTCGTCATCTGCGAACCTTGACAATTTTTTTAACGGCAACCACAAATAATCATCGAATTCCATTCGATAATCATCTAAGACGATTGATATACCAATTCGAGTCTCGATCAATTGACACCTTGACTAATTTCATCGATTTTAGCATGTTTTTTTTATCACATGCAATAGTTCGTTCAACATATTTAGGTTTTGATTCGTAGAAGAGAGATTTTCGGATCGTTTTACAATTTGTTTGGAAAAAATGAAAAGGATTTGCATGTAATTTACTTGAAATTATCTTGAAAAAAGCCGTTTTGAGATCTTGTCTAAAGCTTCACTCTTTAAATATCTACTCTACTTGTATATTTCATTTTCTCACTTTCTTCTATTAATTACGAATTTTATCTATATATATATATATAGAGGATAGATCATGTGTAAGCAAGTGTTACTGTGTAATTTGTAAGCAAATCTAGAGCGTCGGATTAACAAGATCAAACGGATGAGATTAAAAGTAACTTGTGAACAGTAACATTATTCGTAGGTACGAAGTGATTATTCGTATGTACATACATATGAATAATCTTTTGTTACTTACAAATAATTACATTTCTTCATACATATGAATAATTACATTATTATACACGAATAATCGCTTGGTACCTAAGAATAATTTCTCTGTTCACAAATTGCACCGTAAGGGTTGCTTACACGGGATCCAACCTCTATATATATATATATATATATATATATATATATATATATATATATATATATATAAGTCGAAAGTTGTTGTTTCAAACAACAATTTAGTCCTATTTCGACTAATTATCAAAATACTTTTGATCTTAACTAATTATAGAAAAAAATTCCCCTTTTTTGACCAATCCAAAATTTTCTTTTCAAAAAATCACCAATATTGCAAACGTACCCCCCTCCCCCAAAAAATGACAAAATTGTACGTCTACTGAGAATTGGGTTCATAAAATTGAGTTTTAATTTTTTTTTCCTATGCTGACATCATAAAAAAAGAGAAAATATTACATAAAATTATTAAATTTTATTGGTTCGAGTTCATTAAAATTATTTAATACAGTAAATAACATGCTAATATATTTCGATTTAATGTTGAATGCAGTAAGCCAGTAATACAGTTAAACTAATAGTACTATTATAGTGGGAATAAAAAATAGCTCATTTTAAAATAAATTATCAAATAAATGACTTAAAAACGAATTATATGAAAATTCGGGACAAATTTCATTCAAAAAAAGTTGTTGGTGGTTGAATTTAGTCAAATCTATAATGTTATAAAGAGGCTTTATTTTTTCATTCAATGTCCAATTGAATGAAAACCCATTTAATAAGAACTAGTGTAATACACGTGTCTTAAATGCATGAGATTTTGATACATTATAACAATCATTGGTTTTTTATAGTTATTTTTATTTTGAGGTTGGAATTAAATATTTTTATTAATTACTGAGTTAGAGCATATCAATTTATTAGTCAATTTAGTTATATACATATATAAATATAAGATTATGTAAACATTTGATAATACCGACCAATAAGAAAAGAGATTTGTAATTAAAAAATTAAATCTAATCGAAGGAGTGACATGTTAGCCAAATGCTAACAAATTGGTAATATTTATAGATAGATAAAATGGGCGGAATTCAAATAATAAACTTTATCTATAAAAAAGGGATATAAATAAGTTAATAATATTGACAATCATGATATTAATGATATGGTTTGCTGATTGATTCATTTGTCGTGTTGGCTTTGTTTTACGATGTAGGATAACTTGCACGTTTATTTTATTTTCGTATTTCCATTTCTGTCATTTGCTTCTGCTATTTCTTTTATGTCATTTGCTTTAGTTTTTTATTTGGTTGTACTTGATGGTTTGCCCATCTACCGACTTGTCCGGTGTCTCGGTTTCTCAAGGCCTGTCTAGATAATTGAATTCGTATCTGCTTCTAAAAAAATGATATGAAGTAAATATATAAAGAAAGTCGTGATATTAATGAAATCATAATAATATCAAAGAGCACACGAATGATAGTATCCCAAATTGTGGTCTGACATATCAATTTACATAATATTTTCGGAAACAAATATATTTAAAATATGAACACAGGAGGATAGAGCAAACTTGGAAGTAATCTTTTCGTATGAATTAATGATAAAATCACACAGAATGATAGGAAACAAATATATTTAAAATAGCTCACAAATTGACATACAACATATCAATTTAAATAATCTTTTTGTATGAAAAATAGGAAACAAATATATTTAAAATAGATAATCGATATTTTATAATTTCAGTAATAATATTGACCAATAAGAAAATACCATTTGAATAAAAAAAATTCAACTTTAAGTGTGGTCATGACACGTCAACAAGATGCTAAAAATCTATCTATAATCTATAAGCATCTCCAACAGTTTTTAAAAAAAAATTAAAATAGATAATCAAATAGTAAATTCTCTAAAAAAATTTAGACTCCCACTTCAAAAATAGGGTTTTTTCCATTTAATGCCCCAATTAAAAATCAACTCATCTAATAAGAATAAATAATATATAGATATAAGAAGATAATAAATGATCCAACATTAGTAGAAGTAGAAAATGTTTTCATAATAATAAGCTGAAAAAAATCATTTTTTTATTTTGATGAAGTTATTAATCATTCAAATAATAAATAAACATTATAATTATATAAAAATGAAAAATTATCATGTTAACAATTACATATTTAGTCTTTAATATTTTTTTCATAGATTCAATAAGTTATCGAAAATATTTTATAAACTAAAATTAAAATATTTATAATGGAGTCTATAAACATCTATAAATCCAGCACATGTCTAAAAGATTGATGATATATCATTTTATACTTTTTTCATAGTTGATATTGCTGCTAGACCACAAAGAAAAAAAGAAAAAAAGAAAAAAAATAGATACTGCGGGTAGATCGTCGGAGGCTTCGGTCTCTTCGATGGGTTCTGGTTGCTGTAACAATGCTTCCCCCCTATATACTAAGGCCCTAGCTCTCCGTAATGGGGTTCAGCGAGCAAAGGATTTGGGTATCCAAAATCTTCTTATTGAGGGTGACAATCTGCAAGTTGTCAATTCCCTACTGGGCGATCAGCAATGTCCTTGAGGTATCGAACTACTCATTTCTGATACTAGGGCCCTTTCGTTGTTCTTTAATTCCGTTTCTATTCTTCATATTTTCAGGGAATCCAATGTTGTTGCCGATCGGGTCGCATACCTAACTTACAACATCCCTGCCGACGAGGATCTGCTAGTTGATCATGAACTTCGTGTTCTCGTCCGGAAGGACGAGCTAGGATATAGTTATTTGCATAATCGATAGCTATTTCCTAATTACTTTCCTTGTATTAAAAAAAACTCATGTGACTGAATTTGAATTACTCCAAATTTTAATATATAATCGGCGCAAAACATGCACGGTGTGTTTGAAGAAGTTAAAATTGCACGCCAAGGGTGTTGGGATTGGGATCCGGGTCATCCGGCAGACCGACACAGATTTAATACAGTATAACGATAATATATAAGGTAACAAATTGGGCCTTCACAACTGAATGGTATAAGGGATTGGCACTGAGCCGATTGGGTCGATTCAGACTTTTTTTATTATTAGGTAAGAATTCGGGAGAAACATTTCTATCCGAAGACATTCTTACGGATGAAGTCAAGATGACCGGGATTGTTTGAAATGTCGAGATCCCGGGCAAAGTGGCTAAGGTGTGCAACCTTGTCAGCCACTCTATTGCTCATGCGAGGGATGTGAAATAAGGAAACTTCTTTCCCCTTCGATAGTAGGATTTTGATGTCATTCATAATCATTTCAATTTTCCAAGAGCATTTATGTTTGTTTGTCAAATGGTTTATTATTATTAAAGAATCGTCTTCAATATGTACTTTGTCAATTTGTAATTGTAAGATTTTTAGAACATCATTTTTTTAAAGTCATTGCTTCAACCATAAGTGTAAAGACCGAAAAATTTAAATTGTTATTTTATTAACATATTGATTTATGATCGGGTTAAATTCTAAACTTCAGAAAATTTTGAATATTTCCATCCTCGAGCAACATATTTATTTAAATCTTCCGAAGCGGCGAGTCCCGATATTATTTGATGTAAATTTTAAAATATGTCTTTTCCGCTTTCTTACACCGAGTATTTGAAAATAATGTTCGGATTTCATTATTAATCCGGGTTCGGAAAATTTTGAAAATCATTTTGAATTGGATCGGATAAGGTCGAGAGAGCGAGATTGGGGTTTATTTTCCGGGTGTTTTGAATTGGGTCTAGGGGACCACTTTGTTTCCCCCTCCCCTAAATTGTCTTCTTCCTCCATCTGATTGCCCTCTTTCTCTGGTCAAGTAGCAGCAGCTAGCTGGCTCTCTTCTTGTTCTGGACTGAAAGATCCCACGCCAGCCTGCAACACCCTTACCTTCTGTTGTTTTCAAAATCCCAAAACCCACACAAAACACAAACCCCAAACACACCTCACTTTTCTCTCCTTCTTCACTCTTTCCTCCCTTGCTGTGAGCCCCATCAACCACCAAAGCCACCTCCTTTTCTCAACTTGACCAACCACCACTGCACCACCCCATCGCCTCCTTGTCTCCACTTCGAGTGGAACGGAAGGCTCCGAGCTCTGTCTTCCGAGAGCGACACTCCAGCAGCACCCGAGCCCCTGTTTTCGTGTGCTAAAACCGAGCACCCTCAGCTCTTTTCCCTTCCCTCTTCATCCGGCCAAAGTAGAAGTACATCCCACTCCTTCCTCGACATCGACAAGCAGCAGAAGGAGCCCCAACAGACCTCCGATGAGCCGAGAACAGCACCTCCATTCCTCCCCTCTTTTTCCGCTTTTTAGCTCGGTAAGGACTAGTTCTTGTTCCTCTTGCTCCCTAACAGTATAAAAGTCTGGCTTTATGACCCATTTCGTTGCCCCAGTTCAAGAACGACCCGATTCCATCACCAACGAAACCGAATCGATCCCGACGAGCATTTTCCGGCCAAGCTTCGACCCTCGGTGAGCTCCTCCCCTTTTCCCCCCTTCCTTGGTTGCGTTCTAAGTGTCATTCGTGTCCATCGGGACGGGTTGGGTGGTCGGAGACGCCTTCACTGCCGGCGAGCCACCGCCCTCTCTTTCCTTTTGTTTCGTTCGAACACAGGGGAAAGTCTGAAGGAGAAGGTGAACAGTGACAAAGAGGGGGACAATGGGCTTATTTTTGGGCCAGACTTGGTGTTTTAAAATCAAATGCTTGGGCCTGTTTTACAAAATCTGATTGTGGTTTTTAAAAGGGCTTCGGTTTTGGGTAGAAGTAGAACAAGAGAGGTCGGTTGGGTTTTTGTGAAATAAGAGGGTGGGTTTTGGTAAATTAAAATAAAGTAAGGTTGGTTGGTAATTTAAAAAGAGATTATTTTTATAAAAATAAAAATGATTGGGATTTTAAGGGATTAGAAATTATTTTATGGTAGTGTTTTAATGAAAATGGTATTTGAAATAGTATATGATATTTTGAGATTTAAAAGATAAAGCATTATATAGTATCATTGTTTAGATTTAAATTATAGTATTGGACTTGGATTTGAAAAAGAATTGGAAAAAGGGTTTTAAATGTTGGAAATGGATTTAATAAAATTAAAAAGAGGATTTTTGGAGATAACCTAACCTTGTCGGATTTATTTGGATAAAATAATAAAATAAGTTGATTTAAAGAGCAATGGTCGTAAATGGATTTTTGGAAGACTTGAGAAAATGTTTTGAATAGAGATTGATCTATCAACTTGTATTTTGAAAATGTTCCTCGAAATGATTTGTTGTTTTAAAACCAATATGCTGGGATTATTTTATTAATAATAATAATGTAATTTTGGGAAATTTGGTTTAAGGATTCAAATGCTTAATGTCGGGATTTGGCTAAGTAAGATTTAAAGGAATTCCTTGTTTATTGCGTTGACTTATTTTGAGACTTAAGGGTTTGGGAAAACTCGGGAATTGACTTACTTGTCTACTGGGTGCGTATATAAATTATGATATGTGATATTGTAAATTAGGAGCATGTTAGTGTGAGTTAATTATGGCATGAAATATATGGAGTGTGTGAATAAGATATGAATATACGTAAATTAAAGCATGATTGATATTCGAATGTTAAGTTATTTATGATCATGATTAGGTTGAAATGTTAAGTTGATTATGAGAGTAAGTGTGAAGCATGATGTATGCTATATGAGTATTATATAATGATGAAAGAGATATTATGATAAAATGTCATATGATAAATATGGAGGTGGTTATGAGATATGATATGTTGAGACGAGTTGATGTATGATGATATATAAGATGAGATATGATGAAATAGGACAGTTAAGGTAAAATGGAAGGATTAAGATGATATGAGTTGAGTGATGGAAATGAATAAGGAAGATGATGAGATGAGTTGAGATGATAAGGATGAAATGTTAAGATACGATATTCTATGGTTATGTGAAGTTATGTATGATAGTTAGGGGCGCCTTGTGTGACTTAGACGTAGACTTATGCAAATCTTATATTATATGCTAGGTGATTTGTGACATGATTGGATTGCTTGCTATTGCTGATTATTGCTTGGATTCTGCGCGCCTCCAGGTAAGTTTCCTACGGGAGCTTACTCAGTAACTCGGACCTCCTGCCTGATGTGTCATATAGTATGTAGGTGTTCCATAAGCATTAAAGCATGCCATGTAGTATCATGCTAGGATTGCACTTATGAATGAGCATTCGGTTACTTTGTGTGTTTGAGAACAGAACGACCTCATCTGTGAGTCTTAGAGTCTTTGCTAGGGTCATGGGGGCATTCGTGTTTTATACCGTTTCGGTCCCCAATCGAGTCGATGAGTATGATCTATATATATCTCTGATACGGTTCGGCATAGACCGAGCGCCCTACCTCGGAGTGGGTACGGGAATATATCTGTTACGGTTCGGCATAGACCGAGCGCCCTACCTCGGAGTGGGTACGGGAATATATCTATTACGGTTCGGCTGAGGCCGAGCGCCCTACCTCGGAGTGGGTACGGGAAATACAGAGATATGGGGATATGCCACTTGGCATTCTTTTGGCGCCTTTACAGTTTTCTGCACATTATTTCAACTAGGAGCATGCTAGTGTGATTTAAATTATGTACCGCATTAGACCATCCTTTATTCTAGGTATAGGCATATTATATGGCCTCAGCGCGGTCTTTAGGGCCCGCAGGCGTCTCTGGGCCTGACTTCGTGGATAGTGATAGGTACTTGCTCCTTGCTTGCTCCATGCTTCTATGATGGGAATCCTCTTGGGCGAAAGCGAAGAACCGGACTGACCCGTACCTGAATTGCAAGATCCGAACGAAGGTATCCGACCTTCGAAACGTAACCCGGGTATTTATATCCGGACCGTTACAATGAGAGGGATGTGACAACCGATGTTTTGATTATCAATGAGAATGGGATCTCCAAACCAGACCCTAATAATAGTCCATGTAGAGCTTGTTCTATTAGGGAGAGTGGATCCATCAAAATTAAGTTTGTATGTCCCTCGAGGAGGCTTCTGCCAACTTACAGTTTTTTTTATGTTTTCTTTGTTGTTTGAAGTTTTGTTCAGAGGATGTATATGCCTCATTAAGATCAGTATCAAAGGTAGAAGTATTCCTCCAATTTTCTTGGAATGGGAATCTGTTTAAAGATTGTCCACCAAGTGAAAACCATGTTTTCCTTCTCATTTTTCATGAAGGCGTTACCTATAAAGTCTAGGATAGGCTTCAGATCGCGTGATTGGACAATCAGAAAGGAAATTTGTTGTCGAATATGGAGTGGAAAGGATTGTAATAAGTTCAAAGAAGGACATTCGATTAGCAAATGAGTGTCGTCCTCGATAGTAAGATTGCATAGACAACATGTATTGGGGATAGGAATGCCACATCGGTAGAGGGTAAGCCATTCTGAGTGATTTTCCATAGAAAATTCTTGATTTTGGGAGGAACGTTAATTTTCTAAATCCATGCATTATTGTTCACCTCGAGGCGGCTTTGTGATGAGTTGAGTTTGTAAGCAGACGATGTAGTGAACCATCCCTCTCTATCAAGCCACCAGTAAAGTTGGTCCTCAATTTGACTAACTGATAACGGGATGTCAATAATGTATTGGATAATGGATGATGGGAGACAAGCCTGTAATTTCTCACTCTATCATTGACCACCCAAAATATAGCCATTGTCAACCTCGTTTGTATTGAAGAAGCTCGGGCAATCAGGCCTTGAGCGTATTGAGGAAGTTGTCAAGGAGTTATCATTCCATAAATTAATGGATTTGCCATTGCCAATGGACCAAATTAAGCCGGACTTGAATATGTCCAAAAGTGGAGTGAGTTTAGACCATTGCCAAAAGGATCTGCCCCGTTTGTGGTATTGAAACAGATTCGTCGTTCCTAGATGTTTGTGCATGAATAACTTAACCCAAGCATTATCAGGTTCTGCTAGAATTTTCCATAGTAATTTCATTTGGAGAGCTACATTCATATCGGAAGATTTTCTCAGGCCTAGTCCCCCCAAATTTCTTTAGTGGACGGTATTGAATATCGTTGTTCCAAAAAAAACTTCTATTTATTTGGTCAAGTTCTTTATGAACGGGGGATGGAAACATAAAACTCTGCATAGAGTAAAGCAGTTTTGAAGCCAGATTAGAACCTATGAGAACAATACGACCCTGTTGAGATAGGGCATTCGCTCTCCATTTGCACAATTGTTCTATCGATTTACAGATGATGTCCTCAAAGGTATCTCTGTTCACTCTCCCGTTGATAATTGGGCAACCCAAATATTTTTCCAAGCAGTTTTTGTTTGCAGTATTTAAAAGACTAATGAGTTCCTGGATTCATAAGTTTGAAATGCCTTTTGTTGCTTGAAAACTAGATTTGTGATAGTTGACTTTTTTACCTGATACTTTGCAGTAATCATGAGTAATTATTTTAACTTTGAGACCAGTAGAGACACTGCCTATCGAGAAAATAATGATATCATTTGCGAAAGAGAGAAAAAGGAAACAATGACAATTTTTGCCAAATCTAAAGCCAATAGGGTTATTTAATATACTCGCCTCCAATGATTGTTTGCGAGCAAGGAGTTCCGCTCCTAGAATAAACAAGAAGGGGGATAAGGGGTCTCCTTGGAGAAGATCCCAAGAAGGACGGAATACATCAGTTGATCCATTGTTCACCAATACTGAGAATAAGGCAGTTGTAACACATTCCATAATCCAGGCAATAAAAGTAGGATGGAAACCAAATCTGATTAGAACTTTATGTGTGAAGTTCCAATCAACTTTGTCATAGGCTTATTTCATATCCAGTTTGATTGCTAACCAGCCTTCGTTGCCTTTGCGAGATTTGAATGAGTGAAAGATTTCATGAGCAATGACGACATTATCCTGAATGACCCTGTCCGAGACAAAAGCCCCTTGGAGGGGGTGGATTAACTTACTGATTGTTTTTTTTTCAATCTTTCAGTTAGAATTTTGGAGATAACCTTCTATAGGGTGGAGCATAGGCTGATGGGACATTAGTGATTTGTAGAAGTGGGATCTACGCGTTTTGGGAATAAGGAGATGAAAGTATGGTTTATTCGTTTGAGGATTTTTCTGCAATGGAAAAAACCTTTGACGACCTTGATCACCGAAAGACCAATAATGTCCCAATATTTTTTGTAAAATTCTGTTGTGAAACCATTAGGGCCAGAAGATTTGTTATTCCCTAGACTAAATATTGTATTCTTTATTTCACTATTAGATGGGTGTGGGTCGATCCACACTAAGTTTACACGAAAAATTACCAAAAAATTATTGGGTTTTCATATTTGAGTCAGAGAAAAAAATCTCAATACCAAATTTTTGGGTTTTGACTCAAATTTTTTGGACATTCAGATTATGTTTTAACATGTCCACTCTATTCATAAGACGACATATTGTGTGTATACAGTGGCGGACCCAGGGCAGGGCTCGGGGTGGCTAAATCCCCCCTGGATTTTGGAAAAAAATGTATATGTACATATATGATATATTTGATTTTTGTAATTAATACAAAAAAGAGTGAAGAGAGTATCATGAATTTCGCTTGGCTCAGTTGGTATCTGGGATGGGATGGGAAGCTAGAGAGGTTCACGGTTCGATTCCCTTCTGCCCCTACTTTCTTCCTTTTTAAAAACAAGCAACATTTTTTTTGTCAAGCAGCAGTTTTTTTTGTATTTTTTATACACAAATAGAGGTCTACTTGTAGTTTTTTTCATTTTTTTTAAAGCACCCGTCCATCTTTTAATTATTTTTTTGTGAAATTTTGATTAGGTTTTATGATTTTGAGAATCAATTTTGTGAATTTGTAAATTGAATTTGAAGTTCGTGAATTGAATTTGTGATTTGGGGATTGTTTTTTTAGGAATATATAATATGAATCAAGAAGTTTGTTATTCACTTTAAGTCCTTTATTTCTACTATTGGATATTCCTTCAATTAATCATATTTGTAATCCATCTCGAAATGTTGAACCAATTGAAAGTGGAGATGATGTTATTAGTATTCGTAGCGATCATGTAATGAGTGAAAAAAAGCTCGATATATTGGAGAAACGAGTGATTATTAGTGATCCGAGACTACGAAAACGTATTCAAAAATCGAGGTTCCTTATAGTTTTCAGCCCCCCTGTGGCAAAAATCCCGGGTCCGCCACTGTGTCTATATATATTATTAAGAAATAATTCGAGGGTCGGACATACCCGACACATAGAGAGGCCGAAAAAGTCGGCAGACGGCGAACCCTTAAAATATTCAACGTAAGAAACAAAAAAAAAGGTACGGTGCAATACAAACGATTGGTAAGTATACAAAATCAGCCAAACAAGTGAACTTAAGAGATGTTGTATATAGTTTGGGTGTAGAAATTAATTATTTAAATAGTTATTATGCTGTTTTTCTTCTACATTATAAACTACAAAAATAAAATATTTCTCTAAAATTGTGCAAAATTCTGCTAGACCCAAATCGATTTTTAATATAAGAGATGTGCGATCTTGATCAAGTAAATGATATAATCATGTGTGAGAATAGTTTATAAATTGTTAAAAATCATACCATGAGTCCATTTTCAGACCAAAATCAAGACAAATTAGACAATGTATATGTGAGTCCTTTTTCAAACTCAGAGAATAGATATGTGAAGAGGCTTTGATTGCATTGCATTTGCTATGGTCGTCCCCTCTATCAGAAGAAGTTTGGTTTTAAGACCTCAAGTCTTACACTTACCTTAGTATCATGGCAGTTAATGTCTATGAATGACAAAGATCGACTCGATCGTTGTCATAAACCTTCCGATCGAGGAAGGTTTAGGACTGGTACCCTCCCCTCCTTGGACTCCATTCCCATTTGGAGATTTAAAAATGATCGACCCTTATCCCTCCCTACCCTTATTTAATTTCTCCATTAGATTTCCACGTCAAAGAAGCTCAGGGTTCGTTTGGATGATCATTTATTATATAATATAAAATTGTGCATTATAATGAACAGTCATTTATTATTTTAAAAATAACAATAACAAACAAATATATATTATTATATAAATGTTTTGATCAACTATAAGAGTGCATTTAAATTCCAATACATTTAAATTATAATACAAATATAATTATAAACACATGAATAACATTTGATTAACACTTTTTTTTATAATGTGTTTAAAATAATACAAACTTTAAATAAATATATTATAAATTATGTCTGGTGGTGCACGAACTTAAATATTAGTATTTACGTTGATATGAGTAAATATGAGTGAACGCGAGCATAAATGAGATTTCCCGCTATATAAATAGAGCCTCATCAAATATAATAAAGGAAAGCACCCACACGCAGATAGATTATATTCGTTGTAATGATTATAAGATCGATAAGGTTGGTGGTTGTGGTAATTAGCACACACGCAGACAACATATAAAAAAAACGCAGAAGGTCGCTTGCATGTCAATGTAACACGCCAACCACGAACATCACATGTTCAGATATGGGAAAACTCACTATCTTTATCATTACATAAGATGTTCCAACTGAGGCGACACTTGTCTTTGGACAAGTGCCATTTGTCCCAAGCCAGACAACACGTACATGGTGAGCATGAGGGGATATGAAATCTCACACCTCCGCCTATAAATTAGAGGCTAAATGGAACTTAAGGGGAGGTTGGTTCTTGGAATCTCTAACGGCTTAGGTCGAGTTCCACGGCTTTGCAAGCCCTATTTCGAGTGGTAAGACCGACACTTAATGTAGTCCAAGGAAGAAAGGTAGTCTGCGACAACTTAAACTCGGATCGGCTCAGACTATGGTGCACGGACGACAATCCCATCGTGTATTTTAGGTAATTAAGCCCGGTTACACTAGTACAAAAAGCCGGTTTTACCTCGGTTCCATGTGCAAACTTTACCACGGTTCTGAACCAAGGTAAAAGTGGTTGTGGTAAATTTGTTTACCAGGTGAAAAAAACCGTGGTAAAATCGTCCACCCGTGGTAAATCTGTATGGGGTTGTAGGTCTTGTGAACCGTGGTAAATGTGTCAACCGTGGTAAATAGGTCATGTGGTAATTGTTTTGAACCGTGGTAAATTGTTGAACCGAAGTAAATATGTATTGTGGTAATTGTTACCCGATTATTATATATAGTAGCCTATGGGGGGATTTGAACCCACATCTTTGTGCATAAACACATCGCTCTACCATTTGAGCTAATAGGCTTAAATAAAACAATAGTATAATTTTCTACCTTGCAAAGTAAACTAACACATAAATTGATAAAAGAAACACTCTTTCTTGATTTGTCCTAAAAATATTTTTTTTGGCAAGAATCGATTTTCTATCTAGACTGAGCTCTAGAAGTGCATCATATCCTGAAAGAGATATATGCTTGTAACCATTTGTATGACAATAAAAAAAGAAAAGGTGGAGCTGCTCTCAGCAGCAGCAAAGATAATGATAATAAAAAACTCAAAATCGATTATACATCTTTCATTTTTTTAAGTTGTTTTGGTTTCAACAAAAAGAGGAAGAAAATCAGGACAATGCATGCATGCTAGAAAACTACAGAAAAGGAAGGGAAATTACCTGCAAGGATAAACCATATCCTGCATTTTTGTCTTTTTAAAAATACAATAGTTGTATATTACAAGAGTGCTCCCCAATTAGATAAAACTACAAGGAGAATTTACACAACATACTGCCCTGAAAAATCTCATGTTTGACATACATACCTTAAATTTGCTTTGGGCTAAAGTTAGTACAAGATATAGCCGTCTGCTGGCTTTAATAGCTTCTGAGATGAAACCATTTACATAACATTATGAAAAGATAAACTTCATACGTATATAAAATGACTAGAAAAAAGACTTAAATTGAAGGAAAACAGGAAAGCTAGAAGAAAGAGGGTCGGAGGATTTCACCTCATATCCTGCTAAATCATATTGTCTTCTTTTCTCAGGGTCAGATAAGATGCTATAAGAATATACAACCTCTTTAAAATGCTCTGCATCTTCAGGGCTCCTTGCATTCTTATCAGAATGATACCTATTGTAAAAAAAAACAGTAATAAGAATCAAGAAAGATTATCCCCCTTTTGCACCAACCCCGTAAATTTAAAATCGCCCTAACCCTATTCAAGTATATCATATGACATATATTGCTTCCATCTCAAACGGAGGTAATCTGAACAAAACCGCATTTCAGAGTTTTAAACACAAAACCATTAGAGCAATTGCTGTCACATAGAAGCAAAGACACAAAACTAATGACATTGATGGCTTGACTGCAGCTGCAGACAAAAACTATGGGACTGATAAGCAAGAAGAGATGTTGTATGTTAGAAAAAAAATGCGACAAAAAGGCAAAAACAAAGCATGACAGTAGCTGCGCAAAAGAGACATAACGACAAAAAAAAAAAAATCAGTAGTACAAATGCAACAGTAGAAAAGACACAAAATCAATTACATTAGTGGCATGACAGCAGCTGCCCAGCTGAGATCTTCACTCAGTAGCAGCAGCTCCACAAAAGACACTAAAATCCCCTAATTTTGTTGAGACATAAAAGATAATTGACAAGCCTAAGGTAAAAGAGAGGGATGCCCCAAGGAACACACCACTACATGCGCAAGTCATGCATTTTCTCTAACAATTGAATAAAATTTTAGTCGATTGAATACAATCACATTTTAGCAATAATGAAATATATAGTCTTAGTGTATTTAAACCCTTGTTCATTCTTAATAACAGAGATTAGAAATGGCTATTTTGACGAGTTAACCGGCCTGTCAATAGATAAGACGTTCTACTAACTTAGTGGCACAACCTTTCTTTTCTCTCATTATTCTTGAATATTACATAACCATGAAGCTTGTTCCTTTTTAACCCCATGAATGTGTGCATTGTGTGTCAATTAACCTGCTCAGCCAGACCCATTCTAAACAAAAAATTGGGTTGAAAGACATAAACAATTAACTTAACAAGAATCAAGCCTGCCAAATAAAGTGAAGAACTAACCTCAATAGCACAACCAGTGAGAATGAAGGGTAGGTGTTGTTCCAATAAAACTACACCAAAGTTTGGACTGAACTTAGTTCCATCTTGAAGACAAGCTGGAAGAATATTCTAATTAAAACTAGGAACATTCATTGGAGATGAACATGGTGAGTTTACCTGTATAACTGAAACTCTCCAACCCATAGATATAAAGAACCCCAATAATTGAATTTTAATCAGTTCTATACATGCCTAATGATACTATAGGTTTCACTTTTAAGTCGGATTAAAAGTCAGCACACAAAGTTCAAGTGGGGTTGAATGAAAAAAATGACCAACGAATATGTAGATTTGGCATCTAATTAAAACTTACATGCTGAATTTCAGTTGGACCAACCCCAATTACAGTACCTTAGATTTCATAGATGCAATTAATCGGTTCTATATTAAAACAGTGATATTCTCAAAAATCTAAAAATAGCATTGTTTGCCGATCAAATTTAGTTGAAATGAAAATCTTAAAATACCATTGTTTTAATATATTCATTATTTAAAAAAAGGAGTTTGAGCTAGGGATAGATAGATGAGATGGAGGCAAGCATCTGTCTTGTTCCAAGACCAAGTTCCAATCATACATCTAATTTTCTATCCTATCATTTCCATACCAGCCATTTTTACTCATAATGCCGGATAATTTCAAGCCATATATACCCCATTGACCACTAAAAACCTAAACATAAAAAAAAGCAAATAACTCAAATGGGTGGGTATTCAAAGATCCAAGATAACACCAGAAATAATAACAACATTGACAATAACATTCCCCAAATCAGCCGATGATCTCTCATCAGATCCTAAGAAGGCACTTGTTCAGCCAACCCAACAAGAGGCAATGAAGAAATAAGAACAACATGAAGAAAAAGAAGGTACCCTAATTGAATATGCATCTAATTAAAACAGACCACAAAGAGCAATCAATTGGGGCCGTTTTCTCAAATAGGAAGACAACAAAAAACTTCAAATCATACAAAATTAGCACACGAACTCATCCGTTTCTCAAGACAAATTGAACGAACTGAACGCTCAATTGCGTGTTAGATTCGGAGGGTCGTTGAACCTGATCACAAGAGCTCGCCGATTTGAAGGCCCGTGAACCTAACCACAAGAACTCATCGATTCGTAAGTTTTTTTTTTAATTGGATGCCGAATGAAGAGTCTGAACGCTCAATGAAAACTGAAGCACTGGAATTGAGCACTCGAATCGCTGATTCGGAGTTGCATCAGTTTGGATGAGCAATTCAGCAAGAATTGCTCGTGTACTTGCTAGTGCTAGGGTTAATACCGATTTCTCAAAATTAAACAATTTTGTTTTTTCAAAACATTCTATATATCCTATAATTTTATTTTTTTCAAAAAAATTGCTTGTGTAATTTTATTAATAATGTCAATTTACCACATGAAGTGGTAATTTGTTTTATGATCAATTACCACGGTTCTAGTAGGCACGTGGTATTTGAGTCAAACTTATAGATTTACCACTTTAAGGCATAACGGCATGGTAAGTTTTTGTGCTAAATTACCACGGTTCTGATAGGACCCATAGTAATTACGTCAAACTAGTGAATTTACCACGCTAAGACACAACTCCATGGTATATTTTGGTGGTTATTTACTACGGTTCTTCTAGGAAGAGTGGTAAAAATACAAAATTGTAAATTTACCACACAAAGACACGGAACCGTGGTAATTTCACCGTCGCCAAAGACCATTTTTCTACTAGTGTTACCCACAGTTTTTCGTGCTCTATTTGATCTCGGAACCTACAGCAACGAGATTCTAAAATCAGAATTCGTCAATGTAGACAATTACATTAAACTTATAATGTAATTATAAACTTTATATAGTATTGAGTGTTTAATTGACATATTTTATAATGTATTTTATTTAAATTATATATTATTTTAAATATATTGTAAAAAATGATAACCAATTAAACACTATTTAAGTGTTTATAATTATAAAATATGTCAATTAAACACTGCTGGAACCTGTGAATACAGCAACTAACAAACACGTTAGGAATGTAGGCCGAACGTTGTTTCTGTGAAGGGGCTGGACTGCGGTGAAGCGTGGTATGGAAGCCACTGAACGAGAAACGTATTTGCTCCCGACAGTGGTGCAGATCGTATGCGAGGCAACGTCCCCCAAGGATTTCACCGTCTTCTCTCACATGTGCACTCGAGGGAGAGAAGTTGGAACTGGAACAGGCGCTCAGAACGGGAAAAGGGTAGGAGAAAACAGGAGAGGGAGAGAGGCGATTGTGTGTTCGCTGTGTCTTTGAAAGACAGAACCCTAACCCTCCTTATATAGGCTCCGAAATCCTCCTTAGCCCGCAAGCAAAGGAGAGATTTTAGTCTATCAACAGAAGGTTCGAGTTTATCTAAAACAGTTTGGAAAGATTTCGGAAAAGATATTTTTTCCAGTGAAAAACAGATATTCGCGGATAAGCACGAACAAGCTAATCCGTAATATCTTCGGCCTCAAAGAATAATTTTTCCGCAAAAAATTAACGGGCCTGGGCCGTAGCCCGAGCCCGACGGCGGCGGCGGCGGCGGCGGACGCGCGTGTGGGTGCCCCATCTCCTCCTCAACCTCTCAATGTAGGTAGTGGAAGAGACTCCTTAAAAACCCTTTAGGATACCCTTGAACTTTCCATGTGGGATGTGGGAAGTCCAAAGGGCACCTTCCTTAAAACTCACCTTCTATATGCATTAACTCCAACACATATATCTGAAATGGTGTGGTTGAAGTTATTATATATGAACACTTCAATGAAAAATCATGTGGCAGGAGATAATTAATATAGGATCCACTCATATATATATAATTAGTTCCGGGAAACTTCCCAATTGGTTGCATTCCGGTCTATCGTACGATTTTTGCATCAAATGACACTTCCCAATATGATGATCTTAAGTGCCTCAAGAAATACAATCAAGTCGCAAAGTTCCAAAATAACCAACTCCGTAAAGCAATCAAAGAGCTCCAAAGATCGAAATGCATCCTCATGTGGGCATTGTCTATATATGTTAACTTTTATGAGGCGTACACATACCTCCTTCGCAGCGCTGTCTCATTGGGTTAGTATATTGTCTTTCATACATACAAATTTATTTATGAAGGAGCCATTGAATGAGCCTTTATTGATAACTAATCATTGTGGAAGCAAAGGAGCTTCTCTTTGCGAGAATCCTAAGACTCGCATAAGTTGGGATGGCACACACCCGACTCACCAAGCAAACAAATACATGGCTCGTTGGATTTTGTCTCATATATCCTTTTCACAATGGCTCCTCCATGCTAAAAGAATGTTTACGAAATAAAGTGTTTACTATTGATGTAAACATTAACTGTTTTATGTACAAATTACTTGGGATTTTCTATCAAAATTTTACACATTTAAGGATTTTTTGGGCACAATATGTGCCTTTTTGGAACTTTTGGTTTGATATTATATAGTTTAAAATGAAATAAATATACTATTTTAGTTTATTTAGCTTTTGGGATCATAGTTTTTTAATAGTTACTCACCCAAGCTTTTCCGAACCTAAAATTTTTAATTCACAAGTTTTCATCAGCTACCCTAATAGCTAGGTTTTCCAAACACCATACTAGCTTATTAACATATATTTAACACAAATAATTCATCAGCTTCAACTACGTACCCAATCATCTTCACCTACCCCATCAACTATCTTTTTACCAAACATAGTGATACGTTTGGAATTGCTTCCTTGCATATTTAAATTGTTAGTCTCGATCTTCGGATTCGTATGAGCGCTTTTGTTTAAATCAAATAGATCAAACAACTCGAATCCACGAATTGTTAGTCGCTATTTAATCTCAACGAGTTTTTTTTGGGCCTTGATCGAGTCCAAGAACAAAGTGCGACCTTGAGTCCACAAGATCACCTTATGCCGAGAGAATAATATAAGCAATGTGAGCATAAAATATTATATTCTCAAAACTTGACAGATTTCAATTGTCATATTACAACCAAATTTATATAAAACTAAATGTAACTAAATTTATATAAAACTAAATGTAACCAAATTTAGTTTTATATAAATTTATATAAAACCAAATTTATATAAAACTAAATGTAAGATAAAACCCAATAATAGGTAATTACCATAATTTAAAAATGTCCTAAATAGTGAAATACAAACATGCAATTAGATAAAATAAAATAGGATAAGATAGATAAAAATAGGATAGACGTATGAAACCAAGCTATCAGCTCTGACAAACGCATGGACCTGTGATCCAAGGCGCGCTCGCAAAGCGTAGCGCGCGGACGAGTGTTCTAAGGCACGCGGGCGTGAAACAAATACATGACTCATTGGATTTTATCTCCAAATATGAAAAAAGTCTTCAATATCAAAGTTGTAGATCTTTGAGTCATCTTTCCAACAAGATATTGTATGACTCGATCCAATAAATACAGCATTCAAGCGACTCATTTTACCGAGATGTCGCCAAGCTGAAAATCCCGCTTGAAAGACACTTTGCGTGAATAAACGCCCATCTTCATTTCTTTGTTTCTTCTCTTCGTATGACTCAAAGAATACCATTCTGGATGTGATTACATAGCCTTAGTACATGTAATATTGATCTGTATATTATTGATTTGGTGAATCTATTTTTTTTTTATCAAGTAAGAATTCGAGATCAAGCAAGCCTGATTCTTGAGAGGCCGACGAATCAGTAGGCGGAAACCGTAACATACAATAAGAACAGACAATAGCACTATGAAACAAGCAGTAAAAACTCTACAACAAGAACGATATATCTAAGAAGAACTACTCCCAAATATTGCAGACGACGGCAAAGAACGAAGCCAAGCACCACCGAACAGTAGCACCGCAGGCCAGTGGTACAAAAGGAATCTGTGTCCTGTGGGAAGTAAATATGAAATTCCTTGAAGCTCCTTCGCCGGTACGAAGTCTCCCTGAAAGCACCACCACAACCCGAGCTAGTCCCAACTCCAGATTTCTCGCCCCGAACCAAGCAGAAGACCTTCTAAGAACGCCGAAAGTAGAGCCACACACCGCTTATGCAAAAACGCCAAAATATTTAGCCAATTAGAATTTGGTCAAACCTTTACAGAATTTAATCAAGTCATTTCAAAATTTAGTTCAAGCCTTAGGGATTTAGTGTTTTTATTTTAAAAAGTTATGTACACATTTGACCTTATTAATTAATTAATTTATTAAAAACTCTTCTTCTCTCTAGATTTCTAGAGAGAAACTACCAAAAACCTCAAAACTCACACCATCATCAATCATCCACCAACACTTATGTCAACAACAATAGTCATTAACATTGACGAAAATCACAATATTGGAGAACAACAGAGATCGATCAATGTCAACTCCAAACGGGAAAATCCATAATCTAATCTCCACCACCATCAACAAACAATCACCCCGTCTCAAAAACCCCTCAAATGAATTCCAAAATTGCAAATCCATCTTTTCACACCACGACCGGAGTCATCGCTGTCGGCACCACCACCACGGCACCACCCGATCACACATCTAGCAGAATAACAACACAACTCATAGAATAACAACACATCTTAGGGACCAACCGAGAGGTTACTCTCAATCCCAAATCAAACAAGTGAAAGAAAAATTTGGAAACCCCTGTTTGAACCAGAAAATCTCCTTTGTGAGATTGATCCCCGAAAAGAGAGTGGTCTCTCATATGAACAGTTTGTGGTCTTTGTCTTTGAAATCAACATGGATCTTGCCTTTTGACCCCTTTTGGTTCAAGATCTTCTCTCCCTCGTATGTTTTAAACCCACCAAATCCAAAATCATAGAAATCCAAATCTCTTGTTGGCTTGTGCCAATTGGGGCCAATCTAAAGAGGTGTGGTGTCGTGGTCATGATATTTGTTCCGATGATCCGAACACCAACGATTCCACCATCACTACCATCATTGCCCCACCATAACCAGGCCATCACCAAATATTGGGAACTTTTCGGAACTCTCATGAACTCTATGGAGGCAACGTTGATTCACCGTTTTCAGTGCTTCTTCGGTGCCGATCTTCATCCTCATCATCGATTGGAGGAAAATTGGGGCTTTCATCTTCTTGCGTCCATTGTATGCCTGATGGTGTATGACAATGAACAAAAATGGAAATTCTGATAAAAATAAATAAATGAAAAAAAAAAGGTTGGGCTTCAAGTTTGTATTGGAACTTAGGCCCCAAGTTGTGCTAAGCAAGGTAGTCCTTGCACCCAAGGAAAAAAAGGTTACTATTTATACGATGAATTTATCGCTGTATATACAATTTTTAACCGCGCATCGTGAGTTCGCAGATCCGCACACTCGCAATGCGTGATTGTGCTTTTTTTATATAAAAAAAATCCACGCACACTGCACAAGCGTGGATGTATTAATTTATATATGCGAAATCCGAAAAAGGGTGCACGATTGAACCGAAGGAAGAAGGTGAAAGCGCTTTCGTGTGGCGGAGGAAGAACCAAGAAAGGGTAAGTCTGCATAAGGACGAAGGAAGAATCGGGATGGTCGGTGGGGAAAACGAAGAACAATGGTGGAGCAATTGCAAGGAAGACAATGAACAGTAGAAACAAACTCAAATCTGTCAGAGTGGTGGGCGGATCTAGCTTCATAAAAACCCAAATCCGAGAGAGATTCATCCATGGGGTGTCCGTCCAAGAAGGTGGCGTCACCGGAACTAGGCATCGAGCGAAAGGGGCTTCTTATAGCCATGGAAAGTAGATCCATCCATGAGGAGTCTGTTCGAGGTGGTGACATCGTCGGAACTAGGCAGGGAGCGAAGGGGTCTTCTCATCCCATTCGGGTGGAGCATATGTTGTACTTCGAGCTTACATGGATTCTTTTTGGAGCTGCCATGGATGGAAATCTGTTCATATACGAATTAAAAAAAAACTTGCGACCGCACACTACGGATGCGTGGATCTGCGTACGCAATGCGCAGTCGCGTCTACAGCATACTTGGGATGCGCGATTGCGAAAGCTTTCCGTGCAAATGGCAATAAATTTACCGTATGAATACCTCCCTTAATCCTAAATAATACTAAAACAGAAGCTGCACTAACACATGTCAGCTTCTGATTAAATTTTTTTCCCGCCTATTTTGATAGCCAATCACTTTTTGTCACGTGTATATTATTTTCCACCTATTTTTATTTATTTATTTATTTATTTATTTTAATATCTGTTATGTTATATATGGTCATTATATGATTTATTATATACTACTCCCTCCGTTAATTAAAACCTGACGTTTTACTATTCACGCACGCTTTTTGAGGTGTTAAAAACTATATAAAATATTAACTTTTTTAACATATTTTTTAAATAATTTCGTACTTGTTACTATTAATTATGAATTTATAAAAACAAATTTGAAAAAATGTTAATATTTCATAAAGTTTTTATCATTCTAAAAAAGCGTGCATGAATAGTAAACGACAAGTTTTAATTAACAGAGGGAGTATTATATATATGTATCTCAATATAAAGAGTAAGTATATGGGTGTGTATGGACAACCAAAAAAACTGTTAAAAATTAATCATTTGTGATTGTTTATTTTTTAAACAGTTTTTTTTGCTTGTTTGGATGACCAAAATAAACAAAAACGTGTTAAAAAATAAGCTACAAAATGGAGGTTATTTGAGTGTTTATTTAGGTGTTTATTCTCCCTTTATCTTATTTGGTTTGAAAGTACCACAATACCCCTAATAACAACCAAATAAACTTCACTTTTTACAAATAAACTGTTTTTCTCCCCATACGGAGATTATCTTGTTGCTTAAATTTTTAACTACTTTTACCAACAATTTATAAATTTTACCCTGTTTATAATTTTAGTCAGTTTATTAACTCCGTCCCATACGAACCCTATATATAGTGTCGATTGTGTAATCTTTTTTACATATGGTAATCATATGATTAATTATATACTATTATATATATATGTGTATATATTTGACATATCTAAATATTTTTTTTTTCGAAGCAGGATAAGAATTAGGAAAGCCGCCGACGACCCGGCTTCTTCCCTAGAGCATCCGCACGGACGAGAACCCGAAGTTCTGAATCAGTCAAGAGGCTATCATCGGCAGGGCAGCTATGGGCCAGACGTGCAATCCTGTCGGCCACAGCATTCGATTCCCTGAAAATATGACGAATAGCAACATTAGAACAAGATCGAAGCATAGCAGTAGTATCCGACATCAAGAGCTCAATGTTCCAGGGGCACGACCAGTCCCCTAGGAGAGCTTTGATGACAGTCAAACAGTCACCCTCTTAGTAAGAAATTTATTCCCAAGCCGACGGCTTTTACAACACCCATATGCAATCCCAAGGCTTCTGTTTGAATTGCAGAAGTGTCACTACATAGGCCATGTCCCACTGACACCAATGTTCCTTCGTGATCACGGATCGCGAAACCGAAGGATCCCTTACCAGAAGGAAGGTAAGAGCCATCGAAATTGAGTTTATAGTATCCTCTCGGCGGTTTTATCCAAACGTCCCGTCTGCGCGAAGGGTTCTGTAGACCAGTCGAAATAGTGTTATGATGAACATTGTTTGGTTTAACATTTGTTTGGATTTTTTCCTTTCCTATGTCACCTCTGTCCCTCCAAAGGTTAACGGTCGATTGGTAAAATAAGGTCATAGATTTCATGTTGACTCACTGAACATGCTGGAAGACCAGCTGGTTTCTGAAGTACCAAATGGTCCACCAGGCAGTGGCTAATTTAGCGAAATCAACCTTTCCTAATTTAGAGTAGATATCCCTAAGCACTCCATTCATCTTAGGATTAGGATGAGACGTCTGATAGACCGGAAGAAGAATCCCAATCTTTGTGAAAAGTTGTAAAGTGGTAGGACATTCTAGTAGGAGATGATGCGTCGATTCAACCGTGGCTCCACAGAAAGAGCAACCAGAGGGGACAGATACATGGGAACGTTGTAGTCTATCGGACGTTGGTAACGCATCTGTGGCTATTTTTCAAAGAAAGTGACGATTCTTGTGAGTGACGTCTAAAGTCCAAATCCACTTACATTGAAATTGGTTGTTCTCTGTATGTTTCTGACATTTACTAACCGCCGAGCTCGTCGAGAACCAGCCGTTTCTACTGGCTCCCCAAAAGAGGCGGTCAGTAAATGGATTCGTAGGCAAATAAATATTTGCTATAGAGTTTATTATATCTGTGGTCAGCCAACCATGAAGTTCATTGAATAATCTGCAAGTATCCCACTTATTTTCCTGAGTAATGAAGCGATTAACCCTCCAATTCACCATATGTCCTTGTATAGGCTGGCTTGATAATTTTGATAAAGGTGTATTGAGCATCCAAATATCTTCCCAGAATTTGACCGACTGACCATTTCCAATCGACCAATTAAGTCCGGATTGGAAGTCAGTTCTAATGTTCATTAGTTTTGACCATTGCCATGAAGTATTGCCCTTTTTAACGTAATTAAGGAGGGAATCATTTTTTAGATATTTTGTTGTAATTAGTCTAACCCAGATATTGTCCGGTTGTGCCAAAATTTTCCATAGTAGTTTCATTTGTAAGGCAATATTCATAGTTTCTGCTTTGTGAATACCCAATCCACCAGACATAGTATCTGAGCAGATTTTATCCCAGCTAATAAGCGGAGTGTAATTTCCATTTTTATTCCAAAAGAATTGTCTGTAAATTTTATCTAATTCGTGAAGAATCGAACTTGGAAGCATAAAGGCTTGCATAATAAACAAGGGTTGAGCACTCAGATTGGACATAATGAGCACCTTTCTCCCTTCCGCAGAGAGCGATGACGCTTTCCATTTAGACATTTGTTGTTTAGTTTTGACAATAATATCATTAAAAGTTTCCGGATTTACTCTACCGTTAATGATAGGACATCCCAGATATTTTTCTAAATTGTTGGATTGTGGTATTCCCAAAGTACTAGTAACAGTCCTAATGGTCGACGCTGTAGTATTGGGAGATACCTGGAAGCTAGATTTATGTAGATTAACTTTTTGTCCTGAAATAGTACAGAACCGCTGGACAATATTAGTAATATTAGTACAAGTTGCATGGGTTGCCTTTCCAAATAGGAGGATATCATCTGCAAAGGCCAGGAAAGGAATCTTAACTCCTCCACGACCCACCGTGAAACCTGAATCTTTAGACGTATCAGAATGACGCTGAAGATTTCTGGCAAGAACCTCAGCGGTGAGAATAAACAGAAAGGGCGATAGTGGATCTCCTTGTCGTAAGCCTCTTGAAGGCAAGAACGGGGTAGACGGTTCATCATTAACGAGAACTGAGTATGAAACCGTTTGCACACATTCCTTTATCCAGTTAATGAATTGAGTGGAGAAGCCAAATTTTTGTAAAACTGAGAACAGGAAGGGCCATTCCACTCTATCATATGCTTTTTCCATATCAAGTTTAATTGCCATATATCCTTGTTTTGTCTTTGACGTTCTGTAAGAGTGGAAGATCTCATGAGCAATCAGAATATTATCTTGGATGCATCTTCCTTTCGTGAAAGCACTTTGTAGAGGGTGAATGAGCTTATCAAAGACCTTAGTTAACCTAGTTGTGATAATCTTGGAGATTATCTTATAGATCGTTGAGCATAGGCTAATTAGTCGAAAGTGGTTAACCGTTTCCGGGTTATCTCTTTTTTGAATTAAGGTTATGAATGTGTGGTTAACTTGGCGTAGCATTTTCCCGCTTATGAAGAAAGCTTTTACCGCTTTAGTCACACTTGGTCCCACCACATCCCAATAGGATTGATAGAAACCTGCCGGCAATCCGTCAGGACCCGGTGCCTTATCTTGTTTCATAGAAAATAGGGCTGTTTTGATCTCGCCATTACTAACTGGAGCAGTGAGCATCTGATTCTGTTGTATGGTGATCTCATTGTCAATTACGTTGAGATCAGGCTCCATAGTTGTGGCACTGTTATATTCCGACTTGAAACGTTCTGTAAAGCTGTTAACCATTTCTTGTCTTATAAGATCATGTTCTGTGAGATTTACACCAGCTTCCGTTTTAAGGAACTTTATTAATTTCCGACCTCTCTTAGCCGAAGCAACACGATGAAAATAGGCCGAATTTGTATCATTTAATCTCGTGTGTTTTGCTTTGGCCCTCTGGCTCCAGTAGCGTCTTTGGTAATCTAGCATTCTTTCTCTTTTGTTTAGTAATCTCCTATGTAAAGCTGATTCATAATCATTTGGATTTCCAATAAAGGATTGCTGCAGCAACATTATTTTAGCATCTGTCTCAAAAATTTGCTTGTGGATATTGTTGAAAGTTTTTTTATGCCATTTCTTCGCTAGAGATTTGAGAATTGTTATCTTTTTTATGAGTTTGAACATCAGCGATCCCGTCGGATTGAGTCTCCATGCCTGTCTAACAACATTTCTGAATTCGGGTTTTGCCACCCAAGCCATTTCAAACCGAAAAGGTTTTTTATTAATATGTGAGGGCGATCGTAAATCCAGCGATATCGGAGCGTGGTCAAATGTAGTAAAAGGATGGATTCTAATTCTAATCCCGTCGAAATTAGTTATAAATTCATTGGTTGCTAGCAAACGGTCTAGCTTTGCAAAAATATTGTTCGGTAACTGCGTTTTCCTTTTTCGCCAAGTATAGGATCCACCGTAAGTGGGGACATCTAATAAGGAAAGTCGGTTTTGTAGATCATGAAGCCGTGTGAAACGGTGTGGGGCAGGTCTAATTCCCCCCAGTTTATCATCTGGATTTGCGATTTCATTTAGGTCACCCAATACACAGAAAGGGCCGGATAACTGAGAGGCATAATGAATCATTGATTCCCAGAAAGTTTGTTTGTCAATATAGTTTGGTGAAGCGTAAATGAACAAAATAGCGAGATTTTTATTCGTTCTGCAGTCGTAATAATCGATGTGGATTAATCTGTGTTGAACCGAAATTAATTTAATTTCCCCCACTGATCCTGGAAGATCTTTCCAAAGCAGACAGATTCCCCCTGCAAACCCTCGAGCTAGGTCGAAGGCAATATTATTAAATCCACATTTTTTCCAGACACCTTGTTGAGGAAGAGTATTTGTTTTCGTTTCAAGAAGTGCTAGGACCGTAATATAATTATTTCGACAGAATAATTCCGTATCAGTCCAGAAGTTTCTCCGTTTAATCCCCCTACAATTCCAAGAACATATATTCATTAATAAAACCTTATTTGTAGAGACCTTTTGTAATAAACCATTCCGATTTTTAATTGAAGCCAAAAATTCCACTTATTGAAGCGTAATAAGGAGCCACAAAGATGATCATGATCATTGAAGAAGTCATTAAAGGATTTCTTTTGATTGGGGTTACTGTCGTATTCTTGATATCCCATTTTAATATTGCCTTTGAGATTGTGAATATATAAGCAAAGTGATGGGAGAGGTTGCAACTGTACGCTAATATTTGCAACTTGACTACAAGTCTGAACTTGATCGATCATTGGTATCTTGTAATGGGTTATTGTAGTTAATAACAACTTAGAATACAATATAAATTGAAACAAACATTGACAATCGGAATGAAGGGTACTATTAGTGTATAAACTTTGATTGTTGGGTGTAACTTGATGATGAAAATTGGCCTTGTGAGGCTGAGTTTGGGTTACAGAATTCCTTTGTAAAGGAAAATTAGTATATATTGTTTGATCAAGTCTAGAGTTGAGCCTTTGAAAGTGGTCGTAGCTGCTACTCCAATCAAAAGGCATCCAAATGAAGCAGCAGCAGAGCCTCCACTCCAAAAGACAGCTGCAGACAGGATCAGCAAACCTGGAAACACAAGGAATACAACAGCAGACAAGTAGGGAAAAGAAAAAAAGAGTAGACAAGTAGAAAGGCAAAAGTTCATTACTAAAATAGACCATACTACAAGGTAAGTAAGGATCAGACTTGGGGTTATATCCCCTAATGCAATTATCACAACAAGGGAGGATGGCGCAAAGCAGCACATCCAGCTGCGTGGCCAGCAGCTTTGAAATACATAAAACATAATCAGAATAAAGATAGAAGAAACCAACATAATCGAAATCAAAAGAGATAGCCACAAGAAGACCGAAGTCATTTCCAAGACCATGAAAATCAATCAAAAAACCAAGTTGTGCTATCATAAGGAAACCAAAGAAAAGGTAAGGGTGCCCCTCCCAAACTCTATTAAGATCAACGATATTATTAAACCGAAACTCGAACCAGCCACAAGTACGGTCAACAATAACCGAGGTCCTGGAACAAAACCTCCACTCACTTCTGAGCTTAGGCAGGAGTTCCTCAAAAGGAATCGTACCCCCAAATAAGGTTCCAACAAGAATGAGTTGGTTAGCCATAAGAGACTTCTGTCGGACCTCAGGCATCCTAGTAAAGAAAGCGGAAAGGTCGACAGTGGGTTCCATTGGATCAGAGTCAGGGAGGGGAACCTCATCGGTTACCTTTGCCTTACCCTTAGCCAAACTGGACAAGCGATTAGGGGTTTGGGCCTCCTGATTTGGTTCGACAGACACAGAAGTGTCTTCGGCATGAGCAGACAGAGGTTTGATCGAAGGATCAAGGGCGGGATTGGTGTCTTGAGTTTCAATTAGCGCATCAAGGAAGGATTTGGAAGGATCCATGAGGATGCAATGCAAAGAGAATTTCAGAGATATGAAAATAAATTTGCAGACCAGAGAGATTAGAGCACACAGTAAAAGGCTGTTAAGCCAATTGCACATAGTTAATGTGCTTAAATAGGAGTGATGCTTGTGAGCAAGATGGCGTGGGGGGTGTATTAGAGTGGAGAGAGAGATACTTACAGAGATTAGTAGGCGGTTGCAGAGGATAAGATAAACCGGCTGACAAGACCCCAAGGAGAATAGCCAGGCCAGCCAAAGCGGAGAAGAGACCCATCCAACAAGCCTTGCCCGAGACCACTCAAATCTCATGAAAGCCCTGTTGCAGGACCTGGAATTCTTGCAAGTGGGCCACATAGTTGCTGGTGAGAGCCAGTCAGGAGGAGCCACCACCTCCTTTACTGCCGGGCTAGGGCCAGCTCCCGTAGGAGCGATGATTTGGTTGGTGACGTTTTGGGGGAGGATCCACACTTGCAAGTACCAATTTGGACCTAGGGCGATTGTGTATAGAGAGAGCAAACTCGGGAGCTGGTGCGCCAAGGCCATGGATGGAGATTGAAGGTTGCAATGGCGGCGGCTGGTAGACTTAGGGTTTGGGCAAAGGGGGCGCGTACAAGCGCGTTCTTTAGAGTAGTAAAAGGGTGTTTTCATTTTTTGCCCGACATATCTAAATATAAAACGTAAGTGTGTGTATATATGGTCAATTGTGTAATAAAATATATAATGATATTATTTTACTTTTTATTTTATTTTATACTATTGCCGGTCTTATACAATACGGAGTACTAAAAACAATTTTTTTTTATCAAATTGCACACGTAAAAACATTAACTGACCAAACTTTAACTAATTGACATATGTCACTTCATCATTAATGTCACGTATTCAACCATTTATTTATATTTTTGTTATATATAATTATTAAATCCCGTCAAGGCTCCTAACCCCACTCGAAAGGGCGTACACTAAATCCCGTTTAGGGTTGGAAAATATTATATATTTATTGAATAATTTTGCTTCTCGAATCGTTCTATTTGGTTCGGGGACTTCCGTTCACATTTCCGATGGTTGATCGATCTTCTCTTTTTGGCCCGTATTTGTCCCGTCTTCTGGCGTCTGGTTGGAGCTTCGGTGTTGCTGCGTCTGTTTTGTGTTGGGTTGCAGTATTCAGGCGTCCTGATTGATTGAGAACGGATCGTGGTGGTGTTCGTGGTCTTCGAAGATCCTTCATTTAGGTGGAGGCAATGTCGGTGATCCACACTTCCTCAGGTCGCCCTTTCCGGTTGGGTACTGTCTTGAGTCTATGCACTCTCCCTTGATCCTGGCATTCGTGTCGCGTTTGGCTCGCGATCGTCTTATCTGTTGGTGGACGTCTTGTATGGGTTTGATTGAGATTTTCTTTCCTCTCCGATGTTTTGTGTTTTTGTGTCGTATTTGTATTGACGGTTTCTGTCTGCCGACTTGTTCGGCCATCGAGTTTCAGGTATACCTGAACTCGAATTTTTACCTAATAAAAAAATAATTTATTTATATTTTTTTAGAAACAATCTACTTTTATTTATTAATTATTTTAATTTAGTAATGCAATTTTTGGAAACATATCTATATATACTGACCCATCTTCTTTTGTTTTTTTTTTAACAGTGGGCAATGTTTTGAATACTAAAATTATCCATGATCATCTAGAAAGATAATTGTTTATCAATGTATCATTTTTTTATTTGTCAACGATCATTTTAGTATTTATAGTTCTTAATTAAAATTTTAAATCATCTATCTTTTTTTTGAGAATAAAATCATCTATCTAATACCATATATTTATGGAAATTTTTGCTAAGTGTCCATTTTTAATATGTTATTTTGTAAAATGTCTATTTTTATAAGCCATTTTACAAAAGGTCCATTATTACATTTTTACACCTACTACTGTTGTCTTCCTTCCTTTCATGCCCTGCGTTTCATTCCCAAATCCAAGTTTCAACCGAAATCAACCATAGCGGCCTCCCTACAACCAGGGGCGGAGCTGAAGGGGGGCATAGGGGGCACGTGCCCCTCTCTCATTTGACGAACTACCTATGTGTATTCTCCTCGTCGATAGCTTCGTTTTGATATATAATACGCCTTAATCCGATATCTGAGTAAAAAGTTATGAGTATTTTAAAATTAAAGGTATATTAATCACTTTAATTTTGCTTCAATAGACTATAAAGTTTTTATATTTTACTTAAATTAAAATTCACATACTATAATTCATCTCGAGAGCTTCGAAATGAGAGGTTATACTAATCATTTCGACAATTAGATAAGAAGTTATACAAGTTTAAAATTTTTTATATCTTGTTATACATTATTATATGTTATGAGTGCAACAAGTTAAATATTAACTAGGTTGTTATTCGAGCCAAACAAGTCTAGTATTGTTTGATTATATTTAGCTCATTTAGAAACAAGTCAAGCTCGAGTCGAACCTATATTTGAACTTGAGCTCATACTCGACTTGTTTAGTAAGTGAACGAGCCTGAGATGAGTTTTTTTCCCAAGTATTATGCAACTTTACTTGCTCATGACATAGTAAGTTAAAAGAAAATTTGTAATTTCACAAAATTCATGCTGTTTGAGTTTAAATGGATCCGAGCTAAATCATGAATTGAGCATAAAAATGTGCTCGTAATCAACTCATTTTGTAAATGATGCTCAAGCCGAGCGTTTATTGAGCTAAACTCGAGCCAAGTTTTAGCTCATATAACAACCATAACCTTAACTTACTGTTTATTAGATCGCGTTTCCTATACTTATTTAATTAATTTTTTTCGGATATTTCATTTATATATTTATATTTCCTTTTTTCGGATATTTCATTTATATATTTATATTTCATTTATATATTTATACCTGCCATGGCGCTGGAGGAGGCTGAACCCACCGTGGCCGAAGAGGGTGCTCGGGAGGTGGCCGGACTAGGGGCTGCTCCGAGGAGAGCATCAAGGGGTGGCCGGACTCGAGGAAGAGGGAGATCTGGGTTTGAGAGGAAGAAAGAGATGAAGAGAAGGTCGGAGAGAGCTCGAGATTCCAGATCTAGAGCGCAATGGAGTACCTTCGTCGGCGGCGCCTCCGGGTCGGAGCGGACGAGCATCGATCGGGACATCCATCTTCGTTCACCAGGGCAGATGCGAGAGGGAGAGAGAAGCAGGGGCGACAGGCGAGAGAGGGCGAGGAGCTGTAGAGGGAGGCGAGGTTCAAGGAAGGTGAAGGAGGCTGCATTAAGTTGAAGGAGGCAACGATGGAAGAAGGAGGGAGAAAGGTAGCGATGAGAGCTCGAAGGATGCCTTCAATGGCGGTAGACTGCGAGAGAGCCAGGTACGGCGAGGGTGAAGAGATTAGGTAGGATAGATTTAGGTTTAATCGTTTGGAGGGATTTACAAATTTTGGGCCAAATTTTAGGCGTCAAAAAAGTCCGCCAAATAAAGTTATCATATTTACCTGGGCGATTATAAAATTCGCCAATTATATTAATCAAAAACATCCTAAATATTTTAAAAAAATGCTTTTCAGATTATTACTTTCTAAGATTTTATTTAAATGTTTTATACATAATGTAATTGAAAAAACTTTCAAATATAATAAATGCAACTATATATAATTTTCAAATTAAATTTATTTAGATATCTCTAATAAAGTAATTAAATTGGTATAAATATCCTAAAAAAGTAAATTTTGAAAATTGTTGCATTTGAGGATTATATTTAATAGTGAGTATAAAAAAATACATTAGAAATTCATATATAACATTAGAGGATTATATGTAGTAATGTTATAGAGTAATTACGTTATTGCAAATTAAGGCCAAAAAATAACAATTAAATTTATTTAGATATCTTTAATAAAGTAATTAAATTGCTTTATGCTTTATTTTAGTTAAAATCAGTTTCACGATTAAAATAACAATGTTAAACCAAATTTTATATTCTGAATAAAAAGAACCGAATAATAAGATATATATTTCATAAAAAATCTTACGAATTCTTTTATATCAAAACCTTATTTTTATTTACTTAAATTAAAAAAGACATATAATTGAAATTTTAATCGAAGTTTCGGAGTCATTCGGTTAACACCAATATATCATCTAAGACTTAAATAAGAATTAATTGATTATTATAATGGTTTAGGGTGCCGATTTGGCAAAACTTAAAAAGTTGGGTCAACTTTAGTAATCTATGGTGGTGATTTGGTAATAATAAAATTGTATATTCACATGCTAGAAAACACCCAAATTTCAATTATATATTCACATCTTGATCGTTCGTTTACATCAATCTAACGGCCCACAATCTGGATCCTTGTGGAGTATTGTCCACCAATACCAGAAATTGTATATTTTTAATTTTTTTTTAAAATGTCATCTTTCTTAGCAGTCTGCGGGTAGATCCGCGGCCTGCATCGCCCTTCTCTATTTACCTAGATAATGTAAATAAAAAAAGCTGATGAAATAAGCAACAAGAATAGATAGCGTAGCGGTATGATGTTTACTTGACCTGCTCTTTGATCTACGGTTCGATTCTCGGTAGAGGCAAGTATTTATTTGTCCAATGTTTGACTTTTTTTTTAAAAAAAAAGAGACCCCTTTCTTAGAAAACCTATGTAGCAGCCCGCGGGTAGGTTCGCGGGCTGCTGCTAGTTGATCTACCGTTCGATTTCGGGTAGAGGTATTTTTTTTTACAATGTATGTCATGAGTAAACGTCCAAACGATCCAAATTAAAACAAGGTTAAATTGATACTTATTAGTAATAAGTATCAATTTGTAAAAAAAAAAAATTGATTAAAAAAATAATATTTTATAGAGATTTTACCTTCTTAAAAACATGTAAAAAGTCGAGCGACATTTATTTTGAAACGGAGGTAGTATATGTTAATTCATGCAAAGTAAAATACACTTAGCAGTAAATCTTTTTTTTTAAAGACCATTAGGCCAATGGTAAGTCATAGTACGACCAACTGTTTATGTCTTATACGGAGTATATTTTTAATGTTTTTATTATTATTTTAAATTTTGGGTTTAAATAAATATTAAGGTATAATGTAAATATATTCTTAAATATTCTTAATAATTTTAATTAAATATATAAAATTATATATATATGCGGGATGAGACGAGATTTGCGGGATTCGAACTCTCCGTCCCGCGTAATTTTTGCGGGACGGGATTGAATTTTTTTTTTTCTAATTGTATAATTCAAACCATTTGATAGGAAAAGTAAAAGTAAAAACATCATTATTAACCTAGTCTAGAAGTAGGGTAATCATTACTTACTTTTCAAAATTTATTTTCCTTTTATTCATTTGATAGAATAACTGGCAGCGGCTTGCCGATCAGCCTGTGGGCATTGGTCCAAAGCCAAAGCAATAACATTTGAAAAAAAAATTACTGGAAAATAAGACAATGGCTTACCAAAATATGCTTTATAAAATAAATTGTACGAAATGTTTATTGATTTAATTGATTCCCAATAAATATAATTAATATTGTAGTAAATAAATCCATTTTCAATACATATTCCCAACTTTATATTATATGCATGTAAGCTGGACATAAAGTATATTTTCTTTTATGTTTTTAAAATATTCATTTGTTATATTATTGAAATTTTATTTGTAGGAACACTAATCGATATTATAATTGTTGATGTAAAATCCACCTGACACGTTCCATATAAAATTTACTTTAAATATCGAGTTCACATAGTTTGAGTTAGGACATGATTTATAACATTATTTTATGATATTTAATCTATCATATAAAAGGAAGCATATATTATTTGTATTATAGTGAATTCCATATACAATTAGATTGAATCAAATTATTCAACTTCATATAAGTAAATGTGATATACGCATAAGCTAACGTAAAAAATATATACAAATGATTAATGGACTTGAAAAATACCATATTCAATAAAGAAAATAATATTATATAGGTATGAACTTGGGCATAGATTGATACTCGGTAACAATTAATTCATTTACAGTTGTTATCCATCTTGGGTGGTTATGACAATTTTGTTCCATTAATTTTTTAAAATTGAGATTTAGGTGGCATGTGTGTCATTTTGATATGAACAATAAAGGTAAAAACATAATTATTAACCTAAGCTAGAAGTTGCGGAGAGTTATACTATGTTTTCTTGTGAGAATATAAAATATAGTTTTGTTGATTAATCTTATTTAAAATAACTTGTTCATTTGTAATTGAATAAATTGTAAAATTGTAATTCAAATCTTTGATAGGAAAAGTAAAATTAAAAACATCATCATTAACCTAGGCTAGAAGTAGGGTACTCATTACATACTTTTCAGATTTTATTTTCTTTTTCTTCATTTGATTTTTTTTGTGGATTTTACATAACTACCCCTTGGGTCACCCAAATTTGGGTCATCTAAGTATTTTCCAGTGGGGAGCCCCCAGATGTCGAGAATTGGAAAGTTGGCATGACCTTAAGGGGACATGACATACTGCTGATGTGGTAATGAAAATCACTCTTTTTTATAAGTATTTTGTAACAGTGGAGATCTCGTGCTCCATGCTCCCTACTACCTTGCATACATCACAAAAATATTTTAATACTTATTTAATCTTAAAAAAATTTAAAAAAATATATTTACATTACTAGTATCTATTATTATATATTTATAAAATTTAATTTTAAAAACTTTTATTTTATAATTTTTAAAAATTAAAAAGGTAATATTTTACAAAATACAATTATTAAAAATTTTAAAACATGATTTTTCAAAATAAAATTTTATAAATATGTAAAAACATATGTTAGGAATATAAATATAATTTTTTTAATATTTTTTAAATTAAATAAATATGAAAAAAAATAGTGGAGTAGGGAAGGTAGTAGGGAGGGGTGTAGAGGATCCGACCTGATTTTGCAATGCGTATATCTTGTCTAGCATTATTTTTCTAAATAGCTCATCTTTTATTTCCAAAATGGTTTAATTGAAGTAGGTGGAACTCAATTAATGGTCCCCTGATGATTCAATGCTTGCTAGTGGAAATGAAGTAATAACTAATATATACTCTCTCTTTTCATGGCAAACCCTAGGTGCCCACCGGCCGCCGTCGTCGTCCTCGACAAGCTGCCCCAAACCAGGTGCCCGATTTCTGCCTCTTCCCAGCACAACCTCCTCTCCCGTAATAGGATTGGAAAATCCAAAAAGCAACTTCAACAATTGCACCTTAATCTCCCCCAAGTCAAAGTCCTAAAAATTTCCGTTTCTCAGACCGGCAACTTGCAAAGCAAGGGTAAAACCCAATTCGAGAATTGGTTTTGGCAAATCAAAAGCTATCCTAGTAGGAGATGGTGTTGGAAACACTTTCGGGGCGCGCTTGGTTTGGTTCGACGGTGGTGCCTCCGTCGTCGAGTTTGGGCTTGGCGTTGGTGGCACAGACGGCGGCTCTGTTTTAGGATGAAGCTTGTTGGCGCTTCTGTGAGGTCAGGCGTTTGCCGTCTCATCGACCTATACACAATGAAATCCTCAATCCAGGTATTATCCACCCTTTCTGAATCTACAGTCATGTTTTTTGGCAACAATCGCCTCTATTTGGGTACAACCGAATTGGCTTACTCTGTTGGCTTCACAAGCCCGTCCATTGATTTATACACAATACTTGGTTTGCTTCGTTTAAGGTCTGTCTTCCAAGGATCTTTGCGCTGTTGTGCTGTTCTTGCTTGCTGCGGTTCTTCTCCCTGGTGCAGGTCGATTTCCAGTGGACTCTGGTGGTTAGGACAGCACTTGCTTCATCTTGTTATTGCTGAACGTGCTATCTCCTTGCCGAGGTTTGATCGTCTCCCTCCCTCTCAAATGCGACTAACTGTCGTTGCTTCTTATGGCTCACAAGCCTTTTTTAACTTTTATCGAATGGTTCATAAGCCTTACAAGGCACAAGGCTTACACCTATGTTCATTTACCAACTTGTTTATTAGTATTACTCAATTAAAATTACAAAATCTGATCACTCATTTGCGGTTTAAGTATTACCTCACTTATTGGTTTATCTTGATGCATCCTCGTTGGGCTTTCAAGATCGTTCTCTACAGTTGCCCTTTAGCTAGCTTGCTTCTGTCATTAGTCGGGTTTGTCCGATTAAGAGCTCACCGCTCCTTAACCCTACTTTCGGATCTCAAAATCCTACTCGCAAATTTCTGCAAGTTGTACTTGCTTTGGCTGCTGTTGCCCATGGCGTGTAAGCCTTTTATGGTTGCTCTGTCTGAAATACAGGGTTGTTCCCAATCTAATTCTTATTGGTACTACTGCCTATTTACTAACATGAATTTTTTCATGGCTTCTGATTTCATTTTACTGTCTTTTGGTTTGCTCTACCCTTTAGCTTGCTTTTTCAACATGGCTTACCCTCCACAAGACTCCCTTGAATTCACATATGCTCTTTTTTCTTGCTACCGGATGTCGCCAGGGGCTACTTTCTCTGGTCTTCGGTGCAATGAACTTTTGGTGGTCCTCGTTGTCATTATCAATCTATCTAAACTTCTGTTGGCTTATGTCTGCATTGTTTACCTTGGTTGTTTAAATTTGGTTGCTATTACCCTTTATTTGCTTTCGAGGTACTCTCGGGTGTGTTCTGTCCTTTGCAGATTCGTTCCTGGTCTGGTTATCGGTTGCTGGTGCTGCGTGCTAGCTCCGGTATGTGCCTGCTGTTGTTCGTTTCAGCTCTTGCTGTTACTCGCTGCGGTCTGGCAAAGTTGGCTTCCTCGGTCTCTACCTTCTGCCTGCTGCTTGAAGGCCTTCCCGGGTGTTGTACTATGCTTGTCTTGCTCGGACTATAATCGTTTAATTCTTGTTGTTATCTTACCTTTCACTTGTTTACCTTGTTTTTGTTGGGAGAAGGATGCTCTGTCTTCCCAAAGCATTGTAACACAGTTTGCTTGCCTTCCATCATTTTCAACTTCAATTTTGTTTCACTATACAGATCTTGGAGTCCCCCTCCTCTATTTGAATATCTCATATATAAGGGTCATACAAGACCAAATCTCTCCCACTAAGAGCTTCTTAGTGGGAGAGACTTCCATTGTTTTTTCTCTATGGGTTTCTCTTATCTATTCTTGTATTTCGAGGTACTGTCGGCTGTTGTTGGCTTTGTGCAGGTTCGGCTCAGTTGGGGTGGTCCTTGCTTGCTTGGCTCTGCTGTTCTGTTGCTGCTACCGTCGTTCACCACTGCTGCTGTTTGTCGGCTCCTATGCCATACTCTGCCTGCTACTGAATTTCGATTCGCAATCGATCTCCTCCGATCGCTCTTGTTCTTCCGTCTTTAATCTCCTTGTTGGCTCATCTTGTGAGTTGCACATCTCATTTCGGTTTGTAGTCCACACGTGTAATATTAGCCTTGTTTGCCTATTTGATGTTTCAAGTGTCACTGCTAGTGTTACCTTACGTATTTGTATTTTCAAGATAACTGCACCAATTTGGCTTATATATAAATGCTTGAGGACACCCCTCCATCGGTGTATTATATCACATACATGGGTCTCACAAGACCACAAATATCTTACTCAGCCTTGCCAATTGACGTCTTCGATTACACTAAATCGTTGTCTGCTAAAATTCCAAAGTGTTACCACTCGCACCATCCACATTATCCGGATGTTAAATTACAAATTCCGACTATTCAAAACAAATATGGATAACAGTGGTTTAGTACAAATAGATCGCCAAACAAGGTTTTTATGAATATATGTACTTGGAATTCACGCGGCATCCGAAGCCGAAATTTCTGGACAAATGTCGATATCTTCTGTCAAAATAATAATATCAATGTTCTGGCTCTTTTAGAAACGAAAACTAACAAGATACCTAGTGAAAGCTCTAGGCGTAAATGTGGATTCACAAATATTGCTTTCGATCCGACTATCGGTTTCTCGGGGGGGATCTGCCTGCTTTGGAAAGATATTCCTTCCTCTCAGGCCTCTATCGAATTAATCACGGTCCAACACCGTTTTATTCATTTCAATTACTCGGACTATGTCACTAAACAGTGCTTTGCCCTTTTGGTAGTCTATGCTCTGCCGGACGATCGGAGGAAAACGGCTTTCTGGGATTCTATCTCTCTGTATATACAAACCCTGGTTATTCCCTTCTGTATTATGGGGGATTTAAATGAAATCGCTACTGCAACAGACAAACTTGGCAGAGTTTACCCCTCGCCAGCACGTTTCACGCGCTTAAATGAATTAAAAAATAATCTATCCCTCCTCGAAGTACCTTCTCACGGTGGTCAGTTCACCTGGCAACGAAAGACTAATGACGTTGTTATATGCCTCGAAAAGCTTGATCGTTTATTAATCCACACGGACATGTTAACAATATTTGACTCGCTTCGTACACAGATTCATCCTTTTACAAGATCTGATCATGCACCGATATCTACCGATTTTCGGCATAACATTCAGCCAAAGAACAGACCGTTCAAATTTGAGATGGCCTGGGCATCTAGAGCGGATTATAGAAATTTGGTTTCGCAAGCCTGGCGAGCGGACCCTAGAGGTTCCTTTATGTTCAAACTGGTTCAAAAGGCAAAAGTGCTTAAAAAACTATCTAAGATCTGGCATAAGACTACGGTTCGCAACATTCACAATCAGATTCAAATTACAGACCAGAAGCTGCTTCAATTACAAATGTCGCTTATTACCAAATACAATACCAAAGACATGCAGATCCTTAAACAATTACTTAACAAGAGAGAGAGGTTGCTTGACTTTCACCGTCGCTACTGGAGTCAGCGGGCGAAAGTAAAGCACGCTAAACTAAATGACTCAAACACCAGTTATTTCCACAAGATTGCAACTGCTAAACGAGGCAGGAAAATGATCAAGTCACTTCTACTTCCAAACGGAGAGACTACGGCTGACTACCATACAATCCAACAAGAGTTTCTTCGAGATTTCAGGGCGCGCTTCAGGGCCTCCTCGACTTGTAGTCCTGATATATCAGCAGACTTGGGGGTTATCCCGTCCTTAGTAACACAAGCAGATAATGCAATGCTCTCAGCTCCTGTCTCCAACAACGAAATTAAAGCAGCAGTCTTCTCTATGAGTCCGGATAAGGCCCCTGGACCAGATGGCTTCCCAGCAGGGTTTTACCAAAAATTCTGGCCAACGGTTGGCCCTTCTGTTATCAAAGCAGTTAAGGCTTTCTTCACCAGTGGCAGGCTACTGCGACAGATTAACCATACTTTTATTACTCTACTACCAAAATCTGATGATCCAGCTGAGGTTCACCACTATAGACCTATCAGTTTATGTTCTACTATTTATAAAATCATAGCAAAAGTTATGTCTGCAAGACTAACCAAAATTTTCGACAAACTCATACATCCGTTACAGGGAGCTTTTACCAAAGGGAGATCAATCCAGGATAATATTCTTATTGCTCATGAAGTCTTACATTCGTTCCGATTAAAGCAAGGCAAGACAGGCATGGTGGCTCTAAAGCTAGATATGGAAAAGGCATACGACCGGATCGAATGGTCATTTCTTTTCCAAGTGCTATCAAAGTTTGGGTTCGACAACCTCTTCATCAGCCGGATCAAGGAATGTGTTTCAACAGTTTCCTACTCAGTCCTCGTCAATGATGAACCGACAACAGTGATTATACCAACTAGAGGTTTGAGACAAGGTGACCCTATGTCCCCTTTTCTCTTCATTCTAGCTTCAGAGGTTTTAGCACGGACATTGCACCACCAGGGGTTGGTAAACAAGGATGTGGGGATCACCTTCGGCCGACCTGGCATTAAAATTCCGTTCTTAGCTTTTGCAGATGATATCCTGATTTTCTGTAAAGCATCACAGTCTGCATGTACCACTATTCTTTCCATTTTAGACAGATATTGTCTCATTTCAGGACAGAAGGTCAATCTACATAAGTCAAGCTTCCAAGCTTCGCCAAACTCGACTACCACAGCCATTTCATCTACAACGGCTGTGCTTGGTATCCCTCAGGCAAATAATTTTGATAAATACCTTGGCTGCCCGGTGGTCAATGGGAAAACCAATAGGGACACGTTCGCGGACGTGGTCCTCAAGACTAAAAATCAATTAACCAAATGGAAAGCTTCAAACCTGTCCGCTGAAGGACGTCGGGTTCTCATAAAAGCCAATCTTAGTGCCAAACCAATTTTCCTTATGCAAGCTTTCTTACTACCGTCACATATTCTTAATGAGCTTGACAAGGTATACAGACAATTCTTTTGGAACAAAAACTCCAAAGCGCCTCCTCTGGTCAATTGGGACAAAATTTGTTCAGACACAATGAAAGGTGGATTGGGAATCCATAAAGCGGAATCTATGAACATTGCACTTCAGATGAAACTGCTATGGAAAATTATATCTCAACCAGAAAATATCTGGGTCCGTGTGGTATCACACAAATACCTTAAGGGGCATGATCTGTTCAGCTACTGCAGGAGGGGTCATTCCTCTTGGCAGTGGTCGCGGCTTATGTCCATTAAACCACAGTTTTTGACTGCGCTCCAGTGGAATGTCGGTAATGGCCAAACTATCGATTTTTGGACCCATAACTGGGCCTCCCATAAACCGTTGGATTCCAAAACAATTAATCCGATCCCCAACTCTCTCAGGGGGATTAGGGTTGCCCATTTCATCAACAATGAACGTCAGTGGAATAGGCCTTTGTTAAAAGCCTCCTTAACAAACATTTTACCAGCGGTGGAGATTGACCATATCATGGGAATAATTTTGCCAAACAATCCGTTAACAGATCGTCTGTATTGGGGCCCCAGCAAGAATGGCTGGTTCTCGACTGGTTCTGCGAACGCTTTTCTAACAGAAAATGTTGGGCTGTCTGATTTCGATTGCGGTTGGATTTGGGATCTCGACGTACCACCTAAGGTTAGGCACTTTCTTTGGAAAATATCCCGCGATGGTCTTCCGAACAAATCAAGACTTCAAAGATCGCATGTGTCAGTACCCTCTGGCTGTGCCTATTGTGGAAACACCAATGAATCTGCACACCACCTCTTTTTCCACTGTCCCATGGCGAATGACCTTCTGCAAGCTTTACGAATTCGCCTGCCAAGGTACATAGCTATAAACTCTGGATCGGACTCCGTGCTCCCTTTGAATGAGATCAAATGTGCAATCGGCAGCTCTAAGTTTGCAGATCTAGCGACTGCTTGGTGGGCACTATGGTTCTTTCGAAATCAAATCGTTTTCAACCACACAAACAAGGTGACAACCAACGAAATTCTTCTATTCCACAACACCAGTATCCATTGTTGGAAACAAGCTAAGGCTATGGAGGATGATCCTTGTGGGACTATTCCCGGTCAGCATGCTATTAGCAGTAAAGCCAACTCGGGCCACGAGGGTGGGGCTAAGCAGCGTTTGGGGCTCCGTCGATCTGGGTTTTGGGATAAACCTCCCAGTAATTGTTATAAGCTTAATTTTGATGGTTCAGTCATCCCGGGAGGTTCTGCCTCCTTCGGTTACGTCATCCGTGACTCGGTTGGCGTGGTCGTCGCCCTTGGCAGATCCCTTTGCACAAACATCTCAGTGGTCTATGCTGAAAACCTTGGTCTCAAAATGGGCATTTTGCGTGCTAAGTCGCTACAAATTTCAAATCTTCTAATCGAAGGGGACAACTTAATAGTCATAAAGGCTCTCCTGGGAGATTGGAAATGCCCCTGGACGATCGAATTGCTACAAGCGGATATTTTGTCTGACATTTCGTCCTTTTCTTATATTGCTATTCGTCATATTTTCAGGGAATCAAATGCGGTGGCCGACTACCTTGCTCGTAGTGCCCATGCATCCCCTGCCGACGTCAGCTGTGAGGATGATCCAGAACTGCATGTTCTCGTCCGAAAGGATGCGCTAGGAAGGGCTTCTGCTGCGGCCGACCCGACCTAAACTTTATCTAGCGTCAAAAAAAAAAAAATGCTTGCTAGTGGAAGCTTGGACAATACATTTCATATCTGGAATACGAGCAACGGGATTTGTACTGCAGTATTGAGGGGTCACTCCAGCTTGAACCATACTGGCCATCACAATCAGTTTCTCTATATAAGGATATTCGTTTATTACTCTTCTATTGTTTAAGGTTTTTTTTATACAGCTTCTATTGTTTAAGGTGTTTGATGAATTAATACATTCTTTTGTTTAAGGTTTTTTTTATACAGCTTCTATTGTTTAATGTGTTTGATGAATTAATACATTCTTATGTTTATTTGAGATTTTATTTTGTAAGTGGTTCAGACAGTTTACACTTTGTTGTTCAGTCTTTATACACTGTGTGGTTCAGACATTTTTTAAAGAATACTAGTGGTTCATTAAATAAATAGTAGTGGTATTTAAGAATATTCGTAGCTAGTTAATTTTTATACCAAGTGGTTCAAGGTCTTTATACCAAATGGTTCAACATTAAAAACCAAGTGGTTCAGTGACTAAATAGAGAGTGGTTCAGTGACTAAATAGAGATTGTTTTGGTGACTAAATAGAGATTGGTTCAGTGACTAAATAGAGATTGGTTCAGTGACTAAATAGAGAGTGGTTCAGTGACTAAATAGAGATTGGTTCAGTGACTAAATAGAGATTGGTTCAGTGACTAAATAGAGAGTGGTTCAGTGAGTAAATAGAGATTGGTTCAGTGACTAAATAGAGATTGGTTCGGTGACTAAATAGAGAGTGGTTCAGTGACTAAATAGAGATTGGTTCAGTGACTAAATAGAGATTGGTTCAGTGACTAAATAGAGAGTGGTTCGATGACTAAATAGAGAGTGGTTCGGTGACTAAATAGAGATTGGTTCAGTGACTAAATAGAGATTGGTTCAGTGACTAAATAGAGAGTGGTTCAGTGACTAAATAGAGATTGGTTCAGTACTAAATAGAGATTGGTTCAGTGACTAAATAGAGAGTGGTTCAGTGACTAAATAGAGAGTGGTTCAGTGACCACTTCTTTATAGCTTCATGAACCACTTATTTAAAGCCTCACGAACCACTTCTTTATAGCTCCATGAACCACTTCTTTATAGGCTAATGAACCACTTATTTATAGCTCAATGAACCACTTCTTTATAGGCTAATGAACCACTTCTTTAGACCTCCATTAACCACTTCTTTATACCTCCATGAACCACTTCTTTATAGGTTCATGACCCACTTCTTTATAGCTTCATGAACCACTTCATTATAGCTTCATGAACCACTTCTTTAAAGCTTCATGAACCACTTCTTTATAGCTCAATGAACCACTTCTTTATAGGTTTATGAACCACTTCTTTATAGGTTCATGAACCACTTCTTTATAGCTCAATGAACCACTTTTTAAACCAAGTGGTTCAATGTTTTAAATCAAGTGGTTCAGGGTTTTTATACCAAGTGGTTCAGATTTTTTATACCAATTGGTTCAGGGTTTTAAACCAAGTGGTTCAGGGTTTTTATACAAAGTGGTTCAGGGTTTTAAACCAAGTGGTTTAGGGTTTTTATAACTTCATGAAATAAATAGTATTAGTTCATGAACCATTTTATTTTAAAAAATAATTAATTAATTAAATAATAAGCATTAAAAAATAAAATAAAAATGAAAATTTTACAATTATTAAATAGCATTGGTTAATGAAATAAATTCTAGTGGTTAATCAAATAAAGAGTATTTGTTCATGAAATATAGAGTAATGGTTTATCAAATAAAGAGTAGTAATTCATCAAATAAATAGTATTGGTTCATCGAATAAATAGTATTGGTTCATAAACCATTTTATTTTAAAAAACAAATAATTAATTAATTAAAAATTAAAATTAAAAAAAAGAATGAATATTTTAAAAATAATAAAAAAGTAGTGCCTCATGAAATAAATTTGAGTGGTTCATGAAATAAAGAGTAGTGGTTCATGAAATAAATAGTATTGGTTCATGAACTATTTTATTTAAAAATAAATATTAAAAGAGAATAAAAAAATGTAAATTTTACAATTATTAAATAGTAGTGGTTTATGAAATAAATTCAAATGGTTCATTAAATAAAGAATAGTGGTTCATTAGAAAAAGAAAAACCTAGCCGCCCCTTCCTTTTCACTTCACCGCCGTCCTCCTCTGGCAGTCATGCGCCGCTGCCGCCCCGCAGTCGTCCTGATTCGCCTCAACAGCACCTCTCAGGTCCTGGACGCTCCTCAACTGCTCTGTCCGACCCGGCCGCCTCTCACCACCCGGTGGTCCTCCGTTGGCGATGAACCAAACCCAAACAAAATACATGCAAAATCAAGACCCCAATCCTTCAAATCTCCAAAAAACAAAGATGATGCCCCACATCTCAGAAGACTAAGCCCTCAGATTCTCAAAAAGAGGGACAAAAATGGGGTTAATTCCATTAGAGGTTGTAAAAATTTCAAAAAAAAAGAAAAAAGGGGTATCTTTTTGTGGGTTGGAAGGTTAAATCCTTGAGTCTTCGGAGGTGCTGGTCTCTGGTGGTGCTAAGGCGGTGGGGCTCCGGTGACGAGGACGTTCTTCTGGAGCTGTGGGCTTCGTCGCCGGTGTGCTTGGCTAGCTGGCTAGTTTCCTTTTCCCCGTCTCCTTTCTTGCTCCCTCAAAGTCTTGCCTCTGGTGTGTTGTTTCGGTTTTGGGAGGTCCTCTTTGGTCGATCTAGTGGCTTGGTCCGTTGGGCTCTAGTCACTAGTTTCGATCAAACAAACTCTCCTCAAACTCATAACCAAAATTTCTCAACAAAACCCCTCATTTTCAAATACAAAATTGTCATCCAAAACTTCTTGAAAACTCTTGTTTTCAAAGACAGTCTGTACATCCAAATTAATTTGCATGTTCTTTATGTGCTATTAAGAGCTATCCCCTATTTTCTTATCACTGCTAGACACAAACTCCCTAACAAGTTTAACCACAAACCTTCAAACACAAAATTATCACAAACCTTCCACACAAATTCTTCATGCAGGTATCATGTCTCTAAGTGGCATTCCAGGTTCATCTTCTACAACAGATCTTTGGAGATCAGTGGCCTTTTGACGTCTTTATCCAGCAAATGGGTCTGGATGCGGTTTTCACAGGAGGGGTTGGTTTCCTTCCAACGCCTAATTCTAGCCGAACTCAGAGCTCACACTCAGATAAGATACTCCACCTTCTCAATTCCCAAGAGCACTGGATAGTCATTTTTCATTATAAATCCTATTTTATTCTAAAGCTTGATCTCTATATTTATCAAGATGTTTATAGTATAAGCATGCATCTGGTTTCCTTTCTTGATCTGCTTATGCATCTGGTTTCCTTTCTTGATCTGCTGATTCGTCTTATAAACTGTCATTACCATGGGTTGAATAACCGCCTTACTTGGAAGCAGCTAACTCAGGCACCCTTGAACCATATTTTTACTTGGTTTTCTTATGGTTTGACTAAATCCCCTTTTGAAATTAAACCTCATGTTTCTAATTCCTTCTTTTGTCCTGCTTTAATACTTGTTGCGAACAATGCTTCTATGCTAAATTTTCATATTTATAACCTTGCTTTTATTTCTGCATTAATAATTGTTGTGAGCATTGCTTCTTTGCACAATTCTCTTCCTAAATTGTTGATTAATGTCACTTCATTTTGGCTTATTTTAAGGAGAGTCTTGATCTGTAGTTCTGGTTGTTTAGGCGGTTCTACTTTGGTTTCATGTATTGTTGGTGACAACTTTGGGATCTTTATATATATATATATCAGCTACAATTATATTTATTACTACCTCTGTGTCTATTCATGCTGGCTTGTTTCTCTTGATTCTTTGACTCAGTATAAGAAGTGTAGTATTTACAAGGACCTATTGTTCATCAAAGGTTTTGATATATATGAGGCAGGATCTCTTGTTGAGCTTGCATTGCCTCAAGGTGAGCCTTTTCCCTATCTATTCAATACAAAACTTTGGCTAAGCCCCAATAAACCCCCTTTGGGTGGTATGGTGGCAAGCCACAACAACCTTCTCCCTCAACAATTATAAACAAAACTTCGGCTAAGCCCCGTTAAACCCCCTTTGGGTGGTATGGTGGCAAGCCACAACAACCTTCTTCCTCGACAGTTACAAAAAAACTTCGGCTAAGCCCCAGTAAACTCTATTTGGGTGGTATGGCGGCAAGTCACAACAACCTTCTCCCTGAACAAGTACAAATAAAACTTTTGCACAATCTTTGGCTCTGGAACAATTGCAACAAACGAGGTTCCAAGACCAGTTATTAGTTCTCTCTACATAAAACTATTTCGAACCAGGAAAAAGGTAATTTTATCAAGATCATTACTAGCTTGAGATATAGTGTGCAAAGTTTCTTGGCTATCTTGTTGATTCAAAGGAGAAACACAAAGAAGTCAGCTAGAAATAAGAGAAATCATAAACTTATCTTTACAATGTACCAGCCAAACTGGCCTCCTACACATAATGGAGATGATTAATATTGGATATTGGAATGTTAGAGGCTCTAAACGGCCTCTATTGTTGCAAGAAATAAACCAACTGACATATATGAATAAACTTGATATCATTGCCATTGCAGAAACTAAAACTACGGATGCTCCCACTGACCTGCAAATTCGAAATTCAGGCTTTCATAAATCTTATGTTATCAAAGCAAATGGATATAGAGGTGGCTTATGGATCCTCTATAAGCAACACAAAATATTAGATGATAGTTCTATCTTGGAACAAAGTGACAGACTCTTTATGATTAAAATTAATGTAAATGAATGCGAACTTGTACTACTATTTGTTTATGCTCCGTCTGTAGAGCAGAAGAAGAACAACTTTTGGGAAGAGATATATAAAGTAGTGCACAAACACTTAGTCCCTGTAATTATTATTGGCGACTTGAACGATATTGAAAATGATACTGAAAAGGTTGGTGGAAGCATCCCAACTATAGCTAGATTTAGAAGGTTAAAACATGTAAAAGAAGAGCTTAATCTATATACAATCCCTTATAAAGGATCACCCTTCACCTGGAGGAAAAATAGAAATGGAATCAATAACACATATGAAAGACTAGATCGAGTTTTGGCACACCAAGACATTGTTACTAAATTTAGCAATCTCCAAGTCCAACACCACACATTTTCCACTTTAGATCATTGCCCAATAACAATGCAGTTGGGACTTCCGGAACATAAAAAAGGTACTCCTTTTAGGTTTGAAATGGCTTTGACCACTAAAAATGGCTATGAAAATATTGTTAAGAAAGTATGGCAAAATCATATTACGGGATCTTTTAGTTATAAACTTATTAAAAAGCAAAAACTATTAAAAAAGAACACCAAGGAAGTGGTGTAAAAAGCAAACTAATAACATTCAAAAGCAATTAAAAAAGGTGGAACAAGATATTATAAACCTTCAAATGAAATTACCTTGGGAAGTATATCTGCATATGAAAAGTCCAGATTAATAAGACTAGTGGAAAAGAAAAAATCTCTACTAGACTATAACTATAAATTCTAGAAACAACGTGCAAAAGTCAAGCACATAAAACTAACTGATAAGAACACAAAATATTTCCAAACTACGGCTAAAATAAGAAATTTCAGGAAAACGACACTTTCCTTTGTTTCTAAAGAAGGGGAGTTGTTAACTGATCATAATAAAATTGTGGACCAAATCACAAGTGAAATGACCGAAAGATTTGTTAGTTCCCAACAAATGAACGTCTCACAAGATGATATCAGGAATATACAACCACAAGTAACCCATGAGGACAACATGGCTCTAATTAGACAACCAACTACAGATGAGATAAAAAAAAGTTATAAATATTATGGCAGAAGACAAGACCCCTGGCCCTGATGGTTACCCTCCAGAATTTTACAGTAACTATTGGCATATAGTTGGACCCTCGTTGTGTAAGGCTATTAAAGCATTCTTCCACTCTAGGAATCTACTATCTGAAATCAACCAGACCTTCATTTCCCTTGTGCCAAAAGTTGATAATCCAATGAATATTAATCATTATAAACCAATAAGCCTATGTAACACCATATATATAAAGTAATAACCAAAATTCTAGCAAATAGGCTAAAACCCATTCTCCCAAATCTCACAAGTCCTTTTCAGGGGGCTTTTGTGGAAGTAAGATCAATACAAGATAACACATTAATTGCACATGAAATCTTCCATAGTTTTCATAAACAAAAAGGTAAGAAAGGTTGGATGGCCCTAAAACTAGACATGGAAAAAGCCTATGGTAAAATTAACTGGTCTTATGTTGAAGTCGTCCTCTCTAAGTTTGGCTTTCATCCGATTTGGATCAATTGGATAATGAAATGCATAACAACACCTACATTTTCGGTTCTAGTCAATAACACCCTAGGAAAACAATTTAAACCAAATAGGGGTATAAGACAAGGTGACCCGATTGCCCCCTACATCTTTGTTAGAGTTATGGAGAATCTAGCAAGAGAATTGCACAAGGAAGCCTTGCTTGATGATGCCTTAGTGGGCATCAAGTTAAAGAAAAATGGCACTCCGATCCCCTTTTTAACCTTTGCCGATGACACAATTATTTTCGCAAAAGCAGCACACACTAGTCTCAACACAATTCAAAACATGATAAATAATTTCTCTAATTCATCTGGATTAACAATAAATTATAACAAAAGCTGCATGCAAGTCTCGGCAAATGTGAGCAATTCGCTGGCTAGATCCTTAGCTCAACAAATGAGAATCCCTATCTCAAAAACCATAGAAAAATACCTAGGCATTCCTTTGATTAATGGTAGAATCAAGAATTGTGTTTTTGAAGATGCAATCCAAAGTTTAAAAAAGCAACTGACGAAATGGAAGGCCTCATCCCTCTCACAAGCGGGAAGAGCGGTTCTTATCCAAGCAAATATTAATTCTAAAACAAATTACTTAATGCAAAATTTTCTTCTTCCGAAAGGTATACTACAACAAATTGACCAAATCAATAAAAACTTCTTTTGGAATAAGCTCCAATCTGAAAGATACACACCTCTAATTAGTTGGGATAAGATCTGTAAACCTAAGCAACAAGGAGGCCTTGGTATTAGAAGAGCTGAAGAGTTAAATGAAAGTCTACAAATGAAGCTCCTATGGAAAATTCATGTGGAGCAAAACAATATTTGGGTCAAATTAGTAAGAGAAAAATATTTAGAACATGAAAATATTAACCAAAGATCTAGCTTGAACACATCTTGGCAATTTGGAAGACTGTTATCCCTTAGAAAGAAATTCAATCAAGGATTACTTTGGATCATTGGAAATGGTACATCAGTAAATATCTGGAAAGAACCATGGGTAAACGACCATCCTTTGATGGATTATTGACAAAACTATGACCCGGATATGAAAGTAAGCCAGCTATTTATGAGCCAAAAACAATGGAATATTCCCCTACTTAATAGTATATTCCCACATAATATAACTCAAAAAATCATTGAGATTCAGGTACCAGATTGGGACACACCTAATAAACTTATTTGGAAATTGGAATCAAACGGAACCTTTACCACTAGGTTTACTAAAAGATTAAATGACTATAGACAACAAAACAATGATGACTATAAATGGATTTGGAAGTTGAACCTACCACCTAGAATAAAAAATTTAGTATGGAAAATAATGATTGATGGTTTACCAACCAAACTAAGGCTTAACAAATACATAAATCGTGTCCCATTTCAATGTTGTCTTTGTGAATCTTATGATGAGGATAACACACATCTTTTCCTGAATTGTAAGTACACGAAAGAAGTAATCTCCCATTATGAAAGAACTGTTGGCAAAAAATGTCTAAATGCTAGGGGAGATAACATTGACATAGTGGATTTTCTTTCAAACAGAATGGTGAAAACGCCCGTGGAAGACTTAGGATTCATCTGGCAAGCTATTTGGGAGTCAAGGAATGAACATATATATAAACATAAGAAACTACCTCACGTAGAAATTGGAATCGTGATGAAAAGGAACATACAGAAAATAAACCAACAAGAAAAAGGCGAAAAAATAAATGGATTAGACTGGAAGGAGCTATCTACAAAATCAACGTGGATGGCTCGGTTAAACCCTCGGGCATTTGTCAGGTGGGGGGAGTCATCAGAGACTCCAATGGTAATGTTATAGATATTTTCTATCAGGAGACTTGCAATGGTACTATTTTACAAACAGAAGTTGTTGCAGTCTGTTTGGGTCTGCAGAGTGCAACAAGGAGAGGCCTTCGGAATGTGATCATAGAAGGCGACAACCAAGTATTAATCAAGGCAATAACGGGGAATGACAACGTCAAATGGGAAATCATGCATCACGTGGAGAAGATTCACTCTATGGCTACCAACTTCGATCAAATTGAATTCAGACATTGCTTCAGAGAAGCCAACAGAGTTGCTGACTACATAGCTAGACATGGCATCATATGTAATAGATCTACTCTCCCTTTTAATAGGGATTTGTATTCCACCATCCTTCAGGATGATCATGGAGGTGTTTTACGGTCTCCGTAAAAAACTACAAATATTTGCCCACTGTATTCCATCATCCGGGAGTTGGGGCGGGTCAAATCCCCATCTTCACCTTTCCTTCAAAAAAAAAAAAGCAAAAACCAAGAGACGCGGGTTGAAACCGTGTCTCTATGGTAAAAAAATTTTAAAATTACGTAATTTATCCCTAAATAAAATTAACAATAGAAACGCGGTCTGAAACCGCGTTTCTTTTGTTAATTTTTTGTCTCTTTTTCCTTCAATTTCAAAATTTTCACCTTCTGAATAAAACGCGGTCTGAGACCGCGTTTTTTCTGACGGACCTGCAAAAAATGAATATTTTTGTAAATATTTTAAAAGCTTGAATATTTTGGTAATTATTTATTTTTGTGTGAATATTTTAAAAAAAATTCAATATCCAAACTCAAAAGAAAATAATTTGTACTGAAGACCTGAAGTACAATCTCAATTAGTCTTCCTGAATCCGAATTCGCATTTGAAAAGTTTATTTTTTTTAATTTTTTTTTAACTTATAGCTTATACTTTTTCAATTTGCACTCTAAATTTTGATTTGAGATTCAATTTATAAGTAGCATATGAGAATTTGTGTAGGGTTTTTATTTTGGAAACCAATTTTGTGAAATTAGGGTTTGTGGCTTTGAAAATCAATTTTGTGAAATTTTGATTATAGCTTCTGAATTTGTGAATTGAATTTCGGGGTTGTGAATTTGTATATAGGATATGAGATTTCGTTTAGTGCAAGAATAAGATCCTAACGTTTCTTTGTACCCGTGTTTTATAATGAGATATATAATGTAGCACCATCTTCAGACCTTTAAGAAGTACACAGAAATAAGGTAGATTCATGTGTGTGTGTTTTTTTTCCATAGGCATGATCAATTTGTGATAAAATTTTATGCATAAAAGTGCAATTGACAACATCTGAAGTTGGATGATTAGATACAGAAGAGTTGCTTGCATCTGTGATTCAACTTGCTGATGTTGTGGTTAATGAATCCTTATTTGCTGAATAAAGTTTAAAAGCCTATTAGCTCAATGGTAGAGCAATGTGCTTATGCGCAGAGAAGTGGGTTCGACTCCTACATAGGCTAAATTACCTAATTTTAATAGTTTGTATTATTTTCTGATAAAAGTGCAATTCATAGTCTTAATTGTGAATTTCATGATCTTATTCTTGCACTTTATCATTTTATTTATGCACTCTATAATCTTAATTGTGCACATCACAATCTTATTCATGCACTTCATATTTTTATTCATATACCATCATTTTATTCTTGCACTTATCATTTTATTTGTACAACATAATATTATATTTGCACAACATAATATTATATTTACACAACACAATATTATATTTGCACACCATAATGTTATATATGCACTTTATAGACCTGTCAAAACGCAACCCGACCCGAAAATCCGATGTTTTTTGGGTCAAGACCCGAAAAATCAGACCCGAAATTTTATTTCGACCCGAACCCGAAAACCCGATAAATTTTCGGGTCAACCGGGTCCGGGTCCGGGTCAACCCGATCGGGTCGCTATTATTAAAAAAAAAAAGAGGGGCGCTACTTACTGGGACTCGTGACTGCTGGGCGAAACGCAGGGCTTTGAAGGAGAAGATGCCCTAACTCGAGCTCGCCTGGCATCTCGCTCCTGCTGTTCATCGTGACCGCCTCCAGACTTCATCGTTCCTCCAGTCCCTCTTCACCTTCGCTCACCTTGCGCGACCTCTGCCTCCAGGCTTCACCGTCGTTCCTCCTGTTCAGGTGCGTTTCTCTGCCTCCAGCCGTCGTTTCTCTGCCTCCTATTCAGGTGCGTTTCTCGCGCGACCTCTACCTCCAGCCTTTCTTCCAGCCTTCGCGCGACCTCTGCCTCCAGGCTTCACCATCGTCACCTTCGCTCACCATCGTTTCTCCTGTTCAGGTGCCTTCGCTCACCATCGTTCCGCCTTCGCTCACCATCTCTCACCATCGTTCCTCCTGTTCAGGTGCGTTTCTTTCTCCCTGATCTTATTTAAAACTGCAATTTCGAAGATTTGGTTGCTACTTTGCACCTCCCCCATTTCAATTTCACGAAGCAATGCTCCATTCTCTCCTTATAGGTTGTCTGTTCAATATATTTGTTGATTGGCTTGTATGAGAGCGCATATTAGGTTGAATGGTTGTCTGTAATATTCTATACCTAACTGATTTTTAGAAATTGGAGATGACAAGTTGTTTCTCCAGTCTCCATATTAGTTCGTTCGGCCAAGCTGTTGCTATAGTCTCCATATTAGTTCAATCAACCTTAACAAATTTATGCTTTAATTTGTTGATGGAATGGGATGGGAGGGGGCCAGGGAGCCTATTAATTTTATTATTGTTTCTTCTGGATTTGTTGCAAAGTGTTTAGACAGAGATGCCTAATTTGAGGATAAATTTGAGGATAGTATGTGGATTGAGTTGAAACATCGATCTTTTGTTTTTGCATTTTAATTAGCTATCAAACTATGGGAGTTGCAGGGTTTTTGTTTATTGATTAGGATTTCTAATTATGGTGATCCAGTGATATGATAAATTAATTAATTAGCTGCTACTGCTAGGCATATGACAGCAACTAACATACTAGAGACTTTCACACACTTTCTCAAAGTAGGACACAATGCAAGTAGGATTTTATATATATGAAAGTGAAGTGGTTTAAAGTCACAATTGACAAATTAAGTTGGACACAATTCAAGTAGGATTAGATCGTGGCTGCCCCTAATCCCTTACATATAGCTTTTCTAACCGAAAGGATCTGTTATAAAATCTGCATTTGGGTCAGTGGGAACCGTACCATGTATATTTTATGTTTTGTGCATTTAGCACAATTATCTAACATTACTCGTACGTGCAGGAAACATGCCCCCCACGTACACGACTTCCATCAAAAAAATGTCCAACAAAAAGACCAAGTTTGTTGCCAATGCCATTTTGAGCTGGATTTGGACTCCATTCTACTGCCATGCCATCTCCATCCTCGCCATCACTCCAGATTCTGAATCAAGGTAGTTAACTTTCTCAAAATTAATTTATTACAAATTTGGAAATGTATTATCAATAGTCTTTAAGTTATGTGTTTTTCACTTTTTTGTGCTTATTTTATTTTGTAGGAGCGTCTTTATCATCTTCGACTCAATCTCTTACTCCTACTACTGCAAATTTAGAAGATTGTGCCTCTCCTACTACTCCTACAGTTTTACCAACTTCAATGGAAGATACGGGAAGTAGGATTGGGATTTCTGAAACTTCTGAGCATTCTGAAACGTCTGAAACAAAAAAAAGAAGGAGATGGGGTGCCGATGCTTGGTCTGAATATGACGTATATGATGGAGATATGTTTGAAGATGGCATGGACAGGGCTATTTGCAAGTTTTGCCAAAAAGGACCGGTCTTGGCGGGGTCTGTCTATGGCACCTCAAATTTTGTACGCCACAGTGCCAATTGCAATGAACGGTTAGTTGCCCTTGATAAGGAAGGCCTAATAGTTAAGGATGGGAAGATAACTGCGAAATTTGATCAATCTGTTTATAAGGAAATGGTTTCGCTTGCTATTATTAGACATGGATACCCTTTTACCTATGTGGAGCATGAGGCAAATAGGGATCTTCATGAGTTTCCAAACGCAGAGTGCAAACCCATATCTAGAAATACTGCTAAAAGTCATGTCATGAAAATTCATATTAGAGAGAAACATAAGCTAAGAGCTTCCATGATGAATATTTCTGGAAATATTTGCTTGACTTCTGATATGTGGACTTCTGTTGTTGGTCAAGGCTACCTCTCATTGACTGCCCATTATATTGATGATGAATGGAATTTGCATGCTAAACTTCTGAATTTCTGTCATGTTGAGCCACCTCACACTGCAATTGTGTTGCATGATACTGTGTTGGCTCTCTTAAAGGAATGGGGAATTCATAAGAAAGTATTTTCTGTGACACTAGATAATGCTAGATGCAATGGCAATATGCAAGACTTGTTATCTGAAAGTCTCTCGTTGCATTGTCCTTTGCCTTGTGAGGGTGCCTATTTTCATGTGCGTTGTAGTGCCCATGTTTTGAATCTAATTGTTCAAGATGGCTTGAAAGTAATTGTCAATGAGGTGAAGAAGGTTAGGAAGTTGGTGACCTATAATGTTGCTTCAGAGCGTAGAGTGTTGAAGTTGATGGAAGTTGCTTCTGCTGCTCATGTTGATCGTTCTAGGACTTTGAGCTTGGATTGCCCTACTAGATGGAATTCTACATATAAAATGCTTGAAAGAGCATTGGTATATTGTGTCCCTCTGTCAAGGAGATCTGATCGGGACTATCCTGAAATTCTAAGTGAGGAGGAATGGTGCAGAATAGAAAAGATTTGTGCACTTCTAAAGCCTTTTGATGAACTTACAACTCTTATGTCGGGAAAGAAATATCCGACATCCAATCTTTATTTGAAAACAGTGTGGAAGATTGAGCTTATGTTACTTAGATATACTGCTTGTGATGATCCAATCTTGAAAGACATGGCAATACAGATGAAGGAGAAGTTTGATAAGTATTGGGAAACATATAGTGTTGTTTTCTCCTTTGCTGCTATATTGGATCCTCGCTATAAGTTTCAATTTGTAGATTTCTGTTTCCTAGAATTGGATAAAGTGTTGAATACTACAACTGTTGCATCAAAGGGTGACCATGTGATGAAAGAGTTCTGTAATTTGTTTGATGAGTATGCAAACCGCAATGCTACTCAAACAAGTGGAGGAAGCATACCAGATATCCAACATCATGATGAAGATGAGATGGCGGTAAACTAATCTAAATTTCTATTTTTTAGTTGTTTATACATTTTTTTATTTATTGCTTCTTTAGTTATTGTTAATTTACTTTTGTTACTTCTCTAGTTATTGACATATACATTATTTTACCACCTCTTATTAACATATACATGATTTTATTTAGTACTATTTTAAATTTCTATGTTTATTTGTTTATACATGATTTTGGCACCTCTCGTTAACATATACATTTTTTATGTTTCTTCTTTAGGTGTTTGCTAATTATGGGGATTTTTCTGAAGAAAAAACTGAGATAGAATCATACCTAGATGAGTCGAGGTTAAGTCACACTACAGATTTAGATATTCTCGTGGGGTGGAAAGAGAATTCTTCCAAATATCCCATACTCTCTCTTTTGGCAAGAGATATCTTAGCGATTCCCATAACTACCATGGCATCTGAATCTTCCTTTAGCATGGGAGCTCGAGTTCTCACGAAATGGAGATCCTCTCTTCATCCATATACAGCAGACGCGCTATTGACCACTCGCACTTGGTTGTTTGGATTTCATGTCGATGAAGGTACGTTTACTTTGTGTGTCATAACTTAATACTTTCAATTGAATAATTGATTAGAGTTTTAATTGAATATTTATTACAATACAGATAACAATGATCACCAGGATATTCGAGGGATTGAGTATCAAATGAAAGAGATGGGGATCTAACACTTGAGTATGCCGCTTGTGTTTTTGTGGTTGTATTGGGTCGTCGTATTTCTATTGTAACAGGTGTCAATGTCATCCTAACTAGTTTTTATTGAACCTATCTTGTGTTTGAATTTGAGGATTCTTAAACTTGTATTTAGAATCTTCAAATGATTAGATATTTTGGATATTTTTAGTAATTAGTTATCTCCCGTGTACGGTTAACTATTGTAATATTTGATAACGTTTGCGTTTTTGTCATCTTATCTTGTTGTTAAGTGCTCCTTTGCATATACCGTTAAATACTCCTTTGCATATAGGTAACATAAGACAATTGAGCAAGAATAGAAGAACTCAAGCAAGTAACCCAACAAAAGGCACAACAATGAAACTAGCCTATATAGCGTTTTTGTAATTTTCGGCAAAACAAGCAGTATCAATTAAAAAATTTGACAATCTCAAAAGTCAAAACCGACCCAAAATCGACCCGAATTGACCCGAAATCGGGTTCAACCCGACTTTCGATCGACCCGATTTACCCGAGACCCGTTTTACCCGAGACCCGTTTGACCCGAAACCCGAAACGACCCGACCCGAATGACCCGATTGACAGGTCTAGCACTTTATCATCTTATTTGTGCACGTTATCATTTTATTTGCACAACATAATATTATATTTGCACAACACAATATTATATTTGCACACCATAATGTTATATATGCACTTTATCATCTTTTTTGTGCACGTTATCATTTTATTATTGCACTTTATAATCTTATTCATGAACGAGAACAAAAAGAAGACAACCATAAGTAGCTTATGCGGGATTTTGAACTCGAACCTTTGTGCATGAGCACATTGCTATACCATTTTTAATTGAGCTAATAGACTTTTAATGGCACATGTCACATTAAAGTACAAACCCGCTATAAAAATAGTAGCCCATAAAGAAAATATTTGGTAGGAAACTTACTTTACATTAGGAAAATGCACATTTATTAATAATAATCTTTATTGTATTATTTGTTCACTTTATATTTTGAAATCTCATATTTTTCACTTTTTAAAATAAAGACAAGAAATGTGATGTAGCATATTTTGTTGCATTTTGTAATCTTATAGATGCACCTTATAATATTATTTCAAATAAAAATTACGGGCTAAAATCTGTAATTTTTATAATTGAAATAAGGGTGATATTGGTAGAAATAGAAAGTATGGGAGAGGTGGTGACATTTATCTCATAATTAGGGTCATTTACCCATTTACCCATTTATTAAACATTAATTAGGCCTATTTATCTATTACTCATTTAATTAGGCCCATTTGCCTTTAAATTAGGCCCATTTACCTTCAAATTGGACCATTTTCATTTTAAGAGGGATTTTCATTTTAAGAACCATTTTCATTTGAACCATTATCTATATATATATATATATATATATATATATATATATATATATATGAATCAGATGTAAACAACCCTTACAATGTAAACTAGGAACAAATTTCGATCGTTGGATTGAAAGGAATTAAGGGCTTTGATTAAACTTTCAATTTTGGATTTTATTTTAAAAAAACTGTGGGACCCACTATAAAATATTCCCCACCCTCATGGTTCGTAAGCGTGTAATTCAATCGATTTTTTTTCGAAATAGCCAAAAACGAAGAAAATATTATGGAAGTAGCCAAAATGTGAAACAATTTAGGGATTTAGCCAAAAGAGGGTAAAGTCGCTGTTACAAACATCGACTTTACCCCAGGTTTAAAAAAAATATATTAAAAAATGTAAGTCGCTGATTATAACAGCGACTTACCTATATTTCGGTTTTTTTTAATTTTTGGGTTTAAATTAATTAATGTTAACAGAAATGAAAAAAAAAATTGTTAAGGAGAGTCGCTGTTTGTAACAGCGAATCTCCTTTATTTTATTATTTTTTTTAAACAATTGGGGTTCAGTTATCCGAATTGGAAAAAAAAAATATATATTGGGAGAGTCGCTGTTACAAACAGCGACTCTCCCTTTTTTTATTTGTTTTTATATTCTTTTTTATATTCTCTCACTGACATAAATACCAGAGTCGCTGTTTGTAACAGCGACTCTGGTGGTCAAAGGGAATCTTTACACCCGTGATTTACGGGTGCAATGGGAATAGGTGAGTCGCTGTTTATAACAGCGACTCACCCCTCTTCTTCCCAAAAAAAACAAAACCGTCCCCCCTATATAACCCTAACCCTCTTCAACGAAACCTCCATCGACGAACCCATCCCAACCTTCCTCTAACCTTCAACCTCCCTCTAACCTTCCAATAACCCACAACCTTCCAAGTGGCCAGGAGGTGGAGACCCAAATTCGGCCGGAAACCGACGCCGCCAGGAGGTGGAGACCGCCGTTTGGAGTTGGAAACCGCCGCCATTGAAGAGGGCCCGAGAGAGCGACCTTGACCCCACAAGACCCCGACAATCCCGACAAAAAGGTGAGTAACGAAATCTTCATTTTGTATGTTGTCGAAAAAATATTATAATCGTAAAACATAGGTTTATAATTGATTTATTTTTATAAATAGTTGTATAATCGATATGTATGGGAAAATCTTGAATTTGGAAGTATTGTATAGTTGTAACTAATATATAATTTCATGTGGTGAGAAAAATTGTAGTCATTAATTTGTATGAAAATGATGAAATTATGTAGTTGTTGAAATAATGTTGTATGATAAATAAAGATTACATGAAATAATGTTGTAGGAGAAATAATGACATATAGGAATGTTTGAAAAAAATGGGGTGACAAAATTTTTATATGGCTCGAATAATTAGAAAAATTAAAATTCTTATTTGAAATGTTAATGACAATTAAAAATGTTATGCTTTGAAGTTATGTATTTATATGAGCCGAATAATTTGGAAAATAAATTTATATGAAATGGTGGAATTTTTATATGGGGTTTGTCGAGATCTACTTGGGGTTGAGCCACCACCCACGGACATACGAGGCTCATCCGTCAAAGTGCATTGGTTAAGGAATGCGTTCGGCCACCTGCCCGATGACGCTGACGATTCATTAGTTCAATGTCATGCCAGAGCATACATATTGCAATTGATGGCAGGTGCTATGTTATCTGACGCTAGCGGGGGAGAGGTTCAGCTACTGTACCTGCCACTGTTGGCAAATCTGGAGCAAGCATGGCAATTTAGCTGGGGATTAGTGACTCTAGCGTACCTGTACCGGCAGTTATGCAGAGCCGCACACAAGGAGAAGATGGAGATCTCTGGGCCAGTTATCTTGCTTCAGGTAATCTTTAAACTTACTCGGCAAATGCTTTCAATGGGGAAGTCTGTTCAAATGACATGATAACAACGATGAATATCATGTGATTCAGATATGGGCATGGAACACATCCCAATCGGCCGACCAGTTTGCACCCCCGTGTCGCACATGACACAACAGCAGGCCAGGAGAGCAAGGAGAATGCAGCAAAGGAATCCATCGGTACAGGGGAGCCAACCACCCGTTCTTGGGCATCACTTTCAAGTGGGGCAAGACTCCCTGGCGGTGAGGTAATGTTTACAACCTAAGTTATTCTCTGTATTTCGTGACGTCGCAAACAAACTTATGGGTGAATATGCAGGTGGATGCACTGCACGTACGACTGGGGGCACGAAAGGATGCAGTCGCCACAATTTCGTGACGCCCTCGACAGACAGCAAGAGACTCAGGTTCATTTAAATAACGAGTTCCTTGTGATTTTTGAAAAAATATTATTCTTGCTTCTGCTAACGGGCACTTACAATGAATGCAGTTCGTATGGGAGCCGTACACAGAGGCGATCCTGAGCCAGCTCGGGGACATCTGTCGAGAAGGTGCCCATATCTGGATGGCGCAGGTCCCACTGATCTGCTTTGACGTGGTTGAGGCACACCAACCTGGTCGTGTGTTGCGCCAGTTCGGCTACGCTCAGTTCCCCCCAGGGCATGCAGTGTATGATGTGCAGCTGCACGCCGTTGATCGTCGTGGCAAACATACTACGAACTGGGCAACTCTGTTTCAGGAGCATATCAATGCCTGGAACAACCGGGAGGAGTCGACAGTGCAACCTGTCGAGGGGTTCCCTCCCTCATATGCGCATGATGAGTACATGCGTTGGTATAGAGCACGCACCCGCTTGTTTATCAGCCGACAAGCTATTGCTCCGCCCGCACGATACCAGCCGGCCGCACCTGACATTTACTCTCTGGTGAGTTAGTAGTTTATATCAATTGTTGCAATACCATGGTCTAGGGTCACCGTTACTCATGTATACTCGCATCTATTTTTAGGGGCACTACGCAGCTGACATTGGCGATCGAGGGCGCCAAGTAGGTCAGATCGCGCAGCAAGCATCACAACTGCGCGACTACTCTGGTCTGGCCGGTACCTTGGCATCCTTTGGGGAGTACGTCTCCTCACAAAGCTCGGAGGTATTAGGTCGAGTTTCTTTTGACCAGGCTTACTTCGGCGGTGGTTTCAGCGGAACGGGTGCATCTTTTTCGCAATCTACCCCGCACCAGACCCATCGCTCGGGAGATGGAAGCCAGTCTCGGTATGCTGGTCCTTCAGGATTCGATTCGGCCCCAGGATATGCTGAGTGGTCCGGGTATGGTCCATCGACGGGATCTGCTGGCCATGTGCACCCATCTGTATATGCTCAGCCTTCGAGTGCTGGGTTCGCATCGGCGTTCGGGTCCACACCTCCATCAGCTTCTGAGTACATTCCTTCTTCACTCTCCCAGTGGGCAGAACAGACATTTTCTGCCTCCTACTGGGGTGCACCATCGCATATGCCTGCAGATGTCGACCGTTCATATGATCCGAGCTCCTCATTTACAGCGATACTCTCGATGTCGTTACAGTCTATGGGTCCACTTCCGCCCTCTACTACAACGGGCAATCAGAATGTGCAAGAATCTCCCGCCTACCATATATGACCCCGACAACCCGCCTACCCGCCTACATTAGCCGAGGATGTGGTGTGGGAGGAGAACATCCAACAAGAGGGTAATCAGGAGGGTGAGGAGGACCATACAGATGAGGAGGAGGAGGAGGATCATTCAGTAAGTGAAGATGACGAATAGGGGGGGTGACGATGATAGTTAGGAGGAGGATCATCTGCAACGTAGTAGTCGTATACGATAGGACTATTTTAGTATTATGGTTTGGATATTATTAGTTTCACTAAGTTCTGGTTTGGATTGTCAGTTACTTAGACATATTTTAGACATATATATATATACATATATAATTTGCAATCGAACACTAAGTTCTGGGAGTTTACGGTGTTTAGGGAGGAGGCAGGGGTGACCAGGGAATATATTCCCTTCGGCAGACGAGACAAGCAGGCAAGGGTGGTCTGGCAAATTTGGTTGACCATAGAGTCGCTATTACTAACAGCGACTCTATGGTTTTTATTTTATTTTTTAAATGACAGAAACGTATAAAAAAATGAAAAAAGGAAGAGTCACTGTTACAAACAGCGACTCTTCCAATTGTTTAAAAAAAAATTAAAAAGGGAGAGTCGCTGTTACAAACAGCGACTCTCCCTAACAATGTATTTTTTTTTCATTTCTGTTAATATTAATTAATTTAATCCCAAAAATAAAAAAAACGAAATACATGTAAGTCGCTGTTATAAACAACGACTTACTTTTTTTAATATATTTTTTTTAAACCTGGGGTAAAGTCGCTGTTTGTAACAGCGACTTTACCCTCTTTTGGCTAATTACCTAAATTATTTCACATTTTGGTTAGTTTCATAATATTTTCTTCGTTTTTGGCTATTTGGAAAAAAAATTCAATTCAATCCCGCTTTTTAACTACTCCGTAATTGTTTTTAACTTTTGAACGTACGTGTACATATTCACCGTTAAAATTGAAATTGCTATTTATAAAGGGCCTAGCCCAACTTACCGACCAAAAAAAATTTTGAAATTGCTGTTTTGTTTATTTTTTTTAAGTTCGTTTCTTTGCAATTACTTAATACTCCATAATTGTGCCATTTTTAAAATTACTGTCTCTATATATATATATATATAGTTACTTTATACTTCATAGTTTGGGTCAAACTTAACAAGCATTTATATCTACAAATAATAATTTTTTATTTACCGAATAATGCATAATTTTCTTAAAAACCACTCGTAAAATAATGCATAATCAATATTATTATAATACTAAAGGAGAAGTCGCCTAAGCCATGTGGCGACTTCTCCTTTAATGTAGGGCTTTTTAGTTACTTAATAATTAATTAATTTATTTTGTATAATTGTATTTTCTTTTAATTCCTTATAATATGAATCGGTTGAGATATTCTCGATAATGTAGGATTTTTTAGTTGCGTAATAATTGTTTTAAGTTATTTTGTATAATCAGATTTTCTTTTAATTCCTTATTATACGAGTTGGTTGAGATATTCTCGATAATGTAGGATTTTTTAGTTACCTAATAATTAATTAATTTATTTTGTATAATCGGATTTTCTTTTAATTCCTTATAATACGAATCGGTTGAGATATTCTCGATAACGTAGGATTTTTTTAGTTACGTAATAATTAATTAAGTTATTTTGTATAATCAGATTTTCTTTTAATTTTTATAATACGAATCAGTTGAGATATTCTCGATAATGTAGGATTTTTTAGTTACGTAATAATTAATTAAGTTATTTTGTATAATTGGATTTTCTTTTAATTCCTTATAATACGAATCGGTTGAGATATTCTCGATATTATGGCAACTGCTTAGTTTAGATATTCATTAGATAAAGTTAAAATTACTTTTTTTAATATAAATAAATAAATATGAGTTTATCTGTTTGGATTTTTAGGATTTTTGCTTTCTCTACACGCCATCACTTTCTATATAATCTATTTTCTACTTTTCTTTTCTCACTTTTTTCTTTTTATGATTGATATATATCACCCATTGACAAAGTTGATGAAATTGATGTTAATTAATGCTCTCTAAATTGTTTTTTGTACGTTTTACAATTCGAAAACACAATTGCAATCTCAAGATGGCAGTGGTCACTGCCCTCTCAAGATTTTCATTGTTTTGGACTTATTAATACTTTTATTTGCTTCGTGATCTCCTAATTAGTATTCGGTTTAATGTAATACGGGGGTGTAGAAGCAAGTGTAAGTCACTTGACAAATCTTAGTTGAGAGGTGACAATGTAGAGGTCGATGGATCGAGTACTGGAAAATAGAGAACACCAACAAAGAGAACGAGTACTGGGATAGTCCTTCGGTGCCAATTTATTCCCCTAACCTTCGATCTACATGCAAATATAAGCTTGAAGGCTCCATGTAGTGAACCGGATATTCGAAGTTGACAACACCCTTTTCACTGCGAGGTAATCTATTTTTATTTGGCTTGGATTCTCTAAATTACAGTCTCTTAATTTTTCTCTCATATTTGTTTGTCTTGATTATGGATGTGAATAATAATGTATGATTAATTGGTTGTTTAGTTTAAATTCCGTTCCAATTTGATTATTTGCTAGATACTTTTCTTCATAATTTTTTCAAGTATGTGTTTCTCTTGATTCATTGATCTAATATGCATAACTTATATCTCTTTTTCTTTGAATTTTCTTTTCAAGTGGTCATGTATTATCCACGCACACATGAATCTATTATCTATTATATAATAAGAAGAAGTCGTAGTAATTTTAACCAATCAAAAAATAATCTAACTCTAGATAATCAATATTATAATTTCCTATGAGATATGTAATTATAAATTCATATCCAATTATGCAATTATATTTTTTTATGTTCAGAAATAATATATAACTATATAATCTAAATATATCTTTTTATGGAAAATTAATCCAACTCTATATAATCAATAGTATAATATAGCAATACATACAGAAGATAAGATTTTACCCAATTTATATCCAATTATTTAATCAATATAATAATATATACTTAAGATAATATTTTACACAATTTCATTAGATATTGATAGATTTTTTACACAATTTTACCAAATTTTGTTCCATATGAATATATTATATTGTATCTCTTTTTATTTGTAGGCAATATAATTAATAATATACTTACGAAGTACTAATAAATTAAAACAAATATACATTATAGCCTAAAACAAAATTTGGATGTTTACACATTAATTTGTTAAAAAAATCTACATATATTTTCATACATCAAGATTGTTTGTTATACTATAATATTATATTCATATCATGATTATGTACATATAATATATAAATTAATTTCTTTTTCTTTGATTCTCATATTTAAATTGATATAATAATTAACAAATATTAGATGAAATTAATTAGTTGAATGAGTGTTAATACATAATTTTTTTTGAAATTTAAAAAATTGAAAGTATATATGTATGTTTTTTTGTTAGAACGTGGGCACTACCCTTACAAATTATTATTATTTAAGTATTTTCATACATGTAAAATAATATGTGAATCTTTACCTTACCGACCAACAATCTTCTCAAAATGAGCATCATAAAATATAAATTATAAACTTATATCAAAAAAACTATCGAGTCTATCCGCCGTCATTTTATTGTAAATATATTATAATTAGTTTAGTACTGGTTCCATAATAAAGATTATTATATGTTTTGTCTCTAATTAATTATAGATATATTTTACGCGTGGTAGTTATGATTTAAGATATAATTACAAATATTTTTACAAATTTTTTAATGTCACATATATTATTATTAAAAAATACCGCACAAAAGTGTGGGTACTAAACTAGTTTTTATATATAATTGTTTCAAACTATATAGCAAACTTAACAAAAGTGGGTTTATGTATACGAATAATAATTCATAATTTACCAAATATTTCATAATTTTTATATAATTATTTCAACCTTTCTTACATCCGAATACTCTTTGTGGTCTCACCGAATAATGTAAATTTTTGATATCCTCTTTAAATCTAAAAAATGTATAAACAATCATTCTCTTACATATGAATAATCTCTCTAAGTAACCGAATAATCTCGCAATTTTAACATAATAATCTCTCAAATTTAACCGAATAATTGCCCTGTTACATACGAATAATCTCTTAAATTTAACCGAATAATTATTACAATTATATTGTAAATAATGAAAACACATATACACACTAATAATATTATCTTTTGCAATTAAATGAAATAAACCCATAAAATTCTTCTCTTATATACGAATACTCTTTGGGATCATTTCGAATAATGTATAATTTTTCTTATTGATTATTCTTTTCACATCACCAAAACTAATTAAACTATCAACAACATTCATTTTAGGGATGAATAATTTCTGTAATTTAATCGAATAATTATCACAATTACTTATCTTATAAATAATGAACAAGAGAGATTGGAGTTTTTTGTTTTTGTTTTTTTTTTTAAATGAGGTGATTGGAACAGTTATTTTTCAAAAATAAATCATGAAAATAGCAACACCTAGGCCCTAGGCAATAACATACTCCGTATAGTAGTACGGAGTAAATGGTACAAGACGTGGGGTCCACAAAATTTTAAACAAAAAAAATCGTAGGAATAAGGAGGTTGGACGGTAAAATTATGGGTAGATGTGATTCACGCGCACCCGGACGTGTTTTCTTTTAATATGTGGGGTCCATCCATTTTTTCAGAAAAAAAAAATCATGGAAATAGAATAAATCTGGACCTTTAATTTTCTTCTATTATATGGTGTAGATTTATTCCTAGTTTATATCCTAAGGGATGTTTACACCGGAACTAGCCCTTATGATCGATGGAGAGATTGCATATATCATCATCTTCATGGCATGTTGGTGAATAAATTGTATCCCAGCTGGAAAACAAAAATGAATATTCAACCATACCCATTGGGGGCCTCGGTGTTTTGGGAGATTTCTTTTCTTCTCTTATTCTTGGCTCATCTCACCGTCACTACTAATGCAGGTCAATATCATGGAATGTTCAATATGATTTACCAGTTCGGAGACTCCCTTTCTGACACCGGCAACTTAATAAGATTGAACTTAACAAACGTCACTGGTTGTTCTACTCTTCCCTATGGGGAAACCTATTTTGGCTATCCCACTGGACGCTGCTCTGATGGTCTTCTCATGATTGACTTCATTGGTAAGCGTTTTCTCTCACATTACATACATACATATATCTTGTGATCGATGATTTAAACTATATATTATTTGGGCGGATTGAATGCAGCAAACCACTTTGGGTTGCCGTTTCTGAACCCCTATTTGGATGTAAGCGAGGATTTCAGGCATGGGGTAGATTTTGCTGTAGGCGGGGCGACTGCCTTGTCTGCGGCTGCGTTGGAAGCCAAGGGTATCGCAGTAGTGGTGGCTAATGGTTCTCTTCCAGTGCAACTGGGATGGTTTCGAGCACATCTCCGATCTATTTGCTCCTATTCACACTGTAAGTTGTTTCCTTTTTCTCACTAGGTCAACTCACTTTAGCTCCATTGCTCCTAGCTAGGATTGTTATGTTTGCACAACAATAATAACTAACTAATAATAAAATTGTGATAATGTAATACATTATTAAGATAAAATAAAACAAAATAATAAAAAAAGTTAACAATAATTGGATGACCTTAGAACTAAGGAATGTAATATGCTATTATTATATATTTATAAATTTTGCTAACGGTTGTGGAAATAAATAAAGTTGGGTAGGTTTGATTAAATTTGTGTACATTATTACGAAAATTATGATAAATAAAATATAAGATATATGAAGAGTTTATTTAATTATATTTAATAGGGTAATAATGCCTAATAAAGATGTGACCCGTAGACAAAGTCTTCTACTTTAATAAATAGCATAGTTATAGACTTATAGTTATCTTATAATTAAGATTTAATTGAGAACCACAATTTTTGAGTAATAATTTTTCAATGAATCCTATCATTATGATTTAAAATATTTTTATGATCTCCATATCAATTATTAATTATTATTATTATTATTATATTTTAAATTAATCCATTGTTATTTTTTTAAAGAATTACTAAAATTATGATTTATACTAAAATATGAATTAAATCAATTGGTTAAAATCCATTGATTTAAGGAGCTAGGTGACGACTGTACACCTCATAAAAATACTTTTCATTTAAAAGTATAGATATAGAATCATAGATTGTTATTTTTTTAAGAATCACTAAAATTATGATTTAGGCTAAAATATGATTAATTAAAATCCTTTGATTTAATTAATGACTGATGACTCTATTCCCCTCCTTATATATATGTACTAGTTTAGTACCCGCACTGTGTGCGGTTTTTTTAATTTAAATAAAGAAAAAGAAAACCATTACCAAGCCAAAAGATAAAAACCTGTTTATTCAATTAATTAATTTCTTTCATACTTATGATTTCTCAAATCTGAATGAATTTATACTTAATTAGTATAAAAACTAAGTTCTCATTACTCCTTAATCCTTGCTAGTTAGTGCATATTAGTGGAAACAACATAAGAAAAGCTATAATTTCTCAAATCTGAATGAATTTATACTTTATTGACAATATATGAAACAGCATGTGAAAAGCTACTTAATATTAGTGGAAACAACAAAATAAACATATCTTGTAACCAATCAGCACATTATTTCAAAAAGCTTACAAAGGAAATCGTAAACAAAGTCGTAAATAAGCTACAATAACAACTCCAAAAAGAAGGGAAAAGAAATCAACGTTTTGAAATAACATTAACAATCTAAACTATATATAGGTCAAAATCTAAAAATCTATCCATAATTATATATGTATAAAATCCAAAAATATATCTCATAAATATATCAATACCTTCAAGATATATAGGAAAATTTTATTTCTTATTGAATTCCAAAAGTTGATAACTTTTACACGGCTAAGTATTATTTTTTCAATTTACCCAAAACCTTTCATCTTCTTCATATTGATAAAGTTATTGATAAATTTATTTAATTATTATGACCATACTAAGTATTATTTCAATTTCGTCAAAACTTTTTATCTTCTAAAAATATTTTCATATTGATGAAGTTATTGATAAAGTTATTTAATTAGTATGTCCATGTAATATATTGATAAAGTCATTATCTTCTTAAAATATGTTCATATATAGTGAAAATAGTTAAAATATTATCTTATATAATAGTCTTTAAAATTAGTTAATACGGAGTATCTTCTAAAAATATATCCATATCTAATCAAATTGGCTCAAATTTTATCTTATACATATATAGATATATTGATTAAATAGAGTTAGAATAAAAATTTATCTTATGCATATATTTTAAAATTAGTTAATATCTTCTAAAAATATATCAATATTTAATAAAATTGGGTCAAATTTTATCTTAGGCATATATAGATATATTGATTAAATAGAGTAAGAATAAAATTTTATCTTGGACATATATTGATTAATTCAAATATTTATGATTGGTTCATACGACTACGATTAAGGAGAATCCGTCAAGTGTCTCAGGCGACTTCTCCTTTATTATATATAATTGATGTATGTACATGAGTCCTCCTTACCTTCCTAATTAGGCCATTCAATTCGCATAATGTAAGATAGAGTGAATGATCGAAGCCAACGTGGCCCTGCTAGGGATGGCAATGGGTCGGGTGCTGGGTGGATGATCTACTTCCATCACCCGACCCACCACCCAAAATCTTTCACCCTACCCGACCCATCACCCACCAAATATTTCACCCGCCCCGTCCACCCATCACCCACCGGGTGATCGGGTGGATCGGGTGATAATTCGGATGAAATACAAGACATCAAATTCATCAAAAAAAATTATTGAAAAACATACGTCGAACACATCGACGAGTAAATATTAATTAGGAGCTCATTGCATTCACGTTTCCATTTTAATTAGAAGTCAATTGCATTGCATATCTTCAAATAAAAATTGCATAGCTTATTTTATGACAAGATATTTCCATTTTAATCGTTTGATAGATATCTTAAATTAGGGTTTAGGGGGTACATTGGTAATTTCACATATAAAATATAATCATATAATATAAGTCGGGTGACGGGTCGGGTGATGGATCGGGTGATGGGTCGGGTGACGGGTGGAGAATGACTTCACCCGAATCCGACCCGACCCATCACCCGTTCACCCATCACCCATTTAATATCCGCTTTGTTTCGGATTTTCACCCACTTTTTCGGGTCGGGTGAGACGGATATCCGTCGGGTGCGGGTGAAATTGCCATCCCTGCCCCGATTCCCAGCCATGATCGATGTTCATCATTAGAGGCAAACAATCGGACTCGTAGTGCATGCACATCTCATAGACCTCTCTTCCTTGTGAACCCAACCATCGGACCGCCTCCACCTCCGCAAGACCGCAACCTCAATATCATTCGAGGCCTGAATCCGTCTTTGAGGTCCCGCTGACCTGAATCGTCCTCCCTTTGAACAAACCCAATGCACGTTCCTGCCATGGTCGTTACACTCACATCGCAGTTAAACTTGGTGACTCCTACCAACTACCCTTCCCATTATAGTACATACACACACAATTAGCAAGATATCATAGGTTAATATTGCCATATATTATATATGATCTAGATCGATAGATGGTCCTATTTCTATTTTACAATTAAATCCTGGAAAAGAAGTCCTCAATATTGACATGAAAACGTATCGCAACGGTAAACCCAAATTTGTGAAAACAAAACTTGGTTGATAAAAAAAAAACAGAATTCAAAATTGCCTATTGCCAAAACCACTTTTTACAAATATATATTGGATATGAAAGTAACCGCTTCTTCGAACCCTACAAGTCAAAGTGCTTATGGTTATGAAAATAACAGTAATACATGAAAACAATTGATCGAAAGCCATCTCAAAATCCCATATCAAAAATAGCCCCCATTTTCTCTTTGGTGGCCTGTTTTTTATCTCAAAATTTTTGAACGTACAAATGGAGCCTATTGATCCCGAATGCATACGTATAGATAAGATGACTAGAAACCTGGAGATAAGAATTGAGCAGCAATAAGATGACTAGAAACCTGGAGATAAGAATTGATCAGCAAAAGAAATTAATCTACAAGTAGTGCAAATTTCAATTTGAAGGGAAACCCCTGTGTTCGCAGCAATGATATTTTCAACCATGGAACTCTTACGACCCGATCAAAACCTAATGATCAGATTGAACAAACGGATTTGGAAGCCACAAATTGTCAAATTGGATAAATTCCCCTTGAGGGTTGCCACTGATATATTAGAATATGTATAGGCTACAAAGATGGTAAATTACATCGAGGCTCTTGGGCCTATTTACATATACATATTTGGCTGTTATCATACCTCCTCAGTGGAAACAGGAGGGTACCGAAGAGTGAGACTTGATTTAAAATCTAAAAACAAAAGACATGGCAACCCCTTAGTGAAGATGTAAGCATACTCGTATGTCGAAGGCACATATACGACGTGAATCTGGCCCAACGCAACCTTCTCACGAACAAAGTGAATGTCAATCTCCACATGTTTAATTCACTGATGGTGAACAGAATTGTGAGCTAGGTATGTCGCGCTGACATTATCTGTGTAAACAATAGAGGAACGATGATACGGGGTTAGCCGTAGGGTGGCCCGATTTTCGACAATCAAGACTCAAAAGACAAGAACGGAAGCAAAGACTCAACAAAACAATGAAAGAAAGACCGATAGAAGGGTGATTGGAGGCAAAAGGAGGGGACTTGTGATTACCTGGATCACCAAGCTCTCGCGAGGTTGACGAACTCCAAGCAAACCAAGCAGGATCTATAACCAATTTGCAATCGATGAGCAACGCTTCGAATCGATTGACTTGCACTCTTGTGTTTCACACCAAAAGAGAGAATTTTCATAATAATTGTACCGACATTCTTGTACGTCTGTTTTTTTGAGTCTTTCACACCAAGATCAAACCCTTTAGGACAACTTTTACGTCTGTTTTTTTGAACAAAGGAGATCAGCCGCTTCTTATAACCCTAAAGGCTGATTTTAATGAAAATAATAATTAAAAGAGAAATTAAAATAAAACCCTAAATTACTTAAAATAACTTAAGTAAAGAAGGTCTCTAAAAATAGTAACAAAAGAAAGTTTCAACACTTAGTTTATTCCCGTCTAAACAGTGACAGCTGCAAAGAATGTGATTTTCGGCCAAGCTCCATGTCGAATCTGGAAAAACCTTCAACAGAAAAGTTGTAGATGTCTTCGTCCTCGTTCGAACAAGATATGTCACGATCCAATCCGATTAATATTGAATCCGTACGACTCATTTTACTGAGCCGTCGAAAAGCTGTCAAATGTTGAACGAATCTAAAAAACATCAAGCTTCCACCTTTGCACCTTCTCCCATGGTGGAGCCTTTTTCTTCCTCTTGAGAATGACATCATTCTCGTGAACTTGAATTATAGGTTCATCCCCAAGTATAGGTGTGTCTGAAGGTGTCTGGGATGGTCCCGCATCATCCTCCATTTCTTGAAAAGGATTCGTCCTCGAATCCAAGGTCGCATAAGATTCCACAAAAGCATCCACACGAGCTCCTAGATCAAATACTTCATGCCCATGGAAACTCATCTCAAGACCGAATGATGTAGGGATTGACTTCTCCTTGATGGGTTTGATCTTGGCTTCGTCAAGTTGTAGGCCATTAGAGCTCTCTACAAAACCAAGAAAAGAAACTTGATTAGTGCACAATTCAGATGTCATAACAACGTCATGATGTTCTAACGTAATATGCACTTTAGCTTGGTCATTGATCTTAAAGTTTTCATCCAATGCTAGCAAGGTTTCGCCCTTTTTCAAGGCTGGATTTTCAAACATTTCAAGGCTAGCAATAGTAGAACAATTTACACCATCAACGATCATATTAGGAGGTTTGCCCATTTCTATGCATTTAGTATGAAACAAATCTTCTCTTTGATTATTATCACAAGGTGTAGGTTGAACACTTAAAACTGTACTAACAATCAAAGAATCATCATGCTCATATTCAATGCAATCATCTTTACAGGCAAGTAAAGGATCATGATCATTATTAACATGCTCAACATTTTCACCAGTAGAATTTTCAGATCCATTTGTGCCTAGGTGATTAATCATGAAAGTCTTCTTATTTGGGCAATCCTTCATAACATGTCCTCTACCTTGGCATATAAAGCAAGGAATGTACATAGGTTTAAGAGTAGAAGAGTTAGGATTACTCCCTTTAGGGCCAGTAGATGCCCTAGAAGAATGTCGTGCCTCTACTGCCATCAATCTTTCATTTATTCGTACCAATGTCTCATTCACGGCTTCCAACTGTTTGATCATCTCAACTCTAGTAATCATATTGTTGCCCTGGTTAGACATGGCAAAGAAAGACAAACAAAGAACTATGTGACAGTTAGTAAAAATATAAACAATCTCACAAGTGTTTCGCTCACACTCTTCTCTCTAATTGGTATGACAAGCTTGTTGGGGCAATCCGCTTTGGGCAAATCAACACTCAAGCAAGGACTTAACGATGAAAAGAGAGTAAACAAGGGAAAGGACAAAGAAACACGCAACAAAGGACTCGAAATCGACCCAAAACAAACTCGACAGAAGCTGTACCGAGGTAGGGGGTCGGTACGGGGTCGGTATGGGGTCGGTACGGGCACTACAGAACTCGACACACTCGACAGGAGCTGTACCGAGGCTAGGGGGTCGGTACGGGGTCGGTATGGCCACTGCAGGATTCGACACACTCGACAGGAGCTGTACCTAAGGTTCTTATCCTATGCCCTAAGGGCATAGGATAGAAAGACCGTAGATATAATGAATTAAATCTACCAAATAAAATCAGATTTTTATGTAAGGCAATTAAAAGATAGAATAATATCCCAAAGATAGAAAAGATAGGCAAACTTAGGGTTTGTATGTGGAGGACTGAATTCGGCCAACCCAAAGGACTATGGGGACATGTAATGCTGTCGGCTATGGTGTTCACAAGGAGATGTGCGCACCACTTGGTCGACTCCACGGTCTTGGCTAGGCTTTGTGTTTAGGCTATGCAACCACAACAAGAAGTAAAAGACCAAAACAAGAAAAGGACTCTTTTTGTGGTTTTTGTGTTTATGAAAAGAAAAGACTCAAACTTTGATGTCGGAAACCTAAGCTCTGATACCAATTTGATACGGGGTTAGCCACAGGGTGGCCTGATCTTCGACAATCAAGACTCAAAAGACAAGAACGGAAGCAAAGACTCAACAAAACAATGAAAGAAAGACCGATAGAAGGGTGATTCGAACTAAGGTAGAATGAGATAAAGGCCCCAGACCTCCTAAAAGGGTAGGAACCAAATACCAACGACTACCAAGCCCGCCTCTACAACATTACACAACCAAGCGGACAACTTGGAGGCATAAGGAGGGGACTTGTGATTACCTGGATCATCAAGCTCTCGCGAGGTTGACGAACTCCAAGCAAACCAAGCAGGATCTATAACCAATTTGCAATCGATGAGCAACGCTTCGAATCGATTGACTTGCACTCTTGTGTTTCACACCAAAAGAGAGAATTTTCATAAAAATTGTACGTCTGTTTTTTTGAAGAAAGGAGATCAGCCGCTTCTTATAACCCTAAAGGCTGATTTTAATGAAAATAATAATTAAAAGAGAAATTAAAATAAAACCCTAAATTACCTAAAATAACTTAAGTAAAGAAGGTCTCTAAAAATAGTAACAAAAGAAAGTTCCAACACTTAGTTTATTCCCGTCTAAACAGTGACAGCTGCAAAGAATGTGATTTTCGGCCAAGCTCCATGTCGAATCTGGACAAACCTTCAACAGCAAAGTTGTAGATCTCTTCGTCATCGTTCCAACAAGTTATGACACGATCCAATCCGATTAATATTGAATCCGTACGACTCATTTTACTGAGATGTCGAAAAGCTGTCAAATGCTGAACGAATCTAAAAAACGTCAAGCTTCCACCTTTGCACCTTCTCCCATGGTGGAGCCTTATTCTTCCTCTGGGGAATGACATCATTCTCGTGAGCTCGAATCATAGGTTCATCCCCAAGTATAGGTGTGTCTGAAGGTGTCTGAGATGGTCCCGCATCAAACGAGGTAATGGACAATGGAGCTTAAGGAGTAGGTTGCACAACCGGGAGCATTTAACAACAACATTGGTGACCCCGTGGTACTTAGCCTTAACTGTTAACACTGGACTGAGACACAACCTGTTGTTGCTTAGAGGACCAGGAAACAAGAGAGTCATTCAAAGAGACACAATACCCAGATATGGAACATCGAATGTCTAGGCAACCCGCCCAATCAGCATTTGTGTAGGCAATCATGGAGATCGGCGAGGATGTCAGTGAGATGGTAATGCCAAGAGTACAAGTGCCATTGATGTATCTGATAATGCGCTTTAGAGCAGCAAAGTGTCATTCCCACGGGTCATGCATAAATAGACACACCTGCTGAACAACGTTGCTAATGTTAGGGCGGGTAAAAGTCAAGTACTGCAACACATCCCACTAGACTCCTATATATACAAAGTAGGGTCGGAGACGGATGGGCCCGACGCTTGGACAAGCTTAGAGAATATGTCAACTAGAGTAGAGAGTAAAGACAGGCTTACAGTTCATCATATTGGCTTTGGTAACAATCTCCTTGGCACATTTCTTGTGAGACAAGAACGGACCAGAGACAGAACGGGTGATAACAACCCCCAAGAAAAAACTAAGAGGGCCAAGATCATTCACATCAAATTCCCTGCTCTATTGCTGAATGATAGCGGACCAGAGACTCTTTGTAGAAGCAGTAAGAATGATATCATCAACATACAACAACAGATAAACCAGATGGTAACATCGTTGGTAGTTAAAGAGGGATGAGTTGCTCCTACTACTAAAAAATCCAATCTGAAGGAGGAATGTAGCAAAGCGAAGATACCACGTCCGAGGGGCTTGCTTAAGGTCGTACAATGACTTCTTAATCGAGGAGGCACACATGGGCATGTCTAGTGCTATAAGCGAAACCCGTGTTGGGCTAGAAACCACTTTCCAGCCACACCCGGAAGCGAATTCCGGTAATAAGAGAATCAAAAACAATCTTTCAGCAAACTAATGACATACCAATAATATCCAATCCAAAAACCAAACAACCAAGCAACTACAAACACAGAAAAAAGCACAAATATTGACACGAATTTATGTGGAAAAACCCCTCTCTAACCAGAGGATAAAAAAATCCACCTTCCGCCCGCCAGAGCAAACAATCCACTAATAAAAAAACTATACAAGTGTTTAACAATCTAGTCTCAGACCGAGACAAACAAACATGGAGATCTCAAACACAAATCTAAATACAACCTGAATCTAGAATGGATTCCTCTAAAAAAACCTAGCTAAACACTTATAATTAGATTAGATTTTTAGGAAGAGAAAAATACCTAAACACCCATTGTTGTTTGTCAAAGGAAGAAGACGGATCACCGGATCAAGAGACGAAACACCCACTCAAATCTCCTATCTTTCCTCTTCTTTCTCCCCCCTCTCTCTTTTCTTTATCTCTCCTTTCTTTTCTTATTGCTGCTGCGGCACTAACCCTTAACCCTTGGAGCTGTCCACTATGTTCTACAAAGTAAGGCAATAATGCCTTTTAAATTGTAGAAAGAATCCATAAGGCTTCACTTTGGGCTAGACCCAAAAATTGGTCCATGGGCCTAACAATCTCCCCCTCCAGCCTAGAGGAAGACGTTCTTACTCGTCCTGGCCTCACCTGCATCCCATTCCTGTCTCACCACTAAGACGCGAAACTGATGCTCGCCAGATGTCACCATCACCCACTAGCTCCCCCTCCCCCATATCTGTCTAGTACTCTGAGGTAGAATTCCTTGTAAGTGCATGACCTCCTCTCTCTGACCCTCCGGTAGTTTCTTTTATCCGTACTAGCTCGTCGTGCTCAGATCTGCCACTAGTCATAACACCTAATGAACTCCCCTCTGACACGGCTATCCCATCAACATAATCCTCTGAAAGCAAACTCCACACTTGTGCCATCCTCTTCTGACGTCTCAGAAGTTCCGCTAAATCTTGTCTGCAATCCAGACAAATCACAAGTGCTCAAGGTCTCTTCATCAGTAAAAGAAATGAGAGACTTTCTCTTTTGATTCTGCAGCCTCTTCCCACTCAAGCATCCTGTAAGCCCTAGCACCAAATCAAGTGAAGCATCACATTGAACCTCTGTCGCAACTTCTCTGATTTCTTCCATCTGAGTCCTATACAATGTACCGCTCAAATTACCTCTAGCGATCACCATTAACCCTTTCCTGAGTTTCTGCTTCCTATTCCAAAGAAGTTATCATAGCCCTTTTTATCCAAGACTTGAAGAGAGATCAGATTCTTCTGCAAATTCGGCATGTGTGACATCTGCCAATGTCATCTTGCAACCTGTGTTTGTCAGCACACAAACAACTCCCAAACCAACAATATCAGACAAGCTTCCATTCCCCATCTTTGCTTTGCCAAAGCATCCCGGTCGGTACAAAGTAAACGCTTTCCTCCTTGATGTAGCATGGAAGGATGCAGGTCCATCAACAATCCACTCTACACAAGAATCATGCTCACCATCATGATCCTCCAAGCATGTGAGAACAACCTGCTCATCATCACTGTCCTGCAGAAACTGACATTGTACCTTTTTGCTTTTCCTCTTCATCCCTTTTCTTCTTCCTTACATTGCAATTTATTTTCATGTGCCCTTCCTTGCCACAATGATAGTAAACAAAGCTCCCCCTAGTCTGAGATCTCCCTCTAGACCTGCTCCCTGAAATTGTAGTGAGTGCATGTACGTGATGAATCAAGGCCCATATCCTTCCTTCTAGTCTCCTCGTTGTAGAAACTATCCTTTATTGCAGATAAGAACACAATCCCACCCACGACAGAGTTGTTAATCTACACCACTAAAGTCTCCTAACTATCAAGCAAAGAGCTCGAGGACAACAACGCCTGCAACTCATCATCACGAACTAACTTCATGGTGTTCAACTGATTCACCAATTCCAGAAACTCACTCAGATACTCTACAATAGGCTTTCCATCTATGTGCTTGAGATTCACTAGCTTTCTTATCACAAAAGCTTTACTCTGGTATGACTTCCTTTCATACATATCCTCCAATTTTTTCCACAATACCTGTGCATCTGTTTCGTTGCTTATGTGGTGATAAACACTATTCTGCACCCACATTCTAATGGTTTTCACCGCCTTCCTATGCAGTGTCTTCCCATTATAATCGGACGTCTTAGCTGGCTTTCTCGATCCCAACTCAATCGGATCAAACAAGTCTTTGCAATACAAAACATCCTCCATCTTTCTCTTCCAAATAGACAAATTTAAAGCCGTTAGCTTTATACTTGTACTCACAAATTCTTTAGTCTTTTTTGTCATCTCTACTCCTATTACCCAAAAACAATACAACCAAAGATCAAGAAAAGGCTCTGATACCACTTGTTGGGCTAGAAACCACTTTTCAGCCACACTCGAAAGCGAATTTGGGTAATAAGAGAATCAACAACAATTCACCAGCAAACCAATGACCAACCGATAATATCCAATCCAGAAACCAAACAACCAAGCAATAACAAACACAGATAAAAGCACAAATATTGACACAAGATTTACGTGGGAAAAACCCTCTCTAACTAGAGGATAAAAAAACCCACCTTCTGCCAGCCGGAGCTACCAATCCTCTAATCAACAAACTAGTACAAGTGTTTAACAATCCAGTCTCAGACTGAGACAAACAAACATGGAGATCTCAAACACCAATCTAAATACAACTTGGATCTAGAATGGATTCCTCTTCAAAAACCTAGCTAAACACTTGTAATCATATTAGATTTTAGGAAGAGAAAAATACCTATCAACAAACACCGTTGTTGATGGTCGAAGGAAGAAGACGAATCATCAAATTAAGAGACGAAATACCCGCTCAAATCTCCTATCTTTCCTATTCTTTCTCCCTCTTCTCTCTTTTCTTTCTCTCTTCTTTCTTTTCTTGTTGCTGCTGCGACACTAATCCTGGATCTTTCCAATATGTTCTACAAAGTAAGGCAATAATACCTTTAAAATTGTAGAAAGAAGCCATACGACTTCACTTTGGGATGGACCCAAAAAATGGGCCATGGGCACAACAAATCGGAGGCTAAAACATGTATATTGTCTCATGCAAATTTCCATGAAGAAAGGCATTCTTCACGTTGAGCTCATGGATGAGCCATGATCTCGAAACAACAAGGTGTAACACAATGCGAATAGTAGTTACCTTAACCACGGGGGTGAAGGTGTCATTGCAATCAATCCCAACTTGCTGAGAGTTTCTGATGGCAACCAAACTGGCCTTGTATCACTCAAGATTGCCATTCGAGTGAAGATTATGCCTAAATAGCCACATACAATGAACTATGTTTACTCGGGTCGAGTGGGGGACAAGAACCCAGGTATCATTACTAATAAGAGCATGATACCCATCACGCACGGTTGCAATCCAGTTGGGGTCAAAGGAGTCCTTTTTGTGGGAGGTGGGAATGGGAGAGAGATAAGACATAGAGAGGTCAAAATTTTATTTGGACGAAAAATACCATACTTACTATATATGGGTTTGGATGGTGTTAGATGCAGGGGCGGATGGTGGGGTGACGGGTCACCTGCTAGAGGGGGGGGGGGGGGAGGGACCGGGTGCGGGGGGTAAGAGCTAGTTGTTGGTGGGAAGTTGCAGGGTCGAGTGGAGGGGGTAGTTGGCGGTGCAGTGGGTAGGGTAGCCTGGGGCCTAGAAGGAAGGTTAGGGTGTGTAATAACACTAGGAGAATTGGAGAGAAGGAGAAATGTGTCCAACCAGCAGGGGGCTAGTCGTTATAGTCGGGGTAGCATTGAGGAGGACCCAAGTTGTCTGATGGTTGATACCACGACGAATACTAACCATAGGATTCATGACCACAACCCCTAGAACGGTTGCCACGACCCCGTCCACGACCACGAGTGTTGCTTTGACCACGGCTGGAGGGGGGAGATGGAGGCCGAGGTGGGTATGGGGAGATGTTGAGATCTCTAGAAGAAACATATGCCACTATCGGAGGCACCTTGGTGGTTCTTGATTGACCCGCAGGGCGAGTTTCCTCAAGAATCAATTGAGAACAGGCCTTGCCGAAGTCGGGAAGAGGGTTTGTTTGTTGAATCATGGTAGCAATGGTGTTGTACTCGGTAGGTAGGTCGGAGATAGTGCGAAGGACAAGACGAGCATTGTTGACTGGACAACCAACATTCAAAAGTTGGTCGGAGAGTTCCTTTCTATGCTTGCAATAGAAGGAGACAGAAGAGAAGGACTCAAGGCGGTTTTTTGATAGTTGATGCTCGAGGTACATTGCCCTCGAAATCTTGTTGTCATTGAAGAGGTTTTAGATCTTCATCCAGACGGTTTGGGCCTTCATATTCGACTCCAAAATAGTGAGTAAGAGATCTTTAGTGATGGTGCCATAGATCCATTGAAGTAGGACAACATCGACTTTATCCCATAAGTCATCGTAAATGCCCTCCGGACGCTTGACAGAGGTGTCGATGTGATCCAAGACGTTGTGTGCACAATGGCAACATGAAAAAAGTTCTTTCCAAGATGGATACATGCCTTTTTCAGCATCAAGGATGATGGGGATAATGTTTTTGACGTTGGAAACGGCAAGAGCGGAGTGGAACGGTGTAGATTTGGTGGCTTCAACCATGATGGGAGAGAGGAAGGCTGAGGCGAGGAGGGTGGTGGGTTGCCAGCAACAGTGGTTTGGAGGGAAAGGGATAGACAAAGAAAAAAAAATCAATTACAATAATTTTTGCTGAAACCCTAGAGGCTCCGATACCATGTCAGATTGGATAAATTCCCCTTGAGGGTTGCCACTGATCTTATTAGAATATATATAGGTACATAGATTGTAAATCACATCGAGGCCCTTGGGCCCATTTACATATACATATATGGTTGTTATCATAAACAATACAAAAAGAAATTTACTAATATCAAAGTACACAGTAGAAAATCATGAAAAGAAAATCTAACCAAATTACAATGACATACACGAAAAGATAATAGAACTGAAATCTCCAAACCAAAAAAGGTAATATGAAGATATGCTCATGGAACATATGCAGAATAGGTCTCAAAAACCTATAGACGAAAATAAACATCTTTTGTGAAATTTAGAAAATACAAATAATTGCACTATTAGAAACAAAAACTAAAAGACAGGCACACGAATCAATGTAAAAAAACATGGATTTGATCAAATGATATGGGCATGCCTAATAGGATGAATAGTAAGTATTTGTGTACTTTGGAAAAGTCAGAACCTATAAATAAAACCTTGGAAATGATACACACATACCAAAAATTTATAATGATAAGATATAAAAATATACAAAGAAATGTTAATCTGGCCATCTACTTCGTCTAAGGTCCTCTTTATGAGGTTGACAAACCAAACTTCTGGACATGTTTGCAACAACATGTCCAAAACATGGACTGCATCCTAAACTAAAAAGGAAAGCATCCTAAACTATCATAAACAATATTGGAGCTGAAGAGCAAAAACTAAATATTTGAAACTATCAGATACTAATTCGGGGTATTTCTATCAAGTTGCATCAAGAAGAAGAAATATCAAGAGAATCAATGAAATCCTAGATATGGAAGGCCAACCAGTGACGTAGAAGAGAACATTAAAATAGAAATAAGAGAAAACTTTATCAAAAGATTCAAAAGAGTAGAAATCAACAAGGACATATTAGACAATTACTTGAACATGCATGATCAATTCCGAGGTAAAAAATGATGACAACAACAATCTGATAAGACCCATCACGAACTAGGAAATTAAAAATGCTATGTTTGATATTAGGAAAGACAAATCACCAGGACTAGATGGAATAACTGTAGAATTATACTCTGAATTCTACAAAAAATATTGGGATATAGTTGAACGAATGGTCATAAGAGCAATAAAGGTTTCTTCCACCCCAAAAGAATCTTGAAACAAATAAATCGGACTCTGACTACACTAATTTCAAAAACAAAAAGCCCAAGAACAACTAATGATTTCCAACCAATAAGTCTTTGCGCAACTATTTACAAGACAATTGCAAAATTTATTGTGGATAGATTAAAACCAGTTATCGAGAAACTAATACATCCATTACAAAGACCATTCGCCTCTGAAAGAGCTATTCAAGACAATATCCTTATGGCTCACGAAATACTTCATACATTTAAAAATAGAAAAGAGAAAAATGGATGTATAGCAATAAAATTAGATATGGAAAAGACTTACGATAGAGTAGATGAGAACTGTTTATCGAAAGTCCTGAGAAAATTTGGATTCAGGACAAAATTCCAAAATTGGATTGACTAATGCATCCAAACAATCTCATTCTCAATCCCGGTTAATGAAAGAGCAATAAAACTTCTCAGTCCGGAAAAATGACTAACACGAGGAGACCCACTATCACCCCTTCTCTTTATAGGAGCGGAAATACTAGCAAGAAAGCTACACAAAATGAGCAACAGTACAGAAGATTATATAGGTTTCAATATCCCTAGAATTGAACCTAGAATTCCTTTCCTATCATTCGTTGATCACATGATGATATTCACCAGAGCCATCCAGAAGGCAACACTCTCAATTAAGAAAGTTATTGACTAATATATGCAATATCAAGACAACAAGTCAACTTCCATAAATCAACTTTCCAAACGACACCCATGGTGACAAATTTGCCAAAACAAATCATCCAAAGCACATACAATCTACATCACAAACCAAATCAGACTTCATAAATGAAAACCATAAATGGAAAATTGACAAACTGACTCGAATATTGCCCCTATCAATCGTGCAGAAAATTAAAAATACATTCATCCAAGAAAACCCAATTGAGGATAGACTATATTGGAGAAAAAATACTAATGGGTGGTCCACCACTGCAAGCTCCCTAAGATATATCAAGAAACACAAAATCAAGGAGGAAAACAATACAACATGGATCTGAAAATTAGATATTTAACCAAATATTAAAAACATTATATGGAAAATCTATCTCAACGGTCCCGACCAAGCCATGCACTCTTTGCGATCAGGTCGAAGAAACTCTCACACACTTATTCATTAAGTGTCATCACACTATAAGTCTCATCCGAAGTTTGAACCCACCATTGAATAAGTTCTACAAGATAGTGACATAAGTGGTAGAAACATAAACACTACAAAAATATATGATCAACAGAACCACAAATAAAAGGCGAATCTTGCTATAACATGGTGGTGTTTGTGGACAAATCAAAACAGGATTTTTTTTTACCAAACTAACACAACGACAATACAAAACATGGAATGTATGACATGCCAGACATTAAAGAACCGGGAAGACACCAAAAGGCTTGAGCTAAAGAACCTTAAACTAATAATTAGAGCTGACCCACCTAGAAAACGGAAAAATCTTAGATGGAAAACACCACCATAAGGAACTTACAAAATAAATTCTGACAGTAGAAATTGTGACCTCAGACCAACGATGGTTGGATTCATTATTCGTGATCATTGTGGTGAAAAGGTTGCTTGTGGAGGGGCGCAGGTTGGAAAATGATCGACCATCATGGCTAAAGTATTGGCTCTCAAGCTCGGGGTCTTGAAGGCTAAAAAGCTTCGTCTTTTCAATATCATCGTGTAAAAGAGCAATCTTACATTGATCAATGCTTTATGAGATGCTGGTCATGTCTATGGAAGATTGAGATGTTCGTCATCGATGTTCTTCTCCTCCTCTAACACTTCGAGGCAGTGTCCTTCTCACACATCTTCCGTGAATGCAACAAGTGTGCGGATCATATCGCTCCACGTTTCCAAACCCATTCCACGTCAAATCTCCAGACTTATAAAGAACTTAACATCCTGATCGATTGGGATGCTATTGAATGTTGGACTAGTAGGGTCTAGTCCCATCCATATTATTGCTTGTATAAAAAAATTATTTACTTTTAAGGCTAACTTTTTTAAGGAAAAAGGAAAGGGTTGGGATTTGATTTATTAGACAATAGTACTGGTAGAGCGAGAGGTTGAAAGATCTATGACAAAAAACATGTAAAGACAAAAAGAAAAAAACAAAAGAAAAAACATGATCATCAATCAAAGAAACCAGCTGCTCAAAAGATATCGAAAAACCTAAAAGAAAAACCTAAAAGAAAAAAAAATTTACAAAGAAGATAATATCGAAAAACTGAAAAGTCATAAGAAGCTAACACCAATTAAACTTGGAAAGACTAATAAATTTTGAAATAATATAGTAAAGTAATTTATAGATATATTACGTACTATTTTTTTCCTCTTTGAATAATAATAATAATAATAATAATAATAATAATAATAATAATAATAATAATAATAATAATAATAATAATAATAATAATAATAATATGTGAAGAAATTACTTTCCTAGCATGGTAGTACGTTTAACGTGCGCATACATTCATTATGGCAGCATGTCGAGCTAGGTTGGGAAGATCTCTATTCGCCATGGGAGAGATTGGAGGAAATGACATTAACTTTGCTTTCTTTGAAGGAAAATCCTTCGAGTTTGTATATAGTTTGATCCCAGACGTTGTTCATGCCATCAAAAATGCCACCCGGGTATGTATTCGAAATTAAAGTCTCACTTAATTCATTATATATAATTGGTATGGTGTGTGATTGAATCTAACATTAATATAATGAGATTTCATTATGGTAGGAGATAATCGATCTCGGAGCCACCCATGTATTAATCCCGGGAAACTTCCCGATTGGTTGCATTCCGATCTATCGTACGATTTTTGCATCAAATGACACTTCCCAGTATGACAATATGAATTGCCTCAAGACCTACAACGAGGTTGCACAATTTCAAAATGATCGAATTCAAAAGGCGGTCAAAGAGCTCCAAGAAAAGCATCCTCTTGTGCACATTGCGTACGTTAACTTTTATGATGCATACATGTACCTCCTTCACAATGTTGCTGCCTTGGGTTAGTATATTGTCTTTCATAGATACAAGCTAAGAGTTCGACTTTATGATCGACATTTGGTGCCATTGATTGAGCTTTTTTGGTTGTTGATGTATGTATGCATGATTTGTAGGATTCGACGAAGATCAAGTTTTTAATGCATGCTGTGGCACATTAAGCAATAAATGTGGAAGCAAAGGAGCCCCTATTTGTGAGAACCCTAAGGCCCGAGTAAGTTGGGATGGCACACACCCTACTCACCAAGCGAACAAATATATGGCTAGTTGGATTCTGACTCACACCATACCCTTTTGATGGGCGACTAGTCACACCCTTTTACACTCATGTTATTGCGAATTTCCGCTAAGTGCTAATAAAATCTCTCATTGTGGAGGTTGTGTAAATCCTTAAACAATAAGTAGAGGGGTGATATCATATCCCTGGATCATTATTGATCTTAGAGAATAACACTTTATATTAATTTATACTTGTAACGGCCACCTGTCCTTTTAGACTAAGTCGCTAAAAATCATTTGAAGATCAAAATGGAAAACAACGAAAATCAGGGTACAACTTGCCTCGGCATAGCCAGGTCAAAACCAAGTAAACGAGTATAAACCATCAAGGTACGTAGGTTCAGTGATAATCAGTCTCTCGATCATCAATGCACCAAATTAGAGATAAACCAGCCATGTAAGTATGCAACATGTAAGGATCATATTCCTGAAACTAACCACGAGGTCACGCCAAGAGAAGCATGCGAGCCCTGAAGACCACACTGAGGACATAAAGCATGCTAAGCCTAAATAAAAGATGCTTCTAATGCAGTGTGGGAATTTAAATCATATAAGCATGCTGACAGTTTATATATATTCATAAAGCAATTAAATGGATCTACACAGAATGCCAAGTGGAATATCCCTATATCTCCCAATTTGTACCCACATCGGGGACAAGTCCATGTAAAGACTAAATGTATTTTATATTATTATATTATTATATTTGAGTAAATAAATTATTATTTTATTCAATCGGTAGAAATGTGAAAAAACCCGTCCTCGAGCGTAAGTTGATTCTAAAAACATTTCGGCATCGTTTGGAGAATTTAGATTTTAACGGATTTAATTCCGCATTCGAGCTCCGAGTTTTGATAAAATTAATTTAATTCCGTTATCTTGTAATTAGTAAATTAAATTTTAATTAAATTTGATTTAGTCGGGATTCGATCGGGCGAGCGGGTTTTGAGTCTTTTTCGCTAATTTTGAATTGGTATTGTGGTAAATCCTATTTTATTTTTCCTTTTTTTATTCTCTCTCTCTCTCTCTCCCTCCGTCTCTCGGTTCACTGGCTAACAAACCGGTCCCCTCTCCCTTTTATTTTGTCTCCTTCCTTAAGCAGCTCACACTCACACCTCCCTCCTGCCTCACATCTTCTTCACTCCACACCTTATCCTCTCATTCACCTTTATCCCTCCTCTCTTCCCTTTGGGTTGCCGTGAGCCCTAAGAGCTCAAGCTCTCTCCTTTCTTCCATTGGAGCACCACCACACCGCCACCACCTCACCACCTGGTCGTCAGCCGCAGCCTCCATCCCTCTCTGTTTACCGAGAGCCCGAAATCTCGAGCCATCCCCCTTCATTCTCCCTTCTTCCACCCCGAGACACCAGGAGAGCACCCCCCCTCGACGCCTGTTAAGGAGGTAAGTCGAGTACAAATAATAAGATGTAAATATGTAAATCGACTCCTAGCCTATGCAAATAATTACAAGACTTCCTCCCGTTGTAGTGGAAGGGTAGTCAGGATCGATCCACGAGGAGGCGTGTCAGCGGGATCGTAGTAGCCTCGGAAATCTCAAGTCTGCGTCGACCAGAAGCCTCGATTTCGACCTTGGGCCTCGATGTCGACCTCGGCTGTCGATGTTCTCTGCAACAGAAGACCTGCAGAGACAAAAACAAGCAGTCGATATCGACTAGAAGGGGTCGATATCGATGTCAGTCCACGAAATCGACTGGCTCAGAAGACTGCCAGTCGATACAGAAGAGTCGATATCGATGCTAGGGGTCGATATCGATGCTCAGCAAACTCCGCAGCGATGTTCGTCGTCGACTCAGAAAACAGTCGATGAACTCAGTGGTCGATATCGACGTCTGGGGTCGATATCGATGTCTTCCTGCAGTGGGTTAGTTCTTCGTCGGCAGAGAAAGGCCGAAGAATTGAGAATGGGGAGAGAATCAATGAACAGAAATAAAACAGGGGTTTTTGGTGTGTATAAAATATGTAAAAACAACTCCTAGGATTAGGGTTTACCACAACGTTAAACAATGCATGCAATGAGATAAATAAGACGGACAGTTGTGCTATTTCACCCGAGGGACTAGCTTTCGCCATACACCAACTCTTAGGATTACTCTTGCAAATAAACCTAATTGTCTCTACCAATTTTATGTTTATAACTCAAGTTGTTAGCATGAATCTCTTTTCTTTCGATTAGGACTAAACATAGAATTGTAGGAGGAGAGATAGACACAATGATATCGACATCAAATATTTACCTCAAGCGCGCATGGCTAACGTCGGGCTCACCCCGACCCTAAGAGCCTTGGGGAACTACTCGCTTCTCATCATGAAACTCTTTGTTGATTGAAGGAAATAAACTTGCATTAAAATAAACTCCGAAGCTTTACAACTCAACATCAACTTTTGCAAACGTCAAACCCTAAAACTTCTTTCTAACTCTAACTCTATTGATTGTCTTGGATTAATGGATGATTCGATGGATATTAGATGATCTAACAAATCAGCCCCTAAGGCTTTATTTATAGGCTACTAATCCTTGCTATCCGAGGATTGTAACTCCTATCTAAACTATGAACTCTATCCAAACAATTAGGATAGGTCTTTTATTTTTGATAAACTTAAATAACTTTAAAGGTAAAAGATAAATAAAACATTAGCTGCCATCTATCTTGAAAGTATGAGATAATTCCGTGCCTCCTTGAAGATATAGTTCCAATCCGCATTCGAAATCGAGTCTATCTTCTGTCGAGATAAGGGGTCGATATCGACACCAGAGGTCGATATCGAGGTCTCTGTTCCTGCTCGACTTGTTCAGCTCTGGTCGATTTCTATGTTGAGGTCGATATCGACACCGGGGGTCGATATCTGGGTCTAAGGTCGATATCTACCTCTTCTTAGCTTCACTTGATGTCTATGTTGAGGTCGATATCTATGTTGAAGGTCGATATCTACACCAGAGGTCAATATCTGGGTCTAGGGTCGATATCTACCTCTGCTCAGCTTCACTTGGCTTCCCCGTTTTGACTCCGATTTCGCTCGAATTCCTGCATGGTTAGCTTAAAACTTGTGCAGACCCTATTTCTTGCATTTTAGCCCATTCTTACACAAGTTTATATTCTTTTGAACCTTTTCTTTGGAGATCGAATGAAATATGAAGTCAAAAGATGCAATAAAAGAAGGTGCAAATGTGTACATCAAAACACCCCATACTTAGACTTGCTTGTCCTCAAGCAATAACCAAGCAATAACCAACACCTACAACACATCCTTCAAGTCTTCGCCTTTGTCAAAAGCAACATCATAAGCGGTAGCAAAGCAAAGCAAGTGAATTTAACGTCATAGCACATATTTTGGCGATCCATAGGCATATGCAATTTTGATCCAACCTCCCAGGGATAAGGTGTTTGCACTCAATTCTCATGTGTTTAGGCTATGAAGATCAACTCTCAACTCAATTCCATATACAATCTCATAAACATTGCAATTTATAAAAATCCACTTCGCAACCAATTATGAAAATGCAATAAGAATCATCAGGAGGACTTTCGCTCAATGGAAGACTTCAAAGAAGACTCCATTCGGCGGGGTTGTAATGGGGCTTGGTATGAAATAAAAGGTATGAAATTATTTGGCTATGTGGTGCTTTTATAATTCGGGAATCAAGACTCCTAAATCTCAACACTTGCAATACCCAAACCATACTCTTCATAATATGCTCTAAAGATGCATTCCATCAACCCTTCTTCCAAGTTCTAATATACCTCTAAAAAATATAACATTTGTATGAATAAAAGACTTAAGGATTTTGGCTCATGCACTATATATATATATTTATTTATATATTTTTTTCGAATTTTTTTTCCGGAAATAATAAGTAAATATGTGCATTTATATGTTGAGCCATAAATCCTTTTACAGAATATGACAAAAATGTAAATATGTACCAAACCATAATTTCCTTGCTCAAAACTGGACATTATGCTCTTTTCTTTCCACAAGGCATTAGTCCAACCAATCTAAGTCTCAATTCCCAAATGGGGGTCACGCTCAATTGGGCTAGGGATAATTTTGTGGAGTTTGCAATTTCAGGCTCAGGCTAATGTTCTGGCTTCAAGCAGGGATAATGCAGGGTAGGTAAAGAGAGGATAAAAATGGCTTAAAAGATGCCTCCATCATTTGATTCTCGTAAACATAAACATATTTATGCATTGGTTTTGAATAACTATCACAACATTTAGAGATGCAAAGGAAGAGTAAATTCACTCAAGAAAGCGGAGGGATTTTTTTGATGTTCTCCCCATAGGTCAAAATTCTCACAAGGACAATTTTTGTTGGATTTGCTCTGCAGAAGCTTCTTTTCTTCTTCCTCGTTCTTTTTGCTTGGTACCCTGAAATCTTGGTTAGGAATATAGATAAAGCACAAATTATCTCAGTTTTAAAAGTTCAAAACAGCCAAAAATTAAATCCTAAAAACCCATCTATGAAAAATTTAAAAGTTTTATGTACACGCTCTAGATTTTTGAGTCGCTAGGCCGACTTCTCCGTCAATTCTTCATGATCCTTTTATGTAGGGACCCTTCGAGCGTGAGCCTTCTCCTGGATCATCTAGGTCCTTTTGGTAGTAGCTAAGCTCAGCGACCAAGGCTTCTTTGATGTTAGGTTCTTCTTTGGGCGCTTTCCTTCTCTTTTTTGACCTAACTTTAGCAATATAGGCAAACCATGGAGCTTTGACCCTCTCTTTAGTAGAATTATCAACAATCGGCTTACTTGATTTATCAATAATGGACAGAAGAGGGTTAGGACTCATACATGGGCTTACCTGTTTGGGCCCGAAACAGAAATCTTCGGGCCGAGGGGAGGTTGATGTCGACCAAGGAGGGTCGATTTCGAGTGCTGTGGTCGATATCGATATGTGAGGGTCGATATCGACCTCTGTGACCCCATACTTAAGCTCCTGGCAGTGATATGACATACTCGATTTCGACCAAGGGGGGTCGATTTCGATGTTTTTAGTCGATATCGACTGGTTCCAGTTGATGTCGACCCTGCTTGCTGTTTCTGTCCTCGCCAACAAAAATTTTCTAAGCTTCTCCTTAGCCGGCGAGAGGACTACTTGCTCCAGGTGCTTGGTTTCGCTCACGGTTGGGTTGAAAGAGAATTCTATCACTTCGTTCCCTATAGTAAAGGTTAGTAACCCTCGACGTACATTGATATTGGCATCTGCAGTAGCTGAGAAAGGCCTACCAAGGATAATAGGCACTACAGGATCTTCAGGAATCTCCAATACAATGAAATCAGTAGGCACAAAGAACTTACCTACCTTTACCGGAACGTCATCAACTATACCTGTGGGTCTGACGAATGAGTTGTCGGCCATATAAAGTTTCATGTCCACAGGTTCAAGGGCGCCAATGTTCACCTTTTGCCAAATAGAGAGAGGCATGAGACTTATACTTGCCCCTAGGTCACATAGGGCTTTATAACGATGTTGGCCAAGTCCCACGGTGATTGCAAACTTCCCTGGATCACTCTTCTTCTCAGGGAAGTCCATATTTGAGCATTCCTCTGCGATCTCTGCCATGGATCTCTTCTTACTCAGGATGTTTTTGAGGAATCGTACATAGGCGGGCATCTCGCTTAGGGCTTCTCTAAGAGGGATAGTAATGTTGAGTCCTTGAAGTATCTTTACGAAGCGCCTAAACTTACCTTTGGTGGGATCCTCCAATGCTTTGGAAGGGAATGGCAACGTCTTCTTTGGTGGAGGAGTCAAAACGGAGGTCAGAGGAGCCTGCTGAACATCGACATCGACTGGGATATGGTCGATATCGACTGGGGTGGTCGATGTCGACCTCTGTTGTGGCTCTGATGGCTCTGCAGTGGTATCGATGTCGACCAGAGGGTCGACCTGGGGGTCGATATCGACCTCATCCTCGACATCGACTGGTCTGTCGACGTCGACTGGATCTGGTGCTTTCTCTGATTTCGTTCGTGGCTTATGTACTTTGGTGCCACTCCTAAATTGTATGGCTGCGACATGCCCCGTCCCGGATTGCCCCTTAGGATTTGTAGTGGGTTGCCCAGGGAGCGTTCCTGACGGTCTAGGGATTTGTGCCGCCAATTGACCCAGTTGGGTCTCTACGTTCTTCTTCCATATATCCATCTCCCCAATCCTTGTCGTAAGGTGATTGAGTTGAGAATGGATGGCATTATTGGATTGATCATTCTTAGCCTGATTCCGCCTGATTTCATCCAGTACTAGTTGAAGATCATCCTTCTTTTGGTCTCTTTCCGGGTGCCTAGGAGCTCTATAAGGCGGGGGGTCACTAGGGTTAACCGGATTCCTTTGTGGTTGATGGAACCTTTGGTCTCCCCAATATTGGTGATTGGGACCCCTCATGTAGCGCGCCTCTTGGTGAGTCTCTGCTAGGTGTACTTGTTCAGCATGGGGGCACTCGATGGTGGTGTGCCGCTGCGATCCGCATTCGATGCAATCTTGGTTCACTGAAAGGAACCTTACTTGCTTTTGGAGCTTTCGAAGTTGATCCCTATGAAATTGCTCCTTTACATCCGGATCGATTACATTGGAGGGTTCATATAAGGGCATAGATGGGGCAGGCCTCGACGATGATGGTGCGTCGGAAGCCTCAGGAGTCCCATATGTATTGTCGAACTCCACCAACCTCTCTATGGTCTCCCAAGCCTCATGTGGAGCGAGTTCAAGGTAGCCATAGGAGGTGTAGGTGTTGATCCTCTCTTTAGTTGCAGCGTCAAGAGCATTGTATATGATCTCCTGAATTACATATGGTGGTTGGCCATGCGTAGGGCATGATCGTAGAAGGTCCTTGAACCTTTCCCAGACAGTCGCCAGAGCCTCACCAGGCTTTTGTTTGAAAGCTGTGATTTTCTGTCGGATCAACGCCGTCTTAGAAGGAGGAAAGAACTTGTTGAGGAATGCGTATTTGACTTCATTCCAGGTGCGGAGCGATCTTGGGGCTAAGCTTTCCAACCACTGCAATGCTTTACCTGTAAGAGACCATCGAAAGGCTTTTAGTTGGACATATTCAAGACTTCGTCCATCAGCAATAGTATCACAAAGGTCTAAGAAGGTAGAAATATGTGCCATAGGGCATTCGTTAGGTTTTCCTTCGTATTGGTGCCTTCTAATCTCAGTAAGGAAGTTAGGTTTTACTTCAAAATTAGAGGCAGGGATAAGAATTGCTGATTCAGGCACTGTGAGAGCGGGGTGCATATATTGCTTGGCATTCCTAGGGAGGGCATTGATTTGGACTCTATTTGCCTCCGGCCTTCCTCCTCCCTACCCGCACGGTCCTTAAGTGCTGCCTCTCTAGTTGTTAAGACCTCAACCTGCTTCCTTAGTTGCTCAATTAGTTCAGCATGGTTCGCGTTGTCTGCCATGATTCTTTGAGCTTGGGCCCGTAGATGGAAATAACGCTCAGGGTCGTCTACTCTTTCAAATTCAGGTGGGCGATCAGCACGTCGCATACACCTGTAAAAACAAGCTAGGTAGAGACGTGAGATAGACTACTAGGGCGCGATTGATTGCCTCCCCGACAACGGCGCCAATTTGTTAAGTAGGTAAGTCGAGTACAAATAATAAGATGTAAATATGTAAATCGACTCCTAGCCTATGCAAATAATTACAAGACTTCCTCCCGTTGTAGTGGAAGGGTAGTCAGGATCGATCCACGAGGAGGCGTGTCAGCGGGATCCTAGTAGCCTCGGAAATCTCAAGTCTGCGTCGACCAGAAGCCTCGATTTCGACCTTGGGCCTCGATGTCGACCTCGGCTGTCGATGTTCTCTGTAACAAAAGACCTGCAGAGACAAAAACAAGCAGTCGATATCGACTAGAAGGGGTCGATATCGATGTCAGTCCACGAAATCGACGGGCTCAAAAGACTGCCAGTTGATACAGAAGGGTCGATATCGATGCTAGGGGTCGATATCGATGCTCAGCAAACTCCGCAGCGATGTTCGTCGTCGACTCAGAAAACTGTCGACGAACTCAGTGGTCGATATCGACGTCTGGGGTCGATATCGATGTCTTCCTACAGTGGGTTAGTTCTTCGTCGGCAAAGAAAGGCCGAAGAATTGAGAATGGGGAGAGAAGCAATGAACAGAAATAAAACAGGGGTTTTTGGTGTGTATAAAATATGTAAAAACAACTCCTAGGATTAAGGTTTACCACAACGTTAACCAATGCATGCAATGAGATAAATAAGACGGACAATTGCGCTATTTCACCAGAGGGACGAGCTTTCGCCGTACACCAACTCTTAGGATTACTCTTGCAAATAAACCTAATTGTCTCTACCAATTTTATGTTTATAACTCAAGTTGTTAGCATGAATCCCTTTTCTTTCGATTAGGACTAAACATAGAATTGTAGGAGGAGAGATAGACACAACGATATCGACATCAAATACTTACCTCAAGCGCGCATGGCTAACGTCGGGCTCACCCCGACCCTAAAAGCCTTGGGGAACTACTTGACAGGAGGAAACTATCGTTGTTCCTATCAAAGTATAACTCAAACCTACAAACTAGTTTAGCAAGCAAGTAAGAGGTCGATCCCACAGAGAATCAAGTATTTCTAAGCAATGTATATTTACCAATGAGTAGAAAAGAGGGATTTTGGTGATTGAATATAAGAAAAGAAACTATACACAAGTTAGTAGAGATAACAATGAGAAAATAGTTTCATCTACAAATATCCATTTTAGTTTGGTTGATTGATCATCGATTCTTCTTCGAGTTCTCTTTTCATCCTATTATTGTTCCTGTCCTGATTTTGTGTAAATTACTAGTCCTACGAGTCCTAGTAACCCTTACTAATTAGATAACCCTAACACGGTCAAGATTTAACCTAATAGTAGCATTAAGATTAAGGATTAACCAGGATACATGCAACACCAAGCTACGAGTCAGCATTTAACATATAATTGATTCTCTACACACCAATTTAGTCCTACGAGTCCTAAAAAGGCATGATTGTTACTATGGATTAAGGTTCGCTACGAGGAATCTACAAAATCCTAGCAATAATCTCAACTAGTTGTACGGACTAGAAGAAATCAACAATATTCGCAAAAGAATCAATACGAATCAATAGGAATAGAACAAGAATAGAAATCTCACAACTTTATCAAACCAAAGCTTTAATCCATAGATGAAACGGAAGAGTTTAGCACTCCATGGCCATGGAGGCTCCCCTCTAGGGTTCTCTCAATTGATAATCTCCAAGTGTATAAACTAAGGAATTAGATCTCTAAAATAAAACCCTAAAACATCATTAAAAAGCCTCAAAAGAGTCGGCTAAATAATAATTCTTAAAACCTAATTAAAGAGATAAAAAAATCCATTCTGCAGATTCGGCGTTTCTGCAGAAGCCGCGGGGCAGCCAACCCAGGCCGCGGGGCGGCCAGGCGATTGTGAAATCCTTCGTCAGAGCTTCGGGCCGCGGGGCGGTTTGCATGGACGCGGGGCGGCTTTTACTGTTCACAGCGATTTTTCCTCTTCGAATTTGGTCTCCATGTCAACACGAAAGTTGTAGATCTCGGAAAGAGCTTTCCAACGCATGCTTATAATAGTCAATCGGACCACCGAGGCCTCCAGAAAGTGCATTACAAGTTCAGCATGTCTGGCGACAACTTCTACTGACTTGTTCTTCACTTAGGCTCTCGAAATTCGACTCCGCTCCCGTGCTCTTCACTTTTCCTCCTCCTCTTGAATCTTCCTTCATCCATGAGCTTTCTCATTCCTCGTCGGATCCACATATACTTGAAATAATCCATAAACGCGTGTAGATTCCGACTCTACCAACAACACAAGTATTAATGCAAATCTAGCTTATTCTATGCATTATAAACATCTAAATCATACTAAATGCAACCTAATACGCCTACATAAATGTATGCTATCACTACTCGCTTCTCATCATGGAACTCTTTGTTGATTGAAGGAAATAAACTTGCATTAAAATAAACTCCGAAGCTTTACAACTCAACGTCAACTTTCGCAAACGTCAAACCCTAAAACATCTTTCTAACTCTAACTCTATTGATTGTCTTGGATTAATGGATGATTCGATGGATATTAGATGATCTAACAAATCAGCCCCTAAGGCTTTATTTATAGGTTACTAATCCTTGCTATCCGAGGATTGTAACTCCTATCTAAACTATGAACTCTATCCAAACAATTAGGATAGGTCTTTTATTTTTGATAAACTTAAATAACTTTAAAGGTAAAAGATAAATAAAACATCAGCTGCCATCTATCTTGAAAGTATGAGATAATTCCGTGCCTCCTTGAAGATATAGTTCCAATCCGCATTCGAAATCGAGTCTATCTTCTGTCGAGATAAGGGGTCGATATCGACACCAGAGGTCGATATCGAGGTCTCTGTTCCTGCTCGACTTGTTCAGCTCTAGTCGATTTCTATGTTGAGGTCGATATGGGGGTCGATATCGACACTGGGGGTCGATATCTGGGTCTAAGGTCGATATCTACCTCTTCTCATCTTCACTTGATGTCTATGTTGAGGTCGATATCTATGTTGAAGGTCGATATCTACACCAGAGGTCAATATCTGGGTCTAGGGTCGATATCTACCTCTGCTCAGCTTCACTTGGCTTCCCCGTTTTGGCTCCGATTTCGCTCGAATTCCTGCATGGTTAGCTTAAAACTTGTGCAGACCCTATTTCTTGCATTTTAGCCCATTCTTACACAAGTTTATATTCTTTTGAACCTTTTCTTTGGAGATCGAATGAAATATGAAGTCAAAAGATGCAATAAAAGAAGGTGCAAATGTGTACATCAACGCCACGGAGCCACCAGCAGCAGCAACCGCCACCGGAGGTCCCTGAAGGCCGAGCACAACTCTCTCTCTCTCCCCTGTTTTCCGTCCGACCATGTTAAGGCTCCGTTTCCCTTCCCTTCAACTCCAAGCTACGAAAAGCTTCACCTTTATAACTCCTATCTCTGACCCAGACCAAGGTTCCTTGAATCCGACACCGAAGAAGCCGGACTGAGCCCCGACGAGCCTCCGGTGCACTTTCGACGACCTCGAGTCTCCTCCTCGGTGATCCTCTTTTCTCCCTCTCCTTTGGTCCCTTTTTGTGTCTTTGCATCGTTTCAGTCCGGGAGAATCTCGTGAGGGTGGGACGGGTGCGAGCCGCCGGCAGGCCGAGCTTCTCTCCTTCTTCCCCTCCGTTCTAGCGTCTGTGCTTTGCCCGATCAGAGGAAGGAGGCAGCCTCCCTTCTCTTTCCTTATTGGGCTGGGCCGGGTCCCTCTTTTATTCGGGTTATATCATTTGTTAACCGGATCCTTCCTTCTTCCTTTTATTTTTTCTTCCGGGTTGGGCTTGATTTGATGGGCCGGGTCATGACTTCCGGATTGGGCTTTCTCTTCTCTCCTTCTTTTCTTTCTTTATTCCCCTTGGTGGATCCGGTTTTGTTTTTCGGTTTGGGGATGGGTCCGGGCCCCTTTTCTTCTTTCTTTCATTTCCTTTGGGCTATTTGGTTGGGCTGGAATATGTGGGTTGGTGATTTTAATTTCGGTATTATATATATATTTGTTAAATGTTATGTTTATATATATATATATATTTTATGTGTTATATTGAATATTATTTCAGATTTTGGAATATATATATATATATATATATATATATATATATATATATATATATGCTTGAATATTAAAATATAATAGAGGGTTTTAAAAGTAAAATTAATTGATATTGGATTATAAATATATTTATGGATTGTTTTGAGATTATAGGGATAGTAAGTGTAAAGTATTTGAATACTATTATTTTGGGTTTGGTTATGATTATAATATTCTGAGATTAATCGTTAAATATTGTTTAATTGTTTTAAAATAGTATTAATTGGATTATTTATTTATGATGCATTCAATGAGGATTTAAATATGTGAGTTGGGAATTTTAAAGTGAATTGTTGGTTTTGACTTATGAACATGATTTGTGAACATAGGGTTATTTTGATGATTAAATATTGGAATTATTTATATAATGTTTTTGAGATAAGAAGCATGCCGGAATGCTTTCTGTAATGTGATTTTGGGAAATTGGTTTTAAGGCCTAAGTGTTTAATGTCGGGATTTGGATAAGCGATTTTAAAAAGAATTGTTTGATTTTCTAAGTTGAGTTCTTTGAGAAAATTGTTTTGGAAATGAGATGATGAGATGAGATGAACAAGAAATGATATATAAATTGTGATAGGATAAGATGGAATAATCTGAAATGAGAGATGAGAAGAGGTGTATGATAGTTGGGGCCGCCTCGTGTGAATTAGATAGACTTATGCATTTGTATGTTATTACGTGATTGTGATATGTTGAACATTGCTTGCTCTTCCACCCGTTGTAGTGGAAGGGTAGTCAGGATCGATCCACGAGGAGGCGTGTCAGCGGGATCCTAGTAGCTCGGAAATCTCAAGTCTGCGTCGACCAGAAGCCTCGATTTCGACCTTGGGCCTCGATGTCGACCTCGGCTGTCGATGTTCTCTGCAACAGAAGACCTGCAGAGACAAAAACAAGCCGTCGATATCGACTAGAAGGGGTCGATATCGATGTCAGTCCACGAAATCGACTGGCTCAGAAGACTGCCAGTCGATACAGAAGGGTCGATATCGATGCTATGGGTCGATAACGATGCTCAGCAAACTCCGCAGCGATGTTCGTCATCGACTCAGAAAACTATCGACGAACTCAGTGGTAGATATCGACGTCTGGGGTCGATATCGATGTCTTCCTGCAGTGGGTTAGTTCTTCATCGGCAAAGAAAGGCCGAAGAATTGAGAATGGGGAGGGAAGCAATGAACAGAAATAAAACAGGGGTTTTTGGTGTGTATAAAATATGTAAAAACAACTCCTAGGATTAGGGTTTACCACAACGTTAACCAATGCATGCAATGAGATAAATAAGACGGATAATTGCGCTATTTCACCCGAGGGACGAGCTTTCGCCGTACACCAACTCTTAGGATTACTCTTGCAAATAAACCTAATTGTCTCTACCAATTTTATGTTTATAACTCAAGTTGTTAGCATGAATCTATTTTCTTTCGATTAGGACTATACATAGAATTGTAGGAGTAGAGATAGACACAACGATATCGACATCAAATACTTACCTCAAGCGCGCATGGCTAACGTCGGGCTCACCCCGACCCTAAGAGCCTTGGGGAACTACTCGCTTCTCATCATGAAACTCTTTGTTGATTGAAGGAAATAAACTTGCATTAAAATAAACTCCGAAGCTTTACAACTCAACGTCAACTTTCGCAAACGTCAAACCCTAAAACTTCTTTCTAACTCTAACTCTATTGATTGTCTTGGATTAATGGATGGTTCGATGGATATTAGATGATCTAACAAATCAGCCCCTAAGGCGTTATTTATAGGCTACTAATCCTTGCTATCCGAGGATTGTAACTCCTATCTAAACTATGAACTCTATCCAAACAATTAGGATAGGTCTTTTATTTTTGATAAACTTAAATAACTTTAAAGGTAAAAGATAAATAAAACATCAGCTGCCATCTATCTTAAAAGTATGAGATAATTCCGTGCCTCCTTGAAGATATAGTTCCAATCCGCATTCGAAATCGAGTCTATCTTCTGTCGAGATAAGGGGTCGATATCGACACCAGAGGTCGATATCGAGGTCTCTGTTCCTGCTCGACTTGTTCAGCTCTGGTCGATTTCTATATTGAGGTCGATATGGGGGTCGATATCGACACTGGTGGTCGATATCTAGGTCTAAGGTCGATATCTACCTCTTCTTAGCTTCACTTGATGTCTATGTTGAGGTCGATATCTATGTTGAAGGTCGATATCTACACCAGAGGTCGATATCTGGGTCTAGGGTCGATATCTACCTCTGCTCAGCTTCACTTGGCTTCCCCGTTTTGACTCCGATTTCGCTCGAATTCCTGCATGGTTAGCTTAAAACTTGTGCAGACCCTATTTCTTGCATTTTAGCCCATTCTTACACAAGTTTATATTCTTTTGAACCTTTTCTTTGGAGATCGAATGAAATATGAAGTCAAAAGATGCAATAAAAGAAGGTGCAAATGTGTACATCAACGCCACGGAGCCACCAGCAGCAGCAACCGCCACCGGAGGTCCCTGAAGGCCAAGCACAGCTCTCTCTCTCCCCTGTTTTCCGTCCGACCACGTTAAGGCTCCGTTTCCCTACCCTTCAACTCCAAGCTACGAAAAGCTTCACCTTTATAATCCTATCTCTGACCCAGGCCCAGATTCCTTGAATCCGACACCGAAGAAGCCGGACTGAGCCCCGACGAGCCTCCGGTGCACTTTCGACGACCTCGAGTCTCCTCCTCGGTGATCCTCTTTTCTCCCTCTCCTTTGGTCCCTTTGTGTGTCTTTGCATCGTTTCAGTCCGGGAGAATCTCGTGAGGGTGGGACGGGTGCGAGCCGCCGGCAGGCCGAGCTTCTCTCCTTCTTCCCCTCCGTTCTAGCGTCTGTGCTTTGCCCGATCAGAGGAAGGAGGCAGCCTCCCTTCTCTTTCCTTATTGGGCTGGGCCGGGTCCCTCTTTTATTCAGGTTATATCATTTGTTAACCGGATCCTTCCTTCTTCCTTTTATTTTTTCTTCCGGGTTGGGCTTGATTTGCTGGGCCGGGTCATGACTTCCGGATTGGGCTTTCTCTTCTCTCCTTCTTTTCTTTCTTTATTCCCCTTGGTGGATCCGGTTTTGGTTTTCGGGTTGGGGATGGGTCCGGGCCCCTTTTCTTCTTTCTTTCATTTCCTTTGGGCTATTTGGTTGGGCTGGAATATGTGGGTTGGTGATTTTAATTTCGGTATTATATATATATATATTTTTTAAATGTTATGTTTATATATATATATTTTATGTGTTATATTGAATATTATTTCAGATTTTGGAATATATATATATATATATATATATATATATATATATATATATATATATATATATATATATATGCTTGAATATTAAAACATAATAGAGGGTTTTAAAAGTAAAATTAATTGATATTGGATTATAAATATATTTATGGATTGTTTTGAGATTATAGGGATAGTAAGTGTAAAGTATTTGAATACTATTATTTTGGGTTTGGTTATGATTATAATATTCTGAAATTAATCGTTAAATATTGTTTAATTGTTTTAAAATAGTATTAATTGGATTATTTATTTATCATGCATTCAATGAGGATTTAAATATGTGAGTTGGGAATTTTAAAGTGAATTGTTGGTTTTGACTTATGAACATGATTTGTGAACATAGGATTATTTTGATGATTAAATATTGGAATTATTTATATAATGTTTTTGAGATAAGAAGCATGCCGGAATGCTTTCTATAATGTGATTTTGGGAAATTGGTTTTAAGGCCTAAGTGTTTAATGTCGGGATTTGGATAAGCGATTTTAAAAAGAATTGTTTGATTTTCTAAGTTGAGTTCTTTGAGAAAATTGTTTTGGAAATGAGATGATGAGATGAGATGAACAAGAAATGATATATATATTGTGATAGGATAAGATGGAATAATCTGAAATGAGAGATGAGAAGAGGTGTATGATAGTTGGGGCCGCCTCGTGTGAATTAGATAGACTTATGCATTTGTATGTTATTAGGTGATTGTGATATGTTGAACATTGCTTGCTATTGGTGATTCATTGCTTGGACTCTGCTTCTGCCTTGTTTTCTGTTGTTCGGCTTATTCAGGTAAGTTCCTTTATGGGCTTACTCAGATTCGAAATTTAAATGATGCCGGAATATCTTAAAATCCAAAACTTACGCTCGAGGACGGGTTTTATTCCACTTTTACAAATTGAATTTAATAATAATTTATTTAGTTAAAATAATCATAATATATAAATATACTCGGTCTTTACATGCTTAGTGTCGAGTAATCGATCAAGTGCATGTATGTACCACATGTTATATTGAGCCATTAGTAACGTTTAGGATCCTTGGTTATGACTTACGCACATTTTTGCCTTGCCTACTTTATTGTTGATTCTCTCTTGAGCTAGGTACCTGATAGTGTGGTTCTTTCCTCTTTCTTTTCTCTTAACATGTTTCACTCGTTCTGATTAGCTTAATGTTGAATTCGATGATTGACTAGCTTTCCGTGATGGTCAAACCTAGCATGCTTACATGGTTAAAATGTCTATTACTCTATGATGGCTTATCGTGTTTGCATGAACTTATGACTTGACACCTCGCTTGATCACACATCACTCTATATCCTAATGTTGCATATACATGACGCATGAATATCGGAATGAACCTAGTTGAATTACTTTAATTGTACTCATGTTCGATGTGTGCTATTAGTATCTTGTAAGATTTATGATTTCCAAAATGACCCGCTAAATGATCACGTGTTGTACTTGTTCTATTATGTGACAACTATTGTACCATATATGTACTCTATGATGGTTCATTCTTAGCATGGTTCTAGTCTAGCACCCATTATGTCCTTCTTGTTACTTTTGATGATGCCTCATGTTTCATGAATACTATGTTGAACTCCTCTTAATAACTCATGATTATGCTTGTATCACATTATGTATCTCTAGTATCATGTGGGACCCATGCTCTCTAAATGTATCTCGTCATATGATTACGTGACATGCTTGACTTAATATATGATCATTGTGTCAGATGAGATAGTTACTATGTTGCCCTTATATTATCACGTATGATGCATACACCAAACTCGTGCACTGTTTATATATGTGATAATTACTATGCTACTCTTATGTGTTCTCGTATGACGCTTCACCTGTTTGTTACGACATACCTTGCCATGATATATTTGGACTCATTTGTTGATGTGTATACCATGCTTTTACATTGTTCATATGCATAATGCTCGCTATCTTCACTAAATTCCGCATGACTTCGAATCATATATGATCATTTTTTGTTCCACCTATCTTGCTTGAAGTTACTAGGCATATCTGTTTCCATGGAATACTAGAATGTTAGCTTGTTTCACATACATCAGCGTAGGACTTGATTGTGTCTTTGATATGAATACGAATGTTGCCCCCGAGGTAGGTACATGTTAGTGTGGATTGATGTGACTGATATGCTCCATGATTAATTCATTTTGTTCGTCACCGTTGTAACCTAATAGACTTTTATAAGGGCATCGTTACTATTCCCGGGTCGGAGTCTTGTCTCTAGTCGTGTCATCTTTAGCTTCGGTCCATGTTGTCTCCGAGAGAAACGTTGGGTCGTCCGCTCTTATCACTCCCCCTATCTCCGCTAACTTAGACTCCTACGTGTTACCTTGGACGAGCGACCGCATGGAAAAGGGAACGGGAAGTCGAATAACGATAGAGCAGTGCAGCGGAAGCGTGGGCCCATAACCCACGGGCCTCAAGATCGACAATGTCGACGGAACGAGCTCGCTTCACGGGTTGCGATTATTGAGTACGATATGACTTGCAAGTGGGAGTGTCCTTCATTCGGATTGCTAATCCTTTCTGAACTTGTTTATGGTGATATTGCACTAACTTGATGTTGAAAGTCGCTTGTTGATGTGATGACTTGGTGATGATTGTTGCTTGATTATCTGTGGACTATCATGATATGATTCGATTGCCTTACAACTTTAATGTGCTATGATGATTTGATGTGATGCTATTCTGAGTTGCTAAGCTTGATCTAAATTCCTTGCCTATAAAAGTATGAAATGCAAATGTTGTGAAACCTGGATTGGTTATCCGATAAGGTTATGATGAAACTTGCTAGTTGAATTGACTTTATTCATATATGGTGTTTTGCAATAGTTTTGAGAATGACGGTTAATTCAAACTTAGTAATATAGTTACAATGCCTAATGATGAACTAATGATGCTATTGATATAAATGCTAGTTGACATGATGAAATCCTTTTGTGTAATAATGTCCATGATTGTTTCTTCTTTGAACTTGTGGGCGGGGTTTTCTTGAGAATGGTCGGAGAGCGGTGAAGGGATTTGAGCGGTTGGAATGATTGAGGGAAGTATGAGGTAAGTCGCAGGAGAGGGGTTTGGCGTAAGTAGGAACGAGTGGGTTTTGAGAACTATAAGAGACGATGCTTAGTGGTTCCGATGAGCTCCTAGATGAATTTCGGGTGAGAAACAGAGGTAGGGTTGGACTCTTAGAGGTGGATTGCTAGTGAGAGTGCTTGGTGAAATGAGGGGTGAGACTGGAGTGTCAAAATGAGTTGGGGTTTCTTTGGGGATTTTATCCGAGTTGGTGAGTCTAGATGAAGATTTGGTCTTGGCTTGAGAGTTGGAGACGAGCGGGCAGGGTTTGCATTTTATTATAACTGAATTAATGTGCAAAACTTTCTTGATGATGTGATTATGAACTGGCATGATGTTAGATAGCGACCGTGATGAACCTGATATGGCATGATATTACATGTGATATGCAAAAATGAAATATAATTGGTAGTGACAACTATGATCATGATATAATGATAATTTGCTATCCTACTATGCTGTCCTAGATGCATGTTAAGATGTGTTGTAGGAATCATGAGGTGATGATACGTTGTTATCTGGAAGCATGATGTTATAGTATATGATTTGGAGCATGAATGTGACTTATGTGTATATATGAGATGATGGTGCATGATTGCTACTAATCGTTATATGGCATTGTGATGAGCTAAGATGATGTCTGGAGAGCATGATGACATTTTAATGTTGATATACTGCTTGATCTCCCCTTTTGTTTGAATCTTAATGGCATGATTTTGTTTGGATTGATGTGTTGATAAGTAGTTTTGTTTCGTGGACATATGATGAAATTTCGCTATGGCTAACCTTGCAAGTGCCAATGATTGATGTGATAATATGTTATGATAATGCTGGATAGAAATTGGATAGGATGACCATGTGAAATTATGCTTACATGAGATCCCTTGTTATGGTTGGTTCCACTAGTGTGCGATGTTGAGATGCGATCGTGAGATTTGACTTGTAGTAGTGTACTAACTCCATGACACCTAACCTCTTTGATCTCTTGACATGTGTGCTTGCGTGATAAGTTATGAGAATTCGATGATGCACTTGTGATGCCTTCGGTATGAGGTAGATATACTTTATGGCTCATGGTACAATGTTAAGATTTTGTTATTGCTTTTGGCGTGTTCTGAAAGGATGGTATGATTTATTTTATGGGTAATCATGTTATACGGTTGAGATGTTGATTGGTTGAGAATATCATGATTGATGTTGAGATTGCCATATGAGAAGTGGTTGATGATGTTATGAGTCGATGAGTTGATTTACTTATGTGCATGTTGAGTTGAGAATGATGATAAATGATTCTGGAAACTAGGAAGAGAATATGGGACTAGCCCTTAGAGGTGGATGACTCCACCTCCTACCTTCTGAATTTGATTGATTGGTGTGCGACAAGCTGTTTTAGTTTTTGGAAGATTTTGACGAAATCTTGATTTGAAAGGATTTGACTTGTTTTGGTGTAAAGCTGCTTGATTAAACGTTGAATTTAAGGATTTTGAGCAGTTTTGAAAATGGCCAACTTGGGGTTTTAAAGAAGTCGAGATTTTCAATGATTTAGATGACAATCTTTCCATTTACAAAACGCTTTGAGGTTTTACAAACGGGATTTACATTGTGACGTCTCACGAAGTGGATACAAGCATTTATAGGGGCGCTTATAGATTGCTTGCTAAGACCTAGTCGGACGCTATAATGCTTTTAGAGTTGTGATACTTCCGAATGGTCGAAGCGAGGATGTGATAGGGGCGCTTATTACACACTTGACCAGACCGATTGGAGATGTCACGACCGTGACCAGGATGTTGTGAGAATCCCGGAAGACGCAACCGAGATGATTGCAAGATCCTTGGACATGATCCTCGGACTCACCGGTTTCAAACTCCTTCCCATTGCTTTAGAATGATTTTAGTCTCGGGGACGAGACTTGTTTTTAGAGGTGGATAAATATAAAGACTGAATGTATTTTATATTATTATATTATTATATTTGAGTAAATAAATTATTAATTTATTCAATCGGTAGAAATGTGAGAAAACCCGTCCTCGAGCGTAAGTTGATTCTAAAAACATTCCGGCATCGTTTGGAGAATTTAGATTTTAACGGATTTAATTCCGCCTTCGAGCTTTGAGTTTTGATAAAATTAATTTAATTCCGTTATCTTGTAATTAGTAAATTAAATTTTAATTAAATTTGATTTAGTCGGGATTCGATCGGGCGAGCGGGTTTTGAGTCTTTTCCGCTAATTTTGAATTGGTATTGTGGTAAATCCTATTTTATTTTCCCTTTTTTTATTCTTTCTCTCTCTCTCTCTCCCTCCCTCTCTCGGTTCACTGGCTAACAAACTGGTCCCCTCTCCCTTTTATTTTGTCTCCTTCCTTAAGCAGCTCACACTCACACCTCCCTCCTGCCTCACATCTTCTTCACTCCACACCTTATCCTCTCATTCACCTTTATCCCTCCTCTCTTCCCTTTGGGTTGCCGTGAGCCCTAAGAGCTCAAGCTCTCTCCTTTCTTCCGTTGGAGCACCACCACACCGCCACCACCTCACCACCTGGTCGTCAGCCCCAGCCTCCATCCCTTTCTATTTACCGAGAGCTCGAAATCCCGAGCCATCCCCCTTCATTCTACCTTCTTCCATCCCGAGACACCAGGAGAGCACCCCCCCCCCTCGACGCCACGGAGCCACCAGCAGCACCAACTGCCACCGGAGGTCCCTAAAGGCCGAGCACAGCTCTCTCTCTCTCCCCTGTTTTCCGTCCGACCATGGAAAGGCTCCGTTTCCCTTCCCTTCAACTACAAGCTACGAAAAGCTTCACCTTTATAACTCCTATCTTCGACCCAGGCCAAGGATCCTTGAATCTGACACCGAAGAAGCCGGACTGAGCCTCGACGAGCCTCCGGTGCACTTTCGAAGACCTCGAGTCTCCTCCTCGGTGAGCCTCTTTTCTCCCTCTCCTTTGGTCCCTTTGTGTGTCTTTGCATCGATTCAGTCCGGGAAAATCTCGTGAGGGTGGGACGGGTGCGAGCCGCCGGCAGGCCGAGCTTCTCTTCTTCCTCCCCTCCGTTCTGGCGTCTGTGCTTTGCCCGATCAGAGGAAGGAGGCAACCTCCCTTCTCTTTCCTTATTGGGCTGGGCCGGGTCCCTCTTTTATTCGGGTTATATCATTTGTTAACCGGATCCTTCCTTCTTCCTTTTATTTTTTCTTCCGGGTTGGGCTTGATTTGGTGGGTCGGGTCATGACTTCCGGATTGGGCTTTCTCTTCTCCCCTTCTTTTCTTTCTTTCTTCCCCTTGGTGGATCCGGTTTTGGTTTTCGAGTTGGGCATGGGTCCGGGCCCCTTTTCTTCTTTTTTTCCTTTCCTTTGGGCTATTTGGTTAGGCTTGAATATGTGGGTTGGTGATTTTAATTTCGGTATTATGTATATATTTGTTAAATGTTATGTTTATATATATATATATATATATTTTATGTGTTATATTGATTATTATTTCAGATTTTGGAATATATATATATATATATATATATATATGCTGGAATATTAAAATATAATAGAGGGTTTTAAAAGTAAAATTAATTGATATTGGATTATAAATATATTTATGGATTGTTTTGAGATTATAGGGATAGTAAATGTAAAGTATTTGAATACTATTATTTTGGGTTTGGTTATGATTATAATATTCTGAAATTAATCGTTAAATATTGTTTAATTGTTTTAAAATAGTATTAATTGGATTATTTATTTATGATGCATTCAATGAGGATCTAAATATGTGAGTTGGGAATTTTAAAGTGAATTGTTGGTTTTGACTTATGAACAAGATTTGTGAACATAGGATTATTTTGATGATTAAATATTGGAATTATTTATATAATGTTTTTGAGATAAGAAGCATGCCGGAATGCTTTCTATAATGTGATTTTGGGAAATTGGTTTTAAGGCCTCAGTGGTTAATGTCGGGATTTGGATAAGCGATTTTAAAAAGAATTGTTTGATTTTCTAAGTTGAGTTCTTTGAGAAAATTGTTTTGGAAATGAGATAATAAGATGAGATGAACAAGAAATGATATATAAATTGTGATAGGATAAGATGGAATAATCTGAAATGAGATATGAGAAGAGGTATATGATAGTTGGGGCCGCCTCGTGTGAATTAGATAGACTTATGCATTTGTATGTTATTAGGTGATTGTGATATGTTGAACATTGCTTGCTATTGGTGATTCATTGCTTGGACTCTGCTTCTGCCTTGTTCTCTGCTGTTCGGCTTATTCAGGTAAGTTCCTTTATGGGCTTACTCCGATTCGAAAGAGATTACCTGCTTGTGAATATATGACATACTAGGTGTTGCATAAACATTAAAGCATGCCATGTAGTATCATGCTAGGATTGCACTTGTGATTGAACATTCTATTTCTTTATGCATATGTAAACAGAACGGCCGTTATCTGTGATAGTCCTAGAGTCTTTGCTAGGGTCATAGGGTAGCCCAGCCCCATCGGGTGCCCTGCGTCTATCGAGTCGATATGAGCATGATATGATAGCCCAGCACCATGGGGCAAGAGATGAGATGATACTATATGATATGACTAGCCCAGCACCATCGGGCATGAGCATGATATATGATATGATGATGATATATGAAAAGATGATGAGATATGATATGATGATGAGATATGATATGATATGATGATACCGTGGTGAGTGCACCACCACGAGGAATTTGCTATGCTATAGCCTGAACTGGCCAGTCTCTGCACTAACGGGAAGGGGTGCAGAGGTAGGAGAGGGATATGCCACTTGGCATTGTCTTGGGCCCTTTACAGTTCTTTTCCACACATTGTAAATTAGGATCATGTTAGTGTGATTTAATTTCCGCATTCGCATCATCTCTATATTAGCGTATGTGTATATTTGCTTGCGGGACAGGGTGTGTTGGGGCCTCGGTCTGATCCCGCTCGCACCAATTGTTTTTACGTATGATTGCTCCCTGTCTCTATGGCGTGGGAAAATCCCCCGGGCGATTGCAAAGAATCTGTCTAACCCCGCTAATTTGGCTATACTACCTTATAATTTATACTATGGTTTTGACCCGGCTCTGCCGTGGCATTTGTATCTAACCCTTATTTCCGCCTTACTTTTATTTAAATTGAATTTTAGTAACTTCGTTTGATTGGGGTCCGAAATCCCCGCTTCGAAACGTAACTCGGGTATTTATATCCGGGCCGTTACAATCCATATCCACGTCGGGGTTGGATTCAACACCCTCATCGGGGGTCGGATGCCCAGTTGGTGTCGCAATCATATCATAGCTCAAGCCAATACCCACGCCGGGGTTGGAGTCCACGCCTACATCGGGGGTCGGACGACTCGGTCACCGCCACGACCATATCATCTCGTAACAGTGTATAATCGTGCTAATTGACTCAACTGGGAACCGAAACGATATGAAAAAGGAATGCCCCCAATGACCCTAGCAGCGACTCTAAGGACTCACATATAACCACTGTTCTCTTTCCAAACGTATAAAGAAGACGAATACTCGTTCATAAGTGCAGATCCTAAGCATAGTACTATATGGCATGCCCTTATGCATATGCAACACCTACACACTATATGACACATCAGGCATGAGGGATGGTCATCATGTAAGCTCTCGTAGGAAACTTACTTGGAGGTGTAGAACAACAAAGTAAGGTAGCAAGATAAGGCATTATTCAACATGTCAAAGATCACCTAAAAGTCTATATCGAAAACACAAAAGCATAGATAATCCCACATAAGTTCACATAATCAATGGGTTCAACATCGCATCTTATCCATATCATCATCATCATCATCTCACTTCATCTCAGCTCTCATCGCCTCATCTAAGATATCTCATCATCTCGTCATATCTCATCTTCTATATCATTTTCCATGTATCATCACATAATATCTGATATAACATCTCATCATGCTCCTTAATCATTTTCATAATCAACTCAAGATTCCAAACATCACCCATGCTTGCAACTCGTATTCATATAATAAAACCTCATTTAGTAATCATGTATCATCATCTCATATATAAGTCATATTCATACTCTAAGGCACCATATAACATATCCATAATCATGCTTCTTAATATAACATCATGCTTTCATATATATCAACACATCGTAATATCATTTTTAAGGATATATATATCAACATCTTATCTTACAAATCACACTCAACAATTTTATCAATACCATAACACATCACAATTCATATCATAGCAATATCAGTATATCATAATTTATACTCACACAAGTTATCCAATTAGGCAAGGTAAGTTAGTTTCCCAAGATTTCCCAAAATCCATTTAAAATCTCAAGTTAGATCAATCTTTATTCAAAACATTTTTCCAAATCACACTTGACCCCAAAAATCCATTTACAAAATATTACTCTTTAAATCAACTTATTTTATTACTATTTTAAAACAATTTCGACAAGGTTAGAATATTTTCGGAAATCCACTTTTTAAGTAATTAAATCAATTTCCGACCGTTGAAAACATTTTCCCATTTTCTTTTTCAATCCAAGTCCAATTAAGATATTTTTTTTAAATCTCAACAATAACAACATAATATAATATTTTATATTCCAACAATTTTAAAAGTCATAATTTCATATAATATATACACAAATTCATTTAACAATATTTTATTTGATAACATATATATATAAGTAAGTTTTCAACTTAACATATATATATATATATATATATATTACCATAAAAATTAAGCCCAAACCTGAATCCAAGCCGGCTTAGATCCGAGCCCAAACCCTATTCTCCAAACCAAAGGTTAAAACATTGAGTTGACCTCAAACCGAAACAAAATAATTAGGAAAAGGAAAGAAGAGAACCGACCGAACTGGCCTTCTTCCCCATCTCTCTGTGTGTGAAATGGAAGAAAGGAAGGAGAGGAGGGGAGGCTTCCCGCCGGTGGTTTCACACCCAACAACCCCCACAGGTTCATTCCCGACCTCAAACAACACAAAGGAATGAAACGAGAGCAAGAAGGAAAGAGGAACTGAGGTCTCACCGAGAAGGAGGTTCGAGGTTGTCGGAGATGCGCCGAAAGTGATTCGCGCTTCGTTGGAGGTGGATTCGAGCAAGTTCGACATAGGACGGAAGGAAGAGGGATAAAGGCGAGGCTTTACATCGTTCTAATGTGAAAGGAGGGGGGATGGAGGCTTACCGAGCTCTAAAACGTAAACATAGGTGGAGGTCGGGAGGCGCTGCTACTGGCTCCGACCCTCGTGGTGTGCTGCTGCTGCTCGGAGGTGTCGGGGAAGGAGATGGAGATGTTGTTGTTGCTGGGTGTTGAAAAAGGAGGAGGAAGGAGTTGTGATTTCTCTGGGCCTGGCCTTGCTCACGAAACAGGGGAGGGTGCGTGCTTGCGGCTCCGAATGGAAGAGAAGGTGAACGATGATGACGACAGCGGCTCACCGGGGTGGTGGGGGTGAGGTGTGGTGGCTGTGCAAAGGATGGAGTGGTGGTATCTGTGAGAAAGCAGAGACGGGGTGATCAAAATCGGGGACGAAAAAGTTGGGCTTTACATTGCATTGGAAAAAAAGGGGGAGGTGTTTGGTTGGGTTTTATGAAGAACAAAATTGGGGAAATGGGGCATTGGGTCTACTGTAGGGAAAAGAGGAAAGGGAAGGGGTAAATGATGGGATTTTATGGATTGCTTGAAATCTGAGTGAAAGAAGGGGAGTTGGGTTCCTGCGATTTTTTGGCATGAGAGTTGTTCTACTACAATGAGAAAAGGACAATAAGGAGGAGGGTATAAGCTGTTGGGAGGAAGAAGACAAGTGAACAACAGAAGGGGAGAGACGGGGGGGGGGGGGGGGGGGGTGTGGAAATCGAGTGGTCCCAAAATCTCAAATTTCAAGAACCCAGAAATTGAGTCCCGAAACCCGCTCACTCGATCTTATTCTAACTCGATTCAAATTTCAAAACATAAATAATAAATCTCATTGGTCGATGAAATAATAATGGATTCCGACAAATATTTTCAGTATGCTCAGTATAGGAAAGCAGAATAATTCCATCTTTAAATCAAATTAAAATTTATGCCGGAATTTGCTTCGGAGGAATTAAAATAAAATTTAATTGTTCGAGGACGGAATTTCAAAATTTTTTGAAGCTTAGAATTAAAATCAATTAGAATCAATAATTAAACAAAATAAAAAAAAATTCGGTCTTTACAATATTTATCGATGGTACTCAAATTACTAGCTATATAATGTATCTTTTTATAATAAGACTAAATTTTATTTAGGGATTAATTTACAGTGGTCAAGTCTTTATAGATGGTAGATGTAATTTATAAGCCCAAAGGCTCGATTGTAATTAGGTTATAATGTACATATATATATAGTGTATGGATCATTTGTACACAACCCTTAAAGTGTACCTTGTTTACAAATATTATTCGGTGAAATGTGAAACATTATTTGGTGAAATTTGAAGCATTATTCGGTGAAATGTGAAACATTCTACCGAATACTGTTATGTTTTCTTTTTCCGTTCAGTTCAGATGAAAACGTTCCAATTCCACTGAATAATTTGTAATATAATAGTACTCGGTTGAATATTTCACATTTCACCGAATAATGCTTCAAATTTCACCGAATAATGTTTCACATTTCACCGAATAATATTTGTGAACAAGGTACACTTTAAAGGATGTGTACACCCGAACCACACCCTATATATATAGGGTTGCGCTCCGGTGAAAACCAAAATTGCAGTAAAAACCTGTGAGGACCGGCTTTTTAGCCCCGTTCACTAGCTTTATAGCCCGGTTATAAATAGAAGCGATCTATAAGGTCACATATTTTAGCCCGGTTCTGAATAAAACCGATCTATAAAGTCACTAATGTAATTTTAAAACATGAGTTTTCAGCACGGTTTTTAGGTTTAACCGATATATAAAGTCATGTGTTATTTTAAAACTGGAGTTTTTAGCACGGTTTTTAGGTTGAACTGAGTTGTAAAGTCACTATGTAATTGAGGTTTTTAGCACGGGTTTCAAATAAACCAAGCTATAAAGTAGTCCTCACGGTTTTTACCGCAATTTGAGGTTTTCACCGGAGTCAATCCCTATATATATATATTCTAATAATAGTGATGGCAACCCTAACGACAATTATTCACTCTGACATGGAATCCGGCTTTTTCTAGGGTTTTTGAAAATAGCCCCTAGTCTACCATCGATCCTCACCTTCTCTCTCTCTCTTTCTCTCTCTCTTTTTCTCTGTCGTCGTCCACCCCTCCCTCTCTATCTCTGGTTGCCCCTCGCCCCTCCCATTCTATCGCCAAACACCCCTTCCCGTTGGTCACCCTCCCTCCTTCTCTATTCACCACTCTCCTCTTATTTCTACCAGTCTCCATTCTCCTCTCTCTCATCTCCTATTGATCTTTAACCCCAATACACCTGTCGATCACCCTTGCCTACCCTTCATCTCCTTATACCAGCCCTCTCTCAACCGCTCTCTGTCAAACCCTAATTCGGCGGATCTGACACTGTGTCATATCCCCATTGACATTGTGTTCTGTCACCAATGACACTTTGTCCTATCATCCTCCTTGTGACGATACTCTACCACGCACCAGCAAATGACATCTATGGCTTTCTACCATCTACAACAGCCTCCCGTCGGTGTTATTGCCCCTCAGAGTCATTCACAAAGGGGGTAATCCCACGTTGGAGTTCATCCTCAGGGCTACTCGCCCTATGTCCTTCCGCCTCCCCAGTACGCCTCTTTAATGAGGCCACACCCGAGCCAACAAGGGCTCCTCGGGCCCTCTTTGCACCATCTAGATCAGGCCTTAACAACGGGATCATCGCCATCATCCTTACACAAGCAGCCAGCCATCCTGACACCTATGGGTGTGTCACGTGCCGATCCAACCTGGTGCATGGATATACAGTGAACCCACTGTGCAAATGTCATATAACTCAGGTATATTGTCTTACCTTGCTTCTCAGAGCCTTTCTCCATCCATCATTGTCTAAAATGATGCAAGTATTCCTACTTTGGGTCTATGAAAAAACACATTACCCACCAATGCTTCCCCGCTGAACCTTGACAACATCCTCGTTTCCCCCAAACTCATAAAGAACCTGGTTTCCATATGTCACCTCACCACTAATAGTAATGTCTCTATTGAGTTTAATCACTTTGGTTTTGGGGTGAAATATTTCACAACATAGAAATCGATTATGAGATGTAATAGCACTAGAGATCTCTATCATGTCATAAAAAACATCCATCTTGTCACCTCTCATGTAGCAGCAAATCTGTCCTTAGTTGCTGATTCGACATCTCTTTAGCATACCCGTCTTGGTCACACAGGTTCTCCTGCTTTTCATTTTCTCCAGTCTAGAGCTATTCAGTGTATTAAAGGGTCAAAACCAACCAGTTGTCCTTGTTGCCAACTTGGAAAACATTCTCGGTTGCCGTTTAGTAGTTCTATTACTCCTGTTTTTGCCCCTTTTGACATTCTTCATGGTGATCTATGGACCTCTCCTATTGTTAGTCATAATGGGTTTCGTTATGTGATGTGCGCGCAAATTACCATATTTTTCATATACTTTTATGTCGATTTCATTTATAATTTCATGCATATTGGTTGGAAAAGCATAAGATTAGTGTAGTTTATGTTTATTTACCAATTATGGAGGTCTACACGAGTTCTTGTGTTATTTCGCGGAAATCGAGGCAAAATTGGAGCGTTTTGGAAAAGAGAAGAAAAGCTTGTAAATTACTCGAAGTCTACTGTGGAGTCAAAATCGACCAAGTGACTCGACATCGAGTGAAACTGAACACCAGAAATCGAGCCAGAGGAAGAACAATGCAACTCGACACAGACTGGTTGATATCGATTGAAAGTGGTCGATATCGAGTGCCCAAAATCGAGTAAAAGATAGATTTCGAGTGCAAATCCGAGGTCGGGTAGAGCTGGCTCGAGATAGAAGAAGTGGTCGATATCGATTGAATATAGTCGATATCGAGTGACGCTGCACAGATCCCACAGTTTTTGATAAAATCTTATCCGAAGGAGTTTACATCTACATCAAGTCGAGATCTTTTATCCTTTCCTATCAGACTTGATTATCCTTTAGGGTGAATTCATATTTACCTAAAGTGATTTTAATTATTTATTTTATTTAGTTTTATCTTAGAAATAAAGATAGATTTTCTTATCCTTGGATAGCGAGGTTTGAAGTCTATAATTAGAAGTCATTAGGGTTGAGTTTTAGAATCATCCATCATTCAATCAGCCAAGAACAGTTTCAATTTAGTAGTTAGAGAGAGATAGAGGCCGAGTAGAGGAGAGGAGAGGAGAGCGAGAGTGGATTTTGCTTTGTTCGGTTGTACTCTTTCGTTTGCAATTTCAATTCAAGTTTATTTTTCCATGATGATGATGATGTCAATGATGATGAAACGCGAGTAGTTCCCTTACTTCTAGGGTCAGGGTGAGCCCGACAATAGCCATGTAAGTTTATGCATCAAAGGTATGATTTTTATGCGATTCCGTCTTCTATCCTATATGCATGATTCTTCTACAAAAGTAGTAGGCGGTCCTTATTTGCATTATTGAAGCGAAAGCCAATGTTTTTGTGAATTTGGATTAATTATGAAATTGGATAGTAACTCTTAGGGTTTATGCGAGAGCCTCTAAATCACCTAATTGTTAGTAACGAAAGTTATTTGACGAAAAGACATTATCTTTCATGAATTTGGCATAGTCTTATATGGTTATCGTTGTGGCATAAATCCCCAATCTTGGAGGTTTTTTTAGTTTATTGAATCTTATAAAAATCACAGTTTTTTATCTGTTCATCTTTCCCTAATCATTCTCATATTCTTTGGACTCTTTTCCGACAAATTTAGTTACATTTATAGTTTCTGTTGAAGACTCGAAATCGAATGCAGAGATTGATATCGAGTGGCTAACCCGATATCGAGTGATCTACTCGACGTCGACTGTCTGTTTTCTCTTTTGCAGGAATTTGCTGGAAATCGACTGGAATTGTAGTCGATATCGACTGATCTACTCGATATCAAGTGATCTTATGGAGTCGAAATCGAACGTGATTGCAGGCTTAGGAACCGCTGGCATACCTCCTCGTGGATTCGATCCTGAATACCCTACTGCTACATAGGGAGGGACTCTTGTAATTTATTTGCTTGGACAGGGAGTTGGTTTAGTTTATATTTTATTTGATATTTATTTCAAACTCGATTCCCTCCCCTAACACTATGTGCTTGTGTTAATTGATGCTTTCTTTGATTACCTTTGGATTTTCCCACTTAAGTGCAGATCAGAAGTTCTCACTCACTTCATCACCTTCCATAGCTTAGTTTGCACCCAGTTCAAACTCTCTATAAAATATTTTCAATGTGACATGGGTGTTGAGTGACGAGGTAGGAATCGGTCGTTGATCCCTGTCAAAAATAATATTTATAATCCAAACTAGCAAACAATTAGTATAGTAAGCAAGTATGGAGACGAACCCACAAAGAGATCCTGTTTTGATGTATTTTATTACTAACTAAAACAAATAAATAACAAGATAGAAGAATATAAAATAATTAAAATGAATAAAGAACGGAATGATTAGAAATTTTTTACCAATGGGATGAAAGCTCTTCACCTACAATTCTCAACAATGGTTAGTGTACAAGATCCTTGGCCTGATTTTCTTGGTGTTTAAATGAAATGAATGCAATTTGTATTTAGTTATTTCAACTTTGGTTTGAATGGATTAACATTCCTCACAGACATATCAATCCCTTAGACTCTATGCAATCCACCTCACATTTGGATTTAACATAAAAATAGCACAAATTCCCAAAGTACTTGGAAGTATGGCAGTAACAAACCTCCTAAGCAACCAGTATGATGTTAAAGGTTGTCACTCCCTTAAACCTATTAATCCACTTAGAAACCGATATTTAACAAAGTTTCATTACCCTACACAACCAAAAGATGCTCTCTCGGGATCCAATACTTTTGTTTTCTACTACGATTTAACTATTCTCACGAATAAAAAAACCTAGCATGAATGTAAATTCTGTCGAAGTTATCAATCAAGAGAGAATATATGCAATCAACCAATATGAGCACAAAGGTAATGAAATAACTTATGGGATAACAATAGAAATCAAAACCTCACAATTCAACCAACCATGTTGACAATGCATAATTTGTGTAGGTGTTATAGATCATTCTTAAGTCATTTATGTTGCATCTAGTTAGGTTTTTATCATAAAGTATGATCATTGCCTTGAAAGTTGTAAATTTGGAAATCCATGCCTTTTTTGCCTATTTATGCAGATTCCTAAGGATTAAGCTAAAGGAGATAAAAGAAAGCTAAGATACGAAGATTAAAGAGCATAAGGAATGATCAAGGAAGAAGATGGAAGAAGAAACGAGTAAGATAAGACAAGCAGAAGAGGAAAAAGAATCACTATAGAGATTGGTGCCCACCGCTCCTAATCGGTGCCCGCCGACTTCAGCATAGAGACAAGGCATTCGCAGAGCTACAGTGGATCTGCGCCCGCCGATGAAGATTTTGAAAGATTTTCTCCCGTGGAACAATTTTTACCCCTCCTATGCCGATAAATACCGCTCCTCCTCAACCCCATTCAACACACAACTCACACAGCACAATTCACATCCATTTCTCTCTTTTCTCTTTTCCGCTATTTAGGTAATCCATGCTCGGCTAAGCCTTGTCTATAGTTTTGCTTATATTTTATGCATTGGTTAGAGTAGGCGTGGCCACGAGTCTGACCCGGCGGGTCGACGGGTTCGACCCACCGGGTCAAGGGTCGGGGAGGGGTGACCCGAACCCTAACCCGGGAATTCCACGGGTTGGCGGGTTCGGGTCACCCGGCGGGTCAGCGGGTCGAAGTGTCGACCAGGCGGGTCGGACCCGGCGGGTACCCGGCGGGTTGACCCGACGAATATGGCCCGGGTTGGACAGGTATTGGACACATATCGGCATATATGTTTGAAAAATATCCTTTCGTGTTTGCCATTTAGGTATAAATTACAATATTACAACTTATAATTCTCAAGACTACAACTTCAACTATAAGTATACAAGACTACAATTCGTAACAATTCTACAATTTGTGTATGAATGAGTGTGGGGAAAAAAAAAGGGAAGAAGGGCTTGAATCGGTACACCGTTGGAAAGAAGGGAAGAAGGGCTCCAACGGTCGACCCGCCGGGTCGACCGTTGGAAAGTAGCCGTTGCCCTTTGTTTTTTTTTTGGGTGTTGTTTGGCTTCTTCTAATCCCTCTTAACTTGTAATTAAAGTTATATGTGAAGTTTTTAATTTATTTTATTGAGTTTTTAATTTTTTTGACATTTTAAATTTGATATCTAATGTTTAGGTAATTTTTACTAAGTTGTTAGGTAATTACTAAACAAATTATCTTATACAACACCAATTATAGAATCATTCAAACACAAGTTTATTGTAAACCGACATACGATTACAAGTTCACAAATCACAACTCACATTCACTGATTCACATCACATAAAAAGTTAAAAACTTAAAACATAAACTTATTACATAACTAAATAACTACACTACTCACTAAATCACTAATTAGGATTAGGACTTAGGAGTTAGGACTTAGGACTTAGGAATACTAGACTAGTTACCACCACTCGAGCCCGATGCGCCATCTTTCTTGATCTTTTCGGGGTGCTTCTTCGTGATATGAAGCTTCAAATTTCCATATCCAAGGTTATTTGTCACCTTGTACTTGTGACCGCAATGACGACAAACGGCTTCGAACTTTCCACCGGCTTGCTCCACCTTCTCGTAATGATCACGGAACAACTCCGCCCGAAGGTTATCACCGGATCTAGTTGCGTCGGACATGATTACGAGCTTATGAAATAAAATGGATAGGTGATTGATGGATTGGATGGGAATATGTGTGATTTGTGACATGAAGGAGTCGTCTATTTATAGCCCCGAGCCTAATCTCCCACCAACTAGCCGTTACAACGGCTACATTTAAAAAAAAAAATCAGCCTCCGGTGGGCCCCACCCATCAACGGCTACTTTTTTCAAATATGTCGACCCGGCGGGTCGACCCGCCGGGTCACTGGGTTACTAAACCCCGACCCTAACCCGCTACCCGTCCCCACCCGCCTACCCGTCAACCCGGACACGCCGGCTCATTGACCCGCCGGGTCAATGACCCGTACGACCCGCCGGGTCACGGGTTGACCCGTGACCCGTGGCCACGCCTAGGTTAGAGACATGTGAGGGTTGTTTAAATACTTTTTTATAGTTATGGTTTATGCATATTTGGATATTTATTACTCTTGTTCTTTATATGTTAAGTTGTTTCACTAGTACAAACAGAGTCATCAATGACGTTTGAAAAACGCCATAAAAATCATTTTATGGCGTTTTTGAACGCCATCCTCGAACGCCGTCGAAACCGACGCTGTGCTTTCTGCAATAATTTCACGGCGTTTGTAAAACGCCATTAAAATATTTTCCATGGCGTTTAATAAACGCCATGGAAAAGGACTAGGATCACAACAAGACTTTTTATGGCGTTTAAAAAACGCCATAAAAAACTATCTATGGCCTTTTAAAAACGTCATAGAAAACACTTTTCATGGCATTTTTCAAACGCCATAGATATGGGCATTCATGGTGTTTTTTAAACGCCATGAAACATCTTTCTATCAATTAAAAACAATTATGACGTTTCATAAACGCTATAAAAACCATAATTAGTGGCATTTATAAAACACCATAAATGAGAAGCCACAAAATGTTGTTTTCTATGAAACTTTCAAAACGCCATAGAATTAATGATTCTTTTTTTAAAAATTTACATGCCAATACATGCTAGCAGATGCCTGACTTTCACATTTTTCAAACATATGTAGGTCACATTCAGCACAAAGGCGAATCTACTAAATATTATGCACATCTAATGAAATGCTCTTACAAAATTGGCCTAACAATACAATTTTGACCATTACATATAGGTGTTTTTGACCATTACATAGATCCAGATCAGATGCACAATTTTGACCATTCTAGCTACAAAATGGATCTTTTAGAGTAAGTTTATAATCTTCATTTTCAAAAGCTCGGACAAAGAGGAGGCTTAGCGGCTTCGACTGACTTCATGTTCCTGTTTAGAGGGCAAGGAGGAAAGTATAAGCCATGTTAAGCTATAACAAGAATAAGCAATGTTGTTTTACAATTAGCCTAAGGTAATAAACGGTAAATCAAACTTCTCTAACTCCAAGAAACCTAGGATTTTATTATTTAAAATCAACTAAGCTTGACGGGAAAAAATCATGCAACTACAACCATAAACCTAGAGATGATATAAAGATACAAGCTCAGCGTGTGATCTTACACTCAAGAAACAGATCGCACTCAGATCTGTAATCTGTAAGTCATTACTTGTAGTGGAAAACGAGCAAGGAAGAAAACAGAGGGAGAAATAGATTCCGTTGGAGAAGTTTCTCCTATAAAGTAGTGTTTATTCCCTTATGCTTATGTACACGGGAAATTCCGCTATTTATAGCTGAGTTAGTTACAATGAACGACATCATCACTTATTCCTATTTACACACAAGCTGACTATTTCTAACTAGTAGCTACTTTCCTTGACAACTTCTGCTTTGTGCACTCTCATATACTCTACACATGAATATTTATAAAACTCCAAGAAACTAATCAAGGGAAAAGTTCAGAAACCCGCTAGCATGAACCAGAATCTTAAGGCACCGACAAGTATCGCGATAAATTTAAAAGACAACTTGTCAAGGAAAAAAATTACTTAGATCTGATTTAAACTTTTACGTAGAGCCAATTTTAACTATAATTCCATGAACCTAAACCCCTAGTCATGAACATGAAAATTATAATATTTAGTCATTGGATCCTTTTTTTGAGAGAAAAATTCAGCAAACAAAGAAAATTAAGTCATTACTATGAAGCCTAGTATCATCGGTGACTAAATTCAGCAAACAAAGAAATGATCTCAAACTAGATCCAAACTAATCCACGTAATCATATCAAGAGTAAAAGTAGCAATTTCACGACTAGGAGTCGTAATAAGGAAATATACAAATATAGTAGACAAAAAAGCAGTGGTTACTCGATCCAGGACAATGTATTTGATTGGCCAAGCTATTGTGCTACCGATTGAATCCGCAAGGTTTGTAAACTCAGGCTCATAACGATAAAATTCAGCACTTTCCACCAACACTTCTTCAATTGAAACCCTATAACAATCTGGTCCAAGTATGTACCCATGCACAACTGCTTTTGGATCTATGGCTGAAATAGATCCTTTTGCAACTTCTTCTCCATTCCCATTCCAATTGATCAACTTGCACTTGTCATTGATTGAAGGCTGATGTGTGCTTCCCTGTCGTGACTACAAAGTATGTTACATTAAACAGAGTTATCCAAATCCAAACTTATAGAATTATTCATATAAAAAATAATATGCACCTGTGGAGTTGTAGTAAGCGGTGGACTTGCACTTTCAAACCCATACTAACCTCCCAAAATGGCAAGTAAAAAAAAATTGACTTCTTTTTCAACTGTTTCACAGGATCTCCTTTCTTGTATTGTGGCTTCTTTTTTTTCTTCCCAAAATTATTTTTCAAGCCATGCAAGGCACGCACAACAGTCAATCCATTAAAATTCTTTGGTCGCCTTCTTTTTTCTTTTGTTCCATCAAACCACTTATGCTTAGAGTGAAAAGGATGGGTTTGAAGAAGAAATGTTCTATGACAAGTATAAACCTCCTTGTTGGCCAGAGGTAACCATTTTGATTTTGTTTCAGGACCACAAACTGGACATGCAAACTCCCCTTTTATACTTAATCCAAGTAGATTACCATATGCTGGAAAGTCATTTATCGTCCACAAAAGCACAGCTTTGAGGCCGAACCTTTCCCTCCTAAATGCATCGTAAATGTATACCCCAATAGCCGGCCGAAAAGACAAATAGGTATATTAAATGACCCCCCTAAGACATATTGGTATATTATAAGACTCAAGAGACAAATAGGTATATTAAAAGTGTTCATATGGACAAATTGGTATATTAAAAGAATCTAGTGGACAAATAACCTTTTTTTTACATCATTAGACTTCCTTTTCATTTTATTTTAATAATAAAATCATTTTAATATATTTTTATAATGATTAATTGGTTACATACTCATATAAACTTATTCATTTGATTGTATAATCATAAAAAAAATTAAATTTTGCATATATTTCTATCAAATTATAAAATTATTGGATTTTTATCATTATTTGTCACTAATAATATTTATTATATAAATTTAATAAATAAATATTTTATTACAATGGTTGTTTATATAAATTGCACAAATTAAATTGTCCTGCAAAATATGAGCTAATATTTGTTTAGAAACCACAAAAAAATGTTTAATAAAATAAATATGAAATAGGAGAATTTTTATAAAACCTTGCAGAATAAAATAAGTTAAAATTATATTTCATATGCTATTATTATTATTATTATTATTATTATTATTATTATTATTATTATTATTATTATTATTATTATTATTATTTATTTTCTAAAAATAAGCAATAAGTGTTTTAACTTGCAATTCGTAAACCAACTATTAAATAAGCGTTTTTTTTGTAATTTATACAAAAAAACCAATAATTTTTTATGTAATAAGATTTTATACAACATTATTAGTTACAAACATATGGCAAAAAAATAGTTTTATAATTTTATAGAAATATATCCAAATTTTTATTTTTTTATGATATAGAGTTAAATAAAGAATTAATTATTTAAAAATATATGAAAATTTTTTATTAAGAAAAATCAAATGACATGAAGCCAAATGAGGCAAAAGGGCTATTTGTCCCTTAGAGTTTTTTAATATACCAATTTGTCCATATGAACACTTTTAATATACCTATTTGTCTCTTGAGTCTTTTAATATACCAATATGTCTTAGGGGGGTCATTTAATATACCTATTTGTCTTTTCGGCCCCCCAATAGCCCATAACTCCATAAAATCATCTATAAGTGACTGCAAATAAATATCTATTTCATTTCCTGGTTGTTTTTTCCCGGGAATAAGCAGACTTCGGATCAAATTTTTTGCAGACATGCAAACATTTGGAGGCATATTATAGATGACTAAAACCATGTAACGACCCGGAAAATAAGGATCTTCTTTCCCCTATTTGGCCTCCCTTGGGCCTAGGAAAGAAAATCTAATTATCCGAGTTACGTTCAAGAAGGCAAGGTTACCTTCCAACTAGATCTTAGAACCCGAGTATGAGTCACAAGTTTTCGCAATAAAAAGAAGCAAGGTTTAAATCAAAATACAATCCAAAAGAGTGCCACGACTAAGTCGGGTCAAAACGACGTAAATGAGTTTAAAAGAGAGAAATTTTAGTGATCTCTCAAGCCCTCGATCTAACGCCAAAAGTCCGAACCCGCCAAGCATCCATATAAGCAAAGATAGCGGCTAACGGTTACCTGAATCTAAAAAAAAAGAAGGGGATCTGGGTCAATCATCATGTCACTCCTGCGCGTGTGTAAACACTCTGAGAGGCATATAATAAGCATCCTATTCCTAAGATGAAATGCGTAATGCAAAACGGGAATTAAACAGATAAGCATGAGGATAAGTAAATGCAGAAATAAATAAAGAAGCGCGCCAATTACAAGAAATGCCAAATAGAATGTCCCTCTAGGCTCCTAAGAAATCCTATAGCAACTCACCATCAAAGGAGCTACCTCACCCTACGGTGCAGGCCAACCCCACGCAATGAGCCTACTAACTATGAAAGGCAGGCAAGCAATGACACTTATATAAGGCCTAAGGCTCTAAGAGTGCTAATGAACTTACTAGAAAGCCTACCGCATCATCGAGTGCAAGCAACTTTCCATACCAAAAGCCTACCGCATCATCGAGTGCAAGCAACTTTCTATATAAGCGCCAACTAGGATGACAAGAATAAAGAAAAAGGTATCAACCAATAAACACCTATAACGACCGTTTTCTAGCAAAGACATATAGCAAGACATATGGTTTCCGTTTCAGATCCTAAGCATGATTCTAAGTCGTATGGTGCATGAACACTAGCCTACTATATAACACCCAGTGCATAAAGTGCCCATCATGAGTAAGTTCAAGGAACTTACCTGGAGAAGCGCAGAATCCAAGCAATACAGTAATCAAGCAAATTCGGACAGATCAGAGATCACCTAGAAAATAAGTGACATAATAATTAAGTCTAAGTCTAACTTACACAAAGCATATTAAATAGCACACATAAGATTCACATAAAACATATATAAGTTAATCATCCCATCATCATCATCAACATTAATGTCTCAATTCAATTTCTCATCTCCTCTCCACAACTTGAGCATATTCTCATCACCACACCTTATTCATACCATCATAATCATCATCATCATTCATCTTAACTCAAACATCTCATTTCATCTCATCTCATTTCATCTTATCTCATCATGTCCCAAATCCTTTCATAAAAAATCATCATCTAATTAAATTCCGAAACTTAAGAAATATCTTAAACAACCCATATCGTTAAAATAATTCCGGCATATCGGTTTTAAAACAATAATCCATTTAAGAAACATTTCTCAAATACAAGTCAAAGATCACTATCGAAAATATTAACTATGATTTCAACCTACTTTAAAACATTTTGGGAAACCTTAAACCTTCTTTAAACAATTTCTCAAACAATATTTAACTAGTTAAAACACCAAATCATCCCATTTTAAGAAACCACACAATTAAAATAACATTAATAAACCACTTTAACTTTTCTAAAAACATATGTTAAAAACATCATATCATAACATATAATATGCCAATAATTCTACTTTTAAACAACTTATAATATATAAATAATTTACAGAATATATCAGTTTTATTAATAAACCAGGATAATGATACTAATAATAATCTAATAAAAATTATAAACATGTAAAATAATTTTAGTAAACATTTAACATAATCATATAACTAACACTTTCAAATAGAATCTTAATAATTTAATTATAATAAATATCAACTCAAAATTAACATTATTATAAAAATAACATGTAATAAACATTTCTAACATTTAATCACCAAGTAGAGAAATAACTTTTAAACAATTGCTTAGCAATAAATCATTGGGGGATTTGCTAAACTAACCCACTTTAGGAGTAATGTTTGCATGGCTAGCACCATGCCAAAAAAAATTGCTACCTAGCACACCTCCCCAAAACCGGCTGGACAATTTGTAGGTTAATGGGGGGAGATTGTACTGTCTTCAGAAGAAATAAAACGGAGAGAGAGAGAGAGGGAGGTCTGGAGGAGTGTCAAAAAAATAAAAAGTAAAGTGTATGTCACGTCATATCAAGTACAAGAAAAAAGTAAGGGAAATGAGAATAAGTAAGGAGAGAGAAAAGTACTTTTGAGAGATAGTGTGTGCTGAAAGGGAGAGAGACTGAAAAGTCAAATGGATAATTAATGAGGGGAGAGAGAGAAAGTAAGAGAGATAAATGGGGACAATGAAAGGTAATGACAACTCAGACTTATACTCTTGTCATCCAGTAGGATATACATGACGCTTATTCGATTGTACATGACAACCCAGTAGGATATACATTACGTTGGTATCTACTCCATAATCCACATGTTCAAATTGAATTCAACCAACGCACATTAATGGTGATAAGATTTAAGAAACGGGGAGCAAGTAAAAAACAACGCACATAGATGAGAAATATTTTATATGGAAATTAGGTCAATCTCACACGAATTAATTTCCCACATGCCACTTGTAGACTTTTACATACCATTAGGTGTCATGTAAAATATATTATGTGTCTTCTAAAATACATTATGTGTCATGTAAAATACATATGAAGTTGGTGACAATTCAACACAATACGAGCTCCTCCTTTCTCTCCTACTTTCCATCTCTCCTCCTTATCCTCTCACCTTTTTCCTGGTGTCACTGACAACCTTTAATCTATAATTCTATTTTTTACTTTTCTCTCTCTCCTAATTAATTCTCTCTTTCCTCCCTTCTCTCTCCTAATTAATTCGCTCTCTCTCATCTTTTCCCTCTCCTTTTTTCCCTCTCTCCCCTAATTAAATCTCTTTTTCACTTGAATTTTTCACATTTTCCCTCTCTCTCCTCCTCTCGCATGTACTTAATTTCTTTTTTTTTTTTTGCAATTTTTTTACTCCCCTCTCTCTGATTTTTTTTACACGGTACATTGTAACCCATTCGGGGTCGGGGATGAGGATGACATTGATTTACTTGGTTTGAAGTTTTTCAACTGTTCATTCATCCTTCACCTCTCAATCTTCTTCTCAAATAGAAAATAAAAATTGGTAAAGGGTGATCTTTCTTTTGCCTTTCACATATATTAAGTTTTTTCCTTATAACAATGACTTTTTTTCTGGCGCCAATTTGAGGTTTCAAACCACGACATATGGACGGTCGACGTGGATATCGGGATCGTAGACGTCCAAAGTAGTTTGTTTGAACCTTCTACCTTCACTCCACTTTTAGTAACTGATGTCAACCTGCCATCATTACTTTTATTTCTGGACACTAGTGTTTTGTTACTTGTCAGTAGTTTGTTTTAACCTTCTACTTGATATTGTGTTGTATTGTCACTTGTGTTAATGTATTATTACACGGTACTAGACAAAAAAGTTAAATTTACATGATTTTCATTCAATGACTACAAACAACATCGTTTTCGAAAACTCAAAATCTTCTTTCTCTCTTCTAACTTGATCAAAATCTCCGAGTTATTATTGTTTCAATTTTAGTGTCTCCCCTAGCAATACTCTTTTAACCCTCCATTTGCAATCTACCCATTTAACTCTGGCATTCATTTTGCAATCTCACCATTTTACTCAAATATTTATTCCAATTTGCAAAATGTTGTAAGAGATGATGTCGCACTAATAATACTTGATAATATGTATACTATACATGACAACAGTTAAACTCAATTGTCCACTCTATGATTTCGTACTGGACACCTTATAGTTGTCTATGTACTTGACATATAGTTCCCTAACAGATTTACGAATTGAAATGTGAAATTTCGTTGGGTCAAATAAGCCCCTTGTTACGGGTGGCATATACGTATTACACACATTAATGGTGATAAGATTTAAGAAATGGGAAGCAGGTAAAAAACAACGCACATGCTTAGACGAGAAATATATCGTATACAAAAGACGTTAAGGAGAACTCGTTCAGAGCTTTTGATAACTACCAGGCCTAAAGGCCTTCGTTTTTAATTTTTATTAAACTATTCTATTATATAGAAATTAGGTCAATCGTATACGAATCAATTTTTCATATGCCAACGGTAGACTTTTACATATCATTAGTTTAATTTTACATGACACCCACTGAATACTGGTTCTCCCCCACTTTGTACATCAAATCTAAGCATTTGCAAGACAAGAACAATTTGTTTTTATTACACTAAAAGGTAAGAGTGATGATACATGGTGATTCGTTAGTGTTGGTTTTTAAAGTATAAGCATTGAGAACATCTGCAATTTAGAAAACAATTTACATATTGACCATTTGTAAACTAGACCAAATAATGGCCAATAAAAATCTCAATTATACAAATTCAAAGACCTTCGGTCGATAGCAGATAGTGCAGAAAAAATGATCATGAGATTTACTTACCTTCCCATTTAAAGATACTATTGCAAAATGAGCTTCCTCCCTTGTTGCAAATGGAGACAAAACCATAACATGTTGATCGTCTTGGAGCAAATCCACTAGATGATCTTCATCCTCTCTGCACTCAAGCTGCCATACCAAATTGGCCACAAAATACTCCAAATGAAGAATGGCCAATCCCATCCCGGGGCAGATCCTCCTCCCAGCCCCAAATGGCATCATCTTTATCTCCCTACTTCCAGAACACATCAGCCCCTACAAACCTCTCCGGTTTGAACTCCATGGGGTCCCGAGGTCCTCCCACACCTCCTCCTCCTTCTCCGCCTTCTTGACTCGGAAACTACTCTTACCAGGGGTCGAGCACTCGAATTTGTATAATTGAGACTTGGCAAGTGCTACTGAAGCTTGAATAAGCGGCTATGGCAATCGACTGTCATTGGTGCCACTTGCTAGATCTGCTCGGCTCGGCCCTCGAATCCCTCAATCTGGAACAAGATTCAACAAATGACTGGTTAATTAAGTCACGATCTTCCTTCCTTTCTCTGCGTTTCCAAAGGCCAACGACGGAGGGGAATTGAGCAAATTCGGGTTTAGGTTTGGTCTTCTTCTCCAAATTCGACCCTTTTTGATTTAGAATTGGGGCATTAGATCCTTTTTGCTTCATTCTTCACCTTCTCCGCCTTCTCCCAGTACCTGCCGGAGCCATTGTCGCCTCTCCAGCGTCGTTGGCCTTGCCTAGCTGCACTCGCCGAAGCCATCGCCGCCTTCACCGATCTGATGCCCTTTCTCTGTCTTCTCTCCTTTTCTCTCATCCATATCTTCTCTTTTCTTCTGCCTTCCTTTCGTTGTGTTCCTCTTTTTCCAGATCCCCATCCTTTCCTTCCATTTTTCGTCCTTTCCTTCACCACTTTGTCTTTCTCTCTCCTAGTCAACCGGTTAGCATGTTTTGATTTAACCGGCTAAACTGCAATTTTTTGTAAAGAGGGTGTAACATTTGCAAATTATTGGACTGGCCTGCTAGTCTAGCAAACATTTTTGGAGAGGGTGCTAGTTACTATAAATCCCTCATAAATCATTTCCATATTATATATTAATTCCAACCATTTAAATACCACATTTGACCAAAATAAATCATTAAATAGTTTAAATAAATTATAATTAATTAAATAAATAAATCAGAATTAATAACTAATAATAATAACTATATAATAATGGAAAAAATAAAATAATAAGTAAATAAGTAATTAAATAATTAAATTAATAATTAAAATAAATCCTGAAATTGGACCAACCAACCAAAAATAAAGGAAAACCGAACCGGACCAACCTCTTAATTTTAATCCAAACCGGACCCAAATAAAAAAAATATATATATATAAAGAAGGGGGGACCCACCTAGGCTGACTAGGCAAGGGCCCCACAGTCATCCCCTTCCTCGGTTCATCCGTCCCACCTTTGTTCTTGCTCTCGCGCTGCTCGACCCTTACCTCAGCTCCCCCGCTCGTCCTAGACCCTAGCCCATCCAGATCACTCCCCTGCTCGTCCTTGACCTCCCCGGACCCCGTCTCTCGCTCGTCTCCTCCTGTCTCGCCCTCCGCTCGCTATCCGCTCTCCCAGCTCATTCGCACTCGCCGGAGACCCTCCCGCCGGACTCCCTCATCCTCCCCGACTACCCCCCCCCCCCCCCACTCTGACCCGACCACCGTCACCCAGAACGACCAAGGAAAAGGAGGAAGGAAGCTCAGCGAGGGGCTCGAGAACGTCGCCGGTAAAGCACGATCGGGCTCGGTGGAGCTTGTCGATGCCGGATCGCCCAACTATTGGTCTTCTCGAGCGGAAACAAGGGAGGATGAGGAGCTGCTGCTGCTGGGCTTATGCGAGGAGCTTCGACAAGGCTCCTACAGTTCAAACGAAGGATGGGCTATGGTTGGTTGCTCATGGGAACGAGAGAGGGAGGAGGGGCGAGGTTATTGGTTGCCTCGTCGGGGAACAGAGGGACAGTCACTGGCGAGGTTGGCTGAATTTGATGGTTATGGCTCGGCAATGAGGTGGAGGAAGGGCTGTTGGGGTGACCAAAGGGGGAATGCAGGATGAGTGATAGGGGTGAACTGAAAAAGTGATAGAGGGATGATGGTGAGGGTATATGAAATGAAGAGGAGTAGGTTGTAGAGGATATAAGGGGTAGGGGTGAGGCTGTAGAGGTGAGGTGGGTGAAGGGTGAGGGAGTTGAGTGTAAAAATGTGTATAAAAGTCAAAATAAATAAATACTCGGAAATAAATCCTGAACCCCGTTTTTCGACCTTAACCCGACTCAATTCAAATTAAATTTTCAAATTCAAAATAATGAAATCCAACTAATATTTTCAAGTCTCGGTATAATAGAGCGTAATGAATTTGTTTTTAAATCAATTTCAAGTTTATATCGGAACTCGCTTCGAAGAAATTAAATTCAAATTATTTGCACGGACGGTGGTTTTCAAAATTTTCCGAATCCTTGGAAACTAAATCAATATTAAATCGAAAATTAATTCTTAATTTAGAGAATAATATTTAAAAATCCCGAGTCTTTACATCATCCACCTCTAAAAACAAGTGTCGTCCCCGAGACTAAAATTACTTCAAAATAAGAGAAGGAAGTTTTAAAATGCGAGCCCAAGGACCATGTTCAAGGATCTTGCAATCATCTCGGTTGCTTCTTCCGAGATTCTCACAACTTCCTAGTTATGGTCGTGAGATCTCCAATTGGTCTTGACAAATATGCAATAAGCGCCCCTATCACATCCTTCCTTCGACTTTTCGGAAGTACCACAACTCTAAAAGTTCTACAATATCATCACTAGGTCTTAGCAAGCACCCTACAAGCGCCCCCATAAAATGCTTGTATCCACTTCGTGAAGTATCATAGATTACCCGGGACTTGAAAGTTTTAAAAGGGTTCCGCAATTGGAAAAGATTTGCCTCAACATTGTTGAAATTCTCGATAGCGTTTGGTCTTTTAAAATCCAAGTTATTTCATTTCAGTATCGTTTCAAATCCTTCAAATCCGACGTTAGTCAAGCAATTTCAGAACTCAAGAGGTGGAGTCATCCACCTCTAAGGGCTAATCCCATATTCTCTTCCTAGGTTCATCTTTCAGAAATCAGTTTTAATCCTATCTATCTCACGTCATATCACGAATCATAAGCCATATAAGTCATCAAAATCACATCAAGGATAACATCGTACTGGCGTCCTATTAGCAAGTCATCACACATCAATAGTTTCATCGCCAATCATGTCATCAGGTATTGAACACACACCATCAATCATATAAACACAACTTCACATAGATAGACAATCAAAACACACGTCTCAAATACGACACATATATTCGATTACTCCCCCAGGGTGTTAATGCGTAGGGATGATGTGCGCGCATATTGCCATATTTTCTATGCACATATGAATTCATTTTGTTGTCTTTTGCATACACATTAATGGGAAGACATGGGAATAGTGTAGTTTATGCTTAAATGTCAAATATATAGGTTTGCACGAGTTTCCATGTGATTTCGCAGAAAACAGGATGAAAATGGATGATTTCAGAAGAGCGGAAAAGGAACTCGAAGTCTTCTGAAGAGGTCGAAATCGACTGAAGACCTCGACATCGAGTACATCGAGACATAGGAATCGAGCTGAAAGGAAACAGAGCATCTCGACACAGAAGAGGTCGATATCGACGTCTGGCGGTCGATATCGATGCTGCAAGATCGACCAAGTTGATAGAAGTCGAGTAGGAGAAGGAGAAGCTCGAGATAAGATTTTGGAGGGGTCGATATCGAGTGGAAGGGTCGATATCGACCATGCCAGCAGAGGAATTCGACTCCGATTTTGATAGAATTATATCCAATGCTTGCAATATCTATCCAAAGGTCGAAATTTCCTATCATCCACATCAGGTTTATCATGAGGAGGCTGGTTTCACCAAGGAGTTTTAACTTTTACTTTTTATTTATTTATTTTAGTTATCATAGAGAATAAAGATAAGGTTTCGAGTCCTTATCGTCATCTACAAATAGAAGCCATTAGAGCTGAGTTTAGGCATGCACACACGCAGAGAATTCAGTTTTCAATAGAGAGAATTTGTAGAGAGAGAGAGAGAGAGTGGCCGAGTGGAGTTGTAAGGCGAAAGCGGAGTGGCTTGTTCGGGTGTACTTTCTTTCGGAGTTTTAATTCAAAGTAGCTTTCTTTCAATAACAATGATGATGATGTGCATGATGAGGAGCGAGTAGTCAACCCACTTCTAGGGTCGGGGTGAGCCCGACGATAGCAATGTGAGGTAAGTGCATCAAAGGTATGACTTTTATGCGATTCCGTCTTCTACCCCATGCATGATCCTTTGCGAAAGTTAGGGAGATTCATTATTTGCATTATTGAAGCAAAAGCCACTCATATTGCGAACTTGAATTACTCATGAATTGGATAGTAACTCTTAGGAATTATGCGAGAGCCTCCAATCACCTAAGTGTTGATAACGAAAGTTATTTGACGGAAAGACATTAAAGTTCATATCTTTAGCATGAAACTTGCATTGTTATCGTTGTGGCATAAAACCCCGACTTTGGAAGCTTTTTAATTCATTAAATTCTTCACAAAAGTCTTAGTTTTGCTTCTGTTCATCTTTCCTCTCCATTCTATTTTCTTCGGATCCTTTTCCGACAAATTGGTTACAAAAACGGTTTCTGTGACAAGCATCGAAATCGACTTTAAGGGTCGATATCGAGTACTAACATCGATATCGAGGTCTCTGCTCGACGTCGACTTGCTATTTTGTCTTCTGCAGGAACTGCGCTAGGAAATCGACCAGAACTGAGGTCGATATCGACCAGTATACTCGATATCGAGTGTCTGCTGAGGTCGAAAGCATTGATCGTGAGTACAACAAAGGAAGCGCTGACCTACCTCCTCGTGGATTCGATCCTGAATTACCCTACTACTACAAGGGAGGGGATTCTTGTATTATTTGTTTGGGACAGGGATATAGTCTAGTTGTGCTTTATTTTATTCTCCTATTTTACTTACATACACTACCCCTTTACAACTTCCCGTTAGCGAACAAATTGGCGCCGTTGCCGGGGAGGCAATCAATCGCCACCTAAGTTAATCACGATCTTTTTCTAAGCTTATTTTGCAGGTTTATGCGACGTTCTGATCGCGGACCTATCCTGGAACCAATTGACGAGCCTGAACGTTTCTACCATCTTCGCAACAAAGCAATTCGCATCATGGCTGACAACGAGACGCAGGCTGAGATCATAGAGCGGTTGAGAAAGGAAATCGAGGACCACAATGTTACAATCGCTGCTGAAAGGGCCGCTGCTGCTGCTGAGCGAGCCCGTGCTGATAGGGAGGAGGATGCGCGCAGACAAGCCCAAGAGCGGCTAAATCAGTATCCACAGACGGCGATGCAATACATGCATCCGCCTCTTCATGTTCCTGAATCTGCCATTATAATTCCTCACTCCAATTATGAACTGAAAATTAACTTCCTATCTGAGATTAAAAGAAATACTTTTGAAGGAAGACATAATGAATGCCCCCTGCAACACATCTCTACTTTTATGGATTTATGTGAAACAATTGCTGATGGAGTAAACTTAGAGTATGTGCGACTAAAATCTTTTCGATGGTCTTTGGCAGGAAAGGCATTACAATGGCTTGAAAGTTTGGCTCCACGATCGCTAAGGACATGGGCGGAAGTGAAAGATGCCTTCTTGAACAAATTCTTCCCACCTTCTAAAACGGCGATGCTAAGACAAAGGATCACGGCTTTCAAACAAAAGCCAGGTGAAACCCTAGCACAGGCGTGGGAGCGCTTCAAAGACTTGCTGAGATCATGCCCGACGCATGGGCAACTTCCATATGTCATCCAAGAGATCTTTTATAACGCCCTTGATGCGCCGAATAAGGAGAGGATCAATTCATATACCTCCTATCGGTACATTGAGCTTACACCAACGGAGGCATGGGAGACCATTGAGAGGCTTGTGAACTTTGACAACACCTATGGGGCTGCTGCGGCCTATGATGCAAGGCCTGCCCCATCTATGCCACTATATGAGCCTCCAAGGGAGATAGATCCTGAAGTACGGCAACAATTCCATAACGATCAAACACGCCGCCTTCAAAAGCAAGTAAGGTTCCTGAGCAACAATCAACCTTGTCAGGAGTGTGGTTCAATAAGGCATAACACCAGTGCCTGTCCACATACTGAGCAAGTATCCATGGCGGAACAACATGAGGAGGTCAAATGGACGAGAGGCCCCTATGGAGGGGGCAATCAACAAAATTGGGGTGATCAAAGGTTCTATCAAAGGGATCCCCCAACCTATAGGGCACCAGGGCACCCTGAGCGGGAGACTAAGAAAGATGACCTGCAAATCATCCTTGATGAGATGCGGAGGAACCACGCTGAGTTCAAACAAGCCAATAACTCCGTCCATACTCAGCTGCAGGGCATCAATTCTAGACTTGGGGAGATCGACGTTTGGAAGCGCAACATGGAGACTCAAATGAGTCAATTGGCGGAAGCAATGCCCAAAGCGTCCGGATCACTCCCTGGATCCACTGTGCCCAACCAAAAGGGCAAAACCACAGGTCATATCGCGGCAGTAAACCTAAGGAGTGGGCGTCAATTACAAACGCCCGAGCGAAAAGTGGAGGAGAAGGAGCCAGAACAGACGTCGATATCGACCACCCCGGTCGATATCGACCAAGGTGACATCGATGTCGACCCTCCTGTCGATGTCGACCCTAATTCTGCGTCACCACAGAAATCGACTCTTCCAGTCGATATCGACCCCGCTGCTGCCGATATCGACCTCACTACAGCTGCAGGAAGGAAGAAGGTGTTGCCCTTTCCAACTAGAAAGGTGACTAAGGACCCAGCGGAAAAGAAGTTCCAACGGTTCGTGAAGATGCTCCAAGGGCTTAATGTCTCTATACCATTCACAGAGGCACTTCACGAGATGCCATCTTATGTAAGGTTCCTTAAGGATATCTTGGGGAAGAAGCGATCGCTCTCTGAGATCGCAGAGGAATGCAACAGGTTGGAGCTACCACAAAAGCGGGCGGACCCAGGTAAGTTTTCTATCGCTATAGGTCTAGGTCAATTCAAATTTAATGCTTTAGTTGACTTGGGCGCTAGCGTTAGCATGATGCCACTAACCATTTGGCACAAGGTAAAGATAGGTCCTCTAGAGCCCGTGGATGCAAGATTATACATGGCTAACAATACCGTAGTTATTCCAACTGGGATAGTGACAGATGTGCCAGTACAAGTAGGTAAATTCTTTGTCCCCGCTGATTTCCTAGTTGTTGACATAGCGGAGGACCCTGCTTGTCCAATTATTTTAGGTAGGCCATTCCTAGCAACCGTCGATGCCAACATTAGCGTGAAGAAAGGATTGCTCTCACTCACAATTAGTGATGAAGTAATAGAGTATTCCTTCAACAAGACGGTGCAAAGTCAAGGGCCAATGGAGATAAAAGCCATCAAAGAAGCCCAAGTAGAGGAAGTTGAAGCAATCTTGGACGAAGGAGCTCAACAGGACATCAAAATCGACCCAGGTAAGTCGATATCGACCACTATTGTTCAAGATTCTGTGACAGGTCATAAGTATGGGGTCGACGGAGGAAAAGAGGAAGCATCGAAATCGGGGTCAAGGGTCGATATCGACCACACCCTATCGAAATCGACTACCATCAGCGCTGAGAAGAGAGGCGAGGAGACCTCGATATCGACCTCTGAGGGTCGAAATCGACCTGATCATATCGAGTCAAAACTCCCCAAATCGACTGATCCTACAGGTGTACAACAGGGGTCGATATCGACCTCTGCACATCGACATCGACCTGAGCCACAGACGGAGAAGAAGGTAAGTCAAGGTACGGATTCCTCTTGTTCAATTACAATTAAGGACTTATAATTATTTGGAAGAGGTGTGCCTTGGCATGTTCGTTTATGTAGGATATCCGAAGATAGTTCAAGCCAATATGAGATAGGAGACAAGGTCTATGTTGCCAAATCTAAAGACCATTGGTTCCCTACAAGATTTAAGGATAAGAGCTTAGGTCCATTCACGGTGAATCAAATCAATCCCGGGGGAATGCAGCTGCGGGACAAGAAAGGAGTGATATTTGAGGCCCAAGCCACATGGGCTCTGCAGATGCCACCTTGAAAAGCGCAAAGGAAGAAGTCGGCCTAGCGACTTAAAATTCTAGAGCTTGTAACAAAGACTTAGTTTTGGTTTTAAGACAACTTTTGTTTTGGTTTTAGACACTTTATTGTTTTGCATATTTTGTGTTTAATTTTCAAATTGCAGGAGAGAGAAAAGCACACAGAAAGGCATCGAAATCGATGTCGGACATCGAAATCGACCTCAAGGTCGACATGGATAGGGTTTGTGATCGAGCCGAGTCACCCTGAAGCCCGAGCAGAAATCGAGAGACATCGATATCGACCTTCCCTGCTGTCTTCTTCAACTCCTGAAATTTGTGACGGTTTAGTAAGCCTTCTTCTTAACCCTAGTTCTAATACAGTGAGGACACTGTAAATTTTAAGTATGGGGTGGGAGAAAGGCTTATTTGCATATTCATGCTTAGTTTAGGGTTGCATATTTATTTTAATGCATATTTATTTTAATGACCCCCATCAAAAATTTTGGAAAAGAGAAAGTCATGGAAGTATAAAAAAGAGCTCTATGATGCAAAATTAGATTCATTAGAGATATAACATGAGATTGCCTAGTTAAAGGAAGTCCCAATGAAGTGCAGTTTTTTTTTGAGAAAATCATAAAGGAGTGGAAAATTTGAAGTTGCTTTTGACATATGCATGATAAGATGATGGAGGATTTTTTATTCCGTACAAGCAAAGTTCATATCCTAGCCTTACCTACGCATATTCACAAAGCCATATATGAGACTTATCATGATCATTGTTGCTCCACATATACATATTGTCCATTTTTTACCTCATACCCTATCCGGGGACAAAGTTTTTTTTGAATGGATGACATCTTTGGAGTTATATGGAGTTGTGCATCTATAAAGTTGTTGGCAGGAATGATACAATATGGAAAATTAAATGAGCGAGAAAAAATCCGATCACCTCAGGAGATAAAGGTAGGTCGACCCTGCTCGCTGAGATAATAGTTCGGCGAGATGGGACACAAAGGTGAGGAGTCCGAAGTACTAAGTATCCGGGGCCATTCATGACACCCATGTTTGCGACTCGCGAGAAGGTAGTGCTAAGGTTAGAGAGGTAAAAGCATTAAAGTGAAAAAAAAAGCATTGAACGATGAGTGAAAGGTGAGACATTATGAAGGAGGAATGTGGAATATTTTGGAAAGAAAGTGTACTTCCCCGGATTTGACACCACATGGCCAAATATTAGCCCACCTTTAGCCTTTTACCAATCCACTTCTCACAAGCTTGAAGAAAGTCCTCTTGATTATTAATGCAATGTCGCTGGAATTGTTTTTTGCATATTACCTCCTTTATAAGTATGAAATTGCTTTTATGCACAGGCATGAACTTGGTTGACATAAGTACTTTCTCGAGGATGGCAATTGATTGTAGGGACATATGAAAAATAATCTATGATGTTGAGAGTTTACTTTCTTCCCCTGAATGACCATTAAGAGTATTGCTTGGGGACAAGCAAGCTTAAGTATGGGGTGTTGGATGTGCGCGCATATTGCCATATTTTCTATGCACATATGAATTCATTTTGTTGTCTTTTGCATACACATTAATGGGAAAACATGGGAATATTGTAGTTTATGCTTAAATGTCAAATATATAGGTTTGCACGAGTTTCCATGTGATTTCGCAGAAAACAGGATGAAAATGGATGATTTCAGAAGAGCGGAAAAGGAACTCGAAGTCTTCTGAAGAGGTCGAAATCGACTGAAGACCTCGACATCGAGTACATCGAGACATAGGAATCGAGCTGAAAGGAAACAGAGCATCTCGACACAGAAGAGGTCGATATCGACGTCTGGTGGTCGATATCGATGCTGCCAGATCGACCAAGTTGATAGAAGTCGAGTAGGAGAAGGAGAAGCTCGAGATAAGATTTTGGAGGGGTCGATATCGAGTGGAAGGGTCGATATCGACCATGCCAGCAGAGGAATTCGACTCCGATTTTGATAGAATTATATCTAATGCTTGCAATATCTATCCAAAGGTCGAAATTTCCTATCATCCACATCAGGTTTATCATGAGGAGGCTGGTTTCACCAAGGAGTTTTAACTTTTACTTTTTATTTATTTATTTTAGTTATCATAGAGAATAAAGATAAGGTTTCGAGTCCTTATCGTCATCTACAAATAGAAGCCATTAGGGCTGAGTTTAGGCATGCACACACGCAGAGAATTCAGTTTTCAATAGAGAGAATTTGTAGAGAGAGAGAGAGAGAGTGGCCGAGTGGAGTTGTAAGGCGAAAGCGGAGTGGCTTGTTCGGGTGTACTTTCTTTCGGAGTTTTAATTCAAAGTAGCTTTCTTTCAATAACAATGATGATGATGTGCATGATGAGGAGCGAGTAGTCAACCCACTTCTAGGGTCGGGGTGAGCCCGACGATAGCAATGTGAGGTAAATGCATCAAAGGTATGACTTTTATGCGATTCCGTCTTCTACCCCATGCATGATCCTTTGCGAAAGTTAGGGAGATTCATTATTTGCATTATTGAAGCAAAAGCCACTCATATTGCGAACTTGAATTACTCATGAATTGGATAGTAACTCTTAGGAATTATGCGAGAGCCTCCAATCACCTAAGTGTTGATAACGAAAGTTATTTGACGGAAAGACATTAAAGTTCATATCTTTATCATGAAACTTGCATTGTTATCGTTGTGGCATAAAACCCCGACTTTGGAAGCTTTTTAATTCATTAAATTCTTCACAAAAGTCTTAGTTTTGCTTCTGTTCATCTTTCCTCTCCATTCTATTTTCTTCGGATCCTTTTCCGACAAATTGGTTACAAAAACGGTTTCTGTGACAAGCATCGAAATCGACTTTAAGCGTCGATATCGAGTACTAACATCGATATCGAGGTCTCTGCTCGACGTCGACTTGCTATTTTGTCTTCTGCAGGAACTGCGCTAGGAAATCGACCAGAACTGAGGTCGATATCGACCAGTATACTCGATATCGAGTGTCTGCTGAGGTCGAAAGCATTGATCGTGAGTACAACAAAGGAAGCGCTGACCTACCTCCTCGTGGATTCGATCCTGAATTACCCTACTACTACAAGGGAGGGGATTCTTGTATTATTTGTTTGGGACAGGGAGATAGTCTAGTTGTGCTTTATTTTATTCTCCTATTTTACTTACATACACTACCCCTTTACAACTTCCCGTTAGCGAACAAGGGAATGTCAATTGAAGTCACATCTCCGCATTTCAAGTTCAATTTATCCACAAAATTTCATCATGATAATAGCATCATTCAATCCAATAGTCAACATCTAAACATGTCATTCTTGGTATAGTCATCAATTATACGCACCAAGCCATAACTTGCTAACACATCATAACTGTAATATCCTCAACACATCACCAATCATCTCAAGGAAATCTCATATTATAAATCTCAAGATAGCGTTATGCTCAGCAATATTGTAGAATATCATGTATCGACATAATCGACCAAGTTATTGAGCTTCAACATGCTAATAATGAAAACAGGGATAATATCATGCCAGCATCATAAAAACATATTAACAGTCAGACTCAATGTTATGAAAAGGGCACATCAAAGTAGAATAAGATCCATCACCTTTATAACAACAACATGATAGGGTAAGTACGACACATAATTATAGGATGAGCTACGTTTAGGAAGTTGCATTTTACGGAACACTAGAGATACAAGTGAAAGCATGGTACAGTCAAGGGCAAAAGCTCAGTATAATATTTATGTGTAATGCATATACAAACCCAGGACACATTGTGGTGTGTGATCATGCGGTGTGTCAGGTCGTACGTTCATGAAAGTATGAGAGGAACATGGAGATAATCATGGCGTGACAATTTGTTAAGCATGCTAAGAATTAAGCGTCGTATGAGGCATAAATCAAGTTGTACACACATCCATAAATTAAAGAACTCATATTTTCATGACATAAGAAAAGAGCGACCACACTATCATGCGCCTAGTTAATAAGAGGATATCAAACATGCGGGGACCTAACATATGACATATGCATTCATTCAATCACTAGTGCGAAAATGCAAGAAGTCAAATAATTCATATTGTGGCGACATAGAAATATGAAGGAGATATAGCGAATACAACATGAGCTTAGAGCAATGTGGCTATACATGGATATAATGACATATAGGCATGAGTTTATCTCAATGGTCATTTGGGTAGAACATGCAAGGAACACAATAACTCATCAAGTCATGCAATCATAGAGAGGGCTACCATCATAACCACACTGAATTTTCGCTCGAGGAACTAGCATTCAGCACAGAATCAATAGACAGAACTAGCACTCAGCACAGAATCAATAGATAATAATTAATCTGATAGTTTATATAACACCACAAGCTACCCAAAAGCCGCCCTTCGAGGGGTGACTGACCGGAGGGGGCAACTACCTCTCGATCTCTACATCCTAACCCCGCTACTCCAACCACCACGGTGCAAACTCCTTAGAGTCTTCTAGGCCCATCTGTAAAGTATAAGTTATGTTTCGCCTACCCATTTCCCAAGTCTACATCCGTAAGGGATGAGCTATCACCTCGTTCTACCCCATCGATCCTATCTCTCGGCTAAAAGATCCTACCGGTTTTATTCTGAAATTCGCTTTGCCCTTTTTGAAATGATTTTGAAACTTCTTTAAAATAGGACATCGGTGGGCGGTTTTGAAATTATTTTGCAACTCATATGTACTCGGATTGAGCAACCTAGGCTCTCATACCACTTCTGTAACAGCCCGGAAAATAAGGATCTTCTTTCCCCTATTTGCCCTCCCTTGGGCCTAGGAAAGAAAATCTAATTATCCGAGTTACGTTTAAGAAGGCAAGGTTACCTTCCAACTAGATCTTACAACCCGAGTATGAGTCACAAGTTTTCGCAATAAAAAGAAGCAAGGTTTAAATTAAAATACAATCCAAAAGAGTGCCACGACTAAGCCGGGTCAAAACGACGTAAAGGAGTTTAAAAGAGAGAAAGTTTAGTGATCTCTCAAGCCCTCGATCTAACGCCAAAAGTCCGAACCCGTCAAGCATCCATATAAGCAAAGATAGCGGCTAACGGTTACCTGAATATAAAAAAAGAAGGGGATTTGGGTCAATCATCGGTTCACTCTTGTGCGTGTGTAAACACTCTGAGAGGCATATAATAAGCATCCTATTCCTAAGATGAAATGCGTAATGCAAAACGGGAATTAAACAAATAAGCATGCGGATAAGTAAATGCAGAAATAAATAAAGAAGCGCGCCAATTACAAGAAATGCCAAATAGCATGTCCCTCTAGGCTCCTAAGAAATCCTATAGCAACTCACCATCAAAGGAGCTACCTCACCCTACAGTGCAGGCCAACTCCACGCAATGAGCCTACTAACTATAAAAGGAAGGCAAGCAATGACACTTATATAAGGCCTAAGGCTCTAAGAGTCCTAATGCACTTAATAGAAAGCCTACCGCATCATCGAGTGCAAGCAACTTTCCATACCAAAAACCTACCGCATCATCGAGGGAAAGCAACTTTCTATATAAGCGCCAACTAGGATGACAAGAATAAAGAAAAAGGTCTCAACCATTAAACACCTATAACGGCAGTTTTCTAGCAAAGACAGATAGCAAGACATATGGTTTCCGTTTTAGATCCTAAGCATGATTCTAAGTCGTATGGTGCATGAACACTAGCCTAATATATAACACCCAGTGCATAAAGCGCCCATCATGAGTAAGTTCAAGAAACTTACCTGAAAAAGCGCAGAATCCAAGCAATACCGTAATCAAGCAAATCCAGACAGATCAGAGATCACCTAGAAGATAAGTAACATAATAATTAAGTCTAAGTCTAACTTACACAAAGCATATCAAATAGCACACATAAGATTCACATAAAACATATATAAGTTAATCATCCCATCAACATCATCAACATTAATGTCTCAATTCAATTTCTCATCTCCTCTCCACAACTTGAGCATATTCTCATCACCACTCTTATCCATCGGTCCAATGTACTGGGCTCATCTTATCCATACCATCATAATCATCATCATCATTCATCTTAACTCAAACATCTCATCTCATCTCATCTCATCTCATCTCATCATGTCTCATATCCTTTCATAAAAAATCATCATCTAATTAAATTCCGAAACATAAGAAATATCTTAAACAACCCATATCATTAAAATAATTCCGGCATATCGGTTTTAAAACAATAATCCATTTGAGAAACATTTCTCAAATACAAGTCAAAGATCACTATCGAAAATATTAACTATGATTTCAACCTACTTTAAAACATTTTGGGAAACCTTAAACCTTCTTTAAACAATTTCTCAAACAATATTTAACTAGTTAAAACACCAAATCATCCCATTTTAATAAACCACACAATTAAAATAAAATTAATAAACCACTTTAACTTTTCTAAAAACACATGTTAAAAACATCATATCATAACATATAATATGCCAATAATTCTACTTTTAAACAACTTATAATATATAAATAATTTACAGAATATATTAGTTTTATTAATAAACCAGGATAATGATACTAATAATAATCTAATAACAATTATAAACTTGTAAAACAATTTTAGTAAATATTTAACATAATCATATAACTAACACTTTCAAATAGAATCTTAATAATTTAATTATAATAAATATCAACTCAAAATTAACATTATTATAAAAATAACATGTAATAAACATTTCTAACATTTAATCACCATGTAGAGAAATAACTTTTAAACAATTGCTTAGCAATAAATCATTTCCATAATATATATTAATTCCAACCATTTAAATACCACATTTGACCAAATTAAATCATTAAATAGTTTAAATAAATTATAATTAATTAAATAAATAAATCAGAATTAATAACTAATAATAATAAATATATAATAATGGAAAAAATAAAAATAATAATTAAATAATAATTAAGTAATTAAATAATTAATTAATTAATTAAAATAAATCCTGAAATTTGACCAACCAACCAAAAATAAAGGAAAACCGAACCGGACCAACCTTTTAATTTTAACCCAAACCGGACCCAAATAAAAAATATATATATATATATATATATATATAAAGGTGGGACCCACCTAGGCTGACTAGGCAAGGGCCCCACAGTCATCCCCTTCCTCAGTTCATCCGTCCCACCTGTGTTCTCGCTCTCGCGCGGCTCGACCTCGACCTCCCCGGACCCCGACTCTCGCTCGTCTTCTCCTGTCTCGCCCTCCGCTAGCTATCCGCTCTCCCAACTCATTCGCACTCCCCGGAGACCCTTCCGCCGGACTCCCTCATCCTCCCCGACTACCCCCCCCCCCCCCCACTCTCACCCGACCACCGTCACCCAAAACGACCAAGGAAAAGGAGGAAGGAAGCTCACCGAGGGGCTCGAGAACGTCGTCGATAAAGCTCGATCGGGCTCGTTGGAGCTTGTCGATGCCGGATCGTCCATCTATTAACCTTCTCAAGCGGAAACAAGGGAGGATGAGGAGCTGCTGCTGCTGGGCTTATACGAGGAGCTTCGATAGGGCTCCTGCGGTTCGAACGGAGGATGGGCTATGGTTGGTTGCTCACGGGAATGAGAGAGGGAGGAGGGGCGAGGTGATTGGTTGCCTCGTCGGGGAACAGAAGGACAGTCACTAGCGAGGTTGGCTGAATTTGATGGTGATGGCTCAGCAAGGAGGTGGAGGAAGGGCTGTTGGGGTGACCAAAGGGGGAATGCAGGATGAGTGATAGGGGTGAATTGAAAAAGTGATAGAGGGATGATGGTGAGGGTATATGAAATGAAGAGGAGTAGGTTGCAGAGGATATAAGGGGTAGGGGTGAGGCTGCAGAGGTGAGGTGGGTGAAGGGTGAGGGAGTTGAGTGTAAAAATGTGTATAAAAGTCAAAATAAATAAATACCCGGAAATAAATCCCGAAACCCGTTTTCCGACCTTAACCTTACTCAATTCAAATTAAACTTTCAAATTTAAAATAATGAAATCCAACAAATATTTTCAAGTCTCAGTTTAATAGAGTGTAATGAATTCGTTTTTAAATCAATTTCAAGTTTATATCGGAGCTCGCTTCGAAGAAATTAAATTCATATTATTTGCACGGACGGTGGTTTTCAAAAATTTTCGAATCCTTGGAAACTAAATCAATATTAAATCGAAAATTAAATCTTAATTTAGAGAATAATATTTAAAAACCGAGTCTTTACAAATCACGGGCCATATACTATGTGTTCAGCTTAGAGAGTTATAAGGGTTAAACCCATTAGTGGCTAATCCGAATCTCAGGTTTCTTGGATTAGCAGCAAAACTTGGCCATTTCTGATCTATGGTGCGCCACTGAACCGAGTCGACTGGATGACGCATCATGGCATCTTGACTATGATGAGTAGAGTGCCAAGTTAGTAGCTCACTAGTATATTCGGAAAGAAACAGCCTTTTAATCCTTGGAATTATGGGAAAATAACGCAAGACCTTTGCTGAAACTCCCTCTTCAATCCGGTTGGTCCTTGGATTCACTTTCCACCTCGAAGCATTACATTCAGGGCATGTATCAAGATTTGCTTTGTCTTTGCCTCTGAACAAGCAACAATCATTAATGCATGCATCGATCTTCTCATACCCTAAATCAAATCCCTTCAAAAACTTTTTAATTGCAGAGAGAGTTCTTGGAAAAGTATTGACTTCTGGAAGCATGTCCTTAATTACTTCAAAGAGTTCATCAAATGCTCCATCAACAATGCCATTAGAGGCTTTGTATACTTTTTCTTACATCCAAGATATAGAGGGACTTCTGCCTCTTCCATTTTGTTTTTGTAATCATCCACAGTAACATTGATTCTCGGACTTCCAACTCCATCAAAAAAGCTAGCATCTTTGTACATTTGAAGCACTTTTGGAAGCTCATAGTCCACATCAATAGGATCAACACATTCACCATCTACAACTTATGTCGATGGAACCTCTTCACCATGTGCACACCAAATATTATAATCAGGATCAACGCCATATTGCAACAAATGTATCTCCAAGTCCTCATCAGATTGTCGGCTAAGGTTACGACAAATTGCACAAGGGCATATAACCATTTCTGGATTCCTCCCATACCTCTTTGAATGTAAGACAAATTGTTTAACCCCTTCTCGATATCCATGACTGTTTTTATCTAGTTTTACCCAACTTTTATCCATGCTAAAGGAGAAACAAATCTTGGATCCCCTAACCTAAATTTTTTCAACAAAGTATCAAATGGAAATGCTTTAACCCAACTAGTATAGAAACAAAAAATAGAAATGATATAACCCAACAAAGAAACAAAATGAAACACATTTCAAGTGATCTGCCAGCTTTTCATACACAGTGAATATTTTAGATAGTTTTGACTTAATTACCTTATAGATAAAACATAGAAGTTATTTACTTACTCTTTTCATAAACAACCAATATTGTAGATAGCTTTTCATACACAGTCAATCCTTTTTTATTACCTTATGAATTAATAAAGAAAAGAAGTCATATATACCAATCAAGTGTTTTGACCTTTTTTTGACAACTACATGCAAAAAAAGGGGAAAATTATACTCTTTATGGCATACCAACAATGTTATACAATGTGAAACGTGAAGAAAAACAAATAAGCGTAAAGGTTATCAATGCAAATGAGTTAAGTTATCAAAGAAGCCAACATAATTGGAAAAAACACAAACTCAAGAAATTGATCAAACCTACTGTCAAAGCTTACCAAAAAGAATACCCTTATCTTGGAGATAAAAGATCCACACAAGTCAGGAGCTCATTACCATCTAGTTGCCACGTAATCCTATGAATCATAAATAAACACATCAGAAATTCATTTTATAATACATATATAGTAAAAATTCTAATTACTTGCAACTCAAGAGGGATCATATAGTTTTGATATATGATGCGCATACAATCCCGAACACATTTGAAAGGCATTACTTGCAACTCAAGAGGGATCATATAATTTTGATAGATGATGCTCATACAATCCCGAACACATTTCAAAGGCATAAGAATTGTTAGAGATCTGTCTAGGGAAGCTAAACTAATTAGGTGAAAGGGAAAGAAACAGTTAACTCAACATTTTTCATCACGAGAACATGATACTAGGCCCTAAGACCTCATTTTAACCAGAAATAGTAGTCTTTTTTTAAACTCCAAACCTTCATTCTAATAAGCACAACTAAAATATTAGCAAAAAGGATTGTGCCTGGTATTTCTCTTTGATATAAATACCTTGAACTCGTAGCAATTGATCTTGACAATTATTTTCTTAAAGAAACATGATAGAAAGTTGGATCCCACGTTGGCACATCCAAATTAACCGTATGGTGTTTTGTTAAATGGATATCTTAATTTATTTTTATTTCAATGGACACTATTCCCTCAATTAGCTTCCTATAGATGAACCAAACAAAACTTGACCATTCCATAAAATTAAAAAATGAAAACTGCAAATGAGGAATAGATCAAAGGGAAATGCAAATTTCAATTCAATTGACATTCAAAAGTTGAATCAAAAGTGAAGTTCGTTTTTCGCTTTAAAACAAATCAAAATACTCGAAAAACAAAACAAAAACTAGAGAACACGAGATTTGTTTACGCAGTTCGGGCGAACCCTACTCTGCGGGATCTCAAGAGGGGAGATCCGATCCCAGTTTCCACTAAGCATAAGAAAACAAGGTTACAAGTTTGGCTATGGTGGCTAAGCACACGAACAAGTAACACGGGAACCTCAAATACAGAAAACCAAGAGAGAGACTAAAGATAGAAGAGAACAAGCCCCTTGAATGGGCAACCGAGAAGCTTCAGAGAAGCTTCTCAAGGAGATCTTCAAGCCACACCACCGGCGGCACCACCTGAATCTCTTCTTCTTCTTCCTTTCTAGGGTTAGGGTTACACACAAGATGCCCGACGGCCCTCTCTCTCTTTTCTTAGGGTTTACCTGACAGAAGCTCCAAGGCAACACTGTAGCATATAAGGAGTATATATACCCGAGCACATAAGAGCTAGGGTTACACTCCTCCAACGGTCATAAGGAAGAGGGCCTCAAATCCGTGATGGGCTGGGCCAGCCCAAACTCAGAGAATAGGCCCAATGTCAGAATCTGTAAATGAGGTTTATAACTAAGTGTTAAAACAATACATCAACATAATATATGATGTGGTCACTATCTTAAGATCAAGGGATCCAAACCTTAGACATATAACATGTCTAAGGGGTCCTTGCAACCTTAAGAATGTGTCCTATATCACACATTAGGATATATTGTTTTATCACCTAGAGAGATTACAAGTTCAATAGCCATAGCCACACATATGAGCCTAACTTATTACAATACAAGATTATACAATCATAACAATTGCCCTCCTAATCTTGTAATTGATCCTTCAGTTTTCTGCCACCTTAGGGTCCTGGTGTTTCTCCTGTCTGTCCTCGATCCAAGTGCTGTTGGTGCTAAGGTGAATCCAGAATATGCAGGGAGTCCCTGCAGTATGCAAATTTGTCAGCTGTGACAACTTTGGTGCCAAAATTAGAAGGGTTTAAAGCACTCTTAATCTTGCACACATTAAGAAGCTTATGCTTAACCTTCTTCCTGATATAGTGAAACCTAACATCAATATGTTTGGTTCTCTCATGATATAAAGGATCTTTACACAGATAAATAGCACTTTGGTTATCAATGAACACAGTAGGCAGATATATCTTTCTTTCTATTTCCTCTAAGAGACCTCTAAGCCAAATAGCTTCCTTAGCAGCTTCTGTAGCAGCCATGTATTCAGCTTCTGTAGAGGAAAGAGCCACAACAGATTGCTGCTGAGATTTCCAAGACACACAATTTCCAGCCCATGTAAAGTAAAAAGCAGTGGTAGACTTTCTATTATCCTTGTTACTAGCATAATCAGAGTCTACATAGCCAATTAATTCATGCTTAGGATTGGGATCAGCAAAAGTAAGACATTTCTTTTCAGTTCCACACAAGTATCTCAGCAGGTATTTCATAGCATTCCAATGAGGCTCACCAGGATTAGACATAAATCTGCTTAACACACTGATGGCAAAGGCAATATCTGGCCTAGTACACAACATAGCATACATAACAGATCCCACAGCAACATCATAAGGCACATTACTCATTTTCTGAATTTCAGATTTAGAAGTAGGGCATTGTTTCTTAGATAACTCAAAGTGCCCTCCTAAAGGGACAACTCCAGGTTTAGAGTTAAGCATGTGAAACCTATCAAGGACCTTATGAACATATTCTGACTGAGATAACCACATAAGCTTTCTCTTTCTATTTCTGTGAATATTAATACCAAGTATCTTCTGAGCATGACCAAGGTCTTTCATATCAAAGTGCATTTTCAAATCTCTCTTAACACCAGAGATGATAATCTTAGAGTTAGAAACAATGAGAATATCATCCACATACAAGAGCACATAAAGAGGAGACTGAGAACCAGCACCCTTGAAATAAAGACAAGTATCATATTCACTTCTATGAAAGCCAAGCTTAATCATACAAGAGTCAAATTTCAGATTCCACTGCCTAGGAGACTGTTTTAAGCCATAGATGGATTTTTTGAGCAAACACACATGTTCAGATCTTAACTTATCAACAAAACCCTTAGGTTGAGACATATAAATAGTTTCATCAAGTTCTCCATGTAAAAAGGCAGTTTTCACATCCATTTGCTCAAGTTCCCAGTCATACACAGCAGCCATAGCAAGTAATAACCTCAAAGTTTTGTACTTAACTACAGGAGCAAATATGTCATTATAGTCAATACCCTCCCTCTGAGTAAAACCCTTAGCAACCAATCTAGCTTTGAATCTAGGTGGTTCCTTAGAACTAGCACCTTCTTTCCATTTATAAATCCATCTGCACTGAACAACCTTAGCCTTTTCTGGTTTTTTAACTAATATCCATGTGTTATTAGTCATCATAGAGCTAATTTCTTCTTGCATAGCTTTAATCCAGTTTTTAGCTTCAGAACACTTCACAACAAGTTCATAGGTTTCAGGCACAAAAGGATTTATCACAACATCAGAAGCAAGAAAAGCATACTCAACAATATTAGACTAAAATTTTTTGTTTGGGATTTTAACCCTAGGACTTCTATCTCTTGTCAATTGATAATCAGAATAATCATGCAGAGGAATAGAATTCACACCAGAATCACACACATCATCAGCATCATATTCATGAATAGAAGAAGATAGAGAGTTAGAGTTAGAATTTAACTCCCTTTCCTGAATTCCCTCCCTTAATTGTTGTGTATTTGGATTTTCTACTTCTAAAACTTTTCCAGAAGACTCACCAACCTCCATAGGTTGGTCATTTTCCTTGCTTGCAGACTCATCTGCAGGCAATTGTTCTTCTCTAACTGCTGAGCTTCTTGAAGTTGAGTTGGAGTTATAACCAATGTCAAACTCCACTTCATCTTGCTTAGGTGGTAAGTTTGCTTGCTCATAGAAGTGTCTTGTGGGGACTGCTTCACTCCCTTCAGCTCCAGTGGTACCTGTCTACTCAGATGAAGATTTTAGTACAGATTTAAAAGGAAACTCAGTCTCAACAAAGGTTACATTCCTTGAGATGATGACCTTATAGCCATGGGGCTGAATAAGTAGGATTTTATATCCTTTAACACCATTTGGGTAACCAAGCATGACTCCCTTGGCTAAGCACACGAACAAGTAACACGGGAACCTCAAATACAGAAAACCAAGAGAGAGACTAAAGATAGAAGAGAAGAAGCCCCCCTGAATGGGCAACCGAGAAGCTTCAGAGAAGCTTCTCAAGGAGATCTTCAAGCCACACCACTGGCGGCACCACCTGAATCTCTTCTTCTTCTTCCTTTCCAGGGTTAGGGTTACACACAAGATGCCCGACGACCCTCTCTCTCTTTTCTTAGGGTTTACCTAACAGAAGCTCCAAGGCAACACTGTAGCACATAAGGAGTATATATACCCGAGCACATAAGAGCTAGGGTTACACTCCTCCAACGGTCATAAGGAAGAGGGCCTCAAATCCGTGATGGGCTGGGCCAGCCCAAACTTAGAGAATAGGCCCAATGTCAGAATCTGTAAATGAGGTTTATAACTAAGTGTTAAAACAATACATCAACATAATATATGATGTGGTCACTATCTTAAGATCAAGGGATCCAAACCTTAGACATATAACATGTCTAAGGGGTCCTTGCAACCTTAAGAATGTTTCCTACATCACACATTAGGATATATTGTTTTATCACCTAGAGAGATTACAAGTTCAATAGCCATAGCCACACATATGAGCCTAACTTATTACAATACAAGATTATACAATCATAACAAAAAGTGTTCTTTTCTACATGTTTATGAAGTCCCAAGGCTTCCGGGTTATTCCAATTTCCAAGTACTTAGCTTTCATGAGCACATTACTAGTTCAATCTCTCTTAACAACATGAATATCTTGTTTCAATTTTACACTCCTACATAGACACAATGTAAGCCCTAATTGCACAAAATTAATCACAGAATAGCAAAATGAAATAAACCTTGCCCGATGAAAATTTAGGGTTTTAGTTGGACTTAGTTGCTTGGGACTTTGGGGCTTTCTGGGGACGAAGCAGCAACCACGGCGAGCAGAAATCACGGCCAGCAGCGACCATGGCGAGCAGCGACCTCGACGAGCAGCGACCACAGCGAGCAGCGACCACAGCGAGCAACGAACCGGCGAGCAGCGAACGACGGAGAAACAGAGGGGTGGAGGCGACTAACGAACGGTTGCACGAGGAACGCCGAAGAATTCACATCGAGTGATCAATTTCGGCCTTGGATTTTGGGAGAACAGAGAGAGGAAGAAGGCTAGGGGCGGACCGACTAATTTTGAGATGGGAGAGTTCCTATTTCATTTTGGTGAAATTTGATTTCCTTTTACAAACTTTCACTCTCATTTTTGCGCGAAATTACAAATTTTAGCTTAAACTTAGTGCGAAAAATTTTCTACCTAATAGAGCATATAAGCATGGCGTTTCTAAAAGCCATATTTTACTTATTCTTTTATGGCTTTTTGCAAACGCCATAAAATATAACTATTACGACGTTTAATAAACGTCATTGAATAATATCATTCTAAACATCCTCTTCGTCCCGTATTTATAGCGTTTATAAACACTATAATATTTTACGTTGTTTTAAAAACGCCATGAAATAATACCACTCTACAAAATGATGGCGTTTTTGTTTTAAAACGCTATTAAATATACTTTTAACAACATTTTGTGAAAAACGTCATTGTTTAAATGTCATTAATGAGTGCATTTGTGGTAGTGTGTTTACTTGTCTTAATTAGCCACTACGAAGAATAATCAACATATTAAGAGATTGTTGCTAAATCTGCTATTATGGGCATTAATCCGATATAGTAGCAAATATATCTTGATGAACAGGTTGGAATTCATGAATATGAAATAGTAATAACATATAGTTTAGTGTTATTCTTAACAGATACGATAGCTGGGTTGACAACCGGGCGACACGGCAAATAAGCGAGAATTACATGAATTATATGCTTTTGTGATTAGGGATATATTGCTTCTTCAACCCCATGCAAGAGTTTTGGGAATTGTTAGTGATCGAATAAGGAAGCTATTCAATTTTGTGTACAAACCGACACTAAGATATCCAAGCATAACCAAACAACCCGATGATCATGGAACTACCAATATTGTGAATATAAGTTAAACTACATATCATCTCTCATATTATCTATTTGCAATCATTATTTCATTTACTTTATTTCTACGCGTTATTACTCTCAATCTCAATACAAACTGCTCGCTTGCTCAATACGCTCAACCAAAGTCGCACGAACTCTCTGTGGGGCCGATATGTACTTGCTGCTAATACTAGTTATTAGTTGAAGGTATAAAATTTAGATTTGGGATGTAAAACCCACGACATTCTGCACGCACCAAACTCTTGGTGTTGTTGTCGAGGAGTGCCAAGTTTTTTATTAAGCGTATTTCGTAAGTTTCTTTTGGGTGCAACCATCTTGTATGGTTCACACCCATTCTACTAATCTTTCTCTAGTGCCTTGCGATCCAGAAATCGAACAAAGTTTTTTCAGGTTACAAAGACAATAATTAAGCAAAATGGCAAACGATGAAGAAAAACCAAAAAAACACAGAGATATCTTAAGAAGCCTACACTCACATCACCGTTGTTAGCCATCAAGCTCCCAGATCTCCCAACGGGCTCAAAATTTGAATTCAAGTCATGATGGGCTTCACTGCTGCCCAATTTTCATGGAAGGAACGGAGAAGATCCAAATAAGCATTTGGCGGAATTCACTACGGTGTGCGAACGCGAAGCCAAATGGAATTACGGATGACCAGATGATGCTCAGAGTATTTCCCTTCACTTTCAAAGATGTTGTAAATGAATGGCTCTACTATATGGCAACAGAAAGTATCAAGTCCTGGGTTGAATTGAAGAAAGCATTTATGAACAAGTGCTTTCCATCCATACGACGTAGCAAACTCAAGAGAGAGATATCTGGTATCGAGCAATATCCAATAGAATCATTATATGAGTACGTTGAATGCTTCAACAACCATAAAGCTAGCTGTCCGCATCATGGAATCATGGAGGACAATCTTGTCCTCTACCTCTATGAAGGATTGTTGGGTAGAAAGTGAGGAGTGATCAATGCAACTAGCGGAGGAGATATTCTGAACAAGACCCCAGATCAGGCGATGAAAATTTTTGAAGATCTTGCTAATGCCTCACAACAGTATGGAAGGATACAAGGAGTTCGAGGAATACACCATGTCAAGAATACCAACTCTATTCAATAGGATGAGATTAGTAAGTAAGCTGATAGAACTGGTGAAAAGCTTAGCGAATCGTGTTACTCAACCACCAGTCAGACCCTGCGGAGTATGTGGAGATCCGACAAATCCAAATGATTTATGTCCTAAAGTTCAAGAAGGAGTAAAGGAAGTCAATGCAGTCGGAGACTATGGCCCCTAATCATATGGTAACAACTTTTTTAACCTGAATTTCAATTCTAAGTTTATCAAGGATTCAGGAACAGGCCAAATGCTCAACCTCAGTACCAAGGAAGGAACCAGTTCGAAGCTAGATCCCGCAATCCTATGCCAGCAGTTCAACCCCACTAAGATGAAAACCTACGACTGATTCTAGACAAGTTTACAGCTACAAAGGAAGGAACCAGTTCGGAGAGCAAAAGGCATGTGCTTCAGGAAAACTACCGTGGCAAGTGGTAGTTAATCCAAAAGAGAAGGTCAGAGAGACCTAGTGAGGGGTCGAAATGTTGAGTCAACATCGTTTAACCAAAGGTGCTTCTCGAGAGGCAACCCGAGCTAGTAAGTTAATAATTGAACCCTTACGTTTGCAATGCCAATTTTAAAGTTCAAATTTCAATTTCAAGTTATTTTAATTTCACTAATAAAACTCCAGCTTGCTGGAAGAGAAATGTGTGTTTGTGAGTGTGATTATACAGATTTAAGGTCTATGCACGGAAAGAATGAAATAAAATAAAGAAAAACTGAAGATTTGATAATCGGCACCCGCCGCTACCCATCGACGCTCGCCGATGAATTCCCAGTGAAGTCGGCACCCACCGATACCCACCGGCGCTTGGTGACAGCTTAAAAACCCTAAAACGTTAAGATTTTTCTTTAAAATCCGATCCAAACTCATATTTATCTTCAAGAACTGGATAAGGGAGTGAATGTTTTATCTTTTTACATTCATATTTTCTTATTTCTATGAGGATTCAATCATATGTATCTTAATTCTATCTTTTCTTTCAAAAATTTATCAAAATTCTTCTATAAATATATTGCATCTCTATTCAATCCGACCATCCTAAAATCTTCTGAGTTTTTAGAGCATCCAAGGAGATCAAAACATTCCAGGCTCATTTAAGGAAGAGAAGGCAGAGACTGAAGGTTTCTTTGTCGGAATTAGAAGGCAGACCAAAGAAACAGCGAGCCTAGATCATCGGCGCCCGTCGATCACCCAACGGTGCCCGCCGATCCTGTAGTGGGTTGTTTTCTTTGAGTTTTCACTCGAAGCTCGGTGAGATCGCCCCTTTTCCAATTTCTATCCTAAAGTCATGACTGAAATTGACGATATGATTGAGCCTGAAAGCTTGAGTTCAACCGAGAAGAGAAGGTGGCAAAGATTGGGGATTCATAAATATTCGACAATGAAATTTTTATGCGAAGATACTTTGAAGTTTTTGGATCTTTATGATGTTATGCAGGCATTGCTCAAATAGGGAGGTCTTGGGAAATTTATGCAGAAAAAGGGTTTTATATATACCCGGATCTCACAAGAGAATTCATCACGACAGTGAAATTACACAACAAAGATCAAGTCACTTTCAAGCTCCGAGGAAAGTCGTATTCAGGTAATCTCGAAGGTTTGGGTCAAACGTTGGGTACGTCATCCACTCCCACACCCCAATGGAGACGTGTTGCAAGGTATCCACCACCAGCAAACACTTGGGTGATAGCGATGAAGAAAAATGCATGCAATGGAGATGAGCCCAACAGTTGTATCACCCATCCCCCACTAAGGATATGCTAGTTAATTATCGACAATACTTTCTTAGGAAGGGAAGATGTTACAATGATCCCTCTAGATTCATGGGGCTGGATATTTTGCCTACTTTCAGGAATCAAGAAAGTTTCAGATTGGGGAAGACTATTCATACAAGCTTGCCAGGAGGTGGTGGTTTGCAAGGATCCTCGACAGACCAGTTTTGGTGAATTAATCACACTAATCGCCATGGAAGCGAGAGTCTCACTCCAAGATCTCACCCCACTAACAGAGACCTCCAACCTCTTGGATCTACAATCTTTACGGAGAATGGGTTGCATTAATAATGAATTTCCCCCATTCAGTTGGGTGACCAACTCCCATCTTCTATCACTTCCAAGAAACATTCTAAATGGTCCGACATTGCATGATTTCTTTATCCCTGCGGATGTAGAAGATGACAGTGAGCCTATGGATGACTAGGTTAGGAAGTCAACATGAAGAACCCCGCAATAGATGCTGTGACGTGATGGACGCACGTGGTGCACATTTACAAGAGGCTTGGAGATTTAGAATCTTCAATTTCGGACATCAAAAAGGATTTGAATACTTTTCATCTCGAGTACCTCTGGCACAACAATCAGCAAATCGCGGCTTTCAACAACATGTCACATATAATGGATAAATGGGTCAACTACTTTAAGGCTCGAGAGCCGCAAGACCAATGAATCATTTAGTCACCCATACTCTCCCTTGAGCCCTTTATTTTCTTTATTTTTAATTTGTTTATTTTTCATTTTTTTATTTTAAATTTTTTTATTTTAAATTTTTTTATTTTTTTATTTTCTTTTATTGTTTTTCAGTGCATTCATTGTCTCTTAAGTGGAACAAGTTAGAATCTACGCATTTTCATTGTTTAATTACAGGAAATAAATCCAATCTTCGAATGTTGGAGGAATTATGGATCAAATGGAGCTTGGAATAGCGAAAAAAGAAGTTCCAAAGAGTAAGGAACAAGCGAAGGAAGCGCTAGAAGCCAAATCGCAAGGCTAAACAACGAGCCAAAATGAAAGAAGTGGAGAAACCACATTCGGCTTTCAATCACTTCAAATCAAGTTCTTACAGCTTCATGAGAGTTTTAGTCTCAGAAATGAACTTTCCAACACATATTCATACTCGTCAATCAGAGAAACGAGGATTCCGAAAAGTGAATTACAAGACAGAGCTGAAAAAGCTAAAACAGCACGATCGGTGCCCGCCGATCCTCAGCAACAACTGAAGACTCCCGCGGAAGACACTGGATTGGCGCCCGTCGATGCTGTGTCGGCGCTCGCCGATGGGGATTTTGGAAGATTTTCTCCGAAGCTGAATTCGGCCAATTGAGCTTTACTTCTACCTTAAGTTGTCGACCCCTAGCACTATAAATACACCTCTCTTCTCAGAAATTCGACACACAATTCACACCGTCATTCTTCTTTCTCTTTCTTTGTTAGGGCTCCGCCTCCCTCATGGAGCGAAAACCCTAGGTTTTCTCTTTTCTTTTATGTTTTGCATGAAGATAGTCATGCTAGGTTAATCTTCCACTCATCTACTTGTCAAGACGTTGGTTTGGTTATCAATTCAGGTTCTTTCTATCTTATTATCTCGTTTCCTTTATGATTGTATGGTTGTTATGTTATTACATTGTCTTGATTGATCACCTTGACTAAACTTGCATCTAGCTAGGGTTCTGACTACCTCCGCTCATGCGGGTCAAACCTATATTAGCAAACACGTCCCGAGGAACATGTTGGAAATTTGGATTGTGTATGGAAATCGAGAGGTGAGAATCATCTCTTCTAGCGGAAGTGATAGATGGGTTAACAACTAGGTGACACATTGACGATGCGAGAGAGATGTTGATCTATATGCTAGGAGACTAGGACCTAGTGCTGCTCGACCCCTGAAACTTATTTAGTTTTTTAAAAGCTTTTGCGTGTGTTTGATTATGCTTAGTTTTTGTGTAGCGGTAAATGGATCCTATGTGCTTTAGCCCACTAGCAGAAAAGAGGGGAGCAAAGCACACTTTTTTATGCATGGGAGCACACTTTTCGTACTGTGCTTATAGTGGGTGCGCTCCCAAACAAACACGCTTATTATTTAACTGTGTTCCCATATTTTAAGCACGGTTTTGTGTTGAAACGTTCTTAAAATTCTCATACAACTAATATCCGTTCTGCTCGAATTATAAGAACGCTTCAATTGAAGTGTGCTAAAAAAAAAGGTTTTAGCACACTTTTTTTTATCAAACCGTGCTAAAAAAGTGTGCTCTTTCATATATCTCTCAAACGGATATATCCATCTCAATATTGGTCCAGTGTAATACCTTACCTCTCGAACCAAGAGTCGAACCCACGACCTTTTGCATCCCTCATACCGAATTTGTCCACTTCACACACCTGTCACTTGAGCTACGGAATTTTTTTGTAACTTTGTTCATTTACTTAATCTAATTACTAAAAAACTCCAAATATAAAAAAATATTATTTTTCCGAGAACGATTTATAAAAATAAATGATAATGCTTTAAAAGAAAAATGTGTTCCCAGTTTCCACTAATTAAATTTGGTTTTGGAAAGACACTTTTCTTTAAAAACCGTGTTCGTTTTAATTTTTTAAAGCACGCTTTATATGAAACCCGAGCTAATTATTCCTTTAGAAACAAACGAGAACGGTTCTATAGAAAAGCGTGTTGATTTTAGTTAAATTTGATTTGGGAACACACTTTGAAAATGAAACCATGTTCGTTTCAATTTCTTTTCAAGCAAACCCGAGCTAATTATTCCTTTAGAAACAAACGAGAACGGTTCTATAGAAAAGCGTGTTGATTTTAGTTAAATTTGATTTGGGAACACACTTTGAAAATGAAACTGTGTTCGTTTTAATTTATTTTTAAGCAGCCTTTACACGAAGACCGGGCTTAATAGTTTTTAGACATGAACGAGAACGGTTTTATAGAAAAGCGTGTTCATTTTAGTTAAATATGGTTTTGGGAACACACTTTGAGAATTAAACCGTGTTCTTTGTAATTTTCTTAACCACGCTTTACACGAAAATTGAGTTAAATAGTTTTTTTACAAATAAACGAGAACGGTTTTATAGCAAAGCGTGTTTATTTTAGTCAAATCTGATTTTGGGAACACACTTTGAAAATTAAATCGTGTTCGTTTTAAGTTTTTTTAAGCACGCTTTACATGAAAACCGGGCTAAATATTTTTTAGAAATAAACGAGGACAGTTTTATGGAAAAGCATATTGCTTTTAGTTGAATTTGGGGTTGGGAACACACTTTCAATATAAAACCGTGCTTAAAATAAAAAAATAAGCATGCTTGTAAAAAACTGTACCCAACTTACCGTGCTCCACCCCCTATATTGTACTAGTGGCCTTATAAATTATACTTATTGTTTGGTGATCTGTGATGTGAATTGGTTTGCTTATTGTTGGATATTACCTTGTTATTCTACTATTCCAGGTAAGTTCCCTATAGAGCTTACTCAGATTGGACTCTCATGCATATAGGCATACGGTATACTAGGTGTTTGCATATGCATAAAAGCATGATCATGTAGTATCCTGCTTAGTTTGCACTAATTGAATGAGCATCGATCTGTTTATTTTATGCGTTTGGAAACAGAAAGACCGTTATCTATGAGTCATTAGAGTCTTTGCTAAGGTCATAGGAGAGCCAAGCCCCATCGGGTCTGTCCTGATAGAGTCATTGAGAGCATGAGCCTGATTCCATTCATACGCATGTACTCCAACCTCGATGTTAGGTATGGACGATGATATACATGACTTTTCTATTCATATGTATGTACTCCAATCTCGATGTTAGGTATGGAATATGTTGTACATACGATGCTATTCATACATATGTACTCCAACCTTGATGTTAGGTATGGATGATGTTGTACATATACCCTGCCCCGCTAAGGCGAGGGTTTGTGAGAGAGAGTCGGTATATGCCACTTGGCATTCTATGTGGGCCCATTTACTGCGTTTTCGTTATTTTATAAACTGTGAACATGCCTTATGTGTTCAATTATCACACTGCATTAGAACCATCTTTATTAGGTATAGCCTGTACTATGTGATTGCATTAGGGACTCAGGTGAGAAGAGGTGAACCGGTGAGAAGAAAAGAAGTAATCTAATTGGTCCACGTGTCCAAAATTGAATTAAAAATAGGAGACATGCGGATTACCCCAATTAATTAGTAACACCTACACAAATTAATTAGTAACACCCCACTCTCACAAGTAACACTAATTAATTGTACGCGTCAATCAACACAATGTACGTACATATTAAAAGTGTTTACATGAACTTTTAAAAATTATTATTTGGCATTTTCACTTGTTAAAAAAATATATAAAATATATTTTTGGGTGTAATTTAATTTTAAATACACATAGACACCCACTTTGTATATGTTTTTTTGAAAAAACATGTGGGTCTCAAGTTGTAAAAAAGTGGTTCATCAAGTTACCAAGAAGCGGTTCAACCCTTTTACTCTTAGTGGTTCAGCCCTTTTACTCTTAGTGGTTCATTCCTTTTATTCATAGTGGTTCAGCCCTTTTACTCGTGTGGGTCAACTCTTTTAGTCACTGTACCACTCTCTATTTAGTCACTGAACCACTCTCTATTTACTCACAGAACCAATCTATATTTAGTCACTGAACCACTCTCTATTTAGTCACTGAACCACTCTCTATTTAGTCACTGAACCAATCTTTATTTAGTCACTGAACCACTCTTTATTTAGTACTGAACCAATCTCTATTTAGTACTGAACCACTCTCTATTTAGTCACTGAACCAATCTCTATTTAGTCGCTGAACCACTCTCTATTTAGTCACTGAACCACTCTTTATTTAGTACTGAACCAATCTCTATTTAGTCACTGAAACACTCTCTATTTATTCACTAAACCAATCTCTATTTAGTCACTGAACCAATCTCTATTTAGTCACTGAACCACTCTCTATTTAGTCACTGAACCACTCTCTATTTAGTCACCGAATCACTCTCTATTTAGTCACTGAACCACTCTTTATTTATTACTGAACCAATCTCTATTTAGTCATTGAACCAATATCTATTTAGTCACTGAACCAATCTCTATTAAGTCACTGAACCACTCTCTATTTAGTCACTGAACCACTTGGTATAAACCTCTGAACCAATTAATATAAAACCCTTTTGTGCCTTTTTCCCACCCATTAAATACTGCACTTCGTCTTCTCTGGTTTTGCCCCCTCTTACTTGTTGTCTTAATCTGTAGTCTTTAATTACTATCTATATATCTAAATTAAGTTTAAACCTAATTCTTCACATGGATCATCCAAACCTCCACTTATATTGTCATTTATTTGCCACGTCATTCTCCGCCTCCCTGAAGACAGTCTGAATTGGTTGACTATCGGCCATGGAAGCAAAGATCAGCAAGTTCTTCGATTCAATCGGCGACTTCTTCAGTGGCGGTGATCAGATTCCTTGGTGCGATCCTAAAACCATAGCTGTAAGTTTTTCTCTCCCTACTCCATATTAGAGTAATAATGTATTTCTCTTAGGGTTTATAGATTTTAATAGTTTCTGGTTTTGAATTTTCACTCCTTGGCTCTTTCATTTCGCCCAACTAAAGCCATCCGCTCTCGTGAGAATCATTAAATTTGCCGTTTACATAAGCAATTTCATAATGCATATATCTCGATGGAATCAATGAGTTGATTAATCGACGCTTGCAATGAATCTGCTTCCAAATCGACGCTTGCAATGAATCGGCAGCGGGAGCGACATGGCGAAGTCGTTGGCGCCCACACCGCGGAGAATGAAGAGGAAGCGAATGAAGAGATGGAAAAAAAGGGAGACAGTAAGCGCATTAGCGTAATTTTCTTTTAATTTTTATTTTAATAAATCTGACCAATCAGGTTACTTCTTTCCTTCTTACCGGGAGAGGTGCTTCTCACTTAAACCCTCCGCTATATATCTATAATATAACAAGAAAAGTTGTGTACAAGCCTCATAAATGCGTACCTACTAAATAACTATCCAATTATACAAAATCGGTTATCCGATCATAGTTTTAGAAAATTGATCACAATTTAAGTCATCTTAGTCACTCAAAAGTTGAAGCATTTAGTGCACCCAGCCGTTTCACCAAAAAATTGAGGCGATTTCTGAAGCCTCTTGATTCCCATGTCGATCGACCTCACTCTCTCAATCACCTCCATTCGATTTTTTAAGCCTCTATATTCTCGACCTGCAAATTGATTTTGCTCTCTCAATCTCCTCCATTCTTTAGTTTCTCTCCTTTTTCAGTTTATGTAACCCTAAATTTGAAGTAATAGGAAGTGAGATGAAGATTCTATTTATCCCTGCGGTGACTCTTTGAAGCCTCCGGACCTGTGATTTCCAGAAGTCTCTCAATATTTGGAGGTTTGAGTCACAGTCTATCTGAATTAAGTTTGACTACTCTCTCTCTGATATTGAAATCGAACTTCTTTCCTCTTTGTTGTTCTTGAAGTCTAACCTTCATCTCTCGAAATCGCTGGTTCTAATGAAGGGCTGAAAGAGGTTGGTCGCTCTCCCTAAACATTTTGGAGGTCGGAGGTCGCTCTCCTCTTTTTCATACTCAACAGCTCTCGCTCTCTCTAATCTATAGTAAGATTTTGATTAAATTTCGATTAAATTTCTGTTTTGTCAGTTTATGTACATCCGAAGTATTTAGATTAAATTTCAATATATTTCGTTAGCAGATTTGTTTGTCTTTGCACTTGTAGGGTTTGTTTATTTTGTGTTTTCATGAGTGTATTGTCTTTTGTACTTTCTCAATTTGGCTATCAGCCCAGGTTTATTTTGTTATGTTTTAACTCGACGAGACGTCGCTGCCATGGGAAGAAGGGAAGTTCGTGTTGCTGCCATGGATGAACCGGAGAAAATGAAGAAGAAGAAGAATTCGATTAACAAGGAAGACAAGGAGAATCCTACAGATACAGTGTTGGATGTCAAGGGGAGTAAGGAGAAGATGAGAGAACGTAAGGTGAAGAGGTCGCAACGTGATGCCAGAGAACTTATTCATCAATCAGTAAGCGCAGTAAGCGAAGTCCTGCTGTTGCATTGCTTTTGTGGTTTATTTTGTGTATGCAATATGCCAGGTTTGTAGTTTTGTTCAACACTAAAAAATGTCCCTTTTTTGGGGGTGTTCCAGGAGGTTTCGAATGAAGAAATCGAATTAGGCAAGCAAGAACAGAGCAGAGTTGAATCCTCTGAAGCTGAGGGACATGGTAATTCCCGTTCCCACCAAATTTCTCATTATCACTTAAACTTGCAATATGTTTAATAGGAAGTTACTTAGTAGATGCCCAAAATAGGTTTTTTAATTTTTATTATATTTCATCATTATCTTAACAAATGAAACCATTTTAGAGAGTGTGAGGATGCAATTTTGCATATTGTTGAAATGCTTTGTAAGCAGATGCATTTGTGAGTGTCAATGATGTTGGAAATGCAAGTGACGAGGGACCTCAAGCTATTGATGAGAGTGATTCTTCTGAAGATGAGGTGAATATCTTGATAGCTATTTGTTTGTTTGATGATACTGGATTCTTCTAAAGATGAGAGTGATTCCCTGATAGCTATGTGAATAATTGAATATCTTGATAGCTATCTTGATAATAGTATAACTGAAAAATCCTCCCATGAGAAAGAATTTTCCCTGAGCAGCCCAATTCAACCATTTTGTCGTCAGCGGCCACACTCACCATCAGAGGCAGTTCCTTGAGCAGTCGACTTCCACTTTGTCGCCAGCGCCTCCTTGCACCCTGCAGAAGCACGATGGTCGGATCCTTAAGAGGTGGCTGAAGCTCAATGACAAGTTGAACAAAACATTTGATAGTATATTTGATTATCATGTTAAGCACTCTTTATGGAGAGAAGTGAACCCAGTTTAGTTCCAGAATGGTTGAGGAATTATGGAAGTGGCATTGGGAATGGTGGTGCACTCCACTATTTTACACCATCACAGTCAGGTACAATGTTATCTTATGATCTGTTTTTCATCTTTTAGATTTTTTACCCCTCAGAAGTCCCCTATTCATTCCTTGCATGTATTTCCCCGTAATAGATGGACTTCTGTTAGCACTTCTCAAAAGAAGTAATTCTTCCAAGAGCTTTGGTAAAAGTGATAGTGTACCACCTTTTGTGGAGTAGAGTTCGTCGTCCAACAGGAGAACCTCAAGCAGTAATGGTTCAGCTAAGCATGAGAAGAATCTGTATTGTAGGTCTTATAGCAGTTTTACCACGGGTCATCGGGATAGGGAAAGAGGCAGGTTAACCATTGTTGATCATTGGGATTCTGATTACTCTGATCCTTTGTGTAGCATTACTACTGGTAGAATTGATAAACATACATTAAGACGTTCTTACTCAATAGTTTCAAGGAAGCAGAATGAGGTGTTGAATGGATGGCCATACACAGATTTGAGGCGAACTGGACAAAGCAACTATGACAATGGAAGCAATTTGTTAGTTGGTGGAGAAGGTGTCAGTTGAAAGGGATTTTCCATCACTTGGTTCTGAAGAGAGACCTATAACGTCGGATATAGGTAGAATCCCATCTCCTGGGCTGCCCAGAAGCATGCAAGGCCTGTCCATTGATAATTCATCCTTGATTGGTGGTGAATCCCATCATAGTAAGCTATATGAATTCCAAACTCAAAGAGCATATAGGGATACATAGCAAAATCAATCTGTTGGTATCCAAATTCATTGGATTCAGTCTAGGCAAAATGAAATAAAACAATGTATTCACCATGACTATTATGATATTTATTTTAAAGTTTAGATTTGAGGATGTTTGTAGGCCATTATATATATATATATATGTATGTATGTATGTATGTATGTATGTATGTATGTATGTATGTATGTATGTATGTATGTATGTATGTATGTATGTATGTATGTATGTATGTATAATATTTGGATATTAAAGTTAAATGGTATTAATATGTATTCTTATATCAATATAGATAAAAATTAATGTGAAAGTGCAAATGAGTGTTAAAAGTTTGATTATATTTAATATTAATTAAAAAATAAGTAACATGTAAATCAAATTACATTTAACGACTCAGTTGTACCCACTAAATCATTTGCTGGTTGAAGCGCTTGCGCTCCACTCCGACCTAATTACTGTAAGAGACTTGAGCTACCAACGGATTGCACTTGAAGACGATAGCCTTACGGTAATTAACTCTCTATCTGGTATGTGGCATTGCCCCTGGGAGTGGACATACAACTTAACTAAAACATGTCCCCACGGGCATATTTACTAGTATATATATAAGATGAGGTTCCAGTGAAACGAGATATAGGGTGTAATGTATAACGAAATTAGAATCGTTGGATTAAAACCAAATCAACGGATGATATTAATTAGAAATAGGAAACACCATTCTTGTAGTGATTGTGTCGTACAATAGTAGAATTCAAAAGACAATAAATTACCTAGTGAATGCAAATCCAAAATTACCTCTAACAAAAAAGGTAACAATTTAATTAATAATATAGATGTTAAAATGCAGCTTGAATACTTAGATATTGAAAAATACAAAAAGCGTAATCTTGAATGAATATTTACTTTGTGAAAATGAATACAAAAATAGGATAAAATGAAGTTTTAACTTGTTTGAAATGAATATTTACTTTGTTAAAATGAATACAAAAATAGGATCAAAATGAATTTTTGATTTGTTTCAAATGAATATTAAGCCCACATAAGTGCACATATATTTTTTTAAAAAGACCGTTTTTTTTTGGGGGGGGGGATGACTTAATTTGTACTGTTGAATGCAAATGAATATTTACTTTAGTTTAAATGAATATTAAGTATAAAAAAACTGAATATTAAGTATATGCTCATAGGTTAAAAGAGTAAAACATTGTAATAATTATATCAAATGGTGTTAGTTGTGCCTATTTATCCATAATTAAATAAAGGCATTAAAATAGTAAATTTAAATGGAATATGTATAATTTTTTAAAAAAAATAGGAAGGTTAATCATTTCTCTCCAAATACTTAATCATTTCTCTCCAAATACTAAAATTAAAGTATTTAATTCATACGTTTAAAAATATTATTTCATATTTGATGAATATTTCATATTTGTAAAATGAATATTTAGTATGTTTGAACTGAATAATTTCTTGTTACTAATGTTATCATGATGAATAATTTCTGCCAAATCCAAATCTAAATAGAAATAGTTACTTTTGTTTAATATTTGTAAAATGAATATTTAGTATATATGTTTGAAATGAATGATTATTCCCTAAATTCTTACATTACAGATTTAATATTAATTATATACATAAACCACCATGTATAGATAACTTGTCTAAGATTTTAGTTGATTACAACCTTCCTAATTTAAAGTAACATTAGCTTAACGTGATTTTAGCATTTCTATTTATGTATAGTTATTACTGCCTTTTATTTCTCTAATCCCATATAACTCCCCTATAATGGGACAATTTCGAACGAATCTAGCCCATTGATTAGATTACGATCCAACGCGTGTAATTATGTTACACGTTACACCCTATTTAGTGTTTCACAAGAGCCATATATATATATATAAAATGTTGATAATGGATAGCAATGTATATGCTGAAAAATGATTTTTATCAAACAATAAATGGTGAGGATGCCTGGGATCATGATATAAGTATGAATTGTACAAAATTACGGGGTAGAAAATTTGTGATAAATATTAATTAAATATCTGAGATCGAGATTGTGGGTAGAGAAACTAGAGAGCGAAGTTGTTATATGTGTTTGTTGTACAAGAAAGATATGGGACACGCGGATAGATAACCTATCACTACGCCAATTTGCAACTCGGGCGACGGACATAGGTAGTCACCTGAAGTTGAATTGGGTCACCTGAAAATTTAGGTGACGATTAGTCGTCACCTGAATGGTGGTCACCTGACCGCCGTCCCTTGAGAATTCAGGTGACGACTCTATCAAAGTTGGTCACTAAAAGTGATTCAACACATAGAAGTCAAAGCCCGACAAAAGCCCGACCCGGACAGTTCAGGCGACCAAGTTTTCGTCGCCTAAATCATAGCAAACATTGTTAGGGAGGGCATTCAGGGGACCGAATATGTTCGTCACTTAAACATTGTGACCAAAATGCTTGTTGCTTGACCAATCAAGTAACATAAGTGTTTGTCACTTGAGATTGTGAAAGGGCTAGTATGTTCGTCACCAAGTTATTCAGGTGACCAATAGTATTCTCAATATTCCTTGCCTGAATCAATTTTGAGATTTTTTTTAAACTCAAGCAATTATTATATTATAATAAAAAGAATATATGTTTACAATATTGTTGATACCCTGTTTTTTACATACCAAACGCAAAAAACCTAAACCAAAATATCATTCATACTATACAAAAACTAGCTCACAAATACAACATTGGGCAACATCATGGCTTGATCTTTGTCTCCGTTCTAATCTTCTGCTAATTGTTGCAATGGAATAAGAAATAACCTCAGCCTCGCGTTCTTTTCTTTAACACACCCTAATATCCCAAAAAGAGTAGGCTTAATTAATGGAGAGCATGAAAAAAACAAGTTCACGAAAACATTCAAAACACAACCAAAGGCATAAAAATTTTAATTTTCAAGATCAAACACTAACTGCCAATCACCACAATGCACAAGTTATAACACAAGCAACAATTACAAATCACCATTCTCACCAAAGCTGAGATCTGCTATAAATTTGAGTTGCAAGCTTAACAAAAGGATACAATGTAAAGCATAAATGCTTCGAATTCCATCTTGTTGAGCAAAATATAACAAACCGAATTTTTTCCCATATTCTGCCTCAAGTTCCAAATCTCAGGAATCTCTAGTTCCACTCAAACGCAATAAACACGAAAGCAGATATCAACCATGAACCATTTACCTTGTATTTGCACAGTTGCTCCAATCATTCCTCCTCCTTGCTCCAGTCGCTCCCACTGCCTTCTCCTTCTGAGCAATTTGGTGATACTGCGAGCAAAATAATAGCACAAGATTGTCAAGATCTCCATTAAAATCGGACCTCAATTGTAAAGACCCTAAGCACAACTCCATAGAAGTCCCAATTGGAAGAGAACGATAAAAACTTGAAGGAAAGAAGAACAAGGTGGAGGTCGAATGCCCGAGCCGCCGCTGTCGTGGCCGAGCTCCAGTGTTGGCCGAGGCGGCTGTCGTGGTGAGAGGCGGAGCCGCCACTGGGGTGGTAGAGGTTGAAGCTTGGCCTTCGGGATGGATTTCGCCGCCAGTAGGAACCATCATCGGCGCCGTCGGGGAAGCAGAGACCGGAGGACCTCCGCCTATGGTTTTCGGAGGAGTGGTGGCCAGGGGAGGAGTGGTCGCCGCTGGGGTGGTAGATCTGGAAGGGTTAGTAGTCACGTCGTGGCAGAGGAGGCCGACAGAGGGGGTGAGGACGGGGCGGTGGTCCACTTTGGATTGGCGGCGGCCAAGGTGGCGGGCGATTGAAAGAAGGTGGAGGGAGGCATGGAAGCTTGGAGGGAGAACTGAGGAAGAACAAAGAGATGGAGAATGAGTGAGAGAGAGGGAGTAAAAATAAAAGCGGCGGCTCATCTCAAATCTCCAATTTCAAGTGAAACCCTAGCCCTTCACTTTAATTTTTCAACCCGCCTCAACCCTCCAATTTCATTTTCATTTTCAATTTTTGGTATCTTGTCGCCATGCCCGCCTCACAACCTCCACCCCCCAATTTGATTTTTCGGTAGTTTAATTTTGCATTTTTTTGTAACTTTGGTTTTTTTTTATTCAACTGTTCTTATAAGTTTGTATAGTGCAATACAATTTTTATTTTTATTTTTAAAAAAAATATGATGTTTAAATTTATAGGATATATTATGATTTATATTATTAATTTTAAAATGGTTAATCTAAATAGAAGGCTTGAAGTTAATTAATACGGAGTAATGTATTTAGTTCTTTAAATTATTGGTTAAATGAAGGTTGATCTATTTTTTTTCTATAAAAAAAATATTTTGTTAAATCGATTATCTATAAAATTAGAACCAATATATCTGATATTTTGTTAAATCGATCTTGATCTTAATTTTGATCTCAATCCCAAACCTCGATCTTAACTTGATTTTGATCTCAATCTCAATGTTGATCTCAGTCCCAACCCTCAATCTTAACTTGACTTTGATCTCAAGCACAAATCTCAAATATGAAAAATCTCGATCTCAATCTCAAATACTGATCTTAATTTCAAATATTAAATATGAATCTCAATCTGAAATATTAAATATGAATCTCAATCTCAAATATCAAATCTCAATCTCAAATATAGATCGTAATTTCAAATCTCGATTTCAATCTCAACCTCAAATATCAACTCTCCCTCTCAATTCTCAAATATAAAATCTCAATATCAAATGTCGATCTTGATCTTAATCTTCATTTTAAATCTCAATGACAAATCTCAATATCAAATCTCGATCTCAAATCGCAATCTTGATTTCAAATCTCAATGACAAATCTCAATCTTGATTTCTAATCTCAATGACAAATCTCAAATCGCGATCTCAATCTCAAATCTCGATCTCAAACTTAATCTCAATCTCAAATATCAACTCCCACTCTCAATTCTCAAATATAAAATCTCAATATCGAAAGTCGATCTTGATCTTAATTTGGATTTCAAATCTCAAATCGCAATCTCCATCTCAAATCTCGATCTCAATCTTAATCTCAATCTCAAATATCAACTCTCACTCTCAATTCTAAAATATAAAATCTCAACATCAAAAGTCGATCTTGATCTTAATCTTGATTTCAAATCTCAATGATAAATCTCAATCGCAATCTCCATCTCAAATCTTGATCTCAAACTTAATCTCAATCTGAAATATCAATTCTCACTCTCAATTCTAAAATATAAAATCTCAATATCAAATGTCGATCTTGATCTTAATTTTGATTTCAAATCTCAATATCAAATCTCGATCTCAGACTTAATCTCAATCTCAAATATCAAATCTCACTCTCAATTCTCAAATATAAAATCTCAATCTCAAATATCGATCTTGATCTTAATCTTGATTTCAAATCTCAATGACAAATCTCAAATCGCGATCTCAAACTCAATCTCAATCTCAAATATCAACTCTCACTCTCAATTCTCAAATATAAAATCTCAATATCGAAAGCCGATCTTGATCTTAATTTTGATTTCAAATCTCAAATCACAATCTCTATCTCTAATCTCGATCTCAAACTTAATCTCAATCTCAAATATCAACTCTCACTCTCGATTCTAAAATATAAAATCTCAATATCAAAAGTCGATCTTGTTCTTAATCTTGATTTCAAATCTCAATGACAAATCTCAATCTCAATCGCAATCTCCATCTCAAATCTTGATCTCAAACATAATCTCAATCTCAAATATTAATTCTCACTCTCAATTCTAAAATATAAAATCTCAATATCAAATGTCGATCTTGATTTTAAACTTGATTTCAAATATCAATGACAAATATCAATATCAAATCTCGATCTCAAACTTAATCTCAATCTCAAATATCAAATGTCACTCTCAATTCTAAAATATAAAATCTCAATATCAAATATCGATCTTGGTCTTAATCTTGGTTTCAAATGTCAATGACAAATCTCAAATCGCGATCTCAATCTCAAATCTCGATCTCAAACTTAATCTCAATCTCAAATATCAACTCTCACTCTGAATTGTCAAATATAAAATCTCAATATCAAAAGTCGATCTTAATCTTAATCTTGATTTCAAATCTCAAATCGCAATCTCCATCTCAAATCTCGATCTCAAACTTAATCTCAATCTCAAATATCAACTCCCACTCTCAATTCTAAAATATAAAATCTCAATATCAAAAGTCGATCTTGATCTTAATCTTGATTTCAAATCTCAATGACAAATATCATGTGGCAGTCGATTGAAATAACACATATAACTTATATTTAGATCAAAGAATATGTGGCAGTCGGTTGAAATAACACATATAACTATTATTATTTATGGATTAATTATATTTTGAGCAAAAAAAATATATGGATTAATTATATTGAAACCTTGTGATAAATTTACATAAGATTGATATATTTTGTGTTTATTTCATATGTGATGTTCATAAATCTTATTCAATATAACTAATGTAATCGTTCAATATTTTAAAAATAATTTTTTTCATCATTCAATCTATTACAATCTACTACACATAAGAGATAAACTTTTTCATTTATAAGAGATAAAATCAATTAAAGGGTTTATATACTTTTATATTTTTAAAATATAAAGATCTTTTATTTTATTATGTATTATTTATTGGATAAATAAGTGAAAAAATAATGAGTATGTAAATAAGAGTACTTATTATTATTATCAGATATAATAAAATATAATTAATTAATAAAACGCTCAAGAGTGCGGGTAACAAATACTAGTCATATATAGATACACAATACTCGATCTTTTGATTTTATATAGATACATCACTTTCTTCTCAAAAGTAGAGCGGGAAATCTTGGCACCTTTTTTTTAAGAACTCAAGTGACCAACATATGCTATGTTCGTCGCTTGAATATCTGCAAATTTTCCCCAAATGAAGCGGGAACTTTGGCGCCAATTGTATTACTAAAAAATATCATGAATATTTTCAATATTTATCACAAGTTTTTTCATAAAACCTCAAACCAATAATATGATTTTCTGGAATTTCTACCTATATATATATATATATATATATATATATATATATATATATATATATACACACACACACACACACACAATAACAACACATGTATGATTTATGTGTACATATTTAAAGTATCCACAAAAAATATAATCAAATTATTAATTTATACCATTTTTTTAAACTAACCTTGTAGCTCACAAAAAAATCAACGGATGAGATCAGATGGAAATGGAGAAGGAAGATGTTACACATACATTAACCACGTACAATGGTACACATACATTAAATGTCTCAAGTAACGTTCATTAAAGTGACTTTAAAAAAGTCACGACTTAGGCGACGTACTTAGCATATGTTCGTTGCCTAAGTAATATAGTAATAAATGTGTCAGATGTACCTCTCCTTCAGGCGACGTACTCATTCAACCTTCGTCACCCCAACACCATGCAATTTAACGTGGGCCTACCGACTCTTACTCAGGTGACGACTCTACATACGTTCGTCACCTGAATTTACTTAAGCGACGAACAAATAATAACTTCGTCGCTCCAACACCATGCAATTTAATGTGGGCCTACCGACTCTTACTCAGGTGACGACTCTACGTATGTTCGTCACCTGAATTTACTCAAGCGACGAACAAATGATAATTTCGTCGCCCGAGCTTCGGTCTCCTTTGACTTTTCCTGGATTCGACTCAGGTGATGAAGTTGTATATGGTACGTCGCCTGAAGGGATCTCAAGCAACGAATCCACAAATATACGTCACCTAACTTGCAAAATGGCGTAGTGTATGGTACTTGTGAATATTTAACTAATAAATCTTAAATAATGAATAGTTAATTAATTAGGTATTATGAATAGACAGTATACCATAGAAAATTAGTAATTATATACTGAAATATGTCGTTAATTAGCACTAGGAAAGATCCGCCGCCTGAGTGTATTTCTAATTTTGCCCTCCTCGATTAATCTGGTTTACGGGGCGGGAGCGGGGTGCTGATTCGGCTAAGCGAGATACTTACTTGTAACGCATCCACCTCTAGATGTAACGTATGGGATTGATGGTGGATATCTGTGGTGGCAAACCACTAGCTTAATTCCAAGAGTCATCTGTAATTTCAATTCATCCTTAAGTCAAGTGTCGCTTCCACCATATATTATATCCCATTCCCAACCTTTGGTTATTTAGAAAGCCGGAGTATGTATTAATTTATTTAGTTCAAATAAGTGTCATTAGTCAATCTACTAGTGTGTAGATGTATCAAAATATAATCCGATTTGAAAGATATGATTTGCAAACATCTAATAATATATTAATTTTTTGGATTTAAACTCAGTATTTTAGACTTAGGATATATTCGAAAAAGGACCCACCCAAATTATTCGAGAATTTTCAGAGTCGAAACCTAATGACTCGTTAGTTTAAAATCGAGCAGTGAGTCAGCATCATGTAAATGTCAAACAAGCACCACATAGATTCGTCATGCGGTGTGTAATGTCAGTATGTCACTCGTAAGTTAAAAGCATATATATTTTATAATTATAATAATTTTAGAGCACTTATTTGTATAAATATGATATGTTTTTTATGTTTAAAATATTTATATGATATTGTTATTATAATAGTATTTATAAATATAACTATAATATTATTACTTAGCTTAAACTGACATATCGATATTATAATTTCATTTTGATAATATCGATATTATAATTCATTTTGATAATATGTTAATATTTTTAAAAAGTCTTTAAAAAATTTGAGTTTTTTAACTCGCTGGATCGACCCAAATCTGACACAAATTTAGTTTGACTCGAACCGAAATAACTCGTGATTTGAATGATTTGAAATAAGATCTACCCAGAACCCAATAATAACCCTAACCCGAACAAGCATGTATAAGGGCTAATTAAGTAATTAACATCGATTTGAACCCAAAAAAAAAAGTAATTAACATCGATTGTTACGTGAATATCCTCTCTAGTTATTATTAATTAATTTCCATGCCCCGCCCGATCTATATATATAATCCCCTACCCTAATCAATATATATATATCCTTCAACCACATGTCCTCTTCAAACCAACCACTTAAACCGACGTACGGCGGCCTTAATTAATTAAATCTCTCAATAATTTTCTTCAATTTTCGATCACAAATCCCGTGTGACATCGCCGCTGCAGCGCAAGCAGTTACATACATATATATAATACATGGCGGGCGCGGATCGGTCTCCGACGTTGTCGTCTCACTTGAGCTGCCAAGTAAGAGTAATAAGAGCGGAAAACGTGGAGGAAATAGTAAGCAGTAAGAAGGCGAAAGGCGGGTCCCTCTTCGTCCGGACGTATCTCTCCCCCGGTGGCGCCGGAAACAAAACCAAGGCAAGGGTACAGCTCAACACCCGAGATTTGCTACTCTCGTCCTCCTCCGACAGCCGCTTCACCTGGGACGAATCCTACTCGCTGGACTGCAGGGGCGCTCTCGGCCTCCTCGAGCCAGGGAGCGTCACCTTCGAGCTGAGGTGGAGGCCTGCCACGAGATATCGATGCTGGGATCAGTCCTCATCGAAGCTTCTGGGAACAGCTGAGCTACCCTGGGGCCCAGCCTTCAGCTCCCCCGATTCAGAGATCCAGGCGTGGGTCCCGCTCGGAGTCCCTTCCAAGGCCTTTGCTGGCTCGCCTGCAGGACTGCTAGTTGCTATGACTGTGAAGGCCAAGGCGGAGGTGGCTCTGGCCGCGGTGCCATCGAGGAGGAAGAGCGAATGTCGGGAAAGGTCATGTGGGTGTGGGAAGGATGGCAGTTGCCAGGAAAACTATCAACTCTTTGTCCTCGCTGCGGCTTTAGATGCTTTCTAAGGGTTGGGGAACATTTGAAAATGTATTAATATAGCTAGTGTAACTATTTCAATTTCCATCTAAACGGCCGATTTTGGCTAACAATATAGTTGCATTGCTTCGATACACGTGCATATAAGTATGATAATTCTGATTCTATAAATTCTAAAAATGAAAATAACTCGATCATTTCAAGGATTTAGTTTATAAATCACCCTATCCATTATCCATAGCGCTAATTTTGAAGATGTTTGGATTGAGATTTCGTGTTGATCAAGATCGAAGATACCAATTGGGGAAAATGGAGATGGAAAAACTCTTTTTTTTTTCGGTCCAATATCTATTTTTATAAATCATTTATGTATTTGTCAACCCGAAATCCATTTTTAAGTAATTGTCCAAAATCTTTTCATAATTCCCCTTTTACTCTTACCTTTTTAATTTCTCATCTGAATACCTATCAGATTATTTCACTCCTCGTTCTTCCCCATGTTCCTCCCATGGTCGTCTCTTCCTCTTATTCACTCTCTTCTTCAAATCTGAGACTCCATGGCTTCCTCTTTCGCTCTGCCTTCCTCATATATCCCTGGATGACTATAACCGCACGATCTGGATTCGGTGATTTGCATCCCTGGATGGACGAGACCTACCTCTATTTCTGCTTCTTTTCCACTAGGCATATCGCTGCCTCAAACGAAAGTGTGTCGCTCCCCACCCACCGAAATTGATGGTCATCTGCACCTTCTTCGGCCACCGCCGCTCCACGTCTGGTTATGCGTCCAAGTTGACGCCTCTCCTCCAAGCCCTCCCTCCTCCTCAAGCTCTCCATCTCCACCGAGAGCCTAATCAAGGAGATGCAGTCCTCTTTACTGTTCGATTTAAGTTGCAATTTGCAAGTCGATGTTGTCAACAAGAAACACAACGATTTTCGTTCATTCACTCGCCTGTGGTTGTTTATTGAATTTGATTGGTTGACAGGTATGAAATTTTGAGAATTTAGGACTGCCACTTGGCATAGAATCAGAATTTTATTTTGTTGTTGACTTCAAATTTAATCTAAGATTCTTCAAAACAATATATTCTTGAGTTGATCACAATCTCTTCCAAATTCTCATTCATATATGTTATTGGGAAAGGCTAATTGTATTGCTCATTAACAACCGCTTTGATGTCTGTAATCTATGAGGAGTACAAGGACGATGAAGGCTTTCTATACATTACCTACAATGGAGAAAACACGTTTGGTTCGGCAATCATGGGATGTTGATCCCTCTTGACCTCGAAACTTTGCAAATACTCTCAATGTGTCTATGTTTAGAACCTTTCCTAAGCCTTTGCCTCTCTCACCCTACATTTCTAGCACACTTATTTCTGGATTTGCATTAATGTTTCAATTTTACTTTGTTTATTCGTGGGTTTGTGTTTGCTTTGTTAATACTTTTACAATCAAGGTGAAGGATGATCAGATTCCAAACAAAGAGAATGTGATTTAATACAACTAAAGCATGTAATTTTCTTGATCAACTTAAAATACCAGAAATCAATACCTAAGTGATCATGTGTCACCGCTAATAAGGGAGTGATAGTGACCCCATGGGAAAAAAAACTCTAAAAACAAAGTTGTCACATAAAAAAGTTGTCGTCACATGTGTCACCACTAATAAGGGTGGTGACAGTGACTCCGTAAAAAAAAAACTCTAAAAACAAAGCTGTCACAAAAAAAGTTGTCACCATATGTGTCACCAATAATAAAGGTGGCAGTGACACTGATCTCGTAAAAACAACCTATCACCACAAAAAGTTGTCATCACATGTGTCACCACTAATAAGGGTGGTGAGAGTGACCCCATAAAAAAACTCTAAAAACAAAGATGTCACCAAAATAGTTGTCACCACATGTGTCAACACTGATAAGGGCGGTGACAGTGACCCCGTTAAAAAATACACTATAAAAATAAAGTTGTCAAAAAAAAAGGTGTCACCACATGTGTCACCAATACTGTGACCACGTATAAGGGTGGTGACAGTGATAAGGGTGGTTACAACATAAGGATGGTGAGAGTGATAAGGGTGGTGACATTGATAATGGTGGTGACAGTGATAACGGTGGTGACATGTTGTTGGAGGTAAGTCGAGTACAAATAATAAGATGTAAAGATGTAAATCGACTCCTAGCCTAAGAAAATAATTACAAGACTTCCTCCCGTTGTAGTGGAAGGGTAGTCAGGATCGATCCACGAGGAGGCGTGTCAGCGGGATCCTAGTAGCTTTGGAAATTTCATGTCTGCGTCGACCAGAAGCCTCGATTTCGACCTTGGGCCTCGATGTCGACCTCGGCTGTCGATGTTCTCTGCAACAGAAGACCTGCAGAGACAAAAACAAGTGGTCGATATTGACTGGAAGGGGTCGATATCGATGTCAGTCCACGAAATCGACTGGCTCAGAAGACTGCCAGTCGATACAGAAGGGTCGATTTCGACACAAGGGGTCGATATCGATGCTTGCAGGAGGTTCCCAGGGGTCTCGAGATCGACTCAGAAAACCATCGATCTATCAGTTTTGGTCGATATCGACCTCTGCTGTCGATATCGATGTCTTCCTGCAGTGTGTTAGTTTCTTGTCGGCAAAGAAAGGCCGAAGAATTGAAAATGGGGAGAGAAGCAATGAACAGAAATAAAACAGGGGTTTTTGTGTGTATAAAATATGTAAAAACAACTCCTAGGATTAGGGTTTACCACAACGTTAACCAATGCGTGCGATAAGATGAATAAGACGGACAATTGCGCTATTTCACCCGAGGGACAAGCTTTCGCCGTACACCAACTCTTAGGATTACTCTTGCAAATAAACCTAATTGTCTCTACCAATTTTATGTTTATAACTCAAGTTGTTAGCATGAATCCCTTTTCTTTCGATTAGGACTAAACATAGAATCATAGGAGGAGAGATAGACACAACGATATCAACATCAAATACTTACCTCAAGTGCGCATGGCTAACGTCGGGCTCACCCCGACCCTAAGAGCTTTGGGGAACTACTCGCTTCTCATCATGGAACTCTTTGTTGATTTAAATGAAGAAACTTGCATTAAAATAAACTCCGAAGCTTTACAACTCAACGTCAACTTTCGCAAACGTCAAACCCTAAAACTTCTCTCTAACTCTAACTCTATTGTCTATTGTCTTTGGTTAATGGATTGTTCTCGGATGATCTAACAAATCAGCCCCTAAGGCTTTATTTATAGGCTACTAATCCTCGCTATCCGAGGATTGTAACTCCTATCTAAACTATTAACTCTATCCGAACAATTTAGGATAGGTCTTTTATTTCGATAAAACTTAAAGGAAAAGATAATAAACAACTGCTAATATCTAAAAGAATGAGATAACTCATGGCTTTGATGATAGACTTCACAATCCGAGCCTCAAAATCGGATTTATCTTCTGTCGAGGTAGGGTCGATATCGACACCAGAGGTCGATATCGATGCTTGTGTTTCTGCTCGACTTGTCCAACTTCAGTCGATGTCTATGACGATGGTCGATATCGATGCATGTGTGTCGATATCGAGGCTTCTAGTCTGGTTTGTGTGGCTTATCTCGACACTCAGAAGTCGTGTCGAAATTCAGGGTCGATATCGATGTCTCCAGTCGATATCGACCTCTTCTCAGCTTCACTTGGCTTGTTCGTTTTGACTCCGATTTCATCGAATTCCTGCATAGTTAGCTCAAAACTCGTGCAGACTCTATTTCTTACACTTTAGCTCTTTCTTACACAAGATCATATGCTTTTGAAACTTTTATTTGGAAATCGAATGAAATATGAAGTCAAAAGATGCAATAAACAAAGGTACAATTATGTACATCATGACAGCAATAAGAGTGGAGACAGTGATAAGGGTGGTGACAGTGAGCCAGTGTTTGCCACTTCCTGACCATTTTGATTAGCTTCTTCGTGCTGATCATTTTGTAGGAATTTAGGAAAAAGGAAGAAATTTTTTAGTGTTGTGAAGATGTTTTAGATGAAGAAAAGGGAAAGACCGAAAGATGAAGACTGCCTTGGTTGATGAGAATTGAAATGGATCAAGTGCTCTTATATATAGTTGACAGATCATTGCTTTCTTTTGTGACAACCACTTGATATACAAACCCATGTGATGGCCAATTGAAGTGTCATTGACAGATCCTCACTAAATTACATGGAGATGCCAACAAGTGGTCTAAAACAATGTAGGACACCAACCATGCACGAATTTGAAGATTTTCTTCTTCCACATGGTCTTGCAACTCACTTGAAATTCAAACTGAAAATGTATAACAATAATGGTGGGAAGAAAAGCCATGTGATGGTTGTCAAAAAATTAGAACGAGTACTTCAATAGTGGATCCAAATATGTTGCAGAAAAGTCGTTGTGAACCACTAATTAGACCATTACTAGATTTGATAGTACACCAACATTAGTTGATGAATTGCTTGTGTATTGTGCTTACATCCTTATCCAAAGGATGAATTTATCACAAAATAAACAATTGAAGATGTTTCTGAAGAATGCTTTGGTAGATGAGAACTGAAATGGATAAAATGATTTAAATCATCTACCACTGATTCTTTGTGAAAGGCTGTATTTGTATCCGATCCAAATGGATATGGAAAAAAATAATTTAACAAACTACGTATATTAGGTACATCCTCCGACAAGAGTGTAATGTATAAGATTAGAAACTGATTTCCTTTTATTAGTAACTGGTGACAGGTACTTGTTGATGATTTACAATTGAATCTGATGCAGCTTTGATCATGTGAATATGATCAACTCCTACTAGTTTTCAAAAGCAGATTTAGTTTTTTTTTTAATCATTGCATTCGTTTTCTTTTACACATGATATACAATAATCTGCTACTTTCATATGGTACACGGAAAATTGCCTTTTACAGAATAGGCTCATATAGAGACATTAAGGCAGTAACAATAATTGGCGATTTCCCCCTATATATGATGATGAAGTTTGTATTGTATTGTTAGGCAACGTAGAAAAATACCTATGACTCATAAGTATCTTGTTTTGAAATGCTTATAGAATAATTAAGATGGGTGCAAGGAAATACCAAAAGAGGTGAAATGAATGCTTTATATAGGGGAAAAAATGCATTTTGCATTATAAATATATTAGCTATTTCCTACTACAAGACATTGAGACACAAGAACTTATACAGATTGTATGTCGTAATATTAATTGAAGCCCCTAGATCTAGTATAGCTTGTTTGAATCTAGTGTTTCCAATTGCGCATGGAATTGTAAACATACCTAAATCTCCATACTTTTCAGGCGGTCACTTTTGAAGGACAGTGGAGATGTGTACACTTAAATTTACCTGTTCCTTGGTTTTCATCTGCTGCTTCCTCTTAATCATGCATATTTCCTTAAAAAACTTAGCATAGTGAGGTATAGATTTAATCAAATTCAAGAGTGAAATGTTTACTTAACATCTTGCAAATGTATCGAATATCTCCTTTTCACTTTCCCACTTTCTGTGTTCCTTCAGAGCCTCCGGACTCTGGTGAATTGGGAAATTCTGTTGAATTAGGTATGGGAGGAATGACGAACTCTGGTGTAGAGGGGAACAACGGGCATCGGTCACGAACGGCGGGCACCGCTTTTTTTTGGCGAGCCTTCCTCTTGTTCTTTAACTTTCTCACCCATTTTTGTACTAGCCTTAGGATCTTCCTTTGCACTTCTTACTGTATTCATGACTTCTTTTCCTCCTCTAAGATCATGGCACTTACATTCTTCTCTAGATTGACTACAACTTATAAGGGTAGTTTGTCTGAATCCTTAGCTTTAAGTTCTCCCATATCTTGGGCCATTTGACTCATCAATTTCTCTTGGACATTCATCTAGTCCAACAATAGCCTCAGAGTCTCATCCTTGCTTAAATCAGAGGATTTCGTTTGCCATTCTCATATTGGCCCCTGCCTTGGTATGGCACTCATTGTTACTGTTGTTGGTTCATCCTGCCATTGAAACCATTTTGATAATTTGAATTGTAAAAATTCTTAACAATGTTTCGGCAAGGTTCGTAGTCCGGCATTGACATCAGCAACTTTCTTGAACGAGTAGGCAACGATCATTGGGATGATTGGGATCTCTGCATACTCTTCATGGTCTAGGTTGTTACATCTGATTCATCTGTAGAACCATATTCTTGACAATGTCAGTGAGCTTATCAAGTTCATCGTTGCGACTCCCTCCAGAATTGTCTAATCTGTGGACTCCTTTGATGCCTTGATGTTTCCCATATTGCTGCGAAGAATTGGATAAATCTTTAAAAAAATTGCATTATCTCCTCAGGTGTCTTGTTTAAGACATCTCCTCCACTTGTAGCATTGATCACACTACACTCGCAATCAAGTAAGTCTTCATAGAGATAGAGGACTAGATGATCATCATCTAGTATGCCATGTTGTGGGAAACTTGCTTTAAACTTCTTGAATCTCTCAACAGACGCATAAAGGCTTTCTTCAAGATATTGTTCTATGCTTGATAAATCCTTCTTGAGCTTGCTGATGCAAGTGGCAGGAAAGTATTTATGGAGGAAAGCTTTCTTTACTCCTACCCAAGTAGTAATGCTTTCTGTTGGTAAATAATAGAGACAATCACTTACTGCATCCTTCAGAGTAAAAGGAAAAGTGAGCATAATCTGATCATCATTTAGGCCTTGAGGTCTCAGTCAGTCTCAGCTGACATTAATGAACTCTCTGATATGCTTATTGAGCTTTTCTCCAGCCATTCCATGAAAAAACTGGCAAAATTATAGACCAGTTAGACTTATACTTAAATCTTGACCCCTCACAGATAGCAAAGAGCCTGATCGTAAATAGTTGCGATGTCAGATTGGGCTCCTTTAAAATTCTCAAGGTTCTCCTTTGAGGTGCTTCAAGTTCCCCGTTGTCATCATAATTATTGCTATCCATCTCTTCTCCTTTTTTTGGTTGAACTCAAGTTTTCTTCTCAACTAGAAAGTGATCTTTCAATCTCCAGATCAAAAGGAAAAGGAGATGAATTAGTAGCATGGGTATGGACCATGCAGAGTGGTCCACAACCAAGTTAATAATAAAAACATAAAACAAAACTAAATGATCTCCCCGACAACGGCACCAAAATTTGATGATGTAAGTTCTCAAATCCATCGATGTTGATGCATAAATCAAACCACAACCCCAATTTTAAAATCTAGGTATCCATGAAGAAAAACCCTAAATCTCTTGATTTTGGTAAATAGAGAGCGGTCATTTTGGAGTCAAACTGAGAATGTTCAGATAACACCCTAAGATCCTTTTTGGTTCGACCAACACGACATGGTTAAAAGCCCTAAATCTCTTATTCAGGGGAAAAAACGACTTGACATATATCATAATCAAATCGAAGAACTAACAATTGCAACATTTCAAATATTAATCGCTTTAGAGCAGGCAAATGCAAATTCCAATATGAAATAGAAATACTTTGAATCCATCTAAAAAATTGCTCATTCCAATCAAAGAATTCGTGTGAAATCAAAAAAGAGTGAAACCCTTAAAATTGCGAGTGCTAGATCTGTGTTGGTGATGTTTCAGACTATTTTATAATATAATGATGTAACAATGGATACGAATATAGAAGGGAGAGAAAGTGGGAGAGGAGGGGTTGGGGCATTTATGTCTTTTTACATAAAATTAGCGGGCAATTAGACAATAGTTTTATGGGTGATTTGTTGTAACTTTGTGTTTTAGGGGTGGTTATGTGAAAAAATCAATATTTAAGAGGTAGTTTGTGAAAAACAATCCATTAATATACTAAACATGGCAGTTCAGATCCTTTGATCCTCTTCGGTGTATCACAAAATTATTTTGGGTATAATTAATTATTGAAAAAAATTTAAAAATTATATTTTTAGATTCTATACCCTTATATTGATATATTTACAAAATTTTATTATACAAATTCATGTTTTAAAAAATAATAAAAATTATTTTCTAAAATAATCGATATTTTAATTATCTATATTTTTAAAACATGAATTTTCATAATAAAATTTTATAAACATATCAATAAAAGGGTATAGAATCTAAAAATATTTTCAAATTTTTTTTAATATTTATTTATACCCGAAATGGCCAGAGGATTCGGACGACAAACAAGGATATAGATATTGGACCTCTGTAAGTTTGAGCATGTGTTTGGTGAGAGCTTTTTTTGTTAGCTTTAGGGGTTTTGGGGTGGGGGTTGAAAAAAAGCTAAAACTATGGTGTTTGGGGAGAGTTGTTGTGGGAGATGAGTTGCAACAAAAGATTATTTTCCATGAAAAAAATATTGGGGGCAAGCTTCCAAAGTTTTTGCCTACATTTTTTTGGGAAGCACAAGTCATCGGACATCTTTGTCTTTTTATCACAAAAACATCTTCCAAACCTTATAACTACCAAACACCATTCAACTTTTATTCAAGATTATTTTTTTAAAAAAATCTCCTCCTTCCACATCTTCATAATCTTAAAAAAAAACACCTCAAAAAAAGCTACACCTCCCAAAAAATACCCCATTTGTCAAGCATACGCTATGGTGTTTGATGGGAGCTTTTGTGGGAGCTTCGGGAGTTGCAGCAGGAGATTCTTTTTCATGAAAAAAAAAATTGGGGGGCAAGTTATAGGATTTTGGCAGAGGGTTTTTTTTTAAAGCACAAGCTGCTTGAGTATTTTTTATCTTTTTACCCAAAAATATCTTTCAAACTTTATAACTACAAAAAAACAGGAAATTTCACGGGTTGCTCTTGGGGTATTGCAATTTTCACGGGGTATACAACTTTTTTACATATTTTGTGTGGTTCCCATGGGTTTTTGTTAGATATCGCCTAGCGCCATCGGTGGTTAAACTTAATAGAGAGTCTCGAAGCTCCATTACTTTTAATTTTAATTAAAGAAAGCTCGAAGAGGGGAGAGAGAGAGAGAGAGAGAGAGAGAGAGAGAGAGAGAGAGAGAGAGAGAGAGAGAGAGAGAGAGAGAGAGAGAGAGAGAGAGAGAAGGTTGAAGAATGGCAGGGTGAAAAGCAAAGGTCGAAGAGTGAAGGCCGAAGAGGGAGGTCGCAAGAGAGGGAGAGAGCAAGGCGAGGGGTCTGATACACGACGTCGACCAGATTGTCGCCAGTGAAGCTCAGTTGGTGCCGAAGGAGGTGAGTATTGATAGTAGGAGGACGTCGAGTTCTTAAATACAAATATATGAAATATATAAATGTAAACCGAATCCTAGCCTATGCAAATAATTACAAGACTTCCTCCCGTTGTAGTAGAAGGGTAGTCAGGATCGATCCACGAGGAAGCGTGTCAGCGGGATCCTAGTAGCGTTGGAAATCTCACGTCTTACGTCGACCAGAAGCCTTGATCTCGACCTTGGTGCTCGATGTTGACCTCGGCCGTTGCTCCTCTCTGCAACAAAAGACCTGCAGAGACAAAAACAAGCAGTCGATATCTAGCAGGGTAGGTCGATATCGATGTTAGAAGACGAAATCGACTGGCTCAGAAGACTTCCAGTCAACACAGGTGGTCGATATCGACGTTGAGGGGTCGATATCGATCTAAGCAACTCAGCAGAGATGCTCTTCGTTGACTCAGAAAACTGTCGATGAAACTCAGTGGTCGATATCGACGTCTGTTGGTCTATATCGATGTCTTCTCCTGCAAAGTTGTTAGCTTTTTGTCGGCAAAAAAGGCCGGAGACTTAAGGATGAATGAGGATGCGATGACCAGAATAAAGACAGTGTTTTGATGAATATAAACTATATAAAAAGCAACTCCTAGGATTAGGGTTTACAACAACGTTAACCAATGCATGTGATAAGATAAATAAGACTGACAATTGCGCTATTTCACCCGAGGGACAAGCTTTCGCTATACACCAACTCTTAGGATTCTTCTTGCAAATAAACCTAATAGTATCTACCAATTTTATGTTTATAACTCAAGTTGTTAGCATGAATCCCTTTTCTTTCGATTAGGACTAAACATAGAATCGTAGAGATGATATAGACACAACGATATCAACACCTAACACTTACCTCATGCACGCATGGCTAACGTCGGGCTCACCCCAACCCTAAGAGCTTTGGGAGACTACTCGCACCTCATCGTAGAGCTCATCATTGATTGAAAGGGAAATTGCATTAATAACTATCGAAACTTTACAACTCAACGTCGGCTCTCGCAAATGCCAAACCCTAAAGCTTCTTCTAACTCTAACTCTATTATATGTAAAATGAATGTGTGTCTGTGGATGGATTGAATGCCAGTCCCCTAGGGCTTTATTTATAGGCTACTAACCCTTGCTAGCCAAGGACTATAACTTCTATCTAAACTATGAACTCTATCCAAACAATTAGGATAGGTCTTTTATTTTGATAAAACTTTAAGAACTTGGTAAAACTTAAAGGTAAAAGAGTAGATAGATCTCAGCTGCCATCTATCTATAATTACAAGATAATCCGTGCTCCTTGAAGATGGAGTAGCCAATCTGCATCTCGAAAAGCGTGTCAAACCCGTGTCGAAGTATGGTCGATATCGACCAGGAAGGTCGATTTCGATGTCTCTGTTTTTGCTCCATAAGTTCAGCTTCACTCGATTCCTGGGTTGAGGTCGATATCGGCGTATAGAGGTCGATATCGAGTGCTTTTCTCTGTTGTGCATGGTCTGACTCGACACTCAGTTCTGTGTCGATTTCGATCTCTTCTCTGCTCTCCTTGGTTTCTTCGTTTTGACTCCGATTTCGCTCAAATTCCTGTATGATTAGCTCAAAACTTGTGCAGACTCTATTTCTTGCACTCTTACCCATTCTTACACAAGTTTACATTATTTTCAACCTTAATTCTGGAAATCAAATGAAATATGAAGTCAAAAGATGCAAATAAAAGAGGTACAAATATGTACATCAAAACACCCCATACTTAGACTTGCTTGTCCTCAAGCAATAACCAATACCTACAACACACTCTTCAAGTCTTCGCCCTTGTCAAAAGCAACATCATAAGCGGTAGCAAAGCAAAGCAAGTGAATTTAACGTCATAGCACATATTTAGGCGATCCTTAGGCATATGCAATTTTTGATCCAACCTCACGGGGATAATGTGTTTGCACTCAACTCTCATGTGTTTAGGCTATGAAGACCAACTCTCAAATCAATTCCATACACAATCTCATAAACATTGCAATTTATAAAAATCCACTTCGCAACCAATTATGAAAATGCAATAAGAACCATCAGGAGGACTTTCGCTCAATGGAAGACTGCAAAGAAGACTCCATTCGGCAGGGTTATAATGAGGCTTGGTATAAAATAAAGGGTATGGAATTATTTGGCTATGTGGTACTTATATAATTCGGGAATCAAGACTCCTAAATCTCAACACTTGCAATATCCAAACCATAGCTCTTCATTGTTGCACTTCCCAAGCTAGATCTTCCATAATGCTCTTTCAAACTCATCTTTCCATAATATACTCTAAAGATGCACTAAAAGATAATATCCAACCTTCTTTCAAACTCTAAATATGCCTCTAAAAAATATAACACTTGTATGAAATAAATAAAGGACTTAAGGACTTTGGCTCATACACTATGTATATATATCTCCTTTTTTTCTTTTTGTTCGGATTTTTTTTGAACGAAAATAATAATAAATACTAAAAAAAATATGCATTTATATGGTGAGCCAAAAATCCTTTTACAAACTATGACAAGATGCAAATATGTGCCATCCCATAATTTCCTTGCTCAAAACTGGACAATATGCACTTTTCTTTCCACAAGGCATTAGTCTAGCCATTCTAAGTCTCCATTCCCAAATGGGGGTGAGGCTCAATTTGGCTAGGGATATTTTGTGGAGTTTACAATTTCAAGCTCAGGCTAATTTTGCGGCTTCAAGCAGAGATAATGCAGGGTAGATAAAGAGAGGATAAAAATGGCTTAAAAGATGCCTCCATCATTTAATTCTCGTAAACATAGACATATTTATGCATTGGCTTTGAATAACTATCCCAACATTTAGAGATGCATAGGAAGAGTAAATACACCGAAGAAAGCGGAGGGATTTTTAATGTTCTCCCTATAGGCCAAAATTCTCACAAGGACAATTTTTGTTGGATTTGCTTTTTAGCCTAGGATGATATGTGCTCAATTACATCACAAGTTCACAATCTACATAAAAATTTTAAGGACTTAGGCTAAACAATCCAAATATGCCATAGGATTTACATGATCAAGTCAACTATTGAGTTTTCATCATAGGACATCTAAGTAGGGTTTAAAATTAAACTTAAAGAGTAAACATGCATTTTTTTGGTATTTTTGGTCATTTTTCTATTTTTTTTTATTTTGACATTTTTATAAAAGTAAAACTAAGAACAAAAACTTAAACATGAATGCAATGTGAAGAAGAAAACCAAGTGATGACCATAAGACATGTCTTTCCACCACCCCATACTTAAAATATACAATGTCCTCGTTGTATTAAAAGAAAAACAAGGGTAGAGAGAAAGTCACAGCGCAACCTGCGGATTCAGGTCGATTTTAGGTATGGTCGATGCCAGAAGTCAATATCTATGTCAGAGGACGATGTCGACTGCATCTGTCGAAGTCGAGGAAGAAAGTGAAGACAAGGGCCGCCAGATTGGGGTCGATATCGATGATTATGGTCGATATCGACCTTTGCTTTTTGCTCTTGAGTCCTCGATGTCGACTCCAGGAGATGGCTTGACCCTGGGGGGTCGATTTCGACTGGCCTGGTCGATTTTGACTACCTCTACAGAAGCTTCTTTTCTCCTTCGTCGTTCCTTTTGCTTAATAACCTGAAATCTTGTTAGGATTATAGATAAGGCCACGAATTATCTCAGTTTTAAAAGTTTAAAAAGCCAAAAGTCAAAATCCTAAAAACCATCTATGAAAGAAAATCAAGTTTTATGTACAAGCTCTAGACTTTTGAGTCGCTAGGCCGACTTCTCCGTCAATTCTTCACGGGCCTTTTATGTAGGGACCCTTCAAGCTTGAGCTTTCTCCTGGATCATCTAGGTCCTTTTGGTAGTATCTAAGTTTGGCGACCAAGGCTTCTTTATCGTTAGGTTCTTCTTTATTGGGTGCTTTCCTTCTCTTTCTTGACCTAACTTTTGTAATATAGGCAAACCATGGAGCTTTGACCCTCTCATTAGTTGAATTATAAATAATTGGTTTAATTGATTTATCAATAAGGGACAGTGGAGGGTTGGGAATCATACCTGGGCTTACTTGTTCGGGCCCGAAACAGAAATCTTCGGGCCGATGGGTGGTCGATTTCGACCAAGGTGGGTCGATTTCAAGAGCTTTGGTCGATGTCGACATGTGTAGGTCGATATCGACGTCTGTGACCCCATACTTTAGCTCCTGGCATCAATCTGGCTTACTCGATTTTGACCAAGGGGGGTCGATTTTGATGTTTTGAGTCAATATCGACTGGTTCCAGTCAATGTCGACCCTGCTTGCTGTATCAGTCCTCGTAAACAAAAACCTTCGAAGCTTCTCCTTAGCCGGCGAGAGGACTACTTTCTCCAGGTGCTTCGTTTCGCTCATGTTCGGGTTGAAAGAGAATTCTATCACTTCGTTCCCTGTAGTAAAGGTTAGTAATCCTCGACGTACATTGATATTGGCATCAGCAACAGCTAAGAAAGGCCTACCAAGGATAATAGGTACTACAGGATCTTCGGGCATCTCCAATACATTGAAATCAGTAGGCACAAAGAACTTACCTACCTTTACCGGAACGTCATCAACTATACCTGTGGGCCTGAAGAATGAGTTATCAGCAATATAAAGCTTCATATCCACAGGTTCAAGTGCTCCGATGTTTACCTTTTGCCAAATAGAAAGAGGCATAAGACTTACACTTGCCCCTAGGTCACATAGAGCCTTGTAGCGATGTTGGCCAAGCCCACAGTGATTGCAAACTTCCCTGGATCACTCCTCTTTTCAGGGAAGTCCATCTTTGAGCACTCCTCAGCGATCTCAGCCATGGACCTCTTCTTACTAAGGATGTCTTTTAGGAATCGCACATAGGCGGGCATCTCACTTAGGGCTTCTGTAAGAGGAATGGTAACGTTAAGACCTTGAAGAATTTTTACAAAGCACCTAAACTTACCTTTGGTGGGATCCTCCAATGCTTTGAATGGGAATGGCAACGTTTTCTTTGGCGGAGGGGCCATAATGGTGGTCAGAGGGGCATGCTGGGCATCGACATCGACTGGGACTTGGTCAATATCGACCAGGATGGTCGATGTCGACCTCTGTTGTGGCTCTGCAGTGGCCTCGACGTCGACCTGGGTGTCGACCTGGGGGTCGATATCGACGTCTGGCTCGACATCGACTAGTCTGTCGATGTTGACTGGATCTGCTGCTTTCTCCTCCGCTTCCGTTCGTGGCATTTGTACTTTGTTGCCACTCCTTAGTGGCATGGCTATGATGTGTCCCAACCCGGATTGCCCCTTAGGATTTGTAGTTGGTTGCCCAGGGAACGTTGCGGACGGTCTAGGGATTTGTGCCGCCAATTGACCCAGTTGGGTCTCTACATTCTTTTTCCAAATATCCATCTCCCCAATCCTTGTGGTGAGGTGATTGAGTTGAGAATTGATTGCATTGTTGGATCGATCATTCTTAGCCTAATTCCGCCTGATTTCATCCAGCACAAGTTGTAGATCATCCTTCCGTTGGTCCCTCTCCGGGTGCCCAGGAGCTCTATAAGGCGGGGGGTCCCTAGGGTTAACCGGGTTCCTTTGTGGTTGATGGAACCTTTGGTCTCCCCAATATTGGTGATTGGGACCCCTTATGTAGCGCACCACTTGGTGAGTCTCCGCTAGTTGTACTTATTCAGCATGGGGGCACTCGATGGTGGTGTGCCGCTGCGATCTGCATTCAATGCAATCTTGGTTCGCTGAAATGAACCTCATTTGCTTTTGGAGCTTTCGAAGTTGATCTCTATGGAATTGCTCATTTACGTCCGGATTGATTACCTTGGAGGGTTCATATAATGGCATAGATGGGGCAGGCCTCGACAATGATGATGTGTCGGAAGCCTCAAGAGTCTCATATGTGTTGTCGAACTCCACCAACCTCTATATGGTCTCCCAAGCCTCTTGTGGAGCGAGTTCAAGGTAGCCATAGGAGGTGTAGGTGTTGATCCTCTCCTTGGTTGTAGCATCAAAAGCATTGTAAATGATTTCCTGAATCACGTACGGTGGTTGGCCATGCGTCGGGCATGATCGTAGTAGGTCCTTAAACCTTTCCCAAACAGTCGCCAGAGCCTCACCAGGCTTTTGTTTGAAAGCCGTGATTTTCTGTCGGATCAACGCCGTCTTGGATGGAGGGAAGAATTTGTTGAGGAACGCCTCCTTGACTTCATTCCAGGTGCGGAGCGATCTTGGGGCTAAGCTCTTCAACCACTGCAATGCTTTGCCTGTAAGGGACTAGCGAAAAGCTTTTAGTTGGACATATTCAAGACTCTGTCCATCAGCAATAGTATCACAGAGGTCTAAGAAGGTTGATATATGTGCCATAGGGCATTCATTAGGTTTTTCTTCATATTGATGCCTTTTTATTTCAGTAGGAAGTTAGGTTTAATTTCAAAATTAGAGGCAGGGATAAGAATTGCCGATTCAGGCACTGTGAGCGCAGGGTGCATGTATTGCTTGGCATTCCGAGGGAGGGCATTGATTTGGGCTTCTATTTGCCTCCGGCCTTCCTTCTCCCTATTCGCATGCTCCTTAAGGACCGCCTCTCTAGTTGTTAAGTCCTCAACCTGCTTCTTTAGTTGCTCAATTAGCTCAACGTTGTTCGCGTTGTTTGCCATAATTCTCTGAGCTTGGGCTCTTAGGTGGAAATAGCGTTCAGGGTCGTCTACTCCTTCAAATTCAGGTGGGCGATTAGCGCGTCGCATACACCTGCAAGGCCAAACTAGATAGAAATGTGAGATAGACTACTAGGGCGCCATTGATTGCCTCCCCGGCAACGGCGCCGATTTGATAATAGGAGGACGTCGAGTTCTTAAATACAAATATATGAAATATATAAATGTAAACCAAATACTAGCCTATGCAAATAATTACAAGACTTCATCCCGTTGTAGTAGAAGGGCAGTCAGGATCGATCCACGAGGAGGCGTGTCATCAGTGGGATCCTAGTAGCGTTGGAAATCTCACGTCTTACGTCGACCAGAAGCCTCGATCTCGACCTTGGTGCTCGATGTAGACCTCGGCTATTGCTCCTCTCTGCAACAGAAGACCTGCAGAGACAAAAACAAGTAGTCGATATCCAGTAGGGTAGGTCGATATCGATGTTAGCAGACGAAATCGACTGGCTCAGAAGACTACCAGTCGACGCAGGTGGTCGATATCGATGTTGAGGGGCCGATATCGAACTCAGTAACTCGGCGGAGATGCTCGTCGTCGACTCAGAAAACTGTCGACGAAACTCAGTGGTCGACGTCTGTTGGTCGATATCGATGTCTTCTCCTGCAAAGTTGTTAGCTTTTTATCGGCAAAGAAAGGCCGAAGACTTAAGGATGAATGAGGATGTGATGAACAGAATAAAGACAGTGTTTTGATGAATAAAAAATATATAAAAATCAACTCCTAGGATTAGGGTTTACCACAACGTTAACCAATGCATGCGATAAGATAAATAAGAAGGACAATTGCGCTATTTCACCCGAGAGACAAGCTTTCGCTGTACACCAACTCTTAGGATTACTCTTGCAAATAAACCTAATAGTCTCTACCAATTTTATGTTTATAACTCAAGTTGTTAGCATGAATCCCTTTCCTTTCGATTAGGACTAAATATAGAATCGTTGGAGATGATATAGACACAACGATATCAACACCTAACACTTACCTCAGGCACACATGGCTAACGTCTGGCTCACCCCGACCCTAAGAGCTTTGGGAGACTACTCACACCTCATCATAGAGCTCATCATTGATTGAAAGGGAAATTGCATTAATAACTATCGAAACTTTACAACTCAACGTCGGTTCTCGCAAACGCCAAACCCTAAAGCTTCATCTAACTCTAACTCTATGGTATGTAAACTGAATGTGTGTCTATGGATGGATTGAATGGCAGACCCCTAGGGCTTTATTTATAGGCTACTAAACCTTGCTAGCCAAGGATTGTAACTTCTATCTAAACTATTAACTTTATTCAAACAATTAGGATAGGTCTTTTATTTTGATAAAACTTTAAGAACTTGGTAAAACTTAAAGGTAAAAGAGTAGATAGATCTCAGCTGCCATCTATATATAATTACAAGATAATTCGTGCTCCTTGAAGATAGAATAGCCAATCCGCGTCTCGAAAAGCGTGTTAAACCCGTGTCGAAGTATGGTCGATATCGACCAGGAAGGTCGATTTCAATGTCTCTGTTTTTGCTCGATAAGGTCGATATCGACGTATGGAGGTCGATATCGAGTGCTTTTCTCTGCTGTGCATGGTCTGACTCGACACTCAGTTCTGTGTCGATTTCGTCCTCTTCTCTGCTCTCCTTGGTTTCTTCGTTTTGACTCCGATTTCGCTCAAATTCCTGCATGATTAGCTCAAAACTTATGCAGACTCTATTTCTTGCACTCTTACCCATTCTTACACAAGTTTACATTATTTTCAACTTAATTCTGGAAATTGAATGAAATATAAAGTCAAAAGATGCAAATAAAAGAGGTACAAATATGTACATCAAGTATCTCTCGGTTTAATGGGTTTAGATCACCCTTGTTCATCTCCTTCGTTTAATTCCTGTAAGGGGTTACAATTTTACAAGGGGTTATAATTGGTGGAGCTCCCAAGAATGCCTATAAGGGGTTACAATTTTGTAAGGGGTTATATTTGATGGAGCTCCCAGGAATGCCTTGGCACCAACTAAGCTTTATCAAAAGGTGTTGCAATTGGTGGAGTTTTATTCACTACTTTAAACAAAAATCAAAACAAAAACCTATTTATCTCCGGTTGAGAAGACGAAGGCGGTTGAAGGAGGTTAGGTTTAATGTCGGTTGACACCGACGATCAGAAATGGCATAGAGGAGGCGACTGCGCTCATGGCGCCATTCAAACAACAATAGGTACGTATGTTTATGAATTTGGGTGTATCTAGGTTTTAAAATAAAAAATCAATTTGGGGCATTTCATAAAATTAGGGTTTATTGGTTTAAAATTTGGGTATTGTCCAACGTGCTACGCATCTACCATGGCCGACCATTGATTTTTGTTGTCCATAACTTAGGAATAATGTTTGATATTCATGGTGGATGTCAAAGCAGGACAACTGTAAAGGCTCGGATTTTTTAATCCTAATTTTTCGGAAAAAGGAAATTAAAAATGAATTTAAATCGGATTTAAAACTTGTTTAGCGGATTCCAACCTAAATTTAAAATTTGACAAACGATTTCGTCCTTTCATCTCGAGAATCTAAAATAATTTCGGATGATGATATCCTTTTCGGTTTTAAAAATCCAATCGATCGAGAGAGCGAAATTCAGGGAAACTAACATTCGGGAACTAATTTTGGGATTCGAAATTCGCGTATTCGGGATTTATTTCCGGATATTGGTAAACCATTTCAACACACTACCCTCACCAACTCCCTCACCTCACCATACCTCTTCAAAAGCCACACCTCTCCCCGTCACTTTCATTCACCATTGAAGGTTCGATAATGTAGAACAAAGTAATATAGAAATACTCTAGAAAGGGGGGGTTGAATAGAGTATGCCGGTTTTTCGCAGATTCTCAAGACTTTTGAAGCTCGTGCAAAATCCTTTGAGATTAGACTTAGTCTTTTCTCTGAAAACCTGAATCACAAAGTTAAACAGTCGAACCAAGTGCGGAAATAAGGTAAAGCAATAAGTAAAGGACTCGATGAGTTGTTTACGAGGTTCGGCACGAACTTGGCCTACGTCCCCGCCTAGGGTTCTTCCACAACCCTAGGATTCAACCGGCTTTTATTGATTCACAAGACTTATGATCCTAGTAGCTCCCCGAGAAGCCTCTCTCCTATACAATTGCAATCTAGTCAACTCACGTTATCTTGGAGTCCTAGACCAATCTAGAAGAGCCCCACCTCTCTATGCTATCTAGTACAATCCTCTTACACTTAGTGAATCAATCGCCTAGTGTCTACTTCCTGAGTTACAAACTCTTGAGTATAACACTCTCTTGAAATATATCCTATAAGCTCACAGTGTAACTCTCAAATGCTTTGAAATGAAATAACAGACTCTTAAGGACTAGCAGAGAGCACACGAAGAAGACAGATCTTGCTTGAAGGCTTGATTGTATGAAAGCTTGTGTTCAACAGGTATGTTGTTGTCTTTTTCTTCCTTTTCTTTTTATTGAAACAAATCGGCGCCTAAGGATCTTTACCAACGGCTAGAGAGGATCATGGCTTGAGCTAGATATTCTATCTTTGGAAACTTTCGGAGGCCATGATCTTCCGATTTGAATCTTCTCAATTTACAACATAAGGAAGGAAATAATATTCGAAAAAACTTCCTGAAAGGTTAGTGTATATATAATAATATAATGGAAGCATATAATAACATAAAATAATATTCGAACATAATATCATATAGAACAGGTTTTGTGTTTCATCAATACTGTTAAAGCTTCAAGACCTTTGACATAGACAGACTGTCAAAGCCTTTGAAACTTATTCCGATTTTCATCAAGGGAGTGGAGTTATCAATCTCCCCCTTGATGAAAGACAAAACCTGTGCATCTCTGCAACTTAGCCAAGCATATATAATATAAGTAAAATCGGACTAAGTACCTGCATGGGTTAGACAAATGTTGGATCAAAATTTTAAAGCAAGAAGACCATCTAACTGAAAATAAAACCAGGGTCTTCCAAGACCTTTAAATCGCAACAGTTTTAAAAAGTCTAACACCACCACAGATCATCTCCCCCTTTTTGTCTTTCAACAAAGGGAGGAGGTAAAACAGTCACCAAAAGTTTTGAAACAGTTTCTAAAAACCAGCAATGTTTCAGATTTGGGGTTAGGGTAGGGTAGGATAGGGTTAAGCTTCATCGTCCGGAGCATCATCAGTAAGCAGCGACCACAGACCTTGCAACAGCTTGGTTACCCCGTTCATCTCCGTCATAAACTCCTTGTGCAGCTCCTTGATATCCAGGCGAACTTCCTCCAAGCCCAACTCCAGGTTGTCCATGCGTTCATCAATGGCTGAGGCAGTGGGAAGAGCTTTTGAAGGAGAGGCAAGACTCCAAGTCCCTTGGGGGAACCGAGTGATGCCAATCTTATCAAGGCTCTTGGAGTCGAACTTACCCGTATGACGCTGCTGTTCTTTATTTTTAAAATCGATTCCAGAAGCTTCGAAGATTTAGGTCAAAAGGGTAGCGAAGGGGAGGGGAGATCCTTTCCTGGCTTTTCTAGTGTGAGCCATGGATCCTAAAATGGTGTTGGCCAGATCAAGATCAAGGCCATTGAGGATTCGGTAAAGTATGATCATGGCATTGTCGGTCAGGAGAGAGCCGGAGTTTAGACGAGGTAAAAGGCAACGCACAATGATGTTAAATATGATCTTTTCCTCTAGGGTAAGGGATGAGTGGGTTAGCTGCTTTGAGGTGTTGGTAGATGCCTCGGGTAGAAGATATTTGGATCGGGCAAGGGTAATGCAGTCTTCTTTAGAGGGGTTTTCTTGAGAGGGTGGACAAGGGCTAGGAAGGCCAAGGAAATCAGCGAAGTCAAAGGAGCTGAAAGAGATTCTAACTCCCTTGACGACAGATTCCAAGAACCAACCATCGTCAGTGTGTTTGGCTTTGAGATTTATATAGAACAGGCGGGTGAGTTGGGGATAATAGACGGTTTCAAGATTGAGAAGGGTCCAGGCTGGGGATTTTTTAAGGATAGCAATGCATGGTAATTTCAAAGCTTCAAAGAACGCAATATCTAAAAAATCAGAACAGCAGTTCCTACGAGTTCGAAACTCATCTACCCACTTACCAGCCATTTCAGCATTTTCAAACCATGAAGAGGGGAGGGATTGATTTACCTGAATGAGAGCGGGAGGATCAGCGTTCTTCCTTCTAGCCTGTGTTGGAGCAGACCTCTTGGCAGGCGCCTCAAGGCTTCTGAGGGTGCCCTTCCTGGTGCGCTTGGAAGGATGAGACTTGGCTGTAGAGGCTTTCCGCTTCTTAGGAGACGGGGGAGGAGGAGGAGGAGAAGGAGAGGGAGCATGCTCGGGCTCCTCTTCCTCTTCTTCCTCTAACCCCGAGTCCTCAGCGTTGTCTCCATCGGTATCCTCCTTGTCCTCTCCGGATTCGTCTTGCTCCTCGTCCTCTTCCTCAGGCTCCTCTTCAGAAGGAACCTCCTTGAGAGCCTCCACCTCGGCTTCCTTCCGGATTCTCTCAGCTTCCTCCTCGGCCAACTTCCTTGCGAGCTCGGCCTCCTCCTCGGCCTTTTTCTTCCTTAAAGCTTCTTCTTCGGCTTCCTTGGCTGCATCCTTTACCAGAATAGCATCAAGATCCTCCTCTTCTTCTTCCTCATCCACCTCCTCAGCGATGACCTTCTTTTTCCCTTTCTGCTTCGCACTGAGAGGCTTCTTAGCAGAGCGTTTTTTAGAGCCCTTGGTTACTGTAGTCGTGCTCTCAGCGATGGTGCTCTGGACAACAGCATGGACGATGGCTTGAGGAGTGGGTTCAGGTGTAGGAGAAGTAGCAGTGTCCTGGCGTCCCTTGGGGGTGGCGCCAAGTCTTTTGGGTGTGGAAGCTTTCTTTGATTTGGGAGCCATGGAGGTATTCGGCTAGGGTTTCAGGATAGTTTGAGAGATTGGAGAGGGAGAATTGGAAGGGTTTTGGGTAGTTCTGAGGTTATGAGGTAATCGAGAGGGGTTTGGGTTTTAAATAGGAAAGATTTGAGTGATAGGACGGGGTTTAGGGTTCCAATGTAAGTAATGATAACATTGCCAATTTGAAAAATATTTCAATTCAAAATTCAAATCTTCTCTCAACCGTTTTAGAATAGGAGAGAAATAACCGAAAATATTTTGTTCCAAAAATATCTCTACGGATAAAATATGTGACATAAATAAATTATTTTGAAATCCAATGCAAATAATACTTGATCAAATATCTAAAAAGATATTAACCAAATATATACGATCCGATATCTGTTTTCTATCATTCAGTTCACAAACCTTGACATAAAACTCAAGGGTCTTGACACTGAGTAGAATTTATCTTTCGTAAAGGGAAAGCTCCCCCTACGAAAGTGCATCCTTGTTAAGCATCCCGATCTCTCGTCTAATGAAGGTGAACCTGTCCTCTGCCAAAGGCTTAGTAAAAATGTCATCCCATTGATAATCAGTTGAAATAAAGGAAATGGACACATTACCTTTTTCGACGTGGTCTCTAATGAAATGATGCCTTACATCAATATGTTTGGTCCTTGAATGCTGAACAGGATTCTTTGTCATGGAGATGGCACTTGTATTGTCACACTTAATGGGAATTCCTTTGAGGTTGATGCCAAGATCTCGCATTTGTTGAGCTATCCAAAGTATTTGGGAGCAGCATGCTCCAGCTGCTATGTATTCGGCTTCTGCAGTGGATAGGGCAACTGAGTTTTATTTTTTAGAATGCCAACTGATCAAAGATGCTCCTAAGAATTGGCAACATCCTGATGTGCTCTTCTTATCCACCTTATAGCCTGCAAAATCTGCATCAGAATACCCGATTAATGTGAAATCCTTTTGCTTTGGGTACCATAGTCCAAGCTCCTTAGTGCCATTGAGATATCGAAAGATCCTCTTCACAGCCACGAGGTGAGATTCTTTAGGATCAGCTTGAAACCTAGCACACATGCAAACACTAAACATGATGTCAGGTCTACTAGCTGTAAGATATAGTAAAGATCCAATCATTCCCCGATACTCCTTTTGATTGACACTCTTCCCAGTCTTGTCTTGATCTAAGGATAATGTTGAGCTCATGGGAGTCTTGGCTGCTTTGGATTGATCCATCTTGAACTTCTTCAAGAGATCCTTAGTGTACTTGCTTTGGTTGAAAAAGATCCCTTTCTTGGATTGATGAACTTGTAATCCCAAAAAGAAGTTGAGTTCACCCATCAAGCTCATCTCAAATTCGCTGCACATGATGTCAGAAAATTCCTTGCACAAAGATGTGTTAGTAGCACCAAATAGTATATCATCAACATAAATTTGAATAACCAAAATGTCCTTTCCTTTGGTCTTGATAAAAAGAGTCTTGTCGATCAACCCCCTTTTAAAATCATTTTCTAAAAGATATTTTGACAAGCGCTCATACCAAGCTCTTGGTGCTTGTTTCAAACCATAAAGTGCTTTGTCAAGTTTATAAACGTGATTAGGAAATTCCAAACTTTCAAAACCTGGGGGTTGAGCCACATAAACTTCTTCTTCTAAGAAACCATTGAGAAAAGCACATTTGACATCCATTTGATATAGCTTTATGCCCATAAAAGATGCAAATGCTAATAATATGCGAATGGCTTCAAGCCTGGCTACGGGAGCAAAGGTCTCCTCGTAGTCAATACCTTCCTCTTGATTGTAGCCTTGAGCAACAAGCCTTGCCTTGTTCCTCACGATCTTACCATTCTCATCTAGCTTGTTTCGAAATACCCATCGTGTGTCAATGACTGATTGATGCTTTGGCCTAGGCTTCAAGGTCCAGACTTTGTTCCTTTCAAATTCGTTAAGCTCACTTTGCATAGCAATGATCCAATCTGGCTCTTGAAGGGCCTCATCTACCTTCTTGGGTTCTATAAGAGAGACAAACGCGTGAAAAGCATAAAGATCTTTAAGTTTAGAACGAGTTTGAACACTAGAAGTAGGGTCAGAAATGATATCCTTTAATGAGTGTGATGAGGAGTATTTGAATTTTCTTTTGCTAGTCTCAGCTCCTTGATTCGTCACACCAGCAGGATTGATTTGTGGTACATCTGACTCCATAGTCCTGTTAGGTTAAGTTTCAACAGTTTCTGACATTTCAACACTGTTGAATTGGACACCAAGGGCTTTGGACGAATCTTCAACACCTTGGGCCAATTCTTCAGTGTTGAGAATTTGTTCCTGCATGTTCCTCTTTTCTGTGTTCTTGGTAGCAACATCATCACCTTCCTCATTCTCCGCATGGATGTTAAGATCTATATCTGCAACACTTTCACTCAAAGAACCGTCATTGCATTCATCAAATATAACATGTATACTTTCTTCAACTAACTGGGTCCTTTTATTGAAGATTTTATAAGCTTTGCTACTTGTGGAGTAGCCAAGAAATATACCTTCATCACTACGCGCATCAAATTTCCCAAGGTTATCTTTTCCATTGTTATGAACAAAGCAAGTACAGCCAAAGGGTTTAAAATAAGATATAAGTGGTTTTCGGCCTTTGAAAAGTTCATAAGGAGTTTTCTTTAAGATGGAACGAATAAGACAGCGATTCAAAATATAGTTAGTTATGTTAACAGCTTCAGCCCAATAGGTTTTAGGTAATGCATTTTCTAAAAGCATAGTCCTGGCCATATCCTCTAGGATGCAGTTCTTTCGTTCCACAACCCCATTTTGTTGAGGTGTCCTAGGAGCAGAAAAGTTATGGGAGATGCCATATTTAGCACAAAACAAATCAAACTGAAGTTGATCAAACTCCCTACCATGATCACTTCGAATTGACACTATGGGTTCGTTTCTTAAAGTTTGCAACTCCTTACAAAGTTTTGAAAACTCAAATAAGGCATCTGATTTTTCTTTTAAAAATGCAACCCAAGTATATCTAGAAAAATCATCAACAACAACAAGCATGTACTTTTTACCATTGGGAGATTTGACTCGCATAGGACCACATAAATCCATATGTAAAAGTTCAAGGGGTCTAGAAGAACTTACAACCTTTTTGGGTTTGAAAGAGCTACGTGTTTGTTTACCTCGTGTGCATGCATTGCACATATCAATACCTTTGAAGTCCATCTCAGGTAGTCCTCTTACAAGCCCTTTGGACACAAGCTTCTGTAGTGTATGTGGACTCACATGACCGAGTCTCCTGTGCCAGAGCTTTGGATCGTCCGTCAAAGCTTTTAGACAGGTTAAGCTTCCTTGTGCCACTTGATCAGCATTCACAGCGTATATATTGTTGTAACGATATGCAGTTAGTATAACTTCACCTGTATCTTCTCTGCACACTAGACATCTTTTCTTGTTAAATCTGACATTATTGCCACTATCACATAATTGAGAAACACTAAGCCAATTATACTTTAAACCATTCACAAGATAGACATTTTTAATACTATGGTTGGAATCACTCCCAACACTACCAATACCAACGATGTCACACTTTCCTTTGTCACCAAGAGTGATTGTTCCTGTGGATTGCTCCTTTAGATCATGAAAGAGAGACCTCTTCCCACTCATATGTCTCGAGCATCCACTATCAATAATCCATTTTTGCTCCTTCACCTTGGTGATCTCCTGCAAAACAAACATCAACCTTTGTGGCTAGACCAATAAGCAAATTTGGATCCATTATTGGGATAAACCATATTTGGTAAAATAGTGCCTTTTGGGACCCAAACTTGTGTTATCCGTTCTTTTCTCAAATGAACAGGCCGGGAATGTATTGCAAATGATATATGGATCCTTTCTTCTATAGGGGCAGGTCTCTTTTACATGTCCCTTTCGAGCACAATGGTGACATATAGGAGAGGTTCTGCTTCCTTTTGCCTTTACAAAGGTGGTAATGTGCTGCTTCTTTAAAAACCTTGGATTGTAACCAATACCACTTTTGTTTAGAGAACTTTGTTGCTCACCCAACATCCTATCAAGAGTGCCTTTGGATTTGGTAAAACTTATGAGGGCTGTCTGTTGGTCTTGAATCTTATTATTCAGGGAGATCTTCTCGTTCTCTAAGTCATGATGTTCACTTCTCAGAGACGAGAGATCTTGCTTGAGTTCAGATTTCTCTGACTCAAGAGTCTTGACTTTAATGTCAAGACCTGAATAAGAAGCTTCAAGACCTTTGACCCTCATAGATAGATCCTCAATAGTTCTTTCCTGGTCCATAGTTCTCTTAATAAGAGTGTTAGTTTGGGCAATAAGTTTCTCTTCATTGGCAATCATATTAGAAAGGAATTCCGATAATACCTCTTTTGGACTTGCCATAAGTTCTCTTACGGTTACCTCAAGCTTCTCATCGTGAGATTCATCTCCTGATGCCATAAGACAGACATTGGCCTTCTCATCGTCGGAGTCGGAGTCAGAATCGCTCCAAGTTGCCACCATGGCTTTCTTTTTCCATCTATCACGCTTCTTGGACTGGCTCTTCGTCTTTTGAGGGCAGTCTTTCACAAGATGATCTGTTTCACCACATTCAAAACAAGACAACGGTTTAGTCTTCTTATCATTTTTGTTGTATTGAGACTTACCTCGGAATTTAGAAGACTCTGATCCATCCTTGTTGTTGAATTGTTTCTTCATTTTGAGGATTCGAGCAAGGCCTCTTGTGATAAGAGCAAAAGGATCATCCTCATCGTCATCCTCATCTTCGGAATCAGATTCATCTTTGTTGTCATCCTTCTTAGATTTGAGCGCCAAATTCTTAGTGCTTGCTGGAAGTTCTCCATCGTCTTCATTAAGGATCATCTCATGCGTGATTACTTTCCCAAGCAGGTCGTCAAGAGGCAGAGTAGTGAGGTCTTGGGCTTCCTCTATAGCTGTTACTTTAGGACCCACTTTTCTTTTGGGAGACACCTCAATATCTTCCTTACTTTCTCAACGTTTGTAAAGCTCTTGCCGAGAGAGTCAAGGTTGTTGGTGATTTCTGTGAATCGTGTGAACATGACCTTGATAGACTCATCAGGCTTCATCTTGTAGAGTTCGTACTTTCAAAGGAAGATGCTGATCTTGGTGTCCTTCACTTGACTGGTTCCCTCATAGGTGACGACCAGCTTGTCCCAAATCTCTTTAGCTGACCTACAAGATGAAATACGGTTAAACTCATCAGTGCTAAGACCACAATAAAGTAAGTTAATAGCCCTGTAGTTTTTGGAGACGAGTTCAAGATCCGCTTGGATGTATTCAGACTCCTTCTTTGCGACTTTGGTTCCATTTGGTCCGTATTTCTCTGGAATCTTTGGCCCATTTTCTATAATGTTCCAAAGATCCAGATCTTGGTCTATGATGAACATCTTCATCAATGATCTCCAGTGGACAAAGTTATTTCCTACAAAGAGTGGTGGTCTGCTGGTAGACCTTCCCTGTGCAAATCCTCCGCTTGCTTCACCAGACATGATCAAAAACTCACAAGATTGTTATATCAAAAGCAGTGAGTAAAGCTCTGATACCAATTGAAGGTTCGATAATGTAAAACAAAGTAATATAGAAATACTCTAGAAGGGGGGGTTGAATAGAGTATGCCGGTTTTTCGCAGATTCTCAAGACTTTTGAAGCTCGTGCAAAATCCTTTGAGATTAGACTTAGTCTTTTCTCTGAAAACCTGAATCACAAAGTTAAACAGTCGAACCAAGTGCGGAAATAAGGTAAAGCAATAAGTAAAGGACTCGATGAGTTGTTTATGAGGTTTGGCACGAACTTGGCCTACGTCCCCGCCTAGGGTTCTTCCACAACCCTAGGATTCAACCGGCTTTTATTGATTCACAAGACTTAGGATCCTAGTAGCTCCCCGAGAAGCCTCTCTCCTATACAATTGCAATCTAGTCAACTCACGTTCCCTTGGAGTCCTAGACCAATCTAGAAGACCCCCACCTCTCTATGCTATCTAGTACAATCCTCTTACACTTAGTGAATCAATCGCCTAGTGTCTACTTCCTGAGTTACAAACTCTTGAGTATAACACTCTCTCGAAATATATCCTATAAGCTCACAGTGTAACTCTCAAATGCTTTGAAATGAAATAACAGACTCTTAAGGACTAGCAGAGAGCACACGAAGAAGACAGATCTTACTTGAAGGCTTGAGTGTATGAAAGCTTGTGTTCAACAGGTCTGTTGCTGTCTTCTTCTTCCTTTTCTTTTTATTGAAACAAATCGGCGCCTAAGGATCTTCACCAACGGCTAGAGAGGATCATGGCTTGAGCTGGATCTTCTATCTTTGGAAACTTTCGGAGGCCATGATCTTCCGATTTGAATCTTCTCAATTTACAACATAAGGATGGAAATAATATTCGAAAAAACTTCCTGAAAGGTTAGTGTATATATAATAATATAATGAAAGCATATAATAACATAAAATAATATTCGAACATAATATCATATAGAACAGGTTTTGTGTTTCATCAATACTGTTAAAGCTTCAAGACCTTTGACACAAACAGACTGTTAAAGCCTTTGAAACTTATTCCAATTTCATCAAGGGAGTGGAGTTATCAACCATCATCAACCACCCCTATCCTTCACCATACTCATCACCATCATCTCCCGCTCTCTTCATTAACATACCCACGCCACCACCACCATCCCTCCTTCACATCACCACCATATCCTCCCCCCATCAGCACTACTCCTATGATTATATGGCAAAACACAACACACACACCATCTTCACCTTCCTCCTCCCATGACACAACACCTCTATCATCTTCGTCTCTGGGCATCAACGGTAGTGCCGCCCCTTTCCTCCTTTGTTTTCGGAGAGCAATCAGTGCGCCCCCACCTCCTCCTCACGAAGACCAGCCGGAGCTGAACCCAGGAGCCACCCAGGAACGGTTGAAATCGTCGACACCATCCCCGAGGACCTCCGTCCCCTATTTTCCCAATACAAACTTTCGGTAAGCCGTTCTCCTTCGTTTTCAATCGGAATTGCCCCCGAGCTCTACCATCGTACTCATTCCCATCCGACGCAGGTCCGACGAGCCATCGCGAGCCTCCGACAATGCCCAGAACTTCGATCGAGAGCTCCGAAGTCGCGAACACCTCGGTGAGCTCCCACCTTTCCTTCCTTTGTTTCGATTTGATTCTGTCCTTGGGTCGGGCTATGGGCGAGTGGCGAGTGAGCGAGAGCTGAGTGCGGGAAGTCGGGAGAGCTCGAGGGCTCCGACGAGCTCGAGGTCCGATGAGGAGAGCGAGAGCGTGAGTGCGAGGAGAGCGAGAGCGTGAGCTAGAGCGAGCGCAGCAGGGGAGTGAGCGGGTGTGAGCTACGAGCGTTGAGGAGGTCCGAGTGGTCGGACGCCTAGAGCAGCGGAGCTAGAGTGAGGAGACGAGGCGGAACTCCGGGCGATGGCTTGGGCGAGCAACCATGGCGGGAAACTTGAAATTGAAGGAGGAAGATGACATGTGGGCCCCCTTTTTCCATATTATTTATTTTATTTATTTGCTAAACCGGTTGGGAGTATATAATTACGGGTTCGGTTCGGTTCGGTTGAGTTTAAATGGGTTTGGTTCGGTTCGGGTTTATCCGTTTATTTATTTATTTAATTAATTAATGGTATTTAAAATATTATATAATATTATTTGAGGATTTAAAATATAAAATATTATTTTGGAGATTTTATAAAAGTTTGGTTTTATTCAATAAAAATAGTTGAGATTTTTAAAGGATTTGAAATTATTTTATGAAAAGTAATTAATAAGTGGTATTTAATTTTTAATATAAAACTATTGAGATTCAAAATATATTATTTGAGACTTGAAGTTGTAAAAAGGAAATTTAGAAAATAATTTTAAAGTTACAAATTGATTTAATAAATGAATTGAAAAGGAATTTTGCGAGCGTTTTCAGAGATCGGAACTCTTAACTGCTTAACTCATATTTTGAAACAGTTTGGAACTAACATGGGAATCTGACTTGATCGGTGACTGACTAGCATGTTCTAATATGTGTGACTAATAGCATGACTTGTGGTGATTAGTTATAAGCAGATGAATATTAGTTACTTATGACGATGATGATGTATATATATTTATATGCTAAGCATGAGTATTAAATGGTAATATGCGGATTTGGCTAAGTATGATTTGGAGGTTGTCTAAGTTATTGAGTTGACAAGTTAAGATGAATATGGTATGAGACAAGAGATGATTGATCGTGATGAATTGAAAGTATGACAGATGCGATTTCGTTTATTTATTTGCTTGTATGACTGTGTGATATATATATATATATATATATATATATATATATATATATATATATATATATATATATATTCAGAGTAGCTATAGAAGTATACTCAGTGTATTCTCGTGATGTATTTAGGTGATATTCTGTGATTGTGCTTGCTGTGTACCGGGTTCCTATTTCGCTGCTCTGCACCTCCAGGTAAGTCCTCCGGGGCTTACTCAAGTTAGAACCTCATGCCTGATGTGTCATATAGTGTGTAGGTGTTGCATCCTGCATATTCATGTAGTAGCATGCTTAGGTGGCACAATTGATCGAGCATCCGTATTCTCTTTGCGTATGGTAGGATGGTCGTGAAATTGTGAGTCCTAAAGTCATTTGCTAGGGTCATAGGACGACCCAGTCTCATCGGGTTTGTTCCTAATCGAGTCTGATATCATACCATGAGAAAGAAAGAAAGAAAATAATGACATATGAAATGAGACATGATATATGACATGATGAGATGTTGCTATATAGCATTGAACGCGGTCGGTTCCTGCACTAATGAGCATGGGTGCGGGAGTAGGAGAGGGACATGCCACTTGGCATTCTGTGCGGGATCTCATTTAATCGCTTTCTGCATATATATAAATTGTTAGCATGCTTGTGTGTTTAATATTTCCGCACTGCATTAGAGCTTTCTTTATTTAGGTATAGGCACATTATATGTCCTCAGCAAGGTCTTCAGGGCCTGCAGGCAGCCACAACAGCCTTAACCTGATAAAAAGGTGAGTGGCTCGACCTTGACTCGTGGTATATATAGTTTCAGGTATTTGATCCTTTCTTGTTCCATGCTTCCATGACGAGGGTTTCATCTGGGACGTTCAGCTAACCGAGAGACTGACTTACCACCAGACTCGACACTTTAGAGGTTTTATACTCGTTTATATTAGTTTTGACCCGGCTCCGCCGAGACAAGTTGTATCGTCAATTTCCTTTCTTTATGTTTTGAACTATAAATGGTTTTGAGCGACTTAGTCAAGTAGGACAGGTTGTGGTCCCCAATGGACCTCTCGCGCATTTAGAGTGTGAAATCCCTTCTTTTAGCACTAATACTTTGTGTTGAAACTCAACCCGTACTCGAATTGCAAGATCCGAACGAAGGTATCCAATCCTTCGAAACGTAACCCGAATATTGATATTTGGGTCGTTACAACAACTAAGCCATTTTGGCTAATAAAATTTTCAGTTTGTTAACGACAGGTGCTTTGTTTCATTTATGTTACTCTGTGTTTATGTAAATTATTGCCATATTTACTTGTAGTTTGTTAATGGCAGGTGTTTTTCTTGTCTAGACGCTAAGAGAATGAGTGGTCATTCCTCAATAACTTAGGGAGCATATGATAGAAGTTGTGTGAAGGTTCTTTCACTAGTTTCCTGCTGTCATATTTATGGTTAGATATAGCAATGTTCATTCAGTTTTACACTCGAACTTTTACTTGCAGTTTGTTAATTGAAGATACATTGCTTAAGATTGGTGGTCGTGTTGTATTTGTTATCGTATTTTTACACTCGAGTTATGCGTGATATTTTAAGTGTATTAGCTCAAATGGTCGAGCGGTGTGCATGAGTACAAAGATGTTGGTTCAAATCCCGCATAGGATAATTTGATTTATCTCAATGAATTGGATATGGTTAATATAAGGAGTTTTCTATAGTTATTAAGTATAACAACCTTTTGCAAGTAATGACATCAAGTAATGACGGCAATCATAAAATCATTGGTGAACATTTCCTTTTGTAAAAAAAATAAAGTGTTTTTGCAGGGGTGTGAGTGACAGCAACTAACTTGTTTCAAAATGACACCAAAAAGCTAGCTGAAAGTTGTTTTTGTTGTTGTATTAACTGTTGTTGCAAGGGCGTGAGTGACACCAAAAGCTAACTAGATTATGGTTAATATAAGGAGTTTTCTAGAGTTGTTAAGCTAACTGCAAACTCCTGCAATTTATGACAGCAAAAGCTCTAGAGTTGTTATGATAGCAAAAGTTCATGCAAGTTATGACAACAAAAGCTAACTACAAGCTCATGTTACAAGTTATGATAGCAATTACAAGGTATCAATTTTTTACGGCAATAACTTGTTTTGAAATGAATAATACAAAGCCACTTCAATAGAGAGTACACGTTCAAAAGACTTCAACATCTACATTATAGCTAAAAGAACTCCTTTCCAATGGAAACTAAATGTTCCCACTTCCATGGAGACTAAATAGGCTATAGCTACAAGGACCCATTTCCAATGCCAGAATTAGAGACAAGGAGCTTAAAAATAAAGCTATATTTAACAACCTGTAAAAACAAATTATCTAATTTTTCCATACCAACCATTTGTTTTTGAAAACCTCAAATAAATTATCTCATTTCCATACCTCGATCAAGAGCATAAATAACATGCATGTAGATTATGAATAGCCTATATGAGATTTGAACCCGCATCTTTGTGCTTAATAGGTTATATATACACATAAATAACATGCTGAATTTATGAAAATGAGTGTTCAAAAATGTGAAGACATCAAGTTTTGTCAAGTATAAAAAATCAGTTGTAACCGATTTCTATACAAGCAACACTAACTCGACTAGTTACAACAATTGTTGTAAATTTACATCAGTTAACAATCAAATTCTTTAAATGGACACAAATTTTGTAAATGATAAGTTTAGACCACAAATTTTATAAATGCACACCGATCTTTTTGACATATGGATTTTCTGCCCAACACTCTAGACATCAAGTTTATGACATCAAATTCTATAAATGCACACCAATCTTACCCCAAATTCAAAACAATTATAACTAAAGAACTAAGCAACTTTAATTCGAAATCTTAATTTTCGAAAACAAAATCTAGAATCCCCAATTCGAAACCGAAACCCTAATTTATGGAACAACAAGATAGAATCCCCAATTCGAAATCCCTAATTCAAAACTTTCAAATTCGAAATTTCAAAATCAAAATCCCTAATTTGAAACCCTAATTTTTGAAAATTTTCAAAATCGACTTACTTTTCTCTCCACCCTACTCCAACTCTAGTGTCACTCCACCTCCAATGACCAGTCGACGGATACTCCAATGTCGCTCTCCTTCCTAGTGTCACATGTCTCTAACTGATTCATCTGTTTCTCTCCTCATCTCCTTCTCAGTTCTACTTTCGCTACTCGTCACACCTTAACACAATTTTGTTTTAATTTTAGCATTTTTTACAACAAACCAAACGGACTCTTCAATTCCCGTCAATTATAAGTTTAAGAGGGCACAAGGCGGATTTAATCAAAATCTCAAGGGTACCGGATAAAATTGGTAAAAATGTTGTATACCCTGAGAAAAATGCTATACCTCGAGGGTACTTGGCAAAATTTTCAAAAAAAAATCGAGTGAGTCTATTGTCAAGACGTCCAAACGGCTATTGACTAGAGAATTTATATAAAATTATACTAAAGCCCTTTGTTATCCTAGAAAGTATTTACGAATTGGCATGAGATAAAAGATCACTCCACCACTCCTAGAACGTCGGTTGAATCCCTCAATCTCTTGTAATTCATCATAACTAGTCTTATTACCCGCGTTCTACGCGGTTTTTTTTATAACTTTTATTTATATAAAATAATTTTTATGATTTAAATAAATTAATAGGGAAAATATAAATTTCTCCACCCATGTTTCATTTGATGAATAAATTTTTATATCTTCAATTGTGTTATTTTTTTACCCGCGCATTTCACGGTTTCTTAATTAATGAATTATATATATTTTTATATTTTTTTATCATTGTTATTACTAATAAATGTGATATTGTAATTTTTTTTTGATATTTTATATTGTTTTCACAGCATACACTTTGAACTTTTAGGCCTGATAATATGAATAAGATAAAAAAAAATTGAAATTTCTATCGTGTATTATTTATATTTTTATTAGATATGATTTAGTACAAATATAGTCAAACTTCATCATATTAATAAGTTTCAAATTAATAAAAATAAAAATAATAAGTTTGAAATCAAATATGAAAATTTATGAATTTGATATATTAATAATGTTATATGCTAAAAGATTTGATATAAATCTTTTAGGTAAATATTAATCAAGATATGACTATATTTTAATTATTTTTTATTAAAATTATTTAATATCAATTAAGGTGGACACATAAGATGATAGGTGGTTAAAAAAATCATTATGGGATACTCATTAATTGATCTGGCTTAAAATATAAGTATCATCTACTTTCATTTTAAAAGATCGGTTTTTATGAAAGTCTAACCAATTATTTTAGTAAGATAAGTTTTTATTTCATCTACTCAATTTTCTTCAAATGGTTCTATTTTTTAATCCTTAACCAATTTTCAAATCTAAGCCTAAATTATGTGATGACACTTCACCATCTAAAACTAATTAAATAAAATACTATTTTTTTTTATAATTTCATCCATGATCATAACTCATAATTCATAAGTATAAATTTTGATCCTTCTTGCCTACTGCAAAAAAAATAATAAGTATAAATTTTTACAAAAATAATAAAAAAAATTGATACTTTTAACATAAAGAGTACGTCCTATATGCGGTCACACATAATTCATGATATTGAAGGTATAAAAACAATCTAGCTAATTAATGGAGAACCTTAACTCTTTAACATTCAAGGGACCAAACTAACATGTGATAATTGACTTCTCATTAAGCATAAAACATTTTAGTTTGTTCCATAGTGAAAATAAGTGATTATTAGTTTACCCCACCCTTAATCCTAAGATTAGTGCTATTTTTATTAATTAAAATTTAAAATGGAGGCCACTCGTGGAGTTGTGCGCGTGATATCGATTTGAAGGTATAAAAGTAATCTAACTAAATGATATATTAATAACGTTATACGATAAAAGATTTGATATAAATCTTTTAGGTAAATATTAATTAAGATATGGATAACTATATTTTTTTTATTAAAATTGTTTAATTATAATTATCAATTAAGGTGGACGCATAAGGTGATAGGTGGTTAAAAGAGGTGGAATTATTAATTAATATGACTTAAATTTATTGGATATTCATTAATTGACGTGTCAAAAGTCTTATATTTTAGATCCTAAATAAAATAAATGACAACATTATTTTTGAGTATTGTGTTAGTGGTAACATTATCATCTCAATTTTTATAATATATCTAATAAAAGATCTTTAGTTATAAAAAAAAGATAAAAGATCTTTAAAAAAATACTAAATAAAAATAACTTTGATAATAATGTTAGTTATTTTGATTTGATTTAGTACGTGATATATATATATATATATAGATTAGATTTAGATATTGATTGTCTTGTCGATGATATAAAATACTCCGTACTACATAATTGCTTATCATGTTAATGTTGCTAGATTATTAAAGATTTGTGGGGTTTTATTTTTAGTTTCTACAAATATTTATAAGATTTTTTAGTTTGTCAAAATTAATTAGATTTATTCAAAAATTTTATCAAATTGTAACTAATTGAGATATGATAAAATTTTATTATTTAAATTAATTGTGATTGTTACTAACGATAAGTTAAATGATGTGGCTAAAAAATATGAAATTATTAATTGATGTGGCTTAAATTAATTGGATCATCATTAATTGATGTGGCAAAAAATCAAGCCCAGATTACACCACAGAACGACACGTAAGCGAATTCGACCAGAGCCCGCCACATAGGATTTTCACGTCTCTGTTTTAGTATTATACTAGTTTTATTACTCGCCCGTTGTGCGATTTTTTAATAAATTTTATTATATTCAATATCTTTGAATTCAAAATATGACACGTATATGAATCGCATCAGAGATTACAATATTTTATTTTATTTAGTTTTTTAGATCTTATAATACAAAATTTTATTTCTTTTTTTCACCTTATATTACATATTATTTTAAAAATATGTAATTGTTGAAATTTGACTTCATTGCCTTTAAAAAATTGATATTATTTAATATTGAATCTACAGTTACTCTTTTAAAAAAAATTAAAAGAGTAACTATTGATGTTTTATGGTGAAATTAGGTTTGGATATATTATTTTGATATAATTATTATATATATATATATATATATATATATATATATATATATATATATTGATGATGTAAAAGAGGAAGCATATGTTTTCATCAAACTATTTAAATGTATATATGTTAACATCAAATGTATCTTAATAAATGACCTAGCTATTAGTATGATATACAGTTAATTTATTCTCTTCTCAAAGAATATCATCAAATTAATATGGTAAATATTTATATTTAAATATATTATATTCGATTTGATCTAAAAGGTAGAATAATTGACTGAAATTTGACGGCATGGTACATGTTTATATATTATATTTAACTTGATCTAAAACGTATCATAATTGACTAAATATTGAATAGATTATTTGACCTAAAAAAATAAGTTTTCTAACTAATTAACCTAGATTTGAATGGCATGCAGTACATCCGCTTATATACGTACACATCTTCTGATATGTTCCAACAAAGAGATTGAGTACTTCAATATATATCATGTGATTCATGTCAAAAAGATTATTTATCACCTCTTCGATTAGCGTTGTTTTTTTATCTATTCCAATCAATTTTTATTGAAAAAAATAAATTCAATATGATTAATATTTATTGAAAATAAATAAATTGGATAGATTATTTGATATAAAAAGATAAGTTTTCTAACTAATTAAGATATAATGTTGAATATTTATAAAAATAAGTGAGACCATTAACAAAGATGACAAAATCATATTGACTTACTGTATTAATTAACATTTTAAAAAGATATGCGAATTGCACCTGAATTTAATCTAAAATATGACATGTGCAAAATGTTCACCGATACTTTGTAGATTGTATAAAAATATTATTTTCGATCCAAATTTTTTTTTAAAATATTTTATGAAATTCCGACTTTTGAATAAAAATTCAAAAGCAATAATTAGAAAAAAAATCATATAAAATATAATGTATCCAAGATTGATTACGGTATTTCATATACACTTCAAAAGATATATTGCAAATACAAAGTACAAATTCAAAAGCAATAATTAGAAAAAAAAATCATATAAAATATAATATGGTACTTCATATCAAAATCAAAAGATATATTGCAAATACAAAGTACGCTACATAAAAAAAATTAACATCATGTCCATATCCAAGATTTACCTATCCCAACCAATTTTTTATTCAAAACAAATAAATTCAATTTGATTATTGTTTATTGAAAACAAATAAAATGAATAGATTATTTGATCTAAAAAGATAAGTTTTTCACCTAACTATATTCGTTTATTAATTGATGTGCCCCGAAAAGATAATACCACTTTAATCCAGAAAATGACACGTAAGCAAAAATAATCCCGCTTTAATCCAGAAAATTCCGTAAATGCGAGATCGCACAAGAGGCCAGCTGTTTTAGTATTTTATATAGATACTAGTATTCGTTACCCGCGCGGTTGCGCGTTTTGTTAATAAATTATATTTTATTATATTAATTATATTAAAATATTATATTAGATAATTAATTGACGTGACTTAAAAAAATAAAATCAAATTGACGTGACTCACAAAAATAAAACTATATATAAATATATTATATTCAATTTGATCTAAAGGGTAGAATAACGCACCAAATATTCCTTCTTCATCTTTTAAAATAATAAATAATATAGTTTATTAACAAAAGCATGAAAATAATAAATATGTATAACAACTAATTCAAGTTATAATGGAAGATATTGATCTAAAAAGATAAGTTTTTAGCTAACTATATTCATTTATTAATTGATGTGGGCCAGAAATATAATAACACTTTAATCCAGAAAATGCCACGTAAGCAAAAATAATCCCACTTTAATTCAGAAAATTCCGTGGATGCGAGATCGCACCAGAGTCCGTTTCAGGTCTCTGTTTTAGTATTTTATATATAGATTGATAATTTGGGTTATTGTAACGATTTCAGGATTTGGGGTTTTTGTTACAAGCCCATGAATTTTGTAGATATGGCTTTTTGGCCCGGATTTGCGCTTGATTGGTTGTTTCTTTATAGGATTTTGCTTGGTTTGAATTTGTTTTATTACTGATTTGAGTCCTTTGGTCTAGATCTAGTGCTATTGCTAGTTCAAACTGTCCATCAGCCCTCCCTCTCTCGTTGCCGCTCCACCGACCTTACTTTCGTTGTTGCTGTTGTCGTTGACCTTCCCTCCCCTTCTGTCGACGATCCCTGCCGATTGGTCCTCCATTCACAAGATCTCAATCTACTTCCCCCTCCTCGACAACTCAAACTTCAGCCCATTCCCGCCGCAGCTCCACCGCCCTCGTTGTCGTCATCACTGTCGACCTTTCCTCCCCCTCGCCAACGATCACGGACCCCATCGGTTGGTTCTCCATCCACAAAATCTCTACCCTGACCTCCTCAATGCCGACGTCCTCGACATTTCTTATCCAAGTAAATGAATTCACAATAACAAATCATTGATATCTAAACAGAATAAATTAATGAAGTTTATCCTTAATCCAAAATAAGACCCAGTAGCGGCTTCGATATTGATATTGGTCTGTATTTGATGACATTGGAATGGTGCAGAGACTTATTGTGTGCTATTTATTAAAATTCATCTTGATAATAGTCATTTCAACCTCTTTTCCTTAGCCCTTATGAAAAAAATCTCCACATTCCACCTATATAAAAAAAATCTCTATAAAAAAATCCACCAAAAAAAAACTCTCTTTTGACAAACATAAAGAGAGCCATGAAAGAAGGAACCCTAAAACCAAGGCATGTCACCGCCAACACCATTTTCAAAAAGGAATTGCAGATGCAACAAGAAGAGCTTGGAATCCAGAGATGAATTCAGACATGAGATCGAGCAAAGAATCCACCTTGAAGACAGAAAATGGCTCAATTCGTGCACCAACAACACAAATAAGTCTCAAAGATGCCATAAATCGAGGTATGAAAGGACTCTGAAGATCATTTGGATGGCGAACCTTGCTAGATTCGGGCTCAAGTTACAAGTTTCAAAAAGAAAGAGAAGAAGCCCTTACGAGAAGAGGAAATCCAGGAAAAAAGGTTTGAGAATTTCAATTTTAGGACGGCTGCCTTTCCAAGCTCTTCGATGTCTTCTCAGATTCGTGCGGTTCTTCTGGTGGAGATGGTGCAGGTCTTGGTTTTGGTGGCTCGTTCCATGGACTTTCAAACCGGTTATCGGGTGGAAAGTTTGGTTTAGGGTGGGTCTCTACAGATATGGGGTTCTTCCAATTGGTGTGCATTCGTGGCAGACTCTTTGTATTGTCTTCAACAATTGGCGACCCCCATCGACTCCTTCCCTCAGGTTGGCCCCCTCTTATTCCTTCCTGATTTGGGAACTTGTTACTGAAAGAATACCTGTGATTTTTTATGTGCATTTGAAACTGAGATGGCATGTGAGCTAGTCTATTTTGAACATGACCATTATTTTGACTGCAAGCTTGAAATGGTACTTAAATGCTTAACTAGGCTAGATGAGATTCAAACCCCTGATTCTTGCACTTGTGTTCCCCTAGAATCCAGAATAGGTTACGATGTTTGTGTAAAGAGCATAATTTTTAAACATTATTTTTATAATTATAGATTTTATGTCGATTTAAAATTTATTTAGATTCTAAGACTTTCAAAAAAAATTTGAAAATATCCGTCCTCGAGCAAGCAATTTTATTTTATTCTTTCGAAACGAATTTCGGCATGAACTTGTTATTTGATTTGAAAACGAACTCATTCCGCTTTATTATTCCGGGGTTTGGAATTATTTTCAGAGTTCTTTATTTATTTTGGATTCAAATATTTATTTTAAGTTTTATTTTAGTCGCATCAGAATAAAGTCGAAAAGCGAATTTCGGAATTTATTTCCGGGTAATCATTTTAACTACTTCTACTCACACACTCAACCTCTCCCTCACCCCTTCACCTAGCCTCATCCCTACAGCCTCCTACTCCCTAAGAAAGGTCATCTCCCTCTTTCTGATGTTCACCTTTTTCATTTTCACCCAGCCTTCACCTTTTTCATTTTCATTAATTTAAACAACAAATCCCTCCTTTTTCAACTCCCCATTTGGCCATTTTAGACTCCTCGTACCCATAGCACCACCATCACACCACTAAACACCACAAGTACCCTCCTTTTCCTTTTGATTTCGTCACCACCAACCCCCGCCGCCAGCCTTCATTGCCGCCATCACCGACGACCCCTGCAGCTCCCCGGACAAGCGGCGCCCCTGAGCTCCCCGGATCGAAGAAGGTCAAGCCACCCGAGCCTCCGAACGCGCCTGACAGGACAGAATCATTGCGTTTTCCTATCAAAAAAATTTCCAAACTAACCAACTAGTATAGCTAGTAAGTCCGGAGTCGATCCATAGGAAACTATCGTGACTTTATGTGCTTTGATCACCAACAAGAGTAACCAAGAGGGTTGTATAAAGGTAAAGATGAATTGACATGAAAAAGTAAATAATGGTAAGAGTTGTAGACAATAATAAACGAGATGTTTCACCTACGATACTCAACTTTGGTCCGTCTCCTTGATCCTAGTTCTTCCTTCTAGTTGTGTCTTTTCTACCATCTACTCTTATCTTGATTTAAATAGATTGTTAGCCCTATGAGTTCTAACAATCCCTTATTCCTAAGAAATCTTAATCATGGATCAAGGTTTAATCCTAGGAATAGCACTAAATCTCAAGATATATGAAGCTTATAAGCAATATTAATTCCCTAAAGAACTAACATTTAACCTATAGTCAATCTCTTATACAATCAAGCTTGTCTACGAGATCTACTCAATTGTACTTGCTACTACGGATTAGGCTTCACAGACGTATATATGAATCGAAACCCTAGCAATGATGCAATTCTAACGAGGTCACGAATCAAGATAGAATCAACACCCACAAACAATAATAGCACAAAGAGATTGAAATAGATAATAGAAATAAACTAGAATTCCAAACTCACAATTCAACAAAACCAAGTCTTGATCGTAGGCAAAACACGATGAGTTTAGTTGTTCATGCTTCTAATACGTCGTTTGTCTATTCTTCAAAAGTCAAAAGATCCCCTAAAACCATCTAAAATAAGTATTTATATAGCCCTAAGTACCGTCATAAAACCCTAGAAGACGTCCTCAACAGATATAATGCAAATAAGGAAAGATAGAGTTCTCGGATAAATTCGGCGTTGATTCGGCCCAGCAAGACCGCGGGCGCGGCCTTAAAAGCCTCGGGTGCGGCTATTACAGAATAAGCGTTGTTTGCCCAGGTGCTGGCCGCGGGTGCGGCTTTTGTGGCCACGGGCGCGACTTTTCCAGTCTATTGCCATTTTTCCGTTATGAATTTGGTCTTGACATCAACATGAAAGTTGTAGCTCTTGAAAAGAGCTTTCCAACGCATACTTATAATAGTCAATCGGACCACCTAGGCCTCCAAAAATTGCGATACAAGTTCAGCTTGTCGGACGATAACTTTTGTTGACTTATTCTTCACTTAGGCTCTCGAACTTCAATTCCGCTCCTGTTCTCTTCTCTTAGCTTCCTCTTCTTGACTCTTCCTTAATCCATGAGCGTCCTCGTTCCTTGTGGGGATCCATATCTACCTGAAATAATCAATAAAAACGTATAGATTCTGACTCCACCAACATGGCGAGTAAATATGCAAATTCTACTTAAATTATGCATGTTATGCATCTTAACTAAATTTAATGCAACCTATTATGCCTACCTAAATGAGCTCTATCAAATCCCCCACACTTGAACCATTGCTTGTCCTCAAGCAATGAAAATCAAATCAAACCATTTATCCCACAAACATAATCCTTCAAGTGTTAGCCTCATTAAAAGCAACATCTCAACAAAGTGAATACATAGACAAAGCAAACAAATGTCCTAGCATGTATTTAAATGATCAAGTAGCCCGCATGCTTATCCATCCAACCTCACCAGGAATAAAGTGTTTTCGCTCTCACTCAAGTGTTTAGGCTAATCAAATAACACTCAAACTCCATCCAAATGCAACTAAGCTACATAAGAATTGAAATTGAATCATAATCGCCATTGTGAATGTCATTACTAGCGAGAATCATCATGAGGTCTTTTATGGGTTGTAATGAGGCTTGGTAAGAACATTAAGGTAGGGAGTACTTTGGCCATGTGGTGCATATAAAACAAATGAAGTGGTTCTTTTATTACATATAATGTATATTTTGGGCCGTACTCAAATTGCAAGATCCGAACGAAGGTATCCAATCCTTCGAAATGTAACCCGAATATTTATATTTGGGCCGTTATAGTTTGCTCATATTATGGTAGTGTTATGAATACTAGATCCACTTATGAAATGAAAATTGGTCACAGGACCCTTGACGTTGTCCTCTGCACTAGAGATACACCCTTTAGTGACCTGAACTATATTTTGAACCATGGCACTTATCATGTCCTTCAGAAGAGTTTGTTACTTTTCTTTCTTGTCAAGCTCTTGAGAAATGAACAGAATCCGAACTTAAAAAATTGTTTTGATGACCAAGTTAGAAGGGTTCATGACCATGACTCCACTTTTTGTTTTTTGTTGGCTTGTACTATGATCTTACATGAACTGATCAAAATTTTGACCCCATTCATGTCACGACCGCATCTATGGAAAATGAGGAAGAAAAGGTAGTAAACTATAAGCAATTGAGACCTCATGTTGAAAGCAAACAAAAGATGAACAAGACTATTGTAGACCTCTCTCAATACAACAAGAGCACAGCTGATCACGACCCCAGATGCAGCTAGAAAAGCTCCCTTACACAAGCTTCAAATGTACCCAAGGAATGTTGACAAACTGGGAGAAAGCGAAATCAACTGAAAGCCTCATCCGTATGACTCAAAGCACACAACAAGCTAAGGTGAACAAGAATCAAGAAAGTGGATGCTTTGCCCGTATAAAGAATAACGAACAAAGAAACAATATGAGCCCAAATAAGAGGTTGGATGCGAAGAATAGCATTGTGATTCGATACTATGAACTCTTTTTGAATTTTATTTTATGTTCCTTTTGTGTGTCCTACATATGTGAAGATAATGTTTTTAGGTGTCTTAACTTAGGCATGTACCCTTCTTGCTTGACCAACGACTGACCTTTGGCTTTTGATGAACAAAGAATATATGACCAAACAATTGAGTCATTTGAATATTGTTATTACTACCCTAGCAGTGGCCACTTGGTTATGGAAACTACTTTGTTTTTATTAGCTCCTTATAACCCCCTAATGTGTCATACCCTCTTGCAGGTTTCAAGTGTTGTTAATAGCTCCCTACGACCCCCTAAACAAAGACATTTCCTAAGGCAATATGACAAAAGAATACCAATTAAAGACCATTTGAGCCCAAGTGGAAGTCCCATGACTCAATTTAGGTCGGATTAATGGCTATTATTGAGCTTCTTTGCTTTGTTTTTTTGGATGGTTTTTATTCCTTATGGTGGATCCCATCATAATATTGACAAACAATCTTGTGGTACCCAAGAAATTATGAAGGTGAAAGACAAACTCATGAACAACCCGAACAAAGTGAAACTAGCTGCTACAGCACGAAAAAAACCCAAAGAGCCTACAGGTTTTGCTGAACAAATGCAACATGAACAAAACAAAAATACAAACACAAACCATAATGAAAACTTCTCAAAGATGCAAAAAAAACATGATTGAACACCAAAACAACGCTGATTATGGAAAAAGTAATGACAGAAATCGAAAAATAGAAAGCATGACTCTAGATTATAAACTCTATCAAGGATGAAAATCTGTACTTGAAATTGTTGTGGAATCGGAAAAAGAAAAATTGGAACCCTTTGTAAAATTGAAAATATCCAAATAATAGCTCTATTGGAAACTAAAACGGATTTTCAACCACATGATACAATCTGGAAAAAGGTCGGATTTGATTCTATATGTTGCGCTTCGGCCATTGGTAGGGCAGGGGGGATTTGTGTTCTATGGAAAAACTACCATATTAAAAATGAAACAGTTAATATCATGAACAAAGAAGAATGATTTGTCACATTGAAAATTGAAAACAAAGACAAAGGAATAACATAAGCGATTTGTTTTGTTTATGCCCCACCTCAAGAGAGGGATAAGGTTAGCTTATGGCCACTACTGACATCTTACATTCAAACCTTAACGATACCGGTCATTCTGATGGGAGACCTTAATGAGATTCAAAGTTCTAGTGAAAAGGCTGTTGGTAATCCACCACACCCTACCGTTTTGATAGACTGCTTTTCTTTAAGGATCAATGTAGCTTGCTGGACATTTCTTCCTTTGGAAACGAATTCACGTGGAGGAAAAACAAGATAGATGTAAACAACATTTATGAAAAGCTCGATAGAACATTAATACAAGACCAAATACTCCAATGGTACCCAAATATTGCAACAAGAAATCATGCCTTCTCGACCTCATACCATTGTCCAATTACAATAGAACTCCAAATAAATGATAGAAGAAATGCTAGGCCATTTAAGTTTGAGAAAATGTGGCTTACCAGGAAAGACTATAAGAACATAGTGTCCTAAGCATGGCGAACAAATTACGAAGGCTTCTACATGTTTAGAGTAATGGAAAAAACACAGCTTTTGAAAAGACTATCGAAAGAATGGAATAAGAAAACCTTCGGGAACATCTTTAGACAACTGAGAGAGATAGAAGGAAAATTACTAGAGTTGCAAAAGGATAACAACCAAGGACAACAAAATAATAACAATAGACTACAACAACAATTGATAAAGAAAAAGGACCAACTACTGCAATATCAGAAATTGTATTGGAGCCAACGAGCTAAGACAAAAACCTTTGAAACTTTTAGACTCAAACACAGGATACCACCATAGAGTAGCATAGGCAAGGCGAAATAGAAAAATAATAAGGGAGATCAGAACACAAAAAGGTACAGAAATAACTGGCAAAGAAAACATTAGAAAGGAAATCAAAGACGACTTTGAAAAAAGATTTAAAAAGAAAAACATCAACAACACAACTCTTCAAGAGTACCTACTCCTAATAGATACAGAGATCACGATGGATGACAACAAAAAACTCACAAAACCAGTCACCAATAATGAGATAAAAATCTGCCTTCTTTTCGATTGGAAAAGATAATTCCCTAGGGCCGGATGGGATGATAGTAGAATTCTATAGAAAATATTGGGACATAGTAGGATCATCAATCATTAAGGCTATTAAAGGATTTTTAGATCAGGGAGGATGTTACGACAAATAAATCAGACCTTTATCACATTAATCCCTAAATGTGATAATCCGTCTACAACGAACAACTATAGACCAATCTGCCTTTGCTCCACACTATATAAAGCTATAGTAAAAATAATTACAGAAAGGCTAAAAACGATAATTATGAAAATCATTCACCCACTACAAGGAGCGTTCATAGCAGATCAAGCAATTCAAGATAATGTTTTTATAGCTCACGAAATATTTCATTCCTTCAGGACAAGGACAGGAAAACAAGGATGGATAACAATAAAACTAGATATGGAAAAAACTTATGACAGAGTGGACTGGAGCTTTCTGTTAGCGATCATGGAAAATTTTGGTTTTTGTAGAAAATTCATGGACTGGATAAAGGAATGCATCCAATTAGTCTCTTTCTCCGTGCTAGTCAATGATGAACCCACTAAGACCTTTCGACCACAAAGAGGGCTAAGATAAGATGATCCGATCTCCCCCTATCTTTTCATTATAGGGGCGGAAATCCTTGCAAGAAAACTACAACAACAGTGCAATGAAACAACAAACTCGATAGGCTTTAAAATGACCCCAAATGGATTACGGATCCATTTCCTTTCATTTGCAGATGACATTATGATTTTTGCCAAAACATCTCAAGAATCATGTGAAAAAGTAAAAAAATAATAATTGATGAATACTGTCAAATTTCAAGACAAAAAGTGAATTTCCAAAAATCTACGTTTTAAGTAACGAAAGGAGTCTCAACCAACCAAAAACAAAAAATCCAAATTACTCTACATATCATGAACCAAGTGGCTATGAAATAATACTTAGGTTGCCCGGCCTATTATAAATAGAAGGGTCAACAAAGATACTTTTGAAGATGTAATAGGAAAAACGAAAATACAACTGACAAAATGAAAAGCGAATACACTATCCCAATAGGGAAGGACGATACTTATAAAAGGCAAACCAAACTATGTCTTGCAAAACTTTATGCTCCCGACAAATGTACACAACGAACAAGATAGACTAAATAGATGTTTCTTCTGGAATAAGGATCACAAATACAGGCCTACACTATCCCAATATGGAAGGACAGTACTTATAAAAGGCAAACCAAACTATGTCTTGCAAAACTTTATGCTCCCGACAAATGTACACAATGAACAAGATAGACTAAATAGATGTTTCTTCTGGAATAAGGATCACAAATACAGGCCTTTATTAGGATGTGACAAAATTTTTAGATCTAAAAAAGTCGGGGGTATGGGACTCCACAAACAAAGGATATAAATAAAGCTCTGCAAATGAAACTTTGATGAAAAATTTTAGCAGAACCTCACAACCATGGGTTAAGATAATAATAGAAAAATACTTTAAAGGTGACCAAATATGAGATTACAAGAAAAAGAAAAACACGTCCTGTCAATGGGCAAAATTAACAGAATTGAAGGATGAGTTCTGAACAGAACTCATTTGGTAAATAGGAAACCGGAAAACGATAAAGTTTTGGAAGGACAAATGGTTGGACGACGACAGAAACCTTGAGGATCATCGATTAATTACTCGAATAAATGATCACGAAAAAGTAGACAACTATATTCAACCAAACAAGACATGGAATGTGGAAAAATTACGAGAAATCTTGCCTACAGATATTATAGAAACGATTACAAATGTCCCCTTTCCAACGCATGAAATTAAGGATAGACTCCACTGGAAACCAAACTCAAATGGATGGTTTACTACTTCTAGCGCGTTAGAATTTATCAATAACACCAACAATAACGAAACATAAGGAAAGTTGATTGTCCGCCAAAGTTGAAAAATTTCTTATGGAAAATGGTGTTTGATGGACTACCGACCAAAACTAGAATCAACAACAAAGGAATACACACACCCTTGGATTGCGTTCTTTGTAACTCCTCGGAGGAAGACGTTATTCATCTTTTGATGGAATGTCCAATAACCTTAAGAATCATAGGTTCAATAGAAAAAACAATAGAAAGATTAATCAAACATACTGATAAAAGCAACAAAGGTATAAAGACTATAACCATCGAAGTCTTCCAACACCTAAAATTCGAGCAAAAAGCCACCTTATCTTTCACATGGTGGAGTATTTGGACAAAGAGAAACAAGATCATATTTGAAAACTAAAGTATAAGAACAATAGACGAATTGATAGCTATGATCAACCAACTCATGAAAAACTGGAAAAAAACCAAACTGGAGGACTTAGATAATGAAGAAGTCTAATCAAGATTAACCAAACCAAAAAGTAGCCCTCGCCAAAGGAGCACCATCCGTTGGAGGAAACCTGAGGAAGGATTTTTCAAACTCAATTTTGATGGTTCCAAATCTTCTTCTGGGTCTACTTCTGCAGGATTTTTTATTAGAGAAGAAAAAGGGCGTATGATTGCTTGTGATGCCAAAAGATGCGGGAATGTGTCGGCATTACAAGCTGAGGCAGTTGGTCTAATATTCGACCCGGTGGAAGCCCGGAAGAGGGGGATTCCAAGAATTGTAACGGAAGGTGATTGTCTCGCAATCATTAATGCGATCAATGGAGTTTAGATGACTCACTGGGAGATCGAAGTGCTTATTACGGATGCTCTCCTTCTACTTTAGTCCTTTGAGGTGTTCTCTATTTCCCACATCTCCAGGGAAGCTAACAAGGCGGCCAATTGTCTTCCTCATCCGACTCTACGTTCTGACTCTTCCGATTGGAGTTCCGATTTAAAGCTTCAGACTCTCGTCAAAAGAACGCCTTGGATAGTGGTGGTGCACAACCGTAGTTGATCTACCCAAATCCACGCTTTGTATAAAAAAAAAAAATTGGGGTTGGGGGAGTTGTTTGGGAATGTAAAGGTTGATTAGCAAACCCTTCCCCTCTCCTCTGATCTTCTCTCTGCCGCTACCAATTCACCAATGCAGAGATCCATAGACCCTTCGCGGTCGCCCGTTCTTCAATTGCTCTCTGTAAGTCGTTCATCTCCCTCTCCGTAGGTTTGCGTTGTTTTCTTCTCCTCCGAGCACGCCGTTTGGATACGCTGTCATCATTGTTCTGGTTCTGAGTCCGGACGATTTCGGTTCGACGTCCCCGGAACGAAAAACCCTAGGGCGTACCACGAATCCAACCAAAATCTACCAGATAATTCTTAATTGGTGGTTTGTAGTTTGGATTTTGAGCATGGATCGCATCTTTCTGAGGTAATTGTGATTAGAGGTTGATACCGATGCATATGAGGGCTTCATCACAATCTGAGTTCGGCGTTTCAAACTATTGAAATGGCCTCCCAAGATTTACAGGCAACTGATCCTGGGGATGCCACTCAACGGAGTGATTTCCCAGTTACTTCGAACTCGTTTGACAGAAATAAGAGTCATATGGAGCCGGAGGAGGAGGAAGATGAAGACGAAGATATAGATTTCAATCCCTTTCTGAGAGGCAGTCCTTCTGCTGAAGCCTCTTCGAGCCTGAGCTCGGAGGTAGAAGGTTTGGATGTTGATGTGGTTGACAGTGGCAGTGAATTTGCCCAGCCATTGACTGCTGATTCAGGACTCAAACAAACTGATATCAGTGAAGGTCTTGTAGTTAATAACTCTAACCAGATTGATGAGAGTATGCCTAGGGAAATAGTCGCCTTGGAAGAGCAGGAACAAGCTGTAACTCGAGAGTCTAAGAAGAGAAAATCATTAGGTTTGGAGAAGGATTTTCCCTTAGAGAACGAAATTGGTCCAGAGAATGGAGCGGTTGGCAGTAGTGATGTTGCAAAGGAAGATGCTGGTGTAACTTGTAGGGATTCTGCAATCGCATCAGATGATGAAGATGCTATATGCCGGCGCACTAGAGCTCGTTATTCTCTTGCCAGTTTTACTCTTGATGAGCTGGAGACATTTCTTCAAGAAACAGATGATGATGATGACCTTCAAAATGTTGACGAGGAAGAAGAGTACAGGAAATTTCTTGCTTCCGTGTTGCAGGGCGGGGATAAAGATGATCAAACACTGCTGGATAATGGAAACGATGAGGATGAGGACAATGATGCAGATTTTGAGATAGAAATTGAGGAAGCACTTGAAAGCGACATTGATGAGTGCTTGGCAGAGAAGGGGAAGATGAAGGGTACTAGGAGGCGCCCTGAGACGAGGCAAAATAGACGCCAAAAGACGTGCAGTGTAGGAATAAATAAGCCCTTGGGACAAGAACAGAGGCCATTACGTCCATTGTTACCGATCTTGCCCACCACTTTTATCCCTTCAATTCCTAGCAATATAATGGTTGAGACGGCTCCTAACTTACCATCATCAGGAAACAATTATTCATTAAATGGGTTCACACCCCACCAGATAGGGCAGCTTTATTCTCTCATACACGAGCATGTGCAGCTTCTGATCCAGGTATTTTCCCTCTGTGTTCTAGAACCGTCGAGGCGAAGCATTTCCACTCAAGTTCAGGGCCTACTATCGGAGATGCTCAACAAACGTGACCAAGTGCTAACACGGAGAGATGTCCCTCATCCCAGTTTTTGCTTTAACTCCCCTTACATTCACCCATCAGTTGTGGATGAGCATCCAAAATATTTGCCAAGAGATAGAACTGTCAGATTATATGAAATGAATGAAGAACAAATAGACATATCCTCTTCAACCTATAATTCTCAAGTTTCTCCTGATGTGCAAAGTTGCAATGCAAATGGGCGTGCCACGAAAGAGACAATGGAAACTTTTCAAGCTGTTCAGAGTTCATCTTGGTTGCCCTTTGTAGATGGTCCTGTTCTATCTATTTTGGATGTCACACCTCTAAAGTTAGTTGGGAAATATATGGTTGATGTTTCAACTGGTATGTTGACGAAGGAGCAATCTTAATCCTTACTTTTAAATTCATTGTTCAGGACTGATTTTCCTGCTTTTTCTTATCTCTGTACTTACAGCGGTTCACGAGCAGGTGAGGCGTTATGTTGAAGCTACTGGTGGATCCAATTCAGAGAAGCAGCCTCTTTTTCCTCTTCCTGTTTGTTTATCATTTTCTGAACCTAATGCTGTAACTGCAAAGGGAGGTGTTCCAGCTTCTCCGGAATTTAGTACAGTAATGTCATCTCCAAATCACAAACCAGCTAAGAAGACATTGGCTGCGTCTCTAGTTGAGAGTTCCAAGAAGCAATCTGTTGCATTGGTCCCTAAAAGGATTGCAGAGTTGGCAAGGCAGTTTTATCCACTTTTTAATCCAGCCTTATTTCCTCACAAGCCTCCCCCATTAGCAGTAGCAAATCGAGTGCTTTTCACTGATGCAGAGGACGAGTGAGTATTTACTTTCTAATAGTATAACTCTCAGTATTTACAGACCAATGTCTGCATTAGAACTTCCAAAACATTATATATGAAGTAGGCTGTTAATTACCGGCGATGGCTATATATATCATTATTCTTCTTGTTTTTCCCTCTTATCCCATAATGAACTTGTTTGTATTTTAGCATTGCATTAGGTGGTCACATGCGAAAACTTAAATCTTCGCTGGTCATTTTTTGGATTTAACTGTAGGTTACTAGCATTGGGTTTGATGGAATACAATACGGACTGGAAAGCAATCCAACAACGTTTTCTTCCTTGCAAATCCAAACATCAGGTACATTGTTTCCATAAATTTTCTATGTCAACAACTAGTTGTACATATGTTTTCCCTTCATCTTAACCTTTATTTATTACACAGTTTTTCTTTACCTAGTGCTTCAAATGCTATATCTCAATATCTGCATGACATCGCCTGCAATCTAGAAACACACAAAGGGAATTTTAGTTATTATCTTGCCAGCGGCATTGATACAATATTCTTGTTCTACACACTTAGTTTAATGTTTAGTCGGAAGCACTTATCATGGGTGATCTCGCTATCTCCCTTTCATGACATTGAAATAGCTCTCTTTGTTCTATATGTTTAGATGTCATGTGGCTCTAATTATCATAATGCTCACTCTTTGCAGATCCACATTTAGTTCAAAAAGAAATCTGTGGAAAATAGTGTTTAAAATTAGCATGATTTCCACTGATTAGGTCCTGGTACTCTGGTTGAGGATTTTATAGGTTCGATTGTGTTGGAAATAAATGACAGTCACCTTTTAATGTCTGTCTCTTGCTAGCTCACATCATGGTGGTTTCTGATCTCTTACTTTGAGGGCATTCGTTGGGTTTTTATTGGCTTGATTTTTGCTATTTTGGATGTTGTCAGCCATATGCATATATATTTTGATTAGATTTCAGGTCCATATGGTGGATTCTATCTCTTTCACTTGTGTTTTCTTATAGGTTATGAGATTTTTTTTTTCTAGTGTGAAACGACAAGAAGGGCTTGATTGTTGAAACGGGAAGTTAATGTTATTGATACTTGTGAATCGATTGGGACAATATGATCTTGAGAACCAACCAACCATAAACAAAACATTGGAAGTATCTGTGGCCAATAAATTTGCCTATCATTATTCTCTACAATTTAGGCCAGCCAGATAGCGGTCATGTGCAAGATGAAATTTCTTATAATGGTTTGAAAATCATAAAGACAGAAAAATAGAAATTTCTGGTGATATTTGTGGTGAATATCTAAATGGATCTAGTGGAACCACAAAATCCTATCTTTTGAGTTGTTGCTTTTATGCTTCATAAGTGGAGGTTTCTACATTAACCAGTTCTTCCTCTATTTGAGAAACCGTATCACTGCATCGACCTCTTCTTGAGAAATCTTATAGTTGGACTTCCTGTAGTTATGCTTTTGAAATCTTATGCTTCATTAGGGGTGTTTTCTACCGAGGCTTGTTTTTTTATTATAAATCTATAGTGCCAGGGTATGCTTAATAACGATCATGATTTATTTTACCATGTTGCAGATATTTGTTAGGCAAAAGAATCGCTGCTCGTCTAAAGCGCCTGATAATTCTATAAAGGTATCTACTTCATTTCCTTGACATGGATTAAAGGGTGCTATTGGATGAGGTTAATGACATATGTAGCATTTATGGGGTCAAATGCTTTCACCATGTGATGATTATTAATACCCAAAAGGATGGGGTTGTGCTATTGGATTATATTTGCAGCACCAAAAAATGATGTGTTTAGTGCCCATTTTGCCTTGCATGAATGTTGCTCTTTGGCTAATGATTTTTAGTTTTTCATTTGTATCAATCGGCCGTGCACTGAAATTTCAGCTGTCCTTGTTTTTCCCTTTTAGATCAGTGTCAACTTAGGAGTTGGGGCCAATGATTTTTTTTATGTTGTATTTCTTGTAATGATGTGCCTTATCCAATGTATATCTCCTAGGTTGAGAGTTGCAATAATTTATGTGATAAACATACATAGAGCTTTACTGGAATTATGTTGTCTTGTTGGCTTCCTTGTGGACCCATTTAGAAGTTAGCATGTGTTTGGGGATTCCTTTTAACCCATTTGCAATTGAGAGTTAATGAGCAGTATTCTTATGAGCATATCATATATTTGCATAGATCTGATGCAGTACTGTACTTTGTAGGAAGTACGGAAGCTAAAAACATCACCACTAACTGAGGAAGAGAAAGCTCGGATTAGTGAGGTAGTAGTTATGATGCAGTTCATTCCATCCTTGTGCACCTAAACTGTTAGGATTTGTTTGATGGTGTTTTATCTCCTGTTGTTATCTGCAGGGACTCACAGTGTACAAGCTTGACTGGATGTCCATTTGGAAGTTTATTGTTCCATATAGGGATCCGTCCCTACTTCCTCGGCAGTGGCGCATTGCTCTTGGTATGCAGAGATCATACAAGGTTGATGCCACCAAGAGGGAGAGACGGAGACTATATGAATCGAACAGGAGGAGAAACAAGGCTATAGTTACAGAAAATTTACGGGCATCTGACAAGGAGGTAGTGATCCTGTTATAATTTTATTATTTTTATTTTTTGTGCTGGTGCAGAAATAGACAACTAGTCATAGGGAATAATAATCATCTAAAATATGCCTTTCATAACAGGGACATTAAGACATTAAGCCCGAATATAACAAGCAGGTAGTTGTTGTAACACATTTTGTATAAGTAGGAACTCTTAGTAGTGTCCTAAAATGTTTTGGCTAATGCTGATGGCTTTATTAAAATAAAGATGTCTAAAATTGAGCTGTAGTTGCCCTTAAACCCATACCATATTTGTCGTTTTAGTTTCCAAGATATGAATCAGTGTCCTATTTTACTTATGCACCTAGAATCACCTTTTGTTTGCATGTGATAGTTTCTAGGACCATTTTGAACAGGACTGATGTGACAGTCTTGCTCTTGTGTATTGTTTTGTGTCTATTAATGTTAGAATTGGACCATTTCTTTAAAGCCAAATCTCATTCTTAATACTTGTTTGGGACTAGGGAGATCTATATATCAAGCTGAAGTAGTTGTAAGCATGTATTGTTGCATTCCAATTTTCTATATTTTCAAAGCTAGTCTGCAAGACTGCAACACTTACAAGTTTTTTAAAATCTGGGCCCTCCCACTAGAAGTTTAGTAGTTGTGTTGAGATGCCTGAGAAAGATAAACAAATAACAAGTTGTTTAATCTTTTATTCAGTCATACTACTCCATTTCCTATGTTTCATGTCACTTGTCCCATGGCAATTCACTTTTTTTCCTCCAATTGGGCAACTAGGATGATCATACTGGTGTGCGAAATGAGAGTGGAGAAGAATGCACGGAAAACATTGATGAAGCATATGTTCATGAGGCTTTCTTGGCTGATTGGAGGCCAGCTCCATCCATTCCTATTTCTGAAATGTCCACTTCAACCCCCAATTCAAGATGTCTGCCTACATCCATTTCAGCAGAAGAACGTAGCTCAATCAGGCAATTGCCAAATAACCCTGGAAATCATGGTTCTCAAGCTAACAGAGTTCATTATTCGCACGAGTTCATGGCTACTTCAGAGTACTCTAAAAAAGCCAGTTATGTGATTCCAAGACCTTTCAGCACGGATCCAAACTGTTCCACCATCAACTCTGCTGTGAAACCATCAACATTTGTTTGCTATTCGAGACCATATAGAGCCCGCAAACAGAAGGGTACCCAGCTGGTCAGATTGGCTCCCAGTTTACCTCCTGTTAATCTTCCTCCAAGTGTTCGTGTTATACCTCAAGCTGCATTTCATAAGTCCCAGCATGGAACACCCAATAAGGTTGCTAGTGCTTGCGCCAGAACTGGTGGTGGCAGAGAAAGTACAGTTTCTAGGTCTAATCATGCTGTAAACTCAGATTCAGGTTTGACTAATGTGAAGCAAAATAGAAGTAACATCACTCCATCATGTTCCCGAGAAGCTGAACGCTCGAACGATCAGTCTGCAGATCAAGACAATGGCATTGATTCAGATCTTCAGATGCATCCTTTACTATTCCAGTCCCCTGGAAATGGGCATCTACCATACTATCCATTAAGTAGTGGCACCACGGCTCCTAATTCTTTCAGTTTCTTCCCAATGACCTCACATCAAGTAAATCTTCCGACTATTCAGAATTCCAGACAACCTGTTGCTCTTATTGATACATCCAAGAAAACACCGTCTTGTAGTTTGGACTTCCATCCTCTTTTACAAAGGACTGATAATGTAGATCCTGGCTCTAAAGCTGCTAGCCAAAGGACTCAGTTTTCAACGGATTCACAACCTTCTAGGGCCACTATTCCATCCTTTGGCGTTACTAATGGATTGGACCTTAATTCTGCGCCTCAAAAGGAGAAGGATCAAGCTGCAGATGGGATAGAAGGTAAACTTTCAATTTCATGACAAGAAAGCAGCAGATATATGTGATGCAGATGTGATTGTTGACATTTTTTTATTATTTATGTAAATGTTCTTGTGAAATGAAATGGTTCAAGGATCTAATTTTTGGCAATTTCTTGCAGTGCTTACACCATCACCAATTAATGGTGGGAATTTATGTGTCAAGGATAGAGCAGATGATCAGTTGTTGCCGGAGATAGTGATGGAACAAGAAGAATTGAGCGACTCTGATGACGAAGTGGAAAATGTGGAGTTTGAGTGTGAGGAGATGACTGACTCCGAAGGAGAAGATGAAGAACCATACTCGCATCAGATCCTTAACACTCAAAATACGGTAATCCTTAACTCTCAAACTTCAAGGACACACTTGGGGGCCAAAGAACTGTTCATCCCCAATGTGTCACCCGTATCAAGTTCTTTGAAATTTATTCGGTTCTGCGTATTTCATTCTTCGCTCTTCTGAAAGTTCTTTTGTGGATGTCTCAGCAACAGCCGAATACTACAGTGAACATGGATGATCCTGATAACCTCTGCAGATTGTCTACACATGGAACACCCGATTATATCGAGTGCAGGTCTGAAACACCATCTAAGGCTGGCTTATCAGGTCCCGGAGACGACGTTGTAAGGAGCCCCTGGCTGAGCCTGAACTCTCATGTTTCGGATCATTCTCACCGTAGACAATCAAAGATCCCAGTGTCCAACTCAGATGCTAATGTTGCTAGCACTAAAGGCAGCCCTGCTATCTCTCAATCAAGCAGACCTCAGAAGAACTCGAATCCTAGAGGTTCAAAGAGTGCGATGACAAGCAAAAGCGGCTCAGATGTGCGGCAGCTGCAGGTGGATGCTGTCCCTATGATTTCAAGGTCACCCCGGAAACGGGCAAGCAGGGTTTCCTCGAGCTCGAACACGGATGTCTCAAACTCGAGTTGTAGAAAGAACAATGGAGGTTGACTATAGTGTCCTTTTTTCTTTGTAAGTTTCAGTTTTTTTAAGGTAGTCAATTGTGCAGTGTGATGAAAAGGCGTTAGGAATCCCCTCTTTATCTTTGCTATCCTTTCTGTAAATTTTTGCTGTACGGATGAAATGAGAAAAGGTCCATTAGTCCATTCATTAATTTTACTTTACGTTGCACCTTCCTTTGTGCAGGAAAGCAATGACAGTGGTCATACCATTTTTACCTTTTGTATCCATATGACTAGAGCGGGCAATTCGGTCATTCGGGTTGGGTTCGGGTCGGGTCAGTTCGGGTAAAATTTATGGTCGGGTACTGGTCGGTTCGGGTCGGGTTCGGTCATAATGAATTTTAGATTGGTCGGGTTTCGGGTTAAATTGGGTCATGCCCATTCGGTTTCGGGTCAAAGTGGGTCGGACTCGTTCGGGTTTCGGGTCAAGAGGCGGGTCGGTCTCATTTGAGTTTCGAATCAAAGTGGGTATAACCGTATAGTTGGTTTGAGTTTTCGGACGAATCATATTCGACCCGTTTGGATAATTAGGTTGATTCTGACTCGGTTGAATACTTAAATATGTAATTTACTTAAAATAATGATTTTGACTCGGTTGAATACTTAAATATGTATTCAACCATTTCAAGTCGATGTTAAATAAAAAAATATTGATGTTAAAAAATATTGTGTTAAAATAAAAAATATTTAATATTCAAGCATTAAAATGTTGATGTTAAATAACCATTTCAAGTCGGGTTGGGTCGGGTCGGGTTCAGAGTCGGGTCGGGTTGGGTTTAGAGTCGGGTCGGGTTCAAAGTCGGGTCAGGTTCGGGTCGGGTTCGATCTCGGGTTCGGGTTACGGATGACTCCAGATTTTCGGGTTTCGGTTGGGTTCAGGTTCGGGTGAGTGGGGTCGGATTTTCGGGTCTGGTCAGATTTTGCCAGCTCTACATATGACCATGCAACTGGCCAGGAAGACAGTAAATGCATTATACTTAGACTTGTCAAAATCCGATCCAACCCAAACGCCCGAAAGATTTTGGTTCATGACCCGGAATTTTTTTCCGACCCGAACCCGAAAACTCGGTAATTTTCCGGGTCATCTGGGTTTAGACCCGGTGACCCGGTTTCGATTGATTCGATTGATTTATAATTCTATATGATTAATTTTTTTTATGGAGATTCCAATTTATTATATTTTATAATTACAATCACTTAATCTTTTATTTTCAAATCAACTTTTATATTTATTTTTATTGTGTAATACTCCCTCCAATCCATAATATTTGATTTTTTGATTTTTCATCACATTTTTTAAGAAGATAAAAACTCTAAAAAATATTAAAATGATTCTATGCATATTGCTAATTGCATGAAAATATTTTTTATAAAAATATTTAAAATTTTGAAATTTTATATATTTTGAAATTTTATTAAAAATTACAAGAAATAATAAAAATCAAATATTTTTTTATCAGATATAGTATATAATTACAAGCACTAGAACTTATGAATCACTACTTTAATTTTAGCATTTTAAAATTATCGCAAAATTACCAAATCATGATTTTTTTTAATTTAATAAAGAAAAATTTGACAAACCCGAAATCGACCCGATTTGACCCGAAACCGGGTCAAACCCGAGTTCAGGTCAACCCGAATCCACCCGGGACCAGTTTTACCCTGAATCCCGAAATCACCCGACCCGAACTCGACTTGAGTGATCTGATTGACAGGTCTAATTATACTAGAATTAATTCAATTAGCAAATTTTCTTCAATTTGGAAATAATGAAAATTATTAGCACACCATAACATATTTCAAATATTGATGTTGCGCGCATGTGAAATGTACTTGAAAAAAAATGGATTTTTTACGAAGTAACCTTGTGGTTTAGTTGAATTCACGTGATAATCAAGAGTTTTAAGATTTTCGCCGGGTAACCCTAGGATTTCGAAAAAGTTTGCCTCGCGCCCAAAGTTGGTGATTTGGTTGGGAAAAGGTTAGTTTGAACTTTTGTAAGGATATACTATGTAATACTATGAGAGATTATGTGGGATTTTTTTTTAACAAAAAACCTAATTGTTATAAAGTGAAGCAATCGACAGATTCAACAAAGGCAAAAGAGAGAAGAAGAAGAAGAAGAATTAGCGGCGTCGATGGTGGGTGATGGCTGATAATGCATGATTTGTATAGGCATTCTAAGTCATTCTTAAATCATTTATGTTGCATTTAGTCAGATTTTTAGCATAAAGTACGTTCATTGCCCTTGAAAGTTATAAAGTTCGGAATCTACGTGTTTTATGCCTATCTATGTAGATTTCTAGAAATCAAGCTAAAGAAGATAGATGAAAGTTATGATATGAAGCTTAAGAAGCATAAGGAAGAGTCAAGGAAGAAGACTGACGGTGAAACGAGCAAGACAAGACAAGAAGAAGGAGAAAAAAGTCATTGCATGAGCGGCGCCTGCGGCCATAGGACCGGCGCCCGCCGACTCAAGTCACCCGCTAAAGCCTCCACGACATGATCGTTGTCGGCGCCCTCCGATGCAGATTTTGAAAGATTTTCTTCGAGGGCGAATCTGGCCCATTGGACTTTGCTTCTACCTTAAGTGTGCTGACTCCAAGGGTTTCCTATGCCTATAAATACAGCTCTCATCAGCTCCATTCAACAAACATCTCACACACAATTCACTCATAGCACTCTCCACTTTTCTTTTTTCCCTTTTTCGTTATTTCCGGTAAGCCATGGTCGGCTAAACTTTTTATATAGTTTTGCTTATATTTTATGCATTGGTTAAAGACATGTGAGGATTTTTTGGATACTATTATATAGTTATTATTTGGTTTATGCATATTTGGTTATTACTCTTGTTCTTTATATGTTAAGTTGCTTATTCGTCTTAACTGACCACTAAGATAGGTAAACAACATGCTAAGTAATTATAGCTAAATCCACTATTGCGGGCCTTAATCCACTACAAAAAATAATGAAATTTGCCACCCTTGCTAGCTTCGGCAGGCGTGTGTCGTGGAAATTGGTACCCTTTTGCCACAGAATTAGCCACGGCAGGCGTTGCAACAAAAAAAACAAGGCAGTAGCTTCAGGGTGAAGGTGTCGTAGCTACACTTCCATGGAAAAGAGAAAATAACCACCGCTGATAGCTTCGACAGGGGTTGTCGTAGCTATTGAGTTAATTTTGCCATTTACGGTAGCGACGACTAGTGTTTGTCGTAGTAAACTACACAACTTTATAAAAAGAAAAAGAAAAAAGGAAAACAAAATAAAAACATTAAAAATACTCTGTATAACCCTAGATCTACCCGACCCCTCTCACTTTCATTGTTTCGTCGAGCGTTCCTCTCTCTAGTTGATGCCTCCACCAGACTCCAGTTCCATCGAGCCCCTGTCGTTCCAAGGAGGTCCAAAGACATGACCTCTTGGTCTCTTATCCACTCATCTTATTCACTTTTCCTCTCTCGTCATCGCTGCAACGCTGCTTCCTCACCTCCCTCTCCCACTCACTTTGTAACATATCTCCTTTCTCCCAGTCCCAGATCTACTTCTCCCCGACTTGCTCCTTCTTCTTCTTCCTCTCCCTCAAACAAGGTCGTCGCTTTGGCTTCTCTACAGAGAAAATGAGAGAGTGCCATTGTGCTCTGCACTGCATAGCAAGTGATGAATTCGAGCGAGATTGGGGGCGACAAGATCTTCCCATCGAACTCTCAACTCTCTCAAGTGAGTCACATAAATCTCTTTCAGCCTTTCTTAGGTTTCCCTGATTTCTAGGGTTTGAATTTGTCCATATACCTTATATGCAATTTTCTCTCTCATTTGTGTTTAAACTTCGACGATTCTTCTTATTTAGCTTCACACGTTCGTGGGAAGGAGAGGATTCTTGGTTAGTTGTTTTGTGCTAGGGTTTGGGATCAGCTGAGAGCGGGGCATGTAAAGCAAGAATAGATCTGAGAGCTGATTTCCCCTTTTTTTTCTTCCTCAATTTGGGTTTAAATGGACAGTGATTTCTCTCTTTAACAATCTTCCATTCATTTGCGTATTTCATCTCTTGAAGCATTGCATTTTCTAATGTATTGTGGTTCTTTCTCATAACTGCGATCATTGTTCTATTGATGTATCGTAGTTCTTTCTCGAAGCATTGCGATCCCTGTCTCCGTTGATGACGAAAGGGGGCTTTTTGAGGAAGTAATTTTCTTGTTTAGTTACTTTATTGTGAAAATTCAATGATCTTGGTTGCGGATTTCGTGTCTTTAGGGTTTGAATTAGGGTTTTACTTGTTCGGATTTCTCAAAATCCGGTTGTTTATCCTAATGCCGATGATTGCTAATGATATTACTGACCTCATGCACTAATTTCTTATTTTTTTTGTTTTACACATACCGTGAATCTGTGCATATGGCGCGGGTGTGAATGCTCATCTAGTGGGGCGACTTGACCCTCTCGCAGCCGCGACACCCTGATGTGCGCGCAAATTGCCATATTTTCTATGCACATAAAAGTCCATTTTATCGTCTTTTGCATGCATATTAATGGAAAACATGGGATTAGTGTAGTTTATGCTTAAATATCAAATATATGGGTTTGTACGAGTTTCTATGTGATTTCGCAGAAAACAGGATAAAAATGGACGGATTTGGAAGAGCAGAAAAAGAACTCGAAGTCTTCTGAAGAGGTCGAAATCCACTGGGGACCTCGACATCGAGTGCATCAGAGACATAGGAATCGAGCAGGAATTAAAATAGAGCATGTCGACACAGAGAGGTCGATATCGACGTCTAGAGGTCGATATCGATGTTGCTAGATCGAGCTAAAAGATAGAAGTCGAGTGCTAGTTTGAGTAGGAGAAGGAGAGCTCAAGATAGAGTTTCACAGGGGTCGATATCGATGTCTGAAGGTCGATATCGACCATGCCAGCAGAAGAATCCGACTCAGATTTTGATAGAATTCTATCCGAAGCTTGCACGTCTATCCTAAAGTCGAGATTTCTTATCTTCAACACCAGATCTATCTTGTGAAGGCTGATTTACCGTAGGAGTTTTAGTTTTTACTTTTATTTAAGTTTTATCTTAGAGAATAAAGATAAAGTTTCGAGTCTTTATCGACATCTATAAATAGAGGCCAATAGGGTTGAGTTTAGGCATTCAATTAGATTCAAATCACATTCAATTTCAGTTATTCAAACACATATATAAGCAGAGAATTAGTAGAGAGAGAGAGGAGACCGAGTGAAGTTTGTAAAGCGAGAGCGGAGTGGCTTGTTCAGTTGTACTTTCTTTCGAAGTTTTAATTCAAAGTAGTTTTCCTTTAATGACGATGATGATGTGCATGATGAGGAGCGAGTAGTTGATGTACATAATTGTACTATTGTTTATTGCATCTTTTGACTTCATATTTCATTTGATTTCCGAACAAAAGTTTCAAAAGCATATGATCTCGTGTAAGAATGAGCTAAAGTGAAAGAAATAGAGTCTACACGAGTTTTGAGCTAACCATGCAGGAATTCGATGAAATCGGAGTCAAAACGAGCAAGCCAAGTGACGCTGAGAAGAGGTCGATATCGACTGGAGACATCGATATCGACCATGGATTTCGACACAACTTCTGAGTGTCGAGATAACCACACAAACCAGACTAGAAGCCTCGATATCGACACACATGCATCGATATCGACCATCATCATAGACATCGACTGGAGTGGGACAAGTCGAGCAGGAACAGAGACCTCGATATCGACCTCTGGTGTCGATATCGACCCCTTATCTCGACAGAAGATAGACTCGATTTCGAATGCGGATTGGAACTATATCTTCAATGAGGCACGGAATTATCTCATACTTTCAAGATAGATGGCAGCTGAAGTTTATTTATCTTTTACCTATAAGTTCCTTTAAGTTTTATCAAAATAAAAGACCTATCCTAATTGTTCGGATAGAGTTATTAGTTTAGATAGGAGTTACAATCCTTGGATAGCGAGGATTAGTAGCCTATAAATAAAGCCCTAGGGCTGATTTGCTAGATCATCCAAGAATACAATCAATTAACAAGACATAGACAATAGAGTTAGAGTTAGAGAGAAGTTTTAGGGTTTGACGTTTGCGAAAGTTGACGTTAAGTTGTAAAGCTTCGAAGTTTAGTTTAATACAAGTTTCTTCCATTCAATTGACGATGAATCCCATGATGAGAAGAGAGTAGTTCCCCAAAGCTCTTAGGGTCGGGGTGAGCCCGACGTTAGCCATGCGCGCTTGAGGTAAGTATTTGATGTTGATATCGTCGTGTCTATCTCTCCTCCTACGATTCTATGTTTAGTCCTAATCGAAAGAAAAGGGATTCATGCTAACAACTTGAGTTATAAGCATAAAATTTGTAGAGACAATTAGGTTTATTTGAAAGAATAATCCTAAAAGTTGGTGTACGGCGAAAGCTTGTCCCTCGGGAGAAATAGCGCAATTGTCCGTCTTATTTATCTCATCGCATGCATTGGTTAACGTTGTGGTAAACCCTAATCCTAGGAGTTGCTTTCACATATTTTATATTGATCAAAACCCACTGTTATTTCTGTTCATTGCTTCTCTCTTCATCCTAAAATCTTCGGCCTTTCTTTGCCGACGAGAAACTAACTCACTGCAGGAAAGACATCGATATCGACAGCAGAGGTCGATATCGACCAAAACTGATAGATCGACGGTTTTCTGAGTCGATCTCGAGACTCCTGGGAAACTTCTGTAGGCATCGATATCGACACCAGACATCGATATCGACCCTTCTGTATCGACTGGCAGTATTCTGAGCCAGTCGATTTCGTGGACTGACATCGATATCGACCCCACCAGTCGATATCGACCACTTGTTTTTGTCTCTGCAGGTCTTCTGTTGCAGAGAACATCGACAGCCGAGGTCGACATCGAGGCCCAAGGTCGAAATCGAGGCTATTGGTCGACACAGACGTGAGATTTCCAAAGCTACAAGGATCCCGCTGACACGCCTCCTCGTGGATCGATCCTGACTACCCTTCCACTACAACGGGAGGAAGTCTTGTAATTATTTGCTTAGGCCAGGAGTGGTTTACATTTATTTACATCTTTATATTTGTAATTACTTGACATATCAAACCTCCTGCAACAACAAATTGGCGCCGTTGCCGGGGAGGCAATCAATCGCGTCCTAGTAGTCTATCTCACGTCTTTTTCTAGTTTGGTCTTGCAGGTGTATGCGACGCGCTGATCGCCCACCTGAATTTGAAGGAGTAGACGACCCTGAGCATTATTTCCATCTAAGGGCCCAAGCTCAAAGAATCATGGCGGAAAACGCGAACCAAGCAGAACTTATTGAACAACTAAGGAGGCAGGTTGAGGACCTAACGACTAGAGAGGCGGCACTTAAGGAGCGCGCGGATAGGGAGGAGGAAGGCCGGAGGCAAATAGAAGCCCAAATCAATGCCCTCCCTAGGAATGCCAAACAATATATGCACCCCGCTCTCACAGTGCCTGAATCGGCAATTCTTATCCCTGCCTCTAATTTTGAAATTAAACCTAACTTCCTGACTGAAATAAGAAGGCATCAATATGAAGGAAAACCTAATGAGTGCCCTATGGCACATATTTCAACCTTCTTAGACCTTTGTGATACTATTGCTGATGGACGAAGTCTTGAGTATGTCCAACTAAAAGCCTTTCGCTGGTCTCTTACAGGTAAAGCATTGCAGTGGTTGGAAAGCTTAGCCCCAAGATCGCTCCGCACCTGGAATGAAGTCAAGGACGCACTCCTCAACAAGTTCTTTCCTCCTTCTAAGACGGCGTTGATCCGACAGAAAATCACGGCTTTCAAACAAAAGCCTGGTGAGGCTCTGGCAACTGTTTGGGAAAGATTTAAGGACCTCCTACGATCATGCCCAACGCATGGCCAACCACCGTACGTCATTCAGGAGATCATTTACAATGCTCTTGACGCTGCAACAAAGGAGAGGATCAACACCTACACCGCCTATGGCTACCTTGAACTCGCCCCACAAGAGGCTTGGGAAACCATAGAGAGGTTGGTGGAGTTCGACAACACATATGGGACTCCTGAGGCTTCCGATGTACCATCATCGTCGAGGCCTGCCCCATCTATGCCCTTATATGAACCCTCCAATGTAATCGATCCAGATGTGAAGGAGCAATTCCACAGAGATCAACTTAGAAAGCTCCAAAAGCAAGTGAGGTTCCTTTCAGCGAACCAAGATTGCATCGAATGCGGATCGCAGCGGCACACCACCATCGAGTGCCCACATGCCGAACAAGTACACCTAGCGGAGACTCACCAAGAGGCGCGCTACATGAGGGGTCCCAATAACCAATATTGGGGAGACCAAAGGTTCCATCAACCACAAAGGAACCCGGTTAACCCTAGGGACCCTCCGCCTTATAGAGCTCCTGGGCACCCGGAGAGAGACCAAAAGAAGGATGATCTTCAACTTGTGTTGGACGAAATCAGGCGGAACCAAGCTAAGAATGATCAATCCAACAATGCTATCCACTCTCAACTCAATCACCTTACCACAAGGATTGGAGAGATGGATATATGGAAGAAGAACGTGGAGACCCAACTGGGTCAATTGGCGGCACAAATCCCTAGGCCGTCCGGAACACTCCTTGGGCAACCCACCACAAATCCTAAGGGGCAATCCGGGACGGGCCATGTCGCAGCCATGCAATTAAGGAGTGGCAACAAAGTACAAAAGCCACGGACGGAAACGGAGGAGAAAGCAACAGATCCAGTCGACATCGACAGACCAGTCGACATCGACAGACCAGTCGTCATCGACAGACCAGTCGACCCAGAGGTCGTAATCGACCCCCATGTCGACCCCCTGGTCGATGTCGATGACACTGCATAGCCATCAGAGCCACAACAGAGGTCGAAATCGACCATTCCAGTCGATATCGACCAGAGCCCAGTCGACATCGATGTTCAGCAGGCCCCTCCGACCTCCGTTTTGGCCCCTACTCCAAAGAAGACGTTGCCATTCCCTTCCAAAGCATTGGAGGATCCCACCAAAGGTAAGTTTAGGCGCTTCATAAAGATACTTCAAGGACTCAACATCACTATCCCTCTTACAGAAGCCCTAAGCGAGATGCCCGCCTATGTACGATTCCTCAAAGACATCCTCAGCAAGAAGAGGTCCATGGCAGAGATCGCAAAGGAGTGCTCAAAGATGGACTTCCCTAAGAAGAAGAGTGATCCAGGGAAGTTCGCAATCACCGTGGGACTTGGCCAACATCGCTATAAAGCCCTATGTGACTTAGGGGCAAGTGTAAGTCTCATGCCTCTTTCTATTTGGCAGAAGGTGAACATTGGTGCCCTTGAACCTGTGGACATGAAGCTTTATATGGCTGACAACTCATTCGTCAGACCCACAGGTATAGTTGATGACGTTCCGGTAAAGGTAGGTAAGTTCTTTGTACCTACTGATTTCATTGTATTGGAGATGCCTGAAGATCCTGTAGTGCCTATTATACTTGGTAGGCCTTTCTTAGCTACTGCTGATGCCAATATCAATGTACGCCGAGGGTTACTAACCTTTACTATAGGGAACGAAGTAATAGAATTCTCTTTCAACCCAACCATGAGCGAGACAAAGCACCTGGAGCAAGTAGTCCTCTCACCGGCCAAAGAAAAGCTCAGAAAATTTTTGTTGGCAAGGACGGAAACAGCAAGCAGGGTCGACATCGACTGGAACCAGTCGATATCGACTAAGAACCTCGACATCGACCCACCTTGGTCGAAATCGAGTATGCCAGATAGCTGCCAAGAGCTTAAGTATGGGGTCACAGAGGTCGATATCGACCCCCACATGTCGGTATCGACCATAGCACTCGAAATCGACCCTCCTTGGTCGAAATCGACCACCCCTCAGCCCGAAGATTTCTGTTTCGGGCCCAAACAGGTAAGCCCAGGTATGAATCTTAACCCTCCTCCGTCCATTATTGATGAATCAAATAAGCCAATTATTGATAAATCTACTAAAGAGGGGGTCAAAGCTCCATGGTTTGCCTATGTTGCTAAAGTTAGGTCAAGAAAGAGAAGAAAAGCACCCAAAGAAGAACCTAATGATAAAGAAGCCTTGATCGCCGAACTTAGATGCTACCAAAAGGACCTTGATGATCCAGGAGAAGGCTCAAGCTCAAAGGGTCCTTACATAAAAGGGTCATGAAGAATTGACGGAGAAGTCGGCCTAGCGACTCAAAAATCTAGAGCATGTACATAAAACTTTTAAATTTCGCATAGATGGTTTTTAGGATTTAATTTTTGGCTGTTTGAAACTTTTAAGACTGAGATAATTCGTGCTTTATCTATATTACTAACAAAGATTTCAGGTTATCAAGCAAAAGGAACGACGAAGAGGAAAAGAAGCTTCTGTAGAGGCAGTCGAAATCGACCAGGCCAGTCGAAATCGACCCCCCGGGGTCAAGCCATCTCCTGGAGTCGACATCGAGGACTCAGGAGCGAAACAGAGAGGTCGATATCGACCCTAATACTCGATATCGACCCCAATCAGGCAGCCCTTGTCTTCATCTTCTTCCTCGATTTCGACAGATGCAGTCGACATCGACCACTGACCTAGATATCGACTTCTTGCATCGACCTCACCTGAAATCGACCTGAATCCGCAGGTTGCACTGTAAGTCTCTCTCTACCCTTGTTCTTCTTTTTAATACAGTGAGGACACTGTATATTTTAAGTATGGGGTGGGGGAAAGACATGTCTTATGGTCATAACTTGGTTTCTTCTTCGCATTGCATTCATGTTTAAATTTTTGTTCTTAGTTTTACTTTTATAAAATGTCAAAAATCAAAAAAAAAAAATAGAAAAATGTCAAAATAAAAAAAAATTTATGTTTATTTTTAAGTTTGTTTTTTAATCCCTACTTTGATGTCCTATGATGAAAACTCAATAGCTGACGTGATCATGTAAACCCTATGGCATATTTGGATGGTTTAGCCTAAGTCTTTAAATTTTTATGTAGATTGTGAACTTGTGATGAAATTGAGCACATATGATCCTAGGCTAAAAAGCAAACCCAACAAAAATTGTCCTTGTGAGAATTTTGACCTATAGGGAGAACATCAAAAATCCCTCCGCTTTCTTGAGTGAATTTACTCTTCCTATGCATCTCTAAATGTTGTGATAGTTATTCAAAACCAATGCATATATATGTTTATGTTTACGAGAATTAAATGATGGAGGCATCTTTTAAGCCAATTTTATCCTCTCTTTACCTACCCTGCATTATCCCTGCTTGAAGCCAGAACATTAGCCTGAGCCTGAATTGCAAACTCCACAAAATTATCCCTAGCCGAATTGAGCCTGACCCCCATTTGGGAATTGAGACTTAGATTGGTTGGACTAATGCCTTGTGGAAAGAATAGAGCATAATGTCTAGTTGTAAGCAAGGAAATTATAGGATGGTACATATTTACATTTTGTCATATCTTGTAAAAGGATGTTTTGGCTCACCGTATAAATGCACATAGTTATTTCAATTCGAAAAAAAAAAAATCCGAAAAAAATATATGTATATATATATAAAGTGCATGAGCCAAAATCCTTAAGTTTTATTCATACGAATGTTATACTTTTGAGAGGTGTATTAGAACTTGAAAGAAGGGTTGATGGAATGCATCTTTAAGAGCATTATATTGAAGAGTTATGGTTTGGGTAATGCAAGTGTTGAGATTTAGGAGTCTTGATTCCCGAATTTGAAAAGCACCACATAGCCAAATAATTCCATACCCTTTATTTCATACCAAGCCCCATTACAACCCCGCCGAATGGAGTCTTCTATGAAGTCTTCCATTGAGCGAAAGTCCTCCTGATGATTCTTATTGCATTTTCATAATTGGTTGCGAAGTGGATTTTTATAAATTGCAATGTTTATGAGATTGTATATGGAATTGAGTTGAGAGTGATCTTCATAGCCTAAACACATGAGAGTTGAGTGCAAACACGTTATCCCTGTGAGGTTGGATTAAAATTGCACATGCCTATGGATCGCCAAAATATGTGCTATGACGTTAAATTCACTTGCTTTACTTTGCTACCACTTATGATATTGCTTTTGACGAAGGCAAAGACTTGAAGGGTGTGTTGTAGGTGTTGGTTATTGCTCGGTTATTGCTTGAGGACAAGAAAGTCTAAGTATGGGGTGTTTTGATGTACATAATTGTACTATTGTTTATTGCATCTTTTGACTTCATATTTCATTTGATTTCCGAACAAAAGTTTCAAAAGCATATGATCTCGTGTAAGAATGAGCTAAAGTGAAAGAAATAGAGTCTACACGAGTTTTGAGCTAACCATGAAGGAATTCGATGAAATCGGAGTCAAAACGAGCAAGCCAAGTGACGCTGAGAAGAGGTCGATATCGACTGGAGACATCGATATCGACCATGGATTTCGACACAACTTCTGAGTGTCGAGATAACCACACAAACCAGACTAGAAGCCTCGATATCGACACACATGCATCGATATCGACCATCATCATAGACATCGACCGGAGTGGGACAAGTCGAGCAGGAATAGAGACCTCGATATCGACCTCTGGTGTCGATATCGACCCCTTATCTCGACAGAAGATAGACTCGATTTCGAATGCGGATTGGAACTATATCTTCAATGAGGCACAGAATTATCTCATACTTTCAAGATAGATGGCAGCTGAAGTTTATTTATCTTTTACCTATAAGTTCCTTTAAGTTTTATCAAAATAAAAGACCTATCCTAATTGTTCGGATAGAGTTATTAGTTTAGATAGGAGTTACAATCCTTGGATAGCGAGGATTAGTAGCCTATAAATAAAGCCCTAGGGCTGATTTGCTAGATCATCCAAGAATACAATCAATTAACAAGACATAGACAATAGAGTTAGAGTTAGAGAGAAGTTTTAGGGTTTGACGTTTGCGAAAGTTGACGTTAAGTTGTAAAGCTTCGAAGTTTAGTTTAATACAAGTTTCTTCCTTTCAATTGACGATGAATCCCATGATGAGAAGAGAGTAGTTCCCCAAAGCTCTTAGGGTCGGGGTGAGCCCGACGTTAGCCATGCGCGCTTGAGGTAAGTATTTGATGTTGATATCGTCGTGTCTATCTCTCCTCCTACGATTCTATGTTTAGTCCTAATCGAAAGAAAAGGGATTCATGCTAACAACTTGAGTTATAAGCATAAAATTTGTAGAGACAATTAGGTTTATTTGAAAGAATAATCCTAAAAGTTGGTGTACGGCGAAAGCTTGTCCCTCGGGAGAAATAGCGCAATTGTCCGTCTTATTTATCTCATCGCATGCATTGGTTAACGTTGTGGTAAACCCTAATCCTAGGAGTTGCTTTCACATATTTTATATTGATCAAAACCCACTGTTATTTCTGTTCATTGCTTCTCTCTTCATCCTAAAATCTTCGGCCTTTCTTTGCCGACGAGAAACTAACTCACTGCAGGAAAGACATCGATATCGACAGCAGAGGTCGATATCGACCAAAACTGATAGATCGACGGTTTTCTGAGTCGATCTCGAGACTCCTGGGAAACTTCTGCAGGCATCGATATCGACACCAGACATCGATATCGACCCTTCTGTATCGACTGGCAGTATTCTGAGCCAGTCGATTTCGTGGACTGACATCGATATCGACCCCACCAGTTGATATCGACCACTTGTTTTTGTCTCTGCAGGTCTTCTGTTGCAGAGAACATCGACAGCCGAGGTCGACATCGAGGCCCAAGGTCGAAATCGAGGCTATTGGTCGACACAGACGTGAGATTTCCAAAGCTACAAGGATCCCGCTGACACGCCTCCTCGTGGATCGATCCTGACTACCCTTCCACTACAACGGGAGGAAGTCTTGTAATTATTTGCTTAGGCCAGGAGTGGTTTACATTTATTTACATCTTTATATTTGTAATTACTTGACATATCAAACCTCCTGCAACAACAGTAGTCAACCCACTTCTAGGGTCAGGGTGAGCCCGAAGATTGCGATGTAGGGTAAGTGCATCAAAGGTATGACTTTTATGCGATTCCGTCTTCTATCCCATGCATGATCCTTTGCGAAAGTTAGGGAGATTCATTATTTGCATTATTGAAGCGAAAGCCACTCATATTGTGAAGTTGAATTGCTATGAATTGGATAGTAACTCTTAGGAACTATGCGAGAGCCTCTAATCACCTAAGTATTGATAACGAAAGTTATTTGACGGAAAGGCATTAAATTTCATAGCTTTAGCATAAAACTTGCATTGTTATCGTTGTGGCATGAAACCCCGACTTTCGAAGCTTTTTAATTAATTGAAATCAACATAAAAGTTTAAGTTTTATTTCTGATCATCCTCCTTTCCCATTCTACTTTCTTCGGACTCTTTTCCGACAAATTGGTTACGAAAACAGTTTATGTGACAAGCGTCGAAATCGACTGTAAGGGTCGATATCGAGGTCTAACGTCGATATCGAGGTCTCTGCTCGACGTCGACTTTGCTGCTTTTGTCTTCTGCAGGAACTGCACTAGGAAATCGACCAGAACTGAGGTCGATATCGACCAGATTACACGATATCGAGTGTCTTCTGAGGTCGGAAGCTTTGATCGTGAGTACAACAAGGGAAGCGCTGACATACCTCCTCGTGGATTCGATCCTGAATTACCCTACTACTACAAGGGAGGGGATTCTTGTATTATTTGTTTGGCACAGGGAGTTAGCCTAGTTGTGCATTGTTATATTTGATTTATTTGAATCCCTATACTACCCCCGCCTTCGAACAAATTGGCGCCGTTGCCAGGGAGGCAATCAATCGCCACCTAAGTTTAATCACGATCTTTTCTGAGCTTATTTTGCAGGTTTATGCGACGTTTTGATCGCGGACCTATCCTGGAACCAATTAACGAGCCTGAACGTTTCTACCATCTTCGCAACAAAGCAATTCGCGTCATGCTGACAACGAAACACAGGCCGAAACCATAAAGTGGCTGAGGAAGAAAATCGAGGACCACAATGCTACAATCACTGCTGAAAGGGCCGCCGCTGCTGCAGAGCGAGCTCGTGCTGATAGGGAGGAGGATGCGCGCAGACAAGCCCAAGAGCGGCTAAATCAGTATCCACAGACGGCGATGCAATACATGCATCCGCCGCTTCATGTTCCTGAATCCGCTATTTTAATTCCTCACTCCAACTATGAAATAAAATTAACTTCCTATCTGAGATAAAAAGAAATACTTTTGAAGGAATGCCCCATCTATGCCACTATATGAGCCTCCAAGGGAGATAGATCCTGAGGTGCGTCAACAATTCCATGACGATCAAACACGCCGCCTTCAAAAGCAAGTAAGGTTCCTGAGCAACAATCAACCTTGTCAGGAGTGTGGTTCAATAAGGCATAACACCAGTGCCTGTCCACATACTGAGCAAGTATCCATGGCGGAACAACATGAGGAGGTCAAATGGATGAGAGGCCCCTATGGAGGGGGCAATCAACAAAATTGGGGTGATCAAAGGTTCTATCAAAGGGATCCCCCAACCTATAGAGCACCAGGGCACCCTGAGCGGGAGACTAAGAAAGATGACCTGCAAATCATTCTTGATGAGATGCGGAGGAACCATGCTGAGTTCAAACAAGCCAACAACTCCGTACATACTCAGCTTCAGGGCATAAATTCTAGGCTTGGGGAGATCGACGTTTGGAAGCGCAACATGGAGACTAAAATGAGTCAATTGGCGGAAGCAATACCCAAAGCGTCAGGATCATTCCCTGGATCCACTGTGCCCAACCAAAAGGGCAAAACCACAGGTCATATTGCGGCAGTAAACCTAAAGAGTCGGCGTCAATTACAAACGCCCGAGTAAAAAGCGGAGGAGCCAGAACAGACGTCAATATCGACCCCCCCTGTCGATATCGACCAAGGTGACGTCGATGTCGACCTTCCTGTCGATGTCGACCCTGATGCTGTGTCACCACAGAAATCGACTCCTCCAGTCGATATCGACCCTACTGATGTCGATGTTGACCTCACTGCAGCCGCGGGAAGGAAAAAGGTGTTGCCATTCCTAACTAGAAAGATGATTAAGGACCCAGCAGAAAAGAAGTTCCAGCGGTTCGTGAAGATGCTCCAAGGACTTAATGTCTCTATACCATTCACATAGGCAGTTCATGAGATGCCATCTTATGTAAGGTTCCTCAAAGACATCTTAGATAAGAAGCGATCGCTCTCTGAGATCGCAGAGGAGTGCAACAGGTTGGAGCTACCACAAAAGCGGGCGGACCCAGGTAAGTTCTCTATCGCTATAGGTCTAGGTCATTTCAAATTCAATGCTTTAGTTGACTTGGGCGCTAGCGTTAGCATGATGCCACTAACCATTTAGCACAAGGTAAAGATAGGTCCTCTGGAGCCCGTAGATGCAAGATTGTACACGGCTAACAATACGGTAGTGATTCCAACTGGGATAGTGACGGATGTGCCAGTACAAGTAGGTAAATTCTTTGTCCCTGCTGATTTCTTAGTTGTTGATATAGCGGAGGACCCTTCTTGTCCAATTATTTTAGGTAGGCCATTCCTAGCAACCGTCGATGCCAACATTAGCGTGAAAAAGGGATTGCTCTCATTCACAATTAGTGACGAGGTGATAGAGTATGTCTTCAACTAGACGGTGAAAAATCAAGGGCCAATGGAGATAAAAGTCATCAAAGGTGTCTACATTGCATGTGGAGAGGCAAAGGTAAGAAGTATGACACCGGAGGAGCTTGAGAAGAGGGCCATAGATGCCCAAGTAGAGGAAGTTGTGGCAATCTTGAACGAAGGAACCCAACAGAACATCGAAATCGACCCAGGTAAGTCGATATCGACCACTAATGTTCAAGATTTTGTGCCAGGTCATAAGTATGGGGTCGACGGAGGAGGAAAAGAAACATCGAAATCGAGGTCAAGAGTCGATATCGACCACACCTAGCCGAAATCGACCACCATCAGCGCTGAAAAGGGAGGAACGGAGACCTCGATATCGACCATTGAGGGTCGAAATCGACCTGATCATATCGAACCGAAACTCTCCAAATCGACTGATCCTCCAGGAGTACAACAGGGGTCGATATCGACCTCTGAACATCGACATCGACCTGAGCCACAGACTGAGAAAAAGGTAAGTCAAGGTACGGATTCCTCTTGTTCCATTACAATTAAGGATTTATCATTATTTAGAAGAGGTGTGCCTTGATATGTGCGCTTGTGTAGGGTATCTGATGATGATTCGAGCCAATATGAGATAGGAGACAAGGTCTATGTTGCCAAATCTAAAGACCATTGGTTCCCTACGAGATTCAAGGATAAGAACCTGGGACCATTCACGGTGAATCAAATCAATCCCGACGGAATGCAGCTGCGAGACAAGAAAGGAGTCATATTTGAGGCCCAAGCCACATGGGCTCTGCAGATGCCGCCTTGAGAAGTGCAAAGGAAGAAGTCGGCCTAGCGACTTAAAAGTCTAGAGCTTGTATCAAAGACTTAGTTTTGATTTTTAGACAGCTTTTACTTTGGTTTGAGTCACTTTACTGTTTTTGCATATTTGTTTTGGTTTTAACAAGTTGCAGGAAAGAGAAAAACATATAGAAGAGACATCGAAATCGATGTCTGATATCGACATCGACCTTAAGGTCGACATAGAGGGTTTGTGATCGAGGCCGGATCACCCGGAAGCCTGAGCCAGAAATCGAGGAGGAACATCGATATCGATGTTAAAGGTCGATATCGACCACTCCTATTGTCTTCTTCGACTCCTGAAATTTGTGACGGTTTAGTAAGTTTTCTTCTCAACCCTAGTTCTAATACAGTGAGGACACTGTAAATTTTAAGTATGGGGTGGGGGAAAGGCTTACTTGCATATTCATACTTAGTTTAGATTTGCATATTTATCTTAATGCATATTTAAGTTTTTATTTCGAAAAAAAAATTGATGACCCCCATCAAAAATTTGAAAAAAAAAGAAGAGTCATGGAAGTATAAAAAAAGAGCTCTATGATGCAAAATTAGATTCATTAGAGATATAACATGAGATTTCCTAGTTAAGGGAAGTCCCAATGAAGTGCAAAAAGAAAAAATAAAGGAGATAAAAAATTTGAAGTTACTTTTGACATGTGCATGATAAGATGATGGAGGACTTTCTATGAAAATTCCATACAAGTGCTTATACAAGTTCATATCCTAGCCTTACCTATGCATATTTGCAAAAGTCACAAAGCCATATATGAGCCTGATCATTATTGCTCCACATATATACATATTGCCCATTTTATACCTTATACCTTATCTGGGGACAATGTTGAGAATGGATGTCATCTTTGGAGTTATATGGAGTTGTGCATTATTTATGAAGTTGTTGGCAGGAATGAAAGGAAATTATGAAATATGGAAAATTTAATGAGCGATAAAAAATCCGATCACCTCAGGAGATAAAGGTAGGTCGACCCTGCTCGTTGAGATGTTAGTTGAGCGAGATGGGACACAAGGTGAGGAGTCCGAATTACTAAGTATCCGGGGCCATTCATGACACCCATGTTTGCGACTCGCGAGAAGGCAGTGCTAAGGTTAGAGAGGTAAAAGCATATATTGAATAAAAGCATTGAGCGATGAGTGAAAGGTGAGACATTGTGAAGAAGGAATGTGGAATATTTAGAAAGTATGTTTCCCCGGATTTAACACCACATTGCCAAATATTAGCCCACCTTCAGCCTTTTACCAATCTATTTCTCACAAGCTTGCAAAAGTCCTCTTGATTATTAATGCTATGTCGCTAAAATTGTTTTTGCATATTACCTCCTTTTATGAGTATGAAATTGCTTTTATGCACAGGCATGGACTTGGTTGACATAAGTACCTTATCGAGGATGGCAATTGATTGTAGGGATATATAAAAAATGAATCTATGATGTTGAGGGTTTACTTTCTTCCCATGAATGACCATTAAAGGTATTGCTTGGGAACAAGCAAGCTTAAGTATGGGGTGTTTGATGTGCGCGCAAATTGCCATATTTTCTATGCACATAAAAGTCCATTTTATCGTCTTTTGCATGCATATTAATGGAAAACATGGGATTAGTGTAGTTTACGCTTAAATGTCAAATATATGGGTTTGCACGAGTTTCTATGTGATTTCGCAGAAAACAGGATAAAAATGGACGGATTTGGAAGAGCGGAAAAAGAACTCGAAGTCTTCTGAAGAGGTCGAAATCAACTGGGGACCTCGACATCGAGTGCATCAGAGACATAGGAATCGAGCAGGAATTAAAATAGAGCATGTCGACACAGAGAGGTCGATATCGACGTCTGGAGGTCGATGTCGATGTTGCTAGATCGAGCTAAAAGATAGAAGTCGAGTGCTAGTTTGAGTAGGAGAAGGACAGCTCGAGATAGAGTTTCACAGGGGACGATATCGATGTCTGAAGGTCGATATCGACCATGCCAGCAGAAGAATCTGACTTAGATTTTGATAGAATTCTATCCGAAGCTTGCACGTCTATCCTAAAGTCGAGATTTCTTATCTTCAACACCAGATCTATCTTGTGAAGGCTGATTTACCGTAGGAGTTTTAGTTTTTACTTTTATTTAAGTTTTATCTTAGAGAATAAAGATAAAGTTTTGAGTCTTTATCGACATCTATAAATAGAGGCCAATAGGGCTAAGTTTAGGCATTCAATTAGATTCATATCACATTCAATTTCAGTTATTCAAAAACATATATACGCAGAGAATTAGTAGAGAGAGAGAGAGGAGGCCGAGTGAAGTTTGTAAAGCGAGAGTGGAGTGGCTTGTTCGGTTGTACTTTCTTTCAAAGTTTTAATTCAAAGTAGTTTTCCTTTAATGACGATGATGATGTGCATGATCAGGAGCGAGTAGTCAACCTACTTCAAGGGTCGAGGTGAGCCCGACGATTGCGATGTAGGGTAACTGCATCAAAGGTATGACTTTTATGCGATTCCGTCTTCTATCCCATGCATGATCCTTTGCAAAAGTTAGGGAGATTCATTATTTGCATTATTGAAGCGAAAGCCACTCATATTGTGAAGTTGAATTGCTATGAATTGGATAGTAACTCTTAGGAACTATGCGAGAGCCTCTAATCACCTAAGTATTGATAACGAAAGTTATTTGACGGAAAGGCATTAAATTTCATAGCTTTAGCATAAAACTTGCATTGTTATCGTTGTGGCATGAAACCCCGACTTTAGAAGCTTTTTAATTAATTGAAATCAACATAAAAGTTTAAGTTTTATTTCTGATCATCCTCCTTTACCATTCTACTTTCTTCGGACTCTTTTTCGATAAATTGGTTACGAAAACAGTTTCTGTGACAAGCATCGAAATCGACTGTAAGGGTCGATATCGAGGTCTAATGTCGATATCGAGGTCTCTGCTCGACGTCGACTTTACTGCTTTTGTCTTCTGCAGGAACTGCGCTAGGAAATCGACCAGAACTGAGGTCGATATCCACAAGATTACTCGATATCGAGTGTCTTCTGAGGTCGAAAGCTTTGATCGTGAGTACAACAAGGAAAGCGCTGACATACCTCCTCGTGGATTTGATCCTGAATTACCCTACTACTACAAGGGAGGGGATTCTTGTATTATTTGTTTGGCACAGGGAGTTAGCCTAGTTGTGCATTGTTATATTTGATTTATTTGAATCCCTATACCACCCCCGCCTTCGAACACACCCCCAGCTCGCGGGATGCTCGCTGGGTATGTTTCGTAGCGGCGAAACATGGTTTCACCGCGGTGAAACACCCCTTGGCTGAAAGTTTAACTTAATAACCTTGGGGTTTTGCCAAACGTTTTCGAAAACCGAATTTGGCATTTTGGTGATTTAAAATGACTGACTTGTTGACTCAGACTCGGGTTTATAAAATAAACTTGATGGGTATTTTCAAGGGTCGGAAGTCCTAACTATTTGACTCGGATTCGAAATGGTTTGGAACTAACTTGGGGATGTAACTTGCTCGGTGACGCATGATGGTATATATGTGTGACTAATAACATGTATGTGTGACTAATATCATGTATGGATGACTAATAGCATAAGGTTATGATGGCAAAATGTTACATATAAGAGGCATAATTATAAATTGGTAACATGCGGATTTGGCTAAGTACAACGTGGGCTTTGTCTTAATTGATGAATTGGCAATTTATGTTGTATATGGTATAAGATGTGCAATGGATGATCATGGTGAATGGAAAGTATGGGTGATGCAAGCCTATTTAATTATCTATCTGCTTTTGTGATGTATGTGATATATGTGTTAGAATAGTTGTATAAGTAGATTGATATGCTCGATATGTATCTAGGTGATACTTTGTGATTGTGATTTCTGTGTGCCTGGTGTTAAGGAGGTAAGTCGAGTACAAATAATAAAGATGTAAATGTAAACCGACTCCTAGCCTACGCAAATAATTACAAGACTTCCTCCCGTTGTAGTGGAAGGGTAGTCAGGATCGATCCACGAGGAGGCGTGTTAGCGGGATCCTAGTAGCTTTGGAAATCTCACGTCTGCGTCGACCAGAAGCCTCGATTTCGACCTTGGGGCTCGATGTCGACCTCGGCTGTCGATGTTCTCTGCAACAGAAGACCTGCAGAAACAAAAACTGTAGTCGATATCGACTAGAAGGGGTCGATAACGATGTTAGTCCATGAAATCGACTGGCTCAGAAGACTGCCAGTCGATACAGAAGGGTCGATATCGATGCTAGGGGTCGATATCGATGTCTTCCTGCAGTGGGTTAGTTCTTCGTCGGCAAAGAAAGGCCGAAGATTTAAGAATGGATGAGAAGGGATGAACAGAAATAAAGACAGCGGTTTTGACTAAATATAAACTTATTTAAAAGGCAACTCCTAGGATTAGGGTTTACCACAACATTAACCAATGCATGCGATAAGATAAATAAGACGGACAATTGCGCTATTTCACCCGAGGGACGAGCTTTCGCCTTACACCAACTCTTAGGATTACTCTTGCAAATAAACCTAATTGTCTCTACCAATTTTATGTTTATAACTCAAGTTGTTAGCATGAATCCCTTTTCTTTCGATTAGGACTAAACATAGAATCGTAGGAGGAGAGATAGACACAACGATATCGACATCAAATACTTACCTCAAGCGCGCATGGCTAACGTCGGGCTCACCCCGACCCTAAGAGCTTTGGGGAACTACTCGCTTCTCATCATGGAACTCATCATTAATTGAAAGTAAGAAACTTGCATTAAAATAAACTTCGAAGCTTTACAACTTAACGTCAACTTTCGCAAACGTCAAACCCTAAAACTTCTCTCTAACTCTAACTCTATTGATGGTATTACTTGCTTGTCAATTGAATGAATGAATGCCAGCCCCCTAGGGCTTTATTTATAGGCTACTAATCCTTGCTATCCAAGGATTGTAACTCCTATCTAAACTATGAACTCTATCCAAACAATTAGGATAGGTCTTTTATTTTGATAAACTTAACTAACTTAAAGGTAAAAAGATAACTTAGTCTTCAGCTGTCATCTATCTTGAAAGTATGAGATAAATCCGTGCCTCCTTGAAGATAAAGTTCCAATCCGCATCTCGAAATCAAATCTATCTTCTGTCGAGATAAGGGGTCGATATCGATACCAGGGGGTCGATATCGAGGTCTCTGTTCCTGCTCGACTGGTTCAGCTCTGGTCGATGTCTATGTTGATGTCGATATGGGGGTCGATATCGACACCAGAAGTCGATATCTATGTTGGGGGTCGATTTCTACCTCTGCTCAGCTTCACTTGGCATCTCCGTTTTGACTCCGATTTCGCTCGAATTCCTGCATGGTTAGATCAAAACTTGTGCAGACCCTATTTCTTGCATTTTAGCCCATTCTTACACAAGTTTATATTCTTTTGAACCTTTTCTTTGGAGATCGAATGAAATATGAAGTCAAAAGATGCAATAAACAAAGGTACAAATATGTACATCAAAACACCCCATACTTAGACTTGCTTGTCCTCAAGCAATAACCAACACCTACAACACACACTTCAAGTCTTCTCCCTTCTCAAAAGCAACATCATAAGCGGTAGCAAAGTAAAGCAAGTGAATTTAATGTCATAGCACATATTTTGGCGATCCATAGGCATATGCAATTTTGATCCAACCTCACAGGGATAATGTGTTTGCTCTCAACTCTCATGTGTTAAGGCTATGAAGATCAACTCTCAACTCAATTCCGTATGCAATCTCATAAACATTGCAATTTATAAAAATCCACTTCGCAACCAATTATGAAAATGCAATAAGAATTATCAGGAGGACTTTCGCTCAATGGAAGACTTCAAAGAAGACTCCATTCGGCGGGGTTGTAATGGGGCTTGGTATGAAATAAAAGGTATGGAATTATTTGGCTATGTGGTGCTTTTATAATTCGGGAATCAAGACTCCTAAATTTCAACACTTGTAATATCCAAACCATAACTCTTCAATGTTGCACTTTCCAAGCTCAATCTCCTATAATGCTCTTTTCCAAACCCATCTTTCCATAATATGCTCTAAAGATGCACTAAAAGATGTAAACCATACTATTAACCCTTCTTCCAAACTCTAATATACCTCTAAAAAAATATAACACTTGTATGAATAAAAGACTTAAGGATTTTGGCTCATGCACTATATATATATACAGCTCTATTTTTTTTGGATTTTTTTTCGAAAATAATAAATAAATACTAAAGATATGTGCATTTATATGGTGAGCCAAAAAATCCTTTTACAAAATATGACAAAATGTAAATATGCACCAACCCATCATTCCTTGCTCAAAACTGGACATTATGCTCTTTTCTTTCCACAATGCATTAGTCCAACCAATCTAAGTCTCAATTCCCAAATGGGGGTCAGGCTCAATTTGGCCAGGGATAATTTTGTGGAGTTTGTAATTTCAGGCTCAGGCTAATGTTCTGGCTTCAAGCAGGGATAATGCAAGGTAGGTAAAGAGAGGATAAAAATGGCTTAAAAGATGCCTCCATCATTTAATTCTCGTAAACATAAACATATATATGCATTGTTTTTGAATAACTATCACAACATTTAGAGATGCATAGGGCGAGTAAATTTACTCAAGAAAGCGGAGGGATTTTTGATGTTCTCCCTATAGGCCAAAATTCTCACAAGGACAATTTTTGTTGGATTTGCTTTTTTAGCCTAGGATCATATGTGCTCAATTTCATCACAAGTTCACAATCTACATAAAAATTTTAAGGACTTAGGCTAAACCATCCAAATATGCCATAGGATTTACATGATCAAGTTAGCTATTGAGTTTTCATCATAGGACATCTAAGTAGGGTTAAAAAAACAAACTTAAAAATAAACATTCATTTTTTCGTATTTTTGACATTTTTTCTATTTTTTTTTTGGATTTTTTTTTACATTTTATAAAAACTAAGAACAAAAATTTTAAACATGAATGTAATGCGAAGAAGAAAACCAAGTTATGACCATAAGACAAGTCTTTCCCCCACCCCATACTTAAAATATACAGTGTCCTCACTGTATTAAAAAGAAGAACAAGGGTAGAGAGAAACTCACAGCGCAACCTGCGGATTTAGGTCGATTTCAGATCAGGTCGATGCTAGAAGTCGATATCTATGTCAGAGGTCGATGTCGACTGCATCTGTCGAAGTCGAGGAAGAAAATGAAGACAAGGGCGGCCTGATTGGGGTCGATATCGAGTATTATGGTGGATATCGACCTCTATTTTTTCGCTCCTGAGTCCTCGATGTCGACTCCAGAAGGTGGCTTGACCCTGGGGGGGGGGGTCGATTTCGACTGGCCTGGTCGATTTCGACTGCCTCTACAAAAGCTTCTTTTCTTCTTCGTCGTTCTTTTTGCTTAGAAACCTGAAATCTTTGTTAGGAATATAGATAAAGCAACGAATTATCGCAGTTTTAAAAGTTTCAAAAAGCCAAAAGTCCAAATCCTAAAAACCATCTATGAAAAATTTAAAGGTTTTATGTACAAGCTCTAGAGTTTTGAGTCGCTAGGCCGACTTCTCCGTCAATTCTTCACGACCCTTTTTTGTAGGGACCCTTTGAGCGTGAGCCTTCTCCTGGATCATCTAGGTCCTTTTGGTAGTATCTAAGTTCGGCGACCAAGGCTTCTTTGATGTTAGGTTCTTCTTTGGGTGCTTTCTTTCTCTTTCTTGACCTAACTTTAGCAATATAGGCAAACCATTGAGCTTTGACCCTCTCTTTAGTAGAATTATCAATAATTGGCTTTCTTGATTTATCAATAACGGATAGAAGAGGGTTAGGAGTCATACTTGGGCTTACCTGTTTGGGCCCGAAACAGAAATCTTCGGGTTGAGGGGTGGTCGATTTCGACCAAGGAGGGTCGATTTCGAGTGCTGTGGTCGATATCGATATGTGGGAGTCGATATCGACCTCAGTGACCCCATACTTAAGCTCCTTACAACGATCTGGCATACTCGATTTTGACCAAGGGGGGTCGATTTTGATGTTTTTAGTCGATATTGACTGGTTCCAGTCGATGTCGACCCTGCTTGCTGTTTCCGTCCTCGCCAACAAAAATTTTCTAAGCTTCTCTTTAGCCGGCGAGAGGACTACTTGCTCCAGGTGCTTTGTTTCGCTCATGGTTGGGTTGAAAGAGAATTCTATCACTTTGTTCCCTATAGTAAAGGTTAGTAACCCTCGACATACATTGATATTGGCATCAGCAGTAGCTAAGAAAGGCCTACCAAGTATAATAGGCACTACAGGATCTTCAGGCATCTCCAATACAATGAAATCAGTAGGCACAAAGAACTTACCTACCTTTACCGGAACGTCATCAACTATACCTGTGGGCCTGACGAAGGAGTTGTCAGCCATATAGAGTTTTATGTCCACAGGTTCAAGTGCGCCAATGTTCACCTTTTGCCAAATAGAGAGAGGAATGAGACTTACACTTGCCCCTAGGTCACATAGGGCTTTGTAGCGATCTTGGCCAAGTCCCACGGTGATTGCAAACTTCCCTGGATCACTCTTCTTCTCAGGGAAGTCCATCTTTGAGCACTCCTCTGCGATTTCTGCCATGGATCTCTTCTTGCTCAGGATGTCTTTCAGGAATCGCACATAGGCAGACATCTCGCTTAGGGCTTCTGTAAAAAGAATAGTAACATTAAGTCCTTGAAGTATTTTTACAAAGCGCCTAAACTTACCTTTGGCGGGATCCTCCAATGCTTTGTATGGAAAGGGCAACGTCTTCTTTGGTGGAGGGGCCAAAACGGTGGTCGGAGGGGCCTGCTGGACATCGATGTCGACTGGGATTTGGTCGATATCGACTGGAATGGTCGATGTTGACCTCTGTTGTGGCTCTGATGGCTCTGCAGTGGCCTCGATATTGACCTGGGTTTCGACCTGGGGGTCGATATCGATGCCGACTGGGTCGACATCAACTGGTCTGTCGATGTTGACTGGGTCTGTTGCTTTCTCCTCCGTTTCCATTCGTGGCTTTTGTACTTTGTTGCCACTCCTTAATTGCATGGCTGCGACATGGCCCGTCCCGGATTGTCCTTTAGGATTTGTAGTTGGTTGCCCAGGGAGTGTTCCGGACGGTCTAGGGATTTGTGCCACCAATTGACCCAGTTGGGTCTCTACGTTCCTTTTCCATATATCCATCTCCCCAATCCTTGTGGTAAGGTGATTGAGTTGAGAATGGATGGCATTGTTGGATTGATCATTCTTAGCCTGATTCCTCCTTATCTCATCTAGCACAAGTTGAAGATCATCCTTCTTTTGGTCTCTCTCCGGGTGCCCAGGAGCTCTATAAGGCGGAGGGTCCCTAGGGTTAACCGGGTTCCTTTGTGGTTGATGGAACCTTTGGTCTCCCCAATATTGGTGATTGGGACCCCTCATGTAGCGCGCCTCTTGGTGAGTCTTCGCTAGGTGTACTTGTTCAGCATGGGGGCACTCGATGGTGGTGTGCCGCTGCGATCCGCATTCAATGCAATCTTGGTTCGCTGAAAGGAACCTCACTTGCTTTTGGAGCTTTCGAAGTTGATCCCTATGAAATTGCTCCTTTACATCCGGATCGATTATATTGGAGGGTTCATATAAGGGCATAGATAGGGTAGCCTCGACGATGATGGTGTATCGGAAGCCTCAAGAGTCCCATATGTATTGTCAAATTCCACCAACCTTTCTATGGTTTCCCAAGCCTCTTGTGGAGCGAGTTCAAGATAGCCATAGGCGGTGTAAGTGTTGATCCTCTCCTTGGTGGCAGCATCAAGAGCATTGTATATGATCTCCTGAATTACGTATGGTGGTTGGCCATGCGTCGGGCATGATCGTAGTAGGTCTTTAAACCTTTCCCAAACAGTCGCCAGAGCCTCACCAGGCTTTTGTTTGAACGCCGTGATTTTCTATCGGATCAACGTCGTCTTAGAAGGAGGAAAGAACTTGTTGAGGAACGCGTCCTTGACTTCATTCCGGGTGCAGAGCAATCTTGGGGCTAAGCTTTCCAACCACTACAATGCTTTCCCTGTAAGAGACCATCGAAAGGCTTTTAGTTGGACATATTCAAGACTTCGTCAATCAGCAATAGTATCACAGAGGTCTAAGAAGGTTGAAATATGTGCCATAGGGCACTCATTAGGTTTTCCTTCATATTGGTGTCTTCTAATCTCAGTTAGGAAGTTAGGTTTTATTTCAAAATTAGAGGCAGGGATAAGAATTGCCGATTCAGGCACTGTGAGAGCGGGGTGCATATATTGCTTGGCATTCCGGAGGAGGGCATTGATTTGGGCTTCTATTTGCCTCCGGCCTTCCTCATCCCTATCCGCACGCTCTTTAAGTGTCGCCTCTCTAGTTGTTAAGTCCTCAACCTGCTTCCTTAGTTGCTCAATTAGTTCAGCCTGGTTCGCGTTGTCTGCCATAATTCTTTGAGCTTGGGCTCTTAGATGGAAATAACGCTCAGGGTCGTCTACTCCTTCAAATTCAGGCGGGCGATCAGCGTGTCGCATACACCTGCAAAACCAAACTAGGTAGAGACGTGAGATAGACTACTAGGGCGCGATTGATTGCCTCCCCGGCAACGGCGCCAATTTGTTAAGGAGGTAAGTCGAGTACAAATAATAAAGATGTAAATGTAAACCGACTCCTAACCTACGCAAATAATTACAAGACTTCCTCCCACTGTAGTGGAAGGGTAGTCAGGATCGATCCACGAGGAGGCGTGTCGGGGATCCTAGTAGCTTTGGAAATCTCACATCTGCGTCGACCAGAAGCCTCGATTTCGACCTTGGGGCTCGATGTCGACCTCGGCTGTCGATGTTCTCTGCAACAGAAGACCTGTAGAAACAAAAACTGTAGTCGATATCGACTAGAAGGGGTCGATAACGATGTTAGTCCATGAAATCGACTGGCTCAGAAGACTGCCAGTCGATACAGAAGGGTCGATATCGATGCTAGGGGTCGATATCGATGTCTTCCTGCAGTGGGTTAGTTCTTCGTCGGCAAAGAAAGGCCGAAGATTTAAGAATGGATGAGAAGGGATGAACAGAAATAAAGACAGCGGTTATGACTGAATATAAACTTATTTAAAAGGCAACTCCTAGGATTAGGGTTTACCACAACGTTAACCAATGCATGCGATAAGATAAATAAGACGGACAATTGCGCTATTTCACCCGAGGGACGAGCTTTCGCCTTACACCAACTCTTAGGATTACTCTTGCAAATAAACCTAATTGTCTCTACCAATTTTATGTTTATAACTCAAGTTGTTAGCATGAATCCCTTTTCTTTCGATTAGGACTAAACATAGAATCGTCGGAAGAGAGATAGACACAACGATATCGACATCAAATACTTACCTCAAGTGCGCATGGCTAACGTCGGGCTCACCCCGACCCTAAGAGCTTTGAGGAACTACTCGCTTCTCATCATGGAACTCATCATTGATTGAAAGGAAGAAACTTGCATTAAAATAAACTTCGAAGCTTTACAACTTAACGTCAACTTTCGCAAACGTCAAACCCTAAAACTTCTCTCTAACTCTAACTCTATTGATGGTATTACTTGCTTGTCAATTGAATGAATGAATGCCAGCCCCCTAGGGCTTTATTTATAGGCTACTAATCCTTGCTATCCAAAGATTGTAACTTCTATCTAAACTATGAACTCTATCCAAACAATTAGGATATGTCTTTTATTTTGATAAACTTAAATAACTTAAAGGTAAAAAGATAACTTAGTCTTCAGCTGTCATCTATCTTGAAAGTATGAGATAAATTTGTGCCTCCTTGAAGATAAAGTTCCAATCCGCATCTCGAAATCAAATCTATCTTCTGTCGAGATAAGGGGTCGATATCGATACCAGGGGGTCGATATCGAGGTCTCTTTTCCTGCTCGACTTGTACAGCTCTAGTCGATGTCTATGTTGAGGTCGATATGGGGGTCGATATCGACACCAGAAGTCGATATCTATGTTGGGGGTCGATTTCTACCTCTGCTCAGCTTCACTTGGCTTCTCCGTTTTGACTTTGATTTCGCTTGAATTCCTACATGGTTAGCTCAAAACTTGTGCAGACCCTATTTCTTGCATTTTAGCCCATTCTTACACAAGTTTATATTCTTTTGAACCTTTTCTTTGGAGATCGAATGAAATATGAAGTCAAAAGATGCAATAAACAAAGGTACAAATATGTACATCACCTGGTCTACTATTTTGCTGCTTTGCTAGCCAGGTAAGTTTCTTTGGAGCTTACTCAGATTGAACAAAACAACTTCCCTGCTTATATGTGCATGATATACTAATTGTTGCATAAGCATAAAAGCATGTCATGTAGTATCATGCTAGGGTTTGCACAAATGAATGAGCATCCTTATTCTGTATGCGTATGTAAACAGAATGGCCATTATAGGTGTTACTAGATAGGACCTTTTTCTTTATTCTTGTCATCTTAGTTGGTGCTTATTATAGAAAGTTGCTTGCACTTGATGAGCGGTAGGCTTTTTGGTAGTAAGTGTCATAGTACTTTTAGAGCCTTAGGCCTTAGATAGGTGTTGTTGTTTGCCTCCCCTTCATAGTTAGTAGGCTGATTACATGGGGTTGGCCTGCATCGTGGGGTGAGGTAGCTCCTTTCGAAGTGGGTTGCTATAGGATTCCTTAGGAGCCTAGAGGGACGTGCCACTTGGCATTCTGTGTGGGCCCATTTACTGCTTTTTGCATATATAAACTGCCAGTATACTTGAGTGTTAAATACTGTCCTGTATTAGAAGTATGATAGTAGGACTAGCGTATATGTGTGCTATTTGTGGGGACTAGCCAAGTCCGGGCCTCAATCTGATCTTATGCCCATCTAATGTTTTAGGTATATGATTGTTGTGTATGATGTTTTCATGCTTCCGTGATTAGCGTGGGACTTTTGTATGGCCGTGAGAGAGAGCTCTGAGACTCTGAATTCATCACAAACTGTGATCTTTTGGGAAACTATATTTGGAGGATTTCAGTTTTACCCGACACCGCCGTGGCACTGTGATTGTATTTCGGTTTTAGACATACATTGTTTGAATGCTAAAATGAATTTCCGCGACTTAGGCTATAAGACAGGTACAAGGGTTCTAACCCCGAGTCTCCAACAGACCTCACGATGTTTTGGGTATGAAATCTCGCTTTCAAACACTAACCCCTTATCTTTTCAAACTTTTGTTTGTACCCAGGAAGCAAGATCCGACGAGGGGTTTTATCCCTCAAAAAGTAACTCGGGTATCATAAGCCCGGGTTGTTATAGTAAAATCATCTACTTGACATGTACAAACACTGAGGCTGGAATGATGAAATAGATGAGTGACAGGTAAATTTGGCAATCTAATTAAATGACTACCAATAAAAGAAATATAATATCGAATATCCATATTTTACACCCATGGTAATTTCACACCTTTAACAAAAATATTAACAGATCGACTGTCATCACATGAATTCCAATTAAACTCTCCAAAATTCTCAACATTCTTGTTCTATATACAAAATACATGACACGTGAATTATTTTACATGAGAAGTGAATTGTTTTACTTGACACGTGAATTGTTTTACTTGACACGTGAATACTTGACACGTGAATTGTTTTACATTTTGAAGTTGGTAAAGTATTATGTTAAAGCATATATTGTTATATTGATCTTCTAAAAATATATCGATATCTCAAGATATCTAAATAAATTGGGTAAAATCTTATCTTAATAAAGAATCAGCTTTTAACTCTATAAGGTATCCCTTATAAAATTAGCAAACTAACTTTCGTACTGGTGGCAGGTTATTGGAATATATATATATATATATATATATATATATATATATATATATATATATATATATATATATATATATATATATATATATATATATATATATCACTAGGTAGGATCTACCGATGTAATTAAGAATCACAATTGGGTTTTCTGCATATTTGTCTTTTTGTGAGCTTTAATTTCCATTGGATTCATTCTTCTTAAACTATCAGAAATTCACAAAACCACCCAAGATCGAGTACTAGACAACAGATTCTCATTTATATTCAAAACATGTGAGCTTTAATTTTCCATTGGATTCATTCTTAGTTGTGATGTTGTTTGTATACATATAATTGCTAACTGCGTCTTGAAATCAGATGCCTTTGAAGCGAATTGACGGGCTTGACCCTTTTGAGGTCTCATTTTGCAGACATCATTGTGTCGTATTACATATCACGTACTGATTAGAAATGTAGACCTTATGGCATTCTACAAATTAAAATAGTCACAATAACTTGATTTTGTACATCTTACCTTGTTTAAGACTTAGGGTTGCCTTTGAGGCCATTCCTATGTTGAATTAATTCCCTTTTGAGGCCTTTCCTTTCCTCCAATGACGCATATCCAGCTACGATTTTTGCAGGTGTTGGTACCAAGGGGTTTAAAAATGTGAAATTTGATTTTAGATATCCTTTTGTAACAAATGAGTTGGTAGATATGTAATCTCTGCTATTTAGCTTTGATGCATAAGCTCCGTCCCATAGGTGTTTTTATAACGCATTCTAAATTACAAAAAATGTACAAGTGACAGTATAACACAATATTAGGTAGAAGGTTAAAACAAACTCCATGCAAGTAATAAAACACTAGTGTCCAAAAATAAAAGCAATGGTGACAAGTTGATAGCAATTACTAAAAGTTGAGTGAACAAAAAATGAGGTAAAGGGTGATCTCTCTTTTACCATTGAACACCCAACTGCCTCCTTCGCATCTCCACCATCCACCGAATATGATTCGATTGATGTACAAGCTCCTTTGTGGGGGTAGAACCAGTATTCAGTAGGCGTCATTTAAAACTAAACTATAATGGTATGTAAAAGCTTACAAGTGACATGTGGAAAATTGATTTGTATGAGATTGACCTAATAATGCATAGGGTCATACTAAATATAAACATCGAATAGTGCATAGGGTCATACCTACTCATACGAAGATATAAAGCTGGTAAAATCTGACCCGAAAACTCAATAGATGAAATGTGGTGTGAGAAATTTTTTTATTGAAATTTCTTTCTTTGAATTGGAAGTCATATTTTACATGGGGTAAACAATACTTCTAAAAAATATCTACGTCTAACATAAGTGGAAATTCTACTAAACATACTAAATTCCAAATAAAAAAGCCAAAAAGTCTTTACTTATCTAGTTGTTAGGTAAGCAAAGTTTGCCATGAATTGTTCCATCCTTTTCACATCTCTCGTAAGGTGACAAACACAATTCACAATAACATTTCAACTGGGTCTCCTTTCTTTTGCACTTTCTTCATGAACGAGATTGTTTTTTTTTAATCTTGTTCCTCTCTCAATTATAGAAAGCTAACAATGAAAGGTCTTTTAAAATAAACAGTTCTGGCAAAACAAGGTTCAAGAATAAAAAATCATCCAATTAATTAGATCGTCAAATTTACCTGCAAATCGTCTACTTCATCATTCCAGCCTCAGCGTTTGTACATGCTAACAGTTAATATTTACTCGCCACCAGTTAGATTTTCCCTGCCACTTATTCAGTTTTACATGACACCAAAGACTTAAAGCACCATTGTCATAGAAAACAAAATCATCCAATTTAAATGCTAACACACACACAAAACAACAAATATCCATGTTAAGTAATATTTTAACAAGTTATCCCTAAGCTAAATTGTATTAGTCACTACCAATTACAAATGCAATTGGACAAGGGTGTGCTCTCTATGGATGACATGTAAAAATGTACTGGTGACATGTACAAACACGGAGGTTGAAATGATCAAATAGACGGGTGACGGGTAAAAAAAACGCACATGGTGTCAACACAATATACTAAATAGATCTCACATATTTACATACGCACGTGATAAAATACACGAGTGGCTGGTAACAAAAATGCATATGGTGGCAAGACAATATACCAAACAGATTACATGATAGGAAAAAAACCTGGAAAGCTAAAATATACCAGTGGCAAGAAAAAGATACAAAGGTGACAGATCTACAATAACAACTGGTTTGTACACACCCAAACCAACAAGTGTCCCTACCAAATGCAATAAACAAGTTTTGAGCTTGTTTTTAAATCAAATTGGGCTTGTTTGCTCATTTAAGTAGTAAGCTCAAACATAACTTGAAATAAAAATGAAATTACAATACAAGTTTATAGGCACTTTCATATCAAAATAAATCATCCAATCCAAAGACCCTGAGTTCAAATGAGACAATAAAAGTAAAATATTTCAACTAATAGCATTACGAGCAGCCCTCCCACTTAGCTTTGTTTTCTTTGCAGAGATGTTTTTTTGTGTCTTCATACCAATTGCCAAGTGCACATCAGACTCGGAACCACACCTCTTATTCAGTTGTCCATAATTTGGAGTGCAAACACCCTTCAATTGTTCACTCTTTTATCGCCTTGGTTTTGCATTTATACCCATTCTCACCACAAAGGGGGTCAAACTCCTCATCCGTGGTAACCTCCTACTGCACATACTCCTTAATAAACCTGTCAAAATATGACCCGACCCGAAAAATCCGACCCGTACGCCTCGTAATTTTACGGGTTTGAACCTGATATTTTAGAGCCGGGACTCAAAATCGACCCAAACCCGAATTACCTGGTACTTTTAGGGTCAAGACACGATACTCCGTTAGGTCAAAATTGACCTGGTGAGTCAGTACTATGTAGACGCTACACAAGCACCAAATTGACCTCATACAGATTCGTCATGTAATTGTATTCGTTAAGGTCACTCATAAGTTAAATAACTTATATACTTTATAATTATAGTATGTTTAGAACATTTATTTGTATAAATATGATTTTTTATGCTTAAAATATTAATATAATAATAATATTATTATAATATTTATAAATTTAATTATAATATTATTATTTAGTTTAATTTGACATATTTAGATTATAATTTAATTTTGATATTATTTTAATATTTTTAAAAAGTCTTCAAAAAGTTTGATTTTTTGACCCGGTGGCAGTGGGTCGACCCGAACCCGGGACAAACCCGGTTTGGCTCGACCCGGAATGACCGATAACCCGATTGATCCGAAACCCGATTTACCCGGGACCGAATGACCCGAACATGACCCGAATGATCCGATTGACAGGTCCACTCCTTAAACTTCTTTTTAATCTCGTGTTCCTACTATCCGTTGCATTTTTTTCTAAAAAACGTCCCACCAACAACATCCTTTTTTGTCTTTTGAGATTGAGCATTCTTAGCTGTCATAATGTTTTCTATTCCCATTGTTGTTATACACTATGCTTTTTTATCCCCATCAATGACTTTAATTCTTCCTTGCATATTTTCTTTCAATTCTCCACCTATACAATTTGCACCCATTGCTAGCATACTTGCAACAACACAAGAAATCGTTGTTGCATTCAAAAAAATAGACCCCTCTTTACTCGACATTGTTAACACAATCAACCCCTTCAACACCATTTTGCCCTATACTCATGGCATTTTTTCCTGTGCACGTCCTCAAGAAAATCCATGCTCTCTAAGAATTTTGCCTTAGAAGATTGACATTCTCCAACTAAATCCCTTTAATTCGCTTTGCTTTCGAGGTGTTACTCCTACCTTGGTGAGAGCGATGAAATAGGGCGATTCACCAGCCTTCCCTTCGAAATTGAAGCAAGGCGCAATGAAGGCTCACTCACCTTCCCATCAGGTCTCCCTTCTCTTGCAATATTATCAAACAAGTTTTTGGCCAATTCGAGTTTCCCCGATCTTCCCAAAATACTAAACAAGGAGCTAGCAAGCTTACCTCTCTCAATCTACCTTCTTTCTCTCAATTTGCCTTATTTCTCTCTCAATCGTCCTTGGCGCACTCGCCACGATTGGCCAGCTCACAGAGAAGGTAAGTGTAATCATCAGAGTCACAAAGCCTTGACTCAAACCCTATAAGCGAAGATTCACATTTGGAGTTGCAATTGGGGAGGGCAATCACGAGATGGTCCAAACCCACGTCGGCGTGATGGGTAACCCACGTTGACATCCACACCACGTTGCAAGGATATACCAAAATATTTCCAACTTTTCAAAAATGGTTATGTCATATCACAAATTGCAGAGAGTAGGTAAATGACATTTTGGTAAAATAAATAATTACCCTCATAACCGGTTGAAGGTCACCAAGGGGGAAAGGAAAGAGGGAATGTGGGCCAAAGAGAGAGAGAAATTGTAGAGGGTGAGAGGCGAGCCTAAAAAAAGGAAAGAAATGCAGAAGTTGATGAGAGAGAGAAAGAAGAGAATGTGGGTTGAGCATTAAATGCTTTGTAGACATTTAATGCATCACAAGTTCCTGCCCAAAAAAAAAGGAGGGAGGTGGAAGGGCGGCCATTAAATACGTTGCAGACTTACAGTTGCTAGCTAGTAAAAAAGAACTACGGGACAACAACTAAATATTTCGTGCCAGACGAAGGGGAACACTTGCCAACTTCAGACATTATATAGTAACGAACATAGATAAGTATGCTTGTGTTATTCGATTTACAACCATTTCTACTCCCCGTCCTCTTTATATCCCCAATCGATTTACAACCGTGAGAAGCGTGATCATGGGAAAGCTAGGGACGCATGTATGAGATAAAATTAGATCGGGGATATGAAGAGGATAGGGAGTAGCCGTGAATGTAAATCGAATACCACAAGCATACTTACCCATGTTTCCTTCGTTTGGTCCGAAATATTCAGATGTTGTCACGTATTTTCCTTCGTTTGGTCCGAAATATTCATATGTTGTCCCATATTTCTTTTTGACTGACTAGCAACTGTAAGTCTTGGTTGTCTAACCTTCCACATCCACCTTCAATGACCGCCCTTTCTCCTTCATTCTTCCCTCTCTCTCCTTTGCAAATCCATGTACTTTCTCTTTTTTTAATTTTTTGGGGACATCTCTCACATTTATCCTCTCTCATCTCCCTCATGCATTTAATGCACCCCTCTCTCTTTTCCTCTCTCCTCTGCAATATATTTATTGCTCTCTTCCCTCTTCTTTTATTTCATGGTTGTGTCTGGTTTTGAGAACCGGACAATTATGCATTTTTTGGGTTCATTTGTTAGTTTTGCAAAATTTAGAGGGGGGAGATACTTTTTCACACAGGTTATTCCCTGAATTAATGCACTAGCAGATTAGCACCGCAAAGAATCCCACTAAAATGTGCTAGTTTTGCAAAAACCCTTCACCTATTCCTCCGCTCAAACCCTTGAGCTTGAGAGAGACAATGAAGGCGTTGAGAAGTTCATCCTTGACGTCGTTATCAAATTTCTTCTCCTAGATTCAATTCGGCTTCCGATGACGAAGCTCTGATCCATCATCATGAGGATTCTTATTGCCTTTTACACGTGTGTACAAAAAGTTGTCTTCATAATGTAAATTGTGAATTACAAATCAATATTTGACATAAATAAGGAGAGTACTTTTTGATATCAAAGCGACAAATAATTTGGAACAATTGAAGAACTTCCACTAAAAAAATATTCTTAGGGGTAGGAGACTAACACAACAACCTACCACAAGGATTATTAGCCAAACTTGGACTTGAGTAACACAACAAATTTTGAGTTGGTGCGTAACTCTTACTAGTTGAATAACTTACCCAGAGTTTATCACTAAAAAAAAGAAATTTTGGTAACATATGAGTGCAAAAATTAAAAAAATAACATAATTTCGCCGTCCGTGGGGATCGAACCCACGACCACGTGGTTAAAAGCCACGCGCTCTACCACTGAGCTAGGACGGCTTGGTGATGTAAATTGGTACAAATAATATGTAAATCAATAATAGAATTTGAATTTCCGTGAATACAAAAACACCGTTTTGTCGCGTTGAAGAGTGAAGACAGTCCAGCAAAATCGATGACCAGTGACCGAAGAAGATTCATAATTTCACCGGCATCGTAGCACTCGCCGGAGACGCAGACTCCCTTGCTTTCCCGCTCGTTATGGTTTCTCTCTCATTAAACGTTGTCTACGCTTGTTGACCGGCCAATCGCTACTCGTTATTCTTTGAATCTTCTCTTTTAAGCAAAATCGGTGATGCTTATTGATTGTGCTTCGAATGGTGAAATTGAGTACTTATTTGAATGATATTGTGATATTTCATTGTTCCAGGGAGCGTATTCATTGTAAATGCGCGGTTTCTCCGATGTTGCCTACCAACTGTTCGATGAAAGTACGCCTGTGATTGCGAACTCACGGGAGCTTGTAAGATCTTCAAAACCTACACCTTCTTACATAAGTGATTTTTATCCAGTGTTTTTCATTGTTGAACCTTCCTTTTGCCTTGATTAGTGATTACACTACAAAAGAAATAATTTTTCTTATTACACACGAATGAAAAGCTATCTTACAGAAACCCGCTAGCAAAACAAAAGAGAGCAGATACTTTGAATTAGTTACATGAGATATAAATCTACAGATATTCATCACAATTTGATAAGAAAAATAAGATCGATAACAGTGTCTAAAAATTTTCAAAGATATGTTGTATTATTTTTAGGTGCTTTCTTCAACCTCATTGGCTGCTTCTTCAAGTGTCTTACCCTTGGATTCTGGTAACACTAAGGTAAACAACATACCTAAGAAGTTGATGACGCCCAGCAGAATAAGTGATTTGCTCTTCCCGATTCCAGCAGGGTACCCTGCATCTCTCTTGTTCACATCTTTTTCTTGTGAAAGGTATAAGAATCCAAAGGATCCCACAATTGCTCCTGCCTTCCCTGCTGCTGCAGAAATACCATGGCAAGTGGACCTAATCCTAGCTGGGAAGATCTCAGCTGGGATGACAAATGTTGTGGCATTAGGACCGAAGTTGGCAAAGAAGAAAGTTAGAGAGTACATGAGAATGAACCCGGTCCTGTTTTCCTTCTGCTGCCAGTGGTGGTATGGTATGCCCAGAGCAAACATAAAGACAGTCATGAAGAAGAAACCCATTAATTGAATCCAGAACCTTCCCATGCTATCGATGAACGCAACAGTGAACCAGTATCCTGGAACTGTGCCACAGAGGGCGATGAGGGTCTGTGCCCTTGCAATCCTCCAGACTTCTCCAATGGCACTCATCTTTGATGCAGAAGGGATCCAACCAATGGAGGTGAAGAGATCCTTCTGGAAAAGGTTTTGACTGTAGAAGGCGATATCCAGAAGAAACCATGTGCTGGTGGTTCCGAGTAGTCGAACCCCATAGATTCGAATGAACTCCCAAGTGAACAGGCCAAAGTTTTGATGATCATCTTGAGTAATTGCCTCTAGTTTCGCCTGTTCGGCTTGGAGTTCAACTTGCAATACTTTTGACATGTCTTCGGCTGCTCTCTTAGCATCCTTGGCGACCAGGGCAGTGTACCTTGCTGTTTCCGGCATCTGCATACGCCAGTAGTATGTCAGACCAGCAGGAACAGCACCAAACATCAATATTATACGCCAAATATAATCGGCCTCTGGTGTAAGAGAAAGAGCTGCATTCTCTTCAAAAGTTGGTGGATTGTACTTGCTTTGGAATCCTGCAGAGACTATAAGAGCTATGATTCCACTAGTCAAGATCCCGATTCCTTGCATGGCAAACACAGCAGCGATGAAGGCCCCACGGGTCTTCTTGTTTGCATATTCGGACATGATTGTGGCTGACAGTGGGTAATCACCTCCAATGCCAAAACCTAACCAAAACCTGAAGAAGCATAGGGTGGTCATCACAGCCTTTGAGGTGTGACCAAAGGAAAGACCAGAGGCAATTGAGGCAATAACCATGAGAATCAAAGTGATACCGTAGACCTTCTTTCTGCCCATTTTGTCACCGAGCCAACCAAAGAAGAGTTGCCCGGCCAGGGTTCCACAGAGCGCTACACCAGTAACTGCAGCGTTGACATTTATGGGCAAGCTTCCCGGTTTTTTGGGGATCGAAGCTGTGTAATATAGGCGCCCTAAGAGCTTTGTGACAATAGAAATACTGAACAAGTCGTATGCATCTGTGAAGAAGCCCATTCCAGCAATGATAATTGCTGTGAAATGGTATAGTTGTGTTTTGGCCTGATCGAGAGCATTAAGCACTTCTAGTTGTGCCATGGTTAACTCTTGTGCTTTGTCTTCAACTCTCCTGCAAGAGTGTATTGAAAATGTTGAAAAGATATCCTTGGTCTAAAGTTCAATCTTTGCAAATTTGGCTGTATTTTTTTTCGGCCTAAACTACAGTCCACTTCGCACCGTATAGACCCAATATTGGGTTAACGTGCTCTGATAGCTAAAGATTCTCTGTTCCTAAGATTCGAACTCGAATATCTGATTAAGGGAGGAGAGTTCTTAGCCAACTCACCTTACCCATCGTCAGGCACAGAGCCAGAAAATAAAATTTGGGTGGACTGAATAGACTAAATTTTTTATATATTTATTTAGGTGGGCTGAATAGACTAAAATTTTCATATATTCATAATTTTCATTAACAAAATTCATATTCTAATAAACAAATAAGCCCGCCCCTAGCTACGTGCCTGCCCATGGTGGCGTGAGCCCGCCCCTAGTTACTTGGCATGTGGGTAGCTGGCTGTGTTTGTGACTACAAGGAAGTTTGGTTTTACGAATCTGTCAACACATTATCTTATTTGTGGTCAGTGGGAAGTAGAAATTATTAGAGTTATTCTAACAAGCTCGGTCAGGAGATAGGGAGGATCTGACATAAGTACTAAATTCCGATTGTTTAGAGAATCATATCGGTTCTATTAAAGACAAGTCATATATGACAGAGAACTGGTTGCATAGTTTCTTTAGGATCTATTATTGTTCATGTTCAGGCTTTGCTTTCATCTATTTTAATTCATAACAATTAATGGATATCAAGATATCGGCTTATACCGTTTAGCGAGCTTGAAAAAAGCAGATGTCTGTTTTATATGTGCATATATAGATATAGCATATACTGGGCTTGCTTCATGACACATCTAAACGAGGTCGAGTAATAATGTGCTAAGCATAACAAAATTGAGATGTCAAGAGCAAATTCTAAGCGACTGAGATCGAATAACAGTTTATATAATCGTTTGCTTTGACACTAGAACCTCATCATCACAGTAGAGATACTGAACTTTAAAATCTATTTCCTGCATACTTAAAAAAATAGAAAAGAGGTGGATAAGATACCTGATTTCTCAATTTGAATCTGCAGTTTTAGAGATAAAGAGCAAGGTAATCTGATTCTTCCTTCGAGTTCGAGGTCAACTCCTCTTCTCTAAGAACACCTTGATTCTGTTTAGTCAATAGGTTGAATATAACTATCATAACTACTACTGTTTAAATTCTCATACACCATTTTTATTTAATTATATTGCTGATGCAAGAATTTGAACTAACTGGTAATTGAATGAAGTTTTTTAATCTTATTTCATCGTTTTATTATCCTATAAATGGAGTTGGTTAACTGGTAGTTAGGCTGACACTAATTTTGATGGTTTCGTGTAAGGGATAACCTTCTATCTACTAGTGATGTTTTAGTATGAAAATTTTAGTTGGTTGATGCTTAAACTATATAAAATATCTTATGTCTAAAGCTCTTAGAAAATTCAGAAATTTTGCTTGATAAGTTTCTTATATCAGCACAACTTGACTTTATTAATAGGTTGATTTGTATGTTGACCGCATTTGGTATTTTTTTAAAGGTGTTCCTTCCTTACCCATTGTATTCATTTGTATGCAGATCATGGTGTTTCGCAATTCTTCGGTTCATTCTATTTAATCCAAGCTTTTCTTTGTTTTATCCGCAGAACAGAACAGAACAGAAAGTTTGGAACTGATGGCTAAGAACGAAACCGAACCAGGTTCGTACAGGCATTGTTTTCAACCGCCCATGTTGAGCTTCCCAAATGAGCTTCTTACTGCAGTTAATTAGGTAAATTGCGAGTTTGGCTTTCAGGTGACGAACAAATATTTTTCCGTTACTACTCAAACACATTGAAGGGACGGACATATATTTCGTCTCTTGAACATCATTGAAGCCACCAACGTTGCGTTGCGTTGGTCGTCCCTTGAATCAACTTACAACTTTCAGCTTTCACATTTCAGCCCAAGTTAAAACTTAAAATTAACGGATACAAATTTCAGATTACAGCTTTAAAACATAAAATTACAGATTTCAGATTACAACTCTAAAACGTAAAATTTCAGGTTACAGCTTTACATATTACAGATTTCAGTTTACAGCTTTAAGCAAGAAACTTAAAATTAGCAGATATTCATTTCATTCAAGTTTTCAGTTGAATACAAATTTCAGTCTTTAAGTTAAAAACAAATTTCAATTTAAGTTTCATTTCATAAGTTTAAGTTTATTACAAATTTCAGTCAACAGATTTGCAGATCAATTTCAATCAATTAAGTTTGATTATCTCATGAGTGTTTCTTCAATCATATTTAACAATAAGATTGATTGTCCCATTACAAAATACTAATCATGCATCTTACAGTGTAGGCATGGAAGGAGCTATCAAACGTCCCACAAATAGACAAGGAGGACCACGAGCGTTCTCCACTCAAGATGTGGATAGAAGCCAAGAGTCTGACGAGAGGGCTCGGGGGCTGATCGAGGAGAACTTCTAGCAAGCTAAGGAGGAAGCAAAACAAGCTAAAGAAACAGCGCAAAGGCTGTTGAGGAAAATGAAGCGATGAAGGAGAGTATGCTTGTGTTGGAGGCAAGGATGAAGATATTCATGGATGCACAACCTAGTCAGAATTGAGGTACGCCATACACAAACTAAACTCTTTTGTCGTGGATGATGATTATATACTTTAGCTAATTAAAATGCAAATGGCAGGGTTTTTGTATAAACATGGTAGAAGCATATATCAAATTTTAGTAGGATGAGTTTTTGTTCAAGTGTAGATTGTTGTGCAAGCTTTGTTGTTGTGAAACTCTTGTGGATTGGCAAATGTATCTGAAATTTAGGTTGTGAAGTGCGGAATAGGCAGATATGACGCGCGAATATACTCCAGAAGGGGGGTTGAATGGAGTATGGAAACTTTTCGCAACACAGGAAATGTAAGACCTTACTGCAGACAGTAAGACCTTATCTGCAAAACAGTAGCAAGTTAAAACGAAATAGAAAAGGAGCAATAAAGAGAAAACAGAAAGTAAAGCACACGAGACTTGTTAACGAGGTTCGGCACAACCGCCTACGTCCCCGCCTAGGGTATCCAACCCGTAGGATTCAACAACTTTATTTCACTTTATCTTATGAGCCCTAGATACAACCTCTAGAAGACCTTCCCTCTCCTAGACTTAACTTCGTATCTAGCAACCCAAACGCTCTAGTGAAATAAAGCTCCTAAGGATACCGAAGTACCCTCTATGATTGGGTAAAGAACCCTGTGTATAACTCTCACTAACTTGTACAATGAAGCTCAAAGGAAAACCTCACACACTCAAGGTAAATACAAAACTAAGCGAAAGAAGCGATGTGAGATCGGATGCTTGAAGAGGATAACAATGCCGAAGATATTTTTGCGCCGAGAGTAATTGATTTCTTCAGCAAGCACTGCCTTCCTCTATATATATGAATGACCTTCAGATTTGAAAATAAAAAACCGAAGGCCTTAAACTTCTCCAGGATAGTTGATATACGAGATCTTCGGTTTCCAGCAAATCAGAACCTTGGCTGGACGTTCTGTTTTGAATTTCAAAACAGCAGAGATCTCTATGAATTGTTGAGCCGAAATCCTTGGGAGATCTCCTTCCAGAAGCTTCAAGCGAGCCTATGCTGAAGATGAGGCTAATAGACGTTGAAAGATATGCCAGAATCTTTTATCAAATCCCTGTAAAAACTCAAACAGCTAACAAATAGATATGCAAACCCATTAGCCATCCAAAACTAATTTAAGCCCAAATAAATATTAGGCCCAAATCACATCCTGTAGAATAGACTAAATAATATATTGAGTCCATTAGGTCTGATAAGAAATTAGGCCCACTTTAGAAACATAAGGCCCAATTGAAGTATCCGAAATTCAGATCCTTCAAAGTCTTTTATATGTTATCTTATGGTAAGATCTTACCAAGTCCTAGAAACCAGAACTTTTGGCTTTCATCAATCAATCCATTAGTCTTCTCATCAAGGTGGAGTTAACAGGTTGGGTTAAAAGCACAGGTTGTGTATGGATATATTAAAAGTCCAACTTGTGTGAATTGCAAATGGCGTTAAACGTGCAGGTTGTGGGATTAGAAGTGCAGGTTTTGTATTTGGTCTTTTTTTTATAGTAAAAGCAATTGAAGTGTGTACAATGAATAAATTGGTCAATTGAGTAATAAAAATGAATTACAAGAACAACATTAAGGTGACTGCTTGTTGGTCACTTAACACTCTTAAGGAACGGATATTTTGAAACTAGGTTTAGTTTAAATACTCGGGTGACGTGCATATATTCTCAAACTAAGTTGGTCTCTTGAATAATCAGATGACGGATACCTTCAAATTAATATGGTTACCTTATGACTCAGGCGACGGACCCTCTTGTAATAAAGTTGGCCACTTAAATATCTTGTGATGGACATTTTGGGGTCGGGAGTGGTGTTGGTTGTCGGGTGATGATTTCAACTGACGAGCTTTGAAAGTTGGTTCCTTGAAGCCAAACTACGAGAATGGAAAATTCTCCTCAAATTGAGCGGACAATAACAAAGTGACCACATTCAAGTGACCGTATGTCCGTCTCCTATGATTTGAGGTGATCAAATTGTCTTTCAGGTGACGACTATGCATCAAACCGGCATAGTGTTCAATTGGTGCATTTAAGAAATGGGAGAGCAGCTCTTAGGGTAAGAAGTTGATTGTTCAGAAGAGGATCAACGTCACTCAATGACTTTGATCTTTTTCTGTGAGACCTGTTTGATAATATATCAGCTACTTGTAGATTTTCGGAGCTTTTAGCTATAATCTTATATAGTTTTAAATGTGATAAAAAATAAAATCGGAAATTTCGCGAGGTAACCTGGGGTTTCGCGTAATTCGCGTGGTAAACAAGGGTTTCAGATATTTCTCCTGGTAACCCTAGGGTTTCGAAAATTTTTGTCTCGCACCCAGAAGTTTGACTTTGTCCAAAAATCGTGGTTTTAAAGTTATGGGAAGATGAGTAGTGTAATATTAACAAAAGTTGTGGAGTCATTTCACAAATACTACCCTTTTCATCCTCTTTCCGAGCGAGAGACGAACAGAAGTGAAGACGCACTTGCTATAGCAGACGGAGGGAGACAAAGTGCAGAGGCGCCCGACGGGCAACTGGTGACTCCCGAGGGGCGGCGACGGCTGAGGGGCGGCAACGGTTGAGAGAGGTGTGGCGGAGGCGCGGGAGGTGGCTGGAGTTGGTGGCACAGCTAGTTCCGGCCTAAAGGTGAGTATACTTCTCCGAACTGGCCCCCATAATAGCACTGCATCATTCTCCGAAATCTGTGGCATCTTCTATCCCTTTTCCTAGTCCTCATATCCTTTTCGAGTACTTCGAAATCTTCAAAAAAGTTGCACCACAGTCGCCATTAATCGGTAATTGCACACAAAATTGAGAAGGGGAAAATATCTATACAAAATATGAATGATTGTGATATAGATTTTAGGGGCCATTTGGTATTGATATACGTATATCAGGTATGGGTATCCCATATCTATGTTTGGTAAATAGGTATATCAAAATATGGATATCAAAAGTGATATCTCCATATACTCATTTCCTCTATTTTCCCCCTTTTTCATATCTCCAAAATTTGGGAGATATCATATTTTTTTTTATTTGACGCTTCATCCATGGCACCATCTCCTCCTTCTGCTGCTCCTTTTCTTCCATCCATGGCACCATCTGGCGAGCATGGCTGCAGACGGAGACGACGACGGCAGTGAGCCCGTCACCGTGGCCGAAGATGACGGCGGTGGCTAGGGCTTCAGATCCATCACAAACTTGCCCTTGTCATCGCAGAAGATGAATTGAATAGGCCAACAAGTCCGGTGACTGGTCGAAGATGACGTCGGTGGGTGGTGCGGCTGCACCGACGGCAGTGAAGAAGGAGAGGAATTTGGTGGTTCAAGTGGCTGCAGAAAAGGCTTCTTCTGGGCGGCGTTTTTGGAGACCGATGAAATTGGATTTTTGGATGTAAAATTTGATATTCATTAATGATATCTTAACCTACCAAACGGGATATCAGATATCGGATATCAAATTTGATACCCATTTCTTTGATACCCATATCTAATTTCCATATCCATATCTGATATATGTATATGGATACCAAACGGGCCCTTAAGCTAAAATCATAAGCAGAAGAAGAAAACTGCAAATATTTCAATGTTAATGTATCAATGTTGTTCTTATTGACTAGGATGAGTGATCTAGGGTGTGAAATTGAGCCAAATCATGGTTTGAACCTTGGAATTTTGAATTATCATTTTAGGGTTTATGGGTCCGAAAATTTAAGGCTTTTTTGTTATTGTGTGTAGGGATCTATAATGTATGGTAATGGGCGTGTAAATTGTTTGTTTGATTTTGTTCATGTGGTTTTGTTAATGCTATTTTGCATTCGAAAACAGGTGAGTTTTGTTTGATTTTGTTTATGTTGTTTTGCCTTTTCATTGTTCAATATTGATACGTGAGTAGCTAAGGTTTGCTTTTACATTGATGGGTTTTGGGTAGCATTGCTATAACTCCATTTGGCATAGGCATCGACTAAGTATAGAGGGGGGGGGGGGGGGGGGTTTACTCGCATGCCTTTCATTAATCTTTCCAGCAATAAAAATATAAACGTTCCATGTGTGGTCTTAGCAAATTGACACTTATGTTGGCCCTTGGTTTTGTTCAAGTTATTATATTTGCTTCATCTGCAGGTTGTTCTGGATGACGAAGCGAGCTGCAGAAACAGAAGGCAGTGGCTATAGTCACTGTTGATTATTTTTCTTAAATTTCAGGAGGCTCCATTCTTGGTTTTAAGGTTCTCCATATACGTGACTATAGTCTGAAGTTTGCAATCTACCACTCATCTATCGCAGACGATCCTTCATCTGATTTCTTAATAGATGCATCGAAGAAACTCTACTTCCTCATAAATTTCACCCTTCAATTGGATTCGGATAATTATGTTTCCCAGTGGCTAGTTGCTTGTCCTTGGATCTTAGAACAAAGGTGGTTGTTTCTTCCCACTTGTTCCTGATACATACTTGATGTCATCTTTAGTCATGATTGTTTGGGAAATAATATTGCATAAGACAAATAACTAAATAAATAACATATAACTCTTTATATGCTTTTTGTAAATGATCTTATTCTTTAAACCATGTCTTTTCTAATGTACAACTATAATTTCTTGGATGAACATGGTTGGGTTCCTATCCAGCTAATTGCAAACTTTAAGAAAGTAAGTCTAATGTCTAAATTATAATATTATAGTTGAAAGGGGTATTGTGAGGGATATTTTACGGTAAAAGATTTCTAGGGACAAATTTGTTTAAACTATTAGCTCAAATGGTAGAGCAATGTGTTATACACATGATATGGGTTCGACTCCCACATAGGTTGATCTATAAAATGGTACATTGGTATCCACTATCACAACTTTGTTTTCAACATCATCATGGTAGTAATCTGTATCTTCCTATTTTTCTTCTTTGTGATTCTAACTTTCTGCAATATGTATATAACCTATATGAGATTCGAACCCACATCTTGTGCCTAAGCACATTGCTCTACCGATTGAGCTAATAGGCTAAAATTTTGTAGGAAAAAAAATGAAAACCAATAGGCAAGTTTATGACTAAATCTACCACAAAGAAGACATCTAGAGATATAAAATGAAGACATTTAAAAATTTGTAGGAAAAAAATTCAAAACCAATAGGAAAATTGATGAATCAAAGTAGGGACTTTTGAGGATGAGCTGCTTGTTCAAATATAATCACTCGTATTGTACTGATTTGTTTGCCACCATAAATTATGATTCTTATTAATATGATTTTTTTTTTTGGGGGGGGGGGGGGGGGGGAAACCACTAGGTTCTTGATTGGGGAATTACTACTAAATACCCCACTTTGATAATTGGTTTGCAAAAATACCTAGGTTTGAAAACAATTGCATCAATATATGGAAATTTGCAAAAATACCTTATTTAATTATTAAAACTACCCACCACCCCAAAAAATCAGAAAAAAAAAGTTAAATATTTTAAGTATTTTTCATTTTTCTTATATTTAAAATTATTTTAAATAATTAAATAATAAAAAAAACTGAAATTAAAAAAAAAAAAATTCTCAATCCCAACCCAATCCCTACTAACAGGATAGCCTAGCCCCGACCGACCCAATCCCTAACCAAAAACACACAAGAGCAGCCCGACTTTCGCTGCCTTCACCCTCCGTCGTTGCGCGAGCACTCCGGCGCAATCAGGCTCCGGCCTCGACCCCAAGAGCAGACCAACCTCCGGCTCCGGCTCCATCTCCCGCCGATTATAATCTAGTGGTTATAATTTAGGTCAAAACCGTATCTTTACTCAATCTCCCGCCAATTATTGATCATGTCCTGTCAATGTTCATATTTGGGATTGTCAAGAACAATATTCATCCTGTCAATGTGATAATATTATGATTTCAAGATATATATATTGACAATCCTTTTGTAAATATGGTTAATAATCCTAAAGATATGATTTACCGTATCTTCAGTGATTCTCTCCTAGATTATAGCTTCAATCCTGTCAATGTACATCCGCAGCTTTGTCACTATAAACATTAATCATGTCGTAGTGAACGAATAACTTTGTCATCTTGGACATGCCTTTAATTTCTAGTTATGGTAGGATAAAATCGTATCTTTTTTCTCTTTCCTATTATAAACTCCATCCTGTCAGTATTAATTTTTAGCCTTGTCATAAAAAACATATATCCTGTCAACAAAAAATTTGTTCCTGTCAGTATTAATTCTCTTACTAAGGTGATGTTTTTCATCCGGCTACTTTTATTATTTTTAAATTTCTGAGAAAAAAAAATTAAAAAATTATTTTAACGTATATTTGATTTTTTTATATATTTTTTAACTTTTCTTTTAATTCATAAATCTCCTTTTAATGATTTTTACATTTAAATTTAAAGGTAAAATCAGTCATTATTTTTTAGGACAAATGACCTATTTTTTAGCACAAATGACCCACCTATCCTATTTTTGCTATTCTCAGAAAACTGGTATACTTTTGCAAACCGAACACCGATTTGGTGTATTTCTGCAAATGGGCCTTCTTGATTCTTATTGATAGGTGTTTGTGCTCCGGTTGGTGAAAATGTAACGATTTTGTGATATTTCGTTCTTCCGGGGAGCGTATTTGTGGTCAATGTGCAATTTTCCAATGTCGCCTACCAACTGTTCGATGAAATTCCACTCAGTTGCCACCTTATGGGAACTTGTAAGATCTTGAAACCGTAATCGAGTTCTGACTGGTCTAGTTATTTGAAATTCCACTCACAGTTGCCTTGATTACACTGAGAGTATGAGACCACAATCGAGTTCCGGTGTTCTGCCTGGTCTAGTTATTTGAAAGTTGAAACCTTGATAGAATGCAAAGTTGAATGCATAGCTAACGACTTAAATTTCATTCATTCCTTCATCACAAGGAAATATCAAATCTTCTCACTACACATAAATGGAAAGCTATGTTAAAAACATCATTCACCAGTAAAAACATAAAACAACATACCTAAGAAGTTGATGCCACCCAGCATAATTAGTGATTTATTCTTTCTGATGCTCGCAGGGTACCTAAGAGGTCATATGCATCTGCGAAGAAGCCCATTTCAGCAATGTTAATTGCTGTGAAATGGTATAGTTGAGTTGTTGCCTCATCAAGTGTGTTAAACACTTCTAGTTGTACCACAATGGAGGGGGGCACACCATTTATTTAAACACAACCACACACAGTGATTCCTGGCTGCATCAATAAGAGCATATAGTTCTTCGAGGTAAAGTCATCTTCCCTATAAAACACTTTGATTCTGTTTGATCAATACCATTATCTTATTGGATCATTTTATTATCATATTACTGAAGTTGGTTAACTGTTAGTTAGCCTGATACTAGCTGTGATGGTTTCATGTAAGAGACAGCCTTCTACCTGATGGTGATATTTGACTATGAAATTTTAGTTGGTTGATGGTTCAACTGTATAAAAACTTTCCTCCATGCTTTAAGTTGCACTTATGCTGTCGAATAGTGTGCAAATTTAGGATGTTAAAACAGATTTCGAATCTAAACCCTAGAACAGAGATAAAGGAGAGCTAAACAAAGATAAACGAAAGCGAGAGAGAACACACGGATTGGTGACGCAGTTCGGTTACCCTACTCTGCGGAGCCTCAAGAGGGAGAGACTCAAACCCAAGAATCCACTAAGTATGATCGAATACAGGTCATGGATACAAATGACAGATATGCTAGTAAACGATTCTAGATCTAGCGGTTCAAGCAAACAGATAATCAAGGAGAGACTCGAGAAATAGGAACAGATACTCCCTTTCACTTCATCTGCGAAGACGAGGATGAACAGAAGCTGGTGAAGAGCTGGTTTTGAGCACCAAGCAGCGCCTTCTTCCTATGTTGAGTTCGGACTCCTTGGATCACATCAGGAGCTTGAGATTCAAGCTCGTCGGAGTGTTGAAACAGCAAGCGTCGCCGAATCGCCACTAGGGTTTCCTGCTCTCTCTCTCTCTCTCTTTTTCAGAGGCGGAAGCGATGAACTGAAGCTCTCAACCCTTTAGGGTTTCCAAAGACGAGGCTTTATACCCGAGCCCTAACTAAAGGAAACGCAGCGTTTCAACTAGCAAGGACAGAAGTGAGCCGTTGGAGCGTCTTCAGAAACTGTGGGCCGTGGAAGCAGAGAGATGGGCCTCAGCTACAGTAATGGGCCATAGTCTTAAGTTTTAGCTTAAGGCCTCTGACCCACATAAAGTAACTTTGGTGCCATGGACCCATTGAGGCTAGCCGAGCTTCTTCAACTTGACCAAGGTCTTGAGCCACCTAAGACATGGATCTAGTTTCTAGCCTATCTAACTATGCATCCATAACCCTTAGTACATATGCATCTAGATTACATTAGGCATAACAATTTGCCCTCCTAATCTAGCCACCATATGGGGTATTCGATCATTTAAATAGGGAAAAATGGGTTTAAGTCTTCGATCCGTCCGTCCTCGGCTCGTGTACCTGCATGGTTAGTGAACATCAAGTATGTGAAGAAAGCTCCTGCAATAGTAGAACTTGTTGGAAGGAACTATCTTTGTGCCAAAGTCAGCTGGGTTGAGCTCTCCCTTGATCTTCTTGACGTCTAGTGCCTTGTCTTCGACCCTGTGCCTGATGAAATGAAACCTAACATCTATGTGCTTGGTTTTCTCATGATACATAGGGTCTTTACACAAATACAAAGCACTTTGGCTATCCATGTTTATGACAGGTACAGATTTCTTTCTGAAAATCTCTCCCAAAATGCCTTTCAACCAGATAGCTTCCTTTGCAGCTTCTGTTGCTGCCATGTATTCAGCTTCAGTTGATGATAGGGCAACCACAGATTGTTGTTGAGACTTCCAGGATATGCAATTGCCTGCCCAGGTGAAGTAGTAGGCAGTGGTGGACTTCCTTGTATCCTTGTTGCTGGCATAGTCAGAATCCACGTACCCTTGGAGATCACCAGCAGGTGCATAATCTGAGTACACAAGGCCAAGATGATTAGTGCCATTCAGATATTTGAGCAAATATTTCATAGCATTCCAGTGTGGCATTCCAGGATTGGACATGTATCTACTGAGAACACTAATGGCAAAAGCTAAATCAGGCCTAATGCATAGCATGGCATACATGATTGAACCAACAGCAACATCATAGGGAACATTAGACATATCTTTCTTTTCATGTTCAGTTTTAGGACATTGAGCCTTGCTCAGAACAAGATGCCCTCCTAAGGGTATAGGTGAAGATTTAGAGTCAAACATGCTAAATCTTTTGAGAACTTTTTCAATGTAATCAACCTGGGAAAGCATGAGCTTTCTCTTGGGTCTATCTCTAAGAATCATGACCCCCAGAATTCTCTTGGCATTGCCAAGGTCCTTCATATCAAAGTGTTTCATTAAATTTCTTTTAGTGTCAGAGATGATTTTCATAGATGCACAGACAAGAAGAATATCATCCACATAAAGCAAAATGAACAAGGGAAATTTAGTAGTAACACCTTTGATATACAAGCAGGGATCATATTGACTTCTGATAAAACCAAGAGATCTCATGCAAGAGTCAAATTTTATGTTCCATTGTCTTGGAGACTGTTTTAGACCATAAATAGACTTTTTTAACAGACAAACATGATTTGGTTTGTTTTTATCAGTGAATCCCTTAGGTTGTTTCATGAAAATAGTTTCATCCAGATCACCATGAAGAAAGGCAGTTTTAACATCCATTTGTTCAAGTTCCCAGTCAAAGACAGTAGCAATAGCAAGGAGCAATCTCAGGGTTTTATACTTGACAACTGGAGCAAATATGTCATTGTAATCTAACCCTTCCCTCTGATTAAACCCTTTTGCTACAAGTCTAGCTTTATACTTAGATGGTTCTCCAGATTTTATCCCCTCTTTGACTTTAAAAACCCATTTACAGTCAATAGTTTTAGCATGCTCAGGTTTAGGAACTAAAATCCAGGTTTTGTTGATTTTCATAGACTCAAGTTCTTCAAGCATAGCTTTAAACCATTTCACAGAGTCAGAGGATCTCATAGCAGATTCAAAAGTCTCAGGGGGATTATTTTTAACAATTTCAGAGGCAACATAAGCAAACTCAACAATATTAATATCATCAGTGTACCTCCTATTAGGAATTCTAGTTCTAGGACTCCTATCTCTAGCAAGTTGATAGTCATGCAGCACAGAATTATCAACAATAGGCACAGATGAAGCAGAGGAAGAGGAAGGAGCATGTTCAGTCACAGAAGGCCCAGAAGAAGAAGAACTGGGAGAATCAGAAGAGGATTGTGGGTTTAGAGATACTCCCTGATTTGTGTCTTCTTCATTTCCTTCAGGTTGTGGCTCTTCATAATTTTCTCCTCCTAATTGTTGTGTTTGCTGTAATGGAGCACCAGCTGGAATAACTTGGTTTGCAGGAGGAGATCTATAGTAAGTTGGGACATAGCCTATGTCAAACTTATCATCTCCTTCTCCAGAGGTTGTGGATGACAGCAGCTGGTCATCTGGTGCAAAGAACTTTGATGTCTGATCAGAGTTACCTGTATTCTCATTTCTAGGTGTTAGAACACTTTTAAAATGAAATTCAGATTCATTGAAGGTAACATTTCGAGAGACAATGACTTTATATCCTCCAGGTTGGATTAGGAGGATCTTATAGCCCTTGACTCCTTCTGGATACCCAAGCATGACACCTTTGAGAGCCCTAGGTTGCAATTTGCCTTGAGAAACCTGTGCATAAGCCGTGCAACCAAAAGGTTTTAGGTATACCAAGCTGGGTTTCTTACCAATCCACAGCTCTTGTGGAGTTTTGAAGCCAATTACAGAGGAAGGGGATCTGTTGATTAGATATGCTGCAGTGACAACAGCTTCTCCCCAAAGGGTGTGCTTCATGCCTGCTGTGAAGAGAAGGCATCTGGCCTTCTCTAACAGTGTCCTGTTCATCCTCTCAGCAGTACCATTCTGCTGAGGGGTGCCAGGCACTGTGAGTTGCCTTCTGATGCCATTCTCCCTGCAAAAATCATCAAAGGCAGTATTGCAAAACTCAAGTCCATTATCAGTTTTGAAGCATTGTAGTTTGTTACCAGTTTGAAGCTCCACTTTAGTTTTCCAGGTTTTGAAAGCCTGAAAAGCTTCATCTTTTGTTTTCAGCAGAGTGAGCCAAACTTTCCTGGAGAAGTGATCAATAAATGAGATAAAGTATCTCTTCCCACCAATTGTGTCCACCTGTGCAGGCCCCCATAAATCTGAGTGAACATACTCAAGAGGCTTGTTGGCAGTGTACAGAGACTTGGGGAATACCTGTTTAGTGGCCTTCCCAAAGACACAATTCTCACAGAAAGACAAGTCAGTAGGTTTTTCAGATAACAAACCATGCTTATGCAGATAATAAAGACCTTTGTTTCCAATATGACCTAGCCTAAGATGCCACAGATTTGTTAAATGAGAAGTCATGTATGCAGAGTTGGCAAGAAGATTGCATTCATTTTCAGGAGTAATAACATGATATAAGCCCTTTTTCCTAATGGTTTTGACAATGCATTTTCCATTACAGAGAACTCTTTTAATGCCATTACTAGTGGTGATGTCATAATTCATGCAATCAAAAACAGACTCAGACATAAGACTCCTCCTTAGTTCAGGCACCCACTTAACATCTTTAAGGGTGATAACATTCCCATCAAACATTTTCAGAGATACATCCCCTACCCCCTTGATGGCAAGAGAGTGGTGGTCACCAAGTTTGACCACCCCTCTCCTACTCTGATCAAGGTTATCAAAGAAAGCTTTGGTTGGGGTGGCATGTATGGTGCAGCCAGAGTCAAGAATCCAAGAGGATGGATCACTATCATCTGAAATACACATGAAAAGTTCATTAGGATAGTTACCAACATCAGACTCAAGCAAAGAAACAGACATAGAATTCTTGAGTTTATTTTCATCAGCCCTCTTTTTCTTCCTACAGTCCTTTATCCAGTGTCCAAGTTGTCCACAATAATTGCACTTGGAATCCTTGGGTACCTTGGAACTGGATTCAGGATTAGGAGCATTTGAATTTTCATCTTCCTTTTTCTTTTTGTTTTTAGACTTATTGCCCTTAGGTTTGTTTGTTTTAGCAAACAAAACCTCAGATTTCTCAGAGGTGTCAGGCTTGACACCATGCTTTGGTTTGAACACTTTGAGCATCTCATTCTTCTCAGAAATAGTCTCCACTATACGTTCCTTAGTGAGAGGCTCTCTTGAGAACTGAATGACATCCTTAAAATGATCAAACTGTGAGGGCAACGAGTTTAACAACAAAATGGCTTGGTGAGAATCCTTAATGCTATCATCACATCTCTCTAACTCTTGTGTCATTTTTAAAAACTTATCCAGATTATCATTTAATGTAATAGATGTGTCCATTTTAAAAGTGAAAAGCCTACAGAGTAGAGAGATGCGACTAGGTAGGGATTTAACAAGAAATAAGTCCTCCAGGGCTAACCAAAGGGCCCTGGGGTCATCTACCTTGACTACCTGTCTGGCCACATCGTCTGTGAGCCTGAGCATAATCTCGGCATGAGCTTGTTCTGAGACTTCTGGAGGAACTGGTGGTACTACCATTTCGGTGGGTGGTGTTTGTTGTACTGAAGGGTCTCCCAGTGGTGTGGAGGGTGGAGTGGTTGGTGAAACAGCTCTCCAGCATTTTTCTTTGATCAAGATAGCTTTCATCTTGACCTGCCACATGGCAAAATCTATCTTGCCATCAAATGGCTTGATTTTGACATAGGAATTTGCCATGGTACCTGAGACAGAAGAGAAAAACAAGGTTAGTTTGTTCAACTGAAGACTTAAGACAGTAAATAAGTTAACAGATGATGAAACTAACACATAAACACAGAGAAAACGTTTTGAAAAACAGATATGTTTTGAAAACGGTGTGGTACGTCGGACGGGAGAGGAACAGCGCCTGGCCAGTGGACACTATATGCGGCCTGCCCAATGTCCACGCCCCCAGATCTATTTCCCGTGTCTACAGAGACGAGAGAAAGGAAGAAAAGGGACACTCAAGCTCTGATACCACTTTGTTAAAACAGATTTCGAATCTAAACCCTAGAACAGAGATAAAGGAGAGCTAAACAAAGATAAACGAAAGCGAGAGAGAACACACGGATTGGTGACGCAGTTCGGTTACCCTACTCTGCGGAGCCTCAAGAGGGAGAGACTCAAACCCAAGAATCCACTAAGTATGATCGAATACAGGTCATGGATACAAATGACAGATATGCTAGTAAACGATTCTAGATCTAGCGGCTCAAGCAAACAGATAATCAAGGAGAGACTCGAGAAATAGGAACAGATACTCCCTTTCACTTCATCTGCGAAGACGAGGATGAACAGAAGCTGGTGAAGAGCTGGTTTTGAGCACCAAGCAGCGCCTTCTTCCTATGTTGAGTTCGGACTCCTTGGATCACATCAGGAGCTTGAGATTCAAGCTCGTCGGAGTGTTGAAACAGCAAGCGTCGCCGAATCGCCACTAGGGTTTCCTGCTCTCTCTCTCTCTCTTTTTCGGAGGCGGAAGCGATGAACTGAAGCTCTCAACCCTTTAGGGTTTCCAAAGACGAGGCTTTATACCCGAGCCCTAACTAAAGGAAACGCAGCGTTTCAACTAGCAAGGACAGAAGTGAGCCGTTGGAGCGTCTTCAGAAACTGTGGGCCGTGGAAGCAGAGAGATGGGCCTCAGCTACAGTAATGGGCCATAGTCTTAAGTTTTAGCTTAAGGCCTCTGACCCACATAAAGTAACTTTGGTGCCATGGACCCATTGAGGCTAGCCGAGCTTCTTCAACTTGACCAAGGTCTTGAGCCACCTAAGACATGGATCTAGTTTCTAGCCTATCTAACTATGCATCCATAACCCTTAGTACATATGCATCTAGATTACATTAGGCATAACATAGGAAAAATATCATTTTTAATTGACAATAGGTAAATTGCTCTATCAGATAGATATCTTAAAGCTCTTAGGAAATTCAGAAATATTTCGTATATCAGCAAAACTTGACTTTATTAATAGGTTGATTTGTATGTTGACTGTATTTGATTTCCTTTTTATAAAAACAGTTCTTTTTGTTTTTTTTGGTGTTGCTTATCCATTGTATTCAATCAGTCTCAAGTCAATCCCTAAGTCATCTCTTCCATCCATGTTACTGTGTTTCACAATACTTGTACTCTTTCTGTTCAATCCAAACTTTTCTTTGTTTTATCTGCTGAACAGAACAGAAAGTTTGATCCAATGGGTAAGAAGAAAACCAAACCAGGTTCTTATAGTGCACTCAATAAATTTAGTAAATAAGATGAAGCAAACAAATAAAGTTTAATCACCAATGAAACAAAGTGGTTAAAAAAAGGGCCAATGAAACCAAATTGATCACAGCGAGAACCACTTTGTAAGACTCCACACAAAATCCACAAACATGCATCATTGACATCGGGCATGAGCATCATGAAGGGGCTCAAGTCTTTTTCTTTTTCCTCAGCCGTTCTTCAAGCCTCTTCCAGTGACTTGCCATTTGGGCTTAAGCACTGTGGAAGTGCAGAGGATGCCCATAAGAAGTTTATAACACTGAGCAGAATTAGGGAATTCTTCTTCCCAATTCAGTAGGATACTCCACCTCCCTTTTTTTAGGGTCCTGTCTTGTGAGTCATAAGAATCCAAAAGCACCCACAATAGCCCTGGCCTTCCCAGCTGCCGCCTATATACTGTGACAAGTGAACTTAAGTCTGGAAGGTTATACCTCGGCAGGCACCATGAAGGTGGTCACGTTGGGCCCAGAGTTGGTGAAGAAGACGAAGATGATAGACTGATAACAAACATAAAGACAGTAATCAAGAAGACTCCTATCATTTGGGTCTACTACCTTCCAATGATATCGATGAAGGCCACAGTATACCAGTACCCTGAGACTCTGCCACAAAGTGCAATCTTGTGCCCTAGTCAGCTAGTAGACCTCACATGATGCCACTCATATGGCTAGATGGAAGGAGCGAACCAATACCAGTAAACAAAACCTTTTGGAAAAGGTTTTGGCTGTGTAATGCAACATCAAGTGGTAGAAACCACGTACCGCTTGTTCCTCACAACAGAATGCTATAGATTTTGAGGAATTCCAATTAAAAAGACCAAACTTTTGTCTGCCATCTCAGAAAATCTCCTCCAGTTTATCCTCCACATCCTGAAACTTGATGTTCAAGACCTTGGGCATGTCTTCAGCTGCCTACTTGGCATGGTCAGCCCTCTAATTGCTATCTCAGATATTCGCATGCGCCTGTAGTCAGTGAAAGCCCTCCAGACATCAGGACTTAAGGCCAGATGTAGTTGGCTTCTGATGTAAGTGACCCCACTGGATCTTTTTTTAGAGTGCATGGGTACTTGCACTCAAATCCAGCTGCGATTATGATAGCTACAACTCCAGTTGTTAGGATTCCATCAGTCCCTTACATGGCAAACACAGCTGCAATAAAGGTTAGCCGGGTTCGACAGCCTTTGGTACTTTCCCAAAGGAGATCCCTAAGAACCAAGGAATACCATAGATCTTTCATCCCATCTTGTATCCTAGCCATCCAAATAACAGTTGGCGAGCTAGAGTCCCACCAATCACCACACCACTTTCTGCAGCTGTAACATCAATGGGTAAGCTTCCAGGCCTGGTGGCATCTGGTTTATTTAGAGTAATAAGTCTTCTGAGCAGTTTGATGACCAAAAAGATGTTAAACGAGTCTTAAACTTGAGTGAAGAAACCCATCCCAGCTATGATAATAGATGCGAAGTGCTACAGTTTGAGTCTTCGACATGTCAAATGTGGTGAGAACATGCAAAGTCTTAGCCATGGTTGAATACTCCTTGCCAGTATTGCTAGAGGAATTCCTGTACAATCAGTAGACAGTTGTAAGATAAGATCATGAAGATATGGTTAGGGACTTTGTTCAACACAAACAGAACTGCAATGACTCATTGACTCACCACTTGTTCTCAACTACAGCCATCCTTAAAAAATGGCCACAACGCAACTGCAGTTAAAATGGTGGTTTGGTGTCGGCAAGATCCCTGAGTGCCATTTATTCAATTGATTGAGGAGAGAAGCACTACTTCTCAAGCAGATGTGACAAGCAGTTTGGTGACATTGTAAGAAAATTTATGATTCTGTAGCGTTTTCATTGAGGAGTTTGTCTATAATTTGAAAGCAAGGTTACCGGTCAGACTGAAGCCTTTGAGGGGAAATTGATCATGTTGGACCTCGGATCTGATAGCTAGCTGTTTGCATATACATCCTTTCTGCTTCCTTTAAAGAGGAAAAATCAAGCTAAGGAAAAAGGGTACCTAAAGAACTTTGCACTGATTGCGCCTTTTACAAGGTCAAAAACACCAAGATGAGACCAGTTGCATAAACATTCGCCTGTCCAAAGCTATGAATAAAAATATATCTAATGATGCTGTGTTATTTCCTACCATTGGATGTCTGATCATCTTCTTGAATCTTAAATTTGTACAGATCATGGGGTGTTTGGGAGTCAAACCCATGATCTCGTGTTGTGAACCTATAATTAATTTATAGTACTAGAAAATTTCTTATTCCTTGTTGATTCTGATACATGTAGACTACCACAATTCCAAACTGTTCATCATGCTGACCACTTTATTTTGTTGGCAATGGCATCTTGAACAAACTAAGAATGGGTTATCTTCCAGAACGGGAAATAAGAAATATATGATAGTGAAATGCATTTAAAAAATAATAAACAATGATACATAGATATGATAAATAAAATTGATTATTTCATTTAAGACACGGTCAGAATATATAGCGCCTGATGAAGTTTTTTATAGAACACAGGTAGAACTTTTCTTATAAGAAAAAAAAAATGTTACAAATAACCCATAAATACAATCCACACTGAAACTGAACTGATTGCAAAGGATACAAAAACATTAAACAGAAGAAAGCATAAACTTGGAACAAATTACATGTATATGTTAGCAAGCAATAACAAATCCACAAATATGCATTGCAGCAAGACAAGAAAAATGAGACGATGGTGTTGAAACTTGCAATGCTTGATGAAAATCCAAACTCTCTTTTAGTTGAAAGCGATGTAATTTTATTTTTCGATGTTGTCAGGCTCATCCTCATTGGCTGCTTCTTCAAGTGACTTGCCCTTGGATTCTGGCAACACAAAGGTAAACAGCATACCTATGAAATTGAGCACCCCAAGCACAATAAGTGATTTGCTCTTGCCAATTCCAGCAGGGTACCCAGCATCTCTCTTGGACGGATCTTTTTCTTGTGACAGGTACAAGAAGCCGAAGGATCCCACAATGGCTCCTGCCTTACCTGCTGCTGCAGAAATACCATGGCAAGTAGACCTGAGCCTAGCAGGGAAGATTTCAGCTGGAATGACGAATGTTGTAGCATTAGGACCGAAGTTGGCGAAGAAGAAGGTTAGGGAGTACATGATAATGAACCCAATTCTGTGTTCCTTCATCTGCCAGTGTTGGTATGGGATACCCAGAGCAAGCATAAACACGCTCATGAAGAAGAAACCCATTACCTGAATCCAGAACCTTCCAATGATATCAATGAAAGCAACAGTGAACCAATACCCTGGTACTGTGCCACAAAGGGCAATTAAGGTCTGTGCCCTTGAAACCTTCCAGACTTCTGAAATGGCACTCATATCTGAAGCAGAAGGGATCCAACCAATTGAGGTGAAGATATCCTTCTGAAACAGGTTTTGACTGTAGAAGGCAATATCCAGAAGGAACCATGTGCTGGTGGTTCCGAGCAGTCTAATCCCATACACCTGAACAAACTTCCAACTGAACAGGCCAAAGTTTTGACGATCATCTTGTGTAATTACCTCTAGTTTCTCCTGTTCGGCTTGGATTTCAACTTGCAACACTTTTGACATGTCTTCAGCAGCTCTTTTACCATCCTTGGCGACCAAGGCAGTGTACCTAGCTGTTTCTGGCATCTGCATACGCCAGTAGTATGTGAGGCCAGCAGGAATAGCACCAAACATCAATATTATACGCCATATATAATCGGCCTCTGGTGTAAGAGAAAGAGCTTTATTCTCGTTGAAAGTGGGAGGATGGAACTTGCTTTGGAATCCTGCAGAGACTATAAGAGAAAAGATACCACTGGTCAAGATACCAACTCCTTGCATGGCAAACACAGCAGCGATGAACGCCCCACGGGTCTTCTTGTTTGCATATTCAGACATAATTGTGGCTGACAGTGGGTAATCACCTCCAATGCCAAAACCTAACCAAAACCTGAAGAAGCATAGGGTGGTCATAACAGCCTTTGGGGAGTGACTGAATGACAGACCGGAGGCAACAGAGGCGACAACCATGAGAACCAAGGTGAGACCATAGACTCTCTTCCTGCCCATTTTGTCACCAAGCCAACCGAAAAAGAGTTGCCCTGCTAGTGTCCCACAGAGGGCAACTCCAGTAACTGCAGCATTCACATTTATGGGCAAGCTTCCCGGTTTTTTGGGGTCAGGAAGTGTGTAATACAGACGCCCCAGGAGCTTTGTCACTAGGGAGATACTGAACAAGTCGTATGCATCTGTGAAGAACCCCATTCCAGCAATGACAATTGCTGTGAAATGGTATAGCTGGGTTTTTGCCTGATCAAGGGCATTTAACACTTCTAGTTGCGGCATGGTTAACTCTTCTTATGCTTTATCCTCAAATCTCCTGCAAAAGTGTACAAAGAAATGGTGACAAGTAGTTAGTGTGTTGTGTTTTTTTATTTATGATATTAGGCTAACTACACGAGTTCTTCAAAAGACCAAGGATAGATGTATCAAACTGCTTACGAAATGAGGTCATAAGTGCTCGAAAACATTGAACATACAGATGCAGGTTATGTGTCTTGCCAATCGAGGGGCTCGATCATCGTGTTAATTGTGAGTGTTCTCTCTTTTTTGTACATGTATTTTTTTATTATGTTTCTAGATGATTTGTTTGGCAACATGAAAGGAAAAAGAGAATCATGAAATCATGAATGATAAAATGACCAAGCAAAACTTCTGAAGAATTTTGAAGTCTGCTGCTTTAATAAAACCTATGTTACAGCACTGGCTTGTAATGATGTAGAATATATACAGTATTGTTCATTCGAATGATTTTCAATCTTAATACATGTACCTTCAACCTTTTACATAAATTTCCTAAACCTATATTTGTGAAGACATTATCTTATGATTCTTATCTATGATTAGTGGGAGAGGGTATGTAAAAAAATGCTTTATGTTCATACTTTTCTTCCATATCATGTAACCATTACAAGAGATGTGGGAAATGAAATGATGGCTGTAGCTTACAGTTACCGTAGGTCTATGTTCATATACTGGTCTATTATGATTGCGTTATGAGTTATGACACATTAATTAATTCTAATGCAGGTACTCGTAAAATAAGGCCACAGTAATATATGATCATGCTAAGCATACAAAATATGAGATGTATCAAAGGAAAGATGAACTTCAAAGAAAAACTGACCACTCTAACAACACATTCAGGTAACTGTAAGCGGGAATAAGAACGAGTATGTTACCTGATTTCTCAACTTGGATCTGCAGTGTATGAAATCAAGTGCTGGAGTTTTCTTTTCTGAGGGATGGTGAGGTGAATTGGAGGGGAAGGCGCCAGCAATTTAAACACAAAATCATCTCCAGCATCTTTCCCGAATATGCTTTAGTTACAGGTCAGGAATTCTTATGTACATACACTCTTTAACTTTCATTCTGTTTGACAATATCATTAACTGATTATTGTAATTGCCAATCTGAAATTATTTAATCCGTCGTTGACTATGCTCTGGCTTCAGTTTTTTTCCTTCTGTTTTTTAAATTATATTGGTGATGCAAGAATATATTTGCCAACAGTTTTCTGGGTCTGGCTGGATGATTTGAACCTGAAATTTCCATATTCAATGGTAAATTATCCTTATTTTGGGAGTTGAAAACTGGACATTGAGCCGAAAACTGAATTTCGTGGTTTCGAGTTACAGAAACCCTTTGGCCTAATGCTGAAAGTTTCATCCCATTAGCAAATTCAATAATACTGGTTGTTAAGTTGCTTATAGCACAAAAAGGGTTGACTTTTTTACAGGTTGCTTTGTAGTTTACTCTTCATTGTTCCTTCTTATCCATTGTTTTTCATTTATGCTCCTTCCACATCTTCTCTCTTTTCTCTAAATTAGGCCTGTTAAAACATAAAACGTGATTGGGACCGAAAACAAGACCTGCCCGGTGCCTCATCTGATGATTTCGGGTTAAGGTTGAGCACTCTGTGAATCTTAGGCACGAAATCAGAAACCCCATGCCAATTGAGCCCATGCTGTTTGTCTGATTGAGTGTTATGATTAACAACTGGCTGCCAGAAGTTGTACACATTTTTTTTATATTAAAAACAAAACAAAACAATGTTGGGTATATCCGCTAATGGTATGCTTACTTGCTAGGTTATAATATTAATAAAGATAATCATCTTTCTGATCAGCTGAGCTAGCAAGGATTGCAACTCAAGCTAACCCTTGAGTTTATGTTTTGCACGTTAGCATCTTTCACAGATCTTTGACTCTTTCAGCTTGATCATTTACTTGGAACTTTAGGACACAGATAATCAGCAAGATGAAGCACAGAACACTAAAGGAACTCAAATTTCTTTTGATCAACCAATTATAACAAAACAAATGGATACATTGCTTAGTATGAAATATGCAAACAACAACTGGGGAAGTAACCACCACAAAAAAAAAAAAAAAAAAAAAAATTCAATTAGAGCACACACATGACAGCAATGGCTGAATTAGAAAACATCACACACCACAGAACCAAGAACAAAAAGCCCTTTAACCAGCTTCCAAACTGTCACTAGGTGAAATTAATCAAGGCTCTCTTTGGTCTTTTGGTTGCTCTTCAGCCTCTCCGGAAGCCTCTTCAAGTGACTTGCCATTGGGCTCCGGCACAAGGAAGGTGAAGAGCATGCCTACGAAGTTGATAACACCGAGCAAGATGAGGGAATTCTTCTTCCCGATTCCAGCAGGATAGCCTGCATCCCTCTTCTTAGGGTCCTTGTCCTGTGAGAGGTACACAAATCCAAAGGCACCTATAATAGCCCCAGCCTTCCCAGCTGCCGCGGATATACCGTGACAAGTGGACCTCAGCCTGGCAGGGAAAACCTCAGCAGGCACCACAAAGGTGGTGGCATTTGGTCCGAAGTTAGCGAAGAAGAAGGTGAGGGAGTACATTATAATGAATCCTATCCTGTTTTCCTTCTGCGTCCAGTGATCCCATGGGAAGGCAAGAGCGAACATGAACACGGTCATGAAGAAGAAACCCATCATTTGGATCCACCACCTTCCGATCACATCGATGAATGCCACGGTAAACCAATAACCAGGGACCGTGCCACAAAGTGCAATCAGGGTTTGAGCCCTAGCAAGCTTGAAGACCTCACTAACAGCACTCATCTCTGCAGCTGGAGGGAGCCACCCAATACCGGTAAAGATATCCTTCTGGAAGAGGTTTTGGCTGTAGAAGGCGATATCAAGTAGAAACCAAGTACTGGTAGTCCCTAGCAACCGAAGACCATAGACGCGAAGAAATTCCTTTGTAAAGAGACCAAATTGTTTCCTCTCATTGACAAACTCATCCAACTTCTCCTGATCAACTTGGACTTCAACCTGCAAGACCTTGGACATGTCAGAAGCGGCTTGCTTGGCATCCTTGGCTACCAAGGCAGTGTACCTTGCTGTCTCCGGCATTTGCATTCGCCAGTAGTAAGTGAGACCGGCAGGCAAGGCTCCGAACATCAAGATTACACGCCATATGTAGTCAGCTTCGGGTGTGAGTGACCTTATTGGATCCTGCTTGAAAGTGGGAGGGTGGAACTTGCTCTCGAATCCAGCTGAGACTATTAGAGCTATGATTCCACTCGTTAGGATTCCAACCCCTTGCATAGCGAAGACAGCGGAAATGAAGGCTCCCCGGGTCTTCTTATTTGCGTATTCGGACATGATGGTGGCTGAGAGAGGGTAGTCCCCTCCAACACCAAACCCGAGCCAAAACCTGAAGATGCACAGGGTAGTCATGACGGCCTTTGGATGGCTACCAAAGGACAGCCCAGATGCAATGGAGGAGATCACCATGAGAACCAAGGTCATACCATAGACCTTCTTTCGGCCCATCTTGTCTCCGAGCCATCCAAAGAACAGTTGGCCGGCTAAAGTCCCACAGAGTGCCACACCACTCACTGCAGCAGTGACATTAATGGGCAAGCTTCCGGGCTTGCCTGAACCCGGGATAGTGTAGTACAGGCGACCAAGCAGTTTGGTGACCAAAGAGATGCTAAACAAGTCGTAAGCATCGGTGAAGAATCCCATTCCAGCTATGATGATAGCTGTGAAGTGGTACAATTGAGTTTTGGCGACATCGAGCGCATTTAGAACTTGCAAATTATTACTATTAGCCATGGTTGGATGGATGTTTCCTCTGTCCTCCCAGTCCTGAAGTTCCTGCACAAAGTCGCCAACCCATTAATTGGGTCTTTAGCTTTTTCTTGTAGCATGTTAAAAATTTCATATCGGAATGTATTATGATTCGCAACCAGTAATTGTGCAGACTTAACCTAGCAACTCAATAGTTATAGAATGAGATACAATATATAGTTATCATCGCTGCTACTTGATCGTTGTAAACTCAAGGAAGCGTAAACTTGGAAATCCATATATATATATATATATATATATATATATATATATATATATATATATATATAGTCGTCGATTGCATGAATCCACATAAATAGTTCATCATGGTTGTTGCATATGTTGGATGGACTGTGTGTTACTTTTAAGAAGTTAAGCTATGGAAGTGTGTCCATTTTGGAATACATAAATTCCTATAATATGATATAGTCATATAGTTATGGATTTTTTTTTCTTTTCAAACATTTGTTTTTAATTTTTAGAGGATCTCAAAACTCGAAACCAAAGAACTAAAATCAATACCAAACAAATCATTAACCTATTCAACAAGTCGATACGACTTGCAAATTAGAAAGAAAGAAAGATATACAGAGTATCATCTACTTGATTTAAGAACATGGATAGCAACATTATAATTATTAATTTTAACATAGCAATGCAAATCACGTTTTTTTTTCCCTTAGTCTGATTCGATCAATATCGTTAAAGTCACTTTACATCGATATGATATATATTGTATCGTACATTTAAAAGATGAATCCATACTAATTACTACTCCGTATTAAAAAGATTGAAAGTCACTTGAATCCCTGAGATGAGATCTAGCAGTACATTTAAGAACTAAATTAACTCGTGATTGGTTAATTGCATTAATTTCTTGCAAGTAGAAACAATCTTGCACTTTGTTTGGACAATGAGCTTTTCAAATGATACAGTAAGTTTAAATGCAGAGATCAGTATTTGATTTCCTCAATAAGACAAAAAAAAAGTATTTATATATAATTGCTGAACGTGCATTTGTGAACATACATACAGTATATGATTGCAAAATACCATAAAGGGAGAGAGATACCTTTTGGATATCAGCAGCAAAATCAAGGAGGAGTTGAGAACTGGAGAAGTCGTTATGAAGGGGAAGAGAGAACTGGGGAAGTTGTTAATTGAGAGGGAAACTGAGGGGTTTAAATAATGAAATCAACTACATTTTTGGTATAATAAATTAATAATAATCCAAGTATTTATTTTTAAAAACTTACTATCACTTCTTTTTCATTGACATTTTCATAACATTACAGTATATATAGAATATATATTAACATTATTATTTTATAATAGTATTTTTCATGCTCTACGGCAGCACTAGGTCGATCTCCTCGACTCCCGTTAATGGTACTCCACCACATGACTGTTGTATTAATTATCAAAACCACCCTTGTCTAAGCTATTTTTCACAAAATCATCCTTTAGTCTGAAAATTAATTTAATCTAACCACTACTATATATTTATCAACTAGTATGATGCCCGTGCCATGACACGATTTTTTATAAATAAAATCTTACTAATATGTTAATTAATATTATAAAATAATAGTAAAAGTTTAGATAATTAATTTATTTTGAATTAAACCCATTGGTTGAGAGAAAACAATTACAATTATATATATATATATATATATATATATATATACACGGATTGACTCCGGTGAAAACCTCAAATTGTGGTAAAAACCGTGAGGACTACTTTATAGCTTGGTTTATTTGAAATCTATGTTAAAAACATCAATTACACAATGACTTTACAACTCAGTTCAACCTAAAAACCGTGCTAAAAACTCCAGTTTTAAAATAACACATGATTTTAGAGATCGATTAAGACTAAAAACCGTGCTGAAAACTCATGTTTTAAAATCACATAGTGACTTTATAGCTCGGTTTTATTCAAAACCGGGCTAAAATCTGTGATCTTATAGATCAGTTCTATTCATAACCGGGCAATAAAGCTAGTGAACCGGGCTAAAAAGCCGATCATCACAGGTTTTTACCGCAATTTGTTGTTTTCACTGGAGCGCACCCCAATATATATATTACTAATATTAATTTTATGTTTCTTTATTAATAATTTTATGTTTTGAATCAATCCCATTGTTTTTTTTAAATTACTAAAATTATAATTTAGACTAAGATCATGGATCAATTGAATTTAAAAAAATAATTGAATAACCTACTTTTAAGAAGAAAGTGACACCTCATAAAAAATATTTTTCTTTTAATAGTTAGATTAGATAGATAGATAGATGTTTTTTTAAAAACTACTCAAATTATAATTTAGACTAAGATCATGGATTAATTAAATTTTTTTAAAAATTGATTGAATAACCTACTTTTAAGGAGGGAGTGACACCTCATCAAATATGCTTCTCTTTTAATAATTAGATATAGATTGGTTGAGAAAACAATTACAGTAATATATATATATATATAGATTACTAATATTAATTTTATATTTCTTTATTATTAATTTTATGTTTTGAATCAATCACATTGTTTTCTTTAAAAAAAACTACTAAAATTATAATTTAGACTAAGATTATGGACTAAGATCATTTGTAATGTTCAATTATTAAGTAAAGTTGATAAAAAAAAAAGATAATATTCAATCCTAATTATTATTAGTAATAAATTTCAATATTAGGTTAAATTGTAATTTATTTACGTTTTTATTATCTTAGAGCTTGACCCAACGAGTGACCCACGGGTTCACCCAACCCGACCCAGAAATTTACGGGTTGAACGGGTTCAGGTTGCTTTGAATTTCAGGTTGAAATATTTGCGCCAAACCCACGTTTTACGGATCGGGTTGGGTAGGGTCCTCGGGCCGGATCACGTTTTGACGGATCTAATTATAATACATATTATAATATCATATTATGTTGGTAAGGGGCATATTGGATACTCACTAAATTTTTAATAAAGGTAAAACCAATGTTGATGATTAATTGTGAATAAAAAATAGATTAAGGGGGATTAAAAGCCATTCTCGAACCGGCTTGTTATATGCATGGTCAATTTTTCGCTAGACGCACGGTTATTCATCAGCTTCCAATGTTGATAGGTTTTTTTGCCTAAAAATAGTTTGTCGACATGATGGTCAACTTGTGTTCGTAATAGGGGAAGGGGATCGTGCAATTCAAATATTCAAATATAATTCACAACTATGCTAACTCCCTGTCCCAAACAAATAATACAAGAATCCCTCCCTATGTAGTGGTAGGGTAATTCAGGATCGAATCCACGAGGACAAAAGCAGAGTTCCAGCAGAGTTCCAGCAGAAGACAAAAGCAGCAAAGATCAACGTCGAGTTTGACCTCGATATCGACGTTAGACCTCGATATCGACTTTACCCAGTCGATTCCGATGTTTGTCACAAAAACTGTTTTGCGTAACCTATTGTCGGAAAAGTGTCCGAAGAACGTAGAATGGTAGAGAAGGATGATCATAAATCAAAACTTAAACTTTTATATGAATTCAATAAACTTAAAGCTTCCAAAGTCGGGGTTTCATGCCACAACGATAAAAATGCAAGTATGATGCTAAATTTATGAAATTTAATGCGTTTCCGTCAAATAACTTTCGTTACCAACACTTATGTGATTAGAGGCTCTGGCATAGTTCCTATGAGTTACTATCCAATTCATGAACAATCCAAGTTCACAATATGAGTGGCTTTCGCTTTAATAATGCAAATAATGAATCTCCCTAACTTTCGCAAAGGATCATGCATAGGATAGCAGAAGGAATCGCATAAAAGTCATACCTTTGATGCACTTACCCTACATCGCTATCGTCGGGCTCACCCCGACCCTAGAAGTGGGTTGACTACTCACTTCTCATCATGCAACTCATCATCATCATTGAAAGAAAACTACTTTGTATTGAACTATGAAAGAAAGATTAGAACCGAACAAAGCTAAACTTCTGCTCTCGCTTCTTTCCCACCTCACTCGGCCTCCTCTCTCTCCCTCTACAAATTCTCTCTATTGAAAACTGAAATTCTATGCGTGTGTGGATGATTAAACTCAGCCCTAACGGCCTCTAGATGTAGATATCGAACTTTATTATCCAAAGACTCGAAACTTTATCTTTATTCTCTAAGATAAAACTTAAATAAAGTAAAAACTAAAAACTCTATGGTAAAAACAGCTCATGTGATAGCTCTGACATTGAAGATAAGATTTCTTATCTTCATTTATCTTTATTTAAGTCAAGAAAATATGTATAAACTACACTAATCACGTGTTTTTCCACTAATATGCATGCGAAAGAATGATAAAATGGACTTATATGTACATAGAAAATATGGCAATTTGCGCGCGCATCAACTTGTCATGTCAGTATATACAACCGTCATGTCTAAAGTTACAGGCGTCATGCTAACTTCATTCTTATTTCTGCGTAGGGTGATGACATTGTTAAGGACATGAGCCAGAAATCGGGAACCGATGCTAATCGACAAGAACCTACCCAGACAACCGCTGAGGTAAGTAATCTAACTCGTACTGTGATGTCAGTGTTGTCAATGGAGGTGACACTAATTCATGCTATGAAGGAGAAGAGTCAGAATCAAGGCACAGGCCTCGGGGACACGAAAATGGAGAAGGATGCTGAGTCAGAAGAACCCACTATAGAAACAACCGCTAAGGTAAGTCATTTGACTCATATTTTCATGTCAAGTTAAGTAGTTGTCTAGTCTAAATCTATTAGCTGTCATGTATCATAACCGGGCTAACTTATTTCCCACTTGTGCGCAGGTTGAGGAAGTTTTGAAGGAAAAGGGTCAGAATGATGGCACAGGGCTTGGGGACACGGGAAGGGCGACCGATGTTGAGCCAAAAGCACCCATCACCCTGACAACCGCTGAGGTAAGTCATCTGACTCATACTGTCATGTCAAGTTAAGTAGTTGTCCAGTCTTACACTATCAACTGTCATGTATCAGAACCGAGCTAATGTCGTTGAGGTCCTGGCTGAGGGCTCTAAGACTGAGGCGAAAGGGGTTGGGGACACAGGGACGACAACCATTTTTGAGCCAGACGCACCCACCACACAGATATCCGCTGAGGTAAATCATCTAACTGTAAATGTCATGTTAAGGTAAATAGGTGTCATGTCTTCCACTAGCGACTGTCATGTACGATGACCCTGTTTGCGTGTAGGAGGCGCAGGATGAGGCTTCTCATGCCGACATCCCCCTTGAGCGTAGGGGGACAAGGGTGAGGTGACCCCCTGCGTCGTTGGTCGGGCACGACGTCGCTCAAGGGGTGAAGAAGCCGCGGGTTGCCAAGGGGAAGAGCCAAGTGGCGGGGGGTGACGCGGTGGGCTTGGGCTTGACAACCAAGGCCGACGTCGACGCCTTCTCCGTGTGGAAGACCGATGGGACTGAGCCCTTACACACAATGATGGGCACCCTCCTCTAGAGGGACTTCTTCGAGGACCTAAAAGCGCTGAAGCATTTGGTGAACTCAGAGGTAATGTCCCCTTGATGTTGTTTATTGGACACGGCTTCGTTGTTCGTAGCATATTGACCAAGCATGTGGCATCCTCCGGAGGGAGGTATTCAGCGACTTGAAGTACGCACTTGTCGCCGTCGTCGACCCCTACTTTGGGGTACTGCTGCAGCGACAGACCGGCTTGGACGTCGACGAGGAGTTGACCTACTACTTCAACAGAGTGTTGCCCGAGCGGTTTCCGAAGCCTTGGGCCACCGTCGACCGCGTGTTCGCCCTCTGGAATCTGAAGGACAACCACTGGGTAGCGCTGGAGATCAACCTGGTTGAGTGGACCGTCCATGTGTATGATCTGAACACTCGTCTCACTCCTGAGCAATAGCTACCCGACTTTCTGAAGCCCGTCACGCACACCCCGCCCACCCTGATGAATGTCCACCAAGAGCTCCATGCCAAACATGCAGGGAAACGACCCCAACCATTCAAGTACGACCGTGTGAAGGGGATTCCGCAGAACAAGCAATCGTAAGTCGTGCTTGTCCATCGATCGCACTGTAGTGTAAGTGTTTCGAGGTTGATTTGACACATATTTTTCGTTACACAGAGGAGACTCCTGCCCCTACGCAATCCGGTTCATGCAGATGCTCGCATCGGGCGACCGAGTCTTCAAAGGGGTAGACGACGCCTTCATCGCTACGTACCGCGAAGTCCTCTGTGTCGCCGTCTTCCACGGTACCTTCCGACCCAGCCCCGATCCCCAGTAGTCATTGGCTCCTTCCACTTTATAAGAACATTGTTGTTTGGACAGTTGTATGGACAGTTGTTGGTTGCTTGAACAGTTTTTTTTACGTTGGATGTTCTGTTGTTGACATTGGAATCCACTTTTTGTTGTTTTCGGATCATAGGACTTAGGTTTTGAAACTATGGTGTCATTTGGTTTTTGAAACTATGTTTTCATGTATTTCGTACAATTGTTGACACTTATATCTACGTTTATGTGTTTCGCATTTCCAATAGACTGAAACTGACCACTATGCAATGTCATGTAAAAAATATCACTTGGAATGTTAATATTCGTGCATGTCATGTCAAAAATATCACTTGGAATGTTAATATTCGTGCATGTCATGTTAATATTCGTGCATGTCATGTCAAAAATATCAATTGGAATGTTAATATTCTTGCATGTCATGTACATACTGAAATGGCTGAAAAGCAAAAGGTGAAGTGTAAATGTTTCTGAAGATTTGAGTCCCAAAAACAAAATACGACAACTACAGACTGTAATGTCATTACCTTCATCCTTCATGTCAAAATATGTAGCTGGCATGTCATATCTTTATGAGCGTCCAAGTAGAGAGCTAACAGTTTCGCTAGGTGCGGCGCCGCTTTGGGAACTTCCTTTCCCACTGGGACGGGTACCGCGATGTCTTCGGCCTCCCAGGTCGTTGCTTGATAAGGGGGAGGGGAGGCAAGTCTCATTGGCGATTACATGGGGTACCCGCCAAGTGTCTCGAGACAGGACTGGGTAGATCACACCCTCGTAGCACGCACGCCACGCGTAAACCTTGTAGAAATCGTTTACAAGCGAGTACACGTCGACCCTGCGCGATTGGGCTGCCGCGAGTGCGTGCAAACATGGGTACTGGTTGACGTTGAAGCGTCTACAGCTGCACAAATGCCCCGTTAGGTTTACAAGCCAGATGGAGGTTCCCTTTTGTACCTCGAACTCATGAGGACTCAGCGGCCTGACGACCATGGAAAGGGACTGCGCGAAGTTTGATCTGATGGCATTAGCAACCCGGTCACTGACGACTTTCCCCTGGGCGGAGCTGGTCTCTCTCCGAGTCACGAACCACTTGCCGACGGTATCAAGGATGGCATCCATAAGGGCTGTTAGCGTCAAATCCCTAGGATATTTGAACACCGAGTTCAAGCTCTCGGAGTTATTAGTGGTAGTGATGTTGTACCTATTCCCGGTGTAGAATGCCCTTGCCCAATTGTTGAACCCGGCCTCCTTGATGTATTGCCCTGCTGTGGGAGCCCGTGCACAGAACTCCTCGTACAACGACTGGAACTTGTCGTACGTGTAAGCTTTAGCCATTGTCATGAATTGGTCTTGCATGCTCCCGCACTTGAACCGGAACCGGACTTTTGAAATAAGTGTCATGTGCATATGCCATGCTTCGCGAATACGTAGCTATCCCGTATGCCCTTCTCGATGCTAATGTGTCGGTCAGATACCCACATCGGATCAGTCGTGTCCTCCACGACACACAACATGTGCCTGAAGAAGAACCCCAAAGACCCATCATTCTCGCCGTCCACCATGGCGAAGGCGACAGGGTATATGTTGTGATCAGCGTCTTGTGCGGTTGCAAATAGCAGGCACCCTTGAAACTTCCCCTTCAAGAACCCCCCGTCCACTGATATGACCTGGACGGGAAACAACTTGATGCGTTAGTGGTGTCACGTACAATCGAACACCCGTCATGTTTTTGTTTTTTAACCGTCATGTTTTCCAGTGAATGACGTCCTGTCAATACGCAAGTGGTGTCCCCTGTTTTAAAAGCATGGAATTATTACGACAAATACAGTGGAGACCAGGAAGGTCTGACCTTTCGAAGGTGGGGGATAGCCCTACGTCACACTCCAAGACTAACAAACGCATACTTGAACCGCCCCTTCGTGTCGCGTTCTATCCTAGTGTACGTCCCAGGGTTGGCCTGCTCCAGCATGTACATGTATGAGTACATGCTGCGATAGCTTTCCTCGTCCGTCCCATAGATGCCGTCCCTCACACTCAAAGGGGCTCAATGCACCTTCTAGTAGCTGAAAGTGACTCCCAATTGCGACTTCATGAGGGACTTCACTTGCTCCGGAACCAGGGGCTTCTTTGACCGTACGAAACTTCACATGCACATTCACAAACAAGTTGATATTAAGTCGCGGCAAAGCTTCTACATCCACGTGTGTCCAGTTAAAATTGTTGTGTGTCCAGTTAATATTTACGTTTGTCCAGTGAATATTGTCTAGTGTACAGTTCATTTGCGTAAAGTGGACACTGATTTTACCTATTGGCATCTACATTGTAGGGACACTGATTTTACCTGTCGACAAGCCTCTGCCCCAGCTGTGTGTATGTCGCACGACGCTTTTGTGTGACCACCTCGTTCAGCTAACACGTGTGCTCGTCCACAAGCTTTCGGATCATCCATAACCGCGAGTTCTTGTAAGTCGATGCCCGACATGACCACTTGTACTTGGCAGCATCGCACAATACAACATACAAGCTCTTCGTGGACTTCTTAACCTTCGTCGTGAAGCACCTAGCAGACACGCCCACGTTATGCTCTCCTGCACTTCCTCCTTGTTGCGAAATACTTGTCCCTCCCGGAGCTTAACAGTGGACTGGCGGGGATCCAATGAGTTCACCTTCGTCATTGGTTCACTTTCAACAGGCTTCGAAAAAGCTCCCGACATCAATTTTCCTCTTTCATATGCTTCCTCTACTTCCCTCATCGCTCGCTCCGCCTCATAATCCCATGACCAAGACTTCGTCCGACCAGAACTTCCGTGCTCAGGTTTAACCACTTTTGGAATTGCATCATCCTCATCGGAGAAGCTGCCAAGCTCAATGGCAACCTTACCAACACCACCATGTGGCCTGACTTCATCTTCCAGGTCACTGTTGACATAAATGACCTGCTTCCCACGTTTAACTGCGGCGGCCTTTTTTGCCCTCTTCGCAAACTCCAACTCCTCACTTATCCTTAACTAGTCAGAAGTTTGTTGTAACTGGACACCAGTTTCATTTACCTGGACAACTGGCACCAAATCTTCGTCTTCTTCGTCGAGTGCCACGGGGGGTCCGTCTGTGGGTGATCTTCTTGGGTAAGGGGCGGCCCAGTTAACGGCACTACATCATCCTCTCCCCCTGCCGGAGACAAACGAACAACGTCCGAGTCATCCGTTGTCGGTCCTTGTGTATTTGCCACGTATCTACCAAGCTTGCATCGCAAAGAGACATTGAGATTGATGGACCAGGATCGCTCTCCAGATAGACTATTTACAAACTTGTAGGCCTGCAAGTCTTCCTCATCCCCAATGGCAAACGGCATGCACCCATCCTTCTTCGGCTTTACATATGTGAGCTCTACCTCATGCCTCCTCCTATCGACATTAAACTTGTCCATCAGCTGTTTCTTCAGTGAAACGTAGTCAATACTTTCGTCCACCAGCATAGCCTTCTAGCTCGTTGACCCCTTGAAGACCCAAGTGCCCCCTTCACACGCCCACCATCCTCCAAACAATACAGTAATACAAACGAATGATTTGTCCCCTATTGCATTACATAGGGAGACAACAATTCAATTTTACAGTAAGATTACATAGAAATGTCCAATAATGGAGATAACACTTACCCATTTTCTATCAGAACTAGGCGGAAGAATGTCCAGTAATGGCCAATACGTGTCCTATGCTTTGTCTTTATCTGTCTAAGGAAATGTACCTGCTTACAAGTCAACCTTGTACTGAACCTAGGCCCACTTGCTTCTTCTTCAATGGTTTCTCTCTCTTTCTTCAGATTTATTTGCCCCAGATCCCCATTAAATGTGAAGCTCATTATTCCCCTGATCTCCTTATATAGACCCCCAAATCATTGGACATCAACCCTCCTTCTTCAAATACCGCCGTCTCTTCTCCCTCCTCCATTTAAAGCTCCCCTGCAGTGCATTAATGTGGCCTAATGATTTTCTGCAAAATTTCTTCAATGTTTATATACTCTCCGCCTCCTCACTCCTTTCCCCTTTTGTTTTTTTAGCGCCATAGCTGGGCGGGATTTTCGGGCTCCCTCCCTTTTACTGTAGCTGTACTTGCAATTTCCCTCTTCCAACTCTATCTCTCTTTGTCTTGTCCAAAGCTCCCCTGTAGATTGCTTTTTCCCTACTCCTCTCTCTCTGTCTCTCTCTCTCTCTTTGTCTTTTCTTCCCTTTTCCGTCTCTCTCTCTCTCTCACTTGTCCAACTGTCGATCACACATTGTCCAGTCTCCCCCCTCATTACCTACAACCAGTTGCAACTGGAAATCGGATAACCGGTTTGGTGCAATTTTTTTTTTTCGGATTGGGTTAACATTGCCACCTTTTCCCAAAAGTGGGTTAGTTTAGCAAATGGCTCCAAAAAAAAATCTTTATATTTGTAGCAATAATAGCAAAAATTCTCTTAAATGTATGCACACGACTCAATAGAATTCGACCATAAATAATGGAAGAGTGAAAAGAAAATTATATTTATTTGTTTTAAATTGATGAAAGTAGTAATATTTAAAGCATCTAGTAAATGTAGACATATATATAATAGAAGAACTCTTGGCGTTTGTTAAAAAAAATGAAAAAGATTTTAGTATTTGCTTCTTTATTTTAGATATTTTTATAAAATTTGGTGGAAATGCTCTAACTCTCTAAGGTTTGTAAATAAATTTAGAAAAAAAAAAAGTATTTTATTTTGCTTTGCCCATTAAAATGTGTGAAAATACTAAAATGATACTCTTTTAATTAGCAAATATAGTATTGAAAAAATGGATAAATAGGTATGGACTATGGATAGCCACACTCCAAACATTTGGAACGTAAATTAAACAAACAACCGGATCGGATGTTCAACCAATCTTTGAGAACCAAAAGGATCAAAGGGAAAGGTTAAATTATAGCTAAACGATCAACTACTCACTCCTTTATTTTAACTAGAATTTTCGTCAGGTGGGGGGAGTCATCAGAAACTCCAGGGGTATTGTGATTGATACTTTCTATCAACAAGTTCATACAGGTTCGGTGATACAGACAGAAACTGGTGTAATCATCCTTGGAATGCAACAAGCTATATATATCGAAAGGTCTTCGGAAGGACATCATTGAAGGGGATAATCAAGATTTGATCAAAGCAATAAAAAGAAGAAACGATGTCAAATGGGAGATCATCCATCAGGTGGAGCAAATTAGAAACCTAGATTCATCTTTTGACTTTGTAGAATTTGCTCATTGTTTTAGAGATGCAAACAGAGTAGCAGACTACATAGCTAGACATGGTGTTATATGTAATAGCTCAACAATCCCTTATAATAGGGAACTGTATTCCATCATCCTGAAGGATGATCAGGGTTTTGTTTTACGCCAAGCGTAAGACATCCCCAATTTTTGCCTACTGTTAAAAAAAACTAGAATTTTCGTCAAATGCCCCTGTGAAGTTAAGATTAATTCATGTAGTATACGGAAATTTAACATATTTCGTCAAATATCTCTAAAGTTTTTATTCTTTCTCTGAATGCCCCTGAGGTTTTCATTTTTTCACCAAATGCTCCCTCCGTCGATCTGTCTAATTTAATAACATTGTGGTTGAAAATAATAATATTTCATTATTATTTTTGTAAGGCATTATTTGCACAATATCATTTAATTATGCGAACTAAATTATCTAATATTATTTACACAATTTCATTTCATACTACATTTTTTAACCAATGAGATTAATTTAATTTTTTTAATAAAGTTAATATTAACTATATATACAACATTATTTCATCATATATTAATTACATGATATTATTTCATGCTATTTAAAAAAAACAATATATGTGATTAATTCAAAGTTTTTTTTTTTAAAAAAATACATATTTCCAAATATATGAATTTTTTTTCCGGAGCAACCAATGGGATTTATCTAGACCTGTCAAAACATGACCCATCTCGTACGCCAGGTAATTTTACGGGTTTGAACCCGGTATTTAGACCCGGGACCCAAAATCGACCCGATCCCGAAATACCCGGGCATTTTAGGGTCAAGACTCGGTGACCCGTTAAGTCAAAATCGACCCGGTGAGTCAGCACCATGTAGATGCCACACATGCACCAAATTGATCTCATATAAATTCGTCATGTAATTGTATTAGTTAAGGTCCCTCATAAGTTAAATATCTTATATATTTTATAATTATAGTTTGTTTAGAACATCTAGTTGTATAAATATATTTTTTATGCTTAAAATATTAATAAAATATTATTATTATAATTTGACATATTTATATTATAATTTAATTTTGATATTATTTTAATATTTTAAAAAAGTTTTCAAAAAGTTCGAGTTTTTTGACCCGGTGGGTCGACCCGAACCCGGGACAAACCCGGTTTGGCTCGACCCGGAACGACCGATAACCCGATTGATCCGAAATCCGATTTACCCGGGACCCGAATGACCCGAACCCAAACCCGACCCGAATGACCCGATTGACAGGTCTAGATTTATCTAATAGTTTATTTAACTTTATCATAGTAATGTTTAATACTTAGAAAATTTTATTTTTATTTTTTAAAAAGAAAAATATTTGCGGATTGTACTAATTTTCAACCAAAATGTTGACAAATTAAACGGACAGAGGGGCAGTTAACGAAAAAATGAAAACCTCATGGGCATTCAAAAAAAGTGAAAACCTCAAGAATATTTGACCAAATATGTCAAATTTTCGTACACAATACGAATTAGTTTTAACCTTAGGGGCATTTGACGAAAAATCCGTATTTATGTAATATTTAAATGTTAATTATCCAATTTTGAATTATTAGAAATCTTCTACTCCGTACTACACATGAAAGCTGTAATTTACTACTCTCTCCGATTTTTAATACAAGGCATTTGACTTTAATGCACGTGGTTTAAAGAGCTAAAAACTATATACAATATTAATTTTTTTAATTAAATTTTTTTACATTATAATACTTATTAATAGTAAGTATTATAATGTAAAAAAATTAATTAAAAAAATTAATATTTTATATAGTTTTTAACTCTTTAAACTATGTGCAAAAAAAGTCAAATATCTTATATTAAAAATCGAAGGGAATTGATTAATATCACATCAATATTTTCCTTTTCATTTCCTTTTTTTTTACAAAATATGTGGTTGACTTTTTATGTAATTAAAAATAAGCTCAAGCTGTAACTTAAGAACGATAATATTCATACTGTATAATGTATGGAGGTTGGTATCCATGTAGAGGCATAAATCGATACACCTGTACGGATATGCTGCGAAAAGAAGAGAATATTCCCATATGACCGTTTGTTCTTAATTTTTTATTTTTTATTATTATTAGGAAATATTCCCATATGTCCTAAAATACGAAGAGAATGTGTCGAACAAAACCAAAAAACAAACATAAAACGAAGAGTATATTCTGGGACTCTCTATTTTTTTTAAAATTTTGTCTATTAATAATGTTGTTTGAATATTACTCAATGATTTTAACGTTCCTTATCCGGTATCAAATACCAATATCATTTTCAGAACTCATTTTTCACTTCCTCGTTTGGAAACATTCAAGATCGTTAAATAGTTAATAATGTATATATGATATCCACCACTAGTGATCGATGGATTGGAACCAAACAAAATTTTGAGCTCAACGTAGAGACGGGTGGGAGATCAGACAAGGACGGGACGATTGGGGCGAGCTCAATGTTGAACTCTTTGTATATCGTGTGATCTAGAGCAGTAGTCAAGGCTTAACCCAACCGGAAAAACCAGAAAATAAACTTTCCAAGATTACATTCAATAGGAGCGAATCCTAGATCCGAAAATTGAAGGTTTGTTGTACGAATTAGTTGAGGGCGAATACAGATTGGAGGTTCTCGACTATGAATCTACAAAAGCCTCAAGAAATTTAGGCTTTTTGGACAGATTTATTAGAATGCAAAGACAGAGAGAGTTTCAAGTTCCTTGACGGAGAGCTAGGTGCCGACGACCAAACACGATGGCACAATCCAACTCTGAGCAATACGACAAAGCACTAAGAGGCAGATAATAGCAACCACCAACGGACGGTTCGACCGACCAGAGATTATCTACCCCGAAGTGTAAAGACCGAGTATATTTTTACATTATGATTATTTCAACTAAATAAATTATTATTAAATTCAATTGTAAAAGTGGAATAAAACCCGTCCTCGAGCGTAAGTTTTGGATTCTAAGTTATTCCGGCATCATTTAAATTTCGGATTTTGACGGGATTCGATTTTCGCTTTCAAGATTGAGTATTAATTAATTAATTTAAGCTCCGAGTATCGGAAAATTTATTTAGTTTTCAATTATCTTGAAATTGAATTAAAATTTGATTAAATTCGAGTTAGTCGGGATTCGATCGGGCGAGCGGGTTTTGAGTCCTTTCCGCTTATTTGAATTCTTTAGTGGACCCAATTCTTTTATTTTTTTCTTTACCTTTTCTTTATTCTCTCTCTCTCTCCCTCTCTCTCTCTCCCTCTCTCTCGGATGCCTGCACACAATGGTCCCCTGCCTCATTTCAGTTGGTCCCCTCCTCCCTCACCCTTAACCTGGCTGCTAGTGATTCCTCTACAATGCAATAGCACCCTCACAATCTCCCTCTCCCTCTTTTCGGTTCTGCATTCCACCACAAACACCCCTCTCTTCCCTCTTCTTCTCTTTCAATTCCAGACCCTGACACACCGTCCTCCTCCTCCCTTGGCAGCCGCTGCGCAGCCTCAGCACCACCACTCCACCACCTTCTCTCCTTCCTCCTCCTCTTCTGTCAAGCCGAAGCGGCCACAGGCTCCTCCATTTCCTTTGAGCAGCACCACCACCCCCATAGCCCGTCGTCGCCGGCCACCATTCATCTCCGAACGCCACCGAAGCACCTTGCTCCTCTGTTTTGGAGAGAAGCCGGTCCGGTAGCAGCTGCATCTCCCTCCTCTCTCCATTCCTCCGAGAAGAAGCCTCCTACGACGTTGACGAACCCCAGAAGCCGCCAGGAGAGCCACCAAGGCGCCACCCCTTCTCGGGCCCCTGTCTTTAAATCCGAAGAGCGGTGAGGTTCCTCCCTCTCTTTCTCTCTATCCGACTCGAAAAGCTCCGCCTCTAATCTATTACCTTCCGTCCCAGATCTATCTTGTTCAATCCGACCCCGATGAAGCCGAACGGAGCTCCGAGCGTCTCCAACGAGCCTTTGCATCCGAATCTAATCCACTCGGTGAGCCTTCTTTCTCTCTCCCCCTTCCTTCTGGGTATGTGGGTGTTAGGGTGTCGGAGAGCCTGTGGGTGATCGGAGCTAGCGCCCCGCCGGCTAGTCCTCCTCCTCCTCCTTCTTCCTCCTCCGCTCCTCCGGCGTCGGGGTCCTCTGTTCTGAGGTTGAAGATGATTGCCTTCTTTCCTTATGGGCTGGGCCAGACCCACTTTGTTATCCGGGTTATATCGTTTTGTTATCCGGGTATGGAATCCGGATTGGGTTCTTTTTTTTCTTCTTTTCTCTTCTCTTCTGGGCATGTGGCTTGGGCTGGAAATCCGGGTCTTTGGGCTGGGTTTGGCTGCGGGGATTGGGCCCTTTTCTTTTCTCTTCGGGTGGGCCTTTCTTTGGGCTGGCTGGGTTGTTGCTCTTTTTTTTTATATGTTTTATATATATATATATATATTGTGTTATGTATTTATATATATATATATATGTATACCCATAAATGTTATATGATTTTAATTATTCTGATTTTGGGAAAATGAATATGTATATTTATGTTCTGATATTATTAATATTTATATCTAATAAGGTTTTAAAAGTGATATTTATTGTTATGGAGTTATATATATATATATATATATATATATATATATATATATATATATATATATATATATATATATATATATATATATATATATATATATATATATTTTTGGATGGTTTTGAGATTATATGGATAGTAAGTGTAAATTAGTTGAATATTGTTATTATTTTGGGATAATATATATTTCTGAAAATTGTATATACTTTAAAAGTATTCAAAAGAAGTATTAATTGATATATCTTACATTGATATAATATGGTGTTTAATATATGTTTTAGAAATTATAAAGTATATTAGTATTGTTGTTTTATAAATGGGGGTTATTAAAATGGATTGATTTTGGTAAATTCTTATGTAAATATTATTTGGAGAGTGTTATTAATAAATGTTGTTAAGTGATTTTTAGATGATGACCTTTGTGTAAGTAAGAAACATGCCGGAATTGTTTTATAATATGATTTGTGAGCATAGAATTATTTTAATGATTTCAAATTGGAATTTATTTATAAAAGGTTTGAAATAAGAAATATGCCAGAATTATTTTATAACATGATTATGGGAAATTGGTTTTAAGGCTTAAATGTTTAATATCGGAATTTGGTCAAGTATGATTTGAGAAATTATGTTGAACATGAGTTGACTTAATTTTGGATTTAAGATTTTGGAAAACGGTTTTACTATCGGTCGGTTTTGAGGATGTTGAGAACTCGGGTTCGTATGTATGAATGTTGGTCTGGTAGCTTATGGAAATGGCTTGATGATAGGTGTGTATTGCTTTTGGATTGCTTTGGACTTAGATTTTGGAAAACGGTTTTACTATCGGTCGGTTTTGAGGATGTTGAGAACTCGGGTTCGTATGTATGAATGTTGGTCTGGTAGCTTATGGAAATGGCTTGATGATAGGTGTGTATTGCTTTTGGATTGCTTTGGACTTGCATTTGGGCCCTTGCTTGTGTTATCTTGCTGTTCTGCATCAACAGGTAAGTATCCTACGGGACTTACTCAGTAACCTGGACCTCCTGCCTGATGTGTCATGTAATGTGTAATTTTGTTGCATATTAAGGCATGCCATGTAGTATCATGTTAGGATTGCATTGAACTGAGCATGTGTTTACTTTGTGTGTTTGAATACAGAACGGCCGTTATCTGTGATAGTCCTAGAGTCTTTGCTAGGGTCATAGGGTAGCCCAGCCCCATCGGGTTCCCTGAGTCTACCGAGTCGATATGAGCATGATATGATAGCCCAGCACTATCGGGCAAGAGATGAGATGATTCGATATGATACGATTAGCTCAGTACCATCGGGCATGTTTTATTTATGATATGATATGATGATGAGATATGATATGATGATGAGATATGATATGATATGATGATACTGTGGTGAGTGCACCACCACGAAGAGAGTGCTATGCTATAGCCGAACTGGCCAGTCTCTGCACTAACGGGAAGGGGTGCAGAGGTAGGAGAGGGATATGCCACTTGGCATTGTCTTGGGCCCTTACAGTTCTTTTCTGCATATTATATATATACTAGGGGCATGATAGTGTGATTTAAATCTTGTACCGCATTAGTCATCTTTTATTTAGGCATAGGCATGTTATGTGGCCTCAGCGCGGTCAGAGGACCCACAGGCGATCACCAGGCCTGACTTCGTGGATAGTGTTAGGTACCGCTCTTGTTGCTCCATGCTTCTGTGACGGGGAAATCTTTTGGCGAATCGAATAATCCGACTAATATATTCTAACTTGACAAATGACAATCACCCACCTTGTTTTGGTTTTGACCCGGCTCTGCCGTGGCTTTTGTATCTAAACCGTACTTCCGCTTTACTTTCGTTTAAATTGTATTTCTGAAACTTAGACTGATTAGAGGTTTGAAACCTCGACCTGTACCTGAATTGCAACATCCGAACGAAGGTATCCGACCTTCGAAACGTATCCCGGATATTTATATCCGGGCCGTTACACGAAGGGATTTTGATAACTCTTCTCTTTCTCTAGAAAACTAGAGAGAAGAGAGAGTATTTGTTTCTCCGCTTTTCCATCCCCATTTCGTTTACTTACAAGTTTGAGTTGTCTTAATTTTTCTTTTTTTGTTCCTTTGGTTTTTTATCCAATTTGAGCTACCTTTTTTTATTATTTCACTTTATAGTCGGAGACTATATGATTTCGAAATAAAATATCATCTTTTTCATTAAAAAAACTGATACCCTTGACATATAAATTAAAGAAATCTAATAATGTTATTATATTCACGGCCTAGCATTAGGGCGTGTTTTGGACGGGTGGAGAGGGTGGGAAAGGTGGGTGATTTTTTTCAGGATTTGTATCGACATGTTTGGGAGGGGGTAGACGGGGTGGCGATGATGGGGGTTGATGGGGTGGTGGGGATGGGATAATCCCGGATTTTAGTATCTTCATTTTGGGGGTGGATGGGGGTGGAGAAAATTTTTTACCCCGTATAACCTTTTTTGCCCCCATCATCCTCATTATCTTCTTCGTTCATAATCAGACAACCATGATTCAACTCCTCCATCTCATCGCTCAGTTCGGATGCCCGCACCGATCCAAATTCGCCAATCGAAATTAGCCCTAACGGCTTCAGATCTGGATTTAACCCCGAGCAAATCCCACACTTCTCTGTCGAAATCACACCTCCTACGACGACGGAAACCCCTTCGAAGCCTAGTCTCCCTCTCCGCGATCTCCGGTTTCTTTCTCCTTCCTCCTTCCACTCGCTCCTTGTCACCAGAATCACTGTCGATAAGGTGCAGACAGAACTTTTGTGTAAATTAAAAAAGTGACCCCATAAATATGGGAATTACAAAAAAGATCTATATTTTATTATGTGATTCACATCTACTTTATTTTTATTTTTACGTTTGCACACCATAAAGTTATATTTGCACAACAAATTGTTATATGTGCACAGCGTAAAGTTATTTTTGCACAACAAAAAGTTCTAAAACGAAAAAAAAGTGGAAAAAAATATATTATATTTTGCACAACAAAATGTTATATTTGCACAACATACGATTATATTTGCACATCGTACTCTTATATTTGCACGACAAAATGTAAAAAAAAAAAACTAGACTTGTATCATATTTGCACAACTTACGGTTATATTTGCACATCGTACTCTTATATTTGCACGACAAAATGAAAAAAAACTAGACTTGGGTCATATTTGCACAACTTACGGTTATATTTGCACATCGTACTCTTATATTTGCACGACAAAAAAAAACTAGACTTGGGTCATATTTGCTCAAGATACGGTTATATTTGCACATCGTACTCTTATATTTGCACGACAAAATGTTAAAAAAAATTAAAAAAATAAAAATAAATAAAAAAACTAGACTTGGGTCATATTTGCTCAACATACGGTTATATTTGCACACCGTACTCTTATATTTGCACGACAAAATGAAAAAAAAATTAAAAAAACTAGACTTGGGTCATATTTGCACAACTTACGGTTATATTCGCACAACGTACTCTTATATTTGCACGACAAAATGTTTAAAAAAAAACTAGACTTGGGTCATATTTGCTAAACATACGGTTATTTTTGCACATGCAAAACATACTCTTATTTTTGCACGACAAAATGTAAAAAAAAAAACTAGCCTTGGGTCATATTTGCTCAACATACGGTTATTTTTGCACATGCACAACATACTCTTATTTTTGCACGACAAAATGTAAAAAAAAAATAGACTTGGGTCATATTTGCTCAACATACGGTAATATTTGCACATGCACAACATACTCTTATTTTTGCACGACAAAATGTATAAAAAAAGAAAAAAAAAAGAAAAAAGAGTGAGGCTATAGGCAAGATGATAAAATTACTATTGGCAAGATGGACACTCCACCAATTTGTCCAAAAATGTGGAAAATTCACCAATTAGGACAACTTTTTTGGACATTTCACAAACTCCCCAAAAAATAAGTGATACAAGTGGGGGTGGAAATAATCCCCAAGTATTTGATCTATATGTTTTACCCCGTTCAATTTGCGGGTGAAAATCCACATCGAAGTAGGTGATGGCCGGGTGGTGCATTGCCACTAGTGATAGATGGATTATGAGCGGAGATTTTTTACTCTTTTTCTGTTTCAATAATGTACTCATTAACCCGTCCTATTCATTTAAATTGTATACCGATATAAAAAACCTAAAGTATATGTTTTAATTTATAACTAATACAATCCCCGCGCTATGGCGCGTATTTTTAAAAAAATAAAAAAAATTCTGTAAGTATAAAATTAAATAATCTATTATCAAACGTTAACATAAAACAAAAAAATAGATTTAATAAAGTAAGTAAAAAATAATAAAAATAATTATAAAAAATGTATAAAAATTATATGAGTTTAAGATTTAAATAGAATAGGTTGATTGAATGAAAATCCTAAAATAAATGTGGTTATAACACCTAATAAAAAATGCTTATGATTTAGTAGTTAGATATAGCCAGATTTATTAGAGAAACGTGTACAAATTACATTAGTCAGATTTTTTTCTAGATTTAGTTGATTGGGAGGAAATAGTAAATCTAAAGTGATTATAACATATAAGCAAAAACATTTCTCATTTAATAGTTATAATAGATAAATCCCATTGGTTAATTTTTTTAAAAAAATTTATTATTTGAAAATTTATGTAGATTAGGGGAAAATCCAAAAATTAAGGTTATTATATTAAAAAAATATTCCCTCCGATCGGTAATATTTGATGTTTTAGGAGATTAAATTTAATTTGATCAACAATATTGGACGTTTTAGATGTACAGTAATAATTACACTCTTTTTTAATTTTGCACTAATATCAATATAATTTGTACTTTTTTTCTTTAACCAATTACATTTGTGCATAGTAAATGTGATGCGGGAGCAAAAATTATTTGATGGAGTATTTAGAGGGGGAAATGACATTTCTAAATTCTTGTCCATATCCTTAAAACATCAAATATTTTCGATCGGATGTAGTAGTTTTCATTGAGTGTGTGTATATACAAACAAAGAGAGAGAGAGAGATTTGTTGCTTAAAAAAAGACTTCATATATTTGAAACTATGTATTTTTTAAAAAATAAATAAAATTAATCCCATTGTTTTAAAAAAGTTGTATGGAATAATATCATGTAATGAATATATAATGAAATAATACTATATAGTTAATATTACCTTTATTAAAAAAGTTTTAAATTAATCCCAATGATTAAAAATATATTAAGAAATGATGTTATGTAAATAATATTAGATAGTTTAATTACCATAATTAAATGATATTGTGTAAATAATACCTTACAAAAATAACTTTGCGTGAGGGGACGACACGTGGCGTAGGTGTTTTGGTTTTAATTAATATATAGATGGTTAAAAATATATTAAGAAATGATGTTATGTAAATAATATTAGATAGTTTAATTACCATAATTAGATGATATTGTGTAAATAATACCATACAAAAATAACTTTGCGTGAGGTGACGACACGTGGCGTAGGTGCTTTGGTTTTAATATATATATATATATAGATGGTTAAAAATATATTAAGAAATGATGTTATGTAAATAATATTAGATAGTTTAATTACCATAATTAAATGATACTGTGTAAATAATACCTTACAAAAATAATTTTGTGTGAGGTGACGACACATGGCGTAGGTGCTTTGGTTTTAATCAATATATAAATAGTTAATATTACCTTTATTAAAAAAAGTTTTAAATTAATCCCAATGGTTAAAAATATAATAAGAAATGATGTTATGTAAATAATATTAGATAGTTTAATTACCATAATTAAATGATATTGTGTAAATAATACCGTACAAAAATAACTTTGCGTGAGGTGACGACACGTGGCGTAGGTGCTTTTGTTTTAATTAATATATAGATATAGATAGATGGTTAAAAATATATTAAGAAATGATGTTATGTAAATAATATTAGATAGTTTAATTACCATAATTAAATGATATTGTGTAAATAATATCTTACAAAAATAACTTTGCGTGAGGTGACGACACGTGGCGTAGGTGCTTTGATTTTAATTAATATACTAGTGTAGGCCCCGTCCCGTGTACGGAGAATACATTAATACAATTAATGTACATATAAATAAAATTTGTTCGGCAAATTATAAAAAATTTAAATATTTTTTATTTATATTCTCTCAAAATATATATAGAATTCACATTTATAAGGTAAATTTTTTTTTTTCTAATATATAATTAATTGAATCTCATGTAAATAAAAATATTTCATAGTCATACTATCTATATTATTTTTCTAATCTACATATTACATTAGTTTATTAAAATATCTATCCACAAATGAATTGTGACCACATAATATTTTAATAAATTATTTTGGTCTCAAAAAATAATATAGATATAAATAAAATAATAATTATTAAATAATTAATTTTGATATAAATAATTTTTCCACCAAAAAATAATCTAGATATAAATAAAATAACACTGATCAAATAGTACATATTCATCAATTAATATTTTTGGTAAGTATGACTATGAAATATTTTTTTATTTATATTTTTGTCATTGAACTAAAATATATAGATAGATAGATAGATAGATAGATAGATTGTGGCTTATATAACTTTCTATAAACTATGATAATATATTATTTTATTAATTTTTTTCCCCTAGAATCAACCACATCGCGCCACATAGGATTTTTTCTCTAGAATCAACTACAAGGCGACACATAGGATGCTATGCATCGGTTTTAGTATATGTATATAGATAGATAGATTTTTTAAGCAACATGATGTCACGATATATACTAGTTATTTGACTTTCATTACGAACCCATATTTTTAGATGTTTCTATTGGGTAGGTTAAATAATAATGGATTTTTTTTACTAAGTGTCCATTTTGAATATGACATTTTACAAAATATCTATTTTTATAATTCATTTTGCAAGATGTTCATTATGACATTTTTGACTCTTCCTTCCCATTTTTAATGTGACTTCCTTCCTTCCCATTGTTATTTTGACCATTGACCGGTCAAAGTCAATGACTTTGGTGACAATTTTTTTTTTGTAACAGTTTTTTTTTTGTGACTGTTTTTTTAAATGAGATTAGTGTCACCACCTTTATCAATGGTGACACATGTGATGTCAATTTTTTTCAGTAGTGACACATGTGGTGAGAATTTTTTTTGTGAGTTTTTTTAACGAGATTAATGTCACCACCTTTATCAGTGGTGACACATGTTGTGACAATTTTTTTTGGTGACACCTTAGTTTTTAGAGTTTTTTTTACGTGGTCATTGTCACCACCCTTATCGGTGTCACCACCCTTATCACCGTCACCATCTTTATCGTTGTCACCACTCTTATCACTGTCACCACCCTTATCATTGTCACCACTCTTATCACTGTCACCACCCTTTATTAGTGGTCATTGTTACCACTCTTATCACTGTCATCATCCTTATCATTGTCACCACCCTTATCATTGTGACCAACCTTATCAGTGGTCGTTGTCACCAGTATTGCTGTCATCATCCTTATTAGTGGTCAAACTGTCACCACCCTCATCGATGTCACCACCCTTATCACTGTCCACTCTTATCAGTGAGGGCCAACTGTTGGTGAAAACTTTTTTTTTTTGTTGAATTAGCTGACAAAAAGATTCCAAATAAAAATAAAAGAATAAACCTAAAAAGAGCTTGGCATGTTGTTACAAATCTAATAGAAACGGAGACCACAAAATCACAGTCCAAAACCAGCAAACAGTAAAAGGGACTTCATTAAGCAGATGTCATAATTCAAGTTTAAAAGTGACTGAACCCTTTCATAAACATATCCATTCACTTGTTTATGAACCTTTGCAATTACAATGCCAATTCCCACCTCTATAAAGACTATACAAACTCATTGCCCTTCACTTGTGTTACTTCTCTAAATCATCTATATGAGATGGCATGGAAGCTGATCTTGTTGTCACAACCACTGAAAGCGAAGGGCTTGCATGAAAAATCTTGCAAAGGACCTTGAAACATTATAGAGCCACAAGCAAGAATCCACCCATAATCATTCAATATTAATAGCATTCCCATCAGGCATTTAAACATCAATAAGGCCATGATAACACTTCTCAGACAATATATCCCATAAGAATTTCAAACATAGCTGTGTAGTAACAACTACAGACTGCTAACCGAGAAGGTGAGGATAAAAATAAATACCTTAATACCTATATTAAGCACATAACTTCAAAGAAAAAGGTTTCATGTCGTGATGAAGCTTAAAACTAAATTAACAAGATATAAATACAACATATAAGGAAAAAAATAAGGAGCATGTGTGTGCAATAATGTACCTTGTTTTTCCAAATCAATTACAGTAGAATAAATCCTCATAGAGCTCAATTACAAATTGATTTAGTTAGTAGGCAAAACAAATTCAAATTGAAAATGCAAGTACCAGATAAAGGAGCAGTCAAGAAAAAATTCTTAGAGCTCACATAGTCTAAGCCGATTCAACCATGTACATAGAACTCTTCAATTCGTTTACAGGTACATCAAGTTTGGAAGTAAACAACAATTACTAACTCATAATTTCACAATCTACTTGGAGTTTTAAGCAAACTTCCAAACATCCAACAAAACAACAAATAAGTGATAGATTACATAGGTATATATTGTATAGTGGGCCCAAAAGCCCAATACCTTTGTAACCTATATATATGATTATCAATGAATGGAAACCCTCAAGGAGGATTTTATGATCAATCTCGTGATCTTACATGGTATCACAGCCTAAGATCCCTTAACCCTAATCTTTTTCCAAAAAAAAACAAATCCTAGCCTACCCGCCACCCCCTTGCAAAACCCTAGCCGCCCCCCCTCTCGGCACCCCCTCACAAACCCTAGCCGCCCCACCCTCCTCTCGGCGCCCCCCCTAGCGGCGCCCCCACCCCTCCCCAACGCCGCCACCCCCTAGCGGCGCCCCTCCCCGCCTTCCGCCTCCCCTTCCTCTTTCTCGCCCCTCTCTCTTGTTCGTCCCGATGGCCGACGCACCCACCACCAAACCGCCCTTTCACTCCGCTCTCACCATCTCCAATATCAAAAATTGCATCCCCATCATCCTTGATCACGAATCCAGTTCCTACACCATGTGGTCGCACCTCTTCACGACCCATGTTAAGGCTCATAAGGTCCTCCACCACATCGACTCCTCCGTCGATAGCCCTGCTAGTGAAGACAACGATCTCTTCGCTCAACTCGACATCATTGTCCTCCAATGGATCTTCAACACCATCTCAAAAGATCTATTGACAACCATCCTTGACCCCAAAGACTCCGCCTTGGATGCTTGGAACAAACTTCAGAATATCTTTCAAGACAACAAGTCCACCGGTGCTGTCTATCTTGAGCACGAATTCTCAAACTGCAAGCTTTCCTCTTTCCCATCGATATCCGCCTATTGTCAGCACCTCAAGACCCTGTCCGATCAACTAGGTGCTGTCGACTCCAAAACCAGCGCCACCCGCCTGGTCCTCCAGGTACTTTCAGGTCTTCCCTCTGAATACAACGCCGCTGCTACTCATATCCAGCAGACAGAACCTCTCCCCACCTTCGAAAAGACCCGGTCTCAATTGATCCTGGAAGAGATTCGCCTTCACCGTCAGACCACCGACGCCGCCAAGGACAAGACGGCATTGGTCTCGTCAAGCGACATTGACGAGACCTATGCCCCGCAGCACAGCCGCAGCGGTGACGGATCGACAGAGGCGGCGGCCGCGGCCGCATCACTGGGCGGCGGCCGCAGCAGCCCGACGCCTCTCGCTCCCCCTGGTATCCTAATCCCGGCTACCCGCCTTGGATGCCTTTTGGCTACCCCCCTGCGACGTACCGCCCACCGGCCCCCTATCCCAACCGACAGCAGGGAGCGGGCTTGTTGGGTCCTGCTCCTCGTCCTGCAGGCCACCAGGCCTACCCCTCCTCGTCGGATTATGCCTACACTCCGACTGATGTGCAGCACGCCTTCTCTTCCATTCAGTTGGCACCTCCTGACTCTACTTGGTACATGGACACTGGCGCCACTTCTCATATGACGAACTCCTCAGGTACTCTCTCTTCTATTTCTTTTAAGGGTCCTGCACATTCTATTATCGTCGGCAACGGTGGTCGCCTCGCCACTTCGGGCATTGGCCACGCCACTTTACCAACCACAACCAACCCACTACACCTCACCAATGTCCTCATTGCCCCCAAACTTGTCAAAAACCTTATCTTTGTCCGTCGGTTTACCACTGACAATAATGTTTCTCTCGTGTTTGATCCGTTTGGTTTCTCTGTGAAGGATCTCACTACGGGGGTTACTCGCATGAGATGTAATAGCACCGGGGAGCTCTATCTTGTGACGTCGCCCTCACCATCCAGCCTGTCAAGTCCAGTCGCCCTCTCGGCATCATCATACGATCTTTGGCATGCCCGCCTTGGTCATCCTAGTCCTGTAATTTTAGATTTACTTCGTTCAAAGAGTCTAGTCACATGTAATAAAGAGCGTCGCTCTACTTTATGTTCGTCATGTCAGTTAGGCAAGCATGCCAGACTCCCTTTTCAGCAGTCATTAAACACTACTTTTGCCCCATTTGATATTATTCATAGTGATATTTGGACTTCTCCTGTGCCTAGCAAGGAGGGTCATAAGTATTACCTTTTGTTTCTGGATGATTATACACATTTCTTTTGGGTGCTGCGCCCGTCGCCGCCCCTCCCACCGTTTCCCAATCCCCCTACCTCCATCTCCCCTATCCCCACCTCCCACAAAACAGCCCTCCTAGATCCGAATTGGCAGGCGGCTATGCTCGACGAATACAGGGCCCTTACGAAGAATGGTACTTGGGTTCTGGTTCCTCGCCCTCCTGATGCGAATGTCGTCCGATGTATGTGGCTCTTCCGTCACAAGTTCCGCTCCGACGGGACATTGGAGCGCTATAAAGCCCGTCTTCTGGTCAACGGTCGTTCTCAGCAGGTAGGTATTGACTGTGATGAGACATTCAGCCCCGTCGTCAAGCCTGCCACTATCCGAGTGGTGTTGAGTTTAGCTTTGTCACGCAACTGGGCCATTCATCAACTGGATGTCAAGAATGCCTTTCTTCATGGTCATCTGAATGAGACAGTCTACATGTTTCAGCCACCGGGGTTTGCTGATGCTGACCATCCCAAGCACGTCTGTCTCCTGAAGCGATCTCTGTATGGGCTGAAACAGGCTTCGAGGGCTTGGTTCCAGCGCTTTGCTTCTCATCTGCTACGCCTAGGCTTCATTGGCAGCCGCTCAGACTCGTCTCTGTTCATTTATCGCAGAGGCTCAGACACGGCTTTTCTCTTACTTTATGTCGATGACATTATTATCACCGCCTCTTCTGATGCTCTTCGGACGTCGATTATTTCGCAGTTGAGTGCCGAGTTCTCCATGTCTGATCTGGGTCAGTTATCCTACTTGTTGGGGGTTGTTGTTCAGCGTCATGCATCTGGTCTGTTTCTTTCACAGAGTAAGTATGCTGCTGAGATTGTAGCTCGGGCTAAGATGGTTAACTGTAATCCTGTCGCCACCCCTGTCGATACATCCACCAAACTCAGTGCTCATTCTGGTCCTTTGGTTGATGATCCTACATTAATACAGGAGCCTCACTGGTGCTCTTCAGTATCTCACCTTCACCAGGCCTGATATCAGTTACGCCGTTCAGCAGATTTGTTTGTTTATGCATGCGCTTAGGGAACCACACTTTCAGGCCTTGAAGCGGATCATTCGATACATCAGCGGCACCCTCGAGCTAGGCACCACGATCACTCCTTCCGCTAAGCTTGACCTTGTAGCTTACACTGATGTAGATTGGGGTGGTTGTCCTGACATACGTCGCTCCACGTCTGGCTACTGTGTCTTCCTCAATGACACACTTGTCTCTTGGTCAGCGAAGCGTCAGTCGGTCATGTCTCGCTCCAGCGCTGAGGCAGCATACAGAGGTGTTGCCAACGTTGTCTCCGAGTGCTCTTGGCTTCCGCAATCTCCTGCTTGAGCTTCGTTGCCCTCTTCAGAAGGCCACTCTGGTCTACACTGACAACGTCTCTGCCGTCTATCTAGCTAGCAACCCATTCCAGCATCAACGCACGAATCACATTGAGCTTGATCTCCACTTCGTCAGGGACAAGGTTGCCATTGGACATGTCCGTGTTTTACATGTCCCGTCCTCCTATCAGTACGCTGATATATTCACCAAGGGTTTACCTCGACAGTTATTCATTGATTTTCGCTCCAGTCTCACTGTACGGCCCCCTCCAGTTTCGACTGCGGGGGTTTGATAGATTACATAGGTATATATTGTATAGTGGGCCCAAAAGCCCAATACGTTTGTAACCTATATATATGATTATCAATGAATGGAAACCCTCAAGGAGGATTTTATGATCAATCTCGTGATCTTACAATAGGAAGCATAAAGATTCATCATAATTAAATTCAGACAAGGTAGCGAGAGAGAGGAAGACGCAATAGAGAGATCTACGAGGCGAGAGATTGATTGTACCGACCTTAACATGGACAGGTCATCAATTGGTGTTTAGAGAAGGTGATGGACTTGTGGAGGTCGAGTCCAACACCGCGGCCAAATCGGAGAACTTGAGGTCGCCGTTCTCGTCGACAATGAGGTTCTCTGGCTTGAGTTCTGCGAAAATTTATGACAGATTCGTCGATGTTGACCAGCAAGCCCGGTTTTAGGGCGGTTCAAGTGGTCTGACCGCGCAGGGCACGAAAAATTATTGGGCCTCATATTTTTAAAATAGCTATAGTTACATGTGTATTCTTGCCTCAATGGTTTAAGACCTTTCACACTTGTTTTTGGTCCAAAGTTCGATTCTATGCACTAGCAACTTTTCAGAATTTTCAAAAGGAACTAGCGGGCCCCACAAATAATTTTTATTAAGGCAAAATTGCAAGAATATACCAAAATTAAAACCGTTTGGCAAAAGTAGCACTGCTACTGTAAAAATTGCAAGGGGGAGTTAATTGCTATTTTTGCAACTAATTGGGAAACATCTTTAACCGGTTGCAGGTCAAAAAAAAAAAAGAGGACAGGTGTCACCATGAGAGAGGGTAAGAAGAATGACACAAATGAATCATCCAGCTTGAGAGGTAGAAGAGAGAGGGGGTGATGTCATGCACATTAAATGCATTTAATGCATTCCCTATTGGCGCCAAAAAAATGAGGGAGAAATGATTAACTTTTTAAAGCTCCTCCATTGTCTAGGGATCACATCACCATTCCATCTCAGCTTAAGGTTAGCGGAGAAAATAAAAGCTTCTCCGTTGAAGCTGATCGGGAAGCAAAGGTGGACCCAATTACTAGTTATATGTCGATCATTAAAGAATACGAGACAACAACTAACTTTTACGTGCCAGAGGAAGAGTGACACGTGTCAACATCATACAATATATATTAATGAAAATGGGTAAATATGCTTGCGATATTCGTTTTATGGCCATCACTACTCCCCATCCTCTTCATATCCCCACTGAAAGTGATAAGACCATCTTCTTCTCTTACTTTTGTAGGGGAGAAAGTGTTGGTCTTTGTCACTCTCATGTCCGACGACCGGTAGGAATGTGGACGAGGTGGTTGGTTATTCGAAGGACGAAATTCGCACAGAGCAATATTGATAAAAGAGACCCTGCAGTTTGGGGAGGTGAGAAGCATGATCATGGAGAAGTTCGGGGTGGACACCTACCGCTACGATTTGGAGTTGACATACCTTCCCCACAAGGCCACAAGAAGAAGAAGGGATGCAATCCATTTCCAGTTTATGAGGACTCCGATTGGGAAGCTTTCAAGTTCGTTAACAACACCGATGGAGAATGAGCTTGACTATTGAAACTACTGGAACAAAAGTTGACATTGCTGGCACATATATGACAAACCAGGCATGACTATTGAAGTCGTGTCATCATTATATATTATATGATGATGGCATGACTTAGCGTTCGGTTGACACATAATATTAATTTGTTGGCACGTATTCTGTATTGTCTGACATGCAACTGATCACGAGTCGTTTATAATCTGAAAAGTCGGTGCCCCGTCTCTCCTCTTTCATTCTCCTCTCTCCTCTGAAAAGGCTGCAAGAATGAGCAACCATGGGGTTACCTCTGTCCCTTTTCAATTTTAATCCTCTTATCATAATTTGCCACCTCATATATTTTTTTCTCTAAATTATTTTCTACTTTTTCTACCTCTTCTTTAGAGGTTACCCTTGTAACCATGGGGTTACCTTGTTCCACACTTTTTCTACCTCATTTATTTTTATTATAAATACAATTAATAAGTGCTTGATATTAATATTTTTTATTTCATATAGATGAAAAAATAACAAAAATAATAGCATACATTATAGGTAAATAACAACTAAATTTCATAACAACTCAAAAAAGAATTATACATATTTGTAGGATTATACATATTTGTAGGATTTTTCCTAGCAAATTGATGTATATTTGGATTATAGTTTGGGTATTCGGGTCTTGGATGATTGTTAAACATTTGTAACATCATTTGAAACTGAGGATTATTGACAAGATTTGGATCAAAATGGATGTTTTGGATGAGTGGGGTATTTGGATGATTGTGATCCATAGTTTATGAAATAGAAGATGGAAAAAGAAGTGCAAAATACAATAGGTCAAGATAAGATATATATATATATATATAAGAAAAAAATTGTACTCAAATTATGAAGAAAAATAAATAAAATTAATGGTATAATTTATATATTAAAATAATAAAAAAAATATATATTATTAATACATTTGAGTTATTAACATACTAAATAAATATGAATAACATGTAGTGGCCCACTTGTGTGTTTAAAAAAAAAGTAAAAATAAAAAGGAAAGATGTTACCTTAGTAGAAAGAGGTAACCCCTTCCAACCTCTTTCCTTAAGGTTTGGCTTGCAACCATGGGTTTACCTTTTAAGACCTATATGGTAAGAAAAACTCATGGTTGCACATGGTCTAACCCCTCTTTCCTCACCCTCTCTCCTTTGAAAAGTTGCTCCCCTTCTCTCCTCCAAAAAGCTATTGACCCTCCCTTTTCTCTCTCTTCATTTTGGTTGCATTCAATGCTCCCCTCTGACCCCTCTCCCTTTTGGTCTCTTTTACTCTCAATCTCATGTCATTGTCACTTGTTATTTTTGCAATTAATCCAAAAAATTATCACTTTTGCAAATTTTGTAGGAGGGGTGTTACTTTTGCCAACGCCAGATTTTTTTGGTATATTCACTATAATTTTCTCTTTTATTAATTGATTTTTAGTTAGTGATGCTCCCAAAATACCACTCAATCCCCTCCACAATTTCAATTTCGTGTCCAGTAACCACATTTTCAATTTCGTGTCCAGTATTTTTTTCATCAAATGATATATTTCTTTTTTTTTTTTTATGGGGCTCCTAATTTTTTTGTCTATTTTATTTTATTTGTAAATATTTATAACTACAAACATTTATTTATTAGATAAATTAAAGTTCATCAACAATAGCTACATAGAAATTAACATCTGAGAGCATTTTATCTTTTTATTAGGCATAATCTGTACAAAAATGTACTATAAAATTGTTAATACCAGTTTTAATTCAAATGATAAAATTGTTAACACCCTAATTCATTACCCGATTTAAAACCAACTTTCATATAAGGGCCCCGAAAATTTCCGTAGCACCGGGTCCATAAAATCCCCGGGACGGCCCTGTTGACCAGAGATTGATTCATCGATGTCGATCTTGGAGCCTACGAAGATGAGGACGAGGTCGGAAGCTGTGATTGTCAGCCCTGCAAAGAAGAGGAAGACGAAGATGAGGATGAGGACGGGGCGCTCTGGTGTTGCAGAGGACATCGGTAGGGCTAGTGTTGCGGAGCCTTGTAGATCTCCGCAGATTATATCAATATTAATCGATATTGAGATGTAATTAGATCGATTGAAAATCCTAATCGAAATTGAGGTTTTGTGGCTTCTGTAACAACCAACAATTGATAGGATGGAGAGAGAGTGGAAGGCAAGAGCGAGGAGGGCGAAGAGGAGGAGGCGGAGGAGAGGGACATGGAAGAGAAGAGCCATCGACGGAGGAGTCAGGGCTTAGGGAGCGCGGTCCTCGCCTTCTCTGGAGAAGTCCTCCCTTCTCTCTCCGAACGACGCTCCTTTCCCTTCATGACGTCCTTGAAAATCTCCGAATGCGATCAAAATTGAAAGGCAACCATGGGAGGTAGAACAGAAAGAACGGGGAGGGTAGGGATTAAAACGAGGGTAGTATTGGTATTATGAAATTTTTTGGACATTTAGCAAAAGAGTGGTTTTAGGTGGACATTTTGCAAAAAAAAAAAAGGTTGACAAAATGGACATTTTGTCAACGTGTTCCCTATATACACCGCAAATACTTCGTCAGATTGGACGTTGTAGCAACGTTGGATTAGACGTTGTAGCAACGTTCAATCTGACGTTGTATTTGGTGGTGAATTTTGCAAAGGGGACGGGATTCGACGTTGTAACAACGTCAGATCTGACGTTGTAGCAACGTCCATTGGAACGTTGTTACAACGTCCAAGTTTCTCCAAGGTATTTTCTTAGCAATGTCTATTTGAACGTTGTAACAACGTCAGATTTGACGTTGTTACTTCATCCAAATTTCCCACATTCAACCACCCCTATAAAAGGGGATGAGGACCGCATTTGAAAATGCAACACAACAATTCCACATTTTCATTCCTATCATAGAGCCGGTTACATCTGGAATAGAAGGCTCAACCTCCCGCATTGATTTTGTAATCAAAAGGGTTCGGTACTCAATGCCCCCGGAGGAGTCCAACTATGCTTGCCGCAGTCCAAAATACAGTGGCATGCATCCATGCGCACTCTTTCGGGTCGTGTGTGAAAATGAGAATCACATTTTCGCACCCTTGCAGTTCGGGTGTATGTACTGCAATGATTTTCATCCGGGCATTCGTGGAGCGTATGAGTGGAGGGTTGGAGACCTTCTTCTTCAACATATTAGGAGTCATGACACGATTTTCAGTTATCGTTGCCCTATTACATTGTCAATCATCCTTGCACGTTTGTTGTTATCAAGACGTAGAAACCATAAAAAAACAATCATTCAAGCAAAACGAACATCAGTTGGCGCCAAATCGAAAATTACAAACATTTTTTAACTTAAAATTTCAACAAGGATTACAAACATCTTTTAACTTAAAATTTCAGCAAGGGTTCTTGTATTAAACGGAACAGCTACCGACGGAATCCTCATGACTGTTTGGGTATATCCGAATCTGCACCTGCTGGAACGCATATGTCGTCATCTCATCTTGGGCAGGGCGCGCTGCCATATCAACTGCATACTGGGCAAGGCTACGACAACGCGTGAGAGACACGTCGCCGTAAAAAACGGTCAGCATATCCGTTATCTGCTCGGTGATCCGCATATAGTATGACGCAGGGTCGTCGTCACACTCTTTACACCCGAATTGCAACTTTGGTGACCTCTCGAGGATGCGGCAACCCTGCACAGAAAATAGATTGCATCGAAAAAAATGCTTATAGTTCTTGTGCTTGCATTTGCAAGCATCATATTCAGGTGGACGACGATGTCTCTTCACTTCAACAATGAAACGGGTCCCATCACGAAACATGCCATGTTTAACAAAGCTATTTGAGTTTGATGCCATGATGTGTGTTTAGTGTTTGGTAGGGGATGTGCCTCAGGGAACAAGTGTTGCGGTATTTATAGATGGCCTAATTAACAACGTCCGATTGGACGTTGTTATGGGAGACCACAACGTCGAATATGACGTTATTACAACGTCAAATATGACGTTATTATGTGGCCCGCCCAGACCCACTTTACAACGTCTAATTTGACGTTGTAAAGTGCCCGACCCGCCCCGTCGTCCTCCAATTCACAACGTCGTGTATGGCATATCACAACGTCGGATTAGACGTTGTAACAACGTGACATTGAACGTTACTGCAACGTTATATCTAACGTTGTATTAGCAGCGCTAACCACGGATTTGCGGTGTATATAGGGCGACCCTTTTGTCAATAATAATTACATGATTTATTGCACTTGTTTTAGTTTTTTTAAATCGATTAAAATGTATGCTTGTGTTAATTTTTTAATTTTACCCCAAAAAAAATCACATTGTTTGAGGGTGGGATGGATGGTGCGGTACTGTGGGTGAAATTGTTTACCCTACTGGACGGGTCGTGAAATGCCGTCTCATTTTCACCTCTAGTTAGAAGAAGTTGCATACTGTGGATTTTTATCAACTTGATGAATGCAACATCACATGAGGAGTTTGCGGCGTTGACAAAATTTTAAATTAAATTATCAATATCGTAACAATTACTACGTAATTAGCTTTTCTTTAATTGTATTTTAAGTTTAGGAAAATTTTGTCTGGTAGCCAGAAGGTTTGACTCTTTTCGCATGGTGTCCAAACTTTTTAAAAAGTTCGCATGGTAACCACGAGGTTTCGACCAATTTTGTGTGGTAGCCACGAGGTTTGGGAAATTTTATTATGTTAATCAAATTGGTTAAAAATCTTTTAGAATATAGGTAAAATCACAAAATAATAATAAAATATATTTTTTCACGCAATAACCCAATTTTGGTTTTTTATTTTTAAAAAGTTAACTAAAACCATTTAAAAATTTTATAGTGCTACACATTAATTGCATGATAAATGAATAAATTATACAAAAAATTTAATGGTAGTTTTTTTTAAAAAAAAAACTTTTAAATTTGAAAAAGTATACATAATTACCCAATGTAGTTGGTTGTTTTCGAAGAGATTTTAATAACCTTTCTAATGTTTTAAAAAAGATTACATATTAGATATATAATACAAATTTTATTTTATCCAAAATATTTTATTTAGTTTAAACAAATATGAATGAATGGTAATTTAAAATATGTACTTAATTTATGGATTTGAAAATAAATTAAGTACATATTTTAAATAATTTACTCATTTTTTATGTACTTATTTTTTTTAATTTTAGGTGATTTTTTTATAATTTACTCATTCTTTGGGTAAATAATTTAATCTCCTTAAATATTAAAAGAGTTGTTGACGGTTTTTTTAAAAGTAAAACACCAAAAATGAGTGATTAAGTGAGTGAATTATAATATATTTATCATTTTATATAATTTCTATATCATTTTTAATAAGTTTGGTTATCACACGAAATTTATCAAAACCTCATGGTTACCATGCGAAATTATTGAAATATTTGAGTACCATGCGAAAAAGACCAAACCTCGTGGCTAACAAGCGAAATTTCCAGTTTATTAACCTTAATTACCTTGTCCATATTTAATTAGATCCGCAAGAAGTACAACTTCCAAAGCAGATTGAGGTATAATTATTGATTCATAAATATGAGTATAAATCATAAAATAGCGATATTTTTGTCAAAATTATTTTTAAAGGTATATTTAAAAAAAATATTGCATATGAATTATCAAGTATAACTTTGATACAATTTTTTAAAGTTTTTTTTATCAATTTTTTTTATCTAAAATAATTTTGTGTGATACAATATATAACAGGTAATCCTAATCGCTTAACATCTAATAAAACGAAATTGCTAGTTGTTTTTGCTGCCTATGAGAGATGAAGATGTTGATCTCTGACACCCTATTTCTCCTCCAATACTTTGAAATTGTGCAATTCGGATATGTCTTCTGGGAGATCAACTTGACCACTGATAAGATCACGAGTCTCCTCCACACGACTTCCAAACAAGACCTATTCGTTGTTTTAGCTTTGCGCGTCCTCATCCACAAATAAGCTCTTAGTCCAACATGATTTGACTCCACCAAAATCATTACCTTATAAAAAAATAAAAAGTAGGTAACACTTTCTCCCATACAAAATATCCAGTTCGATAGCACTGAATGATAAGTATCGATCCAAGTATGTTTTTTCTTTAGATACAAGTCCAATATTAATCTTACCATAAGTATCGAACCCGTAATACTCGTTCATCTTAAAATATAAGTAGTTGAACTATTTAATTAAGAAAATATTTGGCCCAATATCCATTTTTATAAATTCATTAGCTATTTGTCCACCCTAAAATTTTTTTAGTATTTGTCCAAAAATTTTCTACAATATCAAGTTTACACCTCTTATAATTTTACCCCTCTCTCCTCTCAGCCCTTTCAATCCTCTTTTCTTCGTTCTCAGCCGTTCCAATCCACTATGAACTCCCGTCAATTGAGATCCATCCTCCTCAAAACCACCACTTCCTCTCTCATTCTCTCAATTCCCATCGATCAATTAGTGCTCTGAGATAATCAGAATTTCAGTCCGCCACCATACTTGAGCATGGGCGGGCTTGGGTGGGCTTGGGCCAGGCCTACAACCATTTTTATAGCCCACTATACCGGGTCGAGCTTGGGCCAGGCCCGGTGATTACGCCAGTTACCTCGCCCAAGCCCGCCCTCATTTGCGAGCCAGGCTGCCCACTGGGCCAAATGAAGGTTGGAGTCCGTAAAAGACTAAAAGTGAATGTGATATGTCTGCTTTTGTCATATAAAATTAATATATTTTTTTACTCACATATTGATGTTAATACACTCACATATTGATATTTTTTAAGATCAAAAAATGATAAAGGGAACGGTACACATATTGATATTAATACGGAGTACAAATATTGACACTGATATATTTTTATTTTTAATAGCAAGGTATAATGTATAATATATACTCCCTCCGTTCGGCAAAACATGTCGTTTACTATTTACGCACGCTTTTTTAGAATGATAAAAAATATAAAAAATATTCATTTTTTTATAAATTTTTTAAAAGTTTGTACTTATTAATAATAACTACGAAATTGTTAAAAAAATATTTAAAAACTAGATATTTTATACAGTTTTTATCCCCTACAAAAACGTGTGTGAATAATAAAGTGACATGTTTTGCCAAGCAGGGGGTATATATATATAGGGAGTAGATCGGATGTAAACTTTGCTTATGATGTAAACTATGAACAATTTTAGACCATTGGATGAGGGGGAATGAACGGATGAAATGCATTTTAAATTTCTGATTTTTTTAATTAAAAAAATTGGGCCCCACCCTATATATATTGGCCACTCCCACTTAAATTTTAACAACTCTCAACCTACGTGCGCGTGTTACACAAGCCTAAATTACAACTGAAAGGTTCCTAGTTGGAAAAAAAGGAAATATTACAAGAAACCACCCCTTATTTATAAGGGTTTTCATTTAACCACCTCCTGTTTAAAAGCTTTCAATACACCACCCCTTATATAATTCCATCAACAAATAACCACCCCCACCTCTATTCCATCTAATTTGGTGTTAAAAAATCGTGAAAAGACGTCAATGCCCTTTTGCTACTCTCCAATCTCCATTTTCAACCGTCTGCTACTGTAACGGCCCGGATATAAATATCCGGGATACGTTTCAAAGGTCGGATACCTTCGTTCGGATGTTTCAATTCAAGTACAGGTCGAGGTTTCAAACCTCTAATCAATCTAAGTTTCAGAATTACAATTTAAACGAAAGTAAAGCGGAAGTACGGTTTAGATACAAAAGCCACGGCAGAGCCGGGTCAAAACCAAAACAAAGTGGGTGATTGCCATTTGTCAAGTTAGAATATATTAGCCGGATTCTTCGCTTCGCCAAAAGATTTCCCCGTCACAGAAGCATGGAGCAACAAGAGCGGTACCTAACACTATCCACGAAGTCAGGCCCGGTGATCGCCTGCGGGTCCTCTGACCGCGCTGAGGCCACATAACATGCCTATGCCTAAATAAAGATGACTAATGCGGTACAAGATTTAAATCACACTATCATGCCCCTAGTATATATATATAATATGCAGAAAAGAACTGTAAGGGCCCAAGACAATGCCAAGTGGCATATCCCTCTCCTACCTCTGCACCCCTTCCCGTTAGTGCAGAGACTGGCCAGTTCGGGCTATAGCATAGCACTCTCTTCGTGGTGGTGCACTTCACCACGGTATCATCATATCATATCATATCTCATCATCATATCATATCTCATCATCATATCATATCTCATCATCATATCATAAAATAAATAAAATATGCCCGATGGTGTTGGGCTAATCGTATCATATCAAATCATCTCATCTCTTGCCCGATAGTGCTGGGCTATCATATCGTGCTCATATCGACTCGATAGACTCAGGGCACCCGATGGGGCTGGGCTACCCTATGACCCTAGCAAAGACTCTAGGACTATCACAGATAACAGTCGTTCTGTTTCAAACACACAAGTAAACACATGCTCAGTTCAATGCAATCCTAGCATGATACTACATGGCATGCTTTAATATGCAACAAAACTACACATTACATGACACATGAGGCAGGAGGTCCAGGTTACTGAGTAAGTCTCGTAGGATACTTGCCTGTTGATGCAGATAAGCAAGATAAACACAAGCAAGGCTCAAATGCAAGTCCAAAGCGATCCAAAAGCAATACACACCTATCATCAAGTCATTTCCATAAGCTACCAGACCAACATTCATACGCACGAACCAAAGTTCTCAACATTCTCAAAACCGACCGATAGTAAAACCGTTTTCCAAAATCCTCTCGATACGATCAAATCGACCAAAATCATTCTTTCAAATCAACTCATTGATAAAATCATATCAACCATATCTTCCAAACTCTTAAATCCAAAATTAAGTCAACTCATATTCAAAATAATTCCTCAATTCATACTTGGCCAAATTCCGACATTAAACATTTAAATCCTTAAAGTCAATTTCTCAAAATCATAGTATAGAAATAGTTCCGGCATTTCTTACTTATTTAAAGACATCATCTTAAAATCATTTAATAAAGCATTTATTAATCACACTTCTCAAACCTTATTTATAAATCAAAATCAACAATATTTAACAAATAAAACTTGAAAACATCCCATTTTTAAGAAACCACCTCTATAAAACACTTTTACGTTTCTTAAAACACATAAGATCATATATTAATATATCCAAATAAGCTACTTTCAAAACAATTTATAACAATTTTAATTTGTTTACAGAAAATATTAAATATTAAATAACTAGAGTAATATATAATAGTCATAATAATCTAATAACTAACACAAATCATCACATGTAATAACATAACTTAGCAATAAACCACAACAACACAAAACCCAAGTGGAAAGGCCCAAACCCGGATGATGCCCAGCTCAAGTCCAACCCGAGGAAAAGGCCCAGAACGAGAGAAGAGAAGGGGAGACCCGACCCGGAAAAATCTGGCCCAACCCGAAACCCACTTAGCTCATTCAAACCCAACCATAAACCCACATTTGTCAGCCCAGCTACCGGCCCAACCCAAGACAAAGGAAAGGAGGAGACCCGGATGCAAAACGATATAACCCGTTTCAGCTCGGATCCGGCCCAGAAATTAGGCCCAACCAAGGAAAGGAAAAAAAAAGAGGTTGTCTTTTTCCCCTGCCTTCAGCAACAAAGTTCGACGGCCGGAAATGGAGGGAAGAAGAAGAGGAGGACAGGGCCTCGCCGACGGCTCTCACTCTCCGACCACACTCACTCTCGCTCCCGGCCACTGACACCCAGAATGACGAAAGAAGAGGAGGAAGGAGTCTCACTGAGTTTTGGAACCGAAAGCAGAGGAAACGGGGCGGGGCTGTTGTTGGCTCGCCGGAGGTTCTTCTGGCGGATCCAGGGCTTCAAAATAGAGGACGACGACGGGTTGGGGTGGTGCTGTTCTGCTGTTGTCCCTGCTGCTGCCAGGAACCATGGGGTGAGGGTGGTGGTGCTCAGCTGGGCTGTTGCTCGGAGAACGAAGGAGCTCCTGGGTTCGGATGGAGGAGAAGAGACGAGGGAGAGGTGGCTGCGTCCAGAAGCAAGGTGGTGATGGTGGTTGTGGAGGTGGCTATGGTGCTACTCGGTTCTTGGGAGGAGAACAGGGGCTCGGTGAATCAAGGCACCCACAGGGGTCCTTTTGTGGGTTTTCTGCAGAGCCAAAAGGGAGGAAGAGGAATGCAACAGGAGGGGAGTTTTTGTGAGTGCAAAGAGCAATTGAAAGGGAGAGGGAGGAGAGGCTGAGGGAGGCCTGGAGTTGGGGTGCACTGCAGGGCAGTGTTTTGAAGGAAGAGACAAAAGAATTACAGGGTGAGCTGTGTATAGGAAATGAAGAGTTCAAGGGGGACCAGCCTCAATTGACAGGTATCCGAGGGAGAGAGAGAGAGAGAGAGAGAGAGATAAAAGAAAAGGAAAAAAATGAAAGTATGAAAGAGTGGTCCCTACAAGATATTTTGAATACCCGATAAATATCTCGAAACCCGCTCGCCCGGTCGAATCCCGACTAAATCGAATTTAAATAAAATTTCAATGACTAATTTTAAGATAACGGAATTAAATAAATTTTTCGATACTCGGAGCTTAAATTAATTTTATTAATACTCGATCTTGAAAGCGAAAATCGAATCCCGTCAAAATCCGAAATTTAAATGATGCCGGAATAACTTAAAATCCAAAACTTATGCTCGAGGACGGGTTTTATTCAAATTGAATTTAATAATAATTTATTTAGTTAAACTAATCATAATATATAAATATACTCGGTCTTTACAACTACGATCGATCAGAAAGCCATCAACAAAGAGAACGTCGAACTACACGATCAAGAGGATTCGGAGAGGGATTCAATGATGTAAAGCTATCACGAGTTGTAGAAGGTTGTCCAATCACAAGGTTTAATCGATCCTATTTCTCTATCTATGTGTTGAGATGTTAGAAATTAGGGTTTTTTAAAATCCCAAATCCTGATTTGGTTCGATTTTAGTGCGATTTTGATGCAATATCGATCGAAATGGCATTGTATAGATTTCCTAGTGTTGAATCTGTCAGATTTTGGTGAGAGTTTGTGTTCTATGTTATTTGGGGCGATTTTATGTGATTTTGGGGTGATTTTGGTTAGGTGCGTTCTTCTTTGATTTTGATACTTCCTTCCTTGATTTTCTGGGTTCTACGTTCTTTGATCGAAATGGCACCTTTCAACTGGCTGCTCAAAATTGGATCTTCAACTACAATATCTCTTCAATCGTCTTAGGTAAGTTCCTTCCTTCTCTTCCAAAATTGAATCTTCACTTTCTAATGGTTCATTCAATCTCTGCAACTTTGCATAGAATCTTCGGTCAGAGGTTGATTGCATTCCTAATCTTGAACCTATGTTTGCAAACAACTTACATCAGTAGTGAACGGGCCTACTGAGGTCCGGCTATGGTGAAGTCATCAATGGCTTCTGCCCTGAGCAATCCTGTTGAAGATGGAGAGTAGCAAAAGGGCATTTACGTCTTTTCACAATTTTTAAACACCAAATTGGCTGGAATAGAGGCGGGGGTGGTTATTTGTTGACGGAATTATATAAGGAAAAATTTGGTAAATATCCATTTGAAAGCTCGGTTTTTACTCCTAGTCCATTTTCATGAATTAATTAGGTGATTGTCCCAAATTGATAATTTTGTCCTTCCTTCCCATTTTTAATTTGACCATTGACCATTGACCGGTCAAGGGCAATGACTTTTGGTGACACGTCTGTGGTGACATGTAATTTTTTTGTGACAGTTTCGTTTTTAGAGTTTTTTTACAGGGTCACTGTCACCACCCTTACCCGTGGTGACACATATGTGGTGACATGAAAATTTTTTGATGACAACTTCATTTCAAGACTTTTTTTTACGGGGTCATTGTCACCACTCTTATCAGTGGTGACATGAAAATTTTTTGATGACAGCTTCGTTTGAAGAGTTTTTTTACGGGGTCACTGTCACCACTCTTATCAGTGGTGACATGAAAATTTTTTGATGACAACTTTGTTTCAAGAGTTTTTTTTTCAGGGTCACTGTCACCACTCTTATCAGTGGTGACACGTGTGTGGTAATATGAAAATTTTTTGATGACAACTTCGTTTCAAGAGTTTTTTTTACGGGGTCACTGTCACCACTCTTATTAGTGATGACATGAAATTTTTTTGATGACAACTTCGTTTCAAGAGTTTTTTTAAGGGGTCACTGTCACCACCCTGTCAGTGGTGACATGAAAATTTTTCGATGACTCGTTTCAAGATTTTTTTTTTGACATGAAAATTCAGGAAGTTGTCATTTTCTTGTTAAATATCTTCCACTATAGTCTTTGACGTCACCAAGAAAAAAGCTATGAAGTCACATAGCATCTATTGTGGAAATCACAGCAGGAATCAAATCCATGAATATCATTTATCCAAGATTTGTTAGACAAAAATCACATCCACGTGAACTATGCAGAAAGAAGTACCTCAACAGTTCAACAAAAAATCAATTCAACAAAAAATCGATAGTACCTCAATAGTAAGGGAAGAGCATAACAGGAAGGCTGAGAAGAGGCCTTGTCACCATTCCGATCAATTCATCATCTTGGCCACAAACATCATAGCACTCGACTTCTTTTAAAGAGAGGCCAAATCTGTACAGATCTCTTCCAGTATCCATTTCTCAGCAGCATTCAAATTCACCAAGTAATCGGCCAAAACCTAACCAAATTTCCAGTAGTCTCAGGCCGATTCGATAGGCGAAATCAGGTAATCGATCGAATTGATCGACCTAAGGAAGAAAGAGAGAGTGTGTGGATCCGACAGCCCGCCTCACCCTCTCACTCTTCCTCCCCTCCAAAATCCGAGACGCCGGCGAAGCCGATGCCAAGGAGCCATGGAGGACGCGCCTGAGTTTGACCACTTCCACCACTCCAGGCTGATCCCAAACAGTTCCATCACCGTCAGAACACTCCACCAAAGAAGAATTGCTCGGTAGAACACGCAATTGCCCTCGCTCTCTTCTCTTCCTACTTCCGATGCACTACGAAATCGCAATTGACGAAGGCGGCGGTTCTCTAGTCTAGTAGTGTTCAGAATAAGGAAATTTCCATATCTCTTTTGAATTATTCCCAGTAATCAGTAGGTTTTGCCAAACCTTGTTGTGTAGATCTCTGAAATCAATCAGCTCTTGGATAGCGACAACTTAAATAAGGTAGATCTCCGAAATCTCCATTGGAAATCAGTTAGATCTTCCTCTCAACATCGTCGCCTGCGATCCAGTCACCGCTTCTGTTCAGCCGGTGCCTTCTTTGCAATCAGATCCTTCGTCGCATCCTCTTTAGCGGCAGTGGATGGCAGTGGGGATGTGAGACAGAGAGAGGGGAGTAGGCGGTGGCGGCGACGAAAGGTGGGCGCCGACTCTGACTCCATCCTCTCATTCTCTTCCTCTCCTCCTTCTCCGTCGGCGTCGGTACTGACTCCATCCTCTTCCTCGCATATAGCCACATAGATCTCCATGGCGGTGACTGCTCAGACTCGATCTCTCTCTCATTCGAACTCAATCTCTCTTGCTCACTCATTCGACTCTCATTGAAGGTAGGAAGCACGGAGAAATGTCGAACGAGGACGAAGCATGAAGGATTTAGTTTTGGGAAGAAGAAACGGAGGGTTACAAATAAAGGAAGGGGTAAAAGGAGGATTATGAATTTTTTTTGGACAAATTCTAATAAATCCAAACACCCAAGACAAATGCTAAATGGGTTGATGAATTTGGCCTTTGGGTCAAATATCTTCATTATATAAGGGGTGGTTTATTGAAATCTTTTGTATAAGAGGTGGTTAAATGAAACATCTAATAAATAAGAGGTGATTTCCTAAAAAAAATTATGATGGGGTATAAAAATATTGCCGATTTTTTTTTAAAAAAAGGAAGAGAGCGGTTACATATTTTTTAATCTAAACAAATTTTTTATAGATAAAAATTGATTTATCTTGCTATATATCAAAATTTTATTTGTTTTTTATATCAAAATAAAAAATTTTAATATCGTTGAATAATCGCTCTCTTAAATGTGAATAGTGTACAAATAAACCGTTCAAATTCTTATTATTAAATACGAATACTCTTTGTAATTTCACCGAATAATTTACAAATTTATTGATAATTATTTTAACCTCTCCAAAACTAATAAATGTGTAAAAAAACGCTTATCTTCCATATGAATAATATTTAGAATTTAAATGAATAATCTTTCAAATTTAACCGAATAATATATCATATTTAACCGAACAATCTTTCTAATTTAACCGAATATTATTACTAGTACAATCGCATCTTACATATGAATAATATTTATAATTTAACCTAATAATATATCACATTTACCTAATAATATATCAAATTTACCCGAATAATCTTTCCAATTTAACCGAACAATATAATTTTAACAAGATAATATTACTATCACATTCGTCATCTTAGATACAAATAATAATAAAAAATTATTCATATTTTATGGAACTATTATTCGGTTAAATTTAATATAAAAAATAAGAAAACAAAAAGGAAATAATAAAACATAAAGAGGAAAAAAAAGTACCGTACAAAAGAGTGAGGGGGGGGGGGCTTGATTTTACTCTGCGCGTGAGTGTGTGAGGTTTGTGGGGTGAATGATTTTCCTTTTAAAAAAATAAAAATTAAGATTTGTTGATACTTTTTAATTTAAGGGGTGTTTACATAGGAGTTAACTCCTATTTTTTTTATATATATATTAACGGGCGGGCCTGCCGGCTCGCATGGGCTAAACCCTCAGCTCAAGTTCAGTCATGTGACTATGTGAGTCTACCGAGCTGGGCTTACCGGCCCACTTCGGCCAACTACTCTACCACAACCCGTCCATTTTGCCGCGGGTCAAGCGGATTGACCCAGGTCTGCTAAGGTCTACATGAGTTTAGTTTGGAGGAGGTGGAGGCCACCGCCATAACAACCGCCCATGTCTTTAATTTCCTCTTCATTGCCCTCTCATCCTTGAGCTCTTCAATTCGCCACCTCCGCAGAACTCAATCCCCACTTCCAACTACTTGCAGGTTGCCTTAAACGTATTAGGATAAGCTTTAACATTTGATTTTGCTAAACTGGAGGTGTTGGAAGCACAGGGTTTTGGTCTATATATTGAGAGCTTGAGTCAATTACCTGATGTTCTTATATGCAAGGAATTCGTACCGTGGAAAATGAATCTTCAAAGTTCAAAGTAGGTAGAATAAGAGCATCTTCCCTCGTAAGCCATAATGGCTAGGGAAAATAGCCTACTAAAATAGAATATTCTATGAAATTAATATTTTTTTTGGCCTATTATACAACTTTATTGTTCCCACCGTATGCCAATTTTGGCAGGCTAAATTTCCTATAAATACTAAGATAATTTAGAACTTTCACATCTCATTTCCGTCATTTGATTATATCTTTATCCTTTCGATTTGAATTAACAATGAATTGTTCTCAAATATCATCATCTCACTCTTCAAATGAAACTATTGAAAATTACGACTATGGTAACTTTCGAACGAGCAATGAAAACTATATACATGAATATGATCAAAGTGGTGGCTTCGGAACAGGAAATGGTTATGAAGAGAGTAATGCGGATCTACCAGAATATTAGATGTGATCATGATTCAATAGTTGATAGTTTCATTTTGTACTTGTTTTTTCTTCTTTAGTACTTTAAGCAACTTAATATTTATTTTTATTATAACTTTGATGAATCTATGATAAAAAATATTAATTTTATTTTCTAAAAATATTATTTATACAATGATAATTCAAATATGTCAAATATTATAGTCATATTGAAGAACTCTTGAATATCTTTACAATAGAACAACTTTTAATTTTAATTAAAAACCATAAATATAAAATATATATGTTTATAATTTTATTATTTATAGATGTAAATAAATATTAAACACTTAAAAATAAATGAATAAATAAATAAATAGCATTTGACCTTCCAAAAGAGGAAGTCAAATTTGGCCTTTTTTTAAAAATAGGCCAAAAACAAAAAGGTTAAAATGGGTTTTGACCTATAGTGGGAGTAAAATTAGGCCAAAAAATCCATTTTTTGGCTTACCATGGGAGATGGTATAATGAACTTGCCAAAGGAAGTTATCACTTGCAGCTGCATTCCATTGCCTTCAAAGTGGGTTTAATTAATTAATTTTGTTTTATTTCATACCGTGGAAAATGAATAGGCATATTCACTTGTTTCAGTGATGGTGCAACACCATTGTATCTAAACATATAGATACTAACCTTGTATATATAAATATATCAGTAAAATCCATAGTGGCTTGTGGGGATCTAATATCTTATGGTTCTTAATCATTGGATTAAAAACCTAACGTGCTTCTGGGTGGAGTGATGAGTTTATAATCATTGTACTCAAATTTGATAGCTAGTGAAGTGGTGACACTTCTCCTTGGGGGGAAAAAATTAAACTTCTAATCCCAAAAAGAAAGTGTAACCAATCATTAGATTAATTGGTATTTGAATTTTGTGATTACATATATTGAACACCACATATTTTTTTTGCTTAGCATTAGCCTTTTTAGGATTTGTGTTTCCTTTATCTTTGGGTTTTCTTGTATTTACAGTGTCTATGACCTTGTTTTCATGGCAGTGTCTATGATCCTGTTTTTATTTTGGTCACAACATCTAAGACCCTCTTACCCATTCATATATTAGAGGAGAACTGTCACCACATGTATTTTGGCTTCTCATTAGCCTCTATAGGCTTTGTGCTTCCCTTGTCCTAGGGTTTTCCTTTGGTTACAATGTCTATGACCCTGTTTTTATAGTGATGACAATGTATATGACCCTGTTTTTATTTTGGGTACAACTTCTATGACCCTTTTACCCATTCATATATTAGAGGAGAACCGTCACCACATGTATTTTGGCTTCTCATTAGCCCCTATAGGGTTTGTGCTTTCCTTGTCCAAGGGTTTTCCTTTTGGTGACATCATTCATCTCTTAACGACGTACTTGTAACGGCCCAAATATAAATATTCGGGTTACGTTTCGAAGGATTGGATACCTTCGTTCGGATCTTGCAATTCGAGTACGGGTTGAGTTTTAAAACAAAGTTTTAATGATCAAAGAAGGGATTTCGCACCCTAAAATTCGCAATAGGGCCATTAGGTCCTACGAACTTGTCCTACGCCTAAGTCGTCCAAAACGTTTTAAATTTGAAAGCATAAGGAGGGAAATAACATAATACAAGTTGCCACGGCAGGGCCGGGTCAAAACCAAATACGAAGAAATAAGTAGCAAAAGTGTAGAGTCCAAGTTGGTCTTTCTCTCCCTCTCACTGCGCCATGAGATATTCCCCGCCACATCAGCACATGATCAAGTAAGGGTACGGGTACCTGAAACTAACCACGAAGTCAAGGTCGAGCCACTCATGCGGGCCCTGAAGACCTCACTGAGGACATATAATATGCCTATACCTAAATAAAGGATGCTCTAATGCAGTACAAAATGTTAAACACACAAGCATGCTAGCAGTTTGTATATGTATATATGCAGAAAACGATTAAATGGGATCCCGCATAGAATGCCAAGTGGCATGTCCCTCTCCTACTCCCGCACCCATGCTCGTTAGTGCAGGAACCGACCGCGTTTTATACTCCCGCACCCATGCTCGTTAGTGCGGGAACCGGTCGCGTTCAATATCATAACATCATCAATCGTATCAATATTCATGCTCGTCAATTTAACAGTCTGACTCGATGAGGACTAAGCCCGATGGGACTGGACCGTCCTATGACCCTAGCAAATGACTCTAAGACTCACAATTTAACGGCCGTTCTACCATACGCAAAGAGAATACAGATGCTCGATTAATTTGTGCAACCTAAGCATGATACTACATGAATATGCATGATGCAACACCTACACACTATATGACACATCAGGCATGAGGTTCTAACTTGAGTAAGCCCCGGAGGACTTACCTGGAAACGCAGAGCAGCAAAATAAGGCAGCAGGGGTGAGCAATCCAACAGATCAGAAATCACCTAGAAGTTTCATAAAATAATATAATAAGTCTATGTCTAATTAACACAAGCACACAGGTTACATATGAGACATATATAAGGTACACATAATAACATAACCCTTCTATCTCATCATTATCACCATATTCCGATATCTTTCTCAATGCGATCATAATATCATCATCATCCTTAGTCAACTCATCACATTCTTATTTTCATGAATTATTCCAATATCCCAAATTACCCATTCAAATACCAAAACTTAGGAATTAGTTTAATCATACCAATCATTCTCAACAAATTAGTTTAATAATTAAATAAATAAATCGAGGAAAGATAACCAATTACTTGACCATATAAAGGATCATAATCCATAAAATAATTAAATAACATTTACCCATTAAAATAATATAATCAAGCAACTAAGTAATATTTAAAAAAAACAGACTTTAAATATATATTAAAATAGAAAATTAAATGCTCCAATTTATTCCTCATAACATTAAAATAAAATTTTAGAAAAATATAAGTGAATAAGTTAGTAAATAATAAAGAGTTCACAAATTGTGAAGCTATATCCTTAAAATAATATAATTAGTTAATTATTCAAATAATCCAGATTTTTAATAATTAATAAATAAGTAATAATGAAATAAATAAATAAATAAATAAATCAGAAAAAAAATAAGTTTAATAATAATATTTTAGAATGAATGTAAATAATAATACATTTTAAACAACAAAACCAACTCATTCCACAAAACAACCCGGCCCAAAGGAGGAGCCCATCCCACTCCCCTTTCCGGCCCAGACCCGAATCCAATATCCGGCCCAAACCCGGATCCAACACCCACACCCATCAGATTTTAAAAAGGAAGGGAGTGAACCGGATTCTTTTTTTTTTTGTGAACCGGCCAGACAAGAAAGAAAAGAAAAGGAGGGAACCGGGCCTGAACCGGTCTCCTTCCTCCCTCCCAGTTCACCTGCGAAACGAAAAAAAAACAGAGAAGAAGAGAGGAGAGGCGAGCTGCTCGCCGACGACTCGCTCACCCCACCCCGCTCTCAGGCTCACATTCCCCGACCCAAACACACCCAGAACGGACCAAAGGAGAGGAGGGAAGGTTGGGCTCACCGAGAGATTCCGAGGTTGTTGGGCGCGCCTAAGCTTCGCCGGAGGCTCGATTCGGCTCCGTCGAAGAGGGAGGAGTCGTGGGGAGGCCTAGGAGAAGTGAAGGAAGGTTAGAGGTGGAGCTTTGCAATGTATTTGATCGGGAAAAGGGGAAACGAAGCTCACCGGTGGATTTGGACGGAAACAGGGGAAGCGGAGGCGAGGCGGCTCGGCGGCGGCGCTCCTGGGTTCCGACGACGAAGGAGGAGGCTCCGGGGTGCTCCTCCGGGCTTGGGGTGCAGCTGCTGCTCGCCGAGGACAGGAGGAGGTGATTGTGGTGGTGCGTGGTGGTGTATGGGGATGCCAACGACGACGATGACGGGGGAGTGGTGGCTGATCGGCAACGAGGGGAGGGGAGCAAGGGGTGTGCTGTGGCTCCCGAACATAACAGAGAGGGAGAGGTGAAGGGGCAGTTGGAGGGTGATGGTGATGATGAAAAAGGAATTGGAGATGGAGGTGATGAGAAATGGAGATGGAGGAATGAAGGTGAGGGGGGGGGGGGGGGGTTGGGGTAGGCCTCTAATCAGCCGGGCTAGGAGGGGGTAGGGGATGGCTTGAGGGATGGTGGGATTGTGTGTAGATTTGGCTAAAGAAAGTCAAAATTATTACCCGGAATTAAATCCCGAAATCCGCTTTCCGACCTTAACCCGACGCGTTTTAAAATAATTAATCGAGTCTGAATTAAATAACGAAATCCAAAAATATTTTTAAGCCTTGGGAAAATAAAGCGGAATTATTTCGTTTTCAAATTTGAGTAACGAGTTTATGCCGGAATTATTCGAAAGAATTTAAATCAGTCGTTGGCTCAAGAACGGAAATTTTTGAAAATTTTCGGAGTCTCGGAAATTGAATAAATTCTTATCAAAATTAAATTTATAATTATAAAAATATTCATTTAAAATCCTCGGTCTTTACATCATCCACCTCTAAAAACAAGTCTCGTCCTCGAGACTAAAGTCCTTTTAAAAGCAAGGGGATGAAGTTCGAAATCGGTGAGTCCGAGGATCACGCCATTGATCCCGTGAGTATCTCATAAGTGCCCCTATGAGATCCTCGCAGTATCTTTGTAATGATCATAACATTCCCAATTGGTCGTAGCAAGAATGTGATATGGGCCCTTATCACAACCTTACCCCGACTTCTTGGTTACATTATAACTCAAAAGAATCATAACGTCTCCACTAGGTCTTAGCAAACAATCTATAAGTGCCCCTATAAATGTTTGTATCCACTTCGTGGGACATTATAATGTAAACTCGGGTTGAAAAGGTTTCAAAAGGGTTCTCGATTCAAGTTAATCAATCAAATTCTCGATCGCGTTTGACCTTTCAAAATCCAAGTCATTGACCTTATTTTAAGTCTATCATATTTCAAGGATTTCAAGAGGTGGCAACATCCACCTCTAAGGGCTAATCCCATATTCCACTTCCTAGGTTCATTCTCAAAGTCAGTTTCAGCATTCTTAATTCCAAGTATAGCACATCAAGATATCAACATATCATATACTCATAGAAATGGTGCATAATTATCAATCAGATATGCACAATCACATAATCATACAATGATAAGGCACGTCTCATAGCAAGGACCGGGCAATACTCACCAACTAACTCAAGAGGTCAAAGAAATGTCCACGCTAGGCTCCACGTACGATGCAAGTAACTCGTCTAACACTCCCCCATAACTGGCCCGAATGCTCTCCTCGGTCTCCCAGGTAGCCTCCTCAGGACCCCGCCTAGACCACTGAACTAAAAGTAAAGGAACCTCCCTGTTCCTGAGCTTCTTGACACGACGGTCAAGGATCCTAATAGGGTGCTCTATAAAGGTATGGTCGGACTCAACATGGAGGTCAGAATGATCGAGGATATGGCTAGGATCGGGTACATATCTACGGAGCTGAGACACGTGGAACACATCATGGACTCCAGCTAAAGACGGGGGTAGGGCTAATCTATAGGCCACCTCACCTACACGCTCTAGGATCTCAAAGGGTCCGATATACCTAGGGCTCAGCTTGCCCTTGATGCCAAATCGTCGGACTCCCCTGGTGGGTGACACTCTCAGCCAAATATGAGCTCCCACATCGAAGACGATCTCTGTCCTCCATCGGTCAGCATACTTCTTCTAGCGGTCCTGAGCGATCTTCATGTGCTCTCTGATGCGGCCAACCTGATCCACTGTCTCTCGGACTAGCTCTGGCAAGGACATGACTGTATCTGCGGGCTCATCCCAACAAACTGGAGACTTGCAGCGCCTCCCGTACAACGCCTCATAAGGAGCCATCTCGATCGAGGAATGATAGCTGTTGTTGTACGAGAACTCGACCAGCGGTAGGTATTTCACCCACCTATCACCCCACTCTAGCACACAAGATCGTAGAATATCCTTCAATGTCTGTATAGTCCTCTCGCTCTGTCCATCTGTCTGCGGATGGAAGGAAGTACTGAACTGTAGTCTAGTCCCTAGGGCCTCGTGCACATGCTGCCAAAATCGTGAAGTAAAGCGGCCATCTCTATCAGAAACAATCCTATCTGGCACTCCATGCAGACGAACAATCTGTCGAATGAACTCCTCAGCTAGTCTAGATACCGGCCATGTCTCCTGTATGGCGATAAAGTGTGCTGACTTGGTCAATCTATCGACCACAACCCAGATGGCATCGAACCCTCTAACATCTCGCCTCAGTCCGGTGACAAAGTCCATGGAAATGTCAGTCCACTTCCACTCAGGGACTGGAAGTGACCTGACAAGTCCTCCTGGCCGCTGGTGCTCAATACGAACCTGTTGGCAAATCTGGCATCTAGCTACGAAGTCAGTGATGTCTGCTCTCATCCTCTGCCACCAGTAAGACCTCCTCAAATCCTGGTACATCTTATTTGTCCCGGGATGGACAGAATAAGGAGTGGTGTGTGCTTCTCGCATGATCCTCTGTCTAAGATCCTGAGTAGATGGTACCACAACGCGATCCTGAAAGGTTAGCATCCCGTCCTCTCTCTCTGACAACTCTCCGGCTCGTCCCTGAGCCATCCGCTCTCTAAGAGCCACAATCTCTGGGCAATCTGTCTGGGCTCTGTGAATCTCCTCCAACAGATCTGACTGTACCTCTAAGAAGGTCAGCTGTCCGCTCTCTCGCTGAATCCAACCCTCGATACCACTCGATCTCAAATCTGACTGCAGTCGCTCCTGAGTGGTGAGCCTAACTACCGTCACCTCCTGATGAGTCTTCCTGCTGAGCGCATCTGCGACCACGTTGGCCTTCCCAGGGTGATACACAATCTCCAGATCATAGTCCTTGAGCAGCTCCAACCAACGCCTCTGTCTCATGTTCAGCTCCTTCTGTGTGAAGATGTACTTCAGGCTCTTGTGATCCGTCATCACCTTGCACGATGTGCCATATAGATAGTGCCTCTAGATCTTCAGAGCGTGAACTACAGCTGCTAGCTCTAGGTCGTGGGTGGGGTAAGACAACTCTCCAGGCTTCAACTGGCGTGAAGCATAGGCAATAACTCGATCCCTCTGATGAAGTACGCACCCCAAACCGGCTCTGGATGCATCAGTGTAGACAACGAAATCCTCGGTCCCATCTGGCAAAGCTAGAACTGGTGCAGTGGTCAGCTTCTCCTTCAGAAGCTCGAAACTGGCCTGACACTCCACGCTCCACTCAAAAGGAACGTCCTTCCGCAGCAGCTGTGTCATCGGTCGTGCGATACTCGAGAATCCCTGAACGAATCTCCGGTAGTAACTCGCTAAACCAAGGAAGGAGCGGATATCCCTGACGATCTTGGGCACCTCCCAAGCTAGTATAGCCTCTATCTTCGCCGGATCCACGGCGACACCCTCTGCTGAAATCACATGACCCAAGAAGGTCACCTCAGAGATCCAAAAATCACACTTGCTGTACTTTCCATACAGCTGGTGCTTCCTCAGCGTCTCTAGCACGATCCTCAGGTGCTCCTCGTGCTCCTCCCTACTCCTCGAGTACACCAGAATATCGTCGATGAAGACAACGACGAATCGATCCAAGTAATCGATGAACACTCGGTTCATGAGCTCCATAAAGGCTGCAGGTGCATTGGTCAGCCCAAATGGCATGACTACGAACTCATAATGTCCATAACGAGTCCGGAAGGCGGTCTTCGGTACATCCTCCGGCTTCACTCGAAGCTGGTGATAACCGGATCTCAAATCGATCTTAGAGAACACCACTGCTCCCTGAAGCTGATCCAACAAGTCATCAATCCGAGGGAGAGGATATCGGTTCTTCACCGTCGCCCGGTTCAACTCCCGATAATCAATGCACAATCTCAACGATCCGTCCTTCTTCTTAACGAAGAGGACCGGTGCTCCCCACGGTGACGCACTAGGTCTGATGTAGCCCTTCTCGGCCAACTCCTCCAACTGAGCCTTCAACTCTGCCATCTCGGTCGGCGCCATCCGGTACGGTACTCGTGAAATCGGCCTCGTGCCTGGCTCTAACTCTATGGCGAAGTCGATCTCTCTCTGCGGAGGGAGTCCTGGCAGCTCGTCGGGAAACACGTCCGCAAACTCCCACACTATAGGTACATCGGTCATGCTGGGCTGCTCACGATCCACCTCTAAGGCATAGCACCAATACCCCATGCATCCCTGATCCAATAGCCTAGCTGCTCGAACTGCGCTGATAAGCGCGCCGTTCCGTTTGGGGTCACTCCCCCAAACTTGGTGCTCGGTTCCGTCATCAGCTAAAAGCGTCACAGTCCTCGTCCGAAGGTTGACGATCGCTCCATATCGTCCCATGAAGTCCATGCCGAGAATAAGGTCATCCGTCTTCAGAGGCATCACAATCAGGTCCGCAGGCCACTCACGCTCTCCTATACGGACAGGGCATCCTAGGATCTCTCGACTAGTCCTAACCCTAGATCCATCCGGCATGCCTACTAAGAGGGATGGACCACTCGTGCAGCTAAGACTCAGCCTAGCAACGCACGCCTCTGCTATAAAGCAGTGTGTAGCACCAGTATCAAACAGCATACGCAAACACACATCATAGAGGGAGATGGTACCTGCTGCAGTCGGAGCGGAATGATCATCAACTCGCATCTGAAACACGCGGGGCGGTGGGGGCAATGCGGAACCACGGCCTCCTGAAGTCTGTCCTCTGCCATAACTCGACCCAGATGGCCCAGCTGAAGTCGGTCCTCTACCTCCGCGGCCAGAACCTCTGCCGCCTCGCAATCCTCCACGGCCTCTACTCGGAGCAGAACCTCTCCCCTGACCCTGGGGGTAAGTCAGCTGTGGGGGTCTGGGAGCCTCTGGAAGTCGGAGAGCGGGTGCAGATGGAGTCCCTCCGCTCTGGGGGCAGTAGCGAGATCTATGCCCTAAAAGTCCACATGAATAACACCTGGTATCTCTCATCGGACATGCAGCAACATAATGACCCTCCTCGTAGCAGCCGTGACAAGTAATACTCCTAACTCGAACCTCCCTACTCGGAGTAGACGGTGCTGGTGGAGTCCTCGATACTCCTCCGAATCCTCCTCGGAACCCTCCTCTAGGTCTCGTCTCCCATCTAGTCTCAGCAGGTCTAGGTCTCTTCCCCTCAGGGCGGGATGAAGCATATGCAGTCGCGGAGAGGATACGCTGCTGATCGTATAGAAGAACCACCTCCAGGAAACGGTCGAACGAGACTGCGCCCAGACTAGAAGCATGTAGTAGTACCGCTGGTGACAACCTCATCGACAACAATCGAATGCGACTCTCGTCGGTGGGACACAGGTGTGCGCAGTAAACCAACTCCTTCTTGAACAGGCGGACGACATCAACAACAGAGAGAGACGGGTTGTAGGTCCCACGATAAAATGCCACCTCGCGAGCAATCTGGGTCCCCGGGGGACTATACTCCTTCAGCATCAAAGTCCGGAAAGCATCGTAACTCCACTCAGCCTGGTCCGTCTTGTACACGGACCAACGATCAAAGGCGTCCCCCCGTAGATGTCCTGCTGCTAGCCTCTGTCGCTCTGTAGCTGGCACATCGATATGGTCGAAGATCCCGTCCAGCTGACGGAACCACATCTCTATATCCTCTCCCGCGCCTCCTGAGAACTGCGGCGGCCTACACTGTCCCATGACCTTCACCCAGTCGATGCGCTTCTCGGGTCGCGCAACGGCCATAGGAACAGCTCGAGCGGGCTCAGGTGCTGTAGGCGGCTCGATCGGGATCTGGGCCCCGGGTGCTGCAGACTGTGACTCCTCAAGAAACTCTCGTAAGACCTCCAAGATCGCAGCTCGGTCCATCTGCCTCGGAGTGGTCTGCTGAATGGGAACCTGAGTCTCGCCGCCCTCAGGTGTCGGAGTGTCATCGTCGGTCGTAACAGTAGCTGCCCTACGACGGGGTCGTCCTCTACCCCTACGCACTGGGCCCCCACGCCCGATTCGTCCACCTCGCGTATCGGCCATAGTGGCTGCAATAGAAGGGCGGGGCTTAACACACAGCACAGAAGCATTCAACAGAAATTAATCAGATCCCCTTCGAGGGAGACCGCCCTCAGGCCCCATTCATAAAATCACAGAAACTATTTAGAAGCTGCCCTTCGAGGGGCAACTGACCGGAGGGGCAACTATCCTCTCGGCCTCTACATTCTAACCCCGCTACTCCAACCACCACGGTGCAAACTCCTTGGAGTCTTCCAGGCCCTCTGTAAGGTACAAAGCTAAGTTTTGCCTACCCGTTCCCAAGACTACACCCAATAGGATGGTCTATCGCCTTGCTACCCACTCGATTTTCCCTTTTAGGATTTTCCTTATTTTAAGTCAAGTTTATTAAGCTTTGTTCGTCAATTTAGCCATATTAAATTCGTTTTGCCCTTTTTAAAACTCTTAAAAATCTTTTAAAACATTGGGCGGTTTTACAAATCATGCTTCAACCCATTTTACTCGAATCGCGCAACCTAGCTCTGATACCACCTTTGTAACGGCCCAAATATAAATATTCGGGTTACATTTCGAAGGATTGGATACCTTCGTTCGGATCTTGCAATTCGAGTACGGGTTGAGTTTTAAAACAAAGTTTTAATGATCAAAGAAGGGATTTCGCACCCTAAAATTCGCAATAGGGCCATTAGGTCCTACGAACTTGTCCTACGCCTAAGTCGTCCAAAACGTTTTAAATTCGAGAGCATAAGGAGGGAAATAACATAATACAAGTTGCCACGGCAGGGCCGGGTCAAAACCAAATACGAAGAAATAAGTAGCAAAAGTGTAGAGTCCAAGTTGGTCTTTCTCTCCCTCTCACTGCGCCATGAGATATTCCCCGCCACATCAGCACATGATCAAGTAAGGGTACGGGTACCTGAAACTAACCACGAAGTCAAGGTCGAGCCACTCATGCGGGCCCTGAAGACCTCACTGAGGACATATAATATGCCTATACCTAAATAAAGGATGCTCTAATGCAGTACAAAATGTTAAACACTCAAGCATGCTAGCAGTTTGTATATGTATATATGCAGAAAACGATTAAATGGGATCCCGCATAGAATGCCAAGTGGCATGTCCCTCTCCTACTCCCGCACCCCTGCTCGTTAGTGCAGGAACCGACCGCGTTTTATACTCCCGCACCCATGCTCGTTAGTGCGGGAACCGGTTGCGTTCAATATCATAACATCATCAATCGTATCAATATTCATGCTCGTCAATTTAACAGTCTGACTCGATGAGGACTAAGCCCGATGGGACTGGACCGTCCTATGACCCTAGCAAATGACTCTAAGACTCACAATTTAACGGCCGTTCTACCATACGCAAAGAGAATACAGATGCTCGATTAATTTGTGCAACCTAAGCATGATACTACATGAATATGCATGATGCAACACCTACACACTATATGACACATCAGGCATGAGGTTCTAACTTGAGTAAGCCCCGGAGGACTTACCTGGAAACACAGAGCAGCAAAATAAGGCAGCAGGGGTGAGCAATCCAACAGATCAGAAATCACCTAGAAGTTTCATAAAATAATATAATAAGTCTATGTCTAATTAACACAAGCACACAGGTTACATATGAGACATATATAAGGTACACATAATAACATAACCCTTCTATCTCATCATTATCACCATATTCCGATATCTTTCTCAATGCGATCATAATATCATCATCATCATCCTTAGTCAACTCATCACATTCTTATTTTCATGAATTATTCCAATATCCCAAATTACCCATTCAAATACCAAAACTTAGGAATTAGTTTAATCATACCAATCATTCTCAACAAATTAGTTTAATAATTAAATAAATAAATCGAGGAAAGATAACCAATTACTTGACCATATAAAGGATCATAATCCATAAAATAATTAAATAACATTTACCCATTAAAATAATATAATCAAGCAACTAAGTAATATTTAAAAAAAATAGACTTTAAATATATATTAAAATAGAAAATTAAATGCTCCAATTTATTCCTCATAACATTAAAATAAAATTTTAGAAAAATATAAGTGAATAAGTTAGTAAATAATAAAGAGTTCACAAATTGTGAAGCTATATCCTTAAAATAATATAATTAGTTAATTATTCAAATAATCCGGATTTTTAATAATAATAAATAAGTAATAATGAAATAAATAAATAAATAAATAAATTAGAAAAAAAATAAGTTTAATAATAATATTTTAGAATGAATGTAAATAATAATACATTTTAAACAACAAAACCAACTCATTCCACAAAACAACCCGGCCCAAAGGAGGAGCCCATCCCACTCCCCTTTCCGGCCCAGACCCGAATCCAATATCCGGCCCAAACCCGGATCCAACACCCACACCCATCAGATTTTAAAAAGGAAGGGAGTGAACCGGATTCTTTTTTTTTTGTGAACCGGCCAGACAAGAAAGAAAAGAAAAGGAGGGAACCGGGCCTGAACCGGTCTCCTTCCTCCCTCCCAGTTCACCTGCGAAACGAAAAAAAAACAGAGAAGAAGAGAGGAGAGGCGAGCTGCTCGCCGGCGACTCGCTCACCCCACCCCGCTCTCAGGCTCACATTCCCCGACCCAAACACACCCAGAACAGACCAAAGGAGAGGAGGGAAGGTTGGGCTCACCGAGAGATTCCGAGGTTGTTGGGCGCGCCTAAGCTTCGCCGGAGGCTCGATTCGGCTCCGTCGAAGAGGGAGGAGTCGTGGGGAGGCCTAGGAGAAGTGAAGGAAGGTTAGAGGTGGAGCTTTGCAATGAATTTGATCGGGAAAAGGGGAAACGAAGCTCACCGGTGGATTTGGACGGAAACAGGGGAAGCGGAGGCGAGGCGGCTCGGCGGCGGCGCTCCTGGGTTCCGACGACGAAGGAGGAGGCTCCGGGGTGCTCCTCCGGGCTTGGGGTGCAGCTGCTGCTCGCCGAGGACAGGAGGAGGTGATTGTGGTGGTGCGTGGTGGTGTATGGGGATGCCAACGACGACGATGACGGGGGAGTGGTGGCTGATCGGCAACGAGGGGAGGGGAGCAAGGGGTGTGCTGTGGCTCCCGAACATAACAGAGAGGGAGAGGTGAAGGGGCAGCTGGAGGGTGATGGTGATGATGAAAAAGGAATTGGAGATGGAGGTGATGAGAAATGGAGATGGAGGAATGAAGGTGAGGGGGGGGGGGGGGGGTTGGGGTAGGCCTCTAATCAGCCGGGCTAGGAGGGGTTTGGGGATGGCTTGAGGGATGGTGGGATTGTGTGTAGATTTGGCTAAAGAAAGTCAAAATTATTACCCGGAATTAAATCCCGAAATCCGCTTTCCGACCTTAACCCGACGCGTTTTAAAATAATTAATCGAGTCTGAATTAAATAACGAAATCCAAAAATATTTTTAAGCCTTGGGAAAATAAAGCGGAATTATTTCGTTTTCAAATTTGAGTAACGAGTTTATGCCGGAATTATTCGAAAGAATTTAAATCAGTCGTTGGCTCAAGAACGGAAATTTTTGAAAATTTTCGGAGTCTCGGAAATTGAATAAATTCTTATCAAAATTAAATTTATAATTATAAAAATATTCATTTAAAAATCTCGGTCTTTACAGTACTATACTTAAAATTTTAGGGTTTAGGATTTAGGGCCCTAAACCCTAAAGACTTAACCCTAAACCCTAAATCATATTGTACAACACATGTCTTTTTTGTTAGGTTTAGCCCCTTAGGGTTTGTGCTTCCATTGTCTCAGGGTTTTCCTTTGGTTACAGTATCTATGACCCTGTTTTTATAGTGGTGACACTATTTGTGACCCTGTTTTTATAGTGGTGACAATGTCAATTACTCCGTTTTTATAGTGGTGACAATGTCTATTATCTTGTTTTTATTTTGGTTATATTGTCTATAGCCCTCTTACGCATTCATATATTAAAGGAGAACTGTCACCACATGTATTTTGTGCTTCCCTTGTCTTACGGTTTTCCTTTGGTTACAGTGTCTATAACCCTGTTTTTATAGTGGTGACATTGTCTATTACCCTGTTTTTATAGTGGTGACAGTGTCTATGACCCTGTTTTTATTTTGGTTCCAACGCCTTTGACCCTCTTACCTATTCATATATTAAAGAAGGCCTATCACCACATGTATTTTGGCTTCTCATTAGCCCATTTAGGGTTTATGCTTCCCTTATCCTAGGGTTTTCCTTTGGTTATAGTGTCTATGACCCTGTTTTTATTTTGGTTACAGCTTCTATGACTCTCTTACTCATTCATATATTGGAGGAGAACTATCCACCACATGTATTTTGGCTTCTCATTATCCCTTTTAGGGTTTGTGCTTCCCTTGTCATAGAGTTTTCCTTTGGTATAGTGTCAATGACCCTATTTTTATAGTGACGACAATGTCTATGACCCTGTTTTCATAGTGGTGATAATAATAGTTACATTTTTAATTTTTTGTTGTGGTGACATGCACTACTAATAACACTTTCCTTTGTCCTAGAGTTTTTTCTTTCGTGACAACAATGGTTACATTTTTAATTTTTTTTATTGTGGTGACACTACTAATAACATTTTCCCTTGGCCTATGGTTTTTTTTTCTTTTAGTGACAGTAGTGGTTATTTTCTTTTCATTGATTAAATATGTTGATGAAAGATGTCATGGAAAAAAATTATAAAAAAAGTTTTCAAACGAAAAAATAAAGAAGAAGAAAAGGTTAAGCTTCATATCTAATTGGGTTAGTTGTGATAAATATCCTAACTTATAGATAGTTGTATTTAATATCCCGATCTTGTAAGATTTCGTGAAATATCCCGACCTTTGGTATTAGTTGCGCTTTCTACCCTAGATAAATTTTTTAAATTAAAAAATTACACAAATAATGTAAAAATTACACAAAATCACCCATATTCATATAATATTTTCAATAAACCCCTAATATATTTAAAAATCCCCCCCAATCATTTCTAATAGATACCATCTACACCTTTAAATAATTATTATAATTACTGAAAATAATTAATTTGAATTATCTTTCTTAATAAGATGTGTTATAAAAAAATCTAAATTTATATATACCTATCTATACATGTGGATTTGTACATATATTCTCTACATATTATTTTATATATATTTTCTTTGTGGTCCATGTTATTTTATATACACTAAAACTAATACATAACATCTTATGTGGTATCTTGTGATTAAATCTTAAGAAAATATTTCTCATCTAAATTCTATAGCATTAAAAAGATTTTATAAGAAATGCTAACTATACATAGATGAAATATAATACTTTTAAAAAAATAAAATAAACTACATTTTAAAAAAAGAAATAGTAAAATATATGATAACTATTTATAATTAATAAAGATATGATAAAAATATATTAAAAATAGGCGAAAATCGGATATATACTTATGGAAACTTGATTAATTGGGCATAATATGGTACATACATATTAATTTTACATAAATTATAACTATGGCTCTATAAAATAAATTTTTAAGGAATATAAGATATGATAAGAAAGAAATTTATTTTTTAAGTAATTTATTTTAATTTTTTAGAGCATGCATTTTTATTTATTTGGCATAAATTTCTTTTTTTATTTTGATTAAAATGGAGGATTATTGATTTTTTTACTTTTATAAATATGGGTGCTTTTGTGTAATTTTCATATTATGTTAGTGATTTTATTAATTTAAGGAATTCATCTAGGGTAGAGATCGCAATTAACACTAAAGTTCATAATATTTTACAAAATCTTACAAGGTCGGGATATTAAGCACAACTATCCACAAAATTCAGGATATTTAGTGCAATTAACCCTATCTTATTTTATCCAAATTTCCCTGCAAACTTTCTCTCACATGTTGCTTTTATCCAATTTGAAACTTTGACCCTCCATTTATCCCTTTCTCATCTTCCTTTTGATTATTACTGTACCTGTTTCTCCCTTCATAATTTGACTAATTTCTGTGTTCGAAATCTGTACACTGTTATTCATTATTCAATTTGTTTCAATTTCCCCAATTCAAGCTTAAATAGACTAGTACTATTGTAAATCGCATACTTGTGCGACTTAGGAATCGACTTGGGAAACGGTCCTTGCGCGACCTGGGAATGGATTGCGTTGGGCTTGGCGGAGACAAGGCGGTCGGAATCAAAGAGGAGGATGGAGGAGATCGCTTTGAGGACGAGCTTCGCATGATCGGGCGAGATATGGAGAATTTCGGCTATGGAGGAAGAATCAACACGCAAGGAAGGCTTCGAGGAGCGGTGGATGACTTGTCCTTGATGGATTCGAGGGTGGCAGCTCCTTCGGAGAAGACAAGCTTAGGGATTGGGATGAGGTTGTGCTCGAAAGGCTCCCGCCTAGTGTAGAGGTAGACAAGTTCTTTGGTGGAGGGAGGGGTGGGTGTCCGTACTGTTCGCCATTGATGATGAAAGCGCGTGAAATGAAGGGGAGATAGGAGCAGGGTAAAATTCTCAATTTGGGATATTTACCTAAATCACCTATAAAAATGGACAAGGAGCTAAAATTTGTATCTCAAATGGATATATAGCAAATTTTTCCTTTAATTAATATGTTTTTTACAAGTTAAAAACTATATGAAATATTAATATTTTAAAAGAATTTCATACTCATTATATTACTAATATTAATAGAGTTTTTAGTTTCTTAAAAAAATATCAAAAAGTTAAACAACCTATATTTTGAAATAGAGAGAGAAAGAGAGTAGAACCACATAATAGCAGGCCACACAGAAATTAGAAGAGACAGAGAGGTAGACGAGGCAAAAAGAAACAAAAAGGGAGCAAGAAAATCAACAAAGACACCAGGACACAACTATAAACAAGACCCTAACATGCAACACTAGATAACAACAACCCGAATACTCCGTCTCCAGTGTTCTCTATCCAAAGTGAAAAATTATTTTAAAAAATTTATAGTAGAAAAGTTTACCATAAATGTATCTTAGAAAAAGTTTCAAAAATTATTTTAAAAAATTTATTCTTATTTAAAGTAGTAGTATATATAGATATAGATATTTTATATTGCCCCTATTGGTTAGTCAAATAAAGAGCAAAAAAAATTAATATCGTTGTATCATTGTTTACAAAAATTAAATAATATATGTATATGTATATTTATATGTTAATTCAATATTTCTAATTAAACCCATTGATTAGAAAATACTCCCTCCGTCTCACAAAACTTGTTATTTGAATTTTGGACACGCTTTTTAAGAAGCTAAAAATTGTATTAAATATCAATTTTTTGAATATTTTTTGAATAATTTCATAGATAATTGTATTAAGTATGAAAATATTTTTTAAATTAATAAAATCATTGATATTTTATATAGTTTTATCTTTCTTAAAAAATGTGGCATAAGTAAAACAACAACTATTTTCAGACGGAGGGAATATAAAATATTTTACGACAAAAAATTCTCTTGTAATTAGATTAGTTAAAAACCCTACAATTAATGTGGTGATGACACATCATAAAAAATTGTTCTAATTTAAAGTTTGATTAAAATATTTTAAAAAAATAAAAAAAGCCCTCTTATAATTTGATTGATTAAAAACTTTACAATTAACATGGTGACGACAAATCATCAAAAATTGTACGTATTTAAAGTATTATATAGATATAGATGTATATTGTGTATGATTTTGCTTTTCTAACCTTTCTATATATGTATGAGATGTGAAGAGACAAACAAGTCTCTTATTGGACTTAGCGATTAACAGTGGCAGATTTAGGGGGTTTGGGGAAAAATTATATATATATATATTTTAGTAATTTGTTTTACTAATTTTAAGGATAAAATCATTTACAAAAGATACAACAACAAAATCCCATTGTTTCCCTCACGACAGTAGGGTTTGGGGGTCAAGATGTATGCACTCTTTCCTCGAGTACTCGAGAGTGTTTCTAATAAACCAAAAGACAGGTGGAAAGGGCACTTAGCAATAAGGCATAAGCAACACAAACAAAAGGCAAAGAGGAACGCAAAACTAAGTATCTTATAGGCAACTATGGAAAAAAACAAGGGTAAACAAATAGAAAACACAATTAAACATTCTCTACCTGGATTTGCCTCGTCCAATAATCCTGATCGATGGCCATATCTTTGGTTAGTGACAAGAGTTTCAAGCCCTGTTGAATCACTTCCATCCAACACTTATTAGGTTTGCCTTTGCCTCTTTTGAATATTATAAGGTCTAACTTATCACACATATGCAAAGAAGTCGTAGGAGGCCTCCTCTATAGATGCCCGAACCAACATAGCCTAGACTCTTGCATCCTCTCCCTAATGATAGACAGAACCAACTTTCTATCGAATAACTTCATTTCTGATCTTGTCCAATCTTGATAGATCACACATCCACCATAACATTCTCATTTTAACCACCAATAACTTGTGCTCGTGGGCTTTAGTAACTGGCCAACACTCGACATCATACAATAAATTTAGACGAACCATTGTTGTAACGGCCCAGATTTTAAAAATCTGGGTTACGTTTAAAGGGAAGAAGTATCCCTCTACCAGATCTTGCAATCCAAGTATGAGCTGCTAATTTATCAACTTCAAGTTATAACCCTGTTTAAGTCTTAAGGATTTAATGATATAATTCAAGAAAAAGGGGATTTTAAACCCTCAAAAAATCAAAGAATCCAATCATTATCTGTGCTTTCGCACGTGAACCTGTCCTAATTCAACTAGTCAAAACTCAAAAGAGATAAAACGAGTTTAAATCAATATAAATACAACATGTTTCTAAATGACAAACTTAACCAAAACATTTGTAAAGTCAAGTTATAATAGGTGAAGTCTTTTTAACACTCTCGTCCCATGAGAAAACCCCGCCATAAAAGCAAATCAGTAAGCAAAAGGGAGTGGGTACATGAAACTATACCACAAGTCAAGGTCGAGCCACTCATGCAGGACCGGAAGTCCTCGCTGAGGTCATATAATACGCTTATACCTAGAATAAAGGATGCTCTAATGCAGTACTGGAATTTAAATCACACAAGCATGCTGACAGTTTATATGATGCAGAAAGCGATAAATTGGATCCACACAGAATGCCAAGTAGCATATCCCTCTCCTACCTCTGCACCCCTTCCCGTTAGTGCAGAGACTGGCTAGTTCGGTACTATAGCATAGCAATTTCCTCGTGATGGTGCACAAACCACGTCATCATCGTATCATCTTATATCATCGCTTGCCCGATGGTGCTGGGCTATCATATCATGATCATATCGACTCGATTGACTTAGGGAAAACCCGATAGGGCTGGGCTACCCTATAACCCTAGCAACGACTCTAGGACTATCACAGATAACGGCCGTTCTGTTTCAAACGCATAAAGAATAGGGATGCTCATTCATAAGTGCAAGTCCTAAGCATGATACTACATGGCATGCTTTTATGCATATGCAACACCTACATACTATATAACACATCAGGCATGAGATCCAATCACTTGAGCAAGCCCCGAAGGACTTACCTGGAGTCTTCATATTCACTTAGCCAGCAAACAACCCACTTAGAGAATCATCCATCAGCAACCAAGCCACTTAGAGAACCATTCAATCACACTAGCAAATAATAAGCAAGGAATAGCTCATCAGTACATATTTAATTAACACACAAGCAGGCTTCCAAACCAACCCAAAACTAACTGACATTTTAGTTAAGTAACCTAGCATTCTCACCATGATAGTTACCCTCAATTAATCTTATGCTCATCGAGTATAAACTTATTTCAAAGCCATATCAAGATCATTATTTAAAACATCTTACTTCAAATAAAGTTCAGGTTTTTCGTACACATTTTCCCAAGTAATTCATCAATTATTAAATCCTCAAATACTCAATCAAAATCATCAGTTCTCACAATTAAGGGTCAACAAGTCTTATTTATCAAACTCGCATACTAAATCATGCTCAAGAAGTAATCCAAGGGAAGTCGGCATATAAGGAATAAGATTAATTGTAACTAAACCACCTTTCAAGGTCACAAAATATCTCACTTGAGTATACAATTATAACAAGTTCCACATGCATCTTTTAGATTATCCTGTACAATTGGTCATACCTTACTACTCTTATTTTACTAATCAAAACACTAATCATATGATATTCAAATAAAACATTCACACTTAAAAGTATGTTTCTATAAGAAGAATCCTATCCCATTTTCCATTTTAAGGTCAGAGTCATACCAAGGAAGTCCATGTAAGTTCACAAGGCATATTAGGCTCTCAAGACATTTCTTACATAGTTACACAAGAATTCAACCAATAAACAAACCTAAAACATCCATATTATTACTCTAGTTAACCAAATTCCCTAGCTTAAATATGAGGTAGTGATATCAGGTCAAACGAACCAATTTTATATCTCGATAAGCACAACAACAAGCTTACAAGTATAACAAGTTTCCAAGGTGTCTTTTATATAACCTTATACACTTGCCCATATCTTAGCCACTCTTATAAGATTTTGCTCATCAAGCACACTAGCATCCTAGGGTAAGTTGATATTTTCCGAAATCATTTCTAATTTCAAGTATAAGAATTTACTCAACAAAAAAAAACTACAAGCAAGCTTAGAAGCATACGAGCATAAGATTAAGAATCCAATTCCAACTCAAGTAGATCAAGGTAGTAATTCTTTAACCACTTAACAAGTCAAGACATATAATCTCCTCACTTTTATACCCAACATATGTTACAAGGTTTCTAAGACTTAACCCTAATCTTAACGAGATTGCATATAAAGCACACAACAAGGTCACAAGACATCACAATTTCTTAAGACATCTTTTAATCATCTTAGACACTTTAACTATATCTTAATTAACTACTCTTTTAAGTTTACTAATCCAATCCATTTATCAACAACATTCAAACACAATACTTATCCCTAAATCGATTTCTAGAGAAAAAAAAAAGAATCTCATGTCATTCTCGTATTATTTACTTAACCACCAATACTCTCATTCCTATTAAAAGTCAATTTAATAACAACTAGTCAAATCTAATTTATTTAAACTCGTTCTCCAATCCATTAGATCCTATTTGACTTCGGAGTTCTTAACTAAATCGCAACTAGTACCAAAACAGTTATTCACCCATTAAAACAACAATTTGCCAAAGAACAGTAAGAGGCGATCTTGAGTCTCAATCAAATCCCATATTCTAATAAATGACCAAAACACAAGGTCTACTACCAACTAAAGAAACAAATAAGATTTGAACTGAATGAAGATGGAGGAAGCCTAGGATCTATACCCAAATCGATGTCACGAGGGTTAGGATTCAAGCACTGGGTTGAAGGGTTTGGAGCTGCGTACTTCAGTCCGGATGCCCGACAGTGTTGAGTCTTCAGGTCCATGTGGGTCGCTGAAATAGGTCCTTTGGCATCGGGTGTTAGGGGTCGTCTTGCTCGGCTCCCCAGCCAAGTAGGAGTGAGAGAGTGTGTTGTGAAAAAGGGCCCCGGGAGAGAGGAAGAGAGCTCATGGTCTGGCGTGCTGGAGTCCATCACCCAAGGACTCGAACTCGACTCCGGCGTTGGCTTCTATCGAGGTGTTTGCCGGCCTGGGTGTTCGTCTCCGGCATTGGATTCGTAGCGGAAAGGGAGACGCCAATGCGGGCTTGTGGGCAGCCTTGGGTTCGCCGGTGTAGGTCCCGAAAAGAGAGAGAGAGAGGGTGGTGCTCTGAGGAAGTCAAGGAGGGTGTGGAGATGAAGGAGGCGGGAGGTTGAAGAGATGAGGAGTGGCGGCCATGGTTGAGGCCTTGAGGGAGCGGCTGATATGTAACAGTGAGGGAGTGGCTGAGCTCACTTGAGCAGATAAGGGAGTATTTATATGGGTAGTCTAGGGTTACTTCTAGCAAATTACAAAATGGTTCCGCTATTTTTTGGTTTCAAAATTTCTATCCCAATAATCACTAATATTCAATCCAACAATTTCTATTTAGATTAGAATTGTAATAAAATAGTCACACACATCTCAATAGGGTCATAACTTTATTCATCTCTTAGTTCGGAATCCGAAAAAAAATTTTCAAGTCACGGTATACGAAAGCGGAATAGATCTTTTTTTAAATTGAATTCAAATATATGCCGAAACTTGCTTTAGCTAAAACGAAAGTCATTTTGATCGAGGACGGAGATTTTTAAAAATTTTGGAATCTCATAATATTTAATATTGAGGTTAAATTATAATTTATAAAATAATATTTTAAAATTCGTTCTTTACAGTTGTCTTATAGAATCTCCCCTTAAGTTTGACTGCACCTTATTTTTAATCACATAAATAACAAAACCTGACCCAAACAGGCCTTGACACGTCATCTACACTCGAGAGGACTCAAACACGCCCCGTGAGAATGTATGTGGATGAAGTCCCACCTAGGACTCCAAGGGCTCAAATAATTGTTCAAGTTTGTCACCGTGTCTGTGTCTCCAAAAGTCATCTGAATCCACTATCCTCCGTGAACATACTAGTTGAGAGACGAGCATCACCCACATAAAAAGAAGACCACGTGGCAAGCATGCCCACGTCTAAAGTGGGAAATCAAGGTGGCCATTTAGAGCATATTTAATAGTGGTACTTTAGTTGAGTATCATAACCTATTAAAAAAATAAAAAATACAAAAGTGGGGGAGAATCAATAAAGTGAGTACCATATTATGATACTCATCTCACATAATTTACATTGGTTTGATAAAAAATCTGACATTTAATTTTATTTTATCTTTTTAAAATTAGTTATGATACTCATAGTACCACCATTAAAGATGCTCTTAATAAGCCTATCATGACACTTATCAATAGATGTCCGTACAAATTTAGTACTCCCTCCGTTCGGTAAAACTTGTCGTTTACTATTCACGCACACTTTTTTAGAATGATAAAAACTATATAAAATATTTGTTAACAAGTTTGTATTTATTAATAATAACTACAAAATTGGTAAAAAAAATTGTTAAAAAAACTAGATATTTTATATAGTTTTTAGCTTCTCAAAAAGCATGTGTAAATAGTAAAACGTCAAGTTTTGCCGAACGGAGGGAGTAATATACAAGGAGACATCAGATACGGAAATAAATATTAAGGTTTTGTTTTTTGATGAATAGAGATAAAAGAGAGAGGGGGAGAAAAAAGAATATACTCCGTAGCATATATCTCAGTAACAGCAAGCAAGCCAAGTTACTAAGCGATTGCAAGAGATATTAAGGTTCCGTAAACTCCTAAAAATATTCATCCGCATATAAATTCAGGTACAAGCCTAATGACGAAAGCAAAGGGATCAGGAAGGAAAAACGATAACCTTACCAATTGACACATCTTGGACCAGAATATCATCAACGACCATGTATTCGTAGGTAGCACATGTTCACGTACGTCATCTATCGCCCATATTCAATGTCAATTGATTGGGATCGTTTGACCTATCTCGAGGACCTAAATTGGTACCTCCCAAACCGTTTTCATCAATAACACCCATAACACATTCCTCCATTTCTGCCAATTCACTTTCATACCAATTGGTACATGACAACTTACTCGGTGTTCAAAAGAGATGACAGGTAGACGTCAGATCAAGAGAGGCTCGATCTTGCACTTGTATTCCTTACATTCAATGTCACTACGTTGCCGACACTACTCGCAATTAAAAGCCACAGCCGTTGCTGTAGCTACTTCAATTAATTTGGAGTTGAATGTGAGGGGGATTAGGAACTATTGACGTCACCCACAAAAATCCAACCAAGAAGTCCACTGTCTAATTTCTCTTAGCCAAGAGGTCTCTAATTTATTCAACGAATAAAAAAATATAATAAAATCTAATTAATTAAATATACATCATCTATGATTTATTAGTTAAATATCCACCAATCACCCTAAATTGTTGCCTGCTTCCATCCCTCTATCTTTCTCTTCATCCTATTAACTTAGTTGAAATTTTTGTTGCTGAAATTCTAACTTGAAAATTTTGTGCTGACAATGGATTGATGAGATCTTAACTTAGTTGAAATTTTTATTCTGACAATGGACTGATGAGATTCTAACTTAGTTGAAATTTTTATGCTGAAAATAGACTGATGAGATTCTAACTTAGTTAAAAATTTTATGCGATGAGATTCTAACATAGTTGAAATTTTTGTTCTCACAATGGACCGATGAGATTCTAACGTGAAATTTTTGTGTTGACACCACCCCACTATCTTCTCCTCCCTCACACCATGCCTCACCTATTTTGGGCAAATGCCAAACACTCACCTCTCCCCTTCTGATTTCAAGGCCAGCCCATCCCCTTCTCTTTACATTTTGAATCCAAACAAACCCCAACAATCCCCCTTTTATTACCCTATCTGCACTCCCTCTCCATGACACACAAATCCCCTTCTTCAGTTCATCATTCAGACCCAAGCTCCCCTTTTCTCTTATTTCAAACACCCCACATTTCCAACCCCCTCCACACACAAACACACGTTATCTTCCCTTCCCCCCTTTCTTTCGGGCACTCCCTAACAGCCCCACCTCCACCATCTGCTCCCCCAACCACCATAATCATCACCTCTCCTCTCCTTCGTCAGCAGCACCACCAGATCGCCCCTTCTTCTCCTCCATCAAGCCGAGACCCAAGCCCCCGTTCTCCTTCACAAGACGCCGAACACGCCACTCCTTCAAGCAGAAGCTGTTCGAGCACCTTCACCCTCCTACCGATGTCGTTAGAAGAAGCGGACGAAGCCTCAGAGTCTCGAAGCTGAGCCCAGGAGCCCCTCGAAGCCAGCTTCTCCCTCGTCTCCCCTGTCTCACTTCGAAGGTCGGTGTTGTTCCTTTTTCTTTCACTTTTCGAGCATTCAACCCCTAAAGATGCACCTTTATTACCCTTTTCGCACGACCCAGGCCTCTGAAGCTCTTCTCCGTCATCATAGAACCCAATCGGCCTCGGTAAAGCCGCCCAAGCTCGAAGTCGAACTTCCTCGGTTAGCCTCGTTTTTCTTCCTCTCCTTCACTCGCGTTTGAATCTGTTTTGGTGGGTTGAGGTCGGGGAAGAATATCGGTGAGGTTAGGGGTGGGTTAGAGTCGTGAGCAGCGCCGGGCGGGAGCCCTCCTTCTCCTCCTTCTTTTTCGTTCTCGAGCAGGGGCGAGTGGAGAAGGAAGCGGTCTGGTTCGGTTCTTTGTTTTTCGTTTCCTTGCTTCTATTCTAGGTCAGCTCGGGTTTTCCTTTTTCCTTTTATTGGTCCGGTTCAGCCCCATGGTTTGGGTCCGGTTAATGGGTTGGGTTGGACGATTTGGGCCTCATTTCTTGGGTCTTTGTTTATGCTTCTTGAGGTCGAGTTTGGGTGATGTGTTTAAGAGTTTATTACTTATATATATAGAATAACTTTATAATGCATTCACTTCTTACAATGCATTTGTGAGACCAATTTTTAGCCATAGGATTAAATTAGAATGAATGGATAAGATTGATTGTTAATTAATAAATTTTATTTTAAAATATATTTGTTAATAATTTAATGATTTAAATAAAAAATCAAAATATTTTCTCTCTCCAAATCTCTTCATTCCATCATTTTTGCTACATGACTTTTCTCCCCATATTAAAATTTATTGACTAATTTTGTATATTCATATGAATATATGAATATAATTGCCCGGTAATTATGACGTTATTTTCACAAGGAATATAGAAAGAATATTCGTTATGAATGAATATATGAATATGGAAACAACATGAATATGAATGAATATTATTCAATAACGCTTCTATGAATTAATATTCTCTATGAATATGAAAAGAAAATAGTATGTTCAAATAATCATCAAATTATAATTGCTCGTTAAAGAATTTTCGTTGTGAATGAATATAGGAATATGTAAACAATACGAATATGAATGAATATTATTCAATAACGCTTCTATGGATTAATATTTGTTATGAATATGAAAAGAAAATAGTATATTCAAATATTCATTAAGAATATAGAAAGAAAATATTATATTTAAATATTCTTTATGAATATGGAAAGATTGCAATTTAATTTGAATCGGTCGAACCTTGATCTCCAAATAACATTATTCGAAATGAATGTGGGAGTTTTGATGCTTTTTAGTTGTGAGAGAACGTGAATTGTGATAAACTAGGAGAACAATTAGTGATTTGGAGAGAGAAAAAGAAGTTATTATTTACTTCTTTTTTTATTTTTTATTTTTTTATATATTTTTTCTTCCATTTTTATAGGGTGCATATTCATATTCAAAGATATGGTGGATTTGATTTACATTTAAATCTAACCATCCAATCTTAATCATCTAACAGTTTACAAAGGGTCTCACGAATGCATTGTAAGAGGTGTGTGCATGTGAAAATCCCCATATATATACATATACATATATATATATATACATATATAATTTGGATCAAATGTTAACAAGTCATACGGTGTTAAATGTTGAATTTTTTTTTCAAAATATTCATTAAAAATAAAAATTTATGAATAAATTCACACATTGAAATTATTTACACAAATATTCAAAATTTGCAGATACGTCAGAGAAACGCGATTTCAGACCGCGTTTCATGTGCTAATTAGGTATTTAGCCTCGGTGTTGGAAAAAAATATATTTCTTATAAAAACACGGTTTCAAACCGTGTTTCTTTTCTAAAACGCGGTTTCAAACCGCGTTTCTTTCCCAATTGTATTTATTAATTTAAAAAAAAAGAAAAAAAAGTATATATAATAAACGCGGCCCGTTTTACTTTTTTTTTTTAAAAAAAAAAGAAGAAAAGAAAAGAAGAAGAAGCTGCGCATCCGGGAGAGGAGGAGAAGTGTAGCGGGGAGAAGGTGGAGGAGTTCGAGGCGGCGGAGGTCGGTGGAGCCAAACGAGACCTTGAAGGCCGGAGGGAGGCGCAAGGTCGGTGAAGGTCGGAGAGCTTGAAGGCCGCCATGGCCGGAGAGCTTGAAGGCCGCCATGGCCGGAGAGCTTGAAGGCCGCCATGGCCGGAGAGCTTGAAGGCCGCCATGGCCGGAGAACTTTAAGGCCGGAGGGAGGCGCAAGGTCGGTGAAGGCCAGAGAGCTTGAAGGCCGCCATGGACGGAGAGCTTGAAGGCTGTCATGGCCGGAGAGCTTGATCGAAGGCTGCCATGGCTGGAGAGCTTGATTGAAGGCCTTGATGCAGCGCTTCTTTGTCCTTTTTTTTTAAATAAAACGCGGCCCGAGGCCTCATTTATATATATATATATATATATATACACACACACACACACTAGGTAAGTGGGGCGTGCTCTGCAAGTCGAAGTCGAATGTGAGAGCTAAGGGAAGGGACAAACCTAACCCATGTATACTCTTCAAGTAAGCTCATGTGTAGGTGTTTTGCTATCTTGGGAGGAATCAGCTCAACAATTGAGAAGATAGGGAGTGTGAGGTTCACAAATGTGTTCCGGTAGGCCTCCAGCTTGTGCCCTCCATCCAAGGCCTTGTAAAGCTCAAGACAGACAAGACCCGTGGGTCGTGGCCATAGCAGTTGCTGTAGAAATTACTGGTATGATTCAGCTTCCAGCAATGACTTTAGCTTTCAACTTGTCGACTTCAGGTATGCCATAGTTCCTGGCCGTCGTATTGGCAAACCCAGCTATCATATCCATGTGATAGTTGGTATCATCATCATGGGCAGAAGAATGGAATAATTACACCTCCAAAGCCAGGGTTCAAGTGGGTAAAATCTGAAAACAAGTAAACTATGCTTGCTAATTATTATACAATTTTTATTCCATAGTCAAGGTTTATGTGAATAACAAATCTGTAAAAATATTTAACAACGAAGTTATAGAGGATATTATGCTTGTTGATAAAATATGAAGTATGTATGAGGGATGAATAAAGTAAATTTTAACAAATATATGAAAGAATGTCAGAAACTTTGCTAGAAGATCTCTAGGATGGATTCCATGTGAGTACCCTACATAGTAAAATAGAAACCTTTCTCTCTGAGCAATATAGCACATCCAGCCCCAAAAAATAATTAGTAGCAACACATTTGGAAGAGAGTAACATCTTTTTTATTCATCCAGTACTCACCTTGAGATAAAGTGAAGTATGGGAAAGGCATTAATCTTATTCAGCTCATCATTGAGGGATCAAATGAACAAGTAACATCTTTTTTATTTGGTCCCTCAATGATGAGCTGAATAAGATTAATGCCTTTCCCATACTTCACTTTATCTCAAGGTGAGTACTGGATGAATAAAATAAGTTTAACGCCTTTCCCATACTTCACTTTATCTCAAGGTGAGTACTGGATGAATAAAATTGTATGTGCAGTAATATTGTGAATATAATGGATGATTTTGTTTATGGGATCCATTATAGAGTCAAAGAACAGAGACATTCCCAACCTTTACATGATATCAAGAACCACAGAGTATACAACTGCTGAAAGCAGAAGCAAATCATTCCTTAAATACTTACCAGCTCTTCCAAAAAATCCTTGACTTCTTCCTTTGCATAAGTAAAGCCATAAGTAGGTAAATCAACGAAGGTTAAAGAAATTGATAGTCTGCAAATGAATAGCTCACTGTCAGCTGAAAAGTAAGAGGCTTTTTCCCGTTAGCAATTTCCATTCCAAGTTTTAAGTCAAAAGAGAACCTGTGTAAGACCGGGTTTATCCGATGTCTGAACAACATCCCACTGTCTTGTAAGTGAGTTCAGTAACGATGACTTCCCAACGTTTGATCTGCCTACAGTTAGAAACATATTCGGTGCACATATATAATGCTTAATTTCATAAAGAATGAGTAACTATAAATCAAATCGATAATGACTTAATAAAAAATAAAGCAATCCCTCGAGTTAAATCTATCAGTACAAGGGACCCTTCCAAACCCATCACAGGTATAATTTCCAAAGACAGATTGTAAAAGCATAATCTAATGCATGAAACGCTACTTAGAGCCATGATGTATGCATGTGAATGTTTTACACATTTGGTACCTTGTGGATGAACAACTACTTTCACCGTTTGCCTAGTTCCCTTCGGCAAATTCACCTATCATATTAATTCGACAAATATCAGAATCCATCAATCCAGGTAATCATGCAAATTCCCCACATAAAAACAATAAGTCGTTGATCACTTACAGTATCCCTCAGCTGTTGATCATTGTATTTGGGGATCAACGTTCAGACAGAAATGTCGAGTGTGAAGTTTGTGCTCGAGCCCTGTTTAGTGTGCAAACTATATCGACATGGACATCTGTCGGTTGAATAACAATATTTTCTTGGTTCTTACAAATGGCGGACATATATATGGTTCTCAAGTTATGTATGGTTGCTCAAGTATAGGAACAATTGCTTCAATGTGCCCAATGTTGTAACTGCATTTTAGAAAGAAAGACGGGGTCATGAGTTCTCTACATGAGATCAAACAAGTTCCAAAATAATGTTCTCTTATATTTCAATTAAATTGGTAGAAGATAGGACCTTTTACGTCATAACATGTTTGTTAAAGCACGTAAACAAGCATGCCCAATGTCAAACCGCAAATAAACCTCACATATTCAAATGGCTTCCCCGATAGAAGTGCATTATTTATTCAGCCTGTTTAGGGTTGTTCTAAGCCCTGCATCCAGGAACAGTTGGATTTCCCATAGGTTGTTGTAGCCTGTGTAGATAGTCATATTCCTTTAGCCTTGAGCGTGTTTAGGGTTTTTTTTCCAGGGCTCTAAATTCAGGAACAACAGGACCTCCTACAGGTGGCTACAAATGATCACAACAACTGCATCAGAACTCGAACTACAAACGATTTGTTCATCAGGAGGAAGTTAAAGGAACTACAATTCTCTTTTTGATTATTAGAAGGAACACAAATTCTGGTTCAGCTATCAAAAATAAAAAAAAATAAAGCAGGGTTACAGGTTCGATTTATAGCAGTAAAGTTTCTAGTTTAATTCAAACACCTACGATGTTTTTTTGCGGCAGTTTTTTTCTTCCAGCTACATAATTGGGAATAAATAGTTGAGATAAGCTTTTATGAACAAATAAAATAAATGAACAACACTATCAACCAAGACTGAAGGAGGTAAGAAAACAAAAGATACTACTTGTAACAAGGCCAACATTAGCAATCACTTGGTGAATCAACTCCAAACTAACTTCCTTTCCACACCATATACCCGAGAAGAGGAAAAACCACCAGGTTGCTCTTCTACTCCCCTCAAAAAAAATAAAAAACAATTTATCCTCAAGCCTCCAACTCTTTGCCTAACAATGTAAAAATATAAAAAACCTTTATCCTTAAAAGAATACCAACAAAATAAAATTAAAAAAAATCAAAACAAAGGAAGAAACCTCCTAATGACTTGAAGAAAGGCCTCACTAAATGTTATAAATTGTTGACGGAGAAAGAGGAAAGTTCTAATGCAAATAAGGGAACAATTGTTGAGACTTACTATGACCAAAAAGAATGGAAGGGAAGGACTAACCAATTCACAGAAAGCCTCTCTTTACATCAAAGCCAACGTACAACTCCCTCATTTATGAGACAGATGGGACATTCTTACTAGGGTAGGCCCTGCTCACAAGCTGAACAAAACTGCCATACTTCTCCAGACACTCTTTCTGCCAAAGAAAAAAAATGCCCCCAATTAAATGTCGAATGCCTACTTCTCCAAGGCAATTTTTCTTAGGACCATTATATGCTTCTATACCAAAATGTCTACTAATTGGATAGGGTTTCATTTATACTTCATTTGAAGTTTCCAAAAACATTCATGAGATGGAGGATCTCCAAATAAATTCAAAAGAGAGATCTTGCGTACATTGTAGCAATGGATTTGTCAGGCTAAATCATGGGAAGCAGAATATACAGTCAAGCAAAACCCGTGATATTCCTACAAGAAAACCACACGAGCTCTGATATGGCTTATCCCTAATAGGCTATATTTTAGAACTTTCTTCAGATCCATCTGTGATATTCCTAGTTGAAACGGGATCTGAAATTTACTCGGATTATCTTAACAGGTATAAGTTTTGAAGGAGAGCTATACAATTGTGATTCCCACCTTGTCAAGAACTAATATTCGAATTTTACAATGTTAGGGTGCCTAAGTTAAATGATGGAAAGATCACAACAATGTATGAGATAGTGATTTCAACGAGTGCCATTGCAAAACTAAAGAATTGGCTCATTAAAATTGGTAAATATTATTGCTCCACCAGCAGCTGTCACACTACCTAAGACAAATAAACCATACAAGTTTGCAGCATGTTAAGGAGGGTAAGTCAAGTACAAATAATAAGATGTAAATAAATGTAAACCGACTCCTAGCCTATGCAAATAATTACAAGACTTCCTCCCATTGTAGTGGAAGGGTAGTCAGGATCGATCCACGAGGAGGCGTGTCAACGGGATCCTAGTAGCTTTGGAAATCTCACGTCTGCGTCGACCAGAAGCCTCGATTTCGACCTTGGACCTCGATGTCGACCTCGGCTGTCGATCCTTTCTGCAACAGAAGACCTGCAGAAACAAAAACAAGTGGTCGATATCGACTGGTAGGGGTCGATATCGATGTCAGTCACGAAATCGACTGGCTCAGAAGACTGTCAGTCGATACAGAAGGGTCGATATCGATGCTAGGGGGTCGATATCGATGTCAAGCAAACTTCGCAGAATGATCGTCGTCGACTCAGAAAACTGTCGACGAACTCAGTGGTCAATATCGACGTCTGGGGTCGATATCAATCTCTCCCTACAGTGAGTTAGTTTTTCGTCGGCAAAGAAAGGCCGAAGATTTAAGAAGGGATGAGAGAAGCAATGAACAGAAATAAAACAGTGGGTTTTGGGTGTATAAAATATGTAAAAGGCAACTCCTAGGATTAGGGTTTACCACAGCGTTAACCAATGCATGCGATAAGATAAATAAGACGGACAATTGCGCTATTTCACCCGAGGGACAAGATTTCGCCGTACACCAACTCTTAGGATTACTCTTGCAAATAAACCTAATTGTCTCTACCAATTTTATGTTTATAACTCAAATTGTTAGCATGAATCCCTTTCTTTCGATTAGGACTAAACATAGAATCGTAGGAGGAGAGATAGACACAACGATATCGACATCAAATACTTACCTCAAGCGCGCATGGCTAACGTCGGGCTCACCCCGACCCTAAGAGCTTTGGGGAACTACTCTCTTCTCATCATGGAACTCATTGTTGATTGAAAAGAAGAAACTTGCATTAAAATAAACTCCAAAGCTTTACAACTCAACGTCAACTTTCGCAAACGTCAAACCCTAAAACTTCTCTCTAACTCTAACTCTATTGTATTGATGATTGTTTCTTGGATGAATGAATGCCAGCCCCCTAGGGCTTTATTTATAGGCTACTAATCCTCGCTATCCAAGGATTGTAACTTCTATCTAAGCTATGAACTCTATCCGAACAATTAGAATAGGTCTTTTTATTTTGATAAAACTTGAAGGTAAAAGATAAATAAAACTTCAGCTGCCATCTATCTTGAAAGTATGAGATAATTCCGTGTCTCCTTGAAGATATAGTTCCAATCTGCATCTCGAAATCGAGTATATCTTCTGTCGAGATAAGGGGTCGATATCGACACCAGAGGTCGATATCGAGGACTCTGTTCCTGCTCGACTTGTTCAGCTTTGGTCGATGTCTATGTTGAGGTCGATATGGGGGTCGATATCGACACCTGAGGTCGATATCTATGTTAGAGGTCGATTTCTACCTCTGCTCAACTTCACTTGGCTTCTCCGTTTTGACTCCGATTTCGCTCGAATTCCTGCATGGTTAGCTTAAAACTTGTGCAGACCCTATATTTTAGCCCATTCTTACACAAGTTTATATACTTTTGAACCTTTTCTTTGGAAATCGAATGAAATATGAAGTCAAAATATGTAATGAACAAAGGTACAAATATGTACATCAAAACACCCCATACTTAGACTTGCTTGTCCTCAAGCAATAACCAAGCAGTAACCAACACCTACAACACATCCTTCAAGTCTTCGCCCTTGTCAAAATCAACATCATAAGCGGTAGCAAAGCAAAGCAAGTGAATTAAAGTCATAGCACATATTTTGGCGATCTATAGGCATATGCAATTTTGATCCAACCTTACAGGGATAATGTGTTTGCACTCAACTCTCATGTGTTTTAGGCTATGAAGATCAACTCTCAACTCAATTCCATATACAATCTCATAAACATTGCAATTTATAAGAATCCACTTCGCAACCAATTATGAAAATGCAATAAGAATCATCAGGAGGACTTTCGCTCAATGGAAGACTTCAAAGAAGACTCCATTCGACGGGGTTGTAATGGGGCTTGGTATGAAATTAAGGGTATGGAATTATTTGGCTATGTGGTGCTTTTATAATTCGGGAATCAAGACTCCTAAATCTCAACACTTGCAATATCCAAACCATAACTCTTCAATGTTGCACTTTCCAAGCTCAATCTCCTATAATGCTCTTTCCCAACTCATCTTTATATAATATGCTCTAAAGATGCACTAAAAGATGTAAACCATTATATCAACCCTTCTTCCAAGCTCTAATATACCTCTAAAAAATATAACACTTTTATGAATAAAAGACTTAAGGATTTTGGCTCATGCACTATATGTATATACATCTCTGTATTTTTTTCGGATTTTCTTTGACGAAAATAATAAATAAATATGTGCATTTATATGTTGAGCCATAAATCCTTTTACAAAATATGACAAAATGTAAATATGCACCAACCCATAATTTCCTTGCTCAAAACTGGACATTATGCTCTTTTCTTTCCACAAGGCATTAGTCCAGCCAATCTAAGTCTCAATTCCCAAACGGGGGTCAGACTCAATTCGGCTAGGGATAATTTTGTGGAGTTTGTAATTTCAGGCTCAAGTTAATGTTCTGGCTTCAAGCAGGGATAATGCAGGGTAGGTAAAGAGAGGATAAAAATGGCTAAAAAGATACCTTCATCATTTAATTCTCGTAAACATAAACATATATATGCATTGGTTTTGAATAACTATCACAACATTTAGAGATGCATAGGAAGAGTAAATTCACTCAAGAAAGCGGAGGGATTTTTGATGTTCTCCCTATAGGCCAAAATTCTCACAAGGACAATTTTTGTTGGATTTGCTTTTTAGCCTAGGATCATATGTGCTCAATTTCATCACAAGTTCACAATCTACATAAAATTTTTAAGGACTTAGGCTAAACCATCCAAATATGCCATAGGGTTTACATGATCAAGTCAGCTATTGAGTTTTCATCATAGGAAATCTAAGTAGGGTTAAAAAACAAACTGTAAAATAAACATGCAATTTTTTGTATTTTTTGACATTTTTCTTTTTTTTTTTGGATTTTTTTTTGACATTTTATAAAAGTAAAACTAAGAACAAAAATTTGAACATGAATGCAATGCGAAGAAGAAAACCAAGTTATGACCATAAGACATGTTTTCCCCCCACCCCATACTTAAAATATACACTGTCCTCACTGTATTAAAAAGAAGAACAAGGGTAGAGAGAAACTCACAGTGTAACCTGCGGATTCAAGTCGATTTCAGATTAGGTCGATGCCAGAAGTCGATATCTAGGTCAGTGGTCGATGTCGACTGCATCTGTCGAAGTCGAGGAAGAAAATGAAGACAAGGGCTGCCAGGTTGGGGTCGATATCGATGATAATGGTCGATATCGACCTCTGTTTTTCGCTCCTGAGTCCTCGATGTCGACTCCAGGAGGTGGCTTGACCCTGGGGGGTCGATTTCGACTGGCCTGGTCGATTTCGACTGCCTCTGCAGAAGCTTCTTTTCTTCTTCGTCGTTCCTTTTCCTTGATAACCTGAAATCTTTGTTAGAAATATAGATAAAGCACGAATTATCTCAGTTTTAAAAGTTTCAAAAAGCAAAAAGTTAAATCCTAAAAACCATCTATGCGAAAAAATTTAAAGGTTTTATGTACACGCTATAGATTTTTGAGTCGCTAGGCCGACTTCTCCGTCAATGCTTCATGACCCTTTTATGTAGGGACCCTTCGAGCTCGAGCCTTCTCCTGGATCATCTAGGTCCTTTTGGTAGTAACTAAGTTCGGCGACCAAGGCTTCTTTATCATTAGGTTCTTCTTTGGGCGCTTGACCTAAATTTTGCAATATAGGCAAACCATGGAGCTTTGATCCTCTTATTAGTAGAATTATCAATAATGGACTTAATTGATTCATCAATAAGGGACAGAGGAGGGTTAGGAGTCATACCTGGGCTTACCTGTTTGGGCCCGAAACAGAAATCTTCGGGTTGAGGGGTGGTCGATTTCGACAAAGGTGGGTCGATTTCGAGTGCTGTGGTCGATATCGAAATGTGGGGGACGATATCGACCTCTGTGACCCCATACTTAAGCTCCTGGCATTGATCTGGCATACTCGATTTCGACCAAGGGGGGTCGATTTCGATGTTTTTAGTCGATATCGACTGGTTCCAGTCGATGTCGACCCTGCTTGCTGTTTCCGTCCTCGCCAACAAAAATTTTCTAAGTTTCTCCTTAGCCGACGAGAGGACTACTTGCTCCAGGTGCTTTGTTTCGCTCATGGTCGTGTTGAAAGAGAATTCTATTACTTCGTTCCCTATAGTAAAGGTTAGTAATCCTCGACGTACATTGATATTGGCATCTGCAGTTGCTAAGAAAGGCCTACCAAGGATTATAGGCACCACAGGATCTTCAGGCATTTCCAATACAATGAAATCAGTAGGCACAAAGAACTTACCTACATTTACTGGAACGTCATCAACTATACCTGTGGGTCTGACGAATGAGTTGTCTGCCATATAAAGTTTCATGTCCACAGGGTCAAGGGCGCCAATGTTCACCTTTTGCCAAATAGAAAGGGGCATGAGACTTACACTTGCCCCTAGGTCACATAGGACTTTGTAGCGATGTTGGCCAAGTCCCACGGTGATTGCAAACTTCCCTGGATCACTCATCTTCTCAGGGAAGTCCATCTTTGAGCACTCCTCTGCGATCTCTGCCATGGATCTCTTCTTGCTAAGGATGTCTTTGAGGAATCGCACATAGGCGGGCATCTTGCTTAGGGCTTCTGTAAGAGGGATAGTAATGTTAAGTCCTTGAAGAATTTTTACAAAGCGCCTAAACTTACCTTTGGTGGGATCCTCCAATGCCTTGGATGGGAATGGCAACGTCTTCTTTGGTGGAGGGGCCAAAACGGTGGCCGGAGGGGCCTGCTGGACATCGATGTCGACTGGGCTCTGGTCGATATCAACTGGAATGGTCGATTTCGACCTCTGTTGTGACTTCTTATGCTCTGCAGTGTCATTGACATCGACCAGGGGGTCGACATGGTGGTCGATATCGACCTCTGGGTCGACATCGATTGGTTTGTCGATGTCGACTGGGTCTGTTGCTTTCTCCTCCGTTTCCGTCCGTGGCTTATGTACTTTGGTGCCACTCCTCAGTTGCATGGCTGCGACATGGCCCGTCCCGGATTGTCCTTTAGGATTTGTAGTGGGTTGCCCAGGGAGTGTTCCGGACGGTCTATGGATTTGTGCCGCCAATTGACCTAGTTGAGTCTCTACGTTCCTTTTCCATATATCCATCTCCCCAATCCTTGCGGTAAGGTGATTGAGTTGAGAATGGATGGCATTGTTGGATTGATCATTCTTAGCTTGATTCCTCCTTATCTCATCTAGCACAAGTTGAAAATCATCCTTCTTTTGGTCTCTTTCTGGGTGCCCAGGAGCTCTATAAGGCGGAGGGTCCCTAGGGTTAACCGGGTTCCTTTGTGGTTGATGGAACATTTGGTCTCCCCAACATTGGTGATTGGGACCCCTCATGTAGCGCGCCTCTTGGTGAGTCTCCGCTAGGTGTACTTGTTCAGCATGGGGGCACTCGATGGTGGTGTGCCGCTGCGATACGCATTCAATCCAATCTTGGTTCGCTGAAAGGAACCTCACTTGCTTTTGGAGCTTTTGAAGTTGATCCCTATGAAATTGCTCCTTTACATCCGGATCGATTATATTGGAGGGTTCATATAAGGGCATAGATGGGACAGGCCTCGATGATGATGATGTGTCGGAAGCCTCAGGAGTCCCATATGTGTTGTCAAACTCTACCAACCTCTCTATGGTCTCCCAAGCCTCTTGTGGAGCGAGTTCAAGGTAGCCATAGGAGGTGTAGGTGTTGATCCTCTCCTTAGTTGCAGCGTCAAGAGCATTGTATATGATCTCCTGAATTACATACGGTGGTTGGCCATGCGTCGGGCATTATCGTAGTAGGTCCTTAAACCTTTCCCAAACAATCGCCAGAACCTCACCAGGCTTTTGTTTGAAAGCCGTGATTTTTTGTCGGATCAACGCCGTCTTAGAAGGAGGAAAGAACTTGTTGAGGAACGCATCCTTGACTTCATTCCAGGTGCGGAGCGATCTTGGGGCTAAGCTTTCCAACCACTACAATGCTTTCCCTGTAAGAGACATTCGAAAGGCTTTTAGTTGGACATATTTAAGACTTCGTCCATCAACAATAGTATCACAAAGGTCTAAGAAGGTTGAAATATGTGCCATAAGGCATTCGTTAGGTTTTCCTTCATATTGTTGCCTTCTAATCTCAGTTAGGAAGGTAGGTTTTATTTCAAAATTAGAGGCATGGATAAGAATTGCCGATTCAGGCACTGTGAGAGCGGGGTGCATATATTGCTTGGCATTCCTAGGGAGGGCATTGATTTGGGCTTCTATTTGCCTCCGGCCTTCCTCCTCCCTATCCGCACGCTCCTTAAGTGTCGCCTCTCTAGTTGTTAGGTCCTCAACCTGCTTCCTTAGTTGCCCGATAAGTTCAGCCTGGTTCTCGTTGTCCTCCATGATTCTTTGAGCTTGGACCCTTAGATAGAAATAACGCTCAGGGTCGTATACTCCTTCAAATTCAGGTGGGCGATCAGCACGTCGCATACACCTGCAAAAAACAAGACTAGGTAGAGACGTGAGATAGACTACTAGGGCGCGATTGATTACCTCCCCGGCAACGGCGCCAATTTGTTAAGGAGGGTAAGTCGAGTACAAATAATAAGATGTAAATAAATGTAAACCGACTCCTAGCCTATGCAAATAATTACAAAACTTCATCCCGTTGTAGTGGAAGGGTAGTCAGGATCGATCCACGAGGAGGCGTGTCAGCGGGATAGCTTTGGAAATCTCACGTCTGCGTCGACCAGAAGCCTCGATTTCGACCTTGGACCTCATGTCGACCTCGGCTGTCGATCCTTTCTGCAACAGAAGACCTGCAAAAACAAAAATAAGTGGTCGATATCGACTGGTAGGGGTCGATATCGATGTTAGTCACGAAATCGACTGGCTCAGAAGACTGCCAATCGATACAGAAGGGTCGATATCGATGCTAGGGGGTCGATATCGATGTCAAGCAAACTTCGCAGAATGATCGTCGTCGACTCAGAAAACTGTCGACGAACTCAGTGGTCGATATCGACGTCTGGGGTCGATATCGATGTCTCCCTGCAGTGAGTTAGTTTTTCGTCGGCAAAGAAAGGCCGAAGATTTAAGAAGGGAAGAGAGAAGCAATGAACAGAAATAAAACAGTGGGTTTTGGGTGTATAAAATATGTAAAAGGCAACTCCTAGGATTAGTGTTTACCACAACGTTAACCAATGCATGCGATAAGATAAATAAGACGGACAATTGCGCTATTTCACCCGAGGGACAAGCTTTCGCCGTACACGAACTCTTAGGATTACTCTTGCAAATAAACCTAATTGTCTATACCAATTTTATGTTTATAACTCAAGTTGTTAGCATGAATCCCTTTTCTTTCGATTAGGACTAAACATAGAATCGTAGGAGGAGAGATAGACACAACGATATCGACATCAAATACTTACCTCAAGCGCGCATGGCTAACGTCGGGCTCACCCCGACCTAAGAGCTTTGGGGAACTACTCGCTTCTCATCATGGAACTCATTGTTGATTGAAAAGAAGAAACTTGCATTAAAATAAACTCCGAAGCTTTACAACTCAACGTCAACTTTCGCAAACGTCAAACCCTAAAACTTCTCTCTAACTCTAACTCTATTGTATTGATGATTGTTTCTTGGATGAATGAATGCCAGCCCCCTAGGGCTTTATTTATAGGCTACTAATCCTCGCTATCCAAGGATTGTAACTTCTATCTAAGCTATGAACTCTATCCGAACAATTAGAATAGGTCTTTTATTTTGATAAAACTTGAAGGTAAAAGATAAATAAAACTTCATCTACCATCTATCTTGAAAGTATGAGATAATTTCGTGCCTCCTTGAAGATATAGTTCCAATCCGCATCTCGAAACCGAGTCTATCTTCTGCTCGAGATAAGGGGTCGATATCGACACCAAAGGTCGATATCGAGGACTCTGTTCTTGCTCGACTTGTTCATCTCTGGTCGATGTCTATGTTGAGGTCGATATGGGGGTCGATATCGACACCAAAGGTCGATATCTATGTTAGAGGTCGATTTCTACCGTTGCTCAGCTTCACTTGGCTTCTCCGTTTTGACTCTGATTTCGCTCGAATTCCTGCATGGTTAGCTCAAAACTTGTGGAGACCCTATTTCTTGCATTTTAGCCCATTCTTACAAAAGTTTATATACTTTTGAACCTTTTCTTTGGAAATCGAATGAAATATGAAGTCAAAAGATGTAATGAACAAAGGTACAAATATGTACATCACAGCCCTGGAAGCCAAAGGCAAACATATGTCAAGGAAAAACTTATAAAACTGATTTGGAGCCCGGATTTGCGGGATTTGTGCCTACCCCGTCCCCTAGTCAATAATACTCCGTATAGTATTCCTTTCTCCTAATCGACAACTTGTAATAGATTAATCATTAGAGAGTTCCTAAATAAACAGATTTTTAGTCTTCTTCCAAAATAGGCAAGCAAAAAGTAATTATTTGGAGAATTGTTATATAGGTCATAGTTGGCAACTTGCAATCTACTGAGTACACACATGTCTCTTTGGAAAAGTCAAGCATAGTGCTTAAGCATAGATGTCGGTTTATTATAGATTTAGGTTGCCAGATTTAACGCTTTCATGTACTCACAGAAAAAGAAATTCATCCAGTTTATAGAAAGTAGGAACAACTAATGGATACATAAGAATGTTGTTAATGGGAAATGCACAGGTTGTATTTGGATTTGAAGACTTGGATAAGAAAGAAGGTGCCATTCTCAGGAAAACAAGCTAAAAAAGAAGGCACTGAACAAAATATTATAATTTTCTCCCTTGGTACATAATATAAATTTAATCCTAAACGCAGTCTGACCAACCAACCTAAATGTTGAAATTAATCCAACCACAAATCCCAAACCGGATGCCAAAATCAAACTAACCGATCGTCTTAGCATGAGAGGAGGACTACGACCAATTGGAGAAAAATAGAATAGGGTTACCTAGTTCTCAATTAGAGTTGAGGTCGGAGAGAAACTGGAGATCAACAGCTGCGCAAAATCTCCTAAATCAAAATCGAAACAACAATAACAAACTAGAAGAGGAGATTATTTGAAACCCTAATTTACAAATAAATAAACCGGAAACAATTACAAATTGGATCGGTTGTAACTTGATGTGCGCGCAAATTACCATATTTTCTATGCACATATGAATTCATTTTATTGTCTTTTGCATGCACATTTATGGGAAAACATGGGAATGATGTAGTTTATGCTTAAATATCAAATATATGGGTTTGCACGAGTTTCCATGTGATTTCGCAGAAAACAGGATGAAAATGGATGAATTCAGAAGAGCGGAAAAAGAACTCGAAGTCTTCTGAAGAGGTCGAAATCGACTGAAGACCTCGACATCGAGTACATCAGAGACATAGGAATCGAGTAGAAAAGGAAACAGAGCATTTCGACACAGAAGAAGTCGATATCGACGTCTGGGGGTCGATATCGATGCTACCAGATCGACCAAGTTGATAGAAGTCGAGTAGGAGAAGGAGAAGCTCGAGATAAGATTTTGCAGGGGTCGATATCGAGGTCCAAGGGTCGATATCGACCATGCCAGCAGAGGAATTCGACTCCGATTTCGATAGAATTATATCCAATGCTTGCAATATCTATCCAAAGGTCGAGATTTCCTATCATCAACATCAGATCTATCATGAGGAGGCTGATTTCACCATGAAGTTTTAGTTTTTACTTTGTTTTAATTTATCATAGAGAATAAAGATAAGGTTTCGAGACCTTATCGACATCTACAAATAGAAGCCAATAGGGCTGAGTTTAGGTATTCCGAATTCCGTTTTAGACACAATTCAGTTGCAATAGAGAATAAAGAGAGAGAGGAGGCCGAGTGGAGTTGTAAAGCGAAAGCGGAGTGGCTTGTTCGGTTGTACTTTCTTTCGGAGTTTTAATTCAAAGTAGCTTTCTTTCAATAACAATGATGATGATGTGCATGATGAGGAGCGAGTAGTCAACCCACTTCTAGGGTCGGGGTGAGCCCGACGATAGCAATGTGAGGTAAGTGCATCAAAGGTATGACTTTTATGCGATTCCGTCTTCTACCCCATGCATGATCCTTTGCGAAAGTTAGGGAGATTCATTATTTGCATTATTGAAGCGAAAGTCACTCATATTGCGAACTTGAATTACTCATGAATTGGATAGTAACTCTTAGGAATTATGAGAAAGCCTCTAATCACCTAAGTGTTGATAACGAAAGTTATTTGACGGAAAGACATAAAAGTTCATATCTTTAGTATGAAACTTGCATTGTTATCGTTGTGGCGTGAAACCCCGACTTTGGAAGCCTTTTAATTAATTAAATTCTTCATAAAAGTCTTAGTTTTGTTTCTGTTCATCTTCTCTCTCCATTCTATTTTCTTCGGATCCTTTTCCGACAAATTGGTTACAAAAACAGTTTCTGTGACAAGCATTGAAATCGACCATAAGGGTCGATATCGAGGACTAACATCGATATCGAGGTCTCTGCTAGACGTCGACTTGCTGTTTTGTCTTCTGCAGGAACTGCGCTAGGAAATCGACTAGAACTGAGGTCGATATCGACCTGTATACTCGATATCGAGTGTCTGCTGAGGTCGAAAGCCTTGATCGTGAGTACAACAAAGGAAGCGCTGACCTACCTCCTCGTGGATTCGATCCTGAATTACCCTACTACTACAAGGGAGGGGATTCTTGTATTATTTGTTTGGGACAGGGAGATAGTCTAGTTGTGCTTTATTTTATTCTCCTATTTTACATACAACACCCCGCAAACTCCCCCCGTGTGCGAACAAATTGGCGCCGTTGCCGGGGGGCAATCAATCGCCACCTAAGTTAATCACGATCTTTTTCTAAGCTTATTTTGCAGGTTTATGCGACGTTCTGATCGCGGACCTATCCTGGAACCAATGGACGAGCCTGAACATTTCTACCATCTTCGCAACAAAGCAATTCGCATCATGGCTGACAACGAGACGCAGGCTGAAATCATAGAGCGGTTGAGAAAGGAGATCGAGGACCACAATGCTACAATCGCTGCTGAAAGGGCCGCTGCTGCTGCTGAGCGAGCCCGTGCTGATAGGGAGGAGGATGCGCGCAGACAAGCCCAAGAGCGGCTAAATCAGTATCCACAGACGGCGATGCAATACATGCATCCGCCCCTTCATGTTCCTGAATCTGCCATTATAATTCCTCACTCCAATTATGAATTGAAAATTAACTTCCTATCTGAGATTAAAAGAAATACTTTTGAAGGAAGACATAATGAATGCCCCCTGCAACACATCTCTACTTTTATGGACTTATGTGAAACAGTTGCTGATGGAGTAAACTTAGAGTATGTGCGACTAAAATCTTTTCGATGGTCTTTGGCAGGAAAGGCATTACAATGGCTCGAAAGTTTGGCTCCACGATCGCTAAGGACATGGGCGGAAGTGAAAGATGCATTCTTGAACAAGTTCTTCCCACCTTCTAAAACGGCGATGCTACGACAAAGGATCACGGCTTTCAAACAAAAGCCAGGTGAAACCCTAGCACAGGCGTGGGAGCGCTTTAAAGACTTGCTGAGATCATGCCCGACGCATGGGCAACTTCCATATGTCATCCAAGAGATCTTTTATAACGCCCTTGATGCGCCGAATAAGGAGAGGATCAATTCATATACCTCCTATCGGTACATTGAGCTTACACCAACGGAGGCATGGGAGACCATTGAGAGGCTTGTGAACTTTGACAACACCTATGGGGCTGCTGCGGCCTATGATGCAAGGCCTGCCCCATCTATGCCACTATATGAGCCTCCAAGGGAGATAGATCCTGAAGTACGGCAACAATTCCATAACGATCAAACACGCCGCTTTCAAAAGCAAGTAAGGTTCCTGAGCAACAATCAACCTTGTCAGGAGTGTGGTTCAATAAGGCATAACACCAGTGCCTGTCCACATACTGAGCAAGTATCCATGGCGGAACAACATGAGGAGGTCAAATGGACGAGAGGCCCCTATGAAGGGGGCAATCAACAAAATTGGGGTGATCAAAGGTTCTATCAAAGGGATCCCCCAACCTATAGGGCACCAGGGCACCCTGAGCGGGAGACTAAGAAAGATGACCTGCAAATCATCCTTGATGAGATGTGGAGGAACCACGCTGAGTTCAAACAAGCCAATAACTCCGTCCATACTCAGCTGCAGGGCATAAATTCTAGACTTGGGGAGATCGACGTTTGGAAGCGCAACATGGAGACTCAAATGAGTCAATTGGCGGAAGCAATGCCCAAAGCGTCCGGATCACTCCCTGGATCCACTGTGCCCAACCAAAAGGGCAAAACCACAGGTCATATTGCGGCAGTAAACCTAAGGAGTGGGCGTCAATTACAAACGCCCGAGCGAAAAGTGGAGGAGAAGGAGCCAGAACAGACGTCGATATCGACCCCCCCTGTCGATATCGACCAAGGTGACATCGATGTCGACCCTCCTGTCGATGTCGACCCTAATTCTGCGTCACCACAGAAATCGACTCTTCCAGTCGATATCGACCCTACTGCTACCGATATCGACCTCACTGCAGCCGCAGGAAGGAAAGAGGTCTTGCCATTCCCAACTAGAAAGGTGACTAAGGACCCAGCGGAAAAGAAGTTCCAACGGTTCGTGAAGATGCTCCAAGGGCTTAATGTCTCTATACCATTCACAGAGGCACTTCACGAGATGCCATCTTATGTAAGGTTCCTTAAGGATATCTTGGGTAAGAAGCGATCGCTCTCTGAGATCACAGAGGAATGCAACAGATTGGAGCTACCACAAAAGCGGGCGGACCCAGGTAAGTTTTCCATCGCTATAGGTCTAGGTCAATTCAAATTTAATGCTTTAGTTGACTTGGGCGCTAGCGTTAGCATGATGCCACTAACCATTTGGCACAAGGTAAAGATAGGTCCTCTGGAGCCCGTGGATGCAAGATTATACATGGCTAACAATACCGTAGTTATTCCAACTGGGATAGTGACAGATGTGCCAGTACAAGTAGGCAAATTCTTTGTCCCTGCTGATTTCCTAGTTGTTGACATAGCGGAGGACCTTGCTTGTCCAATTATTTTAGGTAGGCCATTCCTAGCAACCGTCGATGCCAACATTAGCGTGAAGAAAGGATTGCTCTCACTCACAATTAGTGATGAAGTAATAGAGTATTCCTTCAACAAGACGGTGCAAAGTCAAGGGCCAATGGAGATAAAAGCCATCAATGAAGCCCAAGTAGAGGAAGTTGAAGCAATCTTGAACGAAGAAGCTCAACAAAACATCGAAATCGACCCAGGTAAGTCGATATCGACCACTAATGTTCAAGATTCTGTGACAGGTCATAAGTATGGGGTCGACGGAGGAAAAAATAAAGCATCGAAATCGGGGTCAAGGGTCGATATCGACCACACCCTATTGAAATCGACCACCATCAGTGCTGAGAAGAGAGGCGAGGAGACCTCGATATCGACCTCTGAGGGTCGAAATCGACCTGATCATATCGAGTCAAAACTCCCCAAATCGACTGATCCTACAGGTGTACAACAGGGATCGATATCGACCTCCGAACATCGACATCGACCCGAACCACAGACTGAGAAGAAGGTAAGTCAAGGTACAGATTCCTCTTGTTCAATTACAATTAAGGACTTATCATTATTTGGAAGAGGTGTGCCTTGGCATGTGCGTTTATGTAGGGTATCCGATGATAGTTCAAGCCAATATGAGATAGGAGATAAGGTCTATGTTGCCAAATCTAAAGGCCATTGGTTCCCTACAAGATTCAAGGATAAGAGCTTAGGTCCATTCACGATGAATCAAATCAATCCCGGGGGAATGCAGCTGCGGGACAAGAAAGGAGTGATATTTGAGGCCCAAGCCACATGGGCTCTGCAGATGCCACCTTGAGAAGCGCAAAGGAAGAAGTCGGCCTAGCGACTTAAAAATCTAGAGCTTGTAACAAAGACTTAGTTTTGGTTTTAAGACAGCTTTTGTTTTGGTTTTAGACACTTTATTGTTTTGCATATTTTGTGTTTAATTTTCAAATTGTAGGAGAGAGAAAAGCACACAGAAAGGCATCGAAATCGATGTCGGACATCGAAATCGACCTCAAGGTCGACATGGATAGGGTTTGTGATCGAGGCCGAATCACCCTGAAGCCCGAGCAGAAATCAAGAGAGACATCGATATCGACGTAAAGGGTCGATATCGACCTTCCCTGTTGTCTTCTTCGACTCCTGAAATTTGTGACGGTCTAGTAAGTCTTCTTCTTAACCCTAGTTCTAATACAGTGAGGACACTGTAAATTTTAAGTATGGGGTGGGGGAAAGGCTTATTTGCATATTCATACTTAGTTTAGAGTTGCATATTTATTTTAATGCATAAAAAAAAATGACCCCCATCAAAAATTTTGGAAAAGAGAGAGTCATGGAAGTATAAAAAAGAGCTCTATGATGCAAAATTAGATTCATTAGAGATATAACATGAGATTGCCTAGTTAAGGGAAGTCCCAATGAAGTGCAAATTTTTTGAGAAAATCATAAAGGAGATGAAAATTTGAAGTTGCTTTTGACATGTGCATGATAAGATGATGGAGGATTTTTTTATAAAAATTCCATACAAGCAAAGTTCATATCCTAGCCTTACCTACGCATATTCACAAAGCCATATATGAGACTTATCATGATCATTATTGCTCCACATATACATATTGTCCATTTTTTACCTTATACCCTATCCGGGGACAAAGTTTTTTGAATGGATGACATCTTTGGAGTTATATGGAGTTGTGCATTTATAAAGTTGTTGGCAGGAATGATACAATATGGAAAATTAAATGAGCGAGAAAAAATCCGATCACCTCAGGAGATAAAGGTGGGTCGACCCTGCTCGCTGAGATAATAGTTTGGCGAGATGGGACACAAAGGTGAGGAGTCCGAAGTACTAAGTATCCGGGGCCATTCATGACACCCATGTTTGCGACTCGCGAGAAGGCAGTGCTAAGGTTAGAGAGGTAAAAGCATTATATTGGAAAAAAGCATTGAACGATGAGTGAAAGGTGAGACATTATGAAGGAGGAATGTGGAATATTTTGGAAAGAAAGTATACTTCCCCGGATTTAACACCACATGGCCAAATATTAGCCCACCTTTAGCCTTTTACCAATCCACTTCTCACAAGCTTGAAGAAAGTCCTTTTGATTATTAATGCAATGTCGCTAAAATTATTTTTGCATATTACCTCCTTTATAAGTATGAAATTGCTTTTATGCACCGGCATGGACTTGGTTGACATAAGTACCTTCTCGAGGATGGCAATTGATTGTAGGGACATATGAAAAATGAATCTATGATGTTGAGGATTTACTTTCTTCCCCTGAATGACCATCAAGAGTATTGCTTGGGGACAAGCAAGCTTAAGTATGGGGTGTTTGATGTGCGCGCAAATTACCATATTTTCTATGCACATATGAATTCATTTTATTGTCTTTTGCATGCACATTTATGGGAAAACATGGGAATGATGTAGTTTATGCTTAAATATCAAATATATGGGTTTGCACGAGTTTCCATGTGATTTCGCAGAAAACAGGATGAAAATGGATGAATTCAGAAGAGCGGAAAAAGAACTCGAAGTCTTCTGAAGAGGTCGAAATCGACTGAAGACCTCGACATCGAGTACATCAGAGACATAGGAATCGAGTAGAAAAGGAAACAGAGCATTTCGACACAGAAGAAGTCGATATCGACGTCTGGGGGTCGATATCGATGCTACCAGATCGACCAAGTTGATAGAAGTCGAGTAGGAGAAGGAGAAGCTCGAGATAAGATTTTGCAGGGGTCGATATCGAGGTCCAAGGGTCGATATCGACCATGCCAGCAGAGGAATTCGACTTCGATTTCGATAGAATTATATCCAATGCTTGCAATATCTATCCAAAGGTCGAGATTTCCTATCATCAACATCAGATCTATCATGAGGAGGCTGATTTCACCATGAAGTTTTAGTTTTTACTTTGTTTTAATTTATCATAGAGAATAAAGTTAAGGTTTCGAGACCTTATCGACATCTACAAATAGAAGCCAATAGGGCTGAGTTTAGGTATTCCGAATTCCGTTTTAGACACAATTCAGTTGCAATAGAGAATAGAGAGAGAGAGAGGAGGCCGAGTGGAGTTGTAAAGCGAAAGCGGAGTGGCTTGTTCGGTTGTACTTTCTTTCGGAGTTTTAATTCAAAGTAGCTTTCTTTTAATAACAATGATGATGATGTGCATGATGAGGAGCGAGTAGTCAACCCACTTCTAGGGTCGGGGTGAGCCCGACGATAGCAATGTGAGGTAAGTGCATCAAAGGTATGACTTTTATGCGATTCCGTCTTCTACCCCATGCATGATCCTTTGCGAAAGTTAGGGAGATTCATTATTTGCATTATTGAAGCGAAAGTCACTCATATTGCGAACTTGAATTACTCATGAATTGGATAGTAACTCTTAGGAATTATGCGAAAGCCTCTAATCACCTAAGTGTTGATAACGAAAGTTATTTGACGGAAAGACATAAAAGTTCATATCTTTAGCATGAAACTTGCATTGTTATCGTTGTGGCGTGAAACCCCGACTTTGGAAGCCTTTTAATTAATTAAATTCTTCATAAAAGTCTTAGTTTTGTTTCTGTTCATCTTCCCTCTCCATTCTATTTTCTTCGGATCCTTTTCTGACAAATTGGTTACAAAAACAGTTTCTGTGACAAGCATCGAAATCGACCATAAGGGTCGATATCGAGGACTAACATCGATATCGAGGTCTCTGCTCGACGTCGACTTGCTGTTTTGTCTTCTGCAGGAACTGCGCTAGGAAAGCGACTAGAACTGAGGTCGATATCGACCTGTATACTCGATATCGAGTGTCTGCTGAGGTCGAAAGCCTTGATCGTGAGTACAACAAAGGAAGCGCTGACCTACCTCCTCGTGGATTCGATCCTGAATTACCCTACTACTACAAGGGAGGGGATTCTTGTATTATTTGTTTGGGACAGGGAGATAGTCTAGTTGTGCTTTATTTTATTCTCCTATTTTACATACAACACCCCGCAAACTCCTCCCGTGTGCGAACATAACTCACACTGAAGAGGCGACCACTCGAACAAGCGAATAAGGCGTTAGAAGGCATCCGTAGGCGATGAAGGAACTCAAAAGAGGAAGAGTAGAGGAGGCTAAGATGAAGAGAACAAGCGAAAAAAGGCGGTGAAGCATCTGTGCCCACAAGGGAGAGCAATAGATGGAGCAGCAAGAGGTGGCCTCTTCGACGGAGGAGCAAAGCAGGAGGTGGAAGAAAGAGGGCAGATGAACAGTCTTCTGAAAGCTGAAAACGAAAATGGACCGTCGATAATTATAACTTTAATGGTCCAGATCTAATTCCCTCCACACATTTATAGTAGTAGTATATATATATATATATATATATATTGTTTTTTTTAAATTAAGAAATACAATAGGGAAGAAACGCCGTTTCAAACTGCGTTTTAGGAAAAAAACGCGGTTTAAAACCACGTTTTTATAAGAAATTTAATTTTTTTTTCCAACTCCGAGGATAAATACCCAATTAACACATGAAACGCGATCTGAAACCGCGTTTTTCCGACGTATCTGCAAATTTTGAATATTTCTGTAAATAGTTTCAATGGGTGAATTTATCTGTAAATTTTTATTTTTTAATGAATATTTCGAAAAAAATTCTTAAATGTTAACAAATCTAGACCATTGATTGAGGGAAAATGGAAGGCCAAGATTAATCCGTCATTTTTATTAATTGAAAATAAAATTGGAAAAAACACATCCCCATGACTCCATAAAGACGCGTGTATCACGATCCCAACCCTAACCACAATCGTCATTATCAAAAGGCGGAAGAGATGGGCTCCCATCAGCGGCGATGGCGCCGCCGGTAACCCTCCTCACCCTCGCTGCACCCCCACGGCCTCCCTCGCTTGGATTCGAGATCGGGGACACACAAATTTGGAGAAGTTGGAGGTCCCTCGTCGGATTCGAGATGCAGTATCGGAGTGGGACTGCCTCCATTCATGAAGGCGGTGGCGAACATCGGCGACAACGGATTCTTCAGTGACGACTGTAAAATTGAAGAGATCGGACGGGAAGGTGAAATTGACCGAGAAGGTGAAATCGGAGATCGAGAGCGCAGGCACTCGTAGGTGGCGAACCTCGCCGACTCAGATATACTCTAATACCCAGTGCTCTTGCGCTTATGTTGTTTCGATATATCTTCTATCATCCTTCCCTGTTTCATGCAAATGCATGTTCTGATAATTCATCCCTATCAATGAAATGAAGGGTGGCTAGGACGGTCACAATTGGTGGATTGCTGGGTGCTGATATGGATGAAGCTGCTTTGTCCTATGCAAAGGAGATTGAAGGAGTGTGTTCTGTAAAATACCCACTTCTAAAAGAAGAGTTGGACCAACTTGGTACACATAATTTTCCTGATTTTCTATTGCTTTTATAAAGTTGGGCCATTAAAACATCTTTGGTCTTTCCTTGTATCCCTTCATATCCCTGACTTCTTAATGTGGCTAGATGAAGTACATGTCTAGCTCCATGCCACATGAGTTATTTTGGTTTTGTTATTTTTCTGTTCATTTGTCATCCATGATCTCCATCTTTTGTGGCGGCGGCCTTTGAATACCGATCGTTCAAGAGGCAATATTCGTTGTTTATAAAATTTATGGTGAGTAATTGATTTCCTCACCTTTGAATTCTGATCAGATTGTTCCACTGAGGCTGAGTACTATTCGTTGTTTAAGAGGCACTGTTCGTTATTCTGATCAGATTTCCTTACCTTTGAATTCAAGAGGCATTATCCTGTGATTCATTGATATTTAGATTTGAGGTTTGTATTCGTCAAATTTAAAACACTTCAGATGGGTTTGATTCATTGATATATTTAGATTTATGATTTATTAATTGATTCATGAATTTATCGAATATTCGGCAAATTCAGAGTAATTATTCGTTGATAATCAGGAATTGTTCATATATATAAGGCAATTAGATATAGGTTTCTTGAAATTCAAACTCATAAATTTATCAACTATTCGGCAAGTTCAATGTCACTATTCGTTGATTATTAGAAATTATTCATATATATATAGGGGCAATTACATGTAGTCTTGTTGAAATTCAAACTCTGTCTAAAATTGTTTATGAATTGATTGACTATTAGACAAGTTCAGAGTCACTATTTGTTGATAATAAGGAATTAATCATATATGTGAGTAATTAGATGCAGTAAATCAAGAATTACATTTATATATTCTTTTAACCTAGTGAATAATTACTATCAACTTAGCGAATAATTACTCTCAACCTAGCGAATAGTTGCAAAATGGACCAACCCTTTCGCTATTATCTAAACGATAACTTCTCTTTACAGACGAATCATAACGATCAATTTAGCGAATAATTATTATTAACGTAGCGAATAGTTGTAAAATTGACCAGCCATTTTGCTATAATCTAAACGAAAACTTCTCTTTGCACACAAATAATAACGATAAGTTAGCAAATAATTAATATCATCTTATCGAATAGTTCAAACAATGCACCACACAAAAAAATGTTACGCCTAAAAAAAGAGTAACACACACGCACGCACTTAGCATGTGGGCAAGGAAAGAGCTGCGCCACCCATTTCATTTAATCAATGGTTCAGATTTGTTAACACTCAACATCGTAAGGGATAGAAACACATGACCCAACCTCTCTCTATATAGTATGGATCATTTGTACACAAGCCTTAAGGTGTACCTTGTACACAAATATGAGCCTTTGATCTAAAGGGAATGTAAAAAGCAATCAACTCTCTTATTATGCGCGTGGGATGAAAAATTTTAGATGATTTGTTTAAAATGGTGGGAGCCGCATTGAATATTAAAAAAAAAGAAATAGCAAGAAATTTCTGGATAAAAAGAAAGAAGAGAAAGAGATTTGACTATCTCTGTTTCTCACCCGAGATTCACTTAGAAGCTCATCGGATACCACTAAGCATCGCCTCTTATAGTTCTCAAAACTCACCCGCTCCTACTAAAGCCAAACCCCTCTCATGTGACTTACCTCATACCATCATCGATCATTCTAACCGCTCAAATCCCCTCACCAGCCTCCGACCATCTTTCAAGAAAACTCACCCACAAGTTCAAAGAAGAAGCAATCATGGACATTTTTACACATAATGATCACATCATATCAACTAGCATTTATAGCAACAACATCATTAGTTCATCATTAAAAATTGCAGCATGTATCAAAAGTCCTAATTTAGGGTCATGCTCAACGAGTATCACTGTTCTAAAAATCGCGCCTAGGCGCCGCCTGGGCACCGCCTAGGCGCTAGGTGACCCCCCTACGCCTAGAGCTAAACCGCCGCCTAAGCACGCCTAGGCGTCCGCCTTGACCGCCTAGACGCCGCCTAGGCGTTAGCCGGCCCCTCACCGCCTAGGATCTGCCTAGCGCTTTTTAGAACACTGACGAGTATTGTAAATCATCATATATGAATATGGTCAATTCGAGCTAGAAAGTTTCATCATAATGTTATCAAATAAACAGTTCAGGTTCTCAGCATTTGCAGTTCATACTTTTAAAGGCAAGAAATTTAGATCATGCTTGACAGTTCAGAGCATCTACGCATCAAGAAATCGGGCACATTAAAGCTGTAAGACAATCGAATCATATATCATAGTCAATAGACAATCAAGCAACAGTCATCACCATGTCATCATATCAACAAGCAACTTTCAACATCAAGTTAGTGCAATATCACCATCAACAAGTTCAGAAAGGATTAGTAACCCGAATGAAGGACACTCCCACTTGCACGTCATATCGTACTCAATAATCGCAACCCTCGAAGCGAGCTTGTTCCGTCGACCTTGTCGATCCTGAGGCCCGTGGGTTATGGGCCCATGCTTCCGGTGCGCTGCTCTATCGCCATTGGACTTCCCGATCCCTTTTTCCATGAGGTCGCTCATCCAATGTAACACGTATGAGTTTAAGTTAGCGGAGATATGGAAGTGACAAGAGCGGACGACCCAACATTTCTCTCGGAGACAAAAATGGACCAAAGATAAAGATGACACGACTAGAGACAAGACTCTGACCCGAGAATAGTAACGATGCCCTTAAGAAAGGCTATTAGGTTACAATTGTGACAAATACGCACGAATTCATTATGGAGCATATCAATCACATCAATCCACACTAACATGTACCTATCTCGGGGGCAACATTCGTATTCATGTCAAGGACACAATCAAGTCCCACGCTGATGTATGTGAAACAAGCTAACATTCTAGTATTCCATGGAAACAGATATGCCTAGCAACTTTAAGCAAGATAAGCGGAACCAACAATGATCAAATATGATTCGAAGTCATGCGGAATTTAGTGAAGATAACGAGCATCATGCATATGAACAATGTAAAAGCATGGTATACACATCAACAAATGAGTCCAATTATATCATGGGAAGGTATGTCGTAACAAACAGCTGAAGCATCATACGAGAACACATAAGAGCAGCATAGTAATTATCACATATAGGAACAGTGCACGAGTTTGGTGTATGCATCATACGAGATCATATAAGGGCAACATTGTAACTATCTCATCTGACACAATGATCATATATTAGGTCAAGCATGGTACGTAATCATATGACGAGATACATTTAGAGAGCATGGGTCCTACATGATACTAGCGATACATAATGTGATACAAGAATAGTCGAGGGTCATTAAGAGGAGTTCAACATAATATTCATGAAACATGAGGCATCATCAAAAGTAACCAGAAGGACATCATGGGTGCTAGATTATAATCATGCTAAGAACGAACAATCATAGAGTACATATATGGTATAATAGTTATCACATCATGGAACAAGTACAACACGTGATCATTTAGCGGGTCATATTGGAAATCATAAGCCTTACATGATAATAATAGCACACATCGAACATGAGTACAATTAAAGTAATTCAACTAGATTCATTCCGATATTCATGCATCATTCATATGCAGAATCATGATATAGGGTGGTGCGTGATCGTGCGGGGTGTCAAGTCATACATTCATGCAAGCACGAGAGAATATCATAGAGTAATAGACATTTTAACCATGTAAGCATGCTAGATTTAACCATCACGGAAAGCTAATCAATCATCGAATTCAACATTAAGCTAATCAGGACGAGTGAAACATGTTAAGAGAACGGAAAGAGGAAAGAGCCACACTATTAGGGACCTAGCTCAAAAGAGAATCAACAATAATGTAGGCAAGGCATAAATGTGCATAAGTCATAACCAAGGATCATACACGTTACTGATGGCTTAACATAAGATAGGGCACATACATGCACTTGATTGATTACTCGACATTAAGCAACACTTCAATTCAATCATATTCCAATAATATAGAAGCATGAGCATGTTTAACGATGTATAACATAAGTATAAATAATGGGCAACATAATTAGCATACGAGGCATGAGTACAAATCAACACATACTAGGGTAAACATGCATTCACCAAGACTCCATTATGCCACATATTCTCCGTTCAACAGAACTAACACACACAATATTAACTTGCAAAATAATCAACTATAGTTAATCTGACGAATACGAAATAGATGGGCATGATATAGATTCTTGTCACAAGATGAATGATAAGCATCGAGGCATCATCGGCGAGCATGCTAAGGAGCACATCTCATAAGGCATTCATATAAAGAAGAGTTGATCACACTATCATGGACCTAATTCAGAAGAAGCAACAACCATATAGACTCATATCATGTGGTTCATGTTTCTAATCAATCATACGATCAATAGGCCAAGTAGACATGCGATGACAACATATAATCATGAGAGAAAGAAAGGCATAACATGGGACCTAAGCAATGGGACAAGCATGGGTACAGAATGTCATACAACTACGAATTCACATTAAAGATCATCATCATAACATGTACTGAGGATTATGTAGCATATGAGGCATGTTGACATCAAATCATAACACGTATCCATCAAGTAAGGGACTCACTCTATCATGATACTAGAACCGAACGATCACACTATCATGAACCTATTCACAGAGAGGACATCAATTATACAACTTCCTAGCATATGACATATATATTCGTGCTCTAGTATGACAATGCAATGTACAAAGAAGATCATGTCGGGGTGATAGGGCATAACATATGTACTCGGCTCACACAATGGTCATCATGGACATCAAGCATGTAAGCACAATTTCAAACTAAGGATCAAACTGTAGGTCAAGGAGTAGTGCATATAGAATCACACAATCATGGGCAGAGCAATCAAGATAACCAGATAGAGATCCATAAGGGCAAACATTGACTCTCCCTAACTGACTCATCACCCCATCTTTCCTGTGAGACTCGGATACGACTTTTTATAGCAAGGAGACACTGGTTGATCATTATATGGATTGAGAAGGACAGACTCAGAAACACCTTACTCCCCACTCAAGAACTACCTTCCAATACTCACTCAGACAACCTTCATATCCGTACATGATTTTCCGACACAATATATTTACCAACCTGATTTCCCTGGGAAGGGACCGATATTCAAGAGAAAGACTCGATAAGACCATCAAGGGTTAACATAGTGAAAGAGGTTATTCCACCCAAGCTGGGCTTGACCATATAGAAATAAGGGCACTCCTGCTATCCCGTTTGCACAGATAAGTCAATACACATTTCATTGTTAGGGCATCCAAATCAGATCTCTTGCATAGCAAGCACTCAATACAGAATCAGTCAATGACAATTATAACGATCTCCTTAGAGTCTTCCTGACCCATCTGTACAGAACAAGCTAATATTTCGCCTACCCAATCCCGACTACATCTAATAGGGATGGTAATAACGCCTTTCTACCCACTCGTTCCCCATTTGGTCGGTTTTTCCTCTTTTATAACAAGTCAAGTTCATTACTTAGTCCAATTGGAGTTAGACATCTTAAGTTCGTTTTGCCCCTTTAAAACGCTTTCAAATCTTTTGAAATCCATGGGCGGTTTTTCCAAAACATACACTCGACCCTTGCGTACCTGATTTGCACAACCTCACTCCGATACCAACTTTTTAACGGCCCGGATATAAATATCTTAGATACGTTTCGAAGGTTGGATACCTTCGTTCGGATGTTGCAATTCAGGTACGGGTCGAGGTTTCAAACCTCTAATGATCAATCATTATTCAAAGCGGGGATTTCGAACCCCAATCAATCCAAGTTACAAAAATTCAATTTAAATGAAAGTACAGCGGAAGTAAGGGTTAGATACAAATACCACGGCAGAGCCGGGTCAAAACCATAGTATAAATTATAAGGTGGTATAGCCAAATCAGCGGGGTTAGACAGATTCTTTGCAATCGCCCAGGGGATTTTCGCACGCCATAGAAACAGGGGGCAATCATACCTAAAAACAATTGGTGCGAGCGGGATCATACCGAGGCCCCAACACACCCTGTCCCGCAAGCGAACATACACATACGCTAATAATAAAGATGATGCAGATGCGGGAATTAAATCACACTAACATGATCCTAATTTACAATATGCGAAAAAGAACTGTGAAGGCGCCCAAAGAATGCCAAGTGGCATGTCCCTCTCCTACCTCTGCACCCCTTCCCGTTAGTGCAGAGACTGACCAGTTCGATGCTATAACATATCATATCTCATCATAGCATATCATATCTCATCATCATTTCATATATCATGCTTATGCCCGATGGTGCTGGGTCATCATATCATATATCATGCTCATGCCCGATGGTACTGGGCTATCTCATCATCATATTATATCGACTCGATAGACTCAGGGCACCCGATGGGGCTGGGCTACCCTATGACCCTAGCAAAGACTCCAGGATTGTCACAGATAACGACCTTTCTGTTTACATATGCATAAAGAAATAGAATGCTCAATCACAAGTGCAATCCTAGCATGATACTACATGGCATGCTTTGATGCTTATCCAACACCAAGTATGTCATATATTCACAAGCAGGTAATCTCTTTCGAATTTGAGTAAGCCCATAAAGGAACTTACCTAAATAAGCCGAACAATAGAGAACAAGGCAGAAGCAGAATCCAAGTAATGAGTCACCAATAGCAAGCAATGCCCAACATATCACAATCACCTAATAACATACAAATGCATAAGTCTATCTACTTCACACAAGGCGCCCCTAACTATCATACATCTCTTCACATATCTCGTTTCAGATTATTCCATCTTATCTCATCACAATTCATATAACTTTTCATGTTCATCTCATCTCGTCATCTCATTTCCAACACAGTTCTCTCAAATAACTCAACTTAGAAAATCAAAAAATTCTTTTAAAATCATTTATCCAAATCCCGACATTAACACTTAGGCCTTAAAGTCAATTTCCCAAAATCATGTTATAAAATAATTCCGGCATTTACCTCTTTAAAATTCCTCGTCTTAAAATCCTCTTGTAAAACATTAAATAATATCACTTCTCAAATATTACGTTAAAATTCCATTTTTAATAACATTTAATAACACACTACAAATAATATTTAACTATAATAACATTACCAAAATCAATCCATTTTAATAAACCACATTTATAAATCAAAACACTAAATTACTTTATCACTTCTAAAACATATATTAAAACACCACATAATATTCTAATAATATATATCAAATAATACCATTTTTAAACACTTTTATAATATATACTAATTTTCAGAAAATATAATACCTCAAAACAGAATATTATACTAATATTACTAGCCAACAATAATTTCATATAAATCATAATATATATAAATCATATCAACAATAGTATAAAACAACAATATAACCATAGTAATAAAACCCAACCCAAAATTATATAACCCGGAAGACCAACCCGAAAAACAACCCAAACCCAAGCGCAAGAACCCAGCCTGTCAGAAGAAGAAAAGGAAAAAAGAGAGGGGATCCGAACCCGGAACAAAAAATCGGATCCTTCTCTCCCGAACCCGGATACCCACACACAAGATAAGATAACCCGGAGCTGGAAGCGGATCTGTCCCAGACCCGAAGAATTGAAGCCCAGAAATTAGGCCCAAAAGGAAGGAAAGGCAGAGGAGTCACCCTCTTCCTTCGGACGGAGCTCTGTTCTGAGACGACGAACGACGGAAGAGGAGGGAGAAGAACCTCCAGCCTCCGGCGGCCCCTTCGACCCAAGCTCACCCAACCGGACCGACACCACATTCCGACCACGACCCACCCCATAGAAGGAAGCGAAGCGAGGAAAAGGAAGGAAAAAAGAGAACTTACAGTCGCGTCTCCGAAGTGGTCTCCGAGTTCGACGGCGGCACTCCGATTGTGATTGATGAGGAAAGAGCCCCGTTCGATCCCTAGGAGGAGGAGGAGGAGTGATTAAAGGTGCATTTTTATAGGTTTTGGAATTGAAACAACCACAACGAAACCGACCTTTTTAAACGAAATAGGGGAAGAAGAAGGAGGGTGGCTGCGTCGGCTGCGATGGCTCCTACAGGGCGGCTCTAGCGACGTCGAGGGACTCTTGGGGTGGCTGCTCCCAGCTCGGACTCGAAGAAAGGGGATGGAAGAGTGGTGAGGTAGCTGCTCGGCTCAAGATTCTCGAAAAAAAACAGAGCGTTCAGGGTGCTCGACCTCGGCTCCAAGGATGGATGTGATGAGGTGAAAGAGGTGTAGTGGTGGTGACGGAAAGATGGCGAGGGATGGCTATGGCTCATGGCAAACAGAAGGGGGGAAGGAAAAGGATAAGGGTGAAATGGAACCAAAGAGGGAGGAGGGTGCTGATGAGGAATGAGGGAGGGCAATAGGGGTGTTTGAGTGTATGCAGAGGAAAGTGGGGTGAGGTGAGGGAGGGGGACCAGCCCTTATTTTGCAGAAAACCGAGAGGAACAGAGAGAGAGAGAGAGAGAGAGAAAAGAAAAAGAAAATAAAATAAAACAGGAATGGTACTCACAAAAGAAATTCAAATTAGCGGAATAGACCCGAATCCCGCTCGCCCGATTGAATCCCGACTAAATCAAATTTCAATCAAAACTCGGAGCTTAAATAAATTTTTATTAATACCCGAACTCGAAGGTGAAGATCAAATCCCGTCAAAATCCTAATTTAAAATGATGCCGGAAGGATTTTAAATTTTGAACTCGTGCTCGAGGACGATCTTTTTCTCCGTTTTTGCAATTTGAAATGAACAATAACATATTTAATTAAAATTATAAAAAATATATATAAATTATATTCCGCCTTTACAAAGACGATGTTGATGTGATTTTCATTTAGAATTCTAAGAGCATAAGGGTTCTAAATTGGTTACTTGAAACATAAAGAAGATTATAAACCAATTTAGATACATTAGGTTTGATTCTGAAAGGACCTTTCTGATTACCTTAGACAATCCACCTTCACACTTGTTTTCAAAATTTTTCGAGTGAGAATATTATTTGATCTATTGATGATGCATCATTGGTAATTCCTTGCGCTAGAATACCTTCCATATATACATTTCTCAACATTTTATTTGTGTTCGTGATTATTTTTACAAATTAACTCAAACAAATTGTTTGTTACTTTTGAGCGTGGTTGAACTAGTTCGGAATTTACAATCGATACTCCACTGATACACTTGTGGGTGTAGGTTTTATCTTATCAACAACTCAAAGACCAATGTATTTTTCTTAAACTGGATTTTATTATAAGATTTTTCTAATAGTTTCATCAATTTGTTATCAACAATAGAAAGAAGTGATTTTTTTAATCCAAGAACCCAACCGAATATGGCCAGAAGCCTTGAAACAACAATTGCAATTAAATATTCTCCGACCTATGCAGCTAACCAACTTCCATAAAAAATTATGAAAGTGTCTAAGAGAATCAATATACCCCTTAGAGTGATATGATTTAGGGATTTTTCCATAATTTATGGGTTTATAAAACCCAACGAAAACATTGTAATAGTTTGGTTGTAACTGAAATGAAATTTCATACCAAACAAGTTCGGGAAGGCCAAAAACACAATCACACTATTCGTGTTGAAGACATGGTTGAAATGAAGGTGTTTCTTCGCCACTTCCACCGACAGACAAAACACCACTACTTTCAACACGAAGAAACACCAATCGGGCCACCACAGCGGCTCCAAGAAACACTCAACTAGGAATAGACAATGCACCTCTTCTGCCCAGAGCAACCTGAAATTCTATCTTACATGCAGTAATCTCTTCCGAATATACCACCTCGTACTTCAAAGTAGACTGATAAATGATGTCCACTAAAATGACCATGTTTTATGCCTATCTTTTAAGCCAATTTCTATCTTATGCTTGCATTGTGGTTTGTGAATGCTTAGAATTTGTGTAGTATGTTCATATTTACAAGAAATAGATATCTACACAAGTTTTGGTTTAATTGTGCATAAATTAGAGCAGAATCGAAAATGAAATGAGAAGTGATGGACAAGTACAGAGCAGTTGATCTTGACTCACCCTCTCGATGTCGAATAGAGAAATCGACCAGAGACTAAGTACAAGACATGGAGAAAGACAAGCTACTAGAGGAGTACTCGACATGAAAATAGATCGACTAAGTGAGTCGACATCGACCGAAGTGATTGGCATCGAGGGACTGATCAATGTCAACAGACCTGAAGTGTACCCGAGGTTGAGTGATATCAACAGAAATTGAGCTGAAGCATAACACATGGCATCGAGAGCAGTAGTCGATGTCGACTTGACCTGATGATAGTAGCAGACGCGTTTTTAGCAATCCGAGTTCGAGAAGAGAGATTGGCCACTTTTTTTATTATCATTTCTAGATAGATTTAATCCTTATGTGTATTTCCTATCTATCCTAAGGATATAGTTTGATTTATTATTAAGTTTATATCTTTTACATTATTAGATAGAGATTTAGATAATTTCTTCTTCTGGGATTAGGACTTCTTCTTCTAGGCTAGCTAGGAGTTGTGAGGCTATAAATAAAGCCCATGGGGGCTGGCTTTAGGTCAATATTCCATCAAACAAAACAATCCATATTGAGTTTAAAGCTTTTTTCTTAGGGTCAGGGTGAGCCCGGCGTTAGCCATGCATGCTTGGGATATGAGTTTTATTGTTATGTCTTGATCATCTCCTAACTTTGGTCGAAACAACTAAAAGGTAGAGACAATTAGGTTTGACGGTGAGAGCCAATATTCCTAAGTGTTGGTGTACAACGAAAACTTGTCCCTTTGATGAGAAAGCATAATGTCTGTCTTACTCTATCTTTTCCATGTGTCGTGAACGTTGTGGTGATCCCTAGCCTTAGGGGTCCATTTTTATTTTTATTTAAACCCTTTTTATTTGTTGCTTTTTTCATTCGTTGAGTAATTGAAAAACTCAACAACCCTTTATCTTTTTTTGTCCAAAGATTCTACTTTTATCCCTATGTTCTTCGGTCGTTCTTTGCCGACAAATTTCATTTCTGTCTTAGAGGTCAAGATCGAATGCACATGTCGATATCGACTGCCTCTGATTGATCGACGATCTTCTATGTCGATCAACTTTCTGGACTAACTCGACGTCGAGTGAACTTGTGTGATCACACTCATGATCAATCAAGATGCAAGACTTGTTGAAGCTCCTAATAACTCGTCAAATGAGGTGCCTCTCGGTTCTATCACTCGAGCTTGGGCAAGATGACTTCAAGCCGATATTATCCAAGGACTCTTAACCATTCCCATGAACCTTGAAGATCAAGTTCAAGCATTCACAAGTCTACAACACATTAAAGATCACAACCCACAACCCAAGAAGCCCAGAAATGCCTCGGTTCTAGTGGATGATTATGGAGGCAAATCAGATCCAAACTCAAACATCTCGTGCATTTAAATGATCATTGGGAAGAGAAGACATCATGGAATAAATCCTCATTCAGCTGGAGCTTTTGTGAAGAGAACAACTTCCATGATTGCATTTAATGCAAGCCACCTTTTTCCAATGCATGTCCAAGTTGTCCAAAAATTTCCTCTATATTATTCAGTCCTTTTAGCCCTTATAAGGCATGCCATTTATCATCAGAAACAAGGTTTATATCCTTAGTTTGAAGCTTGAAAACTTCATCTCCATCATGAGTAATATCGAAGGTCCGATCTTGTATTTTCGGTGCATAATATCCGTTTGTAATTGATCTATATTCAAGAACATGTGGTGAGTCATATCCACTTGTTTTTTCACCTATCCTCTATAAAATTCTGTTTGTTTTCCCCCAAATATGAGTTTTATCGTTATCACAAAAATACCAAAAATATTCCACTGAAATCTATCTCCATCATCCATCTTCCACCGGTTGGTTCGAGGCTTGTTCTGACTTACTTTGTACTGATATTTAAGGATCCTCGAGGGGAAAATCATCAAGTGGTATCAGAGCTATCTTCAAGGTAAGTTTCTCAAGCCAAAGGGGTACGAATTACCTCTCAATTTTCGGTTTGTTTTGCTCCCTTTTGTGCCATTTCTATCCATATTTGTTCCTGATTATTCTCCACTCTTTTCGATAATTTTTTTCATCCTTTCTACCTTAATATGTGTGGTTAAGATCTGCAAAAAAATAAAAAAAGGAAAAAAAATCAGATCAATCAATTGTTCTTTCGGTTCTATGCTTTTATTGAGTGTTCTTTGCTGTTTACATGAACCTTCATCCTTATTACCCAAAATCTAAGCATTACCCTTACATATGTTGCACCATTATTCTCCTAACGCTTTACATTATATTTGGTGATGAGCTATTGATGGAATGTGCTTGATTTATACTTGAAGTTGAAGTGAATTCAGATTTGTAGTATTATTTATGTGCTTCAAGTTTCTGGAAAAAAAAAGAAAAAAAAGAGAAAAGAGAAGAAGAAAGAAAAGCTCCAAAAGTTGTTTTAAGTGCAAGTTGAGCATTTGAAGTGCAAGTTGTGTTGTTGTTTTTTGTGCTCGAAAACAAGACATTCTCATCATATCATTACCTACGACAAGCCTTGTTCTTTGCCTTGCCTACCCCTTGTTTACCCTTTTCCATTCGAGCATTACGAACTTGATTTTGGAATTTGGTAAATACTCGCTTTTGGACTTGCATTGGCTTTTGCTTTTGATACTTTTTGTGAGTTTCCAGGACAACATCACTAAGTTGAAATACCTCAGTGGAGATAGACCTTGTTTTAAGTGTGGAAGAAGCACTATCACATTACTTGCTTGTTGAAGGAGTGTTGTTTGCATACTTGTATGCTTAGAATATGAGTTGTGAGTGAAGGGACATCACATTCAAAGTGAGGGAGAGTTTCACCTCCAAAAGAAAAATTCATTAGTGAAAAGAATATAAGGGAGGTGAGTAAGACATCTTTTAATTTATAATCCTAATGTGTTTTCATGTTCTTGTTATTTTCTCGGTTCTTCTTTGTTTTCCCTTTTGTTTATGCATTTGTGGTAGGAAAATATGTCTAATGTAAGGAATGAAGGAAGGGATATCACCCTATTTGATTTGCAAGTCGTTCTTTGACTATCTAGGGAAGAACATGCAGCTGCGAGACAACAAGAGTATGAGAGAACTAGGGCTTACCTATTGGGAGTCCTCGATGAAAAGCTTGATAAGTACTTGGGTAAAGGTCATTTTTCTAGAGAATGTCGTACTCGAAAGCAAGTGCTACTCAATGATCAAGAAGAGTATGAATCCGACTAGGAGAGCTAAGAAGAGCGAACCTTAAAAGATGAGAAAGAGGAAATTCATGCTAATGCGGCTGTTGGAGAATGTTTTTTGGTGAATAGAGCATTGATCTCCAATGATGCTCCTTCTTTGCCCACTCAAATGGAGACCCTCTTCCATACTCGATCCCTCATCAAAGACAATGTATGTAGTGTGATAGTTGATGGAGGATCTTGCTACAATCTTATTGATCAAGATGTTGTAGATAGGTTCAACCTCAAATGCACCCCACATATGCAACCATACACCTTCAAAATTGGCTGAATTCCAAGGCACCACTAAGAGTTGACAAGCAAGCCATGATTGTGTTTGCAATTGGAGGATATAAAGATGAGATACTTTGTGATGTTCTCCCGATGACAATGTGTCACCTTTTTAGGAGACCATGACAATATGATCGAGGTGTGATCCACAACGGAGTCACCAATGAGCACACATTCTAAATGGTAGGTAAGAAAATTACATTTCATCCTATGGCCCCTCATGGGATTGTGGCAGACCATGTACCTATCTTGGAGAGAAGAAAGCAAAAGAAGAAGCTAGCCATTGGTTCAAATATGACTAGTTCTCACTAGATTCTCCTAGCTAAAGCAAATGAAGTGGAGTATGCAATTCATGGGAGTAAAACTTGCTTTCTTGTGCTTTTTAAATATAACTTGTTTATTTCCCAAGATTTGAATCATCTATCTCCCCTTGTTTCCACTTTGCTGCAGGAATTTGAATATTTGTGTCAATAAGCAATTCCCAATGGCCTTACACCATTAAGGGGATTAGAGCATCAAATTGACTTCATTCCAGGAGAAACACTATTGATGTGCGCGCAAAATTGCCATATTTTATATGCACATATAAGTCCATTTTATAATCATTTGCATGTATATTAGTGGGAAATCATATGATTAGTGTAGTTTATGCATTATTGTCAAATATATGGGTATGCATGAGTTTCTATGTGATTTCGCAGAAAACAGGACATAAATGGACATATTTGGAAGAGTGGAAAAAGAACTCGAATTCTTCTGAAGAGGTCGAAATTGACTATGAACCTCGAAATGGAGTGCAGCAGAGCAGGCATGAATCGAGCAGAGGAAGAACAAAGCATGTCGACACAGCAGAGGTCGATATCGATGTCTGAAGGTCGATATCGAGTGGCCTAGATCGAGCATATTCATAGAAGTCGAGTGCCAATCCGAGGAGAAGAAGGAGAGCTCGATGATAGAGTTAAAGAGAGGTCGATATCGATGATGAAGACATTAAATTTCATAACTTTAAGCATCATACTTGCATTCTTATCGTTGTGGCATGAATCCCCGACTTTGGAAGCTTTTAGTTAATTGAATTACATAAAAAGTTTAAGTTTTGATTTCTGACCATCTTTCCTTAACCATTTTAAGCTCGTCGGATGACTTTTCCGACACATAGGTTATGTTTTATAGCTTCTGTAACAGACATCGAAATGGACTAGCGAGGTTGATATTGAGCACTAACATCGATATCGAGGTCTGTCTCGACGACGACTGTGTTTGCTTTTATCTTCTGCAGGAACTTTGTTGGAAGTCGACCAGAACTGAGGTAGATATCAACCAGACACCTCGATATCGAGTGTCTCCTAAGATCGAAAGCTTGATCGTGATTGCAACTAAGGAAGCGCTGACATACCTCCTCGTGGATTCGATCCTGAATTACCCTACCACTGCATCGTGAGGGATTCTTGTATTATTTGCTTGAATAGGGAGTTAGCATAGTTGACATATATTTGAATCGCACCTCCCCTAAACGCAACAAATTGGCGCCGTTGTCGGGGAGGCAATCAATCACCACCTAAGTTTTCTCACGATCTTTTAGAGCTTATTTTGCAGGTTTATGTGACTTTCTGATCGCGGACCTATCCTGGAAACCATAGACGATCTTGAACGTTTCTTCCATCTTCGCAACAAAGCTATTCAAATCATGGCTGACAACGAGACGCAGGCTGAGACCATAGAGCGGTTGAGGAAGGAAATTGAGGACCATAATGTTACAATCGCTGTTGATAGGGCCGCCGCTGCTACAGAGCGAGCCCGTGCTGATAGGGAGGAGGATACGGGTAGACAAGCCCAAGAGCGGCTCAATCAGTATCCATAGACGGTGATGCAATACATGCATCCGCGGCTTCATGTTCCTGAATCCGCTATACTTATTCCTCCTTCCAATTTTGAAATTAAAATAATATTCCTAATTGAAATTAAAAGAAACACCTTTGAAGGAAGACCAAATGAATGCCCACTTCAACACATCTCTATTGCTGATGGTGTAAATTTAGATTATGTGAGACTAAAATCTTTTCGATGGTCCTTGGCAGGGAAGGCATTGCAATGGATAGAAAGTTTGGCTCCACGCTCGCTGAGGACATGGGCAGAGGTGAATGATGCGTTCCTAAAAAAGGTATTTCCTCCCTCTAAGACGGCGATGCTGCGACAAAGGATCACGACTTTCAAAAAAAAGCCAGGTGAAACATTGGCGCATGCGTGGGAGCGATTTAAGGACTTGCTGAGATCATGCCCGACATATGGGCAACTACCTTATGTCATCGATGAGATATTCTACAATTCCCTTGATGCGCCGATTAAGGAGATGATAAATTCATATACCTCCTATCGGTACATTGAGCTTACACCAACGGAGGCCTGGGAGACCATTGAGAGGCTCGTGAACTTTGATAACACCTATGGGACAGCTGTGGCCTATGACTCAAGGCCTGCCCCATCTATGCCACTTTATGAGCCTCCAAAGGATATAGATCCTGATGTACGTCAACAATTCCACAACGATCAAACACGCCACCAAAGGATATAGATCCTGAGCAACAATCAAACTTGTCAAGAATGTGGTTCAACAAGGCATAACACTAGTGCCTGTCCACATATTGAGCAAGTATCTATGGCAGAACAACATGAGGAAGCCAAGTGGACGAGAGGCTCCTATGGAAGGGGAAATCAACCATATTGGGGAGATCAAATATTCTATCAACAAAGGGATCCCCCACCATATAGAGCACTAGGGCACCCTGAGCGGGAAACAGGGAAGGATGACCTACAGATCATTCTTGATGAGATACGGAGGAACCATACGGAGTTCAAACAAGCCAATAACTCCGTCCATACTCAGCTGCAGGGCATCAATTCTAGACTTGGGGAGATCGACATTTGGAAGCGCAACATGGAGACCCAAATGGGTCAATTGGCAGAAGCAATACCCAATGCGCCAGGATCGTTCCCTGGATCATCTGTGCCCAACCAAAAGGGCAAAACTACTGGACACATAGCGGCGATGAATATAAGGAGTGGGCGTCAAGTACAAACGCCCGAACAAAAAGTGGAGGAGAAGGCCCCAGAAGGAACATTGATATCGACCCCCCTGTCGATATCGACCAAGGGGACATCGACATCGACATCACTGCACTCGATGTCGACCCTGAATCTGAGTCACCATAGAAATAGAATCCTCCAATCAATGTCGACCCCCATCCAGTTGATGTCGATCTAACTCCAGCCGTAGGGAATAAGAAGGTGTTGACATTCCCAACAAAAAAGATGATTAAGGACCCGACAGAAAAGAAGTTCCACGGTTCGTGAAGATGCTTCAAGGACTCAATGTCTCAATTCCATTCACCGAAGCACTTCATGAGATGTCATCTTATGTGAGGTTCCTTAAGGACATATTGGGTAAGAAGCGATCGCTTTCTGAGATCACAAAGGAGTGCAACAGATTGGAGTTATCATAAAAGCGGGCGGACCTAGGTATGTTTTCTATCGCTATAGGCTTAGGTCGATATCGCTTTAATGCTTTGGTTGATTTGTGCGCTAGCATTTGCGTGATGCCACTAACCATATGGCACAAGTTAAAGATAGGTCCTTTGGAGCCCGTGGATGCAAAACTATACATGGTGAATAATACGGTGCTGATTCCAACAGGGATGGTAACCAATGTGCCAGTACAAGTAGGTAAATTCTTTGTCCTTGTTGATTTCTTAGTTGTGGATATAGTGGAGGACCCTGCTTGTCCCATTATTTTAGGTAGGTCATTCCTAGCGACCGTCGATGCCAACATCAGCGTGAAGAAAGGATTGCTCTCATTTACAATCAGCGATGAGGTGATAGAATATGCCGTCAGCAGGACGGTGAGGAACAATGAAGGGCATATGGAGATAAAGGCCATAAATGGTATCCACATTGCATCTGAAGAAGCCAAGATAAGAGATATGACACCGGAAGAGCTTGAAAAGAGGGCCATAGAAGTCCAAGTTGAGGAGGTCATGGCAATCTTGAATGAAGGAGCCAAACAGAACATCGACATGGACTCAGGTAAGTCGATATCGACTAACATAGTTCAAGATTCTATGCCAGGTCATAAGTATGGGGTCGACGGAAGAGAAGGAACCTCGAAATCGAGCATAAAGGTCGATATCGACCAAAACACAATGCCGAAATTGACACCCATAGAAGCTGAGAAGGGAGGAGCAAAGGCCTCGATATCGATCTCTGAGGGTCAAAATCGACTTGATCATATCGAGGGTAAACACTCCAAATCGACAAGACCTCTAGGAGCACAACAGAGATCGATATTGAGTACTGATTTTTGAAATCGACCTGAGCCACACCCAGAGAAGAAGGTAAGTCAAGGTACGGATTCCTCCTATTCCATTTCTATTAAAGATTTATCATTATTTGGAAGAGGTGTGCATTGGCATGTGCGCTTGTGTAGGGTATCCGAGGATGATTCGAACCAATATGAGATAGTAGACAAGGTTTATGTTGCCAAATCAAAAGATCAATGGTTCCCTAATAGATTCAAAGATAAAAGGATGAGACCTTTCATGGTGAATCAAATCCATCTGGGCGGGATGCAGTTGCGTGACAAGAAAGGAGTACTATTTAAGGCCCAAGCCACATGGGCTCTGTAGATGCCACCTTGAGAGCTTAAAGGAAGAAGTCGGCCTAGCGACTTTAAAGTCTAGAGCTTATAACAAAGACTTAGTTTTGGTTTTGGACATTTTTCTTTGTTTTGAGAATTTACATTATTATTGCATGTTATTGTATTGGTTTTAGTTTTCTAACAAAGTGCAGGAAGGAGAAAGCAAGCATCGAAATGGAGTGCAAATCTCGATATCGACCTTAAGGTCGATTCCAAGGGGCTTGTGGTCGAGGCTGGATCACCCTGAAGCTTGAGCCAAAAATCGATGAAAGAGATCGATTTCGATGTTATAGGTCGATATCGACCACCACTGCAGTCTTCTTCGACTCCTGAAATTCGTGACATTTTAGTTAGTATATTTCTTAACCCTAGTTCTAATACAGTGAGGACACTGTAATCTTTAAGTATGGGGTGGGGGAAAGGCTTACCTGCATATTTTAACATATTTTGAAATTGTTCATAAGTTATTGCATAGTTTTAGTTAATCTTCTTTATCTTTAAGCATTGCATTCATACTTAGTCATATTTTTAGCATGTTTATATTTCGAAAAGAGAGAGAGAGAGAGAGAAATGACCGTCGTTGAAAATTGAAAATAAAGAAAAGAGTCATGGAAGTATAAAAAAGAGCTCTACGATGCAAAATTAGATTCATTAGAGATATAACTTGAAATGGCCTAGTTAAGGGAAGTCCCAATGAAGTGCAAGAAGAAAAATATGAAGGAGGAAAATTTGAAGTTTCTTTTGACATGTGCATGACAAGATGATGGAGGACTTTTATTTATTTCCATACACGTGCTTACAAGTTCATATCCTAGCCTTAATTACCTATGCATATTTGCAAAAGTCACAAGTCATATATGAGCCTTACATTATCATTATCATCATTGCTCCACATATATTACATATTGCCCATTTTATACCTTATACCCTATCCGGGGACATGTTTGAGAATGGATGTCATCTTTGGAGTTATTATATGGAGTTTGTGTATTATTATTCAAGTTGTTGGCAGGAATGAAACAAATTTATGAAATATGGAAAATTCAATGAGCAAGAAAAAATCTGATCACCTTAGGAGATAAAGGTAGGTCGACCCTGCTCGTTGAGATGTTAGTTCAGCGAGATGGGACACAAGGTGAGGAGTCCGAAGTACTAAGTATCCGAGGCCATTCATGACACCCATGTTTGCGACTCATGAGAATGCAATACCAAGGTTAGAGAGGTAAAAGCATTATAATTGAAAAAAGCATTGAGCGATGAGTGAAAGGTTAGAAACATTATGAAGAAGGAATGTGGGATTATTTGGAAATTAAGTATATTTCCCCGGATTTAACACCACATGGCCAAATATTAGCCCACCTTTAGCCTTTTACGAGTCTACTTCTCATAAGCTTGCAAAAGTCCTCTTGATTATTAATGCTATGTCGCTAGAATTGTTTTATGAATATAAACCTCCTTTTATGAGTATGATATTGCTTTTATGCACAGGCATGGATTTGGTTGACATTAGTACCTTATCGAGGATGGCAATTGATTGTAGGGATATAAGAAAAATGAATCTCTGATGTTGAGGGTTTACTTTCTTCCCCTGAATGACCATTGCTTGGGGACAAGCAAGCTTAAGTATGGGGTGTTTGATGTGAATGCAAATTGTCATATTTTCTATGCACATATAAGTCCATCCGATAATCATTTGCATGCATATTAGTCGGAAATCATATGATTAGTGTAGTTTATGCATTGTTGTCAAATATATGGGTCTGCACGAGTTTCTTTGTGAATTCGCAAAATACAGGACAAAAATGGACATATTTGGAAGAGCGGAAAAAGAACTCGAAGTCTTCTGAAGAGGTCGAAGTCAACTACGAACCTCGACATAGAGTGCAGCAGAGCAGGCAGGAATCGAGTAGAGGAAGAACAAAGCATGTCGACACAGTAGAGGTCGATATCAATGTCTGAAGGTCGATATCGAGTGGCCTTGATCGAGCATATTGATAGAAGTCGAGTGCCAATCCGAGGAGAAGAAAGAGAGCTCGATGATAGAGTTAAAGAGAGGTCGATATCGATATTGTCCAGCAGAGAAGTCCGACTCAGGTTTTGATAGAATTCTATCTAAAGCTTGCACGTCTATCCTAAAGTCGAGATCTTTTATCCAATGCATCAGACTACATCCTTTACTAGTTTTACCATAGAATTTTTAGTTTTACTTATTTATGTTTTATCTTAGAGAATAAAGATAGGTTTCCGAAACCTTGGCTAGCAAGATTCGATATCTATTTCTAGAGGCCGTTAGGGCTGAGTTTGGGGGACACACATTCAAGAACAACAAGAGTTTTAGTTTATGGCAGAGATTTGTAGAGAGAGAGAGGCCGAGTGAGTTGATTAAGCAAGAGCGGAGTGGCTTGGTTCAATGTAATCTTTCTTTTGAAGTTAATCAAAGTAGTTTTCTTTTCAATGATGATGATGAGTACAACGATGAGAAGCGAGTAGTCAACCCACTTCTAGGGCCGGGGTGAGCCCGACGATAGCAATGTAGGATAAGTGCATCAAAGGTATGATTTTTATTCGATTTCGTCTTCTATTCTATGCATGATCCTTTGCGAAAGTAAGGGAGATTCATTATTTGGAATTTTGAAACGAAAGCCAATTATATTATGAACTTGGATTTTTCATGAATTGGATAGTAACTCGTAGGAATTATGCGAGAGCCTCTAATCGCCTAAGTGTTGGTAAGGAAAGCTAATTGACGGAAAGACATTAAATTTCATAACTTTAAGCATCATACTTGCATTATTATCGTTGTGGCATGAATCCCCGACTTTGGAAGCTTTTAGTTAATTGAATTACATAAAAAGTTTAATTTTTGATTTCTGACCATCTTTCCTTTACCATTCTAAGTTCTTCAGACGACTTTTCCGACACATAGGTTACGTTTTACAACTTCTGTAACAGACATCGAAATCGACTGGCAAGGTCGATATCGAGCACTATCATCGATATCGAGGTCTGTCTCGACATCGACTGTGTTTGTTTTTGTCTTCTGCAAGAAATTTGCTGGAAATCGACCAGAACTGAGATTGATATCGACCAGACACCTCGATATCGAGTGTCTCCTGAGGTCGAAAGCTTAATCGTGATTGCAACTAACGAAGCGCTGACATACCTCCTCGTGGATTCGATCCTGAATTACCATACCACTGCATCGGGAGGGATTCTTGTATTATTTGCTTGAACATGGAGTTAGCATAGTTGAGATATATTTGAATATTTGAATCGCACCTCCCCTAAACGCAACAACTAGCCAACCGAGCTGCCTACCATACTGATCCAGCTGAGACAAAGGAGCTTCAAAAGCAAGTGCAAGAACTTATGGATAAAGGTTGTGTGCATGAGAACCTAAGTCCAAGTGTAGTCCCCATCATCCTTGTGCCAAAGAAAGATGGATCATCGTGTATGTGTGTTGATTGTCGAGTGATGTACACATTTGCACCTTCTTTTATTGCATCTTTTGACTTCGTATTTCATTCGATTTCCAAAGAAAAGGTTCAAAAGTATATAAACTTGTGTAAGAATGGGCTAAAATGCAAGAAATAGGGTCTGCACAAGTTTTGAGCTAACCATGCAGGAATTCGAGCGAAAACGGAGTCAAAACGGAGAAGCCAAGTGAAGCTGAGAAGAGGTAGATATCGACCATAGACCCAGATATCGACCTCTGGTGTAGATATCGACCTTCAACATAGATATCGACCTCAACATAGACATCAAGTGAAGCTGAGAAGAGGTAGATATCGACCTTAGACCCAGATATCGACCCCCAGTGTCGATATCGACCCCCATATCGACCTCAACATAGAAATCGACCAGAGCTGAACAAGTCGAGCAGGAACAGAGACCTCGATATCGACCTCTGGTGTCGATATCGACCCCTGATCTCGACAGAAGATAGACTCGGATTCGAGATGTGGATTGGAACTATATCTTCAAGGAGGCACGGAATTATCTCACACTTTCAAGATAGATGGCAGCTGAAGTTTTATTTATCTTTTCCTTTAAGTTTTATCAAAATAAAAGACCTATCCTAATTGTTCGGATGGAGTTCATAGTTTAGATAGGAGTTACTATCCTTGGATAGCAAGGATTAGTAGCCTATAAATAAAGCCCTAGGGGGCTGACATTCAATCATCTTTCAATCCAATAATCCGAGAACAATCCAAGAAAAAGACAATAGAGTTAGAGTTAGAGAGAAGTTTTAGGGTTTGATGTTTGCGAAAGTTGACGTTGAGTTGTAAAGCTTCGAAGTTATTTTTAATGCAAGTTTCTTCCTTTCAAACAACAATGGATTCCATGATGAGAAGCGAGTAGTTCCCCAAAGCTCTTAGGGTCGGGGTGAGCCCGACGTTAGCCATGCACGCTTGAGGTAAGTATTTGATGTTGATATCGTTGTGTCTATCTCTCCTCCTACGATTCTATGTTTAGTCCTAATTGAAAGAAAAAGGGATTCATGCTAACAACTTGAGTTATAAACATAAAATTGGTAGAGACAATTGGGTTTATTTGAAAGAGTAATCCTAAGAGTTGGTGTACAGCGAAAGCTTGTCCCTCGGGTGAAATAGCGCAATTGTCCGTCTTATTTATCTCATTGCATGCATTGGTTAACGTTGTGGTAAACCCTAATCCTAGGAGTTGCTTTTTTTATATAGTTTATACACACCAAAACCCACTGTTATTTCTGTTCATTGATTCTCTCTCCATTCTTAAATCTTCGGCCCTTCTTTGCCGACGAAGAACTAACTCACTGCAGGGAGACATCGATATCGACCCTAGACGTCGATATCGACCACTGAGTTTGTCGACAGTTTTCTGAGTCGACGACGAACATCGCTGCGGAGTTTTGCTGAGGATCGATATCGACCCTTTGTATCGATATCGACTCTTCTGTATCGACTGGCAGTCTTCTGAGCCAGTCGATTTCGTGGACTGACATCGATATCGATCCCTTCCTGTCGATATTGACCACTTGTTTTTATCTCTGCAGGTCTTCTGTTGTAGAGAACATCGACAGCCGAGGTCGACATCGAGGCCCAAGGTCGAAATCGAGGCTTCTGGTCGACGCAGACGTGAAATTTCCAACGCTACTAGGATCCCGCTGACACGCCTCCTCGTGGATCGATCCTGACTACCCTTCCACTACAACGGGAGGAAGTCTTGTAATTATTTGCTTAGGCTAGGAGTTGGTTTACGTTTATTACATATTTATTATTTGTAATTACTCGACATATCAATCCTCCTTTAACAAATTGGCGCCGTTGCCGGGGAGGCAATCAATCGCGCCCTAGTAGTCTATCTCACGTCTTTTTCTAGTTTGGTCTTGCAGGTGTATGCGACGCGCTGATCGCCCACCTGAATTTGAAGGAGTAGACGACCCTGAGCGTTATTTCCATCTAAGGGCCCAAGCTCAAAGAATCATGGCGGAAAACGCGAACCAAGCAGAACTTATTGAACAACTAAGGAGGCAGGTTGAGGACCTAACGACTAGAGAGGCGGCACTTAAGGACGCGTTCCTCAATAAGTTCTTCCCTCCTTCTAAGACGGCGTTGATCCGACAAAAAATCACGGCTTTCAAACAAAAGCCTGGTGAGGCTCTGGCGACTGTTTGGGAAAGGTTCAAGGACCTTCTACGATCATGCCCGACACATGGCCAACCACCATATATAATTCAGGAGATCATATACAATGCTCTTGGCCCTGCAACTAAGGAGAGGATCAACACCTACACCTCCTATGGCTACCTTGAACTCGCTCCACAAGAGGTTTGGGAGACCATAGAGAGGTTGGTGGAGTTCGACAACACATATGGGACTCCTGAGGCTTCCGACACATCATCATCGTCGAGGCCTGCCCCATCTATGCACTTATATGAACCCTCCAATGTAATCGATCCGGATGTGAAGGAGCAATTCCACAGAGATCAACTTAGAAAGCTCCAAAAGCAAGTAAGGTTCCTTTCAGCGAACCAAGATTGCATCGAATGCGGATCGCAGCGGCACACCACCGTCGAGTGCCCCCATGCCGAACAAGTACACCTAGCGGAGACTCACCAAGAGGCGCGCTACATGAGGGGTCCCAATCACCAATATTGGGGAGACCAAAGGTTCATTCAACCACAAAGGAACCAGGTTAACCCTAGGGACCCTCCGCCTTATAGAGCTCCTGGGCACCCGGAGAGAGACCAAAAGAAGGACGATCTTCAACTTGTGATGGACGAGATAAGGCGGAACCAAGCTAAGAACGATCAATCCAACATTGCTATCCACTCTCAACTCAATAACCTTACCACAAGGATTGGGGAGATGGATATATGGAAGAAGAACGTAGAGACCCAACTGGGTCAATTGGCGGCACAAATCCCTAGGCCGTCCGGAACACTCCCTGGGCAACCCACTACAAATCCTAAGGGACAATTCGGGATGGGCCATGTTGCAGCCATACAATTGAGGAGTGGCACCAAAGTACATAAGCCACGAACGGAATCGGAGAAAGCAACAGATCCAGTCCACATCGACAGACCAGTCGATGTCGACCCAGAGGTCGACATCGACCCCCATGTCGACCCCCTGATCGACGTCAATGACACTGCAGAGCCATCAGAGCCACAGCAGAGGTCAAAATCGACCCTACCAGTCGATATCGACCCAACTCCAGTCGATATCGACCCAACTCCAGTCGACATCGATGTTCAGCAGGCACCTCCGACCTCCGTCTTGGCCCCTACTCCAAAGAAGACGTTGCCATTCCCTTCCAAAGCATTGGAGGATCCCACCAAAGGCAAGTTTAGGCGCTTCATAAAGATACTTCAAGGACTCAACATCACTATCCCGCTAACAGAAGCCCTAAGCGAGATGCCCGCCTATGTACGATTCCTCAAAGACATCCTGAGCAAGAAGAGATCCATGGCAGAGATCGCAGAGGAGTGCTCAAAGATGGACTTCCCTGAGAAGAAGAGTGATCCAGGGAAGTTTGCAATCACCGTGGGACTTGGCCAACATCGTTATAAAGCTCTATGTGACCTAGGGGCAAGTGTAAGTCTCATGCCTCTTTCTATTTGGCAAAAGGTGAACATTGGTGCCCTTGAACCTGTGGACATGAAACTCTACATGGCTGACAACTCATTCGTCAGGCCCACAAGTATAGTTGATGACGTTCCGGTAAAGGTAGGTAAGTTCTTTGTGCCTACTGATTTCATTGTATTGGAGATGCCTGAAGATCCTGTAGTGCCTATTATCCTTGGTAGGCCTTTCTTAGCTACTGCAGATGCCAATATCAATGTACGTAAAGGGTTACTAACCTTTACTATAGGGAACGAAGTGATAGAATTCTCTTTCAACCCAACCATGAGCGAAACAAAGCACCTGGAGCAAGTAGTCCTCTTGCCGGCCAAAGAAAACCTTAGAAAATTTTTGTGGGCGAGGACGGAGACAGCAAGCAGGGTCGACATCGACCGGAACCAATCGATATCGACTAAAAGCATCGAAATCGACCCCCCTTGGTCGAAATCGAGTATGCCAGATCGCTGCCAGGAGCTCAAGTATGGGGTCACAGAGGTCGATATCGACCCCCACATATCGATATCGACCACAGCACTCGAAATCGACCCTCCTTGGTCGACATCGACCACCCCTCAGCCCGAAGATTTCTGTTTCGGGCCCAAACAAGTAAGCCCAGGTATGACTCCTAACCCTCCTCCGTCCATTATTGATAAATCAAATAAGCTGGTTATTGATAATTCTACTAAAGAGAGGGTCAAAGCTCCATGGTTTGCCTATATTGCTAAAGTTAGGTCAAGAAAGAGAAGAAAAGCGCCCAAAGAAGAACCTAACATCAAAGAAGCCTTGGTCGCCGAACTTCGCTACTACCAAAAGGACCTAGATGATCCAGGAGAAGGCTCACGCTTGAAGGGTCCCTACATAAAAGGCTCGTGAAGAATTGACGGAGAAGTCGGCCTAGCGACTCAAAAATCTAGAGCATGTACAAAAAACATTTAAATTTCGCATAGATGGTTTTTAGTACTTAAGTTTTGGCTGTTTGAAACTTTTAAAACTGAGATAATTCGTGCTTTCTCTATATTCCTAACCATGATTTCAGGGTACCAAGCAAAAGGAACGACGAAGAAGAAAAGAAGCATCTGCAGAGGCAGTCGAAATCGACCAGGCCAGTCGAAATCGACCCCCCCAGGGTCAAGCCACCTCCTGGAGTCGACATCGAGGACTCAGGAGCAAAAAGAGAGGTCGATATCGACCATTATACTCGATATCGACCCCAATCACGCAGCCCTTGTCTTCATCTTCTTCCTCGACTTCGACAGATGCAGTCGACATCGACCTCTGACCTAGATATCGACTTCTGGCATCGACCAAACCTGAAATCGACCTGAATCCGCAGGTTTGCGCTGTAAGTTTCTCTCTACGCTTGTTCTTCTTTTTAAATACAGTGAGGACACTGTATATTTTAAGTATGGGGTGGGGGAAAGACATGTCTTATGGTCATAACTTGGTTTCTTCTTCGCATTGCATTCATGTTTAAATTTTTGTTCTTAGTCCTACTTTTATAAAATAAAAAATCAAAAAAAAAAATTAGAAAAATGTCATCAATACAAAAAAATGCATGTTTATTTAAAGTTTGTTTTTAATCCCTACTTTGATGTCCTATGATGAAAACTCAATAGCTGACTTGATCATGTAAATCCTATAGCATATTTGGATGGTTTAGCCTAAGTCTTAAAATTTTTATGTAGATTGTGAACTTGTGATGAAATTGAGCACATATGATTCTAGGCTAAAAAGCAAATCCAACAAAAATTGTCCTTGTGAGAATTTTGACCTATAGGGAGAACATCAAAAATCCCTCCGCTTTCTTGAGTGAATTTACTCTTCCTATGCATCTCTAAATGTTGTGATAGTTATTCAAAACCAATGCATATATATGTTTATGTTTACGAGAATTAAATGATGGAGGCATCTTTTAAGCCATTTTTTATCCTCTCTTTACCTACCCTGCATTATTCCTGCTTGAAGCCAGAACATTAGCCTGAGCCTGAATTGCAAACTCCACAAAATTATCCCTAGCCGAATTGAGCCTGACCCCCATTTGGGAATTGAGACTTAGATTGGTTGGACTAATGCCTTGTGGAAAGAAAAGAGCATAATGTCCAGTTTTGAGCAAGGAAATTATAGGATGGCGCATATTTATATTTTGTCATATTTTGTAAAAGGATTTATGGCTCAACATATAAATGCACATATTTACTTATTACATTCGAAAAAGAAAAAAAAATCCAGGAAAAATAAATAAAGATATCTATATGTAGTGCATGAGCCAAAATCCTTAAGTCTTTTATTCATACAAATGTTATATTTTTAGAGGTATATTAGAACTTAGAAGAAGGGTTGATGGAACGCATCTTTAGAGCATATTATGAAGAGTTATGGTTTGGGTATTGCAAGTGTTGAGATTTAGGAGTCTTGATTCCCGAATTATAAAAGCACCACATAGCCAAATAATTTCATACCCTGTATTTCATACCAAGCCCCATTACAACCCCGCCGAATGGAGTCTTCTATGAAGTCTTCCATTGAGCGAAAGTCCTCCTGATGATTCTTATTGCATTTTCATAATTGGTTGCGAAGTGGATTATTATAAATTGCAATGTTTATGAGATTGTATATGGAATTGAGTTGAGAGTTGATCTTCATAGCCTAAACACATGAGAGTTGAGTGCAAACAAATTATCCCTGTGAGGTTGGATCAAAATTGCATATGCCTATGGATCGCCAAAATATGTGCTATGACGTTAAATTCACTTGCTTTGCTTTGCTACCGCTTATGATGTTGCTTTTGACAAAGGCGAAGACTTGAAGGATGTGTTGTAGGTGTTGGTTGTTGCTTGGTTATTGCTTGAGGACAAGCAAGTCTAAGTATGGGGTGTTTTGATGTACACATTTGCACCTTCTTTTATTGCATCTTTTGACTTCGTATTTCATTCGATTTCCAAAGAAAAGGTTCAAAAGTATATAAACTTGTGTGAGAATGGGCTAAAATGCAAGAAATAGGGTCTGCACAAGTTTTGAGCTAACCATGCAGGAATTCGAGCGAAAACGGAGTCAAAACGGAGAAGCCAAGTGAAGCTGAGAAGAGGTAGATATCGACCCTAGACCCAGATATCGACCTCTGGTGTAGATATCGACCTTCAACATAGATATCGACCTCAACATAGACATCAAGTGAAGCTGAGAAGAGGTAGATATCGACCTTAGACCCAGATATCGACCCCCAGTGTCGATATCGACCCCCATATCGACCTCAACATAGAAATCGACCAGAGCTGAACAAGTCGAGCAGGAACAGAGACCTCGATATCGACCTCTGGTGTCAATATCGACCCCTGATCTCGACAGAAGATAGACTCGGATTCGAGATGCGGATTGGAACTATATCTTCAAGGAGCCACGAAATTATCTCACACTTTCAAGATAGATGGCAGCTGAAGTTTTATTTATCTTTTCCTTTAAGTTTTATCAAAATAAAAGACCTATCCTAATTGTTCGGATGGAGTTCATAGTTTAGATAGGAGTTACTATCCTTGGATAGCAAGGATTAGTAGCCTATAAATAAATCCCTAGGGGGCTGACATTCAATCATCTTTCAATCCAATAATCCCAGAACAATCCAAGAAAAAGACAATAGAGTTAGAGTTAGAGAGAAGTTTTAGGGTTTGACGTTTGCGAAAGTTGACGTTGAGTTGTAAAGCTTCGAAGTTATTTTTAATGCAAGTTTCTTGCTTTCAAACAACAATGGATTCCATGATGAGAAGCGAGTAGTTCCCCAAAGCTCTTAGGGTCGGGGTGAGCCCGACGTTAGCCATGCACGCTTGAGGTAAGTATTTGATGTTGATATCGTTGTGTCTATCTCTCCTCCTACGATTCTATGTTTAGTCCTAATCGAAAGAAAAAGGAATTCATGCTAACAACTTGAGTTATAAACATAAAATTGGTAGAGACAATTAGGTTTATTTGAAAGAGTAATCCTAAGAGTTGGTGTACAGCGAAAGCTTGTCCCTCGGGTGAAATAGCGCAATTGTCCATCTTATTTATCTCATTGCATGCATTGGTTAACGTTGTGGTAAACCCTAATCCTAGGAGTTGCTTTTTTTTATATAGTTTATACACACCAAAACCCACTGTTATTTCTGTTCATTGATTCTCTCTCCATTCTTAAATCTTCGGCCCTTCTTTGCCGACGAAGAACTAACTCACTGCAGGGAGACATCGATATCGACCCCAGACGTCGATATCGACCACTGAGTTTGTCGACAGTTTTCTGAGTCGACGATGAACATCGCTGCGGAGTTTTGCTGAGCATCGATATCGACCCCTTGTATCGATATCGACTCTTCTGTATCGACTGGCAGTCTTCTGAGCCAGTCGATTTCGTGGACTGACATCGATATCGACCCCTTCCTGTCGATATCGACCACTTGTTTTTGTCTCTGCAGGTCTTCTGTTGCAGAGAACATCGACAGCCGAGGTCGACATCGAGGCCCAAAGTCGAAATCGAGGCTTCTGGTCGACGCAGACGTGAAATTTCCAACGCTACTAGGATCCCGCTGACACGCCTCCTCGTGGATCGATCCTGACTACCCTTCCACTACAACGGGAGGAAGTCTTGTAATTATTTGCTTAGGCTAGGAGTTGGTTTACGTTTATTACATATTTATTATTTGTAATTACTCGACATATCAATCCTCCTTTAACATCGAGCCATTGACAACATCACCATCAAGTATAGGCATATTCCATGGGTCCAACGAGTTTTCTAAGATCGATTTGAAGAGTGGCTACCACCAGATCAGAATGAAGGAAGGAGACGAATGGAAAACAACATTTAAGACAAATTATGGTTTGTGTGAGTAGTTAGTGATTCCTTTTGGTTTAACTAATGCTCCTAGCACCTTTATGCTTTTGATGAACCATGTTCTTAGAGCTTTTCTTGGTAAATTTATGGCGGTTTACTTTGATGACATTATGATTTATAGTCGCATATTACATGAGCATGTTGAGCGTCTTAGGTTGATCTTAGAAGTTTTTAGGGAACAAAAATTATATGTTAACTTCAACAAATGTCATTTTTTCTCGAATCATGTTGTTTTCCTTGGCTTTATTGTGTGCAAGGTATGATTGAAGGTCGATGAAGAGAAGGTAATTAAGGCCATCAAAGAATGGCCTACTCCCACAACCATGACTCATGAAAAGTTTTGTAGGGTTAGCGGGATTCTACCACAGATTTGTAAGGGATTTCAGCACACTGGCTTCTCCCTTGACTGAGCTCTCTAAGAAAAATGTTCGATTAACATGGAATAAACCAGATGAACAAGCTTTTGAAATTCTCAAGGAGAAGCTCACCCATGCCCCTCTATTGGTCTTTCCCGATTTCTCAAAGACTTTCGAGATGGAGTGTGATGCATCCGGCATTGGCCTTGGAGGATTTTTGATACATGAATGGCACCCCATCGCATTCTTTAGTGAAAATTTGAGCGACGCTGAGTTGAACTACCTTACCTATGACAAAGAATTTTATGCTCTTATTCGTGTGGTGAAATCATGGCAACACTACCTCTTGCCTAAGGAGTTTTTCATCTGTTTCGATCACGAGGCACTCAATTTTTAAGAGGCCAAAGAAAAATAAACAAGAGGCATGCTAGGTGGGTGGAATTCATAGAAGATTTCCTATATGTGATCAAGTACAAGAAGCAAAAAGACAATGTGGTAGCTGATGCACTCTCAAGGAGATATTCTCTTATCTGTACTCTAGATGCTAAAATTTTGGGCTTTGCTTTCATGCGTGAATTATATGCTAATGATGTTGATTTTGGTGAAATCTATCACATTTGCATGGATAGGTGTAGTAGTGATCAGTTTTACATGCATGATGGTTATCTCTTTAAGTGTGAAAAACTTTGCATCCCTAGTAGTTCTATTAATAGATTACTTGTTCAAGATTTTCATGGAGGTGGTTTAATGGGACATTTTGGTGTTGCCAAAACCTTGAATACTCTAAAGGAGCACTTCTTTCGGCCTCACATGCATATGGATATAGAGAAGTTTTGTGTTGCATGTACTACTTGTTTGAGTGTAATGTCAAAAATGAATCCCCGTGGATTGTATATTCCCCTGCCTATTCCTCACGCTCCTTGGGAACAAAATTTCCATGAAATTTGTATAAGACTTCCTCATTCCAAAAGGGGGAGAGATTCTATTGTTGTTGTGGTTGATCGATTTTCCAAAATGGCTTATTTCATTGCATGTAATAAAACCAACAATGCTTCTCATGTGGCTGATTTGTTCTTTAAAGAAGTTTCTTAGTTATATTTGGAAAACACTTTGGTCTAAACTAGGAACTAAGTTGCTTTTCTCTACATCTTGTCATCCTCAAACGGATGGACAAACTGATGTTGTGAATTGTTAGGCGGAAGGATTGACTTAAACAAATATAATATAAGTGCAAACCAATCCTCTATTCGCACAAATAAATTACAAGACTTCCACCCGTTGTAGTGGAAGGGAATCATGATCGAACCACGAGCAGGCGGGTCAGCGGTGCCTGAGTAGTCTCTCCGCAAGTCGACCAAAAGCCTCAATATCGAGTTGAACAATCGATATCGATAAGGGCAGTCGATTCCTAGTTATGACATCGATCTGGAGAGAAACATGCGAAGAAGAGAAAATAATAGAAGAACTCGATATCGTATTGAATGGTTGATTTCGAGTGGATTAGTAGCTCTGTCAACTCAGAAGACTGTCGACGAAGAATCGCTTGATGCAGGGTGGTCGATATCGAGTGGTTCTCAATCGATGTCGATTTGCAGAAAAACAATAAAGAAAAGGAAAAAATAAAAGATAGCAGTTTTTTAGGGCTTTAACTTCAATGAACTAAAGGGCTCCTAGGATAGGGATTCAACACAACGGTATTGATGTACATATTTGTACCTCTTTTATTTGCATCTTTTGACTTCATATTTCATTCGATTTCCAAATTTAAGGTTGAAAATAATGTAAACTTGTGTAAGAATGAGCAAGAGTGCAAGAAATAGAGTCTGCACAAGTTTTGAGCTAATTATGCAGGAATTCGAGCGAAATCGGAGTCAAAACGAAGAAACCAAGGAGAGCAAAGAAGAGGTCGAAATCGACCCAGAAGGTCGATATCGACTGCAGAGCATCGACACAGAACTAAGTGTCGAGACAGACCATCCACAGCAGAGAAAAGCACTCGATATCAACCTCTATACATCGATATCGACCACAACCCAGGAATCGAGTGAAGCTGAGCTTGTCGAGCAGAAACAGAGACATCGAAATCGACCTTCCTGGTCGATATCGACCATACTTTGACACTAGATAGACATGCTTTTCGAGACTATTCTATCTTCAAGGAGCAGGGAATTATCTTGTAACTATAGATAGATGCAGCTGAGATTTAATTACTTTTTACCTTAGAGATTTATCAAAGTTGTCTAAAGTTTTATCAAAATAAATGACCTATCCTAATTGTTTGGATAGAGTTCATAGTTTAGATAGAAGTTACAATCCTTGGCTAGCAAGGGTTAATAGCTATAAATAAAGCCCTAGGGGGCTGGCATTCAATCATCTAATTTTAGAGTTTAATTACATTCAATAGAGTTAGAAGATGCTTTAGGGTTTTCCGTTTGCGAGAGCCGACGTTGAGTTGTAAAGGTTCGAAGTTTTTAATGCAATTTCCCTTTCAATCAATGATGAGTTCTACGATGAGGTGCGAGTAGTCCCCGAAAGCTCTTGTCACATGCATTGGTTAACGTTATGGTAAACCCTAATCCTAGGAGTTGCTTTTTATATAGTTTATATTCATTAAAAACACTATCTTTATTTTGTTCCTCGCATCCTCATTCATCCTTAACTCTTCGGCCTTTCTTTGCCAACAAAAGCTAACACTTTGCAGGAGAAGAGATCGATATCGATACCAGACGTTGATATCGACCACTGAGTTTCGCCGACAGTTTTCTAAGTCGACGATGATCATCCCTGCCGAGTTAATGAGTTCGATATCGACCCCGCAACCTCAATATTGACCACCTGTGTCGACTGGCAGTCTTCTGAGCCAGTCGATTTCGTCTGCTAACATCGATATCGACCTACCCTAGTCGATATCGACTGCTTGTTTTTGTCTTTGCAAGTATTTTGTTGCAGAGAGGAGCAACAACCAAGGTAAACATCGAGAACCAGGGTCGAGATCGAGGCTTCTGATCGACGAAAGACGTGAGATTTCCAACGCTACTAGGATCCCGCTGACACGCCTCCTCATGGATCGATCCTGACTACCCTTCCACTACAACGGGAGGAAGTCTTGTAATTATTTGCATAGGCTAGGAGTCGGTTTACATTTATATATCTTTATATTTGTATTTAAGAACTTGATTTCCTCGTACTATCAAATTCCCTCCATCCAAGACGGCATTGATCTGACAGAAAATCACGGCTTTCAAACAAAAGCCTGGTGAGGCTTTGGCGATTGTTTGGGACAGGTTTAAGGACCTACTACGATCATGCCTGACGCATGGCCAACCATCGTACGTGATTTAGGAGATCATTTACAATGCTCTTGATGCTGCAACCAAGGAGAGGATCAACACATACACCTCATATGGCTACCTTGAACTCGCTCTACAAGAGGCTTGGGACACTATATAGAGGTTGGTGGAGTTCGACAACACATATGGGACTCCTGAGGCTTCCGACACATCATCATCATCGAGTTCTGCCCCATCTATGTCATTATATGAACCCTCTAAGGTGATCGATCCAGACGTGAATGAGCGATTCCATAGAGATCAACTTCGAAAGCTCCAAAAGCAAGTGAGGTTACTTTCAGCGAACCAAGATTGCATTGAATGCGGATCGCAGCGGCACACCACCATCGAGTGCCCCCATGCCGAACAAGTACAACTAGCGGAGACTCACTAGGAGCCGCGCTACATGAGAGGTCCCAATCACCAATATTGGGGAGACCAAAGGTTCCATCAACCACAAAGGAACCCGGTTAACCCTAGGGACCCCCCGCCTTACAGAGCTTCTGGGCACCCGGAGAGGGACCAACGGAAGGATGATCTACAACTTGTGCTGGATGAAATCAGGCAGAATCAGGCTAAGAGTGATCAATCCAACAATGCGATCCATTCTCAACTCAATCACCTTACCACAAGGACTGGGGAGATGGATATTTGGAAAAAGAATGTAGAGACCCAATTGGGTCAATTGGCGGCACAAATCCCTAGACCGTCCGGAACGTTCCCTGGGCAACCAACTACAAATCCTAAGGGGTAATCCGGGACGGGCCATGTCGCAGCCATGCAATTAGGGAGTGGAAACAAAGTAAAAAAGCCACGAATGGAAGCGGAGGAGAAAGCAGGAGATCCAGTCGTCATCGACAGACCTGTCGATGTCGAGGGAGACCACCGTTTTGGCCCCTCCGGTTGATATCGACCAAGTCCGAATCTATGTCGATGCCCACCAGGCCCCCTCCGACCATCGTTTTGGCCCCTCCGCCAAAGAAGACGTTGCCATTCCCATCCAAGGCATTGGAGGATCCCACCAAAGGTAAGTTTAGTCGCTTTGTAAAGATTCTTCAAGGACTTAACATTACCATTCCTCTTACTGAAGCCCTAAGCGAGATGCCCGCCTATGTTTGATTCCTCAAAGACATCCTTAGCAAGAAGAGGTCCATGGCAGAGATCGCAGAGGAGTGCTCAAAGATGGACTTTCATGAGAAAATGAGTGATCGAGGGAAGTTTGCAATCACCGTGGGGCTTCGCCAACATCTCTACAAGGCCCTATGTGAACTAGGGGCAAGCGTAAGTCTTATGCCTCTTTCTATTTTGCAAAAGGTAAACAACGGAGCACTTGAACATGTGGATATGAAGCTTTATATGGCCGATAACTCATTCGTCAGGCCACATGTATAGTTGATCACGTTCCGGTAAAGGTAGGTAAGTTCTTTGTGCCTACTGATTTCATTGTGTTGGAGATGGCTGAGGATCCTATTGTACCTATTATCCTTGGTAGGCCTTTCTTAGCTATGGCTGATGCCAATATCAATGTACGTTGAGGATTACTAACCTTTACTATAGGGAACGAAGTGATAGAATTCTCTTTCAACCCAACCATGAGCGAAACAAAGCACCTGAAGCAAGTATTCCTCTCGCCGGCTAAGGACAAGCTTCGAAGGTTTTTGTTGGCGAGGACGGAAACAGCCAGTAGGGTTGACATCGACTGGAGCCAGTCAAAATCGACCGAAATGCTCGAAATCAACCATCAATCATCGATGTCGAGTAAGCCCACTGATGGCCAGGAGCTTAAGTATGGGGTCACAGACGTCGGTATCGACCCCCACATGTCGACATCGACCAAAACACTCGAAATCGACCCACCTTGGTCGAAACCTATCTCCCCTCAGCCCGAAGATTTTTGTTTCGGGCCCGAACAGGTAAGCCCAGGTATAATTCCTAACCCTCCTCTGTCCATAGTTGATAATTCAATTAATGGGAGGGTTAAAGCTCCATGGTTTGCCCATATTGCAAAAGTCAGGTCAAGAAAGAGAAGGAAAGCGCCCAAAGAAGAACCTTACAAACAAGAAGCCTTGGTTGCCGAACATAGATATTATCAAAAGGAACTAGATGATCCAGGAGAAGGCTCAAGCTTGAAGGGTCCCTACATTAAAGGCTAATGATGAATTGACGGAGAAGTCGGCCTAGCGACTCAAAATTCTAGAGCGTGTACATAAAATCTTTAAAATTTTCATAGATGGTTTTTAGGATTTTTGGATTTTAAACTTTTAAAAGTGAGATAATTTGTGGCTTTATCTATAATTCTAACAAGATTTCATGTTATTAAGCAAAAGGAACGATGAATGAGAAACGAAGCTTCTGCAGAGGCAGTCGCAATCGACCAAGCCAGTCGAAATCGACCCCCCAGGGTCAAGCCATATCCTGGAGTCAATATCGAGGACTTAGGAGCAAAAAGCAGAGGTCAATATCGACCATAATCATCGATATCGACCCAAATCTGGAAGCCTTCAACTTCACTTTCTTCCTCGACTTCGACAGATGCAGTCGACATCGACCTCTGACATAGATATCGACTTCTGGCATCGACCTAACCTGAAATCGACCTAAATCCGCAGGTTGCGCTGTGAGTATCTCTCTACCATTGTTCTTTTTTTAACACAGTGAGGACACTTATATTTTAAATATGGGGTGGGGGAAAAACATGTCTTATGGTCATAACTTGGTTTTCTTCTTCGCATTACATTCATGTTTAAATTTTTGTTTTTAGTTTTCTAAAAAAAAATACAAAAAATCCAAAAAAATAGAAAAACGTCAAAAAGAAAAAAATGGATGTTTACTTATTAAGTTTAGTTTTTAAACCCTACTTAGATGTCCTATGTTGAAAACTCAATAGCTGACTTGATCATGTAAATCCTATGGCATATTTGGATGGTTTAGCCTAAGTCCTTAAAATTTTTATGTAGATTGTGAACTTGTGATAAAATTGAGCACATATGATCCTAGGCTAAAAAGCAAATCCAACAAAAAATTATCCTTGTGAGAATTTTGGCCTATAGGGAGAACATAAAAAATCCCTCTGCTTTCTTGAGTGAATTTACTCTTCCTATGCATCTCTAAATGTTGGGATAGTTATTCAAAGCCAATGCATAAATATATCTATGTTTAAGAGAATTAAATGATGGAGGCATCTTTTAAGCCATTTTTATCCTCTCTTTACCTACCATGCATTATCTCTGCTTGAAGCCAAAAAATTAGCCTGAACCTGATATTGCAAACTCCACACAATTATCCGTAGCCAAATTGAGCCTAACCCCCATTTGGGAAGTGAGACTTAGAATGGCTGGACTAATGCCTTGTGGAAAGAAAAGTGCTACTCCCCCGTCGCGTAAGTAATTGGCGACTTCATCACCCCCCCTTTCGTATGGGTGAGCGGAATTTTTCCATTGATTCCTTCCAGAATTCTGGAACTTCAGTTACTTTGGAAATGGTAAGATCTTTGGCGCAAGAAGAAGGGAGGAATAAATGTTCCCATCCCCACGGAGTGATTGGAATTGTATACATCATTAAAAAATGATTAACGAATTCTGCTTTCATTTCCCCCGTATAGAGCTTCTGGCCCCCCCTTTTTTTTCTTCCACAAGAAGGCACTGCTGGGATGAGTTCCTTCCTTGGCGAGTAAAGAGATTCTCCGGTATAATTCCGAAGTTCCTATAAGTAGGCGGTAAACTCGGACTCGGATAGGATAGGATTGTGCGTATTGTCCAGTTTTGAGCAAGGAAACTATGGGTTGGTATATATTTATATCTTGTCATATTTTGTAAAAGAATTTCTAGCTCACCATATAAATGCACATATTTTTTAGTATTTATTTATTATTTTCGCCCAAAAAAAATCCGAAAAAAAGGAGAGAGATATGTATATATGTATCATGTGCATGAGCCAAATTCCTTAAGTCCTTTATTTATTTCATACAAGTGTTATATTTTTTAGAGGCATATTAAGGGTTTGAAAGAAGGGTTGATATTATGGTTGACATCTTTAGAGCATATTAGAGCATTACTATGGAAAGATGAGTTTGAAAAAAGCATTATGGGAGATTGAGCTTGGAAAGTGCAACATTGAAGAGTTATGGTTTGGATATTGTAAGTGTTGAGATTTAGGAGTCTTGATTCCCGAATTATATAAGCACCACATAACCAATTAATTCCATACCCTTTATTCCTTACCAAGCCCCATTACAACCCTGCCGAATGGAGTCTTCTTTGGAGTTTTCCATTGAGCGAAAGTCCTCCTGATGGTTCTTATTGCATTTTCATAATTGGTTGCAAAGTGGATTTTTATAAATTGCAATGTTTATGAGATTGTGTATGGAATTGAGTTGACAGTTGATCTTCATAGCCTAAATACATGAGAGCTGAGTGCAAAAACATTATCCTTATGAGGTTGGATCAAAATTGCATATGCCTATGGATCGCCTAAATATGTGCTATAACGTTAAATTCACTTGCTTTGCTTTGCTACCGCTTATAATGTTGCTTTTGAAAAGGGCAAAGACTTGAAGGGTGTGTTGTAGGTGTTGGTTATGGCTTGGTTATTGCTTGAGGACAAGCAAGTCTAAGTATGGGGTGTTTTGATGTACATATTTGTACCTCCTTTATTTGCATCTTTTGACTTCATATTTCATTCGATTTCCAAATTTAAGGTTGAAAATAATGTAAACTAGTGTAAGAATGAGCAAGAGTGCAAGAAATAGAGTCTGCACAAGTTTTGGGCTAATCATGCAGGAATTCGAGCGAAATCGGAGTCAAAATGACGAAACCAATGAGAGCAGAGAAGAGGTCAAAATCGACCCAGAAGGTCGATATTGACTACAGAGCATCGACACAGAACTGAGTGTTAAGATAGACCATGCACAGCAGAGAAAAGCACTCGATATCGACCTCGATACATCGATATCGACCACAAACAAGGAATCGAGTGAAGCTGAGCTTGTCGAGTAGAAACAGAGACATCGAAATCGACCTTCCTGGTCGATATCGACCATACTTTGATACTAGATAGACACGCTTTTTGAGATTATTCTATCTTCAAGGAGCACGGAATTATCTTGTAAGTATAGATAGATGCAGCTGAGATTTAATTACTTTTTACCTTAGAGATTTATCAAAGTTGTCTGAAGTTTTTATCAAAATAAAAGACCTATCCTAATTGTTTGGATAGAGTTCATAGTTGATAACTCCCTCCCTTGATGAAAATCGAAATAGAGTTTCGAAGGCCTTGATAGTTTGTCTGTGTCAAAGGTCTTGGAGCTTTAACAGTATTGATGAAATACAAAACCTGTTCTATATATTATTATGTCCGAATATTATTTAATATTATATACTTCCATTATATTATATGCCTAACTAACCTTTCAGGAAGTATTATTCGAATTACTTCTTTCCTTATGGTGCATATTGAGGAGATCCAAATTGGAGAGATCATGTCTTCGAAGTGTCCAAAAATAGAAGATCCTTGGGCGCGCCATGATCCGAACTAGCCGTTGTTGAAGATCCTTAGGCGCCATGTTGCTTTTATATAAAGGAAAGGAAGAAGAAGACAGGATATACTGGTTGAACACAAGCTTTCATTTATTCAAGCGAGATCTGTCTTCAAAGTGTACTCTCTGCTAGCGCTCAAGAGTTTGTTATTTCATTTCAAAGCCTTTGAGAGTTACACTGTGAGCTTATAGGATATATTCATTTATAGTGTTACTCGAGAGTTTGTAACTCGGGAAGTAAGCACTAGGCTATTGATTTGTGAGAGTAAGAGGATTGTACTAGATAGCTGAGAGAGGTGGGGCTCTTCTAGATTGGTCTAGGACTCCAAGGGAACGTGAGTTGACTAGATTGCAATTGTATAGGAGAGAGGCTTCTCGGTGAGCTATTAGGATCCTAAGCTTTGCGAATCAATAAAGCCTTTTGAATCCTAGGGTTGTGGAAGAACCCTAGGCGGGGACGTAGGCCAAGTTCGTGTCGAACCTCGTAAACAATTACTCGTGTCCTTTATCTATTGCTTTACCTTATTTCCGCACTTGATTCGATTGTCTAACTTTGTGATTCAGGTTTAATCTCAAAGGGTTTTATACGAGCTCCAAAAGTCTTGAGACTTTCTGCGAAAAAAGGGCATACTCTATTCAACCCCCCTTCTAGAGTATTTCTATATTACCTTGTTTTATATTATCGAACCTTCAATTGGTATCAGAGCATACTCACTGTTTTCGATCTAACAATCTTGTGAGTTTTCGATCATGTCTGGTGAAGCAAGCGGAGGATTTGCACAGGGAAGGTCCACGAGCAGACCACCACTCTTTGTAGGAAACAACTTTGTCCACTGGAGATCCTTGATGAAAATGTTCATTATAGATCAAGATCTGGAACTTTGGAACATTATAGAGAATGGTCCGAAGATTCCAGAGAAAGACGGACCAAATGGAACCATAGTCGCAAAGAAGGAGTCTGAATACATCCAAGCGGATCTTGAACTCGTCTCCAAAAACTACAGGGCTATTAACATACTTCATTGTGGTCTTAGCACTGATGAGTTTAACCGTATTTCATCTTGTAGGTCAGCTAAAGAGATTTGGGACAAACTGGTCGTCACCTATGAAGGAACGAGCCAAGTGAAAGACACCAATATCAGCATCTTCCTTCGAAAATATGAGCTCTTCAAAATGAAGTCTGATGAGTCAATCAAGGCCATGTTCACACGATTCACAGAAATCACCAACAACCTTGACTCTCTCGGCAAGAGCTTTACCAACGTTGAGAAAGTGTGGAAGATACTGAGGTGCCTCCCAAAATAAAAATGGGGTCCAAAAGTAACAGCTATAGAGGAAGCACAGGACCTCACCACTCTACCCCTTGATGACCTTCTTGGGAAGCTGATCACGCATGAGATGATCCTTAATGAAGACAATGGAGAACTTCTAGCTAACACTAAGAACTTGGCACTCAAGTCTAAGAAGGATGAGCCTAAAGATGGATCTGATTCCGAAGATGAGGATGACGATGAGGATGATCCTTTTGCTCTTATCACAAGAGGCCTTGCTCGAATTCTCAAAATGAAGAAGCAATTCAACAACAAGGATGGATCAGAGTCTTCAACATTTCGAGGTAAGCCTCAATACAACAAGTATGAAAAGAAGACTAAACCGTTGTCTTGTTTTGAATGTGGTGAAATAGATCATCTCGTGAAGGACTGCCCTCAAAAGACAAAGAGCCAGTCCAAGAAGGGTGACAAATGGAAGAAGAAAGCCATGGTGGCAACTTGGAGCGATTCTGACTCTGACTCCGATGATGAGAAGGCCAATATTTGTCTTATGGCCTCAGAAGATGAATCCCACGATGAAAAGCTTGAAGCTACTGTAAGAGAACTTATGGCAAGTCCAAAAGAGGTATTATCAGAATTCCTTTCCAATATGATTGCCAATGAAGAGAAACTTATTGCCCAAACTAACATTCTTATTAAGAGAAGTGTGGATCAGGAAAGAACTATTGAGGATCTGTGTATGAGGGTTAAAAGTCTTGAAGCTTCTTATTCAGGTCTTGACATTAAAGTCAAGACGCTTGACTCAGAGAAATCTGAACTCAAGCAAGATCTCTCCTCTCTAAGAAATGAGCATCATGACTTAGAGAACGAGAAGATCTCCCTGAATAATAAGATTCAAGACCAACAGACAGCCCTCATAAGTTTTACCAAATCCAAAGGCACTCTTGATAGGATGTTGGGCGAGCAACAAAGTTCTCTAAACAAAAGTGGTATTGGTTACAATCCAAGGTTTTTAAAGAAGCAGCACATTACCACCTTTGTAAAGGCAAAAGGAAGCAGAACCTCTCCTATATGTCACCATTGTGCTAGAAAGGGACATGGAAAAGAGATCTGCCCTTATAGAAGAAAGGATCCATATATTATTCGCAATACATTTCCTGTTCATTTGAGAAAAGAACGGATAACACAAGTTTGGGTTCCAAAAGGCACTATTTTACCAAACATGGTTTACCCCAACAATGGATCCAAATTTGCTTATTGGTCTAGTCACAAAGGTTGATGTTTGTCTTGCAGGAGAACACCAAGGTGAAGGAACATAAATGGATCATTGATAGTGGGTGCTCGAGGCATATGAGTGGAAAGAGTTCTCTCTTTCATGATCTAAAGGAGCAATCCACGGGAACAATCACTCTTGGTGACAAAGGAAAATGTGACATCGTCGGTATTGGTAGTGTTGGAAATGATTCCAGCCATAGTATTAAAAATGTCTATCTTGTTAATGGTTTAAAGTATAATTTGCTTAGTGTCTCTCAACTCTGTGATAGTGGCAACTATGTCAGATTTAACAAGAAAAGATGTCTAGTGTGCAGAGAAGATACAGGTGAAGTTATATTGACTGCATATCGTTACAACAATATATACGCTGTAAATGCTGATCAAGTGGCACAAGGAAGCTTAACCTGTCTAAAGGCTTTGACGGACGATCCAAAGCTCTGGCACAGGAGACTCGGTCATGTGAGTCCACATACACTACAGAAGCTTGTGTCCAAAGGGCTTGTAAGAGGGCTACCTGAGATGGACTTCAAAGGTATTGATATGTGTAATGCATGCACACGAGGTAAACAAACACGTAGCTCTTTCAAACCCAAAAAGGTTGTAAGTTCTTCTAGACCCCTTGAACTTTTACATATGGATTTATGTGGTCCTATGCGAGTCAAATCTCCCAATGGTAAAAAGTACATGCTAGTTGTTGTTGATGATTTCTCTGTTGTTGATGATTTCTCTAGATATACTTGGGCTGCATTTTTAAAAGAAAAATCAGAGGCCTTATTTGAGTTTTCAAAACTTTGTAAGGAGTTGCAAACTTTAAGAAACGAGCCCATAGTGTCAATTCGGAGTGATCATAGTAGGGAGTTTGATCAACTTCAGTTTGATTTGTTTTGTGCTAAATATGGCATCTCCCATAACTTTTCTGCTCCTAGGACACCTCAACAAAACGGGGTTGTGGAACGCAAGAACCGCACCTTCGAGGATATGGCCAGGACTATGCTTTTAGAAAATGCATTACCTAAAACCTATTGGGCTGAAGCTGTTAACACAGCTAACTACATTTTGAATCGTTGTCTTATTCGTTCCATCTTAAAGAAAACTCCTTATGAACTTTTCAAAGGCCGCAAACCACTTATATCTTATTTTAAACCCTTTGGCTGTACTTGTTTTGTTCATAACAATGGAAAAGATAACCTTGGGAAATTTGATGCGCGTAGTGATGAAGGTATATTTCTTGGCTACTCCACAAGTAGCAAAGCTTATAGAATCTTCAATAAAAGGACCCAGTTAGTTGAAGAAAGTATACATGTTATATTTGATGAATGCAATGACGGTTCTTTGAGTGAAAGTGTTGCAGATATAGATCTTAACATCCATGCAGAGAACGAGGAAGGTGATGATGCTGCTACCAAGAACACAGAGAAGAGGAACATGCAGGAACAGATTCTTAACACTGAAGAATTGGCCCAAGGTGTTGAAGATTCGTCCAAAGCCCTTGGTGTCCAATCCAACAGTGTTGAGATGTCAGAAACTGCTGTAACTGAACCTAACAGGACCACGGAGTCAGATGTACCACAAGTCAATCCTACTGGTGTGACGAATCAAAGAGCTGAGACTAGAAAACGAAAATTCAAATACTCCTCATTACACTCATTAAAGGATATCATTTCTGACCCTACTTCTAGTGTTCAAACTCGTTCTAAATTTAAAGATCTTTGTGTTTTTGACGCGTTTGTTTCTCTTATTGAACCAAAGAAGGTAGATGAGGCACTTCAAGAGCCAGACTGGATCATTGCTATGCAAACCGAGCTTAACAAATTTGAAAGAAACAAAGTCTGGACCTTGAAGCCAAGGCCAAAGCATCAATCAGTCATTGGCACACGATGGGTATTTCGAAACAAGCTAGATGAGAATGGTAAGATCGTGAGGAACAAGGCAAGGCTTGTTGCTCAAGGCTACAATCAAGAGAAAGGTATTGACTACGAGGAGACCTTTGCTCCCGTAGCCAGGCTTGAAGCCATTCGCATTTTATTAGCATTTGCATCTTTTATGAGCATAAAGTTATATCAAATGGATGTCAAGTGTGCTTTTCTTAATGGTTTCTTAGAGGAAGAAGTATATGTGGCTCAACCCCCAGGATTTGAAAGTTTGGAATTTCCCAATCATGTTTATAAACTTGACAAAGCGCTTTATGGTTTGAAACAAGCCCCAAGAGCTTGGTATGAGCGCTTGTCAAAATATCTTTTAGAGAATGATTTTAAAAGGGGGTTGATCGACAAGACTCTTTTTATCAAGACCAAAGGAAAGGACATTTGGGTCATTCAAATTTATGTTGATGATATATTATTTGGTGCTACTAACACATCTTTGTGCAAGGAATTTTCTGACATCATGTGCAGTGAATTCGAGATGAGCTTGATGGGTGAACTCAACTTCTTTTTGGGATTACAAGTTCACCAATCCAAGAAAGGGATCTTTGTCAACCAAAGCAACTACACTAAGCATCTCTTGAAGAAGTTCAAGATGGATCAATCCAAAGAAGCCAAGACTCCCATGAGCTCAACATTATCTCTAGATCAAGACAAGACTGGGAAAAGTGTCAATCAAAAGGAGTATCGAGGAATGATTGGATCTTTATTATATCTCATGGCTAGTAGACCTGACATCATGTTTAGTGTTTGCATGTGTGCTAGGTTTCAAGCTGATCCTAAAGAATCTCACCTCGTGGCTGTAAAGAGGATCTTTCGATATCTCAATGGCACTAAGGAGCTTGGACTATGGTACCCAAAGCAAAAGGATTTCACATTAATTGGATATTCTGATGCAGATTTTGCAGGGTATAAGGTGGATAGGAAGAGCACATCAAAATGTTGCCAATTCTTAGGAGCATCCTTGATCAGTTGGCACTCAAAGAAACAAAACTCAGTCGCTCTATCCACTGCAGAAGCCGAATACATTGCAGCTGGAGCCTGTTGCTCCCAAATCCTTTGGATAGCTCAACAAATGCGAGATCTTGGCATTACCCTCAAAGACATTCCTATTAAATGTGACAATACAAGTGCCATCTCCATCACTAAGAATCCTGTTCAGCATTCAAGGACCAAACATATTGATGTAAGGCATCATTTCATTAGAGACCATGTTGAAAAAGGTGATGTGTCCATTTCGTTTATTTCAACTGATTATCAATGGGCTGACATTTTTACTGAGCCTTTGGCAGAGGACAGGTTCACCTTCATAAGACGAGAGATTGGGATGCTTAACAACGATGCACTTTCGTAGGGGGAGCTTTCCCTTTACGAAAGATAATATCTACTTAGTGTCAAGAGCTTTGAGAATTATGTCAAGGTTTGTGAACTAAATGGTAGATTACATACATCGGATCACATATTTTTGGTTAATATCTTTCTAGATATTTAATCAATTATATTTTTATCGGATTTCAAAATTGCCTATTTATGTTATATTTTCTTTCCGTTGAGATATCTTAATTTTGGAACTAAATATTTCGGTTATTCAGTCCTATTTTAATGGAATAGTTTGAATTTTGAATTGGAAATTTTTCAAATTTGGCAATGATATCATTACCCTCCCTTGGAACTCTAAACCCGTCCCATCACTCCATCATATTCTCTCTCTACTTAAACCCAATTCTGTACCCGATTCCCTCACAAACTCTGAACCTCTCCAAACCCTTTCACCTTCTTCTTCTTCAACCTCTCAACCTGTTCTAAGAAAACCCTAACCGATTTCCTCCATGGCTCCCAAATCAAAGAAAGCTTCCATACCCAAAAGACTTGGCGCCACCCCCAAGGGACGTCAGGTCACTACCACCTCTCCCACACCTGAACCCACTCCTCAAGCCATTATCCCAACTGTTGTCCAGAGCACCATCGCTGAGAGCACGACCATTTTTACCAAGGGCTTTAAAAAACGCTCTGCTAAGAAGCCCCTTAGTGCGAAACAGAAAGGGAAAAAGAAGATATTAGCTGAGGAGGTGGACGAGGAAGAGGAGGAATATGATCTCGACGCTATTCTGGAAAGAGATGCTGCCAAGGAAGTCGAAGAGGAAGCCTTGAAGAAGAAAAAGGCCGAGGAGGAAGCCGAGCTTGCAAGGAAACTTGCCGAGGAAGAAGCTGAGAGGATTCGGAAGGAAGCCGAAGCCGAGGAGGTTCCATTTGAAGAGGAGCCTGAGGAAGAAGACGAAGAGCAAGACGGATCTGGAGATGACGAGGAAGCTGAAGGAGATGAAGCGGGGTCCGGTGAGGACTCGGGGTCTGAGGAAGAGGAGGAAGAATCTCCCTCTCCTTCTCCTCCTCCCCCGTCTCCTAAGAAATGGAAAGCCCCAATTGCAGTCAAGCCTCCATCCCCAAAGCGCACCAGGAAGGGCACTCTCAGAAGCCTTGAAGCGTCTGTCAAGAAAGCCGCTCCAACGATTGCTCGTAGGAAGAACGCCGATCCACCTGCCTACATCCAGGTAAACCAATCCTTGCCCTCCTCTTGGTTTGAAAATGCTGAGACTGCTGGTAAGTGGGTAGATGAGTTTCGAACTCGTAGGATTTGCTGTTCTGATTTTTTGGATATTGAGTTCTTCGAAGCTTTGAAGCTACCCTGCATTGATCTTCTCAAAAAATCCCCAGCCTAGACCCTTCTCAATTTTGAAACCGTTTACTATCCCCAGCTTACCCGCCTGTTCTACATAAACCTAAAAGCCAAACACGACGCCAATGGTTGGTCTTTGGATTCTGTTGTCAAAGGGGTTAGAATCTCTTTCAACTCCAATGACTTTGCAGATTTCCTTGGCCTACCTAGCCCATGTCCACCCTCTGAAATACACCCCTCAAAAGAAAATTGCATCATCCTTGCCCGATCCAAGTACCTCCTACCCGAAGCATCTAACAGCACCTCAAAGCAACTCACCCACTCATCCCTTACCCTTGAGGCAAAAATCATATTTAACATCATTGTTCGATGCCTCTTACCCCTTCTTATCTCTGGCTCGCTCCTTACTGACAATGCCATGGTCCTCCTTTACCGTATCCTCAATGGCCTTGATCTTGATCTGGCCAACACTATTTTAGGATCCATGGCTCACACAAGAAAAGCCAGGAAAGGAACCCCCCTCCCCTTTGCTACCCTTTTGACCCCACTCTTCAAAGCTTCTGGAATTGATTTTAAAAATGAAGAACAGCAGCGTCATATGGGTAAGTTCGACTCCAAGAGCCTTGAAAAGATTGGCATCACTCGGTCTCCCCAAGGGACCTTGAGTCTTGCCACTCCTTCAAAAGCTCTTCCCACTGCTTCAGCCATTGATGAACGCATGGACAACCTGGAGTTGGGCTTGGAGGAAGTTCGCCTGGATATCAAGGAGCTGCACAAGGAGGTTATGATGGAGATGAGCGGGATAACCAAGTGCTGCAAGGTCTGTGGACGATGCTCACTGATGATGCTCCGGACGACGAAGCTTAAACCCTACCCTACCCTATCCCATCCTTGAAATCTGATACATTGCTGGTTTTTGGAAACATTTTCAAAACTTTTGGTGACTGGTACCTCCTCCCTTTGTTGAAAGACAAAAAGGGGGAGATAATCTGTGGTTGTTTAGACTTGAAAACCTTTCTGCTTGAAGGTCTTGGAAGACCTTGGTTTTTGATTTTTTGGTTTTCGGTTGGATGGCTTTTTCATGCTTTAAAAATTTGATCCAACATTTGTCTAACCCATGCAGTTACTTAGTCCGATTTCACTTATATTATTTATGCTTGACTAAGTTGCAGGGATGCACAGGTTTTGTCTTTCATCAAGGGGGAGATTGATAACTCCCTCCCTTGATGAAAATCGGAATAAAGTTTCAAACGCCTTGACAGTTTGTCTGTGTCAAAGGTCTTGGAGCTTTAACAGTATTGATGAAATACAAAACCTGTTCTATATATTATTATGTCCGAATATTATTTAATATTATATACTTCCATTATATTATATGCCTAACTAACCTTTCAGGAAGTATTATTCGAATTACTTCTTTCCTTATGGTGCATATTGAGGAGATCCAAATTGGGGAGATCATGTCTTCGAAGTGTCCAAAAATAGATGATCCTTGGGCGCGCCATGATCCAAACTAGCCGTTGTTGAAGATCCTTAGGCGCCATGTTGCTTCTATATAAAGGAAAGGAAGAAGAAGACGGGATATACTAGTTGAACACAAGCTTTCATTTATTCAAGCGAGATCTGTCTTCAAAGTGTACTCTCTGCTAGCGCTCAAGAGTTTGTTATTTCATTTCAAAGCCTTTGAGAGTTACACTGTGAGCTTATAGGATATATTCATTTATAGTGTTACTCGAGAGTTTGTAACTCGGGAAGTAAGCACTAGGCTATTGATTTGTGAGAGTAAGAGGATTGTACTAGATAGCTGAGAGAGGTGGGGCTCTTCTAGATTGATCTAGGACTCCAAGGGAACGTGAGTTGACTAGATTGCAATTGTATAGGAGAGAGGCTTCTCGGTGAGCTATTAGGATCCTAAGCTTTGCGAATCAATAAAGCCTTTTGAATCCTAGGGTTGTGGAAGAACCCTAGGCGGGGACGTAGGCCAAGTTCGTGTCGAACCTCGTAAACAATTACTCGTGTCCTTTATCTATTGCTTTACCTTATTTCCGCACTTGGTTCGATTGTCTAACTTTGTGATTCAGGTTTAATCTCAAAGGGTGTTATACGAGCTCCAAAAGTCGTGAGACTTTCTGCGAAAAAAGGGCATACTCTATTCAACCCCCCTTCTAGAGTATTTCTATATTACCTTGTTTTATATTATCGAACCTTCAATAGTTTAGATAGAAGTTACAATCCTTGGCTAGCAAGGGTTAGTAGCTATAAATAAAGCCTTAGGGGGCTGGCATTCAATCATCCAATTTTAGAGTTCAATTACATTCAATAGAGTTAGAAGAAGCTTTAGGGTTTGGCGTTTGCGAGAGCCGACGTTGAGTTGTAAAGTTTCAATGTTTTTAATGCAATATCCCTTTCAATCAATGATGAGTTCTACGATGAGATGTGAGTAGTCGCCCAAAGCTCTTACGGTCGAGGTGAGCCCGACGTTAGCCATGCGTGCCTGAGGTAAGTGTTAGATGTTGATATCGTTGTGTCTATATCATCTCCTACGATTCTATGTTTAGTCCTAATCGAAAGAAAAGGGATTCATGCTAACAACTTGAGTTATAAACATAAAATTGGTAGAGACAATTAGGTTTATTTGTAAGAGTAATCCTAAGAGTTGGTGTACATCGAAAGCTCGTCCCCCGGGTGAAATAGCGCAATTGTCCGTCTTATTTACCTTATCGCATGCATTGGTTAACGTTGTGGTAAAGCATAATCCTAGAAGTTGCTTTTTATATAGTTTACATTCATTAAAAACATTGTCTTTATTCTATTCATCGCATCCTCATTCATCCTTAAGTCTTCAGCATGTCTTTGCCGATAAAAGCTAACACTTTGCAAGAGAATACATCGATATCGATCCCAGACGTCGATATCGACCACTGAGTTTCGCCGACAGTTTTCTGAGTCGACGACAATCATCCCCGCCAAGTTACTGATTTTGATATCAACCCCGCAACCTCGATATCGACCACCTGTGTTGACTAGCAGTCTTCTGAGTTAGTCGATTTCGTCTGCTAACATCGATATCGACCTAACCTATTTGATATCGACTAATTTTTTTTGTCTCTGCAGGTCTTCTGTTGCAGAGAGGAGCGACAGCCAAGGTCGACATCGAGAACCAGGGTCGAGATCAAGGCTTCTAGTCGACGACAGACGTGAGATTTCCAACGCTACTAGGATCCCGCTGACACGCCTCCTCGTGGATCGATCCTAACTACCCTTCCACTACAACGGGAGGAAGTCTTGTAATTATTTGCATAGGCTAGGAATCGATTTACATTTATATATCTTTATATTTTTATTTAAGAACTCGATTTCCTCTTACTATCAGGTATCCATGTATGTATTATTTCCAATTCATATAAAATATTTAACTTTTCTCAACACCAATCAGGGATATAGAGGCTTTCTCATAAAAAGTAATTGTTTGTACCTTTTTCATAATTAGGGTTTATGTCAACTTTCACAGGCAAAACCTAATTACTATCCAAATTCACATATATAATCCACTTTTGCTTCATATAAGTTAAATAAGGAATGATCCTAAACTTGCATACAGGATTGAGTGCGGGGTAGAAGAAGAGATCGCATAATCAAATATAGAATAAGCGTACTTACATGGCTACCGTCGGGCTCACCCCGACCCTAGAAGTGGGACGACTACTTGCTCTTCATTGCAACAAACATCTTTGATTTAAAAGAAGAAACTTGCATTAAATTTAAACCTTCGAAGCTTTACAACTCAATGTCGGCTCTCGCAAACGCCAAACCCTAAAACTTCTCTCTAACTCTATTGCTATTGTGAGATATGATCTCTCTGATTGAAGTCGTAAAAATCAGCCCCCTAGGGCTTTATTTATAGGCTAATAATCCTTGCTATACAAGGAAAGTACCTTCTATCTTCTATCAAAACACTATCCAAACAAGTAGGACATGTCTTTTATTTAGGTAAAAATCTAAATTAACTAATAGAGATCTTAAGGTAAAAGGAAACTACCCTTAAGACATAACTTTATCTAAAATAGAGGATAAATCGTGGCTTATGTAGATAGAATTGCAATCCGCATCTCGAAAAGCGAGCCCAACCCGTGTTGAAATCCAGTCAATATCGACCAGATAGGTCAATTTCGACCACTCTGTTTCTGCTCGACGGGCTTCATTCCACTCGATCTCTAGGGCTTAGTCGAGATTGACATCTCTCACTCGATATCGAGTGCTCTCCTTTGCTGGTCTTCTTGATCTGTCTCGACACTCAGAGTCTATGTCGAGGTCTTCAGTCGATATCGACGAGTCTAGTCGATTTCGACCACTTTTCTGCGTTACATGGTTTCTTCGTTTTGACTCCAATTTCGCTCCGATTCCTACATATTTAGACCAAAACTTGTGCAGACTCTATTTCTTGCACGTTAGCTCATTCTACACATATTTGTACTATTTTTCACCCTTTTCTCTTGGAATTGAATGAAATATAAAGTCCAAAGATGCAATAAAAAGGACTATAAATATGTACATCATGAATAGAACTCTTGGTGCTTTACTTCGATCTTTGTTGAAAACTAAACTTCGTAGGTGGGAATAATTTCTTGCTTTGTTGAGTTTGCCTACAATAGGTCAGTCCACTCGGCCACCAAGAAGAAACCGTTTGAAGTGGTGTATGGCAAGAATCCCATCACTCCTCTTGACTTGGTTTCCCTTTCCATGAAAGATAAAGAAAGTGTTGAAGGAGCAAACCAAGCTGAGCACATAAAAAGTTTGCACGAATCCACTCGTTTGCAACTTGAAAAGAGAACTGCCCAATACGTGCAACAAGCTAACAAAGGAAGAAAGGATGTCATCTTTGAACCAGGTGATCTTGTATGTATTCATCTTAGTAAGGATCGATTTCCTACATTGATAAATTCCAAGCTGAAGCCAAGAGGAGATGGCCCATTTCTTGTGCTTGAACGGATAAACAACAATGCCTAAAAATTGAGCTTCCTGGTGAGTACGGTGTTCATGATGTGTTTAATGTTGATGACTTGCTTCCTTTTATTGTAGGAGATGATGAACAAGATGACGGGTCTAATTTGAGGTCGAATCCTTTTCAAGGAAGGGAGGATGATGTGATCACACCCACGATCAATCAAGAAGCAAGACTTGTCGAAGCTCCTAATGACTCGTCAAATGAGGTGCCTCTCGGTTCCATCACTTGAGCTCGTGCAAGATGACTTCAAGCTGAACATCTTCAAGGACTCTTAACCATTCCGATGAACCATCAAGATCAAGATCAAGTTCAAGCATTCACGAGTCTACAACACATTGAATATCACAACCCACAGCCCAAGAAGCCTGGAAATGCCTCGGTTCTAGCTGATTATTATGGAGACAAATCGTATCCAAATTCAAACTTCTCATGCATTTAAATGATCATTGGGAAGAGAAGTCATCATGGAATAAATCCCCCATGAGCTTTTGTGAAGAGAACAATTTCCAAGATTATATTTAATGCAAGCCACCTTTTTCCAATGCATGCCAAAGATGTCCACAAAATTCCTCTATATTATTCAACTCTTTTAGGTTTTAGAAAGCACGCCATTTATCATCAAAAACTAGGTTTATATCCTTAGTTTGAATCTTGAAAACTTCATCTCCTTTGGGATTCATATCGAAGGTCCGATCTTGTATTTTCCGTGCATAATATCTGTTTGTATTTGATCTATGTTCAAGAACTTGTGGTGAGTCATATCCACTTGTTTTTGTTTACCTATCCACTATTAAATTCAATTTTTCCCCCAAGTCTGAGTTTTATCATTATCATAAAAATGCCAAAAATATTCAACCAAAATCTATCTCCATCATCCATCTTCCACCGGTTGGTTTGAGGCTTGTTCCAACGTACTTTGTACTGAGATTTACGGATCCTCGAGGGGAAAGTCATCAGAACTGGTTGACATTAGCTGCCTTTTATTTATGTTTGCAGATACAACATCACTCAAGATTTACTGCCCCAATGGAGATCGACTAACCTAGTCGACATCGAGAGCTCCTGGTCGACTTCTGCAGAACATTTGCGTGAACTACTTCGGATCCGCAGACACGCTTCCTCATGGATCGATCCTGACCCTTCCACTACAGCGGGGGAGTTTTATATTTATTTGATAGGCTTAAGTTGATTGCTTGGTTTATATTTTATATATTTTTATAATCAATTCTCCCTACATCAAAATTTTGGCACTGTTGCCGGGGAAGCGATCATTCGCACCATTAGTAGTTTGATCTAACGTTCCTTTTTAGTGTTGTTTTATAAGTGTATGTGACACACTGATTGCATGCCAGAATTCTAAGGGTTAGACGACCCCAAGCGCTTTCTACATCACCAATCAAGGTTCCAAAGAGTCATGACAATCAAGAGACTCGAGCTCAAAAGATTAAGCACGTAAAGAAGTAAATAGAAGAAGATGCCTTAATTGCCAAGCTTGGGTATTATAACAAAGACCTTGATAATCTAGGAGAAGGGTCTAGCACCAAGGGACCCTACCTTAAAGGGTCATGAGCACAACTGAAGAAGTCGGCCTAGCGACTCAAAACTCTGGAGCTTGTAAATAAACATTATTTAAATTTTAGATTTTTAGGTTTTGGTTTTTGCTTTGAAAAATTTTAGATAGAACATGGTTTAGTTTTTATAAGCTAATGAAATTTCAAGATGTAAAGCATAAGGATACAATGAAGAAGAAATGAAGTCCCTGAAGAAGCCATCGAGATCAATTTGACGAAGTCGACATCGACCACAACAGGGTCGAGCCGTCACAAGTGATCGAGATCGATCACTTTGGAGCATTTCAGAGCAATCGACATCGAGAGGTGCACTCGATGTCGACCGCCATGGTGACTGATAGCATGCATTTAGATGGTCATAATAGGTTTTATTTAGCTTAGTTAAGATACATATCATGCATGGTTTAAGCACAATTTGCATATTTGCTCTCTATGCTGGTGGAGTCGGAATCTACACGTTTTTATTGATTATTTCAGGTAACTGTGGATCCGCGGAGGAGACATGGGTTGATGAAACATTAAATGAGGATGTCTAGTTCATCGAGGAATCTTACATGAAGATCTAAAGAGGTCCTGAGAAGAAGAAGCGAGCCGAAACGAAGAACAAGTTTGCACAAGTTGTCGCCAGACATGCTGAACTTGTTTTGCACTTTTTGGAGGCCTCGCTTGTCCGATCGACTACTATGACCATGCGTTGGAAAGCTCATTTAGAGAGCTACAACTTTCTTGTTGACGGCGAGAGATGATTCAAAGAAAGTATTTCGTAAAAGGCCGATGCAGCGGCCGCCGCATTAGTACTGCAGCGAACGGTTAAGGTTTTTGCGCAGCGACGGTTTTTTCTATCCAAGACCTATTTATCTATTTTTTGGAGGCCGACTCTGGGGACAATTTTGGAGAGGGCTTTTCCCTAGGGTTCCACTTTTTCATATTTTCATTCGACGTTCATCAACAATTTAGAGATTGAGCGATGTCTTCCATGAGGAACTAAACTCATCGGTTCTGCCTACAATTTGACGCTTTATTTGGATTGATTGTGAGTTTCTAATTCTCGTTCCTTGTTTCCTATATTTGAATGCTTCAACTTCTTTGCGCTTGATGATTATTGTTTTGTTCTATCTTGTCTGGCCAACTAGTTAGATCAATTCAATTGCTAGGGTTTTGTAGATTTCTGATTGTGAACCTTAACCTAAGTAGCAAACTTGTCCCTTTAGGGCTGATTGAACTAATTGGATAGGTAGGAAGTTGAATGTGTTGTTAAATCCATTTTAGGGACTGCAAATACCTTGGCTAATCTCTGAACTTAAAGCTATCAATTGGGTTCAATCCTTCTTTAGGGACTGTTCGATTGATAAGGGTTGCTAGGACTGATTGGACTAGTAACTATATTAGGTCGGGACAAGGGCATTCATAGGAAACTTAATAGGATGAGAAGAAGTTACAAGGATCGCTTCAACCAAATAAAGTGGAAAATTGTAGGTAGAACTACTTCTCTCAATTGTTTGAATCAAAACCATTTACTTTGCCTTTCATAAATTGCTTTGCTCTCACAAACCCCCCATCTGGTTACTTAATCCGCACTTGAATCATACTTGAGCAACAAATCTCCCTGTGGGATCGACCTCTTGCGTATTGCTATACTAGTTATAAGTTTGAGTTTACTTTGACGGATCAACGACTGGTTTTCCCTCCGTCAAATTTGGCGCCGTTGCCGGGGAGATTTTTATTGATTCTTGTGTGTTTTTGGTGCTGATTTTTGGTGTGGACCATCTTATATGGTCCATACCCGTGCTACTAACATATGTTGAAGGTTAGGTTATTACAGTTACACGGAGAGAGTTTTCATCAATACTTCATCAGACTGCAAGAGTACATTAACGATGTTTATTCATGGGGATATCAAGCTAGTTTAAGGGAAGTGCTTCTATGCATCTTTGATGGCATGACTTCTGAGACACGGAGTCTTGCTTAGCGCATGAGTGATGGAGGTTTATTAGATATGGGACTCCTGAAGATGTGGGAATTTTTCTGCAACATGGATTATCAATGTGCGCAGAATGAGTCACTTCCTCCAGTATCTCAAATCGTTGAGACCTCTGTTGCACCTCTTGAGTTCATTGTTGGAGATCAAACTAAGAAGATAGAGGAAGAAGACACTTCATCTGACGAGATCATCCCTAGCTCGCCCATTGATGAATCAGGTCCAGAGCCTATTGCTGAGGCTACAGAGCAAGTAAAAGAAGTCTCCTGCACTATAGTGAATATTGGTAGATGCGTTGATCCATTTGACTGCTACTCTGATAAGCCTCCAATAGAACTGAATTGGTGGTATTATATACCCTCTGTGGGTAGTCGAGCCCAGGAATACAATAAGTTGAAACAGTTCTTAAATTCATTATTATTTAGTTTCGATTTATTTGTATGCAGTGCATGCTTGTTTGGTAGTTGTGCGCAAGAGTTCGACAGGTTACTGAGGGCTTTGACTATGTCTGATTACAGTCTTAAGCTTACCCACAACGTCGAGCCAACGACATGAAACAAAGGCGCTTCTCGGGAGGCAACCCGAGGTAAGTGTTCTAATTTAGTTATTTCAATTCCTAGTTAGCTAGTTTTCTTTTCAATAAATTGGGTTTTCCATTAGGCATTAGATAGTTGCTTTTAGTTTTGGATAGACAATGTTTTCAGGAAAGGTCGCACGAAACAGGCAACGGCCACCGCCATGCTCAGATCTGACTTATCTGCCTGGTATTTGTTCATGGGTCTACTCTTCCACCACATTGTGAGTATTTCATTCATCTCACCCTCTATGATTTATTGTTTTTGTTCTCTTTTATGTTTCATTGAGGACAATGGAAGGTTTAAGTGTGGGGGAGGGATTGCATTGCATATAGATAGAGTTTGCATATCATGTTTATTTATGTCTTCATAGTTATTTTTATTCATATATGGCATTTCAAAAAAAAAATATGCATTGCATATACATAAATTTCAAATACCCACCTTAGTTAGGGAAACTCTACATTCTTATTGCATGAACCTGTAAAATGTTTTCGTATGAAGCATGATTTTGTGATGTCATTGAGCATGTATGGTTGAGCTTGAGTATGATTGAAATCCTACATGAACGTGACCCTTGTGAGAATGTTAGCCTTACTTGGAATCATTTATAATTCTTTTGCTCCATTGTGTGATTTACTCTCCTTGTGTTGCTACTTCTTGGCATTGACTTCAATATCTATTTTTCATGACCGACTAACATAGTTGTTGCTTGCGGAGTTTATGTTATATCTTGAGTTTTTTTTCTTCTAGTTTGTGCATACTTAGGGAAATAAAGTGGCAATGGTTGATACAATTAGTAACCGGGTCTACGCATGACACCCATGGGTATGATTCGCGCAAAACGGTGTTGAAAACTATCCACTATGAAAGAAAGCTTGATCATTGAGTAACCGGGTTCATTCATGAAACCCATGTTTGCAACTCGTGTCAAAAGATGTTCAAGTAGACTTTACTTAAGTAGGTTAAGGTGTTGATAGACCGGGGCCATTCATGACACCCATGTTTGCGCCTCGCGTAAGGAAGACACCAAGGCAAGAAAATAAATAGAAAAAAAAACAAAGGTAAAAATAGAAGAAAATAAAAAAAAAAGAGTCACATTTTGTTTATTTTTTTTTATTGTGTCCCGCAAGTAATGGCAATTCGGTGGAGATTTGATGATATTGTGGTCAATGTCTATGAGCTTAGTGCATTTTGGATTGAGTTGAGGGTTGAACCTTAAAGCCTAAACACATGAAAGCATGAGTGAAACACATATTCCTGGTGAGGTTGGATGATTTCTACTTCTATGCCTTGATCGCTAAATGCATGCTATGATGTTTATTCACTTGGTCTTGTGTTCATTTAAAATTGATGTTGCTTTTGATTTGGGCTAATGCATGAAGAAGGAAAACGTAGGTATAGGTTGCTTTTATATTGTTCGCTCGAGGACTAGCGAAGTTTAAGTGTGGGGGAGTTTGATAGCATGCATTTAGATGGTCATAATAGGTTTCATTTAGCTTAGTTAAGATACATATCATGCATGGTTTAAGCAAAATATGCATATTTGCTCTCTATGTCTGTGGAGTCGGAATCTACACATTTTTATTGATGATTTCAGGTAACTGTGGATCCGAGGAGGAGACATGGGTTGTTGAAACATTAGATGAGGATGTCTAGTTGATCGAGGAATCTTACATGAAGATCTAAAGAGGTCCTGAGAAGAAGAAGCGAGCCTGAACGAAGAACAATTCTGCAGAAGTTGTCGCAAGACATGCTGAACTTGTTTTGCACTTTCTGGAAGCCTCGGTTGTCCGATCGACTATTATGACCATGCGTTGGAAAGATCTTTCAGAGAGCTACAACATTCCTCTTGACGTCGAGAGCAGATTCAAAGAAAGTATTTCGTAAAAGACCGATGCAGCGGCCGCCGCATTAGTACTGCAGCGACACGGTTAAGGTTTTTCCGCAGCGACGGTTTTTTCGATCCAAGACCTAATTATCTATCTTTTGGAGGCCGACACTGGGGACGATTTGGGAGAGTCCTTAGCCCTAGGTTTCCACTTTTTCATATTTTCATTCGACGTTCATCAAACAATTTAGAGATTGAGCGATGTCTTCCATGAGGAACTAAACTCATCGGTTCTGCCTACAGTTTGACGCTTTATTTGGATTGATTGTGAGTTTGTAATTCTCGTTCCTTGTTTCCTATATTTGAATGCTTCAACTTCATTGCGCTTGTTGATTATTGTTTTGTTCTATCTTGTCTGGCCAACTAGTTAGATCAATTCAATTGCTAGAGTTTTGTAGATTTCTGATTGTGAACCTTAACCTAAGTAGCAAACTTGTCCCTTTAGGGCTGATTGAACTAATTGGATAGGTAGGAAGTTGAATGTGTTGTTAAATCCCTTTTGAGGGACTGAAAATACCTTGGCTAATCTCTGAACTTAAAGCTATCAATTGGGTTAAATCCTTCTTTAGGGACTGTTCGATTGATAATGGTTTCTAGGACTGATTGGACTAGTAACTATATTAGGTCGTGACAAGGGCATTCATAGGAAACTTAATAGGACGAGAAGAAGTTACAAGGATCACTTCAACCAAATAAAGTGGAAAATTGTAGGTAGAACTATTTCTCTCAATTGTTTGAATCAAAACCAGTTACCTTGCCTTTCATAAATTGCTTTGCTCTCACAAACCCCTCATCTGGTTACTTAATCCGCACTTGAATCATACTTGAGCAACAAATCTCCTAGTGGGATCGACCTCTTGCTTATTGCTATACTAGTTAAAAATTTGAGTTTACTTTGACGGATCAACGACAGGTTTTCCCTCCGTCAGTTACCCTCGACTTTGACCTACTTCTTCACATGGAAGTTGCTATCGACATCGACTGATGTGGTTGATGTCGACTTCTGGCAACCGATCAACTTCGACCACATCCTTGACAGCAAAGAGTTGATGTTGACATTGATTGCTTTGGTCGATGTCGACTACTGGCAACTTGATTGACCGCACCTGAAATCGACTCTTCTGCGCGTTATTCGGTGAGTTCCTTCATTTACCCTTATTTTTCTTTGATTTAATACAGCGAGGACTCTATATATTTTAAGTATGGGGTGGGGGAAGAGCTTATGTGCTTTACATTATAATCTTTGCTTAGTTATTTCTTGCATAGCTTCATATCATCTTTTCCGTTAAAATTTTAAATTTTTATGGCTAAAATTGTTGAATGGTCTAGATTTTTATGTTTCCTTTGGATATTATTTATGCTATTTGATCTTTTAAAGAATGATCCAAAGAAGTTTTGAAAGGATTGAAGGATTCATACCCCAAAAACAAATAAAGTGTCATGGAAGTTTTTACAAAACTCGACGATGCAAAAGTAGATTTGTTAGAGATATAACAATTAAATGAAGTGTGATATTTAGAGAAAACCATGAAAGGAGTAAACTTGAAGTTGCTTTTGACATATGCATGATAAGAGGGCGGACGACTTTATTTTCCATTCATGCATTATTTATCCTAATCATTACCCATGCTTATTAGCTTTACGTCATATTCTAAGCCATAAGTGTTTATGTCATATTTGCTCCACAAGTTCTTAAATTGCCCATTTTTATACCTTTTTACCCAGTCGGGAGATTATGTTATGAAATGGAAGTCATATTATGGAGTTGTTGTATGGTTTGGTATGTTGTGAAAATATTATAAAGTTGATGGCAGGAGAATTTTAATGGAAAATTTAATGAGTGAAAGAAAATCCATTCTCCTAGGAGTTAGGTGGAACGACCCTGCTTGCAGGGGATAAAATTCACGCAAGATGGGACACTAAGTTGAGGAGTCTGAAGCGCTAAGTATTCGGGGTCATTAATGACACCCATGTTTGCGACTCACGAGAAGGTTGCGTTAAGGTTAGAGAGGTAAAAGCATATAAATGAAAAAAGAAAAAAAGCATTATGAGGAAGAGGAAAGTTGAAATCATAAAGGAGAAGTGCATCAAGGGGAAGGAAGTTTGAAATTTTATCCCCGGATTTAGCACCACATTGCCAAATATAGCCCACCATTATACCTTTTACCCTCACTTCACCATGCGCATAAAAGTCCTCTTGATTATTAATGCTGTGTTACAATTTTTTTTTCCGCATAACCCTCCTTTTGTGTGAGATTTTGCTTTAATTCACATGCATGAATTTGAAGGCAATAGTACATTTGCGAGGATGGTAATTTGTTGTAGGGTTATATAAGAATGGATCTATGATTTTGAGAGTTTAGTCCTTTCGTTGGTTGACAATGAAAAGTATTGTTTGTGGACAAGCAAGCTTAAGTATGGGGTGTTTTGATGTTTGCTAAAATGACCATGTTTTATTCCTATCTTTTATGCCAATTTCTATCTTATATTTGCATTATGGTTTTGGAATGCTTAGAATTTGTGTAGTATGTGCATATTTACAAGAAATAGATGTCTACACAAGTTTTAGTTTAATTGTGCAGAAATTTGAGTGGAATCGAGGCCAAAACGAGAAGTGAAGGAGAAGTATAGAGCAATCAATCTCGACTCACCCTCTCGATATCAACTGTAGAAATCGACCAGAGACTAAGTAGAAGACATGGAGAAAGACAAGCTAATGGAGGAGTACTCGACATGAACATATATCGACCAACTGAGCCGACATCGACCGAAGTGATCGACATCGACGAACTGATCGATGTCGACAGAGCTAAAGTGCCCCTGAGGTCAAGTGAAATCAACAGAAATCGAGCTGATGTAGGGCACTCGACATCGAGAGCAGCAATCGATGTGGACCTGACCTCATGACAGTAGCAACCACGTTTTCAACAATCCGAGTTCGAGAAGATAGATTGGCCACGTTTTTATTATCTTTTGTAGATAGATTTAATCCTTATGTGTATTTCCTATCTACCCTAAGGATATAGTTTCATTTATTATTGAGTTTATATCGTTTACATTATTAGATAGAGATTTAGATAATTTCTTTTACTAGGATTAGGACTCCTTCTTCGAGGCTAGCTAGGAATTGTGAGGCTATAAATAAAGCCCATGGGGCTGGCTTTAGATCAATATTCCATCACACAAAACAATCTACATTGAGTTCAGAGCTTTTCTCTTAGGGTCGAGGTGAAGCCAGCGTTAACCATGCATGCTTAGGATATGAGTTTTGATGTTGATATTGTTTTGTCTTGATCATCTCCTACCTTTGGTTGAAACAAATAAAAGGTAGAGCCAATTAGGTTTGACAGCGAGAGCCAATATTCCTAGGTGTTGGTGTACAGCAAAAGCTTTTCCCTTTGATGAGAAAGCATAATTGTCCGTCTTACTCTATCTTTTGGAAGTGTGGTTTACGTTTTGGTGATACCTAGCCTTAAGAGTCCATTTTTTTTTATTTAAACCCTTTTTATTTGTTGCTTTTGTCATTCGTTGAGTAATCGAAAAACTCAACACCCTTTAATCTTTAGAGGTCAAGATTGACTACCACTAATCGATCGACGGTCTTCTGTGTCGATCGACTTTCTGGACTAACTCGACGTCGAGTGAAATGGTTGACGTCAACTGCATTTTGTTTGTGTTTGCAGATACAACAACACTCGAGATCGACTGCCCCGATCGAGATCGACTGACCTAGTCGATATCGAGAGCTCCTGGCCTACTTCTACGGAACGTTTGCGCAAACCACTTTGGATCCATTGACAAGCTTCCTCGTGGATCGATCCCGACCCTTCCACTACAGCGGGGGTGTCTTGTATTTATTTGATAGGCTTGAGTTGATTCCTTGGGTCATATTTTATATATTTTTATAATCAATTCTCCGTACATCAATAAATCTCCAAAACCAAGGATTCTTCTTTATCCAGCCTCTCTTATTCGAAAGCCAAAGTTTTCTCTCCCTGATCGAACGGGATGAGATCAGAGGTCAATCGCATATGATAGTTGTGAAAGAGGGCCGACCAAGCCAGCAAGCACATGGAGATGACGATTTCGCCCAAAAACACCATACCCAGATCGGAGGATGCAAATTGTCCCATTCGGGCTTAATGTTTCCAAAAAAAAGATTTGAGGGATAAGATTGAAGGTTTCGGGTTCGTAACATGCAGTGGCGGAGCCAGAAAAATTTCGGAGGGGGGGCACAGTTATAAATGTGCGATATAGTTGTGGATTAAATTGACATACAGAATTATATGTAATACGATAATAAATTATGTTATTTTAAGATAAAATGTTATCGATTTATGATAAAACGCTATCATTTTTTTTGCGCCTAAAAAAAGAAATATAAATATATAAATGAAATATCCGAAAAAAATTAACTAAATAAGTATAGGAAACGAAATCTAATAAATATTAAGTTAAGGTTATTGTTGTTATATGAGCTAAAGCTTGGCTCGAGTTTAGCTCAATAAAAGCTCGGCTCGAGCATCATTTATAAAATAAGTTGATTATAAGCACATTTTTATGCTCAATTCATGATTCGGTTCGGATCGATTGAAACTGAAATAGCACGAATTTTGTGAAATTGTTTTTAAGTTACTATGTCATGAGCAAGTAAAGTTGCATAATACTTGGAAAAAAAACTCAGTTCAAACTCGTCCACTTACTAAACAAGTCGAGTATGAGCTCAAGTTCAAATATAGGTTCGACTCGAGCTTGACTTGTTTCTAAATGAGCTAAATATGATCAAACAATACTAGACTTGTTTGGCTTGAATAATAACAACCTAGGTAATATATAACTTGTTGCACTCATAACATATAATAATGTATAACCAGATATATAATTTTTAAACTTGTATAACTTCTTATCTAATTGTCGAAATGATTAGTATAACCTCTTATTTCACTAGTACAAAGGGGGGACTAGAGTACGCTTTTTTTATGCATGAGAGTACGCTTCTCTTTCTGTACTTATAACGGCCGCACTCCCAAATGAGTACGCTTCTTATTAAACTGTTCTCATAAATTTTAAGTACGGTTTTAATGTGAAAGCGTTCTTAAAATTGGCGTGTGATTTAGTACGGTTTTTAAGTACGGTTGCTTTTAAAGCGTTCTTAAAAATTTAGTACGGTTTTGACATGAAAGTGTTCTTATTAAGTGTACTTAATAATAAAAATAAAAAGCCTGTTTTTTATGCTTTCGTATATCTAAGACTCGAACCTGCGACCTCTTGCACCCTCAAATCAAATCGGTCTGCTTCACACGCCTACCACTTGAGCTATGAAATTTAGTTGTCCCTTTATTCATTTACTTAAGCTTATTACAAAAAAAATCTCTAATATTGGTTTTTGGAAGACACTTTTCTTATAAAACCGTACTCATTTTCATTTTTTTTAAGATCGGTTTTAGAAAAACCGAGTTAAATATTTTTTTACAAATAAACGAGAACGGTTTTAAAAAAAACGTGTTCCCAACAAGAACACTTTTTATGTAAAATCGTACTCATAATTTTTTAAACCCTCATCAAGAACATTTTTTCTTATGAAACCGTACTTAAAACAAAAAAACAAGGACGCTTGTTAAAAACCGTGTTCCTAATTATCAAATTTAACACAGTTGTAATTTCAAGTGTACTAACATGGGAGGAGGAGGCGTTTTGGGGGTGCATGAGGCGCGTTGTTCACAAGCCATCCGAGTGTAATTCCCCTGTGGGTGCTCATCAATTGTAGATGGCCTATGTGGACTTCTTTAAAAAGAAATTATGTAGAGGTATGACCTATATGCATTATTTTATGTTTCTTCTCTTAAATACATGTTTTGTTGGAAAATTAAAAAAAAAGTCGTTGTTTTAATTAGCTACGTTAGAGTCGGTGTTTGAAACAACTCCTTATATGTCGCTTTAGCTAAATCCCGACTAAGTTTGAGATATTGGCTGTTTTGCAAATAGCCAATGTCGTTTTTTTACCATTTCGAAAAAATATTCCCTAGACCCTACGTAAACTCTTGACCCTACTCCTCCATCAAGCACTCGATGGATTAGGAGAAGCAGAAGATGGCAGGGAATGTTCATCAAAGGCATGGTTAAGTGCTTAACAACATTAGCAGGGAGAGTTGATGATTGTACGTGCATGATATATATAAGATGGTTCTTGATTTTTTCCCTTGAAGGGGATTTTTTTTACGATTGCTTAAATCATAAACACTGTAGTCCATTAGAATAGCCTAGATGCTAACAATATGTATCTCAAGAGGATAGCCCACCCAACAATGGAATATATATGAGTGAAAAGGAAATTAATGTAAAATTACTTGTACTCAAACCGCTTTAATTCATAAACCCAAAATTACTTTGCCAATATAAATTAATCAAAATCAAATAAATGACTGAGCCTCTATTCACTCTTCAAGTGAATAAATCCCTCACACAATACGATTTCAGAAATGAAAATCACATCACACGTTCAACAGAAAGAACCAACTCCCATATATATTGTCATAGTTGTTGGTGCCACAAATCACGCCTTGCCTTCGTCTTTTGGTTGCTCTTGAGTCTCTCCGGAAGCCTCTTCGAGTGACTTGCCTTTGGTCTCCGGGACGAGAAAGGTGAAGAGCATGCCAATGAAGTTGACAACACCGAGCAATATGAGAGAATTCTTCTTCCCAATCCCAGCAGGATAGCCTGCATCCCTCTTCTTGGGGTCCTTGTCTTGTGAAAGGTACACAAATCCAAAGGCACCTATAATAGCTCCAGCCTTCCCAGCTGCCGCAGATATACCGTGACAAGTGGACCTCAGCCTGGCAGGGAAGACCTCAGCCGGCACCACAAAGGTGGTGGCATTTGGCCCGAAGTTTGCGAAGAAGAAGGTTAGAGAATACATTATAATGAACCCAATCCGATTTTCCCTAAGCGTCCAGTGATCCCATGGGAAGGCAAGAGCGAACATGAACACAGTCATGAAGAAGAACCCCATCATTTGGATCCACCACCTTCCGATCACATCGATAAAGGCCACGGTAAACCAATAGCCAGGAACTGTTCCACATAGTGCAATTAGGGTTTGTGCCCTAGCAAGCTTGAAGACCTCGCTAATGGCACTCATCTCGGCAGCCGGTGGGAGCCACCCAATACCGGTAAAGATATCCTTCTGGAAGAGGTTTTGGCTGTAGAAGGCGATATCGAGTAGAAACCAAGTACTGGTTGTCCCTAGCAATCGAAGACCATATACGCGGAGAAAATCCTTTGTGAAAAGACCAAATTGTTTACTCTCATCATTGACGAACTCCTCTAGCTTCTCCTGCTCAGCTTCGACTTCCACCTGCAAGACCTGTGACATGTCGGAGGCGGCTTGCTTGGCATCTTTGGCCACCAAGGCGGTGTACCTTGCAGTCTCCGGCATTTGCATCCTCCAGTAGTAAGTGAGCCCGGCAGGCAAGGCTCCGAACATCAAGACTATACGCCAGATGTAGTCAGCTTCGGGTGTGAGTGACCTTATTGGATCCTGCTTGAATGTGGGAGGGTGAAACTTGCTCTCGAATCCAGCCGAGACTATCAGAGCTATGATTCCACTCGTTAGGATTCCGACTCCTTGCATAGCAAAGACAGCGGAAATGAAGGCTCCTCGTGTCTTCTTATTTGCATATTCAGACATGATGGTGGCCGAGAGAGGATAGTCGCCTCCGACGCCAAACCCTAGCCAAAACCTAAAGATGCATAGGGTAGTCATGACGGCCTTTGGATGACTACCGAAGGATAGTCCAGATGCAATGGAGGAGAGCACCATAAGAACCAAGGTCATACCATAGACCTTCTTTCGGCCCATCTTGTCTCCGAGCCATCCGAAGAACAGTTGGCCGGCTAAGGTCCCACAGAGAGCCACACCACTCACTGCAGCAGTGACATTGATGGGTAAGGTTCCGGGCTTGCCAGAACCCGGGATAGTGTAGTAGAGGCGGCCAAGGAGTTTGGTGACCAAAGAGATGCTAAACAAGTCGTAAGCATCGGTGAAGAACCCCATTCCAGCTATGATTATAGTTGTGAAGTGGTACCATTGTGTTTTGGCTACGTCGAGCGCATTTAGGACTTGCAAATTATTACTATTCGCCATTGTTGGAGGTCTTCGATGTCCTCCTGATCCGTCTCGCTTACAAGATGTATCGATGAATTGAAGTTCCTGCAGTACATATAGAAAAGTTCATAAATGTAGCACATATATAAAAGTTCATAATTGTTAAATCTGATGTATGGATGGAATACTTTAGGTAAACCATGTAATATATAATAATAATAATAATAATAATAATAATAATAATAATAATAATAATAATAATAATGTCATGTTCAGTTTGGGAACACCCAAATCTTTTTGTAAATGTAATTTACCAGCTTCATTTTGGAATACATATACTCTTATAATGCCTTGATATCAACTCTGCAGTGATGTTTTAATCCCCAAAAAATAAAAATGCAGTGTGATGTACTAGATCAACTTAACAAACGTTTTCTTGAATCTGATGCTTTCTACCAAAACTTATCCATCATGTGATACTAAAAGTATATTACAAAATTACAAGACCTATATATATTTTTACATCCATACTTCGATGAGGTTAAATAACTTGGTGAGGGAGACGTACCTGGTGGCTACAGCGGGGAAAAATAATGCATGGGAAGTCGATCGAGAGAGATGTGGCCGGGGAAGTTTTGTTTTTTTTTTTTGAGTTTTGAATGGAAACCGAGGGGTTTAAATAATCAAATTCCCTACACTAGCTTGTGGCATGGTATATATAATAATGCAATACATTATATTATAGATCGATCAATATATAATATCGTTATTAATTCTCTAATATTAATATTGATTAGTTTAATTTTCATGCTATACGGCACACCAGGTCTCTTGTACAGTTGTACTCCTGTTTATTAGTTAATGGGACTCCATGACGGTTGGATTGGTTGAAATATTGTGATCGATCTACATCTCATTCTCCTTCTTTCTTATATACTCCCTCCGTTTGGCAAAACATGTCATTTTAGGGTGTTATTTTTATTCAAAAAAACTTGTCATTGTAGGTATTTTGCACTTCACTTTACAAAAATACCCCTCACATGATTGATGGTTTGTTAGTTGTATTTTTCGATAAAGTAAAAAAAGAGGGTAATAATTGAGGGTAAATTAGTACATTTGTTAATTGCCTTAAAACTTGTAAAATAAGTTAAAATGACTTGTTTTACCGAACGGAGGGAGTATCTGTGTGGCTTAGCACATATCTGCCTTTATTCACATGTTTGTCGGATTTAATAATGACCCGTCTTTCGATCTCGAATTGATCCAAGTATGAAATATATAGGTTTGTTTTCCTATTTATATTTAGGAAGTGTGTTGAAATAAGATGTTTATTCCATATTGATCGATGTGAGTACGTGTCAATCAGACATATATAATCTTACCGAACATGTGTATGTATTGGACTTCTAACTTCAATGCATCTAATCATGTATAGTATAGTAAATAAGGTGAAAATGGAAGGGTATTTTGGTCTTTTCATGAGCTTATGAGTTTGCTAGAGCTCTGTGAGCAAGTAGTATAAGTAGGCCTTGACTTCTCTGTAACACAACTCCGGTGTCGAAGTGGTGACGCGAAAAAAAAGAAAAAAAAGAAATTCCGGTTTTAGCAACTTCGATTTCAGCAACTTCGGTTTCAGCAACGGGCGAAAATAAAAAAGAAAAAAAACTAATTGAAGCAATTATAACAACACTTTCAGCAACTTCGGTTTCAACATGAATTTTGATATTCATTGCTTTAAATCTCATTTAAAAGCCTCTTAGCTCAATGGTAGAGCAATGTGCGTATGCGCAAATACGTGGGTTCGAAACCCACATAGGGTAAATTTTATATCCCGTAACACGGTTTCAGCAACTCCGATTTCAGCAAACCCGGTGTCGAAGTGGTGACGCGAAAAAAAATGGAAAAAAAAAGCAACTCCGGTTTCAACAACACCGGTTTCACCAACTCCGATATGGAAGCGCTGATGCGGAAAAAAAAACTAATTTCAGCAATTGCAACAACAATTTAAGCAACTCCGGTTTCAACAACCCTGGTTTAAGCAACTCCGATTTCAGGAACGCGCGAAAAAAAAATGCTGAAATAGAGGTTGCTGAAACTAAATGTGCTGAAACAGGAGGGGGCACAGGGGGCGCGCGTGGGGGGGCAAAGTGGCAAAGGAAGGAAGGTGGACATTTTGCCACGTTGGAAGAAAAGGTGGACATTTTCCTAATAAAGGTTTAATTATGGACTATTGTTCAATTGACCCAACTATTTATCTATGTATCCCCTATAATGAAATACTCCATCCGTTTCCTTTTAATTGACTTTTTACTATTAATGCACGTTTTTTAAGGTATGAAAAACTATATGAAATAATAATTTTTTAAAATATTTTTTTCGATAATCTCATACTTATTGGTGATAAGTATAATATTATTAAAAAATATTATTAAAATATGAATATTTAATATAGTTTTTATCGTTCTAAAACTACGTGCATGACTTGAAAAAATCACTTAAAAGGAAACGGAGGGAGTATAATTTATTAAAAAACCGTAAATGCGGGTAATAAGAGTAGTATATATATATATAGTGTATGGATCATTTGTGCACATGTGTTAGGGTGTGCACTGTGCACAAATATTGTTCGGTGAAATGTGAAACATTATTCGGTGAAATTTGAAGCATTATTCGGTGAAATGTGAGTATTGTTTAGGGGAATGTGAAACATTTTTTGGTAAAATTTAAAACATTTCATATAAATTGTAAGTATTGTTTAGGGAATTGAGGTTTCTTTTATTTGAAATGGATGAATAAAAAAACTAAATATTATTCGGTAGAATGTTATAAATTATTCAGTGGAATTGAGACGTTTTCATCTGAACTAAATGGAAAAAAAAAACATAACAGTATTTGGTAGAATGTTTCACATTTCACCGAATAATGCTTCAAATTTCACCGAATAATGTTTCACATTTCACCGAATAATATTTGTGCACAGTTACGGTGTGCACACCCGAACCACACCCTATATATATAACCGCAAGCACACCTGAAATAATTTACTCGAAAGCCCACGAGATGTTCGAAAATGTGCCTCTCCTCCAAGGCTCCAACTCTCCAAGAACTCGTGTTAATTAATACACCATTTGTAGTTTTTATGGTTGACTTTGGAAAAGTATCTAAACTATTAACTTAATCCATGAAAGCTGTAATCCATGGTATGCTACTAAAGAAGAAAATGTTCCCATGACCTAAAAAAAACCTGGAGAAAGTGTCAACAAAAACAAAAACTGAAAACGAATAGCATATTCCAGGACTCTTTAGTTTTATACTCCGTATTTTCTAAATAAATGTTCTTTAAATACCTACTCAATGATTATAACTTTCCTTATCCGGTGTCCAATAATAATGTCCTTTTCAATGCTTATATTTTACTTTCTTCTTAACATTCAAAATTCAAATGAATAACAATAATCTTTCTATCCTATATAGAAATGACAGTGGAGCTGGTTCGGGGTGGGATACCCTCTCCATCCCCGTCTACGTTCATGTTAATCTTCCAAGTGTGATCTAAGATGATGGCTAGTTTCTCTCGATCTCCCGATTTAATACTGACCTGTCTTTCGATCTCGAATTGATCTAAGTATCAAATAGGTTTGTTTCCCTATTTATATTTAGGAAGTGTGTTGAAATGTGATGTTCATTCCATATTGATCGATGCGAGTACGTGTCAATTAGACATATATAATCTTACCGAACATGTGTATGTATTAGACTTCTAACTTCAATGCATCTAATCATGTATAGTATAGTAAATAAGGTGAAAATGGAAGGGTATTTTGGACTTTTCATGAGCTTATGAGTTTGCTAAAGCTCTGTGAGCAAGTAGTATAAGTAGGCCTTGATGTCTCTGTAAAACACAATTTTCTGGTATTAACAAACTCGGAATACGGAGTTTAGTTTCTTAATTTGTTTTGTGACTTTCTATTGTTCATTTGTTGAAATGGTATTAGAGCCCCTCGGATCTCGTTGAGATCATGTGTTTCTGGTTGCAATCCTGCATTTGTTGGTCTCTGTTTTCCGTTCGTGATCATTTCTGTTGAGTTGTTATGGCTAGGAGAGGTAATCAACCGCAGAATCAAGCTTTTGGATCCGGGGTCGGAGGTTTAGGTGGAGGAAATGGCACTGGTCGTGGCACCTTTGTTATTGTTACTCCACCCGCTCCAGGATCTGGATCAGGAAGATGCATCAATTTTGGAGCAAATTTTAGTATCGAATTTGTTTAATGGAGCAAATTTTACTAGTTGGAGTAGGGGAGTGTGCATGGCATTATGCGCTAAGGCTAAATTAGGATTCATTACTGGTAGCTGTGTGAAACCAGGTGAAGAGAGTGAAGATTTTGAGAGGTGGAGTAGAGCGGACTATATGGTTATGTGCTAGCTCATGAATTCTATGACAAGTGAGATCGGTGAACATTTCATGTCTGTTCAATCATCCAAAGGATTGTGGGACGAGATTCGTGAGCGGTTCTATTAGTCAAATGACCCCCTCATATATCAGCTACGTAGGGAATTGAGTAATTTATCTCAAGATAATCTTTCTGTGTCTGCATATTATGGGAAATTGAAGAAAATATGGGATGAACTGCAGTTACTTGATTTATTGCTTGTGTGCAGTTGTGATGGCATTAGTAATTGTAGTTGTGTAACCAATCACAAGTTGGTGTAGTGGTTATGGGGCTACATCCCATGCCTCGAGGTTCGAAGTTCGAATCCCCGTGGAAACATGGAGACACTTGTGAGTGGGAGGGTCAACCCCTTAATGGGCCTACAGTAACCCGATCCAGATGTAAAGTGGGCTATGCCCACTTGAACTGGAAAGGATCTAAAAAAAAGTAATTGTAGTTGTGTGCTTTTGAAACGTTTACTGGAAAGAGAAGCTAAAGCAAAGGTAATGCAGTTCTTAATGGGGCTTAATGATGCGTATGAGATGCTTCGTAACAATATCTTGTCAATGGATCATATGCTTGGGATTACCAAGACATTGCAGATGGTAGTACAAATAAAGAGGTAGAACGAAATTATAAGTTCACAAAGTGAGTTGACTGCATTATCTGTTGGAAGGCAAGAGTTAGGTGATGGCAGTGTGTTTGCTACTTTAAACAAAAATGCTAATGGTCGGTTTATAGATCAGTATAAGAGAGAGTTTAAGAAGGCTAAGTATATGTCGACGACAGAGGGCTCTTCTTTCATAATTATTCATTATTCACCATGACAGAGGGCTCTTCTTTCACAATTGCTCTGGTATATGTCGACGACATTTTGATAAGGGGTAATGACAGTGATCAGATTGTCCAAACAAAGGATGCTTTATGATAGCATGCATTTAGGTAGGCATATTAGGTTGGATTTAGCATGATTTAGATTTATATAATGCATAGATTAAGCTAGATTTGCATTTATACTTGTGTTGTTGGTAGAGTCGGAATCTACACGCGTTTATGGATTATTTCAGGTATATGTGGATCAGACGAGGAATGAGGAAGCTCATGGATGAAGGAAGAGTGAAGAGGAGGTGAAAAAGTGAAGAGCACAGGAGCGAAGTCGAAGTTAGAGAGCCTAAGTGAAGAACAAGTCCGTAGAAGTTGTCGTCTGACATGCTGAACTTGTTTTGGACTTTCTGGAGGCCTCGGTGGTCCGATTGAATATTATAAGCATGCGTTGGAAATCTCTTTCCGAGCTCTACAATTTTTATGTCGACATTGAGACCAGATTGAAAACGGAAAAATCGCAGTGAACAGTAAAAGCCGCCCCGCGGCCATGCTAGCCGCCCCGCGGTTCGAAGCTCTGACGAAGGATTTCACAATCGCCTGGTCGCCCCGCGGCCTGGGTTGGCTGCCCCGCGGCCTCTGCAGAAACGCCGAATCTAGTGAATGGATTTTTTATCTCTTTAATTAGGTTTTAGGAATTATTATTTAGCCGACTTTTTTGAGGTTTTTTAAAGACGTTTTAGGGTTTTATTTTAATCATCTAATTCCTTAGTTTATACACTTACATATTATCAATTGAGAGAACCCTAGAGGGAAGCCTCCATGGCCATGGAGTGCTAAACTCTTCTGTTTCATCTATGGATTGAAGCTTTGGTTTGATAAAGTTGTGAGATTTCTATTCTTGTTCTATTCCTATTGATTCGTATTGATTCTTTTGCGAATATTGTTAATTTCTTCTAGCCCATACAACTAGTTGAGATTATTGCTAGGATTTTGTAGATTCCTCGTAGCGAACCTTAATCCATAGTAGCAGGCATGCCTTTTTAGGACTCGTAGGACTAAATTGGTGTGTAGAGAATCAATTATATGTTAAATACTGACTCGTAGCTTGGTGTTGCATGTATCCGGGTTAATCCTTAATCTTAATGCTACTATTAGGTTAAATCTTGACCGTGTTAGGGTTATCTAATTAGTAAGGGTTGCTAAGACTCTTAGGACTAGTAATTTACACAAGATCAGGACAGGAACAATAATAGGATGAAAAGAGAACTTGAAGAAGAATCGAGGATCAACTAATCAAACTAAAGTGGATATTTATAGATGAAACTATTTTCTCTATTGTTATCTCTACTAACTTGTTTATAGTTTCTGTTATCTACTTCAATCACCAAAACCCCTCTTTTCTATTTATTGGTAAATATACATTGCTTAGGAATACTTGATTCTCTGTGGGATCGACTTCTTACTTGCTTACTATACTAGTTTTTAGGTTTGAGTTATACTTTGATAGGAACAACGACAGTTTTCTCCTGTCACTTTACACTCAGCTTTTACTATTAAGGACCTGGGTATGGCTAGATACTTTCTAGGGTTGGACATTGCAAGGTCATCACAAGGGATTTTGTTAAACCATCGAAAATATGTTCTTGATATTTTAACAGATGCTTAGATGATGGATTGCAAAACAAATGAGTTTCCAATGCAGAGGGGTGCCAAGTTATCAACAGAAGAGGGTGAACCACTAGATGATCCTGAATCCTACAAAAGATTAGTTGGTCGATTGTTATATCTGACATTAACAAGACCTTATATTTATTTCACGGTTCAACAACTTAGCTAGTTCTTACATGTCATCGTCAACCTTATTGGAAAGTTGTCATGTATTTCTTGCGTTACCTTAAACGAAGCTTCAATATTGCTCTGTCCTATCCTGTTATGTCTGATCTCTGTTTGATAGCCTACAACAAAGCAGATTGGGGTAATTTCCCAGATACGGGTCAATCACTCTTTGGTTATTGTGTTTTTCTAGGTTCTTCGTTGATTTCATGGAAATCAAATAAACAAAAGGTTGTTTCTAAGTCTTCAACAAATAGTGAATATCAGAGTATGTCATACAAAGCTAGTGAGCTCATCTAGGTGTAAGGTCTTTTTACAGATTTACATATCCCAATCAAGTTGTCTATTGTTTTATTTTGTGACAATAAAGCTACTCAAAGTGTAGCACTAAACATGTTCGCATCGACTGTTACTTCATTAGGGAGCTCATTCAACAAGGTTTCATGGCTACATCTCATGTTTCTACTCAAATTCAAACTGCAAATATTATGACCAAGGCTTTTGGAGCTCACCAATACCATGTTCTATGTTCCAAGCTTGGACTTGTCTATCCTGTTGCAAGTCCATCTTGAAGGGGGTATGTAGAGTATAGTACATAAGGTGAAACTGGATGGTATTTTGGTCTTTTTAGGAGCTTATGAGTTTGTTAGAGCTCTGTGAGGAAGTAGTATAAGTACGCCTCGACGTCTTTGTAAAATACAATTTTCTGGTATTAGTTTTGTAACAAACTGATAGAGCATAATTAGATATGCATATTAGGATTCATTTAGGATAGTTTGGTTGTAAATAGTGCATATTTTAGTTACAATTACATGTTTACCAGTGGTATTGGAAGAGTCAGAATCTATGCAATTTTATGGTTAATTTCAGGTATATGTGGATCCGACGAGGAATGAAGAACCTCTTAGATGAAGGAAGATTCAAGTTGAGGAAGAAAAGTGAAGAGCACGGAAGCAAAGTCGAATTTTGAGAACCTAAGTGAAGAACAAGTCAGCAGAAGTTGTCTCCAGACAAGCTGAACTTGGAACGCACTTTCTGGAGGCCTCGATGGTCGGAATGCCTATTACAAGCATGCATTGGAAAGCTCTTTCCGAGATCTACAACTTTCATGTTGACATTGAGACCAAATTCGAAGAGAAAAAATTTATGTGAACAGTATGGCCGCCCTGCGGCCGAGCTAGCCGCCCAACGGCCCGAAGACTTGTCGACCAAGGATTTCGCTGATCGCCTGGCCGCCCGATCGCCGAAGCTAGCCGCCCCGCGGCCTCAGCAGAATCGCCTATTCAGTTTTAGACAATAATTAGGGTTTCTTTAGAATTGTTTTGGCCGACTTTCTTAGGCTTCTTTAAGGACTATACGGGTTATTTTCTTAGGCATCTAACTAATAACCTTATGCACTTTGGAGAATTATTGAGAGAACGTTGAGCATGAGCAACTAAACTCTTGAAGGTTTCGCCTACAGTTTGGATCTTTGATTGTTGAATTATGAGTTTCTTAATCTAGTTCTTATTCCTATTTGAATGTTTTGGCTTCCTTATGCTTAAATCTTTGAATGTGTTTTATTCTCACTGGCCTGATCAACTAGTTAGAGTAGATTCATTCAATTGCTAGGGTTTTGTAGATTCCTCGTAGCGAACCTTAACCCAAGTGGCAATCATATCCCTTTAGGACTCGTAGGAATAATTGGATGTGTAGGAAGTTGAATATACGTTAAATATAAACTCTTAGCTTGATATAGCATATACCTTGGTTAATTCATAGTCTTAATGCTATCTCTAGGTTAAATCTTAACCGTGTTAGGGTTATTTAGAGATAAGGATTACTAGGACTCGTAGGACTGGTAATTACCTAAGATCTGGACAAGGACATTGATAGGACAAGAAAAGAACTAGAGGCTGAAACAAGGATCAAATTCATCAATTGAAGTGACAAATTGTAGTTGAACCTATTTCTATGTACTCCATCTTACAAGCTCCTTTACTTTGTTTGCTTCTTTCCACTTTGACAAAAGGCAGATCTTTTTCCCACAAAAACTCTCTTTTTGGGTACTTGCGATTAGATTAGCACTAGAACTTACTAGATTTCCCTGTGGATCGACCTCTTTCTTACCAACTATACTAGTTGTAGGTTTGAGTATTCTTTGGCAGGAACAACAACATGTTTTCCTTTTGTCAAATTTGGCGCCGTTGCCGCGGAATTAGGAATAGTTTGTGAATATTCATATTGTGGATGATGGTTTGAGTGATGGATTGTATGTTTGGATTACTTTTATGAGATGTTTGATTCTTGCTAGTAGTTTACACATTACTTGGGACCTAAGGAAGATAAAATTCACTTAGCGGTTTAAGTCAAGGAAAATCATTTGATATAGCATGAAGAAGAGCATATGAAAAAAAAAGAAAAAAAAGGAAAAAAAATGCGAAAGAAAAAAAAGGCAAAAAAAAAAAGAAGAAGAAGAGAATAAGAGAATGAGTTGCGTATGATTTCTGAAGTTTGAGGCTTGAGATTGGAGTTGTATACATTGTAGAGTTATGGTATGATCTTATGAGTGTTATTGTGATTTGGTTGCTTCCTTAGTTCCCAGATTATGAGCACCACATGACCTAAATTATTCCATATCTTATGTTGTCTACCTTGGCCCCATTACAACCCAATTGAAAGACCTCATGATTTTTGTTGTGTGTAGAGTCACCAGTGGTGGAGAGCTAGAACACTCGTGCAAGACTATTGTAGCTAAGTTTTTAAAGATTGAGTTTTGAGCGTAAACATGTAACCCTAAACACTTGAGCGAGAGTGAAACACATATTCCTTGTGAGGTCTAGAATGGATATGGTTGTCTGATTTCATTTATTATTGCAATAATGTGCTATGATGTTGTTGATCTATTGTGTTCGCTAGTTTTCATGCACTTAAAGAATATTGGGGTTGATACATGAATTGCTATTCTGTAGGCCTGCAGAGTTGATTTTTCTAATACTTGAGGACAAGCAAAGGTTCAAGTGTGGGGGAATTTGATAGAGCATAATTAGATATGCATATTAGGATTCATTTAGCATAGTTTGGTTGTAAATAGTGCATATTTTAGTTACAATTACATGTTTACCAGTGGTATTGGAAGAGTCGGAATCTATGCAATTTTGGGGTTAATTTCAGGTATATGTGGATCCGACGAGGAATGAGGAGGCTCATAGAGGAAGGAAGATTCAAGTTGAGGAAGAAAAGTGAAGAGCACGGAAGCGAAGTCGAATTTTGAGAACCTAAGTGAAGAACAAGTCAGCAGAAGTTGTCGCCAGACAAGCTGAACTTGTAACGCACTTTCTGGAGGCCTCGATGGTCGGAATGTCTATTATAAGCATGCGTTGGAAAGCTCTTTCCTAGGTCTACAACTTTCATGTTGACATCGAGAGCAAAATCGAAGAGAAAAAATTTCTGTGAACAATATGGCTGCCCCGCAGCAGAGCTAGCCGCCCAGCGGCCCGAATACTTGTTGAAGGATTTCGCTGATCGCCTGGCTGCCTCGTCGCCTAATGTAGCCGCCCTGCGGCCTCAGCAGAACCTCCAATTCAGTTTTAGACATTAATTAGGGTTTCTTTAGAATTGTTTTGGCCGACTTTCTTAGGCTTATTTAAGGACTATTAGGGTTATTTTCTTAGGCATCTAACTAATAACATTATGCACTTTGGAGAATTATTGAGAGCACGTTGAGCATGAGAAACTAAACTCTCGAAGGTTTCACCTATAGTTTGGATCTTTGATTGTTGAATTGTGACTTTCTTAATCTAGTTCTTATTCCTGTTTGAATATTTTGGCTTCCTTGTGCTTAAATCTTTGAATGTGTTTTATTCTCTCTTGACTGATTAACTAGTTAGAGTAGATTCATTCAATTGCTAGGGTTTTGTAGATTCCTCGTAGCGAACCTTACCCCAAGTGGCAATCATATCCCTTTAGGACTCGTAGGACTAATTGGATGTGTAGAAAGTTGAATATATGTTAAATATCGACTCGTAGCTTGATATTGCTTATACCTTGGTTAATTCATAGTCTTAATGATATCTCTAGGTTAAATCTTAACCGTGTTAAGGTTATTTAGAGATAACGATTACTAGGACTCGTAGGACTAGTAATTTACCTAAGATCTGGACAAGGACATTGATAGGACAAGAAAAGAACTAGAGGCTGAAACAAGGATCAAATTCATCAGTGGAAGTGACAAATTGTAGGTGAGCCTATTTCTCTCTACTGCATCTTACATCCTCCTTTACTTTGTTTGCTTCTTTCCGCTTTGACAAAAGGCAAATCTTTTTTCCCACAAAAACTCTTTTTTTGGTTACTTGCGATTACATTAGCACTAGAATTTACTAAATTTCCCTGTGGATCAACCTCTTTCTAACCAACTATAATAGTTGTGGGTTTGAGTATTTCTTTGGCAGGAACAATGACATGTTTTCCTCTTGTCAGAAACCCAAAATATGGAGTTTAGTTTCTTGATCTATTTTATGAATTTCTCTTGATCATTTGTTGAAATCGTATTAAAGCCTCTCAGATCTCGTTGAGATCTTGTGTTTCTGGTTGCGATCCTGCATTTGTCGGTCTCTGTTTTCCTTTCGTGATCGTTATTGTTGAGTTGATATGGCCGGGAGAGGTAATCAACCGTAGAATCAAGCTTCTAGATCCGGAGTTGGAGGTTTAGATGGAGGAAATGGCATTGGTCGTGGCACCTTTGTTAGTGTTACTCCACCCGCTCCAGGATCTGGATCTGGAAGAGGGATCAATTTGGGTCAGAATCCGATCCATTTTGGAGAATTTGTTCAAGGTATGAACACTGTACATGTGAATCCTTATTTTCTCTCCAACTCCGACCGTCCTGGAATGGCTTTAGTGTCGAATTTGTTTAATGGAGCAAATTTTACTAGTTGGAGTAGGGGAGTGCACATAGCATTAGGCGTTGAAGTTAAATTGGGATTCGTTACTGGTAGTTGTGTGAAACTAAATGAAGAGACTGAGGATTTTGAGAGGTGAAGTAGAGCGGACTATATGGTAATGTGCTGGCTCATAAATTCTATGACGAGTGAGATCGGTGAACATTTCATGCATGTTCAATCATCCAAAGAATGGTGGAATGAGATTCGTGAACGGTTCTATGAGTCAAATGACCCCCTCATATATCTGCTACCTAGGGAATTGTGTAATTTGTTAGTGGAGGTCGTTGCAGTTACCTGGCTCGAGCAGTCGAGCTTGTAAGTGAGTATGTATCGGAGGTTTTCAATCAATGAAAGGTGTGAGGCTTTTTTGAGAATCGTGTAGTTATTGTGTTCTATCGAGCAAGCAATTGTCAACACATCTTCTTCCTCCCTTGTCGATCATCTGTGTTACTTTGTGTGTAGCCTTGTGTTCGAGTGTTGATACACCATAGTTGTTCTAACACTTCGTAGCAAAGCTAACACAAATTGTGTTGCTAGGTTTGTATCTAGTAATTGAGAGTTGTGAGGTTTAAACACAAAGGGAAACGTAGAGAGATCAATCGTTGTTGAAAATGCAGAATAATAGATATGGGAACGTTGGTAATCCTCAGTTACCAATCTTTAACGGGATAAATTACCACTTCTATATTTTAAAGATGTCAACTCTCTTCAAATCTTAGGAAGTTTGGAGTTTGGTACGTGGATCAAGGTTTTGAAGACACACAACCTGATGAACTTGTTGAACAATTGAGAGAGAAGAAGAAGAAAGATTCAAAGGCTTTGTTTACGATACAGTCAGCCTTAGATGAAGAGATTTTTCCAAGGATTGCAGTCTCTTCAATAGCACATGAAGCCTGGGAAACTCTTAAGCAAGAGAATATGGGAGACAATAAGGTGATCATTGTCAAGTTGCAAGCAGTGAGAAGGGATCGAGTTTGAAACCTTGTCGATGCAGGAAGAGGAGACAGTGCAAGTGTACTTGTCTAGAGCCTCAACAAGAGTATATGGTGAGAACATCAGTAACGAGACAATTGGGAGCAAGATGCTAAAAAGTCTTAGAAAAAGGTTTAATCATGTTGTGGCTGCTATAAATGAGTCAAATGACTTGTTTGTGTACAAGTTTTAGGAATTGACAAGCTCTTTAGAGGCTCATAGGAGAAACTCGCCAAAACTAGTGAGAAGAAGGAAGAGAAAGTGTTTCAAGTAAAGAACAAGACTCCGAGGAACAAGCCTAAAAATCCAAGAAATAGAGGTGCTCATGATACGTAGAGGTCAGTCTAATGGTTCATGAAGAGGATATGGAAGTGAGCAAAGGAAAGATCAGTGGAAGGAATCCAATAGAGGTTAAGGCGGTGACTCAAGATTTAACAGAAGCAACATCAAGTGCTACTATTTCAAGAAATATGGGCACAAGGAAGCATTCTGTTAAGAGAAGCAAGAAAATGAAAAAAAAATAGAGTGAATTACTTAGAGAATGTTGAGCATGACGACAGATTGTTCATGGCTTTTTTTTATGTCATAGAATCTACAAGTGATTTGTGGTACTTAGATAGTGGATGTTCAAACAACATGTCTAGCTCAAGAAAGTTGTTCCGGGATCCAAATGAGTCTGAGAAGGGAAGAGTTAAGCTCAGAGATAATAAAGTGTTGCAAGTAGAAGGGAGAGGCACCACTGTGATCAGAAGTGTGCAATGAGGACAGAAGTTCCTGCATGATGTTCAATTGGTGCCTTATCTTGCAAAAAATTTGTTGAGTGTATGATAACTTCAAGGAACTAGATATTCACTCTTGTTTGATGAGGATGCTTGTGTGATTAGAGAGAAGAAAATATGTGATGGTTTTGTAAATGTAGCCATGACCATTGATTTGGAAAAAAATGTAAATAAAGCCATGATAGTAAAAGGAACTCATGATTCAAAGTTATGGCATCAGAGATATGGGCATCTAAACATTCAAAGTTTGAGGATGTTGAGCACCAAGTCAATGGTCTAGAGTCTGCCTAAGGCGGATGAGCTTGATCTGTGTGAACTTTGTGTGTATGGAAAACAATTGAAAGGGCCATTTCATAGTGGTGTAGTCTGGAGAGCAAGTGAATATCTAATTGTGTCTTTAGGAGGAAGTAGATATTTTCTACTGATCAATGATGATCATGGTAGGATGAGTTAGGTCTAATTTCTGAAATTCAAATCAGATGCATTTGAATATTTCAAGAAGTTCAAAGCATTGACAAGGAAACAATCAGGCAAAATGGTGAAGGCTCTCAAGACAAACAGAGGAGGATAGTTTCTGTCTAAAGAGTTCAATGATTTATATGATTATCATGGAATTAGAAGAAAAATGATTGCACCCTACACTCAGAGCAAAATGGAGCGGTTGAATGGAAGAATAAGATTGTTCTGGAGATGGACAGAAGCATGTTGAAGGCAAAAAAGGTTCCAAACCAAGTTTGGTGTGAGGTTATGGTCGCTACTGTATATCTCCTGAATATTACTCCAACCAAGGCTGTGTTGAATAGAACTCCACTCGAGATGTGGAGAGGATAGAAGCCTAGTGTTAGTCACTTAAGAGTTTTTGGATGTGTTGCTTATTCCTTAATAAATTTACGGCAAAAGTTGGATGACTGGAATGAAAAATGTGTGTTTATTGGGTATGTTACTCAATCCAAGGCATACAAACTTTATAATCTTATGAGTGGCAAAACTATCATAAGTAAGAAGGTGGTATTATATGAGGAAGAGGAGTGGAATTGGCAACCTGAAATCAATAAAACAGGGTCTAGACTGCCAGCATTTGTGGAAAACTGAGTTGATGAGGTTGAGAATACAGATAATGATCATGATTAGAACATGAACTCTTATGCAATACTAGTAAATCGATCTAGTTCATCTAGTAGCTTGAATTCATCACCCTCCAATTCATCAAGTGAATCTTCTCCAAGAAAATTCAGATAATTGGCGGATATCTATGATAGTTGTGGGTTTGCTCTTGTTGCAGCTGATCTATAACATTTTGATGAAGCTAAGGATGAAAGGAAATGACAACTAGCTATGAAAGAGGAGTTGAAAGTCATCTAGCAGAATGATACATGGAGCCTGGTTGATCTTCCTCAAAGGAAGAATCTAATTGGATTGGAGTGGGTTTTCATAACCAAGTTCAATACATATGAGAGTGTTGCAAAGTACAAAGATAGGTTTGTTGCCAAAGGGTATGCTCAACAAGAAGGAATTAACTTTGAAGAGACATTCTCACCAATTTTAAGACTCGAGACTATGAGAGTGGTCCTTGCTTTAGTTGTATAGTGGAGGTTGAAGGTGTATTAACTTGATATGAAGTCGACATTCTTGAATGGTGAGTTGCAAGAGGAGGTATGTGTAGAACAATCTTAAGGTTTTTTGAAGACTGGTGAAGAGAACAAGGTGTATAGATTGCATAAGGCTTTATGGTTCAAAGCAGGCTCCAAGGGCTTGGTATAACAAGATTGATTCCTTCTTTGTAAAGAATGGATTTGAAAGAAGTGAAAATGAGCCTACCTTGTATGTGAAGGGAAGAGGCAAGAAGGAGTTCATTGTAGTGTGCCTTTATGTGGATGACATCGTCAACTTTAGTTCTTCCAAAAAGAGGATCAGTGAGTTCAAGAACTCTATGATGGAGGAATTGAGATGACTTCTCTTAATATGTTGCAGTACTTCCTTGGCCTGGAGGTACAACAGAATGATGATGGGATCACTTTGTGCCAAAAGAAGTATGCAAGAGACCTGTTTAAGAAGATCCATATGGAATCGTGTGACATTGCCTACACTTCTATGAATACTAATGGGAAGCTACACAGAGAGGATGACACGGGGTTTGTTGGTGAGATAGTGTACAAGAGCCTAGTTGGAGGGCTGCATGATGTGCCCATATTTCACCATGTTTTTTTGCTTACATCTATTCCGTTTTTATGCATATTTCATACTTTCGGGTTGGGAAAGTAGTGAATTTGTGTAGTTTGAGTTTATTTGTAAGATATAGAGGTCTACACAAGTTTTGGTTTAATTTCACATAAAACGGAGCATTTTGGAGTGAAGACAAGACAATGAAGAAGAGCTCGATCTCAAACAGAAAGGACTCGATCTCGAGATAACCACTCGATCTCGACATAGTGACTCGACATCCACCAGATTGCCCGAGATCGACTAGGGAGAAAAGATGCAGATCGGGACAAAAGTCATGTCGACCACAACACACCAACTCGACTCGACATAGGTTACTCGATATTGACATCTCCACTCGACATCGACTAGAGCAACATACGCGCATGAGACACAGATTAGGTCGGATCTTTGGAAGATTTTGCTTAGCCACGAAGATATCTATCATCTACCAAGATCATCTATTCTTAGGGGTATATTCCAAGCATGTTAGGTAATATTACATAATTCAATATTTTATTTTAAGATATAATTTAGTTTAGATTGAATTTACCTTTAACAATCGTAGAATGATTAGGAGTCCAATCCTTGGCTAACAAGGCTTAGGAGGCTATAAATAAAGCCCTAGGGGGCTGTCTTTATACAATCAATAAACCAAAAGAGAAGAAGAATAGGCGAGAGAGTAGAGAGAGAGAAGAAGAAGGTGGTTGTAAGATTGAAGTTTCTTTCCACATTTTAATGCAAGGGTCTTTTCTATATGCAATGATGTTTTCGCCAATGAAGAGTGAGTAGTCGTCCTACTTCTAGGGTCGGGGTGAGTCTGACAGTAGCCATGTAAGTATGCTTGAGTTCTATATTTGATTATGCGATTTCATCTTCTTCCCCGTGCTCAATCCTTCATGTGAATTGAGGATCATTCTGTATTTACCTTATATGAAGCGAAAGTGGATTATAAATGTGAATTTGGATAGTAATTAGGTTTTGCCTTCGAAAGTTGACCAAACCCTAATTATTGAATGGTAAAAACAATTAGGTTTTTATGCGAAAGTCTCTCTATATTCCTAATTGGTCATAATAAAAGCTTAATCTTTTATGTGATTAAAGTAATAATGCATGCATGGTTATCGTTGTGGTGAATCCCTACCTTAAGACGTTTGTAGTTATATTAAACAAAAAACCGAAAAATATTGTCTTTTATTTTATTTCCTTATTATTTTCTTTATTCGTACTTTTTGTCCACTGTCTGTGAAGCAACTCGATCTCGACCTACTAACTCGATATTGAGTGCACTGCATCGAAGGAAATTGAGTCAACAGTCTTCTGAGTAGACCGAAGTGCACTGATCAACTCGAGATCGACACAACTAGTCAATATCAAGTGCCTTTGTTCTCTGTTCTTCTTTGCAAATTTCAAAGATTGATGTCAGACATTGGGAATCGACTGCCCCTGTCGGTATCGACATAACTGGTTGATATCGAGGCTACTAGTCGACATACACAGGAATCTTAAAGACTATTAAGGAAACCGTTGACCCGCCTCATAGAGGATCGATCCTGATTCCCTACTGCTACATCAGGAGGGAGTCTTGAATTTTATTTGCGAAGGAAGAAATCGGTTCAAAGTTTTTATCTCTTATTTATTTGATCATTTCCCCTCCTAACAAATTTTGGCACTATTGGCGGGGAGATTATCAATCACACCCTGTCTAGTCTTACTTACTTTTCTACCTAGTGTTATTTCGAAGGTTTATGCGACGCGCTGATCGCACACCTGAGTTCGCTGCTTTACACGATCCAACGCTTTCTTTGTCTATAAGAAAGGGCTAAGAGGATAATGGCTAATGAATAGACTATGCAACAAGAACTTGAAAGGCTTAGAAAGCAAGTTGAGAGATTCAAAACCAAGCGCCATCAACATACTCAAGCACAACAAAAAAATGGCCACTCGATATGAACAAGAGGCCCAAGCTCGCCGAGATGCCCAAGAGCAACTACGCCATATCTCGCAGAATGCCAAAGAGTATATGCACCCTACTGTGGCGGTGCCTCGGTCTCCTATTGTTCTCCCTAATGTTTCTTTTGAAATTAAAACTGCTTTTATAGCAGAGATTAGGAGACTTGCCATTGAGGAAAAGGGCTCTGAATTCCTTATGACGCTCATAACTACTTACATTGACTTGTGCGACACCATTGCTGAAGGTGTCAATTTAGAATATGTGCGTCTAAAAGATTTTAGATGTTCTCTTGCAAGAAAGGCATTACATTGGTTTGAGAGCTTACCCCCACGATCTATTTATACCTAGGGGGAACTTAGGGACATCTTCCTCAATAAGTTCTTTCCACCATGCAAAACGGCGTAGATTTTCCAAAAGATTATGTCGTACAAGCAAAGACCAGGGGAGATGATAGCGCAAATTTAGGAGCGCTTCAAAGACCTGCTGTGATCTTGCCCTACGCATGGGCAACCGCCATATGTTATCCAGAAGATCATCTACAATGCCATGGACGTGCTTAGAAAAGAGCGGATAAACACCTATACCACCTATCTCTACATAGAGCTTACCCCTAATGAAGCTCGGGAGATGATTGAAAGGCTAGTGGAGTTCGATAACACCTATGTGAATCCTGCGGCACTCGATGCGAGGCCGCCCCCATCCATGCCACTATATGAGCCTTCAAAGGAGGTGGATCCTGAGGTGAAGGACCAGTATATGAAAGACCGGGTAAAGAGTCTTCAAAAACAAGTTAGGATTCTTACTAATAACCAAGCTTGTCTAGAATATGGGTCACATAAGCATAACACGATGGATTTTCCCAACATAAAGCAAGTACAGTTGGCGGAGACCCACGATGAACTCAAATATGGGTGGGGGCCCAAATATGGAGGCTATAATGGAATTGGGGATATCAACAACCCCAACAATATCAATACCAACAACCCCCGCCATATAGAGCACCTGAACATCATGAGAGTGAAAGAAGGGATGATCTACAACTCATCCTAGACGAGATGAGGAGAAACCAAGTGGAGACTAAGCAATCCAACAATGTCATCCACACCCAACTACATGACATTAATGCAAGGCTTGGTGATATCGATACATGGTGGAAGAGCATAGAGACCCAACTGGGTCAATTGGCGGCCAACATTCCACGACAAGTTGGAGCGCTCCCAGGCCAACCACAGGTCAATTGGTAACCAACTGGCCACATCGCCACCATACAGTTAAGGAGTGGCAAGGAGATCCAAATCAATCCAGAAGAAACGGAGCTAGCGGAGAAAGTCACTGGAGAGGCAGTCGATTTTGACACCCCCAGTCGAGAACGACCAACCACTCGATGTCGACACCCCTGTCGACATCGCCACGATACAGTTAAGGAATGGCAAGGAGATCCAAATCGCCACCATACAGTCAATTCGTAACCAACTGGCCACATCGCCACCATACAGTTAAGGATTGGCAAGGAGATCCAAATCAATCCAGAAGATACGGAGCCAGCGGAGAAAGTCACTGGAGAGGCAGTCGATTTTGACACCCCCTAGTCGAGATCGACCGACCACTCGATGTCGACACTCCTGTCGACGTCAACCCTATCCAGGCACACCCAAGATTGACCACATAAATCGATATTGACACCCCTATCGATGTCGACCAGTCATCTTCGCCACTTTGGGCCAATCCCGCTGTAATGGCCCGGACATAAATATCCGAGATACGTTTCAAAGGTTGGATACCTTCGTTCGGATGTTGCAATTCAGGTACGGGTCGAGTTTTCAAACCTCAAATGATCAATCAGTATTCATAGCGGGGATTTCGAACCCCAATCAATCAAAGTTACAGAAATTCAATTTAAATGAAAGTAAAGCAGAAGTAAGGGTTAGATACAAATGCCACGGCAGAGCCGGGTCAAAATCATAGTATAAATTATAAGGTAGTATAGCCAAATCAGCGGGGTTAGACAGATTCTTTGCAATCACCCGGGGGATTTTCCCACGCCATAGAGACAGGGAGCAATCATACCTAAAAACAATTGGTGCGAGCGGGATCAGACCGAGGCCCCAACACACCCTGTCCCGCAAGCAAATATACACATACGCTAATATAATGATGATGCGAATGCGGAAATTAAATCACACTAACATGATCCTAACTTACAATATGCGGAAAAGAACTGTAAAGGCGCCCAAAGAATGCCAAGTGGCATATCCCTCTCCTACCTCTACACCCCTTCCCGTTAGTGCAGAGACTGGCCAATTCGGTGCTATAGCATAACAACATCCTCGTGGTGGTGCACTCACCACGACATCATCATACCATATCATATCATCTCATCTCTTGCCCGATGGTGCTGGGTTATCAAATCATATCATATAATCTCATCTTTTGCCCGATGGTGTTGGACTATCATATCATGCTCATATAGACTCGATTGACTCAGGGCACCCGATGGGGTTGGGATACCCTATGACCCTAACAGAGACTCTAGGACTATCACAGATAATGGTTGTTTTGTTACATACGCATAAAGAAATAGAATGCTCAATCACAAGTGCATTCCTAGCATGATACTACATGGCATGCTTTAATGCTTAGTATGTCATATATTCACAAGCAGGTAATCTCTTTCGAATCTGAGTAAGCCCATAAAGAAACTTACCTGAACAAGCTGAACAGCAGAGAGACAAGGCAGAAGCAGAATCCAAGCAATGAATCACCAATAGTAAGCAATGTCCAACATATCACATATCACCTAATAACATACAATTATGCATAAGTCTATCTAATTCACACAAGGCGCCCCTAACTATCATACATAGCTTTGCATATCTCATTTTCAGATTATTCCGTCTTATCTCATCATATAACATTTTATGTTAATCTCGTGTTCATATCGTCTCAACATTCTCATTTCCAAAACAATTTCCAAAACAATTTCTCCAGGAAGTCAATTTAGAAAATCAAATAATCCTTTTTAAATCGTACTTAGTCAAATCCCGACGTTAAACATTTACCTTAAGGCCCATTTTCTCAAAATCATATTATAGAAATCATTCCGGCATTTCTTACATATTTAAAGTCATCATCTTAAAATCATTTGATAAAGCATTTAGTAATCACACTTCTTAAATAATATTACTCTAAAATTCAATTTTCAAACAACATCTAATATCATGATATTAGATGTTGTTTCAAACAACACTCCAAATAATGTTTAAATATAATTAACTTACCAAAATAAATCCATTTTTACCATTCTCATTTATAAAACGACAACACTAAATTACTTTAACACATTTTAAATTCACTATATAACATCATAAAATAGTCCAATAAATCTTTTTTTTTAAAACAATCTTATAATATATAATAATTTTTCCAGAAAATATCTTTATCACCCAAGACTCATAATATTAACATATAATAATAATAATAATAATAATAATAATAATAATAATAATAATAATAATAATAATAATAACAATTTCAATAAGATAAAAAAATATGTAAATCACCATAAAACATAAAAATCACATATTAACAACCAACCCCATAACCCACAAGACTCAGCCCAAAGAGAAACCCGACCCGAGCCCACACTGAAGCCCAACCCAACAAAGAAATGAGATGGATCCGGGTAGATCCATTTGTTTTTTATTGAACCGGATGGAGGGAGGTGAACCGGAAGAAATAAAATAACACCCTGAACCGGGCATTGAACCCATCACCCTCCCCAATCAAACAAGCCCTGTTCAACGCTCGGAAAAGAAGAAAAGGAAGAGAGAAACCTCGCCGGAGCGCTCATCCTCACCCACAACCTGACCCCATGGACACAAAAGGAACTCAAAACGCAACCAAGGAAAAAGAAGAAGGAGAGGAGCTCACCCAGATTTGACTCGCCGGAAAAGCTCGATTCGCGTCGTCGGAGATGGGTCCTTGCCGGAGATGGCCTAGGGAGAGTGAAGGGGGGTTAAAGTCACACCATTAAGCCATTGGAGGTGAAAAGAAGATGGATAGAGTGAGGAGGGCTCTTATCGCCCGGAATTGGAGAAACAGGGGAAGGGGACCGCGCTCGGCTCGTCGAGGCTCTCCTGGCCGCTGCCTTGGCTCGTCGGCGTCAAGGGAGGAGTGGGTGAAGGTGATGCTACTGCTGTTCGAAGAGAGAGAAAAGGAGGAGAAGACTGGTGGTGTGCTCGGCGTCTTCCAAAAAGAATAGGGGAGGGGCTCCTGGGCTCGGATTTAAAACGGAGGGAGAGGCTAGAGTGGTTGTTTGTGCCTTCGCGAAGGAGGAGGAAGTCAAGGTGGCCTGGTGGCGTTTGGCGGCCTGAACCAAGGCTCGGTGGAGCTTGGTGGTGGTGGTTCAAAGGTGGTGGCTTTGGTGGCTTCTAAGCGTGAAAGGGGAGAGGGAGAGTGAGGTGTAATGGTGATGAGTGAGGCAGGAGGACCGGTGTGAGCAGAAAAAGGGAAGAAGACAAGAGAGGGAGAGACAGAGGGAGTGGAAATGGGGTAAGAGGGCAGTTGCACATTGGAAGGAAAGAAGACAGATGGTGAGGGAGGGGACCATTGCAACAGTCACCCGAGAGAGAGAGTAAAGAAAAAGGAAAAGTGAAAATATATGGAATTTGTTTCCCTACAAAACCAAATTTTCAAATCCCGACGCTCGAATCCGATTCCGCTCACTTAAACGAATCCCGACCCTAGACAATTCAAATCAAATTTTAAATCATCTCGGAACCCGCTATCTCGACGTATCCCGACTCGTTTGAAATTCAATAAAATTTTTGGATCCACAATAAATAATGAACCTCAAATAAACTTTAAATCTCGAAGTAAGAAGGCGGAAATAGAATCTTTCGGAATCAAATTTTAAAACGATGTCGGAATCATTCATAATGATTTTAACTCGGAAATTGCTCGAGGACAAGTTCTTCTCCAATTTTATATTTCATATATAAAATAATATACTTTTAATTTAATTAATATTAAAATAATATTTCGGCCTTTACATTCATCCACCTCTAAAAACAAGTCTCGTCCCCGAGACTAAAACCATTTCAAAGCAAGGGGAAGAAAGTTTGAAATCGGTTTGTCCGAGGACCATGTCCAAGGATCTCGTAATCATCTCAGTTGCGTCTTCCGGGATTCTCACAACATCCTAGTCACGGTCGTGATATCTCCAATTGGTCTTGTCAAGTGTGTAATAAGCGCCCTTATGACATCCTCGCTTCGAGCTTTCGGAAGTATCACAACTCTAAAAGTATTATAGCATCCGACTAGGTCTTAGCAAGCAATCTATAAGCGCCCCTATAAAATGCTTGTATCCACTTCGTGAGACGTCATAATATAAATCCAGTTCATAAAACCTCAAAGCGTTTGTAAATGAAAAGATTGTCATCTAAATCATTGAAACTCTTGACTTCTTTAAAACTCCAAGTTGGTCCTTTTCAAAACCGCTCAAAATCTTCAAATTCGACGTTTTAACAAGCAGTTTTACACCAAAACAAGTAAAATCCTCTCAAATCAAGATCTCGTCAAAATCTTTCAAAACCAAATCAGCTTCTCGCATACCAATCAATCAAATTCAGAAGGTATGAGGTGGAATCATCCACCTCTAAGGGCTAATCCCATATTCTCTTCCTAGTTTCCAGAATTGAATCAATCTATCAAACTCAATTCAAGCAAGATGTATAAGCCATAAGAAATGCATAACTATACAACCATCCACTCTCCAATCAACACATCACACGACAAGTGTCAACGCATACCAATCGTAGTGCCACAAGGTCACATCAACATCTTCATATCATATTAAAGGTCGTAATATGCATCTCAACGACATAACAAAATCATAACAACGTCTCAACATCACACTAGAAGTCATAAAAGTATCTCTCATCATAGAATCAACGAACCAAAACCCATTTTCAACACATCAACACAACAAGGTCAAGCTATTAAGATTCAGCAGAGGGGAAGGTCAATCAATATATCAATCACCAAAATATCTGCATATTCACAAAACATCATCTCAACTTATACAACGCCATATAACGATCACCTAGCAATCACACACCATTATCTCATATATATATATATATATATATATATATATATATATATATATATATATATATATATATATATACAAGCCATATTCATGCTCCAAGTCAATATTCATCATTTAACATCTCCTGATCATAATATAACATCATGCTCTCACATAGCAATATATCATTATTTCATGATTCATACAACACATCATAACATGCTTCTAGAACAACACAGTAGGATAGCAATGTATCATTACATCATAATAACACTTGCCACTGTCAACTCGATTTCCAATATTGCATATCAACATGTAATATGAAGCCATATCAGGTTCATCATGGTCGCTATCTAACATCATGCCAATTCATAATCACATAATCAATAAAGTTTTGCACATTATATCAGTTATAATAAGACGCAAACCCCGCCCGCTCGTCTCCAACTCTCAAGCTAAGACCAACCTTCATCTAGACTCACCAACTGGGATAACCTCCCAAAGAAACCCCAACTCATTTTGACACTCCAGTCTCACCCCTCATTTCACCAAGCACTCTTACAAACAGCCAACCTCTAAGAATCCAACCCCTATCTCTGTTTTCACACCCGAGCACCCTTGCATACTATGTTCTCGATGCCCCCAAAGGTTATTTCTTACATTTCTCACTTCTCCCAAGATATCACAACGTAGAACCCTTCTAACCACGCATCTTCAATAAAATTTTCTCGGTCACTACCTAACCAGCCTATCCTAACCATTCCCCTTATCCAAGATTCACCCAAGAGCTCATCGAAACCCTCCACCAAGCATTACCTCTTATAGTTCTCAAAACTCACCCGCTCCTGCTTAAGCTAACCCCTATCATGTGACTTACCCCATACTATCATCGATCATTCTAATCGCTCAAAACATTTCTCCACTCTCAGACCACTCTATCAAAGGACCCTACCCACATGTTCAAAGAAGAAGCAATCATGGACATTATTACACATAAGGACTACACCATATCAACTGACATTTATATCAATAGCATCATTAGTTCATCATTAAGCTTTGCAACTGTATCACAAGTCTCGATTTACCGTCATGCTCAACAAGTATTGCAAAACATCATGTATGAACCTAATCAAATCAAGCTAGCACGTTTCATCATAACCATATCTAATAAAAAGTTCAGGTTCTCAGCGTTGGCAGTTCATACTTTTATAGGCAAGGAATTTAGATCATGCTTGGTAACTCAGGGTAGCATCACGTCAAGTCATCATAGCACATTAGGACTGTAAGGCATCGAATCATATATATCATCATAGATAATGGACAATCAGGCAATAATCATTACCAAGTCACCACATCAACACGCAATTTTCAACATCAAGTCAGTGCAATATCCCCATCAACAAGCTCAGAAAGGATTAGCGATCCGAATGGAGGACACTCCCACTTTCAAGTCATATCGTACTCAATAACCGCCATCCTCGAAAAAGATGGTTCCGTCGACATCGTCGATCCTGAGGCCCGTGGGTTATGGGCCCACGCTTCGGCTGCACTGCTATATCGCTATTCGACTTCCCGTTCCCTTTTCAATGTGGTCGCTCATCCAATGTATCGCGTAGGAGTCTAAGTTAGCGGAGATAAGGGAGTGACAAGAGCGGACAACCCAACGTTTCTCTCGAAGACAAAATGGGCCAAAGCTAAAGATGACAAGACTAGAGACAAGACTCTGACCCGGGAATAGTAACGATGCCCTTAAGAAAGTCTATTAGGTTACAATTGTGACAAACACGCACGAATTCATTATGGAGCATATCAATCACATCAATCCACACTAACATGTACCTACCTCGGGGGAAACATTCGTATTCATATCAAAGACACAATCAAGTCCTACGCTGATGTATGTGAAACAAGCTAACATTCTAGTATTCCATGGAAACAGATATGCCTAGTAACTTCAAGCAAGATAGGTGGAACCAACAATGATCATATATGATTCAAAGTCATGCGGAATTTTGTGAAGATAACGATCATCATGCATATGAACAATGTAAAAGCTTGGTATACACATCAACAAATGAGTCCAAATATATCATGGCAAGGTATGTCGTAACAAACAGGTGAAGCGTCATACGAGAACACATAAGAGCAGTACAGTAATTATCACATATATTAATAGTTTACGAGTTTGGTGTAAGCATCATACGAGATGATATAAGGGCAACATAGTAACTATCTCATCTGACACAATGATCATATATTAGGTCAAGCATGGCACCTAATCATATGACGAGATACATTTAGAGAGCATGGGTCCTACATGATACTGGCGATACATGATGAGGCATGGCATAGTCAAGAGTGTTTAAATGAGTTCGAGATGATGTACATGAAAGCAATCGGATCACCACAGAGTAACCAAGATAACATCACGGGCGATAGATTATAATCATGCTAGGAATGAATCATTATAGGGCACATGAAATGGTATACTAACTGTCACATCATAAAACAAGCATGTTTACGTAATGGAATAAGTATGGCAAGTCAACATTTAGTGGGTCATATTGGAAATCATAACCTTTACATGATACTAATAGCACACATCGAACATGAGTACATTTAAAGTAATTCAACTAGATTCCTTCCGATATTCATGTGTCATACATATGAAAAATCATGATATAGGGTGGTGTGTGATCATGCGAGGTGTCAAGTCATACATTCACACAAGCACGAGAGAATATCATAGAGTATTATGAAAGCAATCGGATCACCACATAGTAACCAAGATAACATCACGGGCGATAGATTATAATCATGCTAGGAATGAATCATTATAGGGCACATGAAGTGGTATACTAACTGTCACATCATAAAACAAGCATGTTTACGTAATGGAATAAGTATGGCAAGTCAACATTTAGTGGGTCATATTGGAAATCATAACCCTTACATGATACTAATAGCACACATCGAACATGAGTACATTTAAAGTAATTCAACTAGATTCCTTCCGATATTCATGTGTCATACATATGCAAAATCATGATATAGGGTGGTGTGTGATCATGCGAGGTGTCAAGTCATACATTCACACAAGCACGAGAGAATATCATAGAGTATTAGAGGGATACCACCGAGCGAGAGCATGTGAACATGCTAGAATTAACCATCACGGAAAGCAAGTTGGTCATCGAATTCAACATCAATTTAATTGGGTCGAGTGGAACATTTTAAGATGAGAGAAAAGGGAAGAGTCACACTATCAGGGGCTTAGCTCGAGAGAGAATCAACAATAACGCAGGCAAGGTAGAATTTGCACAGGTCACAAGCAAGGGCCCGACATGTTACTAAGGGCTCAATATAATATATGATACATACATGCACTTGATTGATTACTCGATACTAAGTAAGACTTCAATTCAATCACATTCCAATAATATAGAAGCATGAGAGGAAGTGTAGCGAGGTATAGTGCAAGTCTAAGTAATGGGCAACATGACTAGAATATGGGGACATGAGTTCAAATTGATGCATATTGGGATAAAACATGTATTCATCCAGGCTCAATTATAATACATATTCTCCGTTCAACGCAACTAACACACACAATATTAACTTGCAAAATAATCAACAATAGTTAATCTGACGAATACGAAATAGATGGGCATGCTATAGGTTCTTATCATGAAAGGAATAATAAACATCGACACGTCATCATCCAGCATGTCAAGGAGATCATTTAAAAGCATTCATACCAAGAAGAGTTGGTCACACTATCATGGACCTAATCCAGGAGAAAACAACAATCATATAGGTTCATATCATGTGGTTCATGCTTCTGATCAATCATACGAGCAATACAATAGGCCAAGAAGACATGCTATGACAACATATAACCATGATAGAAAGTAAGGCATAACACGAGGCTAAGCAATGCAACTAACCACAATCCGAGCTTAAACAATATAATCATGATGGAAGGCAAGGCATAACATGAGGCTAAGAAATGCAACCAACCACAGGTGTAATAACATGAGCAATATTTTACAAATGAGCATTCGCAAGGTACATGCAGGATGTTACAAAATCATGTCACGCAATTAAGAGAGAGTCACCATTACAACCGGACAGAGATCCCTAAGGGCAACCCTTGACTTTTCCCAACCTGCTCATTACCCCTCTTTGCCGTGGAACTCCGGTACGACTCTTTATAGCAAGGAGACACTGGTTGATCATCATAAGGATTGGGAAGGACAGACTCAGAAACACCTTACTCCCGTCTCAAAATGACAGCAAGAACTACCTTCCAATACCCACTCAGACAACCTTCATATCCGTACATGATTTTCCGACACAATATGTTTACCAACCTGATTTCCGTTGGAAGGGACCGATATTCAAGAGAAAGACTCGACAAGACCATCAAGGGTTAACATAGTGGAAGAGGTTATTCCACCCAAGCTGGGCTTGACCATATAGAAATAAGGGTACCCCCGCTATCCCGTTTGCACAGATAAGCCAATACACATTTCCTTGTTAGGGCATCCAAATCAGATCTCTAGCATAGCAAGCACTCAATACAAAATCAGTTAATGACACTCAGACTGATCTCCTCGGAAACTTCCAGACCCATCTGTAAAGAACAAGCTAATATTTTGCCTACCCAATCCCGACTACATCCAATAGGGATGGTCTAGCGCCTTTTCTACCCTCTCGATCCCTTATTAGTTGGTTCTCCTCTTTTATCATGAGCCAAGTTCACATTTAGTCCAATTGAGTTAGGCATATTAAGTTCATTTTGCCCCTTTCAAACACTTTCAAATCTTTTGAAATCCATGGGCGGTCTTCCAAAACATACACTCGACCCTTGCGTACCCGAATTGCACAACCTTGCTCTGATACAAACTTTGTAACGGCCCGGATATAAATATTCGAGATATGTTTCGAAGGTTGGATACCTTCATTTGAAAACCTAATTAATATCCGAGATACGGGTCGAGGTTTCAAACCTCAAATGATCAATCAGTATTCAAAGCGGGGATTTCGAACCCCAATCAATCGAAGTTACAGAAATTCAATTTAAATGAAAGTAAAGCGGAAGTAAGGGTTAGATACAAATGCCACGGCAGAGCCGGGTCAAAACCATAGTATAAATTATAAGGTAGTATAGCCAAATCAGCGGGGTTAGACAGATTCTTTGCAATCGCCCGGAGGATTTTCCCACGCCATAGAGACAGGGAGAAATCATACCTAAAAACAATTGGTGCGAGCGGGATCAGACCGAGGCCCCAACACACCCTGTCCCGCAAGCAAATATACACATACGCTAATATAAAGATGATGCGAATGCGGAAATTAAATCACACTAACATGATCCTAATTTACAATATGCGGAAAAGAACTATAAAGGCGCCCAAAGAATGCCAAGTGGCATATCCCTCTCCTACCTCTGCACCCCTTCCCGTTAGTGCAGAGACTGGCTAGTTCGGTGCTATAGCATAGCAATATCCTCGTGGTGGTGCACTCACCACGACATCATCATATCATATCATATCATCTCTTGCCTGATGGTGCTGGGATATCATATTATATCATATAATCTCATCTCTTGCCTGATGACATGCTTTAAAGAAATAGAATGCTCAATCACAAGTGCAATCCTAGCTTGATACTACATGGCATGCTTTAATGCTTATGCAACACCTAGTATGTCATATATTCACAAGCAGGTAATCTCTTTCAAATCTGAGTAAGCCCATAAAGGAACTTACCTGAACAAGCTGAACAGCAGAGAGACAGGGCAGAAGCAGAATCCAAGCAATGAATCACCAATAGTAAGCAATTTCCAACACATCACATATCACCTTATAACATACAATTATGCATAAGTATATCTAATTTACACAAGACGCCCCTAACTATCATACATAACTTTGCATATCTCATTTTCAGTTCATTCTTTCTTATCTCATCATATAACATTTTATGTTCATCTCATGTTCATATCGTCTCAACATTCTCATTTCCAAAACAATTTCCAAAACAATTTCCAAAACAATTTCCAAAACAATTTCTCCAGGAAGTCAATTTAGAAAATCAAACAATTCTTTTAAAATCGTACTTAGTCAAATCCCGACGTTAAACATTTACCTTAAGGCCCATTTTCTCAAAATCATATTATAGAAATCATTCCAGCATTTCTTACATATTTAAAGTCATCATCTTAAAATCATTTGATAAAGCATTTATTAATCACACTTCTTAAATAATATTACTCTAAAATTCCATTTTCAAACAACATCTAATATCACACTCCAAATAATATTTAAATATAATAAAATTACCAAAATAAATCCATTTTTACCATTTTCATTTATAAAACGACAATACTAAATTACTTTAACACATTTTAAATTCACCATATAACATCATAAAATAGTCCAATAAATCTTTTTTTTAAAACAATCTTATAATATATAATAATTTTTCCAGAAAATATATTTATCACCCAAGACTCATAATTTTAACATATAATAATAATAATAACAATTTCAATCAGATAAAAAAAATATGTAAATCATGATAAAACATAAAAATCACATATTAACAACCAACACCACAACCTACAAGACTGAGCCCAAAGAGAAACCCGACCCGAGCCCATACTAAAGCCCAACCCGACAAAGAAATGAGATGGATCCGGGTAGATCCATTTGTTTTTTATTGAACCGGATAGAGGGAGGTGAACCGGAAGAAATAAAATAACACCCTGGACCGGGCATTGTACCCGTCACCCTCCCCAATAAAACAAGCCCTGTTCAGCGCTCGGAAAAGAAGAAAAGGAAGAGAGGAACCTCGCCGGAGCGCTCATCCTCACCCACGACCTGACCCCATGGACAAATAAGGAACTCAAAACGCAACCAAGGAAGAGGAAGAAGGAGAGGAGCTCACCCAGATTCGACTCGCCGGAAAAGCACGATTCGCGTCGTCGGAGTTGGGTCCTTGCCGGAGATGGCCTAGGGAGAGTGAAGGGGGGTTAAAGTCCCACCTTTAAGCCATTGAAGGTGAAAAGAAGATGGATAGAGTGAGGAGGTCTCTTACCGCACGGAATTGGAGAAACAAGGGAACTCGTCGGGGCTCTCCTGGCCGCTGCCTTGGCTCATCGGCGTCAAGGCATGAGTGGGTGAAGGTGTTGCTCTTGCTGTTCGAAGAGAGAGAAAAGGAGGAGAAGATTGGTGGTGTGCTCGGCGTCTTCCAAAAAGAACAGGGGAGGGGCTCCTGGGCTCGGATTTAAAACGGAGGAAGAGGCTCGAGTGGTTGTTGGTGCCGTCGCCAAGGAGGAGGAAGTCAAGGTGGCCTAGTGGCGTTTGGCGGCCTGAACCAGGGCTCGGTGGAGCTTGGTGGTGGTGGTTCAAAGGTGGTGGCTTTGGTGGCTTCTAAGCGTGAAAGGGGAGAGGGAGAGTGAGGTGTAATGGTGATGAGTGAGGCAAGAGGACCGGTGTGAGCAGAAAAAGGGAAGAAGATAAGAGAGGGAGAGACAGAGGGAGTGCAAATGGGGTAAGAGGGGAGCTGCACATTGGAAGGGAAGAAGACAGATGGTGAGGGAGGGGACCATTGCAACAGTCACCCGAGAGGGAGAGAGAGAGTAAAGAAAAATGAAAAGTGAAAATATATGGCATTTGTTTCCCCACAAAACCAAATTTTGAAATCCCGGCCCTAGACAAGTCAAATCAAATTTTAAATCATCTCGGAACCCGCAATCTCGACGTATCCCGACTCATTTGAAATTTAATAAAATTTCCGGATCCACAATAAATAATGAACCTCAAATAAACTTTAAATCTCGAAGTAAGAAGGCGGAAATAGAATCTGTCGGAATCAAATTTTAAAACAATGTCGGAATCATTCATAATGATTTTAACTCTGAAATTGCTCGAGGACAAGTTCTTCTCCAATTTTACATCTCATATATAAAATAATATACTTTTAATTAAATTAATATTAAAATAATATTTCGGCCTTTACACCCGCTCCGCCAAATATGAAGCCACTTCATTACCCCTCTAAGTCTTCAAGGGACCCTGCAGACGTGAAGTTCCAATGATTCGCGAAGGTCCTTTAAGGCCTCAATGTCACCATACCATTCATGGAGGCCATTCATGAGATGACATCCTACATCTGGTTCCTGAAGGACATCTTAAGCAGGAAGCGATCAATCGCTGAGATCGATAAGAGTGTAGCAAGGTAGACTACCCGGAGAAGAGGAGTGATCCCGGGAGGTTTGCTATCACTATTGGGCTTGACCAACATCGCTATAAGGCTTTGTGCGGCTTAGGGGCTAGTGTGAGCCTTATGCATTTGTCCATACGGTCAAAGGTCAACATTGGAGCCTTGGAGCTGGTAGAGATGAAGCATTATATGGCCGACAACAACTTCGTGAAGCCCACATGCATCATCGATGACGTCCCAGTGAAGGTGCGTAAGTTCTTTGTACCCACTGATTTTATTGTCCTTCACATGGCAGAAGATCATACATGCTCCATCATTCTAGGGAGGCTATTAATAAAGCTCTAGGGGCCTAGCTTTAGCAATTCAAATTCATAAACAATCAATCAACCAAAGGAGAAGAAGAAAAGGTGAGAGAGTAGAGAGAGAAGAAGGTGGTTGTAAGATTGAAGTTTCTTTCCAAGTTTTAATGCAATGTTCTTTTCTTTATACAATGATGTTTTCCCCAATGAAGAGTGAGTAGTCGTCCTACTTCTAGGGTAGGGGTGAGCCCGGCGATAGCCATGTGATTATGCTTGAGTTCTATATTTGATTATGCGATTTCATCTTCTACCCCGCACTCAATTCTTCATGCGAATTTAGGATCATTCCTTATTTACCTCTTATGAAGTGAAAGTGGATTATAAATGTGAATTTGGATAGTAATTAGGTTTTGCCTGCGAAAGTTGACCAAACCCTAATTAGGAAAAGGTGATGATAAAAGCTTTTATGTGATTAAAGTAATAATGCATGCATCCAAACCCTAATTAGGAAAAGGTGATGATAAAAGCTTTTATGTGATTAAAGTAATAATGCATGCATGGTTATCATTGTGGTGAATCCATACCTTAAGAGATTTTTAGTTATATTAAACAAAAAACCCAAAAATATTGTCTTTTATTTTATTTCTTTATTATTTTCTTTATTCATACTTTCTGTCCACTGTCTATGAAGCAAGTCGATCTCGACCTACCAACTCAATATCGAGTGCACTATATCGAAGGAAAATGAGTCGACTGTCTTCTGATTCGACCGAAGTGCACTGATCAACTCGAGATCGACACAACAAGTCGATATCGAGTGCCTCTGTTCTCTGTTCTTCTTTGCAGGTTTCAGAGATTGATGCCAGACACTAGAAATTGACTGCCCTTGTCGATATCGACATAATAGGTCGATATCGAGGCTACTGATCGACATACACAGGAATCTTAAACACTATTTAGGAAACCGCGGACCCGCCTCCTCGAGGATCGATCTTGATTGTCTACTGCTACTGATCGGAAGGAATCTGTTCAAAGTTTATATATTTTATTTATTCGATCAATTCCCCTCCTAACACTGCATTACCTCACGCACATAAGGTTTGATATCACTTATTGTGTGAGTGTTCTGTCAAGGTTTATACATAGTCCAACAAAGCAACATTTTGGTGCAGCCAAGAGAATTCTCAAGTATGTTGCAAGAACCTTAAAATTTGGAATTTGATATGGAAGAGTTGAGAATTTCAAGTTTCAAGGTCATATAGGCAGTGATTGGGAAGGGTGATTAGATGGTAGAAAGAGCACCTCAGGCTCAGTGTTTATCTTTGGCTCAAGAGTCGTGACATGGAGCTCGAAGAAGCAAGAGACACTAGCTTTACCATCATTAGCACCAGAATATGTTGATGCAGAAGCAATTGTAAGGAAATCTTTATGGTTAAAGAAGTTGTTGATGCACTTGGGATGCAATCCAAAGAAGGCTAATGATTAGTGGTGCAACAATAGATTTGTAATTGCCATGACAAAAAAACCCAGCATTTCATGCTCAAAAAAGCACATAGATGTGCAACATCACTTTATTAGAGAGCTTGTTGTAAGAGAAGAGGTTATGTTGAAATTCTGTAGCAAAAATAAGCAGCATACAGATCTATTTACCAAGGCTTTGAGTGCAACAAAACATCAATTCTTCATAGAGAATACTGAAATGAGGAAGTTTGAATCAAGAGGTGGTGTTAAAAGTGTAATGTAATTCATATGATTCAAACTAAGATTAAAAGGGTTTGTTAGTTTCGAGTTAGGTAAGTTATTTAGGGGCTGATCCATGTTAGAAGTTATGTCAGGAGTTAATTTTATTTTCAATTAAAGCACTACCTAGGCATGTTGTTAGTAGAGGTACTTGCAGTTACTTGGCTCGAGCAGTTGAGCTTGTAAGTGGGTATATATTGGAGGTTTTTAATCAATCAATGGTGTGAGGCTTTTTTGAGAATCGCGTGGTTATTGTGTTCTGTTAAGCAAACAATTGGCAAGAGATCTTCTCCCTCCCTTGTCCTCTGTGTTAGTTTGTGTGTAGCCTTGTGTTCGAGTTTTGTTGATCCACCGTTGTTCTAACATTATAGACTTGCTAATCTCATACTTATGATAAGGGATGTCCTTTCATATCTCAACAAGAAATACTCCCTCCATTCTCTTTTATTTATCATTAATATTCAAGTATATTTTCAAAAAATGCTAAAAAAACTGTATAATATATAAAAAAAATTATTAATATTTTTTATAATTTAATACCCCCTACGATCCAAAATACATTCCGTTTGACCTTTTATCACGTATTTTCAAAAGCTAACAAAATATAAAAATATCAATTTTTAATTTTTTTTACAACTTCATATTTTTTAGTAATAAGTATTAAATTATAAAAAAATAATAAAAAAATCAATATATTATAATATTTATTGGCATTTGATTTGTACATGTTTAATTAGTTATTACAATCGATTTGCACAATAGTTCGTTAATAAAACTAAAATATTAAATTTTGTATTAATGTTTTTACAAATTAATAATTTTTACTAATAATTATTAAAATGTAAAAAAATAAAAAAAAAGTTAATATTTTATAATAAAAAATTAGCACCATAAAATAACAGCTTATGTTAGTGATCGGTTGGAGTATTTGTTTTAAATAGCGAGTATTTATATTATATAGCAGATTCAGAATTTTGATAAATAGACGGCGAAATTATTAAAGTTGAACCATAATATTTTTACTGATTATAAAATTTATCTCTCTGTTTTAGAAATTTTTTAGAGGAGTTGTTGAAGCACCATAAATTAACAGCTTATGTTAGCGATCGGTTGGAATATTTGTTTTAAATAGAGAGTATTTATATTATATAGCATATTCAGAATTTTGATAAATAGACGGTGAAATTCTTAGAGTTGAACCATAATTTTTTTACTGATTTTAAAATTTATCTCTCTGTTTTAGAAATTTTTTAGAGGAGTTGTTGAAAATATTTTAAAGAATACTTAATTAGTCATAAAAAAACACATATATAACGACAACCACACCTGAACTAATTTACTCGAAACCCATTCAAAGAGCACCGCGAAAAACGAAAGACCAAAGAATCGCCAAAACGCTCCCAAAAAAAACCCAAACTCCTTTTAACCCTAGCCCCAAACTTCACCGCCTCTCACGCACCGCCCCCTGGATCTTCTTCTCGGCGTGGCCCAGGCGGAACTTCCTACCCACCTTTCACCCTCCCTCTGCGGCCACAACCACAGGCATACTTGACGGCTCTTCCCCTCCAACCGGAACCCAATCTAACTCCGCCATAGCCGCCTCACTTCCGGAACCCAATCTAACCGCAAAGCTACACCAATCGCAAGCGTACCAGGAACGGGAGAAGAAATTCTCATTCTCTCTCTTTCGGGCAAACCCTAGCCGCCTGTAACGGCCCGGATATAAATACTCGGGTTACGTTTTGAAGGTCGGATACCTTCGTTCGGATGTTGCAATTCAGGTACGGGATGAGGTTTCAAACCTCGAAGATCAGCATTCCAAAACGGGGTTATCGAACCCCAAGCAATCAAAGTCGCGGAAATTCAATTCAAATGAAAATAAAACAGAAGTAAGGTTTAGATACAAGTGCCACGGCAGAGCCGGGTCAAAACCAAAACAAAGTGGGTGATTGCCATTTCTCAAGTTAGAATATATTAGCCGAATTCTTCAATTCGCCAAGAGATTTCCCGTCACAAAAGCAAGGAGCAACAAGAGAGGTACCTAACACTATCCACGAAGTCAGGCCCGGTGATCGCCTGCGGGTCCTCTGACCGCGCTGACGCCACATAACATGCCTATGCCTAAATAAAAGATGACTAATGCGGTACAAGATTTAAATCACACTATCATGTCCCTAGTATATATATATAATATGCAGAAAAGAACTGTAAAGGGCCCAAGACAATGCCAAGTGGCATATCCCTCTCCTACCTCTGCACCCCTTCCCGTTAGTGCAGAGACTGGCCAGTTCGGGCTATAGCATAGCACTCTCTTCGTGGTGGTGCACTCACCACGGTATCATCATATCATATCATATCATATCTCATCATCATATCATAAATCAGGCTCATGCCCGATGGGGCTGGGCTAATCATATCATATCAAATCATCTCATCTCTTGCCCGATAGTGCTGGGCTATCATATCATGCTCATATCGACTCGATAGACTCAGGGCACCCGATGGGGCTGGGCTACCCTATGACCCTAGCAAAGACTCTAAGACTATCACATATAACGGCCGTTCTGTTTCAAACACAGAAAGTAAACACATGCTCAGTTCAATGCAATCCTAGCATGTTACTACATGGCATGCTTTAATATGCAACAAAACTACACATTACATGACACATTAGGCAGGAGGTCCAGGTTACTGAGTAAGTCCCGTAGGATACTTACCTGTTGATGCAGAACAACAAGATAACACAAGCAAGGGCCCAAATGCAAATCCAAAGCAATCCAAAAGCAATACACACCTATCATCAAGCCATTTCCATAAGCTACCGGACCAACATTCGTACACACGAAATCCAAGTTCTCAACATCCTCAAAACCGACCGATAGTAAAGCCGTTTTCCAAAACCTTAAATCCAAAGTTAAGTCAACTCATGTTCCAAATAATTCTCAAATCATACTTGGCCAAATTCCGACATTAACATTTAAACCTTAAACCAATCTCTAAAAATCATGCTATAGAAATAATTCCGGCATTTTATCTCTTTAAAATTCCTCGTCTTAAAATCACCTTATAAATCATTAAATAATAACCCATCTCAAGGAATATTTAAATATAATAAAATTGCCAAAATCGCACCATTTACTAAATCACACTTATAAATCAAAATACTAAATTACTTTAACATATTTTAAAACACATCTCAAAATCACCATATAACATCCTACTAGTATATAGGAACATAAGTTATATAACAAGTCATAATACATCCCAATAATCTATTTCTAAAACAATATATATATATATAATAAATATATTAAATTTTCTGGAAATTATTATTTATCTCAAATCTTAGAATAATATATAATAATAATTTAATCAAATAATATATATATATATATATATATATATATATATATATATATAAATCAAACTATATAAAACATAACATATAAATACAACACCCAAAACAAATCCATAACCAAACCAAAAGAACAAGCCCAGCCCAACATTTCCCAACCCGGATGAAAGAAGAAAAGAGAAGGCCCAAAGGAAAGGCCCCAACCCAATCCACTTCCCCATACCCGGATTTGAAGCATTAGCCCAACCCAGAAAGAAGGAAAAAAGGATGATCCTACTTGTAAATAACATAACCCGGATCCGAGGGTAAGGCCCAACAAAATAGGCCCACTACCCCAACTGTCCCCTTCCTAACCAATAAAATAGAGCCCCACATAAACCCGATTGAGATCGGCGGAGGAAGAAGGAGAAGGATCCGCCGATCAGCTCCTTTCCGGCCCACCCTCACCCAGTTGCATCGAAGACCTTCCTCGACCACCCTTGACTCGGAAAATGGTAAACGCGTGCAAAGGAGAGGAAGAAAAAGAGGCTCATCGAGGGAATTTGTTTCGCCGGAATGAGTGCTCGGGAAGGCTCGTCGGCGCCCGTCTGACCTCGTTGGAGATGGATCCTCATCGGAGACTGCCTAGGAAGGGTGGAGGAGGTGTAAAGGTGGCCTTTTGTATGGTTTAGAGTCAAAGAGAATGAGGAAGAGAGCTTACCAAGCTCAACCCGCGAACAGGGGAGAAAGGGAGGCGGTGGTTGCGCTTGGGGTCGCTTCTGGGCTCCTCGCTACTACTCGAAAGAGAAGGAGGGAAGTGCTGCTGCTCGGGCTCGAATCTGGTAAAGGGCGTGGCTGGTCATCGGGGAGGAAGGAGGAAAGAGCTGGAGTGCTCTCGGCTTTCCTTGAAACGGGGCTGCTGCTGGCTACTGCTGGCTCAGGAAGTGCTCGAGGGTGAAGGGGAGGATGGTGGATGGTTTGGTGGTGGCGGCGCTGAAATGGAGAATGAGGTTCCTCAGCTCTAGGGTGTGGGTACAATGGGTTGTAAAGAGAGAGAGAGATGGAGGATGAGGGGAGAGTGGGTGGGTTTCTCCTGGTGGGTGGGTTTACAGGAATAGAAAAGAGGGGGAGAGAGGAAAGACTGTGGGTTGTATGAATGAGGACAAGGGGAGGATGTTGCCTTGTTCAGAATTGGGAAGAAGACAAATAAGATGGAGGGAGGTAGGAGGCAGGGGACCAGCTCCCTTATCAACAGGAATCCGAGAGTGGGAGGGAGAGAGAGAGAAAGGAATATATTATTATTATATATATATGTGGTCCCAACAATACCAATTCAAAATTAGCGGAAAAGACTCAAAACCCGCTCGCCCGATCGAATCCCGACTAAATCAAATTAAATAAAATTTAATTTACTAATTACAAGATAACGGAATTAAATTAATTTTATCAAAACTCGGAGCTCGAAGGCGGAATTAAATCCGTTAAAATCTAAATTCTCAAAACGATGCCAGAATGTTTTTAAAATCAAACGTACACTCGAGGACGGATTTTCTCACATTTCTACCGAGTGAATAAAATAATAATTTATTTACTCAAATATATTAATATAATAATATAAAATACATTCACTCTTTACATTTATCCACCTCTAAAAACAAGTCTCGTCCCCGAGACTTGTTTTCAGTCTTTACATTCAGTCTTTACATTTAAAGTAAAGGGGATGAAGTTTTAAAATCGGTGAGTCCGACGACCATGTCCAAGGATCTTGTAATCATCTCGGTTGCGTCTTCCGGGATTCTCATAACATCCTGGTCACGGTCGTGACATCTCCAAATGGGCCTTGTCGAGTGTGTAATAAGCACCCCTATCACATCCTCGCTTCGACTTTTCGGAAGTGTCATAACTCTAAAAGCATTATAGGGTCCAACTAGGTCTTAGCAAGCAATCTATAAGCGCCCCTATACAATGCTTGTATCCACTTCGTGAGACGTCATAATGTAAATTCAGTTCGTAAATCCTCAAAGCGTTTGTGAATGAAAGGATTGTCATCTAAATCATGGAAAATCTCGACTTCTTTAAAACCCCAAGTTGGCCATTTTTCACAACTGCTCAAAATCCTTAAATTCAACGTTTAATCAAGCAGCTTTACACCAAAGCAAGTCAAATCCCTTCAAATCAAGATTTCGTCAAAATCTTCCAAAAACCAAAACAGCTTCTCGCATACCAATCAATCAAATTCAAAAGGTAGGAGGTGGAGTCATCCACCTCTAAGGGCTAATCCCATATTCTCTTCCTAGTTTCCAGAATCATTTATCATCATCCTCAACTCAACATGCACGTAAGTAAATCAACTCATCGACTCATAACATCATCAACCACTTCTCATATGGCAATCTCAACATCAATCATGATAATCTCAACCAATCGACATCTCAACCGTGTAACATGATTACCCATAAAATAAATCATACCATCCTTTCAGAACACGCCAAAAGCAATAACAAAGTCTTAATGTCGTACCATGAGCCATAAAGTATATCTACCTCATACCGAAGGCATCACAAGTGCATCATCGAATTCTCATAAATCACGCAATCAGACATGTCAAGAGATTAAAGAGGTTAGGTGTCATGGAGTCAGTACACTACTTCTAGTCAAATCTCACGATCGCATCTCAACATCGCACACTAGTGGAACCAGTCATAACAAGGGATCTCATGTAAAGCATAAATTCACATAGTCATCCTATCCAATCTCTATCCAGCATTATCATAACATATTATCACATCAATCCAACAAAATCATGCCATTAAGATTCAACCAAAAAAGGAAGATCAACAGTATATCAACATCAAAATGTCATCATGCTTCCCAGACATCATCTTAGCTCATCACAATGCCATATAACGATTAATAGCAGTCATGCACCATCATCTCATATATACACATAAGTCATATCTATGCTCCAAGTCATATTCATCACTTTGCTATTCATAATCAGGCATATCAACCATATAGTATAACATCATGCCTTCACATAACAACGTATCATCATCTCATGATTCGTTCAACACATTATAACATGCTTTTAGAACAACATAGTATGATAGCAATGGGTCATTATATCATGTTCATAGTTGTCACTACCAAATTTTAGCTCAGTATTGCATATCAACATGTAATATCATGCCATGCAGGTTTATCATGGTTGCTATCTAGCATCATACCAGTACATATTAATAAATCACATAAACAAGAAGACCCTCACACCATATCAATCACTCAATTTCCTTAACCGCTCTCTAACCATTCTACCAAGGGACCTCACTCACATGTTTCAAGAAGAAGCATTCATGGACATTATTACACATAATGATCACATCATATCAACTGGCATTTATATTAAATAGCATCATTAGCTCATCATTAGATATTGCAACATGTATCAAAAGTCTTAATTTACTGTATGCTCAACAAGTATTGTAAACCATCATATATGAACCTAATCGAATCAACTAGCAAGTTTCATCATAATCTTAGCTAATAAATAGTTCAGATTCTCAGCATTTGAAGTTCATACTCATAGACAAGGAATTTAGATCATGCTTGACAGTTCAGAGCATCTACGCATCAAGACATCGGGCACACTAAAGCTTGTATGGCAATCGAATCATATCATCATAGTCAACAGATAATCAAGCAGCAGTTATCACCAAGTCATCACATCAAAAAGAAACTTTCAACACCAAGTTAGTGCAATATCACCATCAACATGTTCATAAAGGATTAGCAATTCGAATGGAGGACTCTCCCACTTGTAAGTCGTATCGTACTCAAGAATCGCAACCCTCGAAGCGAGCTTGTTCCGTCGACCTTGTCGATCCTAAGGCCCGTGGGTTATGGGCCCACGCTTCCGCTGCGCTGCTCTATCGCTATTCAACTTTCCGTTCCCTTTTCCATGTGGTTGCTCGTCCAAGGTATCGCGTAGGAGCTTAAGTTAGCGGAGATAGGGGAGTGACAAGGGCGGACGACCCAATGTTTCTTTCGGAGACGGAATAGTCCAAAGCTAAAGACGACATGACTAGAGACAAGACTCCGACTCGGAAATAGTAACGATGCCCTTAAGAAAGTCTATTAGGTTACGATAGTGACAGCACGCACGAATTCATTACGGAGCATATCAATCACATCGATCCACACTAACATGTACCTATCTCGGGGCAACATTCGTATGTATATCAAAGACACAATCAAGTCCTACGTTGATGTTTGTGAAACAAGCTAACATTCTAGTATTCCATGGATGCAGATGAGTCTAGCAATCTAGGAAAGTTATGCGGGGCCAACAATAATCATGCACGATTCGAAGTCACGCGGAATTTAATGAAGATAACGAGCATCATGTATATGAACAATGTAGGAACATGGTATACACATCAACAATTGAGTCCAAATATATCATGGCAAGGTACATTATACAATCAGATGAAGCATCATACGAGAACACATAAGAGTAGCATAGTATGTATCACATATATGAACAGTGCACGAGTTTGGTGTATGCATCATACAAGATCATATAAGGGCAACATAGTAACTACCTCATCTGACCCAATGATCATATACTAGGTCAAGCATGGCACGTAATCATATGACGAGATACATTTAAAGAGCATGGGTTCTACATGATACTGGCGATACATAATGTGATACAAGCATAGTCCAAAGTCATTTAGAGAGGTTCAACATAATATTCACGAAACATGAGGCATCATCAAAAGTAACAAGATGGACATCACGGGTGCAAGATTATAATCATGTTAGGAATAAATCATCATGGGGCACATAAAATGGTACAATAACTGTCACATTATAGAACAAGCATGACATGTAATCATTCAGCATGTCATATTGGAAGTCATAAGCTCCACCTGATACTAATAGCACACATCGAACATGAGTACAATTAAAGTAATTCAACTAGGTTCATTCCGATATTCATGCGTCATGTATATCCAAAATCAGGATATAGAGTGGTGTGTGATCAAGCGAGGTGTCAAGTCATAGGTTCATGCAAGCACGAGAGAATAACATAGAGTAATCGACATTTTAACCATTCAAGCATGCTACGTTTAACCATCATGGAAGGCTAGTCAATCAACGAATTCAACATTAAGCTAAGCAGGACGAGTGAAACATGTTACGAGAACGGAAAGAGGAAAGAGCCACACTATCAAGGACCTAGTTCAAGAGAGGATCAACAATAATGTAGGCAAGGTATAAATTCGCACAGGTCTCAGTCAAGGATCCGACATGATACTAAAGGCTTAATAGGCATACGATTTATGCATGCAACTAATCCTGACGGTACGTAAGAAATCACTCAATCACATTCCCATAATATAGAAGCATGAGCAAGTTTAACGATGTATAACGTAAGTTTAAATAATGGGCACATAATTAGCATGCGGGGCATGAGTACAAATCAACACATACTAGGGTAAACATGCATTCACCAACACTCCATTATGCCACATATTCTCCGTTCAAAACAACTAACACACAATATTAACTTGCAAAATAATCAACAATAGTAAATCTAAGGAAGACAAAATAGGTGGGCATGTTATAGATTCTTGTCACAAGATGAATGATAAGCATCGAGGCATCATCGGCTAGCATGTTAAAGAGCACATCTTATGAGGCATTCATATAAAGTAGAGTCGATCACACTATCATGGACCTAATTCAGAAGAAGTAACAATCATATAGACTCATATCATGTGGTTCATGTTTTCGATTAATCATACAATTAATATGCCAAGTAAACATGCTATAACAACATACAATCATGATAGAGGGCAAGACACAACACGAGACTTAAGCAATGGGACAAGCATGGGTACAGAATGTCATACAACTACGAATTCACATTAAAGCTCATCATCATAACATGTACCGGGAGTTACGTAGCATATAAGGCACGTTGATATCAAATTATAACACGTATCCATCAAGTAAGGGGCTCACTCTATCATGATACTAGAACCGAACTATCACACTATCATGAGCCTATTCACAGGAAGGACATCAATTAGACGACATCCTAGCATGTGACATATACATTCGTGCCCTAGTATGATAATGCAACATACTAAGTAGATCATGTCGGGATGATATGGATATGATAAATGTAGCTCGAACCCATACAATAGTCATTATGAACATTAAGGCACATAAGCACAATTTCAAACTAAGGATCAAACTGTTGATCAAGGAGTAATGCATATAGAATCACATAATCATGGATAGAGCAATCAAGATAACCCGATAGAAGTCCATAAGGGCAACCACTGACTCTTCCCAACTGACTCATTACCCATCTTTCCCGTGGGACTCGGATACGAATTTTTCGTGACAAGAGGACACTGATGGATGGCAATAAGAATTGATAAGGAAAGCCTCGTAAACATCTCACTTTCTAACTCGGAATTTCATCAAGGACAGTCTCCCAATACACTCTCGGACAACCTCTATATTCAATTATGATTCCCGATACCATGTGTTTACCAACCCAATTTCCCGTGGAAGACCGATATTCGAAGGGAGGACTCGATTGAATCGTCAAAAGGGTTCATAAGGAAAGGGGCGATTCCACAAAAGCTGAGCTTAACCATATAAGAAGAAGAAGGGTACTCCCGCTATCCCGTTCGCACAAATCGTTCAATATTCATTCCATAGTTAGAGCATAACAAGCAAATCTTTAGCATATCAAGCACTCAATCATAGAATCAGTCAATGACAATTACAATGATCTCCTTCGAGTCTTCCCGACCCATCTGTAAAGAACAAGCTAGTATTTCGCCTACCCATTTCCGACTACATCCAATAGGGATGGTCTAGCGCCTTTTCTACCCACTCGATCCCTTATTAGTTGGTTTTCCTCTTTTATCATAAGCCAAGTTCATTTTTAGTCCAATTGAGTTAGGCATCTTAAGTTCATTTTGCCCCTTTAAAACGCTTTCAAATCTTTCGAAATCCTAGCGTACCCGAATTGCACAACCTGGCTCTGATACCAACTTTGTAACGGCCCAAATATAAATACCCGGGTTACGTTTCGAAGGTCGGATACCTTCGTTCGGATGTTACAATTCAGGTACGGGTCAAGATTTCAAACCTCGAAGATCAGCATTCCAAAACGGGGATTTCGAACCCCAGGCAATCAAAGTCGCGGAAATTCAATTCAAATGAAAATAAAACAGAAGCAAGGTTTAGATACAAGTGCCACGGCAGAGCCGGGTCAAAACCAAAACAAAGTGGGTGATTGCCATTTGTCCAGTTAGAATATATTAGCCGGATTCTTCAATTCGCCAAGAGATTTCCCGTCACAGAAGCAAGGAGCAACAAGAGCGGTACCTAACACTATCCACGAAGTCAGGCCCGGTGATCGCTTGCGGGTCCTCTGACCGCGCTGAGGCCACATAACATGCCTATGCCTAAATAAAAGATGACTAATGCGGTACAAGATTTAAATCACACTATCATGTCCCTAGTATATATATAATATGCAGAAAAGAACTGTAAAGGGCCCAAGACAATGTCAAGTGGCATATCCCTCTCCTACCTCTGCACCTTTTCCCGTTAATGGAGAGACTGGCCAGTTTGGGCTATAGCATAGCACTCTCTTCGTGGTGGTGCACTCACCACGGTATCATCATATCATATCATATCTCATCAGCATATCATATCTCATCATCATATCATAAATCATGGTCATGCCCGATGGTGATGGGCTAATCATATCATATCATATCAAATCATCTCATCTCTTGCCTGATAGTGCTGGGCTATCATATCATGCTCATATTGACTCAATAGACTCAGGGCACCCGATGGGGCTGGGCTACCCTATGACCCTAGCAAAGACTCTAAGACTATCAGAGATAACGGTCGTTCTGTTTCAAACACACAAAGTAAACACATGCTCAGTTCAATGCAATCCTAGCATGAGGTTGTCACAAGGTAAAACCGTGACACCGCCAATCTCGAATAAGAAGTCATACCTCCTTGTTGGCTTGAGGTTGTCACAAGGTAATCTTATTCTCCTTGGCTTAGATTCCCTAGATCTGATTAGTTTATGCTTTACAAATGGTTGATTTTTATTTTCTTCTTAAAACCCTAATTTTAAATTTTATTGGTTCTTTGGTTACGGGTTGTAGATTTATATTCGTGATTTCCATAATTCAACTATTTCAGTTTGGGACTAACTGTATAAAGGTATTATTTTTACTTTTCATTTTCAACTGCATCCCTCCTGATAAATTTTTTAAGAGTGATTAGGGAGCACCTGTAGTTTGAATCTATTTAACTATTGAAGTGGTGAGTACATTAATTGCAATTTCCTGCTATACTCTACTTTAGATGAAATTCCAAACTAAGATTTAGTTTTCATTTTTCATCCATGGAAATTTCAATTTCTCCTTATAGGCTTACATTGAATTAGCTGAAATAATGATCCCATATGACATTACTTCAAATAAATCGACATGGCTTCAAATAAATTCATATATTTAGTGCAAATGGATGTAATCATATCTTCGTTTGGAATTGGAAATAAACGATGTTTGACTTTTGTGCACGTAGTTTTAGGAGATAAAAACTATATAAAATCTTATTTATTTTAATTAATTTTTTTTCATAGTTTAATATCTATTAGTAATAAGTATTAAATTGTGAAAAAAATTAATTAAAATAAATAAGATTTTATATAGTTTTTAGCTCCTAAAACTACGTGCACAAAAGTAAAACATCATTTATTTTCGAACGGAGGGAGTACTTTCTAATCTACTTCTTTCAAGGCTGGAATGTCATTTATTCTATTTGCATATTTTGCTCAACATTGATTACTTCATTTATTTGAATAGAACCCGAAACGAAGATGTAGATCATAGATTAAGTTTAAAGGGTGTGGTAAATTGTCATAAAAAATCATTTAAATAAGTTAGCTTCATTTTACTATCCCCAGTCTACCTTAGGATATCAATTAGTAAGTAATGAAGAAGCAATTCAAGTTAGAGATTTATGAGGTGTTGTGCTCGTTAGGATTAATTTATGTTTTGATCAACTTCTTTCTACTTGATTGTTGAGTATTAGTTTTATAGAATATAATCTTTTTTAGATTTTGAGATAAAATTTGGATTTCTAATTCATTTCTTATCTTAGGTGAAGAAAGACCCCCTTAAATTTTTATTTCTATTTTCTACATTATTTGTAAGTATGTATACTTAGATATTTGTTACATACTATTGATGTACATAATCGTACCTTTGTTTATTGCATCTTTTGACTTCATATTTCATTTGATTTCCGAATAAAAGTTTCAAAAGCATATGATCTTGTGTAAGAATGAGCTAAAGTGTAAGAAATAGAGTCTACACGAGTTTTGAGCTAACTATGTAGGAATTCGATGAAATCGGAGTCAAAACGGACAAGCCGAGTGAAGCTGAGAAGAGGTCGATATAGACTGGAGACATCGATATCGACCCTGGATTTCGACACGACTTCTGAGTGTCGAGATAACCACACAAACCAGACTAGAAGCCTCGATATCGACACATATGCATCGATATCGACCATCGTCATAGACATCGACTGGAGTTGGACAAATCGAGCAGACACACAAGCATCGATATCGACCTCTGGTGTCGATATTGACCCTACCTCGACAGAAGATAAATCCGATTTTGAGGCTCGGATTGTGAAGTCTATCATCGAAGCCATGAGTTATCTCGTTCTTTTAGATATATAACAGTTGTTTGTTATCGTTTCCTTTAAGTTTTATCAAAATAAAAGACCTATCCTAAATTGCTCGGATAGAGTTAATAGTTTAGATAGGAGTTACAATCCTCGGATAGCGAGGATTAGTAGCCTATAAATAAAGCCTTAGGGGCTGATTTGTTAAGGCATCGAATCATAGAATCATCGAAGACAAGGACAATAAACAATAGATAGTTAGAGTTTTTTGAGCTTTAAAGTTTCAAGCGCTTACGATAGTTGGCGTTGAGATTGTAAAGATTCGAAATTTTCCATTTATGCAAGTTATTTCAATTCAAGACATGTCTACAATCAACATGAGTGAGTAGTTCCCCTTTCTTCTAGGGTCGGGGTGAGCCCGACGATAGCCATGATGGTAAGGTAAGTACGTCGTTAAAGAATGTATATTTTGTCTCCTTCTACCTTGTTCTTCATCTTTAAATGCGAATTTAAGGAACTCATGTTGTAAAACTTGGGTAGTAATTAGGGTTTCTATTCGAAAGATTATAAACTCAATTATGACTAAGGTAGACACCAATTAGGTTAAGTAATTGAAAAATCTCTTTTCCTATTGGTCGGTTTAGGTGAAAGCCTTTTCCTTTATGATAAAAGCATGCATCTTTAGTTGATCCTTACTTCTTCTATCATGGTTGTCGTCGCGGTAATCCTTGACTTTGGAAGACTTTTTCCTTTATTAAGTTTACATTAAAATTTGCCCGCCGTTTGTTGAGTCATCGAAAAACCCAACACCTTTGCTTATTTCTGATCATTGCTTCCTTCCCATCCTTGATTCTTCGGCCTTTTCTTTGCCGACAAAACCACTAACTCACTGCAGGAAAGACATCGATATCGACAGCAGAGGTCGATATCGACCAAAACTGATAGATCGACGGTTTTCTGAGTCGATCTCGAGACTCCTGGGAAACTTCTGCAAGCATCGATATCGACCCCCTTGTGTCGACATCGACCCCCTGTATCGACTGGCAGACTTCTGAGCCAGTCGATTTCGTGAACTAACCTCGATATCGACCCCCACCAGTCGATATCGACTACAGTTTTTGTTTCTGTAGGTTTTCTGTTGCAGAGGACATCGACAACCAAGGTCGACGTCGAGGTCTGACATCGAGATCGAGGCTTCTGGTCGAACAAAAAGGACGTGTCTTCAACGCTACTAGGATCCCGCTGACTCGCTTCCTCGTGGATCGAACCTGATTCCCTACTACTATAGCGGGGAGTCTTGAATTTATTTGAAGAGGCTAAGAGTTGTATTGGTTTATATTTTATTATATATTTCGATTCAATTCTCCCCACGTCAAATTTTGGCGCCGTTGCCGGGGAAGCTATCAATCGCGCCCTAGTAGTTTATTTTCACGGTTCTTTTTAGTGTTATTTTATAGGTGTATGCGACGTACTGGTGACCAACCTGAATTTGAAGGACTAGACGAACCAGAACGTTTTCTCCACCTAAGATCTCGAGTCCAAAGAATCATGGCGGACAACGAGACCCAGGCACAACAAATTGAACGCTTAAGGAAGCAAGTAGAGGATTTCGCTACCAGAGAAGCGACACTAAGAGAACGTGCTGACAGGGAGGAGGAAGCCAGGAGACGATATGAGATTCAAATCAACGCCCTCCCCCGGAATGCTAAGCAATACATGCACCCATCGCTCACTGTGCCTGAATCGGCTATTCTAATCCCTACTTCTAATTTTGAAATTAAGCCAAACTTTTTAACTCAAATAAGAAGGCATCAATATGAAGGGAAACCTAACGAATGCCCTATGGCACATATATCAACCTTCTTAGACCTCTGTGATACAATTGCTGATGGACAAAGTCTTGAGTATGTCCAACTAAAAGCATTTCGCTGGTCTCTTACAGGAAAAGCATTGCAGTGGTTGGAAAGCTTAGCCCCAAGATCACTCCGCACCTGGAATGAAGTCAAGGACGCGTTTCTCAACAAGTTCTTTCCTCCTTCTAAGACGGCGCTGATCCGACAGAAAATCACGGCTTTCAAACAAAAGCCTGGTGAGGCTCTGGCAACTGTTTGGGAGAGGTTTAAGGACCTCCTACGATCATGCCCGACGCATGGCCAACCACCGTACGTCATTCAGGAGATCATATACAATGCTCTTGACGCTGCCACCAAGGAGAGGATCGACACATACACCGCTTATGGCTACCTTGAACTCGCTCCTCAAGAGGCTTGGGAAACCATTGAAAGGTTGGTAGAATTTGACAATACATATGGGACTCCTGAGGCTCCCGACACACCATCATTGTCGAGGCCTGCCCCATCTATGCCATTGTACGAACCCTCTAAGGTGATCGATCCGGATGTAAAAGAACAATTTCATAGGGATCAACTTAGAAAGCTCCAGAAACAAGTGAGATTCCTATCGGCAAACCAGGACTGCATCGAATGTGGATCACAGCGACATACTACCATTGAGTGCCCCCATGCTGAGCAAGTGCAACTAGCGGAGACTCATGAGGAAGCCAACTTCATGAGGGGTCCCAATCGCCAATATTGGGGACCCCAAAGGTTCCAACAACCACAAAGGAACCAGGTTAACCCCAGGGACCCCCCACTCTATAGAGCTCCTGGGCACCCTGAGAGAGACCAAAAGAAGGATGATCTTCAACTTGTATTGGACGAGATAAGGCGGAACCAAGCTAAGAACGATCAATCCAACCATGCTATCCACTCTCAACTCAATCACCTTACCACAAGGATTGGAGAGATGGATATTTGGAAGAAGAACGTAGAGACCCAACTGGGTCAATTGGCGGCACAAATCCCTAGACCGTCCGGAACATTCCCTGGGCAACCAACTACCAATCCTAAGGGGCAATCCGGGTCAGGACACATTGCAGCCATGCAACTAAGGAGTGGCACCAAAGTTCATAAGCCACAAAAGGCGACGGAGGAAGAAGTAACAGAGCCTGTCGACATCGACAAACCAGTCGATGTCGACCATGAGGTCGATATCGACACCACTGTCGACCCCTTGGTCGACGTCGATGACACTACAGAACCTGAGAGAGAGAACAACATAGGTCAAAATCGACCCTACCGGTCGATATCGACCACCCTCCTGTCGACATCGAGGTTCAGCAGGCTCCTCCGACCGCCGTTTTGGCTTCTCTGCCAAAGAAGACGCTACCCTTCCCTTCCAAAGCATTGAAGGACCCCACTCAAAGTAAGTTTAGGCGCTTTGTAAAGATTCTCCAAGGACTGAACATTACTATCCCTCTTACAGAAGCCCTAAGCGAGATGCCCGCCTATGTTCGATTCTTAAAAGACATCCTTAGCAAGAAGCGGTCCATGGCAGAGATCGCAGAGGAATGCTCAAAGATGGATTTCCCTGAGAAGAGGAGCGATCCAGGGAAATTTGCAATCACCGTGGGACTTGGCCAACATCGCTACAAAGCCCTATGTGACCTAGGGGCAAGTGTAAGTCTCATGCCTCTCTCTATTTGGCAAAAGGTGAGCATCGAAGCACTTGAACCTGTGGATATGAAACTTTATATGGCTGATAATTCATTCGTCAGACCCACAGGTATAGTTGATGACGTCCCTGTAAAGGTAGGTAAGTTCTTTGTGCCTACTGATTTTATTGTATTGGACATGCCCGAAGATCCTATTGTACCTATCATCCTTGGTAGGCCTTTCTTAGCTACTGCGGATGCCAATATTAATGTACGTAGAGGATTACTAACCTTTACTATAGGGAACGAAGTCATTGAATTCTCCTTCAACCCCACAATGAAGGAAGTTAATGGTATGGAAATCAAGTCGGTCTACACTAGCATCATGGATTGCAAAGAACCGACGAAAAGGGCCCTAACTCCTGAAGAGGCCCTAGCCCTAGCTGCAGAGGAGCTTACCGACGAGGATATTGAGGAGTTCCTGGCTACATGCACGAGTGATGAGGAAATATTCGATGATGCTCTATCCATGGAGCTCGAAGACGAGGTCGATATCGACGAGGAAAGGTCGACATCGACCAATTCACTCGATATCGAGTGCCCTCAGTCGACATCGACACACTCAGTAAGTCAAGTTCACCCTTCTTCTCTTACAGGCGAAATCGACCAGCCCATGTCGACAGAAGAGGTCGAAATCGACCAACCGATATCGACATCAGAGGTCGAAATCGACCAACCGATATCGACATCAGAGATCGAAATCGACCCTTACCACTTGACGCCAAACAGCTCCGAAGCCGAGGTATGTGCTGAACTCTCAGTCGATATTGACTATTCCTACTCGCCCTCGACTTTTTTTCTACAGGAATATTTTGAAGAGTCCAAATCAAAGTTGGCATCACTCTATGTTTGGTCGACACCGACTCCTATAACTTATTTGGGAACTTCTATCAAGAGAATTGAGACGGATTACCTTGGTGAGATTATGAAGACGGAGGAGGTAGAGCCAATCCTTATCCTACAAGGCCCTTCTCCGGTGCTTAAGCCTCTACCCAACACACTTAGGTATGAGTTTCTTGGTCCAAATTCTACTTTCCCTGTAATTATCAATGCTTCACTAACCACACAGGAAGTAGATAAGCTTATGGAAGTACTTCGTGCTCATCGTAAGGCTATTGGATACTCTCTTGAGGACATAAAAGGTATTTCACCTGCTACTTGTATGCATAGAATCCTCCTTGAGGATGATCATAAGGCATCTATAGAACACCAACGGAAGCTCAACCCCAACATGAGAGAGGTAATGAAAAAGGAGATCATGCGCATGCTGGATGCAGGAATCATCTATGCCATCTCCGACAGCGAATGGGTGAGCCCAGTCCATGTGGTGCCTAAACAGGGTGGAATGACCGTTGAGGAGAATGAGAAAGGCGAGCTTGTGCCAAAGCGAATCACAACTAGTTGGCGAATGTGTATTGACTATAGGAAACTCAACAATGCCACTAGAAAGGATCACTTTCCCCTTCCATTCATTGTTCAGGTATTAGAGAGACTCGCCGAACATGATTATTTTTGTTACCTGGACGGATATTCTGGTTTTTTGCAGGTCCCTATTCATCCTGATGATCAAGAAAAGACCACCTTCACTTGTCCCTATGGGACTTTTGCATATAGGAGAATGCCATTTGGGCTCTGCAATGCCCCTGCTACCTTTCAAAGATGTATGATGGCTATCTTCTCCGACATGATTGAGGACATCGTGGAGGTATTTATGGATGACTTCTCTGTTTATGGCACTACTTTCGATATTTGTCTTGCTAACCTTCGCAGGGTACTTGCACGATGTGAAGAGACAAACTTGGTTCTCAATTGGGAAAAGTGCCACTTTATGGTAAGGGAAGGGATTGTGCTAGGCCACAAAGTCTCTAAACGGGGAATTGAGGTGGACAGGGCAAAAATAGAACTCATTGAAAAATTACCACCACCTTCATCAATTAAAGACATAAGAAGCTTCCTTGGTCACGCAGGTTTCTATAGGAGGTTTATTCAAGATTTTTCTAAAATTGCCAAACCTTTATCTAACCTTCTAATGAAGGATGTTAAGTTTGCATTTTCTAGTGATTGTCTTGAAGCTTTCAACAGGTTGAAGGAGGCCCTCATATCCGCCCCAATCATTCAATCACCCGATTGGTCGCAACCTTTTGAGATCATGTGCGACGCAAGCGATTATGCCGTAGGTGCTGTCCTAGGACAAAGGAGAGACAAAAAGCTTCATGCCATCTACTATGCAAGCAAGACTCTTGATGCCGTTCAAACAAAGTACACCACGACGGAAAAGGAGTTCTTGGCGGTGGTTTTCGCTTTTGAGAAGTTCCGCTCATACCTAGTGGGCTCTAAGGTTATTGTTCATACTGACCATGCAGCTCTTAGATACTTAATGGCGAAGAAGGATGCTAAACTTAGGCTCCTACGATGGGTGCTCTTACTACAAGAGTTCGACGTTGAGCTTAAAGATAAGAAAGGAACGGAGAACTCCGTAGCCGATCATCTTTCACGGCTACCCATAGGGCTTCTGGAAGAGTCACATGACAACATACGAATCAATGACTCCTGCCCTGACGAGCACTTAATGAGGCAAGAGGTAAGACGGGCAGAAGAACCACTCGATATCGACCCCCAAAGGTCGATATCGACTGCCCCAAAGGTAAAACTTGCATCGATGTCGACCAGTTTTGATCACATGTTGTCCATTGCAGAGGTCGAAATCGACCTCCAGACATCGACATCGAGAACCCATATCGAGAAGCCCATGTCGACTGAGCATGTCGATGCCATCCAGTCGATATCGACCCCAGCAGGTCGATATCGACCACCTTCAAAACCCTCCGAAGGTGACGAAAAGGTAAGCTTCGGTGAGGATTTCTTCTTTACACCTCCTTCTAGTCCTATCCATGATCTATTTGCTGTAAGAAGGGCGAAGGTACCTTGGTATGCGGATTTTGCTAACTATATTGTAGGAGGCGAGATTCCTTCAAGCTTAACTTCGCAACAAAGGAAGAAGTTTTTGCACGACGTCAAACAATACTATTGGGATGAACCCTATTTATTCAAACAGGGGAAAGACCAGATCTTTCGACGTTGTATCCCGGAGGACGAGGTAGAGAGCGTGATTCACCATTGTCATTCTCTCCCTACAGGAGGTCATGCTAAAGGATTCAAGACCGCGGCGAAAATTCTTCAATGTGGTTTTTATTGGCCTAACCTTTTCAAGGATGTGCAAAACTATGTAACCTCTTGTGATGAGTGTCAACGTGCAGGTAATATCACATGGAGGAATGAGACACCACTCACAAGCATTCTAGAGGTCGAACTCTTTGATGTATGGGGCATTGACTTCATGGGACCATTCCCTGCTTCAGGCCCCTACAAATACATTCTAGTAGCGGTGAACTATGTCTCTAAATGGGTGGAGGCTGTAGCAACTAGGACCAACGACGCGAAGGTAGTCTCTAAGTTTATGAAAACTAACATCTTTCCTCGTTTTGGTGTTCCTAGAGTCCTTATTTCAGATGGTGGCTCGCATTTCATTGATAGAGGCTTTGAAGCTCTTTTAGCTAAGTATGGGGTAAACCATAGGGTGGCAACACCCTATCACCCTCAAACTAGCGGTCAAGTAGAAGTCTCCAATCGCCAAATCAAAGCCATCTTGGAGAAGACGGTTTCCCGCTCAAGGAAAGATTGGTCGTCCAAACTGGATGATGCACTCTGGGCCTACCGAACGGCCTATAAAACACCACTTCGCACAACTCCCTATAACTTGGTATATGGTAAGTCATGTCACTTGCCCGTTGAACTTGAGCATAAAGCAATGTGGGCTCTTAAGGAGCTTAACATGGATTTCGACGAAGCGGGAAAGAGGAGGTTCATTGACTTACAAGCCTTGGAAGAGTTGCGCCTAAAGGCATATGAGAATGTCGAAATCTACAAGGAGCGCACTAAGAAATGGCATGATAGGAAGTTGGTGCCAAAAACATATGAGGTAGGTGACAAAGTCCTTGTTTTCAATTCTAGGCTTCGTTTATTTCCAGGGAAACTAAGGACAAGATGGAGCGGACCTTTCAAAGTTCATAAAGTATTCCCTCATGGAGCGGTGGAGTTATTTTGCGACGATGGATCAACCTTTAAGGTAAATGGCCACCGAGTAAAGAAATATTATGACAAGGAGGACCCAGAAGAAGAGATTCGCGCCACCTTGGCGTTAAACTAGCGCAAAAAGGGAAATATGTCGAGCTAGCGACTTAAACTCAAGCGCTTCCGGGAGGCAACCCGTTCTTTTCCTTTTCTTTCTCTTTTAGTTTTTTGTTTATTTTATATTTTTTTAGATCATTCGTGGCTATTCTATCTAAAGTCAACAAGGAAATCCAGCCCAGAAGAGAGGTCGATATCGACCTATATGGTCGATATCGATAAGCCGACGGAAGTGAGCAACAGGAAGTGTTAAACGGATGCAGAAGAGGGGTCGATATCGACCTCTAAGGTCGATATCGACTACAGATGGAGGTAGGTGCCAGGTCAGAATTTAATTTATTTCAGTTTTATTTTTTTGGGGTTTCGTCCCCTTTATACACCCCCCGACTTCGACACCCCCCTCCCCTTTTCGACACCCTAGCCGCCTCTCTTCCTCTTCATCCCTCAACCCTCCGGTCACCCTCCCCACAGCCACCCATCACTGTAAACACCATACCCACCCACTGTCACCATTTCGCCGTCCTCCCTTCCTCGCCCTGTGCAGCAACGCCCCACGCCACAAGATCCTGCCATCTCTTCCTCTTCTCGACCTAGCCCTCTCTCTCCCTCGTTTTCAAGACTCCTCGCCCAGATCTACACATTGCCGACCAAGAATCACCAGATCCGGCCGCCCCACGCCACCGGAGATCCCACCGCGCCACCAGCAGCCCCGACAGCACACAAGATCCGGTCGATTTCGACCCCTGGGCATCGATATCGACGTCTCCTGTCGACAGTCGGTTTTCTCTCTTGATTTTTGCGGTTTCTTGCCTCTTTCTCCCCTAATTCCAACACTCTTCTGGTATGATTTCTCACCCTTCCTCTATTTTTTCTGGACTTTCATATTTAATTAGTTGATTGGGAAGAATTTTCATATTGGGTGTTTAGGTTTTGAACGTAGATTGCGTGGGAAAGAGTATTTGTACGGCATGAAATTTTTTTTTATATATGTGGGGCTATGAATCTGAGTTTTGTATATATATGGGCTTGAAATCTGATTTATATATATAATAGGGAGAGATCTGACTTTTATAATTCATGTGGGGCAATAATTGGAATTCTTCATAAGTTTGGGCTATGAATCTGCATTTTATATATATATGGGCTGATTTTGTAAATCTGATTTTTTTAGGGGCTTTATATTCTGATTTTTTTATATAGATTTGAAATCTGATTTTTTTTTTAGGCCAAACTTATTTAGGTCATAAGGTTCCTTAAGTGTTAAAACTTTAAGAAATTATGTTTAGATAAAATACCATCCTTAGGTACTTTCTTTCACTTAGACCTTTACCTTTACAAAATTTCTAGCATAATATGGAACTTAAGTATGGGGTTCTACCCATTTTAATCCAAAGGAGTATTATCTTTGGTATTGGTTTCTTTTGCAGACGATGGTTAGAGCCAAGAACATCCCTCAGGACGCGCTCCGCATTGAGGATGATCAGCAGCGCTCCCTTGCTGAGGAGTTGATTCCCCGAGCCACCAGGGCACGATGGTACCATCTCCCTGACATGATCCAGCTAGGATTTCACCCAGGCGTTCAGGAGGCGTTTGAGAACGTCTCTCTACACAGGCTGATTAAGCCACTGGAGGCGCACTACCCCGTTTTGACTGGGGAGTTTGTGGCCACATTAGAGGTTCCCGAGCGCACTTCGACCAGCCGCCGAGTCATCTTCCAGCTCGGCAACAGGCGACACAGACTATCGCTCGAGGAGATGAGCGAGATTTTTGGGTTCATCCACACTCCGGCCGCCTTCAGGGTCCACGACCCCAATGTCATCTGGAGTTACATATCAGGTATACCCTACCCTGCTCCTACTGACTCCTTCACCTCTAGGGTTGTGAGTCCACTTTTTAGGGTTATCTTGAGGGTCCTGGCGAGTACCCTTTGGGCCAGGCCTGAGCTCCGTCGCCCGACACACCATGAGACGGAGACTCTACGGAGGATGCTCTTCGAGGATGACCCTCTACCATACCTCCACTCCTGGCTTGAGCATATAGTAGACCGCAGACGAACGGTCTCTACAAACATCTTGGACGGCGGCATGGTGGCCATCCTCGCCGAGGCTCTAGGCGTCTACACTGAAAGGTACACGGCCTACCAGCTCACGTACCTAGACGCTGCGGTGTTGCGCCAGGGCGGAGTAATCGCGACAGGAGCACAGGGATGGAGACACCCCCAAACGGGGATGCGCCTGCGACACGATTTCATGGATCTGCTGTATATCCCTGATTGGTACCAGTCTTGGACTGGGCAGCCATATCATACGGATATAGATCCGACCGCTGACCCCACCCTACGGAGGAGACCCCCACTCTACAACCATGAGCCAGAGGTAGATGCTATGTCCTGGGACGCTGACCCCCATTCCGACGGAGCTGAGCAGCCCCCAGCCTACCAGGGAGGCATGGATGGCAACGACGATGATGACGCCAGGGATGATGCGGTTGGGGGAGGAGAGGGCCCGTAGGGGTCCCACCACAGCCACCACAGTCACCATAGCCACCATAGCTATGTACCTCCACCTCCTCCTCCCTTCCAGCCTGCCTACACCACTGATTGGCAGGAAGACATGTCTGCCCGCTTTACTAGGCTGGAGCTCTCCGTCACTGAGATGCGCAAGGAGCAGCGACGCTATGGGAGGTTCCTCGAGGGTTTGGGCTCATATATGGGCTTTTCCTTCGATCAGCAGGCTGGACCTTCCACTTTCCCGCAGGCCGCCCCGACAGACTACTCAGGGACAGCCCCTACACAGGGCTGGCCCTTGCTGTTGCCACCTCCCCCGCCCCCTGAGCAGTGATATACATATAAGCGTAAGTGAGTGTGAGTGATCCTTCCCTCTACTTTATTTTTCTAACAGTGAGGACACAGTAATCTTTAAGTATGGGGTGGGGATTGAACTTGGACATTATAAACTGCTTTATCTGGTTGTGGTAGGTTTTAAAACTTGGCAAACATGGCATGTATTACGTTCTACTTGTATGCATTGCATCATATTTAACATTTATGCATTTTAAAGTTTAAGTTCTTAACCTTTTAGTTTGTTTTTGTTGAGTCTATCAAATGTAAAAAAGAAAAAAAAATAGAAAAATGTCAAAATACAAAAAAAAATGCATGTTTATGTTTAAGTTTATTTTTCTTTACCCTACTTAGATGTCCTATGATGAAAACTCAATAGCTGACTTGATCATGTAAACCCTATGGCATATTTGGATGGTTTAGCCTAAGTCCTTAAAATTTTTATGTAGATTGTGAACTTGTGATGAAATTGAGCACATATGATCCTAGGCTAGAAAGAAAATCCATCAAAAATTGTCCTTGTGAGAATTTTGACCTATAGGGAGAACATCAAAAATCCCTCCGCTTTCTTGAGTGAATTTACTCTTCCTATGCATCTCTAAATGTTGTGATAGTTATTCAAAACCAATGCATATATATGATTATGTTTACGAGAATTAAATGATGGAGGCATCTTTTAAGCCATTTTTATCCTCTCTTTACCTACCCTGCATTATCCCTGCTTGAAGCCAGAACATTAGCCTGAGCCTGAATTGCAAACTCCACAAAATTATCCCTAGCCGAATTAAGCCTGACCCCCATTTGGGAATTGAGACTTAGATTGGTTGGAACTAATGCCTTGTGGAAAGAAAAGAGCATAATGTCCAGTTTTGAGCAAGGAAATTATAGGATAGTACATATTTACATTTTGTCATATTTTGTAAAAGGATTTTTTTTGGCTCACCATATAAATGCACATAGCTTTAGTATTATTTCCGAAAAAAAAATCCGAAAATATATATATATATATATATATATATATATATATATATATATATATATATAGTGCATGAGCCAAAATCCTTAAGTCCTTTATTCATACAAGTGTTATATTTTTGAGAGCATATAATGGAAAGATGAGTTGGGAAAGAGCATTATAGAGATTGAGCTTACATTGAAGAGTTATGGTTTGGGTATTGCAAGTGTTGAGATTTAGGAGTCTTGATTCCCGAATTATAAAAGCACCACATAGCCAAATAATTTCATACCCTTTATTTCATACCAAGCCCCATTACAACCCCGCCGAATGGAGTCTTCTATGAAGTCTTCCATTGAGCGAAAGTCCTCCTGATGATTCTTATTGCATTTTCATAATTGGTTGCGAAGTGGATTATTATAAATTGCAATGTTTATGAGATTGTATATGGAATTGAGTTGAGAGTTGATCCCCATAGCCTAAACACATGAGAGTTGAGTGCAAACACATTATCCCTGTAAGGTTGGATCAAAATTGCATATGCCTATGGATCGCCAAAATATGTGCTATGACGTTAAATTCACTTGCTTCGCTTTGCTACCGCTTATGATGTTGCTTTTGACAAAGGCGAAGACTTGAAGGGTGTGTTGTCGGTGTTGGTTATTGCTTGGTTATTGCTTGAGGACAAGCAAGTCTAAGTATGGGGTGTTTTGATGTACATAATCGTACCTTTGTTTATTGCATCTTTTGACTTCATATTTCATTTGATTTCCAAATAAAAGTTTCAAAAGCATATGATCTTGTGTAAGAATGAGCTAAAGTGTAAGAAATAGAGTCTACACGAGTTTTGAGCTAACTATGCAGGAATTCGATGAAATCGGAGTCAAAACGGACAAGCCGAGTGAAGCTGAGAAGAGGTCGATATCGACTGGAGACATCGATATCGACCCTGGATTTCGACACGACTTCTGAGTGTCGAGATAACCACACAAACCAGACTAGAAGCCTCGATATCGACACATATGCATCGATATCGACCATCGTCATAGACATCGACCGGAGTTGGACAAATCGAGCAGACACACAAGCATCGATATCGACCTCTGGTGTCGATATCGACCCTACCTCGACAGAAGATAAATCCGATTTTGAGGCTCGGATTGTGAAGTCTATCATCGAAGCCATGAGTTATCTCGTTCTTTTAGATATTAGCAGTTGTTTGTTATCGTTTCCTTTAAGTTTTATCAAAATAAAAGACCTATCCTAAATTGCTCGGATAGAGTTAATAGTTTAGATAGGAGTTACAATCCTCGGATAGCGAGGATTAGTAGCCTATAAATAAAGCCTTAGGGGCTGATTTGTTAAGGCATCGAATCATAGAATCATCGAAGACAAGGACAATAAATAATAGATAGTTAGAGTTTTTTGAGCTTTAAAGTTTCAAGCGCTTACGATAGTTGGCGTTGAGATTGTAAAGATTCGAAATTTTCCATTTATGCAAGTTATTTCAATTCAAGACATGTCTACAATCAACATGAGTGAGTAGTTCCCCTTTCTTCTAGGGTCGGGGTGAGCCCGACGATAGCCATGATGGTAAGGTAAGTACGTCGTTAAAGAATGTATATTTTATCTCCTTCTACCTTGTTCTTCATCTTTAAATGCGAATTTAATGAACTCATGTTGTAAAACTTGGGTAGTAATTAGGGTTTCTTTTCGAAAGATTATAAACTCAATTATGACTAAGGTAGACACCAATTAGGTGAAAGCCTTTTCCTTTATGATAAAAGCATGCATCTTTAGTTGATCCTTACTTCTTCTATCATGGTTGTCGTCGCGGTAATCCTTGACTTTGGAAGACTTTTTCCTTTATTAAGTTTACATTAAAATTTGCCCGCCGTTCGTTGAGTCATCGAAAAACCCAACACCTTTGCTTATTTCTGATCATTGCTTCCTTCCCATCCTTGATTCTTCGGCCTTTTCTTTGCCGACAAAACCACTAACTCACTGCAGGAAAGACATCGATATCGACAGCAGAGGTCCATATCGACCAAAACTGATAGATCGACGGTTTTCTGAGTCGATCTCGAGACTCCTGGGAAACATCTGCAAGCATCGATATCGACCCCCTTGTGTCGACATCGACCCCCTGTATCGACTGGCAGACTTCTGAGCCAGTCGATTTCGTGAACTAACCTCGATATCGACCCCCACCAGTCGATATCGACTACAGTTTTTGTTTCTGTAGGTTTTCTGTTGCAGAGGACATCGACAGCCAAGATCGACGTCGAGGTCTGACATCGAGATCGAGGCTTCTGGTCGAACAAAAAGGACGTGTCTTCAACGCTACTAGGATCCCGCTGACTCGCTTCCTCGTGGATCGAACCTGATTCCCTACTACTATAGCGGGGAGTCTTGAATTTATTTGAAGAGGCTAAGAGTTGTATTGGTTTATATTTTATTATATATTTCGATTCAATTCTCCCCACGTCAACTATATATGAAATTCGAATTGAAGTAAGACCAAAATTATACATAATGCCACATTGATGTTATTTTAAGAAACTCTTATCACAAGGAAAGTGCATTACAAAAGGCAACTTCTAATTTCTTGCTTATAATTTTTGCTAGACTTGTTCACATGGTTCTAATGTTTAGTGTCGATATCCTTATTTAGGTATAATCTTTAGTCTTGATTTCCTTTTCGAGTATTTGGTCTCATAGCTAGATTTCATTTTTACAAACCTGCTTGTTGCTTGTCAAATCCCCGACCATCACTACAAGTTTAATTAGGTATGGGTTATGTCTTTTACAATTTGTGTTTTATAACCTTTACATGTAAACTTAAATAATGGCTTGCTACTCTTATCTATTTTTTCAATTCTAGGGTTTTCAAATTTTAAGTAGTATTCATCTCCCACTAAAAATATCTTCTCTAAGTGCTTAATACTTGTAAAATTGCTCAATCTGTCTAGGTAATGGAATTTTGAAACAAAAAAATTCCACTTTTTAGTGTTTTTGTGGTTTCACTTGAAATCATGATTTTATGCAAGTATATTTAATGAAGTAGGCAATGCATTCTGTTCACTTACTAGCTCTTATTTCAAGCAGGTAAGAAAAACAAAATACTAGTTTTCAATCATTCAAGCACAATACCAGATTTGTTAAATGAATGTTACTATATATTCTCGTTACGATTTATGTTGCTAATTAATACAATATATTCTTTAAAAAATTAAAATGTGGTTCTATACATGATAGTTTATATGGATAAACTTTAAGAAACTCAATCAGAATAGACATACATTATACTTAATTTGTTATATTCCTCTTTCATGAAGAAGTAGCTAAAAGTTTGTTTCAGAGATACATTATATTTAACAAATTATTCTATATGTTGATAATAAAAAATGAAAGGACAATATATATATGCATATATATATATACATATATATATGTATATATATATATGTATGTATGTATGTATATATACATATATATAAAGCTTCTCACAGTTTAACATCCTGGAATGTCTTTCATTCATTCTCATGAACACATCCACCAACCTTTTTCACAGGTGGTTTGATGCTTCACTGGTCTTTCTCACACTTCTCTCTCTTCTTTCATTCATTCTCAAGACCAATGATGCTCCTAATAATCATTTATATGTGCAATTTGTATTTTGTTTCTATCTATTTGATTATGATCAAATAACAACTACTCTAATAGTACCTGGCTTGGGTACTCTGTTGTTTTGTGAAGTTCGCATGTTTTTATCATTTAGTGAGTTGGAATATTATTTCTAGGTTGGGCTTATGATTTTGGATGATGTTCATTTATCTAAAGCTCATTACAGATGTACTTAGATTTAATATGGATCCCTTTAATTCCTTTATGTACTTGATATATATTCTTATGTTTAGTATCATCACTCTTGGCAACAGACTTCATATTCTGATGTGACTTTATTGATAATTGATTCATATGTTGAAGATTGATTATTTATCTCTATCAATTTGCAGCGACCCCAACAAATTTGGCGAAGGTGATAAATAATAACTTACATCTAACGGATTCAAACACAAGAGAAGTGGCTAAACATGTGGAAAAGTTTGCTTTGTGTGCTTAAACATAGTTTGATGTACTATGTAAGGTTTTGTTTCAATCCATGAGTGTATGGTTATGTACGAATATCAATGATTATTGTTTTTCATTTTCATGATGAAATGCATTATAGATTTTAGGGCAAATTGTGAAAAATAGCATGAACTTTAGGGGTAGTTGCGTTTAATGGCATAAACTTTCAAAATTTTAAAAATAATCACCAATTTTGGTTCTGGTTGCAATAAGTGGCACATCTATTGTTTTTTTTTTGAAATATCACCTCTTATTAACATTCTTTGTAAAAAAAATCATCCAATTTTCAATTTAAAAAAATGCCCATATTTCATTTTTAAAAACAATCCATTTTCATTTTTAATTTTAAAAAATATAATTTATTTTATAAAACACTACTTTTCCTCTTTTTTTCTTAAAAGAATACACTTATTATTTACAACCGGTTAAAAAAGAACAAATTTTATTTTCTCCATAAACTCAGTTTTTTTCAAAAAATTAAATAATAAGTAATGTTTTTAAAATAAAAAAGGAGTGTCTTAAAAAGATACCAATTAATATCACAATTATATTTTTAAAAAAATGATTGTTTTTTGAAAAATTGAAATTGAGTTTATAAACATGATTTTTTTTAAAAAAAAAGAAGAAAATTGTGAGTGGGTTTTAAAAAACAATGGAAAAAGGTTAGTTTTTTGTAAACAAAATGTTAATAAGGGTGCACTTTTAAAATAAAATGGTTGTGCTACTAACCACAACCACCCTTCAAAGTTGGTGATTATTATGAAATTTTTGAAAGTTGGTGCCACCGAACGCAACCACCCCTAAAGTTCGTGTTATTTTTTGCAATTTGCCCTATATTTTATTATAGGGTAAACTGTAGAAAACCACCTCTTCAGCGTGTTTGGTAAAACGGAGGTTTTTTAGGGGTTGGGTTTTTTTTAGGAGTTGGAGTTTATTTGGTGTATTATGGAGGTGTGGGAGTTGGAGTTTTTTTTTAAAATAACCTTGAAAAAAACCTAATTGGTGTTTGGTGGATATAAGGGGTTGGAGATATATTTAAGGGCAAAATGACATTAATGCCCTCATTTGTTCTGTGTGTTGGATCGAAGCTCAAGCCGAAAACCCTAGGTCGGAGGTGCTGGCCGGTTGCTCCAAGGTAAGTGATTCCTCTTTCCTCCTGCTACAATTTCTGATTTCAAATCAAAGGGGAGGCCGGATGGTGGTTGAATGAGCCTCAATCGAACAGCTTGTAACACAAGAACTTGTTTGGTGTCCGCACGCAGGCCACGTCGGATCGTCGAGTTCGGTTGTCGTTTTCCTCAACCTCCATGTAAGCTCCTGCGAACAACATCTTATCTCCCCTCTCTAATCAGTGACGATCTTCGAGTTCTGTTTTGCTTGCAATGGATGCCTTAAGTTCGTTTGTTTGCAATCGAAATATATTCATTTGACTTTTAATGAGCTACTTGTTGTTTGTTTGCTGTCCAAATGTGAAATTGATAATTTATACTTTGTTTGTTTGCTTTCCATCAGTTTGTGCTTGTAACTCAAGGATGCATACCATATGTTCGATGAAATGCCAGAGAGAAAAACTTGTGTATGTTAACATAGATATAAACTGTGCCAACATTCTAGGATGTAAGGGTATTGAATTATTGAGTTTCTACTGATTTAGAAGATGTTATGGCTTTGGGAGTAGGAAATGATAGTCACATTTTGTTAGTAATAAGATGGTAAAGTCTTTCATTATGATGCTATACTCGATCCATACAAATCTTTTTTATTGTTGTTATGATGTTGCAATTGTATTTGGTGTATATGTCGGTTCCAATACAGCTTGGCACGCTCACCATGTCGTCGAGCAGTAAGCCCCCTCCAAAAGAAAAAGACAAGTCGTTTGTGTGGTCTGAGCAATTGGTGCGAAAGTTTCTGGATCTCATGCTCGCATATCAGCGCAAGTATGGTCGAGATCAGCTATTCAGTTGGGTTGAACTTACTACCCAATTTGAGGAAGCTATAGGCAAGAAGTGTGGGAAAGAAACTCTGAAGAACAAGTATACTATAATGCAAAAACGGTGGAGGGAATGGAAAGACTTGAAACATGGGGAGACCGGTCTTGGTTGGGACCCTGCTAGTGGGACAATCGCCGCAACTAAGGAGTGGTGGACGAAGAAAATTCAGGTAGACACAACATAAATTTTCTGATTACCTAAAATATTATGATTAGCTCAACGGAGAATGTTTTAGAATATCAATTGGAGAATGATACGGTTGAATATGATTTATTTCATCCGAGTAGTTGTTCATCATCTTAGCTTTGTTTGTCTGTAGGAGAATGCCAATTTCAAAAAGTTCCGAAAGAGGGGAGTCGCACCCGACATAGAGGACATATGGGACCAAATATATGGAGGGATTGTTGCCACGGGGCAACATTGTGTGGCTCCCTCGATGGATGCGCCGCCTCCAGCGCCATCCTCAGCCGTTGGTGAGATGATTGGTGTGTTGACAGTCAACAAGTGGATACCGAATATGACTTGGGGGATGATTTCGACGACCTTACTGCTGAATTTGGTACCGTCGACGGAAGCTTGCAAAATATAGTTCGAGGGATCAGCGCATCTGCTCCAGTGCACCCTACCGAAACCACCCCCTCGAACCCTCCCGGATCCACCCCCATCGGTCTAACAGCCGGGCCAAATCCGCGTGGGAAGAGAGTTGCAGGAAGCACATCCACGATGGCAGCTAAGAAGAGATCTAACCGGCAGTCCACAGGATCGTCCCTCTTCCAAAGACACGTGGAAGTGACAGAGGAAACTCAGAGGGAACTCATAGCTTATCTGAAAGATGAAGAGTCGTCAAACAAACAGGAAGGACATGCTCAGCGGGTTATGGACGTGCTTGCCACGATGGTTGATGAGGGTTTGCTCGAGGATGGCGGTCCGTTGTGGTGTTATGGAGTTGACGCCTTGATAAACAGTGAACGTGCCTCCATGTTCTTCCTCGCGATGCCGAAAAACAGCTCGCGACTTTCTTGGCTCCAGTGGCATTGTGAGAAGAATGGAGGGCTATCGTAGCCTGCTACCATGTGTGCCTTCCTCATTAATGTGTCTATGTTGTGTGTTGCCAACACGTGTGCTATCTTACTATGTCCTTAATGCCTCTATGACTTGTGTATGTGTTAGACATCTTTGGGTTTGCCCATAATCTGTTTTTAGGTTGCTACTTGACGTTGAAGTTGTTGTCTGCATTTCAGAAGTGTCTGCTACATTGTTATGAGTCCTAAACTGCATTTCATTGTGAATGCAATGTTGTATGGTGTTGTGAGTTAGAACAACAGGGATGCTACCATGTGTGCCTTGTCATGTAGTTAGTGCTTACCATGCCTGTTTGGGTTTGCAGGGAGCTCGACATAGATGATGCAACTCGTAGACGTGAACGGAAACGTCAGCGTAAACGAGCTATTATCATCTTGCTCCTCCTGCAACAACAATCACGTGTGATTGCCGAGCACTACTACAAGCATGTTTTGAAAGTCCCGTGCTACATCTCCACTTAAACCGGTGCTATGTGGGTGGATGACATCCTCAACCACGCGACCGATCTCAGGTCAGTCCAATGCTTTCGTATGAGAAAAAAGACATTCATAAGGTTGTGTGAAGTGCTAGAACACCGGTATGGGTTGCGTGGTTCCCATAACGTCCATGTCATGGAAAAAGTTGCGATTTTCGTCAACACCATGGCGTGGGGCGAATCACAACGAAACACATGCGAACGATTCCAACGATCTTTATCGACGATTAGCGAATGCATAAGTGACGTGCTCGAGGCGATGGTTGGGCGTGGACGTGGCTTCGATGGCCTATGTCGGGATGTTATCCGCCCATTAGACCCGACGTTTAAAGACGTCCCCCAGCAAATACTAAATGACAACCGCTACAATTGATATTTTAAGGTATGTAATTGGAGTTTGATATATAGCTACACACGATACTTGTAAATGTTTTCTGTATTTTGGTCACATACTTGTAAATGTTTTGTTTCTTTTGTCACAAACTTGGAACAATTCATTCCATGTATTCTTTACCGTTTGTTATAAATGAGCATACTTCTTTTTCTATTCGTAGGGGTGCATAGGAGCCATAGACGGAACTCATATCCAAGCATGTATCCCTCGGGATGAGCAGGTGCCATATAGGGGACGAAAGGGCATAACTACTTTCAATGTGATGGCGGTGTGCGATTTCGATCTCAACTTCACTTTCATCTCCACCGGGTGGGAGGGGAGTGCCCACGATGCTCGGGTGTTTGACCATGCTGTGAACACTCCGGCTTTCAACTTCCCACATCCGCCACCAGGTATGTGAAACCAAATTCTCCTCTCAACAAACTTCTGTTTCGATCAGCAGCCCCGTAATTGGTAAAAACATGTCTTTGAACATGTAGGAAGATACTACCTGTGTGACAAGGGCTACCCCGATCGTGAGGGGTACATGGTGCCTTACCCCAAGACAAAGTATCATCGCGCATCATTCGTGGAAGAGCCAGCTACCAATGAGAAGGAGGCCTTCAACTCAAGGCATTCGTCACTGAGAGGAGCTATCGAGCGCACATTCGGCATTTTCAAGGGTCAATGGAAGATCACACGGACTATGCCTAACTACTTAGTGCGGAAAGAGGTTGACATCATCTTATCATGCTTCGCGTTACATAATTTCATGCGCTGAAGCTCGGACGAAGACGAAGTGGTCATGCCCCCAGAGGATGACGTCGAACTGGACGACGATGATGATGCATACGCCGATCACGAGGCGGAGGACGAGTCCTCGAGCGATGACGATGAGGACGACGACAACGCAGAGGTGATGAGGACCCTCCGTGACGGCATAGCACGCAAGATATGGGCGGACCGACGTGGTTGTCGTTACTAGTACGCATGTTTCGTCAAGTTGAATGGCAATCACCCCTTTTGCATTGAATCGGTCCAATGTATTTGGAAACCAATATATTGGGTGCACATTCTTTTTTGGTAGGTCATTATATGTGTTTAACCAAGTGACAGAAATTGTTCATGTACTAGCAGCCTTCGGTAGGTGATATCGGATAGTAGTTTGTCAAACTCTGCCTTTGCTAAGGGTGACCAATTGTATGGTAGAATTCAAGATTTGTCAAATGGAGATCTGGCACTAAACAATTGTATGGTAGAATTCACGATTTGTGAAATGGAGATCCATGCAAGGTTTCATCAAGGCATGATAGGCCTGAATTCCAAGACACAAAACAATGAGAAATCACACAACAACTTGTATTGACATACATGGTTAAGAACATAGAAATCACACAAGTTCTTACCCAAAACCCAACCATCATTTGCAGCTAGCCCACAAAACAGTGCGTCAAAAGCATGTCCTAGTTAACCCATACTACCAAATGCCTAGACTAGTTACACCAACAGGCTAACGAATCATGTCAGTCGAATGACAAAAGTCGTCCCTAGTTACACCACATCCTACCGAAAAACGTCTACTTCTTGACAAATGCAAGGAGGAAGACAAAGACCATCACAATGATGACTGTACGAGCCCTCCTCTCACGACCCTTGGAAGTAGCGAGCTCAATCCATAGCTTGCATATGTAGGTGCTCAGCGAAGCAACCCTATTTGTGAGTTCTTCGTTCATGGAAGTCTCCCTCATCAACTCCTCATCGCGGCGACCTAAGGTGTCTTCCGTAGCATATAGGCGTTCAGAGAGATCAAGGTTGCGAGTAGTTAGTTCTCGGTTGTGCTCGGTGAGATCCCGGTTGCGCGAAGTGAGATCCTGGTTGCGCTCCCTCAGATCACGGTTGATTGCATTTAGATCCAGGTTGACCTTCTCCAAGTGAACGAGAGTTGGGTTTCGACTGCTAGTTGCATCATCTTGCTCGTCACTTTTAACCTAGTAAGAAAATCAGCAACTGATGAAAGCAACAACATGAAAGTAGCAAACTATACTTTCTTTATAAGGGGTAAAAAGTTATAAAAAAAATAAAGAATCCTTGATTTCTTTGCATCTTCCTGTTGTTACATTCTTCATTGTGTTTCTTGTGCACCTAATTATCTATTGTTACATTTGAATTATCTGTTTGTTAAGTGATTATATCAAGATTTGATTTTGTAATTCAAAAATGAAATCTACAAAAAGAATCCTTGATTTCTTTGCATCTTTCTGTTATTGGATAGTAAACTGCACAGATTTGTAATTCTCCATGTTTCTATATTTTTTTTTGATGAAAAACCAAAGTTTATTCCACAATCATAAGATGTCAAAGTTCACAACAATGTCAAATAAGAGGAGATGTAATTCATCCACTGAAAAACAAACACAACATGAATGAGGTCTTAAGGGAGCTAAATTCACCTTTTTTTTTCACCACTGGTATGCAGAAGGCAAACATCACCAAAAAGGAACAAGAAGATGCATCTGAAAAGGAAATCTTCAAGGTTATCAATCTATGGCAATGGAAAACACTAGAAAGTCTTAAATAATGGAATGGCCTCTGGAAGCTCGTATGCAATCTTTCTTTTCAGGTTTTTTACAAGGGATAGTTCTTTTCATTTTTTTATACAAGGAGATTTGTTTTCATTTTTTTATGCAAGGGAGCTTATAAATATGAACTCACTGTTGTGGTCCTTAAGCATTCAGTAGTGATTATAATCACTTTATGAAAAGAGTTGCATCCTATACTCAAAGCTATGCTTCCTAAGCAAAATGGTATAGAGATGCATCATATACTCAAGTGACAGCAAGTGATTTAGGACACTGAATCACTACAGTCGAATAGTTACTACAGCAAGTGACAGCAAGAATCTAGTAATCACTACAGCAAGTGACAACAAGTGATTTAGCAAGATGGTAAATAGTTACTAAAGTCGAATGCAAGAATCTAGTAATCCATGAAGCAAGTGAAGTATCAAGTGACATCATTGAAAGCAAGTGATTCAGGACTTCATGTAAGCAAGTGACAGAAAGTGAAGCAATCAAGTGAATGAAAGAACAAAGAAGCAAGTTACCTCCGCTTGCCACCATGGTTCGATAGGCTCTTCCCCTCCAATCCAAGGGTACTTCTCGGGACAACCACTCGGCCAACTACCGGAAGAGTCTGACATGTCTGTGGACGGAAAAGCACATAATATAAGCATCATTTTCAAGGAAACCATGTGCTCCACTGCTACTATAGAAACACATCAGTTCAGAGTTGGATCATAGTATTATTTGCTCAATCCAACTCATTGTCAGTTTACATAAAACTCAAAAAAAAACATAACAGGAGGAGGTAAATTTTAACTTTGAGAAGATAAACCAACAGCAGCAGCCAATGAAATATGAATCCAAGCAGATGTGTGTGTGTCTGATGATTGATGAATGATGATGCTGGTAACGGAAACACACAACCAATGAAATATGAATCCAGCAGCCAATGAAATATGAATCAAAACACACAGGCTTCCCCAATCGCTTTCATTGATAGATTGTTTGCCAATTACAACTCTCTATCGATTTCAATCAATACAAGACCCTAACCCTTTCGATTTCAATCAATACAAGACCCTAGATTGTTTGCCAATTAAACCCCCAATCGATTTCAGTGTTTCCACAATACAAGACACTAACCCTAGATTTCAATCAATCCATTTCCGCCCAATACAACCCCCAATCGATTTCACTGTTTCCACGAAACCCTAACCCTTTCGATTTCAGATCTGGAAGCCAAACGGTCATCAATCTCAACCCACAACAATCAACACGAAAAAGAAGAAGAAGGATGATGAAGATGGAGGCCGACGGAACAAGGAAGAAGAGGAGGCGTACCTGAAAGCTGAAGAAGAGGAGGCGTTTTCAACTGAGCGAAGAACGACGACACAGTAGAGCGAAGAACGACGACCTGAGGGGCAATATTGAACAACTTCCGAAAGTCCTTGAAATAAACTCCATAATCTACCCCCCAAACTTATGAAATGGGAGAAAATAACCTGCAACTTGAACTCCATGAAGCCCATCCGAAAGCTCCTACCAAACGCCCCCGTTAGAGCTTAAATTTTTTTGAAAGCCTTGAAAGCTGGTGAAAGCCCCAAACAAACACACGCTAAATACCCTACATTGCTCATAACCACCCCTTAAATACATAATTACTGAAAACCACCCTTTAGAAAGTTTCTGTTAGCAATCAACCACCCTTCATAGGTTTTCGTCAAAGTTTCAGTTAACTGTGAGAAATTACAAAACTCACCTTACTTCTTTTAATATAAAATAATGTAAAACTAAAAGATGAAAGGATTTATATTAAAAAAAAATACTGTAAACCTGCTTCTTCCTCATTCTTCGTTGGTTGAAGGGGGTTTTTCAATTTTCAAAGGACGAATGAGGATGATAGACATTAGGAAACATAATCCGTTGTGATCTTAAAGGAATCACAGTCTCCCCATCCCCTTTTGTTGCAGATCTATTGCCCTCTCACATGGCTGCTAATGAGAGCTCCCAAGCATCGTCCCTCTCCCCCATGGCGGAAGCTCACCGACGACAGAGGCTTTGGATTGTGAGTGACGGGTGAGTGGGGCTTTCCGGATTTGATATCCTCTTTCAAGATTATTGTATGGAAGAGATTCAACGCACTAGCTTGTTCTGCAACAATAATTAGTTTGAGCCATCAAACCCTAGATTTGCAACTAACAAAATTGTAAAGAATCAACCAATTCGAGACAGGGCTTTCTCTCTTAATTGATCAATCTCTCAATTTTAATGGTGTTCCTACCCAATTTGTACTTTGATTAACTTAGACATGAGATCTATGGTCTCAGATCTGATGAAGAACAAAACGCCATATCCTTTCCCCCAAAACCACCAAAACAAAAACTCTTTTGTAAAGATCTACTTGTCGTCCTTTAAAGATTGCCTCTTGTTGCCATCTAGCCACCATCTGCCATTGTTGATAAAGCTTCACGTGATGAACAAGTGGTACTTTGCAAACGAGGAAGAAGCAGTCAAGCAGACTCACTCTAATTTTTAGTTTTTGTTATTTACATTTATTTCTCTTATCTTTTAATATAATTTTTGTATTTTTAATATAAAAAAACTGGCAAAAAAGATTAAAAATTGAAAGAGGCTACATAGTAACAGTGGGTAGACGGAAAAAGATGAACGGGTGGTACTTTGCAAACGGAGCTATTTTAAAGGGTGGTTTTTGGCAATTATGAATATAAGGGGTGGTTACGAGCAATATAGTGTATTTTAAGGGTGGTTTTCTGCAATTTACCCTTTATTATATATTTGTTATTTGATTGCTTATTTATAGGTATTTATAATGGTAAATGAACCCCTCCAAAAGGGCTGATATAAAGAGCTAAAAAACCGCTACCATAGGCTCAAAAAAGCATTACGTCTTATTATAAAAACCGCCACATAATACTTTGGAAGCTGCTACAATAGGAATATGAAACAGCCGCCATAACCGCTACATTTTGTAGCGGTTTTTTAGTTTTAGTGGCGATTTTTCACTTCAAGTTAAAAACTGCTACAATAGCTATAAAAACCGCCACCTTTGACCTAATGCAACAGCAGTAGAAGAAATTAACATTGGAATGCAAATGAAACTCCTCTGGAGATTCATATCCAATCATAACAACATCTGGTACGGTCTAAGGTAATCTCAGAAAATAACTCTCAAAACAATCGTTAATGGAAAGAGGAAAATTCAAAACCTCATGGAAAAAGTATAAATGTATGGACTGATATAGGGGTTAATGAACAATATCTTGAAACATTTCGAAATAATCAAAACCCTAATCTAAAAGTCTATGACCTTTTCACTAAAAACAATTCGTGGGATATGAATAAATTGAATAATATCTTTCCCCCTAACATCGTCCAAATGATATTCAGCAACATATATATATCCCAACTAGAAATATTCCTAACAAACTTATTTGGATCTATAGTAACAATGGAGAATTTATAGTTAAATTCACTACTTCCCTTTTCAATACCAGAAACACAAATAAAATTAATGCAAACTGGATCTGGAAACTTAACGTCCCTCCAAATATAAAAAATTTTATACGGAAGATTATCCTGAATATCTTACCTACCACCGCCCGATTAAATAAATATATAAATAGAGTTTCGAACACTTGCTCTCTCTGTAACTCTGAGATAGAAGACACAAACCATCTCTTATTTAACAGCTAGATCACCAAATCTCTTATAATAAATTTTGGCATCAAATTAAAAAAATTATTTATTATACCGGACCTAACAGACAACACCTCTGAAAACATCGTTAACACCAAAACATTTAATAAAGACTTCTCTGACCTTTGTTACTTATGGCACAATATATGGGAACTCAGAAACAGTATTATCTTCCGAAATAACAAAAACAAAAACATCATCAACACTCTATACCAAACAATTGACAACATATCTTCCTGGAAAAAAGAAAATAATAATTATATAAAACCTAAAATCAGTAGACCTCCACGTAAATTATTTTGGAAACATCCACCTCGTAACACGATCAAAATTAATGTAGATGCTTCAATTAAAATTAATCATGAAACTCAAATTGGTTGCATTCTGAGAAACAACTACGGTCAGGTAATTCATATATACAAAAGCAACACTAGAAAATGCTCTATTATTTTAGCAGAAGCTATGGCTATATATGCAGGTATAAGACAGGCAAACGACTTGGGGATCAGAAGAATCATTATTGAAAGTGACAACGCAACCATCATCAATGCCATCAATCACATAATCAAAACCTCATGGGAGGTAGCACAATTAATTGAAGAAATCAAGTCTCTAAAAGAAGATTTCGAATCGATCATCTTTCAGCATTGCTACAGAGAGGCAAATCAAGCAGCCGATTTCCTTGCAAAATCTCCCTTAAATTGTAATATCATCTCAGGTTCTTACTATTACAAGTTCTAAAATATCATCTTTTTAGATGATCATGATGTCCGTAACACATCCAACTCTTTGCTTACTGTAAAAAAAAATTTACTCGAAACCCAAGAGATGTTTTACATTGTGAAAATGTGACTCTCCTCCAAGGCTCCAACTCTCCAACAACTCGTGTTAATTAATACAACATTTATTTTTTACTAGTTTTTATGGTTGACTTTTGAAAGTATCTAATCTATTAACGTAATCCATGAAAGCTGTAATCCATGGTATGCTACTAAAGAAGAGAATGTTCCCATGACCTAAAAAAACTTGGAGATAGTGTCAACAAAAACAAAAACTGAAACTAAACGAATAGCATATTCTGGGACTCTTTAGTTTTATATTTTGTAAATAAATATTCTTTAAATACCCACTCAATGATTATAACTTTCCTCATCCGGTATCGAATATGTCATTTTCAAAGCTAATCTTTTACTTCCTCGTTTAGAAACATTCAAAATCTATCTATATATCTATATAAATATACCAAAACCGATGCATAGGAGAAAAAATTATATATGGCGCGTTGTGGTTGATGCTCGGAGAAAAAATTAATAAAATAATGTCTTTTCATAGTTTATAAAAAGTTCTATAAACCACAATCTATTTATATATTTTTTAATTAATTGATAAAAATATAAATAAAAAATATTTCATGGTCATACTTATCAAAAAGAAATAATTTGGTCAAATATCCATTTAGAAAGCCTAATTAACTAAATGCTCATTTTAGAAGGGTAATTAAGTAAGTGTCCATATTTATTATTAAACCCCAAACTACCCCTTTTTTGATAAAATAAATCACAAAGCGGAGCCAGGTATCCCCGTCATTCATTCCACCCACCAACAAAAAGTAGAGCTCCAAACCCCCCCCCCCCCCCCAAACCTCCTCTCCCATGTTCTATCCATCCATCACAATTCACAAGTCACAACAATACTAAAAAGATTCCACAAATTCAACTCACTTCAATTTAATTCAATTCATGGTTATGGCGAACAGATCACTGCAAACGGAGAATTCGAGGTGGATCCGCGGCGACCAGATCGAGAAGGGAAGCTTCGGCACAATCAGCGCTCACTACAAAAAATGCAGGAAATAGTCACGGACAAATAGCCACGGACTGGCCACAAGTGACCGTGGCTAAACGGTTTTGCCACGGGCATAGCCATGAATATTACGTTCGTCGCCATTCGTGGCTATATATCTCGTCGCTAACAGCCACCAACCCAATATCCATGGCTAATAGGCACGATCTGACAAGTCCGTGGCTATGTCCGTGGCCGGTTTGGGATCGTGTCATTCGTGGCTGTAGCAAATTAGCCACGGTGTATCTCGTGGCTGATTTCGTGGTTTGGCACGTGCCGGATGTCTGACGTCTTTCGTGGCTGATTTCGTGACAACGATCGTGGCTAATTAGGTGGCTAAGTTCGTGGCTTTATTGTTGCCTATTCCCGTGGCGGTATTCGTGGCTAAGTTCGTGACTTTATTGGTGGCTATGTCTGTGGCCTTATTCGTTGCTTTATTTGTTCTATGAGCTAGGAAATAAATTTAATATAATTTTACAAATCTGTCACACAAACATATCCAAAATAACCATAAGTTACATCATTCAAAACACATCTAAAACACACTCAAAAGTTGAACAATACACAAGTCTCAACATGTACGAATATGACAAGGACACCCAATTGAAGTATGGATTCAATCTACACGAACACAAGACACCCAAATAAGATGTCGGAGCACCTACTTAACAAAAATGAGACAACGAACCTTTCTACAACCATCGCCTTCCCCTTGTTTCATACACAATGATAGCTTCTTCTTGTAGTATGCCAATGCAAGTTGTTTGATGAGCGGGAGGTGCGATTCAAATATTCTAATATGATTCACAACTATGCTATCTCCCTTATCAACAAAATATTACAGGAATCCCTCCCGATGCAGTGGTAGGGTAATTCAGGATCGAATCCACGATGAGGTATGTCAGCGCTTCCCTTGTTGTAATCGCGATCAAGCTTTCGACCTCAGAAGACACTCGATATCGAGGTTGTCTGGTCGATATCGACCTCAGTTCTAGTTGATTTCCAGCAAATTCTTGTACAAAACAAAAGCAACACAGATCGACGTCGAGTGGAACCTCGATATCGACGTTAGTGATCGATATCGACCTTTGATAGTCGATTTTGATGTTAGTCACAGAAACTGTAAAGCGTAACCTATTGTCGGAAAAGTGTCCGAAGAGCGTAGAATGGTTAAGAAAAGATGAAGAGAAACAAAACTTAACTTTTATATGAAATTCAATAAACTAAAATCTTCCAAAGTCGAGGGTTCATGCCACAATGATAACAATGCAAGTTTGATGCTAAAGTTATGAAATTTAATGCCTTTCCATCAAATAACTTTCGTCACCAACACTTAGGTGATTAGAGGCTCTCGCATAATTTCTAAGAGTTACTATCCGATTCATGAAAAATCCAAGTTCACAATATGAGTGGCTTTCGCTTCAATAAGACAAATAATGAATCTCCCTAACTTTCGCAAAGGATCATGCATAGGATAGAAGATGAAATCGCATAAAAGTCATACCTTTGATGCACTTACCCTACATTGCTATCGTCGGGCTCACCCCGACCCTAGAAGTGGGTTGACTACTCGTTTCTCATTATGCAACTCATCATCATCATTGAAAGAAAACTAATTTGAATTGAACTGTGAAAGAAATATTACAACTGAACCAAGCCTATTCCACTCTCGCTTCCACAAACCTCAACTCGGCCTCCTCTCTCTCTCTCTACAAATTCTCTATTGAAAACTGAAATTCTCTGCGTTTGTGGATGATGAAACTCAGCCCTAACGGCCTCTAGATGTAGATATTGAACTTTGCTATCCAAACACTCGAACCTTTATCAATTTATTCTCTAAGACAAAACTTAAATAAAGTAAAAACTAAAAATTCTATGGTAAAACATCTCATGTGATAACTCTAACGTTGATGATAGGAAATCTCGACTTTAGGATAGACGTGCAAGCTTCGGATAGAATTCTATCAAAATCTGAGTCGGACTTCTCCACTGACAACATCGATATCGACCTTGTGACATCGATATCGATCTCTCTTTTATCTTATCTCGAGCTCTCCTTCTTCTACTAGGATTGGCACTCGACTTCTATCATTTAGCTCGATTTAGGTACTCGATATCGACCATGGAACATCGATATCGACCTTGTCTGTCGACATGCTCTGCTCTTTTCTCTGCTCGATTCCTGCCTCTCTGCTGCACTCGATGTCGAGGTTCTTCAGTCGATTTCGACCTCTTTAGAAGACTTCGAGTTCTTTTTCCTCTCTTCCAAATCTATCCATTTTTATCGTGTTTTTCTGCGAAATCACATAGAAACTCGTGCAGACCCATATATTTGACAATTAATCATAAACTACACTAAACTTATGTTTTCTTATTAATATGCATGCAAAAGAATGATAAAATGGACTTAAATGTGCGTAGAAAATATGGCTATTTGCGCGCACATTAGTAATGATCGCGAAGTTGTTAGCAATAGGATGAAAGCACTTCACCTGCAATTCTCAACAATGGTTGGGATTCGTGATCTTTGGCCTGATTTCATTTTTACTCTAACTCAATGCAATGCAAGTGATCTTTGGCCTGATTTCATTTTTACTCTAACTCACCTGCAATTCTCACATGCAATTCTTAACAATGGTTGGGATTCGTGATCTTTGGTTTGAATAGAAAGACATTTGGTTTAAGATTGATGTCTGCTCAAATGACCATGTTTTATGCCTATCTTTTATGCCAATTTCTATGGTATATTTGCCTTATGGTTTGGGAATGCTTTGAATTTATGTAGTATGTGCATATTTTCAAGAAATAGAGGTCTACACAAGTTTTGGTTTAATTGTGTAGAAATTGGAACGAAATCGAAGCTGAAACGAGAAGCCAAGAATTGAAACAAAGCGGTCGATCTCGACTGGAATGCTCGACAATGACTGACGTAATCGACCAGAAACTAAGTATAAAACAAGACACATGGTGAAAGACCAGCTACTGGAATAACTCGACATATATTGAGATCGACAGAGTTGGTCGACGTCGACTGAAGTGATCAACATCGAGGAACTGTTCGTAGTCGACAGAGCTGAAGTGTGCCCGAGGTCGAGTGAAATTGAGCTGCATTACAGCACTCGACACCAAGTGGAGCAGTCGGCGACGACTGGACCTGTTGACAATAGCAGATGCAATCGAGCAATCTGAGTTCAAGAAGAAGATATAAAGCTACATTTTTATTTTTTTTTCTCGATAGATTTGATCCTGATGGGTATTTCCTATCTACCCTACGGATATAGTTTGTTTTCTTATTAAGTTTATATCTTTTGCATATTTAGATAGAGTTTTAGATAAACTTCTTTCACAAGGATTGGGATTGCTTCTCCTAGGCTAGCTAGGAGTGGTGCGCTATAAATAAAGCCCTTAGGGCTAGCTTTAGGTATTTAATCTATCATCACACAAACAATTTACATTCAGTTTAGAGCTTTTCTCTTAGGGTCGGGGGAGTGATGCGGGACCATTTAAGACACCACCAAACACACCTATGACTCGAGCTCGTGAGAATGATGTCATCCTAAAGAGGAAGAAGAAGGCTCCACCATGGGAGAAGGTCCAAAGGTGCAAGCTTGATTCTGATGTTTTTGGGTTCGTTCATTATCATTTGACAGCTTTTCGACTTCTCAGTAAAATGGGTTGTTCGGGGTTCATATTTATCGGATTGGGTCGTGCCATACCTTGTTGGAACGACGACGAAAAGATCTACAACTTTACTGTTCAAGATGTTTCCAGATTCGACCTAGAGCTTGGCAGAAAATCACCATCTTTGCAGCTGTCACTTTTTAGACGAAATTCTTCTAAGTATTGGAACTTCTTTTATTACTATTTTTAGATACCTTCTTTACTAAAGTTATTTTAGGTAATTTAGGGTTTTATTTTAAAAAACTATTTTATTTATTATTTTCATCTAAAATCAGCCTTAGGGTTATTAAAAGGGACGACTGATCAGTTGTAGAACTCATGTTATTCATCATTCATTCAACATCAGTTTGTGTGAAACACAATTGAGAGAAAGTCAATCGATTCGTAGCTAGGCTCATCGATTGCACAATTGGTACTGTTTCAGCTTGGTTTGCCTTGTGTTTGTCAATCTCGCAAGCTTGGTACGTTCTGGTATCCACAAGCCCCCTCCTTGTGCCTCGAAGTTGTCCGCTTGGTTGTGTAGGGTTGTAGAGGCGGGTTATATAGTCATTGGTGTTCGTTCCTACCTTCTACGGAAGCCTGGGGTCTTCATCTTGTTCTATATAGATCGCTTCAACCATCTATCTTGAGTCTTTGTTTCAATTTCGAGTCCTTTTCCTTTACAATACAGCCGCTGCATTCTTTGTTCTTGTTCATCAAGATCGAGTCTTGTTGAGTCTTGCATTGAATTCTTGAGTTCTTGCATCGTTCTTGTTTCTTTTCTTGAATAAAGTCTTGAATGTAGAAAGATCGGGCATCCTACGGCTGAACCTGTATCAAATTGGCATCAAAGCTTAGGTTTTCGACATCAAAAGTTGAGTCTTTCTTTTGTTCATCATAAAAACACAAAAACCTACGAAAAAGTTGAGTCTAGTTGCAATTTTTGGTCTTTTACTTCTATTTCTTGATTTTGATTACTACTAACCTTTTGTTTGTGATTGTTGTTGGTTGATCTTAGCCCTAAACACGCAGCCTAGCCGAGACCAACAGCCTTGCCGACGCCCCTGCAGTGGTTGCACTTCCCTTTGTTGCAATCCCAAGTCGGCAGCCCAAGCACACAAACCCTAACCCTAGTTTGTTCTATCTTTGATCCATCTTTTATCTATCTATTTGGCCTTATTAAATTCTGAATTCTTGGTAGATATAATCACTTTTATCTATCTTAGATTATAAATGCATAGATAGAATCCTACTTACCAAAATTAGCCCAAAACCCTAGCCTATTTCTATCAATTTGGGGCTAAATTTTATTTATTTCACCATTGTTTTAATTTTCTCTTTTCCCTTCACTTTTGTTTAGATTTCTTGCATTATGACTGTAGAAAGTTAGAAAAAAAAAAGAAAAGAGAAGAAGAAAGTTGTTGATCATCTTTGAGTTGTTGTTGATCTTGTGATTGAGTGTTCACTTAGTGCAAGAAACTTCAAGGGACCTTCTTTGTGGTGAAATTCAGCCCTAGATTGACACATATTGCCTCCTAGACACAACCTTGAAACCCTACCCTTGCAACTACAACATCCTTCCTTGGGTTACAATCAAAAGAGGTAAATCATCAAAGGTTGTTTCTTTTCTCTTCTTTTCCTCAATTCGGTCCATATTTGTGTTTTATTAACCATTGTCGAGCCCTATTCAGTGGTTATTTGACCCTTTGTCGAGTCATATAACCTTTGTTTTGTGTTGTGTCGACTCAAAGCGATCTTTGCCGAGTCACCCAGTGTTATATCGAGTTGATACTTGCTTGTGTCGAGTGCTATTTGTTTATGTCGAGCTACTGATTTGCTCTGGTCGAGTCATTGCAGCCTTGAATCATTCAATTATTCCTTTGATCTCATTGATATTATATACCTTGCATTTGCTAAGTCCTAGCTTGAGTATTGATTTGCCCAAGGCGGATTGAAACAACAGGCATAACAAACCAATAAGAGAGAGAGTGTTAAGTGATACACTTGCGAGGTTGCTTAAGTTGTTTAATATTTTTCACTAATCATAACTTAGTTCTTTGTTTGTTGTAGTTGTGATGTCTAATGCAGGTAACAACACGACTTATACTCCTAGGCCTACTTATCCTGAGGTGATCAAAATTTTGAAAACCCTGAATGAGGACATAGTAAGGCTAGATGAAAGAATGGCGGCACAAGAGCTTCAGCGTTTTGGCTCTAACACGGTGCCCGGACAAGGAGTACTACCTAAAGATGAAGTATCACAAAAGGAAAGGGAAGAAACTCATCCTATTCCTCCTAATCATGCTAACCAACATAATGTTCCTTCTAGCTTAGATAATCTCATTGTTGATGAAAATGAGGAGCATGTTGAAAATGATCAAGATCTTAATTTACTTGCCTATGATGATGATGTTTGCATTGAATATGAGCATGATGATTCTTTGAATGTTAGTAAAGTTTTAAGTGGTCAACCTACACCTTGTGATAATAATCATAGAGAAGATTTATTTCATACTAAATGCTTCGAGAATGGCAAAGTTTGTAATATGATCATTGTTAGTGGAAGTTGTAATATTGCTAGCCTTGACATGATTGAAAACTCAGCCTTGAAAGAGGGAGAAAACTGGCTAACCTTGGATGAAAACTTAAAGATAAACGAGCAAGCTAGAATGCATATTGACTTAGGACATAATGAAGATGATATTTTATGTGAATTGTGCACTAATCAAGTTTATTTTCTTGGTTTTGTAGTGAGCTCTAATGGTCTACAAGTTGACGAAGCCAGGATCAAAGCCATCCAGGAGTGGCCAACCCCTACAACAATCGGCCTTGAAAGGAGTTTCCATGGACATGTGGTATTCAACCCTGGAGGCTATCGTGTGAGCGCTACATTCAACATCGCGGATCTTATTCCCTATCTTGTCGTGCCTGAGACCTTGGATTCGTGGACGAATCCTTTTCAAGAAAGGGAGATTGATGCGGGACCATCTAAGACACCTCCGGACACACCAATGACTCAAGCTCGCGAGAATGATGTCATCCTCAAGAGGAAGAAGAAGGCTCCACCATGGGAGAAGGTCCAAAGGTGCAAGCTTGATTCTGACATTTTTGGGTTCGTTCATTATCATTTGACAGCTTTTTGAATTCTCAGTAAAATGGGTTGTTCGGGATCCATATTTATCGGATTGGGTCGTACCATACCCTGTTGGAACGAGGACGAAAAGAGCTACAACTTTGCTGTTCAAGGTTTTTCCAGATTCGACTTAGAGCTTGGCAGAAAATCACCATCTTTGCAGCTGTCACTTTTTAGACGAAATTCTCCTAAGTAATGGAACTTCTTTTATTACTATTTTTAGAGACCTTCTTTACTTAAGTTATTTTAGGTAATTTCGGGTTTTATTTTAAAAAACTATTTTATTTATTATTTTCATCTAAAATCTGCCTTAGGGTTATTAAAAGCGACGTCTGATCAGTTATAGAACTCACGTTATTCATCATTCATTCAACATCAGTTTGTGTGAAACACAATTGAGAGAAAGTCAATCGATTCGTAGCTAGGCTCATCGAGTGCATCATTGGCATTGTTTCAGCTTGGTTTGCCTTGTGTTTGTCAATCTCGCGAGCTTGGTAAGTCCTGGTATCCACAAGCTCCCTCCTGGTGCCTCCAAGTTGTCCCCTTGGTTGTGTAGGGTTGTAGAGGCGGTTTATATAGTCATTCGTGTTGGTTCCTACCTTCTACGGAAGCCTGGGGTCTTTATCTTGTTCTATATAGATCGCTTCAACCATCTATCTTGAGTCTTTGTTTCAATTTCGAGTCCTTTTCCTTTACAATACAGCCGCTACATTCTTTGTTCTTGTTCATCAAGATCGAGTCTTGTTGAGTCTTGCATTGAGTTCTTGAGTTCTTGCATCGTTCTTGTTTCTTTTCTTGAATTGAGTCTTGATTGTCGAAAGATCGGGCATCCTACGGCTGACCCCGTATCAGTGAGCCCAACATTAGCTATGCGTGCTTGATATGAGTTTTGATGTTGATATTGTTATGTCTTGATCATCTTCTACTGTTTGGTCGAAACAACTAAAAGGTAGAGAGAACTAGGTTTACTTACGAGAGTCAATACTCATATTTGTTGGTGACAACGAAAGCTTGTCCCTTTGATGAGAAAGCATAATTGTCTATTTTACTCTATGTTGAATGTGTGGTTAACGTTGTGGTGATACCTTGCCCTGAGAGATCTTTTCCTTTATTTATTTACATTGTTGCTGTTGTCGTTCGTTGACTAATAAAAAAACTCGACAACCTTTATATTTTCTGGTCAAAGCTTCTATTTCATCCTTTCGTTCTTCGGCCATCTTTGTTGATAAATTTAGCTCCTGTTAGAGTGGTTGAGATTGACTCATTTGGTCGATATCGACTGCATCATATCTATCGACGTCTTTGTTGTGTCGACTCTGCCTTATATCCATCGACAATTTTCTATGTCAATTGACTTTTGGAACTAACTCGACATCGGTTGCCTGAGTCGACATCGATTGCTTTGCCTTTTTTTTATGCAGGAATACCACTCGATATCGACTGACTTGATCGAGATAAACTGACCTAGTCAACATCGAGAGTTTCTGGTTGACTTTTGTAGAACGTTCGTGTGAACTACTTTGGATCGGCTGACACGCTTTCTCCTGGATCGATCCTGACGCTTCTACTACAACAAATTTTGGCGTCATTGTCGTGGAAGCGATCATTCGCGCCCTAAGTAGTTCACCTAATGTTCTTTTTAGTGTTGTCTTATAGGTGTATGCAACACGCTGATAACACACCTGAATTTGAATGTTTAGATGACCTGGAGCAATTTCTCCATCTTCCATCTAGGATCCAAGGAGTCATGGCAAATCAAGAAACTTAAGCTCGGGAGATTAAGTGGCGCCTAAAGAGGAAAATAAAAGAAGATACCTTAATCGCTGAACTTGGGCATTGTGATGCTGACCTTCATGATCTGGGAAAAGGGTCTAGCACTATAAGGCCCTACCTTAAAGGGTCATGAGCTTTAATGAAGAAGTTGGCCTAGCGACTCAAAAATCTAATTCACATAAAAGATTAAACTTTTCTCAACATCAATAAGGAATATAGAGGCTTTCGCTTGAAAACCTAATTGTTTCTACCTTTTCATTATTAGGGTTTATGTCAACTTTGGGAGGCAAAACCTAATTACTATCCAAATTTACATGTATAATCCACTTTCGCTTCATATGAGGTAAATAAGGAATGATCCGAAACGTGCATAAAGGATTGAGCATGGGGTAGAATAAGATATTGTATAATCGAATAGAGAATAAAGCGTACTTACATGGCTACCGTCGGACTCACCCCGACGCTAGAAGTGGGAAAACTACTCGCTCGTCATCGCAACAAACTCCATTGAAAGAAAGAAGAAAACATGCATTAACTAAACCTTCAAAGCTTTACAACTCAACGCCGGTTGTCGCAAACACCAAATCCTAAAGCCCTTTTCTCTGAATCTAACTCTATTGTGTATTGTTTCTTGTTTGATTGAATGAATGAAAACCAGCCCCCTAGGGCTTTATTTATAGCCTACTAATCCTTGCTACCCAAGGAAAGTAGTTCCTATCTTCTATCTAAAATCTATCCCAAACAAGTAGGATAAATCTTTATTTAGGTAAATATCTAAAATAATTAAAAAAGATCTTAGGGTAAAAATGAAACAACCCTTAAGACATATTCTATCTAATTAAGAAGATAAACCGTGGCCAATTGGTAGAACTCGCAATCCACGTCTCAAAAAGTGCGTCCAATCCATGTCGAATTCCAGTCGATATCGACCAGTCAACTCGAAATCGAGGTCTCCGTTTTCTGCTCGACAATCTCCATTCCACTCGATCTCTAGGACAATGTTGATATCGATGCATCTACTCGTTATCGAGTGTTCTTCTTTGGTTCTTTATAGTCTATCTCGACGCTCAGAGTCTATGTCGAGGTCTTTAGTCGATATCAACCAGTGAAGTCGATTTCGACCTCCTTTCAGCTTCATCTGGCTTCTTCATTTCGACTCTGATTCCGCTCCAATTCCTGCATATTTAGAAAATAACTTGTGCAGATTCTATTTTTTGCACGTTAGCTCATTCTACACAAATTTTCATTATTTTCAACCTTAACCTTAGGAATCGAATGGAATATGAAGTCAAAATATGCAAATAAAAGGACACTAAATATGTACATGAGTAGGACCCCACCAGCTACAGTTGTGTCGAGACTTCCTGCAGCTCCGCACCCGCCACTTCTAACTTACCCCCAGGGACAGGGGAGAGGCAACTCATCGACTAGAGGCAGATCCGGAAGTATAGGCAGAGGCTCAGGGAGAGGAGGCCGCGGACCATCTAGGTTTGGGATGGGTAGAGAATTGTCATCTCTAGGACCATCTGGGTCAACTTTTGAGCGAGGACAGACTTTTGGAGGATCTGGTTCTACATTACCCCCACCGCCCCACGTCTTTCAAATGAGAGTCGAGGATCGATCCGCTCCGAGTGCCTCAGGTACTATATTTCTCCGTGACGAGTGCTTGAGTATTCTTTTTGACATGGGTGTCACACACTGCTTCATAGTAGAGTCGTGTGTCACTAGGCTGAGCCTGAACAGCACGAGGGGTCCGTCCCTTAATGTAGGTATGCCGAATGGGGCTAGGATTAGGACAAGTTATGAGATCCTAGGGTGCCCCATCCGTATATGTGAGCGAGAGTGTCCCGCATATCATAGTAGATGATGGCACCGAGGACCAAGTTTAGGATAGTGACCCCAAGAGGAACGAGGCACTGATTAGCGCAGTTCGAGTAGCGAGGCTTCTAGATCAGGGTTGCACGGGATATTGGTGTTACGCCTTTGAGGTGGATTGAGGCAGACCCAGCATGACCGAGGTGCTCGTGGTTCGATACTTCACAGATGTCTTCCCCGATGAGCTACCAAGATTACCCCCACAGATAGAGGTTGACTTTTTTATCGTGTTCGAGTCGGGCAACATGCCCATTTCCCGAGTACCCTACAGGATGGTACCCACCGAGATGGCTGAGCTTAAGACTTAGCTTGTGGAGTTAGCCAAGAAGGGTCATATTCATCCGAGTGCATCGCCATGGGGAGCTCCAGTGATGTTCGTCATGAAGAAAGATGGTTCATTGAGGTTGGCCGTCGATTTCTATGAGCTGAACGAGGCGACGGTAAAGAACCGTTATCCATATCCGAGTATCAACGACTTGATGGACCAGCTTTAGGGTGTCATCGTCTTTTCGAATATTGACTTGAGATCAGGATATCATCAGCTCAGGGTGAGAACAGAGGACTGATGTAGGGAGAATTGAATTGAAAATATAATAAATATAGTCAACCCTAGCTACTCAAATAGATTCAAAACTCCCTGCTGCATTAGTAGGGAATTAGGTTCGATCCTCGAGGAAGTGGGTCAGTAGGATTCTAGATTAGCCTTAATACATGTCATGTGTCGACCAGAAGGCACTCGATCTCAAGTTGGGCACTCGACATCGATGGTGGCTATCGATCTCGGTGTGGCAGAAGACCTGTAAAGACAAAAGCAACAGTCGATCTCGACCATAGAAGTCGATCTCGAGTAGTCAGTAACAGAATTGACCGCCTCAAGATACCGTCCATCGATATGGGCACTCGATATCAAGTTGTTCACTCGATGTCGAGCTCAGATGTAGGAGCAAAAAGGTGGCATAGACTAAAAAAACGTCGACCCGATGTGGTTCAGTCGATATCGACTACAGGTTTCGATATCGAGTAGTCCAGTAGAGTGTTAGTGTGATCGGCAAAGAACGATCGAACATAGTAGGATGGGATTAGAAGTGATGAATAGAAATAAACACGTTTTTTATGAATGTAAAATATATATTAAAAGCAACTCCTAAGGCTAGGGTTTACCACAACGTTAACCAAACATGCATAAGATAAGTAAGACAGACAATGACGTTATCTCACCCGAGGGACAAGCTTTCGCCGTACACCAACAAGTAGGAATACTCTTGGAAATAAACCTGTTTGTCTCTACCAATTTTATGTTTATAACCCAAGTTGTTAACATGAATCCCTTTTCTTGTGATAAGGACTAAACACCAAATCATAGGAGATGATTAAGACACAATGATATCAACATCACACACTTACCTCAAGCACGCATGGCTAACGTCGAGCTCACCCCGACCATAAGAGTTTGGGGAACTACTCACTCTTCATGGAAGTGAACATCTTTGATTTAAAGGAAGAAACTTGCATTAAAAGAAACTCCGAAACTTTACAACTCCAACGTCGGCTTTTGTAAACGCCAAAACCCTAAAGCATCTTCAACTCTAAACTACTTCTAACTATTGATGAGATTGATGTCTCTTAACCTGAATTGTTGTGTGCTTGAAAGAATAAAAACCAGCCCCCTAGGGCTTTATTTATAGCCTCTCAATCCTTGCTAGCAAAGGAAAGGAGTTCTAATCCTACTAAAACTACTCTATCTAAATTTATCCCATAACAAATAGGATAAAATTTTATTAAAGTAGATAATAAAAATCGTAGGGTAAAAAGGAAAGTATCCTTAGGACATAATCTAACTAAAAGGAAAGATAAAATTGTGGCCTCAAATATGGATCTTCACTCAGATTACTCCAGACCGCATGCAAACCATGGGGATCTTCCACTCGATATCGACCTGACCACTCGATATCGAGTGCTTCATTTTCGCTCGACCTATCTTGATTCCACTCAAGCTCGAATGGTGTGTCGATGTCGAGTGGTCCACTCAACATAGGGTTGTGTCGAGTTCTTTTCAGTAGCTTGTGGTCTTGGCTATCGACACTTCATCTCTGGGATGATTTATCTAGTCGATCTCGAGTGGGTGACTCGATATCGACCACTTCTCACCTTTTCATGGCTTCTCATTTTAACTCCGATTCCGCTCCAATTTCAATACATTTAAACCAAAACTTGTGCAAACTCTATTTCTTGTACTATACATAAATTCTTACTATTCTCAACTTATAATTTGGGAATCAAATGAAATATGAAGTATAAATACGCAATTAAAAGGACTATAAATATGTACATCAAGGACATTCAAAAGACCACTTTTAGGACGCGGTATGGGCACTACGAGTTTGTGCTCATGCCTTTCGGGCTTACCAACGCGCCAGCAACCTTCATGGATCTTATGAACAGGGTGTCCATAGACTATCTAGACAAAGTCGTTGTGGTGTTCATTGATGACATCCTGGTATACTGGAGGAGCCGCGAGGAGCATGAGCAGCACCTGAGGATTATTCTAGAGACTTTGATAAGGCATCAGGTGTTTGACAAGTACAGCAAGTGCGAGTTTTGGATTCCCAAGGTGACCTTCTTATGTCATGTGATCTCAGCAGCCGGAGTCGTCGTGGATCCGGCGAAGATTGACATCATCGTTCCTTGGGAGGTGCCCAAGAATGTACGAGACATCTGTTCTTTTTTGGGATTGGCTAGCTATTACCGACGTTTTGTTTAGAACTTCTCGAGGATCACCCGACCGATGACATAACTGACTTAGAAGGACATTCCTTTCATTTAGAGTGAGGAGTAACATGCTAGTTTGGAGCTTCTGAAGAAGAAGCTCACGACCGCACCAGTGTTGGCTTTACCTGACGAGACAGAGGACTTTTTTATCTACACCGATGATTTGCGAGCTAGTTTGGATTGTGTTCTACATCAGAGGGATTGGGTTTATGCTTCACGACAATTGAAGCATGGAGAGGAGACTTACCCCACACACGATCTTGAGCTGGCAGTTGTAGTCCATGCTTTGAAGATCTGAAGCTTGAAGTACATCTTCACATAGAAGAAGCTCAACATGAGACAAAGGCGTTTGTTGGAGCTCCTGAAGGATTATGACCTAGACATCGTCTATCATCCTAGAAAGGCCTGGTGGCAGATGCTCTCAACAGAAGGACCCATCAGGAGGTGGCCTTAGCCATACTAACAGTGTAGAGCAGATTGCAGGTAGAGCTGATGTCTTGTGGCATTGAGGTATGGCTTCAGTGGGAGAGCGATCAGTTGTCGTTCCTGGAGATTCAATCGGAGCTGACAGAGGAGATCCATAGAAAACAGTTAGAGTGTCCCGAGATAGCGGATTTGAGAAAGCGGATGGCTCAAGGATGAGCGGGTGAGCTCGCAGAGTGATCAGATGGGATGTTGACCTTTTAGAGTAGGATCGTGGTGCCACCCACTTCAGATCTAAGACAGAGGATCATGTAGGAGGCTCACACTACCCCTTATTCTGTCCATCCAGGGATGAACAAGATGTATCAGGATTTGAGGAGATCCTATTGGTGGCAGAGGAGGCGAGCGAACATTACAGATTTCGTCTCCAGATGTCAAGTTTGCCAGAAGGTCAGGATTGAGCATCAGAGACCAGGTGGACTTGTTAGACCACTTCCAATTCCCGAGTGGCAGTGAACAAATATCTACATGGACTTCGTCATTGGGCTGAGGAGAGACGTCAGAGGATTTGATGCTTTTTGGGTCGTGGTCGTTAGGTTGACCTAGTCGGCCCACTTCATTGTCATTGAGGAGACATGGCCGGTTTTGAAACTAGTAGATGAGTTTGTCAGACAAATCATGAGGCTTCTCAGAGTTTCTGAGAGGATAGTTTCCGACGGAGATGGATGTTTCACATCGAGATTCTGGCAGCAGGTTCATGAGGCTCTCGGGAATCGACTACAGTCCAACACAGCTTATCACCCCCAGACAGACGGTCAGAGTGAGCGGACGATTCAGACTTTGAAGGACATTATGAGATCCTTTGTGTTGAAGCAGGGCGGCCGTCGGGTCAGATTCCTACCATTGGTAGAGTTCTCCTACAACAACAACTACCATTCGTCGATTGAGATGGCTCCATATGAGGCACTGTATGGGAGGCGCTGCAAGTCGCAAGTCTGTTGGGATGAGTCCGCCAACATAGCAGCATCGCTACATGAAATGGTCAGAGAGACAATCGACGAGGTCGGACGCATCCGAGAGCATATGAGGATTGCCCATGATCGACAGAGGAAATATGCTGATAAGAGACGGACAAAGATTGAGTTTGAGGTTGGATCACATGTATGGCTTATGGTATAGCAAACTAGAGGGGTTCATCGCTTTGGCATCAAGGGCAAGCTGAGCCCTAGATTTTTATGGGTCCCTTTAAGATTCTTGAGAGTGTTGGTGAGTTAGCTTACCATCGAGCCTTACCCCCATCGGTGGCCGGCATGCACGATGTGTTCCATATATCCTAGCTTCTGCAGTATGTCCCTGCCCCAAGTCATATCCTTGACCATTCCGACCTCCTGATAGAGCTTGACCACACCTTCGTAGAGAGTCCAGTTATGGTGCTTGACCGTCGAGTCAAGAAGCTGAGGACCAAGGAGGTTCCTCTCCTTCTAGTACAGGGGGCTAGGAGGAGTCCTGAGGAGGCGATGTGGGAGACTGAGGATAGCCTTCGGGCGAGTTATGGGATGTCCTAGATGAGCTCTTAGCTTCTTATGTCGAGCTGAGTATAGACCTATCCTTGACATCGTGAGCTAGTGGTGAGTCTTGGTAGCCTTTTCTTTTGGGTTGGTGGTTATCTCTATGACTTCGTACTTATGCTTGATTACTATGTGTAGATTCGATGCTGATGTGATATAGCTAGATATGGATTCTCTTGTGAGTGCTAGTATGGTTGATGTGATGGTTCGTTTATGCTTGTGATGCTTTCCCTATGATGTAGAGATACTTTATGACTCGTAGTATGGTGTTGAGACTTTGTTAGTACATTTTCATGTTTTGAGATGCATCATATGACTTATGTTTTGACGTTATGCGGTTGTGATGCTTTTGATATTTTGAGACTATATATGTTCGTTGTTTTGAGAGGCTCACCACATGCGATGTGATTCGAGACATGATGGTTGTTATAATTATGAGTTGATGCCTTGTGGTTTATGATTCCTATTGAGTTGAGATTGGTAGATTGATTTGACTCCGGAACCTAGGAAGTGAATATGGGTATAGACCTTAGAGGTGGATGCCTCCCGAGATTAGTTGAGTTGATGAATGATTCGAGGATTTAAAGAGTTTTGAGCCATTTTGGAAGAGGTTTGTTTTTGGAAAGGTTTTTAGTCTCGGGGACCAGACTTGTTTTTAGAGCTGGATGAATGTGAAGACCGAAATTTTAAATAAGTATTTAATTGCCAAAATTGGAAATTTTCGGAAAAACCCGTTCCCGAGCGCATTTGTAAATTTAGAAAGTCTTTGGAAATCATTCCGGCACGTTTTAAAGCATAGATTGTCGAGCTAAAATTCGCAATTATATTCGAATTTAAAACATGGAGTATTTTGATTCGTTTGAAATGGATTTAAACTCGAGTCGGATTTCGAGATAGGTAGTTGGGACTTAAGGTCGGATGAGCGGAATCTCTCTCTCACACCCGACCCCATCTCTCTCCCCCACTCACTCTCTCTTCCTTCCCACTACCACCTTAATGGTTTTGTCCAATTCCCCAATATAACCCTAATGTGGCAAAATGTGCCCCTATTTAAGAAAGGCATCAATCTCCAAAATTACAATAATATCTTCATAAAAATCCGAGCCTTACCTCAGCCTCCTAATTCTCTCTTCATTCCAATTCAAAAATCAAACCATAAAATCCAAAGGTTCCAACTTTCCATCTTTTCAATCCATCTCACTCACCCTCCACCCTTCATTTCTTGTTTCTCCTCCACCATAGAACCCTAAAACACCCTCCAGTCGATCTCCTCTCAAGAATATAAAACCAAAAATTGGAGTCGGAAAGCAAATTCCATTGAAAAAACAAGTTTCTGTCCCTATCACCGCCGCGAGTTCATCTTCGCAGCCGCAAGATCAGAGCCCAGAAGAAGAAACTCATCCTCACGACCGCTAGTGCTCTTTTCGCCGCCGCGACTTATAAGCCCGGTTTCGGTGCTAGCTCAGTATATCGACTCGTTCTCCCTCGTTTTAACTCCTTTCTCTTCCCCGTTTGTTCTCGCTTGTTCCTCACTCTCTCCTCTACCTTCCATGATTAAGAAACGTCATATCTAGCTCCTCTTACAGTAGATTTGAGCTCATTTCTTCCTCATCCCCTATTTTTGAGCAATATAAACTCTCCTTCTTCCGTCCTCTCGTTTTGGATCTAAACTTCAAAAAGGTCTTTTTTTAACTCAGATATATCCCTCCTAGGCCTTATCGTAGCAAAATGTCATTGGATCGGAGCCCAAGGACCTACCTCTTCCATGATTTTCGAGGAAGCCTCAATGAGGCTAGGTAATCCCTCTTCCGCTCTCCCCTCTAGTCCTCGTTTGAGTCATATATGGTTTTTTGGTGTCTGATTTGTGTTTGAAATGTTTTGAAACAAGTTTGGATTAAAATGGATTTGAATCGAGGCAAAACATATGTGATTTCAAACAAACAGGTTCGAATCTCACCACGGCGAAACCATGGTCGCCACAGTGAGTTACAACAGAAACCAGAGGAAGAAGACGACTCTTGCGGCCGCGGCCATAGGTTTCGCCACGGCAAAAACCCTTCTTTGTGGCCAGCAAGGGGCGCCTTCTCGCGGGGGAAATGGGGAGGATTTCGCGGTCGCGACCGCCCCTCTCGCCGTCGTGCAATCCATCCAGTGGCTTGGCCGAGCTGCCCCTTGATTCGTTGGATTGATTTATTGGTTTTTGATTTCGATCCTTTTTAGTCAGGTCTGAGTTTGAGGTTGATTTCATAAAATTAGATTTCTGAATATTAATTTAATAATTTAAAAAGAGCATTTTAATGGAATTTGAAATGTCGGATTGAATGCTTAGAAAGTGGTTTGAAAGCCTTTGTTTCAAGTGTCGGGAATCTTAAACTAGATTAAATGATGGATATTTGGAAATGGAAATGGACTTGAGTATTATGGAATTGGATTATTCAGATGATTTGACTTTTGAGGTTTTCGCTTTGAGAATGATTTGAAATGGTTTGAAATGGTTGGACTTCGGATGGTTTTCCAAATTGTTTTGGGACATGGTCCTTGTGTGTGTGTGACTAGTAGTCTTGTGCCTTATCGCTTTCATATTAATATCATAGTTGCTTGATTGATTGAGTGGATTGAGTGGATTTTGCTTGTGCTACGATTAGCTATTTGGCTTTTCAAGTAAGTTCCTTTATGGACTTACTCAGACTGATTAGATATGCCCTCCTACATGTAGTCGTATGATATACTAGGTGTTGCATAAGCATTAAATTAAGCATGACATGTAGTATCATGCTTAGGTTGCCCACTTGATTGAGCATATGTTTACTTTATGCGTATGAAAAGAGAACGATCGTGATCTATGTGTCCTAGAGTCGTTGCCTCGGTCTGATACCATGCCTTGCACATAAATTTGTAGGTTTGTTTGTAGATTATGAGTGTTCCATGCTTCTATGGCGGGGATTTGCTTGGGCGATCGAATCGAACTCACCTTATCACTTGGCTTAAAGTATTTCGCATATTTGAGATTTCATGTTTTGGTTTTGACCCGGCCTTATCGTGGCAAGTTGTACTCAACTTTCTGTTTTCGCCTTCTACTGAAACAAATTCAGCGATGTAGACTCATAGGACACGTTAAGGGTACCCAACAGTCCTACGATTGATTTGGGTTCGACATCCTAAGTTTAAACGCTATCATTTGAGATTTTTGAATTTTCGACTTGTACCTGGATTACAAGATCCGAACGTATCCAACCTTCGAAACGTAACCCGAATATTTATATTTGGGCCATTACATATATCATCATCACCATAAGTAACTAATATTCATCTAATTATAATAAATCACCACAAGACATGCTATCAGTCACACATATCATACCGTCAGTCAACCGATCATTTCATCATGCTAGTTAGTCATCGAACAAGTCGGATTCCTAAATTAGTTTCAAAACCGTTTCAAAATCCGAGTTAAGTAGCTAAAAATTCTAACCTTTGAAAATGCTCATGAAATTCCTTTTTCAATTTATTTATTAAATCACTTTCCAACATTGAAATTATTTTTTTTCAAATTTCTTTTTAAATCTCAACTATTTTTATTTAATAGAACCAACCCTTTATAAAATCTCTAAAATAACATTTTATATTTTAATCCTCAAATAATATTATATAATATTTTAAATATCATTAAATAATTAAATAAATAAATAGATAAACCCGAACCGAACCAAACCCATTTAAACCCAACCGAACCGAACCGAACCAGTAATTATTAATCCTAAACCGGTTTAACTTAAAACAAATAAAATAAAAATAGCAATGGGGGCACACAAGAGTCATCATATTCTTCCTTGCTTCAAGCCGCTCCCGCCTGGCTCCCGATTCAAAACTACCGCCCGGCGCCATTTCCTCCGTTCATCACGCCTGCTCGCCCGCCTGAGCCCGAAACTCCGTCCTCGGCTCCTATCTTGTCTAGCCCTACCTCGGTCTCTCTAGCTCACGCTCTCGTCCTCGCGCAGCCTCTCCTCGCGCTTATTGCTCGACCGTGCTTGCTCACGCCTCTCTCGATCTCGCCGGAGCTCTCGAGCTCACTTGATCGTCCTGCACTCAACCCTCACTCATTCCCGACTAATCTAAACATCGAATGAAGCACGAATTCGAATCGAGGAAGGAAGGAAATGGCGGAAGCTCACCGAGGTGTTCGCGACTTCGGAGCTCTCGATCGGAGTTTTGTGCGTCGTCGGAGGCTCGTGATGGCTCGTCGAACCTGCTTCTGATATGGGTGAGTGTGATGGTGAAGCTCGAGGATGATTCCGATAAAAGACAGATATGAGAACGACTTACCGGAAGCTAATCACACTCGAACGGGACGACGAAACTTCGGTGACTCGGTGGCGGCGCTGGACGCCTCCTGGGTGGCTCCAGTATGGTGTTGGACGTCGATGGAGGTGGGGTTGAAGCTGATGTAGCCGCCCTTCAAGTGATAAGGAGGGACGAGGTGTGGGAGCGACGGTGCTTGCTCGGGAAGAAAAGAGGCATGGTGGTGATGATGGGGGGTGGCATTTGGATGGTGATGGGATGAGGGGAGCAGGTGGTGGGTGGTGATGGTGAGTGAAGATGGTGATGGTGGTGATGCGTGGGAATGGGAGCGGGAAGGTGATGGAGTAGGAGAGCCGAGTGGAGTAGTAGGGGACGTGATGGTGATAATTAATGAATGACGAGGTGAGGAGTGCGTATGTTGAGTGATGGGAGTGGGTGGGGATTGGGTAGAGAGTGGGAATGGGTAAAATAAATACTCGAAAAAAAATTCCGAATACGCGAATTTTGAATCCTGCAATTAGTTTCTGAATGTTAGTTTTTCTGAATCTCGCTTTCTCGATCGATTAGATTTTTACGACCGTAAAATGATATCGCCTCCCGATAATTATTTTAAATTCTCGAGGTGACAGAATGAAATCGTTCGTCAAAATTTAAATTCAGTTCGGAATCCGCTTTACGAGTTTTAAATCCGAGTTAAATTCATTTTTAATTTATTTTTTCCAAAAAATTAAGATTCGAAAATCCGAGTCGTTACAATTACTTTATTACATTTATGAATAAAAATAATTAGTTTATTTTAGTTTAGTTGTGAAAGATAATAGATTTAAGAGTTTATAATATATTATTGAATTAATGCAGCTATAGTAAAGGAAAATCATTAGTTGAACGGGTATTAATATGAAATTTATTTAAATTTTAAATAGAATTTAGATAAAGTGATAAGAATCCTATTCTATTTTAACTCATATAAATGTTTTACATATGTATAAAATTATTATATAAAAAACAGTTGCATAACTGTTTGGGCACTAATCTAGTACGGAGTAGAGAATAAGTCAAATATTCTGAATATTTTTTGGCCATATTCCAAAAGCTTCCCCAATATAGAATTCACCCTAAAATATATAGAGTTTTCTCTAAATTTAGGAATAATCTCTATATTTTCTCTCCATTCTCTATTTTGGAGAATGTAATTGGAAAACTCTTGGACTAAAAATCATTCCAATATTCTCCAAAAAAACCAAGATGAACAATCTCTTCGGCTTGCACTTATACAGTACTAATTTTTTCAAATATTGTTCCAAATTTTGTGGGTGATTTTTGAGTGTGAGTTTTGATATTTCAATGTAGGGTTGATTTTGTCAAAAATGCTCTGAAATCTGAATCTGAGATTGGAATGTTGGAGTTTGGATCATCTATGGAATTCAATTTTTTTTATTGTTAGCTTTTAATGATAGGTTAATTATTAAATCCATTAAAATACATGTGAAAATTATTGCTGGCAAAACCGATAGCCCTAAAAACTAGGAACCGGAAAAACCGGGAGATCGAGAGAAACTAGCCATCATCTTAGATCACACTTGGAAGATAAACGGGAACGTAGACGGGGACGGAGAGGGTATCACACCCCGAACCCACTCCATTGTCATTTCTATATAGGATAGAAAGATTATTATTATTCATTTGAATTTTGAATGTTAACAAGAAAGTAAAATATAAGCATTGAAAATGACATTATTATTGGACACCGGATAAGGAAAGTTATAATCATTGAGTAGGTATTTAAAGAACTTTTATTTAAAAAATACTCCCTCTGTTAATTAAAACTTGTCGTTTACTATTCAAGTACGCTTTTTTAGAATGATAAAAAAACTATATGAAATATTAACATTTTTTAAACTTGTTTTTATAAATTCATATTTAATAGTAACAAGTATGAAATTATTTAAAAAATATGTTAAAAACGTTAATATTTTATATAGTTTTTAACACCTCAAAAAGCGTGCGTAAATAGTAAAATGTCAAGTTTTAATTAACGGAGGGAGTATAAAACTAAAGAGTCCTGCAATATGCTATTCGTTTTCAGTTTTTGTTTTTGTTGACACTTTCTCCAGGTTTTTTTAGGTCATGGGAACATTTTCTTCTTTAGTAGCATACCATGGATTACAACTTTCATGGATTAAGTTAATAGTTTAGATACTTTTCCAAAGTCAACCATAAAAACTACAAATGGTGTATTAATTAACACGAGTTCTTGGAGAGTTGGAGCCTTGGAGGAGAGGCACATTTTCGAACATCTCGTGGGCTTTCGAGTAAATTATTTCAGGTGTGCTTGCGGTTATATATATATATATATATATATATATATATATATATATATATATATATATACATACTACTCTTATTACCCGATCAATTGAACAATAGTCCATAATTAGACCTTTATTAGGAAAATGTCCACCTTTTCTTCCAACGTGGCAAAATGTTCACTTTCCTTCCCTTGCCACTTTGCCCCCCACGCGCGCCCCCTGTGCCCCCTCCTGTTTCAGCACATTTAGTTTCAGCAACCTCTATTTCAGCATTTTTTTTTCGCGCGTTTCTGAAATCGGAGTTGCTTAAACCAGGGTTGCTGAAACCGTAGTTGCTTAAATTGTTGTTGCAATTGCTGAAATTAGTTTTTTATTTTTTCGCATCAGCACTTCGATATCGGAGTTGGTGAAACCGGAGTTGCTTTTTTTTTCTTTTTTTTTCGCGTCACCACTTCGACACCGGGTTTGCTGAAATCGGAGTTGCTGAAACCGTGTTACGGGATATAAAATTTACCCTATGTGGGTTTCGAACCCATGTATTTGCGCATACGCACATTGCTCTACCATTGAGCTAAGAGGCTTTTAAATGAGATTTAAAGCAATGAATATCAAAATTCATGTTGAAACCGAAGTTGCTGAAAGTGTTGCTATAATTGCTTAAATTAGTTTTTTTTCTTTTTTATTTTCGCCCGTTGCTGAAACCGAAGTTGCTGAAATCGAAGTTGCTAAAACCGGAATTTCTTTTTTTTCTTTTTTTTCGCGTCACCACTTCGACACCGGAGTTGTGTTACAGAGAAGTCAAGGCCTACTTATACTACTTGCTCACAGAGCTCTAGCAAACTCATAAGCTCATGAAAAGACCAAAATACCCTTCCATTTTCACCTTATTTACTATACTATACATGATTAGATGCATTGAAGTTAGAAGTCCAATACATACACATGTTCGGTAAGATTATATATGTCTGATTGACACGTACTCACATCGATCAATATGGAATAAACATCTTATTTCAACACACTTCCTAAATATAAATAGGAAAACAAACCTATATATTTCATACTTGGATCAATTCGAGATCGAAAGACGGGTCATTATTAAATCCGACAAACATGTGAATAAAGGCAGATATGTGCTAAGCCACACAGATACTCCCTCCGTTCGGTAAAACAAGTCATTTTAACTTATTTTACAAGTTTTAAGGCAATTAACAAATGTACTAATTTACCCTCAATTATTACCCTCTTTTTTTACTTTATCGAAAAATACAACTAACAAACCATCAATCATGTGAGGGGTATTTTTGTAAAGTGAAGTGCAAAATACCTACAATGACAAGTTTTTTTGAATAAAAATAACACCCTAAAATGACATGTTTTGCCAAACGGAGGGAGTATATAAGAAAGAAGGAGAATGAGATGTAGATCGATCACAATATTTCAACCAATCCAACCGTCATGGAGTCCCATTAACTAATAAACAGGAGTACAACTGTACAAGAGACCTGGTGTGCCGTATAGCATGAAAATTAAACTAATCAATATTAATATTAGAGAATTAATAACGATATTATATATTGATCGATCTATAATATAATGTATTGCATTATTATATATACCATGCCACAAGCTAGTGTAGGGAATTTGATTATTTAAACCCCTCGGTTTCCATTCAAAACTCAAAAAAAAAAAACAAAACTTCCCCGGCCACATCTCTCTCGATCGACTTCCCATGCATTATTTTTCCCCGCTGTAGCCACCAGGTACGTCTCCCTCACCAAGTTATTTAACCTCATCGAAGTATGGATGTAAAAATATATATAGGTCTTGTAATTTTGTAATATACTTTTAGTATCACATGATGGATAAGTTTTGGTAGAAAGCATCAGATTCAAGAAAACGTTTGTTAAGTTGATCTAGTACATCACACTGCATTTTTATTTTTTGGGGATTAAAACATCACTGCAGAGTTGATATCAAGGCATTATAAGAGTATATGTATTCCAAAATGAAGCTGGTAAATTACATTTACAAAAAGATTTGGGTGTTCCCAAACTGAACATGACATTATTATTATTATTATTATTATTATTATTATTATTATTATTATTATTATTATTATATATTACATGGTTTACCTAAAGTATTCCATCCATACATCAGATTTAACAATTATGAACTTTTATATATGTGCTACATTTATGAACTTTTCTATATGTACTGCAGGAACTTCAATTCATCGATACATCTTGTAAGCGAGACGGATCAGGAGGACATCGAAGACCTCCAACAATGGCGAATAGTAATAATTTGCAAGTCCTAAATGCGCTCGACGTAGCCAAAACACAATGGTACCACTTCACAACTATAATCATAGCTGGAATGGGGTTCTTCACCGATGCTTACGACTTGTTTAGCATCTCTTTGGTCACCAAACTCCTTGGCCGCCTCTACTACACTATCCCGGGTTCTGGCAAGCCCGGAACCTTACCCATCAATGTCACTGCTGCAGTGAGTGGTGTGGCTCTCTGTGGGACCTTAGCCGGCCAACTGTTCTTCGGATGGCTCGGAGACAAGATGGGCCGAAAGAAGGTCTATGGTATGACCTTGGTTCTTATGGTGCTCTCCTCCATTGCATCTGGACTATCCTTCGGTAGTCATCCAAAGGCCGTCATGACTACCCTATGCATCTTTAGGTTTTGGCTAGGGTTTGGCGTCGGAGGCGACTATCCTCTCTCGGCCACCATCATGTCTGAATATGCAAATAAGAAGACACGAGGAGCCTTCATTTCCGCTGTCTTTGCTATGCAAGGAGTCGGAATCCTAACGAGTGGAATCATAGCTCTGATAGTCTCGGCTGGATTCGAGAGCAAGTTTCACCCTCCCACATTCAAGCAGGATCCAATAAGGTCACTCACACCCGAAGCTGACTACATCTGGCGTATAGTCTTGATGTTCGGAGCCTTGCCTGCCGGGCTCACTTACTACTGGAGGATGCAAATGCCGGAGACTGCAAGGTACACCGCCTTGGTGGCCAAAGATGCCAAGCAAGCCGCCTCCGACATGTCAAAGGTCTTGCAGGTGGAAGTCGAAGCTGAGCAGGAGAAGCTAGAGGAGTTCGTCAATGATGAGAGTAAACAATTTGGTCTTTTCACAAAGGATTTTCTCCGCGTATATGGTCTTCGATTGCTAGGGACAACCAGTACTTGGTTTCTACTCGATATCGCCTTCTACAGCCAAAACCTCTTCCAGAAGGATATCTTTACCGGTATTGGGTGGCTCCCACCGGCTGCCGAGATGAGTGCCATTAGCGAGGTCTTCAAGCTTGCTAGGGCACAAACCCTAATTGCACTATGTGGAACAGTTCCTGGCTATTGGTTTACCGTGGCCTTTATCGATGTGATCGGAAGGTGGTGGATCCAAATGATGGGGTTCTTCTTCATGACTGTGTTCATGTTCGCTCTTGCCTTCCCATGGGATCACTGGACGCTTAGGGAAAATCGGATTGGGTTCATTATAATGTATTCTCTAACCTTCTTCTTCGCAAACTTCGGGCCAAATGCCACCACCTTTGTGGTGCCGGCTGAGGTCTTCCCTGCCAGGCTGAGGTCCACTTGTCACGGTATATCTGCGGCAGCTGGGAAGGCTGGAGCTATTATAGGTGCCTTTGGATTTGTGTACCTTTCACAAGACAAGGACCCCAAGAAGAGGGATGCAGGCTATCCTGCTGGGATTGGGAAGAAGAATTCTCTCATATTGCTCGGTGTTGTCAACTTCATTGGCATGCTCTTCACCTTTCTCGTCCCGGAGACCAAAGGCAAGTCACTCGAAGAGGCTTCCGGAGAGACTCAAGAGCAACCAAAAGACGAAGGCAAGGCGTGATTTGTGGCACCAACAACTATGACAATATATATGGGAGTTGGTTCTTTCTGTTGAACGTGTGATGTGATTTTCATTTCTGAAATCGTATTGTGTGAGGGATTTATTCACTTGAAGAGTGAATAGAGGCTCAGTCATTTATTTGATTTTGATTAATTTATATTGGCAAAGTAATTTTGGGTTTATGAATTAAAGCGGTTTGAGTACAAGTAATTTTACATTAATTTCCTTTTCACTCATATATATTCCATTGTTGGGTGGGCTATCCTCTTGAGATACATATTGTTAGCATCTAGGCTATTCTAATGGACTACAGTGTTTATGATTTAAGCAATCGTAAAAAAAATCCCCTTCAAGGGAAAAAATCAAGAACCATCTTATATATATCATGCACGTACAATCATCAACTCTCCCTGCTAATGTTGTTAAGCACTTAACCATGCCTTTGATGAACATTCCCTGCCATCTTCTGCTTCTCCTAATCCATCGAGTGCTTGATGGAGGAGTAGGGTCAAGAGTTTACGTAGGGTCTAGGGAATATTTTTTCGAAATGGTAAAAAAACGACATTGGCTATTTGCAAAACAGCCAATATCTCAAACTTAGTCGGGATTTAGCTAAAGCGACATATAAGGAGTTGTTTCAAACACCGACTCTAACGTAGCTAATTAAAACAACGACTTTTTTTTTAATTTTCCAGCAAAACATGTATTTAAGAGAAGAAACATAAAATAATGCATATAGGTCATACCTCTACATAATTTCTTTTTAAAGAAGTCCACATAGGCCATCTACAATTGATGAGCACCCACAGGGGAATTACACTCGGATGGCTTGTGAACAACGCGCCTCATGCACCCCCAAAACGCCTCCTCCTCCCATGTTAGTACACTTGAAATTACAACTGTGTTAAATTTGATAATTAGGAACACGGTTTTTAACAAGCGTCCTTGTTTTTTTGTTTTAAGTACGGTTTCATAAGAAAAAATGTTCTTGATGAGGGTTTAAAAAATTATGAGTACGATTTTACATAAAAAGTGTTCTTGTTGGGAACACGTTTTTTTTAAAACCGTTCTCGTTTATTTGTAAAAAAATATTTAACTCGGTTTTTCTAAAACCGATCTTAAAAAAAAATGAAAATGAGTACGGTTTTATAAGAAAAGTGTCTTCCAAAAACCAATATTAGAGATTTTTTTTTTAATAAGCTTAAGTAAATGAATAAAGGGACAACTAAATTTCATAGCTCAAGTGGTAGGCGTGTGAAGCAGACCGATTTGATTTGAGGGTGCAAGAGGTCGCAGGTTCGAGTCTTAGATATACGAAAGCATAAAAAACAGGCTTTTTATTTTTATTATTAAGTACACTTAATAAGAACACTTTCATGTCAAAACCGTACTAAATTTTTAAGAACGCTTTAAAAGCAACCGTACTTAAAAACCGTACTAAATCACACGCCAATTTTAAGAACGCTTTCACATTAAAACCGTACTTAAAATTTATGAGAACAGTTTAATAAGAAGCGTACTCATTTGGGAGTGCGGCCGTTATAAGTACAGAAAGAGAAGCGTACTCTCATGCATAAAAAAAGCGTACTCTAGTCCCCCCTTTGTACTAGTGAAATAAGAGGTTATACTAATCATTTCGACAATTAGATAAGAAGTTATAAAAGTTTAAAAATTATATATCTGGTTATACATTATTATATGTTATGAGTGCAACAAGTTATATATTACCTAGGTTGTTATTATTCAAGCCAAACAAGTCTAGTATTGTTTGATCATATTTAGCTCATTTAGAAACAAGTCAAGCTCGAGTCGAACCTATATTTGAACTTGAGCTCATACTCGACTTGTTTAGTAAGTGGACGAGTTTGAACTGAGTTTTTTTTCCAAGTATTATGCAACTTTACTTGCTCATGACATAGTAACTTAAAAACAATTTCACAAAATTCGTGCTATTTCAGTTTCAATCGATCCGAACCAAATCATGAATTGAGCATAAAAATGTGCTTATAATCAACTTATTTTATAAATGATGCTCGAGCCGAGCTTTTATTGAGCTAAACTCGAGCCAAGCTTTAGCTCATATAACAACAATAACCTTAACTTAATATTTATTAGATTTCGTTTCCTATACTTATTTAGTTAATTTTTTTCGGATATTTCATTTATATATTTATATTTCTTTTTTTAGGCGCAAAAAAAATGATAGCATTTTATCATAAATCGATAACATTTTATCTTAAAATAACATAATTTATTATCGTATTACATATAATTCTGTATGTCAATTTAATCCACAACTATATCGCACATTTATAACTGTGCCCCCCCTCCGAAATTTTTCTGGCTCCGCCACTGCATGTTACGAACCCGAAACCTTCAATCTTATCCCTCAAATCTTTTTTTTTGGAAACATTAAGCCCGAATGGGACAATTTGCATCCTCCGATCTGGGTATGGTGTTTTTGGGCGAAATCGTCGTCTCCATGTGCTTGCTGGCTTGGTCGGCCCTCTTTCACAACTATCATATGCGATTGACCTCTGATCTCATCCCGTTCGATCAGGGAGAGAAAACTTTGGCTTTCGAATAAGAGAGGCTGGATAAAGAAGAATCCTTGGTTTTGGAGATTTATTGATGTACGGAGAATTGATTATAAAAATATATAAAATATGACCCAAGGAATCAACTCAAGCCTATCAAATAAATACAAGACACCCCCGCTGTAGTGGAAGGGTCAGGATCGATCCACGAGGAAGCTTGTCAATGGATCCAAAGTGGTTTGCGCAAACGTTCCGTAGAAGTAGGCCAGGAGCTCTCGATGTCGACTAGGTCAGTCGATCTCGATCGGGGCAGTCGATCTCGAGTGTTGTTGTATCTGCAAACACAAACAGAATACAGTTGACGTCAACCATTTCACTCGACGTCGAGTTAGTCCAGAAAGTCGATCGACACAGAAGACCGTCGATCGATTAGTGGTAGTCAATCTTGACCTCTAAAGATTAAAGGGTGTTGAGTTTTTCGATTACTCAACGAATGACAAAAGCAACAAATAAAAAGGGTTTAAATAAAAAAAATGGACTCTTAAGGCTAGGTATCACCAAAACGTAAACCATACTTCCAAAAGATAGAGTAAGACGGACAATTATGCTTTCTCATCAAAGGGAAAAGCTTTTGTTGTACACCAACACCTAGGAATATTGGCTCTCGCTGTCAAACCTAATTGGCTCTACCTTTTAGTTGTTTCGACCAAAGGCAGGAGATGATCAAGACATAACAATATCAACATCAAAACTCATATCCTAAGCATGCATGGTTAACGCTGGCTTCACCCCGACCCTAAGAGAAAAGCTCTGAACTCAATGTAGATTGTTTTGTGTGATGGAATATTGATCTAAAGCCAGCCCTCACAGGCTTTATTTATAGCCTCACAATTCCTAGCTAGCCTAGAAGAAGGAGTCCTAATCCTAGTAAAAGAAATTATGTAAATCTCTATCTAATAATGTAAACGATATAAACTCAATAATAAATGAAACTATATCCTTAGGGTAGATAGGAAATACACATAAGGATTAAATCTATCTAGAAAAGATAATAAAAACGTGGCCAATCTATCTTCTCGAACTTGGATTGTTTAAAACGTGGTTGCTACTGTCATGAGGTCAGGTCCACATCTATTGCTGCTCTCGATGTCGAGTGCTCTACATCAACTCGATTTCTATTGATTTCACTCGACCTCAGGGGCACTTTAGCTCTGTTGACATCGATCAATTCGTCAATGTCGATCACTTCGATCGATGTCGGCTCACTTGGTCGATATATGTTCATGTCGAGTACTCCTCCAGTAGCTTGTCTTTCTCCATGTCTTCTACTTAGTCTCTGGTCGATTTCTCCAGTTGATATCGAGAGGGTGAGTCGAGATAGACTGCTCTATACTTTTCCTTCGCTTCTCGTTTTGGCCTCGATTCCACTCCAACTTTTGCACAATTAACCTAAAACTTGTGTAGACATCTATTTCTTATAAATATGCACATTCTACACAAATTCTAAGCATTCCCAAACCTTAATGCAAATATAAGATAGAAATTGGCATAAAAGATAGGAATAAAACATGGTCATTTTAGCAAACATCAAAACACCCCATACTTAAGCTTGCTTTTCCAGAAGCAATAGTTTTCATTGTCAACCAGCGGAAGGACTAAACTCTTAATATCATAAATCCATTCTTATATAACCCTACAACAAATTACCATACTCGCAAATGTACTATTGCCTTCAAATTCATGCCTGTGAATTAAAGCAAAATCTCACACAAAAGGAGGGTTATGCGGAAAAAAATTGTAACATAGCATTAATAATCAAGAGGACTTTTACACGCATGGTGAAGTGAAGGTAAAAGGTATAATGGTGGGCTATATTTGGCAATGTGGTGCTAAATCCGGGGATAAACTTTCAAACTTCCTTTCCCTTGATGCACTTCTCCTTTATGATTTCCACTTTCCTCTTCCTCATAATGCTTTTTTTTTTCACTTATACGCTTTTACCTCTCTAACCTTAACGCAACCTTCTCGTGAGTCGCAAACATGGGTGTCATTAATGATCCCGGATACCTAGCGCTTCAGACTCCTCAACTTAGTGTCCCATCATGCGTGAATTTTATCCCCTGCAAGCAGGGTCGTTCCACCTAACTCCTAGGAGAATGGATTTTCTTTCACTCATTAAAATTTCCATTAAAATTCTCCTGCCATCAACTTTATAATATTTTCACAACATACCAAACCATACAACAACTCCATAATATGACTTCCATTTCATAACATAATCTCCCGACTGGGTAAAAAGGTATAAAAATGGGCAATTGAAGAACTTGTGGAGCAAATATGACATAAAACACTTATGGCTTCGAATATGACGTAAAGCTAATAAGCATGGGTAACTATTAGGATAAATAATGCATGGATGGAAAATAAAGTCGTCCGCCCTCTTATCATGCATATGTGATAGAGCTCATTTAGGTAGCCATAATAGGTTGCATGAAGCTTAGTTAAGGTGCATAACATGCATATGTTAAGTAGAATTTTCATATTTACTCGCCATGTTGGTGGAGTCGGAATCTACACGTTTTTATTGATTATTTCAGGTAGATGTGGATCCCGACAAGGAACGAGGAGGCTTATGGATTATGGAAGAGTCAATAAGAGGAAGCTAGAAGAAGAGAATGAGAGCGGAATTGAAGTTCGAGAGCCTAAGTGAAGAACAAGTCAACAAAAGTTGTCGCCCGACAAACTAAACTTGTATCGCACTTTTTGGAGGCCTCGGTGTTCCGATTGACTATTATAAGCATGCGTTGGAAAGCTCTTTTCGAGAGCTACAACTTTCATGTTGACATCAAGACTAAATTCACAACGAAAAATTTGCTATATGCTGGAAAAGCCGCGCCTGCGGCCACCAAGGCAGCGCCTGCTGCCAGAATTTCAGAGCTCCCTGCATTAGCCGTACCCGCGGCTTGGGAGGCAGCGCCCGCTTTCTTGCTGGGCCGAATCAGCGCCGAATTTATCCGATAACTCTATTTTTCCTTATTTGAACTCTATCTTTTAAGAACGTCTTCTAGGGTTTTAGGTCGGTTCTTAGTCTTGTTTAATGGCTTGTTTTAGGTTGTTGTAGGCATCCAATCTTTTGACAATCGTTTGACAATGGAGGGCTAAACTATTTGGTTTCGCCTATGATTTGAGACCCCGTTTGGTTGAATTGTGAGTTTTCTATTCTTGTTCTTATTTCCATCGTATGTTTCATCTTCTTTGTGCTTGAATGTTTTATGGTGTTTGATTCTATCTCGATTGATCACCTTTTTAGGATCTCATCATCGCTAGGGTTTTGAATTGTTCGTTATGATTCTCAATCTTTCGTAGCAAACATGTTCTAGTGGACTTCGTTCAAAAGCTTGAATGTGTAGGAAGTTGACTATAGGTTAAATATTAGTTCTTTAGGGGATTGATATTGCTTATAAGCTTTATACATCTTGAGACTTATTGCTATTGCTAGGATTAAACCTTAATCCGTGTTAAGATTGCCTAGGAGTAAGGGATTATTAGAACTCATATGGCTAATAATCTATTCAAATCAAGATAAGAACATTTGATTGGAAAAGGAAAAGACTTGGAGTAGGAAACAAGGATTGAATTCACCAAATAGGGTTGAGAATTGTAGGTGAAACTATCTCTTAATTATTGGTTCTACTAACTTGTTAATATTTATCATTCGCAACCACTCAAAACCCTCTTTTCTACAAATTGGTAAATACACACTACATATGAATACTTGATTCTCTGTGGGATCGATCTCTTACTTGCTTGCTATACTAGTTTGTAGGTTTGAGTTTTATTTTGATGGGAAACACAATGATTTCGTCCTGTCAATATGTCAAAAGCAACTTCAAGTTTACTCCTTTCATGGTTTTCTCTAAAAATCACACTTCACTTAATTGTTATATCTCTAACGAATCTACTTTTGCATCGTAGATTTTTGTAAAATCTTCCATGACACTTTATTTGTTTTTGGGGTATGAATCCTTCAATCCTTTCAAAACTTCTTTGGATCATTCTTTAATTAAAAGATCAAATAGCATAAATAATATCCAAAGGAAACATAAAAATCTAGACCATTCAACAATTTTAGCCATAAAAATTTAAAATTTTAACGGAAAAGAGATATGAAGCAATGCAAGAAATAACTAAGCAAAGATTATAATGTAAAGCACATAAGCTCTTCCCCCACCCCATACTTAAAATATATAGTGTCCTCACTGTATTAAATCAAAGAAAAACAAGGGTAAAGGAAGGAACTCACCGAATAACGCGCAGAAGAGTCGATTTCAGGTGCGGTCAATCGAGTTTCCAGTAGTTGACATCGACCAAAGCAATCAATGTCCACATCAACTCTTTGCTGTTAAGGATGTGGTCGAAGTCGATCGGTTGCAAGAAGTCAACATCGACCACATCAGTCGATGTCGATAGCAACTTCAATGTGAAGAAGTAGGTCAAAGTCGAGGGTCACCATGGCGGTCGACATCGAGTGCACCTCTCGATGTCGATTGCTCTGAAATGCTCCAAAGTGATCGATCTCGATCACTTGTGGCAGCTCGACCCTGTTGCGGTCGATGTTGACCTCGTCAAATCGATCTGGATGGCTTCTTCAAGGACTTCATTTATTCTTTGTTGTATCCTTATGCTTTACATCTTGAAATTTCGTTACCTTATAAAAACTAAACCATGTTCTTTTTGTGTATTTATTGATTTTTGTGCATGTATCTAACCCGTTGTGAACCTATCTTACGGTTCACGACGCCCTTGCTACTAACTTTTTACGATGTTGAGATTAGCGCAGTTTGAAGGTGAGAACTTTCACCAATATTTCACTAGATTGCAGAAGTATGTTTATGACCTTCAACTAGCCGTTGCACAACGGCTAGAAATTTCAAAAAAATAGGTTTAACTCGGCGGGTCGACCCGCCGGGTCAGCAGGTTTTAAAACTCCCGACCGTAACCAAGACCCGCTACTCGACGGCACCCGTCAACCCATAAACCCGGACCCGGCGGGTCAATGACCCGACGGGTTGTTGACCCGTACGACCCGGCGGGTCATGGGTTGACCCGTAACTCGTGGCCACGCCTAATCTAAGGTCTAGTTAAGCTTCCTTGATGGGTTAACTTGAATTTTGAAACAAGGCCCTTACACTTATAGCACTGAATCACTGATAAATAAGAGATGAATAGATCGTTATCATAGGGTTTTTGTACCATGGATAACTTTAATTTCACATTTTGTTTCTTACTAGGTTTTTTTAACATCCTAATATTTTCATTTATTTGTTGTCAATTAATGATATTTGCTTCATTTTAGCTAAAAAATTAGCAAGTCGAAAGGAAAATCTTGTACATGAGAATGCAACTGCCATTCCATCTATGAATCATCTTTCGGTTTCTAGCAATGTGCCTAATACATTTGATATAGATGAAACCATTTTGGGGTCGAGGAACAAAGAACATTTTGTTATCCAACAGGATGAACTGGTTTCTAAAATTAGAATTCTAACATGTAACCTAGCACAAGGCTTAGTACATGTACTAAGGCTGAGAGAATTCAAGAAGAAAATCCTACTACTAAGGCACATGTTGCATTTAGGGGCTATCTGGTATTAAATCTTATTTTTATTATTCATGAGATTTGAACTTTTAAGTGACATGCTGGTTGATCCGCCTTAGTGATGCACTCAGCTATATCACCAATAACTGAAATATATGTTGGAGAAAAAAATTATAATGAGATCTCATTTGTAGGCCCATCGGGCATTTAACGTCCTCAAAGGCATCATGCGACTTCAAGCTCTTATTCGTGGACACTTGGTGAGGAGACAAACTCTCTGAACATTGCACTGTTTGATGGGAATAATCCCACTATGCCAGTTTGACTTTCTAGACACGGGCAAATTTCGTCCCCTGAAAAGGGTTTTGGACGCCTACTAATTCTAGGGACGTACATTCGTCCCCTGAGGTCTGTGCCTTGTAAAGCGACCCTAGAGCACTTAAAAGACGGACCAATTGAACCTCCGTCCCTTGTTTGACATCCAAGCGACCGACCCACAAGGCCATTGTCAGACATGATATTGTTGAGGTCACCACTAAAGTTTGTGTCTTGATAACTGAGGAGGCAAACATAAGGTGAATTAATGTTGTGTCTTGACGAACATCTGGTTATTCATGTTGTTCCTCAAAGTGTTTAGGTGACGAACATTTGGTTAGTCATGTTGTCTCTCAAAGTTTTACGTGACGAACATTTGGTTATTGATGTTGTCCCTCAAAGTGTTTAGGTGACGAACATTTGGTTAGTCATGTTGTCTCTCAAAGTTTTACGTGACGAACATTTGGTTATTGAACCTCCTTCAGACCATTCAACGGACAGCGTTTGTTGTGACCTGAGAGTTTTGGGGATCAACTTTAGGTTAAAAATGTTTGTGGCTTCAGTTAATAGGAGTTTAGTCGTTTTAGGTTTGTAGCCTGAGTCTATAAAAAATTTAAAAAAAAATATACACTGCATTTTTTTATGCTCCCTGTCCGAAACCAAATGTAACCCACAAACACTACATACAAAATAGAGTGCACCAGCACCCATTACCATACAAACCAAATGTAACCCACAAACACTGCATATTCCATACAAACAAAACACATTGTCCATACATTAAAACCTGCAATACCATGTCATGTTGTTCATCAACCAACCCAAACACCCATTTCAGCAAAACAACCTACCAATGTACTTGAGTTGAAAGACACAAACGGAATTAAAGTTTAGAAACACCATGTTCAAACACAAACTGCACTTAAAGTCTAGAATTGTGACCCAAAAGTTGCACAAACTAACCCAAAAGTGAAGCAAAGAAGCTGTGCAAGCTGCAACCAAGTTCTTGTTAATTGTCACCTACCTAGATCGCCAAGTGCTCAAACCTGCACTTCGGTAGGGAAGTGTTGAGCCATCAGCCTCTCAAAGCGCTCCATTTTTTCCTTCATCTGATCATATTTTTCATTGGCTAGCTTGGCATCCTCCTCAGCCTTCCTTGCTCGCTCATTAGCCTCCTTGGCTTGGTCTTCCAACTGTTGTCTTTTTGCCGCGCCTAGAGTGGACCAATCAGCCCCTCGCTTCCTTGGAGGCTTCCTCACAGCCGCGCCCATCCCTAAATGAAGGAAAAGAAGGTGAAAGTTACATGGATATAAAAAGTAAAAAAATCAGATTGATAACATGAAAATGACAGTATGACATTGGTTCCTAAAATCTGATGGTAAAGTTCCTAAATGATGTATGATATAAAATGACAGTATGACATTCATGCTCTTATTCAGTTGGATTTCATGCTGTCATGTAGCTCTTAAATGATGTAAAGTTATGAAAATCGGATTGTAAAGTTCCTAACTCAGTTTGAGATGAATCAACTTATATATAATTGAACTCATTTTGAAGCTTTATATAGTTTTATATATAACTGATAGTAATGATAATATATAATCATCAAGTTATATATATAACTGATCAATTATTAAACTCATTTTAAAGCTTTATATAACTTGGTTTACCTCATACAGAAGTGCCCCTCCTCTCTCCAAAGGCCTTGACGATTATCTCACACTGAGTAGCTACTGGTATGACATCATTATCTTCTTCCTCTGGTCACATAGTCGTCAATTGCCTGTTGCATAATTGCCTGGGAACACAAACAAAACATTAGCATCCTACACAATAAAATCATCCAAGGAACTCAACAATCACATCCTAGAAGTCAGAGATAGCTAAACCGTCAGTACACACTCACCAAAGTCGACAAATCTTCATCGTCCTGGAGGTATTCGTCTATTGAAGCTTGCACAAAAGGGGCCAAGTGTCCGTCTTTGTAGAGCTGCTCTGCCCGGTAGCACACAGGTCTAGGCCCTGAGTGGTGCTTGATAGGCTTGGGATTCTTAGTTCTTTTGAGCTTGTTGCGGTTGCTTATTGCCTCCAAAGACACAAGAACATATAAACATCAGAGAACAACAACACTAAAGCTATGGAAATACTTGAATGAAAAAGAAACAAATAAGCTAACCAGTTTTTCAGGGGCTAGGAACTCCTTCTCCACAAGGTAGCGCCATTGCTCAGGACGGAGTTTGAACTCAAGAGGTATGGCTAGACCATGCTTCAAGAAGTGGGAATGACACTTGTACTTCCAACTACGGTACCTTGATGCTGCCTGAGTCTCAATATACTTCTTCAATTTTTCATCATCAGGAGATACAACTTACATATTCTACATAAATAAGAATGCAATTATATATATCAATTACCAGTTCTGAAAATTTACATGCAGTAATAAAAATTTCTTTATACTGGAACAACTAACTATCAACACATATCAAACTTGATGATGAATTGAGCTTGATGAAGATTGAGATTAACCTTGATCATACAGAATGCACGTGAAGAACACAGAACAAGAGAGATGGGCAAAGCAAAGTGAAAATGAACAGATGCAAGTGAAGAAAATAGTTTGTTGCATTCAGAATGCAACAAAAGAACACAGAACAACTAACTATCAAAATGCAAGTGAAGAAAACAGTTTATTACATTCAGTGAAAATGAAATTATCATATCATTATCAGATCATGAGAATGCAAGTGAAGAAAGCAAAGTGAACATTATCATATATTATTATCAGACCATTATCAAAATTCAGCAAATACCAATCTCATAACACATTATACAATCCAGTAAAATAAACACTTCAATTTATTGACAACTAACTATCAGCAACTAACAAACTCCTCAAACTCCTAAAACATTATCATATATTATTATCAGACCATTATCAAAATTCAGCAAATACCAATCTCATAACACATTATACAATCCAGCAAAATAAACACTTCAATTTATTGACAACAACTCCTAAACCAGCAGATAAAATAGTAAAAGAAGAGAAGAGAATAATTGATTACATCCAGATAAGCGGCAAGCGTATCCTGGTGCTCCTTCTCAAGCTGCTCGAAGGAGGAGGCTAGCATTGGCACATGTGTCTTCACAGCAGTCCCTATGTCCCTAATCTGCAAGGTGTATTGGTTGAGCTCGGGGTTTCCATGGAACTCCGACCACAAAATTTTTATCTTTCCAGAGACCCTCACTATCTGCATAGTCTTGTTACTCACCACAGTTCTTCCTTTCCCTACAAATGATGAATACAACGATTAGATAAACAAAGACCCATACAAACCCTAAAATTTGGGGAATCCGAAAACCCTAAAACAAAGATAAACCCTAAAAATCTATATTCTCTCTCTGAAATCATCAAACAAAGATAAACCCTATAAAAATTGGGGAATCAAATAACCCTAAAACCTCTGAAATTATAAAAAAAACCAACCTCGAATTGGTAGATAGACCTCCTGGGGTGCTTCCTCAGCCTGTTCTCCACTGACGGACAGAGGGGGGGGGGTTGAGGGGTGGTCGACCGAGCCCGTGAGGCACTGACTGACTCAGAGGAGGCCGGAGAGGTGGTTGATCGAGCCTGTGCGCCACCGACAGACGGAGGAGAGTCCAGAGGGGTGGTGGTCTCATCTTCCGCTGTAGCCACTAATAGAGGGGGGAGGAGCCTGTTGGGTGGTGGTCGTCGGTGTTATTGGAGAGGAGGCCATGACTGCCAACGAGGAAGAGTCACCCCGTACCAGTCGTCTCTTCAGGGGTGGTGGCTTCCGAGGAGCTGCTGTCATCCGAGGGCTCCTCCGAAGTGGTGGTGACGCGGGCTGAGTTGGCCTCGGAGGTGGTGGTGACGCGAGTTGAGTTGGCCTCGGAGGTGGTGGTGACGTGGGCTGAGTTGGCCTCGGAGGTGGTGGTGACGCGGGCTGAGTTGGCCTCGGAGGTGGTGGTGACGCAGGCTGAGTTGGAACCCGAGGTGACCTCCGAGGAGTTGTGGCCGGTTGTGGAGTGGTGGCCGGTTGTGGAGTGGTGGCCGGGCTCGGCGGTGGTGGAGTAACCCTTGGGCGAATGTGGACCTTCTTTGCCTTTTTTGGTGGCATGATGGAAGAGGAATCGGCGGTGGTGAGTGTGAAGAGGGGTTGGGGTTTGATGGCGAGATAAATGACATATGAGGAGGCCGGAATCGGAGGTGGTGACTGGTGAGGGTTTAGGGTTTGAAGAGGAATCGGCGGAGAGAGAGAGGAGGGTTTGGGAGGGTTGGGTTTTCAGAATGACAGATCTAGAGAGTGAGTACGTGTGAGAAATGAGAGATCTAGACAGTGAAAATATTGGGGGGAAAAATCCCGCCTTAATTGACATTCATTCAAGACACGAACGGAGGTTATGTTTGTCCCTTCAATAATCTACGATTAAAAACTTTTATAAAGGTATATGATATTTATATGTGTATATGATATTTATATGTTTGTAACTTTGGAGGTGTTGATAATAACTTTTATAAGGGTATGTATCCCGCCAATATATTATATAAAACTTAAACCAATGTATCTTGATTTGAATCTTTATCTCAAATCTCGATCTCAAACGGAAATATGAAATTCATAGATCTTCATCTCAAACGAAATTTAGAAATCTCGGCCTTGATCATATGTTTTGCTTCATTCTTCATCCTCGACGTCTTCCCCGTCCTCGACGTCTTCACCGTCCTCGCCTTCCGTTTCAATCCCATCCTCTTCGTAGGCTTCTTCTTCAGTTTCGACCTCGTAGTCTTCCTCAGCTTCGGTATCTTCGCTCTCTTCTTCATCGTCGCTCTCTCCTACATGGTTGAATAGTGGGAGATCAACGGCAAGGTTAAAATGCCCAGTAATGACAGGGGCGTCCTCTTGATAGGCTTCATCTCCGCCTGGAATGATATCACCTTCAATTGTCGCCAAGGTTCTAGCATCATAGATGTTCCTATGTGACATTACATTGACCACCTTCCATCCATCGCCCACCTTTGGGTCATCAACATAGAACACTTGCTTTGCCGTGGTTGCGAGACAGAATGGAGAATCATCATACCAACTGCTATTCGTGTCAATAGATAACAACCCATGATCGAACATATGCATGATACCGAGATTGTTGGGATCAGTGTCATACCATTTGCACTTGAATAGCACCACTGGCATGTCGTTGGCGTACAACAGTTCAACCATAGCTTCAAGGATCCCGTAATAGGTGGCGTCCTCTGCACTTACCATCACTCCACAATTTTGGGTAAGCAATTTTCTATCTCTGTTCCACGACATGAACTTCACCCCATTCACAACACATGATGAGTAAATCCTATGGAGTTGGGGTTTTCTCGCCAAATTAAGAATCTCTGGTTTAACATATGCAGCCTCGTCTCTTTGGTGTCCATAGATCTGTCAATAAGTGTCCATTAATTAGTGCAAGGATGACAACAATGTCATTAACCCACAAATAACATAACTAAGAAGAATGCTTACCCATCCGATTAAATAGCGATGGAAATGCAACTTGCGATCCTTGTCATTGTGATCTGGGTAATGTTGTGTGTAGAGCTCCTCGTGTGCATTTAAGTAGTTTGACACTTCCTCACAGTTAAGTAAGACTTGCCAATGAGCCTCCAGAATATCCTCTCCACTTAGTCGTGCACGTGAAACATAACCTTGTGGGCGCACAAGCTCGGAAACAACAGAAATATCGAACACAGAAGGAGTAGTGGTTGATGTCCCATGCTGACCTTCTCCAACCTCCAAGTACAAATTACAATAGGTCACTGCCTCTGCTGCAATGTAACGTGTGGTAATGGTCCCTTCTGTGTAACGAGGATTGACGGCATATTTCTTGTATGCGCCAAGTTGTCTGAAATAGGATGGGTGACTTTCAATGCGACGATATGAACAAAAGGTATAAACTAAACGGAATTAAAGATGATGAAATGAAATGTACCGTTCTATTGGATACATCCAGGTGTAATGAACAGGGCCGGTGAGCAACACTTGGCGAGGAAGATGAACTAGGAGATGGACCATAATGGTGAAGAAGTGAGGAGGAAAAATCATCTCAAAGCTGCATAGAATCTGTACTATCTCATCTTCCATTAGTCGAACTTCCTCCTTCCTTAACTCTCTAGAACTTAATTTCTGAAACCATTTGGATAGGGCCACTAAAGTCGTCACAACGAAAACTGGTAAGTACGGCCGAATTACGATTGGAAGAAGACGTTGAAGCATTACATGGCAATCGTGTGTCTTCCATCCGATAAACTTTTTTTCTCGTACCCTTACTCTACTTTTCAAACATCCAGCGTAACCATGACGATACTTCACATCACCAAACCATTCAAACACCTCCTGAAGATAATCTGAATGGACTGTGTATGGTGCAGGAGGAAGTTGACCATTACCCCTTGCATGTAGAGATTTCCGCACCCCTTTTTTTCTTAAAGCGGCGCGGGCTTGGGGACCATCTTTGGACTTTCCTTCAATACAGAAAATGGTTATGATGATGTTGTCAAACACATTCTTCTCAATGTGCATGACATCAAGACAATATCTCACTTTCGTGTACGGCCAATAAGGCAATCTCCAGAATATGGATCTATGAGTCCAACAAACTCTATTACTAGAATTGTACGGAGCCTTGAACTGATCGTGTGAACTGAGGGTGGGATACGTGCAGCTGATCAAAAACAAATGATAGAATTGATATAAAGAAATGAAAGTAACGATGGAAATGAAATGTACCATAATGATAGAAAGAATTTTGTACCTGTCAATTTGTGCCAGGAGTTCCTCCTCATCAACGTCTGGAGGCCTTGATCGTAGCTCAGATTTCCCATTGAAAGCATGACCTGCTGTCCGCCAAGAATGGTTTAAAGGAAGCCATCTACGGTGACCATCGTAGACCATTCTCCCGCATTTAAATGTTGATGAGATATCATCCAAACAGGTAGGGCATGCTTTATACCCCTTAGTGGCTGACCCTGCTAGCATCCCTAAACCAGGAAAGTCACTAATAGTCCACAACACAACTGCTTTCATTGTGAAAGTTGTTTGCGAGTAACGATCAACCGTACAGACTCCAGTGTGCCATAGTTGAAGCAACTCGTCGACCAAGGGCTCCAGGAAAACACTTAGACACTTCCCAGGTGACTTCGGACCTGGGATCAGCAATGTCAACATGTTGAACACCTTCTTCATGCACATCGATGGCGGTAAATTATATGGAAGTAAAATGACAGGCCATGTACTGTGTGTAGTTGTCATATTCCCAAATGGATTGAATCCATCAGTTGCTAGCCCAAGCCGCACGTTCCTCACGTCATGAGAAAAATGAGGGTACAGTCTATCATATTCTTGCCAGGCTTCCCCGTCTGCAGGATGTTTCAAACAACCATCATCTTTCACCCGTGAGGCATGTCACCGCATATGCTTTGCAACATCTTTGGACATGAACAAGCGTTTCAGTCTAGGAGTCAGAGGAAAGTACTTTACCACTTTTCTAGCGACCTTGCATCCATCCTCACCTACCTGTGTCTTCCATCTTGAAGTATGGCATATGGGACACATTTCCAGATTCGAATACCTCTTATAAAACAACACACAATTGTATTGACAAGCATGAATATCCACATAACTCAATCCGATATCCTTGCACACCTTGCGAACCGTCTTCCAATCCAGAGGGAAGCTGTGACCTTGCGGAAGAATGTCATTGATAAACGCACAGTTGTCATCCACACACTTATCAAACATCCCATGTTTTGCCTTTAACTTCATTGCCTTCAAAACAGCGCTCAAAATAGTTTCCTTACATCCATGAAACAACGGAGTTCGAGCTTCCACTAACAGTCTCTCATATTTTTCATAATCATCATCCACCACATCCTCAAAACGAACTGCATCATCACCTGCCCCATATCCGGCATGATACGGGAAGTTGTGGTAAAGAATGTTCATCACCGGATCAACGCTAGAAGAACTTGAAGCCCCTTGCTCCAAATATCGCCTTCTGGCAAAGGAGAAACTCGGTGAAACCGGGGCTTCGCCATGTTTGTCCCAAACTGTATAACATGGATCCATACCTCTACGATATAAGTGTGAAAACATTTGTTCAGGTGTCAATGGTTCTCGACCATTACGACAATGGTTGCACGGACAATGAAAATGGTTCCTCCTTGTTGCTTTCTCAATCTCATGGACAATTCGCACAAACTCGATTATCCCATGAACGTATCTTTTAGATTGAAAAGGAAGTTGCATCCAACTCTTATCCACCATCTTTTCGCAAACCACTCCCTATTAAGAAATATATCTACTATAAATTCAATTAATTTAAACTCTTAACCAAATTTCTTTTCACCAACAAAAAAATTCCACAATATCAAAGATTACACTCTTAACCAAATTACATGTATTAAGCAACATAAACAACACACATCTCTCATCATTGCATACAAATTTCATTCTTGTTAAAAACTATGAAGTCAAACATCTCATATCCAAATTTTATTCTCCACAATTTCACAAATTAAAGTTTCTATCAACACAAACACACACACATACTATATATTACATATTTGAAGCAACACAAACACACATATCTCAACATCTCATCCAATTTTCATTCTTTTTCAAAAGTACCAAAAACTCCACAATTTCAACCCTAGCACAACATAAACACATATTTACTACTATATATATATATATATATATATATATATATATATATAATCACAATATACAAATGATTTAAAAATGTTTTGCATCACTAACCTCAAATGTAACCAATACTTCCTCAAATGTAACAAATTTGGGGAGAATTTGTGCAATTTATTTTTGTTAAGATCCACCATGAAAGAGAGGATGAAGAGGAAGAGCAAGCTCGGTTGTGTACTACTGCTCCCGTATACCCAACACAACAACCTTAAACATTTAAGGTAACAAGTACACATTCATTAATGCGGTTGTTGGAAAAGTTGAATTCAAGGGACGAACAAATAATTGTTCGTCCCTTGAATGAGGTCAACGTCTAGTCAAGTACTGGTATATTGAATTGGGCTGCAGCTATGTGATTGAGCTTTACAAATTTAACGGCCCATTGTTTTTTGTAGGCCAAATATAACACCATTGAAGCAACAATTACATATGACTCATATGATACAAAACCTACTTGACTTGATGCTAAGTTCAACAAACCGATATCCGAAATTAGATGTTCAAGAAACCAACATAGTACCTACAATACGATACAAAAGCCTTAAGTTAGAACATTGCCTTCTTACAGAATCCGATGACGAGAACGACAACATTACATGATTTAAGACACGATTACATAAGGTGGAGGCCATGCCTACTTCTTCACAAATGCAAGGAGGAGTTCTCCCAACTGACGGTTGCGTTCGGTTAGATCCTGGTTGTGCTCATTTAGCTCCTGGTTGCTCTCCGTTAGACACCGGTTGCGTTCTTCCACATAATGCAGCTGCTCAATTAGATTCTGGTTGCGCTCGGATAGATCCTGGTTGATTTCTACCATCTGACGGATCAATGGATTCTCGCTACTGGTTGCATCATCCTCCTCAGCAGCCGTGACATGGTTCTTTTTCTCTTTGCCCCGCGACACTTCCTCCATCTCTTCACTATAAGGAGTCCACTACGAATCATGACATTATATTTATAAGCATGACCTTATATATAGATGCAATCATACTATCATTTTACGAGGATACTATTATATGTATTCATACAATGTATTTGATGATTTAAAGGCAAATAAGTTCCTTTCAAGAGCCATATGCACCAAAGGAACAAATCAACATTCATGTTCTAGAAAATGACTATTCCTATGAACAAAACAACATTCGATCTAGAAATACAATTCACCAACAATCAACTCAATAACTTACGTACACAACCACCTCAATCAACCCAATAAGATATGCAAGAAAATCATGTGTAGAAGTTCATCTCCAACAACATAAAAATAAAATGAGGGGAACAAAGAAGCTAAGGCAAAAAAATTCATCTCCAACAACATATATCAATCATGAATGAATGACATTCATCTCCAACAAAATCATTTCTTGCCTTCATTACAAAGTAAATTAAAAGCAAGTTGTTTACCTGACGTTCGTATGGCTCATCCCCTCCAATCCATGGGTACTTTTCGGGACAACCGCTTGGCCAACTACCGGAAGACATGCCTGTGGACGGAACAACAGGGAGTATAAGAAACACCAGGAAATTCATGACAATAATCGAAACCTTATGATTTCAGGATATTCCAGTTTTCCCCCAATCGAAACCATTTCGATTTGAACATATTGGCGATTGTAAGCTGAAGCCACGCAAACCAGATGAAAAGCAATGCAATAGGACTCTCATGTCACAAAGGAAAGGCAATGGAAGCCACACAAGCCAATGGAACTGAAACCAAGTGTGTGAGTGTATGTGCTGTAACAGAAAAGGCTATGGAAGCCACACAAGCCAAGGAGAAGCAATGTAGTGGAGGACTCTCATGATTTTCTCATTCTCCTCTACAAATACCGGTTGTAATACACTCCCACATCAATAAATTCAGTTCAGTTTTACAGATCTGGATGAAACCAATGGAGGCTAGGCCGATTTGTGTTTCAGATCTGGAATCACAGATCTGGAATTGAAGCCGAACGAAAACAAATAGCCAATGAATCAAACAGATCAATTGAACAAGGAAGGAGAAGAGAGGTACCTGATCGAGCGTGAGGGCGAGTGAAGAACAAGGAAGGAGATCGAGGACGAGCTGCCAAATAGCCCTCACTGTCTGGAATAGAGGATGCCAAATAACCCCACTGTCCGGAAGAAGAAGATATGCCAAACACGTACGGAGAATCACATGTTTTGTTAGTAGAGTTGATTCAAGGGACGAACTTATATATGTTCGTCCCTTCAATGATGATGGCATGACTGGCATCTGACAATCCTTATTGAATCACCATGTTTATCGATGGTCAACGGTGTGGTCAACTTCCACTTATTATTCAGGCGACGAACTTATTAATTATTCGTCTCCTGAAAGGCTCTCTTGGATGGGTATACATCCAGTCCTATTGTAAGTGACGACCCAGGCTATGTTCGTCCCTTGAAGTGATTCAGGCGACGACTAAAAAGCCGTCTGTGTCTAGAGCGTCAATCTGGCCTAGTGTCAAGATGCAAGCAATTGATCATGGGGAAAAGATTAGATGTACAAATATTGGGCTTGAAGTGCAGAAAGTTTGTGTTCACGTTAGGCGTCTAGTAACTCCCCATTATTGCTAAGCATCTCTTCTCGTCCTTTCTTTTAACTTTTTTCAATGGGTATGTTATGCTTGTTTGTCCTTGATAATGCATGATTTATATAGGCATATTGAGTCATCCTAAAATCATTTAGCTTGTATTTAGATAGGTTTTTAGTATAAAGTAAGTTCATATCTTTAAATTGGCAAAGTTTGGAATCTACGCATTTTATGCCTATTTATGCAGATTCTTGAAAGTAAAGCTAAAGAAGAAGAGGAAAGGTACATTCTGGAACCTTAGAAGCTTAGAGATGAGTCAAGGAAGAAGATAAAAGAAGAATTAGACAAGACAAGACAAGAAGAATGATGAAATATGAAGAATGTAGAGGCAGCGCATGCGGCTAAGGGACCGACGACCACTGACTTACAACACCCACTGAAGACACAATGACACTCATTGGATCGGCACCTGACGCTATCCCATCGGCACCCGTCGATCGCAGATTCTGAAGGATTTCCTCTCAACCGAATCTGGTCCATAAATAAAGCTCTCCTCATCCACAATCACGTCTTACTCACCACTAATCACTCTCACACCACTTTTCTCTCTTTTCCCTTTTCCGTCATTTTTGGTAAGCCATGCTGAGCTAAACCTTTAACATAGTTTCGTTATATTTTATGCATTGGATGAGGACATGTGTGGGTTATTTGAATAATATTATATAGTTTTTATTTGGTTTATGCATATTTGGTTATTCATTAAGCTTGTTCTTTACATGTTCATGTAAAGAACGTGCTAAGTGATTATAGCTAAATCAGCTATTGCGGCCCTTAATCAAATATAGTAGCAATCATATCATGAAGAAGAGGTTGGAATTCATGCATATGAAAAAGTAATAACATGTATTTTTATGTTATTCTTTGTGGATGCAATAGTTGGGTTGGCAACCAGGTGACAAGTTGAATATGCGAGAGTTACATGAATTATATGGTTATGTGATCAAGGACTTATTGCTTCTCGAACCCCATGCAAGAGTTTAAGGAGTTGATAGTGATCAAATCAAGAATCTATACAACTATGTGCACAATCCGACACTAAGATACCCAAGCAGAACCAAACAACCCAATGGTCATGGAATTACCAATCTTCTGAGTATAAGTAGAACTATATTCTCATGTGGTTATATCTTGTTTCAACCATTACTTTATTTACTCCTCCTTTCTCTTATAATTATCATTATTGTTACAAAGTGCTTGCTTATTTACTATGTCTAGACAAAGTTGCACACACTCTCTATGGGATCGACATGTACTTGCTGTTAATACTTGTTATTAGTTGATGCTATAGATTTACTATTTCGAGTGTTAGAACTCACAACATTCTAATGCTCACCAAATTCTTCGTGTCGTTACCGCAGAGTGCCAAGTTTTTGACTAAATGTAATTCGTAAGCTTTGGTGTAACCATCTTGTATGGTTCACCCCGTTATGCAAATCTTTCTCTAGTTCATTGTGATACAGAAATCGAATGAAGTATTTCTAGGGTATGACAACAAAAATGAAGCAAAATGGCCAACAATGAGGATCAACGAAGGAGAATATCGAGAGCTCTTAAGAAGCATACTCTTACATCACTGTTGCTGGCCATTAAGCTCCCAGATATCCCAGCATGATCAAAATTTAAATTCAAGTCAAGATGAGCATCGTTGTTGCCCAATTTTCACAGAAGGAATGGAGAAGATCCAATCAAGCATCTGACGGAATTTACACAGCGGTCTGCGATCGTGTTAGACTTAATGGAATAACTGATGACTATATGATACTCATAGTGTTCCCGTTCACTCTCAAGGAAGCTAGAAAAGAATGGCTCTACAATCTGCCAACGAAAAGTATGAAGTTTTGGTTAGAATTAAAGAAGGCATTTACGAATAAGTGCTTTCTAGCTACCCGGCGCAGTAAAGTCATGAAGAAGATATCCAATATTGAGAAATCTATGACAAAATCACTATACGAGTATGTTAAACGCTTCAACAAGCTCAAAGCTAGTTGTCCGCATCATGGGATCGTGTCGGACGATCTCATTCTCTACCTATGTGAGGGATTGTTAGGTACAAGTGAGGAGTAATCAACACAACAAGTGAAGAAGATGTTCTGGATAGGACCTCAGCCGAGGCAATGAAATTTTTTGAAGATCTTGCTAATACCTTACAGCAATATAGAAAGACACAAGGAGTTCGAAAAATACATCATGTCAAGAATGCAAGCTCCGGTCCTATCTAGCAGTATGAGATCAGTAGACTTACAAAACTGGTGAAGAAATAGGCCAAATGCCCGAGCTCTATACCAAAAAAGGACTCAGTTCAAGGCTATGCCTAGAAATCATATGCCAGCTACTCAAACCAGATAGGAAGAAAACATGTGACTCATTCAGGATAAATTCATAGCTTGAGATAAGGTCATAGGTCAGATGGCACAGGAAATAGGAGAACTAAAGGCATGTGCTACAAGGAAGCTACCATCGCAAGTGGTAGTGAATCCGAAAGAGAAGGTTGCAGAAGAGACTAGTGAAAGACACAACGTCGAGCCAATGACGTTTAACCAAAGGCACTTCTCGGGAAGTAACCGTGCTAGTTAAGTTTCTTTTTATCATTCAATCCTCACTTTGTATTTCATCTTATTTTAAAATTTTGAATTATGCAAAGTAAAACTCCAGTTTTCCGGAAGAGAAGTGTGTGTTATGGTGTTATGTTTTTCAAACTATGGTTATATAAGAGAAGAATGAAAGAAAAAAAAGAAGAAAAATGAGAACCGAAGGATCGGATCTTACCGCTACCCAAGCCACGCCCACCGATGCAGATCCAGGGAATCACCGCCCACTACAACTCTTGCCGCGCCCACCGCTACTCATGCCGCACCTACCGACGAACTCAGAAAAATAGATTTGATAGGATTTTCGTTAAAAATCTTATCTAAACTCAGATTAATCTCTAATATTTAGATAAGGGAGTTCAAATTCTATCTTTTTACCTTTGAATTGTCTTATTTCTTCGCGAATTTAGCACGAAACACACATATATCTCAAAGAAACAATCTGATTTTGGGACAGGAATTGAAGAATTAAAGTTTTCTTCATCGGAATTTAAGGAGAACCCAAAGAATAGTCGAACCCGGATCACCGGCGCCCGCTAACACCCTATCATTGCCCGCCGATCCTGCTACATGTTATTTCTTTTGAGTTTTCACTTGATGTTTGTTGAGATCGCACCTATTCCTTCATTTTCTTGTCTTTTTTAATCATGTCTAACGCTTTGAATATGATTATACTGGATAATTTGGAACCTTATGAAGAAACTGGGGTACTACTTGGAAAATCTTGAATATTCTACAACAAAAATTTTCAATCCTTTTGCTTTATACACTCTAGGTTTCTAACACGATGTGTAGGTATTACTATCAACTATAAACTCACATGGGAAGATTGTTGGAGAGCTTTTAGGATCAATATTGAACCTTCATGCCAATGGTGGAAGGGTGCGACAGGCTCAAACTCATTTGTTACATGGAAAACGGAAACTAGGACTAAGGTAAAAAGGGGAGCTGGATTTGTGGATAAGGCAATCAAATACCCACTATTAAAAATCTATCTGAAGGTGTTGAACAATTCGGGAATGAAGACACAAAGAAGATCTTCATCATTGACTGGAAGCATCTCTATTTTTTTACTCCGGAAATAGACATAATCCCGAACTGGGTTGAGATGTTCATTGATGCATGTTCGGAAGCAACATATGCTGAAACAAATCAAATCATTGGGTTTGATGAACTGATCACTCTGATGGCCAAATGGTTGAAAGTGGATTTAAAGAGTCTCAACACCACAGACAATTGATGTTTCTTAATGAGTATGGACTACTTGTTGTTCGAAGGGGGAGGTGTGATTCCGCTGAGATATAAAATATATTCAAATTCAAACTAAGCTAACTCCGTTATCTAAGAAAATAAAATACAAGAATCCCTTCCGATGTAGTGGTAGGGTAATTCAGGATCGAATCCACGAGGAGGTATGTCAACGCTTCCTAAGTTGCAATCACGATCAAGTTTTCGACTCTAGGAGACACTCGATATCGATGTGTCTGGTCGATATCGACCTTAGTTCTGGTCGATTTCCACTAGTTTCCTATAGAGGACAAAAGCAAAGCAGTCGACGTCGAGATAGACCTCGATATCGATGTTAGTGCTCGATGTCGGGATTTGGTTAAGTACAATTTTAAAAGAATTGTTTGATTATTGCGTTGACTTATTTTGAGGCTTAAGGGTTTAGGGAAACTTGGGAATTGACTTGCTCGATTCAACTTGATAAATTAATTGTTTAATATTAAATTGAGAAGGTTGTGCGAATTATGTTGTGTTGTGTTATATGATATGATGATTAGAGTATGGATATACCTTAGAGTGTGAATATGACTTATATATAATAATAACGGTGCATGCTTTCTAGATGATGGGTATATGGTATAATGATGAGTTGAAATGATAAAATGTTGAGATTATGAGATATTAGATATTGAGATAAGATGATGGATGAGATATTATATGTTGAGATGAGGTGAACATGAAATGAGCATAATGAGATAAGATGGAATGATCTGAAATGAGATATGTGAAGCGATGTTATGATATGGATTTATGTGAATTGAAGCATGATTTGACCTGTTAGAATATTGAATTGAATTATGAAGCAAGATGAGATGTTACATGATATTATGTGATGACTTGTGTTGAGACGATATATGATGATATATAAGATGAGATATGATGAAATAGGACAATTAAGATAAAATGGAAGGATTAAGATGATATGAGTTGACTGATGGAAATGAATAAGGAAGATGATGAGATGAGTTGAGATGATAAGGATGAAATGTTAAGATACGATATTCTATGGTTATGTGAAGTTATGTACGATAGCTAGGGGTGCCTTATGTGACTTAGACGTAGACTAATGCACATCTTATATTATGTGCTAGGTGATTTGTGACATGATTGGATTGCTTGCTATTGCTGATTATTGCTTGGATTCTGCGCGCCTCCAGGAAAGTTTTCTACGGGAGCTTACTCAGTAACTCGGACCTTCTGCCTGATGTGTCATATAGTATGTAGGTGTTGCATATGCATAAAAGCATGCCATGTAGTATCATGCCTATAGGACTTGCACTTTCGAATGAGCATCCGTATACTATATGTGATTGCGAAACAAAACGACCGTTATCTGTGAGTCTTAGAGTCTTTGCTAGGGTCATGGGGGCATTCGTGTTTTATACCGTTTTGGTCCCCAATCGAGTCAATGAGTATGATCTATATATATCTCTGATATGGTTCGACATAGACCGAGCTCCCTACCTCGGAGTCGGTACGGGAATATATCTATTACGGTTCAGCTTAGACCAAGCGCCCTACCTCGGAGTGGGTACGGGAATATATCTATTACGGTTCGGCTGAGGCCGAGCGCCCTACCTCGGAGTGGGTACGGGAAATACAGAGATATGGGGATATGCCACTTGGCATTCTTTGGGAGCCTTTACAGTTTTTCTGCACATTATTTCAACTAGGAGCATGCTAGTGTGATTTACATTATGTACCACATGAGACCATCCTTTATTATAGGAATAGGCATATTATATGGCCTCAGCGCGGTCTTTAGGGCTCGCAGGCGTCTCTGGGCCTGACTTCGTGGATAGTGTTAGGTACCCGCCCTTTTGCTGCTCTATGCTTCTATGGTGAGGGATCCTCTTGGGCGAAAGCGAAGAACCGAACTGACCAGTACCTGAATTGCAAGATCCGGATGAAGGTATCCGACCTTCGAAACATAACCCGGGTATTTATATCCGGGCCGTTACACTTCCGACACATCATCATCGTCGAGGCCTGCCCCGTCTATGCCATAATAGGAACACTCTAACGTAATCGATCCGAACGTAAAGGAGCAATTCCATAGAGATCAACTTCGAAAGCTCTAAAAGCAAGTGATGTTCCTTTCAGCGAACCAAGATTGCATCGAATGCGGATCGCAGCGGTATACCACCATCGAGTGCCCCCATGCTGAACAAGTACAACTAGCGGAGACTCACCAAGAGGCGCGCTACATAAGGAATCTCAATCGCCAGGGGTACCAAAACTGGGGAAATCAACCACCCCAATACAACCCCAAGGATCCTCCGCCTTATAGAGCTCCAGGGGACCCGGAGAGGGACCAGCGGAAGGATGATCTACAACTTGTGCTGGATGAGATAAGGCGGAATCAGGCTAAAAATGATCAATCCAACAATGCAATCCATTCTCAACTCAATCAACTTACCACAAGGATTGGGGAGATGGATATTTCGAAAAAGAATGTAGGGACCCAACTGGGTCAATTGGCGGCGCAAATCCCTGAACCGTCTAGAACGTTCCCTGGGCAACCAACTACAAATCCTAAGGGGCAATTCGGGATGGGCCACGTCGCAACCATGAAACTAAGGAGTGGCAACAGAGTACATAAGCCACGAACGGAATTGGAGGAGAAAGCAGCAGATCCAGTCGACATCGACTTGTTTGTCGATGTCGAGCCAGACATTGAAATCGACCACTAGGGCGACACCCAGGTCGACTTCGAGGCCAGTACAAAGCCTTCAAAGTCACAACAGAGGTCGACATCGACCAACCCGGTCGATATCGACCAAGTCCCAGTCGACATTGATGTCCAGCAGGCCCCTCCGACCACCGTTCTGACTTCTCCACCAAAGAAGAGGTTGCCCTTCCCATCCAAAGCATTGGAGGACCCCACCAAAGGTAAGTTTAGGCGCTTTGTAAAGATTCTTCGAGGACTTAACATTATTATTCCTCTTACAGAAGCCTTAAGCGAGATGCTCACCTATGCGCGATTCATCATAGACATCCTTAGCAAGAAGCGGTCCATTGTAGAGATCGCAGAGGAATGCTCAAATATGGACTTCCCTGAGAAGAGGAGTGATTCAGGGAAGTTTGTAATCACTGTGGGGCTTGGCCAACATCGCTATAAGGCCCTATGTGACCTAGGGGCAAGCGTAAGTCTTATGCCTCTTTTTATTTGGCAAAAGGTGAACATCAGAGCACTTGAACCTGTGGATATGAAACTCGATATTGCTGACAACTCATTCGTCAGGCCCACAGGTATATTTGATGACGTTCTGGTAAAGGTATGTAAGTTCTTTGTTCCTACTGATTTGATTGTATTGGAGATGCATGAAGATCCTATTGTACCTATCATCCTTGGTAGGCCTTTCTTAGCTACTGTTGATGCCAATATCAATGTACGTCGAGGATTACTAACCTTTACTATAGGGAACGGAGTGATAGAGTTCTCCTTCAACCCTACTATAAGCGAAATAAGGCAGCTGGAGCAAGTTGTCCTTTCACCAGCTAAGGAGAAGCTTCGAAATTTTTTGTTGGCAAGGATGGAAACAGCAAGCAGGGTCGACATCGAATGGAACAAGTCGAAATCGACTACAGAACTTGATATCGAGGGAGCGAGATGATTGCCAGGAGCTTAAGTATAGGGTCCTTGCAGTCGACATCAACTCCACATGTCGACATCGACTAAAGCACTCGAAATCGACCACCCTTGGTTGAAATCGACCTCCCCTCAGCCCGAAGATTTCTGTTTCAGGCCCGAACAAGTGAGCCCATGTATGATTCTTAACGCTCCTCTGTCCATTATTCATAATTCAACTAATGAGAGGGTCAAAGCTCCATGGTTCGCCTATATTTCTAAAGTTAGGTCAAGAAAAAGAAGGAAAGCGCCCAATAAAGAAGAACCTAACAAGGAAGAAGCCCTAGTTGCCGAACTTAGTTATTATCAAAAGCACCTAGATGATGCAGGAGAAGTCTCAAGCTTGAAGGGTCCCTACATTAAAAGCTCATGAAGAATTGACGGAGAAGTCAGCCTAGCGACTCAAAATTCTCGAGCATGTACATAAAACTTTGATTTTCTTTGATAGATGGTTTTTAGGATTTGAATTTTGGATTTTGAACTTTTGAAACTGAGATAATTCGTGGTTTTATAATTTTAACAAAGATTTCAGTTTTCTAAGCAAAAAGAACGACGAACAAGAAAAGAATCTTCTGTAGAGGAAGTCGAAATCGACCAGGCCAGTCGAAATCGACCACCTAAGGGTCGAGCCATCTCCTGGAGTCGAAATTGAGGACTCAAGAGCAAAAAAGAGATGTCGATATCGACCAGTATACTCGATATCGACCATGCCCAGGCGACCCTCGACTTCACCTTCTTCATCGACTTCGACAGATGCAGTCGACATCGACCTCAGACCTACATATCGACTATTGGCATCGACCTAATATGAAATCGACCTGAATCCGCAGGTTGCGCAGTGATTTTCTCTCTACCCTTGTTTTTCTTTTAATACAATGAGGACACTGTATATTTTAAGTATGGGGTGGGGGAAAAACATGTCCTATGATCACAACTTAGTTTTCTTCTTCGCATTGCATTCATGTTTAAATTTTTGTTCTTAGTTTTACTTTTCATAAAAATACAAAAGATCCAAAAAACTTAAAAAATGTCAAAAATACAAAAAAATGCATGTTTAGTTTTTAAACCCTACTTAGCTGTCCTATGATGAAAACTCAATAGCTGACTTGATCATGTAAATCCTATGGCATATTTGGATGGTTTAGCCTAAGTCGTTAAAATGGTTTTTATGTAGATTGTGAAGTTGTGATGAAATTGAGCACATATGATGCTACGCTAAAAAAGATCCAACAAAAATTGTCCTTGTGAGAATTTTTGCCTATAGGGAGAACATCAAAAATCTCTCTGCTTTCTTGAGTGAATTTACTCTTCCTATGCATCTCTAAATGGTGTGATAGTTATTCAAAGCCAATGCATATATATGTTTATGTTTACGAGAATTAAATGATGGAGGCATCTTTTTAAGCAATTTTTATCCTCTTTTTACCTAACTTACATTATCTCTGCTTGAAGCCCGAATATTAGCCTGAGCCTGATATTGCAAACTCCACAAAATTATCCCTAGCCGAAGTGAGCCTGACCCCCATTTGGGAATTGAGACTTAGATGGTTTGAACAATGCCTTGTGGGAAAGAAGTGCATATATTCAGTTTTGAGCAAAAGGAAATTATGGGATGGTACATATTTGGATCTTGTCATATTTTGTAAAAGGATTTTTGGCTCACCATATAAATGCACATTTTTTTAGTATTTATTTTCGGTCAAAAAAATTCCAAAAAAAGAAGAGATATATATACCTAGTGCATGAGCCAAATTCTTTAAGTTCTTTATTTACTTCATACAAGTGTAATATTTTTGAGAGCATATTCAAGTTTGAAAGAAGGGTTGATATTATGGTTGATATCTTTAGAGCATACTCGAGCATATTGTGGAAAGATGAGTTTGGAAAGAGCATTATGGAAGATTGAGCTTGGAAAGTGCTACATTGTAGAGATATGGTTTGGATATTGCAAGTGTGAGGTTTAGGAGTCTTGATTCCCGAATTTTATAAGCACCACGTAGCCAAATAATTCCATACCTTTATTTTATACCAAGCCCCATTACAACCCCCCCGAATGGAGTCTTCTTTGAAGTCCTCTATTGAGCGAAAGTCCTCCTGATGATTCTTATTACATTTTCATAATTGGTTGCGAAGTGGATTCTTATAAATTCAATGTTTATGAGATTGTGCATGGAATTGATTTGAGAGTTGATCTTCATAGCCCAAACACATGAGAGTTGAGTGCAATCACATTATCCCTGTGAGGTTGATTCAAAATTGCATATGCCTATGGATCACCTAACTATGTGCTATGACGTTAAATTCACTTGCTTTGCTTTGCTACCGCTTATGATGTTGCTTTTGACAAGGGAGAAGACTTGAAGGGTGTTTTGTAGGTGTTGGTTATTGCATGGTTATTGCTTGAGGACAAGAAAGTCTATGTATGGGGTGTTTTGATGTACATATTTGTACCTCTTTTTATTGCATCTTTTGACTTCATATTTCATTCGATTCCCAAAGAAAAGGATCAAAATAATATAAACTTGTGTTAGAATGAGCTAACGTGCATGAAATAGAGTCTGCACAAGTTTTGATCTAATTATTTAGGAATTCGAGCGAAATCGGAGTCAAAACGAAGAAGTCAAGGAAAGCTGAGATGAGGTCGAAATCGACCCACATGGTCGATATCGACTACAGAACATCGACACCTTTTCATAAGAGAGGAGGGGGATCGTGCAATTCAAATATTCAAATATAATTCTCAACTATGCTAACTCCCTGTCCCAAACAAATAATACAAGAATCCCTCCCGATGTAGTGGTAGGGTAATTCAAGATCGAATCCACGAGGAGGTGTGTCAGCGCTTCCCTTGTTGTAATAACGATCAAGCTTTCAACCTCAAAAGACACTCGATATCGATGTGTCGGGTCGATGTCCAGTAGAGTTCCTGTAGAAGACAAAAGCAGCAAAGTCGATATCGAGTGAAACCTCAATATCGACCTTAGATCTCGATATCGACCTTAGATCTCGATATCGACCTTATATAGTCGATTCCGATGTTTGTCACAGAAACTGTTTTGCGTAACCTATTGTCGGAAAAGTGTCCGAAAAACGTAGAATGGTAAAGAAGGATGATCAGAAATCAAAACTTAACTTTTATATGAATTCAATTAATTAAAAGCTTCCAAGATCGTGGTTTCATGCCACAACAATAACAATCCAAGTATGATGCTAAAGTTATGAAATTTAATGCCTTTCCATCAAATAACTTTCGTTACCAACACTTAGGTGATTAGAGGCTCTCACATAGTTCCTACAAGTTATTATCCAATTCATGAGTAATTCAAGTTCACAATATGAGTGGCTTTCGCTTCAATAATGCAAATAATGAATCTCCCTAACTTTCGTGAAGGAATCATGCATAGGATGGAAGACGGAATCACATAAAAGTCGTACCTTTGATGCACTTACCCTACATCGCTATCGTCGGGCTCACCCCGACCCTAGAAGTGGGTTGACTACTCACTTCTCATCATGCAACTCATCATCATCATTGAAAGAAAAGTACATTGTATTTGCAAAAGAAAGAAATTACAACCGAAAATCCAAATCTCCGCTCTCGCTTCTCTCCAACCTCAATTCGGCTCTCCTCTCTCTCTTTACTAATTCTCTGTGTTCTATGTGTTTGAATAACTGAAATTGGATGTTATTTGATGCCTAAACTCAGCCCTAACGGCCTCTAGATATAGATATCGAACTTTGCTATCCAAAGATCGAAACCTTATCTTTATTCTCTAAGATAAAACTTAAATAAAGTAAAAACTAAAAGTTCTATGGTAAAACAGCTCATGTCATAGCTCTGACGTTGAAGATAAGAAATCTCCACTTTTGGATATACATGCAAGCTTCGGATAGAATTCTATCAGAATCTGAGTCGGATTCCTCTCCTGGGTAACATCGATATCGACCTTCAGACGTCGATATCGACCTCTCTAAAACTCTATCTCAAGCTCTCCTTCTTCTACTCGGATTGGAACTCGACTTCTATCATTTATCTCGATATACGCACTCGATATCGACCTTCAGTCCTCGATATTTACCTTTGTGTGTCGACATGCTCTACTTCATTCTTGCTCAATTTCTGCCTTTGATGCTGTACTCGATGTCGAGGTCTCCAGTCGATTTGCTGTTGTGCTCAATATCTGTCCATTTTTGCCCTGTTTTTTGCGAAATCACATAGAAACTCGTGCATACCCATATATTTCACAATAGAGTATAAACTACACTAATCCCATGTTTTCCCACTAATATGCATGCAAACGAATGATAAAATGGACTTATATATGCATAGAAAATATGGCAAGTTGTGCGCACATCAACCCAGAACTGAGTGTCGAGACAGACGATCACACAACAGAAGAAAAGCACTGGATATCGATCTCCATACATCCATATCGACCTTAAACCAAGAATCGAGTGAAGCTGAGCTCGTCGAGCAGAAACAGAGAGGTCGAAATCAACCTTCCTGGTCGATATCGACAATACTTCGACAGAGGATAGACACGCTTTTTGAGATGTGGATTGGCTATTCTATCTTCAAGGACCACGAATTATCTTGTAACTTTAGATAGAATACAACTGAGATTTAATTGTTTTTACCTTAGAGATTTACTTAGTTGTTTTGGAGTTTTATCAAAATAAAAGATCTATCCTACTTGTTTGGATAGAGTCTATAGTTTAGATAGAAGTTACAATCCTTGGATAGCAAGGATTAGTAGCCTATAAATAAAGCCCTAGGGGTCTGGCATTCAAAAATCCAATTTTAGAATCCAATTACACACATTCAGGATACAATAGAGTTAGAGTTCGGAAGAAGCTTTAGGATTTGGTGTTTACGAGAGCCGACATTAAGTTGTAAAGTTTCGAACTTACTAATGCAAGTTTTCTCTTTTATATAAATGATGTTCCATACGATGAGGTGCGAGTAGTTTCACAAAGCTTCTAGGGTCGGGGTGAGCCTGACGTTAGCCATGCGTGCCTGAGGTAAGTGTTAGATGTTGATATTGATGTGTCTATATGATCTCCTTTGATTCTGTGTTTAGTCCTAATCGAAAGAAAAGGGATTCATGCTAACAACTTGAGTTATAAACATAAAATTGGTAGAGACAATTAGTTTTATTTGTAAGAGTAATCCTAAGAGTTGGTGTACAATGAAAGCTTGTCCCTCGGGTGAAATAGCACAATTGTCAATCTTATTTACCTTATCGCATGCATTGGTTAACGTTGTGGTAATCCCTAATCCTAGGAGTTGCTTTTTATATAGTTTAATGATAAAAAACCACTGTCTTTATTCTGATCATCGCTCCTTATTCACCCTTGAGTCTTCGACCTTTCTTTGCCGACAAAAAGCTAACAACTTTGCAGGAGAAGACATCGATATCGACCTCAACATCGATATCGACCAATGTGCCAAATCAGCGGTCTTTTGTGTCGATCTCGAGTCTCCTGAGTTCCTGCTGCTGAAGTCGATATCGACCCCCAATGTTAAAATCGACCATACTGTGTCGACTGACAGTCTTCTGAGCCAGTCGATTTCGTTACTGACATAGATATCGACCTTCCCTAGTCGATATCGACTGCATGTTTTTGTCTCTACATGTCTTCTGTTACAGAAAGGATCGGCAACCAAGATCGAAATCGAGCACCAAGGTCGAGATCGAGGCTTCTGGTCGACCAAAGACGTGAGCTTTCCGACGCTACTAGGATCCCGCTGACATGCCTCCTCGTGGATCGATCCTGACTACCCTTCCACTACAACGGGAGGAAGTCGTGGAGATAGAACTTCACTTACGAGAAGAAAGAAGAGACATGGCCTGCCTCAAAGCACACGAATATCAACAACGACTTACCAGAGGCTACAACAAACGCGTATTTTCTCGACCCTTACAAAAGGGCAATTTGATCCTTCGACAAGCTACGGAACACATGAAACTCGAACCTAAAGGGGAAGAACCCTACATTGTTCACGAAGAAGAAGAAAGAGGATCTTTTACGCTTCAAAACGCTGAGGGGATCGTCCTTACAAAGGCTTGGAACACCAAAAACCTCAAAGCTTACTTCAGGTGAGATATTTACTTTACTTTACTTCATAGTGATCCCGAACGGATATACCTTTTCATAAATATAAATGAAAGTTTCATACTCGAATCTATCTTGCTCATCATATCCTATTCAAACAGGATTCTTTCATGAACATGTTAAAACATTTAAAAATCATGGTATTAGGATGTCGGGTGATGTGCGCTCAATTTTCCATATTTTTCGCTTACATCTATTTCGATTTTTCTCCATATTTTATGTTTTTGGGTTGGGAAATCATGAGATTTGTGTAGTTTATGTTTATTTGGAATATATGGAGGTCTACACAAGTTTCTGTTTAATTTTGTAGAAATTGGACGCACTTTGGAGCTTAAAGGAAAGTCATGAAGAGGTTGGAGAAGCTAAGGAAGAGCACATGATGGTGCAGCTGGAGAAAACGCCAATTTTCAAGAGATTTATTTTGAATCAAATTCTTATGTCTTCATGAGAGTTGTAGCCCTCGAAAAGAGCTTTCCAACTCATATTCATATGCGTCAATCGGATGAACGAGGACTCGGGAAAGTGCATTTCAAGACGTATGCAGAATGCTGAGAACTGTCAAGGAGGTCGATATCGACCTTATTTGGTCGATATCGAGCGGAGCACGTCTATCAGAAATGCCAGAAATCGACTCAGCACTTGGAAGCTATGCAGAATAGGTCGATATCGACCACCTTTGGTCAATATCGAGTCAAGACATGGTAGAAATCACCTTCAGAGGCCGAGATCGAGTGAAGCTGAGAAGACAGGTCGATATCAACTGAACATGGTCGATATCGAGTGAACCCCAGAAGCCGATTTCGAGCCATACCGAGTCCTAATTCGAGTGGAGGAAACTTGCACATGAAGGAGAAGATATTTTATCTATTTTATCTACTTTCTATCCTAAAGGGTTGAACAATTAATTACCCTAAGGATTTATCTATTTTACCAATTTAGATTTATTTCCTTTTATCTAGAAGTATATCTTTAGATAGATTTTGATAGATTGCTCTCTTAGAATAGCTAGGATTGAGCCCTATAAATAAAGCCCTAGGGGCTGGTTTTTCAATCATTCAAGTCAAGTCGTCTTCAGACGCAAGTAGTTAAGAGGAGAGCCTAGAGTGAAGATTGAAGGTTTTGTAAGTTTTAGTTTTAATTTAAAGTTAGTTGTTTATTTTCATGTTTTGTTTCTAATTCCCCTCTTCTAGGCATGGGGTGAGCCCAACGATAGGCATGTGTTCTTAATCGATGAATTCATAATTGTGTGTGTTTCTATCATCATCTACCTCTATGCTTAACCCTTGGATGAAAGTTCAAGGAATTCATGTTGCAAACTTGGATAGTAATTAGGGTTTTTATTCGCGAGTTTATTAATCCTAATTAAGAAAAGGTAGAAACAATTAGATTTCTTTTCGAGAGTTGATTTACCTAAATTGTTGGAATTAGCGAAAGTTGATTCTTTGATGTAAAGCATGCTCTTTTATGTTATTCGTGATTTATACATATGTTTATTGTTGTGGTGATCCCTTACCTTGGAAGTTTGCACTTTTACTATTTAATTTTATTATTTAAATTCTGTAGAGATTCTACTCGACACCAACCACCATCCCCTCTCCATCCCTCGACATCGACCGGTCTCAGTCGATATCGACAGCAACCGACCGCCACCTTTTCCCGCTACTACTGAACCCCGAAACAAACTAAACCTAGAACCACTGACTTCTCTCCTGAGGACGAACCTGACTCCCTATACTATAGCCGGGGTCTTGACTATAAATTTATTTGGTCGAGAAACCCCCACGTCATTGGGTTCGACGCCTGATATGTGAAACACCAAGATTGAGTAGTCAGAATCGACACTCTAACTCTTATCGCATATCAAGAAGTCGGATTCGACAATTGATATTTTAAAACGCTAAATTGAGTAGTCGGATTCGACACTTTATCTTTAATCGTGTATCCTCAAAAAGTCTGATTCGACACTTGAGATCTAGGTCGCGTAAAATAAGAAGTCAGAATTGACAAAAATTTAGCAGTCGCGTGCCTTTCGAGCACAGATGTGCACACCAGCCTCTAAGGAGAATAAAATTTAGCAATCGCATGCCTTTCGAGCACGAATGTGCACACAAGCCTCTAAGGAGAATAAAATTTAACAATCGCATGCCTTTCGAGAACGGATGTGCACACAAGCCTAAAAGGAGAATATAATTTAGCAATCGCGTGCCTTTCGAACACGAAGTACACACAAGCCTCTAAAGAGAATAAAATTTAGCAATCGTGTGCCTTTCGAGCACGGATGTGCACACAAGCCTCTAAGGAGAATAAAATTTAGCAATCGCGTGTCTTTCAAGCATGAATGTGCACACAAGCCTCCAAGAAGAATAAATTCATATCATATCATTCATCATACGTTCATACACTCGCCTCTCAAAGCCATCCCATCAACCGTGAGAAAGAGATATAATTATTCAAAGCTCTAAACAGTCAAGACCGGCATCAAACAAACTCACATCGTTCACAACTTATTTATTACATAACAAAAATAAAAACAACTTCAACAAATAAGACTACGAAGAGGAATCATCTTTTGGCTCAAACACGGTAGTATTAAAGCATGCACCCCCTTCATAACTAAAAATCACCATGGATCCTTCAGCACGTAGCCCACTGTCTCGAGCAAACTCGTTCCACCCTTCAATCAGCCAGGACTAATTATCGGTATCTTTTGACACCTTCACTGTCATAACTCGCCCAGTAAGCGATTTCAAAGAGATTTGGTCTATCACCACATGACCATACATATACCCGAAAGATTTAGGAAGTGCCTACGTAACAAAAAATGAACTCACAATGAATCAGAAAGAAATCACCAAAAACAAAGAAAAATGAATCGTCAAGACCTACCAAGATTTGCAATTGTTCCTCAGTATGAATAGGTCTGAAAAAGACGTGTGGTCCCGAGCTCCGACAAGCCATTTTTACCTCTTTCGAAAAAACAAAAAACAAACCAAAACGAAAAGCAAATATGAAAACACCATTTTCACCTTTTTGTACACCTATAGCCTCGTGACAAAAGCAGTAAAACATAAAACCTGACTACCTCTGACATTTATTTTGTAGAAAAATATTCAGAAAATCCCCTATTCACGCAATTCAAATCTTCTCGATATACATGGCCAGACACCGATAAGTGAGATTTCAAGTGATATTTCGTTGCATTCAATACCTGGCCTGGGAAATTAAGATCACCTGAATCCAAGTCTTTTCAACATACTATGCATGTATTCCACGTGGCTAAAGTCTAAAAAACAGCTTGCCAACCTATCCTCGGAACAAATACCACGATAACAATAGGGATATTTGAAATGGAGTCATGAAATAAACGTGGGAGATTACCTAAATTTTCGGAGTGGTTAGTCAAAATATTCACAAAATAAAAAATATTTACCAAAGTATTTAGAGTTTGAAAGTATTTACCAAAATATTCACTAGGGTCCCACTTGTCTTTTATAATTTTCCATAAAAAACAAAAATCATAAAGAATCACCATATCTTTTTATAATTTGCATTAATATCCTTAAGTGTTGTTTGTCTAGTTCTGTATTCCGCATTTAAATATTATAATCAGAACCTTAATCTAGTTTGATCCTGCAATTTGGTATCAGAGCCTAGTTAATTAAAATATTTGTATTTATCTATAAGCCAATCTGGAGGTATCTACAAATTGTCCCCATAAGACTTATCCTCATACTTTACATCTAGATACAAATGATAAGCACTTTGGAGCAATTTTAAATGCTATTTCAGACCAACTTATAGATTTAAAAGTTGAAATTAAAAAATTAGAACAGTTATATCTAGAAATTAGCGGTAAGATTTTTAAGATAGTAAAAGAAACAGGTGAAGTGCAACACTCAACCAATCTCAAAGCCATCAACGAAATTAGTCATCAAATAAGCCTAAAATCTGGTGGTGAACTTAAGAAAGGAGATCCTTTTAAATATAGTTATCCATTTAAAAAATCCAAAAAGAAGTTTTCTACTAAGATAGATAATATAAAGAAAAAAGGTGTTATTGAAGGAGAAAATCAAGACGAAAATCAAATCCTTAAAAATGAATCAACATCCAGTTCCACAAACAAGGAGATTTAGCACTAAGTTGGACGACCCAGAATGGACGTTGAAATTACAGAAACTTAAAAATATTGAATTCAACTTCACAAACCAAGAAGTTATGAGCGATGATGAGTCTGACAGAAATTCTGATGAAGAAGCAGTATATCAGCAAATGGGACTAATTAATCTGAAAGACATGGAAAACATTCCCATATCCAAAGTTCAACAGAAGCTAGATGAAATACTAAGACAAAGAAGGCTGAGGGAGAATGAACCAGTAGAACAGAATGAAGCTAGAAGAAACTACAGGCGATATGAACATGGTTCAACCAGTAATTATAGACCTAGGCTAAAGCCGAAGGAGTTTCTAGAGAAGAAAGAAAGATTTGGAGTGAGTATTATGCCAAACCATAGGCAAAGAGAAATTAACCTAGAACCCATAAGTGAAACAGGTTACAAACTAAACCTGGATGGTGTAAGGAACAGGCGTGAGATCATAGAATTCTGGAAGAAAAGCATGATGAGCGTATTAAACATGAATGTAGGATGGAATTCTTCCCAATTCCTTAATTATGTAGAACACAGTTTCTATGGTTGTATTGCCGATTGGTATGGAGCCATTGGTGATGAAGCTAAGCAAGAACTTAGGAATTTGGCAAGTCCAGTGAATATGTTCACATTAATATGTGAGTTAATTGAAGATGAATTCATTGGAGAAAAGGAAGATGAAGATAAGGAAGCTTTAAAATGGCAAAGAACTTTGAACAATCTTGAAATCTGTAACATGAAATATGTTAATAACTATATAACAGAATTCGAGAGATGTTACTATAAGATAGGAGAAAATGGCACTAATCTTCAAATGTTCTTTGATAAACTTCCTTCCCCAATTAATGAACAAATAAGTGACGAATATCGAGAGCTAATAAAAAATGGAAGCAAAGATTCTCTTGGTAATAGAATTTCCTATGTTAGGAAATGGGTTGAGAAAAAATGTCGAGATGTTAGAAGCACCCAAAGAATGAAGAAGCAATTCTTAACATGTTGGGAGACACCAACAGAATGGGGATGCAACACTAGAGATTATCAAGGAAGAAAGAATTATAAGAGAAAAAGTTTCAACAAACAAAGAGGTGAAAAATATTATAAAAAGTATTATAAAAAACCTTTCTCAAAAAATAGAAGATTTTTCCAGAAAGCCTCATTTTGTCATGAGAAAAAGAAAAACTGCAAATGTTGGGCATGCGGTGAATCCGGTCACTATGCTAATGAATGCAAAAACAAGAAGAACAATAGATTAGCAGAAGCCCTAGGTAGTTTGGATTACATAGAACTATCAGAAGATGAAGCAGTAGATTTAGCTCTAAGGAACAACAAAGGAATAGTGGAAATAATTGAAGAGAAGTTCGATGAACATGAAGAATCTGAAAATGAATCAATTGAAGGTGAAGAAATTAATGAGATGATGGAAGGAGAAGCTCCTAGTGAGTTCTCTGATGAATATGAAATGACCACCTTAGCTCAACTTCAGCAAGCTGAAACTTCTATTGATGAAGAACAAGTAGAAGAAATGACCAGATCAGGGGTTGATTTCCCGATCATTGCCAAAGAACAGTTTGTTAAAAAATCATTGTTCTCAAAATATGCTAAATATGTGTGTGAAGAGATGTCTGGAGACGTAACAGTTAAAAACAATGAAAATCAAGCAACTGAAGTGAACTTAATAAATTGGGCAAATATTCAAAAACATAACAAAGACAAAAAATTTAAATATATCTTTATATGTGGCATTCAAGTTATTATAACTCCATTACAAGACTATGGTAAAGATGTGCAATGCATTAATTTCGTTTGTGATATTAGGCATAAAAAGTTTAGTGACCAATGCATCAGTGGAATAGTCTGTAACCTGAGTCAAGGAGCAGTTTCTTGGATCTGCGGGCCAAACTATTATGTTAGTTTAGAAGATCATTATGCATCTAAATTCTTAGCTATAAAATTGTTAACTGAAGGTATCAGTATGCACAAGGGAACTTGTCCATTACAGCTAAAGTGGAAGGTAGTTTATAAACTGGAAAATACGACAAATCCTCCACGTAAGTGTCACATAGTAGAAGCTGAGAAACACGAGGTAGTAGGACCTAGCAAAAAGGTTGTGCCAGTAAAGCTAAGACCAGACCAGATAAAACTAAAGACCATTTGGGTAAACGCATTCGAAAATTCTGCAGCCACTAGCAGCGATAAAGTTTTAACTATAGATGAAGAAGGTAGAATCCATACGAATGCTAAACCACAAGTAAACCTATCTAGGTGTCCGAAATCCCAGTTTTAGGTTCAATCCTAATCTCAGTATTACCCCAAGAACCCAAGGACCTATGGCAAGCAAGAAAGATAAGTCATTTGTGGTAGATGAGGATATAGCTAGCATGATAACAGCTTTAAACAAGAGGTTAGAAAATAGAATTATAAGAGAACCATCTAGACATAGTATTGATCTAGGTTCCTGTCCTTCTAGGGAAAGTGGTATAACTCCTTCCTGTCCTTTTAGAGAGACTGATACAATTCTATTGCATCCTCCAACACTTGCAAGTATTGAGGAAAGACGGGGAGAATCATCCAGTTCTGAGCCTAAAGGAAAGATAGTAGGATATCAAACTAGAACCATTAGTGAACCTATCTTTGAAAATGATGCAAGGGCAAAGAATTTTGTGGAACCTCATAAGGAACCGTTTTGTGAACCGTTTTGTGAAGAAGAAATAGGGATGAGAATGGAAGTGATGGATCTTAGGCATCTCTACGAAGAGAATGTGAGGATAGAAGAAAGCCTTGAGCATGTCAGTAGAGGATCCTTGAAGAAAAATTATAGAATCACAAATCCCAATAGCATTTATATCCCAATAAGTATTTGTTTAGAAGGTTTTAACAAATATGAATTATGTGCCTTTGTGGATAGCGGTTGTTCGGTATGCTTTGATAAAAAGGCATTATTTCCTGAGTTCATATGGCAGAAATCTCGTAAACCAATCCAAGTCAGGATAGCTGACGATAGTATCATGGTTCATTCAGAATTAGCTTCTGATGTGCCAATCATGATAGGTGGAGTCTCATGTGTAATCCCTACACTTTGGGCTACTACTCAACCTTCACATGACATGTTAATTGGAAACAACTTCCAAAGACTTCATGTCCCAGTCACTCAACACTTAGACATGATGGTCTTTAATATCAATGGAGAAGATGCTTGGGTTAAGACGATCAAACAAGCATATACACACCAAGCAATAGAGTTCACGCGCACTAAGCGTGGTGAGGAATATATTCTTCCTACTCAAAGAGAATTTGCACTCTCCATATGTGAAATAGGTTTAAAAGAAAAAATTCTTAAACAGCAAGAAAAAATGTGCAAAGAGTTATATTCTGAAAATCCTTTAAAATTTTGGGAAAAAGATAAATCATTTGCTACCATAGAATTAATAAATCCAAAAGCTGTCATTAGAGTAAAACAAATGGTTTATACTTACAAAGATCAGCAAGAGTTTAAAGAACAAATTGATGAGCTATTAAAGAAAGGATTAATCAGAGAAAGCAAAAGCCCTCATTCTAGCCCCGCCTTTATGATCAGAAATCATGCTGAAGAAAAAAGAGGAAAAGCTAGAATGGTTATCAATTATAAAAAGCTTAATGATAATACTGTTTTTGATGGACAAAACAGTTTTATTTAATAGAATACAGGGAGCCACTTGGTTCTCTAAAATGGACTGCAAATGTGGATATTGGCAGGTAAAGATGAATGAAGACAGCATTCCACTTACTGCATTCAGTGCTCCACAAGGACACTATGAGTGGATAGTCATGCCATTTGGGTTAAAGAACGCACCACAAATATTCCAGAGAAGAATGGACAATGTTTTCAAAGAATTTAAACATTGTTGTCTTGTTTACATTGATGATATCTTAATCTTCTCTAAAACCTTGGAGCAACATAAACATGATTTAAAAGCCATAACCCAAAAATGCATTGATCATGGAATCATTCTTGGACAGAAAAAGTGCATTTATGCTGAACCAGAAATTGAATTCCTAGGACTCAAGATAAAAGCAGGTCAAATTGTGTTGCAGGAACATATTTTAGAAAAGGTAGAAAAATTTCCTGATGAAATCAAAGATAGAAAACAACTAGAAAGGTTTCTAGGATGTCTTACCTATGCTTCTGATTTCATTAAAGATTTAGCCAAACTAAGAAAACCTTTACAGGTAAAATTGAAGAAAGAACAAGTTTGGAATTGGACTCAGCTAGACACCAAGATAGTCAAAGAACTAAAAAGAAGATGTGAAAAACTTCCAATATTAACTCTACCTAATGAAGATGATGAGTTAGTTCTTGAAACAGATGCTAGTGATTATCATTGGGGAGCTGTTTTGAAATTAAAGAAAGATAACAAGCTTTGCAGGTACAGCAGTGGCAGCTTCAACAAATCTGAGTATAATTACACTGTCATGGAAAAAGAGATTCTTGCAATTTATCGTGGAATCCAGAAGTTTATAATCTTTTTAGCCCCTAAACCTTTTACAGTCAGAACAGATTGTAAAGGCATATTGGGTTTTATAAATAATAATCTTGATAATATGAAAGCGCATGGGAGGCTCCTGCGTTGGCAATTAGCCCTTAACCAATTCACCTTTACTGTTGAACATGTGCAGGGTTCAAAAAATTCTCTAGCAGACAGCCTAACTAGAGAACTAGCTGATGGACCAAAGAAAGCAGATTCGATGGGAAGACGCTCGCTGGGCAACCAGCGAGATGGATCTTGATTTCTTAAGTGGCATAAGAGAATATCAAGGATGGGTTTCCCCTCCAAGTTTTTATATTTCTGTTGATTTTGGAAGATTTACTCATAACAGATTTCGTCGTGGACTCCTTGAAACGAGACACAGAACGGTTGAAAGATTTTTAACTTTGGAAATCATTATAAAAGTTCTTCAACTACCTATAGAACTTCAAGAAGAAATCTGTAGGAGATGGAGGATGAGAGATTTCAGATATTTCTACTGGACAGTAACCTTGAGGGATCACAATACTCCAGCAAGGACCAGAGAGTGGTGTAACCATTTCAGTATAAACAATTTCGCTGGATTAGGAGGAATCTCATTGCCACTTACGGCATATGTTGATTCAGAGTATCTAAAAGCATGGGAATATGGAATGTGTAATGGACTCTACAAATACAAGCAACCATGGCCAAAAGAAGAAGAGCATAGCTTTCTGTACAACCACTTCACTAAATTCTAGAAGGAGGTTTTCCTCAGAGCAACAACGTTTGAGAAGATAGAGGAAATAAATGGTTGTCGTGTTATCAGTGCTTGCATGGATGTTAACAAAGGGAAAATCCGGTTACCACACTACCTGATCTTCCTGCTATTTACTGAAGAATACTGGTACGTGGTAGATCCAGTAGTAGGAAGCCATAATAATATAATAAGACATCCATGGGCAGCAAGAGCAAAAGGGTTCTTCTACATCTATTTTTACATCAACAAGTTTAGACAGACTGACTGTGGAATATTCAAAGTTGGGAATACCACCTTCATCATAACCCCACAACTCAAGCCATTGATGCAGCAAGCTATAGACAGGTCCGAGTCCATTGAGCTCTATTTAACACAAATAGAAGCTGGTCACTTTTTGGACAAGGAAGGTCATGAAAGGATGATTGATATGTTAATTACATGGGATCGAGAATACACTGAAGGTCTAATGCTTGATCTCGATTTGGATAATGAGCAAGATTTGGAGATTGATAATCTCCAAGATCTGATAATGGATGATGATGACTTAGAGGCCAATATGGGAGAAGAGGGGGTCCAGAACCTGAATGATTAAACATCATCATTATGCACCAGCACAATTATTGTACCTTTCTGTTTTCTTTTTCATCATGTGAGTTGTATTATTGAGTCAGCACTGTGTGCTTTTATTATTTTTTCTGAATGCGTAGGGGCCCATATGTCGGCCATTAGCTTTTAGACGTTGTAAAGGCATCCAATGCCTTTCAATCAGCTCTATATATAGAGCTCTCCTCAGACTTCCAAGGGCATCGAAATCCAGAGAGAGAAAAACATATGAAAAGAGAGAGAAGTCTTGTAATACAGAAAGAGAAAGAGAAGCATTGTTGAGTTCTGAGTAGGTTGGTTTCCCATCACTCAAAAACTCAAGAATCCTTCAATGGATCTTTCTGGTGTGAGAATCTAGTATGTTTGTGTGTTTGTAAGTTTTAAAGTAGGAGTGCTTGTGTGTTGTAATATTTTCCAAATTTAATAAAAGTTTGTTTTTAAGAAAGAGAAAGCTACTTAATCGAACTCTATATTCTGAATAATTAGTTTTCTTGATTCCAATCCTTTCACCCTCCAAAAACAAAAACTGAGAGTTAGAGACTACGATCTGAGGTAGGAAACGAAACAGATCTGTGCTGTGCTTGGACTAAGGGAGGCCTGGTTGAAGGTTAGCCACCTCTAGAAAACCGGAAGCTAAAGGAACGCCGGTGGTCCAGTGTAACTAAGTTCAGGTATCGGTCAAACCTCTCTATCTTTAAGTTTTTAATTGCAGAGCGTGGTGGGCTTGAAACCACAGAAAATTCATTATTCATAATATAGTCAGTAGATTATGGTAGTTAGTACCACCAAAAGTCATTTATAAGTATTCTATATTGCATCTTGAGTATTATTGTCAAAAACTAGAAAGTTTAAGACGAAGTTTGTAATTTAGTATAAAGTAAGGGTACCTTTTGAAAAATCAAAAAGAAAAAGCTGAAATCTTTGAATATTTTTGAAAATAGTTTGAAAGGTTGAATTTTGTGGTAATTATTTTGGAAAACTTGAATATTTAGAAAAAAATTTCAAATTTTCGGCAAAACTAATTAAAATAACCCAACCTTTAAGGAGGTGTTAAAAATATATCCCTACCTTTCAAATGTAAGATAAATATCCCGACCTTTTTAAGGGATGGTAATATAATATCTCAAAATTTTCTCCCCCACAAAAATGCTTACAAATATAGTCTAAATTGTCATGATAATTTAAAAAAAAATAAAAGTCTCTTTTGTAACAAAAAAAATCATTCAATTTAATACATTTTTATAGATTATAATTAAATTTAATCAAAACAAATATAATAAAACAAGTAAATATTTAAAATATAATTTTCAATATCTTGATTGTGTAAAATATCATTCAAGTTTAGTAGATTAAATTAGATTGGTTTTTAAGTTTATCTTAATTTTTTTATTTTGGATTTAAAAAAAATAAAAAAATTACATTCTTTTATATATTTTTTAATAATAATAATTTACTTCTTATATATAATTGAACACCATTGAATAATCTAAATAATTAAATTTTCATTTCAATTTCGTAGTAACATAAAGTTTATAATTGACAAAATATTCTTCCGTTTTGATAAGTTAAAACACTAGCTAATCATTTACTAATCGAAAATATGTTATTTTGCTTTACATTTTTTTTATTTGGCTTGTTATAGATATTGATGTAAAAAAAGATATAAAATGTTAGGTACAAATTAAATCTAAAACTACGAAAATTTATTAAATAAACTTTTAAACTAATCTAATTTAATTTTATACAATATGTTTTATTTGAATTGAAAATAAATGAGTATTAGTACAATACAAAAAATAAGAATTTTATTGGAGATAAATCATTGGAATATTATATTACCATCACTTATAAAGGTTGGGATATTTATCTTACATTTGAAAGATTGAGATATATTTTTAACATCCCCTTAAAGGTTGGGTTATTTTAATTAGTTTCGCCTAAATTTTCCTATAATTCTCCAACGCGTCATTAACGCTAGAGATTACCTTAATTTCCTTATAATTCTCCAACGCGTTGTTAATGTTGGAGATTACCTTAATTTTCCCTTAATTCTCCAACGCGTTGTGCATGTTGGACATTACCTTAATTTCCCTGCAATCCCCCAACACGTTGTTAACGCTGGATATTGCCTTAATTTCCCCTGTAATCCTCCAATGCGTTGTTAAGGCTAGAGATTACGTTAATTTCCCTTTAATTCTCCAATGCGTTATGCACATTGGAGATTACCTTAATTTTCTTGTAATTCTTCAACGCATTATGCATGCTGGTGATTACCTTAATTTCCCTGTAATCCTCAAATGTGTTATTAACAATAGAAATTACCTTAATTTTCCTGTAATCCTCCAACGTGTTGTGAACGCATGAGATTACTTTAATTCCCCCATAATTCTCCAACACATTGTGCACGCTCGAGATTACCTTAATTCCCCTGTAATCCTCAAATGCATTGTCAACACTGATATTACCTTCATTTCCCTATAATCCTCCAGCGTGTTATGAATGCTGTAGATTACCTTAATTTCCCCTTAATTCTCCAACGCGTTGTTAACGCTTGAGATTACCTTATTTTCCCCTTAATTCTCCAACGTGTTGTTGATGGTGGAGATTATATCACTACTAAAAATTTGTTATTTAACATCGGGTAATAGCCGACGTCTTTAAAAAAATCGATGTCTATTTGGGGGATGTTAAAAGTCAAATGTTTTTCACATCATCCAGAACCCGATGTCTTTGTATGTTATAACATCGTTTATATTTTTAAATCCGATCAATGTCTTTGTTATCTTATAACATCGATTATAAATAGAACCGATGTTATAACATATAAAGACATCGGCTATTACCCGATGTTAAAATGTTTTGACTTTTTACATCTCCCACATGGACATCGATTTTTTTTTAAAGACATCGGCTATTACCCGATGTGAAATGACATATTTGCGGTTTTTTTTATTATCGTAGCCTATGCGGGATTTGAACCCGCATCTTTGTGTTTGAACGCAATGCTCTACCATTTGAGCTAATAGGCTTTAAATTAGATAGAATGTTCTTACCTGAATAAGTAAATATTATATATATATATATATATATCTGTGTGTGTGTGGTGGTTAAACTAAGGTACAAAATGTAAGACCATATATAGAAAAGCACTCCCCAATATATAGATGCGGTCAGCCACCAGAATTGCTCAGACTACTCTTACTTCTGTTTGTTACATGATATTATATTCTATTTCCATGCCCACTCCTTCAATGTGATAAGCACTCCCCAACATTGATTACATTTTTAACTCACTCAATGACTTAATGTGGAACCCAAAGGACAATGATAGAATCAACCATCTATTTTTAAAAATTCGTTATAAACAACTTATTGAACAATAAAAGAATAAATAAAGAATATCCACTATCATATAGCTGCCTTTGGAGCCATAATTTGGGAATGCAGTAAACATATTTTTTTAAACCCATTCCTGCATTCAGACAATCAAAGTCATCACCCCACTCCATTTGTTTCTATCAAGCACAAACGCTCCTCATCAAACTCTCAATGTGAAGTGTCTCAAGTACATGGATCCACCTTTTCACAATAATAAGAAACATTCTAAACCGACTAAACAGTATCAATCATTTAAAAAAAAAGTAAAGTCAAGTATGGATGGTCATTTGACAATTAACAAATTAAATAGAAATCCAAATATCCTTGTTTCTTAAGCGGGTTTCTTAGAAACATAATCTAACCATATATAATATGTCCTTGTTTCCTTACCTGGCCCTGCAATCCAAAGCAGGCCTATTCAATCCATTTAAGACCTACCTACTTGGTAAAACTTTTCCCATGGTCAATCAAATATATATGCATTTATGAAGCACTATGGAAGAAAAATGAATGAAAAAATATATCAAACATAAAATAGACTAATAATCTGAATAATAGAAAAATGTAGCAATAGATTTAGTTACATACTTCTCAATAGATGCGGAGCCAACATTGTATGAAGCCTAGAGATCTTCTCCTCGTGGTTGATATCCTTGAACTCTTCCTAAAATTCTTCTAAACTTCCAAACAGCAAGTGGTAAAACACAATTTGATAATAAGGAAGATATCTCAAGTTCATTTACACAATTTTTGAGTTTTGATCATCGTTTCCTATGTCCCATTGTAATTTCTTTAAAAATACTAACCTTCCCAGGATCAAGAAAGTGCATGAGTATAAAAAGTTCATCCAGATTGTTCTGCAAATCAAACCGATAATAAGTGGCAATTACTAGAGAAAATGCAACACCACATTCAACAAGTTAAATAAATCAATAAATAGTAACTTGCATGAATATCCATCATCGTCATCAACAATACTCATGTCAGAACATGCAATTACTATAGAAAAGTGTGCTAATGAGCCTCTTCCCATTCCTGTCAATCAAATATCATGCATTTTTAAGGATGTAAAGGCACACTAAACCCCATCTATAAGCATTAAAAATGAAATTGTAAAATTCATTGAGTATAAGAGTAACAAAGGAACAAATGATTCCAAAGGAAACGGGAAACTTTTGTACCGGCAAAAATATTTTCAGATTATATTAAACAAGAAAATCACACCTCCTAGTTCACCCAATCATCCCATTTTATAGATCCCCTGCCTTGCTTCCCTTTCCCATGGCAGCAACTTTCTCTACTGCAAGCCCCTTCGCTTGACAGCAACTTCCCCTTCCCCTGCCTTGCAAATAGAGAAACAACTTCCTATGACAACAACTTCTTATGAAAATTTAAAAAAAAATCTTGCCAAAACCTGCAAATAGTGAAACAAAAATCAAATAGAGGTCAAAAAAATTAAGAGCGACCTCGGCAGCTGCAGTTTTCATCTTCTTTTATTTCGACCAAGTGTTGGAGGCACAGAGAGAATTGAAGGAATCAAACACTAAAACTCCTCTTATTGGCTCACCTTTCTCTGCTGAAAGGCCCTACCCACATCTTCGACCTATTCCAGATAAAAATGGAAAAATTAAAAAAGAGGAGTTTACATAGACATAGGTGAACATAACCGGAAACAAAAGAGAGGAATGAACCTTGGGGACGAGATCAAGCAGTCCTCACTGCGAGGCCGAAGGCGAGGGCTTCACGGAATCGCCAGGTTCGAGCCTCTTGCTATCTCTCGCCATCTCTCGATCTCAAATCTCAGATCTGAGAATCAAAACGGAATTGTTGAAGACAGAAGGAATTCCAAATGAAGTCGTAAATAGCCGATTCGATGTAGGATGGTCGCCGCCAAGAGAGGGTGAAGGAGAGAACGGGTGGAGAGGCGAGAAATTAAGGATGATGGTGATGAAAAGACGACATCATGAGCGACAGACACCAGATCTAGATTTGGAAACGGGTTGGGAGAGAGGTTGTGGCTTGGTAAAATAATCCATTCTCATAGGCGGGCGTTTAAATTAATTCATGACTCGATTCCGCGCCTTTTAAACAAATTTCAAAATAAATATTTAACATCGGTGTAAAATATAGGGTGATGTCTATTTTAGTTTTAACATCTCAAATTTATAAACCGATGTTAAAAAACTGTTTAACATGAAATATTTTTCTGACTGATGTTAATGAGCCGGTGTTAAATAATAGAATTCTAGTAGTGTTACCTTAATTTCCCCTTAATTCTCCAACGTATTGTTAACGCTAGAGGTTACCTCGATCAATTTCCCCTTAATTCTCCAACGCGTTGTTAAAGCGGGAGATTACCTTAATTTCCCCTTAAATCTCCAAGACATTGTTAATGCTGGAGATTACCTTAATTTCCCTATAATTATCCAATGCGTTGTCAATGCTGGAGATTACCTTAATTTCCCCTTAATTCACCAACGCATTGTGGAGATTAACTTAATTTCCCTATAATTTCTCCAACGCGTTTTCAACGCTAGAGATTACCTTGATTTTGCATTAATTCTCCAACGCGTTGTGAACACAGGAGATTACCTTAATTTCCTTGGAATCCTCCAACGAGTTGTGAACGCTGGAGATTGCCTTAATTCTAGTGCGTGGTATGCGTTCAAAATTACTTTAACCTCTTTATAATTTCCCTGAGAACACGAGAAATATATTTCGATGTATTCTCTATTTAAGCATGCAAAGCCAAGAATTATTTTGAAAAAAAAAACTCATGAACCGCCTCGCAAGAAAACGATCAAACATTACATATATGCTTACAATTACTTCCCAGAAACACTTATGCTCGAACATTAAAATCTACATCGCCATTTTGGTCTGGTTCTGGATTCACTGCAACAACATCGAAATGGGAATCCCCGTCGTACTAAAAAATCAATCGCAATCCAACTCGGAGCTCGTTGGCAATCGAGACTCTCTCGATCCTTTAGTAAACCAATAGCAATAAGTACTAAGCTTTCCACCTTCACTAAAAACTTCTCCTCATAACGCGTACAAAGATAGACATGGTTGAAAACCTCACTACAATACTCCACATAGACGTACCAAAGTAGCTGCGAAGCAAACAACAACATTAAAACCAAATTAACAACCGAAAATTGGAAAAATAAATTAAGAGAAGCACATTGTACAAGCCTCTGCAAATGCCTCTCTATGAGGTTATCTCTTGTGAACCCTCGAAGACAAGGAATTACGATCGGTCGATCAAAGCGTGGCATAGATACATCTTTGGAATTGAAGAGATTTTAGACTAATACACCTCTCTTAACACTACTTCATCCTAAAATTACCCTACTTATAAAGCCTAGTTCAGACCCTACCGCAGAAGCGCCACATGACTACTCCCCCTCAGAGTTCAAAATATATAAGCGTATTGGGAATATTCCAATTACCCACCACTCATCCTCGTAGCGTGTGATGTTATCCAATACCAACTTTGTTATAATTATTTCGGACACGTAACCAATATTTACTCAAACTCTATCAAGCAAAAATTACAACACGAGCTATGTGAAATTGATATCTAAACGTACTTCGACGAGCAACACGAGGATAAATAGCACAAAATCCTGTATTTCATGTTATTGCTATTGATGCATAGCAACATATCCTACATTACATAAACGAAACTCTCCTGAAAAACGATTACACGAATCTGAACTATACCCCATGTTACATACCCTCAAAAAATATATATCATTTCAAACATCCCCGTTTTGCTCAGGACTCGGCCGCATAATGGTCACCTGAAAGTGAGTCCCCTTTATATTCGAACATCAAGCACAAACCGACTCTCAAATCATTACACACCACGAACTCTCTCCAACCTTCAGATAGTGAAAACCAATCGCCAGCGTCCCTTTCGACCATCACCACGAACTCCTGATCTGCTTGACAACAAAAGTAAATCTCATCTAAACCTCTTCGACGTACTTGACATACACATACGGTAAAGGTTGCATGACAAAAATAAAATTAGCAACATCCCATTAATTTTAAATTATACTAAACACGCGTCTTCATAAACATACAAGTCCACTAAGATAACTTTCACAGAGAATTATCCGCGATAATCCAGAAGGTGGAAAAGTGATAACACTCGCAGTACAACTACGTGGCGACACATCCCTTGAGGCCATACCGAAACACATCATTTTTTCTCAAATAACGAATTTTATTACCAAATACATTTTCTTTCACCTCTTAGCTATTTATAGAAAATGTATGCCCATTCGAATATCCATATCGCAAACCGATCCAACAAATATAGGGTCACACTTAGACTTACTCCAAAGTCATTGTCATGCTACACTATCTGTCTTCTCTTATTGCAACGAAACGTATCACAACGATAAAATTATTTAGACCGACTTAAAAATCAGTGCTATCAACCCTTCTCAACTACCAATACGGTAGCAACATTTCATGCTACAAACCCTTGTTTTTTGTTGTCTCGCAATTCACTTTGTAAAATGCTCCACAACAGGAGATTAGCAAGGGTTTGATAATCACCCGCTACTATCTAGTCAACCTAAACCCCTCGCGAAATAATAGCTCTAATCACACCAACGTGTGTATACGTTTGAGTATAGGGATACTCTTAGTATAACAAGAGTGATTTATCCTATATCGCTCGTGTTTTTTTTTTTCTTGTCACTCAACTAAAAATAAAAGCAATTACAATAATGGAGAGAAAGAAAATAAATCAGTGAGAAGTCGATGGCAATGGTGAAGTCTACGTTGTAGAACCGTGCTTGTGTTGTGTGTCTTTCTTCACCACTTGCTCTCGTCTTTTTATAATCCGCAGGGGCTGATTTTTGGTCGTTTGAAGTTTGAATTAATTCCACCAAATCTGATTTTTTGGTTGCACAAAATCTTCAACCAAAGCATCAAATTTTTCACAAAATCAGCCCTCTTTAAATTGAATTTCACCAAATCTTTAACCAAAGCATCAAATTCCACCAAATCTGATTTTTTGAATTTGAATTCTTTTCTTCCACAAAATCAGCCCTCTTTTTAATTGAATTTCACCTAAAAAATAGGTGCACATGGAACCAATCTTTATTGCCAAAAGATTTGCACAAGTTAATCTTAAGCAACAATATGGATAACAACTATATATAATTAAATTAGATTACTCCAAGATAATAGCATATGTGCGGTAAAGATTTTGCCATTTAAATTCCTGTACATGTTAGTCTTTAAAGCAAATATCTAGATAACCATCAAGTCTACTTTAAGAAATTAAGAAATATATATCTAGATAACTACCAAATCCACTTTGTTATGCAATTAAAATAAATTCAAAAAAAATATTTTAGAACATCGGGCCAATTAAAATATATAGCATATATAATTTTGTGAGCCAAATAAATATATTTCGAGAATAATAAATCAGATAAAAGGACCACATAATATAATTGATATTTGCATAAAATATTACCTTATTTGTGTTCCATCACCCCTATAAAAATATATCACATATATTCATCAAGGTGGAGTCAACAATCTCCCCCTTGATGGAAGACAAAATAAATATCAATTATACAAATACATATAGCATATCCGGAGCATCATATAACAAGCATAAACATAGGCACCATATAGCATTTCTCCCCCTTTTTGTCTTTCAACAAGTAAGGGAAGAAATCGAGTTTAAAAAGATAACAACCAAATAATCTGTTACAGTCAAGACTAGTGCTGGAAATCACCCGGGTACCGATTCATCTGACCCACCGGGCCCGATTATAGGGTGAAAACCCGAAAAAAAACCGGGTGATTGATGGGTGATGGGTCGGGTGATGGGTGATATAGTTTCCACCCATTACCCGACTCATCACCTGACCTATTACCCGACCCGCTTAACCACCTGTTAGCCCACCCGATTATTATAAAAAAGAGGCTAGTGTATAAATAATACTCTCTCTGTTAATTAAAACTTGTCGTTTACTATTCATACACGCTTTTTTAGAATGATAAAAGCTAGGGGTGGGCACAAATCCCGCAAATTCCGGGCCCGTCCCGGTCCCGGGCCCGTCCCGATCCCGGTGGGATTTGGAAAAAAAATAATGAATCCCGTCCCGTAAAAATTATGCAGGATGGGACGCGGGACGAGCATTTCATATCCCGCAAATCCCGTCCCGTCCCGCATATATATATATATATATATATATATATATATATATATATATATATATATATATATATATATATATATATATATATATATATATTACAAAGTATACAGTCTATATAAGAAATATATAAACAGTGTACGTGTGTATATACAATATATATAAACAGTGTATATATACTAATATAAACACACTGTATAATCTTGGTATATATACAAAAACCTTTGTTTACAGTATACGTTTATATACACTTATATATTAATTTATAAGAATGTATATATACTGTATAATTATATATATAATGTGTATAGAAAATCATAAAACATAAAAAAATATTATAAATTTATATAGGTTACGTCTTTAAAAACCGCAAAATATATAAGAATTTTAGATTTTTTTATATTATTTTTTATTTGAGGGACAAGGCCCGTCCCGTCCCGGTCCCGTCCCGTCCCGTGAGGGACAAGGCCCGCGCGGGATTGAAAAAAAAGTAGTGAATCCCGTCCCGGTCCCGTCCCGCAAAAATTACGTGGGACGGGACGTGGGACGACCCCCGTCCCGTCCCGTCCCGTCCCGCGCCCACCCCTAATAAAAGCTATATGAAATATTAACTTTTTTTCAATTTGTTTTTATAAATTCATACTTAATAGTAACAAGTGTGAAATTATTAAAAAAAATATATTAATAGTAAAACGTCAAGTTTTAATCAACGGAGGGAGTATAATTTAACGTAACTAATATATTTCTCATTTTCTACCTCTAGTTTCTCCATTTTTCAAGTGTCCTTGTTCAAAAAGGTCTAAAAAAATATATGAACTTGCATTAGTTAACTCCATGTCTTATTAAAATTTCTTTTATTTGTGTTGCATATACCGATAGAGTGTAAGCAATTTGGCTCTTTCCAACGACTTTGTTAGCATTTACTGTATTAATCCATGATTAACCAAATCGTATTTTTCCAATTTTTTATGAGATTTATAACAATAATCCTCTTTATACAAAGATATTAAAGAAATGACACCTGAGTCTGATTTCTAAGAACATAGTTTTTTCTATACTTTTTTAATTTATTTTAAATCTAGTAACCGAGTTAAATTCATCTGATTTAGTTTGATGTATTAAACTTCTAATACTAATTTTGTAAGTTAAGGATATTGATAGAATGTATGAATAAGTCTTTTATTCATTTAGTAAGATTCATACATTGACATGGTTTATAAAATTATCGAATATAAATGATTTTTGGTTATGTCTTGTGACTCATTTTCTTTAAATTTCTTTCATCCGATTAACCACCCGACCCACCCGATTCACCCAACGGGTCGGGTGATGGGTGAAACATTACACGGGTGGGTATTGGGTCGGGTGAATTTTTTTTTTGTGATGAGTGTGGTGAAAAAATGGGTCCACCCATCCATCACCCGACCAATTTCCACCCCTAGTCAAGACCTTTGAAACTCATCTCAAGCGTCTTAAGATATTAACAGACAACATTATAAAAAATGAAATTCAGCAGTCATTACTGTAAAGACTGAATGTATTTTATATTACTATATTATTATATTTGAGTAAATAAATGATTATTTTATTTAATCGGTAGAAATGTGAGAAAACCCGTCCTCGAGCGTAAGTTTGATTTTAAGGATATTCCGGCATCGTTTTGATAATTTAGATTTTAACAGATTTAATTCCGCCTTCTAGCTCCGAGTTTTGATAAAATTAATTTAATTCCGTTATCTTGTAATTAGTAAATTAAATTTTAATTAAATTCGATTTAGTCGGGATTTGATCGGGCGAGCGGGTTTTGAGTCTCTTCCGCTAATTTGATTGGTATTGTGGGGACCTCTTTAATTTCTATTTTGTTTTCTTTTTCATCTCTCTCTCTCTGCTCACCACCCACGCCAAATTCAGAGAAAAAGGTCCCCCCCTCCTCTCTTGTCTTCTTCCCCTTTACTTGCTCACACAACCTCTGCGTCCTACCCCTCCTCTTGCTTAATTTCTGAACCCCAAACCAGCCCTACGTAGCTCCCCACCATCATCTTCTACATTGCCTGATACCTTGCAGCCTTCTCACCTCCATCTCCACTTTTCTGCAGCTCTCTCCACCCCTCCAATTTGAATCCGAACAAAACAACACCACACAAACATCCAAACTCCCTCCTTCCCTTTCACCTTCCTTTTCCTTCCCCTATTGCGGTGAACCACCAAGAGCTACAACACCACCACAACACCTCCATCTCCCTCCTTGTCTGTCGCCGTCAGTAGTCGCTAGCCCCACCATTCTCTTCCTTCGACGACGAGCAACATCAGCCCCCACCCTGTTTTTTTTTCCGAGGCTCCGAGCGCCCCGAAGAGCCGAGCACCACGGGACTCCACCCTCTCCTCCTCTGTTCCAGAACCAGCGACGCCGAGTGGAGCCACCCCCGAGCGCTCCGGAGTCCCATCTTTGTCCCCGTTCCTCTGTTTTCCCTCAAATCCGCGGTAAGGCCTTGCCTCTTTTCCTTTCGATTCCAAACTGCAAAAACCTCACATTTGACACTCCCACATCCGTCCCAGGCCAAGATAAACACGAATCCACCTTCGTCGGAGTCGAATCGAGCTGAATCGGACCACCGTTCCTCTTTCCAGCGAACCTCCGGTGAGCACCTCTCTCTCTCTCCTTATTCGATTTTTGGGTTCATGGCATCGGGTCGGGGCAAGGTCTCCGGCGACGTCCTCCTCTTCCTCCCTCTCTTCCTCCTTCGATTTTCCGACGGCCCTCCCCTCTCTCTGCTGCCTTCAAACAACCAGAGGAAGAAGAGGATGTGTGGACCCCCCTCTTTGCCACATCCGCGCCTAGTCAGCGCATGTGCCCCCTCTTTTTTTATTTTCTTATTTCTGGGCTGGGTTATTTGAGAAGGGTGGTTAATTGGGCTTAATAGGGTGGGCTGAACCCGAACTCTAATTCCGGGTTAAACCATTGCAATCCGGATCCCCTCTCTTTCCTTTCTTCTAGGCGGGTTCAGCCTTTCATCCGGGTTGTGGGCCTGATTTCCTCTTTTGCTGTGGGCCGATGGGTTGGGTTTTGTTATTGGGTAAGTGTTGAAGTTATATAATTGTCTTGTGTTATCCAAATAATTTAATTTCGGCCTATATGTTATATATTGTATAAATTATTACTGAAATAATTATTATATTATAAAATGGGTTAAAAATGACATTATTAGGAATAGGTATTTCTTTTGATGTTCTAAAATGTGAGTTATGAATTTTTAAGTGACGTGTTGGTTTTGATTTATAAATATGATTTGCGAACATAAAATTATTTTGAGGATTTAAATATATGATTTGGGGATCTTTAAAATGAATTATTAATAAAGTTAGTGGATGTTTATGTTTATTAGATGTATTGATGATAAATTATTTAAAAGGAGATTTTCAAGTTTTAGAAATATCCTTTAAAAGAATTGTTATTTGAAAACCAACATGCCGGAATTATTTTAAGTGGTATAAATTTGTGAGTTGATTAAAGATTATGTTTATAAATGGATTTTTGGACAAATATGAGTTGAGAAATCATTTTGAACATGAGTCGACTTAAATTGGGATTTATTAGTTGAAAATATGGTTGGTATGATTTTATCAATGGGTTTAATTGAAGAATGATTTTGGTCAATTTGATCGTATCGGGAAGATTTTGGAAAACGGTTTTACTATCGGTCGGTTTTGAGGATGTTGAGAACTTGGGTTCGTGTGTATGAATGTTGGTCTAGTAGCTTATGGAAATGACTTGATGATAGGTGTATATTGCTTTTGGATTGCTTTGGACTTGCATTTGGGCCCTTGCTTGTGTTATCTTGCTGTTCTGCATCAACAGGTAAGTATCCTACGGGACTTACTCAGTAACCTGGACCTCCTGCCTGATGTGTCATGTAATGTGTAGTTTTGTTGCATATTAAAGCATGCCATGTAGTATCATGCTAGGATTCCATTGAACTAAGCATGTGTTTACTTTGTGTGTTTGAAACAGAACGATCGTTATCTGTGATAGTCCTAGAGTCTTTGCTAGGGTCATAGGGTAGCCTAGCCCCATCGGGTGCCCTGAGTCTATCGAGTCGATATGAGCATGATATGATATCCCAGCACCATCGGGCAAGATTTACATATTTTTTTTATATATGTTATGATGATATCGTGGGTGAGTGCACCACCACGAGGATATGCTATGCTATAGCAACGAACTGGCCAGTCTCTGCACTAACGGGAAGGGGTGCAGAGGTAGGAGAGTGATATGCCACTTGGCATTGTCTTGGGCCCTTTACAGTTCTTTTCGCATATTATATATACTAGGGGCATGATAGTGTGATTTAAATCTTGTACCGCATTAGTCATCTTTTATTTAGGCATAGGCATGTTATGTGGCCTCAGCGCGGTCAGAGGACCCGCAGGCGATCACCAGGCCTGACTTCGTGGATAGTGTTAGGTACCGCTCTTGTTGCTTCATGCTTCTGTGACGGGGAAATCTTTTGGCGAATCGAAGAATCCCGCCAATATATTCTAACTTGACAAATGGCAATCACCCACTTTGTTTTGGTATTGACCCGGCTCTGCCGTGGCTTTTGTATCTAAATCAAATTTCCGCTTTACTTTCGTTAAACTGAATTTATGAAACTTCGACTGATTAGAGGTTTGAAACCTCGACCCGTACCTCAATTGCAACATCCGAACGAAGGTATCCGACCTTCGAAACGTATCCCGGATATTTATATCCGGGCCGTTATAAAGTTGGTATCAGAGCGAGGTTGTGCAATTCGGGTACGCAAGGGTCGAGTGTATGTTTTGGAAAACCGCCCATGAATTTCAAAGGATTTGAAGATTTGAAAAGGGGCAAAATGAAGTTAAGATGCCTAACTCCAATTGGACTAAGCAATGAACTTGGCTTATGATAAAAGAGGAGAACCAACTAATAAGGGATCGAGTGGGTAGAAAAGGCGCTAGACCATCCCTATTGGATGTTGTCGGAAATGGGTAGGCGAAATACTAGCTTGTTCTTTACAGTTGGGTCCGGAGGGTTCCAAGGAGGTCGTTATGATTGTCATTGACTGACTCTATGTTGAGTTCTTGATATGCCTAACTACTTATTGAATATTGAACAATATGTGCGAACGGGATAGCGGGAGTACCCTTCTTCTTATATGGTTAAGCTCAGCCTTTGTGGAACCGTCCCTTTCCTTATGAACCCTTTTGACAATTCAATCGAGTCCTCCCTTCGAATATCGGTCTTCCACGGGAATTGGGTTGGTAAACACATGGTGTCGGGAATCATGATTGAATATAAAGGTTGTCCGTGAGAGTGTTGAAAGATGGTCCTTGATGAAATTCCGTGTTAGAGAGTGAGATGTTTACGAGGTTGTCCTTATCAATTCTTATGACGATCCATTAATGTCTTCTTACCACGAAAAGTCGTATCCGAGTTGCACGGGAAAGATGGGTAATGAGTCAGTTGGGAAGAGTCAATGTTGCCCTTATAGACTTCTATCGGGTTATCTTGATTGCCCTGTTCATGATTGTGTGATTCTATATGCACTACTCCTTGACCTACAATTGATCCTTAGTGTGAATTTGTGCTTATGTGCCTTGATGCTCATGATGACCATTGTATAGGTTCGAACTACATTTATTATGTCCCTATCATCCCGACATGATCTGTTTAGTATATTACATTGTCATACTAGGGCACGATTATAGATGTCATATGTTAGGAAGTTGTACAATTGATGTACTCCCCATGAATTGGTTCATGATAGTGTGATCGACTCTTCTTTATACGAATGCCTCATAAGATTGTACTCTTTAGCATGCTAGCCGATGATGCCTCGATGCTTATCATTCATTCTGTGACAAGAATCTATAGCATGCCCACATATTCTGTGATTTACTGTTGTTGATTATTCTAGTAACTGCTAAGTGTTAATTGTGCTAAGTGAGAATATGGTAGTGTGAACGAGTCTTGATAAATACATGTTCTACCCTAGTATACATCAATTTGAACTCATGTCCTCATATTCTAGCCATGTTGCTTAGACTTGCTCTATACCTCGTTACGTTTTCCTCTCGTGCCACTATGTCGTTGAGATGTGATTGAATGAACTCTTGCATACCGTCGTATTAACAAGTCAAGTGCATGTATGTACCATATGTTATATTAAACCACTAGTAACATGTTGGGCCCTTGGTTGTGACTTGTGCGAATTCTACTTTGCCTACGTTATTGTTGATTCACTCTTGAACTAGGTACCTGATAGTGTGGCTCTTTCCTCTTTCTGTTCTCTTAACATGATTCACTCGTCCTGATGAGTTTAATGTTGAATTCGATGATTGACTAGCTTTCCGTGACGATCAAACCTAGCATGCTTTCATGGTAAAGATGTCTATGTACTCTATGATGGTTCTTTCTTAGCATGATTATAACCTAGCATCCATGATGTCCATCTTGTTACTTTTGATGATGCCTCATGTTTCGTGAACATTATGTTGAACTCCTCTTAATGAATCTTGACTATGCTTGTATCGCATTATGTATCGCTAGTATCATGTAGGATCTATGCTCTCTAAATGGACCTCGTCATAGGATTCCGTGCCATGCTTGACCTAATATGTGATCATTGCTGTTATATGTGATAGTTACTATGCTGCTCTTATGTGTCCTTGTATGAAGCGTCATCCGATTGTTATAATATACCTTGCCATGATATATTTTGACTCAATTGTTGATTTGTATACCATGCTTTTACATTGTTCATATGCATGATGATCGTTATCTTCACTAAATTCCGCTTCACTTCGAATCATATATGATCATTGTTGGTTCCGCCTATCTTGCTCGAAGTTACTAGGCAGATCTGTTTCCATGGAATACTAGAATGTTAGCTTGTTTCACATACATCAGCGTAGGACTTCGTTGTGTCTTTGATATGAATACGAATGTTTCCCCCGAGATAGGTACATGTTAGTATGGATTGATGTGATGGATATGCTCCATAGTGAATTGTTTGTCACAATTGTACCCTAATGGACTTCCATAAAGGCATCGTTACTATTCCCGAGTCGGAGTCTTGTCTCCTGTCATGTCGTCTTTAGCCTTGGCCTATTCCTTCTCCGAAAGAAACATTGGGTCGTCCGCTCTTGTCACTCCCCTATCTCCGCTAACTTAAACTCCTACGCATTACCTTGGATGAGCGACCGCATGGAAAAAGGGACCGGGAAGACGAATAGCGATAGAGCAGCGCAGCGGAAGCGTGGGCCCATAACCCACGGGCCTCAGGATCGACAAGGTCGACGGAACAAGCTCGCTTTGAGGATTACGATTGTTGAGCACGATATGACTTGCAGGTAGGAGTGTCCTCTATTCGAATTGCTAACCCTTTCTGAGCTTGTTGATGATGATATTGCACTGACTTGATGTTGAAAGCTGCTTGTTGATGTGATGATATGATTCGATGCGTTACAGTCCTAATGTGCCATGATGACTTGATGTGATGCTATTCTGAGTTGCTAAGCATGATCTAAATTCCTTTCCTATATAGTATGAACTGCAAATGCCGAGAATCTGAACTGCTTATTAGCTAAGATTATGGTGAAACTTGCTAGCTTGAAGTGACCATATTCATATATGATGTTGTACAATACTCGTTGAACATGACATTAAATTAAGACTTTTGATACACGTTGCAATGTTTGATGATGAACTAATGATGCTGTTGTTATAAATGGTAGTTGATATGATGTGATCGTTATGTGCAATAATGTCCATGATTGCTTCTTCTTTGAACATGTGAGTGAGATCCTTTGGTAGAATGGTCGAAGAGTGGAGAAAGGTTTTGAGCGATTAGAATGATCGACAGTGGTAAGGGGAAGTTGCCGAAGAGAGGTGTTGACTTAGGTTGGACCGAGTGGGTTCGGGAATTTTAAGAGGTGATGCTTGATGGTTTCGATGAACTCTTAGGTGAATCTTGGGAAGTGTGGAAGTGTAAGTAATGGCTTTTAAGAGTATGAAGGATATAGTATGAGAGGGCCCTCGAGTGTGAGGTTAGAGATAGTAGTTGGATTCTTAGAGGTGGATTGCTAGTGAGAATTCTTGGTGGAATGAGGGGCGAGATTAGGGTATTGAAATGAATTAGGACTTCTTTTGAGGATGTTACCTGAGCTGATGTTGGTGAATCTAGATGAGGCTGGTTTTGATGTAGGAATTGAAATCGAGCGAGCGGGGTTTGCGTTTATTTTGCCTGGTAGTGATGTGAAAGCTTTCTTGATTACGTGATTCATTAAAATGACCTAGCATGATATTAGATAGCGACCATGATAAACCTGTTATGACCTGATATTACATGTTGATATGCAATATTGAAATCTAGTTGACAGTGACAAGTGTTATTATGATGTAATGATACATTGCTATCCTACTATGTTGTTCTAAAAGCATGTTATAATGTGTTGTATGAATCATGAGATTTGATATATTGATTGACCTTTGCCTCTGCTAATTTTTAATAACCTGACCTTGTTGTGTTGAGGTGTTGACAATGGGTTTTGGTTCGTTGATTCTATGATGAGAGACACTTTTATGATTTCTGGTGTGATGTTGAGACGTTGTTATGATTTTGTTATGTCGTTGAGATGCATATTATGACCTTCGGTATGATCTGGAGATGTTGATGTGACCTTGTGGCACTACGTTGGTATATGTCGAGACTTGCCTTATGATGTGTTGATTGGAGATTGGTTGGTTATTCAGTTATGCATTTCTTATGGCTTATGCATCTTGCTTGAATTGAGATTGATAGATTAATTCGATTCTGGAAACTAGGAAGAGAATATGGGATTAGCCCTTAGAGGTGGATGACTCCACCTCCCCCCTTCTGAATTTGATTGATTGATATGCGAGAAACTGATATGGTTGTTGGGAGATTTTGATGAAATCTTGATTTGAAAGAAATTGACTTGTTTTGGTGTAAAGTTGCTTGATTAAACATCGGATTTGAAGATTTTGAGCGGTTTTAAAAATGGCCAACTTGGGGTTTTAAAGAAGTTGAGAGTTTCATTGATTTGGATGACAACCTTTCCATTTAAAAAATGCTTTGAGAATTTACGAACTGGGTTTACATTATGACGTCTCACGAAGTGGATACAAGAAATTTATAGGGGCGCTTATCGATTGCTTGCTAAGACCTAGTCGGACGCTATAATGCTTTTAGAGATGTGATACTTCCGAAAGGTCGAAGCGAGGATGTGATAGGGGCGCTTATTACACACTCGACAAGACCCATTTGGAGATGTCACGACCGTGACCAGGATGTCGTGAGAATTCTGGAAGACGCAACCCAGATGATTGCAAGATCCTTGGACATGGTCCTTGGACTCACCGATTTCAAACTCCTTCCCATTGCTTTAAATGATTTTAGTCTCGGGGACGAGACTTGTTTTTAGAGGTGGATAAATGTAAAGACTGAATGTATTTTATATTATTATATTATTATATTTAAGTAAATAAATGATTATTTTATTTAATCGGTAGAAATGTGAGAAAACCCGTCCTCGAGCGTAAGTTTGATTTTAAGGACATTCCGGCATCGTTTTGAGAATTTAGATTTTAACGGATTTAATTCCGCCTTCGAGCTCCAAGTTTTGATAAAATTAATTTAATTTTGTTATCTTGTAATTAGTAAATTAAATTTTAATTAAATTCGATTTAGTCGGGATTTGATCGGGCGAGCGGGTTTTGAGTCTCTTCCGCTAATTTGATTGGTATTGTGGGGACCTCTTTAATTTCTATTTTGTTTTCTTTTTCTTTTCTCTCTCTCTCTCTCTGCTCACCACCCACGCCAAATTCAGAGAAAAAGGTCCCCCTCCTCTATTGTCATCTTTCCCTTTACTTGCTCACACACCCTCTGCCTCCTACCCCTCCTCCTGCTTAATTTCTGAACCCCAAACCAGCCCTACGTAGCTCCCCACCATCATCTTCTACATTGCCTGATGCCTTGCAGCCTTCTCACCTCCATCTCCACTTTTCTGCAGCTCTCTCCACCCCTCCAATTTGAATCCGAACAAAACAACACCACACAAACACCCAAACTCCCTCCTTCCCTTTCACATTCCTTTTCCTTCCCCTGTTGCGGTGAACCACCAAGAGCTACAACATCACCATAACGCCTCCATCTACCTCCTCGTCTGTCGTTGTCAGTAGCCGCTAGCCCCACCATTCTCTTCCTTCGACGAGGAGCAACAGCAGCCCCCCACCCTGTTTTTTTTAAGGCTCCGAGCGCCCCGATGAGCCGAGAACCACGGGATTCCACCCTCTCCTCCTCTGTTCCAGAACAAACGACGCCGAGCGGAGCCACCCCCGACCGCTCCAGAGTCCCACCTTTGTCCCCGTTCCTCTGTTTTCCCTCAAATTCGCGGTAAGGCCTTGCCTCTTTTCCTTTCGATTCCAAACTACCAAAACCTCACCTTTGACGCTCCCACATCCGTCCCAGGCCAAGATCAACACGAATCCACCTTCGTCGGAGTCGAATCGAGCCGAATCGGACCACCGTTCCTCTTTCCAGCGAACCTCGGGTGAGCACCTCTCTCTCTCTCCTTATTCGATTTTTGGGTTCATGGCATCGGGTCGGGGCAAGGTCTCCGGCGACGTCCTCCTCTTCCTCCCTCTCTTCCTCCTTCGATTTTCCGGCGGCCCTCCCCTCTCTCCGCTGCCTTCAAACAACCAGAGGAAGAAGAGGATGTGTGGACCCCCCTCCTTGCCACATCCGCGCCTAGTCAGCGCATGGGCCTCCTCTTTTTTTATTTTTTTTATTTATGGGCTGGGTTATTTGAGAAGGGTGGTTAATTAAGCTTAATAGGGTGCGTTGAACCCGAACTCCAATTCCGGGTTAAACCATTGCAATCCGGATCCCCTCTCTTTCCTTTCTTCTGGGCGGGTTCAGCCTTTCATCCGGGTTGTGGGCCTGATTTCCTCTTTCGCTGTGGGCCGATGGGTTAGGTTTTGTTATTGGGTAATTGTTGAAGTTATATAATTGTCTTGTGTTATCCAAATAGTTTAATTTCGGCCTATATGTTATATATTGTATAAATTATTTCTGAAATAATTATTATATTATAAAATGGGTTAAAAATGATATTATTAGGAATAGGTATTTCTTTTGATGTTCTAAAATGTGAGTTATGAATTTTTAAGTGACTTGTTGGTTTTGATTTATAAATATGATTTGTGAAAATAAAATTATTTTGATGATTTAAATATATGATTTGGGGATCTTTAAAATGAATTATTAATAAAGTTCGTGGATGTTTATGTTTATTAGATGTATTGATGATAAATTATTTAAAAGGAGATTTTCAAGTTTTAGAAATATCCTTTAAAAGAATTGTTATTTGAAAACCAACATGCCGGAATTATTTTAAGTGGTATAAATTTGTTAGTTGATTAAACATTATGTTTATAAATGGATTTTTGGACAAATATGAGTTGAGAAATCATTTTGAACATGAGTCGACTTAAATTGGGATTTATGAGTTGAAAATATGGTTGGTATGATTTTATCAATGGGTTTAATTGAAGAATGATTTTGGTCGATTTGATCGTATCGGGAAGATTTTGGAAAACGGTTTTACTATCGGTCGGTTTTGAGGATGTTGAGAACTTGGGTTCGTGTGTATGAATGTTGGTCTGGTAGCTTATGGAAATGACTTGATGATAGGTGTATATTGCTTTTGGATTGCTTTGGACTGGCATTTGGGCCCTTGCTTGTGTTATCTTGTTGTTCTGCATCAACAGGTAAGTATCCTACAAGACTTACTCAGTAACCTGGACCTCCTGCCTGATGTGTCATGTAATGTGTAGTTTTGTTGCATATTAAAGCATGCCATGTAGTATTATGCTAGGATTGCATTGAACTGAGCATGTGTTTACTTTGTGTGTTTGAAACAGAACGGCCGTTATCTGTGATAGTCCTAGAGTCTTTGCTAGGGTCATAGGGTAGCCTAGCCCCATCGGATGCCCTGAGTCTATCGAGTCGATATGAGCATGATATGATAGCCCAGCACCATCGGGCAAGATTTACGTATTTTTTTATATATGTTATGATGATATATACCGTGGGTGAGTGCACCACCACGAGGATATGCTATGCTATAGCAACGAACTGGCCAGTCTCTGCACTAACGGGAAGGGGTGCAGAGGTAGGAGAGGGATATGCCACTTGGCATTGTCTTGGGCTCTTTACAGTTCTTTTCGCATATTATATATAGTAGGGGCATGATAGTGTGATTTAAATCTTGTACCGCATTAGTCATCTTTTATTTATGCATAGACATGTTATGTGGCCTCAGCGCGGTCAGAGGACCCGCAGGCGATCACCAGGCCTGACTTCGTGGATAGTGTTAGGTACCGCTCTTGTTGCTCCATACTTCTATGACGGGGAAATCTTTTGGCGAATCGAAGAATCCGGCTAATATATTCTAACTTGACAAATGGCAATCACCCACTTTGTTTTGGTGTTGACCCGGCTCTGCCGTGGCTTTTGTATCTAAATCATATTTCTGCTTTACTTTCGTTAAACTGAATTTATGAATCTTTGACTGATTAGAGGTTTGAAACCTCGACCCGTACCTGAATTGCAACATCCGAACGAAGGTATCCGACCTTCGAAACGTGTCCCGGATATTTATATCCGGGCCGTTACAATTACTCCCCCTACGATAATGTTTCCCTATTCAACATACCGAGCTCCAAAGAGAAATACTAAGCAAAGAGAATCATTATCAACACATAACAAATATCATATATATATATCACTATATATATATATATATATATATATATATATATATATATATATATATATATATATATATATATATATATATATCACTAAGAGCGATTGTTTTAATCCATCTATGCTCTTTGATCTTGGCGACATCTAGCAAAACAACCAAACATCAACCTTTCCGGTTAGACCAAGTTACAAACTTAGATTAATAATTGGGAAAAACCATGTTTTGTGGTCGAGTCCCTTTAAGAACCCAAATTTGCTTTACCAGTTCTATTAAGCATAAAGGAAAAGTGTTATGAATTATATAAGGATCATTTCTAAGATAAAGACAAGTAGTCTTGACATGACCCTTCTTGCAACAAAAATAGCAGGTAGGTGTGCGCCAATTTCCTTTAGCTTTAACAAATGTGGTAGGAGCTTTCTTTGGAAAATTCTTATTATATCCAACACTGACCTGGGGAGAATTGAATCGAAATATATAATAAAATATAAAGCAATACAACTCTTAGCCTCTTCAAATAAATTTAAGACTCTCCGCTATAGTAGTAGGGAATCAGGTTCGATCCACGAGGAAGTGAGTCAGTGGATCCTAGTAGTGTTGATGGTACGTCCTAAATGTTCGACCAGAAGCCTCGATCTCGAGCTCAGACCTCGATGTCGACCTTGGCTGTCGATGCTTTCTACAACAGAAGACCTGCAGAAAAAAACTATAGTCGATATCGACACAAGGGGGTCGATATCGATGTTAGTCCACGAAATCGACTGGCTCAAAAGTCTGCCAGTCGATATGGAGGAGTTGATTTCGACGTCGGGTGTCGATTTCGATGCTTGCAAAAGTTACCCAGGAGTCTCGAGATCGACTCAAAAAACTGTCGATCTATCAGTGTGGTCGATATCGATATCTGGGGTCGATATCGATGTCCTGCAGTGGGTTAGTTGTTCCGTCGCAAAGAAAGGCCGAAGATTTAAGAATGGGAAGGAAGCAATGATCAGAAATAAGAAAGGGTGTTGGGTTTTCCGATGACTCAACGAACGACGGGCAAATTTGAATGCAAACTTAAGAAAGGAAAAATCTTCCAAAGCCAAGGATTACCGCGACGACAACCATGATAGATTAAGTAAGAATCAACCAAAGATGCATGCTTTCATCATAAAGGAAAAGGCTTTCACCCAAACCGACAAATAGGAAAAGAGATTTTGCAATTACTTAACCTAATTTGTATCTACCTTCGTCATAATTGAGTTTATAATCTTTCGAATAGAAACCCTAATTACTACCCAAGTTTTAAAACATGAGTTCCTTAAATTCGCATTTAAAGATGAAGCACAAGGTAGAGGGAGATAAAAGATATATTCTTTAGTGACGTACTTACCTTGCCACCATGGCTATCGTCGGGCTCACCCCGACCTTAGAAGAAACGGCGACTACTCGCTCATGTTGATTGTAGACATGTCTTGAATTGAAATAACTTGCATAAATGGAAAATTTCGAATCTTTACAATCTCAACGCCAACTATCGTAAGCGCTTGAAACTTTAAAGCTCAAAAACTCTAACTATCTATTGCCTATTGCTATTGTCTTACTTGCTTGGATGATCTAACAAACCAGCCCCTAGGGCTTTATTTATAGGCTACTAATCCTCGATATCCGAGGATTGTAACTTCTATCTAAACTTTGAACTCTATCCGAACAATTAGGATAGGTCTTTTATTTTGATAAAACTTTAAAGTAAAAGATAACAATCCATCTGCTAATATCTAGAAGAACGAGATAATTCGTGGCCTTGATGATAGAATTCTCAATCTGAGTCTCGAAATCGGATTTATCTTCTATCGAGGTAAGGTCGATATCGACACCAGAGGTTGATATCGATGTATGTGTTTCTGCTCGACTTGTCCAGCTCCAGTCGATGTCTATGACTATGGTTGATATCGAGGTAGTATGTCGATATCGATGCCTTCTTGGCTGGTGTGTGTGGTCTATCTCGACACTCAGAAGTCGTGTCGAAAACTAGGATCGATATCGATGTCTTCAGGTCGATATCGACCTCTGCTCAACTTTACTTGGCTTCTTTGTTTTGACTCCGATTTCATCGAATTCCTGCATGGTTAGTTCAAAACTCGTGCAGACTCTATTTCTTGTACTTTAACTCATTCTTACACAAGTTTATATACTTTTGAAACTTTTCTTTGGAAATCGAATGAAATATGAAGTCAAAAGATGTAATAAACAAAGGTACAAATATTTACATCAAAACACCCCATACTTAGACTTGCTTGTCCTCAAGCAATAGCCAAGCAATAATCAACACCTACAACACATCCTTCAAGTCTACGCACTTGTCAAAAGCAACATCATAAGCGGTAGCAAAGGAAAGCAAGTGAATTTAACGTCATAGCACATATTTTGGCGATCCTTAGGCATATGCAATTTTTGATCCAACCTCACAGGGATAATGTGTTTGCACTCAACTCTCATGTGTTTAGGCTATGAAGATCAACTCTCAACTCAATTCCATACACAATCTCATAAACATTGCAATTTATAATAATCCACTTCGCAACCAATTATGAAAATGCAATAAGATCTATCAGGAGGACTTTCGCTCAATCGAAGACTTCAAAGAAGACTCCATTCGGCAGGGTTGTAATGGGGCTTGGTATGAAATTAAGGGTATGGAATTATTTGGCTATGTGGTGCTTTTATAATTTAGGAATCAAGACTCCTAAATTTCAACACTTGCAATATCCAAATCATAACTCTTAAATGTTGCACTTTCCAAGCTCAATCTCCTATAATGCTCTTTCCCAACTCATCTTTATATAATATGCTCAAAAGATGCACTAAAAGATGTAAACCATACTATCAACCCTTCTTCCAAACTCTAATATACCTCTAAAAAATATAACACTTGTATGAATAAAAGACTTAAGGATTTTGGCTCATGCACTATATATATATATACATCTTTTTTTTCGGATTTTTTTTTGACGAAAATAATAAGTAAATACTAAAAGAATATGTGCATTTATATTATGAGCCAAAAATCCTTTTACAAAATATGACAAAATGTAAATATATACCAACCTATAATTCCCTTGCTCAAAACTGGACATTATGCTATTTTCTTTCCACAAGGCATTAGTCCAGCCAATCTAAGTCTCAATTCCCAAATGGGGGTCACGCTTAATTCGGCTAGGGATAATTTTGTGGAGTTTGCAATTTCAGGCTCAGGCTAATGTTCTGGCTTCAAGCAGGGATAATGCAGGGTAGGTAAAGAGAGGATAAAAATGGCTTAAAAGATGCCTCCATCATTTAATTCTCGTAAACATAAACATATATATGCATTGGTTTTGAATAACTATCACAACATTTAGAGATGCATAGGAAGAGTAAATTCGCTCAAGAAAGCGGAGGGATTTTTGATGTTCTCCCTATAGGCCAAAATTCTCACAAGGACAATTTTTGTTGGATTTGCTTTTTAGCCTAGGATCATATGTGCTCAATTTCATCACAAGTTCACAATCTACATAAAAATTTTAAGGACATAGGCTAAACCATCCAAATATGCCATAGGGTTTACATGATCAAGTCAGCTATTGAGTTTTCATCATAGGACATCTAAGTAGGGTTAAAAAATAAACATGCATTTTTTTGTATTTTTGACATTTTTCTATTTTTTTTGGATTTTGACATTTTATAGACTTAACAAACTAAAAGACTAAGGACTTAAAATTTAATATACATAAATATTTAAATATGATGCAATGCATACAAATAGAGTAGAAAGTAAAACAAATACAAGCCAAGTTCGCCAAGTTTTAAATATTACCACAACCAGATAAAACAGTTTATAATGTCAAATTTGAATCCCCACCCTATACTTAAAGATTACAATGTCCTCACTGTTAAAAAGGTAAAGTAGAGGGAAGGAATCACTCACGCTCACTTACGCAACACACATCACTGCTCATGAGGCGGAGGAGGTGGAAACAGCTAGGGCCAGTCCTGTGTAGGAGCTGACCCTGAGTAGTAGGTCGGGGCGCCCTGCGGGAATGTGGAAGGGCCAGCCTGCTGATCGAAAGAAAAGCCCATATATGAGCCCAAACCCTCGAGGAACCTCCCATAGCGGAGCTGCTCCTCACGGATCTCAGTGACGGATAGCTCCAGCCAAGTAAAGCGAGCAGTCATGTCGTCCTGCCAATCAGTGGAGTAGACGGGCTAGAAGGGAGGAGGAGGTGGAGGCACATAGCTATGGTGGCTGTGGTGGCTGTGATGGCTATGGTGGCTGTGGTGGGACCCTTGCAGGCCCTCTCCACCTCCAGCTGCATCGTCCCTGGCGTCATCATCATCGTCGCCATCCATGCCCCCTGGTAGGCTGGGGGCTGTTGTGCTCCGTCTGAATGGGGGTCAGCGTCCCAAGACATAGCGTCTATTACCAGCTCATGGTTGTAGAGTGGGGGTCTCCTCCGAAGGGTGGGATCAGTAGACGGATCTATATCCATATGATATGGTTGCCCGGTCCAAGACTGGTACCAATCCGGGATATGCAGGAGATCCATAAAATCATGTCGCAGACGCATCCCTGTCTAGGGGTGTCTCCATCCCTGTGCGCCTGTCGCGATGAATCCGCCCTGGCACAATACTGCAACATCAAGGTACGTGAGCTGGTAGGCTGTGTACCTCTCAGTATGGACACCTAGATCCTCGGTGAGGATAGCCACCATGCCGTCGTCCATAATATCAGTGGAGACCGTGTGTCTGCGGTCCAGGATATACTCGAGCCAGGCGTGTAGGTATGGAAGAGGATCATCCTCAAAGAGCATCCTCCGTAGAGTCTCCATCTCACGGTGTGTGGGGCGACGGAGCTCAGGCCTGGCCCAAAGGGTACTCGCTAGGACTAGCAGGATGACCCTAAATAGGGGACTCACGACCCTAGAGGTGAAGGAGTCCGTGGGAGCTGGGTAGGGAATGCCCGATATGTAGCTCCAAATGACGTTGGGGTTCTGGACCCTGAAGGCGGAGGGAGTGTGGATTAAACCAAAAATGTTGCTCATCTCCTCGAGCGATAGTCTGTGACGCCTGTTGCCGAGTTGGAAGATAACTCGGCGGCTGGTCGAGGTGCGCTCAGGGACCTCTAGTGTGGGCATAAACTCCCCAGTCAGAATGGGGTAGTGCGCCTCCAGAGGCTCAATCAACCTGTGCAGGGAGACATTCTCAAATGCCTCCTGAACGCTGGTGTGAAATCCCAGCTGGATCATGTCAGGGAGATGGTACCATCGAGCCCTGCTGGCTCGGGCAATCAGATCCTCGGCTAGGGAGCGCTGTTGATCGTCATCAATGCGAAGCGTGTCCTTAGGGATGTTCTTTGCTCTCACCATCGTCTGCAAAATAAACCATTGCCAAAGATAATTCCCCTTTGTATAAAATAGGGAGAACCCCATACATAGGTTCCATATTATCCTAAAAATTATGTAAAGGTAAATTGACTAAGTGAGAGTGGTAACATTATCTAAAAAGAAGACAAGAAAGTACCTAAGGATGGCAATTTATATAAACATAATTTTCTTGAATTTTTAACACTAAGGAATCTAATGACTTATAGAATTTTGACCACATATAAAAAAAATCTGATTTTAATCCCCTAAAAAATCAGAATTTAAACTCCAAAAAAATCTGCATTTAAACTCCAAAATAAATTAGAATTTCAGCCCTTGTAAAAAAATCAGAATTTAAACTCCAAAATAAATCAGCATTTAAACTCCAAAATAAATAAGAATTTCAGCCGTTGTAAAAAAATCAGAATTTAAATTCCAAAAAATTCAGAATTTCAGCTCCTAAAAAATTTCAGAATCAACCCATTTTGTATAAAAAATCAGATACGTAGCCCATACGTATGTAAAATTCCGATTCTTGCCCCACATAAATAAAAAAGATCTGATCTCACCCCCTTTATATAAAAAACATCAGATTCATTAGCCCATATATATACAAAAATCAGATTCATGCCCCACATATATAAAAATCAGAATCTTGCCCCAGAAAATATGTGATTACTCTTTCCCGCGCAAATATCGTTCAAACCCTAAACACCCAATATGTAATTTCCTCCCAAAATCAAATAACTAATCATGAAAAATCTGTAAAAATAGATGAAGGGTAAGAAATCATACTAGAAGAGTGTCGGAATTAAGGGAGAAAGAGGCAAGCAACCGCAAAAATCAAGAAAAAAACCATTGTCGAACTGAAAATCGACGTCGAAATCGGGGTTGGGGTCGATATCGACCGGATCTGGGTGTGCGGCGGTTTGCTGGTGCTGCTGTGGGCTCTCCGGTGGCTTGTAGCGGCCGGATCTGGTGGTTCTTGGCCAGAATGGAGTAGATCTGGGCGAGGAGGCTTGAAAACGAGGGAGTGAGAGGGAAAGGGCGAGAAGAGAAAGAGAGAATGAGGGCTGTCGGGGTTGAGGGGCAGCAATGGTGGACTGTCGGGGTTTGAGGAGTTGCAGTGGTGCGGTGGTGAGGCTGCTGGGGAGCGACGGGAGAGTTGATGAGAGATGAAGGAGAGAGAAGAAGCACAATGGTGATGGCGGCTGGGTAGGGTATCGAAAGAAGGGGACCAGGTCAAAGTCGGGGTATTTAAAGGGGAATAAAGAACCCAAAAATAAAACGGAAAAAGAAAATAAAATCTAACCAGGCACCTACCTCTTGCTATAGTCGATATCGACCTTAGAGGTCGATATCGACCCCCTTTCAAAATCTTTGTTATTCTGCTTCTGCTCACTTCTGTCGGCCTGTCGATATCGACCTTATAGGTCGATATCGACGTCTCTTCTGGACTTGATTTCCTTGTTTGCTTTAGATAGAATAGCCACGAATGATCTAAAAAATATAAAATAGACTAAAAACAAAAAGAGAAAGAAAAGGAAAAGAATGGGTTGCCTCCCGAAAGCGCTTGAGTTTAAGTCGCTAGCTCGACATATTTTCCTTTTTGCGCTAGTTCAATGCCAAGGTGGTGCGAATCTCTTCTTCTGGGTCCTCCTTGTCATAATATTTCTTTACCCGGTGGCCATTTACCTTATAGGTGGATCCATCGTCGCAAAGTAACTCCACCGCTCGTGAGGGAATATTTTATGAACCTTGAAAGGTCCGCTCCATCTCGTCCTTAGTTTCCCTGAAAATAAGCGAAGTCTAGAATTAACAACAAAGACTTTGTCACCTACCTCATATTTTTTTGGCACCAATTTCCTATCATGCCATTTCTTAGTGCGCTCCTTGTAGATTTCGGCATTCTCATATGCCTTTAGGCGCAACTCCTCCAAGGCTTGTAAATCAATGAACCTTCTTTTTCCAGCTTCGTCGAAATCCATGTTAAGCTCCTTAAGAGCCCATATTGCTTTATGCTTAAGTTCGACGGGCAAATGACATGACTTACCATATACCAAGTTATAGGGAGTTGTGCGAAGTGGTGTCTTATAGGCCGTTCGGTAGGCCCAGAGCGCATCATCCAGTTTGGATGACCAATCTTTCCTCGAGTAGGAGACCGTCTTCTCCAAGATGGCTTTGATTTGGCGATTGGAGACTTCTACTTGGCCGCTGGTTTGAGGGTGATAGGGTGTTGCCACCCTATGGTTTACCCCCATACTTAGCTAAAAGAGCTTCAAAGCCTCTCTGAATGAAATGCGAGCCACCATCTGAAATAAGAACTCTAGGAACACCATAGCGAGGAAAGATGTTAGTTTTCATAAACTTAGAGACTACCTTCGCATCATTGGTCCTAGTTGCCACGGCCTCCACCCATTTAGAGACATAGTCCACCGCTACTAGAATGTATTTATAGGGGCCTGAAGCAGGGAATGGTCCCATGAAGTCAATACCCCATACATCAAAGAGTTCTACCTCTAGAATGTCTGTGAGTGGTGTCTCATTCCTCCATGTGATATTACCTGCACGTTGACACTCATCACAAGAGGTTACATAGTTTTGCACATCCTTGAAAAGGTTAGGCCAATAAAAACCACATTGAAGAGTTTTCGACGCGGTCTTGAATCCTTTAGAATGGCCTCCTGTAGGGAGAGAATGACAATGGTGAATCACGCTCTCTACCTCTTCCTCCGGGATACAACGTTGAAAGATATGGTCTTTCCCCTGTTTGAATAAGTAGGGTTCATCCCAATAGTATTGTTTGACGTCGTGCAAAAACTTCTTCTTTTGTTGCGAAGTTAAGCCTGAAGGAATCTCGCCTCCTACAATATAGTTAGCAAAATCCGCATACCAAGGTACCTTCGCCCTTCTTACAACAAATCAATCATGAATAGGACTAGAAGGAGGTGTAAAGAAGAAATCCTCACCGGAGCTTACCTATTCGTCACCTTCTTAGTGTTTTGAAGGTGGTCGATATCGACCTGTAGGGGTTGATATCGACTCGACGACATCGACAGGTTCAGTCGATATGGACCGCTCGATATGGGTCCTCGATGTCGATGTCTGGAGGTCGATTTTGACCACTGCAGTGGAAAACCTGTGATCAAAATTGGTCGACATCGATACAAGTATTACATTCGGGGCAGTCGATATTGACCTATCGAGGTCGATATCGAGAAGATTTTCTACCCGTTCTACTTCTTGCCTCATTAAGTGCTCGTCAGGGCGGGAGTCATTGATTGGTATGTTGTCATGTGACTCATCCAGAAGCCCTTTGGGTAGCCGTGAAAGATAATCGGCTACGGAGTTCTCCGTTCCTTTCTTATCTTTAAGCTCAACGTCGAACTCTTGTAGTAGGAGGACCCATCGTAGGAGCCTAGGTTTAGCATCCTTCTTCGCCATCAAGTACCTAAGAGCTGCATGTTCAGTATGAACAATTACCTTAGAACCCACTAGGTATGAGCAGAACTTCTCAAAAGCGAAGACCACTACCAAGAACTCCTTTTCCGTGGTGGTGTACTTCGTTTGAACGACATCAAGAGTCTTGCTTGCATAGTAGATGGCGTGAAGCTTTTTGTCTCTCCTTTGTCCTAGGACAGCACCTACGACATAATCTCTTGCGTCGCACATGATCTCAAAGGGTTGCGACCAATTGGGCGATTGAATGATAGGGGCGGATATAAGGGCCTTCTTCAACCTATTGAAAGCTTCAAGACAATCACTAGAAAATCCAAACTTAACATCCTTCATTAGTAGGTTAGTTAAAGGTTTGGCAATCTTAGAAAAATCTTGAATAAACCTCCTATAGAAACCTGCGTGACCAAGGTAGCTTCTTATGTCCTTAACTGATGAAGGTGGTGGCAATTTTTCAATGAGCTCTATCTTTGCCATGTCTACCTCAATTCCCCTTTTCGAGACTTTGTGGCGTAGCACAATCCCTTCCCTTACCATAAAGTGGCACTTTTCCCAATTGAGAACTAAGTTTGTCTCTTCACATCGTGCAAGTACCCTGCGAAGGTTAGCAAGACAAACATCGAAAGTAGTGCCATAAACAGAGAAATCATCCATAAATAGCTCCACAATGTCCTCTATCATGTCGGAGAAGATGGACATCATACATCTTTCGAAGGTAGCAGGGGCATTGCAGAGCCCAAATGGCATTCTCCTATATGCAAAAGTCCTAGAGGGACAAGTGAAGGTGGTCTTCTCCTGATCGTTAGGATGAATAGGGACCTGCCAAAAGCCAGAATATCCATCCAGGTAATAAAAATAATCATGTTCGGCGAGTCTCTCTAATACCTGATCAATGAATGGAAGGGGAAAGTGATTCTTTCTAGTGGCATTGTTGAGTTTCCTGTAATCAATACACATTCGCCAACTAGTTGTGATTCACTTTGGTACAAGCTCACCCTTCTCATTCTCCTCAACGGTCATTCCACCCTTCTTAGGCACCACATGGACTGGGCTCACCCATTCGTTGTCGGAGATGGCATAGATGATTCCTGCATCCAGCATGCGCATGATCTCCTTCTTCACTACCTCTCTCATGTTGGGGTTGAGCTTCCGTTGATGTTCTATAAATGCCTTATGATCATCCTCAAGGAGGATTCTATGCATACAAGTAGCGGGTAAAATACCTTTAATGTCCTCAAGAGAATACCCAATAGCCTTACGATGAGCACGAAGTACTTCCATAAGCTTATCTACTTCCTGTGTGGTTAATGAAGCATTGATAATTACAGGAAAGGTAGAATTGGGACCAAGAAACTCATACCTAAGTGTGTCGGGTAAAGGCTTAAGCACCGGAGAAGGGCCTTGTGGGATAAGGATTGGCTCTACCTCTTCCGTTTTCATAATCTCACCAAGGTAATCCGTCTCAATTCTCTTGATTAAAGTTCCCAAATCAGCTATAGGGGTTGGCGTGTACCAAACATAGAGTGATGCCAACTTTGATTGGGACTCTTCAAAGTATTCCTGCAGAAAAGAAGTCGAGGGCGAATAGGAATAGTTAATATCGACTGAGAGTTCAGCATATACCTCAGCCTTGGAGCTGTTTGACGACAAGTGGTAAGGGTCGATTTCGACCTTTGATGTCGATATCGGCTGGTCGATTTCGACCTCTGCATTCGACATGGGCTGGTCGATTTTGCATGTAAGAGAAGAAGAGAGAACTTGACTTACTGAGTGTGTCGATGTCGACTGAGGGCACTCGATATCGAGTGATATGGTCGATGTCGACCTCTCCTCGTCGATATCGACCTCTTTTTCGATCTCCATAGATAAAGCGTCATCGAATATTTCCTCATCACTTGTGCATGTAGCCAGGAACTCCTCAATGTCCTCGTCAGTAAGCTCTTCTGCAGCTAGGGCTAGGGCCTCCTCAGGTGTTAGGGCCCTTTCTGTCGGTTCTTTGCAATCCATGATGCTAGTGTAGACCGACTTGATTTCCATACCATTAACTTCCTTCATTGTGGGGTTGAAAGAGAATTTAATTACTTCATTCCCTATAGTAAAGGTTAGTAATCCTCTACGTACATTAATATTGACATCATCAGTAGCTAAGAAAGGCCTACCAAGGATGATAGGTACAATAGGATCTTCGGGCATGTCCAATACAATGAAATCAGTAGGCACAAAGAACTTACCTACCTTTACTGGAACGTCATCAACTATACCTGTGGGTCTGACGAATGAATTATCAGCCATATAAAGTTTCATATCCACAGGTTCAAGTGCTCCGATGTTCACCTTTTGCCAAATAGAGAGAGCCATGAGACTTACACTTGCCCCTATGTCACATAGAGCTTTGTAGCGATGTTGGCCAAGTCCCACGGTGATTGCAAACTTTCCTGGATTACTCCTCTTCTCAGTGAAGTCCATCTTTGAGCACTCCTCTGTGATCTCTGCCATGGACCGCTTCTTGCTAAGGATGTCTTTGAGAAATCGAACATAGGCGGGCATCTCGCTTAGGGCTTCTGTAAGAGGGATAGTAATGTTAAGTCCTTGGACAATCTTTACAAAGCGCCTAAACTTACCTTGAGTGGGGTCCTTCAATGCTTTGGAAGGGAAAGGCAACGTCTCCTTTGGCGGAGAAGCCAAAACGGTGGTTGGAGGGGCCTGCTGAACTTCGATGTCGACTGAGGTTGGGTCGATATCGACTGGTAGGGTCGATTTCGACCTCTGTTGTGATTTCTCAGGCTCTGCAGTGTCATCGACGTCGACCAGGGGGTCGACATGGTGGTCGATATCGACCTCGGGGTCGACATCGACTGGTTTGTCGATGTCGACAGGGTCTGTTGTTTCTTCCTCTGTTGCCGTTTGTGGTTTATGAACTTTGGTGCCACTCCTTAGTTGCATGGCTGCTATGTGTCCTGACCCGGATTGCCCCTTAGGATTGGTAGTTGGTTGCCCAGGGAACGTTTCGGACGGTCTAGGGATTTGTGCCGCCAATTGACCAAGTTGGGTCTCTATGTTCTTCTTCCAAATATCCATCTCTCCAATCCTTGTGGTAAGGTGATTGAGTGGAGAGTGGATAGCATTGTTGGATTGATCATTCTTAGCTTGGTTCCGCCTTATCTCATCCAACACAACTTGAAGATCATCCTTCTTTTGGTCTCTCTCCGTCGCATACACCTATAAAATAACACTAAAAAAAACCGTGAAAATAAACTACTAGGGCGCGATTGATAGCGTCCCCGGCAACGGCGCCAAAATTTGACGTGGGGAGAATTGAATTGAAATATATAATAAAATATAAAGCAATACAACTCTTAGCCTCTTCAAATAAATTCAAGACTCCCCACTATAGTAGCAGGGAATCAGGTTCGATCCACGAGGAAGCGAGTCAGCGGGATCCTACTAGCGTTGAAGGTACGTCCTAAATATTCGACCAAAAGCTTCGGTCTCGAGCTTACGCCTCGATGTCGACCTTGGCTGTCGATGCTTTCTACAACAGAAGACCTGCAGAAAAAAACTGTAGTAGATATCGACAAAAGGGGGTCGATATTGATGTTAGTTCACGAAATCGACTCGCTCAGAAGTCTACCAGTCGATACAAAGGGGTCGATTTCGACGTCGGGTGTCGATTTCGATGCTTGCAGAAGTTACCCAGGAGTCTCGAGATCGACTCAGAAAACTGTCGATCTATCAGTGTGGTCGATATCGACGTCTGGGGTCAATATCGATGTATTCCTACAGTGGGTTAGTTGTTCCATCGGCAAAGAAATGCCGAAGATTTAAGAATGGGAAGGAAGCAATGTTCATAAATAAGCAAGGATGTTGGGTTTTTCGATGGCTCAACGAACGACGGGCAAATTTGAATGTAAACTTAAGAAAGGAAAAATCTTCCAAAGCCAAGGATTACCGCGACGACAACCATGATAGATTAAGTAAGAATCAACCAAAGATGCATGCTTTCATCATAAAGGAAAAGGCTTTCACCAAACCGACAAATAGGAAAAGAGATTTTGCAATTACTTAAACTAATTTGTATCTACCTTCGTCATAATTGATTTTATAATCTTTCGAATAGAAACCCTAACTACTACCCAAGTTTTACAACATGAGTTCCTTAAATTCGCATTTAAAGATGAAGCACAAGGTAGAGGGAGATAAAAGATATATTCTTTAGTGACGTACTTACCTTACCATCATGGCTATCGTCGGGCTCACCCCGACCCTAGAAGAAAGGGCGACTACTCACTCATGTTGATTGTAGACATGTCTTGAATTGAAATAACTTGCATAAATGGAAAATTTCGAATCTTTACAATCTCAACGCCAACTATCGTAAGCGCTTGAAACTTTAAAGCTCAAAAACTTTAACTATCTATTCCCTATTGCTATTGTCTTACTTGCTTGGATGATCTAACAAACCAGCCCCAAGGGCTTTATTTATAGGCTACTAATCCTCGCTATTTGAGGATTGTAACTTCTATCTAAACTTTGAACTATATCCGAACAATTAGGATAGGTCTTTTATTTTGATAAAACTTTAAAGGAAAAGAAAACAATCCATCTGCTAATATCTAGAAAACGAGATAATTCGTGGCCTTGATGATAGAATTCTCAATTCGAGTCTCGAAATCGGATTTATCTTCTATTGAGGTAAGGTCGATATCGACACCAGAGGTCGATATCGATGTCTGTGTTTCTGCTCGACTTGTCCAGCTCCAGTCGATGTCTATGACTATCGTCGATATCGAGGTAGTATGTCGATATCGATGTCTTCTTGGTTGGTGTGTGTGGTCTATCTCGACACTCAGAAGTCATGTCGAAAACTAGGATCGATATCGATGTCTTCAGGTCGATATCGACCTCTGCTCAGCTTTACTTGGCTTCTTTGTTTTGACTCCGATTTCATCGAATTCCAGCATGGTTAGTTCAAAACTCGTGCAGACTCTATTTCTTGTACTTTAACTCATTCTTACACAAGTTTATATACTTTTGAAACTTTTCTTTGGAAATCGAATGAAATATGAAGTCAAAAGATGTAATAAACAAAGGTACAAATATGTACATCAAATACCACTCTTGTTAAGTGAAGATTGGTGTTCACCTATCATCTTATCGAGATTGGCTTTAGAATGGCTAAAGCGGATGAGTGCAGTCTGCTGGTCCCTGCACTTCTTAGTCAGCTTAATCTTTTCTTTCTCTAATTTAACGTTGCAATGACTTAGATAAGAAACATTATGCTTGCGATTAGAACTTTCTGATTCCAAGGCCTTGACTTTAATGTCAAGGGCTGATTGCAAAGCTTTGAGATGTTTTATTTCCAGCGACAAATCACACATGCTCTTCTCCTGTTCTATAAGCTTGTCTTTCAAAGATTTAGTCTCCAAAATATAAATCTCTTCAATAAGAATCATATTTCGCAAAAACTCAGAAAGAACAACACTAGGACTAGAGATAAGGTTTCTTACAATTACCTCAAGGTGTCTTCTAGGGTTTTCTTCTCGGTTCGCCATCAAGCAAAGATTTGCTGGATCATTTTCCGAATCTGATTCGCTAGAAGAATCTGAATCACTCTTCTTTTGGTCATTGATGTTTGTTCTTCATCTTGAGTGGGCACTCCTTCACTAGATGATCTATTTCACCACATTTGAAGCAAGTCAGTTTTTTGGATTTTTTCCTAGGTTTAGAAGACTTACCTCTGTATTTTTACAATCTGAAGTATTCTCGATTTGAGAATTCCTTTTTCATCTTTGGGATTTGAGCTAGTCCTCTTGTGATCAAATCAAAAGGATCTTTTCGTCATCCTCAATTTGTTCAACTTGTGATGGACGATCTTCCTTCCTTGTTTTGATAGCCAAATTCTTCATACTAGAGGATAGTTCACCATCTTTTTCATTCAGGACCATCTCATGTGTAATTAGCTTTCCATGTAGATCATCCAGTGGCAGGATTCTGAGGTCTTGAGCTTCCTCAATGGCAGTCACCTTTGGACCCCACTTTGACTTAGGCAAACTACTTAAAACTTTCTGAACCTTCTCCTTGTAAAGACCGGAAATTTTAAAATATTATTTTATGAATATTGATTTGAATCTAATAAGATGGGTATGACAATTTTTATGACATTCTAAATTAAACAGAATTTGTTGGGTTAAATCTTGTTATTTATTGTGATAGAATGTTGCAAAACAAAAGTAGCGAGATAATTTTTGTAATTTTTCCTAATATAAGGCTAACCCTAATTTTCCCCATTTATAAAGCCCCCCTTACCGCCCCATCCCTCTTCATCAGCCGCCCCTCCTATTCACTTTCACCTCCCCGTCTCTCAGATCGAAGGACAACTCACCCGAACCTCAAGCTTTGGAGCTCCCCGTCGGCGTGGTGGCTTCTTCCTCCTCGGTCCCCAACTCTCTCTACTCACCTCACTCTTGCCTCGCTCTATCTACATCTCTCAGATCCGGATTGCTCACCCGGAACCAAGCTTTCAAGCTCTTCTTCCATGGCAACCGCTGCCTCCCTCTCGATCTCATTCTCTCATGGGCACCCCTGCTCGCTAGCCTCCTACCCCGTACCTCGATCACCGATACCGCCGAAGAAGCCCCTGGTAACAAGGAAGACAAGGTCGTAGCTCCCCTGGGTGGATTCGAGGACGAGCACGACCTCGATGACGGGAACGAAGCCCACCCGGAGCCGCCTCAACACCCTTTCTCCCCGCTGAGCCCGAGGTGCCACTGCAGACCACGCTCAGCGCCTCTCCTCTCCTCTGACCAACGCTGTGCTCCCTTGACCTTGCCGACCTGCACCCGAGCCCTTGAATCCGAGCAGCCTCCTATCATGGGGTATAAATTTTGGGGCTTCTCCCTTTGAATTTGGTCTTGACTAAATTAATATAAACCATGCTTAATTGATGCTTCTTTTGAAGGGGATCGGTTGTCAACCGATGCAATTACACTTGATTTGAGTTCCAACATATATGGTGTTATTTTGAATGTCAGGACTTGTTCGAATCGGAATCGGAATTTATAAACAACTTAGCTCGTAATGGCAAATTGACATTACATCTTTGAAGGATGATAATATAAAAACCTTGCACTTGTTTAGGTCAGGGCAACTAATTGGTTATATTTCCTTATCAACCCCCCCTTACCGCCCCATCCCTCTTCATCAGCCGCCCCTCCTATTCACTTTCACCTCCCCGTCTCTCAGATCGAAGGACAACTCACCCGAACCTCAAGCTTTGGAGCTCCCCGTCGGCGTGGCGGCTTCTTCCTCCTCGGTCCCCCACTCTCTCTACTCACCTCTCTCTTGCCTCGCTCTATCTGCATCTTTCAGATCCGGATTACTCACCCGGAACCAAGCTTTCAAGCTCTTCTTCCATGGCAACCGCTGCCTCCCTCTCGATCTTATTCTCTCGTGGGCGCCCCCCCTCGCTAGCCTCCTACCCCGTACCTCGATCTCCGATGCCGCCGACGAAGTCCCTGGTAACAAGGAAGACAAGGTCGTAGCTCCCCTGGGTGGATCCAGAGCCGAGCACGACCTCGAGGAAGACAAGCCCACCTGGAGCCACCTCGACACCCTTGCTCCCTGCTGAGCCCAAGCTGCCACTGCGGACCACGCTCAGCGCCTCTCCTCTCCTCCGACCAACGCTTTGCTCCCCTCACCTTGCCGACCTGCACCCGAGCCCTTGAATCCGAGCAGCCTCCTACATTGGGGTATAAATTTTGGGGCATTGCCCTTTGACTTTGGTCTTGACTAAATTAATATAAACCTTGCTTAATTGATGCTTCTTTTGAATGGGGATCGGGTGTAACCCGATGCAGTTACACTTGATTTGAGTTCCAGCATATATGTTGTTATTTTTAATGTGAGGACTTGTTTGAATCAAAATCGGAATTTATAACCAAGTTAGCTCGTAATGGCAAATTGATATTACATCTTTGAAAGATGATAATATAACAACCTTGCACTTGGTTAGGCCGGGGCAACTAATTGGTTATATTTTCTTACGAAAGGTTAGATTAGCTCATTGCTTAAGTGTACTATATGAAAATGAGTTAGGACCCCTTTATTTAATCATAGACCTTAAGTTCGAGCGTTTTATTTGAATATTGGGTGATTAATGTTTATGACTTGTAGAATCTTATAACAAGATATTAAGTTTATATTACATTTTAGATGTGGGGTTAATATGTCATTTGTCTACTTACAACCTATGGACTTAGGACTTATATAGTAATATAAGTGGTTTTGATATAATATAAGTAAGATTTTGAAAGGATCGATAAGCTCACCTATGTTATCAATTGATTAGGTTAATTCCAAGGAGAGTTTAGACTACGATGTAACCTAAGTTATAAACGATTTCTCATGTACCAACTTGTTTTACTCTTTCCATTGAACCTGTAACTTGACCATATATTAAGTACTAACTTGAGCATGGAGTCATTGATTGCTATATGCTTATAGTATTATATTTATAGGCTAAGTTCGGAGGATGAAGATATATGAGGAGACCTAGCTTGAATGAATAAGATGTGTGAACTATGATATAATCGCTGTAAGATGAACCAACTGAGTTAACACTTATTATAATTGAGTTGATAGATTAAGGTTAGTACCATCAACTTTTATTATTAAAACTATATAAGAATTTTTTTGGGAACTTGTTAAGCTTGTAGACATAATTGTGGAGATTCATGAGTTGTCGTCTTAATTGATTGTGTTTGAGAGGATTTAGTACATGAGAATTCATATAAGATAAATTGTTAACTTCTTCTGATGGTTGAGAACTATGATTTGGTTGCGTTATTTGAGGTTTGATAATTTATTACTTACTTAAGTTGACTTGATGACTTGATTAATGAAATTACTTGAGCAATTCTGTGAGTTATGGTATGAAATATATGAAGTATATTCTTGTCAAGGTGGTTGTACAAAATAAAATTTGCCATTAATTCATGTTAAGGTTACTCTATCTTTTATCATTTTTAAAGTACTGTGTCTTATATGTTAATATGTTAAAGTTTGGAGATTGAGAGCTCGGATAGAAATTGATGGTTATAAATGTTACAAATAAATTTACAAACACAAACAAATTGTGGTTGGAGATTGATGGTAATATTGAGATTGTGTTTTTGGTTGGACTGAGGTTGAGATTGTGAATTTGGTTGGAGATTTTTATGTGAATACTTGGTTGGATATTTAAAATGTATTTTTCTATGGATGCGTATATATAATAATTTTCATTTATGGTTGGAGATTGAGATTTTGGGAATCTAGATACTGGTAGAAAAATGGATAAGAGTTGGATGCAACTTCCTCCTCACACTGATGAATACAAGAAGGGAATTGGGGAATTTGTGAAGTGGGCCTTTGGGAAAATGGGAGGACATGATTTCATTTTCCATGTGTCGTCTGTTGTAATGGTCGAGAATCAGTGACCAATTGAGGGATGCCCTCACACTTGTGGTATAGAGGGATCGAACCAAGGTATACGTACAATATAACACAAGCATGTTAAGACTCGCGTTGAATCGAGAACTTCCCAACTATGAAGGCAAATGCTTTACCAAAGGGCTTCTTCTTCCGGTGAGATTCCAATTAGGGACATTTTGCACGATAGTTTTCTCTATCATGTCGCATATAATGCATTTATTGATGAATGCTCGATGATAACCTAGAACCCTACCTTAAGTTTGATGATGTCATCGATGATAATTACTGAAAGTATGATAGGCATTTAGTGGACGCTCAAACTCCACTATACCCCGGTAGCACTAAAACTATTCTGGGTGTTATTTTGAATGTAATGAAGTTAAAAACATTCAACGGATGGTCATATAAGACCATGCATGATCTGTGTAGATACACTAGTACATTGCTCCCTCTTGAACACAAATACCCCATCGATGGAACAAGGATGAGAAAGCTTTATAGGGACATTAATGTAGGCTATTAGAGAATTGATGCTTGTGATTATAATAATGGAGGGAAAGTCATTTATTTACCTTGTCAAATATAAATCCCACACAAACAAACTAGTGTAGTATGCAAGTAAAGGGTCGAACCCTAGAGAATCATGTATTTCTAAATACTGTGTATTTATCAATTTAAAAAAAAAAGATTTTTATAAATAAAAATAAAAGAAAATAATATTCACAAAAGAAAATAAAGGCTAGAAGAAAAGTGTTTCCACCTGCAAGTTCTCGACTTTGGTTGGTTTTATTGGTCATTGAATCCTTTTCAAGTTATTATCGTTTCCTATGAATTCCTCCCATCTTGGTTTACATAAATTAAAATTCCTATGAGTCCAATTAATCCCTTACACCTCAATGCAAACCTAACACGGTCAAGATTTTACAAAGAGATAGCAAATAGTCCCAAAAACTTGAGCATATAAATAATACCAATTAAACACGGTAAATCAATGTTTAAGATATATGTCAAGTCCCTACATAATCATGCTTCAAACACAAAATCCACAATCTTATGCGGGCTACTATGGAAATAATACAAATACGACATTATTAAATCCTTCAACTTCTCTGTGTGATATTGTTATCAAGGTCGCGAATCAAGATAACATCAATAACATAATCAATATCACAAAAACAAGTTGAAGGATTTAAAGAGGAAAAATAACTTGAATTAGAAACTCACAAACCACCAACCAAGCTTTAAAAGTGTAGGCAAAAACTAGAAAATTAGCCAAACATGCCTTACCTAAGCTCTCTTCTCTTCTATGGTGATTGCTCTAATTGAATGAATTCCCCCATAAAATTATCCCTAAAACCTCTATTTATAACCCTAAAAGTCTTCACAGAGAAGATAAAAGATAGATAAATTAGCTAGAATTTCTTAATTCACATTAGATAAAAGATAGAGCTTTCCAAATTTAATCCAGCGTCTATTTTCGCTGTTTGTGACTCCACTCGCTCGTAGCGAATTTGTCTTGGTTGACCTACTATTGGATTCTCGCTAGCTACTCACTACCAACCTGCTGTCAACGAGTCTCCATGCCTTAGCCGCTCATCAAGTCTAGTGGATTTCGCTGGCAGCGAAAACATTTCCACTGCAGTGAGTCAATCCATCCGTTAGAGCGAAACCATCCTTCCGCTCCAGGGACTCCATTCGCTGGCAACGATTTTCCTTTTTCTGGCAACGAGTCATACATGTTCATCTATGTTCAAAGTTCTCTGGTATGATTTTAATGGTATCGAGATCCCATTTGCTGGCAGCGAGTTGGATTCACTCGTTGGTAGAGAGTCATACTCACTGGCGGCGAGTACTGCTCAGGCACTTGCTCAGACATGATATCGCTGACTTAATCTGCTGCATCATATAGCAATTTATTGTCAGTGAATTTCCAGCAGAACACCACCACGTAGATCTCAGAAAGAGCTTTCTAGCACATGCTCATATGCTTCGATCGAACAACCGAGGCCTCCGGAAAGTGCATTACAAGTTTATCTCGCCAAGCGGACAACTTTCACGACTCGCCCTTATTTTCACTCTTAGACCTTGATTTCGTGCTCCGTTGCTCCTTAGCTTGTTCCATTCTTTTCAGGACTTCTTCCTTAATCTCTCTTAAGTCTTTCCTTTGCCTTTTTTAGCTCTGTTCATTGTGTTCTTTGCCTCGGATCTACGAATCTACATAAAATCATCGAAATAGCATAAATTTTGCACTTTCCCACAAAACGAGCCCTAATCTAATTAACATTAAAACATGAATATATGACAATGAAATGTACCTAAACTAATCTATAATACCTATTGGAATATACCTTATCATATAACTGTTTATTATTTTATAAACAGTATACAAATTGCAAAGTGTGCCCCAAATGCCATACTTTGAGATGGAAGTCACGTGATAAGGAAGGTAGTAAGGTCCCTAGAAAGGTCCTTCGGTATTTCATGCTGACCCCTAGATTAAAGTGATTGTACATGGAGCCGCACATTGTGAACCAAATATATTGGCATGGCGAGAGGGTGAAGAATGATGATGAGTTGAAACACTCTACATATGGGGAAGCATGGCAAGATTTTGATAGGTGACGAAGATCTTGCAATTCTCCAATTTGAAATTTCTTATATATGCATTAAAGTTGTAATTTTTTTTTATAGAGATTGAATATATAGAAAAGTCATTCAGTGTTGATAGATTATTTTCCCACTTTTCCAACGACGTGAGAAATGTGTGGCTTGGATTAGCAACCGACGAGTTCAATCCGTTTGGGACACTGGGAACTCTTCACAACATATGGCATATATAATTATGATGTCGTATTATTTGTCTTCATCAATGTGTATGAAGAATGAAGTCTACACTTTTGAAAAATGAAGTCTACACTTTTGATCGGCATTCGCAGTCCATGCTCATAATGAGATTTGTAGTGTTGTGGACTATTAGGGACTTCCTAGGTATGGAGATGTTGGCAGGATCAAATATAAAGGGGTATTAAGCTTGTCCAGTGTGTGTAGATGACATTTTTGCAACACATGAACAAGGACGAATGGTTTATGATGGTCACCATAGATGACTTCCAAATGAAAACCAATGACGATCGGCTCATCACACATTCAATGAGAAGTGTGAGTACAAGTCAATACCTCTATCTTTATTCGGAGAGAAGGTTCTTGCTAAAACAAATAGGTACAGAATTTTCATTCATATTTATTCTTATTATTTCACGAAATTTGCATATGACCAATGTTGTTGCAAAAATAATTAATAGGAACAAGTACCTTGTACTGAGCTTGCACGAGAAGTTCAAGGTCCCATATAATCCGAGAAATAGTGGGTGTTGGAATAACACGTGCATCTTTTGGAGATTGCCTTACTGGTGATATACTAGAGTGAGATACACGTTTGATGTTATGCACATTGAAAAAAAAATGTGTTTGATAACATCATTGGAACTACTCTTAGTATTGAAGGGAAGTCCAAAAAGATGGCCCTAAAGCTTGTGCCGCTTTGCAGGAGAAAGGGGTAAGGAAAATTAGTTGGAAAGAATTAATGGACGACTTCCTCACGCACCTTTCTTGGTGAAACAAAAAGATCTACCAGAGGTGTTTGAATGGTTCAGTGAAGGGAAGTGCCCTCAAGGTTGTGCTGAAAGTTTAAAACATCCATGAAAAGAAGTTTCACGGATTGAAGACCCACCATTGTAATGTTATGTTCCAACATCTTTTCCCAATAATGGTTCCTTTATAGGTGATCGCTTGAATACATTTTTCAATTGCGCCTACTTTGCCGCCTCCATTTTTCAAATTATGAACATCTTCCATGCAACGATCAGTTATTTATGTTCGCCCCCTAACTGATGTAATTACATTCCTCAACTTGTTAAGATAATTACAGATGCATACATTTGTTATGCACGACCGTGTATTGATTTAGGCAACGAACTTAGATTACATTGGTCACCTGAATGACTTAGGCTAACATGAGATAGCACCTATTTAAGTGACGACTGAATATTCATTTTCATAGCCTGAGGTAATGGCGCCTAGTTTTTCCACCTAATATTTCATGAAATTTTGAACATAATTCAGGTGACAAAGGTTCTTTAGTATGTTCGTCGCATGAGATATTTAGTATAAAACCTAAAGGGCGGTCCTTGTTGCAAGTTATTTCATTCAAAACCCTCTTCGTCTTCAAGCTCCTCCTTTTAGTGGAAACCCCCTTCTTGAATATCCCTCTTCTTCAGTCAAAACCCTCGATTTCATATCTCCATCAACCCTGAATTTCTATCCCTAATTTTAGTACCTCCCGCAAATTTAAATCCCGAATTTCTACCCTTTCTCTTCTATAAACCCTAAGATTGTTTTGCCTTTGAAGAGCACCCACAGTATTTTTGTGCAGTTGGAAAAAAAATGTAAGAACTCAAATTACAATTACAAAAAAATGTGAGGTTATATTCAGTTAGATAATGTGAAGTTAGATAATTTCATGCATTGTTTTCTGATGAGTAATCGTACAAGCTAACTTAGAGGTAAAATTAGTCCTTGTAGTTTATTTCTGATCATCTATCTAGTTTGACTGTATAGGACCTTCAACAAAAAACATTGGATCATTATAGACAGTCGATACCCTTAGGTGTACATTTCTAGTGTTTGTTCTTTCTGTGCAATTGGAAAAATGTAAGAACTTAGGTGTAAATGATTACAATTGAAAAAAAAAATTAGGTTATGTTAAGTTAGATAGTGTGAAGTTATGTTCAATTAGATAATATTAAGTTAGATAATCTCATGCACTGGTTTCTTCCGAATAGTCGTACAAGCTAACTTAGACGTAAAATCTGTCCTTGTTTATTCTGATTATCTATCTGGTTTGAATATGTAGGAATTCCACCAAAAAAAACACCAAGTCATTATGAGTAGCAAGATTCAAGAAATGGTGAAGACCATCGGGAAAAAGATTGAGTTGAAGGGATTTTCCTTCCACAACAGACCATAATCAAAAGCAGCACGTGATCTGTTGGTTAGAGAAAGCAGAGCTGTTGTGAAGGGAAACACTACGCCAGATTACATTTCGCTCGACGGACAATTAACCGTTCGTCGCCTCATTAGGTTTCAGGCGACGAACAAACTAGAGTCGGTCGCCTGAACATCGGAGGGTTGGAACCGATCCAAGATGGCACTTGGGCAACCAACAATTTTCAAAGTTCGTCGCCTGACCATAAGTTAGGCGACAAACATTATTTAAGAGATGAACATTGGGAGCAATTCGGTCGGCCTAACGTAGAACCCAACCACATTTGTCAGAGGCACCTTCCTGGCGACGAACATAGACCTTTGTTCATCGCTTGAAGGTGAACGTAGTTGGCCCATTTAATACTATTGTGTTAGGAGACGAGCATGTCGCTTTGTTCGTTGCCTGAATGTATTGGTAGTTCCGTCCCATTTAATACTATTGATTCAGGCGACCAATATGCATCATTGTTTGTCGTCCAAATGTGTTGGTAGTCGGACTCCATTTATGACTATTGATTCAGGCGACTGAGATGGACCTTTGTTCGTCGCCCGAATGTGTTGGTAGTTGGACGCCATTTATGACTGTTGATTCAGGCGACCGATATGGACCTTTGTCCGTCGGCTGAACGTGCTCTTTTTTGAAAAGATTAATTTAATCTGTTGTAATTGTTGTCGACCATCTTCATCTTCACTTTTCCTTTCCTTCAACATTTGCCCCTTCTTTTCGACATTTCTCCCTTCTCTATCACACCTTTATCTTCATTTTTCCCAAAAATATTGTGGAATTTACACAAGTAGATAGCAACTTTATTCCGCTCTTTCTAACTAAGGTGCATATAAATTTGTTTTTTCGTGTGTAGTTTTTGTATATTATCTTGGTGAATGGAATTGATGTTGAGAATGAGGTTTTGATTGAGAATATATGTGGGCTTTTTTTGTTGATTATATATATACACACACACGCAATATTAGAGATTGAGAGTGATGATGAAAATGAGGATTTGATTTGTTATTATATATAGATTTTTCGAAAAATGTTATATATGAATTTCTAAATTTGCTTTGAGATTGAGATTGATATTATGGTTGATAAATATAGATTTTGTGATAGATGTTATATATATGAATTTCTAATATCCATTTGAGATTGAGATTGAGCTCAATATCGAGATTTAGATTGACATTGTGATTGATATTGAGATTGAGATCAATATCGAGATTTTGGTTGATGAATATAGGTTTTATGATAGATGTTACATATACATTTCTAATATCCATTTGAGATTGAGATTGAGATCAATATCGAGATTTGGATTGACATTGTGATTGAGATTGAGATCAAGATTGAGATCAATATTGAGATTTTGGTTGATGAATATAGATTTTGTGATAGATGTTATATATATGAATTTCTAATATCCATTTGAGATTGAGATTGAGATCAATATCGAGATTTAGATTGACATTGTGATTGATATTGAGATTGAGATCAAGATTGAGATCAATATCGAGATTTTGGTTGATGAATATAGGTTTTGTGATAGATGTTACATATAAATTTATGATATCCATTTGAGATTGAGATTGAGATCAATATCGAGATTTAGATTGACTTTGTGATTGATATTGAGATTGAGATCAAGATTGAGATCAATATCGAGATTTTGGTTGATGAATTTAGGTTTTGTGATAGATATTACATATACATTTCTAATATCCATTTGAGATTGACATTGAGCTCAATATCGAGATTTATATTGACATTGTGATTGATATTGAGATTAAGATCAAGATTGAGATCAATATCGAGATTTTGCTTGATGAATATAGGTTTTCTAATAGATGTTACATATAAATTTCTAATATCCATTTGAGATTGAGATTGAGATCAATATCGAGATTTAGATTGACATTGTGATTGATATTGAGATTAAGATCAAGATTGAGATCAATATCGATATTTTGGTTGATGAATATAGGTTTTGTGATAGATGTTACATATAAATTTCTAATATCCATTTGAGATTGAGATTGAGATCAATATCGTGATTTAGATTGACATAGTGATTGATATTGAGATTCAGATCAAGATTAAGATCAATATCGAGATTTTGGTTGATGAATATAGGTTTTGTGATAGATGTTACATATACATTTCTAATATCCATTTGAGATTGAGATTGAGATCAATATCGAGATTTGGATTGACATTGTGATTGATGTTGAGATTGAGATAAAGAATGAGATCAATATTGAGATTTGGATTGACATTGTGATTGATATTGAGATTGAGATCAAGATTGAGATCAAGATTGAGATCAATATTGAGATTGTGGAACACTCCAGCGACGGACATATATCAAATTCCCGTCTCTGGAACACTCCAGCGACGGGCATACAACTAAAAACACATCTTCGGACTTAACTCAGGCGACGAACTTATTCTAAATTTGTCTCCTGAAACAATCTAGGCGACGAAACATATAGGACAGGGTCGTCGCCTGGATTCGTTCCTAACATCCCATAAATAATGTGCACAGACTCCCGCGACGAACATATTAAACCAAGCCCGTCGCCTGAGTCTTAATGGGCGGGCTTGGTTGGCCCTTGGCCTCTGACAAGATCATCAGTCGATGAACATTTTTTTCGTCTCCTAAGTTATTTCCGCCGACGAACATACAGATGCTCGTCGACTGAATAGTGAAGGGATGAAAGTCACTGGTCCGCAACTCAGGCGACGGATGTTCGTCGCCTGAGTTGTCAGGAGGCGAAAACCCCATTTCAGCCGACGAAATTGGTTCGTCGCCTGAAAGCCCTTCTGGCGTAATGAAATATGCCTATGCATGCCATCACCTTCGGTAACCTGGAACAACATCATCAAAATTCCCTATTTGCATACTTGGAGGTGATGCTAGTTTGCCATTATTTTTCAAACTGATCATGTTTTTACTTTCTTGCTCGGAGTTTATACATAACATAGAGGTTGCCTTGTACAATAGAGTATTTGTGTAAGTTATGAGAATGTTGCATGAAAATATATATTGTTTATCACTTTCTTATAGTAGAGTATTTGTGTACATTATAAGCTTCTTACGATTTGTTTCTTGATATATTTGATGTTATGGATTCTGATATCATGGTGTCAACTGTCAATATATTTTTTTTATCAGCTTCTTTCTCTATAATACTTGTTTATGAAAGAATTTAAATGTTTTATATGAATTGATAGTTGTGCTTAAGTTTCTAGCATCGAAGTATGATGGTCATTGGCATGAAAATCTTCATATATCTAGTGAAGAATATACAAGATTTTGGTTTTGTAAGTTCAGTTACTTGGTTAAGTTTTCCAGTATATTCTTAAATAATTTTCAATCTTTTGGGTATGTATGTTACCTTTATTGTCAACAATATTTCTTAGTTTCAGTGTTGTGTAACTATGTTGTTTGTTGGTTTTGGTAGAATATGCACGCAATCGATATACCCTAATCACGAGCCATTGATGACGTTCTTAAGGACAAAAGTCCAAGCCCGATACTTACAGTGGAAATCCACTTGTCGTCACCTTACCTTGAGGATGGAGATGTTATGCCCAGTGAGTTGAAGCTGTGTTGGGAAGAGTGGCAATGGTTGCTAATATTGTTATTAAACTTTTTTTTACAGTATGCAAACATTCGAAGCTATTCAAAGGATGTAAACGCGCTCTGAGATCATCCTGGCGGATGATGGTACAAATATCCCTATTAAAAAGGATTGTGGATCTGTCACTAATGATACCCCTCGTGGCTATATAATCTGCAACTTTGTTAGCTTCTCTGTAGATGTGTCTGTATTCGACCGCTTCGAAGTCTACTCCCATAATCTTGATTTCTTCTGTCTGACGCATTATTTCCCATCTGCTGCCTTTTCTTTTAGAAAGAATTCTCATGAGCTCTTGGTTATCTCCCTCTATGACAATCTTGCTTAATCCCAATCTTTGAGCTATCTTCATTCCTAGCAGAACTGTTGCCGCTTCAGTTTGAATAATCGTTCCTTGATCTACTTCCTGGTAGAAGATCTCAATTACATGGCCCCTGGAATCACGGATGATTCCCCCCACTTGACTAACGCCGGTGGGTTTCACAGAACCATCTACGTTAATCTTGTAGATGGCTCCCGCTGGTCTAGTCCACTTAGATCTAGACCTTTTCTTCCTTTTATTGATTTCTTTATTAATTTCCCCTATATTCGCCTCTTTCCAGTGTTGGATATTTATTTTAATGCGTTTAATCATGTTCCCAAAGGAGTCAGGGCTTGTTTGTTTGAAGATTAAATTGTTTCTAGCTTCCTAGATCATTTGCCAGATGGCCACTAGATCTTCAAATTGAAGATTTGCTTGTTTAATTTGATTTATGTTATTGCAAAGGGGACCTTGCATAGAGAGGTTGTTGAAGAATTTACCTGTTCTTTGTTCAAACTGAGCTATTAGTTCCCTTGCAAATGAGCACTCCATAAAAAGATGAGTGGCATCCTCGTTACCATGGTTACAAAGGGAACAGTTGCTAGGAACTCTGTTGATGTACCTATTAAGTCTGTTGGTTGTGGGTAGAGCGTCAACTTTAATTTTCCAAACAAAATTTTTGAGTCGAGGTGGGAGGTTTAGATTCCAAATCCAGCAATGGTTATCTATGTTGTGATTTTGGATATTAGTAATCTTCTTTGCAGATTTGGTGGTAAACTTCCCTGTGGGATCAGGCATCCAGATTAGCTTATCCTGAGTTTGCCATGTTGGAATGTTGAGAGATAAAATAATGGTGGCTATATTTTGAGGGAATAGGCTTTCAATGAGACACTTATTCCAGAGCTTTTGAGGCGTAAAGAGATGGCAAACTTTCATGTTCGGATCATTGTTTCCCATGAAAGTTTTGAGATTTATATTGGGAATCCAAGGGTCATTCCAAATATTTATGAGGTTACCATCTCCTATAATCCAAAGGAGACCTTTTTCAAATTTTTCTCTAAGTGATAAAAGTCTGCCAAATTTCCAAGAGGTGGCTTGATTTTGTTTGTCCTTGATGCCATTATTATGCAAATATTTTCCTTTAATGACTCTAACCCAGATATTATCTTCATTAGAATAAAGCTTCCACAATAATTTAAACTGAAGGTTTATATTTAGGTCTTCTGCTTCTCTAATACCCAAACCACCAAGGGCTTTACTCTTACAGATGTTATCCCAACTTATAATAGGGGTATATCCCTCCGAGTGAAGTTTATTCCAGAAGAAGTTCTTGTTTATTTGATCTATTTGGTTAAGAATTCCTTTCGGAAGCAAGAAGTTTTGCATCAGATAGTTGGTTTTGGAGCTTAGATTGGCTTGAATTAGAGTAGCTCTGCCTGCTTGAGACAGATTCGAGGCTTTCCATTTGGAGAACTACTTTTTAAGATTTAGAATGGCCTCCTCAAAGACCGAGTTTTTAATTCGACCGTTAATAATCGGAATTCCCAGATACTTTTCAAGAGTGCTCGAAATTGGAATTCCCATACTCTGGGCAAGGTCTCTAGCTAGGTTTTGGTTAACATTCTTAGATCATTGGAGAGAGCTTTTACTATAGTTAATAGTAAGGCCCGAGAGGTTGGAGAAATTATTTATCATGTTCTGTATGGTATTTAGACTAGTATGAGCAGCTTTTGCAAAAATAATTGTGTCATCTGCAAAAGTAAGGAAAGGTATGGGACTACCGTTTTTGGTGAGTTTGATTCCGATTAGCGCATCTTCTTGCAATGCTTCGTTGTGCATTTCTCTTGCTAAACCTTCCATTACTAAAACAAAGATGTAAGGTGCAAGCGGGTCACCTTGGCGTATACCCCTATTAGGTTTAAACTGTTTACCTGGACAATTGTTAACTAGAATCGAGAAAGAGGAAGTCGTTAGACAAGTCATAACCCAGTTGATCCATATAGGATGGAAATCGAATCTATGAAGAATCGCTTTTATATAGCTCCAGTTGATTTTATCGTAGGCTTTTTCCATGTCGAGTTTTAAGGCCATCCAACCAGTTCTACCCTTTTTCTTATGAAAGCTATGGAAAATTTCATGAGCGATCAAGGTATTATCCTGAATGGATCTACCTTCTACAAAGGCTCCTTGAAAAGGGTTAATGAGTTTAGGGAGAATAGGTTTTAGTCTGTTTGCTAGAATTTTTGTAATCACCTTGTAGATGGTGTTACATAAACTAATCGGTCTGTAGTGGTTGATTGTGGTTGGGTTTTCAGTTTTGGGGATTAAAGCAATGAAGGTTTTATTCATTTCCGATAATAATTGTCCTGAGTGGAAGAAGGCTTTTATGGCTTTACAGCAGGAAGGACCTACTATGTGCCAATACTTTTTATAAAATTCAGGAGGGAAGCCATCCGGGTCGGGAGATTTATCTTGTGCCATTTCAAATATAGTATTTTTTATTTCAGCTATCGTAGGTTAGGATATAAGGTTTCGATTTTCCTCTGACGTTACTTGAGGTTGAATATTCCAAACTTCCTCTGGATTTACCTGAATCTGATGAGTACCAATAAATCTTTCCGATAGCTCATTTGTGATTTGATCATAAATGACGTCGCTAACATATAAGATATTGCCTTGTTTTGTTGTAAAGGATTTAATTGGTCTTTTCGAATTTTTAATTCTAGCAGTTACTTGAAAATATTTCGTGTTCCTATCTGCAAATAGAAGGTGGTTTGTTTTGGCCCTTTGTTTCCAAAACTTATGGTTGTATTCTAAGAGTCTGTATCTTTTGACTTCTAACCTGGCTAGCTTCTCTTCATCTTGTTTATTGATGTTACCCCACGGTAAACGACTTTGGAATTTCATAATCTGACTCTCAACTTGTGAAAGTTGTCCTAGCGATATTATTAGTTTGAGATTTACACCAGTTTTTGGTATTTCGTTTAAGCAGTTTCTGCTTCTGGATTAGTTTAAAGCCATGAGAACCGGTAAAATTATTATGCCAAACTTGTCCGACCATAGTTTCATAGATAGGGTTTGTAGACCAAGCCATTTCAAATCTAAAAGGAGCACCCTTATCAAGCTTTCGCGAACCTATTTCTAGAGAGATTGGGTAATGGTCGGAGTTAGAGAAAGAATGATGTTTCGTATGAATTTTTGGAAACCAGATGAAGATTTGTCGACTTGCAAGAGCTCTATCCAAACGTTCATATGTATTGTTAAGATTTGATTTGTTTTTTCTCCATGTAAAGGGAGAACCAGAGTAGGGGACAGTTTGGAGATCAAGCTCATACTTGATAAATTGTAATCGTCTAAATCTAGATATGGATGGAGTAGCACCCCCTATTTTTTCGTATCGTTTTCTATATCGTTTAAGTCACCAATGATAAGTATTGGAAGGGTGTGTTTGTGAGTTATCAAAAAAATTTCTTCCCAAAAGAGAGTTTTTTCTGATTCAACAGCTGGAGCATAGACAAATAGCAAAGCCATTTCATGTTTATCCACTATAGTTTTGATCATAATAAATCTGTCAGAATGTTCAAGAACTACACTTAACTCTTCAAATTTCGTTTTGTAAAGAAACCAGATTCCTCCTTTGTGCCCATTAGCACTCATACTGATCGCTTTGTGAAACCCCGAAGATTTAATCATCTGCTCAGTAGGGGCCTCAGAAGCTTTAGTTTCAGTAAGCATAAGGGCATCTAGATGATTTGAAGCTCTAAGATGGTTTAGTTCCTGCCAAAATAGAGGCCTTCTAGAACCCCTAACATTCCAATATGCAACTTTAATCATAAGAATATCATAGAAGAAGAGCTTTTAGCATATTACAGAGTAAGATGGATCTAGATTTTACAATATTGTCCCTAAAGTCTGTACATGGAATGCTGCTGTTTTGGTCTAGACTATTTGGAAGTTCAAAACGGATCCAAACTCCCCAAGAGTAAAGCTTGCTGTCATGAAGTTGCCATTGCGAGCTCCGTAGTTCAGTTTGAGTCCTCCAGTGAGTTTGAGATCTGCATTGGAATTTAAAGATATGTCTTGCATTTGTTGCAAGAAGGTTTGTAGAAGTTTTTGTTTGTAAAGGGTTGGTAATAAGGTTTGTGCAGCTTGCCTCCACAGAGTCCCTAACGAGACAGGTGTGGCATTGCTTAAAGTTTGTGGGGAGATGCAGGGAAGAGATCATACCATAGCACATCCCTGTAAACCATTACTCGGGCCCGACACCTATCAGTTATAGAGCAACTTATTGGCTCAAGAAGGGATATATATATATATATATATATATATATATATATATATATATATATATATATATATATATATATATATATATATATATATATATATATATATATATATATATATATATATATATATATATATATATATATATATATATATAATTAAAACATAGCTTTTACTATTAATACACGTTTTTTTTAAATGATAAAAACTATATAAAATATTATTTTTTTATAAATTCATACTTATTGTACTTAGTAAAAAATTATTTTTAAAACATCATTAAAAAAGTTGATATTTTATATAATTTTTAACATTTAGAAAAACGTATATAAATAATAAAATATCATGTTTTAATTAATATTAACGAATGATTTGAATAACCTCACAAGAGATGTATACCGTTCCCTGAGAAGAACGCGCTCCACTCGCTGGTGCCTCTTCCCTTTCCCAAATCTCCCATTAACAGTCTCTTAAAAGAAAACCTAATTTGGCATAGCTTGAGAAACTTTGGTTGATCTCCCTCCTCTCTGAGATCCTAATCCCTACCCAAAACAATCATGGCTGGCCTAAACTCCCTCCATGGATCGATTTCCAATACCTCCATAGATACAGTGCGCGCTGGCAATTTCTCCTTGGATCCTTTTGTTTCCCCTAAAATTTGTTTTGCGTACGTAATTAAGTTAATCTGTCATTGATCAGATTTGTACAACCTTCGGTTGTGGTGGAGTGCTCTGCTGGTGATGATAACCCGGGTTTGGTCAAATCGCCCTCTGCCTTGGCCAAATCCGACTTGTACAGACACCTACTTGGTGTCAATATGGGTTATTTTGGTTGGTTTCCCATCATGCATCGAAGTCTGGCTTATTTTTGTGGGATGTGGCTGGGAACATGGCCTTTGCACACTTCTCTATCCCGGAAGGGTGAGTGTTCTTTCAGTTTCTATCCCCGCTTTGGTTTCGGTTGATTCTCCCTATTTAAGGCATTGGTGGTGGTGCTGTTGGATATGCACCTTCCTCCTTGTCTTCAAAATTCTAATATCCAAAATCGTAATCTCCTTCTACTTTTCTATATGTGTATTTTTTATGGCTCCAACTGGAGTTGACAAGGTGTAGCAGAAGATCCTGCTCGTAAAATGTCTAAACCCTGAAAGGGAAAAACCCGGTCGGAGGGCTCTAAACTCTCCGAGGAGAAGTCTGTCTCCAATGATACTCATGAGGAAATCCTGAAGTTGAAAGCGGAAAAGCGATTCAAATGGTCTATCGAATGGAGGTATGGAGAGTTTTGTAAGTTAAGATTGAATGGTGATGCTCATTATATCTCAATTATTATTTGTTCCATTTTGGATCATCATTGTCGAAAGCTCTTTACCAAGCAGTTTATGCATCCTGTTTTGCTTTGCTTTGGAAGGATGTGTAATGAGATTGTTGGTTCTGTATTCCATCTTGTAGAACTTGGGCTACTAATTAAACTTCAAAACATTCTTTATCAAACAGCAATTGCCCATTCATATTGGGTCTTGATGGTAATCTTTTATTGTTATATATCGGTCCATCATCACTTGCAATTGATATCCCCTTATTATTATGTTAGTGGGTATATCTCTTTCACAAGTATATTTTTGTATGATTACTTCTTTGGATTGGGATTTGGATCATACATCCGTCTTAATCTAAGTCTCAATTATTTAAAGGTTAGCTTAATTTCTCTGATCAAGATTTATGGTCTAGCACTAACAGGAGAAACTATAAGCATCGTCTCTTTGCAACTTATCGTTCTTTTTATATAATCTTTAGTGAAAAGACATATCTTGCCACCAGTTCTCTAGAATTAGATCATAAACTTCTAATTACCAATTACTGGCTACTTGGTTTTTTAGCTTGCCTAAATCCTCGTTGTTGGGTTTTAACTTCTAAATATATCTAGATATAAGATAATTACAAGCCTCTCAAATGAGCAATATAGTTTTCGGTTCTCGTACGTGCAAGGCTTCTGCTATATTTCCATTGATCTAGACCTTTGGTTCAACGACATCTACTTCACAACTTATACCCTTCCCCCGCAAAAATTCGTTCAAATCTATACTGTAACTTAATATTTGAATTTGGAAAACCATTTTCTAAAACACACAAAATAACCTCTACCAAGGAAAATATCCCCTATATGGAGTTGGGTATCTCTATTTCCATGGAGTTTTTCACAAAAGATTATGAAAATCTGCTTTTGGAATGTGCGTGGTTTTGGTAAAGAGACATTTTGGACTGACCTAAATGCAATGTGAATAAATAATCATATAAAAAACTTTGCGGTCGCAGAAACTAAGATAGAAGTTATCCCCACGGAGAAAGTGTGGTGAAGTAGCAGATTCACTAATGCAATTTGGTCTCCAGGGCATGGTAGGGCTGGAGGACTAGGGGTTCTATGGAATGAAAAGGTTTTCCGTAATGAAACTATTATAGTCAAAATTCATCTGCCTCACATCATAGTCTGGAATATTTGTGTTTATATAATAATTTTCATTTTATGATTTTCTGTGTATATGTCCCCCCACATACTAATGATAAGCACCCTTTTTGGGATACCCTCACCTCACTTGTTACAAATGAACAACTCCCTTGTATGATTATTGGTAATCTCAATGAAATAGGCCACAGTAATGACAAAGTTGGTGGATGTTCCGTTCATCCTTCGCGGTGTCTAAGACTCAACAACTTCAAGAATCAATGCTTATTTACGAACCTACCCTGCCCTGTCAATCAATTCACATGGAGAAAAAGATGTCAGAGGATGATAATATTCTAAAGAAACTAGATAGAGTATTAGTCCAACAACAATTTCTAGATACTTTTCCGGACCTTAGTACCTCTAATGGGGCTTTCTCTTCCTCAGATCACTGCCCTATATCAATTGATCTAGTCTCAACTTCAAATTTTAAACCACCCCCATTTAAAATGGAAAATATATGGTTCCATAGACCGGATTTCATAAATATAATAAAACAATCATGGTGAGCCTCTTGCCAGTGCTCTGTCGTGTTTAAAATCATCTACAAAACGAAAATCCTAAAACGAAAAGCTAAGAAATGGAATAAAAACTCATTCGGAAATATCTTTCGTCAATTACCCACAGTTGAAAATGACCTCATTAAGATTCAATCTGATGATCTAAATAATATTGGTACAAACTCATCCAATAGAGAAAATAGGCTCATTCAAAAGAAGGAAAAATTACTCCTATTCCAAAAAGAATATTGGAGTCAACATGCTAATTCAAAACACTTGATGCTCTCTAACTCAAACACATCCTACTTCTATAGGGTTGCTTCTGGATGGAGAAATATAAAAATCATTCAAAATATTACAACTGCGACCGATACAGTCATCATGAGGGATGATAATGTGCGTATAGAAATTAAAAATGACTTTTCTACCCGCTTCTCAAAGGAACTGATCAATATGAATCTAATGACCAGTTATCTCCACCTAATATCTAACTCAATTTATGAGGAAGAAAATTTATAATTAATCACCCAACCAACCAATGGCGAGATTAAGAAGGCAGTTTTTAGCATTGGACAAAACAAATCTCCGGGCCCGGACGGTATGATTGCGGAATTCTACAAAAAGTATTGGGATATTGTTGATCCAGATATTACAAGGGCAGTAAAAGCCTTTTTCATAATGGAAAACTACTACGACAAATTAATCATATTTTCATCTCACTTCTGCCTAAATGTAACAGTCCAATAAAAACATCGGACTATAGACCCATTAGTTTATGTTCCACATTATATAAAGTAATATCAAAATTGCTAACAAATCGGTTTAAATCTATTTTGGGAAAATTGATTCATCCACTTCAAGGAGCATTTGTGTCGGACAGAGCTATCCAGGATAATATCCTTATTGCCTATGAAATTTTCCATTCGTTTAAAACTAGAAAAAGTTTGGATGGTTGGCTTGCCATCAAACTGGATATGGAAAAAGCGTATGACCGTTTAGACTGGACTTTCACTAAATCAGTCCTTCAAAATTTTGGTTTCCATTAAAAGTTTGTTGCTCTAATTATGGAGTGTGTAACTACTGTTTCTTTCTCAATACTTGTCAACAATGGTCCTATGGAGATATTCCCCCTCAAGGGGCTTAAGACAAGGGGATAATTTATCCCCTTTTTTGTTTATTTTAGGTGCGGAAGTTCTGGAAAGGAAACTATCTTATGAATCATCCCTTGTTGGAAGCAACATTGGGTTCCCTTTTGGGAGCAACGGTCCCCAGATTCCATTTCTGGCATTTTGCAGATGATATTATAATTTTCTTCAAAAGAAATATGTCGTCTTGCGAAAAGGTTCGTGGTATTATTGATGATTACCGTCAAATATCCGGGCAGAAAATTAATTATCACAAATCAACATTTCAAGGAACGTCCGGTATCCATAGGTCTCGTATCTCGGATATCGAGGGATGTCTAAATATTTCTAAACAAGTTAGATAAGTATCTTGGATGTCCAATTGTCAATGGGAAAGTCAACAAAACCACCTTTGAGGAATAATCTTTAATATTATGAATCAACTATCTAAATGGACAGTTGATTCATTCTCTCAACAAGGGAGGTCAACTTTAATCAACTCAAATCTTGTGTCTAAACCCCTTTATGTTATACAAAGCTTCATGCTTCCTCAAAAAATCAACCAAAGTTTAGACCAAATTAACAGGTCTTTTTTCTGGAATAAAGATGATGTACATATTTAGTACACTTTTTATTGCATCTTTTGACTTCATATTTCATTCAATTTCCAAAGAAAAGGTTGAAAAATAATGTAAATTTGTGTAGAATGAGCAAACGTGCAAGAAATAGAGTTTGCACAAGTTTTGGTCTAATTATGTAGGAATTGGAGCAGAATTGGAGTCAAAACGAAGAAACCAAGTAAAGCAGAAAAGTGGTCGACATCGACTGAACAAGTGGATATCGAATGAAGCATCGACACAGACTCTGAGTGTGGAGACATACCAAAAACACCAGCAAAGAAGAGCACTCGATATCGAGTAAAGGTGGGCGATATCGACTAACACCCAAAAATCGAGTGGATTGAAGCCTGTCGAGCAGAAATAAAGAGGTCGATTTCGACTGAACTGGTCGATATCGACTGGATTTAGACACGGGTTGGACGCGCTTTTCGAGAGATGGATTACCATTCTATCCATAAGAGCCACGGATTATCTACATATTTAGATAGATTATACCTTGGGGATATTCTCTTTTTACCCTTACCCTAAACGTTTATTTAGTTGATTTAAATATTTACCTTAAATAAAATATCTATCCTACTTATTTGGATAGAGTTTAGATAGAATATAGAAGATACTTTCCTTAAATAGTGAGGATTAGTAGCCTATAAATAAAGCCCTAGGGGGTTGGCATTCATTCATTCAATCACACAAAAAACAATCAATAGAGTTAGAGTTAGAGAGAAGCTTTATGGTTTGGCGTTTGCGAGAGCCAACGTTGGATTGTAAAGTTTCGGAGTTATTAATGCAAGTTTTCCTTTTCAAATCAATGGGTTTTCATGCAAGGAAAAGCGAGTAATTTCCCAAAGCTTCTAGGGTCGGGGTGAACCCGACATTAGCCATGCGTGCCTGAGGTAAGTATTTGATGTTGATATCGTTGTATCAATATCATCTCCTACAATTCTATCTTTAGTCCTTATCGAAAGAAAAGGGATTCATGTTAACAACTTGAGTTATAAACATAAAATTGGTAGAGAAAATTACGTTTATTTGTAAGAGTATTCCTAAGAGTTGGTGTACAGCGAAAGCGTGTCCCTCGGGTGACATAGCGCTATTGTCCGTCTTATTTGCCCTATCGCATACATTGGTTAATGTTGTGGTAAACCCTAGCCCTATGAGTTACCTTTTATATCTTTTATTCACATAAAAATCCTGTCTTTATTCTGTTCATATTTCCCTGTTCATCCTATTCGTCTTCGGCCTTCTTTGCTGACACTAATCTTTCTGCAGGAACTAGTCGGTTTCGACCTATCTAGTCGATATCAACCACTTTGCCTTCGTTGATTGTTTTCTATGTCGACGTCGACTTCCTTTGTTCCTGTTGCTGAGGTCGATTTCGAGTGAACCACTCGATATCGACTGCCTTGTGTCGACTAGCGGTTTTCAGTAGATTTCTATCACTGACATCGATATCGACCACCCTAGTCGATATCGACTGCCATTTTTGTCTCTGCAGGTTTTCTGTTGCAGTATAAATCGACAGCCAAGGTCGACATAGAGCATATTCGTCGAGATCGAGGCTTCTGGTCGACAAAAGACGTGAGCTTTCAAGACTATCTAGGATCCCACTAACCTGTTTCCTTGTGGATCAATCATGACTACCCTTCTACTACAACGGGAGGAAGTCTTGTAATTATTTTCATAGGCTAGGATTCAGTTTGCATCTATATTTTATATTTGTTTTCAAACACAATGTCCTCCTATTAACAAAAGACCTTCAATACAAACCCCTGATTAGTTGGGATAAAGTATGTAGGCCTAAAACGACTGGTGGAATAGGGTTGAGGAAAACTAAAAACATGAACGAAGCTTTACAGCTAAAATTATTATGGAAAATACTGGCAGACCCAACCAATATTTGGGTAAGAATGATTCAATATAAATACCTTAAAACAACTAGCGTCCTAAATTATGATACTAAAGGCAACGCATCATGGCAGTGGACACAATTAAGAAAACTAATTCCAACGTTCAAAACCGGTCTGGTGTGGTCTATTGGAAATGGAAAATCCATAAAATTTTGACAAGATAATTGGACTAATACGACAAGCCTTTGGCAACATTGTACACAACCTGAATCCATCAATCTTAATGAAAAAGTTGACAACTATATAAGGAACGGAGCCTGGGAAATCCATAGACTTGTTAATGTTCTTCCAACAGATTTAGCTCTCAAGATCGCCAATATTACTATTTTGGCTACTCCCGTTGAAGATACGCTCTATTGGTGGCCTGAAAATAACGAATGGTTTACCACATCAAGTGCTTTTAAATTGGTAACAAACACAACCCAGGTAACAAATAATGACAACAAATGGATCTGGAAGATGCATATCCCACCTAAGATTAAATTTTTTTTCTAGAAGCTCAGTTTGTATAGTCTTCCACAACTACTCGTCTGTCTAGGAGAGGCGTTGAAATTACCCCTTACTACTCAATGTGCAATCACCATGAGGAAGATGTAGTCCATCTTTTTTGCGAATGCAAATTTAATTTGTTTTATAAGAAACCGGCAAAGCCAATCAGAACATTGATCAATGATTCTATTAACAACTCTAGGGACCTGAAACCAATTATGACAATCCTAGCTAATAATCTATCTAATAAACAAAAACAAGAATGGGCCATTAGTTGGTGGACCACTTGGATGACATGCAACCAATTTGTGTTCAGAAAAGATAAACTCCTGTTGTCAAATAGATTCAATAGACTTGTGGATTATCATATGAAGAATTGGTCCAAAGCTGGCATTTACTTCCTTGAAAGTAAAACTAGCATGGTTAACTATTTCTCGAAACACCACATTAGTAAACACTATCGAAAGAATAAAAAATGGAGAAGATCGCCTAGTGGGTTCTTTAAGTTAAATTTTGACATATCTTCCTTGTGCTATCATGATAGCATGGTTGGTTTTATTATTAGTGATTGGCATGGTGCTCCATTTAGCTTGGGAGCTCAAAGCATTGGTTGACAAACCCCGCTTGTTGCTGAAGCTTCTGCGCTCCGGCTTGGTATCCTAAGGGCACGGGAATTGAACCTAGAAAACCTCATAATTGAAGGGGATTCTCTTATTATCAACAACTATCTCAAAGTAGGAGTAAAATGTCCTTGAGAAATTGAAATTCTCATAAAGGACATCTATTATTTACTTTTAGCTTTAGGGTTTAAAGAAGTATCATTTTCTTATATACTTCGCAATGGTAATTGCGTGTTCGATAAGGTTGCACACCTTGACCAAATTACTAGAAACCCTGATCTTCTAAATAACCAAGGTCTTCTTGATCTCATCCGAAAGTATGCAATCGGTTAACATCCTCTGAGACATCCGAATTCTTACCTAATTAAAAAAATAATTAAAAAAAAAAAGAATGATTTGAATGTTTCCGAATAAGGAAGTGAAAATCGGTTGTCAAAATGATATTCGTATTTGATACCGGAAAGTAATCATTAAGTAATACTACGTACTCCGTAATTAAGTAATTAAATTAAGAACATTAATTAACAAAATTAAAGTATAGAGTCCCAGAATATTCTACCCTTTGTTTTTTTTTTTTTTTGTGTTCTTGCTGACACGTTCTCTCCGTATTTTAGGTCATGGGAATATTCTATTCGTTGGTAGTAGCACATCGGCCGTACAGCAGGTGTATAGCTAATTAAATATAAGGCCTCGTTTGGTTAAACGTAGGAAGTAGACTTCCCAGGAAGTAACTTCCCGGGATTTGTAATTCCCATGAATTCTACTTCATGGGAAAGGTAAAAATATGTTTGGTTGAAAATAATTTCCCATAAATTCAATTCCTATGTTTTGTTTGGTTAAACATTGAATTTTTATAGTAATTTATTTAAAATTACTCTTATAACCTTTTGCTTTTTGTTTAAAATCAAAATCTATATGGGCAAATTGGTGATTTTGTTTATAAAAAATAAATTTTATAGAAGATTTGGAAAAAAAGAATGGAGGAAGTTGATCTTACCTACCCCCTCCATGGTAAGTTAAATTCCACCATTTCATGGGAATTTAAATTCCTAGGAATTGAAATTCCTGGGTTTTCTCATTTTAAAAAAACATACCAAACACATGTATTGACTCCTAATTTCTGGGATTTTGAACTTCCCGGGAAGTAGAGAGCTAACCAAACGAACCCTAACTTCTCGCGCCATGCCAAGATCTTTTAAAAGTAATTTTAATAATAAAATGAATTAATATTAAACAATTAAATAAAATTTTACTTGCTCATAAAAGAAAGATATAATAGATACAATCAAGATGAACTCCATTGTGATGGGTCATCGAGATTTGAGTATATCTGATCTCGAATTCTTATCTAATAAAAAATAGGTAGAAGAGGGGGGAAAAGTAGAAAATAGTAGATTGGTTGAATTAACTAAAATCAAGGAGCAGATGACACAAAGGATAAGTCTTTTGATTTAAATTTAATGGTTTATATAACCTAGCTATACCCTGAGATGATTAAGAAATTAAATTACAAAATTATTTATCTTAATATTTTTTGATAAGGTAATAATTCGAAGGCTAGACAGACCTGGCTCATCGAGAGGCCGACAGATTTAGTAGATGGCGAACCGTCAAACATACAATCATTAAATAAAATGGTGCAGTACAAAGGTGGTAAACAAACAGTGCCAGAAGAACAAAGGAGCCTAATTCCAAAAAGCTGAGGACAATGAAGACAGAATCGGAGCCAAGCACCACCAAGCGATAACACCACTGGCCAGCGGTACATATGCAGTAACATAAATAAAATAGTATTTGAAAACCGGAACGAAATGGATATACGAGCAACAAAATATCAAATAAAGAAACATCAAATTAATAAATTGAAACTATGCTAAACAATATAATGATGACAAGGATATCAACGAAACCAAAGGTACAAAAATCCAGAAATCGAAGGAAAAAGAAATAAAGAAATGAACGAAACCCCCTAATGGGTTCTTTAAAATAAATTTTGATGCCTCAGCTCCCGACCTCCTCAGTTGAAGTCATGGCGAGCTTTGTCATTAGGAATCACCACGGCCTCGTTGTTGCGCTAGGTGGTACGAAGTGTGGCCAGGCCACATCTTTGCAGTTGCTGCCAAAGCCAGTAGGCTTCACTTGAGTATTTGTAGAGCCATTGAGCTTGGTTTTCTTGAGTATTGCTACTAAACCAAACTATATTATTCAAAATTCATGTTGCCCGCTAACACCTATAAGAGCTTGACAAAATTAACAGAAAATTTCTATGGATTAATAATTAGGGACTATACCTACAAACCCCTAATAGATGGGACAAGATATGTAAACCCTAAAATCTAGACGATCTAGGAATTCATAAAGACAAGTGAAATGAACAAAGCACTACAAGTGAAACTGCTTTGGAAAATACTAGCAGAACCTAATAACCCATGAGTCAAAATATTAACAGAAAAGTACTTTAAAACAGATACCATACTGGAATATAGAAAAAAATCTAATACCTAGTGGCAATGGAGAAACCTCATGATAGTTAAAGAAGAATTTGACAAAGGATTAATATGACAGTTAAGAATGGAAAAACAATAAACTTTTGGAAAGATGAGTGGATTAAAAGAGAAGTGCTACATGGGAAACAAAAAACGGATATAAGCAATAAAATGGATGAGAAAGTGGAACATTACATAACTAGAGAAAGGAATTAATGGAATATAGAGATACTAAAACTAGTACTACCAAATGAAATAATTAGGAAAATAACAAGTGTTAGCATCCTTGGGAACTCAATAGAAGATAGTTTGTACTAGAAGGCAAGTAAGAATGGCTGGTTTTCAAACAACAAGCGCAAGACAACTAATATCCAAGAATCAAAACCAAGCAACCATAAATCTTGGATGGATATGATATAGAAGATGGACACTCAACAAAAATCAAACATTTTATACGGAAAATGACACAAGATGGACTCCCTACAAAAAGTATGGCAAAAAGGAGTCGTTGTTCCCCTATATTGCCCCTTATGCAATGATACTGTGGAAGATACTATCCATCTTTTCACTAAATTCCCTGAATCACTCCAGTCCTCCTACAACTGAACCCTATAGTAGAAAGAATAGTATGAGAAATGAATAAAACCAACAGAACAATCAAAGACATAATCAACAACATGTTTAGAAAACGTAATTAGAAATAGAATATAGAACTTGCAATCTACTGGTGGCACATATGGAAAAACATAAAGAAAATAATATTTGAACACCGGAACGAAATGCATATGCAAGCAACAAAATATCAAATAAAGAAACATCAAATTAATAAATTGAAATTATGCTAAACAATATAATGATGACAAGGATTTGAACGAAACCAAAGGTACAAAAATCAAAAAATCAAAGGAAAAAAGAAATAAAGAAATGAACGAAACCCCCTAATGGGTTCTTTAAAATAAATTTTGATGCATCAACTCCCTCCTCAGTTGAAGTCATGGTGAGCTTTGTCATTAGGAATCACCACGGCCTCGTTGTTGCGCTAGGTGGTACGAAGTATGGCCACGCCACATCTCTGCAGTTGCTGCCAAAGCACCACCAAGGAAATTTCTGAGGAAATTTCCGAAATATGGAGTCATCATGATGCACACCGCCGCGACCCCAGCCAGACTTGACATTAGATGCTAAACCCCCAACACAGACTAGGACCGCCAAGAAACAACCAGAATAACCACCAAGAACCACCCTTGTAGAGAGCGCACCTGAAAACCCTTTTGGGAGTTTATCAAGACCCTTTCGGGATTTAAATTATGCCCTATCGGGCAACCTCTAATTTGTTTTTTCTATTATATACTTATATATCTTCCCAGAAAAGTCATTTCTACATATATATAATATATATATATATATATATATATATATATATATATATATATATATATATATGAAACCAAAATTCCCAAGAAATTTTATTTTACTCTATTATGGGCCCCTTAGGACCCAAGGCTTAGCCTTGGGCCCAAAGCACTAAAATCAAGCCCAAAATAGAACCTTTGGACCCAAGGAGCACCCAGGCCAAAGCAGCAAGCAAGCTCTAACTACGCAACTCAGAGAAGGAGGCAATCAACAACGCCGACGACCACCACACATATTAGACTGGCAAGACCGGATCAGCGAAGTGAGGTCGACACCATCACGGGGCCATGGCAACAGAGGACCGGAGGCAGAAACAAGGCCAACCCATACCAAACCAGTAGGAGGACAAACGGGCAACATAAGAAGAGGGCAACCGGAAACCAGTAGCCCACAAAATCCCTAAGTTAATTTTATCGCTGGTAGGAGACCCGACACCCTACCCATCCGGGACCACACCCAAATCCGAACACGGAAGGAGAAAGAAGCCCCCACAGAAGCACACAAGCGAAGATCCACACCACCTCGAAGGAGGAGGGTTACACGAGGATGGGAGAACAAGCTCCGGTGGCGAGGGAGGCTGGAGAAGGAGGCGAGATGGAGGATACAAAGGAAAGAAAGGAGGGAGACGACAGCAAGGCCATCTGACACCCCACAACCACCTCACACAAAGGAAGGCTGAAGGAGGAAAAAACCCACTCACAGTCCAACAAAATCAACCATAAACCGCAACGCGCAGGGGAATCTGATGTATGCATTTTTAGTTATATTTTGCATCATATTTTCATCTCATTTAAGTCATTTTATTTGCTTTTGTGTTGGGAAAGTGTGTCGTTTGTGTTAGTTTTCGTATTATTCAAGATATGGAGTCTACACAAGCTTTGGTGGTGTTTTTGTAGGTTTTGAAGCTGATTTGAAGGAGTTTGGACGCACTTTAGAGCTTAATAAAAAAATCATGAAGGCAATGGAGATGCCAAACAAAAGCAAAAAGTGCTGCAGCTGGAGAAAAGCCTTATTTTCGCCATCCATCACTTCGATTCAAGTTCTGGAGCCTTCATGAGAGTTGTAATCCTTGAAAAGAGCTTTCCAACGCATATTCATATGCGTCAATCGGATAAACGAGGACTCAGAAAAGTGCATTTGAAGTCAGAGTCGAAAAGCTGGAGAAAAACAGAAGTTACTGCATTCAAACAGACTCTCGGCGCTGACACCACAGACCTCGGCGCCGAGGTATCTGCGCACCAGGAGAAGTTTTTGCGGACTGATTTTATTACTTAATGGGCTTTTTAATTAGGATTTTCATCTGAATTTCTTTTAGGATCTTTTAGTTAGATAGACTTGGGATATGTTATCCTTCCTTAGGTGGATTTTATTATTTTCCTAAGATAAAATCTCTTTTCCTTAGAGATTAAGTCTTAAGTTTTATCTTTTAAATAAAGCCAATTAGAGGCAAAGAAACACACGTTACACAGCTGAGTTTACAGCAGAAAAAAGGCACGTTCAGAAGCTTAGGGTTGAAGAATATTGAAGGAGACTTTGAGGTTTGGTTTTATGCAATTTGAGATTATGAATTCTTCCATTGTTTTTGTGTTTTTCTTTGCAATCAGTGAGTAGTTCTCCTCTCTTCTAGGGTTAGGGTGAACCCAACAATAAGCATGTGTATGAATGAATGAATCTATACTTATGTGATGTTTTTATCTATTTCTACCTATGTACTTCACCCTTGATGATATAATCTAGGGAATTCATTGTTACAATTGAATTGACCAAAGGAGATTGTTAACTTTGATAGTAATTAGGGATTTTTGATGAAAGTTAAAAAGACCTAATTAAGAAAAGATATAGTCAAATAAGTCTCTTATGCGAAAGTGAATTGATTTGTTTGATTGAGATAAAAGAATATTTCTCATATGATTCATTGAATTATACATGTGTTTATTGTTGTGGTAAGGCCCTTGGAAGTCCTTTCTCATATATTGCATTCGTGTTAGTTACTTGTTACTTGAGACGAAATTAGTGTGTTTTGCCCTGTTTTACAGCCGCTACTTGTGTCTTTATTTCCCCTATTTTCGACCATTAAAACAACTAGGATAGAACCGATGACATACTCCCTTGGATCGACCTTGATTTCCACTATACTATAGAGGGATTCGATCATAAATTTATTTGATTATAGTGAGCATAGGCATCGATCTCCCATCACGCACGTCAGAATCACACAAAGAAAGGTGAGGAAGAGCAAAGCCCCATATCAATTTCAACAGATTTTATACACGGATGGTATTAGAAGGAGGATTAGGAAGGCAGAAGCCTTAGGGTTCGAAGGAGGGGTACACGGGTTCTAGAGACAGGGCAGAGCCCCTCTCTAGAAAATCCTTCTCATCTATACATAAATTACTTATTATTTATCTTAATATAAATGGGTGATTCTCGTAATTATTTTTAAAATGACTAAATGAGTGTATTTAGAGAAAAAAATTCAAATGAGAGTTTTTATCGTATACTCTTTTTAGACAAATGTTAAAAAATCTGTAATTATATTACAGTCCAAGCTTATTGTTGAAAAGCATTAGCAAGTCATTCAAAGATCTTCATAGCTTTCTCCGGTGCCTGTCCAAGACAATCCCCTTCACTCGTAGCATTGACAATGTCACGCTCATGGTTAAGTAGCCCCTCGTAGAGATAAAGGACAAAACCATCCTCTAGGAGCCCGTGGTAGGGCCAACTTGCCTTGAGCTTCTTGAACAACTCTACATATTCATAGAACATCTTTATAGGAGACTGCTCTCTGCATGCTTGAGAGCTTCTTTTTCGTCTTACTCATGCGAGTGGCTGGGAAATATTCGTGTAAGAAAAACGGTTTCACCTATGAATTAGCAACATTGGTTCGATCATTAATTGACTCTCATTTTAGTTATATATACCCTACTGAATATTATGATATTGATTATATAGATTGTTATTCCTACCAGTCCTAACTTCTATGGTGACCTTGCATGATTTAACATGAAAATAGCACAAAGTATCAATCTTCTTAGGATATAGGCAATACCCATTTCCCTAAAGAAACGATATTTAGTCGATACTACACATTCATGTATCGTTTACCAGATCTAACAAGAATATGTTTGGTACGATAGGTCCAATTATTCACTGAATAAATCAAAACCTTAGCGCGATGTGATTCTAGCTATCAAGGTGGCCAATCAAGATAAAATTCACAACATAAAAATTAGCACAAAGAAGATGAAATAATCAATAAGAATAACTGAAATTCAAGTCTAACAATTCAATCAACCAAGTCTCAAATCGTAGGCAAAACTAAAGGATTTTAGTTACTCATAATGTATTGTAAACTCTCAAACTTTAATTCGCAAGATTAAAATTGATAAAAACAAATGTCTATAAATAGCCAAAACAACGGGCAAAAACCCTATATTAAACATCCGAAAAGGATAAATGTTCGACATAAAGATACACTTTCTATGAGATTTCATAAGATTATGGCCAAGCACTCACGACGAGTGTCGTGTGACTCGTAGCGGGCACCGTGTCTCCCACGACGGGCACCGTGGCTTCTACACTCCTTTTTCGTGTGTTGTCCTGCCTTCAGCTCATCTTAGTATCTTCCCTAGCCTCGTTCCTTGGTCTTCTTCCCAAATCTCTATGATCCCAGCACACCACTTTGCTCCCCTTCCAAGCTCAAATCTATAATCTTGCAAGATACCCAAAAAAGTGCGTGGATTCCGAACTCGATTGCCCAATGACAAAATAAGTGAATTATCAACTAAACATCCAATATTTACACAAGAATGAACATAAATCTACCTATATTACATATCTAAAAATATGTATTATCAGTACGAGTAGAATGTTTAGTATGACAAACTTGATCCATGTATAGAAAATTAGAATTCTCGTAATCTTATGGACATGTGAACAGATTGACTATTTCAACATGTACTTGAATAAAGCCCTTGCCCACAACAACTATTCCGTCTCTTTGGATTGGAACTGCAGGGATGGAAAGCGAGACATAATACATGAACAATACATGGAACAAACAAATAACCTAAAACAAAGACAGGAAACACAACATGAGGAAGACCAATCAAACCAAATGAACCAAATTTACCATCAGAAAAGAAGGCACCAAGAAAAAAGACTCAAACTGAAGATGGACACACAACAAAGAACATCAATATCGCAACGAAAAAGAATAGCGGAATTCATTTGGCTTTTGCAAGGTTTTTTTTATTTTAGCTTCATTTCTTTGTGGATATACTTGACTATTATTTAAACCTGACTCATGAGGCCTTAAAATGTCCTTCAAAGGAAATGAAAAGAAATAAAATGAATAGAAAAATGAAGATGAACAAGAGAGATAAGAAGAATCAATTACAAACCACAGAAACGAAACAAATTGGTTTGCAGCAACAATTATAAACCACAAAAAGGAAACAAAGAGAGCAAAGAAATAAAGAAAAGAAAAGAGAGGAAAGAAAGCAACAACAATTACAAGCCACTAAAAGGAAACAAACAAATGGATAATAGTGATAAAAGTATAACTTCAAAATATAGTTGTGCAGTACTTATGTATGGCAATCTTTGTATAATGGCTATGTTAGAACAACAAATAGCAAATACTATATTTTTTTACAGCTGGATTCGATCAAAACGGGAAAGAAAACAACATAAGGAAAATAAATAAAGAAGATACTTACACAACCAACCCAACAAACATTCAATATAGGAAAGAAAATCGATATACAAGAAAAATAGAACCCTAAAACAACACCAACTGGTCAAAAAATAACTAGTAATGTTCAATTAGACTGGAGACAAATGAACAACAAAGTAGAATACACAAATTCGAATAGAAAAACAAAAGGGAAAAAACATGATAATGAAGATTAGTTCATGGAATATATGTGGAATAAGCAAAAAACCTTTACACAGAATTCCAAGAATTTGTAAAATAGAAAAAATCCAAATAATGGCCCTAACGGAAACAAAAAAGGAAACCGATCCACAAAGCCATGTTTGGAACAACGCAAGATTTGACAAGTTGATATGGTCCCTTGCCATAGATCAGTCAGGAAGACTATGCCTACTATGGATATCATATCAAGTCAAGAATATCACACGTGTTCCTATCAAGGTCAACTAAAGGTATATAAAACAAATTGCGCATACACAAAGAAAACAGTCTTTCGACCTAGGCTTATAAACCACAAAAATAACTTGAATATCCGATCCATTGTAATTAGAGATCTTAATGAGATCAAAAGTATAAATGATAAACAAGGAGGAATCGAACCACATACACAAAGATTTACCAAAATAAACATCTTTAAGGATAATTGCAACTTGAGAGATATCTTGACAATAGGGAATGAATATACATGGAGGAAAAATAAAACAAACAAAAATAACATATATGAAAAATTAGATCGAACTGGTTCAAGAACAAATCCTCAAATGGTATCCTAGAATCTACATCAAAAATCATGCCTTCTCATCGTTGGACCATTGCCCAATCATGATAGAACTAGATAACAATGAGAGTTTTTCACCCCGACCTTTTAAATTTGAAAAAATATGGTTGAAAAGGAAAGATTACATAAATATAATCAAGTAGACCTGGAGAAATGGGTTCCCAGGAACACACATGTTTGATTTGGAGAAAATAATATAAAAACTAAAAAAACTTACAAAAGAATGGAGCAAGAAAACTCTTGGAAACACTTTTTGACAACTCCAAGAAATCGAAGGTGCCCTAATAACACTACAAAACAAACCAACGGACCAAAGAAATAATAGAGACGAAACAACGCAAGAATGAATAATAAAGAAAGAAAGAAAAAATCCTCCATTTCCGTAAAAAACAATTTAGAGCCAAAGAGCTAAAATAAAACATATGAAACTAGGAGATAAAAACTCCGGATATTTTCATAAATGGCAAGCGGAAGTAGGAATAGAAAAATTATCAAAGAAACTCAAACTATAGAAGAAACTCAAATTATAGGAGACAACAACATTAAAAAGGAAATAAAAACCGACTTCGAGAGAAGGTTCAAATCAATACTCATCAATAACTTATTACTAGATGACTATTTAAAACTTATCAATAAGGAAATCACAAATGAAGGCAATGTATGACTAACTGGAGAAGTAACAAAATTTGCAATTAAGAAAATCGTGTTCGAAGTTGGGAAGAATAAATCCTCAGGACAAGATGTAATGACAACATAATTATACTAAAACTATTAGGACATCGTTGGCCAGCTAGTAACAAAACAATCAAGAGTTTTTCAGAACAAGCAAACTCTTAAAATAAATCAACCACACCTTTATCACTCTAATCCCAAAATGTGAAAACTCAACAACAACAACAAACTAATATAGGCCCATTATCCTATATATCACTATATGTAAGATTATAACTAAGATCATAGCCAAATGAATGAGACATGTGCTCAGAAAAATCATTCACCCTCTCCAAGGTGCATATAGAGCTATCCAATATAACATTCTAATAGCACATGAGATTTTTCATTCTTTTAAATCAAAGAAAGGAAAGGACAAATGTTTAGCAATCTAGATATGGAAAAGGCATACGATAGAGTCGAATGAAATATCTTGATTAGAATCCTAGATGCTTTCGACTTCTGCAAAAAAAAATTATAGACTGGATAAAAGAATGTGTGCAAACCGTCACATTTTTTAGTCCTTGTAACTGATATACCAACAGAAATGTTCAAACCAGAAAAAGGTCTTGGGCAAGGAGACCCATTATCCCCTTTCCTTTTCATAATAGGAACTAAGATCTTAGCACAAAAATTGCAAAAGGAATTCAATGTGATAAGAACCACAAGACAATAGGCTTCAAGATCACGAATAGAGGGAACAATATTCCCTTTCTATCCTTTGCGGATGATATGATGATATTCGGCAAAGCCACATCAGAATTCCGTAGATTAATAAAAAAAACCGTAGATGATTATTGTGACATATCAGGAAAAAAGGTTAATTTTCAGAAATCCACTTTCCAAATGACGAGATTCATAACACAAAGTCAAAAACAGCATATATGAAGTATCCTATATATCACTAACCAAACTGCTTTGGACAAGTATTTAGGATCCCCTATAATAAATGGTAGAGTTATCTAGAAAACTTTTGAAGAAATATTGACTAAAACAAAAGAATATCTAACAAAATGGAAAGCTGGCACACTATCCCAAGAAGGATGAGCTACCCTAATCAGAACAAATCTTGCTACTAAACCAAACTATATTATGCAAAATTCATGTTGCCCGCTAACACCCATAAGAGCTTGACAAAATTAACAGAAAATTTCTATAGATTAATAATTAGGGAGTGTACCTACAAACCTTTAATAGATGGGACAAGATATGTAAACCCGAAAATCTAGACGACCTAGGAGTTCATAAAGACAAGTGAAATGAACAAAGCACTACAAGTGAAACTGCTTTGGAAAATACTAACAGAACCTAATAACGCATGAGTCAAAATATTAACAGAAAAGTACTTTAAAACAAATACCATACTGGAATACAGAAAGAAATCTAATACCCAGTGGCAATGGAGAAACGTCATAATAGTTAAAGAAGAATTTAACAAAGGATTAATATGACAGGTAGGAACGGAAAAACAATAAACTTTTGGAACGATGAGTGGATTAAAAGAAAAGTGTTACATGGGAAACAAAAAACGGATACAAGCAATAAAATGGATGAGAAAGTGGAACATTACATAACTAGAGAAAGGAATTGGAATATAAAGAAACTAAAACTAGTACTACCAAATGAAATAATTAGGAAAATAACAAGTGTTAGCATCCTTGGGAACTCGATAGAAGATAGATTGTACTAGAAGGCAAGTAAGAATGGCTGGTTTTCAAACAACAAGCGCAAGACAACTAATATCCAAGAATCAAAACCAAGCAACCATAAATCTTGGATGGATATGATATAGAAGATGGACACTTAACCAAAATCAAACATTTTATATGGAAAATGACACAAGATGGACTCCCTACAAAAAGTATGGGCAAAAAGGAGTCGTTGTTCCCCTACATTGCCCCTTATGCAATGATACAGTGGAAGATACTATCCATCTTTTCACTAAATTCCCTAAATCACTCCAGTCCTCCAACAACTGAACCCTATAGTAGAAAGAATAGTATGAGAAATGAATACAACCAACAGAACAATCAAAGACATAATCAACAACATGTTTAGAAAACGTAACTAGAAATAGAATATAGAACTTGCAATCTACTGGTGGCACATATGGAATAACATAAATAAAATAGTATTTGAAAACCGGAACGAAATGGACATACAAGCAACAAAATATCAAAGAAAGAAACATCAAATTAATAAATTGAAATTATCCTAAACAATATAATGATTACAAGGATTTCAACGAAACCAAAGGTACAAAAATCCAGAAATCAAAGGAAAAAGAAATAAAGAAATGAACGAAACCCCTAATAGGTTCTTTAAAATAAATTTTGATGCCCCAACTCCCTCCTTAGTTGAAGTCATGGCGAGCTTTGTCACTAGGAATCACCACGGCCTCGTTGTTGCGCTAGGTGGTACGAAGTGTGGCCGGGCGACATCTCTGTAGTTGCTGCCAAAGCCAGTAGGCTTCACTTGAGTATTTGTAGAGCCATTGAGCTTGGTTTTCTTGAGTATTGTTGCAAAGAGATTGTCTTACCATCATCTACAATTTGTTGAGAGTCTGGAACCCTTTGTGAGAAGTTGAAATGCTTATCACGGATTGTTGACTTGTACTCTGGAACTTCTTGAATGTCAAGTAGAGTTATATCCTTCGTAATGGGAACTCAGTTGTTGATTGTGTGGCCTCCTTGTTAATTTTGTGGCCTCTGTGATAGGATCCCTCTAAGATTCTCCGCAAAGCGCTTTCCTTTATCAAAAAATAATAAATAAATAAATAAGATCAAATTGCATAAAACCACCCTTTATTCACTCTCCTTTTCAACTAACCACCCCTTATTCAAAAATTTTCACTTAACCACCCTTTATAGCATGTCTATTGCATAACAACCCATTTTCTCTTTTCTCTATTTAAAAGACCAAAATGCCCCCAAAATTAATTACTAATGTTCATTTATTTATGATTATTATTTTGGTAGAATTGTTTGAAAAAATATGGTTAAAAAGGAAAGATTACATAAATATAATCAAACAGACCTGGAGAAATGGGTTCCCAGGAACACACATGTTTGATTTGGAGAAAATAATATAAAAACTAAAAAAATTTACAAAAGAATGGAGCAAGAAAACTCTTGGAAACACTTTTTGACAACTCCAAGAAATCGAAGGTGCCCTAATAACACTACAAAACAAACCAACGGACCAAAGAAATAATAGAGACGAAACAACGCAAGAATGAATAATAAAGAAAGAAAGAAAAAATCCTCCATTTCCATAAAAAACAATTTAGAGCCAAAGAGCTAAAATAAAACATATGAAACTAGGAGATAAAAACTCCGGATATTTTCATAAATGGCAAGCGGAAGTAGGAATAGAAAAATTATCAAAGAAACTCAAACTATAGAAGAAACTCAAATTACAGGAGACAACAACATTAAAAAGGAAATAAAAACCGACTTCGAGAGAAGGTTCAAATCAATACTCATCAACAACTTATTACTAGATGACTATTTAAAACTTATCAATAAGGAAATCACAAATGAAGGCAATGCATGACTAACTAGAGATGTAACAAAATTTGCAATTAAGAAAATCGTGTTCGAAGTTGGGAAGAATAAATCCTCAGGACAAGATGTAATGACAACATAATTTTACTAAAACTATTAGGACATCGTTGGCCAGCTAGTAACAAAACAATCAAGAGTTTTTCAGAACAAGCAAACTCTTAAAATAAATCAACCACACCTTTATCACTCTAATCCCAAAATGTGAAAACTCAACAACAACAACAAACTAATATAGCCCATTATCCTATATATCACTATATGTAAGATTATAAATAAGATCATAGCCAAATGAATGAGACATGTGCTCAGAAAAATCATTCACCCTCTCCAAGGTGCATATAGAGCTATCCAATATAACATTCTAATAGCACATGAGATTTTTCATTCTTTTAAATCAAAGAAAGGAAAGGACGAATGTTTAGCAATCTAGATATGGAAAAGGCATACGATAGAGTCGAATGAAATATCTTGATTAGAATCCTAGATACTTTCGAGTTTTGAAAAAAAAATTATAGACTGGATAAAAGAATGTGTGCAAACCGTCACATTTTTTAGTCCTTGTAACTGATATACCAACAGAAATGTTCAAACCAGAAAAAGGTCTTGGGCAAGGAGACCCATTATCCCCTTTCCTTTTCATAATAGGAACTAAGATCTTAGCACAAAAATTGCAAAAGGAATTCAATGTGATAAGAACCACAAGAAAATAGGCTTCAAGATCACGAATAGAGGGAACAATATTCCCTTTCTATCCTTTGCGGATGATATGATGATATTCGGCAAAGCCACATCAGAATTCCGCAGATTAATAAAAAAACCGTAGATGATTATTGTGACATATCAGGAAAAAAGGTTAATTTTCAGAAATCCACTTTCCAAATGACGAGATTCATAACACAAAGTCAAAAACAGCATATATGAAGTATCCTATATATCACTAACCAAACTGCTTTGGACAAGTATTTAGGATCCCCTATAATAAATGGTAGAGTTATCTAGAAAACTTTTGAAGAAATATTGACTAAAACAAAAGAATATCTAACAAAATGGAAAGCTGGCACACTATCCCAAGAAGGATGAGCTACCCTAATCAGAACAAATCTTGCTACTAAACCAAACTATATTATGCAAAATTCATGTTGCCCGCTAACACCCATAAGAGCTTGACAAAATTAACAGAAAATTTCTATAGATTAATAATTAGGGAGTGTACCTACAAACCTTTAATAGATGGGACAAGATATGTAAACCCGAAAATCTAGACGACCTAGGAGTTCATAAAGACAAGTGAAATGAACAAAGCACTACAAGTGAAACTGCTTTGGAAAATACTAACAGAACCTAATAACGCATGAGTCAAAATATTAACAGAAAAGTACTTTAAAACAAATATCATACTGGAATACAGAAAGAAATCTAATACCCAGTGGCAATGGAGAAACGTCATGATAGTTAAAGAAGAATTTAACAAAGGATTAATATGACAGGTAGGAACGGAAAAACAATAAACTTTTGGAACGATGAGTGGATTAAAAGAAAAGTGTTACATGGGAAACAAAAAACGGATACAAGCAATAAAATGGATGAGAAAGTGGAACATTACATAACTAGAGAAAGGAATTGGAATATAAAGAAACTAAAACTAGTACTACCAAATGAAATAATTAGGAAAATAACAAGTGTTAGCATCCTTGGGAACTCGATAGAAGATAGATTGTACTAGAAGGCAAGTAAGAATGGCTGGTTTTCAAACAACAAGCGCAAGACAACTAATATCCAAGAATCAAAACCAAGCAACCATAAATCTTGGATGGATATGATATAGAAGATGGACACTTAACCAAAATCAAACATTTTATATGGAAAATGACACAAGATGGACTCCCTACAAAAAGTATGGGCAAAAAGGAGTCGTTGTTCCCCTACATTGCCCCTTATGCAATGATACAGTGGAAGATACTATCCATCTTTTCACTAAATTCCCTAAATCACTCCAGTCCTCCAACAACTGAACCCTATAGTAGAAAGAATAGTATGAGAAATGAATACAACCAACAGAACAATCAAAGACATAATCAACAACATGTTTAGAAAACGTAACTAGAAATAGAATATAGAACTTGCAATCTACTGGTGGCACATATGGAATAACATAAATAAAATAGTATTTGAAAACCGGAACGAAATGGACATACAAGCAACAAAATATCAAAGAAAGAAACATCAAATTAATAAATTGAAATTATCCTAAACAATATAATGATTACAAGGATTTCAACGAAACCAAAGGTACAAAAATCCAGAAATCAAAGGAAAAAGAAATAAAGAAATGAACGAAACCCCTAATAGGTTCTTTAAAATAAATTTTGATGCCCCAACTCCCTCCTTAGTTGAAGTCATGGCGAGCTTTGTCACTAGGAATCACCACGGCCTCGTTGTTGCGCTAGGTGGTACGAAGTGTGGCCGGGCGACATCTCTGTAGTTGCTGCCAAAGCCAGTAGGCTTCACTTGAGTATTTGTAGAGCCATTGAGCTTGGTTTTCTTGAGTATTGTTGCAAAGAGATTGTCTTACCATCATCTACAATTTGTTGAGAGTCTGGAACCCTTTGTGAGAAGTTGAAATGCTTATCACGGATTGTTGACTTGTACTCTGGAACTTCTTGAATGTCAAGTAGAGTTATATCCTTCGTAATGGGAACTCAGTTGTTGATTGTGTGGCCTCCTTGTTAATTTTGTGGCCTCTGTGATAGGATCCCTCTAAGATTCTCCGCAAAGCGCTTTCCTTTATCAAAAAATAATAAATAAATAAATAAGATCAAATTGCATAAAACCACCCTTTATTCACGCTCCTTTTCAACTAACCACCCCTTATTCAAAAATTTTCACTTAACCACCCTTTATAGCATGTCTATTGCAATTAACAACCCATTTTCTCTTTTCTCTATTTAAAAGACCAAAATGCCCCCAAAATTAATTACTAATGTTCATTTATTTATGATTATTATTTTGGTAGAATTGTTTGAAAAAATATGGTTGAAAAGGAAAGATTACATAAATATAATCAAACAGACCTGGAGAAATGGGTTCCCAGGAACACACATGTTTGATTTGGAGAAAATAATATAAAAACTAAAAAAATTTACAAAAGAATGGAGCAAGAAAACTCTTGGAAACACTTTTTGACAACTCCAAGAAATCGAAGGTGCCCTAATAACACTACAAAACAAACCAACGGACCAAAGAAATAATAGAGACGAAACAACGCAAGAATGAATAATAAAGAAAGAAAGAAAAAATCCTCCATTTCCATAAAAAACAATTTAGAGCCAAAGAGCTAAAATAAAACATATGAAACTAGGAGATAAAAACTCCGGATATTTTCATAAATGGCAAGCGGAAGTAGGAATAGAAAAATTATCAAAGAAACTCAAACTATAGAAGAAACTCAAATTACAGGAGACAACAACATTAAAAAGGAAATAAAAACCGACTTCGAGAGAAGGTTCAAATCAATACTCATCAATAACTTATTACTAGATGACTATTTAAAACTTATCAATAAGGAAATCACAAATGAAGGCAATGCATGACTAACTGGAGAAGTAACAAAATTTGCAATTAAGAAAATCGTGTTCGAAGTTGGGAAGAATAAATCCTCAGGACAAGATGTAATGACAACATAATTTTACTAAAACTATTAGGACATCGTTGGCCAGCTAGTAACAAAACAATCAAGAGTATTTCAGAACAAGCAAACTCTTAAAATAAATCAACCACACCTTTATCACTCTAATCCCAAAATGTGAAAACTCAACAACAACAACAAACTAATATAGCCCATTATCCTATATATCACTATATGTAAGATTATAAATAAGATCATAGCCAAATGAATGAGACATGTGCTCAGAAAAATCATTCACCCTCTCCAAGGTGCATATAGAGCTATCCAATATAACATTCTAATAGCACATGAGATTTTTCATTCTTTTAAATCAAAGAAAGGAAAGGACGAATGTTTAGCAATCTAGATATGGAAAAGGCATACGATAGAGTCGAATGAAATATCTTGATTAGAATCCTAGATACTTTCGAGTTTTGCAAAAAAAATTATAGACTGGATAAAAGAATGTGTGCAAACCGTCACATTTTTTAGTCCTTGTAACTGATATACCAACAGAAATGTTCAAACCAGAAAAAGGTCTTGGGCAAGGAGACCCATTATCCCCTTTCCTTTTCATAATAGGAACTAAGATCTTAGCACAAAAATTGCAAAAGGAATTCAATGTGATAAGAACCACAAGAAAATAGGCTTCAAGATCACGAATAGAGGGAACAATATTCCCTTTCTATCCTTTGCGGATGATATGATGATATTCGGCAAAGCCACATCAGAATTCCGCAGATTAATAAAAAAACCGTAGATGATTATTGTGACATATCAGGAAAAAAGGTTAATTTTCAGAAATCCACTTTCCAAATGACGAGATTCATAACACAAAGTCAAAAACAGCATATATGAAGTATCCTATATATCACTAACCAAACTGCTTTGGACAAGTATTTAGGATCCCCTATAATAAATGGTAAAGTTATCTAGAAAACTTTTGAAGAAATATTGAATAAAACAAAAGAACATCTAACAAAATGGAAAGTTGGCACACTATCCCAAGAAGAATGAGCTACCCTAATCAGAACAAATCTTGCTACTAAACCAAACTATATTATGCAAAATTCATGTTGCCCGCTAACACCCATAAGAGCTTGACAAAATTAACAGAAAATTTCTATAGATTAATAATTAGGGAGTGTACCTACAAACCTTTAATAGATGGGACAAGATATGTAAACCCGAAAATCTAGATGACCTAGGAGTTCATAAAGACAAGTGAAATGAACAAAGCACTAGAAGTGAAACTGCTTTGGAAAATACTAACAGAACCTAATAACCCATGAGTCAAAATATTAACAGAAAAGTACTTTAAAACAAATACCATACTGGAATACAGAAAGAAATCTAATACCTAGTGGCAATGGAGAAACGTCATGATAGTTAAAGAAGAATTTAACAATGGATTAATATGACAGGTAGGAACGGAAAAACAATAAACTTTTGGAAAGATGAGTGGATTAAAAGAGAAGTGTTACATGGGAAACAAAAAACGGATACAAGCAATAAAATGGATGAGAAAGTGGAACATTACATAACTAGAGAAAGGAATTGGAATATAGAGAAACTAAAACTAGTACTACCAAATGAAATAATTAGGAAAATAACAAGTGCTAGCATCCTTGGGAACTCGATAGAAGATAGATTGTACTAGAAGGCAAGTAAGAATGGCTGGTTTTCAAACAACAAGCGCAAGACAACTAATATCCAAGAATCAAAACCAAGCAACCATAAATCTTGGATGGATATGATATAGAAGATGGACACTTAACCAAAATCAAACATTTTATATGGAAAATGACACAAGATGGACTCCCTACAAAAAGTATGGGCAAAAAGGAGTCGTTGTTCCCCTACATTGCCCTTATGCAATGATACAGTGGAAGATACTATCCATCTTTTCACTAAATTCCCTAAATCACTCCAGTCCTCCAACAACTGAACCCTATAGTAGAAAGAATAGTATGAGAAATGAATACAACCAACAGAACAATCAAAGACATAATCAACAACATGTTTAGAAAACGTAACTAGAAATATAATATAGAACTTGCAATCTACTAGTGGCACATATGGAATAACATAAATAAAATAGTATTTGAAAACCGGAACGAAATGGATATACAAGCAACAAAATATCAAAGAAAGAAACATCAAATTAATAAATTGAAATTATCCTAAACAATATAATGATTACAAGGATTTCAACGAAACCAAAGGTACAAAAATCCAGAAATCAAAGGAAAAAGAAATAAAGAAATGAACGAAACCCCTCATGGGTTCTTTAATATAAATTTTGATGCCCCAACTCCCTCCTTAGTTGAAGTCATGGCGAGCTTTGTCATTAGGAATCACCACGGCCTCGTTGTTGCGCTAGTTGGTACGAAGTGTGGCCATGCGACATCTCTGTAGTTGCTGCCAAAGCCAGTAGGCTTCACTTGAGTATTTGTAGAGCCATTGAGCTTGGTTTTCTTGAGTATTGCTGCAAAGAGATTGTCTTACCATCCTCTACAATTTGTTGAGAGTCTGGAACCCTTTGTGAGAAGTTGAAATGCTTATCACGGACGGTTGACTTGTACTCCGGAACTTCTTGAATGTCAAGTAGAGTTATATCCTTCGTAATGGGAACTCAGTTGTTGATTGTGTGGCCTCCTTTATTCACTCTTCTTTTTAACTAACCACCCCTTATTCAAAAATTTTCACTTAACCACCCTTTATAGCATGTCTATTGCAATTAACAACCCATTTTCTCTTTTCTCTATTTAATAGACCAAAATGCCCCCAAAATTAATTACTAATATTCATTTATTTATGATAATTATTTTGGTAGAATTGTTTTTTATTATTAAATCTCAAGTAAATGTTTTGGTAGATTCTATATTATATTTAGCTTACTTTTAAAATTTTAAAACATTTTTTAAAGTCTATACTAAAATATATTCGGTTTTAAAATTCATGGCCATGGGTTTTGAACGTAAGATCTCACCGCATGGATGAATTTTTTAAAAATGAAGTTAATATGTTTTATATTAGTTAAGTATTATGTTAGATCATAAAAAAATATTCGTATAGGTTTTAAAATTTTTAAAGTAATCTAAATACAATATAGACTAACCAATTATATTAAAATTTTCTTATGTTTAAACTGTGAATGTTAGAAATTTCGTATAATAGACATTTTGTAGAATTGTTAGTATCGCAAAAAAAAAGATTGGGATTGTTCTGCCATTTTTGGATCGTTAGAATTGTTGAATCGGATCGGGATTTTAACAACATTGGTTGGAACTGTGGAAAATGTTTGATAGTTGATAAATTTATGGTAGTAGAAGGAGGTGGGTGAGGACTTGGCAGTTAGCTCCATTCTAAAACATGTACTTGAGATTTAATAAGAAAAAAATAACTCTACCAAAATAATAATAATAAATAAATAAACATTACTTCCTCCGATCCAATATATATATATATATATATATATATATATATATATATATATATATATATATATATATATATATATATATCTCGTTTGACTTTTCAACACGTAATTTAAGAAGGTAAAACTATATAAAATATCAAATTTTTTATTAATTTTTTTAATAACTTAATATTTGTTAGTAATAAGTATTAAATTATAAAAAAATAAAAGTTAATATATTATATAGTTTTTAGCTCCTTAAAATACGTGTTGAAAAGTAAAATGTCATATATTTTGGATCGGAGGGAGTAGTAATTAATATTGTGGCCATTTTGGTTATTTCAAATAGAGAAAATGGGTGGTTAGTTGCAATAGATATATAGTATAAAGGGTGATTAAGTGAAAATTTTTGAATAAGAGGTGGTTAGTTGAGAATAAAAGTGAATAAAGGATGGTTTTATGCCATTTGACCAATAAATAAATACGGAAAGGAGTACAACTGTACAAGAGACCTAGTGTGGCCGTACGGTACCAAAAAGAAATGAAAGTGTTTTTTTTAAAACAAATATTTGAATTATTATACCAAAAGTGTAGGAGGTTTTACTATTTAAACCCCACGGTTTCCCACTCAAAACACGAAAAACAACTTCCCTGGGTCTCAATTCGCCCCTACAAAACTTTACAAGTTCTAAACTCCCCCAACTGCATCACCAGGTATCTCCCTCCCTCCCTTAATTTATGTTATTTTTCATTCAAATTAATAGTATTTTTTTGTAAATACAAATTAATTAAATGATAAAACTAATAAAAGGCGAAATGCGGACACAAAACTTATTAATTTTGTTTTCTTGGTTCCCTTCTGTTAAGATAATGAGTATTAATTTTACATCCAAAGCAAACAAAGAAATAGTCTAGTTGATGTCTTGATGAGCTACTTTTAATTATTGATTTTATAGGTTAAGGTTTTAAAAAGACACTGGCTGGGCTGTCTCTTGAAATATGCAAAATTCACGAAATGTCTTAACCTTTAGGAGCAGTACTTTATAGGTAGTATGTAAAGTTAATTTCATTGCTGATATGCATCTTACTATTGCAATCGTCTACGGCTAGCTTATTCTGCAGGAACTTTGTCGATCGAATAGCTATAGTGAGAGAGAGAGAAAGAGAGAGAGAAGCCCAACGATCCAGCATCCAACGATGGCTAATAGTAATAGTTTGCAAGTTTTGACTGCGCTCGACGTAGCCAAAACACAATGGTATCATTTCACAGCTATCATCATAGCTGGAATGGGGTTCTTCACCGATGCTTACGACTTGTTTAGCATCTCTTTGGTGACCAAACTGCTTGGCCGCCTGTACTACACTATCCCGGGTTCTGGCAAGCCCGGAACCTTACCCATCAATGTCACTGCTGCAGTGAGTGGTGTGGCGCTCTGTGGGACCTTAGCCGGCCAACTGTTCTTTGGATGGCTTGGAGACAAGATGGGCCGAAAGAAGGTCTATGGTATGACCTTGGTTCTCATGGTGCTCTCCTCCATTGCATCTGGGCTGTCCTTCGGTAGCCATCCAAAGGCCGTAATGACAAGCCTATGCATCTTCAGGTTTTGGCTCGGGTTTGGTGTGGGAGGGGACTACCCTCTCTCAGCCACCATCATGTCTGAATACGCAAATAAGAAGACCCGGGGAGCCTTCATTTCAGCTGTGTTTGCTATGCAAGGGATTGGAATCTTAACGAGCGGGATCATATCTCTGATAGTCTCAGCTGGATTCGAGAGCAAATTCCACCCTCCCACTTTCAAAGAGGATCCAATAAGGTCCCTCACACCCGAATCTGACTACATCTGGCGTGTAATCTTGATGTTCGGAGCCTTGCCCGCCGGTCTCACTTACTACTGGAGGATGCAAATGCCAGAGACTGCAAGGTACACCGCCTTGGTGGCCAAGGATGCCAAACAAGCTGCCTCCGACATGTCCAAGGTCTTGCAGGTGGAAGTCGAAGCTGAGCAGGAGAAGCTGGAGGAGATGATCAAAGATGAGAGGAAGCAATTCGGTCTTTTCACAAAGGAATTTCTCCGTGTCTATGGTCTTCGGTTGCTAGGGACAACCAGTACTTGGTTTCTACTCGATATCGCATTCTACAGCCAGAACCTCTTCCAGAAGGATATCTTTACCGGAATTGGGTGGCTCCCTCCAGCTTCGGAGATGAGTGCTATCAGTGAGGTCTTCAAGCTTGCTAGGGCACAAACCCTAATTGCGCTTTGTGGCACTGTCCCTGGTTATTGGTTTACCGTCGCCTTTATCGATGTGATCGGAAGGTGGTGGATCCAAATGATGGGGTTCTTTTTCATGACCGTATTCATGTTCGCTCTTGCCTTCCCATGGGATCACTGGACGCAGAAGGAAAACAGGATTGGGTTCATTATAATGTACTCCCTCACCTTCTTCTTCGCAAACTTCGGGCCAAACGCAACCACCTTTGTGGTGCCGGCTGAGGTCTTCCCGGCAAGGCTGAGGTCCACTTGTCACGGTATATCCGCGGCAGCTGGGAAGGCTGGGGCTATTATAGGGGCCTTTGGATTTGTTTACCTTTCACAGGACAAGGACCCTAAGAAGAGGGATGCAGGCTATCCTGCGGGGATTGGGAAGAAGAACTCGCTTATCTTGCTCGGTGTTATCAACTTCGTCGGCATGCTCTTCACCTTCCTAGTGCCGGAGCCCAATGGCATGTCACTCGAAGAGGCTTCGGGAGAGGCTGAGGAGCAACCAAAAGACGAAAGAGAGCCGTGATTAATGTCACCAATATGTCGACAATATGGAAGTTAGTTGGTTCTTTGTGTTGTTTGATACAGTGATGCTTTCCGATTCAGATATTGTATTGTGTGTGTGTGTTGAGGTTCAAGATTCATTCATTCGGTTTAATTTGATGGCAAATGATTTCTGGTTTATGAATTAAAGTGTTGTTGTTTGACTGATATTTTATGTCGATTCGGTTGAATTGAAGTTGGGAAAACGTTTACCGTAATTTAATAATTAGATTCGTTTTTGCATACGAATCGATCAATGAATTTAAAATTTAAAATTGAAAATTAGAAAGTGACAAATCAGCATCAAAATTAAGATTCGATCGTTTCCTTCGATGGAATTAAAATTGAACACTGGATAAGAAAAATTCATAGTGTGTCTGGCAGATTGATAAATCTTGGCCATTTACCTTTGAATTTCAAAGGTAAATCGCGGGGGTCTTGCAACTCAATTGATCGGGAATTTGATCTCGTGACCACTGTTTTAGGATCCGTGGTACGAGCACGGTTTCCGGAGCTGTGGGTCTTGCTCTAAAATTTTAGCAAATCGTAAATATAACAAGAATTTGAATGTACCAATATCAAACCGGATAAATCCATCAGCCAAGTTGGGACAATATAAGATTGATTTCCAAACAAATTGTGAGCTACTAGTGTGTTCCAACTTCCAAGTGTGGCCAAAATTAAGCAAATTACATGGGCCTAGTCATAGACTAGTGGGCTGGAGCGGTGAAGCTACTTGGTTGGATTTGTGGTTAGTGGGCTTATTGTATATTCTACGATTCTCCTATAGAGTTTTATTAGACCGAAGTGTTTAAGGCGTTTATGAGAGCTCTCTCATTGGGCGCGGTGAGTTCACACACACGCACACACACAATAGGTCAGATGTAATTTGTAAATAAATCTAATCATTAGATTACGAAAATTAACAGTTGATATTATAACTCATACGAATCATGTTGTAATAGATAATTCATTTTGGCGAAACAAATTAAAATAACTCAACCTTTAAGAGAGTGTTAAAAATATATCTCAATATTTCAAATGTAAGATAAATATCCCGACCTTTATAAGTGATGGTAATATAATATCCTAATGATTTCTCTCCAATAAAATTCTTATTTTTTGTATTGTATTACTAATATATTTTCAATTCAAATAAAACATATAAAATTAAATTAGATGAGTTTAAAAGTTTATTTAATAAACTTTCGTAGTTTTATATCTTTTCTTAAATCCAAAATAAAAGAATTAAGATAAATTTAAAAACCAATCTAATTTAATCTAATAAACTTGAATGATATTTTACACAATCAAGATATGAAAAATTATATTTTAAATATTGACTTGTTTAATTATATTTTTTTGATTAAATTTAATTATAATCTATAAAAACGTATTAAATTGAATGATTTTTTTAGTTACAAAAGAGACTTTTATTTTTTAAAAATTATCATGACAATCTAGACTATACTTTGTATAATTCGAGCATTAAGATCCGAGGGCACGCTTGTGAATATGATCATTATTTTTTTGCCACATATGTGCCATGTACGCATTTTTGTGGGGGAGAAAATTTTTGGATATTATATTACCATCCCTTAAAAAGGTCGAGATATTTATCTTACATTTGAAAGGTAGGAATATATTTTTAACACCTTTTTAAAGGTTGTGTTATTTTAATTAGTTTCGCCAATAATGTTTATATGAAAAAAATGTTAATACATACGAATAATTACATTGTATCAGACAAATAATTATGTTATTACGTATGAATAATCAATATGTTCAAAGTTTATATCGTAACAGGTATTTACACTGGATTAAACGCATGTAATGTAAGTTACTCCCTTCGTTAAGGGAAAAAAACTTGTTATTTTAGAGAATGAATTTTGTTAATAACAAGATACCATTTTCGGTATTTTGATGTTCACTTTACAAAATTACACTAGTAATAATTAAGGAATTGTTAGTTGTAATTTTTAAAAAAGAAAAGTAATAATTAAATATATAAGTGTATTTTTATTTGTGTTTATCAAAAAGTTTAAAAAATGCTAGCCAGAATGACACGTACATTTTGTTTAACAAAGAGAGTATATACTCCGAAAAAGACAGTTCAACTCAACTCGCCTCTAGAAAAGGAACCTCTCTCTAAAACGCTCTCAAACTCAAACCCTAGCCGCCAGCCTTTATTCTCTTCAACCCTTGGCTCTTCCGGCGTGTGCTTCTGGCGGCCACCTCCGGCTGGCTCTCTGGCTGTGTTGTGGTGTGACGCTGGCACCCCTCCGGCGGCCTGCTCCTTGCCGCTCCTCGGCCGACGGGTGTTCAATCCTGTCGTCACCCGTCTTCTCCTCTCCAACCTCCTCCGCCGCCACCTCTAGTCTCCGCCTCCCCCTTCTTTCTCTTCTCTCTCTTCCTTTGTCCAGCCGCCGCCCCTCCAAACTCAACCCTCTCAACCCCTCCAACCAATTTGTGACTCCTCTCCTCCGCTCATCAGCTTCCTGGCTCACCGCCAGCCCCAGCCTCGTCTCGCCCGCCCACAGATCACCACCAAGCGGCCTGCTCTCTTCTGCTGGGCCCCGCCTTTCTCGATGTTCCCTCCTTCGACTTGCTCCACCAGCCTTCACCTGCAACAAAGAGCGGAAATCCATGCTCTCTCTCTCTCTCGACTGATGTCCGCCCCATGGCCGTGGTGCCTCCTCTTCAACTCATCAACAAATCCCTGGAGATGGAATCGAACCCCTTATCACCAGTACTGTCGAACAGGTGAAGAAATCTAAAATTGTTCAGTCAAAATTGTGGCCTAACAGCCAAGGTAACAATATCATGATAAATTGGAATCTCAAATTGTTTAGCCAACCGTTTCTTGTACTCACAGATACACTTAAATCACAAGGCTTAACAACTACTACCTACTCAAATATTGACTTGATTTCTATATACTCACGTCCTATCCTTTTTTGCGTGTGCCCTTCTCAATTCAACTCTAAATTTACCAGCTGTATTTTGATTGAAATTGGTCTGAGGCTTCTCTTAAATTTTTCTCACTTTCTTTTGTTCCATCTACAATCCCAATCATTTCCTCATTCAGTTTATTCAACTCTTTTCCATTGTGTTCATGTGATGTTCCTTGAAAACTGTCATAAGCTAAAATATCACAATAATTTATTAATTTCTCTCAATCCCTTATATAATCAGTGTCGTATCCTATATATTTACTCCATCTTTCACTTTCTTTACTTTAGGAAACCTTGGATGTTCTGCTGGAAATTTTATTCTACTTGTATCATCTATTTGATTGCTTTTAGCCAAATTCATAGTTTGGACATGATTTATATTTGGTTACCAAATATGTTTTGCAATTACATTGTAAAGACCAAATATATTTTAGATATCATATTAGTAGTATTTTAATTTAAAATGTTATTATTTATTTCAATTTATAAAAATGGGAGAAAAATCGTCCTCGAGCACGACTTCAAAATTTAAAATCATTCCGGCATCAATTTAAATTAGGATTTTTTACGGGATTTGATTTTCGACTTCGAGTCCGAGTATTAATAAAATTTAATTAAGCTCCGAATTTATTGAAATTGTTTAATTCCGATTATCTTGAAATTTGATCGAACTTTGATTTATTAAAATTGTTTTAGTCGGGATTCGATCGGGCGAGCGGGTTTTGAGTCTTTTCCACTAATTTTGGATTGGTATTGTGGTAATCCTATTTTATTTTCCCTTTTCTTTATTCTCTCTCTCTCTCTCCCGGGTTTCCTGTTACACTGGTCCCCCTCTCCCTGCCTTCTATCCTACAACCTGCCACCTTGTTTTGTGCCTAATTCACACAAGTGAAACACTCTCTCTCTGCCTCACTCCCTCACACTGAGATTTCAGAACCCAAACATCCTCCCTCTCAGCCTGCATTCCACCATATCAACCCACAAAGGGACCCCAAACCTTATCCTCTTCTTCCTTTCACTCTTTCCTCCTTTGGGTGCCGTGAGCATAACAACCCAACATCTCCCTCCTCCTCCTTGTCACCTCCCGGGCACCAGCCAGCCGCCTCCATTTCCAATCGTCGAGCACACCAACACCACCTCTGTTTTCACCGAAGCCGCAACCTCCACACCTTCTCCCTTGTTGCGCGCCGAGAGGAAGTCCCAAGGCATTCCTTGCCTCTGTCTCGCTGAGCAAGCGAAAAGTATCACCATCACCACCTCCTCCCTAGCTCCTCATCGTCGCCGCCATCGGACCACCACAACCGCCCCCTTGTTCCCCTGTTTTGCAGAGAGCCCACACACCCCACCTCTCCTCCGTTTCTGTTCGCAACCGAGGGCACTACTTCCAGCGCTTCCCTTCAAGCCGCCACGAACAACTGGAGCCACCAGGAGCAGGAACAGCAGCAGCGGGAGCCGTCGGAGCCGCCATTGATGCTGGGAAACTCCAAACCTCGGTAATCTCTCTCTTCCTCCCTTCCCCTTGTGCGCGTTTTGTTAATTTTGTGTGGGATGTGGTCGGGGAAGCTTGTAGCTTAGTCTGGGTGAGTCCTAGGCCGGAAAGCCGCCGGATAGCCCCCACCTTCTTCCTCTTCTTCTTCTTCCTTCGCTCCCCGTCTAGCCGAGCTCTGTTTCATCGGGTGACCCTGTTGCTCTTCAATCCGGGTTGGGCCTAATTTGGCTGGGCTCATGTTGTGGGTCGGATCCGGGTTCTCTTTTCTTCAATCCGGGTTCTCCTTTCTTCAATCCGGGTTCTCCTTTCTTCAATCCGGGTTCTCCTTTCTTCAATCCGGGTATGGCATGGGGCTTCCTATTGGGCTCGGATTGGGCTTGGCAATTCGGGTAAGGGAGTGGGCCTCTGGGTTTTGGGGTGGGCTGGATTTTAATTCTGAATTGGTTATTGTTATGGGTTATGTTTTTATATTTCGGTAGTACATATATATATATATATATATATATATGTTATGTGTTAAATTATAGTTTTGTGTTATGTTATTATATATATATATATATATGATATGTTATATTAATTTTTATTTTGGACATTAGGAAAATATATATATATATATATATATATTCTGAAATTTTAATATATTTAAAAGGTTTTAAAAGTGATATTATTTGATATTGGCTTATACATATATTATGGGTATTGTTTTAAGATGATATGATTAGTAAGTGTTAAATTATTTGAATATTATTATTATTTTTTGGGATTTGGTTATAATTATAATATTCTGGAAATTAATCTTTATATATTGTTTATTGTTTTAAAATAATGTTAATTGGATTATTTAATTGATGTATTTTATGAGGATTTAAACATGTGAGATAGGATTTTTAAAGTGAATTGTCGGTTTTGATTTATAAATACTATTTGTGAGCTTAGAATTATTTTGATGATTTAGTATTGAGAATTATTTATATAATGTTTTGAAATAAGAAACATGCCGGAATATTCTCTATAATGTGATTTTGAGAGACTAGTTTTAAGGCTTAAACGTTTAATGTCGGAATTTGGCCAAGTATGATTTGAGAAGTATTTTGAATATGAGTTGACTTAATTTGGGATTTATGAGTTTGAAAATATGGTTGGTATGATTTTATCAATGGGTTTAATTGAATAATGATTTTGGTCGATTTGATCGTATCGGGAAGATTTTGGAAAACGGTTTTACTATCGGACGGTTTTGGAGAATGTTGAGAACTTGGGTTCGTGTGTATGAATGTTGGTCTGGTAGCTTATGGAAATGACTTGATGATAGGTGTGTATTGCTTTTGGATTGCTTTGGACTTGCATTTGGGCCCTTGCTTGTGTTATCTTGCTGTTCTGCATCAACAGGTAAGTATCCTACGGGACTTACTCAGTAACCTGGACCTCCTGCTTGATGTGTCATGTAATGTGTAGTTTTGTTGCATATTAAAGCATGCCATGTAGTATCATGCTAGGATTGCATTGAACTTAGCATGTGTTTACTTTGTGTGTTTGAAACAGAACGACCGTTATCTGTGATAGTCCTAGAGTCTTTGCTAGGGTCATAGGGTAGCCCAGCCCCATCGGGTGCCCTGAGTCTATCGAGTCGATATGAGCATGATGATAGCCCAGCACCATCGGGCATGTTTAATTTATATTTAATTTATGTTATGATGATGATATCGTGGGTGAGTGCACCACCACGAGGATATGCTATGCTATAGCAACGAATTGGCCAGTCTCTGTACTAACGGGAAGGGGTGCAGAGGTAGGAGAGGGATATGCCACTTGGCATTGTCTTGGGCCCTTTACAGTTCTTTTCCGCATATTATATATACTAGGGGCATGATAGTGTGATTTAAATCTTGTACCGCATTATTCATCTTTTATTTAGGCATAGGCATGTTATGTGGCCTCAGCGCGGTCAGAGGACCCGAAGGCGATCACCAGGCCTGACTTCGTGGATAGTGTTAGGTACCGCTCTTGTTGCTCCATGCTTCTGTGACGGGGAAATCTTTTGGCGAATCGAAGAATCCAACTAATATATTCTAACTTGACAAATGGCAATCACCCACTTTGTTTTGGTTTTGACCCGGCTCTGCCGTGGCTTTTGTATCTAAACCGTACTTCCGCTTTACTTTCGTTTAAATTGTATTTCTGAAACTTCGACTGATTAGAGGTTTGAAACCTCGACCCGTACCTGAATTACAACATCCGAACGAAGGTATCCGACCTTCGAAACGTATCCCGGATATTTATATCCGGGCCGTTACAAAGTTGGTATCAGAGCGAGGTTGTTCAATTCGGGTACACAAGGGTCGAGTGTATGTTTTGGAAAACCGCCCATGAATTTCAAAGGATTTGAAGATTTAAAAAGGGGCAAAATGAACTTAAGATGCCTAACTCCAATTGGACTAAGTAATGAACTTGACTTATTATAAAAGAGGAGAACCGACTAATAAGGGATCGAGTGGGTAGAAACGGCGTTAGACCATGCCTTTTGGATGTAGTCGGAAATGGGTAGGCGAAATACTAGCTTGTTCTTTACAGATGGGTCGGGAAGACTCCAAGGAGGTCGTTATAATTGACATTAACTGATTCTATGTTGAGTGCTTGATATGTTAAAGATTTGATTGGTATGACCTAATTATTGAATGATTATTGGACGATCTGTGCGAACGGGATAGCGGGAGTACCCTTCTTCTTCTTATATGGTTAAGCTCAGTTTTGTGGAACCGCCCCTTTCCTTATGAATCCTTTGATAGTTCAATCGAGTCCTCCCTTCGAATATCGGTCGCCTCCAGGGGAAATCGGGTTAGTAAACATAGTGTTTCAGAATCCAGGGTTGGATATGAGGGTTGCTTGGGGAGAGTATTGAAAGTTAGCTTTTGATGTAATTCCAAGTTAGGAAGTAAGTATTTCCGAGGTTGTCTTTCTTGATTCTTATGACGATCGACCGGTGTCATCTTGCCATAAAAGTCGTATCCGAGTCTCAAGGGAAAGATGAGTGATGAGTCAATTAGGAAGAGTCAATGGTTGCCTTTAGGAATCTCTGTCCGGTTGTAATGGTGACTCTCTCTGAATTTCATGACATGATTTTGTAACATCCTGCATGTACCTTGCGAAAGCTTCTTAGTAAAATGTTGCTCATGTTATTACACCTGTGATTAGTTGCATTGCTTAGCCTCATTTTATACCTTACTTTCTATCATGGTTATATGTTGTCATATCATGTCTACTTGTCCTATTGTATTGCTCGTATGATTGATTGGAAGCATGAACCACATGATATGAGTCTATATGATTGTTCTTCTTCTGAATTAGGTCCATGATAGTGTGATCGACTTTTCTTTGTATGAATGCCTCATAAGACGTGCTCCTTAGCATGCTCGCCGATGATGCCTCGATGCTTATCATTCATCTTGTGACAAGAATCTATCTCATGCCCATCTATTTCGTATTCGTCAGGTTAACTATTGTTTATTATTTTGCAAGTTAATATTGTGTGTGATTAGTTGTGTTGAACGGAGAATATGTGTTATAATTGAACCTTGAGGAATGCATGTTTTGTCATATTATGTGTTGATTCGAGCTCATGTCCCCATATTCTAGTCATGGCGCCATGTTGCTTAGACTTGCTCTATACCTCGTTGCGTTTTCCTCTCGTGCCACTATGTCGTTGAGATGTGATTGAATGAACTCTTACATACCGTCGTATTAACCAGTCGAGTGCATGTATGTACCATATGTTATATTGAACCACTAGTAACATGTTGGGCCCTTGGTTGTGACTTGTGTGAATTCTACTTTGCCTACGTTATTGTTGATTCACTCTTGAACTAGGTACCTGATAGTGTGGCTCGTTCCTCTTTCTGTTCTGTCAACATGTTTCACTCGTCCTGATGAGTTTAATGTTGAATTCGATGATTGACTAGCTTTCCGTGATGATCAAACCTCACATGCTTACATGGTAAAGATGTCTATTATTCTATGATGGCTCCTCGTGCTTGCATGAACCTATGACTTGACACCTCGCATGATCACGCACCACCCTATATCATGATTTTGCACCTGCATGACGTATGAATATCGGAATGAACCTAGTTGAATTAATCTAGTTGTACTCATGTTCGATGTGTGTTATTAATATCCTGTGGAGCTTGTGACTTCCAATATGACATGCTGAGTGATTTCATATCATGCTTGTTCTATAATGTGACAGCTATCGTACCATATATGAATTCTATGATGGTTCTTTCTTAGCATGATTATAATCTAGCACCCATGATGTCCTTCTTATTACTTTTGATGAGGCCTCATGTTTCGTGAATATTATGTTGAACTCCTCTTAATGACTCTTGATTTTGCTTGTATCACATTATGTATCGCTAGTATCATGTAGGATCTATGCTCTCTAAATGGATCTCGTCATAGGATTTCGTGCCATGCTTGACCTAATATGTGATCATTGTTGTTAGATGTGATAGTTACTATGCTGCTCTTATGTGTCCTTGTATGACGCGTCATCTGATTGTTATCATATACCTTGCCATGATATATGTTGACTCATTTGTTGATTTGTATACCATGCTTTTACATTGTTCATATGCATGATGATCGTTATCTTCACTAAATTCCGTTTGACTTCGAATCTTATATGATCATTGTTGGTTCCGCCTATCTTGCTCGGAGTTACTAGGCAGATCTGTTTCCATGGAATACTAGAATGTTAGCTTGTTTAACAAACATCAGCGTAGGACTTGATTGTGTCTTTGATATGAATACGAATGTTTCCCTTGAGATAGGTACATGTTAGTATGGATTGATGTGATTGATATGCTCCATAATGAATTCGTGCGTGTTTGTCACAATTGTAACCTAATAGACTTTCTTAAGGGCATCGTTACTATTCCCGAGTCGGAGTCTTGTCTCTAGTCATGTCGTCTTTAGCCTTGTCCTATTCCTTCTCCGAAAGAAACATTGGGTCGTCCGCTCTTGTCACTCCCCTATCTCCGCTAACTTAAACTCCTACGCGTTACCTTGGATGAGCGACCGCATGGAAAAGGGAACGGAAAGTTGAATAGCGATAGAGCAGTGCAGCGGAAGCGTGGGCCCATAACCCACGGGCCTCAGGATCGATAATGTCGACGGAACAAGCTCGTTTCGAGGGTCACGATTGTTGAGTACGATATGAATTGCAGGTGGGAACGTCCTCTATTCGAATTGCTAACCCTTTCTGAGCTTGTTGATGATGATATTGCACTGACTTGATGTTGAAAGCTCCTTGTTGATGTGATGACTGTTGCTTGATTGTCTGTTGACTATGATAATGTGATTCGATGCCTTACAATCCTAATGTGCCATGATGACTTGATGTGATGCTACTCTGAGTTGCTAAGCATGATCCAAATTACTTTCCTATATAGTATGAACTGCAAATGCCGAGAACCTGAACTGTTTATTAACTAAGATTATGATGAAACTTGCTAGCTTGATTGGATTAGATTCATATATGATGGTTTACAATACTTGTTGAGCATGATGGTAATTTACGACTTTTGATACTTGTTGCAATGCTTAATGATGCTATTGATACAAATGCTAGTTGATATGATGTAGTTCTTATGTGTAATAATGTCCATGATTGCTTCTTTTCTGAACATGTGAGTGGGGTCCTTTTTAGTAGAGTGGTCAGAGAGTGGAGAAAGGTTCTGAGTGATTAGAACGATCGACGGTGGTGAGGGGAAAGTTGCCGAAGAGGGGGTTGACTTAGGTTGGACCGAGTGGGTTCGAGAATTTTAAGAGGTGATGCTTGATGGTTTTGATGAGCTCCTAGGTGAATCTCGGATAAGGGTATGATTAGGGATAGGTTGGTTAGGTAGTGACCGAGAAGATTTTATTGAAGATGCGTGGTTAGCAGGTCATGATGTTGTGATATCTTGGGAAGTGTGAGAAATGTAAGAAATGACCTTTGGGGGGGGGGGGGGGTATTGGGGACATACATGAGAGTGTACTCGAGCGTGAAAACAGAGACGAGGGTTGGATTCTTAGAGGTGGATTGCTAGTGAGGCGCCTGGTGAGACGAGGGGTGAGACGGGAATATCAAAATGAGTGGGGTTTTTGGGGATACTATCCGAGTTGGTGAGTTAGATGAGGATTGATTTTGGCTTGAGAGTTGGGGACGAGCGAGCAGGGGTTGCGTTTTATTATAATTGAAATAATGTGCAAAACTTTCTTGATGATGTGATTATGAACTGGCATGATGTTAGATAGCGACCATGATAAACCAGATACGACCTGATATAACATGTTGATATGCAGTATTGAAATCTAGTTGACAGTGACAAGTATTATCATGAAATAGTGATACATTGCTATCCTAGTATGTTGTTCTAGAAGCATGTTGTGATGTGTTGTATGAATCATGAAATAATGATATGTTGCTATGTGAGAGCATGGTGTTATATTATGATCAGGAGATGTTAAATGATGACTATTGATTTGGATCATGAATCTGACTTATATATATGAGATAATGGTGCGTGATTGCTAAGTGTGCGATGTTGAGATGCGATCGTGAGATTTGACTTGTAGTAGTGTACTGACTCCATGACACCTAACCTCTTTGATCTCTTGACATGTGTGCTGGCATGATTATGAGAATTCGATGATACACTTGTGATGCCTTCAGTATGATATAGATACACTTTATGGCTCGTGATATGACGTTGAGATTTTGTTGTTGCTTTTGATGTGTTTGAAAGAATGTTATGCTTTATGTTATGGGTAAACATGTTATGCGGTTACGATGTTGATTGGTTGAGATTATCATGATTGATGTTGAGGATTGCCATATGAGAGGTGGTTGATGATGTTATGAGTTGATTTACTTTTGTTCATGTTAAGTTGTGAATGATGAAGGAATGAGTTTGGAACCTAGGAAGAGAATATGGGATTAGCCCTTAGAGGTGGATGATTCCACCTCCTACCTTCTGAATTTGATTGATTGGTATGTGTGAAGCTGATTTGGTTTTCGGAAGAGTTTGACCAAATCTTGATTTGGGAGGATTTGATTTGATTTTGGTGTAAAGTTGCTTGATTAAAAATGGAATTTGAGGATTTTGAGCGGTTTTAAAAATGGCCAACTTGGGGTTTTAAAGAAGTTGAGAGTTTCAATGATTTAGATAACAATCCTTTCATTTACAAACGCTTTGAGGATTTACGAACTGGATTTACATTATGACGTCTCACGAAGTGGATACAGGCATTGTATAGGGGCGCTTATAGATTGCTTGCTAAGACCTAGTCGGACGCTATAATGCTTTTAGAGTTGTGACACTTCCGAAAAGTCGAAGCGAGGATGTGATAGGGGCGCTTATTACACACTCGACAAGGCCCATATGGAGATGTCACGACCGTGACTAGGATGTTGTGAGAATCCCGAAGACGCAACCGAGATAATTACAAGATCCTTGGACATGGTCCTCGGACTCACCAATTTTAAAACTTCATTCCCTTTGCTTTAAAATAATTTTAGTCTCAGGGACGAGACTTGTTTTTAGAGGTGGATAAATGTAAAGACCAAATATATTTTAGATATCATATTAGTTGTATTTTAATTTAAAATGTTATTATTTATTTCAATTTATAAAAATGGGAGAAAAATCGTCCATGAGCACGACTTCAAAATTTAAAATCATTCCGGCATCAATTTAAATTAGGATTTTTGACGGGATTTGATTTTCGACTTCGAGTCCGAGTATTAATAAAATTTAATTAAGCTCCGAATTTATTGAAATTGTTTAATTCCGATTATCTTGAAATTTGATCGAACTTTGATTTATTAAAATTGTTTTAGTCGGGATTCGATCGGGCGAGCGGGTTTTGAGTCTTTTCCGCTAATTTTGGATTGGTATTGTGGTAATCCTATTTTATTTTCCCTTTTCTTTATTCTCTCTCTCTCTCTCCCGGGTTTCCTATTACACTGGTCCCCCTCTCCCTGCCTTCTATCCTACAACATGCCACCTTGTTTTGTGCCCAATTCACACAAGTGAAACACTCTCTCTCTGCCTCACTCCCTCACACTGAGATTTCAGAACCCAAACACCCTCCCTCTCAGCCTGCATTCCACCATATCAACCCACAAAGGGACCCCAAACCTTATCCTCTTCTTCCTTTCACTCTTTCCTCCTTTGGGTGCCGTGAGCACAACAACCCAACATCTCCCTCATCCTCCTTGTCACCTCCCGAGCACCAGCCAGCCACCTCCATTTCCAATCGCCGAGCAAACCAACACCTCCTCTGTTTTCACCGAAGCCGCAACCTCCACACCTTCTCCCTTGTTGCGCGCCGAGAGGAAGTCCCAAGGCATTCCTTGCCTCTGTCTCGCTGAGCAAGCGAAAAGTATCACCATCACCACCTCCTCCCTAGCTCCTCGTCGTCGCCGCCATCGGACCACCACAGCTGCCCCCTTGTTCCCCTGTTTTGCCGAGAGCCCACACACCCCACCTCTCCTCCGTTTCTGTTCGCAACCGAGGGCACTACTTCAAGCGCTTCCCTTCAAGCCGCCACGAACAACTGGAGCCACTAGGAGTAGGAACAGCAGCAGCGGGAGCCGTCGGAGCCACCATTGATGCCGGGAAACTCCAAACCCCGGTAATCTCTCTCTTCCTCCCTTCCCCTTGTGCGCGTTTTGTTCATTTTGTGTGGGATGTGGTCGGGGAAGCTTGTAGCTCAGTTTGGGTGAGTCCCAGGCCGGAAAGCCGCCGGATAGCCCCCACCTTCTTCCTCTTCTTCTTCTTCCTTCGCTCCCCGTCTAGCCGAGCTCTGTTTCATCGGGTGACCCTGTTGCTCTTCAATCCGGGATGGGCCTAATTTGGCTGGGCTCAGGTTGTGGGTCGGATCCGGGTTCTCTTTTCTTCAATCCGGGTTCTCCTTTCTTCAATCCGGGTATGGCATGGGGCTTCCTACTGGGCTCGGGTTGGGCTTGGCAATTCGGGTAAGGGAGTGGGCCTCTGGGTTTTGGGGTGGGCTGGATTTTAATTCTGAATTGGTTATTGTTATGGGTTATGTTTTTATATTTCGGTAGTACATATATATATATATATATATGTTATGTGTTAAATTATAGTTTTGTGTTATGTTATTATATATATATATGATATGTTATATTAATTGTTATTTTGGACATTGGGAAAATATATATATATATTCTGAAATTTTAATATATTTAAAAGGTTTTAAAAGTGATATTATTTGATATTGGCTTATACATATATTATGGGTATTGTTTTAAGATGATATGATTAGTAAGTGTTAAATTATTTGAATATTATTATTATTTTTTGGGATTTGGTAATATTCTGGAAATTAATCTTTATATATTGTTTATTGTTTTAAAATAATGTTAATTGGATTATTTAATTGATGCATTTTATGAGGATTTAAACATGTGAGATAGGAATTTCAAAGTGAATTGTCGGTTTTGATTTATAAATACTATTTGTGAGCTTAGAATTGTTTTGATGATTTAGTATTGAGAATTATTTATATAATGTTTTGAAATAAGAAACATGCCGGAATATTCTCTATAATGTGATTTTGAGAGACTAGTTTTAAGGCTTAAACGTTTAATGTCGGAATTTGGCCAAGTATGATTTGAGAAGTATTTTGAATATGAGTTGACTTAATTTGGGATTTATGAGTTTGAAAATATGGTTGGTATGATTTTATCAATGCGTTTAATTGAAGAATGATTTTGCTCGATTTGATCGTATCGGGAAGATTTTGGAAAACAGTTTTACTATCGGACGGTTTTGGAGAATGTTGAGAACTTGGGTTCGTGTGTATGAATGTTGGTCTGGTAGCTTATGGAAATGACTTGATGATATGTGTGTATTGCTTTTGGATTGCTTTGGACTTGCATTTGGGCCCTTGCTTGTGTTATCTTGCTGTTCTGTATCAACAGGTAAGTATCCTACGGGACTTACTCAGTAACCTGGACCTCCTGCCTGATGTGTCATGTAATGTGTAGTTTTGTTGCATATTAAAGCATGCCATGTAGTATCATGCTAGGATTGCATTGAACTGAGCATGTGTTTACTTTGTGTGTTTGAAACAGAACGGCCGTTATCTGTGATAGTCCTAGAGTCTTTGCTAGGGTCATAGGGTAGCCCAGCCCCATCGGGTGCCCTGAGTCTATCGAGTCGATATGAGCATGATGATAGCCCAGCACCATCGAGCATGTTTAATTTATATTTAATTTATGTTATGATGATGATACTGTGGGTGAGTGCACCACCACGAGGATATGCTATGCTATAGCAATGAACTGGCCAGTCTCTGTACTAACGGGAAGGGGTGCAGAGGTAGGAGAGGGATATGCCACTTGGCATTGTCTTGGGCCCTTTACAGTTCTTTTCCGCATATTATATATACTAGGGGCATTATAGTATGATTTAAATCTTGTACCGCATTAGTCATCTTTTATTTAGGCATAGGCATGTTATGTGGCCTCAACGCGGTCAGAGGACCCGCAGGCGATCTCTAGGCATGACTTCGTGGATAGTGTTAGGTACCGCTCTTGTTGCTCCATGCTTCTGTGGCGGGGAAATCTTTTGGAGAATCGAAGAATCCGGATAATATATTCTAACTTGACAAATGGCAATCACCCACTTTGTTTTGGTTTTGACCCGGCTCTGCCGTGGCTTTTGTATCTAAACCGTACTTCCGCTTTACTTTCGTTTAAATTGTATTTCTGAAACTTCGACTGATTAGAGGTTTGAAACCTCGACCCGTACCTGAATTGCAACATCCGAACGAAGGTATCCGACCTTCGAAACGTATCCCGGATATTTATATCCGGGCGGTTACATACATGATTTACAGTTCGATCAAAAGTTCTTCACGTTTTGGTGCTATTCAGTTTTTTTCTCTTTATAATTTTGCTCTCAATCTTGATTTAGGAGACTTCACTTCTCCTTGGTGCTTCATTTTCAGGTTTTATTTGGGTTGGTTTGTTCTTTCATGTGTGTTGATTATGATTTGCTTCATTTGTCGGATAGTAACAGATTTTATGTCAACTGCCATTATGTTCTTGGGTATTTGTGTTTACTTATATGATACCCTGCTCAATTATTGTAATACAATGGCTATCGACTGTATTACCATGTCTCCTCAAAAATTTTGGATCAAATTTGGGTCTAAACAGCTTAACAGCGATCTCTCTGGGTTAACACCCCTCTTCATTACCTTAACAGATTTTGAATTCCAATACCGTAAATATATTTGGATGGGATACCAAGATCTGAACAGTTATGACTTCCATATTCACTGGAGCAAAAAATTCAGTTTTACTAAGAGATCACCCCAAAACTGTATTCAAAATAGACTTGTGTTTAACCACTGGGATGTATTACTTACAAATAGAACTAAGAGTTATGATCATGAACCTATTTGTAATATTCATTCCATGCAATCATACAATCTATGGCTCACAAAGTTAGAATATTTAAAAATAATTTTTAAATGACAAACATAGCATACGGGAACATTAGAGGAGTTCGAAAAATTAATCTTTGGGAAGACCTAGCTTACATTCGAAAAAGAAATAATCTAGATATTTTAGTTCTCACAGAAACAAAAACAAATGAAGGACCTAATGAATCACTCTATAAACGAGCAGGCTTCAATAACGCACATTATATCCCTTCTAATAGAACAAAAGGTGGAATTTGGATCCTAATTCAAAACTCGAAATTTACATAATCAATCAAAGAATTAACAAAAACAGATAATTACATTATATACCTTGGTGACATTAGCAACTTTAAATTCATAATCTGTTTCATTTATGCACCCTCCAGTCAAACTGAAAAAAACACCTTCTGGACCGAACTAATAACAAATATTCAGAAACAATCTTTACCATGTATGATAATGGGTGACTTCAATGAAATTGAATCTGCTCAAGAAAAAATAGGTGGAGCACCACCACACATTAAAAGATTTCAAAGAATAGAACAGATCTCAGAGGAATTAGATATCCATACAATTCCCTATACTGGAAGCCCAATCACATGGAGAAAAGGAGAAAACTGTATAAACAATACCTATGAACGATTAGATAGAGTTATGATCCATACAGATATCTCAAATCAATTTCAAAATTTATCAGTACACAACCACCCCTTTACAACCTCTGACCACTCCCTAATATCCATATCTATTGGAACAAATAAATTAAGAGCTGGATCACCCTTCAGATTCGAAATGTCCTGGACCAACAATGACCATTATAACAAATTAGTTAAATCAACTTGGGAAATAAACTACACGGATCATTCATGTTCACATTACTACAAAAACAAAAACTACTAAAAAAAATACAAAAAATTGGTGCAAATCACACCCTAATAACAATTTTCGTCAAATAAAAGAAATTGAAGATCAACTCTTTCTTTTACAAACAAAACAGACCATCGGAACTTCAACTGAAAATACAAATAACAAATATAACAGACTCTTAAACAAACGGGAAGCCCTTATGGAGTTTAATAACACTTTCTGGAAACAAAGAGCTAAATCAAACTTCTTGAAATTTGGAGACAGAAATACCAAATACTATCAATCCATATCAAAAATAAGAAATTCAAAAAATATTACTCGAAATTTTATTGATAAACATGGAACATTAATTGAAGACGAAGATCAAATAAGAGAGGAAATTACCAAAGAACTAGCTGAAAGATTCATCTTAAATAATCCGACAACCAGTAACAACACATTCTTTCCTAACTTAATAAATCGCACCATCACTAATTCTGAAAACCTTGCATTAACAAAACCTTTCTCAGATAAAGAAATCAAAGACACTTTATTCTCAATGACAGATGACAAAAGCCCAGGCCCAGATGGTTTTCCACCAGAATTCTACAAAAAGTACTGGAACATTGTAGGTAATCTCTTATGTAAGGCAATCAAATCATTTTTCCATTCTGGAAACCTCCTGAAGGAAATAAATACAACTTTCATTGCTCTTATTCCAAAAATAGACACACCTTCTAACATTAACCACTATCGACAAATCAGTCTGTGCAATACTATCTATAAAATCATCTCAAAATTACTAGCTAATCGTCTGAAACCGATCTTACCGCGTATCATAAATCCTTTTCAAGGAGCATTTATTCAAGGAAGAAATATCCAAGACAATATACTAATTGCTCATGAAATTTTCCATTCTTTCCACAACAAAAAAGGAAAAATAGGATGGATGGCACTAAAACTTGACATGGAAAAAGCCTATGATAAAATAAACTAGAACTTTATTGAAACAATTCTAAATAAATTTGGTTTTGGCCCTAAATGGATTAATTGGGTTATGACTTGCCTTACCAAAACAAGCTTTTCCGTCCTAGTCAACAACTTACCAGGACATACATTCCAAACGCAAAGAGGAATAAGACAAGGAGATCCCCTTGCACCTTATATTTTCGTAATAGTAATGGAACTACTGGCAAGAATGCTACAACAAGAATCCCTGGAATGTGATCCTTTAATTGGTATTAAAATCACAAACAATAGCAGTCATATCCCTTTCCTCTCCTTTGCTGATGATACACTAATCTTTGGACGAGCTGATGAACTAAGTTTATACACAATTAAAAATATCCTAAACAACTTTTCTAATTTATCTGGATTAACCATCAATTACAATAAAAGCTCCCTACAAGTCTCCAAAAATATACAACAAAATAAAGCACAATCCCTCGCCCAACAACTAAATATTCCCATTACCAAAACATTGGAAAAATATCTTGGAATACCACTCATTAGTGGAAGAGTATGTAATGCTACATTTGATGATGCTATACTAAGTCTCAAAAAACAGCTCTCAAAATGGAAATCAAACACACTTTCACAAGCCGGCAGATCAGTACTAATTCAAGCTAACCTCAACTCGAAAACAAATTATTTAATGCAATCTTTCCTTCTTCCTAAAGGAATTCTAAATAAAATTGATCAAATAAACAAAAACTTCTTTTGGAACAAACTTCAATCTGATAATTATCACCCATTAATCAGCTGGGAACACCTATGCACCCCCAAAAAAGACGACGGATTAGGATTTAAATCAGCAGAAGAAATTAACATAGGAATGCAAATGAAACTCCTCTGGAGAATCATATCTGATCCTAACAACATCTGGTCTAAGGTAATCACAGAAAAATACCTCTCAAAAGAATCGTTAATGGAAAGAGGAAAATTCAAAACCTCATGGCAATTTGGAAGGCTTCTAAATATTAGAGACCTCTTCTCAAAAGGTTTACTCTGGCTGGTAGGCAATGGAAAAAGTATTAATGTATGGACTGTTATGGGTAAATGAACAATATCTTGAAACTTTTCGAAATAATCAAAACCCTAATATAAAAGTATGTAACCTTTTCACTAAAAACAATTCGTGGGATATGAATAAATTGAATAATATCTTTCCCCCTAACATCGTCCAAATGATCAGCAACATACACATCCCAACTAGAAATATTCCTGACAGACTTATTTGGATCTATAGTAACAATGGAGAATTTACAGTCAAATCCAATACTTCCCTTTTCAACACCAGTAACACAAATAAAATTAATGCAAACTGGATCTGGAAACTTAACGTCCCTCCAAATATAAAAAATTTTATTTGGAAAATTATCCTGGATATCTTACCTACCACTGCCCGATTAAATAAATATATAAATAGAGTTCCCAACACTTGCTCTCTCTGCAACTCTGACATAGAAGACACAAATCATCTCTTATTTAACTGTCAGATCACCAAATCTCTCATAGTAAATCTTGGCATCAAATTAAAAAAATTATTCATTATACCGGACCTGACAGACAACGCCTCTGAAAACATCATTAACACCAAAACTCTCAATAAAGACTTCTCTGACCTTTGTTACTTATGGCACAGTATATGGGAACTCAGAAACAATATTATCTTCCGTAATAACAAAAACAAAAACATCATCAACACTCTATACCAAACAATTGACAACATATCTTCTTGGAATAAAGAAAACAATAATCATATAAAACCTAAAATCAGTAGACCTCAACACAAATTATTTTGGAAACATCCACCTCCTAACATGATCAAAGTTAATGTAGATGCCTCTGTTAAAATTAATAATGAAACTCAAATTGGTTGCATTCTGAGAAACAATTACGGTCAGGTAATTCATATATAAAAAAGCAACATTAGAAAATGCTCTATTATTTTAGCAGAAGCTATGGCTATATATGCAGGTATTAGACAGGCAAACGACTTGGGGATCAGAAGAATCATTATTGAAAGCGACAACACAACCATCATCAATGCCATCAATCACATAATCAAAACCCCTTGGGAGATAGCACAATTAATTGAAGAAATCAAGTCTCTAAAAGAAGATTTCGAATCGATCAGTTTTCAGCATTGCTACAGAGAGGCAAATCAGACAGCCGATTTCCTTGCAAAATCTCCTTTAAATTGTAATATTATCCTAGATTCCTACTCTTACAAGTTCCAAAACATCATCTTTTTAGATGATCATGGATGTCTGTAGCACATCCAACTCTTTGCCTACTGTAAAAAAAAATAGTATATACTCCGGAGTAGTTCTGAAACGAGGATGATTTGAGGTATGTTCTTCGTGTTGATCGTTCGAGTTGATTAAAATGACAACCTACGTGAAAGAAATTAACATTAATTAATTAGTACATGAATGAACAATCATATACTCCCTCCGTTCGGCAAAACTTGTCATTTTAGGGTGTTATTTTTGTTCAAAAAAACTTATCATTGTAGGTATATTGCCCTTCACTTTACAAAAATGCCCTTGATATTATTGATGGTTTGTTAGTTGTAGTTTTCGATAAAGTAAAAAAGAAGGGTAATAATTAAGGGTAAATTAGTACATTTGTTAATTGCCTTAAAACTTGTGAAATAAGCTAAAATGACAAGTTTTGTCGAACGGATGGAGTATATATATATATATATATATATATATATATATATATATATATATATCATATTAAAAATGAAACAAGAATCCGTCCGTGCCCATCAGTCCCTGCCCATCTCTCCACTTTGTGAGAACTGAAAATTTCCATTTGTCCAAACCTAAACCAAGAAATCTAGGTTTCGAGAAATTGATCCCTCATCTATCCCCCTTTGAAACCATGCACCTGTGGTCCGGGGTCGAAGATGACCTCAGCCCCTTTCGAGTCTCTATTGTCGGTTGCCATTGTGGATACTATGGTGGCAAGCTTTTGATCTATCAATTGGTCACTGTTATTTGGGGGTTTGCTTCTTGGCCTCTCCTATGTATTGATCTCTTGGGATCGGGAACCCGATCTGTGCTTCTGAAGGCGTATGAAAAGAAATCTTTTGAACCCCAGTCGAATCGGCCTCTGCCATGGCCAAAGCCATGGTGTACGAATTTCTATTGTGCGTTCTCTCTGATGGGCTCTGGCGTTCGTCCTTATTGCCTTGTCTGGGTGGTGGTGCTTCTTCGCTGCATCTCGTTTCCATCATGGTGGCCGGATCTCTTATCCGGTGTGGTTCGCTCCCTCTCTCTCTTCTTCTCTTATTCACTTATTTGGAGCGAAGAGGCTCGGTTCATCCCCTCTTCCTCTCCTCTCTCCTTCCTTTACTTTCATTTGATAATCCTTCAATTGGCTAATCATATATGCTTAATTGTGTTCTTTATGTCGACATGGGAGATTGAAAAAACAAAAAAACCAATGGGAACAGATGATCTTGTTTCCCCAATGAGTATCCCCTGAAAGGGTTTGACACAGCCGGAGGGCTATAAACTCCCTGAGGTGCATCTTTGCCCCGATGATGGAAAAAAGAATGAGAAATTGAGTTCTAGCAATGGTCAGATGTTCTGGTGGCTAGTAATCAACTGGTGGTGGTTGTCCTCGTGGCTAGGACCTGTGATGGAGAACATATTGGCTATCCTTTGTACCTCTCGGTTCTTGGCTTTATGTGGCTTACCCATGGTAGCCATGGTGGTTCAGAATCGGTTCAGGTATGTGTGGAAATTTCTGGCAGATAAGTTAGTGTCTACCACTATTACATCTGATTAGTTCGATGTGCAATGTGATACTGTGGAGACCTCCCGAAAGGGAAAACATAATTGTGTCGACAACAAATAGGTTGAGGAGTTCTTATTCTCCTGTGATGCCGAGGGGAAAAGAAATTTTAAGGTGAAGGCATTGTTTGGTTTAATGTGGTATATTCTCTTTATGCAAATTGGCCTATTTTTCTTCTTTATCTAGTCACTGGACTTGATATTACTATGCATAACGTTGTGGAAGAAAATTTCTATGTGTTGTGGCTACCGTTTACAAACCCTGATGATGTTTATAAGGGTATGGCAACAATGGTTTTTCTAGTGGTTGTTCTACATTTCACAAAAGGTTATGTTACTTCCTTGGAATACAAAGCTAAGCCAAACTGGGATCACTTCCCCTCACGTGCTCCCTCTGCCGCTCTTGATACTTCTCTTTTGGAGTTTTATCAGTTGAGGCTGGCAAGGAAGAAAGAGCTTTCCAAATGTGAACTCATATGGTGTGTGAACAAGCCTGGAAAAACTAGCGTTGTGCTATCCTTACTGAAGGGTATAACGAATAAACATTACAGGAAGACAGTTGACTGGAGAAATCTAATCTTTGTTATTCCCAGAAATGGTTGGTATTTTTTTCTTCTATTCATTTTGAGTAATAATTTGATATATAGTATTTTTGTTTATTGGAGTAGTACCGTGAAGGTGGGGCTATTGGTCGAGATCATTGATGGTTTGGTTCTCTTCCTTGCCATGAAAATTTTGAAGCCACTGTCTAGTATTGCTATCTTCCTTTTCGGTATGATGGGTAAGGATGGCTTTTGTATAATCATGTCTAAATTAGTGTGTGGTATGGTGTACTGGATGTTTAGTTTGTTACCCTGTATGATAACTACTATGTGACCATGGCGAGTTTGGAACTTCGTTTGTCACGAGTACTTGCTTTTAATTGCAATACTAGAGTATAGGATCTCTTCGGTTAAATTAAAAACTAAAAATTCCCGTGATTTAGCTGGGATAGATATGAAGGTTTTTTGGTGGGATAATCAAGGTGATTCTATATGGATGATAACATTTCCTTGTTTCATTTACATGGATGCTCCTAAACTTTTTGTTCAACTTGTTTACAACTCAAAGATGCATACGGTGCTTGTTCTTCTAATATCATGGTTACATACTTCAAGTCAAGTGACTTGGACTGCCATGACAGTTTACTGGTGGAAAAAGCATGGTGAATTTCCAAACTGCACACTAGAGTCCATGGGAAGCTATTTGTTTGTCTTTCTTTGTACATTTTCATCAATTGCAAAGGTAAATGTGTTTCATTTCAATATAACCTACTACGTAAACTTGTAATGATGTTTAATATGGAAACATTTAATGCCAATTTCATTCTCGAGCCACATATAATTAGTAGTCCTCGGGACATGAAAACTCCTGTCTAGCTCACTGTGTATACCAATTAGCATTGAATTGGGTGTGTATTCTTTGAATCGTTTGGGTACAAATATATAGTCGAGCTGGTTGGCTAACTAAACCTTGCTATTGGTGGAACATATATAGCGCAATCCTCATCTTCATATTTGAATCCTATAATTCTAGGCATAAGAGGATTTGTCTTTGTCACTTTCTATTCGCCTATATCACTTGTAGCGGTAATTGTGTAACATTCCAATGGCTGGATCAACAGATCATTGTATTTATCATTGTATGTAAAACTAGAAAGATGACTAAAGCAAAGACATTCAAGACCACGATCTCTCTTGTGCCTCATATTACTAATGTTCATATTGAGCTATTAACCGAATCCCCACTTATCTATCATGTAAACATTTCACTAAGAAAACTTCTTTCGGTTCATGATCCTACATACCCTCGTAGGTGTGAACAAAAGCGAAGAATATCATGAAAATCTGTTATTGGAATTCTAGAGGTATTGGAAATAAAAATTTAAGGACATAACTCAAAGCTATGCGAATTAATGACCATATCCAACTAGTTGCTCTTGCTGAAACAAAAACTGAGAAAATCCCGGACGTAAAAACATGGAGAAACACCGGATTTACTAATGCAGTTTGGTCCCCGGCCATAGGAAGGGCTGGCGGTCTTGGGGTGCTGTGGAACAAAAACAGCCTTCCAAGCGAACAGATTTCAGTGACTATCCATATGCCTCGCATTATTGGCCTCCATCACTCTAATACGGACAAGAACTTCTCATGTCTTATCCTAATTGTGTACGAACTCTCACATGAAAGAGATAAAGAGTCGTTTTGGAATACACTCACAAACATTATATTAAATGAAACGATGTCATGTATGGTCATTGGGGACTTAAACAAAATTGGTTAAAACCAGGAAAAAAGTGGAGGTATGAGATCAATATACACCGATTCCAAAGACTCACGTCTTTCAAGATTGCCTGCTCCCTGATTGACCTCCCAACGACTGGGAACTTGTTTACATGGAGAAAGAAGATTGATGGTGAGGGTAATATTTTGGAAAATTTGACAGGGTTTTGGTCCAACACCAAATTCTGGATGCCTTTCCGGAGTTACAAACCTTTAATGGTGCATTTTCTCTGTCAGATCACTGTCCCATTTCTATTGAAATACCCACAACGATCAGGTTTAAACCATCGCCATTTAAGTTTGAGAACGTGTGGATGCAAAGAAAGGACTTCAAAAATATTGTGAAACAAGCTTGGCGAGCTTCTTGCTCTGGTTCAGCCATGTTTAAAGTGATGTATAAAACAAAGATTCTAAAGATAAAGACAAAAGAGTGGAATAAGTCCACATTTGGTAACATATTCCGTCAACTAGCGAATGTGGAAAAAAATCTCATTGATTTACAGATTTCGAACAATGTTCATCAAATAAGTAACTCTATTCAAAAGCAAAAACTATTAATTCAAAAGAAGGAGAATCTATTACATTTCCAAAAAGTATAATGGAGCCAGCGTGCCAAAACAAAACACCTTAAACTATCCGACTCTAATTATGCGTACTTTCATCAAGTGGTAATTGGGAGAAGAAATAGAAAAATGATCAAAAGCATAAACTCGTTAGAGGGCACTCTCATCATGGGAAGTGGCAATATAAGGGAGGAATTGCAAAGAGACTTTGAACGACGGTTTACAGGCAATACAGTAAGTATGGAAAGGCTTGCACCTTACCTAGATGTAATTGACATGGTCGTTACTCGTGTGGAAAACGAGCTTCTTATTGCTCCTCCTTCTAACAATGAAATAAAAAATGCGGTTTTCAGCCTAGGCTCGAATAAATCTCCGGGCCTCGATGGGTTGACCGCTAAATTCTATAAAAACTATTGGGAAATAGTTGGTAATGACATAACTCGTGCTGTCAAGGGCTTTTTCCATTCCGGTAAACTATTGCGACATGTAAACCACACATTTATTACGCTACTCCCAAAATGTGACAATCCTTGTAAAAGCACAGACTACAGACATATCAGTTTATGCTCTACCATCTATAAAATCATCTCTACAATCTTGACTGAGAGATTGAAACGGGTGATGGGCAAGCTTATTCACCCTCTACAAGGTGCCTTTGTGGCTGACATATCTATCCAAGATAACGTACTCATTGCACATGAAATATTCCATTCTTTTATGAGTAGAAAAGGGAAAGAAGGTTGACTAGCTATTAAGTTAGACATGGAGAAAACATATGATCGGGTAGATTGGAACTTCACAAAGCTTGTGTTGCAGAAATTTGGATTTCACCAAAAATTCGTTGACTTAGTTATGGAATGTGTAACGACTGTCTCATTCTCTGTATTAATCAACAACGAACTAACGTCAATTTTTAGGCCTTCAAGGGGTATCAGGCAGGGTGATCCCCTTTCGCCTTTCCTTTTTATCCTTGGAGCAGAAGTGTTAGCAAGAAAACTTCATATGGAAGTGAATTCGGGTGAGAAAATGATTGGCTTTCCATTCGGACAAAGGGGTCCTCGCATCCCTTTCTTAGCATTTGAGGATGACATAATTATATTTTGAAAAGGTAATTTAACAGCTTGTCAAAAGGTTAAAGATACAATTGATTTATACTGCACTATGTCAGGTCAAAAAGTAAACTACCATAAGTCAGCTTTCCAAGTCACTTCAGGCATACCTAGGGCCAGAATCTCGATGATAGAAGGATGCCTAAACATTTCTAAAGAAATAAATCTCGATAATTACCTCGGGTGTCCTATTGTTAATGGTAGGGTGAATAAATCCACGTTTAAGGAAATCATTATCAAATCTTCAAACCAACTAACAAAATGGAGAGCTGATACTCTCTCCCAGCAGGGTAGAGCTACTCTTATTGCCTTAAATATATCTTCCAAGCCCCTTTATGCTATGCAAAGTTTCATGCTTCCGACTCACATTCACAACAAGCTAGACCAAATTAATAGATCTTTCGCGTGGATTTAAATGAGAAAGTGGAGGAATATATTACTAATAATAAATAGAATACTGACAAATTACGATTAGTGCTGCCTCACGCTATTGTTGAATATATTTCAAACATCCCATTGTCGATAAATCTGATCGAAGACCGGCTATATTGGTGGCCGGCGAAGAAGGGCTAGTTGACCACGTCAAGTGCATATAGTCTAGCTGCCCACTCCACATCCGATCCTGTAGATGAAAATGCATGGGTTTGGAAGACCAACGTGCCTCCGAAAAGTAAGAACTTTCTATGGAGACTAAGCCATAATGCTCTACCGACAACATCTAGACTTGCTAGAAGGGGTTTAGCGGTTCCATCATATTGCTCGTTGTGTAACCACCATCTAGACTATGCCTTTCACCTATTTTTCGAATGTAGGAACAACCACTTCGCCCAAAATTTGCAACCACGACATAAATCTTATATATATGGAATTATTTCTACTTCAAGAAATATTAGCCAAGTTATGGTTTACCTTGGACAAGCCCTTTCTAGCAAGGAGAAGGCCAACTTGGCCTGCAGTTGGTGGACTGTGTGGAATACCCGAAATAAATTTATCTTCAGAAATGAGAAATTGCCGACACAGGATGGATTCACCACAATGGTTGATGCATACAAATCAAATTGGGAAACGGCTGACCGATTTACGGATGATATCGGTTCGGGTAGCATAAAAAGGCACAATACACAAGCTCCAAAGGCTAAAGATGCAATTGCAAGAACATCCAAATGGAAAAAACCCCCTCAAGGTACTTACAAACTAAACTTTGACGGATCGGCAGGGACTAATAGAGAATCATCCATCGGATTCATTATTTGGGACTGGAAGGGGACTGTTATAAATCTTGACGGAAAACTAATGGGCATACAAACGCCCCTCATGGATGAAGGACTAGCGCTGCGAGAAGGCGTCCTAAAAGCTATTGACTTGAAAATTGATAACGTCATCATAGAAGGCGATTCCCTTACAATTATAGATTACTTTAAGTCTGGGGTAAAATGTCCATGGGAGATTGAACTTCTGTTATCGGACATCAATTGCCTGCTTCTAAAAATCAGGACAATCTCATTCTCTCATATTTACCGTAGTGGTAATAGAGTGGCAGATAAGGTCGCACACCTTAGCCATTACCGCTCTAGTATGGGAGCCAATTTTTCTGACCTAGTTCTTATGGACCTCATCCAAAAGGATGCCTTCAGTCAGCGTTCTTAATTTATCACATCCGAATTTTTAGCTAATCAATATATATATATATATATATATATATATATATATATATATATATATATATATATATATATAGGGCCGGGTTCAGGTGAGAAGAGGTGAACCGGTGAGAAGGAAAGAAGCAATCTGATTGGTCCACGTGTCCAAAAATAAATTAAAAATAGAAGACATGCGGATTCCCCCAATTAATTAGTAACACTCACCCAAATTAATTAGTAACACCCCCACTCTCACAGCCACATGCAACGCTAATTAATTGCACCCGTCAATCAACAAAACTTACTAATTAATTAGACAATGTACGTACATATGAAAGTGTTTATATGGACTTTTAAAAATTATGTTTTGGCATTTGCACTTGTTAAAAAAATATAAAAAAAAAATATTTTGGGTGTAATTTAATTTTATCTACACATAGACACCCACTGTGTATATGTTTTGTTGGAAAAAAAAAAAGTGGTTCACAAGTTATAAAGAAGTGGTTCATGAAGTTACCAAGAAGTGGTTCAGCCCTTTTACTCTTAGTGGTTCAGCCCTTTTACTCTTAGTGGTTCAACCCTTTTACTCTTGGTGGTTCAGTCCTTTTATTCATAGTGGTTCAGCCCTTTTACTCTTAGTGGTTCAACCCTTTTACTCTTAGTGGTTCAGTCCTTTTATTCATAGTGGTTCAGTCACTGAACCACTCTATATTTAGTCACTGAACCAATCTCTATTTAGTCACTGAACCGCTCTCTATTTAGTCGCTGAACCAATCTCTAGTTAGTCACCGAACCACTCTTTATTTAGTGCTGAACCAATCTCTGTTTAGTCACCGAACCACTCTTTATTTAGTGCTGAACAACTCTCTATTTAGTCACTGAACCAATTTCTATTTAGTACTGAACCAATCTCTATTTAGTCACTGAACCACTCTCTATTTACTCACTGAACCACTCTCTATTTACTCACTGAACCAATCTCTATTTAGTAATTGAACCACTCTCTATTTAGTCACTGTACCACTCTCTATTTAGTCACTGAACCACTATCTATTTTTTATAATTCAAATTTTTAGTCACTAAACCACTCTCTATTTATATGTGATGAACCACTTCTATTTAATTTATGAACCACTATATATTTAGTGATTGAACCACTCTCCATTATATATGATGAACCAATTACATTAAAATTAAATTTTTATAATTAGATTTCAAAACCAAATACAACCTTATTTGAAATCTATATTGCATAGTTGAGTTAAATCTCCACTCTGTCACATGTCTGGTATTGCTCTTTTCCTCCGAAAGCTACAAGCTCCAATAATATTTAAGCTTTTGCTTCTATATTCAGTAATCATCTTATTAGATGAATCTAGATGTAAGAATTTTCAAATCCCACCTATATTATATAGTATATGAAACTGAAGGTTATACAACTGAATAATTGAAACTAAAAATAAATATTATTAAGACACTAATTAAGAAGGGCATTAACAGATGGTCTAATACACATAGATAACTTCAAGTCTTTAACCTTGATTTATTTCTTCTGTTCATTCAACTAATAAAATTAGTTGACACTGAGAAACATTGATTCATTGCTCAAAAATATTATTTCGAAACAAGGGGTGTGTAGCTGCCCGTTGTGTCGATAAAGGCGGTCACCATGCCACCACCACTGCTCGAAGAAGATACCGGAGATTGATTGAGGGGGACCACCACCACCGCTTGCGCCCCAGCCACCACCATCGTCGCCGTGCCCCCAACCACCACCAACACCGATTGGCGACCATATCGGAGATCCAGATCGAGATGATGAAGTGTCCATGGATCTCCAGTGGAAAGAAAATCAATTGTGGTTGAGGAGATTTTTTTTAATAAATTATTGAGGGATCTAAAATACGGGAAATATAAAGCGCGTGAGGGTGAAATTAATTTTAACCAATCAGATTGCTTCTTTCCTTCTCACCGGATACATTACTTCTCACTTGAACCATCTCCTATTTTTTAATTATTTATTGAAAAGTTTTGCCAAACAGGCACTTTTTTTGGACAAATTGGTGAATTGTCCAAGTTTTTGGACAAATTGGAAAACTGTCCACTTTATATACTAATTCTCAACTTAATCCCCGTTCTCTTTTGTGCGCGATTCCTCTCTCTCTTGTTCATCATCGATCGTCTTCCTCCCTCGCTCATATCGCTCCTCAGATCGCTCTTCCTCCCGGCCACCAGATCCACCACCGCACTCTCGCCGGAGATGTTGCTGTTGCAGACGGAGGAGCCACATCTGTGGCGAGGCGGTGAAGATGAGGGATGCGATGCGCAATTTCGCTCCCATTGCAATTTCGCTCCCATGCCCCTCCCTCTGCCCATGTGAGCGCAGATGATAAGAGTCACCCTTTGGTTGAATTTCATATAAATTCAACCAAAGCACAAATGCTAAAAGGAGAGAAATGGGTGTTTTGCAGCATGTATTTCAATTTAGGCTTTTTGTGAAAATTAGGTTTGTTTTTATATTGGTGTTTAGTTAGTTTTGCCTCTACTGTAATTGTAATGCAAGATGCTTCCTCATAATTTCTTCAATTTAGCATCCCAAGAGAATTTTTTCATCTACCTAGCTACTGGTTTCAACTACAGTAGAGGCAATTTCTTCAATTCAGATCTCACCTACAGTAGAGGCAATTTTATATTGGTGTTTAGTTAGTTTTGCCTCTTCTGATGATTCAAGTGCCACTATAAAAAAGTGCATCAATTTGAACTCTGGCCGATTTGGCGTTCCTATACAAGTGCATCATTGTCAAAGATGCCCTTGTCTGAGAAAAGAGATCTAGTTAATAAACAGAGGATTGAACTTGAACAAATCTGTCTTGTTCAGAAGAAAATGGACTCAAGAAGAGCAAATGGTTGCAGAGCTCTGACTGGATGTGGGATTTGCTACTGTTTGTGTCTTGACAGTGGTGAGTTAGGAGAGTAAAGAAATTCAAACTAAAAATGAATTGAGTCATCAAACTAAAAATGGATCTTTACTGGTTGTGGTTTGACAATTGACACTGGTGAATTTCTTTACTCTCCTTCATGCTTTGTAGAAAAAAGAAAGAGGTGCTTTTTAGTTACTGTTTGTAGAAAGAAGAAACAAGGATGTATAATATATATACACACATTATATTATATAGTATGAAATAAGTAATTATAATTATATATACATATATCTTATTTGTGGAAAATCTTATTTGTGCGATAATTAAAACTGAAAAAATGCAAATATAAAACTAAAAAGTTGATACAAATTTATACCTCAAATACAAAATTGAAAAGTGCGATTTTATAATTTATATTTGCACAACATGATCTTATTTTTGCACAACATGATCTTATTTTTGCTCAACAATAGATTATATTTGCACAACAATTGAGACTTGTGAAATTGTGCTCAACATGATCTTATTTTTTCTCAATATTATTTTATACTTGCTCAATCGATTATTGTACAACATGGTCTTATTTTTGCTCATCAATAGACTATAATTGCACAACGTGGGGGATTGGTGGAAATTTGCTCAACATGATCTTATTTTTGCTCAACAATAGATTATATTTGCACAACAATTGAGACTTGTGAAATTGTGCTCAACATGATCTTATTTTTTCTCAATATTATTTTATACTTGCTCAATAGATTATTGCACAATGTGGTCTTATTTTTGCTCATTAATAGACCATAATCGCACAACATGTGAGACTGTTGGAATTATGCTCAACATGTTCTTATTTTTGCTCAACAATAGATTATATTTGCACATCATACTCTTATATTTGCACAACAAAATGTAAAAAAAAACTAGACTTGGGTCATATTTGCTCAACATATGATTATATTTGCACATCGTACTCTTATATTTGCACGACAAAATGTTAAAATTTTTTTTAAAAAAAAAAACTTGACTTGGGTCATATTTGCACAATGTACTCTTATATTTGCACGACAAAATGTTAAAAAAAACTAGACTTGGATCATATTTGCACAACTTATGGTTAAATTTGCACAACGTACTCTTATATTTGCACGACAAAATGTTTAAAAAAAAACAAAAAAAAAGAGTTGGGTCATATTTGCACAACTTACGATTATATTTGCACACCGTAATCTTATATTTGCATAACGTACTCTTATATTTGCACGAGAAAATGTTTTAAAAAAAAACTAGACTTGGGTCATATTTGCACAACTTACGGTTATATTTGCACAACGTACTCTTATATTTGCACGACAAAATGTTTAAAAAATAAAAATAAAAAATAAAAAATAAAAAAAATAGTCTTGGGTCATATTTACACAACTTACGGTTATATTTGCACAACGTACTCTTATATTTGCACGACAAAATGAAAAAAAAAACAAACTAGACTTGGGTCATATTTTCACAACTTACGGTTATATTTGCACAACGTACTCTTATATTTGCACGACAAAATGTTAAAAAAATAATAAATAATAAAAAATAAATAATAAAAAAAACTAGACTTGGGTCATATTTGCACAACTTACGGTTATATTTGCACAATGTACTCTTATATTTGCACGACAAAATGTTAAAAAAATAAAGTACGTTGAAACCTAGCAATAGATTGGAGAAAGGAGACCTTAACAGTGAGCAATCTCGATCCATCATCCCAAGCTCTCCTCGCAAGCGAGAACAGACGAACGCCGAGCATCGAATCCATCTGCGATTCCTGAGCCAAGGAGAAAGTGAAGCACTCGGTGTCATCGAACGGGGGAGGCGGTGGAGGGGGATCGGGGCTGAATTGGACGGAGGCGATTCGGGCGGTGGTGGTGGCGAGCAAGGAGAAGGACGATCGACAGTTGAATGCACCGGAGCAAGGAGGAGGACGATCTGAAGCCCTAGATCGGAGGAGGGGAGAACGAAGATCTGTGAGATGTGAAGATGAATAGGTTTCGGTCGGAGAGAGAGTGCGCGTTGTAGAGAGCGCGTGAGGTAGTATATATTGTGGATATATTCACAATGTTCATAGTTTACCATCTATTGCCAAATTATCTGCTTTGCTTTTACCAACAATCCAACACCAAAAGACCAAAGCATGAATCCCTACTTCGAATTTTCACCTTTTTACTCATTCCCAATTATATCACATATTAACTATAACTCTAAGAAAGCTCAATTAAACCTAGTTGAGGTTATTACAGCAAGTTCAGAAGAGAAAGATGAAGTGAGAAGAAACAAACTTTGAAGCTGAAAAGGCGTACCCACAAAAGGAGTCCCGAGAAAGCAAAAAAAAAAACATGCCATAACTATGCAAGTAATATTTGATTTTTGACATTTACAGCTTCCATTGCATCCGAGAAAATGCACGAAACCAACGAAACATGTACCAGCAGTGTCAGCATTGGACACCACCAGAACAAAAAGTTCAATTTCTCTGTTGTTCGGTAGTTAAGCCAGAAGCAGCAACCAGATGCACTTGCATCACAAAGCTATGCAAATAGCGAAACGCCTCCTCATGTTAGGAACATACAAATAAGCAAAGCGTTGCAGATGCAAATTGAAGTCCAAAGAAGGCTACACAAGCAGCTCAAGGTATATATATTTCCGCTATCAAAACTGCACAATGTATGGGTTTCTTTCTTTTATTTTTCCCAAATTGTTGTTTAATACCGAATACAGGTACAAAGACACTTGCAGTTAAGGATTGAGGCCGAAGGGAAGTACCTTCAGGCGACCATAGAGAAAGCTCAGGACACACTCAGAAAGCAGAACATGAGCCCAGTGGGATTAGAGGATGCAAAGCTCCAAATATAAGGCTGCTGAAGCAAAAAATTAGCAATTGAAAAATCTCTCTGAAGTACTTTAAAATCAAGTAAACAGCATCTGAAGTCCATCAAAATGAAAATAAATCAACAAAAGAAGATTCAGGAACCAACTGTTTCCTAGAATCGTGTGACATATACAGATCATGCCGATAATATGCTTCTGACAATTTGAAGATATAAATAAAATTGTGAAATTAAAAGCATTCACTGTCTATTTCACTTGCTGACATAAACACTTATTCCTTATTGCCCAATCAGAGCCATAGGAAAAACACAAATGATCCGACTGAACAACACCAAACGAGTTTCTTCAAATTAATGAGATTCATTCAGTTGAGTGAAAAAATGGAACAATTAAAGGTGCTTGGTTCAAGGAAAAACTTAAACTTATTCCAGCTAGGCTAGCAAAGATAAGTTTGCTCTCCATTGAAGAATAGTTGGATGGATTAAGCAGCAACGCATGAGCTGGATGATTCTCATCACCAATATAAGTGGCAAATTCTGGACACTAGGTCATGTCAGCACACTAGGCCATGTCAGCACACTAGGACAACCTAATGATGCGAAACTCCAATGCATCTTAAAGACCATGTCAGCACACTAGGCCTAGAGCAGCTGTAAGGAAGATGCAAGCAACCTCGCCAATGTTCAAAGAAATCATGTACCTAAAATCATATACGGGTATTAGAGAAAGCGAATGGGAACCAAGACAAAGGCACCAAGAAACACTAATCCTTGGAGCACTTGAATCATGACCCATCTTAATAAAAAAAAATGTAAAGAGATACTTGATAAATGCCTTCATGTAAAGAGATACTTGATACAGTAGAAACTATGGTGCTGAAATTAGCAATGCATCCACTAGTAGCAAATTAGCAATGCATCCGTTATATTATGCATCAATACAATAAGTTCCAAGCAAAGACTAACATTTGGCAGTTGTACTTCAAAATTAATATAATATCTCAATCATCCAACATCTTATTTTACCTAGTGCCAATGATTGATACCACCTTAATTGATTCTTTGCCACCTGAAATAGGGGAGCATAAAATCTACTACACACTAAGCAATTGCATCATTGGGCTAGAAAAACATTTGAAGAGTGTAGGATCTTATCACATGAGCATGAAAAATTTGGAAACAAAGAAGTTGCTGATCCATCATTAATTTTCTCCCTTTACCTAGATTACAAAATTTTAGCGCAGTTGAAACCTAAATCGTCATATATACTGATTACTGATAGTGATATAAACCTCAAATGGAACTCCAAGATAAGATCGTTATTCAGGAGGCCAGGCTGCCAGCAATGACTGCGATGCTCCAAATGTACAAATTACCAGGTACTGAATTCAAATCAGAAATGGTCGAATGAGCAAACTTTGCAGACCATCTTAGAAATTCTGGAAGATAAAAAAAAAGGTCAAGATCTTGGATGACGAAGTTAAAAAACCCCTTTACATAACCTATTTCGCCTCAATTGTTTGTTCCCAACCGATCTCCTTCTCCATTGTTTGTAGATGATAAATTCTCCAAACACAGGACCCTAATTACCAAATAAACATCGAAATTGAATCCCCGATCACCATTATCGACAATTAATAGCAGCAAATTTAAAACAAAGCTTGAAGAAAAGCATACCACTTAGAGCCGGGAAGAAAAGCGCCGAATCTAGCCAAAGTGCAAGAGAGAGGAGCCAAATCTGTCGTTACATGGCCATAGCCAGATCTGTCGTTAGATGGGAGTGCGGGGTGAGGGATTAGATGGGAGTGCGGGGCGAGAGATGGAAGGAGAGCGCGGGCAAGGTGTTGATAGAAGAAACCGTAGTGCCCGACTATCAAGGAAGCCATGGAGGGATCGTCGGGCAAGAGTATCAAGGAAGCCATGGAGGGTGAACGACTTTCACGTTATAAACCATGCGCGGACGGAGATGGACATATGACTAATTTGTCCAAAACTGTGGATAATTTGCTAATTAAGCCACCTAATTTGGACATTTCGCAAAACGCCCCTTATTTATTTGCTTTATTTGCTTTATTTATTTACTAGTCTTATTACCCGCGTATTACGAGGTATTTTAATAAATATTATTTTATTATAAATGTTATCTTTGATTTTTTTATTAATTATGAAGATTAAAAAAACTTGATTGAAAACTTTCTAGAAAATCAATATAAGATCCATTAAAATATCTTAATTAAATAAATAACGTCATTAACAAAATTAAAGATAAAAGTAAATAAAAATGTGCTACAACTAATAAAAATGTATAAAGCTTAATAAAATAAAATAATATATTATATTATATTATTATTTAATAATTCAAGTTTCTTCTATGACCCCACTAATAAATTTACATTAAAAACAAATGTTTTTTAAAGATATGGATAATAATTTATATTATTAATAATTTAATTTGAAAATAAAAAAATCATTCACTAATACAAATAAAGGTTAACTCATAAATTTAAGAGGTCCATTGTTTGATTTAATTGTAAAATATAATCAAACTTTATCATATATGATCATATATCAATATAACCATGAAAAACAGATGTACATAAGACATGTGATAGAAAAAGGTTTAATTAAATTTTATGCCTTTTATATTAATTAAGGAATATCTGAAAACAGTAATAGATAGATGATAAATCTTTCTTATATTTCATAAATACTCACTTGTTAGAAAGTTACATTTATTTTAATAGATTAGATTAAATCATTAATAGATAGAATAAAAATCTCATTTATATTAAATAAATACTTGTTAGGATATTATATAAAAAATTATTTAAATATATAATAGAAAAGATATTATTTGTTTCTAAATTTATTTTGTTAATTTAAGTAGACCTTGTTGAATGACGGGACTTAAAAATATAAAGTCATGACTCAATTAACATGCCTAAAAATATAATATTATTAATTAACATGGCTAAAAGATATGTGTCTGATCATTACAGCAAAAAATGAATCATAAATGAATTCGACCAGAGATTAATACATAGACTCCAAGTCTCTTTTTGGTGTATATAATATTATTTATATAGATTATTAAAAAATATATATAAAGATTAAAATATAATTGATATTATATATTTTTTAGCTTCTTCAAAAATTATGTTAAAAAGTCAAATGCTATCTATTTTTAAACATAGGTAATACTACTCTATAAAAATATTCCGTGGCTAAATGGCTAAGTTAAGGGATTAACATAGCCCTTTAAAATATAAAAATGTTTATTTAAATTTTAAAAAGTAATTGTAAAATTAGACTACCAAATAAAAAGTCTAACTTCACCAGTCATTGTTGTTTTTTTAAGAAAAACTAAAGAATTAACCCCCATACTCATAAATTATCATGATCCGAATTTAATATATTCAGATGAAATCAAACCAAGTACGAACTTAGAATGAAAATTTAATTATGTAAATTAATTGACGTATTAAAATTATTTTAGTTTAAAATTTAAACAATAATTTACACAGTTCCAATTTTTACATTTAAGTGGTTGATGGAGTATTTACTTTTACTATTAAGAATAATATAAACAATGATTTATAAATTTAAATAAGTGATTTTTTTAAAGCAACAAAATTTTTTTTAAAGGGTTCGTATTAAAACCTATACAAAAATCCTAATTTTCCCAATTCCAATCTTTAATAGTTATTACAGAAGTTTTAAAATTTTAGAATATGATTATTGTATTACGGAAGTTATTACGGGAGTATTTTCCCAATTCCATTGTTGGTCGTTTTATATGACTTTTAGTGCTTTTCCAATATCAATGTTTATCAAAGCGGGGTTATTAAATATCAAAGTTCGGTATGATATTAAAATTTTAGTGCTTTTCCAAAAAAATATAAAATTAAACTAATTAAGATATGATAAAATTTTGTTATTTAAATCAATTTTGATTGTTAACAATGATAAGTTAAAAAGATGTGACTAAAGATGTGGAATCATTAATTGATGTGGCTTAAATATATTGGATACTCATTAATTGACGTTTCAAAAAACCCAGGCTAAATGCACCAGAGAACGACACGTAAGCGAATAGTATATACTTTACTATTAAGAATAATATAAACAATGATTTATAAATTTAAATAAGTGATTTTTTAAAGGAACAAAATTTTTTTTTAAAGGGTTCGTATTAAAACCTATACAAAAATCCTAATTTTCCCAATTCCAAGCTTTAATAGTTATTACGGAAGTTTTAAAATTTTAGAATATGATTATTGTATTATGGAAGTTATTACGGAAGTATTTTCCCAATTCCATTGTTGGTGGTTTTATATGACTTTTAGTGCTTTTCCGATATCAAAGTTTATCAAAGCGGGGTTATTAAATATCAAAGTTCGGTATGATATTAAAATTTTAGTGCTTTTCCAAAAAAATATAAAATTAAACTAATTAAGATATGATAAATTTTTGTTATTTAAATCAATTGTGATTGTTAACAATGATAAGTTAAAAAGATGTGACTAAAGATGTGGAATCATTAATTGATGTGGCTTAAATATATTGATAAGTTAAAAAGATGTGACTAAAGATGTGGAATTATTAATTGATGTGGCTTAAATATATTGGATACTCATTAATTGACGTGTCAAAAAACCCAAGCTAAATGCACCAGAGAACGACACATAAGCGAATTGCGCAAGAGCCCGCCACATAGGATTTTCACGTCTCTGTTTTAGTATTATATATTGATGATGATTTAATGAACTAATATTATTTATTTGATAAACCACTACTATTTAATAATTTTAAATTTTCACTCTTCTTTTATTTTCTTTTAATATTTTTTAATTAATTATTTATTTGTTTTTAAAATAAAATAGTGCATGAACCAATATTATTTATTTGATGAACCACTACTCTTTATTTGATGAACCACTTCTATAATTAAATTTTTAGTCACTGAACCAATCTCTATTTAGCTACTGAACCACTCTCTATTTAGTCACTGAACCAATCTCTATTTAGTCACTGAACCACTCTTTATTTATTACTGAACCAATCTCTATTTAGTCACTGAACCAATATCTATTTAGTCACCGAACCACTCTTTATTTAGTACTGAACCAATCTCTATTTAGTCACTGAATCAATCTCTATTTAGTCACTGAACCAATCTCTATTTAGTCACTGAACCACTATCTATTTAGTCACTGAACCACTATCTATTTAGTCACTGAACCACTCTCTATTTAGTCACTGAACCAATCTCTATTTAGTCACTGAACCACTCTCTATTTAGTCACCAAACCACTCTTTATTTAGTACTGAACCAATCTCTATTTAGTTATTGAACTACTCTCTATTTAGTCACTATACACCGCTTGGCGAACATATCGGAGATCCAGATCGAGATGATGAAGTGTCCATGGATCTCCCAGTGGAAAGAAAATCAATTGTGGTTGAGGGGATTTTTTTAATAAATTATTGGGGGATCTAAAATACGGGATATATAAAGCGCGTGAGGGTGAAATTAATTTTAACCAATCAGATTGCTTCTTTCCTTCTCACCGGATCCATTACTTCTCACTTTAACCCTCCCATATATATATATATATATATAGTATGGATCATTTGTGCACACCCCTTAGGGTGTACTTTGTGCACGTTTTTGGGCCATTGATCGGGTGTAAATGGATGGCTTAGATTAAAAGGATTTTTTTTCCATTTTTTTAATATAAAAAACAGTAGGGCCCGCACACTATTACACAAAATCGGACCTACTCTCTCCGAACATGCGCGTGTAATGGTGTGGGATTTGGGATTTTGGCATTGTGAATATGTGGGGCCCGCCATACATCAATCCAATTTGGCAAATATGTTATCTTATTCCATATTAACGTATTGTTTTGATTTAACATGTTTTGGCAATTTTTTTATATATTAATTGGCAATATCTAAGATCTTAGTCAATCCATTATGATAAATCATTCACGGGAGATAAAACCTATCTTTTCATTCATCGGAAACAATTTGTTTTTAGACAGGTCCCCATACCTCATAGAGAAAGTTCATTACGTATCATTAAAACCCATAAGGAAAATTGGAGTAAAACAGCTCACTTTGAGTATAACTTGGATGAGGACTTCCCCTTATGCACACGAATCTCCAAGCATCCAAGGACGAAAAGAAAGCATGGTAACATTACTTGGCGAAAACCCCCTAGGGGTACTTTCAAGTTAAATTTTGATGGATCCACAATTTCAAACAATGATAGCTCGGTTGGAGCCGTAATTCGGGACTGGGAAGGATGCACATATGGGCATTCTAGTAAGAAGTGCGCACATATGGGCATTCTAGTAAGAAGTGAACGTCATCTTCACACGTAAACTTAACTATATCCAGTATGATAAATCATTCACGGGAGATAAAACCTATCTTTTCATTCATCGGAAACAAGCTTACATCCGTTGCCAAGGCGGAGCTTGCCTTTTCTTGGTGGACGACTTGGTACATTCGAAACCAATTTGTTTTTAGACAGGTCCCCATACCTCATAGAGAAAGTTCATTACGTATCATTAAAACCCATAAGGAAAATTGGAGTAAAACAGCTCACTTTGAGTATAATTTGGATGAGGACTTCCCCTTATGCACACGAATCTCCAAGCATCCAAGGACGAAAAGAAAGCATGGTAACATTACTTGGCGAAAACCCCCTAGGGGTACTTTCAAGTTAAATTTTGATGGATCTACAATTTCAAACAATGATAGCTCGGCTGGAGCCGTAATTCGGGACTGGGAAGGACATCCGATACACATCTGTTATAAAAAACTTGGAAAACAAAATCCTTTGAAAGCAGAAGCGTTTTCTCTTAAACTGGGAATCCAAAAGGCTCTACAACTCCGTATCAATAAACTCCACATTGAAGGTGACTCCATGATAATCATAAACCACCTAAATAAAACATCTACCTGTCCTTGGGAAATCGAACTGATTTTATCAGATGTTAAATTTCTACTATCGACTTTGAAAGAAGTTTCCTTCTTTCATGTTCCCCGATTAGGCAATAGAGTGGCTGATAAGGTTGCACACCTTTGCCACTCTACTTGGGGTGTCGATATTAACAACGATTCTGGTCTTCTAGACCTCATCCGTAAGGATGCCATCGGGTAGAGCTCGCTCGCCCGAATTCTTTCCTAATAAAAAAAATATTCTTTTTATGTGTAAAGTTTTTGTTTTATAAAAAAATAATCCATTATTTTGAAAAAATAATCCCATCCCTTCCATTTTTATTTATTTATTTGAATCCCTTCCGCTTTCCTTTTTTTTTATACGAAGCTATCGGGTTTTTTTTTTCTAATTTAGATCATCGGAAAAATTGAATTCAGATCAATTCAAATTAGGCTTTCCATTTTTTTCTTTTAATGTAAAAAGTAGTATATTCATATTTTTTTATTTGTAAAGATTGTGATTTAGATCAAAAACAAACATTTACACCGACCAATGTTTTGAATTCCACCGAATAATGTTATATTGTCTTTTTCATATTAAAATTTACCAATTTCACCGAATAATGTGTTGAATTCCACCGAATAATGTTGTATATCTTTTTTTCATCCAGGTCAGATCAAAATTTACCAATTCTATGGAATAATTTGTCACATGTTACCGAATAATGTTTCAAAAGTAATTTTATTAGCGGTAAAAATATATATTTCACCGAATAAAGAGACACCAAAATGATAAAGCTACTAGTGAATACCAACCATTGTGAATAAGTAATTTTTTTAGAATAATTCAGTAGAATCGATCGATTTAACGCGCACAATGAATGGTAATTTGGAGGTTATTCAGTGGAATTCTTATTTTTACGAGGTATACGGTATTGACGAATAATTGCATAACCGTTGTGGTTAAGTAAATTTTAGAATTATTCGGTTGAATCAATCGATTTAATGGATACATTGAACGATAATTGGTGAATAATATTTCAAAGTTGGAAATCACATCTAATATCCACTCCTTCAAAATCAAACAAATTGGGGCAAATCAAATTGAAGCTTCGAAATCACACAAATTGCTAACAAATTCAACACAAATTGGGGCAAATCGATCGGAAACCCAAACACCCACACGCTCACCTTCATATTTGAGTACCCCGATTAGCCCGAAGAAAGAAGACCCCTGATCGATTAGCCCTGATCGCAACCGCCTGGAGTTGGATTGGAGCAGAGCGAGGGCTGGGGAACAGGGGGCGGCGAAGAGTGTTGTTGGCAGCAAGAGTCGCCTGCGCGAGGGAGAACATGGCTTCGCTTGTGAGGAGGGGACGCTGGAGATCTGGTGGCGAGGACGACATGGTGGTCACCGACGATCTGTGGGCCAGAGGGTCTGTGCGCTAGATGGATTGGGCAAGCGACCGCCCGCAGCTACGCTCACAGAAGCCTCCGCCTTCGCCTTCGTCGACTAGTTGTGGAATCAACCCCTGCCTCCGATTCACATCCGTGCACCGCCGCCTAACGTTCGCTCTTCTCCTCATCGAATCGCCTCCGGTCCGCCGGTGAAGAAAACAACTGGATTGAGGATGCTTTCATCGAATCGCCTCCCAAAATTTTCGAAGTTCCAAAGGACGCTTTCAAGTTTCAACTGGATTGAGGATGAAGAAGACCCGATTTTGTCTCCTAGGGTTTGAATGATTTTATGTTTCACGCGCTCCACTATGTTGCGGTTGAAGATTGCTCTTTTTTTTTAATTTACCCGCACATATGGCGGAATCTAGACCATTCAATCCATTAAGATCTATGGCTAGTATTTGTGCACAAAATACACTATAAGGGGTATGCACAAGGGAACCACCCCCTATATATATATATATCATAGTAAATATATATAGGCATGTTCGCGGGTCTAGACCGGTCAAGGTTCCACTACCCATCGAAACTTACCCTTATTCTCCATAAGCGCGGTACATGCAGTTCCAGAACTCATCGGGTCACGGGTCCCTGATCCAAAAGAAAGAAACAAAGATGATTATGTCGTTGAACCCACCTTAGCAATTACCGCTCTAGTATGGGAGCCAAGTAGGAAAAGGACATACCCTTACCCTTAAACCACCCAGAAGCATAACCTTCTTGATTCGTATAATTATCGAGTGAACAAATCGTCATGTTTCGCCATATGGAAATAGCTAAGTCCGGATTGACTCTTGACCCATGAGCATGTCTAATTAGTACGTACACATATATGGCTGTGTATGTAAATGTATACGAACTGTGATAATATTAAAACTAAACTTTTAATCACATTCTTTAGTACTTTCTCTCATCATATTCAAGTAGCTCCTCCAAGACCTTATCATCCAAGTACTCGAACTCAATGACTTCTTTTCCATGTTGGAAGTCGGACACGCTATTATTCATCCTTGAAGATGACGTGGATGAATCCCAATCTTTAGCAGAGCCTTCTTCACCGCAGCCGCCACCACCTCCTCCACCTACGGATGAAAAACCATACTCTTCAGGGAAATTAAGAACCGCGAATTGGCCCCTCATAGTGAAGGCGGCCCAATCATAAGCCCTAGCGGCCTCCTCAGCTGTGTTAAACGTCCCTAGCCACACTCGAGCCCCTTTCCTATTTGTGTCTCGTATCTCTGCTGCAAACTTCCCCCAAGGGCGGTACCGAACTCCTCTATATTTGAAATTTTCGCCGCCGCCACCACTGCTTGGGTAACCTTCCGACATTATTGTATGAGCTAGTACGTGCTACCTCTGCTTGGGTAACCTTCCGACATTATTGTATGAGCTAGTACGTGCTTGTGAGTGTTTTGTAAATAAGCTTGATTGCATGCATGGATGTTAAGTCAGTAATTTATAATTTATATATAGTAGTAGCTAGGAAAAGTGGATAACCTACTCCCCGCAACTTATTGTTTGACTTTTCTAACTACACACTTTATAGAAATCTAAAATTTCTATAAAATATTAATTTTTTAAACTATTTTTCAATATAATTTCAAAAAATAAAATATGTTAAAGTTAATAATAAAATTATTAATTTATAAAGATCTTAATTTATTTAAAAGCATATTAAAAATCAATCGACACTTAAATCTGTATAAATTACTATTTATAATAGTAACTGTTAGGTGCCTATTCCAGAGGTGTGATTATTGAAGCCAAGTGGGAATATTAATATATTATGTGGGCATCAAATTTTGTCACGTGCCGAGTCTGGAAGGTATATATGGGTGGCTATATTTAATCATATGTCGTATATATATTCATGTATAGATATGTATGTATATATATACATCTGGATGGTCAAGGTGGAGGCTTTTGACTTCAATTTTGAAAACTTTTGAAGGCCAAAGGGTCATATATACTTCACACTTTCGATCTCCTGACGTCTACAGGCAAGTACCATTATTAGACACACGTAGTCACTTGCGGTCACATAACCATTTAAAAGGTATGACGAAATTTTTAATGTGTATTGAAATATATATTAGTCTTAAATAACATTCTTGTTCTGACCGGGGTGCTCAAACACTCCCAAATACCCCTAGCTCAGCCACTGACTACTAGTCCACTACGCCATTTTGCATGTTAGGTGACGTACATTTGTGGATTCGTCGCTTGAGATCCCTTCAGGCGACGTACCATATACAACTTCGTCACCTGAGTTGAATCCAGGAAAAGTCAAAGGAGACCGAACTTCGGGCGACGAAGTTATCATTTGTTCGTCGCTTGACTAAATTCAGGTGACGAACGTACGTAGAGTCGTCACCTGAGTAAGAGTCGGTAGGCCCACATTAAATTGCATGGTGTTGGGGCAACGAAGTTATTACTTGTTCGTCGCTTGAGTAAATTCAGGTGACGAACGTATGTAGAGTCGTCACCTGAGTAAGAGTCGGTAGGCCCACATTAAATTGCATGGTGTTGGGGTGACAAAGTTTGAATGAGTACGTCGCCTGAAGGAGGGGTAGATCTGACACATTTATTACTATATTACTTAGGCGACGAACATATGCTAAGTACGTCGCCTAAGTCGTGACTTTTTTAAAGTTACTTTAATGAATGTTACTTGCGACATTTAATGTATGTGTACCATTGTACGTGGTTAATGTATGTGTAACATCTTCCTTCTCCATTTCCATCTTATCTCATCCGTTGATTTTTTTGTGAGCTATAAGGTTAGTTTAAAAAAAATGGTTTAAATTAATAATTTGTTTATATTTTTTGTGGATACTTTAAATATGCACACAAAAATCATAAATGTGTTGTTATTGTGTATGTGTGTGTGTGTATATATATGGTAGAGATTGAAGAAAATCATATTATTGGTTTGAGGTTTTATGAAAAAACTTGTGATAAATATTGAAAATATTCATGATATTTTTTAGTAATACAATTGGCGCCAAAGTTCCCGCTTCATTTGGGGAAAATTTGCAGATATTCAAGCGACGAACATAGCATATGTTGGTCACTTGAGTTCTTAAAAAAAAGGCGCCAAGATTTCCCGCTCTACTTTTGAGAAGAAAGTGATGTATCTATATAAAATCAGAAGATCGAGTATTGTGTATCTATATATGACTAGTATTTGTTACCCGCGCTCTTGCGCATTTTATTAATTAATTATATTTTATTATATCTGATAATAATAAGTACTCTTATTTACATGCTCATTATTTTTCACTTATTTATCCAATAAATAATACATAATAAAATAAAAGATCTTTATTTTTAAAAAATATAAAAGTATATAAACCCTTTAATTGATTTTATCTCTTATAAATGAAAAAAGTTTATCTCTTATGTGTAGCAGATTGTAATAGATTTAATGATGAAAAAAAAATATTTTTAAAATATTGAACGGTTACATTAGTTATATTGGATAAGATTTATGAACATCATATATCAAGATTAAGATTAAGATCGACTTTTGATATTGAAATTTTATATTTAAGAATTGAGAGTGATAGCTGATATTTGAGATTGAGTTTGAGATCGAGATTTGAGACTGAGATCGCGATTTGAGATTTGTCATTGAGATTTGAAATCAAGATTAAGATCAAGATCGATATTTGATATTGAGATTTTATATTTGAGAATTGAGAGTGCGATTTGATATTTGAGATTGAGATTAAGTTTGAGATCGAGATTTGATATTGAGATTTGTCATTGAGATTTGAAATCAAGATTAAGATCAAGATCGACATTTGATATTGAGATTTTATATTTTAGAATTGAGAGTGAGAATTGATATTTGAGATTGAGATTAAGTTTGAGATCAAGATTTGAGATGGAGATGGAGATTGCGATTGAGATTCGTCATTGAGATTTGAATCAAGATTAAGATCAGGATCGACTTTTGATATTGAGATTTTATATTTTAGAATTGAGAGTGAGAGTTGATATTTGAGAATGAGATTAAGTTTGAGATCGAGATTTGAGATGGAGATTGCAATTTGAGATTTGAGATTTGAAATCAAGATTAAGATCAAGATCGACTTTTGATATTGAGATTTTATATTTGAGAATTGAGAGTGAGAGTTGATATTTGAGATTGAGATTGAGTTTGAGATCGAGATTTGAGATTGAGATCGCGATTTGAGATTTGTCATTGAGATTTGAAATCAAGATTAAGATCAAGATCGATATTTGATATTGAGATTTTATATTTTAGAATTGAGAGTGAGAATTGATAATTGAGATTGATATTAAGTTTGAGATCAAGATTTGAGATGGAGATTGCGATTGAGATTTGTCATTGAGATTTGAATCAAGATTAAGATCAGTATCGACTTTTGATATTGAGATTTTATATTTTAGAATTGAGAGTGAGAGTTGATATTTGAGAATGAGATTAAGTTTGAGATCGAGATTTGAGATGGAGATTGCGATTTGAGATTTGAGATTTGAAATCAAGATTAAGATCAAGATCGACTTTTGATATTGAGATTTTATATTTGAGAATTGAGAGTGAGAGTTGATATTTGAGATTGAGATTGAGTAGTAAGATAAATAAATATTTATAACTAAAAATATTTACTATAAAATTATAAATTATTGAATAGAGTAGTAAGATAAATAAATATTTATAACTAAAAATATTTACTATAAAATTATAAATTATTGAATAGAGTAGTAAGATAAATAAATATTTATAAGTAAAAATATTAACTATAAAATTATAAATTATTGAATAGTGTAGTAAGATAAATAAATATTTATAACTAAAATAGTAAACAACCTCAGAAAAAAAATAGTAAACAAAATGCGCCAAAGTTCCCGGTTAATGTGGGAAAAATTTACACCCATTCAAGCGACGAACATATCATATGCTGGTCACTTGATTCCATAAAACAAAGGCGCCAAGATTCCCGCTTCAATTTTTTTTCATTCAAGTGACGAACAAAGGAGATAATTTGGTCACTTGATCTATTATTTTTCCTCATGAAAGAATCGGACTTCAGGAGACGAATATTTCACTATGTTCGTCACCTAAGGTTACTTATATAAAGAAAAATAAACCCAGCCCACTCAGTTAACCCTAAATCACCATTTCATCCGCCTCCATTCTCTCTCATCCCCACCCAGATCTACTCATGCCGTCCAGATCCACTCGCCGGCGAGCCACCTTGGCCGCCGCCAACCCAAAGCTGACCACCGCCCCGTCCTCTGTGCCGGCGAGCCACCTTGGCCGCCGCCAACCCAAAGCTGACCACTGCCCCGTCCTCTCCCGATACACAGTAACCCTCATCCATCTTCTCTCTCCCGATACCAAAATGAGCATCTCCTCTGTGTCGGCGTCTCCCTCTCCTCGTCGCTCCCCCTGCTTCTTGTCGGCGTCTCCCTTCCTCCGCCCCTCCACATCTTCTTCATCCATCCAGTGGTTGGTTCTGCTGTTGCTCGCGCCGGTTTCCCTCTCTCTCGTGTCGCCTTCTACTGCCTTGGGTTTCCATCCCTCCGTCGGCCCCTTGTTGCGCCATTGCGCCGATGTCTTGCCTTCTACACTGATCCCTTACACCGCCTCCCTCTCTAGTAAGTCTTCAACTTGTATTTCAATTGTTTTAGTTTTCTAGGGTTTTTGTGTGTTGGGAAACAGTCGATTGATAATCCGAAGGATAGATTTCAGTGAGAAGTTTGAATTCGAACACAAAACTGAGTGACCATGCCTAGAAATCGACTACAGAGAAGGATACTGAAATTGATTTGAAGGATACTTGAACTAAGGTTGATTGAGAGAGTTTGAGATTTGGGGAAATTTGATTCTAAAATTGAATGATTTCCGAAGGTGCTCTGACTAGCTATATATATTGTGTTTTCATGGTTTAGTTGATTAATTTTCGAAGATTTGGGGAAATTTAGGGCTTATTTGTGTTTAGTTTGCATTTTAGGTTAAAGTGTTTCATGTTATATAGGCTGGTTTGTCTTTTCTCTCTCTGTCTTTTTGCATTTCTAATTTGAAAGGTAATATAGAAATCTAAATATGTTCGTAGGTTTGGTCAATGTGTTGTCTTACCCTTGACGCTAAAAGCAATTAAGGACATTGGATACAAGAAGATGACCGTGGTGCAGGAAAGGAGTCTACCTTCTATATTAAATGGTCAGTATGATAAAAATGCTTACTTCTATACATTTAAGGGGTAAACTTCTTTCTTTGTTGAAGACATGTTTGATACTCTTTAAGTTGCTTGTGTACTTTGTCTTTGTTCAAGGTTTATTTTTTATGCATTTTATTAATATTACACCATTGCTGTATATTCATATGTATGGCATAATGAAAATAGTTTTCATGCTCTCTGAATTTTATTGAATAGGGAATTGGAGAAATCAAATTTGATTAGCATGGAAATATCTTGTGTCTATTTCCCTATGCTCATTAACATCCCGCAAAATTCAAGCAATGAATAATAGCTATATTACAGAAAATTTATCAAACAAAAGCCTACTTCTGATTGGTTTCATCTTCACTCGATTTCTAGTGTTGGCGATTCTTGTACAAAAATTGTGGCCTTTAACCGCATCTTTTCCAGAATCAATTAAGTTTTCTTATGGCTGATTTTTTCAGCCCATCCATACACCAAGGATATTATGGTACTGGTTCATTAATTGCCTTTAGATTGACTTCTTACTAAATTGAATGACTTTTCATTTCATGATATGCTTTTAGTTCTTTATCTGACTTATGTAAGCATCAATTTCTTATCATGCCAATAGTGTTGGGCAGAGCAACACAAGAGGCTCTCCGACTTTGATTCATTCTAAATTTCTTAATATCAATGATGGGATATATTATTCTTTGTTGATTTCTTTTATCTTTTTTTCTGTCCTTGTACCACATTTGTAGGTCCAACCAAGACCAGTGCACAATCCTTGGATGTCGAATGCCGTACGTTTTGAGAAGATTTCTCACATGGATGAATATGCTACTGCAGGCTGCAGCTGCAGGTTGATTTTAAATTCCTTTTTCCTTAATATTAACATGCTTCTATGATCTGGATTATATGTGACATGGTCATGGCACAAGGTGTTCACGAACCAAATAAGCAAGTCTGTTTTTTCCCCCACCTTCATAGCCTAATTTTCTAATTTCTCGTGTTGACTTGGAGATAGATTTCTAGTTGAAAGGTTCTCATCTGTCATAGATTTTGGGATGGGGTAGGATGTGCCCTTTTTTTAATTTCATGAATCAAAATTATGAATGTGCATTTTTTTGGAAGATTCATTTGATATGAATGTGCGTTTTTTATTTCACATGGGGGTGCGTTATTTCTCTGGTTCTTGTAATCTGGATAATGAATGTGCATTTTTTAGAAGATTCATATGAAGTATATAGGGTCTAAGTAATTATTGTCATACCCCGGAGTATATACATGTATTTGTCATACTTGCTTATACTTTGTTATAATATTTACTGTTGTCAGCATGATAGGGTGTTCATATAGGGAGTTTGATAACTTGGAAGAGCTTCTTGTCGATATTGGGTGCTTGAAAAGCCTTACACACCTAGATATACCCGATTGTGATCTCTTAAATGTATGTTGCAGGAAGAGTTGATGACAACCCTTGTGAAATCCCACGCACCTTCCCAACCCAGCTCCTCCCAAGGTAACACCCATGGTTGGCTTCTAGTGTGATTTTGGACACCTGTGTTTGGACATGTTTCTAATGTATATAAGTATGTTATGTAGATGTGTGGTTGTATTGGACACATTTTGGCCATCTTTTGGACATGTTTTGTGGCCTTGTATACATTTTGGTGTTTAATGGTATTGAATGTGTGTAGTTAAAATCGTGTGTTGTGAAATGCTTGAATGGTATTGAATGTGTACATGTACATTTGTGTTTTTGGTATGGTAAAAAACAGGGGCACAACCACTTACGGTCTATATATTTTGGATGGTCATTAACACAGGCGACGAACATAGACTAATCTCGTCATCTTAATTTTATAAAAAAAAAACTCGAAATATAATTAAGCGACGAACATACTACGAGATCTTCTCACCTGAGTACTCTGGCAACCAACATATGCACTCTATATTCGTCACTTGATGCATCAGGTGACGAATTTTATAATTCAATTCACCCTGATTACAGTCTCAAGTGACGAACATTTACGTCACTTGATTTGGTAAGCGAAGACATAGTTGGTCACTTGAATGCCCTCTTTTGACAATGTTTGCTATCTTTTAGGCGACGAAAACTTGGTCGCCTGAACCGTCCGGGTCGGGCTTTTGTCGGGCTTTGACTTAAATGTGTTGAATCGCTTCCAACGACCAACTTTGATAGAGTCGTCACCTAAAATCTCAGGGCACGACGGTCAGGCAACCACCATTCAGGTGACGACTATTCGTCACCTGAAGTCTGAGGTGACCCAATTCGACTTCAGGTGACCATTTATGTATGTCGCTTAACTTGCAATTTGACGTAGTGGTCCAGACCATACAACTTCTTCGTTTTATCGATCCCTACCAACATAAATGTTTTTTTTTATCCGAACCTACCAAGATAAATGTTAATAATGGAATATGACAATTCGATCACTTGGATTTTGGAAGATTATCAAATGTTTGCAGATTTATTAATTCTTGTACGTATTTCTAAAACATAAATATATTGGGACAGAGGAGTAAAGTTGTTTGAATTGTTTCTCGTTATCGTGATTGCGACGTTTCAAGTCGATCACAAGTGTGCAATTCATCACATGTGGTATATATAATACGGAGTATAACTTTTCGGTCTTTTTTGACCAATGAAAATTTAAAATACTCTGTATGTGATGAATCATCCTTTCATCATATTTAAAATTGCATCTCCACTTTTGGTCTAGTGCAGCCATTTAAAATTGTTTTTAATACATGCGGTGACAAAGTCATAAATTTTTTTCTTTAATTTAGTATATCGAAACTGTGAAAATATGATGTAAATCAACATAAAACAAACAAAATGGAGACAGATTCAAAGAGAAACATGCCAATATTGGCTACTGTTTCATCAGCAATCAGAGGTGATCAAAATGGCTTTATGAGCCTTCATTGCAGCGGCTACAGATCCCCAAAACCCTACTCATTAGGAAGGGGTCGCAGCAAAACGTTTATATAGTAGGGTAAGCTTGATCACATGTGCTAGTCACATGCTAGCTCACAAAAGGACAAAGAGTCTTAATACAGAAGAAGACAAAATGTGAAATGCTAAAGAAATGCATTTGAAATGAGCTAGAAATGAAGCTGAAATGTTGCTTAGCTAAGCAATAGAGCAACACAGAGCCTCTCCTTCAAGTTGGGCTTGGAGTGAAGCCAACAAGACCCAACTTGGAAGAAAGAAATATGTGTTGACGTTCACCAAGAGGTTTAGTAAGAACATCACCCAGCTGCACACCAGTTCGAACATGTTGAGGATGAATAAAGCCTTCTTGCAGCTTCTCTCTCACATAATGGCAATCAATCTTGAGGTGTTTAGTCCTCTCATGAAATGCCATGGGTTTTCAGCAATATGAATTGCAGATTTTTTGTCACATTACAAGGGAATAGGCAATGGCACAGATATCTTGAGCCTTTGTAAAACACCCTCTACCCAAACAAGTTCACTAGCAGAGGTGGACATGCTCCTGTATTCTGCTTTAGCAGAGGACTTGGACACAATGACTTGTTTATTTGTCTTCCAAGATACAAGGGATTTTCCAAAGAAAAGACAATAACCTGTAAGGGACTTAGCACTGAACTGGCAAGTGCCCTAATCAGCATCACAGAAAGTAGATAATGTCATTGCAGAATCCTTTGGATAATGCAATCCCACAGATAAGGTGCCTCTCAAGTATCTAACAACATGAATAGCTGCATCATAATGTGGTTGACGAGGCTCAGTCATAAACTGACTTAGATTTTGTACTGCATATGATATACTGGTCTAGATAAGTTCAAGAAAAGAAGCCTCCCAATGAGTCTCCTATATTTCTCTGGATCAGAGAGAATGTCCCCTGAATCAGTTGACAACTTCAGTCCCCTTGGTAAAGGAAATATTGCTGGCTTGCAGTCCATCATCTTGCAATCCTCAATAATGTCAATAATATATTTTCTCTGGTGCAGTAATGTACCTTTCTTGTCATGAAGGATTTCCAAACCAAGAAAGTATCTTGCCTTGCCATGATCTTTGATGGTGAAAGCTCAATGCAGTGCACTCTTAGTGTCTTTGATCACAGTTTCATCATCTCCTATCAACAACAGGTCATCAACATATACCAGAGCAACCACAATGCCTCTAGAGACATGTTTGATAAACAAGGAATAATCTTCACACGACTGTATGAAGCCCAAGCTCAATAAGAATCTACATAATTCAGAGTTCCATTGCCTTGATGCCTGTTTCAACCCATAGAGAGATCTCTTGAGTTTGCAAACTTGACCAGGTTTCTCAATGGGATACCCTTCTGGAGGCTGCATATACACCTCTTATTCCAATCTTCTATGAAGGAAGGCATTATTTACATCCAACTGGTACAAAGACCAATTTCTGATAGTTGCTGCAACAATTAAGATTCTCACAGTAGAAAATTTAGCAACTGGAGAGAAGGTATGCTTGTAGTCTTTTCCCTTTATCTGGTTGTACCCCTTGGCTACCAATCTGGCTTTATATCTTTCAACACTACCATCAGGTCTATACTTTATCTTATAGACCCACTTACTGCCAATAACTTTCTTACCATAAGGAATATCTGTCAAATTCCCAAGTGTCATTCCTCTCTAAGGCCTGTATTTCAACATCCATTGCCTCTAACCATTTAGGATTTTGAGCAGCTTGCTTGTAAGTGCAAGGTTCAGGTTTTGCTGCCATAAAAGCAAAAGATTTCACAACATCAAGGTATTCATGAATTTCATCTCCCAAACACTCAGCCAGAAATGATTGGGAGAGAGAGTTCCTTTGCCTGTTATTTCTGCAAACATAATCATGCAATCTCCTTGGTAGCACATGATCTCTGGTAGACCTTCTTAAGGGAGGAAATTCTTCCATATCCTGCAATATCTCAGGAGTCATCTGACCAACACTATCAGAAGGCATTGAATCTGCTACTTGAGAAGGTAAGGATGATATTCTAGATTCATAGCTCATGGGTTCTTCAAAGGCAGGAGGAGTATATGCAAGGGTGTTTAGAGGTTGTTGAACAACTAGATCGTCTCCTAATGCTGGATTAACAAGGGGCAAAGGGCAAACCTCTGTCTGTTGGCTATCTTCTAGCACATTAGCAATGTCTTTGAAGGGAAGTACACTTTCATTAAAGAGTACATCTCTACTGACAAACACAGTTTTAGAATCAAGATCCCATAATTTGTATCCTTTTTGGCCAAAAGGATATCCTAACAGAGCACATCTTCTTGCCTTAGGCTTTAGTTTGTCTCTGTAACTGTGAGACACATGAGCATAACACAAGCAACCAATAACTCTCAAATCATCATAGAGAGGTGGTTTGTTGAACAATTTCTCATGAGGTGTCAACCAATTCAAATTATCTGTGGGCATCTTGTTAATAAGATGTGTGGCAGCAAGCAAGCAAGAAATCTCCCCAAAATCTGATGGGCAACCCTGCTTGAATCCTCAAACACCTGGCAGTCTCTACCAAGTGTTTGTGTTTCCTCTCCACTCTACCATTTTTCTGTGGAGTGTAAGGAATTGATTTCTGATGAATAATGCCCTTTGAGGCAAATAATTCCATGCATTGTCTTTGCACAAATTCAGTCCCATTGTCTGTTCTAACTGCTTTAACTGAACAACTGAACTAATTGCCCACATATGCCAAGAAATCTGTGATGTTCTGTAGTACCTGCAACTTTTTTTCAAAAGAAAAGTCCAGGTGACCCTTGTACAATCATCAAGTATAGTGAGGAAAGAAGAATAACCATTGTTATAAGGACCCCAAAGATCCATATGCATTAACTCAAAAGGCTTGCTAGCAATGTTCATACTCCTTTGAAAGAGGAGTCTATGGTGCTTAAACAAGGAACATGATTCACAATTGAATTCATCCATATTAGAAAAACTGAACATTCTTAAGTGCTTTGATGTACACATTTGCACCTTCTTTCATTGCATCTTTCGACTTCATATTTCATTCGATTTCCAAAGAAAAGGTTCAAAAGAATATAAACTTGTGTAAGAATGGGCTAAAATGCAAGAAATAGAGTCTGCACAAGTTTTGAGCTAACCATGCAGGAATTCGAGCGAAAACGGAGTCAAAACGGAGAAGCCAAGTGAAGCTGAGAAGAGGTAGATATCGACCTTAGACCCAGATATCGACCCCCATATCGACCTCAACATAGAAATCGACTAGAGCTGAACAAGTCGAGCAGGAACAGAGACCTCGATATCGACCTTTGGTGTCGATATCTACCCCTTATCTCGATAGAAGATAGATTTGATTTCGAGATGCGGATTGAAACTATATCTTCAAGGAGGCACGGAATTATCTTACACTTTCAAGATAGATGACAGCTGAAGAGTTATTTATCTTTTTACCTTTAAGTTTTATCAAAATAAAAGACCTATCCTAATTGTTTGGATAGAGTTCATAATTTAGATAGGAGTTACAATCCTTGGATAGCGAGGATTAGTAGCCTATAAATAAAGCCCTAGGGGGCTGGCATTCAATCATCTTTCAACAAGCAAGTAATACCATCAATAGAGTTAGAGTTAGAGAGAAGTTTTAGGGTTTGACGTTTGCGAAAGTTGACGTTGATTTGTAAAGCTTCGAAGTTTATTTTAATGCAAGTTTCTTCCTTTCAATTGACGATGAGTTCCATGATGAGAAGCGAGTAGTTCCCCAAAGCTCTTAGGGTCGGGGTGAGCCCGACGTTAGCCATGCGCGCTTGAGGTAAGTATTTGATGTTGATATCATTGTGTCTATCTCTCCTCCTACGATTCTATGTTTAGTCCTAATCGAAAGAAAAGGGATTCATGCTAACAACTTGAGTTATAAACATAAAATTGGTAGAGACAATTAGGTTTATTTGCAAGAGTAATCCTAAGAGTTGGTGTACGGCGAAAGCTTGTCCCTCGGGTGAAATAGCACAATTGTCCGTCTTATTTATCTTATCGCATGCATTGGTTAACGTTGTGGTAAACTCTAATCCTAGGAGTTGCTTTTTTTTTTACATATTTTAAACACCAAAACCCACTGTTATTTCTATTCATTGCTTCTCTCTCCATTCTCAATTCTTCGGCCTTTCTTTGCAGACGAAGAACTAACACACTGCAGGGAGACATCGATATCGACCCCAGACGTCGATATCGACCACTGAGTTCGTCGACAGTTTTCTGAGTCGACGACGAACATCGCTGCGGAGTTTGCTGAGCATCGATATCGACCCCTAGCATCGATATCGACCCTACTGTGTCGTCTGGCAGTCTTCTGAGCCAGCCGATTTCATGGACTGACATCGATATCGACCCTCTCTAGTCGATATCGACCACTTGTTTTTGTTTCTGCAGGTCTTCTGTTGCAGAGAACATCGACAGTCGAGGTCGACATCGAGGCCCAAGGTCGAAATCGAGGCTTCTGGTCGACGCAGACGTGAGATTTCCAAAGCTACTAGGATCCCGCTGACACGCCTCCTCGTGGATCGATCCTGACTACCCTTCCACTACAACGGGAGGAAGTCTTGTAATTATTTGCTTAGGCCAGGAGTCGGTTTACGTTTATTACATCTTTATTATTTGTAAATACTTGACATATCATCCTCCTGCAACAACATGCTTCAACTTAGAAAGAGAACTATGTCCCAAACTAGCATGAACAGTTTCCAAATTCACACTAGCTTTATTACAACTTCTCATCGTTCTTTGTCTATCTTAACTAGTGCTTGGCAACTCTGAGTATACTTTGTATAAGCCATGCTCTCTGACTCCTGACAGCAAAATCTTCTTAGATCCAGGGTCCTGGAAATAACAATGAGCCCGAGTAAATACAACTATCAAATCAGTGTCATCAAGATTTCTTCCAACTGATAATAGTCTGTGTTTAAGTCAGGAACAAGCAATACATCTCTCAAGACAACATTATCTGTCAACTGCAACATTCCCATTTCATTGACAGTTTTGATGGAACCATCTGGCAATCCTATATGAACAGGTTTAGCTAATCTTTTCTTATTGAATAAGACTTGAAATTTTGCTACCATGTGGTCTATTGCTCCAGTGTCAACAATCCACTCATCAGGTCTCAAGACATTATTAGTATTTTTGGGAGAAATCATACCTGCAAAGTTAGCAAATGAGCCATTGCTGCTCTCAGCTTGGCCTCTGCCTTTCATTCTCTTGAGAACTTCCTGATACACAACATTAACCATTGCAGAATCAACATTCCCAGCACCAGTATCATCATCTAATAGACTTCCTTGCAACTGATTGCTAATTGTCCTTGCAACATAAGCTGATCTGCTCCCAGTATTTCCATTTTTCTCCTTCTCTTTTAATTCTTTGAACCAGTCTGGAATTCCATGAAGTTTAAAGCACTGCTCTGCTAAATGACCCCTCATGTTGCAATGCGAGCATTTAGAATTGGCCTTTATCCTCTTCATTTCCTGCCAATCCTTCCAATCCTTCTTTACACCACTGGAATTCCTTGTAGAAGGTTTGTTTTCATTTCCAGATGGCCTATATTGATAAGACCCTCCTCCACGATTTGCTGCCATAGCACTGGAATCAGCATTGATTACTTGTGAGCCAGTTATACCATTTGAAGCCTCATTGCCTCGCTCCACCTGCTGCAAGATATAATATGCTTTGTTGATTGAGGGAAGAGGATCAGTGGCTAATATAGAGTTCCTAGCTCTATCATATCCATCATTCAAGCTGGCTAAGAACTGCACGAGTCTGTTTCTAGACTCTATTTCAGTGAACTTCTTCTTCAAATCACAGGTACAATTAGATATAGCTCCACACAAGCATTCTAGGACACTCTCTAGCACCTGTAACTCATCCCAGTTCCTTTTAAACACATTGTACAAATATGCAAGACTCATATTACCCTGCACAATGTTCCCAAGCCTTTTCTTAATCTGAAAAATGAGAGGAGCATTTGACTGACCAAATCTCTCAATAATTTCCTCCTACAAGTGTTTAGAAGAATCAACAAACATAAAGCCCTCAGCCACACTCTTAGACATGGAATTCAATAGCCAACAATGCACCATATAATCTGCCCTTATCCATCTTTCTAAATCAGAAGATCCAACATCGGGTTTAGTACAAGACCCATTTATAAAACCAAGTTTACACTTAGCACGAAGTGCCATCATAACGCCTCTACTCCAAGTTATGTAGTTGCTAACATCAAATGGAACAACTACTAATTGAGCACCAGGGTGATCAGAGTTTGATAAAAATAGAGGATCTCCAAGGTTACCTTGTGAAGTCATCTCTTCAAGATTTCTGCCTCCTGTTCCTGAGCTACCAGCAGTAGTAAACATAAATGTGGAAATGTGGATAAATTATGACGTAAATCCCAGAAAAAGAACCTGGCTCTGATACCATGTGAAAATATGATGTAAATCAACATAAAACAAGCAAAATGGAGAGAGATTCAAAGAGAAACATGCCAATATTGGCTACTATTTCATCAGCAATCAGAGGTGATCAAAATCGCCTTTTGACCCTTCATTGCAGCGGCTATAGATCCCTAAAACCCTACTCATTAGGAAGGAATTACAGCAAAACGTTTATATAGTAGGGTAATCTTCATCACATGTGCTAGTCACATGCTAGCTCACAAAAGGACAAAGAGTCTTAATACAGAAGAAGACAAAATGTGAAATGCATTTGAAATGAGCTAGAAATGAAGCTGAAATGTTGCTTAGCTGAGCAACAGAGCCTCATATTCTCATAGAAACTATGATATTTTAGTTTAAACAACGATGTTTTAGTTCAAAACAGCATTAATTGTTCAAAAAAATAACGTTTTTGCTCAAAACGACAATGTTTTAGTTCAAAATAACAACATTTTAGTTCAAAATTATGTCATTAATTGTTGTATATTTTTTACTCTTTAAACGAATAAAAAGATATCATTTTAGTCTATAATAATATTATTTTTATCTAAAAAGGCGTCGTTTAAAAATTAACGATTCAATATGTAATTTGTTGTTCTCTAGCATACAATAGTTTGTAACATGATATAAAAAAAAAATTAAAGTTGCATAAGTTATTATCTAATAGTTGAATTTAGTAATATAACCTCTTATTTAGAAGCTCTTGTGTTGAATTATATTATTCAAATATCAAGTTAAGTAAAATATAAAAACATTGTGATTGATTAAAAGATATTTCAAATAATTAATTCGTGTTTAATTTTCAAACGTTCATAACTTTTTACTTTAGTATCGGATTGATGCTTATAATATATCCAAACGAAGCTATTGACGAGTAGAACGTAATAGACATAGGTAACTTATCAGATGACAGATGAGGTGTATGCTCCCCTTTCCCCTCCTCGATTCGCCTATGAATATGTGCATGGGCGGAGCTAGTGAAGGAATTGTGTCCTTTAATTTAATGTACAATATCTAAACACAAAATATGACAATTGATAAAGATAGACCGCTTATTTTATGAGTCGTAATGCTTTTCTAGAAACCAGTTACGATTAATGGGTTAAAACAGTTTAAGTCCACAACTATTATAAAAGGGTCGGGGTTTTATGAGGTCATATGCACTTTGAATTGACGGAATAGATCAACGAGTTTAATTTGATGGTTAATTATATATATGTATATATATGTTTGTGTGTTTTATTATTAATTAATAATTACTATCTCTGTCTCATAATTTTTTAACACGTTTTTTTTAATAACATGGATGCCAAACAAATAATAAATATGATGGATACATCAAAGAATAATGAAAAAATTTGGCCCAAAGGCCTTTTACAATAACCCATTTAGAAATTATCCTAGGGGTTTGGCTTTGCTAGTAAATATCCAGAATTTTTCCATAATCCCCATTTTACCCCTATTTTAATTAAAACAAACACTCGTTTCTTCTATTCTACCGTTCAGATCTCCTTCCGTTCTCCCCTTTCTCCATGCTTTGGGAAAATTTGTCTTCACATTACTAATTACATAAAGAAGCGACGAGGACTAGGGGACAACAATTACGCCGCCGGTAGTCACCGCGAAGTCGGATCTGGAGCCTAAACCAACGTTGGCTTGCAAGGAGGTGAAGGTGACGAAGAAGCGGCTGGAGGAGCTGGCCAAGAAGTTCGACCTCCAGTGCTTGACGAGTTGACGGTCTAGCAGGTGCTCGAGCAGCTCATGAAGGCCATCGCCCGGTACGACTCATCCAATTGTCAACGGCGGCTTGGAGCCCAATCTGCAGAGTATACGTTTAACTCATTTAGCGATCGTGAATTAAGGTGATCGTCTGATTAGCTATGTATAGGAATTAATTAAGTAATTACTTAGTTGCTTTTGATTGATACGAATTGGTTCTGAGAAAGATGGTAAAAAGATGAGCAAATTAATTTTGGCGAAGCTTTGGATTCCTCAGTGCAGTGGTTGCTATATATCCTTTTTTTTTGGTGGGAAGTGGTTGCTAATTTGCTATATATTCTTGTTTGACATTCAACTCCCATGATGGTAGAATATAATATGTTGGCTCCGTTTGGTTAGTATGTTATAGTGGTGACAGTGTCTATGACCCCGTTTTTATAGTGGTGTGTCTATGACCCGGCCTGTTTTTATAGTGGTGACAGTGTCTTTGACCTTATTTTTATTCTGGTTATAATGTGTATGGCCCTTTTTTTTTTATTTTGGTTATAGTTTCTATGTCCCTATTTTTATTTTGGTTACAACGTCTATGACCCTCTTTCCCATTCATATATTAGACGAGAACTGGCATCACATGTTTTAACAGGGTTTGTGCTTCCCTTGTCCTAAGGTACTATTTTCTTTTGGTTACAGTGTCTAAGACCCTGTTTTTATAGTGGTTACAGTGTCTATGACCCTGTTTTTATAGTGGTGACAGTGTCTATGACCCTGTTTTTATTATGGTTACAGCGTCTATGACCCTCTTACCCATTCATATATTAGAAGAGAATTGTCACCACATATTTTGGCTTCTCATTAGCCCCTATAGGGTTTGTGCTTCCCTTGTCATAGGGTTTTCCTTTGGTTACAGTGTCTACGACCATGTTTTATAGTGGTGACAGTGTCTATGACTTTGGTTTTATAGTGGTGACAGTGTCTATAACCCTGTTTTTATAGTGGTGACAGTGTCTATATATGACCCTGTTTTTATAGTGGTGACAGTATATATGACCTTGTTTTTATAGTGGTGACAGTGTATATGACCTTGTTTTTATAGTGATGACAGTGTTTATGGCCTTGTTTTTATTTTGGTTACAGCGTGTATGACTCTCTTATCCATTCATATATTAGAGAGGAACTATCACCACATGTATTTTGGCTTCTTATTAGCTCCTATAGGGTTTGTGCTTCCCTTGTCCTAAGGTTTTCCTTTGGTTACAGTGCCTATAACCCTGTTTTTATAGTGGTGACAGTGTTTATGGCCGTGTTTTTATTTTGGTTACAGCTTCTATGACCCTCTTACTCATTCATATATTAAAGGAGAACTGTCATCACATGTATTTTGGTTTCTCATTAGCCTCTATAGGGTTACGTTTATGCTTCCCTTGTCATAGGGTTTTTCTTTGGTTACGATGTTTATGACCCTGTTTTTATAGTGGTGACAATGTCTATGACACTGTTTTTATAGTGGTGACAGTGTCTATGACCCTGTTTTTATAGTGGTGACAGTGTCTATTACCCTGTTTTTATTTTGATTACAGCGTCTATGACCCTCTTACCCATTCATATATTAAAGGAGAATCGTCACCACGTGTACTTTGGTTTCTCATTAGCCCCTATAGGGTTTGTACTTCCCTTGTCCTAGGCTTTTCCTTTGATTATAGTGTCTATAACCCTATTTTTATTTTGGTTACAACTTCTATGACCCTCTTCCATATTCATATATTGGACGAGAATTGTCCACCACATGTATTTTGTCTTCTCATTAGCCCCTTTAAGGTTTGTGTTTCCCTTGTTCAATGGTTTTCTTTTGGTTACAATGTCTATGACCCTGTTTTTATAGTGATGACAATGTCGATAACCCTTTTTTTTTATAGTGGTGACAACAGTAGTTACATTTTTTATTTTTTTTATTGTGGGGACACTACTAATTATACTTTTTCATATCCTAGGGTTTTCGTTAGGGGCTTTCATTTAGTGACAAAGTGGTTACACTTTTTTAGGTATATAAGAAGGTGAGGTGAATGCAATGAAATAAATGAATTTATGAATTCTGAAATGGAAATGGCACCCTTTATATACAATATGCAATTTAGGGGTTTAATATTATTTTAATGTAAATGGACTAAGTACTTTGGGTTGAGAAATTAAATAAATATTTAATAGCTAGTTGCAAGGTACTGTTCTGTACCAAAATCAAAACAATTGCAAGACACAACCATTCCGATTTTTGATTTCAATGTCCATTTGAAGGCCTGAACATTGTATAACCATTTAACCTAAAAGCTAGATCTGAATACTCTGGGATTTTATTGAATGGCCTCCACGACAGATTTGCAGCCCACCTTCTCCTATTAGATAAGCAATGAACAATTGGATTCAATAAAATCACATACGCCAAGCAAGAGGCCACTATCGAATTCTTAGCATGGAGGATAGCATCGAAAGAGGCCCCCTCCGAGACACCGAGAAGCTTTAAAGGGTTCTCTACGAACATCTCGAACGACGCCGAGTCATCAGCCCGGGACCCGGCGAGGGAAGCTACTCTGGTGCTGGGGGCTGGCTTGTGCTGGCTGATCTTGACCGTCCAAAGGGAGGCGTCAGAAAGCAGCGGGGGAGTCGGGTGGTCACTGGCGTTGTTGGGTTTTGATTGCAAACGGGATAGATTGAGTCGGGTGGTCCCCGACGTAGAGAGAGATGGCGGTAGAGAGAGATAGTGACGAAGATCGACTGAGATCGGCGGTGGAGAGAGATGGCGACGGAGATCGGCAAGGACGCGAGAGGGAGAGAGAACTCAGGTTAAAATTTGGCCCTCAAATGGACACATACCAAAAAAATCCAAGAATACTCAGGTTCTATACCAATCAATTTACCATGAAAGAATGAGAATAAATTATGCTTTAATATAATGTGGGTATACTATATGTATTGTTATTTTTAATATAAGGTCAATAATAACATTACTTAGTTTTACTTACCAAATCCAAATAGTATGAATAAATAAATTACACAATCAAATGAATTATAATTTATTTTAAAGTGATTTGACACGTAATCAAATGAAATAGGGTAAATTGCAACTAATATCCCAACCTTTAGGGATAGTTGTTTTTAATATCATAACCTTGTAAATTTTCACAAAATATCCTAACATATACCATTAGTTGCACTTAACACCCTGGATGAGATTCTTAAATTTTAAAAATTACCCACATCATACAAAAATTACAAAAAATCACCCATATTCATAAAATGTTTTCAATAAACTCCTAATATATTTCAAAATTTGAAATTAAAAAAATCTCTTATAATTTAAGCCCACACAACCCATCATCCAAAAATAATTATAACATGTATATAAAATCTACTCCTTTAAAAATATAATAGAATTATTTTAGCATTTACTCATTTAATATTTTAATATAATTACTCCAAATAATTAATTATTTATCTTAAACATAATACTTTTACAAAAATAAAATAATGTAGATTTTAATAAATAAATGGTATGAAATATGATAACCATTTGTAATAAATAGTTACATAATAAAGATATAGTAAAAATAATATGGTAAAATTATTATTTTTACCATATTATTTTTAATATAGCTTTATTATATAAGTATTTATTGCAAATGGTTATCATATCTTTTACCATTTATTTTTTTAAATCTACTTTATTTTATTTTTGTAAAACTATTATGTTAAACATTTCTTATAGAATCAATTTTTTAATACCATGAAATTTATGTGTGATACATTATAAGATGTTATGTATTAGTTTTAGTATATATAACATAATATTAACCAAAAAGACATTATATATCGTATCAAATAATATACAGGGAATATATAGATGCACAAATCGGCATGTAGCGAGACAGACTTATATAAATTTAGATTTTAATTATAATGTATGTTTTTTAGATAAATAATTAATTATTTTGATTGATTATATTAAAATTTTAAACGAGTAGATTCTAAAGTAATTATATTATATTTTAAAGGAGTATATTATATATATATATATTATAATTATTTTTGGATGGTGGGTCGGGTGGGGTTAAATTGTAAGAGATTTATTTAATTCTCATTTTATTTAAATGTATTAGGGGTTCATTGAAAATATTTATTAATATGGGTGATTTTTTGTAATTTTTGTTTGATGTGGATAATTTTTTAATTTAAGAAACTCATTTAGGGTGTTAATTGCAACTAATGGTATAGGTTATGATATTTTGTGAAATTTTACAAGGTTAGGGTATTGAAAACAACTATCCCTAAAGGTTGGGATATTAGTTGCAATTCATCCAATGAAATAAAACAACTAGACACGAAAACATCAAAGGAGGCCGCCTTCCCTCTGACGGTGGAAAAATCTAGAAATTTTTTTTTTTGAAAAAAAAATAACGATGAAAAAAAATAAAAAAAGAATGTAAAAAAGAACAAAAATGTTATGATTCAAACCTCATTGTTTAAACTTTACTCCTACCACTTTTTCCATATTATAAATGTCATATTTAAATCAATTTTTTTTATTTTTTAATATTTTTCATAAGAATATTTATTATATATACCATACATATATTTTAAAAAATTATTATAAATGTCATATTTAAATCAAATTTAATAGTTGTTTAAAAATATTTTTCCATAAGCATATTCATTATGCTACACATATATTTAAAAAAATTCTTCTAATTTTTATTCATTTGATTTTTTTACTATCAATATCATATTTAAATCAAAATTTATGAGTTTTTTTGCCACACTTTTCAAACCTGTTAATTTTTTTTAATTTACAAATGACCTATTTTCTTAAAAAATTTATAATTTTAATTCAGTAATTTTTTTTAAAAAGTATTCATAATGCTACACATATATATGAAAACAATTATGAAAATATTTGGCCCAAATGCCCTTTATATTAGCCCATTTAGTATTTATCCTATGAGTTTTATTTTGTTAGCAATTGTTCAAAATATTTTCATAATACCCCTTTTACCCTCCTATAATTAAAACCCAATTATATTCTTTTTCATTAAACCTACGCCGCTCTCCTCCTCTACGCAGTTGCTACCTTTGAAGACTTATCCTAATCTCCTCCCTCCTCCACGCCGTCCTCCATTGCCACCGCCACGGCATCCTCCACCGCGATATCAAGCCGGCGAACGTCCTTCTCGACTTCCACGGCGTCTCCAGCACCGAATTCGGGCGGATCAAGCTCTGCGACTTCGGATCGGCCGAGTTCATCTGCGAGGAGGGAGCAATCCTCGACCTCTGCGGTGTCTCCGGCGCCGAATTCGGCCGGATAAAGCTCTGCGTCTTCGAGGATAACCTCTCACAACAGCTGTTTGCGCTCGATTCATCGGTCTCCGGTCTCCTCCTCAAGGATTTGGAACTCGTAAATGTCAAGCACTTGGATCCTCATTCCAGGTTCGTTGCATTATTAATTTTCTTATTGATTTCTCATAGCTTGTAGGATCGTTTGGTTTCATCTGGAGAATACGGATTGGAAGATATGGAATATTTTGCAATCTTTTTGTTTGTTATTGTTGATCGTCTTGAAGTTTCGGTAACGATCGTCTTGCCTTTGGTTTCTAGAACTATTGCATCTTCTTTATATCCGCCTTCGTAGAACGATCGTCTTGCCTTTTTGTTTGTTGTTTTTTTTGTTTTGCTGTCAAGGACTTTACATGGAGTAGCGTCGTGTGCTATCGTTGTGTGCACTTTTGTTGTCATACGGGTGGAGTTGTTTGCTGCTAATTGCTGTCATAACTTCGTCCTTCATCTGAAGCACTTTGTTGCTACGCGTATGGGCTTAGAATGTGTATGAGCTGATCAATTAGAATGGATGTGTAGTTTTAGGTAATGGGTTAGCTAGGGCCCATTCATTGTGATGGATATTTATATATGTATAGATATTTATATATGTAATGGGTGGACTCATTTACAGCGAAGCATATGTATCCAAACATTAATTACATGGGTTGCAACAGGTACACTTTTTTGATAACAGAGATCTTGTAAAAAACTGTAAAATAAAGTTGTCATTAAAAAAAAATTGTAGGGTGGTGACAGTGAGAAGGGTGGTGACAGCGATAAGGGTGGTGACAGTGACCCCGTAAAAAAAAACTCTTAAAATTAAGCTTTCATCAAAAAATTTTCATGTCACCACACACGTGTCACCACTGATAAGAGTGATGACTGTGACCCCGTAAAAAAAATCTTGAAACGAAGCTATCATCAAAAAAATTTAATGTCACCACCGATAAGAATGGTGACAGTGACCCCGTAAAAAAAATCATGAAACGAAGCTATCATCAAAAAAATTTCATGTCACCACTGATAAGGGTGGTGACTACGTGTGGTGACACTGACCCCGTAAAAAAAAACTCTTGAAACGAAGCTGTCATCAAAAAATTTTCATGTCACCACACATGTGTCACCACTGATAAGAGTGGCGAAAGTGACCCCGTAAAAAAAAACTCTTGAAACGAAGCTGTCATCAAAAAATTTTCATGTCACCACCGATAAGAGTGGTGACAATGACCCCGTAAAAAAACTCTTGAAACAAAGTTGTTATCAAAGAATTTTCATGTCACCACACGTGTCACCACCGATAAGAGTGGTGACAGTGACCCCATAAAAAAAATCTTGAAACGAAGCTGTCATCAAAAAATTTTCATGTCACCACCGATAAGAGTGGTGACAGTGTTCCCGTAAAAAAAAAAACTCTTGAAACGAAGCTGTCATCAAAAAATTTTCATGTAACCACACGTGTCACCACCGATAAGAGTGGTGACAGTGACCCCGTAAAAAAAACTCTTGAAACGAAGCTGTCATAAAATTTTTTTCATGTCACCACACGTGTCACCACCGATAAGAGTGGTGACAGTGAACCCGTAAAAAAAACTCTTGAAACGAAACTGTCATCAAAAAATTTTCATGTCACCTCACGTGTCACCACCGATAAGAGTGGTGACAGTGACCCCGTAAAAAAAAACTCTTGAAACGAAGCTGTCATCAAAAAATTTTCATGTCACCACCGATAAGAGTGGTGACAGTGACCCCGTAAAAAAACGAGACTGTCATCACAAAATTTTCATGTCACCACACATGTGTCACCAAAAGTCAATGCCCTTGACCGGTCAATGGTCAAATTAAATAATGGGAAGGAAGGGCAAAATTATCAATTTGGGACAATCACCTAATTACTTAATGAAAATGGACAAGGAGCAAAAAATGGGGTATCAAATGGACATTGTCCAAAATTTTCCAACAATTATTAGATTTTATTGTATAAATTTTGTAGTAAAATATCACATTTATAGAACTATTTATGATGTTTTAAAATTTTTTTTTAAATAAATTATTCAGTATTTATACAAATTTTTTTTTTTTTTGTCTCTCTCTATCAATTTCTGCCGCTGCTGCTAGTACGGGGTGGTGGAAAATGAAAAAAAAAAAAAAAACCTTTTTCAAGGTCAGATCAAATTCATAACTGATTCCTCAAATTGAAAGTGTGATTAAATTAGTTTTGATGATCCAATTAACTCCCCACCTCAGTTCTGGATAAGGTCTATGTTAATTGACATTGTTAACCATGTGAAATCGTCAAAAAAAATAAAAATTAATTTAGGGGTTCTGGAACTTGGACGGATTGGGGCGGAAATTCTCAAGTTAAATCCCAAATTGAATGCCGTATTAAACTCGACATTAAATTTGTGATAAGTTTTGAGTTGAAAACGTATTGATTTGTGATCAAACGGGACAAACCCATCATTGAAGGAGATCGGTTGATCACGCGTCCAAAGGAAGAAGACTAACGTGTCAACTCGGTGACTCAGTCTAGTTGGGCTGACCCGCTGACTCCTTTGGTTTGCAAGGGAGAACAAAACAACACAAAGATGCCCTGTCTTCCGTGTGCGGCTGATGGTCTTCACTTAGGGTGGATAGGTGTGGACGTGTGGTATGGCACAAGCCAAATTTGGGAGTGGTTTTTTTTTTTGGGTAATGTGGGTTTATGAGGTTGTCGACTAATCTACATGGGTTTGAGCTCTAGTTTGTAAAGAATACGGTCTGGTTAGCCAGATGGCAAGCCAATAAAGACTTCAGCACCCACTAATTACACAATTATGTAAGGAGTGAGATTTGAACAGTTGACCTCTTGAAATAACCATCTACCCTTACCACTAGAGTAAAGGGTCATTGTTTTGTCTGTTCATGGAATAGTGGATTCCTTGCTTTATGGATTGCAGCCATGCTATCACATTTAAGTGGAATAAGCAAGATCTCAAAGACACCCAACTCATGTAGGAGCCTTGACAACCAGGCTAGTTTTGAAGTAACACAACGCATGCTCATATATTCAACTTATGCAGATGATAAACTGACCACATATTGCTTCTTTGATTTGCATGAAATGGGACATCATCCAAATGAACTGTGATACCCAGAAACAGATTTCCTAGTGTGGTGACATGATGCCCAGTCTAAATCGCAGTAAGCTTGTAATTTGCAATCAAATGAAGTGTTGAAATGCAAACCCTTATTTGGCTTGCCTTTTATATACCTTAAAGTGTGAATTACTGTCTAGAGATGCTCTATATAAAGGGATTTTATTATTATTATTATTATTATTATTATTATTATTATTATTATTATTATTATTTTTATTTTTTTATTATAAACTTGCTTCTATTAACCAATTACTATTTACAAGAAGTTAGTGGGTAGCCGAGATACTATCTGAACACCCACTCCCTTAGCGATAATAAAACAGAGTCTAGTAAAAATATCAGCGGTAGCACGAGCCCCGACATCCTGAGATACGGAGAATTTCTGAATCCGCTTCAGCAAGGCAACCGCATCCGTATCTAACTCCCCTAACGAAGAGAAGGAGAAGGGTATGAAACCATAATCAGCCGTCGTGCAGAAATCTCGATACTTGGCACACTTACGCCGAGCAGCCTCAACAACAGCACGACCAGGCACAAAGTCAGGCATCCCAGACTGAGTCAAAGGGGAGGATCCCGTCAGATCAACACAAACATCCCGCCCTCTGTCCCAGGAATAAAGTAGCAAATCCGCCGGACGGAGAGGATTATCATGTCTATCAGTCAAACCGATATCAACCTCCTTACCGGCAGAAATCCCAGACCTGTAGTAGATATCCAATAAGGTGTCGCGAACGAGGTTATGTCGATGCTTAATGCCCACGGAACCAGCGCAAGACACAACATGGTCACTGTAGACATCACCATCAAAGACCCGAGAACAAACGGAACATGGTCTGGACACTGCGAACAATGGAACTCCCAATCGATAGCTAAGCACACTACGATAGGTCCTTCCATTCATAGTCCGCCCCAACCCAGAAATAGGAACTGCACGCAACCAATCAGATGAGTGAGCACCCTGCTGAGACTTCCATAATGCCACCTGTCGCGGAGTCAATGAGAAAACAGAGTCTGATGTAGCAGTAACCTTCGCGAAATATATATTTTCCAGTTTCTTCATAAGTTTGGGGGCAGCGATTTCACTAGGATCGTGTAGAAGATCAGAACCTGTGACCTCATTAAAAGAGCGACAAGCATCATCAAAAATAGGTCCAACAACAATGATACCAGAAGAACGTAAGATCTTAGCCTGCAACTCAGCGGACTGCAAACGGGACGCCAAAAAAGCATAATGTATGACATCACCAGCAGCATACACTCCAAGCCCACCAAAATGAAAAGGGAATATGGCAAGCCTCCACTGCCAATCTCCAAACCCAGGCCCTGACGCAGTGACAATACGTTCCAAACTAGAACGGAGTGCCTCATCAAAGGAAAGTTGGGCCGACCCAAATACACGCGGAGAACAAGTACGCAAGGAAAAATAAAGCTTAGAAATACCCGTACAAGCCCGAAGCAGAAGCAACTCACACTGAGGGTCATCAATCCTCGCGACAGAATCCATAAGCTCTATTGTCCTAGTCACTCTCCTTGCCACAAGTTCGTTGCTTAAAACAGAGCATACACTGACAGGCCCCCCAGAACCTTGACACCGCGCAACGGCCGAGCAATAGAGGGGGGGAAAACACCAGGAAGTCGACTCCTAGGGTCTTCTGTAGGCCAAAAAAACTCGGTCTTATCCACATTAAGATGAAGACCAAGGCGGGGACCATCTTCCATAATCAGATCCAAGACCTTCCCCACAACCAAAGTATCCCCAACAACAGTGCCGTCATCTAAGTACCAAGCCTACAGACTCAGGTCAAAAGAGTCTCTGATCTTGCACACTAAAGGATGCAACACCAAAGCAAAGAGCAGAGGGCCCAACGGATCTCCTTGCTGAACCCCCTAACAACACCATAAGCTATGCTCCCCATAATACAGTCGGGCAGGACTAGAGTAACAAAACTCCACCCATCGGGAAAGAACAGGGCAGTGACGGTGAACTTCCTCTAACATGGCCACACGATCAACTAAGTTGAACGCATTCTGGAAGTCGACCAACAACATGGAGAGACCCTCCTCACCACCACGAGCCTCAACGAACCGATTCAAAGCATGCATAATAGCCTCTCCTCCACCGGATACCCCGACTCCAAACTGAAGGCCTGAAAAATAACCGGACAAAGAAGGACCGACCAAACAAGCACCAACCTTAGAGACAAGGCGTCTCCAAATAGTGCCAACAGCAATAGGACGTATACCTCCACCCGGCTTATCAAGCGGGGTGAGTGGAGCACTAGCAATATACTCACCCAGAGCCCGCGGACAACGACCCTCAAGGAAAAGATTGACAACCCGAGTAATAGAGGCGATCAAATCATCCGAAACAGCGACAACTGCTCCACCCAAACAATCCAGAAGATGCTGAGCACGGAACCCATCCCTCCCACATGATGTGCCATGCGGAAAGCTCCAAATCATATCCAAAACCACGGTCGAAGAGGCAACGAGAGGATGGTGATCAATAGGCAAAGGCGTCAAGTTGGGAGACGGGGCAATGGGGTGCTTCTCCCGCAAAGCCGCTAGAGTGGCCTCAGAATAAGGAGCAATACCTGATGAAGAAAGCACCCGAACAGCGGCAGTGTAATGACGATCACAAATCTTCCTCTGGCATTGTCGAAGGTTAAGCTCACTCAAATCAAGGTCCTCCTCGACATCAAAAGAGGGGGAGGCTTCAGCTAAGGTCTCCTGTATAAGCTGTAAACTGCCACCAGGCACACCCCAAACACGAATAGCACTAGCAATACTCTCCTCCTGATGTTGACGCTTAACAGTAGTCCTACACTCAAGATTACTCCGCGGGGAAAAGGTCTTAAGTATACAAAGAGGCATCACAAGCAAGCGAATCGAGCAACAGAGGTCTCCAGGAGAGTCAACCACACCATCTAAAGCTCCTTTTAAAACTCGAGAAAAACCTAGGCGACACTTAGGAGGGATGGATCTCACGGTGCGTAACCCCATAGAAAACAAACGGTCAAGCGAGGATATAGACAAACCAACAGGTACATCTGTTTGTTGCAGGAGGATGATATGTCAAGTAATTACAAATATAAAGATGTAAATAAATGTAAACCGACTCCTAGCCTAAGAAAATAATTACAAGACTTCCTCCCGTTGTAGTGGAAGGGTAGTCAGGATCGATCCACGAGGAGGCGTGTCAGCGGGATCCTAGTAGCGTTGGAAATTTCACGTCTGCGTCGACCAGAAGCCTCGATTTCGACCTTTGAGCTCGATGTCGACCTCGGCTGTCGATGTTCTCTGCAAAAGAAGACCTGCAGAGACAAAAACAAGTGGTCGATATCGACTGGTGGGGGTCGATATCGATGTCAGTCACGAAATCGACTGGCTCAGAAGACTGCCAGTCGATACAGAAGGGTCGATATCGATGATAGGGGTCGATATCGATGCTCAGCAAACTCCGCAGCGATGTTCGTCGTCGACTCAGAAAACTGTCGACGAACTCAGTGGTCGATATCGACGTCTGGGGTCGATATCGATGACCCCATGCAGTGTTAGTTCTTCGTCGACAAAGAAAGGCCGAAGATTTAAGAATGGAGAGAGAAGCAATGAACATAAATAAAACAGTGGGTTTTTGGGGGTATAAAATATATAAAAAAAGGCAACTCCTAGGATTAGGGTTTACCACAACGTTAACCAATGCATGCGATAAGATAAATAAGACGGACAATTGCGCTATTTCACCCGAGGGACAAGCTTTCGCCGTACACCAACTCTTAGGATTACTCTTGCAAATAAACCTAATTGTCTCTACAAATTTTATGTTTATAACTCAAGTTGTTAGCATGAATCCCTTTTCTTTCGATTAGGACTAAACATAGAATTGTAGGAGGAGAGATAGACACAACGATATCAACATCAAATACTTACCTCAAGCGCGCATGGTTAACGTCGGGCTCACCCCGACCCTAAGAGCTTTGTGGAACTACTCGCTTCTCATCATGGAATTCATTGTTGATTGAAAAGAAGAAACTTGCATTAAAATAAACTCCGAAGCTTTACAACTCAACGTCAACTTTCGCAAACTTCAAACCCTAAAACTTCTCTCTAACTCTAACTCTATTGTCTATTGTCTTTGTCTTGCTTCTTGTCTTGTATTAATGGATTGGATGAAAAGATGATTGAATGCCAGCCCCCTAGGGCTTTATTTATAGGCTACTAATCCTCGCTATCCAAGGATTGTAACTCCTATCTAAACTATGAACTCTATCCGAACAATTAGGATAGGTCTTTTATTTTGATAGAAACTTAAAGGAAAAAGATAACTAAAACTTCAGCTGCCATCTATCTTGAAAGTATGAGATAATTCCGTGCCTCCTTGAAGATATAGTTCCAATCCGCATTCGAAATCGAGTCTATCTTCTGTCGAGATAAGGGGTCGATATCGACACCAGGGGTCGATATCGAGGTCTCTGTTCCTGCTCGACTTGTTCAGCTCTGGTCGATGTCTATGACGGGGTCGATATGGAGGTCGACATCGACACCAGAGGTCGATATCTGGGTTTAAGGTCGATATCTACCTCTTCTCAGCTTCACTTGGCTTCTCCGTTTTGACTCCGTTTTCGCTCGAATTCCTGCATGGTTAGCTCAAAACTTGTGCATACTCTATTTCTTGCATTTTAGCCCATTCTTACACAAGTTTATATTCTTTTGAAACTTTTCTTTGGAAATCGAATGAAATATGAAGTCAAAAGATGCAATAAACAAAGGTACAAATATGTACATCAAAACACCCCATACTTAGACTTGCTTGTCCTCAAGCAATAACCAAGCAATAACCAACACCTACAACACACCCTTCAAGTCTTCGCCTTTGTCAAAAGCAACATCATAAGCGGTAGCAAAGCAAAGCAAGTGAATTTAACGTCATAGCACATATTTAGGCGATCCATAGGCATATGCAATTTTGATCCAACCTCACAGGGATAATTTGTTTGCACTCAACTCTCATGTGTTTAGGCTATGAAGATCAACTCTCAACTCAATTCCATATACAATCTCATAAACATTGCAATTTATAAAAATCCACTTCGCAACCAATTATGTAAATGCAATAAGAATCCTCAGGAGGGCTTTCGCTCAATGGAAGACTTCAAAGAAGACTCCATTCGGCAGGGTTGTAATGGGGCTTGGTATGAAATAAAAGGTATGAAATTATTTGGCTATGTGGTGCTTTTAAAGTTCGGGAATCAAGACTCCTAAATCTCAACACTTGCAATACCCAAACCATAACTCTTCATAATATGCTCTAAAGATGCATTCCATCAACCCTTCTTCTAAGTTCTAATATACCTCTAAAAAATATAACACTTGTATGAATAAAAGACTTAAGGATTTTGGCTCATGCACTATATATAGATATCTTTATTTTTTTTGAAAATAATAAGTAAATATGTGCATTTGTATGTTGAGCCATAAATCCTTTTACAAAATATGACAAAATGTAAATATGCACCATCCTATAATTTCCTTGCTCAAAACTGGACATTATGCACTTTTCTTTCCACAAGGCATTAATCCAACCAATCTAAGTCTCAATTCCCAAATGGGGGTCAGGCTCAATTCGGCTAGGGATAATTTTGTGAGTTTGCAATTTCAGGCTCAGGCTAATATTCTGGCTTCAAGCAGGGATAATGAAGGGTAGGTAAAGAGAGGATAAAAATGGCTTAAAAGATGCCTCCATCATTTAATTCTCGTAAACATAAACATATATATGCATTGGTTTTGAATAACTATCACAACATTTAGAGATGCATAGGAAGAGTAAATTCACTCAAGAAAGCGGAGGGATTTTTGATGTTATCCCTATGGGTCAAAATTCTCACAAGGACAATTTTTGTTGGATTTGCCTTTTAGCCTAGGATCATATGTGCTCAATTTCATCACAAGTTCACAATCTACATAAAATTTTTAAGGACTTAGGCTAAACCATCCAAATATGCCATAGGATTTACATGATCAAGTCAGCTATTGAGTGTTCATCATAGGACATCTAAGTAGGGTAAAAAAAAACTTAAAATAAACATGCATTTTTTTGTATTTTTGACATTTTTCTATATTTTTTTTGGATTTTTTTAAACATTTTATAAAAGTAAAACTAAGAACAAAAATTTAAACATGAATGCAATGCGAAGAAGAAAACCAAGTTATGACCATAAGACATGTTTTTCCCCCACCCAATTCTTAAAATATACAGTGTCCTCACTGTATTTAAAAAGAAGAACTAGGGTAGAGAGAAACTCACAGCGCAACTTGCGGATTCAGTCGATTTCAGGATAGGTCGATGCCAGAAGTCGATATCTAGGCCAGTGGTCGACTGCATCTGTCGAAGTCGAGGAAGAAGATGAAGACAAGGGCTACCTGATTGGGGTCGATATCGAGTATTAGGGTCGATATCGACCTCTCTTTTCGCTCCCGAGTCCTCGATGTCGACTCCAAGAGGTGGTTTGACCCTGGGGGGGTCGATTTCGACTGGCCTGGTCGATTTCGACTGCCTCTACAGAAGCTTCTTTTCTTCTTCGTCGTTCCTTTTACTTGATAACCTGAAATCTTGGTTAGGAATATAGATAAAGCACGAATTATCTCAGTTTTAAAAGTTCAAAATCCAAAAGTTGAATCCTAAAAACCATCTATGAAAAGAAAAATTTAAATGTTTTATGTACACGCTCTAGATTTTTGAGTCGCTAGGCCGACTTCTCCGTCAATTCTTCACGAGCCTTTTATGTAGGGACCCTTTGAGCTTGAGCCTTCTCCTGGATCATCTAGGTTCTTTTGGTAGTATCGAAGTTCGGCGACCAAGGCCTCTTCGTCATTAGGTTCTTCTTTGGGCGCTTTTCTTCTCTTTCTTGACCTAACTTTAGCAATATAGTCGAACCATGGAGCTTTGACCCTCTCTTTAGTAGAATTATCAATAATCGGCTTAATTGATTTATCAATAATGGACGGAGGAGGGTTACGAGTGATACCTGGGCTTACGTGTTTGGGCCCAAAACAGAAATCTTCGGGTTGAGGGGTGGTCGATTTCGACCAAGGAGGGTCGATTTCGGGAGCGTTGGTCGATATCGATATCTGGGGGTCGATATCGATCTTTGTGACCCCATACTTAAACTCCTGGAAGCGATCTGGCATACTCGATTTCGACCAAGGGGGGTCGATTTCGATGTTTTTAGTCGATATCGACTGGTTCCAGTCGATGTCGACCCTGCTTGCTGTTTCCGTCCTCGCCAACAAAAATTTTCTAAGCTTCTCCTTAGCCGGCGAGAGGACTACTTGCTCCAGGTGCTTTGTTTCGCTCATGGTTAGGTTGAAAGAGAATTCTATCACTTCGTTCCCTATAGTAAAGGTTAGTAACCCTGGACGTACATTGATATTGGCATCAGCAGTAGTTAAGAAAGGCCTACCAAGGATAATAGGCACTACATGATCTTCAGGCATCTCCAATACAATGAAATCAGTAGGCACAAAGAATTTACCTACCTTTACCAGAACGTCATCAACTATACCTGTGGGCCTGACGAATGAGTTGTCAGCCATATAAAGTTTCATGTCCACAGGTTCAAGAGCACCAATGTTCACCTTTTGCCAAATAGAGAGAGGCATGAGACTTGCACTTGCCCCTAGGTCACATAGGGCTTTATAGCGATGTTGGTCAAGTCCCACGGTGATTGCAAACTTCCCTGGATCACTCTTCTTCTCAGGGAAGTCCATCTTTGAGCACTCCTCTGCGATCTCTGCCATGGATCTCTTCTTGCTCAGGATGTCTTTGAGGAATCGCACATAGGCGGGCATCTCGCTTAGGGATTCTGTAAGAGGGATGATAACATTAAGTCCTTGAAGAATCTTTATGAAGCGCCTAAAATTACCTTTAGTGGGATCCTCCAATGCTTTGGAAGGGAATGGCAACGTCTTCTTTGGCGGAGAAGCCAAAATGTTGGTCGGAGGGGCCTGCTGAACATCGATGTCGACTGGGCTTTGGTCGATATCGACTGGAATGGTCGATTTCGACCTCTGTTGTGACTTCTTAGGCTCTGCAGTGACCTCGATATCGACCTGTGGGTCAACATGGGGGTAAATATCGACCTCATCCTCGACATCGACTGGTCTGTCGATGTCGACTGGATCTGATGCTTTCTCCGATTCCGTTCGTGGCTTTTGTACTTTGGTGCCACTCCTTAATTGTATGGCTGTGACATGGCCCGTCCCGGATTGTCCCTTAGGATTTGTAGTGGGTTGCCCAGGGAGTGTTCCAGACGGTCTAGGGATTTGTGCCGCCAATTGACCCAGTTGGGTCTCTACGTTCTTTTTCCAAATATCCATCTCCCCAATCCTTGTGGTAAGGTGATTGAGTTGAGAATGGATGGCATTGTTGGATTGATCATTCTTAGCTTGATTCCGCCTGATTTCATCTAGTACTAGTTGAAGATCATCCTTCTTTTGGTCTCTCTCCGGGTGCCCAAGAGCTCTATAGAGTGGGGGGTCCCTAGGGTTAACCTGGTTCCTTTGTGGTTGTTGGAACCTTTGGTCTCCCCAATATTGGCGATTGGGACCCCTCATGAAGTTGACTTCCTCTTGGTGAGTCTCTGCTAGGTGTACTTGTTCAGCATGGGGGCACTCGATGGTGGTGTGCCGCTGCAATCCGCATTCGATGCAATCTTGGTTCGCTGAAATGAACCTCACTTGCTTTTGGAGCTTTCTAAGTTGATCTTTGTGGAATTGCTCCTTCACATCCGGATCGATTACATTGGAGGGTTCATATAAGGGCATAGATGGGGCAGGCCTCGACGATGATGGTGCGTCGGAAGCCTCAGGAGTTCCATATGTATTGTCGAACTCCACCAACCTCTCTATGGTCTCCCAAGCCTCTTGTGGAGCGAGTTCAAGGTAGCCATAGGAGGTGTAGGTGTTGATCCTCTCCTTAGTTGCAGCGTCAATAGCATTGTATATGATCTCCTGAATTACATATGGTGGTTGGCCATGCGTCGGGCATGATCGTAGTAGGTCCTTAAACCTTTCCCAAACAGTCGCCAGAGCCTCACCAGGCTTTTGTTTGAAAGCCGTGATTTTCTGTCGGATCAACGCCGTCTTAGAAGGAGGAAAGAACTTGTTGAGAAACGCGTCCTTGACTTCATTCTAGGTGCGTAGCGATCTTGGGGCTAAGCTTTCCAACCACTGCAATGCTTTCCCTGTAAGAGACCATCGAAATGCTTTTAGTTGGACATATTCAAGACTTCGTCCATCAGCAATAGTATCACAAAGGTCTAAGAAGGTAGAAATATGTGCCATAGGGAATTCGTTAGGTTTTCCTTCATATTGGTGCCTTCTAATCTCAGTAAGGAAGTTAGGTTTTATTTCAAAATTAGAGGCAGGGATAAGAATTGCTGATTCAGGCACTGTGAGAGCGGGGTGCATATATTGCTTGGCATTCCTAGGGAGGGCATTGATTTGGTCTTCTATTTGCCTCCGGCCTTCCTCCTCCCTATCCGCGCGCTCCTTAAGTGCCGCCTCTCTAGTCGTTAAGTCCTCAACCTGCTTCCTTAGTTGCTCAATTAGTTCAACCTGGTTCGCGTTGTCCTCAATGATTCTTTGAGCTTGGGCCCTTATATGGAAATAACGCTCAGGGTCGTCTACTCCAAATTCAGGTGGGCGATCAGCGCGTCGCATACACCTGCAAAGTCAAACTAGGTAGAGACGTGAGATAGACTACTAGGGCGCGATTGATTGCCTCCCCGGCAATGGCGCCAATTTGTTTGTTGCAGGAGGATGATATGTCAAGTAATTACAAATATAAAGATGTAAATAAATGTAAACCGACTCCTAGCCTAAGCAAATAATTGCAAGACTTCTTCCCGTTGTAGTGGAAGGGTAGTCAGGATCGATCCACGAGGAGGCGTGTCAGCGGGATCCTAGTAGCGTTGGAAATTTCACGTCTGCATCGACCAGAAGCCTCGATTTCGACCTTTGAGCTCGATGTCGATCTCGGCTGTCGATGTTCTCTGCAACAGAAGACATGCAAAGACAAAAACAAGTGGTCGATATCGACTGGTGGAGGTCGATATAGATGTCAGTCACGAAATCGATTGGCTCAGAAGACTGCCAGTCGATACAGAAGGTTCGATATCGATGCTAGGGGTCGATATCGATGCTCAGCAAACTCCGCATCGATGTTCGTCGTCGACTCAGAAAACTGTCGACGAACTCAGTGGTCGATATCGACGTCTGGGGTCGATATCGATATCTTCCTGTAGTGTTAGTTCTTCGTCGGCAAAGAAAGGCCGAAGATTTAAGAATGGAGAGAGAAGCAATGAACAGAAATAAAACAGTGGGTTTTTGGGGGTATAAAATATATAAAAAAGGCAACTCCTAGGATTAGGGTTTACCACAACGTTAACCAATGCATGCGATAAGATAAATAAGACGGACAATTGTGCTATTTCACCCGAGGGACAAGCTTTCGCCGTACACCAACTCTTAGGATTACTCTTGCAAATAAACCTAATTGTCTCTACAAATTTTATGTTTATAACTCAAGTTGTTAGCATGAATCCCTTTTCTTTCGATTAGGACTAAACATAGAATCGTAGGAGGAGAGATAGACACAACGATATCAACATCAAATACTTACCTCAAGCGCGCATGGCTAACGTCGGGCTCACCCCGACCCTAAGAGCTTTGTGGAACTACTCGCTTCTCATCATGGAATTCATTGTTGATTGAAAAGAAGAAACTTGCATTAAAATAAACTCCGAAGCTTTACAACTCAACGTCAACTTTCGCAAACGTCAGACCCTAAAACTTCTCTCTAACTCTAACTCTATTGTCTATTGTCTTTGTCTTGCTTCTTGTCTTGGATTAATGGATTGGATGGAAAGATGATTGAATGCCAGCCCCCTAGGGCTTTATTTATAGGCTACTAATCCTCGCTATCCAAAGATTGTAACTCCTATCTAAACTATGAACTCTATCCGAACAATTAGGATAGGTCTTTTATTTTGATAGAAACTTAAAGGAAAAAGATAACTAAAACTTCAGCTTCCATCTATCTTTAAAGTATGAGATAATTCCATGCCTCCTTGAAGATATAGTTCCAATCCGCATTTGAAATCGAGTCTATCTTTTGTCGAGATAAGGGGTCGATATCGACACCAGGGGTCGATATCGAGGTCTCTGTTCCTGCTCGACTTGTTCAGCTCTGGTCGATGTCTATGACGGGGTCGATATGGAGGTCAACATCGACACCAGAGGTCGATATCTGGGTCTAAGGTCGATATCTACCTCTACTCAGCTTCACTTGGCTTCTCCGTTTTGACTCCGTTTTCGCTCGAATTCCTGCATGGTTAGCTCAAAACTTGTGCAGACTCTATTTCTTGCATTTTTGCCCATTCTTACACAAGTTTATATTCTTTTGAAACTTTTCTTTGGAAATCGAATGAAATATGAAGTCAACAGATGCAATAAACAAAGGTACAAATATGTACATCAACGTCCACAACATCAGCTAAGGGAACCGACGGAGACGGAGCTGGAGGTCTGGGAATATCATAAATAATAAAACGAACAAGGCCATCGCCACAGTCCGGAGGTTCCACAGAATCAACCTGGCTATGCCGACACCGAGCACGAAAGGTATGAGTTTTAAGGCATACCCCACATAACCAAACTCCCATACGCTTTAAAATTATCTCAGCCTCAGAATAAATAGTCAAACTATCACAAAGAGTTTGGCGAGTAAGTACCTGAGCATCACCACTACAATGTCGATCACGGAGGTACCTGAGCATGGAGGTTTTAACAAGACCCCTACCACCACCATCAAGGCACCCACAAAGACCCACAAAAGGGCAATGGTAACGAACAAGGTCGGGCATAACTGTGACGACGCCGACTCCGACAGGCCGGCCTACCTTAACGCCGAGATGGACATCCACCGAGTACCAGATGCCGCCGTTACTTCAAATTTTAAATCAACAAAGTGACGTTGACTTTTCCAAAGTGGAAATCAAATGAAATCGAAATAGGAAGTAGGAATTGCACCAAAATTAATTAATTACTCCACCAATCATTAATCAACCTCGTGAGGGATGATTGATTATGATATTGCCAAGTGAAGTCGGGAGGAATTCACTTGTTGGTAGAGCAATCCGTCTCCGATAATCGCCTATGCCCTAGCAGAGCAATTCGGGATTATTATTATTATTGTTATTATTATTATTATTATTATTATTATTATTATTATTATTATTATTATTATTATTATTTATTATTATTATTATTATGACTTTATTATGATGAAAAAAGATTTACATAAAGTTAGTTGGAAGCATCGTAACAAATTGAGCTCCAACCCCTTTTTGAATAGTAAAACCAACTCTATGAAATATGAAATCACCATTATCAGACCATGCCCTATGACTCTTCATAACCAATTGAACCCGCTTCAGAAAACCAATAGCATCACCCCCCAGTTCTCCAAAAGTGGAGAACGCGAATGCCATAAAACAATACCCCTTAGCAGCACAAATATCTGCGTACTTCTTCTCCTTTCGTTCAGTGGCTTGATAGACTGCCTTATCGGGTACAAATGAATCATTGGCTCTAGTTGTGAATGGTGATGCCCCAACCACATCCACACAAGTGTCTCTACCCTTGTCCCACCCATTAACCAACAAATCTCCTGGCCTCAACTCAACACCATCTTCATTAGTCATACCCGTATGCGCTTCCTTCTAAAATGCGATGCCCGCTTTGTAACAAATGTCAGCCAAAACATCTCGGACCATGTTGTGTCGGTGCTTCGTCCCGATACCTCGACTGCAATGCAGAGCGTGATCTCCAAATGGGTCCATCCTGTCAAGCTCACAACTAGGACATGTCGGATATCCACTAAACATAGGGATCGAAAGAGTGTATTGGAGGACATAACGAAACTGGCGAGACGACATAGTCTGAGCTAGACCCTCAATGGGTGTAGTCAACAAAAAATCATGCGCTCTGTCTCCTCTCGCTGCTTGCAAAACATGCAGCTGCCTTGGAGTCGGATTGAGTGTGGCCACGAAGTTCTCATCAATGAACTTGAAGTATCGATCCGCCAATACTGACATGATTTTTTTGGGAGCGGGGGATACAAACAAGTCATTAATATCCAAACCAACACAGGCGACAAACCTCGAGAGAGATTGGGTGAGGGTGCTGTCAGGGCAACTCTCCGGACATCCAGAAGGTGAAGACGCTGAATTACTCAAAATGGATGTTTGGAGATCAGCCGTTTGGAGACGAGATGCGATGAAAGCAAAATGACTAACATCCTCCGCCGAAAGCACCCCAAACCCACCAAGTTTTAAAGGAAGAGTCGCCTAACGCCACTGCCATTGACCAAACCCTGGGCCTCCTGCAGTAATTGCCTGCTTGTTGAAGGGTTTATTTCAATCAAATAAATTTATAAGATCGAAACCCCGCTATAGTATAGTAGGGTCAAGTTCGTCCACAGGGAGAAAGTCAGTGACTCAATTCTAGTTACCAAAGAGCAAGAATTAGCAAGAAAAGATGGAAAATTATAGAATTTTGGGGGTTTGTGGGCTGCTGGAATTTTTAGGAAAAATCAATAATAATAAAAGTCTAGGGTATAGAGATCACCACAACGATAATCATACTAGCATTGCAATGGATCATATAAAAATCATGTTTTTATCTATTAAAGAGGTCAACTTGCATCAACCCTAGCAAAGCAATCAATTTATTTTCACAAATTAATAAACCTTACTATCAATCTTAATTAGGTTATCAAACTTGCGTTCAAGACCCTAATTACTATCCAATTCACAATTCAATCTTTCAATTCAATTGCGAAAAAGGAATTTCCCCAATTTTCATTGAGTACTTAAGCATATAAATAGATAAGAACCAATCAATTCATCAATTCATAGCAAAATTGCAAGCATAACTATCGTTGGGATCACCCCAACCATAGAAAAGGCGACTACTCACGCATATTCATGGTGAATAATTCAAAATTCATGAAATAACTAAAAATCAGAAATTTATATTGAATAAAAACCTGAGAATAATGTCAACAATGCGTCCCAAAAGCCTTACAAAACGTTCCTCAACCTTCGCCGAAGAAATCGCTTCAAAAAGCTCTCAAATCCGGGTAAATAAGCTCCGCTGGGACCTATACCGAAGCAGAAGACCTCGGTACCGACCCCCCCTAGGGTCGGTATGGCCACTGTTGCTCATCTCGTCTTGCTTGTCCAGATCAGGCCTCGGTACCGACCCAGGTGGGGTCGGTACAGGGTCGGTACGGCTCGGAAAAATGCTTATATCTCCTTCGCTTGAACTCCGATTGCTTCCGTTCTTTTTCCTATGCGCTCCAAATTCTTTTACGCTTCTTTTCATAGTTGAAAACTTCTCCAAAATCAGCTTCTAAATTCCTGTAAAATACACAAAAGCTAGTGAAGATATCTATTTCTCATGAAATATGAAAACACATGCAAAAGACATTAAACCCAATGCAAAACCCTATGAAAATGACTCAAATTGACATCAAAACATATGGGAAAATATAACTAAACACATGCACATCAAAATACCCCATACTTAAACTTGCTTGTCCTCAAGCAATAACCAAGCAATAACCAATACCTACAACACATCATTCAAGTCTTCGCCCTTGTCAAAAGCAACATCATAAAGTTGTAGCAAAGCAAGTGAATTTAACGTCATCACACATATATGAGCGATCCATAGGCATAGGCATTATAAATCCAACCTCACAAGGGTAATGTGTTTACACTCAACTCTCAATGTGTTTAGGCTATGAAGATCAACTCTCAACTCAATTCCACATACAAACTCATAAACATTGCAATTTAAATGTAGATCCACTTCACAACCAATTATGTAAATGCAAACAAGAACCATCAGGAGGACTTCGCTCAATGGAAGGCTTCAAAGAAGACTCCATTCGGCGGGGTTGTAATGTGGCTTGGTAAGAAATAAAAGGGCATGGAATTATTTGGCTACGTGGTGCTTAATAAAATTCGGGAATCAAGACTCCTAAATTTCCAACACAACTCAACCAAACCATAACTCTCAATCATATGAATCAACCAAACTCTCCAACTCATCTTAATGAAGAACACAACCTCTCAAACTCAGATAACCTCTCAACAATATGAAGCTTGCAAAAGTAAAGGAAATAAGGTAAATTTGGCTCATGCACTTTATTCACAAACATATAAACACAAACTATACTTGTTCTCTTCTTCTTCTTTTTTTTTTCTGAATTTTTTTTTGAAAAAGAAAAATAACATAATAAAAATAATAGTGCATTTATAGGGTGAGCCAAAAATCCTTTTACATAATATGCATAGCAAGATAAAAATATCAAACCAACCCATAACTCAATAAACTCGAAAAATCCTTCTCACTTGAAATCAAACACAAGCTCATTCCTTCCATAAACCATCATTCCAACCAACTCTAAGTCTTAATTCCCAAATGGGGGTCAGGCTCAATTTGGCTAAGGATAATTTTGTGGAGCTTATAAATAAAGGTCTCAGGCTAATGTTCCGACTTCAAGCAGAGATAATACAGGGTAGGTAAAGAGAGGATAAAATTGGCTTAAATGATGCCTCCATCATTTAATTCTCATTCACATAAACATATAAATGCATTGGCTTTGAATAACTATCACAATATTTAGAGATGCATAGGAAGAGTAAATACACTCAAAAAAACACAGAGGGATCTTTAATGTTCTCCCTATGAGGCCAAAATTCTCACTAGGACAAATTTTGTTGGATTTCAACCTTTAGGCTAGGATCATATGTGCTCAATTTCATCACAAGTTCACAATCCACATAAAAAAATATTTTCAAGGACTTAGGCTAAACCTTCCAGACATGCCATAGGATTTACATGATCAAGTCAATCATTATGTATCATCATAGGACATCTAAGTTAGGGTATAAACACACTAAAACAAAACAAAAATAACCATGCATTTTTTTTTCTTTTTCTTCACATTTTTTTTTGAAACTAAAAGCAAGACTCAAGTGACTAAAATATGACAAAAGACTCAAATGCATAAAAAAAACTTAAACATGAATGCATAACATAATCCAACTAAGGTAAAATGTAACACATAAACATAAATATAATACAAAACACCTAAACATAGTTTCTGAATCCCCCACCCCATACTTAAAAATAGACAGTGTCCCCACTGTCAAAAGAAAAATTAAAGTAAAAGGGAAAAGACTCAGAAACTCACAAATGAAATTCAGAAGCTGCTGAAGACATTCATAAACTCTACAGAGAAGGTGGTGGTGGTAATCGATGATGTGGAAAGAAAGAAGATGCCCAAGCCATGAAGGAATACTGGTGCGTTTCATGTTTGTCCATCCTCTTGTTCAAGCGTGTAAACTCCTCCATAAGAGCACCCTACCCATTCTGTAGGGCTTCCTGGCCCAGTCTCAGAGATCTAAGCTCATCCATGACGTCAGTAAGGCTAGGAGAATACTGAGGCGCAGATCTGCTCGGGCCAGCCTCGTCAGAAAAGGGGCGGCTACTAGGCCTAGCGTCATGATCCATATAGTCAGTGTTGTGCTCTTGCTGCCTATGCTCATGGTAGGATCCTTGCCCAAAGGATCCAAAACCGTCAAATAAACTAGGTGGAGGCACCACCAAGGCAAAAGTGCTCTCCGGGCAGGGGTATCTCGATGGTCTCTGTCGTCTCAAAGGATCATTCAGAATATCCTCTGGAGTCGGTGAAGGTTCAGAAGCCCAAGTGATAATCCAGTTAGGGACGTACAACAAGTCCATATTGGGCTTGGTAATCTCCACCTCGTGATCATAAAAAACTGACAGAAGCTTGTCTCCGTTGCGCTTGATCACATTAGCACCAATCAAGTACGAAGTGTCAATCATCAGAGAGGGCACAGCCTTGTATCTGGTGAAGTCAACCTCAAGGTGCCTGGCCAACAAGCCAAGACATGCATAATGAACTCAAACCCCAAGTTCAGGGGTGTCTGCATCTCAAATAGTACCCCTCTCAAACAAGCCACCTCAGTTCTAGTGGGTCTAGATAATTCCTTCTTGGCCCATATAGTGCTACCAAAAATTCTTAAAATAATACGGAAAAGAGGGTTCGCAATGTCCTTACTCTGAAGTGCTCCTCGAGAAGGCCAATAGGGATTGCCCGTAATTAGAGTCCAGGTCTGAAGGGCCTTGCAGCTGAGATGATTGTATGATGCCAGTGGGTTAGGAAATCCCAGCAATGCATTAAATTGCTGCAAAGTGAAGGAGTGTTGAACATTCCCCAGCTGGAATGTAATAGGGCCCACAAAATCTGGGCTAGCCATATCGCTTGCCAATGTAGCCGTGAACTCTGCAGTAAGAGCGGGGTAGTGGTGGGGGACATGATCCAGAAGACTAGTGGCGCCTAAGTAAGAGAAGGCCTCCAATAAGTCATCATGTACCCCAAGGCGCTCTCCATCATCAGGGCTATACCATCGGGCCTTCAGATTGCCCTTCTTGTGGAACTCCTTGTAATCCTTCTTCAAACGGGAGTCGGAGATGATGACATTATCCAACGGAACTGTAGCGGATGACTCCCTAGCCCTCTTGCTACGCTGACGACTGAACATTTTCCTAGACAAGACAAACCAATTGAAAACTAAAATCCTTTCTAAAACAGTGAAACCAAACCAAATCAGCTAAACTCAAAAGAAGCTAACATCTAACCATGCAAATTAAGAATGATAATATGCACTAGAAAAACATATAAACACATAAATCCCGAGTGCATATAAATAGCCAAGCGCAAGAGATACCACCTAAAGAAATAATTGCATATAAACAATATAAAATAAGCTCCGATGCATATAAGACCACCATCATGCAGAATAGAATGCATTACCCATATATGTAACCATAAGCTCTACATAGACTATATGAATAGGGAAAACAATATAGACAATATATTCATCATGTAAGGTCACTATATTGCAACACCTAATCATAAAACCATATACTCATGAAGGTAACATAAGTAATGCAAAACTCAATATGCACAAACCAACCATGACAACCCCATACTTAAGTTCAAAACAAGTCAAACAAATATACAATGGACATATAACTTGTTTGCAATGTCAAATCATGCAAGGGAAAGATTTTATGCTAGAATAGAAGAAGCTAATCAACCAAAAAGCATAAAAATCAAATCCAAAATCAAAGCCTGAAACGGATCGCAATGAAATTCTAAAATTCAATTAGCGCACAATCCATAAAGAATTTGACATTGCCATGAACATGAAAGTAACTCTAAATCAACCCAACAACACAACCATGTCATCAATTTTGATCAATTTGGCTTTCGGCAAAAAGCCCCAAATTCCGCTCCTAAATCAAACCCTAGGTCTCAATCTCAACCTAAATCATCAAATCAATCAAAATAATTGAAATAGACAAGTTTAGGGTAAGAAATCATACCAAAATTGAGTTAAATGGAGAAGAAAAACCGGGATTTCGAAGATGTAACGAGCCAAAACGACTAAAACAGTGAAACGGGACAAGTGGGTTCGGTGGTGGCTCAGCGGGGCTCGAACCGGGGTGGTTCAGGGGTCAGGGGGTGTGCACTGGGGTGGGGGTGCCACCTGTGGTGGTGGTGTGGCCGGAGGTGGCTCGGACTCGTGGTGGGTGGGCGAGGGGAGAAGTCGGGCTGGGCTGGGGCAGGGCTCGAAACCGAGGGCCGCTGTGGGGGCTGCAGGGCTCGAGGCGGGGTGGGTGAGGGCTCGCTGGGTGTGGCTGGGGCTGGTGGTCCGACCGGTTGGGTGGGCGTGGCCAGAGGTGGCTCGGTGGAGGCTTGGGCAGTGAAAAGAGAGGAGTCGGGCTGGGCGAAACGAGGCTAGTTGAAAGAGAAAGAAAGAGGAGAGAAGAGGAGAAAAGGAAAGAAAAAGAAAAGAAAGAAAAAGGAATAAAAGAAAAAGGTAAAGTAAAAAAAATTAATTAAATTTTTTTTTGGGTGGGGTCGGTACCGAGGGAAGGGGGGTCGGTATGGCCACGGTATGCCTACTGGAATTTCTCGGTTTTCCGAGATTCATTTACCTGTCCGTCAGGAGGGTCGGTACCGAGCCTAGAGCCCTCGGTACGACCTCGGTACAGCTGCTGTTGAGCTTCTTTTCCCGTTTTTCGCCCGTTTTCGCAGTGGTTCCCTCCTAAGACCTGCATGGTTAGTGCAATACGCTCCACCCCAACTGTTCTACCTATCCTAAAATTTAAAAACTAAAAATAAACCTTAGAAAGAAAAAGAAATAAAGCGGGTTGCCTCCCGTAAGCGCTACCTTTAACGTCGTTAACTTGACGTGGTTACCTCATCTTCATTCCAATGTTGTAAGAGCCCAAGTAACTCTTATTTCTTCCTCCGGATCCACTCTATCATAGTACTTCTTGAGTCGGTGACCATTGACCTTGAATATGGCTCCTCCTTCGTCAACCAGATCCACCGCTCCATGGGGATAGATATGATGAACCACGAATGGTCCACTCCATCGTGATCTAAGCTTCCCTGGGAACAAACGCAATCTAAAATTGAAAAGAAGAACCTTATCACCTACCTCATATGTCATTGGTACCAACTTCTTGTCATGCCACTTCTTGGTGCGCTCTTTGTAGATTTCAGCATTTTGATAAGCTTTGAGCCTCAACTCCTCCAACTCTTGCAAGTCCATGAATCTCTTTGCTCCGGCCGCGTCGAGGTCCATGTTGAGCTCCTTAAGAGCCCATAATGCTTTATGCTCAAGCTCGACGGGCAAATGACAAGACTTACTGTAAACCAAGTTGTAGGGAGTTGTGCGCAATGGTGTCTTGTACGCTGTCCTATAAGCCCACAACGCATCATCTAGCTTAGATGCCCAATCCTTCCTCGAGCGTGACACCGTCTTCTCTAAGATACTCTTGATTTGTCGATTGGAAACCTCAACTTGGCCACTAGTTTGGGGGTGGTAAGGTGTTGCCACCCTATGAGACACCCCATACTTAGCCAAAAGAGCTTCAAAGCCACTCTCTATGAAGTGAGATCCTCCATCGCTAATAAGAACTCGCGGGACACCAAAACGGGGAAAAATATTAGTCTTCATAAATCTAGCTACAACTTTAGAATCATTAGTACGAGTGGCTATAGCTTCAAGCCATTTAGAAACATAATCTACCACTACCAAAATATATTTATAGGGCCCTGATGAAGGGAAGGGCCCCATAAAATCAATACCCCAAACGTCAAAAAGTTCAACCTCTAGGATACCGGTAAGAGGGTTCTCATGCCTCCAAGTGATGTTCCCCGCTCTTTGGCACTCATCGCAACTTTCAATGTAAGCATGCACATCTTTGAACAAAGTAGGCCAATAGAAGCCACTTTGAAGAATCTTCGCCGTGGTATTGAAACTCTTTGCGTGGCCGCCCGTTGGAAGGGTGTGACAGTGCTTGATTATGCTCTCAATCTCTTCATCCGGTACACAACGTCTAAAGATGTGGTCGCTCCCCTGCTTGAATAAGTAGGGATCATCCCAATAGTATTGCTTGACGTCGTGGAGGAACTTCTTCTTGGCTTGCGAAGTCAAATCCTTAGGGATTTCTCCCCCTACAATATAATTAGCAAAATCCGCAAACCAAGGGTTCCTCGACCCTCTAATAGCACAAATATGATGAGAACTAGGAGAAGAAGGAGGGGTATAGAAAGAGTCCTCACCGGAACTTACCGAATCGTTTCTCATGAGGTTTTCATCCGGCCTGGAGTCATTGATTGGAACTTGATTTTCGGACTCCATGAGGTGGTCTAAGGGCAACCTAGACAGATGGTCAGCCACCAAGTTCTCTGCTCCTTTCTTGTCCCTAATGTCACAATCGAATTCCTGCAACAAAAGCATCCAACGAAGGAGCCTAGGCTTGGCATCCTTCTTAGTCATCAAATATCTTACCGCAGCATGATCCGTATAGACAATGACTTTAGAACCTACTAAATAAGTACGAAACTTTTCAAAGGCAAATACCACGGCGAGGAATTCCTTCTCCGTCGTGGTGTACTTACTCTGCGCTTCGTCAAGTGTCTTACTTGCATAGTAGATGGAATGAAGCTTCTTGTCCTTCCTTTGCCCAAGCACAGCACCTACGGCATAGTCACTAGCATCACACATGATCTCAAAGGGTAGGTTCCAATCGGGCGATTGCATAATAGGAGCGGAGACAAGGGCTTCTCTCAATTTGTTGAACGCTTCAACACACTCAGCAGAAAACTCAAAAGCTACATCCTTCATAAGCAAGTTAGTTAAAGGTTTAGCAATTTTTGAGAAGTCTTGAATGAATCTCATATAAAAGCCTGCATGTCCTAGAAAGCTCCTAATATCCTTAACATTCGTGGGAGGAGGTAATTTTTCAATCAGTTCAATTTTAGCACGATCTACCTCAATTCCCCTTTTTGAAACCAAATGCCCAAGAACAATTCCCTCTTGAACCATGAAGTGAAATTTTTCCCAATTAAACACTAAATTAGTTTCTTCACATCTTTGTAGCACCCTACTCAAGTTGGCAAGACATGAATCAAAAGAAGAACCATAAACAGAAAAATCATCCATAAACACTTCTACTATATCCTCAATCATGTCAGAAAAAATAGCCATCATACACCTTTGAAAAGTTGCAAGGGCATTGCAGAGCCCAAATGGCATCCTTCTGTAAGCAAAAGTTCCATAAGGACAAGTAAAAGTGGTCTTCTCTTGATCATCCGGATGAATAGGAATCTGCCAAAAACCACTATAGCCATCCAAATAGCAAAAATAATCGTGATGGGCTCGACGCTCAAGAACTTGATCAATAAAAGGAAGAGGAAAATGATCTTTCCTAGTAGCACTATTCAACTTCCTATAATCAATGCACATGCGCCATTTAGTAGTGGTCCTAGTAGGTACCAACTCACCTTTCTCATTCTCAATCACAATCATTCCACCTTTCTTAGGGACAATATGAACATGACTCACCCATTTACTATCAGAAATAGCATAAATAATTCCAGATTCCAACATTTTCAAGATTTCAGATTTTACTACTTCCTTCATATTTGGGTTAAGCCTACGCTGATGTTCTATGGTTGGCTTATGATTATCCTCCATGAATATTCGATGCATGCATAAAGAGGGTGAAATTCCAGTGATATCATCCAAAGAATAACCAATAGCTTTTCTATGGGTCCTAAGCACATCAAGTAATTTATCAACTTCTTCCTCATTCAATTTCGCATTAATGATCACAGGAAGAGTGGAATTGGGTCCCAAGAAAACATACCTCAAACCTTCTGGAAGCGGCTTAAGCTCTAGAGAAGACTCAATTGGAATAAGATTGGGCTCTTCCTCCTCCGTCTTCAATATCGCTTCCAGGACCTCCAAAGAATACACTTCCTCCTGACCTGCCAAAAGACCTGGGACTGGGCCTGCAGACTCAAGACAATCAAAATAGCTTCCCTCTACCATGTCCGTGGTTTCCTTCATCGTTGGATTGAAGCGAAACTCAACGATGTCCTCCCCAATCTCAAATGTTAGGAGTCCCTTCCTAACATCAATTATTGCTCCAGCGGTGGCTAAGAAGGGCCTTCCAAGAATGATAGGCACCACTGGATCCTTTGGCATATCCATAACAATAAAATCAGTGGGGACGAAAAACTTACCTACACGGACAGGCACATCATCAATCACCCCAGTTGGTGATACAACCGCTCCATTTGCCATGGATACTCTCTCATGTTGACTGGCTCTAGGGCTCCCAAGCTTGTCTTAGACCATATCGAAAGGGGGAGAAGGCTTACACTTGCACCTAAATCACACAAAGCCTTGAAACGGTAAGATCCTAAACCAATAGTAATGGCAAACTTACCTGGATCTCCAAGTTTCTTAGGGAACTTCACTGAACGGACCTCGTCAGCAAGCTCAGACATGGATCTCTTCTTAGCTAAGATGTCTTTCAAAAACTTAGTGTAAGCTGGCATCTCACTCAAAGCGTCAATGAAAGGAATAGATATATTCAAACTCTGAAGCATCTTCACAAACTTTTGAAACTTACCTTCCGCTGTGTCCTTTACCTTTTTCGGAGGATATGGGAGCACTTTCATCGGATTCGGGGCTGAAATAGGCCCTGCAGAAGAATCCGTCGCTGCTGGGGGGGGGTCGGTACCGAACTTGAGGGGGTCGTTACAGCATCGGTATGGCTACTGGAATTAGGAGAAACGGGAGAAGAAGAGATCATACCTGCCGGGGGGGTCGGTACCGAGGCTGTGGGGGTCGGTACGGCCTCGGTATGGACACTGTTATCCCCGTTTTCTTCCTCGTTTGGCGTGCTTTCTTGACCAGGCACCTCATTTCCACTTCTTAGGTGTATGGCAACTATTTTCCCCCTAGGGTTCTCGTCGGTGTGGCCTGGGAGCTTCCCTTGAGGCCGTGGGATTTGTGCCGCGAGATTACCTAGTTAGGACTCCACTCCCTTCTTCCAAGTTTCTAACTCTCCTAGTTGTGCATGAACTCCCTTAAATTGGGAATTCACATCGGCACGAAGCCCATGGAATCCTTCCTTAAGCTCTTGTACCCATGATGGTGGTTCTTGATACCTTGGGGGCCTATATGGGGGAACCCTTTGATCTTGTTGCGGAGGAGGTTGACTCCCTTGTCCTTGTCCATAGTTACCCCAATTAGGGTAATTGTTGTTCCTCCCTGCATAATTGTTATTTTGATTCCCCGCATAATTATTATTATTATTGGGGTTCCTATAAGGAGCCCTCATATAACTTACCGCTTCGTAGTGTTCTGCCCTTTGTACCTGGCTAATATTATTGCAATCTATAGTATTATGAGCTAGAGAACCGCATTCTAAACAAGGTTGATTTCTAGATAGAAAACTTACTTGTTTCTTGAGGCGTCGGGTCTAATCCTCATGGAATTGCCTACGCACATCTGGGTCAATTTCATTAGCAGGCTCATAAAGTTTCTTACCTGACGGTCTAGCCACTGGGGTGCCATACATAGCGTCGTACTCCGTTAGCTTTTCCAATAGAGCCCATGCATCAGTTGGATTCATCTCGAGGAACCCACAATCGGTGTGTAGGTTCAATCGAGTCTTAGTTTCCGCATTGATGCCTTGGAAGAAGATTTCTTGGAGGACATACTCAGGTTGCCCGTGGGTAGGGCATTGTCTCTGCAACTCCTTGAATCTCTCCCAAGTCTCCTAAAATGTCTCTCCTGGAAATTGGTGAAAGGAGGTGATTTTCTTCCTAAGCTCCGTTGTCTTTGCCGGTGGAAAGAACTTTGTCATGAACAAGTCATACAAAGCCTTCCATGTAGTGATGGACCTGGGCGCCAAACTCTCCAACCAATTCAGAACCTTTCCTGAAAGAGACCATTTAAATGCCTTTAGTTGCACATATTCCAACGATACATCATCAGCAGCAATTGTATCGCATAAATCAATAAAGTTCTTAATATAAAGCATAGGGCATTCATGAGCTTTGCCCTCAAATTGAGATTTTTTAATAAAAGAAATAAAGTGGGATTTAATCTCAAAATTTTGCTCAATCTCGGGGAGGACGATTGCAGATTCGGGCACCCTCAGTTCTGGGCGCATGTATTGCTTTGCATTCCTTGTGATAGCATTCAACTGCTATTGCAGACGAGCAGTCGCTTCCCTTTCTCTCGCTGCAGCCTCCCTTTCTCTTTCTGCAGTGAGCCGAAATTGCTCCATCTGACGACGGAGGTCAGCCATCTGCGCAGCAACGTCAACATTGTTGCCATTGTTGCCATTGTTGTCTGTGTTTCTCATTGTCCTAGCTTCTCGTCGTCTGCGATGAAAAGAGCGTTCTGGTTCGGGATCGATAACAAAATCGAAATCAAGCCTGCGTCGCCCTGATCGCATAAACTGAGAACAAAAACAAAAACGACGCCAATTTGATGAAGGGTTTATTTCAATCAAATAAATTTATAAGATCGAAACCCCGCTATAGTATAGTAGGGTCAAGTTCGTCCACAGGGAGAAAGTCAGTGACTCAATTCTAGTTACCAAAGAGCAAGAATTAGCAAGAAAAGATGGAAAATTATAGAATTTTGGGGGTTTGTGGGCTGCTGGAATTTTTAGGAAAAATCAATAATAATAAAAGTCTAGGGCATAGAGATCACCACAACGATAATCATACTAGCATTGCAATGGATCATATAAAAATCATGTTTTTATCTATTAAAGAGGTCAACTTGCATCAACCCTAGCAAAGCAATCAATTTATTTTCACAAATTAATAAACCTTACTATCAATCTTAATTAGGTTATCAAACTTGCGTTCAAGACTCTAATTACTATCCAATTCACAATTCAATCTTTCAATTCAATTGCGAAAAAGGAATTTACCCAATTTTCATTGAGTACTTAAGCATATAAATAGATAAGAACCAATCAATTCATCAATTCATAGCAAAATTGCAAGCATAACTATCGTTGGGATCACCCCAACCCTAGAAAAGGCGACTACTCACGCATATTCATGGTGAATAATTCAAAATTCATGAAATAACTAAAAATCAGAAATTTAAATTGAATAAAAACCTGAGAATAATGTCAACAATGCATCCCAAAAGCCTTACAAAACGTTCCTCAACCTTCGCCGAAGAAATCGCTTCAAAAAGCTCTCAAATCCGCTCACAAACGCTCTTAAACGAGTGCTGAGAAATCTAACGTAGGCTGAAAATTGGTACGAAGAAGAGAGAGTCTTCCAAACCCTAAAAATCCTATATAGACTTAATATCCCATAAACCTAATTAGGAAATAACAAATATATGAATTTTATCTAAATTCTATCTAAGGAAAATAGGTAAAAATAATTAAATCCGGGTAAATAAGCTCCGCTGGGACCTATACCGAAGCGGAAGACCTCGGTACCGACCCCCCCTAGGGTCGGTATGGCCACTGTTGCTCATCTCGTCTTGCTTGTCCAGATCAGGCCTCGATACCGACCCAGGAGGGGTCGGTACAGGGTCGGTACGGATCGGAAAAATGCTTATATCTCCTTCGTTTGAACTCCGATTGCTTCCGTTCTTTTTCCTATGCGCTCCAAATTCTTTTACGCTTCTTTTCATAGTTGAAAACGTCTCCAAAATTAGCTTCTAAATTCCTGTAAAATACACAAAAGCTAGTGAAGACATCTATTTCTCATGAAATATGAAAACACATGCAAAAGACATTAAACCCAATGCAAAACCCTATGAAAATGACTCAAATTGACATCAAAACATATGGGAAAATATAACTAAACACATGCACATCACTGCTCCAGGGAGACCCGAAGCTCATCATCAAAGCACCTTATAGCGCCAGGGAGGGCATGAGGGGGGCACGTTCGAAGGGAAAACATCAATCTGGAGACCCCGATACAGTTTCATAGAAGGAGCAATTCGCATTGGGGATCTTCTAGCCTTCTAACAGCCTTAAGAGCCTCTATAGATTTGTCAACCCTCTTCATAATCAAGCTATTGCAGAATGTAGCATTGTTACTGGCCGGGCCACCTAACAATTTCACCCCCAATTTGGGTCTAGAAAGCACCTTATTATTATTATTATTATTATTATTATTATTATTATTATTATTATTATTATTATTATTATTATTATTATTATTATTATTATTATTATTATTATTATTATTATTATTATTATTATTCTTGTTATTGTTAAGCAGAAGCATCTAGAAGTTGTGAAGTAGCTAACGAAGGTTCAAGCTTTGATTATCCAGAGGTGTATCTGCTAGTCGAGACAACTTTGAGCCACCCAAATCCTTCAATAACTTAGTACTAAAAAAATCCTTCAATAACTCTAACAACAATTTTCTTTGAGACATCAATAATCCTGTAGGTGTCTTGATAAATTCTGTCAAGAAAGTAGTGTGATGCTCCAAAATTTTTTATTTTGAACTTGTCCTCACGGTCTGTTTTGAGTCTCTTAATCTCAGTGTCATCAATTCATGTTAACAATTTGTCAGACATAGACAACAAGAAATACTTGAGAACGTTATGAACATTTACTGAACAAAGAGTAGTCATTCTTTGAAGATTTATATCCTTTATTATCTAAAAATGTAGAAAGTTTGGCATACCATTGCCTTTGATGCTTGCTTTAAACCATACAAAGATTTGTTTAGCTTACAAACCAGTGTATGATCTTTAAGCTGCTGTAAACCTTTAGGAGGTCTCATGAAAACATCTTCATCTAAATCTTCATGCGAAAATGTACTATTAACATCTAATTGTGAGATATTCCATTTTCTCTTAACAACAACAAAAATAAGAGCTCGAATAGTAGTGTGCTTTACCTTGGAGAAACAGTTTTAGTGTAACAGATACCTTTCTTTTGTGTACAACCTTTTATCACCACTCTGGCTTTACATCTTTCTATTGTACCATCAGCTCGGAGCTTGATCTTATAGACCCACTTACTTGATATAAGCTTATTGCCTTTAGGAAGCTTTGTCATTGTTTAAGTATTGTTTAAATGTAAGGCTTAAAATTCCTTATCCATAGTTTCTCTCCAAACAAGACGATTTACAATCTCTTCATATTTTGTTGGTTCCACCAATAGGTAAACTCTCAATGAGTTTCTGATCATTCATACTCAAAACAAAAAGGAAATAGATTGAATGGCTGAGATCTCGAGATGTTACTGTAGTCACAGTGTTAGCGCATACAAAGGGAATACTATGATATTGCATAATAGAATTGCAAACATAATCACTTAGATAAGGAAGTGGAACATAATTTCTAGTTGATCTCCTATTAGTAGAAATATCACTTATTGAAGAAGGGATATTTGTGCTAGTAGGAGGACGAGTTCCAACTGAGTGAATATTGATGATAAGTTTTGGAAAAAAAATATTATTTGTATTCATCACATATTGCAAACTTTTAAAAGGAAATATGTTTTCATGAAAAATGACATGTCTTGATAATATTACTCTTTTGGAATATAAAGAAATCAACTTGTAACCCTTTTTCCAAAAGGATATCCTATAAAAACACAAGGAATAGCTCTTGAAGAGAATTTATCTCTTTCATAAGCTATTGTAGAAGCATAACATAAACAACCAAAAGATCTCACATGATCATATTTAGGTATTTTATTAAACAATAACTTAATTGGTGTCTCCCCTTGAACTATTTTTTTGAAGGAAACCTATTGATCAAATAATTTGTTGTAAGTACATAGTCACCCTAGAATTTTATAGGATTTTTTTTATTGAAAGAATAAAGTCGTTCTTTCCAGAAGATGTTTGTTTTTCCTTTCAACATCTCCATTCTGTTGGGGAGTGTGTGGAAAAGAAGTATGTTAAATAATGCCTCTGCTTTTGAAAATTAAACATGGAAGCCTCACGGTTAGAACGGTGCTCAAAGGCATTAAAACTCTTGATTATCTTGGGCACAACATGAGATTAATTTTCTGTCACATGAATAAATGCTTTAATCAAAGAAAAAACATTACTCCTAGAAGACATTAATTGTGTCCAAGTTGATCTAGAGTATCATCTACTATTGTCAAAAAATACCTATAACCATTATGAGTAGGGGTGTTATATGGTTCCCAAAGATCAATATGCACAAGATCAAAAGGCTTAGAAAAGGATATACAACTTTTAGTAAAACGTAACTTGTGTTGTCTAGATCTATGACAAGTATGACAAACTAAATGATCCATATCAAACTTAGAAATATAAGGTATTAAAGCAAGTTTCATCGTGAATTTATTAAATGGCAAATGGCCAAGCATGGAATGTAAAGGAACGGAATTTGGAACAAGTATTTAATTGCCAAAAGTGGAAAGTTTAGAAAAAACCCGTCCTCGAGCGCATTTCTAAAAATGAAAAGTCTTTGAAAATTATTTCACCACGTTTGAAAACATAGATTGTCGATCTAAGTCCGCTATTATATTAGAATTTAAAACGTGGAATCTTGTGAATCGTTGAAAAGAATTTAAACTCGAGTCGGATTTCGGGATAGGTAGTCGGGACTTAAGGTCAGATGAATCGAATCTCTCTCTCTCTCTCTCACCCGGTCACTCTCTCTCCCACTCACTCTCTCTCTTCCTTCCCACTACCACCTTAATTGTTTTGTCCTTTTCCCCATTAAAACCCGAAGGTGCCAAATTGTGCCCCTATTTAAGGGAAGCTCCAATCCTCAAAATTCCAATAAAATCTTCATAAAAATCCGAGTCTTACCTCAACCTCCTATCTCTCTCTCTCTCTTCATTTCAAAATCAAACCCTAAAATCCAAAGTTTTCAACTTTCCATCTCTTCAATCCATCTCACTCACCTTCCACCCTTCATTTCTTGTTTCTCCTCCACCAAAGAACGATCTCCTCTCAAGAATCTAACCCAAAAATCGAAGCTAGAAAGCAGATTCCATTCAAAAACCAAGTTTCTATCCCTGTCGCCGCCGTGAGTTCTAGGTAGGCCTGTCCTCGGGTCGGACCCTGCGGGTCACGGGTCGGAAAATCAGGACCCGAACCCGAACCCGTGGGATAGGCGGGTCGGCGGGTCAGGTGACCCAGCGCAGCGGGTCAAGGGTCGACCCGCCGAGTCAACGGGTTGACTCGTTTTTTAAAACAAATAAATTTTTTTTTAAAATTTTACCTAGAAACAACCCTTTTCAAAAAAAAAAAAATTTCGACCCGGCGGGTCAAACCAGCGGGACGACCCGGCGGGTCAACCCCGCGGGTCGACCCGGCGGGTCAATTTCACAAAATCCTCGACCCAAACTCGTAACCCGCCATATCCATTGAGCCGGACCCGCCGGGTCCATGACCCGCCAAACCCGCCGGGTCACCGACCCGCCAAACACGCAGGGTCACGGGTTGACCCGTGACCCGTCGATAGGCCTAGTTCTAGGTCGCCGCCGCGAGTTCATCTTCGCCACCGCGAGATCAAAGCCCAGAAGAAGGAAACTGATCTTCGTGGCCGCGAGTGCCTTTTTGCCACCGCGACTTAGGAGCCCAGTTCCGGTGTTGGCTCGGTAATCACCTCGTTCTCCCTCGTTTTAACTCCTTTCTCTTCCTTGTTTGTTCTCGCTTGTTTCTCACTCTCTCCTCCACCTTCCAAGGTCAAAAAAGTCAAATCTAACTCCCTTCAAATCGGATTCGAGCTCATTTCTTCCACTTTCTCTGTTTTGAGTAAGGTAAACTCTCATCATTCCATCCTCTCGTTTTGGATCTAAAACTTCGTAAAGGTCCTCTTTTAATCAAGATCTGTCCTGATGCAATCAATGATGACCTTCTGTGGGTCAAACAACGATCTTGATCCCGACGACGACTCGAGGACGAGTCGAAAGCAAATGGAGGAGAATGATGTCATCCTAAAGAGGAAGAAGAAGGCTCCACCATGGATTAAAGTGAAGAGGCCGAAAGAGCCATTGAAGAGGCCGACGACTAGGCCAAAGATATTCTAATTTTATTATTATTATTATTATTATTATTATTATTATTATTATTATTATTAGTTTGTAGTTCTTTCCATATTTAGTAACTCCTATGTTAGTTGTAGCTATTTATGGAATGTCTTGTTTTTAGTAATACTTAGTTAGGTGAATAAGGTAAAAAGGAAAGTCTATCTACGTAGATTTTTCCTTAACCACTAAGGTTAGACTTTTCAAACTAAATCTAGGGTTTTATATATTTTATTATTATTTTATGTCAGCCATGTTGATCCTTTGCAAGGTGAGGATGACTTAGGAATCTATTTAACGTACGTTCATTCCATTAGGTAAAGTCAGATTGAAATATAGAATTGAGGAAACCCTTTGGCTAAAGGGTTCTTCAATCTCCAATCCAAATACCTTACTGTATACATTCAAATCACCGTTCTTAATTTTAATCATCCAAACAATTACCTTTCGAAACCCTACTCTCAAACACATCACAAAACACACACAAATTCCTGCAGAAAAACGTTGTTGAACCCTAAGCCTTCCGTCACATAGAAGAGAGGAGCGTCGCTGAACCCTCACAACCAGCAACAGCGGCGGCCGCCCCTTGGCCTTGCAGCGGCCGCTACCTCTCCCGCGGCCTCCCCGCTGTACTCCCACGGCGTCCGCGGCCTCCCTCCGTCGCTTCTCTTCTCTCTTTCTGTTGCTACTGCTGTGTTTGTAATTGCTGAATTATTCTAACTCCTAAACTGTCGCTTATATCAGATTTCACTCACTAGTTTAAAATTGTTCCAAATCAGAAGATATCAAAGAGCATTGCAAGATCGGGCAAATATATGGCGTGATTCCTTATTATGAGCCCACAGGCGAAGGATCGGGGATTCCAAACGTATCACGTCCCTCCTAGGCCTTGTCGTAGCAAAATCTCATTGAATTGGAAACCAAGGACCTACCTCATCCAAGATTTTCGAAGAAGCCTCAATGAGGCTAGGTAATCCCTCTTCCGCTCTCCCCTCTAGTCCTCGTTTGAGTCATACATGTCTGTTTGATGTCGGTTTTATGTTAGAAATGTTTTGAAACAAGTTTGGGTTAAAATGGATTTGAATCGAGCCAAAACGAATGAGATTTGAAGCAAAAACGAGCAAACAGGTTCGAATCTCGCCACGGCGAAACCATGGTCGCCGCGGCGTGTTAGAACACAGACCAGAGGAAGAAGATAGTTCTTGCGATCATGGGTTTCACCGCGGCGAAAGCCCTGCTTCGCGGCCAGCAAGGGGTGCCTTCTCGCGGGGGAATCGGGGAGGATTTCGCGGCCGCAACCGGCCCTCTCGTTGCTGTAAAATCCACAAAGTGGCTTGGCCAAGCTACTCCTTGATCTTTGGATTGATTTGTTGGTTTTGGTTCGATCTTTGAGTCAAATTTGGTCTAAGGTCGATTTGGAAACACGAGTTTGAAAATATTAATAAATGATTATTTTAATATTAAAAAGGGGATTTTAACGGAATTTGAAATATCGGATTGAATTCTTGGAAAGTGTTTTGAAAACCTTTGTTTCAAGTGTCGGGATTCTTAAACATGATTAAATGATGGATATTTGGAAATGAAAATGGACTTGAGTATTATGAATTGGCTTATTCGGATGATTTGGCTTTTGAGGTTTTCACTTTGAGAATGGTTTGAAATGGTTGAAGTTCGGATTGGTTTTGGAAATGGTTTTGGGACATCGTCTCTGTGTGTTTGTGTGACTAGTACTCTTGTGCCTTATCGCTTTCATATTAATATCATAGGTGCTTGTTGATTGAGTAGATTCTGCTTGAGCTATACCTTGTTGTTCGACTTTTCAGGTAAGTTTCCTTATGGACTTACTCAGACTCATCAAATATACCCTCCTACATGTACTCGTATGACATACTAGGTGTTGCATAAGCATTGAAGCATGCCATGTAGTATCATGAATAGGTTGCACACTGGATAATGCATTGATGTGCGCGTAAATTGCCATATTTTCTATATACATTTATGTCTATTTTGGCGATATTTGCATGCATAATAGTTGGGAAATCATAAGATTAGTGTAGTTTATGCTTATTTGCAAAATATAGAGGTCTACATTAGTTTTTATGTTATTTCACAAAAATCGAGGCAAAAATGGATCAATCTGGACAAGAGAAGAATAGCTTAAAAAGAACTCGAAGTATACTGAAGAGTCGAAATCAACCTATAGACTCGACATCGAGTGAAACAGAGCACCAGAAATCGAGCAGAAGAAGAACAGAGCATGTCGACAGAGAGAGGTCGATATCGACTGAACATGGTCAATATCGAGTGCCCTGAATCGAGTAAATTGATAGATTTCGAGTGCCAATCCGAGGTCGAGTAGAACTGCTCGAGATAGAGAAAAGAAGAGGTAGATATCGATGTTCCTTGGTCGATATCGACTACTGCAGTAGACAGATCCGAAGCTGTTTTTGATAGAATTCTATCTGAAGCGTTCACAATTATCCTAAAGTCAAGATCTTCTATCATATACCACCAGACATGTTGTCCTTTATGGTGAATTTGTTATTTACCTAAGGAGTTTTTGTTATTTTACATTATTTAAGTTTTATCTTAGGAATAAAGATAGATTTTCTTATCCTTGGATAGCGAGGTTAGAAGTCAATGATTAGAGGCCATTAGGGCTGAGTTAGGATCATCCACACATAGAAAGAACAATTCAGTTTTACAGTAGTTATAACGAGAGAGAGCCGAGTGGGGTGTAGGAAGCGAGAGCGGAGTTGCTTTGTTCGGTGTACTCTTTCTTTTGCACGAGTAGTTCACCCACTTCTAGGGTCGGGGTGAGCCCGACGATAACTATGTAAGTTTGTGCATCAAAGGTATGATTTTTATGCGATTCCGTCTTCTATCCTATGCATGATCTTTTGCGAGAGTTGAAGAGATTCCTTGTTTACATTATTGAAGCGAAAGCCAATCATATTGTGAATTTGGATTTGCCATGAAATTGTATAGTAACTCTTAGGTTTTATGCAAGAGCCTCTAATCACCTAATAGTTGGAAACAAAAGTTATTTGATGGAAAGGCATCATCTTTCATGAATTTGGCATAACACTTGCATGGTTATTGTTGTGGCATGAATCCCCGACCTTTGAAGCTTTTAGTTTATTGAGTTATTATAAAAAGCTGTGTTTTTATTCCGTCCACCCTTCCATCATCATTCTACGTTCTTCAGACATCTTTGCCGGCGCAAATTGGTTACTTTTCTGTTTCTGTTGAAGACTAAATTTTGACTGCAGAGGTCGATATCGAGTGAAAATCTCAACGTCGACCTTGCTTTTGTCTTCTGTAGGAACTTTGCTGGAAATCAACAAGAACTGAGGTCGATATCGACCAGTCTACTCCATATCGAGTGGTCTTCTAGAGTCGAAACTTGATCGTGATTGCAAGCGTAGGAAGCGCTTACATACCTCCTCGTGGATTCGATCATGAATTACCCTACCACTACATTGGGAGGGATTCTTGTATTTTATTTGCTTGGACAAGGGAGTCGGCTTAGTTTGTTATTTTATTGATATTTATTTAGCGATCCCTCCCCTTACGAACAAATTGGCGCCGTTGCCGGGGAGGCAATCAATCGCGCCCTAAGTTTTACTCACGATCTTCTTTAGTGCTGATTTTGCAGGTTTATGCGACGCTCTGATTGCGAACCTATCCTGGAAAGTATAGACGAGCTAGAACGTTTTCTCCATCTTTGAAACAAAGCAATCAGAATTATGGGGGAGAACGAGACACGGGCTCAAATCATTGAGCAGTTGAGGAAGGAGATAGAGGACCACAACACTACGATCGCTAATGAAAGGGCAGTCGCTGCTGCAGAGCGAGCCCGTGCTGATAGAGAGGAGGATGCGCAAAAAATCCCAGGAGAGGCTCAATCAGTATCCATAGACGGCGATGCAATACATGCATCTGCCGCTTCATGTTCCCGAATCTGCAATTTTAATTTATGCATCTAATTATGAGATAAAAATTAACTTCCTGTCTGAAATTAAAAGAAATACTTGACGGAAGAACTAATGAATGCCCATTGCAACATATTTCTACTTTCATGGATTTCTGTGAGACTATTGCCGACAGTGCAAACTTGGAATATATGAGACTGAAATCCTTTGGATGGTCTCTTGCAGAGAAGGCATTATAATGTCTAGAAAGCTTGGCTCCACGCTCGCTGAGGACATGGGCAGTGGTGAAGGATGCGTTGTTGAACAATTTGTTTCCTCCATAAAAAACGGCGATGCTGCGGCAAAGGATCACGGCTTTCAAACAAAAGCCTGGTGAGACATTGGCACAGGCGTGTGAGCGCTTTAAGAACTTGCTGAGATCATGCCCTATGCATAGGCAATTACCTTATGTCATCTAGACGATCTTCTACAACTCCCTTGATGGGGCGAATAAGGAGAGAATAAACTCTTACACTTCCTATCGGTACATTGAGCTTATACCAACGGAGGCTGGGGACACAATTGAGAGGCTAGTCAACTTTGACAACACCTATGGGACTGCTACGACCTATGATTCAAGGCATGCCCCATCTATGCCACTTTATGAGCCTCCAAAGGAGATTGATCCTGATGTGCGGCAACAATTCCATAACGATCAGACACGCCGCCTACAAAAGCAAGTTAGGTTCCTCTCAAACAACCAAGCTTGTCAGGAATGTGGCTAAAAAAGGAACAACACCAGTGCTTGCCCATATCTTCAGCAAGTTAGCATGCTGGAACAACATGAGGAAGCTAAGTGGATGAGAGGCCCCTATGGAGGGGGCAATCAGCAATATTGGGGAGATCAACGGTTCTATCAACCACAACATCAACAAAGGGATCCCCCACCTTATAAAGCAACAGGGCACCCTGAGCGCGAACCAAAGAAGGATGACATGCAAATCATTCTTGATGAGATGCGGAGGAATCATGCTAAGTTCAAACAAGCTAACAACTTCGTCCATACTCAGCTGCAAGGCATCAATTCTAGGCTCGGAGAGATCGATGTTTGGAAGCGAAACATGGAGACCCAAATGGGTCAATTGGCGGAACAAATACCCAAACCGTCAGGATGGCTGCCTGGATCTACTGTGCCCAATCAAAAGGGCAAAACTACTGGACATATAGCGACAATTAATCTAAGGAGTGGGCGTCAATTGTGAACGCCGGAGCAAAAAGCGGAGGAGAAAGCCCCAGCAGCGATATCGATATCGATACATCCAGTCGATATCGACCATGGTGAAGTCAATGTCGAGCCTCCTGTACTCGATGTCGACACAGAAGCTGTTCGCAACTGGGTTTTAGTAGGAGATTCAAATATTTAAAACAATGCACAACTAGGCTAATTCCCTGTCCCAAACAAATAATACAAGAATCCCCTCCCTTGTAGTAGTAGGGTAATTCAGGATCGAATCCACGAGGAGGTATGTCAGCGCTTCCCTTGTTGTACTCACGATCAAAGCTTTCGACCTCAGCAGACACTCGATATCGAGTAATCTAGTCGATATCGACCTCAGTTCTGGTCGATTTCCTAGCGCAGTTCCTGCAGAAGATAAAAGCAGCAAGTCCACGTCTAGACAGACCTCGATATTGATGTTAGACCTCGATATCGACCCTTGCAGTCGATTTCGATGCTTGTCACAAAAACTGTTTTCGTAACCAATTTGTCGGAAAAGAGTTCGAAGAAAATAGGATGGAGAAGGAAGATGAACAGAAACAAAACATAAGACTTTTATAAAGAATTCAATTAATTAAAAGGCTTCCAAAGACGGGGTTTCATGCCACAATGATAACAATGCAAGTTTTATGCTAAAGTTATGAAATTTAATGCCTTTCCGTCAAATAACTTTCGTTATCAACACTTAGGTTATTAGAGGCTCCCGCATAGTTCCTAAGAGTTACTATCCAATTCATGAGTAATTCAAGTTCACAATATGTGTGGCTTTCGCTTCAATAATGCAAATAATGAATCTCCCTAACTTTCGTAAAGGATCATGCATGGGGTAGAAGAGGGAATCGCATAAAAGTCATACCTTTGATGCACTTACCTCACATTGCTATCGTCGGGCTCACCCCGACCCTAGAAGTGGGTTGACTACTCGCTCCTCATCATGCACATCATCATCATTATTGTTGAAAGAAAGCTACTTTGAATTAAAACTTCGAAAGAAAGTACCACCGAACAAGCCACTCTGCTCTCGCTTTACAACTTTCACTCGGCCTCCTCTCTTTCTCCCTACTCGTTACTAGTCTCTGTTGAAACTGAATTGAATGTCAAATTTTTTATATCGACACTCAGCCCTATTGGCCTCTATTTATAGATGTCGATAAGGACTTGAAACCTTATCTTTATTCTCTAAGATAAAACTAAAACAAAGTAAAAAACTAAAATCCCATGGTAACTGAGCCTCCTCATTATAGATCTGGTATGGATGATAAGAAATCTCGACCTTTGGATAGACGTGCAAGATTCGGATAGAAGTCTATCAAAATCGGAGTCGGATTCCTCTGCTGGTATGGTCGATATCGACCCTAGACATCGATATCGACCCCTTCAAAAATTTATCTCGAGCTTCTCCTTCTCCTACTCGAACTGGCACTCGATTTCTATCAATTAGCTCGATATGGAAGCATCGATATCGAGCTCCAGACGTCGATATCGACCCCTTCTGTGTCGACATTCTTTGTTTCATTTCCTGCTCGATTCCTATGTCTCTGATGCACTCGATGTCGAGGTCCCCAATCGATTTCAACCTTTTCAGTAGACTTCGAGTTCTTTTTCCGCTCTTCCGAATTTGTCCATTTTTATTCTGTTTTCTGCGAAATCACCTAGAAACTCGTGCAAACCCATATATTTTACATCTAAGCATAAACTACACTATTCCCATGTTTTCCCATTAATATGCATGCAAAAGACAAGTAAAATGAACTTTTATGTGCATAGAAAATATGGCAATTTGCGCGCACATCAGAAGCCGAGATTCACCAGAAATCAACTCCTTCAGTTGATATCGACCACCCTCTACTCGATGTTGACTCAACTCCAGCCGCAGTGAAGAAGAAGGTGCTGCCATTCCCTAAGAAAGCTTTTAAGGACCCGATGGAAAAGAAGTTCCAGCGCTTTGTGAAGATGCTTCAAGGGCTCAATGTTTCCATTCCATTCACAGAAGCACTTCATGAGATGCCATCATATGTGAGGTTCCTTATAGATATACTAGGTAAGAGGTGATCAATTGCTAAGATCGCAGAGGAGTGCAATAGGTTGGAGCTACCAAAGAAGAGAGCTGACCCAGGTAATTTTTGAATCACTATAGGCTTAGGTCAATATCGCTTTAATTCTTTATGTGAGTTAGGTGCTAGTGTTAGCATGATGCCACTAACCATATGACACAAGATAAAGATAGGTCCCCTAGAGCCTGTTGATGCAAAGCTTTTCATGGCCAACAACACGGTAGTAATTCCAACAGGGATGGTGGATGATGTGCTAGTGCAAGTAGGTAAGTTCTTTGTCCCAGTTGATTTTCTAGTTGTTGATATGGAAGAGGACCCTGCTTGTCCCATTATTTTAGGAAGGCCATTCTCAGCAACCGTCGATGCCAACATAAGCGTGAGGAAATGATTGCTCTCATTCACCATTAGTGATGAAGTGATAGAGTACGCCTTCAACAAGACGATGAGGAAGAATGAAGGGCCAATGGAGGTAAAGTCAATCAAAGGTGTCTACATCACATGCGAGGAAGCAAAGGTAAGGAATATGACACCTGAGGAGCTTGAAAAGAGGGCCATAGAAGCCCAAGTGGAGGAAGTCGTGGCAATCTTGAACGAAGGAACCAAAAAGCCACTCGAAATCGACCAAGGTAAGTCGATATCGACTAACATAGTTCAATATTCTATGCCAGGTTTTAAATATGGGGTCGACGTAGGAGAAGAGAGCTCGAAATCGACCAGAAATCTAAGTCGATGTCGACTGAACCTGAAGCTGAAGAGGAGAAAAGAAACTCGATATCGAGTCCACCATGTCGAAATCGACTAGACCAAATCGAGCAGAGATCCTCCACATCGACAGAACCTCCAAGAGCTAAATAGAGGTCGATATCGAGTGATGCTGATCGATATCCACTAGACTCAGAGACAAAAAAGGTAAGCAAAGGTACGAATTCCTCTTTTTCTATTTAAATTAAAGATTTATCACTTTTTGGAAGAGGTTTGCCTTGGTATGTGTGCTTATGCAAGGTATCCAATGATGATCTAAGCCACTACGAAGTAGGAGATAAGGTGTATGTCTCCAAATCAAAAGATCATTGGTTCCCAAGTAGATTCAAAATGAAGAGGATGTGACCCTTTACTTTGAATCAAATCCATCCAGGCGGGATGCAGCTGAGAGATAAGAATGGAGTGTTATTTGAGGCCTAGGCTACATGGGCTCTGCAGATGCCGCCTTGAGAGCGTAAAGGAAGAAGTCAGCCTAACGACTATAAAGTCTAGAGCTTGTAAAAGACAATTAATTTTTGGTTTTAGACACTTTTGGGTTGTTTTGAGACATTATTATTTGTTTTGGTTTTATTTTCTAACGAGTTTCAGGAAAGAAGAAGTGCAAAAGAGAGATCGAAATCGAGTAAAGTACTCGGTATCGACCAAACAGGTCGATTTAGATAGCCGTGGTCGACCTGAGATCACCCTGAAGCTCAGAATCACCAGGAATCGAGCGAAACTGGTCGATATCGACTGGTCCACCCGATATCGACTACCCTTGCAAATGTCTTCGACTCTTGATTTTCGTGAATTTTTAGTAAGTTTCTTTCTTAACCCTAGTTCTTATATAGTGAGGACACTGAAATCTTTAAGTATGGGGTGGGGGAAAGGCTTACTTGCATATTTTTAGCATATTTTAAAATTTTTCATCATTTTTTACATATTCCTTTATAGTTTTTGCATACTCATACATAGTTACTTTAGTTATCTTTATCTTTAAGCATTGTTTATTTATCTTAAGCATATTTATTTTTCGAAAAGAAAAAAAATTGAAAAAAAAGAGAGAAAAATGACCCCCATCAAAAATTTTGAAAATAAAGAATAAGAGTCATGAAAGCTTTTATTGAACTCGACGATGCAAAAGTAGATTCATAAGAGATATAACATCAAATTGCCTAGTTAAGGGAAGTCTCAATGAAGTGCAATTTTGAAGAGAAAACCATGAAAGAGAGGTAAAATTTGAAGTTGCATTTGACATGTGCATGATAAGATGATGGAGGACTTTAAAATTTCCATACATGTGCTCAAGTTCATATCCTAGCCTTACCTATGCATATTTGCAAATACACAAGCCATATATGAGCCTTATATCATCATTATTGCTCCACATATATTACATACTACCCATTTTTTATACCTTATACCCTATCCGGGGACTATGTTGAGAATGGATGTCATCTTTGGAGTTGTTATATGGAGTTTGTGCATATTATTGAAGTTGTTGGCATGAATGAAACAAAATTTTGAAATATGGAAAATTTAATGAGTGAGAAAAAATCTGATCACCTCAGGAGATAAAGGTAGGTAGACCCTGCTCGTTGAAATGTTAGTTCAGCGAGATGGGACACAAGGTGAGGAGTCCGAAGTACTAAGTATCTGGGGCCATTCATGAAACCCATGTTTGCGACTCGCGAGAAGGCAGTGCTAAGGTTAGAGAGGTAAAAGCATTATAGTGAAAAAAGCATTGAGCGAAGAGTGAAAGGTGAGAAATATGATGAAGAAGGAATGTGGAATATGAAAGTTGGAAAGAAAGTTTATTTCCCCAGATTTAAAACCACATGGCCAAAAATTAGCCCACCTTTAGCCTTTAACCAATCTACTTCTCATAAGCTTGAAAGAGTCCTCTTGATTATTAATGCTATGTTGCACAAAATTGTTTTATGCATATAACCCTCTTTTTGCGAGTATGATGTTGCTTTTATTCACATGCATGGATATTGTTGACATTAGTACCTTTTCGAGGATGGCAATTTAGTGTAGGGACATATGACAATGAATCTATGATGTTGAGGGTTTACTTTCTTCCCCTGAATGACCATTAAAAGTATTGCTTGGGGACAAGCAAGCTTAAGTATGGGGTGTTTGATGTGCGTGTAAATTTCCATATTTTCTATATACATTTATGTCCATTTTGTCGATATTTGCATGCATAATAGTTGGGAAATCATAAGATTACTGTAGTTTATGCTTATTTGCAAAATATAGAGGTCTACATGAGTTTTTCTGTTATTTCGCAGAAATTGAGACAAAAATGGATCAATCTGGACAAGAGAAGAAGAGCTAAAAAAGAACTCGAAGTCTACTGAAGAGTCGAAATCGACCTAAAGACTCGACATCGAGTGAAACAGAGCACCAGAAATCGAACAGAAGAAGAACAGAGCATCTCGACAAAGAGAGGTCGATATTGACTAAACATGGTCGATATCGAGTGCCCTGAATCGAGTAAATTAATAGAGTTCGAGTGCCGATCTGAGGTCCAGTAGAACTGCTCGAGATAGAGAAAAGAAGAGGTTGATATCTATGTTCCTTGGTCGATATCGACTGCTGCTGCAGACAGATCCGACGCTGTTTTTTTTATAGAATTCTATCCAAAACGTTCACAATTATTGTAAAGTCGAGATATTATATCACATACCACCAAACATGTTGTCCTTTATGGTGAATTTGTTATTTACCTATGGATTTTTTGTTATTTTACATTATTTAAGTTTTATCTTAGGAATAAAGATAGATTTTCTTATCCTTGGATAGCGAGGTTAAAAGTCTATGATTAGAGGCCATTAGGACTGAGTTAGGATCATCCACACACAGAAAGAACAATTCAGTTTTACAGTAGTTATAGCGAGAGAGAGCCGAGTGGGGTGTAGGAAGCGAGAGCGGAGTTGCTTTGTTCGGTGTACTCTTTCTTTTACAAGTTTAATTCAAAGTAGTTTCTTTTCAATGATGATGTCTACAATGATGAAGCGTGAGTAGTTCACCCACTTATAGGGTCGAGGTGAGCCCGACGATAGCTATGTAAGTTTGTGCATCAAAGGTATGATTTTTATGTGATTATGTCTTCTATCCTATGCATGATCCTTTGCGAGAGTTGAGAAGATTCCTTGTTTGCATTATTGAAGCGAAAGCCAATCATATTGTGAATTTGGATTTGCCATGAAATTGGATAGTAACTCTTAGGTTTTATGCGAGAGCCTCTAATGACCTAAAAGTTGGTAACAAAAGTTATTTGACGGAAAGGCATCAGCTTTCATGAATTTGGCATAACACTTGCATGGTTATCGTTGCGGCATGAATCCCCGACCTTAGAAGCTTTTAGTTTATTGAGTTATTATAAACAGATGTGTTTTTATTCTGTCCACTCTTCCATCATCATTCTACGTTCTCCGGACATCTTTTTCGACACAAATTGGTTACTTTTCTCTTTCTGTTGAAGACTCGATTTCGACCGCAGAGGTCGATATCGAGTGAAAATCTCGACGTCGACCTTGCTTTTGTCTTCTGTAGGAACATTGTTGGAAATCGACCAGAGCTGAGGTCGATATTGACCAGTCTACTCGATATCGAGTGGTCTTCTTGAGTCGAAACTTGATCGTGATTGCAAGCTTAGGAAGCGATGACATACCTCCTCGTGGATTCGATCCTAAATTACCCTACCACTACATCGGGAGGGATTCTTGTATTTTATTTGCTTGGACAAGGGAGTCGGTTTAGTTTGATATTTTATTTAGCGATCCCTCCCCCTACGAACATGCATATTTCATATAGGCATTATAGGTAGTTCTTATTGCATTTAGATAGGAGTTTTGCATATATTTTAGTTTAATTCCGTATTTCTCTTGTGAAGTATTCGAGTTCGGAATCTATGCATTTTTAGTGTTTATTCTGCAGTTTTGTATTCCGACTTTGGATGGGATCTTGGAGAAGCTTAAAAGGGTGACTTAGGAGCGTATGAAGGCTAAGGAAAGAGAACCAAAGGAGCAAGGAAGCACAACGTCGGAAGCTAAGAGGAACCAAGCTACTTTTGGGACCGGCGCCCACTGCTTTTCCACCGACGCCCGCCGTTGTCACGTGTTCAGCGATTTCCGGTTTTAGTCCGAATATTCTATTATATTATTATTTTATTATTTTATTCCCTAGGGTTTTGCATGACTTTGTTTAGGGTTATTTTATTAAGCTTTTGAGTAGATTAGAAAGAAGAGACGGTAGATTTGTGAGTTACATCAGAGAGAGATGAGCGTTACGTTGGTTATGAGTTGCTAAACTTATAGTTTCGCCTATGATTCGAAGACATGGTTGAATGAATTATGATGATTTGATTTCAATTAATTATTTATAATTATATTTATCATCTTGTTCTTATTGATATGAATTTGTGTTCCTTTCTATGATTGATTACCATGTTAGGAATTGCATCTAGGCTATGAATCCGTTGTTGGTTTCTTGATAGCAAATGAAGTCATTGATTTAGTGATATTTCTATGCGTTTGTAGTGGATGATTTCAATTGATCTATGTCGAGTAGATGTTTATAGGGTCAAGTGGACTGTTCCCTTGTCTTCTATTTGCATTGAATCGATAGGCCAATTGGTCTAAGAACTTGAATCGTTAATGCTATTCTTTAGTGATATTGAATAAGAAGATTGTATCTTTGTGGATCGATCAACCTTAGTCAAGTCGACATATATATTATAAGTACTATTGAATCAATCCTAGGACCTTGAACCTCAACCATTGTCGAGAATTACAAGTGAAATGCTTTTCTATCTTATTATTATCATCATCATCATCATAATTAGTTTATTTTGTCATCAAATTGCTACAAGTCATTGCTATTGATATTAGAAATCTTTGTTAGGAAATAATCATTGCAACCATTCTCTCTGTGGGTTTGACTCCAGACTTTATCGCTTTACTAATCTATTAGTTTAAGCATTGAGTTAGGATATTATGACTATTTGGGAGAAGTGAAAACTAATGACATTCCCGATCACCAACACTTGACTGAGGATTTATTTACTTTATGCGTATAAAAAGAGAACGATCATGATCTATGTGTCTTAGACTCGTTGCTAGGGTCATAGGACGGCCTAGTCTCATCGGGCTTGTCCTCCATCGAGTCCGATTGGAGTCGAGCTTGTGGGCTCAATTCACCATATGAGGATGATGATGAGATTTAATGATGCGCACATATACCACTTGTGGGTGGAATTGCTATGCTATATCCCGAGCTAGCCAGCGTCCACCCTAACGGAAGGGGGGTAGAGGTAGGAGAGGGATATGCCACTTGACATTCTTTGGGCCTTTTATCGTATTTCTGCATATATATAAACTGTCAGCATGCTTGAGTGTTTAATATGTTGCACTGCATTAGAAGCATCTTTATTAGGTACAGCGTTTGTGTATCCCTGCTTGTGGGAACAGAGTGCAAATAGGGCCTCAGTCTGATCCCATGCCCTGCACATATTTTTTTAGGTTTGTTTGCAGATTGGAGTGCTCCATGCTTCTATTTTAGGGATTTGCTCGGGTGATCAAAATCGAACTCACCTTATCACTTGGCTTAAAGTATTTCGCATATATGAGATTTTGCGTTTTTGGTTTTGACCCAGCCTCGCTGTGGTAAGTTGTAATCTACTTTCTATTTTCGCCTTTCTACTCAAAAACAAATTTAGCGATGTAGACTCATAGGACAGGTTAAGGGTACCCAACAACCCTATGATTGATTTGGGGTTCGAAATCCCCACTTTAAACGCTATCATTTGAGGTTTTGAAACCTAAACCTGTACCTGGATTACAAGATCTAAACGAAGGTATCCAACCTTCGAAACGTAACTCGAATATTTATATTTGGGCCGTTACAAAGGGTCGAGTGTTTGTTTTGAAAATAGCCCAAGAATTTCAAATGATTTTGACAAGTTTGAAAGGGCAAAATGAATTTAATATGGCTAGTATAAGAGGACTCAACTTAGTAAACTTGACTTAGAGTAATAAGACCGGATAATGGGTAATGGAGTGGGTAGAAAGGCGTTAGACCATTTATATTGGATGTAGTCCTTGAGAACGGGTAGGCAAAACTTAACTTGAACTTTACAGATGGGCCTAGAAGTCTCCAAGGAGTTTGCACCATGGTGGTTGGAGTAGCGGGGTTAGGACATAGAGATCGGAAGGTAGTTGCCCCCTTCCGGTCAGTCGCCCCTTGAAGGGCGGCCTTAGGTAGCTTGATGTGATTTTATAAACTAGGCCCGAGGGCGATCCCCCTCAAAAGGGATCAAATTATTATTGATGATTGCTTCCATGTTGAGTGCTGTCATGCTTAGAATAGAGATCTGATTGGCATGTCTTGATTGTGAAACATATATTAGCTAATTTGTGTAAACGAGATATCGGGAATACCCTTATTCTTATATGGTCGAAGTCCAGCTTGAGTGAAATAGCCTCTTCCACTATGTTAACCTCTTTGATGACCCTATCGAGTCCTTATCCCAGATATCGGTGTCCTCTATGGGAAATTGGGTTGGTGAAAACATTGTCTTCGGGGATCATGTTTGGATATGATGGTTACTTGAGTAAGTATTGGAAGTTGGACTTGACAAAATTCCAAGTTCAGATAGTAAAGTGTTTCTGGGGTTTTCCTTCTCAACTCTTATGATGATTAACCAATGCCGTCTTGCCACAAAGAGTCGTACCACAGTCCTACGGGAAAGAGGGGTGATGAGTAGTTGGGATTAGTCGATGGTTTCCCTTAGGGACCCCTGTCCGGTTATAATGGTGACTCTCTTTGAAATTGCATGACATAACATAATCTTTTGTTATCCAGCATGTACCTTGTGAATGACCATTAGTGAAAAGTTGCACATGTCATTACATCTGTGCTTAGTCACATTGCGTAGGTCTCGTGATGTACCTTGCCATCTTTCTGTCATGATCTTATGTCGTCACAACATGTCTACTTGGCCTCTTGTACTTATTGTACTAATGACCGATGAAAGCATGAACCGCGTTATATGAATCCGCATGATTGTTGATCGCTCCTGAATTAGGTTCATGATAGTGTGATCAACTCTTCTTTGTATGAATGCCCCGTAAGATAATCTCCTTAGCTAGCTAGTTGATGCTGTTCTTGATTTTTTTGGTTATAATCGTAGTTCCATCTGTGATCACATGATTTAATGTAAGGTCTTGATAAATGCATCTATTAATTGAACACATGTCCCCATATTATAGTCATACTGCCCCATTACTTGGACTTGTATTATGCATCTCTACATATTCTCCTATGCTTTTATATCATTTGAATATGATTGATTTTATTATTTGCATAACATCGTGTTAATCGATTAAATGCATGTATGTATCGTATGTTATGATGAGCCATTAGTATCATGTAGGACCCTTAGTTTTGACTTATGCGAAATTATACCTTGCCTACATTATTGATTGATTCTCTCTTGATCGAGGTCCTTGAGCCTTTCCTCTCTATATCCTCTCATAATGTTTTACTTATCCTGATCTAATCAATGTTGAATTCGATGATCAGTTTACTTTCTGTATGGCTAATCCTAGCATACTTACAAGTGATCACTCGGTGGTGTTTCCCCTATTACTCTATGATACCCTCTCGTACTTGCATGAACGTATGACTTGACACCTCGCATGATCACATACCACGCTATATTATGATTTTGCGTGCGCATGACACATTAGTGTTAGGTTGAATATATTCGAATTGCCTCGATTGTATTCATGTTTCGATATATGCTATCAGTATATCTTGTAGGGCTTAAGCTTTCCAATATGACTCACTAAATGAATACATTCCGCACTTGCCCTCATACTTGAACATGGTTGTCTTATAATATGATAGTTATTGTACCATTTTATGTGCTCTGTAACGGTTCATTCCTAGCATGCTTATAACCTATCACCCGTGATGTTCTCCTTTTTACTCTATGACAATTCCTCATGCTCTCATGAACATTAGGTTGAACTCGTTTGAATCACTTTTGACTATGCTCATGTCTTGTCATGTATCACTAGTATCATGCCTATCTACTTCTCTCATAATGTTGTTTCCCCCATGCTCTATGACATTCTTTTATGCTTTTAAGCATGAGTAGTCTGACACTTTGCATGAACACACACACCACGATAGCTGCAAGACGCTCGCATGATCACCTTTATATGTATATGAATATAGCGTATTGCTCTCTGGTAGCATGACATCTTATGAGCATTATCCTATTTTGCATTATGACATGCGCGTGATTCCACTGTCACACTTGCTTGGATCCCTTTTATGTACATTAATGTTGGTTGTTATGGAAGTCTTACTTGAGCTGCTATAACTCCCTATGCTATTATGTGAAGATTACTCGATGCATCTTGTTTCATATATTATAACTTGTCAGGTACTATTAATATAGTGTGAGGTTTATGTCTTGGATATATGAATTGTGATCGCATGTTCAGTTTATATCATCGTTCAGTACTATTGTCGTAGGTTGTGATAGCCTTGCTATGTCCCCTCATATAATCTTATGGCTATTTAAGAATGTTAGATGTTGCTAACCTAGTTGTTGTGCTATGACTCAACAATCTTGTATCATGCTTAATATGACTAATGACATGCTTATGTGTGTGTCTCATATAATATGATGCTCTTGTGATGCTTATTGTGTTCTAGTAGCTTGTACCTCGTCCGACTATGCACCCCCTATTATAGTTAAAGTCATGCATAGTTTCTCACGTTATAATTTCGCCTAGGATATATCGTCAATCCATGCTTATCTTGTTGAGCATGTATAATTGCGAGTGTTGTGTTGATTAGTAATTGGGTGCCACCTTGCATGTTACATGCTATGACATGAAGAATTGCACATATACATGAAATATGATCTGATGTTGAACTTATACCTCAGTGATCATATATCTTTGGTTATGCTTATGCCACATCATGACCGATTAGAGTTATGTAAGACAAGCTTTCTGATTATTAGCTCATCGTATGATTACATGCCATACTTGTCCTACCATATAGACCTCGATGTTGTATGATGTGATAGTTACTATGCCACCCTCATGTGTTCTTGCATGGCACTTAGTCTGATTGTTATGATGTACCTCGACATGTTGTATTTGACCTTATTTGTTGATGTACATACGACGCCCGTGCATTTGCTCATATATGTAATACTTGTTATACTTATTAAATCTTGCATGACCATTACTGGTTTTCACACAACTTGCTTAAAATTTCCAGGTATATTTGTTTCATGGAATGATAGACTACTATTTTGTCTCACATGCACCTTAGTGTAGGACTTGATTATGTCTTTTGAAATAAATACGTATACCGTTGTTCTCCAAGATAGGTACATGTTAGTGTGGATTAATGTGGTTGATATACTTCATGATGAACTCGTGTGTGCGGATGTGCGCGCATATTGCCATATTTTCTATGCACATATGAATTCATTTTGTTGTCTTTTGCATGCACATTAATGGGAAAAACATGGGAATAGTGTAGTTTATGCTTAAATGTCAAATATATAGGTTTGCACGAGTTTCCATGTGATTTCGCAGAAAACAGGATGAAAATGAATGAATTCAGAAGAGCGGAAAAGGAACTCGAAGTCTTCTGAAGAGGTCGAAATCGACTGAAGACCTCGACATCGAGTACATCGAGGCATAGGAATCGAGCAGAAAGGAAACAGAGCATCTCGACACAGAAGAGGTCGATATCGAGTAGACTGGTCGATATCGATGCTGTCAGATCGACCAAGTTGATAGAAGTCGAGTAGGAGAAGGAGAAGCTCGAGATAAGATTTTGGAGGGGTCGATATCGAGTGGAAGGGTCGATATCGACCATGCCAGCAGAGGGATTCGACTCCGATTTTGATAGAATTATATCCAATGCTTGCAATACCTATCCAAAGGTCGAAATTTCCTATCATCAACATCAGGTTTAACATGAGGAGGCTGATTTCACCATGAAGTTTTAGCTTTTACTTTTATTTATTTATTTATTTATCATAGAGAATAAAGATAAGGTTTCGAGTCCTTGTCGTCATCTACAAATAGAAGCCAATAGGGCTGAGTTTAGAAGCATTCATTATTCAATATTCAATTAGAGATTCCGAATTCAGTTGCAATCAGGAGAGAGAGAGAGAGAGAGTGGCCGAGTGGGGTTGTAAAGCGAGAGCGGAGTGGCTTGTTCGGTTGTACTTTCTTTCGGAGTTTTAATTCAAAGTAGCTTTCTTTCAATAACAATGATAATGATGTGCATGATGAGGAGCGAGTAGTCAACCCACTTCTAGGGTCGGGGTGAGCCCGACGATAGCAATGTGAGGTAAGTACATCAAAGGTATGACTTTTATGCGATTCCGTCTTCTACCCCATGCATGATCCTTTGCGAAAGTTAGGGAGATTCATTATTTGCATTATTGAAGCGAAAGCCACTCATATTGCGAACTTGAATTACTCATAAATTGGATAGTAACTCTTAGGAATTATGTGAAAGCCTCTAATCACCTAAGTGTTGATAACGAAAGTTATTTGACGGAAAGACGTTAAAGTTCATATTTTTAGCATGAAACCTGCATTGTTATCGTTGTGGCATAAAACCCCGACTTTGGAAGCTTTTTAATTAATTAAATTCTTCATAAAAGTCTTAGTTTCGTTTCTGTTCATCTTCCCTCTCCATTCTATTTTCTTCGGATCCTTTTCCGACAAATTGGTTACAAAAACAGTTTCTGTGACAAGCATCGAAATCGACTTTAAGGGTCGATATCGAGTATTAACATCGATATCGAGGTCTCTGCTCGACGTCGACTTGCTGTTTTGTCTTCTGCAGGAACTGCGCTAGGAAATCGACCAGAACTGAGGTCGATATCGACCAGTATACTCGATATCGAGTGTCTGCTGAGGTCGAAAGCATTGATCGTGAGTACAACAAAGGAAGCGCTGACCTACCTCCTCGTGGATTCGATCCTGAATTACCCTACTACTACAAGGGAGGGGATTCTTGTATTATTTGTTTGGGACAGGGAGATAGTCTAGTTGTGCTTTATTTTATTCTCCTATTTTACAATACACCTTCCCCTAAACCGTCCGAACATGTGCTTGTCACAATTGTAGCCTCATAGGCTTCGATAAGGGCATCGTTGCTATTCTTGGGTCGGAGTCTTATCTCTATTCTTGTCATCTTTAGCTTTGGCCCGCGTTTGTCTCCTAAAGGAACTTGGGGTTGTCCGCCCTTATCACTCCCCTATCTCCTCTGACTTGGTAATGAATACTACCTGATTGTACATTTTCTATGATGAGATGATTCGATGCCTTACCATTCCATGCACCATGATGTCTTGATGAGTTGTTACTTTGAGATGCTAAGCATGACCTTAATTCCTTTTCCTATAAAATGTGGCTACAAATGCTGAAAAACCTTAGTTGCTGAGTAGATGAAGTTAGGATGAAACTTGATAGCTCGACTTGATCATGTCCATATATTTCATTTTTGCATTGATTATTGAGCACACCGGAAAATTGAGAATATTCGACATTATTGCAATGCTTGATGATGAACTAATGATGATATTGTTATAAATGCTAGTTGATATGGTGTAGGCCTTATGTGTGATGGTTTCCATAATTGATTCATTTTTGAACTTATGGGTGAGGTCCTTTGATCAATGGTGGTATGAGGTAGAGTTGTGGGAAGGAGATGTTAGCTTAGGTAAGACCGAGCAAGTTTGGGGACTTATAAGAGGTTATGCTTGGTGGTTCCAATGAGCTTATTAGGTGAACCCTAGGTGGGAGTATAGGAAGGCTAAGCGTTGATCGAGGAATTTTTACTAAAGGAGGTGTTGTTAGTAGGATGCGATGCTTAGGATGTTTTGGGTAATAAGGAAAGCATTAGGAGTGGCCCTTGTGAGTAGTGAAGACATAGTATGGGAGGGTACTTGTGTATGAAGTTAGAGATAGGGATTGGGTTCTTAGAGGTCGACCACTTATAAGGGAGCTTGATGGGATAAGGAATGAGATTAGAGTATCGAAGGGAGTTATGATTTCTTCTAAGGGATGTTGTCTTATATAATGGGTCTAGATGAGAAGCGATCTTGGCTTGAGAGTTGGAGCTGAGCGAGCGATGATTGTGTTTTCTTGTGACTGGTAATGATGTGAAGATTTTGTTGATTATGTGACTTATTAATATGTGCTGGCATGATGTTAAATAGCGACCTTGATGAACTTGATATGGAATGACATTACATGTTGATATGCAATACTAAAATCTAGTTGGTGGTCATGATTCCTTAATACATTGCTATCCTGATATGTTGTTTTAGAAGCATGTTATAATGTGATATGATATGATATATGAATTATGAGATAATGATGTGTTGCTATGTGGAGGTATGATGTTACATTATATGGTTGATAAGCATGATTATTGATATGTTAAATGATGATAGGACGTGAAGTATGAATATGACTTGTATATATGAGATAATGGTGCCTGTTTGCTAAATGATGATTGTTATACGGTATCGTAATGAGTTAAGATGATGTCTGATGTGCGCGCAAAATTGCCATATTTTCTATGCACACATGAATCCAATTTATTGTCTTTTGCATGCACATTTATGGGAAAACATGAGAATAGTGTAGTTTATGCTTAATTGTCAAATATATGGGTTTGCACGAGTTTCCATGTGATTTCGCAGAAAACAGGATGAAAATGGAAGAATTCGGAAGAGCGGAAAAAGAACTCGAAGTCTTCAGAAGAGGTCGAAATCGACTAAAGACCTCGACATCGAGTACATCAGAGACATAGGAATCGAGCAGAAAAGGAAATAGAGCATATCGACACAGGAGAGGTCGATATCGACGTCTGGGGGTCGATATCGATGCTGCCAGATCGACCAAATTGATAGAAGTCGAGTGCCAGTTCGATTAGGAGAAGGAGAAGCTCGAGATGAGGTTTTGGAGGGGTCGATATCGATGTCTAAGGGTCGATATCGACCATGCCAGCAGAGGAATTCGACTCCGATTTTGATAGAATTATATCCAAAGCTTGCAATATCTATCCAAAGGTCGAGATTTCCTATCATCAACACCAGATCTATCATGAGGAGGCTGATTTCACCATGAAGTTTTAGCTTTTACTTTGTTTATCTTAGAGAATAAAGATAAGGTTTCGAGTCCTTATCGACATCTATAAATAGAGGCCAATAGGGTTGAGTTTAGGTATCTAATTTTTACACACAATTCAGTTGCAATAAAGAGTAGAGAGAGAGAAAGGAGACCGAGTGGAGTTGTAAAGCGAGAGTGGAGTGGTTTGTTCGGTTGTACTTTCTTTCGGAGTTTTAATTCAAAGTATCTTTCTTTCAATAACAATGATGATGATGTGCACAATGAGGAGCGAGTAGTCAACCCACTTCTAGGGTCGGGGTGAGCCCGACGATAGCAATGTGAGGTAAGTGCATCAAAGGTATGACTTTTATGCGATTCCGTCTTCTACCCCATGCATGATCCTTTACGAAAGTTAGGGAGATTCATTCTTTGCATTATTGAAGCGAAAGCCACTCATATTGTGAACTTGAATTGCTTATGAATTGGATAGTAACTCTTAGGAATTATGTGAGAGCCTCTAATCACCTAAGTGTTGATAACGAAAGTTATTTGGCGGAAAGACATTACAGTTCATATCTTTAGCATGAAACTTGCATTGTTATCGTTGTGGCATGAAACCCCGACTTTGGAAGCCTTTTAATTAATTGAATTCTTCATAAAAGTCTTAGTTTTGTTTTTGTTCATCTTCCTTCTCCATTCTATTTTCTTCGGACTCTTTTCCGACAAATTGGTTACAAAAACAGTTTCTGTGACAAGCATCGAAATCGACCATAAGGGTCGATATCGAGGTCTAACATCGATATCGAGGTATCTGCTCGACGTCGACTTGTTGTTTTGTCTTCTGCAGGAACTGCGCTAGTAAATCTACCAGAACCGAGGTCGATATCGACCTGTATACTCGATATCGAGTGTCTGCTGAGGTCGAAAGCCTTGATCGTGAGTACAACAAAGGAAGCGCAGACATACCTCCTCGTGGATTTGATCCTGAATTACCCTACAACTACAAGGGAGGGGATTCTTGTATTATTTGTTTGGGACAGGGAGATAGTCTAGTTGTGCTTTGTTTTAAATATTTGAATCTCCTACTTACCATCCCCGTTGCGAACAAATTGGCGCCGTTGCCGGGGAGGCAATCAATCGCCACCTAAGTTAATCACGATCTTTTTATAAGCTTATTCTCCAGGTTTATGCGACGTTCTGATCGCGGACCTATCTTGGAACCAATTAACGAGCCTGAACTATTCTACCATCTTCGCAATAAAGCAATACGCATCATGGTTGACAACGAGACGCAGGTTGAGATCATAGAGCGGTTGAGGAAGGAGATCGAAGACCACAATGCTACAATCGCTGCTGAAAGGGCCGCTGCTGCTGCTGAGCGAGCCTGTGCTGATAGGGAGGAGGATGCGTGCAGACAAGCCCAAGAGCGGCTAATTCAGTATCCACAGACGGCGATGCAATACATGCATCCGCCGCTTCATGCTCCTGAATCTGCCATTATAATTCCTCACTCTAACTATGAATTGAAAATTAACTTCCTATCTGAGATTAAAAGAAATACTTTTGAAGGAAGACATAATGAATTCCCCCTGCAACACATCTCTACTTTTATGGACTTATGTGAAACAGCTGTTGATGGAGTAAACTTAGAGGATGTGCGACTAAAATCTTTTCGATGGTCTTTGGCAGGAAAGGCATTACAATGGCTTGAAAGTTTGGCTCCACGATCGCTAAGGACATGGGCGGAGGTGAAAGATGCATTCTTGAACAAATTCTTCCCACCTTCTAAAACGGCGATGCTACGACAAAGGATCACGACTTTCAAACAAAAGTCAGGTGAAACCCTAGCACAGGCGTGGGAGCGCTTTAAGGACTTGCTGTGATCATGCCCGACGCATGGGCAACTTCCATATGTCATCCAAGAGATCTTTTATAACGCCCTTGATGCGCCGAATAAGGAGAGGATCAATTCATATACCTCCTATCGGTACATTGAGCTTACACCAACGAAGGCATGGGAGACCATTGAGAGGCTAGTGAACTTTGACAACACCTATGGGGCTGCTGCGACCTATGGTGCAAGGCCTGCCCCATCTATGCCACTCTTTGAGCCTCCAAGGGAGACAGATCCTGAAGTACGGCAACAATTCCATAACGATCAAACATGCCGACTTCAAAAGCAAGTAAGGTTCCTGAGCAACAATCAACCTTGTCAGGAGTGTGGTTCAATAAGGCATAACACCAGTGCCTGTCCACATACTGAGCAAGTATCCATGGCGGGACAACATGAGGACGTCAAATGGACGAGAGGCCCCTATGGAGGGGGTAATCAACAAATTTGGGGTGATCAAAGGTTCTATCAAAGGGATCCCCCAACATATAGGGCACCAGGGCACCCTGAGCGGGAGAATAAGAAAGATGACCTGCAAATCATCCTTGATGAGATGCGGAGGAACCACACTGAGTTCAAACAAGCCAATAACTCCGTCCATACTCAGGTGTAGGGCATCAATTCTAGACTTGGGGAGATCGACGTTTGGAAGCGCAACATGGAGACTCAAATGAGTCAATTGGCGGAAGCAATGCCCAAGGCGTCAGGATCACTCCCTGGATCCACTGTGCCCAACCAAAAGGGAAAAACCATAGGTCATATTGCGGTAGTAAACCTAAGGAGTGGGCGTCAATTACAAACGCCCGAGCAAAAAGCGGATGAGAAGGAGCCAGAACAGGCGTCGATATCGACCCCCCTATCGATATCGACCAAGGTGACATCGATGTCGACCCTCCTGTCGATGTCGACCCTAATTCTGCGTCACCACAGAAATCGACTCCTCCAATCGATATCGACCCTACTGATATCGATATCGACCTCGACCTCGCTGCGGCCGCAGGAAGGAAGAAGGTGTTGCCATTCCCAACTAGAAAGATGACTAAGGACCCAGCGGAAAAGAAGATCCAACGGTTCGTGAAGATGCTCCAAGGGCTTAATGTCTCTGTACCATTCACAGAGGCACTTCACGAGATGCCATCTTATGTAAGGTTCCTTAAGGACATCTTGGGTAAGAAGCGATCGCTCTCTGAGATCGTAGAGAAATGCAACAGGTTGGAGCTTCCATGACTCTTTCTTCCATCGAAAAGATTTTAGTCGCACATACTCTTAGTTTACTCCATTAGCAACTGTTTCACATAAGTCCATAAAAGTAGAGATGTGTTGCAGGGGGCATTCATTATGTCTTCCTTCAAAAGTATTTCTTTTAATCTCAGATAGGAAGTTAATTTTTAATTCATAGTTAGCGTGAGGAATTATAATGGCAGATTCAGGAACATGAAGCGGCGGATGCATATATTTCATCGCCGTCTGTGGATACTGATTTAGCCGCTCTTGGGCTTGTCTGTGCGCATCCTCTTCCCTATCAGCATGGGCTCGCTCAGCAGCAGCAGCGACCCTTTCAGCAGCGATTGTAGCATTGTGGTCCTCGATCTCCTTCCTCAACCGCTCTATGATCTCAGCCTGCGTCTCGTTGTCAGCCACGATGCGTATTGCTTTGTTGCGAAGATGGTAGAAATGTTCAGGCTCGTTAATTGGTTCCAGGATAGGTCCGCGATCAGAACGTCGCATAAACCTGCAGAATAAGATTAGAAAAAGATCGTGATTAACTTAGGTGGCGATTGATTGCCTCCCCGGCAACGGCGCCAATTTGTTCGCAACGGGGGTGGCAAGTAGGATATTCAAATATTTAAAGTAAAACAAAGCACAACTAGACTATCTCTCTGTCCCAAACAAATAATACAAGAATCCCCTCCCTTGTAGTAGTAGGGTAATTCAGGATCGAATCCACGAGGAGGTATGTCAGCGCTTCCTTTGTTGTACTCACGATCAAGGCTTTCGACCTCAGCAGACAATCGATATCGAGTATACAGGTCGATATCGACCTCAGTTCTGGTCGATTTCCTAGCGCAGTTCCTGCAGAAGACAAAACAGCAAGTCGACGTTGAGCAGATACCTCGATATCGATGTTAGACCTCGATATCGACCCTTATGGTCGATTTTGATGCTTGTCACATAAACTGTTTTTCTAACCAATTTGTCGGAAAAGAGTCCGAAGAAAATAGAATGGAGAAGGAATATGAACAGAAACAAAACTAAGACTTTTATGAAGAATTCAATTAATTAAAAGGCTTCCAAAGTCGGGGTTTCATGCCACAACGATAACAATGCAAGTTTCATGCTAAAGATATGAACTGTAATGTCTTTCCGCCAAATAACTTTCGTTATCAACACTTAGGTGATTAGAGGCTCTCGCATAATTCCTAAGAGTTACTATCCAATTCATGAGCAATTCAAGTTCACAATATGAGTGGCTTTCACTTCAATAATTCAAAGAATGAATCTCCCTAACTTTCGTAAAGGATCATGCATGGGGTAGAAGACGGAATCGCATAAAAGTCATACCTTTGATGCACTTACCTCACATTGCTATCGTCGGGCTCAACCCGACCCTAGAAGTGGGTTGACTACTCGCTCCTCATCATGCACATCATCATCATTGTTATTGAAAGAAAGCTACTTTGAATTAAAACTCCGAAAGAAAGTACAACCGAACAAGCCACTCCACTCTCGCTTTACAATTCCACTCGGTCTCCTCTCTCTCTACTCTCTATTGCAACTGAATTGTGTGTAAAATTAGATACCTAAACTCAACCCTATTGGCCTCTATTTATAGATGTCGATAAGGACTCGAAACCTTATCTTTATTCTCTAAGATAAACAAAGTAAAAGCTAAAACTTCATGGTGAAATCAGCCTCCTCATGATAGATCTGGTGTTGATGATAGGAAATCTCGACCTTTGGATAGATATTGCAAGCTTTGGATATAATTCTATCAAAATCGGAGTCGCATTCCTCTGCTGGCATGGTCGATATCGACCCTTAGACATCGATATTGACCCCTCCAAAACCTTATCTTGAGCTTCTCCTTCTCCTACTCGAACTAGCACTCGACTTCTATCAATTTGGTCGATCTGGCAGCATCGATATCGACCCCCAGACGTCGATATCGACCTCTTCTGTGTTGATATGCTTTGTTTCCTTTTCTGCTCGATTCCTATGTCTCTGATGTACTCGATGTCGAGGTCTTCATTCGATTTTGACCTCTTCAGAAGACTTCGAGTTCTTTTTCTGCTCCTTCGAATTCATCCATTTTCATCCTGTTTTTTGCGAAATCACATGGAAACTCGTGCAAACCCATATATTTCAAAATTAAGCATAAACTACACTATTCCCATGTTTACCCATTAATATGCATGCAAAAGACAATAAAATGGATTCATGTGTGCATAGAAAATATGGCAATTTGCGCGCACATCAAACACCCCATACTTAAGCTTGCTTGTCCCCAAGCAATACCTTTAATGGTCATTTAGGGGAAGAAAGTAAACCCTCAACATCATAGATTCATTTTTCATATGTCCCTACAATCAATTGCCATCCTCGAGAAGGTACTTATGTCAACCAAGTCCATGCATGTGCATAAAAAGTAATTTCATACTCATAAAGGAGGTAATATGCAAAAAACAAATTTAGCGACATAGCATTAATAATCAAGAGGACTTTTTTCAAGCTTGTGAGAAGTGGATTGGTAAAAGGCTAAAGGTGGGCTAATATTTGGCCATGTGGTGTTAAATCCGGTGAAACATACTTTCTTTCCAAAACATTCCACATTCCTTCTTCATAATGTCTCACCTTTCACTCATCACTCAATGCTTTTTTCAATATAATGCTTTTACCTCTCTAACCTTAGCACTGCCTTCTCGCGAGTCGCAAACATGGGTGTCATGAATGGCCCCGGATACTTAGTACTTCGGACTCCTCACCTTGTGTGTCCCATCCTGCGGAACTATTATCTCAACGCAAGCAGGGTCGACCAACCTTTATCTCCTGAGGTGATCGAATTTTTTTCTCGCTCATTTAATTTTTCATATTTCATAATTGTATCATTCCTGCCAACAACATTATAAATGCACAACTCCATACAACTCCAAAGATGACATCCATTCAAAAAAACTTTGTCCCCGGATAGGGTATAAGGTAAAAAATGGGCAATATGTGTATATGTGGAGCAATAATGATCATGATAAGTCTCATATATGGCTTTGTGAATATGCATAGGTAAGGCTAGGATATGAACTTTGCTTGTATGGAATTTTTATAAAAAGTCATCCATCATCTTATCATGCACATGTCAAAAGCAACTTCAAATTTTCATCTCCTTTAAGTTTTTTTTCTCTTCTTACACTTCATTGGGACTTTCCTTAACTAGGCAATCTCATGTTATATCTCTAATGAATCTAATTTTGCATCATAGAGCTCTTTTTTATACTTCCATGACTCTTTCTTTTCCAAAATTTTTTATGGCGGTCATTTTTTTTATGCATTAAAATAAATATGCAACTCTAATCTAAGTATGAATATGCAACTCTAATCTAAGTATGAACATGATGTTTGGTGAGTATGCTAACGTTTTGATGATTGTTATACTACTTGACCTTCCCTCTTTGCTGAATCTTAAAAGCATAACGTCATGTTTTGACGTTATGCGATTGTGACGCTTTTGATATTTTGAGACTATGTTAGTTGTTTTGAGAGGCTCGTCACACGCGGTGTGGTTGGAGACATGATGGTTGTTATATATATATGAGTTGATGCCTTATGGTTTATGATTCCAATTGAGTTAAGATTGGTAGATTGATTTGACTTTGGAACGTAGGAAGAGAATATGGGAATAGCCCTTAGAGGTGGATGCCTCCACCTCCCGAGATTGGTTGAGTTGATGAATAATTTGGGGATTTAAAGAGTTTTGAGCCGTTTTGAGAAAAAGGTTTGCTCTTAAAAAGGTTTTTAGTCTCGGGGTGATATGGGGTTAGCCGTAGGGTGGTCCGATCTTCGACAATCAAGACACGAATTCAAGAATTGAACAAGAACAATGCAAGAAATCGACAAGACTCAATAAAGACTCGATCAAGACTTCAAGAACAAATATGGTGCGGCTGTAATTATGAAAGAAAGACTCGAAATTGAAATAAAAGACTCGATAGATTGGTGAGTTGATCTATTTAGAACAAGATGAAGATCCCAGGCTTCCGTAAAAGGTAGGAATCAACACCAATGACTATATAACCCGCCTCTACAACCCTACACAACCAAGCGGACAACATGGAGGCAAAAGGAGGGGGCTTGTGGATACCAGGGATTACCAAACCTTGCGAGATTGATGAACTCAAGGCAAACCAAGCGGAAATGATACCAATTGCAATCGATGAGCCTAGATACGAATCGATCAACTTAGTCACTCAATGTGTTTCACACAAAAGAGAGCTTTCTTCATAGAATGTAACATGAATTTCTACAATGGGGATCAGCCGTTCTAAGATAACCCTAGGCTGATTTTCTAGAATTTCCTAAAATACCTAAAATAGCTTAAGTAACTTGCTCTCCAAGGAGCTTACGAAAAATAGCAATGAAAGTAGCAATGAAAGGAAGGTCCAACACTTAGAGAATTCGTCTAAACAGTGACAGCTGCAAAGATGGTGATTTTCAGCTAAGCTCTAGGTCTAATCTGGAAAACCTTCAACAGCAAAGTTGTATATCTTTTCGTCCTCATTCCAACAAGGTATGGCATGACCCAATCCGATAAATATGGACCCCGAACAACCCATTTTACTGAGAAGTCGAAAAACTGTCAAATGATAATGAACGAACCCAAAAATGTCAGAATCAAGCATGCACCTTTGGACCTTCTCCCATGGTGGAGCCTTCTTCTTCCTCTTTAGGATGACATCATTCTCGCGAGCTCGAGTCATAGGTCCATCCCCAAGTATGATAGGTGTGTCCGGATGTGTGTTAGATGGTCCCGCATTAATCTCCCTTTCTTGAAAAGGATTCGTCCACGAATCCAAGGTCTCAGGCACGGCAAGATAGGGAATAAGATTTGCGACGTTGAATGTGGTGCTCAAACCATAGCCTCCAGGGTTGAATACCACATGCCCATGGAAACTCCTCTCAAGGCCGATTGTTGTAGGGGTTGGCCACTCCTGGATGGCTTTGATCTTGGCTTCGTCAACTTGTAGACCATTAGAGCTCACTACAAAACCAAGAAAGAAACTTGATTAGTGCACAATTCACATAAAATATCATCTTCATAATGTCCTAAGTTAATATGCATTCTAGCTTGTTCATTTATCTTTAAGTTTCCATCCAAGGCTAGCAAGTTTCTCCCTCTTTCAAGGCTGAGTTTTCAATCATGTCAAGGCTAGCAATATTACAACTTCCACTATCAATGATCATATTACAAACTTTGCCATTCTCGAAGCATTTAGTATGAAACAAATGTTCTCTTTGCACTACTAGAAATTTGTTATTTAACATCGGGTAATAGCCGATGTCTTTAAAAAAAATCGATGTCTATGTGGGGATGTAAAAAGTCAAAAGTTTTTCACATCGGTCAGAACCCGATGTCTTTGTATGTTATAACATCATTTATATTTTTAAATCCGATGTCTTTGTTATCTTATAACATCGATTATAAAATATAACCGATGTTATAACATACAAAGACATCGGGTATTACCCGATGTTAAAAAGTTTTGACTTTTTACATCCCCCACATAGACATCGATTTTTTTTAAAGACATCGGCTATTACCCGATGTGAAATGACATATTTGTGATTTTTTTTATTATCATAGCCTATGCGGGATTTGAACTGGCATCTTTGTGTTTACATGCAACGCTCTACCGTTTGAGCTAATAGGCTTTAAATCAGATAGAATGTTTTTACATAGTAGCAAAATCAGCATGTGACACTAAAGAAAGCCAATCATTCCTAATAAATAATTATTCAAAAATGAAAATTAGATCAAGATAACATCCACGCACATTTGATCCACTTGAGATAAATCCTACTCAGTTTTTAGCTAATTAACTGATTAATCACTTCTTCCACTCAAACAAACAATAAGAACCCACAAAATGGATGTATAAAAATCAGATACATAAAACGACAAAATGGATGTACAAAAAAAGCAATTTTTTCATTCTAGTTTTTAGCTAATTAATCAAGACTTACTTAAACAAACAATAAGAACCCACAAAATGGATGTACAAGAAGACTCCTCTGACTTGCAACTATCCACTGGGCATACTCATCCTGCAAAAGAAATAGAGAGGCATAAGATGGACTCACATACTTGTGGTTATGGCAGACATTTTAAGCATACAAAATGCAATACCTTCCCAGCTGGGGACGCAAGATATCTCAACCGGCCAGCTTCACTTGGATCACAAGCATGAGCTGCTAAAGCAAGCAGGGCAGGATGAAAGAACATGTTAGTACATAAAAACTCTATGATGTGTAATACTTGACAAAAATTGTGAAGATATACTTTCAGCAATAACCAACCTTCTTTGGAGAATTTAGAAGATCTGCATATCTAAATTCTATTACAATCAATACCACCTTGAGCAGCTTGAACAATAACCAACCTTCTTTTGAAAAAAATAACAATAGACAATCAATACCACCTTGAGAAGCTTGATTTATTTCTAAATTCTATTACATTTATGCAGCACAAGGAAAACCAAGAAAAACCTGGGGGTAGGTTTTGATACTATATCATTCATAACATATATAAACAAGTAAGAGAAAACATAAATTGCATAGACAGCGTAGAAAATACAGCTAAGAAAGCAACTTGGATCATACCATTTTTACTCTTTGATCTTGTAAACTCTTTGGCCTTTTCCAACTTCATTGGCTGCTTTCCTCATCAAAACATTCTCCTTTTTCTCTAGCATTTCAAGTGTCTACACAAGTATAATGACTAACTCAGCTATAGAAGGGAAAAGAGGGAAAATAACAAATTCATCTCTATCCAAGAAAAAATCAACAATAATTATTCAACTATAAGTGGTTGCATTTGCTTGGTGACCATTAAACAACAAAAATTATTTAAGTACCTAAAACTCCTGGAGTCCTAGTCCCTACTAACTTTTATCATGTTAAATTTTTTTCTTCATTCAACTATAAGTGGTTGCATTTGCTTGGTGGAACTGTATTAATGCAGTTGAAGTTCTATATACTTTGAAGATAATGAATATAGGCCAATCATGCAGCGAGGCTGATCACTCGCACTAAATGAACATGTTGACTTATTAAGGCATCCAATCTGACCACAAACCCCTACTTAACTAACTGAGTTATTCTGTCCAGAATATATTGTTAAGTAATTCACGGAAGCAATATCAAGCCAAAGATATACTTTGAGGAAAAGCACCACCAGAGGCATCAATATGGTCCAAATAAAATATCAAAGAAGAGAAAACGTGTTTATGTGTGGAACAGTGGAAGACATATGCACCTGATGCAAGGATGACATCAATGCTCGTAAGTTTCCTTCCTTGCCTGCAGCCCAAAGATTCATCTCTGAATCTTTCATTTCAGCAATCCTCTATTGTATATGCATAGAGGGGATCAAAAAAAATGTCAAGTTCATAGCCAAGGAACAAAATTATTCTTTGATTTGATAGGATTAACTCTACAAGTGACCAGCAATCAATAAAACACAGAAACACTCACATGCCGCTCTTCTTGCTCCTGCTGAGCCTGAAATTCACGACTTTTCATGTCCGCTAATGCTCGTGCCTGAAGATGAAAAGTCACAGACAACTCACATCACACATAGTTTCTCCATTATTATGGGAAAAGATAACTGCGATTTCACACCAGAACAAGATCAGAAACGACCTGAATTGGCAAACAAAAAACATATATACCAAAACATAACTGTTATTATAAAAATCATGAACCAATAACTGGACCGGATTTAATGGCCACCAAGTTTCAATTCACTATGTTCACCCCTAATATTAAATCTGCTACTTTCAAGTTTGTAAAATACTTGGAGAATCATACTCTGAACATAGTTAAAGATAGTCTCCAAAACTAGTTCAAGCACAAAGGCATCTCAATTACAAGGAATCTATGTTATATAATACAATCATAAAAAGATTTCATGTTTTAATAGGGTTAGGGCTTGTGCTCATATCCATAAACTGGAAGTCTTCTAAATTTACAGCAGAGTCTCTTATCATCTGTAGAACATGACATATACAAAGAACTTGTGATTGCAAGCTAATGAGTTAGAATAAATTAGATTCAAGCTCCCCTTATTTAAGTTAAAATGGCATACTAACTTCAAGGATACTAAAAGCAATTCCTTATGTCAGAAATGCTAGTGATGAATTTATGATCCAACACATCCAATTTCTACAACTCTTTAACCAAATACTTGAAAAATCTACCAAAATCAACACAGTTTATTTAATATCCCAATTACTATCAAACCAACAGCTCCAAAAACATCGAAAATCAATACATCAGAAAACAAGGCCTTCAAAATAATCGAATGAAACAACAAACCTAACTCAAATTTTCGATTGTGGCAACCGCACTGGATTACTCCTTTGACCTTTTGGACCTCCTGTTAAACGTACATGGTTGATTTTGCCACCTAATCTCCCTCCAACTTCGATTCAGCAAGGAAAATTAAATCAATAATGAAATATCTAAAAATAAAAAATGAATATGAAAGTACAATTATTGAAATTCGATTAAAATTAAAAGAAAGATTTCTAGGGTTTCAAATGTAGTTTACCTGACAGAAGGAAGAGAAAATTGAAACTTCGCTTACGCGAATTGGGAGTAGATCTAGGCTTGTTCACATTCTCGGACCCCGAAACATTAGGGCGGTCCTCTCCTACTCACGGATTTTGGGAGCAGGCATGTGGCTTGGCATGGATGAGTTCGACAACAATAGCTCCTCATTCATAGATTGAGAGAGTTGTGAGACGAACGCAAAAGAACCGAGGGATGAGAGTAAGATGAGAGGGAGACCAGAAGAAGAAGAGACAAAAGGGGAGCGAGACGAGATTACAAGAATAGCGATGAAGAGTCTCAGGGCATGACAGTTCGACAAAACAGATATTGCACTCCTTTTTTTAGGGCCATTGACAGAAGCATGATCTATAGGAGAGCGATACAATATTTTCAGATATGATTTTTGGAGAAGAAAGATTAGAGAAAGGAAGGATATAGATGGTTTCAGATCTGTTTTGGTTTGAACAAGTGAGGGAGTAGAGAGAAGATGGGGTTTGTTTTCAAAGTGGCCAGGTTTAAAGTGTTGAGGAGTGCAATATGAGTTTGGGTACTTGGATAAAAAAATTTGAAGTGTTGGAGGGAATAAGTGTTTTTGGGGAAAAAATTTAAAGTGTTGAGGGAGCCCGCACGCTTTTTAAATAATTCGGAACTTGAATTCCGCGCTTGAAATTTTTTTTCAAAGAAAATTTTTGACATCTGTCAAAAAAATAGGACGATGTCAACTTTATTTTTCACATCTCAAATTTAGAAACCGATGTTAAAAAAACTTTTTAACAGGGCAGGTTTTTCTAAACGATGTTAATCACCCGATGTTAAATAATAGAATTCTAGTAGTGTTGATTATTATCACAAGGTGTAGGTTGACCACTTAAAACATTACTAACAATCAAAGAATCATCATGCTCATATTCAATGCAAACATCATTATCATAGGCAGGTAAATTAAGATCTTGATCATTTTCAACATGCTCCTCATTTTCATCAACAATGAGATTATCTAAGATAGAAGGAACATTATGTTGGTTAGCATGATTAGGAGGAATAGGATGAGTTTATTCCCTTTCCTTTGGTGGTACTTCAACTTTAGGTAGTACTCCTTGTCTGGGCACCGTGTTAGAGCCAAAACGCTTAAGCTCTAGTGCCGCTATTATTTCATCTAGCCTTACTATGTCCTCATTCATGGTTTTCAAAATTTTGATCACCTCAGGATAAGTAGGCCTAGGATTAGAAGTCGTGTTGTTACCGTTGTTGCCCTGGTTAGACATTGCAAAGAAAACAAACACAGAACTATGTGAAAGGATTAGTAGAAAAATATAAACAATCCTCGCAAGTGTGTCACTCAACACTCCCTCTCTTATTGGTATGTTATGTCTATTGTTTCAATCCGCCTTGGGCAAATCAATACTCAAGCTAGGACTTAGCAAACACAAGGTATGTAATAGCAATAAGATTGCAAGTATAACGTGAATCAAGGCTGCACAACTCGACACAAACAAGTGATGACTCGACAGAAACAAAGAGTACTCGACACAAGGGTGTAGCACTCGACACAAGCAAGGGCAATAGGGTATAAGACTTGACAAAATCAGTAGGTAAGGGAAAAGACTCGACAATGGCAATATAGACACAAATATGGACTGATTTTGTGAAAAAGAAAAGAAAGAAACAACATTTGATAATTTATCTCTTTTGATTGTAACCCAAAGTAAGGATGTTGTTGTTGCGAAGGTAGGGTTTCAAGGTTGTGTTTAGGAGGCAAAAAGGTGTCAATTAGGGCTGTTCTTCACCACAATTAAAATCCCTTGATGTCTTCTTGCACTAGATGAACAAACAACTCAAAGATCAAACAACAACTTTCTTTTTGTCTCCTTTTTTTTTGTATTTCGGATCTGTTTTTTTTTTTTTTTTTTGCACAGCAGCTCTAATGCACGAAATTTAACTGAAAATGCAAGGGAAAAATCGAAATTAATTAAATTGGGTGAATCAAATTGAAATCAGCCCTAAAAGATAGAAATTTACTAGGGTTTGGGCTAAATTTGGTAAGTAGCTTTCTATCTTCTATCTTGTGATCTAGGATAGATACAATGATTTAATCTCCTCTTTATCAAGCAAATTCAGCAATAATATATGTATAGATGGAGATAAAATTGGTTCAAGATAGATCAAAGATAGATAGAATGATAGATACAAGATAGAACAACTTAGGGTTAGGGTTTGCTTGTGTGTATGCCGATTTGAGTGCAACAATGGAGGCTGCACAAGGCTGAATTCGGCTTCAATGGATACTGATGGTCTCGGATAGGCTGTGTTTGGGCTTAGATGCAACCAACAATAATCACAAACAAGGTTAGTAGTAATCACCATCAAGAAATCGAAGTAAAAGACCAAAAATTGCAACAAGACTATATTTTTCTGTGGTTTTTGTGTTTTTATGATGAACAAAAGTAAAGACTCAACTTTTGATGTCGATAACCTAAGCTCTGATGCCAATTTGATACGGGGTTAGCCGTAGGGTGGCCCAATCTGCGACAATCAAGAGACGAATTCAAGAATTGAACAAGAACAATGCAAGATCTCGACAAGACTCAACAAAGACTCGATCAAGACTTCAAGAACAAATATGGTGCGGCTGTAATTATGAAAGAAAGACTCGAAATTGAAACAAAAGACTCGATAGATTGGTGAGTCGATCTATATAGAACAAGATGAAGACCCCAGGCTTCCATAAAAGGTAGGAACCAACACCAATGACTATATAACCCGCCTCTATAAACCTACACAACCAAGCGGACAACATGGAGGCAAAAGGAGGGGACTTGTGGATACCAGGGATTACCAAACCTTGCGAGATTGATGAACTCAAGGCAAACCAAGCGGAAATGATACCAATTGCAATCGATGAGCCTAGCTACGAATCGATCAACTTAGTCACTCAATGTGTTTCACACAAAAGAGAGCTTTCTTCATAGAATGTAACATGAATTTATACAATGGGGATCAGCCGTTCTAAGATAACCCTAGGCTGATTTTCTAGAATAAAAATAATAAATAAAAAGAGCAATTAAAATTAATTCCTAAAATACCTAAAATAGCTTAAGTAACTTGCTCTCCAAGGAGCTTACTAAAAATAGCAATGAAAGGAGGGTCCAACACTTAGAGAATTCGTCTAAACAGTGACAGCTCCAAAGATGGTGATTTTCGGCCAAGCTCTACGTCAAATCTAGAAAAATCTTCAACAGCAAAGTTGTAGATCTTTTCGTCGTCGTTCCAACAAGGTATGACACGAGCCAATCCGATAAATATGGACCCTAACCTATTTTACTGAGAAGTCGAAAAATTGTCAAATGATAATGAACGAACCCACAAACGTCAGAATCAAGCTTGCACCTTCAGACCTTCTCCCATGGTGGAGCCTTCTTCTTCCTCTTGAGGATGACATCATTCTCGCAAGCTCGAGTCATAGGTACATCCCCAAGTATGATAGGTGTGTCCGGAGGTGTCTTAGATGGTCCCGCATCAGTGCTCCCTCGTTTTAACTCCTTTCTCTTCCACGTTTATTCTCGCTTGTTCCTTACTCTCTCATCTACCTTCCAAGGTTAAGAAACATCAGATCTAACTCCCTTCGAAGTGAATTCGAGCTCATTTCTTCCTCTTCCCCTGTTTTAAGCAAGGTAAAAACTCATCTTTCCATCCTCTCGTTTTGGATCTAAAACTTCGTAAAGGTCCTCTTTTAACCAAAATCTAACCCTCCTAGGCCTTGTCATAGAAAAATCTCGTAAAAGTGGAGCCCAAGGACCTACCTCTTCGATGATTTTCGAAGAAGCCTCAAGAGGGCTAGGTAATCCCTCTTTCGCTCTCCCCTCTAGTCCTCGTTTGAGTAATATATGGTTGTTTGGTGTCAGTTTTACGTTAGGAATGTTTTGAAACGAGTTTGGGTTACAATGGATTTGAATCGAGGCAAAACAAATGAGATTTGAAGAAAAAATGAGCAAACAGGTTCGAATCTCGCCGCGGCAAAATCATGGTCGCCACGGCGAGTTAGAACACAAACCAGAGGAAGAAGACGGCTCTCGCGACCATGACCGCGGGTTTTGCCGCGGCGAAAACCCTACTTCTCGGCCAGCAAGGGGCGCCTTCTCGTGGGGGAATTGGGGAGGATTTCACGGCCACGACCGGCCCTCTCACCGTTGCGAAATCTACCTAGTGGCTTGGTCGCGCTGCTCCTTGATCCTTTGGATTGATTTGTTGAATTTGATTTGATCTTTGAGTTGAATTTTGGTCTAGGGACGATTTGGAAACTTGAGTTTTGAAATATTAATAAATGATTATTTTAATATTAAAAAGGGGATTATAATGGAATTTAAAACGTCGGATTGAATGCTTGGAAAGTATTTTGAAAGCCTTCGTTTCAAGTGTCAGGATTCTTAAACTTGATTAAATGATGGATATTTGGAAATGGAAATGGACTTGAGTATTACAAATTGGCTTATTCGAATGATTTGGCTTTTGAGGTTTCCGCTTTGAGAATGGTTTGAAATGGTTGAGCTTCAGATTGGTTTTGGAAATGGTTTTGGGACATGGTCTTTGTGTGTGTGTGTGACTAGTAGTCTTGTGCCTTATTTCTTTCATATTAATATCATAGGTGCTTCTTGATTGAGTGGATTCTGCTTGTGCTATAACTTGTTGTTCGGCTTTTCAGGTAAGTTCCTTTATGGAGTTACTCAGATTGATCAGATATACCCTCCTACATGTAGTCGTATAATAGAATAGGTGTTGCATAAGCATTGAAGCATGCCATGTAGTATCGTGATTAGGTTGCACACTTGAGTGAGCATTTGCTTACTTTATGCATATGAAAAGATAACGGTCGAGATCTTTGTCCCCTAAAGTCGTTGCTAGGGTCATAGGACAACGTATTCCCATCGGGCTTGTCCTCCATCGAGTCCGATTAGAGTCAAGCTTGCGACATCGATTCACCATATGAGCATGATGATGAGATTTATTGATGCGCACATATACCACTTGCAGGTGCAATTGCTATGCCATAGCCCGAGCTGGCTAGCGTCCACTCTAATGGGAATGGGGGTGGAGGAAGGAGAGGGATATGCCACTTGACATTCTTTGGGCCTTTTATCGTATTTCTGCATATATATAAAATGTCAGCATGCTTGAGTGTTTAATATTCTGTACTGCATTAGAAGCATCTTTATTAGGTATAGCGTATGTGTATGTGATGTAGGAGGAAATCAAGTTTAAAAAAATATAAAGAATATAAGCAAACCGAATCCTAGTCCACGCAAATAAATTACAAGACTTCCTCCCGTTGTAGTGGAAGGGAATCAGGATCGATCCACGAGGAGGCGGGTCAACGATGCCTGGATAGTCTCTGTGAACTCTGCGCAATTCAACCAGAAGCCTCGATATCGAGTTGGGAGGTCGACATCGATAGGGGAAGTCGATTTCTAGTGGCGATGTCGATCTGGGAGAAACCTACAAAGAAGAGAAAACAACAGAAGAACTCGATATCGACTGGAATGGTCGAAATCGAGTGGATCAGTAGTTCTGTCGTCTTAGAAGACTGTCAACGAAGAAATGCTCGATGCAGGGTGGTCGATATCGACTGATGTGGTCGATATCGAGTGGCTCCTCAAACGATATCGATTTGTAGAAAAATAAAGAAAATAAGAAAAGGAAATTAAAGACAACAGATTTTAGGGTTTTTCTCGATAAAATAAAAGGGCTCCTAGGATAGGGATTTACCACAATGGCAACCATGCATGTATTATACTCAATTCATATAAAGGATTAAGCTTTTCTCAACACCAATTAGGAATATAGAGGCTTTTGCATAAAAACCTAATTGTTTCTACCTTTTCATAATTAGGGTTTATGTCAACTTTCGCAGGCAAAACCTAATTACTATCCAAATTCACATATATTATCCACTTTCGCTTTATATAAGGTAAATAAGGAATGATCCTAAACTTTCATAAAGGATTGAGCGCGGGGTAGAAGAAGAGATCGCATAATCAAATACAGAATAAGCGTACTTATATGGCGACCGTCGGGCTCACCCCGATCCTAGAAGTGGGACGACTACTCGCTCTTCATCGCAACAAAAATCTTTGATTGAAAGAAGAAAATTTGCATTAGACTTAAACCTTCGAAGCTTTACAACTCAACGCTGGCTCTCGCAAAAGCCAAACCCTAAAACTTCTCTCTAACTCTATTGCTATTGTGAGATATGATCTTTGTTGTTGAATGAATGAAAACCAGCCCCCTGTGGGCTTTATTTATAGCCTACTAATCCTTGCTATCCAAGGAAAGTAGATCATATCTTCTATCTAAACTTTATCCAAACAAGTAGGATAAATCTTTTATTTAGGTAATTATCTAAAATAACTAATATAGATCTTAGGGTAAAAAGGAAACTACCCTTAAGATATAATCTTATCTAAAATAGAGGATAAATCGTGGCTTTAATTGATAGATTTACAATCCGCGTCTCAAAAAACGCGTCCAACCCGTGTCGAAATCCAGTCGAAATCGACCTTTTCATTTCTGCTCGACGACCTCAGTTCCACTCGATCTCTAGAGCTTAGTCGATATCGACATCTCTCACTCGATATCGAGTACTCTCCTTTGCTGGTCTTCTTGGTCTGTCTCGATACTCAGAGTCTATGTCGAGGTCTTTAGTCGATATCGACCAGTCTAGTCGAAATCAACCTCTTTTCATCTTCTCTTGGCTTCTTCGTTTTGACTCCGATTTTTTCTCCAATTCGTACATATTTAGACCAAAACTTGTGCAGACTCTATTTCTTGCATGTTAGCTCATTCTACATAAATTTGCATTATTTTTCAACCTTTTCTTTGGAAAGTGAATGAAATATGAAGTCAAAAGATGCAATAAAAAGTACACTAAATATGTACATCAGTATGCCTGCTTGTGGGAACAGAGTGCAAATAAGGCCTCGGTCTGATCCCATGCCATGCACATATTTTGTAGGTTTGTTTGCAGATTTGAGTGCTCCATGCTTCTATGGCGGGGATTTGCTTCGAAGATCGAAATCGAACTTACATTTATCACTTGGCTTAAAGTATTTCGCATATCTGAGATTTCGCGTTTTTGGTTTTGACCCGACCTCGCCGTGTCAAGTTGTACTGTACTTTCTGTTTTCTTCTTTCTACTCAAAACGAATTTAGCGATGTAGACTCATAGGACAGGTTAAGGATACCCAATGGCCCTACGATTGATTTGGGGTTTCAAATCCCCACTTTAAACGATATCATTTGAGGTTTTAAAACCTGATCGTGTACATGGATTGCAAGATCTGAACGAAGATATCTAACCTTTGAAACGTAACCCGAATATTTATATTTGGGCTGTTACATGGAATGCCAAGTGATAACATTACAAGAAAATATAGAAAGTAACATGATTGAGCTATCAGTAGCATGATAAAAAATATTTCACGTAGGAACAAGGTCTACATTCTGAACATTAAAATCTCATTACACTACAGAACAATAAGCCCATCAAACTCTCTACCAAGAACCAGTGGCCTCTTCATTGAAGGGCCCTGCAAAATACACACTTTCTCTTTAAAGAATGCGTAATAATTGTTCTGTTTGCACAACTTACTGATGGATAATAAATTGTATTTTAATTGAGGAAGCAACAACACATTATGCCAAACTAATGAATCAGAAAGTTTAATAGAACCATATGACTGAACAGGAATGACAACTTTGTTAGGAAAAGCAATATGGAAGGGTTTAGGAAGCAACTTCTTAGTATTGAATAAATCTAATTCATAACACATGTGATCTATCGCTCCAATATCTATAATCCACGTATTCCTATCAATTTTGAAATCCTTGTTAAGAATGGAACAAGAAAAACGAATAGGAGAAGTGATTATACATGCCATGTTGCAAATTCCTATATCTGTGTTTGAAGAATAACCCAATAGAGCCATAAGTTGTATGCATTAATCAACTGTGAGCCCAAAATGTTTGGAATAGAACCATTAGTTGATGAAGAACTAGCTTCTTGAGCAACTTTAGCATTTACAAAAAAAAAATTCGTGACTTGTCAGAGGGCTTCGATCTAGGGGAAATCCATGTAACTTGAAGCACTTAGCAATGGAGTGCCCTATTTTCTTACAATAGATGCATACTAGATTTTTCTTATCTTCTTGATTTTAGCCTTGAGGCTTAGTCCCAAGAAGCCCACTGATACCAACACTAAAAGATGCAAATTCGAAAGAAAAAGCAGGAACAGATGACATCTCCCTCTACTTTTCTTCTTGGACGAGTAGTGAATAAGCTTAAGCAAGAGAAGGAACATTGATGAGGAGGGGCAATTAAATAAGCAAATATATAAATAAAACTACACCAATTCTCTTTCCCGAAATATAATATACAAGACTCCCTCCCGTTGTAGTCATAGGAAATCAAGACCGATTCACGAGAAGGCGAGTCAGCGGTTCCTGAATAGTCTTTGAAAGTTTTTGTAAACATCGACCAATAGCCTCGATATCGACTGAAGAGGTTGATATCGACAAGGGCAGTCGATTTCTAGTGCTTCTCTAAACCCGCACAACACAAATAAGCACTCGACGTCGACTTGGGTGGTCGATGTCGAGTGAGATCAAAACGCTTCGTCGACTCAGAAAATTGTCGACTTTAATTCTCAATAGCAGGTCCAGTCGATGTCGACTAGGTCAGTCGATATCGAGTGCAGACAGATAGTAAACAGAAAAAACAGAAGGTAATAAAATTTGTTCAACAAAGTAGGTCAAAAGAAATAAGAATGGTAAAGGAAATTATGACAAGAAAACAATAAAAGCAATGATTTTGTGGGGTTGTAAGACTTAATAAACTAAGGCTTCCAGGATAGGGATTCACCACAACAACAACTATGCATGCATCACAGTTAAACCACATAAAATTTTATGCCTTTATCATCATATGACAACTCTCGCAATAATCAAATAGGAATATAGAGGCTCTTGAATAAAAACACATTTGTTTCTATCCTTAATTTTCATAATTAGGGATTAGTCAACTTGCGTAAACAAAACCTAATTACTATCCAAATTCACAAATAATCCACTCTCGCTTCATAGAATGCAAATAAAGAATGATCCCCAACTCTCTTAAAGGATTAAGCACGGGTAGAAGATGATAACACATAGAAAATCAGGGATTTAAGCACACATACATGACTATTGTCGGGCTCTAGAAGTAGGACGACTACTCACTCACAATCATAATTGAACACATACTAAAATAAAGACTTGCATAAAAACTAAAACTGTACAACTGAATCGTCTTCTTCTCTCTCTACGACTTGGCTGCTCTCTACTCTATGGGCACATAATTGCTTGTGTTCTTGGATTGTTGGGTGATTAAACCCTAATCCTAATGTCTTTATTTATAGTAAACTAAACTTACCTACTAAGAAATAGAAGTCTATTTAAATTGGAAAATATAAATCCTATCTAAATATTAATTTATCTAAATTATAAATTCCCTAGGGTAAATTGGAAATTACGCATAAGGATAGAAGTATCTACGGAAGGTGATAAATAATTGACGTGGCTAAGTAATCTCCCAAAGATCCGACCCAACCCGTGTCTACAGCGCGTCTGTGTACCATTCCAGGTCTAGTGGACAGGTCGACATCGAGTGCTCCATTTCAGTCGATCTCGGTTGGTTTTGGTTGACATTCTCTCCTCATGATGTAGCCTCAGAATGGCTACTTTTCTTCAATCGATATCGAGTAGACTCAGTTGATGTCGAGCACTTTGGTTGAGGTCGAGTGTTTTGCCTCGAGATCGAGTGCTTTTCTAGCTTGTCTCGTAATTTCATTAAAACGTTTCAAATCCTGAGAAATTAAATCAAAACTTGTGTAGACCTCCATATCTTGCAAATAAGCATAAACTACATAAATTCTCTATTTTCCCAACCCAACAGCATAAAATATGCATAAGAAATGGAATAAATGTAAGCACAAAAATGGTAAAATAGGCGCACATCAAACACCCCATACTTAAGCTTGCTTGTCCCCAAGCAATACTTTTAATGGTCACAAAGGGGAAGGAACTAAACTCTCAATATCATTGATCCATTCTTATATAATCCTAACAATCAATTATCATCTTCGCAAAGGTACTATTGCCTTCAAATTCGTGCATGTGAATGAAAAGCAACATCTCACATAAAAGGAGGGTTACGCAAAAACAATTTTTTGTAACATAACAACAATAATCAAGAGGGAACATGGTGAAGTGAAGGTAAAAGGTATAGTGGTGGGCTTTATTTGGGAATGTGGTGATTAGTCCGGGGAGAAACTTTCAAACATTCTTTTTTCGATGCACTTTCTCCTTTATGATATTTCCACATCCCTCATCCTCTCTTAATTCTCTCTTTGCTCTTTTCACTATAATGTTTTTACCTCTCTGACATTAGCACTGCCTTTTCGCGATTCGCAAACATGGGTGTCATGAATGACCCCGAATACTTAGCGCTTTAGACTCCTCTCCTTGATGTCCCATCTCGCATGAATTTTATCCTCCGAATGATGGGTCGATTCACCTAACTCCTAGGTGGCCGGATTTCCTTTCTCTCATTAAATTTTCCATTAAAAATCTCCTGCCATTAACTTTATATAATAATTGCACAACATATCAACCATATAACATCTTCATAATATGACTTCCATTTCTCAGCATAATTCCCCGAATGGGTTAAAAGGTATAAAAATGGGCAATTTATGAACTTATGGAGCAAATATGATATAAAGCACATGGTTTTCTCTAAAATTTACACTTCATTGAGACTTCCCTTTACTAGGCAATTAGATTGCTATATCTCTAATGGATCTACATTTGCATCGTCGAGTCTTGTTAAAACTTCCATGTCATTTTTCAATTTTTTTCAAAGGGATGATTTTTTCTCTTTCACAAATTTCTTTGGACTAAAAACTTTAAGCAGATAAGAAAAAAACATGAATCCAAAGATGATGCCTAAGATATGTAAGAACTAACCACGTAATGCAATGCAAGACTTAATAAACTATCAAAGATTAATAAACTAACAAGTGAACATCGAGAAAAATTATGTAAGCAAGCTTTTCCCCCACCCTATACTTAAATCTTACATTGCCCTCACTGTAAAAAGAAAATTCAAAAGTGGATTCAAGGATAGCTTACTAGAAATCAGTGTAACGGCTCGAGATATGTACTGCTATGGGTGTAGTCAAGATCGATAGGATTAGTCGATATCGAATAGGTCGATCAACATCGAATACTTTCATTATTGTGTATACAACTCAGGGTGATCCGAGATTGGTCACAACTCATCTCCACATGGCTTGGTCGACATCGAGCACTAGGTTCAACGTCTAGAGCCTTCTCAGCTTCTTTGCACCTGAAATCTTGTTAGTTCTTATAAAAAATATAAAAAGAGAGTCTTAAAACCACAATCCAAAACCCTAAAAACTGAAAATATCCAAAATTAAGTGTATGTACATGCTCTAGATTTTAAAGTCGCTAGGCCGACTTCTTCCGCACTTTTATCCAGGCTGGGACATGTAAGAATAATATGGCTCGGACCTCCTCTTCGGGGCTTTCGAGCTCAACCTTGAAAACTATGTACCGTGACTACTCCGCCTTTTCTTCCATCCTTTCTTTTGCATCCCTTTATGTTGCATTGGCCCATAAATACCTTGTCTCCCGCCTTGTATTCTCTTGTCTTCTCACCTATAGCGTTAGTAAGGCGCACATACAAAGGTACTTTTCTCATAGGGACATTGTCTATAAATTCCGAAGGATAGGGATCTTTACCTGGGCTTACTGTTGAGATGTCTAACTTCTGAGAAGATGGTCGACATCGACTAGTCTAGGTTGACGTCGAGTGCAATTGTTCTTCCGATATTATAGTCGATGGAGGTTGGTCGATCTGAGGGTGTCGACATCGATTGCATTTGGTCGACTTTGATGGAATCGTCTGCGTTGACCCCATACTTAGCTTCTAGCATAGGCTTTGGCTCTTCTGTGGTCGACATGGACATGGTGTTGTCGTCATCGACTGCTATCTCAGTGTCTTCCTTGTCAGCTTGATTCCAAATTGCTAGAAGTTCCTACATTTAGGCCTCCATGGTCCTCAATTTTTGCTCTTCCGGAGTCATGGTCCTCTCCGTGGGCTCCTCACAAGGGATGTCTCTCCCCGTTGCTTGTAAAGACTTGACTTCAATTTGATTGACCTCCTTCATAGTGGGATTAAAGGAAAATTCAATCACTTCATTGCCAATTGTAAAAGGTAGTAGTCCCTTTCGCACACTAATATTGGCGTCGACCGTAGCTAGGAATGACCTACCTAGGATGATTGGGCATGTAGAATCTTCCGCCATATCAAGCATAATTAAGTCCGTGGGCATATAGAATACGCCTACCTTGACCGGGACGTCGTCGATGATTCCTGTGGGCTAGACAAGTTGTTGTTAACCATGTGTAACTTCATATCCACAGACTCCAAGGCTTCTATACTTACCTTTGACCATATGGACAAAGGCATGAGGCTCACGCTAGCCCCTAGATCACACAAGGCCTTGTAGGAGTGTTGGCCTAGCGCGATCGTAATGGCAAGCCTTCCCGGATCACTCCTCTTCTCCAGAAAGTCTATCTTGCTGCACTCCTCTGCGATCTTACAAATCGATTGCTTCTTACTCAAAATATCCTTAAGGAACAGGACGTATGATGACATCTCATAAAGAGCCTCCCTGAATGGTATGGCGACGTTTAGGCCTTGGAGCATCTTCACAAATTGTTGGAACTTTTGGTCCGCAGGATCCCTTAAAGCTTTGGATGGATAGGGAAGCGACTTCTTTAATTTCAGAGCGGGAATGGTTGCGGAGTCGAAAGAGAGTGGTCGACATCGACTATTGTGGTCGACTTCAAGTTAGACTACTGGACAGGGTCAACATCGACTGTGTGGTCGACATAGGCAGAGGTGGTCGACGTAGAGTGGGTTGTGTCGACGTTGACTGCTTCTCCGATAGCTTTCTCTTCAGGCTCCGCTTCTTGATTTTGGATCTCCTTGCCACTTCTCAAGTGAATGGCGACGATGTGGCCAGACAATTGCCCCTTGGGATTGGCCTTAGGTTGGTCTGGGAGCGATCCGGCTTGCCTGGGAATGTTAGCCGCCAATTGACCTAATTGGGTCTCCACGCCTCTCCTCCATGTGATAATTTCTCCAAGCCTTGAATTGATGTCGTGTAGTTGAGTGTGAATGGCATTATTGGACTGCTTGTTCTTGGCTTGGTTCCTCCTAATTTCATCTAGGATGAGTTACAAAATCATCCATTCTTTCCACCTCCAGTTGGCCAGGTGCTCTATAAGGCGGAGGGTCCTTTTGATATTGTTGGGGTTGATGGTATCCCTAGTTGCCTTGATAGCCTCCATAATTAGGGCCCCTAGCAACTTCGCTTCTTCGTGTGTTTCCGCCATTTGTACTTGCTCCGTGTAGGGGCAAGCGGTCGTACTGTGTTTCTGTGACCCACATTCAATACAAACCTTGTTGTTAGTTAAAAATCGAACGTGCTTTTGTAGATGCCTTGCCTAGTCTTTCATGAATTGATCATTCACCTTAGAATCCACCTCTTTTATGGCTCATACAATGGCATGGATGGTGCTGGCCTCGCATCGGGGGCCACAGGAGTCCCATACGTGTTGTCGAACTCCACGTGCCTTTCGATTGTTTCCCAAGCTTGGTGTGGTGTAAGCTCAAGATAGAGGTAGATGGTGTAGGTATTGATCCGCTCTCTAGTAGGCATGTCCAGGGCATTTTAGATTATTTCCTAGATCACATATGGTGATTGCCCATGTGTAGGGCAAGATCTCAGCAAGTCTTTATAGCGCTCTCATACCTGTGGTAGTGTTTCCCGCGGCTTTTTCTTGAAATACATTATCTTCTGGCGAATATGTGTCGTCTTTGATGGTGGAAAGAACTTGTTGAGAAATAAGTCTCTAAGTTCACCCCACGTGCGGATGGATCGTGGGGACAAGCTTTCCAACCAATGCAGAGCCTTTCCTACTAGAGACCACCTGAAAGCTTTAAGAAGCACATATTTTAAATTGACACCTTCAGCAATGGTGTCACATAAATCAATATAAGTTGTAATATGTGCCATAGGGCATTCAGAACCCTTTCCCTCAAGAGTGTGTCTCCTAATCTCTGCACTGAAACTAGTTTTAATTTCAAAGGATACAACAGGGAGGATTATAAAAGACTCCGGCACCGCAAGCGTTGGGTGCAAGTACTATTTAGCGTCTGTGAGATCTGGCTCAGCAACTCTTGGGCTTCTTTTTGGGCTTGGACGTCACGGTTGATCCTAGTCCCCATTCTTTGTTGTGCCCAAGTGCGTTCGGTGCGCTCGGTGTTAAATTCTTGAACTTGTTTTCTAAGCCTCTCGAGCTCTTCTTGCATGGTTTCTTCGTTTGCCATGATCCTTTTTGCTTTTGCTTGTAGACGAAGGAAATGCTTCGGTTCGTCTAAAGGTGGATATTCAGGTGTGCAATCAACGCATCGCATACACCTTCAAAACAACACTAGAGAAAAGATTAAAAAGACTAAATAGGGCACGATTGATGCCTCCCCGAAAACGGCGCCAAATTTTGTTAGAGAGGGGGGAATCAATAAACAAATATATAAATGAAACTAATCCAAATCTCATTCCCGACAAATAAAATACAAGATTCCCTCCCGTTGTAGTGGTAGGAAATCAGGATCAACCCACGAGAAGGCAAGTCAGCGATTCCTGAATAGTCTTTGAAAGTTTCTGTAAACGTCGACCAGTAGCCCCGATATTGACTAGAGAGGTCAATATCGACATAGGTAGTTGATGACTAGTGCTTCTCATAACCTGCACAACACAAATAAGCAGTCAACGTCGACTTGGGTGGTCGATGTCGAGTGAGATCAAAACGCTCTGTCGACTCAAAAACCTGTCGATTTCAATTATCAGTAGCAAGGTTAGTCGATGTCGACTAAGTCAGTCGATATAGAGTGCAGACAGGCAGTAAACAGAAAAACATAAAGTAATAAAATTTGTTCCATAAAGTAGGTCGAAAGAAATAAGAATGATAAAGGAAATTATGTCCAGAAAACAATAAAAACAATGATTTTGTAGGGTTGTAAAACTTAATAAACTAAGGCTTCCAAGGTAGGGATTCACCACAACAACAACTATGCATGCATCACAATTAAACTACATAAAATTTTATGCCTTTATCATCATATGACAACTCTCGCAATAATCAAATAGGAATATAGAGGCTCTCGAATAAAAACCCATTTGTTTCTATCCTTAATTTTCATAATTAGGGATTAGTCAACTTGCGTAAACAAAACCTAATTACTATCCAAATTCACAAATAATCCACTCTCGCTTCATAGATTGCATATAAGGAATGATCATCAACTCTTGTAAAGGATTAAGCACGAGATAGAAGATGATAACACATAGAAAATCAGGGATTTAAGCACACATACATGACTATTGTCGGGCTCTAGAAGTAGGACGACTACTCACTCACGATCATAATTGCACACATAATAAAAATAAAGACTTGCATAAAAACTAAAACTTTACAACCAAATCATCTTCTTCTCTCTCTATGGCTCGGCTGCTCTCGACTCTATGGGCACAAAATTGCTTGTGTTCTTGGTTTGTTGGGTGATTAAACCCTAGGCCTATTGTCTTTATTTATAGTAAACTAAAATTACCTATTAAGAAATAGAACTCTATTTAAATGGGAAAATATAAATCCTATCTAAATATTAATCTATCTAAATTATAAATTCCCTAGGGTAAATTAAAAATTACCCATAAGGATAGAAGTATCTAAGGGCACTTTTAACTGCACAGTTACTGTGTCGATACTTGTATAAATATTAATATAAAATGAGTAAGAAGGCTAGTATCCGGCTTGAGCGATACTTGGATAACATCATACAAGCATCGATACTAGAGGAAAAAAGAGGGGACACGTGTAGCGTTTCAAGTGGTTGAAGAAATGAACGGCTCCGATGGCGTCACATGGAGGGTATATATGCATTCTGGGAAGATGCAAATTACATATACATATATATATATATAATATGTAATTTTCGTCATTAAAAATGTACAAAATAAAAAATAAAAAATATTACAATACTAGATTCATTTTTCTCTATATATAGACATCAATTTCAAATATGTTTGACCATATTTTGAAAAAAATAATATTTTGAATGCAATTATGTATAATAATACTCAAAAATCATTTTTAATTATTTTTCAATAGTAAGAATGAAAAATGTAAGAAGTTATTTTAATCAATGAAGTTCGGATTTAAAAAAATAAATAAATATTGGGTTATATATAGTTAGCCTTATTTAGTTTATAAATAATATTAATTTAATAATAATATTTTAATAATAAATATTTATATAATAATATAACCGAGAATGAAAATAATTATTGAAGAGGGGTATATTTGTAAATTGAGTTGGTAGGAAAGAATGAGTTTTGAGATACTAGGGATGTTATTGATAAAATGGGAACAGTAAGAATGAGATACTAGGATGATGTGGCGGAAAGAGGATAATAAAATATTAGTATCCCTATCATCATTTGATAAACATGGTCTAAAGAAGATGATGAATAATTGTCGTGGCTAAGTAATCTTCCAAAGATCTTGCCCAATCCACGTCTACAGCTCGTCTGTGTACTAGTCGACGTCGAGTGGACAGGTCGACATCGAGTGCTCTATTTCAGTTGATCTCGGTTGGTTTTGGTCGACATTCTGTCATCATGCCTTAGCCTCATAATGGCTTCTTTTCTTCATTCGAAATCGAGTAGACTCAGTCGATATCGAGCACTTTAGTCGAGGTCGAGTGCTTTGTCTCGAGATCGAGTGCTGGTATCACCCACTGCTCGTTGGAGAGGGTGATACCAGCACGATCAGAAGCTGTGAGGTTGTGAGAGCCGGAAGAGGACGGAGAAGGCGTGAGAATGGAGTTGACACTGGCGGTGGTGACATTCCCACGACCTCGTCCAGCACCCGAATCAGATGTAGCGGTAGAGGGTTTCGGCTTAGGCGGTGGCGCGTCCATGGCCGGATCAGCGACGCCGCGTCCGTTGTTCCACCAGTCCGGGTATCCCACAATCTTGAAGCAAGAGGCGGTGTCATGGCCTGTTTCGTTGCAGTGAATACAAAACAGGGACTTTTTATCAACTGGGGTAGAGGACGGGCGAGAAGGGCGACGCTGGGCAGCAAAGGCGAGAGCATCTGTGGTCGGATGTTGAGTGGTGCGCATAGACAGCATACGCTCCTCTTGAACAGCGAGTGAATGAACTTTTTTGAGACCGGGAAGAGTGTCCTGAGCGACAACGGTTGAACGAAGAGTGCCTTAGCCGAGATCATCGAGACCCATTAAGAACTGATGAGTCCGCTCCTCATCCCGTTCTTTGACATGGTTGCCGCAGGTACAAGCACGAGGAGGCAAGTGAGAGTCGAGTTCCTTCCAGAGCTTGGTAAGGCGGCCGTAATAGTCCGACACCGACTGACCATCCTGTCGGCAGCGAGCGATTTCAGATCTCAACTTAAGAATCTGAGGGCCATTGCCGATAGAGAAACGTTGAGAGAGATCGTCCCAGAGCTCCTTGACGGTGGAGAAGTAAGTGACTGTAGAGCGAAGAGAGGGATCGATGGACTGAGCAATCCATCCGATGAGCATTGCATTGACAGGCCTCCAATATTGATGATCGGAGGACGTACCAGGCAGCTGGACAATGGATCCGTCAATGAAACCATCTTTGCGTTTTGCAGAGAAGGCATTTTTCATAGCGACAGTCCATTCTTGATAGTTGTCCCCTTTGAGAATCACCGGGCAAATAGAGAGACCCGGATGATCAGAGGGATGAAGATAATAGGGAGAGGCATGGGTGAGAGCCGCTGGTGGTTGAGCCATGAGATCGGCGGCGGCGGTGACTTGGTAGGGCTGTGTTTAGGGCCGGTGGTAGGGTTAGGTGAGAGGATCGTGGTTAAGCCTGATACCATGAAGAATTTGGCAGAAGAAAGTCTTGTGTTTTCCATTGATGAATCTTGATTAAATAATGCATTGAATTAGGAAAATTCTATCCTAAAAAGATATAATAAGATATATTCTAAAGATATAACAAAGAGGATCTCTAAAGATCTTAATATTCCACAAACCAAAACACTTTCTGCAATAGCTTTCCCAAGCGAGTAACGAATCCACGAAATGAGCATGTCATTTGCTCGTTGCCATAGATGAAATCAAGGATCTGAAAGTGCTGGCTTCGGGATCAAACCGTCTACGAAACCAATCTTGTTTTTTGCAAACAGTGCAATCAACATTGAAAGCTTCCTTCGTCCAAAACCATCACCCTCAAACGTCTTCGAAACGAGCACAATACTGGGATTATTATAGGGATGCAGATAATAGGGATGAGCTGCATCAATAGTCAATGATTCCATTGAAGTATAGAATCAAGAAACCAGAAATCAAAAGAAATCGAAAGAACAAAGAGAACAGATAAGAGTGATACCAGAGAATCAAAAGAACAAAGTCAGGCGGAAGAAATCAAAGCACAGATTCAGAAAAAATCTGATGCCATGTTGAATCTGTGTGATCTGATCGAAGAATAGAAGAAGGAGAAGAGGAAGAAGATGAAAAAGAGCGAGAGAACTTGGAGAATTCATTGAAATGTAAACTGTGTGTTTGTTACATCGAGAAGAAGGGTATTTATAACAACCTTCTAACTAACCAGCTCACAAATAGAGGTAATTACAGAAAAGGCCCCAAGTTTATAAATTTTATAAAATATAACTCCCACATTCATTCATATAGTTAATGGAGAAGAGTCTCTAACCCAGTTAACTAGCGCTCTTTGTGGGTCTCGAATCTAGCTATTAGGACTATAGCTATGCAATTGAACCGGAGTCTTCAGGTTTCGGGTGGGCTGCTGCGTGATCGCGTTCGTGTTTGCCCCACAAGAGCAAGTACAGTCCTATGATCACAGTGGCTCCTCCAAGTATGCTGCTCATTTTGATTTCAAAATTAATATTACAACCTTCCCATTATACTTAATTGTTTGGTTAACTTCAGGCTAAATAAGGGGCCGGGTATAACATTAATTTGCTCACATATTTTACATTAATTAATGAAAAATATAATGTAACCAGAGGTTATACCTAGAAAATTTTCAATAATATATTTGATCATCGAGGTGATTTGTATATATGATTTGAATCAATTCAAAGGTTAGCTTGAAGCAAAATAAACAAGGTGAATGGTTGAAGATCGACTAAAAAGTGGAATTTACTATTGAATAAATTACGATTTAATTACCTGCCAACATAGAGCATTTGACCAAGCACAAAGTATGCAGAAAGAGCCACAAGCAGTGTTTGAAGAGGATTGAACATGGTGATGAAGACCGGACCCTTCTCCTTGGTGCACCACAGCTGCGCGTAGTTGATCAACCCTGAAACGACCACTCCCTGCACATATGCCGACTCCATGAAAATCGAGCTACAGTTATGCTCGATCACAACATCAATTCAGTCTGTGTGGATGACTAATATATATACAACGCTTCAATTCGTACCCCATAAATGATAGACCATAAGTCAATGTTGAAGCCAATGGTCCAGGCAGCTGCTCGGGGCTCTACCAGCGCTGCATACACCGCTGAATGTGCTGCACCGACGAAGCACATCCATGCCGTTAGCGATAGCTGCGCTGGGTACCTCTTTAGTGTGTACGCCTGAAGTTTTGATTCCATTTTATTAGGGAAAATGATCAACTTTTATTTGTGCCATTTTTAGAAATAATATAAATTACTCAAATATTATACGAGTATATTATAACAATTTACTTCGTTAAATAAATAAATAAATGAATAATTTAGTATGAACAGTGGAGATTTAATATTATTACTTTCCTAAGTACTTTTATTTGTATTTTTTGATCTTGTATTAAGTTGATACTTTAGAGTAATAATAATACTACGGTCTTTCTATCCTATGCGACTATGCCCCAAACGAGAAAAATTCCCTCCCAAATACATAAGTGACCCTAGAAAAACAATATTAAAAAAGCTAAAAATATTTTAAATTTGATAAATCTTTCACAATCCTATTTTCCAAGAGGATAGAAAAATACTACTGAATATGTAATAAGGTCATGGGCAGACCCAATCATTTGGCCCAATTCATGGCCCGGTATTAGCTGCCCCAGTAGTCACTTTTTTTTAGCGCCAGTAGTGACTTCTAATTTACACACTTGCAACTACAGTTGGCAATTCAGGTCATCCGGTCGGATTCGAGTCGATCACATTCGGGTCGGGTCACTGATGAGTCAGCTCAACTCGGTTAAAATTTATATTTCGGGCTTGGTCGGGTCGGGTTGGGTCGAATTCGGTCAAAATGAAATTCAAATTGGTCGGGTTTCGGTCAGAATCGGGTTCGACCCATTCGGGTTTTCGGTTAGAATTGGGTCGGTCTCGTTTGAGTTTCGGGTCGGTACTTGGGTCGGTCTCATTCAGGTTTCAAGTGGAAGCGGGTCTACGTTTGTTTCAAACTTTTAATTATTTGGGTTGAATTTGTTGAATCATGTTCGTTCGGGACTTTCGGGTAATCAATTTTATTAAATTGAATATATAATTCATGTTATTTATGTATTTCAAAAAGTATTTTTAGTAAAATTAAATATGATTCAATATACAATCTATGCATTGGCTCGTAAGCTAAAGCTCATTCAATTTATCATTAATTTCATTGAAATTTGGCAATATATTGTTATCAAAATCATATTTGATTCCCTATCTAAAAGATAATTTACATTATTTGTGTGATTGTTATTTGTGTCTTTCAAAAAGTAATTTTCAAAATCATATTTCATTGAAATTTTCGTTATTTGTGTGATTGTTATTTGAGTAATCTAGTAAACCGACTCCTTTGCGAGTTAATCTTAAATACTGATAAAGTAAATAAATTATTGCCTATATGAAAATAACTAAACAAGATTACCTTAATCCTCATATATAAATTCATCTCTGATTATTCGATGAATTAGAATATTCGATGGATTCGAATATTCGATGGACTTAAAGTAGTCCCTTCATCCCTCATCAAATTTTGGAAAATAAGGTAATATAAAATTACGAATACAACTTATAAAACTATCATATATTCATAATTCATAATTTCATATATTCATATATTCATATTCTCGTAATCTTTTTTTTTAAACCGTATTCAATTATTTATGTTTGATTATTAAGTATTTAAGTAGATTATATAAAATTCGTTATAGACAAATTATTATCTTTCATTTCTAAATAAAGTTACGATTTTATATTTTATTCATTTCAAGTGATTTGATCGATCATTTTATTTTTGGTAATTTTACTTATGTGAGATAATATAAAATTCTAAATACAAGTATTAAAATTAAGTATACAATTTATAAAACTATCATATATTCATATTCCGTAATATTTTTTTAAATATATTCAATTATTTATGTTAGATTATTAAGTATTTAAGTAGATGATATAAAATTTGTTATAAATAAATCATTATCTTTACATCTAAATAAAGTTATGATTTTATATTTTATTCATTACAAATGATTTGATCGATCACTTTATTTTTGTTAAATAGATTATTAAATAAGTGAAATTTTATTTTTATCTCGTCGAATTATATTTTTGTTAATTAGATTATACTTTACAAAAGAAATTTCATAAACTAGGAGGAAATGAAAATAAGAGGGAATGAAAATTTATTGGGAGGGAATGAAATTTGAGGAGGGAAGGGAGAAAAAAATAGGAGGGAAATGTAAAAGTAAAAAAAAATAGTAAAATGGTAAAAATATAGGAGAGAAATTTATTGTCTGGTTGAATTTTTTTTGGTTTTGTAGTATAAATGTATAATAGATATATATTCAAAGATATTCGGGTCGGGTTGGGAGTCTGGGTGGTTGGAAGTCGGGTCGGTTGGGAGTCGAGTCGGGTGGAGATTCGGGTCGGGTTGAAAGTCGGGTCGGGTCTGGTTTCAGTCGGATCCGGGTTGAGTCAGGTTTGTCTATATTCGGGTCACTTCGGGTTTCGGGTCAACATCGGCCGGGCCCGGTTTCGGGTTCGGGTTATGTATAAGGCTAAATTTTCGGGTTCGATCGGGTTTCGATTCAGGTGAGTCGGTCGGGTTTCTCGGGTCGGGTCAGATCTTGCCAGCTCTACTTGCAACTTCTATTACTAATAAATCACTTGAGTACGTGTATTTTTAAGGTTATAATATATTGGTTAATATTGTTATATTGATTCGAGTGCGATATGGTTTGAGTTTCAATTATTTCAGGTTCGGGTCTTTTTGGAATTTTTGTATGTTTTTTGTATGAGTTCTCTAAGATCGGGTACTTTTCGGGTTTAGGTATAATTTGCACCTTAAAAGATTCGATCAACTATTTTGGGCAATTCCTCTACCATTATTTTGACATACATGAATATATTAATTATGTTAACAATTTCATATAAGACGACTAATGAAACTATAGGCAACGACTCAATTAAACGACGACGCAGTTGGAAAGAGTTGGGAACCTGCATAATGTACCAGATGGACCATGACACGCAACTTGCGACGATGAGCAAGGAGCCCCTAACCCAGCTCTCCTGTATTACTGCACCCGATCCTTGGATTTTTATCAGAGGATTCGAAAAGTTTCGAAGGGCAGATCCTTTGTACAACGTCATGATCAAGACTCCGCCCAAGGAGGTCAAAGTTCCTAGGACCTTTGCAACCCCTCTTGGATTTCTGATGTCTACCATCTCTAACCTGCATACATTATATATATATATATATATATATATATCGAGATCGATCTTGTGTAACTATTGTTATTTGTTCTCGACATTGATGATAAATTTTTCGATTGTGTCAACAACCGAGTGGGATTAATTTAAATTAATTTGAGTTCTAGTCTATTGAGATGTGAAGTGACATGTTCCATATCGAAAGTTTGAACTATTCAAGTCTAGTATATATGCCGACAAACTACTTCTCTTAATATGCTGATTGGTAAAAGCGTAATAATTTTGAAAGATGCTACTCATGGCAAGTGATGAGTAAACCGACCTTAAAACGACCGCGATTAGGAAGGTCAATGAAGCTATTGTGTTGAACATTGGTGATATAAAAGTTGGGGAGGTGCACTTTAAGCTTACAAAGTACATGTTTGGTGCCAAGCCCAGCCTGCAACATTAATTAAAGAAAAAAACTGTCACATATCACACAAACACACATGGATGAACTACAATAAGCTTTGCTAAACCATGTTTGTGATCTCACCCCAATAGAGAAAGCAAGAAAATTTCTCCAAACAGCGCGATTGTCAACTTTGGTCTCACTTTTCTGCATACATAGTTAAGAACTTGAAAGAGTACGTACGTACATGAGTTCTTTAAATCGATCAAGTGATCGATGTTTGATGGGCCTTAGAAATTTACTTACTTACCTCTCGAGAACGTATGCGAAAGGAAGCATGACGAATCCTGCAAGGGTGTTTCGATAGGTAACGTAAACATGAGGGTTCATGCCATGGTTGAAGGCTGCTTGAGCGATGAAGTAGAGAACGGTGTAGCCTGTCTGCACCATGACCATGACAATATGTGGTTTAAACCTCTTGTAGTGAGCCTTGAATACACTTTGATCATGTGAACTAGCAATAGCCATTGCTAGTACTTCAACTTGTTCTTTTTCTAGCTTCCTTGGAAGAAGAATGAAATTCTTGTATTGATGGCTCATTATATTTCATTTGTTTATATGTCATGTCGATCTGTTTTTATGTTGGAATTGTGTTCTCCTTTAATTTATTGGTTCCCTAAAATGGATTCTCTTTTCGAATGACATATCATAGCGTGTCGAAATCGATGGTAATTCACTTTCTTTTGCTCTATTGATGAACTACTTATCTTTTGGGGAATAATCTCTGAAATTCCAGTTGAAGATATGGAAAAATATTCTAAGCTAAATGATCAATGGATCTAGTTTATTGTGTAATATTAAGAGATGGATGTGTTCAGAAAAATAAATTATCTCACATAAAATATATACAATAAACAGAAACATCATATATGATTGATAATTAATTAAGTTATTTACATTTAAAAAAAATGATAATTACGTTATTTATAAGGTCGATACTACTATTTAGGAGGTTCTTGGACAAAATTAGTTAAGGGGTCCTAAAATACTCAACAAACACGATAATTTAATTTTTTTTTTTGAACCGGAAATAATTTGGCAATAAGGAAAAACTTTATATGCCAAGAGCATCCAAACGGATGAAATCACGAAGCACTGAGTCGTCAGGTGTAGATGGGCCGGAGAACACAAGGTCAAGATGCGACAGGTGGTCCGCAACTCGATTTGCTTCTCGATAGACATGACGAATCTCAATAGTATGGAAAGCGCCAAGGGAGACTAGACTATCAGAGACAATCATTTCAGAATCTCCCAGAGGCAAACCACAACCTTTAAAGTCGTTGATAATGGTGAGATTATCACCTGCAGTTACAAGTTTAGTTATGTTTAATTCCCGTGCAACATTGATGTCATTCCATAATCCAAGCCCCTCCGATCCATTGATAGAGGGGAAGGAGGAAGGCCCTGCACCAAAGAAACTGGAGTTCCTTCGTGATTTCTGATTATGAATCCGAAAGAGCCCTTGTTGGAAGAAGAAAGAGCCCCGTTAAAGTTGAGTTTATAGGTCCCTTGTTCGGGGGGGCACCAATTAGCTTTCTTTCTTCTTCTTGTGGTAGCGTTTTGGTCATATATGTATGTGTTTTTTATGGTGTACCTGATCCTCCAAAGCATCATCATTATGCTTTGAAACATTCCATAGATAAGTTTAATCTTTTATGAAAGATACTATTCCTCTCACATCTGGTATGGTGTTGCCAAATAAAGTTTTGTTTTAGAAGTACCAAATGCTCCACCAAGTGAGGGCTAGTTTTGAGAATCGTGTTATGCCTATGGTGTCCTTTATTTCTCGAATGGTCTCATTTAGTGTTTCTCCTTGCATAAAGCAGTTGTTTAGAGCCATTACTAATGTTGGGTCTATGGATGTTATTGTCGCACGCATAATGTGGCAGTCCCATAGCAGATGGGCTAGGTCTTCATGATTGGAGTCGCAACGCTTGCATGTAGTCGGTATCCTAACTCCGCGAGAGGCAAGTTTAACCGATGTAGGAACGCCGTTTTTTGTGATTTGGAACACCGTTTTTTGTGATTTTCCAAAGGAGAGTTTTTACCTTTGATGGCATGTCTATGTTCCAAATCCATCGCATATCAGATTTTTGGTGTTGTTTAAAATTGTTAATCATATCTATTGAAGAGCTTGTAGAGAACCAGCCGTTTTTACTCCATTTCCAGTAAAGTCTATCTATATGGATGTTTTTGGGGATTGGGGTGGATGTTGTTGAATTTATTATCTGCTTTGGTAGTATATGTTGGTAGGTTGTGTTTAGTTTCTGTAGATCCCAAACCTTATCTTCTGTTATGTAATGTTGTACCGTGACTCGGGTATCAATGTGTTGGTCATTAGGGAGCATTGTAATGGGTAGCACATCTCCCACCCAGTGATCGTTCCAGAAGTTTATACTTATACCATTTCCCATTGACCATCGTAAGCCTTCCTTAAACAGGGGTATTAGTTTGGTAAACTAGCTCCATTGCTAAGACGAGTCTCCCTTTTTATGATAATGTAGTATATCCTGGTTTTTGAGGTATTTTTCTGTGACTATGGAGACCCATGGGTTATGTGGTTCTGCCAAGATTTTCCAAATTGTTTTTAGTTGTAGTGCTTTGTTCATGTCTTCGGAATTTCGGAGGCCTAGACCCCCATGTGATTTAGCCTTGCAGACCTCGAACCAGCTAACAAGTGGTTTGTGGTTAGGGCCCTTGTTCCACAAGAAGTTTTGGTTTATCTTATTCAGTTCAACATGTGCCGCTTTCGGTAATAGGAAACATTGCATCAGGTGTAACGGTTTTGCCGAGAGTGTTGTTTTAATCAGGGTACAACGTCCTGCTTGAGACAAGTAATTAGCTTTCCATTTGTGAAGCTGTGATTTAGTTGTGGTTAATAAATCTTGAAAGGTGTCCTTGGTTGTGCGGCCACAAATGATAGGGCAACCGAGGTAAGGCCCCAGATTGTTTGTTTAGGGGATCTCGAGTTCATTGTGTATTGTATTTTTCAGATTTGTTGTTACGTTTAGTGTTGTTTGAATTTATGTCTATTTACTCTCTGTCCTGCTAGCGAGGAGAATTCTCTGAGTACCTTGTTGATTTGGTCACAAGCGGTTTTTGTGGCTGATGCAAAGATAACAATATCATCAGCAAAGGTTAAAAAGGGGATTCTGGTTCCACTTCGTGTGATTGATACCCCTAGATGACTACGGGGCTTAGCAGATTCTTCAATTCTTATATTTTTTTTCACATTGAGTGTTGAAGATAAATCATGGTTGAAGATAAATCATTTAATGTTAGGGTCAATTGAGTGTTTGAACATGATGAAGGGAAGAAGATGGTAAAAGTGCATGTAAAATGTTCAATGGAATAAGAAAATTTCTAAGGTAGTGATTTTCTGACAAGTATGTATTGAGCACCTGAGCCCATTTAAAGCAAATATATTATAGTTATACGGATGTGATTTTTACAACATAAATTTTTACTATATACACCACATTTTCCATTATTTTTTTAAATACATTCTGCCTCTTTTGAGTCACAGACGTGTGACTCAAGAGGTAGACTACTTGAGTCACACGTTTGTGACTCAAGAAGGGCAGGGTTGTGACTCAAGAGGCACAGGTGTGGTGCATGTATATTGTAAATTTGCAAATATTATCACCTTATATGAATCAATAAATAACAATAACTGTGAAAAAGAAACTACAATATCCATAAAATATTAATTGAAGTTAACTATGGAGGGAAGACCAAAACTATTATTCTTCGATAGCCGTGCTACAAAAAGAACTAAGACATAAATATATGACATGAAATACCAAAAGATATAACATAAGATAAATTTTTATTGGATGCATGTTTTCTTCGATTTTACATCCCCAAAATAGAGAAAAAAATGGAATTAGATCAAATGAAATAAAACACACATAATGGAAGGCCTTGTTTGGTTAGCAGTTAAAAAATCCAAGAAGTAGAACATCCAAGAAAGTAGGGAAAAAATGTGTTTGGTTGGAATTTTTAAATTCCAAAAACCTAGAAATTCAATTTCTTAAGAAGTTAAATTCAATTTGGAGGAAGTTCACTTACATAGTCCCTCTAAGTAAGTTCAACTTCCACCCGTTTTAAATTGAAAATTATCAATTCCTACATTTAATCTCCTAGAATAAAAAAATCAACCAACCATATTTTCACATTCCCATGAATTGAACTTTATGGGAATTCAATTCTCATGAAGTAAATTCCTGGGAATTTCAATTCTCACATCAATCCAAATGATACCTACATAAAAAAAAAGAATTTTTTTTCGAATTAGCCAAAAAAACCAAAAAAAAATTGGAGAATAGCCAAGATTTAATAGTATTTTGGGATTATCCAAAGTGGGATAAAGTCATTGTTTGAAACATTGACTTTACCTCAGGTTTTTCAAAAAATTATTAAAATAACAAAACCGTTGTTTAAAACAACGACTTTGTATTTTTTTTTCAAAAAATTATTGATTATATATATAGGAGAGTCGATGTTAAGAATAGCGACTCTCCCCCTTTTTTTATCTAACAACGACTCTCCCAGTTTTTTATTTTTGTGTATGAAAAATGACTAAAAATAATACAAACTATCAGCTGTGAACCAAAAATAATACGAACATAAAAATTCACTAACTCGTGTACGAACTATGTCCACATTAACTAAAAATAATATGGTTTCAAATTTGTGCTAAAAATGAAATAAACAAAAACGTTGGTGGAATATTGTAATTAATTTCCAAACACACACCTAGACTCCTCCTTCCTCCTCACCATTGCCACTGCCGCACTGTGGAGCTGAGAGAACTCTAAAATGGCAAAGGCAGCATTGACATAGATAATAGTTGGTGTCCGGCAATAGAACCATGTGGTGAGGCGAGTCTAGTTTCAGCCGTTCGGGGGACAAGATGACTACTGGTGGCTCCAACCATGACTAGGGTCGCCGGCGATGCAAATTGGGGGATTCGAGAGGGATTCAAGTGTTTGTTGGAACGAAATGTTGAGATTTGAGTGTTTCATTGAACAAAAATCTTTCTATGGTTATTTGCAATTTATATAAATTAATTTAAAAGCTTGAGTTACTTGGTATTGGCATATAGAAGATTAAAAAATGCCAAAAAGTTTTTTCATAAGGTCACTGTAAAAGTGAATACTAAGCACTGACCTGAAATCGCCATGGGAGACCAAGCTTTTGTGCACACCAATTAGTCGGAGTACGTTAGGAGATCGATGAAGTTGACTCAACCCACTTTCTCCACCAATGGACTCGTCTCACCACCTTCAACCTGTTACCACCAACTGCTATTACGTTGGGGATGTCTTCGTCCCATAAGGTTACGGGTTGCGGGTTGCCTGTGCATGGTGACAATGTGTGTGGAGGAAGAAGAAGTTGGGATTTGTTTTGGAAAGTAATTACAATATTTCACCAACTTTTTTTATTTTTCATTTTTAGCACAAACTTGAAACCATATTATTTTTGGTTAATGTGGACATAGTTTGTACATGAGTTAGTGAATTTTAAAGTTCGTATTATTTTTTGTTCACACCTGATAGTTCGTATTATTTTTAGTCATTTTTTCTTTTTGTTTAAAGCTGCAAAACAATCCCTTTCCCGCTCTATGTCTAACTCTCTCTCTCGTTACCTCATACCCCACCACCCACTTTTCCCTCTCCCTTCTCTCTCATATACTAACAGACACACACACTCTCTCTCTTCGTCTCTTGTAACCCCAGGTCCCACCACCCCTTACAACCCTCTCCATTCTCTCTCCTATAAACACACTCCCTCTCCTAGTGACCTATTGTGCTTTTAACAAAAAATAAAAGGGAAAACATCGACTCTCCTATGTATTTTTTTTCTTCTTCATTAATCTGAATTTAAAAGTTTAAAAATATATAAGTCGCTATTATAACAAACGACTTTAATATTTTATTAAAAAAAATTTTAAACCCGAGGTAAAGTCGTTGTTTCAAACAACGACTTTTTCCAACTTTGGCGATTGAAATCTTGGTTGTTCTACGATTTTTTTTTTTTTGGTTCTTTTGGCTAATTCGAAAAAAATTCAAAAAAAGTGCAATTTGATCAATTGATCGTAATGTGATTTGAGTGAAGAGAAAAGAAGAATTTAAAAAAAATGAAAGGAAAAAAAAAAGATTTAAAACAAAATTTCTAAAGTAAAGGTAAAAAGGACATCTCAATATAAAGTTTTCTATTTTAAAAGTTTATATAAACATAGATATAGATGATATAAATTACTACTCCATATAAATTATTTTCTTAATTATATCAATTATGTTAATTTAAAAATAATAATTATTTATTTATGATAGCTCCCTTGATGAAATACATATGTTATACTATGGTACTAATCTTGTAGGCTGATGAAAGATAAAGGTTTTGGCATCACAACAACTTTATACAAATTGGATTTATACATTGTTGATTATGTAATTTGATTAGATTTAAAGTTTGTTTTAAATCTAATTCTCGGTTGATTTTAGATAAAATATTATGGATTATATATATCTGTGTATTGGAGAATTTATCTGCAGCACAGGTGTCAAATGCAAGATCAAAACTGACCGAGATTCTAGGAACTAGAAGATCTCAACAACGGTATTATTTTCTGGAGATTCCAGTAACAAAAAATCTCATATTCTCTCTAGCAAGATTTGAAGAAATACTCAACAATTCAAAATTAAAGAGAATGTTAGGCTGTTGAGAGATTCTGGGTGTGAGATTAGTAGTAAACAAAAAGAAGAGCGTGGCTATAAATGAAGAAGGACGATATGCTCATCAACACAGAAATTCACCAAGTCTTCTATGCAAATCATTAGCGCTCTCTAGTGTTCATTGCAATCTACTGTTCAACTTTTCTTCATTCTCTTATTTGTAATTCATTTATATTTTCGAGAGTTAGGAAGATCGTGAGCTTCATAGTATAAGTTTTTCCCTGTTATACTAAGAATATCATATACTCAAACATATCATACTTCGGGGTGAAAAGGGGACTTTTATTTCTCTGTATCTTGGGTTGACTAGATAGAAGCAAGGTAGGCTTCAGGTGTTAGAAGAGAGGAAGTTCTTCTAGGTTGTATCTTGGACTCATAAGGAAAGAGGAATAAAATTTGTTTGAATCCTATGGGTTGGATAACCCTAGGTGGAGACGTAGGCTTGTTAAGAGCCGAACTTCGTAAACAATTCACGTGTTTAATATCTTTATTTCCACATTTATTTTTAACAATTTGTTTTCATAAGATAAACAGATCACTACAGCTTTCTCAAGATCCTGTAAGTTCTGTTCAAGACCTTGAGATCAAGTTCAAGACCTTGAGGTTGAGTTCAAGGCCTTGAGAGTTGCGTTAAAGCCCTTGAAGTTGCTGTAGCAGGAGTCTTTGCAAAAATCTACCATACTCTATTCAACCCCCCCTCTAGAGTATTTGTCTTATTGTTAATTATATTCAGTATTCGTTTCTTCAATTGGTATCAGAGCTTAACTCACATTTATTCGATTTAACAATCCGTGAGATCGATCCTGAGTACTGTAGGTGAAGGAGGATTAGCACAAGGACGATCTGCAAATCGTCCACCTCTCTTCTGTGGAGACAACTTTGTGCATTGGAGGTCCCTGATGCAAATGTTCGTTATTGATCAAGACATGGAGCTTTTGGAACTTATCAAAAAAAGACCTCACTTGCCAAAGAAAACCACTGTTGTTGGAGAAGTTGCTAAAGATGAGAGCGAATTCAATCAAACGGACTTGGAGAAAGTGGCCAAGAATTACAAGGCCATAAACTTGCTTTATTGTTATTTAAATGTTGATGAATTTAACCGTGTTTCTTCTTGCAGGAGTGCTAAGGAAATGTGGGGTAAGTTAGTAGCAACTATTGAAGGAACAAACTAGGTAAAGGAAACAAAGATAAGTATTTACCTACGTCAATATGAACTGTTTAAAATGTTGCCTACAGAAACAGTGAAGGAGATGTTCACAAGATTCACACAGATTATGAACAACCTGGATTCTCTCGGCAAAATCTTCACCAACGAAGAAAAGGTAAGAAAGATTTTGAGGAGCTTACCTAAATATAAATGGGGACCAAAAGTAACCGCAATAGAGGAAGCACAAAATCTGTCTACTTTACCTCTGGATGATCTTCTTGGGAAATTAATTACCCATGAGATGATCCTTGGTGAGGAAGATGGAGAAGTAGCCTCTACTGTGAAGAACTTGGCTTTGAAAGCTAAAAGGGAAGAAGCCACCTCAGATGATGATGAACGTGAAGATGAAAAGGATCCATTTGCACTCATTACAAGAGGGATAGCAAGAATACTCAAAATGAAGAAGCAGTTCTCCAATTAGGATTACAGTGGCTCCTCCAAATACAAAGGTAAGTCCTACAATGATAATAAAAAATCTAAACCAATGGCTTGCTTTGAGTGTGGTGATACAGAACACTTAGTCAAGGATTGTCCACAAAAGAAGAAGAATAAGCACAAAAAGGACAACCGAAAGAAGAAGGCTATGATGGCTGCATGAAGTGATTCCGATTCCTCAAGTGATTCTGAATCCGAAAACGAGCAGGATAATCTATGCTTGATGGCTGATCAGGAAGAGACACCAAAGAAACATCTTGGAACCATTGTAAGAGATTTAATTTCAAGTCCTACTGCAGTGCTTTCTGAAATTCTTCAAAACCTGATTTTAAATGAAGAGCATTTTATACATGAAACTAACACCTTGATAGAGAGGATCTTGGAACAGGAAAAAGGTTTGAATGATATGGTGCTGGAAATGAAAATTCTCAAAACTTCTCAGTTAGCCCTTGACAGTAAAGTCAAGGCCTTGGAAACAGAAAATGTTGTCTTGAAGAAATATCTCTCTTCTATAAATATTTATACCAAGGAGTTAGAGAAAGAGAAGATCTCGTTGGCTAAAAAGTGTAGAGACCAGTAGACATCACTCATACGTTTTACCCAGTCCAAGGCCAATCTCGACATGATGTTAGGTGAGCACCAATCATCCCTAAACAAAAGTGGTATAGGATATAACAAAAATTTTCCAAAAAAGACTTCTACCACTTTTGTGAAAGCTAAAGGACATTGGCGCTCACCCACATGCCATTTTTGTTGCAGGAAGGGTCATGTTAAGACTACTTGTCCTTATTGTAGAAATGATCCTTATATAATTCGTAACACGTTTCCTTTATACTTAAGAGAACAGGTAAAGCAAATTTGGGTTCCTAAAGGGACTAGACCACCAAACATGGTTGATCCTGATTATGAATCTAAATTTGTGAATTGGTCTAGCCGGAAAGGTTGAATTTGGTTGTTGTGCAGGATATCACCAAGACCAAAGAGCACAAGTGGATATTAGATAGTGGTTGCTCAAGGCATATGATTGGTAAAAGCTCACTATTCTCCGATTTGAAGAAGCAATCATCTCGCACAATTACTCTTGGTGATAAAGGGAAATGTAATATAATTGGTATAGGTAAGATTGGTAAGGATCCATCTAATTATATTGATAATGTTTATCTTGTGGATGGATTAAGATATAATCTTCTTAGTATTTATCAACTCTGTGATAAGGGCAATATTGTTTTGTTTGACTCCGAGAAGTGCTTAGTTAAAGATAAGAAAACCGGGAATATCGTGCTCACTGCCCCTCGTTGTAACAATGTATATTCTATGAGCACTAACCAAGTTGCATGACAAAGTTTAAAGTGCCTCAAGGCCTTGATTGAGGATCCAAGGCTTTGGCATAGACGTCTTGGTCATGTTAGCATGCACACGATGAACAAACTACGATCAAGGGACTTGGTTCGTGGTCTTCCCGATTTAAACTTCAAGGTAGATGAGCTATGTAATGCATGCTCACGAGGTAAGGAAACTCGAGGGTCATTCAAACCCAAAAAGGTAGTAAGTACCTCTCGCCCTATTGAAATGTCACATATGGATTTATGTGGTCCTATGCGTGTCAAATCTCCCAAAGGTAAGCAATATATCCTTGTAATTGTTGATGATTACTCTCGGTTTACTTGGGTTTCCTTTTGAAGAGAAAAATCGGAAGCTTTATATGAATCTTCAGAACTTTGAAAAGAATTATAGGCTTTGAAAAACCTACTGATTGTTTCAATTAGAAGTGATCATGGGCGCGAATTTGATCAACTTAAATTTCATTTGTTTTGTTCAAAATATGGGATTTCTCACAATTTTTCGGCTCCTAGAACACCTCAACAAAACAGGGTTGTGGAATGAAATAACCGCACCTTGAAGCCATTAACACGGCAAATTATATTTTAAATAGATGTCTAATTTGCCCCATCTTAAAGAAAACCCCATATGAACTTTTCTATGGGAGAAAACCTAGTGTTTCTTATTTCAAATCTTTTAGGTGCAAATGTTTTGTTCACAACAATGGCAAAGATAATCTTGGGAAGTTTGATGCACGTAGCGATGAAGGTATTTTTCTTGGTTATTCTTTAAATAGCAAAGCTTATCGTGTTTATAATAAACGCAATAAGGTTGTTGAGGAAAGTATCCATGTTATATTTGATGAAAGAAATAACGGTGTGTTGATTGATAGCTTTGCAGACTTAAACTTGAATCAACATGAGGATCAAGGCTCCGATGTGGAAGAAGAAAAGGAAAAACTACAAAGACAAAACATGCAAGAGCTAATTGAAGACACTTCAGAGCAGACTCAAGACCTTGACCTCCAAATGCAGGACCTTGAACAGAGATTCGAAGGCCTTGATTTAGGAGATACTGAGTAGGATCCAGTTATTGAAAGTGAACCTCAAGGTCTTGGAGAAGCATCAGCGTCTCAAGAGACCAATCGTCGGAGATTTCAGTAGTCTTCTTCACATCCCTTGGAGAACATCATTTCTGATCCACAATCCGGTATTCAAACTCGATCTAAAATAAGAAATTTGTGTGCTTTTTATGCATTTGTTTCCCTCGTAGAACCAAAGAATCCAAAGGAAGCACTTCAAGACCCAGATTGGATGATGGCAATGCAAACTGAGCTTAATGAGTTTGAAAGAAACAAAGTTTGGATGCTCACTCCAAGACCCAAGCATCAATCCGTCATTGGCACTAGATGGGTCTTTCGAAATAAGTTAGACGAGGATGGAAAGATAACTCGCAACAAAGCTAGACTCATCGTACAAGGATATAATCAAGAAGAAGGTATTGACTACGAGGAGACTTTTGCTCCAGTAGCAAGGTTAGAAGCTATTCGTATGTTACTTGCTTTTGCATCTTATATGGGTATTAAACTTTTTCAAATGGATGTTAAATGTGCTTTTCTAAACGGTATTTTCGAGGACGAAGTGTATGTTGCAGAACCTCCTGGTTTTGAAAACGAGGATTTTCCAAATCATGTTTACAAGTTGGACAAGGCACTTTATGGTCTCAAACAAGCCCCTAGGGCATGGTATGAGAGATTGTCCAAATATCTCATTGAAAATGGTTTTAAACGTGGTTTGTTTGACAAGACTTTGTTTATCAAAACTCGAGGTAATGATTTATTAGTTGTTCAAATTTATGTTGATGATATATTATTTGGTGCTACTAACAATTATCTTTGCAAGGAGTTTTCTAACATTATGTGCAGTGAATTTGAAATGAGCCTTATGGGAGAATTGACGTTCTTTCTTGGACTACAAGTCTATCAAGCAAAGAAAGGGATTTTCTTGAATCAAGGCAAATATAAAAGGGATCTACTCAAGAAATACAACATGGATCAATCAAAGGTTGCCAAGAGCCCTATGAGCTCAACGCTATCCTTAGACCAAGATAAGAATGATAAGAGTGTGAACCAAAAGAAGTATCGATGTATGATTGGTTCACTCCTCTATCTCACCGCAAGTCGACCGGATATTACGTTTAGTGTATGTATGTGTGCAAGGTTTCAGGCTGATCCAAAAGAATCGCATCTCATTGCGGTTAAGAGGATTTTTCGCTACTTAAATGGAACTCAAGTCCTTGGTCTTTGGTATCCTACGCAAAGCAATTTTCACCTCATTGGCTATTCAGATGCAGATTTCGCAGGATATAAAGTCGATAGAAAAAGCACCTCTGGATGCTGTCAACTATTAGGATCATCCGTAATAAGTTGGAACTCGAAGAAGCAAAATTCTGTTGCACTGTCAACCGCAGAAGCTGAATACATAGCTGCTGGAGCATGTTGCTCACAAGTATTATGGATCGCTCAACAATTGTGAGATCTTGGTTTTGATTTAAAAGGTATTCCTATTAAATGTGACAATACTAGTGCTATATCTATCACTAAAAATCATGTGCAACACTCTCGAACCAAGCACATCGATGTGAGACATCATTTTATTCGAGATCATGTTGAAAAAGGTGAAGTATTCATATCCTTTATCTCAACTGATTTGCAACTTGCAGATATTTTTACTAAACCATTGCCTGAGGAGAGATTTAATTTCATTCGATTAAAGCTTGGTATGCTAAACAAGGATGCATTGTTTTAGGGGGAGCATAAACGAATGAGAATTCAACGCCTCGAAAACTCATTTCAAGACCTTGAAGATCTATTTCGTATACAAAAATTATTGGATCAATTCTTACGGCTATTATTTTTATAAATTCTGGCCGTTAAGATTTCTTTTTACCCTAATTTAATAAGATTTTATCGCTTCAATTTTTTTAAATAAAAGATCTTGGAAACAGATTTTTTTGGGTCAAATCTTTTCATATCTTTTCAAATCAGTTATTTGATTTTTAATTTCTTTTTCTTTACCGATATTTATCCTTTCTTTTTAAAACCGTACTTCTCTCCATTCTAGAACCATCCTTCGGTGTTTCATCTTCCTCCCACCTCTTTATTACAACGTCTCATGTCACTTCCCTCACACGACTCAACACTCCACTCTCTCTCTTTCTCTGTTTTCCATCTTCTCTCCCCTCTCTAGAAGTTCAATCGACCATCTTCATGGCTCCAAAAATGGCTACTGGAAATCTTGGATCCTCGAGTAGAGGAAAGCGCCCCGCTACCAGAAGGCACAAGGAAATCGAGGAGGAGGAGACCATCAGCGTTCACTCGTGCTCACCTGAAGATGCTCCGTCCCGAACCCAGACGCAGATGCCCATGCCTACTCAGATACAGATGTCCACACCCAGTTTACCCGCGTCCTGGGTCTGGAACTTCGAAGTAGCAGGTAAGTGGCTCGACACTTTCAGTTCTCGAAAGATTTGCCTGTGTGACTCTGTCGATCCCTCTTTCCTTGAGTGTCTTCCTCTTCCCTGCATCATTCTTCTCAAAGGTACTGCCTTGTGGCCTATTCTGAATCCCAGAGATGTTCATTACCCTCGCCTCACCCGTCTCTTCTTTGTCAATCTGACTTTCAAGAGAGATCGTCGTAACCTAACCCTAAACACCACCATCGGCAACACCAAAATAGAACTTACCCCAAGAGTCATTGCCGACATCTTTGGCCTTCCCAAAGAAATTTCCACTGCTGGACACCCTTCCCGTGCTGAGTGCATCTCCAAGGCCAAAGAAAAGTTCTTTCTTCCATCTTCATCGTCAAACACCTCTCGCCAAATGACCCATAATGTCCTGAACATAGAAGCCAAAATCATTTTCACCATCCTTGGTAGGTGCGTCATCCCTCGCTCCCACTCTAGGGAACTGGTCACCGATCAGCTTCTCTCTCTTGTCTTTCTGGTGATGTCCGGATATGAGATCGATGTTCCAAATCTGATCCTAAACCACATGATCCACTCTATTTCCTCTGCACATGATATTCCTCTGCCTTACGACAATCTCCTCCCCCACATATTCAAATATTTTCACCTTGACACCTCCCTTGAGGAAAAGGCAGTTCATTCAGGCAAAGTGGACGCGAACCTGTTCCAAAGGATTGGGATTGTCAAGGTTGCTGAAGACTTTTAGATATTGAAGGGTGACCTGTCTGCCGAGGAAATAGCCGCCACCCCTGGACTTCAACTTCAACGGAAATCGGCTCCTTCATCCTCCTTGTCTGAGGAACGCCTGAAGGAGTTGGAACTGGGTTTGGATGCACTACAGAGGGACGTGATTGACCTACAATTTGAGCTGACAGACAGGCTAGATCAGACGCATGAACTTCTTGCCATGGTGAATTCGAAGATTAACAACATGTTCCATCTGAACGCACTCACCTTTACTTGCGCTGGTAACATTCTCCCACTTGCTGACGATGCTGCAGAGCTGTGCAAAGCAAAGGCGTCCAATGTCACATTCAATTATGAGCAATCTGTGCGCAACCGGAAGATTCTTTGCCTAGTTGTTCATGAGCCTTCTGTCATTACTGTCGAAGCATATGATGTGATCAAGCGCTATCGCAGAGAGGAGCAGAGAAGGGTTGACGAGATGGTCAATGATCAAAAGGTCAATAAAGCTCACAGGCGCTGGAAGAGGAAGGCTAAGAACGACATGGAAGCAAAGAAGCGTGAGAAGAATAGAGAAGACACTGGCCATGGGAAGTGGCGAGATGAATGATTTCAAGACCTTGTTTTGTTGGATATTTTGAACTGGTTTTATGTTATTTTAAACTAATCTGCCTATATTTTGAACTTGGTTTCTAACCTGTTTGTGACTCTCCCTTGTCGAAAGACAAAAAGAGGGAGACTTGGTATTTAGTTTTGCGGTATGGTTAGTTGTTTGCTTAAACTAGTTTTCAAAATTATGCTATGATGATCCAACATAGTTTGTTGATATATAATTCTGTTGATATGCTGTTTATGATAGACTAATCTGCAAGATTTTCAAAACTCCAATTTGTTTTGTCTTTCAACAAGGAGGAGATTGATAGCTCCCTTGATGAAATATATATCTTATACTATGGTACTAATCTTACAGGTTGATGAAAGACAAAGGTTTTGGCATTACAACAGCTTTATACAAATTGGATTTATACATTGCTGATTATGTAATTTGATTAGATTTAAAGTTTGGTTTAAATCTAATTCTCGGTTGATTTTAGATAAAATATTATGGATTATATATATCTGTGTATTGGATAATTTATCTGCATCACAGGTGTCAAATGTAAGATCGAAACTAACCGAGATTCTAGCAACTGGAAGATCTCAGCAGCGGTCTGATTTTCTAGAGATTCTAGCAGCAGAAAATCTCACATTCTCTCTAGCAAGATTTGAAGAAATCCTCAACAATTCAAAATTAAATAGAATGTTATGTTGTTGAGAGATTCTGGGTGTGAGATCAGTAGTAAACAAAAAGAAGAGCGTGGCTATAAATGGAGAAGGACGATATGCTCATCAACACATAAATTCACCAAGTCTTCTCTGCAAATCATTAGCACTCTCCAGTATTCATTGCGATCTGCTGTTCAACTGTTCTTCCTTCTCTTATTTGTAATTCCTTTATATTTTCGAGAGTTAGGAAGATCGTGAGCTTCATAGTATAAGTTTTTCCCTTTTATACTAAGAGTATCATATACTCAAACGTATCACACTTCGGTGTGAAAAGGGGACTTTTATTTCTCTGTACCTTGGGTTGACTAGATAGAAGCAAGTTAGGCTTCAAGTATTAGAAGAGAGGAAGTTCTTCTAGGTTGTATCTAAGACTCATAACGAAAGAGGAATAAAAGATGTTTGAATCCTACGGGTTGGATAACCCTAGGTGGAGACGTAGGTTGGTTAAGAGCCGAACTTTGTAAACAATTCACGTGTTTAATATCTTTATTTCCGCGTTTATTTTCAACAGTTTGTTTTCGTAAGATAAACATATCACTACAGCTTTCTCAAGATCCTGTAAGTTCTGTTCATGACCTTGAGATCAAGTTCAAGACCTTGAGGTTGAGTTCAAGGCCTTGAGAGTTGCGTTAAAGCCCTTGAAGTTGTTGTAGCAGGAGTCTTTGCGAAAATCTACCATACTCTATTCAACCCCCCTTCTAGAGTATTTGTCTTATTGTTAATTATATTCAGTACTCGTTTCTTCAATTTATTTGTGATTTGCGAGTGATACATTCGATTTGGATTCTATCAATTATTATATTTGATTAGTTAGATTGCATATGTTTTCAACAATAACTGTAGTACGTGTATGATATATTAATTTATCTAATTAAAATATAGGGTTATATTAGATAGATTATTGATCTAAAGAGATAAGTTTTTTTTACCTAACTATATTGGCTTATTAATTGATGTGGCTCAAAAATATTATACCATTTTAATTTTAATTCAGAATATGACACGTATACAAAAACAATCCCGTTTTAATTCATAAAATTTTACGTATGCGAATCACAACAGAGGCCGTTTCATGCCTCTGTTTTAGTATTTTATATAGATATATAGATGTTACTAATTAATATTTAAGTTTTAAAATTAATATGCAATAAATGAACACCATCAATTTTGTTAGGAGGGGCCTATTAATGTAAAGTCCCGTGCCCCATCGTCTTATCTCACAACTAACCTTTAAACCAGTTCCAATTATTTCTCTAATTATCAATTGATTTTGATTTGAGATAAAAGTCCTAAAATTTTATACATTGGAGTATTGGACTTGTTGCATATATGAGACCCGAACACGAAGTAAAATAAGTGATTTCTCGGATGGGAAGGTGATTTATGGAAATATTCACAATACCATTTGCTGGCCGGTTTTTATTCTCTTTTTAGTTTGCAGCAAGATGGAATACGATTCCTCCATCTATTTTTATTAGAGTTTTCGTGAGCAAACATACAACTTTTAAAAATGGGTTCTTTGGTCAGTCAAGTATATATGCGGACAAATACTTGACCCCAAAAATAAAAGTTTCCAATAGACGAATTGTCTCCACAAGTTTAGACAACTCATTTGGATGCGTCCACATTACAAATTAAATGGTACTGTAATGTTTATGTTTCTTGCAACAGTACACTTGTTTCTAAATATACGCATGCACAAGATGTGTGTGGTACATGGTAACAAATCCTATTTGGCGTGTTGGAGGTTGAAATGCGACAAGGCAGAGGTTCCATCCAACCCTATAGTAGTAAGTCACGTATTCGGTCACCGTGGTTTCCTTGTAGATCGGCGCCTTCTCATCCGAGAGCAGCTCCTTAATTGGTCTGTGTCAGAGTGAATAATTCCCGTTGGGGTTGCCTTCACTATCAATAGAATATATATATATATATATATATATATATATATATATATATATATATATATATATATATATATATATATATATATATATATATATATATATATATATATATATATATATATATCGGGGATTTACATCATGACCTAATTATAATGGGGCCTTATGGGCTTATATTACATCTAACATACCCCCTCAGTCGAAACAGGAGGGCAGCGGATAGTGAGACTGGATCTAAAATCAAGAAATAGTTGGCGAGGCAAACCCTTGGCGAAGATGTCAGCATACTGAAACGGGGACATGTAAGACACGCACATGACCCATGCACGATGTGGATGTCAATCTCAACATGATTGGTTCGCTGATTGTGAACCAGTTTGTGAGCAAGGTAAGTAGCGCCGACATTGTCTGTATACACAATAGGCGCTTGATTAAGCGGACAGTGGAGCTCAGGTAATAAGTTGCGAAGCCAAAAGCACTCAACGACAACATTGGCAACACCATGATACTCCGCTTCAGCACAAGAGCGGGAGACAACATGTTGTCTCTTGGATGACCAAGAAACAAGAGAGTCGTTGAGGAACACACAATATCCCGATGTAGACCGTCTGGTGTCTGGACAATCAGCCCAATCAGCATCCGTGTAAGCAACCATGGAGAGAGGTGAAGCTGATGGAGTAATAGTGATGCCAAGAGAAGTAGTATCTTGAACATACCTGATAATGCGCTTAAGAGCAGCAAAGTGAGACTGCCTGGGGTCATGCATAAAAGATAGACTCGCTAAACAACATAGCTAATATCAGGACGAGTAAATGTCAAGTACTGTAAGTACCGGCTAGGCTACGATACAAAGTGGGATCAGACACAAGCTGACCCGCAGCTTGGGCCAGTTTCGCAGTGGTCTCAACAGGCGTTGCAGCAGGCTTACAATTAGCCATGTTAGCCTTGGAAATAATCTCCTTGGCATATTTCTCCTGGGAAAGAAACAAACCAGATGCAGATCGAGATGCAAAGATGCCCAAAAAGAAGCTGAGAGGCCCGAAATCAGACATAGCAAACTCCTTGATGAGTTGATTAATAATGGCAGCCCGAAGAGTCTATGAAGATGCAGTAAGGATGATATCATCGACATATAACAGCAAATAAGCAAGTTGATTACCTCGGAGAAAGACAAATAGAGAGGATTCGCTCTTGCTACTGACGAAGCCAAGCATGTGTAGGTAAGTAGAAAAGCGAAGATACCATGCCCGAGGTGCCTGTTTAAGGCCATACAGAGACCTCTTCAAGAGACAGACATGGCCTGGTTTGGTCCTGTTAGCACAACCAGGCGGTTGGAACATGTACACTGTCTCATTCAAATAACCAGGTAGAAACGCGTTCTTGACATCAAACTGATGAATAGGCCAATCCCTGGAGACAGCAAGATGCAAGACGGTACAAATGGTAGCCGGTTTGATAACCGGACTAAAAGTGTCATCACAATCGACTCTCACCTGCTGAGAGTTCCCATTGGCAACCAGTCGCACCTTATAGCGCTCAAGAGATCCTTCAGAGTGAAACTTGTGCCGAAAGAGCCACATGCACCGCACAATGTTGGCCCTTAGAGGCCGAGGAACCAAGACCTAAGTGTTGTTGCTAATAAGAGCCTTGTACTCATCGAGCATGGCAGCATTCCAATTCGAGTCTAAGGCGGCTGTTTTGTGGGAGGTAGGGATGGATGATATGTGAGAAAAAAAGAGGTCAAAAATCTGTTCGCAGCGAAAGATGTCAATCATGCTCCGAGTTTGGATCTGATTGACCAGTTGGGTGGGGTTAGGTGGTAGAGCAGGGGCTACAGCTGACGGGACAGAGACTTGAGGTGATAGGACGGGGGCTAGAAGGGGCAGTATAGGTGCTGTAGGCGGTAGGATATGGGCAGCCTGTGGCAGGATATGTGTTGCAGGTTGCGGTAAGGGAGGGTTGGGTACCTGGGTCGGAGATGTAATAGCATTTGGAGAGAAAGAGGGATATAGTTGGTGAAGGAGGTGGGGTGTAGGGTAGTCATCAGAAGGGGGCGGGGTGTTTGGGGATGTAGGGGGACTAAAAAATGGGAAGGTGGTCTCATCGAATGTGACATGGTGAGAGAAGATGACACATTTGGTAATGGGATCAAAACACCTATACCCTCTATGATTGGAGGGGTAGCCGAGGAAAACATAAGGTAGGAGCAAGTTTATGAGGAGAAATAGACGCTTGGTTGGGTTAACACCGACAGCCAAACACACGGAGGTGGTCATATTTAGAAGTGGCTCGGAATAAGATCTCAATAGGGCACCAATTCTGGATGGTTGTGGAAGGAGTGATGTTGATAAGATAGCATGTTGATTCAACAGCATATGAACGAGGCACGGAACCAGGATTATAATCTTGGGTAGGCTGAATTTGCATATAATTTTATAGTTTTTCCTATATATTAATTTAAACATTAAAGATATTTTTTATCTATATTTAAATTAGCGATAATAAAGTTAATTACTTATCAAATACTTTGTATCTTTTAAATTTGATATATATATATATATATAGAGAGAGAGAGAGAGAGAGAGAGGTGCAGTTTTTGGCAGTGGAAGCTAGTAAGCTACTGTGTGATTGGAAAATGGAGCAACGCCACTGTGTGATGGAAAATGGACCCACAGAAACAGGCAAAAAATTGAGGGAGGGAGGGGAATTGAACCCGAGCCTACATCATTTCACTTTACCCTCTTTACCAACTGGGTTGGATAAGCAATATGTTCATATATACACCGATATTAAATATATTACTGGTAAAATGGGGTGGGCTGCAACACACACCAGCCCACCTCTAGTTTCGTCCCTGATATGAACAATAGTGCAAGGGGACATGCCCATGGATAAAGAGAGTCCTCATGTAAGTGGTAAGGGTGTGAATGCTCCGTTCGGCTTTCCCATTCTAGGGGGAGGTGTGGGGACAAAAGAAGTGGAATTGAATGTCATGAGTAGAAATGAAGGATTTAAGGGCATTGTTGTTAAACTCACCGCCCATGTCACATTAAAAAGATTTAATGAGGAGGTTGAATTGGGTGCGGACAAGGATATGGAATGTCATAAGGTGAGGAACAACTTCAGATTTGTACTTTAGGGGAAACACCCAAAAATAATGAGAGAATGCATCAACCAGCACAAGCGCATAACAGAAACCATCATGACTGATAATGGGATCGAGAAGTCCATAGATTACCATGAATGATGTCAAATGGAGCGGGCACCTGAGTATAAGACGTAACAAAAGGAAATCTAGTGTGTTTGTCAAGCTAGCACGCCGAGCAACTAGTGGAGGGAGGGGCTTTATTGCAGGGAATAAGCCTGGACCTGAGAGACTCAAAAGCCGGAGAGCCTGGATGACTAACACGGGCGTGCCAGAGAGATGCGGAATGGGCAACTGCTGATAAATTGGTTGTTGCAGGAGAGGTGACAGGATGCATATTTTTATTGACAGGATATATATTTGAGGTGAAAAGATAAAGGTCTCCAGCACTATTACATCTCATGAGCGGGGCCCTAGTTGTGAAATCTTTGACAGCAAACCCAAAGTGGTCAAACTCAATGGGGATATTATTGTCTGTGGTGAGGCGACAAATGGACACAAGGTTCTTTATTAAGCCAAGGGAGACGAGGATGTTGTTAAGGCTTAGGTCGGTGGTAGGGGTCGGTAATGTAGTTTTCCCAAGACCCAAGGTAGGAATGTGTTCACCATTGCCAACAATAATGGATGTAGAAAGGCTCTTAGAAGCAGGGGCAAAAATTATTCCTGGGTTGTGCGACATGTGTGCAATGGCTCTGCTATCCATGTACCAATTTGGATCAGCAGGTGACACGCCCATAGGTTTCAGGGTGGTTGGTTGCTTGTGTCGGGATGATTGCGATGATCCCGCTGCGAAGGACTGATCCAGATGGTGCAGAGAGGGCCCGAGGAGTCCATGTTGGCTCGAGTATGGCCTCGTTGGAGAGGCGTAAGGGGGAGGCAGAAGGGCATAGGTCGGGTAGCTTTGGGGATGGGCTCCAATGGAGGAATACCCCCTCTGTAAATGACTTGGAGGGGAGATAACCATGACGGGAGGTTGTTGTTGATTGTAGAAAGCCATAATCGTCATAGATCTGCTGGTGCGAGGTAGATTACAGTCACAAAGAGGGTGACAGGACATAGTGGCAAGGGTGACAGGACGTAGTGCCGATGCTAACAGGACAAAGTGTCAGATCCGCTGAATTAGGGTTTGGCGGAAAAGGGAGAGCAATTGAGAGAGGGGAAACAGAAGGAGATGCGGCTATTGAGAGAGGTGGAGGCTAGAGCACCGCTATGAGAGGGAGCGGCTGATAGAGGAGGAAGGAGGGTGGCCAACGAGTGGTGGTCGGCAACAAAGAGGGTGGAGGAGAATCTAGGTAGTTGCCAAACTGTTAGGGGATGAAGAAGCCAACGGAGGGAGGATGGAGGGTCGGGGACAGGGAGAGGAGTGGTCGGCGACAGAGAGGGAGGGAGAAGGATGAGAGGATCGATGGTAGGCTAGGGAAATTTTTTGGAAAACCCTAGAGAAAGCCTGATACCATGTCAGAGTGAATATCCCCCTGTTGGGGTTGCCTTTGCTATCAATAGAAGATATATAGGAGGTTTACATCATTACCTAATTACAATTGGGTCTTATGGGCTTATATTACATCTAAAAGTCGGTACAATCGACACTCTTCTCCGGTGCTTGAAAATGGGTCCTGAAGAAGACTGCTATTGAAATCCTCGAACTGTTTCCTGGGCCCTTAGGAAGAACTCTGTGGTTCACACTCTTGAACCAGTCATTAGTAATCGGCTTCATAAATCAACGCCAAATATATTTGTCAGACAAAGTTAGATAGGAATTTTTTTCATATTAGCCAAAAAAACCCAAAAAAAATTAGCAAAGTAGCCAAAATCCGAAACTATTTTGGGATTTAGCAAAAGTAGGGTAAAGTCGTTGTTTCTTTTTTTTTTAAAATACTCCCTCCGTTCCAAAATACATGGGTTTTTACTTTTCGATACGCTATTTAAAGAGTGAAAAAATCTATAAAATATTATTTTTTTTAATTAATTTTTTTATATAATTTGATACTTATTAGTAATAATTATCAAATTATATAAAAAAAAATTAATTTAAAAAACTAATATTTTATAGAATTTTTCCCTCCTTAAAAAGTGTGTCGAAAACTAAAAACTCGTGTATTTTGGAACGGATGAAGTATTAAAACAACAAATTCGTTGTTTCAAACAACGACTTTGTATTTTTTTAAAAAAAATTATTGCTTAAATGTTAAAAGGTGAATATATATATATATATATATATATATATATATATATATATATATATATATATATATATATATATATATATAAATATATATGGGATAGTCGCTGTTTGTTAACAGTGACTCTCCCTTTTTTATTTTTTTTAAAGACACAGTAATGCCTTTGGAGAGAATCTCCTTCTCTATTTGTAACACCCACAGTCTATAGGGACCACCCCCCTCTCAACACTGAACTCTCTCCCCCGTGTATATCCCCCTCTCTCTCTCCAATGAGTTTCCTTTTTTAAAAAAAGAATAAAAAAAAGGGAGAGTCGTTACAAACAAAGACTCTCCCGTATATATATATATAGGATAGATCTTATGTAAGCAAGGCTTACTATGTAATATGTGAGTAAATCTTGACCTTTAAACTAATAGAAATGAATGGATTAGATTTAATCTAAAAATAATGGGAATAAAAATTAATAAATGTGGGGCCCGCCAGTAGTAAATCACCACTCTCTCCCAATGCGTGTGTTCCACTTACACCCATTGATGAATTAGTCAGATGGTGTGAATGTAATTTTAATTACGTCAATCTTTGCTGCTAAATAAAAATTACTTCAATCTTTTTTTTTTATCTTAACAAATTTAAAAAGAAAAAAGAAGGGATAAGATTTCTAATACTTTCGGTAAACATAAATCTAATTTCCTCTTCTCAAATCTAATTTAGCTTGGATACGATTTTTTTTCTAATTCCCACCATTCGAGACAACTCGTATATCCGATTAAGCCAAATATGCGACCATAGTGAGTTTCATCAATCGACTTAATTATAATTTGGATCGTTAATGATTGTATAATAATTTTATACGTGGTTATTCGTATGTACGTGAATTAGTATTCGTATGTATATTGGATAAATGGGAGAATATTTACATTTAAATAAACGATTATTCATACGTATGATTTTGCTTAAGATGTGTGGGAAACTTGTATTTAATTATTCATTATTCATGTGTATCTTGAAATTATTCAAATAAACCTTGACAATATTCGAAATTATCTTAAAGGAATTTGTGGTTAAATATATATATTTACATATAACTTGACATTAATTAGTTAAACATTCGTACGTAATTTGACATTATTCATAGGTTCATTAATTAATTTGACATTATTCATAGGTTCATTAGTTAAATATTCGTATGTAACTTGACATAATTCGTAGGCTTATGACTTAGACATTCGTACGTAACTTGACATTATTCATAGGTTCATTAGTTAAATATTCATATGTAACTTTACATTATTCATATATAACTTACCATTATTCGTATTTAACTTGAAAAATGTTACTATGTTAGCATGATGTGTTAATTCCTACCTCTTAAAGAAATTAAGGGGAAAAAATCACAAAGATATGATTTTTCTCCATATCTTATTAAACATCTCTTTTCATGAACAAATGGTAAAACTGTAAAACATAAATATATATTTTTTTAATCCTTTTAGTTTTTTTCCTTTCTAGCAAGTACAACGTGTGTTTCACACACAAGGGGAAGGACGTGGTATTTATTTCCATGTGGGCCCATAGTTAATGATTAAAAAATAATTCAATTTTGGGTTTAATCTTGTCCACTTATTTTACATCATCCAAAGGTTCTAAATTGCTCATAAATTACACCATAAATTTTACATCATCCAAAGGTTCTATATATATATTCGATTTTCTCCTTTTTAACATTTAAACGATAATTTTAAAAAAAAATACAAAGTCGCTGTTTCAAACAACGACTTTTTTATTTTAATAATTTTTTTAAAAGCTGGGGAAAAGTCGCTGTTTTTGGCTAAATCCAAAATAGTTTTGGATCTTGGCTATTTTGCTAAATTTTATGTATTTTTTTTTTGGCTAATTTGAAGAAAAAAATTCGTTAGATAGATATCTCAAACAATATTCAAGTTTGAAGCACTACTCTCTCAATTTAAATTGAATGATTTTGATATAAGGGGATGAATGAACAACAATAAGCATGAATAAGGGATGAAGGAATGATAAAAGCATGAATAAGGTATTTTTTCCTTTTTCTTTTCAAATATAGTATAACTTTTTTCATTTGCAAAAATACCATATTTTGTGAGTTTGGTAAAAATACCTCAAAAAATTTAGTTTTCAAAAAAAATATGGCTACCTAGCTACTTAGGATAATGTAACCAGATTATATACAACTAGTTTTATTACTCGCCCATTGTGCGATTTTTTAATAAATTTTATTATATAAAACATCTTTGAATTAATATAAATTACTACTCCATATAAAGTAAATATACAATTTTCAATTGTGTTATATTTTTTAGAATGTAAACATGTTTCATACCTCTGTTTTTGAGAATGTAAACATGTTTCATACCTCTGTTTTATTATTCATATCACCCGATCATGGTCCCAACAATTGAGGTTCACATTTTATAGGCAAAGCATTCAGGCAATAATCGTTAACTCATAATATCACACGTCATATCATCATTGCATGTCAAAACATTAAGGCATCGAAGCGATATTCGCTACCATCCCAGCCTATCAATGTCAGCACGTCGAAATTCATCATCATGTCAATTCTAGAACTATCACACAGGGTTCCAAGTCAACGGAGATAGGGAAGGACAATGTCGGATCACACAATTCCGTACAGATTCAGACACGGACCAAAACTAAAGACGACGAGACTAGAGACAAGGTTCCTACCCGAGGACGACAATGATGCCCTTATCGAAATCTTTGAGGTTATAATTGCGGCAAGCAAAACACATATCAATCATGAAGCATACCGGTCAAGTTATAGAACACTAACATGTACCTATCTCAGGGAATAACATGGCATGCATTCGTAGAGGGAAAACATGCTCAAATTCTATATCAATGCACATGCGAGACGATCTAGCAACCTATCACCTCATGTAAGTCGATATGCCTGGCGATTCTATACAAGGTATGCGGAATACAGTAGTAGTCATGCGAGTTATGAAACTATTCAGGATTGAATAATCATCATAAGCATATCATGTATGATCAGTTAATCATGTTAGTTAGACACATAGGTAGGTCATATCATCCCGGAGTCGAATGCAGGCATGCTGAGGTATGTCATAACTATCAGACTAATTTGCAATTAAACGACATGTACGAGGGGTATCATGAATTATCTCATTTTATGACAACGGAGCTCACATAATAGGGTAAGTATGGCATGTAGTCATTCAATGAATCACAACTGGAAAGCATAGATCCTACATTACACTAGTAACACAGGGCAAAACATGAGCATTGTCGAGGTAGTCTGAATAAGTTCAACATATTAATTATGTATCATGTGTATAGAGCTCAGGATATAGCGTGGTGTGTGATCATGCGATGTGTCAGGTCATAGGTTCATGAAAGCACGAGAAGGCACCACGTAGCAGGAGAGAAACATCACGGATGTCAGATGGGTGAGCATGCTATGAGTTAATGGTCATAGAAGGCATAATAAGTAACGAGGGCGATACTAACATGCTAAGGAGACCAATTTAAATGGACATATATACAACGAATAGTTGACCACACTACCATGAACCTAATCCAAAGGAGAGCAACAATCATGCAGATTTATAACATGTGATACATCCACCCAATCAATCATTAGCACGAAAATGCAATAAGCCAAGTAAATCATGTTATGAATACAATCAACATATCAATCATGCAATCATAGAGAGAGCTACCATTATAATCAGACAGAAATCCCTAAGGGCAATCACCGACTCATCCCAACCGACTTATCACCCCGTTCCCCGTGGGACATTAGTATAACTCATTTAGTAACGTCGAAGGACACTCGTATTACTTTCTGAAGGAGAATGGTAGAGTTTGTGTTTAGAATCTTGTGACAAGAAGACACGGTTCGACCATTTTAAAAATCGAGAAGAATGACTCCCTAAGGCAACTCACTCTCTAGACTCGGAATCATGACTCCTCTCCCATCACACACCCAAGTAACCTTGTATCCAGTCAAACTTCCAACGCAATCAGCTTATCATCAGACATAAGAGCTCGATAGGAGCATCAAGGTTTGAGACACGGGATACAAATCAGGACAAAAGGGAATGGATACTCTTCAACCCTTATCAATACACCTAGACATTTTTTTGGGATGGACGACGGAATTAGGATCATTAAGGAGGTGTGAACAACAAAACGACAGTTCCACCCAAAACTGGAAACCCGGCTATATAGGAATAAGGCTTCTCCCACTATCCCAGTCAGGACATACCAATTGGACTCCTAGCCTAAGCAGGATGCACTCAGCACAAAAGCAGTCAACGAGGCTAATATGATCTCTTTCAAAGTTTATAAAAGCACAAAGACGATCTATGCCATCCTTTGAGAGATGGCTGGCCGGAGGGGCAAATACCTCACGGCCTTCTAACCCATGCTACTCCAACCCTCGGGCTCCTTGGAATCTTTGAAACCCGTCTGTAAGAGAAAGCTAGTATTTTGCCTACCGTTCCCCGAATTCTACATCCATAAGGGATGTATACCACCTGGGGTCTCTACCCACGAGTTTGATCCTAAAGGTAGGTTAGTCTAGGGTTAGGTCCAATTAAATTCATTTTGCCCGTTTGAAAACATTTTCTAAAACCATTTGAAATATTCGGGCCATTTTCAAGACCACTTCAACCCATCATACTCGGATTGCAAAACCTGGCTCTGATACCAACATTGTAACGGCCCGGGATTATGATTCCCGAGTTACGTTTCGAGGGATGAAACCCCTCGTGGCATCTTGCGCCCTGAGTATAGGTTGAAGGTTTGAAATTAACAATTTCGCTGTAAAAGTGGGATTTCGCATCCAAAACCGAGAGGAACCATTAAAATCCCCGGGTTAAGTCCCCTGTACCTGCCCTATGGCCTAAGTCGCGAAATTCATTGATCATACAACCAATAAAGATTTCAAATTCATACATAAGGTTGCCACGGCGGAGCCGGGTCAAAACATGATCAAAACATCTGAAACCAAACCGTTAAATGATTGGTGAAGTCAGAGTCTCGACTCTCTCTTTCCGCCATGTTAGACCCCTCAGTCATGGAGCCAGATCAGCAGCAATAATGATGAGCATAATGGATACCTAAAAAAGTTAATAGTGGGCGGGATCAGATCGATGCCCACTTGGGTCTATCCCTTCATTAAGGATGGTGCCCCCACCATGTGTACACACAAACGCTATACCTAATAATCATGCTTCTAGATGCAAGGTGGAATATGAACACACTAGCATGCCCCTAAGATCAAGTGCTTATAATAATAATAAGGCCTTATCACAGAATACCAAATGGTATATCCCTCTCCTACCTCCACCCCCTTCCGATAGGGCGGAGACTGGCCATCTCATGAATGCATTCCATTCCATCATAATCAAATCGGCCCGCAGGCCCGACCCGTAATCATATATAAAGCCTGCAGGCAAATCTCGTAATCATGCTCATAATATAAGTAAAGGAAGTTCCATATGACTCGATTGACTCAGGACGAGACCCGATGGGACTGGGCCGCCCTATGACCCTAGCAAAGACTCTAGTTACTTCACAAATAACGGCCGTTCTGTTTACATACGCATAAAGAAATAGAATCCTCAACGATCAATGCAACCTAACAGGATACTACATGGCATGCTGATCATGAATGCAAGCACCTAGTATATCATGCACATAAGGCAGGGAATATCGATTCGATCTGAGTAAGCTCCGTAGAGACTTACCTGGGGGTGCAGAACAGCATAATAGTATACTCGGCATACAGCAAGTTACATTCATAGAGTATCACCTAGATACATATCGAGAATATCATAAGTCTACTTCTACAACTATTCTAACACGTATATAACACATACATAAAATCAAATATATAACCAATCTCGCATGAACCATACTCTCCATTCCATCCCGATCAATCATCTCATAACATCATTTTCCAACTCGTCAGATTATAACCACTTCCATAACATACTTAGCCAATTTCGCATGCTTATCAGTCCATACATATATATATATATAGGGGAGGGTTCAAGTGAGAAGTACATGTTCCGGTTAGAAGGAAAGAAGTAATATCATTGGTTGACACAGATCTAATTTTCTTTTTATAAAAAAAACCGTCACGCGCTGCTACTGCTAGCCTCCTTCTCTCCGTCTCTCCATCTTCAATGCATTCGCTCAACCTTCATCTTCTCTCCGTTCGATCCATGGCTGCCTCCTTCTTTGATCTCCTCCGGCATCTTTTGGCAAGGCGGCGGACTTCGATAGCGGTTCTGCTGTTCAGGGGTTCAACACTCCCGATCTGTCACCGACTCCGAGATCGTCGACTACGATAGCCGACGTTCGCAAGTAATTTCTTCTCCAAATCGCCTCTTCGTCAGTCTGAATGTATAAATATCGAAGGTCAAATGCTTTTTTGTGTAATGGCAAAGATCGAATATATACGATCTGATTTTTCTTTGTGTTTGATGCGTTTATCGAATTGAATTTCGATCATCTGATGTGTTGTTTTTTGCGATTTGATCTCATGAAATTGGCTATTTGATCTTAAGGATAGATGTTGTCATCATCTTTATTTACATGATTTATGTATTCCAACTGCGCGCAGCGATTATTGCATTAACAAATTGATAATTATATTTTATTTTTTAAAATGGATAATCAGTCGGTTGATAGAATGAATGAATTCAATTGAGTGATGTATCTATATATTGTTTGTTTTGGGTGTAATACCAAGTGGTTTAGTGACTAAATAGAGATTGGTTCAGTGACTAAATAGAGATTGGTTCAGTGACTAAATAGAGAGTGGTTCAGTGACTTAATAGAGAGTGGTTCAGTGACTAAATAGAGATTGGTTCAGTACTAAATAGAGATTGGTTCAGTACTAAATAGAGATTGGTTCAGTGACTAAATAGAGATTGATTCAGCACATATAATTAAATAGAGAGTGATTCAGTGATTAAAAAATTTAATTATAAAAAATTTAGAGTGGTTCAGTGACTAAATAGAGAGTGGTTCAGCACATATATAGAGAGTGGTTCAGCACATGTATAAAGAGTGGTTCAATGATTAAATATAAATTGGTTCATGAATTAAATAGAAGTGGTTCATCAATTTTATAGTAAACGGTTCAGCACATATATAGAGAGTGGTTCAGTGGCTAAATAGAGATTGGTTCAGCACATATAATTAAATAGAGAGTGGTTCAGTGACTAAATAGAGAGTGGTTCAGCACATATATAGAGGGTGGTTCAGCACATATATAGAGAGTGGTTCAGCACATGTATAAATAGTGGTTCAGTGACTAAATATATATTGGTTTATGAATTAAATAGAAGTGATTCATCAATTTTAAAAATGTGAAATTTTTATGGGGAAAATATACATTAATATGTGTCTTAATGTGTAATTTATAAATATATATGAAAATATTTTAATTATAATGAGAATATATTATATATAGATATTAAAAGGTGAAAATCGTTTATGACCCTTTATAAATATATATAGATGCTTTAGCGTAAGTGGTAGTACAATATTTTGTGTTGAAACACCCACAGGTGCACTGTTCGAAACTTGGTGGGAGGGGCGCGTGCAGTGGACGTCCGTGTGTGACCGAAGGGCTGCAAGTGGGGGTTGGGCACACGGGTCGGATGGGAAGGTAAAAGTTGTGTGATTTTTTTAATTGATGCGGTAATTTTTGTTATTAATGTGGGGTAATTTTTAATCTATCCACCAATCAAATTACTTCTTTCGTTCTCACCGGTAGAGTGCTTCTCACCCGAACCCAACCCTATATATATATATATATATATATATATATATATATATATATATATATATATATATATATATATATATATATATATATATATATATATATATTACTTATCATCATCATGTATAACATTCGCAAGGTATTACTCGAGCCATAACTCAATACTACGACATCGTTTTATAAATCACACATTCATACTATTAGTCACACAATCATATCATCATGCTAATTAGTCATCGAATAAGTCGGATTCCCAAGTTGGTTCCCAAGCCATTTCAAAATTCGAGTCAATTAGTTAGAAATTCCGATTCTTGAAAACATTCGTCAAATTCCTTTTCGATTTAACCCGATAACATATTTTAAGTTCCTATATTTTATAAGATCATAGTATAATATCTTTTAATCTCAAAATAACATTTATATAATTTATATCTCAAGATGATATTTATATCTTTTAAATCTCAAATAATATTTATACCTTTTAAATGTCAATTAATATAATATAATATTTCAAATACCATTTCCTTTAAAACACTTTCAAATAATATTTTTAAAATCTTAAAGTAATACCAACCATTTATTTAATTAACAAAACAACCCCCATATTTTATAAAAATCAAGAAACCGACCCCTCCCTTTTATTCATTAACTCAAACCGAGCCCATTCAGTTTACACAAACCCAACTGAAACCTGTTAGTCACTACCCAAACCAAGCCCTTATATATAAACCCAACCAGATTTTGTTTAAAAAATATAGCCCAATCCATTTGTCAAATAAACAACCCATTCGGCCCAAATAAAAGGCGCAAACCTCCATATTTTATAACCCAGATCCGAACAGAAGAAGAAAGGAAAGAAAAAAGGAAGGGGGGGGGCTACGGCTGACTGGGCGCCAATGTGGCACGGTGGGCCCCAGCTCCATCTTCCTCTTCCTCAAGCCGACAGAAGGAAGAAAGAAAGAGAAGCCTAGCGCCGCTCGGGAAACGGAGGAGGGGAGGGAAGAGGAAGACCTCCAGTAGCGCTCCCGGACTCCGGACACCCATTCCGGCTACCCGACACCCCCACACCCGGAAAGGAAGAAAGAGAGAGAGAAAGGAGGGTCACCGAGGGCCTTCGATGTCGCTGGTAAACAAGCTCGGAAAGTGGCGTTCGGGGCTCGTCGGAGCTGAATCTGTGAGCAATAGGGCCTAGGAGAGATGGAGGGGTGTTAAAGGTGGAGTTTTGCTCAGTTAGGAGGTGAAAGAAAATCAAAACCGAGCTCTTACGTTGTTCAAGACGAAACAGAGGAAGAAGAATGACAGGGTGCGGCTCGGCTCTCCTGGGCGCTTCCTTGTGCTTGAAGACGTCGAGGGAGGTGTGAGTGAGCACCTGGGCTGCTGTTGTAGCTGGTTTGGAGAGAGGAGTGAAGGAGGGAGGTAGGTAGGGCTTCAGTTTGCCCTCGGTAAAACAGGGGAGAGAAGCGGTTGCGGTGGTGGTGACCAGCGACGGGGTGGCGCCCTGGTGGTGACGTCGGTGTGGTGGTGGTGAGGAGCGGTGGTGGAAGGGTGGAAGGAGGTGGTGTAGTGGTGATGGTGGCTGAGTATGGGGAGCTCCCCTCGGCAGTTGAACGGGGGAAAAGGGGGGTGTTTGGATGTTGAAATTGAAATGGGGAAAAGGGCTATTTTCTGATATTGTGAAAGAGGTGAATTAAGTTGGTCAAAGATCTGATTTTTGGTGAAGAGGGAAGGGTTGTTTATTTCTCAAATAAGGGGGAATCAAGAAGAGAGGGAGAGAGTATAGGAAAGAACTTTACCCAAGCGAGAGGGTGTGAGTTGGATGGGATAAAATTGGGAGAATATGAGGGAATTGTAGTCCCAAGTCGGAAATTCACATTTTCGACATTTGGGATCCTGAATCCCGCTCTCTCGATCAATTTGTTTTTAAAATCCGGAAGTATGTCTTTATCCGAAGAAATTTTTCAGATTCCGAGAAAAAGACGGAATCGATCTTAGAAGGTTCAAGATTGGGCCGGAATTCGTTTTATGAATCTCGAGTTCGGTTTATTATTAAATTACAGACGAGTTTATTATTTTCTTATTATTATTATCATTATTATTATTATATATTTTTTTAAACAAAACCCAATCAAATCCGCTCTAATTTTATTTTTAATTTCTTTTTTTCGAAAATCAAGATTTTAAAATCTGGGCCTTTACATCCCAAACGTAAAGAACATGTAGGCCATCTCTGATGCCTCATACTTCTGCTCAAGCACAGCAATTGCACCATATTCATCCCCGACTAGACACTTCCATCGCTCGACCTGTGCCTTCATCTTCTCAACAGTCTCACCGCCACCTTCCATGGCTCTCCTCGTAGTCATGAGATCGATCTCTACCTACTTCAATTCCACCTCCAACTTTCTAATTTTCTCCACAAGTGGTCTCGGCATCGCTTCTCAAGCGACGAGCCGCTCATTCTCCGCCTTCATCCACTCATTTTGAGACAGCAACTCGACTCAACGCTTTGCGAGATTGGATTAGCCATTACCGGAGTAGACCTGAGATTTTGGATGTTCGAGGCGAAATAATAAAATTGGGCGCTCTGTTTAGTGCCCTGCATAAATGATTTCTCAGGTGTAATTTCGATCCAGGGCTTCAAAAGACATGTAAGAAAGCCAAATAATCGAGGAATAAACATACCTCGTACGGCGCCTCAACCGATATCACCTTCTGATTTTGCATATTCTGAGCTTCGTTGTTTGTCTCAGGTCCGGACCTAAAGGAGAGAGAGGGAGGGGCGGGAGATTTTGGATTTGCAGCGAAAGAGACGGGGAGCGGAAAGGGCGATGGGATGGGAGTGGCCGAGTGGGAAGTGTGTTAGTAGAGTGCCGTGATATTATTTATGGAAATAAATAATATTATTTTCATGCATTTCATTGAAGTCATCTTCTCGTTACCACTACTTTGAATATAATTTTTAGGGTTTATCAATTTTGATTTAAAATTTCTTCCATCTCATCTTGTACGTATTCAGCATCAAAGATAGTATGCTCTATAACTTACGACTCGCGCTAAAAAATATAGCCAATAAAACTTGATCGATCGGTGACATATTTAAATCTACATTCTTACCTATTCAGTGTGCTTATTTATTCTCCTTACAATTGAAAAGAAATGATTTGGTAATTACGATCGTAATTACTTCTGTATACAGAAATTGTCCAACTAGAGTGTACACATCCTGGATGCGTGAATTTTGAAATGGACCTTTTTGCACATCCAAAATGCGCATACACTAGCTTGACATTCTCTTCATACAGAACTATCTACAAACGTACGTAACAGGTGATTTCTCTTAAATCATAAGGAGTATAACTAGACACACTGAATATGTGCGTCGGGAAATTGCAATGTTGTAATTGCTGGGAAATTGAACTTTTGTAATTATCGGGAAAGTCGAATTTCTTGGACCAACTTCCAAATGCACTGCTCTAACCACTATCATATCATGGAGATGAGACAAAGCTCTCCTGCATCGGAGGGCTATCGTTGATCGATGTTACAACTAGTAAAAGTAAATGCTTAGAATTTATTTTTCAGTTAAGAAAATAATTAAACAATAAATAATTACCAAAATAAATAAATCATATAAAATATTTAAACAATAACAACTAAACAATAAATAAATAAATACAAATAGAAATAATAATTAAAATAATTAAGCAACATAAATTAAATTAATTAATTATAGAATAATTTATTTAATTATATTATAATGTATATAATTAAATAATTATGTATGGAAAATAAATAACAATTTATATAATAATGTATATAATTAAATAACAAGTTAATTTTATATTATAAAAATAAAAAGATATATTAATTCAATAAATAATTAACAAATAAAAAACACTTAAATGTAATAATAAACAAAAATTAAATAATTAATTACTTATAATGAACATAAATTAAATAAAAATAAATTAAATAATTATTTATTTATATTCTTATAAATATATTAATTAATATAATTAAAGAAAATTACCTATTTGCCCCAAATGCATCAGATCAACTTTTCCATTCATTTCGTTCAGTTGAACCGATTTTGTTGGCCGACCAACTCTCAACAGCACTTCTCCAACCACCAGCATTCTTCCACAGTGACTCCTCTGCAACCTTGCCCCATGTTGAATTTCCATCTATTGTTCCCTCGAAGGGTTTCTGCTAACCTCATCCATATGACCCACTATTCCAACCGGCATATGAACTAGGTAGATTTAGTAGAGGTTCTGACTGACTAGTAGAATTATCCTCACCACTGGCTTCAGAACCTCCCCATCTAGCAGTGGCAGCATTCGCGTCAGATGAACAACCCCAACCTCTACAGTTGCCGCCACCACGTGTCAGCGTTCTTCACCACCAGCTCCACTTGGTTCAGGAGGCGGCTTCCCCCAGCCACTGCTGCCAGCGTCCGCAACTTCAGTCTTACCCCACCCGCTTCCCCAGCCACCGCTGCCAACAATCGCAACTTTAGTCTTACCCCACCCGCTTCGATCCCCTTCTACATCCTTGGTACCGGCTGCCGAAGCTCCGCAACCTCCGGCGGACGCTTTCCTACCTGATGAGCTTCCCCAACCTCTACATTCATTTGTAACGCTTGAAGCTATCCAGCCACTTCCACCACATGTCCCGTACGTTTCTAAATAGTTCTGTATACAGAATATGCGAAGCTGGAGTGTACACATCAGATGTCCTCCTTTTGTGCAGTCCATTTCCCACTTAAATCCCCCCAGCCTCCACTATTTACCCCAGATGCATTAGATGAACTTTTCCATTCATTTCGTTTAGTTGAACTGATTTTGTTGGCCGCCCAACTCTCAACAGCACTTCCCCAACCACCAGCATCCTTCCATTGTGACTCCTCTGCAACCTTGCCCCATGTTGAATTTCCATCTGTTCTTCCCTCGAAGGGTTCTGCTAACCTCATCCAGATGACCCAGTATTCCAACCGGCAGATGAACTAGGTAGAGTGGCTTTTGCTACCCTCCTCTGTAACCTTGCCCCATGTTCATATGTCGCTGACGTTTGTAAATAGTTTTGTATACAGAAAATGCCAAACTAGACACAACACATCCTGCATGCGCATAGGGGTTACATGCATCCTAGATGCGTTCTCTCTATGGGTGGAATTTTCTGCACACAGAATTATTTTCAAACGTAAAGAATGTGTGATTTTCTTGTAAATGTAAGGAGGATAAATGAACACACTGATTGGGTATGGTTATATACACGATCGACATAATCTTTTCGGCTATACAACATTACAAGATGGATTTATCTATAAATGGAGGGAAAGGGGGATAAAAAATGATTCCCTAGTTAAAACTTAAAAGTAACCTTGGTCAAAGAATAATGGTATTACTTGCAAGAAAAAGAGAAGTCCGTTGATGTTGCTGTCGATTATAGGTCCACAGATGTCGGTGAGGAACCCATACTTCTCAATGCAGATGTCTCTTTGAATTAATTCTTGATACAAATAACAGTTTTAATAATGTTCAATTGCTTATTGGAGCAGGGGCAGAATATGTGATTTCTTTCAAATTGTAAGGAGAATAAATAAACACACTGATTATGTATTAATATAGACTTAAAGAATGATGTAGAGACTCGGTGATTTGATACTGGAAAATACAAAACAACAGATTTTATAATTTCTAGATCTACACGGAAAAATAGGCAAGATTCAGGCTAAAAGTCAAACTGGGATGTAAATGTCATGCAAACACTTTTACAATAAGCTTCGTCATAATGTTAGGTACACAACAACTGCTAATTTTTTTAAACCCTCGTGTGACCAGTACATTCATGGTTAAGCTGGAACTCCCCAATGCTAACAGCATACTGTGCATCAATTCCGTCGACGCTGGGATCATGATTCTTTCTCCAGTACTCCGTGATGGGAGGAATGGGAAATTCATTCGTCATTTTCAGCTGCATTGTATGATAGATGGTAAGCGAGAAAAAATGGATTAAACTGTAATTCGAACAAATGATGGAGAGAAGTCAAAGTCGTTTTTACTGCCACGTAATGACGGCGTGATCCAAGATAGCTTATTACAACAAGGATTGAACCAAGCATGGGTGCTCCTGCAGCAGGTTCTTGTGCGGTGAGTGGGAGAAACGTCATGGGCGTTCCATAACTCATGTGCACAAGGGTGCACTGGTACGCGGTCGCAAAGACATGTCTGTCCTCTGGCAAACTCAACCAATATGCAGAAGGTGCGTCGTTGGTCATGTTCGTCCAATTGAAATGCATCTTGTACATCACAATTTGTTTATTAGGATCTGACGTTGGCCCATAGTAACCCAGCAATGGTATGTAGAGTTGCGCATTTCTCACTGCTTCCCTTAACATCACAAGTCGTACTTGGAGCCATGCTTCTTCCCCTAATCCCAGAGAGTGCGCAAGCGCTCGAAATCCGCAGTTTCCATCAGGCCTCACATCCATCACGTGGTCGATAAATCCGACAATGAAGGGATCTGGACTGTCCTCGCCGAAGTTGAAACGACGGCTGATATTCGTGACCTCTGTGTGCATGGATAGCGTACCCCTGGATGCCCCACGACCTCGATGCCCACGTCCCCTCCCACGTGTTGGAGCACGTGTTGACATTTCTGGTGAAGGAGAAGATGCATTAGATGCTCCCCTTCCTCGTCCCCTGCCTCTCGACGGACGACCAGCTACACTCTATGGTGCACATGAACCACGTGATGATATGGGTGTAGTCAGGTCGACCCTAATCGACGGATGTTGCTGGTCGCTCCCGATGGGAGGTTGTGGCTCCTTCCTCCCTATACTAGGTTGTAGCTCATCGCTCCCTGTCGGTGGGTGTTCCTCCTCGTTTGATGATGATGGATCGGCCAGCAGTCGCTGCTCCAGTGTGACATGCTCGAAGAAGGACAATCGGCACCTTATATTGTTCTGTGTCTTCTTAGGCGGCCGCCCCTTCTTCGTTGAGTTTGCAACAGGAGGAGAGATGGATGACGTGCCTAGGGTTGTGACTGTCATGTAATAAGTTGACAATCCGATCATATGTGCACGCGACATAAGGCCAGCTGAGTACTACTCGATCATCCGCGCTATATTCACCTCGTGAATGTCTGTAGGCAACTCATCAACAAATTCATCATCCTCGATCCTGTCCCCGTACCACTCCACTTGCCTCCAAAATACGTGAACATCCTTAAGCTAGAAAATTCGGCCCTCTGCCAAAATATCTCGCACATCATGGATACAGGGCAATCCGTAACTTGTCCTAACCCATTGGCATATGCAATGTTCGAGTACATGGCCGCATCGAACCGCCCGCAACGCAGCGTACAAGTGATCCAATGCAGGCCTTGCAACTTTTCGAATGAGTTCGACAAACATAATCTCCTGCCCATGTTCTTCGGTGGCCTCGAGCTTGATCGGGTTGAGCGTTCAACTTTTCTCTATTTCAGCACGGATATTATTGAGCTGGTCCTCAATCAATCAGTCGATATGCTCAAAGAGAGTGTCGATGCGGTTTGTACTTGATTGCATTTGTCTCTAAAGCACCGCATGAGCTGATTCAACCCTGCGATATTTGTTTGATTGGTGCAACATGCAATTGCTTGTATTTGTTATCTAATCTTTATTCAGTTGATGCAGAAAATATGATGTGAACATAACATAAACCAACATATTACCTCCTGGTTCTGTTGTGCCTAAAATGAAGGTATTTGTCCGTCCAACAGTACACCAACTTCTCCCGGTGCCTAAGCCATGTTTTCTCAAAGTACTCCATCAACCCATTATATTGAGTCCCCCACTCGGCTCTCATAATGCATAGTCGTGGTTGTAAGTTTTCTCTGTCTTCGACCTAATGGATAGTACATAATAGTTGAGTATAACCAAATTAGCCGCAAATACAGGTAGTCAAACACTGTATAGTAAAGCATACCTGATCAAACATCTTGCAGCCCAAGTGAATCTCTTCGCAATAGGAAGTGTTTGAGCTGTCTTCCTTGCAGCCATAACTTCGACGTTGGTGATCACATGCCACTCGCACAACATATGATGCACATCTGGGAAGACAGTTGTGATCTTCTTTAAGAGACCTAGCTCTCTGTCGATGATTATCGTCCCCAGACGGTAATCGCAAACTCCTACGACTTGCTGCAACACCCAAGTGTACGTCTCTTCATTCTCACTTGTCATAATTGCGCAGCCTAAGTGAAATGTGTGCCTCGTGCTGGTCATGCCCACCATGTCAAGCAAAGCCTTATCGACCCTAGGAGAAAAAAACGAACGTGTTTTCAGTAGTGAAGGAAAAAAACATGCAACTCACTTCTAAATTTTTGTAGCACGAAGTACTTACTTGTTTGTGTTGTACGTCGTGGCCATCACAACAACATAGGAAAACATGTTCCACAACTTCAACGAATCCTTGTGGAAAAAAACAAGGTATGCAAGACGTCCTTCTGCGTCTAATCTGTATTGGAAGGAGTATTCCTTCTGCATCAACTGCGACAAGAGATATTGCATCGATGTTCAGTCCTCCAATAAGTTATTCTTAACTTAAGCCCGTGCATCGTATATTTGACCTCTCTATGTCACGATCGTTGGCTCATCATAACGCAACTTCGCCAGCACATCTTTCGGTCTTGCACCCGCCTTAGTGTTGTTTCCAATGTCAGACATTTGTGATGCATCCAAACGTCCGGCGTATGAATGACCACCAACAAAGGAGGATGGTCGTGGTTGTGAACACCGGATACCACCTTGACCTTCCATACGACTTTAGGAAACTCTAGACAATCCAACATGAAGTCGCACCCGCCTTTTTTGGTTCTCGTATTGAGAGGGTTTTCGTCATTAACCACATCGCTATCATCTCTACCAATGTCATGTTGACACTTTTGATACTTCCCATGATTGTCACATGCCAATTTCAGCCTTCCGAGCAGCCTATCCTCACTCCTCCATGACTTGAACGTGGTAACCACAAAGTTCCACCTACGAGCTCTATTAGGCGCTCAATTTCTAACTGAATCCATATCCGGCCATTCCCTTGTGGTTGTGAAACCAATCGTGTTATCTAATCCTTCATTTATACCATAACGGATCTACAAATTTTAATGAAAATAGGATCAAATTTGTTTCTCATTGTGCTGCTGTAATCTACCGCTATACAGAGACAACCAAGGACGTTTTCAGAAGACTAATAAAAAGTAAGTGCTACTGTAGAAGTCTAATAAAAATAACATCATTTCGTCTAATCGAAGAGAATGTTGTATATACTAATATTATCACCTTCAAATAAGTGTCGTGATAATTTCGAATCGGATCAAATTCAGTTTTCTACTCCAATGGACTATAATTTCTAGTCGCAAATAAGAAGTAAGTGCTACTGTCATTTCATCTAATAGAGGAGAATATTATACAAACTAGTATAGAAAAACACACGCTGCGCTAAATAAAATTTAACGTCGACTACGAATAAACTCAAAAGCGGTAAAATTTTAAATAATAGAACCTACCCGTTCGTTCTCTCTTTCGCTATCGGATCTATCTTCCACATTTGACATGTTGATTGAAGAAGTAATAGTGGTTTGTGGTGATCACATAACACTTAGAATATATATAGAGAGCAATAAGGAGGGTACTAGCCGTTTGAAGTAACGGCTAGTACAGACGCACCTTGGATGCACAGAGATCAAACCAACGGTCTACTGCTCCGCGCATCCTAGATGCGCTGAGATCAAACCAACGGTCTACTTCTTCGCGCATCTAGGATGCGCGGACATTAACAGATACGCACCCGGGAGTTTGCTACGGCTTTTGGTGCTTTGGTTGTAGTTTCCACACTAGCCTCAGCACAGACCTAATTGTGGTTGCTACTCCCTCGGATTGGGGTGCGGTTCCGCTCCGCTTGGCTCGGTTTTGGGGTATTTTGTGTATCGGTTTGTATCTCTTTAAAAATTGGTTTAGGCAACGAAAATTCCAGAACTCAATTTGGGGAAAGCATAAGACGAGGGATGCAGTGATTCGTAAAAGGCACCTTTCCCCAAGTTATAGTGGTACTGTTAACGTCGGAGGGAGGAGGTGTCGCGGTCATACAGAGATAAGGTTTACCGACAAATTCAAAATATGACAATACATTGTACATGAACGATTGACAAGTCAGTAGCATACAAACTTGCACAATACTACAACTACGGGCGCTGAGATGGCTGGGCCTGGCTCTGGGACATCTGGGTCCTAGTCGACAAATCACTTCGGTGTAACTCGATCTTGCCCGACAGTATACCTGACAACTCTGCGCACTCCTCTAATGATGGCGGCTGACCTAAACGAATGTGGTCGTTGAGCATCTGAATGACTACCTGCGTGCGGATGGTGATGTCGGAAGGTCGAGGACGAAGGAGTGGGTCCTGCTCCGCATGCTCCATGGAACGATATCGGTGATCTTCCGTCATATCATACCGAGCAATTGCCTTCTCGAGCAACAATCGCAACACATAGGGATGACACGCCCGCAAGTAACAAGGAGTGTATTCTGGAATGGTCGAGAACACGCCATCCTCTCGGGGAGTGTCGGTGATCTCTCTACACCTGTGGTTCTCCCGATCATCCCGCTTGCAGGTGTCAACAGCAAATGAGCGCTCATACTTCCTGTCCTTCAGGGTGTACTCAATCGGCCAGATGAGTGGTGCTGAAGGAACAGCCTGCAAGCGACTGAACTGGCGGAGGACACAATCTGGGTGATAGGGCTCCTCAATGAACATGACCTTGATTGTGCCCCTATAGGCCGACGCACTCAATATAGCCTCAGTCACTTTCGGATATGCAAACCAGATGACCTGTATGAAACAATATTGTCGTTATATATAGTTATCAAAAAATGGTCAACCGAATATTTTAATTTGAACCAATTAGTTACATCTTACCTCGAGCATGCTCATAACATCCACTTTGGGTCTGTACCGATCAATGGCCCCTTTTGGCTATTAGTCCTGCTTGGCCGGTGTTTGGCGGCCACCCGCGGGTCACGAAGCGTTACCAACCTCTTGTTTGTGTGGCCCGCGAGGACGGGGAAGTAATGCCAAATCCAGTGCTGTGAAAACCAAGGAAGCATGATCATTAGGTATTAGGCATTTAGATCGAAATGTGTTAATGGAAAGTAGAAATGCACATTAATTACTAACTTACATGCAATAGGGGGCCGAAACCTCGGAGACCGGTGCACTTGGCCCTCGAAGCCTCTCTAAGGCATCGGAAAAAGTGTGCGAGGAGACTAGCTCCCCGGGCGAAGTTCCACTGTGCGTGGTCCTCGACTAGGCCTACAATCCGACCCTTAATCTTCAACCCAGACTTGTCCTGGAACAGGGTGTCCCCCAATGCGAGCATGAGCCAAGTGGATGCCACCCGCTCCGCAGCCACATCATCAAGGCGGCTCCGGAAATCTGCTAGCACTTCCCGCATGCGATCGGTTCTCAACCCGTTCCTCGTTTGATCCTCCACCTCCGCTGCTGTGTAGCCAAACAGATCCTGCAACTTCTGCTTGATCTCGTCTTGACCCCCATGCAGTCACCATCGATCGGCAAGCCTAGTAGCTGGTGCACGTCGTGCAACGTAATCGTCCTCTCACCGAATGGCAGGTGAAATGTGTTTGTCTCTGGAAACCAGTGGTCCACGAACGCCTCACACAACACGTGATCAACGCTGTGCAGCGGGAGGGTCAGCAAGTCAGGGATGGGGGTGCGGTCAACCAGCTGCACCAATGCCTCCCACTTTCCCCTAGCATCAGTTATAATAGCGCGCAGCTCCTCCACCTGCTTCTCCCGCCTATAAACCTTCAACTTCCCCCCCCCCCCCCAATCTGTTAGAATTAGTGAAAATGAATAAACTACTCGTGAAATTCTACACTACAGATTAGGTTTATAACTAATTAAGTCGACGAACACGTACTCGGTTGGGGTCCTTCCAAAGCTCGGCCGCACAGTTGGTGGTGTACCATTCCTTCTGGAAGATTGCCTCGTCTAGAGGGTGACCATTCGTAGTGTCGAAATATTGTGCGAGAGCCCTCTGCACCCTCTCGTCGGCGTGAGCTGGTGGTCTCGATGACCAAGGCCCTGCCGCAGGTGGTCTGGACGACGAAGGCCCTGCCGCAGGTGGTGGCGGCATCGTCAGCTGCGAGGGCTGGGTAGGAGTGAAATCCATCGAGTCCAATGACTCGTACTGCGAAGCCACGTTGGGGGGTGAACTCCAAAGGTGTCGCTCCGGCTCCGATGCGGCAACATCCTCGACCCTTGCAGCACCCGTAATGGGGGTGGGATCTTCTGGAGATGCGTCCTCCGAAGAACCGTAGTACCCCGTGCCACTATCCTGGGACACCTCTGATGTAGATATGCGAACGGCCTTCCCGGCACGTGCTGAAGTCGTCACGACGCGACGACGAATATCCCGCTTGTCCGACTGTTCAAATGGTTTAGTTGTATTAGTTCTTTATTATGTATGTACAAATGGTTTTTATTGTATTATTTATGTGTTATTTCTTTGTTACAGTATGTTACTGTATTATTTAATTTTTTTTTATTATGTAGCTATACAAATGGTTTTTAGTTGTATTATTTCTTTAGTATTTCTGTACAATTGGTATCTTGATTTTATTATTTTATTATTTAGTCGTTGGATTAGTTAAGTTTTGATATTGAGTTATTGAAGATTATCCGACTGTTCAATTCATAACGGCGTATCAAGGAACCAATAATAATTCTGATTTGTAGTATCTCAACAGTTTTGTCGGAACAAGAGCGTCTGTAAATGAACAGATTTTTTCTGTACAATGTTTTAGTTGTATTATTTCTTTATTATTTATGTACAAGTGGTTTTTACTGTATTATTTATGTGCTATTTCTTTGTTACTGTAGGTTACTATGTTATTTAATTTTTTTATTACGTAGTTGTACAAATGGTTTTTACTTGTATTATTTCTTTAGTATTTATGTACAAATGGTATCTTCATTTTATTATTTTATTATTTAGTTTTTGGATTAGTTAACTTGTATTTAATTTGATAATTATTAGACTACATCCACACAAACAAAATTTTTCCGACAAATTCATATAAGTAATTCCCCTAATCACAACTCTAATTTTGATTTTCTGTAATGTAATCTAATTCAGTAAATTATGACTACATAGAAATTAATATTGAATATGAAAATAAATTAAAATTACCGCAACACGAGGTCATCGCTGTGGGGGGACGGATCCACCGAGTCGTCGCCGTCATCCGTCTATTGATTTCGAAGCCGAATATAATGCCGGAAACAAAATTTAAAATTTAAAATTCGTTTCAAGTAGAGGTATTTAAATAATAAATGGACAAAATTGTACGGAGACACAAATGAAATGACTATTTACTAAAATAATAATAATTTTAGCAATTTAAATTACAAAATCATATCAAAGAAATGTATTTTAATACATTTCCAAATATAATAAATAATAATCGAATTAAATTTAATACTAAATTAATTCCATAAATTTTTCAATCCAATTAAAATCGACAACATTCAACAAATTCTAACAAACTAAGACATATGAATTTAACAAATCCGACAATTCAATTAAATCAATCTAATCCTAAAATAATTCCGCTAATTCCAATTTAAATTTCAAAATGAAATTCCGTTAATCCTAAAATAATTCCTATTATACAATCCAAATTAATTTGCAAAATGAAATTTGAAAATTTTCGGTTAAACGAAATTACCTCTCGGGGTCATTTCTGGATCTCCGTCGGATCTACCGCCTCACTAACGCCAACAGTGTCCACCACCGGCCCCACCGTCTCGCCAACGGAACCCACCATCTCCTGCGCCACCGCCTCACCGCCACCGGTGCCCCGACCCACTACCCCGCCGGATCCGACACATTCCCCACCACCCAGCGCAACCCCGCCACTGACCACAACAGCCACCTCGCCCGCTGCTCGTGAATCGTCGCCGGAACCGGAGCCGCCTCCACGCCTCTTCCCACGAACTGGCCCCCCCTCGCTGGAGTGAAGGCTCGCCATGGTGCAAACGACTCCTCCTTTGCACCTCCGTCGCCGCCGCTGCGGCCTTCCCGGCGTCCACCCCTCCTTACACCGGCCATTTCAAATAGGAGAGATTGAGAGCGGGAGAACGGGATTGAGTGATGGAGAGCGAGATTGAGAAATGCTGAGTGAGATTGAGAGATTGGGGAGCAAGATTGAGAGAGAGAATGAGAAATGGGGACGGAGAGAGAGAGCTCTTGAGAGCGGACAGCCGGCGGCGGGTGAGAGACAAGAGGGACGAAGAAGAAGACGAAGTGGACGCCCCCGGGATGCGCTTTAACCTAAGTTATGCGTATTCTGGGAGCGCACACATAGTAAATGCGCGCACATTCTGGATGTGCATAGGTAGTGGAAAAGAAATAAAAAAGAATAAATAAATAAAATAAATATAATTCGTTTAAATCATTAACTAAATGAATAAGCAACAAAAAAAATATAATTTATAAATAATTAATATAAAACTATATTCATATAGTTAATTAATATAAAAATATATTCATTTAATTTATAAATAATTAACATAAAAATATATTCATATATTTATATAAATAATGAATATAATTACAAAACATATATAAATAAATTAAATTGATTTATTGATAAATTAATTGTAAAGAAATTGTATTAATTTTAAATCTTTAGTAATATTTTGTATAAAATAAAACTCAACTAAATTCAATAAAACAAATAAAAATATATTAACAAAAAAATCAAGTAAATAATGGAAAATAAGCAACAACATAAAATTCATGAAAATAAAATTACATTTAACGAGATAAAACAAAAACAATAGATATTAATAAATAAATAAATATAATTAATAAATAGAAAAAAATATATAAGTAATATAAAAATGTAATAGACAAATAATTAAATAAATATATAATAACAATATAAAATACGCCGGGAGTATTAGGAATACATATATAATAACAATATAAAATAAATGAATAAATTTAATCATCGATATATAAATAAATTAAATGGGCTCTACTTTTTAGAGCAATCAAAAACACTTGTTAGAACATGACCAAAATAACCTTAGACTTGTAAAAATTTACCTTTACCCCACAATCATCCCCCTCTCTCACGCACATGACCATCCCCCCTCTCTCACGCACATGACCAGCTTTTCCTGTGGGTGATGAATCTATTGTAGCAGTATCGACATTAGATAGTCCAAGCATCAATATTGATTTTGAGTATTTTGACAAGTCAATTGGATTACGGAAAGACTCATGGGCACATCTAAGTGCTTCTCCTAGCCAACGGGACCTGCAAATCAAGATCCACCCCAACTCACCTTATTCTCTGCTCTTTAATCTCATTTCATAACATTGATCTGCAATCTTCAGCCCACCACGTTGCCGGATTTCCAATTTCTTAATCACAAATTCACCTTCTTTTATTAAATTAATTGGCTTCTCCATCTTCAAATTAAAATATCAGATTCAAATTGATTTTTCCTTTTTTCAATTATTGAAATTGATGTGAGGACTTTGGTTAATTTTGCAATTCTATTATGAAATTAAAGATGGAATAAACAAGATGAAGGAAGCGGTGGAGCCATGAAAGAGCTGTAGTTGTGCTTAATTACTCGGCAGAGAGAGGGTAGTGATGGCTTGTAACGGCCCAAATATAAATATTCAGGTTACGTTTCGAAGGATTGGATACATTCGTTCGGATCTTGCAATTCGAGTACGGGTTGAGTTTAAAAACAAAGTTTTAATGATCAAAGAAGGGATTTCGCACCCTAAAATTCGCGATAGGGCCATTAGGTCCTTCGAACTTGTCCTACTTGCCTAAGTCGTCCAAAACGTTTTAAGTTCGAAAGCATAAGGAAGGAAATAACATAATACAAGTTGCCACGGCAGGGCCGGGTCAAAACCAAATACGAAGAAATAAGGGCGAAACTAATTAAAATAACTCAACCTTTAAGAGGGTGTTAAAAATATATCTCTACCTTTCAAATGTAAGATAAATATCCCGACCTTTTTAAGGGATGATAATATAATATCCCAAAATTTTCTCCCCCACAAAAATGCTTACATAGCACATATGTGGCAAAAAATAATGATCATATTCACAAGCGTGCCCTTGGATCTTAATGCTCGAATTATACAAAGTATAGTCTAAATTGTCATGATAATTTAAAAAAAAAATCTCTTTTGTAACTGAAAAAAATCATTCAATTTAATAAGTTTTTATAGATTATAATTAAATTTAATCAAAAAAATATAATAAAACAAGTAAATATTTAAAATATAATTTTCAATATCTTGATTGTGTAAAATATCATTCAAGTTTATTAGATGAAATTATATTGGTTTTTAAGTTTATCTTAATTTTTTTGTTTTGGATTTAAGAAAAAATAAAAAAAAATATATTCTTTTATATATTTTTTAATAATAATAATTTACTTCTTATATATAAATGAACACCATTGAATAATCTAAATAATTAAATTTTCATTTCAATTTCGTAGTAACATAAAGTTTATAATTGGAAAAATATTCTTAAGTTTTGATAAGTTAAATCAATAGCTAATCATTTACTAATTGAAAATATGTTATTTTGCTTTACATTTTTTTATTTGGCTTGTTATAGATATTGATTTAAAAAAAGATATAAAAAGTTAGGTACAAATTAAATCTAAAACTATGAAAGTTTATCAAATAAACTTTTAAACTCATCTAATTTAATTTTATACAGTATGTTTTATTTGAATTGAAAATACATGAGTAATACAATACAAAAAATAATAATTTTATTGGAGAGAAATCATTGGGATATTATATTATCATCACTTATAAAGGTCGGGATATTTATCTTACATTTGAAAGATTGAGATATATTTTTAACACCCCCTTAAAGGTTGGGTTATTTTAATTAGTTTCGCCAGAAATAAGTAGCAAAAGTGTAGAGTCCAAGTTGGTCTTTCTCTCCCTCTCACTGCGCCATGAGATATTCCCCGCCACATCAGCACATGATCAAGTAAGGGTACGGGTACCTGAAACTAACCACGAAGTAAAGGTCGAGCCACTCATGCGGGCCCTGAAAACCTCACTGAGGACATATAATATGCCTATACCTAAATAAAGGATGCTCTAATGCAGTACAGAATATTAAACACTCAAGCATGCTAGCAGTTTGTATATATATGCAGAAAGCTATTAAATGGGATCCCGCACAGAATGCCAAGTGGCATGTCCCTCTCCTACTCCCGCACCCATGCTCGATAGTGCAGGAACCGACCGCGTTTTATACTCCCGCACACATGCTCGTTAGTGCGGGAACCGGTCGCGTTCAATATCATAACATCATCAGTCGTATCAATAATCATGCTCGTCAATTTAACAGTCTGACTCTATGAGGACTAAGTCCGATGGGACTGGACCGTCCTATGACCCTAGCAAATGACTCTAGGACTCACAATTTAACGGCCGTTCTACCATACGCAAAGAGAATACGGATGCTCGATTAATTGTGCAACCTAAGCATGATACTACATGATTATGCGGGATGCAACACCTACACACTATATGACACATCAGGCATGAGGTTCTAACTTGAGTAAGCCCCGGAGGACTTACCTGGAGGTGCAGAGCAGCAAGGTAAGGCAGCAGATGTAAGAAATCCAACAGGTCAGAGATCACCTAGTAATTTCACAAATAACATAATAAGTCTAAGTACAAGAGGACCCATTTATCATTATCAAGCCATATCATCGCATAGTTTCGTCTAATCTCATACTCCATCATATATTATGTTCCTCTCGTTATCATCATATCTCATAATCTGACATCCTTCTCAATTCGGTCACAATATCATCACTAGTCAACTCATTCTCATTCCCATGAATTATTCCAATAACTCAAATTACCCATTTTAAATATCAAAACTTAGTATTTAGTTTATTCATATAAATCATCCTCAACACATTAGGTTAAATAAATAAATTAAAGGAAAGACAATCAATTACTTAACCATATAAAGGATCACAAACCATAAAATACTTAGATATCCTTCTCACATTAAAACAATATAGTCAAGCAACTAAATGATAGTCAAAAATCATATTTTAAACATGATAATTAAATACTCCAATCAAATCCATTTCAACAAGTCAAATCATTTAAATAGTTCCGATATACTTAGTTAAAGACATTTTCGATGCTTAAGAAATATTTCTAACACTTAATAAACATTTCGATGAATATATATAATTTAAATCCAATCATTTAAATTCCAACAAACAACAATGATAAATAGTTAAACAATAATTACTTAAATAATTATTTAAATCAGAAATAAACAAAAATATAAGTAAATAATTTAGTAAATAATAAAGGGTTCACAAGTTGTTGAACTACTAAATTATCACTAACAACCTCAAAGTAATATAATTAACTAAACAATCAAATAATTCAGATTTTAATAAATTATGATAAATAAATAATAATGAATTGATTAAATAAACAAATCAGAAAAATAAATTTAATAATAATTAGATAACAATTATATAACCAACTTTAACAATATAAATAACCATTAAATAAGTAACCAACCCTTAAAACAGCCCGGCCCAACCGGCCCACCCGAAACAAGCCCAAACCCGGAAGGAGGATCCGACCCGAGAGCCCACCCACATCAGATTTAAGTGAACCAGGGAAAATAGAGGTGAACCGTCCATAAAATAGAAAAGAAAAGAAGGAGCCGGTTCACCCTGAACCCGCCTTCAACCTTCACCCACCCCTGTTCACAGCGGAAAACACAGAGGAAAGAAGAGGGAAGGCAACCTCGCCGGAGCTTCGTCCTCGGCCCGACACCCTCATAGAACTCCCCCAAAATCAGCGACATAGAAAGACTCAAAAGGAATCAAAGAAGATGGAGGAAAAGAGCTCACCGAGGCTTGGAGGTTTCGCCCGATTGCTCGCCGGAGTGACGGTTTGGCTTCGCTGGAGGCTTGTGGCTGCGATTCCCGGCCTAGAACGAAGGTAGAGGTCAAAAAAAGGGGTATCTTTACAACATTTGAGAGCGAAAGGAATGGAGACGAGCTTCACCGAAGTTTTAGGAGCGAAACAGGGGAATGGTGGAGGAAACCACTCGGTGGCGGCGCTCAGGTGGCTGCTGGCGGCCGTCGGGGAGAGCTGTTGCACTAGTAGGAAGGAGGGAGTGAGGTGTGGTGGTTTGCTTTGGGAAACAAGGGCGGAAAAGCTGCGGTGGTGGTGTATTGGGCGGCCCTAGAGGAGACGAAGAGGGGCTGCGGGGAGGGGAACCAAAGAGAGAGGAGGGTGGTGTGGTGGAGGTGGTCGTGGTGGCTGCTGGTGGCGACCAGACGGAGGTGATGGTGGTGGAGAGAAGAGGAGTTGTTGAAGCAGAAAATGAAATAAGGTAAGGAGGTATGGTGGTAACGGTTGATTGATGAGGAGAAGAGAGGCTCACAACCGAAATAGGGAATAGGGGAGGGCTAGCTATAGGGTGAAGGGTGAGGGAGGGATGGTGAGATTGAGTGTGGGATTGGTAAAATAAAGTCAAAATTATTACCCGGAATTAAATTTCGAAATCCGCTTTCCGACCTTAACCCGACACGTCTTAAAATAATTAATCGAGTCTGAATTAAATAACGAAATCCAAAAATATTTTTAAGCCTTGGGAAAATAAAGTGGAATTATTTCGTTTTCAAATTTGAGTAACGAGTTTATGCCGAAATTATTCGAAAGAATTTAAATCAGTCGTTGGCTCGAGAACGGAAATTTTTGAAAATTTTCGGAGTCTCGGAAATTGAATAAATTCTTATCAAAATTAAATTTATAACTATAAAAATATTCATTTAAAAAATCTCGGTCTTTACATGGCTAGAACGTAAAAGAGGGGCAACGGTGCGGTGACAGCAAGATGAAGACGATGTGAGGAGATCTAGGTGACGACGAAGAAATGGAGGGTGGTGGACAAGGATCGTTAGCGCTCCGGTGTTGGAAGTAACACGTTGCAGGAGGTGGAGGCCGTGGAGCGGCGGAGAAGATGAAGAACGCATGCCCTTTGTTTTTTTTAAATTAGATTTTCACTTTTTAGCTCGGTTTCTCTGTAGAACCGGGCTAAAAGAATGAATTTCTTTAAAATAAAAAATGGTCGCAACGACCACACCATAATATGGTCGTTGCGACCAAGTTCTGTTTGGTCATTGCAACCATTATGTATTTGGTCATTGCGACCAATTAATTATATGGTCGTTGCGACCAGTTTGTATTTTTTTAAAAAACACGTGGTCGCAACGACCACAACCAAACGGATCGTTGCGACCATGTGACCATGCGCTAAACGAAAATTTAACCCTGCGCTAAACAGAAATCATGTAAATTAAATGTATTCATTGATAAATTAATAAATATTAAATCGTATTAATTTAAAATCTTTCGTAATATTTTTTGAAAATAAAACTCAATTAAATGTAATAAAACAAACAATTACAAGCACTAAAACTTATTAATCACGTATTAAATTTTAGAATTTTAAAATTATCGCAAAATTATCAATTCATTATTTTTTTAATTTACAAAAGAAAAAATTGACAAACCCGAAATCGACTCGAAACCCGGTTAAATCCGGATTCGAGTCAACTCGGATATACCCGGAACCTGTTTTACCCGGGACCCGAAGTGACCCGATCCGAAACCAACCCGAATTACCCGTTTAACAGGTGTACTCACTCCTTTGATTTCAGTCCGAGAGCAATGTTTTGGAGGAGCTGGGGAATTAGAGGAGAGAAAGGGAAACAATTAAACAATTAATATAATAAATGTATAATAAACAAACAATTAAATATTTTAAATATCATCAATAACCAAAAAAATAGATACAATTTATTTGTTTATGTATTTTTCTTAACTCCATTGTAATTTCATTTATTTTTATTAAGAAATTAATTTATTTTATTTATCATTTATTTTTATTTGTTAATACATTAATAAATAAATTTATGTTATTTCTCATTTATTTTTATAATTTTGATATATTTTTTAATTTCTTTTTATAATTCATTTATTTTTTTATATGTTTTTAATATATGTTTGTAATGCATAATGTAATTTAATTTATTTATTATTTACTTTTTGATATTTTTTTTAATTTGTTATTTATTTTTTTATATTTTTTTAATTTATTTTCATAATTTTGATATATTTTTTAATTTCATTTTATAATTCATTTAATTTTTATATGTTTTTAATATATGTTTTAATGCATAATTTAATTTCTTTATTATTTACTTTTTGATATTTTTTTAATTTCTTATTTATTTTTTTATATTTTTTTAATTTATTTTTATAATTTTGATATATTTTTTAATTTCTTTTTATAATTCATTTCTCTTTTTTATATGTTTTTAATATATGTTTGTAATTCATAATGTAATTTAATTTATTTATTATTTACTTTTTGATATTTTTTTTAATTTGTTATTTATTTTTTTATATTTTTTTAATTTATTTTTATAATTTTGATATATTTTTTAATTTCTTTTTATAATTCATTTCTTTTTTTATATGTTTTTAATATATGTTTGTAATGCATAATGTAATTTAATTTCTTTATTATTTACTTTTTGATATTTTTTAATTTCTTATTTATTTTTTTATATTTTTTTTAATTTATTTTTATAATTTTGATATTTTTTTAAATTTCTTTTTATAATTCATTTCTTTTTTTATATGTTTTTAATGTATGTTTTAATGCAAAATATAATTTAATTTCTTTATTATTTACTTTTAGATATTTTTTTAATTTCTTATTTATTTTTTTATATTTTTTAATTTTTTTTTTATAATTTTGATATTTTTTTAAATTTCTTATTTATTTTTTTAATTTCCTCCCCGCGTGTTAACGCGGGGATTCGCCCGCAGACGTGCCACCCGCGTGCGCACCCTGGATGCACATGCAGGTGTGCGCATTCGGCATGCGTCCGCGGGTGCGCCTCGGTTAGCCGTATTCATACCACAATTTATGGTTTTCATTCAATAGTTTTTTTTTAAATCCTTCATTATATGTACCGAGAAAAAAAAAATTGAAACAAAAATTGCGCCCCCCTCTAGGATTTCCTGTGGCCGCCACTACCTGGTGGCCTAGCACTTCCCGAGTTGCTTGCCATAGGATTGTTTTCGCTGTTCAAATTAAGAGCCACTATCACCAGAAGCCCATTTATCTGTACTTTGCACAACGTTCTTCTCTACAATACGTTGCACGCTATATCCGCCAATGTCATGGCGCTCTTTGCCCAGGCCTATGTCTCGCAACTGAGAGTGATTACGGATATTCTGGAGAACTTTTGTAAAGCATTCGGACAACATGTTAACGTATCTAAGGGCCTATTTGACACAGTCTTGGAACTTTTCAAAGAATTATGACAAAGCTTTTTGCGATTTTCGGGAAAAAAAAAATTTACAAAACTCTATGTAATTTGTCATGTCAAACAAGAATTTACTCTTTAAATCTATCCACAAAAGCTAATATTTCATCAAAATTTTCATCTAAATTTTATTCTTAAGCTACATTATAATTTTATACTAGATTAATCTCGAGCTAAAACTTGAGAATGGAAGACTATAGAATGTAAAAGCAGAAACTTTGAGCCAACATAATAGTCACAACTAAGAAAACAAAATCAAACTGCTATAAAACATTACAAACATAGAACAAAATATTACGTGAGATGTAGAGAAACACTCGTCGCATTTCTTATGATGAAAACAAATATGGAAAATGGTGGGCAAACCCGATGCACTGTGTTTTTTAATGTTTATGCAATTATGTAAATAAGCGTTCCATTGTAATGACTCTACAAATACAAATCTCAACTGTTCAGGCATATACCCCCCCGTTGATGACACTAACTACCAAGCCACAAGGCACTAAGGCAAATCTTGTGATAAAGCCAGCTCCTTCACAGAGGATTCGAACAGCTCTGACAGTTCCTGCACTACATGGTCATCCGCAAATACAAACTGAACAGAGTTCCTAGCAAGTTGAAGCAATTCCCTCCGGTTAAGACCTATATGTGCAAAACATTATAGCTCAAAAGATAGTTGAATTCAAAAAAAGAAGAAAACGGATCATCTACAGGCAAACTGAAAGCTGTCCTATATAGGTTGATAAGAATGTGCTGCTTTTGGACTTGGAGATGCAACAAATACCTACCAAATGCAGTAGCAGCAATTGCATATTCCTTGGAGAGTGAGGTAGAGAAAACGCCCGTGTCATCAGTGCACAAGGTTATAGGATGCTTTGCATTGTAAAGGTCGGCTGCGTTGTGGAAAAGAAAAAAGACAAGAAAACCACTAACATAACATAATCCATTTTATCTGCTAATAATGTATGTTACTATAGTAGAACTGGCCAACTGGGGAGGAAAAAATCACTTTGCAAATCTCTTTATCAAAATTGTTTTTTTTTTGGTATGCTCTTTATCAAAATTGGTAAGCAGTGGCAATTCAGACATTTGCTCAAATTTCTACTGCATTTAGCTTTGAGGATGTCTACAATGTGGCAGCAAGCAGGCAATAGTTTAAACCAAGGGCGGCGCAAGACGACATCAGTGGAAGAGTTTTTTTAAAGAAAATAGTGTGTAGCTTAGTTGATAAAGGAAGCGAAGGAAAGGAAGAGTAAGTAATGCAATAGGTCATAGGTTCAAATCTTATTATTCACATTTTTTGCAATACTTTTCATCCCCATCAATTTTTTCAATTAAAAATGATGTTTAAATCAAATTTTATAGTTTTCTTTCAATATTTTTCAAAAAAGCATTAATACACACGCAAAAAAAATTATATTAATTTTTATTCCTATGATTTTTTTACTAAAAATGTCATATCTGAACTACAATTTATGATTTTCTTTCAATATTTTAAAAAAATTCTTCATTATATATACTAAAAAAAATTCTCCAAAACATAGATTTCAACACACCCCCCCCCCCCACCAAATCCTGTGACAAGAGATCATTAATGTTCATGGACAATACTAAGAATTCATATATAGGTGGTTATTATGATTTCAAATTTTAGAAGCTAAGATTGAAATTTTGGCAGGAGTAGGAAATCTAACCAAAATGATGAACATCGAGAGATGGAATTGTATTAGTCTTGATATTTGAAGTCAAACATATCTCAACCTGCAAAAGGCATTCACATTAACATACAATCAGGTTAACTTATTCTCCCTCCGTTCTTTTTTATAAGTCGTTTACTATTCACACACGTTTTCTTAGGACGATAAAAAATATATAAAATATTTTTTAAAAATATTCTCATACTTATTACATTAAAAAAAATATTTTATATAATTTTTTATCATCCGAAGAAAACGTGGGTGAATAGAAAACGACTTGTAAAAAAGAACGGAGGGAGTAATAGCAATGTCAAATTACCAGTTTCTGGCATGCTGCACTACTAAATAAAAAACATAAAATGATGTACAAACGTTATTAAAATGTTGTCTAATTGTCAAAATAGCTTTTGGGTAAAAAAGCTTGAGACAAGTAATTGAATGGAAGAATACATTCTTAATCATAGTTAAAGAACCAAACCGGAATCTTTGATGCTTTTAATTTTGTCCATGCATTCTCTTCTAGGCAACATGCATGACCAACCCTGTTTGGATGAAAGTCCAACATTGCGTGTATTTCATCCTGATTAGGTACCTAGAAAGCACTAACATATGAGATCTAGTCAGACAAATTTCCGCAATGAATGCAACGAATTGAGGTGGCAATCGGGTTAATTTGTTCGAGTTCGAGTATATCCATTCGGGTTCAGTCAATGTCGGGTCCGGTCATGTCATATATATATATTGTGTGTTCGGGTCAGGTAAGATCGGATTGGATAAGTTCGAGTCAAAATGGATTTCGAGTGGGTCGGGCTGCCATTAGTTTTATCATAAATTGATTACTTTTTTATTTATCTTAATTGTTGACTATTAAACTTTATTTATTTAGTAATATTAGGTCTCATTATAGGTAATTCACATTTTTGGTATGTTTAAAAATGAGAAAATTAAAGTACTTACAAGAATGAGTCGGGTCTTGTTAAAGACAGATTTGTCTATGTTTCTGTCCATTCAGACATCAGATCAAAATGGGTCGAGCTTGGGTTTGGGTTCGAGTTGCGTGTGATGCTATATGTTCGATGATTTGGGTTTGTGTTTGGGTTTGGGTGGGTCAAGTTAGGGTTTCGGGGCGAGTAAGATTTTTTCAGGACACCTGAAGAACTATAAAGCAAGCGATTAGCAATACCTCTCCACAGTGAAGAGTGATGTGCAAGCCTTGCTCCCTAGCATATGTCAAAGCAGGCAAGTATGTATCCCTGTGATACCATTTAAAAAAAACAGATTACCAAAATAAACATTAACGATGTAATTAGTAGTAGATAAATTGATCACAAGTACCAATCTCCAACAGTGGGATTCCCAGAGAGGTCGATGCCAACAACACCAAGATTCCTCAATTCCAGTGCAAGCTCAACCTGTAAGCCTTATATTCAGTTATTCATTCCATGAATTTAAACATATAAACCCAATAAACATATTACAATGTAAATAAAACTAGGATCTACTTTTTTTTATTTTTCTTTTCTTTTGTTTTTTCAAAACCAACTGGAACCTTAAAAAACCTCCTTATAACCACCAGAAATTTTGAGATGGCAATCAACACTAAATAATATAATGGCGTAACATACAGTTTCCATTGCAGAAGCTGTGCATTCACGCCTGTCAATGCTAAGAAGCAACCTAACATAAATCTTTCTCCTTATAGCCCCATTGCGCATATCATTAACATAGACCGGGTTCACATTCCTATCCATACTAGCAAAATGAACATCGACAGTGTTCACTGCCCTTAGACCTGCAATTACTGCTTCCATGTATGACCGCTTGGTCATCCCTATCTTATCATTGTTCTGCAAAAAAAAAACCTTGTTTTACTTCCGATAATCTGTGACAATGCCAATGTCTCTTGTATGAATCAAATTGATGCCAAAACTTAAATTGGCTAAAAAAATCTTCACACCTTCGGGGTGGTTCTCAATTCCAAGTAAACAACGTTTTCAGCAGCGAAGTCTTCAATCATCTACTTTTCTCCAACATAATGAAGTTGCACAGTTGAGAAAATAAACAGCAGTGTAATGCACTAAAATGTAGTATTGTGGCTTATAAGCTGATAATGGAAAATAAGGAATATGCAGAAAAAGCTCATCGTACTTCTTTGGTGATTCGAGTAACGATCTTGTGATCAGCTGTGATAATATGAATCAAATCAAACAACCTGAACACCTCATGCAAAGACCGGTCCCCTAGCAAGTGAATTAAACAAAGACGGTTTGTTTAGAGCAAAAGCTGAACACAAACAGCAACAAGCAATTAAGGACCTAACTCCTTGATAAATAGGAGTGCTGATCCTCTAGGACACATATTCTTTTCTTATTCGTTTAAGAAAAAAGAGAGAGGTTCTTACTCTTAAGTATAACTTGCTCAAAGTCACTATTTTCACCTAGAACTCTTGCAAGCTCCCTGTGACAAATAAAGTCAACCATCGGCATCTCAAACCAAAAAAAAAAAATGAAATTGGAAGATACCAAAAGGGGGATTTTACATTAAAGTCGAGTCTCTGATGGATCCACTCAGATGGGCATGAAGCTCCACTTTTGGAATTGACAAGCACCAATCCATCTCCATCTCTGTTTTTCAAGTAAGCAGTACAAGAAAGAAATCGATCAATGAGTTGGTGGGTTTGATTGCGGTCAATTTGGGAAGAGGGGTGCTTATAAATACTTTGGATGTGGGGAAATATTTAGATTCCTATTTATTTGTCTGGGTTGGAAAAAAATATACTCCCTCTATTCCAAATAAAATGACATTTTAGGCATTTGCACAGGAAATAAGAGGCAGCAGTCAACATTTGTTCCAAATAAAAAGATGTTTTAGGCATTTGCATAGGACTAGTTGGAACAGCATGTTACGCATGTGGATTCCCACTCTAAGCAAGCTTTAACACTTGACTCTTGAAAAGTTATTCTTACTCTTGGCACCCAAACTATGAGAAATAGAAATTTGTCTCTTAACATTACACAGTACAAGTACCCCCTCTTCGTTAAAATTGACATGAATTTCTCATCTAGTTCAAGAAGTATGGTGACCCACTCTAGATTTTCAAGCTCCATAACTCTTTCATCAATAACCTCCTTTGGACACTTGCTATGACCAGCTTATGAAGAATCTCACCTTGTCTATCTTCTCACCAGATTATAAAGATTGTCTGTTTTCTTTTACAACAACTATTTTCTTCTCTACTTCCCACCTTTTGACATATCTCTATCCATCTCTCTATCCATTCGATTAGTTCACTGCTGGGATTTTATTCCTTTTGAAGCCGATTATAAATTTATACTCCTCCCCATAATATTCTCTTTACCTTATTGGCAAGTAAGGGGAAAATGATATGTAGTTAATTAATGGAGTTTAAGACCAAGTAAGAAATTTAAAAATTCAGCATTTAAAAAAAACATAGACATAGGCAATAGCATAAATACAGCTTATTTTGTTCAAAAAAATAAATACAGCTTATTAAAAAGATAATTAAAAATTTAGTACCTTAAAAAAATTCCATACATCCAATGGAAGTCACATGATCTCTTTTATCAAACATATTAACTAAATGTTTAACAAACTGAGAAAGAGAGTCCAAAATCAAAACCAAACATAATTAAATTCTAAGATTTCATGAACCTTGGCCGTCAAAATTCAAAAGCACATCATCAGAATCAAAACTTATAAGTACTTAACCATAGCAAATATAGATCTCTAAACTCATTATCAAACCATGGATTAGGTATAACAAACAATAGGCTTTTCTACCAAAAAAAGGAATACTTAACTTTAACAACCATAACAATTATAGCAGGAAAATTAAATCTCAAGGAACGCGATCTCAAACAGAATACAATGCGAAAGGTTAACTCAAAATTGAAAAGCAAATCAAGTGCTATGGTTTAGAAAATTCCTAATCGATTTATAAAATCAAGGTATGTTAAAATATCTTTCCTTAAAGATACACCCATCTGCCCCAACACGCTTAGCTCTTTTAAAACCAGTGAGATTCACCAAATGCAGTTTTGAAGTTCAGATTCATTCCAGGAGTCATCAACTTACATATCTAAATCTAAATTTCAGGAGTTTATAATCTACAAATACACTAATTTGATACTGAAGCAGAGAAGCAAAGTGAAGGTCAACCTGAATACAAGGAATCAAATGGGCCATCAATGCAAACAAACCTATCGCAGAATTCGATCACAATTATTAATAGATTTAAGAGATTTCGATCAAATTTAAGCATAAACGCAAAGCAAGCAATTCGGTAGTGGCCAGCTTAGGCGATTGTGGCGATAGAGGTCACCAATCTTTTTGCAAAGACAGAACCCTAAACCCAAGTTATTGAAAAGCACAAACCCAATTTGATGAACTGGGCCCTAAACCCAAAACACTCAAAAGCACTCAACTGATTCAAAGATTAGAAATGATTAGCAAGAAATTACCTTAGACGACGGAAAAAACGAAGAGAGATTTGATTATTTGATGGAAGAAGCTGAGAGAGGCAGAAGGTGATTGTTGTGATTGCCCAACGGATAAACGGAGAGAGACATGAGGCAATGGTGGAAGGTATGATGTGATGATGTAGGGCGAAGAGAGAGAGAGAGAGAGAGAGAGAGAGAGAGAGAGAGAGAGAGAGAGAGAGAGAGAGAGAGAGAGAGAGAGAGAGAGAGAGAGCCCAGACATTGGGCCGGATGATGTGGATCCAGCGCCGGAGATGTCCTGGGAGGTGGGGCGGTTGCCTGATTGGGGCTAATCATGCAGTTGTCAGGCAAAGAGAGTGAGGCTTTCTGTGACGAGGACCTCAGGCTCTACATGGGCAAACTCAAGCCCAGTTAAAAAAACCCAGGTAGAGAATTCCTAGGTAAGATAACTATGCACCAAGACAAATTGATTGATTAATTACCTTCAATTGATTTTCTAGAGAGAACCACCTCCAAATTTTTCATCTGAATTGTCTGGTTTTCAGCATACAACTAATACAGTAAGAAAGGCACTAAGTGCCCCAACATGCTCACTTTGCACAGCAGTAGGTGTAAATGTTAGGCCACATCTACCCATCACATTCAAATGATGGAATATTGGAATGTAAAATATTAGTGCTTGTTATAAAAACGAAAAAGGGCATAGAATACAAGCAAATTGGATGAAATTAACCTTGATAAGAGCTAAAAAGTTTGATTTGGTTCAACTGAGGTGCATTTAGCCTCAGCAAAAATATGAGATGCCAAAGAGGAGGAATTGTGGAACAACGTCAGAGTGGCATAGGACACTTGAACAACAGAGTAGCATAGGACACTTAAACATCAGAGTAACATAAATTGACATGTCACATGTGGCAGCGAAGATGGTTTTATGGCATAAAAACTATGACTCAATCTGAAAAAAGAAACCTGATTTCTAGGTGCCAAAAAAGAATTAGACGACGAGACAGCCAAAAGTTCGGAAACAGACAAAATACCAGGAAAAGCCCCAAAGTGACATCGACCAAAGAAATGCAAGCACTGACTAACGTACCTAGATAGAGACAATGAAAACGCAGAACTCCAGAAGGCAATATGGCAGCAAAAAAAAAAAAGCTGTTAAGGCAAAGATTGACGGAAAAGGACAAAGGACTTGGCTGCATAGTAGATGAGAATATGACAGTAGATGATAATATGCTTGGAACGAAGAAAACAAAAGCACAGATAAAATTTCAAATCTTGAAGTTAAAACTCTTGAAGTTCAACTCACCCTTACGATTTTATGCTACTATTCTTATGAGCTAGGCTAGTTACTGCATAGCTGCTCTTTTAATTCTAATAGTACCATTAGGAATATCATCTGCGTGGTGTCCAAACGCGTAAACAGCAAGAAGTGGGTTGAATATATGACAAAACAAATAGACTGCTTTACCAACCTTGGGAATACTTTGAAGCTTCAAGAGGAATCGGGAGAACAGCGAAGGAAATGCAGTCTTCCTTGCTTCAAAAGGGTGGTTTGCAATGACCTCTTTTTCAGCTTCACTCTCATCAGTTTCACCCATCAAAGCCTAAATTTAGTTAAAATAATCTTTAAATTAGCTAAATAATGTTTACACCTTCCCATTCAATCAATCAAAAATAATCTTTTCTCGGCTCATAGTTTCATAGCTACTGAAATTAGCTCAACAAAGTAGCTAAATTAACAGGAACAACAAGTATTAAGGCATGAAAAGATAGGGTTTTTTAAAATCATTTCCATTCAGAATTACAAGTGGAAGCAAATCCCTGTAAATTCATCAATTCCTACAAGCAAATGAAGTAACCCATTTATGAGATTATAACAACTAAAGTTTTAGGCACGACCCGCTGAAGAAATTAAACCCTAATTAACCTCAACATCTTCAAATCTCAACAATTCTTACATCAAATACGTAACGCAATAACTGAGCTCATCATTGTAAACATCGGGAACTAAATATAGTATCCAATTACCCATCAGAACTGATTTCCCACAAACAATGTAGAAGATATCATAAAAAAATAAGAATTAAAATCTAACCCATTTAGGAGAGGGAATAAACTCGCTTGAATGTACTGGAAGAAGAAAATTTGTCACGCACAATCTGGAACCTCCGCAACAAGATTAGCACCCAAAGGGAGACCCACCATAGAAAAAAATCAATCAGAGAAGACTTGATTAACGTCCAATTGGAGCACCAGTAGAGTGCAAAAGAGAGTCATAGACCCAAAGAAGAAGCAAACCTACATGAAAATCCCAAATTGGGGGTTGTAAACTATGACAAAATCCCAAAATTAAAGAATGAATTGCACAATGAAGTAACAAAAATAAAACAGCATCGATGTGCATACCAAGATTTGATCGAGAGAGATGGAAACCGGGATTTGAGAAGAATCCGGCAGAGGAGGGAAGACAGCCACAATCTGTTGGAGAGGGGAGGCAGATCTAGACGAGGAGAGAGGAAGGAGGTTGACTGCGAGACAGACGACAGATAAATCGAAAGAGAGATGAGAACACCGGCGAGAGGAGATCTCCGGAGGAGGAGGAGGTCTGGAGAAATCCGAGAGAGGCTGGCAGGAACGGAGATATAGTAGAGGCAGGCGGTGGACAGGAATGAAGCAACTCATCAGAAAACATAAAGTTACAAATCTAACCCTAAACCGAGTGAATAATGAAATTATAAAGGAAGGGTAAAAGGGTAATCAGGCATGCCGTACGATACACGAGACTTTTTTTAATTTCGTTATTTAACTTTTTTTTTTATTAGGTAAAAATTCGTATAAGACACTTACCCGAGAACATCCTTGCGGATGAGGTCCTGCAAGGCAGGATCCTGAAAGTTCTCGATTCCCCAGGCATCGTGGCAAAGGTGTGCAACCTTATCAGCCACGGAATTGCCTGCACGGGGAATATGAGAGAACGAGAATTGATCAACACCGTTTAGGAGAAGTTTAATCTCAGACAGGATGAGCTCGATTTCCCAAGGGCACCTGGTGTTGTGTCGAAAATGGTTGGTAATTATCATCGAATCCCCTTCAATGTCCAGATTTTTAACTCCTAAATCCACCGCCTTTTGTACCCCTAATAACAGAGCACGAGCTTCTGCCATTAAAGGGGACTGTTGTCCTAGGTTTTTGAATCCGATGTCGATGGGTTTACCGTGCCAATCGCGAATGATGTATCCTCCGGAGCTAGACTGACCAACAAACGATGAACCATCAAAATTGAGTTTAAACGTTCCCACCCGAGGCTTTTTCCAATAGCATCCTTTACTCAACATGTTATTTTTATCCTGCTTTCCCTTGCTAGTGCTACTGTACTGCATTTCTGATTCCTTGAAAGCTTTTGCCTTAATCCAATTTTCAGCGATTGTATTTGCGATTTGAATAATATTGTTTAAGGGTGGATTGTTGTTATCAAAGGCTAGCTGGTTTCTATAGAACCAAAGACTCCACCACCTGTTAGCAATGGTGGTTCTGGAACTTTTGTTCACAACTTCTCCCAAAAAAATTAATATTGGTTTGAAATCCCTGGATAATCTGATCATTTCTTCAATCCTTTCAAACTCGGTCCTAGAAAGGACGTTGGTGACAATCTGTGGAAGACATTCCATAAAGAGGTGCGTGTCATCTTCCGTGGCATCCCCACAAATTGAACACGAACTTGGAATCGCCCTGTCACGCTGCGCAAGTCTTTCCTTTGTCGGTAGTCCATTTTGACAGAGTTTCCACATGAAATTCTTTACTTTCGGCATCGTATCTAACTTCCAAATCCAGTTGTTATTGTCGTTCTCAATAGCGTTATTACGCGAGAGAAGGTCGTAAGCACTTTGTGTTGTAAACCACTCATAGCGGTCAGGCCACCAATAAAGTCTGTCTTTGAAGGGTATACTCGGAATATGTATTGCGCAAATATCTTTTATAATTGCGGGGGGTAAGTTCCTTTAAAGTTTTTCAATCCACCAATAACCATTTATTATATAATCACTAACACGTTCTTCCGATTTGAGGACCTTTGGGCATTCAGGGTGGGACGAGATAGGCTTAGGCCAGACCCAACAGTCGGTCCAGAACTTAATAGACCGACCATTCCCCACAGTCTAGATTAGACCATTTTTAAACTTAGGAATTAATTGATATAGTTTTGCCCATTGCCATGAGCAACTTCCTTTCCTCTTATAGTTTAATATATCTTGAGTTTGTAGGTATTTATATGTAACTAGTGTAGGGCCCGTCCCATGTACGGAGAATACATTAATACAGTATTATAAATAATTTAGATAGATTCCAATAACTAAAAATAATAATAATCTAAATATAAATAATTTTTTCCACCAAAAAATAATATAGATATAAATAAAATTAGTTCGATAGATTATATATAATCTAAATATCTTTGATTTAGATTATCTAAAAATATAAACAAAATTCACTTTTATAAGGTAAATGTTTTCTTTTCTGATCTCACATTAATTGAATCTCATGTAATTTAATAGATAACTGAATTTAATAGATATAAATAAAACAATAATTATTAAATAATTGATTTTATATAAATGATTTTTTCACCAAAAAATAATCTAGATATAAATAAAAAATAGCACTTATCAAATACTACATATTTATCTATTAATATTTTTGGTAAGTATGACTATGAAATATTTTTTATTTATCTTTTTTTCAATCAACTAAAATATATAGCTAGATAGATTGTGTCTTATATAGCTTTCTATAAATTATGACAATATATTATTTTATTAATTTTTATCCTAAAATCAACCACAACGCGCCACATAGGAATTTTTATCCTAGAATCAACCACAATGCGCCACACAGGACGTTATGCATCGGTTTTAGTATATGTATATAGATTAATTGGACCCAAGCATTTGCTGGTTCCGCCATTATCTTCCATAACAATTTTAACTGAAGTGCTTCATTTATTTCATAAGCTTTTCTAATCCCCATTCCACCCTTGCTATATGGTCTACAAACTTTATCCCAGCTAATCAGAGGTCGAAACTGTAAGTCTTTATTCCAGAAAAAGGTTCTATTGATCTGATCTAGTTCCTTATGAATTGACGTTGGTAACATAAAACTTTGCATCACAAAGAGGGGTTTTGCAGACAGATTTGACTTGATGAGAGCCGCTCGACCCTGTTGGGATAGAGAATTAGCACGCCACTTTGAGAGTTGGTCTTTTGATTTGCAGATTATCTCGTTGAATGTGTCCTTGCTAACCCTACCGTTGATAATAGGGCACCCAAGATACTTTTCGAGGTTGCGTTCATTGGAGATTCCTAAGCACCTTTCAATTTCTGCTTTTCGAGAATTAGGAATACCTTTCGTAACCTGGAAAGCAGACTTGTGGAAATTAACCTTTTGTCCAGACATTTTACAGTAGTCGGAGATGATATTTTTGACTTCCTGGCAAGCAGCAATACTTCCCTTGGAAAATATGATGATATCGTCCGCAAATGTAAGAAAAGGGATACAAGGACCTTCTCTCCCGAACTTGAATCCAATCAATTGTCTGTCAACTGCAGCTTGAGCTAAATTTCTTGCTAAAACCTCCGCCCCCAGGATAAAGAGAAATGGAGATAGTGGGTCGCCCTGGCGAATACCTCTCGAAGGTTTAAATAGATCCGTCGGGCCGTTGTTAACCAATACAGAAAATGTGACCGACGAAACACATTCCATAACTAGCTGAATAAATTTTTCGTGGAAGCCAAAGTTGTGAAGCACTTGTTCAATGAAGGACCACTCGAGCCTATCATAGGCTTTTCCCATATCAAGCTTGGTAGCAATCCAACCTTGGACTCCTTTCCTTGATTTGAACGAGTGAAACACTTCATGTGCTATAAGCACATTATCCTGAATTGCTCTATCGACAACAAACGCACCCTGAAGAGGGTGTATTAATTTTCCAATAACTTTCTTGAGTCTTTCTGTAAGTATCTTTGAAATTATTTTGTATATAGTATTGCAAAGGCTAATAGGCCTATAATGAGCTGTTGTTGATGGGTTATCTATTTTCGGCAGAAGGGTAATGAAGGTATGATTGATTTGCTTGAGAAGTTTTCCAGAGTAGAAGAAACCTTTGACTGCACATATGACATCACGGCCAACCGTATTCCAATAATTTTTGTACAATTCAGCAGTCATGCCATCTGGACCAGGTGATTTGTTATTTCCTAGACTAAACACAGCAGCTTTAATTTCACCATTTGATGGTATCGAAATCAAAGCACGATTTTCATCGTCTGAGATGGATGGTGTGATGAGTTGTAGCGTATTTGACAAAGCTTGTGAATGATTTATTTCTGAGCGAAATCGCCGCTCGAAATCCAAGCGAATTTCAGTCCTAATATTTTCTTCTACTATAATTTGGGTACCCTCAGAAGAAGTGATTCCTCGAATTATTTTCCTATTTCTTCTACCTGAGGCCACCCTGTGAAAGTAGGAGGAGTTAGAATCTGACAGTTTAATATGCTTTGTTTTAGATCGCTGATTCCAAAAGCTTTTCTGAAATAGTAGAAGGGCTTCCTTTTTACGGAGTAAATTCCTTTCTTTTTGAGCCATACCATTAGACGGATCTAGAGTGAGGTTTTGTCTTGTTTGAATGGATAAAAGTTGGTTTTCAACCTTGTCGAGTTGTCTAAAAATGTTACCGAAGTTTGTCCTATTCCATATTTTAGCTCTTTTTTTTAAATCTTGGTCTTATAAGTCAACCGGAACATCGCCGAACCAGAACACGAGGCACGCCAAGCTTGATTAACCACATTTCCAAACTCTTTTTTGTGCATCCATGAGTTTTCAAATTTGAAAGGAGGCGCTTTCCAAGAACAAGAAGAAGAGAGTTCAATTGTAATTGGACAGTGGTCTGATGAGGAGAATGCACCATTGAATGTACTTAAGGCGGGAAATTTCTGAATAACTTGATGGTGGACGAGCACTCGGTCCAACTTTTCCTTGATATTATCTGGTCCAGAAGGGCTCTTTCTCCAAGTAAATTGATTCCCAAAAGCTGGTATATCAACTAGGGCACACTGATTCTTGAAATTTTCAAGAGTTAAGAACCTAGATGGCTGAGTTCGGGCACCACCTACTTTATCCTCAAAGCAGCTGATTTCATTAAGGTCACCGATAACAATTTCGTTATTTAACTATTTACCTATTTATTATGTAAGGGATTTATATTTTATTTTATATTTTATTTTATATTTTAGTTTTCTTTGTTTATTTTGACATACGCAGGGACGAACATCTATATCTATATATCTATATAAAAGACTAAAACAGAGCCTGAAGTGGCCTCTGGTGCGATTTCGCTATTTTTGGGTCAGATCAATTAATAAGTCAATATAGTTAGGTAAAAAACTTATCTTTTTAGATCAAATAATCTATCAAATATAACCTTATATCTTAATTAGGATTTTAATAAATATTGCCGGCAATTTTTTTTTTGGTGTTACCACGCCTAATCCTTGATGATCGATCTTCATTAATTAGCTTGGATGGTTCTTTTAATCTAATATCTATTCTTTATATCTATTCTATATATAATATATCTATATCTATATTATATATCTATCTATATCTATATTTTAATATACTAAAACAGATGCCTGAAACGGGTTTTGGTGCGATTCGACTACGTGTCATATTCTGGAGCAATTCGCATACGTGTCATATTTTGGATTACTATGATGTTATCCTTTTTAGCCACATCAATTAATAAGCTAATATATTTTTTCCATCTCAATTAGTGGTCTCACTTATTATTATAAATATTCAATCTTATATCTTAATTAGTTAGAACACTTATCTTTTAATATCAAATAATCTATCCAATATTACATCAATTAACAATTTAATAATACTTGAAAATATGAATCTCAACTTATCTCAAATTTAGAGATATTTGATGCAATTTGCCATGATATTATTTGGTAAAATCAAGTAGAAATCAAACACTACTTTTTTTTTACTAAACATACAATATCAATACTAAAATATTTAAAATATAATACTAACTTAAAGTCCTTTTAATAATATGAACACCAGGAGAATAGTAAAGCGAGAGTGATCGAACACAAATTTTAATGGAAAACCCTAATTCCGGCCTAAAGAACACGCCCACACACGTTGCCTTTACCTTTGCATCTGCCTTCCCATGGAAGCTGTTGAGCCGCCGCCATAGCTGCCCCGTCGTCTGCACCTCAAGCTACAAGCACCAGCCCCCAATCTCTTCAATCCCATCTCCCCTGGGAACTCAAATCCGTATGCAAGTATGCCCCTTTACCCAATTTCATACCACTTACCAATTTCGGCCGATTGGACTTGATCCTATTTCGGTTCCCTTGGTGTTGGTGGCGCCTTCGTATTGGAGCTCACAGCCCGCCCTACGGTCTACTTGCTCCATGGTTCGGCTTTGCAACCCAGCATTTATGAGATGTGAGTTGGGGTCTGGGGTCCGGGCGACCTGGGCTTCTTTGTGCTTTGGCTGGCTTGGCTCTTTCTTGTGGTGTCCTGTCCGTCGCTTTCTCTGTTCGACTCTAATGGAGTGCATTTCTCTGTAAGTTTCTCTCTCTCTACTCAAGCACTAACCCTATGTCAATTTGCTCACCAGCAAATCCCCTATTTAAGCAGATTAATCATGCCTTTAAGGTTTAAGCGACCTATTTCTTACTATCTCCCTTGTTATTACTGCTGCAATTCTCTGCTTTCTTTTCTTGGCTATTTGTCTGCTCTTCATATGGAGCCCTCAAAATCATTCCTCAATGCTCTAAAACAAACACAAGCGCCTCCTTCTGATTCCAGTCCCGCTCCTGTGGACTCTTGTCCATTGGTTGGGGTGACTGTTGTCAACGGCGATGAAGCTACTGCCAGTGATGCTGCTCCGAGGGCTCGTCTCTCGGCTGAGGCAAAAGGGAAAACCAAAATGACTGATGTGGGTTCTCTGCCTAAGGGTGCCCCAAGCGATCAGATTGATCATACTACTTACTTTGCTCGTTTGGCTGACATAAGGCAGAAGTCTTTAGTGGCAAATCAACATATCCTGCTGGGCACCCTCTTTGGTGGAAGCCTGCCCTTTGATGAACTTCTCTCCAAGCTCAGAAGTGAATGGCGCTTCTGCGCTCGTTCCTCTGTCATTGCTGGCAGAACTTCTGGGTGGTTTGAGATTCGATTTAATAATCTTCCTGATCTTAATCGTGTCTGGGAGGGTCGCCCTTACCACATTGTTGGCTTTATTCTGGTTCTCCTTCCCTGGTCTCCCACTTTTAGTCCTCTTACCACTGAGATTACTCATGTCGATATCTGGGTGAGAATCCCTCATCTCCCTGTTGAGTTTATGTGTCGGGAAGCTTTGATCGATATTCTTGATCAATTCAAAGTCGGCACTCTGATCCACCTTGATAAGTTTACTCATCAGAAAATTCGAGTCAGTTTCTCTCGTTTGGCTGTTAATGTCTGTCTTGACAGGCTCGTTGGTGGTGTTGTGGTTCCTACGAAATCCAGACCTCTGAGCCTTCGTCTTTGGTACGAAGATTTCCCTAACGGTTGTGGTTTTTGTGGGAGCTTTGCGCATGGCTATGATGACTGTGATGTTCGTGTTGTCAAAAAAGATATTACAACTATCACCATTCTCCCTCCTGTAGAAGGGACAGCTTCCTCCGATGATGCGGACTGGGTGAAGGTTGGGCCGAGAGGTTCAACTGTGCCTACTTCTTTCTCGAAAAAATAGTCTGAAGCCCTACATGGCTGGTGTTGATAAGGTGGTTGTTAACTTCCTGCCACACACCTTAGCCTCTAACTTGACCCCTTCTCCCAGTAATGACGTCTTAGTGAACGTCCAGTCTGCTGCTATTTCTTCTGCCGCTGAGGGGGATTTACCACCTTCTGATGATGATGCCTTGGGTTGGACGAGCTCCGTCAATCCTTCGGTCTTGGCCACTGGTGCCACCCATGTTGTGAGGGCACCCCCTGCTGTCAGTGTACCAATGATGGAGGTTGATTCCAATGTGCCCTTGCCAGCTGAGGTGCCTACTGTTCCTTTGATTGCTGCTGTTGTCAGCTCTTCCTCTGATGGTTCCTTACAGACAGGGAGGACCTCGTCATCCCGTTCCATGTCGCGCAGGCTTGCTCGACTTGATATTGGTAAAAAAGGGGGTGCAACTAACATGGATTTGGATAGTGGCCATAACCAAGGACTTGACTCGGCTTCCTCCAATCTGAAGAAGCGAAAGACGTAGATGTTTTAAATGATAGCACAACATAATGATCTTTTGATTTGTTTAAGTTGCTTTTATGCATTTATCTTCTTAGTCTTCTTGCATTCTGTTTTCTTCTGTCATTTCTCTGCTTTTTCGATTATGTTTTGCTTGATTATAGGCTTGGTTCAGCCCTCTAAAAGGGCTATTGATGTCTCTTTGCATCTTTTTGTATGTTGTGCTATGACATGTAGGGTGCCTAGCCCACCCATTGCTTTTGTTATTCAATATTTCTATGTTTCCTATTTCAGCTCTATTTTTTACTTTGCTTATACTTTCAATATATACTCCCCCTGTTGCGTTTCTGGCCTCTCTCTTCTGGATTTTGTGTGCAGCCCCTTGCTGTATGTTGAAGTTTGGTACTGCTGGATGGTGCCTCCTACCTTGGATACTGACGTGCTGGTGTCTTGGTCTCCTTGGCTGCCCTTCAGCTTGTGGTGGTCTAAGTTGCTGTGCCTCATTCTTAGACACAATTATTGGTTCTTTGGCATACAAGCCATGATACTTGAGTACACACAATTACAAATGCCATACAAGGCAACTTATGAATACTTCATTTACAAGTTTATATTATTAATCTTTTACAGAAGTTTATTCAAACCTATTACTTGTATTGTATTCTTGGTTTGGCTAAGTTTTTGCCACTTAAACCATATTGTATACCAGCTCTTTACTCACCATTATCGAAAATTAACGTGTCTTCACATTTAGTTGGTTACACACGGCTTTTCTCTCCCATCACGCTGGAAGACTATAGCAAATTCTAATGATATTGGTATTCAAATGAGTTGGTTAAATCATTTGGACTTACTCATGTATGTTAACAAAATTATTTCGCAGTTTCAACTACAGATTCTGAATAACCAAACCAAGCTTCCTATAACAAATTTCGGTTACAAACGGGCACACACAACAAAGAGTTTCCCATGAATATTACATCCTGGAACTGTAGGGGGATTCAGAGGAGAAACTTTTGGACAAATACAGAAATTTTCTGTAAAAATAATTATGTCAATGTACTTGCCTTACTTGAGACAAAAAACAAATAAAGTACCTCCCGATGGTGTCTGGAAGAAATGTGGTTTCAATCATATTGCTTTCGACCCAGCTCGAGGCTTTGCAGGAGGCATCTGCTTGCTTTGGAAAGACATTCCGCAATCAGACGGGGAAATATCCCTCATCTCAGTTCAACATAGGATGATACACATCGATTACTATGACCGTAGAATTGATAAAACCATGTCATTCATTTTAATTTACGCTCCCCCGGACCAACAGTCAAAGGATTCATTCTGGAATGACATACTCTAGTATTCATCGACCCTAACTAAACCTTTCTGCATACTTGGCGATTTAAATGAGATATCATGTCAAGCGGACAAACTGGGGGGTAATATACCTCATAATAGTCATTTCAACAGACTCGCTACCATTAAAAATGCTCTGGATCTGGAAGATGTGCCTACCCATGGAGGCTCCTTCACTTGGCAAAAGCGTAAGACATGCATGTTAAACAACATTTTTGCTAAACTAGACCGGTTGTTAGCACAACCAGCAGTAATATCCTTCTACGATGGCCTTCGTGTTAGAATACACCCTTTCACAACGTCTGATCATGCTCCAATATCGATTGATTTTCGGACACATTCCAATACAAACAATAAACCTTTCCGTTTCGAGATGCCCTGGACCACGAAACCTGAATTCTCAAATATTGTACGACAAGCATGGCGACTTGATCCACATGGATCGCTAATGTACAAACTAGTTCAAAAAACAACTTTACTTAAAAAATTGGCAAAGAAATGGCATAAATGAACCTTCAATAATATTCACAAACAAATCTTTCACACGGATGAAAAATTGCTGCAACTACAGAAGTCGCTCCTTGGAACTAATAATCAAGCAACATTATATCTACACAAGAGATTGCTAAACAAAAGATAACGGATGCTTGACTTTCACCGTCGGTATTGGTGTCAACGGGCCAAAGTCAAGCACGCAAAATTAAATGACACGAATTCGGCTTACTTCCATCGAATAGCTACAGCTAAACGGGGCAGAAAACTTATAAAATTCCTGAAGACGGATTCAGGTGAAACCATTTCAGACTACGATATAATTAAAAATGAGTTCGCTCATAGCTTTGCAGCTCGTTTCAAATCCTCTTATAATCACAATCACGTGTTCGACGATGATCTCACCGTTATTAACTCAGAGATTTCGGTGCAAGATAACCTTATGCTCACAGCAAAGGTTACAAATACAGAAATTAAGAACGGGGTGTTCTCTATTCAACCAGATAAATCGCCGGGGCCTGATGGTATGCCGGCGGGTTTCTACCAACATTACTGGCCAATTATAGGGCCTACTGTTACAAAAGCAGTCAAAGCCTTCTTCTCTAGCGGCAAGATGCTTCGACAGATAAATCACACATTCATAACTCTGATTCAGAAACAAGATAACCCACAAACAGTTAACCACTACAAACCAATCAGTCTCTGCTCAACAGTATATAAGATCATTTCCAAAATTCTTGCTGCTAGATTATCTAGGGTTTTCGAAAAATTGATCCATCCGCTACAGAGTGCTTTTACAAAAGGAAGGTCTATCCAAGATAACATCCTTATTGCTCACGAAATTTTCCACTCCTTCCGTTTGTCAAAAGCTAAAAGTGGATTCATGGCCATTAAATTGGATATGGAAAAAGCTTATGACCGTCTTGAATGGCCTTTCCTGATTTCGGTTCTCTCTAAATTTGGGTTTCATAACCAATTCATCCTTTGGATTAAGGAATGTATCCAAACGGTTTCATATTCGGTACTCATTAATGATGAACCAACCTCTCCTACTTGTCCGACTCACGGTCTTAGACAAGGTGATCTGTTGTCCCCATTCCTATTCATTCTAGCAGCAGAAGTTTTGGCAAGAACCTTGCAACGAAGTTGCAGTACAACTAAACATGTGGGCTATAATGTGGGTCAGGGGGGAATCAGAATTCCTTTCTTGGCTTTCGCAGACGATATAATGTTGTTTGGTAAAGCAAATATGACTAATTGTAATAACCTTACGAACATAATCCAGCGTTTCTGTTCTATATCGGGACAAAAGGTCAACCTCCATAAATCTAGCGTCCAATTTTCGGCTGGAACGCCAACTAATGTGATTAATACTGTTACAACCACTTTGGGTATACCGAGAACAAATAACTTAGAAAAGTATCTCGGCTGTCCTATTATCAATGGGAGGGTCAATAAGGATACTTTTGAGGATGTCATCCTCAAAGCTAAACAACAGCTCTCAAAATGGAAAGCCTCTTCTCTCTCTGCTGAAGGCAGAAAAGTACTTATCAAAACAAGTTTAAGTGCTCAACCGATTTTCCTTATGCAGGCTTTCATGCTTCCCTCGTCTATCCTTCATGAACTCGATAAAATCTATCGACAGTTCTTTTGGAATAAACATGAGAAATACACTCCGCTGATTAGTTGGGATAAAATTTGTATGGATACTCTTTCAGGGGGTCTAGGTATTTATAACGCAGAAGTCGTCAATAAAGCTTTACAAATGAAACTTCTTTGGAAAATTCTTTCTGAGCCAGACAACATCTGGGTCAAAGTAATATCTGCTAAATACTTGAATGGACAACCAATCATAACTTATCAAAGAAAGGGTAATTCCTCTTGGCAATGGTCAAAACTAATGACCATTCGTACTGAGTTTCAAAAGGGTCTGAACTGGTCCATAGGAAATGGTCACTCTATAAATTTCTGGACCGACAACTAGGTGTGCAACTCACCTCTCAAATCGCTTGCCCTGGTACCTTTGCCGGGGGATTTTGTTAATTGGTCAGTAAACCGATTCATTACTCAAGATAGAAAGTGGAACACTCATAAGTTATACAATGATTTGACAGGGCTACTAAGTCAAGACATCTTGACAAAAATTACAAAGATTATTCTCCCTACAAATGAATTCCCAGATAGGCTTTATTGGGGCCCGAGCAAAAATGGATGGTTCACTACGCGCTCGGCCACTAGACTAATTCCTAATCATATAGGTAACTCTGATTTTGAATGTCACTGGATTTGGAATCTAGATATACCTCACAAAATTAGGCATTTCCTTTGGAAAATTGCTAGGGATGCACTCCCCACTACTGCTAGATTGCAAGTCTCACACATAGTTGTACCTTCTGGCTGTACTTTCTGCGGGTGTTCCATGGAATGTGTTCAACACCTGATTATGGATTGCCCAATCACCTTAGAAGTTCTGGCTACTTACGGTCTTCACTATCTTCAACGACATAGACTCCTATCAAATGAAAAACCAAGCAAAATCCTTCATACGATCTATTCAGATTTGGGTAAAACTTCTTTCACCAAATTGGCTTTTTCTTGGTGGGGTATTTGGTATTTCCGTAACCAGATTATCTTCGGCCATATTGCTGATTTCAATCTGCGGGGTATTGTCTGCTTCGTGGATTCGTCATACCAGAATTGGAAGTCACAATGCTTTGTGGATAGCACATTTCAACTGAAACATAAAAACAAAAATACAGCGGGTAACGGTACATCGTCGACACACGACAATAATAAATTAAACAAACAGGTCAAATGGATTAAACCGTCCAGAAACCATTATAAGCTAAACTTCGACGGTTCTTTTGACTCCACTGGGTCGGGTTCGGGTGGCTTCGTTATTCGAAATCATCTCGGAACTATTATTTCAATGGGCGCAGGTAAATGTGATCACACTTCGGCTGTCTATGCAGAAGCCTTCAGCCTACACTTAGGCGTGACCAAGGCTGTCAGTTTGGGTCTCAATAACCTCCTCATTGAAGGGGACTGCTTGGTTGTCATCAATGCTCTCCTAGGGGACTGGTCTTGCCCCTGGAACATTGAGCTTATGATAGCCGATATTACTTTATCCCTACGTTTCTTATCTAATGTTGCTATTCGTCATATTTTCAGGGGTTCTAACGCTGTGGCTGACAGGATTGCACGTCTGGCCAATAGCTGCCCTGCCGATGATAGCTTCTTCGATGATCCAGAACTTCTTGTTCTCGCCCGTTTGGACGCTCTAGGAAATCCGCGATTCCGCCGCCGGAGATCCTAATCTTTATCTTGCTTCAAAAAAAAAATAATATGAACACCCTACAAAATATCATTACTAATTAACTTCAAATATAATGAGAACACCATACAAAGTTTTTTTTTAATTAGGGAAATATTTTACATGACTTTGATTTATTTTATGACTAACTTAAAGTCTTATTAAAATATTTTAAGCATAAAATTTAGTAAAAATATTTCAAACAAATTAAAATAATTAAAATATAATTTATGAACACAACGCGCAAGAGCGCGGGTACCGAATACTAGTATAATACTAAAACAGAGACATGAAAATCCTATGTGGCGGGTTCTAGTGCAATTCGCTTACGTGTCATTCTCTAACGCAATCTGACCGAGTTTTTTGCTACGTCAATTAATGACGATCCAATAAATTCAAGTCACGTCACACATCGATCCAATCTATTTATCTGCATGTCATCCTAGGTGTCTACCATAACTGATAACCGTAATTATTTTTTATCAGTTGAATAATAAAATCTTATCATCAAATATATATATATATATATATATATTCATTTTTTATTTTTATTAATAATATAAATATTATTTTTTATTTTTATTAATAATATAAATAATAAAATATTATCATATTTTTGTTAGTTATATTTTGATAAAATTTTATCACTTATTTGAATAAATCTTACAAACGATAAAAATCAATTAATACATTTTCCGAAATCTATATTATATATATCAATATATCAACTCAAGTCACGCGGTTAATATGAAATTGATTATATTTCCCGATTTCAAAATAAATGTCAACCTTTACGTATTATATGTTGATATGTTAAGGAAGGATATTGATTCTATTAATATAAAAGATATCTTATTTTCGAATTCAACTCAGTAGTTGATTTGTTCATAACTTAATTCTTAATGTAGTTTATGATTACTTTATTACTTCCATATAAATTTTTTACTACTTTAATATTCACATTTAATAAAAAAAATTAAATATGACTAATATATAGTGTAATAATAAAATATAAATTAATTTATTAAGAAACCGCGTAAATACGCGGGTAAAATAAAACTAGTGATTCAATAAAACTGAATCTCATTCTGCTATACTTACCTACATTTTGTCATTTCAATGCAAATAGACAATCGATCTTCAAATATTTTTAACGAATATAATTAAACTAGTGCGGTACCCGTACGTAACGTACGGGATTAGTACACTACTCTGTATTTTTTATAACGATATTTTCAACACTCATAATTTCCTACTACTTATGTAATCTCCTACTACTTAATGTAATTATATAACTTCTCCCTACTTACGTAACCTCTCACATTAAGTAACTTCCTAATAACCTCCTACTACTTACGTAACATCTCACTACTTAATATAAATTCTCACTATTTTTAATACTCATAATTTCTCACTACTTATATAACATCTCACTTAAGTAACTTTTGATAACTTCTCATTACTTAAATAACTTCTCACTTACGTAACCTCCCGCTACAAATCAGGAACAATTGATGAAAGAATTTGAATATGCCCAATCCGTGATGGATATGAGGAAAAGTAGCTAGCATGAGCTGCAAAATCATAAGTAACAATTGAGTTTTGAATAAGAAGTTATAGCGAATAAGAAGTTGATGGAGTAAGTACACAACCTTCAAATATCAATAACCAGTATGATGAATCTGGAAAACATAAACTAATATACACGAGCTGAAATGTAAAAGAAGTTATATAATACGGAGTGCGTGTATATATAACTACCCACTAACCATATTTTTAATTAATTTTAATAAATAATTATTTATATGAAAAGGAAAATAAGTGGGGATGGTAGTGGGGAGTGACGGTTAGTTGAGGTTACAAGTTACTAACTGTGATAAAGAATACCCGTAAAAATTTTCATCGGTAGTGAAACAGGCTGAAACAACCAAATTGAAATCAATTTGAAGTTATTATCGACTAGAAATTTAGTAAATTGAAACCAAATCTTTGAAAGAACATCAAATTTAGAAATTAGATTGAATGACAGACAAAGAAAGAACATCGACCAGAAGTGGTAACCCAAATTCAATCAAGCTTAGAAGAATATGATACCTTAAAGATGTATGAGGATGTGATGTGATCATATTACCATATGAGCCTGAGTCACACGAAATCTCAATTGAGAAAACAGCTTGGCGATACATCGGTATTTTGGATCCACCGGACTGTATAAAATTCCGATTGAAGCCTATGAGTACTTGTTGGAAAGTTATTTTAAGTGGCTACAACTTCCGTGAATAACTCTTTTACCAAATCAGCCTTGAGGATGACCGAAAATGTTGTTCTTTACAACTGTTCGAAATTTGGCAACTTGTTAGAAACGCGTTTATTGAAGACGGTACAGATTCAATGAAACCGAATAAAGTGTGCTGCAATAAATATGCATATTTTAATATGTATTGATGGTCTTGAAGGTTCCCAACCCTTGGTTGTCCACCTCCTTTTCCATCATTTCGATGGACCTTTCAAATTATCCGCTCAATAAATGTTTTAGCTAGCCTTTGACCTTTCATTTACTATTGCTTTTCTTATATAAAGAACTTGTATGTTCACTTAGAAATCAGATTTGAGATTAATGAAAAGTGTGTTTCCTTTGAATCGAGATGATTCTAAATAGTTGGGGTGAAATTCCTTCAATGTCCTCTAGGGTGAGATGTCAAAGAGAAACCCGTTTGTTGAATCATTACCGGTGAGATGCTTGTGATTGATTCCCAATCAAAGACTCAATCATTCGAAAGTGAGATTCTGACGTTTGAGAGAATGAGTTTTGTAGATCTTGTGGTGAGATGCTCCAAGATCTAGCAATCCATATCTTTATCTTTTATTTCCTATAAATCTCCAAAAAAATCATCCCCACAAAAAGAGTGTTCCAAAGGTCAAGCTTTAGTCGATTGATCCCTCAGGTCTCATCAATTGGTATCAGAGCTAATCGACTCGAGTTCCTTGAGCTTTTCCTATTTGATTTATTTGTTATTTTCTGAAATGTCCAGGAGATCAAGATCGGAGCCGTTGTCTAACAAATACATCCGGTGGGCTATTCGGGCCTATGATGATGGGTATCTTCAATGGGAAGACATGGATGGTGCTACCTATGATATCGTTGATCAAGAACTCCGTAGGAGATATCGAAAGAAAAGAGCTCGGGAGATCGCTCAACAATAAGAAGTCGAATGGAGGGCTACGTTAGAAGATGTTCATGTCATTGTAGAAAATCTCATCTTCGAAATAAATACGTTGTCACCTCTTCAGAACAGCACCCTCGAACCTGTACCCTCATCAGTGGCTCCCTCATCGACATGTGATTCTTTGGTTCCCATAGCTCCACCGCCCCCTTCTTCGAAGCTCGTAGAGATCGTGGTTCCTACCCCTGATGTCCCTATACCTATTTTTGATTTCAAGGCTCTTGGAATCTCAACCTCCATGTCCAAAACATCGCTAATCCCAAAAAAAAATGTCGTGTGTGTCAAGTTTTGTTCTCGTGCTTGATCGAAGCTTGAAATTTATTGGATCGCGATCCCTCGGGTCTTATCATTTGGTATCAAATCTAATCCAATGAGTTTACAAGGTCATATGTACTACCATCTCCGTCATTCTCAACCACCCATCAGAGCCTTCGCGGGATCAACCACTGAAGTGCATTATGCAGATCCAACATACATGGGCGTAATGTACGATTTGGAAGGGCCTTATGGATTTGAGAGCTTTTGCGGGACCGACCATTGATACCTTACGTAGATCCAACATACAGGGGCATATCGTATTTTTCGGAAGGGAAACACAAGATTCGAGGACGAATCTTCTTCAAAGGAGGGCAGGATAATGTGATTCAGGCTCTTCCGATGCATGCTTAGTGTTTCAGTCCTAAAATGGACTATATTAGTTCGATGAAGGTCCATGAGTACTTGTTGGAAAGCTAATTCGAAGAGCTACATCTTTTATGAAGACCAAAGTGTTGAAATAATCCAAGAATAGGTTCAAAATTGGAAATAATCCATAAGTTCGAAATCTGGATAGTTTTCTCGATGCATTGCATCAAGTCGGAATAGATGAAGATGTATCAAAGGGTCTTCATTCAATGGAACTTGATGGTTTTCTACACTTCATGATGATATCCAACCCTTTATTTTCCACCATGGGGCGGGCCAACTTTCTCCATCAATTTCCGAGAAACTTTTCATCTTTTCCGTCTTTAATTCGTCATTTTAATTGTTGTTGTTTTCTGGCTATAAAATGGCTAAACCTTTGTCATTAAAAATCAGATTTGAATTGAGAATTTTTGGAAAAAGTGTGTGTGTTTTGTTGATTTGGTGAGATGCCATTTTGACATCCCATTCCGGAGTGAGAGGCCGAGGAATGGTTCCGTTTGTTTAACTCTTTCCGGTGAGATGCTTGTTAGAGTTGTTCAAACAAAGGCTTGATTACTCGGAAATGAGATGTCGATGAGTGAGAGAGCGAGTTTGGTAAATCTATGGGTGAGATGCTCTTAGATTTAGCCATTCATATCTTATTTTACTTCTCCATAAACCTAGAAAAAATCCCAAAATAAAGAGTCGTGTGTGTCAAGTTTTGTTCTCGTGCTTGATCGAAGCTTGAAACTTGTTGGATCGATCCTTTAGGGCATATCAAAACTTGGCCAAACTGATGCATCACACGGTCAAGCATGTAGGGCTCCTCCTCGAACATCCAACGAATGGTGTCCCTATACCATGAAAGGCGGAGAAGGCCATCAAAGTCTAGGTCCCGACTAAAGGGCATGAAGTCGATCTAAAAATATATGACATTTTTGGTTAGGTTCAACACATAGTGTAACAACATACAAACAAAATGTAGGAAGTGTAAGTAGATGCACATACCTCGTCGACAGTCATCTAATCCAATCTCCGCCGCAGCTCCTGCAACCGCACCACCTGTGGTCCTCCATCTCTGCTCGAGGTCCACGACATCGCCAGCTCCAAGTATCACATGCCGTGACGTGAATCCCGCACAAGCCTCCGATCGAGCGTCTTGTGCCCCCTAAACACCGGAAAGTAGAATCATATCCATACCTATAATGACATACCCCATTAGACCATAAATCATTATAAGTGACAATGTGTACATGGATTGTTGATGGAGGAGACGATGATATTACCTACATGAGCAACGTACAACCGTCCATGTCCTTGGCCAACTGTCGCCTCACCGAAGCCTCGGTATAAGCAGGATAGGGTACCTGTTGCCAGAGGTAACTAAGGAATCTGCTCGGCATGTATCCATCGCAGAATCACCTCAGGCCGGACTCTACTATTCGACTTCTCAATGAACAACGTCGTCGATGCAAGAATCCCCATAACAGCTGTCGTAATGCACTCCTGATCATGCTGTCGGGGGGCACCATCCCAAACCCTCTGCCGCATCGGTGCTATGGCATGTAGGAGTGTAGTCACACTCGGACCTCCGTGCTTGTTGAAGCTCTCCCGCTGCTGCGCCGTGAACTCATACAACTGTCCAACCAGAGCCTTCCCCTCATCGTCCGGCACAACGTAAGAACAATCTGCCTCGTCCATCCCCAATCCAAGAATAAAGTACATATCGTGCAATGTGATGGTGATCTCTCCCCAAGCAAAGTGAACAGTAGTGGGCATCGAACCGTTGAGTAACGGTCAGATGCCCACCGTATGTGGATACGGTGGGTGCTTTTTTTTAGATTTCAAAACTCATCGCGTACGTCTGCAGTAGGTTATCGAATAATGGCCCCCGTTCCGCAAATGTCACCGTTGTATGCCACGGTGGACCCACATACGAATCCAACCCACCATAGTGTACAACGATGGATGCCACGAAGCGTCATTAAAGCCATCGCAGATATCTACGGTGATTAGTGGTGGACGTTGTAAAAATTAGTGGTGTAGATATCCGGCCCGAAAAAAAACATTGTTTCAAATTTATACATATTAGATTCTATTGCTTTCATTCTTTTAATAATTTGAATTGCATTTGAGTTTTTTTTATAAACAATGTCCATTGAGATTATTGTGTCATTGGAGTACTTATTCATGATTCATGGCACAACTAATTGATGAATTAAAATTTTGAATTTTAAAATATTGATTTTTTATTTCAATGTTCTTTTTTGTCTTTTTTAAAAATTAAAAATTATAATGTTTTATCAACTCCACCAATGGTGTGACTGTGTGAGTGAATTGAATGAATATTAATTTTTTTTAGAATCAATTTGTCTTCAAAAATTGTTTTCTTATCTTAAATATATGTTATACCATTTTAGGTATTTTATTTAAAAAAAATAAAATATCCTTTTTAACTTTAAAAGTTTGAATTTATTTATTTTTTTATTTCAATGTCCTTATTTGTCTATTTAAAATTATAATATTATATCAATTACACCAAACTTCATGTTTTTGGTAAAAATACTCAAATTGTAATTTAAGATTTTCTCAAAACAACTCTACTTTATATTTATGATTAAACTACCCAAGTTATAGCTAAAAGATTTTTTTTTCTAATTAGCCCTCATTTATGCTTTAAATTAAATTATTCAAGTTACAACATAAAAGTTTTCTCAAATCAATTCAACTTTATTTTTGTAATAATGAAAATAATAATAGTAGTAGTATTGATAATAATAATAATAATATTTTTAATAATAATAATAATAACAACAGTAAGTTTCATCATTTTTTTTACGACGTAATGACTGAAAAATTTTAACTATATAATTTTTTTTTTAAATTTTGATAAATGAAATTTTCAAAAAACTACCTTTCTTGTTTTTAAAATAATAAAATTATTATTGTTATATAAATGTGTAAAACAACATATAGTGTGTGTGTGTTTTTTTGTGTGTGTGTGTGGGGGGGGGGGGATTGACTCCGGTGAAAACCTCAAATTGTGGTAAAAACCGTAAGGACTACTTTATAGCTTGGTTTATTTGAAACCTATGTTAAAAATCTCAATTACACAATGACTTTACAACTCAGTTCAACCTAAAACCGTGCTAACTTCAGTTTAAAATAACACATGACTTTATATCTCGATTAAACCTAAAAACCGTGCTGAAAACTCATGTTTTAAAATTACATAGTGACAATTTATAGCTCGGTTTTTTTCAGATGCGGGCTAAAATATGTGACTTTATAGATCGGTTCTATTCAGAATTGGGCTATAAAGCTAGTGAACCGGGCTAAAAAGTCGCTCCTCATAGGTTTTTACCGTAATTTTGTTTTTCACCGGAGCGCACCCCTATATATATGACGTAAAATACATTTCATGTGAGTAAGTGAGTGAAGTTTAATATATATATATATATATATATATATATATATATATATATATATATAGGTTGGGTCAGGTGTGCACACCCCTTATGGTGTTAAATATTAACAAATCTGGGCCATTGATTGAATTAAATGGATGGTTGAGATTATTAAGCAATTTTGGCCTTTTCTTTAATTAAAAATCAATGGGACCCACCTATTTCCTTGCCCACTTGCTGAATTATACGTGCGCGTGTGTTACTTTTTTTTGGTGTAACGTTTTTTTTGGTGGAGTAACGTTGTTTTTTTTTGTGTGGTGCAATGTTTGAACTATTCGATAAGGTGATATTAAATATTCGCTAACTTATAGTTATTATTCATGTGTAAAGAGGAGATATAGTTTAGATAATAGCAAAATGGTTGGTCAATTTTGCAACTATTCGTCAGTTTAATAGTAATTATTCGCTAAATTGATCGTTAATATTCATCTGTAAAGAGGAGTTATCATTTAGATAATAGCAAAAGGATGGGTCGATTTTGTAACTATTCGCTAGGTTGATAGTAAATATTCTCTAACTTGATAGTAATTATTCGCTAGGCTGAAAGAGTATGTAAATGTAATTCTTGATTTCCCACCTCTAATTAACCACATACATATGAATAATTCTGTATTATCAACGAATATAAACTCTGAACTTACCGAATAGTGACTCTAAACATGAAATTCAATGAATAGCTAGTTATTAGGCATTATTCATAAATACTTTAATTATGTAGTAAGATTTGGACAATTATTCGGTAATATGTTCACATAATAACTAAATAGTAACAAATAATTTATCACATACCATCGAATACTCTATTGCATACCAATGAATAATCTATTACAAAACTATGAATACCAATGAATAATAAATCTAAATCTACTTCGATCAAAACCAACAAATCAGCAATATAAGCACTAAATCTAGATCTAATTCAATGAATTAGTGAAAATCAACTAAACCGAATGTTAAATAATGAAAATCAAGTAAATCTAGATCTAATTCAATCATTTTGTACACATTGGAAGTAAAGTAATCTAAACATCCAATTAGCAATATAAGCACTAAGTCGGCACTGTACATAAATTGATAATGAATTGAGGAATTGCGCTTGTTTTTAACTTCCACAAGATCGGAATTTCCACGAGTAAAGTAATCTAATCATCCAATTAGCAATAATTCGGCACTGTAAATTCATAAAAAAATTATTCAACATCTCAAAAAAAGAACAGATGAGAGGAGATCTATTGATAATTTCACAAGAAATCCGGGTGAGAAATTAGAATGGATCAGAATTCAAAGACCGCCACTGCCGCCGGAATCACCTTCAAATCACCTTCGGATGAATCAGAAGCCGACGGAATTCAGAAGCAGCCGGAATCCCCATCGGATGAATCACCTTCAAATCGACGTCGCCCAGGTCAAACTTGCCTCCTCCAATTCCTTTGGTTGCCCTTCGCCTACGGCTGCCGGAGGTTGTTATCATCGTCGCTGGACCGTCGATCGATGCCTCTGACCATCATCAACCGCAAACTCCGGCATGTTCCAAGCCCTATCACCTTCGTCCATTCACCCTTCTCTTTCTCTCGATCTCTTCTACGGTAGCAATTATAGGGTAGGGTTATGCTTCAATTACACGCGCTTGTTTTTTAACGTGGGATTGTGTTTTTTAACTTTTAATTATCAATTAATCCAAATAATAAAAAAATCTCAGCCTTCCATTTTCACTCAATCAACGTCTTAGATTTGTTAACATTTAACACCGTAAGGCTTGTTAACATTTGATCCATATTCTATATATATATATATATATATATATATAATTAACAAATGCATGATTTGAACTAAGTATTGGGGGCACAAGATCAACCCTTAATTGATTGTCTAAGACGACAGTTTAAAACTCTTCAGAAGAGTCCTGCAATCTGGGTCAATTCTAGGCCACATTGAGTACCTTTTCAGCCAATACTTATTTTAGACCCTATAATAATAAACAACGTATTTAAGGGTAAACATGAGTAATTTCAAGCTATATCATATTCCGTCCATAAGCGGGATGTGGTTCTTAAGAGTGCTTGTCACTCACATCCTTTCTTACTCAACCCTTCGGGATTATCCATGTTATAGGAGTGTCGGGTCTCAAATAAGTTAACTCAACTAAAATACTTTAACAATCTCATTTGGATTAAATTTTTACCATATTATGGTCACTTAAGTCCAAAGCCATCTCTGCTTTCTTGTCGTCACTTGCTAGTTCTCGCGAACTAACCGTCCTTTATTTGGATGGCTGGTGTCCTTCGTTTTATTTGGCTGCTAGGCTGATATTCACAAGTTTAGGATAGAAGCACTACAAGGTCGAAGATTAGAATGTGAGTCGGAATCATCTTCAAATGTTTTAATATTTTGTTTATAATATTGGTACAAGAGTTTCTATATTATCAATGTATAATTTTGTCTTTTATTTATTTTTGGTCCTGTCCCACGTGTCTCAAGTAAGCCTGTGGTGGGCGCGGATGGTCCCTCTTGGTCTCACCGAGCTCTCAATAAAACGAGACTTTTTAGGGGGGGGGGGTATTCATCATTGCGTTGACAGAAGAAACCACTGTAGAATTGGAAGTCATGATCTGACGCAAATGTGATGTCAAGAACGCGTGTTTGGAAAATACATTAGCACGTATTTCATTGCTTCTAACTCCAAGGTATTTTTATTCTTCGTTACACTTTACGCCCATTATATGAACCACTTCCATATCTCTTCAATACATGAATGCGTATATCTGCTACTTATATATGTTATAGGGGAGCATCGCTCATTGCACAACAAAAAGCAACAATGCTCATTATTTTACCAAGCTAGAAGAATGAGCTATCTACTACATGAAGAAGATCATTGTGCACAAGAATAGAGTGGAATTTCATATTCTTAAAGATGATGCATATATGATTGAATTTTATGACCAAACAATGGCCGTAAAGATTGAGAGCAAACTCGATGGCTTCATACGTTATCCTTTCGATGTCATTGACTTCGACCAATTGCAGCCTACTCACCAAAAATACTTAGTTGGTATGCTATCCTCACTACCATTTTCGTCTAATCCAACTTGGTTATTATCTTCCCTACAAATTGCCTATAATAACCATATATCAAACACATATAGATGCTCTTGGTTGTGCCACCAATGTTGGCAAGCACGTGCAACATAATAAGACTTCAAAGCAATTTGATTTTCAACTAATCAACGACAGGTGTTGTGTGTCCCCTTTCTCCTAATACTTTTTCGTTGCTAATACATACTTATTTGTTAATTTCTACAAACATTAATTGATTTTTCATGTAGGGGTCAAAGGCTACGGGTCATATTGTGGGACTAATTGGGAGAAGTTCTCCTCATGAGGACTTCCAAACAATGTCCACCTTTTACCATCATACTATCTTCTTTGAACATTAAGGAGTTCAAGAGTATGCACAACTTGTCCTATGTTTTTCTAGTCCATATGTTATTCTAAGATTATTTAACCCTTAATCTTTGTTGTATATAGGTGAGTTATACCTCTCAAGTACCTTATCAACAACCATTTTTGATGATGATAACCATGCCAACTAATGTTTGGCCACATTCAAGTAGTTGATATGTTAATTGTCAAAGTGTTTCTATAAAAGGTTAAACATACTTGGGAAGAATCACATTGTTATAAGTTCAAAGATGATTCATTGGATATTAGGGTTTTGCATTCAATTAGTAGGATGACTGAACAACAAAGACAAAAAAAAGATGGTGAGGAAAATGGCAAAATGGAAAAAGCCTCCCTTTGGCTTCATAAAATTGAACTCTGATGGATCTCGACTACAGTCATGGAAGGTAACTTTTGAGTTTTAGAAACTCGAATGGAAAGGTTATTCCCATGGGTAGGGGAACAAGTGATAACACATCTATCGTTTACGCGGAGGCATTGGAACTCTGCAATGACGTTTTAAGAGCAAAAGAACTAGATAGTCCAAACCTTCTTATTGATAGGATTGCTAATCTCGCATACAGTATTCCTGTCGAAAGAGGTTTGGAAGAAGATTCAGAGCTTCGGTTACTTGTTCGGAAGAACGCTCTATATATGATAGGTTTTTGCCAAATAACAATTGATCTTGTATTAAAAGGGGGAGGGGGGGATTAGGGTGGCGCAAATGGCCTGACCCTACCTGAATTGGCCCAAACGGTTTGGGCCATAACCGACGGCCCAATTTTTTTGGAAGGTTGGACTGAGACCTAAACCGAAATTGTATACTCGGTCTTCGGTTCATGGCCTAAAAAAACGAGTAGGCGTTCTTTGCATACAGGGTCATGGATGAACCGAATAAGTGTTCTGTTACTGCCATGGCTTCTCTTGGTCGACCATGGATTCGAACTCGACAATGAAGCCCCAATCTCAATTGACTGAGGATATTGTAGAGCTTTGAATCCATTGAAATGGGAGATCGAGCGGTGGGAATTGAGATTGAAGAGATCGGGATTCATTGGTTGCGGGAGCGGGAGAAGGCAGGTGAGCAACACCATCACTAGCGTTCGATCGACGGTGACGACGACAACGGGCAAGAGAGCTTCTTCTACGGGTGAGTGTAAGTGTAATAGGTAAGGTAGGTATTAAGTATTAATTATTGTGCATGTTATTACTCCCTCCGTCTCAAAATACATGTTTTTTAGGACTAAACACGAGAATTAAGAAGTAAGTCAAGTGTAATGATTAGACCTAAAAAGTAGGTTAAGTGTAATGATTAGACTTTGATATTAGAGTATTTGTTTTTTTTTTCAATTTGTAAGGAGGAGAGTAGGATTGATGTAAAAATTAGAGTAATGATTAGATGTAAAAAATAGGTTAAGTTTAATGATTAAATCTAAAAAGACATGTATTTTTGACAAAATTACATGAGCTAAAAAGACATGTATTTTGAGACGGATGGAGTATTTTTTTTAAAAAACTAATATTCGGTTTTTTCGTTCCGGAATCGAAATTTTCGATTTGGTTTCGATTTTTAGACTGAAACCAAAATTTTATTTTTAAGATCCTTGGTCCAAACCATTTATTATCCAAACTGAAGCAAAACCGAGTTTTTCAGTTTGATTTCGGTTCGATTTTCGGATTGGACCACTTCCTGAACAACCAACCCTAGGAAAGACAGCCGAAAAGAGCAGATTTTTTAAACGCCACCGTGACACCTAGGATGAAGCCTAGGGGTAAAATGGGATTTTCATCTTGGCTCTTCTGTCCTTCCCGTGTATAAAAGGAGGCTGATGCAACTAGGGTTTCTCATGCGCCATTAAAGAACTCAGCGTACTCCCTCAATGTCGCTTCAGTTCCGTTGCGGGCGTAGATCGATTCGGAAAACTTTCAATCGCTGCGATTTCAGTTGATGAAGCTCAGCGCGAAAGTTTTGTACACATTTCTCTTCTTCACTTGTTAATTCCCCTTCTCTGGCCGACTGGCCGATCCAATGGGTTCTCTCGGCTCCTTGAATCATCCATGAAATCATATCCGAGAACTCAATTTCACCCGGCCTACAATTTCTTAGGTGCAGCCTCATGAATCGGCATGCGTTTTTCTCTCTCTTGCTGCTGTTTCAAAGGACGTTGCTCCTAAATTCATCTCCTTATTCGCCATACTCGATTGGTAAAAGCTTGGTACTTTGTCTGTTAAAAGTGATGTTTATATGAGATCTTGAATTGGACTTGGACTTGGACTGGGACGTATGTGTGATTTGAGTGTTTTTAATTTTTTAAAAATCAAAATCGGATCTTGTTGATCAGAAATGGAAGAGATGTTTCTATTGAAGGGATTGGGACAGGGGAGATCCTGCTTCACTTCTTGCTTCTTAAGTTTTGGTGCAGTAATTGAAGACCTTTTTGGGGGTTCGGTCGATTCGGGTGGTAGGGAGTGGTGCGATTCTAAGTAGAGAGTGTGGGCGGTGATGGAAGTGGTGGTGCCGGTCGATGTGGGGGGAGGGGGGGGGCGACGACGGCTGCCGCGGTGGAAGTAGTGGTGGTGGAGGAGAAAGCCGAGGAAGAGGAGATTGTTTGAGCTGAGTGGGTTGAAGCTTGGAAGTGGCGGTTTTGTTGCAATTTTTATTTTATTGGTTTAAATTAGATAAAACCAAAACAAGAAAATTGGAAAAGAAAATCCAATCCCTAATTGGGAGTTAGGAGAGGGGAAAAGGAAAGTGACAGTGACGATTGGGGAAGAAAGATCAGAGCAGCAGGGGACAACAGTGGAGTTGCTGTAATAATTTACATGGTGGATCAAATAAAGGACTTGGTGGTGGATTGGGGGGTGGAATCGAACCAACTAGTTAAGACTCTTGTTCTAAGAAATGAAAGATGATCCAACTAGGTCTAGGGTGAGTTAAGGCGGCTAGGGTGACTTAGGTGGATCCTCAAGACTTCAGTGGCGGATTAGGGTGACTTAAGGCGGCTAAAGCCCCTATAGCCCAGAAAAAAAAAGAATTTTATATGTTTTTTTAAATATAATTTTTACTAATTTTAGGTATAAATACTTTAAAGAAAATAAAATAAAATGAAGAGAGTTATCTTAGTTGCAACTCAATTAGTAAATTGGAAAAAAACCTCCATGGAAATGAGGATGAGGATGATATGTAATGTACTCGAAAGGATAATACTATCAATCACTCACAGTTCAGAATACGACAAAAAGGTGTTAGATAGACTTTGATAGATCTACACCTGATAACAACGACAACATAGCTGGCTACATTGTTCGAGATTGGTAAGGGAGAACGATCCAAAGAGGCTTTGACTTTAAGACATGGGATAATCCAAACTTGTGCGTTGGAAATAAACAAATTACAAATTACAAACTTGTCTTTGGGAAATTAAATTGGTGATGTCCGATATCAAAACATTGCTATCGAATGTGGGAGAAGTCTACTTCTCTCACGTGCGAAAACAGAGTGGCTGATAAAGTTAATGAGTTCAAATACCTTTATTCTCACTTTTATTTTTCTTGGTTTGTGATTATTTAAATTATAAATTTAAGGTTTTCTCTAATATCTTTAAACAAAAAATATAGGGAAATTTCGCCGGGTAACTCTCATATTTGGGTTAATTCGCATGGTAAACATAACTTTCTAATATTTTGTGTGGTAACCCTGAACTTTTAAAAATATTTGTGGCATGCCCATTAGGATAGAAGTGTGCAAAATAGTCAAAATTTCCAACTTTTGGGGCGAAATAAAAAGAAAAGCAAATAATAGGGGAATGTTTTACAATATTTTTTTTTAAAAAACCCTTGACGCCTCCATTTTAGATCCGGCGTTCATCTCCTCCAGATCTCGCTCATCCTCTCGATCTCCCTTAATTGCTCCCTTTCTAGATCCTTTCGATTTCTTTCGAGCCTCTCATATGTGATTTTGGATATCCACTTCTCGTTCTTCTAGGTTGAACTCCCAACAGATTCACCAGATTCAGATGTGTTTCTCTCTCTCAATAAACCACGCGCTAGATCTCAGTATCTCACTCGATCGAAGAACGACGACGGTGCCACCATGTTATGACCCGAAGGTCAATGAGACGGAAGCTCAGGCTTCCATGGAGGATTTGAGGAAGAAATAGAGAAGAAGATAGACCAGAGGAGGTAAGAGGAAGAAGGAGAGATAGACCGAGAGGGATTAGGAGAGAGAGATAGAGATTAAGAGAAAGGGTAAAAGATTGGATTATTACTTGGTTAATCCCACCAATTTAATCCATAGGTATTTATACCCTAGTATCTACATAGGGACATAACAATACTTTCCCCTTACAAAAGCTTTGTCCCAAAGCTTATACTATTAAAAAGAAACTATACTATCTACATAGGACATTACATTGCATTCCCCTTACAAAAGCTTTGTCCCAAAGCTTTATTCAATGTAAAAAAAAATACAATAAAAGGCAAAATTTTTTTACTAAGAAATCACATGAAAATGGAATGCTCGTTGTGCTATATTGCATCCTTCCACAAAGGCAAGCAAGCATGTTGAATTTCAATGAGCTCTCCCATTCACAGTATGTTGGCATCACTCATTAGCCCACTCTCATGTTCCCCACTGCTCCTCCAACAAAACAAAAGTGACAATGCTAAATGAGAGCCCTCTTGCAGCAATTAGATATCAACCCTTGCAGCTGATGCACCACTTGAGCACCCAATGACTATATAAGTCCTCAGTTTCCCATATTCCTGAATGTTGGGAAACCCACTTTCCACCAGCTGAACACTAAGAAGCAACAATGGCCCAACAACAACTTATGACAGTAAAAAATATTCCACCTATAATGCAATTAGCTCCCCATCAACAAATTTGCTTCTTTTTACTCGTGTGCACACATAACCCTCAAACAAATGAAGAGGGTAGCTTGAACCTGCTAGTTGCTGCACCCACCCGGATCAAAAATCATAATACAAATTAATATCTCACGTACCTTGACTGACTTAGCAGCAAGCCCCCCTCTATCAAACAACAATGACTTCAAACCAGCAATTCCCCCTCTATCAAACGGTAATGACTTCAAACGAGCAATTCCCCCTCTATCAAACGGTAATGACTTCAAACCATTACCTAGGAGCTTGAAATCAAAGTTTCGATTAGAGAGCGACTTTCCAGCATTGTCAATTGCTGCATACATTCCTCCTGGATCAAAATTTAGAATGGCCACAAAAACTTCCCAACAACCTAATTCAGTACACAACCAAACAGACTTTTTATCCAACAACACAACTTTGAGCCCTGTCATTTTAACGAACACCTTGCAGGCATTAAGGTTTCTCAAACTATCGATTGAATTCATTCTCAAGCCAACCTTAATAACATCCTGGGCAGTAGCTAACCTGATTTCCATCCATTCAATCAAAAGCCCAACCAATTTAGCTAATTCTTTGACTGCACCACCAAAGATCACAACATCACATGAATCGGGATTTACCTCGAAATTGTTGCTTTGGATATGAGGCTCTTCGACGTCTTTGTTCTCCGGCTTCGAGTGAACTAAAATCTCTTCAGAAATATCACCCTCTACTTGATGCAATGCCGAAAACTCAAAGATTCTATCAACATTGATTTCTTGGTTCTCATATGCAATGTCTTCCGGTGTAGAATTCAGCCCACTTCTCATCCTATCGATGAGTTCATGGTTTGATGCTGTGATTTCTTGGTCGTTCGAGGTCTCTTCGGTTGGTGATTTTAATCCTTCGATTTCGTTCGAAGCCGCGTTTCCTTGATCCGACGATGAAGATGAATTCAGGGAATTCCCTAAGAACAACTCCATAAGACAACACCTATCGTAGATGTTTCTCTGATTTAGGGACTCGAATGCTTCAATGGCGGAAGCCTTGTTCTTGAAGCGGATCTTTGAGTGAAACTCCTCTCCGGGACACAGTACCTCCAAGTACTCTATACTCCCGAACTTTGAGAAGATTGTATCCAAAATTTCCCAAGAAATTGAGTAGAGCTCGAGATGAATCTTGATGAGGATCGTTCGATCGTGTTCTTCATTCTCCGCTTGTAAGGACGGATGACTGATCAGCGACATCCCCCGTTGAAGCCTGATTTCGTTGATAGTCTGGTAAAAGCGACGGTCGAACTCTTGTAATCGCAGCTTCCAATCATCAATCACTGCCATTGATTGCATTTGCGGAAGGTTTGAAATTTCGGATTGTTGATTCGGAATATAGGTCAAAAGAACCGATGGCTCTGATACCATTGTTATGACCCGAAGGTCAATGAGACGGAAGCTCAGGCTTCCATGGAGGATTTGAGGAAGAAATAGAGAAGAAGATAGACCAGAGGAGGTAAGAGGAAGAAGGAGAGATAGATCGAGAGGGATTAGGAGAGAGAGATAGAGATTAAGAGAAAGGGTAAAAGATTGGATTATTACTTGGTTAATCCCACCAATTACAATCCATAGGTATTTATACCCTAATATCTACATAGGGACATAACATACCACAGCACCAACACCCTTCTCCGTCGCCAAAGTAGTCGCCTTGTCCAGATCTGTCTAGTCCCAATTCTTTGTGCTCGAACCAAATCAAGTAATCAATCCTCCCTCCGTTGACATTTTCGGTCAATCGATGAAAACCTCAGGGAGATTATTCATGTTCGGGCTCGTGAGCTTTTGGAACTCCTCGAACATCGGCGTCTCCTTTGAACAAGTACCTACTCCTATGGCTTCAAGTACCCCATCTTCCTTGCAGTCTGCCACATTCCCGTATGTGGGTTTTCATAGAATATGTAAAACATTCCCCTATTATTTGCTTTTCTTTTTATTTCGCCCCAAAAGTTGGAAAATTTGACTATTTTACACACTTCTATCCTAATGGGCATGTCGCAAATATTTTTAAAAGCTCAGGGTTACCACACGAAATATTAGAAAGTTATGTTTACTATGCGAATTAGTACAAACCTAAAGGTTACCCGGCGAAATTTCCCCAAAATATATTTTTCATACACACATTAAAAAAAAAAGTTCTCATAAATTTTTTTGAGCCACACTTCAACAAAAAAATTCATGGATTAGCCATTGCAAGGAGATGGGTGTACATAACAATTCCTTGTCCGCCTTATAATGGTTGGCTCTTTTGTGAAATGGAGTACGATTCCACCATGTAGTTGTATTATAGAGTATTAGTGGGCAACATATAAAACTTATAAAATTTTGATACTTATAATTGATTTGTTAGCGCGAATATATAAGCGCATCAAAGTTGCAACACTTGGGAGGATGGTCACAAATCCTATTCTGCGTATTGTCGCTTGAAATGCGACAAGGCGGAGGTTCCATCCAACCCTTTGCCGTAGTAGTAAGTCACATATTCGGTCATCGTGGTTTCCTTGTAGATTGGAGGCTTCTCGTCCGAGAGCAGCTCCTTAATCGGTCCGTACAATCGACTCTCCTCCGGTGCTAGAAAATGGGTCCTGAAGAAGATTGCTATTGAGATCCTCGGACCGTTTCCTGGGCCCTTAGCAAGAACTCTGTGGTTCACGCTCTTGAACCGGTCATTGGTAATCAGCTGCACAAATCACCGGTGACCATAATATAATGAAGGCCTACATTCCTTTTTAGGAATGATCATAACTCATAATTAGCAATTTGTAAGAAAATTATTGATATATATATAAAGAATATTTCCCCCCCAGATTTTTTTGAGCTTTCTAGCCTCTCCAACCGATTTCCGTGCATATTGTAGAAATTAGACAGACTTTCTCGAATTTGTAGCATTCTCCAAATTTTTTTTATTAATGTTTATCAAAACCATTGACTGTAAAGTGGTTGAAGTTGGAGTAAAAATAATTTAGAAAATTTTTTCTTATTTTCAAAATATTTTGACGAAGCTGTACGTTGAAGTGGCACTATATCCAACCAAAACTCAAATAAGTGAAAGAAGGTTATTTTCGGGTTTAGATCAAAATGAAAGGGTACTAATTTGAGATATGAGTAGTTACCTGTAAGAGATCACCAATGTTGATCACAAGAGCTCCAGGGCAAGGAGGGACATCAACCCATTGATTGCCGTAGTGAACCTGCAGCCCTCCTATTCCATCTTGGAGCAACACCGTGAAGAAGTCGGCGTCAGCGTGGCTGGGGGTTCCGATAGCCAGCTCTGGCTCAGGGCAGGCCGGGTAGTAGTGGCCGACTAGGAAGAGCCCCTCGCCACAGTCCATCTTTGTGAGATGGTCCCGTTCAAGTCCTAATGCCTCCGAAAACAGCTCGAGTAAGGTGGTTCCCAACTTCTTCACTTCCTTAGAGTACTCGAAAATGACATCCCTTGCAAAGTAAGATGTTCTCAAAGTTTAATCTTAGCTTCGATTCAGACCAACATGAAGGGGTTGGATCAAATTCGGACACAATATATTACCCAGTGGCGGAGCCAGAAATATTTCGAAGGGGGCACAATTATACATGTACGATATAGTTGTGGATTAAATTGACATAAAGAATTATATGTAAAACGATAATAAATTATGTTATTTTAAGATAAAATGTTATCGGTTTATGATAAAACACTATCATTTTTTTCGCGCCTAAAAAAACAAATATAAATATATAAATGAAATATCCGAAAAAAATTAACTAAATAAGTATAGGAAACACAATCTAATAAAAATTAAGTTAAGGTTATAGTTGTTATATGAGCTAAAGCTTGGCTCGAGTTTAGCTCAATAAAAGCTCGGCTTGAGCATCATTTACAAAATGAGTTGATTACGAGCACACTTTTATGCTCAAGTCATGATTCAGATCAGATCCATTTAAACTCAAATAGCACGAATTTTGTGAAATTTACAAATTTTCTTTTAACTTACTATGTCATGAGCAAGTAAGTTGCATAATACTTGGAAAAAAAAAACTCAGTTCAAGCTCGTTCACTTACTAAACAAGGCGAGTATGAGCTCAAATTCAAATATAGGTTCGACTCGAGCTTGACTTGTTTCTAAATGAGCTAAATATAATCAAACAATACTAGACTTGTTTGACTCGAAATGATTAATATAACTTGTATACAACTTCTTATCTAATTGTCGAAATGATTAGTATAACCTCTCAATTCGAAGCTCTCGAGATGAATTAGAGTATGTGAATTTTAATTTAAGTAAAATATAAAAGCATTATAGTCTATTAAAACAAAATTAAAGTGATTAATATACCTTTAATTTTAAAATAGTCATAACTTTTTACTCAAATGTCAGATTAAGACGTATTATATATCAAAACGAAGCTATCGACGAGGAGAATACACATAGATAGTTCGTCAAATGAGAGAGGGGGCACGTGCCCTCTTAAGCCCCCTTCAGCTCCGCCCTGATATTACCGATGCTTATTTATAAAAAGATGAGAAAATGACAAAAATTTATTATTTTATTTCAAAGAACGTACACCCTTTATGTATAAAAAAATGTTAATAAAATAGTAACTTATAATTCTTTTCTTAAGTATTTCCGCAAATATATTCTAGAATGAGGTTTACTTTATATTCATTATTTTTTCTATATTTTTTACTTATAAAAAAAGGGGTGCAGGTTCCATCGAGCACATGTACGAGAGACACGAATAACATATAAACTCAATGAGATTCATCTCAAAAGCAATTGACGATAAAAAGAGTAACTTGTTAAACTTATTTACAATGTAGAAGAACCCCATATTCCGTTTACCAAAAAAAAAGAACCCCATATTCCATCAATAAAAGTTATCATGAGTGTGATTAGCTTGATAACACAAACTATATCCAAATGAGTTGGATTAATTAATTTGGCCCACCCAATTGCCAAATTGAATCAATTATTGTACGGCCCCTTAATTTCTGGATGGGATGTATATATATAATATTAATCGAAGATTGGTCCCAAATCACATCGTTGCCTAATTTCTTATGAGTGATTTGCAATTTTTGATTTAGTATAGTTTAAATTTAAAAAACATTACCTGCAAACCTCAGGCAAATCCTGGGGATCAGGCTGAGCAGGAGCCATAACACAGTGAAAAGTGTCCCTCCAGTTAGCCACAGGCGCCTTATACAGATCAAAGTTGGAGTTATACTTGAACTTCCTGCTCTCCTCGCGTGAGTAGTATCCCTTCTTCGCCTCGTCGTCGAGCTCGTGGAACCTCTTCGTGACATCGATCATGCCATCCAACAAGCCGAGGGGGACGCCGTGGTTGACAACTTGGAAGAACCCCCACTCTTCGCAAGCGCGGCCGATCTCCTCCACCACCTTCTTCCTAGTCTCTCGAGCAGCCGGCGTGTCCTCGAAGCCTAGGGCTTGGAGGTCTATGACGGGGATGGTTCCCTTGTAGCTTTGTTGGGGTTCATTGGAAGGGCTATTGTTGCACTTGAAGATCTTAGGGAGGTTTTGTATGCCGGAGTCTACAAGGCCTTTTACCCCGGTTTTGGTGTTGTCGAAGGCCTCGAGCTCGCTCGTCCGGTCGTATTCGCCGTCAAGGACCATGGTGACTGGAGCTAGCTAGCTTGTGAGTGTAAAAGTTGATTTTGTGTTTGTGTGGAGGATATTTTTCGTTAAATATCCTCGTCTTTGTTGGCCGATAGTTTTCTTTTCGTGTAGGAGAAAATCATAAAGAGAAGTCAATAATGGCTTGCTTTGAATTTTGTCACTGATCGAACGGGATCAGAATTTAGCAGACCTGTCCATTACTTGTATATGAGGTTTTTTTTAATACTAATTGAATAAAGAAAATAGTGCACCAAATTTACTAGTAAAGAGATATTATCATAACTACAAAGTCATGTGTTCAACTTAATGCGAGAAAGGGAATAGATAAGTAAATATATAAGTAAAGATTTTAGATTATTTTTCAAAATCCTCAATGTTGAAGGCCGATTGTAATGGTTAAATAACTTGAATTGATTATATTTTTTTCTTTAGTGAAGATGAATATAGTTTGAGAGGTCGATTGAATTGATTGAATAACTTGAATTGATTAGAGTTTTTTCTTTAGTGGAGAGGAATATTTGAGAGGTATTGTTTGTACTAATGAATAACTGATGCAAGAGATTGAGGCTAAAAAATGGGACTAAGGGGATTTGAACACAACTACAGTTAGAAAGTAGAAAAAGCACTCATTGCCTAGTGTCAATTAAGTTAACAAATCATTTATTACTTATTTCTCTATTTGTTTATTTATATTAATTATATATATGCTTTAAAAAAAATTGAGGCCCCTAAAAATTTGAGACCCTGTGCAATTGCACGTTTTGTCAAGGCAACAGGCCGCCCCTGGAATTTAGTATATGTAGGCTCAATTATATTGGATAACGACTACAAAATAGAGTGATATGTTTTATTTATTTATTTATTACACCCGATCTCAACCTTCACAAGCCTGAACCATTGAAAAAGCGGCAATCCGTTAGACAAACACCTAAACCATTGAAGACTTGAGCACCCACATTCTAACAAATCATAAGTTGAGTGAGATTTGAACCCCTAGCTAACCTCTAGTAAGGGATGGTCACGGAGTCATTGGTAGTGATAATCATTTTTTTAAACCATGCCTTTAGGGAATATATGTATGATGTGCTTGAGAACTCTCCGATCTAGCAGGATCGATAACGAGGTTCCTCCATTATTAGAAGAGATAAACTTTTCTACTAGTAATCGAATATATATGGTGAAATTCACAAACATCTCACCCTTAAATATCTCACACCCGATCTCAACCTTCTCAGTATCGCACTTCAAGGATCTCGACCCTTCGATACCTATGTCACTCACTAGGGTGTCTCCCTCAACATCGTCACCAAAGAGTTTTGTTTTTAGTATCATATCTCACCAAAAACATGATCCTTCACTCAGAATCACAGAAAGAAAATGTGTTCAACTTTTCACTAAAAAATTCAACTTGTCTTAGAAATGACAAATATTACACAACCCTTATGGTGCATCATGTTAACAAATCTGGATCATTGAATTAAGAAGATCAACGGATGAGATTAAAACTAACTTCTGATTATTTGTTAGAATGAAATTTACACTTTTGTTTACACTTTTTGTACAGACGAATAATTTCTGCGTACACGATAAGACTTGTATACACCCCTTAGCCAACACTATATATGTGTGTGAACTAATTCATGGCCCTTATTTTGCACCGCTTGGTTATTAAATAAATATCATATCAATTCTGAATAAAAAATATAACAATTTTAATCTTATTTTTAGCATAATTGAAATGTGAAAAATTGATTTGTGTAAGTGGAATTAGGATTAACCTAAACTCAATTTAATCTGAATTCTATTGAACATTTATCATTAAAAACCTCCTTTATCATGTGCATCTAGTTTAATTTAATTCTAAAAGAAAAATCGTATCTCAAATTAATCACATTTAAATTGATTCAAAATAAATAATTCGACTCAAAATGAATCTAACTTAAGGGTGTGTTTGGATTTCCATTGCTTTATAATTATAATTAACATATACTCCATATTTATTAAATAGAAATGTATATTATAAGAATAATTTGTGATTTAATTATAAAAAAGGTAATATTCTCCTCCCAATCCATCTCTCTATACCTAGCTCCCTTTCACAGACTCTTTGTAATGTTTTACCAACCCCCAATTTCTCGATTTTTGAATTGAAAATTGTAATTTGTTGTATGACATGTGGAATATCTTAAAATCAAAATTCCATAGCCAACGCATTTGAAAATGACCTATTCTTGTTCAAACCCATCACAAAACCGCATCCAATTAAAGTACAAGGCACCCTCACATGAGATCCACCATCAAACCTATCGAGAGCATTCGATCACCACAATTTCAACCAACAATTTTGTAAAATTCTGATTTTGTAAAATTGATGTAATTTAAGTGCATTTGTTGATGTGTCTGCAATAAAGAGAGAGATAGTGGCAGCCTGGCAGGAAGATGAAAGATGACGAAAAGGAGGTCCGCCCGTGTGTGGTTGTAGAGTACACATTGCATAAGTACCGCAATAATTCTCGTTTAGCTTTGGTTGGTTATAAATGCTTTTCTTTATAACATGTCCCCTTAAGCCATAATTGTTAGGGGAAATAGTCTATCAAAAAAAATATTTTATAAAATATTTTCTTTTGACCTATTATACAGTTTTACTGTTTTCACAGTAACCAATTTTGACAGGCTAAATTTCCTATAAATAATAATATAATTTAGAACTTTCACATCTTATTTCCGCCGTATGATTCTATCTTTATCCTTTCGATTTTGTTGAATTCTTCTCAAATATCATCATCATCTCACTCTTCAAATGAAACTATTGAAAATTATGACTATGATAACTTTCGAACGAGTAACGAAAACTATATACATGAAGATAATAAAGTGGTGGCTTCGGAACAAGAAATAGCTATGAAGAGGATCTACTAGAATATTAGATTTTTTTTATCAGGTAATAATTCGGGAGGAATACTCCTACCCGAGAGCATCCTTGCGAATGAGGTCATGAAGACCTGAATCAGAGTAAATGTCGAGGCCCCTGGCAGAGCGGCAAATATGTGCAACCTTATCAGCCACTCTGTTGCCAATACGGGGCACGTGACAGAAGGAAACTTCTCTCACACTCGACAACAATGTTTTAATATCAGACATTACCAATTCAATTTCCCATGAGCATGTAGAATTTGTTTTTAAATGATTAATGATTATAAGTGAGTCCCCTTGTATTTGTAACCTGTTTATACCTAGTGCGCGGATTTGGATTAAACCATGTCTTAGTGCCAAAGCCTCAGTTTTCAATGGAGTCTGGTTACCAATTTCTTCATAGCCAATGTGAATCGTTCTCCTTGCCCAGTCACGAATGATGTAGCTGATTGAGCTATGTTTGTTATTGAGTGTGGATCCGTCGAAGTTTATTTTAAACGTGCCAACTGGTGGTTTTTTCCATTTAACATTTTTCTGTCAAATTCTTGGATATGAGTGATTTGTAACATTAGTATTCTGAGTAAACTGGATATCATCCTCCTTGTCATAGAAAGAAGTTTTTTTTTTCCAATTGAGTGGTGATGATATGTTTGACTGATTCCTGGTTTGGAATGGATTCATTTCTAAAAATCGTTTGATTTCTAATGTACCAAATTGTCCACCAAGTAACCGCTAATTTTTCTATTTCAGTTTTTGTGAGAATGTGTCTGATCAGTGACAAGATAGGGGGAAAATCTCTCGAATTTGCAATCATATTGGCTACAGCCTGATTTGTACATAAGGTAGATGGAAGATGGCTTTTAGAAAACTGGCATTCCAGAAACAAATGTGTTTCATCTTCGATCGCACTATTGCAAAGTACACACGTTGTTGGAACAAAAACAACTTTTCGGGATAAACGGGTAGCCGTTGGAACACCCTGATGTCCAAGTTTCCAAAGGAAATTCTTAATTTTTGGTGATGTGTCAATTTTCCAAGTCCAAGAAATGTAGTCCTCATTTTGGCTGTTATTTTTTATGATCAGCTTGTAGGCGCTAGCTGTTGTGAACCAACCCTCTCTATCCGGCCACCAATAAAGTCTGTCCTCAATGAATTCATAGGAAGGGGGATATCCAAAATTTCTTTTGCTATACATTGGGGGACTGTGTTTAACATTTTTTCCTCCCACCATTTTCCTCCTAGTATATAATCACTTACTGTTTCATTCTCATTTCGAAAGGTAGGACAAGCGTCCCTTTTGATTATTGGCGAAGTTGTAATCCAATTGTCGGTCCAGAATTTGATAGATTTCTCATTGCCCACCGACCAAATAAGGCCCTCTTTAAATTTTTCAATAAGAGGAGTTAGTTTTGACCATTGCCAAGACGAACCCCCACTTTTCTTATAGTTTAATATATGCGTTGTTTTCAAATATTTGTACTGAATTAATTTTACCCATGTATTATCTGGTTCCGCAAGAATTTTCCAAAGGAGTTTCATTTGGAGTGCCTCATTCATATCTTTAGATTTTCGGATGCCTAGACCTCCCTTACCTTTTGGTTTACATATTCTATCCTAGCTTATCAAAGACCGATATTTGAGATCTTTGTTCCAGAAGAAAGATCTATTTATTTGGTCTAATTCCTTATGGATTGTGTTGGGGAGCATGAAGCTTTGCATCGTGTATAAGGGTTTTGATGCCAGGTTTGTGACAATAAGGACAGTACGACCCTGCTGCGATAGGGCATTAGCACGCCATTTACTGAGTTGCTCTTTTGATTTACATACGACTTCCTCAAAAGTATGTCTATTTACTCGCCCATTTATAATAGGGCAACCAAGATATTTTTCAATCATTATTTCATTTGATATACACAGGTGTCTTTCAAGTTCTTCAATTTTGGATCTAGGGATTCCTTTCGTAGTTTGAAAGGCGGATTTATGATAATTAACTTTTTTTCCTGAAATGCTACAATATTCATCTACAATTGTTTTCGCTTTTAAGCAAGCTGAGGTGTTACCTTTGGTGAAGATAATCATATCATCAACAAAAGCAAGGAAAAGGATTCATAAATCATCCTTCCCAAAACTGAATCCGATAGGGCTATTCCTCATATTTGCTTCAAGCGAAAGTCTTCTTGCCAAAACCTCAGCCCCCAAGATAAATAGAAAAGGGGAGAGAGGGTCGCCTTGTCGAAGGCCTCTAGTTGGTATGAATAGCTCTGTTGGGCCGTTGTTAACGAGAACGGAGAATGATACCGTAGATATACATTTCATAATCCATTTAATAAATGCTGGATGGAAACCAAATTTCTCCATTACCGCCTTTGTAAAGTTCCAATCTACTCCATCATAAGCTTTTTCCATATCTAATTTTAATTGCCATCCACCCTACTTTACCTTTTTGCTACGAAATGTATGAAAAACCTCATGGGCTATCAAGACATTGTCCTAAATAGCCCGGTCGGACACAAATGCTCCTTGCAGAGGGTGGATAAGTTTTCCTATTACCTTTTTCAATCTCTCCGTAAGAATTTTAGAAATAATTTTATGAATTGTGGAGCATAGGCTGATTGTTCTGTAATGTGTAGTCATAGATGGGTTATCACATTTTGGTAGAAGAGAAATAAATGTATGGTTTATTTGACGAAGAATTCTTCCAAAAAAGAAGAATCCTTTAACCGCTTTTATAATCGATCCTCCAATAATGTCCCAGTATTTTTTGTAAAACTCTGCTGACATTCCGTCAGGGCCTGGTGATTTGTTATTGCCAAGACTGAACACCGCCCTTTTTATTTCCCCATTGCTTGGATGCTGGGTAAGAAAACTATTATCCTCATTGGTTATTGTCAGGGTGACAAGATTTACGTACTCCCTTAAGAGATTTTCATTTATCCTTTCCTGTTTAAACCTTTTCTCGAAATCTCTACAGATTTTATTTTTGATATTTTCGTCACCCTCAGTAAATGTACCATCACTAGAAGTAATTGATCGAATAATTTTTCTATTCCTTCTACCAGTAGCTACCCTATGGAATTATGATGTCTGCTAGTTTTAAATGTTTCGTTTTGGCCCTTTGGTTCCAATACTTTTTTTGAAACAGAAGAAGCTTTTCTTTCTTTTGTAGGAGGTTTCTTTCTTTGGCTCTATAGTCCATTCAATTCTGTTGAGTCATTAGTGGTTGTATCTCTAGCAGGCTGTTTTCGACTTCTTGGAGTTGCGGAAGATATTGCCGAAAGTTTTCTTATTCCATTCCTTTTCTTTTTGTTTAATCAGTTTAGTTTTGTATATAACTTGAAACATAGCGGAACCTGTACACGACGCTCTCCAAGCTTGTTTAACAATGTTGCGGAAATCCTTCCTTTGAAGCCAAATATTCTCGAACTTAAACGGAGGTGGTTTATGAATTACTCCATTATCTAAGTTTATTGTAATGGGACAGTGATCTGATGAGGAAAACACACCATTTTTTGTTATTAGTTCTGGAAAAAATTGGAGAATTTGATGTTGAACAAGTACTCTATCAAGTTTTTCGATAATGTTGTCATCCCCATCGGGTTTTTTCCTCCAAGTGAAGTGGTTCCCCATTGTGGGTAGATCAACCATAGAACAATTGCTTTTGAAATTAGCTAGTCTTTGGAATCTAGGAGAGTTGATTACTGCCCCGCCAATTTTGTTCGAGTTACAATAAATTTCGTTAAGATCTCCCATCACAATACATGGAAAGGTTGAGCTGGTGACTAGTTTAGTCAGAGTTCTCCAAAATTCGTCTTTTTCTATCAACGCCGGAGGGGCATAAACAACGAAAAGCATTAGGGAAGAATCACTTTGCGAGCTGTTGTATCTAATACCAATTATTCTAGGGAGGTGGATTTCCATCGAAATTGTCTCATTAATTAGGTGGTTTGTCTTCCAAAAGATACACAGCCCGCCGGATTTGCCTTGGGCAGGTGACCAGATTGCGTTATCAAAACTAGCATTCTTCCATACAGTTTCGTTCGGAATATTTTCAGTTTTCGTCTCCGCTAGAGCAAGTAATTGTATATGGTTATTTTTACACCATGTGTTGATATTTGTCCAGAATGTTGTTTTTCCTTTACCTCTACAATTCCAATAGCTAACTTTCATAAATAACCTTTTCTTTCATGGGAGCAGGGAAGGTGTGTTGTTGCAGGAGGCTTGATATGTCAAGTAATTACAAATATAAAGATGTAAATAAATGTAAACCAACTCCTGGACTAAGCAAATAATTACAAGACTTCCTCCCGTTGTAGTGGAAGGGTAGTCAGGATCGATCCACGAGGAGGCGTGTCAGCGGGATCCTAGTAGCCTCGGAAATCTCAAGTCTGTGTCGACCAAAAGCCTTGATTTCGACCTTGGGCCTCGATGTCGACCTCGGCTGTCGATGTTCTCTGCAACAGAAGACCTGCAAAGACAAAAACAAGTGGTCGATATCGACTGGTGGGGGTCGATATCGATGTTAGTCCACGAAATCGACTGGCTCAGAAGACTGCCAGTCGATACAGAAGGGTCGATATCGATGTCTGGTGTCGATATCGATGCTTTTGCAGAAGTTTCCAAGGAGTCTCGAGATCGACTCAGAAAACCGTCGATCTATCAGTTTTGGTCGATATCGACCTCTGCTGTCGATATCGATGTCTTCCTGCAGTGAGTTAGTTTCTCGTCGGCAAAGAAAGGCCGAAGATTTTAGGATGGAGAGAGAAGCAATGAACAGAAATAACAGTGGGTTTTGGTGTGTATAAACTATATAAAAAGCAACTCCTAGGATTAAGGTTTACCACAACGTTAACCAATGCATGCGATGAGATAAATAAGACGGACAATTGCGCTATTTCACCCGAGGGACAAGCTTTCGCGGTACACCAACTCTTAGGATTACTCTTGCAAATAAACCTAATTGTCTCTACCAATTTTACGTTTATAACTCAAGTTGTTAGCATGAATCCCTTTTCTTTCGATTAAGACTAAACATAGAATTGTAGGAGGAGAGATAGACACAACGATATCAACATCAAATACTTACCTCAAGTGCGCATGGCTAACGTCGGGCTCACCCCGACCCTAAGAGCTTTGGGGAACTACTCGCTTCTCATCATGGAACTCATCATTGTTTGAAAGGAAGAAACTTGCATTAAACTAAACTCCGAAGCTTTACAACTCAACGTCAACTTTCGCAAACGTCAAACCCTAAAACTTCTCTCTAACTCTAACTCTATTGTCTATTGTCTTGTTAATTGATTGTCTGAAAGATTCTCTAACAAATCAGCCCCTAGGGCTTTATTTATAGGCTACTAATCCTCGCTATCCAAGGATTGTAACTCCTATCTAAACTAATAACTCTATCCGAACAATTAGGATAGGTCTTTTATTTTGATAAAACTTAAATAATCTTAAAGGTAAAAGATGAATAAAACTTCAGCTGCCATCTATCTTGAAAGTATGAGATAATCCCGTGCCTCCTTGAAGATATAGTTCCAATCCGCATTCGAAATCGAGTCTATCTTCTGTCGAGATAAGGGGTCGATATCGACACCAGAGGTCGATATCGAGGTCTCTGTTCCTCCTCGACTTGTCCAACTCCAGTCTATGTCTATGACGATGGTCGATATCGATGCATGTGTGTCGATATCGAGGCTTCTAGTCTGGTTCGTGTGGTTATCTCGACACTCAGAAGTCGTGTCGAAATCCAGGGTCGATATCGATGTCTCCAGTCGATATCGACCTCTTCTCAGCTTCACTCGGCTTGTCCGTTTTGACTCCGATTTCATCGAATTCCTGCATAGTTAGCTCAAAACTCGTGTAGACTCTATTTCTTACACTTTAGCTCATTCTTACACGAGATCATATGCTTTTGAAACTTTTATTCGGAAATATAATGAAATATGAAGTCAAAAGATGCAATAAACAAAGGTACAATTATGTACATCAAAACACCCCATACTTAGACTTGCTTGTCCTCAAGTAATAACCAAGCAATAACCAACACCTACAACACACCCTTCAAGTCTTCGCCTTTGTCAAAAGCAATATCATAAGCGGTAGCAAAGCAAAGCAAGTGAATTTAACGTCATAGCACATATTTTGGCGATCCATAGGCATATGCGATTTTGATCCAACCTCACAGGGATAATGTGTTTGCACTCAACTCTCATGTGTTTAGGCTATGGGAATCAACTCTCAACTCAATTCCATATACAATCTCATAAACATTGCAATTTATAATAATCCACTTCGCAACCAATTATGAAAATGCAATAAGAATCATCAGGAGGACTTTCGCTCAATGGAAGACTTCATAGAAGACTCCATTCGGCGGGGTTGTAATGGGGCTTGGTATGAAATAAAGGGTATGGAATTATTTGGCTATGTGGTGCTTTTATAATTCGGGAATCAAGACTCCTAAATCTCAACACTTGCAATACCCAAACCATAACTCTTCAATGTAAGCTCAATCTCTATAATGCTCTTTCCCAACTCATCTTTCCATTATATGCTCTCAAAAATATAACACTTGTATGAATAAAGGACTTAAGGATTTTGGCTCATGCACTATATATATATATATATATATATATATATATATATATATATATATATATATATATATATATATATATTTTTCGGATTTTTTTTTTCCGAAAATAATACTAAAGCTATGTGCATTTATATGGTGAGCAAAAAAAATCCTTTTACAAAATATGACAAAGTGTAAACATGTACCATCCTATAATTTCCTTGCTCAAAACTAGACATTATGCTCTTTTCTTTCCACAAGGCATTAGTTCCAACCAATCTAAGTCTCAATTCCCAAATGGGGTCAGGCTCAATTCGGCTAGGGATAATTTTGTGGAGTTTGCAATTTCAGGCTCAGGCTAATGTTCTGGCTTCAAGCAGGGATAATGCAGGGTAGGTAAAGAGAGGATAAAAATGGCTTAAAAGATGCCTCCATCATTTAATTCTCGTAAACATAAACATATATATACATTGGTTTTGAATAACTATCACAACATTTAGAGATGCATAGGAAGAGTAAATTCACTCAAGAAAGCGGAGGGATTTTTGATGTTCTCCCTATAGGTCAAAATTCTCACAAGGACAATTTTTGTTGGATTTGCTTTTTAGCCTAGGATCATATGTGCTCAATTTCATCACAAGTTCACAATCTACATAAAAATTTTAAGGACTTAGGCTAAACCATCCAAATATGCCATAGGGTTTACATGATCAAGTCAGCTATTGAGTTTTCATCATAGGACATCAAAGTAGGGTTAAAAAAATAAACTTAAAATAAACATGCATTTTTTTTTGTATTTTTGACATTTTTTCTATTTTTTTGGATTTTCTGACATTTCATAAAAGTAAAACTAAGAACAAAAATTTAAACATGAATGCAATGCGAAGAAGAAACCAAGTTATGACCATAAGACATGTCCTTCCCCCACCCCATACTTAAAATATACAGTGTCCTCACTGTATTAAAAAGAGAACAAGGGTTGAGAGAAACTCACAGTGCAACCTGCGGACTCAGGTCGATTTCCAGGTTAGATCGATGCCAGAAGTCGATATCTAGGTCAGTGGTCGATGTCGACTGCATCTCTCGAAGTCGAGGAAGAAAATGAAGATGAGGGCTGCCTAATTGGGGTCGATATCGATGATTATGGTCGATATCGACCTCTCTATTTCGCTCCTGAGTCCTCGATGTCGACTCCAGGAGATGGCGTGACCCTGGGGGGTCGATTTCGACTGGCCTGGTCGATTTCGACTGCCTCTACAGAAGCTTCTTTTCCTCTTCATCATTCCTTTAGCTTGATAACCTGAAATCTTTGTTAGTAATATAGATAAAGCACGAATTATCTCAGTCTTAAAAGTTTCAAACAGCCAAAACTTAAGTCCTAAAAACCATCTATGCGAAATTTAAATGTTTTATGTACATGCTCTAGATTTTTGAGTCGCTAGGCCGACTTCTCCGTCAATTCTTCATGACCCTTTTATGTAGGGACCCTTCGAGCGTGAGCCTTCTCCTGGATCATCTAGGTCCTTTTGGTAGTAGCGAAGTTCGGCGACCAAGGCTTCTTCATCATTAGGTTCTTCTTTGGGCGCTTTTCTTCTCTTTCTTGACCTAACTTTAGCAATATAGGCAAACCATGGAGCTTTGACCCTCTCTTTAGTAGAATTATCAATAATCGGCTTAATTGATTTATCAATAATGGACGGAGGAGGGTTAGGAGTCATACCTGGGCTTACCTGTTTGGGCCCGAAACAGAAATCTTCGGGCTGAGGGGTGGTCGATGTCGACCAAGAAGGGTCAATTTCGAGCGCTGTGGTCGATATCGATGTGTGGGGGTCGATATCGACCTCTGTGACCCCATACTTAAGCTCCTGGCAGCGATCTGGCATACTCGATTTCGACCAAGGGGGGTCGATTTCGATGTTTTTAGTCGATATCGACTGGTTCCAGTCGATGTCGACCCTGCTTGCTGTTTCCGTCCTCGCCAACAAAAATTTTCTAAGCTTCTCCTTAGCCGGCGAGAGGACTACTTGCTCCAGGTGCTTGGTTTCGCTCATGGTCGGGTTGAAAGAGAATTCTATTACTTCGTTCCCTATATTAAAGGTTAGTAATCCTCGACGTACATTGATATTGGCATCTGCAGTAGCTAAGAATGGCCTACCAAGGATAATAGGCACTACAGGATCTTCAGGCATTTCCAATACAATGAAATCAGTAGACACAAAGAACTTACCTACCTTTACCGAAACGTCATCAACTATACCTGTGGGTCTGACGAATGAGTTGTCAGCCATATAAAGCTTCATGTCCACAGGTTCAAGGGCACCAATGTTCACCTTTTGCCAAATAGAAAGAGGCATGAGACTTACACTTGCCCCTAGATCACATAGGGCTTTATAACGATGTTGGCCAAGTCCCACGGTGATTGCAAACTTCCCTGGATCACTCTTCTTCTCAGGGAAGTCCATCTTTGAGCACTCCTCTGCGATCTCTGCCATGGACCTCTTCTTGCTCAGGATGTCTTTGAGGAATCGTACATAGGCGGGCATCTCGCTTAGGGCTTCTGTAAGAGGGATAGTGATGTTGAGTCCTTGAAGTATCTTTATGAAGCGCCTAAACTTACCTTTGGTGGGATCCTCCAATGCTTTGGAAGGGAATGGCAACGTCTTCTTTGGAGTAGGGGCCAAAACGGAGGTCGGAGGGGCCTGCTGAACATCGATGTCGACTGGAGTTGGGTCGATATCGACTGGTAGGGTCGATTTCAACCTCTGTTGTGGCTCTGATGGCTCTGCGGTGTCATCGACGTCGATCAGGGGGTCGACATGGAGGTCGATTTCGACCTCTGGGTCGACATCGACTGGTCTGTCGACGTCGACTGGGTCTGCTGCTTTCTCCTCCTTTTCCGTCCGTGGCTTTTGTACTTTGGTGCCACTCCTTAATTGTATGGCTGCGACATGGCCCGTCCCGGATTATCCCTTAGGATTTGTAGTGGGTTGCCCAGGGAGTGTTCCGGACGGCCTAGGGATTTGTGCCGCCAATTGACCCAGTTGGGTCTCTACGTTCTTCTTCCAAATATCCATCTCCCCAATCCTTGTGGTAAGGTGATTGAGTTGAGAGTGGATAGTATTGTTGGATTGATCGTTCTTAGCTTGGTTCCGCCTGATTTCGTCCAGTACTAGTTGAAGATCATCCTTCTTTTGATCTCTCTCCGGGTGCCCAGGAGCTCTATAAGGCGGAGGGTCCCTAGGGTTAACCTGGTTCCTTTGTGGTTGATGGAACCTTTGGTCTCCCCAATATTGGTGATTGGGACCCCTCATGTAGCGCGCCTCTTGGTGAGTCTCTGCTAGGTGTACTTGTTCGGCGTGTGGGCACTCGATGGTGGTGTGCCGCTGCGATCCGCATTCAATGCAATCTTGGTTCGCTGAAAGGAACCTAACTTGCTTTTGGAGCTTTCTAAGTTGATCTCTATGGAATTGCTCCTTCACGTCCGGATCGATTACATTGGAGGGTTCATATAAGGGCATAGATGGGGCAGGCCTCGATGATGATGATGATGTGTCGGAAGCCTCAGGAGTCCCATATGTGTTGTCGAACTCCACCAACCTCTCTATGGTCTCCCAAGCCTCTTGTGGGGCGAGTTCAAGGTAGCCATAGGCAGTGTAGGTGTTGATCCTCTCCTTTGTGGCAGCGTCAAGAGCATTGTATATGATCTCCTAAATTACATACGGTGGTTGGCCATGCGTCGGGCATGATCGTAGGAGGTCCTTGAACCTTTCCCAAACAGTCGCCAGAGCTTCACCAGGCTTTTGTTTGAAAGCCGTGATTTTCTGTCGGATCAACGCCGTCTTAGAAGGAGGAAAGAACTTGTTGAGAAACGCGTCCTTGACTTCCTTCCAGGTGCGGAGTGATCTTGGGGCTAAACTCTCCAACCACTGCAATGCTTTACCTGTAAGAGACCATCGAAAAGCTTTTAGTTTGACATATTCAAGACTTCGTCCATCAGCAATAGTATCACAAAGGTCTAAGAAGGTTGAAATATGTGCCATAGGGCACTCATTAGGTTTTCCTTCATATTGATGCCTTCTTATTTCAGTCAGGAAGTTAGGTTTAATTTCGAAATTAGAGGCAGGGATAAGAATTGCCGATTCAGGCACTGTGAGAGCGGGGTGCATATATTGCTTGGCATTCCTAGGGAGGGCATTTATTTGGGCTTCTATTTGCCTCCGGCCTTCCTCCTCCCTATCCGCACGCTCCTTAAGTGCCGCCTCTCTAGTCGTTAAGTCCTCAACCTGCTTCCTTAGTTGTTCAATAAGTTCTGCTTGGTTCGCGTTTTCCGCCATGATTCTTTGAGCTTGGGCCCTTAGATGGAAATAACGCTCAGGGTCGTCTACTCCTTCAAATTCAGGTGGGCGATCAGCGCGTCACATACACCTGCAAAGCCAATCTAGATAAACACGTGAGATAGACTACTAGGGCGCGATTGATTGCCTCCCCGGCAACGGCGCCAATTTGTTGTTGCAGGAGGCTTGATATGTCAAGTAATTACAAATATAAAGATGTAAATAAATGTAAACCAACTCCTGGACTAAGCAAATAATTACAAGACTTCCTCCCGTTGTAGTGGAAGGGTAGTCAGGATCGATCCACGAGGAGGCGTGTCAGCGGGATCCTAGTAGCCTCGGAAATCTCAAGTCTGTGTCGACCAAAAGCCTCGATTTCGACCTTGGGCCTCGATGTCGACCTCGGTTGTCGATGTTCTCTGCAACAGAAGACCTGCAAAGACAAAAGCAAGTGGTCGATATCGACTGGTGGGGGTCGATATCGATGTTAGTCCACGAAATCGACTGGCTCAAAAGACTGCCAGTCGATACAGAAGGGTCGATATCGATGTCTGGTGTCGATATCGATGCTTGCAGAAGTTTCACAGGAGTCTCGAGATCGACTCAGAAAACCTTCGATCTATCAGTTTTGGTCGATATCGACCTCTGCTGTCGATATCGATGTCTTCCTGCAGTGAGTTAGTTTCTCGTCGGCAAAGAAAGGCCGAAGATTTTAGGATGGAGAGAGAAGCAATGAACAGAAATAACAGTGGGTTTTGGTGTGTATAAACTATATAAAAAGCAACTCCTAGGATTAGGGTTTACCACAACGTTAACCAATGCATGCGATGAGATAAATAAGACGGACAATTGCGCTATTTCACCCGAGGGACAAGCTTTCGCCGTACACCAACTCTTAGGATTACTCTTGCAAATAAACCTAATTGTCTCTACCAATTTTACGTTTATAACTCAAGTTGTTAGCATGAATCCCTTTTCTTTCGATTAGGACTAAACATAGAATTGTAGGAGGAGAGATAGACACAACGATATCAACATCAAATACTTACCTCAAGCGCGCATGGCTAACGTCGGGCTCACCCCGACCCTAAGAGCTTTGGGGAACTACTCGCTTCTCATCATGGAACTCATCATTGTTTGAAAGGAAGAAACTTGCATTAAACTAAACTCCGAAGCTTTACAACTCAACGTCAACTTTCGCAAACGTCAAACCCTAAAACTTTTCTCTAACTCTAACTCTATTGTCTATTGTCTTGTTAATTGATTGTTTGAAAGATTCTCTAACAAATCAGCCCCTAGGGCTTTATTTATAGGCTACTAATCCTCGCTATCCAAGGATTGTAACTCCTATCTAAACTAATAACTCTATCCGAACAATTAGGATATGTCTTTTATTTTGATAAAACTTAAATAATCTTAAAGGTAAAAGATGAATAAAACTTCAGCTGCCATCTATCTTGAAAGTATGAGATAATTCCGTGCCTCCTTGAAGATATAGTTCCAATCCGCATTCGAAATCGAGTCTATCTTCTGTCGAGATAAGGGGTCGATATCGACACCAGAGGTCGATATCGAGGTCTCTGTTCCTCCTCGACTTGTCCAACTCTAGTCGATGTCTATGACGATGGTCGATATCGATGCATGTGTGTCGATATCGAGGCTTCTAGTCTGGTTCGTGTGGTTATCTCGACACTCAGAAGTCGTGTCGAAATCCAGGGTCGATATCGATGTCTCCAGTCGATATCGACCTCTTCTCAGCTTCACTCGGCTTGTCCGTTTTGACTCCGATTTCATCGAATTCCTGCATAGTTAGCTCAAAACTCGTGTAGACTCTATTTCTTACACTTTAGCTCATTCTTACACGAGATCATATGCTTTTGAAACTTTTATTCGGAAATCTAATGAAATATGAAGTCAAAAGATGCAATAAACAAAGGTACAATTATGTACATCAAGGTGGCCTCTCCCACATAGTTTCTTTTTTATCAAAGAGAATGTATACAATTGCTAGGATTATAATCAAAAGGTCTATAGGCGATCGAGTGACAAGACAAGGATGCAAAACCAAGGCACAAAGGCCATTTGCCGATATAATCACCAAACACAAGGTGTGTTTGGTGACACTTTTTGGGCCCTCGAAAGGGGGTATGTGTGACTAGAAGTCATTGTTTGAGATGAACCAGAATATTAGATGTGATCATGAAAATAGTTGGTAGTTTCATTTTGTACTTGTTTTTTATTATTTAGTACTTTAAGCAACGTAATATTTATTTTTTTTATTATAATTTTGATGAATATATAATAAAAAAACATTAATGACATTTTCTAAAAATATTATTTATGCAATGGTAATTCCAATATGTCAAATATTATAGTCATATCGAAGAACTCTTGAATATCTTTACAATAGAACAACTTTTATTTTTAATTAAAAACTATAACTATAAAATATATAGGTTTATAATTGTATTATTTATAGATTTACATAAATATTAAACACTTAAAAATAAATTAATAATTAAATACATAGCATTTGATCTTCCAAAAGAGAAAGCTAAATTTGGCCATTCTTTTAGAAATAGGCAAAAAAAAAAAAAAACTAAAATGGGTTTTGGCCTAGGATGAGAGCAAAATTAAGCCAAAACATATTTTTTTGGCTTACTATGGGAGATGACCTTACTATTGTTTTTAATCATAGACAAATTGGTTAATGATTGAAAAGTATAAGGTTGATGGGGCGAGTTGGAATTGCTCCAAATGTTTTTAAAAAATATCTTTCACCATTTTCTTTTAAAAAAGATTTGGAGCAATTCCATGTCATGTATACAGTTATAGATAATATGAATATTAGTATATATATCCTTAATTGTAATCGTGGGAGTTATTAAATAAATAATCAATAAATAATTATTTTTTTCTCCCCTAAACCCTTTACCTCCTTCTTCCTCCCTCTTTATCTCTCTGAAACACCTTCTTCCCCAACCTTCCTCCTTCTTTCCTTAATTCCTTACCTTTTCCCTTTATTTCCCTAAATCCAAGCTTAGGACATTACAAATTGGTATAAGAGCCATTCTGATCTTCAATTTCACATTTCTTTTTACGTAAACTACAAATTCACAAGCAAGAGGAGTCAACAATGGCGGAGGCGATTGCAAGACGGTAAGCATTGGAAAAATCGATAGAAGAAGCACGCTTTAGAGAACCGGAAGAACTTCAAGATGTTGATCGAGATGATTCTAGGGCTCATGTCGAACGGGACGACTCCTTCTCCGGATCTGACAAGTTTTATGTCCGGGGTTCAGGTTGGTTGGGGTAAAAAAAGAGGCCAACTTTATAGCCCGGACCAAAAATAATAATATTCGGGGTATATAACCAAGAAAAATATCCCCTGAAAATGACATTAAAAAATGCCCGGGGTATATTCCCCCAATATCCGGGCTATAATCTCTCTACATCCGGGGTATATACCATATATTGTCCGGGCTATATGGTATATTTAATCCGGGTTATATTTCTTCAAGTGTAGTAAGCAATTCTCTCCTACCATGTCATATAGCCCGGAGGAATCCACAAAATCCGGGCTCTATAACTTTTTTTCTCTAATATTATATTTGTATTATCCATAATAATCCCGTTGTGAACTTAAAATCAATAAAAAAATAATAATTTCCAACACAAGATTGTATTTATATCAATCACATGTATATATACAATCATCATCCAAAATCCATTACAACATCAACCTCGTATGTTCTTGCCCACATTTGAAGCATTGTACTTTGATGATAATTTGAGGAAATGTTTCTTTAATCTATCAGTCCTGCAAAGTGATACACAGATGAAAGTAGGAGCATATTAGATGACATTTCAGCAAGTAATATAGACAGAATATAAGGTGCAGTTTCCATTGTAAATTAATGTGTTCAAAAAATACAGTGAGTTCAATTCTGTTCAACATATACTAGTGTTAGAGCCATTTTTATTTCAATCTTCTTAAACACAAATGGAACTCTAATAATGATTACAATCAATGGAATATAAAATCAAATAAGGAAGTGACTTTTTAGGAAGATGAGCTTTTAGGTGACTGACCATGTAAGAAGACGTGCACATATTATTTATGAATGCAGTAACCATTTCACCAAGGCTAGTAAAGAGAGAACTACTCATTAATGCAATCTATCAACAAGGAATTTTTTATTTTTGCAAAGGGACAAGGGGAGGCATGTTATTAATAACATATATAAGAATAAGAAAGAGGAAGATAAGTAATGGTTGTTGTTTTATCATCACTCAACAAGTAACCAGCCAGAGAGACGAGAAAATCAATTATTATTACCATTATCCGAATGAGACAAATGAGGCAATAGAGGCCTAAATATCTATCAAGACAAATGAGGCAATAGAGGCCTAAGGAATGCAACATTATTTAAGGGGAAAGAAATAGTATAATTTGGTTCATACAATTACTTAAACAAACTATACATGCACTAAATAATCATAGGGAGGAAACTATGAATTTAAGTTTCAGTTTTGGATGCCTTACCAAAAATCAAGGACACTAGATCTCGTAATTGGGAAATAATGGGCCAAGAAGCCTCTCAAGCTAATGAGCAACCACAGTATAACTGCATCATAAGAAGATGTAGTTAATCAATAAATCAATAGAGGGAAAAAAGCATCAGGAATAAGTTTTAACTCATATCTACACTATTTATTGCTTCCCACCACCTTTCTAAAATGAATGAGGAATCAATAATTTGTAAAGAGTATATAAAATTTATTGATCCTAATCCTATCAGTAGTAAAACCTACAAATAAATAAAAAGAATTGAGCATGGAATTTGAGATATGGCTGAGATTTGTGTCTTAAAATCAGTTGAAGAGTGTGCAAACGACTTGAAGAACCAGAAGACGTCCAAGGTTCATCCATCTTTACTTGCACTTAAAGAAGGAAGAAAAGGGGTTCTTCTGTTGCTATTCTCCCCGACTTCTGCTTCCTTTAGCAACTGTTTCAGTTGCATTTCTTGAAACGGCTCCCTCTCCTATAGTTCAAGTGCAAATGAAAGAGGGACACCAACACATCCCACATTTGATAGTCTCAAATCAAATCTCCAATTTGCATCGAACACATACCTTGTCTGTCCATTTGTTGACACTAAAATTAAACAAAAAGTGAACAATCAAGGATTAGAAACAGAGGTAAGAGAAAGCATCAGGAATAAGTGTTAATGTGCCTTGAACGATTGTTGACCGGCGACGCATCGGGGGGTCCGGGGGGCGGAGCCCCCCGGCGGTGGCCTCGCTGACCGGAGTCGGGGGTCCAGGGGGCGACGCGCCCCTGGGGGGGGCTAGGGGGGCAGCGCCACCCCGCCTTTACGGTATGCGATGTTTATTGTAAACGGGCCTATCGTCTGTCTATTTTGGGGTTTCAGTCCATTGTCTGTTTAGGGTTCCATGAGTCTCTTCATATACTCATGGAACGCCGACCCCTTGTAACCCTAATCTGTTTTGCTTCCTCTAATAAGAAAACTGGTTCTCTACCCGTGGATGTAGGCAACACACCGTTGCTGAACCACGTAAATCTCTGTGTTGTTCTTCGCTAATTTCATTCTCGTTATAACAAACTGGTATCAGAGCTTTGGTTGTTGATTTCCGCTGAGAATGATGTCTGGTTCTGTGTTGAAGATCGACAAGTTTACTGGAAGAAATTCTTTCAGTCTGTGGCAGATCAAGATGCGGGCTTTGCTGAAACAGCAAGGTTTATGGACACCGTTGGCCGCCGACAAGAAGGGGGCAGATACAACCACCGCTGAGTACGGCCTTCTGGAGGAGAAGGCTCATTCGACGATTATGTTGTGTCTCGCAGACGATGTCATAACAGAAGTTGCTGATCAGGAAACCGCAAGCAAGTTGTGGCTAAAGTTGGAGTCTTTGTACATGAAAAAGTCTCTGACGAACAAGTTGCTTCTGAAACAACGGTTGTTCGGGCTGCGTATGCAGGAAGGTACACAACTCAGAGATCATCTTGATCAACTTAGCATTCTATTACTTGAATTGCGTAATATTGATGTTAAGGTGGAGGACGAAGATGCTGCCCTAATTCTGCTGGTATCCCTACCCCCCACATACGAGAACTTCGTTCAGTCGTTCGTCGTTGGGAAGGACACCATCACGTTGGAAGAGGTTAGATCGTCGCTTCACAGCAGAGAGTTGCGTCTGAAGGCAACCGCGTCAGTTACAGACAATCAGGCTTCCGAGCTTGTGGCAAACGGAGGCAAATCTGATGGTAGAAAGGGCAATAAGAAGAAGCATCGGCAAGATCGCAAATCAGGCCCTAAACCAAACGATGTTTGTAACTACTGCAAGGAGAAAGGTCATTGGAAGAATGACTGTCCGAAGAAGAAGAAGCAAGAGGAGGAGAAATCTGGGTCTGCAGTAGTAGCTGATTGTGGCAATACTTCTGAGGAGGATATTATTCTGTTAGCTGATGATCACACACACAGGGCTGATGTGTGGTATCTTGACTCTGGGGCATCCTATCATATATGTCCTAAAAGGGAGTTGTTTGCAACATATAGCCGTGCTGATGGGGGCAATGTATCCATGGGGAATGATGCTCTCTGCAAGGTTGTTGGGACTGGCTCAGTTAGGTTTCAGACAGATGATGGGAAATTTCGCACATTGGAGGATGTCAAGCACGTGCCATCCATGACGAAGAATCTGATATCCCTAACAGTGTTAGACGACAAGGGGCTCAGGTACATAGGTTATGGGGGAAAGTTGCGTGTGTTCAGAGGCTCTGATGTGGTTCTGCAGGGAGTCAAGCGGGGAAAGGGAACTTTGTAGACTCTACAAGGTTCCTCAGTTACAGGTGTTGCAGCGGCTGTTTCTGCTGGGGTTCAGGAAGCTTATCTGACCAGGCTTTGGCATATGAGGTTGGCTCATATGAGTGAAAGACGGATGCAAATTCTCTCGAAAGCAGATCTTTTGGGAGGCCATAAGGCCCAGAGCCTTGAGTTTTGTGAACATTGTGTGTTTGGGAAATTACATCGCAGCAAATTTCCTAAAGCAGTTCATCAGACAAAGGGCACGTTGGATTACATCCATTCAGACTGTTGGGGTTCTTCACGTGTTCAGTCCTTGGGCGGTCACAGGTATTTTTTGTCTCTGATTGACGATTACTCTAGGATAACTTGGGTATTCATGATGAGGCATAAAAGTGAGGCATTCAGTAAGTTCAGGGAGTGGAAGACTCTAGTAGAGAATCAGACTGGAAAGAAGGTCAAGAGGCTGCGAACTGATAATGGTCTGGAATTCTGTTCATCTGAGTTTGATGGGTTCTGCAGAGATGAGGGCATTGCTCGGCATCATACAGTTAGATACACACCACAACAGAATGGTGTAGCAGAACGAATGAATCAGACTCTTTTGGCGAAAGCAAGGTGTATGCTTTCCAATTCAGGCCTAGATAGGAGATTCTAGGCAGAAGCAGTTTCAACGGCTTGTTATCTCGTTAATCGGAGCCCACACACAGGTATTGACTGCAAAACACCTTATGAGGTGTGGACTGGTAAGGCTGCTGACTACTCTAATCTGAGGGTTTTTGGGTGTACTGCTTATTATCATGTTGATGAGGGTAAGCTAGAGCCAAGAGCTAAGAAGGGAGTCTTCATGGGCTATGGTACTGGAGTGAAAGGGTACAGGATGTGGTCTGACAGCAAGATTATACTTAGCAGAAGTGTAGTCTTTGATGAGAGTTCTTTGTTGAATTCTAGGAAGAAGACCAGTGATGCAGTTGAGAAAGAGGCTGTTGCTGAGGAGGTGGAGTTGGACTTCACTTCATCTGAGAGTCAGCTACCTGATTTGGTCACAAACCAATCATCACAGTCAGGTACTATTGAGTCAGACACTGCTGAGACAGAGGCTATACCACTAGACACGGGAGCAGGTGGAGCGACACATCGCAGTATTGCTCTAGATCGGCCAAGAAGGGCTGACATCAGACCTCCTGCGAGATATAGGTCTGATGAGCTGGTGGGATATGCCTTGCAGGTGGCCGAGGAGGTGGAGGATGATGCTCCGTCCACCTACAAGGCTGCTATTTCTGGACATGAGTCAGCACATTGGCTTGCAGCAATGGGAGAAGAGATGGAGTCTCTTCAGAAGAATCAGACTTGGGAGCTTGTCAAATTGCCTGCTGATAGGAAGGTGATTACTTGCAAATGGGTCTTCAGGAAGAAGGAAGGACTATCAGCTCCTGAGGGTGTTAAGTACAAAGCACGAGTAGTTGCAAGAGGATTCAATCAGCGAGAGGGAGTAGACTACAATGAGATTTTCTCACCAGTGGTCAGACATACTTCTATCAGGGTGCTACTAGCAATGGTTGCACATCAGGATTTGGAGCTTGAGCAACTAGATGTGAAGACAGCTTTCCTACATGGAGAGTTGGAGGAGGAAATATACATGTCTCAGCCAGATGGTTTTCAGGTTCCTGGAAAAGAGAACCATGTTTGCAGACTGAAGAAGTCTTTGTATGGGCTGAAACAGTCACCAAGGCAGTGGTATAAGCGATTTGATAGTTATATGGTGCAGCTGGGATACAACAGGAGTCCATATGATTGCTGTGTTTACCACAACAGTGTGGATGACGGTTCACGTATTTATCTGGTGTTGTACGTGGATGATATGTTGATTGCTGCTCAGAACAAGTTAGATATCCAGAAGCTGAAGGATTGTCTTAGTGCAGAGTTTGATATGAAAGATCTGGGTGCTGCTCGAAAGATTCTGGGAGTAGAGATCTATAGAGACAAGAAGCAGAGAAAACTCTTCTTATCTCAAGAAGGGTACATCAAGAAGATATTGAGCAGGTTTGGAATGTCTTCGGCTAAGTCTATAGATACTCCAATGGCGTCTAACAGCAAGCTGGGAATGTACACACTTCAGACTGAGGAGGAGAAGGAGTACATGTCTAAGGTCCCTTATGCCAGCGCAGTGGGGAGTCTAATGTATGCTATGGTCTGCACTCGACCAGATCTAGCATTTGCTGTTAGTGTGGTAAGCCGCTTTATGGTTCAGCCTGGGAAGGAACACTGGCAAGCTGTGAAGAGGATCTTTAGGTACCTCAGAGGCACTACTGATGTTGGTCTGTGCTATGAGAATGATACAGGGTGCTTGGTTGCTGGGTTTTCAGACTCTGATTATGCCGGCGATGTGGACAGTAGGAGATCGATGACTGGCTATGTTTTCACTCTTGGGAGTTCTGTGGTGAGTTGGAAAGCAACTCTACAACCTACAATCACTTTGTCTACCACAGAGGCAGAGTACATGGCGTTGACAGAAGCTGCTAAGGAGGGAATCTGGCTTAAAGGCTTGGTCAATGATCTAGGCCTACATCAGGATCAGGCTTTAGTGTATTGCGACAGCTTAAGTGCAATATGCTTAACCAAGGATCAAGTTCATCATGAGAAGACGAAGCACATTGATGTCAGGTACCATTTTCTGAGGAATAAGAAGAGAATCAGGGTGAAGAAGGTGGGAACTGCTGATAATCCCGCGGATATGTTCACTAAGCCAGTTCCAGAGAGCAACTTCCAACATTGTTTGGACTTGCTTAATATCACGAGTTGTTGAGTTGCCCTATGGGGCAATCTGGGTCCTTCATCAAGGACCAATCTGAGGCAGAGAACGTCTGGGCACTTGTCATAGGTGCATCTGTTTCTGAGAGGATTCAAGTCAAGGTGGAGATTTGTTAATGTGCCTTGAACGATTGTTGACCGGCGACGCATCGGGGGGTCCGGGGGGCGGAGCCCCCCGGCGGTGGTCTCGCTGACCGGAGTCGGGGGTCCAGGGGGCGACGCGCCCCTGGCGGGGGGGGGGGGGGGCTAGGGGGGCAGCGCCACCCCGCCTTTACGGTATGCGATGTTTATTGTAAACGGGCCTATCGTTTGTCTATTTTGGGCTTTCAGTCCATTGTCTGTTTAGGGTTCCATGAGTCTCTTCATATACTCATGGAGCGCCGACCCCTTGTAACCCTAATCTTTTTTGCTTCCTCTAATAAGAAAACTGGTTCTCTGCCCGTGGATGTAGGCAACACACCGTTGCTGAACCACGTAAATCTCTGTGTTGTTCTTCGCTAATTTCATTCTCGTTATAACAATAAGTTTAACAATGGTGGTGAGGATGGTCTGCTCAGTCATGGGTTGAACAGAGTAAGAAATCCAACATGAAAATGAGCAATTAAAGGTCCTAACACCCAAACTTTGGACGAATAGTTTGATATCAAAAAGGGATCTCCAGGTGAGGAGCTTTAAGGACAAACAGAAAGGTCTAGTGCATAGATAAAGTGACCTCATAAAAGAATTAAAATAAAAACTGACTGAAATGTAAAAAGGTTCTAATCTTGAACTATAAAATTCATATTTTTGACAAAATGATACAGTTAAAATGAACTTGCATGGAAAAAGAAAAAGGTGGAAGGAGTTGACTCTGAAAATGGTAGCACATTCAATAAAATAAGCAACAGTGAAACAATTTCTTAAAAAGCCATAGCATAGCTACAAATAGAGCAATCAGTACTCCCATCAAGTTGTTAATCTTGCCACATGTTGAATGTCTAAAATTTATAAATAAAAATAAAAATTGGACCACATCTTGCTCCAAAAACAAAATATGTTACTCATTGTGAAGATCTAAAGAGAGATAGTGACAAGGATTTTTTTAGTATCCACTATAGTATATGCCATGTCCTTTGATCAATAAAACATACTTTCATTCTTTTCCAGGTAAGTTGTCAACTTATAATCCTAGGATGATATTTGAAAACCTTAGTTGTTAAGAAGGAGCATATTCCACTTTCAAGGAAGTTTCCCCTTTGTTTGTTAGCTATTCTGGTGCTCTACTAGGGTCCCTTTTATTCGGATTCCATAAACATGAATGACCAGAAAGAATCTCCTCAAAGAGTCAGTCACTCAAAGAAAAATAAACCCCCATTTTAGCAATTCTGATGCTCTAATATAAAGTTATTGCAAATAGTATTTGATATATAAAATAAACCCCAATTTTATACAATAAAGAAACTAGAGCAAGTTTACAACTGTCCTGTAACTTCTGTACATGAATTGACTTATATTTTTAGAAGAAAGAATTAAAGGTGAAAGGTCTTAGAGCATCCACATTCATGGAACCCAATTCGGTTCTTTAATTCTACCTTTTATTTTTCTCTCTCCTTAAGAAACCCAACTTAATTTTTTACCCACATCCCTACAACCCATTTTATTATAAACTAAATAATATAAAATTAAAAATACCCCCACCACTTATCCCAAACTCTCTCTTTCTCTTTCCTACCATCTCACCTATGTCCCCATCTTTTTTTATTTTATTTAGTTTTTAAGGGTTTCTTACGAGTGAACTCATCACATCATTCTTTAACAAAACATCTCTTTCCTTCATTATTTTATTGTTAAGTTCCTTATTTTTCTCTTTTAAACACCCCAATGTGAGTGCTCTTACTATGCTAAAGCTATATAGACTTGTATTTAATGCAATACCATATGTTACCATTTTATCAAAATGGAATCAATTGAACATAGAGATTCAACCTAGCAACATTACCAAAAAAAAAGGCAACAAATCATTGGAAAAAATTCACAGACAACACCTCATATGTGGTTAGATTCCGAAATCATATCATGCTAAGCCAGCGGCGGATCGAGCTCCTCTTCTGCCTCAGCATCTTCATCTGCATCCCCTGCATTGTCAATATCACCCTCGTCAGGCCCCACATCATCAAAGAGGGGCAAAAGGTCAGAGTTTGAGAAGAAACTAGGCGAGCTCATCAAATACCAAATTGAAACAGACAGATCGGTTATGTATGTAGATGGGTTCAGGAGAGGCAATGAGGATGTGACAAAGTATGGAAGCATTTTTTCCCCATAATCTTCAACTGGCCAAACCAATTGCCTAATTAGCTTCCAAATTAAAACAAAAACTAACCATCAAGCAAATAAATTCCTCAAAGGTTGGAAACCCTAGAACAAGATAAATAAGAAGAAAAAACAACACAGATCTAAGGGACGAATTCGTCGAATTTCCTGGCTTTGCTACAGATTCGCGGAAGAATAAGGGATGGAAACCTCTTTCTCTTTCAGATCTAAATTACAGTGACTGCAATTGAGAGTTCAAGGGCTGAGATATGGTTGGAAATCTGTGCAAGAGGAGGCCGAAGAAGAGGATACGGTGACAAGAGCTCGAGTATCTTTGCAAGAGAAGGGCGACGAAGAGGAGTTTGGTTTAAGGTCGGCGATTGAATGAGAGAAAGTAAGCGAAGAGGGAGAGAGGGATGTGATTTGAATTTTGGAAAATAAACGTCTCATATACCCCGGATGCGAGTTATGGATATACCCCGGATACGAGCTAAGGGGTTAACTTCTTTTGGGGAAAAATGGTATATACCCCAATTCTTAACTGTCCAGGCTATATAATTTATTATCTATAGGGTTAAAAATAATATACCCCGAATATATGCGTAAAAAACGCATGGGCTATATAATATGAATAAATTAATAGCCCGTTGTTATATAGCCCGGAGTTTATTATATTATCCGGGTTATATGTGTTTTTATCAATAAAATAAAAATACAAATGGCCAATTCAGACATTATACCTCATAAATATATGATCCGGGCTAATAAGTCACGAGCTAAAATTGTAAAGGCTTGGATTTTCAAATCCTAAATTTTTGGAAAAAGAAAATTAAAAACGAATTTAAAACTCGTTTAGCGGATTCCGGCCAGAATATAAAATTTAATGAACGATTTCCGTCCTTTTACCTCGAAAATTCAAAATAATTATTGGATGGCGATATCCTTGTCGATTTTAAAATTCTAATTGATCGAGGAAGCGGGATTCGGGGAAACTAACACTCGAGAACTAATTGCGGGATTCGAATTTCACGTATTTGGGATTGTTTTCGGGTAATTGGTTTACCCAAATTCCACACGCAACCCCTCACCCACTCCCTCACCTTACCCTGCAAATTGAACCCATTCCCTGCGCCTTCATCACCATCAACGTCATCACCTTCCCGCCTTCACCATTTCACCGTTTCACCATCACCTTCACCTCACGCCATCACCTTCCCGCTTTCACCATTTCACCATCACCATCTCAGTCATCGCCACCATCAACCACTCCGCCACCACCGTCACAACTCCTCCTTGTCTCCACAGTACCACCACCAAACCCAACTACGTACCTTCCTTGCTCCTCTGATTCGAACAAATACCCGAGCAACACATCCACTTCCTCCTCTTGTTGCCATTGCCACACTCCACGCCTCGGTGATCCTTCTTTGTCGTTGTCATCCTCGCCGCCTCTTCGTTCATCGAAGAGCAATGGCAGCCACCCCCGGAGATCTCGGCATCATCGACGAGCCTCCGAAGATCCCCCGTCTGTTTGATCGTGAACCAACCTTTCGGTAAGCCATTCTCCTTCGTTTCCGATCCAAATCACCCCCGAGCTCCTCCATCCCGCTCACCCATGTCCGACGCAGGTCCGACAAGCCCTCGCGAGCCTCCGACGATGCCCAAACCTCCGATCGAGAGCTCCGAAGTCGCGAACTCCCTTGGTGAGCTACCACCTTTCCTCCCTTTGTTTTGATTCGATTCTGACTTGGTTCGGGCTGTGGGCGAGTGTCGAGTGTGCGTGAGCTGAGTGCGGGGCGTTGGGTGAGCTCAGAAGCTCCGGCGAGCTCGAATTGGCGCGGCGAGTGTTGACAAGCGAGAGATCGAGGCGAGGGCCGGCCTGAGCGTCTGCGAGAGGGTGAGCAGCGAACACGAGGAGAGAGGTGCGAGGGTCTGAGCTGGGCGAGCCCGGACGAGCCACGGCTGGGCGCGAGGCCAGGACGTCGCTGGCGGGGTTGTTCGCTACGGGGGTGGAGTGTAGGGATTCAAACAATTTAAAATAAACAATGCACAACTAGGCTAACTCCCTGTCCCAAACAAATAATACAAGAATCCCCTCCCTTGTAGTAGTAGGGTAATTCAAGATCGAATCCACGAGGAGGTATGTCAGCGCTTCCCTTGTTGTACTCACGATCAAAGCTTTCGACCTCAGAAGACACTCGATATCGAGTAATCTGGTCAATATCGACCTCAGTTCTGGTCGATTTCCTAGCGCAGTTCCTGCAGAAGACAAAAACAGCAAAGTCGACGTCGAGCAGAGACCTCGATATCGACCCTTACAGTCGATTTCGACGCTTGTCACAGAAACTGTTTTCGTAACCAATTTGTCGGAAAAGAGTCCGAAGAAAATAGAATGGGAAAGGAGGATGATCAGAAATAAAACTTAGACTTTTATATTGATTTCAATTAATTAAAAAGTCTCCCAAAGTCGGGGTTTCATGCCACAACGATAACAATGCAAGTTTTATGCTAAAGTTATGAAATTTAATGCCTTTCCGTCGGATTCCTCTGCTGGCATGGTCGATATCGACCCTATACATCGATATCGACCCCTTTAAAACTTTATCTCGAGCTCTCCGTCTCCTACTCGAACTGGCACTCGACTTTTATCATTTAGCTCAATCTGGCAACATCGATATCGACCTCCAGACGTCGATATCGACCTCTCTGTGTCGACATGCTCTGTTTCATTTCCTGCTCGATTCCTATGTCTCTGATGCACTCGATGTCGAGGTCCCCAGTCGATTTCGACCTCTTCAGAAGACTTCGAGTTCTTTTTCCGCTCTTCTAAATTCGTCCATTTTTATCCTGTTTTCTGTGAAATCACATAGAAACTCGTGCATACCCATATATTCTATATTTAAGTGTAAACTACACTAATCCCATGTTTTCCCATTAATATGCATGCAAAAGACAATAAAATGGACTTTTATGTGCATAGAAAACATGGCTATTTGCACGCACATCAAACACCCCATACTTAAGCTTGCTTGTCCTCAAGCAATACTTTTAATGGTCATTCAGGGGAAGAAAGTAAACCCTCAACATTATAGATTCATTTTTCATATGTCCCTACAATCAATTGCCATCCTTGATAAGGTACTTATGTCAACCAAGTCCATGCCTGTGCATAAAAGCAATTTCATACTCATAAAAGGAGGTAATATGCAAAAACAATTTTAGCGACATAGCATTAATAATCAAGAGGACTTTTGCAAGCTTGTGAGAAGTAGATTGGTAAAAGGCTAAAGGTGGGCTAATATTTGGCCATGTGGTGTTAAATCCGGGAAACATACTTTCTTTCCAAGACTTCCACATTCATTCTTCATAATGTCTCACCTTTCACTCATCGTTCAATGCTTTTATTCAATATAATGCTTTTACCTCTCTAACCTTAGCACTGTCTTCTCGCGAGTCGCAAACATGGGTGTCATGAATGGCCCCGGATATTTAGTACTTCGGACTCCTCACCTTGTGTCCCATCTCGTTGAACTAACATCTCAACGAGCAGGGTCGACCTACCTTTATCTCCTGAGGTGATCGGATTTTTTTCTCACTCATTAAATTTTCCATAATTCATAATTCCTTTCATTCTTGCCCATAACTTCATAATAATGCACAACTCCATATAACTCCAAAGATGACTTCCATTCTCAACATTGTCCCCGGATAGGGTATAAGGTATAAAATGGGTAATATGTGTATATGTGGAGCAATAATGATCATGATAAGGCTCATATATGGCTTTGTGGCTTTTGTAAATATGCATAGGTAAGGCTAGGATATGAATTTGTATAAGCACTTGTATGGAAATTTCATAAAAAGTCCTCCATCATCTTATCATGCACATGTCAAAAGAAACTTCAAATTTTTCATCTCCTTTATTTTTTTCTTCTTTTTACACTTCATTGGGACTTCCCTTAACTAGGCAATTTCATGTTATATCTCTAATGAATCTAATTTTGCATCATAGAGCTCTTTTTTTATACTTCCATGACTCTTCCTCTCTTTTTCAAAATTTTGATGGAGGTCATTCATTTTTTTTCGAAAATAAAACTAAATATGCAAATCTAAACTAAGTATGAATATGCAAGTAAGCTTTTCCCCCACCCCATACTTAAAATTTACAATGTCCTCGCTGTATTAGAACTAGGGTTAAGAAGAAAACTTACTAAACCATCAAAAATTTCAGGAGTCGAAGAAGACAACAGGGATGGTCGATATCGACCCTTAACATCGATATCGATGTTCATATCGATTTCTGCTCAGGCTTCAAGATGATCCGGCCTCGACCACAAACCCTATCTAGGTCGACCTTAAGGTCGATGTCGATGTTAGACATCGATTTCGATGTCTTTTCTGTTTGCTTTTTCTCTCTCCTGCAACTTGTTAATAAACATAAAACCAAATATGCAAAACAATAAAGTGTCTAAAACCAAAGTAAAAGTGTCTAAAACCAAAACTAAGTCCTTGTTACAAGTTATAGATTTTTAAGTTGCTAGGCCGACCTCTTCCTTTGCGTTTCTCAAGGCGGCATCTGCAGAGCCCATGTGGCTTGGGCCTCAAATATTACTCCTTTCTTGTCACGTAGCTGCATTCCGCCGGGATGGATCTGATTTACCGTGAATGGTCCTAAATTCTTATCCTTGAATCTTGTAGGGAAGCAATGGTCCTTAGATTTGGCAACATAGACCTTGTCTCCTATCTCATATTGGCTCGAATCATCATCGGATACCCTACATAAGCGCACATGCCAAGGCACACCTCTTCCAAATAATGATAAATCCTTAATTGTAATGGAACAAGAGGAATCCGTACCTTGACTTACCTTTTTCTCTATCCGTGGCTCAGGTCGATGTCGATGTTCAGAGGTCGATATCGACCTCTGTTGTACTCCTGGAGGATCAATCGATTTGGAGAGTTTCTTCTTGTTATGATCAGGTCGATTTCGACCCCCAGATATCGATATCGAGGTCTCTTTTCCTCCCTTCTCAGCGCTGATGGTGGTCGATTTCGGTAGGGCATGGTCGATATCGACCCTTGACCCCGATTTCGATGTTTCCTCTCCTCCTCCGTCGACCCCATACTTATGACCTGGCATAGAATGTTGAACAATTTTAGTCGATATCGATTTACCTGGGTCGATTTCGATGTTCTGTTGGGCTCCTTCGTTCAATATTGCCACAACTTCCTCCACTTGGGCTTCTATGGCCCTCTTCTCAAGCTCCTCCGGTGTCATACTTCTTACCTTTGCCTCTCCACATGCAATGTAGACACATTGATGGCTTTTATCTCCGTTGGCCCTTGATTTTTCACCGTCTTGTTGAAGGCATACTCAATCACTTCGTCACTAATTGTGAATGAGAGCAATCCCTTTTTCACGCTAATGTTGGCATCGACGGTTGCTATGAATGGCCTACCTAAAATAATTGGACAAGCAGGGTCCTCCGCTATATCAACAACTAAGAAATCAACAGGGACAAAGAATTTACCTACTTGTACTGGCACATCCGTCACTATCCCAGTTGGAATCACTACCGTATTGTTAGCCATGTACAATCTTGCATCCACGGGTTCCAGAGGACCTATCTTTACCTTGTGCCAAATGGTTAGTGGCATCATGCTAACGCTAGCGCCCAAGTTAACTAAAGCATTAAATTTGAATTGACCTAGATCTATAACGATAGAAAACTTACCTGGGTCCGCCCGCTTTTGTGGTAGCCCCAACCTGTTGCACTCCTCTGTGATCTCAGACAGCGATCGCTTCTTACCTAAGACGTCTTTAAGGAACCTTACATAAGATGGCATCTCGTGAAGTTCCTCTGTGAACGGTATAGAGACATTAAGTCCTTGGAGCATCTTCACGAACCGCTGGAACTTCTTTTCCGCTGGGTTCTTAATCACCTTTCTAGTTGGGAATGGCAACACCTTCTTCCTTCCCGCGGGTGCAGTGAGGTCGACATCGACATCAGTAGGGTCGATATCGACTGGAGGAGTCGATTTCTGTGGTGATGCAGCATCAGGGTCGACATCGACAGGAAGGTCGACATCGACGTCACCTTGGTCGATATCGACAGGGGGGTCGATATCGACGTCTGTTCTGGCTCCTTCTCCTCCGCTTTTTGCTTGGGCGTTTGTAATTGACGCCCACTCCTTAGGTTCACCGCCGCAATATGACCAGTGGTTTTGCCCTTTTGGTTGGGCACAGTGGATCCAGGGAATGATCCTGACGCTTTGGGTATTGCTTCCGCCAATTGACTCATTTGAGTCTCCATGTTGCGCTTCCAAACGTCGATCTCCCCAAGTCTAGAATTTATGCCCTGCAGCTGAGTATGGACAGAGTTGTTAGCTTGTTTGAACTCAGTGTGATTCCTCCGCACCTCATCAAGAATGATTTGCAGGTCATCCTTCCTTGTCTCCCGCTCAGGGTGCCCTAGTGCTCTATATGGTGGGGGATCCCTTTGTTGATAGAACCTTTGATCACCCCAATATTGTTGATTTCCCCCTCCATAGGAGCCTCTCGTCCACTTAACCTCCTCATGTTGTTCCGCCATGGATACTTGCTCAGTATGTGGACATGCATTAGTGTTATGCCTTGTTGAGCCACACTCCTGACAAGTTTGATTGTTGCTCAGGAACCTGACTTGCTTTTGAAGGCGGCGTGTTTGATCGTTATGGAATTGTTGCCACACATCAGGATCTATCTCCCTTGGAGGCTCATATAGGGGCATAGATGGGGCAGGCCTTACATAATAGGCCGCAACAGCCCCATAAGTGTTGTCAAAGTTCACGAGCCTCTCAATGGTCTCCCATGCCTCCGTTGGTGTAAGCTCAATGTACCGATAGGAGGTATATGAATTGATCCTCTCTTTATTCGGTGCATCAAGAGCGTTGTAAAAGATCTCCTGGATGACATATGGAAGTTGCCCATGCGTCGGGCATGATCTCAACAAGTCCTTAAATCGCTCCCACGCTTGTGCTAGGGTTTCATTTGGCTTTTGTTTGAAAGTCGTGATCCTTTGTCGCAACATCGCCGTTTTAGAAGGTGGGAAGAATTTGTTCAAGAATGCAACTTTCACCTCCGCCCATGTCCTCAGCGAGCGTGGAGCCAAACTTTCAAGCCACTGTAATGCCTTCCCTGCTAAAGACCATCGAAAATATTTTAATCGCACATACTCTAAGTTTACTCCATCAGCAACTGTTTCACATAAGTCTATAAAAGTAGAGATGTGTTGCAGGGGGCATTCATTAGGCCTTCCTTCAAAAGTATTTCTTTTTATCTCAGATAGGAAGTTAATTTTTATTTCATAGTTGGAGTGAGGAATTAAAATAGAGGATTAAGGAACATGAAGCGGCGGATGCATGTATTGCATTGCCGTTTGTGGATACTGATTTAGCCGCTCTTGGGCTTGTCTGCGCGCATCCTCCTCCCTATCAGCGCGGGCCCGCTCAGCAACAGCGGCGGCCCTTTCAGCAGCGATTGTAGCATTGTGGTCCTCGATTTCCTTCCTCAACCGCTCCATGGTTTCGGCCTGCGTTTTGTTGTCAGCCATGATGCGAATTGCTTTATTGCGAAGATGGTAGAAACGTTCAGGCTCGTTAATTGGTTCCAGGATAGGTCCGTGATCAGAATGTCGCATAAACCTGCAGAATAAGCTCAGAAAAGATCGTGATTAAACTTAGGTGGCGATTGATTGCCTCCCCGGCAACGACGCCAATTCGTTCGCTACGGGGGTGGAGTGTAGGGATTCAAACAATTTAAAATAAACAATGCACAACTAGGCTAACTCCCTGTCCCAAACAAATAATACAAGAATCCCCTCCCTTGTAGTAGTAGGGTAATTCAGGATCGAATCCACGAGGAGGTATGTCAGCGCTTCCCTTGTTGTACTCACGATCAAAGCTTTCGACCTCAGAAGACACTCGATATCGAGTAATCTGGTCGATATCGACCTCAGTTCTGGTCGATTTCCTAGCGCAGTTCCTGCAGAAGACAAAAAAAGCAAAGTCGACGTCGAGCAGAGACCTCGATATCGACGTTAGACCTCGATATTGACCCTTACAGTCGATTTCGACGCTTGTCACAGAAACTGTTTTCGTAACCAATTTGTCGGAAAAGAGTCCGAAGAAAATAGAATGGGAAAGGAGGATGATCAGAAATAAAACTAGACTTTTATGTTGATTTCAATTAATTAAAAAGTCCCCTAAAGTCGGGGTTTCATGCCACAACGATAACAATGCAAGTTTTATGCTAAATTTATGAAATTTAATGCCTTTTCGTCAAATAACTTTCGTTATCAACACTTAGGTGATTAGAGGCTCTCTCATAGTTCCTAAGAGTTACTATCCAATTCATGAGCAATTCAAGTTTACAATATGAGTGGCTTTCGCTTCAATAATGCAAATAATGAATGTCCCTAACTTTCGCAAAGGATCATGCATGGGATAGAAGACGGAATCGCATAAAAGTCATACCTTTGATGCACTTACCTCCCATTGCTATCGTCGGACTCAGCCCGACCCTAGAAGTGGGTTGACTACTCGCTCCTCATCATGCACATCATCATCATTGTTATTGAAAGAAAGCTACTTTGAATTAAAACTTCGAAAGAAAGTACAACCGAACAAGCCACTCCGCTTTCGCTTTACACACTCCACTCGGCCTTCTCTCTCTCTCTCTCTAACTCGTTACTACTATTGAAACTGAAATTCTCTGCGTAATTAGATACCTAAACTCAGCGCTATTGGCTTCTATTTATAGATATCGATAAAGACTCGAAACTTTATCTTTATTCTCTAAAATAAAACTTAAACTAAAACTTCTATGGTAAATCAGCCTTCTCATGATAGATCTGGTATTGAAGATAATAAACCTCGACTTTTGGATAGACGTGCAAGCTTCGGATAGAATTCTATCAAAAATATGAGTCGGATTCCTCTGCTGGCATGGTCGATATCGACCCTAGACATCGATATCGACCCCTTCAAAACTTTATCTCGAGCTCTCCTTCTCCTACTCGAACTGGCACTTGACTTCTATCATTTAGCTCGATCTGGCAACATCGATATCGACCTCCAGACGTCGATATCGACCTCTCTGTGTCGACATACTCTGTTTTATTTCCTGCTCGATTCCTATGTCTCTGATGCACTCGATGTCGAGGTCCCCAGTCGATTTCGACCTCTTCAGAAGACTTCGAGTTCTTTTTCCGCTCTTCCAAATTCGTCCATTTTTATCCTGTTTTCTGCGAAATCACATAGAAACTCGTACAGACCCATATATTTGATATTTAAGCGTAAACTACACTAATCCCATGTTTTCCCATTAATATGCATGCAAAAGACAATAAAATGGACTTTTATGTGCATAGAAAACATGGCTATTTGCGCGCACATCAGGGTCGAGCTCCAATGGCGCGGGCGGGAGCTTCCATTTCAATTCGGAGGAAGGAGAAGCTGACATGGCTCCGTGGGCCCCCCTTGCAAATTTGTATCAATTGTTTATCATTCAACCGGTTGGATTTATATTAGCGGGTTTGGTTCGGTTCGGTTCGGGTTATCCGTTTATTTATTTAACTAATTAGCGGAATTAAAATTATTATATATATATACAATAGTATTTGAGGTTTTAAGAGATAAAATATTATTTTGGGAGAATTATAAGGGTTGGTTTATTAAATAAAAATGGTCGGGATTTTAGGAATTTGAAAAATAATTTCAAGGTTGGAAAGTAATTTAATAAATGAATTGAAAAAGGAATTTTGCGGGTATTTTCAAGGGTCGGAATTCTTAACTGTTTAATTTGGATTTGAAATGATTTTGAAACTAACCTGACAATAAGAGTTATTCGATGACTAACTAGCATGATAATATGATCGTTTGACTAACTGCATGATATGTGTGACTAATGGCATGACTTGTGGTGATTTATTATAAGAGCTTAAGGTTAGCTATTTATGATGATGATGATAATATATCCTTATGGAAAGTATGAGTATGGAATAGTAATATAACAATTCGGCTAAGTATGATATGGAGGTGGTTATAAGCTAATGAGTTGACCATTTTTGGTGAATGGTATGGAGGTAGTAATATAGTATGTAGGTGTTGCATATGCATAAAAGCATGTCATGTAGTATCATGCTTAGGAATTGCACTTACGAATGAGCATTCTTATTCTATATGCGTTTGAATGCAGAACGACCGTTATCTCTGAGACCTAGAGTCGTTGTTATGGTCATAGGGCAGCCCAGCTTCATCGGGCGTTGTCCTCCTTGAGTCATATATATATATATATATATATATATCTATATCTATATCTATATATATATATATATATATATATATATATATATATATATATATATATATATATCATGAGATACGAGATGAGCATGAGATACGATATGATGATGAGATGTGATATGCTATAGCATCAAACTGGCCAGTCTCCACCCTATCTGGAAGGGTGGTGGTGGTAGAAGAGGGATATACCACTTGGTATTCTTTGTTAAGGCCTTACTTCATATTCTGCATATATGAATTAGGAGCATGATAGTGTGGTTAATGTTTCAGTACTGCATGAAGGCATCCTTTATTCTAGGTATAGGCGTATTATATGTCTTCATTGCGGTCAGAGGACCCGCAGGAGAACTCTTGGCCTGACTTTGTGGTATAGTTTCAGGTACCCGATCCACTGCTAGATTTTGTGCTGTTATGACGGGGTCCATTCATATGGCGGAGAGTGAGTGTTTGAACCTTGACTTCACTAGATTTATTCTTTTGGGATTTCTTCCTACTTATACTCTGTTTTGACCCGGCTCTACTGCGACACTGGTTGTATCGTTTTCAGAACTTATGTCCTTTGCATGATAAAAGGTTTTGCGCGTTGTAGACTTAGGATAGGTACAGGGGTTTACCCCGGCGTCTCTAACGGACCTTCCAGATTTGGGTGCGAAATCCCACTTTAAACTACAAATCTTCGGTTTCAAACCTTCAACCTGTACTCGGGGTGCAAGATCCCAACGAGGGGTCTCATCCCTCCAAACGTAACTCGGGAATCATAATCCTGGGCCGTTACAAAAATCATGTTTTTGTACTAGTGATATTAGTGGGAAATCATAAGATTAGTGTAGTTTATGCATTATTGTCAAATATAGAGGTCTGCACGAGTTTCTATGTTATTTATCGAGACGAAAATGGACAGAATTTGGACAAGAGAAGAAGAGCGGAAAAGAACTCGAAGTCTACTGAGAGGTCGAAATCGATGATAAACCTCGACATCGAGTGAAACAGAGCAACCAGGAATCGAGTAGAGGAAGAACAGAGCATGTTGACACAAAAGAGGTCGATATCGAGTGGCCTAAATCGAGCATATTGATAGAATTTGAGTGCCAATATGAGGAAGAGAAGGACAACTCGATATAGAGATAAAGGGAGGTCGATATCGAGGTCCCAAGGTCGATATCGATGTTGCCAACAGAAAAGATTCGACTCAGTTGTTGATAGAATTCTATCCAAAGCGTTCGAGATAATCCTAAAGTCGAGATCTTCTATCTTCTACTACCAGACTTTATCACTTTATGAGTTTTACCAAGGAGTTTTTAGTTTTTAACTTTATTAAGTTTTATCTTAGAGAATAAAGATAGGTTTTTGAATCCTTGGCTAGCAAGATTTGAGATCTATATCTAGAGGCCATTAGGGCTGAGTTTAATCATCCAAGCAAGCAAGAAATCAGTTTCAATTACAGTTTTAGCCAGTTAGAGAGAGAGAGAGGCCGAGTGACATTGGAGGGAAGCGAGAGCGGAGTGGCTTTGTTCGATGTAATCTTTCTTTCTTTTGAAATAGAAAGTAGTTTCCTTTACATGATGATGATGAGTTCAATGATGAAGCGCGAGTAGTCAACCCACTTCTAGTATCGGGGTGAGCTCGACGATAGCAATGTAGGTAAGTGCATCAAAGGTATGATTTTTATGCGATTCCGTCTTGTATCCTATGCATGATCCTTTGCGAAAGTTGAGGAGATTCATTATTTTCATTATTGAAGCGAAAGCCAATCATATTGTGAAATTGGATTACTCATGAATTGGATAGTAACTCTTAAGTTTTATGCGAGAGCCTCTAATCACCTAAAAGTTGATAACGAAAGTTATTTGACGGAAAGACATTAAATTTCATAACTTTAGCATCATACTTGCATGAATATCGTTGTGGCATGAACCCTTGACCTTGGGAGCCTTTAGTTTATGGAATTCTTAAATAAAGTTTGAGTTTTTATTTCTGTCCATCTTTCCATAACCATTCTAAGCTCTTCGGACTGCTTTTCTGACACATAGGTTACGTACACAGTTTCTATAACAAAAATCGAAATCGACTGGCAAGGTCGATATCGAGCACTAACATCGATATCGAGGTCTATCTCGACGTCGACTGCTTTGCTTTTGTCTTCTGCAGGAAACTCACTGAAATCGACCATAACTGAGGTCGATATCGACCAGTAACATCGATATCGAGTGTCTCCTTGAGTCGAAAGCTTGATCGTGATTGCAACGAAGGAAGCGTTGACATACCTCCTCATGGATTCGATCCTAAATTACCATACCACTACATCGGGAGGGATTCTTGTATTTATTTGCTTGAACAGGGAGTTGGCTTAGTTGTGTTATTGATTTGATATTTTGTTTAAGAAAATCTACCTCCCCTAAACGAACAGGCAACCAATCACGCCTTATAGTGCTCAAGAGACCCGTTAGAGCAAAACTTGTGTCGAAAGAGCCACATGCATCGCACAATGTTGGCGCTATGAGGCCGAAGAACCAAGACCTAAGTGTTGTTGCTAATAAGAGCCTTGTACTCATCGAGCATGTCAGCATTCTAGTTCGGGTCTAAGGCGGCTATTTTGTGGGAGTTAGGAATGAGAGAAATGTGAGAAACGGAGAGGTCAAAAATCTGTTTGGGGCAAAAGATGTCACTCATGCTTCGAGTTTGGATCTGGTTGACCGGGTGGGTGGGGTTAGGTGCCAGGGCAGGGGCTGCAGATGACAGGACAGAGGCTTGAGGTGACAAGACAAGGGCTGCAGGGGGCTTGACGGGGGCTGCAAGTGGCAGGATAGGTGTTGCAGGTGGCAGGATATGGGCAGCCTATGGCAAGATATGTGTTGTAGGTTGCGGTAAGGGAGGATTTAGGTGATGAAGAAGGTGGGGTGTAGGGTAGTCATCAGAGAAGGGGGCGAGGTATTCGGGGATGTAGGGGGACTATAAAAGGGAAGGTGGTCTCATCGAATGTGACATGATGAGAGAAGATGATATGTTTGGTAATGGGATCAAAACACCATACCCTCTTTGATGGGAGGGGTAGCCGAGGAAAACACAAGGTGTGGATTGAGGAGAAAGTTTATGAGGGGCAACAGACGCTTGGTTGTGATAACATCGACAACTAAACACACGGAGGTGGTCGTATTTAGGAGTGACTCGGTATAAGATCTCAACAGGGCACCAATTCTGGATGGTGGTGGAAGGAGTGATGTTGATAAGATAGCATGCTGATTCAATAGCATATGGCCAATAATGCTGGGGGACATGCCCATGGATAAGGAGAGTCCTCATATAAGTGGTGAGGGTGCGAATGCTCCGTTCGGCTTTCCCATTCTGGGAGGAGGTGTAGGGACAAGAGAAGCGGAACTGAATGCCATGAGTAGAGAAGAAGGATTTAAGGGCATTGTTAAACTCACCGCCCATGTCACATTGAAAGAATTTAATGGGTAGGTTGAATTGTGTGCGGACAAAACTATGGAAGGCCATAAGGTGAGTAACAACTTGAGATTTGTACTTAAGGGGAAACACCCAAAAATAATGAGAGAATGCATCAACTAGCACAAGCGCATAGCGGAAACCATCATGGATGATAATGGGAGAACTCTATAGATCACCATGAATGATGTCAAAAGGAGCATGTACATGAGTATAAGTCGTAGAAAATGGCAATCTAGTGTGTTTGCCAAGCTGGCATGCCGGGCAACTAGTGGATGGGGGGGGGTGCTTTATTGCAGAGAATAAGCCTAGACCTGAGAGACTCAAAAGTCGGAGAGCCTGGATGACCAAGACGGCCGTGCCAGAGAGATGCTGAATGGGCAACCAAGGAGAGATGGACGGCTGCATAAGGGGTAACAAGATGTATATTTGAAGTGACAAGATAAAGGTCTCCAATGCTATTACATCTCATGAGCGGGTCCCCAGTTGTGAAATCTTTGATAGCAAACCCAAAGCGATCAAACTCAATGGAGACATTATTGTTTGTGGTGAGGCGACGAATGGAAACAAGGTTCTTTATTAAGTCGGGGGAGACGAGGATGTTGTTAAGACTTAGGTGGGTGGTAGAGGTTGATAATGTAGTTTTCCCAAGACCCAAGGTAGGAGTGCGTTCACCATTGTCAACAATAATGGATGTAGAAAGGCTCTTAGAAGCAGGGACAAAAAATATACCTGGGTTGTGCGGCATGTGCAATGTCGTACCACTGTCCATTTACCAAGTCGGATTGGAACGGTGTGGATAAGGGCCAAGGAGCCCTTTTTGGCTCGGGTGTGGCCTCGCTAGAGGGGCAGATGGTAGAGGAGGACCAACGTCGATCAAGTACCCCCTTCGTGAATGACTTCTAGGAGCGGGAACCCCGACTGAAGGTTTTTTTCTGATTGTAGAAAGCCATTGACGTCTTTTGCTAATGTGTAGTGGAGTATCGTCACAGGGAGGATGACAGGACGCACTGTCAACTATGACAGGACACAGTGTCTATGGTGACAGGATATTGTCAAATCCGTTGACTTAGGGTTTGACAGAGAGCAACTGAGAGAGGGTCGGCCAAACCAAGGTAGATGGTGGTTAAATGACATGCAAGAGAGTAGTCAATAATAGGGAGAAGCGTGAGTGAGGGGATGAAAATGAAATCTTTGAGAGAAGAAGGAGAGAGAATGGGCGGAGGGGTGACTGGATGGTTAGCGATCTGTCAGGGGAAGGAGAGGCCAATGGAGGGAGGAGGGAAGGTGGCTAACAGGGAGAAGAGCGGCCGGCGGCAAGAAGAAAGGAGGAAGGAGAGGATCGATGGTAGGCTAGGGCAAATTTTTAAAAACCCTAGAGAAAGTCTGATACCATGTTAGAATGAATAATCCTCGTGGGTGTTGCCTTCACTATCATTAGAATATATATAGGAAGTGTATATCATCACCTAATTACGACTGGGCCTATGAGCTTACATATTACATCTAACACAAAATTGAGAAATCAAGAAATACGACATTAGCAAACATAACCAGAGAAAGAGGCGACAAAGAGGCATGTAGCAATGCGTTGATGGCATTGGATCCGCTAAATTTAGTGTCGAATGCGCCTAAGCTATTGATCATGGTGCACCGTACAAGCGGTGTTCTTGGACGTAACGAATGGGAATTCGCCGATTCAAATCGTGCACCTATTAGTCACTCTTAGAGGTGCAACGACCCACTGATTTCTTAGAAAATTAGCATTAAAGGAGACCAAGAATTCAAAATTGAAGCTCAAATTCAGAAGTTCGAAGCGATTGAAGCCTTTAGGAAAAAAGCCAATGGGAATCGAGTCAAACTTCACCCCCAATTCAAGCAGTCGAAGGTAAATTTCATCTCTCTACCTTGGGATAATATAGCACAGAAATTGCAGAAACATAAGGGTTATAGATAATATGAGTATTAGTATATATACCCTTAATTGTAATTGTAGGAGTTATCAAATAAATAATCAACAAACAATTACTCTTTTCTCCCCTAAACCCTTTATCTCCTTCTTCCTCTCTCTCTATCTCTCTGAAACTCCTTCTTCCCTTAATTTCTTACCTTTTCCCTTTATTTCCCTAAATCCAAGCTTGGAACATTACATTCCATTCCTTGCATCACCATTCTCTCTCTCTCTCTTAAAGATTCGGAGGACGTATCGGGAAGGGAGTTTGTGAAAGATTTAGAGCAACAATTTTGGTTAAAAACTCTTAGGTTATGATATTGGTGCTTCTTACTCTTCTTCGTTTTTTGATACAAGGTAATAATTTGGGAGTAGTCAACTGCAGTTAAACCATTGCCCAAGGAGCGTCCTTTCGGACGATGTCATTAATCTCAATAGGGCATCACACCTCGGCGAAGGTCGAAATCAGTCCAAGATGTGCCAACCTGTCCGTCACCTGATTATCCTCACGGAAGGAATGAGAGAAAGTGACCTCCTCAAATTCCTTGCATAAACCAAGCGTAGCAAAGATCATCATCTTAACAACCCACGGGGATGATCGGGACCCTTTGACGACATTGATAACTGTGAAACAATCGCCCTTCACCTCAAGACGAGTAACCCCCATCTTCATGGCTTCTAGAAGCCCATCATAAAGGCTAAAACTCTCCGCTTGGATTGTGGAAACCATGCCATGGCTCCGCGCACCATAGGACAACACGCGACCGAGACGATCACGAATGAAGAAGCCCGACGTAGTATGTCCAGAGGCTACCTTGGCTCCGTCAAAAATAATTTTCAGGAAGCCATCCTTAGGTTTTTCCCATCTTACTTTTTTCTGATGTCTGGGTCTATTTTGGTGGTGTTTTGATCGTATTGTAACATTGCCCTCTTCTGTTTCCTCAACTTGTGCCTTCTTCCAGTTTGGTGCTTCTTCTTTATCTATTAGACCATTAATTTTCAACTAATTTTTTTTATTTTTATATATATTTTTTGATCTTAGTCCCGACTCAGTCACTCTACATCTGGATCGGATATTGTGTGGCCCATTTAAGGGGTTGACCCTCTCACTCACAAACGACTCCATGTTTCCAAGGGAATTCAAACATCGAACCTCTTGGCATGGGATGTATCCCCACAACCACTACACCAACTTGTGATTGATACTTTTTTGTATTTATTATTATAATCTATAATAAAGTAGACGTTGTCTATAAAATGTGGCGATTTCTCCTTAATTATAGTATTTTTAACTAACTAAAATATTTTCTATTAAAAATCTATTATTATATATTTATATATAATAAAAGAGAAGTCGTATGTGACACGTGGTAACTTCTCCTTAATTATAGTATTTTTTAACTAATTAAAATGTTTTCTATAACAATATATGTTCAAGATAAGATTTTACTTCATTTTGAACTTAATGAATGCAGCAATATATATTTAAGATAAGATTTTACCAAATTTTATTAGATATTGATATAATTTTTATAAGATTAATTTAACAATATACATTTAAAATAAAATTTTACACAATTTATATAGAGAAAAATTGGTTAATTGTACCCCTTTTCAAGATTTAATTAGATCTTTGTTCCCTTTAAAAATTTTAATGGCCGTCCTAACTCCACTTCAAAATTAATTAGGTCTCATGTACCAACATCCACTTTCTACTCGCTCTGCCTCTCTCGCCATGGCGATCACCTCTCCGATGACGTTCGTGTCTCTCTTTCCACAAATTCCACAATCACTACTTTCCTTTTTGAGATTCCACCGATGATTTACTATGCGATTCTCCTACACCTCTTGATCTCAACTCGAAACCCTAATTCTGTGTTAGGTTCAGTCTCAAATTCCTGAAATTGAAGACTACCAGCTCTTTCTTCAGTGTTGTTGCCGATGGCAGTTCCACAAGAGGTTCATCTTCTTCGCTCTTCTCTATCTAAACAATAATTTCCTATTTTGATTCTTCTTGTTTTCGATGTTGATACTCTCCTTGTCTTCTCCCGTATCTCTCATACGCAATTCGAAACCCTAATTTTGTGTCATCAGTTTCAATTTCGGTTCTACTAACGATGAGTGCCCGCTCTTTCTTCATTCCATTTTCCTCATGATTGTGCCTGGATTATTCCTTGCAACTAGTGTTAACTCTTCTTATCAGTTTTAATTTCACTTATTGGTGTTGTGAAGGTTGCTAACGAGGCCTTCATGGAGTGCTTTTTTCTGGGATTGTTGTTAAGGGTTTATGGTTTGCAATATCATATAGATCACTTATGTCAATTTCTGCATTTGAGATTCGGTTTTGCGCTCTTTTGGATTTGGTAAGAATGTCATAGTAATATTTGTTTGGTGTGAAGTGAAACACAGTAACACAAAGGCTTATTATAAGAGTAGGGATAAAAATGTTTCATTTTTCCATTATTGCTGCCTAGCTTCTGATTCCTTCCTTGATTACAGGCTTAGCTTAGTACTTGATTGGAGATGCAAGAATGCCGACATTATTTTGTGTAGAAATGTAAAAAATCTATATTATTCTTATCTTATGCTTTAGGTGAATTCCATCATTCATTGTTGAAGCCTTTGAGTTGATGTATTTATTCCCAAGTACTCTTTTCATCTTGATTCGATGAGTTATGATTTGTTGCTGATATAGGACTTTGATTTTCAATGATATAATACAAGTTATCTATATCTTCTAGTGGTTAATATGTCTAGGCTTGATGAGTATTTTGGCCCTAGAAGTGATCATATCCCTCATGTTTTTTTTGAAGTGCTTATAAGTAAACTTTCGAGCTGGAAGCCATCTGCATTGCTACATGGTATGTGTTCAATTTTGCCTTGAGTTTTCGTTTCCGTTTTGGTTTATTTATCTCTTCAATTTGATTCGACATCAGTAATGATTGGTGTTTGAATTGCTTGACTGTGGATATTGAATTGCTACCATAGTTATGAATTTCAACTTTTGCAATTTGATTTGGCATTGGTTTCTTTTGGATTACTTGGTAACATTACTGTTTGAAGCTGCTTGTAATGGAAATGCAATTTATGTTAAACTGCTAGATTTGATAGATTGAGATGTTGGTATTGACTTTTGTTGTTTGGCATTATCTTTTTGATGCATTTTTTACTTGAAATGATAGCGTTTTAAGCGCAATTAGTTTTTTCGGAACAATCAAGATGGAGCTAGATGATTGTAGGGTTAATCAAGATGGATTTGGGGGTATAGTTTGCATAACTATAGAAATTACTTTGCAATTACAATGAGTTGAATTATACACTTCTTTGGAGGTATTACTTTTTTTTGTTGATATTAAAACTTAAACTAGTGGTAGTTTGAGGAAACCGTTGATGGCTATTGAGCAAAATGAAGAGGCTGAGCTATCCACCAGTGGCTTGGCCAAGCCACCCCTTGACCCCCTTTGGTTTGTGTTGTTGGTTTTTGATTCCGATCCTTTTTAATCGAATCTGAGTTTGAGATTATTTCAGAACATGGGAATTTTAGAATATTAATTTAATAACGGGATTTTGGAATAAAAATGATTATTTTAAAATTAAAAAGGGGATTTTGACAAAATTTGAAATGTTGGTTGAATATTTGGAAAATGTTTTGAGAGCTTTGTTTCAAATGTCGGGTTCCTTAAATATGATTAAATGATGGATAATTGGACTTGGAAATGAACTTGAGTATTATAGGATTAGTGTTATTGGATGAGTTGGCTTTTGAGGTTTCTGCTTTGAGAATGATTTGAGAATGGTTTGAAATGGTTGAACGTCAGATTGGTTTTGGAAACGGTTTTAGGACTTAGTCCTTGAGTGTGTGTATGACTAGTAGTCTTGTTCCTTATCGCTTTTGTACTATTATCATAGGTGCTTGTGCTTTGGTTGCTTGAGTGGATTGATTGCTTCTGTAGACTTTGCTTGCGATACAGTTTGCTGTTCGGCTTATCAGGTAAGTTCTTTTATGGACTTACTCAAACTGATCAGACACACCCTCCCGCTTGTAGTTGTATGACATACTAGGTGTTGCATAAGCATTGAAGTATGTCATGTACTGTCATGCTTAGGTTGTACACTTGAATGGGCATCTGTTAACTCATTGTGTATGAAAAGAGAACGGTCGTGATCTATGTGAGTCCTAGAGTCATTGCTAGGCTCATAGGACGGCCCAATCCCATCTACAGATGGCGCTTGCTATGCTATAGCCCGTACTGGCCATGCTCCATCCTAACGGGAAGGGGAGAGGGGGTGGAGGTAGGAGAGAGATATGTCATTTGACATTCTTTGAGGCCTTTTATCGCTTTCCGCATATGTATATATATAAACTATCAGCATGCTTGAGTGTTTAAATATTTCGCACTGCATTAGAAGCATCTTTATTTGGTATAGCGTATGTATATGTTTGCTTGTGGGAATAGAGTGCACATAGGGCCTCGGTCTGATCCCATGCGTTGCACATATTTTTTTAGGTTTGTTTGCAGATCATGTATGCTCCATGCTTCCTTATTGGGGACTTGCTCGGGCGATCAAATCAAACTCACTTATATCCGGCTAATGAGTATTTCGCGTGTTTGAAGTATTTCATGGTTTTGGTTTTGATCCGGCCTCACCGTGACAAGTTGTACTCTATTTCTGTTTTCGCCATTTTACGACAAATTATTTCCGCTATATAGTCTCTTAGGACAGGATAAGGGTACCCAATGACCCTACGCTTTATTTGGGGCTCGAAATAGTCACTTTAAATGCGCTCACTTGAGGTTTAGAAACCTCGACCGGTACCTGAATTGCAAGATCCGAACGAAGGTATCCAACCTTCGAAATGTAACCCAAATATTTATATTTCAGCCGTTACAGATGCTCTCTCTTGTACGAGGCCATGCGAAGGGGCCTTTTTCTTTCTGGCTAGGGTGCAGGATGGGCTTTGGCTTGGCGAGGTGGACGTGTTCCTCGTCACCGTCGGCTTGCTGGTCCTGGTAGGCTTTCACATTCTCAAATCTTATATGTGAGTCCTGGGTTTCCCATCGGAGACACCTCGGGGTGATAGTCTCGTCGATGTTACGGCCATACTTATTCCCTATCTCATGAAATGCCTCGTAAAGCCATAACTGCATGGAAAAACAAGGGGACCATTAACAAGGCACAACAAAATCAACAGGTGGGATGACAGTTAACCAACACAACCTTTTAAACAAACACACATTTTGGCAGGATAAAAATACAATGTTGGCATGACTGTTTAAAACATGTGGTAGGTGAACATTTGGCAGGACAACATTATTCATTTGCGATGCATGCCAGACTAACTAGAATTGGAAGGATCAAAACCTTCCATTGGCAGGACAACATTCAAAATTTGGAATGACAAACCAACACCAAATATTCACAATTAGCAACTTCACATAATGTTTGTCAATGGTTTTAAACACATTTTAGCTTTTCACTCACATGGAAGGCCATCGGGAACCAGTACAACGTGTATATAGGCCTTCTCCCTTTGTGATTCCTAGCATCAACCATCTTCTGTAATGTCCCCGCGAGGCTTTCACGGGTCTTCTTATACACCAGTCGACGCCAGGGGAACTCGAGAAAACAGGTCGTGTCCTCCAACAGTAGGTTCACCACCCACCCACGTATTTGTGTCTTCTTCTCCATCCCAAATAGAATCCCCTCCACTACGACTAGGAGGGCATATTTGCATTTGCGCCTTAGTGAGCCCACATCGGTTTCCTTTTCCCTAGACCAAGCACTCTCCACATCTTTTAATAACACCTTCTCCTATTACTTTAAACTAGCAATCATCCTTTTTTGGTCATTCAGACTGAGTTCCGGGTCACATGTCATTGCAGATCGAGTCAAACTGGATTGTCTCGATTTTAGATCAACTCAATGCGTAAAAAACTCGAAATTTTTTAAATACTTTTTAAAAATATTAAAATATTATTAAAATTAAATATAATATCAATATGTCAAATAAAATAAAATAATAATATTATAATTAAATTTATATTAATGGGATCTTAACCTACTATAATTATATAAATATATATTATTATTTAATTTATGAGCGACTTTAATGAACAATTACATGACACATCTATACAGAGTGTATATATATAGTGCCTATGTGACATTTATATAGTGCTACTTCATCTTTCCATGAGAAGAAAGGGAAAATGGCAGAAAACCACCCCTTATATATGGCTCTTTATAGAAAATCACCCTTTAAAATCGAAATTGCAGAAAACCACCTCTTAAACAAGTTTCATCTGTAAATCGTCACCCACAACCTTTTTTCCGTTAGCTTCTTCATCCCCGACTCCTCTCCTCAGTCCGATCTCCTCGTCCTCAGATCGATTCTCACCTCTACGCTCCCAATCTCCTCCCAAAATCGGTCGGAGCTCCAGTGACCCTCAATTCCCAAATCGGTTTCCTTTCTTCCTACAAATCACATCCGAAACCAATCTTCTCGATTCATTCGAATTGGTGGCGTAGGGAGAGATTGGGAATGGAGGGAGGAGCTATGTTGGAGAATCTACAGTCGACGTCATACACCTACTAGGTGAGAGAGGCGACCGGTGAGGCTACGCCATTGCCGGTTCTGAAGAAACTCTCTGCCGAGGATCTCTCCAACCACCACCGACCGTCTGCTTCTCTCGGCTTTGCCTGGAATGCTGTACGATCTGGTTTATACACATCAAATTTGTTCCCATTGGTTAGGATGCGTGTGTTTACTTGAATTCGGTAATGTTTTTTTTATTGCTTTTGCATTGATCGAGGTGTACTGATTGATGGATAAACGTCGATTTAACTACATTTGAGGCTTTCACCATGAGACTGAAACTGCCTAAAATGCCTTTTGTTTTAGATTCTCAATTCTTTCTATATCTGGGTATAATGCGTTTACCAACAATGACTCGAAGATAAAAACACTGAGATGGGGCCTTCAAAGAAGAACGTATCGAAGAAGACAACAAGGATAAAGATGCACTTTCTTACAAACAATAGAACTATTTGTATTTTTTGGAATCTATAGATCATTCATTTGAAACCAATTCTTGATCTTACACCAAAAAAGATGATAGCTGAAGAATAAAAAAAGGAAACCAAACTTCAAGGGGAAAGGAGATTTACATTATGTTTCATGTTTGAACCTCTACTTTCATTATTGGGTAATTTATAAATCATAAGTTAATGATTTCAGTTCAAGCACAAGCAAATAGTGGTAGTTTGTTCTTTGTTGAATCAATGGTTTAGGGTTTTTATACTAAGGGGTTCAGGGTTTTATGCCAAGTGGTTCATGTTTTTTATACTAAGTGGTTTAGAGTTTTTATATCAAGTGATTTAAGGTTTTAATACCAAGTGGTGTAGGGTTTTTATACCAAGGGGTTCAGGGTTTTTATACCAAGTGGTTCAAGGTTTTTATTCCAAGTGGTTCAGGGTTTTAAACCAACTGGTTCAGAGTTTTAATACCAAGTGGTTCAGGGTTTTATACCAAATGGTTCAGAGTTTTTATACCAAGAGGTTCAGTGTTTTTATACCAAGCAATGTTATCAAAGTCTAGATCCGGATCGTTGAATCGTACGGTTCTATAATCCAAAGTAGGCTAAACGATCAGGATCGCATGGAGAAAATCATATGTAGCAGAATCGGTATAGGATCGGTAGAATCGATAGAATCGAGATCCCATGTACAATCGTACGATCCTACACAAAAGCCAAATGTTGACTGATTTGTTAAAAGTGGGCTTGATTTTTGTTCTTGGACCACTTACTATATTTATTCATATTTCAAAGCCCACCATTTTAGCCCATATAATAAACCAATTTCAACAAATGCCTAAAACTAAAATGCAGAAAGTAAAAAAAACCATACCTACTGTGTACCTTCGGCTTGAGCTCTGTCAAATCTCAATCTCATTTGCAAGGTAGGTGAGAGAGGAGCAGTGACTCGGTGAGTCTTGAGGAAGAAGAGGACTGAACAAGCTACAGCCATTGCAGTTGCATGTTCAATCCCCTCCTTTGATACGATTGAAAGAGGTCAGTAAGTTCCTCTTTTGATCCGAAATGCGATTGAAAGAGCTGCTGTAAATCTGTAATTTTTTTTGGTTTTTTTATGCAATCTGGTGTGAGTTTTGTTTTTATAATGCTGCAGCATGTAAGTAACTTATTTCTGTTTTTTTCTGTTTATAAGACATGTTTATGTTGTAATCTGTAATGTTGCAATGCAAGCGACAAATACGAGATTTCTGTTTTTTTTAACTTGCAATTTGTTTGCTGTAATATGTGAACACGTAAATTATAATGAAATCATGTGTTTCTGCTGATTACTAGTGTCTAGTCCAACTCATTCCAGCTGATTTTCATGTTTGTTTTCTTTTTTAAATGATAGGCTAATTTCCATTTTTTTGTTTTTTTTTTGTTTTTGAGTTCTCATTCTAGTAGTTGAAATAAATGGCTAGTCAATCTTCTAAGAAAGTTTGAAAAAATGCTTCTGATAGTAGATTAGATCCAGGTTGGGAACATGTTGTTGAGGTGGATGCCCAAGCAAAGAAAGTCAAGTGCAAGTATTGCAATAAAATCTATTCTGGTGGGATTTCTAGGCTCCAACATCACCTTGCAGGAACTCATTTTAATGTTGAGCCTTGGATACAAGTTCCAAATGATGTTAAAGAAAGGATTAAAACTTTAATGTTGGTGAATGAGGAGGAAGCCGAGAGAAGAAAGAGAAGAATTTCTGATATCGGTGAGGATGATGAAGCTTCGTATGAAAATGAAACATCCTGTAACCTTTCTTATAGTCGCAAGGGAAAAGGAATCATGGATTCTTTTATGAGGAAGCCAAAGCTAATGGTTCAAAGCACTTTGAATCAATTGTATAAAAAGGATGAAAGAGAAGAGGTTTGTGAACAAATTTGCCGATTTTTATATACTAGTGCTATCTCGTTTAATGTTGTGCACAATCCTGAATTTCCAATTATGATTGACAAAATTGCCAAGTATGGGATAGGACTCAAACCTCCAAGTTATCATGAAGTGAGGGTGAAGTATTTAAACAAGGAAGTGCGTAGTGTGATGAATGTCATTGAGGAACATAAAGAGGAGTGGATGAAATCAGGTTGTAGTATTATGTCTGATGGTTGGACAGATAGACAAAGACGATCCATATGTAATTTCCTTTTGAACAGCCCTAAGGGAACTGTTTTCTTGAATTCATTAGATACATCGGATGTTTCTAAGACCGCTGAGAAAGTCTTTGAGATACTTTACTATGTTGTAGAAAAAGTTGGGGAAGAAAATGTTGTGCAGGTTGTGACTGATAATGCTGCAAATTACAAGGCGGCTTGGGAGATGTTGATGGAGAAACGAAAATAACTCTTTTGGACACCTTGTGATGCACATTGCATTGATCTAATTTTGGAGGACTTTGATAGGAAGCTGAAGGTTCATTATACAACAATTGCTAAAGCTATAAAATTTGCCACATTAATATACTCTCGAGGAATAGTACATGCAATGTTAAAAGAGTTTACAAAAGGAAGGGAGCTGGTTAGATCGGGAGCTACAAGGTTTGCAACCTCATACTTGAGCTTGAGGTCCCTTGATGATCAAAGAAGTTCGTTGTTAGCTACGTTTGCATCAAATAAATGGAAGTCAAGTCGATTTGCATCGACGCTTGAAGGGAAGAAGATTCAAAAGATTGTTTTAGATACTCGTGGCTTTTGGTTTAATGTGACTACTTGCTTGAAAGAAACTCTTCCTCTTATTAAAGTGCTTCGTATGGTGGATGGGGAGGAGCAACCGGCGATGGGCTTCATTTATAAAGCAATGGAGCAAGCAAATGAGCAAATTAAAGAAAACTTCAATAATGCCACAAGATAGTAAGTTATTTGTCTTATTTCTTTATAATTTACATTCAAGTTCTTCATAATTAACATTACATTCAAGTTCATATTCATGTTTACTTGTTTTAATGTTTATAATCTTAGGTTTCTTTTGTTTTATAATTGGCAGCTATAAGCTTGTGTTGGACATAATTGATGTGAGATGGGAAGCTTAGTTACATAAACCACTACATGCAGCTGCATATTACCTTAATCCACACTACCATTATAGTCTAGATTTTATGGCTAATGCTGAAATCAAGATTGGTTTGTATCATTGCTTGGAAAGAATGGTTCCCAATGTTAAAGAAAGAGTGAAAATTGATATGCAACTTGAAGACTTCAAAAATGCTAGAGGGCTTTTTGGTATTCCTACAACTGTACTAACCAGAAATAAGAAAACTCCAGGTCAGATTCTATCATGTTATCTAACATTTTTCATAACATTTTACTCTTTGATAAATACATCATATTGTGATTATTACTTAATTTAATTAAACATTTAATCAATTCAACATAATGAATTGTAGCTGAATGGTGGAGTTCATATGGAGATCAATGTCCTGAATTGAGAAGGTTCACTGTAAGGATCCTAAGTTTGACTTGTAGCTCGTCTGGATGTGAGAGAAATTGGAGTGCATTTGAGATGGTTATTAATATTAAGGTCTAATATTTAAGAATTTTAATTTATTCAATGCAAATTATAATAAGTGTATAAATCAATTACCTTATTTGGATTCTACTTATATTTTCAGGTGCATACAAAAAAAAAACCGTTTGTATCAAAAAAGAATGAATGACTTGGTCTTTGTTATGTATAATCTGAAGCGGAAGAATAGGAAAAAGCAATCTACAATGGCTGAATTGGAGGAAATGCCATCGGATGATGAATGGATCACCGAGGAAGAACCTCATCTCTCAACAAATGAGGACTGGCTGAATGTTCTTGATGAAGTTCCAAATGAGGGTGATGAGTCTACTTATGCATCGAGAAGTATGTAATCTGTTTTGTTTGATTGTTTCGTACATTCATTTACCGATTTACTCTCTATTTTAATTGTTTCTTGTTCTCTTTATGTAGGTGATAATCCTACACTAAATGAATCAACTATTGAAGGTATTGGAGGAGAAGTTTGATCAAATCAAATGGGTGTTGATGATTTCAATGGAAGAGTTATGTCAGATGATGAAAACGTGCATGAAGATGACATTCGAAGTGATGAGAGTGATGTGAATCATGGATATGAATATGTTCATTGATTTAGTTATCTTGCTTTTCTACGTCCTTAATTGATTCATTCTATTTAGGGATGGAAACAACGTAGACCTATGACTTATTGCTTGACTTTGTTGGGTTATTATGTATTAATGTATGGATTTTTCAAATTCATTTATGGATAGACATATGAAGTAGTTGATGACTATGGAGTGTGCTTTTATTGATATTTAGCTTTACATATAGGTCATATACAATATTATATAATTACCTTATTTTAAATTTAAATATGCAGTAGGATCTTACGATCCTACGATCCGATTCTGCCGCTTGGCTAACGATCCGATCTAGAATCTCGATCCTAACAACATTGATACCAAGTGGTTCAGAGTTTTTATACCAAGTGTTTCAAGGTTTTAAACCAAGTGGTTCAGGGTTTTTATAACTTCACGAACCACTTCTTATTAGCTTCATAAACCCCTTGTTATACAAGTCATGAACCACTTCTTGTTAGCTTCATGAATCACTTCTTATTAACTTTACGAACCATGTGTTATACAATTCATGAGCCATGCACCTCTTGTTAGCTTCATGAACCACTTCTTTATAACTTCAAAAACCACTTCTTACATACCTTCATAAACCATGTGTTATCAAGTCGTGAACAACTTCTCGTTAACTTCACGAACCACTAAGAGTAAATGGTTGAACAACAACGAGTAAAATAACTGAACCACTTAAAAGTAAATGGCTGAACTACTATGAGTAAAATGATTGAAACAGTATGAGTAAAATGGTTGAAACACTTCTTGTTAACTTCACGAACCACTAAGAGTAAATGATTGAACCAATACGAGTAAATGATTGAATCACTAAAAGTAAATGGTTGAACCATTACGAGCAAAATGGTTGAAACACTAGAAATAAAATGGCTGAACCACTAGAAATAAAATGGCTGAACCACGTACTACAAATAAAATGGTTGAACCATTATGAGTAAAATGGTTGAACCATTATGAGTAAAATGGTTGAACCACTACAAATAAAATGGCCGAAGCAATTCTTGTGAACCTTATGAACCACTTCTTGTTAATTTTTTTGTACAAAACAAATATAAAATGGGTGTGTATGTGTAAATAAAATTAAATTACATTCAAAAATATATTTTTTTAATAAGTGAAAATACCAAAAAAATGAGATAGTTGAGTTTGGGGAATAAGGATCGTTAAAAAATAAAAAATATCAAAAGGTTAAAATTAAACTGTAATGAATGATGAAAAATTAATTAATGGAGGGTTTGAATTCTAATTAGGAGGGTCAACAATGCACGACGAAATTTAATGTTCCAAATCCTTAAATACACAACAAAACTCTTCTGAGAGAGAAATTAAGGGTGTGCGGGACTACGATAGGAGGTCGGGACGCGCCTACTTTATAACTATTGTTTTTAATGTAACAACCAATGAAATCGCTTATTTGACTTATTTTCTACATTTTCTACATTGGGAATAACGTTGAAAATGAAATTTTGAAAAAAATATAATATCATGTTTTTCTCTCTTACATTCCACTAATGTGGATGAAAGAATTGGTACGGAGATATAAAATCTTCCCACGTTTTTTTCACTTCATATCAAAATAAAGTGGATGATAGAAAGTGGTATGAATATAAAATCTTCCCATATCATTTTTTTATTTAACAGTCAATTTAAAAAAAACTATTTTTTTAAGAAAATAATGTAACCCGTTGGATCAGCTAATCGACTCGGCGGGTCAATGGATTGACCCGAACCCGTCAACTCGTGACCTTTTCAGATTAGGTTTGAATCGACCGACCCTTTACCCGGCGGGTCAAACTCGTCGACCCGGCGGGTCAAACTCGTCGACCCGACGGGTCAAACTCGTCGACCTAGCGGGTCCGACCCTTGGCCACGCCTACTAGACTACTACCATGTATTATGTTTTTAAAATTTTAATATTTATATATAGTATATTTTTAGCTCATTAAAATAAATGTTAAAAATAACTTCGATCTTATAATTTCAATCGAAGGGAGTATAATTAATTAACAAAATCTGATTTCGGTCGCGCACTTAAACTAAATTTATAGAACAATTCATACATGTTGGAGGACGTACACCTTGTGTTCTCCATGGGTTCTGGATTGTCAAGGACAAATCTCGTTACTGCTCAATATAGGGGCCTATTCACATGGTGAAAATATCGCCTAACACACTGTCACTATTACGGATTCTGAAACAGTGAGAAATTTAGGTAATTTTAGTTTTCAAAACCGTGAAAAATATCATGGTCACAGCTTCAGGAATAGTGAGAATTTTCACGGGCTCGGTTTCGAAAATCAGATAATGAAATAGGCCAATTGAAGTGTTTTGGGCCGAAGCCCATGAAGTCCAATCCGAAGCCCAATCACAGCCCAATCAGTTTTCCTCCTTCCCAACGCAAGCCTGCAAAAAAAAGCTGAAGATTCCCCGTAACCTCAGCCGGCCACGAATTTGAAAACCGTGAGCCACTTTCCCGTTACCCACGCCAGCTAGCCTGCACCCCTAGGCCTGAATATTCTCAGTCTCCTCTCAGCCGGCCACGGTTTCCCAGACCGTGAGGTTTGTGGTCTTTCCCGATGGCCTAGGCTGCACGCCTACACCTGTGCGGGGTTAATTATTAACATTTTATAATCAGCTGGCCACGGGTTCAAGAATCGTGGGACTTGATGTCCCTCTATAAAAGCGGTTAGGCCTCCCTCCCTTCATTCTCACTAAGCTCAAAACCAAAACCGCCATGCCCTCATCGCCCCCGTCGCCGACAGTCCGCCAGCCACTCATCATCCCGACGTTGCCGGCGAGGTGGTTCCGGAAATGACGTGGAAGCCATGGAAAAAAGGATTCATTCGCCTCCGAGGTGGTTCCGGAAATACGGATTCACAAAACACTACCGACTCCGTGTCGATCAAAGGACCGAGGTTAGTTAGCGATGAATCTTTATTTAGGTTTTGCATTTTAATGTTTTATTATATGTTATGATTATTTGCATTTCATTAGTGGTTTTGGTACGTTAGGATGTAATTAACGATTGCATGTGATTATGTGTTGATTTTCATACATGATGATTAAATTTGAATTCGGAATTTTCATACATGATGATTAAATTTGAGATCTGTTGAATGGGTGAAAAGGGTGTTGAGTAATTTGCATTTGAAGTGAAATTTTTATTAGGTTAAACTTATATTTTATGAAAATGTTAATTTAAATATGAAGTGAAAATGTTATTAGGTTTAGTTTCCGGTTTAGTTTTCGTTGTTTATGAAAAAAGGTGTAATTAAATATGAGTGGATGTAAATTGTGGTTAATTGGAAGTGAAATTGGAAGTGGATGAAAATTGTGTTGATGAATATTGTGTTAAATTTGAGTGGATGGAAATTGTGTTGATGAATATTAATTGGAAGTGAAATTGATAGTATGTGAAAATTCTATTTGATTAGAAATGTAAATTTATATATGAAGTGTAGTCGATGAAATATGTAATTTTGATTAAGTAGGTGTTGAATAAATAAAATGTGGAGTGAAATATGTAAGAATTGAATTTAAATTTAAAATGATGACAATTTAGGTTAAATGGGTGTTTAGAAATATGAATGTGAAATGAAGTTATTGTTAGGTTCAAATTGTATGCATTTGAAAAGTGAAATTTTATTTCATTTGATGATGAGTAAATATGTAGTTTTGGCTAAATAGTATGTGTAATGGTTATAATTTTGTGGACTATATTATAACAGAAAATTAAGTTATATGAAATTGCAATTTTCTATTAGGCCTTAAGACGGACATTATCCCAGAGAGAACGTGTGTGCCCAACTGCTTCAGTGCAAAGGGGAGACAGAGAAACCGAGCAGGAGCTGCAGCCTGCCAGAGCTAGTACATCTTCTCTACAACCTCGGATAGGTGTTCCGAGTCCAGCTCCGCCTACTTGGTTTAGCACATCACAACCCGCCGAGGTGGGTGGGTCCCAGTCTCTCTCTGATTTAGATGCAGAGAATGATGTGCGTTCTATGAGGGGAGCTAGTTTGCAACAATTAGTAGGAGACCCTCGAATTCCATTGGATCAGCCGGTTGCACCTCATGTAGTTGTAGACGAACAACCGAGTTGGGGATAGGCATTGGGAGAGGATGCGTGCTGGGGTAGATCTAATATTGCAGAGTTTCTTGAGCCACCAGTCCATTGTTTGGTACCACCAGGATCTAGAGTTCCCGACGCTTATGTCGGTCCTAGCATCCACGTCGACCAGTCCTCATCTCAACATGGGGAAGAAGCTGAGGACCTTGGCCAAGATCACGAGGAGGTACGTAGTTCAGGAAGATGAACATGTTGCTGCTGACGAGGACTTTGGGGACGGAAGACCTCGTTTTGATGTTCGCCATATCCTAGTAATAAGGCGATGGCACAAAATCCGCAGTGACCGTTTCCCTTGACACTAGTCAAGCTAGTCACAAAATGTAACATAAATGCGTCCACCTGGCCCCTGAGAACTACTTGTGGATTTACTGTACTGGGCTCACCCTCTTCAACACCAGCACCACGTCCTCTGCCTCTAGCCCGACCTCTTCCACGTTCATGACCTGCAGCCTCCCTTCTACCATGGTCGAACCCACTCATATTGCGTTGGACAGAATGCCTCCCGCTAGGACGCCCTTTTGGGTTGATTCCAGTTGGCACTCTTATGGTGGTTTGGCCTGGGTTTCACATGTCGAAGAAAAATGAACCAATTTTATCAACATCATCTTCAGTCAATGTGTCAACATCCATCTCACGTCGTAGATTGGTTAGTTCAACCTGGTTTGGGTTTATGTAGTCAGTGTCATCGTTATCCTCTTCTGCAGTGATAACTCTACTCCAAACTACTTGCCTCTAAAATGGATGAATCTTGCTTGGATGTAAGGGATTCCTACTATCTGTAACTTCTATGAATTCGTGAACACAAGGCACCCCATGCGCATCACGCCAATAACGATCGCGACATACACCATCATTGTAGGTAAGACTTCTAGACTTGTTATAGTTTTGTAGCAACAGGTCAAAACACTCTCGGGTGACCTTCATTTGGAGGAGAGAAAATATTGGGTTGCTGGATACACTAACCTCTGTCCTCAATCGTGACTTTTCAAGGGATCCCTTTATCTGGTCAATCTGTTCCTTGATCATGGCGTCGATGCAGTTGGTAACATCAAAAAACCCGCCAACGGATGTGTTTAACATTGACTTGAACTTCGAATGAGCAGACTCATAGCTGAACGATATAGATAATCGTGATTAGTTTATATGGAAATCAGGGATATCTAATTGTGTAGATTTGATAATATAATAAGGACACACTTACATGTTCGTTGTTTGCGTTCCGAAGTGAGGGTAGCAATCAACTCATGCTCTAACAAGAGCCTCTTTGTGGTCAGTCAAACAAGTTGATTGTAAGTAACACATAAGTCCCCATTTGGATTCCCACTTTTCATGCATGCTAGCTAATCGACCCTCGTAACTGTCTTCCGTCTTGGACTTGAATAAGGCATAACAGTCATTGTAAAATGCCTGTTGTCGACCAGCTGAATTTGTACTCCTCGCCTTCAGCTCGATGTTGCACATAACATGCCACCTACATAGCATATGTTTCACTGTGGGAAACACCTCGTTTAGAGCCTTAATGAGACCCAACTCGCGATCTGTGACGATAACATCTGGTAGCCTTTGTTTGCACAAATACTTAACTCGTCTCATTGCCCACACATAGTGATCCGCATTCTCCCTTGCCATGAATACAAATGCAATTGCAAATGTCTTCTCCGTGCTTGTTATTCCTACGATCTTCAGCAAGGGCATTTGGTACCTACAAAAACCAAGACCTTATGTTACCCACATTATAGCATCACAATTGAAATTAATATTGGCATTGATTAAAGTAAGTCTTACTGGTTAGTTTTATATGTTGTGTCCATCACAATCACATAAGAAAATAACCTCAAAAGATGTCGTGAGTCTGGATGGGCTAATATTATGTCACTAACTTCGTTACCTTCTTGAAGAGGAGACTTCCTCGACATAACATAGTAACCTTTTTTATCAAGCGAGTGTAATGCTTGTGGTAGATCCCTTTGACCCTCCGTCTCCTCTCTCTTCATCTTCCCCATGGCATTGTACACTTGTCGAATGTCGGCAACACATTCAGCGTCGTCAATCTTCAGACCACACAAAACATTAAGAGGTCTTGTCCCGATCGTCGCATCACGATACACCGTTGCCTGTTGTGAGGCTGTTAGGCGACCAGCATATGCATGGCCGAACAAGTTTTCCGGAAGGGGGTGAGTATGAGATCCACATATGACACGTATTGTCCAATTTTCATCCCCGTGGCAACACATTCAGCGTCGTCAATCTTCAGACCACACAAAACATTAAGAGGTCTTGTCCCGATCGTCGCATCACGATACACCGTTGCCTGTTGTGAGGCTGTTAGGCGACCAACATATGCATGGCCGAACAAGTTTTCCGGAAGGGGGTGAGTATGAGATCCACATATGACACGTATTGTCCAATTTTCAACCCCGTGTTGTTGACCCTCCAGCTCGAATTCACAACCTTTTTTCCTAGACGTTCTTACCCTGTTGGACGAAGGGGGGAAATCCACATCGATGTCGGGTGGTTCCCTGTGCTCACTGTAGTGCTCACACACTAATCTGAAGCTTCCAAATCTTGTCCGTTTGTTCTTCCATGACCGGTTTATAACGCGAACCATGTTTTTTGCACCACCCACATAACGAACCCACCCCTTTATATTCTTCTCGTCTTCCCACACCCCGTCAAGCGTAAACATCGACGAATAATCCGTACCCTCTTCCAAAGGTTGGTGTTGACTATACATTATAGTATAGTATAACATTGAAAATGTATTAATTATTATTTCTCAACCGGTACTATATACAATGCACAATATATTAATTTTTATTTCTCAACCAGTTCACATGACACCGCATAATTATATATATTTCTCAACTATATGAAATATCATTTCAAAACTATAACCTTTGTTTTCCGATTATTCTATACACTACATATCATTTCACAACTATAAAATGTAACGATAGCAATACGACAAGTAAACTACAATATCAAATGTCTTATTCATACCATCTTCATTTTCGAAAATATTTTTAACACTCTTTCATGGTAATACCATAGGTAAGCTATATTACACAATATTCATAATATCGTACCTGGAGGTTCCGCACAAGTTCTTCGGGGTCACTGTAACAGTGGGGATTGAATGGCACCTCATCCTCCGATACTTTTGAAGATGACATGATCACTAATGACACAATCTTTACGTGATTGCAATACTTCCAACCTGTGTACAAACACTTACTTTTGCAAAGTGTTTTCCTCTCCGGTGTTTCAATGGATGCCAATCGCTTGTATTTATATACGTTTTGAAGTCGGTCTCTGACTGTCCCCCTATTTTGTAAACCATAGCAGCATACATTGCAACTGTTAACAGGGGATCTCATGGTTTCGGAATCAGTGACAGTCAATTTCTCACGGTTTGAGAAGCTGTGGCAGCCATATTTTTCACGGTTTTCAAATCCGTGATCATGACCGTGCGTTTGGCGATATTTTGACTGTGTATAAAGCGATTCTGTTAATATATGTTAAGGTCAAGAAGTTAGGAGCATTGAATTGGCAGTAGACCTGTCACTCGGGTTGAGTTCGGACTTAGATAATTTGAGTTTCAAATCATGGTTGTCTTAATTTCAAGTTGACCAATGAGTTAGAAATTATTATATCAATATGCCAAATTAAAATAAATAATAATATTATAATTAAATTTATAAATATTGTTCTTATAATAATATTATTTAAAAATTTTAAGCATAGAAATATCATATTTCTACAAATAGAAGCTTCAAACCTACTATACTTATAAAATATATATGTTATTTAACTTATGAGTGACATGAACGAACACAATTGCATGACGAATCTGTGTGGAGTCTATATGGTGCTTGTGTGGCTCTACATGGTGCTAGATGGCGTTAACCTTGACCCTAAAATGCTCGGTTCATTTGGATTCGGGTCATTTTTTAATCCTAAATAAAAAAATTGTACATTGGGTTCAAACCCAAAAATTTTGGGCATTCAGATGGAGTTTTCTCGGTGGAGTCATATTTTAGCGGGTCTAATTGAAAGCAATAGTAAAAAATGACTTGTCCGTTAAGACAAAGGGGCAATAAGTTGTGGCGGATCAAGGATTTTTGCCAAAGGGGGCTAAAAACACTTATGGCAAGTTGCGAATCGAGATCAATGACATCAAGAATCAAATTCAATAGAGTCATTTTTGTTCATTTCACGTAAATAGTCATCTACTGAATTAGGTTGTTATTTTATTAATGGTTACAGATTAAGTAACAAGATACCCACCCTAGCTTGTTGGACATCTGACCGATTTCAATTTAATTACAAGTAAGGTTATTTTTTAGGTTAAGTCAAATTACTTTGTATTTAGAATATTTTTACAATTGAATTTCGTCGAGCACCTACCTTTCAAATAATCACAACTAAAATTCTAAATTCTTGAATCTAAAGTGAAGAAGCTGAGGGTCAATTAAGTGATATTGTTAATTTGCTTCTGAAATTCATTTGTTAGTATTCGAAGGGATTAAGCTTTTCAGAAATTTCTCACACTTTAAACTCATACGTTCTTGATGTTGTAAAGATATGTGAATTTTCAATTTGCATTTCAATCTTTTTTACTTGTTTACGAAACTCCAAAATAATAACTCATATCATAAATTTAATTCACAAACCCTAAGTTCAATTTACAAATTCACAAAATTGATTCTCAAACCTAATTTCACGAAATTGTTTTCCAAAATCAAAACCCTAAATTCTCACATCCTATCTATAAATTGAATCTTAAATTAAAATTTAGAGCACCAATTGATAAAGTATAAACTATAAATTAAGAAACACCAACCTTTTAAATTCAACCTTTCAACAATCTTGGATTCGGGAATTGAGAATTGGAAATTTGGGACTCACTGTTATTGGGAGGGAAATAACTGAAATGAAGTGAAGAAGAAGGGTTTCAACAGTCGCGGGGAGGGCTGGAGGAGGAGCCACCGGTGTCGCCGCCACGCCGGAGAGAAGTAGCGACCATCACGCCGAAGAGGAACAGCAGTGCAGGTCGTGCCGTGTGCCAGTGCTGCGGCCTTTATATGTAGGTTTGTTCAAAAAAACACTTGTGCAGTTGTGTTTTAAAAGGGAAAAAAATGAAGAAGAAAAAAGTGGTGTTGTCAAAACTAATTTCAATTCACAAACCTTAAATTCAAAAATAATCACTCAAATCACAAATTTAATTCACAAACCTTAAATTCAATTTACAAATTCACAAAATTGATTCCCAAATCTAATTTCACAAAAAAATTTCCAAAATCAAAACCCTAAATTCTCACATCCTACTAGACCTGTCAATCGGGTCATTGGGGACGGGTTCGGGTTCGGGTCATTCGGGTCCCGGGTAAATCGGGTTTCGGTTAATTCGAGTTACCAGTAATTCAGGTCGAGCCAAACCGGGTTTGTCCCGGGTTCGGGTCGACCCACCGGGTCCAAAAAACTCGAACTTTTTGAAGAATTTTTAAAAATATAAAAATAATATCAAAATTAAATTGTAATACAAATATGTCAAATTAAACTAAATAATAATATTATAATTAAATTTATAAATATTATAATAATATTATTATTATATTAATATTTTAAGCATAAAAAGTCATATTTATACAAATAAGTGTTCTAAACATACTATAATTGTAAAATAAATAAATTATTTAATTTATGAGTGACCTTAACGAATACAATTGCATAACGAATCTATGTGGGTTTAATTTAGTGCCTATATGGCGTTTACATAGTGCTGAATCACCGGGTCGATTTTGACCGAACGGGTCACCAGGTCTTGACCCTAAAAGTCTCGGATAATTCGGGTTCGGGTCGATTTCGGGTCCCGGGTCTAAAACACTGGGTCCAAACCCGTAAAATTACTGGGCGTACGGGTCGGGTTTTTCGGGTCGGGTCATGCTTTGACAGGTCTACATCCTACCTATAAATTGAATCTTACATTAAAATTTAGAGCACAAATTGGTAAAGTATAAACTATAAAATAAGAAACACTAACCTTTTCAATACAACCTTTCAACAAACTTGAATTCGGGAATTGGGAATTGGGAATTGGGAATTTGGGACTCACTATTTTTTTTTGCTAAAAGGTAAATATTACTAAATGTAAAACCAGCCAGGAACATCCTGCTGGTGCATAACCTACTACAAACAAAAGCATATTCCCAAAGACATGCAAACCTTCAATAAATGCAAAGCAAGTGCCCTATAAATCTGCTACAATATCATGAGAAAACAAACTATACATCACACGGAACACAAGTGTACAATATCAATCGAGATTTGATTGTCATAAAAAATCAACGCATTCCGTGCCAAATGTAATATACCGAGGCTAACGGCCCCATTACATGCGCTCGGGGCCTTGCTTGCTTGCTCCTAGCCGCCCGATGAAGATCCACACATGCCGTTGAAATCGAAGCCATTCATGCGGCCATGCCAAGCTGCTCACAAACCTTGCCCCACACCTCCGCCGAGAATGGGCACTCAAACAAAAGATGCTCAAGTGTCTCCAAAGCATCCTCACAAAACCTACACAATGGGTCTTGACCAAGAAAGAGAAACCTATCATGTGTAGGAAGGAACCTTAGGTGAGCAAGCCAAAGAATAAAGGCGTGCTTCGGCGTGCAACCCTTCACCCAAACCACACGTGCCCAACGGACACAATTACCTCGAGGCCGAAGACACTCATATGCGACAGCCACTCTAAAACGCCCTTCCTCCACCCACCCGGCTAAGAGCTCATCACTCCTGTAAACTCCTTCCCCAAACCGGGTCACCATATCTCTAGTCCCAAGGAGAACATTAATCAACGGAGAGTCCCTCCTCCTTGGGCCCCAATCTCTAGCCGTGTCCACCATCAGATACCTATGGTGCACCCACGGAACTCAAAGGTTATCCCACTCATCTTGGATGTGCCAAAAGTGCTTGCACATGAAGGCAACATTCCAAGTTCGTAAGTCAACCAAGCCCAAACCACCTTCTCTTCTCAGCAAACACAACTTTGCCATTGCCACTCTATGTGTAAACCACAAGAAATCCCTACACACCTTCAAAAGTTTGTCCAAGACAAACTGTGGCAACGGGAGCATACTCAACCAGAATCCCTCAACCCCTTGAATGACAGAACCAAGGAGCTCTCTCCTCCTTGCAAAAGAGAGAGTCCTTTTCGACCACCCATCCAAAAAAACCCCTTATCTTTCCGAGGAGCGGCTCATAATAAAAAACTCTCAACACATGCAGCGCAATAAGTACCCCCAAGTATCGAAAGGGAAACACACCCTCTCGAAACCCCAACTCCTACCTAATGACCGAGGCTTCCTCATCCGGTACCAAAGCTAGATAGACAGACGACTTAGCCACATTAACCCCAAAGCTAGACCACCTATCAAATCACCTCAAGCAACCCATTATCACCCTCACTGACTCCAAATTGCCCTTGCAGAAGTGCTCTCTTGCTCTCAAAGAGCCCATGCAACGCTGTTGTTGGAGGAGGATGATATGTCAAGTAATTACAAATATAAAGATGTAAATAAATGTAATCCGACTCCTGGCCTAAGCAAATAATTACAAGACTTCCTCCCGTTGTAGTGGAAGGGTAGTCAGGATCGATCCACGAGGAGGCGTGTCAGCGGGATCCTAGTAGCCTCGGAAATCTCACGTCTGTGTCGACCAGAAGCCTCGATTTCGACCTTGGGCCTCGATGTCGACCTCGGCTGTCGATGTTCTCTGCAACAGAAGACCTGCAAAGACAAAAACAAGTGGTCGATATCGACTGGAAGGGGTCGATATCGATGTCAGTCCACGAAATCGACTGGCTCAGAAGACTGCCAGTCGATACAGAAGGGTCGATTTCGACACAAGGAGTCGATATCGATGCTCAGCAAAACTCCGCAGCGATGTCCGTCGTCGACTCAGAAAACTGTCGACGAACTCAGTGGTCGATATCGACGTCTGGGGTCGATATCGATGTCTCCCTGCAGTGAGTTAGTTCTTCGTCGGCAAAGAAAGGCCGAAGACTTTAGGATGAAGAGAGAAGCAATGAATAGAAATAAAACAGTGGGTTTTGATTAATTAACTTATGTAAAAAGCAACTCCTAGGATTAGGGTTTACCACAACGTTAACCAATGCATGCGATGAGATAAATAAGACGGACAATTGCGCTATTTCACCCGAGGGACAAGCTTTCGCCGTACACCAACTCTTAGGATTACTCTTTCAAAATAAACCTAATTGTCTCTACAAATTTTATGTTTATAACTCAAGTTGTTAGCATGAATCCCTTTTCTTTCGATAAGGACTAAACATAGAATCGTAGGAGGAGAGATAGACACAACGATATCAACATCAAATACTTACCTCAAGTGCGCATGGCTAACGTCGGGCTCACCCCGTCCCTAAGAGCTTTGGGGAACTACTCGCTTCTTATCATGGAACTCATCATTGTCAATTGAAAGGAAGAAACTTGCATTAAACTAAACTTCGAAGCTTTACAACTCAACGTCAACTTTCGCAAACGTCAAACCCTAAAACTTCTCTCTAACTCTAACTCTATTGTCTATTGTCTTTGTTTTGGGTTGATCTATGATTGGATTATTGGATAATCTAACAAATCAGCCCCTAAGGCTTTATTTATAGGCTACTAATCCTCACTATCCAAGGATTGTAACTCCTATCTAAACTAATAACTTTATCCGAACAATTAGGATAGGTCTTTTATTTTGATAAAACTTAATGGCAAAAGATAAATAAAACTTCAGCTATCATCTATCTTGAAAGTATGAGATAATCTCGTGCCTCCTTGAAGATATAGTTCCAATCCGCATTCGAAATCGAGTCTATCTTCTGTCGAGATAAGGGGTCGATATCGACACCAGAGGTCGATATCGAGGTCTCTGTTCCTGCTCGACTTGTTCAGCTCTGGTCGATTTCTATGTTGAGGTCGATATGGGGGTCGATATCGACACTGGGGGTCGATATCTGGGTCTAGGGTCGATATCTACCTCTGCTCAGCTTCACTTGGTTTCTCCGTTTTGACTCCGATTTCGCTCGAATTCCTGCATGGTTAGCTTAAAACTTGTGCAGACTCTATTTCTTGTATTTTAGCCCATTCTACACAAGTTTATATTCTTTTGACCCTTTTCTTTGGAGATCGAATGAAATACGAAGTCAAAAGATGCAATAAAAGAAGGTGCAAATATGTACATCAAAACACCCTATACTTAGACTTGCTTGTCCTCAAGCAATAACCAAGCAATAACCAATACCTACAACACACCCTTCAAGTCTTCGCCCTTGTCAAAAGCAACATCATAAGCAGTAGCAAAGCAAAGCAAGTGAATTTAACGTCATAGCACATATTTTGGCGATCCATAGGCATATGCAATTTTGATCCAACCTCACAGGGATAATGTGTTTGCACTCAACTCTCATGTGTTTAGGCTATGAAGATCAACTCTCAACTCAATTCCATATACAATCTCATAAACATTGTAATTTATAATAATCCACTTCGCAACCAATTATGAAAATGCAATAAGAACCATCAGGAGGACTTTCGCTCAATGGAAGACTTCAAAGAAGGCTCCATTCGGCGGGGTTGTAATGGGGCTTGGTATGAAATAAAAGGTATGGAATTATTTGGCTATGTGGTGGTTTTATAATTCGGGAATCAAGACTCCTAAATCTCAACACTTGCAATACCCAAACCATAACTCTTCAATGTAATGCTCTAAAGATGCATTCCATCAATCCTTCTTCCAAGTTCTAATATACCTCTCAAAAATATAACATTTGTATGAATAAAAGACTTAAGGATTTTGGCTCATGCACTATATATAGATATCTTTTTTTTTTTTCGAAAGTGATAAGTAAATATGTGCATTTATAGGTTGAGCCATAAACCCTTTTACAAAATATGACAAAATGTAAATATGTACCATCCTACAATTTCCTTGCTCAAAACTGGACATTATGTTCTTTTCTTTCCACAAGGCATTAGTCCAACCAATCTAAGTCTCAATTCCCAAATGGGGTCAGGCTCAATTCGGCTAGGGATCATTTTGTGGAGTTTGCAATTTCAGGCTCAGGCTAATGTTCTGGCTTCAAGCAGGGATAATGCAGGGTAGGTAAAGAGAGGATAAAAAATGGCTTAAAAGATGCCTCCATCATTTAATTCTCGTAAACATAAACATATATATGCATTGGTTTTGAATAACTATCACAACATTTAGAGATGCATAGGAAGAGTAAATTCACTCAAGAAAGCGGAGGGATTTTTGATGTTCTCCCTATAGGTCAAAATTCTCACAAGGACAATTTTTGTTGGATTTGCTTTTTAGCCTAGGATCATATGTGCTCAATTTTATCACAAGTTCGCAATCTACAAAAAATTTTAAAGACTTAGGCTAAACTATCCAAATATGCCATAGGATTTACATGATCAAGTCAGCTATTGAGTTTTCATCATAGGACATCTAAGTAGGGTTAGAAAATAAACTTAAAAATAAACATGCATTTTTTTTTGTATTTTTGACATTTTTCTATTTTTTTTTGAATTTTCTGACATTTTATGGAATCATTGACATTTTATAAAAGTAAAACTAAAAACAAAAATTTAAACATGAATGCAATGCGAAGAAGAAACCAAGTTATGACCATAAGACATGTCTTTCCCCCACCCCATACTTAAAATATACAGTGTCCTCACTGTATTAAAAGGAAGAACAAGGGTAGAGAGAAACTCACAGTGCAACCTGCGGATTCAGGTCGATTTCAGGTTGGTCGATGCCAGAAGTCGATATCTAGGTTAGTGGTCGATGTCGACTGCATCTGTCGAAGTCGAGGAAGAAAATGAAGACGAGGGCTGCCTGATTGGGGTTGATATCGAGTATTAGGGTCGATATCGACCTCTCTTTTTCGCTCCTGAGTCCTCGATGTAGACTCCAGGAGGTGGCTTGACCCTGGGGGGGTCGATTTCGACTGGCCGGGTCAATTTCGATTGCCTCTGCAGAAGCTTCTTTCCTTCTTCATCGTTCCTTTTGCTTGACAACCTGAAATGTCGGTTAGGAATATAGATAAAGCACGAATTATCTCAGTCTTAAAAGTTTCAAACAACCAAAAATTAAATCCTAAAAACCATCTATGCGAAATTTAAATGTTTTATGTACACGCTCTAGATTTTTGAGTCGCTTGGCCGACTTCTCCGTCAATTCTTCATGACCCTTTTATGTAGAGACCCTTCGAGCTCAAGCGTTCTCCTGGATCATCTAGGTCCTTTTGATAGCATCTAAGTTCGGCGACCAAGGCTTCTTTGATGTTAGGTTCTTCTTTGGGCGCTTTTCTTCTCTTTCTTGACCTAACTTTAGCAATATAGGCAAACCATGGAGCTTTGACCCTCTCTTTAGTAGAATTATCAATAACGGACAGAGGAGGGTTAGGAGTCATACCTGGGCTTACCTGTTTGGGCCCGAAACAGAAATCTTCGGGCTGAGGGGTAGTCGATGTCGACCAAGGTGGGTCGATTTCGAGAGCTTTCGTCGATATCGACATGTGGGGATCGATATCGACCTCTGTGACCCCATACTTAAGCTCCTGGCATCGATCTGGCATACTCGATTTCGACCAAGGGGGGTCGATTTCGATGTTGTTAGTCGATGTCGACTGGTTCCGGTCGATGTCGACCCTGCTTGCTGTTTCCGTTCTCGACAACAAAAATTTTCTAAGCTTCTCCTTAGCCGGCGAGAGGACTACTTGTTCCAGGTGCTTTGTTTCGCTCATGGTTGGGTTGAAAGAGAATTCTATCACTTCGTTCCCTATAGTAAAGGTTAGTAACCCTCGACGTACATTGATATTGGCATCTGCAGTAGCTAAGAAAGGCCTACCAAGGATAATAGGCACTACAGGATCTTCAGGCATCTCCAATACAATGAAATCAATAGGCACAAAGAACTTACCTACCTTTATCGGAACGTCATCAACTATACCTGTTGGTTTGACGAATGAGTTGTCAACCATATAGAGTTTCATGTCCACAGGTTCAAGCGCACCAATGTTTACCTTTCGCCAAATAGAAAGAGGCATGAGACTTAAACTTGCCCCTAGATCACATAGGGCTTTATAACGATGTTGGCCAAGTCCCACGGTGATTGCAAACTTCCCTGGATCACTCTTCTTCTCAGGGAAGTCCATCTTTGAGCACTCCTCTGCGATCTCTGCCATGGATCTCTTCTTGCTTAGGATGTCTTTCAGGAATCGCACATAGGCAGGCATCTCACTTAGGGCTTCTGTAAGAGGGATAGTGATGTTGAGTCCTTGAAGTATCTTTATGAAGCGCCTAAACTTGCCTTTGGTGGGGTCCTCCAATGCTTTGGAGGGGAATGAAAACGTCTTCTTTGGAGTAGGGGCCAAAACGGAGGTCGGAGGGGCCTGCTGAACATCGATGTCGACTGGAGTTGGGACGATATCGACTGGTAGGGTCGATTTCGACCTCTGTTGTGGCTCTGATGGCTCTGCAGTGTCATCGACATCGACTAGGGGGTCGACATGGTGGTCGATATCGACCTCTGGGTCGACTTCGACTGGTCTGTCGACGTCGACTGGGTCTGTTGCTTTCTCCTCCGTATCCGTCTGTGGCTTTTGTACTTTGGTGCCACTCCTTAATTGTATGGCTGCGATATGGCTTGTCCCGGATTGCCCCTTAGGATTTGTAGTGGGTTGCCCAGGGAGTGTTCCGGACGGCTTAGGGATTTGTGCTGCCAATTGACCCAGTTGGGTCTCTACGTTCTTCTTCCATATGTCCATCTCCCCAATCCTTGTGGTAAGGTGATTGAGTTGAGAGTGGATAGCATTGTTGGATTGATCGTTCTTAGCTTGGTTCCGCCTTATCTCGTCCAACACGAGTTGAGGATCATCCTTCTTTTGGTCTCTCTCCGGGTGCCCAGGAGCTCTATAAGGCGGAGGGTCCCTAGGGTTAACCTGGTTCCTTTGTGGTTGATGGAGCCTTTGGTCTCCCCAATATTGGTTGTTGGGACCCCTCATGTAGCGCGCCTCTTGGTGAGTCTCCGCTAAGTGTACTTGTTCGGCATGTGGGCACTCGATGGTGGTGTGCCGCTGCGATCCGCATTCGATGCAATCTTGGTTCGCTGAAAGGAACCTTACTTGCTTTTGGAGCTTTCTAAGTTGATCTCTATGGAATTACTCCTTCACGTCCGGATCGATTACATTGGAGGGTTCATATAAGGGCATAGATGGGGCAGGCCTCGACGATGATGGTGCGTCGGAAGCCTCAGGAGTCCCATATGTATTGTCTAATTCCACCAACCTCTCTATGGTCTCCCAAGCCTCTTGTGGGGCGAGTTCAAGGTAGCCATAGGCGGTGTAGGTGTTGATCCTCTCCTTTGTTGCAGCGTCGAGAGCATTGTATATGATCTCCTGAATTACATAGGGTGGTTGGCCATGCGTCGGGCATGATCGTAGAAGGTCCTTGAACCTTTCCCAAACAGTCACCAGAGCTTCACCAGGCTTTTGTTTGAAAGTCGTGATTTTCTGTCGGATAAACGCCGTCTTAGAAGGAGGGAAGAACTTGTTGAGGAACGCGTCCTTGACTTCACTCCAGGTGCGGAGCGATCTTGGGGCTAAGCTTTCCAACCACTGCAATGCTTTCCCTGTAAGAGACCATCGAAAGGCTTTTAGTTGGACATATTCAAGACTTCGTCCATCAGCAATAGTATCATAAAGGTCTAAGAAGGTAGAAATATGTGCCATAGGGCACTCATTAAGTTTTCCTTCATATTGATGCCTTCTTATTTCAGTCAGGAAGTTAGGTTTAATTTCAAAATTAGAGGCAGGGATAAGAATTGCCGATTCAGGCACTGTGAGAGCGGGGTGCATATATTGCTTGGCATTCCTAGGGAGGGCATTGATTTGGGCTTCTATTTGCCTCCGGCCTTCCTCCTCCCTATCCGCACGCTCTTTAAGTGCCGCCTCTCTAGTCGTTAAGTCCTCAACCTGCTTCCTTAGTTGTTCAATAAGTTCTGCTTGGTTCGCGTTTTCCGCCATGATTCTTTGAGTTTGGGCCCTTAGATGGAAATAACGCTCAGGGTCGTCTACTCCTTCAAATTCAGGTGGGCGATCAGCGCGTCGCATACACCTGCAAGACCAAACTAGGTAGAGATGTGAGATAGACTACTAGGGCGCGATTGATTGCCTCCCCGGCAACGGCGCCAATTTGTTGTTGGAGGAGGATGATATGTCAATTAATTACAAATATAAAAATGTAAATAAATGTAATCCGACTCCTGGCCTAAGCAAATAATTACAAGACTTCCTCCCGTTGTAGTGGAAGGGTAGTCAGGATCGATCCACGAGGAGGCGTGTCAGCGGGATCCTAGTAGCCTCGGAAATCTCACGTCTGTGTCGACCAGAAGCCTCGATTTCGACCTTGGGCCTCGATGTCGACCTCGGCTGTCGATGTTCTCTGCAACAGAAGACCTACAAAGACAAAAGCAAGTGGTCGATATCGATTGGAAGGGGTCGATATCGATGTCAGTCCACGAAATCGACTGGCTCAGAAGACTGCCAGTCGATACAGAAGGGTCGATTTCGACACAAGGAGTCGATATCGATGCTCAGCAAAACTCCGCAGCGATGTCCGTCGTCGACTCAGAAAACTGTCGACGAACTCAGTGGTCGATATCGACGTCTGGGGTCGATATCGATGTCTCCCTGCAGTGAGTTAGTTCTTCGTCGGCAAAGAAAGGCCGAAGACTTTAGGATGAAGAGAGAAGCAATGAATAGAAATAAAACAGTGGGTTTTGATGAATTAACTTATGTAAAAAGCAACTCCTAGGATTAGGGTTTACCACAACGTTAACCAATGCATGCGATGAGATAAATAAGACGGACAATTGCGCTATTTCACCCGAGGGACAAGCTTTCGCCGTACACCAACTCTTAGGATTACTCTTTCAAAATAAACCTAATTGTCTCTACAAATTTTATGTTTATAACTCAAGTTGTTAGCATGAATCCCTTTTCTTTCGGTAAGGACTAAACATAGAATCGTAGGAGGAGAGATAGACACAACGATATCAACATCAAATACTTACCTCAAGCGCGCATGGCTAACGTCGGGCTCACCCCGACCCTAAGAGCTTTGGGGAACTACTCGCTTCTTATCATGGAACTCATCATTGTCAATTGAAAGGAAGAAACTTGCATTAAACTAAACTTCGAAGCTTTACAACTCGACGTCAACTTTCGCAAACGTCAAACCCTAAAACTTCTCTCTAACTCTAACTCTATTGTCTATTGTCTTTGTCTTGGGTTGTTCTATGATTGGATTATTGGATGATCTAACAAATCAGCCCCTAAGGCTTTATTTATAGGCTACTAATCCTCGCTATCCAAGGATTGTAACTCCTATCTAAACTAATAACTCTATCCGAACAATTAGGATAGGTCTTTTATTTTGATAAAACTTAATGGCAAAAGATAAATAAAACTTCAGCTGTCATCTATCTTGAAAGTATGAGATAATCCCGTGCCTCCTTGAAGATATAGTTCCAATCCGCATTCGAAATCGAGTCTATCTTCTGTCGAGATAAGGGGTCGATATCGACACTAGAGGTCGATATCGAGGTCTCTGTTCCTGCTCGACTTGTTCAGCTCTGGTCGATTTCTATGTTGAGGTCGATATGGGGGTCGATATCGACACTGGGGGTCGATATTTGGGTCTAGGGTCGATATCTACCTCTGCTCAGCTTCACTTGGTTTCTCCGTTTTGACTTCGATTTCGCTCGAATTCCTGCATGGTTAGCTTAAAACTTGTGCAGACTCTATTTCTTGTATTTTAGCCCATTCTTACACAAGTTTATATTCTTTTGACCCTTTTCTTTGGAGATCGAATGAAATACGAAGTCAAAAGATGCAATAAAAGAAGGTGCAAATATGTACATCAAACGCTCTATTAACTTTGACGGAATACGAAGTGGTCATGACATATTCCATTACCCATTCTACAAATCTCTCCGGCAATCCAATTTCCGTCATAGCAAACCTCAAAATCTCCCAAGACAATGAATCATAAGCCTTGGCAATATCAAGGTTCAAGAAGCACTTACGGGTATCTCTCTTGATGTTGAAGGAGCTTTGTCATCTCTGAATAATCGAGTATGTAATATCAATAACAACAAAGTAAATACTCTAGAGGGGGGGGGGGGGGAGGTTGAATAGAGTATGGGTAATTTTCGCAAGCCTTGAGCAGATAGTACTTCAAGGGCTCTAAAACAGATCTCAAGGCTTGAACTGGACTTCAATAGTCTTGAGATTGAGCAGAGACCTGTTGAAACTATGAAAAATAAAAACAAAATTAAGTGCTAAAATAAAATATAAATGACAAGCGAATTGTTAACGAAGTTCGGCTCTTAACCAGCCTACGTCTTGCCTAGGGTTATCCAACCCGTAGGATTCAAACAACTTTTAGTCCTCTCTTTCTTATGAGTCCTAGATACAACCTAGAAGACCTCCCTTTCTTCTAACACTTGAAGCCTAACCCTTCTATCTAGTCAACCCAAATTTCAAAGAAATAAAAGTCCCCTTGTTCACACTGAGGTGTGATACGTTTGAGTATAAGATACTCTTAGTATAACATGGATTAACTTATAATATAACGCTCAAATATTTTCCTAATTCTCAAAACATAAAACGTTTACAATAAGAGTAAGAAAAACAGTACGTCAGCAAATGACGATGTTTGGTGGTCTAATCCCTTGGGGAACCCAACTTTGTTTTACCTGTTCTCTTAGACACAACGGAAAAGTATTACGAATTATATAAGAGTCATTTCTACGATAGGGACACGTATTCTTGACATGACATTTCCTACAACAAAAATGACATGTGGGTGAGCGCCAATTCCCTTTGGCTTTGACAAAAGTGGTAGGGGCTTTCTTTGGAAAATTCTTGTTGTATTTGATACCACTTTTGTTGAGGGATGATTGATGCTCACCTAATATCCTATCTAGATTGGCTTTGGAATGGGTAAAACGAACGAGTGATGTCTACTGGTCTCTACACTTTTCAGCCAGCGAGATCTTTTCTTTCTCCAATTCCTTGGTGTAAAGACTTAGAGAAGAAAGGTCTTGCTTTAACACAGAATTTTCTATCTCCAAGGCCTTGACTTTAATGCCAAGGGCTGACTGAGAGGTTTTGAGATTTTTCATTTCCAACGACATTTCACTCATGCATTCTTCCTGTTCCAAAAGCCTTTCCTTCAAGGTGTTAGTTTAATTGATAAAATTTTCTTCATTTGAAATTAAATTTTGTAGAAATTCATACAATACCGCTGTAGGACTTGAGGTTAAATCTCTCACCATAGTGCCGAGATGTTTCTTGGGGGTTTCTTCATGGTCAGCCATTAAACACAAATTTTCTTGTTCATTCTCGGACTCTGAGTCACTTGAAGAGTCAGAATCACTCCATGCAGCCATCATAACCTTTTTCTTTCGGTTGTCCTTTCGAAACTTGTTCTTCTTCTTTTGTGGACAATCCTTGACTAAATTATCTGTATCACCACATTCAAAGAAAGCCATTGATTTAGTCTTCTTATTGGAATTAGAAGGCTTACCTTTGTACTTTGATGAACCGTGGTAATCTCGTTTGCAAATTGTTTCTTCATTTTTGAGTATTCGTACTAGCCCTCTTGTGATTAGTGCGAATGGATCCTCTTCATCTTCACTCTCATCATCCGAGGAAGCTTCTTCCCTTTTTGCTTTTGGGGCCAAGTTCTTCACTCTAGAAGATACTTTTCCATCTTCTTCACCAAGGATCATCTCGTGGGTAATCAATTTACCGAGGAGATCATCCAGAGGCAAAGTTGACAGATTTTGAGCTTCCTCTATTGCGGTTACTTTTGGTCCCCATTTCTCTTTAGGTAAGCTCCTTAAGATTTTCCCGATCTTTTCTTCATTTGAGAATGTCTTGCCGAGGGAGACCAAGTTATTTATGATCTGTGTAAATCTTGTGAACATCTCTTTCACTGTTTCCGTGGGTAGCATCTTGAATAGCTCATACTGTCGCAGGTAGATGCTTATCTTTGTCTCTTTTACTTGGCTTGTTCAATCATAAGTCACTACTAACTTATCCCAGATTCCCTTAGCACTCCTGCAAGATGCAATACGATTAAATTTGTCAGCATTTAAACCACAATATAGTATGTTCATGGCCCTGAAGTTTTTGGCCACATTTTCCAAATCGGTTTGATTGTATTCTTCCTCCTCCTTAGGTACATCCACTCCTGCGGCATTTGGTTTCTTTGGCACATGTGGTCCCTTTTTGATGTGCTCCCAAAGTTCCATATCTTGATAAATGATAAACATTTGCATCAAGGACCTCCAGTGCACAAAGTTGTCCCCACAAATGGTTAAATCAAATAAATGTGAGTTAAGCTCTGATACCAATTGAAGAATCGAGTATGTAATATCAATAAAAATGAAGTCAATACTCTAAGAGGGGGGGGGGGGGTTGAATAGAGTATGGGTAATTTTCGCCAGCCTTCAGCAGATAGTACTTCAAGGGCTCTAAAACGGATCTCAAGGCCTTGAACTGGACTTCAATAGTCTTGAGATTGAGAAGAGACCTGTTGAAACAATGAAAAATAAAAACAAAATTAATTTCTAAAATAAAATATAAATGACAAGCGAATTGTTAATGAAGTTCTGCTCCTAACCAGCCTACATCTTCGACTAGGGTTATCCAACCCGTAGGATTCAAACAACTTTTATTTCTCTCTTCCTTATGAGTCCTAGATACAACCTAGAAGACCTCCCTTTCTTCTAAAACTTGAAGCCAAACCTGCTTCTATCTAGTCAACCCAAATTTCAAAGAAATAAAAGTCCCCTTGTTCACACTGAGGTGTGATACGTTTGAGTATAAGATACTCTTAGTATAACAGGGATTAACTTATACTATAACGCTCGAATATTTTCCTAATTCTCAAAACATAAAAGGTTTACAATAAGAGTAAGAAAAACAGTAGATCAACAAATGACGATTCTGAACAGAGATGAGAGCTTTGAGTTTGCAGTAAGAGATTGGAGAGATGTGTCAATGGAAGACTTCCTCTTCTGAATTTATAGCGCATCTCTACCTCCTCTGGTGTTGATCTTTTCCTAGGAATATCTCGTTTGTTTTAACGTCTCTTTAATTTAAATTTCCTGGAGTGTTGCCTTCCAATTCTTTCCCAGATTTTGGAGCTTGCTGCTGTAACAGATGCTGAATTCTCGAAACTATATTTGAATTTTTGTGCAACAGATGCTGAAATGTCGACCCTACTATTTGAATTTAAATCCTCATGCACATATTAGTTCTAGAAGTCTACCACAATATATGAACATAATGTAGAACAGAATAATGAAACTAAGATGAATTAGATCAATAATGAAACTAAGATGAATTAGATTTAAATAAACCTTTAAATCTAATCTCAATTATATCCAAGCTAATCGAAGTTAATTTGTATGAAATACTTTACCTTTCATATTTGTCTTTCATCATCCTGCAAACCATATATCATAAACATAAATTTTATCAAGGGAGTTATCAATCTCCAATAGACCAAAGTGCCTCTCGAAATTCCTTATCTAAAACCGGCGCCATCAAAGCAAGGCCATCCTCCTCCCCAATCCGAGCACCATCAACAAACATCTCCCTCGTAGGAACCTCCACATCACGGTGAGTCCTTAACAAATGGCAGTAATACCCAAAAAACTCGAAGCCAACCTCTCCAAAAAAAAGAGGTCAATGAGCCATCAAGCATTTCAACACTTGGAATTTTATTAACTCTGGCCTTCTTCCTTATAATCCCATGAAAGAATTTAGTGCATTTATCCGAGTTAAGCACATACCAGCCTTTAGCTTGTTGAGAGAGGAAGCTATACTCCGATTTATTGAGCCATTCCGTCCTCCTCTTGGCATCCTCGAAATCCTCCCACACCCGAGCATCATTGGGATGCAGACGAAGCCTCTCTGCATCCACCACATACTCCTCATTTGCCCGTACAACCCTTGTCGATATGTGTCTGAAATAGTGATGATTGAGATACCACAAAGGTGCTTTCAACCCCTTAAGCACTCCACATAATCGGTATTGCGCACCCCCATGACGTTGAGCCACCCATTGTCGAGTTACTACATCATGAAAGTTAGCATGGGAAGACCACATATTCAAATACTTAAACGAAACCCGATCCTCCATTCTACTATCATTCGCAAGCCGAACCACCATGAACTTATGGTCCGAGAACTCCCACTTTTCAACAAACAAAGCCTGACATTCAATTATCATGTCCAACCAATCCGGATTCACCATCACACGATCGATACAGCTCCACATGGCCCCTTATGCCATGTAAAATCATTTGCATTATCGGCCGGAGCATCAACAAGGCCAAACCTATGACATCCATTAATCCACTCATCCTCCGCCATGACATTATTAAACTCACCCAAGACTATCCACGACATCGAACAAGCATCAAACAACACATACAACTCAGCCCAAAGCAATCTCTGATGAGCAATACTATGCAAGCCATAGATAAAACACACTCCATACACTTTCCAAGACACCATACACTCACCTCGACACGCAACATGTTGGGCCGACATTGATTGAATACCCACACAAAGGAGTGAAGGATCCCAGATGACAAGAATCCTAGATCTCCGATGAAGATGAAAATGTGAAGCAAACTTCCATCCTGGGCAAACACCCTCAACCAACTTCGTAAGATCAACTTTACTCTCATCAAGCTTCATCTCCAAAAGGCCACACATGGAGACACCATACTTACCCACCACCTCCCTCACACTTTTTTGTTCCGAGGTAGGTTAAACCCCTGAACATTCCAAGCTAAGACAGTCATTTGGAACCCAAAGCACCCTCCTCACCCTCCTTCCCTTTTCTCACTCTCTTAGACTTTCACCTTTGGCTTGCAGCTCCCTCAACACATAAATGAACATGCAAATCAAGGGCTTTTTGCCCCGTCACTGCAGCACCAACATGCCCATCACCGTGAGCTCCAACCGACTGTTGCACGCTCAGGCGCTGAGGCCACATGTCCGTGGGCCCGTCCTACACAACCCGCCTGCTTGCATCCCAAGCAGTATTTACAGCCCGCTTCCTATGCCTTGTGACCTTAATAAACTCCCCTTCTCCATCATACTCACTATACCATTCACCCACCCGATCATCCTCTTCCTTCGATGAAGTCTCACCCTCTTCGCTATCGGCATAGATGTCCGATCATTTGTCTTCATCCTCCGAGCTAGCATCATCCTCTTCCCTCAAAGCATCACATTGAAGTTCAAACACTTCTTCAATTCGCTCAATTTGAATGGACCCAACCTTATCGTGTTTAACTTTCCCCTTACCCTTCATACCCCTCTCACAATGTGTTTCCCTCGGCTCCTCAACAAAAGGAGGAGGAGCAATTCTCTCTTCCTCGCCTTGTGTCTCACTCAAATTAATAAGCGGTGTAAACCGCCCCCTACTCACACCCAAAGTACCCCTCGAAGAAGTGCTCTTACCTTTATGAGCCTCATTGGAGGAGGCCTTGACGCCTGCATTCGGGGATAGTGGGCCCTTCTCGGAGCCCCTAGGTTCAACCTTCCCTCCTTGAGTACTATCCCTCTTAGCCGGCTTGGCCTTAGTACCAACACCCGACCGCTTCTCCTTGAACGAGCAAGTCCCCTCATCATGCCCAAACGAGCAACAACCACGACAATACAAAGGTTCATTTTCATAAAGAAACTTGCATTCAACACTTACCTCATCATCAAAATCCAAGAAAATCTCTCTCCGTAAGTCCTTAGAAAAATTCACCTCCACCAACACCCGAGCATAAGACCCTCTCTTTCGATCCTTCGTGACCTTATCCATAAACAAAGGTCGACCACAATGAGACGCTATTCTTCCAAGAATGTCACTACTCCAATACTCCGTCAGAATGCCAAACATCCTTACCCACAATGGGATGGTAGCGATGTCCTTCCGATTAAAAGCAAATATATCCGGAATATGCATAAGGATAAGGGGTTTGCCAAACATAAAATATGTACCACCCCTCAACACATCATTCATAGCATCCTCCGTCTCAAAAGTAAATATCATCCATCCCGCCTCCTCCCTATACTTTGCCTTAACTCCCCACAACCTCATCATCTCTTGAATCTCCTTATATGTAACGGCCCAAATATAATTATTCGGGTTACGTTTCGAAGGATTGGATACCTTCGTTCGGATCTTGCAATTCGAGTACGGGTTGAGTTTTAAAACAAAGTTTTTCATACTCAAAGAAGGGATTTTGCACCCTAAATTCGCTATAGGGCCGTTGGGTATACCGAACCAGTCCTACTTGTCTAAGTCGCTCAAAACGTTTTAAGTTCGAAAAGCATAAAGAAAGAAATCTCATAATACAACTTGCCACGGTTTGGCCGGGTCAAAACCAAATACGAGGAAAACAAGTAGCAAAAGTGTGGAATTCAAAGTCGGTATTTCCCTCCCTCTCACTCTGCCATATGATATCCCCCGCCATAACAGCACAAGATCAAGCAAAGGTACGGTTACCTGAAACTAACAACGAAGTCAAGGTCGAGCCACTCATACGGGCCCTGAAGACCTCGCTGATGACATATAATATGCCTATACCTAGATAAAGGATGCTCTAATGCAGTGCTGAAATATTAAACACACAAGCATGCTAGCAGTTTATATATATGCAGAAAGTGATTAAATGGGATCCCGCACAGAATGCCAAGGGGCATGTCCCTCTTCTACTCCCGCACCCATGCTCGTTAGTGCAGGAACCGGCCGCGTTTTCTACTCCCGCACCCATGCTCGTTAGTGCGGGAACCGGCCGCGCTCAATACCATAACATCATCAATCGCATCAATAGTCATGCTCGTCAATTTAACAATTTGACTCGATGAGGACAAAGCCCGATGGAACTGGAACGTCCTATGACCCTAGCAAATGACTCTATGACTCACAATTTAACGGTCGTTCTACCATACGCAAAGAGAATACGGATGCTCGATTAATTTGTGCAACCTAAGCATGATACTACATGAATATGCAGGATGCAACACCTACACACTATATGACACATCAGGCATGAGGTTCTAACTTAAGTAAGCCCCAGAGGACTTACCTGGAGGTGCAGAGCAGCAAAATAAGGCAGTAGGAGTAAGCAAGCAGGTCACAGATCACCTAGGAATTATTAAACAACATGTATAAATATATTGCACAGAACGGGATCCATTTATCCCTACACATCATCTAACCCTCACATATTAATCATAGCATCATCTTCATCATTTATCTCAACTTATCTCAACATCTTATATCATCATTTCCATAACTTACCCAATCATACTTTCAATCCATCTTTACTTGCAGTTAAATCATAACCTCACAAATCAAGTTGTTAGTCAAAACAATTAAACCCAAAATCATTCTTAGCCCATTTCCAAATCATGAAATAGTAACCTTTAAAACTATTTCCAAAACCTCTGAAAACGCTCACGAAATTCCTTTACAATTTATTTATTAAATCATTTTGTAACTTTGAAATTATTTTCTAAATTTCTTTTTTACAACATCAAGTCTCAAATAATATATTTTAAATCTCAATTAATATTATAATATTTTAAATACCGTTAAATAATTAGATAAATAAATGAATAAACCCAAACCGGACCAAACCCATTTAACCTAACCGAACCAAACCGAACACGTTAATTCAACCCAAACTCGGTCCATCAATTAAACCCAATATATATATACATACATACATACATATATATATATATACACATACATATATATATATATACATACATATATATATATATATATGTATGTATGTATGTATGTATGTATGTATATTTTTTTTAATAAAAACAAAGTGAAGCCCACGGTGGCCTTCTTCTTCCTCCGTTTCAAAAAAACTCCCGCCGCCCTGTGCTCACGCAGCTCGACCACGCCCGACACCGACGCTCTCAAGCTTGTCGGAGCTCTCGAGCTCTCGAGCTCACCCGATCATCCCACACTCAGCTCACGCACACTCCCGACTAGTCTAAGCATCGAAATCGAATTGAAGCAAGGAAGAAAGTGGAAGCTCACCGAGTGGGTTTTTCCGCAACTTCAGAGCTATCGATCGGAGGTCTAGGCGTCGTCGGAGGCTCGCGATAGCTTCTCGGACCTACACCGGATGTGGGTCAGCATGATGGTGAAGTCCGAGGGCGGTTTCGATTGAAAATGAAGGAGAACGGTTTACCAGAACGAGGCTTCGCGAAACAGAGCAAGGAGGCTGTTCGGTGGCTCGTCGACGGCGCTGGTGGCTCCGGGGCTGCTGGTGGCGCCTTGGTGGATGCTAGCGGCACTGGTGATGGTCCAACAACGATGGAAGGGTGGCTGGAGGTGGTGACTGGTGGCGTCGAAGGTGGCGGGGACGAATGGTGATGATGGTGACCGTTGTTGAACGATGGTGATGATGAAGAAGACGAGGAGTGAAAGGGTGGGAGTTGGTGATATGTGAACAGGTGACAGTGTAGTAGGAGAGCCGAAGGGAGTAGGAAGGTGAAGGTAATGAAGATTGAAAATGAAAGGTGGGGATGAAATTGAAAGTGAAATGGAGGAGGTAAGGTGCGACTAATGTTGAAGGAAGGCAGGAGGAATGGTAAGGAAATGGGGTTGTGCAGGGTAAGGTAGGAGGGAGTGGGAGGGTAGAGTGTGAAATTGGTTAACCCAATACCTGGAATTAAATCACGAATACGCGAAATTCGAATCCCGAAATTAGTTTCCGAATGTTAGTCTTCCTGAATCCCGCTTCCTCGATCAATTAGATTTTTAAAACCGAAAATGATATCGCCATCCGAAAATTATTTTAAATTCGCGAGGTAAAAGGACGGAATCGTTCGTCAAATTTTAAATTTAGGTCGGAATCCGCTAGACGAGTTTTAAATTCGATTTAAATTCATTTTTAATTTCCTTTTTCCGAAAAAAATTAGTATTCAAAAGTCCGATCCTTTACATTATAGAATAGGTAAAACCCCACAAATTGCCCCAACAAAGACCACCCCCACACCTTGTGCTTTGGCAAAGCCTCCGCACAATTGATGGTCACCATATCCGACGTTGGTTGCAGAAATGAAAGCTTACCTCCAACCCCCAAATTCATAAATGATCTTAGCGTTTTCCAAGCCCATACACCTCCAGGCTTATTCCAATTCGATCCTCCCGGAACCCCAGCCCCGGAGCCTTGGTAACAAGTGTAGGAAACGCTTCATCATCATCCAAATCATAGAGAACATTTTTTGCTTGCTGCACAGTCGTGGCTTGCATTTGCTGCTCAAGATTCTCCTTACCAGGTCTCCTCTCATCAACCCTATGAGGATCAACAGGTGGCATCTCCTCAACAGAAGCAACATGGACGTCGTTCAATGCATGAACTTTACCTTGGTCCGAATTTCCTTGAATTTTTACCCCCTTTGTTTGTAGCCCTTTCGACTTCGAATTCACAGTCGTTGGAGCGCCAACAACATCCTTATCACCATTACCAACAGTTCCCACAACCCCCGACTTAGTCTTCGACTTCCTCATCCCATCACCAACAGATCCATCGACCCCTTCAATGGAAGTGGGAGGGAAAGAAGTGAAATGAAGTGAAGAAGAAGGGTTACAACAGTCGCGGGGAGGGTTGGAGGAGGAGCCACTGGTGTCGCCGCCACGCGAGAGAGGAGCAGCGACTGTCACGCTGGAGAGGAACAGCGGCGCAGGCCGTGCCATGTGCCAGTGTTACGGCCTTCAGATGTATGTTTGTTAAAAAAAACTTGTGTAGTTGTGTTTAAAAGGGAAACAAATGAAGAAGAAAAAAGTGGGGTTGTCCTTATTCATACCCACAACCTCTTACTTTGCCCCCTTCCCCTTCCTTTTCCCTTTACCAACTAAGCTAAAAGAATTAGTTGATACTATTTTCATTATAGTTATACTTATTACAAAAATAGTATATATCCATACAAAATATTTTTTCTTTTCCTGAATCCACGGGCGGTTGAAGCCACACCGAGCCCCCCGTGGATCCGCCACTGACAATAAGGGACCTTGTGCGACAAAAGGGAAGCATATCTTTGCATATATGGATGTTAAGAAGAAGGAAAGCGTGACTCTTCTTAGCTAATAGGAATAAAAGATATCGCATGGATAGATGGAAATTCTTCGATAAAATAATATGCATTATAAGTTTATCTAATGTAACATATCTTAGAATTATTTGGTCGTAAATATTAGCAGTTTTCTTTTTATTTGTTTCCATAGAGAATGTAGTATGGTTTATTTATGGGTTAGGGTGCGCGCACTATGGTCGTAATATTAGCAGTTGTCGTTATTGTTTGAGTAGGTTTACTTTCGATATCTCTTATTGTACGGTTAAATTTGTAATTAACGTAGTGCGTCAATTTATATACTAGTGAGGATTTTCATCATTAAATGTTTGTCCTCGTTTGTTTTTTCGGCCGATTTAATAAATCTTTTAGTATTTATTAACCTTCAACAATACACGGAATTAATTTTCATTGTTTCATAACGAAGGCCCGATTCTATCCATCACATGTAGCGGCAGATCTAAATTAGAACAAGAGTATATAGTACAGGAACAAGCAAGAAGAGAAAATATGATAAATAGAAATATACAATTTATTATTATTATTATTATTATTATTATTATTATTATTATTATTATTATTATTATTATTATTATTATTATTTTACATATATAACATATATATTAATTCCAACTCAAATCTCCAATATATTACACTATTAAAAAATTATTGAAGAAAAATAATTCTAATCAAATAATTGATTAGTAACAATATATCTCCCTCATAAACGTAGTAAAAAATAGCGCAAACCTAACGTACAAATGTGCATATATCATATATGATCGATGGACAAGAACATCATATACTTGAATATATATATATATATATATATATATATATATATAGAAGATTGAGATCAAGTGAGAAGCTATCGGTCTAGTAAGAAGAAAAGAAGCAATCTTATTGGTTCATATAGATCTAAATTTAAAAAATAAAAAAAAGCTCTCACGCGCTTTCTTCTCCACCACAGCTATGCCTCAGATCTAAAAGCCCTGCCTCAGATCTGAACATCTTTTCTTCCTCCTTCCTACATGGCTTCCCACTCCCCCCGCCAAGTCCTCCGGCTGGATCGCCTGGGCCATCAACCCCACCTCCACCGGCATGGCCGGATCCCAGGCCCTCCTCGCCTACAAGTCCCCCAATGGCTTCGTCTCCGTCTCCACCCTCGACGTCCAGTCCTACTCCTCCGTCACTCCGGGCCCACTCTCCCTCAAGGTCTCCGACTCCTCCTCCACCCTCACGCTCTTCGCCACCTGGCACCTCCCCTACAAGACCTCCTCCGTCAACCAGGTCTGGCAGGTGGGCCCCTCCGTCTCCGGCGGCGTCCCCGCAAAGCACGACTTCTCCCAGGCCAATTTCTGGAATTTAGAAGCTGTAAATTCCCTTGCACAGTGGAATGCAGTAGATGATAATGGAATACAACACATGTTTTTTATGCCAAAAAAATGTAGATTTAGATCGCTTTGGATGAAGAAAGGCATCTATATGATGAAATGTGTATTTAATTTGTAGGTGTGTAATGTATAATGTGTATATATATACCAAGTGGTTTAGAGGTTTATACCAAGTGGTTCAGAGGTTTATACCAAGTGGTTCAGAGATTTATACCAAGTGGTTCAGAGGTTTATACCAAGTGGTTCAGTGACTAAATAGAGAGTGGTTCAGTGACTTAATAGAGATTGGTTCAGTGACTAAATAGAGATTGGTTTAGTGACTAAATAGAGATTGGTTCAGGGCTAAATAAAGAGTGGTTCAGTGGCTAAATAGAGAGTGGTTCAGTGGCTAAATAGAGAGTGGTTCAGTGACTAAATAGAGAGTGGTTCAGTGACTTAATAGAGATTGGTTCAGTGACTAAATAGAGAATGGTTCAGTGACTAAATAGAGATTGGTTCAGAGACTAAATAGGAAGTGGTTCAATGACTAAATAGAGAGTGGTTCAGCGACTAAATAGAGATTGGTTCAGTGACTAAATAGAGAGTGGTTCAGAGACTAAATAGAGAGTGGTTCAGTGACTAAATAGAGAGGTTCAGAGACTAAATAGAGAGTGGTTCAGTGACTTTAATAGAGATTGGTTCAGTGACTAAATAGAGATTGGTTCAGTGACTAAATAGAGAGTGGTTTAGTGACTAAACAGAGAGTGGTTCAGTGAGAGTAAAAGGGCTGAACCACTGAGAGTAAAAAGGGCTGAACCACTATGAATAAAAGGGCTGAACCACTAAGAGTAAAAGGGCTGAACCACTTCTTGGTAACTTGATGAACCACTTCTTTATAGCTTGTGAACCACATTTTTTTTTCAAAAAAACATATACAAAGTGGGTGTCTATGTGTAGATAAAATTAAAATACACCCAAAAATATATTTTTTATATTTTTTTAACAAGTGAAAATGCCAAAAAATAATTTTTAAAAGTCCATGTAAACACTTTTCATATGTACCGTACATTGTCTAATTAATTAGTAAGTTTTGTGTGTTGGCGCGTGTAATTAATTAGCGTTATTGTGAGAGTGGGGGTGTTACTAATTAATTTGGGTGGGTGTTACTAATTAATCGGTGGAATCCGCGTGTCTCCTATTTTTAATTTATTTTTGGACACGTGGACCAATCAAATCACTTCTTTCCTTCTCACCGGTAGTGTGCTTCTCACCCAAACCCAACACCCGAACCCAACCCTATATATATATATATATATATATATATATATGGTAGGGTTCGGGTGAGAACGTCTCTAACGGTGATAACGAAAGAAATGATTTGATTTGTGTATGAAGTATTAAAAATATTATAAAAAAAAAGGAAAAAAAAACAGTTAGGCGCGCTGATGTGTAATGCTCAAACCCGGCTTCATGACTCCCCCACTCTCATGCAATACATGTGGCACACGCGCCACTCCATTTGCTACTGCTATTACACCGTACGTTGTACATCAAAATGGAAAATTAATTTGGGAAAATTTGGGAATCGAAATCCAACACTCCAACCACTTTAACAAATTAACTTTCTTATTTTTAATAAATATTTGTTTTAATTTAGTTTAATTATTAAAGGGTTTTACTTATCTAAAAATTTAATTACCGCTTTTAATTTATATTTTTTTCCAAACTGTAAATAAAATATTATCATCTAATTTATATTTCACCCAAAAATTGTACAGTTTTATAATTAAAATTTTATATTTTAAAAAACGAGTAAATATATTAAATCAAATTTTCACTTAATATGAAATTATGTTATGTATATATTTATTACTAATATTTATTTCATGAACCACTACTATTTATTTCATTATTCTTTTATTATCTATTAATATTTTTTATTTTTTTTATTTACTTCTGTTTAATTCATGAACCAATATATATTAAGTCAATGAACCACTCTCTATATATGTGTCGAACCACTCTCTATATTAAGTCGCTGAACCATTTACTATAAAATTGATGAACCAGTTCTATTTAATTCATTAACCAATATATATTTAGTCACTGAACCACTTTCTATATATGTGCTGAACCATTTACTATAAAATTGATGAACCACTTCTATTTAATTTGTGAACCAATATATATTTAGTCACAGAACCACTCTCTCTATTAAAGTGCTGAACCACTCTTTATATTTAGTCACTGAACCACTCTCTATATTTGTGCTGAACCAATTACTATAAAATTGATGAACCACTTCCATTTACTTCATGAACCACTTCTATTTAATTGATGAACCACTATATATTTAGTCATTGAATCACTCTCTATATATGTGCTGAACCAATCACTATAAAATTGATGAACCACTTCTATTTACTTCATGAACCACTTCTATTTAATTGATGAACCACTATATATTTAGTTACTGAATCACTGTCTATATATGTGCTAAACTAGTTACTATAAAATTAATGAACCACTTTTATTTAGTCAGTGAACCAATCTCTATTTAGTCACTGAACCACTCTCTATTTAGTCACTGAACCAATCTCTATTTAGTGATTGAACCACTCTCAATATATGTGTTGAACCATTTACTATAAAATTGATGAACCACTACTATTTAATTCATGAACAAATATATATTTAGTCACTGAACCACTCTCTATTTATATGTGTTGAACCACTCTTTATTTAGTCACTGAACCACTCTTTATTTAGTCACTGAACCAATCTCTATTTAGTCACTGAACCACTCTCTATTTAGTTACTGAACCACTCTCTATGTAGTCACTGAACTAATCTCTATTTAGTCGCTAAATCAGTCTCTATTTAGTCACTGAACCACTCTCAAATTTTTATAATTAAAGTTTTTAGTCACTGAACCACTCTCTATATATATGTGCTGAACCATTTACTATAAAATTGATGAACCACTTCTATTTAATTCATGAACCAATATATATTTAGTCACTAAACCAATCTCTATTTAGTCACTGAACCACTCTCTATTTAGTCACTGAACCAATCTCCATTTAGTCACTAAAGCACTCTCTATTTAGTCACTAAACCACTCACTATTTAGTCACTGAACCAATCACTAATTAGTCACTGAACCAATCTCTATTTAGTCACTGAACCACTCTCTATTTAGTCACTGAACCAATCTCTATTTAGTCACTGAACCACTCTCTATATATGTGTTGAACCATTTACTATAGTTAAATTTTTCACATTTTTATAATTAAATTTTTTATTTATTTCTTGGTGAATTTTTTATTTTTTTTAAATAAAATTGTTCATGAATTAATACTATTATTTATTTATTTTTTCTTTGTTTTTTTTAAATCACCCCTTAGATAGTATTAATTTTGTCATTGAACCACTATCTACATATCTGCTGAACCAGTTACTATAAAATTGATGAACCACTTCTATTTAATTCATGAACCATTATATATTTAGTTACTGAACCACTCTCTATATAAGTGTTGAACCATTTACTAAAAATTTGATGAACCAAGTCTATTTAATTCATGAACCAATATATATTTAGTCATTGAATCACTCTCTATATATGTGCCGAACCACTCTCTATATTTGTGCTGAACCATTTACTATAAAATTGATGAACCACATCTATTTAATTGATAAACCAATATATATTTAGTCACTGAACCACTCTCTATTAAGTTACTGAAGCATTCTCTATTGAGTCACTGAACCACTCTCTATTGACACTGAACCACTCTCTATTTAGTCACCGAACCACTCTATATTCATTCACTGAACCACTCTCTATTCAGTCACTGAACACTCTCTATTTAGTCACTGAACCACTCTCTATTTTTTATAATAAAATTTTTTAGTCACTGAACCACTCTCTATGTAGTCACTGAACCATTCTCTATTTTTTATAATTAAATTTTTTTAGTCACTCAACCATTCTATTTAGTCACTGAACTACTGTTTATTTTTTATAATTAAATTTTTTAGTTACTGAACCACTCTTTATTTAGTCTTTATTTAGTCACTGAACCAAATCTTATATATCAAATTCACAAATTCAAAAATAAATACACACTTTTTTTTGGTCAAAAAATAAATACACACTTGTATTGAATGCAGGACAATCAGAAGGTTGAAAATCTGATGCTACAAGAAGAAAAGGGCGTGACCTCGAATTGACAATAAAGGGCTGATTCATTCTAGTAACTCTAATTTCAGATGTACGAGTTCCTTTGGTGTCTAATTCTTAATTGTGGGATTTCGCTTCCTCCAGATCATTGATGAATTCAATATCCTCGATTGTGAATTCGAGGTCAGCGTCGGCGGTATAGGCAAAGGGGAGATTATCCGGGAAGGACAGGTCGTCGGTGAGAATGGCGTAATCGAGGAGAGGGATTGGGAGGTGCTGGATCGGGTAGATGTCATCGCAATTGCAGTTGAAAGGAGTTATATCGAAGACGATCGGGTTTCGGTGATGGCGAGCAACATGTCGGTGATGGCGAGCAGAGGCGGCATCGTGTCGGTGCTCGGCTGTGGGAGAAAGAGCGGAGCGCGAGATCTGAGAGAGATGGAGGGAGAGTGAGGGTCGCCATCGGAGAGGAGCGCGAGAATGGAGGAGTAAGGTTATGAAATCAGATCTGATGGATTTGAGAAAGAGGAGTTTAAGGCGCGTGAGGCATCTTTTTTAATTAAAAATTAGATCCGTTTTAACCAATTAAATTGTTTCTTTCGTTCTTACCGGATCGGGGTGTTCTCACCAGAACCCTCCCATATATATATATATATATATATATATATATATATATATATGGGAGGGTTCTGGTGAGAACACCCCGATCCGGTAAGAACGAAAGAAACAATTTAATTGGTTGAAACGGATCTAATTTTTAATTAAAAAAGATGCCTCGGTAAGCCAATGTAGTTAGGATTGATAAGACCTAATTGGGGGACCAGGTCGACCCAGAACATAGGTGGGTGGATTAGGGGTTGACGGCAAAGAAGGGGCGTGTTTAGAGAGCTTATGGAAGAGTGTTTTGTTGTACTCGGTAAGCCAATGTAGTACTCCTCCCAAGGTCCAAGTGGCGAATGCAATTTGCGAAGCACATATAATGCAAACACTATGCCGGACAGATACTCAGGAGACGGACAATGGTCGTCACCTGAGAGCAAAAACCGTCGCTAGAACATTGAAGCGACGGACGTCCGTCTCCTGAAGGGTTGTCTCATGAGCACCGTCCCTTCAGTTAAATGGCGATGGAATGGTTAAGTTCGTCGCTTCAGTTACATCCAAGCGACGAACTATTGTCGTCTCTTGGACATAACATTGACCTTTTGGGAGGCTCTCTCTCATGACCAAACGACAACCTCCTCCGTCGCTTCAGTTCTGAAATTCTCAGGCGACAAACAGATGGTTCGTCTCTTGGATGTTATTTGTAAATTTGGTTTTTACTAACGGAACAAAGTTATCTTTCTCCGTCCCTTGAATGATTTTCCTTTATAAGCCTAAAATGGAATCTATTATTCCCACTTGTACACACACCCTGCTCATCCATACAACACAACCAATACATAACATTCACAACACACAACATGCTCTTGACATTCACACAACCTCCAAAACACAACCCATTTAAAAGCCTGCACTAAGCAATTGTTGCACAAAATTAAACCTGCATACCATTTAAAATAGGGGTGGGCACAAATCCCACAAATTCCGGACCCGTCCCGGTCCCGTCCCGTAAAAACTATGTGGGACGGGACGCGGGACAACCTGTTTCAATCCCGCAAATCCCGTCCCCTCCCGCATTTACATATATATAGATAAATAAAATAATATAAATATGTATTAGATATATATAATACATGCATATTATGCAGTGTAGTGAGTATATTATGCCTAATATACTCACTGCATTTAAAAGCCTTACAAAGTTCCATCTGTTTTCACCCAAAAACTTGCATACCTTTTGAGGCTTGACAAAGGGGATACCCAAGTACTTGTGGCAATTCACAAAATATAAACATACATAGGGGCTGTTTTTTTACCCAAAACCTACCATTTTCAATGAAGATGCTCCCAAAAAGTTGGTACCTACCTATCATGACCGAAAAACTTACATGCTAAAGATGAGTTTAAGAGGTAACTACCTCAGGGGTTGGTTGAAGAGAGGGACTGTCGCACAAACTGCTCTAAAGCCTCCATACGTTTCCGCGTCTCATCAGATTTTTCGATGGCGTGCTTTGCCCTCTGGTCAGCATCCTTTGCTCTATCCTCAGCCCGCTCAGCTCTCTTGTCAGCCCTCTAAGCTCTCTCCTCAGCCTTCTGAGCTCTATCTTCAAGCTCTTGCCTTTTTGATGAAGTTTCCATGCTCCAACTGCCCCCTCTTTTCTTGGGAGGCTTTCTCACACCTCCTCCCATCCTTATCCAAAAGAAATAGAAACAATCAATCACAAACAGAAGGTAAAAAAATCACTAGCTATTTTTTCTGTATACTTGATGCCAAACTAAGAGTTTTTGCAAAGTTGGGGTGGGGAACATTGTTACCTCGTACTTCGGTGCCTCGCCGTTCTCCGAAACACTTGATCAAGATCTCACATTCCTCCTCCACAGTTATAGGCAGAGCTTGAGCATCTTCTAACTCCAAATTTTTCTGCGCGTCATCAATCTCTTCAAGTGAAGATTTCAAACTATCTTGCCATTCATATTGAAAGTTGACACAAATATAACAGAATAAGTATTTATTCAAAATTTTAAAATTGTAAAAGACATAAATATAACAACATAAGTAACTTGATCTCTGATATAGGCGGAGCTTGATCAAGGGAAGTATTTATTCAAAATTTTAAAAGACATAAATATAACAGAATAAGTAACTACACTTACTACTTTCTCCTTAACATTAGGACATGCTTCATACGCGTGTATTGTAGCATGAAGATGTGGGGCCTGCTTCCCAGTCTGATAATAGTCCTCCGTCCTATGACTTAAGGGTTTGGACCCCGAATGGTGGTTGATCAGGCTGGGATTTTTTGTCCTATTTCTCTGGTTCCTTTCGCTTATGGCCTCCAACAACATAAACAACACAATTAGCATCAAATACAAACACTTACTGCGAAATCAGTAACTTAAAAAAAATAACAGTAGCTTTTCTATAAAAAAAATCAGTAACGTAAAAAAAAGTCATCTTAAATAACAGTAGCTTTTGTAAACTGTAAAATCTTTAACCTATAAAATCTGTAAACAATAAGAGTAGCTTAAAAAATAATGTAAGAGTAGCTTAAAAAAAATAACAGTAGCTATAAAGAAAATGTAAACTGTAAAATCTGTAAATTGTAAAAAAAGTCATCTTAAAAAAACAGTAGCTTTGTTCTAGGATCTGGCGAAAATCCTGCTAGTATCCCTAAATCGGGAAAGTCACTAATAGTCCATAAAACTGTTTCTCTCATTGTGAATATAGACTGTGAATATCGATCAACTGTGGGCACTCCAGTATGCCATAACTACAGAAGCTCATCGATCAATGGCTCCATAAACACACTCAAACACTTACCAGGTGACTTAGGACCCGGGATCAATAAAGTCAACATGTTGAATTCCTCTTTCATACACATCGAAGGAGGCAAATTATAAGGCATCAAAATGACAGGCCATGTACTATGGAGAGTTGCTAGCTTCCCAAATGGATTGAATCCATCAGTTCCCAATCCGAGCCGCACATTCCTCACATCCCTAGAAAAATGAGGGAACATTCTATCAAACTCTACGTATGCCTCCCCATCTGCAGGGTGTGTCAGACGGTCATCATTCCTCACCCTCTCGCCATGCCATCGCATCTGCTTTGCAATATGCGGAGACATGTACAAGCGTTTTAGTCTGGGAGTTAAAGGGAAGTATTTAACCAATTTTCTAGGGATTTTGCGTCTACCACTACCTAGATGTGAATTCCATCTTGAAGTATGACGTATGGGACAAACTTCCTCATTTGCATACCTCTTATAAAACAACACGCAGTTATACTCATATGCGTGAATATTTTCATAGCTCAATCCGAGATCTTTGCATACCTTTTGAATGCTTTTCCAATCAGTAGGAAATCTATGTCCAGGTGGAAGCATGCTGCAAACTTCAAGACAATGGCCATCCATACTCTTATCTGACAAGCCATTTTCCACCTTCAACTTCATAGAACGTAAAATAGCAGTCAAAACAGTCCTTGTACTACCAGGATACAACGGAGCTTGAGCTTCTCCTAAAAGCCTCTCGTATTTTTGGTAATCATCATCGACCATATCACAGAAATCATGGTCATCGCCCGCCTTGTACCCAGAATGATAAGGAAAGCTGTCATGGATGATGTCCAAGCCGGGATCATGACCGGAGGAAGAGGAAGCCGTTTGCTCTAAGTATTGCGTTCTACGCAAGGAAACTATCGGCTCAACTGGATCTTCTCCACGACTGTCCCATACTGTATAATCCGGCCACATACCATAATGAGACAAGTGGTGCAACATTGTTGGAATGTTCACAAATTGTCGAGCGTTATGGCAATGGTCGCACGGACAAGGAAAATAGGTCCTCCCATTTGCATTTGCAGTGACATTGTTCACGAAACTAGCAATCCCATTAAGGTATTCATTGGAAGTACGAGAAAACTACATCCATCTCTTATCCATTTTCTAAATTCACTATCATTTAAAAAATATAAATCCATCACACAACTTATAGCACTACAAAATCACTACATATCTCTATCCACTTCACACAAATTCATTTTCCAAATTCAATATCATTTTAGAAATATAATACGAAATCCAAGTTAAACATGTCACACATATCAAATTAAAGCCATCACACATTTCATCACACATTCCAAATCTCAAACAAATTCCTTTCTACAAATCTAACCATTATTTCACAATTCATTCCCTCTATTTAACTAAATATGTATAAAACAAAAAAAAACACTAACCTTGCTAAAAACTCAAGTGACTTCTTCAATCACCCCATAACTTGTTTAGATCTACAACAAAAATTCCAAATCACCAATCTAACCAATATTTCACAAATGCATCAATATTTAAAATTACAAGTATAAAAAAATAAAGCATAACAAACCTTGCCACAACTCAAAATATATTGTTAGTCTTCTTGAATTTTGACAAACCTAACTTATGTAAATGATTTTAAATTTGAAAATGGAAAAGATGGAAAATAGAGGAAAAGATGGAAAATGGAGGAAAAGAAAGGAGATGAAGAACAAGAAGATGCACAAATGGATCTAGCTAAGCGTGGTTTAAGGTTACTGTTGTAACCTTAACCCCATCCAATGAGGTAGGTAACTGCATTAAATTTGGGGAAATTTAAAAACCACTCAGGCGACGAACATATCACTTTACCCGTCGCCCCAATACGTCCCATAAATGAAGCCAAGTAGAAACCATTCCAGCGACGGTACACATTACTCAGGCGACGGAATGCGAAGTGTTTGTCGCCAGAAGATACTTCAAGCGAGGGACAATGACCCCCCTCTGTCGCTTCATAGCTATCTCCCATTGACTTGTGGTTTGACCACACTCAGGCGACGGTATGAGTAAGTCCGTCGCAAGAAACACATTGGTGCGACGTCGTTTCATCTGTCCGTCGCCAGTGTCTATCTGGCGTAGTGAAAGTGGGAAAAGGATCAAAGCCAGGCCGGCTTTGTTAGCGGTTGCCATATATATATATATGGTTAATTAATTGTGTGTGCTTTGCCTTGGCTTATAAACTTGCAACGGAATTGTTTGGAGTTGGAGGGGTGATAGGTTTTATTGGCTTAATTAACTACATCTATATACTAGTTTTTATACGTACACAAACTAGTGTAAATAACATTGAGATTACTTTGGCGGTTACTTTTAATTGTTCAAAGCTAATTGGGTCCAACTAACTTGGGAGATGATCACAATTTGCTTTGAACTGGTAATTTCTCATGCATAGGAGTTACCTTCTTTTACGTGCGTGCCTCCATTACAGCAGCTAGCTAGGCTCCAAACAGAAGTCAAAAAATATATATATTGAATTCCATATATATTAGTATCGTTAAGAGACGTCAAAAACCGTAATTAACCGGTACAAATGTACAATCACTCTTATACGTTGCTTGTAATATTGTATGTAATTATAAGTTTGGTAGCATATACATGCATTCAGAAAATGTGAAAGCGGCCCCATGGTTGTTCAAGACATGTTGGAAAACCCATGGATGATGGAATTCATTGAGCGACACTTCTATCAAATTTTAAAAATAGGTTTTTCATTCTTAATTTTTAAATAATACGGAGTAATAAAAAAAAAAATTATAAGCAAGCTATTAAGTCTTATGAAATCGTGTTTTTTTTGTTTTTTCAGTAACAGGAAGCCTGAATACTTGAGATTAGGATCAACGAGTCTTGATTAGTCTATAATAGCTAGAGTATTCTTTCAGATTTAGAATTTATAATTTTAAATCTATGGTAGATAGAATCAATTCATTCTTAATTTTATACAGTAGGCAAAAATTAGAATGTTTTTATATGTAAAGATCATCCATGATCATCCAGCTCTCTGTTCAAAGGGAAGTATAAGAACTACAATTAAGATCATTCTTAGCTATGAAATCTGCTGCTAAATTGGCTTCTCTGAAGCAATGTCGGAAATATACTAGTGAGCATGTTGCTTTGAGTCTTCCAATCTTTTCAACTACTTTGAAGATCTCCCATGGTATCCTTGAATCGTGTGAAAGAGATTTGACCAGCGTCAAGCAATCTCCTGGCTAGATCTAATCCCGCACAAAACACAACGGATTCGGTTAAGAGTATCGATTTGAAACCTGATGTTGGAAAGTTTCAATTACTTTTCCATTCCAGTCCCTCGCAATACCGCCAATTCTACATTATCCGTTATTTTTAATCGAGCCATCTACATTAATCTTAATCATACCCCTAATAGGTTTTCTCCATTTTGTATTTCTACCTTGCCTTCTCTTCCCATTGGTTATTACTTTTGGTTGGTCATCCTTCCATTCATTAATACCATTGACAGTTTTTTGCACGATTACAGCTGCACTTTCCTTTTTTATATATATATTTGAATATAACAGAGTTTCTTACATCCCATATTTTTTGCCAGATAGCATATATTTCATCAAAGTGGGGGTTAACTTTCCTAATTTGGATTAGATCTAATGTTGAACCAGTTGTGTAGCTAATTCCAAGAAATTGTCTCTGCACAGTATGCTCGTATGTACTTATTATAGTCCTTGTTATCGAGCATTGTAGGAAGAGATGAGTGGTATCTTCATCATCAAGGTTACAAAGTGATCATTGAGCAGAAACTCTGTTGATGAATTTATTTAATCTTACTTTTATAGCAATCCCATTGTTAAGGAGGTAAGTCGAGTTCTCAAATTACAAATATAAAGATGTAAATAAATGTAAACCGACTCCAAGCCTAAGCAAATAATTACAAGACTTCCTCCCGTTGTAGTGGAAGGGTAGTCAGGATCGATCCACGAGGAGGCGTGTCAGCGGGATCCTAGTAGCTTTGGAAATCTCAAGTCTGCGTCGACCAGTAGCCTCGATTTCGACCTTGGGCTTCGATGTCGACCTCGGTTGTCGATGTTCTCTGCAACAGAAGGCCTGCAGAAACAAAAACGGTAGTCGATATCGACTGGTAGGGATCGATATCGATGTTAGTCCACGAAATCGACTGGCTCAGAAGTCTGCCAGTCGATACAGAAGGGTCGATATCGATGCTAGGGGGTCGATATCGAAGCTCAGCAAACTCCGCAGCGATGTTCGTCGTCGACTCAGAAACTGTCAAAAAACTCAGTGGTCTATATCGACGTCTGGGGTCGATATCGATGTCTTCCTGCAGTGAGTTAGTTCTTTGTCGGCAAAGAAAGGCCGAAGATTTAAGAATGGATGAGAGAAGCAATGAACAGAAATAACAGTGGGTTTTGACTAAATATAAATTATTTAAAAGGCAACTCCTAGGATTAGGGTTTACCACAACGTTAACCAATGCATGCGATGAGATAAATAAGACGGACAATTGCGCTATTTCACCCGAGGGACAAGCTTTCGCCGTATACCAACTCTTAGGATTACTCTTGCAAATAAACCTAATTGTCTCTACTAATTTTATGTTTATAACTCAAGTTGTTAGCATGAATCCCTTTTCTTTCGATTAGGACTAAACATAGAATCGTAGGAGGAGAGATAGACACAACAATATCAACATCAAATACTTACCTCAAGCGCGCATGGCTAACGTCGGGCTCACCCCGACCCTAAGAGCTTTGGGGAACTACTCGCTATTCATCATGGGATTCATTGTTGATTGAAAGGAAGAAACTTGCATTAAAATAAACTCCGAAGCTTCACAACTCAACGTCAACTTTCGCAAACGTCAAACCTTAAAACTTCTCTCTAACTCTAACTCTATTGTCTTGATTGTCAATTGAATTCTAAAATTGGATTCGTTCTAGGATGATCTAATAAATCAGCCCCTAGGGCTTTATTTATAGGCTACTAATCCTCGCTATCCAAGGATTGTAACTTCTATCTAAACTATGAACTCTATCCAAACAATTAGGATAGGTCTTTTATTTTTGATAAAAACATAAAGGTAAAAAGATAAATAACTCTTCAGCTGCCATCTATCTTGAAAGTATGAGATAATCCCGTGCTTCCTTGAAGATATAGTTCCAATCCGCATTCGAAATCGAGTCTATCTTCTGTCGAGATCAGGGGTCGATATCGACACCAAAGTTCGATATCGAGGTCTTTGTTCCTGCTCGACTTGTTCAGCTCTGGTCGATTTCTATGTTGAGGTCGATATGGGGGTCGATATCGACACCAGGGGGTCGATATCTGGGTCTAAGGTCGATATCTACCTCTTCTCAGCTTCACTTGATGTTTATGTTGAGGTCGATATCTATGCTGAAGGTCGATATCTACACTAGAGGTCGATATCTATGTCAGGGGTCGATATCTACCTCTGCTCAACTTCACTTGGCTTCTTCATTTTGACTCCGATTTCGCTCGAATTCCTGCATGGTTAGCTCAAAACTTGTGCAGACTCTATTTCTTGCATTTTAGCCCATTCTTACACAAGTTTATATTCTTTTGAACCCTTTCTTTTGAGATTGAATGAAATACGAAGTCAAATAATGCAATAAACAAAGGTACAAATATGTACATCAAAACACCCCATACTTAGACTTGCTTGTCCTCAAGTAATAACCAAGCAATAACCAATATCTACAACACACCCTTCAAGTCTTTGCCCTTGTGAAAAGCAACATCATAAGCGTAGCAAAGCAAAGCAAGTGAATTTAACGTCATAGCACATATTTTGGCGATCCATAGGCATATGCAATTTTGATCCAACCTCACAGGGATAATGTGTTTACACTCAACTCTCATGTGTTTAGGCTATGAAGATCAACTCTGAACTCAATTCCATATACAATCTCATAAAAATTGCAATTTATAATAATCCACTTCGCAACCAATTATGAAAATGCAATAAGAATCATCAGGAGGACTTTCGCTCAATGAAAGACTTCAAAGAAGACTCCATTCGGTGGGGTTGTAATGGGGCTTGGTATGAAATAAAAGGTATGGAATTATTTGGCTATGTGGTGCTTTTATAATTCGGGAATCAAGACTCCTAAATCTCAACACTTGCAATACTCAAACCATAACTCTTCATAATATGCTCTACAGATGCATTCCATCAACCCTTCTTCCAAGTTCTAATATACCTCTAAAAAATATAACACTTGTATGAATAAAAGACTTAAGGATTTTGGCTCATGCACTATATATATATATATATATATATATATATATATATATATATATATATATATCTTTTTTTTTCTTTTTTCGGAAATAATAAATAAATACTAAAGCTATGTGCATTTATATGGTGAGCCAAAAAAAATCCTTTTACAAAATATGACAAAATGTAAATATGCCCCATCCTATAATTTCCTTGCTCAAAACTGGAAATTATGCTCTTTTCTTTCCACAAGGCATTAGTCCAACCAATCTAAGTCTCAATTCCCAAATGGGGTCAGGCTCAATTCGGCTAGGGATAATTTTGTGGAGTTTGCAAATTCAGGCTCAGGCTAATGTTCTGGCTTCAAGCAGGGATAATGCAGGTTAGGTAAAGAGAGGATAAAAATGGCTTAAAAGATGCCTCCATAATTTAATTCTCGTAAACATAATTAGGGGTGTGCATTACCGGGTATCCGACACGACACGGTTAATCGTGTCGGATACCCGGAACCGTTTAAGAGCAATATGCCGAACCGTACACGAACCGTCAGGAACCGGGTATCCGACACGGTTAAGGTATCCGGTTCCGTGTCGGATACCCGTGTTATCCGATCCGACACGGTAAAGGCCTTTTCCTTTTTTTTCCCGGCTTGAGAGGCCTGTACTGTTGGTACTTGGTGTACAGTGTACTGTACAGTTTGAGCACCTAGCCACCTACTGTAAATGTAATTGTGTATGTAATGCAGTGGGTGTGTGTTGTGTTTGTGTAATTGTGTGCATAAAATCAAAGCAAACCAACTTCGCAAGTTCGCAACTGAGCACATACTTATGAAATCGAAAGATTTGAAACAGCCTTAACTCTCTCAAATCGCACACAGATTCACATTTCACAACCCAAATAGCATAAAATTGCCATGAAATGCTTAAGAAAGAGCAAAACAAACTAATTCGATTCGAATATCTTACCATGGTTTCGGTGAGAGATGTCGATAGATCTGCTGAGACTGAGAGCCGAGACTAGAGGGCTACTGTGTGTGGAAATTGGGAATAAAAAATATGCAGCAGGTAAGGTTTGAACTCGGATCTGTTGGGTTATTACCCAGTCTTACCGCATCCCTTGTGCCAACTGTGCTAGTAGAGCTTTCTATTATTTAGGGGATACTTTTTATAGAAGTATTATACCAGCAGATCTAAAAATTAAAAAAAAATTAAACGGTTCGTGTCGGGTATCCGACAATGTGATATTGCCGAACCGAACACGAACCATTAACAGCTGGGTTTTTTCGGTTCATGTCATTATCGTGTCGTGTTTTTTCGGTTCCGGGTTTTTTCGTGTCGTGTTGTCGTGTCGTGTTTTCGGTTTCGGGTTTTTCTGCCCACCCCTAAACATAATCATATATATGCATTGGTTTTGAATAACTATCACAACATTTAGAGATGCATAGGAAGAGTAAATTCACTCAAGAAAGCGGAGGGATTTTTGATGTTCTCCCTATAGGCCAAAATTCTCACAAGGACAATTTTTGTTGGATTTGCTTTTTAGCCTAGGATCATATGTGCTCAATTTCATCACAAGTTCACAATCTACATAAAAATTTAAAGACCTAGGCTAAACCATCCAAATATGCCATAGGGTTTACATGATCAAGTCAGCTACTGAGTTTTCATCATAGGACATCTAAGTAGGGTAAAAAAACAAACTTAAAAATAAACATGCATTTTTTTTGTATTTTTGACATTTTTCTATTTTTTGGATTTTGACATTTTATAAAAGTAAGACTAAGAACAAAAATTTAAACATGAATGCAATGCGAAGAAAACCAAGTTATGACCATAAGACATGTCTTTCCCCCACCCCATACTTAAAATATACAGTGTCCTCACTGTATTAAAAAGAAGAACAAGGGTAGAGAGAAACTTACAGCGCAAACCTACGGATTCAGGTTGATTTCCAGGTTAGGTTGATGCCAGAAATCGATATCTAGGTCAGTGGTCGATGTCGACTGCATCTGTCGAATTCGAGGAAGAAGATGAAGACAAGGGCTGCCTGATTGGGGTCGATATCGAGTATTAGGGTCGATATCAACCTCTCTTTTTCGCTCCTGAGTCCTCGATGTCGACTCCAGGAGGTGGCTTGACCCTAGGGGGGTCGATTTCGACTAACTGCCTCTGCAGAAGCTTCTTTTCTTCTTCGTCGTCCCTTTTGCTTGGTAATCCTGAAATCTTTGTTAGACATATAGATAAAGCACGAATTATCTCAGTTTTAAAAGTTTGACAAACCAAAAATTAATTCCTAAAAACCATCTATGCAAAATTTAAAGGTTTTATGTACATGCTCGAGATTTTTGAGTCGCTAGGCCGACTTCTCCGTCAATTCTTCATGACCCTTTTATGTAGGGACCCTTCGAGCTTGAGCCTTCTCCTGGATCATCTAGGTCCTTTTGATAGTAGCGAAGTTCAGCGACCAAGGCTTCTTTGATGTTAGGTTCTTCTTTGGGCGCTTTCCTTCTCTTTCTTGACCTAACTTTAGCAGTATAGGCAAACCATGGAGCTTTGACCCTCTCTTTAGTAGAATTATCAATAATCGGCTTAATTGATTTATCAATAATGGACGGAGGAGGGTTAGGAGTCATACTTGGGCTTACCTGTTTGGGCCCGAAACAGAAATCTTCGGGCTGAGGGGTGGTCGATTTCGACCAAGGTGGGTCGATTCCGAGTGCTGTGGTCGATATCGACATGTGGGGGTCGATATCGACCTCTGTGACCCCATACTTAAGCTCCTGGCAGCGATCTGATATACTCGATTTCGACCAAGGAGGGTCGATTTCGATGTTTTTAGTCGATATCGACTAGTTCCAGTCGATGTCGACCCTGCTTGCTGTTTCCGTCCTTGCCAACAAAAATTTTCTAAGCTTCTCCTTAGTCGGCGAGAGGACTACTTGTTCCAGGTGCTTTGTTTCGCTCATGGTTGGGTTGAAAGAGAATTCTATTACTTCATTCCCTATAGTAAAGGTTAGTAATCCTCGACGTACATTGATATTGGCATCTGCAGTAGCTAAGAAGGGCCTACCAAGTATAATAGGCACTACAGGATCTTCAGGCATCTCCAATACAATGAAATCAGTAGGCACAAAGAACTTACCTACCTTTACCGGAACGTCATCAACTATACCTGTGGGTCTGACGAATGAGTTGTCAGCCTTATAGAGTTTCATGTCCACAGCTTCAAGTGCCCCAATGTTCACCTTTTGCCAAATAGAGAGAGGCATGATACTTACACTTGCCCCTAGGTCACATAGGGCTTTATAGCGATGTTGGCCAAGTCCCACGGTGATTGCAAACTTCCCTGGATCACTCTTCTTCTCAGGGAAATCCATCTTTGAGCACTCCTCTGCGATCTCTGCCATGGATCTCTTCTTGCTCAGGATGTCTTTGAGGAATCGCACATAGGCGGGCATCTCGCTTAGGGCTTCTGTAAGAGGGATAATGATGTTGAGTCCTTGAAGTATCTTTATGAAGCGCCTAAACTTGCCTTTGGTGGGATCCTCCAATGTTTTGGAAGGGAATGGCAACGTCTTCTTTGGAGTAGGGGCCAAAACGGAGGTCGGAGGGGCCTGCTGGACATCGACATCGACTGGAATGGGGTCGATATCGACTGGGATGGTCGATTTCGACCTCTGTTGTGGTTCTGATGGCTCTGTAGTGGCCTCGATATCGACCTGTGGGTCGACCTGGGGGTCGATATCGACCTCATCCTCGACATCGACTGGTTTGTCGATGTCGACTGGATCTGCTACTTTCTCCGATTCCGTTCGTGGCCTTTGTACTTTGGTGCCACTCCTTAACTGTATGGCTGCGACATGGCCCGTCCCGGATTGTCCCTTAGGATTTGTAGTAGGTTGCCCAGGGAGTGTTCCAGACGGTCTAGGGATTTGTGCCACCAATTGACCCAGTTGGGTCTCTACGTTCCTTTTCCATATATCCATCTCCCCAATCCTTGTGGTAAGGTGATTGAGTTGAGAATGGATGGCTTTGTTGGATTGATCATTCTTAGCCTGATTTCGCCTGATTTCATCCAGTACTAGTTGAAGATCATCCTTCTTTTGGTCTCTTTCCGGGTGCCCAGGAGCTCTATAAGGCGGAGGGTCCCTAAGGTTAACCTGGTTCCTTTGTAGTTGATGGAACCTTTGGTCTCCCCAATATTGGTGATTGGGACCCCTCATGTAGCGCGCCTCTTGGTGAGTCTCCGCTAGGTGTACTTGTTCGGCGTGTGGGCACTCGATGGTGGTGTGCCGCTGCGATCCACATTCTATGCAATCTTGGTTCGCTGAAAGGAACCTCACTTGCTTTTGGAGCTTTCGAAGTTGATCCCTATGAAATTGCTCCTTTACATCCGGATCGATTACATTGGAGGGTTCATATAAGGGCATAGATGGGGCAGGCCTCGACGATGATGGTGTGGCCGAAGCCTCAGGAGTCCCATATTTATTGTCAAATTCCACCAACCTCTCTATGGTCTCCCAAGCCACTTGTGGAGCGAGTTCAAGGTAGCCATAGGAGGTGTAGGTGTTGATCCTCTCCTTAGTTGTAGCGTCAAGAGCATTGTAAATGATCTCCTGAATTACATACGGTGGTTGGCCATGCGTCGGGCATGATCGTAGGAAATCCTTAAACCTTTCCCAAACAGTCTCCAGAGCCTCACCAGGCTTTTGTTTGAAAGCTGTGATTTTCTGTCGGATCAACGCCGTCTTAGAAGGAGGAAAGAACTTGTTGAGGAACGCGTCCTTGACTTCATTCCAGCTGCGGAGCGATCTTGGGGCTAAGCTTTCCAACCACTGCAATGCTTTCCCTGTAAGAGACCATCGAAAGGCTTTTAGTTGGACATATTCAAGACTTCGTCCATCAGCAATAGTATCACAAAGGTCTAAGAAGGTAGAAATATGTGCCATAGGGCATTCGTTAGGTTTTCCTTCATATTGGTGCCTTCTAATCTCAGTAAGGAAGTTAGGTTTTATTTCAAAATTAGAGGCAGGGATAAGAATTTCCGATTCAGGCACTGTGAGAGCGGGGTGCGTATATTGCTTGACATTCCTAGGGAGGGCATTGATTTGGGCTTCTATTTGCCTCCGGCCTTCCTCCTCCCTATCCGCACGCTCCTTAAGTGCCGCCTCTCTAGTTGTTAAGTCCTCAACCTGCTTCCTTAGTTGCTCAATAAGTTCGGCCTGGTTCGCGTTGTCTGCCATGATTCTTTGAGCTTGGGTTCTTAAATAGAAGTAGCGTTCAGGGTCGTCTACTCCTTCGAATTTAGGTGGGCGATCAGCGCGTCGCATACACCTGCAAGGCCAAACTAGAAAGAGACGTGAGATAGACTACTAGGGCGCGATTGATTGCCTCCCCGGCAAAGGCGCCAATTTGTTAAGGAGGTAAGTCGAGTTCTCAAATTACAAATATAAAGATGTAAATAAATGTAAACCGACTCCTAGCCTAAGCAAATAATTACAAGACTTCCTCCCGTTGTAGTGGAAGGGTAGTCAGGATCGATCCACGAGGAGGCGTGTCAGCGGGATCCTAGTAGCTTTAAAAATCTCAAGTCTGCGTCGACCAGTAGCCTCGATTTCGACCTTGGGCTTCGATGTCGACCTCGGTTGTCGATGTTCTTTGCAACAGAAGACCTGCAGAAACAAAAATGGTAGTCGATATCGACTGGTGGGGGTTGATATCGATGTTAGTCCACGAAATCGACAAGCTCAGAAGTCTGCCAGTCGATACAGAAGGGTCGATATCGATGCTAGGGGGTCGATATCGATGCTCAGCAAACTCCGCAGTGATGTTCGTCGTCGACTCAGAAAACTGTCAAAAAACTCAGTGGTCGATATCGACGTCTGGGGTCGATATCGATGTGTTCCTGTAGTGAGTTAGTTCTTTGTCGGCAAAGAAAGGCCGAAGATTTAAGAATGGATGAGAGAAGCAATGAACAGAAATAACAGTGGGTTTTGACTGAATATAAACTTATTTAAAAGGCAACTCCTAGGATTAGGGTTTACCACAACGTTAACCAATGCATGCGATGAGATAAATAAGACGGACAATTGCACTATTTCACCCGAGGGACAAGCTTTCGCCGTACACCAACTCTTAGGATTACTCTTGCAAATAAACCTAATTGTCTCTACTAATTTTATGTTTATAACTCAAGTTGTTAGCATGAATCCCTTTTCTTTCGATTAGGACTAAACATAGAATCGTAGGAGGAGAGATAGACACAACAATATCAACATCAAATACTTACCTCAAGCGCGCATGGCTAACGTCGGGCTCACCCCGACCCTAAGAGCTTTGGGGAACTTCTCGCTTCTCATCATGGGATTCATTGTTGATTGAAAGGAAGAAACTTGCATTAAAATAAAATCCGAAGCTTTACAACTCAACGTCAACTTTCGCAAACGTCAAACCTTAAAACTTCTCTCTAACTCTAACTCTATTGTCTTGATTGTCAATTGAATTCTAAAATTGGATTCGTTCTAGGATGATCTAATAAATCAGCCCCTAGGGCTTTATTTATAGGCTACTAATCCTCGCTATCCAAGGATTGTAACTCCTATCTAAACTATGAACTCTATCCAAACAATTAGGATAGGTCTTTTATTTTTGATAAAAACTTAAAGGTAAAAAGATAAATAACTCTTCAGCTGCCATCTATCTTGAAAGTATGAGATAATCCCGTGCTTCCTTGAAGATATAGTTCCAATCCGTATTCGAAATCGAGTCTATCTTCTGTCGAGATCAGGGGTCGATATCGACACCAGAGGTCGATATCGAGGTCTCTGTTCCTGCTCCACTTGTTCAGCTCTAGTCGATTTCTATGTTGAGGTCGATATCGGGGTCGATATCGACACCAGGGGGTCGATATCTGGGTCTAAGGTCGATATCTACCTCTTCTCAGTTTCACTTGATGTTTATGTTGAGGTCGATATCTATGCTGAAGGTCGATATCTACACCAGAGGTCGATATCTATGTCAGGGGTCGATATCTACCTCTGCTCAGCTTCACTTGGCTTCTTCGTTTTGACTCCGATTTTGCTCGAATTCCTGCATGGTTAGCTCAAAACTTGTGCAGACTCTATTTCTTGCATTTTAGCCCATTCTTACACAAGTATATATTCTTTTGAACCCCTTTCCATATCGATTCATAATCATCTGTCCTAGTATCATTACATCTGAGTGCTTTAAAGGCTATTTTCTTGTGAGTATACCTTCTTTTTTTGTGCTTTCATATTAGTTTATACTCCACATTCCAATCAGAAACTTGGATGTTTAATATAATTTGGATTATTTGTGGTCGAAAGATGTGGGCTAGTAGATGTATATTCCATTTATTATCCGGGTCCAAAAGTTGTGAACTGTCATTCGTGGGTCATAGTTATTTTGATAACCTTGGAGAGGGATCTTATCAAGCCAATTGTCAGACTAAACATTTACTCTTGATCCATTACCGATAATACATAGTAGTCCTGTTTGAAATTGGTCGTTGAGGTTGATAAGTTTACCAAATTGCCACGATGTGTTGTGGATATTTAGTTCTTTTATATTATCATTTGTCAGATATTTTTCTTTAATTATTTTGACCCAAATGTTGTCCGATTGGTTATGTATTTTCCATAGGAGTTTCCATTGCAGACAGATGTTTCTTTCTTCGGCAGACTTAAGACCAAGTCCCCCTTTTTCTCTAGGTGAGCATATCATTTCCCAACTAATTAGGGAGTTGTATCTCTCTGAGAGGGTTTTGTTCCAAAAGAAATTTTTATGAATTCGGTCTATTTTTTGCAGCACACCTTTTTGTACTAAAAAAAATTTGCATCAAATAGTTTGTTTTTTAACTTAATTTTGTCTGTATGAGGGTCATTCTTCGTACCTGAGAAAGAGTTGAGGCCTTCCATTTTGATAGCTGTTTTTGTAGGCTATGTAGAACGTCATCGAATACACAATTTTTTACTCTACCATTGATAATAGGTATACCCAGATATTTTTCCAGCCCCTGAGGTATTGGAATGTTCATTTGTTGAGCTAGAGATCTAGCTAACTTTGGATTAATATTTTTAGAAACTTGAATTGAGCTTTTATGATAAATGATTGTTAGGCCTGATAAGTTTGAGAAATTGTTTAGCATATTTCTGATAGTATCAAGGCTTATATGAGAGGCTTATGCAAAAATCAAAGTATCATCTACAAAAGTTAAAAAAGGAATTGGGGTCCCTTGGGGGTTTAATTTTATCCCTTCTAATCCATCTTCAAGACGGGCTTCAGCTAGAAGTTCTCTAGCTAAACTTTCCATGAAAATAATGAAGATGTATGGTGCTAATAGGTCATCCTGACGTATACCTCTTTCCGGTTTAAATTTGTCACCCGGTGAGTTGTTGACAATCACTGAGAAGGTGGTAATAGTAATACATTCCCTGACCCATCCCACCCATTTTGGGTGGAATCCAAATTTAGTTAGAACGGCTTGGATGAAGTTCCAATTGATTTTATCATAGGCTTTTTCCATATCTAGCTTTAAGGCCATATATCCAACCTTTTTTGCCTTTTTGTCTGTGGAATATGTGGAACACTTCATGTGCAATAAGAGTGTTATCTTGAATCGATCTTCCTTCTACAAATGCTCCTTGAAAAGCATTAAAGATTTTTGGCAGAATATTTTTGGATCTATTCGCTAGAAGTTTTGCAATAATTTTGTAAATCGTATTACACAAACTTATAGGCTGGTAGTAGTTGATAGTGGTTGGGTTTTTGATTTTTGGTATAAGTGCTATGAGGGTTTGATTTTATTTAGAGAGCAAAAACCCGGAATGAAAAAAAAACTTTAATTGTTTTACAGACTGAATCTCCTATGATTTTCCAGTATTTTTTCTAAAATTCCGGTGGATACCCATCAGGGCCTGGTGTTTTGTCTTTAGCCATACCAAGGACTGTATCTTTTTATTTCCTTGTTAGAAGGTAGTTTTATTAGTTGTACATTTTGTTCGTGCGAGATTTTCGATTGTATATACGGTATGGAGTTAGGGTCAATTCTTCCTTTTGTGAGGGTCAAAAATCTTTTTGCCATTTATGAGGTTATTTGGTCTCTTATTTGTTTTATATTGGTCATAATTCTAACCATTTTTTACAGTAAATCTTGTTGTGGTTGATCTATAGTTTATTACTGTAACAAATGATTGGTAGCATTTTGTATTTTTATCTGCTAATTGAATGTACGTGCCTAGTTTTGGCTCTTTGTTTTTTCAGAATTTATGACTGTATTCAAGGATATGATTTCTCTTATTTTCCAATCTTTTGAGCTTTTGCGTTTCTCTTATCCAGAGGGTACCCCATGGGAGTGATTTTTGTAGTTCTTTTATTTGGTTTTCTACATGCGATAATTGTTTGATTAAGTTATTATTGTGAGTTTTGCACCATTCTTTTGTGTTTTTTAAGGACCTTTTTGTTTCTGTATTAGTTTGTATCCAAAGAAGCCTGTCAAATTATTTTTCCAAACATTCTCAATTCAACCATTTGTTCGTATTCTTTATATGTCGTCCAAGCCATCTTAAAACGAAATGGAGAGCCTTTTCTGTTGAGTGATCACCTATTTTTGTTGTGATTAAGCAGTGATCCGAGGATGTAAATGGGTGATGGCACATTTTAATATCCTTGAAAGTTGTTAGGATATCTTGATGAACAAGTCCCCTATCCAACCTTTCATTGGTGTTATTATGGCTATAGGATTTTTTTTTTCTCCAAATAAATAGAGAACCTTCAAATGGTATGGTTTGGAGGTTTAGTTCATCCTTTACTTCTCTGAGTCTTCTAAATCTATTTAAAGATGGTTGAATTCCACCCAATTTCTCGGTATCATTTTGTATATCATCTTGATCGCCTATGATCACTATCGGAAGCATATGCTTTTTAGTCATAATATATATTTCTTCCCCAAAGCTAGATTTTTCACGTTCATTATTTGGGGCATAAATGAAAGTTATTTCCAACTTGAATTCATTAATAATTGTTTCGAACATTACCATTCTGTTTGTTTGTTCTACGATGGTTTTTTCATTGAATTTGTTGTTATTTCGAATTAGGATCCACATTCCACCCCTACTACCACAGGAGGAGATAGAGATGCAATTCTGAAAGCCTGCTTCTCTTACATGAAGGTCACTTGCACTAGGCCAGTTTGACATTCTAGACATGGTCAGATTTCGTCCCTAGAATAGTGATTTGGTCTCCGACTAATTCTAGGGACGTATAGTCATCCCCTGAGGTCTGTGTCTTGGAGAGCGACCCTAGAGCTCTTAAAAGATGGACCAATTGTACCTCTTTCCCTTGGTTTACATCCAAGCGACAGCAACAGGAGGTCCTTGTTAGATCAGAAATTATTGCAGCCACTAATATAATTCGTGTTCTGATAATTGAGGGGGCGAACATAAGGTGAATTGATGTTGTGTCTTGACGAACATTTGGTTATTCATTTTGTCCCTCAAAGTCTTTAGGTGACGAACATTTGGTTAGTCATGTTGTCTCTCAAAGTGTTTAGGTGACGAACATTTGGTTATTGAACCTCTTTCAGACCATTCAAGGGACAACGTTTGTTGTGACCTGAGAGTTTTGGGGATCAACTTTGGGTTCAAAATGTTTGTGGTTTCAGTTAATAGGTGTCGAACATTTAGGTTTGTAGCCTGAGTCTGTTAAAAATTTGAAAAATATACGCTACTTTTTTTTATGCTCCCTGTCCGAAACCAAATGTAACACACAAAAACTCATACAAAATAGAGTTTGTAATGGCCCGGAAAATAAGGACCTTCTTTCCCCTATTTGCCCTCCCTTGGGCCTAGGAAAGAAAATCTAATTATCCGAGTTACGTTTAAGAAGGCAAGGTTACCTTCCAACTAGATCTTACAATCCGAGTACGAGTCAAAAGTTTGCGCAATAAAAAGAAGCAAGGTTTAAATCAAAATACAATCCAAAAGAGTGCCACGACCTAGCCGGGTCAAAACGATGCAAAAGATTTTAAAAGCGAGAAAGTTTAGTGGTCTCTCAAGCTCTCGATCTATCGCCAAAAGTCTAAACCCGCAAAGCATCCATATGAGCAAAGATAGCGGCTAATGGTTACCTAAATCTAAAAAAAAAGAAGGGGATCTAGGTCAATCATCGGGTCACTCCTGCGCGTGTGTAAACACTCTGAGAGGCATATAATAAGCACCCTATTCCGAAGATGAAATGCGTAATGCAAAACGAGAATTAAACAGATGAGCATGCAGATAAGTAAATGCAGAAATAAATAAAGAAGCGCACCGATTACAAGAAATGCCAAATAGCATGTCCCTCTAGGCTCCTAAGAAATCCTATAGCAACTCACCATCAAAGGAGCTACCTCACCCTACGGTGCAGGCCAACCCCACGCAATGAGCCTACTAACTATGAAAGGAAGGCAAGCAATGACACTTATATAAGGCCTAAGGCTCTAAGAGTCCTAATGCACTTACTAGAAAGCCTACCGCATCATCGAGTGCAAGCAACTTTCCATACCAAAAGCCTACCGCATCATCGTGTGCAAGCAACTTTCTATATAAGCGCCAACTAGGATGACAAGAATAAAGAAAAAGGTCTCAACCAATAAACACCTATAACGGCCATTTTCTAGCAAAGACAGATAGCAAGACATATGGTTTCCGTTTTAGATCCTAAGCATGATTCTAAGTCGTATGGTGCATGAACACTAGCCTACTATATAACACCCAGTGCATAAAGCGTCCATCATGAGTAAGTTCAAGGAACTTACCTGGAGAAGCGCAGAGTCCAAGCAATACAGCAACAGCAAGCAATTCAATCAAGTCACAGATCACCTAATAATTATTAATGAACATGTATAAGTCTAGGTCTAACTTTCACAAGGCAGATCAACAACACACATAAATCACATATAAGTTAACCATCTCATCATCATCAACATTAATGTCTCAATTCAATTCCTCATCTCGTTTTCACAACTTGGGCATATTCTCATCACCACATCTTATTCATACCATCATCATCATCATATATCATCTCATTCTCGTTATCATCTACTCATCGTCTCAACATATCGTGCTTTATAATCATGCTCATAATCAACTCAATAATCAAACAATTCTTTTAAAATCACACTTAGCCAAATCCTGACTTTAAACATTTGAATCCTCAAATAAATTTCCCAAAATTATATTATTATTAAAATAATCCCGGTATATTTTAGTCCAAAACATTATCCTAATAAATTTTCGACACCTAGAAATATTTTCAAAACAATCTAAATAATTCAAAACTAACTTTTTAAATGCAACCATTTATCAAATAGATTATTCACAAAAGTAAAGTCCTTACAAATCAGATTAAATGAAACATCTAACTAAATCAAACTATATACTTAAATAATTAAATAAATAATAATTAATAACGAGTTAATAAGTTAATAAACTATTTTAATAATAAATACTATCAACCTCAAATAAATATATATAACAATTAAATAAACCCTCAATTAAATCATATTTTAAATAACTGATAATAAATAATTAAGTAATAAATAAAATAGAATAAACTAATAATAATAATTAAATAATAATTTATATATAACAATTATATAAAACTGTATGCTAACATAACTATATAACATAACACATATAAACAATAACAATACTTAAACCCAAACCCAAAAGCCAGCCCAAACACGAAGGACAAAGGCCCAAACCCGAAGCCCAATCTCGGCCCAACCCGGGTTCTCAAACCAAACCCAAACCCAGTCTTTTTTTTGAAAAAAAAGGGAAACCCGAACCTAAAAACCAACCCAGACCCGCAACCCCAATGAACCCATCTTCAACCTCTCAACCGCCTGCCCAGCCGCCCTTGAGCTCTCCCGACCGCCCAGGAATCAAGGACATAGAACGACTCACGGGAAAGGAGAGGAGGGGAATAGAGGCTCACCGAGAGGGGATCGCAGGTGTATCGAAAGGTGATGCCGAGGGCTCGTCGGCGGCCAGCTATGGTGGGAATAAGTTCTCGGTGGCGTCGTTGCGTCTCGGGTCTCCGGTGGCTCAGGCCCATGCTCAACTCCGTTGAACCTTTGAGTTGCTCCTCTTCGGCGTTCCTGGACTCGCAGCGGTGGCTCCGTCTCGACTCGTCAAAAGGGAGGGTGCTAGGAACAGGGGAGCAGAGTTGGGCATGGTGTTCGTCGCCCAAAGGAGGGAGCTGGTGGCGGTCTGGTGATCTCGGAGGTGCTCTCGGGTGGCTTGGTGGCGCTGGTGTGGTGGCAACAGATGATGGTGACAATGATGAAGGAGCGAGGGAGGTTTGGTTATGGTGGAGGTGACAAGGGGAGCTGGTGTGCGGGGAGGGTGAAGGTGAAATGAATGGTGAGGTGAGGGAGGGGTGTCTCACGGGCAGGGTAAGGCCAAGTGAGGTAAGGGAGTGGTTAGGTGGGAGGTTGAGTGTTGAATTGGATAAAAGTTAAAATAAATACCCGAAAATAAATCCCGAAACCCGCTTTTCGACCTTAACCCGACTCAATTCAAGTTAAACTTTCAGGTTCAAAATAATGAAATCCGACAAATATTTTCAAGTCTCGATATAATAGAGCGGAACGAATTTGTTTTTCGAATTTGAATAACGAGTTTATGCCGGAATTTGTTCGAAAGAATTCAAATAAATCGTTTGCTGGAGGACGGAATTATTCAAAATTTTCCGAATCCTTAAAATTCAAATCCCATTTAAATCAATATTAAATCAAAATTAATTCTTAATAGATAAAATAATATCTTAAAATTCCGAGTCTTTACAGAGTTGACCTGCAAGCAAACACACAGCTATTCCATACAAACCATTCACCATCTAATACCATGTCTAATACCATGTCCAAACACACAAACTCCATACAAACATGCAATACCATGTCCATCTAGCTAGTTCATCAACCAAGCAACCAAACAACCATTCACAAATGTACTTAAGTTCAACACCAGATAGGCATATACCAACTATATACCAAATGCACTTAAAGTTTAGAAATACCATGTGCATCTAGATTTGTGACCCAAAAGTTGCACAAACTAACCCAAAAGTGAAGCGAAGAAGCTGTGCAAAACCCAACAGAAGCTGCAATGAAGTTCGTGTTGTCACTTACCTAGATCACCAAGTGCTCAAACCTGCACTTCGGTAGGGAAGTGTTGAGCCATCAACCTCTCAAAGTGTTCCGTTCATTCCCTGATCTCATCATATTTGTCATTGGCTAGCTTGACGTCCTCCTCAGCCTTCCATGCTCACTCATTAGCCTCCTTGGCTTGGTCTTCCAGCTGTTGTCTCTTTGCCGCGCCTAGAGTGGACCAATCAGCCCCTCGCTTCCTTGGAGGCTTCCTCACAGTTGTGCCCATCCCTAATTAAGGCAAAGCAAGTGAAAATTACATCGATATACAAAGAGAAAAAATCAGATTGATAACATGAAAAATGACAGTATCACAGAGGTTCCTAAAATGTTATTGTAAATTTCCTAAAATCAATTGGATTTCATGATCTTATTCGGTTGGATTTCATGCTCTTATTTAGCTCTTAAATGATGTAAAGTTCCAAAAATCTGATTTTAAAGTTCCTAACTCAGTGTGAGATGATTCAACTTCTATATAAATGAACTGATTTTAAAGCTTCATATAGCTTTATATATAACTGATAGTAATGATAATATATATATATATATATATATATATATATATATCTTCATCAAGTTATATATATATATATATAACTGATCAATTATTAAACTAATTTTAAAGCTTTAAAGTTCCTAACTCAGTGTGAGATGATTCAACTTCTATATAATTGAACTGATTTTAAAGCTTTTTATATTTTTATATATAACTAATAGTAATGATAATATATATATATTCATCAAGTTATATATATAACTGATCAATTATTAAACTCATTTTAAAGCTTTAAAGTTCCTAACTTAGTGTGAGATTATTCAACTTCTATATAATTGAACTGATTTTAAAGCTTTATATATAAGTGACAGTAATGACAATATATATTCATCAAGTTATATATATAACTGATCAATTATTAAACTCATTTTAAAGCTTTAAAGTTCCTAACTCAGTGTGAGATGATTCAACTTCTATATAATTGAACTCATTTTAAAGCTTTATATAGCTTTATATATAACTGATAGTAATGATAATATATATATATTCATCAATTTATATATATAACTGATCAATTATTAAACTCATTTTATAGCTTTATATAACTTGGTGTACCTCGTACAGAAGTGCCTCTCCTCTCTCCAAAGCCCTTGACGATTATCTCAACCTGAGTAGCTACTTTTAGGACAACATTATCTTCTTCCTCTGGTCGCAAATTCACATAATCGTCAACTGCCTGCTGCATAATTTCCTGGGAACACAAACAAAACATTAGCATCCTACACAAAAAAATCATCCAAGTAAATCAACAATCACATCCTAGAAGTCAGAGATAGCTAAATCCGTCAGTACACACTCACCACCGTCGACTCGTCTTCATCGTCCTGGAGGTATTCGTCTATTGAAGCTTGCACAAAAGGGGCCAAGTGTCCATCGTTGTAGAGCTTCTCTGCCCGATAGCATACAGGTCTAGGCCTCGAGTGGTGCTTGATAGGCTTGAGATTTTTAGTTTTGTTTAGCATGTTGTGATTGCTGATGGCCTCCAAAGACACAAGAACATATAAACATAAGAGAACAGAAACACTAAAGCTATAGAAATAGTTGAATGACAAAGAAACAAAAGCTAACCTGTTTCTCAGGGGCGAGGAACTCCTTCTCCACAAGGTAGCGCCATTGCTCGGGATGGAGTTTGAACTTAAGAGGTATGGCTGGACCATGCTTCAAGAAGAATGACATTTGTACTTCCAACTGCGATATCTTGAGGCTGCCTGAGTCTCAATGTACTTCTTCAATTTTTCATCATCAGGAGAGACAACGTACATATTCTACATAAATAAGAATTGAATTATATCAATTAGCAGTTCATAAATTTTATATGTAGTAATACATAAATAAGAATGAAACCAGACCTCGCTATCATTATCCCCTGCTAGCATTGGTAACATAATGTGATGCGTAAATAATACTTACACTCCTAAGACATTAACAACAAACTAACAGCCTCCATATATTGACGACAAACTAACAGCAACTACGAAACTCCTAAAACTCTTAAAACATTATCGTATCATTATCAAATCATTATAAAATTCAGCAATTACCAAACTAACAGCAACTGTGAAACTCCTAAAACTAACAGCAACTACTAAACTCCCAAAACATTATCAAATTTCAGCAAATACCAAACTAACAGCAACTATGAAACTCCTAAACCTAACATCAACTACCAACCTCTCAAAACCAATAAAGCATTAGCAAAACTCAGCAAATACCAAACTCCTAAAACATTATAAAATCCAGCAAAATAACCACTTCCATCATATATTGACAACAACTCCTAAACCAGCAGACAAAGTAGTAAAAGAAGGGAAGAGAAGAATTTGATTACATCCAGATAAGCGGCAAGCGTATCTTGGTGCTCCTTCTCAAGCTTCTCGAAGGAGGTGGCATTGGCACATGTGTCTTCACAACAGTCCCGATGTCCCGAATCAACAAGGTGTATTGGCTGAGCTCGAGGTCTCCATGGAACTCCGACCATGAAATTCTGATCTTTCCAGAGACCCTCACTATCTACATAGTCTTGTTACTCACCACGGTTCTTCCTTTACCTACAAATGATCAGGAGAACGATAACATAATCAAACACATATACAAACCCTAAAATTGGGGAATTAGAAAACCCTAAAAATTGATCATCTCTCTGAAATTATCAACCACACATAAAAACCCTAAAAATTGGGGAATAAAAAAACCCTAAAAATTGTTCATCTCTCTGAAATTAGGAAACACACATAAACCTTAAACATTGGGAATAAAAAAAAAACCTCGGATTGGTAGATAGACCTCCTGGGTGGCTTCCTCAGCCTATGCTCCACTGACAGACAGAGGGGGGTGGATGAGTGGTTGACCAGACTATGCGCCACCGACTACCAGAGAGGGGGGCGGAGGGGTGGTGGAACCAGCCTGTACGCCAACGACAGACAGAGAAGGGGCCGACGGGGAGGGTGACTGAGCCCATGTGCCACTGACAGACGGAGAGAAGGCCGGAGGGGTTGCTGACCGAGCTCGTGCGCCACTGACAGACGGAGAGGAGGCTAGAGGGGTGGTGATCTCAAGTTCCACTACAGCCGGATAGAGGGGGCGCTTGTGGGGTGGTGGCCGTCGGTGTTGAAGGGGGGGGGGGTTGCCGGTGATGAAGAGCCATCCCAAACCGGTCTCATCCTAGGTAGTGGCTTTTTAGGAGCAGTAGTCTTTCGAGGGCTCCTTTGAAGTAGTAGTGAAGCAGGCTCAGTTGCCCTCCCAGGTGGTGGTGGCACGGGCTGAGTTCCCTTCCCAGGTGGTGGTGACACGGGCTGAGTTACCCCTCGACGTGACCTCTGAGGAGTAACGGCCATAGAGGGGGCCGGTGGTGGTGGAGTAGGTGCGATCGGCGATGGTGGAGTACTGGCTGGGCGAATGTGAACCTTCTTTGCCCTCTTCGGTGGCATGATTGAAGAGGGTTTGGGGTTTGGGGCGAATGTGAATCGGCGGTGGTGAGATAGAAATGACAGATGAGGGTTTGGGGTTTGAGAAAACAAAGACTGAAATGAGGGTTTGATAGTGAAATTATGACTAAGTGAAAAAATTGGAGGCGAAAATCATGCCTTAAGTGAAATTCATTAAAGACACGAACGAATGTGATGTTGGTCCCTTAAATGTTATGTAGCAACGTTGCTACATAAGTCCGAGGTGCTCAATTTTGTTAACCAATACAAGTCCAGAAGCTCCTCGAGATCGATTAGCTGGTCGAGATCGACCAACCCAACAAAAGTCCGAGGTGCTCAATTTTGCTTCATTCTTCGTCCTCGACGTCTTCCTCGACCTCGTCTTCCATTTCAATCTCGTCCTCTTGGTAACCTTCTGCTTCAGTTTCAATCTCGTCCTCTTTCTCAACTTCGGTTCCAATCTCTTTGTCTTCTTCATATTCGCTCTCTTATTCAGCGTTGCTCTCTTTTACATGGTTGAATAGCGGGAGATCAACGGCAAGGTTAAAATGCCCAGTAATGACAGGGGCGTCCTCTTGATAGGCTTCCTCTCCGCATGGAATGATATCATCTTCAATTGTCGCCAAGGTTCTAGCATCATAGATGTTCCTATGTGACATTACATTGACCACCTTCCATCCATCGCCCACCTTGGGGTCATCAACATAGAACACTTGCTTTGATGTGGTTGCGAGACAGAATGGAGAATCATCATACCAACTGCTATTTGTGTCAATAGATAACAACCCATGATCGAACGTATGCGTGGTATTGAGATTATTGGGATCAGTGTCATACCATTTGCACTTGAATAGCACTACTGGCATTTCGTTGGTGTTCAACAGTTCAACCACAGCTTCAAGGATCCCATAATAGGCGGTGTCCTCTGTACTTACCATCACTCCACAATTTTGGGTAAGCAACTTTCTATCTCTATTCCACGACACGAACTTCACCCCATTCACAACACATGATGAGTAAAGCCTATGAAATTGTGGTTTTCTAGCCAAATTAAGAATCTTTGGTTTAACATTTGTAGCCTCGTCTCTCTGGAGTCCATAGATCTGTCAATAAGTGTCCATTAGTGCAATGATGACAACGATGTCATTAACCCATGATTAATATAAGTATGATGAATGCTTACCCAACCGATTAAATAGCGATGAAAATGCAACCTGCGATCCTTCTCATTGTGATCTGGATAATGTTGTGTGTAGAGCTCCTGATGTCCGTTTAAGTAGTTTGACATTTCCTCACAGTTAATTAATACTTGCCAATGAGCCTCCAGAATCTCCTCTCCACTTAATCGTGCACGTGAAATATAGCTTTGTGTGCGCACAAGCCCTGAAACAACAGAAATATCAAACATAGAAGGAGTAGTGGTTGATGTCTCCTGCTGACCTTCTCCAACCTCCAAGTACAAATTACAATATGTCACTGCCTCTTCTGCAATGTAACGTGTGGTAATTGTCCCTTTTGGGTAACGAGGATTGACGACATATTTCTTGTATGCGCCAAGTTGACTGCAATAGGATGGGTGACTTTCAATGCGAAGATATGAATTGAAGGTATAAATTAAACAGAATTACAGATGATATTAAGACACATACCATTCTATTGGATACATCCAAGTGTAATGCACAGGGCCGGTGAGCAACACTTGCTGAGGAAGATGAACTAGGAGATGTACCATAATGGTGAAGGAGTGAGGAGGAAAAATCATCTCGAGGCTGCATAGAATCTGTAATATCTCATCTTCCATTAGTCGAACTTCCTCCTTCCTTATTTCTCTGGAACTTAGGGCCATTAAAGTCCAATAAGGCAAACACATTCTTCTCAATGTGCATGACATCAAGACAATATCTCACTTTCGTGTACGACCAATAAGGCCATCTCCAGAAAATGGATCTCTGAGTCCAACAAACTTTTTTATTAGAATTGTACGGAGCCTTGAACTGCTCATGCGAACTAAGGGTGGGGTACGTGCAGCTGATCAAAACCAAATGATATAAATGACAGAAAGAAATGAAAGTAACGATTGAAATGAAATGTACCATAATGATAGAAAGAAATTTGTACCTGTCAATTTGTGCTAGGAGTTCCTCCCCTTCAATAGAACGCGGTCTTGATCGTAACTCAGTTTTCCCATTGAAAGCATGACCTGTTGTCCGCCAAGGATGGTTGAACGGAAGCCATCTGCGGTGACCATCGTAGACCATTCTCCCGCATTCAAATGTTGATGAGATATCATCCAAACAAGTAGGGCATGCTTTATACCCCTTAGTGGCTGACCATGCTAGCATCCCTAAACCAGGAAAGTCGCTAATAGTCCACAACACAGCTGCTCTCATTGTGAAAGTTGATTGTGAGTAACGATCAACCGTATAGACTCCAGTGTGCCATAATTGAAGCAACTCGTCGACCAAAGGCTCCAAGAACACACTTACACATTTCCCAGGTGACTTCGGACCTGGGATCAACAATGTCAACATGTTGAACTCCTTCTTCATGCACTTCGATGTCGGTAAATTATATGGAAATAAAATGATAGGCCATGAACTGTGTTTAGTTGTCATATTCCCAAATGGATTGAATCCATCAGTTGCCAGCCCAAGTCGCGCATTCCTTGCGTCATGAGAAAAATGAGGGTACAATCTATCAAATTCTTGTCAGGCTTCCCCATCTGCAGGATGTTTCAAACATCAATCATCTTTCACCCGTGATCCATGCCAACGCATTTGCTTTGCAACATCTCTGGACATGAACAAGCGTTTCAGTCTAGGAGTCAAAGTAAAGTACTTCACCACTTTTCTAGCGACCTTGCATCCATCCACACCTACCTCTGTCTTCCATCTTGACGTATGGCATATGGTACACACTTCCATATCTGAATACCTCTTATAAAACAACACACAATTGTACTGGCAAGCATGAATATCCACATAACTCCATCCGATATCCTTGCACACCTTGCGAACCCTTTTCCAATCTGGAGGGAAGGTGTGACCATGCGAAAGCATGTCATTGATAAACCCACAATTGTCATCCACACACTTATTAGACATCCCATGTTTGGCCTTTAACTTCATTTCCTTCAAAACAGCGCTCAAAATAGTTTCTTTACATCCATGATACAACGGAGTTCGAGCTTCCACTAACAGTCTCTCATATTTTTCGTAATCATCGTCCACCACATCCTCAAAATGAACTAAATCATCACCTGCCCTGTATCCGACATGATACGGGAAGTTGTCATGAAGAATGTTCATCACCGGATCAACGCTTGAAGAAGTTGAAGCCCCTTGCTCCAAATATCGCGTTCTGGCAAGGGAGAAACTCGGTGAAACCGGAGCTGCGCTATGTTTGTCCCAAACTGTATAACATGGATCCATACCGCGACGATACAAGTGTGAAAACATTTGTCCAGGTGTCAATGGTTCTCGACCATTACGACAATGGTTGCACGGACAATGAAAATGGGTCCTCCCAGTTGCTTTCTCAATCTCATGGACAATTCGCACAAACTCGATTATCCCATCAACGTATCACTTAGATTGAAAAGGAAGTTGCATCCAACTCTTATCCACCATCTTTTCGCAAACCACTCCCTATTAAGAAATATATCCACCATGAATTCAATAAATTTTAACTCTTTACCAAATTTCCATTTACCAACAAAAATAATTCCACAATATCACAAATTAAAGTTTCTATCAACACAAACACATATCTATACTATATATTACATGTATGAAGCAACACAAACACACATATCTCAACATTTCATCCAAATTTCATTCTTTTTCAAATCTATTACAAAATCCCCAATTTCAACCCTAGCACAACATAAGCACATATTTATATATATAAACACAAAACACAAATAAAAAATGTTTCAAATTACTAACCTTAGCACACAAGATTGTCAAATTTATACTTTCCTCAAATGTAACCAATTTGGGGAGAATTTGGGCAAAAAAAAAAATTTTGAAGATCCACCATGAAAGAGAGAATGAAGTGGAAGAGCAAGCTCGGCTCTGTACTAATGCTCCCGTATACCCAACACAACAACCTTAAACATTTAAGGTAACAAGTACAGATTCATTAATGCGGTGGTTGGACAGAGTGTATTCAAGGGATAAACATATAGGTGTTCGTCCCTAGAATGATGTGGTCAACGTCTAGTCAAATGTAGCAACTTGGGTATGTTGAATTGGGTCAAATGCAGAAACTTAGGTATGTTGAGTCGGGCTGAATCTATTTCATTCATCTTTACAAATTTAAAGGCTCATAGTTTCGTAGCCCAAATATAACACACTTGTAAGACCCATAGTTTTGTGGCCCACAATTGTACTAATGCTAAGTTCAACAAACCGACATCCGAAATGCTATGTTCAACTAACCGACATGAAGAACGCTAGTAGCTACAATACGATACAAAAGCCTGGGAGTTAGAACGATCTAGTTGCCTTGTTATCCAATCCTACGAAGAGAATGACACGATTACATGAATTAAGACACGATTACATAAGGTAGAGGCCACGCCTACTTCTTCACAAATGCAAGGAGGAGTTCTCCCATCTGACAGTTGCGTTCAGTTAGATCCCGGTTGTACTCAGTTAGCTCCCGGTTGCTCTCTGTTAGATACCGGTTGCGTTCTTTCACTTCATGTAGCCGCTCAGTTAGATTTCAGTTGTGCTCGGTTAGATCCTGTTTGATTTCTACCATCTGACGGTGCAATGGGTTCTCGCTACTGGTTGCATCATCCTCCTTAGCAGGCGTGACATGGTTGTTATTTTTGCTGCCCTACTGCACTTCCTCCATCTCTTCACTGTAGACCGTCCACTACGAATCATATATGAAATAAGACAAACGAAGCATGACATTATATTTAGAAGCATGACATTATATTTAGATGCAATCATAACGTCATTTTCAGAGGATACTAATATATGTATTCATACAATGTATTGGATGATTTAAAGGCAAATAAGTTCCTTTCAAGATCCATATGCACCCAAGGAACAATCAATCAACAAAATCATGTGAGAAGTTCATCTCCAACAAAATCAAAAGCAAGTTGTTTACCTCACGTTCGTATGGCTCATCCCCTCCAGTCCAAGGGTACTTTTCGGGGCAACCGCTCGGCCAACTACCGGAAGTATGTGACATGCCTTTGGACGGAACAACAGGGAGTATAAGAAACACCAGACAATTCATGACAACAATCGAAACCTTAATGATTTCCCTAATCGAATCCCTTTCTATTTGAAGATATTCCTCTTTTAATCCCTTTAAGACAATTCCAAATTTCACCTAATCGACACCCTTCTACCTCTGTTCACTCTAATTAACCCTATCAATTGGAGATTGGAGATTCTACAGCTAGCTTAACCCACACAAGCCAGAGGAAGCAATGCTGTAACAGAAAAGGCTTCTTTGATCGATTTTCTCATTCTCATCTACAAAAACCGGTTGTAACATACTCCCAAATCAATGTTGTAACATAAAAGGCTAGATCGAACCCCCATACTGTAATATACTGTATTCGATTAGTGTATATAGTGTATATAAGTTTTCAGTTCCAACGAACTCTCTGATTTTCTTAATTACAGATCTGGATGACAGTAATGGAGGCTAGGGCGATTTGGGTTTCAGATTTCACAATTAAGGAGATCGATCGAACAAGGAAATGAACCCGAAGTAAAAGAAATAGGTGACAACAATCAAGAAACAGGTGACAGCAATCAAGGTGAAAGCAATCAAGGAGATTTTGTTTTCAGATTTCTCACAGATCTAGAATTGAAGCCGAAGTAAAAGAAATAGGTGACAACAATCAAGGAGATCGATCGAACAAGGAAGGAGAAGAGGTACGTACCTGAGCGTGAGGGCGAGTGAAGAACAAATTGGAGGTCGACCGGGGACGAGATGCCAAATAGCCCTCACTGTCCGGAAGAAGACTAGGCCAGAATAACCCCACTGTCCGGAAGAAAACGATATGCTAGAATCACATGTTTTTATTTAAAAGTAAAGTTGATTCAAGGGACGAACTTATATATGTTCGTCCCTTCAATGATGGTGACATGACTGGCATCTGACAATCCTTATTGAATCATCATGTTTGTTGATGGTCAACGGTGTGGTCAATTTCCACTTCTTATTCAAGCGACAGACTTAGTAATTTTTCGTCCCCTGACAGCCTCTCTTGGATGGGTATACATCCGGTCCTATTGCAAGTGACAACCCAGTCTATGTTCGTCACTTGAAGTGAATTCAGGAGACGACTAAAAAGACGTCCGTGTCTAGGGTGTCAAACTGGCCTAGTATTGGGGGAGAAGGCGATTTTGTTTCCGTTAATGGTAAGATATCAAGCGACAGACTTAGTAATTTCTCGAGCCTCTAATATTCCAATATTCGATATTAATCATGTAGATGTTTATGTTTATGCCAATGCGGTTGTTTACATGTGATCAGTGGCGGATCTAGGAATTTTCTTAGGGGGGGCTAAAAAAAAATTTTAGAAAATTTTTCTCACATATATCATATATGTATATATGAAAAATATTTGTTTTATAAATATATTAGAAAAAATCTTAAATATGTGATTTAAATAGTCAATTTTTGTAGGAAGAACAAAAATTATAAAAAAAAATAGATTTTTTTATATTTATATATAGGACATAATGTTTTTATTTAAATGTATTAGAGAAAATTTTTAAATTTGTTATTTAATTAGACATTTTTAGTAGAAGAAAACTAAGAGAAACAAAAATTATTTAAAAAAATGAGGCTAAAGGGGTTTGAACCTATGACCTCAAGTTAATAAATACACCTCCTTACCAACTAAGTTACACTGTCTTTGTGATTTCTTACTTCTTTTACACAATTTTATCCATAAAATTAGTAAAAATTACAAAAAAAAATCCAAAATAATTTTTTTTTACGTTTTTCTTTCGAGCTAAGGGGGGGCTTCAGCCACACCGAGCCCCCACAGATCCGCCACTGCATGTGATGTAGGTGTCATTCCTTTGCATTTGATTATACCCGTACCAACTGGGGCTACAGAGAAACACTATCCGAATCTTTAACACAGCAGGGAACAAGGAAGTAGAGGGAATGATCAGATTATGTTTGTTTATTATGTTAGCTGATTGACTAACACAAGTTCAGATCAATCCCCGTCCATCACTTTTTTGTGAAAATTGCATACTAGGACCGCTCAATTCAAAAGCTAAATTGCACCGAGGATTAATTCTAATTGATTAAGTTTTTATGGTGTTCACATGCAGTATGAAAGTACATCTTTTGACTAGCTATTAATTAATTGGAAATTTCCACTAATTACATTGATTTAAATATATTAAACATTTATGTTTAAATGTGGATCTCAATCTTTTATAAACTAGTAAATATTGATATAAAATCCAAAATAACTCCAATACTTATCTATCTATATCTAACAATTAAAAGATAAACATTTTCGATGATGTGTTATCACCACCATAATTATAGCTAGCGTTTTCAACCAATCAAATTAAAATAGATTTTTTTAATCTATCTATCTATCTGTCTATTGATCTACCTATCTATCGATCCATCTTTCTATCTAATATTTTTATTTTATTTGATAGTAATTTGTTCTAGGGCTCTTAGCCAATTACAATTAAGCTTTTATAATTATTTCAATTTATTTTTATTTGCTCTTAATTCTATATTTAACTATTATTAGAAAAGATTAATAGATAAGGTGGCACACTCCCCTTATGTATAGGGTTCCTAGCCAATCACAATCTATATTCTATATCTAATTATTATTAGAGAAGATTAATAGATAAGGTGGCACACTCCCCCTATGTATAAGGCTCCTAGCCAATCACAATCTATATTCTATATCTAACTATTATTAGAGAAGCTTAAAAGATGAGGTGGCACACTCCCCTTATTTCTAGGGATCCTAGTCAACTACAATTAATAAATCTTATGTAATTATTTTAATGCTTTGAAATTAGTTGAATGAACTGTTCTGGTTTTCCTTAGTCATCCAAAATTTTGAGGTCTTTAGAAACTACCTCAGACTCAAAGGCCATTGAAATGGAGGTTATCAAGCGACTGATGTCATCTTATTTTGACATAGTCATGAAAAATATTGAGGACTTGGTTTCAAAAGCTATCATGCACTTCTTGGTTAGTGCTTTGCGATGACCTTACTACTCCACTCTTATATTTCTCTACAACCATACAAACAGAAATGCTAAAACTATTTCTAGGTTATGGTTGTTATACTAATTTCTATAGTCATGTCCAGGTGAATCATACAAGGCGTGAGCTTCAGAATATCTTGATTGAAAAACTTTACAGGGGAGGTAGACAACCGTTTACTAGCAAATTAAAATGCAAATCAACGGGCATTATTAGACAAACTTGGGTTTATCAAGTTCTTTATTCAACGATGATGTTTTTCCCTTTTGGTCTGAAATCAGAGAGAATAGGTTTGACGAAATGCTAAAGGAACCAGAGGATGTGGCAGTTAAAAGAAAGTGTGCTTTGAGAGACTCTACGAGTTCTCCAACAAGCATTCCAGATGATCCATCATCAATTTCTTCAATTGCATCTGCACTGAGATAAAATTTAGAAAATGAACTTGCATATTAACCCAAAACAGAAATGAATTATCTTGAAACTCATAACTTTTAGGATATTATGTTGATTCTTTTTCTGTCCCTATCTTAGAAAAACTAAAATACCGCTCTTCCAGATCCGACATTGCTTGAAATTAAGGATGCCAGATCCGACATTGCTTGAAATTAAGGATGCCAGATCCGACATTTTTTATTATTTAAATATTATATACTTAACTTTATCATTTTTCAACAGCTAATATGTGTATTTTTTCGACAAAATTTTGGTATTATTTGATATACACTACTTTAGCATTATATTACGCGCCATTGGCGCAGGTATATGACTAGTATGTATATTATACTAAAACCGATGTTGACATAGTTGTCATTTCACTTTTTTCTTGAACAAAATTTTTTATTTTAAATTTTTTTTCCTAAACATAATTCATTTTGATTACTAGCACGGTGACACCTTATCGATTGATATTCTACTCTTGGCATTTTGAATGTACAATCACTTTAACGATTGACATGTAAATGCTGACACTTTTTTTATATAATTTTTTAATTCAAAAAGTGTTAGCAATTTCGAATGTACATTGACATTGTTGATACTTGAATGTTGACACATATTTTTTCATGTAAAAAGTGTCAGCATAAACTTGTCAGGATTATTAGTATCCTCATCCAAGTAAAACAATAAAAACTGGCAGCACCCAGATTTAAGTCTTAATTCAAAACAACACAATACTATTAGTTTACTGTTTACTCTACGAGATGGCTTCATTTACTATACATTCAAATCCTAATTCAAAATAATATATCCCTTAACAATATAACCTTGTTAGAATAGTGTTGTTAGCACCATCATCCAAAGAAAATAGCATAGCAATGTGAATGCAACACTATAAATACTATTAACATAACATTGTCAAGTGTGAGTAGTGTTAGTAATCAAGTGAGAGAAATACTATTGAGGAAAAAACAATGAGTTTTTTTTTATCAACAATTATTTAAAGTATCAACCACCTAGTGTCAATAATTAAACGTCAATTAATAATCAAGTGTCATGACACTTGAATGTGTCAATAGTCAATTGTCAACAATAATATTGCCAAAAGAAATTGGGGAGATTATTTGTCAATAATTATTTTGGTTGATAATTAATTAATTTTAATAGAAAAAAAATCTTATTTCAAATTCCACCTTACTGAAAAAAATCATCTTCCTAGCTTCCTACTGAAAAAATTGATGTGTTCTTTGTTATTGGCAAAAAAAAATCATTAGTCGTCAATTAATTTTATTAAAGTCGCCAATAATTTCTTTTATTACAATTATCTACAAATAATTTTATTAAAGATGTTAGTAATTATTGTCAAAAAAAATAAAAATTATTTATTAAAATATTTACTAATAAAAATTATTTATCAAAACCTTACCTTGTATAAAAAAATTATTTATTAAAATATTTACTAATATATTTTTTTCAAGTGGGGCTATTTTAGCCCTGAAATTTTATGGTGGACTTTTCACTTAATTAGAATAGGGGTGAAAAACGAGCTAATTAGGGTTAACTTGATGCACTCTAAAATTAATTTTCTAAAAAATATCTTTAAGAAATAGTAAAAGATATGATAATAATTTTTTTTATACAAGGTAAGGTTTTGGGAGTTGTCAGACTCTACTGACCCACTACCCAATAGCATCTTTTTGAACAAGTGAAACGAACTCCTTGTGTGCCAGAACGGCATCGTGGTCCATTGTGTGGCAAAGTTGAACCACCTTGTCAACTACATATGGTTGACTTCGCAAAAGACGTGAATGCAAGAATACCACTCAAGCTGCTTGTGAAGTTGCATGATGTTCGTGATGATAATCACTATCTCCCATGGTCATTTCCACTTTCTATTTATGGAGTTGGTGATTGTATGGCTATCTCATTCAACGTCGATATGCCAAAGACCAAGGTCCCTTGTTACCATCAGACTAGAGTGAAGAGCCACTAATTCATCTACCAAGGAGGAGACAAGGCCAAAACGAATGCTTCTAGAAGAGATGATCGATCCATTAGCATCTCGAATGATGAACTCTGCTGTTCCTTGACTTGTTTCGAGTTTGGAGCTATCGAAATAAATTTTAAGTGTCCCACATGAGGTTTTTTTTATCTAATGTTTTCCTTTTGTAAAGGCTCGGATTTTTAAATCCTGATTTTCAAAAAAAAGGAAAATTTAAATGAATTTAAATTTGGAATTTAAAGGAAAAACTCATTAAATCGGATTTTATTTCCGCTTTCAGATTCCGAGAGTGGAAATATATATATATATATATATATATATATATATATATATAAATTGTATTTCATTATAATTATGTAAAAGCCTCGGGTTTTAAAATAATAATTTAAAAATAAATAAAATAAAATTGATTTAAGTCGGGATGAGTTTGAATGAGAGGGATTCGGGAATTTAAATCCGAGATTTTGGTCCGGGTATTTAAAATCCCTCTTGGGACCACTTGGTGTGTCTCCTTTCCTCTTCCCTTCCAAGAATACCCAATTAATTTGTTTCTAGATCAGGCCTAAAGTCAACCTCCTCATCTTCTTTCCCCTCATACCTTGCTGCCCCAATTTTGGCAAGAAGCCAGGCAATGTTTTAAATTGTGATAAAATGTAAATAAGTTTTAAGACTTACGTATATATTTGATATAAATATGTTAAATAAATAGGACATTATAAATTACATAATATTAATTGTGAGATTTAAAAATATAATATTATATTTGAGATTTGAAGATATTATATTATGAGACTTGAATTTTGAAGAGAACTTGAAAAATAGATTTTAAAGGATGGAAATTGATTTGCGAAATGAAATTGGATTAATAAGATTTAAAAAGAGGAATTTTTGAAAATATTCCAACATTGTCGGATTTCTTTGGATAAAATAATAAAATCATTTGAATTAAAGGGTAATGTTTTGCAAATGGATTTTTGGGTCAATTATGATTGGGAAAGTATTTGAATAATGATTTCGCGAACTTCAGAGTTTAAAAGAGTTTTCGAAAATCTTGGGAAAATGACTTACCATACCTAACTTGGTGAATAACTTGATAACTTCTTTTTGTATAAATTATGATATGTTGATATTGCTAGGATATGATATGATATAGGATCTATCATGAGATCTTGATTTGATAAGCATGTTTTGATGTGTTATGATTGTTAAAAATGAATTGTGAGATGCAGTGTTGATATATTAAAGTAGGATATGACTTAGAGTATGAATATGACTTATAAATATACATACATACATATATATATATATATATATATATATATATATATATATATATATATGAGATGATGATACATGATTACTGAAAATGTTATATGATATGATAATGAGTTAAGACATGATGAAACATTGAGATGAGATATTGATATGTTGAGTTGTTGAGCTAATACATTGAGATGATGAGTTACATTGATGTATTAGATATGAGATGAATGGATGGTGACGAGGAAATGATAATGATGAGACTCTCGATTTGTAATGAAATCGTGTGTGCTTGTATGTTTGAATAGATAGACTTATACTTCCATTATGACTACTAGGTGACTTGAAACTGTGTGATTGCTACAATGCTGTTCTGCACCGCCAAGTAAGTCCCTACGGAGCTTACTCAGATCGAATAGATATTCCCTGTCGTATGTGCATGATATACTAGGTGCTTACATTCATGATCAATATGCCATGTAGTTTCCTACTAGGTTGCATTAATCGTTGAGCATTCTATTTCTTTATGCGTATGTAAATAGAATGGCCGTTATCTATGAAGTAACTAGAGTCTTTGCTAGGGTCATAGCACGACCCAGTCCCATCGGGTCCCGTCCTGAGTCAATCGAGTCATATGGAACTTCCTTTACTTATATTATGAGTATGATTACGAGATTTGCCTGCGAGCTTTATATATGGTTACGGGTCGGGCCTACGGGCCGATTCGCTTATGATGGAATGGAATGCATTCATGAGCTGGCAAGTCTCCGCCTTATCGAAAGGGGGTAGAGGTAGGAGAGGGATGTACCATTGGGTATTCTGTGATAAGGCCTTATTATTATTATTAAACACTTGATCTTTGGGGCATGCTGGTGTGTTCATATTCCGCCTTGCATCTAGAAGCATGATTATTAGGTATATCGTATGTGTGTATATATGGTGGAGGAAGCACCCTTAATGAAGGGACAGACCCATGTAGGCATCATTTGATCCCGCCCACTATCAACGTTTTTAGGTATCCATTATGCTTATCACCATTGTTGCTGAGTTGGCTTCATGACTGCGGGGTCTAATATGGCGGAAAGAGAGAGTAGAGGCTCTGACTTCACCAATTCATTCATGGTTTAGTCTGGGTGTTTTGATCTTGTTTTGACCCGGCTCCACCGTGACACTCTTATGTATGAACTTGGAAACTTTCTTGGTTGTATGATCAACGAATTTCACGACTTAGGTCATAGGGCAGGTATAGAGGACTTACCCCGGGGATTCCAACGATCCCTCTTGGTTTTTGGGTGCGAAATCCCACTTTTGCAGCGAAATTGTTGATTTCAAACCTTCAACCTGTACTCGGGGCGCAAGATCCCACAAGGGGTTTCATCCCTCGAAACGTAACCCGAGAATCATAATCCCGGGCCGTTACAAAGTTGGTATCAGAGCCAAGTTTTGCAAACCGGGTATGATAGGTTGAAGTGGTTTTGAAAATGGCCCAAGGTTTCAAATGATTTTTCGAAATATTTACGAAATGGTAAAATGAATTTAATTGGACCTAGACTGATCAATTAGGAAGGCAATCTCGCGGGGTAGAGACTATGCGGTAGGCATCCCTTATGGATTTAGAATTCTGGGAAGGTAGGTAAAATACTAGCTCTCTTTTACAGGCGGATTTCGAAGACTCCAAGGAGCCCGAGGGTTGGGGTAGCTTGGGTTTTGAGGTCGTGAGGTATTGGCTCCTCTGGTTGGCCGTCCTTCGAAGGACGGCATATATCGTCTTTGTGATCATATACATTATATCCAACTGGGCCCAAGGGCGATCCTCCTCGAGGAGGATCATATTAATTCCGTTGATTGCTTCCGTGCTGGGTGCTATTGTGTTTAGGTTAGAGAACTAATTAGTGTGCCTTAACTTGAACATGTAATTAACTGAATGTGTGAACGAGATAGCGGGAGGAAACCTTGTCCTTATGTAGTCGGAATTCCCGTCTTGTCAGAATAGCCCTTCTATAATTCAACCCCCTTGATGAATCTAATTTCGTCATCCGCCCCACCAAGATATCTAGCCATGTTAGCAAGGGTCGAGAAGCACATGCTCTCCCCATTCGAGTCCTGTTTCGTATTCCACCATGGATGCTTCTACGAGTCTTGTACCTGAGGTTGGTGTCTTCTATGGAAAATTTGGGTCGATCAACTAATTGCCTTCGAAAATCATGTCGGATGTGGGGGTTACCTGAGTATGTTAGTGCAGGGTGATGATTGAAATAGTTTCGAGTTAGGAGTGAGTTGCCTCATGGAGTCATCTCGTTTGATACTCGTAATGGTCAGCCATGTCTTCTTTTCGCAAGAGTCTAAGCGCGAGTTCTACCCTCACCTCCCGGAAACAGTGTGAATGTCCTTGCGTCCTACCCAACGGTCATGCTACCGTCCCACGGGGAAACGGGGTGATGAGTCGGTGAATGCCCTTGGAGAATTCTGTCAGTTATAGTAGTAGTCATTCTTGTGATTACATGACATAGTACATTGATGTATTTCAGCATGACTTGCCTGATATCTTGCATGGTTGCTCTTATGAGGAGATGTATGTGCTATATGAATGGAACTTTCATGAGTATTTTCTTCCCATGAATTAGGTGCATGATAGTGTGGTCAACCATCGTCGTAAGTTTAATATATGAGATAAATGTCCTAGCATAATGAATTAATCTAATTAGACCTTGCTGATTGTGAACATGTTTAATGAGCAATTCTAGTATCATGTAGGACACATGTCTCCCAATTATAGGCCCTCGTATGACTATGTGTCGTCCTTGTCTTACTATGCGAATATGGATGTACATGATGAGATAGGTACCCTTAGCGTGCTCGCCTTGACCCCATGATAATTCGATCTGCTCATGTGCATCTAACTGAGTGATAAGTCATGAATATGTTTCCCTTTGATGTTGCTAGGACAAGTGCAACTAATGCCATATATGTCCCATGTTCGTTCGTGTATGTACGTTCTTAGTATGTCAAGCATGATTAGTGAATGAAATGATAGGTTGCTAGCTTGTTCTGCGTACATGTAAGGTTGATTATATGAACATATTGTGAATGCATAGATCGCTACTCCTCGAAATAGGTGCATGTTAGTGTGGAATGATATGATGATATTCGTGAGTATTATGTGTTTGTGTGCTGCAATTATAACTTCATGGAATACCCTAAGGGCATCGTTGTAACTCTCGGGTTGGGATCTTATCTTTGGTCTCGTCGTCTCTAGTCCTGGTCCATGTCTGAATCCTTAAGGAAATTTTGTTATCCGCCCTTGTCTCTCCCCTATCTCCGTAACTCCTAACCCTTGTGATCCCTTGATGAGCGCCGGTATGAAAGAAATAGTTGACGACCAAGTGGCACCAGAGCGGCGCAGAGGAAGTGTGATGGGTCCATGACCCATAGACCACAGGACATACGTCGCCAAAGGTAAAGAAGGACGGACATACTTCGAAGATGTTAGTGGCAGACGTGATCCCCTTAGTTGACTCAAGGATGGGCGTTCTTCATTCGAACCATGGATTCTTCTATGCTGACTGGAATTAATGTTATGTGATATGCCTAGAACTAACATGATTCGATGTGTGATGACTGATATACTAAACTAGTGGCGACTAATTGCCTGATTATCTCTTGCCTATGATGATGTGCCTCGATGCGTTGGTATACTGATAAACTAGTAAGAGATATAGAGCATATATGTTGATGGTTCTTGATCATTGGTAGATAGGCCGAAGAGTGGCAGGAGAGAGTTGAAGTCCTTGGTTTTGATCGCTGCTTGTATGAGGGAGAGTTATAGAACGGGAGCATTCGTAGGTAGAATTGGGCGAGTTTTATGGTTTATCGAAGATGGTGGTTAGTGGGTGTTAGACGAGCTTCTATGTAGGTCTTAGGTGAGAACTGGGGATTTGATGGCGAGATTGTGAGGAGGAGGTCGTAGTTAGAATTGGTAGTAGAGGGAGGTAGCATAGAAGGGTAGTTGGATGAAGACTAGGGTAGTTCGTTAGGGTAATCTTGAGAGTGGTGCGAGTATAGGTAGTTAGGATAGTTCTGGGGGTGGATAGATAGGCTAGTTGACGGGATGAAAATCATTGATTCCCAATCAAGTAGTGATACGTTTGGGATACCCGATCCTTCACCTGTGGGCTCAAGATCAAGAAACACACTGTATATTTGCCCGATCTTGCAATGCTCTTTGATATCTCCTGATTTTGGAACAGATAATACAAGCGATTAAGTCTCTGAGTTTAGCGACGGTTTCACACGAACAAATTCAGCAAAACTTAAAACGGAAATACCGACAGAAGAATAGGAAAAGCGAGAGAATAGAGAAACAGCGACGGAGGCGCACGGAGAGGGCACGCGGGCGCCTGGGAGCGCGGACGCAGCGCACGGGAGCGCCGGGGATGCAGCGGCCGCTGCTGTCCTGGGGCGGCCGCCGCCTGGGTGCGGGTGAAGCGCTGCGACAAGAGTTTTCCCCTTCTGGCGACAGGAAGCCTTCCTTTTTGCGACGATTTGCGCTAGGGGTTGTGTTCTTTGTGTTTGGATTTTTGGCTCGGTTTGAAGTTAGGGTTTTGGGTTTGTGTTGCCGAATGTAAGTAGATCACAAGAGCACTTAAAGCTTTGGGATTCAAATCGAAGATACCCTTAATTCCTTAAAGGGTTTCCTCAATTCTATTCAATCTAAATAATTCAAAGTACATGAGTTTGGTTAAATAGAAAACTAACACCCAATTCTAATCATGCAAGATAGAATTTAGGTTGATAAAGATAGATAAAAATAACCTAAAGATAAAAGTAAATCTAAGAAGATATAATTCTAAAACTTGGTGGACAAGACTTATCTAGAGGAGATATAGTGTTCCACATTAATAATCTAAAGACATAAAATAACAATTAATTAATTAAGTGGATAAAAACCGGCCCACACAAGGAAGGTACTCGACATGGGCCCTAGGCCCACTCGACACATGTAATGGGACACTCGGCCAGAGCCTATACCGAGTGTGTACCGACGACATACCGAGTGTTATCTTCAAGGTGGGTGGTGACGAGTTTGCATGAGCTTTGTTTGAGGACGGAAGCTCATCTCTTGTTCCGGTGGTGTAATCTAGAGCAAACTGATCCAGGGTGGCTTGAACCCTTGCTCCATCATTCCTTGGTAACGTACAAGAAGGGCTTTGGTTGCATCTTGAATCCTCTTGGCCCTTGCACGAGTGATCGGACCATCGAAAGGGACCTTCATGTTGTCCTCAATGTTACCTGGAGTCATCGACAATTGCACTGCATCAAGTGGTATCGGATTCTCAGGTTTATGCAAGTTCTTTACTCTCTTGATTCCTTTTTGAGTGATTTCTTTTCGTGCCATCTTTTTCACCATTCCCGCTACATAAATTTTAGTTCTTTATTATTCACCCTAAAAAAATTGGCACTTTATTTTGGTTATTTTCTTGTTGGATCTTTAATTTGGAAGATATTGAGTTCTTGATTGCAAGTTCTGATTTTTTATTTCTTTTTGCTACATATCATGCCTATGAATGTGATTATTGGATTAAAGCATTATATGAACTTGCACCACTAAAGAACCCTAATTTTCCAGATTTCTAGCCTATTGCCCTTATTTTCTTTATTTTTGCTTACTTTTAGATCATCGTAGCATAGATTTTTTTCTATTTTGCTGTTTCTGTCGCATTACAGTAGCTTCCAACAGCAGTTTTCATCATAAAAAAAACGCCGAGAGCTTCAAAAAAAAAAGAAGCATTCCTCTTACCTTTGTTGAGTTAGTAACTCATTGCATATTGTTCCTTCTTTTATTTTGCTACTTGTTAGATGATCTAATTGGTTTTAAGCATTGCAAAAGAACCCCCTTGTGTGATTTTGTGCTGTGCCGACACAGGAGCCTTGGTCACACCCCTCTTTCTCTGAACCGTGTTGCAACCATCAGATAATAGTTGACGGAGTGTGTGCACTTGTTTACCCTTGTGATTGCATCGTATCTATTGCTACATATTATTATATTTTCGAGCATCACATTGTAGCTATTATTTTTCTTCTACATTAGCCGCTTGTTCATACTTGCGATCCTTACTATCCGACTTGTGGCTGATTTCTTTTGCAATTTAATCTCTACTTGCTATCTTCAATATTGCAAAATTCTGTGTCCAGGGAAGATTACTTGAATTGAGTGCCTTGTTTTCTCACCTCTTTGATTTCTAAAACTGAATCACTCTTAGAATCAAAAGGGCTTGCATTACTTGGTTTCTGGTCTTTGCTCCATTTACTTATTGCTCTTCTGATATTGTAGGAACATGTCAAACAGAAACAACCCAAATTCTTCCCCTACCCCTCATGCACCACTTACTGCGGCAGACATACGGTCCATCATTGCGACTAAACTTGCCCAATTAACCAATCGCTTGACCATTGAAAAGGCCCAGGACCGTGCTGAACTTTCGGCTCAGATCGACCAAGCCATTGATTGGAGACTTGAGGAAAGGAAACGGAATGAGGCTTCTGGATCTACACCTCCCTCAGGTAGTAAGCCGCCTCCTACAAGTCATACACCTCCCTCAGGTAATACCCCACCATCAGGTAATCCACCCCCGTCTGGTCAACTACATTTTAAACTGTGATCTGCTACGCCTAACCCTTTTGCAAGAGAGAATGACAATGATCCGTTATTTGGCTTTAACCGTAATGATGTGCGCCGAGACCATACCCCCCCTCGGCATCAGCAATTTCACTACTACAATTAAGACCTATTGTAGCACTTTGTTGTAGCGGATATTCTATTGAAGCGGTTTTTGTGGCGGTTTCATATATTGTAGCGGTTCAGTGACGGTTTTGAATATGCCTTATATTACAATAACTATAGTGGCGGTTTTAAATTCTATTGTGGCGGTTTTTCAAACATTTTTTCTCCTGCCGTTCTTAATATCCTATTGTAGCAACTATTTTGCCTAATGAAGCGGTTCTTAAGGGTAAAGTATCCTTAAAACCTAATAAAAGACTTGCAACGAACGGGGGAGTCTCTTCTTCTCCCACGTTCCTTTCCAAAACCTATAACCCTAAAGGCTTACATTGATGCTGGGTATAGGGTGGAGGCCACGATGGATGAGACTCGGCGGAATCAGGAGTTCGCCAATAGGAAGAAGGGGCACCAGAAGCATTCTGGTGTCAAGAGAGCTGCGAAATCTACCCCAACTGGGGGTACGAGTGGGGGTAGAGCCCCAACTGGCCAGACAGGAGGGCGCTCTCACAATACTGGTGGGAGGCAGGTGATCTGTCATAATTGTGGCAAGGAGGGTCACATCAAACCTGCATGTACGGAGACACTAAGGATTTGCCGAGGTTGTGACAAGCCGGGCCATATGATACGGTTTTGCAAGACCTCGAGTGGCGTGCAGTCTCGTTCTTATCAGGCATCGGCTGCAGCGCCGAAGAATCAGAATCAGGGGCAGTTTAGACCTCCACCACAACAGCGCAACAGTCAGTCCTTTCAGCAGAGGACTCAAGTTCCTACGGGATCGCAACCGGCTGTGAACAAGGGAAGCAATGCAGCTGGGCCTTCCAACCCCGGGAAGCGCCTATATGTGATTAGGGAGGAGGTAGATGCTAACGCACCAGTGACTCAAGGTATTATCTACCATCATACTGAGTCCATTGATATTTTGTTTGATTCTGGTGCTACCAATTCTTTTATTGCTGAGAAGCTTGTTGATAGGCTTAAGTTAGGTAGTGTGTCTTTAGATGATCCTTTTGTAGTTGGACTCCCTGATGGGGGGACAATGATAGGAAAAAAGATGTTGAGCAGATTTCCTATCACGATTGGGGGTCGAGAGTTCGACGCCGATTTGGTGGTGATTCCGCTTATGCCGCTGGATATCATCTTAGGTATGGATTGGTTAGGGCAACATGGCGCGGTGATTGACTTCGAGCGGAGGATTGTGACCTTATCACCGGATGGCACATGTGTGTGCAAATTCCGAGGGCGCATTTCCGTTGAGAACGACCATATTATTAATATGATGCAGGCGGCTAGGCTACTGCGACAGGGTTGTGTGGGTCAGTTATGCTATTTACAAGACTCAGTGTCCAAGACAGTCACAATCTCCGATATTCCAGTTATTCGGGAATTTCCCGACGTATTTCCTGATGACATTACCGAGTTGCCACCGAAGCGCTTTGTTGAGTTCACTATTGATCTGGAACCAGGGACGTCTCCACTCTCCAAAGCTCCATATCGTATGGCTCCAGTTGAGATGAAGGAGTTGAAGTCTCAAATGGAAGAGCTATTGGAGAAGGGCTATATCAGGCCTAGTGCGTCGCCATGGGGGGCTCCAGTATTATTTGTGAAGAAGAAGGATGGATCCTTCCGGCTGTGTATTGATTACCGTGAGTTGAATAAAGTGACGATCAAGAACAAGTACCCGTTCCCGCGAATTGATGACTTGCTAGATCAGTTACAAGGAGCAAGGGTGTTCTTCAAGATTGACCTTCGTTCTGGGTATCATCAATTACGGATTCGCGAGGAGGATATTCCGAAGACTGCTTTCAGGACCAGATACGGACATTATGAGTTCGTGGTGATGCCCTTTGGCTTAACCAACGCACCAGCTGTGTTTATGGAGTTGATGAATAGGTGTTTTCACGACTATTTGGATAAGTTTGTGGTGGTGTTCATCGATGATATTTTGATATACTCTCCGAGCGAGGAAGCTCATGAGGAGCATTTACGGACCGTATTGTCAGTGCTGCGACAACATCAGCTTTATGCTAAGTTGTCCAAGTGTGACTTCTGGATCAAGCAGGTGACCTTCCTAGGTCATATTATATCTGAGGAGGGAGTGATGGTAGACCCTCAGAAGATCTCAGCAGTGAAACACTGGGCTCAGCCGAAGAATGCGAAGGAAGTCCGAAGCTTTCTGGGATTAGCTGGATACTATAGGAGGTTTATGGAAGGGTTCTCTAAACTCGCCCAACCGCTTACCTCTTTGTTGAGAAAGTCTCAGAAGTTTGTGTGGAATGAGAAGTGCGAGCAGAGCTTTCAGGAACTGAAGAAACGGTTGACCACTGCACCGATTCTAGCATTGCTGAGAGATGGGGAAGGGTATGTTGTGTACAACGATGCTTCCAAGCAAGGGCTGGGTTGTGTGCTTATACAAGATGACAGGGTGATAGCATATGCATCCAGGCAACTTAAGCAGTATGAGGAGAATTATCCAGTGCATGATTTGGAGCTAGCTGCTGTGGTCTTTGCTTTAAAAATCTGGCGACACTACCTCTACGGTGTTCGCTGCCAAATCTTCACAGACCACAAGAGTTTGAAGTATGTGTTCACCCAGAAGGAGCTCAATATGCGACAAAGGAGATGGCTGGAGCTCATCAAAGACTATGACATTGAACTTCTCTATCATCCGGGGAAGGCCAATGTTGTAGCAGATGCTTTGAGCCGAAAGTCTCAGCATGAGGCTATGATTGCATGTTTGACGGAGAGACCTGTGTTACAGCAGGATTTGTTGAAGTTGGGTATCGAGGTGTGGTTTGAGAGAAACCGTGGTCAACTGTGTATGTTGGAGGTTCAGTCAGAACTTCTAGAGAAGATTAAGGTGGCAAAAGTTGGGGATACTGCATTGGTGCGGTTGTGTGCAGACTTCTTTGAGGGCAAGGCCCCAGGCTTTATCGTTCAGGAGGATGACTCCTTATGGTTTGGGAAGCGGATTTGTGTTCCGGATGTTCAGGAGCTTAGGCAGACCATACTTCAGGAAGCTCATTCTTCTGCTTACTCAGTACACCCGGGGTCGAGCAAGATGTACAAAGACCTCCGATGTGGTTACTGGTGGCCAGGGATGAAGCAGGACATAGCCGAGTTCGTGGCTAGATGTTTGGTGTGTCAGCAGGTGAAGATTGAGCATCGACGACCTGCTGGTACATTGCAGCCCCTTCCGGTGCCGGAGTGGAAGTGGGAGCATATCTCGATGGACTTCGTGACAGGCTTACCCCGAGTCCAAGGGCAGAAAGACGCCATTTGGGTGATAGTGGATAGACTCACCAAATGTGCGCACTTTATTGCAATCCGGAGTGACTGGAAGGTGCCAAAGTTAGCAAGGGTGTACATGAAGGAGATCGTCCGACTCCATGGTATTCCGAAAACCATTGTGTCAGATCGCGATGGGAGATTTATCTCTAAGTTTTGGAGAGAACTTCAGGGAGGCCTAGGGACGACCTTGAATTTCAGTACGTCATTCCATCCACAGACAGATGGCCAGTCAGAACGCACTATTCAGACGTTAGAGGACATGCTGAGGGCATGTGTTCTGGATAGACCAACTGATTGGGAGACCAGCTTGAGTTTGATTGAGTTCACTTACAACAATAGCTGGCATGCATCCATCAAGATGGCTCCGTTTGAGGCTCTGTATGGGCGAAAGTGCAGATCGCCAGTATGTTGGGATGAGGCAGCAGATGCACTCATTCTTGGGCCCGAACTTCTAGAGGAGACTACCATGCAAGTAGGAGTGATCAGGCAGCGCATGTTGGCAGCTCAGTGCCGACAGAAGGCATATGCTGACGGTAGGAGGAGGGACCTAGAGTTCCAGGTCGGTGAGAAAGTATTTGTGAAGGTCTCGCCGACAAAAGGAGTGTTCCGATTTGGAAAGCGTGGGAAGCTGAACCCTCGCTTTGTAGGACCATTTGAGATTCTCCAGAAGGTGGGCACAGTTGCTTATCGTTTAGCTTTGCCACCTACCGCTCATCCAGTGCATGACGTCTTCCACATTTCCTTACTTCGGAAGTACGTGCCTGATCCATCTCATGTCTTGAGCTATGAAGACATTGAGGTCCGTCCTACCGGAACCTATGAAGAGGAACCAGTTCGCATTCTAGAGAGGCGGGAGAAGCAGCTCAGGAATAAGGTTGTGCCTCTAGTAAAGGTGCTCTGGTCTAAGCACGGAACAGAGGCAATGACGTGGGAGACCGAAGCAGATATGAGAGAGAGTTTTCCTTATTTATTTTCTGCTTAAGTTTCGGGACGAAACTTCTTTTTTGTGGGGAGATATGAAATACCCGCGTATTTCCGTTTATTTAATTTTAGAATTTTATTAAATAAAAGTCGGAAGTATTTCTTATTCCTCTTATTCTTAGTGTGTCAAAATTCGTGAGATAGTGATTTCACATTTTATAATGTGAAATGGGGGAAATTAATTTATTTAATATACTTAAATAAATAAATATTTTATAAATAATATTTATTTATTATTTATGGGTAAATTAGTGGATAGCTAGTTATTTATATTATACTCTATATATATATATACATATATATATATATACATATATATATATATATACATATATATATATATATATATATGTATATATACATATATATATATATATATACATATACATACATACATATAGTTATTTATTTATGTATATATATACATGCATATGGGCTACCCAACTCCAGGCCAGCCCACAACGGCCCAAACCAACATCATCACAAGCTGAATACGGGAGGGCTCGGTTGTTTTTTTTTTAAAAACAAAATTCTATCTTTAACTATATGATAAGTAACAATCTTTGGCTAAATCTTTCTAACCTAAAATTCATATCTTTAGGGGATTTGATTAGGTTAAATCTTAGAGGGCATTACGAGCTTCCCATCCATATCAAAAACACGCCATAACTTCCTCTCCATCATCCTCTGCAACCCCGTAAACATCAGCCGAAAATCACAAACGACAACTATCTCCGTTCACCCTCGGCCACGATTCCGACGATCCCAAGGCCAACGACCACCACCACAGGCCTCCTCCAACACCCAGGAAGCCACCGTGCAAGCCCCGACGCAGCAGCTCACCGGAAAGACGTCGGAAACGGCGTCGGAAGTTTCTGCAGAACAGTGATCGAGAGGCCAACTTTGAAGCATTGCCACCACTACCACAGTGACTCAAAGCCATCAAATCCGAATCCACCGTAAACCTTGCAATACCCTCTATCAAACACACCTTTTCGTTTCCTCAAATCTGCTCAGGGGTGCTCGTACCATAGCCCCGAAATCGACTGGTGAGCAGTTTTTCTGCATAGCAGAAAAACGTGATTTTGATGAACGTTTCTTTATTCAATCGATTCAAGGGCTGATAATCCTTATAAATCATTTCTTTTCAGATTCATACCATAGCAAGGGATCATAGGCTCAAAAATTGGACGATTCCGAGTCCCGTTTGGGTAAGATCTGCTCTATTCATCGCAATTTATCGAGTTTCGAATAAGTAAGCGATGTTTAATCTAACCTACATACTGTTTTGGAACAGTTTACAGCCTGTTTAACTCCTGAGATTTGGTGGGTACAGAATCGATTGGCTTTTGGGAAAAGCAAGGGTAAGTTTTGTACTTTTTAAAAGTTACGGTGCCGTTTCTGTAATTTCTGAAAAGTTACTAATACCCTTATTAATTCTGTAAAATCTCAGGTCCATTCTCAAATTATTTTTCTCAACTACGAATAAGCATTTCGTCAGATTAAGGCAAGTGGTTTGGTTCAATCAGTGCACTTTTGCAAATTTCGTGCCTTTTTCGCAATTATTGTCTTTTTGTGTTTTCTATACATTCCATGCTATGAATTTGTGATAAATATGCAAGTTAGTTCAGTTTTTTGCTATTTATCAAATCCGAAATCTCACGTAGCATGATAACTCGGGTAATTATAGTTTGATCCCATAATTTGAGAAAATTATATTAAATGCCCGAACTTCCTAAAAAGCATGATTTGTTCATTTTGTTTCCTTCATGCTAGTTAAGTATGGTGTATTATTGGTTTTGAATATCCATGCTTGTCAGTTATATTATTTCGTGCACTTTATAGATCTAAAGTGTACATTATGCCTTTTGTGGTCACCTATGATGTAATTGTGGATTGGTACTTACACCGTGTGTATTATTATTATTGTTGTTGTTATTATGATGTGTGTCTTAAATAATGGAAAAAGGGTAAAGTCAGGTCAAGGTTCGGTTATACCTTGCTCTATAAACGTCTCATGAGATGCCCCTTCGAAATTCCAAATCTCTCGAATGGGTACATCTACCTAAGGGTAGTAGGTCATCCGCCCAGTATATGCGGCCGAGGCCAGTATCACTTGTCCTAATGAAATGATAACATTGTTATAAATGTATTATTATTGTTGTGTTGTATATTATTTTACTAATAGGTGACCCAATTTCAGCGATGTTATATCATATTCTTTCCGTACTCGGAATATGATTCCTTAGGGTCTTCGGATCCGCATCCCATTCAAACACTCGGTCCTTCTTGGATCATCCTTTTACATTATTTTTATTTAATCAAACGAGTCAGGTTCCACATAAATATTTACTCCTAATTCATATTTTAGTCTACAATCACCAATACCCTTTTATGGTCAATGGGTGGTAGACGGAGTCTCGAACATTTTACTTTCTGCTACTTGCTAGTCGTAAAAAGATTAACCGTCCTATTTTTCTCCTTTGGACGGTTGGGGTCCCTGGTCTGCATACTACACCTCAGCCGTCGATCCGCAGGTTTAGGTAAACGGTCTTGAGGCGCTGAAGAATAAAGGATTTCATTGTTTTTTTTTATCGTGTTTTTGAGTTAAGGTACAAACTTCTAGAATTTATGGGATTGTTTTCATTCCGCTGCTACTATTTCATTAATTTGATAATTGTATTTGGACCCTTTGTTTTGGGTAACTTTATTTTGGAATATTTTATATTTAAGTCTTCCGCTTATTTAACATTTATTTATTATCATCTTGTTTATGGGAGCATGGTTGCATGTCCCTATAAGCCTAAGGCGGTTACAAAGACATTAAAGTCCGCGTAATTGCTGGCGCTGCCACATCTCTTCAGTGTATTAAGAAGGGGTGTTACAATAAATGGACTGGAACAATCGTTCTTGGTGATAAAGAGATTTTTTTTAATATATATTGATGTTTTTGTTATGTGATTCTCTTGCTGATATTTTTTACTGAGCCTCCTCCAGAATTTATTATTTTGGAGCTCGGAATGTTGAACAGGGAAGCATTTTCGTAGGGGGAGCAATGACTGCTGAATTTCAGTTTTTATAATGTTGTCTGCTAACATCTCAAGGCCTTGAGATCGGGTCTTGAATGTTTGCAGCTGAATTGTTTAAACTTGATTTCTTCCCTTACTTGTTGGAAGACAAAAATGGGGAGAAATGCTATATGGTGATGTGCTTATGCATATGCTTATATGGTGATGTGCTTATGCATATGCTCTTCTTGTTATATGATGCTTATACATATGTTGCAATGCTTTATTTATTTGCATGCTTGTTATATGATGCTTATACATATGTTGCAATGCTTTATTTATTTTGCATGATTGACATTTTTGATATTTGTTTTGTCTTCCATCAAGGGGGAGATTGAAGACTCCACCCTGATTGTTAGATATTGAGAGCTAACCTACAAGTCTTTGAGAAAGGTTTATGAAAGACAAAACAAGACTCTGGTTTCAAGGTCTTGACAACAAAGGCAAATTGGACGAATTGGATACGTCAAATATTTTATATATTTATTTGTTAAAGATTTTTATGTGCAGATTTTATATTAAATATTTTAAAAGGTTGCTCAGATTTTTTATGCAGATTCTGGAAGATTTAGTGGCTGGAAAATCTTTTAGAAAGGGTTGAAATTTTCTATTCAAGGCAAGAGATGATATGAAGATAAGGAGAAGATTTGTTGAAGATTGTGGGATGATTTTGTGGAAAGAAAAGATTTGACTATTCAAATTCAAACGTTCAAAAATCAGCCCAGCCCCTGCAGCCTATAAAAGAGACGGTGCAACCGGAGAAGGAGAACACCCTTGAGCATTCAATCTACAAGCAAAGCGTTCTCCATTGCATTCGTTCATCCATTGATTCTCTCTTTCTCCATTGTTGTTCTTGCTTTATCTTTTGAGAGTTTGAGAGTTTCTAGAGCTTTATTGTACAAGTCTAAAGTGTTATACTAAGAGTACACATCTACTCAAACGTATTCACTAGGCTATTATTTCACGAGTGTTTTGGGTTGACTAGATAGTAGCGGGTGAGGCTACGAGTTGAGAGAAGGGTTGTTCTTCTAAATTGTATCTAGGACTCTAAGGGATCTGTGTTGACTAGATAGAAGCGGGTGAGGCTTCGAGGGTTTAGAAGAAGGAAAGATCTTCTCGGTTGTATCTAGGATCCATAGGAAGTGAAATAATAGTGCTTTTGAATCCTACGGGTTGGAGAACCCTAGGCGGGGACGTAGGCCAAGTTGTGCTGAACCTCGTTAACAATTCTTGTGTTCTTTGAGTTTTACTTTCATATTTAGTTTCCGCATTATACTTTGATAAGTTTTATTTTCGTACAGGTTCTGCTGAACAAGTTTTTGGAATTATTTCAAGACCTTGAGTTCTGGTTCAAAACTTTAGGATTCATTTCAAGGCCTTGAAATCAACTCTGCAGAAAGTTTGCGAAAATTGTCTAAGTTTTTCTATTCTATTTACATCACCTATTACGACTCTTCACCTCTTATATATGAATAAGATCTCTATAATTTAACCGAATAATCGTCCCCTTAAATAATCATCCCCTTAAATAATCTCTATATGAATAAACGTCCCCTTAAATATGAATAATTTAACCGAATAATCTCTATATATGAATAAAATCTCTATAATTTAATTAACCGAATAATCGTTCCTTTAAATTAATAAAATTGGATTTCTACTTATGAATAATGATTTTCAATTCATTGAATAATGCATAATATATTGTTATTCCAAACTCTCTCTTAAATATGAATACTCCTTGTAATTTCACCGAATAATGTTCAAATTCTTACTACTAAATTTAAATATTCTTTATAATTTCACCGAATAATGACCAATTTTATTGATTATTATTTTAACCTCCCCAAACCTAATAAATATGCAAACAATCATCATCTTACATACGAATAATATTTACTCCCTCCGTTAATTAAAACTTAAGGTGTTAAAAACTATATAAAATATTAACTTTTTTAACATATTTTTTAAATAATTTCATACTTGTTACTATTAATCATGAATTTATAAAAAAATTTTAAAAAATGTTAATATTTCATATAGTTTTTATCATTCTAAAAAAGCGTGCATGAATAGTAAACGACAAGTTTTAATTAACAGAGGGAGTATAATTTAACATAATAATCTCTCGAATCTAACCGAATAATATATCATATTTAACCAAATTATCTTTTTAATTTAACCGAATAATATAATCACAAGTTTTTACACTATTATTTATTCCCTCTGTTAATTAAAACTTGTCGTTTACTATTCATGCACGTTTTTTTAGAATGATAAAAACTATATGAAATATTGAATTTTTTAAAAATTTGTTTTTATAAATTCATACTTAATAGTAACAAGTATGAAATTATTAAAAAAATATATTAAAAAAGTTAATATTTTATATAGTTTTTAACACCTCAAAAAGCGTGCGTTAATAGTAAAACGTCAAATTTTAATTAACGGAGGGAGTATATTGGTAACAAATATAAAAATAAAAATAAAAACAAACCAAAAAAGGAAAAAAAACAAACCAAAAAAGAAAAAGAAAAAGTTCCGTACTTGTACAGTGAATGAAGAGCGGGTACATGCACGTGAGGTAATTGTTGTGGGCCCACCGATTTTATTATTATTTTTTAAATGAAAATCACTATTAATCATAACCGTTGATTTCGTGGTCGAGCTTTGTTCCTAATTTATGGCCCCAATTTGTTTGTTTCCAGATCAAGCCTAAAGTCAACCTCCTCATCTTCTTTCTACCTCATACCTTGCTGCCCCAATTTTAGCAAGAAGCCAGCCAAAACCCACGCTACCCATTGTTTTTTTTGGAAGCAAGATAAGAATTAGGAGAGATGCCGACGAGTTAGCTTCTTTCCTAGAGCGTCCGAGCAGACGAGAACCCAAAGATCCTGATCTGTAGCCAAGCTATCATTGGCAGGGTAGCAGTAAGTCAGACGCGCAATCCTGTCAGCAACCGCATTTGATTCCCTGAAAATATGACGAATAGCAACATTAGAAATTGAATAGGGATTTAAAGTTGTATCAGACATCAACAGTTCGATATTCCAGGGGCACGACCAGTCGCCTAGGAGAGCCTTTATGACGACCAAACAATCTCCCTCTATAAGGAGATTTTGAATTCCGAGCTCTCTAGCCCTAGACACACCGATGTGTAGGCCCAAGGCTTCTACGAAAACCGCCGATGTGTTGTTACACCTACCCGATCCAAAAGCAGAAAGCTGACCTAAATGGTCCCGAATGACATATCCATAGGAGGCCTCCCCTGACTGTCGATGAGAGCCATCAAAATTTAGTTTATGATAGCCTTGTGGGGGTTTGTCCCACCCTTTCATTAGAACCACTGATTCTCTATTGTTTGTTTCCCCAACGGCACCTCCCCGCGAGGAGGATGCAGACGTCCTTATTTTGTTGACTCCTTGTGCATCAAAACGATCCTTCCAAGAACTACGATTAGATAGACAAAAGAGGGCGATTTCCCGATAAGTAGTCGACGAAGTGCGTTGGAAGGTAAGCTGGTTACGGAAGAACCAAAGGCCCCACCAAGCAAATGCTAAAGAACACATATTATCCTTGCTTACAACATTATAGATGGAAGAGAGGATAATATTGGGTTTTAAGTGGTTGTCTATACCATTAAGTGTTGGGATAGCAATGCGCTATTCCGCGATTAGTGCAAGGCTCATGGGGCACTTAACTAACATGTGGTGAGTAGAATCCGTGGTGCAGCCACAGAAGCAATAGCCCGAAGGCACTACGACATGGATTCGTTGTAGCCTTTTAGTCGTCGGTAGGCCACCGCGAGAAATCTTCCAAACGAAATGTTTGATTTTTGGGGGGATGTCAAGTTTCCATAGCCACTGGCAATCGAAACTAACATCACCATCATGCAGCCTGATGACAGAAGTGGCTGAGCTCGATGAGAACCAGCCATTTTCATTAGGGCCCCAATAGAGTCTGTCAGAGAGATTGTTTTTTGGTAATTTAGTGTCAATGATATCCTTAATGGTGGCCGGAGTGAGCATGTTTTGTAACTCATTTTATATATAGTCAACATCCCACTTTTTATCATTTGTTATGAAGCGGTCAACCAACCAATTCTCAATTGTAGCACTGATTGGTACTAATGCTGAGTCTATTAAGGGGGTGTTGAGAACCCAATTGTCCTTCCTGAACTTGACCGATCGTCCATCACCGATAGACCAACGAAGGCCCGGCTTGAACAGATGTCTTATGGCGACCATTTTAGACCATTTCCACGAGGTGTTCCCTTTCTTTTCATAATCGATCAGCGGAGTACCTTTTAGGTATTTTGCCGTAATAACACTGACCCAGATATTGTCGGGTTCAGCAATAATTTTCCATAGTAATTTCATCTGTAAAGCTAAGTTCATAGTCTCTGCTTTGTATAACCCTAAGCCACCTTGTAGTGTGTCGGAGCAGATTTTATCCCAGCTGACAAGAGGCGAAGAATTTGGTCCTTTATTCCAAAAGAATTGTTTGTAGACTTTATCTAGCTCCAGCAGAATCGACTGTGGAAGCATGAATGCTTGCATAATAAAAATGGGTTGGGCGCTGAGGTTGGACTTGATGTGAACCATTTAGCCTTCAGCAGAAAGAGATGAAGCTTTCCATTTAGACAGCTGTTGTTTGGCTTTCAGAACGACATCCGAGAATGTATCGCGATTTACTCTTCCATTGACAATAGGGCAGCCAAGGTATTTCTCAAGGTTGTTTGTTTGTGGGATACCATGTGAAGACGAGATGGTTTGGATGGTTGTAGTCGTAGTTGCAGCAGACACTTGGAAGCTAGATTTGTGCAAATTCACTTTTTGGCCCGATACAAGGTAGAATCGTTGGATTATGTTCGAAAGATTGTTACATGTTGTGTGGTTAGCTTTTTCGAAAAGCATAATATCATCTGCAAAATCCAGAAATGGAATGCTAATCCCCGGATTACCCAGGCAGAAACCAAGATCTTTTGAAATTGCCACCTTTCGTTGTAGCGTTCTGGCTAGCACCTCTGCAACGAGGATAAAAAGAAAAGGAGACAGTGGGTCACCCTGTCTAAGACCTCTGGATGGTTGGAAAGGAGTTGATGGTTCATCATTAATAAGAACAGAGTAAGAAACCGTTTGTACACATTCTTTAATCCAAAGTATGAACTTATCATCAAACCCAAATTTTTGTAGAACTGCGAAAAGGAAAGGCCATTCGACTCTGTCATACGCTTTTTCCATATCCAGTTTGATTGCCATGTAGCCACACTTTGCTTTCGAGATTCTGAAGGAATGAAAGATTTCGTGCGCGATCAGAATGTTATCCTGAATGGCCCTGCCTTTCGTGAATACACTCTGTAGAGGGTGAACGAGGTTGTCCAAAACTTTTGATAATCTGTTTGTCAAAATTTTTGATATGATTTTGTAAACTGTAAAACATAGACTGATAGGTCTGAAATGATTAATCGATTCAGGATTATATATTTTTTTTATGAGGGTGATGAATGTATGGTTAACTTGTCGCAGCAATTTCCCCGATTGGAAGAAGGCCTTAACGACCTTTATAACGGATGGTCCGACCACGTCCCAATATGTTTGGTAGAAACCTGCCGGCATACCATCTGGACCCGGTGTTTTATCAGCTTTTATTGAAAATAGGGCATGTTTTTTTTCTCCGTTTGTAACAGCAGAGGTTAGGATTGAATTATCCTCTTCTGAGATTTCATGTCCGATGACGTTGAGGTCGTCGGTAAAAGAGATGTCATGGTTATACGAAGATTTAAAACGTGTGTGGAAGCTGGAGACAAACTCAGTTCTAATTAAGCAATGATATGTGAGGTGCAAACCCGAATCAAAGGTTAGGTGTTTAATAATTTTTTCCCCCGTCTTGCTGAGGCGATCCGGTGGAAATAAGTAGAGTTTGTATCAATTAGTTTTGTGTGTTTGAGTTTTGCTCTTTGACTCCAATAACGCCTCTGAAAATCAAGCAGTCTTTCTCTTTTATTTTGTAATCTATTGTGTCGTGTAAAAATATCTTGTCTGTGTTCCTTAATTAAAATCTGTTGTAGGCGCATGATCTCCTTGTCGGTTTGATAGATTTGTTTGTGAATGTTATTAAAGTTTTTCTGAGGCCATTTTTTTTCCAGTTTCTTAAGCAAGGAGGTTTTTTTTACCAATTTAAATAGGTTTGAACCCTCTGGGTTTTCACGCCAAGCCCGTTTGACAATATTTTTTAAATCAGGTCTTGTGGTCCAAGCCAATTCTGATCGGAATGGTTTCTTGTGTAAATGCGTCTAGGACCGAAAATCAATAGATATCGGAGCGTGATCCGAGTTTGTTAAGGGGTGTATTTTCACCCTTAAGCCGTCATATAGATCGATGATGTCACTTTGCGCAAGCAGATGATCCAGTTTAGCAAAACTGTTATTTGGGGATCCAGTTTTTTTTTCCTTTGCCAGGTATATTTGTCCCCGTGAGTGGGTATGTCATGAAGCAAGAGAGTATTTTTTAGGTGTTGGATTCTTGTGAATCGGGTGTGAGCCGGTGCAATACCACCTAGTTTATCCTCAGGAATGGCAATTTCGTTTAGATCGCCCATTAGACAGAATGGATCGGTGAGGTGGGAGGTATATATAATCAGAGAGTCCCAAAAACCGTCCTTTGCGGCAAGGTTCGGAGGAGCATAGACAAATATAATAGCAAACGATATGTTCAGCACCTCGTCGCAATAATTAATATGAATAAACCTATGGTTGACATATATGAGCGATATTTCCCCCTCTGCTGGGGAGATATCTTTCCATAACAGACAAATCCCACCCGAGAAGCCAATGGTCGGGTCAAAGGCGATATTGGAGAATCCACATTTTCTCCATGAGTAATCTGGAGGAGGAATATTAGTTTTTGTTTCAATGAGTGCTAAGACGTTGATGTAATTGTTTTTACAAAACAGTTCCGTATTAGTCCAGAAATTGCAATAGCCAATAAGAATCCTTGGTGAAGATATGAAGATTTATTCAAGGTACCGTTTGTATCTTGCAGGAGAACGAACAACAAAATCAACACATAGAAGTGCAAATAAACTTGAATAGTCCATACCGAGGAACCATTGGTGATTGTCATTCGAATTAAGGATTGCCGAATATTATGTGAGCGAGCACATATAAGGTTATCATTTGAATTATAGTGTAACCGAGTAATGTTCTTACAAGACTGATCACATACATAAGTGGTATGCGCCCCGAGGTTACCTTCATCTGTAGGAAAGGCACTAATAAAGTATTTGTAGGAGATATAGTGAACATAGTTTGTTAAAGTTACAACTGCCTTATGGGGCTTTTGAGGTTGAAGTAACACTTCATGGTGGGCTTGTAAGCCATATTTTTTGTCATAACAATGGGGATTGATAGTCAACAGGTCACGGCAAAGGGGCCATTGTTGCACAACACTGCTGAAGCCTTGACGAAGGCGTCGACTCAGAAACGCATGGAGTTCCCAGGACCAGCAGCAACAAGGAAGGGCTAGGCACAAGCACCCAGTCCACCATCTGCACACAAACACAACAAAGCAAGCAAGAAGCTGTTGGAGAAATGTTCATGTGGGGGGTTTTTTCCAAAGTGTCTTTTGAACTTCTTTGAGTCCCACATTGATTGTAAAAGGAGTTGAGGGGTTGTTTTTAAGGGGGAGTTTTGAAGGGGCTATTAAGAGTTGGGATAGGAGTCCCACACGCGCGCACCACCACCCCCGCCGGTCCGGTCCGTGTTCGTGACACGTGCGCGGTAAGGTGCTGGTCACCTTTTACATCGGGTTTTAATTTTTATCAATTAATTGGCCTTCGATAGGGTTGAATTAGGGTTTTGACTAATTCAATTATGTCACACGTTTTGAAAAACTGTTTCAGATTCTTTCCGAGATTTCAGCAAGGTGGAGCGTCTCTTTTCGTTTTAAAAACTGACGTTCTCTTCAGTTTTCAACACAATCAATCGTTCTCCTTCTCCTCTCTTCTTCTGTAAGCCGTTTTGAGTCCTGGGTGGTTCCATTGCTTCGACGGCGAGTGCACGCCTGAGAAGTCCGCTGTGTATCCTAGGGGGGCGACGCTTGTAGCCGACCTGCACCACGGTGTCGGGGCGATTTCACTTCTAAGGCAGTGGTTCCCTTTATATCACGCCACAACCTTCAAACACGATTGTCACTGATTTTTCCAAGCGGTTTTCCACCAAATTGAGGCCTACATTCGTCATCGCCCTAACAATTTAGAAGTGAAATCCTTTGTTTCTGCGATGGCGTTTCAGTTCTTCAAACCGCTCTTGGATCTCTCAAAATTGGAGCCGCTGGATGGGACTAACTACAAGAGATGGTCGCAGAAGATGCTTATTTTCTTCGAGCAATTGGAGGTCGATTATGTCCTGCTGCAGGACGCCCCTGCTACTGCCGCAACCGCCTCATCCACTTCTGTCGCCGGTACCGCTGCAGACGCTAAGGGCAAGAACGTCGTCATCGACGATGGTGCAGACGCTGTCGTCAAGGGTAAGAAGGTTGCTGATGAAGACCTCGCACGGGCAAACCAGTATCAGTCCGACAACAAAACTGTGCGAGGACATCTTCTCAGCCACGTCTCGAACCCTATTTTTGATCTGATCTCTGTTCATAAATCTGCAAAATTTATTTGGGATCTGCTGGAAAAGAAATATGGACCAAGTGCACGAGTATGAAAATCTGGTGGCTGACATTCTCTCCGAGGGCATGAAGATGTGCGAGGTCCTACAGGCGAATTTCCTGATCGAAAAATTGCCTGACTCGTGGGCTGGCTACCGAAATCACCTCAAGCACAAGAAGAAGGACCTCACTCTGGAAGAGCTCGTCGGTCACATGAAGATTGAAGAGGCAAACCGCCTCAAGGACAAACCTAAGCCCAAAACTGCTGATTATGTGAAAGCTAATTTGGTTGAGTCCTCTGTGAAATCTGACAGGTCCAAGCAGGGAAACAAGCCTGGAGGTTCTAAGCTAAACATGAAACCAAAGAAGGGCCAGAAATTCAAGAAGTCTGGCAACCAGCCAGACAAGCAGCAGAAACAGGAAGGGACTGGAATCGGCTGTTACGTTTGTGGCAAGCCAGGCCATAAGGCTTGGCAGTGTCGCAATCGGGCTGATCTCTAGAACCAAGGACAGCAGCAGAACAAGCCCGCAGCTCCAGCCCAGCAGCAAGCCAATGTTGTCCAGGACAACAACCAGCTGATATCCATGATCACTGAAGTCAACTATGTGGGCGGCCAGGTTGATTGGCTCCTAGACAGCGGAGCTACTCGACACTTCTGTTCCAACAAGGACCTGTTTTCTGAGTTCGAGGATGCTACAGACATCGACCAGGTCTACATGGGTAACTCGAGCATCTCTCGAGTGCTTGGCAAGGGGAAGGTTACACTCAAGCTCACCTCAGGGAAGTCTCTTACCCTAGTGAATGTGCTTTATGTTCCTTCTCTGCGCCGAAATCTGATTTCATGTGGTTTGCTTGAGATAGCTGGAATTAAGCAAGTGACTGATGCTGGCAAAATGGTTTTAACCAAAAATGGAGAATTTGTAGGAAAGGCTTATAGGGCTGATTTTCTGTATGTGCTTGAGACCATGATTGAGAATAATGAGAATGCTTCTACTTTTGCTTATATTGCTGAGTCTGTTGATTTATGGCATGCTAGACTAGGACATGTAAATGCGAAATCTATATGTCGATTGCATGATATGGGTTTGATTCCTAGCCTATCCAAACATGACCATAGCAAATGTGAAATATGTGTTGAGGCCAAGTTCCATAAACAACCTTTTAAAACGGTGTTAGAAAGGACAACTGAATTGTTGGAGTTAGTCCATTCTGATTTGGCTGATTTTAAGAACACTGAGAGTAGAGGTGGCAAGCGCTACTATATCACATTTGTGGATGACCATTCTAGATATACTAAGGTATACTTGCTTAGGTCCAAAGATGAAGCAGAAAGCATGTTTTATATGTATAAAGCTGAAGTAGAAAACCAATTAAATTGCAAAATTAAAAGGCTTAGATCTGATAGAGGCGGTGAATATGTCACTCATTCTTTGAGAGAATTCTGTGAACAAAATGGCATTATTCATGAATTTACAGCTCCCTATAGCCCACAAAAAAATGGTATTGTTGAAAGGAAAAACAGAACTTTGAAGGAAATGATGAATACTATGCTTTCTAGTTCTTGTTTGCCTGATAATATGTGAGGGGAAGTTGTATTGTCCGCAAATCATATTTTGAATAAGGTACCTCATAAGAAGCTTGACAAAACACCTTATGAACTTTGGAAAGGGCATCCGCCTAATATGAAATTCTTGAAAGTGTGGGGGTGTCTAGCTAAGGTGGGGTTACCTTTGTTCAAAGTTGATACTATTGGATCTAAGACTTTTGATGCAATTATGATTGGTTATGCTGAAAACAGTGCTGCATATCGTTTTATGTGTTTGAGTGATCGTACCTTGTGTGAATATCGTGATGCTGTTTTCTTTGAGCATGTGTTTCCTTTAAAGAAATCTGCATTACCTGCTAATGATTCTTCATCTCATGATGCATCTTCATCCATGCCTAATACTGTTGTGCCTAATGCTCATGCTGATCATGATGAACCTAGGAAAAGTAAAAGGCGTAGGAAGGAAACTAGTTTTGGTCCTGATTTTGTGACTGCATTTCTAGCTGAACTTAGTGATTTAAATGAACTAGATGAGAGGTTCATTAGTCTTCATTTGATAGAAGATGATCCTAAGACCTATGAGGAGGCAATAAGTTCATTAGATGCTAGTTTCTGGAAAGATGCTATTAATAGTGAGATAGAATCCATTATGTCTAATCACACATGGGAACTAGTTGATATGCCTAAAGGAAATAGGGCCATTATCTGTAAGTGGATCTTTAAGAAGAAGCTTAAAGTGGATGACTCAGTGGATAGATATAAGGCAAGACTAGTCATAAGGGGATTCACTCAAAGATATGGCATTGACTTCTTTGACACTTATTCTCATGTCACAAAATTGCTACCATTCGTGCATTGTTTGCTTTGGCTTCTAGCCATAAAATGCTTGTTCATCAGATGGATGTTAAAACTGCATTTTTGAATGGTGATCTAAATGAGGAAATTTATATGGAACAGCCCCCAGGGTGCATTGTTCCAGGACAGGAAAACAAAGTGTGCAAGCTGAAGAAGTCACTTTATGGACTCAAGCAAGCACCAAAGCAATGGTATGAGAAGTTTCACACAACTATCCTAAGCTTTGGATTTGAGGTAAATGGATCTGATGCCTGTGTCTATTCTAAGAGGTTTGGTGCTGATTGTGTGATTATATGTTTATATGTGGATGACATGTTGTTATTTGGATCACACATAAATGCTATAAACACAACCAAACAGTTTTTGTCATCTAAGTTTGAGATGAAAGACATGGGTGAAGCTGATGTCATTCTAGGAGTTAAAGTAACTAGAAAGGAAAATGGCTTCATTTTATCACAACCTCGTTATGTAGAGAAAATGTTGAAAAGGTTTGATAAGTTTGATATTGTGCCAGTTAGAACTCCTTATGATGCTAGCATGCAATTGAAGAAAATTTTTGGAATTGGTGTGTCCCAAAATGAGTATGCTAAAATAATTGGGAGTCTAATGTTTCTGATGAATTATACTCGGCCTGATATTGCATATGCTGTTAGTAGACTCAGTAGATATACCCATAACCCCAGTAGTGAACATTGGATTGCACTTAATAGATTATTGAGATATCTTAAAGGCACTTTTGATTGGGGTTTACATTATGTGGGTTTCCCTCAAGCTTTGGAGGGATACTGTGATGCAAACTGGGTCACTGACAATGATGAGGTTAGCTCCACTAGTGGTTTTGTGTTCACTTTATGTGGTTGTGCTATATCATGGAAATCATCAAAACAAACTTGCATTGCTAGATCAACTATGGAATCTGAGTTAATAACACTAGATTTAGCTGGTCAAGAGGTTGAGTGGTTGAGAAGCTTACTGGCTGACTTACCTTTGTGGGGGCATAAGACCCCAACCATTTATCTACATTGTGACTCACAATCTGCTATTTGTGTAGCTAACAGCAATACTTACAATGGTAAGAAGAGACACATTAGGATTAGACATCAAGCTGTGAGACAGCTGATTGCTACCGGTGTCATTTGCTTGGAGTATGTGAAGTCCGAGAGGAATCTAGAAGATCCGTTGATGAAGAGGCTGAATAGAAGGATGGTCCTTGAATTGTCTAAGGGAATGGGGCTCAAACCCACGTGAGCTGAGATACACCATACCCATTCCCAGGACAGGTGTATGAGAAAGGATGAGTCGCGAACTCTTAATGAGTCCATAGCCCATAGTTGGGTGGTACTATTGAGAAGGACTTGATGGATTCACCGAAAATTGTAGAGGTTGAGCTTTATGCTCTTAATGATGCCATAGCCCTATAAGGGTGGTCCTATTGAGAAGGACTTGATGGAATCACCTACGAGAGTGTGAAGGGTTGGTCGCCTTCTTTGGAAGACTAGGGTTGTCTTTCTAAAGCACTCTTTAGTACCCAAGGTATGAGATGACCATTACAGTTGACAGTTAGATCGCGGAACCACCAGGGCAGTGGTGAAGGTATGTGCTGTTGAGGTCAACTCGCAAGTCTGGAAGTTCAAGATTCGTTCACTACCATGACAAGCGAGGCACTCAGCTTCACTATGTGTTGGTTCAAGATTCGTTCACCAGCATTTAAGTACTTTCTCCACGAAACCAGCTCAGAATGATGTTTTTGTTTTAAAAACCCCAGTTCCTCACATTTGTGGGGGACTGTTGGAGAAATGTTCATGTGGGGGGGTTTTTCCAAAGTGTCTTTTGAACTTCTTTGAGTCCCACATTGATTGTAAAAGGAGTTGAGGGGTTGTTTTTAAGGGGGAGTTTTGAAGGGGCTATTAAGAGTTGGGATAGGAGTCCCACACGCGCGCACCACCACCACCGCCGGTCCGTGTTCGTGACACGTGCGCGGTGAGGTGCTGGTCACCTTTTACATCGGGTTTTAATTTTTATCAATTAATTGGCATCCGATAGGGTTGAATTAGGGTTTTGACTAATTCAATTCTGTCACACGGTTTGAAAAACAGTTTCAGATTCTTTCCAAGATTTCAGCAAGGTGGAGCGTCTCTTTTCGTTTTAAAAACTGACGTTCTCTTCAGTTTTCAAAAAAATCAATCGTTCTCCTTCTCCTCTCTGCTTCTGTAAGCCGTTTTGAGTCCTGGGTGGTTCCATTGCTTCGACGGCGAGTGCACGCCTAAGAAGTCCGCTGTGTATCCTTGGGGGGCGACGCTTGTAGCCGACCTGCACCACAGTGTCGGGGCGATTTCGCTTCTAAGGCAGTGGTTCCCTTCATACCACGCCACAGCCTTCAAACACGATTTTCACTGATTTTTCCAAGCGGTTTTCCACCAAATTGAGGCCTAAATTCGTCATCGCTCTAACAGAAGCAGCAGACCAAAGGATAATACAACTAAAGGCTTGCAAAAAACAAAGTGTAACCGATGCTTGGAAACAAGCACCAGCAAACTATCAGAGTTAAAATGTATTTGATAAATAATCAAGTCATAGGTGGGATGTACAAAACCCAATTGAATTGAAAGTAATATGTAATACCGAAGCTTGGAGCAATTATGCATTTGATCATTTAGAAAATATGTGGCATAAAGGGATTTGTAATATAGCCTGTTGGAACAAGTATGCATTGGAACATATAGACAGTATGCGTTGGTCCTAATGATAACAAGCACATGGAGCCATGTTATACAAATAGAACCGGTGGAGATGAGGTGAAAATGTGAAATATTCACAACTGAGACAGTAACTAGCCCCAGGATGGCCTCAAGTGCGACCATTTGTAAGTCAAAGGCTGATGTAACAAGCCGAAATCGATGTTTGCAAAACGGAATTATAACAAGGATAGCCTTGTGAAGGCAAATATTGTTGATGGAATGGGGAAGTTCACAGTACACCACCCCTGTAAGGCAATGAAGACGATAAACTGAGCCGTCATGTGATTGATTGGTTGAACAAAGACGGAGTTGTGAAAGATCATTAATCAAGGTATTGTCGTCGGCTGGTTTTGTCATTCGAGTACACCCAGGCCTGAGAGAAAGTTTGATATAAAGCACCAGGTGAAGAAAAAGGCTACGAGCCAGGGTGAATGAGCAATCATCCCAGAACCTGCAAACACACAAACAAAGGAGCAGCAAGAAGCGACATCCATTGAAAAAAGTGTAGTTGATACACCCGGAAGGAACTAAACCGATACAGGCCCCAAGATGCCAAGTATAAAAGCAAAGTAAGCATACCAAGCATAAACAAAACATCTTATCGCGAAAAGACAAGTGCAAGTAAGCAAAGAAAGTACATAATTCAAATATCACACTAGCAGAACAAGAAAGTGAATCTGTGAAAACCCAGTTCTGGAGGATAAAAAAAACCCGTATAAAGGCGTGAAAGCAGATTACACATTGTAAGTTAAAGAGAACATAGACGTAAAGGTAGTTACACAAAACAAAGTAATAATAGCAATTATGGTAAAGTAAGACGATAATGAAACACCGCAAACAAGCATCATGAGAGGATTTATAAATCATTAAACAAGAAGGTAAGTACCCGTGATAATGAAAGTGCATAAACGGAAAGCCGAAGGCTCGACCCCCACATCAGGAGCGGCAAGATCTTTGCTGCCATGAATAGTGTCATCAACCAAATTCCTATTTCCCTTGGCCGTAATAGCCGAAGAGGGATGAACATATATAAATTTTATGGTGTGGATTGGGGTTAAGGTTATGTGAGTGCTGAGAACCATGAAGAGCCTCCATGAGGGAATTCAAAGAAACCAAAGGAAGGAGAACCCAGTAATTCGGAAATTGAAAGCAGTAAGCCAGAATTAGGGAATTTGTAATACATGTAAAAGCGGGAATGTGATCCCAATTGTGTACACCCGTACGATATCCCTGGCAAGGGGTTATACCAAAGAGGCAACCTACAAGCTGTCTCGGAAGATCATCGACATGGTCTAAATAGGCGGCAAGCCCTATGAAAGAGGTATGCAAATAAATGTAGAACCAACAGTCAGTGTACCAAACCTGGCCGGAGGTCAAATTCGGAGTGTAATGGAGTAAAAGTCACGTCGAACACAGAGGAGAGCCACCGTCGCAGATCCAACCGGACCACCACCCTGAACAACGGACTAAGAGGAGCGGAGGAGAAAGCAACAACCCCCTCCAACCGAACCCCCACCTCCAGGGCCATATAGTAGCACATCATCATATGTCACAGTAGAAGAACAAGGAGAGCACCCGATTCTGGAGACAACCACACAAGTGAGTAATAGGCCCAATGTGCAAGCCCATCAAGAAGCCAAGAGCTAGCCCATTTCCTCATGTCTACAAACGTCTCTGAAGTTACAGCTGTATTGCAATAACTTCTTCTAGAACATATGTGTGTGTATATAAAACCTTGTATTTATGTTAGAACAAATCAATGAGAATCATAAGAAATTGCTCAAATCCCACTATGGTATCAGAGCTGACATAACACGACAAACGTCGCACCAGCAGAACGCTCCCACCTATGGAAAATCCAAATCCTATTGAGGCCCTTACCCAGCAGATTCAAGCCTCCATGGTTGCTGCTTCCATATCCTCTTCTACTCCTCTTTTACCAAACTTTGCTCATCTAAATACAATTAAACTCAACCCAACAAATTTCCCAACTTGGCTTCGCCAAATTAGCCCCTACCTCAAATCTCAGCGCCTTATGCCCTTTGCCGATGGATCCTTGTCGTGTCCTCAGCCAAGCGCCACCGAGGATAACTCATCTGTTGTCGCAGATTGGCAAGCAAAAGATCAGTTGGTGTTGGCTATTCTGTCTGCTTCCCTCACCGAACCTGTCATGGTTCAAATCCTGGACTGTGAGACTTCACACGACGTCTGGGAGCGACTCCATCGGTTGTACGCAGCTCGCTCGAATGCTCAGGCTGTTCAGACTCGGCTTCAACTCGCGAGCCTCAAGAAAGGGGATGAAACTGCTACCGACTACTTCAATCGGGCTAAAGGTTTGATACTTCAACTCCAATCTGCTGGTCATTCGGTCTCTGATGCGGAATTTGTTTCTTATGTTCTTGCCGAACATGGCTCTGAATACGATGCCATGGTCACTACCGTTTCTACCCAACCCACCCTCCCTGATCCTCATCAACTACTTTCGTTTCTTCTACTTCAAGAAGGCCGCATCAATCGCCTAAATACCACAACCCTTAACTCCTCTCAAATTTCCCTTAACAACACTACATCCTCTGACTCCAACCCAGACTTGAACTTCACTGCCACTGGTCAGGGCCGTGGTCGAGGTTCCTTCAGAGGCGGTCGTGGTGACTCGACCCGTGGTCGTGGTCGCGGAGATGAACGCGGTGGTCGTTCTTCATCCAGGGGAGGGCGTACCTCCTATAATTTTCAGAACCAATCCTTTTCAGGAGCTCCGGATAACCGGCCCATTTGCCAAATCTGTGAGAAGCGTGGACATACGGCCTTACGATGCTGGAGCCGCTTTGATCAAGCATACCAGGCGCCTCCTCCTCGCAATTTCCAAGCCAATCACACGACCTCCTAGTTTCCCGATACTGCTGCTACGCACCATTACACACCGGATGTCAGTAATCTCAGGTTCGACAGACTACCTTATGAAGGCAGTGATTCCATTTCCCTTGGAGATGGCTCCTCCATTCCCATTCATCATCACGATTCCTCTTTTCTTTCATCTCCCTCTCGTCGGTTTTATTTGTCAAATTTGCTTCACTCTCCATTGCTAACTAAAAATCTACTCTCGGTCAATCGTTTATGTAAAGACAACAATGTCTATTTTCAATTTCATGACAACTATTTTTTGGTTTGTGATATTGTTACACAGGCACCACTCCTCAGGGGGGTCGTTAACGGAGGTCTTTACGAGTGGCCCAGCAGTTCATCTCCCCCATCATCCCCTTCACCAAACCTGAACTTCACCACCACTTCATCTCCACCGTCGTCTGTTCTGTCGTCTTCTTGGCATGAGAGGTTAGGGCACCCGTCTAAAGAAGTTACTCAGATTGTGATGCATTAGAATCACTTGCCTACTTTAGGCCCAAATAAATTTCCTTGTGTTTCATGTTCATGGGCCAAGGCCCATGCCTTGCCTCACAAGCCCAGTGTCTCTAAGTCTAGTAGAGTCTTACAACTTTTGCTCATGGATATTTGGGGTCCAGCCCATCACCAATCTATCAATGGGAATCGTTATTTTGTTTCTATTGTTGATGATTTCTCGAAGTTTATGTGGTTGTTCCCCTTTCAAGCAAAGTCGCAAGTACCTTTCCTCATTTCGAATTTTTTTAATCTTGTAACCAACTTCTTTGGTGAAAAGGTGATATCCGTCCAAACGGATAATGGAATGGAGTTTAAACCCTTAACCCATCTTTTTCAAACCTAAGGCATCCTCCATCGTCTTTCTTGCCCATACTCTCACCAACAAAACGGGATGATTGAGTCTCGCCATCGGCAAATTGTTGATATGGGCCTTACCCTCTTAAAACATGCCTCCCTTCCACTTCGGTTTTGGGATTTTGCCTTTCAAACCGCAATTTATCTCCAAAACCGTCTTCCCACTCCCACATTAAATAACCACTCTCCTTTTTCTATCCTATTTAACAAAAACCCGGATTATCCTTTTCTGAAAACTTTAGGGTGTTTGTACTTTCCAAATCTACGCCCATACAATAAACACAAGCTAAATTTTCGTTCCACACCTTCCCTATTTCTGGGCTATTGTTCAAATAAAAAAGGTTACATTTGTTTTGATTGGGTGAACAACAAATTTTACAACTCTCGAGATGTCATATTCCATGAAACAATATTCCCATTTGCCTTGCCACAAACAAAACCTCCATCGCTTACCTCTCCAGAAGCTGTTTTACCATTATTTTCAGGCTTTCCATCAGCCCAAACACAACAAGCCCAAACACATCAAACACAACCAAATTCAGGCCCATCTGGCCCACCTTCCCCTCCAATACCTTCCACAAGCCCAAACACATCAAACACTCCCATTTCATCATCTCCTGCAGCATCTGATGCCTCCTCTGTTGATCTCAGTAGCTCCTCACAGACTGCCCCACCTCCTCACCCTATGCTTACGAGGTCCAGAACAAATAATTCTAAACCCCTTGTTCGATCAGACGGCACAGTGCCTTGGCAACAATTGTCTACTACCTCTGTAATTCCGGAGGAGCCAACATCTTTTACAGAGGTATCCAAATATCCCGAGTGGAGGACTGCAATGGAAAATGAGTTTCGAGCCTTGCTTGACACAAATACCTGGACCTTGGTGCCTGCCTCTCGCTCCTACAACACCTTGGGTGTCAAATGGGTTTTCAAAACCAAGAGACGAAGTGATGGATCGATCGAGCATCGGAAGGCTTGATTAGTTGCCAAAGGGTACCACCAACTCCTGGGCATCGATTATGAAGAAACTTTCAGTCCGGTTGCTAAACCTTCCACCGTTCGATTACTCCTTTCTCTTGCTGTCATGAACTGCTGGACCACCACTCAATTGGACATCCAAAACGCCTTTCTCCATGGCTCTCTTGAGGAAGAGGTATACTGTGTTCAACCTCCTGGGTTTATAAATCCTTCTTTCCCTTCTCATGTGTGTAAATTAAACAGATCCCTTTACGGTCTTAAACAAGCTCCGAGGGCTTGGTTTGCTCGCCTTCATGATGCACTAATTACTATGGGATTCTCCCAATGTCCAACCGATAGGTCCCTTTTCTCATATCGATATAGAAATCATTGCATCTTCATTTTGGTATATGTTGATGACCTTTTGATTATTGCATCTGACTCATCCTTGGCTGCAAAGTTTGTCTCTCCCTTGTCCAGGTAGTTTCCGGTTAAGGATCTTGGTCCGGCTTCATTCTTCTTGGGCATAGAAATTAGGAGAACTGTGGATGGTTTTGATCTCTGTCAGTCTAAGCACATCTCAAAGATAATCAAGAAAACAGGGATGCTGAACTCGAAGGCGGTTTCAACCCCAATGGCAACGAATTTTGATCCCTTGGAAAGTTCTCCTCTCATGGAAGATCCGGGGTTATACAGAAGCACAGTTGGGAGTCTTCAATACTTAGGCATCACCAGACCCGATATTGCTTTCGCTGTCAATCGAGTAAGCCAATTTATGCACAGCCCTAAAGAAATTCACTGGGAAGCAGTTAAGCGTATTCTACGCTACATTAATCACACGAGGTTCTATAAATTTCACATCTCCGCTCGGGGTAGTCATGAGATCTCAGCCTTCTCGGATGCGGATTGGGGAAGCGATCGCCAAGATAGGCGCTCTACGAGTGCATACTGCATTTTTCACGGCTCGAACTTGATCTCTTGGATCTCGAAAAAGCAACACACGGTTGCTCGATCCTCAACGGAAGCCGAGTATCGTGCCCTCGCCTTAGCCACATGTGAAACCTTGTGGCTGCAATCAGTTCTTGCGGCAATTGGTATTAAGCTTCCTCATGCACCAACCCTTTGGTGTGACAATCTTGGCGCCACATACTTGGCTGTCAATCCCGTCCTGCACCATCGCATTAAACATCTTTCCATGGATTTTCATTTTGTCCGAGAGAGAGTTGCCAATCGCACACTAAAGGTTGCCTTTATCTTTGCCAAGGATCAAGTAGCAGACTTGCTTACGAAGCCTCTGTCTACTGCTCAGTTCCTCTCAAATCGCTCCCATCTCTGCGTTCACCAGATCGGAGCACAGGGGGTAGTAGCACATCATCATCTGTCACAGTAGAAGAACAAGGAGAGCACCCGATTCTGGAGACAACCACACAAGTGAGTAATAGGCCCAATGTGCAAGCCCATCAAGAAGCCAAGAGCTAGCCCATTTCCTCATGTCTACAAACGTCTATGAAGTTACAGCTGTATTGCAATACCTTCTTCTAGAACATATGTGTGTGTATATAAAATCTTGTATTTCTGTTAGAAAAAATCAATGAGAATCATCAGAAGTTGCTCAAATCCCACTACCATAGCACACACCGACCCGACCAGAAGCAAACCATGTCGACCCACTTGCTTGATTTGCAGGAGAACTCAACCAAGGCGGTCGAGTAACAACACGTTCGGATAACCGATTGCGCACCGACGCCATAGATGAAAGCGTTCAAGCTTTTGGGACTCAGATTCGAATTGAAATCATAGCAGGAGGGAGCTACCCCTTCTTTTTTTGTGAATAATGAAATTGGAAGGGAACTGCAGGTAGGAGCAGTGCAAGGGGTGAGGATGTATGGTAGGAACAGGCCGGTGTGAGATGGCGACGGTAATTGGGGAAGATGAAAGGGTAACGGCGTGCATGAGGCGCTTAGATTGTAGGGTTTCTGTCATATCGTCGGGTCTGTAATCTACGCTACCTGATGTACATAATTGTACTATTGTTTATTGCATCTTTTGACTTCATATTTCATTTGATTTCCGAACAAAAGTTTCAAAAGCATATGATCTCGTGTAAGAATGAGCTAAAGTGAAAGAAATAGAGTCTACACGAGTTTTGAGCTAACCATGCAGGAATTCGAGGAAATCGGAGTCAAAACGAGCAAGCCAAGTGACGCTGAGAAGAGGTCGATATCGACTGGAGACATCGATATCGACCCTGGATTTCGACACGATTTCTGAGTGTCGAGATAACCACACAAACCAGACTAGAAGCCTCGATATCGACACACATGCATCGATATCGACCATCATCATAGACATCGACTGGAGTGGGACAAGTCGAGCAGAAACACAAGCCTCGATATCGACCTCTGGAGTCGATATCGACCCTACATCGACAGAAGATAAAATCCAATCTTTGAGGCTCGGATTGTGAAGTCTATCAACGAAGCCATGAGTTATCTCGTTCTTTTAGATATTAGCAGATGTTTGTTATCTTTTCCTTTAAAGTTTATCAAAATAAAAGACCTATCCTAATTGTTCGGATAGAGTTATTAGTTTAGATAGAAGTTACAATCCTCGGATAGCGAGGATTAGTAGCCTATAAATAAAGCCTTAGGGGCTGATTTGTTAATCATCCAATCATAGACTCATCGAAGAGAAGAACAATAGACAATAGATAGTTAGTTGATTTTGAGCTTTAAAGTTTCAAGCGCTTACGATAGTTGGCGTTGAGATTGTAAAGATTCGAAATTTTCCATTAATGCAAGTTATTTCAATTCAAGACATGTCTACGATCAACATGAGTGAGTAGTTCCCCTTTCTTCTAGGGTCGGGGTGAGCCCGACGATAGCCATGATGGTAAGGTAAGTGTGTCATTAAAGAATGTATCTTTTATCTCCTTCTACCTTGTTCTTCATCTTTAAATGCGAATTTAAGGAACTCATGTTGTAAAACTTGGGTAGTAATTAGGGTTTCTTTTCGAAAGATTATAAACTCAATTATGACAAAGGTAGACACCAATTAGGTTAAGTAATTGAAAAATCTCTTTTCCTATTGGTCGGTTTAGGTGAAAGCCTTTTCCTTTATGATAAAAGCATGCTTCTTTAGTTGATCCTTATTTCTACTACCATGGTTGTCGTCGCGGTAATCCTTGACTTTGGAAGATCTTTTCCTTTGAGTTTACATTAAAATTTCCCCGCCGTTCGTTGAGTCATCGAAAAACCCAACACCTTTGCTTATTTCTGATCATTGCTTCCTTTCCATCCTTGATTCTTCGGCCTTTTCTTTGCCGACAAAACCGCTAACCCACTGCAAGAAAGACATCGATATCGACAGCAGAAGTCGATATCGACCAAAACTGATAGATCGACGGTTTTCTGAGTCGATCTCGAGACTCCTGGGAACTTCTGCAAGCATCGATATCGACCACTTTGTGTCGAAATCAACCCCCTGTATCGACTGGCAGACTTCTGAGCCAGTCGATTTCGTGAACTAACCTCGATATCGACCCCCACCAGTCGATATCGACTACCGTTTTTGTTTCTGCAGGTTTTCTATTGCAGACGACATCGACAGCCAAGGTCGACATCGAGGTCTGACATCGAGATCGAGGCTCCTGGTCGAGTAGAAAGGACGTGTCTTCAACGCTACTAGGATCCCGCTGACTCGCTTCCTCGTGGATCGAACCTGATTCCCTACTACTATAGCGGGGAGTCTTGAATTTATTTGAAGAGGCTAAGAGTTGTATTGGTTTATATTTTATTATATATTTCGATTCAATTCTCCCTACGTCAAATTTTGGCGCCGTTGTCGGGGAAGCTATCAATCGCGCCCTAGTAGTTCATTTTCACGGTTCTTTTTAGTGTTGTTTTATAGGTGTATGCGACGTACTGGTGACCAACCTAAATTTGAAGGACTAGACGAACCAGAACGCTTTCTCCACCTAAGATCTCGAGTCCAAAGAATCATGGCGGACAACGAGACCCAGGCACAACAAATTGAACGCTTAAGGAAGCAAGTAGAGGATTACGCTACCAGAGAAGCGGCACTAAGAGAGCGTGCTGACAGGGAGGAGGAAGCCAGGAGACGATATGAGAATCAAATCAACGCCCTCCCCCGGAATGCTAAGCAATACTTGCACCCATCGCTCACAGTGCTTGAATCGGCTATTCTAATCCCTACTTCTAATTTTGAAATTAAGCCAAACTTTTTAACTGAAATAAGAAGGCATCAATATGAAGGGAAACCTAACGAATGCCCTATGGCACATATATCAACCTTCTTAGACCTCTGTGATACAATTGCTGATGGACAAAGTCTTGAGTATGTTCAACTGAAAGCATTTCGCTGGTCTCTTACAGGAAAGGCATTGCAGTGGTTGGAAAGCTTAGCCCCAAGATCGCTCCGCACCTGGAATGAAGTCAAGGACGCGTTTCTCAACAAGTTCTTTCCTCCTTCTAAGACGGCGCTGATCCGACAGAAAATCACGGCTTTCAAACAAAAGCCTGGTGAGGCTCTGGCAACCGTTTGGGAGAGGTATAAAGACCTCCAACGATCATGCCCGACGCATGGCCAACCACCGTACGTCATCCAGGAGATCATATACAATGCTCTTGACGCTGCAACCAAGGAGAGGATCAACACATACACCGCCTATGGCTACCTTGAACTCGCTCCCCAAGAGGCTTGGGAAACCATTGAAAGGCTGGTGGAATTTGACAATACATATGGGACTCCTGAGGTTTCCGACGCACCATCATCGTCGAGGCCTGCCCCATCTATGCCATTGTACGAACCCTCTAAGGTGGTCGATCCGGATGTAAAAGAACAATTTCATAGGGATCAACTTAGAAAGCTCCAGAAACAAGTGAGATTCCTATCGGCAAACCAGGATTGCATCGAATGTGGATCACAGCGACATACTACCATTGAGTGCCCCCATGCTGAGCAAGTGCAACTAGCGGAGACTCATGAGGAAGCCAACTTCATGAGGGGTCCCAATCGCCAATATTGGGGAGACCAAAGGTTCCAACAACCACAACGGAACCAGGTTAACCCTAGGGACCCCTCACTCTATAGAGCTCCTGGGCACCCTGAGAGAGACCAAAAGAAGGATGATCTTCAACTTGTATTGGACGAGATAAGGCGGAACCAAGCTAAGAATGATCAATCCAACCATGCTATCCACTCTCAACTCAATCACCTTACCACAAGGATTGGAGAGATGGACATTTGGAAGAAGAACGTAGAGACCCAACTGGGTCAATTGGCGGCACAAATCCCCAGGCCGTCCAGAACACTCCCTGGGCAACCCACTACAAATCCTAAGGGACAATTCGGGACGGGCTATGTCGCAGCCATACAATTAAGGAGTGGCACCAAAGTACACAAGCCACGGACGGAGACGAAGGAGAAAGCAGCAGACCCAGTCGACGTCGACAGACCAGTCGATGTCGACCCAGAGGTCGAAATCGACCCCCATGTCGACCCCCTGGTCGACGTCGATGACACTGCAGAGCCATCAGAGCCACAACAGAGGTCGAAATCGACCATTCCAGTCGATATCGACCAGAGCCCAGTCGACATCGATGTCCAGCAGGCCCCTCCAACCTCCGTTTTGGCCCCTACTCCAAAGAAAACGTTGCCATTCCCTTCCAAAGCATTGGAGGATCCCACCAAAGGCAAGTTTAGGCGCTTCATAAAGATACTTCAAGGACTCAACATCACTATCCCTCTTACAGAAGCCCTAAGCGAGATGCCCGCCTATGTACGATTCCTCAAAGACATCCTCAGCAAGAAGAGATCCATGGCAGAGATCGCAGAGGAGTGCTCAAAGATGGACTTCCCTGAGAAGAAGAGTGATCCAGGGAAGTTTGCAATCACCGTGGGACTTGGCCAACATCGCTATAAAGCCCTATGTGACCTAGGGGCAAGTGTAAGTCTCATGCCTCTTTCTATTTGGCGAAAGGTAAACATTGGTGCCCTTGAACCTATGGACATGAAGCTCTATATGGCTGACAAGTCATTCGTCAGACCCACAGGTATAGTTGATGACGTTCCAGTAAAGGTAGGTAAGTTCTTTGTGCCTACTGATTTCATTGTATTGGAGATGCCTGAAGATCCTGTAGTGCCTATTATACTTGGTAGGCCTTTCTTAGCTACTGCTGATGCCAATATCAATGTACGTCGAGGGTTACTAACCTTTACTATAGGGAACGAAGTGATAGAATTCTCTTTCAACCCAACCATGAGCGAAACAAAGCACCTGGAGCAAGTAGTCCTCTCGCCGGCCAAGGAAAAGCTTAGAAAATTTTTGTTGGCGAGGATGGAAACAGCAAGCAGAATCGACATCGACTGGAACCAGTCGATATCGACTAAAGGCATCGAAATCGACCCTCTTTGATCGAAATCGAGTATGCCAGATCACTGCCAGGAGCTTAAGTATGGGGTCACAAAGGTCGATATCGACCCCCACATGTCGACATCGACCACAGCACTCGACATCGACCCTCCTTGGTCGAAATCGACCACCCCTCAGTCCGAAGATTTCTGTTTCGGGCCCAAACAGGTAAGCCCAGGTATGAATCTTAACCCTCCTCCGTCCATTATTGATGAATCAATTAAACCTATTATTGATAACTCTACTAAAGAGAGGGTCAAAGCTCCATGGTTTGCCTATATTGCTAACGTTAGGTCAAGAAAGAGAAGAAAAGCGCCCAAAGAAGAACCTAACATCAAAGAAACCTTGGTCGCTGAACTTAGATGCTATCAAAAGGACCTAGATGATCCAGGAGAAGGCTCACGCTCGAAGGGTCCCTACATAAAAGGGTCATGAAGAACTGACGGAGAAGTCGGCCTAGCGACTCAAAAATCTAGAGCATGTACATAAAACATTTAAATTTCGCATGGATGGTTTTTAGGACTTAAGTTTTTGGCTGTTTGAAACTTTTAAGACTGAGATAATTCGTGCTTTATCTATATTCCTAACAAAGATTTCAGGTTATCAAGCAAAAGGAACGACGAAGAGGAAAAGAAGCTTCTGCAGAGGCAGTCGAAATCGACCCCCCAGGGTCAAGCCATCTCCTGGAGTCGACATCGAGGACTCAGGAGCGAAAAAGAGAGGTCGATATCGACCATAGTACTCGATATCGACCTCAATCAGGCAGCCCTCGTCTTCATTTTCTTCCTCGACTTCGACAGATGCAGTCGACATCGACCTCTGACCTAGATATCGACTTCTGGCATCGACCAAACCTGAAATCAACCTGAATCCGCTGTAAGTCTCTCTCTACCCTTGTTCTTCTTTTTAATACAGTGAGGACACTGTATATTTTAAGTATGGGGTGGGGGAAAGACATGTCTTATGATCTTAACTTGGTTTCTTCTTCGCATTGCATTCATGTTTAAATTTTTGTTCTTAGTTTCACTTTTATAAAATGTCAGAAAATTCAAAAAAAAGAGAGAAAAATGTCAAAAATCCAAAAAATGCATGTTTATTTAAAGTTTATTTTTCTTTAATCCCTACTTAGATGTCCTATGATGAAAACTCAATAGCTGACTTGATCATGTAAACCCTATGGCATATTTGGATGGTTTAGCCTAAGTCTTTAAATTTTTATGTAGATTGTGAACTTGTGATGAAATTGAGCACATATGATCCTAGGCTAAAAAGCAAATCCAACAAAAATTGTCCTTGTGAGAATTTTGGCCTATAGGGAGAACATCAAAAATCCCTCCGCTTTCTTGAGTGAATTTACTCTTCCTATGCATCTCTAAATGTTGTGATAGTTATTCAAAACCAATGCATATATATGTTTATGTTTACGAGAATTAAATGATGGAGGCATCTTTTAAGCCAATTTTATCCTCTCTTTACCTACCCTGCATTATCCCTGCTTGACGCCAGAACATTAGCCTGAGCCTGAATTGCAAACTCCACAAAATTATCCCTAGCCGAATTGAGCCTGACCCCCATTTGGGAATTGAGACTTAGATTGGTTGGACTAATGCCTTGTGGAAAGAATAGAGCATAATGTCTAGTTGTAAGCAAGGAAATTATAGGATGGTACATATTTACATTTTGTCATATCTTGTAAAAGGATGTTTTGGCTCGCCATATAAATGCACATAGTTTTAGTATTATGTTCGAAAAAAAAAAAATCCGAAAAATATATGTATATATATATAAAGTGCATGAGCCAAAATCCTTAAGTTTTATTCATACGAATGTTATACTTTTGAGAGATGTATTAGAACTTGAAAGAAGGGTTGATGGAATGCATCTTTAAGAGCATTATATTGAAGAGTATGGTTTGGGTAATGCAAGTGTTGAGATTTAGGAGTCTTGATTCCCGAATTTGAAAAGCACCACATAGCCAAATAATTCCATACCTTTTATTTCATACCAAGCCCCATTACAACCCCACCAAATGGAGTCTTCTATGAAGTCTTCCATTGAGCGAAAGTCCTCCTGATGATTCTTATTGCATTTTCATAATTGGTTGCAAAGTGGATTTTTATAAATTGCAATGTTTATGAGATTGTATATGGAATTGAGTTGAGAGTGATCTTCATAGCCTAAACACATGAGAGTTGAGTGCAAACACATTATCCCTGTGAGGTTGGATTAAAATTGCATACGCCTATGGATCGCCAAAATATGTGCTATGACGTTAAATTCACTTGCTTTACTTTGCTACCACTTATGATATTGCTTTTGACAAGGGCGAAGACTTGAAAGGTGTGTTGTAGGTGTTGGTTATTGCTCGGTTATTGCTTGAGGACAAGCAAGTCTAAGTATGGGGTGTTTTGATGTACATAATTGTACTATTGTTTATTGCATCTTTTGACTTCATATTTCATTTGATTTCCGAACAAAAGTTTCAAAAGCATATGATCTCGTGTAAGAATGAGCTAAAGTGAAAGAAATAGAGTCTACACGAGTTTTGAGCTAACCATGCAGGAATTCGAGGAAATCGGAGTCAAAACGAGCAAGCCAAGTGACGCTGAGAAGAGGTCGATATCGACTGGAGACATCGATATCGACCCTGGATTTCGACACGATTTCTGAGTGTCGAGATAACCACACAAACCAGACTAGAAGCCTCGATATCGACACACATGCATCGATATCGACCATCATCATAGACATCGACTGGAGTGGGACAAGTCGAGCAGAAACACAAGCCTCGATATCGACCTCTGGAGTCGATATCGACCCTACATCGACAGAAGATAAAATCCGATCTTTGAGGCTCGGATTGTGAAGTCTATCAATGAAGCCATGAGTTATCTCGTTCTTTTAGATATTAGCAGATGTTTGTTATCTTTTCCTTTAAAGTTTATCAAAATAAAAGACCTATCCTAATTGTTCGGATAGAGTTATTAGTTTAGATAGAAGTTACAATCCTCGGATAGCGAGGATTAGTAGCCTATAAATAAAGCCTTAGGGGCTGATTTGTTAATCATCCAATCATAGACTCATCGAAGAGAAGAACAATAGACAATAGATAGTTAGTTGATTTTGAGCTTTAAAGTTTCAAGCGCTTATGATAGTTGGCGTTGAGATTGTAAAGATTCGAAATTTTCCATTTATGCAAGTTATTTCAATTCAAGACATGTCTACGATCAACATGAGTGAGTAGTTCCCCTTTCTTCTAGGGTCGGGGTGAGCCCGACGATAGCCATGATGGTAAGGTAAGTGTGTCATTAAAGAATGTATCTTTTATCTCCTTCTACCTTGTTCTTCATCTTTAAATGCGAATTTAAGGAACTCATGTTGTAAAACTTGGGTAGTAATTAGGGTTTCTTTTCGAAAGATTATAAACTCAATTATGACAAAGGTAGACACCAATTAGGTTAAGTAATTGAAAAATCTCTTTTCCTATTGGTCGGTTTAGGTGAAAGCCTTTTCCTTTATGATAAAAGCATGCTTCTTTAGTTGATCCTTATTTCTACTACCATGGTTGTCGTCGCGGTAATCCTTGACTTTGGAAGATCTTTTCCTTTGAGTTTACATTAAAATTTCCCCGCCGTTCGTTGAGTCATCGAAAAACCCAACACCTTTGCTTATTTCTGATCATTGCTTCCTTTCCATCCTTGATTCTTCGGCCTTTTCTTTGCCGACAAAACCGCTAACCCACTGCAGGAAAGACATCGATATCGACAGCAGAAGTCGATATCGACCAAAACTGATAGATCGACGGTTTTCCGAGTCGATCTCGAGACTCCTGGGAACTTCTGCAAGCATCGATATCGACCACTTTGTGTCGAAATCGACCCCCTGTATCGACTGGCAGACTTCTGAGCCAGTCGATTTCGTGAACTAACCTCGATATCGACCCCCACCAGTCGATATCGACTACCGTTTTTGTTTCTGCAGGTTTTCTGTTGCAGACGACATCGATAGCCAAGGTCGACATCGAGGTCTGACATCGAGATCGAGGCTCCTGGTCGAGTAGAAAGGACGTGTCTTCAACGCTACTAGGATCCCGCTGACTCGCTTCCTCGTGGATCGAACCTGATTCCCTACTACTATAGCGGGGAGTCTTGAATTTATTTGAAGAGGCTAAGAGTTGTATTGGTTTATATTTTATTATATATTTCGATTCAATTCTCCCTACGTCACTACCCATTGTTGTTGTTGCTTTCAAAAGGCCCCTCTGCCCCTTTTATTTGTCTAATTTCTCTCCCTCTTCTCTTCACACCAAAAGCACAAGCTTCCATCCCCCTACTCTCCAAGCCATCACCTTCTTCTCATCTCTTTCATTTCAACTCCAAGACAGCACCACCAGGCCGCCCCTCTTTTCTTCCGTCCTAAGGCCGCCGCCACCGAGCCTTGCTCTCTATTGTTCGAAAACACAACGCACCACACTCCCTCTTTCTATTCCGTCGAACAGCAGCCAAGCAGCTCCACCTTCCACGTCCTGCGACGCCCAACAGCCACCCAGGAGCACCCCGGGGACAACGCCGGCGCCACCTCCTCCTAGTTCCCCTATTTTCCCTTAAACCGAACGGTAACCCTTCAATCCTTCGTTGCCGATCCAAAACCTTGTAAAGGTCCCCCATTTTTACCTCTCCCTTTGTTCTAGGGCGAGAATCGCAGCCTCAAGCCTCCGACGAAGCCCCACCGTGCCTCCGACGAGTGTTCCGAGGTGATTTTGATCAAAGTTTCCGGGCTCGAAGAAACCTCAGTGAGGAACCTCTCCTTCTCCTTTTTCCTTGTCGAATCTGTGCCTTCGGTGTCGAGGACGGGTGGATGGAGCTCCGCTGTTGCCGGCAGGAGGCCCTCCCTTCCTCTTCTTTTTCCAAAATGTTGCGCAGTGTCCTGGATTGAAGACAATGAATAGTGTTTTATTGGGTCCAGTTTTGCCTAATGTTTTTTGGGTTTGGTTCAGGGAATTTAATAGAAAAAAAAACGGTTCAATGGGGTTTGTTTTAAAAGAAATCAGATTAGGGTTAAATGGTTTGGACTGGTCAGGAATTGGGTCGAGTCTGTTAAGAGAAGAAGGAATTGTTTGGCCTATTTGCCCTATTAAAAATCTGATAGGTAATTGGGGTCGGTTTTGGGGGGTTTCTGATAAAAAAAAGGGGGGGGGGGTGGCGGTTTTGGCAATGTTTTAAATTCTGAATTAAATTGTGGTAAAATGTAAATAAGTTTTAAGAAGTATATATTTGATATAAATATGTTAAATAAATGGGACATTATAGATTATAGAATATTAATTGTTAGATTTAAAAATATAATATTATATTTGAGATTTGAAGATATTATATTATGATACTTGAATTTTGAAGAGAACTTGGAAAATAGGTTTTAAAGGATGGAAATTGAGTTGCGAAATGAAATTTGATTAATAAGATTTAAAAAGAGGTATTTTTGAAAATATTCTAACATTGTCGGATTTGTTTTAATAAAATAATAAAATCATTTGGATTAAAGGGTAATGTTTTCCAAATGGATTTTTGGATCAATTATGATTGCGACAGTGTTTGAATAATGATTTGAGCTAACTTGAGAGTTTAAAAGAGTTTTGGGAAATCTTGGGAAAATGGCTTACCATACCTAACTTGGTGAATAACTTGATAACTTGTGTGAGTATAAATTATGATATGTTGATATTGCTAGTATATGATATGATATAGGATCTATGATGAGATCTTGATTTGATAAGCATGTTTTGATGTGTTATGATTGTTAAAAATGAATTGTGAGATGCAGTGTTGATATATTAAAGTAGGATATGACTTAGAGTATGAATATGACTTATATATATATGTGTGTGTGTGTATGAGATGATGATACATGATTACTAAAAATGTTATATGATATGATAATGAGTTAAGACATGATGAAACATTGAGATGAGATATTGATATGATGAGTTGAGGTAATACATTGAGATGATGAGTTATATTGAGGTATTAGATATGAGATGAATGGATGGTGACGAGTAAACGATAATGATGAGACTCTCGATTTGTAATGAAATCGTGTGTGTGCTTGTATGTTTGAATAGATAGACTTATACTTCCATTATGACTACTAGGTGACTTGAAACTGTGTGATTGCTACAATGTTGTTCTGCACCGCCAGGTAAGTCTCTATGGAGCTTACTCAGATCGAATAGATATTCTCTACCTTATGTGCATGATATACTAGGTGCTTACATTCATGATCAGCATGCCATGTAGTATCCTGCTAGGTTGCATTAATCGTTGAGCATTCTATTTCTTTATGCGTACGTAAACATAATGGATGTTATCTGTGAAGTAACTAGAGTCTTTGCTAGGGTCATAGGACGACCCAGTCCCATCGGGTCCTGTCCTGAGTCAATCGAGTCATATGGAACTTCCTTTACTTATATTATGAGTATGATTACGAGATTTGCCTGCGGGCTTTATATATGATTACGGGTCGGGCCTGTGGGTTGATTCGATTATGATGGAATGGAATGCATTCTTGAGCTGGCAAGTCTCCGCCTTATTGGAAGGGGGTGGAGGTAGGAGAGGGATATACCATTGGGTATTCTGTGATAAGGCCATATTATTATTATTAAACACTTGATCTTAGGGGCATGCTACTGTGTTAATATTCCGCCTTGCATCTAGAAGCATGATTATTAGGTATAGCGTATGTGTGTATATATGGTGGGGGAAGCACCCTTAATGAAGGGACAGACCCAAGTGGGCGTCATCTGATCCCGCCCACTATCAACGTTTTTAGGTATCCATTATGCTTATCACCATTGTTGCTGATTTGGCTTCATGACCGCGGGGTCTAACATGGCGGAAAGAGAGAGTAGAGGCTCTGACTTCACCAATTCATTCATGGTTTAGTTTGGGTGTTTTGATCTGGTTTTGACCCGGCTCTACCGTGTCACTCTTATGTATGAACTTGGAAACTCTCTTGGTTGTATGATTAACGAATTTCACGACTTAGGTCATAGAGCAGGTACAGTGGACTTATCTCGGGGATTCCAACGATCCCTCTCGGCTTTTGGGTGCGAAATCCCACTTTTGCAGCGAAATTGTTGATTTCAAACCTTCAACCTGTACTCGGGGCGCAAGATCCCACGAGGGGTTTCATCCTTCGAAACGTAATATGGGAATCATAATCACAGGCCGTTACACCCTTTGCGTGGGGGACTTGAGCTTGGTATGTGGTCTAGTGCTTCATGTGCTCCCTTCTTCCATAAGGTAGTTTTGAAGTCATTTAGTTGTTGAAGGAGTTGTCGCAAGTACAATTTTATTTTTGCTAGAGTAGTTTTTTGTGTTTTGTTTAATCGGGAAAAATGTCATTTTTTATTTGTCTGATTGTTTGGTCTGCCGTGTTTGCAGTTCTTATGATATTAAATATCTTATTGTCCAGCTTGGAAAGTAGGTATAGTAAGTGAGTAAAGTTTATGAAAAGATGAACGTCGTCTTCTTCGGATATGATAAATATATTAAAAAATAAATGTTCTCATAATTACATTGAAATAAAATAGATTTTTAAGAAGTAGTAAAAGATATGGTAAACTATTTAGGATAAATAAAGATACATTCAGAATAATTTTTTTAATGTTGCCTACTAATAACACTTTTTTATGCCAATTTTTTTATGATATTTTTTTACCGTGATGCCATATTTTTTCAAAGTAGTGTTTTGATGACATTTTTTTCGTTTAATGTGATGCAAGTTTTTCAAAGTAGTGTTTTGATGCCATTTTCTAATGTAATTATTTGATGCCACTTTTTTAATCAAATAGTTTGATGCCACTTTTTTTTAATTTAATCAATTGTATATCGATATATTTTCATCGATTCTACTTTTATTCACTAATGACACATTTATTATTACACTTCATTGATGCAATCACTTATGGTGACATGTTTATTACATTTTTTATTCATTGATGACATTTATGATTACACGTTATTGATCCCAATCATTTGTGTATTCAATTTCCTGCAATTGGAAGTGGTTCAATTTGATTGAAATGGTTGTGGCAGATGATGTCTCAACTCTCAACTAATATTGTCCTTGTGAATCTTGATTATCTCCCATTGTTCAATTTTTGACATTTTTGGTGTTTCAAAGGCTAGGAAAATGTCACAAATCATGAATTCCTTTCCATTATCTAAGTCTAATTTATTTTCTCTTCTGTATTGAAGCTTCGTAGAGACTTTTGTGGTGATATGGACTCAATATTTTTTGCACTACGGAACATAACTATTGATTCAATTGGTGGACATGCTGATCTTACACCTCTATTACATATAGTAGCTCATGAGGCCAAAAAGTCTTGTGCTTTAAACCGGATTTTGAGTGGTAAGTTTCCGCTCTTCCACATTGTGATTTTGTTGGCTGTCATGATCTTCCATGCTAGTTAAGATTGATCCCCTGTCATGGCTAGTGTTTATTAGAACATCACTTGATTGATTCCTTGTACTGTCGTTATTAATTATAATAGTTGAGCTTGCTTACAGTTTAAGATCAAAGGGAATTATATTAACATAAATAAGTAAAAACTGTAAAATAATTAGAGGACAAGTTGTATTTTGGTGCTCACATAAAATCAATAATTAGATCACGCTCAAATGTTACCCTTTTGGCGGTAGCAAGCAAAACAACTCGACGAGGTTGGGTCACACCAATGATGCCACTTTGTTCGCTGCATAGTTTTGAACCAAATCCGGCTTCATAGAGGAACTATAGCAAGAAGAAGAGAGCAAAGAAGAAAGCATCTCAAAAGGATGAAATACGGTCAATGTATCAAATATAGAGACACTAAATAGACCTGCCTGTGGCACTTGGTTTATCAGGATAACTTACTGCATTTAAAAGAAAGAATTAAAAAGTTATACAATCTCAAAAGAATGAAATCAAAGAAATCAAAAAAAATATAGATATTTCGATAGAAAGAGTGATCTCTCTTTATGTGTAATCTCTGTTGCTCATTCTATCTTATATCTTGATATTAACTTTCCTAAAAAAAGATACAAGAGGTGAATCACCATCTTAAACAAGACACAAAGGAAATAATCACCACATGGTTATGGTTTCTCTATGATGTGCTGCACAAATTTTCCAGGAAAATCACCATTTTTATGTTCATTTTCAAGTTAGATATAAGAAAATCACATGTCCGACTACGAAGCCAGTGAATCCATGGATTAAGGAGACAGAAACCTCTCCCATTGCCATATAGTGCAACCAACCCATTCTAAGAACACCTGCAGAACATAGAGATGCAATGAGCACAAACTGTTTATCATGCCTAGTATGGCAAATGCAAAGGAGAACGTGATCCGAATATCCCAATAATGATAAAACTATTGAAACTAAACACAATACATCTCAACCATCTTCAAGCAACCAACTTTTGTAGATGATTTCAAGGCCCTTTGAGTTAATTTTATACCACTACCTAAAGTATGCAAGAATTCCATTAAGTTAATTGCTTGAATGGATGAACTAAACAAGCTCTTTAGTATTGAAGCTTTTCCACAAGGGAATTTTTCATTACATGTCCCTTAAAAATAAATTTCAGCATCCAAAAGGACACCATACAAATAACTTCCAAAAATCAATTAAGATCAACATGAATCTTATTCTTGGATGTTTCAAAAACATTTATAAATCATGCCAACAAGCCCCAATGATCAAAGGAAGTTTTGACTATCAAATGAATGCTAAGAAACTGATATGTGTACTAATCAAACAAAAGTATATCGTCAACAAAAAGTAACTAACGAAGATAGTCTCTGGCAATTTTTTTGGCTATGGAAACACATTGACCAAGTATGAATAAGATGCGATTCTCACGTATGAATATAGATAAATTGCAACAAAAACAAATGGATTCAAGTATGCCCAAGAGAAATTGTCATCAATTTCAACTTCTTCAATAAATGGAAGCAAGTGAATTGTAGCTTCACATTTTTTACTGGTTAGGATCACAATATCACTTAAGGTACTGATGTTATCTTATAAACGATTAATGAACAACAATGATACTTTCATTTGCCTAATCTCTATAGTTATTACAAGCCATCAATTTCTAAAACATCATGAAAAAAAGTAGAAGAAGAAGAGATCAACAGATATTCAACGGGCAATTATTCAGTTCCAAGAAAGAACAAGGTTGATTTCCTCGCAAATTTCAATAAAAAAAAAGAACAAGAGAAAGAGGAGAGGGTGAGGGATTAACTGACAGATTCTTTGAGAACGAGTCGATTGCGGCGCATGAACTGCTCACGGAGTTGCTTCTGACGCTTGTTGGGGATCTTATCCCTCGGAATCACGAACCTCTCTCTCAGAGGGACGTTGGCTCCGATCTCGTGCATTTCCTCATCCACTATCCATCACTCCGACTTGTCTCCATTTTACGGCATAGCGAAGTCAGAGTTTTGATGAGATCGACCGGCTCAGGTGTCGGATTTTCGAATTCGAAGAGGATGGCTTGCTTCCGAACCTCGATCTCGTCGGAGAGGGAGACGATGCGGTCAGGGAGGGAGCGCTCGCGGTTATCGAGGGCTGAAGGGGTTTCATGGGATTGGGATTAAAAGGATTGGATTTTGGAGTCTAGGGTTTGGGACTGACGGAAGGGGTACAGAAGAGCTAAAGGAGGAGATGGAAGAGGAGTCAGCAAAGGAGGAGGTTCGGTGATGGAGGCGGCCGAGTGAGGAGATGGTGATGGAGCCGCTGCCGGAGAAGGAAGGATGAATGTTAGGAGGAATCGCGTGAGCGAGGAGGAAGGAAGGAGGGTTAAAGGGGCTAAAATTTTTTGTAAGAAAGGTTAGAACGGCTAAATAAACATTTAAAATTGCTAATCACCTAATTAATAGTTTGTAAGTGTACAAAACACCAAATCTTCTCTTAATTATATTGAAATTATTTAAAATTTAATCGTAACTTTTAAAAAATAAATTTTAATTACAATTCAACTTTCAACTTTCTTATATTATTTGAAAATATTTAAATGAGTAAAGGCCCTAAAACTCGAACTAATTATAGAAAGAGAAAATTTTCTCATAAAAAAGATTTCTTATAAAACTCGAACTAATTAATTATTAAATAATAAATTTTGAAAAGACCGGCCGTTAATTTTTTATGGAAGCTACACTAATTGCTCTTTTTTTGGTGCATTGGAAGTACACTAATTGCTAATAGGGCCGTACCCCCACTTTGATGAGCTTTGCACTATCTGGCAAAACATTTGGGAAGTAAGGAACTCAGTCATATTTAAAAATAACAAAATGGAGAACGTTACTGCAATAGTGCAGAAAATCATAAACAATATAAATAAATGGAAGGGTGCTCAAACAAAGTCAATATCCTCTGGGAAAAAGTGACAAGGCAGAAATATAAAATGGACTAAACCACCTAGGAATGTTTTTAAAATAAATGTAGATGGATCGGTTAAAAGTAATAGTAAATGTAGAATTGGGGGTATTGTTAGGAACTGGACTGGAAAAGTAATTGAAATTTTCCAACAACAGGTTTCAAAGGGATCAGTACTTCTAACTGAATCCATTGCGTTCTGTACGGGATTAGAACTAACCTGGAGAAGAGACTGGAAGAATATTATAGTTGAAGGAGATAGCTTGACATTGATCAAGGCACTTGCAGACAATCCAAGAGTACCGTGGGAGATCATCAGAGTAATTGAAAAGATTGGAAGACTCAAATCAGCATTCTCACCGGTACATTTCCGCCACTACTTCAGAGAGGCAAACTCAGCTGCTGATTTCATTGCTAAGAATGAACTTAATTGTAATTCTTGTACCCTCCCTTTGAACAGGGAGCTCTCTTACATTGTCCGTCAGGATGATCTTTACGTGTAAAAATATTATCATTTTTGCGTACTGTAAACAGAAAAAAATTGCTATTAGGGCCGTCTCAAAATATTTTGCTTAAGCCGCTCTGTCAAAAATTAGTGTAGATCTCAAGCTTTCAAAATGTTCTAACTCTGCATGAGTGCATGTTCCACCTCTACATGAATTAGCTTGACTGCATATTCCCATCTAGGATTTTCATTTTCTGTTTCGGTCTTTTTCTTTTACTTCTTTTCTTTTATTTAAAGTCTTAGAATATCATTTAACAACTCCAGTTTTCAGATTTATATGTGAAACATTAATGCCATTAATTGTTTTTGATTAGATCTTTCGTTATTGTACCGGAACTGGAACTATATATAGAAATATGGATCCAATTCGAAAGCTTATTAGAAATAGTGATCACTAATTTAACGTTGTTCTATCTATACTTGCATGTGAATCGAAGAAAATATAAAAGTTGATGAAAATATAGAAATTTTGTTTTGTATATATGTATCAAATTACATCAACAACAATATCATTAGCATAAATATATATTACAATAGGAAAAAAATAAACGTATGCATATATATACGACTTTGTGTATAAGATTGTGATGATGAATATATGAAAGAAAAAGATCAATAAGTTAACATTATATATGAAGTAGCCCCGGCCCATTGTCATCGGTGAAACCTTATTATTACGTCCATTGATTATCATGCGTATAGATGAGTTGCGCGTGCGCGCCCTATGGTGGAGACCCGGGAACAGAGGTGGTTGGAGAAGGAGTTGAGGTGGTAGGAGATGAATATTTGTTGAGCATATGGAAGAGCGTTGCGTCAAACTTTCCCAGCCATTCTGGAGCTCCACCAAAGGGCCTAGCGGCTACTCCGACTTGGGAAGCACATAGAATGAAAGCGGCGAAAAGGATCAAAGCAAGAGCAGCTCTGTTATTGATCGTCAAAGCCATGGTCTGGCCGGGCTGGGTTTGGCTTATATATAAAATGTTTGGATGTGAATTAATGTTTTGTTGAAGTGAAGAGGATTTTGGTGGGATAAATGTTAATTACTTCGTAGTATTTATACACAAGACAGTGTAACAAACTTTGTAGGACTTTTAATTAGGTTTAATTCGTTCAAAGCTATCTTGTTCAAATTGGCTTGTAAATGGGTCTCATACAATTTTGACTGATTAATTTGACTATGTATATATATTGGTTATTTGACACGCATTCTTAACAAAAATGGTTCACCAGTAGTCAAAGTTCGTTTTAATTACATGCACGTACAATATCGAAGTCTAAACAAAAGTTACTGTAATTTTTGTTGTAGCATCGTAAGTTCTATATTCAGTTATCGAAAAAATAAAAAATCAGATATCCGAAAAAAATTGACAACAGACTCAATTTATTTCTTCAATTAGATGCTGTTTCAATTTCTAGCCCTAAAATTAACGCATATTTAAAACTTAATGAGATAATATTTGAGTTATTAATTTCCTCTCTATGTATCTTTCATCCATATTTACATGTGAGATCTAGCTAGGTAATGTATCTTTCATTTTATCTTTCTGGTTTGATATTAGCCCTTGAATTGTTTGTCAAGTGTACATCTACAACACTAACTTACGAAGTCAGTATGTATTTTTGTTTGAAAACAATACTCCCTCCGTTAATTAAAATTTGACGTTTTACTATTCACGCACGCTTTTTGAGGTGTTAAAAACTATATAAAATATTAACTTTTTTAATATATATTTTTTTTAATAATTTCATATTTGTTACTATTAAGTATGAATTTATAAAAACAAATTTTTAAAAAATTTAATATTTCATATAGTTTTTATTCTAAAAAAACGTACATGAATAGTAAACGACAAGTTTTAATTAACAGAGGGAGTATATACTAATTAATAACAACTTTCTAAATAAGTAGACATTCTGTCCGTTTAGAAAGCTTGTCTGTTTTCAAACAACTAACTCAAAAAGTCAATATCATGATTGTGCACTATACAATATTTTGGTTGTTTGTATAGTAGCCTCCTTATCTTCTTTTACTAATTCTTTTTCATTGTTTTTTTTATAGTTTATGCTTTTTGTGTAGTCTTTTTCTAATTAGGTTTTTTAATATTTTATGATTAAAGTCCTTACCCTATGGATTAAAAACTCTAATTACAAAATTTTCCTCAAAATTTAATTATTTTAACTATTCTTTAAATTGCTTTCTTAGGGGGGTGTATAATTATCCTACATCTCACTTACTTAGAACATGGTTACAAAAATCGTTCCTAGCTAATTATAGATCGTAACGTTAACTAATATAGATCTACCTTAATTTTTTCATAAGATAATTTTTGCTATCAACGCAAAGGGTAAATTTGGCCGAGTAAAATAAGAGTTCATCGCCTGACTGTCCAAGGCATGGTACCCAACCCAAATCATATTTGGGCGACCAATCTTATACAAAGTTCGTCGCTTGAATCAACTTTAGAAGATGGACATATTCAGACGACGAACAAAGAAAAAAATATGGTCGGTTGAACAAAGAGCCCAACCGCTTATGTCAAAACTACCATTCAGGTGACGAAGAAAGCATATTAGTTCGTCGCCTGAGGAACATTTATGAAATTCCATTACCGGTAGAAATTCACTAAGCATTCAAGAGACAAACATAGTGCAATGTTCGTCGCTTGAGTTAACTTTAGGCGACGGACATTACGTGTATAGTCAATGTTAGTCACCTGAATGAGTGATAAAGGAAATCAATCAATCAGGTGACGACATATTTTTCAATGTTGGTCGCCTGAGTAAGTGACAAATAATAGCAAATATTCAGGCGACGACATATTTTTGTATGTCGGTCGCCTGAATGAGTGACCCCATTAAACCCATTTTTTTTACAAAAAACTATTTTTATAAATCTTATAAATTATAAAAATATTTTTTATTTTTTAAAATCAATTATGTAATTTTAATCTTATAAGTTATATTTATGTAACGGCCCGGGATTATGATTCCCGAGTTACGTTTCGGGGGATGAAACCTCTCGTGGGATCTTGCGCCCCGAGTACAGGTTGAAGGTTTGAAATCAACAATTCTGCTCTAAAAGTGGGATTTCGCACCCAAAACCGAGAGGGACCGTTGGAATCCCCGGGGTAAGTCCCATGTACCTGCCCTATGGCCTAAGTCGCGAAATTCATTAATCAAACAACCACAAAGATTGCAAATTCATACATATATAAGGTTGTCACGGCGGAGCCAGGTCAAAACATGATCAAAACATCCAAAACCAAACCGTTAAATAAATAGGTGAAGTCAGAGTCTCGACTCTGTCTTTCCGCCATGTTAGACCCCGCAGTCATGGAGCCAAATCAGCAGCAATAATGATAAGCATAATGGATACCTAAAAACGTTAATAGTGGGCGGGATCAGATCGATGTCCACTTGGCTCTGTCCCTTCATTAAGGGTGTTGCCCCCACAATATGTACACACATACGCTATACCTAATAATCATGCTTCTAGGTGCAAGGCGGAATATTAAGACACTAGCATGCCCCTAAGATCAAGTGTATAATAGTAATAATAAGGCCTTATCATATAATACCAAATGGTATATCCCTCTCCTACCTCCACCCCCTTCCGATAGGGCGGAGACTGGCCAGCTCATGAATGCATTCAATTCCATCATAATCGAATCGGCCCGCAGGCACGACCCGTAATCATATATAAAGCCCGCAGGCGAATCTCGTAATCATGCTCATAATATAAGTAAAGGAAGTTCCATATGACTCGATTGACTCAAGACGGGACCCGATGGGACTAGGTCGTCCTATGACCCTAGCAAAGACTCTAGTTACTTCACAGATAACGACCGTTCTGTTTACATATGCATAAAGAAATAGAATGCTCAACGATTAATGCAACCTAGCAGGATACTACATGACATGTTGATCATGAATGCAGGCACCTAGTATATCATGCACATAAGGCAAGTAATATCTGTGCGATCTGAGTAAGCTCCGTAGAGACTTCCCTGGCGGTGCAGAACAGCATTGTAGCAATCACACAGTTCAAAGTCACCTAGTAGTCATAATGAAAGTATAAGTCTATCTATTTGAACATACAAGCACGCACGATTTCATCACATATCGAAAGTCTCATCATCACATTTCATATCATCATCGTCATTTAACTCATCTCATATTTCAATATAACTCATCATCTCGTGGTATCATCTCAACTCATCATATCACTATCTCATCTTAACCTTTCATCATCATATCATATAACAATCATTTAGAAGTCCTATACCATCACTTCATATCTAAGTCATAATCATACTCTAAGGCACCATCTAACATATCCATAATCATGCTTATCAACCATAACATCATGCTTCATATATATATATATATCAGCACATCATAAGATCCTTTTAAGGACATATATCACATTTCATCGCATAATTCACATACAACAATTATATCGACATCGTATTATAGCAATATCGGCATATCATATTTTACACTCACACAAGTTATCAAGTTTGTTCATCAAGTTAGACAAGGTAAGTTAGTTTCCCAAGATTTTCCCAAAATCCATTTAAAATTTCATGTTAGATTAATATTTATTCAACACATTTTCCAAGAATCCCATTTATAAACATTATTATATTTTTCCATCAAAAAAATTCCGACAAGGTTAGGTTATTTCCAAAAATCCTACTTTTAATTTTATTAAATCAATTTTCATTTATCAAATCAATTTCCGGCCTTTGAAAAATTTTTACAAATTTCTCTTAAGAATCCAAGTTTCATAATATTATATTTGTTTTAATCACCATAATGTTATATCTTTAAATCTCAATAATAATATTTTATATTCTAATAATTATTATATAATATTTTAAATTCCATTTTATTAAACCCTTTTAAATAATATTTCCAACCCCATAAAGTACCAACTATTTTATTTAATAAAATTAGCCCCTTATTTTATAAAAATTATAAACCGACCCCTTTATTTTATTAAGTGCTAAAATTGATTTCACCTTCCTTAGGCCCAATACCGAAATTCTCTTTAAACAGAAATGGATCAAACTCATTTCTCCCTTTTAAAACAATGAAACCGGCCCAAAAAAAATCAAGCCCAAGCCCATTCCATTTCACTCCTTTGCAATCTGTAAAATCGAAGACAAATTTTTTTTTAAAAGGGGAGGCGGCCTAGCCGAGGTGGGTGATGACATGGAAGGGGGCCCACAGGTGGAGAAAGAAGATGGGAGAGGGAGCATTGTTCATCATCCCTTAGCTACCCTTTGTGTTCGAAGAAGGAAGGAAAGAAGGGGCTTCTCAGGTGGCTCTCGCTCGACCCACACACACTAGTCCCTTCCTCGACATCAAGCATCCGAAAGCACATCAAAGAGACACAGAAAAGGGGGTGAGAGGAAGCTTACAATGACTTGATGTTCTCGCCGGAAAAGATCGGGGCAACTCGGTTTGCTCCGTCGGGGCTGGAGATGCTCTTTCTTGGCTTAGAAAAAAGGTAGGAGGATTAAAGGCGGAGCTTTTACAATGTTCGAAAGTGAAAGGAGGCGAGGAAGAGGCCTTACCGAGCCTAAAACCGAAAGTAGAGGGAGGGAGGAGCGGGGGCTGTTTTTCAGCTCGTCGAAGGGCTTGGGGGCGGCTTCTGCTACCCAAGGGTGTCGAGGAGGTCGTGGGTGGTGCTGCTGCTGTGTACAGATGGAGGATGAGGAAGAAAGAGATGCGGGTGCTCGGTTTCGCTTCACGGAAAAATAGGGGTCGAGCTTCTCGTGTGTGGCTCCAATGGAGATGGAGGGAGACGACGACGATGGGCTGATGGAGGAGCTGAGGTGGTGAGATGGTGGCGGGGACATGGTGGTGGTGGGGTGGTGAAGTGGTGGCAGTGCCGGCTGAAATGGAGGAGGAATGGGAGCCTTTGCTCTCAGCATCAAAGGGGAAAAGGAGGGGTAAGGGTGTGTTTGGATCCTTTGTGTCTGTGTGGTGCAATGTGTGGTCAAGGTCTGATTTTTTAAGATTGAAATTGGTTGTTCGTTTCTCAAAGGAAGGGGAATCAAAGAAGAGAGGGAGGGAAAGAGAGGATGAGATTTGCCAAAAGAGGAGAAGATGAGCTGGAAGTTGCAATTGGTCAAAGTGGGCACCAATTGTAGATATTTAGATAAGGATAAGTGAAAGAAGACGGAAATTATGGTCCCGAAGTCGGAATATGAATTTCCAACGTTTGGTTTCCGAAATTCCGCTCTATCGGTTAATTCGATTTCAAAACCAAATAGGATGTCTCTATGCGAAGGAATTTCTTCGAATCCCGACATGAAAAGACAGAATCGATCTTAAAAGGGTCAAGATTGGGCCGAAATTCATTTCAGATTTATTTTTAATTTTCTTTTTCCGGAAATTTAGGATTTAAAAATCCGAGCCTTTACATCATTCACGTCTAAAAACAAGTCTCGTCCCCGAGACAAAATTATTACGAGGTAGGGGATGAAGTTGAAATAGGTGAGTCTAAGGATCATACCATTGATCCCGTAAGTACCTCATAAGTGCACCTATGAAATCCTCACAATATCTTTGTCGTGATCATAATACCTCCAATCATTCATAGAGAGAATGTGATTTGGGCCCTTATCACATCCTTACTCCGACTTCTTGGTTATATCATAACTCAAAAGCATCATAGCATCTCCACTAGGTCTTAGCAAGCAGTCTATAAGGGCCCCTATAAAATGCTTGTATCCACTTCGTAGGGTGTCATAATGCAAGCTCGGGTCAGAAAAGTTTCTAAAGGGGTTTCTCAACTTGAAAAGGATTGGCCTCAAAATTATTGAAATCCTCGATCGCGTTCGATTTTCTCAAAATCCAATTAACTCCTTTTAAACACCATTCAAAATCCATTAACCCGATATTAGTCAAGAAAGTTTCAAGTTTCAGGAGGTGGACTCATCCACCTCTAAGGGCTAATCTAATATTATCTTCCTAGGTTCCAAGTCAGAATCAGGTTCTACCAATTCAGCTTCTATCATTCTAACAATTTCGATTCGAGGAATCTCATAACACAACAATCATATGGCATATTCAATAGCATGCTAAGTCATATCGAGAATAATCACACCCCATAACGCATCTAGTATAGCATCACACATAGTAGGATTCATCACATAGCAATGGGTCACATCATCAAGAAACCTGCATATAGCTACCGATCATAAGAGAACACAACCATCACTCATCCATCATTTCTCTCAAGTCAAAATCAAACCTTATCTAGATCTACCAACTCAAATCCGATAACCGTTCTAAGTACCATTGCTTCTCACCTGTCATACGTCCCACTCATAGACAATCGATAGCCTCAAAACCATCCGCAAATCTAAGGCTGATTCCCAAACCAATTTCTAGATACTTCAACGCTTAGGTCATCAAGTCATCTAAGGATCAATTTTCTTCAACAATTCAGGCTGAAGTCATAACATTTCACCTAACCATCTAGAACCCACATCCCGGAATTCACCACCGTCCAATTTCCTATTTCACCAAGCTCAACACCTCAATCACCCACCAAGACTCCTATCAATTACATCCTCATTCTAGGTGTTCCTTAACAAATTCACCCAAGTCACCCCAAGCTTCAAATCTTACTTCCGATACCACGAAGCATTTCCACTACTAATCCACCTCTAAAGATCAGACTCCTACTGCTAACCTTATCAACAACATCCTATTATGTCCTCAACATGCAACGCAAGTGTCATTTTCCTAAATGGCTGACGCATCCCAAAACACACAAGCACCTCGCCTTGATAGAATTATCGGACTGTCTACCCTCGACAATTTCTACCCCATAAAACCTTCTAGTGCTAACTCATAACCACGCATCATCAAGTTTCCGCATCGATCCCAAATCTCACAATCACATTTTACCCAACTAACTCACCAGGACACAATTCATCCGGACCGCATCGCTCCACATCCTGATAAGATCATAACAATCTACCTCATTCATCACACCAAATCACCATTCCGAACCCCACTATAACCTTAACCAATCGTGATTCTCATGTTGTCTTACTCCTGTTCCTTATTCCACATTTTCCTATGTCGACTTAGATCACAATTCCTCGAACCATGACATCACCGCTCAAAGCCTCTATTTACCAAGCACAATCATCCCACAATTTCCTATTCCATCCTCATCTGAATTACCCAAGTCTCACAATTTAACCATATCTCCTAAGATTCTTCAACTTTTATCATTCCCAATATCCTCTAACTGGGCTAGTTCTCTCATTCCTTACTCAAAATCTTCCTATTTTGAACCTCAAGCAATCAGTCCTATGAGCTACTTTAACGACATTCTCACCTAGCTACCAGTCCTTTTTCCTCAAAGGTTCATCTTCCACCCCTTATTACCTCAATAGTGAAAGCAATTCCTACACAACAATTTCAGTTTCCACTTATATGCTAGAATCCTCCAATACCGCATCTACTAATTCTCCACTCATAACTCTACCAAAAGTCCCTAATGTTAACATAGCAAAACTCCAAGTGTACATTCTGCAACCAAATTCCCAAGATCCACGATTTTCTTAAGCACTCTATACTTTTTACCCTAACAATTCCCAAGATCCACTAACCCTCGACAATTCTAGCCACTCGAGCCTTAGCGATCTCCATAATTTATTCCTTTACCAAAAAAATCGTTCCTACTCATAGCTCGACTATTCTAAATCCCAAGGTCTAAAACCTCTCAAGAAATCCCAGTTACTGAAGCCTTATCGTCATCCAAAACTAGTTCCTCAACAACATTCCCGCTACTCCTTAGTACGATAACCCATCGATCATCACATCCTTCCTATAAATTCCTCGACCAGCGTGTTCAGTCTACTCTCATCTTCCCTCTAAGATACCTAAAAGTATGACCCCACTCCTCATCAATATGCTCACCTATACTACAACCTCATTTCCGCAATCCTGCCACTCTCATCCTATGCCCCACCTAAGGCCTGCCTAGAAGGCTCATATGAAAGATCCTAACAACCACCTCTTATCAGTCCTAGAACTCACCCAATTCTGTCTAAGCTAAAGACTCATTCCTATGACTCGACCTCACACCATCATCGATCGGACCCTAAGGCTTCAATTTCTCCTATCACTCTCCGACTACTTTACGAAAGAATATCAACCACCTAATCAAGAAAGGAGAACCATCAAACATATGCCCTATGTCCTACTCATGAGGATATCACTATCATCAAATCGTTAGCATCCGCTATCACTAATCATTATCATTACCAATTACCAAATCACGAATCCCGCATTTAGAATTCACATCTTATAGGCAAAAGCAATCAGGTAATACCCACTAACTCAGAATATCAACACATCAGAATATCAGTGCATCGAAGCTCATCATCGTAGGCAAAAGGCAAACATGAAATATTCACTATCATTCAGTGAATCAAATGTCAACATGTCGAAATTCGTTATTATATCTATTTCACACCTATCGCACACCATCACTCACAATCAGCACAGAAGAGATTAGTAACTCAAAAAGAGAACGCTCCTTCTTCTTAAGAGATACCATGTATAGTGACTGTGTTCCTTGACACACGCTCAGACTTCATTGCCACCAATGACGTTGATTCTGGGACTAGTGGGTTATGGGCCCACCATGCTGTAGCTTTAGTGCTATCTAATTGACCGTTCTCCTTTTTGTGTCGGTGTTCTTCGAAAGTAGCGCGAAAGGATTTTAAGTTAGCGGAGATAAGGGAGATACAAAGGCGGACAACCCAAATTCCCGATGGAGTCAAGTACGGACCAAGACCAATGAGACTAAAGACAAGGTTCCTACCCGAGAATGACAACGATGCCCTTATGGAAATCTATGAGGTTATAATTGCAGTAAGTAAAACACATATCAATCATGAAGCCTACTGATCACATCATGGGACAGTAACATGTACCATCTCAAGGAATAGAACGACATGTATTCATGAAGGGAAACACATGCTCAAATTCTATACCAATGCACATGCGAGACGATCTAGCAACCCATCACTTCTCAGGTAAGAACAATGGCTCATGCATGGCATATACATCAACATGTCATAACAATGAGGAGTCAAATGCAAGCATGTCGAGATATATCATAATAATCGGATTAGATGCCATGAATAAGACATATAAAGGCGGTATAGTAAATCTATCACACCCTATAGTAACAACGTTCACATGACAGGACAATTAGGGCATGAAACCGCATAATAAGATACATTTGGAATGCATAGGCCTCACATGATACTAATGACACATGGCAAGACATGAGCATAGTCAAAGGTGATCTAAATGGATTCAACATGATGTTCATATTTCATGCATACACGAAATCATGATATCTCGTGGTGTGTGATCATACGAAGTGTCACACCATATGTTCAGAAAAGCATGAGGGATTATCATAGAGTAATCAAGAGGATATCATGGAGCGATAGATTTATAAGCATGTAGGAATGAATCATCATAAGAGGCATAATGAGCATCAGTTCATAACACGGTTCTACAGCTAAGAAAACCATATTACGAGGATAACGAGAGGGAGCGATCATACTATCAGGAACCTATTCCAAGAGGGAGCAACAATCATGCAGAGTCATAACATGTGATTCATACATTCATTCCATCACTAGCACGTCAAACCAAGTAAATCATGTTGGAACTAATAGGATCATGACAGAATTGTAGCAATGTATAACACGAGACCTACGCAATGTAGCTAAGCATGCATATAATGGCATATGTAGTTTCTCGCTAATGATCATTCACAAGGTTCATGATATCAAGTCATGCAATTCCAGAGAAGCTACCATTATAATCAGACAGAAATCCCTAAGGGCAATCATTGACTCGTCCCAACCGACTCGTCACCCCATTTCCCGTGGGACTCTAGTGTGGCTTATCATGGTAAGGTGAGAGGTTATTCACTTTACTTCCGAAAAAGGATGGTAGAGTTCGTGTTTAGACTCTTGTGACAAAAAGACACGGTTTGACCATTTCAAAAATCGAGAAGGATAACTCCCTAAGGAAACTTACTCTCTAGACTCAAAATCATGAAAACACTAATTTCCCATCACACACTCAAGTAACCATGTATCCGATTAAAATTTTGATGCAATCAGCCTATCATCAGACAGAAGAGCTCGATAGGAACACCAAGGTTTGGGACACGGAATAGGAATCAGAACGAGAGGGAGGGGATACTCTTTAACCCTATCAACGCTCCTAGAAACTTTTTTGGGATGGACGATGGAAATGTTAGGAGTCGTCAAGGAGGGTTGGACAATGGAAAGGACTGTTCCCCAAATTGGAAACCCAACTACATAAGCATGAGGTTTCTCCCGTTATCCCGTTTGCACAAACATTCAACACATGTTTCAAGTCAAGGCATACCAATTAATTAGTTCGCTATCCTAAGCATTATAGCACTCAGCACGGAAGGAACCAACGAGTTTAATATGATCTCTTTTAAAGTTTATAACAGCACAGAGACGATCTATGCAGCACGGAAGCAACCAACAAGTTTATAACAACACAGAGACGATCTATGCCATCCTTCGAAGGACGGCTGATCAGAGGGGCAATTACCTCACGGCCTCCTAACCCATGCTAATCCAACCCTCGGGCTCCTTGGAGTCTTCAAAACGCGTTTGTAAAAGAAAGCTAGTATTTTGCCTACCTTTCCCCGAATTCTACATCCATAAGGGATGTCTACCGCTTGGGTCTCTACCCACGAGTTTGATCCTAAAGGCCGGTTAGTCTAGGGTTAGGTCCAATTAAATTCATTTTGCCCTTTTGAAAACAACTTCCAAAACCATTTGAAATCTTCGGGCCATTTTCAAGACCACTTCAACCTATCATACTCGGATTGCAAAACCTCTCTCTGATACGAACTATGTAACGGCCTGCGATTATGATTCCCAAGTTACGTTTCAAGGGATGAAACCCCTCGTGGGATCTTGCGCCCCGATTACAGGTTGAAGGTTTGAAATCAACAATTCCGCTATAACAGTGGGATTTCGCACCCAAAACCGAGAGAGACTGTTGGAATCCCCAGGGTAAGTCCCCTGTACCTGCCCTATTGCCTAAGTCACAAAATTCAATGATCAAACAACCAGAAAGATTCCAAATTCATACATAAGGTTGCCACGACGGAGCCGGGTCAAAACATGATCAAAATATCCAAAACATAAACCGTTAAATAAATGGGTGAAGTCAGAGTCTCGACCCTCTCTTTCGGCCATGTTGGACCTCGCATTCATGGAGCCAAATCAGCAGCAATAATGATAACCATAATAGATACCTAAAAACGTTAATAGTGGGTGGGATCAAATTGATGCCTACTTGGGTCTGTCCCTTCATTAAAGGTGTTGGCCCCACAATATGTACAGTACACATACGCTATACCTAATAATCATGCTTCTAGGTGCAAGGCGGAATATTAACACACTAGCATGCCCCTAAGATCAAGTGCATAATAGTAATAATAAGGCCTTATCACAAGATACCAAATGGTATATCCCTCTCCTACCTCCACCCCCTTCCGATAGGGCGGAGACTGGCCAGCTCATGAACGAATTCAATTCCATCATAATCAAATCGGCCCATAGGATCGACCCGTAATCATATATAAAGCCCGTAGGCAAATCTCGTAATCATACTCATGATATAAGTAAAGGAAGTTCCATATTACTCGATTGACTCAAGACGGGACCCGATTTGACTAGGTCGTCCTATGACCCCATCAAAGACTCTAGTTACTTCACAGATAACGGCCGTTCTGTTTACATACACATAAAGAAATAGAATGCTCAACGATTAATACAACCTAGCAGGATACTACATGGCATGCTGCTCATGAATGCAAGCACCTAGTATATCATGCACATAAGGCAGGGAATATCCGTTCGATCTGAGTAAGCTCCGTAGAGACTTCCTTGGCAGTGCAGAACAACATTGTAGCAATCACATAGTTCAAAGTCACCTATTAATCATAATGGAAGTATAAGTCTATGTATTCAAACATACAAGCACGCACGATTTCATCACATATCGAAAGTCTCATCATCACATTCCATATCATCATCGTCATTTAACTCATCTCATAATTCAATATAACTCATCATCTCGTGGTATCATCTCAACTCATCATATCACTATCTCATCTTAACCTTTCATCATCATATCATATAGCAATCACTTAGAAGTCATGTACCATCACTTCATATCTAAGTCATAATCATACTCTAAGGCACCATCTAACATATCCATAATCATGCTTATCAACCATAACATCATGCTTTATATATATATATATATATATATATCAGCACATCATAATATCATTTGAAGGACATATATCACATTTCATCTCATAATTCACATACAACAACTATATCAACATCGTATTATAGCAATATCGGCATATCATATTTTAAACACACACAAGTTATCAAGTTTGTTCATCAAGTTAGACAAGCTAGGTAAGTTAGTTTCCCAAGATTTTCTCAAAATCCATTTAAAATTTCAAGTTAGATTAATCTTTATTCAACACATTTTCCAAGAATCCCATTTATAAACATTATTATGTTATTCCATCAAAACCATTCCGACAAGGTTAGGTTATTTCCAAAAATCCTACTTTTAATTTTATTAAATCAATTTTCATTTATCAAATCAATTTCGGACCTTTGAAAATATTTTCCAAATTTCTCTTAAGAATATTCCAAGTCTCATAATATTATATTTGTTTTAATCACCATAATGTTATATCTTTAAATCTCAATAATAACATTTTATATTCTAATAATTATTATATAATATTTTAAATGCCATTTTATTCAACCCTTTTAAATAATATTTCCAACCCCTAAAAATACCAACTATTTTATTTAATAAAAATCAGCCCCTTATTTTATAAAAATTATAAACCGACCCCTTTATTTTATTAAGTGCTAAAACCGATTTCACCTTCCTTATACCCAATACCAAAATTCTCTTTAAATAGAAATGGCCCAAACTCATTTCTCCCTTTTAAAACAATGAAACCCGCCCAAAAAAAAATCAAGCCCAAGCCCATTCCATTTCACTCCTTTGCAATCTGTAAAATCGAAGACAGATTTTTTGTTAAAAGGGGAGGGGGCCCAACCGAGGTGGGTGATGACATGGAAGGGGGCCCACGGGTGGAGAATGAAGATGAGAGAGGGAGCAATGTTCATCATCCCTTAGCTACCCCCCTGCGTTCGAAGAAGGAAGGAAAGAAGGGGCTTCTCAGGTGGCTCTTGCTCGACCCACACACACTAGTCCCTTCCTCGACATGAAGCATCTGAAAGCACATCAAAGAGACATAGAAAATGGGGTGAGAAGAAGCTTACAACGACTTAAAGTTCTCGCCGAAAAAGCTCGGGGCGCGGCTCAGTTTGCTTCGTCGGTGCTGGAGATGCTCTATCTTAGCTTAGAAAAAAGGTAGGAGGATTAAAGTCGGAGCTTTTACAAGGTTCGGAAGTGAAAGGAGGCGAGGAAGAGGCCTAACCGAGCTTAAAACTAAAAGTAGATGGAGGGAGGAGCGGGCGTTGTTTTTCGGCTCGTCGGAGGGCTTGGGGGGCGGCTTCTGCTGCCTATGGGTGTCGAGGAGGTGGTGGGTGGTGTTGCTGATGTGGATAGATGGAGGATGAGGAAGAAAAAGTTGTGGGTGCTCGGTTCCACTTCATGGAAAAAAAAGGGTTGAGCTTCTCGTGTGCGGCTCCAATGGAGATGGAGGGAGATGACGACGACGATGGGCTCATGGAGGAGCTGAGGTGGTGAGATGGTGGTGGGGACCTGGTGGTGGTGGGGTGGTGAAGTGGTGGCAGTGCTGGCTGAAATGGAGGAGGAATGGGAGCCTTTGCTCTCGGCATCAAAAGGGAAAATGAGGGGTAAGGGTGTGTTTGGAGCCTTTGTGTTTGTGTGGTGCAATGTGTGGTCAAGGTCTGATTTTTGAAGGTAGAATTTGGTTGTTTGTTGAGAGGGAGGGAAAGAGAGGATGAGATTTGCCAAAAGAGGAGAATATGAGTTGGAAGTTGCAATTGGTCAAAGTGGGAACCAATTGTAGATATTTAGATAAGGACAAGTGAAAGAAGACGGAAATTATGGTCCCGAAGTCGGAATTTGAATTTCCGACGTTTGGTTTTCGAAACCCCACTTTCTCGGTTAATTCGATTTCAAAACCAAATAGGATGTGTCTATCCGAAGGAATTTCTTCGAATCCTGAGATGAAAAGACGGAATCGATCTTAAAAGGGTCAAGATTGGGCCGGAATTCGTTTTAGATTTATTTTTAATTTTCTTTTCCCGAAAATTTAGGATTTAAAAATCTGAGCCTTTACAATTTATAATATTTCAAAACCATAATTTATAGTGTTATAAATTTTATATTAATTATGTAATATTTTTGTAATGACAAAACCATAAATTTACATTAATTATGTAATGTTTTATGCAACCATACTAACTACATATCATATTAATTAATTACTAATTTATTTTATAATCTTATTATATTTATAATATTTTTATACAACCATATTCATTAGGTAATATTTATAATATTTTTTATAAAACAATACTAAACTACTTAACTAGAGCTATATTTATAATGTTTTTATACAAGTTCATGCATATTTGTTAATATTATATTCATATATGTTATGAATATGATATAATTTGTTTGAAATAACTCATATGTTATAAACATACATATATGTGATGTTATAATCAATAAATGTGTAATTTATAATCGTAATGTTATAAAATCATAACTTATAATGTCATAAATTATAACTTAACTATGTAATATTTTTATAAAGGTAAAACCATAGTATAACATTAATTAGGTAATTTTTTTATAAAATCATACTAACTAGTGCTATATTTGTAATGTTTTATAGTTATATTTGTGATTTTTTATTTATAAAATCATACTATTGCCATATTTGTATAAAGTCATATGTCATATTTATATATTTTACATGATTATCCATTTTCCGTTTCAGATCAAGATTGAGATTGATATCGAGATCGAGATTTTGGTTGTTATATATATAGATTTTCTAACAGATGTTATATATGAATCTCTAATTTTTGTTTGATTTTGAGGTTGAGGTTGAGATTGAGATTGAGATCGAGTTTGATATTGAGATTTTAGTTGTTAAATATAGATTTTGTGATAGATGTTTATATATGATAATATGAATATCCAATTTCCATTTGAGAATGACATCAAGATCAAGATTGTGATTGAGATTGAGATCGAAACCGAGATTGATATTGAGATTATGGTTGTTAATATAGATTTTGTGATAGATGTTATATACGAAACATCTAATTTCCGTTAGAGTTTGATATTGAGACTAAGATTGATATTGAGAGTTTTGTTGTTAAATATAGATTTTATGATGGATGTTACATATAAATTTTCAATTTCTGTTTAAGATTGAGACTTAGATCAATATCGAGACTGGTATTGAAATTGAGATTGACATTGTAATTGATACTGAGATCGAGATCAAGATTGAGATTTTGGTTGATAAATATAGATTTTGTGATAGATGTTACATATGAATTTCTGATTTTCATTTGTATAAAACCATGTGTTATATTTATATATTTTATATCAATAGCCAATTCCCATTTGAGATCGAAATCGAGACTGAGATTGATATTGAGATAGATGTTACATATGAATATAGATTTTGTGTTAGATGTTACATATGAATTTCTATTTCCATTTGAGTTTGAGATTGAGACTGAGATTGATATTGAGAGTTTGGTTGTTAAATATTGATTTTATGATAAATGTTACATATAAATTTCCAATTTCCATTTGAGATTGAAATTTAGATCAACATCGAGATTGAGATCAATATCAAGATAGATATTGAGATTGACATTGAGATTGACATTGTGATTGATATTGAGATCGAGATCAAAATTGAGATTAAGATTGAGATTTTGGTTGATAAATATGGATTTTGTAATAGATGTTATATATAAATTTCTAATTTCCATTTGAGATTGAGATTGAGATTTTGGTGGTTATATAAATTTATAATACCTTCTTAATTGAAAGTTTTTCAACTAATCACAATTTTCTCTTATTATTTCCTTTTATTTTTCTCTTTATTTCTTTAATACATGTACATTTTTACCCTTTTATTTTTTACTCATTTAGTAACCAATGGATTTAATTCAAAATATTTAATTAAATCTAACATATTTACATTTTTCTCCTTTTATTTTTTATCTTAACTTTTACATGGCGCCTAATTTTTCCGGCTAAATTTGTGTCAAATTTCGAAACTCATTCAAACGAGGAACAATTTTCTACAATATCCGTTGCCTGAATGAAAACGAGTATAAAAGATAAAATGAAACCCTAAAAGTCTAACACTTCCAGTTGCCTAAATCCGCAGTCCCTGCTCCTTTTTTCCCCTTTTCGGATCTGAGCTCAGGGAGGCTTCCATGGCCGCTCGCTACCTCCCTTCTTCAGGCCACTCACATTCCCTCACCTTCTCCTTCAACCTCCATCCATCCTCCTCCTTCTTCCATCGATCTCCCCTCTAAGCTTCCATTGCTTCTCCTCCGCCTCTCTCTCTCTCTCTCTCTCTCTCTCTCTCTCATCCCTCCTGTCGAAGCCAGTGCTAGCACTGGCTCGAACGAGCCGAGCTTGACTTGTTCAAGCTTGGCTCGAATGGAAAACGAGTCGAGCCGAGCTCGAGCCCAAAAATTATTCGATCTTGTTTTAGCGCTCAAGCTCGGCTCGCGAGCCTAGGGGTAAACTCGAGCTCGGCTTGTGAAGGCTCGAAAAAGCCGAACGAACGAGCTCAGGCTCGTTCGAGCTCGTCAGTTGGGCTCGTTCAGGCATTCGAACTCGGTTCGTAGATGAAAGAATGCAAAATAATAGAATCAGTTGTACACCAAGTAGAAAACCCTAAACAAAAAATCTTCAATTTCAATACCATACCAATTACAAGTTCTATAACAAAAAATCTTCAATTTCAGTACTATACCAATTACAGTACCAGACCAATTACATGTTCTAATCAACCAAAAATCTTCAATTTCAAGCTGTACAAATTTCTAAGCAACCCAAATTCTTCAATTTCAAATTCTATAAATTAAGCAAGCAAGCTATACAAGGGTGGTGCACTAAATAAAACAGATGCACTAAATTTCTATTAGTTTCAAGTTCTATAAATTGAACAAACCAGGTGCTGTTGAGGAACGTCGAACACGGCGACTGAGCGATGAATGACGAGCCACGACGAGCCAAGGAGGGAGTAATGGGTACTGAGTTCACCAGCGCAGAGGACTAGAGAAGGAAGGAACCTGGTGTTGCTGCAGCAGTTCGCTTGCGCCTGAGTCAAGACGGCGAGTAGTTTGGCACTTCGACGGGGCTGGCGATTGAACGAGTAGTGGCCGAGGGAGAAGCGGGCGAAGCAGGGAGAAGCCTGAAGTGAAGGAGACAAGGAGCGACGGAGGGCAAAGCGGGAGATGTAATGGCCCGGATATAAATACTCGGGTTACGTTTTGAAGGTCGGATACCTTCGTTCAGATCTTGCAATTCATGTACGCAATGGTCGGGTGTATGTTTTGTAAAATTTCCCATGAATTTCAAAGGATTTGAAGATGTTTTAAAGGGGCAAACTGAATTTAATATGCCTAACTCAATTAGACTAAATAGAAACTCGGATTATTAAATATGATGGATCGAACCAAAGGGATCGAGTGGGTAGAAACGGCGCTAGACCATCCCTATTGGGTGTAGTTGGGAACGGCTAGGCGAAATTTTAGCTTATTCTTTACAGATGGGTTGGAAGACTCCAAGGAATTGCACCGAGGTGGTTGGAGTGGCGAGTTAGGTAGAGATCGTCAGGTTTTTGCCCCTCCGGTCAGTCGCTCCTCGAAGAGCGGCATTAGATATCTTGATGTGCTTTATGTATTAATTGGGCCTGAGAACGATCTCCCTCGAAGGAGATCATTATAATTGTCACTGACTGATTCTGTGTTGAGTGCTATTGTCCTAGAACTAGAAATATGTTGATATACTTAGACTGAGTGTAGCATCTCTATGGGAGTGGGATAAGCGAGTGAGCCCTTCCTTCTGTATAATCGGAATTTCTGTCTTATAGAGCAGTCTCCTCCATGATTCACTTGTTGGTGTCTTTCCCTTTCGTTTTGCCTCTAGTTCGACAGGTTTGGTTAAAGGTTGGTGATGGTCGAGAGATGTCTATTCCTTTCATTCTGATTTCCTCCTCTTCTATCTTCTTCCATGTGTCAATTGGTATTCTGATCGAGTCGTTCTTTATGGTATCGACGTCTTTTCGCAAAAATGGAATTGGGAATCTAATCTTGGTCGGGAATTAGGTTCGGGAACATTGACTACTTGAGCGTGTGATAAGTATGGTACTTGACACCATAGGCCATGCCACGAGATGATCAGTGTGCTAGGATAGCAAACATTGAATGATTATGAGTCTATGAGATGGGTTGTGGAGTCATCCTCCTCGATTCTCGTAATGGTCAGCTGATGTCCCCATGTCATGAACTTCTATATGAACTCCGCCATCTTCTTTCGGGAGTACCTTGATTACCCTTCTATGTTCTCGAAATGAGTTACACATATTCCACGGGGAATGAGCTTTTGAGTCTGTGGGGATAAGTCGATATTGCCCTTGGAAATCTCTATCTGGTTATAACGGCATCCCTATCCGTGTTTACGTGAGTTGATGCATTACTATTTTAAATGACTTGAGATATCATTGTGCTAAATACATATCGTGTACCGATAATTATTGACTTGCATCCTTGTATATATGAGAAGTCACACTATCTTAAGCTCCTGTTGTCCCCCGCTATGTTTCTTCCTTGCTTCCATATGATTGTGTTATTGTTGTCTTGATGACCTCTTGCATGTATTGGTGTTAAGCTGTTTAATGTATATGTATCATATGTTGTACATCTACGCCTTTCATCGAGATATTAGTGTCCTGTAGGACCCATTACTTGTGGCTTGTGTACATTTATGCCTTACTTGCTTTATCATATGCTCCTACATAAATAGATCCCCGATAGTATCGACATTCGTTCCTTATGTCCTTGAAATATGAAATGTGTTACGCCTCGATACTCATTATACCTTATATGATTCCAACTAGTATCATGCCTATGTACTTGTCTCATGATGTCATTCCTTCATGCCCCATGACATTCTTTCATCCTTTTAAGAATGAATAGACTGGCACCTTGCATGTGCACACACCACATTGTATTTAGATTCCGTGTATGCTATTAGTATCATATAGGATGTATGTCTTCTAAAATGCAACTTATCATGAGAATATGTGCTCTAATTGTCTCCTTTTACGTATATGAACATAGCATTCATGATGTCATGTTGTTCCCTGTATCTTAGTATCTAGTAGCACCTTAGATGATCATCTTGCCATTATTGATCTTATACTCCAACGACCTCAATATGACCATGATATGTTACACCCCTTGGTACACCCTTACTTGAGGCAATACCTTACATTTTTTGCATAAACACACCCACCACGATAGTTGTAAGGAACTCGCATGATTACTTTTATGTATATGAATATAGTTATGAATATGAATATAGCATATTGTTCTCTTGTAACATGGCACCTTAAGAGCATTATCTTGTTATGCGTTATGACGCGCGCATGATTCACCTGTTGTAATTGCTAGTATTCCCCTTATATGCATTGATGCTCGTTGTGATGGTAGCCTCTCTTAAGCCTCAATGACTCCCCATGCTATTATGAAGTTATTCGATGCGCCTTATTCTCACCTATCTATGACTTGTCATACACTACTAGAATCATGTAAAATCTAAGCCCTTAGGAATATGACTTGCATAATCCCATGCTCAAATTGTACCATCGTTCAGTTACACTTGCCATAGGTCGTGATAACCATGATGTTCCCCTTTATATGATCTTATGACTACCTGAGCATGTTTTATGTTGGTAACCTTGTTATTACGTTATGCCTCAACAACCTAGTAGCATGCTTAATATGACTAATGACGTGTTTATGTGAGTGTCTCATATAAATTATTGTTCTTACCATATGATGCTCTTGTTATGCTTATTGTATCCTGGTAGCTTGTACCTCATCCGACTCGGTGCCCCGCATTATAGTTAAGATCATGTCCAGGTTCACACCTTATCATGTTGCCTAGAATATATCATCGATTTATACTTATCTCGTTGAGTTCGTATAATTGCGGGTCTTGTGTTAATTAGTAATTGGGTGCTACCTTGCATGTTACATACTACGACATGATAAAATGCACATATACATGAAATATGACCTGATGTTGAACTTGTACCTTAGTATTCATCTTTGGTTATACTTATGTCATGTCATGACCGGTTAGAATCATGTAGGACATGCTTTCCGATTATAGCTCATCATATGATTACATGTCATACTTATCATATCATGTGGACCTTGTTGCTCTATGATGAGATAGTTATTGTGCCCCCTTATGTGTTCCTTTTATAGTGCTATGACATGTTTGAGCATCTTAGTGTCGGGTTCTATATTGATATGACTTGTCTATGTGTGTATCCGACATGAGTAATTAATAATTATTTAAATATCCTTATTAAGTCATGAGGCATTTAAAAATGTTATTGTTATTTATACTATGATTCGCAATTATTATTCAAATGTTGTTTGAGGTCGGGGGAGGGTACCCGAAGAGATGAGAGTAGTTGGGAAAGAAAGGATCGAGTTTAGATAAAAAGCGAGCTCATAGTTACTTGTTTCTCCGCGGCGAAACCATGGTCGCCGCGACGAACAAGGACTAGGAACAAAGAAAGAGAATGATGCTTGTCGCGTGTAGCGAGAGGCATCACTCATGAGGGACGAAGAACTGTATTTCGCCGTGACGAGCGGCCAATTCGTCATGACGAAAACCAGGTCTAAAACCAGATCAAGTTGGGTTTTTAAAATAAAGCCCAAGTTCTTGTTTTAAAACACCCCAATCCGGCCCATCAGAAAAAAAAGCCCAAAGCCTCTCCAATCCTATTCTTTTCTTTCACTTTCATTTCACCCATATTTTTTTTAAAAGGAGTGGGGCCCATGGAGGTGAGGTGGCAAAGGGCCCCATGGTTTCTTCCTCCTTGTTCTGTTTTCAAAACAGAGAACAGAGGCTCTCCTGAGTTCGACGGAGGGGAGAAGAGGAGGGACGCTCGCCGGCGGCGGTGCCCAGCTCCGGCCGTTTCCCCAACACCCAGAGTCAGAGATTGCACAGAAGAGGGAAGGAGGAGAAGAAGAAGAAGCTCACCTAAAAACTCCGCCGGAAACGCTCGATCGAGGCCCGCTTGGACATGTCAGAGTTGGATATTTGTCGGGGATGGCCTAGGGGGGACTAAGGAAGGTCAAAGCTTGATACTTACTCAGGTTAAGCACAAGAGGAAGTGGAAACGAGGCCCTTACCATGCTCGGAACGAAAGCAAGGAGAAGGGTGCGGCGGGGCTGCACTCGGCGACTCCGGCTTCCCTGGGTTGCTCCCTTGGCTCGTCGGCGTTTGGGGAGGCGTGGGAGAGATTGTTGCTGCTGCGGCTCGACAAAGAAGGGAAATGGAGGCTACAGGGCCATCGGTGGTGCCCTAGGTGGTGCTCAATCTCTTGGCTTCAAAACAGGGGATGTGTTAGTGACGGTGGTGGTGTTTGGTGGTGAAAAGGAGAGGTGATGGTGGCAGGAGATGGTGGTGCAGTGGTGGTTGGCTCGGCGACGAGGTGAAAGGTGGTGAAACCACGAGTGAAATGGGGCTGTTTTGAAAGAGATAAGAGGAGGAGAGATGGGATGGGTTGATATGGGGCTTATGTTTGAGGTTAGAAATCAAATTGAGAGAAGAGAGGGTCTGTTGCGTTTGTGGGTGTATTGCAATTGGAACCAAGTAAAAGAATGGGAGATGGGGCTGTCTGAAAGGAGGTTCAAGGCTACTACTGCAACACTGTGGTGTGGGTTGCAGATTTGGCATTTTGCCAAAATGGATGAAGTAAAGGATGGTGAGAGAGAGAGAGGAGACAGACAAAATAAAAGGGAAAGGAGTGGTCCCACTTAATTTCAAAATACCCGAAAACAAATCCCGAAACCCTCTAACTCGACCTTATCCCGACTCAATCTGAACTAATAAATAATCCGATAAATATTTTCAAGTCTCGGACTAAAATTTAGCGGAATAAAATCCGCTCTTAAATCAAGTTTCAAATATATGCCGGAATTCGCTTCGAAAGATTTTGAATCAATATATTGCTCGAGGACGGAATTTTCAAAATTTTCCCGAATTATTATAATTCAAATCCCAACTAAATCCATATTAAATCGAAATTAATTCTTAATTTATAAAATAATATTTTAAAATCCCGAGTATTTACAGGAGAAGCCTGGAGTGAAGGAGTCAATGAGCGACTGTCGATTGAGGGACTAGGAAGAGAAGATAAAGAAGCAGAGAAGACTGAACTTTGAAGTGAAGCGCTTCATAAGAATCATAACCCTAGGGGCAATTGCGTAAATTCAGACATCGAGCTTCCGAGCTCGGCTCGGGCTCGGCTCGGGCTCGGCTCGAGCTCGGTTCGAGCCCATACCACTGTTCAAGCTCGGCTTGTTTGACCTATTTGAACGAGCCGAGCTCGAGCTGTTCGGCTCAAATAACAGCCCTACAAACCCCTTATTTCAGGCCTCTTCTAGTGCACCTCCGATGGCCTCTGCACCCTTTGGCGCTACCGACTCCCAACATCGACAATTGAAGAACCTCGACTCCACTATCCCCAATAGCGATGACTTGAAGAACCTCGAGTCAACATTCGGTATTGTGGTCTCCTCGGTAACTAAGCACTAAACCTATCATCACTTTTAATTTGCTTTTCTTTTTGCGATAACCCTAAATTCCTAATCCTTAATTAACCATTTGAATTCGTTTGAAATTAGCTTTATACTTGATGTCTCATCATTTGACGAAATCTGGTGTTTCCTCTTGAGAAAAAGGTAATTGGGATATCTTATTTGCTTCTCAGTTCTGGGTTGGCAGGCTTCTTCTTGTGGATTTTGAATAGGTTCTAAATGATTCTCTTCCTTGCCTTTGATTAGGTGAAAGACTGCATGATATGGTGTTGCATCCTCGATCAAAAGTTGGCATCATCTTAACTTACTTATTGTGAGCTTTTACTTAAGTAAATGTTGATATGTTTCTTAGTGTGTTTCAATTTAACTATTTCTCCGTACACTTTGTTTGAGTAATCCCTTGTTAATAAATTAAAATTATTTATTTAGATTCAGACTTGCAGAAAGTGAGAGCTTGGCTATTTCTACTCCATGGACATCACATCAATGGCGGTCTTTAGTCATTTTGGAGGGAGGCATGCTATAAAAAGGATGAGAGACCTGTCATCATTTCTACTGCATTCTCGTCCTCTTAGCTCACTCGTAAAGGTCCTTAGTGTTTTCTTTCTCCTTTTGTTTCACTAGAAAGTTGGTTTGATTCTGCTATATATTCATATAACTTAAATAACTTTGCACAAAACATTATGTTAGTTTTTGGTACTTTATCCTTACCGGATAATAACAAAAGTTAAGACAATCCGTCTAATGTAAAACCATTCGAGAGTATCCCGATCGATTATAATTATGAATACTTCAGCGGATAAGTTTCTTTTTGGTTGCATGATTGCCGCAATTTAATCGATCATGCACTCGATCCTTTTTCAGCTTCTTAATCATTCTTTCGGTGTATATTGCAGGAGTAAATGCTCCTAATTCTCAGTCATTTCTCAATTATGTGCTCTTGGTCTTGTTCGGAAATTCTTCACCGATGGAAGCCTCTCAAGGTACGCATGTAGACCAATATTATCTTCTTTGGCTTTGAATTAAACAAACTGGCAGCTGGTAACCTGAGAATCAGAAACTTAAAAACATAATATCATAGCTGGTTTTTAATGTTTTAGAGACATTTAATTTACCTAGAACCTGGTATCATTTTTTTTAGAGTTACAAGTTTGATGGATTGATGAAATAAAGGCATATGCAGAAAAAAAAATCTAAGTTCTTGTTGATGCCTGATGAGTTTGTCTCAAATTAAACTTTAATCTATTTGTCTCTACTTAAAATTTTCATCTGTTTGTGTTTCTATTTGTCTCTAACTTTCGTTTCATTCAACTCTATCTCTGTATGTATATATAATTTGTGTTTCATTTAACTATGTATCTCTCTCTTCTCTATATAGGTTTGTGTAGCGGCATTGGAGATGCTCATGAACAAGTTTGACAAAACTATCAGGTTACTTAAGTCTTGAACGCTATCCTTCGAACTATGAATGTGTAAATTGTGGATAGGTTGTGAACTCTCATATTGTGGTTGGTTGCTCTTGGCTGTGAATTTTGTTGTGAACAATGAATGTATAAACTGTGGATAGGTTGTGCTAAGTGTTAGTGTTCAGGTTTTGTATTGTAGGTGCATGTTTTGTGTAATTATCTCATGTGGTAAATATAGGGGTAGCAAGATATTTCAAAATATATATTTTTTAAAAACAAATTATTCTCAGGCGACGAATATAGCAAGTATCAAGTGGTCGCTTCATTCGCAAAAAGAAAATCAGGTTTTATCGAAGGTGACGGACAATAACATTCACGCAGCGGACATAATCCGTCGCTTGAATGCTGGTGGGCGGGCTTGAAAAGCCCTCGAGGTCTGACAATGTTCTCAGGCGACGAACAATATTTTGGTCACCTAAGACACATCAGGCGACGAATGCTCTGGGGACGGCGTTAAGCCAACGATACTTCAGGCTACAAAATACCGTCGCCTGAATCCTATAGCGACGAAAAACCATTTCAGGCGACGGCTTTGGTCCGTCGCCTGAGATGTAAATTGGCATATACGAGACTTGAAAAAGTTAAAAGAACGAGACAGAGAGAAGGGTTGTAATGGCTCAATAAACATTTTCTCATGCCTCAAATTCAAGTACGTATAGCATCGACGATTCTTGCAGGCTCCTTGGTACTTTGTTTGCAGTGGTGTAGCCAAAAAAAATTTAGGAAGATGGGTACAATATACGTGTATAATATCGTTTTAGATTAAATCAGTATAAAATTTTTTATATAATACGCCAATAAATGATGCTATTTTAATATAAAATATCATCGGTTATAATAAAACGCTATCATTTTTCCCATTTCCAAAAATAAATAAATGAAATATCAGAATTTTTTGTAACTAAATAAGGATATAAAACACAATATAATAAATATTAAGTCAATATTAGGGTTATTATATTAGCCGAGTAGCTCGAGCTTGACCCTCGAGTTCTACTTAATAAAAGTTTGGCTCGAGCTTCATTTATTAAATAAGTTAAGAATGATCATATTTTCAAGCTTGATTTAAAGATCAGCTCAAGTTGAGTTAAGCTCGAATTTTGTGAAATTTATAAAATTTCATTTAAGTTACTATGTCATTAGCAAGTAATGTTGCATAATACTTGAAAAAAATTCTGTTCGAGCTCGTTCATTTACTAAATAAGCCCACTCGAGGTCGACTCATTTCTAAACAAGCTAAATATAATCAAGCAATCCCAAACTTGTTCGAATCGAATAACAACCCTAGTCAATATGTAATTGTTTCACTCTTAACGTATAATAATGTATATCACCAAACGTAAAAATTTTAAATTTGCGTAACTTATTGTCTAATTGTCGAAATGATTAGTATAATCTCTCATTTCAAAGCTCTCAATTAAGATGAAATTTTAATTTTAATTTTAATTCAAGTAAAATATAAAAGAATTATAATCTATTAAAATAAAATTAAAGTGATTAATATACCTTTAATTTTTAAATATTTATAACTTTTTACCCAGATTTCGAATTAGGGTGTATTATATATCAAAACGAAGCTATCGATCAAAAGAATAATCTTAGGAATTTCTCGAATGAGAAAGGGGGCATGTGACATTGTGACCCCCTGCCTCCACCCCTGGTTGTCCGTACGCCAGCCTAATCAAATTGGTAACAATAATACTCTCCCGATTCAACTTTATCTATATTTTTTTACTGGCTCTAGATCTTTTAAAAGCATTGGTGGGACTCTTGTAATAAAAAGATGCATAACCGCGCATAAATTTTCGGAATACATTGGAGCATTGTTGTTGTTGACCTATTATTGATACTTGACAGGAAAAATAATAAATAGAAAGAGAGTTTTTTTATGAAAGAATTTGCCAAACGGGTACATTTTTTGGACAAATTGGTAAATTGTCCACCTTTTTGGACAAATTAATGAAATGTCCACTATATATACTAATTCTCAATTTTATTTTTTATTTTTTTATCTGATAGTTGCCCTCTTCAATCTCTCTCTCCGCTCCCGATTGAAGGCGATGGAGGTCTCGATCTCTCCGGCGCCGGAGCCGCTGTCTGGTGGCGAGCGAGGGAGGGAGGGAGCTAGCGGCGCGAGCTGCGGAGCAAGCGAGCGGCGGAGCGAGCGGCCGGCGCGAGACGCGGAGCTAGCGACCGGTGCGAGGTCGATCGAGCGAGCACCGGATCTCTCCGGTCGTCTCAGATCTCTCCGGTGCCCCCTCTCTCTGTTCCTTTGCCATGGCGGGTGAAAGCGGTGGTGGTGGCGGCGCATACCTCCGATTCACTCGCCGCCTGTCGAGTCTTCGTATCTCGCCTCCGCTTCGCTCTCTTCCAAGGTCGAAGACTCTCTTCTCCTTCTTCTCCGATCTAGATCTAGATCTACGACAGAGTCAGAAGAAGACAACGATGAGAAGATCTGGCCTCCAATCTCTCCATGGATGTTCGTTGAAGATCTAGGGTTCAGATTCGGGGCTTTTGATATTCAAGCCTCCTGATTTGCAATCGTCGAATCTGCGATCGAGGGAGCGGCGGAGCGAGCGATCGAGGCATCGGATAAGGCTTACAATTGAGCGGAAGAAGAGATTGAGCGGAAGAGATTGCAGGCACAGCGCTGCGGTCTACTGCTACTCGCTACTCAACTGGCGCTGCTGATCTCTTAAAATCCGGCAACTGCGATCGGATGGCATCAGATTGAAAGTGGAGAATAGAGAAGATCAAAAATCGAAGGGGACGGATACTGATTTTCCTGGCCTAGCTCTGGATGGCACTCCTATGCGGCAATTAAATTCGAGGTCGACGATTGTCCACGATGAGGTTGCCATGTCTCCGAAGGCAGAGGTAATGTCGTAATGGTGATTAGTGCCTTTGTTACCTCCAGGATAGGGTTATTTTCTGTTCATCTTTCGTTTTGAGGTTTAGTAATGGTCAATTCTTGATGATATTTGTGTCCTCTGGGACCTAATTTGTCCAGATTTTGCTCCAAAACTTGTTTGATCTATTTATTGGGTACTTTTATAGCTGATGGGTTGATTTATGTTTTATTTGCTAGAAACTATGCATCTATCCTGAACTTAAATCATCTCGACTTCTTTGTTTCAGGAAGTTGATAGTTTGGGCATTATTGTGGTACATGGTTTCTTACTGTTTTTTACTCCTTTTTTGTTCATTGCTTACCTGTTCTTTGAGTTTGTAGTACTAGAGAAAGCTAGGGTGTTCTTCATTGTATACTTTACGTCTGTACATCATCTGTATATATGTTATGTGGTTTTGTTCCATGCTGCAGCTGTTGTTCAAGAGAATGCATCATCTGGAAATGTATGAACATGGGATCTCCAAATAATGGCTCTTGTGTTGGTTTGAACATGGGAGAGATGATTCATTGAACACCCCTTAAAATTGGCGATATGAGTTTGTGTTACTGATCGAGCTTGTAATTTGTTCCACACCCCTTAAAATTGGTCTAATGCTTGTAATTTGTTCCTGTTGGCTCCTCGACTTCAAATTAATGTTCCGTCGGTTGCTCCTAATTTCCCGATATTTGATCTTGAGCACTTAATTTTGACTGCAGCGCTATGATTCATTTTAGATTTATGTTGCTCTTGTTTTTGTTTGCTGTTTGGCTGAATTGACTGATTCTGTTTTCATTCACCAGATTGATTATACAGTATTGAGAAAACGGATGGGCGGTGCTTTCCATCCCATGTTAGTGGAACTTATGCTGATTATTAAGATGATTTATGTTGCTCATGTTAGTGGAACTTATGCTGATGAAAGGATGCTTACTTGCTTGGATCACTTGGTAGATACTTATGCTGATCTTTAATCATTTACCATTTATGTACTTGCACTTCATCGCTTGTTTATTTCCGTGGATTCTTATTGGAACCTCTCAAATGGTTGACTTCTGTTATACCTTGTTTCTGTAATGTAATATGCAGGATGAGTCATTATTTGTTTCTGTAATGTAACTGCTGAGCAAGCATTACCTAGTACCTACTAGCTAATATCTGTAATGTAATATGCATGATGATTTGAATTCTACTGTGTATGGAAATCCCATCCCCCTGGAGCATTTCCAGAACCCTGAGGACAGTGCACTTCAGCAACATCATCAGAATACAGATACATATGAAAAGGAATCAATCTGATGGTACTTTTCTCCTCTTCTGAATTCCCATTGAAAAAGATATTGTCACACACTTGAGATCTCTGTGAATTGCATTAAGCCTATGAGAATCTGCATCCCCCAATTCTTGAGAGCCTTCAATTCATCACATGTCATGTGAGTTCTCAAAATATTCTAGAATACAGGTGTTTTTTTTTCACTTTTTTTTTGGTTGAATCATCACTTGTCATGTGTTAAATTTGTGATTAAATGTTTACATGTGCTTTTTAAAATTGAATCGAGGGCATTGGAGAATTAAGAAGATGAGCTTAGCTTAGCTGCTTAGGTGAGCTTTCAAAATTCCGATATTTCGATTTGATAGGAGATTGCACTGATATTTTGATTTTTTATCCCGGAGGTGGACCAATGCTAAAGAGCCTGTTCATTTTGGTGTATCAATTGCTTGTTCTTGGAGCATTTGATATTGTTCTGCTGAGTAGCGAGTATGATGTTATGAAGAAGCTGAGTCTGATTGTGGTCATAGCTACTGGTGGGAAGAGCTGCAGCGAGGCTTCTTTGTTAATTATGATGGCAAGTCCAAGAGATATAAATCTCACATAGGCTAGATGTCAATTGATTAAGTACTTTCTAAGTTCTTATATATATTGACCCAATCTAATGTTGATTTGGTAGATGAGAGTCTTACTTTAGCGTTGGAGGTTTTGAACCAAAGCCTATTAGCTCAAAATGGTAGAGCAATGTGCCTATGCACAATGATGCGGGTTCAAATCCCGCATAGGCTATCTATATGGTATCTCTTATTATGTTTCTCTTCGTGAATATGAGTATAAGGTGCAAAAATAAAATTTTAAAGTGCAGTTGTGCATCTTTAAAGTGCAATTGTGCAACTGTACTTTTTTAAAAGTGCTGACGTGAAAAAAAAAGAATTTTTTTAAAAAGTGCTGACACAAAGCTCCTTTCACCTCCAGTAGCTTACATTTCAAATGCCATGAACAATGTTGATTCTACCTACCAGTAGCCAATCATATAAGCTTATACAAAGCTCTTGGTACTACTCTATCAGTTTTAGATTTTGGTTCAGTAGTCTTTTCGCCTAGCCCTTTTTTTAGCTTTTGCTTAGCGGATTACTTGTTATCCGGATCCCCAGTTTTGTGTATCAAATTGGAGCCTTTTTTGCTTTTTCTGGCAGGACAAGAGATGTGATTGCCGAAAGTTAGAATGATTACTAGCTGAAATTTCAGAAATTAAGGTTGTGTCGGCATCTTTTTTATTTTTTTAATTAGAGAAAACAACGAGTGTCAGCGATGTTCGCAATATTAGTGCTGACAGAGTTATAAAGAATCAAATTGATCAATACATGAAAGATTAATATCTCAAATTTCATAAATTAAGGGTTGTGTCACCAATAATATTTTGTTAACATATTATTGGTGTGTGTCAACATCTTTTCTAGTTGGATAATTGTGCAATTGTAAAATAAAGTTGTGCAATTGTAAAATAAATTTGCTCAACATGATCTTATTTTTGCTCAACAATAGATTATATTTGCACAACAATTGAGACTTGTGAAATTCTGCTCAACATGATCCTATTTTTTCTCAATATTATTTTATAGTTGCTCAATAGATTATTGCACAACATGGTCTTATTCTTGCTCATTAATCGACTATAATTGCACAACATGGGGGATTGGTGGAAATTTTCTCAACATGATCTTATTTTTGCTCAACAATAGATTATATTTGCACAACAATTGAGACTTGTGAACTTGTGCTCAACATAATCTTATTTTTGCTCATCAATAGACTATAATTGCACAACATGGGAGATTGGTGGAAATTTGCTCAACATGCTCTTATTTTTGCTCAAGAATATATTATATTTGCACAACTATTGAGACTTGTGAAATTGTGCTCAACATGATCTTATTTTTTCTCAATATTATTTTATAGTTGCTCAATAGATTATTGCTCAACATGGTATTATTTTTGCTCATCAATAAACTATAATTGCACAACATGGGAAATTGATGGAAATTTGCTCAACGTGATTTTATTTTTGCTCAACAATATATTATTTTTGCACAACTATTGAAAGGATGTGATTGTCGAAAGGATGTGATTGCCGAAAGTTAGAATGATTACTAGCTGAAATTTCAGAAATTAAGGTTGTGTCAGCATCTTTTCTATTTTGTTAATTAGAGAAAACAACGAGTGTCAGCGATGTTCACAATTTTAGTGCTGCCAGAGTTATAAAGAATCAAATTGATCAATACATGAAAGATTAATATCTCAAATTTCATAAATTAAGGGTTGTGTCACCAATAATATTTTGTTAACATATTATTGGTGTGTGTCAACATCTTTTCTAGTTGGATAATTGTGCAATTGTAAAATAAAGTTGTGCAATTGTAAAATAAATTTTCTCAACGTGATCTTATTTTTGCTCAACAATAGATTATATTTGCACAACAATTGAGACTTGTGAAATTCTGCTCAACATGATCTTATTTTTTCTCAATATTATTTTATAGTTGCTCAATAGATTATTGCACAACATGGTCTTATTCTTGCTCATTAATCGACTATAATTGCACAACATGGGGGATTGGTGGAAATTTGCTCAACGTGATCTTATTTTTGCTCAACAATAGATTATTTTTGCACAACTATTTAGACTTGTGAAATTGTGCTCAACATGATCTTATTTTTTGTCAATATTATTTTATAGTTGCTCAATAGATTATTGCACAACATGGTCTTATTTTTGCTCATCAATAGACTATGTTTGCACAACATGGGAGATTGGTAAAAATTTGCTCAACGTGATCTTATTTTTGCTCAACAATAGATTATTTTTGCACAACTATTTAGACTTGTGAAATTGTGCTCAACATGATCTTATTTTTTCTCAATTTTATTTTATAGTTGCTCAATAGATTATTGCACAACATGGTCTTATTTTTGCTCATCAATAGACTATGTTTTGCACAACATGGGAGATTGGTGGAAATTTGCTCAACGTGATCTTATTTTTGCTCAACAATAGATTATTTTTGCACAACTATTGAGACTTGTGAAATTGTGCTCAACATAATCTTATTTTTTCTCAATAATATTTTATAGTTGCTCAATAGATTATTGCACAACATGGTCTTATTTTTGCTCATCAATAGACTATGTTTGCACAACATGGGAGATTGGTGGAAATTTGCTCAACGTGATCTTATTTTTGCTCAACAATAGATTATTTTTGCACAACTATTGAGACTTGTGAAATTGTGCTCAACATAATCTTATTTTTTCTCAATAGATTATTGCACAACAATAGATTATATTTTTGCTCAATAGATTATTGCTCAACATGATCTATTGATGCATGAATAAAATAAGTTATTTTGGTTACTACATTTTCTTTTGTTTAATCACAAAAGCTCTGCAGATACTATTTTCTTTTGTTTAGAAAATAGTCAAAACACTCCTAATAAGAAAGATTGAGAATACAAACACCTTTTTTTTTCTCTCGATGCAAGCAACCATTTAGACTTTTGAGTATGTTGTATTTGTCCATGGCAATATATCTGGTACAATAATTCAGGCAACGCACGAAACCATATCTAATCGAGCGACATAGAATGAGGAACACAGAGAATCTGCAGCGGGAGAGGGAGAAGGCGACGATGTCGCCATAGATCTCGGCCTTGCTTCAGATGAAGAACACGGATCTAGCGTCCGCCTCCGGCGCTCGCTCGCTCTCGCCACCAGACACCGCCTCTCTTAGATCCGAAACCGCCACCGCTCGCTTGCTCGGCCTCGCTCGCTTGATAAAGGAAATCAAGACCCTGAAAGACAGAACATGTTGGGGAATTAGGATCAACAAGGTCAATATGAAAGTTGAACAGCTCTTAAAGGAAGAAATAAAACCAAATGATAGAGTTACCTTCTCCTTCTTAAGCTATTCAAGGTGCAATTTAAGTTCTCCTAAGCGCTTGGTTGTTAAATCAAGCTCATCAACTTGTGGCTCTGTATTATTGATGTACTGATGATTTCCTGCTATTTCAGCACAGATGCCAATAATTTGGGACTGCAATTGTGAAAACTCTTTGACCCTTTGTTCTTTCTTCAACCTTAAATCCTCCAATATAGGCTCCACACAGGAGATTTGTTCTTATAATGTGCCCTTTGGCTTCTATAGAAGAATAAGAAAAAAATGCAGCATACAGATTCAGAAAGACTAAATGACAAATTTGAACATGCTGACATACAGATTCAGATAGAGCCAAGAGACACAGCTGCCCATCTCCAAGGATATCTATTTGGATCAGCTGTTGAATTGCTAGAAAGAGCTGCTTCAAAGAAGGAAAACAGGACATCACAGGTGAGCTATTTCAGAGGCATAAGGCAAAGGCATAACAGAAAGAATTGAGCTGATGCATATACCCGTGAATCATCGAGCATCTGTGATCAAGTGGTTTAGAAGCTCTCGTTTTTATGCAGATTCGAAACTTCAGAAACTTCATAAACCTCGTATTCGAAAGGAAAACCAAATAAAAAGCACAAGAAACCAAATAAAAAGCACAATAACCTCTTCATTACCGAATTTGCAAGCAGAATCAAGAATCGAGCTATAAGTGCTGAAACCAGGCTCAACTTTCCTGCAAAACATCTCATTTAGCTGATCAAGTGCATCTCCAAAGTTGCCAGATTTGCAATGCCATTCAATAATAATGTTAAAGGCTACATAAGTATAAACGCCTGAATCCAACATCCTCACAACCCTCTCCTGTTTCCCACTGTTACAAAGAGCCCTAGCAATAACCGACTAAGTACTCGAATTCAAGGAAACCCCAATCCGAATCATGGAGCCATACACCGGCCGGTTTTGCTCTGAAGAGGCCAACATCTATGGCCATAACCCCAAGAAAGAACATCCGCAAGTTGAACTCTGAAAGCCAGGAAGTGGAAGATGATACACAAATCAGTCAAAACTCACATCACATTCAATACTAAAATGCAGCACGAAATTTCGCATTCAGAATGAGAAATTGAATGCAGAAAACTGAGAATCAGAAGAGGAATAAAAAGATTATTACTTTCGACTGCCAATGAAGTCATCATAGGTGATATAATTTTCTGCGCTTAAATCATCAAAATCTGCAGACATCCACATGGTTTGGAATGAGCATCATAAGTACATCCTCATTGCAGAAACATCACTGAAGGCTCGTGTAAAATACTTGAAGCAACAACCTAAATATTCTACGAATGTATAGACTAATGTGATACACCAAAGTACATGATAATTAGTTTGATTTCAATTAAATTCATCCATCTTTTATTTCATATAGCTGCTTGTTGCTCAGTGCTCTCTATCTGTGGATGTACCTTCTACTGTTAAACTGTGAAACTATGATTGAGCCTCAAATAATGGAAATTTGAAGCAGATGGTCGGAAGCAAGATCAGTTTCAGAATTAACCCTCAGTGTCCGTCCAAAAATTCAGCTGCTCCTCGCAACATCAACAAACTAGACGGTATAAAGATAAACCATTCAAGCTGCCCTGCCAAATTGACACTGAAATATGCACAAAATGTTCTACAGAAGTGCACAAAAATAGTAGAGAAACAAGTCATTTCCACATAATATATATATATATATATATATATATATATATATATATATATATATTAAAATAAAAGAAAAAAAAATCCAAAGTAGCTAGTATAGGAAGGGGATCAACATTAATGCTCAAGTACACAAATCAAGCAATTTCATCCCAACTTCAATCCAATTGCAGTACACAAATCCAATACACAAATCAAGCAATTTTTTCGACATTCGAACCAGTAAACTGAAAGCTAGAAGCGCACCATACTCAAATTCAATCGTTCGTTCATGTTTCACAACTTCAATCCTTCAAGAAACTTAATCGGACTTACCTAGATTAGAGACATAAGACATCAGCATCAACTAGTACTCCTCTACGGTAGCAACAGCAAGGGGAGATCGGAACATCAGCAGCAGCAACTGGAATTGGAACATCAGCAGCAGCAACTGGAATTGGAACATCAGCAACTGGAATTGAAACCTAGCAACAGACGAACAAAGAAGAAATTACTTAACAAACAGAGATGAAACCTAGCAATAGATTGGAGAAAGGAGACCTTAACAGTGAGCAATCTCGATCCATCATCCCAAGCTTTCCTCACAAGCGAGAACAGACGAACGCCGAGCATCGAATCCATCTGCGATTCCTGAGCCAAGGAGAAAGCGAAGCACTCGGTGTCATCGAACAGGGGAGGCGGCGGAGGGGGATCTGAAGCCCTAGATCTGAGGAGGGGAGAACGAAGACACCGAGTCCGCGAGAGAGAAAGAGAGAGCATGCGGAGAGGGAGAGTCGGAGGAGAGAGAAACGCGCGTGGGAGAAGGAGGAGGTTTATATTTAGGACATTTCACAAATTTGTCCCAAAACGTGGACATTTCACCAATTTGTCCTTATTTCGTGGACATTTCGCAAATTGCCCCTTTTTTTATTAGGTAAAGATTAAGCTAGTCATTGGCGGATCTAGGGGGGCTTCAGCCCCCCGTAGCCCGAAAGAGAAGCGTAGGAAAAAAAATTATTTGGATTTTTTGGGTAATTTTAGAGATAAAACAATGTAAAAAGAGTAATAAATCTTAAAGATAGATTAGCTTAGTTGGAAAGGAGGGGTATTTATTACTTTGAGGTCATGAGTTCAATTCCCATTAGCCTCATTTTTTTACAATTTTTTTTCTTATTAGTTTCCTACTACTAAATATGCCTAATTAAATACCAAATTTAAGGTTTTCTCCAATATGATTAAACAAAAACTTTCTTTTTATATATACATATAAAAAAATACTCAAAATTTTTTATAATTTTTGTTTATTGTTTAAAATTTTTCCTACTAAAAATGATTATTTAAATCATAAATTTAAGGGTTTTCCAATTCATTTAAAAAAAATATTTTCATATATACATGCAAAAATAATTTTGTCAAAAACAAATTAGCCAAATTTAAGATTTTGGCCAATATACTTAAACAAAAACTTTCTTTTATACATATATATAATCCTCATTTTTTAAAATAATTTTTGTTTTTTTAAATCTACTATAAATAACTATTTAAATCATAAATTAAGGTTTTTCAAATATATTGAAACAAAAATGAAGTATATTTCTTACATACATGATACATGCAATAAAAATTTTCTTGAAATTTTTTTAGCCCCCCTTAACAAAATTTCTGGATCCGCCACTGAAGCTAGTATGCACTATCCGATGACATCATACCAGATGAGGTCGCGGAGACTTAGATCGTTGTAGATGTCAATAGTCCGAGCAGGAACGACATAGGTGGCAAACTTTATAAGTCGTTTTGTTGTCCGAGCAGAGGACGTGAGAGAACGAAACCTCTCTCACATTTGACAGTAGGTAATTAATGTCAGATAATATTAGTTCAATTTTTCATGGAGATATACTATATATCTTTTTGAAGTGTTTAATGAAAATAATAGCCCCCTTCAATATATAACCGCAAATTACAGTATTTATCAACATTATATATATATATATATATATATATATATATATATATATATATATATATATATATATATATATATATATATATATATATATATATATATATAGTGTTTGGATCATTTGTGCATAGACATGTCAATTGGGTCATTCGGGTCGGGTTCAGGTCGGGTCATTTCGGGTTTGGGGTAAAATGGATTCTGGGTAAAACGGGTCCCTGGTAGATTCGGGTTGATTTGAACTCGGGTTTGACCCGGTTTCGAGTCAGTCAAGTTTTTCTTTTTTAAATTAAAAAATCGTGATTTGGTAATTTTGCGATAATTTTAAAATGCTAAAATTAAAGACGTGGTTCATAAGTTTTAGTACTTGTAATTATATACTTTATCTGATAAAAAAATATTTAAATTTTATTATTTCTTGCAATTTTTAATAAAATTTAAAAATATATAAAATATCAAATTTTTAAATAATTTTTTAAAAATAATTTCATGCAATTAGTAATAAGCATATAATTATTTCAATATTTTAATATTATTTAGAGTTTTTTCTTCTTAAAAAATGTGATGAAAAATAAAAAATCAAATAGTATTGATTGGAGGGAGTATTACACGACAAAAATAAATATAAAAGTTGATTTGAAAATGAAACATCAAGTGATTGTAATTATAAAATGTAAATAAATTGGAATCTCCATAAAAAAATTAATCATATATAATTATAAATCAATCGGGTTAATCGGATCACCGGGTCATCGGATCAATCGGATCAATCGGGTCAAAATTACCAGGTCAATCGGGTAACCGGGTCGAAACCCAGATGACCCGGGAAATTACCGGGTTTTCGGGTTCGGGTCGGAAAAAATTTTCGGGTCAAAATTTTCGGGTCTTGACCCAAAATTTTCCAGGCGTTTGGGTCGGGTTTTCGGGTCGAGTTATGTTTTGACAGCTCTATTTGTGCACATGCCTTAGGGTGTGCACTGTGCACAAATATTATTCGGTGAAATGTGAAACATTATTCGGTGAAATTTGAAGCATTATTTGGTGAAATGTGAGTATTGGTTAGGGGAATGTGAAACATTATTTGGTGAAATTTGAAACATTTCGTATAAATTGTAAGTATTGTTTAGGGAATTGAGGTTTCTTTTATTTGAAATGGATGAATAAAAAAACTAAACATTATTCGGTAGAATGTTACAAATTATTCAGTGGAATTGGGACGTTTTCATCTGAACTGAACGGAAAAAAACATAACAATATTCGGTAGAATGTTTCACATTTCACCGAATAATATTTGTGCATAGTGCACACCCTATCCGAACCGCACCATATATATATATATGTAAATATATATATATATATATATATATATATATATATATATATATATATATATATATATATATATATATATATATATATATATATTAAATCCAATAAAATAACGGAGAAACTATATACACCACAAATCTGCACGTTGGAATGGACGTGTAGATTTGCATTGGGCTAATTAATTGAAAAAGTGTGCTAATTAATTAAAAAGGACATTCACATTGGAATAGACGTGCACTTAAAGAAGGGGATTTGCGGTGTATCTAACAATACCCTAAAATAATTAAATGAGAATGCAATTCAACAATCTCCCATAAGTCGAAATCAAACATGTATGTGTGTATACGTACGTAACTTCTGACTAATTCCTGGGAATATGGAAATATGAGAAGACCTAATTGAGCCGACCTGGTCCCGGGACAAAGGTAGGTGGATTAGGGTTTGAGGGTGTAGGAGGTTGGTTTTTGGAGAGCCTATGGAAGAGTGTCGTTTCGCACTCTGTAATCCATCTCGTTGCTTCTCCCAAGGGCCTAGCTGTGAATCCAACTGGCAAAGCACATAGAATGCAAATTGCGACAAGGATCAACGCAAGAGCAGCTTTGTTAGTACTGGTTGACATGGTTGCGTAATTTGGCTTGTGGTTTATGGTGTGGCTTTTTTATTTGTTTTTAGCTCTAGTTGCAACCGAATTGGTGTTGATATGGTGAGAAGTCTGTTTGCTTCATGACAGTATTTATAGACAACTAAGTAATTTACTAAATTTTGTTAATTCAAATGTATTTGGGTCAAACTGACTTGGGAGAGGGTTGCATATATTTGAAAGTTGAACCGCGACCTAAAGAACTTCCAAGGAAATTGCATACTAGCACCGTTCAATTCAAAACCTAAATTTCATTGAGGATTAATTCTAATTGATTAAGCTTTTATGGTGTTATATAACATGCAGTATGAAAGTACGTACATCTTTTGTCCAGCTATTAATTAACAGGAAATTTCCTCTATTTACATAGATTTAAATTTATTAAACATTCATGTTTAAATGTGGATTTCAATCTTTTATAAACTAGTGCACAAGTATATTGATATAACAACCAAAATAACTCCAATACTTATCGATCTATATGCATATACTAAAAACAATGTTGACACTACTATTATTGCTGTTGCTTTTTTTTTTTCATGAACAAAATTTGTTTTTACCCTAACAATAAATCGTCTTGATTGCTGACACCTTGTCAATTAATATTTTACTCCTAGCACTTTAAATGCACAGTCACTTTAACGGTTGACCACTATGCCAGTTGACACGTCACGTAGGTCAAGCAACGGACTTGGTGACATTGGTTGCCTAAATAATGGGGGCCTCTCTAACCTTAGCACTGCATTCTCGCGAGTCGCAAACATGGGTGTCATGAATGGCCCCGGATACTTAGTACTTCAGACTCCTCACCTTGTGTATCCCATCCTGCGGAACTATTATCTCAACGCAAGCAGGGTGGACCCACCTTTATCTCCTGAGGTGATCGGATTTTTTCTCGCTCATTTAATTTTCCATATTTCCTAATTGTATCATTCCTGCCAACAACTTTATATATGCACAACTCCATATAACTCTAAAGATGACATCCATTCAAAAAAAACTTTGTCCCCGGATAGGGTATAAGGTAAAAAATGGGCGATATGTGTATATGTGGAGCAATAATGATCATGATAAGTCTCATATATGGCTTTGTGAATATGCATAGGTAAGGCTAGGATATGAACTTTGCTTGTATGGAATTTTTATAAAAAGTCCTCCATCATCTTATCATGCACATGTCAAAAGCAACTTCAAATTTTCATCTCTTTTATGGTTTTCTCTAAAAAATTGCACTTCATTGTGACTTCCCCTAACTAGGCAATCTCATGTTATATCTCTAATGAATCTATTTTTGCATCATAGAGCTCTTTTTTATACTTCCATGACTCTTTCTTTTCCAAAATTTTTGATGGGGGTCATTTTTTTCATATTTTGTTTTATGCATTAAAATAAATATGCAACCCTAATCTAAGTATGAATATATAAGTAAGCCTTTCCCCCACCCCATACTTAAAATTTACAGTGTCCTCACTGTATTAGAACTAGGGTTAAGAAGAAAACTTACTAAACCGTCACAAATTTCAGGAGTCGAAGAAGACAACAGGGAAGGTCGATATCGACCCTTTACATCGATATCGATGTCTCTCTTGATTTTCGTTCAGGCTTCAGGGTGATTTGGCCTCGATCACAAACCCTATCCATGTCGACCTTAAGGTCGATTTCGATGTCTGACATCGATTTCGATGCCTTTCTGTGTGCTTTTCTCTCTCCTGCAATTTGAAAACTAAACACAAAACTAAGTCTTTGTTACAAGCTCTAGATTTTTAAGTCGCTAGGCCGACTTCTTCCTTTGTGCTTCTCAAGGTGGCATCTGCAGAGCCCATGTGGCTTGGGCCTCAAATATCACTCCTTTCTTGTCCCGCAGCTGCATTCCGCCGGGATTGATTTGATTCATCGTGAATGGACCTAAGTTCTTATCCTTGAATCTTGTAGGGAACCAATGGTCCTTAGACTTGGCAACATAGACCTTGTCTCCTATCTCATATTGGCTTGAATCATCATCGGATACCCTACATAAGCGCACATGCCAAGGCACACCTCTTCCAAATAATGATAAGTCCTTAATTGTAATTGAACAAGAGGAATTCGTACCTTGACTTACCTTCTTCTCAGTCTGTGGCTCAGGTCGATGTCGATGTTCGGAGGTCGATATCGATGCTTGTTGTACACCTGGAGGATCAGTCGATTTGGAGAGTTTTGACTCGATATGATCAGGTCGATTTCGACCCTCAGAGGTCGATATCGAGGTCTCCTTGCCTCCCTTCTCAGTGCTGATGGTGGTCGATTTCGATAGGGCATGGTCAATATCGACCCTTGACCCCAATTTCGATGCTTCCTCTTTTCCTCCGTCGACCCCATACTTATGACCTGTCACAGAATCTTGAACATTAGTGGTCGATATCGACTTACCTGGGTCGATTTCGATGTTCTGTTGAGCCCCTTCGTTCAAGATTGCTTCAACTTCCTCTACTTGGGCTTCATTGATGGCTTTTATCTCCATTGGCCCTTGACTTTGCACCGTCTTGTTGAAGGAATACTCTATTACTTCATCACTCATTGTAAGTGAGAGCAATCCTTTCTTCACGCTAATGTTGGCATCGACGGTTGCTAGGAATGGCCTACCTAAAATAATTGGACAAGCAGGGTCCTCCGCTATGTCAACAACTAGGAAATCAGCAGGGACAAAGAATTTACCTATTTGTACTGGCACATCCGTCACTATCCCAGTTGGAATCACTACCGTATCGTTAGCCATGTACAATCTTGCATCCACGGGCTCCAGAGGACCTATCTTTACCTTGTGCCAAATGGTTAGTGGCATCATGCTAACACTAGCGCCCAAGTCAACTAAAGCATTAAATTTGAATTGACCTAGACCTATAGCGATAGAAAACTTACCTAGGTCCGCCCGCTTTTATGGTAGCTCCAACCTGTTGCATTCCTCTGCGATCTCAGAGAGCGATCGCTTCTTACCCAAGATGTCCTTAAGGAACCTTACATAAGATGGCATCTCGTGAAGTGCCTCTGTGAATGGTATAGAGACATTAAGCCCTTGTAGCATCTTCACGAACCTTTGGAACTTCTTTTCCGATGGGTCCTTAGTCACCTTTCTAGTTGGGAATGGCAACACCTTCTGCCTTCCCGCGACTACAGTGAGGTCGATATCGACATCAGTAGGGTCGATATCGATTGGAGGAGTCGATTTCGTGGTGACGCAGAATTAGGGTCGACATTGACAGGAGGGTCGACATCGATGTCACCTTGGTCGATATCGACAGGGGGGTCGATATCGACGTCTGTTCTGGCTCCTTCTCCTCCGCTTTATGCTCGGGCGTTTGTAATTGACGCCCACTCCTTAGGTTTACTGCCGCAATATGACCTGTGGTTTTGCCCTTTTGGTTGGGCACAGTGGATCCAGGGAGTGATCCGGACGCCTTGGGCATTGCTTCCACCAATTGACTCATTTGAGTCTCCATGTTGCGCTTCCAAATGTCGATCTCCCCAAGTCTAGAATTGATGCCCTACAACTGAGTATGGACGGAGTTATTGTCTTGTTTGAACTCAGCATGGTTCCTCCGCATCTCATCAAGGATGATTTGCAGGTCATCTTTCTTAGTCTCCCGCTCAGGGTGCCCCGGTGCCCTATATGTTGGGGGATCCCTTTGATAGAACCATTGATCACCCCAATTTTGTTGATTGCCCCTCCATAGGGGCCTCTCATCCATTTGACCTCCTCATGTTGTTCCGCCATGGATACTTGCTCAGTATGTGGACATGCATTGGTGTTATGCCTTATTGAACCACACTCCTAACAAGGTTGATTGTTGCTCAGGAACCTTACTTGCTTTTGAAGGCGGCGTGTTTGATCGTTATGGAATTGTTGCCGCACTTCAGGATCTATCTCCCTTGGAGGCTCATATAGTTGCATAGATGGGGCAGGCCTTGCATCATAGGCCGCAACAGTCCCATAGGTGTTGTCAAAGTTCACAAGCCTCTCAATGGTCTCCCATGCCTCCGTTGGTGTAAGCTCAATGTACCGATAGGAGGTATATGAATTGATCCTCTCCTTATTCGGCGCATCAAGGGCGTTATAAAAGATATCTTGGATGACATATGGAAGTTGCCCATGCGTCGGGCATGATCTCAGCAAGTCCTTAAAGCGCTCCCACGCCTGTGCTAGGGTTTCACCTGGCTTTTGTTTGAAAGTCGTGATCCTTTGTCGTAGCATCGCCGTTTTAGAAGGTGGGAAGAATTTGTTCAAGAATGCATCTTTCACCTCCGCCCATGTCCTTAGCGATCGTGGAGCCAAACTTTCAAGCCATTGTAATGCCTTTCCTGCCAAAGACCATCGAAAAGATTTTAGTCGCACATACTCTAAGTTTACTCCATCAGCAACTGTTTCACATAAGTCCATAAAAGTAGAGATGTGTTGCACGGGGCATTCATTATGTCTTCCTTCAAAAGTATTTCTTTTAATCTCATATAGGAAGTTAATTTTCAATTCATAGTTAGAGTGAGGAATTATAATGGCAGATTCAGGAACATGAAGCGGCGGATGCATGTATTGCATCGCCGTGTGTGGATACTGATTTAGCCGCTCTTGGGCTTGTCTGCGCGCATCCTCCTCCCTATCAGCACGGGCTCGCTCAACAGCAGCAGCGGCCTTTTCAGCAGCGATTGTAGCATTGTGGTCCTCGATCTCCTTCCTCAACTGCTCTATTATCTCAGGCTCGTTGATTGGTTCCAGGATAGGTCCGCGATCAGAACGTCGCATAAACCTGCATAATAAGCTTAGAAAAAGATCGTGATTAACTTAGGTGGCGATTGATTGCCTTCCCGGCACCGGCGCCAATTTGTTCGCTAGAGGGGAGTAGTGTGTGGTAAAGTAGGAGATTCAAATATTTAAAACAAAGCACAACTAGACTATCTCCCTTTCCCAAACAAATAATACAAGAATCCCCTCCCTTGTAGTAGTAGGGTAATTCAGGATCGAATCCACGAGGAGGTATGTCAGCGCTTCCTTTGTTGTACTCACGATCAAGGCTTTCGACCTCAGCAGACACTCGATATCGAGTATACAGGTCAATATCGACCTCAATTCTGGTCGATTTCCTAGCGCATTTCCTGCAAAAGACAAAACAGCAAGTCGACGTCGAGCAGAGACCTCGATATCGATGTTAGACCTCGATATCGATGTTAGACCTCGATATCGACCCTTATGGTCGATTTCGATGCTTGTCACAAAAACTATTTTTGTAACCAATTTTGTCGGAAAAGAGTCCGAAGAAAATAGAATGGAGAAGGAAGATGAATAGAAACACAACTAAGACTTTTATGAAGGATTCAATTAATTGAAAGGCTTCCAAAGTCGGGGTTTCATGCCACAACGATAACAATGCAAGTTTCATGCTAAAGATATGAACTTTAATGTCTTTCCGTCAAATAACTTTCGTTATCAACACTTAGGTGATTAGAGGCTCTCGCATAATTCCTAAGAGTTACTATCCAATTCATGAGCAATTCAAGTTCACAATATGAGTGGCTTTCGCTTCAATAATGCAAAGAATGAATCTCCCTAACTTTCGCAAAGGATCATGTATGGGGTAGAAGACGGAATCGCATAAAAGTCAAACCTTTAATGCACTTACCTCACATTGCTATCGTCGGGCTCACCCCGACCCTAGAAGTGGGTTGACTACTCGCTCCTCATCATGCACATCATCATCATTGTTATTGAAAGAAAGCTATTTTGAATTAAAACTCCGAAAGAAAGTACAACCGAACAAGCCACTCCACTCTCGCTTTACAACTCCACTCGGCCTCTCTCTCTCTCTCTCTCTCTCTCTCTCTACTCTCTATTGAAACTGAATTGTGTGTAAAATTGAATACCTAAACTAAGCCCTATTGGCCTCTATTTATAGATGTCGATAAGGACTCGAAACCTTATCTTTATTCTCTAAGATAAATTAAAACAAAGTAAAAGCTAAAACTTCATGGTGAAATCAGCCTCCTCATGATAGACCTGGTGTTGATGATAGGAAATGTCGACCTTTGGATAGATATTGCAAGCTTTGGATATAGTTCTATCAAAATCGGAGTCGAATTCCTCTGTTGGCATGGTCGATATCGACCCTTATACATCGATATCAACCCCTCCAAAACCTTATCTCGAGCTTCTCCTTCTCCTACTTGAACTGGCACTCGACTTCTATCAATTTGGTCGATCTGGCAGCATCGATATCGACCCCCAGACGTCGATATCGACCTCTTCTGTGTCGATATACTCTGTTTCCTTTTTTGCTCGATTCCTATGCCTCTGATGTACTCGATGTCGAGGTCTTTAGTCGATTTCGACCTCTTCAGAAGACTTCGAGTTCTTTTTCCGCTCTTCCGAATTCATCCATTTTCATCCTGTTTTCTGCGAAATCACATGGAAACTCGTGCAAACCCATATATTTGACATTTAAGCATAAACTACACTAATCCCATGTTTTCCCCATTAATATGCATGCAAAAGACAATAAAATGGATTCATATGTGCATAGAAAATATGGCAATTTGCGCGCACATCAGCTCTAGAGCATAGCATAGGTAGAAGGGTTCCTAGAAAGGTCCTTCGGTACTTTCTCTTGACCCCGAGACTGAAGAGACTCTTCATGTAGCTGAACATTGTGAAGAAATGCGATGGCATGGTGAGCGGGTGGGATATTCGGAGTGGTTAAAACACCCTGCAGTTGGTGAGGTGTGGAAATAATTCAACAGAACGTTTTTGCATTTTTCAGACGACGTTGGGATTGTTAGGCTTGCACTTGCTACTAATGGGTTCAATTCATTTGGGCAACAGTCAAGTCTCCATAGCACCTCACCAGTGATTATCATACCCTACAACTTGCCTCCATCGATGTGCATGAAGCGAGAATTCAACATCTTGGCGTTGCTCATTCCGGGGCCGAAGTCTCCTAGAAAGTCTTAGTGTGTTTATGGAGTAATTGATCGACAAGATTCTGCACCTATGGGAGACTGGGGTATGTATTGTTGATCGATACTCGAGGTGTATTTTCACCATGAGAGCAGTGGTTTTGTGGACTTTCATCGACTTTTCTAGCTAGGGGATGTTGGTAAAAACGGCTACAAAGGGGTATAAAGCATGCCCTGCTTGCTTGGACAACACGGCTACAACGCATGAACAGAGAAAAATCGCTTATGATGGCCATCGAAGATGACTTTCGCCAAACCACCCTTGGAAAGCTACTGCTATGGCATTCAATGGGAAATGTGAGGAAAGAAGACGACCTCATTCTTGGAATGGAGAGCAAATTCTTGCATAAATCGATAGGTGAGAGATCCTTACCTAAACTCTTTGTTTTCGCTGAAAATTATGTACGCTTTTTCATCTCAGTAGACTGCTTTGGTATATGCTTCACCATGATCAATTTCCCTATCCTTATCTCATATCCCATCCAAAGCAACTGTGTGGTTAATGTAGGAATACGAAGAGTCATATGCCTTAAAAGATTTATGTTTCTATATGTACTAAGAGAAGGCTCATCTTTAAACATTTAAAAAAGCTTTCATTTATTAGTTCTCCTTCTATTGTGTTTAATGTTACTGAATTTTATAACTATTCAATATTTATTTAATTTATATTTTAAAGTGTAGTTACAATAAATCTACATTTTTATTCTGTATACTGTTTTTCTATGCCTTGAAAGATTTGTGTTTCTATATCTACTAAAAGAAGGCTCATCTTTAAACATTTTTGGGATAATAACAAACAAAAGTGCATAAATATTATATCTGTCTAAAAAGTAAAATTATAATATTTGAGAAGTGCAAGTATAATACCAAAGTTCAATGATAATAATCAAAAGTTTGATCATAATAAACAAAAGGGCAATTCAAATAACAAAGTGCAGTTATACTAACACAATCACAAAATCTAATATCATGTCAATAATAGTATCATGTGCAAAAGTATTCAAATGTCACTTTCTTTGTGCAACTATACCTTTATGTTGTGCTAGTATAATATATGGTTGTGCAGGCATAACATTATGTTATGCAACTATACATTTAAGTGGTTTTTGGAAATTTTGTTGTTTCCTTTTTGATATCTGTCTAAAAAGTTAAATTATAATATTTGAAAAGTGCAACTATAATACCAAAGTAAAATGATAATAATCAAAAGTTTAATCAAAATAAACAAAAAGACTATTAAAATATATAACAAAATGCATTTATAATAATACAATCACAAAGTCTTCCTATAATTACTATCAGATTTTCCTCAGTGGGCATGCCCTGTTGTTGTAAGGGGCATATTCGTGGCAGATAGAGCACAATCGTTCCCCCCCTTTTTTCCTGAACTTGTATTGATGATTCCTTCCAACTTTTCAGTCGCTTCCCATTGCCCTTTGTCTTTGCTTGTTTAGGGTCATGTATTTTCACATTCTCAGGAAGGCTTACCCCAACAAACTTATTAAATATAACAAACTTTGATATTGAAGAAGAAGGTGTCGTTGGTGCAGATAGTAGGAGCTCTTTTTTTTCCTTTATCAATGTATATGTCAAGTACCTAATCTGCTCACTATTGTCTTTAACAATGTCCACACAAGAATGAAATTCAACTAACATATTTGTCAATAACAATTTTTGCTCTTGCTTTGCAGTTGATTGTCTCACAATAACATTATCCATTGTGAAAACATTGCTCAAATTGCAACCTTAGTCCAATGAGTCAGTAAGAGTGTGTCCGGAAAATTCTCTATTTGTAAATCTTTCAAAACAGTTAATATATGCCAATATGGCGTGCCGAATCTTGTGAACAAGTTACAAGAACAACAACAATCATGATCATCAAGTTTGTACTCAATAATGTATACCTTGTTGTTTTCCTGTTTCAGAGTATATATCTCCAAATTCTCAAGCTCTGTCACATTTGTCACCCTGCAGTGGTACAATGCTACACACTATTCTTCTTGAAATTTCTTCCACATTCTCAACGTATACAATGTGGATGCATGCTTCTCTAGAGGAAGTGGGGAAATGAGAATTGGCTTTAGTATTTCAGAGTCATAGTTCTTCTTCTCTTGAATACGCCTTTGAGTTTCTATTGCACTATCATAATATACCACAAACACAATTAAATTTGCTTCATAATTGGAGAACTTACGGAAGAAGCTATTCATGCTTTTTGAAATTGATGTTGTTTTAATTAATCTACTGAGCTTCATATTTTGAAAGTATGCAGAAATCTACTTCTCCTTGTTAATCAATAAATCAAACAAGCATGAGTGATTTGTCATTCTAAACTATTCCATTAAAGCAAGCCACTCTTTGTCAAAATCTTCTGGCATAATCTCTTGGTTCCAGGCAATTTTTCTCAGCCTGTCAGTAAACTTGATGTAGCCATTCATTGAGTTGTCAATTTTTCGAGATAGCTTATCCATAATATGCCACATGCATAATCTGTGTCTAGCGTCAGGAAACACGGTTCCAATAGCAATCTTCATTGATGGATCTTGGTATGTTGTGAAAATTCTCGGACTACAACCTATTGCTTTCATGAAGTGCTCAAACAACCACACATATCATTCCACATTCTAATTCAGCAAAAACCATAATGCAAATAGCACCAATGATTTGTGGTGGTCATATCCTATGAAAGGACTAAACACATTTTGTACCTTGAAAATATGAAACATATGAATATTAGATAAAAAAAGTAAACAATAATTCAATTATAAATGACACATGTGCAATGTCTTTACTATAGGAGCACATAAAGAAAAAAACAGTAATCTGTGTGCACATTCTGGGTAACAGTACACTCTATGAACCCAGAAGTGCGTAAATAAGATTAAATTGTGTAGTTATAAATGACATATGTGCAATCTATTTGTTATAGAAGTGCATAAACAAGGATTCAGTAATCTGGTTTGTATTATAAAGTAAAATGTAGATAACCTTTTTAGAAAATATAGTGAGATTTGATTAATTATAACCGAGAAATATAGGATACGTAAATTATAAATATGAGTGGTAATACTTGTTTGTATTGTGCGTTGAATCAAATGATATAACATCCCTGAATAAGGAGTAGTTCTTCTTACATATGGCATCACACCAGAAGAACCTATTCAACTAATTGTCTTCATCCACATCAAAAGCAAAATAGAATGCACTTCACATTTCTTGCTTGTGGAAGAATTTATCAATGACAACTTGAGCAATAGAATGTTTGAAATAAGCTAGAAGATCTCACCACAGTAGGTTGCGGTGGGGTTTAGAGATAGGGTATAGGGTACATACCCCACTGCAGTAGGTTGCGGTAGGGTTTGAAGTTATGGTATAGGTTTTAGGCCCCACCGCAGTAGGATGCGGTGAGGTTTGGGTAGGTTGGGTAGAACGGAGACCCCACTGCAGTAGGTTGTAGTGGGGTTTGGGGTTAGGGTTTAGGGCTCAGACCCCACCGCAACAGAATGCGGGGAGGTTTGGGGTACGGTTGGGGAGAGTGTACGTAGACCCCACCATAGTAGGATGCGTTGGGGTTTGTACTTCACCGCCATATAGTGTGGTGGGTTACCTATAAAGGGTGTACGAACCCAACAAATCCCTCTAGCTTGTCAGGCGTAACTCAAATATGCCTCGAAGCATAAAACAATTGTTTTAGATGGGGAGACTCGCAGAGGAAATCGGTTCGAAGTGCGAGTGGATAGCTATTGTTGGCCACCTGAAGACTACTTCTGCAACTGACAACACAAAAAGTGCATGGACTTTCCATTGTGCTTATTTCACATCGTATGTTGTGACAATAGTTCGTTTTCGGAGCCACTGGACTTCAAATGTGTGTAGAGTGACCGTTTGAGCATTGATAATCAAGAGCGGTACTATGTTTGGGCTACTGCTCAGATTAAGGAGTGGATGAGCGAGTTCTTCTCCGATGTCCATATGAGTTGCGCTTTCTCAATAGAGAAGTACGCAGTCAATGCAGCAGTGCGTCTTAAGAACGAGAAGCTCAGAACGTACGCGTTCAACTACATGGAAATTCATATATTCCCACAACTAGTACATATTTGACATTTATCAAGTGTTTTTTTTTACAAAGTATACGGGAGGTTTTCGAATCCTTTTATACCGCTCGCTGGTAGATATCTCTCGGGAGTTTTAGAAAAACTCTTGAAAGACAATTCTCGCTCAGGAGTTTTTATAGAAACTCCCGAGAGAGAGCTTACCATGGTTGTCGTCCTACTCTAAGCTTTTACAAGAGTTTTTTAAAATTCCTGAGAAACTCTCTCGGGAGTTTTTTTATAAAAAAACACCCGAGAAATGTAGTGTATTTAAAAAAAAAACAGGGGTCTTTTTACCCCGCTCTAAACCAGGGTAGAAAGTCTACTTTTAATTTTTTTTTTAAAAAAAAAGTTCTCAACCTTCGAAGATAGACAATGATTAAGTAGGTAACAATACAAATCATACATCACCAAAACTAAATTGATATCCACAACAACAAACAAACCACTACTAGTGTTCATATTACTGTTACAATAGAAGGATAAATGCTACTTCAAACTTCACTTGCACCAAAATATAAATATACATAATTAAAAGATCATTTATATACATTTAAGGATAGACAACTCGTTGAATAAAAAATTGTTGTAGCATATACCTAAACAAGCCCTCACCGAATTTAATATGTGCCACTGGATTATAAGTGATGAATGATTTCCACGATGATGGAAAGGTTCCATTTATAGATTTCCATTAGAAGGCTACCCCAACACTTTTCATCCTGCAAAACCAAGGAAATAAAATAAAACCAAGGAAAGATCAATCACATAGTAAATGTTTTATTACTATTGGACAATAAGCATTTCAGCCCCTAGCACTTCATACAAGCTATAACAACATCAGATGCAATATATGCCATCACTACTTACTGAATTTGTATATCATTCTTGTTGGAGCCATCGTCTCTCAAGGAAGACATTATAGCAGTAACAACATCAATACCAATTACTAGTTGTAATCCAGCAAAAGTGTGAGAATAAAACATAAAACTGCTCATCATAGATATGAAAGATAAAGCAACTTGGGAAAACCTTGAATTAGAAAGTATGCACTAGTAAAGCACATGCTCCTATAGTCAATATTTTAGAGTAATTAACCATATATTTTGAACGATTAATTAGAAAGTATACATTATTTTACGTGCTCATCAAACCCAAAATAGTTGAAGAAGCATATACGTTACTCAATGCAAACCACCATGACAATTGGAGCTTCATGGGATTTTTAATGACTTCCGACTCACTGTCATCTGATATCGTTTATTGCTTTTGAAGATCCTTATTAGATGTTGTAGATGAAGGCTTAAGAAGTATACCTGATCTAAGCCGGCCAACTAACTCAAATAGCTTTAACCTTTGCTGCCTCGCGTCTTCCATATCACCTTCCCAACAAGTTTCTGGGACAAGTTCAAGGGCGTTTATAGCCACAAGAGTACTATTTTGCGAAAAGCACTAGGTATATTTGTTCAGCCGCAGGCCCCCCATTATGAATCTAGCAGAAGATATATCACAATGAGTTAATTAAAAAAAACTTGGCAAGACAGTTTTCACAGAAATAGTCGCAAACACATGCAAATACAAGACAAAGAAGCAAGCATAGAGTAATCAACCATTCATGACAAGTGTGGATTATGAACCTTTTGATATCGATGAGCAAGGAGAGTCGGCAAATGTGAAAATGCTTTAGATTTGATTGGCTCATCAATCGAAGCAATTTATCCATGTATAGCAATTTCAACATATATCTTTGGGAAGTCCTTTTTTCCCTTCAACCATCAGGTAGAGAATCTAAAACGTTTGCACAAAACGTTGTAGTATGGGTCTATGACAGTAGAAGGGGAATTGTATATCAAAGTAAATATGTAAATAAACTCAAACCAAAGCAACTCCTTTTCCTATCAAATAAAATTACAAGACTCCCTTCCGATGCAGTAGTAGGGAATCAGGATCGATCCTCGAGGAGGCGAGTCAGCGGTCCCTGGATTGGTCGATATTGTAACGGCCCGGATATAAATACCCGGGTTACGTTTCGAACGTTGGATACCTTCGTTCGGATGTTACAATTCAGGTACGGGTCGAGGTTTCAAACCTCTAAAGATCAGTATTCAAAGCGGCGATTTCTAACCCCAAAAGTAAAGTCGCGGAAATTCAATTCAAATGAAAGTAAAGCGGAAGTTTATATACAAGTGTCACGGCAGAGCCGGGTCAAAATCAAAACATAATGGGTGATTGCCATTTTATCAAGTTAGATAGTTAGCCAAGTTCTTCGGTTCGCCAAGAGATTCCCGTCACAGAAGTAATGAGCAAACAAGAGCGGTACCTAACACTGTCCACGAAGTCAGGCCCGGTAATCGCCTGCGGGTCCTCTAACCGCGCTGAGGCCACATAACATGCCTATACCTAAATAAAAGATGACTAATGCAGTACAAGATTTAAATCACACTATCATGCCCCTAGTATATATAATACACTACAACATAAATGCCTATTAGCGACCAAAATTTTTGCGACGAAATATTGTTCCTCGATAAATGTGGTCTTTGGTGACAAAAATATCTAGTTCTCGTAAAAGGGCGTGTGAACTTTAGTAAGGAACCTATATTCCTCGCTAAAATGGACATTGAACGACAAATTTTTTTGATTCATCGCTAATTGTTAACATAATGTGGTCGCCTAAAGCATAAGGAAAATAGCGACGGATTTGGAACTTTTATTGAGGAATAATTTCATTGCTAAAAAAATACAATCCTCGAGGAATTTTCAATTTTGTCGTTATATGTTTAATGTGAATTATGTGAAACCCGCCAAAATTTTTGGCGACAAATGTTGTAATTTTTCGCTAAAAGTACATATTTATTGAGGAAAATTTTTGTTGTGAAACATATTAATCAACGAGAAAATTCAATTTTTGTCGCCAATGAGTTGGGTAAAAATACATAAAATTACTCAAATTCATTAACGGAAAAACTTTAAATTTCTCGCCAAATTTATTAGTGACAAATATTTTAATTTCTTGCTAAAAGTATTTGTCAAGGAAAAATTTTGTTACTATATATATTAGTAAACAAGGAAATGTCATTTCATCGTTTTTGACTTGGGTGAGAATGGAAAAATTCATTAACGAGAAAAGTTTAAATTTCTCGTCATATGATCATGTATTACGAATTTACGAGGAATATTTTTGACATTAAAGCAACCATTTAGCAAGAAAATATCACTTTTATCGCTATTTGAACTGGAGAAAACTATGACAAAATCCATTTTTTTTATTAGCGACAAACAGTATAATTTCTTACTAAAAATATATTTCTTGATGAATAAATTCATTACTAAGCATTTCAATCAATGGAGAAATATTATTTTCGTTGTAATTTTCGCGATTAATGTTATTCAATTTTTTTTATGTGTTTATTCCGGAAAAAAAAAACCGTCCTTATCTGAGTTAGCGCACGACCCCTGACGCCTTTCCTCCTCTCATCTTCTTTAGGGCCCGTTTGGTATCCATATACGTATATGGGATATGGGTATGGGTATCACTTATACCCATATCTAGTGTTTGGTAAATAGGTATATGGATATCAATCCGATATACCCTTTTTTCCCTTCCTTTGTATTTTGCCCTACTTTGATATACCGTTTAAACGGGGGATATCAAAACAGACGCCTCTCTTGTTTCTTCTTCAACGCTTCTTTGTAGAGTGGTTTGCCTGTGGATTTCTCCTCAAGCTTGGATTTCTCAACCCGATCAAGGTACGTTCTTCCCTACTTTCGATTGCCCTATTTTCGATTTGTTGGAGAATTTTTCACAATTACATAGAGCCGCCTCCCCTTTGAGCCGCATATGGTTAGGGTTTCTGTTCCCCATCTCACCTTTGAGCCACCTCCGACCAGCCCTCAGCAGCCTCCGACCCCTTCAAACCGACGTCCCCCTTTGAGCCGCATAGGGTTAGGGCTCTGTTCCCCATCTCTCCTTTGAGCCGCCTCCGACCAGCCCTCAGCAGCCCCTTGACAGCCCCTTCGACATCCCCTCAGCAGCCTCCGACAGCCCCTTGACAGCCCCTTGACAGCCCGCATAGGGTTAGGGCGCAACCCTTCGAACAACCCCTTGACATCCCCTTCAAAACTGATATTTTTGTGCAGCCCTTGAACAAATTTTGTTGATTTTTTGTTACTGTTCAGCCCTTCGAAACATTATTTTGCTGATTTTTTTTACTGCGCAGCCCCTTTGAAATTTGATTGTTTGGTTTTGTTGATTGTTTTGGTGGATTTGTGATTGATTTGTTGTTCTACTTATGATTAGAAATGGATGCATATGATGAGGTGGATGAATTTCAACTTGAATCGATAAAGAGAAAGGCGGAACGAAGAAGAATTATTATAAGAACAATCGTACTTGTTGTGAAATTTATCAAGATTGTTGTTACACACTATCGAGAACAATCACTACAAATTAAGGAAGTGCAAATACAAGAAAAGGATAAGAAGAATCTCCATAAATTGGCCAATTTGAATAGGTTGATTGTAGAAAGTGATGTTATATGTAAGAACGAGCTTCGGGTGAATAGGCAAACATTTAGAGTACTTTGTGAGATGGTCCAAGAGATTGGGGGATTGCGTAGGACGAAAAATATGGAGGTAGATGAAATTGTTGCAATGTTTTTATTTACATTGGCACATCATAAGAAAAATAGGTCAATAGCAAATTACTTTGTAAGGAGCGGGGAGAGTGTGAGTAGACAATTCAATCTTTGTATTCATGCGGTGTTGAAATTGCACAATCACTTACTCAAAAAGCCTACACCTATACCCGATGATTGCCAAGATGGTCGATGGAAACTTTTCAAGGTACCAACATCAATTTGAAGTTATAAAAGATTCATTCATAGAATGTAAATACTTCTTAAAAACTATATAATTCTTCGTCGTTTTGTAGAATTGTCTAGGAGCTTTAGATGGAACCCATATTAGTGTTCATGTTTCAAATATCGATAATGCAAGATATCGAACCAGAAAAGGAGATCTTGCGATGAATGGATTGGGTGTTTGTACACCCAATATGGAGTTCATATACATATTACCTGGATAGGAAGGTTATGCACATGATGGTCGTGTCCTTCGTGATGCTATTTCTAGACCACATGGTTTAAAAGTCCCAAAAGGTAAACATCGAATACATTGTTAAAGAAACTTAAATATAAAAGCACAACCTAATTAGCATTTGTCATTGTCAAGGGTGTTATTACTTGGTAGATGCTGGATACACCAACTGTGAAGGGTTCTTAGCTCCATATAGAGGTCATCGTTATCATCTAAAAGAGTGGGGCGATCATCAACCAGAAACTCCCGAGGAATATTTCAACATGAAACATTCAAAAGCTAGAAATGTCATAGAGAGAACGTTTGGGCTACTAAAAGGGAGATGGAGTATTCTTCGGAGTCATTCATTTTTTCCAAGACGAACTCAAGGTCGGATTGTCTTCGCATGTGCTTTACTACACAACCTTATTCGCAAATACATGCCAACTGATGTTGTTGAGGACCTCAACGACGAAGGTGAAGAAGAGGCGGATGCGAATGACAATGATGGAGAAGAGGAGGAGGTGGAGGAGGAGGAGGTTGAGTATGTCACATAACTTAGTATATCAGAAGAGTAGACTGGTTTTAGAAATACCTTAGTCCATGATGGATTTGCTAATTGGATGTCTAGTTCTACTTGATGTACTAATTGTTATTTTCCTTGAAGTCCATGTACTCCTTATTATTGTCTTTGAACTCTATGTACTACTTGTTATTCTCCTTGAACTCCATGTACTCCTTGTTATTCTCTTTAAACTCTATGTACTAGTTATTTACTTTGAACTCTATTTATTACTCGACTTATTTATTGCATTATATGAAATTATGAATATGTTTAGATGAGCATTGCGAGCGACACTGGGCGTGGGAAAAACAAGAGGAAGTGGACCTTGACAGAGGAGGAAACGATCTTAGATTATGTGTTGGAACTAAAAAATGATCCTAGATGGAAATGTGAAGGTGGATTCAGGAACGCTTTCCATCAACACCTAGAAGAAAAGCTTGAAAACTTTTTTCCAAGAAATGGATTGAAGGCTTCCCAAATTGAATCAAAGTTGAAGTTTCTAAAAGAGAAATATCTTGTCATTCATTAAATGACAAAGTTATCTGGATTCACTTGGGATGAAACAACCTCGATGATCAACTGTGAGACGCAATCTTTTGATGACTTTGTTAAGGTAAGATTTCTCAAGTTAATGTCAAAGATGAAGTTCCAATAGGTTGATTGTCCTTTTTTGATGATTTGTTTTTTGTTTTCCTTTATGTTTTCATTGTTTTCAGCTACACCCAAGGGCGAGAGGTTTATGGAAAATTGCATTTCCATTGTATAACAAGTTGGATCTTATCTATGGTCCAGATCGAGCAACCGGTGACAACACTGAGGACGGTGAGGAGATGGTTCAGAATACGGATGCTGAGTTTGTTTATGAGAATGTAGAAGACTACTCCACTAGTGATGCAGGCTCTAGACCACCCTTTTCAAAGAGGAGAGTTATAGGTGCAAGTCCTCTTGGGGCTACTCGAAGCAATGACTCAGTTGCATCTGCAATATCGGAGATACATACTAGTTTGAAGAAGCTGAACGACACCTTGACGAGGTCCGACAATCGTGATGAGTTACATTCGACTCGGTTGCAGATGTTGCTATCTGAGGTAGCTATGTTACCTGGAATTTCAGAGGATGATGCAATTGATGCATGTAGAGTTATTTTGAAGTCTCCAAATGAGATTCAAACCTTTTTCAGCTGCCCAAATGACGAGTGGAAGGTGAGGTATGTGCAAAGGATCCTTTCCCAGCTTCGTGGTCCTGTAAGTGCTCCCCGGTTGTAGAGGAGTGGTTGTTCCAGCAACCCTATTTTGGTTTTACAAGTTCTAGACTACCATCATTTGGGAATATTATGTTTGCAAAACACATTTGGTACTTGCAAAGTCCTTGTGGTAATTGTTTTTATGTTGGATATTTTGAAGTCATTATGTTTTTTGTTTTCAAATTGAATATCGTAGAACATTCGGTACTTGCAAAGTCCTTGCAGTAGCTATTTTCGAATTGATGAATTTCTTCGATATGGGAATTTTAAATCCTTGTATTAGCTATTTTTGAATTGATGAAAGTCATATAACATTGTTTCATCCATTCTGAAAATAAATATTCTGATATACTATTCTGATATACTTAGCATACCAAACAGGGATATCAGATATCAGATTTGATACCCATATCCATGATATCGATATCTCATACCCATATCTGATATCTGATACATGTATATGGATACCAAACGGGCCCTTACTTGTTCTGCGCCATCTCTTTCTCGTGCCGCCATCAATCCCCTCCGGTCAATGCATGACCTCCTCTCCTCTACACCCATCTCGCACCACATCACTGCCTCACTTCTTCTCTCGCCATCGACCATCGCCATACCCTGAACCATCGATCATCACCATACCTTGAACCCTAAACCGCCACCTCGCTAGGCCGCCACTCCGACTCTCTCTACCCCTGTCGAAACCCTAACCATCGACCATCGCCATACCCTGAACCCTAATCCGCCACTCGCTAGGTCACCGCCCCCTTCTCTCTTGACTTAAGATTCAAAATTGGTAAGTGCATGTACGTGCTCCTACTTTTCCTTGATTGATTTGTTGTTGGATAATGAGGCTACTCTATTGATTTATTTAAAGTTGTTCTGCTGAATTTGGTATGCTAATGGGACTGAGGTGTTATAAATCGCCTCTTGGGATTTAGGTTGATTCATATGATGTTGTTGTCCATTTGACTGATCAGATTTTAGTCATGTAGCATTATCTTGTGGTGAAGGGGGGAAATCTAATTTTTGAGTTGCAAAATGTGGCTAAGATTTGGGCTATATTGTGCTTGCTGCTCTTAAATACACATTACATGTTTAATTTCTAATTTTTTAGGACTTTGAAGGGAGAATGAACTCCCTGAACCTAAGGAATCTATAGATTAGTAGGTTATGAATTGAAATCAGCTGAGTTGTTTTTTCAGTCTCCATATTAGTAGGTTAATGAGTTATGCTTGGCTTGGTTTGTTAATCATGAGATGCGATTGCGTGTATATTTGAGCAATCCTTACTTGTCTCATGCTCTCCATGTCCATTGAACTTTCTTGACTTTTCCTTGCAAAATATGGATGAGTATAGTTGTAAGGTTGATTTTTGTTTTATTGAACTTTTTCTTGACCCCTTTCCCTGGATGATATTATTATGCTTGGATTTTGGACTATGCTTCCTCCATGCTTCGAATCTCCAGCAATGTCCACAATCTACTCTCTTCTCTTCATCTTGTTGCTTCTTCTGGCCAGATCGAGGTGCGTTCTTCATGTTATTACTGATCAATTTTCCATGTGCTCTTCATTTTATTATATTTTCAATTTTCCTCTGTCGCTTGATAACGGTGCCAATCCAGATTTGCTTAATAATCATAACCAGGTTAACACATTCATGATTAGAGATGATTTGAGTTTTCATTTTTTTTGTTGTGAAGGTCTGATTTTTTTCCTTCTTTTTTAAGACTTCTCTTATGCTAGATGTGATGAATGGGGGGATCTCTTGTGTGAACAAGCTTATTGAAGCTGGCGCTAATGTAGGCACTGAGATATCACTCCTATAGTGATTCCGAATTTCTGAAGTGGTTTTTTTCAGTGGTTAAGGACTTGTAACTGGAGAAGTTGATTTGATTCAATTTGTGGGAGAACCTACTTTCACTAAGTTGCCTTTTATGGCCATCTGTACTGCCTGCAAGCTATTTTATCTTCTTCTTATTCCTCTACTGTTGCAGCCTCATGTTCTCTACTCTTTCATATTTCGTCGTTTGTTTACTGGTTTGTGGTTAAATTATTACTAATACTTTAAGTGGATGGATCAGATTGTCAAGGACTTTGCAAGGTTTGTGAACATAAGAGATATGGAAGTGGACCAACCCTATTGCACGTGGCTGCCTGGTATAGGCATGTCGTTTATGCCCATATCCTATTGGACAATGGAGCTCTTGTATGTGCTTCAGTTGGTGGATTCGGTTAGGAAAATGCAAAATTTTCTCTGCAAATATTTTCTTTTGTGGTGAATGATGGCTATGTCTTGCCTTGGACTCACCGATTTCAAACTCCTTCCCATTGCTTTGAAATGATTTTAGTCTCGGGGACGAGACTTGTTTTTAGAGGTGGATAAATGTAAAGACCGAGTATATATTATATATTATATTATGATTATTTTATTTAAACATGTTACTATTTTATTCAATTGTAAAAGTGGAGAAAATATCGTCCTCGAGTACAAGTTTCGATTTTAACATCCTTCCAGCATCGTTTTAGAATTTAGATTTTTTTTCTTTTACGGAATTTAATTCCGCTTTCGAGTTGCGAGTCTGGTTAAATTAATTTAATTCCGTTTATCTTGGAATCAAAATCAAGTTTGTTTTAAATTTGATTTAGTCGGGTTTCGATCGGGCGAGCGGGCTTCGAGTATATTCCGCTATTTTAAATTCTTTTGTGGAGGACCATTCCTATATTTTATTTCTTTTTCCTTTTCTTTACTTTCTCTCTCTCTCTCTCCCTCTCTCTCTCTCGGTTTTTTTGTCAAAATAAAGTGGTCCCCCTCCCTCTCTTTGTCTTCTTCCCATTTCCAACCCACACCCACCCCATTCCTACAATTCAATTGCACCCTCAATCCTCACACACTCTCCTCTTCCTCTGTGTTTCTGTGGCCACTGTCATTGGCTACAAGAAGCAAACTGGCCCCTGTGATGGTGTTGGCCTTCTTGGCATCTACAGGGCCCTCATTGCTGAGTTCATAGCCACTCTCCTCTCTCTTCTTCTCTTCAATTCCAGGAAACAAACCCCCATCCTCTACATTTTCAATTTCAAACCTAAACACACCACTCCAAGCTCCCTCCTTTCCTCCTCAAGTCGCCGCCTCGTTAGCCGATTGAAGGGAGTCGAGCACCACCTCCATCCCCCTCCTTACTCTCTGTTTCACCGAGCCACCACCACCATCTCCTCCTCCAGTGGCTGTCGCGCACCAGCTCACCTCAAACAACACCTCCACAACAGCAACCCCATCACCCACGTCTTCGTCGTCGCCATTGAAGCCAAGCTCACCTGAGCTTCCCCTGTTCACCACCGAAGGTGAAGCCAGGCCACCAGCAGCTCTTCATCCGAGCCTCCGGGTGGCGCTATTCCCCTCCTCTTCTCCCCTGTTTTCGGTCACAACAGCGGTAAGCCTCTCTCATTCTCCTTTCGATCAAAAACAATAAAAATCTCCGCCTTTAAGCTAGTACATTCGTTCCTAGGCTGATTCAGGTGCCAACCATCTCCAACGAGCCCCGAAGAACTCCTACGAACCTCCGACGAAGCTTCGAGCCCTTGGTAAGATTCCTCCTCCTTTGTCCTTACTTTCGCCTCGCTATTTCCGTGGGTAATGTTGTAGGGGAGGGATTCCGATCAGATCGAGGGTGGTCGGGTGAGACAGCCGCCGGCGAGTGTCCCCTTTCTTTCCTCTTCCTTCTTCGTCCGTTTCTCGTCCGCCTCTGAGCTCTATGCGTCGGTTGTGGGGAAGAAGGCAGCTAGATTGGGCCTAAAATTCCGGGTCATGGGCCGGATCTTTACCTTTCATCCGGGTTGGATTTCTTCTTTTCTTTCTTGTGCGGGTATGGGCCTATTCTCACGGGTTTGGGCTGTTGATTATTTTCTGCTTCATTCGGGTCAGGTTGCTGGGATCCGGGTTGGGTTCCCTTTTCTTCTTTCATGACTGGGCTGGGTCCGGGCTTGCGCGGGCTGGATTCGGTTGGGCTTGTGGGTTATTGTTGGGTTTATTTCAATATGTTCTATTATGCTTATTATATATAGTATATGCTTATTATATATAGTATATGCTTATTATATATATATATATATATATATATATATATATATATATATATATATATGTGTGTGTGTGTGGGTGTGTGTGTTTGTGTGTGTGTGTGTTATATTATATGTTATTCTGATTTTTTTTGACATGTATATATATATATATATATATATATTTGAAATATTAATATATATTATAGAAGGTTTCAAAAGCAATATTAATTGTTATATATTAGTATGATGTTATATGATGATTTTGAGATGTGTTTTAAAATATGTTAAAGTAATTTAGTATTTTGATTTATAAATGTGGGTTATTAAAATGGAGTGATTTTGACAATTTTATTATATTTAAATATTCCATGAGATGGGTTATTATATAATGATTTATAAGATGATTTTAAGACGATGAATTTTAAAGAGATAAAATACCAGAATTATTTCTATAATATGATTTTAGAGATTGGTTTTATGGTTTAAATGTTTAACGTCGGAATTTGGCCAAGTATGATTTCAGAATTATTTTGAATATGAGTTGACTTAATTTTGGATTTAAGAGTTTGGAAAATATGGTTGGTATGATTTTATCAAGGGGTTTGATTGGAAGAATGATTTTGGTCGATTTGATCGTATCGGAAAAGTTTTGGAAAACGGTTTTACTATCGGTCAGTTTTGAGGATGTTGAGAACTTGGGTGTCGTGTGTATGAATGTTGGTCCGGTAGCTTATGGAAATGGCTTGATGACAGGTGTGTATTGCTTTTGGATTGCTTTGGACTTGCATTTGGGCCCTTGCTTGTGTTATCTTGCTGTTCTGCATCTTCAGGTAAGTATCCTACGGGACTTACTCAGTAACCTGGACCTCCTGCCTGATATGTCATGTGATGTGTAGTTTTGTTGCATATTAAAGCATGTCATGTAGTATCATGCTAGGATTGCATTGAACCGAGCATGTGATTACTATGTGTGTTTGAATACAGAACGATCGTTATCTATGATAGTCCTAGAGTCTTTGCTAGGGTCATAGGGTAGCCCAGCCCCATCGAGTGCCCTGAGTCTATCGAGTCGATATGAGCATGATATGATAGCCCAACACCATCGGACAAGAGATGAGATGATATGATAGGATATGATGATGCCGTGGTTAGTGCACCACCACGAGGAAATTGCTATGCTATAGCACCGAAATGGTCAGTCTCTGCACTAACATGAAGGGGTGCAGAGGTAGGAGAGGGATATGCCACTTGGCATTGTCTTGGGCCCTTTACAAGGCTTTTCCACATATCACTACAACAGAAATGCCTATTAGCGGGGAAATTTTTCGTCGCTGAAAATTAAACTTTTGTCGCTAAAGAGATTTGGCGAGGAAAGACATTTCGTCGCTTGTTCCTTGCAAAAAGCTCGTCAAGGAAAGGTTAGTCGAGAGAAAAATATTTCATCGCTAAAACTTTTAGCGATAAAATCGATTTTCCTCACCGTAACTATTAATGACTAATATTTTCCTCGTAAAAAGACAAACTTTTTGTCACCAAAAAAGTGATAGGATTCAAAAATAGTCCTTGAATGTGTTTGGCGAGAAATATAATTTCATCGCTAATGTGTTTTTTCCTCGTTAATGATTCTATCAAATTGTGTTAATATTATCGGCGACTAAAATTTTCATTGCAAAAGAAACATAAATTTCGTCGCATAAATAGGTGAAGGATTCGAGAATATCACTAAATATATAAAGCGATAAAAATGATTTTCTCGCTAAAATATTTATTTCCTCACTAGTAATTATAACTTTCAAAAAAAATTTAAATATACATTTTACAACAAATATATTTAGTGATTGTACTCATTATATTTTATAATAATAACATACTAGAGAAACACATAAAATTAATAATTAATCAAACTAGTAATCAAAATTGAATTCTAAAAAAAATTGAATCCTTCTAGCAAACTACAACATTACGAAAATCCAAGTCTTTCTAAGTGATTCCATGTTTTTAATTGTTTGAACTTTGCCATGAAGTCCTTCTAAGTCTTCAATTTCATGTCTTGTTCTTCCCGTTCATTTCTTGTGTTGACACTATAAAGGCATACTTGGGTGGGGGTCGAGGTCCATAACCACAACCTTTGATGTAGCCAGCTTTCATTCCTAGAACATGTGCGCATATCTCTTCATCCATCATTGTTCTAACTCCATCTTCTTGCGTTGTTTCATAACGCAGTTGCACCATTTTTTTTATCCGTCATTGCATGTAGTCAGATTTTCTTGGAAGATATCAACTAAACTTTAAATTTATCTACTTAAGATAGATTATGCAACATGTCTCAAGCTTATATGCTAAGGACTTACCCAACTCAATCTCGCTCAAGCCAATGTGCTCCACATGATAGCCATTCTCGAGCACAGTCCACAAAGCCCCCACGGGCTGCCAAATTAAAAGTTGTGCTGCCGGGATACCTGCGATCATATTTTCAAATCAATTCCCACATGACAATTACCAAAAAAAATAGATTACAGATTACGTATCAAATTGATTACCGAGGACCATGTCAAGGATCTTGTAATCATCTCAGTTGCATCTTCTGGGATTCTCACAACATCCTAGTCACGGTTGTGACATCTCCAATCGGTCTTCTCAAGTGTGTAATAAGCGCCCTTATCACCTCCTCGCTTCGACCTTTCGGAAGTATCACAACTCTAAAAGTATTATAGCGTCCGACTAGGTCTTAGCAAGCAATCCATAAGCGCCCCTATAAAATGCTTGTATCCACTTCGTGAGACGTCATAATGTAAATGCAGTTCGTAAAACCTCAAAGAGTTTTGTAAATGGAAAGATTGTCATCTAAATCATTGAAACTCTCGACTTCTTTAAAACCCCAAGTTGGTCCTTTTCAAAACCGCTCAAAATCTTCAAATTCAACGTTTAATCAAGCAACTTTACACAAAAACAAGTCAAATCCTTTCAAATCAAGATTTCGTCAAAATCTTCCAACAACCACATCAGTTTCTCGCATATCAATCAATCAAACTCAAAAGCCAGGAGGTGGAATCATCCACCTCTAAGGGCTAATCCCATATTCTCTTCCTAGTGTCCAGAATCGAATCAATCTATCAGTCTCAATTCAAGCAAGATGCATAAGCCATAAGAAAGGCATAACTACATAACCAACCAATCTCCAATCAACACATCATACGATAAGTCTTAACATATACGAACGTAGTGCCACAAGGTCACATCAACATCTCCATATCATACTAAAGGTCATAATATGCATCTCAACATATATGCCAAAATCATAACACACGGCCCGCTATTGCACCAAAAGCCATAAAAGATATCTCACTATCGCATATCACTACCGCAATGATAGTAGGGTCAGTCACAACAAGGGATCTCATTTAGAGCATAAATTCACATAGTCATCCTATCCAATTTCTATCCAGCATTATCATAACATATCATCGCGTCAATCATTGGTACTTGCAAGGTTAGCCATAGCGAAATTTCATCATAAGTCAAGGAAACAAAACTACTTATCAACACATCAATACAAACAAAGTCATGCTATTAAGATTCAATCAAAAGGGGAGATCAAGCAGTATATCAACATCAAAATGTCAACACGCTCTCCAGACATCATCTTAACTCATCACAACACCATATAACGACCATTCAGTAATCAGGCATCATTATCTCATATATACACATAAGTCATATTCATGCTCCAAGTCATATTCCTCAATTACCTATTCGTATTCATACTTATCAACCATATAGTATAACATCATGCTTTCACATAATCAACATATCATCATCTCATGATTCATACAACACATCATAACATGCTTCTAGAACAACATAGTAGGATAGCAATGTATCACTATATCATGATCATAGTTGTCACTACCAATAATATTTCAGTATTGCATATCAACATGTAATATCATGCCATATTAGGTTTATCACGATCACTATCTAACATCATACCAGTTCATAATCACATAATGAAGAAAGTTTTGCACATTATACCGGTTATAGTAAAACGCAACCCCGCTCGCTCGTCTTCAACTCTCAAGCCACCAAATCTTCATCTAGACTCACCAACTCGGATAATATCCCCTAGAAAAAGTCCTAATTCATTCCGACACTCCAATCTCATACTATTTCCCACCAAGCTCTCTCACTAACAATCCACCTCTAAGACTCCAACCCTTATCTCTGTTTTCACACCCGAGCACCCCTGCATACTATGTTCTCAATACTCCCAAGAGCCATTCCCTACACTACCCATACTACCTAAGACATCACAAGCATAGAACCCTTCTAACCATATCTCTTATATAAGAACACCCTGATCACCACTTAGCCGACCCATTCTAACCATACCCCCACCTAAGATTCATCTAGGTGGTCACCGGAAACCACTAAGCATCGCCTCTTATAACCCTCAAAACTCACTCGTTCCTATTTAAGCCAACCCCTCTCCTGTGACTTACCTCATACCACCATCGATCTTTCTAACCGCTCAAATTCCTCCCACCATTCTTCGACCACTCCACAAAAGAATCTCACCCACACGTTTAAAGAAGAAGCAATCATGGACATTATTACATCGAAGGACTACGTCATATCATCTAGCATTTATATCAATAGTATCATTAGTTGACAGGAGGAAACTGTCGTTGTTCCTATCAAAGTATAACTCAAACCTACAAACTAGTATAGTAAGCAAGTAAGAGGTCGATCTCACAGAGAATCAAGTATTCCTAAGCAATGTATATTTACTAATTAATAGAAAAGTGGGGTTTTGGTGATTGAATATAAGAAAAGAAACTATACACAAGTTAGTAGAGATAACAATGAAAAAAATAATTTCATCTACAAATATCCACTTTAGTTTGGTTGATTGATCATCGATTCTTCTTCGAGTTCTCTTTTCATCCTATTATTGTTCCTGTCCTGATCTTGTGTAAATTACTAGTCCTACGAGTCCTAGTAACCCTTACTAATTAGATAACCCTAACACGGTCAAGATTTAACCTAATAGTAGCATTAAGATTAAGGATTAACCAGGATACATGCAACACCAAGCTACGAGTCAGCATTTAACATATAATTGATTCTCTACACACCAATTTAGTCCTACGAGTCCTAAAAAGGCATGATTGCTACTATGGATTAAGGTTCGCTATGAGGAATCTACAAAATCCTAGCAATAATCTCAACTAGTTTTACGGGCTAGAAGAAATTAACAATATTCGCAAAAGAATCAATACGAATCAATAGGAATAGAACAAGAATAGAAATCTCACAACTTTATCAAACAAAAGCTTCAATCCATAGATGAAACAGAAGAGTTTAGCACTCCATGGCCATGGAGGCTTCCCTCTAGGGTTCTCCCAATTGATAATCTCCAAGTGTCTAAGAGTTATGGAATTAGATATTTAAAATAAAACCCTAAAACGTCCTTAAAAAGCATCAAAAGAGTCGGCCAAATAGTAATTCTAAAAACTTAATTAAGTGGATAAAAAGTCCATTTAGTAGATTCGGCATTTCTGCAGAGGCCGCGGGGCAGCCAACGCAGGCCGCGGGGCGGCCAGGCGATTGCGAAATCCTTCGTCAGAGCTTCGGGCCGCTGGGCATTCCGACCACCGAGGCCTCTAGAACGTGCAAAACAAGTTCAGCTTGTCTGACGACAACTTTTACGGACTTGTTCTTCACTTAGACTATCTAACTTCGACTTCGCTCCCGTGCTCTTCACTTTTCCTTCTCCTCTTCACTCTTCCTTCATCCATGAGCTTCCTCATTCCTTGTCGGATCCACATATACCTGAAATAATATATAAAAGCGTGTAGATTCCGACTCCACCAACAACACAAGTATAAATGCAAATCTAGCATAATCTATGCACTATATAAATCTAAATCATGCTAAATCCAACCTAATATGCCTACCTAAATGCATGCTATCATTAGTTCATCATTAAGCATTGCAATTGTGTCAACAAGTCTTAATTTACCGTCATGCTCAAAATTATTGCAAAACACCATATATGAATATAGTCAATTCAAACTAGCAAGTTTCATCATAACCATATCTAATAAACAGTCCAGGTTCTCAACATTTACAGTTCATACTTTTATAGGCAAGGAATTTAGATCATACTTAGCAACTCAGAGTAGCATCACATCAAGTCATCATGGCACATTAGGGTTATAAGGCATCGAATCATATATATCATCATAGATAATGGATAATCAGGCAATAATCATCATCACGTCAGCACACCAAACATGTTAATTCAAAGGTCAGGTAAGTGCAATATCATCATCAACATATTCAGAAGGGATTAACAATTCGAACGGAGGGCACTCTCGCTTGCAAGTCATATCGTACTCAATAACCGCCATCAGCGAAGCAAGCTTGTTCCGTCAACATCGTCGATCATGAGGCCCGTGGGTTATGGGCCCACGCTTCCGCTACGCTGCTCTATCGTTATCTAACTTCCTGTCCCCTCTTCTATGTGGCCGCTCATCCAATGTATCGCGTAGGAGTCTATGTTAGCGAAGATAGGGGAGTGAAAATAGCGGACAACCCAATGTTTCTTTTGGAGACAAAATGGACCAAAGGTAAAGATGACATGACTAGAGACAAGCACGAGAGGGTACCATAGAGTAATAGAGGGGTACCACCGAGCGAGAACATGTAATCATGCTAGAATTTACCATCGCGGAATGCAAGTCGATCATCGAATTCAACATCAATTTAATCAGGGTGAGTGGAACATTTTTAAGATGAGAGAAAAGGAAAGAATCACACTATCAGGGACCTAGCTCGAGAGAGAATCAACAATAACGTAGACAAGGTAGAATTCGCACAAGTCACAACCAAGGGTCCTACATGATACTAATGGCTCAGCATGACACATGGTACATACATGCATTTAGTTGATTAACATGACAATATGCAAGAATTCAATCAATATTATTCCAACGATATAGGAGTATGGGAGGAAATGTGGCGATATATAATATAGGAGTCTAAATAACGGGGCAATGTAACTAGAATACAGAAACACGAGTTCAAATCAATGCATACTGGGATGAAACATGTATTTATGAAGACTCATTTACACCAACATATCCTCAATTTAGCGCAAGTAACACACAACAGTATAAATCACAGAACACTCAACAATAGTTAATCTCATGAATGCATAATAGGTGGGCATGCTATAGTTTCTTGTCACAAAAGAAATGATAAGCAAGGAATGATAAGCAAGGAATGATAAGCATCGAGGCGTCATTGACTATCATGCCAAGGAGAACATCTTACGAGGCATTCATACAAGGAAGAGATGATCACACTACCATGGACCTAATCCGGGAGGAAGCAACAATCATATAGACTCATATCATGCCATTCATGTTTCTAATCACTTAGTAGTACGATCATTACAATAGGTCAATTAGACCTGCAAAGACGACACGTAATTATGGCAGGAAGCGAGATGGAACACGAGACCTAAGCAATGTGACTAGCATGGATACATGATGTCATACAACCACGAATTCACATTAAGATTCATCATCATAACATGTACTGAGAATTACGTAGCATATAAGGCATGTTGACATCAAATTATAACTCGTATCCATCAAGTAAGGGACTCACCCAATCATGATACGATAATGGAACGATCACAATATCATGAACCTATTCACATGGAGGACATTAATTATACAACTACCTAGCATATGACATATATATTCGTGCCCTAGTATGACAATGCAATATAATAAGTAGATCATGTCGGGATGATATAGATATAACAAATGTAGCTCGAACCCATATAATGGTCATCATAAATATCAAAGCACATAAGCACATTTTCACACTAAGGATCAATCTGTAGGTCAAGGAGTAGTACCACATAGTATCTGATGTACCTATTTATATCTCCTTTTATTGCATCTTTTAACTTCTTATTTCATTCGATTTCCAAAGAAAATGTTCAAAAGGATAAAAACTTGTGTAAGAATGGGCTAAAATACAAGAAATAGAGTCTGCACAAGTTTTGAGCTAACCATGCAGGAATTCGAGCGACATCGAAGTCAAAACGAAGAAGCCAACTGAAGCTGAGCAGAGGTCGATATCGACATTTAACATTGATATCGACCATAGTTGTCGACACACCTTCTGAGTGTCGAGATAGACCACACAGACCAACCAAGAAGGCACTCGATATCGACTTTCAACATCGATATCGACCTCAACATAGACGTGGAGTGGAGATGAACAAGTCAAGCCAAAATACAGACATCGATATCAACCTCCAACATCGATATCGACCTTATCTCGACAGAAGATAGATCCGATTTCGAGACTCGGATTATGAATTATATCATCAAGGCCACGGATTATCTTGTACTTCTAGATAGATAGTAGCTGAAGTTGTCTTTTCCTTTAAGTTTTATCAAGTCCCTTTAAGTTTTATCAAAATAAAAGACCTATCCTAATTGATTGGATATAGTTCATAGTTTAGATAGAAGTTACAATCCTTGGATAGCGAGGATTAGTAGGCTATAAATAAAGCCCTAGGGGGCTGGCATTCAATCATCCATCAACACATCCAATTACATTCAATAGAGTTAGAGAGAAGTTTTAAGGTTTGGCGTTTGCGAAAGCCAACGTTGATTTGTAAAGCTTCGGAGTTTATAGTTTAATGCAAGTTTATTTCTTTCAATCAATGATGAGTTCCATGATGAGGTGCGAGTAGTCCCATGAAGCTCTTAGGGTCGGGGTGAGCCCGACGTTAGCCATGCGCGATTGAGGTAAGTGTTAGATGTTGATATCTTTGTTTCTATATCATCTCTTACAATTCTATGTTTAGTACTAATCGAAAGAAAAAGGGATTCATGCTGACAACTTGAGTTATAAACATACAATTGGTAGAGACAATTAGGTTTATTTGCAAGAGTAATCCTAAGAGTTGGTGTACAGCGAAAGCTCGTCCCTCGGGTGAAATAGCGCAATTGTCCGTCTTGTTTATCTCATCACATGCATTGGTTAACGTTGTGGTAAACCCTAATAATAGGAGTTGCTTTTTACATAGTTTATATTCATCAAAACCTCTGATTATTTCTGTTCATCGCATCCTCATCCATCCTAAAGTCTTCGGCCTTTCTTTGCCGACAAAAAGCTAACGACTTTGTAGGAGAAGACATCGATATCGACCACTGAGTTCCATCGACGGTTTTTTGAATCGACGGCGATCATCACTGCTAAGTTACTGAACATCGATATCGACCTCCCAGACGTTGATATCGACCACCTGTGTCGACTGTCAGTCTTCTGAGCCATTCGATTTCATTAACTAACATCGATATCGACCTTCCAGTGTCGATATCGACTACTTGTTTGTGTCTCTGCAGGTCTTCTGTTGCAGACAGGATCGACAACCGAGGTCGACCTCGAGGTCTAAGCTCGAAATCGAGGCTTCTGGTCGACGCAAGACGTGGGATTTCCAATGCTACTAGGATCCCGCTGACACGCCTCCTTGTGGATCGATCCTGAGTACCCTTCCACTACAACGAGAGGAAGTCTTGTAATTATTTGCATAGGCTAGGAGTCGGTTTACATTTACATCTTATTATTTGTATTTGAGATACTCGACGTTCCTCCTATTAACGAATTGGCGCCGTTGCCGGGGATCGAACCCAGGTCACCTGCGTGACAGGCGGGAATACTTACCACTATACTACAACGACAATATCAAATACAAATAAAGTTAGGTTGAGTACATATTTATATCTCCTTTTGTTGCATCTTTTTGACTTCTTATTTCATTCGATTTCCAAAGAAAATGTTCAAAAGGATAAAAACTTGTGTAAGAATGGGCTAAAATACAAGAAATAGAGTCTGCACAAGTTTTGAGCTAACCATGCAGGAATTCGAGCAAAATCGGAGTCAAAACAAAGAAGCCAAGTGAAGCTGAGCAGAGGTCGATATCGACCTTGAACATCGATATCGACCATAGTTATCGACACAACTTCTGAGTGTCGAGATAGACCACACAGACCAACCAAGAAGGCACTCGATATCGACCTTAAACATCAATATCGACCTCAACATAAACATCGAGTGGAGATGAACAAGTCGAGCCGAAATACAGACATCGATATCGACCTCCAACATCGATATCGACCTTATCTCGACAGAAGATAGATCCGATTTCGAGACTCGGATTATGAATTCTATCATCAAGGCCACGGATTATCTTGTACTTCTAGATAGATAGCAGGTGAAGTTATCGTTTCCTTTATGTGTTATCAAGTTCCTTTAAGTTTTATCAAAATAAAAGACCTATCCTAATTGTTTGGATAGAGTTCATATATTAGATAAAAGTTACAATCCTTGGATAGCGAGGATTAGTAGGCTATAAATAAAGCCCTAGGGGGCTGGCATTCAATCATCCATCAACACATCCAATTACATTCAATAGAGTTAGAGAGAAGTTTTAAGGTTTGGCGTTTGCGAAAGCCGACGTTGATTTGTAAAGCTTCGGAGTTTATAGTTTAATGCAAGTTTATTTCTTTCAATCAATGATGAGTTCCATGATGAGGTGCGAGTAGTCCCCCAAAGCTCTTAGGGTCGGGGTGAGCCCGACGTTATCCATGCGCATTTGAGGTAAGTGTTAGATGTTGATATCGTTGTGTCTATATCATCTCCTACAATTCTATGTTTAGTCCTAATCGAAAGAAAAAGGGATTCATGCTAACAACTTGAGTTATAAACATAAAATTTGTAGAGACAATTAGGTTTATTTGCGAGAGTAATCTTAAGAGTTGGTGTATAGCGAATGCTCGTCCCTCGGGTGAAATAGCGCAATTGTCCATCTTATATTCATCAAAACCTCTGATTATTTCTGTTCATCGCACCCTCATCCATCCTAAAGTCTTCAGCCTTTCTTTGCCGATAAAAAGATAACGATTTTGCAGGAGAAGACATCGATATCGACCACAGACGTCGATATCGACCACTGAGTTCCGTCGATAGTTTTCTGAGTCGACGACGATCATCACTGCTAAGTAGTTGAACATCGATATCGACCCCCAGACGTCGATATCGACCACCTGTGTTGACTTGCAGTCTTCTGTGCCAGTCGATTTCATCGACTAACATCGATATAGACCTTCCCTTGTCGATATCGACTGCTTGTTTCTGTCTCTTCAGGTCTTCTGTTGCAGAGAGGATCGATAGCCGAGGTCGACATCGAGGTCTGAGCTCGAAATCGAGGCTTTTGGTCGACGCAAGATGTGGGATTTCCGACGCTACTAGGATCCCGCTGACACGCCTCCTCGTGGATCGATCCTGACTACCCTTCCACTACAACGGGAGGAAGTCTTGTAATTATTTGCATAGGCTAGGAGTCGGTTTACATTTACATCTTATTATTTGTATTTGAGATACTCGACGTTTCTCCTATTAACAAATTGGCGTCGTTGCCGGGGAGGCAATCAATCGCGCCCTAGTAGTCTATCTCTCGTCTCTACCTAGTTTGGTTTTGCAGGTGTATGCGACGCGCTGATCGCCCACCTGAGTTTGAAGGAGCAGACGACCCTGAGCGCTATTTCCACCTAAGAGCCCAAGCTCATAGAATCATGGCAGACAACGCGAACAAGGCTGAGCTTATTGAGCAACGAAGGAAGTAGGTTGAGGACTTAACAACTAGAGAGGCGGCACTAATGGAGCGTGCGGATAGGGAGGAGGAAGGCTGGAGGCAAATAGAAGCCCAAATCAATGCCCTCCCTCGGAATTCCAAGCAATACATGCACCCCGCGCTCACAGTGCCTGAATCGGCGATTCTTATCCCTGCCTCTAATTTTGAAATTAAACCTAACTTCTTTACTGAAATAAGAAGGCATCAATATGAAGGAAAACCTAATGAATTCCCTATGGCACATATTTCAACCTTCTTAGACCTCTGTGATACTATTGCTGACGGACAGAGTGTTGAGTATGTCCAACTAAAAGCCTTTCGTTGGTCTCTTACAGGAAAATCATTGCAGTGGTTGGAGAGCTTAGCCCCGAGATCGCTCCGCACCTAGAATGAAGTCAATGACGCATTCCTCAACAAGTTCTTCCCTTCTTCTAAGACGACTTTGATCCGACAAAAAATCACGGCTTTTAAACAAAAGCCTGGTGAGGCTCTGGCGACTGTTTGGGAAAGGTTTAAGGACCTACTACGATCATGCCCGACGCATGGCCAACCACCGTACGTGATTTAGGGAATCATTTACAATGCTCTTGATGTTGTAACCAAGGATAGGATCAACACTTACACCTCCTATGGCTACCTTGAACTCGCTCCACAAGAGGCTTGGGAGACCATAGAGAGGTTGGTGGAGTTCGACAACACATATGGGACTCCTGAGGCTACCGACACACCATCGTCGTCAAGGCCTGCCCCATCCATGCCGTTATATGAACCCTCCAATGTAATCGATCTGGACATGAAGGAGCAATTCCATAGAGATCAACTTCGAAAGCTCCAAAAGCAAGTGAGGTTCCTTTAAGCGAACCAAGATTGCATTGAATGCGGATCGCAGTGGCACACCACCATCGAGTGCCCCCATGCTAAACAAGTACAACTAGCGGAGACTCACCAAGAGGCGCACTACATGAGGGGTCCCAATCACCAATATTGGGGAGACCAAAGGTTCCATCAACCACAAAGGAACCCAGTTAACCCTAGGGACCCCCCGCCTTATAGAGCTCATGGTCATCGGAGAGGGACCAACGAAAGGATGATCTACAACTTGTGTTGGATGAAATCAGGCGGAATTAGGCTAAGAATGATCAATCCAACAACGCAATCCATTCTCAACTCAATCACCTTACCACAAGGACTAGGGAGATGGATATTTGGAAAAAGAACGTAGAGACCCAACTGGGTCAATTGGCGGCACAAATCCCTAGACTGTCCGGAACATTCCCTGGGCAACTAACCACCAATCCTAAGGGACAATCCAGGACGGGCTATGTCGCAGCCATGCAATTAAGGAGTGGCAACAAAGTACAAAAGCCACGAACAGAATCAGAGAAAGCAGCAGATCCAAGCGACATCGACACCCCAATCGATGTCGAGGAGGACGTCGATATGGACCCCCAGGTCGACACCCAGGTCGACGTCGAGGCCACTGCAGAGCCATTAGAGCCACAATAGAGCTCCACATCGACCATTCCGGTCGATATCAACCACATCCCAGTCGATGTCGATGTCCAGCAGGCCCCTCCGACCACCATTTTGGCCCCTCCACCAAAGAAGACATTGCCATTCCCTTCCAAAGCATTAGAGGATCCCACCAAAGGTAAGTTTAGGTGCTTTGTAAAAATTCATCAAGGTCTTAACGTTACCATCCCTCTTACAGAAGCCCTAAGCGAGATGCCCGCCTATGTACGATTCCGGAAAGACATCCTTAGCAAGAAGAGATCCATGGCAGAAATTGCAGAGGAGTGTTCAAAGATGGACTTCCCTGAAAAGAAGAGTGATCCAGGGAAGTGTGCAATCACCGTGGGACTTGGCCAACATCGTTATAAAGCCCTATGTGACCTAGGGGGAAGCGTAAGTCTCATGCCTCTCTCTATTTGGCAAAAGGTAAACATTGGGGCACTTGAACCTGTGGACATGAAACTCTATATGGCTGACAATTCATTCGTCAAGCCCATAGGTATAGTTGATGACGTTCCAGTAAGGGTAGGTAAGTTCTTTGTGCCTACTGATTTCATTGTATTGGAGATGCCTGAAGATCCTGTAGTGCCTATTATCCTTGGTAGGCATTTCTTAGCTACTGCTGATGCCAATATCAATGTACGTCGAGGATTACTAACCATTACTATAGGGAACGAAGTGATAGAATTCTCTTTAAACCCAACAATGAGCGAAACGAAGCATCTGGAGCAAGTTGTCCTCTCGCCGGCTAAGCAAAAGCTTAGAAAATTTCTGTTGACAAGGACGGAAATAGCAAGCAGGGTCGATATCGACTAAAAACGTCGAAATCGACCCCCCTTGGTCAAAATCGAGTATGCTAAATCGCTTCCAAGAGCTTAAGTATGGGGTCACAGAAGTCGATATTGACCCCAACATGTCGGTATCGACCAAAGCTCTCGAAATCGACCCACCTTGGTCGAAATCAACCACCCCTCAGCCCGAACGTTTCTGTTTCAGGTCCAAACAGGTAAGCCCAGGTATGACTCCTCACCCTCCTATGTCCCTTATTGATAAATCAAGTAAACCAATTATTGATAATTCAACTAATGAGAAGCCCAGGTCCATGGTTTGCTTACATTGCTAAAGTTAGGTCAAGAAAGAGAAGGAAAACGCCCAAAGAAGAACCTAACATCAAAGAAGCCTTGGTCGCCGAACTTAGCTAGTACCAAAAGGACCTAGATGACCCAGGAGAAGGCTCAAGCTCGAAGGGTCCCTACATAAAAGGGTCGTGAAGAATTGACAGAGAAGTCGTCCTAACGACTCAAAACTCTAGAGCATGTACATAAAACCTTTAAATTTTTCATAGATGGTTTTTAGGATTTTTGGATTTTTGAAACTTTTAAAACTGTGATAATTCGTGGTTTTATCTATACTTCTAACAAATATTTCAGGTTATCAAGCAAAAGGAATGACGAAGAAGGAAAGAAGCTTCTACAGAGGCAGTCGAAATCGACCAGGCCAGTCGAAATCGACCCCCCAGAGTCAAGCCATCTCCTGGAGTCGATATCGAGGACTCAGGAGCAAAAAGCAGAGGTCGATATCGACCATAATTAGCGATATCGACCTTCATCTGGCGACCCTCGACTTCACCTTCTTCCTCGACTTCGACAGATGCAGTCGACATCGACCACTGTCCCCGATATCGACCTCTGGCATCGACCAAACCTGAAATCGACCTAAATCCGTAGGTTGCGCTGTGAGTTTCTCTCTACCCTTGTTATTCTTTTTAATACAGTGAGGACACTGTATAGTTTAAGTATGGGGTGGGGGAAAGACATGTCTTATGGTCATAACTTGGTTTTCTTCTTCACATTGCATTCATGTTTAAATTTTGTTCTTAGTTTTACTTTTATAAAAATGGAAATGAAAATTCAAAAAAAAAAAATAGAAAAATGTCAAAAATACAAAAAAAAAGTATCTTTACTTTTAAAGTTTATTTTTAAACCCTACTTAGATGTCCTATGATGAAAACTTAATAGCTGACTTGATCATGTAAATCCTATGGCATATTTGGATGGTTTAGCCTAAGTCCTTAAAATTTTTATGTAGATTGTGAACTTGTGATGAAATTGAGCACATATGATCCTAGGCTAAAAAGCAAATCCAACAAAAATTGTCCGTGTGAGAATTTTGGCATTAGAACATCAAAAATCCCTCCGCTTTCTTAAGTGAAGTTACTCTTCCTATGCATCTCTAAATATTGTGATAGTTATTCAAAGCCAATACATAAATATGTCTATGTTTACGAGAATTAAATGATGGAGGCATCTTTTAAGCCATTTTTATCCTCTCTTTACCTACCCTGCATTATCCCTGATTGAAGCCGGAAAATTAGCCTGAGCCTGAAATTACAAACTCCACAAAATTATCCCTAGCCGAATTGAGCCTGACCCCCATTTGGGAATTAAGACTTAGATTGGCTGGACTAATACCTTGTGGAAAGAAAAGTGCTTATTGTCCAGTTTTGAGCAAGGAAATTATGGGTTGGTGCATATTTACATTTTGTCATATTTTGTAAAAGGATTTTTGTCTCACCATATAAATGCACATATTTTTTAGTATTTATTCATTATTTTCGTCAAAAAAATCCGGAAAAAAAGAAAAAAAAAGAAAGAAAGATGTATATATATAGTGCATGAGCCAAAATCCTTAAGTCCTTCATTGATTTCATACAAGTGTTATATTTTTTAGAGGCATATTAGAGTTTGAAAATAGGGTTGATAGTATGGTTTACATCTTTTAGTGCATCTTTAGAGCATATTATAGAAAGAGGGGTTGGGAAAGAGCATTATGGAGAATTGAGCTTGGAAAGAGCAACATGGAAGAGTTATGGTTTTTTATAATGTAAGTGTTGAGATTTAGGAGTCTTGATTCCCGAGTTATAAAAGCACCACATAGCCAAATAATTCCATACCCTTAATTCCTTACCAAGCCCCATTACAACCCCACCGAATGGAGTCTTCTTTGAAGTCTTTCATTGAGCGAAAGTCCTCATGATAGTTCTTATTGCATTTTCATAATTGGTTGCGAAGTGGATTTTTATAAATTGCAATGTTTATGAGATTGTGTATGGAATTGAGTTGAGAGTTGATCTTCATAGCCTAAACACATGAGAGTTGAGTGCAAACACATTATCCCTGTGAGATTGGATCAAAATTGCATATGCCTATGGATCTCCTAAATATGTGCTATGACGTTAAATTCACTTGCTTTGCTTTGCTACTGCTTATGATGTTTCTTTTGACAAGGGCGAAGACTTGAAGGGTGTGTTGTAGGTGTTGGTTATTGCTTGAGGACAAGCAAGTCTATGTATGGGGTGTTTTGATGTACATATTTATATCTCCTTTTATTGCATCTTTTGACTTCTTATTTCATTCGATTTCCAAAGAAAATGTTCAAAAGGATAAAAACTTGTGTAAGAATGGGCTAAAATACAAGAAATAGAGTCTGCACAAGTTTTGAGCTAACCATGCAGGAATTCGAGCGAAATCGGAGTCAAAACGAAGAAGCCAAGTGAAGCTGAGCAGAGGTCGATATCGACATTTAACATCGATATCGACCATAGTTGTCGACACACCTTCTGAGTGTCGAGATAGACCACACAGACCAACCAAGAAGGCACTCGATATCGACTTTCAACATCGATATCGACCTCAACATACACATCGAGTGGAGATGACCAAGTCGAGCCAAAATACAGACATCGATATCGACCTTATCTCGACAAAAGATAGATCCGATTTCGAGACTCGGATTATGAATTCTATCATCAAGGCCACGGATTATCTTGTACTTCTAGATAGATAGCAGCTGAAGTTATCTTTTCCTTTATGTTTTATCAAGTTCCTTTAAGTTTTATCAAAATAAAAGACCTATCCTAATTGTTTGGATAGAGTTCATAGTTTAGATAGAAGTTACAATCCGTGGATAGCGAGGATCAGTAGCCTATAAATAAAGACCTAGGGGGGTGGCATTCAATCATCCATCAACACATCCAATTACATTCAATAGAGTTAGAGAGAAGTTTTAAGGTTTGGCGTTTGCGAATGCCGACGTTGATTTGTAAAGCTTCGGAGTTTATAGTTTAATGCAAGTTTATTTCTTTCAATCAATGATGAGTTCCATGATGAGGTGCGAGTAGTCCCCCGAAGCTCCTAGGGTCGGGGTGAGCCCGACGTTAGCCATGCGCGCTTGAGGTAAGTGTTAGATGTTGATATTGTTGTGTCTATATCATCTCCTACGATTCTATGTTTAGTCCTAATCGAAAGAAAAAGGGATTCATGTAACAACTTGAGTTATAAACATACAATTGGTAGAGACAATTAGGTTTAAATGCTAGAGTAATCCTAAGAGTTGGTGTACAGCGAAAGCTCGTCCCTCGGGTGAAATAGCGCAATTGTCCGTCTTGTTTATCTCATCGCATGCATTGGTTAACGTTGTGGTAAACCCTAATTAAAACCTCTGATTATTTCTGTTCATCGCATCCTCATCCATCCTAAAGTCTTCGGCCTTTCTTTGCCGACAAAAAGCTAACAACTTTGTAGGAGAAGACATCGATATCGACCACTGAGTTCCGTCGACAGTTTTCTGAGTCGACGACGATCATCACTGCTAAGTAACTGAACATCGATATCGACTCCTTAGACGTCAATATCGACCACCTGTGTCGACTGGCGGTCTTTTGAGCCAGTCGATTTCATTGACTAACATCGATATCGACCTTCCCATGTCGATATCGACTGCTTGTTTTTATCTCTGCAGGTCTTCTGTTGTAGAGAGGATCGACAGCCGAGGTCGACATCGAGGTCTAAGCTCGAAATCGAGGCTTCTGGTCGATGCAAGGCGTGCGATTTTCGACGCTACTAGGATCCCGCTGACACGCCTCCTCGTGGATCGATCCTGACTACCCTTCCACTACAACGGGAGGAAATCTTGTAATTATTTGCATAGGCTAGGAGTCGGTTTACATTTACATCTTATTATTTGTATTTGACATACTCGACGTTCCTCCTATTAAAAGTATCAGATATTCATTGACAGAGAAATCACGATAACCTGATAGAAATCCATAAAGGCAAACATTGACTCTTCCTATTTGACTCATCACTCATCTTTCCCATGGGACTCGGATACGACTTTTTATGGCAAGAAGACATCGGTTGATCGTCATAAGAATCAAGAAAGACAACCCCAGAAACACCTTACTCTCTACCACAGAACTTTACCAAGAACCATCTTCTAATACTCACTAAGTCAACCTTCAAAGGCAACATGACTCCCGAAGACAACGTGTTTACCAACCCGATTTTCCGTGGAGGACTCCGATATCCGGGAGAAGGACTCGATAGAATCGTCAAGGGGCTAACATAGTGGAAGGGGTTGTTTCACACAAGGTGGGCTTGACCATAGGGAAATAAGGGTACTCCCGCTATCTCATTTGCGCAGATCAGTTAGTACACATTTCATAGTCAGGGCATACCAATCATATCCGCAACAAGCGCTTAGCATAGAATCAGTCAACGACAATTACAATGATCTCCTTGGAATCTTCCAGACCCATCTGTAAGAACAAGCTAATATTTCGCCTACCCATTCCCAACTACATCCAATAGGGATGGTCTAGCGCCTTTTCTAACCACTCGATCCCTTTAGTTTGATCCATCATATTTAATAAGCCGAGTTCTTATTTAGTCCAATTAAGTTAGGCATATTAAATTCATTTTGCCCCTTTAAAACATCTTCAAATCCTTTGAAATGCATGGACAATTTTTCCAAAACAGATACCTGACCCTTGTGTACCCGAATTGCACAACCTGGCTCTGATACCAACTTTGTAACGGCCCAGATATAAATACTCGGGTTACGTTTCGAAGGTTGGATACCTTCGTTTGGATGTTACAATTCAGGTACGGGTCGAGGTTTCAAACCTCTAAAGATCAGTATTCAAAGCGGCGATTTCTAACCCTAAGCAATTGAAGTTGCGGAAATTCAATTCAAATGAAAGTAAAGCGGAAGCAAAGTTTAAATACAAGTGACACGGCAGAGCCGGGTCAAAACCAAAACGTAATGGATGATTGCCATTTTATCAAGTTAGAATATTAGCCAGATTCTTCGATTCGCCAAGAGATTCCCATCACAAAAGCAAGGACCAAACAAGAACGGTACCTAACACTGTCCACGAAGTCAGGCCCGGTAATCGCCTGCGGGTCCTCTGACCGCGCTGAGGCCACATAACATCCCTATACCTAAATAAAAGATGACTAATGCAGTACAAGATTTAAATCACACTATCATGCCCCTAGTATATATAATATGCGGAAAAGAACTATAAAGGGCCCAAGACAAGGCCAAGTTGCATATCCCTCTCCTACCTCTGCACCCCTTCCCGTTAGTGCAGAGACTGGCCAGTTCGGTGCTATAGCATAGCAATTTCTTCGTGGTGGTGCACTAACCACGGCATCATCATATCATATCATATCATCTCATCTCTTGCCCGATGGTGTTGGGCTATCATATCATGCTCATATCGACTCGATAGATTTAGGGCACCCGATGGGGCTGGGCTACCCTATGACCCTAGCAAAGACTTTAGGACTATCACAGATAACGGTCGTTCTGTATTCAAACACATAGTAATCACATGCTCAGTTTAATGCAATCCTAGCATGATACTACATGGCATGCTTTAATATGCAACAAAACTACACATCACATGACACATCAGGCAGGAGGTCCAGGTTACTGAGTAAGTCCCGTAGGATACTTACCTGATGATGCAGAACAACAAGATAACACAAGCAAGGGCCCAAATGCAAGTACAAAGCACGAGAGGAGATGGTGGTGGTGGCTCGGCGAAACAGAGAGCAAGGAGGGGGATGGAGGTGCTGCTCGACTCCCTTCAATCAGCTAACGGGGCGGCGACTTGAGGAGGAAAGGAGGGAGCTTGGAGTGGTGTGTTTAGGTTTGAAATTGAAAATGTAGAGGATGGGGGTTGGTTTCCTGGAATTGAAGAGAAGAAGAGAGAGGAGAGTGGCTATGAACTCAGCAATGAGGGCCCTGTAGATGCCAAGAAGGCCAACACCATCACAAGGGCCAGTTTGCTTCTTGTAGCCAATGATAGTGGCCACTGAAACATAGAGGAAGATGAGAGTGTGTGAGGATTGAGGGTGCAATTGAATTGCAGGAATGGGGTGGGTGTGGGCTGGAAATGGGAAGAAGACAAAGAGAGGAAGGGGGACCACTTTATTTTGACAGAAAAACCGAGAGAGAGAGAGAGGGAGAGAGAGAGAAATTAAAGAAAAGGAAAAAGAAATAAAATATAGGAATATATAATATACAATATATACTCGGTCTATACAGATATCGATAGGGGTGGTTGATTCCTAGTGTTCTCACTCGATCTGCAAAGCCTGCACAACAAACAGAGTAGTCGATGTTGACTAAAGTGGTCGATATCGAGTGTAGTTAACCTTCTCTGTCGAGTCAGAAGACTGTCGACTTTATTTCTTCAATGCAGGTAGGTCGATCTCGACTGCTGTAGTCGATCTCAAGTGTGATTGCAGATTCGTAACAGTAAAATAAAAGACAGAAAATAAAAATAATAAAAAGCAAATATTTTTGTTGGTTTTTAAACGTATAAACTAAAATCTTCCAAGGTAGGGATTCATCACAACAATAATCATGCATGCATAAACACTTAAATCACATAAAATTTTATGTTTTTATCATCCTATGACAACTTTCGTAATCACCCAAATAGGGAAATAGAGGCTTTCGCATAAATAATTAATTGTTTCTATCCTTTTCATAATTAGGGTTTAGTCAACTTTTGTAAACAAAACCTAATTACTATCCAAATTCATAAATAATCCACTTTCGCTTCATATAAGGCAAATAAGGAATTATCCTAAATTCTCATAGAGGATTAAGCACGGGATAGAAGATGAAAACACATAAACATATTAGGAATTTAAGCATACCTACATGGCTATTTCCAGGCTCACCCCAACCCTAGAAGTAGGATGACTACTCACTCATGATTGGGGTGACAGAGGGAAAGTCGTTGATTTACCTCGTCAAAAATAAATCCCAAACAAACAAACTAGTATAGTATGCAAGTAAGGGGTCGAAACCTAGAGAATCAAGTATTTCTAAATATTGCGTATTTATCAATATAAAGAGAAAACATTTTTATGAATGAAAATAAAAGAAAATTATATTGACAAAAGAAAATAAAGGATAGAAGAAAAGCGTTTCCACCTACAAGTTATTGACTTTGGTTGGTTTTATTGATCATCGAATCCTTTTCAAGTTATTATCTTTTCCTACGAATTCCTCTCGTCTTGGTTTAAGTAGATTAAAAGTCCTACGAGTCCAGTTAATCCCTTACACCTCAATGCAACCCTAACACGGTCAAGATTTAACAAAGAGATAGCAAATAGTCCCAAGAACTTGAGCATATAAATAACACCAATTAAACACAGTAAATCAATGTTTAAGATATATGTCAAATCCCTACATAAGCGGAAAAATGAGCCTCCTTTCCCCAAACTAAATGCTTCAAACACGGAATCTACAATCTTATGCGTGCTACTATGGATATAACACAAATACGAAAGTATTAAATCCTAGAAAGAAATCAATATTATCAAGGTAACTAATCAAGATAACATCAATAACATAATCAATATCACACAAAGAAGTTGAAAGAATTATAGAGGAAAAATAACTTAAATTAGAAACTCACAAACCACCAACCAAGTCTCGAAAGTATAGGCGAAAACTAGAAAATTAGCCAAACATGGCTTACCTAAGCTCTCTTCTCTTCAATGGTGATTGCTGTACTTGAATGTATTTGAAAACTAACCCTAAACATCCTATTTATAACCCTTAAGTTTTGAATAAACAAGGTAAAAGATAGATAACTTAGATAGAAATTTCCTAAAGAAACTAGATAAAAGATAGAACTTTCCATGTTTAATCCAGCGTCAGCTTTCGCTGGCAGCGAATAGCTTTTCGCTGGCAGCGAATTGTCTTGTTCGACCCACTGTTGGATTCTCGCTAGCTACTCACTACCAACCCACTACCACGAGTATTCATGCCTTAGCCACTCATCATCTATGGTGGATTTCACTGGCAGCGACAACATTTCCGCTGCAGCGAGCCATCCGCTGGAGCGAGTCCATTCGATGGCTCTCAGGCTGACTCGGTTCGCTGGCAACGAGTCGGGCTCACTGGCAGCGAGTCATGTTGGCTCTTGGACATGCTCCTCACTGACTCCACTCGCTGGCAGCGAGTCGAACTCGCTGGTAGCGAGTCCTGCTCAGGCACTTGCTAGACATGATGTCGATGATTTGATCCGCTGCAGCGGAAAGTGATTCGCTGTCAGCGAATTTCCAGCAGAACACCATCACGGAGATCTTTGAAAGAGCTTTCCAACGCATGCTTATATGCATCGATCGGATATCCGAGGCAACCGAACAGTGCGTTACAAGTTCAGCTCGCCGGGCGGACAGCTTTCGCGACTCGTCCTTGTTTTCGCTCTTAGACCTCGATTTCTTGCTCCATCGCTCCTTAGGTTGTTCTATGCTTTTAGGGACTTCTTCCTTAGGCTCTCTCAAGTCTCGCCTTAGCCTTCCTTTTCTCTATTCCTCGTGCTCTTTGCTTTGGATATACGAATCTACATAAAACCATTGAAATAGCGTAGATTCCGAACTTTCCCACAAAACGAGCATTAATCTAATTAACACTAAAACATGATTATATAACAATGAAATGCACCTAAACTAATCTATAATGCCTATTGAAATATGCCTTATCAAACTCCCACACACTTAAACTTTTGCTTGTCCTCAAGCAATGCAAAAACAAGAGCAAAACCATCATACCACAAATATGATCTTCAAGCACTAGTCTTGTCAAAAACAACATCAAATTGTAGGAGCCATGAGCATGAAAGTTAACATCCTAGCAAGTATATGAGCGATTCAAAGTAAAAGGCACATCTAGTCCAACCTCACAGGGATAATGTGTTTACTCTCACTCTCATGAGTTTAGGCTTAATAATGCAATCTCTCAACTCAATCCAAAATGCAAAAAGCTACATAGAAATTGACACATATATCACATATTCTCCACCGGGAATGTCATTACTAACAAGCAACATCAAGAGGTCTTTTATCAAGGTTGTAATAGGGCTTGGTAAGGAATTAAGGTAGGAAAATATTTAGGCTTGTGGTGTTAAAAATCCGGGAAAAAAGGGATCCCTTAAGAACAACCGGAAGAACACTAAAAACCAAATACTTCCAAAACAAAAATAACTCAAACTTTCACTTCAAAACACTCAACAAAAGAACTTTCTCTCAACCATACATATTTTTCTAACTCTCTCATTCATAATAAAATAAAAAGCTCTTTATTCATTTTTTTCTTTTCTTTTTCACTTTTTTCACTTTTTTTTTCTTTTTTTTTCTTTTCATTTTTTTTCTAGAGCCAAAAATACAATAATGTACAATGTGAGGAATAAAATCAAAATTACATAATCATCCAAACTTGTAACTCTCTTAACAATATTTTCTTTTCCACTCAACTAAATCAATCATTTACCAACTCTAATCCCAATTCATGGATAGGGTAAGGCTTATCATTGGCTAGGATAAACTTTGTAGAGCTTCAAAGAAAAGGCTGAGGCTCAAATTTGGCTACAAGCAAAGGACACATATGTAGGGTGGATATGGATAATAATATGGCTAAGAAAATCATGCCTCTATCATTTGAAACTCATAAGCAATAAACATATAAATTTGGCCTCAAACATAGATAACAATGTCAATCTCAAGAGGTAATTGCATAAGGAGAGTACAATGTCACACAAGAAAGCAAAATGGAATAAATATGATGAAAATCTCTATTAGGCCAAAATTTCTCACTAGGACAAGTTTTTGTTGGATTTCAATAATGCCCAAGACTAAGAATCATACTTTGCTCAATTGAACTAACAAGTCATGCTCCCATAAAAATTATCTCAAGTAGGTGACAAGATTAGCCAATTTAAACATATCATGGAACATATATGGTAAAACTCATAAAAATAAAATAGAGGACAAACTAAGGTAAGATGGGTATTTGAATAATACATATATGCAATGCATGATCTTTTGGATTTTTTTTTATTTTTCTCAATTTTTTTTTCATTTTCTAATGAAATAAAATAACGAAAAAAAATAAACATGAATGCATAACGGGAAAAATAAACATGAATGCATAACGGTAAAAAAATATGAATGCATGAATCTATGAATGCAACTCACTCCAAAACTTAAACTCTTCATTGTCCTCAATGAAAATCAAAAACAAATCATAAAATTATAAGAGAAAGAGGGTAAAGAATAACTCACATTTTGGGAAAAGTTTTGGTGGCGAAGAGGATGAAGATTGACAACGACAAGCTTGGGACAAGAACGAAGAAGAACGACAATGACGAACTTGGAAAAAGAACAACGACGACGAATGAATGAAGGTTAGGCATGCACCATGGGCGCAGTTGATCAGGCCACATGTGCGGCTAATGCTAGCTTCGGACACTAGGCATCACTGCTGGATTCGTTGTCAGTGAGTATTGGTTTGCTACCAGCGAATGAAATCAGTTCCTATATCATTTTGGTTGTTGGAATTCGCTGGCAGCGGATTAAATCATCTCCTGTGTCGTCTGGGTGGCTGGACTCGCTGGCAACGAATCCGGATTCGCTGCCAGCGGATTCAGCACAGAATCACTATTCTTTGATCGTTTTCCTTTTTCCTGCATGGTTAGCTCCAAAAATATTCCGAAAACATCTATCTAAAATATAGAGGAAATCTAATTTATTAAACAGCAAACCATCTAGAAATTGAAATAACTAATTTAGAAAACTTACCTCGGGTTGCCTCCCGAGAAGCGTCCTTGTTTATCGTCAAAGACTCGACGGTTTATTCGCTCGTGCTTCAAGACTCACTCGGACATTCCCAACGCTCTCTTTAGCAAATCAAACTCCGGTGCACACCATCTATGTAGGCGGGCACCACATATGAAAAAGCCGAAGTCAAAAGATGTGATGTTGAAGAAGGTCTCCAAATATTCATATGCTCGGGCGTGACTTCCCGCCGAGGGTATGTAGTACCAACAACATAGTTCCGTTGGTGGTTTGTTGAAGTAATGCTCCCAAGGATCTACATATTCACCAAAATCCACAAAAGTGTAAGAAATATCATTACCTTGCTCGAGAGCCACAGAAATCGGCTCCGGACATGGTTCCTCAATAGATGAGTTGGGGATGATTTCTATGGATGGAGTAGGTGCAAAAATACATGGTTCCTCATGTGTGCACTCATGAGAGTCCATGTCAAGGGGCATCGGGCTCCTTTCTCCATCTTCAATTGAACCTTTGGTGTTTGCGTCTTGGCTTCCCTCATGTATCTCGCCCGCCATTGGTTTGAAAGGTAAGGGTATGGATGCCAATTTGTAGTCTTCTTCCACCTTCGCCACGTCACCCACGCAAAGGAAAAGATCCCACAATTTCGGCCAATCCAAACCATAAAAGCCTTCCTCTTTCAAAGATTGGGCGAATTCTCGTATCTCGGGAAGCATGCCATCTTGAACGCAAAGTACTTGTTTTATCAAATCATCTTGGATACCCCGTGAAGCACGTTCGTCCACTAAATCTTGCACTCTTGCAAGGTAATGGTGAAAGTATTCTCCCTGGTGTTGCCATAACTCCAACTTCATTGTAAACAATTAGTAACGAGGTATCGTGAACCGTAAGATAGGTCCACGACGGGGTTAGATATATATACAAAAATTAATAAATACACAAAACAAAGAAATGAACTTGATTCCTCGGCAACGGCGCCAATTTTGACGGAGGGAAATGTAAAGACTGAATGTATTTTATGTTATTATATTATTATTTTGAGTAATATATTATTATTTTATTCAATCGGTAGAAATGTGTGAAAACCCCTCCTCGAGTGTACGTTTGATTTTAAAAACATTCCGGCATCGTTTCGAGAAGTTAGATAATGAAAGATTTAATTCCGCCTTCGAGCTCCGAGTTTTGTTAAAATTAATTTAATTCCGTTATCTTGAGTTTAGTAATAGAAATTTTGATTAAATTTGATTTAGTCGAGATTCGATCGGGTGAGCGGGTTTTGAGTCTTTTCCGCTAATTTGAATTGGTATTGTTGGGACCACACAAATATTAATTTCTTTTCCTTTTCCTTTTCTTCCCTCTCTCTCTCTCTCTCTCTCTCTTTCGGCAGTCCTGCCTCCCCTCAACTGCAACCTCACATCTTGCAAATGGTCCCCCTCCACACACAAACACCCTCACATTTCTCTTCCATTTCACACTCCTCCCTCTCCATCTCCTTTTCTTTTAGTTCCTACACAAACACAGCTCCTCTCTTCAGCCACCAGTAAACACCACCACGCCACCACCTATTCCTTGCGGCGCTCAGCCACCCAGCAGCCACAAGGCCCCCTTGCACCCCCTGTTTCATCAAGCGGCAACGTCAGCCCCACCTCCTTCCTCTTTCTGTCCGAGTAGCAGCAGCAGTCATCTGATGGCCAAGCGCGAGCCGAAGCCACCCAGAAGCACCTCGGAGCCACCTCCGGAGAGCCGACGCCGAGCCCTGTGTCCCCTGTTTCCGTCTAAGGAATCCGGTACTCCCTCCTCCTTTCCCCACTCGAAAACAAAGCAAAGCACCACCTTTATGCTTCATCTCTTCGATTCAGGGCCTAACAAGTTTCCCCGACGTATCCGACGAGCTCGAAGGATCTCCAGCGACCCTAGCCAAAGCCCGAAGTCGTGTCCGGAGTCGCTCGGTAATCTCCCTCTTTCTCCTGCTCCCTTGTTCGCTTATGATTCTCGTTTTGTGGGTTTGGTCGGGTTGTCTTGTCGGTCGGGTTGGTGGTGGTTGAGGCCGGAAAGCAAGCCGCCGACAAACCCTCCTTCTCCTTCTTCTTCTTCCTTTCCTCCGTCGCGGGCTGCTCTGTTCAGAGGTTGAAGGTGAGCGCCTCTCTCCTCTGTCCTTGTGTTGGGGTAGGAGATGGGCCTATTTTTTTGGGCCTATTTCTCGGGTCTGGGCAGGCCTTCTTCCTTTCTTTGTCTCGGGTTGGGCTCCTATCCGGATCCTTCCTCCCTTCTAGTCTCCAGTTGCAAATCCGGGCGGGTCGGGTTCCTTCCTTCTCTTTCTACTGGGTTTGGTTTCGGTTTGGGCTGGGTATTGGGCTATCCGGATTTGTTGGGAATGGGTTTAAAAGTGTTTATGTGCTATGTTTATATATATATATATGTGTTATATTAGTTATTATTTCGGGTTTTGGAAAATGTATATATATATATATTCCGAGATATTAATATAAATAATAGAAGGTTTTAAAAGTAATTTTAATTGAGATAAGTTATTATGTTATGTTTATAAGGGTGATTTTAAGATTTGGATTTTTTAAAGAAAGTTATGTCGGAATTATTTTAAATGGTATAATTTTATAAGTTGCTAAAGGATTTAAATTGTTATATGTTGATTATATGATATGTTATATCCTTATTTGAATATTAATATTATTTTGGGATTTGGTTACAATTATAAATTCTGGAAATAAATCTCTATATATTGTGTTTGTTTTAAAATAATATTAATTGGATTATTTATATATGATGCTTTTATGAGAATTTCAATATGTAAGTTGGGAATTTTAAAGTGAATTGTTGGTCTTGATTTATAAATATGATTTGTGAGCTTAGAGTTATTTTAATAATTTAATATTGGGATTTATTTATATATGGTTTTTGAGATAAGAAACATTTCGGAATTATTTTATAACATGATTTTAGGAAAATGGGCCTTAAGGTTTAAATGTTTAATATCGGGATTTAGATAAGCGATTTTAAAAGAGTTGTTTGATTTTCTAAGTTGAATTCTTTGAGAGGTTGTTTCAAAAATGAGATGATGAGATGAGATGAACATGAAATGGGATATGAGACGGGATATGAATGATAGTTAGGGGCGCCTTGTGTGAAATAGGTAGACTTATGCATTTATATGTTATTAGGTGTTTGTGAATGTTGGACGTTGCTTGCTATCGGTGATTCATTTCTTGGATTATGCTCTGCCTTGTTCTCTGCTGTTCGGCTTATTCAGGTAAGTTCCTTTATGGGCTTACTCAGATTCGAAAGAGATTTATCGGCTTGTGAATGTATGACATACTAGGTGTCGCATAAGCATTAAAGCATGCCATGTAGTATCATGCTAGGTTGCACTTGTGATTGAGCATTCTATTTCTTTACGCGTATGAAACAGAACGGCCGTATCTGTGATAGTCCTAGAGTCTTTGCTAGGGTCATAGGGTAGCCCAGCCCCATCGAGTGCCATGAGTCTATCGAGTCGATATGAGCACGATGATAGCCCAGCACCATCGGGCATGTTTATTTTTATTTATGTTATGATGATGAGATATGATATGATGAGATATGATATGCTATAGCATCGAACTGGCTAGTCTCTGCACTAACGGAAAGGGGTGCAGAGGTAGGAGAGGGACATGCCACTTGACATTCTTTGGGCGCCTTTACAGTTATTTCTCGCATATTGTAAATTAGGATCATGCTAGTGTGATTAAATTTCCGCATCTGCATCATCTTTATTATTAGCGTATGTGTATGTTCGCTTGCTGGACAGAGCGTGTTGGGGCCTCGGTCTGACCCCACTCGCACCAAATGTTTTTAGGTATGATTGCTCCCTGTTTATATGGCGTGGGAAAGTCCCCCGGCGATTGCAAAGAAATCTGTCTAACCCCGCTAATCTGACGACTTTAGAATTATGTTTTGGTTTTGACCCGGCCTTGCCGTGGCTTTTGTATCTAAATCATATTTCCACTTCACTTTTGTTTAAACTGAATTTATGAAACTTCGACTGATTAGAGGTTTGAAACCTCGACCTGTACCTGAATTGCAACATCCGAACGAAGGTATCCGACCTTCGAAACGTATCCCGGATATTTATATCCGGGCCTTTACAAAGTTGGTATCAGAGCCAGGTTGTGCAATTTGGTTACGCAAGGGTCGAGTGTATGTTTTGGAAAACCGCCCATGGATTTCGAAAGGTTTGAAAGCGTTTTAAAGGGGCAAAATGAACTTAATATGTCTAACTCAATTGGACTAAATATGAACTTGACTTACGGTAAAAGAGGGGAACCAACTAATAAGGGATCGAGTGGGTAGAAAAGGCGATAAACCATCCCTATTGGATGTAGTCGGAAACGGGCAGGCGAAATACTAGCTTGTTCTTTACAGATGGGTCGGGATGACTTCAATGAGATCGTTATAATTGTCGTTAACTGATTCTAGGATTGAGTGCTTGATATGCTAAAGATTTGATTGTTATGTTCTAACTATTGAATGAATATTGATGATCTGTGAACGAGATAGCGGGAGTACCCTTATTTCCCTATGTTTAAGCTCAACTTTTGTGGAACCGCCCCCTTTCCTTATGAATCCTTTGATAGTTCGATCGAGTCCTCCCTTCGAATATCGGTCTTCCACGGGAATTGGGTTGGTGAACACATGGTGTCGGGAATCATGATTGAATGTAAAGGTTGTCCGAGAGAGTGTTGGAAGACGGTCCTTGATGAAATTCCGTGTTAGAAAGTGAGATGTGTACGAGGTTGTCCTTATCAATTCTTATGACGATCCATCAGTGTCCTCTTGTCACGGAAAATTCGTATCCGAGTCCCACGGGAAAGATGGGTAATGAGTCAGTTGGGAAGAGTCAATGTTGCCCTTATGGACTTCTATCGGGTTATCTTGATTGCCCTGTTCATGATTGCGTGATTCTATATGCACTACTCCTTGACCTACAATTGATCCTTAGTGTGGAATTATGCTTATGTGCTTTAATGTTCATAATGACTATTGTATAAGTTTGAGCTATATTTATCGTATCCATATCATCCCAACATGATCTACTTAGTATATTACATTGTCATACTAGGGCACGAATAAATATGTCATATGCTATGAAGTTTTATAATTGATGTCCTCTCTGTGAATAGGTTCATGATAGTGTGATCGACTCTTCCTTATATGAATGCCTCCTAAGATGTGCTCTTTAGCATGCTAGCCGATGATGCCTCGATGCTTATCGTTCACTTTGTGACAAGAATCTATAGCATGCCCATCTATTCCGAATTCGTCAGATTAATATTGTTGATTATTTTGCAAGATAATGTTGTGTGTGTTAGTTGTGTTGAACGGAGAATATGTGTTGTAATTGAACCTTGAGGAATGCATGTTTTGTCATATTATGTGTTGATTCAAACTCATGTCCCCATATTCTAGTCATGTCGCCATGTTGCTTAGACTTGCTCTATACCTCGTTGTGTTTTCCTCTCGTGCCACTATTCTAGTCATATTATGTGTTGATTATTTTGCAAGTGCATGTATGTACCATATATTATATTGAACCACTAGTAACATGTTGGGCCTTGGTTGTGACCTGTGCGAGTTCTACTTTGCCTACGTTATTGTTGATTCACTCTTGAACTAGGTACCTGATAGTGTGGCTCTTCCCTCTTTCTGTTCTCTTAACATGTTTCACTCGTTCTGATTAGCTTAATGTTGAATTTGATGATTGACTGGCTTTCCGTGATAGTTAAACCCAACATGTTTACATGGTTAAAATGTCTATTACTCTATGATATCCTCTCGTGCTTCCATGAACGTATGATTTGACACCTCGCTTGATTACACATCACTCTATATCCTGATTTTGCAAATACTTGACGCATGAATATCGGAATGAACCTAGTTGAATTACTTTAGTTGTACTCATGTTCGATGTGTGCTATTAGTATCATGTACATATGACCTGCTAAATGATCACATGTTGTACTTGTTCTATGATGTGACAACGATTGTACCATATATGTACTCTATGATGGTTCGTTCTTAGAATGATTATAATCTAGCACCCATGATGTCCTTCTGGTTACTTTTGAAAATACCTCATGTTTCGTGAATATCATGTTGAACTCCTCTTAATGACTCTTGACTATGCTTGTATCGCATTATGTATCGCTAGTATCATGTAGGATCTATGCACTCTAAATGGATCTCGTCATAGGATTACGTGCCATGCTCGACCTAATATGTGATCATTGTTGTTAGATGTAATAGTTACTATGTTGTTCTTATGAGCCCTCGTATGACGCTTCATCTGATTATTATAATATACTTTGCCATGATATATTTGGACTCATTTGTTGATGTGTATACCATGCCCTTACATTGATCATATGCCTGATGCTCGTTACCTTCACTAAATTCCGCATGACTTCGAATCATATATGATCATTGTTGGTTCCGTCTATCTTGCTTGAAGCTGCTAGGCATATTTGCTTCCATGGAATACTAGAATGTTAGCTTATTTCACATACATCAGTATCGGATTTGATTGTGTCTTTGATATGAATACGAATGTTTCCCCGAGATAGGTATATGTTAGTATGGATTGATGTGATGGATATGCTCCATAGTGAATTCATGCTTGTTTGTCACAATGGTACCCTAATGGATGTCCATAAAGGCATCGTTACTATTCCCGAGTCGGAGTCTTGTCTCTAGTCATGTCGTCTTTAGCTTTTGTCTATTCCGTCTCCGAAAGAAACATTGGGTCGTCCGCTCTTGTCACTCCCCTATCTCTACTAACTTAAACTCCTACGCGTTACATTGGACGAGCAACCGCATGGAAAAGGGATCGGGAAGTCGAATAGTGATAGAGCAGCGCAGCGGGAGTGTGGGCCCATAACCCACGGGCCTCAGGATCGATAATGTCGACGGAACAAGCTCGTTGGAGGATCACAATTGTTGAGTACGATATGACTTGCAAGTGGGAACGTCCTCTAATTCGAATTGCTAACCCTTTCTGAGCTTGTTGATGATGATATTGCACTGACTTGATGTTGAAAGCTGCGTATTGATGTGATGACTGTTGCTTGATTGTCTGTTGATTATGATGATATGATTCGATGCCTTACAGTCCTAATGTGCCATGATGACTTGATGTGATGCTATTCTGAATTGCGAAGCATGATCTAAATTCCTTTCCTATATAGTATGTACTGCAAATGCCGAGAATCTGAACTGTTTATTAGCTAAGATTATGATAAAACTTGCTAGTTTGAATTGACTTTATTCATATATGGTGTTATGTGATAATTTCGAGCATGACGGTAAATTGAGACTTTTTGATACTTGTTGCAATGCTTAATGATGCTAGTTAATATGATGTAGTCCTTATGTGCAATAATGTCCATGAATGCTTCTTCTTTGAACATGTGAGTGAGGTCCTTTTGGTTGAGCGGCCAGAGAGTGGAGAAAGGTTGTGAGTGTTTAGGATGATCGACGGTGGTAAGGGAAAGTTGCAGAAGAGGGGTGTTGACTTAGGTTGAACCGAGTGGGTTCGGGAATTATAAGGGGTAATGCTTGATGATTTTGATGAGCTCCTAGGTGAATCTCGGATAAGGTGTGGTTAGGGATAGGCTGGTTAGGTAGTGACCGAGGAAACTTTATTGAAGATGCGTGGTTAGAAGGGTTCTACGTTGTGATATCTTGGGAAGAGTGAGAAATGTAAGAATTGACCTTTGGGGGTATCGAGGACGTAGTATTCAGGGATACTCGGGTGGGAAAACAGAGATAGTAGTGGACTCTTAGAGGTGGATTGCTAGTGAGAGTTATTGGTGGAATGAGGGGCGAGACTGGGGTATTGAAATGTATTAGGAATTCTCTTGAGGATGCTACCTGAGCTGATGTTGGTGAATCTAGATGAGGCTGGTTTTGATGTAGGAATTGAAATCGAGCGAGCGGGGTTGCATTTTATTTTAACTTATATGATGTGCAAATTTTCTTGATTATGTGATTAGTTAATATGTACTGGCATGATGTTAGATAGCGACCATGATAAACCTGATACGACCTGACATTACATATTGACTGACCTTCCCCTTTTGCTGAATCATAATAACCTGACCTTGTTGTGTTGATGTGTTGATGACGAGTTTTGGTTCATTGATTCTGTGATGAGAGATACTTTTATGATTTCTGGTGTGATGTTGGGACGTTGTTATGATTCTGTTATGTCGTTGAGATGCATATTATGACCTTTGGTATGATATGGAGATATTGATGTGACCTTGTGGCACTACTTTGGTATATGTTGAGACTTGTTGTGTGATGCGTTGATTGGAAATTGGATGGTTATACAATTATGCATTTTTATGGCTTATGCATCTTGCTTGAATTGAGACTGATAGATTGATTCGATTCTGGAAACTAGGAAGAGAATATGGGATTAGCCCTTAGAGGTGGATGACTCCACCTCCTACCTTCTGAATTTGATTACTTGGTATGTGTGAAGCTGATATGGATTTCGGAAGAGTTGGACCAAATTTTGACTTGTTTTGGTGTAAAATTGCTTTATTAAACATTGGATTTGAAGATTTTGAGCGGTTTTTAAAATGGCCAACTTGGGGTTTTAAAGAAGTCGAGATTTTCAATGATTAAGATGACAATCCTTTCACTTACAAACGCTTTAAGGATTTACGAACTGGATTTACATTATGACGTCTCACGAAGTGGATACAAGCATTGTATAGGGGCGCTTATCGATTGCTTGCTAAGACCTAGTCGGACGCTATAATGCTTTTAGAGTTGTGACACTTCCGAAAAGTCGAAGCGAGGATGTGATAGGGGCGCTTATTACACACTCGACAAGGCCCATTTGGAGATGTCACCACCGTGACCAGGATGTTGTGAGAATCCCGGAAGACGAAACCGAGATGATTACAAGATCCTTGGACATGGTCCTCGGACTCACCGATTTTAAAACATCATCTCCTTTGCTTTAAAATGATTTTAGTCTCGGGGACGAGACTTGTTTTTAGAGGTGGATAAATGTAAAGACTGAATGTATTTTATGTTATTATATTATTATTTTGAGTAATATATTATTATTTTATTCAATCGGTAGAAATGTGAGAAAACCCGTCCTCCAGTGTACGTTTGATTTTAAAAACATTCCGGCATCGTTTCGAGAAGTTAGATAATGACAGATTTAATTCCGCATTCGAGCTCCGAGTTTTGTTAAAATTAATTTAATTCCGTTATCTTGAGTTTAGTAATTGAAATTTTGATTAAATTTGATTTAGTCGAGATTCGATCGGGCGAGCAGGTTTTGAGTCTTTTCCGCTAATTTGAATTGGTATTGTTGGGACCACACAAATATTAATTTCTTTTCCTTTTTCTTTTCTTCCCTCTCTCTCTCTCTCTCTTTCGGCAGTCCTGCCTCCCCTCAACTACAACCTCACATCTTACAAATGGTCCCCCTCCACACACAAACACCCTCACATTTCTCTTCCATTTCACACTCCTCCCTCTCCATCTCCTTTTCTTTTAGTTCCTACAAAAACACAACTACTCTCTTCAGCCACCAGTAAACACCACCATGCCACCACCTATTCCTGGCGGCGCTCAGCCACCCAGCAGCCACAAGGCCCCCTTGCACCCCCTGTTTCATCAAGCGGCAACGTCAGCCCCACCTCCTTCCTCTTTCTGTCCGAGTAGCAGCAGCAGTCATCTGATGGCCAAGCGCGAGCCGAAGCGACCCAGAAGCACCTCGGAGCCACCTCCGGAGAGCCGACGCCGAGCCCTGTGTCCCCTGTTTCCGTCTAAGGAATCCGGTACTCCCTCCTCCTTTCTCAACTAGAAAACAAAGCAAAGCACCACCTTTATCCTTCATCTCTTCGATTCAGGGCCTAACAAGTTTCCCCGACGTATCCGACGAGCTCGAAGGATCTCCGGCGACCCTAGCCAAAGCCCGAAGTCGTGTCCGGAGTCGCTCGGTAATCTCCCTCTTTCTCCTCCTCCCTTGTTCGCTTATGATTCTCGTTATGTGGGTTTGGTCGGGTTGTCTTGTCGGTCGGGTTGGTGGTGGTTGAGGCCGGAAAGCAAGCCGCCGACAAACCCTCCTTCTCCTTCTTCTTCTTCCTTTCCTCCGTCGCGGGCTGCTTTGTTCGGAGGTTGAAGGTGAGCGCCTCTCTCTTCTGTCCTTGTGTTGGGGTAGGAGATGGGCCTATTTTTTTGGGCCTATTTCTCGGGTCTGGGCAGGCCTTCTTCCTTTCTTTGTCTCGGGTTGGGCTCCTATCCGGATCCTTCCTCCCTTCTAGTCTCCAGTTGCAAATCCGGGCGGGTCGGGTTCCTTCCTTCTCTTTCTACTGGGTTTGGTTTCGGTTTGGGCTGGGTATTGGGCTGTCCGGATCTGTTGGGAATGGGTTTAAAAGTGTTTATGTGCTATGTTTATATATATATGTGTTATATTAGTTATTATTTCGGTTTTTGGAAAATGTATATATATATATATTCCGAGATATTAATATAAATAATAGAAGGTTTTAAAAGTAATTTTAATTGAGATAAGTTATTATGTTATGTTTATAAGGGTGATTTTAAGATTTTGATTTTTTAAAGAAAGTTATGTCGGAATCATTTTAAATGGTATAATTTTATAAGTTGGTTAAGGATTTAAATTGTTATATGTTGATTATATGATATGTTATATCCTTATTTGAATATTAATATTATTTTGGGATTTGGTTACAATTATAAATTCTGGAAATTAATCTCTATATATTGTGTTTGTTTTAAAATAATATTAATTGGATTATTTATATATGATGCTTTTATGAGAATTTCAATATGTAAGTTGGGAATTTTAAAGTGAATTGTTGGTATTGATTTATAAATATGATTTGTGAGCTTAGAGTTATTTTAATAATTTAATAATGGGATTTATTTATATATGGTTTTTGAGATAAGAAACATTTTGGAATTATTTTATAACATGATTTTGGGAAAATGGGCCTTATGGTTTAAATGTTTAATGTCGGGATTTAGATAAGCGATTTTAAAAGAGTTATTTGATTTTCTAAGTTGAGTTCTTTGAGAGGTTGTTTCAAAAATGAGATGATGAGATGAGATGAACATGAATGAGATATGGTTTGTGATGAAATGAGATGGAATAATCTGAAATGGGATATGAGACGGGATATGAATGATAGTTAGGGGCGCCTTGTGTGAAATAGGTAGACTTATGCATTTATATGTTATTAGGTGTTTGTGAATGTTGGACGTTGCTTGCTATCGGTGATTCATTTCTTAGATTCTGCTCTGCCTTGTTCTCTGCTGTTCGGCTTATTCAGGTAAGTTCCTTTATGGGCTTACTCAGATTCGAAAGAGATTTACCGGCTTGTGAATGTATGACATACTAGGTGTTGCATAAGCATTAAAGCATGCCATGTAGTATCATGCTAGGTTGCACTTGTGATTGAGCATTCTATTTCTTTACGCGTATGAAACAGAACGGCCGTATCTGTGATAGTCCTAGAGTCTTTGCTAGGGTCATAGGGTAGCCCAGCCCCATCGAGTGCCATGAGTCTATCGAGTCGATATGAGCATGATGATAGCCCAGCACCATCGGGCATGTTTATTTTTATTTATGTTATGATGATGAGATATGATATGATGAGATATGATATGATGAGATATGATATGCTAAAGCATCGAACTGGCCAGTCTCTGCACTAACGGAAAGGGGTGCAGAGGTAGGAGAGGGACATGCCACTTGGCGTTATTTGGGCGCCTTTACAGTTATTTCTCGCATATTGTAAATTAGGATCATGCTAGTGTGATTAAATTTCCGCATCTGCATCATCTTTATTATTAGCGTATGTGTATGATCGCTTGCTGGACAGAGCGTGTTGGGGCCTCGGTCTGACCCCACTCGCACCAAATGTTTTTAGGTATGATTGCTCCCTGTTTATATGGCGTGGGAAAGTCCCCCGGCGATTGCAAAGAAATCTGTCTAACCCCGCTAATCTGGCTATACGACTTTAGAATTATGTTTTGGTTTTGACCCGGCCTTGCCGTGGCTTTTGTATCTAAATCATATTTCCACTTCACTTTCGTTTAAATTGAATTTATGAAACTTCGACTGATTAGAGGTTTGAAACCTCGACCCGTACCTGAATTGCAACATCCGAACGAAGGTATCCGACCTTCGAAATGTATCCCGGATATTTATATCCGGGACGTTATAGGAAAGTCGTTGATTTACCTCGTCAAAAATAAATCCCAAACAAACAAACTAGTATAGTATGCAAGTAAGGGGTCGAACCCTAGAGAATCAAGTATTTCTAAATATTGCGTCTTTATCAGTATAAAAAGAAAAGATTTTTATGAATGAAAATAAAAGAAAATAAGATTGACAAAAGCAAATAAAGGATAGAAGAAAAGCGTTTCCACCTACAAGTTGACTTTGGTTGGTTTTATTAATCATCGAATCCTTTTCAAGTTATTATATTTTCCTACGAATTCCTCTCGTCTTGGTTTAAGTAGATTAAAAGTCCTACGAGTCCAATTAATCCCTTACACCTTAATGCAACCCTAACACGGTCAAGATTTAACAAAGAGATAGCAAATAGTCCCAAGAACTTGAGCATATAAATAACACCAATTAAACACGGTAAATCAATGTTTAAGATATATGTCAACTCCCTACATAATCATGCTTCAACCACGGAATCCACAATCTTATGTGTGCTACTATGGAAATAACACAAATACGAAAGTATTAAATCCTACCAAGAAATCAATATTATCAAGGTAGCTAATCAAGATAACATCAATAACATAATCAATATCACACAAAGAAGTTGAAAGATTTATAGAGGAAAAATAACGTAAATTAGAAACTCACAAACCACCAACCAAGTCTCGAAAGTGTAGGCGAAAACTAGAAAATTAGCCAAACATGGCTTACCTAAGCTGTCTTCTCTTCAATGGTGATTTCTCTACTTGAATGTATTTGAAAACCAACCCTAAACATCCTATTTATAACCCTTAAGTTCTGAATAAACAAGGTAAAAGATAGATAACTTAGATAGAAATTTCCTAAAGAAACTAGATAAAAGATAGAACTTTCCATGTTTAATCCAGCGTCAGATTTCGCTGGCAGCGAATAGCTTTTCGCTGGCAGCTAATTGTCTTGTTCGAACCACTGTTGGATTCTCGCTAGCTACTCACTACCAACCCACTGCCACGAGTCTTCATGCCTTAGCCGCTCCTCATCTATGGAGGATTTTGCTGGCAGGGACAACATTTCTGCTGCAGCGAGCCATCCGCTGGAGCGAGTCCATTCGCTGGCTCTCAGGCTGACTCGGTTCACTGGCAGCGAGTCGGGCTCACTGGCAGCGAGTCATGCTGGCTCTTGGACATGCTCCTCTCTGACTCCACTCACTGGCAGCGAGTCGAACTCGCTGGTAGCGAGTTCTGCTCGGGCACTTGATAGACATGATGTCGATGACATGATCCGCTGCAATGGAAAGTGATTCGCTGTCAGCAAATTTCCAGCAGAACACCATCACGTAGATATTTGAAAGAGCTTTCCAACGCATGCTCATATGCATCGATCGAATATCCGAGGCCTCCGGAAAGTGCATTACAAGTTCATCTCGCCGGGCGGACAGCTTTCGCGACTCGCCCTTGTTTTCGCTCTTAGACCTCGATTTCGTGCTCCGTCGCTCCTTAGGTTGTTCTATGCTTTTTGAGACTTCTTCCTTAAGTTCTCTCAAGTCTCTCCTTAGCCTTCCTTTGCTCTGTTCCTCGTGTTCTTTGCTTTGGATATACAAATCTATATAAAACCATCGAAATAGCGTAGATTTCGAACTTTCCCATAAAACGAGCATTAATCTAATTTACACTAAAATATGATTATATAACAATGAAATGCACCTAAACTAATCTATAATGCCTATTGGAATATGCCTTATCATGGGGAAAACATCATCATAAAATAAACAAACCTTTGCATAAAAACTAAACCTTCAGTCATTTACAACCAAACACCACCTTCTTCTCTCTATCTATCTCTAATTCTCTTTCTTTGTGGGCACACAATTGCTTGTGTTCTTGGATGATTGAAAATGCAGCCCCTATGATTTTATTTATAGCCTCACATTCATTGCTAGCCAAGGATAGGAGTCCTAATTCTACTAAGATTGGTAAACTAAAGTTCTATCTAAATATAAATTCTATCTAAAATTAAATCTATCTAAAGGTATTATTCCCTAGGGTAAATTGGAATATACCTATAAGGATAAAAGAATCTTTGAAGATGATAGATTAATGATGTGGCTAAGAAATCTCCAAAGAATCCAACCCATTACGCGTCTCCTACGCGTCTGTTGTTCCAGTCGATGTCGAGTGGACCAGTCGACGCCGAGTGCTCAGTATCGGTCGATATGGGTGGTTTTGGTTGACATTGCCTCTTTCTTGCCTTATTCTCTGATTTTTCATTTTACCTTCAGTCAACATCTAGTGACTTGGTCGAGGTGGATCGATATGCTCGATGTCGAGTGCTTTGATCGATGTCAAGTGCTATGCCCGAGGTCAAGTGATATTCCAGCGTCTTGTAATTGCTTCAAAAACATTCCATTTCCTGCGAAATTAAAACAAAACTTATGTAAACCTCTATATCTTGCAGATAAACATAAACTACACAAATTCACTACTTTCCCAACCCGAAAGTATAAAATATGCATAAGAAATGGAATAAATAATAGCCTGAAACATGGTGAAATAGGCGCACATCAGACACCCCATACTTAAGCTTGCTTGTCCCCAAGCAATACTTTTAATGGTCATACATGGGAAGGACTAAACTCTCAACATCATTCCTCATCCTCTCATAATGATCTTCGCTTTTTTTTTCACTATATTGCTTTTATCTCTCTAACTTTAACGTTGCCTTCTTGCGAGGCGCAAACATGAGTGTCATGAATGGCGCCAGATACTTAGCACTTCGGACTCCTTACCTTGTATCCCATCTCGCGTGAATTTTATCCTCCGTAAGCAGGGTCGATCCACATAACTCCTAGGTGATCGGATTTTCTTTCACTCATTAAATTTTCCATTAAAATTCTTCTGCCATCAACTTTATAATAATCTCACAACATATCAAACCATAAAACAACTTCATAATATGGCTTCCATTCTATAACATAATCTTCCGGATGGGTAAAAAGGTAAGGAAATGGGCAATTTATGAACTTGTAGAGCAAAAATGCAACAAAACAAAAAGACGACAGATTCAACAGTCTCTAATGGTTCAGTAATGGCGTTAAATGCAAACGTTTACCACGAAATCAAAACAACGACATATTCTATGGTCTACAATCAAAATCTAACAACTACCAACGGAGGACGATGTCTCCTTCGACGACACTTGAATCTTCATTTCGTTGAAGGCAACTCGTTCGGCGTTTCAGTTTATTGTCTTTAGAAGCTTGCATACGTACTCACCAATCTCGTAGACGCAATTGGGTGGCAGATCTTGAAAAAAAAAAGACCAAATCCGCTCAACCTTCTTCCCCTCGGCCATTATATAATAAGACTCGGGTAACTCGTTATCGGTACAATGCTCACAAACAAACTCAATAGGCGCAGAAATATGAGTGTCTGTGTTGTCATCAAAAGTCCGAGAGACTACTGATGTGAGCCTAATTTGCCATGTTTTGTACTATCTTTTATATCGATTTCTGTAAACATTTCATACATTTGGGTTAGAATAGCACAAAATTTGTGTAGTTTATACTTATTTGCAATATATGGAGGTCTACACAAGTTTTTGTTATATTTCACAGAAATCGGACGCACTTTGGAGGTTAAAGGAAAGTCATGAAGAAGCTAAGGATGGTGCAGCTGGAGGAAATCCCCCTTTTCGCCATTCATCATTCCAAATCAAGCTTTGAAGTCTTCATGAGAGTTGTAGCCCTCGGAAAGAGCTTTCCAACGCATGCTCATATGCGTCAATCCGACGGACGAGGACTCGGGAAAGTGCGTTTCAAGAACAGAGCAGCATGCTGGAAACTGCAGAAGAGGTCGATATCGACCACTTTTGGTCGATATCGAGTGGATCAAATCGGCCAGAAAGCCCAGAAATCGACCAGAGAATGCTGAGAACTGAAGAGGTGGTCGATATCGACCTGACTTTGGTCGATTTTCACTCTAGAGGCCAATATCGAGTGTCAGAGCTGAAGCTGAGAAGACGAGGTCAATATCGACCTATGTTGGTCGATATCGACTGGTGCCCAGTAGCCGATTTCGAGCATATCCGAGCTCTACTCAAAGTTCTATCCAAAGTCCAATGGAGATATTTTCGAGAGAAAATTCCTTCCACATTTATCAAGTTCTATTAAGATGGAGAAGATTTATCTATTTTAGATATAGTTCCTTTAATTATTTATTTCCATGTTTTATCTTTATATAGATAGATAGAATTAGATAAAAGATATAGTTGTTCCTTTCCTAGAATAGCTAGATTGGAGCCTATAAATAAAGCCCTAGGGGGCTGATTTTTATTCATTCAAGCCAAGTCGTCTTCGGACGCGACTAGTTAAGAGGAGAGCCTAGAGTGAAGATTGAAGGTTTTGTAAGTTTTAGTTTTAATTTAAAGTTAGTTGTTTATTTTCATGTTTTGTTTCTAATTCCCCTCTTCTAGGGTTGGGGTGAGCCCAACGATAGGCATGTGTTCTTAATCGATGAATTCATAATTGTGTCTGTTTCTATCATCATCTACCTCTATGCTTAACCCTTGGATGAAAGTTCAAGGAATTCATGTTGCAAACTTGGATAGTAATTAGGGTTTTTATTCGCGAGTTTATTAATCCTAATTAAGAAAAGATAGAAACAATTAGGTTTATTTTCGAGAGTTGATTTACCTAAATTGTTGGAATTAGCGAAAGTTGATTCTTGGATGTAAAGCATGCTCTTTTATGTTGTTCGTGATTTATATATATGTTTATTGTTGTGGTGATCCCTTACCTTGGAAGTTTGCACTTTTACTATTTTATTTTATTATTTAAATTCTATAGAGATTCTACTCGACACCAACCACCATCCCCTCTCCATCCCTCGACATCGACCAGTCTCAGTCGATATCGACAACAACCGACCGCCACCTTTTCCAGCTACTCCCGAACCCTAAAACCAACTAAACCTAGAACCGCTGACTTCTCTCCTGAGGACGAACCTGACTCCCCTATACTATAGCGGGAGTCTTGACTATAAATTTATTTGGTCGAGAAACCCTCTCGTCAAATTGGCGCCGTTGCCGGGGAGATATCAATCGCGCCTAGTTTAGTTTTGTTTAAAGTTTAGGAGTAGCCCATCCCTTGTTTCTTACCCTATCACATACCCTACCACCAGCTACCTCATCGGTACCCACTAGGTGCCGAGCTTTTGCTACTAATTTGTGTTCTTTATTGTGATTTCAAAGGTTAGGTACAAAGATGCAAGAAATATACGATCTCGAACGGGAAAGATGGTTCGAAGATTTGAGACGGAGAAATAGGCTCGCACAGGAGGAGGCACGATTAAGGGAAATAGCCCGGCTGGAAGACTTGATCCGAAGGCTTGAGGCTTCCTATCATCCACCTCTAGCAGAAGAAGGTTGGCTCGACAATGTCCCCTTCTATGAGCCAGTCGACGTCGACTACCCTTCAGTCGATATCGACCACCTGGACTCGACGTATATGCATTCTGGAGGAACTGATCCAGAGACATCAGTCGATGTCGAGTGCACCTCACTCGATATCGGCCAAACACTCGATATCGACTGTACTTCAGTCGAAATCGACTGTCCCAGAGAATTTCAGGTATGTCTTTCCCCGATTTCGATTACATCTCTTTTGCCTATCTTTGATGAACCATTTGAAGGATCCCGAGAAAAGGAAGATCTAGAAACAAAGAAGCCGGATGTCGTTGCCCAACGTGCTTCAAGGTCGCTTTTACCTTACAAGGTGAAGGCTATCCCCGACGATTTTGAGCTACCGATGTTCATATTCAAGTATGGGGTCCTAGCAAAGTTGCACGAAGCTCCACAGAATGAGGAGGAAATATCTCTTCTCACTCCACCGTTTTGCTTGGGTGGAGACGCACAACCAAATCAACCAATGAAGCGGAAGAGATATGATAATGAGGTATGTCGATCTTCTTTATATCTTCCTTTATGCATGCTAGCTGGAGCCAAGGAAGATGAATGGGTGGAGCCATGGAGCGTTCACTCGGGGAGATTCAAGCTTTTTCATACGATGCCCCCAGATGACATCCCACGCTTCCCACCACCGGAGGAACCACCAGATCCACCTATACCTCCGGACAAAGATGAGCCAGGCTAAGGCTAAAAGGGAAGTAGGTCGAGCTAGAGACTTAAAATTTAGCGCTTACGGGAGGCAACCCGTTGTTATTTTTCTTCTTTAATAAATTTGTTTTTCTTTTATTTTATTTTCTTCGTGCAAGGTTTTCTTTCCCTTTGATGACTTTAGGTAATTGGGAGAACTAGAAGCCTACTCGACGTCGACTCTTGGCAGTGTGTTACAACACCTATTTCGAGCATCTGCACTATTGTCTAGTAAGTTTCTTCATTAACCCTAGTTCTTATACAGTGAGGACACTGTAATCTTTAAGTATGGGGTGGGGGAAAAGCTTACTCGCATATTTTTAATCATTTTTTAAGCATATTTTTAATTTTTTTTTATATAGTTATGCATACTTCTCCAATTGCTCCTACATGGTTACTTTGGATATTTCTATCTATATGCATCGAGTCTATCTATATTCATCATGTTCATTATCAAGTTTATTATCCAAAGTCTAAAAAGACTAAATATAGAAAAAATCACCCCCATCGAAAAAAAATTTGAAAATAAAGAATAAGTGTCATGGAAGCTTTTATGGAACTCGACGATGCAAAATTTGATTCATTAGAGATATAACATGAAATTGCCTAGTAAAGGGAAGTCACAATGAAATGCATATTTTCTATGAAAACCATGAAAGGAGGCAAAATTTGATGTTGCTTTTGACATGTTGCATGATAAGAGGATGGAGGACTTTATATTTTCATATATGCTCATATTGTTTATATTCCCCAGCCATACCTATGCTTATGCATCTCACAAAGCCATATTGAGCCTTATTTCATATTTGCTCCACATGATCTAAATATTGTCCATTCTTTACCTTATTTCCATCTGGGGATTATGTTGAGAATTATGTTACATTATGGAGATTGTTATATGGTTGTTGTGTTATTATCATTATTGAAGTTTGGCAGGAATGTTTGAAATATATGGAAAATTTAATGAGTGAAAGAAAATCCGATCAAAGATCGACCCTGCTCGTTGAGATAATAGTTTGGCGAGATGGGACACAAAGGTGAGGAGTCCGAAGCACTAAGTATCCGGGGCCATTCATGACACCCATGTTTGCGACTCGTGAGAAGGCAGTGCTGAGGTTAGAGAGGTAAAAGCATAATATTTAAAAAAGCAATGAGCGATGAGAGAAAGGTGAGAAATCAAAGGAAGAAGGAATGTGGTATGAAAGTTCGTAAATTACTCCATTTCCCCGGATCATTAGCACCACATTGCCAAAAATTGCCCACCTTTAGCCTTTTACCAATCTACTCCTTATTTGAGTTTAATTAAAGTCCTCTTGATTATTAATGCTTTGTCACATGAATGTTTTTGCATAACCCTCCTTTTGTGAGTAGATGTTGCTTTTATTATTGCACATGTATGGATTTGTGACATTAGTACCTTTTCGAGGATGGTAATTGATTGTTGGGTTATATGGCAATGAATCTAAGATGTTGAGAGTTTTGATTTCTTCCCCTGTATGACCATTAAAAGTATTGCTTGAGGACAAGCAAGCTTAAGTATGGGGTGTTTGATGTGAGCCTAATTTGCCATGTTTTGTACTATCTTTTATATCGATTTCTGTAAACATTTCATACATTTGGGTTAGAATAGCACAAAATTTGTGTAGTTTATACTTATTTGCAATATATGGAGGTCTACACAAGTTTTTGTTATATTTCACAGAAATCGGACGCACTTTGGAGGTTAAAGGAAAGTCATGAAGAAGCTAAGGATGGTGCAGCTGGAGGAAATCCCCCTTTTCGCCATTCATCATTCCAAATCAAGCTTTGAAGTCTTCATGAGAGTTGTAGCCCTCGGAAAGAGCTTTCCAACGCATGCTCATATGCGTCAATCCGACGGACGAGGACTCGGGAAAGTGCGTTTCAAGAACAGAGCAGCATGCTGGAAACTGCAGAAGAGGTCGATATCGACCACTTTTGGTCGATATCGAGTGGATCAAATCGGCCAGAAAGCCCAGAAATCGACCAGAGAATGCTGAGAACTGAAGAGGTGGTCGATATCGACCTGACATTGGTCGATTTTCACTCTAGAGGCCAATATCGAGTGTCAGAGCTGAAGCTGAGAAGACGAGGTCAATATCGACCTATGTTGGTCGATATCGACTGGTGCCCAGTAGCCGATTTCGAGCATATCCGAGCTCTACTCAAAGTTCTATCCAAAGTCCAATGGAGATATTTTCGAGAGAAAATTCCTTCCACATTTATCAAGTTCTATTAAGATGGAGAAGATTTATCTATTTTAGATATAGTTCCTTTAATTATTTATTTCCATGTTTTATCTTTATATAGATAGATAGAATTAGATAAAAGATATAGTTGTTCCTTTCCTAGAATAGCTAGATTGGAGCCTATAAATAAAGCCCTAGGGGGCTGATTTTTATTCATTCAAGCCAAGTCGTCTTCGGACGCGACTAGTTAAGAGGAGAGCCTAGAGTGAAGATTGAAGGTTTTGTAAGTTTTAGTTTTAATTTAAAGTTAGTTGTTTATTTTCATGTTTTGTTTCTAATTCCCCTCTTCTAGGGTTGGGGTGAGCCCAACGATAGGCATGTGTTCTTAATCGATGAATTCATAATTGTGTCTGTTTCTATCATCATCTACCTCTATGCTTAACCCTTGGATGAAAGTTCAAGGAATTCATGTTGCAAACTTGGATAGTAATTAGGGTTTTTATTCGCGAGTTTATTAATCCTAATTAAGAAAATGTAGAAACAATTAGGTTTATTTTCGAGAGTTGATTTACCTAAATTGTTGGAATTAGCGAAAGTTGATTCTTGGATGTAAAGCATGCTCTTTTATGTTGTTCGTGATTTATATATATGTTTATTGTTGTGGTGATCCCTTACCTTGGAAGTTTGCACTTTTACTATTTTATTTTATTATTTAAATTCTATAGAGATTCTACTCGAAACCAACCACCATCCCCTCTCCATCCCTCGACATCGACCAGTCTCAGTCGATATCGACAACAACCGACCGCCACCTTTTCCAGCTACTCCCGAACCCTAAAACCAACTAAACCTAGAACCGCTGACTTCTCTCCTGAGGACGAACCTGACTCCCCTATACTATAGCGGGTGTCTTGACTATAAATTTATTTGGTCGAGAAACCCTCTCGTCAACTACTCGGTCAATATGCCAACGACCTCAGGATTTCCAACGGTGTACAGGAAATCCTGAGGCGATGGCATGTTGAGCAAAAAATGGCCACACACACACACACGTCCATACACATATATATGGTTGACGCGCTTTTTTTTCCGGATATGATTTCGCTGTTTTGAAAAAATGGCCAATTCCACTGAATAATGTGTCACATTCTACCGAATAATATTATGTTTTCTTTTTTCGTTCAGTTCAGATGAAAACTTCTCAATTCCACTGAACAATTCGTAACATTCTACCGAATAGAAACCTCAATTTCCTAAACAATACGTTCAATTTATATGAATAATCCTTCAAATTTCACCGAATAATGTTTCACATTTTACCCAAGGACGGCCTCAGGGTGTGGCGGGCGTAGGCGGCCGCCCCACCCTTCGACCCACACGCCGAAGAGTTTGAAAAAAAGAGTTTATATATATATATATATATATGGCATTGTTGTAATAAGTAAAACTAAGATGAATATAAAATCAAGTAATCTGTTTAGCTTACTTGGTAACCGGGAATGAAGGAAAGTAAAATGAAACCAACGGTTTGGGGTTCAATTCCCTAGGTACTAGCCTCATTTTAAAAAAAAAATTTCATCTCCCCTCCAAAAAAGCTTTTTTTATTTTTTTTTTCAACTTGTACCCCACTCTCTATATTTCTACCCCTTATTTAATTATATTCCCACGTACCGACCTCCCTATTATATATAAATTACCTAGCTATAAACTAATTAAACCCCATAAAATTGGTGAAAGTAGCCTTTTTTCTAAAAAAAAAAATTCACCTCCTAAAAAAAAGCTTTTTTATTTTTTGTTCAACTTGCACCCCACTCTCTATGTTTCTACCCCCGTACTTAGTTATATTCCCACTTCCCAACCTCCCTATTATATACAAATTATATAGCTATAAACTAATTAAACCCCATACAATTGGTGAAATTATGAGAATCAATTTTGTGAAATTTTCATTGGAGTTTGTGATTTTGGGAATAAATTTTGTGTTTTAATTATTGTCTATATATGATTTTGAGAATGAAATTTATGAATTTATGAATTGAATTTGGGGTTTGTGAATTGAATTTGTGAATTTTATGTAGTATTTGTGTTTTCCTACCATACATATTCAAATCGCAATTTCTAACATGTCTTTGGGAACCAAAAGACATAATAAAATTGATAAGTTTACAATCCTAACTAATATGCAAAAATCTTGAATTTAGTATGATTGAAGAATTTGATAAGTTTACATTCCTAAATATAACAAATGCCTATATTTTTAATGAATGGCGAGAAACCACTACAATAGCTACCAAGCAAATATAAATCTACTTTTTTACAATCCACTGCTAAGATGATAGACATAGCTTAGGTAAAAGAGTTTATTCAAGGTCAATAGCTCAGTACACACTAAAAATTTTGCCCGGCCTTTCAGAGCATCCTGCGGCCGCCACTGATTTCACCGAATAATATTTGTGAACAAGTTACATGTAACGGCCCGAAAAGTAAGGATCTTCCTTCCCCTATCGGCCCGAAAAGAGATTACCGGCTTGTGAATGTATGACATACTAGGTGTTGCATAAGCATTAAAGCATGCCATTTAGTATCATGCTAACACTTGTGATTGAGCATTCTATTTCTTTACGCGTATGAAACAGAACGGCCGTTATCTGTGATAGTCCTAGAGTCTTTGCTAGGGTCATAGGGTAGCCCAGCCCCATCGGGTGCCCTGAGTCTATCGAGTCGATATGAGCATGATGATAGCCCAACACCATCGGGCATATTTATTTTAATTTATGTTATGATGATGAGATATGATGATGAGATATGATATGCTATAGCATCGAACCGGCCGGTCTCTGCACTAACGGAAAGGGGTGCAGAGGTAGGAGAGGGACATGCCACTTGGCATTCTTTGGGCGCCTTTACAGTTATTTCTCGCATATTGTCAATTAGGATCATGCTAGTGTGATTTAATTTCCGCATCTGCATCATCTTTATTATTAGCGTATGTGTATGTTCGCCTGCTGGACAGAGCGTGTTGGGGCCTCGGTCTGACCCCACTCGCACCAAATGTTTTTAGGTATGATTGCTCCCTGTTTATATGGCGTGGGAAAGTCCCCCGGCGATTGCAAAGAAATCTGTCTAACCCCGCTAATCTGGCTATACGACTTTAGAATTATGTTTTGGTTTTGACCCGGCCTTGCCGTGGCTTTTGTATCTAAATCATATTTCCACTTCACTTTCGTTTAAACTGAATTTATGAAACTTCGGCTGATTAGAGGTTTGAAACCTCGACCCGTACCTGAATTGCAACATCCGAACGAAGGTATCCGACCTTCGAAACGTATCCCGGATATTTATATCCGGGATGTTACAAAGTTGGTATCAGAGCCAGGTTGTGCAATTCGGGTACGCAAGGGTCGGGTGTATGTTTTGGAAAACCGCCCACGGATTTCGAAGATTTGAAAGCGTTTTAAAGGGGCAAAATGAACTTAAAATGTCTAACTCAATTGGACTAAATATGAACTTGGCTTATGATAAAAGAGGAGAACCAACTAATAAGGGATCGAGTGGGTAGAAATGGCGATAGACATCCCTATTGGATGTAGTCGGAAATGGGTAGGCGAAATACTAGCTTATTCTTTACAGATGGGTCGGGAAGACTCCAAAGAGGTCGTTATATGTGGCATTGACTGATTCTATGTTGAGTGCTTGATTTGTTAAAGATTGATTGTTATGTTCTGACTATTTAATGAATATTGAACGATCTGTGCGAACGGGATAGCAGGAGTACCCTTCTTCTTCTCATATGGTTAAGCTCAGTTTTGTGGAACCGCCCCTTTCCTTATGAACCCTTTTGACAATTCAATCGAGTCCTCCCTTCGAATATCGGTCTTCCACGGGAATTGGGTTGGTAAACACATGGTGTCGGGAATCATTATTGAATATAGAAGTTGTCCGAGAGAGTATTGGAAGACGGTCCTTGATGAAATTCCGAGCTAGAGGGTGAAATGTTTACGAGGCTGTCGTTATCAATTCTTATGACAATCCATTAGTGTCCCCTTGTCACGAAAAGTCGTATCCGAGTCTCACGGGAAAGATGGGTGATGAGTCAGTTAGGGAGAGTCAATGTGGCCCTTATGGACCCCTATCGGGTTATCTTAATTGCCCTGTTCATGATTGTGTGATTCTATATGCACTATTCCTTGACCTACAATTGATCCTTAGTGTGAATTTGTGCTTATGTGCTTTGATGCTCATGATGACCATTGTAAAGGTTCGAACTACATTTATTATGTCCATATCATCCCGACATGATCTGTTTAGTGGATTACATTGTCATACTAGGGCACGAATAAACATGTCATATGCTATAAAGTTGTATAATTGATGCCCTCTCTGTGAATAGGTTGCGGATAGTGTGATCGACTCTTCCTTATATGAATGTCTCATAAGATGTGCTCTTTAGCATGCTAGTCGATGATGCCTCGATACTCATCGTTCATTTTGTGACAAGAATCTATAGCATGCCCATCTATTCCGAATTCGTCAGATTAACTATTGTTGATTATTTTGCAAGTTAATGTTGTGTGTGTTAGTTGTGTTGAACGGAGAATATGTGTTATAATTGAACCTTGAGGAATGCATGTTTTGTCATATTCTGTGTTGATTCGAGCTCATGTCCCCACATTCTAGTCATGTCGCCATGTTGCTTAGACTTGCTCTATATCTTGTTGTGTTTTCCTCTCTTGCCACTATGTCGTTGAGATGTGATTGAATGAACTCTTGCATACCGTCGTATTAACCAGTCAAGTGCATGTATGTACCATATGTTATGTTGAACCACTAGTAACATGTTGGGCCCTTGATTGTGACTTGTGCGAATTTTACTTTGCCTACGTTATTGTTGATTCACTCTTGAACTAGGTACCTGATAGTGTGGCTCTTTCCTCTTTCCGTTCTCTTAACATGTTTCACTCGTCCTGATGAGTTAATGTTGAATTCGATGTTTGACTAGCTTTCCGTGATAGTTAAACCTAGCATGCTTACATGATAAAGATGTCTATTACTCTATGATGGCTTCTCGTGCTTGTATAAACCTATGACTTGACACCCCGCTTGATCACACACCACTCTATATCATGATTTTGCACCTGCATGACGCATGAATATCAGAATGAACCTAGTTGAATTACTCTAGTGGTACTCATGTTCGATGTGTGCTATTAGTATCATGTGGAGCTTGTGACTTCCAATATGACATGCTGAATGATTTCATATCATGCTTGTTCTATAATGTGACAGCTATCGTACCATATATGTACTCTATGATTGTTCGTACCTAGCATGATTATAATCTAGCACCCATGATGTCCTTCTTGTACTTTTGATGATGCCTCATGTTTCGTGAATATTATGTTGAACTCCTCTAAATGACTCTTGACTATGCTTGTATCACATTATGTATCGCTAGTATCATATAGGACCCATGCTCTCTAGATGTATCTCGTCATATGATTCCGTGCCATGCTTGACCTAACATATGATCATTGTGAGATAGTTACTATGTTGCCCTTTATATGATCTCGTATGATGCATACACCAAACTTGTACATTGTTCATATATGTGATAATTGCTATTCTACTCTTATGTGTTCTCCTATGACGCTTCATCTGATTTTTATAATATACATTGCCATGATATATTTGGACTCAATTGTTGATGTGTATACCCTGTTCCTACATTGTTCATATACATGATGCTCGTTATCTTCATTAAATTCCGCATGACTTCAAATCATATATGATCATTGCTGGTTCCGTCTATCTTGCTCGAAGTTACTTGGCATATCTGTTTTCATGGAATACTAGAATGCTAGCTTGTTTCACAAACATCAGCGTAGGACTTGATCGTGTCTTTGATATAAATACGAATGTTTCCCCGAGATAGGTACATGTTAGTGTGGATCGATGTGATTGAAATGCTCCATAATGAATTCGTGCGTGTTGTCACAATTGTGACCCTATAGACTTTCCTAAGGGCATCGTTACTATTCCTGAGTCGGAGTCTTGCCTCTAGTCATGTCGTCTTTACCTTTGGTCTATTCCGTCTCCGAAAGAAACATTGGGTCGTCCACTCTTGTCACTCTCCTATCTCCGCTAACTTAAACTCCTACGCGTTACCTTGGATGAGCGACCACATGGGAAAAGGGATCGGGAAGTCGAATAGCAATAGAGCAGCGCAGCGGAAGCGTGGGCCCATAACCCACGGGCCTTTGGATCGATAGTGTCGACGGAACGAGCTCGCCTTGAGGATTACGATTATCGAGTACGATATGACTTGCAAGTGGGAGCGTCCTCTATTCGAATTGCTAACCCTTTCTGAGCTTGTTGATGATGATATTGCACTGAATTGATGTTGAGAGCTGCTTGTTGATGTGATGACTGTTGCTTGATTGTCTGTTGACTATGATGATATGATTCGATGCCTTACAGTCCTAATGTGCCTTGATGACTTGATGTGATGCTATTCTGAGTTGCTAAGCATGATCTAAATTCCTATCCTATATAGTGTGAACTGCAAATGCCGAGAATCTGAACTGTTTATTAGCTAAGATTATGATGAAACTTTCTAGTTGAATTGACTTTATTCATATATGGTGTTATGTCATAATTTCGAGCATGACGGTAAATTGAGACTTTTGATACTTGTTGCAATGCTTAATGATGCTATTGATATAAATGGTAGTTGATATGATGTAGTCCTTATGTGCAATAATGTCCATGATTGCTTCTTCTTGAAACATGTGAGTGAGGTCCTTTTGGCTGAGTGGTCAGAGAATGGAGAAAGGTTTTGAGTGATTAGAATGATCAACGGTGGTAAGGGAAAGTTGCAGAAGAGGGGTGTTGACTTAGGTTGGACCGAGTGGGTTCGGGAATTAAGAGGTAATGCTTACGGATTTTCGACGAACTCCTAGGTGAATCTTGGGCGAGAGTATGGTTAGGAATAGGTCGGATAGGCGGTGGTCGAGGAATTTTACTAGAGAATGTGCGGTTAGCAGGGCATGATGCTTGTGAACTCTTGGGAAGTGTGGAAGTGTAAGAAATGGCTTTTAAGGGTAGGGAAGATATAGTATGAGAGGGCCTCGAGTGTGAGGTTAGAGATAGTAGTTGGATTCTTAGAGGTGGATTGCTAGTGAGAGTCTTGGTGGAATGAGGGGCGAGATTAGGGTATTGAAATGAATTGGGACTTCTTTTGAGGATGTTACCTGAGCTGATGTTGGTGAATCAAGATGAGGCTGGTTTTGATGTAGGAATTGAAATCGAGCGAGCGGGGTTGCGTCTATTTTAACTTGTATGATGTGCAAAATTTTCATGATTATGTGATCAGATGATATGAACTGGCATGATGTTAGATAGAGACCATGATAAACCTGATATGGCCTGATATTACATATTGATATGCAATATTGAAATCTAGTTGACAGTGACAAGTATGAATCATGAAATAATGATATGTTGCTATGTGAGAGCATGATGTTATATTATAATCATGAGATGGTAGATGATGAATATTGATTTGGATCATGAATCTGACTTATATATATGAGATAATGGTGCGTGATTGCTAAGTGATCGTTATATGACATTGTATGAGTTGAGATGGTGTTTTGCGAGTATGCTGACGTTTTGGTGATTCACACATTGACAGACCTTTCCTTTTGCTGAATCTTAATAACCTGACCTTGATGTGTTGATGTGTTGACAATGGGTTTTTGTTCATTAATTCTGTGATGAGAAATGCTTTTATGACCTTTGGTATGATCTGGAGATGTGATGTGACCTTGTGGCACTACGATGGTATATGTTGAGACTTGCCTTATGATGTGTTGATTGGAGATTGGTTGGTTATACAGTTATGCATTTCTTATGGCTTATGCATCTTGCTTGAATTGAGACTGATAGATTGATTCGATTCTTGAAACTAGGAAGAGAATATGGGATTAGCCCTTAGAGGTGGATGACTCCACCTCCTACCCTCGGAATTTGATTGATTGGTATGTGTGAAGCTGATTTGGTTTTCGGAAGAGTTTTGACAAAATTTTGATTTGAAAGGATTTGACTTGTTTTGGTGTAAAGTTGCTTGATTAAAAATTGAATTTGAAGAATTTTGAGCGGTTTTAAAAATGGCCAACTTGGGGTTTTCAAGAAGTTGAGAATTGCAATGATTTGGATGACAATCTTTCCATTTACAAAGCACTTTGAGATTTACGAACTGGATATACATTATGACGTCTCACGAAGTGGATACAAGCATTTTATAGGGGCGCTTATAGATTGCTTGCTAAGACCTAGTCGGGCGCTATAATGCTTTTGGAGTTGTGATACTTCCGAAAGGTCGAAGCGAGGATGTGATAGGGGCGCTTATTACACACTCGACAACACCCATTTGGAAATGTCACGACTGTGACCGGGATGTTGTGAGAATCCCGGAAGACGCAACCGAGATGATTACAAGATCCTTTGACATGGTCCTCGGACTCACCGATTTCAAACTTCTTCCCTTTTGCTTTAAAATGATTTTAGTCTCGGGGACGAGACTTGTTTTTAGAGGTGGATGAATGTAAAGGACGAATATATTTTTTATATTATTTTAATATTATTTTAATTAAATATACTATTTTTTTATTCAATTTGTAAAAGTGGAATAAAAACCCGTCCTCGAGCATCAAGTTTCGATTTAAAATCATTCCGGCATCAATTTAAATTAGGATTTTTGACGGGATTTGATTTTCGACATCGAGTCCGAGTATTAATAAAAATTAAATTGAGCTACGAGTATTGATTGAATTTTATTTAATTTTTTATTATCTTGAATTTAAATTTTATTAAATTCGATTTACTCAGGATTCGTTCGGGCGAGCGGGCTTCGAGTTTATTCCGCTAATTTAATTTCTTTAGTGGACCAATCCTATTTTATTTTCCCTTTTCTTTTATTTCTCTCTCCCTCTCTCTCTCTCTCTCTCTCGGATACCTGCAATCACACCCAAACTGAATTGGTCCCCTCCCTCACCTCACCCACCTTCCTCTGCATCACACCCACACAATTTCAACAAACCCCACCAGTAATTCAGAGAACAGCTCTCCTCTCTCTCTCTCTCCCATTTTGTTCTCTGCAGAGAACCCAAAAGAAACCCACCACCACGCTGCAGCCAACACCATCGTCGCCTCCGCAGGCCCTCGTCGTCGCCGCCTGCACAGCCCCACACCAGCGCCACCATTTCCCCCTACCTAGTCCTCTGTTCGTTCCAACGACCACAATGGCTTCTCCCCCTCCTCTGTTTCTAGAAAACGCCATATAAGCAGCCACCATGAATCACCCCCCTCTTCCTTTTGCCTCCGAGCAATAGCAGCAGCAGCTGGGAGTCATCGGAGCCCCGAATCGAGCCCCGGAGCGCCACCAGCATCCACCACCTCTGCAGCTCCTCGTCGTCGCCCCGTTGCGACCTCTGTTTTGCCGAGGAAGAAACCCAGCCTCCCCACCTCTCTCCTCCATCCTCTTCCTTCAAGCAGCTCCCCCGGAGTTCCCCGCTTCCCCCTCGGCGTCTCCGAACACCCCAGCAACTCAGAGAGTCCATAAACCGCCGCCGCATCTCCTCTTCTCCCCTGTTTCCGGTCACAACCTCGGTGAGCCTTCTTTCTCTCTCCTTCTTCCTTCTGGGTATGTGGGTGTTAGGGTGTCGGAGAGCTTGTGGGTGGTCGGAGCTAGCGCCGCCGCCGGTAGGTCCTCCTCCCCCTTCCTTCTCCCGTCTCTTCCAATTGTCGAACAGAGCTCATGCTCAAGGGAGGAGGTACGGGAATAGGGTTGGGCCTAATTCTCCGGGTTGGGCCTGACCCGAATAACTCCTAACGGGTCGGGTTGATCCGGGCTTCACCCTTCCTTTCTTTTCTCTCTTTGGATCCGGGTATGGGTTGCGGGTTGGGCTGGGTTTGGTTTCGGTTTGGGCTGGTTTTGTGTGGGTTTCCTAATAAGGTTTGGGTTATGTCTTCTTATTTTTTTTCGGTTGTATATATATATATTATATGCTATGTAGTGTATATTTATATGTTAGTTTAGATTTCTGATTTTTGGAAAAATGACTATGTATAATTATATATTATGAGATTATTAATATATATATATATATATATTTAAAAGAGGTTTTAAAAGTAAAAATAATTGATATTGGGTTATGTATACATTTATGGATTGGTTGAGATTTTATGGGCAACAAGTGTTGAATTATTTGAATATTAATTATCTTGGGGATTTTTATAATATTCTGAAAATTTATCATTTTATATTGTGGTTGTTTTAAAATAATATGAATTGGATTATGTAATTGATGCAATTTTATGAGGATTTAACTATGTGAATTGGGAATTTTTAAAGCGAATTGTTGGTTTTGATTTATAAATATGAGGAGTTATGAGGATTTAAATATGACTTTTGAAAATTTATTTTAAGGTTTAAATGTTTAATGTCGGGATTTAGATAAGCGATTTTAAAAAGAATTGTTGATTTTCTAAGTTGAGTTCCTTGAGAGGTTGTTTTGAAAATGAGATTATGAGATGAACATGAAATGAGATATAATTTGTGATGAAATGAGATGGAATAATCTGAAATGGGATATGAGCCGAGATATGAATGATAGTTAGGGGCGCCTTGTGTGAAATAGGTAGACTTATGCATTTACATGTTATTAGGTGTTTGTGAATGTTGGACGTTGCTTGCTATCGGTGATTCATTTCTTGGATTCTGCTCTGCCTTGTTCTCTGCTGTTCGGCTTATTCAGGTAAGTTCCTTTATGGGCTTACTCAGATTCGAAAGAGATTACCGGCTTATGAATGTATGACATACTAGGTGTTGCATAAGCATTAAAGCATGCCATGTAGTATCATGCTAGGTTGCACTTGTGATTGAGCATTCTATTTCTTTACGCGTATGAAACAGAACGGCCGTTATCTGTGATAGTCCTAGAGTCTTTGATAGGGTCATAGGGTAGCCCAGCCCCATCGGGTGCCCTGAGTCTATCGAGTCGATATGAGCATGATGATAGCCCAGCACCATCGGGCATATTTATTTTAATTTATGTTGTGATGATGAGATATGATGTTGAGATATGATATGCTATAGCATCGAACCGGCCGGTCTCTGCACTAACGTAAAGGGGTGCAGAGGTAGGAGAGGGACATACCACTTGGCATTCTTTGGGCGCCTTTACAGTTATTTCTCGCATATTGTCAATTAGGATCATGCTAGTGTGATTTAATTTCCGCATCTGCATCATCTTTATTATTATCGTATGTGTATGTTCGCTTGCTAGACAGAGCGTGTTGGGGCCTCGGTCTGACCCCACTCGCACCCATTGTTTTTAGGTATGATTACTCTCTGTTTATATGGCGTGGGAAAGTCCCTCGGCGATTGCAAAGAAATCTGTCTAACCCCGCTAATCTGGCCATCCGACTTTAGAATTATGTTTTGGTTTTGACCCGGCCTTGCCGTGGCTTTTGTATCTAAATCATATTTCCATTTCACTTTCGTTTAAACTGAATTTTTGAAACTTAAACTGATTAGAGGTTTGAAACCTCGACCCGTACCAGAATTGCAACATCCGAACGAAGGTATCCGACCTTCGAAACGTATCCCGGATATTTATATCCGGGCCGTTACACTACCTCACCCTATGGTGCAGGCTAACCCCACGTTGTAACGGCTTGGATATAAATATCTGAGATACGTTTCGAAGGTTGGGTACCTTCGTTCGGATGTTGCAACTCAGGTACGGGTCGAGGTTTCAAACCTCTAGAGATCAATCAGTATTCAAGCGGGGATTTCGAACCCCAAACAATCAAAGTCACAAAACCCAATTCAAAAGAGAATAAAGCAGAAGCAAGGTTTAGATACCAGAGCCACGGCAGAGCCGGGTCAAAACCAAAACATATGTTCTAAAGTCGTATAGCCAAGTTAGCGGGGTTAGACAGATTCTTTGCAATCGCCCGGGGGGATTTTCCCACGCCATAGAGACAGGGAGCAATCATACCTAAAAACAAGTGGTGCAAGCGGGATCAGACCGAGACCCCAACACACCCTGTCCCGCAAGCGAACATACACATACATTAATAATAAGGATGATGCAGATGTAGAAATTAAATCACACTAAAATGATCCTAATTTACAATATGTAAAAAAAGAACTGTAAAGGCGCCCAAACAATGACAAGTGGCATATCCCTCTCCTACCTCTGCACCCCTTCCCGTTAGTGCAGAGACTGGCCAGTTCGGTGCTATAGCATAGCAATATCTTCGAGGTGGTGCACTCACCACGGCATCATCATATCATATCATATCATCTCATCTCTTGCCCGATGGTGCTGGGCTATCATATCATATCATATCATCTTATCTCTTGCCCAATGGTGCTGGTCGATCATATCATGCTCATATCGACTCGATAGACTCAGGGCACCCGATGGGGCTGGGCTACCCTATAACCCTAACAAAGACTCTAGGACTATCACAGATAACGGCCGTTCTGTTTACATACGCATAAAGAAATAGAATGCTCAATCACAAGTGCAATCCTAGCATGATAGTACATGGCATGCTTTAATGCTTATGCAACACCTAGTATATCATATATTCACAAGCAGATAATCTCTTTCGAATCTGAGTAAGCACATAAAGGAACTTACTTGAATAAGCCGAACAACAGAGAAACAGGGCAGAAGCAGAATCCAAGTAATGAATCATCCAATAGTAAGCAATGTCCAACATATCACAATCACCTAATAACATACAAATGCATAAGTCTATCTAATCCACACAAGGCGCCCCTAACTATAATCCATACTTCTCATATCTCATTTTGAATTATTTCATCTTATCTCATCTTAATTCAAATATCATTCCATGTTCATCTCATCATCTTATTTCCAAAACAATCTCTCAGATAACTCAACTTAGAAATCAAACAATTCTTTTAAAATCGCTTATCCAAATCCCGACATTAAACATTTTAACCTTAAAGTCAATTTCCCAAAATCATGTTATAAAATAATTCCAGCATTTACGTCTTTAAAATTCCTCGTCTTAAAATCCTCTTATAAAACATTATATAATAACTCATCTCAAGGAATATTTAAATATAATAAAAATTGCCAAAATCACTCCATTTAAATAAATCACCTTTATAAATCAAATACTAAATTATTTTAACGTATTTTAAAACACATCTCAAAATCAACATATAACATCTTACTAAGATATAACAATTAATATTACTTTTAAAACCTTCTATGATATTTTAATGTTTCAGAATATATATATATATGTATATATATATATATATATTCCGAAAATTCGAAATAACAATTAATATAACACACACACACATATATATATATATATACACATAACACATTAACATGTTAATCCAAACCAAACCCGAAATTCCAGATTCAAGCTCGAGCCCAACACAATCCCACCCATCAGCCCATCCAAAAGAAAGAAAAGAAGGAGCCAGCCAAAGAGACCCAAAACCGGATCCGTATCCGAAAGAAGAAGAAAAGGATAGATCCGGACCAAAGAAGGAAAGGAAGAAACCCAACCCAGCTTTATTTAAAAGAATAAGGCCCAAATTTCCAACCCTTCTCGGCCAAAAAAAAAAGGCCCAAACCCACCCTTATATTTAGCCCAAACCAAAGCCATCTGGAAAAAAATATAGGGAGGGCCCCATGCTGACTCAGCTCCAAGGTGACACGGTGGTGGCCCACGCACAACCTTCTTCTTCCCCAGCCCGAATAGGAAAAAAAAGAGCAGAGGTTTCCCCTGCTCAAACGCTCTCTCTCCCTCGCTCTCTGTTAAGGAGGTAAGCCGAGTACAAATAATAAGATGTAAAGATGTAAATCGACTCCTAGCCTAAGTAAATAATTACAAGACTTCCTCCCGTTGTAGTGGAAGGGTAGTCAGGATCGATCCACGAGGAGGCGCGTCGACCAGAAGCCTCGATTTCAACCTTGGGCCTCGATGTCGACCTCGGCTGTCGATGTTCTCTGCAAATGAAGACCTGCAGAGACAAAAACAAGTGGTCGATATCGACTGGTGGGGGTCGATATCGATGTTAGTTCACGAAATCGACTGGCTCAGAAGTCTGCCAGTCGATACAGAAGGGTCGATATCGACGTCTAGGGGTCGATATCGATGTTCAGCAAACTCCGCAGCGATGTTCGTCTTCGACTCAGAAAACTGTCGATGAACTCAGTGGTCGATATCGACGTCTGGGGTCGATATCGATGTCTCCCTGCAGTGAGTTAGTTCTTTGTCGGCAAAGAAAGGCCGAAGATTTAAGAATGCGAAGAGAAGCAATGAATAGAAATAAAGCAGGGGTTTTTGGTGTATAAAATATGTAAAAAAAGAAACTCCTAGGATTAGGGTTTACCACAACGTTAACCAATGCATGCGATAAGATAAATAAGACGGACAATTGCGCTATTTCACCCGAGGGAAAAGCTTTCGCCGTACACCAACTCTTAGGATTACTCTTGCAAATAAACCTAATTGTCTCTACCAATTTTATGTTTATAACTCAAGTTGTTAGCATGAATCTCTTTTCTTTCGATTAGGACTAAACATAGAATCGTAGGAGGAGAGATAGACACAATGATATGAACATCAAATACTTACCTCAAGCGCGCATAGCTAACGTAGGGCTCACCCCGACCCTAAGAGCTTTAGGGAACTACTCGCTTCTCATCATGGAATTCATCGTCAATTGAAAGGAAGAAACTTGCATTAAAAATAACATCGAAGCTTTACAGCTCAACGTCAACTTTCGCAAACGTCAAACCCTAAAACTTCTCTCTAACTCTAACTCTATTGTCTATTGTCTTTGTCTTGGGTTAATGGATTGTTCTGGGATTGGATCTAACAAATCAGCCCCTAAGGCTTTATTTATAGGCTACTAATCCTCGCTATCCAAGGACTGTAACTCCTATCTAAACTATTAACTCTATCCGAACAATTAGGATAGGTCTTTTATTTTGATAAAACTTAAATAACTCAAAGGTAAAAGATAAATAAAACTTCAGCTGCCATCTATCTTGTATGTATGAGATAAATACGTGCCTCCTTGAAGATATAGTTCCAATCCGCATTCGAAATCGAGTCTATCTTCTGTCGACATAAGGGGTCGATATCGAAACCAGAGGTCGATATCGAGGTCTCTGTTCCTGCTCTACTTGTTCAGCTCTGGTCGATTTCTACGTTGAGGTCAATATGGGGGTCGATATCGACACTGGGGGTCGATATCTGGGTCTAAGGTCGATATCTACCTCTGCTCAGCTTCACTTGGCTTCTCCGTTTTGAATCCGTTTTCGCTCGAATTCCTGCATGGTTAGCTCAAAACTTGTGCAGACTCTATTTCTTGCATTTTAGCCCATTCTTACTCAAGTTTATATACTTTTGAACCTTTTCTTTGGAGATCGAATGAAATATGAAGTCAAAAGATGCAATAAAAGAAGGTGCAAATGTGTACATCAAAACACCCCATACTTAGACTTGCTTGTCCTCAAGCAATAACCAAACAATAACCAATACCTACAACACATCCTTCAAGTCTTCGCCCTTGTCAAAAGCAACATCATAAGATGTAGCAGAGCAAAGCAAGTGAATTTAACGTCATAGCACATATTTTGGCGATCCATAGGCATATGCAATTTTGATCCAACCTCACAGGGATAATGTGTTTGCACTCAACTCTCATGTGTTTTGACGTAGGGAGAATTGAATCGAAATATATAAGAAAATATAAACCAATACAACTCTTAGCCTCTTCAAATAAATTCAAGACTCCCCGCTATAGTAGTAGGGAATCAGGTTCGATCCACGAGGAAGCGAGTCAGCGGGATCCTAGTAGCGTTGAAGACACGTCCTTCCTACTCGACCAGAAGCCTCGATCTCGACGTCAGACCTCGATGTCGACCTTGGCTGTCGATGTCGTCTGCAACAGAAAACCTGCAGAAACAAAAAAGGGGTAGTCGATATCGACTGGTGGGGGTCGATATCGAGGTTAGTTCACGAAATCGACTGGCGCAGAAGTCTGCCAGTCGATACAAGGGGTCGATTTCGACACAAAGTGGTCGATATCGATGCTTGCAGAAGTTCCCAGGAGTCTCGAGATCGACTCAGAAAACCGTCGATCTATCAGTTTGGTCGATATCGACCTCTGCTGTCGATATCGATGTCTTTCCTGCAGTGGGTTAGCGGTTTTGTCGGCAAAGAAAAGGCCGAAGAATCAAGGATGGAAAGGAAGCGATGATCAGAAATAAAGCAGGGGTTTTGGTGTGTATAAAATATGTAAAAGCAACTCCTAGGATTAGGGTTTACCACAACGTTAACCAATGCATGCGATGAGATAAATAAGACGGACAATTGCGCTATTTCACCCGAGGGACAAGCTTTCGCCGTACACCAACTCTTAGGATTACTCTTTCAAATAAACCTAATTGTCTCTACCAATTTTAAGTTTATAACTCAAGTTGTTAGCATGAATCCCTTTTCTTTCGATTAGGACTAAACATAGAATCGTAGGAGGAGAGATAGACACAACGATATCAACATCAAATACTTACCTCAAGCGCGCATGGCTAACGTCGGGCTCACCCCGACCCTAAGAGCTTTGGAGAACTACTCGCTTCTCATCATGGGACTCATCATCAATTGAAAGGAAGAAACTTGCATTAAAATAAACTCCGAAGCTTTACAACTTAACGTCAACTCTCGCAAACGTCAAACCCTAAAACTTCTCTCTAACTCTATTGTCTATGTCTTGTTCTATGATTGGATTCTTGGATGCTTGGATTGTATGAAAGATCCCCTAACAAATCAGCCCTAAGGCTTTATTTATAGGCTACTAATCCTCGCTATCCAAGGATTGTAACTCCTATCTAAACTAATAACTCTATCCGAACCATTAGGATAGGTCTTTTATTTTGATAAAAACTTTAAATAACTTAAAGGTAAAAGATAAATAACTCTTCAGCTGCCATCTATCTTGAAAGTATGAGATAATCCCGTGCCTCATTGAAGATATAGTTCCAATCCGCATTCGAAATCGAGTCTATCTTCTGTCGAGATAAGGGGTCGATATCGACACCAGAGGTCGATATCGAGGTCTCTGTTCCTGCTCGACTTGTTCAGCTCTGGTCGATTTCTATGTTGAGGTCGATATGGGGGTCGATTTCGACACTGGGGGTCGATATCTGCCTCTTCTCAGCTTCACTCGTTTAGGTCGATATCTATGTTGAAGGTCGATATCTACCTCAGAGGTCGATATCTGGGTCTGGGGTCGATATCTACCTCTGCTCAGCTTCACTTGGCTTCTCCGTTTTGACTCCGTTTTCGCTCGAATTCCTGCATGGTTAGCTCAAAACATGTGCAAACTCTATTTCTTGCATTTTAGCCCTATTCTTACACAAGTTTATATTCTTTTGAACCTTTTCTTTGGAAATCGAATGAAATACGAAGTCAAAAGATGCAATAAAAGAAGGTGCAAATGTGTACATCATGTTTAGGCTATGAAGATCAACTCTCAACTCAATTCCATATACAATCTCATAAACATTGCAATTTATAAAAATCCACTTCGCAACCAATTATGAAAATGCAATAAGAACCATCAGGAGGACTTTCGCTCAATGGAAGACTTCAAAGAAGACTCCATTTGGCGGGGTTGTAATGGGGCTTGGTATGAAATCAAGGGTATGGAATTATTTGGCTATGTGGTGCTTTTATAATTCGGGAATCAAGACTCCTAAATCTCAACACTTGCAATACCCAAACCATAACTCTTCAATGTAAGCTCAATTTCTATAATGCTCTTTCCCAACTCATCTTTCCATAATATGCTCTCAAAAATATAACACTTTGTATGAATAAAAGACTTAAGGATTTTGGCTCATGCACTATATATAGATATCTTTATTTATTTTTTTTCGGATTTTTTTTTGGCAATAATAACTAAATACTAAAGATATGTGCATTTATATGGTGAGCCAAAAATCCTTTTACAAAGTATGACAAAATGTAAATATGTACCAACCCATAATTTTCTTGCTCAAAACTGGACATTATGCTCTTTTCTTTGCACAAGGCATTAGTCCAACCAATCTAAGTCTTAATTCCCAAATGGGGGTCAGGCTCAATTCGGCTAGGGATAATTTTGTGGAGTTTGCAATTCAGGCTCAGGTTAATGTTCTGGCTTCAAGCAGGGATAATGCAGGGTAGGTAAAGAGAGGATAAAAAATGGCTTAAAAGATGCCTCCATCATTTAACTCTCGTAAACATAAACATATATATGCATTGGTTTTGAATAACTATCACAATATTTGGAGATGCATAGGAAGAGTAAATTCACTCAAGAAAGCGGAGGGATTTTTGATGTTCTCCCTATAGGTCAAAATTCTCACAAGGACAATTTTTGTTGGATTTGCTTTTTAGCCTAGGATCATATGTGCTCAATTTCATCACAAGTTCACAATCTACATAAAAAATTTTAAGGACTTAGGCTAAACCATTCAAATATGCCATAGGATTTTCATGATCAAGTCAGCTATTGAGTTTTCATCATAGGAAATCTAAGTAGGGTTAAAAAATAAACTTAAAAATAAACATGCATTTTTTTGTATTTTTGACATTTTTCTATATTTTTTTTTTGGATTTTCTGACATTTTATAAAAGTAAGACTAAGAACAAAAATTTAAACATGAATACAATGCGAAGAAGAAACCAAGTTAAGACCATAAGACATGTTTTTCCCCCACCCCATACTTAAAATATACAGTGTCCTCACTGTATTAAAAAGAAGAACAAGGGTAGAGAGAAACTCACAGCGCAACCTGCGGATTCAGGTCGATTTCAAGTTGGTTCGATGACAGAAGTCGATATCTAGGTCAGAGGTCGATGTCGACTGCATCTGTCGAAGTCGAGGAAGAAGATGAAGACAAGGGCTGCCTGATTGGGGTCGATATCGAGTATTAGGGTCGATATCGACCTCTGATTTCGCTCCTGAGTCCTCGATGTCGACTCCATGAGATGGCTTGACCCTGGGGGGTCGATTTCGACTGGCCTGGTCGATTTCGACTGCCTCTACAGAAGCTTCTTTTCTTCTTCGTCGTCCCTTTTGCTTGACAACCTGAAATCTTGGTTAGGAATATAGATAAAGCACGAATTATCTCAGTTTTAAAAGTTTCAAACAGCCAAAAATTAAATCCTAAAAACCATCTATGCGAAATTTAAATGTTTTATGTACACGCTCTAGATTTTTGAGTCGCTAGGCCGACTTCTCCGTCAATTCTTTATGACCCTTTTATGTAGGGGCCCTTCGAGCGTGAGCCTTCTCCTGGATCATCTAGGTCCTTTTGGTAGTAGCTAAGCTCAGTGACCAAGGCTTCTTTGATGTTAGGTTCGTCTTTGGGTGCTTTCCTTCTCTTTCGTGACCTAACTTTAGTAATATAGGCAAACCATGGAGCTTTGACCCTCTCTTTATTAGAATTATCAATAATCGGCTTAATTGATTTATCAATAATGGACAGAGGGGGGTTAGGATTCATACCTAGGCTTACCTGTTTAAGCCCGAAACAGAAATCTTTGGGCTGAGGGGTGGTCGATGTCGACCAAGGTGGGTCGATTTCGAGAGCTTTGGTCGATGTCGACATGTGGGGGTCGATATCGACCTTTGTGACCCCATACTTAAGCTCCTGGCAGCGATCTGGCATACTCGATTTCGACCAAGGGGGGTCGATTTTGATGCTTTTAGTCGATATCGACAGGTTCTAGTCGATGTCGACCCTGCTTGCTGTTTCCGTCCTCGCCAACAAAAATTTCCTAAGCTTCTCCTTAGCTGGCGAGAGGACTACTTGCTCCAGGTGCTTTGTTTCGCTCATGGTTGGGTTGAAAGAGAATTCTATCACTTCGTTCCCTATAGTAAAGGTTAGTAACCCTCGACGTACATTGATATTGGCATCAGCAGTAGCTAAGAAAGGCCTACCAAGTATAATAGGCACTATAGGATCTTCAGGCATCTCCAATACAATGAAATCAGTAGGAACAAAGAACTTACCTACCTTTACCGGAACGTCGTCAACTATACCTGTGGGCCTGACGAATGAGTTGTCAGCCATATAGAGTTTCATATCCACAGGTTCAAGTGCGCCAATGTTCACCTTTTGCCAAATAGAGAGAGGCATGAGACATACACTTGCCCCTAGGTCACATAGGGCTTTATAGCGATGTTGGCCAAGTCCCACGGTGATTGCGAACTTCCCTGGATCACTCTTCTTCTCAGGGAAGTCCATCTTTGAGCACTCCTCTGCGATCTCTGCCATGGATCTCTTCTTGCTTAGGATGTCTTTCAGGAATCGCACATAGGCAGGCATCTTACTTAGGGCTTCTGTTAGAGGGATAGTGATGTTGAGTCCTTAAAGTATCTTTATGAAGCACCTAAACTTGCCTTTGGTGGGATCCTCCAATGCTTTGGAAGGGAATGACAACATCTTCTTTGGTGGGGGGGCCAAAACGATGGTTGGAGGGGCCTGCTGGACATCGATGTCGACTGGGCTCTGGTCGATATCGACTGGAATGGTCGATTTCGACCTTTGTTGTGGATCTGATGGCTCTGCAGTGGCCTCGATATCGACCAGGGGGTCGACATGGTGGTCGATATCGACCTCTGGGTCGACATCGACTGATCTGTCGATGTCGACTGGATCTGCTGCTTTCTCCGATTCCGTTCGTGGCTTTTGTAATTTGGTGCCACTCCTCAATTGTATGGCTTCGACGTGGCCCATCCCGGATTGTCCCTTAGGATTTGTAGTGGGTTGCCCAGGGAGTGTTCCGGACGGTCTAGGAATTTGTGCCGCCAATTGACCCAGTTGGGTCTCTACGTTCTTCTTCCAAATATCCATCTCCCCAATCCTTGTGGTAAGGTGATTGAGTTGAGAATGGATGGCATTGTTGGATTGATCATTCCTAGCTTGATTCCTCCTTATCTCATCCAGTACTAGTTGAAGATCGTCCTTCTTTTGGTCTCTCTCCGAGTGCCCAGGAGCTCTATAAGGCGGAGGGTCCCTAGGGTTAACCGGGTTCCTTTGTGGTTGATGGAACTTTTGGTCTCCCCAATATTGGTGATTGGGACCCCTCATGTAGCGCGCCTCTTGGTGAGTCTCCGCTAGGTGTACTTATTCGGCATGTGGGCACTCGATGGTGGTGTGCCGCTGCGATCCGCATTCGATGCAATCTTGGTTCGCTGAAAGGAACCTCACTTGCTTTTGGAGCTTTCTAAGTTGATCTCTGTGGAATTGCTCCTTCACATCTGGATCGATTACATTGGAGGGTTCATATAAGGGCATAGATGGGGCAGGCCTCGACGATAATGGTGCGTCGGAAGCCTCAGGAGTCCCATATGTGTTGTCGAACTCCACCAACCTCTCTATGGTCTCCCAAGCATCTTGTGGGGCGAGTTCAAGGTAGCCATAGGAGGTGTAGGTGTTGATCCTCTCCTTAGTTGCAGCGTTAAGAGCATTGTATATGATCTCCTGAATTACGTACGGTGGTTGGCCATGCATCGGGCATGATCGTAGAAGGTCCTTGAACCTTTCCCAAACAGTCGCCAGAGTCTCACCAGGGAAGAACTTGTTGAGGAACGCGTCCTTGACTTCATTCCAGGTGCGGAGTGATCTTGGGGCCAAGCTTTCCAACCACTGCAATACTTTCCCTGTAAGAGACCAGCGAAAGGCTTTTAGTTGGACATACTCAAGACTTCGTCCATCAGCAATTGTATCACAAAGGTCTAAGAAGGTAGAAATATGTGCCATAGGGCATTCGTTAGGTTTTCCTTCATATTGGTGCCTTCTAATCTCAGTTAGGAAGTTAGGTTTTATTTCAAAATTAGAGGCAGGGATAAGAATTGACGATTCAGGCACTGTGAGAGCGGGGTGCATATATTGCTTGGCATTCCTAGGGAGGGCATTGATTTGGGCTTCTATTTGCCTCCGGCCTTCCTCCTCCCTATCTGCACGCTCCTTAAGTGCCGCCTCTCTAGTCGTTAGGCCCTCAACCTGCCTCCTTAGTTGCTCAATAAATTCAGCTTGGTTCGCGTTTTCCGCCATGATTCTTTGAGCTTGGGCTCTTAGATGGAAATAACGCTCAGGGTCGTCTACTCCTTCAAATTCAGGTGGGCGATCAGCGCGTCGCATACACCTGCAAAACCAAACTAGGTAGAGACGTGAGATAGACTACTTGGGCGTGATTGATTGCCTCCCCGGCAACGGCGCCAATTTGTTAAGGAGGTAAGTCGAGTACAAATAATAAGATGTAAAGATGTAAATCGACTCCTAGCCTAAGCAAATAATTACAAGACTTCCTCCCGTTGTAGTGGAAGGGTAGTCAGGATCGATCCACAAGGAGGCGCGTCAGCAGGATCCTAGTAGCTTTGGAAATCTCACGTCTGCGTCGACCAGAAGCCTCGATTTCGACCTTGGGCCTCGATGTCGAACTCGGCTGTCGATGTTCTCTGCAACAGAAGACCTGCAGAGACAAAAACAAGTGGTCGATATCGACTGGTGGGTGTCGATATCGATGATAGTTCACGAAATCGACTGGCTCAGAAGTCTGCCAGTCGATACAGAAGGTTCGATATCGACGTCTAGGGGTCGATATCGATGTTCAGCAAACTCCGCAGCGATGTTCGCCGTCGACTCAGAAAACTGTCGATGAACTTAGTGGTCGATATCGACGTCTGGGGTCGATATCGATGTCTCCCTGCAGTGAGTTAGTTCTTTGTCGGCAAAGAAAGGCCGAAGATTTAAGAATGGGAAGAGAAGCAATGAATAGAAATAAAGCAGGGGTTTTTGGTGTATAAAATATGTAAAAAAAAAGCAACTCCTAGGATTAGGGTTTACCACAACGTTAACCAATGCATGCGATAAGATAAATAAGACGGACAATTGCGCTATTTCACCCGAGGGACAAGCTTTCGCCGTACACCAACTCTTAGGATTACTCTTGCAAATAAACCTAATTGTCTCTACCAATTTTATGTTTATAACTCAAGTTGTTAGCATGAATCCCTTTTCTTTCGATTAGGACTAAACATAGAATCGTAGGAGGAGAGATAGACACAACGATATGAACATCAAATACTTACCTCAAGCGCGCATGGCTAACGTCGGGCTCACCCCGACCCTAAGAGCTTTGGGGAACTACTCGCTTCTCATCATGGAATTCATCGTCAATTGAAAGGAACAAACTTGCATTAAAAATAACTTCGAAGCTTTACAACTCAACGTCAACTTTCGCAAACGTCAAACCCTAAAACTTCTCTCTAACTCTAACTCTATTGTCTATTGTCTTTGTCTTGGGTTAATGGATTGTTCTGGGATTGGATCTAACAAATCAGCCCCTAAGGCTTTATTTATAGGCTACTAATCCTCGCCATCCAAGGATTGTAACTCCTATCTAAACTATTAACTCTATCCGAACAATTAGGATAGGTCTTTTATTTTGATAAAACTTAAATAACTCAAAGGTAAAAGATAAATAAAACATCAGCTGCCATCTATCTTGTAAGTATGAGATAAATTCGTGCCTCCTTGAAGATATAGTTCCAATCCGCATTCGAAATCGAGTCTATCTTCTGTCGAGATAAGGGGTTGATATCGACACCAGAGGTCGATATCGAGGTCTCTGTTCCTGCTCTACTTGTTCAGCTTTGGTCGATTTCTTTGTTGAGGTCGATATGGGGGTCGATATCGACATTGGGGGTCGATATCTGGGTCTAAGGTCGATATCTACCTCTGCTCAGCTTCACTTGGCTTCTCCGTTTTGACTCCGTTTTCGCTCGAATTCCTGCATGGTTAGCTCAAAACTTGTGCAGACTCTATTTCTTGCATTTTAGCCCATTCTTACTCATGTTTATATACTTTTGAACCTTTTCTTTGGAGATCGAAGGAAATATGAAGTCAAAAGATGCAATAAAACAAGGTGCAAATGTGTACATCACTCTCTAGGCTTGCCCGTCCTCTCTCCCTCACCCCTAGCTAGATCACTCGACAAGAACCCCAAATTGGCAGACAAGGAGAATCTAAAGGAAGGGAAGGAGGAACGGGGCTCACCGTGAAGGAGGTTCAAGGTCGTCGGGGGTGCGCTGGAGGACCGTTGGGGCTCGTCGGAGGCGTGGCTTGTCTCCTGGACCTAGAGAAGGCCTCGGACATGAGCTATTGACGATTGCTTGGCGACTTCGAGCGGAAAGAAGGGTAAGAAGGCTTACCGACATTTTCGATCGAAAGGGGCGACGCCGGAGTTCGGGTATGGCCGGTGACAATGGAGCTCACCTCGGGCTACCTCGGGCTCGTCGGAATCGCTGGGAGGAGGGAGGAGTGGCTCGATTCTTCAAACAAAAGGAGGTAGGTAGGTGCTCGGGGGGAATTCCGAAAACAGGGGAGGACGAGGAGCCCCTTTCTCGGCTCTAATGGAGGGCGACGATAAGGGTGGAGGAGCAGCTGCTGGGAGGTGATGGTGGTGGTGGAGCACAACAGCGGTGGGAGGTGGGAGTGGTGGTGTTTTGGTGGTGATGGTGCCTCTTTTGGGGCTTTGGTTCTCACGGCGAAAAGGAGAGAGAGATGGAGGATAAGAGGAGAGTGGGTGGGTTTCCTGTTACATTTGGGGTGTTTGCAGACTGCAGAAGAGAGGGTGTGAGCAATTGGTGTTTGTTTGGGGGTTTATGCAAGGTGAAGAGAAGAAGACAAGGGGCATCCGTCGGTTGCGTCTTCCGGGATTCTCACAACATCCTGGTCACGGTCGTGACATCTCCAAATGGGTCTTGTCGAGTGTGTAATAAGCGCCCCTATCACATCCTCGCTTCGACCTTTCGGAAGTATCACAACTCTAAAAGCATTATAGTGTCTCGACTAGGTCTTAGCAAGCAATCTATAAGCGCCCCTATAAAATGCTTGTATCCACTCCTTGAGACGTCATAATGTACATCCAGTTCGTAAAACCTCAAAGCGTTTTGTAAATGGAAAGATTGTCATCTTAATCATTGAAACTTTCGACTTCTTTGAAACTCCAGGTTGGTCCTTTTCAAAACCGCTCAAAATCTTCAAATTCGACGTTTTAACAAGCAGCTTTACACCAAAACAAGTCAATCCTTTCAAATCAAGATTTCGTCAAAATCTTCCAAAAACCAAATCAGCTTCTCGCAACCCAATCAATCAAATTCAGAAGGTAGGAGGTGGAATCATCCACCTCTATGGGTTAATCTCATATTCTCTTCCTAGGTTCCAAAATCATTTTATCATCATCCTCAACTCAATATGCACATATGTAAATCAACTCATCGACTCATAACATTACCAGCCACCTCTCATATGGCAATCTCAACATCAATCATGATAAACTCAACCAATCGACATCTGAACTGCATAACAGGATTACCCATAACATAGGTCATACCATTCCTTCAGAACACGCCAAAAGCAATAACAAAATCTTAACATCATACCATGAGTCATAAAGTATATCTACCTCATACCGAAGGCATCACAAGTGCATCATCGAATTCTCATAATTTATCACGCAAGCACACATGTGAAGAGATCAAAGAGGTTAGGTGTCATGGAGTCAATACGCTACTACGAGTCGAATCTCACGATCGCATCTCAACATCGCAACACAAGTGGAACCAGTCATAACAGATTTAGCATGTCGGTTCAAACATTAGCATGGTAAAGGTAATCACAGCAGAATCTCATCATAAGGTCAACAGACTAATATTACTTGTCAACACATTAACACACAAGGTCATGCCATTTAAGCTTCAGCAAAAGGGAAAGATATAACCATATACCAAGCATCGAAATGCTAACATACTCACAAAACATCATTTCAACTCCTTACAATATCATATAACGATCACTTAGCAATCACGCACCATTATCTCACATATATATATATAAGCCATATTCATTATCCAAATCAATATTCATCATTTAACATCTCCTGATCATAATATAACATCATGCTCTCACATAGCAACATATCATTATTTCATGATTCATATGACACATCACAACATGCTTCTAAAACAACATAGTAGGATAGCAATGTATCATTATATCATGATAACACTTGTCACTGTCAACTAGATTTCAGATATTACATATCAATATGTAATATCAGGCCATATCAGGTTTATCATGGTCACCATCTAATATCATGCCAGTACATATTAACAATCATATAATCAAGAAAATCCTCACATCACTACCAGTCAAAACGAAAAGCAATCCCCGCTCGCTCGTCTCCAACTCCCAAGCTAAGACCAATCCTCATCTAGACGCACCAACTCAGATAATATCCCCAAAGAACCCCAACTCATTTTGATACTCCAGTCTCACCCCTCATTTCACCAAGCGCTCTCACTAGCAATCCACCTCTAAGAATCCAACCCCTATCTCTGTTTTCACACCCGAGCATCCCTGCATACTATGTTCTCGATACTCACAAGAGCCATTCCCTACATTTCTCACACTACCCAAGATATCACAACATCATGCCCTGCTAACCATGCATCTTCTATAAAAAATTCCTCGGTCACCACCTAACCTGCCTATCCCTAACCATACCCTTATCCAAGATTCACCTAGGAGCTCATCAAAAACCACCAAGCATTACCTCTTATAATTCCCGAACCCACTCGGTCCAACCTAAGTCAACACCCCTCTTCGGCAACTTTCCCCTTACCACCGTTGATCATTCTAATCACTCAAATCCTTTCTCCACTCTCTGACCACTCGACCAAAAGGACCTCACTCACATGTTCAAAGAAGAAGCAATCATGGACATTATTACACGTAAGGACTACATCATATCAACTAGCATTTATATCAAATGGCATCATTAGTTCATCATTAGATATTGCAACATGCATCAAAAGTCTTAATTTACCGTCATGCTCAACGAGTATTGTAAAAAATCAAATAAGAATATGGTCAATTCAAGCTAGCAAGTTTCATCATAATCTTATCAAATAAACAGTTCAGGTTCTCAGCATTTGCAGTTCATACTTTTAAAGGCAAGAAATTTAGATCATGCTTGACAGTTCAGAGCATCTACGCATCAAGACATCGGGCACATTAAAGTTGTAAGGCAATCGAATCATATCATCATAGTCAACAGACAATCAAGCAACAGTCATCACCAAGTCATCACATCAACAAGCAACTTTCAACATCAAGTTAGTGCAATATCACCATCAACAAGTTCAGAAAGGGTTAGTAATCCGAATGAAGGACACTCCCACTTGCAAGTCATATTTTACTCAATAATCGCAACCCTCGAAGCGAGCTTGTTCCGTCGACCTTGTCGATCCTGAGGCCCGTGGGTTATGGGCCCACGCTTCCGCTGCGCTGCTCTATCGCTATTCAACTTCTCGTTCCCTTTTTCCATGCGGTCACTCGTTTAATGTAACACGTAGGAGTCAAGTTAGCGGCGATAGGGGAGTGACAAGGGCGGACGACCCAATGTTTCTTTCGGAGACGGAATAGACCAAAGCTAAAGACGACATGACTATAGACAAGACTCCGACCCGAGAATAGTAACGATGCCCTTATAAAAGTCTATTAGGTTACAACGGTGACGAACAAAATGAATTCATCATGGAGCATATCAATCACATTAATCCTCACTAACATGTACCTATCTCAAGGAACAACGACATACATATTCATTCCAAAGACACGATCGAGTCCTACACTGATGCACGTGAAACAAGCTAGTAGTATACGATTCCATGGAAGCAGATATGCCTAGAAACTTCAAGCAAGCTATGCGGAACCAACAATGATCATGTATTAGGTCGAGCATGGCACGGAATCATATGACGAGATACATTTAGAAAGCATGGGTCCTATATGATACTAGCGATACATGATGTGATACAAGCATAGTCAAAAGTAATTAAGAGGAGTTCAACATAATATTCACGAAACATGAGCCATCATCAAAAGTGACAAGAAGGACATCATGGGTGCTAGATTATAATCATGCTAAGAACGAACCATCGTAGAGTACATATATGGTACAATAGTTATCACATCATGGAACGAGTACAACACGTGATCATTTAGCGGGTCATATTGGAAATCATAAGTCCTACAGGACACTACTGGCACATATCGAACTTGAACACAATCGAGATAACTCGACTAACTTCATTCTAGCACTCATGCGTCATGCGTATGCAAAGTCATGATATAACATGGTGTGTGATCATGCGCGGTGTCAAATCATACTTTCATGGAAGCACTAGAAGATACCCTGGAGTGATAGAGGAATACCACCGAGCGAGAACACGCAAATAGGCTAGAATTTACCATCACAGAAAGCAAGTCGATCTTCGAATCCAATGTCATCATAGTCAACAGAAAAAAAAATCAAGCAACATGACTAGCATACGGGGACATGAGTTCGAATCAGCACATACTAGGATGAAAATGCATTCTCAAGACTCAATTATGCCACATTTTCTCCATTCAATGCAAGGAACACACAACACCATCATACGCAAAGTAATCCACAATAGTTAATCTGACAACTACAAAATAGATGGGTGTGCTATAGGTTCTTGTCACAGAAAGAATGATAGGCATCAAGGCGTCATCGGCGAGCATGCTAAGGAGAATATCTTACGAGCATTCATACAAAGAAGAATTGATCACGCTATCATGGACCTAATCAAAAAGAAGCAACAATCATATAGACTCATATCATGTGGTTCATGCTCTGAATCAATCATCAGCAAGATCAATACGATAGGTCAAGTAGACATGCTATAACGACATCTAACCAAGATAGAACACGAGACCTAAGTAATGTGACTAGCATGGATACAAGGTGTCATACAACCCCGAATTTACATTAAGGATCATCATCATAACAGGTACTGAGGATTACGTAGCATATGAGGCATGTTGACATGAAATTATAACATGTATCCATCAAATAAGGGACTCACTCTATCATGATACTAAAACCGAACGATCACACTATCATGAACCTAATCCAGGAGAACAACAATCATGAAGGCTCATATCATGGGGTTCAAGCTTCCGATCAAACATACGATCAGTAGGCCAAGTAAACATGCTATAACAACATACAATCATGATAGAGAGCAAGACACAACACGAGACTTAAGCAATGTACTAAGTAGATCATGTCGGGATGATATGGATATAAAAAATGTAGCTCGAACCCATGTAATGGTCATCATGAACATCAAGCATGTAAGCACAGTTTCTAACTAAGGATCAAACTGTAGGTCAAGGAGTAGTGCATATAGAGTCACACAATCATGGACAGAGCAATCAAGATAATCTGATAGAGATACATAAGGGAAAACATTGGCTCTTCCCAACTGACTCATCGCCCATCTCCCCGTGGGACTCGGATACGACTTTTCGTGACAAGAGGACACTGATGAATCGTCATAAGAATTGATAAGGACAGCCCCGTAAACATCTCACTCTCTAACTCGGAATTACTTCAAAGACCGTCTTCCAATACTCTCTCGGACAAACCTCACATCCATACATCATTCCCGAAATAATATGTTTACCACCCGATTTCCCGTGGAGGAGACCGATATTCGAAGGGAGGAATCGATTGAACTGTCAAAAGGATTCGTAAGGGAAGGGGTGGTTCAACAAAAGCTGAGCTTAACCGTATAAGAAGAAGAAGGGTACTCCCGCTATCCCGTTTGCACAGATAAGTCAATACACATTTCATTGTTAAGGCATCCAAATCAGATCTCTAGCATAGCAAGCACTCAACATAGAATCAGTCAATGCCACATATAACGACCTCTTTGGAGTCTTCCCGACCCATCTGTAAAGAACAAGCTAGTATTTCGCCTACCCGTTCCCATCTACATCCATAGGGATGGTCTAGCGCCTTTTCTACCCTCTCGATCCCTTATTAGTTGGTTCTCCTCTTTTATCATAAGCCAAGTTCATATTTAGTCCAATTGAGTTAGGCATATTAAGTTCATTTTGCTCCTTTAAAATGCTTTCAAATCTTTCGAAATCCATGGGCAGTTTTCCAAAACATAAACTCGACCCTTGCGTACCCGAATTGCACAACCTCGCTCTGATACCAACTTTGTAACAGCCCGGATATAAATATCCGAGATACGTTTCAAAGGTTGGGTACCTTCGTTCGGATGTTGCAACTCAGGTACGGGTCGAGGTTTCAAACCTCTAGAGATCAATCAGTAATCCAGCGGGGATTTCCAACCCCAAACAATTAAAGTCACAAAACCCAATTCAAACGAGAATAAAGCAGAAGCAAGGTTTAGATACAAGAGCCACAACAGAGCCGGGTCAAAACCAAAACATATGTTCTAAAGTCGTATAGCCAAGTTAGCGGGATTAGACAGATTCTTTGTAATCGCCCGGGGGGATTTTCCCACGCCATAGAGACAGGGAGCAATCATACCTAAAAACAAGTGGTGCGAGCGGGATCAGACCGAGGCCCAACACACCCTGTCCCGCAAGCGAACATACACATACGCTAATAATAAGGATGATGCAGATGCGGAAATTAAATCACACCAACATGATCCTAATTTACAATATGCAAAAAAGAACTGTAAAGGCGCCCAAAGAATGCCAAGTGGTATATCCCTCTCCTACCTTTGCACCCCTTCCCGTTAGTGTAGAGACTGGCCAGTTTGGTGCTATTGCATAGCAATATCCTCATGGTGGTGCACTCACCATGGCATCATCATATCATATCATATCATATCATCTCATCTCTTGCCCGATGGTGCTAGGCTATCATATCATATCATCTTATCTCTTGCCCCATGGTGCTGGTCGATCATATCATGCTCATATCGACTCGATAGACTCAGGGCACCCAATGGGGTTGGGCTACCCTATGACCCTATCAAAGACTCTAGGACTATCACAGATAACGGTCATTCTGTTTACATACGCATAAAGAAATAGAATGCTCAATCACAAGTGCAATCCTAGCATGATAGTACATGTCATGCTTTAATGCTTATGCAACACCTAGTATGTCATATATTCACAAGCAGGTAATCTCTTTCGAATCTGAGTAAGCCCATAAAGAAACTTACCTGAATAAGCCGAACAGCAGAGAAACAGGGCAGAAGCAGAATCCAAGTAATGAATCATCCAAGGAGCCCCTAATAACATACAAATGCATAAGTCTATCTAATTCACACAAGGCGCCCCTAACTATCATCCATACTTCTCATATCTCATTTCGGATTATTCCATCTTATGCCATCATAATTCAAATATCATTCCATGTTCATCTCATCTCATCATCTCATTTCCAAAACAATCTCTCAAATAACTCAACTTATAAATCAAACAATTCTTTTAAAATCGCTTATCCAAATCCCGACATTAAACATTTTAACCTTAAACTCAATTTCCCAAAATCATGTTATAAAATAATTCCGGCATTTACCTCTTCTTCCCCAGCTGACTCAGCGCCAAGGTGGCACAGTGGGGGCCCACGCCCAACCTTCTTCTTCCCCAGCTCGAATAGAAAAAAAAAGCAGAGGTTTCCCCTGCTCAGCCGCTCTCTCTCCCTCGCTCTCTAGGCTTGCCCGTCCTCTCTCCCTCACCCCTAGCTAGATCACTCGACAAGAACCCCAAATTGACAGACAAGGAGAAACTAAAGGGAAGGAGGAACGGGGCTCACCGTGAAGGAGGTTCAAGGTCGTTGGGGGTGCGCCGGATGCCCGATGGGGCTCGTCGGAGGCGTGGCTTGTCTCCTGGACCTAGAGAAGTGCTCGGACATGAGCTAGTGACGATTTCTTGGCGACATCGAGCGGAAAGAAGGGTAAGAAGGCTTACCGACATTTTCGATCGAAAGGGGCGACGCCATAGTTCGGGTATGGCCGGTGACAATGGAGCTCACCTCGGGCCACCTCAGGCTCGCCGGAATCGCTGGGAGGAGGGAGGAGTGGCTTGAGTCTTCAAACGAAAGGAGGTAGGTAGGTGCTCGGGTGGAATTCCGAAAACAGGGGAGGAGGAGGAGCCCCTTTCTCGGCTCTAATGGAGGGCGACGACGAGGGTGGAGGAGCAGCTGCTGGGAGGTGATGGTGGTGGTGAAGCACAGCAGCGGTGGAAGGTGGGAATGGTGGTGTTTTGGTGGTGATGGTGCCTCTTTTGGGGCTTTGGTTCTCACGGCGAAAAGGAGAGAGAGAGAGAGAGATGGAGGATAAGAGGAGAGTGGGTGGGTTTCCTGTTACATTTGGGGTGTTTGCAAACTGCAGAAGACAGGGTGTGAGCAATTGGTGTTTGTTTGGGGGTTTATGCAAGGTGAAGAGAAGAAGACAAGGGGCTGCAGGAGGGGACCAACAAAAGCAGCAGTCCCGTTTCAAGGAAAGCCGAGAGAGAGAGAGAATAAAGAAAGAAAAAAAATAAAATAGAAATTAAAAGAGGTCCCCACAATACCAATTCAAATTAGCGGAATAGACTCAAAACCCGCTCGCCCGATCAAATCCCGACTGTATCAAATTTACTCAAATTCCAATTCAATTGCAAGATAAACGGAATTAAATTAATTTTTATCAAAACTCGGAGCTCGAAGGCGGAATTAAAATCTGCTAGAATCTAAATTCTCAAAATGATGCCGGAGTGACTCAAAAATCAAACTTACGCTCGAGGACGGGTTTTATCCCACTTTTACAATTTTGAATTTAATACATAGAATAATACTACAAAATATATATTCAGTCTTTACACATGTAATGAACTTACTAACTATGAAAGGAAGGCAAGCAACGACACTTATATAAGGCCTAAGGCTCTAAGAGTCCTATGACAACTTATTACAAAAAAGCCTACCAAATCATCGAGTGCAAGCAAATTTCTATACCAAAAGCCTACCGCATCATCGAGTGCTAGAAACTTTCTATAATAAGCGCCAACTAGGATGACAAGAATAAAGAAAAAGGTCTCATTTGATAAACACCTATAACGGTCGTTTTTCTAGCAAAGACAGATAGCAAGTCATATGGTTTCCGTTTTACATCCTAAGCTTGATTCTAAGTCGTATGGCGCATGAACACTAGCCTACTATATAACAACCAGTGCATAAAGCGCCCATCATGAGTAAGTTCAAAGAACTTACCTGGAGAAGCGCAGAATCCAAGCAATACAGCTATCAAGCAAATCCAGACAGATTAGAGATCCCCTAGAAGATAAGTAACATAATAAGTGTAAGTCTAACTTCAACAGGCAGATCAATAACACACACAAGAGACACATATATCATATATAAGTTAACCATCCCATCATCATCATCATCACAATTCTATTCTCATTTCCATAAATCATCACGAATTTCCAAAGTCCCAAATCATGCTTTTAGCTCGTATATTCATATATTTCATGCTATAACTCACATAAATGCTCAAGTAATTTCATTAATAAAATCATCAAGTCAACTCAAGTAAATCAATTCAAAGTTTCTCAAAAGCCTTTAAATTTCCAAGAAGTTAATTTAATAGTCAGACAATTCTTTCAAAATCATACTTAGTCAAATCAATTGGTAAAATATTAAACCCTTCAAACCAACTTATAATCTCATTTTTATCAAGCATTCCGGCAGAGTTAAAACCTTCTTTCAAATAGTTAAATCAACTTCCGTACTTCGAAAGCTTTTCCCCAAAGTACTCTTTTAAATCTCATGTTTGACTAACACAAGAAATACTTTTTTTCAGACTCTAACCGTTTAAATGTCATAAATATCACATATACATATAATCATACAAATAGCATTTGAATAACATATCTAACTTTAATCGCAAAGTAGACGGATAACTTTTAAATAAATACTTCGCAATAAAACATTTTAAATAATATATTTTAATCCCAACCATTTAAATACGACATTTGACCAAATCAAATCATTAAATAATTTAAATAAATCATAATTAATAATTTAAAAATAATAACTAATAATAATGATAAATATATAATAATGAAATAATAAGACAATAATTAAATTAACATAATAACTAAATAAAACCACTAAGACAATTTAAACCCCAAACCATCCAAAACCAAATCTGAGGGCCCTAAACACAAAAGGGAAACCCAGCCCATCCCATTTCGCTGAACCCGGACCCAAACCCGGATCCAATGCCCTACCCTGAACTGAACCCAAACCCTTAAACTGAACCGGACCCATGTTTTCAATAAAATGAGCCGGAAAAGAAAAGAAAAAGAAAAAAATGGAACCGGACCCAATTAAGTCATTGTTCATCTTCTACCTTAAACTTCTGTTCGAATGCACTAGAAAAAGGAAGGGGAAGGGAGGAGGTTGGCCGGCGGCGACACCGAGCTCAGACGATCTTCCCGATACCAAGGGACTCAAGACGACTCAACTCGAATAATAAAGGGAGGAGAAACGAGGGCTCACCGAGGGCGGAGGTCATTCGAATTGGTGCGGCATCTCCGAGATCGACTGGATTCAACGAGGACGGAGGGGAGCTCGGAGGGCCTGGGTCGTATGCAAAAGATCATAAAGGTTCGCCTTTACGAGGAAATTGGGTCGGAAACGAAAGGGAGAATCTTACCGACCCTATTGAACAGAAAACAGGGAGGTGTGGGTTGATAGCGGGTCCGACAAGGCTGCTGGGTGGACTCCGGGGGATCCTGGGCTTGCCGACGTCGAGGGAGGTGAGGTTGATGCTTTTGCTGCTGCTCTTCGAAGAAGAAAGAGGAACGGGGGTGGTGGTGCTTGGTTTTGGGCTCGAAAAAAACAGGAGCAAGGGCTCGGTTTAGGACTCAAAACAGGGGAGCAGGAAGTGGTGTTATTGGGTGCTGCTGGTGGCAACAGATGAGGGTGACGACGATAAAGAAGCGGGGGAGGTGTGGTGATGGTAGAGGTGACGAGGGTGGTGGCTGATTGAAATAGGGGCATGGAGGGATGGTGAATGACAAATGAAATAGGGAGTAGGGGAAGGCTGTAGAGGTGAGGTGGGTGTAGGGTGAGGGAGTTGGTGTGTGAGGTGGAGTGTTGAATTGGGTAAAATATATCAAAACTTAATACCCGAAAATAAATCTCGAAAACCGCTTTTCGACCCTACTCGACGCGATTCAAATTAACTTTTAAATCCAAAATAATGAAATCCGACAAGTATTTTTAAGTCTCGGTATAAGGAGGCGAAATAAGTCCATTTTAAATCAAATTCAAGTTTATGTCGGAACTCGTTTCGAAGGAATTAAATTTTATTTATTTTTAGTTTTTGCTCGAAGACATTTTCAAAATTTTCCGAATCCTTGGGAATTAAATCAAAAGTAAATCGATATTAAATCAAAAATTAAATCTTAATTTAGAAAATAATATTTTCAAATCCCGAGTCTTTACAGTACACCCGGCCTAAGTCTTGTGTACAAATGATATATATATATATATATATAGTGTATGGATCATTTGTGCACAACCCTTAGGGTGTGCACTGTGCAAAAATATTATTTGGTGAAACGTGAAACATTATTCGATGAAATTTGAAGCATTATTCGGTGAAATGTGAAACATTCTACCGAATACTGTTATGTTTTTTTTCCGTTCAATTCAGATGAAAACGTCCCAATTCCACTGAATAATTTGTAACATTCTACCGAATAATGTTTAGTTTTTTTATTCATCCATTTCAAATAGAAAGTGGATCAAATGTTAACACCTCTCATGGTGTTAAATGTTAACAAATCTAAGCCCTTAATTGATAAAAAATGGATGGCACGGATTATTCCAATATATTAATTTAATTATAAATTAAATTAAAATCAAAACGCCCAACCCCACTCTAAAGCGCGTGTATTAAAACCCTAGCCCAAAATCACAAACCATACAAACTCAAGAGAAGGAGATAGGGATGAAGGCGCTGGTGAAGCGATCGACTGGGTCGAAGGAGATGGCAGAGGCAGATGCGATGGCGGTTGTCGAAGGCGATGAAGGCGACGAATGCGGAGCCGTGAGAGCGAACGACAAAGGAAATGATGGAGGAGATGCATGGGGACTATCGATTTCAAGCCCCATGGAGTCGTAGTCCTACAGCCCATCGTCTTCCAGCCTAGATGTGAAATCTTGCATCCCACTGAGATCGTTGCTGACCCCTAGTTGCTCTAGGTATCTTGATTCGGTTATGCAAGCTTCAAAGCAAATCCATGCCGAAGAGTCCCCCATTTCATTTTTTCTATTTGAATTGATGTTGATTTCATTGGCATGATGGTTTAGATTAATATTATAGTTCGACTAATTTAATTAGTCTTACCCTATATAATAACCGGTGACCAATTCATGGCAAACGTGTTGGATTTTCATATGTTGCTATGAGTAGGGTTGTGGTGACCATTCATGGCAAACATTGTATAAGTGTAATTTGGAGCAATTCTGTTGACGTTAATGATTTGCACTAGTAGAAAAAAGAGATTCTAGCTCGGACGTGTAAGGGCAAATAGCCCGGATATAGCCAAAATCACATCCTGACATCAGAGTGGTGTGATTTCTTGAATTGTTGTTTATTAAGTTGGTTTTGATCGAAGTAGATCTAGATTTAGTTGATTTTTACTAATTTTGGCATGAATGAATCGGTCTATTTAACATTCGTTTGGAAGGAAAGAATCATTCATGTGACTCTCGTGATTATGCGATGGGAAATCAGGAATTATTCACGTGTATCTGGCCAATTAGATGTATGTTTGTTGAAATTCAAACTATGTATAAAATTGTTGATGAATGTATCAACTATTAGGCAAGTTCAGAGTCACTATTCATTGATAAATTGCTAATTTGCCTTAAGATGTACATGGATTATTTATTGTTCATGAATTTATTGAATATTCGGCAAATTCAGAATCATTATTCGTTGATATTCAGGAATTTTTCATATATATATGGGTCAATTAGATATAGATTTCTTGAAATTCAAACTCATGAATTTATCGACTATTCGGCAAGTTCATAGTCACATACTATTCGTTGATAATTAGAAATTATTCATATGTATAGGGGCAATTACATGTAGTCGTGTTGAAATTTAAACTCTGTCTAAAATTATTTATGAATCGATCGACTATTCGACAAGTTCAAAGTCACTATTCGTTGATAATAAGGAATTATTCATATGTATGTGGGTAATTAGATGCGGTAAATCAATAATTACATTTATATATTCTTTAAAACTAGCGAATAATTACTATCAACTTAGCGAGTAGTTGCAAAATTGACCAACTCTTTTGCTATTATCTAAACGATAACTTCTCATTACAGACGAATAATAACGTCAATTTAGAGAATAATTAATATTAACCTAGCGAATAGTTGCAAAATTGACCAACCCTTTTGCTATTATATAAACGATAACTCTTCTTTACAGACGAATAATAACGATAAGTTAGCGAATAATTAATATCATCTTATCGAATAGTTCAAACAGTGCACCACATAAAAAACAACATTACCCCATAAAAAAACGTAACGCAAAAAAAAAGTAACACACGCGCACGTAATTCAGCAAGTGGGTAAGGAAAGAGGCGGTCCTATTGATTTTTAATTAAAGAAAAAGCTATAATTGCTAAATAATCTCAGCCACTCATTTCATTCAATCAATAACCCAGATTTGTTAACACTTAACACCGTAAGGGATAGAAACACATGACCCAATATATATGTATATATATATATATAGGGTAGCGCTCCGGTGTAAACCAAAATTGCGGTAAAAACCTGTAAGGACCGGCTTTTGAGCCCGGTTCACTAGCTTTATAACCCGGTTCTGAATAGAACCAATCTATAAGGTCATAGTTTTTAGCCCGGTTTTGAATAAATACGAGCTATAAAGTCACTATGTGATTTTAAAACATGAGTTTTCACCACGATTTTTTAGGCTTAACCGAGCTACAAATTAGTCATGTGTTATTTTAAAACTGGAGTTTTTAGCTCGGTTTTTATGTTGAACTGAGTTGTATAGTCACCATGTAATTGAGGTTTTTAACACAGGTTTCAAATAAACCAAGCTATAAAGTAGTCCTCACGTTTTTTACCACAATTTAAGGTTTTCACCGTAGTCAATCCGTATATATATATATATATATATATATATATATATATATATATATATATATAGAGAGAGAGAGAGAGAGAGAGAGAGAGAGAGAGAGAGAGAGAGAGAGAGAGAGTAACTATCCAATGCATTCATCTCTTAGAATGCATTTGTGAGACCGATCCTCAACCATTGAATAAAAACCAAATAAAGGGCTATGATTAAATGATAATTTTTGGAAATTAATTTTTTTAAACACACAATAATATATGGAAAAAAACTCAAACCATATCTTATTCCGAAATCTTTATCTCTTACCCAAAATCAAAATAAAATCAAAACCACCATCTAAAATTTTTCTAGCAAACCCACGTACTATCTTATTCTCAAATTATTTGGACAATATTCATCTGAATAATATTGAAAAAAAAAACTAAATTAACTTAAAATGTAAAAAGTCAATTTATTCTCACTTTCAAAAATTTTGAATATTCATCTGAATATAAGGTATTATATTCAGATGAATATTAAGAAAATATTCAGATGAATATTAAGAAAATATTCAGATGAATATTAAGAAAATATTCAAATGAAACGTAAACCGTTAATTTATTCTCACTTTCAAATTTTTCGAATATTCATTTGAATATAAGGTAATATATTCAAATTAATATTAAGAAAATATTCAGATGAATATTCAAATAATATTCGAATATTCATTTGAATATTCGTATTCATTGAATATTCATTTGAATATTCAAATGAATATACAATATTATACGTATATTCATCATCCTAATATCCTCCCACCCAAATATTCAGATGAATATGCATTCCTTCTCCCAACCAATAATTAATCAGTGAATTTCTTTGTTGATAAATCACGTAAGATTAGGACCACATTGGATGGTTTATTGATTAGGAGATAAATAAGGGATTTGGATAGATAAATTAATTATTTTTAATTTATATTTATTTCCTTCCTTTTTCTTTTTGGATGCATATTTAAATCTAACCATCCAAAGCTTCACCATCCAACGGTTCATAAAGGGTCTCACGAATGCATTCTGAGAGGTGAATGCATGTGAAACCTCCCCTATATATATATATATATATATATATATATATATCACAACTTTAACGTTGACGAAAATATTAAAGTTTTATTTAATTTGTATATCTCAGTTACATACATCGATCAATACCAACGAACAATAATAACATTATAATTAAACAAATAATTGGAAGAATAGTAAAAATACCGAACAAATATATGCATAAATAATAAATCACAAGCTAAGATCGATGATCAACTTAATTGTTGTCTTATTATCATGCGTACGAGTTATGCTTGCTTGCTCTACTATGGAGGTCCTGGCACAGTGCCGCGTGGATTAGGACCAGATGTTGTAGGAGGTGATCCTTTTGGGAGCATATGGAAGAGGGTTGTGTCGCACTTTCTAAGCCATTCTGAAGCTCCAGCCAAGGGCCTAGCAGCTAATCCGACTTGAGAAGCACATAGAATGCAAACGACGAAAAGGATACAAGCAAGAGCAGCTTTGTTAGAAGAGGTCATCAAAGCCATATATGTTTGTGTGTAATATATAGTGTTTGTTTGGATGGGAATATGTTGTTCAAAGTGATGAGGATTTTGGTGGGTTAATTGCTAGTATTTATACACCAAACAACGTACAATATACACCGCGCCGGGCTTCAAGTTTTTGTTCATAGCTAATTTAGGTAAAATTGGCTTGTAAAAGGGCACACATTGAATTCAGATTCATTTGACTGGCCAGGTATTGGTCTTTGGACATTGGACACGCCTTGGTCATTTGGTCCAATAGCTAGTACACGTTCGTTAGCATGCAAAATACAAAATAATCTATATTCTCTCCTGTCATTTTGGTATTTAATTTTTGACACATTTTAAAAAAAAACTAAAATTTTTATAAAATATCAATTTTTTTCTACTATTAATGTTTTAAAATAATTTCATACTCCTCACTAATAACTCCTAGCTCGTTAATTTGTTTGTAGGTATAAAAATGTAATGGTTAACCACATTAATCTAGTTCAAATTTAAGTTAAGATTTATGAATCAATATTCTATTAATTACCCTCCTTTCATTCTTCATACAAAATTTATTTACTCTTCTCTCATTTTATTACCTAATTTTGGCATGGAGTAACCATATCCTTTAGAATTCTCTAACTATTTCCCCTCCTCCCTTCTCTAGAATAAAAAGAAGTGATGATGATATACATTATATATATATATATATATATATATATATATATATATATATATATATATATATATATATATATATATATATATATATAATTTGATTTCATTTCCCTACTCCTCAATCAAACGAGTCCTAAGTATAAATATTTTTCAAAATCATAAAATTAATATTTTATAGAATTTTAACTTTTGAAAAAATGTGACAAAAATAAAACGACTCATATTTTGAAACAGATGGAGTATGTTTGTAACGCACATTTATAGATGAGTGTTATTTTATATTCTGACATAGAATATGAAAATTGAATCGTCATATCAGTGGCCATATATAATTGCCCCACCTCATCTTCGAGCATCGGTCAAACATTTTTTTAAAATATTGTACTTACCTAACTATTAAAGAAGTTGCATATGAAATTAATGGTGTGTTTGGATGGGGGTGGAGGGGATGGAGAAGGTGAAAGTCTAATTTTTGAATTCGTTCACCGACTTTGGGTGGAGTTGGGATAGGGGTGGTGATGGAGATGAATTAGTAAGAAAATCTATATCTTGGGGCCCTTGGAGGGGATGGAGTGGGGTGGGAAAAATAATTGTCAACATTTTCCCTCTTCCCCCCTATTGTTGTAACGGCTCGGATATAAATATCCGGGATACGTTTCGAAGGTCGGATACCTTCGTTCGGATGTTGCAATTCAGGTACGGGTCGAGGTTTCAAACCTCTAATCAGTCGAAGTTTCATAAATTCAGTTTAAACGAAAGTAAAGCGGAAATACGATTTATATACAAAAGCCACGGCAAGGCCGGGTCAAAACCAAAACATAATTCTAAAGTTGTATGGCCAGATTAGCGGGGTTAGACAGATTTCTTTGCAATCGCCGGGGGGGGCTTTCCCACGCCATATAAACAGGGAGCAATCATACCTAAAAACATTTGGTGCGAGTGGGGTCAGACCGAGGCCCCAACACGCTCTGTCCAGCAAGCGAACATACACATACGCTAATAATAAAAATGATCCAGATGCGGAAATTAAATCACACTAGCATGATCCTAATTTACAATATGCGAGAAATAACTGTAAAGGCGCCCAAAGAATGCCAAGTGGCATGTCCCTCTCCTACCTCTGCACCCCTTTCCGTTAGTGCAGAGACCGGCCGGTTCGATGCTATAGCATATCATATCTCATCATCATATCTCATCATCATAACATAAATTAAAATAAATATGACCGATGGTGGTGGGCTATCATCATGCTCATATCGACTCGATAGACTCAGGGCACCCGATGGGGCTGGGCTACCCTATGACCCTAGCAAAGACTCTAGGACTATCACAGATAACGGCCGTTCTGTTTCATACGCGTAAAGAAATAGAATGCTCAATCACAAGTGCAACCTAGCATCATACTACATGGCATGCTTTAATGCTTATGCAACACCTAGTATGTCATACATTCACAAGCCGGTAATCTCTTTCGAATCTGAGTAAGCCCATAAAGGAACTTACCTGAATAAGCCGAACAGTAGAGAACAAGGCAGAGCAGAATCCAAGAAATGAATCACCGATAGCAAGCAATGTCCAACATATCACAATCACCTAATAACATACAAATGCATAAGTCTATCTAATTCACACAAGGCGCCCCTAACTATCATTCATATCTCGTCTCATATCTCGTTTCAGACCATTCCGTCTTATTTTATCATTTCAGGTTCATCTCATCTCATCATCTCATTTCCAAAACAATCTCTCAAAGAACTCAACTTAGAAAATCAAATAATTCTTTTAAAATCGTACTTAGTCAACACCCGACATTACACATTTAAACCTTAAGGCCCATTTCCAAAATCATATAATAGAAATCGTTCCGGCATGTCTCTTATCTCAAAACCATATATCAATAAATTCCAATATTAAATTATTAAAATAACTCTAAGCTCACAAATCATATTTATAAATCAAGACCAACAATTCACTTTAAAATTCCCAACTTACATATAGAAATTCTCATAAAATGCATCAATCAAATAATCCAATCAATATTATTTTAAAACAATAAATAATATATAACGATAAATCTTCCAGAATACTATAATCATAACAAAATCCCAAAATAATTCTAATATCAAAATAATTTAACACTTAATACTCATAAAGTCTCAAACAATAACCATAAATATATTTATAACTCCCTATCAAATAATAACACTTTTAAAACCTTTATTATATTTAATATTCCAGAATATATATATACATATTTTTCCCAAAATCCGAAATAATAATTAATATAACACATAAATATATATATATATATATAATCATAACATTTAACATATATATATATATATAACCTAAATATAACACAAGTTTAAAAACAACCAACAGCCCAACCGAGAGGAGCCCAGACCCGGAAGAGGATCCGGCCCATGACCCGGCCCAACCAGAAGCCCCAACTCTGAGTAAGTGAACCGGATCCCAGGTGTCAAACCGAGTAAAAGAAAAGAAAAGAGTGAACCGGTTCACTTGAACCCGCCTTCCCCAATCAACAGACACCCTGTTCTCCGACGGAAAACGGGAGAGGGGATGAAGGATTCCCATGCCTCCCGTGGCTCTTTTCGTCCCAAACTTTACCCAGAGATTGGAGGTGCAATCCCGACCATACTCAACACAGAGATAAAGAAGCGAGGGCAAGAGGCAAGGGAGGAGGGAGATATCTCACCGAGAGCTTCGTTCTTCAACTCCGGGGTGCTCGCGGGCGGCTCCGGCTGCGTCGGCGAGGGAGGGGTGTCACCTTGGCCAAGGAGGAGGTAAGGGATGAGTACGAGCACGATTTAGAGAGGTTTGAACTAGAAAGCGAAAGGAACTCAAAAACCGACCTCAAAGGAAAACAGGGCGGTCCGGCGGCTTGGGCGGCTCCGTCGGGGCTCCTGGCGGCTCTAGCTGCTCGTTGTGGCTTCGTTGTGGTACAAGAGAGTGGTAGGTGGTGGCTCGTGGTCGGAGGAGGAAGAGCGAAGGGGTGGGGCTCGATTTTGGATGGTTGCAGAGACAGGGGAAGGGGTGGGCTCCGGTGAAGGATGACGACTGGGCTCCCTCTCCGGCGGCGGCGATTAGGAGGAGAATGGAGAGGTTGTTGGGTGACTGCTGCTCAGTGACAAACAAGGAAAAGCAAGAGCGTGGTGGATAGGTGGTGTTTTGGTGGTGGTGGTGTGGCAAGGAACAAGGAAACAAGGAGGGGAATGGGAGATTTTGGTGGGTTACAGGAACGGAAGAAGGGGAAGAGAGAGAGAGAGAGAGGAAGGTGGCCAGGAGGAGGGTGAGCTGCTGGAGGTGGCAGAGTGCAGCGGGTGGGTAGAAGACAAGAGGGGACCAATTCTTCAACGTACTGCCAAAACAAGGGAGGTGGGAGTGCAGCACTACAGCAAAAGGCAATGGCGTGGGGAAGAGAGAGAGAGAGAGAGAGAAAAGAAGAAAAAGGAAAAGAAATGTGTATATATATATGTGGTCCCAAAAAGATATTTTGAATACCCGACAAATATCTCGAAACCTGCTAATCCCGACTCTATCAATTCCCGACTAAATCGAATTTAAATAAAATTTAATTTACTAATCTCAATATAACGGAATTAAATTAATCTCAATCAAAACTCGGAGTTTAAATTAATCTTTATTAACACTCGATCTCGAAAGCGAAAATCCAATCCCGTCAAAATCCGAAATTTAAATTGATGCCGGAATGATTTTAAATCGAAACTTGATGCTCGAGGACGGGTTTTTATTCCACTTTTACAAATTGAATAAAATAATAGTATATTTAATTAAAATAATATTAAAATAATATAAAAATATATTCGGCCTTTACATTCATCCACCTCTAAAAACAAGTCTCGTCCCCGAGACTAAAATCATTTTAAAGCAAAGGGGATGAAGTTTTAAAATCGGTGAGTCCAAGGACCATGTCCAAGGATCTTGTCATCGTCTCGGTTGCGTCTTCCGAGATTCTCACAACATCCTAGTCACGGTCGTGACATCTCCAATTGGTCTTGTCAAGTGTGTAATAAGCGCCCTTATTACATCCTCGCTTCGACCTTTCGGAAGTACCACAACTCTAAAGGCATTATAGCATCCGACTAGGTCTTAGCAAGCAATCTATAAGCGCCCCTATACAATGCTTGTATCCACTTCGTGAGACGTCATAATGTAAATCCAGTTCGTAAATCCTTAAAGCGTTTGTAAATAAAAGGATTGTCATCCAAATCATTGAAACTCTCAACTTCTTTAAAACCCCAAGTTGACCATTTTTAAAACCGCTCAAAATCTTCGAATTAAATTTTTAATCAAGCAACTTTACACCAGAACAAGTCATATCCTTTCAAATCAAGATTTTGTCAAAACTCTTCCGAAAACCAAATCAGCTTCACACATACCAATCAATCAAATTCCGAGGGTGGGAGGTGGAGTCATCCACCTCTAAGGGCTAATCCCATATTCTCTTCCTAGTTTCCAGAATCGAATCAATCTATCAGTCTCAATTCAAGCAAGATGCATAAGCCATAAGAAATGCATAACTGTATAACCAACCAATCTCCAATCAACACATCATAAGGCAAGTCTCAACATATACCATCGTAGAACCACAAGGTCACATCACATCTCCAGATCATACCAAAGGTCATAAAAGCATTTCACATCACAGAATTAATGAACCAAAACTCATTGTCAACACATCAACAGATCAAGGTCAGGTTATTAAGATTCAGCAAAAGGAAAGGTAAGTGAATGTGTGAAGCACCAAAACATCAGCATACTCGCAAAACATCATCTCAACTCATACAATGTCATATAACGATCACTTAGCAATCACACACCATTATCTCATATATATAAGTCAGATTCATGATCCCAATCAATATTCATCATTTAACATCTCCTGATCATAATATAACATCATGCTCTCACATAGCAACATATCATTATTTCATGATTCATTCAACACATAATAACATGCTTTTAGAACAATATAGTAGGATAGCAATGGGTCATTATATCATGAGTATAGTTGTCACTACCAATTATGATTCAATATTGCATATCAACATGTAATATCAGCCATATCAGGTTCATCATAGTCGCTATCTAACATCATGCCAAGTCATTTTAATAAATCACATAATCAAGAAAGCTTTCATATCATCACCAGGCAAAATAAACGCAAACCCCGCTCGCTCGATTTCAATTCCTACATCAAAACCAGCCTCATCTAGATTCACCAACATCAGCTCAGGTGACATCCTCAAAAGAAGTCCCAATTCATTTCAATACCCCTAATCTCGCCCCTCATTCCACCAAGAACTCTCACTAGCAATCCACCTCTAAGAATCCAACTACTATCTCTAACCTCACACTCGAGGCCCTCTCATACTATATCTTCCCCACTCTTAAAAGCCATTTCTTACACTTCCACACTTCCCAAGAGTTCACAAGCATCATGCTCTGCTAACCGCACATTCTCTAGTAAAATTCCTCGACCACCGCCTATCCGACCTATTCCTAACTGTACTCTCACCCAAGATTCACCTAGGATCTCGTCGAAAATCACCAAGCATTACCTCTTAATTCCCGAACCCACTCGGTCCAACCTCAGTCATCACCCCTCTTCTACAACTTTCCCTTACCTCCGTCGATCATTCTAATCACTCAAAACCTTTCCCCACTCTCTGGCCGCTCAACCAAAAGGACCTCACTCACATGTTCAAAAAAGAAACAATCATGGACATTATTGCACATAAGGACTACATCATATCAACTAGCATCATTAAGCATTGCAACAAGTATCAAAAGTCTCAATTTACCGTCATGCTCGAGATTATCACATAACACCATATATGAATAAAGTCAATTCAACTAGCAAGTTTCATCATAATCTTAGCTAATAAACTGGTCAGATTCCCGGCATTTGCAGTTCATACTATATAGGAAGGAATTTAGATCATGCTTAGCAACTCAGAGTAGCATCACATTAAATCATCAAGACACATTAGGATTGTAAGACATCGAATCATATCATCATAGTCAACAGACAATCAAGCAACAATCATTAACATCAACAAGCAGCTTTCAACATCAAGTCAGTGCAATATCATCATCAACAAGCTTAGAAAGGGTTAGCAATTTGAATAGAGGGCGCTCCCACCTGCAAGTTACATCGTGCTCAACAATCGTAATCCACAAAGCGAGCTCGTTCCGTCGACATTATCGATCCTGAGGCCCGTGGGTTATGGACCCACGCTTCCGCTGCGCTGCTCTATCGCTATTCGTCTTCCATGCGGTCGCTCATCCAAAATAATGCGTAGAAGTTTAAGTTAGCGGAGATAGGGGAGTGACAAGAGTGGACGACCCAATGTTCCTTTCGGAGACGGAATAGACCAAAGCTAAAGACGACATGACTAGAGACAAGACTCCGACTCGGGTATAGTAACGATGCCTTTATGGAGTCCATTAGGTTACAACTTGTGACAAACAAGCATGAATTCATTATGGAGCATATCAATCGCATCAATCCACACTAACATGTACCTATCTCGGGGCAACATTCGTATTCATATCAAAGACATGATCAAGTATTACGCTGATGTTTGTGAAACAAGCTAACATTCTAGTATTCCATGGAAACAGATATGCCAAGTAATTTCAAGCAAGATGGGCGGAACCAACAATGATCATATATAATTCGAAGTCATGCGGAATTTAATGAAGATAACGAGCATCATGTATATGAACAATGTAGGGACAGGGTATACACATCAACAATTGAGTCCAAATATATCATGGCAATGTATATCATAACATCAGATGAAGCGTCATACGAGAACACATAAGAGTAGAATAGCAATTATCACATATATGAACAATGTATATGTTTGGTGTATGCATCATACGAGATCATATAAAGGGCAACATAGTAACTATCTCACAATGATCATATGTTAGGTCAAGCATGGCACGGAATCATATGACGAGATACATCTAGAGAGCATGGGTCCTACATGATACTAGCAATATATAATGTGATACAAGCATAGTGAAGAGTCATTTAGAGGAGTTCAACATAATATTCACGAAACATGAGGCATCATCAAAAGTACAAGAAGGACATCATGGATGCTAGATTATAATCATGCTAGGTACGAACCATCATAGAGTACACATATGGTACGATAGCTGTCACATTATAGAACAAGCACAACACGTGATCATTTAGCGGGTCATATTGGAAATCATAAGCCCTACATGATACTAATAGCACACATCGAACATGAGTACCACTAGAGTAATTCAACTAGGTTCATTCCGATATTCATGCGTCATGCAGGTGCAAAATCATGATATAGAGTGGTTTGTGATCAAGCGGGGTGTCAAGTCATAGGTTCATACAAGCACGAGAAGCCATCATAGAATAATAGACATCTTTACCATGTAAGCATGCTAGGTTTAACTATCACGGAAAGCTAGTCAAACATCGAGTTCAACATTATCTCATCAGGACGAGTGAAACATGTTGAGAGAACAGAAAGAGGAAAGAGTCACACTATCAGGTACCTAGTTCAAGAGTGAATCAACAATAACGTAGGCAAAGTAGAATTCGCACAAGTCACAACCAAGGGCCCAACATGTTGCTAGTGGTTCAATATAACGTATGGTACATACATGCACTTGACTGGTTAGTACCACGGTATGCAAGAGTTCATTCAATCACATATCAACGACATAGTGGCACGAGAGGAAAACGCAACGAGGTATAGAGCAGTCTAAGCAACATGGCGACATGACTAGAATATGGGGACATGAGCTCGAATCAACACATAATATGACAAAACATGCATTCCTCAAGGTTCAATTATAACACATATTCTCCGTTCAACACAACTAACACACACAACATTATCTTGCAAAATAATTAACAATAGTTAATCTGACGAATTCAGAATAGATGGGCATGCTATAGATTCTTGTCACAAAATGAACGATACGCATCGAGGCATTTATATAAGGAAGAGTCGATCACACTATCATGAACCTATCCACAGAGAGGACATCAGTTATACAACTTCATAGCATATGACATATTTATTCGAGCCCTAGTATGACGATGCAATATACTAAGTAAATCATGTCGGGATGATTTGGGTACGATAATGTAGCTCGAACCCATACAATAGTCATCATGAGCATCAAAGCACATAAGCACAAATTCACACTAAGGATCAATTGTAGGTCAAGGAGTAGTGCATATAGAATCACACTATCATGAACAGGGCAATCAAGATAACCCGATAGAAGTTCATAAGGGCAACATTGACTCTTCCCAACTGACTCATTACCCATCTTTCCCGTGGGACTCGGATGCGAATTTTCGTGACAAGAGGACACTAATGGATTGTCATAAGAATCGATAAGGACAGCCTCGTAAACATCTCACTCTCTAACTCGGAATTTCATCAAGGGTCGTCTTCCAATACTCTCACGGACAACCTTTATATTCAACCATGATTCCCGACACCATGTGTTTACCAACCCAATTCCCATGGAAGACCGATATTCGAAGGGAGGACTCGATTGAGTTGTCAGAAGGGTTCATAAGGAAGGGGACGGTTCCACAAGGCTGAGCTTAACCATATAAGAAGAAGGGTACTCCCGCTATCCCGTTCGCACAGATCATTCAATATTCATCAAATAGTTAGGACATAACAATCAAATCTTTAGCATATCAAACACTCAACACAGAATCAGTCAATGGCAATTACAATGATCTCCTTGGAGTCTTCCCGACCCATCTGTAAAGAACAAGCTAGTATTTCGCCTACCCATTTCCGACTACATCCAATAGGGATGTCTATCGCCTTTTCTACCCACTCGATCCCTTATTAGTTGGTTCTCCTCTTTTATCATAAGCCAACTTCATATTTAGTCCAATTGAGTTAGACATTTTAAGTTCATTTTGCCCCTTTAAAACGCTTTCAAATCTTCGAAATCCGTGGGCGGTTTTCCAAAACATACACCCGACCCTTGCGTACCCGAATTGCACAACCTGGCTCTGATACCAACTTTGTAACGACCCGGATATAAATATCCGGGAAACGTTTCGAAGGTCGGATACCTTCGTTCGGATGTTGCAACTCAGGTACAGGTCGAGGTTTCAAACCTCTAATCAGTAGAATTTTCATAAATTCAGTTTAAACGAAAGTAAAGCGGAAATACGATTTATATACAAAAGCCACAGCAAGGTCGGGTCAAAACCAAAACATAATTCTAAAGTTGTATGGCCAGATTAGCGGGGTTAGACAGATTTCTTTGCAATCGCCGGGGGGGAGGCTTTCCCACACCATATAAACAGGGAGCAATCATACCTAAAAACATTTGGTGCGAGTGGGGTCAGACCGAGGCCACAACACGCTCTGTCCAGCAAGCGAACATACACATACGCTAATAATAAAGATGATGCAGATGCGGTAATTAAATCACACTAGCATGATCCTAATTTACAATATGCGAGAAAAAACTGTAAAGGCGCCCAAAGAATGCCAAGTGGCATGTCCCTCTCCTACCTCTGCACCCCTTTCCGTTAGTGCAGAGACCGGCCGGTTCGATGCTATAGCATATCATATCTCATCATCATATCTCATCATCATAACATAAATTAAAATAAATATGCCCGATGGTGCTGGGCTATCATCATGCTCATATCGACTCGATAGACTCAGGGCACCCGATGGGGCTAGGCTACCCTATGACCCTAGCAAAGACTCTAGGACTATCACAGATAACGGCCGTTCTGTTTCATACGCGTGAAGAAATAGAATGCTCAATCACAAGTGCAACCTAGCATGATACTACATGGCATGCTTTAATGCTTATGCAACACCTAGTATGTCATACATTCACAAGCCGGTAATCTCTTTCGAATCTGAGTAAGCCCATAAAGGAACTTACCTGAATAAGCCGAACAACAGAGAACAAGGCAGAGCAGAATCCAAGAAATGAATCACCGATAGCAAGCAATGTCCAACATATCACAATCACCTAATAACATACAAATGCATAAGTCTATCTAATTTACACAAGTCGCCCCTAACTATCATTCATATCTCGTCTCATATCTCGTTTCAGACCATTCCGTCTTATTTTATCATTTCAGGTTCATCTCATCTCATCATCTCATTTCCAAAACAATCTCTCAAAGAACTCAACTTAGAAAATCAAATAATTCTTTTAAAATCGTACTTAGTCAACACCCGACATTACACATTTAAACCTTAAGGCCCATTTCCAAAATCATATAATAGAAATCGTTCCGGCATGTCTCTTATCTCAAAACCATATATCAATAAATTCCAATATTAAATTATTAAAATAACTCTAAGCTCACAAATCATATTTATAAATCAAGACCAACAATTCACTTTAAAATTCCCAACTTACATATAGAAATTCTCATAAAATGCATCAATCAAATAATCCAATCAATATTATTTTAAAACAATAAATAATATATAACGATAAATCTTCCAGAATACTATAATTATAACAAAATCCCAAAATAATTCTAATATCAAAATAATTTAACACTTAATACTCATAAAGTCTCAAACAATAACCATAAATATATTTATAACTCCCTATCAAATAATAACACTTTTAAAACCTTTATTATATTTAATATTCCAGAATATATATATACATATTTTTCCCAAAATCCGAAATAATAATTAATATAACACATAAATATATATATATATATAATCATAACATTTAACATATATATATATATATAACCTAAATATAACACAAGTTTAAAAACAACCAACAGCCCAACCGAGAGGAGCCCAGACCCGGAAGAGGATCCGGCCCATGACCCGGCCCAACCAGAAGCCCCAACTCTGAGTAAGTGAACCGGATCCCAGGTGTCAAACCGAGTAAAAGAAAAGAAAAGAGTGAACCGGTTCACTTGAACCCGCCTTCCCCAATCAACAGACACCCTGTTCTCCGACGGAAAACGGGAGAGGGGATGAAGGATTCCCATGCCTCCCGTGGCTCTTTTCGTCCCAAACTTTACCCAGAGATTGGAGGTGCAATCCCGACCATACTCAACACAGAGATAAAGAAGCGAGGGCAAGAGGCAAGGGAGGAGGGAGATATCTCACCGAGAGCTTCGTTCTTCAACTCCGGGGTGCTCGCGGGCGGCTCCGGCTGCGTCGGCGAGGGAGGGGTGTCACCTTGGCCAAGGAGGAGGTAAGGGATGAGTACGAGCACGATTTAGAGAGGTTTGAACTAGAAAGCGAAAGGAACTCAAAAACCGACCTCAAAGGAAAACAGGGCGGTCCGGCGGCTTGGGCGGCTCCGTCGGGGCTCCTGGCGGCTCTAGCTGCTCGTTGTGGCTTCGTTGTGGTACAAGAGAGTGGTAGGTGGTGGCTCGTGGTCGGAGGAGGAAGAGCGAAGGGGTGGGGCTCGATTTTGGATGGTTGCAGAGATAGGGGAAGGGGTGGGCTCCGGTGAAGGATGACGACTGGGCTCCCTCTCCGGCGGCGGCGATTAGGAGGAGAATGGAGAGGTTGTTGGGTGACTGCTGCTCAGTGACAAACAAGGAAAAGCAAGAGCGTGGTGGATAGGTGGTGTTTTGGTGGTGGTGGTGTGGCAAAGAACAAGGAAACAAGGAGGGGAATGGGAGATTTTGGTGGGTTACAGGAACGGAAGAAGGGGAAGAGAGACAGAGAGAGGAAGGTGGCCAGGAGGAGGGTGAGCTGCTGGAGGTGTCAGGGTGCAGCGGGTGGGTAGAAGACAAGAGGGGACCAATTCTTCAACGTACTGCCAAAACAAGGGAGGTGGGAGTGCAGCACTACAGCAAAAGACAATGGCGTGGGGAAGAGAGAGAGAGAGAGAGAGAGAAAAGAAGAAAATGGAAAAGAAATGTGTATATATATATGTGGTCCCAAAAAGATATTTTGAATACCCGACAAATATCTCGAAATCCGCTAATCCCGACTCTATCAATTCCCGACTAAATCGAATTTAAATAAAATTTAATTTACTAATCTCAATATAATGGAATTAAATTAATCTCAATCAAAACTCGGAATTTAAATTAATCTTTATTAACACTCGATCTCGAAAGCGAAAATCGAATCCCGTCAAAATCCGAAATTTAAATTGATGCCGGAATCATTTTAAATCGAAACTTGATGATCGAGGACGGGTTTTTATTCCACTTTTACAAATTGAATAAAATAATAGTATATTTAATTAAAATAATATTAAAATAATATAAAAATATATTCGGCCTTTGCAATTGTGTTATGCAATTGGTATTGCTCCTGAAACGACACATTTTTTATCATAACCAGAATCAATCCAACCACCCTGACGACAACAACACCAAGTTTGATGTGGAAATATGACTTATGTCATATATATATATATGGTGTGGTTCGGGTGTATATACCCCTTAGGATGTACCTTATACACAAATTTGGGTATTTGATTGAAAGAAAATGGAAGACTAGGATTAAAAGACATTTCTGATTTTTTTCTTTAAATAAAAAAAACTGGTGGGACCCACGTTCAAAAGGCTGACGCACTTTTTTTTCCGGATATGATTTCGCTGTTTTAAAAAAATGGCCAATATATTGCACCGAATAATGTTATGTTTTCTTTTTCCGTTCAATTCAGATGAAAACTTCTCAATTCCACTGAATAATTTGTAACATTCTACTGAATATAAACATCAATTCCCTAAACAATACTTACAATTTATACCAATAATCCTTCAAATTTTACCGAATATTGTTTCACATTTCACCGAATAATATTTGTGAACAATGTACACCCTAAGACTTGTGTAAAAATGATCTCTCTCTCTCTCTATATATATATATATATAGTGTATGGATTATTTGTACACAGCCCTTAAAGTGTACCTTGTTCAGAAATATTATTCGGTGAAATGTGAAACATTATTCGGTGAAATTTGAAGCATTATTCAGCAAAATGTGAAACATTCTACCGAATATTGTTATGTTTTCTTTTTCCGTTCAGTTCAGATGAAAATGTTCCGATTCCACTGAATAATTTGTAACATAATAGTATTCGGTAGAATGTTTCACATTTGACTGAATAATGCTTCAAATTTCACCGAATAATATTTGTGAACAAGGTACACTTTAAGGGTTGTGTACACCCAAACCACACCCTATATATATATATAGACACACACACACACACACAACATTTTATTGTTTTACTTCATTTATTGTTCTTACATTTGTTAAATTCTGGTAGGTCATATGGCGTGGGGGGTCACGCACATCCAAGCGCAACTGCTTAGCCCCGCAATATCTGTCATTTACACTTGAAGACTTAATACCTTAAGGCCAACCAACCCATTACACTAGGATCTCAGACCGCACCGCTCTCAAACCATGTTATATTCTGGCGGGTCATATGATGTGGGGGGTCACGCACGTCCAAGCGCACCATGTGCTAACCAAGCCGAGTACACAAGTCGAGTGAAGTTCCATCCTAAAACCAATTTGCATTAGGTGGGGTAGCCCATCGACTTTTATACAAGGCTCTGATTCATCATTTTATCAATGTGGGATGTCATTTCACATCTTTCCATCTATAATAAGTTTTTTGTCTTGAGTGCCACACACTCACGTGAGTGACAACTATATAAGCGGATGTTTGACAGCGTGGTAGATAGGGTTTTTTTGAATCAACAAAGAGCAGCTTTAGCTACTAGCAGCTAGGGTTTTACCCTATTTATCATCAATGGAACAGTGAATGAAGTTCATTGATTTCTGTTCATTTTCTCTGGATTTTTAACTGTTCTTGAGCATTGTTTTGATAGAATAGCTTGGATTGTTGTTCTTCACATTGACTTCCCCAAACACAAGAACAACAACCTCTCACCCTTTAAACCTCTCCCTCTCATCCCTCTAGAACGCCACCATCGTTTCCAATTTCAAAATTCCCAAATCTCAACCTTATGGAGCCCCTTCAGAGTCTCGAGAAGCGTCTTGACATTTTAATTTCCGGACTCAAAAGCCCCTCCACAACATTAATTTTGAATGTCGATTGCTTAATCAGACATCGAAATAGGGTAATTTAGTCAAGGCAGATTTGAGATAATTCAAGGCATTCCATCAAGGCAGATTGATGAAATTTCCACTTTAATTCACCAATTCAGGACTAACACTTGGAAAAAAATATAGAAATTGAACAAGCATCGGTCCATATATAATATGAACACTGAATTGTTTTGTTGGTAGTAAGTTACTGTTAATTACGTATATACTATAGTTTGAATAAAAAAAATTACGTACTATAGTGATTAGTTAATATAGGGCGTCTTTGGTAAAAATGAATTTTTGATAAGCTAACAAAATGTGACAGATGAATTGATAAGGTGGTTGAAATATGTAGATTAAAATAATTTGTTGATTTTTTAATGAGTTAGTTGATTGTTTGATATAACATAATTTTGAAATAGTTGAAAATTATATAAAATGGCCAACATACATAAGTATAAAAATTGGGGATGGGAGGAAGAGGAGTATTAGTTTTAAAAATATACGAAAAGCTCTAAAAATATATGAAAAGTTTGATGTGGTTAATTTGGTTATTGAAATCAATCTCTATCAACTCCGAAAAGCTCCTCATCTTTCGACTTATCCAAAAACAACCATTTAACAAACAATTATTTAGTAGCTTCTCACAATTCATAAGCCCAACTTGTCAAACCCAACCTTATTTTGGTTTTCTATTACTTTTTATTTAGTACATAATCAAATGTGGAAAAAAAATTAGGGTTCATTACACATTTTTATCACAATTACATATATATTTGGGAGTATGATTTTTTTCCACCATTTAATTAATATTCGGTGTAATTAATTGCATGTACCACGTATTTTCTTTAACAGAATAACACCAAAACCAAAATGAAAAGGTAAAAGAAGAGGAATATGTTGAGGATGCATATGGAAAAAAAAAGTTGTTTCATATCGAAAGTTGAGATGGTTCCAAAATAGCTAGCGTATAGTTCAGTAAGTGAGTCATCGTAGTCATTGTCGACAAGTCGAATGGTCGCTCGTGTTGTGCATTCGAGAAAGTCGAGTTATTGCGTTTTAGACTTAGAAAAGGGATTAACTGATGATCGAGTACTTAATTGAGATGTGTACGTCTCTACCCCAACATATATAATAGAAAGAAACAAATTTATTGTTTGAGCCATCACAATCTCCTAGTAGAGCCAGTTCCAGGTTGGTTGATCCCTGTCTTTTGGGCCAACCAATCTAATTAACCCGACCTATATATTGACATATTGTGGGGGCGCAAGGGCAATAACATCATCAATTCTAGCTCATCTATGTTTTTCACTGGCTCTGGATTTTTCCAAAAAATGTCCTCCTTACTTTTTCAAAAAGATTACCAAATTAGCATATTGAAACAAATAAATTACACGAGCAAGATCGATCAAACAGGACCAAAGAGACCGCAAAATTTTTAAAAAAAAATAAAAATGAAAGAGATGAATGTATTATTAATATTCAAGTGTAAGTCACAATTTCCCATATATAGTAATTCCGAATTAAATTCAAAATCACGTACATAGTACTACTCATCAACATATATGTAAAACAAATTAAATCTAATCAAATAATTAACTACCAATTGATGCAACAAACCGCTGATATTTTGTGTGCAGATTCAGACTATGATAAATACATATAGTACAATTAACATTGTCACGCATATGGATGCTTATGAAAAGCCCTAATTGGGGCGACTAGGCCCCGGGACAAAGGTGGGTGAATTAGGGTTTGACGACGTAGGAGGTATAATTTCTCACTACAAAATCTGCCTTCTTATAATATAGAGAGAGGTTCCTCACAAAAGTCAACAAATATTTTATTTGAGATATGTAAGCATATTGTTAACAGATATATATTATAAGGGGCATATATAAGATTATAAGCGGTATTAAGGTGATGCATTACACGCACAATGGGTGAGGGCCGGATTAATCTTTCAGTTTTATTACGTTATTGAAGTGCGGAATAGGGAGATGTAAAGCACGAATATACTCCAGAAGGGGGGTTGAATGGAGTATGACAACTTTTCGCAAAACTAAATTGTAAGACCTTACTGTTGACAGTAAGACCTTATCTGCAAACAGAAGCAAGTTAAATCGAGATAAAGAATAAGATCAAGCAAGAAAACAAGCAATAAAGTAAACGACAGAAAGAAAAGAACACGAGACTTGTTAACGAGGTTCGGCACAACCGCCTACGTCCCCGCCTAGGGTTATCCAACCCGTAGGATTCAACAGCTTTATTTCACTTTATCTTATGAGCCCTAGATACAACCTCTAGAAGACCTTCCCTCTTCTAGACTAACTTCCTATCTAGCAACCCAAGCACACTAGTGAAATAAAGCTTCTATGGATACCGGAGTACCCTCTATGATTGGGTAAAAAACCCTGAGTATAACACTAAATGAATTGTACGATAAAGCTCAATGTAAACCTCACACACTCAAAGAAATAAAAACGCTCAAGCAAGGACTGATGTGAGATCGTTGTTGTAGGAGACAAAGGATTGCAGGAGAAACTTTAAGCGCTGATGTTGAAGCTCTTCTCTTCTGCCATCTTCTTTGTCTTCTTATATAGGTCAGCCCCTCCGAGTTTGAATGATTTGAACGATTGAATTTCGGGTGCCTGATTTGTTGAGAGACGTTGCTATACTTACGGAGAGAAGTACCTGTAATTCAAAATTACGTTCCAGCAGCTACGCCTGGGATATGGTTTAAATTGAAGCGTTGAAGGATGAAAGCTTGGTCATCCAAATCCCCTAAATATCTCAACAAACAAATTAATATCTATATATATATATGGTTAGCAAAAGATAGACTTTAAAAGAATCAAACCAAATATATATATATATATCGGCCTCAGTTCAAAACTGGCCCATCAAATAAATCTAGGCCCAATAATGGTCTAAATAAAGTCGGATTTACGAGCCTAATAAATAAGCTCATAAAAAACAGGCTCGTATAAAACTGTTGCACAATATTTTTAAGGCCTTATCAAAACTAGTAAGGTCTTACCAAAACCTGGAAACCATGGTTTTGGCTTTCAGTAAGGCCTTGACTGTGATGGTTTGTTTTGAATCGTTTAAGGCAACCAAAGATTGCTTCAACCAAATCTCTTGAAGATCTCAACAAACCAACAACCTTTTGAATTTGAAGATTGCTCCACAAGATCTTCAAAGAAGCTTCTAGAAAGTTAACCCCAAATTTTCAATAACCAAATCAAATCCTGCACAAAATCTCCAACAACTAATTTAAATATAAATTCCAATAAATAATCTAATTGATATTTGTATAAAATAAATACTACCTTTCTTTGTCTTCCATCATACATATAATATAACATCAAAATAGACTCAACAATCTCCCCCTTGATGGAAGACAAAACAAATATCAATTATATATAAATAAATAGCATCGTAGAGCATCATATAACAAGCATGCGACATAATATCTTATAGCATAAGCAACCTGCATAAGCAACCTAATTTCTCCCCCTTTTTGTCTTCCAACAAGGAATGGAAGAAATCGGATTTCACCAATTCAGCAGCCAGTCAAGACCTTGAAACTGATCTCAAGGCCTTGAGATGTTATTAGACAGCATTACTCCCCCTACAATAATGCTTCCCTGTTCAACATACCAATTAAGCTCCAAACATAATATTAAACAAGGAGAATCATTAGAAGCACCTAACATTTATATATAAAAAAATATCATTCTTTATCACCAAAAGCGATTGTTCCAATCCATTTATGATCTTTGATCTTGGTGATATCCTGCAAAACGAACAAACATCAACATTTCCGGCTAGACCAATGTACAAATTCAGATTCATAATTAGGATAGACCATGTTTGTTGGTCTTGTCCCTTTAGGAACCCAAATTTGTCTTATCCGTTCATTTAAACGTACAGGAAAGGTATTTCTGATGATGTAAGGATCCTTTCTCCTATAAGGACAGGTTTCCTTTACATGACCCTTTTTGCAACAAAAGAAACAAGTGGGAGATCTCCAACTTCCTTTTACCTTGATGAACTTGGTAGTAGGTATAACAGGAAAATTCTTGTTGTATCCTATACCACTTCGGTTTAAGGAAAGTTGTTGTTCTCCAAGCATCTTGTCGAGAGTGGCTTTAGATCTAGTGAATTACACCAGGGCTGTTTGTTGATCTTGACACTTTTCAGATAATTTCACTTTTTCATTCTCAAGGTCATTGTTATGAGCCTTAAGAGATGAGAGGTTTGCCTTAAGTTCGGAATTTTCCGATTGTAAGGCCTTACCTTCAGTGATAAGATCTGAATTTTGACTGTCAAGATCTTGCAATTTCTGCGACAGCTTCCTTATGCACACTCATTGAAGCTCTTCTCTTCTGCCATCTTCTTTGTCTTCTTATATAGGTTAGCCCCTCCAAGTTTGAATGATTTGAACGATTGAATTTCGGGCGCCTGATTTGTTGAGAGACGTTGCTATACTTACGTAGAGAAGTACCTGTAATTCAAAATTACGTTCCAGCAGCTACGCCTGGGATATGGTTTAAATTGAGGCGTTGAAGGCTGAAAGCTTGGTCATCCAAATCCCCTAAATATCTCAACAAACAAATTAATATCTATATATATATATGGTTAGCAAAAGATAGACTTTAAAAGAATCAAACCAAATATATATATATATATATATATATATATATATATATATATATATATATATATATATATATATATATATATATATATATATATATATATAGGTTGGATCCCGTGTAAGCAACCCTTACGATGTAATTTGTGAGCAGAGAAATTATTCGTAGGTACCAAGCGTTTATTCGTGTATAATAATGTAATTATTCGTATGTATGAACAAATGTAATTATTTGTATGCAACAAAGGATTATTCATATGTATATACATACGAATAATCACTTGATACCTACGAATAATGTCACTGTTCACAAGTTACTTTTAATCTCATCCGTTTGATCTTAATCCGACAATCCAGATTTGCTCACAAATTACACAGTAAGGCTTACTTACACAGGATCTATCCTCTATATATATATATATATATATATATATATATATATATATATATATATATATATCGGCCTTAGTTCAAAACTGGCCCATCAAATAAATCTAGGCCCAATAATGGTCTAAATAAAGTCGGATTTACGAGTCTAATAAATAAGCTCATAAAAAACAGGCTCGTATAAAACTGTTGCACAGTATTGGTAAGGTCTTATCAAAACTAGTAAGGTTTTACCAATCTTGGAAACCATGGTTTTGGCTTTCAGTAAGGCCTTGACTGTGATGGTTTGTTTTGAAACGTTGAAGGCAACCAAAGATTGGTTCAACCAAATCTCTTGAAGATCTCAACAAACCAACAACCTTTTGAATTTGAAGATTGCTCCACAAGATCTTCAAAGAAGCTTCTAGAAAGTCAACCCCAAATCTTCAATAACCAAATCAAATCCTGCACAAAATCTCCAATAACTAATTTAAATATAAATTCTAATAAATAATCTAATTGATATTTGTATAAAATAAATAATATCTTTCTTTGTCTTCCATCATACATATAATGTAACATCAAAATAGACTCAATAGTTATATATGCCCCTTATATATAATTTTATTACTAGTATAAATAAGTCTCAACTTGTTGGCATTCAGACTAACCGGCCCCTGATCCGGTCATATATTGGCCGGTAAGGGCCAGATGCGCGTGAAGACTAATTTCGTTCCAAGGAAATTGCAGCACCATACCATTAAATTCAAAACATAAATTGTATTTGAAGATTAATTAATTTCCTGATTGAATTCTATGCTTTTATGGTTTCCAAGAGAAGACTGTACGGAAAGTACATCTTTTCTACTTGGAAAATTCCTCTAATTCCTGCCTTATACGTTCGTACTGCATGACTTTTTATGTATACTGGTTTTATTATTCGCCCGTTGTCCAATTTTTTATAAATTTTATTATATAAAACATGTTTGAATTAATATAAATTACTACTCCATATAAAGTAAATATGAATTATTTTCTTATATCAAATATGTTAATTTTTTTTTAAATAATTATGAAGGCCAGTAAGATTTTAAATATAACTATCTTAAATCAAGAATTATGTATTATTTTTTTTATTGATTTTAAAGTTTGTATTATTTTGAAACTTTTTTTGGTTCGTATTATTTTTGGTTCAAATGTGATAGTTAAAAACCGTAAGCACACCAAAAAATAAAATTGCCGGCATGAATAATACTCCCTCCGTTAATTAAAATTTGACGTTTTACTATTCATGTACGCTTTTTGAGGTGTTAAAAACTATATAAAATATTAACTTTTTAACATATATTTTAAATAATTTCATACTTGTTACTATTAATTATGAATTTATAAAAATAAATTTAAAAAAATGTTAATATTTTATATAGTTTTTATCATTCTAAAAAAACGTGCATAAATAGTAAACGGTAAGTTTTAATTAACAGAGGGAGTATTAGATAGTCACTTGAGGCGCGGTCTTGCAAAATCTTCTAAAACAATTATACCGGCAAAGATTTTTTGTGAAAAAGCTCTTTCATTCAATCTATAGTTTCATCCAACAGCAAATTAGCAATACTAATCGGCAAAGTTGGAATTGAAAGGTATTTATACCGGCAAAGATTGTGGTTTATTATTAATTAATTTACCTTGAATATTGATCAATTAATTATTTTGCATGGAAGGTATTTAAGATATGAAAATCTTTTTAACGTGATTATTTGTTCTAAAAAGATAAGTTTTTTACCTAACTATATTGACTTATTAATTAATGTGATCCAAAAAGATAATACCACTTTAATCCAGAATATATGACACGTAAGCAAAAGTAATCCCGTTTTAATCTAGAAAATTTTGTGGATGTGTAATTGCACCAGAGACCGTTTCAAGCTTCTGCTTTAGTATGATATATAAATATATAGATATATAGATAGATTTGTGTATAAACTATGTAAAAAGCAACTCCTAGGATTAGGGTTTACCACAACGTTAACCAATGCATGCGATAAGATAAATAAGACGGACAATTGCGCTATTTCACCCGAGGGACAAACTTTCGTTGTACACCAACTCTTAGGATTAATCTTGCAAATAAACCTAATTCTCTCTACCAATTTTATGTTTATAACTCAAGTTGTTAGCATGAATCCCTTTTCTTTCGATTAGGACTAAACATAGAATCGTAGGAGATGATATAGACACAACGATATCAACATCTAATACTTACCTCAAGCACGCATGGCTAACGTCGGGCTCACCCCAACCCTAAGAGCTTTGGGGGACTACTCGCTCATGTTGAATGTAGACATGTTTTGAATTGAATAAACTTGCATAAATGGAAATCTTTGAATCTTTACAATCTCAACGTCAACTATCGTAAGCGCTTGAAACTTTAAAGCTCAAAACTAAAACTCTAACTTTCTATTGCCTATCGCTAATGTCTTTCTTGCTTGATTGATTCTAACAAACCAGCCCCTAAGGCTTTATTTATAGGCTACTAATCCTTGCTATCCAAGGATTGTAACTTCTATCTAAACTATGAACTCTACCCAAACAATTAGGATAAGTCTTTTATTTTGATAAAACTTAAATAACTAGATAAAACCTAAAGGTAAAGATAAATCTCTGCTGCAAACTATCTAAAAGTACAAGATAATTCGTGCCTCCTTGAAGATAAAGTTTCATAATCCGAGTCTCGAAATCGGATCTATCTTCTGTCGAGATAAGGTGGATATCGACGTTGGAGGTCGATATCGATGTCTGTATTTCTGCTCGACTTGTCCATCTCCACTCGATGTCTATGTTGAGGTCGATTTGAAGGTCGATATCGATGTTGAAGGTCGATATCTATGTTGAAGGTCGATATCTACCTCTGCTCAGCTCTCATTGGCTTCTTCGTTTTGACTCCGATTTCGCTCGAATCCCTGCATGGTTAGCTCAAAACTTGTGCAGACTCTATTTCTTGCACTTTAGCCCATTCTTACACAAGTTTATATTCTTTTGAACCTTTTCTTTCGAAATCAAATGAAATATGAAGTCAAAAGATGCAATAAAAAGAGGTACAAATATGTACATCAAAACACCCCACACTTAGACTTGCTTGTCCTCAAGCAATAACCAACACCTACAACACACCCTTCAAGTCTTCGCCCTTGTCAAAAGCAACATCATAAGCGGTAGCAAAGCAAAGCAAGTGAATTTAACGGCATAGCACATGTTGAGGCGATCCATAGGCATATGCAATTTTTGATCCAACCTCACAGGGATAATGTGTTTGCACTCAACTCTCATGTGTTTTAGGCTATGAAGATCAACTCTCAACTCAATTCCATACACAATCCTATAAACTTTGCAATTTATAAAAAATCCACTTCGCAACCAATTATGAAAATGCAATAAGAACCATCAGGAGGACTTTTGCTCAATGGAAGACTTCAAAGAAGACTCCATTTGGCGGGGTTGTAATGGGGCTTGGTATGAAATAAAGGTTATGGAATTATTTGGCTATGTGGTGCTTTTATAATTCGAGAATCAAGACTCCTAAATCTCAACACTTGCAGTATCCAAACCATAACTCTTCAATGTTACTATTTCCAAGCTCAATTCTCCATAATGCTCTTTCTGAAACTCATCTTTCTCAAACTCATCTTTCCATAAGATGTAGACCATACTATCAACCCTTCTTTCAAACCCTTAACATGCCTCTAAAAAAATAACACTTGTATGAATTAAATAAAGGACTTAAGGATTTTGGCTCATGCACTATATATATATATCTCTTTTTTTTCATTTTTTTTTCTTCGGATTTTTTTTGACGAAAATAATACTAAAAAATATATGCATTTATATGTTGAGCCAAAAATCCTTTTACAAAATATGACAAAATGTAAATATGCACCAACCCATAATTTCCTTGTTCAAAACTGGATAATATGTACTTTTCTTTCCACAAGGCATTAGTCCAGCCAATCTAAGTCTCAATTCCCAAATGGGCGTCGGACTCAATTTGGCTAGGGATAATTTTGTGGAGTTTGCAATATCAGGCTCAGGCTAATTTTCCGGCTTCAAGCAGGGATAATGCAGGGTAGGTAAAGAGATGATAAAAATGGCTTAAAAGATGCCTCCATCATTTAATTCTTGTAAACATAGACATATTTATGTATTGGCTTTGAATAACTATCACAACATTTAGAGATGCATAGGAAGAGTAAATTCACTCAAGAAAGCGGAGGGATTTTTTATGTTCTCCCTATAGGCCAAAATTCTCACGAGGACAATTTTTGTTGGATTAGCTTTTTAGCCTAGGATCATATGTGCACAATTTCATCACAATTTCACAATCTACATAAAAATTTTAAAGACTTAGGCTAAACCATCCAAATATGCCATAGGATTTACACGATCAAGTCAGCTATTGAGTTTTCATCATAGGACATCTAAGTATGGTTTAAAAAATAAACTTAAGAAGTAAACATACATTTTTTTGTATTTTTGACATTTTTCTATTTTTTTTAGATTTTTTGACATTTTATAAAAGTAAAACTAAGAACAAAAATTTAAACATGAATGCAATGCGAAGAAGAAAACAAAGTTATGACCATAAGACATATTTTTCCCCCACCCCATACTTAAAATATACAGTGTACTCACAGTATTAAAAAGAAGAACAAGGGTAGAGAGAAACTCATAGCGCAACCTGCGGATTCAGGTTGATTTCAGATTTGGTCGATGCCAGAAGTCGATATCTATGTCAGTGGTAGATGTCGACTGCATCTGTCGAAGTCGAGGAAGAAAATGAAGACAAGGGCTGCCTGATGGGGGTCGATATCGATGATTATGGTCGATATCGACCTCTGCTTTTTGCTCCTGAGTCCTCGATGTCGACTCCAGGAGATGGCTTTACCCTGGGGGAGTCGATTTCGACTACCTCTGCAGTAGCTTCTTTTCTTCTTCGTCATTCCTTTTTCTTAATAACCTGAAATATTGGTTAGTTTAATAGATAAAGCCACAAATTATCTCAGTTTTTAAAGTTTAAAAATCCTAAAATCGTAAAAACCATCTATGAAAAATTTAAAGGTTTTATGTACATGCTCTAGAGTTTTGAGTCGCTAGGCCGACTTCTCCGTCAATTCTTTAAGAGCCTTTAACGCAGGGACCCTTTGAGCTCGAGCCTTCTCCTGGATCATCTAAGTCCTTTTGGTAGTATCTAAGCTCGGCGACTAAGGCTTCTTCATTGATAGGTTCTTCTTTGGGCGCTTTCCTTCTCTTTCTTGACCTAACTTTAGCAATATAGGAAAACCATGGACCTTTGACCCTCTTTTTAGTAGAATTATCAATAATTGCCTTAATTGATTCATCAATAAGGGACAGAGGAGGGTTAGGAGTCATACCTGGGCTTACCTGTTTGGGCCCGAAACATAAATCTTCGGGTTGAGGGGTGGTCGATTTCGACCAAGGTGGGTCGATTTCGAGTTCTTTGGTCGATATCGATATGTAGGGGTCGATATCAACCTCCGTGACCCCATACTTAAGCTCCTGACAACAATCTGGCATGCTCGATTTCGACTAAGGGGGGTCGATTTCGATGTTGTTAGTCGATATCGACTTGTTCCAATCGATGTCGACCCTGCTTGCTGTTTCCGTCCTCGCCAACAAAAATTTTCTAAGCTTTTCCTTAGCCAGTAAGAGGACTACTTGCTCCAGGTGCTTCGTTTCGCTCATGGTTGGGTTGAAAGAGAACTCTATCACTTCGTTCCCTATAGTAAAGGTTAGTAATGCTCGACGAACATTTATATTGGCATCAGTAGTAGCTAAGAAAGGCCTAACAAGGATAATAGGCACTATAGGATCTTCAGGCATCCCCAATACAATGAAATCAGTAGGCACAAAGAACTTACCTACCTTTACCGGAACGTCATCAAATGTACTTGTGGGCCTGACGAATGAGTTGTCGACCATATAGAGTTTCATATCCACAGGTTCCAGTGCCCCAATGTTTACCTTTTGCCAAATAGAGAGAGGCATGAGACTTACGCTTGCCCCTAGGTCACATAAGGCCTTATAACGATGTTGGCCAAGTCCCACGGTGATTGCAAATTTCCCTGGATCACTCCTCTTCTCAGGGAAGTCCATCTTTGAGCATTCCTCTGCGATCTCTGCCATGGATCTCTTCTTGCTAAGGATGTCTTTTAGGAATCGCACATAGACGGGCATCTCGCTTAGGGCTTCTGTAAGAGGAATGGTAACATTAAGACCTTGAAGAATTTTTAAAAAGCGCCTAAACTTACCTTTGGTGGGATCCTCCAATGTTTTGGATGGGAATGGCAACACCTTCTTTAGTGGAGGGGCCAAAACGGAGGTCAGAGGGGCCTGTTGAACATCGATGTCGACTGGGCTCTGGTCGATATCGACTGGAATGGTCGATGTCGATCTCTTTTGTGGTTCTGATGGCTCTATAGTGGCCTCGACGTCGACCAGTGGGTCGATCTGGTGGTCGATATCGACCTCGTCCTCGACATCGACTGGTCTGTTGATGTCGACTAGGTCTGCTGCTTTCTCCTCCTCTTCCGTTCATGGCTTTTGTACTTTGTTGCCACTCCTTAATTGCATGGATGCGACATGGCCCGTCCCGGATTGCCCTTTGGGATTTGTAGTGGGTTGCCCAGGGAATGTTCCGAACGGTCTAGGGATTTGCTCCGCCAATTGACCCAGTTGGGTCTCTACGTTCTTTTTCCAAATATCCATCTCCCCAATCCTTGTGGTAAGGTGATTGAGTTGAGAATGGATAGCATTGTTGGATTGATCATTCTTAGCTTTGTTCCGCCTTATCTCATCCAGCACAAGTTGAAGATCATCCTTCTTTTGGTCTCTCTCCGGGTGCCCAAGAGCTCTATAAGGCGTTGGGACCCTAGGGTTAACCGGGTTCCTTTGTGGTTGATGGAACCTTTGGTCTCCCCAATATTTGTGATTGGGACCCCTCATGTAGCGCGCCTCCTGGTGAGTCTCCACTAGGTGTACTTGTTCAGCATGGGGGCACTCGATGGTGCTGTGCTGCTGCGATCCGCATTCAATTCAATTTTGGTTCGCTGAAAGGAACCTCACTTGCTTTTGGAGCTTTCGTAGTTGATCTCTATGGAATTGCTCATTAACGTCCGGATCGATTACCTTGGAGGGTTCATATAATGGCATGGATGGGGCAGGCCTCGGCAATGATGATGTGTCGGTAGCCTCAGGAGTCCCATATGTGTTGTCGAACTCCACCAACCTCTCTATGGTCTCCCAAGCTTCTTGTGGAGCGAGTTCAAGGTAGCCATAGGAGGTGTAGGTATTGATCCTCTCCTTGGTTGCAACATCAAGAGCATTGTAAATGATATCCAGAATCACGTACGGTGGTTGGCCATGCGTTGGGCATGATCGTAGTAGGTCCTTATTCCTTTCCCAAACAGTCGCCAGAGCCTCACCATGCTTTTGTTTGAAAGCCGTGATTTTCTGTCGGATCAACGCCGTCTTAGAAGGAGGGAAGAACTTGTTGAGGAACGCGTCCTTGACTTCATTCCAGGTGCGGAGCGATCTTGGGGCTAAGCTCTCCAACCACTGCAATGCTTTTCTTGTAAGAGACCAACGAAAGGCTTTTAGTTGGACATATTCAAGACTCTGTCCGTCAACAATAGTATCACAGAGGTTTAAGAAGGTTGAAATATGTGCCATAGGGCATTCATTAGGTTTTCCTTCATATTGATGCCTTCTTATTTCAGTAAGGAAGTTAGGTTTAATTTAAAAATTAGAGGCGGGGATAAGAATCGCCGATTCAGGCACTGTGAGCGCAGGGTGCATATATTGCTTGGCATTCCGAGGGAGGGCATTGATTTGGGCTTCTATTTGCCTCTGGCCTTCCTCTTCCCTATCCGCACGCTCCTTAAGTGCCGCCTCTCTAGTCGTTAAGTCCTCGACCTGCTTCCTTAGTTGCGCAATAAGTTCAGCCTAGTTTGCGTTGTCTGCCATGAATCTTTGAGCTTGGACTCTTAGATGGAAATAGCGCTCAGGGTCGTCTACTCCTTCAAATTCAGTTGGGAGATCAGTGCGTCGCATACACCTGCGAAGCCAAACTAGATAGAGACGTGAGATAGACTACTAGGGCGAGATTGATTGCCTTCCCGGCAACGGCGCCAATTTGTTAATAGGAGGAAATCTAGTTCTTAAATACAAATAATAAGATGTATAAATGTAAATGTAAACCGCCTCCTAGCCTATGCAAATAATTACAAGACTTCCTCCCGTTGTAGTGGAAGGGTAGTCAGGATCGATCCACGAGGAGGCGTGTCAGTGGGATCCTAGTAGCGTCGGAAATCTCACGTCTTGCGTCGACCAGAAGCCTCGATTTCTAACTTGGAGCTCGATGTCGACCTCGGCTGTCGATCCTTTCTGCAACAGAAGACCTGCAGAGAAAAAAAACAAGAAGTCGATATTGACAGGGAAAGGTCGATATCGATGTTAGCAAACGGAATCGACTGGCTCAGAAGACTGCCAGTCGATACAGGTGGTCGATATCGACGTCTGGGGGTCGATATCGATGTTCAGCAACTTAGCAGTGATGATCGTCGTCGACTCGGAAAACTATCGACGGAACTCAGTGGTCGATATTGACGTCTGTGGTCGATATTGATGTCTTCTCCTGCAAAGTTGTTAGCTTTTTCGTCGGCAAAGAAAGGCCGAAGACTTTAGGATGGATGAGGATGCGATGAACAGAAATAAACAGAGGTTTTGTGTGTATAAATTATGTAAACAGCAACTCCTAGGATTAGGGTTTACCACAACGTTAACCAATTCATGCGATAAGATAAATAAGATGGACAATTGCGCTATTTCACCCGAGGGACAAGCTTTCGCTGTACACCAACTCTTAGGATTACTTTTGCAAATAAACCTAATTGTATCTACCAATTTTTTGTTTATAGCTCAAGTTGTTAGCATGAATCCCTTTTCTTTCAATTAGGACTAAACATAGAATCGTAGGAGATGATATAGACACAACGATATCAACATCTAATACTTACCTCAAGCACGCATGGCTAACGTTGGGCTCACCCCGACCCTAAGAGCTTTGGGGGACTACTCGCTCATGTTGAATGTAGACATGCTTTGAATTGAATAAACTTGCATAAATGGAAATCTTTGAATCTTTACAATCTCAACGTCAACTATCGTAAGCGCTTGAAACTTTAAAGCTCAAAACTAAAACTCTAACTTTCTATTGCCTATCGCTAATGTCTTTCTTGCTTGGATGATTCTAACAAACCATCCCCTAGGGCTTTATTTATAGGCTACTAATCCTTGTTATCCAAGGATTGTAACTTCTATCTAAACTATGAACTCTATCCAAACAATTAGGATAGGTCTTTTATTTTGATAAAACATAAATAACTTGATAAAACTTAAAGGTAAAGATAAATCTCAGCTGCAAACTATCTAAAAGTACAAGATAATCTGTGCCTCCTTGAAGATAAAGTTTCATAATCCAAGCCTCCAAATCGGATCTATCTTCTGTCGAGATAAGGTAGATATCGACGTTGGAGGTCGATATCGATGTCTGTATTTCTGCTCGACTTGTCCATCTCCACTCGATGTCTATGTTGAGGTCGATTTGAAGGTCGATATCGATGTTGAAGGTCGATATCTACCTCTGCTCAACTCTCCTTGGCTTCTTCGTTTTGACTCCGATTTCGCTCGAATTCCTGCATGGTTAGCTCAAAACTTGTGCAGACTCTATTTCTTGCACTTTAGCCCATTCTTACACAAGCTTATATTCTTTTGAACCTTTTCTTTGGAAATCGAATGAAATATGAAGTCAAAAGATGCAATAAAAGGAGGTACAAATATGTACAACAAAACACCCCATACTTAGACTTGCTTGTCCTCACGCAATAACCAAGCAATAACCAACACCTACAACACACCCTTCAAGTCTTCGCCCTTGTCAAAAGCAACATCATAAGCGGTAGCAAAGCAAGTGAATTTAACGTCATAGCACATATTTATGCGATCCATAGACATATGCAATTTTTTATCCAACCTCACAGGGATAATGTGTTTGCACTCAACTCTCATGTGTTTTAGGCTATGAAGATCAACTCTCAACTCAATTCCATACACAATCCTATAAACATTGCAATTTATAAAAAATCCACTTCGCAACCAATTATGAAAATGCAATAAGAACCATCAGGAGGACTTTCGCTCAATGGAAGACTTCAAAGAAGACTCCATTCGGCGGGGTTGTAATGGGGCTTGGTATGAAATAAAGGGCATGGAATTATTTGGCTATGTGGTGCTTTTATAATTCAGCAATCAAGACTCCTAAATCTCAACACTTGCTATATCCAAACCATAACTCTTCAATGTTACTCTTTTCAAGCTCAATTCTCCATAATGCTCTTTCTCAAACTCATCTTTCCATAATATACTCTAAAGATGCACTAAAAGATGTAGACCATACTATCAACCCTTCTTTCAAACCCTTAACATGCCTCTAAAAAATATAACACTTGTATGAAATAAATAAAGGACTTAAGGATTTTGGCTCATGCACTATATACATATATCTCTTTTTTTCTTTTTTTTTTCTTCGGATTTTTTTTTTACGAAAATAATACTAAAAAATATGTGCATTTATATGTTGAGCCAAAAATCCTTTTACAAAATATGACAAAATGTAAATATGCACCAACCCATAATTTCCTTGTTCAAAACTGGATAATATGCACTTTTCTTTCCACAAGGCATTAGTCCAGCCAATCTAAGTCTCATTTCCCAAATGGGCGTCACGCTCAATTTGGCTAGGGATAATTTTGTGGAGTTTGCAATATCAGGCACAGGCTAATTTTCCGGCTTCAAGCAGGGATAATGCAGGGTAGGTAAAGAGAGGATAAAAATGTCTTAAAAGATGCCTCCATCATTTAATTCTTTTAAACATAGACATATTTATGTATTGGCTTTGAATAACTATCACAACATTTAGAGATGCATAGGAAGAGTAAATTCATTAAAGAAAGCGGAGGGATTTAAGATGTTCTCCCTATATGCCAAAATTCTCACGAGGGCAATTTTTGTTGGATTTGCTTTTTAGCCTAGGATCATATGTGCTCAATTTCATCACAAGTTCACAATCTACATAAAATTTTTAAAGACTTAGGCTAAACCATCCAAATATACCATAGGATTTACATGATCAAGTCATCTATTGAGTTTTCATCAAAGGACATCTAAGTAGGGTTTAAAAAATAAACTTAAGAAGTAAACATATATTTTTTTGTATTTTTGACATTTTTCTATTTTTTTGGATTTTTTGTCATTTTATAAAAGTAAAACTAAGAACAAAAATTTAAACATGCATGCAATGCGAAGAAGAAAACCAAGTTATGACCATAAGACATGTTTTTCCCCCACCCCATACTTAAAATATACAGTGTCCCCACTGTATTAAATAGAAGAACAGGGATAGAGAGAAACTCACAACGCAACCTGCGGATTCAGGTTGATTTCAGATTTGGTCGATGCCAGAAGTCGATATCTATGTCAGTGGTCGATGTCGACTGCATCTGTCGAAGTCGAGGAAGAAAATGAAGACAAGGGCTACCTGATGGGGGTCGATATCGATGATTATGGTCGATATCGACCTCTGCTTTTTGCTCCTGAGTCCTCGATGTCGACTCCAGGAGATGGCTTTACCTTGGGGGAGACGATTTCGACTGGCCTGGTCTATTTCGACTGCCTCTACAGTAGTTTATTTTCTTCTTCGTCATTCCTTTTGCTTAATAACCTGAAATCTTGGTTAGTTTAATAGATAAAGCCACGAATTATCTCAGTTTTTAATGTTTAAAAATCCAAAAATCCTAAAAACCATCTATGAAAAATTTAAAGGTTTATGTATATGCTCTAGAGTATTGAGTCGCTAGGCCGACTTCTCCGTCAATTCTTTATGAGCCTTTAATGCAGGGACCCTTTGAGCTCGAGCGTCTTCTGGATCATCTAAGTCCTTTGGTAGTATCTATGCTCGGCGACCAAGGCTTCTTCATTGATAGGTTCTTCTTTGGGCGCTTTCCTTCTCTTTTTTGACCTAACTTTAGCAATATAGGAAAACCATGGATCTTTGACCCTCTTTTTAGTAGAATTATCTATAATTGGCTTAATTGATTCATCAATAAGGGACAGAGGAGGGTTAGGAGTCATACCTGGGCTTACCTATTTGGGCCTGAAACATAAATCTTCGGGCTGAGGGGTGGTCGATTTCGACCAAGGTGGGTCGATTTTGAGTTCTTTGGTCGATATCGACATGTGGGGGTCGATATCGACCTCATTGACCCCATACTTAAGCTTCTGACAACAATCTGGCATGCTCGATTTCGACCAAGGGGGGTCGATTTCGATGTTGTTAGTCCATATTGACTTGTTCCAGTCGATGTCGACCCTGCTTGATGTTTCCGTCCTCTCCAACAAAAATTTTCTAAGCTTTTCCTTAGCCGGCGAGAGTACTACTTGCTCCAGGTGCTTCGTTTCGCTCATGGTTGGGTTGAAAGAGAACTCTATCACTTTGTTCCCTATAGTAAAGGTTAGTAATCCTCGACGTACATTTATATTGGCATCAGCAGCAGCTATGAAAGGCCTACCAATGATAATAGGCACTACAGGATCTTCAGGCATCTCCAATACAATGAAATCAGTAGGCACAAAGAACTTACCTATCTTTACCGGGACGTCATCAACTATACATCTGGGCCTGACGAATGAGTTGTCGGCCATATAGAGTTTCATATCCACGGGTTCAAGTGCCCCAATGTTTACCTTTTGCCAAATGGAGAGAGAGGCATTAGACTTACGCTTGCCCCTAGGTCACATAGGGCCTTATAACGATGTTGGCCAAGTCTCACAGTGATTGCAAACTTCCCTAGATCACTCCTCTTCTCAGGGAAGTCCATCTTTGAGCATTCCTCTGCGATCTCTGCCATGGATCTCTTCTTGCTAAGGATGTCTTTCATGAAACACACATAGGCAGGCATCTCGCTTAGGGCTTCTGTAAGAGGAATGGTAATATTAAGACCTTGAAGAATTTTTACAAAGTGCCTAAACTTACATTTGGTGGGATCCTCTAATGCTTTGGATGAGAATGGCAACATCTTCTTTGGTGGAGGGGCCAAAACGGAGGTCGGAGGGGCCTGCTGAACATCGAAGTCGACTGGGCTCTGGTCGATATCAACTGGAATGGTCGATGTCGACCTCTTTTTTGGCTCTGATGGCTTTGTAGTGGCCTCGACGTCGACAGTGGGTCGATCTGGTGGTCGATTTCGACCTCTACCTCGACATCGACTGGGCTGTCGATGTCGACTGGATCTGCTGCTTTCTCCGACTCCGTTCGTGGCTGTTGTACTTTGTTGCCACTCCTTAATTGCATGGCTACGACATGGCCCGTTCTGGATTGCCCCTTAGGATTTGTATTGGGTTGCCCAGGGAACCTTCCGGACGGTCTAGGGATTTATGCTGCCAATTGACCCAGTTGGGTCTCTACGTTCTTTTTCCAAATATCCATCTCCCTAATCCTTGTGGTAAGGTGATTGAGTTGAGAATGGATTGCATTGTTGGATTGATCATTCTTAGCCTCATTCCGCCTGATTTCATCCAACACAAGTTGTAGATCATCCTTCCATTGGTCCCTCTCCGGGTGCCCAGGAGCTCTATAAGGCGGGGGGTCTCTAGGGTTAACCGAGTTCTTTTGTGGTTGATGGAACCTTTGGTCTCCCCAATATTGGTGATTGGGACCCCTCATGTAGCGCGCCTCTTGGTGAGTCTACGCTAGATGTACTTGTTAAGCATGGGGGCACTCGATGGTGGTGTGCTGGTGCGATCCGCATTCAGTGCAATCTTGGTTCGCTGAAAGGAACCTCACTTGCTTTTGGAGCTTTCGAAGTTGATCTCTATGGAATTGCTCCTTCACGTCCGGATCGATTACCTTGGAGGGTTCAAATAAGGGCATGGATGGGGCAGGCCTTGACGATGATGATGTGTCGGTAGCCTCAGGAGTCTCATATGTGTTGTCGAACTCCACCAACCTCTCTATGGTCTCCCAAGCCTCTTGTGGAGCGAGTTCAAGGTAGCCATAGGAGGTGTAGGTGTTGATCCTCTCCTTGGTTGCAACATCAAGAGCATTGTAAATGATCTCCTGAATCACGTACGGTAGTTGGCCATGCGTCGGGCATGATAGTAGTAGGTCCTTAAATGAAGACAAGGGCTGCCTGATGGGGGTCGATATCGATGATTATGGTCGATATCGACCTCTGCTTTTTGCTCATGAGTCCTCGATGTCGACTCCAGAAGATGGCTTTACCCTGGGTAGTCGATTTCGACTGTCCTGGTCGATTTCGACTGCCACTACAATAGCTTCGTTTCTTCTTCGTCATTCCTTTTGCTTAATAACCTGAAATCTTGGTTAGTTTAATAGATAAAGCCACGAATTATCTCTGTTTTTAAAGTTTAAAAATCCAAAAATCCTAAAAACCATCTATGAAAAATTTAACGGTTTTATGTACATGCTCTAGAGTTTTGAGTCGCTAGGCCTACTTCTCCGTCAATTCTTTATGAGCCTTTAACGCAGGGACCCTTTGAGCTCGAGCCTTCTCCTGGATCATCTAAGTCCTTTTGGTAGTATCTAAGCTCGGCGACCAAGGCTTCTTCATTGATAGGTTCTTCTTTGGGCGCTTTTGTTCGCTAAGGGGGTGGTAGTATAGGAGATTCAAAATAAACTAAATATAACAATTGCACAACTAGGCTAACTCCCTGTCCCAAACAAATAATTTAAAATCCACTCCCTTGTAGTAGTAGGGTAATTCAGGATCGAATCCACGAGGAGGTATGTCAGCGCTTCCCTTGCTATACTCACGATTAAAGCTTTCGACCTCAGCAGACACTCGATATCGAGTATACTGGTCGATATCGACCTCAGTTCTGGTCGATTTCCTAGCGCAGTTCCTGCAGAAGACAAAACAACAAGTCGACGTCGAGACAGACCTCGATATCGATGTTAGACCTCGATATCGACCCTTACAGTCGATTTCGATGCTTGTCACAGAAACTGTTTTCGGAACCAATTTGTCGGAAAAGAGTCCGAAGAAAATAGAATGGAGAAGGAAGATGAACTGAAACAAAACTAAGACTTTTAAGTTGATTTCAATTAATTAAAAGGCTTCCAAAGTCGGGGTTTCATGCCACAACGATAACAATGCAAGTTTTATGCTAAAGCTATGAAATTTAATGCCTTTCCGTCAAATAACTTTCGTTATCAACACTTAGGTGATTAGAGGCTCTCGCATAGTTCCTAGGAGTTACTATCCAATTCATGAGCAATTCAAGTTCACAATATGAGTGGCTTTCGCTTCAATAATGCAAATAATGAATCTCCCTAACTTTCGCAAAGGATCATGCATGGGGTAGAAGACGGAATCGCATAAAAGTCATACCTTTGATGCACTTACCTCACGTTGCTATCGTCGAGCTCACCCCGACCCTAGAAGTGGGCTGACTACTCGCCCCTCATCATGCACATCATCATCATTATTGTTGAAAGAAAGCTACTTTGAATTAAAACTTCGAAAGAAAGTACAACCGAACAAGCCATTCCGCTCTCGCTTTACAAACTTCACTCGACCTCCTCTCTCTCTCTCCCTAACTTGTCACTACTCTCTATTGGAACTGAATTGTGTGTTAAATTAGATACCTAAACTCAGCCCTATTGGCCTCTATTTATAGATGTCGACAAGGACTCGAAACCTTATCTTTATTCTCTAAGATAAACTAAAAAGATAGTAAAAACTAAAACTCCATGGTAACTCAGCCTCCTCATGATAGATCTGGTGTTAGATGATAAGAAATCTCGACTTTTGGATAGACGTTGCAAGCTTCGGGTAGAATTCTATCAAAATCTGAGTCGGATTCCTCTGCTGGCACGATCGATATCAACCCTAGACATCGATATCGACCCCTTCAAAACTAAATCTCGAGCTTCTCATTCTCCTACTCGAACTGGCACTCGACTTCTATCAATTTGGTCGATCTGGCAACATCGATATCGACCTCAGACGTCGATATCAACCCCTTCTGTGCCGGCATGCTTTGTTTCATTTCTTGCTCGATTCCTATGTCTCTGATGTACTCGATGTTGAGGTCTCCAATCAATTTCGACCTCTTCAGAAGACTTCGAGTTCTTTTTCCGCTCTTCCGACTTCGTCCATTTTTATCCTGTTTTCTGCGAAATCACATAGAAACTCGTGCAGACATATATATTTGACAATTAAGCATAAACTACACTAATCCCATGTTTTCCCATTAATATGCATGCAAAAGATGATAAAATGGATTCATATGTGCATAGAAAATATGACAATTTGCGCGCACATCAAACACCCCATACTTAAGCTTGCTTGTCCCTAAGTAATACCCTTAATGGTCATTCAGGGGAAGAAAGTAAACCCTCAACATCATAGATTCATTTTTCATATGTCCCAACAATCAATTGCCATCCTTGATAAGGTACTTATGTCAACAAAGTCCATGCCTGTGCATAAAAGCAATTTCATACTCATAAAGGAGGTAATATGCAAAAAAACAATTTTAGCGACATAGCATTAATAATCAAGAGGACTTTTTGCAAGCTTGTGAGAAGTAGTTTGGTAAAAGGCTAAAGGTGGGCTAATATTTGGCCATGTGGTGTTAAATCCAGGGAAACATACTTTCTTTCCAAATCATTCCACATTCCTTCTTCATAATGTCTCACCTTTCACTCATCGCTCAATGCTTTTTTCAATATAATGTTTTTACCTCTCTAACCTTAGCACTGCCTTCTCGCGAGTCACAAATATGGGTGTCATGAATGGCCCCGGATACTTAGTACTTTGGACTCCTCACCTTGGGTCCCATCTTGCGGAACTATTATCTCAACGCAAGCAGGGTCGACCTACCTTTATCTCCTGAGGTGATCAGATTTTTTTTCTCGCTCATTTAATTTTTCCATAATTTATAATTCTTTCATTCCTGCCAACAACTTCATACACAACACCATATAACTCCAAAGATGACATCCATTCTCAATCTTGTCCCCGGATAGGGTATAAGGTATAAAATGGGCAATATGTATATATGTGGAGCAATAATGATCTTGATAAGGTTCATATATGGCTTTGTGGCTTTTGCAAATATGCATAGGTAAGGCTAGGATATGAACTTTGAATGTATGGAATTTTTCATAAAAAGTCCTCCTTCATCTTATCATGCACATGTCAAAAGCAACTTCAAATTTTCATCCCCTTTATGTTTTTCTCTTTTTGCACTTCATTGGGACTTCCCTTAACTAGGCAATCTCATGTTATATCTCTAATGAATCTAATTTTGCATCATAGAGTTCTTTTTTATACTTCCATGACTCTTTCTAAATTTTTCAAAAAATTTTGATGGGGGTCATATTTCTGTCTTTTTTTTTACATTAAAATAAATATGCAACTCTAAACTAAGTATGAATATGCAAGTAAGCCTTTCCCACACCCCATACTTAAAATTTACAGTGTCCTCACTATATTAGAATTAGGGTTAAGAAGAAACTTACTAAACCGTCACAAATTTCAGGAGTTGAAGAAGACAACAGGCAGGGTCGATATCGACCCTTGACATCGATATCGATGTCTCTCTCGATTTCTGCTCAGGCTTCAGGGTGATTTGGCCTCGATCACAAACCCTATCTATGTTGACCTTAAGGTCGATGTCGACCTTGGACATCGATTTCGACGCCTTCTCAGTGTGCTTTTCTCTCTCCTGCAATTTGAAAACTAAACACAAAACCAAACATACAAAAAAATAAAGTGTCTAAAATAAAAAGCTGTCTAAAACCAAAAATATGTTTTTGTTACAAGCTCTAGATTTTTAAGTCGCTAGGTCGACTTCTTCCTTTGCGCTTCTCAAGGCGGTATTTGCAGAGCCCATGTGGCTTGGGCCTCAAATGTCACTCCTTTCTTCTCCCGCAGCTGCATTCCGCCGGGATTGATTTGATTCACCGTGAATGGTCCTAAGTTCTTATCCTTGAATCTTGTAGGGAACCAATGGTCCTTAGATTTGGCAACATAGACCTTGTCTCCTATCTCATATTGGCTCGAATCATCATCGGATACCCTACACAAGCGCACATGCCGAGGCACACCTCTTCCAAATAATGATAAATCCTTAATTGAAATGGAACAGGAGGAATCCGTATCTTGACTTACCTTCTTCTCAGTTTATGGCTCAGGTCGATGTCGATGTTCAGAGGTCGATATCGACCCCTGTTGTACTTTTGGAGGGTCAGTCGATTTGGAGAATTTTGACTCGATATGATCAGGTCGATTTCGACCCTCAGAGGTCGATATCGAGGTCTCCTTTCCTCTCTTCTCAGTGCTGATGGTGGTCCATTTCGATAGGGTATAGTCGATATCGACCCTTGACCCCGATTTCGATGTTTCCTCTTCTCCTCCGTCGACCCCATACTTATGACCTGGCACAGAATCTTGAACAATTTTAGTCGATATCGACTTACCTGGGTCGATTTCGATGTTCTGTTGAGCTCCTTCGTTCAAGATTGCTTCAACTTCCTTTACTTGGGCTTCATTGATGGCTTTTATCTCCATTGGCCCTTGATTTTTCACCGTCTTGTTGAAGGCATACTCTATCACTTCATCACTAATTGTGAATGAGAGTAATCCTTTCTTCATGCTAATGTTGGCATCGACGGTTTCTAGGAATGGCCTACCTATAATAATTGGACAAGCAGGGTCCTCCGCTATATCAACAACTAGGAAATCAACAGGGACAAAGAATTTACCTACTTGTACTGGCACATCCGTTACTATCCTAGTTGGAATGACTACCGTATTGTTAGTCATGTACAATCTTGCATCCACGGGCTCCAAATGACCTATCTTTACCTTGTGCCATATGGTTAGTGGCATCATGCTAACGGTAGCGCCCAAGTCAACTAAAGCATTGAATTTGAATTGACCTAGACCTACAGCGATAGAAAACTTACCTGGGTCCGCCCGCTTTTGTGGTAGCTCCAACCTGTTGCACTCCTCTGCGATCTCAGAGAGCGATCGCTTCTTACCCAAGATGTCCTTAACGAACCTTACATAAGATGGCATTTCATGAAGTGCCTCCGTGAATGGTATAGAGACATTAAGTCCTTGGAGCATCTTCATGAACCGTTGGAACTTCTTTTCTGCTGGGTCCTTAATCACCTTTCTAGATGCGAATGGCAACACCTTCTTCCTTCCCGCGGCTGCAGTGAGGTCGAAATCGACATCAGTAGGGTCGATATCGACTAAAGGAGTCGATTTCTGTGGTAAAGCAGAATTAGGGTCGACATCGACTAGAGGGTCGACATCGACGTCACCTTTGTCGATATCGACAGGGGGGTCGATATCGACGTCTGTTCTAGCTCCTTCTCCTCCGCTTTTTGCTCGGGCGTTTGTAATTGATGCCCACTCCTTAGGTTTACTGCTGCAATATGTCTAGTAGTTTTGCCCTTTTGGTTGGGCACAGTGGATCTAGGGAGTGATCCTGACACTTTGGGCATTGCTTCCGCCAATTGACTCATTTGAGTCTCCATGTTGCGCTTCCAAACGTCGATCTCCCCAAGTCTAGAATTTATGCCCTGCAGCTGAGTATGGACGGAGTTGTTGGCTTGTTTGAACTCAGCGTGGTTCCTCCGCATCTCATCAAGGATGATTTGCAGGTCATCTTTCTTATTCTCCCGCTCAGGGTGCCCTGTTGCCCTATATGTTGGGGGATCCCTTTGATAGAACCTTTGATCACCCCAATTTTATTGATTGCCCCCTCCATAGGGGTCTCTCGTCCATTTGACCTCCTCATGTTGTTCCGCCATGGATACTTGCTCAGTATGTGGACATGCACTAGTGTTATGCCTTGTTGAGCCACACTCCTGACAAGGTTGATTTTTGCTCAGGAACCTTACTTGCTTTTGAAGGCGGCGTGTTTGATCGTCATGGAATTGTTGACGCACCTCAGGATCTATCTCCCTTGGAGGCTCATATAGTGGCATAGATGGGGCAGGCCTTGCATCATAGGCCACAGCAGCCCCATAGGTGTTGTTAAAGTTCACGAGCCTCTCAATGGTTTCCCATGCCTCCGTTGGTGTAAGCTCAATGTACCGATAGGAGGTATATGAATTTATCCTCTCCTTATTCGGTGCATCAAGGGCGTTGTAGAAGATCTCCTGGATGACATATGGAAGTTGCCCATGCGTTGGGCATGATCTCAGCAAGTCCTTAAATCGTTCCCACACCTGTGCTAGGGCTTCACCTGGCTTTTGTTTGAAAGTCGTGATCCTTTGTCGCAGCATCGCCGTTTTAGAAGGTGGGAAGAATTTGTTCAAGAATGCATCTTTCACCTCCGCCCATGTCCTCAGCGAGCATGGAGCCAAACTTTCAAGCCATTGTAATGCCTTCCCTGCCAAAGACCATCGAAAAGATTTTAGTCGCACATACTCTAAGTTTACTCCATCGGCAACTGTTTCACATAAGTCCATAAAAGTAGAGATGTGTTGCAGGGGCATTCATTATGTCTTCCTTCAAAAGTATTTCTTTTAATCTCATATAGGAAGTTAATTTTCAATTCATAGTTGGAGTGAGGAATTATAATGGCAGATTCAGGAACATGAAGCGGCGGATGCATGTATTGCATCGCCATCTGTGGATACTGATTTAGCCGCTCTTGGGCTTGTCTGTATGCATCCTCCTCCCTATCAGCACGGGCTCGCTCAGCAGCAACGGCGGCCCTTTCAGCAGCGATTGTAGCATTGTGGTCCTCGATTTCCTTCCTCAACCGCTCTATGGTTTCGGCCTGTGTTTCGTTATCAGCCATGATGCGAATAGCTTTGTTGAGAAGATGATAGAAATGTTCAGGCTCGTTGATTGGTTCCAGGATAGGTCTGATGTCCGCATTTTTAGTCATATTTTGCATCATGTTTTCATCTCCTTTAAGTCATTTTATTTACTTTTGTGTTGGGAAAGTGTGTCGTTTGTGTTAGTTTTCGTATTATTTAAGATATGGAGTCTACACAAGCTTTGGTGGTGTTTTTGTAGGTTTTAAAGCTGATTTGAAGGAGTTTGGACACACTTTAGAGCTTAATGAAAAATAATGAAGGCAATGGAGATGCCAAGCAAAAGCAAAAAGTGGTGAAGCTGGAGAAAAGCCTTATTTTCACCATCCATCACTTCGACTCAATTTCTGGAGCCTTCATGAGAGTTGTAGTCCTTGAAAAGAGCTTTCCAACGCATATTCATATGCATCAATCGGATAAACGAGGACTCAGAAAAGTGCGTTTGAAGTCAGAGTCGAAAAGCTGGAGAAAAACAGAAGTTACTGCATTCAATTAGACCCTCGGCGCCGACACCCCAAACCTCGGCGCCGAGGTATCTGCGAACATGAGAAGTTTTTGTGGGCTGATTTTTTTACTTAATGGGCTTTTTATTTAGGATTTTCATCTGAATTTCTGTTAGGATCTTTTAGTTAGATAGACTTGGGATATTTTATCCTTCCTTAGATGGATTTTATTATTTTCCTAAGATAAAAATCTTTTTTCCTTGGGGATTAAGTCTTAATTTTTATCTTTTAAATAAAGGCTATTAGGGGCTGATTGAAGAAGACGACACACAGCGCAGGGCTGCGCGCAGCAGCTGTACGACGAGTTTTAGGGTTTTTGTTTGGCGTTTGGGCGAAAGCTTGGGCGTTTGTTGTTGCCATTGAACGCTTATTTCCAGGTTTTATATTATTGCAAGTTTGGTTTATGTTTTTTTCTCTTAAATTCATGTTTTCCATTGTCATGTTTGAGTAGTTATCTTCCTTCTAGGGTTGGGGTGTACCCAACAATAGGCACGTGTGTGATGAATGGAATCTATAATTGTGTGATGTTTTTATTGTATTCTACCTATGTGCTTAACCTTTGATGAAAGTTTAAGGAATTCATAGTTGCAATTGAACTTGAAAGAGGAAATTGTTAACTTGATAGTAATTAGGGTTTTCTAATAAAAGTTAAAAGATCCTAATTAAGAGAAGGTAGAAACAAGTAGGTCTTTTATGCGAAAGTGAATGGATTTTCTTGTTGATTGATGAAACTCAATTGTTGATGATAAAAGAATGACCTTTTATGTGATTCATTGATTTTCCCATGTGTTTGTTGTTGTGGTGATCCTTTGCCTTGGAAGTTTTCCCTTTTATTAATTAAAATTCATATTTTATTCTCTTATCACCACCCATCTCTCTTCCATCTCTTTTGTTAGTTTCAACCCGACAAAGCAACTAAATAAGAAACGCTGACTCTCTCCTGTGGACGATCCTGACTCCCTATGTTATAGCGGGGTCTTGACTACAAATTTATTTGGTCGAGAAACCCTCTCATCAAGGTCCGCGATCAGAACGTCGTATAAACCTGCAGAATAAGCTTAGAAAAAAATCATGATTAACTTAGGTGGCGATTGATTGCCTCCCCGGCAATGGCGCCAATTTGTTCGCTAATGGGGTGGTAGTATAGGAGATTCAAAATAAACTAAATATAACAATTGAACAACTAGGCTAACTCCCTGTCCCAAACAAATAATTCAAGAATCCCCTCCCTTGTAGTAGTAGGGTAATTCAGGATCGAATCCACGAGGAGGTATGTCAGCGCTTCCCTTGTTATACTCACGATAAAAGCTTTCGACCTCAGCAGACACTCGATATCGAGTATACTGGTCGATATCGACCTTAGTTCTGGTCGATTTCCTAGCGCAGTTCCTGCAGAAGACAAAACAACAAGTTGACGTCGAGACAGACCTCGATATCGATGTTAGACCTCGTTATCGACCCTTACAGTCGATTTCGATGCTTGTCACAGAAATTGTTTTCATAACCAATTTGTCGAAAAAGAGTCCGAAGAAAATAGAATGGAGAAGGAAGATGAACTGAAACAAAACTAAGACTTTTAAGTTGATTTCAATTAATTAAAAGGCTTCCAAAGTCGGGGTTTCATGCCACAACGATAACAATGCAAGTTTTATGCTAAAGCTATGAAATTTAATGCCTTTCCGTCAAATAACTTTCGTTATCAACACTTAGGTGATTAGAGGCTCTCGCATAGTTCCTAAGAGTTACTATCCAATTCATGAGCAATTCAAGTTCACAATATGAGTGGCTTTCGCTTCAATAATGCAAATAATGAATCTCCCTAACTTTCGCAAAGGATCATGCATAGGGTAGAAGACGGAATCGCATAAAAGCCATACCTTTGATGCACTTACCTCACGTTGCTTTCTTTGGGCTCACCCAGACCCTAGAAGTGGGTTGACTACTCGCTCCTCATCATGCACATCATCATCATCATTATTGTTGAAAGATAGCTACTTTGAATTAAAACTTCAAAAGAAAGTACAACCGAACAAGCCACTCCGCTCTCGCTTTACAAACTTCACTCGGCCTCCTCTCTCTCTCCCTAACTTGTCACTACTCTCTATTGGAACTGAATTGTGTGTTAAATTAGATACCTAAACTCAGCCCTATTGGCCTCTATTTATAGATGTCGACAAGGACTCGAAACCTTATCTTTATTCTCTAAGATAAAATAAAACAATAGTAAAAACTAAAACTCCATGGTAACTCAGCCTCCACATGATAGATCTGGTGTTAGATGATAAGAAATCTGAGCCGGATTCCTCTGCTGGTATGGTCGATATCGACCCTAGACATCGATATCGACCCCTTCAAAACTTCATCTCGAGCTTCTCCTTCTCCTACTCGAACTGGCACTCGACTTCTATCAATTTGGTCGATCTGGCAACATCGATATCGACCTCAGACGTCGATATCGACCCCTTCTGTGCCGACATGCTTTGTTTCATTTCCTGCTCGATTCCTATATCTCTGATGTACTCGATGTCGAGGTCTCCAGTCGATTTCTACCTCTTCATAAGACTTCGAGTTCTTTTTCCGCTCTTCAGACTTCGTCCATTTTTATCCTGTTTTCTGTGAAATCACATAGAAACTCGTGCAGACCTATATATTTGACATTTAAGCATAAACTACACTAATCCCATGTTTTCCCATTAATATGCATGCAAAAGATGATAAAATGGATTCATATGTGCATAGAAAATATGGCAATTTGCGCGCACATCAGCTTTCCTTCTCTTTCTTGACCTAACTTTAGCAATATAGGCAAACCATGGACCTTTGACCCTCTTTTTAGTAGAATTATCAATAATTGGCTTAATTTATTCATCAATAAGGGACAGAGGAGGGTTAGGAGTCATACCTAGGCTTACTTGTTTGGGCCCGAAACAGAAATCTTCGGGCTGAGGGGTGGTCGATTTCGACCAAGGTGGGTCGATTTCGAGTTCTTTGGTCGATATAGATATATGGGGGTCGATATCAAAATCTGTGACCCCATACTTAAGCTCCTGACAACAATCTGGCATGCTCGATTTTGACCAAGGGGGGTCGATTTCGATGTTGTTAGTCGATATCAACTTGTTCTAGTCGATGTCAACCCTGCTTCATTAAAATTCTGGAAAGAGTCCATCCATCTTTTATTATTTATACAATCCTGATAAAAGGGTTGTTAAAGCAATTTATGATAGTTGTGCACGCCTAGAAACGAAGTCTTAAACAATAATGTGTTAGTCTATATTGGATATCTACTTGTTTATTTGCAAATCCCTTTGTATTCATTTCATTTCATTTAAAATTTCACATGTGTAGGCAGATACGACACTTGATACCCTTGAGACTCTCTTTTTATGAATTGATCTAACAAAACTAGGTCATGTGAGCGCTCCTTGCCCTGCTTATTCAGTTCATGCAACATTCTTTTCCATCATATTGGGTAAGTTCCTCATTTTTGATATATTATGATTATCAATAGATATTTTTGATATGTCTACTAACTTATTTCTTAATCTCCACCTCCGTTTGCAACTTTACGGACATTTTAATCTGGGCAATGCTCCTAGAAATTCAGGTTTAGTAATTTATTAATCGGTTTGTGCACTTTTTGCAGCTTTGTATATAGGTTTGATCTATCTGGGCATTTCCTTCTTTTACAAGAGCTTCATATGCATGTACACTACACTTATGTCTTCTCTCTTTAGCTTTGGCAGAGCAGTACTATAACTAGAGCAATTATTGAAGCAACATTGTTATTATGACTTGCACTAGGGTAATGTCTCATTGCCTAACAAAGATGTATAAAATTAGGTAGTTGGCAGCTCTGTTGTTTGCTTTGGTACATTTTGGGAGCTCCTTAACTATTTGAAAGGTGGTAAAATAATACTCCCTCCGTTCGGTAAAACTTGTCATTTTAGCTTATTTCACAAGTTTTAAGGCAATTAACAAATGTACATATTTACCCTCAATTATTACCCTCCTTTTTACTTTATTGAAAACTACAATTAACAAACCATCAACCATATCAAGAGCATTTTTGTAAAGTGAAGGGCAAAATACCTACAATGACAAGTTTTTTTGAACAAAAATAACACCCTAAAATGACATGTTTTGCCGAATGGAGGGAGTATTAAGCTTTTGTTTGTACTAGGTCTTGTATGATTTTGGAGTACTTTAATAATCGCGTGTCTAGGTGATTGTGACTGCATTGTGTATTTTTTATCATTAAAACTTGTGGTTGATTGAAGGGTTCTCATCATATTAAAACTTGTGGTTGATGCTTTTGCTGCTGCTCTTCGAAGAAGAAAGAGGAACGGGGGTGGTGGTACTTGGTTTTGGGCTCGAAAAAAACAGGAGCAAGGGCTCGGTTTCGGCCTTAAAACAAGGGAGCAGGAAGTGGTGTTGTTGGGCGCTGCCGGTGGCAACAGATGAGGGTGACGACGATAAAGACGCGGGGTAGGTGTGGTGATGGTAGAGGTGACGAGGGTGGTGGCAGATTGAAATAGGGGCATATAGGGATGGTGAATGACAAATGAAATAGGGAGTAGGGGAAGGCTGGAGAGGTGAGGTGGGCGTAGGGTGAGGGAGTTGGTGTGTGAGGTGAAGTGTTGAATTGGGTAAAATATATCAAAACTTAATACCCGAAAATAAACCCCGAAAATCGCTTTTCGACCCTACTTGACGCGATTCAAATTAACTTTTAAATCAAAAATAATGAAATCCGACAAGTATTTTAAAGTCTCTGTATAAGGAGGCAAAATAAGTCCATTTTAAATCAAATTCAAGTTTATGCCAGAACTCGCTTCGAAGGAATTAAATTCTATTTATTTTTATTTTTTGCTCGAAGACATTTTCAAAATTTTTCGAATCCTTGGGAATTAAATCAAAAGTAAATCGATATTAAATCAAAAATTAAATCTTAATTTAGAAAATAAGATTTTAAAATCCCGAGTCTTTACAGTACACCCGGCCTAATGTAACGGCCCGAATATAGATGCCCGGGTTACGTTTCGAAGTTTGGGTACCTTCGTTCGGATCTTGAAATTCGAGTACGGGTCGAGGTTTTGAAACTCAAGATTAGTATTTTAAAGTGGGGATTTCGGACCCCAAAATAGCCTGATGGCCACGCGGAGTCTTCGAGCCATCCTAAGTCTAAGTCGCGGAAATTTGTTTGCAACTAAAGAATAAACGGAAGTAGAGTACAACTTGCCACGGCAAGGCCGGGTCAAAACCAAAACACATAATTATGAAATTGTAAGGCCGAGTTAGCGGGGTTAGACAGATTCTTTGCAAGCGCCCGGGGTTTTCCACGTCATAGAGACAAAGAGAAATTATACCTAAAAAAATATGGCGGGAGCGGGATCAGATCGAGACCCCAACGCACCCTGTCCCGCAAGCAAACATACACATACGCTAATATAAGGATGATGCAGATACAGAAATAAAATCACACTAACATGCTCCTAATTACAGTATGCGGAAAAGACTGTAAAGGCGCCCAAAGGATGTCAAATGGCATATCCCTCTCCTACCTCTGCACCCCTTTCCGTTAGTGCAGAGACTGGCCAGTTCGATGCTATAGCATATCATATCATATCTCATCATCATAACATAAATTAAACATGCCCGATGGTGCTGGGCTATGATCATGCTCATATCGACTCGATAGACTCAGGGTACCCGATGGGGCTGGGCTACCCTATGACCCTAGCAAATACTCTAGGACTATCACAGATAACAGCCGTTCTGTTTCAATCCCACAAAGTAACCGAATGCTCATTCATAGGTGCAATCCTAGCATGATACTACATGGCATGCTTCAATGCTAATGCAACACCTAGTATGTCATATATTCACAAGCAGGTATACTCTTTCGAGTCTGAGTAAGCCCATAAAGGAACTTACCTGAGTAAGCCGAACAGCAAAAGATACCCAAATCCTTTTAATGTTGTCAACCCGGTCAAAGTTGCTATGATAAAATTTTCTAACACATCGCTTTCCAAAAAAATTCTCAAAAGAATATTTCCAAAACATAGAATCTCATTTTGAAACAATTACTCATGATAAAATGTTAATTAAAGTAATACCTCCCATTTTATAAGTAAATCCTTTTAATGTTGTCAACTAAAACATATTAAATTCATTTTATAATATAGTACTTCCCAACTTTATTTTCTTAAAACTCAGATTCATAATAATAATAATGATAATACGTATAATAATAATAATAATAATAATAATTACTGAAAAAAAATAATTATGTAACTATCAACATATACATATATACCATATATGAGTTAAAACAAAATAAAAGAATTCAAGCTGGTCGGCCCAGTCCTAAGAATCCAAAAGTTACAGCCCACCCACAGGAGCCCAGAACCCGGATCCAAGTAAGGCAAATGGAAGGGGATCCGGATCAAGGTGTGTTGAAGGAAAAGGGGAGGGGACCCGGAAATGAGAGGATATAACCCGTTTTAGGAGGTGAACCCGACCCAATCAAGGAAACAGGCCCAAGAAACAGGCCCAAAGCCTCCCCCCTTTGTCTTCAACCTTCAGCTGCAGCAGAGGACGAGCGGAAGAAAAGGACGGGGAAGCGGGGAGGGGATCCTCGGCCTCCGGTGGCTCGTTGGCCTCCGTCCTTCCACCACGGAGGTCGGAATGGAATTCCGACCACCATCGGCCCAAAAGAGAGGAAACAACGACAAGAAGAAAGGGAGAAGGAGAAGATTACCGAGGTCCGAGTTTTAGCTCCGACGAGGTGCTCTGGGCGACGTTTGGCTGCAACAATGGAGGAAGAGGCTTGCTCCGGCCTAGTATGACGGAAAAGGGTTAAAAAGGGTGACCTTCACGCAGATTCAAGCCGAAACACAAGGGAGTCGAAGGTTTTACTTTTTCGAACCCAAACAGGGGAGGGGTGCGGTTTGGAAGTGGTGAGGCGTCGTCGGAGTCGAGGGTGTTCCGGCTGAGTCTAAGACAGATTAGAAGTAAGCAAGGGCGTAGCTGGAGGGTGTTTTAGAGCAAGGAAGGACTTCTCCTGCGGCGTTGGTGGCTCCGGCGGCCTCCTGAGCCCTTCTGGACGCCGGAATGGGGAGATGGCAGCTGTTGCTCGCTGGTGGAGGGAAGCTTGGAGGGAAACGTGAAAAATGGAGGAAGAAAGGGGGTAGCTTGGGGGAGGGATGGCTGCGGCAAAGAGGATCCTTGGGGGTTTCCTCCTGGTTTCTACAGAGGGAGAAAGATATGAGGGAGAGAGGGTGTTTGTGGGTTTCTGAAATGAGGGTGTGGGTGAGGGAATGTGGGTATGTATAGGAGGTGAGGGTGCAAGGCAAAGTGAGGAGGGAGTTGTTGCAGAAGGGTGGATGCAGGGAGAGCAAGGAGGGAATGCAGCAGCAAGGGGGACCACTGTACAGACGGGTAAGCTGGGAGAGAGAGAGAGAGAGAGAAATTTAAACAAACAATATAAAATATATAAATAAGATGGAAGGGTCCCACTCGCCTTGCAAATTCGAATTTCCGACGTTCGATTCCCAAATTCCGCTTATAAAGCGGAATCCCGATGCTAAGAATTTAAATTGGATTAAAACATTTCGAGTAAGAAAATAATTTTTAAAATTCGAATACTCAAGAACGAAATTCGATTCCGAGTAAAAATCTAATTCAAAATGAAGTCAAAAGGATTTATAAAATGGACCTTGCTCGGGGACAAGTTTTTCTTCCGATCATACGAATAAATAGTCATTTTCAATTCATTTTTACTAATAAAATAATTATATAGTATAGAATATTTTTTGGTCTTTACATTTATCCACCTCTAAAAACAAGTCTCGTCCCCGAGACTAAAAATCGTTCTAAAGAAATGGGAAGAATTTGAAAGAGTTGAGTCCGAGAATCATGCCATCGATTCCGTAAGTATCTCATAAGTGCCCATATGAGATTCTCGCAGTATCTTTGACGTGATCATGCTACTCCCAATTGGTTGGAGCAAGTGTGGGGTATGGGCCCTTATCCCATCCCTGCCCCAACTTCTCGGTCGTACCATAACTCAAAAGCATATAATATGGCTTGGGAGGGTTCAAAAGCGTTTTAAATGGAAAGTTTGACCTCAAAATCACGGAATTCTAGATAGCGTTTAATCTTTAATAAAACTCAAAATGGTCCTTTTCAAAACTGCTCAAAGTCTTCAAATCCGATGCAAATTCCATAATTTCAGATTGCGAGAGGTGGAATCATCCACCTCTAAGGGCTAATCCCAAATTCTCTTCCTATGTTCCAAGTCATTCAATCACCAATTCTAACTCATCAAGGATCACAAAGTCGTAATTTCATCAACTCATGGATAGATAACTACCATAATATCAACCACCTCTCACGTGGTAAGTCTCAAACATCAAGGAGATAGTCTCAACAAGTCAGACCACTCATCGCAAAACGGTCTAAACACAGCATGAGGAATACTAATGTCTCAAAACGTGCCAAAAATGGCGACAAGGTTTCATCATACTATGAGTCATAAAGTATCTCGACATCCTACAAAGGCATCATAAGTCCCAACGGACGTCACATCAAGCAAATCAACACGCAAGCCATGAGAACCGATCTCTAGCCACATCATCTCAGCATAGAATCTGCACAGAGAAAGCAATCATAAGCACACAAAATCACAGAAATGCCCATTCCCGAAATAGAAGGCTACTAAGGCTCACCACTAGCTCACGAGGTCAAGGATAGGTCAACACTCGGCTCAACATAAGATGCTAAGAGCTCGTCTACGACACTCCCATAACTCGACCGAAGGCTATCCTCAGTCTCCCAAGTCGCCTCCTCGGGACTCCTCCTAGACCACTGGACCAGAAGAAAAGGAACCTCCTTGGTCCTCAACTTCTTGACTCGACGGTCAAGTACCCTAACTCGGCTCTCTATATAGGTGTGGTCGGGCTCTATCCGGAGATCGGAATGGTCAAGGATATGACTCGGATCGGGGACATATCGCCGAAGCTGGGACACATGGAACACATCGTGCACTCCGGCTACCGATGGGGGTAGGGCTAAACGGTATGCGACCTCACCGACCCTCTCGAGAATCTCATACGGTCCCACAAACCTAGGGCTCAGCTTGCCCTTAATGCCAAAGCGGCGAACTCCTCTGGTCGGTGACACTCTAAGCCATACATGCGATCCAACCTCAAACTCGAGCTCTGTCCGTCTATGGTCCGCATACTTCTTCTACCGGTCCTGAGCGACCCTCATATGCTCCCGTATGCGTCCGACCTGGTCGACTGTCTCTCGAACCATCTCTGGCAACGAAGCTGTGGTGTCAGCGGGCTCGTCCCAACATACTGGCGACTTGCAGCGCCTCCCATACAGTGCCTCATAGGGTGCCATCTCGATCGAAGAATGGTAGCTATTGTTGTACGAGAACTCTACCAACGGTAAGAATCTGACCCAACGGTCGCCCCACTCCAACACGCAGGATCTCAGAATATCCTCTAGAGTCTGGATCGTGCGCTCACTCTGTTCATCTGTCTGCGGATGATAAGCAGTGCTGAAACACAAACGAGTCCCCAAAACATCATGAATCTGCTGCCGAAACCTCGATGTGAAACGGCCATCTCTGTCAGAAACTATCCTCTCGGGAACCCCATGGAGTCTCACAATCTGTCGGATGAACTCGTCTGCTAGCCTCGCAACCGGCCATGTCTCCTGAATGGCGATGAAATGGGCCGACTTGGTCAGTCTGTCGACTACGACCCAAATAGCAACGAATCCTCTCACATCCCTCCTCAGCCTAGTGACGAAATCCATGGAGATATCTGTCCACTTCCACTCGGGAACTGGAAGCGATCTGACCAAGCCACACGGCCTCTGATGCTCAATCTTGACCTGCTGACAGATCTGACATATGGCGACGAAATCTGTAATATCTACTCGCATCCTCTGCCACTAATAGGATCTCCTCAAGTCCTGATACATCTTATTCGTCCCTGGATGGACCGAATAAGGGGTGGTATGAGCCTCCTACATAATCCTTGCCTCAGATCTAACGTAGAGGGTACTACCACTCTGCCCTGAAAAGTCAGCAACCCATCGGCTCTCTCCATAAGCTCTCCAGCTCGTCCCTGTGCCATCCGCTCTCTCAGGGCTGCCACCTAAGGGCAATCTGCCTGTCCTCTGCGAATCTCATCTGTCAGCTCCGAGTGAATCTCGAGGAAGGATAGCTGACCCCTCTCTCGCTGAATCCATACCTTTATGCCACATGACATCAACTCTGCCTGTAATCTACGCTGCGTTGTCAATCTAGCCACAGTCACCTCCTGATGAGTCTTCCGACTGAGCGCATCGGCCACCACATTGGCCTTCCCGGGATGATAGATGATCTCTAGATCATAATCCTTCAGGAGCTCTAACCAGCGTCTCTGCCTCATGTTGAGCTCCTTCTGGGTAAAGATGTACTTCAAGCTCTTGTGATCTGTCATCACCTTGCATGAAGTACCATACAGATAGTGTCTTCAGATCTTCAGAGCATGCACTACAGCTGCCAGCTCAAGATCATGTGTGGGGTAGGTCTCCTCTCCAGGCTTCAACTCACGTGAAGCATAAGCTATAACTCGATCCCTCTGGTGCAGAACGCATCCCTGGCCAGCTCGCGAAGCATCTGTATAGATCACAAAGTCCTCGGTCTCTTCAGGTAGAGCCAAAACTGGTGCGGTCGTCAGCTTCTCCTTGAGAAGCTCAAAACTGGCCTGGCACTCCTCACTCCAAACGAAAGGAACGTCCTTCCGTGTCAGCTGGGTCATCGGTCGAGCGATCCTCGAGAAGTCCTGAACAAAGCGACGGAAGTAGCTGGCCAATCCTAGGAAGGAACGAATGTCTTGGACGTTCTTGGGCACCTCCCAAGCAACGATGGCATCAATCTTCGCCGGATCCACGGCGACTCCAGCTGCTGAGATCACATAACCTAAGAAGGTCACCTCGGGAATCCAAAACTCGCACCTGCTGTACTTGTCGAATAGTTGATGTCTCCTCAACGTCTCCAAAACAATCCTCAGATGCTGCTCATACTCCTCGTGGCTCCGTGAGTACACTAAGATGTCATCGATGAATACCACGACAAATCTGTCCAGATAGTCTATGAACACCCTGGTCATAAGCTCCATGAAGGCCGCTGGCGCATTGGTCAGCCCGAAAGGCATGACCACAAACTCATAGTACCCATACCGCGTCCTAAAGGCGGTCTTCTAGATGTCCTCTGATCGCACTCTGAGCTGATGATACCCCAATCTCAAGTCGATCTTCGAAAAGATCACTGCACTTTGGAGCTGGTCCATCAGGTCGTCAATCCTCGGAAGCGGGTAACGGTTCTTCACCGTCGCCCGGTTCAGCTCGCGGTAATCGATGCACAACCTCAACGAACCATCCTTCTTCTTGACGAACAGCACTAGAGCTCCCCATGGTGATGCGCTCGGACGAATATAGCCCTTCCCGGCTAACTCCTCAAGCTGAGCCTTAAGCTCAGCCATCTCTGTGGGTGCCATCCTGTAAGGTACTCGGGAAATGGGCCTGGTGCCCGACTCCAACTCGATAGTGAAGTCGACCTCTCTCTGCGAAGGTAGTCCGGGTAACTCATCGGGGAAAACGTCGATGAAGTCTCGAACAACGGGTACCTCAAACATGGCGGGTCGGCCTCGATCCACCTCCAAAGCATAACACCAATATCCCGTACAACCCTGGTCCAGAAGTCTCGCTGCCCGAACTGCGCTGATCAGTGCCCCATTCCTCTTGGGGTCACTACCCCAAACCTGGTGCTTGGTGCCATCCTCTGCTAAAATCGACACGGTCCTCGTCCGCAAGTCAATGATCGCCCCATAGTGGTCCATGAAATCCATCCCATGAATCAGGTCGTGGGTCCTCAAGGCCATCACGATCAGATCGGTGGGCCACTCTCGCTTTCCTATACGGATGGGGCAACCTAGGATCTCACGACTCGTCCTAATCCTAGCCCCATCCGGCATACCCACAGTCAAGGGCGGACCCCTCGTGCAGCTCAGACTCAGCCTAGAGACGCACGACTCTGCTATGAAGCAGTGTGTGGCACCCGTGTCAAAAAGAATACTCAAACAGTCATCTCGGAGAAATATAGTACCTGAGGCACTCGGAGTGGATCGATCATCAACTCTCATCTGAAAAATGCGGGGCGGTGGGGGAAATGTAGAACAAGAAGCTCCAGATGTCTGTCCTCTCCCATAACCTGACCTAGACGATCCTGCGGATGATGATCCTCTGCCTGTCCCGGGCCCAGATGGCCCACGGCCCCCTCTAGCTGAACCTCTGCCACGTCCTCCGGATCGACCTCTAACAGTGGTACTGCCTCTCCCCTGCCCCGGGGAGTAAGTCAGAAGCGGGGGCTGGGGAGCAGCGGGAAGTCTCGGTGCGGGTGGAGCTAGTGGGGTCCTACCACCCTAGGGGCAGCGGGTAGCTCTGTGTCCCATACCTCCACAAGTGTAACATCTGGTAGATCTATCAGGGCAGTCTCTCTGGTAATGACCGAACTCAGAACAACCATAGCATGTAATGCTCTGGACGCTAGCACCTCGACTAGCCACTGGTGGTGCTGGGGGTGGCATAACTCTCGACATCCCTCCTCTGAATCCTCCGCGGAAGGCTCCTCGGAAGCTCGTATCCCATCTCGTGTCAGCGGGCCTCTTCGCCGCTGGGCGAGGGGGGGCATACACAGTAGTAGTCAAGATCCTCTGCTGCTCATACATCATCACGACCTCCAGAAAGCGGTCGAATGGAACAGCTCCGAAACTAGATGCATGTAGAAGAATCTCTGGCGGCAGCCTCATGGACAACAAGTGGATACGACTCTCATCAGTGGGACAGAGGTGAGCCCAATGGATCAGCTCCCTCTTGAACTGGCGAATGACCTCCAATACAGGGCGGGATGGGTCGTAAGTAGCACGCATGAAGATAACCTCCCTAGCTGTCTGTGTCCCTGGCGGACAATACTCCCAGAGCATCAGTGCTTGAAACTCCTCGTAGCTCCACTCTGTCTGGCCCGTCTTATAGACGGTCCAGCGAAGAAAGGCGTCATCTCTCAGAAGTCCCGCTGCCAACCTCTGACGCTCAAAAGTCGGAGCGCCGATGAAGTCAAAGATGTTGTCGATCTGTCGAAGCCATGCCTCGATGTCAGCCCCGTCCTCTCCTAAGAAATGTGGCGGGCTGCAGAGTGCCAAGGATCGAACCCAATCGATGTGCTTCTCAGGGCGCACATCGACGGGGGCTGGTGCGACTGGCTGTCCAATGGGGGTCTCTCTAACCGGCTCAGCTGGCGGCTCGATAAGGGTCTGTAACTCAGGTGTATCTGGTGGAGGGTCTCCGACCAGCCCTCCCAGCATCTCAATCAGGGTCGCCCGATCCATCTGTCGCAGGATCTCCTCTGGCTAGGGGGCGGGGACCTCTTCACCCCCGAGATCCTGAACGTCATCGTTTGTCCTGTCAGCTACAACTCGGCGAGGTCGTCCTCTGCCTCTGCACACTGGGCCCCCACACCCGACGGTCCCACGTCGTGTGTCGACCATGCTGCATACCCAGAACCATCACTCAACACAGAAGCATTCAAGAATGTTTGCAATGATCTTCTTCGAGGGAGATCGCCCTCAGGCCCAATTGGTATAAATACACACGTCAATCTACCTAAGGTCGCTCTTCGAGGAGTGACCGACCGGAGGGGCAAATACCTCACGGCCTCTACCTAACTCGCCACTCCAACCACCGTGGTGCAATTCCTTGGAGCCTTCTAAGCCCATCTGTAAAGAGTAAGCTATGTTTTTCCTACCCGTTTCCGATCTACATCCAATAGGGATGGTCTAACGCCATTCTACCCACTCGATCCCCATTGGTTGATTTTTACTTCATTTTAAGGCCATGTTCATATTAAGTTCATTTGTGTTAGACATATTAAGTTCATTTTGCCCCTTGAAACTCTTTCAAAACTTTTGAAATTCGTGGGCAGTTTACAAAACATACACTCGACCCTTTGGTACCCAAATTGCAAAACCTCGCTCTGATACCAACTTTTTAACGGCCCGAATATAGATACCCGGGTTACGTTTCGAAGGTTGGGTACCTTCGTTCGGATCTTGCAATTCGAGTACAGGTCGAGGTTTTGAAACTCAAGATTAGTATTTTAAAGTGGGGATTTCGGACCCCAAAATAGCCTGATGGCCACGCGGAGTCTTCGAGCCGTCCTAAGTCTAAGTCGCGGAAATTCGTTTGCAACTAAAGAATAAACGGAAGTAGAGTACAACTTGCCACGGCAAGGCCGGGTCAAAACCAAAACACATAATTATGAAATTGTAAGGCCGAGTTAGCGGGGTTAGACAGATTCTTTGCAAGCGCCCGGGGTTTCCCACGTCATAGAGACAAAGAGCAATTATACCTAAAAAAATGTGGTGCGAGCGGGATCAGATCGAGACCCCAACGCACCCTATCCCGCAAGCAAACATACACATACGCTAATATAAGGATGATGCAGAGACAGAAATGAAATCACACTAACATGCTCCTAATTACAGTATGCGGAAAAGACTATAAAGGCGCCCAAAGAATGCCAAATGGCATATCCCTCTCCTACCTCTGCACCCCTTTCCGTTAGTGCAGAGACTGGCCAGTTCGATGCTATAGCATATCATATCATATCTCATCATCATAACATAAATTAAACATACCCGATGGTGTTGGGCTATCATCATGCTCATATCGACTCGATAGACTCAAGGCACCCGATGGAGCTGGGCTACCCTATGACCCTAGCAAAGACTCTAGGACTATCACAGATAACGGCCGTTCTGTTTCAATCACACAAACTAACCGAATGCTCATTCATAGGTGCAATCCTAGCATGATACTACATGGCATGCTTCAATGCTTATGCAACACCTAGTATGTCATATATTCACAAGCACGTATACTCTTTCGAGTCTGAGTAAGCCCATAAAGGAACTTACCTGAGTAAACCGAACAGTAAAAGATACAGCAGAAGCAGAATCCAAGAATCAACAATCACCTAATATATAAGCGAATAAGGCGCCATGAGTTATTATTCTACTATTTAACACATGGAACTTTCCACAAGCTAATCACAAAAGAAAATAACTAGATTCCGAGAAATTATCCGAATACCCAAATCTAGGTCAACCCGGTCAAAGTTGCTATGATAAAATTTTCTAACACATCGCTTTCCAACAAAATTCTCAAAAGAATATTTCCATAACATATAAGCTCCTTTTGAAACAATTACTCATGATAAAATGTTAATTAAAGTAATACCTCCCATTTTATAAGTGAATCCTTTTAATGTTCTCAACTAAAACATATTAAATTCATTTTATAATATAGTACTTCCCAACTTTATTTTCTTAAAACTCATATTCATAATAATAATAATAATGATAATACGTATAATAATAATAATAATAATAATAATAATAATAATAATAATAATAATTACTGAAAAAAAAATAATTATGTAACTATCAACATATACATATATACCATATATGAGTTAAAACAAAATAAAAGAATTCAAACTGGTCGGCCCAGTCCTAAGAATCCGAAAGTTACAGCCCACCCACAGGAGCCCAGAACCCGGATCCAAGTAAGGCAAATGGAAGGGGATCCGGATCAAGGTGTGTTGAAGGCAAAGGGGAGGGGACCCGGAAATGAGAGGATATAACCCGTTTTAGGAGGTGAACCCGACCCAATCAAGGAAACAGGCCCAAGAAACAGGCGCAAAGCCGCCCCCCTTTGTCTTCAACCTTCAGCTGCAGCAGAGGACGAGCGGAAGAAAAGGACGGGGAAGCGGGGAGGGAATCCTCGGCCTCCGGTGGCTCGTTGGCCTCCGTCTTTCCACCACGGAGGTCGGAATGGAATTTCGACTACCATCGGCCCAAAAGAGAGGAAACGACGACAAGAAGAAAGGGAGAAGGAGAAGATTACCGAGGTCCGAGTTTTAGCTCCGATGAGGTGCTCTGGGCAACGTTTGGCTGCAACAATGGAGGAAGAGGCTTGCTCCGGCCTAGGATGACGGAAAAGGGTTAAAAAGGGTGACCTTCACGCAGATTCAAGCCGAAACACAAGGGAGTCGAAGGATTTACCTTTTCGAACCCAAACAGGGGAGGGGTACGGTTTGGAAGTGTTGAGGCGTCGTCGGAGTCGAGGGTGTTCCGGCTGAGTCTAAGACAGATTAGAAGTAAGTAAGGGCGTAGCTGGAGGGTGTTTTAGAGCAAGGAAGGAGGGTCGAGATGCTTTCCCGAGTTTTTTGAAGCGAAGCAGAGGGAAGGACTTCTCCAGCGGCGTTGGTGGCTCCGGCGGCCTCCTGAGCCCTTCTGGACGCCGGAATGGGGAGATGGCAGTTTTTGCTCACTGGTGGAGGGAAGCTTGGAGGGAAACGTGAAAAATGCAGGAAGAAAGGGGGTAGCTTGGGGGAGGGATGGCTGCGGCAAAGAGGATCCTAGGGGGTTTCCTCCTGGTTTCTACAGAGGGAGAAAGATATGAGGGAGAGAGGGTGTTTGTGGGTTTCTTAAATGAGGGTGTGGTGAGGGAATGTGGGTATGTATAGGAGGTGAGGGTGCAAGGCAAAGTGAGGAGGGAGTTGCTGCAGAAGGGTGGATGTAGGGAGAGCGAGGAGGGAATGCAGCAGCAAGGGGGACCACTGTACAGACGGGTAAGCTGGGAGGGAGAGAGAGAGAGAGAAATTTAAAAAAACAATATAAAATATATAAATAAGATGGAAGGGTCCCACTCGCCTTGCAAATTCGAATTTCCGACGTTCGATTCCCAAATTCCGCTCATAAAACGGAATCCCGACGCTAAGAATATATTTAAATTGGATTAAAACATTCCGAGTAAGAAAATAATTTTTAAAATTCGAATACTCAAGAACGGAATTCGATTCCGAGTAAAAATCTAATTTAAAATGAAGTCGGAAGGATTTATAAAATGGACCTTGCTCGGGGACAAGTTTTTCTTCCGATCATACGAATAAATAGTCATTTTCAATTCATTTTTACTAATAGAATAATTATATAGTATAGAATATTTTTTGGTCTTTACACCTAAGTCTTGTGTACAAATGATATATATATATATATATATATATATAGTGTATGGATCATTTGTGCACAACCCTTAGGGTGTGCACTGTGCACAAATATTATTTGGTGAAACGTGAAACATTATTCGATGAAAGTTGAAGCATTATTCGGTGAAATGTGAAACATTCTACTGAATACTGTTATGTTTTTTTTTCCGTTCAGTTCAGATGAAAACGTCCCAATTCCACTGAATAATTTGTAACATTCTACCGAATAATGTTTAGTTTTTTTATTCATCCATTTCAAATAGAAAGTGGATCAAATGTTAACACCTCTTATGGTGTTAAATCTTAACAAATCTAAGCCCTTAATTAATGAAAAATGGATGGCACGGATTATTCCAATATATTAATTTAATTATAAATTAAAATAAAATAAAAACGCTCAACCCCACTCTAAAGCGCGTGTATTAAAACCCAGCCCAAAATCACAAACCATACAAACTCAAGAGAAGGAGATGGGGACGAAGGCGCTGGTGAAGCGATCGACTGGGTGGAAGGAGATGGCAAAGGCGAGGCAGATGCGATGGCGGTTGTCGAAGGCGACGAAGGCGGAGCCGTGAGAGCGAACAACAAAGGAAATGACGGAGGAGATGCATGGGGACTATCGATTTCAAGCCCCGTGGAGTCATAGTCCTACAGCCCATCGTCTTCCAGCCTAGATGTGAAATCTTGCATCCCACAGAGATCGTTGCTGACCCCTAGTTGCTCTAGGTATCTTGATTCGGTTATGCAAGCTTCAAAGCAAATCCAGGCCGAAGAGTCCCCTAGTAAAAACCCCATTTCATTTTTTCTATTTGAATTGATGTTGATTTCATTGGCATGATGGTTTAGAATAATATTATAGTTCGACTAATTTAATTAGTCTTACCCTAATAACTGGTGACCAATTCATGGCAAACATTGTATAAGTGTAATCTGGAGCAATTCTATTGACGTTAATGATTTGCACTAGTAGAAAAAAGAGATTCTAGCTCGGACGTGTAAGGGCAAATAGCCCGGATATAGCCAAAATCACATCCTGGCATTAGAGTGGTGTGATTTCTTGAATTGTTGTTTATTAAGTTGGTTTTAATCGAAGTAGATCTGGATTTAGTTGATTTTCACTAATTTTGACATGAATAAATCGGTCTATTTAACATTCGTTTGGAAGGAAAGAATCATTCATGTGACTCTCGTGATTATGCGATGGGAAATCAGGAATTATTCACATGTATCTGGCCAATTAGATGTACGTTTGTTGAAATTCAAACTATGTATAAAATTGTTCATGAATGTATCAACTATTAGGCAAGTTCAGAGTCACTATTCATTGATAAATTGTTAATTTGCAATAAGATGTACATGGATTATTGATTGTTCATGAATTTATTGAATATTCGGCAAATTCAGAATCATTATTCGTTGATATTCAGGAATTTTTCATATATATATATATATATATATATATATATATATATATATATATATATATATATGGGTCAATTAGATATAGATTTCTTGAAATTCAAACTCATGAATTTATCGACTATTCGGCAAGTTCAGAGTCACATACAATTTGTTGATAATTAGAAATTATTCATATGTATAGGGGCAATTACATATAGTCGTGTTGAAATTTAAACTCTGTCTAAAATTGTTTATGAAATGATCGACTATTCGACAAGTTCAAAGTCACTATTCGTTGATAATAAGGAATTATTCATATGTATGTGGGTAATTAGATGCGGTAAATCAATAATTACATTTATATATTCTTTAAAGCTAGCGAATAATTACTATCAACTTAGCGAATAGTTGCAAAATTGACCAACTCTTTTGCTATTATCTAAACGATAACTTCTATCATTACAGACGAATAATAACGGTTAATTTAGCGAATAATTAATATTAACCTAGCGAATAGTTGCAAAATTGACCAACCCTTTTGCTATTATCTAAACGATAACTCCTCTTTACAGACGAATAATAACGATAAGTTAGCGAATAATTAATATCATCTTATCGAATAGTTCAAACAATGCACCACACAAAAAACAACGTTACCCCACAAAAATATGTAACGCAAAAAAAAAGTAACACACGCGCACGTAATTCAGCAAGTGGGTAAGGAAAGAGGCGGTCCTATTGATTTGTAATTAAAGAAAAAGTCATAATTGCTAAATAATCTCAGCCACCCATTTCATTCAATCAATAACCCAGATTTGTTAACACTTAACACCGTAAGGGATAGAAACATATGACCATATATATATATATATATATATATATAGAGAGAGAGAGAGTAACTATCCAATGCATTCATCTCTTAGAATGCATTTGTGAGACCGATCCTCAACCATTGGATAAAAACCAAATAAAGGGCTATGATTAAACGATAATTTTTGGAAATTAATTTTTTTAAACACACAATAATATATGGAAAAAAACTCAAACCATATCTTTTTCCGAAATCTTTATCTCTTACCCAAAATCAAAATAAAATCAAAACCACCATCTAAAATTTTTCTAGCAAAACCACGTACTATCTTATTCTCAAATTGTTTGGACAATATTCATCTGAATAATATTGAAAAAAAACTAAATTAACTTAAAACGTAAAAAGTTAATTTATTCTCACTTTCAAAAATTTTGAATATTCATCTGAATATAAGGTATTATATTCAGATGAATATTAAGAAAATATTCAGATGAATATTAAGAAAATATTGAGATGAATATTATGAAAATATTCAGATGAATGTTAAGAAAATATTCAAATTAAACGTAAACCGTTAATTTATTCTCACTTTCAAATTTTTCGAATATTCATTTGAATATAAGGTAATATATTCAAATTAATATTAAGAAAATATTCAGATGAATATTCAAATAATATTCGAATATTCATTTGAATATTCGTATTCATTGAATATTCATTTGAATATTCAAATGAATATACAATATTATACGTATATTCATCATCCTAATATCCTCCCACCCAAATATTCAGATGAATATGCATTCCTTCTCCCAACCAATAATTAATCAGTGAATTTCTTTGTTGATAAATCACGTAAGATTAGGACCACATTGGATGGTTTATTGATTAGGAGATAAATAAGGGATTTGGATAGATAAATTTATTATTTTTAATTTATATTTATTTCCTTCCTTTTTCTTTTTGGATGCATATTTAAATCTAACCATCCAAAGCTTCACCATCCAACGGTTCATAAAGGGTCTCACGAATGCATTTTAAGAGGTGAATGCATGTGAAACCTCCCCTATATATATATATATATATATATATATATATATCACAACTTTAACGTTGACGAAAATATTAAAGTTTTATTTAATTTGTATATCTCAGTTACATACATCGATCAATACCAACGAACAATAATAACATTATAATTAAACAAATAATTGGAAGAATAGTAAAAATACCGAACAAATATATGCATAAATAATAAATCACAAGCTAAGATCGATGATCAACTTAATTGTTGTCTTATTATCATGCGTACGAGTTATGCTTGCTTGCTCTACTATGGAGGTCCTGGCACAGTGCCGCGTGGATTAGGACCAGATGTTGTAGGAGGTGATCCTTTTGGGAGCATATGGAAGAGGGTTGTGTCGCACTTTCTAAGCCATTCTGAAGCTCCAGCCAAGGGCCTAGCAGCTAATCCGACTTGAGAAGCACATAGAATGCAAACGACGAAAAGGATACAAGCAAGAGCAGCTTTGTTAGAAGAGGTCATCAAAGCCATATATGTTTGTGTGTAATATATAGTGTTTGTTTGGATGGGAATATGTTGTTCAAAGTGATGAGGATTTTGGTGGGTTAATTGCTAGTATTTATACACCAAACAACGTACAATATACACCGCGCCGGGCTTCAAGTTTTTGTTCATAGCTAATTTAGGTAAAATTGGCTTGTAAAAGGGCACACATTGAATTCAGATTCATTTGACTGGCCAGGTATTGGTCTTTGGACATTGGACACGCCTTGGTCATTTGGTCCAATAGCTAGTACACGTTCGTTAGCATGCAAAATACAAAATAATCTATATTCTCTCCTGTCATTTTGGTATTTAATTTTTGACACATTTTAAAAAAAAACTAAAATTTTTATAAAATATCAATTTTTTTCTACTATTAATGTTTTAAAATAATTTCATACTCCTCACTAATAACTCCTAGCTCGTTAATTTGTTTGTAGGTATAAAAATGTAATGGTTAACCACATTAATCTAGTTCAAATTTAAGTTAAGATTTATGAATCAATATTCTATTAATTACCCTCCTTTCATTCTTCATAAAAAAATTATTTACTCTTCTCTCATTTTATTACCTAATTTTGGCATGGAGTGATGATCATATACATTTTATATATATATATAAAATTTGATTTCATTTCCCTACTCCTCAAACAAACGAGTCCTAAGTATAAATATTTTTCAAAATCATAAAATTAATATTTTATAGAATTTTAACTTTTGAAAAAATGTGACAAAAATAAAACGACTCATATTTTGAAACAGATGGAGTATGTTTGTAACGCACATTTATAGATGAGTGCTATTTTATATTCTGACATAGAATATGAAAATTGAATCGTCATATCAGTGGCCATATATAATTGCCCCACCTCATCTTCGAGCATCGGTCAAACTTTTTTTAAAATATTGTACTTACCTAACTATTAAAGAAGTTGCATATGAAATTAAGGGTGTGTTTGGATGGGGGTGGAGGGGATGGAGAAGGTGAAAGTTTAATTTTTGAATTCGTTCACCGACTTTGGGTGGAGCTGGGATAGGGGTGGTGATGGAGATGAATTAGCATGAAAATCTATATCTTGGGGCCCTTGGAGGGGATGGAGTGGGGTGGGAAAAATAATTGTCAACATTTTCCCTCTTCCCCCCTATTGTGTTATGCAATTGGTATTGCTCCTGAAACGAAACAGTTTTTATCATAACCAGAATCAATCCAGCCACCCTGACGACAACAACACCAAGTTTGATGTGGAAATATGACTTATGTCATATATATATATATATATATATATATATATATATATATATATGGTGTGGTTCGGGTGTATATACCCCTTAGGATGTACCTTATACACAAATTTGGGTATTTGATTGAAAGAAAATGGAAGACTATGATTAAAAGAGATTTCTGGTTTTTTTCTTTAAATAAAAAAACTGGTGGGACCCACGTTCAAAAGGCTGACGCACTTTTTTTCTGGATATGATTTCGCTGTTTTAAAAAAATGGCCAATATATTGCACCGAATAATGTTATGTTTTCTTTTTCCGTTCAATTCAGATGAAAACTTCTCAATTCCACTGAATAATTTGTAACATTCTACCGAATACAAACATCAATTCCCTAAACAATACTTACAATTTATACGAATAATCCTTCAAATTTCACCGAATACTGTTTCACATTTCACCGAATAATATTTGTGAACTATGTACACTCTAAGACTTGTGTAAAAATGATCTCTCCCTCTCTCTCTCTCTCCCTCTCTCTCTCTCTTTATATATATATAGTGTATGGATCATTTGTATACAGCCCTTAAAGTGTACCTTGTTCACAAATATTATTCTGTGAAATGTGAAACATTATTCGGTAAAATTTGAAGCATTATTCGGTGTAATGTGAAACATTCTACCGAATACTGTTATGTTTTCTTTTTCCGTTCAATTCAGATAAAAATGTTCCAATTCCACTGAATAATTTGTAACATAATAGTATTCGGTAGAATGTTTCACATTTCACCGAATAATGCTTCAAATTTCACTGAATAATGCTTCAAATTTCACCGAATAATATTTGTGAACAAGGTACACTTTAAGGGCTGTGTACACCCGAACCACACCAAATATATATATATATATATATATATATATATATATATATATATAAAGGTTCGATAATGTAAAACAAAGTAATATAGAAATACTCTAGAAGGGGGGGTTGAATAGAGTATGCCGGTTTTTCACAGATTCTCAAGACTTTTGAAGCTCGTGCAAAATTCTTTGAGATTAGACTTAGTCTTTTCTCTGAAAACCTGAATCACAAAGTTAAACAGTCGAACCAAGTGCGGAAATAAGGTAAAGCAATAAGTAAAGGACTCGATGAGTTGTTTACGAGGTTCGGCACAAACTTGGCCTACGTCCCCGCCTAGGGTTCTTCCACAACCCTAGGATTCAACCGACTTTTATTGATTCACAAGACTTAGGATCCTAGTAGCTCCCCGAGAAGCCTCTTTCCTATACAATTGCAATCTAGTCAACTCACGTTCCCTTGGAGTCCTAGACCAATCTAGAAGAGCCCCACCTCTCTATGCTATCTAGTACAATCCTCTTACACTTAGTGAATCAATCGCCTAGTGTCTACTTCCTGAGTTACAAACTCTTGAGTATAACACTCTCTCGAAATATATCCTATAAGCTCACAGTGTAACTCTCAAATGCTTTGAAATGAAATTACAGACTCTTAAGGACTAGCAGAGAGCACACGAAGAAGACAGATCTCGCTTGAAGGCTTGAGTGTATGAAAGCTTGTGTTCAACAGGTGTGTAGTTGTCTTCTTCTTCCTTTTCTTTTTATTGAAACAAATCGGCGCCTAAGGATCTTCACCAACGGCTAGAGAGGATCATGGCTTGAGCTGGATCTTCTATCTTTAGAAACTTTCGGAGGCCATGATCTTCCGATTTGAATCTTCTCAATTTACAACATAAGGAAGGAAATAATATTCGAAAATACTTCCTGAAAGGTTAGTGTATATATAATAATATAATGGAAGCATATAATAACATAAAATAATATTCGAACATAATATCATATAGAACAGGTTTTGTGTTTCATCAATACTGTTAAATCTTCAAGACCTTTGACACAAACAGACTGTCAAAGCCTTTGAAACTTATTCCGATTTTCATCAAGGGAGTGGAGTTATCAATATATATATAGACACACACATCATTTTTATTGTTTTACTTCATTTATTGTTCTTACATTTGTTAAATTCTGGTAGGTCATATGGCGTGGGGGGTCACGCACATCCAAGCGCAACTGCTTAGCCCCGCAATATCTATCATTTACACTTGAAGACTTAATACCTTAAGGCCAACCAACCCATTACACCAGGATCTCAGACTGCACCGCTCTCAAACCATGTTATATTCTGGCGGGTCATATGATGTGGGGGGTCAAACACGTCCAAGCGCACCATGTGCTAACCAAGCCGAGTACCCAAGTCGAGTGGAGTTCCATCCTAAAACCAATTTGCATTAGGTGGGGTAGCCCATCGACTTTTATACAAGGCTTTGATTCATCATTTTATCAATGTGGGATGTCATTTTACATCTTTCCATAAATGGAAATTATGTTATTTTACCTTGCTTTCATGACCATCTGTAATAAGTTTTTTTTCTTGAGTGCCACACACTCACGTGAGTGACAACTATATAAGCGGTTGTTTGACAGGGTGGTAGATAGGGTTTTTTCGAATCAACAAAGAGCAGCTTTAGCTACTAGCAGCTAGGGTTTTACCCTATTTATCATCAATGGACCAGTGAAGGAAGTTCATTGATTTCTGTTCATTTTCTCTGGATTTTTAACTGTTCTTGAGCATTGTTTTGATAGAACAGCTTGGATTGTTGTTCATCACATTGACTTCCCCAAACACAAGAACAACAACCTCTCACTCCCTTTAAACCTCTCCCTCTCATCCCTCTAGAACGCCACCATCGTTTCCAATTTCAAAATTCCCAAATCTCAACCTTATGGAGCCCCTTCTGAGTCTCGAGAAGCGTCTTGACATTTTAATTTCCGGACTCTGAAGCCCCTCCACAACTTTAATTTTGAATGTCGATTGCTTAATCGGACATCGAAATAGGGTAATTTAGTCAAGGCAGATTTGAGATAATTCAAGGCATTCCATCAAGGCAGATTGATGAAATTTCCACTTTAATTCACCAATTCAGGACTAACACTTGGAAAAAAATATAGAAATCAAACAAGCATCGGTCCATATATAATATGAACACTGAATTGTTTTGTTGATAGTAAGTTACTTTTAATTACGTATATACTATAGTTTGAATAAAAAAAATTATGTACTATAGTGATTAGTTAATATAGGGCGTCTTTGGTAAAATGAATTTTTGATAAGCTAACAAAATGTGACAGATGAATTGATAAGGTGGTTGAAATATGTAGATTAAAATAATTTGTTGATTTTTTAATGAGTTAGTTGATTGTTTGATATAACATAATTTTGAAATAGTTGAAAATTATATAAAATGGCCAACATACATAAGTATAAAAATTGGGGATAAGAGGAAGAGGAGTATTAGTTTTAAAAATATACGAAAAGCTCTAAAAATATATGAAAAGTTTGATGTGGTTAATTTGCTTATTGAAATCAATCTCTATCAGCTCCGAAAAGCTCCTCATCTTTCGACTCATCCAAAAACAACCATTTAACAAACCATTATTCAGTAGCTTCTCACAATTCATAAGCCCAACTTGTCAAACCCAACCTTATTTTGGTTTTCTATTACTTTTTATTTAGTACATAATCAAATGTGGAAAAAAATTAGGGTTCATTACACATTTTTATCACAATTAGATATATATTTGGGAGTATGATTTTTTTTTCCACCATTTAATTAATATTCAGTGTAATTAATTGCATGTACCACGTATTTTCTTTAACAGAATAACACCAAAAACAAAATGAAAAGGTAAAAGAAGAGGAATATGTTGAGGATGCACATGGAAAAAAAAAAAGTTGTTTCATATCGAAAGTTGAGATGGTTCCAAAATAGCTAGCGTATATTTCAGTAAGTGAGTCATCGTAGTCATTGTCGACAAGTGAGAAAGTCGAATGGTCGCTCGTGTTGTGCATTCGAGAAAGTCGAGTTATTGCGTTTTAGACTTAGAAAAGGGATTAACTGACGATCAAGTACTTAATTGAGATGTGTACGTCTCTGCCCCAACATATATAATAGAAAGAAACAAATTTATTGTTTGAGCCATCACAATCTCCTAGTAGAGCCAGTTCCGGGTTGGTTGATCCCTGTCTTTTGGGCCAACCAATCTAATTAACCCGACCTATATATTGACATATTGTGGGGGCGCAAGCACTACTAGAATTCTGTTAATAGACATCACATTATTTACACCAGTCAGAAATACGCGTGATATTAAATATATTTATAACATCGGTTTATAATTTTTTGATGTCATTAAAATAATACACATTAATTTATTTTTTAGGACAATGTTAAAATTAATTTTAAAAAATACCCGAATCACACTGAATATACTTAGTTTAGATTTCACCGAAATAAAAGCGGTAAAAATGCCGCCTCATTCCAACAGTTAGCCAAAATATTTAAAATTTGAATTTTTGTCTAAAAATAAGAATCAAACCCATCAACACTTAAAAAACAAATTCAAATCCCTTATCCCTTCCGTCATTTCAGATCTAAAATCCCCCTTCCATTTTCAGAACAAAAATTTCTCTCCTTTTTTCAGATCTGGATCTCACAAACCCGTTTTTACCTCTCTCCTCTACTATGAAGAAGTTACTCCATCTTTCATCTCTCAATACCATATCTCCATCTCCATTCCTTGCTCCCTCTGCCCTCTCTTTCGAATCGGTGGAGCCGAGGCTGCAGACTATTCTCCCATGGCAGAGCGCTCGATCTCAGATCCATACCATCCTCACTTCTCTTAGCATCCCTCTGGCATCCTCGCTCTCATGGCGGACCGTTCGTCTTTCATCTGGTATCTCTCTCTCTCTCTCTCATGCTTTAGCTTGAAATTTTACTCTCCCCGGTTCAATGATTTCATATGTCAATTATTTGCATATCCAAAATCGATCCCCTTTCCATTTCTGATCTCCTTGCTTGAATCCGACTTTCTATCCGCTTCCAATCTCTCGACTCTCGTTTCCGCCGTTCCAGACGAAACCCTAACTTCTGCTTTTTCATCCTGCTCATTCTTAATCCCTCGATTCAGTTCAAACATCTAATTCTTACCATTGGCTATGCAGAAACGTCTTCCTCATCTTCACTTCACTGTTATCGACCGTCGTCAGCAGCCCAGACTCGGAAAACCAAGAACCAGATGCGAGATATGTATGGCTCAATCACCATGTGTACTTACTGTCACTTTGGAAGCTCTTTTCCTCCTCTCATATCTCATTGCATTTACTGTAACTCTGTAATTTTTTTTGCTCTACTGGTCCATGACTCTATGCAAATAGACTTGTGATTGTTATATCTCTTAAAATCTGATTCTAGGTTTCCTATTGAGCATATATCATTGAGAAGAAAAGGGACTGATCTTAGCTCATTCAAACTAACTGATTGAGATTAAACATTTTAACATTAATTGGGAATGGTAATTTGATGACTAAAAAGATTCCTAGTTTTTACCTGAAAACTGATATAATGACTATAATTGATGGATTCTTTGCTTTGTCTTATGTTTGCAAGAGAGTCTAACATCCAAGGATAAGAAAAACCAGTGAAAACTTTTATGCTAGGGGTGATGGCATGGTGTGTTTCTGAGACTCCATTCCTATAGTTCATTGTGGTGACTTCTAGTGATGATGTGATAATTGATTACCTTTATCTTTTTCAGCGGCCATATAATTTTCCTGAAGAATACCTTAAGCTTTTGTTTGGACAAAATGGGTTTATACATCAGGGGAAATAGAAAATCAATCAAGGGAATTGTCGGTGAATCGGTATGTTAAAATTTAGTTAATATTCTACTTTTTCCATGTGATTTACTTGGACAAGAGCTGCAGGGAGAAAAAGACTTCCCTTTGTAAATTTATGTAATCTTATCTACTTGCTTTCATGGTCATGTTTGGGTTTTGAAGATCTACTTGCTTTCATGGTCATGTTCGGGGTTTGAAGATCTCTATTATGTTCTACTGATATGTGGTTAAATATTGTGTGATGGATCATTATGCAACTATCTTATTTCCCTGATTTTTGGTGTACTTTTAGGCGTTGGATCCAAGCTGTATTTCGTTCTTCATCCACTTTGAACGGTTCCTGTATAAAACCTTCAAATGATACCAAGTGTGACATTGAGGTTGACATGTACTCAAAAGGAATGGCGTTGGGAATGGCGTTGGATATGTTTGGTCTGACTTATTCCGAAGATAAGGTATGTGGTACATCCTAACCTGTTGATTTCTTTTATTTAGGGAACTAAGTACAAATTTGCTTGCAGATTGGTTGAAATCATGACCAAATCAGAAATTTGGGTGTTAATTTGATCATGAAAGGAATTTACTCTTAACTGTTAGAGAAATTGCATAGGACTTATTGGAATTTGATCATGAAAGCAATTTTCTTGATCGCCTCAAGTAAATTAATCTCTCCTCTCTTGCTCTTTGATTAAGGACCTTCTTGTTTTTTTGGTATCAATTCTGTTATATCTAAGTTTTTTGTATCTGATTAATGTCCTAAACTGGATGTAGGAAGGGGTTATGCATACCCAAGATGAAGAAACAAGAAAATGTTTCAAGCACTCTTTTGTCACGTGTGTTTTGGCTCCTCATAGTTTTATCCTGAATTATGAATTCATCTTATCTTTTGGCGTAGTTTTACTATCTTTTGGCGTAGTTTAGGTGAGGTTAATTTTATTGAAATACAGGTTGTTGGAACTTTTTTCACACATTCCCAGAATTGTGTGCTTGTGTATACATGGTAATTTTAGGAAGATACCTACTTTTCTTAGGAGGTTTAGATCTTTGTGATGGCCGGTATGACACACCTGAGCATCGACTCTTCTGTGACTTGGATACAGGGATATTAAAGTACTGTTCATTTTTCTTTTTTTATGTCATGTAATTTATACTTAAGTTAAAGGTTAGTTTTTGGGGCCTGTTTATGCAAAATAATATCTAATTCATTGATTGAATATCGAAGATTGATCCTTGGCTTACTATGTGTGTACAATCAGGATCACTTCTGCCAGTCGAGGATCGGGCTCATTAATGAAGAAAAAATCGGCCTCTATGTCTTTGCGTCGAAGCCGTCCAGTGGGGCTGCCATATTTAAGTTCTAGCTCTCAGATTTGAAGGTCTTGACATGTAACTAAATGAAAATGTGTATAAATCTTTGAAGATATTTATTTATGTGCTCTCCCAGAAATTGACTTACCACATGTTAGGCTTTTACTAGCTACCAAGTACTTGTATTTGACACTATTGTTCTCTTGTATTTTATTCTATCTCACAATTTAATGTATATATTGGTCTTTTTAATACTTAATTTTCTATTAGCTAAAACAGGGTCACAATATAGATAAATAGGGGTTTTGATGGCTGGTGTATTCAATGAAAAATATCGTATTTGAGAGAGAGAAAAACGATGTGTATCTTTATAGATACGTCGATTTATAATATAAAAACGATGTTATAAAACACAAAAACATCATTTGTCAATTAAAAACCAATTTGAAAATACATAACAACATTGACTTTTAAAATATTTAATATGATACAATATATTTATATAAAATAATATCATAAATTACAAATGAAAAAAAAGTATGCACAAATTGAATAATGCATAACCGATGTGTATATGAATGTAAAACATCAGGTTTATAAAAAATAGCAATGTTAATATGAACTTTTGTGTTGTACTGCATACTTTCAAATGGCTAGAAATGCAAAATAATAACCCTTTAACATTAAGTGAATAAATCAAAATGTAATTATATTCATGTATTCAAGTCATTATTAAAAAGAAAAGCGATGTTATAAATTATTAAAGACATCGGTTATAAACCGACGTAGTAAAGTTGGGATCTTTAACACCACCCACTAACACGTCGAATTTTTTTTTTGATTAACATCGGTTTATACCCGATGTCTATTAACGTTATTCTAGTAGTGAAGGGAAATAACATCATCAATTCTAGCTTATCTACATTTTTCACTGGCTCTGGATTTTTCCAAAAAATGTCCTCCTTACTTTTTCAAAAAGATTACCTAATTAGCATATAGAAACAAATAAATTACACGAGCAAGATCGATCAAACAGGACCAAAGAGACCGCAAAATTTATAAAAAAAAAAATAAAAATGAAAGAGACGAATGTATTATTATTCAAGTGTAAGTCACAATTTCCCATATATAGTAATTCCGAATTAAATTAAAAATTATAACGGCCCGGATATAAATATCCGAGATACGTTTCAAAGGTTGGATACCTTCGTTCGGATATTGCAATTCAGGTACGGGTCGAGGTTTCAAACCTCTAAAGATCACTCAGTATTCAAAGCGGGGATTTCGAACCCCAATCAATCAAAGTTACAATAATTCAATTTAAATGGAAGTAAAGCGGAAGTAGGGTTTAGATACAAATGTCACGACAGAGTTGGGTCAAAACCATAGTATAAATTCTAAGGTAGTATAGCCAAGTTAGCGGGGTTAGACAGATTCTTTGCAATCGCCCGGGGGATTTTCCCACGCCATAGAGACAGGGAGCAATCATACCTAAAAACAAGTGATGCGAGCGGGATCGGACCGAGACCCCAACACACCCTGTCCCGCAAGCAAATATACACATACGCTAATATAAAGATGATGCGAATGCGGAAATTAAATCACACTAACATGATCCTAATTTACAATATGCGGAAAAGAACTGTAAAGGCGCCCAAAGAATGTCAAGTTGCATGTCCCTCTCCTACCTCTGCACCCCTTCCTTTTAGTACAGAGACTGAGCAGTTCGGTGCTATAGCATAGCAATATCCTCGTGGTGGTGCACTCACGACGGCATCATCATATCATATCATATCACTTCATCTCTTGCCCGATGGTGCTGGGCTATCATATCATGCTCATATCGACTCGATAGACTCAGGGCACCCGATGGGGCTAGGCTACCCTATGACCCTAACAGAGACTCTAGGACTATTACAGATAACGACCGTTCTGTTTACATACGCATAAAGAAATAGAACGCTCAATCACAAGTGCAATCCTAGCATAATACTACATGACATGCTTTAATACTTATGCAACACCTAGTATGTCATATATTCACAAGCAGGTAATCTCTTTCGAATCTGAGTAAGCCCATAAAGGAACTTACCTGAATAAGCCGAACAGCAGAGAAATAGGGTAGAAGCATAATTCAAGTATTGAATCATCCAATAGTAAGCAATGTCCAACATATCACAATCACCTAATAACATACAAATGCATAAGTCTATCTAATTCACACAAGGCGCCCTAACTATCACACATCTCTTCGCATAACTCATTTCAGATTATTCCATCTTATCTCATCATAATTCAAATATCATTCCATGTTCATCTCATCTCATCATCTCATTTCCAAAACAATCTCTCAAAGAACTCATCTTATAAAATCAACAATTCTTTTAAATCGCTTATCCAATTCCCGACATTAAACACTTAAGCCTTAGAACCAATTTCCAAAAATCATATTATAGAAATCATTCCGGCATTTTATCTCTTTAAAATCCTCATATTAAAATCACCTTATAAATCATTATATAATAACACTTCTCAAATATCACTTTAAAACTCCATTTCTAAACAACATCTAATACACACTCCAACTAATATTTAAATATAATAAATTATCAAAATTAATCCATTTTAATAATCCGCATTTATAAATCAAAACATTAAAATACTTTATCATTTCTAAAACATATAATAACACCATATCATCTCATAAAAAAAAATATATATATCACATAATACCATTTTTAAAGAAATAAGTTTTTTTATAATATATACAAATTCTAGAAAATATACGCCTCACTATAATAATAATATTCCAATAAATAATACTTATAACTATAACAAACATCATATCACACATATCATATATTATATAGTAATAAGAAATAATTTCATAAAACACAACAACCAACACAGCCCACCCTTACCCGGATTTCCAACCCAACCCTAGCCCAAGAGAAGGGCCTAAGACCGGGATCCATATCCAAAAGCCCGACCCGTTGAGTTTAAATGAACCAGTCAAATAATTGGCTGAACCGGCACAAGAAAAAGAAAGAAAAAAAGAAAAGACCAAACCGGCCAAGCAGACCCGTCTCCCTCCCAATACAAGAGCTTTGTTCACGTTCGGAAAACGCAAGGGAGAAGGAGAGAGGTCGAAGGCCTGCCGGCGGCCTTTCGGCCTAAGACTCACCCACACTGAACTACATGCTTCCCCGACCACATCCCACACAAAATGAACAAAATGCGCACAAGGAGGAGGGAGGAAGAGAGAGATTACCGAGGTTTTAAAAGCTTCACCGGAAAACGTTTGATTGGGCTCGATTCGACTCCGATGAGGGTGAGTTCGAGTTGTTCTTGGCCTGGGACGTGAGATAAGTGAGTAAAGTTCCACCTTTATATGGTTTCTAAGTCGGAAAATCAATCAAGGGTGAAAACCGACCTTGGAGTCGAGAAGCAGGGGGAGGAGACGCGGCATGGCGGCTTCGGGGATCTCCTAGGCAGCATGGCGGCTTCGGGGATCTCCTAGGCAGCTCTGGGATCCCGTGGACGTCAGAGGAGGTGAGGATGACGCCGGTACTACTGCTCGTCGAGGCAAGAAGAAGGTGGAGGCTGGTGGTGCTCTCGGCTTCTCAAGCTTCGAAAGCAGGGAAGGAATAAAGTGACTGTGGTGGTGGTGCTTACTGGCGGCGGAAAAGAGGGGAGTTCTATGGTGTTGGTGGCCGAAATCAGAGGAAGAGGAGGTGCCCTGGTGGGGCTCGATTGTTGCTGCTGCTGCTCAGAGGCACAAGGAAGAAGAGGGTAAGGATGGGTTTGTGAGTGTGTGGGAATTGGGTGAGGGAGGAAGCCAATAAAGAGGATGTTTGTGGCTTTGGATTGGAATGAAAGTGAAGGAGAAATGGGGGTTGTTTGTGCTGGGTTTGAGGGCATTCTGAATTGTGAGCTGCAGAGGGAGGATGAGGGAGCAGGGTGGAAGAGGAAGAAGACAAAGGGGGACCAGTACACCTAACAGAGAACCGAGAGGAAGGGAGAGAGAGAGAGAGAGAGAGAGAGAGAGAGAGAGAGAGAGAGAGAGAGAGAGAGAGAGAGAGAGAGAGAGAAAGAGAGTAAAGAAAAAAAAAGAAAAGAAAAGAAAGTAAGAATAAAGGAGGTCCCTATATATCAATTTGAATTCCCGACGTTCGAACCCAAATCCGCTCACTAAAACAAAACCCGACACTCGTCAATTTGAATCAAAATTTAAATCATCTCGGAACTTAAATTAATTTTAATAATACCCGAAACTCGAAAGCGAAAATCAAATTCCGTCAAAATCCAAAATTTAAATGATGCCGGAAGGAGTTTAAAATTGAACTCGTGCTCGAGGACGGCTTTTTCTCCGCTTTTACAAATTGCAATGAATAATAACATATTTAATTAAAATAATAAGATATAATATATATAAATTATATTCCGCCTTTACAAAAATCATGTACATAGTACTACTTATCAACATATATGTAAAACAAATTAAATCTAATCAAATAATTAACTGAGAATTGATGCAACAAACCGCTGATATCTTGTGTGCAGATTAAGACTATGATAAATACATATAGTACAATTAACATTGTCACGTATATGGATCCTTATGAAAAGCCCTAATTGGGGCGACTAGGCCCCGGGACAAAGGTGGGTGAATTAGGGTTTGACGACGTAGGAGGTACGTTTTTGGGGAGCATATGGAAGATTGTCATGTCGTACTCTTCTGTAAGACATTTCATTGCTCCTCCCAAGGGCCTAGCTGCGAATCCAACTTGCGAAGCACATAGAATGCAAAATGAGACAAGGATCAACGCAAGAGAAGCTTTGTTTGTGGTGGCCATGGTTGGCTGTGTGCGTTGCGTCTTGGCTTGTGGATCGGAAGGTGTGGCTTACTTTATATTTGTACTTGCAACGGAATTATTGATGGGGTTAGAACTTAGAAGCTCTATTGGGTTAATGACAACATTTATATTTATATACACAACTAATATAACTAAATTTGAGATGACTTTGACAGTCAATTAATTTTGTTAATTCAAAGGTATTTATTTGGGTCAAACTTACTTGGCAGAGGGTCACGGTTTCTTTGGTTTGACCTGGTATAATTTCTCACTACAAAATCTGCGTTCTTATAATATAGAGAGAGGTTCCTCACAAAAGTCAACAAATATTTTATTTGAGATATGTAAGCATATTGTTAACAGATACTCCGTATATATTATAAGGGGCATATATAAGATTATAAGCGGTATTAAGGTGATGCATTACACGCACAATGGGTGAGGGACGGATTAATCTTTCAGTTTTATTACGTTATATATGCCCCTTATAATTTTATTACTAGTATAAATAAGTCTCAACTTGTTGGCATTCAGACTAACCGGCCCCTGATCCGGTCATATATTGGCCGGTAAGGGCCAGACGCGCGTGAAGACTAATTTCGTTCCAAGGAAATTGCAGCACCATACCATTAAATTCAAAACATAAATTGTATTTGAAGATTAATTAATTTCCTGATTGAATTCTATGCTTTTATGGTTTCCAAGAGAAGACTGTACTGCATGACTTTTTATGTATACTGGTTTTATTATTCGCCCGTTGTGCAATTTTTTAATAAATTTTATTATATAAAACATATTTGAATTAATATAAATTACTACTCCATATAAAGTAAATATAAATTATTTTCTTATATCAATGATGTTATTTTTTTAAAAAAATAATTATGAAGGCCGGTAAGATTTTAAATATAACTATCTTAAATCAAGAATTATGTATTATTTTTTATTGATTTTAAAGTTTGTATTATTTTTGGTTTATAGGTGGATAGTTTTTATTATTTTGAGACTTTTTTGGTTCGTATTATTTTTAATGTGATAGTTAAAAACCGTAAGCACACCAAAAAATAAAATTGCCGGCATGAATAATATTAGATAGTCACTTGAGTCACTGTCTTGCAAAATCTTCTAAAAAAATTATACTGGAAAAGATTTTTTGTGAAAAAGCTCTTTCATTCAATCTATAGTTTCATCCAACAGCAAATTAGCAATACTAATTGGCAAAGTTTGAATTGAAAGGTATTTATACCGGCAAAGATTGTGGTTTATTATTAATTAATTTACCTTGAATATTGATCAATTAATTATTTTGCATGGAAGGTATTTAAGATATGAAAATCTTTTTAACGTGATTATTTGTTCTGAAAAGATAAGTTTTTCACCTAACTATATTGACTTATTAATTAATGTGATCCAAAAAGATAATACCACTTTAATCCAGAATATCACACGTAAGAAAAAATAATCCCGTTTTAATCCAGAAAATTCCGTGGATGTGAAATCGCACCAGAGACCGTTTCAAGCTTCTGCTTTAGTATTATATATAGATATATAGATGTGTGCATTCTACAAAATGGATCAAGTGCTCATTTAGTTTAAATTTTGTAAAGGCAAAGGGAAATGAATATAGTCCATTCATAGTTTATGATACATTAGTAAAAAAATTAATTATTAACCTCTAATTCTCCCAACTTTTCATACAAAATTGGTAGTATCATCCGCAAGAATACCCTTGGCTAGATTACGCCAGTAATCGGTCAAATTCTTTCATGTTAAAAAAACACCCATTTGAATAAGGGTAACTATATCTCCCATGCATACTTCTCTTATCATTATCCCTCCTGTCCTCTGTAAAGACCGAATATATTTTATATTATTATATTATTATATTTGAGTAAATAAATGATTATTTTATTCAATCGATAAAATGTGAGAAAACCCGTCCTCGAGCGTAAGTTTGATTTTAAAGACATTCCGGCATCGTTTTGGGAATTTAGATTTTAACGGATTTAATTCCGCCTTCGAGCTCCGAGTTTGATAAAATTTATTTAATTCCGTTATATTGAGATTTGTAATTTAAATCTTATTTATATTCGATTTAGTCGGGATTCGATCGGGCGAGCGAGATTCGGATCTTTTCCGCTAATTTGAATTGGTATTGTTGGGACCACACAAATATTAATTTCTTTTCCTTTTTCTTCTCTCTCTCTTCCTCTCGGTTGTCTGTGTATGAATTGGTCCCCCTAGCTTGCATATTTGCCTTCTATGCATCCATTCCCACCATTTCTAAAACTTGGTCCCCCCCCTTGCTGCCCTCTGCAGTCTCTCCTCCTCCTCATGTTTCTTATCCAAACCCCCCAACCCATCCTTATCCTCCATTCACCCCTGTTCTACCGAGAGCTTTGAGCTCCAAGGCCCTCCCTTTTGCCACCAGTGACCCACCGTCACCAGCTCTTCTTCCTCCCCATCTAGCTGCCGAACCACCCTCGTCTTCCTCCACTCCACCATTGAAGCCGAGAAAGCTCCGAGCTCCTCCATTTCGGTATTCGAAGGTGAAGTCGAGCTCCCACCACATCTCCTTCCTCCTCTTCCTCGACGAGCTACCACAGTACCATGGGTATCTTTCTCCGACACCCAGCCAAGCCTGAGCCGCCCAGAAGCACGCCGGAGACGCCACCGTCGAGCCCTCCTTCCCGCACTCCCCTGTTTTCCGGCTTAACCGGTAAGGGACCTCCCCCCCGTTTCTTCCACTTTCTTTCACCTTCAGACGGCACAAAGGCAGAACTTGAATCCCCTCCCACTCTTCCTAGGTTGTATCCGGCAGGAATCCCTTTCCGACGAGGTGCGCCGAGCCATTTCGAGCGCTTCCGGGCAGAGGACCTTGGTAAGCTCCTCCCTCTTCTCCTTCTTCTTTGGCTGCGTTATGTTCCTTTTCTTTTGTCCTGAATTGTGTCTTGGAGCTCGGGTTGGGGGTGGATGGAACAAGGCCGCCGGCTGGCCTGGAAACCTCCCTCTCCCTCCGTCCCTCTGTTCTCTGTTGAAACAGAATGGGGAAGAAGATGAAGACCGGGTGGGCCCTTGCCACCTCACCGCCACCTCACCCGGGCCCCTCTCCTTTCTTTTAATTTTGTCTTGGGCTGGGCCTCCCTCCTCTTTTATTTGATTTCTAGGTGGGCCGGATCCGGGTTGCTGGGCTGGGTCTTGACTTTCGGGTTGGGCTCCTCACCTCTCTCTTCTTTTCTTTCTTCTTCTGTTTGAATCCGGGTGGAGCATGTGGGGCTGGGCTCGGGTTGGATCCGGATTCTCCATTCAAACGGGTTGGGCTGGGTTTTTGTTTTTGAATGGGATATATATATATATATCTTATGTGTTAAATGTATGTTATATTATATATTGTATGTGATATTAATTATTATTTCTGATTTTAGGAAAATATATATATATATTTATATGTTATGAAATTATCAGTATATATATTTAAAAAGGTTTTTAAAGTGATATTTAGTGATATGGAGTTATATATATGTATTTATGGATTGTTTTGAGATTATATGGATAGTACGTGTGAAATATTTGAATATTATTATAGTTTTGGAAATTGGTTATCATTGTAATATTCTGGGAATTAAACTTTATATGTTGTTTATTTGTTTTAAAATAATATTAAATGGATTATTTAATTGATGCATTTTATGAGGATTTAAACATGTGAGTTAGGAATTTTAAAGTGAATTGTTGGTTTTGAATTATAATTATGATTTGTGGACATCGGTTATTTTAATGATTTAACATTGAGAATTATTTATATAATGTTTTGAAATAAGAAACATGCCGGAATTGTTTTATAATATGATTTTTGGAAATTGGTTTTAAGGCTTAAGTGTTAATGTCGGAATTTGGCCAAGTATGAGTTGAGAAATCATTTTGAATATGAGTTGACTTAATTTGGGATTATGAGTTCGAAAATATGGTTGGTATGATTTTATCAATGGGTTTGATTGAAAGAATGATTTTGGTCGATTTGATCGTATCGGAAAGATTTTGGAAAACGGTTTTACTATCGGTCGATTTTGAGGATGTTGAGAACTTGGATTCGTGAGTATGAATGTTGATCTGGTAGCTTATGGAAATGGCTTGATGATAGGTGTGTATTGCTTTTGGATTGCTTTGGATTTGCATTGGGCCCTTGCTTGTATTATCTTGCTGTTCTGCATCAACAAGTAAGTATCCTACGGGACTTACTCAGTAACCTGGACCTCCTGCCTAATGTGTCATGTAATGTGTAGTTTTATTGCATATTAAAGCATGCCATGTAGTATCATGCTAGGATTGCATTGAACTGAGCATGTGTTTACTTTGTGTGTGTGAATACAGAACGGCCATTATCTGTGATAGTCCTAGAGTCTTTGCTAGGGTCATAGGGTAGCCCAACCCCATCGGGTGCCCTGAGTCTACCGAGTCGATATGAGCATGATATGATAGCCCAGCACTATCGGGCAAGAGATGAGAGTGATTCGATATGATACGATTAGCCCAGTACCATCTGGCATGTTTTATTTATTTTATGATATGATGATGAGATATGATATGATGATGAGATATGATATGATGATGAGATATGATATGATATGATGATACCGTGGTGAGTGCACCACCACGAAGAGAGTGTTATGCTATAGCCCGAACTGGCCAGTCTCTGCACTAACGGGAAGGGGTGCAGAGGTAGGAGAGGGATATGCCACTTGGCATTGTCTTGGGCCCTTTACAGTTCTTTTCTGCATATTATATATATATACTAGGGGCATGATAGTGTGTTTTAAATCTTATACCGCATTAGTCATCTTTTATTTAGGCATAGGCATGTTATGTGGCCTCAGCGCGGTCAGAGGACCCGCAGGCGATCACCAGGCCTGACTTCGTGGATAGTGTTAGGTACCGCTCTTGTTGCTCCATGCTTCTGTGACGGGGAAACCATTTGGCGAATCAAAGAATCCGGCTAACATATTCTATCTTGACAAATGGCAATCACCCGCATTGTTTTGGTTTTGACCCGGCTCTGCCGTGACTTTTGTATCTAAACCGTACTTCCGCTTTATTTTCGTTTAAATTGTATTTCTGAGACATCGACTGAATTGAGGTTTGAAACCTTGACCCGTACCTGAATTGTAACATCCGAACGAAGGTATCCGACCTTCGAAACGTATCCCGGATATTTAAATCCGGGCCGTTACAAAGTTGGTATCAGAGCCAGGTTGTGCAATTCGGGTACGCAAGGGTCGGGTGTGTGTTTTGGAAAACCGCCCATGGATTTCGAAGATTTGAAAGCGTTTTAAAGGGGTAAAATGAATTTAATATGTCTCACTCAATTGGACTAAATATGAACTTGGCTTATGATGAAAGATGAGAACCAACTAATAAGGGATCGAGCGGGTAGAAACGGTGTTAGACCATCCCTTTTGGATGTAGTCGGAAATGGGTAGGCGAAATACTAGCTTGTTCTTTACAGACGGGTCGGGAAGACTCCAAGGAGACCATTGTAATTGCCATTGACTGATTCTATGTTGAGTGCTTGATATGCCTAACTATTTATTGAATATTGAACGATCTGTACGAACGGGATAGCGGGAGTACCCTTCTTCTTCTTATATGGTTAAGCTCAGCTTTTGTGGAACTGCCCCTTTCCATATGAACCCATTTGACAATTCAATCGAGTCCTCCCTTCGAATATCGGTCTTCCACGGGAATTGGGTTGGTAAACACATGGGGTCGGGAATCATGATTGAATATAAGGGTTGTCCGTGAGAGTATTGAAAGACGGCCTTTGATGAAATTCCGAGTTAGAGAGTGAGATGTTTACGAGGTTGTCCTTATCAATTCTTATGACAATCCATCAGTGTCCTCTTGCCACGAAAAGTCATATCCAAGTCTCACGGGAAATCTGGGTGATGAGTCAGTTGGGAAGAGTCAATGTTGCCCTTATGGACTTCTAACGGGTTATCTTGATTGCCCTGTTCATGATTGTGTGATTCTATATGCACTACTCCTTGACCTACAATTGATCTTTAGTGTGAATTTGTGCTTATGTGCTTTGATGCTCATGATGACCATTGTATAGGTTCGAACTACATTTATTATGTCCATATCATTCCGACATGATCTGTTTAGTATATTGCATTGTCATACTAGGGCACGAATGTATATGTCATATGCTAGGATGTCGTCTAATTAATGTCCTTCCTATGAATAGGTTCATGATAGTGTGATAGTTCGGTTCTAGTATCATGATAGAAGTGAGTCCCTTACTTGATGGATACATGTTATAATTTCATGTCGACATGTCTTGTATGCTAAGTAATCCTCAGTACCTTTATGATGATGATCCGTAATGTAAATTTGTGGTTGTATGACACCTTGTATCCATACTGGTCATATTGCTTAAGTCTCGTGTTGTGTCTTGCCCTCTATCAAGATTTTATGTTGTTATAGCATGTTTACTGGGCATATTGATCGTATGATTGATCGAAAACATGAATCACATGATATGAGTCTATATGATTGTTGCTTCTTTTGAATTAGGTCCATGATAGTGTGATCGACTCTACCTTATATGAATGCCTAATAAGATGTACTCTTTAGCATGCTAGTCGATGATGCCTCGATACTTATCGTTCATTTTGTGACAAGAATCTATAGCATGCCCATCTATTCCGAATTCGTCAGATTAACTATTGTTGATTATTTTGCAAGTTAATATGGTGTGTGTTAGTTGTGTTGAACGAAGAATATGTGTTATAATTGATCCTTGAGGAATGCATGTTTTGTCATATTATGTGTTGATTCGAGCTCATGTCCCCATATTCTAGTCATGTCGCCATGCTGCTTAGACTTGCTCTATACCTCGTTGCGTTTTCCTCTCGTGCCACTATGTCGTTGAGATGTGATTGAATGAACTCTTGCATACCGTCGTATTAACCAGTCAAGTGCATGTATGTACCATATGTTATATTGAACCACTAGTAACATGTTGGGCCCTTGGTTGTGACTTGTGCGAATTCTAATTTGCCTACGTTATTGTTGATTCACTCTTGAACTAGGTACCTGATAGTGTGACTCTTTCCTCTTTCTGTTCTCTTAACATGTTTCACTTGTTCTGATTAGCTTAATGTTGAATTCGATGATTGACTAGCTTTCCGTGATAGTTAAACCCAGCATGCTTACATGGTTAAAATGTCTATTACTCTATGATATCCTCTCGTGCTTCCATGAATGTATGATTTGACACCCCGCTTGATTACACATCACTCTATATCCTGATTTTGTAAATACCTGACGCATGAATATCGGAACGAACCTAGTCGAATTACTTTAGTTGTACTCATGTTCGATGTGTGCTATTAGTATCATGTAGGGCTTATGATTTCCAATATGACCCGCTGAATGATTTCACATCATGCTTGTTCTATAATGTGACAACTATTGTACCACACATGTGCTCTATGATGGTTCGTTCTTAGCATGATTATAATCTAGCACCCATGATGTCCTTCTTGTACTTCTGATGATGCCTCATGTTTCGTGAATATTATGTTGAACTCCTCTAAATGACTCTTAACTATGCTTGTATCACATTATATATCGCTAGTATCATGTAGGACCCATGCTCTCTAGATGTATCTCGCCATATGATTTCGTGCCATGCTTGACCTAATATAAGATCATTGTGAGATAGTACTATGTTGCCCTTTATATGATCTCGTATGACGCATACACCACACTTGTGCATTGTTCATATATGTGATAATTACTATGCTACTCTTATGTGTTCTCGTATGACGTTTCATCTGATTGTTATAATATACCTTGCCATAATATATTTTGACTCATTTGTTGATGTGTATACCATGCTTTTACCTTGTTCATATGCATGATGATCGTTATCTTCACTAAATTCCGCATGACTTCGAATCATACATGATCATTGTTGGTTCCGCCTATCTTGCTTGAAGTTGCTAGGCATATCCGTTCCCATGGAATACTAGAATGTTAGCTTTTTTCACAAACATCAGCGTAGTACTTGATCGTGTCTTTGATATGAATACGAATGTTGCCCCGAGATAGGTACATATTAGTGTGGATTGATGCGATTGATATGCTCCATAATGAATTCATGCTTGTTTGTCACAAGTTGTAACCTAATGGACCCCATAAAGGCATCGTTACTATTCCCGAGTCGGAGTCTTGTCTCTAGTGATGTCGTCTTTAGCTTTGGTCTATTCCGTCTCTGAAAGAAACATTAGGTCGTCCGCTCTTGTCACTCCCCTATCTCCGCTAACTTAAACTCCTACGCGTTACATTGGATGAGCGACCGCATGGAAAAAGGGATTGGGAAGTCGAATAGCGATAGAGCAGTGCAGCGAAAGCGTGGGCCCATAACCCACGGGCCTCAGGATCGATAATGTCGACGGAACAAGCTCATTTCGAGGATCACGATTGTTGGGTGCGATATGACTTGCAGGTGGGAACGTCCTCTTTTTGAATTGCTAACCCTTTCTGAGCTTGTTGATGATGATATTGCACTGACTGATGTTGGAAGCTGCTTGTTGATGTGATGACTGTTGCTTGATTGTCTGTTGACTATGATGGTATGATTCGATGCCTTACAATTATAATGTGCCTTGATGACTTAATGTGATGCTACTCTGAGATGCCAAGCATGATCTAAATTCCTTGCCTATAATGTGGACTGCCAATGCTGAGAACCTGAACTGTTTATTAGATGTGGTTATGATGAGATGTGCTAGCTTGACTTGATTAGGTTCATATATGATGTTTTGCAATACTTATCGAGCATGACAGTAAATTGAGACTTTAAACCCAGTTGCAATGCGTAAATGATGAGCTAATGATGCTATTGATAAATGCTGATTGATATGATGTAGCCCTTCTGTGTAATAATGTCCATGATTACTTCTTCTTGAAACATGTGAGTGAGGTCTCTTGGTAGAATGGTTAGAGAGCGGTTAAGGAAATCGAGTGATTGGTATGATGTGAGGGTCTTCTTGATTATGTGATTTATTAATATGTACTGGCATGATGCTAGATAGCAACCATGATAAACCTGTATGGCATGATATTACATGTTGATATGCAATACTGAGTTAAAATTTGTAGTGATAACTATGAACATGATATAATGATCCATTGCTATCCTATTGTGTTATTCTAAAAGCATGTTATAATGTGTTGAATGAATCATGAGATGATGATACGTTGTTATGTGAAAGCATGATGTTATCCTATATGGTTGATAAGCCTGATTATGAATAGGTAAGTGATGAATATGACTTGGAGCATAGATATGACTTATGTGTATATATGAGATGATGGTGCATGACTGCTATTAATCATTATATGACATTGTGATGAGCTAAGATAATGTCTGAAAAGCATGATGACATTTTGATGTTGATATACTGTTGATCCTCCCTTTTTGGTTGAATCTTAATAGCATGATTTTGTTGGATTGATGTGATAATATGTTATGATAATGCTGGATAGAAATTGGATAGGATGACTACGTAAAGTTATGCTTTACATGAGATTCTGCTATGACTGGTCCCACTTGTGTTGCGATGTTGAGATGCGATCGTGAGATTTGACTTGAAGTAGTGTACTGACTCCATGACACCTAACCTCTTTGATCTCTTGACATATGTGCTTGCGTGATGTATGAGAATTCGATGATGCACTTGTGATGCCATCGGTATGAGGTAGATATATTTTATGGCTCATGGTACGACGTTAAGATTTTGTTATTGCTTTTGGCTTGCTCTGAAAGGATGGTATGATTTATTTTATGGGTAATCATGTTACACGGTTGAGATGTCGATTGATGTTGAGATTGCCATATGAGAAATGGTTGATGATGTTATGAGTCGATGAGTTGATTTACTTACGTGCATGTTGAGTTGAGAATGATGATAAATGATTCTGGAAACTAGGAAGAGAATATAGGATTAGCCCTTAGAGGTGGATGATTCCACCTCCTACATTCTGAACTTGATTGATTGGTTGCGAGAAGCTGATTTGGTTTTGGGAGATTTTGACGAAATCTTGATTTGGAAGGATTTGACTTATTTTGCTGTAAAGTTGCTTGATTAAACATCGGATTTGAAAATTTTGAGAGATTTTGAAAATGGCCAACTTGGGGTTTTAAGAAGTCGCGAGTTTCGATGATTTAGATGACAATCTTTCCATTTACAAAACGCTTTGAGGATTTACGAACGGGATTTACATTATGACGTCTCACGAAGTGGATACAAGCATTGTATAGGGGCGCTTATAGATTGCTTGCTAAGACCTAGTCGGACGCTATAATGCTTTTAGGGTTGTGATACTTCCGAAAGGTCGAAGCGAGGATGTGATAGGGGCGCTTATTACACCCTTGACAAGACCAATTGGAGATGTCACGACCGTGACTAGGATGTTGTGAGAATCTCGGAAGACGCAACCGAGTCGAATACAAGATCCTTGGACATGGTCCTCGGACTCACCGATTTTAAAACTTCATCCCCTTTGATTTAAAATGATTTTAGTCTCGGAGACGAGACTTGTTTTTAGAGGTGGATAAATGTAAAGACCGAATATATTTTATATTATTATATTATTATATTTGAGTAAATAAATGATAATTTTATTCAATCGATAGAAATGTGAGAAAACCCGTCCTCGAGCGTAAGTTTGATTTTAAAGACATTCCGGCATCGTTTTGGGAATTTAGATTTTAACGGATTTAATTCCGCCTTCGAGCTCCGAGTTTGATAAAATTTATTTAATTCCGTTATATTGAGATTTGTAATTTAAATCTTATTTATATTCGATTTAGTCGGGATTCGATCGGGCGAGCGGGATTCGGATCTTTTCCGCTAATTTGAATTGGTATTGTTGGGACCACACAAATATTAATTTCTTTTCCTTTTTCTTCTCTCTCTCTCTTCCTCTCGGTTGTCTGTGTATGAATTGGTCCCCCTAGCTTGCATATTTGCCTTCTATGCATCCATTCCCACCATTTCTAAAACTTGGTCCCCCCCCCCTTGCTGCCCTCTGCAGTCTCTCCTCCTCCTCATGTTTCTTATCCAAACCCCCCCACCCATCCTTATCCTCCATTCACCCCTGTTCTACCGAGAGCTTTGAGCTCCAAGGCCCTCCCTTTTGCCACCAGTGAGCCACCGTCACCAGCTCTTCTTCCTCCCCATCTAGCTGCCGAACCACCCTCGTCTTCCTCCACTCCACCATTGAAGCCGAGAAAGCTCCGAGCTCCTCCATTTCCGTATTCGAAGGTGAAGCCGAGCTCCCACCACATCTCCTTCCTCCTCTTCCTCGACGAGCTGCCACAGTACCATGGGTATCTTTCTCCGACGCCCAGCCAAGCCTGAGCCGCCCAGAAGCACGCCGGAGACGCCACCGTCGAGCCCTCATTCCCGCACTCCCCTGTTTTCCGGCTTAACCGGTAAGGGACCTCCCCCCCGTTTCTTCCACTTTCTTTCACCTTCAGACGGCACAAAGGCAGAACTTGAATCCCCTCCCACTCTTCCTAGGTTGTATCCGGCAGGAATCCGTTTCCGACGAGGTGCGCCGAGCCATTTCGAGCGCTTCCGGGCAGAGGACCTTGGTAAGCTCCTCCCTCTTCTCCCTCTTCTTTGGCTGCGTTATGTTCCTTTTCTTTTGTCCTGAATTGTGTCTTGGAGCTCGGGTTGGGGGTGGATGGAACAAGGCCGCCGGCCGGCCTGGAAACCTCCCTCTCCCTCCGTCCCTCTGTTCTCTATTGAAACAGAATGGGGAAGAAGATGAAGACCGGGTGGGCCCTTGCCACCTCACCGCCACCTCACCCGGGCCCCTCTCCATTCTTTTAATTTTGTCTTGGGCTGGGCCTCCCTCCTCTTTTATTTGATTTCTGGGTGGGCCGGATCCGGGTTGCTGGGCTGGGTCTTGACTTTCGGGTTGGGCTCCTCACCTCTCTCTTCTTTTCTTTCTTCTTCTGTTTGAATCCGGGTGGAGCATGTGGGGCTGGGCTCGGGTTGGATCCGGATTCTCCATTCAAACGGGTTGGGCTAGGTTTTTGTTTTTGAATGGGATATATATATATATTATGTGTTAAATGTATGTTATATTATATATTGTATGTGATATTAATTATTATTTCTGATTTTAGGAAAATATATATATATATATATATTTATATGATATGAAATTATCAGTATATATATTTAAAAAGGTTTTTAAAGTGATATTTAGTGATATGGAGTTATATATATGTATTTATGGATTGTTTTGAGATTATATGGATAGTACGTGTGAAATATTTGAATATTATTATAGTTTTGGAAATTGGTTATCATTGTAATATTCTGGGAATTAATCTTTATATGTTGTTTATTTGTTTTAAAATAATATTAAATGGATTATTCTGTGACGGGGAAACCTTTTGGCGAATCAAAGAATCCGGCTAACATATTCTATCTTGACAAATGGCAATCACCCGCATTGTTTTGGTTTTGACCCGGCTCTGCCGTGACTTTTGTATCTAAACCGTACTTCCGCTTTATTTTCGTTTAAATTGTATTTCTGAGACTTCGACTGAATTGAGGTTTGAAACCTCGACCCGTACCTGAATTGTAACATCCGAACGAAGGTATCCGACCTTCGAAACGTATCCCGGATATTTATATCCGGGCCGTTACATCCTCCTATCATATTTTTCATGCAAAAAATAGTATTCTTCTCTCATCTAGACAGGTCCGGTTATAGGGCGGTGCAACAGGTTCGATTGCACAGGGCCCAAATATTTTGGGGGCCCAATATAAATTGTAGTAGTATATTAATATATAGCTTGCTCATATACACAAGAATGGGAGGTGCCGTAGTGGTCTGTTGTAGCAAAGTCTAAATTGGATTTGGTAGTCAGTCCAAGTTCGATTCCCAGTAGCTCCCATTTTCCTCTTTTCCTTTTTTTTGTTTTTTTTCCAATTTTCTCTTTCCTATTTTCAGCCCTCTCTCTTTCCTTTTTTTTCATACACGAAAGCACTTGACCTTGTTTTTTCCAACCTTCTCTTTCCTATTTCCAACCCTCTCTCTCTTTCATTTTTTTTTCATACACGAAAGCACTTGACCAGGTAAGGGATGTGAATGCTTGGATTTGGAATATTAAAGCTCCTCCAAGAATTAAGAATTTTCTATGGAAAGTCAGTCAGGATGGTCTCCCAGCTGCTGCAAGTTTGGCAAAAAAGGGCATTACAGTCCCTCCATATTGTTCACTCTGCAACCACCATGAGGAGGATGCCACTCATTTATTTTTTCGAATGCAAGTACTCGGTTTTTTATTCTGGTCTATCCACAGCAACGAAAACAATGATCATGGGTTGTATCAGCTCGTACAGGAACATCGCACCAATAATGGCTACATTAGGTACTCAATTAACCGCTCATGAAAAAAGAAAAAATGGCTTTCCATTGGTGGACGACCTGGCTAGTTCGAAACCAATTAATTTGAGCTCACCTACCTCCCTCCTTCGATGGGGCGGGCCACTTCGAAACTCATCAAATACCTTTCCGTCAAATTACGCATCCTGGGGTTCAATGGGCACTTCAAAACTCATCAAATACTTGGTCTTTACTATTACGATGATAAATAGCCTATTAGCTCAATTGGTAGAGTGTTGTGTTTGCACACAGAGATGTGAGTTCGACTCTCACATAGGCTAATACGGAGTGTGTGTTCATAAGTCTCCGATATATTGTATTGTGGTAAAGTCAATTATGCATTTACATATTTCCAATAGTATAAATATATCGTACCATCAGTGTGCATTTATCCTACCATTAGTGTCAAGTTATACAGGAATTACTGGGTTTCCATTATGATCCTACCAATATTATTGTTTTCTCCTACCATTAGTTTCCATCAATCCTACCATTCTGATCCTACCGATATCGTTGTTTTCTCGTACCATTAGTTTTCATCTATCCTACCATTTTTGTGCATCTATCATACCAATTTAAATAGCTTTCAAGGAAAATCAAGCTAGAAACCGTAGCAAATTATGTTCCACATTTTTCAGAAAAACAACCAAGGGTAGAGGGTTTCCAGTCTACAACAGAAGATGAAGGAATGATTTCACCGCGCCACAGCGCGATTCCAGGGAAGAATTGACAGAAACACGCTTAGACGACGAAGAACAAGGCGAGTCCTCCCTGTCGCGACGCCGCTTGTTGAGGCACTTAGCGTGGCCTAGAATCCGGAACTCCTCCGCGCCCTCCCCATCTTCATCATCGGCGTCGTCTTTCTCCTCGGGATCCTTGTTGAGCTCGAGGAGAGGGCCTCTCTCATCGAAGTCGTTCTCAATCCTGGAATTCTGTGTGGATTGCTGCAGAGGGATCGACGAATTCTTGCGCAATCGGGAGTCGATCTGGAACGAGATCGATTCGTCGTTCATCCGCGGGGCCCTAATCGTGTTCTCCAATGGTGCTCACCCAGGATTTGGCTCGGAGGAGGCAGTGACGGATCTGAGTTCTAGCCTCTCTCATCTTTTCTCTTCCCAGGTCACCTCCTACAACCGGTAATGAACAGTGACAAAAAACCGGTTGTTATATTTTCTTGGGGGTAGAGAGGTTATTTTGGGCCAATTTTTTGGCTAGTGGTCTATTTGTGCAATTAGGCCCAAAAATTGGTCTAGTTACTACCCTTTCCTCTAGAGTGAAGCTTTAGACAAGATCCCAAAATGGCTTTTGTCAAGATAATTTCAAGTAAATTACACGCAAACCTTTTCATTTTTTTCAAACCAATTGCAAAACGGTCCAAAACTCTCTCTTCTACGAATCAAAACCTAAATATGTTGAATGAACTATTGTGATCGAAAACAGGCTAAAATCGATGAAATTAGTCAAGGTATCAATTGATCGAGACTCAAATTGGCATATCGATCGTCTTAGATTATTATCGAATGACATTCGATGATTATTTGTGGTCGTCGTTCGAAAAAAATGCCGAGGTTTGCAGAGAACGAGCTAAATAAGGGACTTCGGCAATGTTTGATGAGGGTCCTGCGTACCCTCGGTAACGTTTGATGAGGCTCCTGAATACCCTCGACAACGTTTGATGAGGCTCTTGCGTACCCTCGGTAATGTTTGATGAGGCTCCTGCGTACCCTCGACACCTTTTTCCGAGGTCCCTTATTTAGCTCGTCCTCTGCGAACTTTGACAATTTTTTCGAACGACGGCCACAAATAATCATCGAATGTCATTCGATAATCATCTAAGACGATCGATATACCAATTCGAGTCTCGATCAATTGATACCTTGACTAATTTCATTAATTTTAGCCTGTTTTCGATCACAATAGTTCGTTTAACATATTTAGGTTTCGATTCGTAGAAGAGAGAGTTTTGCACCATTTTGCAATTTTTTGGAAGAAATGAAAAGGACATGCGTGCAATTTATTTGAAATTATCTTGACAAAAGCCGTTTTGGTATCTTGTCTAAAGCCGCTATGTTTCCTCTATTTTCAATTTATTAAAATTGCAATGTTAACCCATCAAACTAAATAATTTAAAACTAGCCCAACACCTAATTATAAATTTAGCGCCACTAAACAACCCAAAATTTAGCAACTTCCACAATTAGCCACTTTAGCTCATCGGGTCTAATCCAACATGCTCACTGCTCCGTATTCAGCTTGATTTTCCTCAATAATAGCCTCAAAATGCCTGAAACAAATACAAACCAGGTGTAGACTCCGAAAATGTAAAATAAAATAAATAAAGCATAAAATATGATAAATATGCATGAAAATGCATGAAAATGACCTAAACTAATATGCAAATGCAACCCTAAAATACTACTAAAATAGACGTTATCAAATCACCCCATGCTTAAATCTTGCTTGTCCTCAAGCAAGAACAAGTGCAAAGATTTCACATGAAAGATTTCAGCTTCTATCCAAGCAATGCTTTTGCTCATTTAGATTTAGACATCGGGTTCAAAACAAAAGCAAGCAAACCATGCAAGAGACAAGTCAAGACTGTTAGAGATGTGAATGAGACCAAAAGTGTCCCACATCGGAAAGTTGAACATAACAAGTCCTAGTATATGAGTCAGTGGGCTACTCCTTCTATTGCCAATTGGTTTTAGAATGGAACCTCACTCGGCTTGTGTGCTAGGCTACTAGCGCATGTGCGCCCGTGCACACGACCCCCCAGTCATCGGTCCGAGTCGGACTTTGATATGGTATCAGAGCGGTTAGCCTAACGGCTCGTGTCGATCCTGGTCTGGGTTACCCAGTTGTCCAAGTCTCAACTAGATAGTCATTCCTAGTTGGACTTGCGGGGGCGTGTTAGAGATGTGAATGAGACCAAAAGTGTCCCACATTGGAAAGTTGAACATAACAAGCCCTAGTATATGAGTCAGTGGGCTACTCCTTCTATTGCCAATTGGTTTTAGAATGGAACCTCACTCGGCTTGTGTGCTAGGCTACTAGCGCATGTGCGCCCGTGCACACGACCCCCCAGTCATCGGTCCGAGTCGGACTTTGATAAAAACATCAATTCCAAGACCTCACATAGGATATATTTTGTGGAACACTTTCACTCATGTGTCTAAGGTATAAAAGTTTCGCTCGGGCTCAAATCTTGAAGACTCATCTACCATAAGCTTTAATTAGCGTCCTAACTCTCCACCACTTGGACTATGCACATAAACATAAATCATGAGGACTTTTCGTGGGTTGTAATGGGGCCAATGTAAGAAACAAAAGGTATGGATTCTTTGGCCATGTGGTACTAAATCCGGGAAATAGAATTACTTTCTAAACTTCAACCACAATTCATCTTCTTTTTTCAACACACATACCAAATTTCTCACAACAACCACATCACCCATTCCCTTTTCATAAACTTTTCTCTAGTGATCAAGAAGAATTTATTCTCATTTTTTTCCTTTTTCTTTTTTTTCTTCACTTCATTTTTTTCTCATTTTCTCGCCTTCGTCACAAGGAAATTACATTTAAAGCACAAAATCCTCTACTCAATACATAAATCACTCAAAGCACATTATTCTCTCTTCTCCACTCAAATGATCCATAATTCTATTTCATCCTAATTCCCGAATAGGTAAACAAACCTAAAACAGACTTAAAGATAATCTTGTGAAGCTACAAATGAATAGGCAAATAGGCTCAATGGGCTTCAAGCAAAGGATATAATTATGGGTAGGAAGGGAATAATAAGCTAACAAAAATTGCCTCAATCATGTTTATGCAATGCACACAAGTCATATATGTGACCTTGAGAGGTTCTAACGCAACTTCTGAAGATAGATTCATCAAGATGAGCAATTCACTCACAGAAGAGAGATGACTCATGAATGTCAGTCATAGGCTCAGAAGCTCACGACTTTTGTCTTAGAATCTCAATCTCAACAAGTCTCAAGCAATGATAAGTTTTGAAAAAATTATAGCACAAACCCAATATCCAAATCATCACAAGCTTTTTAACATGCCTTAGAGGATATCATCAACCAAAATCAATCAAAGAAAGGACAATTTCTTCAAGAAGAGCAAGGAATTTTTAAAGCAAGGGTTCATCTTAAAACATCTATATGAAAATGCAAATGCAATGCATGAAATGCACATGAAAAAGAAAAATGAAAAATTATATGCAAAAACGGAGTCAAATCAATTAAGCTAGATTCGGGAGCAAAAATCAGAGTAAAGAGACTCAAGACCAAACAGACTCAATAGAAGCATTGTGTGTTAAAAGTGGATTAGTCCAGGAGAATAATCAAGAGTCGTGGGAATTGCAAAATGTATTTCTCCCAAATCAAGCTCATCGCAAGAAACTCCTCAATTTAAATCCATTCATTCAGCCACGACACAATCATACATAACATCTCGTAGCAACAACTTCCAACCGCAACAACTCAGCAAACTAACAAGCTAAGTACTTCGAACCCCATTGAATTCAGAAAACATCTTTAGAATCTAGGCACGATATAACAAAATTCAGCATTCAAGTTCCCATTAAACTCAATCAATAAAAACCCCATGAAATTAGGAATATACAGTAGCATATAATCAAAACATCACTGTGAACCCAAGCCCCATCAAGCTCACGATTCAGAATCTTTAGCACTAAATTCCAACTTATGCAAATCAAAACAGGATGGAAAAAAAAAACATACCTGCGCTTACCCTCGGATTGACTGTCGAGAACTCAGATTCAGGAGTAGCAGCGGAGACTTCGAGCAGTGATTACATGGGTGGCCTTGGGATACGGTTCCCGTGAGGCTGCGAGGGCGAATAGGGAAGAAGAGGAGGGTGCCGGTGGAAGCTGGTGGTGGTTCTGAAGGCGGCGGAGGCATCAGCGGAAGGTCCGGCGATGGGGACGAGAGTGAGAGGGAAGATGGAGAGAGGCCAGTCGCCGGTCCTGATTGCGGCGGTTGGGAGCGGTGGTGGTGCGGGGGGGAAGATGGCGGGATGTCGGGGTGAAGAGGCAGCGCCTCAGGAGATGAAAAGGGATATGGTCTGTGCTTCCGCCGGTCGAGAGCTAGGTGGCAGAGAGAGAGAGAGAGACGGGTTTGGCATAGGAGAAAGGTCTGCCCTTTTTTTTAAAGTTGATTTTTCACTCAGCCGAGTGAACAACACACTCGGTCGAGTGGTCGATCTTATGCACCTCCTGGAATCTACTCGGACCAAAGGGATATTCCACTCGACCGAGTAGACCCAGATTTGTTTTTGCAAAAAAAACGATGTAAATATATAATATTAAAAAAATCTACCTTTATTTAGAATAAAATAAAATAAAATAAAAACTCACATTGATTGCCTCGAAAGCATTTGAACCTTCTCGAATGGATAGTCCATGGTTCGACCCATCCGTCTAGCAGAGTTTTTTTGGAGCAAATTAGTAGAGATTCGTTGAAGTTCAAGCTCCCAAGGAATGTGCTCCTTCTCTTCTTAGAATATCGTCCCTTTGTGTCTTCACTAAACTCAAACAATGGAACCCGCTCCTCGTGCTGTAAAATCTCCATGTCTTCAAACCCCTGCATTTCAAGAAAGACGACAGTGCAATCATCATTGTCACTAGCCTCAACTTGAACACATAAAATTTCTAAAAAACATGAAAACTTCATTTGTTGAGCCTCTTGGATCCGCATCATCTCATCGTCAAAATTGGGTGGATCCTTGCAAGTCGAGTCTCCAGTTCAGTGAAAAACATCTCCATGTGATTTAGCCCAGATGATTCTTGTGATTTTTGTGAAGCTTGATATCGACACCCGGGTGGTGCGTATCCCTTAGTGAGATCCATCTCGTAAGAAAGGTGAGGATGCAGCGTGTAGTACACCTTATGTTCCTTTCCAAACCGAGCTTTCAACACCGGGCAATTACTAGCTACATGACCAAAAGCTCCACAAAACTCACAATAATAAGTATAATCCATATCAAGAGCACAAACCGTAATGAAAAACAAAAAGAAAAGAAATCAAAAGTAAACGAACGACTAAGAAAAATCAGTCTAAAAAAACAATCAATACAAACAATAGTCCCCGGCAACGACGCCAAAAACTTGATAGGCTAAAACCTACACCCAAAAGTGTATGGGGTTTAGTTGTAGTATATCGAGTGTCGTATCCACAAGGACTATGTGGTAATGATTGTAACTTTAAACTGATTTAACTAAGCCAAGAAAAATTACGGAGAAATAATTATATGGAATGGAGAAAAGTAACCAACTAAGAGGAAGCAACTATACAAAATTGGTAGTAAACAATGGATATGAGGAAAATCTAGGGTAAAGGATCATCAGAACGACGCTTTAGTAGATTAAAATTGATATTCGTGCCACATTGTCTGAGTTTGTTGAAGGTAGATTGTCTAAGGTAATTGCAATTCTCCTCTCGGTTACAAAGCAATTGTATCTAAATTGGTTAACAATCTCCTTTCGGTATCAAGCAACCAATTTAGACCCTTTAAATTCGTAGAATTCTAGATGATAATCACATTAACGTCGCCTTTCGGTCTCGATTAATATCAAAATCATCTAAAATATCTATGACAATCTATAAATCCTCAAGAAATTCGAATGTCTTTCGATAAATCAAACTTCAAGTTTAATCTTATGGTTCCGATGGATCAAATAGCTTTTCTGCCTAATTTCACCATCTAAATTTCAACTTAGGGTTTTAGTCTTTCGATTTCAAACCCTAAATCAGTTCTAACTAATTTTAATCAATTAGGGTTGTCGCAATAGGATTAAATCTAACAAATTATTAGACAAACGAATATCAATCTCAACACTAACTAATTCATCGTCGGAATCTCCCAAACCCTAGATCGAAAATTCAAGCAAGCATAATATGATAAACAATGAAATAATCATAGACAAACAGTAGTACGGGGGTATATATATTTTCAATTTATTAAAATTGCAATCTCAACCCATCAAACTAAATAATTAGAAACTAGCCCAACACCTAATTATGAATTTAACGCCACTAAACAACCCAAAATTTAGCAACTTCCACAATTAGCCACTTTAGCTCATCGGGTCCAATTCAACATGCTCACCGCTCCGTATTCAACTTGATTTTCCTCAATAATAACCTCAAAATGCCTGAAACAAATAAAAACCAGGTGTAGAATTCGAAAATGCAAAATAAAATAAATAAATCATAAAATATGATAAATATGCATGAAAATGACCTAAACAAATATACAAATTAAATGCAACCCTAAAATACTACTCCCTCCATTCGGCAAAACTTGTCATTTTAGGGTGTTATTTTTGTTCAAAAAAACTTATCATTGTAGGTATTTTGTCCTTCACTTTACAAAAATGCCCTTGATATGATTGATGGTTTGTTAGTTGTAGTTTTTGAAAAAGTAAAAAAGGAGGGTAATAATTGAGGGTAATTTAGTACATTTGTTAATTGCCTTAAAACTTGTGAAATAAGCTAAAATGACAAGTTTTGCCGAACGGAAGGAGTACTAAAATAGACATTATCAGGAACCTTCTCCCAAGTATGATTGGCTCGAAGAGCTTGTATTTCTTTGTTCATGACATTAACCCATCAAGGATCTTTGATAGCTTGGGAATAGGAATTTAGACTTAGTGTATGATGATGATGAAACTGAGGTATTGGCACTAAAAAAAAGGAAGGAACAAAACTAGGTGAAAGAGGAAACTGATCATGAGGAAAATCATCCAAGAAAACATAATCACTTATGTGAGAAGGGCAACATGATTATGTGTCCCAGTAGGAATCAAGGTTGGATAGCTTGAAAAAGAAAAGAAAAGACGACGGAGTTGTCATGCGCTGAGAAAGAAAAAGTAAGAGGAGAAGATAAAAATCATTAAAAGAGAAAAATGAGAGCGAAAGCATCATGAAGAACAAAGGAAGCCAAAAAAGATCCTTCTCAAAGTAGAAAGGTTTGAAATGTATGAATTTACTTGTTGTTGATTTATGGGTATGATTAACGGATAGTTTAAGGTGTCTTTTGTAATCGTGAGAATATTGAAAAAAACAACTACACTCGTTAAAAATCCTTCTAGTGAGAGCTATAAGACAGTGATTTTTATCTCGGGCAACTTGTGGGTAGTTAGTTGGTTTCACTCATATATCGATTGGTTGTATTATTATTTCAATCGGACTTATTATTTTCAGAATTCATTTCCGCTACTCTAAAAAGACTATAGAATTGGTCATCTGATATTCTAACATGGGTAGGGGTGGAAATGGGGCGGGTTATGGGTGGATAAAGCCACTCCATCACCCGCCCCGCGGGTAAAAAAATTTCACCCGCTCCATCCATCACCCGCAAACCTTTTCACCCGCATCCGACCCGCGCAGGTGATGCGGGTGGAGCGGGTACCCAATGGGTGAAACAAAAGAAAAAAATAAATCAACACAAGTAGTCCAATTCTAACTCAAAATTACAAAGGGGGTGGGTTTATGTATTTATATTTTTGATTGGAAAAGCACTGAAATCACGAGCTAATTGAAATTTGAAAGTGGAAGGGTATATATCTCTATACTAATCATATACTAATCCAATATATCCCTTACTATAACGTGGAAGAGCAAGCCGAGACCATATTCATTCTAATTGAAATTTGGTGGGCAAAGCATTAATCAAGGATTAGGGTTTGTAGAAGTTAAACTTGAAAAGGGTAAAATAGTAAAATCACACACATTATATATATAAATTTTAGGGTTTTATGCGGGTTTGCGGGGCGGGTGTGCGGGGCGGGTTAATGGGTGAAAAATCTTCACCCATAATCCATCCATCACCCGCTTCACCCGCACCCGCTCCACCCGTCACCCACTTTTTTGCGGGTTTTTACCCACAAAATTAATGCGGGTAAAGCGGATGGAGCGGGTACCCGCGGGTTATTTCCAGCCCTAAACGTGGGAGTTCTATATATGTCCAACAATAACTTTTAGAAAAAAAATAGTGAATTAATTAAAAAAATTTACTAAAAATTAGTAAATGGCCAGCTACCTGTACGTACAGTGATCATACGTGCAACTGGAGCAAACGTCTCAGAGTAGTCAATGCCTTCTACCTGAGTAAAACCCCGTGCAACCAAACGAGCTTTGTGTCTATCCAGAGAGCCATCACTGTGAAATTTCAGTTTAAAAAGCCACTTGCAAGATACGAGGGACTTGCCTTCAGGCAATGGTTGCACAGACCATGTGCCATTCCTCTCCAAGGCCTCCAACTCCACCAACATAGCATCACACCAGGAGGAGCTGTTCAATGCATCACTCACAGAAGATGGCACAGATAGTGTAGCTACATTGGCAACAAAAGCTTGATATGGAGGAGAACAAGAGGAGTAAGAGAGAAGAGAAGAGAGAGGGTGAGGAGACTTAGCTGCAGAGGAAGATGATGCAAAGGTAAGACCAGTTGAGGCCATGTGTACATAATCCTTTAACTAGGCAGGAGGCCTGTGCTCTCTGGTGGACTGTCTGGGTAGAGGCATAAAGGAGGGATAGTGTCATCAAAGCATGGGGAAACTGGGGTAGGTTCATAGTCAGCATGAGAAGCTGATGTAGAGTCATCCATAGCAGGAGGTTCTGAGAAGACAGGGATGTGATCAAAAGACACAAATCCATGGGAAAATTATGGTCAATGAAATCAATGAAGGACTTAGGTTGAGGGGAATCCTGCTTATGAGAAGCATACAATTTGAAAGGGAAGATAGATTCAAAAAATTTGACATCCCTGCTGACCAAAGTTCTTTGACTTTTAAGATTGTATAATTTGTATCCTTTCACCCCGAAAGGATATCCCAGAAAAACACAAGGATCTGCACGTGGGTGAAACTTTGAATGATGTAGATAGACAGCAGTAGAGGCAAAGCACAGGCTACCAAACACTTTTAGATGATCATATTTGGGAGCTGCGTGAAAAATAACCTCATGAGGTGTCTTTTGTTTAAGCAGGGGATTAGGCAGACGATTGATGATATAAGTGGCAGTGAGTATGCTGTCTCCCCAAAATTGAATAGGTAGAGCAGCTTGCAACATGAATGAACGAGCCACCTCAAGAATATAACGGTGACGTCGCTCCACCCTGCCATTTTGCTGAGGTGTGTAAGCACAGGAAGTTTGGTGTATGATCCCAAAGAATTAAGGAAATTTGTCAACTGATGGTTTAAGAACTCAGTGCCTTGATCAGTTCTGATGGATTTGACTGGAGCGTTAAATTGAGTTTGCACCAAGGTAATGAATTTTTGCAACTGAAATGGAACTTCACTTTTGTGTTTGAGAAGAAAGGCCCACACACTTCGACGTTTGTCATCAACCACAGTCAAGAAAAACCTGTAACCTTCCCTTGTGGGAGAATCATAAGGCCCCCACACATCACAATGCAAAAGCTCAAAGATGTGATCAGCAGTAGAAGTGCTCAAAGGAAATGAAGATCTAGTTTGCTTTGCCAAAGAACACACAGTGCAATCATGATTAAAACAAGGCTCAATGCCAGAAGAAATATCAGAAATGTGTTTCAGTTTAACAATGGGAGCATGCCCAAGTCTCAAGTGCCATAAGGCAGTAGTGTTTGACAGACTAGATGAATTCTTAGGAAGAAATAAAGGGATAGAAGAAATAGAAGCAAAGCTATGAGGCTGGGATAAAGGAAGATCACTAGGCACTCTTCCCATGGTTGCAGGATCCATGTAGTACATGCCTTGCTGGTATTTACCATATGCAATCATCTTCATCCTTGCTTGGTCCTGGATAACACAATAATCATAATCAATATCAATGTGAAATCTGAACTCACGGACAAGCTTAGTTATGGACAGTAAGTTGAAGTGAAAATTGGGAACAAACAGAACATTATGAAGAGTAAGATTGGGCAATTTCACAGTTCCAGTGTGAGTAATTGGACAAGAACTGCCATCAGCAAAATTGATGACAAAGGGAGTAGTAATTGGAACAGGATCTGATAGAATAGACCAATCAGATGTCATGTGATCTGTAGCTGCACTATCCATAATTCAAAGTCTGTTAGAGTGCACGACATTGAAACAAAGCTTACCTGCAAGGTGAGACTCATGTATAGAGTTGTTAGCTTGTCTCAGGAAGGAAATGAGGGAGCCAAGAAGCTTTTGATGATCTGTAGAGAGGCCAGATTGTGTAGAGTTTCCAACATTCAAGAAATCCTGAGCAGCATTCATCACAACATTTGCCTTTGGACCAGTAGAGAATGATCCAGGCTTCCTGTTCTCAGAGCCCTTAGATCGAGGGACCTGAGGCTTGGATTTGCTCTTTGAATGCCAGCTTGGGTAACCAATTATCTCCCAGCACCTTTCCATCTTGTGATTGCCTGAGCAATGACTGCACTTGTCTCTTCGAGCAGGCTTTTCTTCATCTTGTCTAGCAACTAGAGCAGATCGTTTCTGCTTGTCCTCATCTTACTTAGCCATGAAAGCTTTGGTAGCAGACTCAGCCTTAGCCTTCTTCTTGTCAGAGAACCTCTGACTCTGATCTCCCTGAAGAAGGAGAGAGTGAGCAGTACTTGGAGAAGGAAGGGGAGTGGTCATAAGGATCTGACGTCGAGCTCCATCATATCGCTCATGTAACCCCATCAGAAACGTCATTAACTTGTTCTCCAGATCTGCATCTTCAGCCTGCTTCTGCAAGTCACATTCACAACGGCCACATTTGCACTTGATTGCAGGGACAACGACAGATTGTCGGCGCCAAAGCCCCTTCAATTTCGTGAAATACTCAGTCAATTCAGAGTCCTCCTGATGACAGTCATGAATTTCTCGCTTGATCTCAAAGATCAGAGGTCCATTCTTTTGACCATAACTCTCTTCTAGATCAAACCACATCTCACGAGCAGTATCATATTCATCTATGGTGTTATAGATGTCTTTGGAGACAGTGTTTAACAACCAAGAGCACACCATGTCGTTACACCTGTCCCACTGCAGATAATTCTCAGCAGATCTAGCTAGAGATCCATCTATTAACCACAGTTTGTTTTTCACGGAAAGAGCCTTCGTAAACGATCTACTCCAACGACGATAATTCTCTCCTATGAGTTGAATTGAGCAGAGATTCATACCAGAGTTATCCGAGGGATGGATAAACAGCGGATTGTGCAGGTCAGTCATGGTGATCTGTGTTCCACGACGAGATTCACTGGATCCAGATTGAGGAGATTCAGTAGACATGGTGAAGGGAGACTAGCACCACCACACGAGCTGCACCAACTGTAGATCCTGTCGATCTAGAAGAGAAAGAGGCCACAACTTTCTCAGATCGAGCAAGACCAGCTGATATCTAGCACAGAGAGGCTGAGATCTAGCACAGAGAGAGCACAATCGATTGCTGCTCTGATACCATATTGAGAGAATTGAGAGAGAAGAGAAACTGATTTCTTATTCAATTAGAATTGAAAATGTCTTTATTACAAGAAGCTATTTATACTAAGCTATTACAGAAACTTGAGGAATAAGCTAAGTAACTACTACTGACTTCAGTCACTATGATGTCATCTCTATATCATCATTACATCAGAATCTGATATATTCTCATTATATTTTACACATCATTGTTCTAATACACGATATGTAAACACTTAATTAAAAATCAGTGTCGACATGTACTTGAATGCACACTCTAAAGAAGTGGAGTGATACGAATTTGTATACTCACAAATGTTTTGCTTGGATTTAGGTTGGTATTTAATTCATTACTGGTTGTCTATAGTTGTGCCCTAGCTTCTCTAAATCAATTAATTTTTCCGTCGGCCGCCGCCACTTCTGATCCAAACCCTTTCAACAGATCTCCTCCTTCAATTTTGTTTTTTTTTTCCGCCACCTCCGATTGAATTCATAAGGCTCTCCATTTTTTCATCTGTTCTCGCCTCAAAATCGCAATCCAAAGAGGAGGAGCGGGCTGAAGTATATCGGTTATGGAGTCTGAGAACGCAAAAAAGAGGAATAAGTTTGGTGCTCGCTGCTGGCGGCGTTGGCTCTGGTGGCACCGCCTTCTTCGCTGCTCTGTTCCAGTTGCTGGTCCTGCTCGTCCGGCGGCTCAACCACCTTCCCTCGCGTGGTTCCGTTGGACCCAAACTAAACCTAAACCCTACCCTCTCGCTCAAACTCTACTGCAAAACAATAAAGCTTCCCCTCAATCTCCCTTTTTCTCTCTGGTTCACTGTCTCCTTCCCACACCCTTTAATCGAAGGCGCGGTGCCCTCGCCGCTCCTCATGAACTCTCTTTGTTCATATACTGGCCCCTCTTGACCTCCATTTTGACCCTCTCCCATACGCTTCCTGGCATCTTTCGGGTTAGGCGGCGATTCCGTGGCCGCTTGATTCGACCACGCTACGGGTTCCGTCGTCGTCGGTTTCACTGTCTCTGACCCAGGTGCCACCACCCTCGTCTCATGTATCACCGCCCCCGTGTTCGACCCCAACCCAATCGACGTCGTGAGCCCATCGTTCACCACATCAGGGTTGGCATCTGCTTTCAAGTAAGCAAGCGGCTCATTATGGTAAGTAAGCGTTTCGAATTCTGGTACTGTTATAATTTTAGGTTCTTGTTGCTGTTTGACTCGGTGTACCTTTGTGTTGTAAGGGTTGTATGTTTAGTTCTTGCGTGTATAGATGGTCCACAGAACATCCATAATTTTTCTGTTCAAATGGATGTCTCTTTGGTGGTGTGGCTATGTTCTCTGTTTAGGGGCTTTGTGTGGCTTGTGATTATTTTTCCTTGTTCTTATTTCTGTCTTAATGGTTGCCCTCTGAACAACTATTTGTTATCAGCTGGTGTTTTCAAAACCATAATTCCTCAAATATATTGGATTACATATGCATCTAAAGAGCTTAACGGCAAATTCTCTGGGTTAGCACCCCTTTTGGTTAGCCTTACACATGTTGAGTTGCATCACTGGAAATAGTTTTGGAGTGAATTCGAACATCCCAAAAAATATGATATCTACAATTATTTTCTTAACAATATTGATCATAGTCTGATTAATAGATCCACTCGTAACTACAATCATTTTAAACTATTGTTAAATAACATAGATGGAATGATTACAAATAATTTAAATGATATTAATCATGATCCTATCTATAATATTCATTCGATGAGGTTACACATATTGCGCTTCAACCAAGTAATTTACGAGATCAAATTTGCAACTATTAATAGTGCTAAACACAACTATCTCAAATCTGTTAAAAAAATTAACAGTCCGACCCATCAATTACTTTGGCCCAATTGCCCTTATCCAAAGCCTAACGGCACAGAAAGTGGGTTAACACCCCCCCCCCCTACTCAACAAAATATGGTATAACCTACAAAACTATAATCCAATTTGGTATAATCACCATCAAACTTACATACTTACCACCCATAACTATAACTTATCATGATAAAAAAAATTTGGAATCAACCACAACTAGTCTAAAAATAAGGCTAACAATACATGTACAAATATAACCAAAGAACATAAAACAAATCATGAACCAAATAATTATAACAACCTCAATATAAAACTTCCGTTCCAAATGAAACCTAAAATAGAGAATATAACCTCTCTACCTATCAAAAATAAAAAATTCAGATTTACCAAAAAGATAAAACTTTACTATATTAGAAAATGGCTCACAAAGCTAGATTATCTTAAAACAGTTTTTAAATGACAAACATAGCATACTGGAACATTAGAGGGGTCCGAAAAATTAATCTTTGGGAAGACCTAGCCTACATCCGAAAAAGAAATAATCTAGATATTTTAGTTCTCACAGAAACAAAATCAAGTAAAGGACCTAATCAATCACTCTATAAACGAGCAGGCTTCAATAACGCCCACTATATCCCTTCTAATAGAACCAAAGGTGGAATTTGGATCCTAATTAAAAATTCAAAATTTACAGAATCAATCAAAGAATTAATGAAAACAGATAATTACATTATATAACTTGGCAACATTAGCAACTTTAAACTCATAATTTGCTTCATTTATGCACCCTCCAATCAAACTGAAAAAAACATCTTCTGGACTGAACTAATAACAAATATTAAGAAACAATCCTTACCATGTATGATAATGGGTGACTTCAATGAAATTGAATCTGCTCAAGAAAAAATAGGTGGAGCACCACCACATATTAAAAGATTTCAAAGAATAGAACAGATCTTAGAGGAATTAGATATCCATACAATTCCCTATACTGGAAGCCCAATCACATGGAGAAAATGAGAAAACTGTATAAATAATACCTATGAACGATTAGATAGAGTTATGGTCCATATAGATGTCTCTAATCAATTTTAAAATTTATCAGTACACAACCACCCCTTTACAACCTCTGACCACTCTTTAATATCCATTTCTATTGGAACAAATAAATTAAGAGCTAGATCCCCTTCAGATTCGAAATGTCCTGGACCAACAATGATAATTATAACAAATTAATTAAATCAACTTGGAAAAATAAACTACACAGATCATTCATGTTCACATTACTACAAAAACAAAAACTACTAAAAAAAATACAAAATATTGGTGCAAATCACACCCTAATTACAATTTTCGTCAAATAAAAGAAATTGAAGACCAACTCTTTCTTTTACAAACAAAACAGACCATCGGAACTTCAACTAACAATACAAACAACAAATATAATAGACTCTTAAACAAAAGGGAAGCCCTTATGGAGTTTAATAACACTTTTTGGAAACAAAGAGCTAAATCAAACTTCCTGAAATTTGGAGACAGAAATACCAAATACTATCAATCCATAACAAAAATAAGAAATTCAAAAAATACTACTCGAAATTTTACAAATAAACATGGAACATTAATTGAAGACGAAGATCAAATAAGAGAAGAAATTACCAAAGAATTAGCTGAAAGATTCATCTTAAATAACCCAACAAACAATAACAACACACACTTTCCTAACTTAATAAATCACACCATCACTAATTCTGAAAACCTTGCCTTAACAAAACCTTTCTCGGATAAAGAAATCAAGGACACTTTATTCTCAATGACAGATGACAAAAGCCCAGGCCCTGATGGCTTTCCACCAGAACTCTACAAAAAGTACTGGGACATTATAGGTAATCTCTTATGTAAGGCAATCAAATCCTTTTTCTATTCTGGAATCCTCCTGAAGGAAGTAAATACAACTTTCATTGCTCTTATTCCGAAAATAGATACACCTTCTAACATTAACCACTATCGACCAATCAGTCTGCGCAATACTATCTATAAAATCATCTCAAAATTACTAGTTAATCGTCTGAAACCGATTTTACCTCGTATCATAAATCCTTTTTAAGGAGAATTTATACAAGGTAGAAATATTCAAGACAATATACTAATCGCTCATGAAATTTTCCACTCTTTCCACAACAAAAAAGGGAAATTAGGATGGATGGCCCTAAAACTTGACATGGAAAAAGCATATGATAAAATAAACTGGAAATTTATTGAAACAATTCTAAATAAATTTATACAAGGTAGAAATATCCAAGACAATATACTATGGCATCACCTTTATTTATATTACGAGTATGATTATAAGAGCATCATGTGGGCTTTTATATGTGATTATGGGTCTGGCCTACGAGCCGACTCTATTATGATGAAATGGAATGCATTCATGAGCTGACCAGTCTCTGTCCCATCGGGAAAGGGGGTGGAGGTAGGAGAGGGATATACCATTTGGTATTCTTTGCTAGGGCCCTATCTTCTATTATGCACTTGATCTTAGGGACATGCTAGTGTGTTAATATTCCCCTCTGCATCTAGAAGCATCTTTATTAGGTATAGTGTATATGTGTGCTTATGGCCGGGATGCAGCAGGTGGACATCATTCTGATCCCGCTTACCATCAATGTTTTTAGGTATTATTTATGTCCATCCTATTGGTGTTGTTTGCTTATTGCGCGGGTCATTTTGTTCGGTGGAGAGTGAGCGTTGGAGTTATCGACTTCACCGGACTTTGCCTACGTTTTTGGATTTACATTTTATACTCCGTTTTGACCCGGCTCTGCCGTGACACCCTCTTGTATTACACTTGATTTCCGCTATTTGCCTGGCTATTGGTTTCCACGCTTAAGACTTACGACAGGTACAGGAGACTTCCCCGGGGATTCCAACGATCCCTCCGAATTTGGATATGAAATCCCACTTTGGAAACATTAGATTAGGCTTTCAAACCTTCAACATGTACTCGGGGTGCAAGATCCCATCGAGGGGTTTCACCCCTCGAAACGTAACTCGGAAATAATAATCCCGGGCCGTTACATTTTTTGAGATAAAATTTAAAATAAAAATCAAAAGGAAAATACGCAACAATAAAAGAATTCAAAAAACCTGTAAAATTATAAATGTGACTATAATTAAAACAATAATATTGTGCATACTTTATCATACAATTATCAAATATTCCAATATAACATACTAATTCGAAGCTCTCGGACAACATTTCGGTATAAAAGTATGAAGTTTAGCCAAAGATAGCAGCATTCGGGATTGGTAAATAATGGTTTATAAAGTGATCATTTGCACATGTTTGTTTATTACTTTTTGATCGGGTGTAATATTTGAGCTTCAAATATACCTAATCGACTATATATATATATTACACCCGAGTACATGTTGAGGTTTTCACCGGAGTCAATCTATATATATATAGATTGACTCCGGTGAAAACCTCAAATTGTGGTAAAAACCCGTGAAGACTACTTTATATCTTGGTTTTTTTGAAACTCGTGCTAAAAACCTCAATCACACCGTGACTTTACAACCCGGTTCAACCTAAAAACCGTGCTAAAAACTCCAGTTTTAAAATAACACATGACTTTATAGTTCGGTCAAACCGAAAAATCGTGCTAAAAAGCTAATGTTTTAAAATTACATAGTGACTTTATAGTTCGGTTTTATTCAAAACCGGGCTAAAATTTATGACTTTATAGATTGGTTCTATTCATAACCGGACTATAAAGCAAGTGAACCGGGCTAAAAAGCCGGTCCTCACGGGTTTCTACCGCAATTTTGGTTTTCACCGGAACGCATCCCTATATATATATATTATAATCTTTTTAGATTAGGGCCATCCGCAAAAATAATTGCACATATACGGTAGAAAATAGAATGTCACGAAAATACAGAAATTTTATTGAATAAATTAGCGTCACATGCCATTTTTTCGAACCAAATTGAAAAACTGTCTACGGATTTATTTTATTGGTAAAAAGTCCATCTAATCAAACCCTAGATTATAAGTGCCCCCAATTTGTTTCTGGAAAAATTTGCTATATGTCCATTTGGTATCAATTTTGTCTATTTTCCTTGAAAAATTAGGCGAGTGTCTAAATTGACACTTTTACCCCTACTCTTATTTTTCTTCCTTTCACGCGCTCCATTTCATCCCTAAATTCAGATTCAGATTTCAACACAAATCACCTATGGCGGCTGGCTACAACTGCTCATTCCTCCGCCACAGCCTCCCTACATCGGACAGAGGCGAATCGCTCTACGGAAGCAAGTTCCAGGATGAGAACTTCGTGAAGAAGCACACCGGGTCGGGGATCCTGTCAATGGCGAACGCCGGTCCAAACACCAACGGATCGCAGTTCTTCTTCTGCACAGCAATGACGGTATGGCTAGATGGCAAGCATGCGGTGTTCGGACAAGTCGAGGAGGACCTGGATGTGGTGAAAAACGTCGAGAAGTATGCGTCTCAGTCCAGGAGAACCTTGAAGCAGGTCGTGGTCGCCGATTGTGGCCAACTGTAAGCCGGATTTGCTTGAATTGGCGAAGGTGAGCGCTGACATGGACATAAATTACCGCATCCGTGGCTTTGTGAAGTTTTCATAGCAAATTTGTGGGTGCGCTTTAATTTTCATCTCACATCCTTCTATTAATTTGTTGATGGAAATGGGACTTCTTTGAAATACATCCTCAAATTAGCTGAACTTATGGAAATTAAAATAAAATAGAAACAATCTTGGCAACTTATATATGTTGTACATTCGAAATTTCGAAGCATTTGTAATTGATTTTTCTCTAATCCTAGACATCAGTAAGTATACATTTTCTTTTTATATAGTAAAACTATTTGTGGTTGTTAACCAACAGTGTTACTATTTAATTGAACTAGTTAATTGAAGAGAAAATTTGAGCCGAAGGCGCAAATTTTTGACTAAATTAAGAGTCACGGGTTTGATTTAATTTGCTAATTGTCCATCCATAGATCTATCCGGTGCCCCCCCCCCCCCCCCTCTTCTCTCGCTCTCTAACCTAATCTCAGATCTGAGATTCCCTCTATTTCCTTGCCATGGCGGCGAGTGGAGGTGTTCATCATGGAGGTCCGAATTACCTTCCTCCTACTTGCTTCCTCCAGATCTGAATCTCGTCGCACTCAACGGAAACAGATCTATCTTCATTGAGACGCGGAGAGACGGATCTGTCTTCGGTGTCGATCCCACTGCATCTCCTCCAGCCGCTTCGATCTCTCCTCCCCTACCGGTGCCTGCGACGGCATCGCCTCTGTCCCGATCGAAACTCGCCGCCATAGTAACTACTTTTCGTTCTCCTGCCTCCGACAACTTCATCTCAGATCCAGATTCACAGCCACACCTCTCACTCTTCCCCTTTCCCTACGTCAGATCTAGATCCCGAGTCGGCGCCAGATCTAGCTTGCTGAGAATCACTTGCCGAATTAGCTGCTCTAGGTCCTTCTGGTTCTTCTGTTCTGCTCTAGATACTTTGTTATTGCTGTGAAAGTGGAGGTCTATAGTTAGATTGTTACTCAAAGTTCTTAATGTGTTGCTTAGATTTGACAAGGGATGTTGCTCTCTGCTGATACAAGTTTTGTAGGTAGCTACTGTTCATTGTTAAATCTGCTCCCTCAACTCATAAGCTGGTGTTGGTATGTTCAGGAACTCTTCCTCAGGATACGTCGTTGGCCTGTGCAGTTTGCCTAAGCTTGAAATTGCAGATTTCTCCTACAATTTCCTAATTGGCTTTATACCGAAATGCTCACAGTATCTCCCAAGGTATACTATTTAATCTTTATCTAGTCTTACATTTGTTAGTGGATTTTTCAAATAATCAATTATTTGGCCTGTGCAATGGCCTGTGCAGTGGCTTTGAATAATTGATTATTTGACAAATCAATTAATCAAATATGAGGACAGTAACTCTGAATTCGAAGTTTGTATTTGCATTTTACTCAATTTAGATTGGGAGATTAAGGCTAAAAAACAAAAAAATCCATAACTTAGAATTGCCTTTAATTTTGATTGTCTTTAGTTTTGATTAGCTTTAGTTTTGATTAACATTATTCAACATGTTCATGCTTGCATAGTTGCAGTTTGCATAATTTCAGACTCATGTATTTTATTTGTTAGGATTGTGTTGTTACTGAAGTTGATAGTTTGCATAATTGCATTTTGCACATCTCTTCATTCATTTCAAGCATTTCTATCAACTTTGCATTTAGGAGCTCTTTTTTTAGGATTGGTAGTAATTTGTGTTTTTACAATGCTGACATCGTTTTTATCCGTATTTTTTAGTGCTGACATCGTTTTTAGTTGGATATTATATATGTAGATATATTTATATGCTTGAGTCCTTAAAAATTGGTTTGGTTTTTAGTGCTGACATCGTTTTTATGTGTATTTTTTAGTGCTGACATCGTTTTTATACATATTTTTTAGTGCTGGCATCGTTTTTAGTTAGATATTATATATGTAGGTATATATGTATGCTTGAATCCTTAAAAATTGGTTTGTTTTTTAGTGCTAACATCGTTTTTATGCATATTTTTATGTAGGTATATATTTGCTGACATCGTTTTGCAATATAAGAGATGGAGGAAGGACGTCAGCATTGTCGGCGTCAGCAAATTCGGCGTATCCGGTGTCGGCGTCAGCAAACTACTTTTGAGAAGATTGAGAAAGTGATTGAGACTTCAATAGCTTCAGTGCTTTCTATACTGAATTTGTTTTAATTGCTCACCGATATTCTTTGTTTCTCACTACCAAAAATAAAATAAAATATTCCTTTGTTTCTTTTTTTTGGTAGAACATTCATTTGTTTCTTTGCTTTCCCCCTTTTATATTTTATATAAAATTTCTAATGTTATTTGATTTGTGAAATCCAAATCATTGGTAATGACTTAGTACGTCAAATATATTGATCTCCGATGTCAACACCGTCAGCGTCAGCATCCGTAGACGGTGTCAGCAATGCTAAAGTCAGCATTCTCGACATTGGCGTCAGCAATGCTGACGTCAGCATTCCCGACGTTGGCGTCAGCAATGCTGATGCGTGCGTGGGAAAAAAAATTGCAAACGCAGAGAGGGGGCAGAGGGGGGCACACGGGGGAGGGGGCACGCAGGAGGGGCCACAAGGGATGTACAGTTTACTAATTATTTCAATAAGGTGTACAATTTGCTAATATGGCCACCATTTTTGGACATTTTTCAAATTGCCCCTTAATTGAAATGGTATAAATCACTTTATAAGACATTATAATCACCAAATGATGTTATGATCTCTATAAAAATTAGAGAGGTATTAATTTCTTCGAATGTAGGTAATCTTGAGTCGTTTACATCTATCTTGATGGTTATAAACACTGTAACCAAAATAAAAACAGTACATAGACATTGTAACCGAAATAAAAACAAGGTTATAAACACTGTAACCAAAATAAAAACAGGTTCATAGACACTGTAACCAAAATAAAAACAGGGTCATTGACACTGTAACCAAAGAAAAACCCTAGGGCAAGGGAAACACAAACCCTATAGGGGCTAATGACAAGCCAAAATACATGTGGTGACAGTTCATCTCTAATATATGAATAGGTAAGATGGTCATAGACACTGTAACCAAAATAAAAATAGGGTCATAGACACTCTCACCACTATAAAAACAGGGTTATAAACATTGTCACCACTATAAAAACAGGGTCATAGACACTGTAACCAAAGGAAAACCTAGGACAAGAGAAGCACAAATTAACCCTATAGGGGCTAATGAGAAGCCAAAATACATATGGTGACAGTTATCCTCTAATATATGAATGGGTAAGAGAGTCATAGACACTGTAACCAAAGAAAAACCTAGGACAAGAGAAGCACAAATTAACCCTATAGGGGCTAATGAGAAGCCAAAATACATGTGGTGACAGTTCTTATCTAATATATGAATGGGTAAGAGAGTTATAGACGCTGTAATCAAAATAAAAACAAAGTCATAGACACTGTAACCAAAGAAAAACCCTAGGACGAGGGAAGCACAAACCCTATAGGGGCTAATGAGAAGTCAAAATACATGTGGTGACAGTTCTCCTTTAATATTTATTAATGGGTAAGAGGGTCATAGATATTGTCACCACTATAAAAACATAGTCATATATAGACACTGTCATCACTATAAAAACAGAGTCATAGACACTGTCACCACTATAAAAACATGGTCATAGACAAAAGGAAAATATGATTGTTTATGTATTTAACCAAATCATGAAATTTCTAATTCTCTTTCAAATTGTTTTTATTTTTACATTATAACTCATTTAAATAAGAATATATATATATATATATATATATATATATATATATATATATATATATATATATATATATATATATATATATATATATAAGATATCACAGTCCATTCATCATCTTGCCGAAAAAGCATAGGCCGAGCATAACTTCATTAACTTCAAGCTCACGAGATCTAAGCAACCTAACCAAAAGCCAACTTGCTAAGGTATAGATAATGCAAATTGAAAAGGATGTAATCTAATTTGTCAATATATATTTTTTCCTTGTCAATAAAGATGCAGAAGCACAAGTATATAGAATCAAAAGCGCCTTTAATTATATAAAAGCTCCAAATCGCCAATCAATAGTTGTCACCAATTGCTCTAATTATCATGAAATTCACCGCAAAATTAAAAAAAACGGAATCACATACTATTATGCTACTTAATCTCGCTATATTCATGATCGAAAACAGAACCAGGAGAACCGGGAGCAATTAGGAAGCTCCAGGGGGAGAAGTTGATGTTGGCATTGTTGAAGTCATCGCCGAAGGAGTTGAAGAAGTTCCTATCGATGAGCTTCTTGGAATCGTGAGGGTGAAAGGGCTCATTGAAGAGCTCGAGGGGTTTGATGATGACATCAACGTCGCCGTCGCCGTCCATGGCTAACAGGATAGGCGGGCGAGAGAGGGTCTCTATGGGAGCTCGGAGCCGGAGCCATGGGAGCATGGAGGGCGAGAAGAAGAAGAAGAAGCCAGAGGGAGAAGGGCGGAAGCCATGGGAGCTCTGCACTTTTCAGATCTGGAAAAAAAATCGAGATGTAGAGGAGGAAGAGGACGGAGAGGGTATACTAATCTAAAAATTAAAAGGAGGGTAAACTTGGTATTATGAAAGTTTTTTGGACAAATACTAAAAAAATAGATTAGGGTGGACATTTAGCAAATAAATTTATGAAAATGGACAATGGGCCAAATATTTTCTTTTTTTCTTCACGGTTCCTCCTCTCGCAAAAGATCCGTTCATCTGGATCTGTTCATCGCTTTCGGCCTCGCTTCCGGCAACGAGAATCCGACCTCGTGCGCTCTTCCATCAATCTGAATTCGGCCTCGTGTGCTCTCCTCGTGCGCCCAAGGACGGAGCCGACGCCGACGAGGAGCATGGAGAAAACCAGAGGAGCGTGCCTCTGCCTCCATCTCCTTTGCAAATGAAGGACTGCTTCTGGATCTACATCAAGGTATCAGTTGTGGATCTGCTTTTGGATCTGTTGCACAACTAGATCCATGGCGGAATGAAATCCACAACCAGATCTAGGTACACGTGTGGAGGAATGAAATCCACAACCAGATCCATGGCGATTGAATAGGAATAGCAATTGAGATTGAGATCTACAACGGGGAATTCGCAACTATGCCGACTTCGCCGGCGGGAATTCCCTAGGCAGCGATGAGAGGCTGGGATCGACTGCGTGACCAGCAATTCTCCAGTGCTTCTCCTGATTGTCGCTGGCGCCCAGGAACTTAGACTAATTCGGCACGTTGATAGATAGCGAAGACAACGCTGAAACCGGCGGCTTCCGCGCCGATCGGTTGCGGGAGCGAGATGCGGTGATCGCCGCATAACGAAGTCCCTCCCCGCCGCCTCCTGCAAATCTCCGGGAAGTTCTCCGTCGTCCTTTAGAGCATCCCCAACAGATTCTCTATATTTTATTTAGAATGGGGAATCAAAATCCATTTTCTCCAAAAAAATTTTATGTCAATTCCAACAGGTTCTCCATTTTAAAGAATTGAAAATTAATAATTTTTTAATTACAAATTAGTATTTGGGTTAAATTTTAGTTTCAAATTAACCATCAATCTCTAATTGAATTTCTGATGAAGAAATCAAGTTTGACATATTTATTAGATCAAAGGCTAATTGACAATAACTCAATTAAGTATATGGAAAAAAAAAGAGACAATGGCAGAATTATCAATTATCGACTGCATAAATTAATAATTAATTCAAAACACAAGTTCATATATAGGCTATACATTGATGACATGCGGCATGAAACAATTTAAGGAGTTAATTAATACTTACTCATCAGATCGATTATTAATTTTAAATACCCAGCAATCAAAATAATCTTTGGAGTCCAATAAGACGACGAAGAGGAAGGCTGCTCAAAATAATCTTTGGAGTCCAAGCAAGCCGCAATCTCTCGCACAACGGCTGCTCCGGAAGCCTTTTCTGGCAGCGAGGTTTCGACTGAGGCGACGACGAAAGCCTGACGGAAAACCTTTGCTGCGAAAACTCGTCGATTTGGGAGCCCTCGTCGTTGAAAATGAGCACGTAGCTAATCGGATCGTAGCGGAACTCGAAGGTGTTGCTGGTCCTCCGGCTTGCCTGACCGTCGATATTGAAGAAGAAGCTGGCGCACTTGATCTCCTCCGGTAGATCGTGGGTTATGGGGTGAAAGAACGTGCAAAAGGCTGCTTGCACAAAATTTGGCGTTTGCTGCATATAAAGGGAAGACAACCTAGTTTTCCTATTGCATTCCTATTTTGGAGAATGAGTTGGAGAAGCTGTTGGGCTAAAAAAAAAGCCCAATATTCCCCATATACCCAAAATTCTCTAAACTAGAGCACCTGTTGGGAATGCTCTTAATGTCCCGGCTATTTATGTGTCCAATCCAGGCCCTCTCTCACTCTATTCAAGCGGTTGCTTAATGGAATAGACTTGCATTAGTACCTTGTTTGGCAGGTATTAATACCTTGTTAATTGCTTGCTTTTGAACGATTTTATTGAGTTTATGGGGAGTGAGTTTCATCTTCCTCATCCTTGTGGATCTTCAACTAGTTAATTAATCATCAAATTAATCGATCCATATGTGCGCAGAGGATTTTGCAAAGTGAGTTCCTCATTTTCAACATTTTCATTGATATCAAATTAATATTATAAATTATATTAAAAATACAATTAATTTTAAGCATTTTAGTTTGATACTGTACGTGATTGAGTTTGCTTTGTTGAGAGTTTAGATATTGGCAATTTTAGCAATTATTTTTGGGTGTTTTGAAATGCCGAAATTAATTCTTATTAGCAAAATTCGTTATGCTGAAATGCTGAAATTAATTCTTATAAAATTGTATGAGCTACTATATCTTACACAAGTTTGCTACTGTGATTGAGTTTGCTTTGTTGAGAGTTGGGATATTGGCAATTTCAACAATTTTTTTGTGTGATCTGAAATGCTGAAATTAATTCATATTAGCAAAATTCATTATGTTAAATGTTGAAATTAATTCTTATGAAATTGTATGAGCTACTATATCTTACACACAATCATATATTTCAGCATTTGAGCATTTCATCATTTCCTCATTTTTTGAAAAACAAATTAGCATTTAAGCATTTTTTTTGAACAAAAAACACTCCGGTTTCAGAAACTCCGATGTCTAAGTGGTGACGCGAAAAAAAAAACCCCGGTTTCAGCAACTCATATTTCAGCAACTTCGGTTTCAGCAACGCGCGAAAAAAAGCCCTAATTATGACCTATATAGAAAATGGGTGAACATTTTGTTAATTTGGAAATATGGGTGGACATTTTCTTAAAAAGGCCCTAATTATGACCTATATAGAAAATGCCCCAATTTTATTTTGTATATGAACGTACATCATCAATAACAATATTTTTAGCATGCTTATATATTAATATATATTACAAATAGGCAAAAAGCAATGTATGTATGCATATATAGATATAATGATATATAGGATAACTTTGTAGCCCCATCGGCGAAAACATAAGTATGATCAGTTGATCACGTGTACAAGTTGAATGCGGGTGCTCTACATTGCTGGAGGCCCGGGGACGTAGGTGGTTGGAGAAGGAGCTGAGGGGGTCGGAGGTGGAAATTTTGAGAGCATATGGAAGAGCGTTAAGTCGTACTTTCTAAGCCATTCTGGAGCTCCGGCTAAGGGCCTTGCGGCTAATCCTACTTCAAAAGCACATAGAATGCAAACAGCGAAGAGGATCAAAGCAAGCGCAGCTTTGTTAGAGCTCATCAAACCCATGCTTAATCAATGTAATTGTACGTGTAATATGTACGTGTTTGATTGATTTGGGATCGATCAGCTTTTATATAATTAAGCTATAATGTTTGGATGGTAATATACATATGTTTTGAAGGTATATAGATAAATGCATGTTACTTGTTATTTATATACACACACAAAACATTTTAACAAACAATGCAAGACTTTAATTTAGGGTTTGTTCAAAGTATTTAGGTCTGATCGACTTTTAAATGGGCCACATCAAATTTAGATTGATTTCACTAGCTAGCTATTGGTCAATGGTCATTTGACACGTCTTTGGTTTACATGCTTCCAAATGGTTAATTTGTCAATAGTAAAAGTTCGTTAACATGCAAAATAACAATTTTTTTTTAAAAAAAAAGATTATATACTTTTGTTTTGTTTGGTGATATCACCGCAAGTTTTGTATTCGGTTATCAAATTTGAAACACAAATATGCCAACATAAAGTGAAACCCCTGGGCACCGTAGCAAAAGATGTACAACTTTATCAACCACGGCATTGCCCTCTCGAAGAACATGAGAGAACAAACCATGGTCACACCTTGAAGGAGTAATTTAATCTCGGACAGAATGAGTTCGATTTTCCAGGAGCATCTGGCAAAATCCCGGAGATGTTTGATAATATATAATAGAGAGAATTGAGGTAACTAACCCACAAAGTTAGAAAGTTTGCAAAACTAACCCTAACCCTTGAAATTTTGCAAAACTAATCCGGATGGACCAAAAATTGCAAAAATAACCGGTTGCCTCCACCGGTTTTAGGAGGTAAATGGGGTAAAAAAAAAAAGAAAAGAAAAAGAAAAGCAAGGTATTTGTTAAAAAAAAAAAGCAAGTATAAAAGAGAAGCTTATGAGAGAATCTCATCAAAAACCCTAGAAACCAAATATGTCTCCTCTCTCTCCTCCAAGCTCCCACCATCTCTCTCCAGATCTGCCTCCTCTCTCCTCCAAGAAGATCGCCCACGTCGAGCAACTTGCTCCCAACGAGCCGAGCAAGAAGATCATCATGTATTCCCCGGAGTTCTACGCTGCATGTACCGCTCAACTAGCGCCCGACGTACTTGGTTTTCAATTGTTTCGGTGAAAATACAGACATGTTAAATCCTTGAAGTCACATGGCTATATAAACAGGTGACATGGTTCATTTCGAAAACAAATTGAATGTGAAACTCTAAACTATGACATTGTAATTCCTTCAGGTGACACGGCCATACAAATAGGTGACATGGGTGATTTTCTTAACAAATTGGCAGACACTCATAAATGTGAAACTTCAAAATCAAACAAGTGACACGGTAAATCCTTCAAGAACAAGACCATACAAACATGTGACATGCATAATTCATATTGCTGACATATACGATTTACAAAATAAGTGATTATATTGTTATATTATTAATTGAATGTGAAACTTTGAACTGTGACACGGTAATCCCTTCATGTGACACGGCTATACAAACAGGTGACAGAGGTGATTTCCTTAACTGGCAGACATTTAGAAATGTGAAACTTCAAAATCAAACAAGTGACACGGTAAATCCTTCAAGTGACACGACCATACAAACAGGTGACAGAGGTGATTTCCTTAACAAATTGGCAGACACTCAGAAATGTGAAATTTCAAAATCAAACAAGTGACACGGTAAATCCTTCAAGAGACACGACCATACAAACAGGTGACATGCATAATTCATATTGCTGTCATACACGATTTACAAAATAAGTGATTATATTATTATATTATTAACTATTTAAAGTCTATTAGCTCAAGGTAGAGCAATGTGTTAAATACACATAGATGTAGGTTCGAATCCTACATAGACTATTAACATCGTAACATATGTAACAAGAAAAAAAACTAGTATTTGAACAAGTGTCAAGAGAATCTAAATGTGTGACAAGAAAAAAGTAGCAGGTGACAAGCAAAATCCTTCAAGTGACACGGGACGTTTAAGAATTTAAAATCATATACAAGTCTTCAGGACTATTATTTATTCTTGATTTTTTTTGGCGGGAAAATTTTTAATTTTGGCGGGAAAATTTTTGGCATGTACCAGCAACCGGTACTGTAGGTCACCAAATTTATTTGCAAAACTAACCTACTAAGTCACTTTTGCAAATTTTACCAAATCATGACATTTTTGCAAACTTCCAAAAAAAATGGTCTAGTTATGCAAAATCGCCTATATAATAAGTGAATCTCCCTCAATGCATAGACTAGAAATTCCATGTTACACAACTTTTCGTACTCCTAACAGCAGGGCACGAGCCTCGACCATTAAAGGGGGTTGCTTACCTAGGTTTTCATACCCGATCTTGAGAGACCACCCTTGCCAGTCACATATGATGAAGCCCCCATACCTAGACTGAGTAGGGAAGGAAGAACCATCAAAGTTTAATTTATATGAACCCTTTGGTGGTTTTTTCCAAAGACATTTACGTCTCTTCGTTTTGTTATTATTTTGTTTGTCCTTGAGTGTGTTGTTATATGGTCTAATTTGATCACTGAAAGCGCAAGTTTATTCCAACTAGCGAGACCGCATTTGCCATGGATGTGATGTCCCTTACTGGTTGATCTATGTTGTTTCCAAAAGAGATCTGGTCACGGTAGAACCATAAAGACCACCATTTGTTAGCAATAGTAGTCCTGGTAACTTTGCTCGTGCCGTCCCCTATAAATCTTAAGATTGGTTTGAAGTCCCTTGATATTGTTTACAATTGACTCACATTCTTATACAAAACCTCTCAATTAATATCTATTTTATTTTCATATTATAAATTTAAGTTCAAGATGTTTAAGTCAATATATGTGGGCTTAAACTTTCTTTATATTTTGGTTGTTTTCTAAATCTTTCCACTTATATGTAATAGCTCTTTTTCGCAAGATAGCTAGCCAGCTAGTTAAACTCGTTCTATATATTGAAGATGTACAATTTCATTCAAAAAACCATCGATCAGACTTACTTAATTACTTACATATCGAGGATAACTCACCTGGTGATGAATCTCGAACACGTGATCCAACCGACAATGGTAAGAAGTAAGATAAAACCTTGTTGTCTTACTCAAGAGAAGAAATGAAACCAAGGATTGATCGAATTCGAAACCTCCAATTAACTCTCCTCACTCCTTACCACTAGACCACCACAAGAGGCGGAGTTAGTTAATTAGGCTATGTTTGGCAAAAGCAAGTAACTTTTCAGAGCTTATGGTTTTGATATTATATAGTATTAAATGAAATAAATATAAGATTTTAGTTTAATTAACTTTTGAAATCTAAGCTTTTCAACAGCTATTCACCCGAACTTTTCAGAGCTTTTGGTTTTTTTATCCACAAGTTTTCAACAGCTACCCTAACAGCTAGATTTACCAAACACTATACTAGCTTATTAACCTATATTTAACACAAATAATCCAACAACTTCAGATACCCAACAACTTTAGCTACTCTGACAGCTACCATTTTACCAAACACACCTTCAATTACTATTAATAAAGGAAGTCCATCATACTTGAAAATTACATTCAGGACCTTCAATTCCACTGAATTTTGGAACTGCACTGGAAATTTCCCTCTCCATTCAACGATGATTCTGGCCTTATACTTCAAAATTTCATGAATGAAATTCAAACATATCGAACTGTACATGAACGCCAAATAGTTTCTGTTGGTGGCCGGTTTAATTAATTAGTTAGCTACCTAGTAATTTATTTGATAATTAGTGTAGTTTTCCTATTAAGTAATTTTGAATTTTTGTATTTAGGGTCCACTTGATGAATAACTAATAGTCGTGTATCTCTTGATTAGTGTTTCGGAATTTTGGTGAAATGTCTCCGAGGTTAAGTTAAAACTCAACTCGTACTCGAATTGCAACATCCAAATGAAGGTATTCAATCCTTCGAAACGTAACCCAAATATTTATATTTGGGCCGTTACAAAGGTGGTATCAGAGCTTGGGTTGCGCGATTCGACTACAAATGAGTTGAAGTATGATTTTGGAGATCGCCCAATGTTTTCAAACAATTTTGAAGAGTTTTAAAGGGCAAAATGAATTTAATATGGCTAAATTAATGAACAAAGCTTAATAAACTTGACTTAAAATAAGGAAAATCAGGAAAAGGGAAATCGAGTGGGTAGAAAGGCGATAGACTATCCCTATTGGATGTAGACTTGGGAAAGGGTAGGCAAAACTTAGTTTTGTACTTTACAGAGGGCCTGGAAGACTCCAAGGAGTTTGCAGCGTGGTGGTTGGAGTAGCGGGGTTAGAATATAGAGGCCGAGAGGATAGTTGCCCCTCTGGTCAGTTGCCCCTCGAAGGGCAGCTTCTAGATAGATTCTGTGATTTTATATAAATTGGGCCTGAGGGCGATCCCCCTCGAAGGGGATCTAATTATACACTGTTGAGTGCTTTTATGCTAGATGCCTCATTTTGACGTTCCTCTTCATGTGTTCTTTCCCTCGGTCTAGGATTTTATTTGATATATTCTTGGGAGTGTGTTGAAATTCTGCAGCTAGGGCGACGAGATGTCCTTTCTTGTCGTTTGGTTGGGAAATGTCGATCATATGGGTGATCTTTCCCCATCCTTCATTCATTGGCGTCATGATCCTTTCATTTTGCATTTTACCTTTTCCTACCTTCCATCCATATTGTCAAATGATATTTTGTTGGCCTTCTTTTCCTCATATTAGCAAAATCTTTCACGGGAAATCGGGATGGTAATCTTACTACATTCATGGTTCCTGTTCGAGTGCGTTGATTCCTTGAGTGCATGATATGAGAGTAGGAATGTGTGAGACTTGAGGATATTTTCTAGAGTAAGGATGGGATAGTATTCAAAGGTGCAGAATTTGTATCGAAAGTCTAAAGTACTAGATTAGGATAAAGCTAAGAGGTCAACTTAGTCAATTAGAGGCACTACCAAACCTTGTTTTGGGATACGTGTAGGGATTAGGAATCTAAATTTTTGTAATTAAGGATACAGAATGGGAGGATGACCTTTATAAGGTTTGTAGTGGAAGATGATTCTTTAGAGGTGGATTAGCGATGGGAATGTCTACGGATATGGGGAGTAGAATAAGGGTATTGAAACAATTTGGAAAATTCCTCTTAAAGGTAATAAGGGAATGAACCGATAAGGACATAGCTAAAGGGAATGACTTTAGTAAGAAGGCCTAATTTGGTCGTGTGAGAGATAGAGATGATTTAGGGGCCACTTCGATCGTAAGCGTGATTGATGGATTTAGGAGGTCGGAAAATTTTGTGCGGAATATCGAGAACTATCCGAGTGAAAGATATTGAGGTGCTAATAGTTATAGGCAATGGGAATTTGTGCTTGTGACATCTTAGGAGAATTGAATAAATAAGGCAGGGAAATTTTGGAAAATTTTAGAGTAGGACGGCATGTAAGGATCGTAGTAAAGTTATAAGCGATAATTGGCGTTTCGAGTAAACATGTATGAAATTTGGGAAGTAAGGGAGATACGATTGGGTTCATGAATGCTCGTATGACTTGCTTAGGCAAACCTCATGTGTGGATCGGTTGGGAAGAGATGCAGTTAAGGTTTTGCTAAAGATTCAAGATTGGGGAGCTTTCAGATCTTTGGGTGAGTTTGGGATTTTAATGCTGAGAAAGAAAGGGGATGAGGTTTTGGAATAATTGATCTTGATCTGTGATAATTGGGTAAAGTATTAATTTAAGGTTTTAGGTGAGTAAATAGGAAAATCGGGATCGTGAACTTGGGACCGTACTTGAGTAATTGGGGAACTTGTTTGACTTGCGCAATTAGGTTCTTCATGATGAACTTTGGGTGAGCTGTAGGCCCATGAACTATTGCGGGAATCGGTGAGGGACCTAGAGGTTTGATTTTATGGAGAGTGAGACGCACTAGGACATGGGATTCGGAATATGGCATGAGTCTTCTTGATGATCATGGTTGACACCCGACATGGACTGACCGGGCATGGAGGCCCCGTACGTAGGGGTAGAGGATGACCCCATCGTAGGGCAGCTACTGTTACGGCCGACACTGACACTCCGACACCCGAGGGCGGCGACACTCAAGTCCCCCTTCAACAGACCACACCGGGGCAGATGGACCGAGCTGCAATCCTGGAGGTATTGCGAGAGTTTCTTGGGGAGTCACAGTCTGCAACACCCGGGGCCCAAATTCCGACCTAGCAACCTATAGCACCTGAGCCCGCTCGAGCTGTTCCTATGGCCGTTGCCCGTCCCGAGAAGAGCATCGACTGGGTGAAGGCCATGGGGCAGTGTCACCCACCGCAGTTCTCAGGAGACGCCGGAGAGGATGTGGAGATGTGGTTCCGTCAGCTAGATGGGATCTTCGACTTTATCGATGCGCCAGCTATAGAGCGACAAAGGCTGTCAGCAGGACTTCTGCGGAAGGACGCCTTCCGGACTTTGATGCTGAGAGAGCGACAAAGGATGTCAGCAGACTGAGTGGAGTTATGATGCCTTCCGGACTTTGATGTTGAGAGAGTACAGTCCCCCGGGGACTCAGACTACTCGCGAGGTGGCATTTTATCGTGGGACCTACAACACGTCTCTCTTTGTTGTTGATGTTGTCTGCTAGTTCAAGAAGGAGCTGGTTTACTGCGCACACCTATGTCCCACTGACGAGAGTCACATCTGACTGTTATCAATGAGGTTCTCACTAGATGTACTACTGCATACTTCCAACCTGGGCACAGTCTCGTTCGATCGTTTCCTGGAGGTCATTCTTCCGTACGATCAGCAGCGCATTCTCTCTGATGTTGATTATGCTTCCTCCCATTCTGAGAGGAAGAGGATGAGGCCTGATGAGACTAGGGGAGATACGAGACCCAAAGGAGGAGGATTTAGAAGAGGATTTCTAGGAGATGCATCGAGAGTACCATCTACACCACCAGCTCAGAGCGGAGAGATCAGAGCCCGAGCTACATGTCATGGATGCCATGAGGAGGGACACGTTCTGCAATCTTGTTCGAGGAAGCACACTCTTTGTTTTTCATGCGGGACTCGAGGGCATCGATCTCATCGCTGTCCCCAGACTGGAGGGACACCATCTGCACTAGTCCCCATATTTTGGAGACTCCTAGGCCACCACTACTGACATATCCTCATAGCCAAGGGAGAGGATTTGCAGCTAGCCGAGGACGAGGAGGTAGAGGATTCCAGGGCGACGAGGGTCGTGGTCACGGAGGACGATCATCAAGAGGGCGAGATGTAGGCCTGCCCCCACCACCCCGTGTTTATCAGATGAGCGCAGAGGAGTATTACACCCCTCTTACTGCAGGCAGTGCGGTTCTGCATGATTAACTCTGTGTTTAACTATATGCTTGGCTGTGACTCTGTGAGTGATATTGATGTGCGGATTGCCATGTTGATATGATCTATTGATATGAGATTGGTTGATGTTGGAAATTGATATGCTTATAGATTTTATAATGACGATGGATTTTGATGAAATGATATTCTGATTTGTTAAAACTTGGAACTCGATGTTGAGAGAGACTTGAGAAATTGAACCTAGGACGTGGAATATGGGATTAGCCCTTAGAGGTGGATGTTGCCACCTCTTGAAATTCTTGAAACCTGATTGACTTATGTAGGAGAAAATTAATCGAATTTAGAAGGGCTTCATTGGTTTTGAAAAAGGATTCTGTAAAGGCTCAGATTTTTTAATACTAGTTTTTTTTCGGTAAAAGGAAATTAAAAATGAATTTAAATCGAATTTAAAACTCGTTTAGTGGATTCCGACCTAAATTTTAAATTTGACGAACGATTCCGTCCTTTTACCTCAAGAAATTAAAATAATTATCGGAAGACGATATCATTTTCAGTTTAAAAAATTTAATCGAACGAGAAAGCGGGATTCGATGAAACTAACATTCGGGAACTAATTTCGGAGTTTGAAATTCGCATATTTAGGATTTATTTCCGGGTATTTATTTTACCCATTCCCACACTCTACCCAATCCTCACCCACTCTCATCACTCCCTATACCCACCCCTCACCCCGTCACTCATTCATCACCATCACCCCCACTCCAATTTATCACCATCCATCACCATCATCCCCGTCACTGCTCACCATCACTCCCTCTGTCCTTATACCGCCACCACCACTCCCACGCAACACCGCCACCACTCCTCCTTCCTTCTTCCTCCTCTCGCCACGACCACCACACACCACGCCTCGCTGCGCCATCACCGTCATCACCACCATCGTCTTCCCCTTGTCCATCAAAGGCCAACATAAGTAGCCCGGGAGTACTCGACGCCACCGCCAAGCCACCGGAATTCCACCGCCCGTTTTGATCGTGAAACAAACTTCCGGTAAGTTGTTCTTCTCCGTTTTCGATCGGAATCATCCTTGAGCTTCACCATCACGCTCACCCATGTCCGACGCAAGTCCGACGAGCCATCGTGAGCCTCCGACGATGCCCAAACCTTCGGTCGAAGCTTCGACGCCCGCGAATATCTCAGTGAGCTTCGTTCGTTCCATTCCTTGCATTCGATCCGTTGTTGTGCATTCTTAAGGGTCGAGAATGAGTGTACAAGAGGATGAGAGGGGCGGAAATGGGGGAAACCCGAGCTCCAACGACAAGGACAAACCAGTCCGTCAAAATGGAGGTAGAACATGAAGGCCGCGGGCGCGGCGAAGCCGCGGCCGCAGCAATCTGGCAGCGGCCGCCGCACTGTTCACGTGGACCGGTTTGTGCGCGATTTCTTGGGCTGGTTTTGTTATTTAAATTATGAATTTAATTAAATAATATTATTTCAGGATTAAAGTAAAAAAATATTATATCGGAGATTTTATGAAAGGTCGGTTTTATTAAATAAAAACAGTTGAGACTTTAATAGATTTGAAAATATTTTTTAAAAATACTTAATAAATGGTATTTAAAATATCACATAATATAATTTGGTATTTAAAATGTATAGAGTGAGACTTGTAGTTTTAAAGAGAAATTTGAAAAATATTTGCAAGGTTGGAAAATGATTTAATAAATGAATTGAAAAAGAAATTTTGTGAGCAATTTCAAGGGTCAGAATTCTTAACTACTTGCCGTGGTTTTTGAAACGGTTTCGAAACTAACTTGGGAATCCAACTTGTTTGATGACTAACTAGCATGATGATATGATCGGTTGACTGATGGCATGATATGTGTGACTGATAGCATGACTTGTGGTGATTTATTATAAGCAGATGAATATTAGTTACTTATGACGATGGTGATGTATATATATATATGCATGCTAAGCGTGAGTATTAAATGGTAATATGCGGATTCGGCTAAGTGTGATTTGGAGGTTGTCTAAGTTAATGAGTTGACAAGTTAAGATGAATATGGTATGAGACAAGAGATGATTGATCATGATGAATTGAAAGTATGACAAATGCGATTTTGTTTATTTATTTGCTTGTATGAGTGTGTGATATATATGTTCGGAGTAGCTATAGAAATATACTCAGTGTATTCTCATGATGTATTTAGGTGATATTCTGTGATTGTGCTTGCTGTGTGCCAGGTTCCTATTTTGTTGTTCTGCTAGCCAGGTAAGTCTCCTCGGAGCTTACTCAGATTGAATAGATCTCCCTGCTTTATGTGCATGATATACTAGGTGCTTGCATATCATGATCAACATGTCATGTAGTATCATGCTAGGTTGCATTGACCATTGAGTATTCTATTTCTGTATGCGTATGTAAATAGAACAGTCGTTATCTGTGAAGTTAACTAGAGTCTTTGTTAGGGTCATAGGACAGCCCAGGCCCATCGGGTCTTGTCCTGAGTCATATGAGTCTAGAGCAACACATTACTTCTATTGATGCGATTGATGATGTTATGATATTGAACGCGGCCGGTTCCCGCACTAAGGAGCATGGGTGCGGGAGTAGAAAACGCGGCATGTTCCTGCACTAACGAGCATGGGTGCCGGAGTAGAAGAGGGATATACCACTTGGTATTCTATGATAAGGCCTTATTATTATTATGCATTTGATCTTAGGGGCATGCTAGTGTGTTAATATTCCGCCTTGCATCTAGAAGCATGATTATTAGGTATAGCATATGTGTACATATTGTGGGGACAACACCCTTAATGAAGGGACAGACCCAAGTGGGCATCGATCTGATCCCGCCCACTATTAACGTTTTTAGGTATCCATTATACTTATCATTATTGTTGCTGATTTGGCTCTATGACCGCGGGGTCTAACATGGCGGAAAGAGAGAGTCGAGACTCTGACCTCGCCAATTATTTAACAGTTCGATTTTGGATGTTTTGATATGTTTTGACCAGGCTCCACCGTGGCAACCTTATGTATGAATTTGAAATATTTCTTGGTTGTATGATCAATGAATTTCGCGACATAGGACATAGGGCAGGTACAGGGGACTTACCCCGGGGAGTCCAACGGTCCCTCTCGGTTTTTGGGTATGAAATTCCACTTTCAAAGCGTAATTATTGGTTTCAAACCTTCAACCTGTACTCGGGACGCAAGATCCCATCGAGGGGAATCATAATCCCGGGCCGTTACAGATTTTAGTCTCGAGGACGAGACTTGTTTTTAAAGGTGGATGATGTAAAGACCGAGATTTTAAAATAATATTTTTATAATTATAAATTTCATTTTGATTAAAATTTATTCCATTTCTGAGACTCTGAAAAAATTTAAAAATTTTCGTTCTAGAGCCAACGATTGATTTAAATTCTTTCAAACAATTCCGACTTAAACTTGTTACTCAATTTGGAAACGAAATAATTCCGCACAAAATTTTTCCAAGGCTTAAAAATATTTTCGGATTTCGTTATTTAATTTCATATTCGATTAATTATTTTAAATATTTTAAATAATCCTCCATTAAAGTCGAGAGCCGCACCTCTATTTTCTTCAAAGGAAAAGAGCCGGGAGCTGGAGCTGAGCAGCTCAACTCCATCTCCCTCCCTCAATGATAGCAGCAGCAACCCAAGAATAGCCTTGAGCCACGGCGACGTCGAGAATCCTTCCTCTCATCTTTCCCCTGTTTCGGTTCGAGCACCCCGGTAAGCCCCCCCCCCCTCAATCCTCCTTTCCTTGCTTGAAGCATCCTCAACTATGCCTTTACTTACTTCTACTCCGCCCTAGGCCACAACAATCTCCTTCCCCATCGTCAAGCTCGGAATCCACCATCGAAGCCCCGAAATCGTCCCTCAGAATCTCTCTGTGAGCCCCAACCTTCTCTCCCTTCCTTTGGTTTGTTGTAGGTTCGTTGGGTCGAGGAGTATGAGCTCAAGAGCAGAGTGAGGTGAGCCAACCGCCGACAGGGCCCCCCCTCTCTCCTCTTGTAAAGGCCGAAAATTTTAATTATTATCTTATTAAAATGTTGATTTATGATCGAGTTAAATTCTAGACTTCGAAAAAAAATCTTAAAAAAAAAAGAAAAAAAAATTAATTAAAAAAATTTACGTCCTCGAGCAATATATTTTATTCGAAGCGAATTCCGGCATAATTTCGAATTAGATTTAAAAACGGATTTTATTCCGCTTGCTTAAACCAATGTTTGCAAATCATTCTTTCAGATATCATTATTAATTCGAAATTTGAAAATTTATTTTGATTTAGTCGGGTTTGGATTGAGCGAACGCGTTTCGGGTTTTATTTTCGGGTATTGAAAATTTTAGACAGTGGGACCACTCCCAACTTCTTTTTCTTTCTTTCTCTCTCTCTCTCTCTCATCTGCAGTCCTCTGTCTGCTTCCCTGCATTCCCAAGCAACACCCACAACTTCCCTCTCCTTCCTCTTGGCACTACCCAGATGTACAACCCTTCAATTCCAGCTCACCCCTTGCTCATCTCTTTCCTAATCAAGCTTGGCATCCACATATACCTCCCCTCCTCACCTTACCCTTGTCTCACCAATCTTGGCAAAGAGCCAAACACAACCTATACCACCTTCACACCTCACGCCAATCCCGGTCAACAATTAAACAGATCACACAGACCTCCTACCCCCTTCCTTTTGATTTCAAAACTAAAACTTTGGCATCTGCTCCTTCTCCCATCAGCCCCCTTTTCATTTTGAAACAACCCAAAACACCCCTTTTCTTTCTTCCATTCCTTATTCAAACCCACACAATACCACACCCCTCAAATCTTCACTCACCCTGTTCATCTGACTGATTCACACCACCTCCATTGCCTTTGGCAACCTCGAAGTGAAGCCAACCAGCATGGAGCCGCCAACACCAAGCGTCGCCGACGCCGAGCCCCCACCTTCTTCCTCCGTCCCCTGTTTTTCCAGATTTGAGCTCCGGTAAGCCCCTCCTCCTCCGTTCGCTCAAAACCCCCATAAAGGTCCACCCTTATAACTGGTTACCTCCGACCCAGGACCCTGGAGCCTCCCCCGTCCATCGACGAGCTTGAACGACCTTCGGCGAAGCCCGACGAAGTTTCGAACCCTCGGTGAGCTTCGAGTCTCTTTCCTTCTCTTTCGTGTGTCGTTTTCGATTCCTTCATGTTCATAGTGGTCGGGAAGAGCTTCGATGAGGTGAGAGTGGTTGAGGGTAGGGGCAAGAGGGTTCCGAGGAGAGCGAGAGTCGTGAGCAGGTCGAGCGCGAGGGTTTGAGATCGACGAGGGCAACGGTTGCGAGCAGGGAGGTCGAGAGTTTAGCCGAGAGAGAGGGGCGCTAAAGCGGGAGAGGGAGAGCTCGGGCCGGCGGAAGTCCGAGCAGAGTCGGCGGGGGAATGGCTGGGAAGAGGAAGAAGAAGACTCGGGTGGGGCCGCTTTCACGTCAGCTGTCGTGGGGCCCACCCTTTTATTTTTCTTTTCTGAATTCGGGTTTGACAGATAGAAGGGGAATGGGCTGGGCCTTTGGGTTGGACCCGAAATGGGTTGGGGTTTGGGCTCGGTTTCGGGCTTGAAATCCGGGTTGGTTCTTCTTTTCTTATTCTCTTAGTCGGGTTGTGGGCTTGGATCTGGGCAACGGTTTGGGCTGTCGGGCTTGGGACTTTGGGCTGGTGGTTGTCTTAACCTTGTGTTATGTATGTGTTATATTTTGTTGTTATTTCTGATTTTTCAGAAAATATATATATATATTTATTTGATCTGAAATTATTAATATATATATATTTTAAAAGGTTTTAAAAGTGATTTTAATTGATATGGAGTTATAAATATATTTATGGATTGTTTTGAGATTATATGGATAGTAAATGTAAATTATTTGAATATTATTATTATTTTGGGATTGGTTATAATTATAAATTCTGGAAAATTTATCGTCTTATATTGTTTAAATGTTTTAAATAATACTAATTAGATTATTGAATTATGATGCATTTTATGAGGATTTAAATATGAGAGTGAGGAATTTTAAAGTGAGTTGTTGGTTTTGATTTATAAACATGATGTGTGAACATAGGATTTTTTTTTGATGATTTAATATTGGAATTCACTTATATAATGTTTTTGAAATAAGAAATATGCCGGAATGATTCTATAATATGATTTTTGGAAATTGGTTTTAAGGCTTAAGTGTTTAATGTCGGGAATTGGATAAGCGATTTAAAAGAATTGTTTGATTTTCTAAGTTGAGTTCTTTGAGAGATTGTTTTGGAAATGAGATGATGAGATGAGTTGAACATGAAATGATATATGAATTGTGATGAGATAAGATGGAATAATCTGAAACGAGATATGTGAAGATATGTATGATAGTTAGGGGCGCCTTGTGTGAAGTAGATAGACTTATGCATTTGTATGTTATTAGGTGATTGTGATATGTTAGACATTGCTTGCTATTGGTGACTCATTACTTGGATTCTGCTTCTGCCTTGTTCTCTGTTGTTCGGCTTATTCAGGTAAGTTCCCTTATGGGCTTACTCATATTCGAAAGAGAATACCTGCTTGTGAATATATGACATACTAGGTGTTGCATAAGCATTAAAGCATGTCATGTAGTATCATGCTAGGATTGCACTTGTGATTGAGCATTCTATTTCTTTATGCATATGTAAACAGAACGGTCGTTATTTATGATAGTCCTAGAGTCTTTGTTAGGGTCATAGGGTAGCCCAGCCCCATCGGGTGCCCTGAGTCTATCAAGTCGATATGATATGATGATGAGATAGCCCAGTACCATCGGGCATGAGCATGATATATGATATGATGACCCAGCACCATCGGGCATGAGCATGATAAATGATATGATGATGATATATGAAATGATGATGAGATATGATATGATGATGAGATATGATATGCTATAGCATCGAACTGGCCAGTCTCTGCACTAACGGGAAGGGGTGCAGAGGTAGGAGAGGGATATGCCACTTGGCATTCTTTGGGCGCCTTTACCGTTCTTTTTCGCATATTGTAAATTAGGATCATGTTAGTGTGACTTAATTTCCGCATTTGCATCATCCTAATATTAGCGTATGTGTATGTTTGCTTGCGGGACAGGGTGTGTTGGGGTCTCGGTCTGTTCCCGCTCGCACCAATTATTTTTAGGTATGATTGCTCCCTGTCTCTATGGCGTGGGAAAATCTCTCGGGCGATTGCAAAGAATCTGTCTAACCCCGCTAATTTGGCTATACTACCTTAGAATTTATACTATGGTTTTGACCCGGCTCTGCCGTGGCATTTGTATCTAACCCTTATTTCCACTTTACTTTCATTTAAATTGAATTTCTGTAACTTCGAGTGATTGGGGTTCGAAATCCCCGCTTTGAATGCTGATTGATCATTAGAGGTTTGAAACCTCAACCCGTACCTGAATTGCAACATCCGAACGAAGGTATCCAACCTTTGAAACGTAACCCGGGTATTTATATCCAGGCCGTTAGACCTCTTTCCTTCGAGCGTTGAACAGAGCAGTTGAACGAGGGAGGAAGAGGATGGGTTCAGAACCAGGTTTTCCCCTCCTTTTTTTCTTTTTCTTTTCTTTGGTCCGGTTCACCATAAATTCCCGGTTTGATTTTATTTTTAAATCTGGTGAGGCTTGGCAGTGGATCCGGGTTTGGGTCGGGTAAGGGAACCGGGTTGGGCTATATCGGGTGGGCCAAAGGGATTGGGTTGTGTTTTAAGGGTATTTATTTATTTAATGGTTATTTATATTGGCTACATAATTGTAATCTTATTATTATTAAATTTATTTTTCTGATTTATTTATTTAATCAAATCATTATTTATTTATTTATCATAAGTTATAAAAATCTGAATTATTTGAGTGATTAGTTAATTATTGTAAATATCCAAAGTTTTAAAATGTTATTTTTGGAGTTATGATTTAATTACAATATTAAAATTTTGAGATTTCCCGAAAATTTGAAAAATCTCCTTCCTCGATCAAAATGTTCTAATTATTTATTTATTTTATTAAGTCAATTCCGGCATACATTACATTCGATTGAAAACAGACTCGTTCTGCTTTCTTATACCAGAATCTATTTGGGGTAAATTTGTTATTTGAAGTGGTAATATTTCTATAACCTAAGAATAGCGGATTGATTTTATAAATTTTCATAAGTTAACCTAACCCTAGTTCACCGGGTATATATACCCTCTATTCTATGTGTGCCGCCTCTACTCATTTCCTTTCTATTGTTCATCCTCCCAGTTCGGATCTGGAGACCCACCGACCTCGAGCTCGGAAGCTCCCATGGCCGCCCCTTGCCTCCTCTAACCTCCTTCCATCCTTCTTCCTTCTTTGAGCTCCGGCGCCGCCCTCCCTCTCCTCGCTCCAGATGGCCGCCTCTTCCATAAGCTTCTCAGCCTGCATTGGCTTCTCCTTTCATCATGTTAGCCCCGTCGGTACTCCCTTCTTTCATCTTCTCCCTCTCTCCGTCACTCCCTCTCGATCCGACTTCCTTCTTCCCCATCTCCTCCCCTTCCATGGCGTCCCTCCCGCTTCCATGACTGCTGCCATTTCTGAAATCGAGCGCCATGAACCCTCGAAGCCGAAGTCGACGCTTGACGAGGCCTTGTCGGAGATGTGTCCCCCTCCATTGTCACTGACAGGGATGGATTTGATGCCCTCCTCCTCCTCGCGCCCTGACATCACGGGAAGCCAGAGCTCCCTTGACATCCGAAGCTACCCCCGTGCCGGAGTAACCCTTGGCGGCTGCTCGACCTCCCTCGACCTCGATATCGCGCTTGAGTGAAGCCATGGGAGGTCATCGTCGAGGTCGACCAGTACCTTAGCACCTCTCCACCCTCGTTGAACCCCCCCAACGTGAAGCTCGGTTCTCTCCGATGACGAGTCCGGGCCAGACGTCTCTCTCCTCTCTTTGGCCCCATTCAGCGCCAGGTTTGTAAACCACACCTAGAAGCCGAGCATCCCCGGCTGCACTGCAAACCCACGCCCTCTAGCTCGAGCCCAGCACCTCAAGCCATGACCCAATGAACTTCCGCAGCCAGATACCAGAATTCGAGCCTCTATTCAGTCGTTTCCGGAAAGGGTATAAATCCTTGGGCTTGAAATCCTAAATTCTGTGCCTTGGTTGATTTAATTTAAGTTTTTCTGTGCCTTGGTTGATTTAATTTAAGTTTTGGATTTGATTTTACATGAGCTACTTGCCAAATTTTGAATCTGTTTTTAGAGGAATGGGTGAATTAGTTTTGCTAGTTGTGGATTCTCTGGCTTATTGCTATTATCCGTGGAAGAGTTGGTTTTGTTAACTGTCTAAATCAAATTTAGACCTTCAAATTGAACAATGGCCCAGTATGATCATTGTCACTAAATAGATTTGTTATTAATGTGTTTTAAGTTAAAATTGGCCTCGTTTTTTTAAATGAGAATGAGATCTATGTAAAATATTGTTATTTGATTAATGAATTGGATTAGTAAAAATAATTAAGACGAGTATGTTTTAGGGTTTGGTTATTCGATGCCTTGTTTAATAAGAGATTAAGTTATGAAATACCTTAATTGAAAAACGTTGTAAGTGTGGACTTGTTGTGATGCCTTATGACCCTTTTTGAGTCGTTTAGTTACGATCGTAATTATAAAAGGTTTCTAGAAGAGTTGATATACTCGGTTACTCATTGAGTCTAATGCCTTTTTTTAGAATTGACAAATTAAATAGATAAATTAGCTAAGCTTGAAGTTATTGAACTACCTTGGTCATTATTGTTGACTATGTGTTTATTTAGAAAAATCCACTTATTTAAATGAGGTAGGATCCTTCTTATATAAACCTAAACCTTAACTGCGAGTATCTTATTTAAATGTTTTGTGATTGAAGTACTTGATGAGCGAAATCTTATAAGAGTAGCTAAGATACGGTGAAGTGCATAAGGTTATACTAAAGACATCTTGAGAACTTGTTATACTTGTAAGTTTGTTGTTATGCTTATCGAGTTATGAAATTGGTTAGTTTGACTTGATATCACTATCTCATAATTAAGCTAGGTAATTTGGTTAACCAGAGTAATATTATGGATGTTTTAAGTTTGTTAATCGGTTGAATTATAGTGACAATTAACTTGACTAGTGTAACTACCTAAGAAATGTCTTGAGAGCTTGATGTGCCTTGTGAACTTACTCTTCAAGAAATTTGGTACTAAGGCTATATAAAAGACGTTTGTACAAATTATTGTGCTTGTGTGCTTTAAGCTTGGATGTAGTTGTTTGATGTTGAGTAGTTCTTATATGTAAGATTATAAGTGATCCTTGAATTATCAGTTTACCTTGGTTTGCTCATGGAGCATGATTTATTATGCGAGTATTGATAAATAAGATTTGTTGATCCATAGTTTTGAGAACTTATGGTTTTGTTGAGTATTCGAGTATTTGATAATTGATGGTTACTTGAGAAAATAGTTAAGTAAAACCTGAACTTGATATGAAGTAAGATGTTTTGAGTGATGATATTGGTAAGAATTTGAGATAAGTTTCATACTTGATGAGAACAAGGTTAATTGAGGATGATGGTTATGATGAGAATGCGAGGTTGCTTGAATAGAATATTGTTTGTCTTGTGTTGACTTGAAAGCATGGTTGTCCGTTGAGTAAATGTGTATTGATGAGTTGTTCCTTGCTTATTACTTGCTAGTGTGATTGGATGTTTCTCTGAGTGACTTGTTGCCGATGGATGATTCTCTGAGTGGCTCGTTTACCGACTAATTGGATGTGAAGACTCCAGGTAAGTTTCCTACGGGAGCTTACTCAGTAACCAGGACCTTATGCCTGATGTGTCATATAGTATGTAGGTGTCGCATATGCATAAAAGCATGCCATGTAGTATCATGCTTAGGACTTGCACTTATGAATGAGCATCCCTATTCTTTATGCGTTTGAAAAGAGAACGACCGTTATCTGTGAGTCCTTAGAGTCGTTGCTTGGGTCATTGGGGCATTCGTGTTTCATATCGATTCGGTCCCAGTCGAATCTTATATTATGATATGGCTGCGGTGGTGACCGAGCGTCCTACCTCGGAGTTGGGTACGGACATATGATGGTTGCGGCACCGACCGAGCGTCCTACCTCGGAGTTGGGTACGAACATGTATGACCCCGGAGTGGGCACAGATTGGGAGATTGGGGATATGCCACTTGGCATTCTGTGTGGATCTGTTTAATTGATTTCTGCATATATAAACTGTCAGCATGCTTGTGTGATTTAAATTCTGTACTGCACTAGAACATCCTTTATTTAGGTATAGGCGTATTATATGTCCTTAGCGAGGTCTTTAGGGCCCGCATGCGTCTCTTGGCCTGACTTCGTGGATAGTTTCAGGTACCCGCTCCCTTTTGCTTGCTGATTGCTTCTATGACGGGGTTTTCTCATGGGTCGAGTGTTAAGAAGATTTCGTACAACCTTGACTTTATAAATGTTTTGGTTTAGTTGGACATTTAGAAGCAATGTATATTTATATTGATTTAAACTCGTTTTGTCTCTTTTGAGTTTTGACTAGTTGAATTAGGACAGGGTTATAACTTGAAGTTGATAAATAAGCAACTCATACTTGGATTGCAAGATCTGGCAGAGGGATAATTCTTCCCTCTAAACGTAACCCGGACTTTAAAATCTGGGCTGTTACAAAGTTGGTATCAGAGCTAGGTTGTGCAATCCGAGTACAAATGAGTTGTAAAACAATTGGTGATTTTGAGTTTTGAAAATGAAATGGCCCAAAGGTTTTCGCGAGTTTTTGAATGTTCAAAGGGCAAAATGAATTTAATATGGATAATTAAGATAACCACTTTGAGAAGTGAGAATTGGGATTCGATTGGGTAGTAATGGTGATAGCCTATCCCTTACGGATATAGATGATGATTGGTAGAGACCCTTAGCTTTATACTTTACAGACGGGCATGGAAGACATACTTAGAATCTTGTTTGGGTAATTCGTAAATTTGATTTTAGAGATAAATAAATTTGGGGAAGAAGTTTAGTGATTCATGTGTGTTATTCTTGATGACTTGGTATGATATTTGTTTATATGAGTTTCCCTTGTTTTGACATCTGACGTAATTCTTATAACATGCTTTGATCCTGTTATGCGCATATAATGTATTGTACTTTACGACTTGGATTGGATAATTGTTGTCACTCTTGATGCATTTGACTTATATATATTTGTTTGCTACGTATATCACTTATGATGGAAATTGTTGGTGCCTTTTGGCCTTGGTTTGATGAGGACATGAGATGATATTATGCTGATTTACATGATTATGGCTGATATTTCGTTCTGGTTGGTTGAAAGCTTATGGGCTCATGCGTGAGAACGTTACTCTAGTTGATGGAAAAGCTTATGGTTTGAGAACTGGTGAATTATGGTTGTTGATTTGAGAGTCATGATATTTTGACTATAGGACTTCTTAGTTGAGTTGATAAGAAATACTTATGAAATTCAGATTCTTGATATAAATTCTTGATTCTTGCTTAGCGATAATGTTTTCACAAAGTCGACACGAGTATTTTACAAGGACGCTTGTAAAGTACTTGGTCCAATCTAGTGAGAACATTTTAACGATTTTGTGATACTTGTACAAGTATTTCATAGGGACGCCTATGGAATACTTGTAGGTATCAAAAAATGCATCGCTTATGTGCTTACTAGAGATGTTTTGACATGATATTGTTCTATGATCTATTTAGTGATATCTCAGATGACGAATTCTAATAATATTGCTCTCTTATGCGAAATTTGTTCAAAAGAGGATCATGTGTGTACAACTCGACTAAAATGCATGTGAATCAATGAACAAACATGAATTGATTATTAATAAAATAGGATTTATGTTATTGGTATGACATTGTCCCTCCTACCCTTGATGTGTTATCGTTCATATGTTGTGACTTTATGAGATTTTGTGAAGTTATGCCATGCACCTCTATCTTGTTTTATGAACGATGGTGGTTAACTATGGTGTATTGCCTATGTGGCTACTTGTCATCCTATAATTGTCTGACTTGTATAATTGATAACTTGCATGTCTCTTATTCCAATAAGATAAATTCGTGTTGCTTGTTTTTTTGGGTAGGGAAGGAGACTTGTACAACTTGGCCTTTATAGGTTGAAATGATGAATAGATGTAACTTGCTTAGTAATGAAGACAAGAATGATCTCTAAAACGTAGACTTTAAATCTTGATTAAAAGGTTTCCTCCTCTCTAAGGGAAGAGAGTCTATATTCAAGCTAACTTGTTAATGGTGAGATTCGTTAAGATAGCAAGTTGACCTATTGATTGACTTCTTTGAATTCTTGGTGAAGTTTTATTTGCGATCTTTGAGGACCTCGATAAATTGCCATGATAACTCCTTGTCTCTCTTCAACACTCTTCTCTTGCCTTGCCGCTCTAGTTTCTTCTAAATTCCTTCCATGTTGGTCACCTATTCCAAGCCTTATGAGTCTAACTTGTTGCGAACTGGTATATAAGTTAGAGTGTTGATTGTCTTGAGGGAGTACAATACCAAAAAAGGGGGTCTTGATGAGTGATTATTAGAAATATGTTGGATGTCGTCTTTTGTATCGGGAGATCTTTTGAAGTCCTTGTTCATTCGGGAAATTCGTTTGAAGGTCTCCTTATGGTTGATGTTCACCCAAGAGTGTATTGTCTCTCAAAGAAACAACTAGGCTTCCTTTCAGAATGGGTTATGGAGTCAGTGGAGATAAGTCAATGTTGCCCTGAGAAACTTCTATTAGGTTATGATGGTAGTCTCGTTGTGTTCCATATTTTGATGTATTATCGTGTATGTACTTGTTCTATTTGGATCTATGTTGATATGTATATCTATCATCTTGCACTCGATTCATCCATGCATTATACACATTATCTTGGAATCGTATCACACTCCATAGTACTTCTTTTGTGTTGCTCTCACATTATTATATGATTAGTTGACTTCGGAAGTATTGCCATGATGGCCATGTACATGTATATCATATGTTTATGTACCCGTGTCTTATTTGGTGTTACTAGTGTCATATGAGATTTATGACTTGTGAACTACGTGCCCTTATTCTCTATCTATACCATTGTTTGTCACCCTTAATCACATATTCATGATAGTCTTCTCGTTCTTCTTTTGTTACCGTCTGTCGTTTTGGATGCTTAAGAATGTTAGGTATAATTGAATTAGTATGTCACGCTTGTCTACCTCATATGTATCATGTCTTTATTATTTCTATCGCGGGTTCGTGTTAAACTTGTCATCCTTTTGTATGTTCTCGTCACATGATGATTGATCTTTGCCTGCTTATACTTATTAAATGATGTTGATTTAGCTATGTTATGATTTTATGCCTTATGTGGTCAACGTCTTGTTTAGCTATGTACCTCTTATCATTGTCTCTTCTTAATCTGTACTATGACTCTATGATTTTCATGCTTTAAGGACCTTACACATCACATGCCCACACACCACGATATTTGTATAAAATTATATGATGATCTCTCGACATATACAACGTGTCATCCTCTTATAGTATGTCGCGCTTGGAAAATAGTATCTAATTTTGATGATAGTCACCCTTGAGCATCCATTACTTGATATGACATTGTATTCAGTTACTTGAAATATTCATGCCTTGTTTACATGTATATGCATATCACGACGTTTCGTGTAACCTTAGGTAGCTACTATTGTCTCATGGTCATATTATTTTCTTTTACATCCCTCTCATGCTCCTGGTGTGTTTTCACTGATCATTTTCACTTATTATGTGTTATTGTCATGTATGTTGTTCATGCTCCTTATGTGCACTCTCTATATTATTTATGGGATTACTCTTATGATATGGGTGGTTCGACTTATCGTGTATCATCTTCTTTGTTGATAAAGTAGATATTCATGTACTTACCCCTTGTTATACGTTATCGATAATAGGTAGAGATTTTGCATCAACGATATGATACATGATTCATTGCACTATTTACCTTATCTGTATGATCACTCTTGTAATAGGGTTTGGGTAGTGTACCTATCTTGCATATTTGCCCTTGTTATATGTAACGGCCCGGATATAAATATTCGGGATACGTTTCGAAGGTCGAATACCTTCGTTCGGATGTTGCAATTCAGGTACGGGTCGAGGTTTCAAACCTCTAATCAGTCTAAATCTCAGAAATACAATTAAAACGAAAGTAAAGCGGAAATATGATTTAAATACAAAAGCCACGGCAGAGCCGGGTCAAAACTAAACCAAAGTGGGTGATTGTCATTTGTCAAGTTAGAATATATTAGCCGGGTTCTTCGATTCGCCAAAAGATTTCCCCGTCACAGAAGCATGGAGCAACAAGAGCGGTACCTAACACTATCCACGAAGTCAGGCCTGGTGATCGCCTGCGGGTCCTCTGACCGCGCTGAGGCCACATAACATGCCTATGCCTAAATAAAAGATGACTAATGCGGTACAAGATTTAAATCACACTATCATGCCCCTAGTATATATATAACATGCAGAAAGAACTGTAAAGGGCCCCAGACAATGCCAAGTGGCATATCCCTCTCCTACCTCTGCACCCCTTCCCGTTAGTGCAGAGACTGGCCAGTTCGGGCTATAGCATAGCACTCTCTTCGTGGTGGTGCACTCACCACGGTATCATCATATCATATCATATCTCATCATCATATCATATCTCATCATCATATCATATCTCATCATCATATCATAAAATAAATATAAACATGCCCAATGGTGCTGGGCTAATCGTATCATATCAAATCATCTCATCTCTTGCCCGATGGTGCGGGGCTATCATATCATGCTCATATCGACTCGATAGACTCAGGGCACCCGATGGGGCTGGGCTACCCTATGACCCTAGCAAAGACTCTAGGACTATCACAGATAACGGCCGTTCTGTTTCAAACACACAAAGTAAACACATGCTCAGTTCAATGCAATCCTAGCATGATACTACATGGCATGCTTTAATATGCAACAAAACTACACATTACATGACACATCAGGCAGGAGGTCCAGGTTACTGAGTAAGTCCCGTAGGATACTTACCTGTTGATGCAGAACAGCAAGATAATACAAGCAAGGGCCCAATGCAAGTCCAAAGCAATCCAAAAGCAATACACACCTATCATCAAGTCATTTCCATAAGCTACCATACCAACGTTCATACACACGAACCCAAGTTCTCAACATTCTCAAAACCGACCGATAGTAAAACCGTTTTCCAAAATCTTAAGTCCAAAATTAAGTCAACTCATGTTCAAAATAATTTCTCAAATCATACTTGGCCAAATTCCGACATTAAACATTTAAGCCTTAAAATCAATTTCCCACAATCATGTTATAAAATAATTCCAGCATATTTCTTATTTCAAAACATTATAAAATTTCCAACATTAAATCATCAAAATAATCCTATGTTCACAATTAATATTATTTTAGAACAATAAACAATATATAAGGATAATTTTCCAGAATATTATAATTATAACTAAATCCCAAAATAATACTAATATCAAAATAATTTAACATTTACTATCCATCTATTCTTAAAACAACCAAAATATATTTATAAGTCCATATCACTTAATATCACTTTTAAAACCTTTTTAAATATAAATATTAAAATTTTCAGAACCTATAAATATATATATATATATATATATTCATTTTTTCCAAAATCAGAATAATAATAAAAAAAAAACATATAACATATATGGGTATATATATATATATATAAACACATAACACAATATATATATATATATATATATGTGTAAAACATAACAAAAGAATAACCCAGCCCAACCGAAATCAAAACCCAACCCAGCCCAAACTCGAGCAAGCCCCAACCCGGATCCAAGGAAAGAAAAGAAAGGAAGGTGAAGCCCGGACCCTTACCCAGAAATATAGCCCGAAAGAAAAGCCCACCCGAATCCAAGAGGAAGCCCAGCCCAGCCCAGAAATCAGAATTAAAAAAAAAAGAGGGGGGCCCATGGGGCTGATGTGGCAGCCGAGGTGGCAGTGGGGAGGCCCCCACATCCCTTCTCCTTCCCTATTCTGTTCGGCAACAGAGGACGGAAGAAGCGGAGGCAACCCAGCTCTCCGACAGAAGAAGGAGAAGAGGGACACGGAGGCTCGCCGGCCATGGGTGGCGGCTCCGACCACCTTCCCGACACTAAGAACATGGAATTGGACAAGAAAGGAGAAGAAAGAGGGTCCTCACCGAGGGGATTTTCGATGTCGCCGGAAACGAGCTCGGGGTGGAGGGAGGACGGTGCTCGGTCTCCTAGCTGCTGCTGGTAGCTCCGGGAGACGCTCCGGCGTCGCTGAATGTCGGAGGGAGGGAGGATTCCGGGTACTGGCGCAACTCGAAAGGAATGAAGGTGGGTGTGTGGGGGTGGGTTTAGCTCTCGGCAAGAACAGGGGAGGAGGATGGAGGCTGCGGCTCCGCTGCTCCTGGCGGCTCGGAGGCAGCTCCCGGTGGCCTCGGATGCGCTCAGGAACAGAGGGAGATGAAAGTGAAGGTGGTGATGAGGTGTGGTCGGGAGGAAAAAGGGGAAAGAGATGGAGAATGGAGGGAGGTGATATGGGAGATGGGAGAGTGTTTGAGTTTGAACCCAAAATGAAAGGGGAGGGTGGGTTGTCTGCAATCTTCTTCTGAATTGGATCAGGGAGAGGTTCAATTTGGGGTAGGCGTGGGTTTGGAAAGAAGACAAAGGGAGGGAGGGCTGCAGAGGTGGTCCAAAAGGGTTGTACAAAGGGAGGGTGTGATTGCAGGTTTTGGTGAGGCAGTTGCCGAGAGAGAGAGAGAGAGAGAGAGAGAGAGAGAGAGAGAGAGAAGAAAAGGGAAAGAAATTAAATTATATGTGGTCCCAACAATACCCAATTCAAATTAGCGGAAAAGACTCAAATCCCGCTCGCCCGACCGAATCCCGACTAAATCAAATTTAATCGAATTTTAATTCAATTTCAAGATAAATCGAAAATTAAATAAATTTCAATCAATACTCGTAGCTCAAATTAATTTTATAATGCTCGATCTCCGAAAAAAATCAAAATCCATTTCTAAACCCAATTCAAAACTATATAGAAGTTCGTTTAAATAAAATTCAGTTGCTCGAGGACGGAAATTTTAAAATTTCTAGAATCTTAATTTTAAAGCCGAACATAATTTAATATTGTAAGAAAATAATATTTTAACTTTTCCGGTCTTTACATTTATCCACCTCTAAAAACAAGTCTCGTCCCCGAGACTAAAATCATTTTAAAGCAAAGGGGATGAAGCTTTTAAATCGGTGAGTCCGAGGACCACGTCCAAGGATCTTGTAATCATCTCGGTTGCGTCTTCTGGGATTCTCACAACATCCTGGTCACGGTCGTGACATCTCCAATTGGTCTAGTCAAGTGTGTAATAAGCGCCCCTATCACCTCCTTGCTTCGACCTTTCGGAAGTATCACAACTCTAAAAGCATTATAGCGTCCGACTAGGTCTTAGAAAGCAATATATAAGCGCCCCTATAAAATGCTTGTATCCACTTCGTGAGACGTCATAATGTAAATCCAGTTCGTAAATTCTCAAAGCGTTTTGTAAATGGAAAGGTTGTCGTCCAAATCATTGAAACTCTCGATTCCTTTAAAACCCAAAGTTGGCCATTTTCAAAACCGTTCAAAATTTTCAAATTCAACGTTTAATCCAGCAACTTTACACCAAATAAGTCAAATTCTTTCAAATCAAGGTTTCGTCAAAATCTCCCAGAACCAAACCAGCTTCTCGCATACCAATCAATCAAATTCAGAAGGTAGGAGGTGGAGTCATCCACCTCTAAGGGCTAATCCCATATTCTCTTCCTAGGTTCCAAAATCATTCTATCATCATCCTCAACTCAATATGCACATGAATAATCAACTCATCGACTCATAACATCGTCAACCATTTCTCATATGGAAATCTCAACATCAATCATGAAAATCTCAACCAATTGACATCTCAACCTTGTAACATGTTTACCCATAGCATAAAGTATACCGTTCTTTCAAACACATCAAAAGCAACAACAACATCTCAACGTCATATCACGAGTCATAAAGTGTATCTATATCATACCGAAGGCATCACAAGTGTATCATCGAATTCTCATAAATCATATCAGCACACATGTCAAGAGATCAAAGAGGCTAGGTGTCATGGAGTCAGTACACTACTACAAGTCAAATCTCACGATCGCATCTCAACATCGCACACTAGTAGAACCAGTCATAACAAGGGATCTCATATAAAGCATAATTTCACATAGTCATCCTATCCAATCTCTATCCAGCATTATCATAACATATTATCACATCAATCCAAAAGGAGAAATCAAGCAGCATATCATAACATATTATCATAACATAACATATTATCATAATATCATGCTATTAACATATTATCCAGCATTATCATAACATATTATCATAACATAACATATTATCATAACATCATGCTATTAAGATTCAAACAAAAGGAGAGATCAAGCAGCATATCAACATCAAAAGGTCATCATGCTTTCCAGACATCATCTTAGCTCATCACAATATCATATGACAATTATTAGCAATCATGCACCATCATCTCATAAATACACATAAGTCATATCTATGCTCCAAGTCATATTCATCACTTACCTATTCATAATCAGGCTTATCAACCATATAGTATAACATTATGCTTTCACATAACAACGTATCATCATCTCATGATTCATTCCACACATTATAACATGCTTTTAGAACAACATAGTAGGATAGCAATGGATCATTATATTATGTTCATAGTTGTCACTACCAATTTTAACTCAGTATTGCATATCAACAAGTAACATCATGCCATACAGGTTTATCATGGTTGCTATCTAACATCATGCCAGTACATATTAACAAATCACATAATCAAGAAGACCCTCACATCATACCAATCACTCAATTCCCTTAACCGCTCTTTAACCATTCTACCAAGGGACCTCACTCACATGTTTCCAGAAGAAGCAATCATTAACGTTATTACACAGAAGGGCTACATCATATCAATCAGCATTTATTAATAGCATCATTAGCTCATCACTTACGCATTGCAACTGGGTTTAAAGTCTCAATTTACTGTCATGCTCAATAAGTATTGCAAAACATCATATATGAACCTAATCAAGTCAAGCTAGCACATCACATCATAACCACATCTAATAAACAGTTCAGGTTCTCAGTATTTGCAGTTCACATTATAGGCAAGGAATTTAGATCATGCTTGGCATCTCTAAATAGCATCACATCAAGTCATCATGGCACATTAGGACAATAAGGCACCGAATCATATATATCATCGTAGACATCGAATAATCAGGCAATAATCATTACCAAGTCATCACATCAACACGCAATTTTTCCACATCAAGTCAGTGCAATAGCATCATTAACAAGCTCAGAAAGGGTTAGCAATTCGAAAAGAGGACGTTCCCACCTGCAAGTCATATCGTAGTCAACAATCGTGATCCTCGAAACGAGCTTGTTCCGTCGACATTATCGATCCTGAGGCCCGTGGGTTATGGGCCCACGCTTTCGCTGCGCTGCTCTATCACTATTCGACTTCCCGATCCCTTTTTCCATGCGGTCGCTCATCCAATGTAACGCGTAGGAGTTTAAGTTAGCGGAGATAGGGGAGTGACAAGAGCGGACGACCCAATGTTTCTTTCGGAGACGGAATAGACCAAAGCTAAAGACGACATGACTAGAGACAAGACTCCGACTCGGGAATAGTAACGATGCCTTTATGGGGTCCATTAGGTTACAACTTGTGACAAACAAGCATGAATTCATTATGGAGCATATCAATCGCATCAATCCACACTAACATGTACCTATCTCGGGGCAACATTCGTATTCATATCAAAGACACGATCAAGTACTACGCTGATGTTTGTGAAACAAGCTAACATTCTAGTATTCCATGGGAACGGACATGCCTAGCAACTTTAAGCAAGATAGGCGGAACCAACAATGATCATGTATAATTCGAAGTCATGCGGAATTTAGTGAAGATAACGATCATCATGCATATGAACAAAGTAAAAGCATGGTATACACATCAACAAATGAGTCAAAATATATCATGGCAAGGTATATTATAATAATCAGATGAAACGTCATACGAGAACACATAAGAGTAGCATGGTAATTATCACATATATGAACAATGCTCAAGTTTGGTGTATGCGTCATACGAGATCATATAAAGGGCAACATAGTACTATCTCACAATGATCATATTACTAGGTCAAGCATGGCACGGAATCATATGACGAGATACGTTTAGAGAGCATGGGTCCTACATGATACTAGCGATACATAATGCGATACAAGCATAGTCAAAATTCATTAAGAGGAGTTCAACATAATGTTCACGAAACATGAGGCATCATCAAAAGTAACAAGGTGGACATCATGGATGCTAGGTTATAATCATGCTAAGAAAGAACCATTATAGAGTACATATATGGTACGATAGCTGTCACATTATAGAACAAGCATGATATGAAATCATTCAGCAGGTCATATTGGAAGTCATAAGCTCCACATGATACTAATAGCACACATCGAACATGAGTACAACTAGAGTAATTCAACGAGGTTCATTCCGATATTCATGCGTCATGCGGATGCAAAATCATGATATAGGGTGGTGCGTGATCATGCGAGGTGTCAAGTCATAGGTTCATGCAAACACGAGAAGCCATTATAGAGTAATAGACATTTTAACCATGTAAGCATGCTAGGTTTGACCATCACGGAAAACTAGTCAATCATCGAATTCAACATTAAGCTAATCAGAACGAGTGAAATATGTTAAGAGAACAGAAAGAGGAAAGAACCACACTATCAAGGACCTAGTTCAAGAGAGAATCATCAATAAGGTAGGCAAAGTAGAACCCGCACCAGTCACAACCAAGGATCCTACACGCTACTAATGGCTCAATATAACATGGGGTACGTACATTCACTTGATCGATTACTCGGCACTACGCAAGACTTCAATTCAATCACATTCCAAAAATACAGAAACAGGAGAGGAAGTGTGGCGAGGTATAGTGCAAGTCTAAGTAATGGCATCACTACCAGAATATGGGGACATGAGTTCAAATTAATGTATACTGAGATAAACATGTATTGATCAAGACTCACTTATACCAACATATTCTCACCTTAGCACAATTAACATATAACAATACTCATTTGCAAAATCATCAACAATAGCTAATATGAGGAATACACAATAAGTGGGCATGCTTTAGATTCTTGTCACAAGATGAATGATAAGCATCGAGGCATCATCGGCTAGCATGTTAAAGAGCACATCTTATGAGGCATTCATATAAAGAAGAGTCGATCACACTATCATGGACCTAATTCAGAAAAGGTGGCAATCATATAGACTCATACCATGTGGATCATGTTTCTAATCCATCATACGATCAATAGGCCAAATAGACATGCGATGACAACATATAATCATGAGAGAAAGAAAGGCATATCACAGGACCTAAGCAATGGGCAAGCATGGGTACAGAATGTCATACAACTACGAATTCATATTAAAGATCATCATAAATGTACCGAGGATTATGTAGCATAGGGGGCATGTTGACATGAAATTATAACATGTATCCATCAAGTAAGGGACTCACTCTATCATGATATTAGAACCGATCTATCACACTATCATGAACCTATTCACATGAAGAGCATCAATTAGACGACATCCTAGCATATGACATACTTATTCGTGCCCTAGTATGACGATGCCACATACTAAGTAGATCATGTCGGGATGATTTGGGTATAATAAATGTAGCTCGAACCCATACAATAGTCATTATGAACATTAAGGCACATAAGCACAATTTCAAACTAAGGATCAAACTGTTGATCAAGGAGTAATGCATACAGGATCACATAATCATGGACAGAGCAATCAAGATAACCCGATAGAAGTCCATACGGGCAACATTGACTCTTCCCAACTGACTCATTACCCAGCTTTCTCGTGGGACTCGGATACGACTTTTCCGTGATAAAAGGACACTGATGGATCGTCATAAGAATTGATAACGACAGCCTCGTAAACATCTCACTCTCTAGCTCGGAATTTCATCAGGGACCGTCTTCTAATACTCTCTCGGACAACCTCTATATTCAATCATGATTCCCGACACCATGTGTTTACCAACCCAATTCCCGTGGAAGACCGATATTCGAAGGGAGGACTCGATTGAATTGTCAAAAGGGTTCATAAGGAAAGGGGCGGTTCCACAAAAGCTGAGCTTAACCATATAAGAAGGAGGGTACTCCCGCTATTCCGTTCGCACAAATCGTTCAATATTCATTCAATAGTTAGAACATAACAATCAAATCTTTAGCATATCAAGCACTCAATCACAGATTCAGTTAATGACAATTACAATGCTCTCCTTGGAGTCTTCCCAACCCATCTGTAAAGAACAAGCTAGTATTTCGCCTACCCGTTTCCGACTACATCCAATAGGGATGGTCTATCGCCTTTTCTACACACTCGATCCCTTATTAGTTGGTTCTCATCTTTTATCATAAGCCAAGTTTATATCTAGTCCAATTGAGTTAGGCATATTAAGTTCATTTTGCCCCTTTAAAACGCTTTCAAATCTTTCGAATTCCATGGGCGGTTTTCCAAAACATACACCCGACCCTTGTGTACCCGAATTGCACAACCTGGCTCTGATACCAACTTTGTAACGGCCCGGATATAAATATTTGGGATACGTTTCGAAGGTCGGATTCCTTCGTTCGGATGTTGCAATTCAGGTACGGGTCGAGGTTTCAAACCTCTAATCAGTCTAAATCTCAGAAATACAATTAAAACGAAAGTAAAGCGGAAATATGATTTAAATACAAAAGCCACGGCAGAGCCGGGTCAAAACTAAACCAAAGTGGGTGATTGTCATTTGTCAAGTTAGAATATATTAGCCGGGTTCTTCGATTCGCCAAAAGATTTCCCCGTCACAGAAGCATGGAGCAACAAGAGCGGTACCTAACACTATCCACGAAGTCAGGCCTGGTGATCGCCTGCGGGTCCTCTGACCGCGCTGAGGCCACATAACATGCCTATGCCTAAATAAAAGATGACTAATGCGGTACAAGATTTAAATCACACTATCATGCCCCTAGTATATATATAACATGCAGAAAGAACTGTAAAGGGCCCCAGACAATGCCAAGTGGCATATCCCTCTCCTACCTCTGCACCCCTTCCCGTTAGTGCAGAGACTGGCCAGTTCGGGCTATAGCATAGCACTCTCTTCGTGGTGGTGCACTCACCACGGTATCATCATATCATATCATATCTCATCATCATATCATATCTCATCATCATATCATATCTCATCATCATATCATAAAATAAATATAAACATGCCCGATGGTGCTGGGCTAATCGTATCATATCAAATCATCTCATCTCTTGCCCGATGGTGCGGGGCTATCATATCATGCTCATATCGACTCGATAGACTCAGGGCACCCGATGGGGCTGGGCTACCCTATGACCCTAGCAAAGACTCTAGGACTATCACAGATAACGGCCGTTCTGTTTCAAACACACAAAGTAAACACATGCTCAGTTCAATGCAATCCTAGCATGATACTACATGGCATGCTTTAATATGCAACAAAACTACACATTACATGGCACATCAGGCAGGAGGTCCAGGTTACTGAGTAAGTCCCGTAGGATACTTACCTGTTGATGCAGAACAGCAAGATAATACAAGCAAGGGCCCAATGCAAGTCCAAAGCAATCCAAAAGCAATACACACCTATCATCAAGTCATTTCCATAAGCTACCATACCAACGTTCATACACACGAACCCAAGTTCTCAACATTCTCAAAACCGACCGATAGTAAAACCGTTTTCCAAAATCTTAAGTCCAAAATTAAGTCAACTCATGTTCAAAATAATTTCTCAAATCATACTTGGCCAAATTCCGACATTAAACATTTAAGCCTTAAAATCAATTTCCCACAATCATGTTATAAAATAATTCCAGCATATTTCTTATTTCAAAACATTATAAAATTTCCAACATTAAATCATCAAAATAATCCTATGTTCACAATTAATATTATTTTAGAACAATAAACAATATATAAGGATAATTTTCCAGAATATTATAATTATAACTAAATCCCAAAATAATACTAATATCAAAATAATTTAACATTTACTATCCATCTATTCTTAAAACAACCAAAATATATTTATAAGTCCATATCACTTAATATCACTTTTAAAACCTTTTTAAATATAAATATTAAAATTTTCAGAACCTATAAATATATATATATATATATATTCATTTTTCCAAAATCAGAATAATAATAAAAAAAACATATAACATATATGGGTATATATATATATAAACACATAACACAATATATATATATATGTAAAACATAACAAAAGAATAACCCAGCCCAAACTCGAGCAAGCCCCAACCCGGATCCAAGGAAAGAAAAGAAAGGAAGGTGAAGCCCGGACCCTTACCCAGAAATATAGCCCGAAAGAAAACCCCACCCGAATCCAAGAGGAAGCCCAGCCCAGCCCAGAAATCAGAATTAAAAAAAAAAAAAAAAAAGAGGGGGGCCCATGGGGCTGATGTGGCAGCCGAGGTGGCAGTGGGGAGGCCCCCACATCCCTTCTCCTTCCCTATTCTGTTCGGCAACAGAGGACGGAAGAAGCGGAGGCAACCCAGCTCTCCGACGGAAGAAGGAGAAGAGGGACACGGAGGCTCGCCGGCCATGGGTGGCGGCTCCGACCACCTTCCCGACACTAAGAACATGGAATTGGACAAGAAAGGAGAAGAAAGAGGGTCCTCACCGAGGGGATTTTCGATGTCGCCGGAAACGAGCTCGGGGTGGAGGGAGGACGGTGCTCGGTCTCCTAGCTGCTGCTGGTAGCTCCGGGAGACGCTCCGGCGTCGCTGAATGTCGGAGGGAGGGAGGATTCCGGGTACTGGCGCAACTCGAAAGGAATGAAGGTAGGTGTGTGGGGGTGGGTTTAGCTCTCGGCAAGAACAGGGGAGGAGGATGGAGGCTGCGGCTCCGCTGCTCCTGGCGGCTCGGAGGCAGCTCCCGGTGGCCTCGGATGCGCTCAGGAACAGAGGGAGATGAAAGTGAAGGTGGTGATGAGGTGTGGTCGGGAGGAAAAAGGGGAAAGAGATGGAGAATGGAGGGAGGTGATATGGGAGATGGGAGAGTGTTTGAGTTTGAACCCAAAATGAAAGGGGAGGGTGGGTTGTCTGCAATCTTCTTCTGAATTGGATCAGGGAGAGGTTCAATTTGGGGTAGGCGTGGGTTTGGAAAGAAGACAAAGGGAGGGAGGGCTGCAGAGGTGGTCCAAAAGGGCTGTACAAAGGGAGGGTGTGATTGCAGGTTTTGGTGAGGCAGTTGCCGAGAGAGAGAGAGAGAGAGAGAGAGAGAGAGAGAGAGAGAGAGAGAGAGAGAGAGAGAAAAGAAAAGGGAAAGAAATTAAATTATATGTGGTCCCAACAATACCCAATTCAAATTAGCGGAAAAGACTCAAAACCCGCTCGCCCGACCGAATCCCGACTAAATCAAATTTAATCGAATTTTAATTCAATTTCAAGATAAATCAAAAATTAAATAAATTTCAATTTTATAATGCTCGATCTCCGAAAAAAAATCAAAATCCATTTCTAAACTCAATTCAAAACTATATAGAAGTTCGTTTAAATAAAATTCAGTTGCTCGAGGACGGAAATTTTAAAATTTCTAGAATCTTAATTTTAAAGCCGAACATAATTTAATATTGTAAGAAAATAATATTTTAACTTTTCCGGTCTTTACATTATATGATTTTATGAAGTTACGATTGCTTATGCATTTTGAATATTAACATTTGAGGAATCTTGTTATCTTTCGACACCATCATACTCTATTTTACATGGATAATACCATGTGTAGGCCATAATATTGCACATGCTCACTTTTACCTATTACATGATGTTTTCTATACTCGTTATGCATGAATAGTTTTAAGCCCCGTATGCTCGCACGTCCACCCCTATAGTTTAAATTGCACTTGAATGTCTATGCACCACATTCTGCTTAAGAATTGTTGATATTATACTATCTACCATGTTGAGCTTATAGTAGTATGAAATATGTGTTGATGTATGCCTTGGTGACACAAATGCATAAAGCACACACTTTACACTTGTCTTCTGCCAGTGAACTATATGATAATTCTTCCGTGACGTTTAAGACATGTTGATGCTATTCCTTATATGTTATGTTTAGTTTCATTACACCTTAGTGGCATATAGGATTCCCTCACGCATGTATTGCATCAATTTAGTATATTCGGGCAACGGATTATTAGATCTATCTTGTGTATATCCATAAATGTTGAACCTTAATAGCAATTCCTAGTCATTATAGGCAATACTCCTTTCTTGGAGGATTCGATTTGATAGTAGTATGTGTATTGATATTGCTATGATCATGATAGGTTATTTACCTTGTGCTTTCCCACACGTTATGACACTGAAATCGTATTGCCATTGCCTCCTGAGATAGGTCCATGTTAGTGTGCAAATTACAACGTTGTGTGTTTATGACATGATGTGTTAAATGATGATTTTGAGTAATACGGTCGTAACCTTAAGGGTTTCCCATGGGCATCGACGAAATTCTCACGTTTTGTCTTACCAGATACTACCCGAGTCTATCTTCGTGTCCAAAGTTAGACGAATTGTCCCTTAATATCTCTTTCCTTCGGTTGTAACTTAGGTCTTGCGTCATCCTTGTATAATCTTTTGTGTTGTGATCAAAGTGGTGTAGCAGAAACGTAGTGGGCTAACATGCTGACTTTTACGATGCTGATTTATGCTTTCCCTTCTGAGGGCACATGTTATTTATGACGATTGTGTTCTTTTCTAATAGATAAAAATGTGCAACTTTATGTGATTACATGGTGTGCTAATGATGTGATCTACTGATGATGAATTCTGACATAATTATATTTAAGATATGATAGTATTTGAGTTTGATGTTGAGACTGATCATGAGAAATGAACTTAGGAAGTGGAATCTGGGACTAGCCCTTAGAGGTGGATAAACTGCTTGTTGAATCCTTGAAAATCTGGTTGACTGACGTAGGAGGAGTTGACTCGAGTTTTTGAAATGTTTTGTTGCTTTTAAGAGGATTTTAGTCTCGAGGACGAGACTTGTTTTTAGAGGTGGATGATGTAAAGATCCAAAGTTTTAAAATATTATTTTTGGAGTTATGACTTAATTACAATATTAAAATTTTGAGATTTCCGGAAAATTTGAAAAATCTCCTTCCTCGATCAAAATGTTCTAATTATTTATTTATTTTATTAAGTCAATTTCGGCATACATTACATTCGATTGAAAACAGACTCGTTCCGCTTTCTTATACCAGAATCTATTTGGGGTAAATTTGTTATTTGAAGTGGTAATATTTCTATAACCTAAGAATAGCGGATTGATTTTGTAAATTTTCATAAGTTAACCTCACCCTAGTTCACCGGGTATATATACCCTCTATTCTATGTGTGCCGCCTCTACTCATTTCCTCTCTACTGTTCATCCTCCCAGTTCGGATCTGGAGACCCGCCGACCTCGAGCTCGGAAGCTCCCATGGCCGCCCCTTGCCTCCTCTAACCTCCTTCCATCCTTCTTCCTTCTTTGAGCTCCGGCGCCGCCCTCCCTCTCCTCGCTCCAGATGGCCGCCTCTTCCAAAAGCTTCTCAGCCTGCAATGGCTTCTCCTTTCATCTTGCTAGCCCCGTCGGTACTCCCTTCTTTCATCTTCTCCCTCTCTCCGTCACTCCCTCTCGATCCGACTTCCTTCTTCCCCATCTCCTCCCCTTCCATGGCGTCCCTCCCGCTTCCATGACTGCTGCCATTTCTGAAATTGAGCGCCATGAACCCTCGAAGCCGAAGTCGACGCTTGACGAGGCCTTGCCGGAGCTGTGTCCCCCTCCATTTTCACTGATAGGGATGGATTTGATGCCCTCCTCCTCCTCGCGCCCTGACATCACGGGAAGCAAGAGCTCCCTTGACATCCGGAGCTACCCCCGTGCCGGAGTAACCCTTGGCGGCTGCTCGACCTCCCTCGACCTCGATATCGCGCTGGAGTGAAGCCATGGGAGGTCATCGTCGAGGCCGACCAGTACCTCAGCACCTCTCTACCCTCGTTGAACCCCCCCTACGTGAAGCTCGGTTCTCTCCGATGCCGAGTCCGAGCCAGACGTCTCTCTCCTCTCTTTGGCCCCATTCAATGCCAGGTTTGTAGACCACACCTAGAAGCCGAGCATCCCCGGCTGCACTGCAAACCCACGCCCTCTAGCTCGAGCCCAGCACCTCAAGCCATGATCCGATGAACTTCGACAGCCAGATACCAGAATTCGAGCCTCTATTCAGTCGTTTCCGGGAAGGGTATAAATCCTTGGGCTTGAAATCCTAAATTTGTGCCTTGGTTGATTTAATTTAAGTTTTGGATTTGATTTTACATGAGCTACTTGCCAAATTTTGAATCTGTTTTTAGAGGAATGGGTGAATTAGTTTTGGTAGTTGTGGATTCTCTGGCTTACTGCTATTATCTGTGGAAGAGTTGGTTTTGTTAACTGTCTAAATCAAATTTAGACCTTCAAATTGAACAATCGCCCAGTATGATCATTGTCACTAAATAGATTTGTTATTAATGTGTTTTAAGTTAAAATTGGCCTAGTTTTTTTAAATGAGAATGAGATCTATGTAAAATATTGTTATTTGATTAATGAATTGGATTAGTAAAAATAATTAAGACGAGTAAGTTTTAGGGTTTGGTTATTCGATGCCTTGTTTAATAAGATATTAAGTTATGAAATACCTTAATTGAAAAACGTTGTAAGTGTGGACTTGTTGTGATGCCTTATGACCCTTTTTGAGTCGTTTAGTTACGATCATAATTATAAAAGGTTTCTAGAAGAGTTGATATACTCGGTTACTCATTGAGTCTAATGCCTTTTTTTTAGAATTGACAAATTAAATAGATAAATTAGCTAAGCTTGAAGTTGTTGAACTACCTTGGTCATTATTGTTGACTATGTGTTTATTTAGAAAAATCCACTTATTTAAATGAGGTAGGATCCTTCTTATATAAACCTAAACCTTAAGTGCGAGTATCTTATTTAAATGTTTTGTGATTGACGTACTTGATGAGCGAAATCTTATAAGAGTAGCTAAGATACGGTGAAGTGCATAAGGTTATACTAAAGACATCTTGAGAACTTGTTATACTTGTAAGTTTGTTGTTATGCTTATCGAGTTATGAAATTGGTTAGTTTGACTTGATATCACTATCTCATAATTAAGCTAGGTAATTTGGTTAACCAGAGTAATATTATGGATGTTTTAAGTTTGTTAATCGGTTGAATTATAGTGACAATTAACTTGACTAGTGTAACTACCTAAGAAATGTCTTGAGAGCTTGATGTGCCTTGTGAACTTACTCTTCAAGAAATTTGGTACTAAGGCTATAAAAAAGACGTTTGTACAAATTATTGTGCTTGTGTGCTTTAAGCTTGGATGTAGTTGTTTGATGTTGAGTAGTTCTTATATGTAAGATTATAAGTGATCCTTGAATTATCAGTTTACCTTGGTTTGCTCATGGAGCATGATTTATTATGCGAGTATTGATAAATAAGATTTGGTGATCCATAGTTTTGAGAACTTATGGTTTTGTTGAGTATTCGAGTATTTGATAATTGATGGTTACTTGAGAAAATAGTTAAGTAAAACCTGAACTTGATATGAAGTAAGATGTTTTGAGTGATGATATTGGTAAGAATTTGAGATAAGTTTCATACTTGATGAGAACAAGGTTAATTGAGGATGATGGTTATGATGAGAATGTGAGGTTGCTTGAATAGAATATTGTTAGTCTTGTGTTGACTTGAAAGCATGCTTGTGCGTTGAGTAAATGTGTATTGATGAGTTGTTCCTTGCTTATTATTTGCTAGTGTGATTGGATGGTTCTCTGAGTGACTTGTTGCTGATGGATGATTCTCTGAGTGGCTCATTTACCGGCTAATTGGATGTGAAGACTCCAGGTAAGTTTCCTACGGGAGCTTACTCAGTAACCAGGACCTCATGCCTGATGTGTCATATAGTATGTAGGTGTCGCATATGCATAAAAGCATGTCATGTAGTATCATGCTTAGGACTTGCACTTATGAATGAGCATCCCTATTCTTTATGCCTGTGAAAGAGAACGGCCGTTATCTATGAGTCCTTAGAGTCGTTGCTAGGGTCATTGGGGCATTCGTGTTTCATATCGATTCGGTCCCAGTCGAATCTTATATTATGATATGGTTGCGGCGGTGTCCTAGCGTCCTACCTCGGAGTTGGGTACGGACATATGATGGCTGCGGCACCGACCGAGCGTCCTACCTCGGAGTTGGGTACGGACATGTATGACCCCGGAGTGGGCACAGATTGGGAGATTGGGGATATGTCACTTGGCATTCTCTGTGGATCCATTTAATTGATTTCTGCATATATAAACTGTCAGTATGCTTGTGTGATTTAAATTATGTACTGCACTAGAACATCCTTTATTTAGGTATAGGCGTATTATATGTCCTCAGCGAGGTCTTTAGGGCCCGCATGCGTCTCTTGGCCTGACTTCGTGGATAGTTTCAGGTACCCGCTCCCTTTTGCTTGTTGATTGCTTCTATGGTGGGGTTTTCTCATGGGACGAGTGTTAAGAAGATTTCGTACAACCTTGACTTTATAAATGTTTTGGTTTAGTTGGACATTTAGAAGCAATGTATATTTATATTGATTTAAACTCGTTTTGTCTCTTTTGAGTTTTGACTAGTTGAATTAGGACAGGGTTATAACTTGAAGTTGATAAATAAGCAGCTCGTACTTGGATTGCAAGATCTGGCAGAGGGATAATTCTTCCCTCTAAACGTAACCCGGACTTTAAAATCTGGGCCGTTACAATTATATTATTTTAAGGATGTTAGTGATAACTTAGTAGTTCAACAACTTGTGAACCCTTTATTATTTACTAAATTGTTTACTTATATTTTCTGAATTAATATTTAAATGTTATATGGAATTAATTGGAGTATTTCATTATCCATTTTAATATCTATTTAAAATCTGATTTTTTTTAAATATTATTTATTTGCTCGATTATATTGTTTTAAGGTGTGAAGGTTATTTAAATATTTTATGGATTGTGATCCTTTATACGGTTAAGTAATTGATTATCTTTCATTTGATTTAATTATTTAGCTATTTAAACCGATTTGTTGAGAATTATTTATATGAATAAACTAATTCCTAAGTTTTGATGTTTAAAATGGGTAATTTCAGTTATTGAAATAATTCATGGGAATAAAAATGAGTTGAGTTGACTAATGATGATATTATGACCGGATTGAGAAAGATGTCAGATTATGAGATATGATGATAACGAGAAGTAGATAATATATGATAGAGTATGAGATGAGACGAAACTATGCGATGATATGGCTTGATAATGATAAATGGGTTTCTTTTAGCTTTACTTAGTTTTGTGTAGCGGTAAATGGGTCCTTTTTTGCTTAGACTTATTATGTTATTTATGAAATTACTAGGTGATCTCTAATCTGTTGGATTGCTTACGTCTGTTGCCTTATTTTGTTGCTCTGCACCGCGATCATATATATAACTCAGGAAATCATACTCTCAGATGACTCTATCAGGACAAACCCGATGGAGTTGGGTTGTCTTATGACCCTAGCAACCACTCTATACTCACGACCTACGACCATTTTTACCAATCGCATTCAGAATACGTATGCTCATTTGTTCATGCGGAACCTAGGCAGGTTACTACATGACATGTTATTATAATGCCTATATACTATATGACACATTTGTTAATGAGAGTATGATTTCCTGAGTTATATATATGTCTGCGGCGGTGAGCGAGTGTCCAACCCGACAGAGGTATGGAATTAGGCATGAGATATACTATAGCACCGATTGAGTCGTCTGGCCCCGATTGAGGTGGACATCCGACCTCGGCCCCGACTGAGGCATGGGTTTTGAGAGATTGGGACATGCCACTTGACATTTTGTGTGGGCCTATTTACTGCATTTCTGTCATTATATATGAACTGTCAACATGCTTGCGTGTTTAATATTTCAGTAATGCATTAGATCATTTTCATCTAGGCTTAAAGCGTATTATATGTCCTCGGCGAGGTCTTCAGGGCTCGCATGAGTGGCTCGACCTTGACTCGTGGACTCATCGTATAGTTTCAGGTACCAGTTCCCTTGCTTGATTCCGTGCTGTTATGATGGGGGTAACTTATGGCGCAATTGGAGGGAGAAACTGACTATGGACTCTGCACTTTTGCTCCTTTATATTTTCTCATATTTGGTTTTGACCCGGACATGCTGTGGCAATTTGTATTATGAGATTTCCTTTTTTATGCTTTTCGAACTAAAAACGTTTTGAGCGACTTAGACAAGTAGGACAGGTTCGGGGTACCCAACGGCTCTATCGCGAATTTAGGGTGCAAAATCCCTTCTTTGAGCACAAAAAACTTTGTTTTAAAATTCAACTCATACTCGAATTGTAAGATCCGAACGAAGGTATCCAATCCTTCGAAACGTAACCCGAATATTTATATTTGGGCCGTTACAGTGTGAGTGGGAATAATATTAGATAGATTCAATTAAAATGATAAGTTTTCTACCTAATCAAGATATAAAGTTGAATATTTATTAAAAAAAATTAAGATATAAGGTTATATTAGATAGATTATTTGATCTAAAAAGATAAATTTTTTATCTAACTATATTCGCTTATTAATTGATGTGGCTCAAAAAGATAATACCTGCACGGTTGCGCGTTTTGTTAATGAATTATATTTTATTAGATCACTAATTGAGGTGGCTTAAAAAAATAAAACCAAATTGACGTGGCTCACAAAAATAAAACAATATATAAATATATTATATTCAATTTGATATAAAAGGTAGAATAATTGACCAAATATTTATTTTTTAACATGTCTTTTAAGAATTTAAAAAATATTAATTTTTATGTACTAATAATATATAATTTATTAAAAAATTGTGAATGATGCGAGCAACTAAGATATGATTTTTATAAGGTTTTTACTATTTACGTACATTTAATAGTGTAGAAATTATATAAAATATTATTTTTTTTATTAATATTTTTAACAATTTCATACTTATTACTAATAGGTAGGAAATCATCAAAAAAGAATTACTAAAATATTAATATTTTATATAATTTGTAACCTCCTAAATATGCATGAATAGCAGATGACTTATAAAAAAAACGGTATAAGATGTCTATATACTCACGGACTTATACAACTCACAATCTCTCTATATTATTTGAACTTTTGAAAATAAACTTTTGCATAAAATCAATTCGGCTAAATTGATTCGCTTAAATCAAATCGGCTGATTTCTAAGAGATTTTCATTTAGTTAATTGAAAATCTATCAAGTATCGATCTAATTAAGATAGGAATATATATTTTTCTCAAAAAAAGATAGGAATATATATAAATCTCACGTACTATTTATTTAAGCTATTTAATATATAATTTATCTAATTAACATATAAGGTTATATTGGATAGATTATTTGATTGTTGTGGCTTATTAATTGTTTGGCTAAAAATATAATACCATTTTAATCTAAAAAATGACACGTAAGCAAAAATAATCTCATTTTAATCTAGAAAATTTCATGGAGACGAAATCGCACCAAAGGCCGTTTCAGGCCTATGCTTTAGTATTTTACTAGTTTTATTTCTGGCCCGTTGTGCGAATTTTTTAATAAATTTTATTATGTAAAACATCTTTTAATCAATATAAATTACTACCCGATAGAAAGTAAATATATAGTTTTCAGTTGTGTTATGTTTTTGAGAAACATGTTTGATCTAAATTAATCATATTTGTTCTCTAATTAAAAAAAGGTCAAAATCTATTTTTATAAATATATCATGCACATGTCAAAAATTTTTAATACCCTATTTATTTTATAAATTATTTATTAAAAAGCTTTATCATTTAGAAAATATTATAAATTAACAATCTGTGTTTCAAGTATATATATTAATATACATACAAATTAACATTAATATACTATTTTAGTATTGTATATATTGATTGATTGATATTGATATAGAAATTATTTAATCAGAAATATATCAAATAAATGTAATCTATATATTGTAAATGGAGATGGTGAATAATTTTATGGAATTAAAAATACTAACAGAGTGATGGTAGACAACTAATGTAGGTATCTTTAATTTCTCTTAAATCTTTATAATTTTTTTGATAAATTTTTTGTATAAATTTGACTATTTTATAGTCATATAAAATAATACTTTTTTAAATGTAAACTAATTTTTCGATAAGATTTTCTAGATTTTTTAATTGCAGGGAGGTAAAAATATGAATTAAATTAAGATATAGAATAATAGATATTCATATGGAATGAGTTGGATACTTTGGCCTATCAATATCTATATAAAATACTAAAGCAGAGGCCTGAAATGGCCTCTGGTGCGATCTCGCGTCCATGAAATTTTCTGGATTAAAGCGAAATTATTTTTGCTTACGTGTCATTTTCTGGATTAAATTAGTATTATATTTCTGGGCCACATCAATTAATAAACGAATATAATTCGGTAAAAAAAACTTATCTTTTTAAATCAAATAAACTATCAAATATAACCTTATAAATATTCAACCTTATATATTGATTAGTTAGAAAACTTATCTTTTTAGATCAAATAATCTATCAAATATTTGGTCCCCAATTTTTTTTTAAAGAAGTCCAAAACGGTAAATGTAAAATAATTAAGTATAAATAACTTATACGCAATATTTATTTGTTGGGGAAAAGGCTAAATGCCCTATTTTTTTAAAGAAAGGCCGGGTATTTTTTTAAAGAAATCAAAAATGGTAAATGTAAAAGTAACTAAATAACTAATGATAAATAAATTATATTTATTTGTTGTAACAAAGGCTAAATGTAAATGGTACTTATAACTAATTAATAATTAATACAACTACTTAATTGATAAATGAAATGCGTCAAAAGGTTAAAAAAAAGAAGAAGAAGATCCAGCCGCATTTGATTTATTCAAATATAAGTGCAAAATGTTATCAAAATGTAACTAACTAACCTATGATAATAATTTATTATTAAATTCGCATACCGGGACGTTTTTCAGATTAAAATGATGTTATTTTTGTATACGTGTGATATTCTAGATTAAAATGGTATTATATTAATTTTGAGCCACATCAATTAATAAGTCAATATAATTAGGTAAAAAAATTATCTTTTTAAATCAAATAATCTATCCGATTTCTAGGTAAAAGTGAATGTAAAATTATCCAATTATCTTTAAAAACTTCTAACCACTTACGTTTTGACTGAGTTTTTATCCATTAAGGTGAAAATGATGTTAAATTATCTGTTAAAGTGAATGGTTTACTTTATTGTTTTGTTAAATCTAATAAAATTAAGTATAATATCAATTTGCACTCAAAATTCCAACAACCGTTTATAAAATTATATGATTAATCTAGATTCAAACATGTTTACATTCTCAAATCATAAGTCAATTGAAAACTATATATTTACTTTATATGGAGTAGTCATTTATATTAATTCAAAGATGTTTTATATAATAAAATTTATTAACAAATCGCACAACGGGCGAGTAATAAAACTAGTATAATACTAAAACAAAGACGTAAAAATCCTATGTGGCGGGTTCTGGTGCAATTCGCTTACGTGTCGTTCTCTGACGCAACCTGGGCCGAATTTTTTGCCACGTCAATTAATGATGATCCAATAAATTTAAGGCACGTCATTCAATGACCCACTTATTTTATTTAGGTGTCATCCTATGTGTCCACATTAATTAATGACTAATTAATTATTTTTAATATAAATATTCAACTTCATATCTTTAGTAGTTACAAAATCTATCATTTTACATTTAATTATTTTATCTTTAATTATTAAGATTGGTTATATTAGTTGATCATTATACCTAATTATAAGATTTTATTTTTGAATATTTATTTGATAAAAAAAATATTTAACCTCATATATTAATTAGCTACAAATCATGTTATTTTTATCCATATCTTTAAAAGTGAAAATAAATCCATTGATTTATTTAATTATATATATCTTAACATTCCGTCAGCAGCATTGAATCAATATTTGTTGATTCAATATTAGATTTTTAATTGCTTGATTAATATAAATGAGAGAATATTATATGATTTCGGCATGCTAGAGTGGTTTTTTAATCTATTCCTTTCATCGTGATTAATCCTTCAATTTAAATTAACAAACAATATAAAATATGTATATATATAATAAATAATAATTAAATTAATGTATATATAATCCATATTACATTTTTTAATAAAAATATAGAAAATAAAAACCCTGGTGCGATCTCGCATCCATGGAATTTTCTGGATTAAAACATTATTATTTTTGTTTCCGTGTCATTTTCTGGATTAAAGTGGTATTATATTTCTGGGCCACATCAATTAATAAACGAATATAGTTAGGTAAAAAAAACTTATCTTTTTAAATCAAATAATCTATCCAATATTTGGTTGATTGTTAATAAATGAATATTTGGTTGATTATTAATTAATTATATATTAAATAATAAAATCTCATCATCAAAAGAAATACTCCGATTGCGGGGACGGGGCTCTATCGAGCATACAGGGAATTCGAGTGTATATATATATATATCCTATACTTTGATTTAGCATTTTATAATTAAAACCGACTAATTAGGAATTTTTAGTTTGTGATTTTAATAGTGGCATTTTAACATACAATTGTCCTAGAATAGATGGTATAATAAATATAGTATTATTTTATAATATTAAAACAGAGACGTGAAAATTCTATGTGACGGGCTCTGGTCGAAATATATGATAAAAAAGTAGAAGAAACGCGGTTTGAAACCGCGTTTCTTTCCGAACTGGAAAAAAAACGCGATTTGAAATCGCGTTTCTTTTGTCGATATTTTCCAAAATTTCAATTTTAAAATTTTGGGAATAAGACGCGGCCTCAAACCGCGTTTTTCCGTTCCATCTGACAAAAATGAATATTTTTGTAAATAGTTTGAAAGTGTGAATATTTTGATAAATATTTATTTTTGGGTGAATATTTTGAAAAAAAATTCAAAATATACTCCTTCCGTCCGGAAATAATGATGTTTGATTTTTTTGCACATAGTTTTAGGAGCTAAAAACTATATAATACTCTCTCCAATCCAAAATACATGTCGTTTGACTTTTTTACACGTATTTTAAGAAGCTAAAAACTATATAAAATATCAAATTTTTTAAAATTATTTTTTTATAACTTAATATTTGTTGGTAATAATTACTTCATCCGTTAATTAAAACTTGACGTTTTACTATTCACGTACGTTTTTTTTAGGTGTTAAAAACTATATAAAATATCAACTTTTTTAACATATTTTTTAAATAATTTGAAGATTTAGGCGTAATGTTTTTATATTATATATACACATAATAGATAAGTAATTATGAGTTTTAAGATAAACTATTCCAATTAGTCATTTTTTTTAATATCACGATGAAGTTGTTGATATTAGTTTATCTTGATTAAAATGTTATATTAAATTTTAATATAAATATGAAATATCATATCTTAAATTGTTACAAAACCTATTAGTGATAGAATATTTTATCTTAAGTTATTTTGTATAATCTTTTTATACTACGATGTATTAAAAGATCCAAAAATTTCAACCAAACTATTATAACCTTCAAATTTCAGAAAGAAAATATAAATTAAACTTTATTTAGTTTATTAAGAAACCGCACAACGGGCGGGTATATAAAACTAGTTGATCAAGTAAAAAAGAAGCAGATTTTCCAATGAATGACTGAACAACTTTGTCAACAATATAATTTGTTATGAACTTTTTAGTTTTATGATGTCAAACAATTGTATATGCGATAAAAGGATAGTAGAAAGTTGGGCTTTGAGATATAAATACCTATCTCAATGTATTGTTTGGGTATCGATGAATGAATGAATTGCATACTCCTATCTTCTTCTACCTCTCGCTCTCCTTCTAATCTCTCAATCCTCCATGGAAGAACACTTAGGATCCTAACAAATTGGTATCAGCGCTTGACGTTTTCTCGGCAATGGCAATGACAGACGGTGCCAACTGAACACAATAATAACCAAGAAACGAGCTATGGAGATTCTCAAAGAATTCAACAATCTCAACCAAGAGGATGGCCTTGAGGAGTACAATGAGCGATTTGGGGAGCTCCGATCAGGGTTGATGTTCATCAATCTGCATTTACCTGAATCGTATTTCATCTCGTGCTACATCAGTGGGCTGAAGTTGAAGATCAAATCCCTAGTAAAATTGGGAAGGCCTAAAGAATTGGTGGATGCCATGGAATTGGCTACGCTCCACAATAAATCTATTCAAGATATAGATCAGACAAACACACCAGCAACTCAAGAACCGGCGCCGCAGACGAATCCGAAGCCAAATTCATCGAATTCCACTCTGACAGAAACGGAAATCCCAAACTCAATGTCGACAGCAATCGTTGTTCTTGGAGAGGTGGAAAACGATTCAAGAAAGTGTATTGTTCGACGGGCCCTTCGTGGATGAAGAGAAATCGCAAAGATTCCAGGAAGAGGTCGGCAATCAGTGGACGACAATGTAGTAGGGAATGTAGCTTTCAAAATGATTGCAAGTCCGATCGGGAACATGAGCCAAGAAATCAAAACTGATAGAATCTCAAAATGTTCGACATCGAAACACGTCGACGACCTTGAAGAGCCCCAAGTCCTACCCTACAGTTCCGAGATAAATCTCAAGCCCTACAATGTTGTGAATTCTCATAACGCACCCAATGAATTGGCTAAGTTAGTTAATCTCTTGATTGAATTGATGGAGCTTAGATTAGCCAATTCTAGGAAGGTTGGCAGGACTGATAGTTTGGTAAATTCAATTGGGTTTGTGAAAATCTATAACACACACAAGGTGCTCGATACAATGTCTAATAGATGTGTCAACAGTAGTAATCAGTCTACTCAAATAGGAAGCACACATCTAGTTAAGGGTAATCAGAATTGGCTTTCTGACCCTTGATGAGGCAATAGTCGACAATGTTTAAGCGGGATTGTGAACAATTGTTGGGTCGAATCGGTTGTCGTAGTGCTTGCAGACAATCATCAAGTGATGGTTGCACTTGGATATCCGATTTTTTTATCCTGGAATCAAGGGTTTGGGCATGAAACTGAAGGGGTATAACTCTAATCAATTGATAAGCACTCGGGTGGTATCTTCTCAATGTTTAGAACCTACAAAGCAAGTCTATCTACAATGGCCATTCGAGGGGGGACGAGTTTGTGCTATCTCCATCAACAGTTGCTCTGCAGATTTAGAAATGGACATTGGCTGGTGTTTTACATTTGATCCATGTATAACCGAATGGATGATTTATTTGGTGGAATCTTCATTCGCCATTACATCAGCTAGCTAGGAAGGATGGAGAGTTGATGTTGTTACCATGTATGGCTCAAGCAGTCATGGGGAGATTTTGTTTCTCTCATAGATGTTGTTACCATGGATGTGTCTTAATTTTGCTGCAGTCCAAATGGATGGTGCTTAATTTTGTTTCTCATGGATGGTGGATGCCTACAATGGGATGGAGACTAGTACTTGATGCAATCTTTAATGAATAGTTGGGAGTTGGTAGCCATTGTTATGATTGCTGTCATACTTTTTTTTTTAATGTAGTTGGTGTGATGGAGGGTTATGTGGACAACAAGTCATGGAGCTAGGTGCAAGGATATGGTGTTCCTAGGTGCAAGGATATGGTGTTCCATGTCTTTCCTCCATCTATGCAGCTGAGAGAGCATGACTGACGTCAAAGAGACATTGTTGAATCATCCTCCTTGTTGAAGATTATGGCTTGCCAAACTTGAAGCTGGTGCAGATTGTGCATTCAACCGAAATTCCACTTTGTATTACATGCCTGCATTTGGATGTCCTTCATTAGCTATTGTTGTTTTGGGCTTATTTCTTAAGCTTTGAGGACAAAGCTTTCATTAGAGGGGAGTAATGTTAGGAATTAGTATAATAGGCATAAAAAGTCTAATTAGTAGAAAGTTGGGCTTTGAGATATAAATACCTATCTCAATGTATTGTTTGGGTATCGATGAATGAATGAATTGCAGACTCCTATCTTCTTCTACCTCTCACTCTCCTTCTAATCTCTCTTCTCTCTTAACCCTCCATGGAAGAACACTTAGGATCCTAACATTTTAATATGAAAACAATTGTATATCGCATTGTGTATCATTGTTAATGGGACGATGAATGTCTTTATTAACCTTAGTTTTCATAATATTTGATCGATTATCAATTAATTCATTAGATTGGATTTGGTCAATTGTAAATTGCAAAGGTTGATATAAGATTGTATATCAATTGTATATGGGTCATCAATTAATAAACAGATTTATCTATTTATCAGATTTATCTAAAATGATAAGTTTTCTACGTAATTAAGATATAATGTTGAATATTTAATAAAAAAAACCCTATTAAGATATAAGGTTATATTGGATAGATTATTTGATCTAAAAAGATAAGTTTTCTACCTAATTATATTGATTTATTAATTGACGTGGTTCAAAAAGATAATACCATTTTAACCCAGAATATGACACGTATGCAAAAATAACACCATTTTAATCCAGAAAATGTCACGTATGCGAATTGCACCAGAAGCCGTTTCATGCCTCTGTTTTAATAAATTATATAGATTATATAGATATAGATATAGATATATAGATGTTTTGAAGGGATCGGTTAAATGTTAATTGATATTTACACACACAACATTTTAACAAACTTTTGTACGACGTTAATTTAGGGTTTGTTCAAAGGTATTTAGGTCAAATCGGCTTTTAAATGGGCCACATAAAATTTAGATTGATTTGACTTTAATTTAGGGTTGTTCAAACGTATTTAATTAGGTCAATGGTCATTTTGATACACGTCTTTGTTTTACAGGCTTGCAAATGGTTTGTCAATAGTAAAAGTTCGTTAACATGCAAAATACCAATTTTTTATTTAAAAAAAATTGATTATATACTTTTGTTTTATTTGTGATATCGTCGTAAGTTTTATAGTCAGTTATCCTATTTAAAGCACAAACATGACCATTAGTGGTGGACCCAGAATTTTCGTCAGAAGGAGGTTGAAAACTATAAGGAACGATAACATTTCTGAATAGGTTTTTGTAGTCCCGGATCATTAATAATTATCCATTGTTTTCCCAATATATCGAGTTTTTTTACTCCTTACATTATCTTTGCGAATACTAGTAACATCATCTCCACTTCCAACCAGTTCAACATTTCAAGATGGATTATGAATATGACTGATTGAAGGGTTATCCAATAGTAGGAATAGAGGATTTAAAGCGAATAACAAATTTGATTCATATTATATATTCATATAAAAAAATCCCCAAGTCAATATTCGATTCATAAATCCCAAACTCTATTTACAAATTCACGAAATTTCATACATGTAATGGCCCGGAATTATGATTCCCGGGTTATGTTTCGAGGGATGAAACCCCTCGTTAGGATCTTGCGTCCCGAGTACAAGTTGAAGGTTTGAAATCAACCATTTCGCTTTGAAAGTGGGATTTCGTACCCAAAAACCGAGAGGAACCATTGGAATCCCCGAGGTAAGTCCCCTGTACCTGCCTTATGGCCTAAGTCACAAAATTTATTGATCATACAACCAAGAAAGATTCCAAATTCATACACAAGATTGCCACGATGGATCCGGGTCAAAATGTGATCAAACATCCAGAACAAAACCGCTAATAAATTGGCGAAGTCAGAGTCTCGACTCTCTCTTTTCGCCATATTAGACCCCGCGGTCATGGAGCCAAGCCAGCCTCAATAGTGATAAGCATAATGGATACCTAAAAACGTTAATAGTGGGCGGGATAAGATGATGCCCACTTCGGTTTGTCCTTTCCTTAAGGGTGTTGTCCTCACAATATGTACACACATATGCTATACCTAATAATCATGCTTCTAGATGCAAGGCGGAATTTTAACACACTAGCATGCCCCTAAGATCAAGTGCATAATCATAATAATGATGCCTTTGTTGAACAAAAATGCGCAAATAATCGTAAAACACATTTTATTTGATTTTTTAATATTTGAGTTCGACCCCTTTTGGTTACCCTCTTCATTCGAAGTCATATTGATACTAAGATTTGAATGGTTTTGGTGATTTGGGCTGCACCCAAAATTTAGCGGGTTGCCTACGTATCTCTTGGAAGAGAATCAAGCCTCACGTAGCTCTTGGAAGAGAATCAAGCCTCACGTAGTTCATAGCGTGTGAGTTTGTGCATTTTATCTCTTTAAAGATTTTCATGCATCATTGGATCGTATTAGAACCCACCTTCTCGGAAGGGTAGCCCTAACATAAATCACACTATCATATGCATGAGATTTTCTCATGTATCACCCGAATAAATCAAGCACACCTTCTCGGAAGGGTTTTCCAACTTAACGGCTATCACTTACACGGAACATCATGTGTATTTAATTTAAATTTAATTTTAACCTCGTTTTCATTTTTAAGGTGAATTTAGAGGTTAGAGACTGTACCCGATATGTTTTTGAGATTGATAGCATGAACTCCAAAGAATCGATCCGTTTAACCCGGTCTCGGAAGGGATGCAGCATTACGAGCTATTCATAGAAGTGGCATAGTAGCCGTTTTTACGGCGTCAAGTCTTTACGTAGTTCTGTACGGAAAACCAATTTGATTTTTTTTGGATCGGCGATTGTACCCGACGAGCTTAAGTTTTATGTCGAGATACCTACGTACCTGTTTGAACGGGATCAAATCACTTGTAGTTCTTTAAAAAGATTAAATTTGATTTAATTTGAGACAAGCGACTGAATCCGATATATATTGAATTTTAACATAGAATTTCCTACGTAACTCATAAAATAGTATCGAGTCTTTACGTAGTTCTTTTTAAAGAAGCAATTTGATTTTGTGGTTTGATGATTGAACCCAACGAGCTTTTAGCTTTGTATCGGGTTTCCTACATATCCGACAAAGCGGAATCAAATCGTATGTAGTTCTTTTGACAAAAAATTTCGTTTTAGGAAATTTAATTTAAGGTTTTGACTTCGAATTCATTACAAGTCAATTTTTTTCGACCCACTAAACTTAACTAGAAAAGGAATTTCGGAGTTATAACTTAATATATTTTTTTTAATATCAAGCTCAAATCCTTGGTGCTAATTTTGGCTTTTATGTTTTAGTGGGTCAATCCTGCAAATAACTTGCTTTTATGGGATATGTTGCCGATTTTAATCACTCTCTTTGTTAAGTTATTGAATGTTTCCGTGGCTAGTATATATATAAACTTGGCCAACCACATATAATGACAACAATTTCCCTTAATTTAATACCCAGCACATGAATTCATTTTGAATTTGTTTTAAATGGGCTTAAACCCAATTCAAGTCCAGGTCTAAAGATTTCAAACAAACTATTATAATCTTCAAATTTCAGAAAGCAAATATAAATTAAACATGCATTATTTTGTTTATTAAGAAACCGCACAACGGGCGGATAGTAAAACTAGTTCCCCTTAATTTAATACCCAACACGTGAATTTGTTTTGAATTTATTTTAAATGGGCTTAAACCCAATTCCAGGTCTAGAGGGTTTACAGTATGGGCCATGGCTAATAGCTCCAATAAACAGAGAAAACAACCGGGAGAACAAGGCTGATCTAGAGGCTGAAAGGGCAAAATTCATCAACCTCGATGAAGATACAAAGAAGAAAGCTCAAAAGCAGAAACAAAAGACCATTGCTAATAATAGTGAGGCTTATGCAGTTGTTGATCAAATGACAGTAAAAGGAAAGGCTAATGAGCCTACACTCAACAAGAAGGCAGAAATGACAGAGAATACTCAAGCTCTCATGGAGGAAGATGGTAAACTTGATGCAGAATGTGAATCAAACTCAAAAAAATTGTATATCAAGGAGAAGACAGGAAAGGAGATCCTATTCGCAAATGAAAACCAGATTTCGCTAACAAGGAAAACAAAGAAGTGGAAGAGGCTTGCTAAAATCCCTGACATGGCAGTCATAGAGAGAAACAACTCCCACATTGCTAGGAAGAGAAAGGACACTGATGTGATTCCTACTGATAATGGTGGGGAGGATGACATGATCGAAATCCAAGTCAAGCAGAGGAGAACTATAGCGGAGACAGATTCAAACCCTTCAGTGGCGGAGGCTGGCAAAGTCCAGCCCCGCCAAGAGCAATGAGTTGTCTAAGCCTAAACTGTCAGGGTCTGGGCAACCTTGAAGCAGTTCTATCCCTCAAAGATCTAGTTAAGAGGGAAGCCCCGTCCATGATTTTTCTATCTGAAACAAAACTAAATGGACGTGAATTTGGTAGAGTGCTGAATAAATTAGCCGGTTACGATGGTTTAGCAGTGGATAGCATAGGAAGAGCAGGTGACCTAGCCTTTTGTTGGAAGAAAGACTTACATGTTAGCCTAAGGTCCATGTCTTGCCACCATATGGACTTCAACGTAAAGGAGGAAGATGATAAAGTTTGGAGGATGACTGGTTTTTATGGTTGGTTTGAAACTGGAAAAAGATATAAATCTTGGGAGCTTCTTAGTCTTCTTGCAACAGAAGATGCTGATACCCCCTGGCTATGCTTTGGAGATTTCAATGAAATAATGTATCAACATGAAAAGAAAGGAGGTAATGACAGACCTGGTAAACAGATGGAGGACTTTCAAAACTGTGTGGAGAATTGCAATCTGGCTGATATTGGCTTTTCTGGATACGAGTTCACCTATGACAACAGAAGAATAGGAGATGATAATGTGCAATGTCGTTTAGACCGAGTATTAACCAACCAAGGTTGGATCCTAATGTTCCCTAATGCTAGATTGATGCATTTGGATCGGGAAAGATCAGATCATGCCCCCATCAAAATTCTTTTGCAAGAGGATCATAGAAGGAGATATAATAGACTTTTCAGATTTGAAGAAAGTTGGACAGATAAAGAGAAGTGCAGGAAAATCATCAACGATGTATGGAACACAACCGGTGGAAATATGAAAGAAAATTTGAGCAAATGTTCTGTAGAGTTGTTAAAGTGGACAAAAAAGGAGAGGAAAAATAGAAAACTGCTACAGAAAAAAAGAGAACATCTGAAAAAAGTTAAACATAGACAAATTGAGTATAGCTCAATATGAGAAAAGGAAAAGGTTGATAACTGAGATTACCATGTTACTCAGCGAAGAAGAAAAATACTGGAGACAGAGAAGCAGAGCGCTATGGATCAAAGATGGAGACATGAACACTGCCTTCTTTCATAAAACAGCTTCTATCAGAAAGGAAAGGAACACAATCAGAAAACTCCTGGATGATTATGGCATCATGCAATCTGAGGAGAGTCAAATTGAACAAGTAATCAGGGGGTACTTCCTTGATCTTTTTACAACCAGCAACCCAGTTAGAATTGATCAAGTCTTAGAGGAGGTTCAACAATCTGTAACACCAGAGATGAGAGATGAACTCGAGAGGCCATTTGTAGCAGAAGATGTGACAACAGCTCTGAAATAAATGCACCCTTTGAAGGCCCCTGGGCCAGACGGCATGTGCACTCTCTTCTTTCATACTTATTGGGATATTGTTGGAGAAAAACCACATCTGAAATTTTGAATTTTCTCAATGGGGGGAGTCTTGATCTTGACATCAATAATACTTTTATCGTGCTAATTCCAAAGAAGCACAAGGTTGTTGATGTCAGAGATTTCAGACCAATAAGTTTATGTAATGTATTCTACAAGTTAATCTCAAAGGTCCTGGCAAATAGGCTTAAGAGCATGTTGGAGAGGATTATCAGCCCCAACCAGAGCGGGTTTGTCCCTGGAAGACTACTCACAGACAATTACCTTATTGCTTTCGAGATCTTCCATCACATGTTCAGCAGTGACAGTCAAGCAAAGCATCTTGCCTTAAAACTTGATATGTCTAAAGCCTATGATAGGATCGAATGGACTTTCTTGGAGAGTATCATGCATAAGCTTGGCTTTGGTCAAAAGTGGATATCGAGAGTTATGACTTGTGTTTCTTCTGTGAGCTATTCCATCCTACTGAATGGCCAACCAACTGAATCTTTCTCTCCTCAACGAGGATTAAGGCAAGGAGATCCCATCTCTCCCTACTTGTTTATTCTCTGCGGTCAAGCTCTATCTTCCCTTATTGAAGGTGCAACTAGGAGGGGTCAAATTGCAGGAGTTCAAGTGGCCCGGACAGCGCCTTCTATTAATCACCTCCTGTATGCGGATGATTGCTTGATCTTTGCCCTTGCTGACACACTGCAGGCAAGAGAATTGAAACTAATCTTGAACATGTTTGAGAAGGCATCCGGCCAAAGAGTGAACTTTGATAAAACTGAAGTGAGTTTTAGTAAAGGGGTGACTCAAGGGGCCAGAGATGATATCCAACAAGTCTTGGGGGTTAGGCACGCAGAGCACTTCGAGAAGTACCTTGGCCTACCTACCTATATTGGCAGATCAAAGAAAAATATATTCAAAGCATTAAGAGGAAAACTGGAAAAGAGGTTAGTGGGGTGGAAAAGCTCAATGTTATCCAAGGCAGGAAGAGAAGTCATGATCAAGGCCATCGCTCAATCCATCCCTACATATTCCATGAGTGTGTTTAAGTTGCCAAAAGAATTCTACTCAGATTTGCAAGCTCTGTCTGCTAGATTCTGGTGGGGACAAAAGAAGGAAGAAAAGAAAATTCATTGGTGCACCTGGAAAAAATTGTGCAACCATAAGATGGCTGGTGGTATGGGGTTCAGAGAGCTACAACTTTTCAATTGGGCACTCCTTGGCAAACAAGCTTGGAGAGTTTTAAAGAATCCAGACTCCCTAGTCACACAAATCCTCAAAGCTAAGTACTTTCCTTATGCTTCCTTTATTGACTCTCCATTGGGGACTAGGCCTAGCTACACATGGAGGTCGATTTGGGGAGCTAAATGGGTAATCAAACAAGGGGCGAAGTGGCAGATCGGAGATGGCAACTCAGTAAGAGTATGGGAGGATCCCTGGATTACTGGTAACACGAACTTCAAAGCCATCAGCTTTTGTCAACCACAAAACAAACATATGCTGGTCAAGAATCTAATTGACAATGACACAAGATGCTGGAAGTCAAACCTAATTGACGAGCTCTTCCTTCCCTTTGAGGCTGAAAGAATTAAGCAAATGTCTCTGGGATTGACTCCGAGATCAAATAAGCTCATTTGAAGTCATGATAAATGGGGTGATTACTCAGTCAGATCAGCTTACCATGCTATCAAGGACGACAGAGATATGGCTGAATTCCCTGGATCAAGCTCTCCAGACCTCTCTATTTGGGGTAAGATCTGGACATCTAAAACAAATCCTAGAATCAAGGTTTTTGCTTGGTCATTGTGCATTGCATCCCTACCCACAAATTCGAGGCTGGCAAAAAGGATTGAAGGGTGGGACTCTTTATGTCCTTGTTGTGGTCAGTGGGAAGAATCAGACTCTCATGTGATAAGAGATTGTTTTTTTGCATCAGAAATTTGGGACAAGACCGAGTATGATGTGCAAAACGATTCCAGGTTAGGGATAGACATTGTTCAATCAATGTGCAACACACTAACAGAGCTTGAATTTGCAAGATTTTTGACCCTCTGTTGGAAAATTTGGAGCAGACGTAATGAGTGGGTGTTCGAGAGAAAATTCAAGCCTTCTCAGCTGATTATTGAAGAGTCTGATGGTCTTCTGACTGAGCTACAAAGGAAGGAACCCCGGGGCACAAATGTACAATTAAATACCCTTCACTCTCCGAAATGGGATCCTCCTGCTGTTGGGGAACTAAAGCTGAACACGGATGCTTATGTCAAGCAAAACACGAGATCAGGGATTGGAGCTGTGCTAAGAGATCATAACGGATACATGGTGGCTGGTATCACAGAGCAATTCGAGATGGAAATGTCTCCTCTAGCAGTAGAGACGAAAGCTGTTATTCGAGGTATGCAACTAGCAGCTGCGCATAATACCCTTAAGTTGGATATAGAGAGTGATTGCCAAGAGATAATCCTAGTGTTGTTAGGCAAGCAAAGATGCCCAATAGAGATTGAACATTTTGCCCTAGATATCAAGGAATTGTCACTTCTTTTTGCAAACGTAAACTTTATACATATTAATAGGAAATGTAATGCGGTCGCACATGAGCTTGCTAGAGTTAAGCCATGGACAATAGGGTTAAGAGTATGGGATAGTATTCTCCCACATGATGCTTGTAAAGCTCTTATTAACGATATGAGAAATGAAAGCATATAGTGCATAGGCACTTTTCTTCAAAAAAAAAAAAAAGTCCAAGTCTTATCTTGATGGCCTCAGCCCAATTCCAACTTTTGTTTTTCAGGAAATCGGAACCGAGCACAAAAGAAATTGAGCTGATGAACTAAAATCAGCTTTCACCCTGCAATCCTCCTCCTTTGCGCTTTAACGTTTTTTTTTCCTTCTGACTTTAGCAGCTCCGACACCACAAGAGCATGTCGCCATAGCCACATGGAACTTGCTTGGGAGACAAAGCCAATTTCTGAATCACATCGAGGGGCTTGGGATCAAGTGCTCTTTGTTGGATGAGATAAATGATCTCACAAGTTTATTGATAACAAAATCAAAGGTATTTAAAGATACAAAGTGAGTGGTTGAGTGGGACTAACCACTAAGAGATTGTGCAAATAAATAAAACTAATTAACCTAAAATATAGGAACTAATTAAGCTTAATAATGAGAACAAATTAATAGATAACTATTATTCCTAACACTCTTTGGAAGAGTGAGCTAGACTCGAATGCCAACAGAGATCCGGAACCATTTTTTGTCGGCCGGAAACCCCGAGATCTCTTGTAAGGAAAAGAAGAAACAGGTTTGTCTTCCTATTTTTCCCTGCAATGTCCCCCTAATTTGATCTAATTTGGATGATTTGGGTTTTGTGAAAATTAGTCAATTAGGGCAGATCTTAATGTAATTTGGGAATTTTTTGTTTTGCGTAATCGACGAAAAGGGCAAGCCGATCCCGAGCTCAGGAAAATCTGAAAAAGGCCAACATAGTTCCTATTCAAGGCGTTTCTGGATCGGTGGAGCATGCTTAAAGCTAATCGCTCTCAGTTTTCTTGTTTCCCCCTTTATCGATTCAGTGTGTTTAACTGCGGTTCCATTGGCATTACAAACGATTTTTTTTTCTTTGTTTAAATGCCTACAACTGGTATTCGAAATCAAGTCGATTAATTTAACAACTGCCTCATTTTTTAATCAAGTTTGGTTCACCAGTTTTGACCTCTGTGTTTTTATGTCAAGAGATCTTGTGCTTTGGGTTTGGACTGGACAACCCTCTCTACTGTCATTGATTTGTATTTACAGAGAAGGGGCAATAATGAATCCCAGGTAAGCCCAAAATGATTCTCGTAAAAATTTGGCAGCACTTCGACTTAGTTCATGAGATTTCATGATTCCGGAACCCAGGCCGCGAGAAAAGCTCGTAAGGTTTTCAAGAGCGGGGTTACGAGAATCGAAAGGACAAGCGGCAGAATTTTGACAGTACTTCGACCAAGTTTAAGAGATTTGATGATTCCGGAACCCAGGCCACGTGAAAAGCTCGTAAGGTTTTCAAGGGCGGGGTTCCGAAAACCGAATATGGATCGTCTAAAACTGCTACCTTGATTGTTTTCTGCTTGTTCTTCCTGTTGCTGATTTTTTTTTTGTTTTGTTCTTGTGGTTGCAGGTGCACAACCGTGAAGAGGAAGGGAAAAACTAGGAGGAAGCAACAACTGCTTTGCTTTTGCTGATGTTTGAAAAAAAAAGGGAAGGCCACCTCCTCTGCAGTTACAACCTTTTAAAGGAGAGCAATATTGAGAAGTTACCTGCCACACCACGTATTGCAGTTTTTTTCTTTATGTTAACTGCAATGTAAACCAGTTGTAACTAGCTGATGGGCTGATTGGGCGTTTTATATGTTTTAAGCCTTGCAACCCAATCTACAAAGACCAATTTTGAGTTTTATTAAATTTAGTAAAATCATCACACTTCTCAATTTATAAAGAATATGAGACTTTGCTTTTGAATTCATGAATACATTTAATTCACCAAAATTTACCCTCCAACAGCCTTATCACAGAATACCAAGTGGTATATCCCTCTCATACCTCCACCCCCTTCCCAATAGGGCGGAGACTGGTCAGCTCGTGAATGCATTCCATTCCATTATAATCGAATCGGTCCGCAGGCCCGACCCGTAATCATATATAAAGCGCGCAGGCAAATCTCGTAGTCATGCTCATAATATAAGTAAAGGTGGTGCCATATGACTCGAATGACTCAGGACGAGACCCGATGAGACTAGGCTGTCCTATGCCCTAGCCCTAGCAAAGACTCTAGATACTTCACAAATAACGGTCGTTTTATTTACATAAGCATAAAGAAATAGAATGCTCAACGATTAATGCAACCTAACAGGATACTACATGGCATACTGATCATGAATGCAAGCACCTAGTATATCATGCACATAAGTCAGAGAATATCTATTCGATCTGAGTAAGCTCCGTAGAGACTTGCTTGGAAGTGCAGAACAGCAAAAGGCAACAACTAGGTATACAGAAAGCCAACACGTCTCATATGATCACCTAACACATATATAGGTTAATCTAAATGAGTCTACTCCTAATGTTACTTAAAACATATAATGTCACACACAATTTCACATGATCCACATCTCTCATTACTATCATTTTCTCATCATCATCCGTTCATCTCAAATCTCCTATCTCAATATAATTCACCATCTCAATGTATTATCTCAAATCCTCATATCAATATCTCATCTCAATGTTTCATCATGCTTAACTCATTATCACATCATATAACATTTTTAGTAATCATGTATCATGATTTCATATATATATATAAGTCATATTCATACTCCAAGTCATATCAACCTTAATATAATATATTAACACATCACAATCTCATGTTTAAGGGCATATATGAACATTGCATTTCACAATTCATACTTAACAATCATAACACATCAAAATATGCCTGTCCGATCAAGATATCACCATAGATCCTATATCATATCATATCATATCATATCAATAGCAATATCAATATATCATAATTTATACTCACACAAGTTATCAAGTTATTCACTATGTTAGACAAGGTAAGTTAGTTTCCCAAGATTTCCCAAAATCCATTTAGAAGCTCAAGTTTGATCAATCTTTATTCAAAACATTTTCTCAATTCCTACTTGATCCAAAATCTATTTAGAAAAATTGTTCTCTAATCAACTTATTCTATTATTTTATGAAAACAAATACGGCAAATTTAGGAAAATTCTAAAATCCCTCCTTTTTAATTTTATTAAATCAACTTCCAATCTTGAAAACATTTTCCAAATTTCTCTTTAAAAATCCAATCTAATAATATTATATTTAAATCTCAAAAATAATATTATATCTTTAAATCCCAATTTAAATATCAATATTAATATTATATACTATATTATATTCCATTCATTTTATATTAAATATATGCAAATCTTGGAATTTCATTTTACACAATCTCCCAACAAAATTTAGGTCCAAAGAGAAAGGCCCAAACTTTAAAAATCGGATCAAAAAAATCCAACCCAATCTTTCCTTAAAAGAACCGGACCCGAACCCCCTTTTTTTATTTAGATCACTGAACCGGACCCCCTTTTTTTAACAAAAGAAAACCGAGCCGAATCGTCCCCCTCAATCAACCTGTTCGAAAATTGGAGGAAAGAAAGGGAGGGAAGGAAGCTGGCCGACGGTGGCTGAGCTCCGACCACCTCTCCCACACCAAGGCTCATGAATCGACAAAGAAAGGAGGAGGAAGAGGGTTCTCACTGAGGGTTCTCGAACTCGTCGGGAAGCGCTCGTCGGAAGTCGATTTGGGCTCGTCGGAAGCTCGAGAAAGCTTGCCAGGCCCTGGATTGAAGAGGTGAATCATAAAGGTGGAGCTTTGCTCGGTTTGAAGGTGAAAGAGAGGGAGAACGAGGCTTATCAAGGCAAAAATCGAAAACCAAGGCAGAGCGAGTCGGGGTGGCGTTGCGGTCTCCGGGGGCTCTTCTGGCGGCTCGGGGCGCTCAGAGACTCCGAGGAGGAAGATGAGGAAGGGCGGGGCTGCTTCTCGTTGAAGGAGGGAGGAAAACGGAGTGGAGCTGGGTTGCTCGGTTTCTTTGTGTACTCGAACACGAAACAGTGAGCCTGGCTTGCTCTCGGTTCCGAGGAAGAAAAAGGTGGCTTGAGGGAGGAGCTGTGGTGGAGATGGGGCAGAGGAGAGGAGGTCGCGGTGGTGGGGCTTGGGCAAGAGGCAAGGGGTGCCCAAGGGGAAGGTAGGGGTGAATTCAAAGGATGAAGAGGGAGTATTGGGGATGTGTGACCTGTGGGGATTTGCTTTTAAAATCTGAATGAAAAGGAGAGGAGAGGGACTGTATTTGTATTTGATCAGGGACTCCAATATTGCTTCAATCTCAAAATATTTGATATTTTTTTGACATGCTAATTATTAAAAATATATATTTTTTATGTAATCTTTAACTTGTTAAAAAATATGTTAACAAGTTCAATGTCAACTATTTTGATACGGATTGAGTATTAATTACATTTATCAATCTTTCAAAAACATGTAGAACATAAATTAGTGTAAAATAAATATATATTTTTAAAATAAGATAATAAAAAAAATCAAATAAATTTAATATAGGAATTCTTCTTATTATATTTGAAGTCATGTATTTTAACTCTTTATGTTTATATATCAATATATATGTTACAATATTTTGACATTAAAAAACTCATTTATTATGTAAAGTTATAATTTACAAATAAAATTTTGAATATATTTGCAAAATCTTAAAATATCATAAATTATACTCTAATACAAGGGTTTTATAACAAATAAAAATAATTAATAAGAAGGCCCTATAAATAAAATAGTTTTTTATTTGTACAAGACAATTAGAAAATGTTTAAAAGACTTTTAAAAAAATAGATGACAAAAAATCGCCTCTGTTGAGAATCAAACCTAGAACATAATGGAAATGAGTAATTTAATTGAGTCAAATACCCTTGGGCCAAGACAAATACATGATACAAGAGAGATTAAAAAATATAAGTACTACTAATAAATTATGAAATGGGGCCCTAGAAAATTTGAGGCCCTGTTCTGTTGGGCTTTTTGAACACCCTATTGGACGGGCCTGCATTTGATCAAAAGAGAGGGAGGGTTGAGGTTTGTCTGAAATGGCGTGGGGTGGCTTGACACTTTACCAAAAAAATGAAGCAAGGGTGGTGTGAGGAAGAGAGGGAGGTAGGGGTGTCTTACCAAAATCAGATTACTATAGTTGGAGGGAGGCTACAGACTTATAATCGAAAAGGAGAGGGGAAAGAAGGAAACAAAGGGGAAGATGAAGACAAAGCTCACATGTGGTCCCAGAGATTCAAATTACCCCAAAAAAAAATACACCGAACTCCGCTCTCTGGATCTTATCCCGAATCAACCAAAATAACGTTTTAAAATCGCAAGAATATTGACATCCAAAGTTCGTTTTAAGTCTCGAGATGAAGGGTCGGACTCACTCGCCAAGATTTAAATCGAGGTCGGAATCCGTTTCAAGAGTTTCGAAGTCAATTTATTAAGTTGAGAATGAATTTTCCTTGAATTATCCGATTTAAATCCGTTTTAATTTCTTTTCATCCGAAATCATAAATTTGAAAACCCGAGCCTTTACAATAAAATTGGTTTCCAAAATCAAAAACCATAAATTCTCATATTTTACATATAAATTGAATCTCGAATTAAAATTTATAGCACAAATTAACAAAGTACAAATTATAAGTATGAAACACTAACCTTTCAATTCATATTATATATTCCTATAAAAAAATCCCCAAATCACAACAACAATTAACAAATTTACAAATTAATTCTCAAAATCATGTACCCTAATAATTTCACAAAAAAAAAATTAAAATGTAAGTGGGTGTTTAAAAAAGAAAAGAATTAAAAATAAATAAAAGGTAGTATTGCTTGTGTTTGTATACCTTTGGGAGTTAAAAAAAAAAGGAAAGAAAGCAAGGGGGAACTATGAATATGACTGATTGAAGGATTATCCAATAGTAGGAATAGAGGATTTAAAGCGAATAACAAATTTGTTGATTCATATTATATATTCATATAAAAAAATCCCCAAGTCAAATATTCGTTTCACAAATCCCAAATTCTATTTACAAATTCACGAAATTTCATAAAATTGGTTTCCAAAATCAAAACCATAAAGTCTCATATTTTACATATAAATTGAATCTCAAATTAAAATTTATAGCACAAATTAACAAAGTACAAATTATAAGTATGAAACACTAACCTTTCAATTCATATTATATATTCCTATATAAAAAAATCCCCAAATCACAACTTCAATTAACAAATTTACAAATTGATTCTCAAAATCATATACCCTAATAATTTCACAAAACAATTAAAAGGTAAGTGAGTGTTTAAAAAAGAAAAGAATTAAAAATAAATAAAAGGTAGCATTGCTTGTGTTTGTATATGTAAAGACTCGGTTACTTAATTGGGATTTGAATTATAATATTTCGGAAAATTTTGAAAATTCCGTCCTCGAGCAGAATAATTTTATTTTAATTCTTTTGGAGCGGATTCCGACATAAATTTGAATTAGATCTAGAAATGGATTTTATTTCCGATTTCTTATACCGAGATTGAAGATATTGTTCGAATTTCATTATTATTGTTATTATTCGGATTTGAACTTTTGGGTGTAATTTTGATTGAGTCGGGATTGGGTCGAAAGAGCGGATTTGCGATTTAATTTTCAGTATTTGAAAATTGGGGACCACACTCCCTTGTCCTCTCTCCCTCCTTTGTCTCCTTTCTCTGTACTCTGAGGCACCAGCAACCACAGACCCTTCTGTCCACACTCCCTCATCGACTGCACAGAACCTCCAGCTCACCAATTTCCTCTTCTGTCCACACACACCCTTACCCCAGTTATCTTGCCCCTTTTCCATTTCTGATGATCCCCTCCTCATTCTAAATTTTAAACCCACAAAAGTTCCCCCCTTGTTCTTATCCTTTCCATCCAAACAAACCACAAAAGCTCCCCCTTTCTCCTTAACCTCGCAGCCGCCACCACCACCTCTCCCCCACCACGACAGTCGTCGTCGTTACCCCCATTGGAAGCCGAAGCCGAGAGCATCAAGCTCCGAGCCCTGTTTCGTCCCCAAGGTCAGTTTGTTTCGTGTTCATTTTCTCCCTTGAAAACTCATAAAAGAGGGTCTTTATTCACTTTCTATTCGTCCTAGGCCCCTTCATTGTTGAACCAGCTCCAACAAGCCCCGAATCGAGCCCCGACGAACGTCTTCTAGCGAGATTTCGAGACCCTCGGTGAGCCCCTTCTTCCTCTCCTTTGGTTTTGTTTTGAACATTTTGTGTCCGGAGAGATCGGGAAAAGAGAGATCATAGGCTGTCGGCAGGTTCCCCTTTCCTCCTCCCTTTCCCGAAATTTCGAATAGAAGCCAAACGGAGAGGGTAATGAATAGTGTTTTTATTTGGGTTCGGTTTTCCGTTTAGAAATGGTCCGGTTCACTTTGTTTTTTTTATTTTAAACGGATTTGGATGGGTTGTTTTAAAGAGTTGGGTTTTTCCTTGGGTTTGTTTGGATCCGAATTTGGTTGGGCTTTGGCTTAGGCCTATTTTGTTGAATCCGGGTTGGGTATTTCTCTGGACCTAGTTTTGGATGGGGAGTATATTAATTTAAGACTTATATTGTTATATTAATTGGAATACAATATATTATATACTAGTAATGTTGAGATTTAAAATGGGTAAAGAATTGTATATATTATAAAAAATATTAAATAAATGGGATATTATATACTATGTATATTATGGATGATATTTTAAAAATAAAATATGATTTTTGAGATCTAAAGATATAGTATTATTATTGAAATTTAAAAATATAATATTATATTTGAGATTTGGATTTTAAAAAGAAAAGAAATTGGAAAAAAGGGTTTTAAAGGTTAGAACTTGTTCAGTTAAATGGAATTGGATTTAATAATGATATAATGCATGAATAACTCTTTTATTCGTTTAGTAAGATTTATAGGTTGACATAGTTTATAAAATTATCAAATATGAATGATTTTTATGTATGTCTTGTCTTGTGACTCATTTCCTTTTAATTTCTTTCACCTGATTAACCATCCGACCCACCCGATTCACCCGACGGATCGGGTGATGGGTGAACATTAGATGGATAAGTGAATGGTTCGGATGATTTTTTTTATGGATCGAGTGAAAAAAATGGGTCCACTCATCCATCACCAGACCCATTTCCACCCATAATCCTGAGTTCTGACAACCCTAATTAACGAACATAGTACAATTGGAGGATTATATGAAATCACACCTAAATGGAGGATTTTGTTAGGCGCTAATTCATGACGGCGCTAATATGGATGAAGGCATGAATGTTTGAATTTTCTTGTTATCGGTCTAATTTTTAAATGTTTTAATTTTCTTGTTATCCGCCTAAAATGACTTAAATTTGAAGATGGATGGTTAATAAGTTATACTCCATCCATCTCCAAATTTAAGTCATTTTAGGATTGTACACAACTTTTAATAAAACATTCACCCCTCAATCAGCATCGTCATTCCATTCACTTTTTCATAAATTTTATTGTTTTTAATATTCACTACATTTTTTAACCAATCTAAATCTTTAAAAAGGTTAACAACACACAAATCAATACAAATCATTACTATCTCTTGTCTAGAAAACCTAAAATGACATGTATTTTGATATAACTAAAGTAGTCTAAAACAACTTAAATTTTGAGATAGAGGGTGTACAATTTTACATAAATCCGTCCCAGCGGTACTAATAATCTCTCTATATTTGAGAGTTTTCTTTAAATTTTAGAGTAATTTGGTAACTTCTTCAAATTTGAGTTTGCAAGAGGATAGATGTGAATAGATCATATCACTTGACAAAGCGGACATTCTTGTTTTTCCCTTAAAAAAAAATCAACGAACATAGCTTGAAGAGAAAGATGAGGAGATATTTGATAATACATAAAATTAAGAAAGATCAAGATGTGTATGGATCTTCCCACTTGTTACCTGTAAATTATTCGAATGAGATCGAATATAATATCAAATCTGTCGATGCAGATGTAAATGCAGTAAAATTAAGAAAGACAGAGAGATGAACATATGCGAATGAATTTTCCCTTTCCTCAAGCCGCCGGAGTGGCCGCTTTCTATCTATGAAAATTGATCGACATCGAAGACAAAATTATTCTATACAAATTTCTCTTGGCAACCAGCATCTATGAATCTGAATATCAAAAGAAAAAGAAAGGCAACAGAGAGAGCGAGAGAGACTTCCTCCTCGATGGTTTCAGCTCAGCTCAGCTCATCAGGAAGAGGAACTCGGAAATCAGAACTCCACAAAATTGAAATTGAAGCGGGCATATATATATATATATAGACAAGGTGCAGAGCGATTAGCTATATACCCTCATCCAGCAGCCAACTTTCCCGGCCAGCCAACTTCCTATTCAACTGTCAGTCAGTTTAAGAATTCCTTCCTACACACGCCTACACCGATGATAGCACCTTTTCAAACCACTCTGACAAGCGCCTCACTCTCGCTGAATTTTCTGTACTTTTCCCAAAGTAAGATTCAATGTTCGCCAACATCACAGTCACGTCATGCCTAACTGCCTCTAAACCTCGGTAATAGTTGTTCTCCAATCTTGACCGGATCACATCCAATGATAATGGCACTGGAAACCTATACACGATGCACAACTTTCATGCATTTATTTTACTCACAAAGATAATAGATTTGACCCTTCCTATAACTAAAAATGCATAGGCATAAACACAGACATGGGATTTTCCGCTTGTTGTAAAAATGCTGAGTTACCTGTTTGAAAAACTGGACTTCTCCACAGCCTGCTTTAATTTCTGAACCCCATAATTATCCTGGAATATTTTGGAGCATGATAAGTTATCTTCCTCTTTACAATCAGACGAAAGCTAAACATAATTAAGTTCCAAGTTTACCTGAGGTCGATTTCCTGACTGTTCTAATTTGTCCAAGGAAGCAAGCAATTTTGCAGTGATCTGGTCATCAATGCGAGGCTGCTCCCACTGCGTATCAGAGTCAAAAAGTTCCCATGGACTATGATTTTGAATAGGCCCACCAGGATCACTTTTGTAACGAATCGCATATCTCTCCCATGGACTATCTGGAAAATCTTGTGATTTGGCCTTCACACCTACAATTCTGCCATCCCACAATTTGCCATCATCCTCATCCTCATTTTTCCACCACACCTGGCATTTGTCCCTTGCAGCCCAATTTCTCTGAACAGCAGCATTATATCTCGTTCTTTCAACCAAAAAGTCTGGGAAACTAGTCTCTGGCAATGTCAGTCTAAAGTCCTCGCTAAATACCTCAGAACCAGGATCTACGAATTCTAATCTCATTTTACAACAGCTATCTCCAGAGCCAGGAAGATTAGAGTAGTCAAGATCTATAACTTTACAGTACTCAACAGAATTTATTTTCCCTTTAAGATACTGCCAAGGTCCCCTTTCAGATCCTTTGACGGAATTTATATACTCCTCGTGTCCCTGAAAGCATGTTTAATCACACAACTTAATAGAAGTTCTCAAATATAAAATGAAGTAGGGGGGTCCTATATTGCAATTTAAGAGGAAAATAAGAAAAATATCTGAAGTTACCTGTCTTAAGTATACAACTTCATCCCCTTGCTGCGGAATATAACGATAAGGTTCAAGCGAAGACAACATGAGCCAGGAAACCTTCTTTTGTGATTGATTTGATCTTCTCCTATCTATGATACTGGTTTCAAAGGTGTAAGTACTTCTTCTGTTTCTCGTAGACCTCAAACCTGATTTCATTCCTGAGGCACACTCTACCAGAGGGATCTTGTCACGCCTTTTTATTGAATTATCCTCAATCCCTACTGATGTTCTAACTGATCTCCTAATCATACCTCCAGAAATTTGATGCAAGTCTACCTGCCCTGCAGAACAGGCCAAAGGCTCATCAGTTTCAGCATCACCTGTTTTGGAATTCCCACAAGAATTAACATTCCTTGCATTTGAAGCAATTACATTTCCTTGACCATCAGCTCCTGAAAACGTTCTTCTTCTACTTCCCTTTGACCTTCTGTAAACAGCACTATACATTCTCTCACTCCTCAGCGACTGCAAACACTCTGAATCTCTTGAGCTGGAGCCTGCCTTCCCATTTGTTACTCCATTCAAAGTTTGCACACCATTGACATTTCCATGAACAAAACTAACTTCATTGTTGACAGGCTTCCCCTGACATTCCTCATCTTGATTATTGCCATTGATCAACTTAGAAGAACTACAAGGATCTGATAATGCCCCATTTGACCTAATTCTCAACTTCACCGTTCCACTACTATCATGTTCTGGTTCAGTCAACCCACAAGGCATAGAGTTATCATGAACAAAACAAGCATCATTGCATTCAACATTAAGTTGCTTTGCTAATCTATTACAATCACTAAATGCATCAGAATTGAATGGCTCCTCAGACGTACCAGCCAACCCAAGATCCTCACTCAAATGAGTTGTTGACTTAAATGCGGCCATGTCATTATCAATTCTGAGAGTACTGTCGCACATAGAACTTAGTTGTCCATTGATGCTCTTTGATTCATTCTGACCATCGAATGTAGTAGGTCCAGGGGTGATAATTGAAGGAATAGTCTCAGTCAATCTAAGACGCTTTGATGTACGAGCTCTCACACCACCCCATTTGATATTCCCATCCTTGAACCCTCCTGATAAGTTCAGAATTTTTCCAGTAGTTCCAGCTTCACTATTTTCTGCTAGTCCATGCTCATCTAGGATCATGCAGCCACCTTCTTTGTTTTGAAGCTTTGAAGTACCTTCGTTCACTCCTTTGGCCACATGGGAAGCGGCAAATGGACCCAAGAAATCAGGCATATCCTCATTCCTGACAGTCAAATCATCTGAAATTAAACTTCTACTCCGGCTACGTGCAGGCAATTTCAAAACCAGCCTTTTTCTACTTCCAGAACTTTGAGAAGGTAGATCGTGAGGTTTGATTGAATCCTCGGAATCATCCAAAAGAACTTCTTTTCCTTTCAATTGCTTCAAATGATTGTCCAAAATATTTTTTTCTGATTCTTCACTTTCAAAGTCAGAATCTTGAAGTACAGAATCACTTTCTGATGAATTATTCAGCATGCCATCACCACCTTCTCCATCTGGAGATGTTCCGTTAATTTTAGAAAATAAGGAAAGGGCATTTCGTGCAGCAGCTCTCCTTGGCCTTGATGATTTTGATGAAGATGTTTTTTTCCTCGAGGCTTTTCTCACATTTCTAAATTTTTTGGTCTGATCAATTCTATGCAAACTATCTTCATACTCATCCAAGTTCCTTCTCTTGACACGCCTCCCTGAAGAAGTAGTGATCTCAATCTGCATAAGTAGCCAAAAAAAGGAGATGCCCTTCAGAAACATAGAAATAAGTCGAAAAGAGAATGAACAGGCCAGGAGAAATTGTTGGTTATACACAGGAGTATATCTACTAGCCACACTTTCTATCAAAGAGAACTACTACAGCTTATAGGCAAGGGCCACATGCTCAGTACAAAAAAGTTGAATGGCATACACTACATTTAAGATTTTTTCCAAAGGATAAAGATAATATGGATACTTACTTCCCTCCTATCTTTTTTCCTTTTTGATCTGCGGAGGATGTCTTTATGACCATTCTCATTCTCACTGTCCTCTCCACTACATTCAGAGCCGCCAGAGGTGGTTAAAGTAATTTCATCCCCACCAAAGGAAAACTCTTCAGTTGCATTGTACTCTGAATCAGAATCATCACTTTGAATTTCAATGTCTGGTTCCCAATCCATGACCTCAGTGAACTCGGGTAGGGGATCGATTAGCACGTTCAAATCTGCCAGTGGCGGAATTTGATAACCTTGGTCTGAAGTAAAGTCTGGCCCGACGGAGAATCTTACAGAAGTAGGGCGCCATTCAATTCCTAGAGTTCCCAACCGACGCTGCTGATACATGCTCTGATAGGGTTCTTCATATGGAATCATACCTGTCATTTTAAAGGGAAAGCCTAACAATCATAAAACAGCGCATTTTATGATTTACATGCAACTAAGGAAGCAAGGACAAACCTGAATCACAGAGAAGATCTTGCATATTTCTTCTATATGGAACAAGCTGAGTTTCCTGCATCAAGCCCCACTCGATATTTAGCATAAGCAAGTACTAGATGAAACATGTAACCTCATGGTGGAAAACTTGTCAATTTGGCATTGAGAAATATAATATAACCATAGATTAGTTACAGTATCCGGATAGGGTATACAACATGAATCTTTGATCATTCGACCAACATAATAAATCATACTCCCTCTGTCTCAAAATAAAAGTCGTTTTAGAACTGAGCACACTTGTTAAGAAGTAGGGTAATTAAATAAAAGGAATAATAACTCAAAACAATACAAAGTATCAACTTTTAGCTGAAAATAATACGAACTTTATTTTTAACTAATCCATGTACGAAGTATGCCCATATTAACCCAAAACAATATGATTATCAATTTCGGCTATTTTTTCGACGATTTTTCCGTCAAAATACCTTCTTTTTTATTATTTTCTACAATTTCGCTCGCCAAAATACTTTCTCCAAATTAACCCAAAACAATAAGGTTCTCAATTCCGACAATTTTTGCCGGAAGAATAGCCGAAATTGAGAACCATATTATTTTGGGTTAATATGGGCATAGTTTGTATATGGATTAGTTAAAACTAAAGTTTGTATTATTTTTTGCTAAAAGCTGATACTTCATATTATTTTGAGTTATTTTTCCTAAATAAAATAAAGTAATAAATTTCAATAGTTTTTTTTTCAATTACCAAGAGAGAAAAAGTACAAATTTTGCCTTGAAAACATAAGTCCATTAAATAAGAATTGTAAATTGAAATTTGCCATATATATTATCAAAACATCAAATAATTTGGGACACGAAATTTCCACTAAAATGACAATTATTTTAGGTCAGAGAGAACCAAATAGCATGGTGAATGACAAGTATAGTAGACATGTGCAAAGCATGAATATATTTCACCGGTTCCCACAGAAATTTTCCAGAGAAAAACAAGCACGGATAGGTAAATCACACGATAATTAATAAATTACTGATGACTAGTAACCTGGTCAATGACATTCCCATTAGTATCTTGGATGAGAGGTCGATAATCTCCTAGAAAGAACTGCCAAAGAGAGAACTAACTATAATCAGAAAAGAGTTACACGGATTGGGGGGGGGGGGGGGGGGGGAGGGGGTGGGGGGTGAGAGAGGGTTTTAAATTGTAAATCAGAGCTCATTTATTATACTCCTACCTGGTCATATTTTGCATCCTTTTGAGACTCGCCTTGACCAGTACTTAATATATACAGTTGTCCAACATCATCTGATACTACAATTGAAGTCCCATCCCTGTGCGATTCAGGAAACTGGTTAATTGGTACGGTAAGTGATTTATTACTAAACCAGATAGCACAAGATGTCACAAGAAAACTCTCCACTGGACACCATCTATGGCAAACAAAGGCTCCAGGCTCATAATTGCAGCCCATATGTTGAGACACTCTTCAGTGTATGGAAATTAAATACAAGTGAATATCCATTTACAACAGTTCAACATAGAACTAGTCTTCATCTGTTTGCCTAACAATATGTTAATTTTTTTATAAAAAAAAATGTAAATCGATTTTGAGATTGGGATGAAATCATAATCCCAAGTTTTCCATAAATGTGTACACAGCGTACCACCCATAGAACACATATATTGATGATAACTACATAAAGGGGCATGGCTTCATGTTTTATGTTCAAATAGACAACAAAATAGTTCATAATGCCAATGCACAAAACAGATGGTGCATTCTGATAATTCATACACAAGTCTCAAACAAAGTCTTATAAATTTTAAACAAAGCACTGTGGTAGTGAGATCAACAAGGAAAGGAACAAACAATGGAGAATAAGCTAGATAGACATATAAAATAATAATTTCAGAAACATTGTTACTTACGGTGAAAATTTCCCATCAACAAGCTTATAAGGTCCAGTTTCGTATATCCGGATGGGCTTTCCTTCCCATATCTAACAACACCGATATGAAAAGGATCAAATGAAAATGGAATACACAACCAAATATTTGAAGAGCTACGCAAACAATCACTTACATCCCAAACAATAATCTTGCCATCATAGCCAGCACTCATAGCTATTCGAGGATTGAAAGGATGAACATCCAGGACGTATGTCTATAAGAAATAATTTAAAAAACAAAAGCCTCAATTCAAACATCAGTCAGAAGAGAAAAATACATAGTTTAATACTCAAAAAAAGATTACAGACAGAAATTAACCAGCAATTTGACAGCTGAAAGCGGGAGTAAGTAAACAATCATCCAGCTGGTTGAAAACTGGGACATAACTCTACCCACAAATTTTAACATGTCCTCCACTCAGCTCACCACTCCCCCAACTAGTTTCTCTGATTCCATTTCTCAACCCTGCCACTTTTACCCAAACTAACATTGCTACTCATAAAACTTCAAGCTGCTAGTCAACTGCTGATAATTTGCAGACAATGAGATTTGAGAACAGGAATAGGTTAAGTTGGCAAATGAAGAAATAACTACAATTAAAGGTGTCATCAGGCGCCGGGTGGAATGATCAACTATGTAGAAGTTGGTTCCTGAGAGCACTGGCCTATGCAGGTTAGCGGCAGCAGGATGGGGAATTTAGGGTTCCAGGCAGTGTAGCGGGGAATGGTATGCGTAAAAAAATCTAGTATATAGCAGTCACCTGCTTGCTCTAAATAAGGTAAGAAATTGCAAAGAATTGGAGGGTTCCTCAACGCCAAGCCACAAAGGCTCTTTGAAGGAGAGGCTTGCTACTAGGCAGGGGCTCTTTGATAGGGGCAAGGACATTGACTTGAGGTGTATGCTATGTGGGAACGGGCTTGAGACCGAGGAGAATTTATGGTCAGCGTGCCCTTATGTGCAGGAAGTCCTTAAAAGGGTTCTTGCTTGGATACACATCAACCATAGAGAGCCTTGATGGGTTGTTTAACTGGCTTGGTAGTGACCTTATTTCACTTGGAAAGCCCGAAATGTTGGGTTTTTTAGAAGAGTGAAATGATCACCTTCTGTCATTCTGTGTGTGCTCATATGAGAATTCTTGCCCATAAAGATCTTATTCGTGCTAAATCTAAATCAACTAATCTTAGAGATAGTGGATGGTTAGATATGTTGGTGTTTGAGGGATGGTATACACTTTTTAATATGATTAGTTTAGGGGTATAGTATTTAGGCTTTCATGGGATTGATTTGGGATATGTTTGGCTTGTGGGTGCCTTGATGTTGTTAAGGACCCAACCACTGTGCATTGGCGCAATTTCGCATCCATTATATATTTACCAGTTGCCAAAAAAAAAATCTCAGCCACAAAGAATACTACTACATATGCGGCCTCTGCAGCGAGATTTTTCCATTATTCATTAAATTAGTTGCTTTACATCTGAAAGCTAACTTCCATGATTCATCTCAAAGCCAAACTACAAGCAAGACTTTTAACTGAATGTGTGAATTGGAAGGAAACACTCTCTCGACTTGTTCGGGGAAGGAGCCAGACCCTGCTTAATCGCGGGATATACTGGGTTGTTGTTCTTGTTGTGAATTGGAAGGAAAAGTTGAACACCACAATTATGCAACAAAATTCATCCTCAGAGAAAATGCACCAAAGCTTCTACAAGGCCAAAGACATATGTAGCAAGAATGTAAGTCTAAACTGGGTTTAACTGCGGAAAATGGAGAGACAATTATGTCACAGCCTAACCAAACATCTTCAGAAAATAGAAGAGTGATGGAGGAAATAGATGCCTAGTGTTTTAAGCCCCTATCAATCCTTATTATACATGGCCTGGGCCAATAAAAAAAATGCACAATTTGTAAATACTTATGATGTAGTACATCCAGAAGGTCATTTACTCTGTCCATAAGAAGGGGAAACGAAAAAAGGAGGATGAGGAATTAACAACAAGCTTCTGGCAGGATAAACTTACAGATTCAGTATGGCCCGTCAAAGAATAAACTAAACTACTGTCAGCAGCATTCCACACACATATTCTGCAATCTGTATACCAAGAAGATAAACAAAAAAGAAAGCAGAAATAAAATGGATCAAGTAAGATTTGATAGAAGCACTAGGCATAAAATGAATTAGAAGAATACTATGAATTACAGCTATTTCTCATATTCAAGATAACAAGCATGATAATTGGCCATCTATGATACCTAGACATGCATATATCTGCACGTTACCTTAGAATTGTGCAATTCTGAGATTAGGGGAGAGATACATAATATTGTAAATATGCATGTACATATGTCAAACAGGCTGATCATTCAACAAGTAACACATCTATTTCATCTATGTATGTCAATTGTTCCACTTTAAACACTTAACTCATCCTCATATTGGCCTACCTCATTAAAATATATTGTCAAGGAAAAAACCCTACATCATTCCAATAAAGGATTAGAACCATATTGTTACAAAAAAAAAAGGAGATTGGAGCATAATATCCTCCAAACTTCCCAGCCCAAGCTGTCACCCTGCGCTCTTTCCTCTCTATTAACCCTCCTCACTCATGTCAAAGCCATCAATTACCTCCACCATACTAATTCCAGACAAAAGATAAAATGTATCATAATCAAAGTGAAGTACATAACAGAGTGAAAGATATATTGGAGAAACAAAAAAATGTTCCATGGTTCAGCCCGTCTAGAAAATGTTAAAGCCTCCAAAGCATTTACGGAGCAAACCCAAAAATTTAATTTGTCATGTAAACTTTATGATCTCAAATAATTTCTCCAAAGTCCAATCACTCAAATGCACCAGATGCAACTTGGGCAGCTATTTGATCTGGGATGAGGATAGGTCTATAAAGTATGATTGAAAACACAAACTAATCAGGAAACCTCTGGGTAGAGTGACAAAAGCTTACTTGATCTAAAATCCATAAAAACCTATCTGCTTTTAAACCGAAACTGACAAACCTGACTTGAGTCCGACTCCAACATAACCCAATCATAGGGCATTTGCATCCAAGTTAGACCCAAACCAAACAGTAACAAAACACAAAATAATCCAAAACAATAATAAGAAAACCCGTAAATTTTGGTTGACCAGCACAAATGATTCTTAAGCATTTTATAGAGGACAGACTTTTTGGGATGGAGAAGTATGATTGCACCATTAAAAAGGTGGAAAAATGGAAGAAAAAAGACAGTTGTCGGGCACAGATCTAGGGGTGGGCTGGGTTTTGCTGCAGCCCACCCCATTTTTAGAAAATTAAAATAATAGAGAGATGTATAAAAAAGGGGTCTTTCTATCCTATGCCCTAAGGGCATAGGCTAAGATCCTAATTGGGAAAGATACCCTACCAAAAATAAACGACCCTAGGAATCTAATTTAAAATTCAGTTTGTCTATTGTGTGCCCTAAGGGCGTATAATAAGGATACTTTATTGGGAAAGAAAACCCTAAAAGGAAATGGGTGAACCCCATAATCTAATTTAAAAATTGGCTAAACCGGGTGTATCTAGGGGAAATATTTCCCAATTTGGCTTTTTATCCTGTGCCCTTGGGGCATAGGATAGAAAAACCGTTTAAAATTGTGCTAATGCATTGTAATTAAGGATATATTTTTTCTAAAACGGGAATCTTATCCTATGCCCTAGGGAATAGGATAGAAAAACCGTATAAAAAAAGACTTTAATCCATTAAGTTAACAAAGGAAAAAAGAAGCTAAGATGGCACAACTCGTTTAAGGAGTGTGTTTCATTTCTTTTCTTAAGGATCAAGGATCATGCGGCAATGAGAGAGAACAATTACCCAATCATGACTCAACTATATCGATATGAATAGCTATGAACATGAAACATACCCATGATAGCAGCAAGGACAAACCGGTTATCCAGGCTCCAAACAATCATATTAACACCACGAGGAGTTGGAAGCAATCTCTGGCGCGGACCACCTCGGGGTGGCTGTGGAGCCAGGGGAGGAGGAGGTACTTTGAGATGGTATGCTCGAGTCCAACGTCCAGATTTTCCCTACAAAGAAATATACTATATGCTGTATCAGAGAAAATTATGGCGAATAAAGACATAAACCTAATAGCCAGAAAGAAAAGTTGGAAGAATGGGAGTGAGAGTATCTCTAGAAGGCAGCTCACATGTGATTTACGTGATCTTGGAAGCCAAATAATTGCACTTCCATCACGAGAACAGGTCACTATGTTATCATGAGCAAACCTACACAAGTATTGATGAATGAATTCTCATCAAAATTTAGAATAGTCTATTAGGCAATCAGCTCTAAATACAATCAATAAGCCACAAATATCTGGGGATGTTTACACACCAAGAATTTTTAAATTTAGGATTGCTATCTTCCTTTGTATCAGGCAAAAAGGCCCTAGAAGCCACAGCCGAACCACTGCATATAAAAGCACAAAATTGTTACATGCCCTGATGGGAAACTTCAATACAAGTTCAGTTTAGTTCCTCACCTGAATTGAACATAATTTACATCATTTTCATGGCCTGCCAAAACATCCATCTCGTAATTTGGTTGTTCTGAATCATCTGTGTTAAATTTACAAGCATTCCATACCTGCAAAAGATAACAAGCTGTGAAAATAGGACAAAACTATAAACTAAATTGCACTCAGCCTGATACAAAATATTGTAGGACCCTTGGGTAAAATAAGAGAAAGTCATATGCTCCACAAGCCTTAGTAGCATGGAAACTGAAATGGAAACAGAAGTGGAAAGAAAAGATATACTTTTTCGATAAATATGAAGTCGTCCACTTTTAAATATAGATGCATTTGGTATATACTACACGATAAATCTTTTCAGAAGTACAAACATAGAAGCTTCAAAGCCAAATGAAACCAAATCCAGATCCCTCGCACCCAAACCCAACCTAAACAAATCCTAGCCATTTCATTTAACTCAGCTCCGCTGTGTACTGGCATTTTTTGGCATTAGCACAGCTTATTCATTTTACAATACCAAAACCGTCAAAGATCAAAGGCAGAGAAAGTATGGAGGGAAGAAAGATGTCAAAAACATTTTGGTCAAGTATTGAAGAAGGATGAAAATTTGTTTAAGTCGGAGTTTTGGGGTGGTGGCAATGTCAAACAACCACCACCTTCACACCATATATAGAAGAAATCAAATCAATCCATTTCTCTCTTTTCTTTATAGATGATTTGCCTCCAGATTCCAGGACATTTCTAGATGCAACAAAATATTCCAACATTCTTTTAAATATTTCACTAGCTGGGGGAATGCATCAATGTATTCAGTCCTGAAATGCTTCAGGAATGGCAAACATCAATACATGGCTACCTAGAAGAAAATATTGACCTTACAAGATAATGAAAATGTATGCAGAAACCAATGGTCATACCCTTGCAAGAAAGTCTGAACTACCCGTGACAAACACAGTCCCACTAGCATTAAATGCACAGCAAAATATTTGATGGCTCTGCTGAGTTGTGCCTGACGAGGAAGCACTGCTTCTCCCTGTATTTGTTTGATGTAGTAAACTTTTCGCTCATTTTAAAGACAATCCAATTAACCACTAAAGAGAAAAATTACCAGCAATATTGTCTGATGGCTTTGGGAGAAACATCTTTGGCTTCATCTGGGAAGATCGAGCATCCCATAATCTACAAATTCCATCATCGGCTACCCTACAGTAAACAAAAGGTTCATGTGAAATACTTCAGAGTTCAAGTGAAAACAGTATGAACAAAAAAACATTGATTTTTTACATGAAAAAAACAGTTTTGATCCAACTAAAAAAAATTACAAACTGTGGGAACAATATGAAGAGGAAAATATGGATTTGTTCACATATATGAAAATTTAAAGTTAATTCAACTAAAAAGATACATACACACTTTCTGTTACAGACAAAATCAAACTCTTACCTTCGATAACAGAGAATTTCATGGGTACAGTGGGCCACAAAGATTCAATACATTTACAAGAGAGGTCGTCATTATAAAGGATAAATGCTGACAACCACCATTTCAAGCAGCAAGGACAAGATGCATTGCATCAGTAGCAGGATTCTCACTCCAAAGAATTAATTAATCAGTTTTCAAAATACTGAACATTTTTTCCTATGTAGAAGCACTGCTTAAATATTTCATTCATATTTACACTTTGTTTGGACTACCAGCTGAACAAGTGTTTTTATGAGATTAAGCTTAAATGTGTAGTGATTTTTCTCAGGTATACAAAATAAACTCAAAAAGATGCTGAAGCTAAATAATAATAAAAAGAAGCTACATCCCAAACATGGCCTTCGTTTTTTTTAAAACTTAAATATATTGCAACTTAGGGGTTGAGTTTTAGGGTTTGGGTTTTTCTGGGAAGTGGGCATCATGTTGTTACTGATTACTGTTTGTTTTAGGGTATAAGGCTTTGGGTTCTTAGAGTGTCTCTCTAGGTGCTAGGCATGTCTGTTTTTCCGGGATCCCTATCTGTCTTTACTGTCTCTTTACCATCTCTTGTGCTTTATGAATATATTATTATTAGCATTCCGTCTCTCGGAAACATTCTCTTGGCTTGGCTCGTTGGGGAATGGATGTGTACATCCCAATCAACACCCCGGACCCTACATAGGCAGAATATACAGGAATGTTTTTGTTGTTGTTATATATTGTAACTTCTCTCAAAGAATTAATTGTAACTTATTCCTTTTGTGGAAAGAGTAAGAGTCCTTTTGTGGAAAGAGGTAAGAGTTCGTTTAACATGCTCATAAAGTTATACTTGTGATAGATAAGTGCTCTTTCGCACAACTAAGGAATTAAGAAAGGAAGCTGTCGTTCTTATTCTTCTATTATAGCTGACAAAGAAGTTATTTACACTTTGCACCCAAACCCCAATTTCCATAAACTTATTATAATCCCTTCATAGATTTGGTTCAGTGTGAAGGTGGAGGGTGATTTAAAAAACGGTTTTTCTATCCTATGCCCTAAGGGTATAGGATAAGATCCTAATTGGGAAAGATACCCTACCAAAAAAATAAACAACCCTAGGAATCTAATTTAAAATTTGGCTAATGCATTTTAATGAAGGATATATTTTTTCTAAAACGGGAATCTTATCCTATGCCCTAAGGGCATAGGATAGAAAAACCGTTTAATAAAAGGAACATTTCTTCTCTCCTACCATTCCCCCTTATGACGCTTTAAGCAAAATGGCAAGCTTTGGCACATTAACCCCATGGAAAATGTTAAAAATGGGAATTCAACCCATCTTTTACATTCAGTAAGACATAATCCCCCTTTCCTACTATCAATCTACCATAGTTGCAACCATCCTACCCCAACATTGTTGCTCCACCACCTCTAGTCCATGTATGCTGATCTTTTACAGACAAATCTCCCTCGATACTTATAGTCTACCATGATCCAAACAAAATCTGAATCTCTGCAACGCATACCAAGAGAGAAATTTAAAAGAAAAACGAAAGGGTGCAATAGGTGATAGAGATGCACTGTGGCAATATAATATGTCGTTTCAGGGAATACAAAAACCAAATGCTGTGTCTTCTTTATCTCATTTCTCTACCAGACTAAGTGAAAAACAAATGAAATTTTCTGATTAATTCCTTTTAAATATTATATGGGTGAGACTCCCTTTAGTTACCTATTTTTGGACACCCAAAATCAATTTGACCCTTAGATTCAGCTTTCCTGTTCATGTCAGTAGAAACAGTTATTATTATTATATTATTATAATAACAACAATAAATAATCATATATTATTATTATTATTATTATTATTATTATTATAAACAAAACTTGATTGACTTTTGCTAATAAAGGATGGATATTTCCTAAAATAATTACCAAGGATTCGAAGACCTAAACTCGAACCAAACATTGTCATTCCACATTCAAGTGAGACAAAGTGCTTTTTCCACATCTCTTCACCATATTCTATAAATTTCAAAATGCTAAACAGGGACACAGATTTTACTTCAGCAACCATTGATTTAAGTTCATTAATTCTTCGTGAAGGAAAACTAAAGTCATTATTGTGGACATTCTCTCATGAAATTGACACTTGTTCTTGAGATAATCTCATCCTATGGGAAGGATTCACATCAATAACTGATCGAATTCTTCTTACAGCATTCTTTTAACATATTGATTCCTATAATCCCTTTTGTCATTGCTTACCATTCATAATAAATCTGGTGCTTATATGAGTATATGAAAAAAAAAAAATGCAACAAAATGGAAAAGATACATCAATCTCAAAGTCTCAAACAATGCAACAGTTTTGGCAATCATCTGCTCAGGGTAATCATACAAAAAAAAATGCTAATGCTAAAAACCATAACCACCCTTACGAGAGAAGCTGATACGTAGCACTTGATCTTGGACTAAACGCGATAGCGGTAACTCCTCCAGTATGCCCTCGCAAGACTGAGATTGGTAACCCATCAGGCAGACGCCACTGTAACATAAAACATGCATGTCATACAAAAAACGACCAAGGAAATCAAAGAAGAAAAACATAACAAGGAAAGAAACTTACAACTCGAATGATACAATCATTTGAAGAAGATGCCACCATTGTGTTATTAGAATTCACAGCCAAGTCAGTGATGTCTCCCTTCAGTGACAAAACATGTTAGGGGATGAACAAAAACAATAGAAAACATTCATTGGGTGATGAGGATACAAAAAAAAAAAAAAAAAAAAAAAAAAGAGTAGAGCTCACTTCATGTCCCCGACAGCTGGCTAAGCAATAAGCTGTCTCCATGGACCAGATTTTGACAAGCCGATCATCAGAACCAGTAATAACAAATCTTCCCGACCGATCGAAGGTGGCTGTGAGATATTATAACAAAATCATCGTCGGAAAGAAAAGGGAAAAGGATGAGACAAAAGACATGTGTCTCCCACTAAACCACGCTAAGCCTAATGGAGAAATTTTAATAAAACTTTATTTTCAATTACTTAAAGAAATAAGATTGTTTAAAGTCATTGTAAATTAGTTTATCAACCTGATGGCTACCGCATGAATAGTGAAAAGAAAAGGGAGAACATCAAATTTTAATCGAAAATTTATAGAGAACCAGAAGACGCTTGACCTGTTCAAAACAACAGCAGGTGGAAGCAAAATATAAAGGGGAGTTGATGGCATGCAATGGAACCAAACAAACAACAACCACCATCCCGGTATATCCCGCTCCTAATAGGGTTTGGGGGGTCTAATAAGCCAGATACATAGTTTCATTGTGTGAAGAGATTTCTGATATATTGTGTAGGGGAAACATTTGGAGGGAAAGTAAGAATACTTGTCAGGATGAATACAATCTGACGCATCTGAATGACTGAATGCAGAAGATTGTGTAATGGAAGCAGACACAAATTACACTTTTGAAAATGATTGGTTGTGGAAACCTTACAATGTCTTCTTCAACCTTTCCCCTTATAATTTATCTATTTCTCACTTCTAGATAACAAATGATGGGTAGGTTTCTAACTGGAAATTAACAATTTCCAGTAAACCAAAATATTTAGTCAGAGGTGCTACCCAATTCCAATCATGTTCACTTGAATGTATGTCCTTTATTTTTTTGAGCTAAAAGATTGACTGGCAATAATTCTTTAAAAAATGTCAGTAATTTTTCCAGTGACATGCTCAGATGTTCTTAAACCCTGCATGTTCATTGTTTTCTCAGTGGTATAGGGTCCCCTACCCTATATAATAGATGGTCAAAATTCCAAGACTTCACTTAATCATTAGGAGTAAACAAAAATAAAACAAGTGATATGCTAAAGATATGAAACCAACTAGCTACCATTTTTCGGTACCCTGAAGCCTTATGAAGTCATTTTCAAGCTCGCATTTTTATCTACAGAAGGGTGTTCCCAGCCTCCACCAAAACCTCAAAACTAGGGACCTGAGGTCGCCTGAAGAGCATATACAGTCTCATTACAGCTAAACAGTGAGTAGGATTGTTGTATCTGGTGCAAATCCAAATACTGTAGGGTAAGTAGTAAGAGACCTTTTATAGTCATGCTCACCATTCACCCCTCGAAAGGACAAACCAAGAACTTACAAGCAACACTAATCCCACTAGAGAACTATAGCACAACTCCAAATAACTACTTTTTTTAATTAAGATCGATGGTTATAAAAAAATCCAGCAAAAAACTATATTAGAAATTGTGAACACTTCTCTGGATCATATCAGTACACTAGAAGCTGTTTTTTTCCAGAAAATAAGGGAAGGGAGGGAGGTGTGTCACCGTTTGATGTTTCAGGTTCATCTCATATTTATGTCAATGATAAATATAAAAACAATAATGATGATGGTGGTGATGGTGATAATAGGTAGAATACTCAGGGTAAAGAACAGAATACTCACCACAATAAACAGCGTTTCGATGCCCTCTGGTCTTCTTAATATTTTGCATCTTCTGTACCATTGTTGATGGCTTTGCAATGGCATAACAGGCTGCACGGGTTGATGGTGCACGGTGGTGTCTTGTGAAGCCACCACCAATTTCCCTCAATCTCAGGCCACGAACCTGATCAGCTTGCATGTGAGGCCAACGCAGGTAAGCAGGTGGTGGTTCGACTTTGTTGCTGCCTTTATCTTCATCACCTGTAGAAAGAGACAGTGTGGAAATTTTATATTCATCTGATTATTCAGATGGAACATAACAGTCTCATATAATTATTTGCCAATTAAACACTTGATGGAATTGGGCTAGTATATGCTCCTTTATAGTGTGGGGTAGTTATCAAACAATTTAGCAAAGGGGGCTTCAAAATGGAGTAACACCTTAAACACCTAGCAACACAAACAATTTGCGTAATTAATGAAATTGGATCCCTAGATAAATGCAGAAATTGAGAGTCACACGAAATGAGGAACATACAGCTCAAAAGTGAAAAGTCACCCAGTCCTAGGAGGGTAGGAACATCCGCTGCATTTGGAGCATTCCCACCCATCATACCCATCAACGGATGTGCTTTGCTCAGTATCAGCTGCTTTAGCAGCTTCACCAAGTGATTTTTTTCAACATGAGTGTACCTACATAAGCAATGGATTGGCAAAATCACTCAAAAGGACAATAACACAAGCAATGCCAGGTGCACGGATTCCAATCATATAGAAGCATGTTTACATACATTTGGAAGCGCCTGTGTGCCCAACAAACCTAAAGATGAACACTATGGGTTGAAAATGGTGATATAAAATGACAACATATACAACAAGCACATTGTATACCTTTCCACTAATTTGTTGTAACTTAAAGGAAATGATAACCCATCGTCATGTTCATCACCGCTTGGCACCCCACTCCTTGAATACCAAGCATGATATCTTCTAGGTAAGAGGTTGTGCTCAAGAAGTTCATTCCAAAATTGACCACAAGTTCTCTGACATGGCCCAGCAGACAGAAAATGCATAATCAGAAAATAAAGTTCTCTGAGATCAATGTCCACGTCAGTCTGCATGCTAGCATCTGTACGCTGAGTTTTCCTGTCCATCTGACCAGAAAATCTCAAGGGCTTAATGCCAAGTGACTGAGGATTGCTAGCAGGTATGTGTTTTTGAAGAGCCATACTTCCTGAAATGGGTAAAAGAATACAACTAATAAAATCCAATCCTTCTTTTGTGAAAACATGGAAAGAGTCATCTAAATACAATCAGGCGATGTATTATAATGTCAAGGGAAAATGGCAAGCAAAGTCTTCAGATGCAAACCTTCCAGAATGCCCCCCAAGATGTCAACTGGAAGAGCAATTACCAGGAACTAGAAATTCCCTGATACTTCTCCAACAGAGTCCAGAACTGCCGCAACTCATAATGTATATAAGCCTGCAAAGTGCAAAAAGGCCCAATAACCCTAAAAATTAAGATGTAACTCACAAAACCAATAACAATGACCTAAAACTCAAAACATACAACAATTCTACAGAGAACTTACAATAGAAACCAGTCGAGCACATCAATGTGGGCTTTATACCCAGAAGACTTGTAAATTTCACAAGATTATTGAAAATTTCAAACCAAGAGTTCGCAATGTATATCAGTAGAAGCGGACTCTAATAATGAACTGCATGGACCATCTGAAAGACACAAACTTTGCATATTCAATTAGTTTTGATCTGTCCGAATGTATGGCTTACAATTACAATAGACACTCCACTGTTTGCAGTTGGCCAATGATCAAATCTCCAGTAAAGGACACTTTCAGTATCAAAATTCATAAGCAACCAAAGCAAGGATTACCCATCCGAAACGAACATAGATGCAGTAAACTTTGCATATTCAATTAGTTTTGATCTGTTCGAATGTATGGCTTACAATTACAATAGACACTCCACTGTTTGCAGTTGGCCAATGATCAAATCTCCAGTAAAGGACACTTTCAGTATCAAAATTCATAAGCAACCAAAGCAAGGATTACCCACCCGTGCTTAAGCATGTTCAGGTGGATCAATAGAACAAGGCCCTCAAATTTTTAGGGGCCCAATATGATAAAAAAAAAAACATCTTAATATTAAATTTTTCTTTCACAAAGTATAATTGGTGTTCAATTGGCTCTGTGGATGGAATGCGCATCTGTCTTCCGTCATTCCCGAGTTCGATTCCTCCAAGCTGCAACTTGCCCCTTCTCCTTTTATGTGTTAAATTTTTTCCCCAGTTATTTTAATCCATTTTTGAATCATTTACTTTCCTAAAAAAACATCAAACTTATTTACAGTGTATTTTTTCCATCTTTTATCCTTATCACTTCATCTTTTTTAATCATTTAATTTGCTAAAAAAAATTCGAAGTGTTTAATATAGAGTAAAGTTTTTTTTGAAAAAGTTTATTATAGAGTAACGTTTAATTATCACTTTATTACTAAAGTCTAAATATTTAATATTTTTAAACATAGTAGTACGTACTTTAATATTTTTACACATTTTGTAAGAATTAAATATTTAAACATAGTAGTACTTTAAGAAAAGCATGATTTATATGTTGTTATATATAATTTAGGAATTTGTTAATGATTTAAAAGAAATATTCTTACTATTAATATTTTCAATTATTTTAATTTCACTCGTATTATAAAATATTCAACTTTTCCATTTCAATTAAAGAGTAGTTGCTTTTACTAAAAAAAAGTGTTTAATATTATTCCAAAATTTTGGTACAGGGCCCTAAAAAGATTGGCATGACCCTGCTTCTACCGCAACAAATAGTGAAAATACTGTAGTACATGATGCTACACTCTTATACTTGGCTCTTTATTTGCAAAAACATGAAAGCACGATGCAAACATAAAAGGTGATTATTTTCCATCCAAAAATTGCTAAAAAATCGATCGTACCCATACATGAAAAATGATACATTCACTGGCTAAGAAAACCAAGTTAGTCTAACATGTTAATCAATATATGGAGTACCATTATTCATAAAAATCGCTCCTTTCTGACAGAGAAACTTTGTTGCTCCCTTCATATCAAGCTCGCTATTGAACCACGTCACCAAGACATGCTTCTCAAATAAATACAAATAATTATGTCGGAACAACAGATCTTATGGAACAAAGGGATCATATACTAGGATACATTGAACGTAAAATGACATCTTAATCATCGGAGGGGACAATAACACGTTAATGATACTGATATACGAAAGAATGTCAAAGATATGTGCAAGCTGCCCAATCACCCTGCAATTTGCATTCTGAATTCCGACTCTAGTGTAACTAGCATGAGTCCAGAAAATAAAGGATCCAAAAAACCCTAAATGTCTATTCGATAAAATTTCCAAGAAACCCTAGATTGGAATTGGAAAAGATGAGAGTGAGAAGTATACAGATTAGAATCAAAAGTGAGAGAGCAAGAGAGAGAAAGAGCACGTACCGAATTCAGAGACAAGATTGGGGCCAAAGTGAAAGCGAAGGTGAGCAACATTCAGAAAGAGAGTGCAAAAGAGAGGATTCAGCCGACTAGGGCGATAGAGGAGAAATGAAGTTGGGGTTCGGCGGGGAGGAAGGGAGGCAGATTGTGAGATCGTTGTCAGCGGATGCTAGATACCTTTGGGGGTGGGCTTGGTTACGCACAGCAGAGAACATACAATCAACTAACACCAAAGGGGCCACGCTGTGAAGAGAACACACAACAGGGATGAGAGAAAACGTCAAAAACTCGAAAGGGATTACTTTCATAACACCTTTTTTTTTTTTAGGGTGATTTTGCTAACTAGCCTATTTTGAATCTTTAATTAGGTGATTAACACCCAAACTAATTTAATTAGGTAAGCTAGCACCTTTGGGTATTAGGGTCAATCGGTCAACGGTCAATGGTCTGGTCAACGTTGACCGGTCAACGTTGACCGTTGACCGTCCTTTTTTTTTTTTTAACTACTGATGCCACTTTTTTGATGTCATTTTTTACTGTGATGCCATTTTTCCGTTGTCATTTTTTATCGTTATGCCATTTTTTCCTGAAATGTTTTGATGCCATTTTTCGAAGTAGTATTTTGATGCCAAATTTTTAATGACATGTGATGCCATTTTTTAAAGTAGTGCTTTGATGTCATTTTTTATTACATTTTATTTTCGCTTTGATGCCACTTTTCTAATGAAATGATTTGATGACACTTTTTTAATGCCACTTTTTTCAAACCTTGATGACATTTTTTGTTTATTGTGATGCCACATTGACCATTGATGCCATTTTTTTTTTACCGTTGACTACTGATGACACTTTTTTATGTCAATTTTTTGATGATATTTTTTACCGTGATGCCATATTTTTTCAAAGTAGTGTTTTGATGACATTTTTTTTCTTTAATGTGATGCAACTTTTTCAAAGTAGTGTTTTTATGTCATTTTTCTAATCAAATCGTTTGATGCCACTTTTTTTAATTTAATCAATTGCATATCGATATATTTTCATCGATTATACTTTTATTCACCGATGACACATTTGTGATTACACTTTATTGATGCAATAATTTGTGATGATATTTTTTAAATTGATGAAACATGAACATAAAATGTGATTAAACTTCATTGATAACATCTTTTATTGATGACTTTTATTCGTTAATGACATTTGTGATTACACTTCATTGATCTTAATCATTTGTGATGACATTGTTTGTTGATGACATTTTTATTGATAATATTTTTATACAATTGATAACATATGAACAATAATGCGATTACACTTCATTGATAACCTTTTTATTTGATGCCATTTTTGTTGATTATATTTTTATATAATTGATAATATAAGAGCATAAAATGTGATTATAATTCATTGATGACATCTTTTATTGATGATTTTTCATTCATTAATGACACATTTGTGATTAAAGTACATTTTATAAAATGTGGAATCAACACAAAGAGGTTACTGATTTTAACAAAAAGAGTAGAAAATTCACAAGTGATAATGAAGCTGTTCATGTTGCAAGCAATTTCAAACCGAATTCACCTGTTGCTCAATTTTACAGGGATGCAAGTCTAAATCAAAAGAAAATCAGCAGGAAGGGTTCCAAATTCCAAAAACTGGTTAATCATATATTTACACAACCTCAATTAGAAAAGGGTTCCATCTGATGAGTCTAAACAGTATGACAAAAACCTACAAACAACAAACCAAATGGTTCGCCATGAGTCACCTCCATGCCGAAGCAATGATCAAGTTCTTGTCCTCCCACCCGAAGCGGTCTGTGCCGATCTCCTTGTAGACCTTGTACCTGTCACAGCGTCCCTTGAAAAAAAAAACCAGTTGACGACCATCGAAAGAAGCGCCATCTTTAGTGCTCTCAAAGGAACATACCAGCAGCTACAACATCACTTAAAACGACCATGAATCACTCTAAAACTCAACAGATCTGTGCAAAAATAGCCAACAAAAACAAGAGAGAGGAAAAGAAAAGCATGCCACTTATAACTGAGATGCATTAATTAAGGTCCTCGCCTGCACTAGCCATAGCAGCGGTTCTAGTCTTCGAATGCTTCAGATCAAGGTGAATTTCAACCTTGAAAAAGTGGGCTTGATCGCCATATAAATACCTACACAAGGAAAAGAAAAGAAATAAAAATGGATGCAGATTCATTAAAAAAAGTGAAGCACAATTGTACAGCATAATCATTTAAGAACCAACAAAAAGGATTCAAAGGGAATTAGATGGGATTTGTCACATTATAAGAGTAATTTAACAAGTTCAAGAGTAATCAACAGACATGTTAAAAACAATTAAGCCTAGTTTCATAAAGCCAAGTGCAAGAGATCACAGATTAAGTTCAAGATTAATCATTTAATAACCAATAAAAAGGATTTAATTACTCTTATCCCTCCGAAACAGCGACATCCAGACATCGACTCTCCAACTCCCCCAAGCACTCCTCGCCGCTCAACTCCTCAATATGCATATCAACTTTATCCAAATCCAAACCCCCTATGGACCAATTATCAACAGAATTAAGAAACTCAAGATACCACGCTACATAAGAAGCAAATAGATCGAAAAATTACAGAGAGCATAAATCAAAATCCAGACACCATAATGAGGAAAATCGAACACACAGTAGGAGAAATCAACAAATTTAGAAAATGGAGGAGAAATCGAAACAAAGAGAGCAAACCTAGATCTGAATCAGACAAATCCAAAATCTGAGAGGAGGAGGAAGAGAACGTGTGGACAAAGAGATAGATAAAAGTTCCTTGATCGGAGGAGAAGATGTCGCTCTGACAGGGGAGGAAGAAGCGCCTGCAAAAGGAGAGGGAGAACCAAAATGACTGAAGTATATCGGAGGCCCGCACCTGCGATATTGCTGCGAGCAGGGCCAATAAGGAAGACGTCGACGGCGACTCCAATGGAGAGGACAACGGGGAAGGGGACGACGCCGTTTGACCGGGCGCAGGAGACCTAGCGGCGGCGGCGTGGTTGCTGCAGGTGGTGATCGTTGCCGATCTGGAGTTGCGAAGGAGATGTTTCAGAAATCGTTGAATTCTCACCCGCACAGCAAAATCAGAGGATGGGGTAGAATGACCTAATTAATTTTCACATGAAGCTAGCACGGCTAATTAAATAAGTTAGGGTGTTAATAACCTAATTAAATTAGCAAAGGGTGATATTTTACCAAAATTTCTCTTTTTTTTATATGGAGTTTTTTTTTCTTTTATTTCAATATACTCCACTATTTTATTTTGCCTAGAACTTAGGCCGTGTTTGGCGCTAGATGGAGATTATGGAGATTAACGAGATGTTGGTAGATGTTAGGAGATGGAGATTAATTTGATAGATTAATTCGGATGTTGGGAATGGAGATTATTTATGAGTAAAATCTCCGAAAGGTGTTTGGTAGGTAGGGGATTGTGGTGTATTTTAAGAGACGTAAAAGACTATAATGCCCCCCACTTTATAACTCCATCAACCCACCCGAAAGCTCAGTTTGTGAAATTGTGGAGGTTGAAGGAAGGTCAGACCTCCGACTGGCGACGACGAGTTGCAGCAGCGCAGGTGGAGACATTCCCCGATCCTTGGTCGTACAGGCGGACTGAAGGCGCCCCCCTCCTCAACCGGCGACCTTGTGTTCGCTTGGGTGCAGCGTCACACTCACCTTTCGCGGAGGACAGTTACCTGCCGGCCCATCTGTCGTTCACTAGGTAAGCGTTCTTCTCCGAGGAAGCATGCATGTGTAAAATCGGCCGGCTGTGACTACGTTTGTGATAGGTTAGAAGGGTAAATAGAGTTGCTGATTGAATTGGGCAGGGGGGTGTAGGATTGAACGGGTAGCCGACTGTATCAGTCGAACCCTAGGGACGAAAGGGGCTTCTGTCACCGGCGGCGTAGAGCTGAAATTGGCTCGTCCCAGCTGACCTATGGTGTAGTCGGATTGAGATCGAACACAATTCATGGCCAATTTGGGACAAAGTTAACTGTCGGGTTTGTCGGTGCAATTGGACTGACAGTGAGATGACCTAGGGCATATGACAGTGAGATGACATAGTTGCTAGTTTGCTGCTATTGGATATAGATGACGATTTCCTTGGTAGGGTAGAAAGAAAACTGGATACAATACATGTTAGCATATAATGTTAACTACGTAGTCAATTAGAATATCATGTTGTAATCTTATCAAGTAAGTAAATTTGCTATGCTGTGATAAGTTCAGCTGCAAGGGGTATCTTTTTCCAATTTTCTCACAATTCGTCATTATTACAATTCCTCTTTTATTAATGACATTTAGGTTTTGTAGATTATATATATTGTTTATTAAATTTAATTAATTTAACTTCCTCAAGGTATCCACTGATCTTAGATTGTAATCAATATGCAAGTGTATTTGGTTGAGAGGGGATAACTATGCCAGAACATGCAACTTAATTTAAGGATGACAAAATGCAACTCAAGAGAATTTTTTTTACATTCCCTTCCTATATAGAAGCACACAGATGCACACACGATCCAACATATGTGAAATTTTATATGATCTGCATCTTCATGTGCATCATAGTCAATTTTCACCGCCGACCTCAGATCCCCCCCCCCCGGCGACTAGATTAGAAGAGAGAAGCTAACCTCGGTGTCAGCGATTGCGATGGTTGTCCGTCGGCGCTCGTTCTTCAGCTCCGCTCTCCTCTTGCACAAATCGGCGTGAATGATGAAGGGTAGTATAGGGGATTGTATATAAACGAATCCACACAATCTCCCCACAATCCTCACAATCTCCATCCTTGGGGATTACGAAACAATCTTCTAGAATACCCACAATCTCCTTCCCAAGATCTTCCACCATCTCTCTCCGAACACCACTTCCAGGAGATTGTTTTTTGTGTTAATCCCCTAACATCTCCCAAAATACACAAAAAGGCCTCGCCGAACACGGCCTTAGGTTTGTTCGGCAGGGGATTTTAAGGGATTGTTGGGGTTTTTATTAAAAACAACAATCCAAGGCAAGCGTTTGGCAGCGGCTTTTCTAGGGTTGGGAAGTTTGGAGCTGGGGATTAATCGGGATTTCCAATCGGCTATAATCCAACCCTTGCCATGGAGGATTGTGGGGATTGTTGTCTTCCACAACCCCATTTCTTCCCTCATTGCCACTGGTCACACCATTCAAGATCGGCCTTCACCTACGCGGAGCACCTCCTGGGGCGATTGCTTCTTGCGACTGGAGCACCATTATTCTTCTTCGTTCGATTTCCTGTCGAAATCAGGTTAGTTTGCTCTCCTTCTTCACTCGAAAAAGATTTCAATCTGCAATCTCCATTCCAATCGTTAGGGTTTCAACAACTTCTTGTCGTTGCTGTCATTCTTGCATCTGGGAGATTTCTTCATTTCATGATTTTGCAAGCGTTAGGGTTTCGATTGTTCTTGTCATTGATGTCATTCTTGCATTTGGGAGATTTCTTGATTTCATGATGTTGCAATCGTTAGGGTTTCGATTGTTCTTGTCGTTGCTGTCAATATGCTATCGTTAGGGTTTCGATTTCTTCCTTTCATGATTTTGCTTGTTCGATTTCTTCAAATTGTGATGTCAATCTGCTAACTTGGGTGAAACTGATCCTGTGTAATATTCCCCAACATACCTAAAGTAATTGCACATGGAAGTGAACATCTTGTATGTTGAATCTGATATCAACCCATGAGACCAAAAGTACTCCACCCTTGAATTGAAATCTCCAGTACTGTATTTCCTAGCTGTCAATTTTTTTCCCCAAATTAGTGAGTAAAATTATCCCTTTTATTTTGTTTCTGAATTCAAAGTTGTTCTCTGTACTTGGTTTCAAGATGAATAATCTCTCCCTTAGGTTAAACTTCACCATCATCAGCTTTGCTAGTTGGGGAATGTAGTGTCCTGCACATGATCTAAAAGGGTGAGATTGTAATAAACTTTTTGTATAAATATTTTGTACACATATAGCAAAAGACTAGAAAAAACAGAATCAATGTCATATTTTATCAAACCACCTTTGCAAGAAAATCAAGTTGTCCCTTGCTTTATATGTTCAATTAATAAAAAAAAACACAAAATCAATGTCATATTTTGTACACATGCAGCAAAAGACTAGAAAAAACAGCACAGTGATGAACAAAGTTTCATCTTTTTGCCAAAAGATTCGGGTCAAGTTCTCATCTTTATCTTTGGCATATGAGAATCCAACTCCAACCGGTGTCTCCAAATAAAGCATATTTGCTTCTGGAAATTTTTTTCATCGGTTACAAAATCAGCAATGCTTTTAAACATAATCCATGGCTACTTATAATTATGTAGCAGAAAGGAAAAAAAGGAGGTAACTTTGCTCTAGTGGAGATGGATGTTATGAATTTGCTCATTTTATGTGTTGTTATGGATTTCCTCCTTTTCTGCTTGATTGTAGGTTTACAGTTTGAAATTCATATCCTCTCTTTTCCCTAGTTTTGTTAATTTTGGTGCTTCATTCTGTTCTTGGATTAACAATTTGGTCTTTTTTATGTGCTGTCATGAAGTTCCACAATTTTCTCATGTGTTTATAGTGGTCCCAGTTTGTGTTGCTGGATGTTGATGATTGGTAATCATACAGAAATGTAATTCCTATTTATTTGTTCAACTCTCTAACTTTGTGTGCTTTTACTTGTCTGTACCTTTCACCTTATTGTCAAGATGTCAACATTTGTGTCTTCTTTGTTGTCATTAAACACAGATTAGCCTTACTCATAATGTTTTCATACGTATAAATAGCTCGACAAAACCAACCTTTTGTTTTAAGATTGACCTTGATCCCTTTTTTTATTTTTATTATTACTTCTAGAATTCGAAATCAATTGCTTTCTTGCAAACAAGATTGAACATTAGGAGGCCTCTTTGATCAATTCAACAACTATTTTGTTCTTCTTAAAGGCCCCCATCTACCTCCATGTGCTGCTCAATATCAGATTTTGGTACCTTTGAAACTCTTTCTTATACCTTTCCTTTTTTGCTAATTTTGAATTTCTCTTATTTTGACCTTTTACTAAATTTAAGGCACACAAAATGGATGGTTGTTGGATGCTTACAGGAAAATGGTGGGTAATGGTTTTCCTGACAGATTTAGCTTATTCCCTATTATTAGCATTTGACAAGTATATTTGGTGGATTGTCTTTCATCCTACTTGCCGAATATCTATTTTAATTGTTCTCATTTCCAAAAATAATCTTGTGGAATTAATGTCTTCTGAAATATGAGATCATGCGTGTCAAGATTGATTTTATAAAACTTGCTAAAAATAGTGTCTAGGCATTCTCCAAGTTTAGCATCTACCTTGCAACACATCATTTTATGCATAAACATATTGTGCCTAGATTTTAGAAAATTTTCACTAAAAAAAGACCTACTGGTTTTAAATGTGGACAGTTTCGAAATGTGATGTGTAGGATAATATGTGTGTCTTGTCTCAAAGTAAAAACATATAAGAACCAAATTTACCGATTAGACAAGAAACAAATGGGAAGTTTGTACCTTGAACTGTGACTTAAGGCCCTTACAGGGTGATGCTTTGAGCATAGTTAGGCAGTATGTACCTTGAACTATGACTTAAGGCCCTTGAATTGTGTCTTCTTCATTGTCAGTAAACACAGATTAACCTTACTCATAATGTTTTCATACGTACAAATAGCTCGACTATATTCTGCACTAATTCCCCGATTCATTACCATGTGCAGCTATGGCTGTAACGGCCCAAATATAAATATTCGGGTTACGTTTCGAAGGATTTGATACCTTCGTTCGGATCTTGCAATTCGAGTACGGGTTGAGTTTCAAAACAAAGTGCTAATATTAAAAGCAGGGATTTAGTACCCTAAATTCGCGATAGGTCCATTGGGGACCATAACCTGTCCTACTTCTAAGTCGCATAAAACAAGTTTTGTCAAAAACAACAAACACAATTTGATACATAGTTGCCACGACAAAGCCGGGTCAAAACCAAAATGTGTAGGAAACATAAAAATAGCAAAAGTGTGAAGTCCATGGTCAGTCTCTCCCTCCAACTGCGCCATAAGATATCCCCGTCATAACAACACGGAATCAAGCAAGGGAATGGGTACTTGAAACTATACCACGAGTCAAGGTCGAGCGACTCATGCGGGCCCTGAAGGCCTTGCTAAGGACATATAATACGCTCCAATCCTAGATGAGAATGATCTAATGCAATACTTGAATATTAAACACGCAAGCAAGTTGGCAGGATATATAATATGCAGAAAGGCGGTAAATGGTCCAAAGAATGTCGAGCGGCATATCCCACTCAAAAACCAAGCCCATACCTGAGTGGTGACTCATCCACTCCCATAACTAGGGTGGAGACCACTTTACGTCCATACCTAGACATAGAGACCACTCTATGCCCATACCTAGACGTGGAGACCAGGTCATATCTGAGATCATATAGTGTGCATATCATGCTCATGTAAATATCTCAATAGTATCCATCATCATGCTCATGTAATCAGACTCGTATGACAAGACTCAATTAGGTACGAACCCGCTGGGGATGGGTCGTCCTATGACCCTAGCAAAGACCCTACACTCACGACTTACGACCGTTTCTACCAATCGCATTCAGAATACGTACGCTCATTTGTTAATGCAGAACCTAGGCATGCTACTACATGACATGCTATTATAATGCCTACATACTATATGGCACATTAGGCATGAGGTTCTAACTTGAGTAAGCCCCGGAGGACTTACCTGGAGAAGCGCGGAATCCAAAGCAATCACGGCAATAACAGCAATTCCAAACAAGTCAGAGAGCACCTAGAATGCAATAGATAACATAGATAAGTTTGTGTCTCGATCATACAAGGTGCATTTACTATCACACATAAACTTTACATAATTCACAGGACTCATCATCACATCTTAACCATATCATCTTCACCATCCTCATATCAACTCATCTCAGATCGCATCATATCACCTCATTCATTCCATATCCTCTCAACTGCCATATCTCATCATATCTCATCTTATATCTCATTTTGCATGTATCAACACATAATATCTCATATAGCATCTCAACATGCTTCTTAATCATTTTCATAATCACTTAAAATTCCAATTATCACTCATGCTTCAATTTACATTTATTCACATTATATAATCCAACACATAATATTTACCAAGTCATTCCACTAGTTAGAACCAAGTAATATCTTTTCAAAGGTCTCAACACTTTAATTATCAACAACATCACATGAATATATAATCATGTAACCAATACTCATATAATTAACATTTAAACAATCAAGTAACCCTTTAAACATTCTATGAAACATTTAAGTCTTTAAAGCAACTCCACAAAACTATATTATTAAAATAATCCCGGTATCTCGTTTTCAAAACAACAAACCCCTTAAGAACATTTTTGAAAAACTTGAAACCCTTTTTAAATATTTTAACAATAATATTTATCTACAATAAAACACCAAGATAAATCCATTTTTACAACTCACGTTCATAAAACAACAATACTAAATTACTTTAACACATTTTAAAGCACATTTCAACATTACTAAATATCCTCATAAGGTACCCCAGTAAATCTATTTTCAAAACAATTTATAATATAATAATTTCAGTTAAAATATACATTTATCAAAAAAAATCTCAAAATAATAATAATAATAATGATAATAATAGTTTCTTGTAATTGAATTTTTTTTTCAAAATATTCACAGAAAAATAAAATTTTACATAGAAATTCACGACTTGAAAATATTTACAAAAATATTCAAAATTTGCAGAGATGTCGGAAAAACGCGGTTTCAGACCGCGTTTTATTAACAAGATGTAAAATCTGAAGTTGAAAAAAAATAAATAAAAGAAACGCGGTTTGAAACCACGTTTTATAATTAATTTTGGGTAAAACGCGGTTTGAAATCGCGTTTTTTTCAATTTTTATTTTAAAGTAAGAAGTATATATACATATATATTAATAAAAAAAGGGGGAATGAATGAAACGCGGCATCATGCCGCGTTTCATGCGTATGGTGATCAGTGATCACAATGATGATGTGCAGAGGGAAGCAATACTTTCTTCTTTTTTGGTCGAAGAAGCAACACTTTCTATTGGTAATTATATTTATATATGTATGATGATCACAACGATGACGTGCTGATTACAACCTTTTGCCTTTCTATCAACGCATGAAACGCGGCATGATGTCGCGTTTCATTCATTCTCTTTTTTTAAATATATATGTATATATACTTTTTACTTTAAAATAAAAATTAAAATAAAAATTGTAAAAAACGCGGTTTGAAACCGCGTTTTACCCAAAATTAATTATAAAACACGGTTTCAAACCGCGTTTCTTTCATTTTTTTTTTCAACTTTAGATTTTACATCTTGTTAATAAAACGCGGTCTGAGACCGCGTTTTTCCGACATCTCTGCAAAGTTTGAATATTTTTGTAAATATTTTCAAGTCGTGAATTTTTATGTAAATTATTATTTTTCTTTGAATATTTTAAAAAAAATTTCCTTGTAATTTATAATAATAAAATAATAAATATTAATAATAATAATTATATAAAACTATATACTAATATAACCATTTAAGTCGTTAAACCAATTTCACAAAGTCATATTGTCAAAAGAATCCAACACCAGTTAGTTTTATTCCAAAACCTTTCTTCTATTGTTTCAAATAATTAAGACACTTGGTAAATAATTCTAAACTAATATATTTTAAATCTACTCGCTTCAATATCATTTAATACTTAATCAAATAGTAATTAAATAATCATTAATTGGTCAATTAAATAAATTAACAATTAAATAACAATAATAATCAAACAAATAACCGAATAAATAAATAATCTAATAAACGAATAAATAAATAATTAAATAATTAAATAAAACACAAAACTAAACCGAATGGATTAAACCGAACCGAACTGAACCCAAACACTAAACCCAAACTCGAACCAATTTCATTAAAATCCAATCGAACCGAACCAAACCCGTTAAATTATAACCCGAAACCGGTTTGATAATTTTAAAAAAAAAATCAAATAAAGGTAGGGCCCACGGGTGTGAGGCCTTCATCTTCTTCCTCCGGGGCTCCTGTGCTCACCTCTGTTCGCGCTCGCTCGCCGAATTCACCATGGCTCGGCCTCTCGTCTCGCCCTGCTTCAGCTTGCTTGCCCGTCCTCGCCCCTCTTGATCTCGCACCTCCCTCACTCTAGCGCAGCTCTCGCTCACCAGCGCTCTCACGTGCTCCCTTCTCGGCTCCGCCCGCTCTCGAGCTCGCCGGAGCTCTCGAGCTCCCGGAGCTCTCAAGATCAACCACCCTCCCCGCACTCGGCTCTCACCCTCTCTTCCCGACCATGATAAACACAAAAAAAAATATGAAATGGGGTTGAAGAAGGAACGAAGCTCACCGAGGGTGTTCGTGGAGTCGGAGCTCTCGATCGAGGTTCTAGGCGTCGTCAGAGGCTCGGGGTTGCTTCTCGGACCTGTATTGGACGTGGGTGAGGATGATGGTGGAGCTCGGGGATGGTTTCGATTGAAAATGGAGGAGAGCGGCTTACCGGGACGTTGGTCGTACACAAACAGGGGAGGTGGAGCTCCGGTGGCTCGGCGACAATGCTGGAGGACTTCTTGGCGGCTTCGGGGTGGTGGTGGACATCGGAGAAGGTGTGGGTGGACGCTGTTGCTGCTGCACTTTGAGGAAGAAGGAGGGACGGGGTGGCGATAGTGGTTCTGGGCTCGGGAAAGAAACAAAGGCGGGGTGGTGCTGCTTGGGGCTGCCGCTGGTGACGAACGCGTGATGGTGATGGCGTGTGAGGCTGTTGGTGGTGGTGTTGCTGGTGAACAGGAGGGAGTGCAGGAGGATGAGGGGATGGAGATAGAAATTTGGAAGTGAAACTAGTATAAGTTCCTGTCTTAGATACGGGTATTTAATTAAAAACTAGCCTAGATCCCGTGCGCTACGCACGAGATTTTTAAAATTAATCTAAGTACGTTCATCTAATTATGTGAAAAATTCTTACTATTATAAATATGTGAAAATTTCTTACAATTAGTTAACATGAATATATCTATCTATAAATATTAGATCAATCAAAATAAAAAGAGATCAACCACAAGGTCCACAACAATATATCCCTTAATTAAGATAAAATTAGATTTATTAGTCTAAGACTTTTTTTTGCAACTTTATGTAAAAAATATCTTAAATAAAGTTTGAGTGGATAAAAAAAAGGAGGATTAACAAACAAAATCCTACACAATCACCAAGCACCAACAGTTAGCATGACATTATTAGATCCAAACTAACCCAAATCATACAAATTGCCCTAATTCCTTGAATGCCATTCAGAAGCTTGTGAACAATAATAATATACGGCCAAAAGAAACAATTTTCACATAAAGGAACATGCAAATGACATGATGTCTAAACCTGATAAACCTCATGAACATTTTAATGTGTTTCAGTTTAAACAAATTCAGAGCAGGTTTTCTATACACAAAACACTGCCAAAAGTTCGAGACCAGACAGAGCAGGCGCATAATAATCTAAATTGAGCTCCAAAAAACTGCAACCTGCGGCCCAACAGACCCTCTACGCAGTGAAACACCTACTTCAATGCCCTCCTCACCTATCTACAACTAACTTCGACGTTTGGGTAGTTAGTATTCCCCTCGACAGGCCTGACCCTCAAAGGTTTCTTTCGCCTATACCCTTCATTTATCCCTGGAATTTATGGGAGCTCAAGTCAACAACAACAACAGGGTGAACCTGGATCTCTGAGAATTATGGTTCTTCTCCAATGGAATGCAATTGCTGATCAAATGTTGGAGGTATTACCGCGGCATCAGAAGGATCTTTGCAGACACTGCTGTCATTGTCTTTATCTTTTTCGTGGGGATACTGTCAAATAATCAAAGATAGAACAAATAAGATAAGGTGCCACTTTTTTTTATAGAGGAACCAAGATGCTACACATATTTGACCTAAATAAAGAGGGAAACTTATGTATAATATCAACGCTTTCCTACTCTACAAAATCGCAGTTTGATTGAGGTGTTCTGCTTACCATCTGAATGATAGATATATTCATCAGTTGATCAGAACGATCTTTGCCAACATGGCTTTCATTCTTCAACATTTACTACAGCTGTGTAAAGTTTCAAGTTTGGAAGTAAAATAATAAGTAGAGAAATCTATTCAATTGTGTCTGATTTCATCTTCATTTAATTTGGTTTAATTTGTTGTCCTTTAATGTATTATCTTACCAACAGCGAAGGGCCAAGACATACTCCAGTGAACCTTGATCCACAGCGTTGCTGCTGCCTTCGATTTGTGCTCCGTGGTACACTTCGGAGAAGGCACTTCTACAGTCAAGCTCAATGCTGCTTTCACATCTATATCCACAGTTTGACAAACTTTGTGATGACAACCTACAGGATCAGGAAAGAACCTTTTATGAGCAAATAAAATTTTCATGTATGTTAGAGACAAAGAAAAATCCAAAATCAATTAGAAGAAAAGCTTAATTGAGGCGGCATAAAATTGACAAGAAAAAAACACAATATAGGAAGGTGATCATCTATATGGTGTCTCTCTCATGTATGTTGTGCGGTAAATCTCCAAATCAATTGGATAAATCGAAGGAAACGACACACCCACCCCGTATCGGAGGGAAACCAAATCCAGGAGGAGGATGAAGTGCTGCAATAGAGGGGTTTGACAACTGAGGGTAACCGGAGGAGGGATGCAAGAGAAGATTCGGCAAGACCATAGGACGTCCCAAAGCCAAAAACTTGAATAAACAGTCTAAATAGACAGTTGAGGGGATACAAAAACGTCTCACGGGAGAGGAGACGAGACTCATGTCAGGGGCAGCCGGAGCCGAGTTTAGACGGCCGGAGCCAAGTTTATACGGCCGGAGCCGGAGTTGGGCGGCCGGAGCCGAGTTTAGACGGCCGGAGCTGGAGTTGGGCGGCCGGAGCCGAGTTTAGACGGCCGGAGCCGGAGTTGCACGGCCGAAGCCGAGTTTAGACGGTCGAAGCCGGAGTTGGGTGGCCGGAGCCGAGGTTGAACGGCCGAAGCCGGATATAGGACTCCCTCTCTCTAGGATTTTCTAGAGAGAGGAGAGAGTTTTTAATAGATTATATAATGTTAGTTATTTGTATCAAAATTATATCTTAGACCAAAAAAATATAAAAATTATATTGATAAAATAAAGATTAAAACAATATTCGAGGCAAAATCTAAAAATACATCTTGATAGATACCAACAAATAATTACATTATTATAAGTAACTCATTACATCATGTGGCTAACCACACATATATAGACGCCTAATATATACAGACCAATATACAATTATGAAATAGCTAATTTATACTGTAAGACATAAACAACCAAGCTTATAATAAAGAAACCAAGCGATAGATCCACCGCGATCTTTATATCTATTTTAGTGCAATCGTTCTGTATTGACTTGTCAGCGAGGAAATCCACTATAGTCTTTGTTTGTATGGACATCCAAGTTTTCTCCTTTTGCGTGGCATAGTCGTCAGGGCCATCACTGTCAGTTGTGCTTGGAAGAGAGCCTCCAATCTCAGCAGTATCCAACATTGGGGACTCACGTAACTTGAGAACCAGTTTCTAATGTCATGAGGCTTTGGAATGGACCAAAGAAGAAAGATTGCATTAAAAGGTTAAAGCTCTCTTGCTCAAGCCCGAAGAAGGAATAAGATTACACTCACCCGATGGAAGTGAGTCAGAATACCCTGGGACCTGCAGCAAGGGTGGTGACTACATCAATGGACCATGCATTCATAGGCATCACAATGACAAGGGATTACATAAATCATTAAACTGAATAACAATATAGCACCTTTCAAAACCAAATGCTCTGAACACACAGGAACATGTAAAGCTAGAACTGAGCCGTGAAAGGCAAAGGCAGTGCAATTCATTCAGGCTAGGGATAGAGGTTCAGTGGTCTGTAGTTTTGCTATTTGCTACTCAATTGGACTCGATACTTTCATGGAGGCATTTTACCAGGAAGCTATTCTATTTTGCAAGCATTATTCACCGGTGCATTTCATAAGAGATTACAACAACCATCTAAAAGGGCTAACATAGATATCTAAATAGATGTATAATTGCCAAGCTCCTGAATCTAGAGTTGCTCATTATTTAGTAATGACAACAGGCTAAAATGGGATCCAATTGCTAGAGTGATATAACACATTCACAACACCAAGTCTAGGAGTCTTGGTGGACCTTAAAAACTAAATATATTGCAAAATTATGGACACGAAAAACCTCATTTGGTGATTTTTATGGGCAGAGAAGTTCAACTGTAAGATAATTAAGCCTTCCATTTATTGTTGACGGAATCAGAGGAGCTCAAGGATACCCAAGCAAACAATAAGTCCATTACTTAGTGGTAAGGCTTTTTTTTCTAGGAAATGTTGCACTTATAAGCAGCATACTACAAAGAGATATGATCCTTCTATAGTGTCTACCCCTATGGCACCATGACCATCTTTAAGTTTGATCGAAAGAACTAATCTCCAACAGAAAACAAAAAAGGCACACTTTGACCCCTGAGGGATGTCCAAAGATTTGTTGCAGGTTTGTAACTCTTCATCAGCTTGTAGTGAGGTTCTAGTGTTCATTCTCACCAACAAAATAATAGCAAAAAGAATAAGGAAAAGAGTGGCAACTCCTATGTAGTATGTAGTTTCTAGGTCTTGTATTTGTTTTCTTTGCACTGAATTTAATTCTTCACCAATGAAAAAGTTTCAGTTGATTGAAAAGTCATTCAATCAAAGCTACCTGGGATTATCATACTCCATTGAAGCAAGTAACACTATCACAAAGCTATCTTAACTGTACAAAAATACAAATTATAATTTATTTTCTATCATTAGGAGGTTCAGACAAGAAGACACAAATCAAATGTGACGAATATTATGACATTTCACAACCAAATCAATATCGAAACTAAATTCTCAAATCAATTCAGTTTGAACTCCCAGATTCAACAACATTCATATGACCACTAATCAATAAATAGACAAAAAAAATCAATAAAACAAAATTAAATCGAGACAACAACTTCATTACCTTCTGTCTCTTGAATCTGTGTTAAGCCTTGAAGCCGAGCTAACAGCTTTCAACTGGTAATTGTTACACCATGTCTTATTGATGCAAAGATCCTCAATCCTGGCATTTTCTTGTGTAACTCCTTTCCTGCTTTCTGTGATACAACCTGCTGTCCCCCCTTGTTCCTCCGGTAGCTTCCTTGGTAGTGCACTCTCCTTGTAAAGTTTTTCTTTAGAGCAATTACCCGTTTTTTGGCTCCCTTGCAAGTCGTACATGATCATTAAAAACATCAAGGTTGCTATCCCTGCCAGCAATGAAGCTGTAAAACCGGCCATTTCTCAAGCACCCAATAAGAAATGCAACCAATTTTAGCATAGCAATTGAACATCAATAGCATGACAAGTGTTAACACTCACCCATACACAGAAACTTAGGAAAAAGGAAGCACACAGATCCAGTGATTCTTTCCCCCTCTAAACAGTAAAGTGATCCAAGAGAACTCATGCTACTCATGGAATAATGGCATTTCCAGCATGTTATCAAGAATTGACATAGTTTTAATCGAGAAAAGGCTTTACCAAAGTAGCCCACATCACACCAGACAAACAACACAAACTGAAAACGTAAGAAAGAAAACAGGGAGTGCCAACCATATATGAATCACACGCAAAAGGCACTGAGGAACAACAAATTGGCAAAACAAATATATGAACCCCTAGAAAGAAAAATGAATATTGTCCAATTCCTCGTCTTGCCTAATCGTCGTGCAAGGGCGTGAAACATCAGCCTGAGGCCTAACTGCAGAGGTTGCAATCAAAATTTCTGGAAACTAAACAAAAAAAAGTACCGGAAAATAGAAATTAGATCAAATCAAAAGGAAAGAAGCAAAATTTGTGAAAGGAAGATGACACATCTAATTGAATACTCTGCACTTATCCAATAATCTTTTGTCACTACTAATAATTAGAGCAAATGTTGCCAGAAAATGTGTTATCGTGTTAATTTGCAAATTAGTAGTTGTAAGAGGCGGATAATTGGCAAACAATAATCAAAATAGACATTCATTACAAAGAACCCATGGTATGAACAAAATGATAAGCTAAAAGGAATCATGATAATTTCTTTCATGGCTCACAATCTCTATAATATAAGATGATGATGTCATTAGTTAAAAACTAAATAAAAATTCAGTGAGACACCGCCAATTTCATCTACCAGAGATGAGGGGAAAACAATTTGAAAGGCAACTCTTAATGTGATAAGAGATCAGTAGATAGGACAAAAAATTCAAACTGAATTTGTTGGAAAATCAGTTCTTCATCTATTGAAATTACTCTATCAAACCAATGTGTTGGAAGCCAAACACTTCGAACTTGGAAGGCATTAAAACAAACACTTGGAAGGCAAACCAATTTGAAAAATCAGCTCTCAGTGACATGTAAAGTTAATCAAACACTTGGAAGATAAAAATAATTAAAAAATTAAAATCCAAGCAAATGGTAGAACAAATTAAAATCCAAGCAAATTGAAGAACAAATTAAAATCCAAGCTGTTGGCTGGATTTTAATTTGGTACTTTAAATTGATTTTAATTTGTTTCTAACATAAATGATCCTAACAGAAACGATTCAATTACACATCATTACTAATTCTAGCACTATTAAAAACCAAAGGTGTAATCCGATTGAATTTAGGTTAATCAAACAATGAAATTTGGTGATAAATATGCGAAACTCACTGAACAAATAGGAGTCGAGGCTCTTGTCGGGTAAATATTCATCAATGAAGTGTCTATGTTTATTCTTCAACCTGGAATCATGAAGTTTAACCAAGTTCTTGTGATGAATGTTCGCCAACAACTAAACTTCACTCTCAAATTCTCGATCTCTGTGTGCTGATTTCTATGACAAATTTTCACTGCTATTTCTTACCGGTCTGGAAATTGATTAAACTGAAACCAAAATATTTGCAATAAAATCATAATTCAAAATCAGATCAATTGGGAGAAGAATAAAGGAAGAACATGAATGGAACAATAGGAGCAATAATCAAAGAAATTGAACAATAATTAAAGAAATTGAATCCTAGACTTGAGAAATTGAACAATAAGAAAGGAAGAAGAAAGGAAGAGGGATGACAGGTTCGATGGAGGCCAAATTGCCAGTTGATGGTTGGATTGATTTGGGCAAATAAGAAAGAATCAACAAATCACAAAATCACAAAACAAAAAGAATCAACAAATTCCAACCAAATCAAGATTCAAGATCGCACCTTCTTTTCTTCAATCAAACCTGAACCTTGTACAGAGGCCAATTCTCCACACTCTCCTCCCCCTGAAACCTAGCAGTGGTGCCCCTCTCGCCGCCGTTGAGGTACCCGTAGTACTTGAGGAAGAAGGCGAGCGTCAGCAGGAGCCACTCGAGGCAGAAGATGACGGCTCTCCTCCCCCGAACCCTACATCGAATAATTGTCTGAACTCAAACACAACAACAAATAATGGAAGGAAATTACTAATCAATCGTATGAAGAACACAATCTAACCTTAATTCCTTTTTGGAAAGACAACCGACAGCAGTTTCAGCCATAGAGTGGAACGGAATCGGAGTCGCCATATCCTTCGAATTGGAGGAATCCTTGTCAACTGGAGAGGAGGAAGATCAAGAGGAGTAGACGGTGAAGTTCTCGATCTCCCAACAGCACCCACCTTGACATTCTCGATCTCGCCTATCCATTGCCTCCAATCCTTCGATTGAGAGAAAGGGGTATAAGCAACGACGAACTTAAGACGATTCCGCCCTTTCTCCTTCCTTCTTTCAATTGGTTCAGAATTTCAGATGTTGGAGAGAGAACGTGGGTGGGAAGAAGAGAATGAAGTTCAGATCGTGGGAGAGAGGCGGTAGAGAGAAAAGAGGAAGAGAAGGGCAAATAAGGGAAAAAAAAAATTCTGAGAAGCCTCCACGTGGATAGGCTGAGAGTGCTCCAAAGGATAGAACTTTAAGTTCTAGGGAGATTAATATTAATTTTAAAGTGCATAATTATTATAAGCCAATGTTATTTACACCACATATCTCACTTTTTATATTTTTTTTAAAATACACCCTGTTCCTCTTGAGTCACACACCTGCCCCTCAAGAGGCGCAGGATATTTTACATTAAAATACCCTGCGCCTCTTGAAGGGCAGGTGTGTGACTCAAGAGGAGCAGGTGTGTGATTCAAGAGGCGTAGGTGTGGTGCATATAGTAAAATTTATGGGTGTAAATATTATCACCCTTATTATATATTGAGTTGAGTTCATACCTTGTAGAGGTTAATAAAGCTCAAGTAATATTGTATACTAAAAATTTATAATGAGCTAATAAAGTTTGAGAGAGGACGTAATTAGAGAAAATAAAATAAGATTTAACCTTAAATGATACTCCCTCCGTTTTGAAATATAAGTCCGTTGACTTTTTGACATGTTTTTTTAATGACTTAAAAACTATATAAAATAATAAATCTTTTATTTATTTTTTTACATAATTTTATACTTATTAGTAATATATATAAGACTATATAAAAAATTAATAAAAATAATATTATTTTATATAGTTTTTAACTCTTTAAAAAAACGTGTCAAAAAGTCACCGGACTTATATTTCAAAACGGAGGTAGTAAACTTTTGGAAATTAATGAGAATTTGTAATTGTGAGGAGAAAAAAACACCAAACTTATCTTGGATAAATATATAATGTCTCCCAGGACTTTATACAAAATGCTATGGAGATAAAAAAAAGAAGGAAAATGTTCAAATAAAACATGAATTTAAAAGCAATTAATGTAACAGATTTGTTTGCAAGCAATACAAGGAAGAAATCAGGAGGGATATGGAGATAGGCGTGGCCACGGGTCACGGGTTGACCCGTGACCCGGCAGGTCGTACGGGTCATTGACTCGGCGGGTCAATGACCCGGCGTGTCCGGGTTGTCGGGTAGGCGGGTGGGGACGGGTAGCGGGTTAGGGTTAGGGTTGGGGTTTAGTAACCCGGTGACCCGGCTGGTCGACATATTTTAAAAAAGTAGCCGTTGACGGGTGGGGCCCACCGGAGGCTGATTTTTTTTTAAAAATGTAGCCGTTGTAACGACTAGTTGGTGGGAGATTAGGCTCGGGGCTATAAATAGACGACTCCTTCATGTCACAAATCACACATATTCCCATCCAATCTATCAATCACCTATCAATTTTATTTCATAAGCTCGTAATCATGTCCGACGCAACTAGATCCGGTGATAACCTTCGGGCGGAGTTGTTCCGGGATTATTACGAGAAGGTGGAGCAAGCCGGTGGAAAGTTCGAAGCCGTTTGTCGTCATTGCGGTCACAAGTACAAGGTGACAAATAACCTTGGATATGGAAATTTGAAGCTTCATATCACCAAGAAGCACCCCGATAAGATCAAGAACGATGGCGCATCGGGCTCGAGTGGTGGTAACTAGTCTAGTATTCCTAAGTCCTAAGTCCTAACTCCTAAGTCCTAATCCTAATTAGTGATTTAGTGAGTAGTGTAGTTATGTAGTTATGTAGTTATGTAATAAGTTTATGTTTTAAGTTTTTAACTTTTTATGTGATGTGAATCAGTGAATGTGAGTTGTGATTTGTGAACTTGTAATCGTATGTCGGTTTACAATAAACTTGTGTTTGAATGATTCTATAATTGGTGTTGTATAAGATAATTTGTTTAGTAATTACCTAACAACTTAGTAAAAATTACCTAAACATTATATATCAAATTTAAAATATCAAAAAAATTAAAACACAATAAAATAAATTAAAAACTTCACATATAACTTTAATTACAAGTTAAGAGGGATTGGAAGAAGCCAAACAACACCAAAAAAAAAATAAAATAAAGGGCAACGGCTACTTTCCAACGGTCGACCCGCCGGGTCGACCGTTGCCCATCGCGCGGATTGGCCCTATAAATACCCCTTTTCCCTCCCATTTTCAACTCATACCTCACTCATCTCCTCTAATCTCATCTTCATCTCTCTAATCGCTCTCTAATCGCTCGATCTTGTCTCTCGTAGTCCCGGTTTCCTAATCTCTATCTTACATCTCCTAAATCTCTAAAATTCAAAATGTCGGGTGTGTTCAACCGAATTACCCGGGGTCGCAAGAGTGTTAGTGGAGCCCCATCTTCATCGACCCCGAGTGTTGGAGGCGGAGGCGGTATACCGCCCGTAAAAATGAATTAATCGAATATTTTCACAAAAACCATGATTTACAAGTGTTTCGATTTGTAGTGACATTTGGACCGACCATTGGCAACATCACTTATACATGGGTGTTACTTGTCATTGGGTTGATCAACATTTTCGATTGCACAAACGTGTTTTAGCTTTTCGAGTTTTCGACGACGCACACACGGCATGAAACATAGCATGTGTCCTTTTAACCGTTTTACAAGAATATAGATTGACTAAAAGAGTTTTCAGTATCGGTTTTGACAATGCTATTGCCAACACCGCATCTATTCCGGAATTAATCCAATTCTGTCAGCCCGGGATAGGCGGTAAGTTTTTCCACATCCGTTGTGCCCCTCATATTTTAAACTTATGTGTCCAAGATGGTTTAACATATTTACAATCTGTTGTTGAACCAATTCGATTTGTTTTGCGGGCACTTTGGCGAAGCAAACAGCTTCGCAAAAGTTGGAGCACTTATTGTCGCTCTCACCAAACGCGCCCAAAGCAGTTCCCCAAGGACGTTTGCACTCGGTGGAACTCGACTTACAAAATGATTTATGATTCCATCGCTTATAAGGAACTTCTTTCCAGTTTTGCAACACAAAACATCGAAGGGTCAAACATCTTTGCGGAGGTTTGGACTCAGGCCCGAGATGTTGTGGAGGTTTTCAAAGTTTTTTACGTCGCAACTCGAACTTTCAGCCACGTTTACATGCCTACATCAAACCTTTTCTGTTTTATTGCAATGAACGTAGCAATAGCCCTTCAAGACGGGATTAACGTGCCTTCCATTTCCGACGCTGTTTTGGAGATGCGGCGAAAATGGGTGGCATATTACAAAGTTATACCCGACATTTTCCTCGTAGCATGTTGTTTCGACCCTAGATATAAATTAAACGGGGTTCAAAAGTTTTTAGAAAACTATTTTTCGACTTTAGAAATTGAGGAAGATCCCGATTGCAATGTTCCAATTATAGTTGCTAGAGTTAGAGGATTATTAGAAGAATTATATACTCAATATTCGACGGGCGATAGAGCGCCCTCCTCCGGTCGTCCTCCCGTGCCTTCCAGTTCAAGCGGGTCACGAACAAGCATCACCGCTAGAACTAAGGCACTTGCCCGAGATATCTTTGGGTCAAAGAGGTCGAGATCTTCGTCGAGCCCCCACTCGGAGCTCGACGAATATTTTTCCACTAACTTTGATTTTCACAGCGATGAGGAAGAAGATTTCGATGTCCTAGAATGGTGGAGCCGCCCCGAAAGACAACGATTCCCGACGTTGCAGGTAATCGCCCGACAAATACTTGGGGCCCCTTGCTCCATCGTTGCCGTCGAGCAGCTTTTCAGTCGCGGAGGTCAGATTCTATCGGAGAAGAGATCAAGGTTGCTTCCCGAGAACCTCGAAGCCCAAGTTTGCCTTGCAGATTGGAAGAAGGCGGATATGCGGATGCAGAAGAACAGCTTGGGGACTGATTCCGAGGATGACGACGGAGTGGATACGGAGTCCGTTGGGAGCTCCATTGACGGCGCGGTCACAGATGGCTCAGGAGGTGGAGGGTCCGACGATCAACAAGACTAGAAGAATAAGTAACCGGGCCGGGGTTCAGACATACACCGGTAAAAGAACTACGTGGGCTTTGATTCCTCAAACCCGGGAGGATACGTAGGCAATCGGGAAACCGATTCAAGCCCTTCTTCCCTTTTTTTTCCCCACACTCAATTATACACAAATTGTACAATTGTAGTCTTGTATACCTATAGTTGAAGTTGTAGTCTTGAGAATTATAAGTTGTAATATTGTAATTTGTACCTAAATGGCAAACACGAAAGGATATTTTTCAAACATATATGCGTCCAATACCTGTTCTCGACAATTCCGTAAACTCTGAACAAGTGCAAACCCGTCCAACCCGGGCCATATTCGTCGGGTCAACCCGCCGGGTCCGACCCGCCGGGTCGACCCTTCGACCCTCTGACCCGCCGGGTGACCCGAACCCGCCAACCCGTGGAATTCCCGGGTTAGGGTTCGGGTCACCCCTCCCCGACCCTTGACCCGGCGGGTCGAACCCGTCGACCCGCCGGGTCAGACCCGTGGCCACGCCTATATGGAGAGCATCGCTTTCTTCTCGAATTTGTCTATCATCTTGTCTTGCTTCTCCAACACAGCAGCGTTTCTCCTTCAATGACTTCTCTCCACTGCTCACCAACATCATCAGTAGCATAGCACCTCGTATCTGCATGAGCACAACGCATTTCAGCCCCAGTTGTCATAGGAATACTCCTTTGTATACCCAAGACTGTTGTCTCACACTCAACCCCTCAGATTGCATTTCATCCTTGCATTCTCTACATTATGTGGGAACTCTACACTTTCAATTATATAATTATGTGTAGCAGCTGCTGCGTTTACAACAGCTCCTCCAACTGAGCAAGAGAGATGCGAAACAGACCCCCCAGAAACAGCCCCTTCCTCCAAGAGATCAGTTCTTTTCTCATTAATAGCCTCTCTGCAGCCCTCCTTTTGCGATATCTTCTCCACCCATACTTTTTTTTGTTACATTTCCTTGTATATTTCTTGTCATCACACATCTTTCCTCCACATGTCCAGAAAAAAAAATCATGCCCCTTTATGCTTAATTGGGATATTAGATCCTCTTCTTTGTAAATCTTGGAATTTGGACAATGAGTTGCTGAACTCAATAAAATGCAATTCAAAACAACATAAAATGAATTTCAGGAGTAGAAACAACTTCAAAAGCACATGAATTCCAAATTCTATCAAATTAAAGAAATGAAGCAATTCTAAAGTCTATTAAATTCCAAAGCCACCAAACCTGGCATTCGGTGGCAAACGGAATCTCGACATTAAGGAAGAAGTGAAAGGAGTACATGCTGAGAAGTGAGGTTAAACTGGCATGGATTGTAATTTATCTAAATGCTCTTAAAATAAGCAAATGGTATAAGTTGACAAAATGACATCAGGATCCAAGAGATCAATTGTTTATCAATTAGAAATTGGACCCTATGCTAAATGACTATGGAATAAAACCCTAAATCAAGAAAAGGTTTCTCACCAGTGTAGGCTTCATGAATTAGCATCGACCCTGTGCCATAGTGTGCTCGATTACCAAATAGCAGAATTTTGTGGCAAAAAATAATTAGTAATACCAATCTAAGCTTAATCGAACCCGAAATGGACAGGATCTCCTGCCCACAATACTTCTTCCTTGTCTTCTGCAATCAGATCTCCTACCCACATCTTCTCTGGTTTGATTAATTGAATTGATAGTGGTATTATGGTTAATTGAACGTGGAGAAGTGGACAATTATAAAACTTCTCTGCTAGATAACTGCATATGCCACGGGGTGCAGACTGCTACATCTGGAGAACGTGGGTGAAGGACATGGAGAACGTGGTAACAACCGGCTTAAATTATTCATTGCCACGTAGATGCAACATTGGTGCCATGTAGTTATTATATGGCAAGGAATTGGAAGAGTAATTGAGGTGGACATTCTCCCTTGACAACATTTGGATTTGAGCATTGTGGTGAAGCCACCTAGGAGGTGTGTGCTTTTATTTTTAGGTGTAGTATAGATGGAGTAGGTGAGGTGCAACTTATGATGTGAACGGGGATGGTGAAGAATGAAAAGAGGGATGGAGGGATGGGCTTTAACAGATGAAATAGGGGGTAGGAGTGGATTGGGGAGATTGCGTGTGGAATTGGTAAAATAAAGTCAAAATTTCTACCCGAAAATAATTTCTGAAACCCGCTTTCCGACCTGATCCCGGTGCAATTAAAATAAATTAAAAAAAATTCGAATCTGAATTAAATAACGAAACCCGAAAATATCTTCAAGACTCGGAATAATAAAGTGGGATAAATTCGTTTTTAAATAAAATTCAAAATTATTTTGGAATTCTCTTCAAAGAATTAAAATAGGAATAATTGATCGAGGCGGAGAATTGAAATTTTTTTCAAAATCTCAAAAATTAGATCAAATTTAAATTGATATTAAATCGGACTTAAATCTTAATTCATAAAATATTATTTTAAAATTCTGAGTCTTTACAATGGCAGACTCTGACTCGGACATCAGTTGGCCTAGTGGGGACCCAAGAAAGTATTGGTGGATTGGTGGAGACAAACCATATGATCCCTTCGAGGTAACTTATCCAGGACATGTTCGATATCTCTAGTACTTCTTCTGCACACACTATGCACTTACATGGCTTGAACTCGTTCGTAGGACTGGGAGGGTTCGTAGTCGGATGTGGGTCAACATGCCCCAGCACAGGAGGCGCCATTAGAGATGGATGATGCCTCGACTGAGGAGAACCCTCGTGTTCTCGAGCTCGAGGCACTAGACCGAGACCTCAATGAGCGCATGTACGAGATGGAGGGTAGTTATGAGCATCGTGGTGAGGAGATGGCAAGGCTGCGAGCCTTTAATGATGTCCTCGTCGAAAGAATCTACGCTTTGATCATGCGTGTATGGGACATGTCGATCGACCAGGCTGCCTTCCGGGCCGAGCAGGCTACCTCCCAGGCCAAGCAGGCGCGCAACTAAGCTCCTTCTTCGTGCCTAGGCTAACTGTGCAACACTTTTGTGTATTCGGAATGACGTCGTTTGTATATTGTTAACTGTGACGTCGTTTGCTGCTGATGTAGGAGCGGTGTTTTTTGTGCTACTTTCATGTGCCGCTGAACCGTACTAATCCGTAAGCATGGATGATGACGTCTTTCCCTCCCCTATTTGTTTATGTGTAGGGACATCTGTACTGTCTAATGTTCTATTTCAACAACTTATCGTTCTAGATTCTGAAATTTATTCGTCGTTTCTTACGGTACTTGAAAGTAGAGGCATTGCAATTTTATTTAGAGAAGAGCATACACGAATTTTTTTTGCATTTAGCCAAAAAACACAAAGTTTTTATGGAAATAGCCAAACTTCGAAAGTTTTTAGCGATTTAGCCAAAACAGGGTAAAGTCGCTGTTACAAACAACGACTTTACCCAATGTTTAAAAAAAAAATAAAATATTAAAAACCGTAAACAAAAAAAATATTCATATATAATGGAGAGTCGCTGTTTAAAACAACGACTCTCCCCATTTTTTTTTTAAAAAATAATAAATAACCTAGAGTCGCTGTTAGAAACAACGACTCTATGGCGGGCAGTTAGTGAGTCGCTGTTCAGAACAGCGACTCACATTACTACCCATATAAAATGCAGCGACTCACACTTAGGTTTATAAAGTTTTAGGTTTATGAAGTTTTTGATCTTGGGTTTATAAAGTTTTAGGTTTATAAAGTTTTTGATCTTGGTTAGTGTAATAATATGATATATGTGTATATAATAAAGTTTTGATTATTGAAATTTATAAATACGTATTAGAACTTTTTGATCTTGCTTAGTGTAATTGTAAATGTTTTTTTACACATTTACTTAGGTTTCAGATTTAAATTCATTTTTATAAAAAAAACCACTTATATGGTAGTGAACTTAAATTGTTTATAGAAACTATCCAAACAAAAATATCCAAACAGAAAATTGAGAACACAATATCCAAACAAAAATATCCAAATAGAAGATATAAGTAATAATACTACTAGATGGCTTATCGCCTACGACGAGCAGATTGCAGATGCTCCTTCTGGTCATCATCGTCATCCTCCTCTTCATCTTCGTCAGCATCCGCTTCATCATCGTCAGCCTCTTGTTCATCATCGCCAGCCTCCTCTTGGGCGTTCTCGTTGCCCTCTGAGAGTGTGAACAAGTTTCTCTCTCTAAATGCATCTGGAAGCGAAGTAGGGTAAGGGCGTCGGGGTTGTATGCCGTAGACAAGAGACACTTGCACATTATGATTGGACGTCAAAGTAGAGGGCGGAAGCGGGCCTGAAGATTTTAATGGCATCGTAAGCAACGATGTAAATGAGGATCTCGCATCAACTGAAGGGCCAACACCTGCTGACACATTCGGAGGTGCACACCAGAACGTCGTAGAAAATATATCTGATGACCACTGCGAGAATGACGATGGAATGTACTTTGAAGCTGATGGAGGTGTAGACCCCAAAGATGATGCAAACTCATGCACCGGAGCACCATACCCAGAAGGTTGCACATAGTCCGCACCATAACCAGATTGTTGCCCATAGCCTGCAGATCCAGAAGGTGGGGCAGACCCCGACTGTTGACCATATCCTGCGGCCTCAGCATCCCCCGAATGATGGCTCGGGTGTGGGGAAGAGTGGGAGAAAGAGGAGCCTGTACCATATAAACCACCCCCAAAGTAGGCTTGGTCGAACGAGACGTGATCGAACACCTGTGAACTTTGCGAGTATGTATACTCACCAAAGGACGCCACAGTACCAGCGAGACCAGAGTAATCATGGAGCTGAGATGCTTATTGGGCGATGTCTGCTACTTGTCGCCCTCGATTGCCTACGTCAGCTACATAGTGGCCCTACATGTGCATGCAATTACAAATCAGTACTAACGATCACAATCTATATTGTTTCAAAAGTTTATATATAATACTCACCAGTGAGTATATATCAGGTGCGGCCGGATGGTATCGTGCGGGTGGGGCAACAGCTTGTCGGCTGATGAACAAACGAGTGCAGGATCTATACCAACGCATGTACTCATCATGCACATACGATGGAGAGATTCCCTCGACAGGCTGTACTGTGCTCTCCTCACGGTTGTTCCAACTGTTGATATGTTCCGCAAAAAGTGCTGCCCAGTTCGTAGTATGCTTCCCTCGACGATCTATGGCGTGTAACTGCACATCATATCCTGCTGGCCCTGGAGGGAACTGTGGGTGGCCGAACTGGCGCATGACACGCTCAGGGCGATGCGCCTCAACAACGTCAAAGCATATCAGGGGGACTTGCGCCATCCAGATATCGGCTCCTTCTCGACAGATGGCTCCGAGTTGGCTCAGGATCGCCTCTGTGTATGGCTCCCATATGAACTGCATTAAATGTAAGTACTCCTCATCACAATATCAATAGAAAATATGTTGAAATGAAGAAGTACATCGGTATTGAAATGAACCTGATTCTCCTGTTGTATGTCAAGTGCGTCACGAAAAATTGGCAGCTGCATATGATACTATCATCCATAACCCAAGGGTGGCATCAACTCTTCTCGCAGTTAGTTTCCATGTACATCCACACGTTGTAGCTCGACTACATGCTGCGGCATACCTCTGAGTATTGTGCTTCAAAACCCGAAATGATTTTTTGTTGGAGATGGAGTACACTTGCATCTGGTATATCAACTCTTCTATGCCGTTGAAGAACAAGCCTTTTTAGAACTCCATTCCACACGTGAAAGTGGTTGTCGGGTCCCATGTTGTCCATGTGTCCAGCTCTTGGGTGATGGGTTCATGCGCATCATTCCAAGATGGAGTTATACTCGCAGCTACTTTCATAATAATCTCATTGACCTTCTCCCTTGTCAATTCGACATTTTCCCCCTCAGCACCGTCATTGCACTCCTCTTCTTGATGCAAATCGTCTTCATGGTCGATCCCAAATGCATCCGCTTCAATATCGTCAATTATTTCTGAATCGATCACGGTGGCCTGAGTAGTGCTAGTTTGGCTCCCACCTTGAACGTTGGCCAAGAGACTACTGAACACCCCCGTACCGCCGTACGGTAGATATGGACCGACGTTGTCCATGTCTATATATTTATCATCAAACACTTATAAAATTTCATATATCAATTCCATATATCAATATTACTACTATATCTAAAATTTCATAAATCTAATATTTCATATATCAATTCCATATATCAATATATTACTAATATAATAAATCATTTTTGCCTTCTCAAATTTCCTCCACGAATCGCCAATTGCAAAATTGAAACATTGTCATATCACACGTAACAAATTTTGACCTAATTTTTTTTTCAATTCTACAAATTTTATTTTCAATTGTATTATCTCTTATATTAAAAAAATCCTACACATTTTACCTAATTTTCAATTCTACAATTTTTCAACTCTACTCTTATGTTATAACACTCCTACAAATTTTAAATTCTATAAATTTTTTTTTCAATTTCACCTAATTTTCAATTCGAATATTATAAAACTCTTACAACTTTTATTTTTCAATTCTATTAACTCTTATGCCCATTTTTCAATTCTATTATCTCTTATGCCCATATTTAATTTTTCAATTTTATTTTTCAATTCTATAACACTCCTACAAATCTACCATTTTTCAATTTTATCCAAACTTTCATATACTAATAATTAATCTACTATAAAAATCATTTTTTTTTACATTTTTCAATTTTATCCAAACTTTAATATACTACTAACGAATCTACTATAATACAACAAATCTACCTTTTTCAATTTCATCCAAACTACTATATCTAACACTTCTAAAATTTCAAAAAACGGAATCTACTATAAAATACAAAAAAAACGGAATCTACTATAAAATACAAATAATGAATCTACTAATAACTAATCCAAACTTTACATTATTTCAATTTTAATATTTTCTGCTAAAATACAAATAAACGATTTTGTTACCAACCTTTTTGTCGGGAATGTCGAGATTTTTTGGGGACACTGTCGGGCCCTCTTCAACAGATCCAGCGGCGGTTCGCTCCTCCTCGATCTCCACCAACGGAATCGAATTTTGTTACCTCTGCGCTTTGGGTGTCGATTACAGTAGCTAAAGGGGTTTAGGGTGATTTATGGCTTCGGATATGGGGCTATGGGTGAAGAAGAGATGAAGAAGAGATGAAGAAGAGGGTGAAGAAGTGGTGGTTTCGATGGTGGAGGAGAGGCCGGTTATATAGAGGGGAGGCCGAGGGGATTTGTTTCGGTTTTTTGGGGAAGAAGGGTGAGTCGCTGTTAGTAACAGCGACAACAGCGACTCACCCTAGCGAATATATTCGCTATTGCGGCCAGGTGCAGGCGGGCAGATAGGGCAGGGAATCTCGTTGACCAAACCCTAGAGTCGCTGTTTGTAACAGCGACTCTGGGTTTTTTATTTTTTATTTTTTAAAAAGGGGAGAGTCGTTGTTCTGAACAGCGACTCTCCATTATATATATATATATTTTTTCTTTACGGTTTTTAATAACTGCAAATTAAAAAAAAGGAAAATAGGTAAGTCGTTGTTACAAACAGCGACTTACATATTTTATTATTTTTTGAAAATATTGGGTAAAGTCGCTGTTTGTAACAGCGACTTTACCCTGTTTTGGCTAAATCGCTAAAAACTTTCGAAGTTTGGCTATTTTCATAGTTAATTTTCCCTAGATACATCTATTCAATTGAATAAACTTTGTGTTTTTTGGCTAAATGCAAAAAAAATTCAGCATACACATGCAATTTCATTTAGAGAGAGATCAATTTCATTTATAGAAGAGCATACACACGCAGTTTCATATATAGAAGAGCAAACACACCTACTTGTCAAAATGGGCAAGAGAATCAATTTGCAATGCCCTGGGGAGTTTACACAGACACAAAAGAAGATCCCTGACCTATTCTACAGACAAGTCTACTTCCTACCACATATCCAAAACATATCCCCCCATAATGGCCTACCGGCGGCCTCCTTGGTTGTTCCAAATTTGGTTGGCAATGTGGTCACGGAGTGCTCACATGCCCATCGGTAGATCATCGTCCCCCTCGTCATCGTCGTAGTCGTCATGGGCCATTGGCTCATCGTCGTCATCATCTTCCGCCGTGGGGTCCGGAACGTCTCCATCTCCCTCCATGAACGTGCTTCAACCTCCTCCTCTTCAACAAAGTCTTGCCTAATGAAGTTATATAGTGCGAAGCAAGCCGTTATCAAATCTACTTGTTTCTCCACCGGATAGCTTGGCATCACCCTCGTCAGCTTCCACTAGCCCTTAAAGATTCTGAAGACGCGCTCAACAACCCCGCGAAGAGATGAGTGAGACTTGTTGAGTCCTTCCTTAGCATTCGAAGGGGGCTCCCCAATGAAGGTCGGACGATGGTATTTGGTTTTTAGATATGGCACAAGGTAGCCCTCTCTATCTGGATACCCCTTGTCACAGAGATAGTACCGACCCGTGCACATAAGAGGAACGTCGTTAAACAACTTTCATGTTCTGCACGTGATGGTATAAGGGGCAGGTAGACATTACCAGGAGGCGGGTGTGGGAAGTGTAATGCTGGGGTGCTCAAGGCGTGATCGAAGACTCGAGCATCATGTGCACTCCCCTCCCACCCAGCATAGATGAAGGTGAAATTCAAGTCAAAGTCACAAACAACCATAACGTTAAATGTACAGATGCCCTTCCTCCCCCGAAACGGTGTTTGATCATCAACATGAATGCAAGTGGGTATGTGCGTACCGTCGATGACTCCGATGCACCCCTAAACCATACAAATATGATAAGTAGAATTATGTACATGGATTATCTATTTAGAGTTGGTATGTTTTCATTCAAAAATGAAGTATAGGAGTAAGAATCAGGGAAAGAATCAACCCACAAGTGCAATTACTAATCAATTATGTTAGAAGCATAGTTGGCATGTTTTCATTCAAAAAATAAAGTATAGGAGTAACATGCATGGGAAGAATTAGTGTAGAAGAGCAATTATGTTTTTTTTATAGAAGTCAACAATTATGTTAGAAGCAAAATTGGTTAGGTATAAACTCATCGCTAATGTCTCCATGACCTTGCTACTATGCTAGAGATGGGAGAGGGGGCCGAGTGTACCTTAAAATATGGCCAATATCGACTGTCACATACGATCTTCTCGGGGATGGATGTGAAGTGCGGGTCACGTGGCCGTATAAGCTCCTTCGCTAGTCTGTTAAATCCTGACCGGCGACCAACAACAACCTCTAGCACATCGTTAATGACTGCGGAAATGGTGGAGAGTGATCGTTGGAACCTCTCGCACGTGTTTCGCTGGGATTCTCCCCATGCCAAGATGTTAACAAAGATGGCGACCTTCTCCATCACTGACGTTTACAAGGATCCTTTTAAGCCGTACTTGTGCTGCAGGACCCCGCACAAGCGTTCAAACACATGCTTCTCCATTCTAAGGGCGTGTTCGCTGCCCGGTTATGAGAGGTTGTGGTTATAAAATGAAAACACAACCGGCTCGGAGCACTGTTTGGTACCAGGTTCTAAGGGATGCCGGTGGAGGTTGTGGGCGGTTCTGGTGCAGTTAAAACCGCCGGTTCCACAACCTTGAGGATGGAAGGTTGTCGAGTCTTCAACCGGAGGTTTTCCCCTGGTGCCCTTCCTCCCTCAGTCCCTCACAACTCCTGCAACTCATTCCACTGTCTCCTTCTTACCCCTTGTGCCCTTCCTCCCTCACGCAACTCATTCCACTCTTTCAGGCGATTTCAAGCCTCATGAAGGACAATCTCCACAAATTGGCTTCGAATCAGCGATTCTAGGTACAATCCTTCGCCCTTCTTCTTCTCTGCTCTATCTTCGAAGCTTGTATTCAACTTGTTGGTGTTCCAATGGCTGTTGGAGCCGAGATTTTGAACTTTTTACGGTTAGGGCTTCAAGTTAATTGGGGCCGAAATTCAGATTGGATTTGCTTGCTTGCTATGCTTGTTGCTATCCGTATGAGAAAATATACAATTTGCAGAAGTGAGTTATTTGGTTTGCGATTTCAAGTTCTCATGTTCACTGATTTGTTAGGGCATTACTGCATTACTAGAGATCTTGTTTCATTTCCCTTAACACCTAAAGATGTATATTATATTGTATATTATGTGTCCATTGCTTGCGGAATCCGGTGATAAGGATGATGAAGAAGATTTTAACCCAGATCGTGCTGCTGCTGAAGTTATAGACACTATGACATTGAACCTTCCAAAGCAAGTCTTTGCTCCAGTCCTTCAATTTGCTTCTATAAGCAACCAGAATGCTAATCTGAAGTATAGATAAGCTACAACTACAACTTTAGGTGTTATTTCAGAGGGCTGCTTTAATTTAATAAAGGAGAATGTGCAGCCCATTCTTCAAATTGTTTTGGGGGCTTTAAGAGATCCAAAGCAGGTTGTAAGAGGAGCTGCATCCTTTGCACTGGGCCAATTTGCTGAATATTTGCAGCCTGAGATAGTTTCTCATTATGAGAGTGTCCTTCCATGCATATTGAGCGCTCTTGAGGATGGTTCTGATGAAGTCAAGGTATGATGGGAAATAAATTGATGCTAAAATTTGTTATCTTCCTATGCATGATTCATGATAGTAAATGGATTTTTTTCTTCCAGGAAAAATCTTACTATGCTCTGGCTGCATTTACTGAGAATATGGGCGAAGAAATTCTTCCTTTCCTAGATCCTTTAATGGCTAAGCTACTGGATGCATTACATAGTAGCCCCAAAAAGTTGCAGAAACTTGCATGGTAATATGTCCACTTTTTTGTTCTTTGTTCAAGTTTGATCCTATTTCCTGCCGATCTGTTTATTTTGTATACTTTGATTCTCCAGTCTGCAATTGGCTCAGTTGCAGCAGTTGTTGAACAAGCTTTCCTGCCATATGCTGAAAGGGTTATTGAGTTGTTGAAAAACTTTATAATCCGTACAAGTGATGAGGACTTGAGATTGCGGGCTAGGGCTACTGAATTAGTTGGAATTGTTGCAATGTCTGTTGGGAGAGCGATGATGGAACCAATATTACTGCCTTACATTGAAGCAACTATTGCTGTGAGTAGTTCTTAGATTATTCCTATTAAAGCAACTATTGCTATGAGTAGTTAATACTGGTAGAGAATGGGAACCTTGATTCTCTGCTGGTAAACATGGCAGATAATTAAACTGATACATGTTTGCTTGTTGATTTTCAGGGTTTTGCATTGGAATGTAGTGAACTTCGGGAGTACACCCATGGGTTTTTCAGCAATGTGGCTGAAATCTTGGATGATGGTTTCACACAGGTATTAGATAGATCATTTTCTTTGGTCATATAGACTTGTTTTTTATTTTCCTGTTTCCAAGCCATGTTAAGGTGTTGTAGATTATTTATAGCAATTTTTTTATTTTATTTTTTGAACTGCACAGCACCTTCCACACATTGTACCTTTGGCATTTTCCTCCTGCAACCTTGATGATGGATTTGCCGTTGACATTAATGAGTGTGACGGTGAAGAAAATATGAATGGTTTTGGCGGTGTTTCCTCAGATGATGACGCGCATGATGAGCTAAGAGTCCGTAATATCAGCATAAGAACAGGAGAATTGGATGAAAAAGCAGCTGCAACACAGGCCCTTGGCTTATTTGCTCTGCACAGAAAGTCTTCATATGCACATGCACCGTATCCTATTATGTTTAGTTGTCTTATGCTTCCCCTTAACTGTGATATGATTTCGCCTTTAAGTAGTAGTAGGTTGGTGGACATTTTTCAGCTTGGGGTCAAGGGTTCTCTTACACATCCTCTTTGAATTTATGATTATATGTGTTACTACCCCTAAACTGTTGTATTGGCAGTGGGTAAATGGGCAATAGTGGTGTCGGTACAGTACCCTGTGCATCCTTACCACTTCATATTTGATAGACTTTTAAAAGTTTGGGTTCTTTGACTCTTTCCATTAGCTATCTGGAAGAAACTCTGAAAATTTTAGTACGTCATTCAGGATACTTCCACGAGGATGTTAGGCTTCAAACCATTATTTCTCATGTTCACTGATTTTTCTTTATTAAAAAGGGCATTTTAGTCCTTTTGTATTAAAATTATAAAAAAACCTCTTCCACCAAGCAAACACCTAACAAGGTTATGTTTGAAAAATAACCTCAACCTTTTCCACCTCTACAACCTAAAAAAATAACCTTCACCCCCACAACCTAAAAAAAACCTCAACCCCTTTAAAAATAACCCACAAGCAAACACGCCCTAAATGCACGTTCGCTGCGTTGATCAGTGTGGTGGGTGATGATATCATCAACCCATCGAGCTCCTATGTACTCAGAAATATACATGGGCACCTTGTGTACGTGCTTGTAGTAGTGCTCCTCTACAAGTAACGATTGCTACTGTAGAAGAAGGAACATGATGATAGCCCGTTTACGTCGCCGTCGACGAGCTTGTTCATCAATGACCTACTCCCTGCACCAACAACCAACCTGTTCAGAGTGGGATACTGTCACCGTATAGAAATGCAAAGTACCAACTGCATATAACATCAAGTAGAGTGATGTGTTCATACAACAACACATACTGAATAAACTCAGAAGCACACATTGACAATTTCAGTCATGAAAACATAGAAGTAAAATCAGTTAACGACAAACATAAAAGGCAAACTCTTCTCCATTTGAAATCATGTGCTGCCTTTCTTCTCATGGTACTGGTATGTCATCCAGGCCAGTTGTTCATCGTTCTCCTTGATGGAAAGAAACATGTCGGTGTGTTCACAGTTGAGGAGCTCACTCACGCAGAAGCACCACATCGGCCCGACACGTTCAAGCAGTCCCTCGACAACCATTTGATAAAGGACGTCCATGACAACATCCATGTGGGATCTCGGCCTGTTGGAGGAAACCTCTTCCTTCTCAAGCATAACAAGCAGTCGGATGTTTGTTTCCCTGACCAAAGACACGTGTTTGGAGAACATCGACGATCCCAACGACTGCTCCTTGGTGCGCTTGCAGCTGCCTTGTGGTGTCGAAGAGGAGCCCACTGCTCGCTTGCTCTTCTCTGGGGCATAACAACCAGTAGATGGGTGTATAGTGCGGTCAACGGGGGTAGGATCAACACGACGGCGAATGACGTTGTCATATGGGCTGGACCCTATCTGGACGTCATCGTCCCCTAACAGCTGGGCACTATCTTGTAGAAGGGGGTCGGCTTCCTCCAATAGTGTGTTGAGATAATGGCCCTCATCATCGACATCGGCATTGCCATCGACGTCCTCATATGCATCGGAAGTCGCTATTTGAAGGGGCTGAGATGGACCTGTTGTTAGGCTCATGGATGGAGTAATGCAGTACTGTCCTATAGCAACCGTTCTGCCGTAAAGTTGCTCCCACAAATCCTCGAGTTCACGTGGGATGCCCCTCTTTCGGAATTTTTTGTAGTTTGCATTCTTCTGCACAAAAGAGATCGGTATCTTAGCTCGTAAATACGTACTAGTAAGTGACACAAGTGCGAAAAAAAAAACAATCAAGTGCTAGTGAGGGACACCCACCACAAGTTTCTTTTCCCACCACTCTTTGGTGGCGGTTATAGTCCCCGTAACTGGATCTCATCCCAACCCCGTCTCTCCATGCTTCAAATCCTTCCAAAGGGCCTTCATCTCGCGATTGCGGTTTTTCAAGGTTCCCTTATTGAATTTTCTCTTAGACAGAGTCTCAAATTGGGGTCTCAAATCACCCCATGCAATTGGTTGATCCCGGCCATACTTACACTGATATTCGAGTAGAAGCTCAACAAACAACTTTGTCACCTCAAGGTCCCAATTAAATGCCTTCTCTTTCGGAGGATTGGTACTTGAATCAATAAGCTACAGTATAACAACACCAAGAGGCAAACGATAATATACAGACTCGAAAATGAAGAGTTTCAACAACAGTAAAGCAATATTGTCAAAGTGAAAGCATATCAGTATATCATAATATGATATAATGTAAATTGGGTTCCATCATTCCTTAGGAAAATTGATAAAACAAATTGGTAAAGCAATGCAGTATATCATAATATCAAATAATGAAATAATGCAAATTCGTAAAACAATGCAGTGAAAGTGAAAGCATAACCCCCATTTCAGTACAATCACACAAACGCTTAGTTCAGTAATGCAAATTGGAAAAAAAAGTCACAAACCCTAAATTTCAACCCCTATTTCATTTTAGCATTACGGTACAATCATACAACCCCCATTTTAGTACAAAAATCCAAAATTTCAGCACCCAAACGCCTAATTTCAACACACAAACGCCTAATTTTAGCACACAAAGTCATAATCCCAAATTTGAGAACCAAACCCTCAAATATCAGTCATAGATGGAAACCCTAATTTCAATATAACATATGGGTAAAAAGAACACTAGAGGATGGGGATATATACGTACATACGAGTCCTCGACGAGCAAGGCGGAGGAGCCGCCGGTCGCAAGGGTGCTGGATGTCGATCCTAAGAGCAGATCGAGAGCAGCGCTGGTTTTCTTCCCTGTGCAAGTGTCGACCAATTTGGATTTTGGAGGAGAGAAGGGGCTAGTGGGTTTTGTTTTAGATTGAGGGCAAAAGCATCATTTATAAGGTCATAAAAAAAATAACCTTCTACCCACGAAATACCTTACCGGGATTATTTTTTAAAAAAAATCTCAACCTCTCCCATCCCCATAACCCACACAATAATCTCCACCCCATATAATCCTTAAAAATAATCTCCACCCCTTAAAAAATAATCTATTTCCAAACACACCCTTAAAGCTCTAGACTTCAGAGAGCAACCAGACTATCCACGTACTTATATGAGTATACAAATCAAGTAATGTCAAGCAAACATTCAGACCACTGTCTAGTATACAAATCCATTAATGAAAAATAACCAACAGAGAATTAATTGGCACAAGTAGAGATAGATGGAGAGAAAAAATTGCAGATTCGCATAGCATTCTCAGACTGGATGGATTTCAAGAGAAGACAAACATACCATGGCCAGCGACGATCGACAAAGGAAGTAGAGCCCCGGGTAGGTGACGACGACAGTGACAGAGACATATAGGGCCAACATAAACCGCCTTCTTCAACTGCAACTAAGTGGCGTCTGGTCAGTCCTTGAGAGTAGCCGTCTGTCTTTCATTCTTCAGATCGTAGATGTCTCTCTTTATTTTAGGGTTTCGAAAGGAAGAGGATGACTCAATTTGGGCTGAGGAGAAAGTATACGTATCTCTTTGATTCTTCAGATTGACATACTAGAGGGATTGATTTCAAATCGCAATTGAGGAAGGATCCCTTTGAGGATTTCAGATCAAAATAGAAACGAAGGAGATGAATGGAGGAAGTAGGCGGGTGTCTGTGACTCTTTGTAAGGTACCCTTATGTTTCTCCATTTTCTTTCTTTCTTTTTAATTTTTTTTATGCAAAACCCGGTTTTTGAAGACTTTTTTCCCCTTCAATATGTGACCATAACAATTTAAAATAAAATAACATAAAATATTAAATGACCTTATATACTTTGTAATCATGGTATAATTGTAAGATCTACTTTTTTTGATTAAGTAATAATTCGGTTGGAAAACCTAACCGAAAGCATCCCGACGGATGAGATCAATAAGATCTGAGTGTGTTTCCCATGTCAGCCCGTTAACAAGGCGGCCAAGATGTGCAATCTTGTCGGCCACCTTGTTACCCTCACGGGGCACGAAGGAAAAGGAGATAGACAGAAAGAACCGAAGTAATCCATAGATATCTCCCATTAGCAGCTCGATTTCCTAGGGACAAGGCCCTTTTGCCTTTAGGTGGTTTATGAAAATTTGTGACTCTCCTTCCACTTGTAATTTGTTATAGTTTTGTTTTCTTGCCCACAAAATTCCTTCTCTGAGTGCAAGAGTTTCTGCAATTATCGGGTTGGTACCCCGTATCCCTTTATAACCCATTTTTAGGACCTTCCCTTTAGCATTTCTAATCACAAATCCTGCACTTGATTCCCCTAGATCATGTACTGCCCCATCGAAATTTAATTTCACAAACCCGGGGGCCGGTTTTCTCCATTTAACGTTTTTCCTACTAATTCTGCGATACTTAATAATACTATCTGCCTTTGATGAGCTGTTATGTACTTGCTCTTCTATAAGCGCCCGATCCTAGCTTGTTTTGACAGAGTGTACAAAGCCACGAACTTCTCTACTAGCGGGTAAAATAGCTCCTCTAAACGACATTTGATTTCTAAAAAACCAAATGGCCCACCATTTTACCGCCATGTCCTCTTTCTCTCTTTTATTTAAAGTTTCTCCTAATTTTTCCATAATGACATTACCAACATGGTGTGGTTTGGGAATGTTATTTATATCTCCGGCACATTTAGATGTTTGTAAAATGATATTTTGACCAAAAGGACACTGGACAAATAGGTGAAATTCATCTTCTCCATGCCTACCACAAAAAGTTAGAGACATTTGGTATGGGTAATCCTCTTTTATTGAGTCTATCCTTTGTGGGTAGGCCGTTTTGTGAAATTTTTCATAAATTTTTTTTAACTTTTGGCATAGTATTTACTTTCAATATCCAACTCAAAGGATTGTCCTCAAATTGATCTTGATTTGATATGAATCTAATTGCACTAGATATGGTAAACCATCTTTTTTTTTTATCATATCTCCAGTACAACCTATCAGACATTTGGTGCACTGGCAGCGGAATTTCTAAAATTTGGTTTACCCAATGGGCATCTAACACCTCAGATAATTTTTCTGTCCACCACTTTCCTGCTATAAGAAAGTCACTAACTAATGCATTTTCATTCGCAATGTGTATATTCCCCACACACTTAATTAAAGGTTTTGTAGAAACCCAAGGATCCTTCCAAAATCTGACAGAATTTCCGTCGCCAATTGACCACACCAATCCTTCCTTAAAATATCGATTAAATTTGCCATATTCCTCCATTGCCACGATGAATTACTCCCCTTTTTATAATTTAGAATGTCATGTTGTTTTAAATACTTGTGTTTAATGATTTGGACCCACCAGTTGTCTGGTTCAGCTAGGGTTTTCCATAGTAGTTTCATCTGAAGGGCTTCATTCATAACTCTTGTTTTTCTTAACCCCAATCCTCCTTTACTTTTTGGTTTGCATATCTTATCCCAACTGATAAGAGGTTTGTACTATAGGTCTTTATTCCAGAAGAATTTCCTATTCATTTGATCTGGTTCCTTATGAATCGATGAAGGAAGCATAAAGCTTTGCATAACGTAGAGTGGTTTCGCTGATAGGTTTGAATTAATAAGGACAGACCTCCCTTGCCGGGAAAGGGAATTTGCCCTCCATTTAGATAGTTGGTTTTTAGTATTGCTAATTATCTCTTCAAATGTTTGTTTATTAACTTTCCAACTGATAATGGGACAACCCAGATATTTTTCCATAGCCCTTGTGTGAGGCATCTGTAAATAATTTTGCAAAAGTTGTACTCTAGAACCCGGTACTTCTCCGGTAGTTTGAAACGAGGATTTATGAAAATTAACTTTCTGACCAGATACTCTACAATAATTATCTATTATACCCTTAACTTGCTCAGCCGCAGACAAACTTGTTTTTGCAAAGACGATGATGTCATCTGCGAAAGCAAGAAAGGGGATTCTGGGGCCATTTTGACCAAAATTGAATCCAATTTTACTGGGTAAGCCCAACGAAGCCCGTTGTAATTCCCTTGACAGTGCCTCCGCGCCTAGAATAAAGAAGAATGGGGAGATGGGATCCCCCTGTCGGATTCCTCTAGATATGAAGAAAAGCTTCGTTGGGGAGCTGTTTACTAGGACTGAAAAGAAGACTGTAGTTATGCATTCTTGTACCCAATTAATGAATTTCGGGTGAAAACCAAACCTTCTTAAGACTTAGAGAAATCCCAATTGAGTATATCATAAGCTTTTTCCATGTCTAGTTTTATCGCCATCCAACCCTCTTTCCCGTTTCGTGTTTTGAAAGAATGAAATATTTCATGGGCAATTAACACATTATCCTGAATTGCTCTATCGGCAACGAAAGCGCCTTGTAGAGGGTGGACAAGCTTACTAATTACTTTTTTCAATCTTTCAGTTAAGATTTTTGATATTATTTTATATATTGTTGAAGACAAGCTGATTGGCCTATAATTACTAGTCGTAATGGGATTATCAACCTTAGGTAGCAAAGTGATGAAAGTGTGATTTATTTGGCGAAGAATCCGCCCTGTTATGAAAAAACTCTTAACAACTCTTATAACCGACGGGCCAACAATATCCCAAATTTTTTTTATAGAATTCTGCTGTAAATCCATCAGGCCCTGGAGATTTATTCATGCCCAAGCTAGAAACTGCATTTCTGATCTCTCCATTGTGGACCGGTTTGACAAGTTAAAGGTTATCTTCTTCATTTAACTACGGGGTTATCAAATCCAAACTACTTGTCCAATCTGGGCGCGGTCCATTGTTCTTTTTAAATCTTTTTTCAAAATCGTTTTGAATCTCTGTTTTAATATTTTCCTCTCCTGTGAGATGAATTCCTTGCGCTGAGGTGAGTTGCCTTATAATTTTCCTATTTCGGCGTCCTGTAGAAATCTTATGAAATTAGCATGAGTTAGTATCAGCTAGTTTAATATGTTTAGATTTGGCCCTTTGGCTCCAATAAGTTTTATGAAATTTAATTAAGGCTTCTTTTTTCTGTAATAATAATTTTTGTCTCATTGCCATTCTCTTTTCAAACCTCATACTCAACATCCCTTGTATCGCAATTAACTCTTCTTCAACCTCTCCTAGTTGACGGAAGATGTTGCCAAAAGTTTTTTTATTCCAAGATTTAATTCTTGCTTTTAACACCTTTGTTTTAAACATAAGCTGAAACATTGCCGATCCTCCACAATTTGCCCTCCACGCTTGTTTGACCACATTTATGAGATCTTTTCTTTTTAACCACATATTCTCAAACTTAAAAGGCGCAACCGAGAAAGTTGATGCGTACTCAGGTCTATTGTGATCGGACAGTGATCCGAGGATGAGAAAGCATGATGCACAGTTTGAATGGTAGGAAATTTTATAAGGATCTCATTTTGAACTAAAGCCCTATCTAAACGTTCATGAATATTATCTGCACCCTCTCTTTTCTTTCTCTAAGTGAACCTGTTACCTAAGACCGGGAGATCCAACATTTCACATTTATCTTTAATTTCTGCCAACCTGTGCAGTCTCCCTATAGAGACATCAATCCCTCCAGATTTGTCCTCACTTGACCCTATTTCATTAAAATCACCAATAATTATACTCAGAATATGTGAACTTTGAACCGCTACAATAATTTCTTCCCCAAACAAGAATTTATCTCTGTCTTGAGCAGGGGCATAGATAACAAGAATTTGACACCTAAAATTAAGGTTCGAATTGTGGTAGTTTGCACTGATGAACCTTTGTCCGTGGAAATTTATAGAGAGTGTTTCATGGGTCAAAAGTCTGGATTTCCACATTAGCCCTATTCCACCTGATTTGCCAGAAGCAGGAACCCAAAAAGCTTCATCAAAGCCAGCTGCTCGCCAGCAACAATCTGTTGGGATTTTTTCTGTCTTGTTTTCCATAATCGCCAAAACATGAATTCTTTGGAGATTACAGAAAGAACCAACCTCAACCCAGAAGTTTGGTCTCCCAATCCCTCTCACATTCCAGGATGTAATCTTCATATTAAATTAGTAATATTTGTTCCCCTACTAGATGTATTTGTCCAAGTTTTAATAAAAACATATTCTCTATCTGTACTGGAAAATTTCCAAATATCACTGAAAAGAAGGATGTATGAGTTAGAATTATCCGGAGGAATGAACCTTTTTAAGCAACAAGCTTTTGCACACATACTTTCTAAAGACTAGTTCTGATAGAATTTAGTAATACTAATTTCGATAGCACTGCATTGTCTTTTTAGTATAGAATATACCTCTATTGTTAGGAGAAACCCATAATTCAAGATAAAGGTGTACTCTTCGAACCACAAATCCTTCATGAAAAACTTGTTTTGCTTAGAAATGTTGCTGTTAATAGGCTCCAAGGAAAGTCTGTTACACTCTCGAAATTTGCATAGCAATGCTTCAACATGCCACCGAAAACAAGCCAAACAAGAGTAACACTGGAGCAACAGCTATTTTAATCCAAGAATTTGAAATAAGAGAGATGAATATACTAACTTGCTACTAGGCCTTTTAGACATAACAAGGAAACAAAGTATTTGTAAATGTTTCCAAGATTTAGCCACCTTCATAGAGGGGTACTTGCTATAAAAAAGTCTAGCAGTAACTAGAAACACGTTATAACAAAGTACACAAGTCCTACTCCACTTAAATTTCCCATTACAAGATATATCATTCCAAACCAGGTTCTTATAATACACACTAGATAACAACTTAATTGTAGACACAACAATTCTTACCTTGAACTTAATTGCCCACAAGTAATAAATGCATGAGACTCTTATTGTTTCCCACGCAGGGGATATTGAGCAAGACACCAATACATGGTTTCGGCTAAAGCCAGTCCTACTAACATCCAAAATACACATAAACTTACCTTGATTACAAAAGAAGCTAAGTTTCAGGACACCAGTAACTTGATAGAGACCTTGCTGAGACACACAGATAGCATTGTTAGACAAATCAGGAGCGAGTTTATTCAAATCATCCCATACTTTCCCCTCCCTCAAAAATTATGAGAGCATAACCCCAAGTTGGTTACTTAACATTCTTTCCCCTCTTGTTGCAAACTCCCATCAGTTCAGAGTAGGAAGTTTCTCCTTCCTCAACCCCAAGTTTACGTTTGCCTGACTCGGATTTAACCGGTCCATCAACACCCAGTTGCTCAAACCTCAAGGCAGCCGTAGGCGAGCCCGAAGGTGCAACAAGGGGATCAACAGACACAGAAGAAAAACGAGAAGTCTTACACAGATTTGGAAGAATAAATTCAGCAGAAGCAGGTATGTCTTGCAGCATTCGATCAAAATCAGCTTGAGTAAAATCAGCAGGGATGCCACTAAAATCAATTTCATTATCATAGTTTACCTCAAAATCCTCCAGCTCTTCATCGTCGGCACCGCCATACTCAGGGTCAAGAAAGTCTGCTTCAATCAGCTCATGATTAACATCATCTGGGATTTCATGAGGGGCTGTTATCTATAACTCTTCTTCGACAGGAGATTAAGTGGCGCAAAGATTAGCTATCTCCTCAAGATTTCCCTCAAGGATGGACTCGACAATAGGAGCAATCAGAGCTTCTCTTTTTTCCATCATAGGCTCATTTGCAGGAGCCTAAGAAGCTTTCACATTTTCCACAACAAAGTCAGTGGTATAGGACTCAACCCTAGACTGCACAGAGGAATTAGTAGAAGAGGAGCCAGAGTCCCTACCCACGTTCATCCCAAAACATTTCCAAAGCTCCTCCTTTGAATGGCCAAAAGAAGGAGGGGGGAGAGAACGAGCAGGTTTAGCAGCAACCTTCGTCCAACCCCCACCATCATTAGAGGGACCACCAACTCCAGGAGGAGTGGCCGCAGCCTCAGGGTCTCCTCCCATAACAGCTTCACTAGTAAAGCTACAAACCCTGCGCTTAGGACAATTCACGAAAACATGATCAGTTAAGCCACAACTTCCACAACCCTCAGGAAAATCCTCAAACCAAAGAGGGAAAGACTCAATTTCTCCCACTTCATTGGGCACCATCACATACTTGTTTGGAATTTTTGTCAGATCTGTATTACATAGATCCTTGGGTAGTGGAGCCGAGCCTCGTTGGGGTTGAAAGCAGCCACCTTAATCACACTTCCAACACTATTTTTCTCTATTATGGATTTGAGGATGGACTCACTTACAAATTTCGTTGGCAGCCACGGAATCCTTACCCACAAATCCATCTGTGTCACAGACTCAGACCAAGGATCAAAGTCCAGCTTCCATGGGCGCAACAACATGAGGTTGCCAGCCACATGAAAGGGCCTTCCATCCCAGACTTTGTCATGATCCTCCTTTGTATCAAATTTGAGCTCAAACAAGTGATTTGCTAGAGGGATGAGCTGAAAGATAGCCTCCAAAAACTTCCAGTCCTGCCTGATCCTCTTCTGAATCTCCTTTGCCTCAATAGGATTGCCCACTATGGTTGCAAAAAGGGATGTGTCAGACAAAGCAGAAATATTCTCCTAGACACCCACTTGTATCTCTTTCAGCATGTGGGCATCGATCTTGGATTTCCTCAAGAACTTGTCAATTTCTTTTTGAGTAGCTTTTGGTACGCTAGTAGAAGGAGGAGGAATTCCATCCACTAACACACCAGAAGCAGGTTTGTTGGGGCCCTTTCGGGCGTTTTTGGTTGGAGGCAAGAGAGACTCGGCCCCCATTGGTTTTTTGCCTTTGTCCCGAGAGGACGAAGCCATTGTGACACAAGAAAACCAGATGTGATTAGTAATCTGTAGAACAAAGAGAGTATTGAGAAGAAAGGAAGAAGTGAAGAGGGAGGGGTGTTCTTCATACCAGACCTTCTTTATAAAGGTGTAAGAGGGAGAGATCAATGGACAACCATCGTTGACCATCCGAAAGCCAAGCGACAGAACAGAAACCGTGTAGCAGTGCCCAATCAGAAATCTTAGGATATCGATTACGGAGGAGAGAGCTTCCTTCCCCCTCAGAGATCGAATCCGTACAGCTAGAAATAGGGGATGAGGCCAAGGAGGAGGACGGAAGGCCTACAAACTTAACCAAGCAACTAACCAAACCCACAAATCATCAGACGCGACATTCATTCAAATGATTTCCCCGTACAGATCTGTAAGAACCAGATCCTTCCTTCCTCATAGATTTGTGAACTGACACACCAATTTCGCACGTCACCAGCGATCACACAATAAGACGATTGGATCACAAACCATATCCACTCCATCATTATCCCTCAAGGAGATAGGGATTATAGGGAGGATTTGACAAGAGAAGCGATCTTTTTGCCAGAGATTTGTGAGATTAGGTTTTTTGTCGAAAGAAAGTTTTTCGATTTGGGGATTTTGGGAAGGAGGTGAGGGGAGTGCGTCCGGCGCGTTCATTTCCGCTAGAGCCCACGGTTAAGATGATTGATATTTTAATTATAAGATCTATTTGCATACGAACCATAAAAAATAACTTATTTGTCTAAATATGTTACATTTTTAATAATATTTATAACGTAATCATAATATTATTATTATTTCATTTAATTCAACATATTGATATTATAATATAATTTTAATAATATTGTAATATTATTAAAACGTCAAACTAAATAATATATTAATTAAATAAATAAGTCTACTTAAAATATTTTGATATATTAATATTATAATTTGATTTTCATAATATTTTAATATTGTACTAATATTTATATTGATATTATAATTTAAATAATATTGATATTATAATTTAATATTTTTATAAAGTCTATCTTTCTTTTCACAATATTACAATCATATCGATTTATGAATACACTCAAATCAATCTAATAGATATATAATTATTCACGGATATACTTTACCAAATCCGATAGATTAATAAGTATATCATAACAATAATAGTGATGATGATAAATCATCTAACCTGATATATAAAAAAAAAAGTCACCCAAAAAAATAAAAATAAAAAATCCAACCAACATTAACAACAACTTATTATGTGAAGTTAGGGGCAATGAAGCGTGTTTAATATTATCATGTGAGAGAACCCCAACCAGCGTAAAAGAACGCGCACCACGCACGGTACTCATCCCTCTGCCTTCCCCGTCCAGTCTCTTCATCTCCTTATCCCCTTCGATGAAGTTTACCTTGCCGTACAGTATTGCTCACCCTCTCTTCCGATTATCACTCCTAAATTTGGTTGATTGGCCTATAATCCCTATCATCAGTTGGATCTACTATCTTACTAGGCTAATCGCTGGCAAATTTCTAATGGCCAGTTCGGTTTCCCCTAAATCTGGGTTTGCGTATGAAATTAGGGTTTCCTGCAAATCCTTGGTTCCCCTTTGTTATTGCTTCGATTGGGGACTAATTCAGGCAATTATTGCCCTATTCTGGTCAAATCGGCCACCGCCTTGGCCAAATCGAGGGTGTACGGTAGCTATTTCAGTGGTTGCTTGGGAGATTTCGATTGGCTCTATAGATCTCTGGCAATCGACGCTTGGGGATGGATACTGCAGCAAGTTTTCATGGGGCGCCTTCCTCTCTCCTAGCTGGGTGGGTTCTCCTTCCATTCTCTTCTTCCTTCACTTGTTCGACACCACCTATTTAAGGGGTGATGGGTGGTACTGTTTTACTCGCACCTCCTCTTCTCTTCTATCTAATTACAAAATCATTATACTCCCCTTGATTAGTTCTAATTTGTGGTTTCTTTTTGTCTTACTCACGGCTCCTTCTGGAGTGGACAAAGGGAAGCAGCCGATGGTGGTAGAAGATCCTACCCCAGAAAAGACGAATACCCGAAAGGGGATGCCGGAGGGCAAAAAACTCATGGCGGATGCTCATGCTTCAATGGCGGTTCAAGAGGCCAATCACAAGGCCAAAGCGGAAAAGAAATTCAAAAGGCGAGCTATCAACAGGGAGAAACTGATTGCTCTTCAAGGAAGATTTCAAGAGAATATTATGGCTCTTAATCAGTCTTCTCTCTTCGCAACCATTATTGGAGATCCAATGGAGGCCAAAGAGGTAAGGAAAAAGGTGAGATATGTGTGGAAGTTTCTGAAAGAAGGGTTTCAACTCATCCCAATTGCAAACAATTGGTTTGAGTTGAGATTTGATTTGGTAGAAGATAGATCACTGGTTTGGGAAAACCGTCCCTACCATGTTTCTGGTCATCTGATTCTCCTCTGTCCTTGGAGGCTTGAGTTCGACCCCTGGCCTGAACCGATCACTCACTTGGATCTCTGGATCCGTTTTCCTGGACTCCCCCCCAAATATGTCAATGACACTATTATCAGAGACATTGTGGAGCAGAATGATCTTGGTGAGGTCATAAGAGTTGCGGCTTTCAACTCTAAGGGGGCTAGATACCGCTATCCTCGCGTCTGTGTCTCTGTCGACATTACAATGGTTGCTGGAAAATGTGTTTTCGTGGTCAATGAGGCAGGGGAAGTTGAGTCGTTCCCAATATGGTTCGAGGATTTTCCTTCCGGGTGAGGAAGTTGTGGCTCGGAGGGTCATGATTTTGAGGTTTGTCCTCAAAGGCACATGTGCAACGCAGCCGCTCCTGCGCCCGGGGAACAGCAAACTGGCAATGAGGAGCAGGAGGTCCACCAAGTTCACGATGATGCTCCAGGTTCTGAGTGGATCAAGGTGGTGGGTAGGAAATCTGCTATTCTACCTCCACCTACTTTTGGTCACCCTAAGTATGACCTCCTCAAATCCTTTGGTAAGAATGTGTCCATGTCTTTTGATTCTTCCTCTTCAAAATCTACTGAGAAGTGTATTTATGCTTCCTCCACCACTACTGATGTACCTGTGGCTATTACCTCTGAGCCTGCTGAACCTGTTAACCATGAGTTTGCTACTCTGTTTCCTCTGCCTGACATGCCCCCATATGATGAAACCACTATTGTGAAAGCGGAGCCGCAACCCGATCAAGAATTCTGGGCTGCCGACGATGACGATGTCTTGGAAATCGATGAGGAGCAGTTTCTGGACGAAATCCTAGCTGCGGATGGGTTGGCTGATCCTGGCTTCAACCAGGAAGATTATGAGGTAATGCTTGATGACATTCCACCCTCGGTGGAATTCATTCTTCCGGACTTGAGTAGGCCTGATAGACTTGCTGCGTCTGTCAATGGGGTCGGTTCTGTTGTTGTCATTCCTACCTCTGCTCCTGGCCCTAGGGGTTCGGATGCTAGTGCAAACTCAAAGTCCGAGTCGGGAAAGCGCAAGATCAAGATCGAGGAGGGCGACTCCGCTTGTTCCGCAGTGACTCTGATGGGCGGCTCAAGCAAAAAGGGCAAACATGTGTAGCAAAGTCAATGGAATGGACCTTGAATTGCTCAAAGATGGCGTGGAGCTTTTCATGGTCTTCATCTACAATAAACCATCAAAAAGGTGTCCATCTGATATCGAAGGTTTTAAGGGTATGTTCAACTACAATCTCTTCCTCCAATTGATCTTCTTTTGCTTGGAGGTTTGTAAGTCTAGTATGCGGGTATGGCTTCTAAAAGTTTGTTTGAAACTCTTCCTCCTCTATAGTGAGGCTGCTTTGTTTGGTTTCTGTACGGTTTGCGTTCTAGGCAAGTGTCAGCAGTATCTCCTATTGTCTCTTCGCTGATGTAGTGTATTATGTAAACTGTGTAATGTAGCTGGTTATGGAACAAGTTATGTTGTCCAGAAATGTATAGTCAGGGTGGTTATGTTAAATATAAGTATGTTTAAAACTATATGCTTGCATTGTTTTTCAAGGTTTGAGACCCCTGATCATCATCAATTCAACTTTTTATCCTTATTGGGTTTACACAATTTCATCAATACACGCAACTACAGTGAACAAGGTTACAAGCCATCCTCATTTTCGAAAGGATTCTATGATGGAGAGAGAGTTAACTATCTTGACTATCATTATTACAGTAAACAAAGACACATACTTTCAAAGGAGTATATACTTATTAAAAAGGATTCAAAGTCAACCAAGATTGCTATGTCTCCTAGTTCAAATCAAATGTTAAATTGTCTAATACCTAATCATAAAACTACAAATTTATTGGTCAATATGGGACAGCTTCGTGAAAATAATGGCAACTATGTGTTGTGTTATCAATCCACAATGACTACTATCTCCTACATTAGTCTAAATAAGGTTGTGTTTGGCTTCGAACAACTAAGGAAGAGGACTGTATTGGGTGAATGTTTAAAAAATGCAATGTACTGGCAGTTTTTTAGGAAAAGTGTCTTAAAGGGCAGTCATATCTATAACTTCGTTTGTCACAAACATCCTAATTAATTAAGAATAGACCACAAGCTCGGAATGATAGCTAAGTCCGGTCTACATCTAAACGATTTTTGGTTTCCTAGGGCAGTTTACCCTGCTCCTCCTATGCCTAAACCCCTTTTCGGTTTCCCTCCAACAAAGGGCATTACATTTTTTGAAGGGCCTCTACGACATAACCATGATTTAATAGGGTACAATATCTTCCTGTCAGAAGTTCCGCACCTTTGGCTTCTGATGGACTGCGAAGTCACATAATGAGAGTTTGTTACTGGAACGTTAGAGGTCTTGGTAAATCGGAAATCTGGACAGATCTTAAAGCCATGCGCATCAATGAGCATTTTTCAATAATGGCAGTTGCAGAGATAAGAACAAATACAATTCCTTCTGACAAGATATGGAGGTCAAGTGGATACAGCAATGCGATTTGGTCAGTAGGGAATGATAGATCAGGTGGTATAGGACTACAGTGGAACGACAGCACCCTTCAAAATGAATCTGTTATGGTTGATATAGTGCTATCAAGAGTAATCCGTGTCAAATATTCATGCTTAGATAAAAACTTTATATGAACATTATTGTTTGTTTATGCCCCACCACACGAATCTGATAAAGATGATTTCTGGAGAGACTTGTCAATTATCATCATAAATGAACCCCAACCATGTCTAGTGATGGGAGATATGAACGAAATCAGTAGTAGTTGTGAAAAACTTGGGGGAATAGAGAATAGTATAACGAGATACGCTAAATAAACCAATTCAAAAACTGTTGCTCCATGCTTGAAATCCCTTCCTGGGGTAATAAATACACGTGGATTAAAAAAGGGAGGGAGATGGGAATATTTGGGAAAAACTATACCGAGTACTGGTTCAACATGAGTTTTTGGAAACTTTCCCACATCTAGCTACCTTTAACGGAGCCTTTACTGGTTCTGATCATTGCCCCATTTCTATCAATATATCGTCTGGAAAAGAATATACACATCCGCCATTTAAATTTGAAAACATGTGGCTCCAACGAAAGGACTTCAGAAACATAGTGAAACAAGCTTGGAGAATTAAGTGTGTAGGATCAGCAATGTATAGATTAATGTTTAAAACTAAACAACTGAAAGGTAAGATCAAAGAATGGAATAAACACACCTTTGGAAATGTCTTCCGTCAAATACAAAAGGTAGAAAAAGACTTGGTTAATATCCAATCAAATACATTAGCAAGAACGTGTCAGGATTACTGTGTTGAAAAACAATTGATTAGGAAAAAAGAACAACTATTAAATTTCCAAAAAGTATATTGGGGACAAAGAGCAAAAACAAAGCACCTAAGACTAGCTGACTCAAATACTAAGTACTTCCATAGAGTAGCCTCTGGGAGACGAAATAGGAAGATTATAAGAAATATCACGACTACGGACGGGACACAGATTGTGGGGGAGGAGAATATTAGAGAGGAGATTAAAAACGATTTCAGAAGACGGTTCTCTAAAGAACAAATCAATATGGCACTACTTAATGAATATCTTCAGTTAATTCCACATATAATAACGGACGAAGAAAATAGGACTCTTTGCCAACAACCATCTAATAGTGAAATTAAAAATGCGACCTGGTCATTAGGCCTCAACAAATCACCGGGACCAGACGGTATGACTGCGGAGTTTTATAAGACCCACTGGGACATTGTCGGGAATGACGTGTTAATAGGCCTCACTATCCCAGCATGGGAGATCAGTGTTAATAAATTCTAATTTAGCCTCTAAACCACTGTTTGCTATGCAAAGCTTTATGCTCCCAGTAACAATTCACAACGAGCTAGATAAAATCAACAGGACTTTCTTCTGGAACAAAGACCTGCAATATAAACCCTTAATTAGATGGGACCGAGTGTGCAAACCAAAAACAAAAGGAGGAATGGGACTAAGGAAAACAAAAGAAATGAATGAAGCATTGCAAATGAAATTGATTTGGAAAATTATTGCGGAACCAGATAACTGCTGGGTCAAAGTTATCAAATATAAGTATCTAAAAACAATACCAATACTTGAATTTAACAAAAAGGGAAGTGCATCGTGGCAATTGACACAACTAAGAAAACTAATTCAACCATTTAAGGAAGGACTTGCATGGTCGGTTGGAGATGGAAAAACAATCAAATTCTGGCTTGATAAGTGGACCCCTGTAAAGGATATCCAAAATGCCTGTCTTGACCCAACAAAGGTGAACAGGGAAGAAACGGTAGATCAATACTTAAGTAATGGAGCTTGGAATTTGGATAAGCTAAGAACTGTTGTACCTTGGGATACAGCGCAACAAATTGCTGATATCCCACTCCCAGTAACTACAATTTCAGACAGATTATACTGGTGGCCAGATAAAAAAGGATGGTTTACCACGTCCAGTGCATACAAACTCACCACGAAAACAACGTGTTTAAATAATGACAATAATCCTTGGATTTGGAAATTGAATGTTCCGCCTAAAATCAAAAATTTCATGTGGAAGGTATGTCAGAACGAACTCCCAACAGCGGCCCGCCTCGCAAAAAGAGGAATTGCAATACCCCCTTACTGTAGCTTGTGCAACCACCATGAAGAAGATGCAACACACATATTATTTGAATGCAGATTCTCTTTCTGCTGCCAAAGTTTATCAGCGAATTTGGTATCTCAAATAAGAAATAATATCAGAATAACACGGAATATACAGGAACTAATTACTAAAATAAGTGGAATGCTTAATTCACAGCAACAACAGATTTTGGCATTCCATTGGTGGACCATCTGGATGGTGCGTAATAAGCTTATATTTCAACAACAGAAGGTGCCAACTGAAAAAGGTTTTTTGAATATTGTGAAATCACACATTAATGATTGGATGAAAGCATGTAAGCAAAGTGATGAAGATGACCACGGAACAAAAATACAAAAAACACCCGGCAGAATAAGTGGAAATAGTAGGAAGAATGTAAAATGGAAAAAGCCACCACTTGGTAAATTTAAACTAAATTTTGATGGGTCTGCATCCGCCCAACGACAAAGTTCAATTGGTTACATCATTCGTGATAGCACAGGACAATCAGTAGCAATGAGTAGTGAAATGGTTGGACACCAATCTCCCCTCGTTGCTGAAGCCCTAGCTCTCCGGAGGGGTATTCTCAAGGCCCTAGATTTGCGTATCCCCAAAATTATAATTGAAGGTGATTCCCTCATAATAATAAATCATCTGAAGTCAAAAACTAGATGCCCTTGGGAAATTGAACTAATCATGTCTGATATAAGCGCACTTCTTATGGGGTTTTACGAAGTATCATTTTCGCACATCTCTCGTATCGGCAACTCTGTGGCAGATAAGGTTGCACACCTTGCTCAGATTGCTTACACACCATCCATATACAACGACCCAGGTCTCATCGACCTCATCCGAAAGGATGCTATCGGATAGCGTTTGCGCATCCGAATTTTTACTTAATAAAAAAAAACAACTTATTATTAACGGTAGATAATAAAAACAAAAATAAAGCAATCTTCCATAAAAAAAAGCAATCTAAACAGAAATCGCCTTTATCATCTAACATGATATATAAAAAAATTCGACCAAAAAAATAAAGAAAAAATAAATCCAATCAACATTATCGACAACTTATTATTAACGGTATATAATAAAAACAAAAAAAAACAATCTAAACCTAAATCGCCTTTCTGACTTTATCTTTTGATTCTTTCCTAAATAAAATATGAGAAAATTTACGAAACCGGCCTATTTTCTAGCCTTTATCTTTATTGGTTTTGTCCATCTCCCAAAACAATGCCCCTAGATCTAAACCCAATCTCAACCCAAAACAATGCCCCTAGATCTAAACCCAATCTCAATCTCTCTCGTGCTCTCATCGCTTCATCTCCCATGGTGACCTGTCTCCCATGGCTTCATCTCCGGCGAGATGAACCGGCGACCTTCCTCCGGCTTCTACAAAGTCCAACCGTCACACCGACTTCATCGGAGTATGAAGTTGTGGAGGATCGGCCTCTCCATCTTCTGACCTTGCTTCAAATCCTCCCATGGCCAGTTGAGGAAGACAACGACGATGAGGCGGAAGGGGACGATGAGGAAGGCCAGGGATATGGCAGAAACGCACAAAGAAGATGGCGAGAGAGGAACAGAGCGAAGGCAGGAGGCTTCGGTGCGACGGGAAGAAGAATCGATCTCCTGTTGTAGATCTAAGATCGGTGAAGATGAAGATGAAGTTGACGGCGTAATCAGATTCTACAGATCTAAGAATCATTGGGCTTCACAGATCCATGGCGCGCGGGCAAGTAGGGCTTAGATGTGCTTCGCCGACGACGGAGAGGCGGGAACGGCCGCTTGAAGAAGCGAAGAGGCATGGAGGTCACGCAGGAGTTTTACCGGTGAGTTCTTGAACCCACTGGGAAGTGGACTTGGACTATAGAAGGGGAATTTGGGGGGCGAGCGATTACTGGTGAAATGTGCTGAATCGTGGTTTTGCTGGTGAATCGTGTTTTTGCTGGTGAAATTTGCTGAATTGTGTTTTTGCTGGTGAAATTAATTCTTGATTTTACAAATTAATGCATGTGCCCCTGTATATATACGATCCGTAGTTATCTGTCCATTAGTGTAGAGGCAACTAATTTCTCGTCAAATTTTAGAGGGGTTGTTTTTTACACCCACAAAATTTACTATTTACACCCAAAATCTAAGTTTTTGTTTTTTTTTTAAATAAACCCTACGCCTCAAATCTAAGTTTTTGTTTTTTTTTTAAATAAACCCTACGCCTCTTGAGTCATATGTGTGACTCAAGAGGCGCAGCTATTTTTTTCTATATACATACCCTGCCCCTCTTGAGTCACACGTCTATGACTCAGCAGGCGTAGGGTTTATTTAAAAAAAAAAGAAAAATTTGGATTTTGGGTGTAAATAGTAAATTTTGTGGGTGTAAAAAACAACACCCAATTTTATTTGTCTTCATTATTCAAATTGACCATAAATTTATAATAGGTCAGTCATCGAGTAATAATTGATAAACCACCAAATTAAATATAAACACTAGACAATATAATCGAGCTATATGTAACACTACAAATTGTTGTTGTAATTGCTGAAATTTGTGTGACATTTTTTGGCTAAAATTGTCGACCAACTCCGGTTTCAGCAACTTCGGCATCGAAGTGATAACGAGGGAAAAAAAGCAACTCCGGTTTCAGCAACTCCGATTTTAGCAACTCCGGTGTCGAAGAGCTGACGCGAAAAAAAAGCAACTCCGGTTTCAGGAACACGGTTTTAGCAACTCCGATTTCAGCAATTCCGGTGTCGAAGAGCTGAAGCGAAAAAAAACTTTAGTTTCAGCAATATGGTTTCAGCGACTCCGGTGTCAAAGCACTGACGCAAAAAAAAACTAATTTCAGCAATTACAGCAACAATTTCAGCAACCCCGGTTTCAGCAACGCGAAAAAAAATGCTGAAACAGGAGGGGCACAGGGGGCACACGTGGGGGGCAAAGGGGGGCAATGGAAGTGAGGTGGACATTTTGCTAATTTGGAACCCTTGGTGGATATTTTACTAATAAAGACCTTAAATATGGTTATTCTAGAAATCACCCCATAAAATATATTAGTTATAATAATTTGATTTATCTAAAATAAATAAGTGATTATAAAATAAATTAGTTATTATAATAATAACAATAATAATAATAATAATGATAATGATGATGGTGATAAAGGCAACTAAAGTACGTGATATATAAAAGTACAATGCAATCTTCCATAAAAACAAAGCAATCTAAACCTAATCTATACTCCGTATTTCTGACTTTATCTTTTGACTCTTTCCTAAATAAAATAAATATCTAATTATAATTTGATTTATCTATACTACATATCGCATATTCGTATCCAAACCCAATATATGTATATATGTATATATCTCTACCGAATTAGCTCACCTTCTTCCAGTATAAAAAACACCGGCATACAATGAGGCAAATTAATTTATTGTATTGTGTTCCCGTTCTATTTTCATCCAAAAAAACCTCATCAATATGCAGCAAGAACGGGCGGCTTTAACAGATGTTACCGAGGTACACACATATTATTATTTTGTATATTTTCACTCTAGATTTTGATTAATCATTCATATGCTAATGATATATCTATTGACTTACATGTCTTGATTTATGTAATTAACACGTTATATGAAATTAAAGTTCAAATATTTCTTCCAACGTTGTGTCCTTATATATGATTTTTTTATTAGACAATAATTTGGTTAAGTGTCCTTACATATGATAATTTCAACCCATATATTAGCATGTCTTTTCTTATATTATTGCTAATTTAGTTAACGAAGATCTACGATGCCATATACATTGATTTTTTTATTAGGTAATAATTTGTTTTGGTGTCCTTATATATGATAATTTCAACCCATTTATTACCATGTCTTCTTATTTTATTGCTAATTTAGTTAACGAAGTATGATATTGTTTACCATGTAGCTCGATCAATTCATAACGTGACATTTTTTTTATTGCACTTAACCGTTGTATTTTATCCTTTATTTCTTATAATATCTATGACTTATAATATACGAAGTATGATATTGTTTACCATGTAGCGTGATATGGCTCATTATGACATCATCATTTTCGAAAAAATCAATGAAGCCAGATGATATAATTCTCACATCATATTTGTATTATTCGATTGTGTCGTGTTACAACTATTTTAATGGTCGTCATATATTCATGGATAAGTTTCTGCTCCATGTCAACCGGCGATGACTACCCTGAGGGCAGTGCCCTTTGATAACCTTTGACTTATGCGCAACGGAGCAGAAACAACTCGATGTCGAGTACTAGTGTCGAGATCGAGTTGTTTCTGCTCGAGATCGAGTCCATTCTGCTGTGTCTTGTTTTCACTCCAAAATGTTCCGTTTTCTGCGAAATCAAACCAAAATTTGTGTAGACCTCTATATCTTGCAAATGAACTCAAACTACACAAATTCACTACTTTTCGAACCCGAAAGTATAAAATATGCATAAAATGGAATAGATGTAAGCATGAAACATGGTGAAATATGCGCACATCAAACACCCCATACTTAAGCTTGGTTGTCCTCACGCAATACTCTTATTGGTTATTCAGGGGAAGGACTAAAACTCTCAACATCGTAGATCCATTATTATATAACCTACAATCAATTACCATCCTCGCAAAGGTACTAATGCCATCAAATCCATGTCTGTGAATAAAAAGCAACATCTCCCACAAAAGGAGAGTTATGCAAAAACTCAATTTGTAACATAGCATTAATAATCAAGAGGACTTTCATGTGCAATGGTGAAGAGCGGGTAAAAGGTATAGTGGTGGGCTATATTTGTTAATGTGGTGCTAAATCCGAGGAGAAACTTTCAAACTTTCTTTCTTTAATGCACTTTCTCCTGTGTGATTTCCACATTTCTTTCCTCATAATGATCTTTGCTTTTTTCACTAATATGCTTTTACCTCTCTAACCTTAACGCTGCCTTCTCACGAGTCGCAAACATGGGTGTCATGAATGGCCCCGGATACATAGTGCTTCGGACTCCTCACCTTGTGTCCCATCTCGCGTGAATTTTATCCTCCGCAAACAGGGTCGATTCACCTAACTCCTAGGTGATCGGATTTTTTTTTCACTCATTAAATTTTCCATTAATAATATCCTGCCATCAACTTCATAATAACTTCACAACATATCAACTAGATAACAACTCCATTATATGAATTCCATTTTATAACATAATCTCCCGGATGGGTAAAAAAATATAAAAATGGGCAATTTAAGAACTTGTGGAGCAAAATATGTCATTAAGCATATATGACTTTGAATATGATTTAAAGGCAATAAGCATGGGTAATGGTTAAGGTAAATAATACTCGAATGGAAAATAAAGTCATCCGTCCTCTTATCATGCATATGTAAAAAGCAACTTCAAATTTTACTCCTTTCATGGTTTTACCTAAAAATCGCACTTCATTGAGACTTCTCTTTACTAGGCAATTTAATTGCTATATCTCTAACGGTTCTACTTTTGCATCATCGAGCTTTGTAACTACTTCCATGACACTTTTCAATTTTGGATTCAATGGGGGCACTCTTTCTCAAAAATCTATGAATAAAACTTTATGCTCATGTGAGAATATGTATATATGATGCTAATATGTAAGAACTAACCATGTGTGGAGAAACAAGACTTTATGCATTAAACTAACAAATATGAGCGGAATGATAAGGTAAGTATGTTTTTACCCCACCCCATACTTAAATCTTACGGTGTCTTCACTGTAAAAACAAAATAAGAAATGGAATTAAAGAGAAATTAGTAGAAAACGTCGCAACGACTCAAAATAGGTATGTCTACAGGAAAGGTCGAGATCGAGTGATGATGTCGATATCGACTGGGTATGTTGACATCGGTCTTCTGCTTCAACTCAGGGTGATCTCAACATCGATCACAGTCGCTCCTCTCGATTCCTTTGGTCGATATCGACCCGTTATGTCGATATCGAGTGCTTTTGCAGATCCTTTCGTACTTGAAATCGTTAGTCTTCTCACGAAACCCTAAAAGTTCAAAGTTTTAAAGTTTTAAAACAAATCCAAAACCAGAAATTCAAAACCCTAAAAATTTAAACAGTCTATGTACAAGCTCTAGACTTTATAGTCGCTAGGCCGACTTCTTCCGTGCTTCTATCCAAGATGGCACATGTAGGGACCATATTGCTCTCACGTCCTCTTCAGGGATTTCAAGCTCTACTTTGAAAATTGTCCCTTTCTTGTCTTTGAGTTCCAATCTCCCTGGATAGACCTTGTAGATCGTCATTAATGTTTTCCTTCTCCCATCCTTTGTTTTGCATCCCAAAGCATTACACTGCTCCATAAGCACCTTGTCGCATGTCTTGTATTCGCTTATCAACTTACCTATCATGTTAGTAGGGCATAAAAACAAGGATACTCGCTTCATAGGGATATTAGAATTCAACTCTAAAGGATTAGGATCTTTACTTGGACCTACCTTTGAGTCTGTTATGCTCTGAGGGGTCACTCGACATCGAGTTAGGGCCTCAGGGGGTCAACATCAAGTTCTTTCTTCTTTGGATGTGTAGTCGATGGAGGGAGGTCCATCAGAGGGAGTCGATCTCGAGTGGGCCCAGTCGATATCGACTGGCTCTGGTCGATCTCGAGTGTTCTGTTGGTGTCAACCTCATACTTAGCTTCTGACACTCGATCTGGCTCCAAGGTACTCGACATCGACTGGTGTGTGTCGACATCGAGTGCTTTGTCAAGCTCTTCTTCCTTGTCGGCTTGGTGCCAAATTGCCAAAAGCTCCTCTATTTGGGCCTCCATGGCCCTATATTCGAGCTCTTCATGGGTCAAGGCTCTCTCCGTTGGTTCATCACCTCTCCCTATTGCATGCATGGCCTTGACCTCCATTTGATTCACCTCCTTCATGGTAGGGTTGAAGGAGAATTCGATGACTTTATTGCCAATGGTGAATGACAATAGTCCCTTCCGCACGCTAATATTGGCGTTGGCTATAGCTAGGAACGACCTCCCTAAGATGATGGGGCATGTATGATCTTTTGCCATATCTAGCACAATAAAGTTAGTGGGTACAAAAAATTTACCCACCTTTACTAGGACATCATTGATAATGCCTATGGGCCTTACAAAGTTATTTTCGGCCATATATAACTTCATATCTATCCGCTCCAAGGCTCCAATGTTGACCTATGACCATATGGACAAAGACATGAGGCTCACGCTAGCCCCTAGGTCGCACAAAGTCTTGTAGCGATGTTGGACAAGCCCAATAGTAATGGCAAACCTCCCGGGATAACTCCTCTTCTCCGGGTAGTCTACCTTGCTGCACTTCTTTGCGATCTCAGCAATTAATCGCTTCTTGCTCAAGATGTTTTTAAGGAACCGGACGTATGATGGCATCTCATGAATGGCCTTCGTGAATGGTATGGTGATATTGAGGCTTTGGAGAACCTTCACAAACTTTTGGAACTTCACGTCCGCGGGGTCCTTTGAAGATTTTGAGGGATAAGGTAATGACTTCTTCTTTGGTGGAGCGGGATTGGCCCAAGGTGGTGATGATGACTGGTCGACATCGATAGGGGGTGTCGACATCGACTGCTGTGGTCGATCTCGGGGGCGCCTGGACAAGGTCGATGTCGAGTGCAGTGTCGACATCGAGTGGGTCAGTCGATATCAACTGGGGTGTATCGATATCGATTGGCTCTCCAGTGACTTTCTCCGCTTGCTCCGTTTCATCATTTTTTATCTGTATCTCCTTGCCATTCCTTAAGCGTATGGCAACGATGTGACCCGTTGGTTGCCCCTTTGGATTGGCCTGTGGTTGGCCTGGGATCCCTCTGGGTTGTCGTGGAATGCTTGCCGATAATTGACCCAGTTGGGTCTCTACGCTCTTCCTCCATGTATCAATTTCACCAAGCCTAGCGTTAATGCCATGTAGTTGGGTGTGGATGACATTGTTGGATTGCTTTGTCTCCGCTTGATTCCTTCTCATCTCGTCTAGGATGAGTTGTAAATCATCCCTCCTATCCCTCTCAGGATGTCCAGGTGCTCTATATGGTGGGGGTTGTTGATATTGTTGATATTGGGGTTGTTGATAACCCCAATTCCCTTGATTGCCTCCATAGTTGGGCCCCCGCGCATACTTTACTTCGTCGTGGGTTTCCGCCAACTGTACTTGCTCCGTGTAGGGACAAGCCGTCATGTTATGTTTCTGCGACCCACATTCTAAACAAGCTTGGTTGTTAGTAAGAAACCTAACTTGTTTTTGAAGACGCTTTACCTGGTCTTTCATAAACTGATCCTTCACCTCAGGATCCACCTCCTTTGAAGGGTTATACAGTGGCATGGATGGGGATGACCTAGCATTGGGTGTTGCAGGAGTCCCATACGTGTTGTCGAACTCCACTAGCCTCTCAATCGTCTCCCATACTTGATTAAGGGTAAGCTCTAGGTAGCGACAGGTTGTATAAGTGTTAATCCACTCTCTAGTTGGCACATCCAGGGCATTGTAGATGATCTCCTAGATAATATAAGGCGGTTACCCATGGGTAGGGCAGGATTGCAACAGGTCTTTGTAGCGCTCCCAGACTTGCGCTAGCGTCTCCTCTGGTCTCTGCTTGTAGGATATGATTTTCTGGCGAATCTGCGTCGTCTTTGATGGTGGAAAGAACTTGTTGAGGAAGATGTCCCTAAGTTCATCCGAAGTGCGGATAGATCATGGGGTCAAGCTCTCCAACCAATGTAATGTCTTTCCTGCAAGAGACCATCTAAAAGCTTTTAGACGCATATATTCAAGATTGACACCGTCAGCAATGGTGTCACATAAATCAATGTAAGTAGTAATGTGCGTCATAGGGCATTCGGAGCCCTTTCCGTCAAAGGCATGTATCCTAATCTCCGCTATAAAAGTAGTCTTAATTTCAAAAGAAACATTAGGGAGAACAATAGGAGACTCAGACACCGCCACGATGGAGTGCATATACTCTTTCGCATTCTGCGGGATATGGCGTAGTTGCTCTTGGGCTTCTCGGCGAGCTTGGGCTTCTTGTTCGTACCGAGCGGCCATTCTTTGTTGTGTCTGGGTGTGTTGATTGCGCTTGGTTTCAAACTCCTCAACTTGCTTTCTAAGCCTTTCGAGCTTTTGTTGCATCGTTTCCTCGTTAGCCATGATTCTCTTAGCCCTTTCTTGTAGACGAAGGAAGCGTTCCGGATCGTCTAAAGCAGTGAACTCAAGTGTGCGATTAGTGCATCGCATACACCTTCAAAACAACACTTGGTAAACAAGTAATTAAGACTAAACAAGGCGCGATTGATAGCCTCCCCGGCAACGGCGCCAAAATTTATTGTAGGAGGAAATCAAGTCTAATAAATATGAAATAAATATCAAACTGAATCCTTATCCATGCAAATAAAATACAAGACTTCCTCCCGCTGTAGTGGAAGGGAATCAGGATCGATCCACGAGGACGCGGGTTAGCAACTTCCTGAATAGTCTTTAAAGAACTCTGCGCAATGTCGACTAGTAGCCTCGATATCGAGTTGGGGAGTCTATATCGACAAGGGCAGTCGATTCCCAGTGCCTGGCGTCGATCTGTGAATACTGCATAGAAGAGAAAAGAACAAAGGCACTCGATATCGACAGGTAAGGTCGATCTCGAGTGGGTTAGTGGGTTCCTGTCGACTCAGAAGACTGTCGACGTGAGATCTCTCGATGCAGGATGGTTGATATCGACTGGGGAGGTCGAAATCGAGTGTGTTCACAAAAAGTAACGAATGTAGAAAATAAAGAAATAAAATAAAGGCAACAAATTTTGGGTTTTTCTTTAATAAACTAAAAAGCTCCTAAGGTAGGGATTTACCACGACGATAACCATGCATGCATTATTACTTTAATCACATACAAGATTAAGCTTTACTCATCACCAATTAGGAATATAGAGGCTTTCGCATAAAAACCTAATTACTTCTACCGTTTCATAATTAGGGTTTATTCAACTTTCGCAGGCAAAACCTAATTACTATCCAAATTCACATATATAATCCACTTTCGCTTCATATAAGGTAAATAAGGAATGATCCTAAATTTACATAAAGGATTGAGCGCGGGGTAGAAGATGAGATCGCATAATCAAATATAGAGTAAAAGCTTACTTAGAGCTCGTTTGGTTGACATTCCAAAAACCCAGGAAGTAGAAATTCCCAGGAATTGGAGATAATACCAGCGTTTGGTTGATTTTTTTGTTACAGAAAAACCCAGGAAGTTGAATTCCTGGGAATTTGAATTCCCCCATTTTAGAGGAAGTGCACTTACCTAGTCCCCCTAGGTAAGTTCCAATTCCCCCTTTTTAATAGGAAAATTCTATTTTATTATTTCAATTCCTATAATCCAAAATATAAAACCAAACACAATTTCTCAATTCCCATGATTTTCAATTTACGGGAATTGAATTCCTAGGAAGTTAACTTCCCAGGAACTATACTTCCCACGTTTAACCAAACGGGCCCTTACATGGCTATCGCCGGGCTCACCCTGACCCTATAAGTAGGACGACTACTCACTCTTCATGGGGGAAAACATCTTTGCATAAAAATAGGAACTTTACATTAAACATGGAAAGAAAACTTCACTCTTTACAACCACCTTCTCTCTCTCTCTCTCTCTCTATCTCTCTCACATCTTCTTCTTCTCTTTGCTTGTGATCGGATGATCGTTGTGTGATTGAATTCAAAATACCTAAAACCAGCCCCCTAGGACTTTATTTATAGCCTTCTAACCCTTGCTAGCCAAGGATTGGAGTCCAAATCCTACTAAGATTGGTATATGGAAAGTCTATATAAACTAAATTATATCCTAAAATAAAATATTAAAATAGGTAATATTCCCTATCATGCTTGGAATATACCCCTAAGATAGATGAATCTTGATAGATGATAGATGTCTTCGTGGCTAAGCAATATCCTCTAAAGATTCGGCCCAATCCGCGTTTCTCACACATCTGTCGCACTAATCGATGTCGAGTGGACAAGTCGATATCGAGTGACCTATGTCGAGTCGAGTTGGTTTGTTGTGGTCGACAAAACTCAAAATCAACAATAGTTTTACAGCTCATTTTTACTCGGATTACACAACCTCGCTCTGATACCAACTTTGTAACGGCTCAGATTTTGAAATCCGGGTTACGTTTAGGGGGAAGAAGTATCCCTCTGCCAGATCTTAGCAATCCAAGTACGAGCTTTTTATTTGTTCTCTTCAAGTTATAACCCTATTTAAATCTTAAGTATTTAATTATATAATTCAAGAAAAAAGGGATTTCAAACCCTCAAAACAGTCAAATAATCTAATCATAATATGTGCTTTCGCACGGGAACCTATCCTAATTCAACTAGTCAAAACTCAAAAGAGACCAAACGAGTTTAAATCAATATAAATATACATTGCTTCTAAATGTCCAACTAAAACAAAACATTTAAAAAGTCAAGTTTGTAGAAGTCTTCTTAACACTCTCGTCCCGTGAGAAAACCCCGCCATAGAAGCAATTCAGCGAGCAAAAGAAAGCGGTGACAAGACAAAATCGTTGTGTTTTCCTATCAAAAGAATATCCAAACTAACCAACTAGTATAGCTAGTAAGTCCGGAGTCGATCCACAGAGAACTACTTTGACCTTATGTGTTAGAACCACTAACTAGAGAAACCAAAGGGGTGTAGAGATGTAAATGTGAAAATGAATTGAAGAAGTAATTATGATGATGATTTAGACACTGATTGATGAGATGTTTCACCTACGATTCTCAACATTGGTTTGCTTACTTCATCATAGTTCGTCCTTCTAGTTCTTTCTTTTCTATCAACCACTCTCATCTTGATTTCAATAGATTGCTAGCCCTATGAGTTCTAACAATCCCTTATTTCTAAGCAATTTTAATCACAGATCAAGGTTTAATACTAGGAATAGCAATAAGTCTCAAGATCTATAAAGCGTATAAGCAATATTAATTCCCTAAAGAACTAACATTTAACTTATAGTCAACTTCCTACACATTCAAGCTTTCCTATGAGGTCTACTTATATGTGGTTGTTACTTTGGATTAAGCTTCACAAACGTATGAATCAAAATCCTAGCAATGATGTAAATGCTAACAAGGTCGCGAATGAAGATAGAATCAACACCATCAAACAATTAAGCACAAAGAAGTTGAAGTAGATAATAGAAATGAACTAGAATTCAAAACTCACAATTCAACAAAACCAAGTCTTGATCGTAGGCAAACCATGAAGAGTTTAGTTGCTCATGCTTCTAAACGTCGTCTCTCAATTCTCCAAAAGTCAAAAGATAACATCAAACACTCAAAATAGGTCTTTTATATAACCCTAATTACTGTCATGAAACCCTAAAAACTGTTTTTAAATGAAAGAGTCTAACTTAGAAAAGTTAGAGAATCGGCGCTGAATCGACCCAACAAGGCCGCGGGTAGGCCGCGATCAGGCCATGGGCGCGGCTTTTACAGTAAGTTCACTTTTTCTGGCAGCGGGTGCTACCTTGGTGGCCGCGGGCGCGACTTTTCTGGGCTCCTTGTTCTCTTAGCCGCTGGTCGCGGCTCTCCTTCCGTGTACTTCTTTTCCTCTTCCTTGTGCACTTCACTGGACTTCTCTAGCTCGATCTCACCTCTATATGGTCTATAGCCCTCTCATGATTGACTTTCTTACTACTTTGAATCTACAATCTGCAATTATACACTAAACTTGTGTAGATTTCGAACTTAACCACCAAATGAGCAAACAAGTAAACTAAGCAAGTAACATGCAATATATACATCTAAATGACCCTAAAACTACTCTATAATGCCTATCTAAATATGCATTATCAAACCCCCCTACACTTATCCTTTTGCTTGTCCTCGAGGAAAACAAATCATTTATGAATCATTCATCCCATAAACACCATCCTTCATGCAATAGCCTCCTCAAAAGCAATATCCCAACAAAGTGTAAACATAGGCAAAGCAAACAAATGTCCTAGGATGTATTTTAGTGATCAAGTAGCTCGCATGCTCATCCATCCAACCTCACCGGGAATAAAGTGTTTTCGCTCTCACTCAAGTGTTTAGGCTAATCAAATAACACTCAAACTCCATCCAAGTGCAACTAGGCTACATAAGAATTGAAATTGAATCAAAATTGCCATTGTGAATGTCATTACTAGTGAGAATCATCATGAGGTCTTTCATGGGTTGTAATGAGGCTCACTAAGAACATTAAGGTAGGGAGTACTTTGGCCATGTGGTGCTTGTAAATCCGAGAACTAGAATCTACTACACTTCCATAATCACAACACTCTCTAACCATCAAACTCAAAGCTAAAAAACAACTCATGCAAGAAATTCCCCTTCAACCACAATATCTTCCAACTCACAACCAAAATAAATGAAGTAGTTCTTTTATTGCATATAATGTATATATATTCTTCTTTTTCCTTCTTTTTTTTTATGTTTTTTTAGAAAATACCAATAAATTAGAACCAACCTCAACTAAAAAGCTCAAAGTGAGAATTCACCATTACATAACATTCCATTCTCAAAGCACACTCTACAACACTCCAATCAATCTCTAACCACCTCTACTCCAAGTTCCCGGATGGGTTAGGCTGTAATTAGCTAGGGATGATCTTTTTGGAGCTACAAAGAATAGGCTAATTGGATCAAAAGGGCTTCAAGCAATGGAAATAACGTAAGGTAGATATGGAGAATATAAGGCTAAAAAGAAACGCACCTCAATCATATAAAATCCACCAATAACGATCATAAGAGTGCAACCAGGGCATAGATAAACAAAATCAATTCTAAGAGGTAGAAGCATTGGAGAGTATTCACACACATGAACAAAAGCAAACGGACTCAATGAAGTGTAGTCCAATAAGGCCAAAAATTAAATCACAAGGGTAAATTTTTGTTGGATTTCAGTCATGCCTAGGAACTTAGATTATACATGCTTAATTACGGTTACCTAACTATGTTTCACATAAAAAACCACATATAGGACAAGGCTAGAACAATTCAAACATGTCATGGGACTTATATGATCATACTTCCAAATAGATTTTGAGGACCACTAGGCTAGATGGTTGTTTAGATAATGATATATTCTATGCAAATGCATGCTTTTTTTGATTTTTTTTGATTTTTTTTATATATAAATGATGTGTGCGCAAATTGCCATATTTTCTATGCACATTAATGTCCATTTTGATCGTTATTTGCATGCATATTGGTTGGGAAATCATAAGATTAGTGTGGTTTATGTTGATTTGCAAAATATAGAGGTCTACACGAGTTTATATGTTATTTCACAGAGAACGAGACGAAAATGGACGGAATTTGGACAAGAGAAGAAGAGTGGAAAAAGAACTTGAAGTCTACTGAAGAGTCGAAATCGACCTATAAACTCGACATCGAGTGAAACAAAGCACCAGAAATCGAGCAGAGGAGAAACAGACCATGTCGACACAACAATTTCGATATCGATGTCCAAAGGTCGATATCGAGTGGCCGAGATCGAGCAAATAGATAGAAGTCGTGTGCCAATCCGAGGTCGAGTATAACTGCTCGAGATAGGGAATAGATAAAGTCGATATCGATGTTCCAGGTCGATATCCATGTCTACTGCAGAAAAGATCCGACGCTGTTTTTGATAGAATTCTATCCGAAGCGTTCAAGTTTATCCTAAAGTTGAGATCTTCTATCATCTACACCAGACTTATCAGTTTTTGATATTTACCCAAGTAATTTAGTTGTTTTACTTTATTTAATTTTTATCTTAGGAATAAAGATAGGTTTTCGAATCCTTGGATAACGAGGTTTGAAATCTATAATTAGAGGCCGTTAGGGCTGATTTTAATGATCCAAGGACACCAAGCATTCAGTTTTTACAATAGTTATAGCGAGTTAGAGAGAGAGACCCGAGTGGAGTTGGAGTGAAGCGAGAGCGGAGTGGCTTTGTTCGGTGCAATCTTTCTTTTGTTTAATCAAATTAGTTTCTTTTACATGATGATGATGAGTTCAATGATGAAGCACGAGTAGTCAACCCACTTCTAGGGTCGGGGTGAGCCCGACGATAGCAATGTAATTTAGTGCATCAAAGGTATGATTTTATGCGATTCCGTCTTCTATCCTTTGCATGATCCTTTGCGAAAGTTGAGGAGATTATTTATTTGCATTATTGAAGCGAAAGCCAATCATATTGTGAATTTGGATTTGTCATGAAATTGGATAGTAACTCTTTGGTTTTATGCGAGAGCCTCTAATCACCTAAAAGTTGGTAACAAAAGTTATTTGACGGAAAGACATTAAATTTCATAACTTTAGCATCATACTTGCATTGTTATCGTTGTGGCATGAATCCCGGAACTTGGAAGCTTTAAGTTTATAGAAGTCATATACAAAGTTTGTGTTTTTATTTCTGTCCATACTTCTCTCACCATTCTACGTTCTTTGGACAACTTTTCCGATAAATTAGGTTCGTTTTACAGTTTCTGTTTGAAGACTCGAAATCGACTGTAAAGGTCGATATCGAGTGCTAACATCAATATCGAGGTTCCATCTCGACATCGACTGCTTGCTTCTGTCTTCTGCAGGAAACTACTAGAAATCGACCAGAATTGAGGTCGATATCGACTAGACACCTCGATATCGAGTGGTCTTCTGGAGTCGGAATTTGATCGTGATTGCAAACTTAGGAAGCGCTGACATACCTTCTCGTGGATTTGATCCTGAATTACCCTACCACTACATTGAGAGGGATTCTTGTATTTTATTTGCTTGGATAAGAAAGTTAGCTTAGTTTGAATTTGAATATTTTATCTTAGCGATACCCCTCCCCTACGAACAAATTGGCGCCGTTGTCAGGGAGGTAATCAATCGCTACCTAAGTTTTATTCACGATCTTTCTTTTAGTGCTTATTTTGTAGGTTTATGCAACGCTCTGATCACGACCCTATCCTGGAAAGCATTGACGAGCCTGAATGTTTCTTCCATCTTCGCAACAAAGCTATCAGAATCATGGCGAATAACGAGACACATGCTGAGACCATTGAGCGGTTGAGGAAAGAAATTGAGGATCACAATGCTACAATCATTGCTGAGAGGGTCGTCTCAACTGCAGAGCGAGCCCGCGCTGATAGGGAGGAGGATACGCGCAGAGAAGCCCAGGAGCGGCTTAATTAGTATCCACAGACGGCGATGCAATACATGCATCCACCGCTACATGTTCCTGAATCTGCTATTTTAATTCCTCCTTCAAACTATGAAATTAAAATAAACTTCCTATCTGAGATAAAAAGAAATACTTTTGAAGGAAGACCTAATGAATGCCCCCTACAACATATTTCTACTTTCATGGATTTATGCGAAACTATTGCTGATGGTGTAAATTTAGAGTATGTGAGACTAAAGTCCTTTCGATGGTCTTTGGCAGGGAAGGCATTGCAATGGCTAGAGAGTTTGGCTCCACACTCGCTGAGGACATGGGAAGAGGTGAAGGATGCATTCCTAAACAAATTCTTTCCTCCATCAAAAACGGCGATGTTGCGGCAAAGGATCACGACTTTCAAACAAAAGCCTGGTGAGACATTGGCACAGCCGTGGGAGCGTTTTAAGGACTTGTTGAGATCATGCCCTACACATGGGCAACTACCTTATGTCATCCAGGAGATCTTCTATAATTCCCTTGATGGGCCGAATAAGGAGAGAATCAACTCATACACCTCCTATCGGTACATTGAGCTTACACCAACGGAGGCATGGGAGACAATTGAGAGGCTGGTTAATTTTGATAACACATATGGGACTGATGCGGCCTATGACTCAAGGCCTGCCCCATCTATGCCACTTTATGAGCCTCCAAAGAAGATTGATCCTGATGTACGGCAACAATTCCACAACAATCAAACACGCCACCTTCAAAAGCAAGTTTGATTCCTCAGCAACAATCAACCTTGTCAGGAATGTGGCTAAACAAGGCACAACACTAGTGCTTGCCCACATCTTGAGCAAGTATCTATGGCGGAGCAACATGAGGAAGCCAAGTGGACTAGAGGCCCCTATGGAGGGGGTAATTAGTAGTATTGGGGAGATCAACGGTTCTATCAACCACAACATCAAAGGGATCCCCCACCATATAGAGCACCAGGGCACCCTGAGCGGGAACCAAGGAAGGATGAACTACAGATCATTCTAGATGAGATGTGGAGAAACCATGCTGAGTTCAAACAAGACAACAACTCCGTCCATACTCAGCTACAGGGCATAAATTCTAGGCTCGGGGAGATAGACGTTTGGAAGTGGAAAATGGAGACCCAAATGGGTCAATTGGCTGAGCAAATACCCAAATCGTCAGGATCGCTGCCTGGATCTACCATGCCCAACCAAAAGGGAAAAACTACTGGACACATAACGACCATGAATCTAAGGAGTGTGTCAATTACAAACGCCCGAGCAAAAAGCAGAGGAGAAGGCTCCAGAAGAGACGTCGATATCGACCAACCCTGTCGATATCGACCAAGGTGATACCGATGTCGACCATACTCAACTCGATGTCGACACTAATGCTGAATCACCACAGAAATCGACTCCTCCAGTCGATATCGACCACCATCCAGTCGATGTCGACCCAACTCCAGCCACAGGGAAGAAGGTGGTGTTGCCATTCCTATCAAAGAAAATTGTTTAGGACCCAGCGGAAAATAAGTTTCAGCGATTCGTGAAGATGCTTCAAGGACTTAATGTCTCAATTCCATTCACCGAAGCACTTCATGAGATCCCATCATATGTGAGGTTCCTTAAGGACATCCTAGGTAAGAAGTGATCAATTGCTGAGATCGCAGAGGGGTGCAACAAATTGGAGCTACCAGAGAAGCGGGCGAACCCAGGTAAGTTTTCTATCACTATAGGCTTAGGTCGATATTGCTTTAATACTTTAGTTGATTTGGGCGCTAGTGTTAGCATGATGCCACTAAGGTCGATATCGATGTTCCAGGTCGATATCGATGTTCCAGCTCGATATCGATGTCTGTTGCAGAAAAGATCCGACGATGTTTTTGATAGAATTCTATCAGAAGCGTTCGAGTTTATCTTAAAGTCGAGATCTTCTATCATCTACACTAGACTTATCAGTTTTTGATATTTACCCAAGTAATTTAGCTGTTTTACTTTATTTAAGTTATATATTAGGAATAAAGATAGGTTTTCGAATCCTTGGATAGCGAGGTTTGAAATCTATAATTAGAGGCCGTTATGGCTGAGTTTGACGATCCAAGGGCAACGAGCATTCAGTTTTTACAATAGTTATAGCGAGTTAAAGGGAGAGAGACCCGAGTGGAGTTGGAGTGAAGCGAGAGCGGAGTGGCTTTGTTCGGTGTAATCTTTCTTTTGTTTAATCAAAGTAGTTTCTTTTACATGATGATGATGAGCTCAATGATGAAGCGCGAGTAGTCAACCCACTTCTAGGGTCGGGGTGAGCCCGACGATAGCAATGTAAGTTAGTGCATCAAAGGTATGATTTTATGTGATTCCGTCTTCTATCCTATGCACGATCCTTTGCGAAAGTTGAGGAGATTCATTATTTGCATTATTGAAGTGAAAGCCAATCATATTGTGAATTTGGATTTGTCATGAAATTAGATAGTAACTCTTAGGTTTTATGCGAGAGCCTCTAATCACCTAAAAGTTGGTAACGAAAGTTATTTGACGGAAAGACATTAAATTTCATAACTTTAGCATCATACTTGCATTGTTATCGTTGTGGCATGAATCCCTGACCTTGGAAGCTTTAAGTTTATAGAAGTCATATACAAAGTTTGTGTTTTTATTTCTGTCCATACTTCACTCACCATTCTACGTTATTCGGATAACTTTTCCGACAAATTAGGTTCATTTTACAGTTTCTGTTTGAAGACTCGAAATCGATTGTAAAGGTTGATATCGAGTGCTAACATTGATATCGAGGTTCCATCTGGATGTCGATTGCTTGCTTCTGTCTTCTGCAGGAAACTACTGGAAATCGACCAGAACTGAGGTCGATATCGGCTAGACACCTCGATATCGAGTGGTCTTTTGGAGTCGGAATTTGATCAGGATTGCAAACTTAGGAAGCGCTGACATACTTCCTCGTGGATTCGATCCTGAATTACCCTACCACTACATCGGGAGGGGATTCTTGTATTTTATTTGCTTGGATAACGGAGCTAACTTAGTTTGAATTTGAATATTTTATCTTAGCGATACCCCTCCCCTACGAACAATAAACAATATGCATTTTACTCAACTAAATTGAAACTACGAAATTATCATGCAACTAAAATGGAACATATGAATATTATGCACTAATATGAAACATGCTTAAATATGCACTGCAATTCTAATATGTACACTAAACCCCTCCCCCAAACTTGAAACCTTCATTGTCCCAATGAAATCAAAGACAATAACAGCTCACTGGTATGGCGGAGGTGGAGGTGGGTGCTGGTAAGGTGGGAACCCTGGATAAGTATAGCGGTAGAACTTCTCCTAACGTCGCTGCATGAGCTCCATAACCTCCTCCTGGCGACACCAATACTCAGTCTGATGGCGAGCAAGTGAATGACAAAACTCAAGGACAGAAAATACCTCGTCGTCTGGAAGACATCGACGAATTACCTGATTCGCACAATGCTTCGATAGGAATGGGTCATCCCACACGTAGTACCGAGCATCATGACGGATCTTGTCGTTCTTGGTCTTTGGATAGTTTGGTGGAAACACTCCCGACACAATAAAATTCACTATATTAGCATACCATGGGTTAGGAGTGTACGTCGCCATTAACGACATCATCGGGAAGTCAAACTCCTTAGCTACAAGGATGGTCGCGGGTACGGCTTCACAGGCCGCGGGCACGGCTATTATAGTAGATGAAGTTGTTGATTCTCTAGGAAAGATGCGGGTGCGGCTGCCTAGGCCGCGGGCGCGACCTTCTGACGTCCCTGAAATCTGCATCAAACTCTCGTCAGGGAATTGGCCAAGAATCATTGGGTGTTCTCCAACTCCGTTCACATGTAATATTCGATTGAGATGGTCAGCTACAAGATTCTCTGCGCCCTTTTTGTCCTTGATGTCCACATCAAACTCACTCAAGAGAAAAATCCACCGGATCAACCTTGGCTTGGCTTCTTCTTCGTCAAAAGATAACGAAGTGCTGCATGGTCAGTGTAAACAATTACTTTAGTGCTAACAACAATAGTTAACAAGTTCAAGCTTTCGAAATCGCCCTCCTGCAAATGCTTTGTTTGCTCTCGTCGTTGTCGAAATTCAATTGCATCCACCGGACATCACCAACCCCAGTGGCCATCTTCCTCGCCCTATCGCCCTTCGTTGGATCCGAGTCCTTAGCCTCCGTTTTGCCTTCCTCAGTATACACGATGAAGAAGATGAGGGATGTAGGTTTTTATTTCCCATTTTCACGTGCAACACGCTCCATAAGGTGAGTTTTAGATAGCCTTTTCATTTTTTTTAAAAAGGGACATGTGTCACAATCTCATCCCTCCATTCAATTTAGATCAACGGTCCAATTGTGCACAAAGTACACCCTAAGACTTGTGCACAATAGATCCATCATATATATATATATAGGGTAGGGTTCGGGTGAGAACACCTCTACCGGTGAGAACGAAAGAAATGATATAATTGGTCCACGTGGATAAAAAAAAATTGAAGTCCATATTATTTTTACGTTGAATTGGCCATTTATTGCTGTTGAATAAAGTAGCCTATCCGCGTGTCCAGAAATGACCAGGTGCACCTCCCCCACGTGATACCCACGCACCTTGCCTTATCTTTTTTTATTAGGAAAAAATTCGAGGTCAGATAAACCTGAACCTTGAGGGCCGACAAGTCAGCAGACGGAAAACCGTCTAAACAAGAAAAATACAAAGATGGTGCAAAATACATGCTAGAACTCTACAAAGGTGAAATAAAACACAACTAAACTGAGCAAGACGAGGACGTAGATGAAAGACGAAGCCAAGCACAACCCTGAAGCAGCACTGTAGGCCAGCGGCACATCAGAAGTCACCTGTGGGTAGTGAAGACGAACCTCCAAGGAACCATTCTTCCGGAGAAAAAGAGACGCCTCGATACACACTACCACGACCCCAGCCTATCCCGACTTCGACTGCCAGAACCCCATCAAAACAGAGAAGAAAGTCCCGTCACACCAAACGCAGAGCACACAACGCCTAAACCGAACGCACCAGAAACCCTAGCGGTAAATATGCAAACCCTACCGGGAAATATTTATTTATAGTTATTTTATAATTTTATTTTATTTTCAATTTTATTTAACCCTTTTTCCTGACGGGCCAGCTTTGGGCCCAAGGCTCCAAAGAACACAACCCAGGCCCAAGAAAGGAGAAATCGGGCGCCAGGGGAACCGAGGGCCAGAAAGCGGTGGAAGCTGGCAAAACAGAAGAGATGGAAGCCGGCAATGCAGAAGCGATGGAAGCCGTCGAAGCATAGGCAAGCGAGGAACTCGGCCGAACGGAACCAAGCCCAAACCCAGCCACGGAGCGGAGATTCGAAAGGAGGACACCGAATCGACGGGACCTCCGAGAAGCGGCAAACAGGGGAGCATAGAGGAAGGACATGCCAAATCTGCCCCGAGCCAAACTCCAAGAAGGGAGGAGGAGGAGGTAGAATACTGATTTTCAGAAACAAGGAAATCAGATCCTGGATTTGAGAAACCAGACGTAACTAATCTCATAGACTAAGAGCAAGGGGAGAGGAGAAAATTTAGTCATAAATCTGCGAAACCCCCCTTGGAAATAGGGCAACTAGAGGAAGCTTGCGCCCCTGGAGGAGGAAAGGGCTTCCGCAATCGGAGAACGATGACCCATCGCCGGCGATCAACCATGGCCGAGTAGGAGGAAGAGGGTTAGGAGAAGGCGGAGATTTAGGGCTCCCGGAGGAGATTTAGGACTCCCGAAAGAGGTTTAGTTTGCCCTAAAAAGAGAGCTTTTTCCTTTACCGAAAATGGAATAATGATTGTCGATGAAGCTGAGAAAGACTTGGAATATATCTAAGCGCTTCTCAAGCTCGTCAAGGGCGTTGTAGGACTAGTGGTGCTAGGCCAACCATCACAGGTACATGCAGCCCCCTGCCTCCACCTCGCTCCTCACTACCGCCGCAAGTGTTGACGAAGACGATAGAAGGAAGACGACCAGGAGCGCAAAAGGATTGTAACCGACGCCGGCAAGGTAATCAATCGGATTTCATTGGACTCGAAATCAAATTGTGGTTGATTTAGGATTGGGTTAGTTCGTACACCCAAATGGGGGGTTTTTACGCGCCTTGCCTTATTGAAATCGAACACTATATGTACCCCAATATTAATTACCCCCAACACTAATTAGTAATTACTCCCAGCACTCGTTGAATTTAGCCAGTATACAAACTAAGACTTTTTATTCAATTTGTATTTTAATTTAGCCACTGCAACTCATATTTAATTTTATTTTAATGTTTGTTTTTATTTATTTTAATATAATTGTTGAACCACTTAATAAGGGTATATACTGAAGCGCTTTCTATTTAGTCACTGAACCATACCCAGTGAACCACATCATGTGAACCACACCCAGTGAACCAAATCCAGTGAATCCCACCCTATGAACCCACCCAGTGAACCAAATCATGTGAACCACACCTAGTGAAGCACACTCAGTGAACCAATCTTAACCGAATCCTGTGAATCACACCCAGGGAACCAATCTTAACCATTTATTAATGAACCAATTATAGAGTGATTGATAAATCCTGTGAACCGCACCCAGTGAACCAATCTTAACCAAATCATTTGAACCACACCAGTGAATCAATTTTAACCAAATCATGTGAACCATACCCATTGAATCACACCCAATGAACCACTCTCTATTTACATAGTTGAATCATACTTTTAACATTAAATTCATTTTTACTCTTAATGATTCAATTAGTTGAATTCATCAAATAATTTAAAAAAACAAAACAATTAAAATCTAGCACTTTCACTCCTTAACTTACTTTTTAGTCACTTCTAGTACGTTTGCATAAAAATGAATTACGACTTGTAATATATATTCTAATTATATTTAATATATATACAACAATTAAAATCTAGCACTTTCACTCCTTAACTTACTTTTTTTTTATAAACTGGAGGGCTGAATGAATTTCCTCCATGGAAAAGTGACAGACCAACATATGTAATGTCACATTCGTAATCATCCCCAAATGCATTCCAATTTCACTCCTTAACTTACAACTAGTACATTATCCGTACGTAACGTATGAGATTAGTAAACTATTTTTTATAATAATATTTACCATTATATACAAATTTATATTTTTCATATTATAATAATATAAAAAAGATACATATATAACATGTCATACAAAATAAACCGGAACAAACTATTTCACATATAAACTGAAACAAAGATAATAGACTCCCCCAAGAAAGAGCACACAAATTATATGAACCGGAACAAAGATACATATATACCAATAAAACATTCAAGGTCTATAATATTGCCACTTGATATCATCAAAGTTGACGAATTTAAAGTCGTTGATAGGAAAGCTCAACCCTCGTCTTTCAGAAACGGCGGTCTTTGCAATGAAAAAGACTTTGTATCTATATGACGCATATTTGATAGAAGTCATGTTTTTACTTACAGAAAATACGACAACACACATATATAAGCCATCATCCTTTAGATTTTAAAGATGCTACGTACTTAATGTAACTTCCCACTACTTAAGTAGCCTCTAACATTAAGCAACTTCCTAATAACCTTCCACTCCTTACATAACCTCCCACTACTTAATATAAATTCTCACTATTTTCAACACTCATAATTTCCCACTACTTATGTAACCTCTCACTCGAGTAACTTCCAACAACTTCTCATTACTTACATAACTTCCCACTACATACGCAACTTCTCACATTAAGTAACTTCCTAATAGCCTCCTACTACTTAAGTAACCTCCCACTATATTTAATAAAGAGTATAGATTATAAAGGACATATGGGGGGGATAAATGAGTTTATTGAACATAACACAATTGTAAACAAATTAGGAACAATTGATAGAAGAATTCGAACATGTGCAATCCGTGATGGATATGAGGAAAGTAGCTAGCATGAGTTACAAAATCATAAGTAACAATTAGGTTCCGAATACTATAAATCAATGAAGATTTGAGTTATAGTGAATAAGAAGTTGATGGAATAAATACACGACCTTCAAATATCAATAACCAATATGATAAATCTGACAAACATAAACTAATATACATGGGCTAAAATTTAAAAGAAGTTATATAATATATGTGTGTGTGATTGTAACTGATGAAGCGCTCCCAAGAAAATTATATAAGGGACCCACTTTTGATGGGTCCCCGAGGGTTTAGACGCGAGTATACATTTTTATATTTCACGGACTTACTTGACATGCGAATCGATTTATTCGCTATTCAACCTAGGCCGCGCTTTATTCGCGTTCATGAAATCTACCATAACCCGACACATTCTTATGGGAGTTCATCCATTTATTTTCAGGATTTAAGGGTTCATACCTGTCCGCGGGGATTCACCTTGTGTTTTGTTCGTCGCGGACGTTTAGGATATTACACCCTTTCTACCTTCTTAACTTCATAATTCTCTGCGGTTACTACGTAGACCCCGCGGTTAACTTCTGGTTTGTTCAAACTCTTCTCTCTTCTCCTTCTTCTTTTCGTGATTCCAAAAAACCGTCCCCCTTCTTCTCCTGTTCAATCCCCTATTTATAGGGATTGGCCAGAGGCCCATATTTTGACACTTGTCATTATTGAATTGACACGTGTGGTTATCGTGGGTGGTGGGCATGATGGACATGTGTCATTATCTTATGTCCGCGTCCTCCTTATACCCCAGTTCTCCTTGGATGTCGTTTTCGCTATATCCGCGTCCGATTCTTTATCAAATTATTTCCGCATGGTTTCATCACAGCTCCTCGGGTCGGGTTGAGGTCCATGAGAGCTTGAGACGATTTGACTTTTACCCGCGGAAATATCTTCCTCCCTTCCTTTCTAAGGGGGTAATTTCGTACTTCCTGTTCTGAACAGCGTTAATGGGCCTGTTTAAAGATAGCTTTAGGCCCGCTAAGGCTTTTCCACGGCCCATATCGTCTTTGTGGGGAACTGAAGAGTCGGTAATTTTCTTATAAATTACCCCGTTCCGTTTTTACTTTTTCACTTGTCATCATTTGTCTGCTTGTGGCGTTTACTCAGTTCTTCGTTTTTTCAGAGTTTCCCGTTGGTCTCTTCGCTTCTCGGTTGAGTTTTCCGGCTGTTCTTCGTCTTCCGGTTGAGCTTTCCGGTTGTTCTTCATTTTTCGGTTGAGTTTTCCGGTTGTTCTTCGTCCTTCCAAGGTAATTTCAGTCTTTGTTCTAGGGTTCTTAATTTAGCCTTGAAATATTCTTGAATGCTATTGTTAACATTATTATTTTCGTTAAAAAACTTTAGTTTTCCCCTTCTTAAATCCGTCCGGATCCTTCCCTTTTTTCCGGTTCTGTTTCTTTGGGTTTGATCTTTTGGTCCGCGTACGGGTTCCTTTTCAGATCAACTTTTTAATTCCTTCAAGAATGGCTAACTTTGAGGGGAACCCGAACACGCTGGATGAGTTTGAGAGGGAGGAAGGATGGAGAGAGGGTTTGCCCTCGGTTTCAGGAAGGAATCCTCCCGCGGTTGTTTTGGACTCTTCTTCTTCATCTTCTAGCGGGAGTTCCTCCTCCGACTTAGAAAGTTCCTCCAACTCGTCTTCCTCCAGTATTTCTTCCCCAGACCGCGTGGGTCCCTTTGGCGACCCAATTAAGGTGAGGCGACGTCGGAACCGCTCTGACCCTGATTATTATTCCTCTCCTTTTTTAACTTCTTCTTCTTCGAAGGGGGATGACGTTCATCCAATGGATGTGGAGACTCAAGCTCAATCCGGCGCGGGTGCTTCCCTTAGTCCACGTCCGTCAACCAGTGGTCGGGAGTCTGAGTTGTCTTGGCTCCCCTATGCCGAGTCTCCCGTTGGTTTTGCTGAGAAGTGTGCAAGGGTTCGCTCGAAGCATGTTCTTAGCGACCTCGACTTCCCGTCCTATTCTCTTGACGACTTGGCTTCTTGTTCCTTTCGGGGAGAGTTCTCCCTTCGTGACCCTCAACCTTGTCCTCCTGTCATCTCCGAGAGAGTTCGTCCGCGTCGTTCTCCTAACCAAGAGGTGCGAGGATGTACAACTTTGCTTGATCTTTCAAGCGTTGAAGCTTTAGCCCGAATATTTTCATGGCCAGCAGGCGTGGAATTGTGTCTTCCCTCAGAGGGTGGAGGGTGCTTAGATGCTTATGAGGACTGCTTGGTAGTGTACGCGGCGAGTTTATCCCAAGGATTCCGCTTGCCTCTTCACCCCTGTTCATAGCCTTCTTGTCCGAGTACAATTTGAGCCCCGCGCAAGTTGTACCAAATTGTTGGATGTTTTTTACCAGCTTTGTGATGCGCTGCATGGATATTGGAGTGCATCCGACGAAAGAGCTAATGCTCAGCATCTTTTCCTTGAAGAGAGGGCCCCAAGATCCTCAGTTCTATCAGTGCAACTCCAGTTGCAGTTATATTAAGAGACTTTCCAGCAAACCGAACTGGAAACATAAGTGGTTTCTTGTTCGCGACAAGGCCGGCGTTTGTCTTGAGTTCAAGACCGTACCTGGGTGGTTCAGCGCGGTCAAAAAGCCATGGGTTGCACGTCTAGATAAGTTTAAAGACTCTTTCGTTCATGAGCCAAAGTTACCGTGGCGATCGATGGTTTCGGCTCTTCGTCTTGAGATGGCGGGGTTGAGTCTGCCTCATCCGCGATTAGGTGTCTGCTTTAGTCTTTACCATCTTTTATTTTTGTGATTTTCTTGGCGTTTCACACATACCATATATATATTTTTATACTTCTCAGAAGATTTGTGAGTTCGTGAGCAGTTTTTTTACGCCTTTTCTTTTTGTTTTCTTTTTGGCAGACCTGATGGATTTGAGTTCTTTGGCCGATTGCCATTACGTTCAAGAAAGCGGCAAAAAGAGGAAAAAGAAATCCGCCAAGCGTGCTCCTCGCCCGCCCGCTGCCCCCCAAGGTACAACAGTTGAGGATGTGGAGAGAGCCAATGACCCCGTGGTGGAAACCGAGGTCGTGGTTTCGGATGCCCGCGAGAAACGTCCCTGTCATTCGGATGCGGGCGCTTCTCGCCCTCAAAAAAGGAAGAAAACCGCGGGCTCATCTTGTGCCTCTGGAAGCGGGGAAGAGGAGCACTTTTCCTTAAGGGAGATGATGCCTTACCCGCATTCCGCATCCCCGGCTTCGGGGTTGACGAGCTTGTTCGCCTTCATGGTTCTGATAAATTTGCGCGGAACGAACGATCATGGGTGCGTCGCTTGGAGTGGGATGAGTTTTCCCTTCAGTTCGAGCGTGCAGCAGAGTGGGTAAGTTTGTCGTTGGGATCTTTCATTTTTGATCAAGTCATCGCTCAATCCTTGTCTCCTTTTTTTCACTTTTATCTTGGTTCCTTCAGGTTAGGAGTTTCCAAATCGACTCGAAGAGGCGACTGACTTTTTATGAGGCGGAGCTTTCTAAGAAGGCCTCGGAGATGAAGGTGTTGAACCACAAGCTGAGGACATTAGGCAACACTGTTGGCGACCCTTCTTCAGTGGAAAAATTCAAAAAGCGATCCGCGGAACTTCATGAGAAGTTGCAGGCTGCCGGCGAGCAAATCTCTGCTTTGAAGGAGCAAAAGTCCTCTTTGTCCTCCAAGCTTGACGCGGAGCTTTTGAATTCGGATGCTTTACGCCGCCAAGGAGAGGAGTTTCAACAATCTGCGGCGCAAATGAAGGAGAAACTGGAGACAGACGAAACACGTCTCAGAGATCTTCAAATGGAGCATTCCATCGTTGAAGAAGATCGTGCCTTAGTGAGGCAGGAATTGGAGAAGCTTCAGTCTCAGGCTCCTCAGGAGGTTGCGCTTCAATGGTTGGAATCCCCTGCAGGTCTTAAATTTTTAACTTCCGAATGGTTCAAAACCGACGCGGGCATTTCTTTCCTCTCCTCGATAGCTAAACCATGTCTACGATCTCCAGAGGGGCTAGAGCTCTTAAAGGACAAGTGCTTCAGTTATTTCCGGAAAGGGATGTCCGCTGGTATCAACCAAAGCGTTGCCCGCTCGCAGGCTAATCCAGGCATCCCTTTGGAGAAATTTGAGGCGAGCTTGTCGGTTGCGGATTGGGGATTGACTCCGGAAGAGATGGCAGGGGAGGAAATCTCGGATGAGGAGGATTCTGATGATGAAGAAGTTGATGTCGCCGCTAATCCTTGAGGCTTAGAGAATTTAACTTTCTTTTCTTTTTATACTTTGCTGGCGCGGGCCAGTTTTGTAATTAATTTTTGTAGTAACCTAACAATTCCGTGTTCCTTTATGTTCAGACAACGGCTCTACTACCCCATTTACGGGGTTGTACTTTTGTATATTATTATCCTTTCGTAGCGAACATCTCCTTTTCTTCTTTCTCTTGTTTATCGTTTTATCGGCTCGGCCACTTGTGTTGCGGTCTTCTGAAAAGTTCTTGCCACTTGTTTGCCATGCTTGAATACGCCTTTTTTCTCTCCTTCCCCCTCCCCTTTTTTAAAAAAACTCTTGAATTGGGTCTTTAGTTCATCATGCCTGTGGTTGTTCGTTTGATAAGGACTCATGGCGCCTGGGACTTCTAACCCTTGGGCGTTTTTCAGAACTTTGGAATGCATCGATCATCTTTCTTCGCTTGTATGATTTTCTCGATAGTCTTGGTTTCAAATGTTTCTTTTTCCTCCTCTTTCTTCAACTTCAATCCTTTAACTTGTGTTTCTTTTTGACAGCCCCTCCCTCCTCAGTTTGAGGAGGAATTTAAATCTTCTCCTCCGCGGAGGATTTTCTTGGCTTCTTATGCCATTAAAAATCTTCAGGTTGAAGTGGAAAGAGGATCTGACGGTCGCTTATACCTTCGTCACGGATGGGATAGATTTGTTGCTCATCACGGATTTGTTGTTGGGTCAACGATGACTTTTTTCTATATGGATCGCGCTCGTTTTAAATTTTGTCCGCGACGTGATCTGGAATGTGCTGAAATTGAGTGTCGTGCCTCAGCTGTTTCTTCTAGCGACTCATGCTGAGCCGTTTATAAATTGAGAAAATCTATTCGCTGTATGAGTTTAGCTTGCGAATAAAGGAAATGTTTCGCTTCTGAAGTTCTGAAATGTAGGGACCTACTCTTTTTATTTAAAAAAGACAGCATTATATGATCTCTAGACCTTATTTAGCTGGAACGTCACTCCGTTCTTTTACACACACACATTTTTTTTTTCAAGAGTAGTGGGATTACAAGGCTGGCGTCCTTGTAGTGGTTCTTCATCCGCGTTCTTCTATTCCGTTGTAATCACAGTCTGGATTTGCGACATAGACCTCGAAGATTGAATCTCCCTGGTATACAAAAATCAGAGCAACTCCAACGCTTATCCTGTTGGCTTCTACAAATCCGGGCCATCCGTCTGTGAACCAGTAAATTCCATCCGCGTCTACTTCGACCTTGACCTCATGCTCGCGGTTGGATCGAGACCACAGATGTACCAGGCGATGGGCATCCTCTTCTAGGAGGACGTACATCAGTGGGAGGCGTAGAGATTGAAGTTGTTCTTTTGTAACGATAACTCTGTAAAAAACTTTTGGAGGATTTTCGAATTCCATTTCTTTATTTTGCGTATGGTAATTCCTACAGGATTTTACGGGGTTCTTATATTTGTTCAAACATGCCGCGTGTTTTAGCTTCTTATTATGGGGTTTCTCCACGTGGTGTTTCTTAGGCCGCGTGTTTGATTCAGGCCCGAATTTCGCCTGATTTAAAAATTTTTGTCCGTTGTTCCTGAATGTCAAGTCATTTCACTGAGCTTGCTTCTGCAGTTCTCGTGACTATTCTGCCATCTTGGTTGACGAGCCTATTTTTTATCTTCAGAGGAATCTTATGCCAGATGGCAGTCATGCATGTTGCTTCCCCAGCTTTTATAGGGGGTATCTTTTACTTTTCCCCCTTTTTTTATTATTTCACAACTGCTTTCTTTGTACTTTAATCGTGCTTATGGCTGTTTCTAGTGTGGGTAGATGGGCTTTCTTTCAATCGATTGACCGCGTCGATCAAACATTCCGCTTGGTAAGTCCTCTTTGGAATGCTGGTCTTGATCGATAGCATCCATTCTTTGTATTTGACCCTTTGTTCTATTTTTGTTTTCAGCTCTTGCCCATGCGTTTTGAGGGAGAGTTCACGGGTGTTATTCCCGAGCAAGTTTTCCTTTCATCTCATCTCTTATGCGATTTTCCAGTTCGTGTTTATAAGGGTGATTATGGGATGTATTGGCTTCGTCAAGGATGGGGAGATTTTATCGAGTCTCATGGGATCGCGGTCGGGTCCTCTATGGTTTTTATCCACAAAGGGAATGCTCGTTTTGAAATCCAAATCATGGGTTTGGAAGACGGGGATGAGATCGTTGGCCATCCTCCTTTCGAGAACGCTAGTATTTTTGACTAACGGCTCTTATCCGTGACTGGTTATTCTCGCATTTGTTTTGTAAGCTGAGGAGGCTGTTTCTATCGATATGTATTTTTCTTTTTCGCGTGTAACGAATAAAAGTGGTATTCATCATTCCTCCTATTTTGATGTTTTAAAACGGTGTCCAAGATTCTTCTCGGTTTTCGTGTGATTCAGACCTGTCTTTTCAAGTTATATCTTCAGTAAGTCTTTGACCGTGATGTTTGTGCTCTTCTTTTGAGGATCCTTAAAGAATCTTTCAAAAATACATTCCGTTTCCTTCCCTTTGTGGGGCTTTATATGAGCGAGGCATAATTGTGTTTTCCTCTCCAGCATTTCCTTATTTCCAAATGGACGCATCAAGTGAGACTCCCTGGGCTTTTCACCTAGCCTTGGATTTTGAGGATCAGCTGCAAGAACGAGTGAGTTAGCTTCTTTTTCCTTTTGAGAAGGATTACTCTTTTCCTTATATCTTATTCATTTTCGTTCTCTCCCAGTCGCTCCCTGCTCTTTTTGAGTATGAGACAGGTGTTACAGACCCAACTCAAGTCTTTTTATCCCTGGGCTCGGCTGTGGATTCCCCAATTCAGATAGTCAAAAGAGATTATGGGATATTTTGGCTTGTTGGTGGTTGGAGTGATTTTGTTGCATCTCAAAGGCTAGGAATGGGAACAGTCATGGTTTTTCGCCATCGTGGTGGTGTTTACTTCGACGTACGTGTGCTTGATGAGGGATCCATTTGTGTGGAGAATGGTTGGGTTATGTCGCCTCCGAGGCCGGTCATCCTCCCAGATGTGTGAAATCTTTTATGTAGTTGTTGCAACGTTTATCTGTGTCTTTCTTATTTATCTATGTTTGTTATGAGATCGATGGATCGAATGTTTCTCTTGTGACGCTTATTCGTAGTAGTACTCCTCAGAGTTTTTAGATTATGATCATAACATTAAACTCTGTTACCAATTATTTTGATTTTTGAGGAGTCGTGCATCTCGGTCAGAGGAGCAACGCGGAGAAAGCTCTGGCGTTTGTTGTCTTCATGCTCGTTGGCTTGACCTTGAGAGATCAAGAGTCTCAATCAAGGGAGTGACGCGGAGTAAGCTCCAGCATCAGCTATCTTCACGCTCGTTGGCTCGACCTTGAGATATCAAGAGTCTCAATCAAAGGAGTGACGCGGAGTAAGCTCCAGCGTCAGCTGTCTTGACGCTCATTGGCTCGACCTTGAGAGATCAAGAGTCTCAATCAAGGGAGTGACGCGGAGTAAGCTCCAGCGTGAGCTGCCTTGACGCTCGTTGGCTCGACCTTGAGAGATCAAGAGTCTCAATCAAGGGAGTGACGTGGAGTTAGCTCCAGCGTCAGCTATCTTCATGCTCGTTGGCTCGACCTTGAGAGATCAAGAGTCTCAATCAAGGGAGTGACGCGGACTAAGCTCCAGCGTCAGCTATCTTCACGCTCGTTGGCTCGACCTTGAGAGATCAAGAGTCTCAATCAAGAGAGTGACGCGGAGTAAGCTCCAGCGTCAGCTATCTTCACGCTCGTCTGCTCGACCTTGAGAGATCAAGAGTCTCAATCAAGGAAGTGACGTGGAGTAAGCTCCAGCGTCAGCTGTCTTGACGCTTGTTGGCTTGACCTTGAGAGATCAAGAGTCTCAATCAAGGGGGTGATGCGGAGTAAGCTCCAGCGTCAACTGCCTTGACGCTCGTTGGCTCGACCTTGAGAGATCAAGATTCTCAATCAAGGGAGTGACGCGGAGTTAGCTCCAGCGTAAGCTATCTTCACGCTCGTTGGCTCGACCTTGAGAGATCAAGAGTCTCAATCAAGGGAGTGACGCGGAGTAAGCTCCAGCATCAGCTATCTTCACGCTCGTTGGCTCGACCTTGAGAGATCAAGAGTCTCAATCAAGGGAGTGACGCGGAGTAAGCTCCAGCGTCAGCTATCTTCACGCTCGTTTGCTCGACCTTGAGAGATCAAGAGTCTCAATCAAGGGAGTGACGCGGAGTAAGCTCCAGCGTCAGCTGTTTTGACGCTCGTTGGCTCGACCTTGAGAGATCAAGAGTCTCAATCAAGGGAGTGACGCGGAGTAAGCTCCAGCGTCAACTGCCTTGACGCTCGTTGGCTCGACCTTGAGAGATCAAGAGTCTCAATCAAGGGAGTGACGCGGAGTTAGCTCCAGCGTCAGCTATCTTCACGCTCGTTTGCTCGACCTTGAGAAATCAAGAGTCTCAATCAAGGGAGTGACGCGGAGTAAGCTCTAGCGTCAGCTATCTTCACGCTCGTTGGCTCGACCTTGAGAGATCAAAAGTCTCAATCAAGGGAGTGACGCGGAGTAAGCTCCAGCGTCAGCTATCTTCACGCTCGTCTGCTCGACCTTGAGGGATCAAGAGTCTCAATCAAGGGAGTGACGCGGAGTAAGCTCCAGCGTCAGCTGTCTTCACGTTTGTTGGCTCGACCTTGAGAGGTCAAGAGTCTCAATCAAGGGAGTTACGCGGAGTAAGCTCCAGCGTTTTTTAAGGCTTTTGGTCACCCGGTAATTTATAGAAAACGACCGCTAACCGCTCATTCAACTTCCTGCGGGGGTGATTATTAAATCAAATAACAGTGTTTCAAAATTTACACAAAGTACTTTTTTAAACAGTCGGCGTTCCAGGTCTTGTTCAGGGTTTCTCCGTTTTCATTCCTTAACTTGTATGCACCAGTTTGAACGATGTCAACTACTACGTACGGACCTTCCCAGTTAGCATCCAGTTTTCCTCCGGTCTGTACCCGTCGTAGGACTAGGTCTCCCTTTTGGAATTGTCGCGGCCGAACTCTCTGGTTGTGGTACCTTGCAGCCTGTCTTTTGTACTCTTCTGCTTTCTAGGCTGCCATCATTCTGCGTTCTTCCCTTAGATGCATCTCTACTTCAAGCGCTTCTTCGTTGGTCTGCGGTTTGAATCCGGAAACGCGAGCCGATGGAATCATCCGCTCAATCGGTATGACCGCATCTACACCGTAAACCAGAGAAAAGGGTGTCTCCCTTGTCGGCGTCTTTGCGGATGTCCCGTGGGACCATAGCACTAAAGGAAGGAGTTCCGCCCATCTCCCTTTGGCCGTGGTTCCCAATTTCTTCCGTATGCCTTCCAAAATTTTCCGATTGGTGACTTCTGCTTGCCCGTTCGTCTGAGGATGCGCTGCAGATGAGAATTTGAGATTAATGTGGAGGTCTTCACAAAAATTGCGGATGGTTTCGCAGTCAAACTGAGGTCCGTGATCGGTGATGATCGACTCCGGGACTCCGAAGCGACATACTAAGTTCTTCCACAAGAATTTCTTCACCTTCTCAGCGGTGATGAGTCCCATTGCTTCTGCTTCTACCCACTTAGTGAAGTAGTCCACAATCACAATCACGTATTTCAATTGGCCAGGCGCAGTTGGAAATGGACCTAGAATATCCATCCCCCAGAGGGAGAATGGGCATGCACCATAGATTTCCTTCATCATTTCCGCGGGCTGATGGATAGCATTTCCATATTTTTGACACGCGTCACACTTCTTGATGAATTCCTGAACGTCTTGCTTCATCGTTGGCCAATAGTATCCCGTCCTCATGATCTTGACTGTCAATGCTCTCCAACCTTGGTGATGTGCACATATTCCAGAGTGTAGTTCTTGCACAATCATCATTCCTTCTTCTATGGCAACACATGTTAAATCAGGCTGCATAAAACCTTTCTTGTAAAGCTTTCCATCGCGGACAGTGAATCTTGCCGCTCTTATCTTGACTTGTTTGGCCTCATGCCTCTCTGTGGGGAGAATTCCTTTTTCCAGATATTCTGCTATTGGCGTCCTCCAGTCGTTCTCTCCGTTTGTTTCAATGAAGAAAACTTCTTTTACAAGTCCACGGCCTTCTCTCTTTTCGAACATGAATTCTGCGCCGACCTCGGATGGCATTGCCGCGCCTACCCTTGCCAGAGCGTCTGCCTGCTGATTTTCTTCCCTTGGGACTGCCGTTATTTTGAAGTTCAGAAAGGCTCTCCGCAAGGCTTGGACCTTTCTCAAGTAATCTGGCATCAAACCTGTTTTGGCCTCATATTCCCCTACTATTTGCCTTGCCAAGACCTCGGAGTCTGTGTAGGCGGTTACGCTCCTTGCTCCTCGCGACAGGGTTATTTCTAAACCTGCTATGAGAGCTTCATACTCAGCCTCGTTGTTTGTTGCTTGGAAGGTGAGCTTATAGGCGTAGTTCGCTACCTGCCCTTCAGGGGATACTAAGGCTATACCAGCTCCACAACCTGCTTGATTGACTGCTCCATCAACTTTCAAAACCCAACTCCCGTCTTCAAATGATGCCCGTTCTCAAAACTCGTTTCACAGATAAAATCCACCAGGGTTTGTGCCAGCGCTGCCTTCCGTGGTTTGTAGTCGATGTCAAACTCCGACAATTCCACTGCCCATTTCGTCATCCGTCCTGAGAGGCAAGGGGAGTGCAGGATTTGCCTTAAAGGTAGGTTAGTCAAAACCTGGACTGGGTGGTCTTGGAAGTAAGGCCGTAGTCTCCTTGCCGCGAATACTAAGCACATAATCATTTTCTCGATCGGTTCATATCTTGTTTCAGCATCTTGCAAGACCCTGCTTACGTAGTAAACTGGATACTTTTCTTCGCGGGTGAGCACTGCACTGATGGTTGCACTTCTGACGGCCAAGTAGAGGTGTAGGTCTTCAAGTCTTTCTGGTCGGTGTAGGGTTGGCAACTTCGTCAGGTAATCTTTCATCCCTTCGAAGGCTTGCTGCAGGTCCGGCGTCCACTGGATGGGCCCTTTCTTTTTTAGCAGAGTGAAGAAAGGCAGAGATTTATCTGCGAGGCAAGAGCAGAATCGGCTGAGATAGTTGACAGCGCCGTTGAGAGCCTGGACTTCCTTGATCGTTCTGGGTGGACGCATGCCTTGAATCGCTGCAATCTTCTCAGGATTTACATCTATTCCTCGCTAGCTAACCAAGAATCCCAAAAATTTCCCGGAGTCAACGCCGAAAACACACTTTTTCGCGTTCAGATTCAATCCCCCGCGCCTCAGAGAGTCAAAGGTCTCCTGTAGATCAGCCGCGTGATCTTCTGCCCTCAAGCTTTTTACCACAATATCGTCCACATAGATTGATACGTTTCTCCCAGTTTGGGCTCGAAAGATCTTGTCAACAGTCCTCTGGAATGTGGCCCCGGCATTTCTCAGTCCGAACGGCATAACCTGATAGTAGAAAATCCCCTGATTTGTAATGAAGGTTGTGGCCTTCTTATCAAGTGGATTCATACGGATTTGGTTATACCCTGAATACGCGTCCAGAAATCTGAGGACGGCATTCCCAGAGGTTTCATCAACCAACTCATCAATTGAGGGAAGTGGGTAGCTATCCTTGGGACACGATTTGTTGAGATCAGAAAAATCGACACACATACGCCACTTCCCATTTGACTTTCTGACCAGAACCACATTGGACAGCCATTCAGAGTCTTCTACTTCCTCAATGAAGCCGGCATCCAGTAACTTTTCTGTTTCTTCTTTCGCGGCGAGGGCTTTTTTAGGTGCCATCTTTCTCTTTTTCTGAGCGATCGGTCTAGCATCATGTTTTATCCTGAGTGTGTGCAAGGCGATCGACGGAGGAACTCCCAGTAGATCTTTTGGTGACCAGGCGAAGATGTCTCTCGACCTTGCTATTATATTAATGACGCGCACCTTCTCTTTGGGCTCTAATGCTTGCCCCATATATACTTTTTCTTCAGGGTTGGGGAATGGGAAATGAACCTGTTTCTCATCAGCGGTTGGAATTTCTCTAGCCGCGGGCCTTACCTCCAGTTCTGCTTCAGTACAGGTACCCTCTCGATCGGTCTCTTCCACAAGCTCTTTCTGCGGGTTTTCTTTCTTCTTTTCGGTCGTGCTCGCGGCATATTCTTCAACCTGCATCACTTCTCTTTTCTTTCTCAGGGAGGTTAGGTAACAGCTCCTACTCTATGGTTGTTGTCCGCGGACCTCGCCTACTTCTCCTCCTGTTATTGGGAACTTGGCTAAGAAATGGTAGATAGAGACCACCATTTGGAACTATGTTCTCCATCCTTCGTCTTGGCGCTGATCCGAGCACCACCATTAGTTCGATGGTTCCTGCGACTGGTATTTCGTCTCCAGAGAAAGCAACCAGCGTCCCTGAGTACGGCTTGAGTGCCGTTGCCGAGACTCCGAGTTGCAAAAAGGCTTCCCATGCGAGTATATCAACTGACGACCCTGTGTCAATGAACACCCTTTTGATAGTCTTGGTCGCTATCTGAGCATGTATGACCAGTGGGTCGGAGTGAGGCGTTCTCACATCTTCCGCGTCTCCTGCTGGGAACACCAGTTCCGCGTGTGGTGTGTGGGCAATTCGCCTGCTCGTCGCAGAGGGTGGTTGTTTTCCTTCTCGTTCATAATTTTTCCTCTTCTGGTTGCTAGCTCCTGAAAGAGAGGGTCCTCCTGCTAGAGTGTCGATGTATCCTTCGGGCTCTGGGATACGCTCGACCGTGGACCTTAACCTTCCTTCCTACTCTCGGGGGGCCTGATTTACTGACCCCTGAGGGGGTGGGGGACCGTTATGGCGTCCTCGTCGCCATCGACGCCCCCGGCCCCTCCCTCGATATGGCTGAGGTGCCTCCTCGCGCTCCCTGTACTGGTCGGGATTCCTGTTTTGATGACGAGGATATTCCTCGTCTTGCATGTGACGCTCGACCGGGTGTCGATCGTCCCTTCTATTCTGGTGGTGTTTGCGAGGATGGTGTTCCCGGTCATGGTAATTATCCCTCCGCGGTTGATGTGTTCTATTGCGGTCATCTCCTTCTCTTCGATCATTTCTCTGATGATGATGCTCCTCCCTCCTGTCAGAATTGAGGTGGACCTCATCATTTTGTCGGTGGTGTCCCGCCGATGGTTGTTTGGGCGGTTTTGCTACCCCCTTATCTTTCCTGAACATTCCTGCCAGCTTGCTGAAAAAACCTTGATGCCCGCCATTTGTTCTTGAACTCGACGCGGCTGCTTCCTCTGCATCTATCTGGCGAGACACCAAATCTCTTAATTGATCGTAATCCCTAGGTTTCTTTCTGAACAGGTAAGTCTTGAAATCGCCCTCTGCTAGGTTTCCCATAAGGATGATGGTCGCGGACTCATGATTGAAGTTCGGGATTTGAACAACTACACTGGTGAATCGGGCAAAGAAGTGACCCAGGGTTTCATCTCCTCCTTGTTTGATTGAGTTTAAGTCTAACATGGTCTTTTTTCTCGATCGCGCTCTCCCAAAGTGAGACTGAAAGATCCGGTTCAAATCAGAGAAGCTGCTAACTGAGCCTTTTGGTAGGTTAGTGAACCAGGTCAAGGCAATCTTGGTGAGTGTAGACGGGAAAGTCTTGCACAGCATGGCATCATTGTACTCATTGATCCCCATCGCGGTCATGAAATGACACATGTGATCTTCTGGGTCCGTGGTTCCATCGTATTTCATGAGGTTCACATCCCTCCATCGCTTGGGCACGGGCGCTCGGCAAATGTCTTGAGAGAAAACAGAGGGCAAAGCATCAGGGACGTCGATTTTCATTTGCGTGGAGCCGGACTTGGTGGAAGTAGATACGTCCGTTGAATGCTCTCCTCGTCGATATTTATTGGGCCGCATGTCAACCCCTTGCGCACCCTGATGCAAGGGATCAAATCCGTGTCCTGACGCTCCGGGCGCTGGGTTCCCATACTGATTCAGATTGATTGTCTCTACTGTGTTTGGCTGTCCATACGCGTCATACTGCTGGTTGTGGATGTGGGTTTTGTGTTTGCCTTGGTATGGGTTTTCATAATCATGGTAATGCCGTGGCTCGTTGATCGGTTGATGCTGATGTTGAGGCTCTGGCGCTGATTGATAATAGTATTGCGGCGCGGGGGCTGGTTGATAATAAGGCTGAGGCTCAGGCGCCTACTGAAAGTAATAATGCGGCTCTTGATGTACTCCATGCGGCATGTAAACAGGCGGTATGTATTCCAGCGCATACGCCGGGTAATAGTGAGGCACATATGGTGATGTCCACATGCCTTGTTGTTCCTCCATCTGATGGACGGACGGGTTGTACATACTGGTGGCCTCTTGCTCTGGCATCATGCTTTGGCTCATTTCATCCGAGTCTTCATTGCTATACATGGTTCCTGACTGTCACGAGTCACTGTCCGCGTTGTTAGTAAAAATACTTGGCAAGAAGTTGGTTATCTTATATTTTCAAATATACTTTCTCATACCCCCCTTCTTAGCGGGGGATTTTTCCAGAAACTTGTGTGTTTTCTGCGGATTTGAAAGCCATATAACGGGTCCGCGGATATGCATCGCTCTTGACCCTAAACACATGTAATTCATGTAATAAAAAATTTAAAGCTGAACCCCTCAGGGTGAGTGGGTTCCCACAGACGGCGCCAGTGATGAAGCGCTCCCAAGAAAATTATATAAGGGACCCACTTTTGATGGGTCCCCGGGGGTTTAGACGCGAGTATACATTTTTATATTTCACGGACTTACCTGACATGCGAATCGATTTATTTGCTATTCAACCCGGGCCGCGCTTTATTCGCGTTCATGAAATCTACCATAACCGACACATTCTTATGGGAGTTCATCCATTTATTTTCAGGATTTAAGGGTTCATACCTGTCCGCGGGGATTCACCTTGTGTTTTGTTCGTCGCGGACGTTTAGGATATTACACCCTTTCTACCTTCTTGACTTCAGAATTCTCTGCGGTTACTACGTAGACCCCGCGGTTAACTTCTGGTTTGTTCAAACTCTTCTCTCTTCTCCTTCTTCTTTTCGTGATTCCAAAAAACCGTCCCCCTTCTTCTCCTGTTCAATCCCCTATTTATAGGGATTGGCCAGAGGCCCATATTTTGACACTTGTCATTATTGAATTGACACGTGTGGTTATCGTGGGTGGTGGGCATGATGGACATGTGTCATTATCTTATGTCCGCGTCCTCCTTATACCCCAGTTCTCCTTGGATGTCGTTTTCGCTATATCCGCGTCCGATTCTTTATCAAATTATTTCCGCATGGTTTCATCAGTAACTACTCACTAACCATATTTTTCAATTAATTTTAATGAATAATTATTTATATAGAAAGGAAAATAAGTGGGGATGGTAGTGGAGAGTGGCAGTTACAAGCTACTAACCGTGATAAACAATACCTGTAAAAATTTTCATCGGTGGTGAAACAGACTGAAACAACCAAATTGAAACCAAATTGAATTTATTATCGGCTAGAAATTTATTAAATTGAAACCAAATCTTTGAAAGAACATCAAATTTAGAAATTAGATTGAATGACAGACGAATAAAGGAGCTTCGACTAGAAGTGGTACCCCAACTTCAATCAAGCTTAGAAGAATATAATACCTTAAAGATGCATGATGATGAGAAAAGAAAGAAGCTTCTGTCATCCAGATTGCATAGATCTCCACCGTTGCTCCGATGTCCACCTATCTCTACTCCCTTCGAGCAACAACGACTTCCTCTTCTCCAAACTGGAAAGCGGCTATTGAGGAAGATCGAGAAACCACCTAGACAAATTTTTTCCTAAACAAGAATCACCTAAAAATGGACTAAACACGAAATTTGGGGATGAAATTTGCATTTAAAAACAAACCTTGAACGTACTTACTTGGAGGCACGTACCTTCGATTGGAATGTCTCTGGCTCACCCCTACTAAGAGTGTTTGAGTCCAAGCCCTCGATTTGAGATGGAAACCGGCTTCTCCTCCAAATCAAGCATTGCGAGGCTAAGGGCTGTCGATGCTCCACCGGAGGTGCCACCACCTCCTTTGGCCTACCCACCACCAAATCTCCCAAATCTATAAGGTTTCCAGTCAGATCCGCAACCCTCCTCAAGCCAGATCTGGTTTTGAACCCTTCGCTCTTCTCTGGTGATTGAGAGGGAGTTGGAGAGGAGATGGAGAATGGAGATCGTGGGAGAGAGAATGTAGGGCTACTGAGCAGGGAAGGAGAGGGGGACATGAATAGAAGAAAAAAACGGGTCCTCTATACAAAGGAATGAAGGGGGTAAAATTGGAAAAAAGGAAAAACTCCACAACCCGCCACATGGATAACTTAGTTGCTCTCCAAAGTATTGAACTTTAAGTTTTAAGGAGATTTTTTCTTCAATTCTTCTTTTAGGTACATAATCAATTAAATTCATCACCTAAACCTTTCATCAATCATCTATAATCAAATGCTATATCTAACCAGAAGATTTACGATAGAGCAACAATTTGAAATCACCCATCCATGGCCTAAGGTAAAATTGCCTTGATATATTATCACTCATATAGAAACCCATCTCATGTATCAAAGACACACAAAAACTTCCGCCGCCGCCGCCGCCGCCGCGATGTCGACGACGAAGATAATGACTCACTGCCAATGGAACCTCCACCACCACCACGACCAAAATCCTCCGCCCCTACCTCTAGGCCCTCTGCCGCTGCTGTAAAGCCGAAGAAACCACATCAGAAGCTTATTAGCTTCTCAGCTTCGCCGAAGACAAAGACGCGGTGTGGACAGTGCAATGGGGCATCGACGGCGAGAAGGCCTTGAAGAGAAGGGAACTCCGCTCAAGAGTCGGTGGATGGGGAGGGCTGAGGTCCCCATGTCCGCGTCGTCGATAGGGAGGGAGGACCAGGGACGGCGTCCGCGTCAAGTCGCGAACTCCGCTCAAGAGTCGGTGAAGAGAGGGACTTGATGACGTTCGTTCCCTCTTCCGATGCAGGGTCGTCGACGAGAGGCGAGGGTGGCTGAGCAACAAAGGAGAGGAAGTTGTCATAGTCGTTGTCTCTCCGAGAGGGCGTCAGAGATGCGAGAGGTCACGGAAACAAGGAGTGAAATTTCAAAGGAGGAGGAGAAGCGTGAGGTGTTTTTTAATAAAAAAAAATCATATCCGTTTTAACCAATCTGTTTCTTTTTTTTTCACCTGATCGGGGTGTTCTCACCCGAACCCTCTCTATATATATGCAAAAGAGAGGTTACACAATCCTTAAAGTGTACAAATGTCTTATCGAGTTATCGTGTACATAAAAATTATTCGATTGTTTTCTAATGATTATGTATCTATAACAATATAATTATTCGTCTGTACAAAAAGTTTTAAAAAATATAAATTTTACTTATTCTAATAAATAATCGACAATATACCATAGAATAATTTCTTTTGCACTCGGATTGCGACCAGTCTTCCTAACCGCATGTGGATCAGGTGGAGAACGCGTAAAACTCATCACTACCTCGTATAATTGAACCTCAAATTAATTTGTAAAAGAATATAATGATTTTAGTTAATTTGTAAAAGAATGCTCTCCTCGTCGATATTTATTGGGCCGCATGTCAACCCCTTGCGCACCCTGATGCAAGGGATCAAATCCGTGTCCTGACGCTCCGGGCGCTGGGTTCCCATACTGATTCAGATTGATTGTCTCTACTGTGTTTGGCTGTCCATACGCGTCATACTGCTGGTTGTGGATGTGGGTTTTGTGTTTGCCTTGGTATGGGTTTTCATAATCATGGTAATGCCGTGGCTCGTTGATCGGTTGATGCTGATGTTGAGGCTCTGGCGCTGATTGATAATAGTATTGCGGCGCGGGGGCTGGTTGATAATAAGGCTGAGGCTCAGGCGCCTACTGAAAGTAATAATGCGGCTCTTGATGTACTCCATGCGGCATGTAAACAGGCGGTATGTATTCCAGCGCATACGCCGGGTAATAGTGAGGCACATATGGTGATGTCCACATGCCTTGTTGTTCCTCCATCTGATGGACGGACGGGTTGTACATACTGGTGGCCTCTTGCTCTGGCATCATGCTTTGGCTCATTTCATCCGAGTCTTCATTGCTATACATGGTTCCTGACTGTCACGAGTCACTGTCCGCGTTGTTAGTAAAAATACTTGGCAAGAAGTTGGTTATCTTATATTTTCAAATATACTTTCTCATACCCCCCTTCTTAGTGGGGGATTTTTCCAGAAACTTGTGTGTTTTCTGCGGATTTGAAAGCCATATAACGGGTCCGCGGATATGCATCGCTCTTGACCCTAAACACATGTAATTCATGTAATAAAAAATTTAAAGCTGAACCCCTCAGGGTGAGTGGGTTCCCACAGACGGCGCCAGTGATGAAGCGCTCCCAAGAAAATTATATAAGGGACCCACTTTTGATGGGTCCCCGGGGGTTTAGACGCGAGTATACATTTTTATATTTCACGGACTTACCTGACATGCGAATCGATTTATTTGCTATTCAACCCGGGCCGCGCTTTATTCGCGTTCATGAAATCTACCATAACCGACACATTCTTATGGGAGTTCATCCATTTATTTTCAGGATTTAAGGGTTCATACCTGTCCGCGGGGATTCACCTTGTGTTTTGTTCGTCGCGGACGTTTAGGATATTACACCCTTTCTACCTTCTTGACTTCAGAATTCTCTGCGGTTACTACGTAGACCCCGCGGTTAACTTCTGGTTTGTTCAAACTCTTCTCTCTTCTCCTTCTTCTTTTCGTGATTCCAAAAAACCGTCCCCCTTCTTCTCCTGTTCAATCCCCTATTTATAGGGATTGGCCAGAGGCCCATATTTTGACACTTGTCATTATTGAATTGACACGTGTGGTTATCGTGGGTGGTGGGCATGATGGACATGTGTCATTATCTTATGTCCGCGTCCTCCTTATACCCCAGTTCTCCTTGGATGTCGTTTTCGCTATATCCGCGTCCGATTCTTTATCAAATTATTTCCGCATGGTTTCATCAGTAACTACTCACTAACCATATTTTTCAATTAATTTTAATGAATAATTATTTATATGGAAAGGAAAATAAGTGGGGATGGTAGTGGAGAGTGGCAGTTACAAGCTACTAACCGTGATAAACAATACCTGTAAAAATTTTCATCGGTGGTGAAACAGACTGAAACAACCAAATTGAAACCAAATTGAATTTATTATCGGCTAGAAATTTATTAAATTGAAACCAAATCTTTGAAAGAACATCAAATTTAGAAATTAGATTGAATGACAGACGAATAAAGGAGCTTCGACTAGAAGTGGTACCCCAACTTCAATCAAGCTTAGAAGAATATAATACCTTAAAGATGCATGATGATGAGAAAAGAAAGAAGCTTCTGTCATCCAGATTGCATAGATCTCCACCGTTGCTCCGATGTCCACCTATCTCTACTCCCTTCGAGCAACAACGACTTCCTCTTCTCCAAACTGGAAAGCGGCTATTGAGGAAGATCGAGAAACCACCTAGACAAATTTTTTCCTAAACAAGAATCACCTAAAAATGGACTAAACACGAAATTTGGGGATGAAATTTGCATTTAAAAACAAACCTTGAACGTACTTACTTGGAGGCACGTACCTTCGATTGGAATGTCTCTGGCTCACCCCTACTAAGAGTGTTTGAGTCCAAGCCCTCGATTTGAGATGGAAACCGGCTTCTCCTCCAAATCAAGCATTGCGAGGCTAAGGGCTGTCGATGCTCCACCGGAGGTGCCACCACCTCCTTTGGCCTACCCACCACCAAATCTCCCAAATCTATAAGGTTTCCAGTCAGATCCGCAACCCTCCTCAAGCCAGATCTGGTTTTGAACCCTTCGCTCTTCTCTGGTGATTGAGAGGGAGTTGGAGAGGAGATGGAGAATGAAGATCGTGGGAGAGAGAATGTAGGGCTACTGAGCAGGGAAGGAGAGGGGGACATGAATAGAAGAAAAAAACGGGTCCTCTATACAAAGGAATGAAGGGGGTAAAATTGGAAAAAAGGAAAAACTCCACAACCCGCCACATGGATAACTTAGTTGCTCTCCAAAGTATTGAACTTTAAGTTTTAAGGAGATTTTTTCTTCAATTCTTCTTTTAGGTACATAATCAATTAAATTCATCACCTAAACCTTTCATCAATCATCTATAATCAAATGCTATATCTAACCAGAAGATTTACGATAGAGCAACAATTTGAAATCACCCATCCATGGCCTAAGGTAAAATTGCCTTGATATATTATCACTCATATAGAAACCCATCTCATGTATCAAAGACACACAAAAACTTCCGCCGCCGCCGCCGCCGCCGCGATGTCGACGACGAAGATAATGACTCACTGCCAATGGAACCTCCACCACCACCACGACCAAAATCCTCCGCCCCTACCTCTAGGCCCTCTGCCGCTGCTGTAAAGCCGAAGAAACCACATCAGAAGCTTATTAGCTTCTCAGCTTCGCCGAAGACAAAGACGCGGTGTGGACAGTGCAATGGGGCATCGACGGCGAGAAGGCCTTGAAGAGAAGGGAACTCCGCTCAAGAGTCGGTGGATGGGGAGGGCTGAGGTCCCCATGTCCGCGTCGTCGATAGGGAGGGAGGACCAGGGACGGCGTCCGCGTCAAGTCGCGAACTCCGCTCAAGAGTCGGTGAAGAGAGGGACTTGATGACGTTCGTTCCCTCTTCCGATGCAGGGTCGTCGACGAGAGGCGAGGGTGGCTGAGCAACAAAGGAGAGGAAGTTGTCATAGTCGTTGTCTCTCCGAGAGGGCGTCAGAGATGCGAGAGGTCACGGAAACAAGGAGTGAAATTTCAAAGGAGGAGGAGAAGCGTGAGGTGTTTTTTAATAAAAAAAAATCATATCCGTTTTAACCAATCTGTTTCTTTTTTTTTCACCTGATCGGGGTGTTCTCACCCGAACCCTCTCTATATATATGCAAAAGAGAGGTTACACAATCCTTAAAGTGTACAAATGTCTTATCGAGTTATCGTGTACATAAAAATTATTCGATTGTTTTCTAATGATTATGTATCTATAACAATATAATTATTCGTCTGTACAAAAAGTTTTAAAAAATATAAATTTTACTTATTCTAATAAATAATCGACAATATACCATAGAATAATTTCTTTTGCACTCGGATTGCGACCAGTCTTCCTAACCGCATGTGGATCAGGTGAAGAACGCGTAAAACTCATCACTACCTCGTATAATTGAACCTCAAATTAATTTGTAAAAGAATATAATGATTTTAGTTAATCATATTAACAAAAAAAATTAATCTAGCTAGCTAAAACTGTAAAATTAGAATTTAGGCTTCTTTATCCTCCTCATGCGGGGCTATAATGAATGAAATCATTTTAATTAAAAATACAGTACGATGCATTCTGGCGATTCCGAGATGCAGTCTGAGCAACCTCCGTTTGACAAGCCGCCGGGAGATCCTCCAGACGGGGGAACTTCGTGGAGGGACGTTGTTGTGATTGGAGGGGCACATCAACAGAAGACGCTCATAGATGACAAATTCCTCACCGGCAGAGTCAAGGTCAGTTTCCCTGATGGCGAAGATGGCGATCCCGTCATTTCGATTGCGGAGGAGGTGTTGGATGCCCTCGCCTCAGTTTGGAAGTGGTCGGTGGTGGTTAAATTACTTGGTCATCCTGTCTCGTTTCAAGTTATGGAGAAGAAGATCAAGGATATGTGGAGATCGAGTTCGCGCTTCCAAATCATCGATCTCGCTCACGGCTGCTTCCTGGTCCGTTTTGACAAAGAGGAGGAGTATATCGCGGCTCTTACCAATGACCCTTGGACCGTTTTCGGTAGGTGTCTGTAGATCAAATGTTGGCATCCTAATTTTAGATCTTCGGACCCCGTCAAAACAGCTCCGGTTTGGATCAGATTGGCGGATCTTCCGGTCACGTACTACGAAGAAAACTTGCTATTGAGGATCGCTTCCGGGATTGGGAAACCGATCAAGGTCGACCCCAAGACGTTGTATACTAATCGAGGGAGATTCGCTCGCATTTGTGTGGAAGTCGATCTCGAGAAACCTCTCAAGGGAACTATAAGCATTTACGGCGACAGATTCTTGGTGAATTACGAAGGCCTGCCAACGATATGCTTTGGATGCGGCCGTTTTGGTCATATGAAAACTGGGTGTCCTCACCGTCAAGCGACGTCTAGAACGGGAGATGTGATGGGAGCTGTTGACAAGAATGACGGTAAAGAGCCAACTGGGGGTTCTGGTGAGAATATCCGGCCGGTTACTGACGAACAGGCCACTGGAGTCAGTAGCGGGATCTACGGTGAATGGATGAGGGTGGAAAAAAGGAAAGTGATCAAAAAAGGAAGTAATGTGATCGCCAAATCCGGGCCTAACGGGAAAGATGTGCAGAAGGATAACCGGGTTGATTCGGGGAGAGATACTAGCCATGTTTTGAGGGGTGCCGTTGTGCAATCCAATCGGTTTGAATCGTTGGAGTTATTGGAGGGAAATGCAAGTGGTCCGTTGCCGCCAAAGGGGAATAGCGTGGAGAATGGAGGGAATAATGTCATTATTTTTAAAGCTGGTGAAGTTAAGGAAATGGGAAGCGCAAATGAGAAGCAATCTAAAGCTCATGCTGAGAATGACAACAAGTTAGCTAAGAAGGAGGCCCACAAGAGTATTAATATTGACATACAGTTGGGTAACAAGGATCATCATGAACTTTCTTACAACAATACTGGCAACACTAAGGGAGGGCAGAATAGTAGCTTCGGGTCCTCCAAAAATGTCGAAGGCTACTAGGTCGAGATGGGTGGAGAAGAAGAAGGTGTGGCAGGTCAACAAAGCCGGAGTGTTCACGACAGCCATGAGACGGGACAAAACATTGGAGGTGGATAGAATGACTACTGATGGGAAACCAGCTAAAAGGTCAAGAGCTATTCTTGAGGATTCCGAGCGCGGTATTCGGAAGGAAGGAGATAGTGACAGGTTGGGGCAGCAACCTGTGGTGCCTTCTGAGCAAATGGTGAACCAGCCTCATGGAGATGGGATGCTGAATGTCAATTCCCCGGCAGAGCCTCACAGAGAAGGAAGCAACGACGCCGCTATGGCGGAGAGTGCTTGCTCAAGGGAGTCTTCATAAATGTTTCCGGTTTTGGTTGCTTGTTTTTCTTTCTTCCTTTATATGTTATCCATGAATATCTTATTTTGGAATTGCTTTGATGCAGGTAAACCAGGTTTCCGGAGAGCAATCTGCTATATGTGTAAGAACCACAACATCGATATGCTTGCCTTGTTTGAGACGCGTGTTTTTGGGGACAATGCACAGCGTGTTTGTGTCCGGCTCCAAAGAATTGGGTTCGATGGTTGTGTGCGAGTGGAATCTATAGGTTTTGCTGGGGGCGTGTGACTCCTTTGGAAGAGGGACAAGGTGGGGATTACTGTTGTCGCTAGAAACGATAATTTCATCCATGCTTCGTTCACGGATAAAGGCAGGGTTGTTCATTTGTTCGTGGTCTACGGCCCGCCGTCAGCCACACCAAGTGTTCCGTTCTAGAAGGATCTTGAAGAGGCTGTTAGGAATGTGACCGACCCGGTGATTGTCGGTGGGGATTTCAACTGCATCCTTCTTAGCCATGAGAGGAATGGTGGTGCGGGGGGGCTTCACTCGGACTCGCCTACCTTCAATGTTTGGAAAAGCAACCTTAGTCTCATAGACATGGGCTTCATCGGCCCGAGTTTCACTTGGAGTAGGAGACTCTCTAGTAATTCTGTGGTGGCTAAGCGTCTTGATTGGGTTTTTATGAATTGTGATGGGCGTATCTCCTGGTCTGAGGCGAATGTGCGCCATCTGCCGAAGTTCTCATATGATCATTACCCTCTTCTGCTGTCTCTTTACCCCCGTGTTAATATGAATCCTAAAAGAAGACCCTTCCGATTTGAAGCGGCTTGGTTTTCTCACCCCAAGTTCAATGATAAAGTGCGGGAGAGGTGGTGTCATGACTTGGAGGTGACTGGTGCGCTTGAAATCCTTAAGGATGACCTGCTTACTTGGAACAAAAATGTTTTCGGGAACATTCACCTTAGGAAAAAGAGTCTGCTTTCTCGGTTGGATTCAATTCAAAGGAGTAGTGGCACGATTACGGAGGCTATGCTGGATAGGGAGGTCGACATTCAGAGAGTGCTTGAGCTTGTCCTTGAGAAGGAGGAGGTCCTTTGGCATCAAAAGTCGAGGGAGTTGTGGCTTCAACATGGTGATCGTAACACGTCGTTCTTCCATACCTCCACTGTCATTAGAAGAAGACACAACAAGATTGAGGGGTTGAAGAATGATAAAGGGGTGTGGATTGATCAGAAGAAGGTGCTCGAAGGATTAGTTGTGGAGTTCTTTAGAAAACTCTACAGTACCGAGGACTCGCCGGGTCCCCCCATTCCTGTTTTGAGCTGCGGGTTCCCCTCTGTCAGTGAGGAATCCTTCCAGAGCCTTACTAATCCTGTGTCGCAGATGGAGGTGTGGAAGGCGGTGAAAAGCATGGGCGCGCTGAAGTCCCCTGGGTTAGATGGGTTTCAACTGGGGTTCTATCAACACTGGTGGGAGATCGTCAGTAAGTCGGTGGTTGACTTCGTGAGAGACTTCTTCAACTCTGCGGTCATGCCGATTGGGGTTAACGACACAGTTATCGTCCTTCTCGCCAAGACTGACAAACCGGAGCAGATTAGCCAGTTTAGATCGATTAGTCTCTACAACGTGCTTTACAAGATAATTACTAAAATCTTGACCATCAGGATGCAACCCGTGATTCAAACCTTGATCAGACCTACCCAAGGGAGCTTCTTGCCGGGGCGTTTGATCACTGATAATATCCTGGTGGTCCAAGAGGTGGTGCATTCGATGAAACGGAAAATTGGAGCTAAGGGTTGGATGTTGCTCAAGCTCAATCTCGAAAAAGTCTACGATAGGTTGAGTTGGGAATTCGTTAGAGAGACCATGATCTTAGCTGGGTTTCTGAGGCAATGGATCGATTGGGTCATGGCATGTATCACTTCTCCTAGAATGCAAATTCTTTGGAACGGAGAGATCACGTATCACTTCGACGCGTCGCGGGGTGTCCGCCAGGGAGATCCCATATCTTCGTACATCTTCTTACTCTGCATTGAGCGGCTCAGTCATCTTATACTCGACTCGGTTAACAAAGGTGATTGGAAACGTGTGCTGGACCTTTTTTGTTGAGCGTCCAGGCAGAAGGTTAGCGCTCACAAGTCGAAGATCCTGGTTTCCGACAATGTGCAACCGAGGTTGGCTAAACAGTTGGGAGACATGAGTGGTTTTACTGTCACGAAGGACATCGGCAAGTACTTGGGGATACCCATCCTCCATACACATGTGAACAAGCACACCTATTCTAGCCTCCTGGATAAATTCAAAGTTATACTTGAAGGGTGGATGTCTAAGTCTCTTAGTTTCGCAAGGAGAATTACTCTGTCGAAATCTGTTTTGGCTTCACTTCCGGTTTACACCATGGCCTCATCCCTTATTCCGATCAGCGTGTGCGACCAAATCGATAAAACTATCAGATCTTTTATTTGGGGCGAGAGTAGGGGCCATAGAAGAATGCATAAGGTCGCTTGGGAAGAAGTGATTAAATCTAAAAAGCAAGGGGGTCTTGGAGTCAGAACTATGAGGGAGATGAACCTTGCTTTGGTGGGTAAATTAAGTTGGAGATGTGTTATGGAGGATGGGGAGCTCTGGTCGACGGTGTTGTAGAAGAAGTATGTGGCGCGTGCCCTGGATAACTCTCCTTCTTGCTCCCATGTTTGGAAGAGTATTAAGGCTGACTACTCTAAAGTTATTGCCCATGGTTCGAGATAGCTTTTGAGGGATGAGTGCTCCATACGGTTTTGGGAAGATTGTTGGCTAGACGATTCCCCGCTGAAATTCCTTGCGATTGGTCAGGTGGAGGATCAGCAACTTGATGCGCGCGTGAGAGACTACTGGAATGATGATGGGGGCTGAAAGTGGGAATTGCTAGCTGATGTCCTCCCAAGTTATTTGTTGCTGAAACTTGCTGCGGTAGCTGTCAGGTCGGACGCTGAATCGAACGACGATGAGCTGAGATGGAGATTCACCTCGGATGGGAACTACTCGGTTGCATCGGGATATAACCTGCTTCATGGCCATATGAATCTTCAAGGGACAGACGAGGCCTTATTCTGCAAGATTTGGAAGCTCAAAACCCCCGAGAGAGTGCGCTGTTTCATTTGGCTAGCCTGTAGAGGAGGCGTTATGTCTAATGCGGAGAGAAGGAGACGCCATATCACTGAGGATGCTAGCTGCGCTTTCTGTCATGATGCCAAAGAGTCTTATGAGCATCTCTTTAGGGATTGCCCCCAGGTGAGTTTCATTTGGATTAATTTTAACATTGTATCTAAATTGGACAATTTCTTTCAGGTGCCTTTTTCTAGCTGGATGAGGGAGAATCTCATGGTGAGAGGGGAAGTGGACTCGAGTGAGTGGAGCACTACTTTTGCTACATCCCTATGGTGGATCTGGAAGTGGAGAAATGCCATGATCTTCAAAGAGGATGGGGTGCCGGCTAACAAGGAGGACTTCATACGTGATAGAGTGGCGGAGTACAACCGTGCTTCAGGTAAGGATCTTGTCAATAAAAACCCCCCTAAAACATTGTAGGAGATATCGTGGAGCAAACCGAACGAGGGATGGGTCAAAGTTAATACGGATGGAGCGGTTAGTAGAGATGGAAGAGCTTCTGCGGAGGGTCTGTTGAGAGACAGCAGAGGGCACTGGATTTGCGGATTTGCTCACAACATTGGGGCGTGCACAGTGCCGATGGCGGAGCTATGGGGCGTCCTTGATGGACTCAAGTTGGCTTGGGATAAAGGTTACCGGCAAATTATCATCGAATCGGATTCTCAAATGGTCATCGGCCTCTTGAGCTCAAGGGTCAACAAATGTCATCCACTCTTTAGCCTGGTATCGCAATGCCAAGGCTTTATTAGTAGGGATTGGTCTATCCAAACCCGTCACACCTATCGCGAGGCGAATTTTGCTGTTGATTATCTCGCGAATTATGCTTTGTCTTTTCCTTTAAGTTTCCATGTATTGCTTGCCCCGCCTGAGGGGATATCTTTACTTTTGTCTGATGATGTTAGGGGTCGGGCTATCCCCCGTTTGCTGAATACTTAGCCCTTTTTTCATATTTAATAATAACCCCCTCGAGGGGACGGAGAGCCCCGCCTCTCCTTTGAACAAAAAAAAGAAATTCATTAAAGAGAATTAATTTGAGAAATATTAAATTATTATTCTGCATATCAATCTCACTTATTGCATTACATACAACACACACACACACATATATATAGGGTGTGGTTAAAATGAAAATGGTTGTTAAAGTGAAAATAATGCTTAAAGTGAAAATAGGGATTTTTGGTTGACCGGCGCGCGAGTCTTACTTAAAAAAAAAACAAACCAGGCTGAACTAGGATATGAAAAAAAGAAGTCCACCCGATCGACCTTCCTTTGCTCCTCATTCCTTCCCGAGTCCTCCCTGCCGCCGTCCCTCCGACCTCACCAGCCGCCGACGGCAAGTGTCGAAACCCTGAACTTCGAACCCGAGAAGAATCTAACCTCTCTCCCCATCAGCAACGAGCGTCCGAGACTCCCGAGTGTCGAGCAGCAAGCGGTGGTGCCGACAACCTCCTTCCGAGCTAGGAAAATAGAGCCCACCCTCCGACTAGAATGCCGACGTCCATTGTCCGATCATCCTCTCCTCCTCTTTGTCTCCTCCATTAATTGAATCCATTAGATAAGATTCTAATAAACCCCCAATTTGTAGGTTTTGCTAAATTGAATAAGTTTGTAGAATCTTATAATTGAAAGAGTGAAATTGAAACTTTTTTTATAATGATTTGTTGTTCAAATAGATTGATTGAGAGTTTTTTACTTGGATTTGAGATAATCGAACTCACAATTAGCATCTCTGTTGCTACTGAATACGTTTTCAGCTTCTAAATAGGATTCAGTTGGTCTGTCTGGTGATTCAGTTGTTCAAGTATTCAGAAATGAGGGAGCTATGCATTTTAAAATGCCGTTGATAGGCTGTTGACTCGAATTGAGGGTTGTGTGCCTGTGTATATGCATACTTATCATGAAAACTTGTGAGAAATACAGCGAAGTGATTGGAGGGTTTTAGCCATTGTTGGTTTACTAGTTTCATTGATTCCACATCATGAAACTTCCAGGTAAGAAAAGACTTTTACGTATCAACTTCCCATATAATTCCAGATTCATGAAGCATTAGTGGCGCTTGCAGGATTAGATATTCGATGCAATTAGCCACTGATATAAGATTAGTTTCGACAAGACTTTAGGTTATAACCAATTTCATACTTAGCGATTCGAACAAATCAACTAGATCAGAATTTTTTAATATTATTTTTACTCTTACAGTTGCCGTATGATCAGTTGTTGTATATTGGTTATTATGGGAAAGGTGTGACAACTGCATTCGTTTTACATTTCTTCTATTGTTGGACATTAGCATTTGGGTACCACTACTAATTAAGAATTCAGTTTGGAAATACCTTTTCTTTTTCTATGAGTTCTTCTCTTGCTATTTTTGTTTTATTTATTGTATTTCTTCTGTTGCCTAATAGGAGTTGGACATCATTGAGGAAAATTTGAGGGCCGAAATTGAAAATGCTCAAGCCGTATCTAGTTCAAGTGAGGTGGATCCATCTTTTGCTGAACCTGGAAGTACCCTGCATGCTGAAGCAAGTGAAGATGCTTCAAAATCTGCTCTATCATTGGAATTGGAAAGGAAAAAGAAAGAATTGGTTTGTTACTTCTCTTTCATTTTTTTCTTCCTATGCGCAGGTTTGTTGCTCTTAGTTCGTCTATGCTAACAAATCTTACCAAGGTGAAAAAATAGAGAGTGGGGACAAAGCTACAGGTAGGTTACTAATAATTAATCTTGAACTATCCAAGCATCGGCGGATAAGTTCAATCATGTTCCACTCACACCACTTTGCTTATAAACCCAATTTGTCATACTCTTTGCATAACCAGTAATTTCTAGGTAACATTTCATCTTTTACAGCCTTACGGGCTGCAAGTTATCTTGAAAGTACTCCTGTAATTAAGCGTTTCAAAGAGTTATTGAATGTAATGATATTGGAAGTGATCTTGACCTGGCATTTATATAATATCTTGAACATACTCTTATATATGGGAACTGGAGGCAGAGTAACTTGGCATGTTGGTTTTTCTTTCTACCAAGTTATTTAATTTTTAGAGTTCTTCTGATGCGTGTGAGTTTGCTGGAATCTTTTGATGTGTTAAGTTACTTATGAAGTCTCCAAGAATCACTTCTACTGATCAGGGAACCACATGTATATATGGAGATTCCATAATCTATACATAATATACATCACACAAGCACCTTAATTTCTGAGATCTTTGGCCAGATGGATTTCCTTTGAAGGCTATACCAAATCTCTTTACTCGGGCTCCTTTGTAAAAGGATGTTGCCTTGTGTTTATTTTTGCACTCTTGCTCTCTAAAAAATGCACTAATATAGTATTATTTTTGCACTTTTAAATGTTATATAATATGGTGGAAGTATTTGATTCTTATCTCTACTCTTGTACTTAATAAGCTTTAAAAGTCTATTAGCTTAATGGTAGAGCAATGTGCTTATGCGCTGAGATGTGGGTTCGACTCCTACATAGGCTAAATCTCAATTTTAATAGTTTGTATTATTTTCTGATAAAAAGTGCAATTCATTTTCTTAATTGTGCACTTTATAATCTTATTCTTGCACTTACTCATTTTATTTATGCACTTTATAATCTTAATTGTGCATTTTATAATCTTATTCATGCACTTCATCCTTTTATTCTTGCACTTTATAATCTTGATTGTGCACTTCATAATCTTATTCATGCACTTCATGATTTTATTCTTGCACTTTGTCATTTTATTTATGCACTTCATGATTTTATTCTTGCACTTTATCGTTTTATTTATGCACTTTATAATCTTAATTGTGCACTTTATAATCATATTCATTCACTTCATATTATTATTCATACACTTCATTATTTTATTCTTGCATTTTATAATCTTATTTATGCACTTTATCATTTTATTCTTGCACTTTAAAATCATATTCATGAACGGGGACAACAAGAAGACAATCATATTCATGAACAGGGGTGCAACGTTGATCTCTATCACTTGACATTATAGAATATGAACTTTATATTTGAATAAGCTAAATCATTATTTACTTCCAATTCCATCAATCTTATTCTAAGCTTCTAATTAGATTATATTATATCTAATGTCAACAAATTCCAGGAGTTTAATATGTATGAAAAAGTCTTTGTTTTCTTTTTTCAATTACTTTAGATTTACCTGCATCCTTTTGAAGAGATCAGTTTACAAGGGAGAACTGCATAGGAGCATAGAAGAAGTACGTGCTAGTAAGATTGAGGTATGTATACTTGAAAAATGCATACTTGACTTTGTTCCATCAAATGAAATTCAATGATAGATAATTGATATTATCTCAAAGTAATGCAAATGGAAATGACGACCAAGAACCTCGGCAACAACAACTCTAAGATTTGCTTCATCCAGCTCTTTTGTGCTCCCTTAAGAGAGATCCATATAGACTGAAAATTGGGTTACTATAAAATACAGGGAGAAAGTTGAGGTGTGCCCTGCGCCCTCACCACCTGGATAGAAATTTATAGTTTTGAGGCAGAAGACAAGCTGATAGCCATTTGACATCTGCCACTTTCACCTGTCTCACCCAATCAAGTGGTCGAACTTGTCAATTTCATCCCCTCAAATTAAATTAAACCTCCACACACCCACACAGACACACGGGTTAGTTGATGCAGATACAATGGAGAAGCTAAGAGAGATGGTGATACAAATGGCAACCGCAAATCAGAAGAAGCCTCTATCGTCTTCCCAAGTTGCCCACATTCAATAACAACTCCACACAGCCTTCCCAGCTGGTCTTCACACTCCCCACCACCCCCTTATGCTGCTGTCAGTATCCCTATTTCTTCTTCTTTCCTGATTCTTCCATTCATTTTCTATGCTTGTATAGCTATCTGGTTTTAGTTCAATTTGTGTGCCATTTGATTTGGGTCTCAAACATTCAAACCAACATCAATGCAATTACATGTACTAGCTGCTTTAGTTGATTAGCACAGATATATTATTTAAAACACATAAACAAAGAAGCCTACAAATACAATATCCTCAATAGACAAGCAACCAATCTTTTCACCCTATCCCATTCAACCAATCTTTGCACTTAATTTCAAACAGACAAATGCCAAAACAATCAATCAATCAATCTTGGATTGCTGACACTGAATTGTGACTGAGAGGTTCAACTTATATGCTAATTTTAAACAGCCAAACAATCAAAAGAGAGACAAATCTGACAACTTACTGAGGAAATCTCCCAAAGCGAAGGAGTTGGCATCAGCCCATTTCTGACAATCAACACCAGGCTTCATCAGGTCATCATACCACCCAAAGGAATCACCCATTGTGTAGTTCTTGTAGGCATCAGCAAAGCCTGGATCTGAACACACCAGTACCAACAAGGTTGCTGCAACCCATCAGCTTCTGTGAAGAACAAAACCCATACCCATCATCATTTAAAGACTCTGATCTTGGGGTAGTTAGTAGTTACAGCTCCCACTTTCCCTCTCTTTCTGGCCTTTCCTGAAATCTCAAGGGAGGTATGTAAATTCACTGAAGGCTTACTTTTATAGAGAAATTGGATTGCATTTCAGCTTCACCGACTCTTTTATCGCTTCAATGTCTTGCTGTTTAAATATGATATGGTTACATAGTTATACCATTTCATTCCTTTGTTTGGAATGACATCTGTCAGTTTCTTTTCAAGGTTGCACATTTCAGATTCTAATCCCCTTCCTGCACTTCAAGGCCACATGGCTGAGAACTTCATAATCCAAGATGCATACCTAGCGCTTGGCTGCAAATAGGCAGCTGAATGAACAAGACACCTTAAAACTACGAAATCTAATTGTCACTGTGCTATACACATATAATCGTAATTTATCAAGTGCATAAATAAGCTAAGAATGTTCAAAAATAAGATAACTAAGTGCAAAAATAACAGTATGACTAAACTTTACACATTAAAACTATGAAATCTAATAACATAGATCCAAGTGGAATTGTACCACCAACCTCCCGAACAACAATTGCCCGTGTGCTCTTTCCTATTTGAGCTTATGGATCTTAATGTTAAAACCTACCAACTATTTAAAAAAAGTGCATTAAAAAAATGATAAACATAGTAGCCATCAGTTTTTGTTCAATCGTAAGACAATCATGAATGATTAACAAATACATGAACAACAACAATTGTCGGATGTTGGACTCAACCCCAGAAAAATACTAGCAAGTATGTGAGAAAGAGAGGTGCTTACCTCAAGAAAATGGCCAGCTAAGAACCTGTCGAGCAGCAAAAAATAATGGTTCGAGGTTCACCACCACAAATCTGAACTAGCCAGCACACACGAGTCTTAGCCTTCAAGAATGAAGCTACAACAAGAAGAGTCACGGTCGAGGAGCACGCAACCAATATACTTCAACAGTACAAGGGTCCTCAATATACCCTAACTCAATCTCCAAGGAAACACAAATTACCTTAAATTTCAAGCAAATATGCATAACCCTAACTGTGAAAAAAGGAAACATAGACTTAAATTACCTTTAATTTCAAGCAAATATGCATAACGACATTAAATCTGTCCTAGACATTTGATCAAACACCTAGTAGGCATGGATTTAACCCTAACTCAATCTCAATTTATCTGCTAGGCATTTTACCATACACCTTAAGGCATGAATTTACCCCATCTCAATATCAATTTCAAATCCATAAAGCTAAACTCAATCCAATTAAGAAAGCAAAACTTACGACTATTTCGAACAATTCAAGCTCAAAACTACAAGAAATTTTCAATTTAACAAAGCATCATAAAATCCATGTACAAACACGAATGTGTTGGGACTTAGGGCTTAGGGTTTACCCAAGGAGCACACGCAACAGTGTCAAACGGACAGACACCTCGTCTTGGTCGCCGGCGTTGCTCGCCGAGGAGAAAGCATCGAAGGATCAGAACCGCATCGGCCGGGGAGGGCCTTGAAGTGAGTGGGCAAGGAATCGGGGAAAGAGAATCGGAAGTGAGGAAGCTCGCAAGGTCTGACATGATTTGGTAATGGCGGAGATTGGCGAGCGATTGAAGCGATGAAGCGAGGAGGATTGAACGGGAGACATGGCTTGGGAAGCGGAAGAAGACGGGGAGTTTTTTTCTTTTTTTTTTGTTGGGCTAGTTCGACCCGTTTTTTTAAAGTAAAATTAGGCCCGTTTGCCCATTTTTACTTTAAGAGCCTTTTTCACTTTAAGAGTCATTTTCATTTGATCCAATTCCTCTCTATATATATATATATATATATATATATATATATATATATATATATATATATATATATATAGAGGACAGATCAAATGTTAACAACTCTTAACATGTTTTGTGTTAACAAATAATGGTCGTTGGATGAATGAAGATGAAAGGTCAGGATTAATCAATGATTTTAATACTTTTTTTTAAAAAAAAATGTGGGACTCGCGGGGAAAACTACTCCACTCTCTGGAAGGGCGTGTGATGCACGTTGAAACTGCTTAATTTTGGATGCAGGAAATCGTGGGATTTTTTTTTGGTGATTTTCAACAATTTCCATTTTGAAAAGATTATGTTCAATTATTCTGAGTTGTGAAATCTTTGGAAATCAGTGACGGTTTTAGCCAATCCGACGGTGAAGAAGAGGAAGAAGCAAAACGGACATTGAAAATCGCTGATGGATTCAGGTAATGGGTTAGAAAAAATCATTAGCAGTTCAAATATTCGTCGTTAGGAAGCAAGTATTCGGTGTAATTATGCAATTGTATGTGCTAATGGCGGTACTGGGATGATGAAACACAGGAGCAATGTAACTACTCAAATCTGGACGGGAGAAAATCGTGGGAGGCGCTTATTTTTTTATTTTTATTTTTGTCAATTTACACCAATTTCCTTTTTGAAAAGATTTTTGGTCATACAAATCAAGATCATGATCTATTAATCTGGTATGTAAAATCTTTGAAAATCAGTGATGGTTATCAAAGCGGACGGTAAAGAAGATGAAGATTCATCAAAGTTTTTTAACTTCATAATTTTCCAAGTAGTCATCAATATTCGGCAAATTTTATCAAATATTCATCACAGTCACTCAATTATTCATCAAAGTTTTTATTAAAATTTATCAAATATTCATCACAGTCACTCAAATATTCATCACAATCACTCAAATATTCATCACATTCACTCAATTATTCACAATTTCCCAAATATTCATCAATATTCAGCAACATTTAAGAAATATTCATCACAGTAACACAATTATTCATCAAATTCAAGAATCCTTTCACCAATATTCATATCACGCCCCTAGAGTATGAAACAGGGCCTATTTCGTACCAGTGACTCAAATTTCTACAATATTCATATCAAGACAACAAATATTCATCAAAATCCCCTTTCAACTCTTCTCTAATGAAAATTCGCGTTCATCCCTTCAAGCCACCTACAACCTCCGCTGACTAGGTTCACTTACAGCTACAGGTACGACTCTCGGATGAGAACTATTCGTCGGAATCGCCCTCTGATTTCGCCGAAATTGCCCATGTATGAGACGCGATGAAGAGGGTGAGAGACGGTTGTTTTCTAATCGTCCAAAAAAGGGGATTTGGGTTGGGATATCACGCGCGTGTGTTGGGAGAAAAGGGTAGTTTTTATCTTTTCATATTAAAATTAATTAATTTCGGAAATTAATCTCGTCCTTCCATTTGCAATCAATCAACGGCCTATATTTGTTAACACAAAACACATTAAGGGATGGTTACACATGACATAACCTCTCTATATATATAATATATATTATATATATATAGGGATGCGCTCCGGTGAAAACCAAAATTGCGGTAGAAACCCGTGAGGACCGACTTTTTAGCCCGGTTCACTTGCTTTATAGCCCGTTTATGAATAGAACCAATCTATAAAATCATAAATTTTAGCCCAGTTTTGAATAAAATCGAGCTATAAAGTCACTATGTAATTTTAAAACATTAGTTTTTTAGCACGATTTTTCGGTTTGACCGAACTATAAAGTCATGTGTTATTTTAAAACTGGAGTTTTTAGCACGGTTTTTAGGTTGAACCGAGTTGTAAAGTCACCGTGTGATTGAGGTTTTTAGCACGGGTTTCAAAAAAACCAAGATATAAAGTAGTCTTCACGGGTTTTTACCACAATTTGAGGTTTTAACCAGAGTCAATACCTCTATATATATATATATATATATATATATATATATATATATATATATATATATATATATATATATATATATATGTCAACTTACAACAACAATATTGTTAATTATCACCCTACACAATACTACAAATTAACAGGAGATGATTAAACAAATGAAAGATAGTACAAATCAATGAATATAGAGATAGATAGATAGATCACGAACGAAGATTGATTATCAATAAAAGAAGGAGATGGATATGATAACATTAGTAGCCTAGCTAGGCACATTGATCGACCCCCTACTTTGGAGGCCCGGGGACGGTGGTGGTTGGACTAGGAGTTGAGGAGACTGGGGTTGATCCCTTTGAGAGCATATGGAAGAGCGCGGCGGCGTCATACTTACTAAGCCATTGTGGGGCTCCGGCCAAGGGCCTGCCGGCTAATCCAACTTGAGAAGCACACAGAATGCAAACGACGATTAGGACCAAAGCAAGAGCGGCTTTGTTAGAAGAGGTCATCAAACCCATCATGCTTAATGTGTACGTGTATGTATTGCTTGAATTGGGATTTGGCTATAATGTATATTTGGACGGGAATGTGTTGTTGAGGATTTTAATGAGTTAGTTGCTAGTATTTATGCACAATACAATGTAACAAAATGGTTTTGTTCAAACTAATTAACATTACGAGTCAAATTGGCTGGTAAATGGGTCACATAGGATTCAGATTAATTTGACTAGGTATTGCTCGTTGGACACGCCTTCCATCTTTTACGTGCTTAGAAGCTGAATATATAGTTACTTGCAATATTTGTTCCACTCGTAAATTTTGTTTTTCTTAGCTCAATTTGATCGTGTCAGTACTTAATTTACATGCGAATTTAGTATTGAAACTTGAATCTCTTAACCTAAGGTGTAGCACCCAATCACGGATTTAGGGGGTTTGGAACGAATGAACGATTGAGCCCCCGGCTTGGAAGAAAAACCGAAAACAAAAATTATATATTTTTTTGGTAATTTTTATTAATTTTAGAGATAAAAAGGTATAAAAAATATTTTAAAAATTTACATATACATTTTAGCTTAGTTGGTAAGGATTGGTTTTTATTACCTTGAGGTCGTAGGTTCAAAGTTCAAAACTGTTTAGCTTCATTTTTTAAAATTTTTTTCTTTTAGTTTTCTTCTACTAAATATGGCTGATTAAATAACAAATTTAAGGTTTTCTCCAATATATTTAAACAAAAATAGTCTTTATAATATCTATAAAAATAGTCTTTATAATATCTATATAAAATACTAAAACAGTGGCTTGAAACGGAATCTGGTGCGATTCGCATACATGTCATATTCTTGAGCAATTCGCATACATGTCATATTCTGGATTAATATGGTATTATCTGTTTTCGCCACATCAATTAATAAACCAATATAATTTTGTCATCTCACTTATCTTAATTAGTTAGAAAACTTATCTTTTATATCAAATAATATATCCAATATTATATCAATTAAAAAGTTATTATCACATCTTAATTACTTATATTTTGATAATATTTTATTATAATTAATATCAATTTTTTTTATTTATTTACATTCTAAAAAAATAACACAATTGAAGATTATATATTTACTTTATATGGGTTAGTAATTTATATTAATTTAAAGATGGTTTATATAATAAAATCTATTAACAAATCGCGCAACAGACGACTAATAAAACTAGTATACATATAAAAAAAATCTTATTTTTTGATAGTTTTGTTTTTCTTAATGTTTTTCAACTAAAAATGACTATTTAAATCACAAATTTAAGGTTTTTCTTCTAAAAATATTTAGATACAAAAATTATTTCTCATATATACATGCAAAACACTTTATGTTCAAAGTATAAAATTTTAAAAGTAAATTGAAAAATCTATGATATGTACTCCTCCGTCTCATATATAGATTTTTTGGTTTGTGAGATTTTTTGGTTTTTTTCACATTTTTAAGAAGCTGAAAACTCTATAAAATGTTATTTTTTTATACATTATCTTTAATATTTTCAAACTTAATAGTAATGAATACACCAATAATAACAACATTCTTAATCCAACCCACTTTGAATAGGGTATGGGTTCGATACGTTGTACGTACCCGACTACATCGAGAGGTTCTTTTTGAAATGACGCAAAAGTGTCGTAACAGGTTGAAATAAAGAGATGAAAACCAAACAAAGCAAGGAGGTAGACATAGAGCTAGCAAAACAAAAATAGATAGACAACACAAAAAAGTTAAAGGATATGCCTTCGAGTTTCTCTCCCGCTCTGGCTAACCCTACTCCTCTATCTTGATAGTGTGCCTTCAAAACTTCTTATCTCATACCATACATGGCTGAAGATTCAAGATGGTCATGTCTTGTCGTATCACTTGCCTCTAGCTCTTCTTAAGTTGACCTCTGTTATTTCGGACATTCTCTATAAGAAGGTTTTCACACCTCTGCACTAGCGCACTGGGATATCTCTTCTATGCATGGCCAGAACCATTGTTGTCTCACCTCTTGTTACTTATCATTTATACTCATTAGTAATTGTTGAATACATAAAAGAGATAGTATCCCACATTGATAAAACGATGAATCTAAACCTTGGATATAAGCCGGTGAGCTACCCCACCTAATACCAATTGGTTTTAGGATGGAACCTCACTCGGCTTGTGTGCTCGGCTAGGTTGGGCGTGTGACCCCCCCCCCCCACGTTGTATATATGACCCACCGTTATTTAACAGTAATGAATATAAAATTATTTTTAAAAATTGATACTCCCTCCGACCCAAAATATATGTCGTTTGACTTTTTTACACGTATTTTAAAAAGCTAAAAACTATAAAAAAAATATCAACCTTTTTTAAATTATTTTTTTACATCTTAATATTTGTTGGTAATAAGTATTAAATTGTAAAAAAATAATAATAAAAAAGTTAATATATTACATAGTTTTTAGCTCCTTAAAATACGTGTTGAAAAGTCAAACGACATGTATTTTGGATCGGATGTAGTATTTTGTAAGGTTTTTTTCTTTTAAAAAACATACTAAAAAATTTATTGATCTATACTTTGAGATGGAAGAAGGATTTAGTTTGTTGTTTAATTTGTTGTTAAACTCATGAGTTTTAATTTATTTTTCAACTTGTAAAGTCAAATTAAAATAAATATTGCCTGTAATTAATAAGAAGAAACTTTGAAGTTGAATGGTCTTATTGAGCACGGAACGTATACCTAACTAATTAGGGATTAGGGAAGTCGCGTTCTTGGAAATCTTGAGGGCCATTGAGGATTTTTGAGTTTTGGTGTTTTGAAAGTTTTCAAAATTTTAACTCCTTGTATTAAGTGTTTCTATAAAAGTTGACTAGTAAAGAGAAAGTTGACACAAAGCAAAGGGATGTCAAACACGAGGAAAATAAATTTGTGCTTGTTTTTATTACCGATTCTATTTAATTACCTAGTTTCTAGAATTTCTAAAATTAACAAATAAGATAGGAAAAAGGAAAAAAATACATATACAACTTATAAGAAATTTATATAGATTTTAAAATTGAAATTATATGGTGTATAATAAATCTAAAATTTTAATTATATGGTATTAAATGAAAATTTTTTTGATTTATTTTAGAGTATAAAATAGTTTTCTCGAACCGTTTCAAATCGTCGTATAATCACGCACTCTCCTTTATCGATGATTTGGTTGTAATTGGTAATGAGATCTTGGATGAAGAGAATATGGAGCTAACCGCACCAGGAACAAATAGTGAAATTAAGAGCGCTCAGTTTTCTATCAAAGCTGACAAAGCACCTGGCCCTGATGGTATGCCGACATGTTTCTATAAGATCTACTGGGATATCGTTGGCCCCTCCATCATAAAAGCCGTTAAGGCCTTCTTTATGTCAGGAAGATTTTTTCGTCAGGTTAACCATACCTTCATTACCTTAATCGAAAAACGGGATAACCCGGAAATCGTAAACCATTTCAGGCCCATCAGTCTGTGTTCTACAATTTATAAGATCATTTCCAAAATTTTGACGGCAAGGCTGTCGAAAATTTTCGACAAGCTGATTCACCCTTTACAAAGCGCATTCACCAAAGGTCAATCCATCCAGGACAACATTCTCATTATTCATGAAATTTTCCACTCTTTCAGAATTACTAAAGCTAAATGTGGATACATGGCCATTAAACTAGATATGGAAAAAGCTTATGATAGAGTCGAGTGGCCTTTCCTCTTCTCTGTCCTTAAAAAAATTTGGTTTTGACAACAAGTTCATTCTATGGATTAGGGAATGTGTACAAAGTGTCTCTTACTCTATCCTTATCAATGGCGAACCGTTGACGCCCTTTGTACCCTCCCGGGGTTTGAGACAGGGTGACCCTCTATCACCTTTCCTTTTTATCCTTACTGCCGAAGTGCTTGCAAGAACGCTGCAGCGACAGGCGACTGTTTCAAAAGACTTAGGTTTCTGCCTAGGCAGGGGGGACTAAAAATCTCTTTTCTTGCTTTCGTGGATGACATCATGCTCTTCGATAAAACAAACCAGTCAACATGCAACATACTTTCCAATACTATCCAACGTTTTTGTCATATTTTGGGCCAAAAGGTTAATTTACATAAGTCCGGCTTCAAAGTTTCCAATAGCACGCCAGCATCAGCTATACAAACAGTGACAACAACACTAGGGATTCCACAAATAAATAACCTAGAAAAGTATGTTGGGTGTCCGATTATCAACAGTAGGGTTAATCGCGACACATTTGCAGATGTTGTTCTCAAAGCTAAACAACAAATGTCTAAATGGAAAGCTACATCCCTGTCAACAGAAGGGCTAAAGGTTCTCATCAAAGCCAATTCGAGCGCACAACCGATGTTCATAATGCAAGCCTTTATGCTGCCTTCTTCTATCCTGCATGAGCTTGACAAAATATACAGATAATTCTTTTGGAACAAAGGTCCGGTTTCAACACCACTCATCAGCTGGGATAAGATCTGCTTAGATACCCTGTCCGGTGGCTTGGTATTTACAAAGAAGAGACTATGAACTTAGCTCTTTAGATGAAGTTGCTTTTGAAAATCATTGCTGAACCGGATAACATCTGGGTCAAGGTAATTTCAAAAAAGTACCTAAAAGGGGAACCACTGATGGACTACATCCAAAAAGGTAACACCTCATGGCAATGGTCAAAATTGACATCTATCAGGCATTTGTTCAAACCAGGCCTTCGGTGGTCCATTGGTAATGGACGCTCGGTTAATTTCAGGGGAGACAATTGGGCTCTCAAGACTCCCCTACAAACTCTAGCTCTACAACCTATTGATGAGGTCACATCAAGTTGGTCCGTTGATCGATTTATTACTAGTGAAAATAAATGGGATGTATATGCGCTTAATAGTGCCCTTCAAGGTATGCTCAGCCCGACCGTCATTTCTAACATAACCGACATTAGTTTACCAGAAAATAATTTTTTGGACGGGCTCTACTGGGGGCCTAGTAAGGATGGCTGGTTCTCTACTAGCTCTGCCGCGACAATCATCCCCCTTCACGACAGCGACCCACTCTTCAACTGTCACTGGCTGTGGAAACTGGACATTCCTTACAAAATTAGACATTTCCTATGGAAAATATCATGCGATGGCTTACCCACTTCAGAACGCTTACAACGGTCACATATGGAGGTTCCCTCGGGCTGCAGTTTCTGTGGATGTTCTACGGAGTCTACATTCCACCTTCTGCTAGAGTGCCCCATGACTTACGCTCTTTTATCAGACCTTCATATTCGCCCTCCAAACCACTCAAGCATCGACATCAACTCTAAACCAAACTCCATTCTCCATAACATCTATACTTCTGTGGGAAAAAAAAATTTAAGCAACCTTCCTTTCGCTTGGTGGGGTCTTTGGTTTTTCAGAAACCAACTGGTCTTCCAACACTTAACAACTACATCGAGTCAAGCAATTGCCTTATTCTGCAAATCATCTTACCAGACTTGGGCAGCGAGAATAGACACTACAAATAATCCGGAGATGTTGAAACCCATTGTTACTCGTCCGGGTATGACATACACTTCGCCATCTCTAGAGAGAAACACTCGTCAGTCGCAATATTGGGAAAAGCCGCCGCATGGGTACTACAAGCTCAATTTTGATGGTTCCCATTGTCAGTCTGAGGCTGGCACATACGGTTTCATCATTCGAGACCATAACGGTAACATATTCTCTTTAGGTTATGGCCCCTGTAACAATAATTCGGTGGTCTTCGCCGAGGCTTTGGGTCTTTATATGGGTGTGGCAAAGGCAAAAAACCTGGGTATTTAAAACCTTCTGATCGAAGGAGATTGTTTGGTCATCATAAAGGCTCTCCTGGGTGATTGGTCATGCCCTTCGAATATCGAGCTGCTGATGGCCAATACGACTATTAATTTAAATTCTATGTCTCATGTTGCTATTCGTCATATTTTCAGGGGTTCAAATGCGGTGGCTGACAGGATTGCGCGTCTGGCCTATTGCATCCCTGCCGATGATAGCTTGGCTACTGATCCAGAACTCCGAGTTCTCGTCCGTTCGGACGCGCTAGGAAAGAAGCCCGTTCGGCGGCGACTTTCCTGATTTTTATCTTGCTTAAAAAAAAGAGTGTAAAATAGTTTAATTATACCAGACTTGTTAAGCTCACTCTTTCGACATGGGACACTCGTTCTTTCTCATCTCGATCAACAACTTTAAATTAAGGCAAAAAATTTATATTTTACAAATATGTTTTAAATTAATATTGAAAAAACTCAAAACTAGACCAATTCTAACTATTTCGTTTTCCAATCTTTTAATTTGTCCTCAGCTATACCAAATTATTCAATTCATTCCATAATCTATTCTAAATCTACATATTTATACGTAAACACATACAATGGCGGAGCTAGGGGGTGCTTGGGGTGATCGAGCACCCCCCGGGCGGAAAAAAAAATATTTTGTGTACATATATTTAGTATTTTTAAGGTAATATAAAATCTTTAAATGATTTTTGAAACAAAACTGCTATTTAGCTCAAGTAGTAAACGAAGCAAGGAAGGAGGATTAAAATCAAAAGGTCTTGGTTCAATTCTCAACTCTTTCATTTTTTTATTTGTTTTGCTATATCATTAATTCTCATAATTGCTATTTACGCTATCAATTAATCACATTTTACACGGTAAGAATCCGATTGCGCAGTCCGAATGCGCGAGGGAAATGGGGCCCACAAACACAGGTGTGCGCCTGACGGATGCGACGACCTTTCCGCTTCTTCCCTGTAATTAAGCACCGAAATCAAAAGCGGTATCTCCGCCTACGGAACTGAAAAATTCAATAGGTACCCATTCTTCTCTATGAACGAGACATGTCCTCCAATTTTTATCAAATCTCATATGGTTTTGCAGTATGATTGAATTTTTTTTTGATATGAGTTTATTGAGCGAAAGAGGGAAGAATGGAAGAAGATGAGTACAACTGGATGTCCGGCCAACTCTGGGGTCGAACGCTCTGCTCTGCCAGCACCATACCACCACCCTTGCCGAGTTCACACTTAACAATGCCGGTGGCCTTGACTTCTACGACATGAGGCTCGTCGACAACATGTTGATCCTCCCCACATGTGTATGCAGTCGGCGTACCGCATCTGTTCGAGCCCCCGTCGGCTTGGCTGTTCAAGCTCCCATGGTGAATGAAAAAAAAAATTCACATATGCGCATTTCGCGTACGCGGTTTTTTATATAAAAAAGCGCAATCGTGCATAGTGAGTGCGCGAACCGTGTAAACGACGAAAAATTAACCGTGTAAATACTAAGCTCTTAATTCTTCTTGATTTCTCTCTATATTTTTTGTTTCTATCAACTATTTCATTGAAAAAATGTCATATTTATGAATAAATTATACATTTAATCTTTTCTTTAAATATTGTTTTAAAAGTAATTCGTCGTGATTTATTTCTATATTTTTTTGTTTCTCTTCTATTTTTTGGTTACTCTCAACTATTTAAATACAAAATAAAAACATTTTAAAAAATCACAATTTTAGTGTTTTTTCAAAATTAAAAAAAAAAGAAATCAAAGATGCATTTGAAAAAAGATTTAAAAAGGAAAACATCAACAACAGATTACTTCAAGAGTAACTACTCCTTATAGATACACAGATCACGACGACTGACAATAAAGAATTGACAAAATCGGTCACCAATCAAGAAATAAAATTTACAATCTTCTCTATTGGAAAAGATAAATCCCCGGGACTGGATGGGATGGCAATAGAAAATCATCGGAATTGGAAAGGCAGAGAGGGAGTTACAGATCCCCACCGGAGCAGATCTCGAATCGAAGTCGAAGAGGTTGGAATCCCAACCGGCTGAAGACGTTGCAAAGCCTGGTCCCCGGTGCCGTCGCTCGCTGGCTTTTCTCAGATCCGCCACCAAGCGAAGAAGTGAGAATGGAGGGTGACGATGCCATAAAAAGTAACCCCTTTTATTAATAGGGGTATGACGTCATAAATAGGTTGTTCAACACAAAATTTGCACGCCTACTTAACATCAAATCATCGCGACCAAAGTCTTCCCAACCCACATGGAAAAGGTTCAAGTCTAGACGTGAATGCTTTCCCTCAAGATTGGAATCGCGAGTAGAAACTCTAAATCAGCTAAAACTCCCCAAAAAGGGCAAGCAACTCGCTGGTGAAGCACCTCTCCGCTAGTATCGCCACGTGTAACTACCCAAGATTTCTGGCATGAGGGCATGAGCTACACCTGTCCCCTACAAGAACCACGAGGTCACCAGCCAGCTGCTCGCTTAATAGCACTATAAATACCCCCTAGGAACCACAAGAAAGGGATCCGGAAAGAGAGATAAAAAAGGAGCTCTGCAACTTCCCTTGACGTAAAACTCTCAGGTTTGATCTCTTAAGATCCTCGAGTTGGAGAAGAAGCCTTTCTAAGAATAATACGTCATCAAATCAAAACTTCCTCTAAAGACGACAATTGAACAGTAAAAGCATTTGATCGTGAAACTCAGACATTTGCAAGGCCACATTAAATAACAAAGAACTATCAGATCGCGAAGTCAAATATTGTTTTGCTTTTAGCATCACGGGTATTAGAGAACTTTTGTCGTCACCTTGAGGTAATAAGTACAGGTGAAATTCTAAAACTGCTTCATTGGCGCCGTCTATGGGAACCTTTGACGACGAGGGGTTCCCCGATAATTTTTATCTCGTTTCTTTTTTATGCCTTTATAAAAGTTTTTCTTTTTTCCTTACCAAAATTTTCTCTTTTCCTCCAAAAAGCTAACTGCACATTTTTTCCTTGAGATTTCGCAGGAGAAAAAATGAATTTCACACTCTTTGGAGAAGAATTTGGAGAGCAGCACCACGATGAAGGATGGAACAATGAGCTGAATCTGAATGATCCCCCTAACGAAGAGAATCGCATTCCAAAAGGCGAGAACCTTCCTCAACAACCACTCTGGAATAACACCGCGATTCCTCCTTTCGGGTAGCACGGAACCTGGGGAGGTTTCCCTCCGTACACATATTTCGCGGGTGGCTACCCTCCGAATTCCTTTTATGGACAGCCCGCGAATATGATTCCCCCTCAATACAACCCCTACGGGTACTATCAACCATCGACCCCTATCCGCGCTCTGATCAACTTGTTCCTAGGTCCCATCAATAATCAACGATATGTAAATCTCGATCGCGATGAAGATAACGTTGGCAAGAAAGCCCGTGAGGACTATGGCATGTACATCTCTTCAAGGTCCAATTCATCAAGAGCCCCTAGCCCTGATGAAACCATGCGGAAATAACAAAGAATTGGACGCGGACATGTCAGGAACGGTCTCCAAGGAGAACTGGGATATAAGGGGGACGCGGACATAAAATGATGACACATGTCCATCATGCCCACCACCCATGACAATCACACGTGTCAGCTCAATGACGACACGTGTCAAAGAAAGGGACCCTGGCCGAGCCATATAAATAGGAAAGTGAACAGGAGAAAAAGGGGGAGGGTCGAAAGGACGACATAAAAGAGAAAAGAAGAAAAAGAGGAATAAATTAGAGGATAACCGCGGAATCTACGAAATAACCGCGTAAAATTGAGAAGTATAGAGAAAAAGAAAGGGGAGAAGCCTACATATCCGCGACGAACCATACGTCTCAGGTTAATCTCCGCGGACAGGTATGAACCCTTACGATATGAAATAAACGGATGAACTCCCATGAAAACATGCGGCATTATGGTTAAATTTATGAATGCGAGTGAAGCACGGCCCAGGTTGAGTAGCGAATGAATTGATTCGCGTGTCAGGTAAGCCCGTGTAATATAAAAATATTTACTCGTGTCCAAACCCCCTGGGGCCCATCGAAAGTGGGTCCCTTGTACAATTTTCTTGGGGTGGCTTCATCACTGGCGCCGTCTGTGGGAACCCACTCACCCTGAGGGGTTCAATTTTAGGTTTTTATTAAATAATCTACATATGTTTTAGGTCTAAAACATCGCCTATTCACGGTCCCGACTAGACAGCCTTCTAATCTACAAGAGACGCGTAGGCCTCTAGAAAAAAACCCCGTGAAGGAGGGGAGTAGGAAAATGATTATCTAAAAGCATAAGATAACAAACTTCCTGCCAAACATTTTTACTAACAAAACTGTAAGTGGTTCGTGTCGAACAGGAAACATGTATAACAACGAAGACTCGGATGAAATGAGCCAAAGCACGATGCCAGAGCAAGAGGCCACTAGTATGTACAATCCATCTGTACTACAATCAGGGGAACAACAAAGCATGTGGGCATCTCCATACGTGCCCCCTTATTTCCCGACATACGTGCCCGAATACATACCGCCTGTGTACGTGCCACATGCGGCGCAGCAAGAGCCGCATTATTACTTCCCACAAGTTCCCGAGCCTCAGCCCTATTATCAGCCGATCCCCGCGCCGTAATATTATTATCAACCAGCATCAGGGCCTCAACACCAGCACCAGCCAGTAAACGAGCCGCGGCATTACCATGATTATGAGAACATATACCAAAGCCAGCCCAGAGCCCACGACCGGCAATATGACATGTATGGACATCCAGACGCGGCAGAAACAATCAATCCGAATCAGTATGGGAACCTTGCACCTGGAGCGTCAAGACATGGATTCGATCCCCTGCATCAGGGCGCGCAAGGGGTTAAAATGCGACCCAGCAAACATCGACGAGGAGAGCATTCAACTGACGTATCGACTTCCACCAAGTCTGGCTCAACGCAAATGAAAGTTGACGTCCCCGACGCTCGGCCCTCTGTTTTCACTCAAGATATTTGCCGAGCACTGGTCCCCAAGCGATGGAGGGATGTGAATCTCATGAAATACGATGGGACCACAGATCCAGAAGATCATATGTGTCATTTCATGACTGCAATGGGGATCAACGAATACAATGATGCTATGCTATGTCGGAATTTCCCATCAACCCTCACCAAGATCGCCTTAACCTGGTTCACCAACTTACCAAAGGGTTCAGTTAGCAGTTTCTCTGATTTGAACCGGATTTTCCAATCTCACTTTGGAAGCGCACGGTCAAGAAAGAAAACCATGTTAGACTTGAACTCAATCAAGCAAGGAGGGGATGAAACCCTGGGTCACTTCTTCGCCCGGTTCACCAGTGTAGTTGTCCAAATCCCAAATTTCAATCATGAATCCGCGACTATCATCCTCATGGGCAATCTGGCGGAGGGTGATTTCAAGACTTACTTATTCAGGAAGAAACCCAGAAGCTATGATCAGTTAAGGGATCTGGTGTCTCGACAGATAGATGCAGAAGAAGCGGCCGCGTCAAGTTCAAGAGCAAATGGTGGGCATCAAGGCTTTTTTAGCAAGCTGGCGGGAAAGTTCAGGAAGGATAAAGGGGCAGCGAAACCCCCAAACAACCATCAGCGTGACACCACCAGCAAAATGACGAAGTCCACCTCAATTCAGATAGGAGGGGGGAGCATCGTCATCAAAGAAATGATCGAAGAGAAGGAGATGACCGCAACAGAAGCCATCAACCGCGGAGAGATGATTACCATGATCGGGAAAACCATCCTCGAGAATACCACCAGAATAGAAGGGACGATCGGCACCTGGTAGAGCGTCACATGCAAGGCGAGGAATATCCTCGTCATCAAAACAGGGATCCTGACCGATACAGGGAACGTGAGGAGGCACCACAGCCGTATCGAGGGAGGGGCCGAGGGCGTCGATGGCGAAGAGGACGCCATAACGGTCCCCCACCCCCTCAAGGGTCAGTAAATCAGGCTCCCCGCGAGCAGGAAGGAAGGTTGAGGTCCGCGGTTGAGCGTATTCCAGAGCCCGAAGGATACATCGACACTCTAGCTGGAGGACCCTCTCTTTCAGGAGTTAGTAACCAAGAGAGGAGGAATTATGAGCGAGAAGGAAAGCAACCACCCTCCGCGGCGAGCAGACGAATTGCCCACACGCCGCACGCAGAAATGGTATTCACGGCAAGAGACGCGGAAGATGTAAGGATGCCTCATTCCGACCCGCTGGTCATACATGCTCAAATAGCAACCAAGACTGTCAAAAGGGTGTTCATTGACACAGCATCATCGGTTGATATACTCGCATGGGAAGCCTTTCTGCAGCTCGGAGTCTCGGCAATGGCACTCAAGCCATACTCAGGGACATTAGTCGCTTTCTCCGGAGATGAAATACCAGTCGCAGGGACCATAGAGCTGACGGTAGTGCTCGGATCCGCTCCAAGACGAAGGATGGAAAACATAGTTTTCACCGTCGTGCGGGTCCCAACAGTATACAACGCCCTGCTAGGAAGAGTCTCACTCTACAAGTTTCAGATGGTGGTCTCTATCTACCATTTTTTGGCCAAGTTCCCAGTGATAGGAGGAGAAGTAGGTGAAGTCCGCGGACAACAACCAAAGAGCCGGAGCTGTTACTTAACCTCCCTCAGAAAGAAAAGAGAAGTAATGCAGATTGAAGAATACGCCGCAAGCACAACTGAAAAGAAGGCAGAAAACTCGCAGAAGGAGCTTGTAGAAGAAACCGATCAAGAGAGTACCGGTACTGAAGCAGAATTGGAGGTAAGACCCGCGGCAAGGGAAATTCCAACCGCTGACGAGAGGCAAGTCCACTCCCCATTCTCCAACCCGGAAGAAAGAATATATATGGGGCAAGCATTAGAGCCCGAAGAGAAACAGCGAGTCCTCGACATAATAGCAAGGTCGAGAGACATTTTTCGCCTGGTCACCGAAAGATCTACTGGGGGTCCCTCCGTCCATCGCCTTGCACACCCTCAGGATAAGACATGATGCTAGGCCAATTGCTCAGAAAAAGAGGAAGATGGCGCCTGAAAAAGCTCTCGCGGCTAAAGAAGAAACAGAAAAGTTACTGGATGCCGGTTTCATTGAGGAAGTAGAAGACTCTGAATGGCTGTCCAATGTGGTTCTGGTCAGGAAGTCGAATGGGAAGTGGCGTATGTGTGTTGATTTTTCGGATCTCAACAAATCGTGTCCCAAGGATAGTTACCCACTTCCCTCAATTGATGAGTTGGTTGATGAAACTTCCGGGAATGCTGTCCTCAGTTTCCTGGACGCATATTCAGGGTATAACCAAATCCCTATGGATCCCCTCGACAAGAAAGCCACAACCTTTATTACTAATCAGGGGATTTTCTGCTATAAGGTTATGCCGTTCGGATTAAGGAATGCAGGGGCCACATTCCAGAGAACTGTTGACAAGATCTTTCGAGCCCAGACTAGGAGAAACGTATCGATCTATGTAGATGATATCGTGGTAAAAAGCTTGAAAGCAGAAGATCACGCCGCTGATCTGCAGGAGACCTTCGACTCTCTGAGACGCGGAGGATTAAACTTAAACGCGGAAAAGTGTGTTTTCGGCGTTGATTCTGGAAAATTTTTGGGATTCTTGGTTAGCCAGCGAGGGATAGATGTAAACCCTGAAAAGATTGCAGCGATTCAAGGGATGCGACCGCCCAGAACGATCAAAGAAGTCCAAGCTCTCAACGGTGCTGTCAACTATCTCAGCCGATTCTGCTCTTGTCTCGCGGATAAATCTCTGCCCTTCTTCGCTCTGCTAAAGAAGAAGGGACCGATCCAGTGGACACCAGACTTGCAACAAGCCTTTGAAGAGTTGAAAGATTATCTGATGAAGCTGCCAACCTTACACCGACCCGAAAGGCTTGAGGACCTATACCTCTACTTGGCTGTCAGAAGTTCGACCATCAGTGCAGTACTCACCCGCGAAGAGAAATATCCAATTTATTACATAAGCAGAGTCTTGCAAGATGCTGAAACGAGATATCAACCGATCGAGAAAATGATTCTGTGTTTAGTATTCGTGGCAAGGAGACTACGACCTTACTTCCAAGACCACTCAGTCCAGGTCTTAACCAACCTTCCTTTAAGGCAAATCCTGCACTCCCCATGCCTCTCAGGATGGATGACGAAATGGGCAGTAGAATTGTCAGAATTTGACATTGACTACAAACCACGGAAGGCAACGCTAGCACAAACCCTGACAGATTTCATCTGTGAAACAAGTTTTGAAGAACAAGCATCGTTTGAAGAAGGGAGTTGGGTTTTAAGAGTTGATGGAGCAGCCAATCAAGCAGGTTGTGGAGCTGGAATAGCTTTAGTATCCCCTGAGGGACAGGTAGCAAACTACGCTTATAGGCTTGCCTTCCAAGCAACGAACAACGAGGCTGAGTATGAAGCTCTCATAGCAGGTTTAGAAATAACGCTGTCAAGAGGAGCTAGGAGCGTGATTACCTATACAGATTCTGAGGTCTTGGCAAGACAGATAGAAGGAGAATATGAGGTCAAAACGGGTTTGATGCCGGACTATCTGAGAAAAGTCCTGGCCTTACGAAAGGCCTTCTTGAATTTCAAAATAACGGCCGTCCCAAGGGAGGAAAATCAACAAGCAGACACTCTGGCAAGGGTTGGCGCGGCAATGCCATCCGAGGTCGGTGCAGAATTCATATTCGAGAAAAGAGAAGGCCGTGGGCTAGTGAAAGAAGTTTTTTTCATTGAAACAAATGGAGAAAACGACTGGAGAACACCCGTGGCGGAATACCTGGAAAAAGGAATTCTTCCCGCGGAAAAGCATGAGGCTAAACTAGTCAAGATGAGAGCAGCAAGATTCACTGTCCGCGATGGACGGCTTTACAAAAAAGGTTTTGCACAGCCAGACCTAACATGTGTTGCTACAGAGGAAGGAATGATGATTATACAAGAACTACACTCTGGTGTATGTGCGCACCATCAAGGTTGGAGAGCACTAGCAGTTAAGATCATGAGGACGGGATACTATTGGCCGACGATGAAGCAAGATGCTCAGGAATTCATCAAGAAGTGTGACGCGTGCCAAAAATATGGAAATGCTATCCATCAGCCCGCGGAAACTATGAAAGAAATCCATGGTGCCTGCCCTTTCTCCTTATGGGGGATGGACATTTTAGGACCATTTCCAACCGCTCCTGGCCAGCTGAAATACGTGATCGTGATTGTGGACTACTTCACCAAGTGGGTGGAGGCAGAAGCTATGGGACTCATAACGGCTGAAAAGGTGAAGAAATTCTTGTGGAAGAATCTGGTCTGCCGCTTCGGAGTTCCAGAATCGATCATCACTGATCACGGTCCCCAGTTCGACTGCGAAACCATCCGAAATTTCTGTAAAGATCTCAATATTAATCTCAAATTCTCATCTATAGCGTACCCTCAAACGAACGGACAAGCAGAGGTCACCAATCGGCAAATCCTGGAGGGCATACGGAAGAAATTGGGGGACACGGCCAAAGGGAGATGGGCAGAACTCCTTCCTTTAGTGCTGTGGTCTCACAGAACATCCACGAAGACGCCGACAGGAGAGACGCCCTTTTCTCTGGTTTATGGTGTCGATGCGGTCACACCAGTTGAGCGGATGATTCCGTCAGCCCGTGTTTCCGGGTTCAAACCACAGACCAACGAAGAAGCGCTTGAAGTGGAAATGCATCTGAGGGAAGAACGAAGGATGATGGCCGCCTTGAAAGCAGAAGAATACAAAAGACGGGCTGCAAGGTACCACAACCAGAAAGTTCGCCCGCGGCAATTCCAGAGGGGAGATCTAGTTATACGACTAGTGCAGACAGAAGGAAAGCTGGATGCCAATTGGGAAGGCCCATACGTGGTAGCCGACATCATTCAAGCTGGCGCCTACAAGTTGAAGAATGAAAAAGGAGAAATTCTGAACAAAATCTGGAACGCCAATTGTCTGAAAAAGTACTTTATGTAAATCTTGAAACACTGTCCTTTGGTTTAATAATCGCCCCCGCAGGTAGTTGGATGAGCGGTTAGCGGGCGTTTTCTATGAATTACTAGGAATGACCAATAACTTTAAATGACGCTGGAGCTCACTCCGCGTCACTCCCTTGATCGAGACTCTTGATCTCTCAAGGTCGAGCTAACGAACGAGAAGATTGACGACGCTGGAGCTCACTCCGCGTCACTCCCTTGATCGAGACTCTTGATCTCTCAAGGTCGAGCTAACGAACGAGAAGATTGATGACGCTGGAGCTCACTCCGCGTCACTCCCTTGATCGAGACTCTTGATCTCTCAAGGTCGAGCTAACGAACGAGAAGATTGACGACGCTGGAGCTCACTCCGCGTCACTCCCTTGATCGAGACTCTTGATCTCTCAAGGTCGAGCTAACGAACGAGAAGATTGATGACGCTGGAGCTCACTCCGCGTCACTCCTTTGATCGAGACTCATGATCTCTCAAGGTCGAGCTAACGAACGAGAAGATTGATAACGCTGGAGCTCACTCCGCGTCACTCCCTTGATCGAGACTCTTGATCTCTCAAGGTCGAGCTAACAAACGAGAAGATTGATGACGCTGGAGCTCGCTCCGCGTCACTCCCTTGATCGAGACTCTTGATCTCTCAAGGTCGAGCTAACAAACGAGAAGATTGATGAAAACTGGCGATGAGAAACTTAATCCGCGGTTGTTTTTTGGAAATGTGTTTTGCCCCGGGTCCCGCGGATGGCCCATGTTTGGGGAACCCAGTTTGCGGTTCTTTGTTGATAGCAATTTTTCAGCATCTTTTTGGTGTCAGAAAAAAGATTTTGGAAACCTCGACACTTGGTCGTCTTAATATTTTTCGTTCAACGTTCTTGTTTATTACAGGCTTCCTTTTGCTTGATAATCTAAACACATAGCATGGAGCACTCCTTCCTCAGGGGGAACCGCCACTACTCTCATCTTCTGAAGTGTTTTCCCCTGAAGGCACGTAGGTGGCCTTGAAGCGCGCGTCGCCCAGATACTTGAATACGACGCCCCCTCCCACGCGAACATTCCTGGACCGGGTGAATGCTCTCCATCCTTGCGTGTGCCAGAGCACCCCTGCTTCGTCCCTTTCTACTAAGATGCGCGTGCCCCTCCTTCCCAGTCCATTGGTTAGGATGATTTTTTTGACACCGAAAAGGTCATATTCCTCTTCGAAGCGCTCCGGCAGGGGCTGTTGTTTGTTTGGATAAAATGATTAATCGTAAGTAGAAAACGAGAACGTTTAGTAGAGGAGTTTTTAGAGGGGCGTTACCGTTCTTTGTAAAAAAGAAGCATTCTGGATCAATCGAATGAAATCCCTTGAGCGGCCTCCACCTGATGCCATGTTTCCTCCGGAACTGTTTTGGTTTATATATTTCCCGATGAAGAGTGTGCCTTGAGGGGTTATCTAGTCCCCGGTTTTATAGAAAAATTGTGAGCTACTGTTCCCTCGCTTGTTCGATTTTTTATTTATTGTTCACAAAACTCGAGTATCTTCTCCGAAACGTCTCTTCCCAAGCTTCTCGGGAAGGAAAATCGATCAGTGAAGGAAAAACAGCTTTATTGATTTCCTTTCTCGGGAAGAAAAATCGGTCAGTGAAGGAAAAACAGCTTTATCCATTCTCGGGTACATCGATATTTGCGGGCTCACTTTTTAGGTTTTGACGCCTTGGCGCTTTCAGGAGCCCTTGTGGGCTTCTGATGGGCTTCTGGCCTTGAGCGAACCCACGTTTGTTGGGCCTAACTTCTTTTGGCGGTCGTGTGTCGGATCTGGAGGTATAAAACGAGAAGATCGACGACGCTGGAGCTCATTCCGCGTCACCCCCTTGATCGAGACTCTTGATCTCTCAAGGTCGAGCTAACGAACGAGAAGATTGACGACGCTGGAGCTCATTCCGCGTCACTCCCTTGATCGAGACTCTTGATCTCTCAAGGTCGAGCTAACGAACGAGAAGATTGACGACGCTGGAGCTAATTTCGCGTCACTCCCTTGATCGAGACTCTTGATCTCTCAAGGTCGAGCTAACGAACGAGAAGATTGGTGACGCTGGAGCTCACTCCGCGTCACTCCCTTGATCGAGACTCTTGATCTCTCAAGGTCGAGCTAACGAGTGTAAAAACTGATAATGCTGGAGCTCATTCCGCGTCACTCTCTTTATTGGGACCCGTGATTACTCAAGGGAGAGTCAATAAGTGTAAAAACAACAAACGTCGGAGATTTCTCCGCGTCGCTCCTCCGACCGGGATGCGCGATTCCTCAAAAATCAAAATAATTGAAGACATAGTTCAATGCCATGATCATAAGTCTAAAAACTCCAAGGTGTACAACCACAAACAAACGTCACAAGAAAAACGAACATTCCCCTTGGTCTCACAACACACATGAATAAGGAGAACGCAGACACGCGATACAACAATTGCATAAGAGATTTCACACATCCGGAAGGATGACCGGCCTCGGAGGCGACATGACCCAACCGTTCTCTACACAAATGGATCCCTCGTCAAGCACACGAACATCGAAGTAAACACCACCACGATGGCGAAGTACCATGACGGTTCCCATTCCTAGCCCTTGAGACGCAAGAAAATCACTCCAACCATCGACAAGCCAAAAAATCCCATAGTCCTTTTTGACTATTTGGATCGGAAAATCCACAGTTGAGCCCAGGGATAAAAAGACTTGGGTTGGGTCGGTAACACCTGTCTCATCTTCAAAAAGAGCAGGCATCGACTGGGAAAGAACAAGACGAATAAGGTGCAAAGAAAGAAGTAAATCTTCTCAGAAAAAAGAAGAAGAGGAAGAAGACAACTCACTCGTTCCAGCAGCCGATCTTCAAAATCCAAGGCTAAGTAAAAAGCCCAGGGGTTCGCATTTGATGCCTCCATTTAAAAATAAAAAAACACTAGGGGAGAAAACACCTTTGTGCCTCACTTATATAACCTCGCAAAGAAAAGGAGATGGAATATATTCTCGAAAGAATCTTTCAGAATCCTCAAAAGAAGAACACAACCACCACAGGACATAGGCTTACTAAAGTCATGAATCGAAAAGACAAGTCTGAATCACACGAAGACCAAGAAGAATCTTGGGCATAACCATTTTTTATTCATGACAAAAGAAAAATACGTGCCAACGGAAATAACCTCCTCAGCTTACAAAAGGATACGAGAAAAACCAATCACGGATAGAAACCGTTAGTTGAGATATTAGCAGGCTCGAAAGGAGAATAGCCAACGATCTCGTCCCCGTCCTCCAAACCCATGATTTGGACTTCAAAACGAGCATTCCCCTTGTGGATAAAAACCATAGAGGATCCGACCACAAGCCCATGAGATTCAATAAAATCTCTCCATCCGTGACAAAGCCAATACATCCCGTAATCACCCTTGTAAACGCGAACCAGAAAACCGCGTAAGAGGTGGGATGAAAGGAAAACTTGTTCAGGAATATCACCCGCGAATTCACCCTCAAAACGCATAGGCAAGAGCTGAAAACAAAAGAGAACAAAAGATCAAATGCAAAGAATAAATGATATCAAAACTCATGTTCCCAAAGAAGACTTACCAAGCGGAATGTTTGATCAAGACGGTCAATAGACTGAAAGAAGGCCCACCTATCCGGTCTAGGAGCAGCCATGAACACAAGTGGAGAACAAGAAGGCAATTATGAGGTAGTGAAAAAGGAAAAAAGTAAAGATACCCCCTATAAAAGCCTAAAAGAACAGCATGCATGACTACCATCTGGCATAAGATTCCTCTAAAAATTGAAAAAATGCGAGCTCGACAACCAAAGCGGCAGTATTGTCACGAGAGCTGCAGAAGTAGCTTCAGTGAAATGACTCAACCTCCAGGAACAACAGACAAAACAAAGGTCAGGCGAAGCTCAGGCCTAAATCAAACACGCGGCTTAAGGAACACCACGTAGAGGAACCCCAGGATGACGAGCTGAAACACGCGGCGCGTTTGATCGAATATAAGAACCCCATGAAGTCCTGTAGGGATTATCATGCATAAAATAAAGAAATGGAATTCGAAAATCCACCAAAAGCCTTTTACAGAGTTATCGTTACAGAAGAACAACTTCAATCTCTACGCCTCCCACTGATGTACGTCCTCCTAGAGGAGGATGCGCATCGCCTGGTGCATCTGTGGTCTCGATCCAACCGCGAGCATGAAGTCAAAGTCGAAGTGGATGCAGACGGGATTTATTGGTTCACAGACGGATGGCCCGGATTCGTAGAAGCTAACAGGATAAGCATTGTGGTTGCTCTGATCTTCGTATACCAGGGAGATTCGATCTTCGAGGTCTACGTTGCAAACCCCGACTGTGATTACAACGGAATAGAGGGACGCGGATGAGGGACCACTACAAGGGCGACCAGCATTGTCATCCCAATGCCTTTAAAAATGTCTATGTGTAAAAGAACGGAGTAACGTTCGAACTAAATAAGGTCTAGAAGTCGTATAACGCTATCTGTTTCGAAATAAAAAGAGTGGGTCTCCATGTTTCAGAACTTCAAAAGCAAAACGTTCCCTTTATTCACGAAATAAACTCATACAGCGAATGGATTCTCCCAATCTATAAACGACTCAACATGAGTCGCTGGAAGAAACAACTGGAACATAGTCCTCAATTTCAGCACATTCTAAATCACGCCGCGGACAAACTTTAAAACAAGCACGACCCATGTAGAAGAAAGTCATCGATGACCCAACAACAAAGCCGTGATGAGTAACAAATCTATCCCAGCCACGACGGAGGTATAAGCGACCATCCGATCCCCTTTCCACTTCAACCCGAAGATTCATAATGGCATGAGAAGTCAAGAAAATCTTCCGCGGAGGAGGAGATCTGAACTCCTCCTCAAATTGATTAGGGAGAGGCTGTCAAGGAGAAACATAAGTCAGATAATTGAAGTTGAAGAAAAAGGAGTAGAAAGGAACATTTTAAAAACCGATACTGTCAAAGAAATCCTACAAGTGAAGAAAGATGATCGACGCATCCCAAAGTGCTGAAAAACGCCCAAGGGTTAGAAATCCCAGGCGCCATGAATCCTCATCAGAGGGAGGAACCACAATTATAAAGAACTAAAGACACAAGTCAAGAGTATTCAAGCATGGCAGACAAGTGGCGAGAATCTTTCATCAACCACAACACAAGTGGCCAAGCCAATCAGATGATAATTGCTACAAAAGAGTAATTATATACAAGAACATAATCTCGTGAGCGAGTTAGCAAGAACCATTGTTTGAACATAAAAAACACAAGATTGTTGATGTGCGCGCAAATTGCCATATTTTCTATGCACATATGAATTCATTCTATTGTCTTTTGCATTCACATTAATGGGAAAACATGGGAATGGTGTAATTTATGCTTAAATATCAAATATATGGGTTTGCACGAGTTTCCATGTGATTTCGCAGAAAACAGGATGAAAATGGATGAATTCAGAAGAGCGGAAAAAGAACTCGAAGTCTTCTGAAGAGGTCGAAATCGACTGAAGACCTCGACATCGAGTACATCAGAGACATAGGAATCGAGCAGGAAAGGAAACCGAGCATTTTGACACAGAAGAGGTCGATATCGACGTCTGGGGGTCGATATCGATGCTGCCAGATCGACCAAGTTGATAGAAGTCGAGTGCCAGTTCGAGTAGGAGAAGGAGAAGCTCGAGATAAGATTTTGGAGGGGTCGATATCGAGGTCCAAGGGTCGATATCGACCATGCCAGCAGAGGAATTCGACTTCGATTTCGATAGAATTATATCCAATGCTTGCAATATCTATCCAAAGGTCGAGGTTTCCTATCATCGACACCAGATCTATCATGAGGAGGCTGATTTCACCATGAAGTTTTAGTTTTTACTTTGTTTTAATTTATCATAGAGAATAAAGATAAGGTTTCGAGTCCTTGTCGACATCTACAAATAGAAGCCAATAGGGCTGAGTTTAGGTATTCCGAATTCCGTAGGAGAGACAATTCAGTTGCAATAGAGAATAGAGAGAGAGAGAGGAGGTCGAGTGGAGTTGTAAAGCGAGAGCGGAGTGGCTCGTTCGGTTGTACTTTCTTTCGGAGTTTTAATTCAAAGTAGCTTTCTTTCAATAACAATGATGATGATGTGCATGATGAGGAGCGAGTAGTCAACCCACTTCTAGGGTCGGGGTGAGCCCGACGATAGCAACGTGAGGTAAGTGCATCAAAGGTATGGCTTTTATGCGATTCCGTCTTCTACCCCATGCATGATCCTTTGCGAAAGTTAGGGAGATTTATTATTTGCATTATTGAAGCGAAAGCCACTCATATTGCGAACTTGAATTACTCATGAATTGGATAGTAACTCTTAGGAATTATGCGAAAGCTTCTAATCACCTAAGTGTTGATAACGAAAGTTATTTGACGGAAAGACATTAAAGTTCATATCTTTAGCATGAAACTTGCATTGTTATCGTTGTGGCATGAAACCCCGACTTTGGAAGCCTTTTAATTAATTAAATTCTTCATAAAAGTCTTAGTTTTGTTTCTGTTCATCTTCCCTCTCCATTCTATTTTCTTCGGATCCTTTTCCGACAAATTGGTTACAAAAACAGTTTCTGTGACAAGCATCGAAATCGACCATAAGGGTCGATATCGAGGACTAACATCGATATCGAGGTCTCTGCTCGACGTCGACTTGCTGTTTTGTCTTCTGCAGGAACTGCGCTAGGAAATCGACCAGAACTGAGGTCGATATCGACCAGTATACTCGATATCGAGTGTCTGCTGAGGTCGAAAGCCTTGATCGTGAGTACAACAAAGGAAGCGCTGACCTACCTCCTCGTGGATTCGATCCTGAATTACCCTACTACTACAAGGGAGGGGATTCTTGTATTATTTGTTTGGGACAGGGAGATAGTCTAGTTGTGCTTTATTTTATTCTCCTATTTTACATACACACCCCGCTCCCCCTGCGAACAAATTGGCGCCGTTGCCGGGGAGGCAATCAATCGCCACCTAAGTTAATCACGATCTTTTTCTAAGCTTATTTTGCAGGTTTATGCGACGTTCTGATCGCGAACCTATCTTGGAACCAATTGACGAGCCTGAATGTTTCTACCATCTTCGCAACAAAGCAATTCGCATCATGGCTGACAACGAGATGCAGGCTGAGATCATAGAGCGGTTGAGAAAGGAGATCGAGGACCACAATGCTGCAATCGCTGCTGAAAGGGCCGCTGCTGCTGCTGAGCGAGCCCGTGCTGATAGGGAGGAGGATGCGCGCAGACAAGCCCAAGAGTGGCTAAATCAGTATCCACAGACGGCGATGCAATACATGCATCCGCCCCTTCATGTTCCTGAATCTGCCATTATAATTCCTCACTCCAATTATGAATTGAAAATTAACTTCCTATCTGAGATTAAAAGAAATACTTTTGAAGGAAGACATAATGAATGCCCCCTGCAACACATCTCTACTTTTATGGACTTATGTGAAACAGTTACTGATGGAGTAAACTTAGAGTATGTGCGACTAAAATCTTTTCGATGGTCTTTGGCAGGAAAGGCATTACAATGGCTTGAAAGTTTGGCTCCACGATCGCTAAGGACATGGGCGGAAGTGAAAGATGCATTCTTGAACAAGTTCTTCCCACCTTCTAAAACGGCGATGCTACGACAAAGGATCACGGCTTTCAAACAAAAGCCAGGTGAAACCCTAGCACAAGCGTGGGAGCGCTTTAAAGACTTGCTGAGATCATGCTCGGCGCATGGGCAACTTCCATATGTCATTCAAGAGATCTTTTATAACGCCCTTGATGCGCCGAATAAGGAGAGGATCAATTCATATACCTCCTATCGGTACATTGAGCTTACACCAACGGAGGCATGGGAGACCATTGAGAGGCTTGTGAACTTTGACAACACCTATGGGGCTGCTGCGGCCTATGATGCAAGGCCTGCCCCATCTATGCCACTATATGAGCCTCCAAGGGAGATAGATCCTGAAGTACGGCAATAATTCCATAACGATCAAACACGCCGCCTTCAAAAGCAAGTAAGATTCCTGAGCAACAATCAACCTTGTCAGGAGTGTGGTTCAATAAGGCATAACACCAGTGCCTGTCCACATACTGAGCAAGTATCCATGGCGGAACAACATAAGGAGGTCAAATGGACGAGAGGCCCCTATGGAGGGGGCAATCAACAAAATTGGGGTGATCAAAGGTTCTATCAAAGGGATCCCCCAACCTATAGGGCACCAGGGCACCCTGAGCGGGAGACTAAGAAAGATGACCTGCAAATCATCCTTGATGAGAGGCGGAGGAACCACGCTGAGTTCAAACAAGCCAATAACTCCGTCCATACTCAGCTGCAGGGCATAAATTCTAGACTTGGGGAGATCGACGTTTGGAAGCGCAACATGGAGACTCAAATGAGTCAATTGGCGGAAGCAATGCCCAAAGCGTCCGGATCACTCCCTGGATCCACTGTGCCCAACCAAAAGGGCAAAACCACATGTCATATTGCGGCAGTAAACCTAAGGAGTGGGCGTCAATTACAAACGCCCGAGCGAAAAGTAGAGGAGAAGGAGCCAGAACAGACGTCGATATCGACCCCCCCTGTCGATATCGACCAAGGTGACATCGATGTTGACCCTCCTGTCGATGTCGACCCTAATTCTGCGTCACCACAGAAATCGACTCTTCCAGTCGATATCGACCCTACTGATGCCGATATCGACCTCACTGCAGCCGCAGGAAGGAAGAAGGTGTTGCCATTCCCAACTAGAAAGGTGACTAAGGACCCAGCGGAAAAGAAGTTCCAACGGTTCGTGAAGATGCTCCAAGGGCTTAATGTCTCTATACCATTCATAGAGGCACTTCACGAGATGCCATCTTATGTAAGGTTCCTTAAGGATATCTTGGGTAAGAAACGATCGCTCTCTGAGATCGCAGAGGAATGCAACAGATTGGAGCTACCACAAAAGCGGGCTGACCCAGGTAAGTTTTCTATCGCTATAGGTCTAGGTCAATTCAAATTTAATGCTTTAGTTGACTTGGGCGCTAGCGTTAGCATGATGCCACTAACCATTTGGCACATGGTAAAGATAGGTCCTCTGGAGCCCGTGGATGCAAGATTGTACATGGCTAACAATACCGTAGTGATTCCAACTGGGATAGTGACGGATGTGCCAGTACAAGTAGGCAAATTCTTTGTCCTTGCTGATTTCCTAGTTGTTGACATAGCGGAGGACCCTGCTTGTCCAATTATTTTAGGTAGGCCATTCCTAGCAACCGTCGATGCCAACATTAGCGTGAAGAAATGATTGCTCTCACTCACGATTAGTGATGAAGTAATAGAGTATTCCTTCAACAAGACGATGCAAAGTCAAGGGCCAATGGAGATAAAAGCCATCAATGAAGCCCAAGTAGAGGAAGTTGAAGCAATCTTGAACGAAGGAGCTCAACAGAACATCGAAATCGACCCAGGTAAGTCGATATCGACCACTAATGTTCAAGATTCTGTGACAGGTCATAAGTATGGGGTCGACGGAGGAAAAGAGGAAGCATCGAAATCGGGGTCAAGGGTCGATATCGACCACACCCTATCGAAATCGACTACCATTAGCGCTGAGAAGAGAGGCAATGAGACCTCGATATCGACCTCTGAGGGTCGAAATCGACCTGATCATATCGAGTCAAAACTCCCCAAATCGACTGATCCTACAGGTGTACAACAGGGCTCGATATCGACCTCCGAACATCGACATCGACCTGAGCCACGGACTGAGAAGAAGGTAAGTCAAGGTACGGATTCCTCTTGTTCAATTACAATTAAGGACTTATCATTATTTGGAAGAGGTGTGCCTTGGCATGTGCGTTTATGTAGGGTATCCGATGATGGTTCAAGCCAATATGAGATAGGAGACAAGGTCTATGTTGCCAAGTCTAAAGACCATTGGTTCCCTACAAGATTCAAGGATAGGAACTTAGGTCCATTCACGGTGAATCAAATCAATCCCGGGGGAATGCAGCTGCGGGACAAGAAAGGAGTGATATTTGAGGCCCAAGCCACATGGGCTCTGCAGATGCCACCTTAAGAAGCGCAAAGGAAGAAGTCGGCCTAGCGACTTAAAAATCTAGAGCTTGTAACAAAGACTTAGTTTTGGTTTTAAGATAGCTTTTGTTTTGGTTTTAGACACTTTATTGTTTTGCATATTTTGTGTTTAGTTTTCAAATTGCAGGAAAGAGAAAAGCACACAGAAAGGCATCGAAATCGATGTCGGACATCGAAATCGACCTCAAGGTCGACATGGATAGGGTTTGTGATCGAGGCCGAATCACCCTGAAGCCTGGGCAGAAATCAAGAGAGACATCGATATCGATGTAAAGGGTCGATATCGACCTTCCCTGTTGTCTTCTTCGACTCCTGAAATTTGTGACGGTTTAGTAAGTTTTCTTCTTAACCTTAGTTCTAATACAGTGAGGACACTGTAAATTTTAAGTATGGGGTGGGGGAAAGGCTTATTTTTGCATATTCATACTTAGTTTAGGGTTGCATATTTATTTTAATGCATAGAAAAAAAAATGACCCCCATCAAAAATTTTGGAATAGAAAGAGTCATGGAAGTATAAAAAAGAGCTCTATGATGCAAAATTAGATTCATTAGAGATATAACATGAGATTGCCTAGTTAAGGGAAGTCCCAATGAAGTGCAAATTTTTTGAGAAAATCATAAAGGAGATGAAAATTTGAAGTTGCTTTTGACATGTGCATGATAAGATGATGGAGGATTTTTTTATAAAAATTCCATACAAGCAAAGTTCATATCCTAGCCTTACCTACGCATATTCACAAAACCATATATGAGACTTATCATGATCATTATTGCTCCACATATACATATTGTCCATTTTTTACCTTATACCCTATCCGGGGACAAAGTTTTTTTGAATGGATGACATCTTTGGAGTTATATGGAGTTGTGCATTTATAAAGTTGTTGGCAGGAATGATACAATATGGAAAATTAAATGAGCGAGAAAAAATCCGATCACCTCAGGAGATAAAGGTAGGTCGACCCTGCTCGCTGAGATAATAGTTTGGCAAGATGGGACACAAAGGTGAGGAGTCCGAAGTACTAAGTATCCGGGGCCATTCATGACACCCATGTTTGCGACTCGCGAGAAGGCAGTGCTAAGGTTAGAGAGGTAAAGCATTATATTGAAAAAAAAAGCATTGAACGATGAGTGAAAGGTGAGACATTATGAAGGAGGAATGTGGAATATTTTGGAAAGAAAGTGTACTTCCCCGGATTTAACACCACATGGCCAAATATTAGCCCACCTTTAGCCTTTTACCAATCCACTTCTCACAAGCTTGAAGAAAGTCCTCTTGATTATTAATGCAATGTCGCTAAAATAGTTTTTTGCATATTACCACCTTTATAAGTATGAAATTGCTTTTATGCACAGGCATGAACTTGGTTGACATAAGTACCTTCTCGAGGATGGCAATTGATTGTAGGGACATATGAAAAATGAATCTATGATGTTGAGGGTTTACTTTCTTCCCCTGAATGACCATTAAGAGTATTGCTTGGGGACAAGCAAGCCTAAGTATGGGGTGTTTGATGTGCGCGCAAATTGCCATATTTTCTATGCACATATGAATTCATTTTATTGTCTTTTGCATTCACATTAATGGGAAAACATGGGAATGGTGTAATTTATGCTTAAATATCAAATATATGGGTTTGCACGAGTTTCCATGTGATTTCGCAGAAAACAGGATGAAAATGGATGAATTCAGAAGAGCGGAAAAAGAACTCGAAGTCTTCTGAAGAGGTCGAAATCGACTGAAGACCTCGACATCGAGTACATCAGAGACATAGGAATCGAGCAGGAAAGGAAACCGAGCATTTTGACACAGAAGAGGTCGATATCGACGTCTGGGGGTCGATATCGATGCTGCCAGATCGACCAAGTTGATAGAAGTCGAGGGCCAGTTCGAGTAGGAGAAGGAGAAGCTCGAGATAAGATTTTGGAGGGGTCGATATCGAGGTCCAAGGGTCGATATCGACCATGCCAGCAGAGGAATTCGACTTCGATTTTGATAGAATTATATCCAATGCTTGCAATATCTATCCAAAGGTCGAGGTTTCCTATCATCAACACCAGATCTATCATGAGGAGGCTGATTTCACCATGAAGTTTTAGTTTTTACTTTGTTTTAATTTATCATAGAGAATAAAGATAAGGTTTCGAGTCCTTGTCGACATCTACAAATAGAAGCCAATAGGGCTGAGTTTAGGTATTCCGAATTCCGTAGGAGAGACAATTCAGTTGCAATAGAGAATAGAGAGAGAGAGAGGAGGCCGAGTGGAGTTGTAAAGCGAGAGCGGAGTGGCTCGTTCGGTTGTACTTTCTTTCAGAGTTTTAATTCAAAGTAGCTTTCTTTCAATAACAATGATGATGATGTGCATGATGAGGAGCGAGTAGTCAACCCACTTCTAGGGTCGGGGTGAGCCCGACGATAGCAACGTGAGGTAAGTGCATCAAAGGTATGACTTTTATGCGATTCCGTCTTCTACCCCATGCATGATCCTTTGCGAAAGTTAGGGAGATTTATTATTTGCATTATTGAAGCGAAAGCCACTCATATTGCGACTCATGAATTGGATAGTAACTCTTAGGAATTATGCGAAAGCCTCTAATCACCTAAGTGTTGATAACGAAAGTTATTTGACGGAAAGACATTAAAGTTCATATCTTTAGCATGAAACTTGCATTGTTATCGTTGTGGCGTGAAACCCCGACTTTGGAAGCCTTTTAATTAATTAAATTCTTCATAAAAGTCTTAGTTTTGTTTCTGTTCATCTTCCCTCTCCATTCTATTTTCTTCGGATCCTTTTCCGACAAATTGGTTACAAAAACAGTTTCTGTGACAAGCATCGAAATCGACCATAAGGGTCGATATCGAGGACTAACATCGATATCGAGGTCTCTGCTCGACGTCGACTTGCTGTTTTGTCTTCTGCAGGAACTGCGCTAGGAAATCAACCAGAACTGAGGTCGATATCGACCAGTATACTCGATATCGAGTGTCTGCTGAGGTCGAAAGCCTTGATCGTGAGTACAACAAAGGAAGCGCTGACCTACCTCCTCGTGGATTCGATCCTGAATTACCCTACTACTACAAGGGAGGGGATTCTTGTATTATTTGTTTGGGACAGGGAGATAGTCTAGTTGTGCTTTATTTTATTCTCCTATTTTACATACACACCCCGCTCCCCCTTCGAACAATTGTTCAGTCACCACAGGAGTTAATTACAGAATTGGCCAGCGTCAGCAAAATCTGATAAAAACAAGAAAATTACACCCCTAAGCCTCAGGGATCAGCGACGACGTCGACCTCTTCACCATCGGAGTCCTCCTCGTCTGAGAGTTCCTCTCCCGCCATCTCTTCCGGGGTCAATCCCCAATCCGCGACCGATAGGCTCGCCTTGAACTTCTCTAAAGGAACGCCGGGGTTAGCCCGCGAACGGACGACGCTTTGATTAATGCCAGCAGACATCCCTTTTCGGAAGTAACTGAAGCACTTGTCCTTTAAGAGCTCAACGCCCTCAGGAGATCGAAGGCATGGTTTTGCTATTGAGGAGAGGAAGGAAGTGCCCGCGTCGGTTTTGAACCACTCAGAAGTCAAGAACTTAAGACCTTCAGGGGATCCCAGCCACCGGAGCGCGACCTCCTGAGGAGCCTGGGACTGAAGCTTCTCCAACTCCTGCTTCATCAGGGCGCGATCTTCTTCGACGATGGAATGGTCCACTTGAAGATCTCTGAGACGTGCCTCGGATGTCTCCAGTTCCTTCTTCATTTGTTCCGCGGATCGATGAAACTCTTCTCCTTGACGGCGTAAGACATCCGAATTTGAAAGTTCCGCGTCAAGTTTGGAGGACAAAGTGGAATTCTGCTCCTTCAAAGTAGAAATCTCCTCATTGGCAGCCTGTAACTTCTCATGAAGTTCCGCGGCTCGCTTTTTGAATTTCTCCACTGAGGAAGGGTCGCCAACAGTGTTGCCTAGCGTCCTCAACTTGTGATTCAACGCTTTCACCTCAGCGACCTTTTTAGAGAGCTCCGCCTCGAAAGACACCAGCCGCCTCTCTGAGTCGATTTGGAAACTCCTAACCTAAAAGAAACCAAGTAAGAAGTGAAAATAAGGGGGACAAAGACCGAACAAAAACTTAACTAAATATAAAAAAGGTCTCCACCGCGAACTTACCCACTCAGCCACACGCTCAAATTGTAGAGAAAAGTCATCCAATTCCAAGCGCCGTACCCATGATCGTTCGTTCCGCGCAAATTTTTCTGAACCACGGAGACGAACTAGATCATCGATCCCGAAGCCGGGGATGCGAAAGGTGGGCAAAGCATCGTCCCCTTGAAGAAAAAGCGCCTCCTCTTCCCCGCTACCAGAGGCACGAGATGAACCCACGGTCTTCCTTTTCTTTTGAGGACGAGAAGTGTCCACGCCCAAAGGACCGGGACGTTTCTCGCGAACATCTGAAGCCGCAACCTCGGTTTCCACCGCAGGTTCGTTGGCCCTATCCGCGTCCTCAACCGCTGCTCCTTGAGGCACAGCAGGCGGGCGGGGGGCACGCTTGGCAGACTTCTTCTTCCTCACCTTTCCGCTTTCTTGAACAGAATGGCGATCGGCTAGGCAATTCAAATCCATCAGGTCTGCCAAAAAAGAAGCAAAAGACAAGGCGTGAATAACTATTCGCGAAACACACGAGTCCTCTTAAAAAAGGAAGAAAACATAAGAGCATGTGAATGGCATACACGAAACGCTAAGATAATCACAAAAGTAAAAATGAAAAAAGACTAAGGCAGACACCTAATCGCAGATGAGGTAGACTCAACCCCGCCATCTCAAGTCGAAGAGCCGAAACCATCGATCGCCACGGTAACTTTGGCTCATGAACGAAGGAATCCTTAAACTTATCTAAATGGGCAACCCATGGCTTCTTGACCGCACTAAACCACCCAGGAACAGTCTTAAATTCAAGGCAAACGCCAGCTTTGTCGCGAACCAAAAACCACTTGTGTTTCCAGTTCGGCTTGTTGGAAAGCCTCTCGATATAACTACAGTTGGAGTTGCACTGGTAGAACAGAGGATCTTGAGGCCCTCTCTTCAAGGAAAAGATGCTGAGCATTAATTCTTTCGTTGGAAGCACACCGATATCCTTGCAGCGCATCACAAAGCTGGCGAAAAACATCCAACAGTTTGGTACAACTTGCGCGGGACTCAAATTGTACTCGGACAAGAAGGCTATGAACAGAGGATGAAGAGGCAAGCGAAATCCTTGGGATAAACTTGCCGCGTACACTACCAAGCAGTCCTCATAAGCGTCTAAAAACCCTCCACCCTCCGAGGGAAGACACAACTCCATGCCTGCTGGCCACGGAAATATCCGGGCCAAAGCTTCAACACTCGAAAGATCAAGCAACGTCGTACATCCTCGCACCTCTTGAATAGGAGAACGACGCGGACGAACCCTCTCGGAAATAACAGGAGGACAGGGTTGAGGGTCATGAAGAGAGAACTCTCCCCGAAAGGAACAAGAACCCAAATCATCAAGAGAATAAGATGGGAAGTCGAGGTCGCTAAGAACATCCTTCGAACGAACTCTTGCACACTTCTCAGCAAAACCCACAGGAGACTCAGCATAAGGAACCCAAGACAACTCAGATTCCCGACCGCTAGTTGATGGACGTGGACTGAAAGAGGCACCCGCGTCGGTTGGAGCTTGGGTCTCCACATCCCTTGGATGAACGTCATCCCCCTTCGAAGAAGAAGAAGTTAAAAAAGGAGAGGAATAATAACCAGGATCAGAGCGGTTCCGTCGTCGCCTCACCTTAATTGGATCACCAAAAGGACCCACGCGGTCTGGAGAAGAGATACTGGAAGAAGACGAGTCGGAGGAACTTCCTAAATCGGAAGATGAACTCCCGCTAGACGAAGACGAAGAGTCCAAGACGACCGCGGGAATACCCCCTCCTGGATTTGAAGGAAGATCCTCTCTCCATCCTTCCTCCCTCTCGAACTCGTCCAATGCGTCCAGGTTCCCCTCAAAGTTAGCCATCCTTCGAGGAATTAGAAAGCTGATCTGAAAAAGAACCCGTACGCGGACCAAAAGATCAAAAAACCCCAAAGAAACAGAACCGAAAAAAGGAGAAGGATCCAAACAGATTTAAGAGAAGAAAACAAAAAAGAAGAGAAAGCTAAGCTAAAGTTCTTTAACAAAGATGATAATGTTTAACAGCGGCATACAAGAACAAATCAAGAACCCAAGAATAGAAATTGAAGTTACCTCTGAAAATGAAGAACAACCGGAGAACGCAACCGGAAAACTCAACCGGGAAACGAAGAACAACCGGAAAACTCAACGGAAAGACGAAGAACAACCGGAAAACTCGATCGGAAGACAAAGAACAGCCGGAAAACTCGATCGAGAAGCGAAAAAACCAACGCGGAACTCTGAAAGATGAGAAACTAAGCAAACACCACAAGCAGACAAAATATGTGAAGTGAAAAAGTAAAAACGAAACGGGGTAATTTATAAGAAAATTACCGACTCTTCAGTTCCCCCCAAAAATAATATGGGCCGTAGAAAACCCTTGACGGGCCCAAAGCTACCTCTTAACAGGCCCATTAAGGCTCTTCGAAGACGAGAAATGCAGATTATCCCCTACAAAAAGAAGGAAGGGACATATTTCCGTGGGTAAAGATCGAATCGTCTTAAGCTCTCTTGGAACTCAACCCGACCCGAGGAGCTGTGATGAAACCATGCGGAAATAACAAAGAATTGGACGCGGACATGTCAGGAACGGTCTCCAAGGAGAACTGGGATATAAGGGGGACGCGAACATAAAATGATGACACATGTCCATCATGCCCACCACCCACGACAATCACACGTGTCAGCTCAATGACGACACGTGTCAAAGAAAGGGACCCTGGCCGAGCCATATAAATAGGGAAGTGAACAGGAGAAAAAGGGGGAGGGTCGAAAGGACGACATAAAAGAGAAAAGAAGAAAAAGAGGAACAAATTAGAGGATAACCGCGGAATCTACGAAATAACCGCGTAAAATTGAGAAGTATAGAGAAAAAGAAAGGGGAGAAGCCTACATATCCGCGACGAACCATACGTCTCAGGTTAATCTCCGCGGACAGGTATGAACCCTTACGATATGAAATAAACGGATGAACTCCCATGAAAACATGCGGGATTATGGTTAAATTTATGAATGCGAGTGAAGCACGGCCCAGGTTGAGTAGCGAATGAATTGATTCGCGTGTCAGGTAAGCCCGTGTAATATAAAAATATTTACTCGTGTCCAAACCCCCTGGGGCCCATCGAAAGTGGGTCCCTTGTACAATTTTCTTGGGGTGGCTTCATCAAGCCCGACTCACAAAGATGAACCCCCTTTTCCGTCTGCTTTCTACAAAGCCATACGTGAAACGCCAGTACCCAAAAGATGGAGAGATGTATCTATCGTGAAGTACACTAGGAGTTTTGACCCGAACGACCACATGAACTAGTTCACCACATCCATGAGCATGAATGAGAATAATGACGCCATGTTTTGTCGATCCTTCCCCTCCACCTTAAGCGGGGTCGCGTTAACCTGGTTCACCAACCTGCCTCGGTCGTCCATAAGCAACTTTGCCCGGCTGTCAAGCATCTTCGTTGCTCATTTTGGCAGCGTTTGTACACGGAAGCGCACCATGCTGGATTTAAACTCCATCAAACAAGAGGCATCCAAATCATTGGGTAGTTTCTTCAGCAGATTTACTACCATGGCTGTACAAATTCCGAAATTCAATCAAGAATCAACAAGCACCATCCTGACGGGCAACCTAGCTGAAATCGACTTCAAAACCTATTTATTCAAAAAGGAACCTTGTAATTATGATAAGTTATGCGACTTGGTTACCTTGCAGATTCACGCCTTGGAAGTCGAGGGATCAAGTTCAAAATCCAATGAGAATAAACCTTCTTACTTTCATAAACCCAACAATAAATTCCATGGCAAAGGGGGTCGAGACGCCCAACAACACTACAACCCTTGCTGGCCAATTCCAATTATTCCTCATCAACCTTAGCATCGAAGTACAATACAACCAACTGACAAATCCAAATTTGCCAACTTCTGCTCCGAGCAACGCGATGATGGCATACCGGTCTATGATACGACCTCCCGTTTACGGCGTTCCACCTCCACCTCCCCCACAGCAAATTGTGCCTTTGCAAATTTGTGCCCTGCCTGCGAATCAAAATCAAAACTAACCCATCCTTCCACCCCAACAATACAACCCACCATACGGTCAAGGAGGAAGGGAAGAGGCGGTTACCCGCGGGGTCATGGAGGAAGAAACGGGAATGGAGGCGGCGGTTATAGACCCCCACCCAGGGATATTCCCCGTATTCCGGAAGCAAGGTTATCCACAAACAAATATGTGCACTTTCATCGTAATGATCAAAATCCACCTCCTCCCGACAGATGCATTAATACCATCGCGGGAGGGCCATCCGCCTCTGAACAAGTAATCAAGAAAGGAAGAATTACGAAAGAGAGGCCAGGCAGCCTCCATCCGAATCCAGTGTTAAGCAATCTTCCACTAAACATGTCGTATTAAATTTCTATTTTTCTGGTGCCCGCAATCTCAGGATGCCCCATTCAGATCCTATGGTTATTCATGTTCAACTAGGTACCAAGACGGTCAAACGCGTCCTGATTGACACAAGCTCTTCAGTGGATGTCCTACACTGGAATGTGTTCGAACAGCTGGGCATTGCGGAAAGCGCTTTACGATGTTAATTTGGGAAGCTTATCTCTTTTTCAGGAGACGAAGTCGAAGTGGCTGAGACCATCGAGCTCGCGTTAACATTGGGAACTCCTCCAGGAAGGAGGTCTCACATGATAGAGTTCACAGTGGTTCGTCTGCCCTCTTGTTTTTGTTCTATCTGTCTCAAACCATACTCGACATGACTGACTTATCTTTCCAGCTCCTTTTTGAAGCAACCAACAATGAAGCAGAATACGAAGCACTAACTGCAGGAATTGAGAAAGCACTAGTCAATGGTCCTCGCCAAGTTCAAATATTCACTGATTCCGACCCATCACTCGTTCGCCCATCACCCATTTAATATCCGCTTTGTTTCGGATTTTCACCCACTTTTTCGGGTCGGGTGAGACGAATATCCATCGGTTGCAGGTGAAATTGCCATCCCTATCCATCGGGTGTCAAACTCTTGAGATTGCATTTATTTTTGGTTAATCTCTACAGCTCTTCGTACGGTGGAGATTACCATCATATCTACGATTCAACCTCCATCGCGTGTCAAACGCTGGAGATTGCATTTATTTTTTGTTAATCTCTACAACTCTTCGTACACTGGAGATTACCATTAACATTTATGATTCAATCTACATCGCGTATCAAACGCTGGAGATTACATTTATTTCTGGTTAATCTCTACACCTCTTCGTACGCTGGAGATTACCATCAATATTTACGATTCAATCTTCATCGCGTGTCAAACGCTGGAGATCGCATTTATTTCTGGTTAATCTCTACACCTCTTCGTACGCTGGAGATTACCATCAATATCTACGATTAATCTCCATCGCGTGTCAAACGCTGTAGATTGCATTTATTTCTGGTTAATCGCTACAGCTCTTCGTACGCTGGAGAATACCATCAATATCTACGATTCAATCTTCATCGCGTGTCAAACGCTGGAGATTGCATTTATTTCTGGTTAATCTCTATAGCTCTTCGTACGCTGGAGATTACCATCAATATCTACAATTCAATCTCCATCACGTGTCAAACGCGGGAGATTGCATTTATTTCTTGTTAATCTCTACATCTCTTTGTACGCTGGAGATTACCATCAATATTTATGATTCAATCTCCATCGCGTGTCAAACGCTAGAGATTGCATTTATTTCTGATTAATCTCTATAGTTCTTCGTACGCTGGAGATTACCATCAATATTTACGATTCAGTCTCCATCGCATGTCAAACGCTAGAGATTGCATTTATTTTTGGTTAGTCTCTACAACTCTTCGTACGCTGGAGATTACCATCAATATTTACGATTCAATCTCCTTTGCGTGTGAAACACCGGAGATTGCATTTATTTCTGGTTAATCTCTACTGCTCTTTGCACGCTGGAGATTACCATCATTATTTACGATTCAATCTCCATCGCGTGTCAAACGCTGGAGATTGCATTTATTTCTGGTTAATCTCTACAACTCTTCATACGCTGGAGATTACCATCAATATTTACGATTCAATCTCCATCGCTTATCGAACACTGAAGATTGCATTTGTTTCTGGTTAATCTCTACAACTCTTCTTACGCTGGAGATTACCATCAATATTTACGATTCAATCTCTATCGTGTGTCAAACGCTGGAGATTGCATTTATTTCTTGTTAATCTCTACAGTTCTTCATATGCTGGAGATTACCATCAATATTCACGATTCAACCTCCATCGCGTGTCAAACGTTGGAGATTGCATTTATTTTTGGTTAATCTCTACAGGTCTTCGTACGCTGGAGATTACCATAAATATTTACTATTCAATCTCCATCCCGTGTCAAACGCTGGAGATTGCATTTATTTTTTGTTAATTTCTACAACTCTTCGTACGTTGGAGATTACCATCAATATTCACGATTCAATCTCCATCGCGTGTCAAACACTGGAGATTGTATTTATTTTTGGTTAATCTATACAACTCTTCGTACACTGAAGGTTACCATCAATACTTACAATTTAATCTTCATCGTGTGTTGAACGCTAATTTCATTTGTTCTTGGCTAAATCTCTAGAGCTCTTCATACGCTGGAGATTACCATCAATACTTATTATTCAAATCGTGATCTGAAACACAAGAGATTACATAATACCATATCTCAAAACAAGGACAACCGAGATATCGCAAAAGAACGCATAAAGCAAAAATACGATGAGAACACCCCTAGCAAAGCCACAAAAAAAACAAGTTTAAGAAAAAGATCTAAAAAAATCGCGCGGTGATAAATTTGAAGAAGCCATTCTTTATCTCACACTAACATTAGACCTACTACCATGTCGTTTATACATAAGTATACAAGATAGGGTCACACATATTAATATATGACTTGATAGGCATAACAAACCAAGATCGAATCCTCGAAACCTTCTACATAGCAGACATGTGGAAAAATAGCAGAGGCAACCTACAAACCTTATCCCTATCTACACACATGTCAAAGACAGTATGCAATACCTGCAAACACTGTCGAAAATCATGTTACATTATCCCTATCTGTACACGTGTCAAAGACAGTGTCCATTATTAAAAATAATCCATCACCATTTTCTAATGACAAAAATATATAAATTTTATAACATCATTGATAATTCATATCAAAATCTTCAAGCATTATTACAACCAACAGAAGCTAAGCCCTTAAATGCCTCCTAGCTTATTTATTTATTTAAAAAGCCCCAACACAAGTATCACCTACGTGTTCAACAATGAACATTGAAACCACATCACCGTTCTGATCAGGTTCTGGATTGATCGTGATAACATCAAACTGAGAGTTCCCATCATAAAAAAAATCAACTGCATACCAACTCGAATCTCATTCTTGGTCACAAACTCTGACCACCCTTCGGTAAACCAATAACGATCAGTGCTTAATTTTTTTACTTTCACCCAAAACCTGTCATCATCTCGCAAACACAAGATCTCTTTCCCCAGAACATCATTACCATAAGTTACGTACCCATATGGAAGAGGTTGAAAAAGAAAATAGAGTTCATCAATTCAGAATTCACAGATTCTTCGAAAAAGAAAGAATTCACAAAACATTCAAGCCGATGCAAATAGCTTTCCACAACAATTTCCACTATAAAACCTCCAAGCATAGGAAAGTCAATCCTCAGCCCAGTCAATGAGCTATTTGACTTCATCAATAGAAAAACACCCATAAATTTTCAAACTAAGAGAGTACTATTTATAAAAGCAAAAACTCCCAAACAATCATGATAAACGATCAACCATCATCCTTATCTTTATCCCTGTAAAAGCATTACTACAGGACCGATTCAACTTAAGACTTATCCATGAACAGGGATCAGACCAAAAATTCAAGAGAAAGAATTAATCAACATGCGTCCTTCCACCAATCTAAAGTTTGGACATTGTTTTCCTCGGTCTAACAATTAAATGATATAAATACACTCTCCCTTCTTCTACAAAAATTCAAGCAAAACACCCTCATACAATGCCAAGTTTCGATGCACTCTCTCAAAGTCTCTCCCCTCCTAGATTCATCCCAAGTATCATAACATACACTAATCCAAGGTTCATCAGAATGATCCTCCTTGAAAGTCACATGGTTAGACTCCCCCTCCTATATATATTTACAAAACTTGAAGAAGAAGTTCTAAATCATGTATTCCTATGCTCACCCTCAAACCAACACTTCTTGATCCTAGTAGAAATAGATAAAGGAAACCGGTACTCCCTTTCTGCAGGATGGAGAGATTTTGTAAGAAGCAATAACCTCAGAATCGGAGCATGCCTTACATTCGAATATGAAGGAGAAGCCCACTTTCAAGTAACCATACAAGATCCTGGACCAGAGCAGAACGAAGATATCTCTTATGATCTCATGTGCTTTGAAGACATGGGAGATACTTCACAAATCTAAAATTACTGAACAAGAGGTTGTAACAAATTTGACCCACGTGGGTCAAATCTTACCTATAAATAAATAAAGTCCTTTCGCGTTAAAGACACTTTCCAAAATGCAGCGAACCCTTTTTATTTTATGTTATTTCACGCATTATTTTCATAAAGCGCTCAACAACAGGAGATTGGTAAGGGTGTCGTCGCGAGTTAACAAAACAAGAAATACTGGGCCAGACAAAAACCCAAGTAAACTAATTAAAGCAAAAGCAAAAACCATGTATTCACAAGAAAACCATAAACCGCGATAAAACAGTCAACCTGAGTATCGCGGGTGAAATTATTCAGAAACCATTGCACCAAAGAACTTGACAAACGAAACAGATCAGTATTCAAAAGCAAAAGACACAAATGTTGTTTAAGAGCCAGTAGCAGGATCACGATTTTGATCATCAGGGTCACCAACCATGTCTGTTTCAAGCGACATCGTGGGAGAAGAAGGAGCCAATCCTCGTGATGGATCCGCGAGAACCATGTCACTAGCATCATAATTGGGCATGAACATCATAACAGAGCTGTCGAGATGGGCAAACCGGTTCACACTCTGAACGACCCCGCCGTCAACACCTTTTGTAAACGACTCAGTTAAATAACTGTAGAGAATAGATTCCCCGATTGTCTCTAAAAACTTGCCAAGTCGTTCTTTGCCCTCTTTAGTCAAGAGGTACTCATAAAGAGTAGCTTTGGTTAAATTAACATCATCACTAGATGTGTACTTCTCCAGCTCCCCCTTAACGGCAGACAATTCATCGCACCCATGTTTCAACTCTTCTTCTAGCCCACACAGTCGACCCTCTAAGGATAAGATTCGCGATTCATTTTCGACATTCTTTTCTTTCAATTTCATAAACTCAACACACGAAATGTCTAACTGCCCTTTTACCCCTTCGAGCTCTTTTTCGGATTTTTCCAAAGCATCTTGTAAGCTCTTGATGGTCCCTTCTTGCATTTCTACGTCTTTTAGCTTGGACAACCGGCTTAGAAGGGTTTTTACCTCTTTTTGCAATTGAGATACACGATCGTTGTACTCTCTCAAGCGTATCGTCACTTCTTCCCATTGGAGGTTAATGTAAACATGAACAGTAAAACGTGTGGAAAAAAAGGTGAAAGCTCGAAGAAAGTGAAAGTTTCACAGTCAAAGCAGAAAAACGATTTAAACTTACCCAACTCACACTTTTCTGCCCCTGATCAGCCAGATCTTCATCCGCGAGGGCGTGAAGATAATCCCTTTTGGCAGGGCAAATCTTTGCGGGAAGAGCTAGTTTGCGATAATCAATTGCAGTAAAACTGGGTTGACGATAGCCTGATATGGCTATTCTTGACTGGGTAAGAGGCTCTTCTGTTGAAAGCATGCCCAAACTTTTTTCCCCTGTCTTCCTCTTCTTACTTGTCGTTCGAACCAGAGGTTCGTCATCTCTACATGGACTCTGCTCTAAATTAAGGATAGGCAACGCGCTCGCTGCATCCCCCACAGGGCGATTTTCACCAAGAACTAGGGACGAAGGAGGATTGCGAGTCGCTGATGAAGTAGCTGCAGCAACTGTCTTTGGGGTCTTCTTCCTTTTCAAAGCTCCCGCAGAAAGTTTAGTTAAGTCCAACATACCTACAAAAAACACGTCATAGAAAAACGTGGGTCAGGATAAAAGATACTTATCACCCTATGAAAAGAAAGGAATGAAAGTTATAATATATTGCAGTTAAAGAAAACACCGAATACCCACCCCGAGGATGTGGAAGGCTAAGTCCTGCCATTTCTAAGCGAGCAGAAGTTATAAACTCCTTGTAACTACATTTACCCACGTTCTTCTCACACCCAAATATCGATTTCCATTGATCGGTCGCTGCAGTCTTGTTCTTGGGAGGGGCTTGATAATTGCCCGGACTGGTTTTAAAGTTTAAAATGGTCCCATAGAGATCGCGAACTAAAAACCATTTTTTCCTCCATCCGGGACTGCTTGACAGTCTCACTACTATATCGCCACTAAGGGACGCGGACACCAACCCATCATTCCCATGCCTAAGGGTCAAAAGTGTAAAGAGATGTTCTAGCGACATCTCCCGCTTCAAGGCAGCACACCGCATAGTATAAACAGCTAAAAACATCTAGACGTTAAAAGAAACCTGAGCTGGACACACTCGAATTTTCCCCAGAAACTTCGCATGAAGTCTAGGCAAAGGGAGACGGAACTGTTGGAGTAAACTATCTAAATGAACCACCAGATGATTGGGATATGTGTTTAAACAACCACCGCTCGTGGAAGGAAACCTTAATTCCACCCCCGAGGGCTAGGGAAGAGCATGAGCTGCAAGTTGCAAATGCATAGGATCTAAAATGGACACCTCCCCCTAGTCTCTGACGTGGTAGGAGCCATCCTTTCCTCAAGAACGGGAGGAACATGAAGAGGATCGGAAGGGACGAAACCCTCACAGAAACTATTGTTCGCAAACTCCTCGACATTATAAGAGGGCATGGAAAAATCTCCTTTTCGACAAAGGTCGTTTAAAGGACCCGGCTAAGGAGGCCTTGCTATTCCCCTTCAACAACAACACTTTTTTCTGCCCCCCCCCCCCGCCGCCCCCCACAGTCTTCCAACTGAGGTAAGGGGAGTCGAACAGAAGACGTTGTAGCCTCTGAATCATCCCCCACGATTGAATGCGAGGTCTTTGAAGAGTTGAATTCTTCTCCCAAGACCCCCACGCTTCTATTTTGGTTGTCGCTCCCCGATGACATTTTCTATTTTTCTCAAAAGAAAAAACCCTTCTAGAAAATAAAATCCCTGAAAAGACGCGAAGAAGGAAAATCAACACAGGGAAAACAGTCTCTTCAAAATCGCGATTAAACAAAAATGGCACCAAACAGCCCCTCACAAGGGCCATGTTGGCGCCTCACGGGCCTCCTTCAGAGGGTAGTGAAAAGACTCCTTTCCCCAAGGAATGGCGTCTAAAAAGAGCCTTTTTGCCTCCCTAAAAAATCCTCCTTCCCAAGGCAGAAGACGAAGCGTCTCCAAAGACAGAAATACCTGTCAGAAAATCCCCAGGGATCCCATTTTGCCGCATCGGAGAACCGCCGCCTGAGCAGTTATAATCCACCTTACTATGGGTGGTCCGACCAGAAAATCCTGGGGATGAAACAAAACGCCACCAACCCAACCACCCCTAGACACTACTGTTCCGTCCTTTCCCCCACCAAAAAGGGGTTTTCCATCCTCCCTTCGCCCCAAAAACCAGAAAAAACCAGGAAAAAGAAACTAGAAAAGGAAAAACAAGAGAAAGGAACTGACAAAGAAAACCGTAAAGAAAAGACAGATTCAAAGGCCACATACTTTAAAGAGTTGGTCAGAGAAGAAGATCGAACCTGGAGATAGCTCCACCAGAAGTCGCTAACCCAAAATTTTCGACGACATTTCTGGCTCCAGAAAAGGCCACTTTCCTTTCTTCTTCCTTTCTCTCTCTCTCTTTTCTCTCACTTCAAAAGAATGGAATCACAGGGAAAAGGGGGTGAAACTCCTATTTATAAGTCTATGTGGGACCGTACTGACTCCCACCCAAATGATCCACGCACATATTGGGCCTATCCACTTGAGCCCATTTTGACACAACCTTATATCCCCCAGTCGGGGAAGGCATCGTTTTTTATCGAGACTTGATCGCATGTTATTTCTCCATTGCGACCTAGTCCCGAGGAGATATGATGATGCCATAAAAAGTAACCCCTTTTATTAATAGGGGTATGACGTCATAAATAGGTTGTCCAACGCAAAAGTTGCACGCCTACTTAACATCAAATCATCGCGACCAAAGTCTTCCCAACCCACATGGCAAAGGTTCAAGTCTAGACGTGAATGCTTTCCCTCAAGATTGGAATCACGAGTAGAAACTCTAAATAAGCTAAAACTCCCCAAAAAGGGCAAGCAGCTCGCTGATGAAGCACCTCTCTGCTAGTATCGCCACGTGTAACTACCCAAGATTGCTGGCATGAGGGCATGAGCTACACGTGTCCCCTACAAGAACCATGAGGTCACCAGCCAGCTGCTCGCTTAATAACACTATAAATACCCCCTAGGAACCACAAGAAAGGGATCCGGAAAGAGAGATAGAAAAGGAGCTCTACAACTTCCCGTGACGTAAAACCCTCATGTTTGAGCTCTTAAGATCCTCAAGTCGGAGAAGAAGCCTTTCTAAGAATAATACGTCATCAAATCAAAACTTCATCTAAAGACGACAATTGAACAGTAAAAGCATTTGATCGCTAAACTCAGACGTTTACAAGGCCACATTAAATAACAAAGAACTATGTGATCGCGAAGTCAAATATTGTTTTGCTTTTAGCATCGCAGGTATTAGAGAACTTTTGTCATCACCTTGAGGTAATAAGTATAGGTGAAATTCTGGAACCGCTTCAGAGGGAGCCAGACGAAAGGGAAAGCGAGAGTGAGAGGAGAAGGGATGAAGACGAAAAGGATAAACAAGCCTCACCGGTGAGGCTTGTGACGGCAAGGCATGGATGCAGGGGTGGGCTGAGCTTTATTTTTAATATAATGCATATAGTTTGAAAAAAATAACAAAGCTTTATTAGCCTAGCTGCCGCTGGTATAGGTTGTTAGCAAACTCCCAGTGACCCTGAGTTCGTTTCTCCCCGCCCTGACTCTCAAATTATATTTTGGGAAAATTTTTCTACAGGCCACATTATTGGACTAAATTAGGAAATTGTCCACCCTTCCCCACATATTAGGAAACTGTCCACCATTAAAAAAATTGCTGAAACATAATTCTTGACAATCAAGCTACCTTCGCCCCCTCTCTCCTATAGATCTCGGATTGATCTTGCTGTAATCGATCGTTTTTTGCTCAAATCGATCATTTTTGCTGTAATGAACTCCTCATATCCGTCGTTTATCATTATTGATTTCATCCTATCAATGTCATGCTAATTGTTGATTTTCAGCAATTATGCTCATTTCAGCAACGTTTATCCTTCTTTATGGTGATTGTAAATTATGCTCATAGCTTGCTGAAATAGATTCCAGTTCTTTGATTTCATTTCTTTGTTGTATCATTAGCATTAGCATGTTTTGATTACTGAAATAGATTTCAGTTCTTTTTTACTGAAATAGATTCTAGATCTTTTTTGCTGAAATAGATTACTGAAATAGATTTCAGTTCTTTACTGTAGCATTTCTTTTTTGAAGTGGCATGGTCTCCCATATGCAGATTCCATTGCTTTTTTGCTGAAATAGCTTCAATTGCAGGGGAAAGTTCTTTGATTGATGAAACAAATTACTTGTTGCTGAAATTGATTCAATTGCAGCAATAAAAAGTACTTTATTACAAGTTCCATTAACAAGTTCTTTTGATTGCTGAAATACATTCCAAAATACTTTATTACAAATTAGATATCAAGTACTTTATTCATCAAATACTTTATTGCTGAAATACTCCAAGAACTTTATTGCTGAAATACACCAAGACTTTGTTGCTGAAATACAATTATTTGGCAGGGGTAAAAATGCCATCAAATATTGTAACAGTGGTATATGGGGGACAATGGAGAATTGTTGAAACAGGATTATTGTTCGCTGGAAACACTACTTCAAAAGCTTTTGTACTAGATGATTCAATCACTTTATTAACCTTGAGGAGCAAAGTTTGCAGCAGATTCAGTGTTGATGATTATGTGGTTCAATTGGAATTCAGCCATTTGCACCCCTTCAAAACATTGAAAGCACCACTTACAGTAGATTGTGACGCTGATTTTGAAGAATTCTTGTTGTTGAGTAAATTGGATTGAGTAAATTTTGCTGTTGAGTTATGTGTCAGCCCTTTGCCATTAGATATTGTTGCCCATGAATTTCCAATTCAAACAGATGCTGCTGCCATCAACACCAATACTCATATACTTGCTGAAACTCAGGACAGAGAGAGCAGGAACACACTTGCCCCTGATCAGTATTTTGATGAGCAGGACATGGAGGTTTATCTTGTTCTGATTCAATGATTGCCCCCAACTTCATGGAGGGTGTGGCACAAAATGATATGGATGCTGAAATATTTTCAGATTACTCTAATGCTGAATATTGGACTGAACGCTATGCCATAATGAAAAGAAAGGGAAACATAATTGATGAAAGTGGTTCTGGCAGCTCTATCATGGATAATGTTGTCACCCATGTCCCCCGAGAATCAAGGCTAATGTATGTTGGCAAAACTTTCAAATCTAGACAGCAAATAAAGGATGATCTGTGCATGATGTCAATGACAAATATATTTGGATATGAGATTAAGAAATCAACACCAAAATATTATAGAGCAACATGCATAGATGCCAATTGTGGTTGGAAATTGCATACAAAGAGGGTGTCAGCTACTTGTCATGAGGTGATATTGTATAATGATATACACACATGCACATGGGACACAAGAATAAGACATTGCAGAGAAGCCCCCTCCCATCTCATTGCATGCTTAATACCATCAAGGTGACTATTGTTTCAGCAACTATTTTTCTTTTAATTTCCAGCAACCAATTTCAGCATATTATTAAGCACCCAATTTCATCTTATTATTATGACCCTATCATTTTTATATAATCGATCAGTTACTTATTGCTGAAATTTTGACAGTGGATACAACCTCAAACAAATAATTGATAAGATGAAAAAGGAACGCAAGATCTCAATTACTTATTGGAAAGCATGGAGGGCAGCCCAAATAGCACAAGTGAGAGAAAAAGGGACATCGGAATCAAATTTTGCTGCATTACCATCATATTGTCACATGCTTATGGAGAAAAATCCTGGAACATTAGCTCTCATATCAACAGACAGTGCTGAAAGGTTCAAATACATATTCCTGTCATTTGGACAATGCATTCGATCTTTCCCCATCTTGAAAAAGGTATGTATATGTGCATAATCATTTATAATTCAGCAAAGTTTTATATTTTTTTAAATTTCAGCATTTATTATTCAGCAAAAAAAGTTCACATATTTTATCTTTTTCATTGAAGGTTGTTGTTGTAGATGGCACATTCTTAACTGGAAAGTTCAGGGGTACATTGCTTTCAGCAGTTACACAAGATGCAAATATGAACTTATACCCACTGGCTTTTGGGGTTGTTGATACAGAGAATAATGCCTCTTGGGGATGGTTATTTCAGCAGCTCGCCAAAGTTAAACCGCCAACAAATGATTTGGTATTTGTTTCTGATAGACATGTCAGCATTGCTAAAGCTATCACCCAGATATACCCTACTGATACACATTGCATATGTATGTGGCATTTGAAGCAAAACATAAAGGCAACTTTCAAGAAAAAACACCTTGCTGAAATGTTCCAAACAGCTGCAGAAACCTACACTATTAGTGATTTTGCCCACCAATTTGCCCGTATAAAAGAAGAATGCCCAAGTGTGTCAACTTATTTAATATCTGCAGGGCTGGAGAGGTGGGCAAGAGCACACGGAAAAGGTGATCGGTATAACATGATGACATCAAACAACGCTGAAAGCTTAAACTCTGTTTTCAAGGGTAAAAAAATCTCCCCATTGTTGCACTGTTAGAATTTATTAGAGATAAGTTGACAGAGTGGTCTGAACAGCGAAGACAAAGCTCAACAGAAAATACAGAGAAGGTGACCCCTGCAATAATGAAAATGATTCAAGAATTGCAAAAGGATATTGGTGCATACAATGTAAAGCACTTGAATGGATCTGCGTTTGAAGTTACTGGAGAAGGTACACGTACTGTTGTCGATATTTTAGAAAAGAAATGCACTTGTAGAGTCTTTGACATCCAAAAAATCCCATGCATACATGCTCTGTCAGCAATAGTGCATAAAAGGGTTGATGTGTCCCAATTTGTTGTAAGTTTCTACACAAATGAAGCTTGGATTTTGGCATATGCTGAAACTATATATCCAGTCCTCCCTAATGATGAAATAAACATTCCAGATTATATAAAAGAGATCAAATGTTACCCCCCTCTTGTAAGGAAAACATGTGGTCGCCCCCCTTGGAAAAGGAAGATCAGCATAGGGGAGTTTGTGAGAAGGTCAAAGAACAGTAAGGAATGGCTTCAAAGGGAACATAGGAGTGATACCCCAACTCAGCACCCCCCATCAACACCTAAAGAATGCTGAAAAGACAAATGCTGAAAAGACAAATGCTGAAATAACAGATGCTGAAATGACAGATGCTGAAATGGAAGTTTCAGCAGTTACCCCCCTGTTTTCAGCAGTCAAATACTTTTATTATTATGTTTTATATTTTTTTTGTTATCAGTTATACTTTCTGTTACTACTATATCATATTATCTTTACTTTTTATGCATACAAGTTATCCATTGTGTTTGTCTCAAATGTATATTTAGTAAATCCTGTCTGCTTCAGCATGAATGTATATTGTTCTCATCTTTTAAACAAAAAGATGAAACATAACTTGCTGAACACAAATTCCTTGCCCCCACAGATAATAAATACCAAAAAAAGACATATTTACATTACTTCAAAAAAAGACAGATGCTGAAAAGACAGATGCTTAAATGACAGATGCTGAAATGACAGATGCTTAAATGGAAGTTTCAGCAGTTATCCCCCCTGTTTTCGGCAGTCAAATACTTTTATTGTTATGCTTTATATATATTTTTTTGTTATCAGTTATACTTTGTGTTATTACTATATCATATTATCTTTACTTTTTATGCATACAAGTTATCCATTGTGTTTGTCTCAAACGTATATTTAGTAAATCCTGTCTGTTTCAGCATGAATGTATATTGTTCTCATTTTTTAAACAAAAGCTGAAACATAACTTGCTGAACACAAATTGCTTGCCCCCACAGATAATAAATACCAAAAAAGACATATTTACATTACTTCAAAAGGTGTTGCACCAGTAAATAGATTCAATGTCTTGAATGTCAGTTTGAATGTCTTGAAAATATCATTAAAATGCCTAAAATATGCTGACAGTAAAGCATATACAAAAGGGCCTAATGTTTGGAATATTTGCTGAAAATACATCCCTAAAAAAAGGGTCAAATATATAACATATATAACAGTAAATGTCTTCAAATTCCTTGAAAGATGCAATTATCTAAAATTTGAAGCTCCATCTCTATTGAATCAAGTCTGAAACCATGAGCTCTCGGTAGCGGAAGATTTTTTCGTTAGTAAACTTTTTAACATCTCCCCCAAACACCAGCGCTTCGATGGCTTTCAGTACAAAGACTCCACAAGATGCACTGCAAAAAATGCAACAAACACACAGTTACATCAAACACACACACCCCACACATGGTTAGAAATGACTTTGAAAACATTATAAAGTAAAATTTCATACCCAGTTGTATCATGCACTAGATCAGGCACCTTGTTAATGTGGAATGTAGAGGATTTAAAGTTTGGTAATACCCCAGCTTTGTCCAAATGTTTTGGCAACCATTCAGCCATTGGCCGCAGATAATCAACAAGCTTTTCAGCAAAAACAATATAATGATTGAAATCATAAACATTTATAACCATCTCAGCAAGCAATATCTCCACTGCAACCCAATGCTCGTTGTCTATGTTAAATGGTGTGTAAACTTTTTTTGCTGACTCCCAACTCTTTTGATAATCACTAGGGTATAAGCCAAGGAAATAGCTTGTAGTGAATTGTTCAACAGGGCTTGATTCTTCTTATGATGACGAACAATCTGGAAGATACTTTTGATGAAAAATAGGATCTATCACAATAATGCCTTCAAATGTGCTAGGATCCTCACTGATTCTCTTCCTCATGTGAATCAACCCTGCTTCAAGGTGCTACACATAGTAAAAAGAGTGTAAGCTATTTACTTAAAATAGATCATAATAACAGAACACAAATACATAGTTACTTCAAAGATGTTGCACACAGTATATAGTTTCAGAATGCTTACATCGATATCAAGCCATCCATCCTTCTTGGAAATGTTTTTGAAAAATGATTTATCTCTTCTTGCATCCATTGCAACTACTGAAAAATCCCTACAAAAAATTATTAAAAGAATAAAAATTCATGAGTCAGCAAAAAATACATATTATTGAATGCACTCAAAAAAGTATGACAAGTAAGATGCATGTACCTTGAGCCTTTAATACAAGCATACATAAAGTCATGTTCCTCCTTACTAAGCAATGACTTTTTTGGAATATACTTTGGTATCCTAACCTTCCCAGCAACATATGGACTCATAAGAAAAGTACTTGCTTTTGGAAGACGCTTTGAACGCCTAAACTCTTCAATTTCTTGTATGCATGTAGGATCTTTAGCAATTGCATCCCACTCTGTGCATGCTGCTTTCAACACCTTATCATCCTCCCCATCATTGTCACTGACATCTACTGTTTTTACAGGAAGTGGGGTCTTTAAAACATTATCATCCCCTTTTGTTTCAGCACCTTTCACCCCATCATCTGTCATTTCAGCACATTTCCCTCCAGCATCTGTCATACCAGCATTTGTAATTTCAGCACCTTTTGCTCCCATTTCAGCATCTGTCATGCCAGCATCTGTCATTTCAGCACCTTTTGCTCCCCCGCCTCCTATTTCAGCATCTGTCATTCCAGCATCTGTCTTTGCAGCAACTTCCATTTCAGCATCTGTCGTTTCAGCATCTGCCTTTGCAACAACTTCCATTTCAGCATCTGTCTCCCCCACATCTTTTTTCTGGCCACCTTGAAGCCCCACCCCAGAAATTTCAACCTCAGCACCAATTGTTTCTTCTAAACCCTGCTCCCCACCCTTCAAATCCAAATCAGAGTCACGCCCTATGTCGACAGAAAATAGTTGCGCTGAACATGTATCCAATGACTTCTTCCCTTCAACTAATGTAATAGGGACACCCTCATCTGCAGATGATGAAACATCTGTATAAATCTGTTGCCCCACCTTTTCACTAACATTAACTGCGCTGTCTTTCCCAATATCAACCAACACATCATTCACAGCCTTTGTAGACACTGGGTCACTAGGTATAACATTTGATGACTGAGTCCTAGCAAGCATTGACTCGTGCATTGTAAACCTATTTTCTAACGAATGTATCTTCTCTACAAGACCAGCAACAACAGAGCCCAATTTTATGTTTGCTGACATAAATTCCTCAAGCTTGTGCAACCTCACAGCCAAATCTTCAACTCTTTTAGGCAACTCTTCAAGCTTATCTAGCCTCTTCAGTATTTCCTTCACCCAGCTAGGAGGCTCCCCTTTTATGCTGCAATCATTTGTTCCCCCCACAACTTCCTCAGTGCCTCCCATGTTTAACTCCTCGTTTGTTTCAGCATTCATCACATCCTCCCCCATTCCTACATCCTCAAAGTCCTCAGCTCCTTCAGCAACAGCTTCTGCTACACTATCAACCTCAACATTAGCATCATCCTTCCCAGAATCCTTTGCAGGTACGCCTTCAATGGGCGCCTTCCCACCATCTTCAGCAACTCCATGAGAAGATGGAGGATGTGCAATTTCAATCGGCATAAACAAATCACTAGAATCTTCAGAAACAGACTTACCTCTCTTGCGAAATACAAATCTAGGTTTTGCAATTGCATCCTCAATTGACAAAGCCACAGATTTCTATACAGCTGAAATTTTCTTACCCTTGCTTTTCTTGTTTTTAACATAACCAATTTCCCAGGATGTTTAGAAATAACATCAGATTTTTGCGCTGGAACTAAACCAGCGGACCGACCCCTCCTGACTGTAGTTGGTTTGCTTTCAAGAATTTTCTGTTTCTTCACTAAACACCGATCCTTACCCTCAGATTTTCGCTTCTTCTTGCTACCTGCAGCATCAGCATCTTCATCCCCTCCATGTTCTTTCCCCGTTTGAGTTTCAGCAGAAGCTACATCGTGGGTAAGTGATAACACATCACCTTGCCTAAGGCAAATGAACTTCACCCCGTATGCATATTTCCTCAATCTCCGACAATCATAAAGGGTATGGCTCTCAAGTTGTGAAAATGAGGGTTCAGCTATATGATCAAGAATAGGGTGAGGAACTTCATCTTCAAAATCCATCCCTGGACGCCTTGCAAACTCCCCAAAATTTGGGAACATGGGTGCCTAATAAAAAACCACAAAGCATAAAAAAAGCTGAAATTATAAACTGCACCTAATAATAAAAGAAGATTAAAGTAAAATAGATTTAAAACAAAAATATTACCAAATCATCGTTAAAAAGCTCTTTTGCATCCTCATAATTATGTCGTATTGAACACTCCCAATGAAGAGAATAAGCATCCTTTGCTCGCATTTTGAAATTACAATCAAATTTATCAGAGAGCACAGGAAATGCTTCCAATATCCAAGCCTACAAATATAAACACACAAGGATTTATCATCATTCAACCCCCCACAAGAATTGCTGAACACAAAGGAGAACCTTCTTTAAAGACTTCACCAGCAAAGAATACGACTCTCTCCCCCATGGATACAATTCACATTTCGCAGGATTGCAAACAATGCCAGCATGTTCTATTTTCACACTTTTTGATTGCCTAAACATTAACATGTTCACAATAATCAACAACTTTGCCATCTCCAGCTTCTTTGAAGATGATGGTCTACAATTAATAAATGCCCCCATCAACTCATCATAAGTACACTTTGACTGTTTGGTCATTAGAAAATAAGACCAACTGAAATCCCCAGATGATTTCACTTTATTGTCTATAACAGGAAGCCCTGTAATTGCATGGAGCTCAACCAGTGAGAAACGAGCAACAAGGCCATCCACCTTAAACCACAATTCATGAGCCTTGTCACTTTCAATCATGTGAAGCATCATTTGATGGATGAGTTGAAAATTAAGTTTCATCTTACTCCCTTGAACAAAAACCCATCCAAAGCAACTCCTCCTCAAAGCCTCAAGATCAGCTTCAGACAAATATTTCTCAATAACTTCACATACATCTGGGAAACAATACACATTCGACTTTGCACAAAATCTATCCTTCACAGAAATGCAATATTTCAGCTTCTGTTACAAAAACACATTCAAAAGCACCCCAATTTCAGCATGCATAAAGCTAAACCAACAGACAGACCAATTAAGTATAAGAAAACATTTACTCACATCAAATTGGCACTTATATTGTTCAAGACCCCTTCCAGATGAAAGAGTATCTAAAAAAACACAACAAAAAATACACAACACCAGTTTCAGCATGGATGAAACGTAATAATGATGAAATAGGTATTTTGAAGATTATGCAACAAATGAGACAGAACAAGAACCATTCTCGGATGCATGCTTACATTCGTTAGAAAATACAAGAAAGAAAAAAAGAAAAACCGGTAAATACAAACCCTAACACACGGAAAAATACACACCTTCACTTGAAGACCCACTTGACCTAGTACAATCAACCGAACGAGCCTCCATTTCTTCGTTAATAGAAGATGCTTTCTTCCCTGCCAAAATCAGACACATTCCCGATGTCAATCACAAAAATCAAAGAGAAAACCCCTCAGAACCCACAAAAATCGGGAGAACACACAACACACCGTCGTTTGAAGGATCGCTTGATACTTTGGCCTCCATTAGATGAATATCAACAGCCTCGCTCTGTTCTGACGACTTCTTCTCTGCCATTCAACCTAAAAACGAACTCAGATTTTGGAGAAAATGGAGAAACCGCTTGAACGTGAGAGAGAGATGGTAAAGAGTAGAGAAGAAGAAGAAAACTGTCCGTACAAAACGGATATATAAATGCGAGAGCAATTTTATCCAGAAAATTGTAAGTGGACAAACACCCAATTTATCTAATTTGATGGACACGCACCAAATAAGGTCAAATAAATGAGCCAGTGCAGCAAATTTTTTCTTATATTTTCCCCCCGTCCAACCCCATTCCCCATATCAGGCTCATTCTCTATATGTATATATTTTAGGTTTTTGGTCATACAAGCAGGAAACAAATAAATAAAAATTAGTAATGCAAAAGGGATTTGTCTCGAACTTAATAAGTATTGCGTGTTATATATGTAAAAAAAATTTGTCCATGTAAGTTAAATAGTTAGTGTGAATTATATACTTATATATAAAAAAATGATACGATTGTTGTGAGCTATATTACCTATAATAATTTTATTTATTTTATAAGGTAAATTTAGTTCACCTAGATTTTAATTTTTGGTTCCATGTCTGGTGGCGGCGACGCAGAACTGGTGTCAAATTGGTGGTGGATTTGAGAAAATTAATTTGCAAGACATCGAGAGAGTAGGAGAGATTCGGATACCCGGAGAGAGATTAGGGATATACGTTTTAGGAGATTTGGGCCATTTTACAATTTGTCTCAAAACCCGGACACTCCCCTAATAAGTAGGGCGCAAATTTTCTCTAATAAATAATACTCCGTAATAAATCACATCTACTGTCTCAAAATGGATTCGCGTACAACTGATATATGGAGTAAGTGGTTTGAACACGAAACATTTGGAGAGCCGTCAATTTTGATGGCCGATGAAAAAGCGATGGGAGGCTCACGGACAGCTGTTAAGTGCAACATAGATTTTGTCAGTCAAAAAGGCCTGCACAGGGGGGGTTTATTTTAGTGAGGAGCTAGGTGATCGATATGATGAACTACACAGCTAGCTTTGGCCTTACTGGCATGCTAGCTCCTCCTGATGACATCAACCTCCCCTCCCCGATCGGACACAGTAAGGCCTTAATTACTGGCCGGTGGAGTTGGTTCATTACCCAATCAAATAGCAAGGAGCCGAACCAGTCGTACCTTGATTTGGATTGTCGGCGCGCACCCAACGAGAGATTTGTTTTTTCAGATGATCTGTATTTCAGGGGAATTTTATAATTACATAAAATTTGGGTGAGATTATTGCAGACCTGCAACGAATGAATCGGAGTAAGAAGCCGGTCAAGACCAAGTCCAACACCTTATCGGATCGAGCGACAAGAAAACCGGAAGGAAGAGAGCAACTAACGGGTCAGTGTGGGTTGACTTTGCTTACCGCATAGCCACCAAAATCATTTCAATTTCAAAGCGTTGAGTTTCGCTTTTCAAGGGCCACGTGGACATCCACCATCAATCAATTATTCAATTTTCACGTCCTATTAATATCAAATATTCTTCTTTTTTTTTTGGTAAGAAATACTACGGAGTATCAAAGATTCTTCAATTCCCACCAAAAAAAATCGAAGATCCTAAAATAGTACTGCGTACTCTCTGCTCCGTAATTCTACTATTTCATTCAAGGAAAGTTCACAATCAGTAAATCACAACATACATCTAAATTTTATTTGATCATTACACAAATGGAAAATACTCGATCCCTAAATACAAATTAAAACCATACAAGTCTGGTTGATCTTTGGTAGTAAGCATATGATAATTTTCTAAATATATATTGTTGATTCAAATCATTTTCTTATAATTAAAAAAAGAATATATAAAAGAACAAACGTATGCATAGGTGACTGATCGAGTAAGTTTAACGATCAAGGAAGAAATTAAGAAGAATTGGGTATGACAACTTATAATACATTAAAAAATTAATGTATCCTAGCTTTTGGAATTCCCATGCCTAGCTAGCTACAAGTACGGGTGTACCGGGTACGTACCCTACTATGGAGGTCCGCCAGGGATGAAGGTGGTTGGAGATGGAATTGACGTCGGAGAAGGTGATCTCTTTGAGAGCATAGTGAGCAAGGGCCTAGCGGCTAATCCAACTTGGGAAGCACATAGAATGCAGGCCGCCAAAAGGATCAAAGCAAGAGCAGCTTTGTTAGTGATCTTCAAAGCCATATATAATTATATATATATATATATATATATATATATATATATATATATATATATATATATATATATATATATATATATATGCTTAATGTGTGTATATACTATGAGTTTCTTGATTTAAGCAAGGGGGGTTGGCTTTTATATTGGCCGGCCCTATAATGATGTTTGGATGATGGGAATTTGATGTTAACCGATGAGAGTTTGGGTGGATCGATCTAGTATTTATACTAGTCGTGACCAAATCAAACAATGCAACAAATTAAAGTTTATAGGTTAATTTGACTTTAAATATATATATATATATATATATATATATACACTACGCCAAATTGCAAGTTAAGCGACGTACATAAATGGTCACCTGAAGTCGAATTGGGTCACCTCGGACGTCAGGTGTCGAAAAATGGTCACCTAAATGGTGGTGGACTGACCGTCGTGCCCGGAGATTGTAGGTGACGACTCTATCAAAGTTGGTCGCTGGAAGTGATTCAACACATTTAAGTCAAAGCCCGGCCCGAACGGTTCAGACGACCAAGTTTTCGTCGCCTAAAAGATAACAAACATTGTCAGAGAGGGCATTCAAGTGACCATCTATGTCGTCGCTTATCCAATCAAGTGACGTAAATGTTCGTCACTTGAGACTGTGATTGGGTAGGTTGAGTTCTGAAATTCGTCAACTAATACATCAAGCAACGAACACAGAGTGCATTATATTGGTTGCCAGAGTACTCAGGTGAGGAGATTTCGTAGTATGTTCGTCGCTTAATTATATTTCGAGTTTTTTAAATTAAAATTCAGATGACGAGTGTAGTCTATGTTCATCACCTGCGTTAATGACCATCCAAAAATACAGATCGTAAGTGGATGTGCCCCTGTTTTTTATACCATACCAAAAACACAAATGTACCTGTACACAATCAATACCATTCACACATTTCACAACACACGATTTTCCTGCACATTCCATACCATTAAAACACCAAAATGTCCACAACAAGGCCACAAAACATGCCCACAACATGTCGCAGAGATGTCCAAAACGTGTCCAAAAGGTGGCCAACACATGTCCAACATAACCACACATCTACTTAACAGAGTTAGACTACTTATACTAATTAGAAACATGTCCAAACACCATGTACGAATAGCTGTCCAAAAGGGTCGTACATAACTAAGATGTTGTTGTCCAAAGGGTCATGAAGCTGTCCAAAAGGGTCATCTACTTAACAGAGGTTGATGTCCACGAGGGAGAAGAGGTCACTCGGTGTTACCTTGGGAGGGGCTGGGTTGGGAAGTTGGATGGCATTTGGCAAAAGTAGTCATAAACTCTTCCAAAGCTGAAACACGGCTCTTCAAAGCCTCATTCTCATCCTCTGCTTTGTTAGCCCTCGCCAAAAGCGCCATTGTACTGGCTGCAGTTCCTCCTCTTCTCTTAGGCGGGCGCGAACCAGCCCCACCTACACCTGAGAGTAGGTGAAGTCATTTACAAAGCTATGTAAACAATATTGCAGAAAAAAATACTGCAGAAAAATAATTACAGAAATTATAAAATGCTGCAGAAAAAAATAGTGCAGAAAAACAATACTAAAGTTACAATGCTGCAGGAAAAAAAAAGCTATGTAATTAAGGGTTTTTTACCTCGGACTTGGATGTCTCGCCTCTCTCCAAAGGCATTAATGAGGATGTCGCATTGTTCATGGAAAGACAAGGACACAGAGTCAGCTTGGTCAACAGTCTCACTATTCTCCGACTCTCTTATCCCACGTTGGACATAAAGCTCATCTAGGGTTCTCTTAAGTTTTTGCTGCGGCCAAAGGTTGAAAGTTAAACTCTATCTAGAAAAAAACACTTGTAACACTATCATAGGAAACATAATAAGCAAGAATGAAATTGCAACTCACAACTGGTTCCTTCGCATTCGGCTCTGTGATGTACATATGGAGTGCAGTCTCTACAAAGAGAGCAGGACTACCGTTCTTCAAAAGCTCCTCTGCCTTAAAACTGATCGGACACGGTCCCAAGTGATGATTGATTCCGTTCGGGTTTTTTGTTCTATTAGCTTTGTTTTTCATGCACAAAGCCTTGAGAAAACAGAACAAGTATATTATATATCCATATGAGGTGACATAATTATGTAGTTGAAAAACCAAAGGAATAAAAAATGTCAAAAAACTGATTTTTTTACCAACCAAGTACACTGACCTTTTTCTTCTCATCTTCAAACTCGTTTTTCACCAACCAAGCCCACTGATCTCGTCGAAGCCTGAACTCACTCGGCATGGTACCCTTGGTGTTGTAATGCTTACGAAGAAAGTATTTCCAATTTGAGTAGACGCTATTCGCTTTTCTCCGAATGAACTTCATCATGTTATCATCTTCTGGGTCAATCACGTAAAGATTCTAGCACAAAAAAAACTCAGAAAAATCAGAAAAGATGATAAACAGAAAGTTAGTATATTCAATTTAACTTTAAACAAAAAAAATCAGAAAGTTGGCTTATTCAATTTCATGATTTCAGATTTTTTTTACTTATGGAAGTTAGCTTATTCAATTAGTAGATGTAAGAGAACTAAGAAAGAATCTCTTAACTTGAATATACAACATATATGAATTTACAGAAAAAAAACACAGGTTTTTTACTGATGGAAGTTAGCTTATTCAATTTCACTTTAAACAGAAAAAAAAAACACAGGTTTTACTCAATTGACAGAAGAATCTCTTAACTTGAATATATAACATATATATGATTTTAGCAAAGGAACAAAGAAAGAGAACTAATTCGAATCTGAATACAAGTAAACAACCATGATCGAACGTAATAGAGAGGTTTACATTTACAATGGAACAAACAGGGGCTTCTTACAACAAATGCAGGAGATAGAGGGTGCTTATAACACTAGAAAATAAGGGTATTCATCTTTTATTTCAGGAACTTGAATATGCATTTTACCAATTACTTTGTATTTGTACAAGTAATTGAACTTAGAAGAATTCGTACCTCCAGAAAGGCCAATACACAGTCCTGATGATGCTCTTCTAGAGCGTTATAAGTCGAGGCGAGCATGGGCACATGAGTTCGCACCGCTGCTCCAATGTTACGCACTAGGCCATCATACACATCCTTCGGCCCTAGTCCTTTGTGGAAAGGTGACCACTTCAGCTCGATCTTATGCCCCGTTGCCCTCACTATTCGACTTGTCTTTGCCCCGACTATGGTTCGGGGATTCTTAGGCGGCTCATCTGCACACATAACCATACAATAACTTTCACATTCAAGGATAGGTGCTTCAAATCCCAAAAATACATCCATGAAGATGAGAGCACTCACACATCTTTGATCAGTACTTGTGGGTTGAGTTAATTAGGTAAATGTTCTGCAGCCCTTTCTTTCTATATCAATGTAAATGCTATAGCTAGCTATTAGTACTCAATGGTTTTTTTTTTCAATTATGCATATATATATATATGCTGTAATTTGTGAGTAAGAACATGAAATAAGGGTAAATATATTTTAGAAACTAATAGCTAGCTAGCTCATCTGCACACATTAAAGAAATGGTGCTTCAAATCAATATTCAAGCAGAGAAATGTCCTTTACCTAACTCCGATTCAGATTGAATAGAAACTTTATTGAAAGAGTAACTTACCACCCGGGTTGTGGCATCGAGCGCTTAGCAAAGGCTCGTCTTCGAGGGCGGAGGAGCTGGACGCAGCAGCCATGACGGAGACAGGGGGAATGGTGTTGGTGGTTGACGCGGCGCCTTCAGGAGTGGTGGTAACAGGAGAAGTGGTGGAGCCTTTAGGAGTGGTGGCAGAGACCGGGTTAAGTGAGTAGATCTGGATGAGAGATTTTGGGATTTAGGGTTAAGTGAGTGGATGTGGGCCGAGAGAAAGGGTTATACTTTTCTTTATATAGGTTACTTTAGGTGACCAACATTACAATGTTTGTCTCCTAGAGGCCCGAAAATTGTAGCGGGAATCTTGGCGCCATTTGTTTATAGATAAAATAAAAATGTTATAGAGTTAATTTATTGTAATAAACTAAGACAAAAAAAATGAAAATATCACTCTCAACTCTCAAGTGAAGCGGGAATTTTGGCGCCTTTGTGTTTTTGGACTCAAGTGACCTACATTGTCTAAGTTCGTCACCAAAGACAACAGAAACACTTTTCACCAACCACAATTTGTCAATGTCGACCCTGTTTAAACATTAATAAATGTGATCACCGCAAGTCAAAACGGAGAGTCATCATCCATAATACATGTAGTTTAAAAGTGAAAACATTAATACATGTAGTTTATAAGTCATGACGAGGAATCGTCATCGTCGACGTTCGCATCATCATCATCGACATCGTCATCATCGTCTCCATCTTCTTCTTCTTCTTCTGTTTCTTGTTCCTCTTCGTCATTCTCGTCCTCATCATCGACGTTGTCACCTTCTTCTTCGTATTCCTCAACATATTGGGGACTCCGGCTTGGCCCAATGTCATCAGTGAGATCAATAATTCCTTCGAAAGACAGGGCAAGCTCTTGATACGGTCCCCATGCTTCATATTCATGTCGAACTTGAGGTATATCACCTTTATGTGTGGCAAGTGCTCTAGCTTCATACACATTCCTATGGGCCATCACATTAACTACTTTCCAAGCTTCGCCCGCCTTCGGATCATCGACATAGAATACTTGTCTTGCCATAACCGCGAGACAGAACGGCGACTCCTCATACCAACTACTACTTGTGTCAACTGTCAACAACCCATGATCCATTTTCATGCTGCCATTGTCGTACCATTTACATTTAAACAAAACAACAGGCACCCGATGTGTGTATAGAAGTTCCAATACATACTCAAGGATCCCATAATAGTTCCCTTCGGGCGTCTCTACCATGACCCCACAATTCTGCGTCTTCAAGTATTGATCTTTTTCCCATGACACAAACTTCACCCCATTGACCGTACATGCAGAGTAAACTATGTACTGTTGTGGTTTCATAGCCAAATTGAGAACCTCTGGTTTAAAGCAACCGTTGCCCGCTCTTTGAAGTTCAACAACCTTTATAAAATAAACAAATTAGGATAGAAACTAAAAATGTTAAATTTATGGGTACAACATAAACAAGTTAGATAAGTAGACGTTGCAACACTTACCCAATTCATGAAGTAAGGGTGGAAACTACTCCTGCGGGATTTTTCATTATAACTGGGATATGCTTGCTTGTAAAACCTTTCATGTTCGTCCATGTAAACTGTGACTTCCTCACATTCAAGTAGGACTTGCCAATGGGCCTCTGCAATGACATCTTCACTTAATCTCACACGTGGTAGCTCATTTCGTGGATGGACAAGGTCCGAAACTACAGAAATATCATGATTCAATGCATCACTAGTCTTGGATTCATTGCCTCGGGACTGGAGCCCTAAGTACAAGTTGCAGTACGTAATTGACTCATCTGTCATGTACCGCTCTGAAATACACCCCTCTGGGTAACGCGGGTTAGTGACATATTTTTTATACGCCCCAAGTTGTCTGACAAAAAAAAATAAGCAAAACGGAAACCAAAACAAGTCATTTAAGGGAACTAAGTGAAATGGTACCTTTCAATGGGAAACATCCAAGTATAGTGAACAGGTCCGGTTTACAGAACTTATTGTGGCAGGTGAACCATAAGATGAACCATGATTGTGCAGAAATGCGGAGGAAAAATCATCTCCAAATGACATAAAATCTGAACTATCTCAGCTTCCATTAATCGAACATCCTCCTTTCTCAACTCTCTAGAACATAACTTCTGGAACCATCTGGACAATGCAACTAAAGGTTTCACGACAGTCAATGGTAAGTACGCACGGACTACGATCGGGAGAAGACGCTGAAACATTATGTGACAATCATGGGTCTTTAATCCATGAAACTTCTTTTCACGGATTTTGACTTTGTTCCTCAAACTCCCAGCATAACCGTGAGGATACTTCACTTGACTAAACCATTCGAACACCTCTCGTAGATGTTCTGGCTTCACCAGAAAAGGCGCATGAGGAAGTCGTCCATTGCTTCGCTCAAACTGGTTTTTCCGCACCCCTCTCTCCTGTAATGCAGCACGAGCTTTAGCCCCATCTTTAGATTTTCCTTCGATGCTTAAAGTGGTTCCAATGATGTTATCGAACACATTCTTTTCAATGTGCATAACATCCAAGTTATGCCTCACTCTAGTATAGGGCCAATAGGGCAATCTCCAAAACATGGACTTGTTCGTCCAACATGCTCTATTTCTGGCAGAGTATGATACATTGAACTTTTCATGCGAGCTAAGAACAAGGAACCTGCACCTAATGATTCATTTGCAAAAAAGAAAAATTTTGAAACTATATATTTTGAAACTAAACCAATTCTCAAACTATAGTATGAAATTAAAAGAATTATGAAATTCGTACCTGTTGATTTGCGCAAGAATTTCTTCCCCAGAAAAAGAAGGAGGTCTGGGCATGTACTCGCACTTGCCGTTAAATGACTGACAAGTGGACCTCCATGAGTGGTCTTGTGGAAGCCATCTGCGATGACCATCGTAAACCATTCGACCCTGCTCATGTGTCGCTGAAACATCATCTAAGCATATTGGACATGCTTTATACCCCTTTGTAGCTGATCCTGCCAACATGCCAAGTCCTGGGAAGTCACTGATGGTCCACAACACAGTTGCTTTCATCATGAACGTGGAACTTGAATGCCGATCGAAAGTGCAAACTCCACTATCCCATAATCCTATAAGTTCATCAATCAGTGGCTCCATGAATACACTAAGACACTTTCCGGGGGACTTCGGGCCCGGAATCAATAATGCCAGCATGTTGAATTCTTTCTTCATGCTCATTGATGGGGGCAAATTATACGGCATCACAATCATGGGCCAAGTGTTGTGGAGTGTTCCCATTGTCCCAAAAGGATTGAATCCATTTGTGGCTAGTCCAAGCCGCACATTCCTCACATCATTGGAAAAGTGCGGGAACAATCTGTCGGTGGACGAAGCTCATAAATATAGCTCATGAATTATAAATTGGAGAAGTAAAAGTGGTATAGTTCAGCCGTACCTATCAAATTCTTGCCATGCCTCCCCATCTGCAGGGTGTCTCAAGCATTCTTCATCTCTCACCCTCTCACCGTGCCAACGCATTTGCTTTGCAATGTGCGGCTCCATGTATAGTCGCTTCAATCTGGGCGTTATGGGAAAATACCGGAGCACCTTTTTGGGGACCTTGTTGCCCTTTTCGCCTTCACGTGTCTCCCACCTCGAAGTGTTGCATATCGGACAAACATCATAATCTGCATACTGTTTATAAAACAGTACACAATTATACTCACACGCATCGATACTCTGATAGCCCAAACCAATGTCCCTACACAACTTTTTCATCTGTATTCCATCGCTGGGGTATTTATGTCCCGGGGGAAGCAATCTGCTGATGTATTTGCACAAATCATGCATACTTTTATCTGACCAACCATTTATCGACTTGAGATGCATTGCATTCAAAACAACACCCAAAACAGTCTCTGTGCTCCCATGGTACAATGGAGTTTGAGCTTCCAATAAAAGTCTCTCATACTTGCTATAGTCATCATCGATTACATCAGCAAAGCTCGGGGCATCCGTATCCCTATAGGCATCATCGACCCCTGTAGTGTATCCGACATGATAAGGGAAAGCATCGTGCAACATCTCCATAATGGCACCCTCCCCAGACGATGAAGCCCGTTGTTCAAGAAGTTGCCTTCTTAGCTGAGATGTTCTAGACTCGACTCGTGGTTCACCGTGTTTATCCCATACTGTATAAGTTGGGTCCATACCCCATTTATACAAATGGTTAAGCATCTCTCCAATGGTAACTGGTTGTCGAGTGTTACGAAAATCGCCACACGGACAATCAAATAGGACCCTCCCATTTGCATTTGCATAAACCCAATTCACAAAAGCAATAATTCCATTCTTGTATTCTAGATGAGAAGTCGGAAGTTTCATCCAACTTTTATCCATTTTTCTGTCAATATACCAACAAATCCATAAGTTATTGTCATAACAACAATACATAAATCACAATCTTCAAATTTCCATCTAAACATCATATATTTAAGTGTAAATATATACAATAAAAACCCTACACAAATCTCTACCAACATTCCATTTTCCACTAAAATCTCAAACAAATCCATATATATCACCTTACAACAAGCTCTTTACTAAAATCTCAAACTAAAAATATGGGTTTCTCTAAAAAAATCACAATATCTAACAAAAATCACAATCTCCAAATTTCTATCTAAACATCATATCTTTAAGTGTAAATAAATACAATAAAAACCACACACAAATCTCTACCAACATTCTAATTTCCACTAAAATCTCAAACAAATCCATATATATAAACATCTCAAACAAATCCATATATATCAACTTACAACAATTTCTTTACTAAAATCTCAAACTAAAAATATGGGTTTCTCTAAAAAAAATCACAATCTCTAATAAAAATCACAATAAAATCTCCAATCTCCAATAAAATCTCCAACAAATCCATATAACTTTCAATCTTCAATAAAAAAAATCTCCAATCTCCAATAAAAAAATCACAATCTCTAACAAAAATCCCCAACAAATCTCCAATCTCCAATAAAATCACAACCTCTTTATTTATTGAATAAAATCTATGATTTTCTTGAATAAAATCTATAACAACACTCCAATCTCCAATAAATCTCCAACAAATCCACATACGTATATATATCAACATTTATAACAAATTTTTTTTTTCTAAAATCTCAAACCAATAATATTATATATTTTCTTCAATTTCTACCATAAATATATACAACAACAACATTTATGTGTATATATATACAATAACAATAAAAAATTAAACAAATCATTAATTTAAAACTAACCTTGTAAGATCACCAAAAACATCAATGGAGGAGAAAATGAAAATGGAGAAGCTGGAAGATGAGAGGGTGGTTCGACCGCGTACAACGTTAATCTGGTATTAAATGAGGCATGTAGCATTAATTGAAGCAATTTTGAAAAAGTTACGACTCCGGCGATGTACTTTGCTATGTTCGTCGCCTAAGTGCTATAGTAATTAATGTGTCAGATCTACCTTTCTTCAGGCGACGTACTTTTCACAAAGTTCGTCGCTCAAGTTCCCTTCATTTAATTCGGGCCTACCTACTCTCACTCAGGTGATGAAGATATATACGTACGTCGCTAGAATTTACTCACACGACGAACAAATGCTAACTTCGTCGCCTGAACTTCGGTCTTCTTTTGACTTTCCCCGGATTCGACTCAGGTGACGAATATGTATATGTTGCAAAATGGCGTAGTGATATATATATATATAGAGAGGTTGGATCCCGTGTAAGCAGTCCTTACGGTGTAATTTGTGAGCAGATAAATTATTCGTAGGTACCAAGCGATTATTCGTGTGTAATAATATAATTATTCGTATGTACAAACAAATTTAATTATTCATATGTAACAAAATATTAATCATATGTATGTACATACGAATAATCACATGGTACCTACGAATAATGTCACTATTCACAAGTTACTTTTAATCTCAACCGTTCGATCTTCTTAATCTGACGTTCCAGATTTGCTCACAAATTACACAGTAAGACTTGCTTACACATGATCTATCATATATATATATATATATAGAACGAGATCCATTTTCCATCATCTCTAAGGGATTCCTCGGTTCGGGCCGAAGAAATGCAACTATGAATCTCATGGAGAGTTCGATCCTGGCTCAGGATGAACGCTGACGCAATTCACAGAATTAGAAGCCTTTGCACAATTAAGCTTAACACAAAGGAGGAAAAAGAAATAATAGTAACTTGGTTTTCTTTACTAGTTATACCGAAAAGCGGTGCAGCTGGTTGAATCCAGTCTATTCTTGAAATAATCCCGTGTGAATCAGCAAGGACCACCTTGCAAGAGCTTTTCCTGGGAGTATGGCATGGGTTACTTCAGCGCCGTAGCGCCTGGTACCAACTGGGGTATTGGTCATGGCCTAAAAGATATTTTGGAGGCTCATAAGGAAAATAAAACTTCCATCGAAGAGAAGCAGTTCGGATTGCAGGCTCCAACTCGCCTGCATGAAGCCGAAATCGCTAGTAATCGCCGGTCGAACCCCCTCTGGTCGAGAAGATGCAGATAAATGTCTAAGCCTCGACTGAATTAGTAAAATCAATCGGTTTACGCACTAATGAAGATCTTTATAGTGGATCCCTTTTTCTATTATTCTTTTGATTGCATGATGAACTCCCCTGAAAAACTCTCTCTAAGGAACTCGGCAAAATAGCCCGCCAATGCGGAAGGATGCCGCCGAAAAGAGTGGGTCGATCTATATGCTTCGATGAAGAATATAAATTTGAATTTTTCATCGTAACTAAATCTTTGCTCCACATATAGTTCCTCGAACCACATTTTCTAAACGAACCAAAGCCAATCCAAATTGATCTTGTAAGAGATCCGCCACCCAATTGGTCAAGGAAGCTTTTCTGATGGTATGCCTCTAGGAATTTCTGGTACTTTCAACTTCATGATTGTATTCCAGGTTGAGCACAACATCAATTTGAGCCTAAGAGCTCGCCATTTTAGCTAGTCAATTTTTGGAATCAAAATCACGATCTGGGCGAGCAACCCAACTCAACCTCCATTTTTTCTCAGAGAAATCGTATGGATAATGACTCTTTAACCAATTTTTCCATTGATTCCTTCCAGAATTCTGATGTTACAGGACGATTTAGTCTTTCTTCATTATAAACAAATACAAATCCGTAAAACTCATCACTACCTCGTAAGGGCGTTGAGACCATAGCATGTTAAACATCCTAAAGAAATACCACTTCCTCACGAATTTATCTTGAATCGGGATCTTTTGGCTCAACTTTCAATTCAAGGAATAGTAATTGTGTGGAATTCATCCTTTGTTTTGTCCTTTCCATTCACTCGGATCCTTTCCGTTTCATCGATTTTGTCCGAGAGTTTAACCACCAAGTTCGGGATGGGTTGGTGTGGTTCCTCTACGCCTAGGACCCAAGTCCTAGTAGCCCCGCTAAATGGTGATTCAACATGGATTCCACATCTTGAATCAGACCTGCTATTAATGTGGGTATTTCTGTTTCCAGAGTGGGATCTGCAGCTCAAATTAAAGCCATGAAACATGTGGCTATTGCTAAATCTTTGTCTTTTCCTCCTCTGAATCGAACGAATAGCGAGTTATTCCTATTTTTGGGGGATACAAAATTTCTTTCGTAGTTTGAGTCTCTCTTTTTGTAATTTGGTTTGACATTGGGGAAGCTGCTAGTAGAAAACCAAAATAACTAAATTTCCTCGGCCGTATTAGGCTTTGGCGGGATTTACTGTGATTAGAAATAGATTTTGAAATCCAACGATGGATAAAGGCGATCTATGAGGCTCTTCAACATCAGTCGGTTCGGACCTCCACAATTCGCCGCCGAAGAGAAGGTTCCGTCGAATGGAAAGGACAAAACAAAGGATGAATTCCACTTTCACAATATTTTTCTGTTGGAGCTTCCCTCATTCCTTTTATCGAGCATAATGATGCGAATCGTGCCGAGACAGCGACGGGTTCTCTGCCCCCGCGGGGATGCATAAGCGTCTATACCATAAAATCGATTTTCGACGGAATGAAAAAGACATATATGGTACTAAGCCTCGACTGAATTAGTAAAATCAATGCTTTCGGCTACTGGACTCTCGCCATCTAGGGTGCCACCAAGTTCGGGATGGGTTGGTGTGGTTCCTCTACGCCTAGGACACCAGAATACTTCAAAAAGGTTCATTGCTCCGGCCCAGAATACGATTAATCCGGCATGAGCTACATGAGCTCCGAGTAGTTTACCGGATAAATTGATAAGTCGGGCATTCCCGGCCCACCAAGCGAAAAACGATTAATGTATTCGAGAACATTGAAATATGATAAGAGTTACATAGTCACATCATTCAAATCTATTTTTACTTTTTTTCGTTTATCAATAAATCGGGAGACATGATCGGAAAGAGGTAGAACCGTCTCTAGCAAGATAAGTGTCTTTATTCTTTCATTTCCAAGAAACAGAATCGTATAAAAATAGAACAAATAGAGAAAAGCGATTGATTAATACGAGTTGATTTTCTGTTACGGTATATATATATATATATATATATATTTTTCACACCACGTACATTCGATATGGAATTAAGTTAGCCTAATTCCTAAATCCTAAATCAATTAATACTGTATATTCACCATATTGCGATTGTTCAATACATTTTCTAAGAAAAAATAAAATATATTATTTCAAACTTTTATATTATGTATGTGTTAAAGTTGTTGTATAACATATTTGTGGTTGGTGTTGACAAAAACAAATTCCTAATAAACATAATATCAAAAAATTATTTATTACTCATTTAGTTCAATACATATCTTTTATGCATATTTTTTCATATATGATAAAAAGTATATAAAATATCAACTTTTTTAATAATTTTTTCAAAATAATTTCATATTTATTCCTAATATATATATATAACTATTTTAAAAAATTAATAAAAAAATAATATTTTATATAATTTTTATCATTTTGAAAAATTATTTATAAAATAACAAAAGATATCAAACTTGTTTCTCTACCTGATCACTTTACAACATCTCCCCCAAAAGCAAATCGATCAGCACATGGCTTACCATAACACCATAAAATTAGCCAGGGAATCCAATTAACAATCTAAACATAACAAATCGCCCATCCACCTTAGAAATATATTTCGATTTTTAATTGCTTTAGTTTTTCTTTTAACTAGTTTTATCACTCGTCTATTGTGCGATTTGTTTATTGATGTGACTAATAACGATAATACTATATTAATTCAGAATATGATACGTATGTGAATTGCTCTAGAATATGACACATGTGCGAATTGCACCAGAAACTGTTTCAGACCTCTATTTTAGTATAGATATATAGATTAGATTCCTAGGGTCGATAATTTTTTTTATTATGAAATCTTTTTCAATTTAGGTTTTTATCATATGCCCTTAGTACATAGGATCCAAATAATAACAATAAAAATAATAATAGCATTAGCATGTATGCTACTCCCTCCATCCCACAATGATTGTCTTTGGACTATTTATGCACGCTTTTAAAGGAGCTAAAAACTATATAAAATATCCATTTTTTGATTAATTTTTTAAAATAGTTCTATACTTATTAGTAATAAGTATGATATTATTTAAAAATATTTAATAAAATATTGATATTTTATATATAGTTTTTAGCTTCTTAAGCAAACGTGTATGAATAGTTAAAAACAATCATTGTGTGACGGAGTGAGTATTATTGGACAAACAAGAGATGATTCCGGGCCTATCGGATATTGGCATATTATGATCATGGAATTAATTAATTAGAGCACTAACTAATTCATGTTTCAGTCGACGTAATCCTATATAATAATCACGTTTTTTTTGTTTTTTTTTTATATAATCATCGATCATCCAATTTTGGGCTGTAGACCTAAGATTATCTCTATCAAATTTTTCTAAAAATTATTCAAAATAAAAAAAAAAACAAAATACAATTTTTAAAAATAATTTTTGATTCAAAAAAACAACTTTTTCATTTTTAAAATCTATATCTATATAAAATACTAAAACAGAGGCCAGAAACGGCCTCTGGTGCGATCTCGCGTCCATGGAATTTTCTGGATTAAAGTGGGATTATTTTTGCTTACGTGTCATTTTCTGGATTAAAATTTCATTATATTTTTGGCCCACATCAATTAATATATTATACAATTGAATTAATATATCTCCTAAGATTTTTACCTAATTAAATACAAATTAATGTGCCTTGCACGGTGAGAGATTTTTACCCCGCATAAGTTTTACCTAATTCACCTAGCCTACATTACTTATCTTTGATCAATTAATCTTATCTTTGGAAAATCAGTTTAATATATATATATATATATAATTCATATTTCGTTAAAAAATAAGATTATTCCATGTATGCATAAATTTAGTCAGTTTTGGGCCTTTTGGCCAAAACGGTGGTAACTGGTAACACTGCCCTTTGTTCAATCAATTGAATAATTTTTAGATCAAATTTTGTTAAAAAAAAATAAAAAAGTTCCTATCTTAAAGCACGTAAGCAAAAAAAGAGGGATCAATTTTTCTAAACAAATAAAAAAATTCAAAAACTTCTTATCTTAATTACTAACCTAATATCGTATCAATCTAAAATATGACATATATGCGATATTAATTGAGGTAGATAAAAAAAAAGATAACACTACTTTAATACAGAATACGACACGTAAGCAAAAATAATCCCGCTTTAATCCAGAAAATTCCATGGACGCGAGATCGCACCAGAGGCCGTTATATCTTAATTAGTTAGAAAACTTATCTTTTTAGATTAAATAATCTATCCAATATTTGGTCAAATTTAAATATAATATACCTATATATATAACTTATCTTCTTTTTATTTTCCTAAATCCTCTTCTTTTCCTCTCTTTTTATTTTACTATTTTTCTCAATTCTGATTTTAATGACCTTATGTGTTATTCTTTTTTATTCACAACTTAAACTTTTATTTCAACAAAAAAACGTTCAGATTATGAAAATACAAAAACATGAAAAATATCCATTTCTTTGATCACCTAATTCCATCTCAAATTCACACCACATTGTCTCGAAGGCAAAAATATTGTTTTTATTTTGATTCGAACGAAGGCAAAAATACGATCACCGCAAAAATATTGATTATAATAATCTATCCAATATCATATCAATTAATAAGTTATTATAATTATATATTACTTAGTTATATTTTGATAATATATTGTTATAAATATTATAAATATTTATATTTTTTTTTATAAATAAAAATAAAAATGGATTGAATTTATATATGGAATTTATGCTATGTTTCTTTCTTTGGGATTTAATACGTAAGTTTTTTTATCATTTAATATTTTTTATTAAAAAGTATAAAATTTAGACTCAAGATAAAAATATATTTTAACCATTTTTTAATAAAAGAACAAAGATGATTAATCTAGACTCAAACATGTGTTTACATTCTAAAAAAAACAACACAATTGAAGATTATATATTTATTTTATATGGAGTAGTAATTTATATATTTATATAAGTACTGAGTTTAAGTATTAAATTTAAGTATCCAACATATTTATATATAGATATAACATTGAATTATTAACACAGGATATGACACGTATGCAAATTATAGCGATGTTTGATAATATTTTTTTGGCAAAACTAATTAAAATAACCCAACCTTTAAAGGGGTGTTAAAAATATATCTCCACTTTTCAAATGTAAGATAAATATCCTGACCTTTATAGGTGGTGTTAAAATAATATCACAACAATTTTATCTCAAAAAAATGATGACCTGGTACATACATGGCAAAAAATAATAATTTATAAAAGGCAAAACTAATAAAAAAAATCAGCATTAATATAATTTTGTTAAACCATGGGTTTCTTGGATTATTTTTTTTAAATCAAACCTGGTTTTCTTAAACCCTTTTTTAATTAGTCTCCATCGCGCCAATATCTAGAATATTACAATTAATTGGTGTTTGCTTGAATGAATATGTGTTTGCTTTAACTAAGAAATTGAATTCAATATCTAGAATATTACAATTAAAAAGAAAAGGGATGAAATTCAACTAAATTTTATTGCTTTACCTAATAATCATATATTTTCTTAAGGAAACCGGGTTTAAGAAAACCGGGTTTGATTTAAAAAAAGTCCAAAAAACTCACGGTTTAACAAAATTATATTAATGCTGATTTTTTTATTAGTTTTGCCTTTTATATAAAAAAAAATTTTTGCCATGCATGCACCATGTCATCAATTGTTTTGAGATAAAATTGTTACGATATTATTTTAACACCACCAATAAAGGTCGGGATATTTATCTTACATTTGAAAGGTTGAGATATATTTTTAACACCCCCTTAAAGGTTGGGTTATTTTAATTAGTTTTGCCTATTTTTTTCCTGCAATGTGTGGTAAAAGATAAGGTTTTACCATATTTGACTTTAATTCATCAATATAGCATTATATACTTAAGATAAGATATACCCAATTTCATCAGATATTGATATACGATGCAATTTGCATATGTGTCATATTATGCGTTAATAATTCAATGTTGTATCTATATATAAATATGTAGCATGCCATCAAATTTGGGTCAATTTTGAAGATTTTAAATTTGTCTATATAAAATACTAAAACAGAGACTTGAAACGGGCTCTGGTGCGATTCGCATACGTGACATATAATATAATATAATATAATATAAATATTAACCTCATCTCTTAATCAATGAAAAAAATCATTATTAAGATCTTTTGATTTTGAACTATTTTTTTTAAATACCATTATCAAGTTATGATTTCAAAAAATCAACATATTAATCAATTTAATAATGTACGTACCTAAGCTACTTAATTTGAGTCATAAAGTTTTTGGAGATTTTCCCCTTGAATAAAATTTTTCAGAAAACATAAATATTATACTTGATTTAATAAATTAAAAGGTAAATATTGTAATAAATAAAATAATAACTTAATTTCAATCATAAATTTTATGAAGATACAAATTTTAATTACCAAAATCACATTTCATCATATGGGTTCACCCTTATTGCATCGCAATAACTTAAATAAATATTTTAAATTACTAATTATTTTATATTCAATAAATTAAAATTTTATCTCATAATCTTTGAACCCTAATCATACTTAATCTCATAAACTTAGATTTAGAATCAAAATAAATATTATTATAAGAAAAACTAGAAAAGGACCCATGATTGATTGTCGCCTAAATATTACTAACAAAAAATAATTATAATTTGATTGATCTGTTAACATTATTCTATGATTTTGTATACTTTTTATTTTCATCTTAAAAAAATTTCAATGTTTTGATTTAATTATTTAAGAAATTTTTAATTATATTAATTTCAATAGTTTATTGTTATTAAAGATTCAAAGATTTGAAACAAACTACTCTAACCTTTAAATTTCAGAAAGAAAATATAAATTAAATATTATTTTATTTATTCAGAAACCGCACAACGGGCGGGTAATAAGACTAGTTTGGAGAATATTTTCAGAAAATATTATAAATGTAATAAACATTTCTATTTTTTCTCCTGTTTCTCTGTTTTAGAGAACGAGATGAAGATTTTTTTACTAATAAAAAACGTCTAAATTTTTTTAAAATAACTCCAAAACAGAAAATTCATTATAGATTCTCTAAAATTGTATTTCCTGGTAGATTATTTGCGTAGTAGATTATAGTGTTGGTAGTACGTTTAATTTTAGGAGATTTTGCATAACTAGACCACCTTTTGGAAAATTTTGCAAAATTGTCCACCTTTTGAGAGATTGGCAAAACTACCATAGTGGTCTACTTTTGCAAAAAAAAAAAAATTGACCTGTTGTGCCGGTAGCAGGTTGGAGGTGAGGCCGGATGGGTGAGGAGGGAAAGTTTTTGGTGGGGCTTTGGGTTTTGGCGCCAAAAAGAGGGTGAGGGGATGGTGATGTGATGGTTTGGGTGACAAGTATTATTTCATGGTATAAAAAGGGGAGAGGAAGAGAAGGTTTTCATTTTGTACCTTCTCACACATATTCTACAACAGAGAGATGGAGAAACAGATGGAAAACGTTCCACCATGGGAGACAAATTCTCTGCTTGCGGTGACAGTTGCAGAGCACCTGTCGCCTACAGTTATTGCTCCTGTCGGTGCTCAGAATCCCTGTGCTAGATTTAATTCGCAGAAACCTTTCTTCCCAAATGCAATGGGTAAGTGTATGTGACAAAGTTATACTCAAAGTAGATATCCATGCACATTTAGTTTCAACCCTCGTTTCATTTTCAGGTGGAAACGCCTTCGTATGCGTCACCCTCATCTTCAATGGTTGTTGGGTGTTCGAGGGAGGACGTTGGGTATTTGCGGTGAAGAAGGCGCACAAGAATGTCATGATACAAGAGGGCATCGACTTCACCTCTTTCAAAAACCTGATCAAGGTGAAGGTTGGCGATGGTGATGAAGAGTGGGCGTTGTCTTACGTGCCAAAGTCGAAAGATGGGGATCATCCGATCCTGATAGCTGATGATGATGTCCTTGAGGCATTTAAATTTTTGAACTGAAAGTGTGGAGAACATCCATGGCCCATGATGATATATGTTAGTCCATTCCTTAAGGAGAATTTTTCAAGTGACATGGGTAACTATTTGGGTGACATGGGTATCTGTTCAGGTGACAAGGATAAAGGAGAGGTGAGAGAGGTCATAGGGCAGAGCAAGGAGGTGAGTGCAATGGATACTAGTGACAAAAATATTCAGTCAGGTGACATGGGTATCTGTTTGGGTGACAAGGGTGAGGGAGAGGTGAGAGAGGCCATAGGGAAAACCAAGGAGGTGACTGTGATGGACATTAGTTACAAGGATGATAGGTTAGGTGACATGGGTATATGTTCAAGTGACAAAGATGGTGGAGATGTGAGAGAGGCCATAGGGAAGACCAAGGAGGTGATTGTGATTGACATTAGTGACAAGGATATTCGGTCAGGTGACATGGGTATATGTGTGGGTGACAAGGGTGAGGGAGAGGTGAGAGAGGCAATAGGGAAGACAAAGGAGGTGACTGAAATGGATATTAGTGACATAGATTTTTGGTCAGGTGACATGGGTATCTCTTCAGGTGACAAGGGTGAGGGAGAGGTGAGAGAGGCCATAGGGAAGACCAAGGAGGTGATTGTAATGGATATTAGTGACATAAATTTTTGGTCAGATGATATGGGTATATCTTTGGGTGACAAGGATGAAGGAGATGTGAGAGAGGCCATAGGGAAGAGCAAGGAGGTGACCAAGGAGGTGACTGTGATGGACAGTAGTGACAAGGATCTTTGGTCAGGTGACATGGGAATATGTTTGGACGACAAGAATATTTGTTCAGGTGACAAGGGTGAGGGTTTGTAACTGATCGAATTGGGTGACACGGATAACTCTACATCTGAAATAGATCAGGGATCGGAGGTGATATCCATTAGCAGCGGGGATGAGGATGGGTCAACCCCCACAATTGACGTTGGGGTCTCGGATGATGACGAACGTGTCGGGGTGAAGCTAGAAGAAGACTGGGAGGATTTGGAGTGGCTTCGAGTGGAGGAGGAAGTTGAGGATGCAGTGATGAGGGAACTTGAAGATTGTGTGCCGAGGTCAAGCGAATCCCCAGCAACGATGGAGAGCATTGAGGCTATGGTGGAGAGCATAACACCACGAAGCCCGGACCCACGACGCAACATGATAGAACTTTCGGAGGGTCAATTATTTCCATCGAAGGCTGAAATCCAGACTCGCCTTCGATGGATAGCGGTGGAGAAGAGCTTTGAGTTTATTGTGAAGAAGTCGTCGAAATCGTTGTTTGTGGTAGGATGTGTGGACAAAAATTGCACGTGGATGTGTGTTCGCAAGGGGAGGGGATCCACTAAAAATAAAATATAAAATATCTCAAATACAATATCAAACTCAACCGACTCCCTTGTCTAAGCAAATAAAATACAAGAATCCCTCCCGATGTAGTGGTAGGGTAATTCAGGATCGAATCCACGAGGAGGTATGTCAGCGCTTCCTAAGCTTGCAATCACGATCAAGTTTCGACTCCAGAAGACCACTCGATATCGAGTAGACTGGTTGATATCGACCTCAGTTCTGGTCGATTTCGAGCTAAGTTTCTTGCAGAAGACAGAAGCAAAGTCGATGTCGAGTTGGGTACTCGATATCGATGCCAGCACTCGATATCGACCTCTGCAGTCGAAATCGAGTCTTCAAATAGTAACTGTAAACGAACCTATTTTGTCGGAAAAAATGTCCGAAGAACGTAGGATGATGAGGGAAGGGTGGACAGAAATAAAAAAACACAACTTTTTTGAACTTCTATAAACTAAAAGCTTCCAAGGTCGGGGATTAATGCCACAACAATAACCATGCAAGATTTATGCCAAATTCATGAAATATGATGCCTTTCCGTCAAATAACTTTCGTTACCAACACTTAGGTGATTAGAGGCTCTCGTATAAAACCTAAGAGCTACTATCCAATTTCATGAAAAATCCAAATTCACAATATGATTGGCTTTCGCTTCAATAATGCAAATAATGAATCTCCTCAACTTTCGCAAAGGACCATGCATAGGATAAAAGACGTAGTCGCATAAAAATCATACCTTTGATGCACAAACTTACATTGCTATCGTCGGGCTCACCCCGACCCTAGAAGTGGGTGAACTACTCGCGCTTCATCATTGAACTCATCATCATGGAAAAGAAACTACTTTGTATTAAACAAAAGAAAGAGTACACCGAACAAAGCCAAACCTCAGCTCTCGCTTCCCTCCAACTCACTCGGCTCTCTCTCTCTCTCTACCTATTCTCTACGTTCTATCTGTTTGAATAACTGAACTTGGATGTTTAAACTCAGCCCTAATGGCCTCTAATTATAGATCTCTCACCTCGCTATCCTAGGATTTGAAACTCTATCTTTATTTCTAAGATAAAACTTAAATAAAGTAAAAAACTAAAAATCCTTAGGTAAATAACTAATTCACCATAAGGGATAACAAATCTAGTGTTTAATGGATAGAAGATCTCGTCTTTAGGATAGATGCAAAGCTTCGAATATAATTCTATCAAAAATAGTGTCGGATCTGTTCTACAGCAGCAGTCGATATCGACCATGGACCTCGATATCGACCTCCTCTTTTCTCTATCTCGAGCAGTTCTACTCGACCTCGGATTGGCACTCGACTTCTATCTTTATCCTTGATTCAGGCCACTCGATATCGACCTTGTAACATCGATATCGACCTCTCTCTGTCGAAATGCTCTGTTCTTCCTCTGCTCGATTTTTGGTGCTTTGTTTCACTCGATGTCGAGACTTTAGGTCAATTTCGAGTCTTCAATAGACTTCGAGTTCTTTTTCCGCTCTTCTTCACTTGTCCAAATTGATCCATTTTCGTTCGATTTCTGCGAAATAACATAAAAACTCATGTAGACCTCTATATTTTGCAAATAAGCATAAACTACACTAATCTTATGAAGCCAAAGCAAACAATGCACGAATGGTAGCAATTTTTGTAACAGGAGAATAAGTGTCAAAGAAGTCAATCCCATATTTTTGAGTGAATCCTCTTATAACTAGTCTTGCCTTATATCTATCCACTGAGCCATCCACTTTAAGCTTCTTCTTAAAGATCCACTTACAACTAATGGCTCTATTTCCTTTAGGCATATCAACTAGTTCCCATGTGTGATTAGACATAATGGATTCTATCTCACTATTAATAGCATATTTCCAGAAACTAGCATCTAATGAACTTATTGCCTCCTCATAGGTCTTAGGATCATCTTCTATCAAATGAAGACTAATGAACGTCTCATCTAGTTCATTTAAATCATTAAGTTCAACTAGAAATGCAGTCAAAAAATCAGGACCAAAACTAGTTTCCTTCCTACGCCTTTTACTCTTCCTAGGTTCATCATGACCAGCATGAGCATTAGGCAAAACAGTATTAGGCATGGATGAAGATGCATCATGAGATGAAGAATAATATGCAGGCAATGCCGATTTCTTTAAAGGAAAAACATGCTCAAAGAAAACAGCATCACGATATTCACACAAGGTACGATCACTCAAACACATGAAACGATAAGCAGCACTATTTTCAGCATAACCAATCAGAATTGCATCAAAAGTCTTAGATCCAATAGTATCAACTTTGAGCGAAGGTAACCCCACCTTAGCTAGACACCCCCACACTTTCAAGAATTTCATATTAAGCGGATGCCCTTTCCAAAGTTCATAAGGTGTTTTGTCAAGCTTCTTGTGAGGTACCTTATTCAAAATATGATTAGCGGACAAGACAGCTTCCCCCCACATATTATTAGGCAAACCAGAACTAGAAAGCATAGCATTCATCATTTTCTTTAAAGTTCTGTTTTTCCTTTCAACTATACCATTTTGTTATGGGCAATAGGGAGCTGTAAATTCATGAATAATGTCATTGTGTTCACAAAATTCTCTCAAAGAATGAGTGACATATTCACCGCCTCTATCAGATCATAGCCTTTTAATTTTGCGATTCAATTGGTTTTCTACTTCAGCTTTATACACATAAAACATGCTTTCTGCTTCATCTTTAGACCTAAGCAAGTATACCTTAGTATATCTAGAATGGTCATCCACAAATTTGATATAGTAGCGCTTGCCACCTATACTTTCCGTGTTCTTAAAATCAGCCAAATCAGAATGGACTAACTCCAACAATTCAGTTGTCCTTTCATTCATCATTTTAAAAGGTTGTTTATGAAATTTGGCCTCAACACATATTTCACATTTGCTATGGTCATGTTTGGATAGGCTAGGAATCAAACCCATATCATGCAATCGACATATAGATTTCGCATTCACATGTCCTAGTCTAGCATGCCATAAATCAACAGACTCAACAATGTAAGAAGAAATAGATGAATTCTCATTATTCTCAATCATGGTCTCAAGCACAAACAGAAAATCAGCCCTATAAGCCTTTCCTACAAATTCTCCATTTTTTGTTAAAACCATTTTTCCAGCATCAGTCACTTGCTTAATTCCAGCTATCTCAAGTAAACCACATGAAATCAAGTTTCGGCGCAGAGAAGGAACATAAAGCACATTCACTAGGGTAAGAGACTTCCCTGAGGTGAGCTTGAGTGTAACATTCCCCTTGCCAAGCACTCGAGAGATGCTCGAGTTGCCCATGTAGACCTGGTCGATGTCTGTAGCATCCTCGAAATCAGCAAACAGGTCCTTGTTGGCGCAGAAGGGTCGAGTAGCTCCACTGTCCAGGAGCCAATCGACTTGGCCGCCCATAAGGTTGACTTTAGTGATCATTGATATCAGCTGGTTGTTGTCCTGGACAACATTGGCTTGCTGTTGGGCTGTAGTTGCGGGCTTGTTCTGCTGTTGTCCTTGGTTCTGGAGATCAGCCCGATTGCGACACTGCCAAGCCTTGTGGCCTGGCTTGCCACAAACATAGCAGCCGATCCCAGTCCCTCCCTGTTTCTGCGGCTTGTCTGACTGTTTGCCAGACTTCTTGAATTTTGGACCCTTCTTTGGCTTCATGTTTTGCTTAGGGCCTCCAGATTGGTTACCCTTGGACATGTCAGATTTCACAGAGGACTCAACCAGATTAGCTTTTACAGAATCAGCAGATTTAGGCTTAGGTTTGTCCTTGAGGCGATTTGCCTCCTCGATCTTCATGTGACCGACGAGCTCTTCCAGAGTGAGGTCCTTCTTCTTGTGCTTCAGATGATTGCGGTAGCCAGCCCACGAGTCAGGCAACTTTTCGATCAGGAAATTCGCCTGCAGGACCTCGCACATCTTCATGCCCTCGGAGAGAATGTCAGCCACCAGGTTCTCATACTCGTGCACTTGGTCCATGATTGGTTTATCATCGACCATCTTGAACTGCATAAACCTCCCACAAGCATATTTCTTTTTTCCTGCATTGTCAGTACCACACTGCGAACGTGTCATGAACACGGACCGGACCGGCGGCGGAGGTGGTGGTGGTGCGCGCGTGTGGGACTCCTATCCCAACTCTCAATAGCCCTTTTAAAAACTCCCCTTTAAAAACAACTCCTCCAATACCTCTACAATCAATGTGGGACAAGGAAGTTCAAAAGACAAGTTAAAAATCCCCCATTGTGAACATTACCTCCAACAAAGCCGAGCGACAGGGGAGCGCAACGGGGAGAAGATCGAGGCGGGAGGTTGAAGGAGCTTCGGGTGGGGCCCACTGCCCTTTTCTTTCATTTATTTTATTTTATTTTATTTTAGATTAAAATCTGATAGGATGATTGAGTTAGGCTTCTGGATCGGGAATTTTGTGAGATTTTGGGCCTATTTTTTCTTAGTCCGAAATTTAGTTGATTTGGGCTCGGTTTGGTTCAAGGAAAATGGGTCCGGTTTGGTCTAATGGTTTGGTTCGGTTTTTCTTAACTTAGAGGGTCGGTTTTGGTTCAATTTATTTAATATATTTATTTATTTATAATTTACTAATTTTTTATTTATTTAATTATTTTGTTATTTAGTTATGTAATTGATTATTTTGATGATATTTAAACTAGTAGTGAGTTAAATATATATTATTTGAAATATTTATCAAAGTGCAGGAATTTATTTAAAATATTAGGATAAAGGTTTTGAAATAAAACTAACTTATGCGGTTGTGCCGGAGTATTTTTGACAATATGATTTTGAGCAGTGGTTTGATGGTCTAAATGTTTAATATCAGAAATTGGCTAAGTATGAATTTAAAAATAAATTGTTTCAAATAACGACTTGGCTTATTTCGAGATCAAATGGCTTTTAGAAACTTTTGAACCGGTTTACTTGGAACTTGACTTGGGAACTTGATTGATGAAATTATTTGAGAATTTATGTGATTGAGATATGAGTAAATATGAATTAAGAGCATGATTTGATATGTTAGAATTTCGAGTTGATTTATGGAAATGGCTAAGGAAATTGATGAGATGATATGATATAAGACGATATGAGATTATCGGTTGAGACAAATGATGATGATGATGATATTACGACCGAATTGAGAAAGATGTTGGATTATGAGAAATGGAGACGAGATGATAATGTTGATGATGATAAAATAGTTGAGTTATATTATTAAAGTGTATCTTGTTTGTGTTGTTTGATATGCTTGTGTAAGTTAGACTTAGACTTATTATGGTACTTATCTTCTAGGTGATCTCTAATCTGTCTGGATTTGCTTGATTGATGTATTGCTTGGATTCCACGCTTCTCCAAGTAAGTTCTTCGAACTTACTCATGATGGGAGCTCTATGCACTGGGTGTTATATAGTAGGCTAGTGTTCATGCACCATACGACTTAGAATCAAGCTTAGGATATAAAACGAAACCATATGACTTGCTATTTGTCTTTGCTTGAAAAACGGCCATTATAGGTGTTTATCGGTTGGGACCTTTTTCTTTCTTTATTCTTGTCATACTAGTTGGTGCTTATTATAGAAAGTTGCTTTCACTTGATGAGTGGTAGGCTTTTTGGTAATAAGTTGTCATAGAACTCTTAGAGCCTTAGGTCTTATACGGGTGTCGTTGTTTGTCTCCCCTTCATAGTTAGTAGGCTCCTTGCATAGGGATTGCCTGCACCATGGGTGAGGTAGCTCCCTTCGAAGTGAGTTGCTATAGGACTTCTTAGGAGCCTAGAGGGACACGCTGGTTGGCATTTGTTGTAACTATCGCGCTTCTTTATTTATTTACGCATTTACTTATCCGCATGCTTATCTGTTTAACTTCTGCTTTGCATTACGCATTTCTTCTTAGGAATAAGATGCTTATTATATGCCTCTCAGAATGTGTTTACACACGCGCATGAGTGGCCTGATGATTGACCTAGATCCCCCTCTTTTTTTAGATTCAGGAAACCGCTAGTCGCTATCATTGCTTATATGGATGCTTGGCGGGTCCGGACTTTTGACATTAGATCGAGAACTTGAGAGACCACTAAACTTTCTCTCTTTTAACTCTTTTGCGTCTTTTTTACCCGGCTCTGCCTGGCACCTTTTTGGATTGTATTTCGATTTAAACATGACTTTCGTTTCCGCTCAATTTCACAATTAAACTAAGGCAGGTACTTGGTCCCCAATGGACCCGCGATCTTTAAGGGTTCGAAATCCCTATTTCAAAACTTTGCTTCCTTTTATTGCGAAACTTTGTGACTTGTACTCGGGTTGTAAAATCTAGTTGGAAGGTGACCTTGCTTTCTGAAACGTAACTCGGATAATTAGGTTTTCTTTCCTAGGCCCAAGGGAGGGGCAAATAGGGGAAAGAAGATCCTTAATTTTCGAACCGTTACAGAAGTGGTATTAGAGCCTAGGTTGCTCAATCCGAGCTAGTACACATGTGTGGCAACATAATTTCAAAATCGCCCACCGATTTTCTATTTTAAAGAAGTTTCAAAATCATTTCAAAAAGGGCAAAGGAAATTTCAGAATAAAACCGATAGGATCTTTTAGTTGAGAGATGGGATCGCTTGGGTAGAACAAGGCGATATCCCATCCCTTATGGATGTAGACTTGGGGAATGGGTAGGCAAAACATAGCTTATATTTTACAGATGGGCCTAGAAGACTCCAAAGAGTTTGCACCGTGGTGGTTGGAGTGGCAGGGTTAGGATATAGAGACCGAGAGGTAGTTGCCCCCTCTGGTGAGTTGCTCCTCGAAGGGCAGCTTTTAGGTAGCTTTGGTGAACTTGTATGAATTAAGCCCGAGGGCGATCCCCCTCGAAGGGGATCAGATTAAACCGCGATGATCGCTTCTGTGCTGTGTGATTAAGACTCACCCTCCCCTTGTGCAGTAGTGATGGTTGACATGCGTCACGGAGCAGTTGGGCATGGGAGACCAGTACGTCGGGGCAGGGGACGACCCCCTCGTTGGGCATTCGCTGGCGAGGCTACTAGTGGAGTTCAGACACATGAGACAGAGTAGGTCGAGATACCGAAACTGCCACTGCAAATGCCTACGGACAGGGTAGGCCTGGAGGAGATGATTACCGCTATGATTCGAGGAGTTCTTTGGGAGGCGCCAGGACGTCAGACTCCAGAGGATCCACAGAGAGTTGTTGCACCAGAGGATCAGATTCAGCAGCCGATGCCCACAGATCGGACCGGACTCGAGTAGATGGTGCGTGAGTTGCTTCAAAGGACTCGAAAGGCGACGCCAGAGACCCCCACTCAGCAGAAGATGCCCGTAGACAGGGCCGGATTTGAGCAGGCAATACAAGAGATGATTCAGAGGTAGACAGGACAACAGCAGGCACCAAAGCCAGTGGCAGATGCGATCGCAGTCGAGATTCGAGTAGAGAGGCGCATTGATTGGGTGAAGAAGCTTTCACAGAGCAACCCGCCTCTATTCACTGGAGACCCGACGGCAGACGTCGAGCTATGGTTCAGAGTCATGGATGGGCTCTTTAAGCTAATTGAGGCACCACTAGGGGAGTGCTAGAGATTGGCGGCCGGCTAGCTACGAGACGATGCTTTCGACAGATGGTCCGTATACAAGAAGGAGCGAGAAGATTAGAAGTATGACGAGTTCAGATCTTTGATGCTTCACGAGTACAGCCCGCCCGGAGTACAGACTGCTTGAGAGGTGGCCTTCTACAGGGGGAGTTATGATGAGACGCTATTAGGTGCTGAGGTAATTTGCTATTTCAAGAAGAAGCTGGTATATTGCGGACATTTATGCCAGACATACACGAGCCGTATTCGACTACTATCTATGAGGCTCTCACCAGCTCTGCTTCTACATGCTTCCAGCTTGGGCGACGTCCCTTTTGATAGATTCTTAGAGGTTATCTTGCGTTACGATACACATCGTCTTCTGTCAGCTGCGACCTACCAGTATTCTCACCCTCCTCGAGGTGAAAAGAGGTTGAGAGCTATAGAGTCTAGCCGGGATATGGTTGATAGAGGAGACCATTTCAGAGGAGCATACATGAGAGATACACGTCGGGCACCACCAGTACCCCTCCAGGAGATACGAGTTCAGAGCATTACATGTCAGGGATGTTATGAGGATGGACACCCCACAGAGAGATGCCCGAGGAGGCAGGTGGTATGTTACACTTGTGGAGTTAGAGGGCACCGGGCAACTTATTGTCCCCCAGGATAGAGGGTCTATAGACACACGAGCACCTCGACTTCAGGAGCTGCCAAGACCAGCTAGGCTGACATACCCCCAGGGACAGGGGAGAGGGGCACCGGCCGGCAAAGGCCGAGGAGATGGAAGAGCTAGAGGTGGCCGAGGTAGCGACCGAGGAGGCCGAGGATCTACTGTAGGGCTTGCACATTTATCAGTTGAGCCCTCTGGTTCAGCTTGTGAGGGAGGACAGACAGTAGAAAGTATAAATCTTAGTTTGCCCCCACCGCCCCGCGTCTACTACATGGGAGCTTCGAGATGCTCCGACCCTTCCGCATCAGGTATTATGACATGAAGTGTTTATCTCAATGCTTGTGTGCACGTATATGGGTGATGATGATGTGTTCCATGCCTTGTTGTTGACGTTGATATGCTTGGCATGACATGTGCGATGGCGCGTGTCATGATTTATATGCTAGACATAGATGAGATAGGATGCCCTAGAAGGGCATTTGAACCTAGAAAAATGGAAATATGGGAATAGCCCTTAGAGGTGGATGAATTTCACCTCTCGTTTGGGAAATAGCTTAGAGTGAGACCATGAGATTAGCCTTTAGAGGTGAATGACCACCTCTCGAGTGAAGAGCTTGAGCACTTGGGGCTAGAATGGCTAGGCGAGATATCGTTGGGATTATCGAGCATCTTAAACATCAAAAATGATTTTTTTAATGATTTTAAAAACTACCAACTCCAACTTACCTTGACTAAAGTTAAACGTGTTAAAAACTTCCATGTCTCGGGTAAATCTATGATACTTCACGAAGTGGATACAAGCATTTTACGAGGGCGCTTGTAAGGTTATTGCTAAGACCTATTGATGATATTGTAGAACTTTTAGAGTTGTGGTATTTCCGAAAAGTCGAAGCGAGGATGTGATAAGGGCGCTTATTGCATACTTGTCAAGACCAATTGAAGATGTCACGACCGTGACTAGGATGTTGAGAGAATCCCGGAAGACGCATCTGAGATGACTGCAAGATCCTTGGACATGGTCCTTGGACTCGCGTTTAAAACTTCCTCCTCATACTTTGAAGTAATTTTAGTCTCGGGGATGAGACTTGTTTTTAGAGGTGGATGATGAAAACACTCGGAATTTTAAAATATTATTTTCCAAATTAAGATTTAATTTATGATTTAATATTGATTTAGTTTCGATTTAATTTTCAAGGATTCGGAAAATTTTGAAAATAACTGTCCTCGAGCAAATAATTTTATTTTATTATTTCGAGACAAATTCCGGCATGAACTTGTTTGAAATGGAAATGAAATTATTTTCTTTATTATTCCGGGGCTTGAAAATATTTTTGGATTTTCTATTTAATTTTGATTCGAATGTTTATTTTGAACTTTATTTTTATTGCGTCGAGTTACAATAAGAAAACGGGTTTCAGGATTTATCCACGAGTATTTAAGTTCACTTTCCTCACATTTAATACCCTTCACTTTCTAGCCACCCTAAAACCCTCCTCTACCCCTCTTGCATTTGTAAAAGCTCATCCCACCCCTCTTCATCAGTCACAACCCATCACCACCATACCTTCCTTCTCTTTTCAATCTCCACCCACCTCCTCCTGCATTTTCCCATTTCCCACTTCAAACTCCACACACCATCTCCAGCCTTCTTGTTCTTCAATTTCCAGCACACCCACTCCACCTCGTCGCCTCCTCTATCCTCAATCTAAGGCCGCAGCACCTTCCCGCACCTCTGTTTCTTCAAAAATCCAAGCCTCCCCTTCCTCTTTTCTTTTGTTTCCATCTCGACAATGCTGAGCAGCAACTCATCTCCATCCCTCCCTCACCTCCTCCTTCGTGTCTGAGCCGTAGCAGCAACCTCCGTGACGATTGAGGGCGAGCCTAGGAGCCACCAGCAGGAGCCGACGTCGAGCTTCCTCCCACCTCTTATTCTCCCTTGTTTTTTTCGAACACCCGGGTAAGCCCCTCCTTCCTTATTTTCCGAACAGCAAATCCATAAAGTTCACCCTTATAACCCCTCACTTCAACCCAGACCGAGCACGCTTCGATTCCACCTCTGACGAGGCCAGAGGAACCCCGATCGAACACTTCCCAGTGAGTCCGAGGATCCCCCAGTAAGCTTCTCAATTCACCCCTCTTATCTCGTTTTTCGATTCCGTTATCTTTTTGTTTGAACTGGTCGGGGAGAGAGGTTCGGTGAGGTCGAGTATGAGAGAGTGTGTGAGAGAGGGTCGGAGAGAGAGGTCCGGCGAGGTCGAGAGTGGGAGTGAACCGACGATGATGAGGGTGTGCAAGGGTGAGAGTATGTGTGCGTGTGAGCTCGGGCTTGGTGGGAGGACGAGCGGGAGATGCCGAGATAGGAGGCTGGGGCGGAGCTGAGGGGCGAGGTCGAGCGGCAGGGGAGCGCAGCGGAGAGCAGAGGTGGGAGGTTGAAGGAGCTCCTGGTGGGGCCCGCTTCCCTTTTCTTTCATTTATTTTATTTTCTTTTATTTTGGGTTAAAATCTGATAGGATGTTTGGGCTGGGCTTCTGGGCCGGGAATTTTGTAGGATTTTGGGCCTATTTTTTTTTAGTCCGAAATTTAGTTGATTTAGGCTCGGTTTGGTTCAAGGAAAATGGGCCTGGTTTGGTCTAAGGGGTTGGTTCGGTTTTTCTTAACTTAGTGATTGATTTTGGTTCAATTTATTTAATATATTTAGTTATTTATAATTTACTAATTTTCTATTTATTTAATTATTTAGTTATTTAATTATGTAATTGATTATTTTGATGATATTTAAACTAGTAGTGAGATAAATATATATTATTTGAAATATTTATCAAAGTGTCGGAATTTATTTAAAATATTAGGATAAAGGTTTGAAATAAAACTAACTTGTGCTGGACTATTTTTTACAATATGATTTTGAGCAGTGGTTTGATGGTCTAAATGTTTAATATCGGAAATTGGTTAAGTATGAATTTAAAAATAAATTATTTCAACTAACGACTTGGCTTATTTTGAGATCAAATGGATTTTAGAAACTTTTGAACCAGTTTACTTGGAATTTGATTGATGAAATTATTTGAGAATTTATATGATTGAGATATGAGTAAATATGAATTAAGAGCATAATTTGATATGTTGTAATTTCGAGTTGCTTTACGGAAATGGTTAAGGAAATTGATGAGATGATATGATATAAGACGATATGAGATTATCGGTTGAGACAAATGATGATGATGATATTACGACCGAATTGAGAAAGATGTTGGATTATGAGAAATGGAGACGAGATGATAATGTTGATGATGATGAAATAGTTGAGTTATATTATTAAAGTGTATCTTGTGTGTGTTGTTTGATATGCTTGTGTAAGTTAGACTTAGACTTATTATGGTACTTATCTTCTAGGTGATCTCTAATCTGTCTGGATTTGCTTGATTGTTGTATTGCTTGGATTCCACGCTTCTCCAAGTAAGTTCTTCGAACTTACTCATGATGGGCGCTCTATGCACTGGGTGTTATATAGTAGGCTAGTGTTCATGCACCATACGACTTAGAATCAAGCTTAGGATATAAAACGGAAACCATATGACTTGCTATCTGTCTTTGCTAGAAAAACGGCCATTATAGGTGTTTATCGGTTGGGACCTTTTTCTTTCTTTATTCTTGTCATCCTAGTTGGTGCTTATTATAGAAAGTTGCTTTCACTTGATGAGTGGTAGGCTTTTTGGTAATAAGTTGTCATAGAAGTTAGAACTCTTAGAGCCTTAGGTCTTATACGGGTGTTGTTGTTTGCCTCCCCTTCATAGTTAGTAGGCTCCTTGCGTAGGGATTGCCTGCACCGTGGGTGAGGTAGCTCCCTTCGAAGTGAGTTGCTATATGACTTCTTAGGAGCCTAGAGGGAGATGGTAGTTGGCATTTCTTGTAACTATCGCGCTTCTTTATTTATTTCCGCATTTACTTATCCGCATGCTTATATGTTTAACTTCCGTTTTCCATTACGCATTTCATCTTAGTAATAGGATGCTTATTATATGCCTCTCAGAATGTGTTTACACACGCGCATGAGTGACCTGATGATTGACCCAGATCCCCCTCTTTTTTTAGATTCAGGTAACCGTTAGTCGCTATCATTGCTTATATGGATGCTTGGCGGGTCTGGACTTTTGGCATTAGATCGAGAACTTGAGAGACCACTAAACTTTCTCTCTTTTAACTCTTTTGCGTCGTTTTGACCCGGCTCTGTCGTGGCACCCTTTTGGATTGTATTTCGATTTAAACATGGCTTCCGTTTCTGCTCAATTTCACGATTAGACTAAGGCAAGTACTTGGTACCTAATGGACCCGCAATCTTTAAGGGTTCGAAATCCCTATTTCAAAACTTTGCTTCCTTTTATTGCGAAACTTTGTGACTCGTACTCGGGTTGTAAGATCTAGTTGGAAGGTGACCTTGCCTTCTTAAACGTAACTCGGATAATTAGGTTTTTTTCCCTAGGCCCAAGGGAGGGGCAAATAGGGGAAAGAAGATCCTTAATTTCCGGGCCGTTACATAGAGGTACCCAGTGACGGATCCAGGATTTTGGTTTGGGGGGGCTAAAAACTACAGTAGACTTGAGGTTCGATGTATACCATACTTTCTTACAAGTAGATTTGGCATTCCATACCATACCCTACCATAGATTATCACTTCATAATAGAGACATTAACTTCCAATAATAAAATTAGGAGCCCCATGTAACACCCCTTTTATAACCCGAGGGAATGCCGCGCCAGTGATTACTCGGACTTTAATGTCTTTGTAACCACCTTAGGCTTATAGCGACATACAACCATGCTTCCATAAACAAGATGATAATAAGTATATATACATAAATGAAATACAATTAAATAGCGGAAGACTTGAATAAAAGGGAAAAAACTATTTATCAATCCTTCCTCTAAAATTGAGGATTTAAATTTACAAACTGATAACATTACAACGGAAGACTTTTAAATCTAAGAAAAATTTTAAACGGTAATACAATATATCTATAACGTTAAAGCGTAAATACAATGTTAAAATAACTCAAATGTCTTCTCAACTTCTCTTCGTCTTCTCTTCTGAGACTCGACCAAAACCTGCCGTCACAAATAATAGGACAGTTAGTTCGTAAGAACTAGCAAGCAACGGCTCGAAAACTGGGATTACTTTGGATTCAAACTCAGTGACCATGATAAGGTATGAATCTAAACCCAAATGTGATTATTGAGAATATTTTATATAGGCTTAACATTTTAAGACACGACTTATGTGACACGGATAACCCCGAGGGATTGAAAGAAGAAAAGATGCGAGCGACAAACACTCTTAGGAATCATACTCTGATTACAGATGGAATATGATATGGCTTGAATTAGTTGTGATCACTATAAAATGTTGTTCTCATTATGTAATGAAAATATATATATTACACACTTCACTCACTTCCTCACGTTGAGTAGCTTAAACACAGATTTATCTAACACACAATTCACTCACATCATTACGTTGAGTAGCTTAAGCACAAGGTTACACACTTAATTAACACATCTACCACTTTTAATAAAAGTTGAATGTTTTACATCACACTATTTGTTGTAATATGATACCGGCCCCGCTCTCACTAGCAGATAGCAGCCTACTACCGGAGGTAGTTTAACATTTCTCTACGAAAATGTGTTAGTTTCATGAAACCCTTTATAGACCGGGTTCTCGCAGCCCCGACATGTTTCCATTACTTTTATTACTTCACACGTTACATTCACTTTGCTTCACATTCACTGGTACGTACATTTTACTTGATTACATTTTACTTGATTGATCTTGATACATTTTACTTGATTGATCTTGATTCAACTGAGTTCCAATCGTAACACACAATCCTCACATTATTAACTATTTTATCAAGACATCCTAGGTGATCACACAACACAAAATAACCCATGCTATTTATAGGTAACATGGATGCCAAATGAAATGAAAGCAATTAAAATAAAGGATGGAAATATCAAATAAAAGGGGCATGTTTCATACCTAGCCAATTAGCATGAAAGAACAACGTTAAATCATGCTTTAAATAAATGGTGGGTAACTATGTTATTATTTTATATTAAGGTCACCCAATTATACTTGCCAAATTCAAGCGGAATGTCAAATAAATTACACAAGCGGTTGAATTGTAATTTATTTTAATTAATTTGGCAAGCAATCAAAGGAATCAAAACAACTTGACACGAAAGCACCAAAGAGCAAAAAGGCTCGAAAAGTCACTTGCCTTATTCGTCTACCAACTATGGACTTGAAAGCACGTGGTGACAGATTTGACAAAGTCTACGATACAAGACATAAGGAATGATTTAATAATCGAACATTTAATAAACGGAATGGACTTATTTAATTCGCCTAAGAATCGAATTAATTTAAAAAGTTGGAATTAATACCAAGATGGTCTTCTTGGGACATTTGAATCATTGAGGATGGGTAAAGATTTGATGATAACGCTGCAGATTAAGGAAATTACGCGAGTTAGAACAACATCTGAAACTGCGGGATAATTTCTGAAATTTCAAAAACTAAAGAAGGGCCATATTTTACAAAAACTAAAAGTGTGGGATGTTTAGTGTAAATAGCCACAAACAGACCTCAGCCCGACAGTCACTTCCTCGCAGCTTCAACAGTGATTTTCGGGGATCTTCCGGCGGCTCGTTCTCCTTGCATAAAGCTCCGTTTGAGGCGTATGACCTATCATACTGACGAGTGCAATCTCTACTTCAGAGTGGCTATGTTTGTTTTGTCGGAAGATAAATGAAAATGTCGATACAAGTACTTGAACAGTGGCTGCGATTTGAACACAACAGCACACGCACAAACATGCTTGGTTAAGTAAGTTCGACCCCGAATTAATATGGTTTAGGATCAACGAAGCAAGTTCGTTTCAACTTACCGATTGAACACGGATATGTGATGTTTGATACTCCTAGGGTCGCAGTCCCAATCGACGACTAAAACCGCAACGTCTAATGCATAAACATCCTCACTGGGTTAATTTCAATCGGACCTTCGATCCCAAAACAGAAACTAAGGAATTAGGGATCAACTCTCTGACTAATTATGGTGAATGGATCTGCAGGGTTGATGTTAATTAATCTTCTGATATAGTCGATTAATTGACGGATTGAAATCTGAAGTCATATTCGAATGGTAACATCTCACCGAGGCATATTCGGGGACATAGCAAGGAGGCATCAGAACACCGTAGGGGTTGCGAGCAGGGGCGTTGGCATGACGGCGCTGCAAGCTTCATGTCAGCACTAATGACAGCAACAACGATCCAGTATAGAGGCATCGACGGTGCTCAAAAGGTGGTTGTGTTGATCATCTACAACACACAGACAGGGCTGATGGCCTTCGTTCGGAGCTACTTCGGTCAACCTGGCTACGTGGTACCTCTCTTGGGGAACTTCCGGGTGCAGTGGTGGTCGCCTGCGTGGGTTGTGGCAAAACTCCGGTGCCCGGCGGCGGCTTTGTTTGGAGGATGGGATGGGGTGGGTTATGATTGTGGAAAAACAAAGAGAGGTCAAACGAGCGGGCTTGGGGAATGGATTTGATTAAAATAAATCCATAAAAGTCAAGGATAAGATTGTTAGAGTGAATCTCATATCCCAAGTTGTGCAAATCCAATCTCCATTGCCCGGATTTGGTGAAATTTCGAACTTAGGGATAAGCTCGTTTGAGGTCGTCTGGATTCGAGATCACAAATTGGTTAAAGATATTCAGATAAGAACACGTGGGGAACATTCTGGAAGCACTTTGGTTGAGATTTGGACGAGATTTGAGGGAGGTCTAAAATCACAAATTTCAACAGTTGTAAACGGTGGAAGCTGGGGAGGTAGGGGAAGGGTTTATTGAACCCGGTTTAATGTTTTTTTATTTTGGATGGGTCTGGTTCGGTTCACTTGAACGAAAAGAAAACCGGTTCAAGCCCTATTCCTATTTATAAATACATATATTAATGTCTATCCGAATATTTTTATTAAAATCCACACAATGTAAATAATAAAAATAACAAAATATTTAATTACATACATTTTATTTTCATAACAACATTTTTCTAAAACGTAACATTAAATACTTTGCATACATTAAAATAAGCTATAATTGTAAATCCTTCTCTTTATTTTAGAGAAAAATATACAACTTTGTCTTAAAATAATTTACCTTAAAAACTAATTCATTCATTATAAGTGCACATTTAAGTATTGGTTCTTCCTTAGATAGGGAGATAGATCCAGATATAAAAATGAAATACCTCAAAACTAGTTATAAAACTTTATATACCTTTAATTTAAATTTTTTTAAACTTTAAAATAACTTTTATTAGAAGAAAATATATTTACTTAAAATGAAATACCCAAAGATGATTTGGGGTATTTCACCACAAACAACAATTTATTCATAGCAGTTGATCTCCTGACCAGGTTACACATTCAGTGCTGCTCTTAGAGGCCAATGTTGCAACAACTCTCTACAACTCTTTCAATGTTCAATTTGAAAATTATCTATGTAATTAGTGAATTAGAAAATTTAAGTTTCAACCTAAACATAATCATCAAAAATACTATTTTTAACTTACAATTTGATGCGGATCAAGATGGCCTTCTATGAGTCAAACAATGATCTTGATCCAGGTGAGCTCTCAAGATCGATTCAAGGGCTATTGATGGCAAAGACTGTCATTCTCAAAAGAAAGAAGAAGGCTCCACCATTGGAGAAGGTCCAAAGGAGCAAGGTGAGCTAATGTCCATTTTTAGGTTCGTTCGTAATGGGTTGACAGCATTTCGACGTTTTAGTAAAATGGGTCGTTCAGAGTCCATATTTATCGGATTGGGTCGTGCCATACTTTGTTGGAACGAGGACGAAAAGATCTACAACTTTGATGTTGAATGTGTTTCCAGAATCAAACTCGAAGTTGGCCAAAATTCATCATCTTTGCAGCTGTCACTGTTTGGACGAATTTTTATATATTTATTTAATTGTTTTCCGTTTTACTATTTTATTAAAGTTAGATATAATTATTTTATTTAGGAAAATAATGTGGGAGGAATTATATCTCATCTAGGTAAATTCCTTTCCCACCAAGTTATTATTTATCTATCTTTATTAGGTTTGATTTATCTATCTTAGGTTTTATATATCTTTAGGTTATTTAATCTATCTTTTATCTAACCAAACCTCTATCCTTTGTAAGGTGGAATTGGTTAGGCTTTACAATATAAACTCTTGTATGCTTTGAATTTTAATTAGATTGGAAATTATATTGAGGAACCTTTTTAGAATTAAAAGGTTTCTTCAATCTTGGATACCTTCGTTCGGATGTTGCAATTCAGGTACGGGTTGAGGTTTCAAACCTCTAAAGATCAGTATTCAAACGGGGATTTCGAACCCCAAACAATCAAAGTCGCGGAAATTCAATTCGAATGGAAGTAAAGCGGAAGCAAAGTTTAGATACAAGTGACACGGCAGAGCCGGGTCAAAACCAAAACATAGTGGGTGATTGCCATTTATCAAGCTAGAATATTAGCCGGATTCTTCGGTTCGCCAAGAGATTCCCCGTCACAGAAGCAAGGAGCAAACGAGAGCGGTACCTAACACTATCCACGAAGTCAGGCCTGGTGATCGCTTATGGATCCTCTGCTGAGGCCACATAACATACCTATTCCTAAATAAAGATGCTTCTAATGCAAGACGAAATTTAAATCACATAAGCATGCTTTGACAATTATAATATGCGGAAAAGGAGGACCCGAATCCAATAGAAGAAGGAAGGCCCGACCTGGAGTTGAAGGAAGAAGGTAGCCTAGAAAATAGGCCCAAATGCATCTCATTTCACTCTCTCAATTCGGACCCAGAAGGAAGAAAGAAAAGAAGAGGTGGGCCTGAGCTGACGTGGCCGGCGTGGACCCCACGGAGGTCTTCTTCCTCCTCTGCCTTCGTCTGGTTGAAGGGGCACCGCCGCCGCCGGCTTCAACCTTCCTCCTCCGCTGTGCTCGGCCTCGTGATTTCTCCCTCACACAGACGCACTCGTCAGCTTCCTCTCTCCCTCCCTTGCTCGCCCTCGCTTTCTCGTCCTCGCCGCCTCTCACTCACCCGATCTCGAGCTCCCAAAACACTCCCACTCTCAACCACTCTAAAACTCATCGACATTCTTCCCCGGCCACTAGGAACACAAAAGAAATCGAAAGTAACACACGAGAGAGAAAGAGGGAGGGTCGAAGCTCATCGAGGGGCGTCGACTCGCCGGCGTTCGTCGGAGCTCTTTGAGGTTCGCCGGCGACTCGGGGAAGCCTGTCGGACCTGGATTGAAGGGGGTTTGGTCATAAAAGTGGAGCTTTTCGAGGTTCTCAATGCGAGGGAAGGAAGAGGAACCTTACCGGGGTTTTCGGGTTCAAACAGGGAGAGAGAAGGAGGAGTGGCGTCGGTGGCGGTGGCCAAGAACTGCTCGCCTTCGTCGGGTGGCTGTTGGCTTGGACGGTCAGAGAAGAAGACTCGTGGTGGCGCTGTAGCTCGTCCAGGAAGAGGAGGAAGGAGTCGTGGAGCTCTCGGCTAACAGGGGAACAAGGGGAGTGGGGTTGCGGCTTCACTGGGAGGAGGACGGAGATGGTTCCTGGTGCTGGTTGCTGGTTGCTGGGGTGGAGTCTGTGGTGATTGTTTCGGAAATAGAAAAGAGGAAGGGATAGGGGCAACGACAGAAGAGGGGGGAGGAGAGGAGGAAGGTGAACTTGTGGGTTTTTTGAAATTTGCAGGGGTTGAAAAAAGGAATGGGGAGAGGGAGAGAGGAGGAATTGCAGCTGTGGGTTGGTGGTCTGTTGCATTTGTGGGTGATGTTGTTGGGCAGGAGGAAGATGACAAGGAGTGGGAGGGGACCAGCTTCTAACATTGTGTGTGGGGGTGAGTTGGTCAGCTGGAGAGAGAGCAGCGAGAGAGAGAATAAAGAAAAAGGGAAAAGAAGATAAATAAGAGTGGTCCCCACAATACCAATTCAAATTAGCGGAATATACTCAAAACCCGCTCGCTCGATCGAATCCCGACTAAATCAAATTTAATCAAATTTCAATTCAATTTCAAGATAAACGGAATTAAATAAATTTTTCGATACTCGAAGCTTGGATGTGGAATTAAAACCCGATAGAATCTAAATTCTCAAGACGATGCTGGAATGACTTTAAAATCAAAACTTACGCTTGAGGACGGGTTTTCTCACATTTTTACCGATTGAATAAAATAGTAATTTATTTACTCAAAATAATAATATAATAATATAAAATACATCCAGTCTTTACAAAACACTTATGCTCTTGTCGATTCCACATTCAAAGATCCAAACCCTAATCTCAAACACAAACCCACCTACACAAAGGAGAAACCCATCCTGAGAAACCGTCGCGGAACCAGAGCTCCTAAAGGGTTCTTCGATTATCAATCCCAAAAACATTGCATTCAAAAATTCATATTTTTCTTCATCCTTTTAATCATCCAAACAAGTGCCTTTCGAAACCCTAACTTCAAACACAAAGCCAAAACACAAAGAGGATCCTGAAAAACCGTCGCAGAAACCTAGGCCCGTCCGTCGCAGGAGAGCAGGGAAGACCGTCGCTGTCCTTCACACATAGCACATGCAGCGGCCGCCCCCTATAGGCAGCGGCCGCGGCCTCCCCCTATAGGCAGCGGCCGCGGCCTCCCCGCCACCTAGCAGGGGTGTGCAGAAAAACCCGACACGACTGATACGACACGAAAACACGACAACACAACGCGAAAAAAACACGAAACCAAAAAAACACGATACGAAAATGACTCGAACCGAGAAAACACGACATGAAACGGTTCGTGTTCGGATCGGGCATATCCCCTTGTCGGGTACCCGACACGAACCGTTTAATTTTTTTTTAATTTACAAGTATGGTAATATAGTATTAGTATAAATACCATCCATAAAATGCCAACAAACTTTGATAGCCCAATTGGTTTTGGGCCCATCCTTGTCCAGTGTCTCCGAGGTTCGATTCCTGGTGCGCACAATTTATTTTTGCTGTCAAAATAGGATAGTATTAATAAAAAACAATCCAGAAAGTAACAACAAACAGTGATAGCCCAGTTGGTAATGGGCCAGTGCATGTTCTGTGCAACCCAGGTTCGATTCTTGGTGGGGGCAAATTAATTTTTGTAGTGAACATGTCCAACTGTGTACTCTATTGGTTCGTGTCGGATAACCACCGACCCGACACGGATCCGATTGCCTTTATCGTGTCGGATACCCGGATGTAAATGGTTCGTGTACGGTTCGGCAATTTAGACCTAAATGGTTTCGGGTATCCGACACGATTATCCAGTTCGTGTCGGATACTCGGATGTGCACACCCCTACCACCTAGTTGCTGCCATCTCGCTGCATACCCGCCGCCTCTTCTGCCGTCGCTTTCGTTGTTTGAGTTGCTTTGTATTCGTGTTTGACTTCCGCCGCTTTACCACCTATCTTACGTTCAATACCTTCATTCAACATCAAGATACATCAAGGAGTATTGCAAGATCGGGCCGTCAACAAGTTGTTATTCTTGATTCGAAGCCCACAGGCGAAGGATCGGGAATAGCAACGCATCACAATTCCAGCAGTACTCTACCAAATTAAGGCCTAAACAAGAATAGATTAAGATCTAGGAGCTTAAGATCTAACTAGTATACTACCCGCGCCATGGCGCGATTTTTTTAAAACATAATCTTAAAAATATAAAAAATTATATTATAAAATATTAATAAAATTTAGGATAAAAATCATCCAAATAATTACCATAAAAGTATCACAGAAATAATTTCATATTTTTTTAAAATATCAATTAAATTAGCATATATAAATATATAGAAATTTTAAATCACTCTTATTGGTTAGTAAAAAAATAATAAAAACATTGTAACTTTATTTACAAAATAATATCATTATAAATTTGGTATTAAGAATATATATGGATAGTTACTAAATATGTTAAAAATAAAAGAAAAAATGATTGATTTAAAGGGATAAATGAAAGAAGAAAAAAATAATTAAAGGAAAAATATTTGATTGGTTTAAATAGCTAACTAAAAAACGGTAGGGATAACGTAAGCTAAAACTCTTATGTTTTAAGAATAAATAAAGATTTACATATAGATTAATAGTAGACATTAGACTGCATTAAAAAAATTAGATAGTTTAATTACCATAATATCGTGTAATTAATATATAATGAAATAATATTATATAGTTAATATAGTTAATATTAAATTTTTTTAAAAAAAGTTTTGAATTAATCCATTGTTTAAAAAATATATTATGAAATGATATTATGTTAATAATGTGTAAATAATATTAGATAGTTTAATTACCATAATTAAATGATATTTTGTAAATAATACTTTACAAAAATAACTTTACATGAGAGGATGACACGTGACATAGGTGCTTTGGTTTTAATTAATACTAGTACAGTACCCGCGTCATGACGCGTAATTTTTTTAAAAAATAATTATAAAATTTTGTAAGTATAAAAAAATTACTACAATATTATAAAATTAAATAAACTATTACCAAATGTTAATATAAAATAGAAAAAATGGATTTGATAAAGTAAGAAAAAATAATAATAATATTTATGAAAAATATGTAAAAATTACATGAGTTTAAGATTTAAGTAGAATATGTTGATTGAGTGAAAATCGATCCCAAAATAAACGTGGTTATAACACCTAATAAAAAAATGCTGGTTTATTAGTTAGATAGATTAATTAAAAAACTTGTACAAATGTCATTAGTTGGATTTTTTTTCTTAGGTTAAGTTGATTGGGAAGAAATCATAAAATTAAGGTGATTATGACATCTAAGCAAAAATGTTTCTCATTGTATATATAGATTGGGAGGAAATCATTAAAAAAATGTTTAAAATTTTATGTAGATTAGGTTGGTTGGGTGAAAATCCAAAATTTTAGTTTATTATGAAAACAAAAATAGTTTTCATTATATATATAGACTGGATGCTCTAAAAAAATTCATATATTTGGAAATATATATTTTTTTATAAAAAAAATGCTTTTGAATTCATCCAATTGCTTAAAAAAATAGATTGAAATGATATTGTGTAATTAATATAGAATGAAATATTAGTGTATAGTTAATATTAACTTTATTTTTAATTTTTTTTGAATTAATCCCATTGTTTAAATAAAAATGAATTGCATAAAATAGAAATTCATATATTTGGAACTATATATATTTTTTTATATATATCATGCTTTTGAATTCATCCTATTGTTTAAAAAATAGATGGAAATGATATTGTGTAATTAATACATAATGAAATAATATTGTATAGTTAATATTAATTCGATTTTTAAAAAAAGTTTTGAATTAATCACATTGGTTAAATAAAAAGGAATTGCCTAGATAGATTGTTTAAAAATATAGATTGAAATGATATTGTGTAATTAATATAGAATGAAATAATATTGTATAGTTAATATATAGATAGATATAGGTATAAACATATCAAATAAATATCCAATTAAATATACATAGTTGACAAAAATAGGTTATATGAATATATCAAATAAATATTGGAAAAAAAAGCTATTTCGAAATTATAAAATTATAAATATATATATATAATAGATGTTGCCAAAAATATCGGTGCGCGAGGAGGCGACACGTGGCACAAATGTTTTGCTTTTAATTAATATATAGATAACAAACTTTGAATAGATGACAATTTCAAATCACAAATCAGAAACCCTAATTGAAATTTCCCCAAATTGATTCTCAAATCCAAAAATTCTAGTCTAAATTGATTCTCATCTCAATCAATTGAACTTAAAAACAATCAAATTAAAAGGTAGAGGAAGAAAACTAACTAACCGGCGTAGATCGAAGGAGTGAAGAAGATTGAAAAAAAGAAGGATATGCAGACTGCGGGATTGAGGAGACAGCAGAGTCGACTGCCGAGAGGCTAGGTGCAGACGTGCAGTGGTGCGCCGGTGCAAGGGTCGGCCGTAGGTGGTGGCAGTAGGCGGCTCGGGGACTCGGATGGCTTGGGGTTAGTTTTCGCTTTCGCTTCATCTGTGTGTGAGAGGGCTGATGTTTTTTATGTGTTTGCGCAAAAAAAAAAAAGAGGGCTATCAGTTGAAAAAAAAAATACAAAAGTGGGAAATGGGATTCGAACCTGGGTTTACCTCACTCGGGATTAAAAACCTCCCGTCCCATCCCGCGCCTTTACCACTAAGCCAACTAATCTCGAATGTTCTTACTTGACTTTACTTATATATATATATTACAAAACTAACAGCTATATAAAATATACATACACCTCTATTTATGATGTGGGAGGGGGGGGGGGGGGGGGCTTCAGCCACCCCGAGCCCCCTCCCGTAGATCCGCCACTGGAGGTACCGACTTCAATAGCTCTACTATTCATTTGGGAAGTGCAAGCATGGTGACTGGTCATGAAAATTGGCTTTTTCGACCTTGGAGAGATTGATGGCAGAGAATCGATAGAAGTACCATAAAGTAAAGAAGGTAGTTATAGGATGTATTTTGCACCCTTAATGACTATTATTTGATCTTATTTTTCTGATGTTGGCTTTGGAACAAGCATGGAAAAAGGAGTTCATGTTCCTATGTGGAAACTTCATTTTGAGATTGAATTACTTGCAATTTCTTAAAATTTTAACTTTCAAGGTCCCTTCAGATAAATGCTTGACATTTAATTATGAAGTGTAATACCGTGCTACAATCTTGATTTATTGTATACAAAATTGATAATGGATTAAAGACAAAACATGCATCTGTTTGAGATATTTGTATTTAACCTTATCAAGTTAATTTCCATTTCATTTGAATTTTAATCAACCATAATGTTAGCCCAGATTAGGAGGCTGCTATTTTTTCCCTTGCTCTATTTATAACAGTCTGTACTTTGTTTTCTTTGAAGTTGGTAATTTAATCCATTCCAATCCTACTATAGTTTCTCTAGTTCAAATTGGAACACATTGAATTACACTCAACTTGTTTGGTAGTTCTTGGAGGGGAGTAGTGTACTCCTGACATTAGTAGTTGTTGCTTTCCATTTGTGCATTGGATATGTAATTTTCTATTTTCATTAATAACAAATGGTTCCTTGCTCTTTGTTTATTGCTTGCTAGCTAGATCTCAACCGGTCCCAAACTCGGAAAAAAGGAAGGGAGACATGTTATATGATATTTTATGTTATTAGATTCTTAAATGTCATTACAAATGTGTCACCAATAAAAATGTCATCAATGATGTGTAATCAAATTTTATGCTCATATGTTATCAATTGTATAAAAATGTCATCAACAAACAATGTCATTACAAATGATTGAGATCAATGAGGTGTAATCACAAATGTCATCAATGAATAAAAGTCATCATTAAAAGATGTCATCAATGAAGTTTAATAACAATTTATGCCCTTGTGTCATCAATTGTATAAAAATGTAATAAAAATGTCACCACAAATTATTGCATCAATGAAGTGTAATAACAAATGTGTCATCAATGAATAAAAGTAGAACCAATGGAAATATATTGATATACAATTGATTAATTAAAAGAATGACATCAAACGATTTGATTTAAAAAGTGGCATCAAATAATTACATTAGAATAATGGCATCAAAACACTACTTTGAAAAAGTAGCATCACATTAAAGAAAAAAATGTGATTAAAAAAATGGCATCAAAACACTAATTTGAAAAAATGGCATCACAACAAAAAATGACAAAAAAAAAATGACATCAGTGGTCAACGGTAAAAAAAAATAGCATCACAGAAAATGTCATCATTAAAACAAATATGAATAAGTCGGTTAACGTTGACCAATCAACGGTCAACATTGATCGATCAATGGTCAAATGTTGACTAGTCAATGGTCAAACAGTTGGCCATTCATTAGTACTCTATTTGGAGAAAGGTACATCTAACCTAAATTTTTTTAGAGGTCTAATTACCTAATTAGATTTTCCTAAAGATCTAGTTAGCTAAATCACTCTTTTATTAAATTATTTTTTATAATTTCATACTTAAACAACAAATAAAAGTGAATTGAAAAATTTTGTTTTTTTCGCACCGGTTTTTCTTACCTAAATATTATGTGGTGCCAAAGTATGGATTGTTGTAATCTGAACGTCGGTAGGTTTTATCCAAGGTAGCTAAAATGGATGTGCAGGGCGTATGGTTTCATATTTTCAATCAGATTGATATTTGCACGACGAATATTACGCCAAAGGGATGAGTAGGCAACAACTTTCGAAGTTGTCATAGAAACTAACGGCTCTGAAAGCCGTGATCATGATTCTACCCAGCTAAAAGCCAGCGGAAAAAATAACAAGTGCTACGGGTGGGAGTGATGCACAATTCCATTTCTACCACGATCCTTTGTGGAGCAACCTTAGCAGAGTGTATTTTTTTTACCTAGTTGTGGACGCTCCTCTTTCTGCCACGACCCTTACTTTGTGGAGCAACCTTTGAAGTCCCAACATCTTTGTCAATGCCATTGTCGCTTCCAGATGTGTCATAAGCCTCGGTTCTGTCTGTGGACTCTTCCTCCTTTTGCAGTTTACCTGCTGACCCTTGTTTTGCAAGCTGATCACGGAACTCCCTCAGTTTTGCCTTCTTTGAATTCAAGATGGTCACAAACTATAAGCAGAGAATACGTATTAGAACAGAATCATGGAAAAATACAAGTTTGCTAACTTCAATGGACAACTACAAGGCTACTGTAGTGCTGGCAATGGATGCTAAACACAAAAAAGTAGAATAGAAGACGAGATCAACAAATCAGAGTGATAGAGATGCACCAATTGCTCCTCAGCGGAAAATAGCACAGGACATGAGGAGGTTCAGCCCAGGCCCATTGATGAGCTTTTACCAGCACTTGCTCTCAAGCTAACAAAGGTGTATAAAAGACAGAAAAAGAAAAGGTAGTAGGGGGCATCTCTGGGAAGTGCTTACTCCACGAGACAGGTGCATCTTGTACAGGAAATTATCCATGGATTGTATTGATCTTCTCTTCCCCCCCACCCCACCCCCCCCCCCCCCCCCCCCCCCCCCCACCCCCCCCCCCCCCCCGCGGTTAGACAACCACTCTTCATCATATTCTGTACTTATTTGTGTATGTTGATTGCGTCTCCAAATCTGTTTGTGGCCCTTGGATTCCTAACTCTTTAACACAGATCATACATTTTGCTATAAATTTTGCTTTTTTATCCAGCAGTAAAAATGAACAGTGAAGCTAACCAGACATCGCCAAATGCAGTCAGGAATCATTTCCATCATGGGAGACGACTAGATATGTTTTCTTGTTTGTGTCTCTTAACCGCATTGGACTTTTTTATCCAAACTGCTGAACTAGTTTGATAAATGTGTTTGCAGGTCGCCATATAAAAACATGTCCAAGGGTCCATCTGGGTAGGACTAATGCCACCTATTTACATTATCGAAATTCTTATACAATGCAACTTATCAAACCTAAAAATCGGAAATGTGCTACGACTTGCCGATTTGATTTAGACTACATATAGATAAAACAAAAAAAAAGGTTATTATTTACGTGGCTAAATCACAGAGATTTCATTTTATCCATAAATCAGAATAAGTAAAAGGTAGGCTGCTTATGTGTTATTATGCAAAATTAAGAATAGAAACAATCACCTCATTTGAGCACCTATACAAAAAAATCTAGTATAGCCTCTACAAGGTGGCAAAAAGCATGCAATCAAAATTGTCAAATGCTATATTGACCACAAATCACATTGCTAAAAATGATGACAATTAGTTCATACCTTTGCATAGGCTTCAGACTCGAACTCCTCTTTCTCTTTGCTTAACCTTTCACTCTGTGCCACACATTTCTCAGCTTCGTCTTTCATCTTGTCAAATGCTGTAGTCTTTCTGACCACTTCTTCCTGTTGATATCTAATGGAGTTAGTAGAGTGTTGAAGCACTATCAGTAGCTGTTTTTGTCTAACATAACTAAATTAGAATTGCAATTCAGTAATCAAATTTACCAAAGGATACTTATCTTAAAGGATAATGCATTTTTCCTACCTAGAACTGCCATATTAAATTGAAGCAAAAAGTTTAAATGCTTTCTTCTGTTATTAACTAGGCCTCCATACCTTTAACAAATAATTATACTCTGCGTGATTCACCATAGAAACTGCCAATTGAGAGCCTAATTGACAATTGTCATAGGTGTCAGTTAATCAAAACCAAGATACAATGACCTTAAACTGCAATGTAACCCAAATAATCAAAATCACAAGCCTAGGACTCCAATTTCACACCAGCAATCAAACTCCAAATCACACCAACAATAGGTTCCAGAAAGACATGCTTTAATCAGCTATAGTATTTTTTCTACTCCATCCTCCAAACTGGTAACAAAGAAGTTGTAACATTTGAATTGAACCTCAAAGATCAAACTAAGTCCAGGCTTGTCTCACTAACCCTCAAGCTAGATCTTCCTCATCCTGATATCACATACAATTCGAAGAAAACAACAGACAAAGAGAACCACGTGTATAAACAACTGACGAGTTAGCAGACTTACACTTAACCGTATATTGGCATCCATGAGAAAGTCCAAGACCTCTGCTGTGGTCTTCTTGCTATCAGGAGATGGCTTACACCGCCATCTCCATTCCAACTTTGTGCCTTCCTTCTCAAATGTCCATGATAGCTGCAACAATCACCACATTTTATTAAAAAAAATTGACACATTCTTCAGTTGATGATCAAACAGCTAAAAATAGTTCCAGCAAGTACAAATCTAGCCTCATTTGACCTTGAAAAACTTAGCACTTAGCACCATATGAAAAGGTGAGCAATGAGCATCCATTATACAAATCCCATCTACAATTTTAGCAGCAGCAGCACCACTACTGTTGAAAAACACCAATTAACTCATCTATAAGCCATACTTCTACACAACTCATGAATTGGAACTCCAAGCATCCATTTAGCCCCATCTATTTATCTGAATAGTTTCAAATTTTAAACGTAGTTTCGCTCTTGCTTAGGGTTTTTTCCCCTGATGATATGATCAAAATCAAGGGAACACAATCTTGAAATTAGAAGAAAAAAGGGATGTAAAGAGAGAACCGTAACTCGTCTGAAGCCATTGCCGGCGTCGGAGAAGCGGTAAACGGAACCTGGCTGTTGAAGCCCCAAGTACCTCTCGGCGAATTCGACGTACTCAGACACCGGCTGATCCCACTGGCTCGCCCTCTCTCGCACGTCTTCCTCCGAACCTGAAGAAAATGAATCCAATTCAACGATAACCCAGAGAAATTTCAAATCCATTAGATGATGAAAGAGATCCGACAGGTTAGGTTAGGTTACCGAGGCAGAGCCAGGCATCGCGGCCATCGGTGATGGAGAGGGAGAAGTGGGAGTCGAACCAGAGACCTTTGACGAAAACGGACTCCGACTGGTGGGGGTTGGTGGATCCAGCGACTTCGAGCTTGAGACAGGTGTGCCTCGCCGGCGGCGTGGGATGGCTCATTCTCGTCGTGCGGCGATTTGGGAGTTGAAACTGGACGGAATAAATGGGCCCCACTCTACGCGGAAGGAGAGAAAGTATACGGTCTTCCCGCCCTCGTCCATTCAACCATCCTCTTACACACAACACATTCACACCGATAAGTAGCCAGCCCAATGAGGTTGGGCCCACTAGTTACGCCCATAGTCCATTGTAGGCCCACTAAGAAGGGTTGGTTGCTTTTACATTTTCAGAACTCAAATTTGTTTTATTCCAGCCAAAAAAAATGTTATTATATATTTTGGATGTATCAAGTAGAAAAGTGCACCAAAATTATAATGTCATTATGTTTAATCCTTAATTTTTTTTTTCTCAAATGGATACCACCTTTGCAGAAAGTGCATTAACTTCTTTTTTTGTTGGACAAACGAGAGGAAACTAGACCTCTCGGAAAAACGAAAGACGGCTACATAGAAATCAAACGGGGAGTAGCCCTTCCTCAACTATCATCCTCCAAGAGTAACTTGATCCCATCGGATGGTTGCGTCAACACATGGTAGCCTCCTGGAAACGAAAAGCTAGCCTTGGCGAGGAAGTCGGCGACCATATTTGCTTCCCTATAGACATGATGGAGCTTCACCTCCCAGCTCTTCTTTAAAAAGCCTTGGCAACACTTCACCAGGCTATAAGACGGATGAAAATTCGCCACCCCATGAACCACCATCGAGATGGCCAATTGCGAGTCCGTCTTCAGCATCAACTTCCTGTACCGAAGATCCCAGGCCAGCCTAAGACAGCCCAGCAGCCCCCACTGTAAGTGTTTAGATAACTGAGTCCTTGAAAGATCTCAGATGAGCCTACTCCTGTATATATATCATTGGGTGAAAACCCTGAGGGTACAATCGTAAATATGTACAACTCTATCTAAATCATATATACGTGCTAACATCCTCCCTCAGTCGCAGCTAGAGGTGAGCGAATAGTAAGACTGGAACGAAAAGAAGTAAAAAGAGGAGTAGGTAATCCTTTTATGAAGATGTCCGCATATTGATGGGCAGAAGGGACATGTAACACTCGAACCTGGCCTAGAGCGACCTTTTCTCTGACGAAATGTATGTCAATCTCGATGTTCTTGATACGCTGGTGCTGAACCGGGTTCGAGGCGAGGTAGACTGCGGAGACATTGTCGCAGTAGACCAATGTAGCGGCACGAAGTGGAACGCGAAGCTCGCAGAGGAGGTTGCGGAGCCAGCAGGTTTCCGCCACGGCGTTGGCGACACCTCTATACTCAGCCTCGGCACTGGAGCGAGATATGGTAGCCTGACGCTTGGAGGACCACGATACCAGATTGTCACCAAGGTATATAGCGAACCCAGAGGTGGAACGGCGAGTTTCCGGACAACCCGCCCAGTCTGCGTCTGAGTAAGCTGTGAGTGTGTCGAAACGGCCGCAAAAGAGGTGCAATCCCAGGTCACAGGTGCCCTTGATGTACCAGATGATCCGTTTGAGCGCCTGTAGATGATGCTCACGGGGATCATGCATGAATAAGCAAACCTGCTGAACGACAAAAGCAATGTCTGGCCGAGTGAATGTCAGATACTGGAGGGCACCTGCCAGACTGCGATAGGCGGTAGGGTCATCAACCTTGGGACTAGAGGCAGCACCAAGCTTGGACTTGCAGTCGACTGGAGTGGTAGCAGGCTTGCAGGATGTCATCCTAGCCTTGTCGACAATCTCAAGGGCATATTTCTTCTGATGAAGAAACAATGTATCCCGAGTGCGAGTCACAGATATGCCGAGAAAATAGCTCAGGGGACCAAGATCCGTCATGGCGAACTCCGAACGCAACAATCCCATCAGGCATGACAATAATGATGGAGAAGATGCAGTAAGCACAATGTCATCAACATACAGCAAAAGATAAGCCGTGTCAGACCCTGAATGGAAGACAAAGAGGGAGTGATCTGACTGACTGCTCTGAAAACCAATCGCACTGAGGTACGTGGCGAAGCGCTGATACCAGGCGCGGGGCGCCTGTTTCAATCCATAGAGAGACTTCCGGAGAAGGCAGACATGAGAGGGGCGCGAACGATCATAGAAGCCTGGAGGCTGATGCATATACACAGTTCCCTGAAGGTTACCGTGCAAAAAGGCGTTCTTGACGTCCAGCTGGTGAATAGGCCAGTCCTTAGTGAGAGCGATGCTCAACACCGTGCGTATGGTAGCGGGTTTGACAACCGGGCTAAAGGTTTCGTCGCAGTCCACACCAACCTCCTGGGACTTGCCATTGACAACGAGGCGAGCCTTGTGTCGTTCAAGTGACCCATCAGACCTGTACTTATGTTTGAACAACCACATGCAATTAATGATATTAGTGTCCCGAGGCCTAGGAACGAGGTCCCACGTGCCATTTTTAATTAAAGCACTAAACTCATCGACCATGGCGGCATGCCAGTTTGGGTCCTGTAAGGCCTTTTGTGATGACTTAGGTATAGGTGATATGGGAGTGGAAGGGGTGAAGAGGTTGTATTTGGGGTTGGGTTTGACGATCCTAGCTTGAGATCGCGTGGTCATGTTGGGGGCGGGCGCTGCGAGAGGCGGCGGCCGCGGCACTGGGGCGGCGGCCGCAGCAGGGGCAGGTGCAGCAGGGAGTGGTGCGGCGGGCGCGGCATGATGCGGTGGCCGCGGCATGTTGGCGGCGGCCGCTGCACAAAACCCTTTCCATTCCGCCCAATCCGTTACCAACATCAAGAACCAAATCCCCCTAACCCTAGACCTCAAGAAGGTTCAATACCACACATGGTTGGAACTCTTCACCACCGCTTTTCGGGGCCATGATGTCCTCGCCCACATCGACGGTTCCGACCGCCCCAATGATGTCCCTGAGCCTATTTGGAACCGCATCGACTCCATCGTACTCGGATGGATCTATGCTACCATCTCCGAAGATGTGTTGATTACCGTCCTCCAACCCGGATCAACCGCTCGTGATGTTTGGCTTCGCATCAAGGGCCTCTTTCATGACAATCAATCCGCTAGGGCTGCGGATCTTGAAGGGAAATTCATCAACACCCGTCAGGAAAGTTTCTCCAACGTCTCCGACTATTGCCTTGCCATCAAGGCTATTGCCGATCAACTAGGCGATGTCGGACACAAAGTCAGTGAAGAGCGCCTTGTTCTTCAACTTATCAATGGCCTCTCCACCAAATTTGACGTCGTCGGCGGGATGATAAGCAACACTTCCCCGCTGCCGACATTCATGGTGGCTCGCAGCATGCTTTCCAGGGAGGAAAGCCGTCAGGGCCGCCCTCAAGGCCCTTCCCATGTCCTAGTGTCCTCTAAGGACTTCCTACCCACGGATCCTTACCCCCGAAACCCTCAAACAACCCAATCCAAGCCACCCAACCAGCGCGGCGGACGAGAGCAAGGGAGGAACTCGCGACGGGGCCGCGGCGGCGGCCGCAGCAACATGTCGCGGCCGCAGCACTACCCGCCGCAGCCCCCGCCACAATACCCGCCGCAGTCTTGGTACCCCACCCCGCCTCCCTGCCCATATCCGTCGTGGGCCGGCTACCCACCGCCTTCGATGTTTCGCCCCTACCGCCCTCCACCCTCTGCGGCTCCTTCCTCGGCGCTATACGCCTCCCAGCCGCAACACACCGATCTCTCCGCCGCTTTCTCCACCATGGGACTTCAGCAGCCGGATGACAACTGGTATATGGATACCGGGGCCTCTTCCCACATGACGAACGCACCAGGTAACCTACAAACTGTTTTTAATTCTAGCACTTTACCATCCATTTATGTCGGTAATGGCGCCCCCCTATCCATTGTCGGTTCAGGTCAAGCAACCCTCCCCACTGGCCCACCCCTCCACCTTAACAACGTCCTACTTGCCCCTGACATAGTCAAAAATCTCATCTCTATTCGTCAATTTACCACTGATAATCACGTGGCTGTCCAATTTGACCCTTTTGGTTTTCTTGTGAAGGACCTTCGCACGGGGACCCCAATCATGCGGTGCAATAGTTCCGGAGACCTCTATCCACTTGGAGCGGCGGCGGCGGCAGGGTGTGGGCGACGGCGGCTATGAGAGCGGCGGCGGCTGGATCGAATTAATTTGTGAAACGGAAAAATTTTAGGGTTTCACAAAGAGGCTCTGATACCATGTAAGTGTTTAGATAACTGAGTCCTTGAAGGATCTCAGAGGAGCCTACTCCTGTATATATATCATTGGGTGAAAACCCTGAGGGTACAATCGTAAATATGTACAACTCTATCTAAATCATATATACGTGCTAACACCCACAACTCAGCAACCACAACAGGACAGGAGCCAATCCGACGGCAAAAGCCCCCTGACCAACTGCCCCGCGCGTCTCTGATCGCCCCACCAGCAGCAGCCACCTCCTCGGTATTCACTGCCCCATCCGCGTTGGCCTTAACCCAACCCATCTCAGGCTTCCTCCAAGCGATATGAATTTCCTTCTTCTCCATCATCCTAGTCCCCCCAATCCTCTTGCTCCACGCTAGCTCATAGTCCTTCGTAGTCCCTTCAATGGACCTCGCCTTGTGTATCCACACTCCTGCTATAAAATTATAATTATACTTCGGTATAATTAATACTTTTAGAAAATGATTTTATTTTACTTTTAAGTTCTTTTGAAAATATATTTATAATTAATACTTGAACTGGAGACTTTTCTTTCAAAAGATCTCACAACTCATGTAAAAGCCAAGGTCCAGTCTATTGATAACGCTCCTTTCTTATTCTATTTTGTGGCATTCTTTTTATTTCACACCAAAAACAATACTCACTTTGTTAATTAAAACTTATCGTTACTATTCATGCACGCTTTTTTAGAATGATAAAAACTATATGAAATATTAACATTTTTTTAAATTTATTTTTATAAATTCATAATTAATAGTAACAAGTATGAAATTATTTTAAAAATATGTTTAAAAAGTTAATATTTTATAGTAGCTTTTAACACCTCAAAAAACGTGCGTGAATAGTAAAACGTCAAGTTTTAATTAATGGAGGGAGTATCATCGAGCGCTATTATGTTTAATATTTGTCCATATTATTTACTCATTTAGGAGAGTTTTTCAAATAACTGTCAACATAATATCGATCTAGCTTCAGGCATATCATGAAAATGTTAATCTTATTTCACTTGGGTAGAAAATATATAACATAAAGTTTATAGTTAAAGTTGAAGAATGAATCGCATAAATTGATGTGATTAGACAGTAGAAATAAATTAGCAAAAGTCACAATATGTTATGATGTTATGTTATGATGTTATGTTATGATGTTGATGCTGCTTTTTTTTTTAGTGATGTTGATGCTACTTAGTGGAACAAAAAGTGATGCAATTTGCATTTGCTACAATAATGGAAATTAGTGGAAACCCACCAAAGGTCCAAAACGTTTTTCCTCTTTTTTTTTTAAGCTACAGAGCAACAAACTTAATAGTTTGTCTAATAAATAAGACTGGCTAGAAAGAAGAAGTGAAATACCATTGACCTTTACCTACCACAAAATGCATGTGTAGTTTGTTTTTATTACCGATTCTATTTAATTACCTAGTTTCTAGAATTTCCAAAATTACCAAAGACGATAAGGAAAAAGGAAAAACATACATATGCAACTTATAAGAAATTTATATAGATTTTAAATTTGAAATTATATTGTATATAATAAGTCTAAAATTTTAATTATATGGTATTAAATTAAGACATCTTGTTTGATTTATATTCGAGTATAAAGTAATTTTCATTATATGCTTTTATCAAAATTCGACATCAACTGATAGTTAGGGGTCGTGTGTACAGGCGCACATACTAGTAGCCTAGCACGTACGTAAGAATTGTGAGGTTTCATTATAAAACCAATAAGCAATGTGAGTAATACCCCACCAATTTATATAGGGCTTGTTAAGCTCATTTGTCCATTTACATCTTAACAACTTTAAATTATGATAGAAATTTTGTATTTTACAAATATGTTTTAAATATTGTAAAAAAAAATCGAAACTGGACCAATTCTAACTATTTCATTTTCCAATATTTTAATTTACCCTCATCGCTCTTCAATAAAAGAAATAATAACAAGATGTCAGCAGACTGGATATGGAAACTAAACAATGCTCCAAATATTAAAAATTTCATCTAGAAAATTATTTTAGACATTCTACCTACTACTGCTCGTTTAAATAGATATATAAATAGAGTCCCTAACACCTGTTCACTTTACAATAATGAAATAGAAGACGCAAATCACTTATTATTTAATTGCGAAATTACTAAATCCCTTATTCAAAATCTGAGTATTAAATTAAACAAATATTTCATTATCCCAAACATAACAAATGATGTCTCAGAAAATATTCTAAATACTAGAGCTCTAAATAAAAAATTTACAGATATATGCCACTTATGACATTAAATTTGGGAACTAAGAAATATAATCATTTTCCACAAAAAATCTGATAAAAACATCCTTAATACTTTAACTCAAACCATTGATAAAATTTCAAACAGGAATAAAGAACAATTAAAAAATATTTTACCAAAACACAGTAGAGCTCGTGAAAAAATGAACTGGAAATATCCACCAAAAAACATTATTAAAATAAATGTAGATGCTTCAGTTAAGAATGGTTTTGAACCCCAAATTGGTTGTATTATGAGAAATAATCATGGTCAAATTATTCGAATACACAAATGCAACACTAAAATGAGCTTTGTTATTCTAGCAGAGGCTTTTGCAGCATATGCAGGTATAAGACTGGGAGCAGAGCTTGGAATACAGAAAGTCATTATTGAAAGCGACAACGCAATCCTTATCAATGTCATCAACCAAGTGAACAACACACCATGGGAGATCATTCAAATAGTGGAAGAAATGCGCTCTCTAAGTAAAGAATTTGAAGTCATCAGCTTTCAACATTGCTATAGAGAAGCAAATAGTGCAGCTGACTTTGTTGCGAAATCTAGGATGAGTTGTTACTCTATTTTAAATTCTTGTTGCGAATTCCAAAACATCATCATGTCAGATGCTCATGGATGTTATTGTAAGATCACGAGATCGATAATAAAATCCTCCTTGAGGGTTTCCATTCATTGATAATCATATATATAGGTTACAAAGGTATTGGGCTTTTGGGCCCACTATATAATATATGCCTATGTAATCTATCAAACCCCCGCAGTCGAAACTGGAGGGGGCCGTACAGTGAGACTGGAGCGAAAATCAGTGAATAACTGTCGAGGTAAACCCTTGGTGAATATATCAGCGTACTGATAGGAGGACGGGACATATAAAACACGGACATGTCCAATGGCAACCTTGTCCCTGACGAAGTGGAGATCTAGCTCAATGTGCTTCGTGCGTTGATGCTGGACTAGGTTGCTAGCTAGATAGACGGCGGAGACGTTGTCAGTGTAGACCAGAGTGGCCTTCTGAAGAGGGCAACGAAGCTCAAGCAGGAGATTGCGGAGCCAAGAGCACTCGGAGACAACGTTGGCAACACCTCTGTATTCTGCCTCAGCGCTGGAGCGAGACACGACCGACTGACGCTTTACTGACCATGAGATAAGTGTGTCGTTGAGGAAGACACAGTAACCAGACGTGGAGCGACGTGTGTCAGGACAACCACCCCAATCCGCATCAGTGTAAGCAACAAGGTCAAGCTTAGCGGAAGGAGTGATCGTGGTGCCTAACTCGAGGATGCCGCTGATGTACCGAATGATCCGCTTCAAGGCCTGAAAGTGCAGTTCCCTAGGTGCATGCATAAACAAACAGATCTGCTGAACGGCGTAACTGATATCAGGCCTGGTGAAGGTGAGATACTGAAGAGCACCGGCGAGGCTCCTGTATAATGTAGGATCATCAACCAAAGGACCAGAATGAGCACTGAGCTTGGTGGATGTATCGACAGGGGTGGCGACAGGATTACAGTTGACCATCTTAGCCCGAGATACAATCTCAGCAGCATACTTACTCTGTGAAAGAAACAGACCAGAAGCATGACGCTGAACAGCAACCCCCAAGAAGTATGATAACTGACCCAGATCAGACATGGCGAACTCTGCACTCAACTGCGAAATAATCGACGTCCGAAGAGCATCAGAAGAGGCGGTGATAATAATGTCATCGACATAAAGTAGGAGAAAAGCCGTGTCTGAGCCTCTGCGATAAATGAACAGAGACGAATCTGAGCGGCTGCCAATGAAGCCTAAGCGTAGCAGGTGAGAAGCAAAGCGCTGGAACCAAGCCCTCGGAGCCTGTTTCAGCCCATACAGAGATCGCTTCAGGAGACAGACGTGCTTGGGACGGTCAGCATCAGCAAACCCCGGTGGCTGAAACATGTAGACTGTCTCATTCAGATGACTATGAAGAAAGGCATTCTTGACATCCAGCTGATGAATGGCCCAATTGCGTGACAAAGCTAAACTCAACACCACTCGGATAATGGCAGGCTTGACGACGGGGCTGAATGTCTCATCACAATCAATACCTACCTGCTGAGAACGACCGTTGACCACAAGACGGGCTTTGTAGCGCTCCAATGTCCCGTCGGATCAGAACTTGTGACGGAAGAGCCACATGCATCGGACGATATTCACATCAGGAGGGCGAGGAACCAGAACCCAAGTACCATTCTTCGTAAGGGCCCTGTATTCGTCGAGCATAGTCTCCTGCCAATTCGGATCTAGGAGGGCTGTTTTGTGGGAGGTAGGGACAGGGGAGATGGAGGTAGGGGGGATTGGGAGACGGTGGAAGGGGCGGCGGCTGGCGCAGCACTAGGCTGCGGCCGCGGCAAGGGGGCGGCGGCCGCGGCAAGGGGGCGGCAGCGGGGTAAGTTGCGGGGTGTGGGAGGGCTCATTGCTGCGGCCGCAGCATCTTGCAGCGGCCGCGGCATCTGGCGGCGGGGGGGATGTGTGTGTGGATGCGAGGCGGGGCTATGGTTTGTGGTCATGGAGACGATCTGTCGGGGCTGGAAGACACCAGAGATGCTGCGGGTGTGAGGTCTGGTGGTAGGGGGTGGTGGTGTGGGTGGAGGGGGAGAGACGGGAGCACCGGGAGAGCTCTGGGGAATAAGAAAATGTGGGAATGAGGACTCTGAATCAGAATGAGACACAGGAGGGGTAGGTGAAATGAAGGGAAAGCGAGATTCATCGAAGGTGACATGCCGAGACAAAATGATCCTATGGGATTTGATGTCGAGGCAGAGGTAACCGCGATGATCAGACGGGTAGCCAAGAAAGACACAAGGAGTGGAGCGTGGGTGAAGCTTATGAGGGGCGGTGGATGACTGATTGGGGAAGCACAGGCACCCAAAGGTACGAAGGTGATCATACCTAGGCAAGGTGCAATAAAGTGCCTGAGTTGGTGAGCGATGGTGGAGGGTAGTGGAAGGGAGAATGTTTAGGAGGTAGCATGTGGTGGCTAAGGCGTAAGGCCAAAAGGGAAGGGGAATAGATGCGTCAAAGAGGAGAGAGCGCATCATATTGGTGATGGTTCGGATGATTCGTTCGGCCTTGCCATTCTGTTGGGAGGTATAGGGGCAAGACAAGCGATAGGAGATCCCATTGGTGTTGAAAAAAGTGTGAAACTCTTTGTTATCAAATTCACGGCCATTGTCGCATTGGAAACACTTGATAGAGGTGTGAAATTGTGTTTTGATATAAGCATGGAATTTGGCAAAGATGGGAAACACTTGAGATTTAAAGTGCAACGGGAAAACCCATAAGAAATGCGTATAATCATCCAAAAACAAAAGGTAATACTTATGACCCTCCTTGCTAGGCACAGGAGAAGTCCAAATATCACTATGAATAATATCAAAAGGGGCAAAAGTAGTGTTTAATGACTGCTGAAAAGGGAGTCTGGCATGCTTGCCTAACTGACATGACGAACATAAAGTAGAGCGACGCTCTTTATTACATGTGACTAGACTCTTTGAACGAAGTAAATCTAAAACTGCAGGATTAGGATGACCAAGGCGGGCATGCCAAAGATCGTATGATGATGCCGAGAGGGCGACTGGACGGTGAGAGCAACGACACAGGATAGAGCTCCCCGGTGCTATTACATCTCAGGCGAGTAACCCCCGTAGTGAGATCCTTCATAGAGAAACCAAACGGATCAAACACGAGAGAAACATTGTTGTCAGTGGTAAACCGACGGACAGAGATAAGGTTTTTGACAAGTTTGGGGGCAATGAGGACATTGTTTAGGTGTAGTGGGTTGGTTGTGGTGGGTAAAGTGGCGTGGCCAATGCCCGAAGTGGCGAGGCGACCACCGTTGCCGACGATAATAGAGTGTACAGGACCCTTAAAAGAAATAGAAGAGAGAGTACCTGAGGTGTTCGTCATATGCGAAGTGGCGCCAGTGTCCATGTACCAATTAGAGTCAGGAGGTGCCAACTGCATGGAAGAGAAGGCGTGCTGCACATCAGTCGGAGTGTAGGCATAATCCGACGAGGAGGGGTAGGCCTGATGGCCTGCAGGACGAGGAGCAGGACCCAACAAGCCCGCTCCCTGCTGTCGGTTGGGGTAGGGAGCCGGTGGGCGGTATGTCGCAGGGGGGTAGCCAAAGGGCATCCAAGGCGGGTAGCCGGTGTTGGGATACCAGGGGGGGCGAGAGGCGTCAGGCTGCTACTGCGGCCGCGGCCGCGGCCGCCGCCTCTCAGCGAAGGGTCGCCGCCGCGGCTGTGCTGTGGGGCATAGGTCTCGTCAATGTCGGATGATGAGACCAATGCCGTCTTGTCCTTGGCGGCGTCGGTGGTCTGACGGTGAAGGCGAGTCTCTTCCAGGATCAATTGAGACCGGGTCTTTTCGAAGGTAGGGAGAGGTTTTGTCTGCTGGATATGAGTAGCAGCGGCGTTGTATTCAGAGGGAAGACCTGAAAGTACCTGGAGGACCAGGCGGGTGGCGCTGGGTTTGGAGTCGACAGCACCTAGTTGATCGGACAGGGTCTTGAGGTGCTGACAATAGGCGGAGATCGATGGGAATGAGGAAAGCTTGCAGTTTGAGAATTCGTGCTCAAGGTAGACAGCATGGGTGGACTTGTTGTCTTGAAAGATGTTCTGAAGTTTGTTCCAAGCATCCAAGGCGGAGCCTTTGGGGTCAAGGATGGTAGTCAATAGATCTTTTGAGATGGTGTTGAAGATCCATTGGAGGACAATAGTGTCGAGTTGAGCGAAGAGATCGTTGTCTTCACTAGCAGGGCGATCGACGGAGGAGTCGATGTGGTGGAGGACCTTATGAGCCTTAACATGGGTCGTGAAGAGGTGTGACCACATGGTGTAGGAACTAGATTCGTGATCAAGAATGATGGGGATGCAATTTTTGATATTGGAGATGGTGAGAGTGGAGTGGAAGGGCGGTTTGGAGGTGGGTGCGTCGGCCATCGGGACGAGCAATAGAGAGGTGCGAGAAAGAGGAAGGGGAGGCGGAAGGTGGGGAGGGGCGCCGCTAGGGGTGGCGGCGATGGGGAAGGGTGGTGGCGCCGTTAGGGGGGGCGCCGAGAGGGGGAGAGTGGCGGCTAGGGTGGTGCCGCTAGGGGGGGGGGCCGAGAGGGGGGAGGGTGGCGCCGCTAGGGGGGGGCGCCGAGAGGGGGAGGGTGGCGGCTAGGGTTTTGCAAGGGGGGTGGCGGTAGGCTAGGGATTTTTTTTTTTTGGAAAAAAAAAATTAGGGTTGATGGATCTTAGACTGTGATACCATGTAAGATCATGAGATCGATCATAAAATCCTCCTTGAGGGTTTACATTCATTGATAATCATATATATATAGGTTACAAAGATATTGGGCTTTTGGGTCCACTATACAATATATGCCTATGTAATCTATCAGTTATTAGTACATCCAAATTATTGCCCATTGTATAAAAAAATATTTTAATTTACCCTCAGCTATGCCAAATTATTCAATTGATTCCATAATATATTCTAAATCCACGTATTAATACGTCACCAGATAGGTCACTTAAAACAAATTTATTACTGCATCAAATCAAATGAAATCAAAGTATCAATCAAATTCGTAATGTATATATACAACCAAACCAAAGGTCAAATTCTTCAATTTACATGTAGTTTGGAAGCTAGTTCAAAATCCAATATGAAACATCTTACATATTTATGGTGAGTCACTAACTCACCATCTCTCTCTTGAGTCATCTCCCCCACTTCTCCCATATATATATATGCTTACTTGTTACAAATCCCCTCCACAAAGTTCTCATAATTAATCAAATTGGGAGAAATCATGAATCCTTTGTATTAACCATGTTTTTTTCCGAGTCTACAAAATTTGAGGCGTTGCCAAACACCCCGCCGGCCGGATCTCAACCGTCGTTTTTGATGTCGGCCAGCCCGTCAGTTGGATTGAACATGGCCACTGCCGCCGCCGGCCTTCCTGCCCACCACCACCACCACCAGCAGCAACCGCAGAAGATGGATTCTCCGTTGAAAGCTCAGTCAGAGGCTCGCCTGAAACTCGTCCCGATCTTGGACCTCACCGTGTCCGGCTGGGTGGGTCAATTCGAACGATTCTCTCACTATGTTGGTAAGTCAACTCCCGGCCCCACAATTAATTTCACATATTCATTAATTCAAATAATTTTTGGGTGTTGCTATATACACCGCAAATCCGGATTAAGGATTACGTGCAAGCCTTTTGACTAATTAACATTTAAAAAAAATTAATTAACCTCTTTTAACCATGCACGTCCTTAAGGACGTGCATGATTTGGGGTGTATATAGCCACACCGTAATTTTATCATCAACATAGGCGATGGGACAAGGAAGTTCACATTGTCCAATTTATTGGGGACTTGTTTGGCAAAAGCAGTTCGGGTTCAAAAATCCGAACTAATTTCGCCTTTTTATTGTCCCATTTGTTGGGAGTTGTTGGAAATTTGGTTACCTATTTTGAATTGGAATGTATAGCGAGACAAATCGGGTTTGGGGATCCGAACGAGTGTCCGATGTTATGCAAGCTATCGAACGAGTACCTGAGGAAGACGGAGGGATGTGAGTCGATGATATTCGAGTACTTGGCAAGTCACCCGAATGCAGAGGGCTTGTATGTGAAGTTGATCGAGGAGTTGGAGAGGTGCATTCTTGCTTACTTTGCCTTTCATTGGTCTTATTCGTCTGATTTGATCACCCAGGTATACATTTTACTTGTTCTGATTCCTTTCTTCTAATCCGAGTAAAGTGCTTTCTCATAGATTTTGAAATCATTGTTGCTCGATTCTCAAAGGTTTTTCGGAATTGCTAAAATTGACTAAAGGGATTTGTTGTGGTTGTTGAAGGTGTTGCGTGGTGAAGACTCTCACAAGAAGACAAAGCTTAAGAACCTTGTTCTTGCTGCCACTAGGTAAGAACTAATGTAAATTTGGCCGGTAATTTGACCTAAATTTTGTTAAGTAGAAACTGTTGTGACCAAAAGAGTCCATATCGAAATTTAAGTATAATAAAGTCTTAATATATAAGTTGGTAGACTAAAATCCTTCTGTTATCAAATTATTTTTAGAATGAAATATCAATCGACTTGTTTGTTAGGCCACTAACGTGTGTGTACGGGAAAGTTGATGATTGTCTTATAAAATTTATTCTTTTGTAAATTAAATTGGCCGGCATGAGATTGGTCAAGAGATGAAGCAATCATTTTTTATCAATAAAAAGGAATAATAATTATCACATCATATACTCCGTAATACTTTATTATAACAAATGAAGCCTTAACCAGTTAATGTTTAATTTACAAGTAAGTGAACGTGATAACCAATTTTTGTTAATCTATTTAGTAATGATGATGCCCGGTCAAGGAAGATGCAAGTTGGAAAATATAATAACATATCGATTCCAAAATATTTGTGGTTTCGTATTTTAAATTATAAGTGTTAATAATTCTTTTTATTGTGCTCGCTTTTTTTATTTCAATAAAAAAATGCAAAGTGATCCCCTGATTTACTCCACCTTGCATAAAATAATTTCTCTACAACCATATATCATCAATTCATCTATATTTTTATCAGCAACTGGATATTCATATTAATTTTTGTCAATTTTAAAAATATAAGGAATTAACGGGGAAACAATGTGGACACAGGAAGCAGAGATTCGAGAGGACGGTGAGGAACCTGAAAGTAACAAGAGTGTTCTCGACGCTGGTGGAGGAGATGAAGGCCATCGGCGGAGGGAAGCCATCCCCATCCAACGGCCAGGCGGAGTCCACGTGTACGGAGGTGATGGTTCCGGTGGCTCACAACAAGCGCAGCCCCGTGCTCCTCCTCATGGGCGGCGGCATGGGTGCCGGCAAGAGCACCGTCCTTAAAGACATCCTCAAAGAGTTTGTTCCTTTCCCATTTACCCTTGTCTAAATTCAACTCAAATACTAAAAGTTAGGATCGATTTTGAGATTATATTGTGGAAATATAACTAAAGAAATTGAATAACATATGGTTTTGATATGATGATATATTTTTCTCATCGGTATTATCTCACATTGAAAAATAACAATGTAACATGGTCAGGTCTTTATGGTCGGAATCAGAAGAGAACGTAGTGGTGGTGGAGGCGGATGCCTTCAAGGAGACCGACGTCATTTACAGGGCCCTCAGCCTCAACGGGCACCACGACGACATGCTCCAAACAGCCGAATTGGTACACAATCATCAACTTTATAAAATTCGCATCGACACATGCCATACCATATGAAAGAAAAAATAATTTTGTTGAATGTATGTAATGTAGGTACACCAATCATCGACAGACGCAGCGTCCTCCCTCTTAGTAACGGCTCTAAACGAAGGGAGGGATGTGATAATGGACGGGACCATGTCGTGGGCCCCATTCGTGGAGCAGACCATCACCATGGCTCGGAACGTTCACAGGCATAGGTACCGGATGGGGGTGGGCTACAAGGAGGCCGATGATGGCTCAATCATAGAGAACTATTGGGAAAAAGTGGACGACAGGGAGACAATGCAGCCCAAGGGCCGGAAGCCCTATAGGATCGAGTTGGTGGGGGTGGTTTGCGATGCCTACTTGGCGGTGATTCGGGGCATAAGGAGGGCCATAGTGGTGGGGAGGGCGGTTAGGGTGAGATCGCAGCTCAAGTCGCACAAGAATTTCGCGAGTGCCTTCCCGGGATATTGTGACCTTGTTGATAGTGCCAGGCTCTATTGCACTAACGCCACTTGCGGTGCCCCCCGGGTAAGCCTTTCGATTTCCATATATGCATCCAAAAGGGCTTCTATCTAAACTAGTTTGGTGTAATTTATATTTAGTTGGGTAGTTTTGTGTTACAAGAGTTAATGTTGCGATCTTAGGTTAGACAACGTGGACTTACAAATAGATTATTTTATAGTTGGATAACTTACAGCCATTGTTGGTTATTTTGTAGTTTGGACAATAAACCTGGTGAGATTATATCACAAAATCAATTGACAATGAAAAAAATAGTTTATCAAAACATTTGCAATATTTTTTAGGAATATTTCGATCCAAGATATTTTGATAAGCACACTAAAAAAGTAGTGGATAGTTTTATAGACCAATCAATTGTGAGAAGATGTACTTAACTAATTTTGTGGTGGCAAAATGAAAATGAGCAGTTGATAGGGTGGAAGAACGGAGCCAACAAGCTGTTGGTCGATCCCGACGAGATCAACTGCCTAGAGGTGCTACGTAGCGTCAATGAGGATGCGGATTCGATATACGAGCTTCGTGATGAAGACTCTTCTAGCGCAAGTTCGAGCCCGTTTGACAAGCCAGGCTCGGCTTGGAAGGACATTGTGTTGTTGCCTTCAAGGACTGATGTTCAAAGCCAGTTGAAGGCTGCCATTCAGAAAGTAGAAGTAGTCACAAGACAGTAGCTTTGTATAGATTTATACTAAATCCTTGCACTTAAATGCTATGGATCTTAAACAGCAAAAAAAGGGGGTATTTCATTTATTCCCCCAATATCATACACTTTGAGCTTGATAAAAACAGGCTTGGAATGGAAATTGGTTCATGTACCACCATTGATAATGTGAACATGGAATTCTATATTTGACCATACATATAGAGTTCTATATATATGACCAGATTTATAAGTTCATCCCGAGACATAGGATGATAGAAAGGCGTTGAAAGTTTTGGCTCTCATTGAGTTTAATCCAAAAGGACTTATACAGGTTGCTATTGAAATTGCTCACTGCGTAAGATGTCGAGATTAACTTGGTAATTCACTTAGCACCATTGTTGATATTCAAACGATTATGTCATTAACCATATTAGGCAGAGAAATAAGCCCATGTGTGTTTATAAAGAGGATAAAGTCAGGTTACGTGTTCATCGTTGTTTATGTTAATTACTTGAATAATATCAGGACTCCAGAAGAGATTCAATAAACAACTGATTATTTAAATAAAGAGTTTGAAATGAAAGATCTTGGAACGAAGAAGTATTTTCTCATTGTGCAATTCGAAAACAAAAGTAATGAAATCTTTATATATCAATCAAACTATATTGATAAAGTCCTAAAGCATTTTAATATGGATAAGACATATCTATTGACTACCCCAATGATTGTTAGATCGCTTGATGTGGAAAACGACGGCTAATATGAAGAAATATTATAGTACCATATCTTAGTGAAATAGATGTATTTATGTATCTCACTAACAATACTCGATCGGACATAGCTTTTGCAGTTAACTTGTTAGCAAGGTGTAGCTCACCACTGACAAAACATCATTGAAATGGTGTTAAACACGTTTTGCATTATCTACGTGGAACAAGTGGCATGAGGCTATATTTCAAAAGATCCAAGGGAGTACAAAATACAAATTTAGTTGATTATTCTATGCAGGTTACCTGTCTAATCCACATAAAGTCAAGTCACAAATAGGAATATAGGATATGTGTTCATGTGTGGTGGAACTATTATTTCATTGCCTTCAACAAAGCAGACTTTGGTTCCTACATCATTAAACCATACTGAACTAATTATGTTGTACAAAACCGGAAGATAATGTGTGTGGCTCAAATCCTTCATACACCATGTCCAAACATCATGTGAATTGGAATCAAATATCCAAGGTCAATGGTGATACATGAAGATAATGCGGCTTGTATCGCCCAAATTAAAGAAGGGTAAACCAAACACATTTCTCCAAAGTTTTTCTCCACTCATGAGCTTCAAGCATAACGCTTGAAAGATAGCCGGTGTATTCACCGAGGCATTACCCACTAAAGTATTTACACAGCTCATACAAAATATTGACATGCGACGCTTGAAAGATGTATGCTAAGTTGATGGTGAGAATAACGAATGTACTCTTTTTCCTTTAATCTTGGTTTTTTCCACTGGATTTTTCCAAGATAAGGTTTTTAATGAGACAGTGTATAAGGAGTTTTATCCAAATTAAGGAGAGTGTTATACTATTATTTATATTATCTTGTCGGTATTGGATAAACTCTAAGAAACTCTAGTTCTCTTGTGAACTCCTATAGAAATGGTCATTTGGAACCCCAATAAATACATCAATTCATTTTCTACTTCTCCTCTCTACTCTCTCTTCTATCATATTTTTGTGATAATTGTGTAAAATAAAGGTTGAAATATTATGGAATAATATAAACTCCGTATGGGGGCATAAAAGAGTTTATTTGTAAAAGGTGGTGTTTATTTGGTTATTATTAGGGGTGTTATGGTAATTTCAAAATATAAATAAAATTCACATTTATAAGGTAAAGGGTTTTTTCTCTAATCTATCGTTAATTAAATCCCATGCATTTTAATAGAAAGTTGATTTTTAAAAATATTTTAATATTCTTTCTTTATTAAAGGGAAATTTCGCTTGGTAGCCACGAGGTTTGATCTTTTTCGCATGGTACCCAAACATTTCAAGAATTTCACATGGTAATCATGAGGTTTTGATAAATTCCGTGTGATAACCAAACTCATTAAAAATCATATAGAAATTATATAAAATGACAAATATATTATAATTCACTCACTTAATCACTCATTTTTGGTGTTTTACTTTTAAAAAACCGTCAACAACCCTTTTAATATTTAAGGAGATTAAATTATTTACCCAAAGAATGAGTAAATTATAAAAAAAATCACCTAAAATTAAAAAAAATAAGTACATAAAAAATGAGTAAATTATTTAAAATATGTACTTAATTTATTTTCAAATCCATAAATTAAGTACATATTTTAAATTACCATTCGTTCATATTTGTTTCAACTAAATAAAATATTTTGGATAAAATAAAATTTGTATTATATATCTAATATGTAATCTTTTTAAAACATTAGAAAGGTTATTAATGACTCTTTGAAAACAACCAACTACATTGGGTAATTATGTATACTTTTTCAAATTTAAAAGTTTTTTTTTAAAAAAAAACTACCGTTATTTTTTGTATAATTTATTCATTTATCATGCAATTAATGTGTAGCACTATAAAAATTTAAAATGGTTTTAGTTAACTTTTTAAAAATAAAAAACCAAAATTGGGTTGTTGTGTGAAAAAATATATTTTATGATTATTTTGTGATTTTACCTATATTCTAAAAGATTTTTAACCAATTTGATTAACATAAGAAATTTGCCCAAACCTCGTGGCTACCACACAAAATTAGTCGAAACCTCGTGGTTACCATGCGGAATTTTTGAAAAGTTTAGGCACCATGCGAAAAGAGTCAAACCTTGTGGCTACCAGACGAAATTTCCCTTTATTAAATATGTAGACTTATATAGATTCATTATGTTACTTTACTAAAATATCTATTCATGGATGGATTGTGACTATATATTATGGTTAAATAATATTTTAATAATTTATTTTGGCCTTAAAAGTAATATAGATATAAATAAAATAGCACATACTACCCTCTGGTCCACCATTGCATTTGCTACCTCCATTATTGCAACCTCAACCATGGCAGCTCCCTCAACTACAAGAACGATACGAGTATGAGCAGTTTTTAGAGTTTATGGAGCTTCATATGATTTCCCTCCACATACAACATTTATTGGATGATGAGTGAGGATTTTGATTTCTAACCTCTCATATATCACTACGCCAGATGGCTGTTCCGGCGATGAACAAACTAATTCTCGTCACTTCAGAATACTTTAGGCGACGAACATGATAAATTTCGTCGCCCTAATGGCAGAGGGGTGGAACTCATCCATGGTATAGTTTGAGGCGACCAACATTTATCTATGTTCGTCGCTTCAAATTTAGTCAAAATGTTGACCGACATCAAGTGATAGACCTATAGTACAAGTCATCGCCCCAACAAGGAGGCCCGACTATAAATGTCAAAAATGACCTCTGGTGACGAAAAGGAACCTAAGTTCTTCGCTTGAAAACTGCCATATTTATTTCTTTGATATGTGGCAATGGGCATATGCAAAGTTCGTCGTCTAAAGGAAGAAGTTAGGTCCTACTCATTTATGAACTGTTAGTTTAGGCAACTGCTGGAGGCTAAGTTCGTCACTTCAGTGAGGAGGTAGGTCCGGGCTATTTATTAACGGTTTGTTGGGGCGACGACATATGTTAAGTACGTCGGCTCAATCATGAAGTAGGTCGAGGGCATTAATTCACTTCATGTTTAAGTGACCACTATAGACTGAGTACGTCGCCTGAATGAAGAAGTGGGTTCAGAGCATTTATTTACTTCTATTTTAGGCAACCAACATAGACTAAGTTCGTCGCCTGAAGAAACTTTTTGTCAACAACCGAATTAATTGTTTGCGTAAGCCACAATTGAACGTTTTCCCATTTCAAACCTCCCATATTTTCCACCGCATCCCCCTCCTCCATTTCATACTATCTCCACTTTCTCAAACCTCTTATTTCTGCAATTTCAAGTTTATTTGATCCGCTCTTAAGACCTAAACAAGGTACGTATGAGTTTGTTTGTTTGTGTGTGTGTCTATTTTGTCAAACTATTTACATTTATATATGATAGTAGTGCTTGAAATATGGTGATAAGAAGATGGTTAGGAATTGAAAGTAGTAGTTGTGATTGAAATTAGTTTGGTGTTGATTGTGACTGAAATTAGTTTGTGATTCAAAGTAGTAGTTGTGATTGAAATTAGTTTGAGATTGATTGTGATTGAAATTAGTTTGTGATTCAAAGTAGTAGTTGTGATTGAAATTAGTGTATGTTTCTTGTGATTGAAATTGAGAATGTATAAGAGAATAAGAATATAGATTTAGACTGAGATTGAAACTAGAGATTGAGATTCATTAATGGCAAGAGAATGGCCGATAAACATTAGATGCAACTCCCTCATTCTCACAACGAGTACCTTCAAGGAATTTATCTCTTCGTGAACACTCTTAGAGACAATGCGAATGGGATGACCCATTTTCTTTGTCCGTGTAGAATTTGCCACAACAATGAATGGGTTACTATATATGAGATGTATATGCATTTGTCTCAAGAGGGGATGTGGTCTAGTTATACCGTTTGGGACAAACATGGAGAACCACGAGTTGATACGAGAATTTCATAATGGAGAACGCATATTTTGGATGAAGGAGCATCTTCCTTTAGTGATGGTCCTGTTATGGACATTTTACACGACACTTTTCCTTATCACGTCGGATATGAAGCACATACGAGTGTAGACAAACCTGCGTTCGAAGATATTGTTAATGATGATTACCAGAAATATGAGAGACTTTTATTAGAAGCTCAGACTCCCTTGTATCCCCGTAGCAAAAAGACGATTCTGGGTACTTGTATAAAGGCAATGCGAATGAAGTCAGAAAATGGGTGGGCTAATAAGGGCATTAATGACTTGTGCAACTTTGTCTCTGAATTGTTACCCAATGGACACAGATTTCCATTTGATGGAAAGAGGATGAAGAAAATCATTAGAGACTTCGCACTTCCTTACTAGATAATCGATGCTTGCGAGTATAACTACGTTTATATAAACAGTATGCAGATTTCGAAGTGTGTCCAAAGTGCAACACTTTGAGGTAGGATACAAGTGAATTTAGGATGGGTCGCAAGGTTCTAAGAAAGGTCCTTCGGTACTTTCCCCTGACTCCCAGACTTAAGAGATTGTTCATGGAGCCAAACATTGCGAAGCAAATGTGATGGCATGGTGAGCGGGTGGGAGATTCGAAATGGTTGAAACACCCTGCAGATGGAGAGGCATGGAAACAATTTAATAGAACGTTTCCACATTTTTCTGACGATGTGAGAAATGTAAGGCTTGCACTAGCAACTGATGGTTCAATCCATTTGGGACTATGGGGACTCTCCACAGTACATGGTCTGTAATTGTCATGCCATACAACTTGCCTCTGTCGATGTACATGAAGAAGGAATTCAACATGCTGTCGTTGTTGATTCTGGGAGCAAAGTCTCCCTAAAATTGTCTTAGTATGTTCATGGAGCCTTTGATTGATGAGCTTATACGCTTATGGGAGACGGGAGTTTGTACTTTTGATCGACACCCGAGGTCTACTTTCACAATGAGAGCAGTATTGATGTGGCCTATCAGTGATTTTCCTGGATTAGGGATGTTGGCACGATCGATTACCAAAGGGGTATAAAGCCTGTGCTGTTTGCTTGGATGAAACTTCTGCAACGCACGAACAGGGGAGAATGGTTTATGATGGTCACCGCAGATTAGGGTTGGGAAAAAGTTAGATCAGACCGGAATCGGTCCGGGACCAGACCAGAAATTACAGTCATTGGATCGGACCGGGAGTATTACAGTCTGGTCCACAGTCCGAAAAATTCTGAATTCCGGGTTTCGATAAAAAAAGGAGCGCGCTGCTATTTGATTTGCTTGTGATCTACACTTGTCCCTCCTAAAGCAGTTGACCCTAGTCTCTCTCACTCAGACTCGTTTCTCTATTCTCGCAGCTCCGCTCATCAGTCAGTCGGCCCTCCACCGTCCTCCTTCGTGCTCGCCAGTCTCGCTCCTTAGTCGGCCCTCCTCTCTGTTTGAGACTTCGCTCCACAGGTAAGGGTTCTTCTCCCACCAATCTGCTTCTTCTTATTTTTCAATTTTTTTTGGTTTTGATCGATTTTTCTAGACGGGATCTTGGATTCCTTTTTCATTCCTTTTGGATTTGAGTTTTTTGGCTATTGATTTGGGGTTGTATTTGGCTTGATTTTCGTCTCTGGTAGGAGGGATCCAGTGAGGGGCGCGGGCGGCAGTGGTCGGTGTAGGTGTTAGGGTTTTTCTCACTCTAGTTTTCTCTCTATGGTTACTACTATGCATCTAAGATCACTATTTACATAAAAATTTCAACAAAAAATCAAGGACATAAGTAACAATCAAAAGCATAACATAGGTGAAAGTTACATGGATGACATAAATCAAAAGCATAGTTGTATTAACTTACTGTTTTTTATAACATATAACATAGTTGTATTAACTTACTGTTTTTTACAACATATATCGTATGTTATTATGGAAGGCATGGGAATGGCTGGTACAAGGCCCGCAAAAAAAAAGAGGGGGCCCATGGACCGCCCAAGCGGAACTGTAGAGGAAGGAGTTGGAGGATCGCGCCCACAAGCTCGAGGAAGAGCTGCAGCAGGCCAAGAAAGAAGCAAAATTGGCCAAGGAAGAGGCACAACAGGCTAATTCCCGTGTCACTGCATTGGAGAAGACAGTGATGGATTTTCTCCTCACACTGTCCGCCATCCAGCAGCCCTTGCAGCCTTCTCAGCAGCCCACGCAGCCTTCTCAGCAGCCCACGCAACCATCGACTTCCCAGGGCAGTGGATTGAGCACTGAATCCCATTTTCTAAAATTTCTCTATATTTTGAAACTTGATTTCATTTTGTGAAACTTGGTAGTTGAACATGGTAGTTGTCCCTATCTTGAAACTTGGTAGTTGAACTTTTATGCATGATGCTAAGTAGTTGAACAAGGTAAGAATGTTTTTGAATGGTTGGTAACTTGGTATAAATGTTTTTGAATGGTTGGTAACTTGGTATAAACTTTCCTAGTGAGAATTTTGGCCTTATAGGGATAACATAAAAATCCCTTTGCTTTCTTGAGTGAGTTTACTCTTCATATGTATATTATCTCTGAGTATTGCGATGGTTATCTATTTTTCAATGCCAATATATTTATATCTTTGATGTGAATGAGAATTAAATGATGGAGGCACCTTTTGAGCCAATTTTATCCTCTCTTTACCTACCCTACATTATCTCTGCTTGAAGCCAATAATTAGCTTGAGACCTTTATATATTATATAAACTCCACAAAATTATTTCCTACCCGAATTGAGCCTGACCCCCATTTGGGAATTAAGACTTAGAGTTGGTTGGATTAATGATTTAGTGGAAAGAATGAGCTTATGTTTGGGTTCAAGTGAGAAGAATTTTGAGTTTATGGAAGCATGGGTTGGTTTTTTTTTTTATCTTGCTACATATTATGTAAAAGAATTTTTGGCTCACATTATAAATGCACTATTTTTTTATTTTATTTTATATTATTTTCGTTCTTCAAAAAAAAGAAAAAAAATCAGAAAAAAAACAGAGAAAAACAGAAAAAAAAAAGAGAAAAAAAAAAGAAAAAAAAGTTGAAGTTATAAGTATATGAATAAAGTGCATGAGCCAAATAGTTTTTATTTATTTTCTTTTATGCATTATTTGTATTATTGAGAGGTCTCTAAAGTTGGAAAAAGGGTTGAGTTCATCATGAGATATGTTGATGAGTTTGGTTGATTCATATGATTGAGAGTGATGGTTTGGTTGAGTTGTGTTGAAGATTTAGGAGTCTTGATTCCCGAACTTTTTTGAGCACCACATGACCAAATAATTCCATGCCCTTTATTTCATACCAAACCCCATTACAATCCCACCGAATGGAGTCTTCTTTAAAGTCTTCCATTGAGCGAAAGACCTCCTGATGATTTTTGTTTGCATTAACATTAATTGGTTGCGAATTTGGTGATATAAGTTTCAATATTTAAGAGGTTTTGCATTTGAATTTGAGTTGAGAGTTGTTCTCAAAGCCTAAACACATGAGAGCGAGTAAAACATTTTCCCCTGTGAGGTTGGATGGATAAGCATGCAGGCTACTTGATCACTCATGTACATGCTAGGACGTTTGTCTACTTTATTCATGTTGCACTAAATTGAAAAGGCAAGTGCGTAAAGAGTAAGGTTGTGGGATGAAAGATTCATGTTCGGTTATTGCTTGAGGACAATCAAGTCTAAGTATGGGGTATTTTGATGTGCATGTTTTTAGTCATATTTTTCCATATACTTTAGTGTTAATATAAGTCTTTTTCATTGGTTATGCATTGGGTTTAGTGTCTTTTGCATAGATTTTCATGTTTCATAAGAAATAGATGTCTTCACTAGCTTTTGTGTGATTTACAGGGTTTTTGAAGCTGTTTTTGAAGAAACTTTCAAGAAATAAAAGATGCGGAAAAGAATATGGAGCGCATAGGAAAAAGAATGGAAGCAATCGGAGTTCAAACAAAGGAGATATTGGCGTTTTACTGATCTGTACCGACCATGTACCGACCCCCCTGGGTCGGTACCGAGGCATAATCTGATAGAACGAGCCAATTTGATCAACAATACTCATACCGACCCTAAGGGGGCTCGGTACCGAGGTGGCCCGTGTCGGTACAGACTCCCTGGCGGATGATTTTTACCCAGATTTAATTATTTTTTACCCCTTTCTCTAGATAGACTTTAAATAAAAGTGTTATATTTCTTATTTCCTAATTTAGTTTATGGATAATTAAATATAAATAGGATTTTTAGGGTTTGAAAAGAGAGTTTTTTCCACCCTAGTTTTTTCTGAAATTCTCAGCACACTTTTGAGAGTTTTTGTGAGCGGATTTGAGAGCTTTTTGAAGCGATTTCTTCGGCGAAGGTTGAGGAACGTTTTGTAAGGCTTTTGAGACGCATTGTTGACATTATTTTCAGGTTTTATTCAATTTATAATTTCTGTTTTATGTCTCGATCTTTTCATGAATTTTGAGTTATTCACCATGAATATGCGTGAGTAGTCGCCTTTTCTAGGGTTGGGGTGATCCCAACGATAGTTATGCTTGCGAGTTTGCTATGAATTGATGAATTGATGGATTTTATCTATTGTTATGTGCTAAGTACTAAATGAAAATTGGGGAAATTGCTTTTCGCAATTGAATTGAAATTGTGAATTGGATAGTAATTAGGGTGTTGAAACGCAAGTTTTGAATAACATAATTAAGATTTTTAGTAAAGTTTGTCGATTTGTGAAAATAAGTTGATTGCTTTGCAAGGGTTAATGCAAGTTGACCTTTTTAATAGATTAAAACATGATTTTTCATATGATTCATTGCGATGCATGCTTAATTATCGTTGTGGTGATCTCTATGCCCTAGATCTTTTATATTATTGATATTTTTCCAAAAAAATTCAGCAATATACAAAACCCCAAAACTCTATACTTTTCATCCCTTCTTGCTATTTCTCTCTCTCTTTGGTAACTAGAATTGAGTAATTGACTTTCTCCCTGTGAACGAACTTGACCCTATTATACTATAGCGGGGTTTCGATCTTATAAATTTATTTGATTGAAAATAAACCCCTTCATCAGATAGCGATGTAGGGTAAGTGCATCAAAGATATGACTTTTATGCAATTTCGTCTTCTATCTTATGCATGATTCCTTGCGAAAGTTAGGGAGATTCATTATTTGCATTATTGAAGCGAAAGCCACTCATATTGTGAACTTGGATTACTCATGAATTGGATAGTAACTCTTAGGAACTATGCGAGAGCCTCTAATCACCTAAGCGTTGGTAACGAAAGTTATTTGACGGAAAGGCATTATATTTCATAACTTTAGCATCATACTTGCATTGTTATCGTTGTGACATGAAACCCCGACTTTGGAAGCTTTTTAATCAATTGAATTCAAATAAAAGTTTAAGTTTTGATTTTTGATCATCCTCCTTTACCATTCTACGTTATTCGGACACTTTTCCGACAATTGGTTACGAATTACAGTTTCTGTGACAAACATCGGAATCGACTGTAAAGGTCGATATCGAGGTCTAACGTCGATATCGAGGTCTGTCTCGACGTCGACTTTGCTGCTTTTGTCTTCTGCAGGAACTCTACTGGAAATCGACCAGAACTGAGTTCGATATCGACTTGACACATCGATATCGAGTGTCTTCTGAGGTCGAAAGCTTCATCGTGATTACAACAAGGGAAGCGCTGGTATACCTCCTCGTGGATTCGATCCTGAATTACCCTACCACTACATCGGGAGGGATTCTTGTATTATTTGTTTGGGACAGAGAGTTAGCATAGTTGTGAATTATATTTGAATATTTGAATTGAACGATCCCTTTCCCACTAGCGAACATAATCCTACTAAGATTGGTAAAAGGAAATTCTATATAAACTAAATTATATCATAAAATAAAATAATAAAATAGGTAATATTCTCTAACATGCTTGGAATATACCTCTAAGGATTGAAGATCTTGGTAGATGATAGATGTATCACGTGGCTAAGTAAATCTCCCCAAAGATCCGACCAAATCCGCATTTCTTACGCATCTGCTGCTCCAGTCGAAGTGGAGTGTCGCACTCGATGTCTAGTGCTTCATGTCGAGTCAACTTGGTTAATTTCTAGTCGACATTTCTTTAGTCTCGATCTGGCTCTTTTCCTTCAGTCGACCTTGGGTGCATCAGTCAATATCGAGTTACTTGGTCGAGATCAAGTGCCTCTACTCGAGATCTAGCTCTTCTTCAGTGTCTTGTTTTCACTCTAAAATGCTCTGTTTTCTGCGAAATCAAACCAAAACTTTTGTAGACCTCTATATCTTGCAAATAAACTCAAACTACACAAATTTACTTCTTTTCCAACCCAAAAGTATAAAATATGCATAAAAATGGAATGAATGTAAGCATGAAACATGGTGAAATAAGCGCACATCAGGAGTCTATATAGAAGGAGTTTTCTAGAGATTGTTATGCATTGTTCAGATCAAAGTCAGGCCAATCATTCGCTCGACGTCACGAAGAGATGAAGGGTCTTTGGGGGACAAGGTGGGGCTTGATGGAGTATTTCGACCTTGTATGGGTTAGTCATAAGGAGAAGTTGGCTTGACACTTGGCCGACCGATATCAAAATGTAAATCTAACTATGGATAATGATGACACAGTATGAGCAAATTTATTTTTCTTTAATTTATTTATACTTTCTCTGTAGATGTGGATATGACATTATTTTCCATCCATGCATATATCTGTCAAACTTAATGCGAAGGATGATGGTGGTAATGCGTTGCCAGTGGCGGATCTACGGGGGGGCTCGGGGTGGCTGAAGCCCCCCCCTATCCGAAAAAAAAGCAAGTGTATATGTTTTATATATCTATCAGTTCTGTAATAAATTTAAGTTAAATTGAGTGGTAAACACAAAGAAAACTTGGCTCAATGGTTGGGACACGGGAGGAAGTACATTTCGGACACTGAGAACCCAAGTTCGAATCTTGTTATCCGCCTTTTTGTATCTGTTTTCTTTTCCCTTTTTTTAAACATCAAAAGCCTTTTTTTTTCCAAACCCAAACAACCCTCTTTTCAGTTTTTTACACAGCACTCGGCAACATCAACTCAACATAGCCAAAGTGAACCCCGAGTCCCCAGGCAACCGCCGCCGCCAGCTCCGCCTCCGGCCAACCCTAGCACCGGCGCACCATCGTAACCCAGCCCCTAGGCAGTGTGTGAAGCCCCGCTATCCCGTAGAGACCCAATACCTCTTCATTGTTCTTCTTCACTTGTTCGATTTAGACCTTCAATCTTCAAGGCTAGTTAGTTTTGTTTCTTTACCTTTTAATTTGATTGTTCTTATGTTCAATTGGTTGAGATGAAAATCAGTTTAGATTAGAATTTGTGGATTTGACAATCAATTTGGGGTAAATTCGATTAGGGTTTGAGATTTTGATAATAAATTCCGAGAAATTGGGATTAAAAATTGTGGTTTTCAGAAATAAATTTGTGAATTTGTGGTTTGTAATTTGGAATTGTAGTTTGTGGTTTGTGGTTGTTGTTTTGAAAAGTAAGTCCGTGGCTTGTGATTTGGAATCATGAATTGCCTCCATATGTGTTTTTTCTCTTTCAATTTTTTTATGGTCTTCTATTGATATTGCTGTAAATTTGTTCTTTTGCACGTGTTTTATGATCTTCTATTACAATACTTTGCAACATTGGCAACAAAACGTCCACTAAATTTTTAGCTACTGAATTTGTTAGTGAAGCCATTGATGGAGATTAATGTAAAGATACCATACTTTTTAGGTATATGTGCACGTGAACATATATTAAGAATCAGAACACAGCTTTGTGAGGATTGTAAAGACTCAGGTACCCACTATTGAATTTGCTTAACATTGTATTATCTTTTATGTTGTATATTTCTTTTAGTTCTAATTGCTTCTGCTGCACAAAAAAATGATATATTTTATTACATTGTGTGTAAAAAAGAGTTGTTAGATAGCCTCCCTTAAAACATTACTCTTGTTGAGATTGTGATCAATGATATATCCATGCTCAGCCCCCCCCTAACTAAAATCCTGGATCCGCCACTGTGTGTTGCCATTTGGGGTTGCACCCGACATTGACCGGACAAACGTGAAGAAGGACCTTAGCAGACTGGTGATATATAGAAAGTGGTTGGACACACTAAAAGTGGATCATGTGTGCTGGTGGACATATAAGAGACCTGTTCAGAATTTAGAAGGGCCAGAATCAGTGTCATTCTATAGAGGGCTCATCGGCAATATGGGAATGTATGAGCCTTACTATCTGTATCGTGTTGTTCGCCAGTTTGGACGGGTCCAGCATATACCCCTTCCACCATTCAAGGCCTATGAAGTAGATAGGCCAACCAACCCACATGCGTACATTGTTGCCTATAGTGACTTATATGATTTATGGGACGATCGAGATCGCCATGAGTGTCATTTTATAACAGATGTGTTCTCATTGTCTTTGGATCCATGAGAGATTTTTGATGATTACTTTGACTATCACATTCGACATGGTAAACCATTTCTTCTATAAAGCTCATACACATCAGATCCCCCTGTGCATCCCATTCCCCCCCCCCCGATGATAGACCTTGAGGAGGAAAATTTTAAATTCATCCCCCCATGAATATCGTATCTGTAATGTTGTATAAACACATAGATTAGTTTCGTTTTTCATTCATCTGAATTTTGATGCAGCGTCATCAACATGTTGTTATCATGGTGCTTGAGCTACACGAGCGTCGCCAGGGTGCGTCCGCATATGAGATAGCTTTGTTGCATCGTGTGTTGATGGGTGATGATCCAGTGCCGCGTGTCGCCCCAGAGTGGATGCCATCCTAACATCAGCAAGTAGGACTCAACCAGCATCGTTACTACACCCAAGAGTAGTTTATCATGTTGATTACTCTAAATTTATAGTTTAGTTGAACTCTAAAGTTCTTTAGTATGTAGACCTATTAGTTAGACGTTGTCTGTTTTGGAAGTTTGTTATGTCGATGAAATGATATATATGGTTTAGTATTGTTGACCGTTGAGTTTAATTTATTCTAAACTCATGATGTAATAAAATCTACAAGAAATCAAAAAGTTTTGAATGTTAGTTCGCAATGCCAATAAACCTTTCTTTTGCAAAAATAAGTTTTGAATTTCACTTAAAATTAAAGTTTTGATTGGTTTTATTTTTTATTTATTTTCTTCCTCTTTACCATGACTTTAAGTTAGTGAACAAAATTGAATCCCCATTATTTTATACAACCCCTAAAATATTTAGTTTTTATGTTCTGTTTAAGTTAATTTTTTGAGAATATATCGATTAATCTCACATATACTTTTATACAAATTTAAAATAAGTTTAGTTTAACATAATTTTGGTTGAGTTTGATCGGATCAATATATATGTTATTGTAAAGTATCACAAATAATTATCCAAATGTAACTAATTGAATTTTAAGGATTTTATTACATTTTAGGTATTATTTATTTTCTATTATTATTTGATTTTTTTATTAATTATATTAACAAATATTTATAAAAAAATCAAATATTTATAAAACATTATATTAAAGGATATCAAAATGTAACTTATGCAATATATTTGATTATTTACTCTTTATTGGATAAATAAGAAAAAAATATTAAACAATATGTAAAGAAGAGTACTAACTCTTATATGATATACTAAAATATAATTTATTAACAAAACACGCAGGGGCATGGGTAACCGTTACAATTTATTGATTAAAGTTATGTGTGTTTTCATTTTTTTAAATAAAAAGTTAAATTCAAACTCTTGTTTAGCAAATACGAAGGTTTTGAAAATACTTTAAAAATTGTACTCCCGTATTTAAAAAACGGGAGGCATATAATAGTTGTACTCTCGTTTTTCAAACACGAGAGTTATACCTACTTTTATACTCCTGTTTTAAAAAAACGGAAGTCATAACTAAACTCCCAAACCTTTTTAAAAGGCTTTAAAAATTGTACTCCAGTGTTTGAAAGAGGGGAGGTATAATTAAAATTGTACTTCCGTTTTTGAAATACGAAAGTACAACCCAGTTTTATAACTCCCGTTTTTTAAAAACGAAAGAAAAAAATAAAAGTTGTACTCTCGTTTTTCAAAAATGGAAGTACAACTTATATTACAACTCCCATTTTTCAAAAATGGAAGTTATAAATTATTCCTCCAATTACACTTCCGTTTTTAGGCACGAAAGTATAAAATCTTTTTGGGTGCCCACCCGAAAGCTTTTGTGGTGGAATTAGGGGAAGCGATATATAAATATTATAACTTATGAATATGATATTTTTATTTTATTTTATGTGAATATAAATAATATTACATTCATACATTAATATTTACACCATATTCATACATTCGTATTTTATTTTATTTTATATTCACATAACATGATATTCATATGAATATAGCACACTATATTCATTCGTTTTACCGTTGCATCTTATTTTCCCTTTCACTAGAACTCTTCCATATCAATGTAACACTCCGTCCAACATTGGATATAACAAGGGTATTGAGAGTAAATTATTAGTGATTTAACCATGTTAGAAAAACTCTTTCTTTTTAGGCTTCAAGTGAGAACAACATATTTGAAAGGCTTAGATGACATAAGTTGGTGCTTCTTAAGACATCGGATTTTACATATGTTATCTGAGCTGATTCTGAGCTCAGAGTTATTCCAACAATATGCTTTGGTAAATGTATGTATGTAAACCTTACTAACTTAGTCATATCTTACTATATAAAAGGATGAGTTGAACATTACTGTTCATCAAGTAGGATGACCAATCTGCCCTTCCTTTCTTTCCCACTACATCACGGAATTTAGGGGTTACTTGGTCTTTTCATTGTCTATTTGTTGTCAACCTATTCCCTTCTCTAGGTGAGGCGTTTTTCATTTCTCTTATTCTTGCCCTCGTCATCTCTCGCAAATCTCTTCGGTCTCTCCACTTCTCTCTCGCCTCCACCGACTCCGATCCTGTGAATCCTCTACCCACTGTAGTTGATGTGCGCGCAAATTGCCATATTTTCTATGCACATATGAGTCCATTTTATCATTTTTTTGCATGCATACTAATGGGAAAACATGGGATTAGTGTAGTTTATGCTTAAATATCAAATATATGGGTCTGCACGAGTTTCTATGTGATTTCGTAGAAAAAAGGATAAAAATGGACAGATTTGGAAGAGCGGAAAAAGAACTCGAAGTCTTCTGAAGAGGTCAAAATCGAATGGGGACCTCGACATCAACTGCAGCAGAGACATAGGAATCGAGCAGGAAATGAAGCAGAGCATGTCGACACAGAGAGGTCGATATCGACGTCTGAAGGTCGATATCGAAGTTGCCAGATCGAGCTAAATGATAGAAGTCGAGTGCTAATCCGAGTAGAAGAAGGAGAGCTCGAGATAAAGTTTCACAAAGGTCGATATCTATGTTGCCCAGCAGAGGAATCTGACTTAGATTTTGATAGAATTCTATCCAAAGCTTGCACGTCTATCCGAAAGTCGAGATTTCTTATCATCAACCTCAGATCTATCATATGAAGCTAATTTACCATAGAAGTTTTAGTTTTTACTTTATTTAAATTTTATCTTAGAGAATAAAGATATAGTTTCGAGTCTTTGGATAGCAAAGTTCGATATCTATATCTAGGGGCCATTAGGGCTGAGTTTAATCATCCAATTACGCAGAGAATTTCAGTTTCAATAGAGAGTAATTAATGAGTTAGAGAGAGAGAGAAGGCCGAGTGAGTTGGAGAGAAGCGAGAGAGGAGATTTGGATTGTTCGGTTGTACTTTCTTTCATAGTTTAATTCAAAGTAATTTTCTTTCAATAATGATGATGATGTGCATGATGAGGAGCGAGTACTCAACCCACTTCTAGGGTCGAGGTGAGCTCGACGATAACGATGTAGGGTAAGTGCATCAAAGGTATGACTTTTATGCGATTCCATCTTCTATCTTATGCATGATCCTTTGCGAAAGTTAGGGAGATTCATTATTTGCATTATTGAAGCGAAAGCCACTCATATTGTGAACTTGAATTGCTCATGAATTGGATAGTAACTCTTAGGAACTATACGAGAGCCTCTAATCACCTAAGTGTTGATAACGAAAGTTATTTGACGGAAAGGCTTTAAATTTCATAACTTTAGCATAAAACTTGCATTGTTATCGTTGTGGCATGAAACCCCGACTTTGGAAGCTTTTAAGTTTATTGGAATCTATATAAAAGTTTTAGTTTTGTTTCTGATCATCCTTCTTTACCATTCTACGTTCTTCGGACTCTTTTCCGACAATTGGTTACGAATTACAGTTTCTGTGACAAACATCGGAATCGACTGTAAAGGTCGATATCGAGGTCTAACGTTGATATCGAGGTCTTTGCTCGACGTCGACTTTGCTGCTTTTGTCTGCTGCAGGAACTCTACTGGGAATCGACCAGAACTGAGGTCGATATCGACCAGACACATCGATATCGAGTATCTTCTGAGGTCGAAAGCTTTGATCGTGAGTACAACAAGGGAAGCGCTGACATACCTCATCGTGGATTCGATCCTGAATTACCCTACTACTACAAGGGAGGGGATTCTTGTATGATTTGTTTGAGACAGGGTGTAGTCTAGTTGTGAATTGTTTATTTGAATTATTTGAATCCTATACTCATCCCTTAAGCGAACAAATTGGCGCCGTTGCCGGGGAGGCAATCTATCGCCACCTAAGTTTTCTCACGATCTTTTAAAGTTTATTTTTTGCAGGTTTATGCGACGTTCTGATCGCGGACCTATCCTAGAACCCATCAACGAGCCTGAACATTTCTACCATCTTCGCAACAAAGCAATTCGCATCATGGCTAACAACGAGACGCAGGCTGAGACCATAGAGCGGTTGAGGAAGGAAATCGAGGACCACAATGCTACAATCACTGCTGAGAGGGCCGCCACTGCTGCAGAGCGAGCCCGTGCGGATAGGGAGGAGGATGCGCGCAGACAAGCCCAAGAGCGGCTAAATCAGTATCCACGGACGGCGATGCAATACATGTATCCGCCGCTTCATGTTCCTGAATCCGCTATTTTAATTCCTCACTCCAATTATGAAATAAAAATTAACTTCCTATCTGAGATAAAAAGAAATACTTTTGAAGGAAGGCCTAATGAATGCCCCCTGCAACACATCTCTATTTTTATGGACTTATGTGAAACAGTTGCTGATGGAGTAAATTTAGAGTATGTGCGATTAAAATCTTTTCGATGGTCTTTGGCAGGGAAGGCATTACAATGACTTGAGAGTTTGGCTCCACGCTCGCTGAGGACATGGGCGGAGGTGAAGGATGCATCCCTGAATAAGTTCGTTCCGCCTTCTAAAATGGCGATGCGGCGACAAAGGATCACGACTTTCAAACAAAAGCCAGGTGAAACATTAACACGGGTGTGGGAGCGATTTAAGGACTTGTTGAGATCATGCCCAACGCATGGGCAACTTCCATATGTCATCCAGGAGATCTTCTACAACGCCCTTGATGTGCCAAATAAGGAGAGGATAAATTCATATACCTCTTATCGGTACATTGAGCTTGCACCAACGGAGGCCTGGGAGACCATTGAGAGGCTCGTGAACTTTGACAACACCTATGGGGCTGCTGCGGCCTATGATGCAAGGCCTGCCCCATCAATGCCACTATATGAGCCCCCAGGGGAGATAGATCCTGATGTGCGGCAACAATTCCACAACGATCAAACACGCCGCTTTCAAAAGCAAGTCAGGTTCCTGAGCAACAATCAAACTTGTCAGGAGTGTGGCTCAACAAGGCATAACACTAGTGCCTGTCCACATACTGAGCAAGTATCCATGGCGGAACAACATGAGGAGGTCAAGTGGATGAGAGGCTCCTATGGAGGGGGTAATCAACAATATTGGGGCGATCAAAGGTTCTATCAACAAAGGGATCCCCCACCATATAGAGCACCAGGGCACCCTGAGCGGGAGACAAGGAAAGATGACCTGCAAATCATTCTTGATGAGATGCGGAGGAACCATGCTGAGTTCAAACAAGCCAACAACTCCGTCCATACTCAGCTGTAGGGTATCAATTCTAGACTTGGGAGATCGACGTTTGGAAGCGCAACATGGAGACTCAAATGAGTCAATTGGCGAAAGCAATACCCAAAGCGTTAGGATCATTCCCTGGATCCACCGTGACCAACCAAAAGGGCAAAACCACTGGACATATTGCGGCAGTAAATCTAAGGAGTGGGCATCAATTACAAACGCCCGAGCAAAAAGCGGAGGACAAGGGGCCAAAACAGACATCGATATCGACCAAGGTGACGTCGATGTCGACCTTCCTGTCAATGTCGACCCTGATGCTGAGTCACCACAGAAATTGACTCCTCCGGTTGATGTCGACCCTACTGATGTTGATGTCGACCTCACCACAACCGCGGGAAGGAAGAAGGTGTTGCCATTCCCAACTAAAAAGATGATTAAGGACCCAGCTGAAAAAAAGTTCCAAAGGTTCGTGAAGATGCTCCAGGGACTTAATGTCTCTATTCCATTCACAGAAGCACTTCATGAGATGTCATCCTATGTAAGGTTCCTTAAGGACATCTTGGGTAAGAAGCGATCGCTCTCTGAGATCGCATAGGAGTGCAACAGGTTGGAGCTACCACAAAAGCGGGCGGACCCAGGTAAGTTTTCTATCGCTATAGGTCTAGGTCAATTCAAATTTAATGCTTTAGTTGACTTGGGCGCTAGCATTAGCATGATGCCATTAATAATTTGGCACAAGGTAAAGATAGGTCCTCTGGATCGCGTGGATTCAAGGTTATACATGGCCAACAATACGGTAGTGATTCCACCGGGATAGTGACGGTTGTGTCAGTACAAGTAGGTAAATTCTTTGTCCCTGCTGATTTCTTAGTTGTTGATATAGCGGAGGACCCTGCTTGTCCAATTATTTTAGGTAGGCAATTCCTAGCAACCGTCGATGCCAACATTAGCGTGAAGAAAGGATTGCTCTCATTCACAATTAGTGACGAGGTGATAGAGTATGCCTTCAAAAAGACGGTGAACAATCAAGGGCCAATGGAGATAAAAGCCATCAATGGTGTCTACATTGCATGTGGAGAAGCCAAAGTAAGGAGTATGACACCGGAGGAGCTTGAGAAGAGGGCCATAGAAGCCCAAGGGGAGGAAGTGTTGGCAATCTTGAACGAAGGGGCCCAACAGAACATCGAAATCGATCCAAGTAAGTCGATATCGACTACTAATGTTCAAGATTATGTGCCAGGTCATAAGTATGGGGTCGACGGAGGAGAAAAGAAAACATCGAAATCGGGGTCTAAGGTCGATATCGACCATACCCAGCCAAAATCTACCACCATCAGCACTGAGAAGGGAGGAACGGAGACCTCGATATCGATCTCTGAGGGTCGACATCGACCTGATCATATCGAGAAGAAACTCTCCAAATCGACTGATCCTCCAAGAGTACAACAGAGGTCGATATCGACCTCTGAACATCGACATCGACCTGAGCCACAGACATGTAAGAAGGTAAGTCAAGGTACGGATTCCTCCTGTTCCATTACAATTAAGGATTTATCATTATTTGGAAGAGGTGTTCCTTAGCATGTGCACTTATGTAGGGTATCCGATCCAAGTAAGTCGATATCGAAATCGATCCAAGTAAGTCGATATCGACTACTAATGTTCAAGATTATGTGCCAGGTCATAAGTATGGGGTCGACGGAGGAGAAAAGAAAACATCGAAATCAGGGTCTAAGGTCGATATCGACCATACCCAGCCAAAATCTACCACCATCAGCACTGAGAAGGGAGGAACGGAGACCTCGATATCGATCTCTGAGGGTCAACATCGACCTGATCATATCGAGAAGAAACTCTCCAAATCGACTGATCCTCCAAGAGTACAACAGAGGTCGATATCGACCTCTGAACATCGACATCGACCTGAGCCACAGACAGGTAAGAAGGTAAGTCAAGGTACGGATTCCTCCTGTTCCATTACAATTAAGGATTTATCATTATTTGGAAGAGGTGTTCCTTAGCATGTGCACTTATGTAGGGTATCCGATGATGATTCGAGCCAATATGAGATAGGAGACAAAGTCTATTTAGCCAAATCCAAGGACCATTGGTTCCCTACAAGATTCAAAGATAAAAATTTGGGACCATTCATGGTGAATCAAATCCATCCTGGCGGAATGCAGCTGCGGGACAAGAAAGGAGTCATATTTGAGGCCCAAACCACATGGGCTCTACAAATGCCGCCTTGAGAAGCGCAAAGGAAGAAGTTGGCCTAGCGACTTAAAAGTCTAGAGCTTGTAACAAAGACTTAGTTTTGATTTTAGACAACTTTTACTTTGGTGTGAGACACTTTATTGTTTTGCATATTTTTGTTTTGGTTTTATTTTTAACAAGTTGCAGGAAAGAAAGAAGCACACAGAAAAGACATCGATTTCGATGATTAAGATCGACATCGACCTTAAGGTCGATTCAGATGGGCTTGTGGTCGAGGACGGATCACCCTGAAGCCTGAGCCAGAAATCGATGAGAAACATCGATATCGATGTTAAGGTCGATATCGACCATGCCTGATGTCTTCTTCGACTCCTGAAATTTGTGACCGTTTAGTAAGTTTTCTTCTTAACCCTAGTTCTGATACAGTGAGGACACTGTAAATTTTAAGTATGGGGTGAGGGAAAGGCTTACTTGCATATTCATACTTAGTTTAGATTTGCATATTTATCTTAATGCATATTTAGTTTTATTTTCGAAAACAAAAAAATGAAATGACCCCCATCAAAAATTTGAAAAAAAAGAAGACTCGTGGAAGTGTAAAAAAGAGCTCTATGATGCAAAATTAGATTCATTAGAGATATAACATGAAATTGCCTAGTTAAGGGAAGTTCCAATGAAGTGCAAAAAGAAAAAAATAAAAGAGATGAAAAATTTGAAGTTGCTTTTGACATGTGCATGATAAGATGATGGAGGACTTTTTATGAAAATTTCCATACAAGTGCTTACATATACAAGTTCATATCCTAGTCTTACCTATGCATAGTTGCAAAAGTCACAAGCCATATATGAGCCTTATCATGATCATTATTGCTCCACATATATACATATTGCCCATTTTATACCTTATACCCTATCCGGGGACAAGTTTGAGAATGGAAGTCATCTTTGGAGTTGTTATATGGAGTTGTGCATTATTTATGAAGTTGTTGGCAGAAATGAAAAAATTTATGAAATATGGAAAATTTAATGAGCGAGAAAAAATCCGATCACCTCAGGAAATAAAGGTAGGTCGACCCTGCTCGTTGAGATGTTAGTTCAGCGAGATGGGAGACAAGGTGAGGAGTCCGAAGTACTAAGTATCCGGGGCCATTCATGACACCCATGTTTGCGACTCGCGAGAAGGCAGTGCTAAGGTTAGAGAGGTAAAAGCATATATTGAATAAAAGCATTGAGCGATGAGTGAAAGGTGAGACATTATGAAGAAGGAATGTGGAATGTTTTGGAAAGGAAGTATGTTTCCCCGGATTTAACACCACATGGCCAAATATTAGCCCACCTTTAGCCTTTTACCCATCTACTTCTCACAAGCTTGGAAAAGTCCTCTTGATTATTAATGCTATGTCGCTAAAATTGTTTTGCATATTACCTCCTTTTATGAGTATGAAATTGCTTTATGCACAGGCATGGACTTGGTTGACAAAAGTACCTTATCGAGGATGGCAATTGATTGTAGGGACATATGAAAAATGAATCTATGATGTTGAGGGTTTACTTTCTTCCCCTGAATGACCATTAAAGGTATTCCTTGGGGACAAGCAAGCTTAAGTATGGGGTGTTTGATGTGCGCGCAAATTGACATAATTTCTATGCACATATGAGTCCATTTTATCATTTTTTTGCATGCATACTAATGGGAAAACATGGGATTAGTGCAGTTTATGCTTAAATATCAAATATATGGGTCTGCACGAGTTTCTAAGTGATTTCACAGAAAACAAGATAAAAATGGACAGATTTGGAAGAGCAAAAAAAAACTCGAAGTCTTCTGAAGAAGTCGAAATCGACTGGGGACCTCGTCATCGAGTGCAGCAGAGACATAGGAATTGAGCAGGAAATGAAGCAGAGCATGTCGACATAGTGAGGTCGATATCGACGTCTGAAGGTCGATATCGATGTTGCCAGATCGAGCTAAATGATAGAAGTCGAGTGCTAATCCGAGTAGAAGAAGGAGAGCTCGAGATAAAGTTTCACAAAGGTCGATATCGATGTTCAAGGTCGATATCTATGTTTCCCAGCAGAGGAATCCGACTCAGATTTTGATAGAATTCTATCCGAAGCTTGCTCTTCTATCCAAAAGTCGAGATTTCCTATCATCAACCTCAGATCTATCATATGAAGCTTATTTACCATAGAAGTTTTAGTTTTTACTTTATTTAAATTTTATCTTAGAGAATAAAGATAAAGTTTCGAGTCTTTGGATAGCAAAGTTCGATATCTGTATCTAGGGGCCATTAGGGCTGAGTTTAATCATCCAATTATGCAGAGAATTTCAGTTTCAATAGAGAGTAATGAGTTAGAGAGAGAGAGAGAGAAGGCCGAGTGAGTTGGAGAGAAGCGAGAGAGGAGATTTGGCTTGTTCGGTTGTACTTTCTTTCATAGTTTAATTCAAAGTAATTTTATTTCAATAATGATGATGATGTGCATGATGAGGAGCGAGTAGTCAACCCACTTCTAGGGTCGGGTTGAGCCCGACGATAACGATGTAGGGTAATTGCATCAAAGGTATGACTTTTATGCGATTCCGTCTTCTATCTTATGCATGATCCTTTGCGAAAGTTAGGGAGATTCATTATTTGCATTATTGAAGCGAAAGCCACTCATATTGTGAACTTGAATTGCTCATGAATTGGATAGTAACTCTTAGGAACTATGTGAGAGCCTCTAATCACCTAAGTGTTGATAACGAAAGTTATTTGACGGAAAGGCATTAAATTTCATAACTTTAGCATAAAACTTGCATTGTTATCGTTGTGGCATGAAACCCCGACTTTGGAAGGTTTTTGAGTTTATTGGAATCTATATAAAAGTTTTAGTTTTGTTTCTGATCATCCTTCTTTACCATTCTACGTTCTTCGGACTCTTTTCCGACAATTGGTTATGAATTACAGTTTCTGTGACAAACATCGGAATCGACTGTAAAGGTCGATATCGAGGTCTAACGTTGATATCGAGGTCTCTGCTCGACGTCGACTTTGCTGCTTTTGTCTGTTGCAGGAACTCTACTGGGAATCGACCAGAACTGAGGTCGATATCGACCAGACACATCGATATCGAGTGTCTTCTGAGGTCGAAAGCTTTGATCGTGAGTACAACAAGGGAAGCGTTGACATACCTCCTCGTGGATTCGATCCTGAATTACCCTACTACTACAAGGGAGGGGGTTCTTGTATTATTTGTTTGAGACAGGGAGTAGTCTAGTTGTGAATTGTTTATTTAAATTATTTGAATCCTATACTCATCCCTTAAGCGAACAGTAGTCTCTTCCTCTTCCTCACCTAGCTTCCTGATCCGGTCCTCTTCGTTGTGTCCCTTGAGCGGCGGTGTGTCAGCTGGAAACAGCCTCGGCCGGTGAGTTCCAGACCACCACTGATTTGGATCTCACCAAGGCCAAGAAGGACATCATCCCCCGACGTCTTCTTCCCCACCTGCTCCCAAAAGCTCCTCCCTCAATTCGTCTAGAATTCGGCCGATCTCAAGGCGAAGGGCGTTGAGTTTACGAAGGTGATTGGGGTCGAGCTCTACCTCAGCAACAGGAGGGCTTTCGAAGAGTGGAGATCTGGATCAATTCGCTGCCAGTCGTAGATGTTGAAAGCTTCTGCAGGTTTGTTTTCCTTGTTTTCCCTGCATTTTGCCCTTAATTTGATTCGATTTTGATGATTTAGTTTCCAAGAAAAATCAGTTAGGGCTGATTTTGATAATTTGTAATTTGGGAATTTCTGGTTTTGGGCAATTGAAAGAAAGGGCAACAGAATTAAAGGAACTTATTGCTCCTTCCTTTATCCGACTCCTCTTTATTTGAAATTTGACACTTATTTTGTCTGATTTGGGTTTCAATTTGTGTGCTTGGATTAGCTCCCTTACTAATTGATAGATGAGGGAGAAAGTAGGATTATGCTAGAAGTAGAAAAAACGTAACTCTTGCAAAAACTAAAACAATTGCAGCAGCTCTGGCAGTCATTGTTTTAGCACCTTCTAACGTTTCAAGTTGAGAATTCTTATTAGTAGCAATGATGTATCCCGACGAAATGCTATTGAAAAGAGAGGATGTATTATGAAAATGCTATTGATTTTAGGAGGCTAACTACTCTCATCTGAGTCAATCGAGATCTCAGCAAATCTGTTGAAAAATTTAGCATATTCTTGTTTCGGTAAAAGATTAATATGTTGTAACGGTGTATTTTTGTCAAAAATGTCATCAAATGAAAAAAAATGATTTCTTTGCTAGGAAGTGTGAAATTCAGCCTCCAAATTATCTTGGTAAAAATCAAAGGATTTTATAAGAAGACACATAAAACCATTGTTGCTCTTTAAAGTTGTAACTGTAGCTTATGAGCTTTGTTGAATCTACCTAGCACATCCTCATCGGGTTTGCTCAGCCGGCTCAGGGCTTCCATAGTAAGGAAGAGCCTTTCTTGTTATTTCCTGTGAGTGATTGTTCTATTTTTGAATATTTACATCTGTAAAATCCAGCATTCAGTAAGAGCACCACATCCATAGTCATCATATATTGCTTTTACTTGTTTACAATTATCTTACTTTCATTTAGTTCTTTATAGTTACAAATGAGATTGAGATGCGTTGAAATGTGTCAAATTTGTGTTTCCATTGGATCTAGATATCAACTCTTCCAATGTTGAGGCACACACGACTAAAATCTAGACCTCTTGACATCTTGGTGAGTGGTAAGATACTTGCTCTGCTTTGACATTTATATGAAGAATTGTTAATAACTTAATATTGCTCTCATATTTGATCATTTTTAAAGTGATATGGAAAATGTAATCTCCATTTCTTTCTTAATATGTTTTTCCTTTTAGCTATAAAAACTGAACATATTCCTTTGTCTTTAAAGATCAATGGAGCAAATGTGTTTAAAAAGTACATCGGTGCTCGACCATACTCAAACTAGCATAACACACCTTAGTTGAAAGTCTTTGCTTTGCCTTGGGCTTAGAAAGGCAGTTTTTCCCAAGGAATGTGAAGTGTAGTACTGAAGCATCAGTCCTAATACATTGGAGCACAAGTTTGCTTCTTTCCTTTCTTTCTTTTTGTATTTTTAATAATACCAACAATTATTTTGATCATTAATATTATGTTGGACAATACCCTTGCTTTGCTTAAAAATTCAGTTGATTTCATTTGTACTGTTTTTGTATTTTTTAAGTGTTGAAGCTTGTACTTGAAAAAGTATGTTTTAATTTATTATTTGTTGACCTAGATAACTTAAGACTGAAATGGGATGATCTGTTAATTTATTATTAATTTCCTTATAACATACTCTGATCTTGTATCCATTATGTGTATATAAATCATAACTTTAATTTAAAACTAAACATTGTTCTTTTTCTAGCTCCATCTGTTGATAAACGTTCTTGACTTGCTAATATATAATGCTATCTTCTTCGATGAGCTATCCAAAGCTTCGCAATGAATTATCCAAAACAGATTTAGTCATTCCATTTTTGTTATCCTTGAGAGGACGAACTTTATACATTTCATTGACGCGTTTGTTCCTCTTCCAGTTTAATGGCTTCATTGATTTAGATGTATATGACACTATAGCAATGAAGGTTAAAGGAGACGGTTCATGCTACATATCTACAGTAAGGTGTTCTTTTCACCTTTTCACCCAAACATAGCATTTATATTGGTGAAGATTCCTTACATGACAGTAGCCCTCTTGTAGATATATACAGAAAACTGGGTAAATTCACCTGGGCAGGAGAAGGATAATTCTTGGCAAGCATTTGTGTATGTACCCAAAGGAAATTGGTATATTGCTAAGGCAAGTTCCAAAAATTTGCCCTCCCCATCTCTACTTTTCGTCTATAATGATTTGCATATATATTCAGTGATTCTGAAAAACATGCTTTTCTATTTAAAAAAAATTTTAAGCATCCCTTGAGCTGATATAATGGAAGGTAGTACACCTCCAAACTATCCCTGGATGATATCCATATACCGTTTTCTTACAAGATAGTAGCCAATGTCATTCCATCCCCTAAAAGTTTAAAAAATGAAGTAAATAAGTAATGTTATGGCCTTTTCGTAGATGTATCATAATGTAATCTCGAGAACTTGGCCTGTTAGAATTTTAAGGTTATAGTTGATCACCTTTTGAGCCTTGACCCATAACATGAGAGTAAGCAATCTGTAAATGAAGTGAACGATCTGAATCCAAAATAGAAAATAATATAGATTAGGAATTGTGAAAACATGTCCGACTTGTAAACTGACCCCACTGGATAGTTTCAAGTTAACTCGAAGCACTTGTTAACTCATAGCCCAAAACTGTTTGGCCTTTAAATGACATAAATCTGAAGATTAACATTCCAAACAAGAAACTGTTCATTTATATATAATGAAAAATCTTGTGATAATATTGTTACTGTGTACACATGCATTAGTCTTTGACATTATGTTTGAGCTGTCTTTGGCGGTTTTAATGAGAAATGCTGAATGTTGGCCTCCCTAGATTCCGCTTGCTCGATATTTGTCAACCTAGAGGTAATTCTATTTTTATATTATGTTTGTTAATGTTATTATAGAGAAACAAAATTGGTGAAAATCACTTGATGTTGATGGAAGAAGTGAAAGATAGAGTATTGTTTTTTTTTTCCGATTTGTTTGTATATCATTACTCTAATGTCATAATATTTTCATTTTTATAATTAGCTAAATCTTACGTTTATATTAAATAATTTTAAATATATTAGAAAGTCACATATTTTTTTTTTGATTAGGAAAGAATTCGGGCAAGCAAGCTCTACCCGGCAGCATCCTTGCGGATGAGGTCTAAAAGACCAAAATCATTGTGAATATCGACACCCCAGGCAGAGTGGCAAAGGTGTGCAACCTTATCTGCCACTCTATTTCCCAATCGGGGTACATGAAAGAAGGAAACTTCTTTCAAAGTCGATAGAAGAAGTTTAACATCAGACAAAATAAGCTCAATTTCCCAAGGACATTTCGATTTTCTGTTTAAGTGGTCCATGATTATACTAGAATCGCCTTCGATGTGTATTTTGTCAATATTGAGTTGAATAACGTGTTGGACTCCCATTTTTAGAGCAAGTGCTTCTGCTTTGATAGGGGTTTGTTTACCAAGATTTTGATAACACGTCCGTATTGGTTGGCCATTCCAGTCTCGGATAATGGCGCCCGCCGTACTTTCATTATTTGTTAGCGTAGATCCATCAAAATTAAGTTTAAGCGTTCCCATTGGGGGTTTGCGCCACCTAACCTTACTACGATTCTTTTTCTTCTCCGGGGGGTTGGAGTTATGTTTGATTAAGGGAAATTCCTCATCTAAACTAGCCTCTAACATGGCTGTTTTACTCCAATTATCAACGTGAGAATTAATCAAGCGTAATGCTATGTCTTTCTGCGGGATGGGGACCTGCCGAAACAGATGTTGGTTTCGAATATACTAGACAGACCACCAAACGAAGGCAAGCACTTCCTTGGCCGAAGAATTAAGATTGTTCCCAATGAACGACAAGATAGGTTTAATGTCACGAGAATGAGATATCATGTATGTAATGTTTGAGTGTATATGAAAAGGAAGTTTATGGATAGAGCGTACAAAAGGACATTCCAGCAAGAGGTGTACATCATCTTCTACAGCTCTGTCGCATAGACAGCATATGGAAGGAACAGAAGCTCCCCTACAGGATAGCCTTGAGGCAGTTGGGAGACCATCTTGACAAACCTTCCATAGAAAATTTTTAACCTTAGGCGGAATGTTCATTTTCCATATCCAGGCGTTGTTGTCTAAGTGTAGGGATGATTGTGCTGTGATTAATTTGTATGTGCTTGAAGTGGTAAACCAACCATCTCTATCAGGCCACCAATAAAGCCGATCCTCAAAATAAGAAGCGGGTAGTGGACTGTCTAATATTTCTTTGACTATGCTACTAGGCAGCGCATTTTGTAGCTTCTCCATCCACCATCTACCCCCCATAATGTAGTCACTGACAGTTTCCTCCTTGTTATTGATTTGGGGGCAATCATCTCTAGACAACAAACTAGAAGTTGAAATCCAATTATCAGTCCAGAACTTGACTGATTTCCCATTTCCAACTGACCAAATGAGCCCCGACTTAAATTTGTCGATTAGAGTTATCTGCTTGGCCCATTGCCAAGAGACGACCCCACTTTTCATGTATTCAAAAATGTTGGCCGAGCGTAGGTATTTATGTTTAATCAAAGTAACCCAGACATTATTCGGTTCAGCCAATATCTTCCATAAAAGTTTCATTTGGAGGGCTTCATTCATCTCTTTTGATTTCCTAATCCCTAATCCACCACACTGTTTCGGTCTACAAATCCTATCCCAGCTAATAAGCGGCCGATGTTGAAGATCTTTATTCCAGAAGAAGGTTCGATTAATCTGATCAAGTTCTTTGTGTATTGAGGCTGGTAGCATAAAATTTTGCATTATATACAATGGTTTTGCTGATAAATTTGAGTTGATTAAAATTGCACGTCCCTGTTGTGATAGAGCGGTTGCACGCCATTTGCTTAATTGTTCTTTTGATTTACAGATGATATCTTCGAAAGTGTGTTTGTTTACTCTTCCATTGATAATTGGACAACCCAGATATTTTTCCAAAGAATTTTCGTTTGTAATATTTAAGTAGTTACACAGCTCAAGGATCCTATTGTTCGAGATGCCTTTTGTGGCTTGGAAGCTTGATTTATGATAGTTAACTTTTTGTCCAGAAATTTTGCAGTATGTATCAATTATTGTTCTCACTTTTAGCCCGGCATCCAGACTACCTTTTGAGAAAATAATGATGTCGTCAGCAAAAGAAAGAAACGGAATCCGAGGACCATTTCTACCGAAAGAAAAGCCAATAGGGCTTCTATCCAAGTTTGTTTTAGCTGAGAGTTTCCGTGCTAGGATCTCGGCCCCAAGAATAAATAAGAAACGGGATAACGGGTCCCCTTGTCGGAGACCTCTGGAGGGGAGGAACATATCAGTAGGACCGTTGTTCACTAGTACTGAGAAAGAAACTATCGTTACACATTTCATAACCCATGATATGAAAGTATCGTGGAACCCAAATTTTTCTAGTACCTTTTTTGTGAAATTCCAATCAACTCTATCGTATGCAGAAAGTCACATATTTATTAATACTTCACCTCTTACCCTTAGAAATATATATATACAGTTATATACACACACCTCATAAATCTCATGACCTTAAATTTATTCATTTTTTTAGTTTCCTTTTTTGTCCACAAGCATAATAAAGAAAAGTTTAACAATTTTTTCATCATCATAAAAAAATAAGTTACAATTATGTAACAAAGAAGAGAGATTTTTATATTAAATCTATTAAATGGTATTAATGTACATTATTATATCAATATCAATAAAAATTAATGTCAAAGCGCATGTGTAATAAAAGTTTGATTATCTTTAATATTAATTAATACTCCCTCCGTTCGGCAAAACTTGTCATTTTAGGGTGTTATTTTTGTTCAAAAAAACTTGTCATTGTAGGTATTTTGCCATTCACTTTACAAAAATGCCCTTGATATGATTGATGGTTTGTTAGTTGTAGTTTTCGATAAAGTAAAAAAGGAGGGTAATAATTGAGGGTAAATTAGTACATTTGTTAATTACCTTAAAACTTGTGATAGAAGCTAAAATGACAAGTTTTGCCGAACGGATGGAGCAATAAATAACGAGTAAATCAAATTAGGGTCAAACATAGCTAATAATGTATATCGGCTAACTAAATTAGCAAACAATGTGACTAAAACAAGTCCCGTGCCACGGGCATGCTCACTAGTTCCTCCGAAAAATTATATCCAAACCGAATTATGAACACCCAAGCTCTTACTAGTTTTTTTGACGAAGCTCTCCCTAACAGGCTCATGAGCCTAATTTAGAAGCCCAAATAAAAAACTGAAAGCTCAGCCCAGACCGAATTATGGACACAAGGCCGACACTACATTTATGATAATTTCTTCGTAAACCCTAGCGCTTACCCTCCATCGACTCTGGCTTTCTGCGGCTGATTCACTGAAGAGTTCCTCCATTTCTCATCAATCGTAGCTTCAATAATGGTAATCCCTACTTTTTCTCTCTGGATTTCATCTGTTTGCCTCTAATGGCTTCTGTTACCAACAAATTCCCCCTCTTTGTACCATAGGCGGAAGTTGAGGCCGATGTGGCGGTTGCCGGACAGCCGAAGAAGAGGACGTTCAAGAAGTTCAGCTACCGCGGCGTCGATTTGGATGCTCTCCTTGACATGTCCACCGACGACCTTGTTAAGCTATTCAGAGCTAGAATTCGCAGAAGGTATTTGTCTTTTCCAATCGCTCCCATGGATTCAGTAAATCCTAGATTGCACAATTAATCGAACATTTTTATTTTCAATATTCAATTGGTAGGTTTTCAAGGGGTTTGAAGCGCAAGCCCATGGCTTTGATTAAGAAACTCCGCCAGGCGGTACGTTTCCTTCCCCACTCACACTGAATCCATTCAATGTGGAAATGGTTTTTCTTTTATTGTAATTTGTAAATGTGTTTTGATGATTAACAAGCCCTGTGGTTTTTCATGCCATTTAACGATTGCTTTCTCTTTATTTTAACACTTGAGATTTTCCAAGTTCAAATTATTTAGGCGTTTGTAATGTGCATTTCTGTAAGGATCGAATTTAGGCTAGTTGGTTATTAATGGCGCTGGAGGTCTGTGAAAAAATGTTTAATGTTGGTATTGAATCTTAATTTTTCGGTGGGGGTTCAGTACAATATATATTGAGTATTGAAATCTATCCTGCAATTTTCGGTTCGATATGGCATGGATACTTGGTACTTGTAATTTATTATTGGATTAAAAGTTGATAGATTGTCTCATGGAAAAGTTGGATATCTGATTGCATGATAGATTTCCTGTTTCTATTTTAGAGTTGTATATTCAGTTACAAGCCATAATACATATTGTTGTTCTTGATAATTCAGAAACTTGTTGCCCCAGCCGGTGAAAAGCCTGAGCCAGTAAGAACCCACCTGAGGAACATGATTATAGTTCCCGAGATGATCGGAAGTGTCATCGGTGTGTACAATGGCAAGACCTTCAACCAGGTTGAGATCAAGCCTGAAATGATTGGACACTATCTTGCTGAGTTTTCAATCTCATACAAGCCCGTGAAGCACGGTAGACCAGGTATTGGGGCTACCCACTCATCTAGATTCATTCCTCTCAAGTGAGATGCCTTTCTGGATGTTAGATACTGGTCTGTTCAACTTTGAGATTACTTTCAGTTTAGTCCAAATTCTGTTTACCATGGTTCGTCATAGCACGGTTACTTTTATGGCAGGAATATGAGCTTTTGTTTTGTTCAGCTGATTAAAAGAAGTATTTGGAAATTGTTTTGTTTGTTGCCATTCTGCATTTACCTCGTCTGTGTGGTTGCTACCCTGTTTTTATTTTCACAAGCGAAAGAGTGAAACTCAGCTGTTGTTTTGGAAATAGTTAGCTAGTTATATTCAAGTATAGTAAAATAGGAGGAAATTATACAGTAAAACTTAAGGAATTTTGGAGTTCAAATCCAATTCAGCTCGGACTGCTTTTATGGAGTATGTCATCATGAATCCCTGCAACCATACCTAGAAGGACCTGTTGCATTGCTTGCATAGCAGTCGAATCCCTGTCAGACTGATTACGAATCCTTGTCAGACTTGGTGGCAGAGCTAGGATTTATGTGAGGAGTTCTAAAAAAATTTCGTGAAATATTTTTTTTTGTGTATAGATTTTTTGAAAAAGATATATTGAAAAAACACTAAAATTGTGATTTTTATAATGATTTTTTATTTAAATAGTTGAGAGTAACAAAAAAAAATAGAAGTGAAACAAAAAATATAGAAAAAATCACAAAGCATTATTTTAAAAACAATATTTAAAGAAAAAGGTTAAATGTATAATTTAAACATGAATATGACAATTTTATATCGTTGATAGAAATAAAAAAAATATAAAGAGAAATGAAGAAGAATTAATGATATAGGGAAATAAATTAAAAATGAAGGAGATAGAATTTTTGAACTCAGGACTTTTTTGATTCTCTTTCCTCTTTTCCTTCTTTTGCCACCTAGGCTAAATAGCCCTCTTGTTTCAAAAATTTAAGTATGTTATATTATCTTAAAAATATTAAATATATGTAAGAAAATTATTTTTCCTAAAAAATTTTTCCTGGCCAAGGGGTGCCCAAACATCCCCTGGCTCCGCCACTTATCAGACTTACAAAGTTTCAACCAATTTCCAGTGCTCAAAATAAGCCCTTGTATCGAGCATACGACATGATCATCATGAAGAGTGCATCACAGAGTACTGTTGTTTTAAGGACCACCTACAAACATGGGCAGAGATGTGTCGTCATGTATTTGATTTGCCAACGATATGGAAATAAACGTAACTTAAGATAAAAAAGTGTGGCAAAAAATTCATAAATTGTGGTTGAAAGGAATAAAAAAATTCAAATATATGTGTAGTATATCAAGTGGCTCCCACTCTCACAAATTAGTATAATTGGCAAGAAAGGGGTTGAATCCTCGGGAGACTTAAGATTTCACAATGCAATTCAATCACCAACAAGTAACAAAAGTGGGAAAAGATGCAATTTTTAAATAAGAATAAGCAAAATAAAGTAAAGACGAAATTTGTAATAAAATCAAGAGTAGAGAACGGTTCCACCTACGAATTCTTTGATATTGGTTGGCTTATCGATCATCGAATCCTTTTCAAGTTATTAACTTTCCTACAAATTCCTCTCGTCTTGGTTTATATAGATTAAAAGTCCTACGAGTTCAATTAATCCCTTACACCCTTATGCAATCCTAACACGGTTAAGATTTAACAAAGAGATAGCAAAACGTCCCAAGAACTTGAGCACATAAAGAACACCAATTAAACACGGTAAATCGATGTTTAAGATATATGTCAACTTTTTACATAATCATGCTTCAAACACGGAATCTACAATCTTATGCATGCTACTATGGGAATAACACAAATAAGAAAGTATTAAATCCTAGCACGAAATCAATATTATCTAGTTGGCCAAGCAAGATAACATCAATAACAAAACAATAATCACAAGGAAGTTGAAGGAATTATAATAGAGGAAAGATAACTTGAATTAAAAACTCACAATTCACCAACCAAGTCTCGAAAACGTAGGCGAAACACTAGGAAAATTAGCCGCTCATGGCTTACCTATGCTCTCTTCTCTTCTATGGTGATTGCTCTAATTGAATTCTTCATAAAACTAACCCTAAACATCCTATTTATAAGCCTAAAGTTCTGAATAAATAAGATAAAAGATAGATAAACTAGATAGAAACTTCTTAAAACAAACTAGATAAAAGATAGAGCTTTCCTAAAATAGCCCGGCGGTGGATTTCGTTGGCAGCGAGTTGAGTTCCGCTGGCAGAGAATTTTCGTGGATATCTTGATCAACCTACTGCTGGATTTTCGCTAGATGCTCGCTACCAACCCGCTAGCAACGACTCTTCATGCCTTAGACTCTTGACAACTTGCTAGATTCCGCCGGCAACGAGTAGCCTTCCGCTGCAGCGAAACACACCTTCCGCTGGAGCGGAACTGATCTCCCGCTGGTGCGAGACGACCCACTCGCTGAAGCGAATGGCCTGGCGGATGGAGTGGCTTTGTCGTCCTGGCGACTCCCGCTGGCAGCGACTCCTCTTCCGCGGCACCGACTGACTCGCTGCAGCGAGTCCATCCGCTGGCAGCGACTGGTGTTGGTTGCTTGGGCGCTTCCTTGGTGCCTTTGGGTTCCCCTCGCTGGCTCCACTTCTCTTACTCGCTGGACTCCTTCTCAGCTGATTCGACTCGCTGGCAGCGGAACTTGACTCGCTGTCAGCGAGTCTTGCCCAAAAGCTTTGTTTCTCTTCGTTCTTTCCCCATTCTCTCTTTACTCCTTTCTTTCTCTTCTTGGCTTGATTTTTTGACTTCAGTTGTCCATGTTTTGCAGCTTTCTCTTGCTTTCACTTGTCCATGTTTTGCAGCTTTCACTTGTCCATGTAAATGCAACTAAACTACCCTATAATGCCTATTAAAAATATACATTATCAAACTCCACCACACTTAACCTTTTGCTTGTCCTCAAGCAATGCAAAAAACAAAAGCAAAACCAACATCCCACATATATAATCTTCAAGCACTAACCTTGTCAAAAGCAACATCAAAGTGGAGGAGCCATGAACATGAAAGCTAACATCCTAGCAAGTATATGAGCAATTCAAAATAAAGCACATCTCATCCAACCTCACCGGGATTCTGTGTTTGCTCTCACTCTCATGTGTTTAGGCTTAACCATGTATCTCTCAACTCAATCCAAAATGCAAAAAAGTACATATAAATCGACACATATATCACATAATCTCCATCGCGAATGCCATTACTCATAAGCAACATCAAGAAGTCTTTTATCAAGGTTGTAGTGGGGCTTGGTAAAGAAATAAGGGCAAGGAAAATTTATGGTCATGTGGTGCTTAAAATCCGGGAATTATTAAGATCATAAATAATCAAAACATCAACCATCACTCTCTCAAAAACATCATCTTCAACTCAAGCTTGCACAACAACTTCACAAAAGACATTCATCTCTCAACCAAAGATTATTTCCCAACTCTCACATTCATAATGAAAATAAAAAACTCAACTTCGTGTTTTTTTTTATTTTCTTTTCTTTCATTTTTCTCTTTTTTTTTTCTTTTCCATTTTTTTTTTTTCTAGAGTCAAAACAATAATGCACAATGTGAGGAATGAACCAAAATCACATAATCATCCAAACTTGTAACTTTCTCAACAATATTCTCTTTTTCACTTAAACAAATCAACCATTCACCAATTCTAATTCTAATCCCCGGATAGGGTAAGGCTCATCATTGGCTAGGATAAATTTTGTGGCGCTTCAAAGAAAAGGCTAAGGCTCAAATTTGGCTACAAGCAAAGGATACAATGTAAGGTGGATATGGATAATAATATGGCTAAGAAAATCATGCCTCTATCACTTGAAACTCATAAGCAATAAACATATAAAATACGGCCTCAAATATAGATAACAATGTCAATCTCAAGAGGTAAGTGCACAAGGAGAGCATAATGTCACACAAGAAAGCAAAAGGGAATAAATATGATGAAAAATCCCTATATGACCAAAATTTCTCACTAGGACAAGTTTTGTTGGATTTCAATAATGCTTATAAGAATCATACTTGCTCAATTAAACTAACAAGTCATGCTCCAATGAAAATCACAAGTATGGGACAAGATTAGTCAATTCAAACATATAATGGGATTTATAGATTAAGCTCATGAACTCAAAAAGAATAGAGGACAATTAAGGCAAGATGGGTATCTGCATAACACAAGAATGCAATGCATGATTTTTTTTGATTTTTTTTCATTATGCAAATGCTTCATAAAAAAAATAAATGCTAGAAAGTAAATATGATATGCATGCGAAAATCTTAAATATGACCTAACTAATGCAATATGTACACTAAACCCTTTCCCCACACTTAAATATTTTATTGTCCCTAATGAAATAAGGATAACAAAAATTTAAACAATTTAAATAGGTGAGGGAGAAGAAGACTTACTAACTCAATGTGGTGGTGGAAATTGGTTTTGCCAAGCAAATGGTGCCCAAGCGGTGAATTGGGCCATGATCTCCTCATGATTCTTTCGTTGTTGCTCCATGAGAATGGTATGGTTTTCCTTAATGTGTCGATCCATGGTATCTTGACGATCAGTGATATGACGGAAGGCACTCTCAAAATAGCCATGGGACGGATATCCATCATAAGACTCATGATACCCGCCATGTGAGGAACTAGCTCCCCCACCATAGGACTCCCTTGGGTAGACTGTCTCCAATTGCATCGGCTCATACTCCATTTCCACACCTTCGTCATAAGGTTCCTCATAAACTTCCTCGTTGGCCGCGGGAGGTGGTGCCAATGGTGAAGCGTTGGAGGGAATATATACATCCGAGGGGGAGGGACCCGTGGGTAATGGGCGAGGGAGGAGCAAGTTATGAGACCTATCATTCCCGGCATACCAAGTCAAACTCCGGGCATCATCATTCACCCTCACTACGTTAGCCTTCTTAAGGGACACCAGGTCAAGCTGAAAGTTGTCCGCGAGAGGAATATAGGTGTTCAAATCAATATCAAGCTCGAGCGCAATCAATGCAATCAAACCTCCAAACCCAATCTTTACTTCTTCCTTCCTTGAATGGGTCTTGGTAGCGTCATCACAAGCTCTAAAGAAGAGATCCACCCAATCAGGAGTCTCCCGCGCTCCTGGCAACAAACAAGTCATCCACGCCCAACTCCCTTTGGAGACCTTGTTTATCTCGGCATGCCCAAAAAAAGTGTTGTTCAATACCTTGTGGCAAAGCCTAAGGGATGGGTGGACGATGTTAGAGTTATAGTCATTGCCGGAGGTCATGACCTTTTGGGTGACATCAAACCATATCCGCAGAGGAATGGAGCTGTGTGGCAAATTAGACCAATGGGCGGTGGCTTCGCCCGTGATCCCAAATATATCTCTCAAAGCTGCGAAAGTCATAGCTCTATTCTCCCCACCCAATCGAAAAACAAAATTTTCATCATCCGACATTGCAAACGTTGCTAGGAACTCCCTAACCAAATCCAGATACGTGCGAACACACTTGTCTACCAACCCATCAATTTCTCATATGTGCATAAAAGCCCAAACACTCTCCTCAAGTCCCAACAATCTCAATGTGTGAATATCAAAGAATTTCGTCGAAATGTACCGCCTAGGTCCAAGCTCCTCCCACTTAGTCCTTTGAGCTCTATTCAATCCTCTAGGTCTAACCATGGAAGGAGAAGCCATGCAAAATATAATATCAAGGGGAGAGACCGAGGACTCACAAAAAAAAAACCAAAGCTTCTGCAGGAATCTCGCTGGCACCGAGTGGTGCTCGCTGGCAGCGGACGGAGTCGGACCGAGGACGCTGAGTAGGGATGAGGAGCTGGCAAGGCTCACTGGTCGCGGATAGGGCTCGCTGGCAGCGGACAGGGAACTCCTAGGATACTGCGTACTGGGCAAGACTCGCTGGCAGCGAAGGGGGCTCGCTGGCAACGACTAGGATCACATGGTGGCCTTTGCTGGGCTTGATGGTTCATTGTCAGCGAAAATTGTCGCTGGCAGCGAAATTCTCCTGGCGGCGACTGTTCCGCGAGAGCAAGTCAGATGCTTCGAAACTCCGGCGTCGTTGCCCGGACGTCGGAATTCCAAAATTTCTTCACGAAAGTTTTCAAACACGACACGATCTACGCAATGGTGGAAGAAAGGAAGGGATTGGGGTGATCTTGTGGTGATGGTGTGGTTGAGTGGTGGTCGGAATATGACGAATGTGGTGTGGTTGCGTAGATTGGCTCGTCGGGAGTCGGGATCTAGTGCCAGAATTTGGTTTTGGGGTTTTGACGGTGGTGGTGTGACTATGGAGGTTGTAGAGCTTGAAGGGGGTTTAATGGAGGTTTTTGGAAGGAGGAAGAAGATGGTAAAAGGGGAAAGATGAAGAATGGGTAATGGGTAAAAGGAAAGTGGAAAAAGGAAAATTTTTTTTTCGGATCCAGGTGGGGCCATGGGTAGTCTTCTGGGACATCAGGACCCGCTGCCAGTGGGTCGGGTTCGCTGGCAGCGAGTTGAGCTGTTGTGCCTGTCTCCTTCTGACTCCTGAGACGTAGGGACCCGCCGCCAACTAGTCAGGCTCGCTGGTAGCGAGTCTTGCTGCTGTGCCCGGCTCCTCCTGGAATCCTGGCCTGCCTCTTCCGTTGGCAGTGAGTTGAGTTCGCTGTCAGCGAATCAAGCTCAGTGCTTCCTTTTTTCGACTTTTTCTCTTACCCCTGCGAGGTTAGCTCCACAACTATTCCGAAAATATCTATATAGTATGATAAAGAAATTTCTAACAAAATAAGACTAATTTAACTAAATAAAGAAATAATTGCAAGATGAAAAACTTACCTCGGGTTGCCTCCCGAGAAGCGTCCTTGTTTTACGTCGTAGGCTCGACGGTATGACCCCTCAATGGGTCTCTTGTGTAGGCTCTTGGAGGTTCATCTCTTCCATAATTTTGTCAGAGAAGCCATCATAGTAGCGCTTTAGGCGGTGGCCATTTACCTTGAACATGTGTGCATTCCCCTCATCCTTGATTTCTACTGCTCCATGTGGATATATGTGCATAATCGTATAGGGGCCTCTCCATCTTGAGCGTAGCTTTCCTGGAAAAAGGTTAAGGCGAGATTGATAGAGAAGTACCTTATCGCCTACCTTGAAGTCCTTTCTCAAGATGTGCTTGTCATGCCACGCTTTGGTCTTTTCTTTATAAGTGATGACATTGTCATAAGCATCTCAACGAATCTCCTCTAGTTCTTGAATTTGGAGCTTGCGAAACTCGCCAACCTCATCTACTCTCATGTTGCATTCTTTCACCGCCCAATAAGCCTTGTGTTGTAGCTCTACCGGAAGATGGCATGACTTTCCATAAACCAAGCGGTAAGGGGACATACCAATTGAGGTTTTGTAGGCCGTGCGATATGCGCAAAGAGCATCTTCTAACCGTTGGCTCCAATCTTTCCGGTTTGGGGCAACCGTCTTTTCCAAGATTCTCTTGATCTCTCTATTTGACACTTCGGCTTGCCCATTGGTTTGAGGGTGATAGGCGGTGGATACCGTATGTATGACATGATATTTCCTCAAAGCGGCCACCGTCTTATTGCAAAAGTGGGTACCTATATCACTAATTAATGCACGTGGAACACCAAACCGAGTAAACAAGTCCTTAAGGAATCCTGAAACCACTTTAGAATCGTCAGTTTTGGTGGCCTTCTCCTCTACCCATTTGGAGACGTAGTCCACCGCAAGCAAAATATAAAGATTCCCAAAAGAACTAGGAAAAGGTCCCATGAAATCGATCCCCCAAACATAAAAAATTTCACAAAACATCCTCCTAGATTGAGGCATCTCATTCCTAGTTGCGATATTCCCTATGCGTTGGCACCGATCACAAGACTTACAAAAAGTGTATGCATCACGAAAAAGCGTAGCCCAATAGAATCCTGAATCAAGTACCTTCTTAGCCGTTTTGTTCGGTCCAAAGTGTCCCCCACATCCATAAGAATGACAAAAGCTAAGGACAACCATTACCTCGTTATCCGGAAGGCAACGTCTAATGATTTGATCTGCACAATGCTTCCAAAGAAACGGATCGTCCCACACATACAATCGAGCGTTGTGGCGAATTTTGTCCTTCTTGTACTTTGGAAAGTTCGGTGGAAACTCCTTTGTGACAAGAAAATTGACAATGTCCGGGAACCACGGCTGAGGAATGTTGGCTGCCATCAAAGACAAAGAGGTAAAAGAATCCGAACATACCTTCTGGGCAAGGTTCGTTGACAGCGAGTCAGGTTCGCTGTCAGCGAATGGGGTCAGAATGTGAGCTGATGACGGCGACTGGAGAGGCTCGCTTATGACTGGACTCCCTGTCAGCGGGCAGGGTTCGCTGGCAGCGAGTTGGGTTCGCCGGGAGCCACCAGGATTCGCTGGCAGCGAGTCTTCAGCAGAACTTGAAACGAAGAGCAAGGGTTCGTCCGAGAATTCTCCAAGTGCTTGCATCTTCTCCCCCACACTATCCGGGTGCACGATCTGGCTAAGGTGATTGGCCAGGTAGTTTTTCGCGCCCTTCTTGTCTTTGATTTCGATGTCGAACTCGCTCAAGAGAAAGATCCACCGAATAAGCCTTGGTTTGGCATCCTTCTTCTTCAGGAGGTACTTAAGAGCTGCATGATCGATCGGAGTAGATTATTACCTTTGCGTCTAGCAAGTACGCGCGAAACTTGTCTAAGGCGAACATCACAGCCAATAGCTCCTTTTCCGTGGTTGTGTAGTTTCTTTGGGCTCCGATTAGCATCATCGAAGCATAATAGATGGCGTGTGAGGCTTTGTCAACCCTTTGCCCAAGCACCGCTCCAACAGCGTAATCACTCACATCACACATCAACTCGAATGGGAGGGTCCACACCGGGGCTTGCATGATTGGTGCGGTGACAAGGCGACTTCTCAACTCATGGAAAGCCTCCTTACACTTCTCATCAAACTCGAATGTAGTGTCCTTCTTGAGGAGTTCGCAAAGAGGTGCGGCGATATTGGAAAAATCCTTGATGAATCGGCGATAAAATCCTGCGTGACCAAGAAAAGAGCGAACTTCGCCCACATTAGTGGAGCAAGGCAAAGATTGAATGATGTCAATCTTTGCCTTGTTAGCCTCAATTCTCTTTCGGGAGATGATATGACCTAAAACAATCCATTGCTCGACCATGAAGTGCCATTTTTCGGAATTTAAAACTAAACTTGTTTTAACACATCTCTTTAAAACTAGTGCCTAATGGTCTAAGCAAGAGTTGAAATCATCGCCATGAACGGTGAAATCATCCATAAAAACTTCGATGAACTTTTCAATGTATTCGGAGAAAATACTTACCATATACCTTTGGAATGTACCCGGAGCATTGCATAGTCCAAAAGGCATTCGCCGATAAGCAAAGGTGCCAAAAGGACATGTGAACGTTGTCTTCTCTTGGTCCTCCGGTGAGATGGCAATTTGAAAGTAGCCCGAGTTGCCATCCAAGAAACAATAGTAGGCTCTTCCGACGAGGCGCTCCACCATTTGGTCAATAAATGGGAGAGGGAATTGGTCCTTGCGAGTCTCCGCATTCAATTTACGATAGTCAATGCAAACTCTCCATCCGGTTTGGACTCGCGTGGGCACTAGCTCTCCTTGTTTGTTTTCCACGACCGTGATGCCTCCTTTCTTTGGGACCACCTGCGTTGGACTAACCCACTTACTATCGGAGATAGGATAGATCATACCGGCTTGGAGTAGCTTTAGACCTTCCTTCTTGACCACCTCCATCATTGGTGGATTAAGTCTCCGTTGGGGTTGTCGTGATGGTTTGGCTCCTTCCTCCAAGAGTATGCGGTGCATGCACATAGTTGGGTTTATTCCTTTGATGTTCGCGATTGTCCATCCAAGGGCCGTCTTGTGTTCCTTAAGCACCGCTACCAACCTCTCCTCTTGCTGAAGATCTTATTTGATATGATGACCGGCAAGGTATCTCCATCCCCCAAGAAGGCATACTTGAGGTGATCCGGCAATGGTTTAAGCTCTATCATGGGTGTCTGCACAATAAAAGGCAAAAGCTTCTCGCTTGGGAGGGTTAGTGTTAAGGCATCATTCCTTTGGTGAGTATGTTGGGCCTCTAATGCCCCCAAAACTTCATGCAAGTAAGGTGAAATGGAATAATGAAGTGAAAGCTCATCTAGAGGGGCTTCTAAGGCTTCTTGCAATTCATCTTTTCCATTAAGATCAAAAACATCTTCTACACAAGGTTCGATAGTATCAATCGCAAATAGAGAGTGTAAATTAAGAGGATACTTCATTGCATCAAATATGCAATACTCTACCTTCTCTCCATCGAACTCCATAGTAAGTGAACCTGCATAGACATCAATCTTTGTTCGGGCGGTCCTTAAGAAGGGCCTACCCAAGAGAATAGGCGCCTCCGCTACTCCATGCTCCATGTCCAAAACAAAGAAATCTGTGGGAAAGATTAGCTTGTCCACCATAACTAAAACATCTTCTACAAACCCCCTAGGATAGATTTGAGAACGATTTGCTAATTGAATTACAACTCTAGTTTCTTGCAAAGCACCAAGACCAAGAGATTTATAAAGGGATTATGATATAACATTAATGTATGCTCCTAAATCTAATAAAGCATGATTGAACTTAACATCTCCTATCGTGCAAGGGATAGTAAACATACCTGGGTCACTACACTTTTTGGGCATACACCTTTCTAACATAGTGGAGACATGTTCACTTACTTGTACCTTTTGCTTCCCCTTCAACTTTTGATTCCTCTTAACCGTGCATAATTCCTTCAAAAATTTTGCATAACGAGGAATAGCTTTAACTAGTTTGAGTAGGGGGATGTTCACCTCACACTTGGCGAATGTCTCGAATAGTTCGGTGTCACTCTCTGGCCTCCTTGGATTCCTCAAAGCCTCCGGAAAGGATGCCACCGATTTATAATCATCAAGAAGAGGTTTAGAATCAGCAGCGGCTTGTCCGGACTTAGCGACGTCGGTGTTCTGGGCAAAACCCGCTGGCAGCGAAAGATTCGCTGGTAGTGGGTTGTGCTCGTTGTCAGCGAGTAGGGGTTCGCTGTCAACGACTGGGACCAGCTCTGGTTCAGCAGTCGCATTCGCTGCCAGTGAGTCTTATTTCGCTGTCAACGAAATTTGCCCAGAACTTGTCGCCTCCTTGTCTCCTTCTTGGCCTTCTTCCACGATCTCTTCTAAGGCTTCATTTTCACCCCTAGGTGCGGAAAACAGTTCCTTGCCGCTCCTTTGGGTGATGGCGCTAACATTCTCCTTTGGGTTGACCACCACTTGTGATGGTAGCTTGCCTGAGTCTCTTGCTTGTAATTCTCCAATTGCTTGAGCCATTTGGCCCATCATCCTCTCTTGTGCATTCATCTTCTCCGTTTGAGCCTTGAGGGTTTCTAGGATGAGCTTGTATGGATCCTCACCTTTTTTATTAGCTTAAGGAGGCCCCCTTTGGCGATTATCATAGGGTGCTCTATATTGGGGTCCTCCTTGTTGATAGGGAGGTTGTTGTTGTTGTTGTTGGTTGAACCGACACTACTAGAATTGTCTTCATAGACGTCGGTTAAAAACTGATGTTAAACAAAAAAAAATTCGACGTGTTAGTGGGTGGCGTTAAAAATCTCAACTTTACCACATCGGTTTTTAACAAATGTCTATAACAATTTACAACATCGTTTTTATGTTTGATAATGATTTAAATACATTGATATAGTTACGTATTGGTTGATGAATCTAATGTTCAACCATTGTAATTTTGTATTTCAAGGCATTTGAAACAGTGTAGGGCAATACAAAAATTGACATTAACATCGCTATATTTTAAATAAGAGATGTTTTGCATTAATATACACATCAGTTATACATTATTTATTTTGTGTACACTCTTTATTCATTTGTAAGTTTCTCATACTAATTTATATAAATATAATGTATCATATTTAATATTTTCAAGACGATGTCATTATCATATTTTCAAATCATTTTTCAATTGAAAAACGATGTTTTTATGGTGTAAAACATTAGTTTCTAATGGTTTAATGATGTAAGAGTTTCTTATTGACATTAGGTAACATTGCTTATTTGATATACTCGAAGCTTCAAAAATCATTGTCGTCACAGTCGACGTATGTAAAAAAATAGACATCGCTATTTTCTCAAATGTTCGATGTTTTTCGGTTATTAGACGTATTTACATAGCTATGTCATACATTGATACACCGTTTAGGTAATAGAGTGGCCGATAAGGTTGCACACCTTTGCCACTCTGCCTGGTATACTAATATTCAGAATAATCTTGGTCTTCTAGACCTCATCCAAAAGGATGCCTTCGGGTAGAGTTTTTCTCCCCCAAAATTTTTCCTAATTAAAAAAAAAAAAGAAAAATTGATACACCATTGCATCTAAAATAACATCCACCTAACATACATTCACCATATTCAATATATCATCCAACATATCTTCATGACCACAACTGGTGCTACAAAAGACAAAAATACACATCCAACATACATTCACCATATTCACAACGTCGTTCGAATATTGCAAAGGACCCCAACGCATACCATAAGTTTGTCTGAACCATTTACATAAGTATATTTACCAAAACACTAACACATAAATCATCATCCTCTATAACGCCATCGGAAAGATTTATACCAAATTCTCCTAGAGTTGCTACCACCATTTTCTTCGCCTGCATATATAGCATAAGAAAACACATATATAATTTCAATCGGTCTCTTTTGTTTGTCAAAGGTGGTTGGGTATAATGATTAAAAGGAGCATCCTAGAGAATCTTCATCTAAAGCATTGAAGCTTAATATAGAAGTGTTGGACAAGAACCTTCAACTCCGCTTAAAGAGTATCGGTATATGAATTCTTAATTCTATCTGCCTTATTTTTTGTTTATTGTTAACCAATTCCATAAAGTTTTCTATGACTACACTTGGTAAACCACAAAAAAAAAATAGAAATTATATCTGTTAAAGAGTTAGTACATGGTAAAACACAAAAACATAAATTTACTCGATCCAGTTAACTAAGAACCTAATAGTTAGAATAAATAGTGTTAAACTAGCAAAGTTGACTTTCATAGAAGTTTTGTACGCATTTGAAATCCTAACACACATATACATAGCCTAGGAACATACACAATTTCTTTAAAATAGTGATACAAATAAATAGTGTTAAACTAGCAAAGTTGATCTTGTCAACATATGAAACTCAATTTTTAAAAGTAGCTAATGGGGAGTATGGGAAGAAACATAAATAAAAACAAAAGGAAATCTGATGGATCTTTAAATCAAATAAACGAGAAAGTAATATAGAGGAATAAAAAAGCATAGCTACTTACCGATCTTCCAAATTTTGATAGCTTGGTAACTCTAAGCCCTCTACTGATCATGAAAGCCTAAAAGAAAAGTGAAAAAAAAATTTGAAGAGTATGAGTTATTCATAACAATAATAACAAAATGCTATTAACAAGGATATATTACTCTTCCATTGCATCATAAGTACAGATTTAAGCTTGCAGATTTAAAATTTCAAATTTTGATAGCTTGCATCACAAGTTAGATTTCAAATTTCAGCTTTAGATTATAGAATAAAGATTTTAGCTTCATATTTCAGATTATAGACTTAAGCTTGCAGAATACAAAAATACAGATTTTACATATTATAGATTACAGATTCAACTGAAGTGTGAATTTTCAGATTAACTTTGATTATAGATTGGATTCAAATTGCATTACACATAGCTTGAACTTTTAAGTGTGAAATTACAGCAAAACAACTTAACGGATTGGATTTTACAGATTGGATTCAAATTGAATTTATATCTAAACTGATTGGATTCTACAGAATTATAGATTACAACTTTTAAGTTTGAAATTGCAGATTTTCATAGATTAACAAATTACTTACCTGCAGATTCACATTTTCTCAGGTGAAGCAATGAAACCTTCATCTAAAGAGACAGAAAGCAATAATGAGATAAGGAACTAAAATTCTAAGAAGCAAATGAAACCTAAACAGTGAAGAAGAAGAAGTCAAAAGGTATCAAGCAAAGAAAAAAGGCTTATTTAAGTTCCTTTCATCAGCTCCTGAAGCACGTCCAGCATATTTATTTGAAAAATGAATTTATAACCTTAACAATGAAACTACCAATATAAATTGAAAAGAAAATACATACATACCCAAATAGGGAATATGTTTATTCTCTCAAAGTATATCAATTTTGAAATATACCAATCAAAGTATATAAGTTAATGAGAAAATAAAATTTTCTCCAAGGAGACTGGACAAAGACTAACAAAATTATTTCTATATGCAATTTATGCTAAAGCCATGAAAACTACAACTATATAGATACCAAACAAACTGCGCAGAGCATTTTGAGCTACTTGTTGTTGAGCATCCTTTTGTGCCTTGCCCATCACAATACCAATCTTCTCGCCATTGAAAAGCACCTAAATAAAAAATAAAGAGATAAGTTTCTTTATGTAACTTTGGATGGAAGAGAATTCTTATCATCTCATTCTCAGGAAAATCAGAGGTATATAATACAAGAAATCTCAGCAGAAGAGAGAGAGGAGGATATAACTACACCTAAGGAAGAAACTAAGTAATAAATGATTCAGCCTACCCAACTTCCAAGACTAATAAATAATACTTTAAATAATAAACCTATCTAACTTCTGTAACACTCCCCTCAAGATGGAGCATAGATGTTAATCATGCCCAGCTTGTTACAGAGATAATCAACTGTAGTTCCGTTTAAAGCCTTTGTGAAAAGATCTGCCAATTGTTCTCCGCTTTTCACATACATTGCTTTAATCAAGCCTTCTTGTATCTTTTCACGGACGAAATGGCAGTCTATCTCAATGTGCTTCGTTCGTTCGTGAAAAACAGGATTGGATGCAATATGAAGGGCTGCTTGATTATCGCAATATAACTTTGCAGGCAAATTTGTCTCAAGACCTATTTCAGTCAATAGTTGATATATCCACTTAACCTCACATGCACCTTGTGCCATGGCTCTATATTCTGACTCTGCACTTGAACGAGAAACAACACTCTGCTTCTTACTCTTCCATGACACTAGGTTTCCACCAACAAAAACACACTGACCTGATGTGGATCTTCGATCATCCTTAGACCCCGCCCAATCCGCATCTGTGAAGCAATCAATGTCAGTGTGACCGTGGTTCTTATAAAGAATGCCGCGTCCTGTAGCTCCTTTCAAGTAACACAAAATCTGTTCGATAGCTGCCCAATGATCAACTGTTGGTGAAGACAGATATTGACTTAGTACACTGACTGGATATGCAATATCTGGTCTGGTCACTGTTAAGTAATTCAGTTTTCCCACGAGTCTTCTGTATCTCTCAATATCTTTGAACACATCACCTTCTTTTGTAAGCTGCAGATTAGGAATCATGGGAGAGCTACAAGGTTTAGCCCCTAATTTCCCCGTTTCTGATAACAAATCAAGCACATATTTTCTTTGAGATAAGAAAATTCCTTTCTTACTTCTTGTTACCTCAATGCCCAAGAAGTATTTTAACATCCCCAAATCTTTAGTTTGAAATTGACTTTGAAGAAAGGCTTTGAGAGATAAAATACCTGGTGTATCACTTCCAGTGATGACAATATCATCCACATATACCACCAATAACATGATGCCTAATTCAGATTGTTTATAGAAGACAGAGTGACCAGATTTGCTTTTGTGCATTCCAAACTTTTCAAGTGCTTCACTAAACTTTCCAAACCAAGCTCTAGGACTTTGCTTCAGGCCATATAGAGACTTGCGCAGACGGCAAACTTTCCCATGCTCCCCCTGAGCAACAAAGCCAGAAGGTTGCTCAATATAAACCTCTTCTTGGAGGTCTCCATGAAGAAAGGCATTTTTTATGTCTAACTGATGTAGGGACCAACTGTATTTTGCAGCCACAGAAATAAGCAACCTCACAGATGTCAATTTAGCAACAGGAGAAAATGTGTCAGAATAATCGACCCCATAAGTTTGAGCATATCCTTTAGCCACTAGTCGAGCCTTCAATCGAGCTACTGATCCATCAGGGTTAACCTTAACTGCAAACACCCATTTACACCCAATAGTCTTTTTTCCTGTCGGTAAAGTCACCAAATCCCAAGTACCATTCTCATCCAAAGCCTTCATTTCCTCCTTCATAGCCTCACACCAACCAGGGTGGTTTAAGGCTTCGTGGACAGTTTTAGGTATAGAAACTGAGTCAAGAGATGCAACAAATGCATAAGTGGAGGATGACAGGTTATTATAGGTCACACAGGTAGAGATGGGATGGGTACATTGACGTTTACCTTTGCGAAGAGCAATAGGTAGATCATTACCTGAATCGTGATCTGATGACGAAGACAATGTTGGCGCTGGACATGGATCAGGCACGTGTTGACGCCGAGAATAAACCTGCGTGATAGGAGGCTTGACTGGAGGAGGGACAGAAGAAGTGATGGTATAAATGAGCAAATCATCTTCTTCCTCCTCATGAACAGAAGGTGGAGAAAATGGTGTGTCTTCGAGGAAATTGACATCAATAGACACAAGATACTTATTAAGACTCGGGCAATAACATCTATATCCCTTTTGCACGCGAGAATAACCCAGGAAAATGCATTTCAAGGATTTGGGATCCAATTTAGTGATATGAGGGCGAACATCCCGGACAAAACAAGTGCAACCAAATATTTTTGGTTCAATTGAGAACATGGATTTTGTAGGAAAGAGTGCACGATAGGGAGTCTCACCATTAAGAACAGAGGAGGGCATTCGATTTATAAGAAAACAAGCTGTAGAAACAACATCAGCCCAAAACACTTTGGAAACTTTCATGTGGAATAACAGTGCTCGTGCAGTTTCTAGCAAGTGCCGATTTTTTCGTTCAGCCACTCCATTTTGTGATGGTGTATCAACACATGATGTTTGATGTATAATGCCATTTCGAGTCATATAAGTTTGGAACACCTCTGATAGGTATTCTTTGGCGTTGTCACTCCTCAAAGTTTGTACAGAGGTTTTAAACTGAGTGTTGATTTCAGCACAAAAGGATGAAAAATGAGAGAACAACTCAGATCGATTTTTCATTAAAAATAACCAAGTCATACGAGAATAGTCATCAACAAAGGTGACAAAGTACCTAAACCCGGTTTTTGACACAAGAGGACAAGGACCCTAAACATCGGAATGAACTAATTCAAAAGGAGCATTTGCTCGTTTATTGATCCTAGGACTCAAACTAGAACGATGATGTTTAGCAAAGTGACAAGACTCACAATCCAGTTAAGACAAACTGTGAAATTGTGGACACAATTTCTTTAACAAAGGAAGAGATGGATGACCCAACCGACAATGTGCTTCAAGTGGGGTAGCTACTCCAGGACAAGCTACTGATTTGGGAACTTGTGTATCAAGAATGTAGAGACCTCCTGATTCATGTCCTTTACCAATAATCTTCCTCGTCATAAGATCCTGAAACACGCAATATTCAGGAAAAAATGAGATACTACAATTGAGATTACGAGTGATTTTACTCACAGATAATAGGTTAAATGATAGGTTGGGCAAACTCAAGACAGAGGACAATGGGATTGATGGTGTTGGGGTAATGGTGCCAGAACCAACAATTCTTGAGGGTGACCCATCAGCCAAAGTGATAGTGGAGGTTTGGTGGTAGGGTTGGAAGGTAGAAAATAGGTTAGGATTACCTGACATATGGTCTGTTGCACCTGAGTCAATGACCCACTTTGAAGAGGAGGCAACAAGACATGTGTTTGGATTACCTGACTTGGTGCTAGCTGTAATCGGAGTAGAGGAAGACTTTAGAGATTCCTGGTACTTGCAAAATTCAGCATACTCATTGGCAGAGATGATAATAGGCTTCTCTGATGTTTCAGCACAAGCAATATGAGCAGATTGGCCAGATCCAGATTGAGTTCTCGAATTTTTGTTCTGCAGTTTTCTACAGTCACGCTTCATGTAACCAGGCTTGCGACAATAGTGACATATAATCTCTCCTCCAGATTCTTGTTGTTGTCCATTCTGATTGGCTCGACTCACAAGAGCACTCTCTGCCTGAACATGTACAGAACTGATGGTCTCTGGACGAACCTCGATGCGCAGAAGCCGACTGAAGGTATCTTGTAATGAGGGAATCTCAGATCCAGAGATTATTTGAGATTTAGATTTTGCTATCTGAAACTCAGCAGGAAGACCAGCCAGGAAACTTATGACAGCCATCTGCTCCCTTTGGGTTTGTTGTACCTTCACATCCGCGCTGAATGGTAACAACATGTTGAGCTCTGTATAAATCTTCTTGAAATCCATGAAGTACTTCGTCAGAGATCTATCTTGTTTCTCTGCGCGATAGAAATCTTGACAAACCTCATAGGTGCGAGAGACGTTCCCTTTTCCAGAGTACAGGAAGTCTAGATAATCCATTAGTTCTTTAACGAATTCACAATGATTGATCAAGCCAATTACCTCGCTATCAATCGAATTCCGAATCTGCAGGAATAAGCGAGCATCCTCCCTTAGCCATGCTTGTTTTGAATCGTCCTTGGGAGGATCATCACTCATATGAGCATCCTTGTCGATACTCCTTAGATACAAACGGACTGTCTTGCTCTAGTCCAAATAATTTGAACCAGTCAACTTATGGTCCGTAATTTTGGACATTACAGGCACCATTTCTGACAGAAGGGTTGCTTTCTTCTCCTCCATTGAAGGCACAAAAGCTAAACTGACACAAACTGACCACACCGAAGGATACTTCTGAGGAAGCTTGGAGATGTCTGATTGAAACCTAATCAGACACCAGTCCCTAATTTGTGTTTGGGAAAGATATTAAAGGAAATATCGAAACCCTAATAGGGTGGCTTTGATACCATGTAACTTTGGATGGAAGAGAATTCTTATCATCTCATTCTCAGGAAAATCAGAGGTATATAATACAAGAAATCTCAGCAGAAGAGAGAGAGGAGGATATAACTACACCTAAGGAAGAAACTAAGTAATAAATGATTCAACGTACCCAACTTCCAAGACTAATAAATAATACTTTAAATAATAAACCTATCTAACTTCTGTAACACTTTATAAGGACATAAACACCAGCAAGATTGCTATAGGGAATAGGAGATCGAGCATAAATTGATAATGCAATTTACATGGCCACAAACTCTCTTAGCCATCATAAAAAAAAGGAGGAAAAACAAGTGTTCATATTTAAATTATAATGTATTATTAGAACAAACTTCATGACCATACATTTAATCTCTTAAATTTCTGACAGATCCATATATTGCATTAGACTTTGATGCAATAATTCTGCTTTTTTTTTTTACCAGAGTTACAAGCACATAGAGAGCAGCAGATTTCCAATGTTTGCCATTGGCCTCCAACTGTTGAGACCGGGTATCAGCGAGCTCCCAATACCCTATAATGAACACATGCACATTGGAATCTCGAAGAAAAAAGTTTATATACACCACAAAGAAACCCCAAATTGAAACCCTAAATCACTTGACTTTAAAGAACCATGAACCCTAAATCAAGAAGCCTAAACCAATTTGAATTCTAAATCAAAAACCCTAACCCAATTTCAACCAAAACAGGAGCAAAATTATAGAATTGGGTGTTTACCTTCTCAGGGAGACGCGCTCGTGCACCTGGGCAAGTCGTAGCCGTCGCAAGTCGTATCCATCTCTATCTCTATCTTTCTCCATTGTTGATGCTTCCTTCTTGTCTGAGCAAGTCGTAGCCGTCGCAGTCAGCGTGAAGGGAGGCGACTCTGAGAGCTCATCCATCTCCTCGAGTGTACTCCCAATCTTCACCTCCGGCCAGATCCGAACCATCGCTCTCCATTTTCGAACCTTTGCGCAGATCCGAACCATCTACAAGCGCTAGATCTGAGGCGTGGTTCTTTTTCACCGTGGTAATCGGAGGCGCCAGATATGAGGGTGAGGAATCCTCTTCTTCAATGTCTTCATCAGCACGTGAAGGAGGGAGGTTAGGAGGTCGAGAGAATAGACACGGGTAAATAATGAGGGGAGGAGAGGAAGGAGACCATAGGGTCGGGATTCTCCATGGCTGAGGGTAGGAGTTTTAGGATTGAGAGAAGGTTGAGGATGAGAGAGACCGCCTGAATATGAAGAATGGACAATATGGAGTACAATAGGATGAATTAGGGATTTCAAATTTTAATTTGGGGAAATTTTCTAGAACTTAAAGTTCTATTCTCGGGGTATACACGTGTAGCCTTCTCTGATTTTTTTTTTCTTACCTTTTTTGCCCTTCTTTTCTTCTTTCTTTCTCAAAACTGAACACCATTCCTCTTCAACTCTACGGTCTGTTCAATCCTTCGCCATTCACATATCTCTCCCTCCTCGGCACCATCCAAATCACATATTCACCCACATTCTAACCAGTGGCTCTCAAATGGTCTGAAGCTGCCCTGATTTTGAACCGAAGTTCTAGGGTTTTGCTTTCCTTTTACCCTTTTCCCGCTTTAGGGTGTGGGGATGGCTAGGGTTCGGGATAACTGGAACCGTCTCGTCAAAGCGGCTCGCCAGCGGGAGCAGCGGTCGGCTGGAAGCTCCAGTCTCGATGTTCACCCGTTTGGTCTCGCCTCCGCAGTCCCACCTTCACTCGGCAGGAACGATCTGAACCAATCGAAAGAAGGAAGGACAAAGGGCGGAACCGGGGCTAGGTGGTGGCTCCAGAGAGGTCTAGAGAGAGGAAGGTCGATGTAGGCTCAGCTTCCGACGTCCGGGTTTGTGAGCGGTGTCGTTGGGAGGAGCCCCGATGGTTACGAGAGGGCGAGGCTCGACCATCGAGAAAGAAAGAAGGTGAAAGGGAAGGACGAAGAAGGCTCACCAGCGACTATAGCGAGAGGTATGAAGACAGATCGATTTTTGCCTACATAGATTTAGATTGTGCTACCGGAGGCAACCTGCTCAATTTAGATTCGAGTACCTTTTCAATTTCATGTTCGATTTGCTATTTGATTAGTTAAAACACATTAGATAGGGTGTTCGATTGGGGTTTTTCGCTTGCTTCTGCTGTTCGGTTTTTCTGAAAATTCCTATTCGATTTGCTTTTGTTGTTCGCCCGCTCCTGATGTTTTTTTTTTCTGTTCGATATATTTTTCTGAAATTGCTTACGCTCATAGATTTTCTGAAATTGCTATAAGATTTCTAATAGAATTTCTAGAGTTGCTTGCGGTCATTTCAAGTATTTGTATGTTTTGGGGGTTTCAGTTGTGTTGTGCTTGGTGCTGGCTTTGTTGGGTTGTCTGTCACTTGGCATCTATTGCAAGTAATTTCTCACTTTGGAAATCTGATATCTTTTGATTCTGAAACATTCATATAGAGGTGACGTTCATCTTACTCCTTGTCTTTTCTTATCACCATATGATTGCTCAAGGTACTTCTTTTCAGGTTGAAAAGGAAATTGGGGAGAAAAGAATGGTGGCTTTCCATGGTACTGGATTATCAGTGGCACCCGAAATTAACTACGATGATGTTGCTTTTCGCTGTGGAACTGAGGAAGAGGTTTGTTGGTGTAAAATTTGGTTGTTTGGTGTCGTGATATTTCATTGTCTTGGTTTATCAGTGGCACCCGAAATACCTAGGATTATGTTCCAAACAATGGAGGAGTGGTGGTGTTGGTGTAGGGTCTTCTTGGTTTGTTCCATTCTTATAGATGATGTAAGTATCCATTTATGCCATTTACTTCCAAGTTCCGACACACCTTTACAGTTTTGACTTCTTTATAATTATGAAAGATGCTTGTGTTTTGACTTCTCTGCCCATAATCCTAGGTATTTCTATACTTTTGTTTTATAATGTTAAGTATAATTTAGTTTATATATATATATATATATATATATATATATATATATATATGTAACTTCTCTTTATGGTTTCATTGATCATTAAATTGGGTATTAAATGTCTTCAACTCTTTTCATTCATGTAGAACTATTTTAAATCATGTAGAGTTAGGAGAGAGACCATTGGTTTTCTTACCATGGTGAGTGGCTGATTAGTTACCCCTCCCTTGTACACTTACGAGTTCATTTTATTTTATTTTTTCTGAAAAGTTCAGGTTATTTCAAACCTTAAACTAGCAAGAATATGAATCATCTACTTGAAATGAAAATATTTATTAAACAACTGAGATTTTTATGTACTAATTTTAGATTGATAATCACTTGTGATTTTTAAGGGCTTTATTTGAACAATTTTCTTGTGAATCTTTATTCACTAACTTTAGATTGATAATTACTTGCTGCTGAAATACTGATTGTCAATAAGAAATCAAGTTCAAAGGAATGCTAAATGATTTTAAATTTCATGTTTTTTAACAATATTTTTGTGAATTCTTATTTGAGTTCCTCTTATAATTTCACATAATGTTTTTTTGGTTTAATCACATGAGGGCATGGGATAGAGGGTGTCATTCTTCAGGAAAAAAATGTTAGGAAGGGACCGGTTCTGCAGCAGGCACTGCTACTGCTCTGTTGTTGGAGGTTAGGGGCCCTGTTCTTATTGGCACAAAAGGAGGATTACAAGATGAGAAGGCAATGGAGATGAGGAAGGATGAGGGGAGTTCTGGCTTGACAGCAAAAGCAAAGGAAAATGAGAGCATAATCATGACAGCAGGATGTAAGACAGGAAAAAAAGAATGGAGCCTCACATGAAAATGGTAGTAATATGCGAAACAGAATTAGAGGAAGGAGTACTGAAGGTGCTATATGTAAGGAGGCTGATGGCAGTGTGTGTAACAAGGGAGCTGCAAGGGCAAGGGTTGCGGGTGCTGTTGAGATAAGGAAAATGACAGATAAAGGCGCAATGAAACCACGCTGTGCTGCTACCGAAGGTGGGGGCTGCTGAATTTAACCAACATCTTAGCTCTTGCATCTCTTTGCATGAATTCAGTATTGTTTCCTCCATGAATTTAGTTATCACCTTAGCTCTTGCATCTCCTTGCATGAATTCAGCTAACACCTGATGCTCATGATCTTCAATGTAATCTAGCACCATTCATTTTTGATGGGTGTTGCTATATACACCGCAAATCCGGATTAAGGATTTGCACGTCCTTAGGGACGTGCTTGCACGTCCTTAAGGACGTGCAAGTATGGGACTATGCACGTCCACTAGCAAAGGCTGCACGTCCTTAACAACGTTCTTGCACGTCGTTAAGGACGTGCAAGTATTGCACGTTGTTAAGGACGTGCAAACCCTAGTAGGGTTTTAGGGTTTAAGGTTTAGGAATTCCGAGGGTTTTGTAATGTTAATTGATAAAATTGAAGTGTTAGCTAGTGGAGTTGAAGGATTTCGGGTAAAAGTAAATAGAAAACAATATTTGTTAAGGTTTTCATTCGGATAATATGTGAATAACGTTACAAGGAACGGAAAAAAAAGTTTACATTCATAATTTTAATAAACTTGTGGAATAAAATCTAGGAAAATAGTAAAGGGCGGCCGGACTCGACACGCAAGGCTCGAAATCTCTCAAACTGAGCTTGAAACGGAGCATCCCATCCTTCGACGCTCGGATGATGATGTGCGACCCATTCTGGCGGAGGCGGCGGAATAGGAGCGTTACGACGCAACCAGATCTATGAGAACGAAAAATTAGAGTTAGAGTATTGACATATATATGAAAAGCAAGAATAGGTAATAAAAGAAGACGTTTGAAGTCGTACCGCGGCAAAATGGTCTTGGTTTCCGATGCAGGCTACACCAAAGGTTGCTGATTGAGGGTTGTTAGCAGGTGTCGGCGAGGTCATGGGAAGACATGTGAACGGATGATGCCAAGCTAGGACGACGAGAGGAATCTGATATACCGTTGCAAATACTAAACCCATAATTGGTAGCTCTATCCACCGTCTCCTATCACCATGCACAGCTCCCGCCCATCTCTGGTAGTCGACGAACTGCTGGAATTGGTACCCTCCCGTATAACAACCGGCGTACAGATCGGCGTGATCCTCCAAGTGATTGCATAGTAACGTTTTGAGTTCCGGGAAAGCAGTCTCGCCGATCGGTGATGTCAAAGCCGCCAAAGCACGGTAGCCACAATGACCATCTCCAACAGTGTCCCTCACCGTCTCAATATGACCGAGCATGAAGGGATCAACATTGTTTCGACCCCAGTTGAACCCTCCGAACACATCATCACGTCCACGTCGAGCTGAGGTCGCTTGTGGACGATGCCGAGCAGCACGTCGAGCAGCACGCGCTTCTTCTCTCTCAAACCTTTCCCTTACCTCCTCGTACGGCAACGGGTTGGTTCTGCAGGCATTCCTCGACCCCCGAGGCCTCCCCTTCCTTCGGACGCTTGCTGATGAGGGTGGGTGCAGCTCATCCTCGCATAAATCATTGGAAGCCGTATATGAAGATGACAGCTCATACGGCAGTGGGGTGTCGTCGATGTCAGTCCATGACAAATCCATCCAGAACGGGTGGATGTCCTCGGCGGGTATCGGAGTACCGGAGTTGACGTATTCCTGAATCTCATGGACACATGGGATCCCGTAACAAACCCTCCAATGTCGGTCCGTGCATACCGGAGGAACCTTTTGGTCCACGACGTCCTGCCACATCTTGTACAGATAATCGAAGCACTTTTTGGAGATTAAAGTCTTTACCTCATCGAAAAGGTTGACTTTAAACGCCGCTGTTGGCCATTTGAAGCGGTCGATCTCCAAAGCAGTTTGCAGCTCATGCAGTTGACAATCGTTGACTCTATGGATTGCATCGATCACGATGCGAAAGTCACCAGTCGATGAGTGAAGTGCCTCCTTCAGAACCTTGTGTTGACCCTCAACCCTATTTGTCGTACGGGTGCCGAGATGGAAGACATTATCTACGTAGCATCGTACGATGCTCCTGCTGTGTGGAAGCCACACCGCCTCTAAATACGCCACCACACCTGGGAATGGGTGCCATGCAGCGTGTAGCGCCTGACGACGTCGGTAGAATGATTCCTCCGACCTCGATTCGAACAGCCCCCAACAGTTGCCCTTAAAGATGCCAGCGTGGTTTAAATTCTTCGTGATCTTCAGAGCAGCTTCCTCGCATTTTCTCGTCACGTGTAACCAGCAAAGGAGATGCTGGACGTCGGGGAAGACAACATTCAGCGCCGCCATGAGACCTAGCTCCCGATCAGTCATGATAGCTTGAGGCTGAACCGTCCCAAGCAAGTTCTGAAGCTGACGCAACACCCAGGCGTATGTGTCTTCGTTCTCTTTCGACATGAAGGCATAGGCGATGCAGTAAGTATTGCCTGAGGGTGTGAACCCGACCACTTCGCACAATGGAATCCCATATCTGCAAGTGTAAATGTGTTACATGTAAAATATTTTATAATGGGCTATATGTGCAATAATGTAATCGTTATTAAATAAGTTACGCATTTGTTTTGTACGTGCTGTCCATTACGATGACGTAATGGAACCTTCGGAGAAGCCGGATCCCGTCGGGATGCGCCAGGAAGAGGTCGCTCAAGACGTTGTCGTCATCCGGATGCCGTCTGAATTCGTAGTAGTACGCTCTTTCCCGTAGATGGTGCAAGGTATCCTGGGTCATCGTCCGACTACCTCTTTCTTCGGCGACCATCATGGAGAGCGTGTTGGTAAGGCTCTTCCTTGATGTGACGCTGGTCTCATCCAACTGCCTCAATCCGTACCCAATGGATTTTGGAGGAGTGCCAATTTCCTTCATCCACCTGGCCATCTTCTTTTCCCCCTCTGTCATCTGTCCGGCGATGGCGTGACCCTTCAAGATCGTTGGAAGCCCATGGTTATGAACACCGTGGGTTACCGTCATAACCCAGTGACCCGGCGGAGCTTCGTGTCCGTATAGAGAGAATGGACAACCATTTATCTTCGACTGCGTGCTCCGGAGCTTCCGCCCGCGTGGTCGGTACTCCCCATATTGCCCGCAAGCAAGACAATCCCCGCCTGGACGATTCGACGCCCCCGTCCAAGACCGCTTGATTACTAAAATCATGCAGTGTCTCCGACCCAAGTCCTTGAAATGCGTAACCATTTCGTCACGGTCATTCCAAACCCTTGGGTCCGAGAACTCAGGTGTAAAGTCTCGAAACTGTATTAACATTAGTGGAATATGAACAAAACGGAAGGAATACGCAATATATTCACTATACGAAACGTATCCGTACCTCGGAAACTTGGAGATGAGGATTGCTTTGCGGCTCGGCCATAACGATTCTAACGGTGAATGAATATATCGACACAAGTCGGACTTTGTTTTGGAGTGCGGAATGAAGCTGTCTCCCTTCGCTTCAAATAGGCACTGCTGCGTCAATTGTAAGCAGAAATGCACGTCCTTAAGGACGTGCTAGGGTTTAGGGTTTGGCTTTAGGGTTAGGTAGGGTTCGGAACAATGAACGTCGTTGACCACGTGCAAGCACGTGGTCAACGACGTGCAAGGTTCCAAACCCTACCGTAACACTAAACCCTAGCCAAACCCTAAACCCTAACAACCCTAGCCAAACCCTAAACCCTAACTAACCTAACTCGAAGTTTACGTTTTCGTTTTCGTTCTTAATGTTTACGCTTAATATGACTCGGAAGAAATGAGAGGAGTCTACTCGAGATAGGAATATAGAGATAGATACAAAATCCGTATTATAAAAGTATAATAACATAAAATTATAATAATATAAAAGTATAATATAGAGATAAAGTACAAAAAAATCACTGTCCAGGTGGGTTGCTAACAGCCTGATGCAGAATACCCGTCACCTCGTCTAATAGCTCCTCAAGGCGAGGATCCGTAGACAGGGCCCTCCAGTAGCCCTCTATCTCATGCAAGCGGGCCGCCAACGCCGGAGGGATGGCTGGAGGCTGAGGCAGGTCCACCCAAGGATCCAAGCCGATCGGGTGGACGGGCGCCGGCGGGTCAGGATGGGGTGGCGTGGTCGGCAACACATAAGGCCGGCTCTGCGATGCGTACCAAGCCATGTAATCTGCTGTGACACCTGCCTGGCAATCCTCGCTGGTGCGTCTGTGCTCGGCCAGCCTGTAGAAGCGACTCTCGTCCTGCAGATCCCGCCACTTGTTGTGGCTGTGGGCAAACACGGCGATGTACCTCGCGTTCTTCAAGGTGGTGTCGCGAGAGACCTGATCTGGCGCGATGACGTCCTGCGGGATCCCCTGGACCCGTCCGAACTGCCGGAGGCACCTATCGGGCATATACGGCTCCTCCTCCCCGCAGAAGGTGATGGTGCCCCGATAGGTGGACTGACGGTACTGGCCCCATGGAAAGTGGAAGGAGCTGGTCTCCGGGTGCCAATGCTCCAAGAAGGCTGTGCAGGTAAACTCGTCGACACACTCCCAGTGGAGGGACCTCAGTTGCGGGATGCCGGATGGGATCAGATCCTGCACCCAGGTCCCCGGGCCCTCAAATATGTAGCGATCGAAAGCCTGCAAGTGGGTCGCCCGGTGGTGGAACTTAAGCAGCGGCAGCTCCACAGTAGGATCTCTCCACACCTGATACGCGCGGTGATGTCTGTAAGACAGAAGCAGCTCTCCCGGCGGCAATAAAGGGTCAACCTGCACAGCCGGGGCGGCTGCCTGCGCAGGTATGGGCTCGGGCTCTACCTGTGGGCCCCCCTGGCCCTGAGCCTGAGCCTGCCCCTCCTGACCGTCGACAGCCTCCTCAACGACGTCAGGGATCACATCATCTGCAGAGGCCAAGGAGATCGTCGCTGGGGTGGGGGAGGTCGAAGGCTCGGCCTCCTGGGTGCCGGATGTAGAAGCCTCTGCAACGGCTGAAGTAGAAGTCTCCGGAACGGCTGAAGTAGATGCCTCCGGGATGGTGGGTGGAACACGAATAGGCGGTCTACCCATGTCGCCCCGTCGCCCAACGACTACGTCAGTAATGCAGCTACTCAAAACATCAACGGTCTCCAAAGAAGGCTGCAACCCCATCATCGCATCGCCAGAAGGATCCCAAGGTGGCAAACCCTTCCAGAAGCTGTCGTGCTCGTCGGCCGGGGGGGTACCCATCGACTGCTGGTACCGCTCTGCAGACGCAAGCAGATCGTCGACTGTGGCTGTCGGAATGTCGGGTACCGTCTCCTCTGGAATCTGGCTGACCGCTGCCCGGCCGGCGATCGTAACAGGCCGGAGGGTACCATCACCCCTCATGAGCCTCCCTGCCTGTTATTATGAAATTTAATGTTTTTATTGTCTTTCATTTAGAATTTATTTGTATGTAGTTTAATATATTTTAATATATTTTAAAATATTTTAATATTTTTATTTTAATTTATTTTAATGTCTTTTAATATATTTTAATATGTTTTAATATCTTGTAATATATATTAATCGTTTTTATTGTTTTTCCATTAAAACTATCAAAATGTACAAACTATATAATATCTATCAAACTATATACTAAAACTATAAGATCTATTTTTTTATTGTTTTTCAATTAGAATTTATTTGTATGTAGTTTAATATATTTTCATATATTTTAATGTTTTTATTTTCATTTATTTTAATGTCTTTTATTATATTTTAATATATTATAATATCTTGTCATATATATTAATCGTTTTTATTGTTTTTACATTAAAACTATCAAACTATATACTAAAATAATCTATCAAATTATATTATAAAACTATATTAAAATATAAACTATATTATAAAACTATATTAAAATATAAACTATATTATAAAACTATAAAAATAAATCAAATAATTTAAATAAATAAAAAACATACCGGTGGGGTCGGGACCGGCGAAACCTCTACAGACCGCCGCTTCCGCGGCGGTAATAGGTCCGCCTCCACCACTCCGTCGCCATCACCACCACCACCACTACCGGACGCCGCCGCCGCCGCTGCTCCACCACCACCACCGTCACCATCACCACCCTCCTCAACCTCCATGGGCGCCACCCCACCACCACCCCCGGCCACCGGCTCCACCGCCACCCCCTCCCCCAGTGCTCCACCCCCACCACCACCCTCCTCAGCCACCGGCTCCACCACCACCTCTCTCTCCGGCTCCATCTCTCTCTGTCTGGATCTCTTCCTCTCTCTCTCACTCCGGCAACTCTCTGGCAAAGAAGACGAAGGAAGGAAGACGAAGGAAGGAAGCCGAAGACGAAGGAAGGAAGATGAAGAGGCACGTCCTCTTCGTTTTTTGTAGACGGGCTTGCACGTCCTTAAGGACGTGCAAGCCCGTCCTTAAGACCGTGTGTTTTGCACGTCCTTAAGGACGTGCAAGCCCGTCCCTGAGGACGTGCAAGCACGTTTTAAAAAAAAAATTAAAAACGTGCTTGCACGTCCGGGCTCGGGTGGCTGTATAATACCTTGCACGTCCTTAAGGACGTGCAAGCACATCGTTAAGGACGTGCATGCACGTCCTTAAGGACGTGGGGATTTACGGTGTATATAGCCGGAACGATTTTTGATTGAGTTTAGTGTTAAGCATTTTAATTAGAATTTTGTTAGGGCTGGGGAACTTACTAAAGTAAGTTATAAGCATAAGATTTCCTTTTTATCTCCTAGGTTTATTTTTCCTCCACGTAGAGTTTGATCTAGTGCCAACTTTAATAGCTTCATATCATACTTAAAAACAGACTTGCTGTTTAGTGTTTGAATTAGTTGTTTAGCCGCTTGCACCTCTGAAGGAGTGCCTTTTGCTGGTACCTCTTTCTATGTCAGTTATCTTTATCCTACAGAAATTTCATCCCCAAGGATAGATACATTATTAAATTTTTTTCCTTAATGTAATGATTGCTGACTTATATATGGGAAGGATCACTATTGGAGTTTTTTAACCGGTTCTAGGTAAAGCTGCAAAAGCACAAATCATATATACAGGGGATGAAGTACATGAATGGGTTGCATTGTGCTGCTAGGATATTTAAGTGTGAAGGGGTATACTTCTCTGAACTACATCTTTGAAGATGAACATATATGAATAATTATTGGGTAATCCCTGCACTAACCTAGTCGTAATATACCTAAATCTGAACACAATGTGCTATTCTCCTGATATTTGCTCATTTTTACACTACCTCTGTTTCTAAGGGGCTATTGGCTATCCAACATCTTAATAAGTGCTTATAAATTAGGGATATAGTTCTATATTATTGTGAATAGGAATGCCTATAGTATAAACATGCTTGGTCGATGATATCTTAGGAAGAAGATATAAAATGATCCAATTTAAAATAAAGGTTAATTGGTTAGATTTATTTCTATTTGATTCCATATGCTTGACTTTGCTATTATTTGTATTTCATAGTGAGAATTTTTAAATCAACTTCAAATATGTTTTCCTGACTATTGAATTGTGTGATTAAATTAGTTCTCTTTGTAATAACTATTTGTCATATTTATTCTTCGTAGGTAAGTGGGTTTTACCGTGGTGCAACATCTTCTTTTGTGGGGATGGCTTTTGAAAGTTCCCTTCTTTTTGGCATATATTCCCAAATGAAACAATCCCTCCAGGTAGCTTGCTTCACATTAATTACTCAAGTGAATTTGTGATTCTAAAATCAATGCGTCGCGGAGAAATCAACATGCTTACTTTCAAACAAATGGTCCGGAACCCATGATCATAATTCCTTCGGCTGCCTTTGGTGGAGCCATAATCAGCTTTATTCTATGCCCATCCGAGTTAGTGAAGGTAAGTAATTAATTCATGCCAGTGGAATTCCAGTTTACCCATTTTATTAGGTGTGTGGCTGTAAACTTCTGCAGTACTGTAGGATGCAAGTTCCAGTCGGTATGCAAGCTCTGTTGATTGTATCTTTCAAACTGTAAAAGCAAATAGGGTGAGCAATCTCTCCTTTAGCTTAAAATTGTCCGAAGTTTGTTCACCGACTGAGAATATAAATATAACTACATGTTAAAGGAATATTTCGTGGGGGTGTTGCAACTTTAGTTCTTTACTATGCATTGATCATGTTCAAGTGGTTATTTTGAAATTTTAGTTTTAGTGTTCTATTCTACGCTTGGATGTGGCAAAGGCCATTATCCAGACTGATCCTGATAGTAGCTGCTCCCGAAATCATTTGAGAGTTCTACATAGTAAGATTTCTTTGTAAATGATCTTGGTCCATTTGCCTACAAATAAGGAAAAAAGGAAATTGCCTGGTGAAAAAAAAGTGGGCAAATCCCTCATTCATACTGGATTTGTTGTAGGTTTACAAGAGGGCTGATTAAGAGGATGCTATACAGGTTTAGGTCCCACAATATTAAGAGCTTTCCCTGCTAATGCTGCATCAATTGTCACCTAGGAGTTTGCTAAGAAAGTTATGGGGACCAAGCATGAATGAAGTTTTTTACTCCTGTGATTTCTAATCACTTGGTCATAATCGTCATGAGCACGGTTTTGCACTTACTGATCATGGGATTGTTTGTTAAGGGGGTAGTAGTACATCCAAATATGATTCTAGCTCCATAATGATTACTAGACTGAGTGCGAAAGCTAGATATTTGGGTTAAGCAAACTCTGATTGTTGATCTCATTTTCAAGCATTTTCAGATAGTGGAATTCGTGTATTTTTTCTACTCTGAAGTCTGAAACAGATAAGCTAAAAAAACAAAAACATTCATCAAAATTTGATCTAATTTTGCCTTTTTGCCTTCTTGCCTTCTTTTATGATGTATAGGATTATAAATCGAGAAGAGACTTCAGTGTAGAGTTTCTCTTTGGGATTAGATTCCAGATACACTTCATTCCTCAAGGCTCCTTCTCCGTGTTCGCAAAGCTACCGAAGGATCATGCCTTGGGTGATGTATGTGACCTTTATGATTTCAATTTCTCATCAGCATAAAGATTACCACTAAGTCGGTTCCGGTGCTGATATTTTTCCTTCTTTTGGCTGCGGATTTTAGATTGAGTTTGTGGAGGAGATGAGCAAACAAGCAGGGATAGTGGCTGTGCTAGGAAGCAGATTCTTCCACACGAAGAAGGCGTCTGATAGTGAGGCAGACATCTGATACCAGAGCTGATATGTCAGGTTTGCCTTCTGCAAGAACAATGTGACATTGATGGCCCCTGTTCGGAGAATCGACCATCTTCTTGATCCCTCAGGATACCTCAAGCTGTTCTTTCCACAGGAGGCAGGAGGATGTGGATTGGTCCTGAAATTCTACTTATGAGGGCATTAAGCATTTACCTGAAAGGAATCCTTGGCAATGGTCCTCGTATCAACGTTCGTATGAGCATAAGAAACTTTTTTTTTTTTATCCGACATAAGAAACTAATTTTTTTTATCCGATATAAGAAACTAATTTTAACCACACTATACATGCAAAGAGCATTAATGTTACACCAGAAAGAACAGCAGAACCACTTTAGATCTAATGGCCCATTCATGACATCTAAAAAGTGGGCACTCAAATACTGTCTTTGTAGCGTTGCTCAGCATGTACCAGAAATCACTTATGTCACTCCTGAAATAGTTGTATTAGTTTCTTTTTCGCTTTGCGTATAATCTTTATTTGAACTAGCTAAGGCATACCCGTGCTACGCACGGGACGTAAATATAAGTTTTGCTATTTTATAAACATAGTTAAGAGTTTATTTTATATCATTTCATTGACTAATCTAAATAGTATATGTGTACAAATAGTAAATCCTGGTTTTATATATTTGATAATTTGGTTTAAGTTATCTATTAAATTTTTATATTTTTATGGGTTTTTTCTTTAAGAAGACACCTTGTAAAATAATTTTTTAATAAAAAAACACCTTTTAATTTTTTGAAAACAAAAACACCTTATATAATATAAGGTATTCGATCAATTGAAGCACCAATTTTTATTTTACAACTAAAATTTCAAGTTTTCAGTGATATTTTTTAATCTATAATCGAAATGCCCTTATTTAACTAACATTTTTTTAAAAAAAGGAATAGTATATAATAAACACTCTATTATATAAGGTGCATTTTCAAAATAAAACCCTATTTTTTTTATGCTCAATATTTTATTTTTGAAGAAATAATGTTAGTTTATGTCTAGTTTGATATCTTATACTTACATGAAATTTAATTTATAATTTTATTATAAATATTTAATCAAAATTAATTGTGTATAGAATGGAGTGAGTTTGAGTTTTTTTTCTTTTAAAAAAACAAATAATGAAATCTTATTAAGACCCTTTATTATACCATCCTATTTTTTTGTATATAGATGAATATTGCAAAAGTATACATATAATAATACTTGATATTGTTGAATTGGATCGAGCCGGCCAATACAATGTATTTATCAGTTTCTTCATTAAGTGTCTTAATCTTCATCTTCAAGGCTTACGATGATTGATTCGGGCTCACCATCGGTTTAGTGTTAGTGGTCAGTTTCTTCACCTCTTTTCCTAGCTATTGGTGTTTGAAATTTTGAAGACTTGTCAAAGTAGCTAGTAATGCTAAAATCGCAATTCTTATCCATTTGACGTAATTGTGTTGATAGCCTTTTTAAGAAAATCAACGATTCCCATTCCAAACTCTAAATTTTAATTTCTTGTTCAGCTCTCCTTTGATTTTTTCATTGCTGATGTTTTTTAAATAAATTAAAGACTAAAGGAATTTACCTTAATTATATCAATAAAAAAATGAATTTCAAAATATTTTGTTGGCATATAAAATAAATTCATCGAAAAAAAGAGTATATACGTACCGAGTATTCACCCACTCCAATCTAATTGATTATGTATAGATAAATAAGTAGACTCCAAAAGGCAAAAAGATCTTTGAGTTTTTCCTTTCCTAGCTCCCCTGGTTTTTTTTATGAGCTCTTGTTCTTCTATTTTTTGTTTTGGTTTTTAACTGTTAAGAAATTTACGGAAGACTCGATCTCATACCCTTTTCCATTGATCAAATATATAAAAAGATATTTAGTAGTCGATGAGCTTTTGAATTTATGGCAATCAATTCAATAAAATTGAAGTTAATTAATCATTTGTTTTTTCTTCCATCATTTCATATGCCTTCAAAGTGTCCAAATTAGTGGTCATTGAAGACCTGAATTTAGCATGGATAATAATTTATATTAATGGTTGCAAGTAATTAACCGTAATTCATCCACGTATAATAGTCCTCCATAATAATATATGATCAATGATATATGGTGATAATCATGATATATATTGGTACCAAAAGTAATTTTTTTTATTTTCACCATGTTTTAGTTAGGAGATTAGAAATACAGAGTATAAAAAAGTGACATAAAAAAGTAATAAATGATTATCCATGCTAAATTTGGATTAACTTATATGTTTTATTACTTATATAATTATATTTTAGAAATTGTTACGCAAAAATTAAAATTAATTTATTAATTATGTTAAAATCTATTAACGATTCTAAAACTAACAAAATATATCGATAAAATAGACTTTTAATATTTGGTTTCAACAAAAAAAATCCATAAATTGGGATCGTAAAGATGCTTTGATAGGTATAGATATAAAATATTGAGGATTAACTGATTTTTATATGAATATATGTTATTTGGATTATATGAATTTCATAAATATATTGGGGTTTAAAATGATATGAAAGAGGTCATTATTATTGAGCATAGAAATTTAGGAAAATATAATTAAATTTTCATAAGAGTATATAATAAACCATTTATGAATACATTAACAAAATTAAAATAAATCATTTATGAATACATTAATAAAATTAAAGAAAAGAAAAGAATTAAAAATGAGAATGTCATTAATGAGAGCTATTAAGGGGCCTTGGGACACAATTTTTAAAGATATATATATATATATATATATATATATATATATATATATATATATATATATATATATATATATAGATTGATAATTTTTATGACAATTTAAAATATGTTGTAATTTTTAGAAAAATATTCATTTTATTTTGGCAATTGATAACCACTTAATTTGCATAGAATTATATATTCTTTATTTTTGACAACATTTATTTAATCACATTTTGTAAAGAAAAATAACATATTATTATCAATGTTTTGACATTAATATAAATTAAGGCCCTCTATTTTTTGTATTCACTATATTAAACATAAATAATATATGTCTTATAATGACAATCATAACCATTAGTTAAATATAAAATATATAATTTAAAAACATACTTTTTTAGATAAAAAGTATTAGTAGTTATGGTGCTACATCAAAAAAAGTATTATAATTCTATTGTCTAAGAAAGCTTTAGAATTTTTATAACAAAAAAATATTAAATTTTTTTGTCTAATAAATTAAAGGCATAAACTAATATAATTAAAAAAAAAACAAAAAAAGTGTAGTTAAGGAGAATTGAACATTTGACCTTATGCATATAAATTATTCCTTAACCATTAGGCTAGAACAGCCTTTTGATTTTTTATGCTAATATTTAAAATATGTTAGGTTATTTTTTAATCATTTAATAGGTGCAATTAATGGGGCAAAACTCAACTTTATACATATAGTATAGATAATAAAATTAAAGAAAAGAAAAGAATTAAAAATGAGAATGTCATTAATGAGAGCTATTAAGGGGCCTTGGGACACAATTTTTAAAGATATATAGATCCCCACAAAATTACCTTATATTCAAATGAATCTGAAATCCTCTTATTATGAGGTTTTAAAACTTAAGAACCAAACTTTAAAACTCTGTGTTTCTCAATGACATGATTTATACTTTATAGTTGCTGAAGTTCGATATTGAATTAAATAAAAGGAATATAACATTGTTCACTAGTAGAGGGACTTGCAATTTAGAATACCATGTCACTTCCAAGTATAATTTATACAAGGTCGTGAAGTTACAGACCAAGACATGTATTTTAGCAAACTCAGATAAAAAAAAAGATATATTAGGTTGTTAGCATTTTTCGCACTCGTGTCATGAAGTAGTGAAAGCAATCCTCTGTAAAGGAAATCCACGGGCAAGGGTCTAATTCTTGCTGATGGAGAGATATGGAGAGTTCGAGGACGTGCTATAACCGCATTGCATATGATGATATGAAGGTGCATTTCTGCCTTTCTCATTTCCCATTCATGAAATCTACTTTCAAAAGTATGAATAGAAATAGCAAAATCAATTCTGTATTATACTGATTGATATTCATCTCTTAAGTTCTGATTTATCCTATCCAATATCCAATATCATCTTCCATTCATCATTGATATTTTGACATTGCATTTTTTTAAGGTTTAGATATGTGCAATCATATTTTTTATGGTTTAATCACTAACTTGGATTTGAATTTGAGGTTTTTAGATTTCAATTTTGATGTTTTTGCAAAACTATAATTAGATTTTTTTGGAAACACTTTTTTTGCAGTTTTGACAATATGTTCTTTGATATTTTAGCAAGCTCAATTTGTGTTAAGATGAAGATAAGTCATGTGTTTCTTCAATTGTCCCGAGTTCGATTCTTAGTGTTGTTGTTTTATTTTTTTGCCCACTCTCAGTAGCTTATATGTTTATTCACTTTATCTCTCGAATCGTAATACACACAAAAAATTTAATCAAACACCGAAATTTAACTATCCATCCCTTAATTTAATAATATTCTTAATAATTTACTAAACTTACAAATAAAGGTCCAATATATATGATATGTTGATAGATTTTTAACATTTTTAATATTAAAATTACTTCACCCGGGGACGTGCCATTCACACAAATGAACTGTTGAATTCAATCACATCCCACTAATCCCCATTAATGCACGTAATATTACACGGTAGGATCATGAAAGTAGTAGGTTTGTTCCATTCAGCATCGGCTAGGCAATCTGTAAATGCTCAGATTCTGTCTTTTTCCACCACCAAGGTAATCCTTATTGTATTTGGCATGTTTCAACATTTCAATTGTCTATATCTACATCCTATGAGTTTTTTTTTTCAATGTTTTTGAAGATATGCTCTAAGGTGTAACTAGTGCAATACCCGTGCGTCACGCACATGATTTATAAAATACTATATACACTTATTATATATAACTATCTAATTTAATGATGTGATTTGCCATGAAACACCAAATAAATATTTTTATTTTATATAGAATATGAAATATAGATGGACGAAAATTTTGAATGAAATATATAATTTTTTTAAAATCTAACTAATGTCATTTTTACACTTGTTCATTTTTTAATATAATAAAATTATCAAAATATGATATGTCATTATTGTATTTATATTATAATAGGTATATTTGCATAAAATAATTTATAAATCCCGTGCGTAACGCACGGGTACTGCACTAGTTTGAGTTTATGGGTGAAAATTTTCAAGTGTTGGAGGGAATCACTAATTGGAAATTTTATAAAGGGGGTACACATTTTTTTTTTCAAGTATTGGGATCTGACTGAAACGCTTGGAGATGCCTCTTTTACTGCCTTAAATTTTGACTAAGTGTTATACGCGCGTTTTCAAAAATTTTTAAAACGAAATTTTAACATTGTCTAAAAAGTATAATCGACGTATCAAATCTCAGTAACATCGATAATTTTCAAAACGATGTTATAACTATTTTTATCATCATGCATTTTTTTGACCGATATAAAAGACCCGATGTCTATGAAGACAATTCTAGTAGTGCGGCCACCATACCCTTGTTGGAAGTTGGAATTGTAGAAATTATTTCCATAGTTGCGGCAGGGGTCGTAATCTCCCATAGCATTGACCTCCATGGTTTCTTCTTGCATCTCAGGGCATAAATCCATAGGATGGGATGGATCTCCACACAACCCACATGCTTTGAGTTGTTGTTGACCTCTTTACATAGTTAGCTTCTTTAGGGCCTCTCGAATCTCCTTAAGCTCGTTTTGCATGCTTGATGTGGGGGAGTCCAAGTGTAAGACTCCTCCAGCTCCACTAGACCTTTGATATTGTTGAGAAGCATTAGCAAGCTCTTCAAATATCTCCATGGCTTCCTCCGGTGTTTTGTTGAGGATGTTCCCTCCATTAGCCGAGTTAACCGTCCCACGATCATGATCAAGTAGCCCCTCATAAAGGTATAGGACCAAATCATCCTCCGAAAAGCCATGATAGGGGCAACTAGCTTTTAGCTTTTTGAACCTCTCCACATATTCGTAGAGAGTATCCGTGGCCGATTGTTCGATACTTGATTTCTCCTTCTTTAAAATATCGTGTCTAGTGGCGGGGAAGTATTTCCGCAAGAAGGCCTTTTTCATCTCCATCCATGTAGAGATGCTCTCCGTGGGTAGATAATAGAGCCAATCGTTGGCCGCATCCTTCAAGGTGAATGGGAAGGCCCTTAGCATCATTTGATCCTCCGTGATGCCTTGAGATTTCAAACGATCGCATATCCATGAAACTCCGCAAGGTGCTTGTTTGGGTCCTCTCCACTCATGCCATGGATCATCGGCAAAAGGTGGACCCATGGTGACTTGAATTCAAACTTGGTGCCCTCCGGGAGTGCGGGGAGCCTAATAGCCAATGGTTGAGTTTCCAAATTTGGCTTCTTTAGATCCTTCAAAGTGCGCCTTGGTGGGGGCAAGATCGCATTGTTGCCTTCCATCTCTTCTTCGATTTCTGGGTTGGATGAGTGCTCTCTTCGCAACCTAGAAGTTGTCCTCTCGATTTCTGGATCAAAAGGTAAGAGATTGGAATTAGTAGAATGGGTGTGGACCATGCGAGTGGTCCACATAAAGTTGATGATTAAACTACACAACGAAATTGAACTAAATCTCCCCGGCAATGGCGCCAAAAACTTGACGGGATGAAAATCGTTGATTCCCAATCAAGTAGTTCCCACTCTCACAAATTAGTATAATTAGCAAGAAAGGGGTCGAATCCTCGGGAGACTTAAGATTTCACAATGCAATTCAATCACCAACAAGTAACAAAAGTGGGAAAAGATGCAATTTTTAAATAAGAATAAGCAAAATAAAGTAAAGATGGAATTTTGTAATAAAATCAAGAGTAGAGAACGGTTCCACCTACGAATTCTTTGACATTGGTTGGCTTATCGATCATAGAATCCTTTTCAAGTTATTAACTTTCCTACAAATTCCTCTCGTCTTGGTTTATATAGATTAAAAGTCCTACGAGTCCAATTAATCCCTTATACCCCTATGCAATCCTAACACGGTTAAGATTTAACAAAGAGATAGCAAAACGTCCCAAGAACTTGAGCACATAAATAATTCCAATTAAACACGTTAATCGATGTTTAAGATATATGTCAACTTTCTACATAATCATGCTTCAAACACGGAATCCACAATCTTATGCATGCTACTATGGGAATAACACAAATACGAAAGTATTAAATCCTAGCACGAAATCAATATTATCTAGTTGGCTGATAGCACACATTTAGGTATGCATATTAGGTTGCATTTAGCATGATTTAGATGTTTACAATGCATAATTTAGGCTAGATTTGCATTTATACTTGTGTTGTTGGTGGAGTCGGAATCTACACGCGTTTATGGATTATTTCAGGTATATGTGGATCCGACGAGGAATGAGGAAGCTCATGGATGAAGGAAGAGTGAAGAGGAGGTGGAAAAGTGAAGAGCACGGGAGCGAAGTCGAAGTTAGAGAGCCTAAGTGAAGAACAAGTCCGTAGAAGTTGTCGTCAGACATGCTGAACTTGTTTTGCACTTTCTGGAGGCCTCGGTGGTCCGATTGACTATTATAAGCATGTGTTGGAAAGCTCTTTCCGAGATCTACAACTTTTGTGTTGACATCGAGACCAAATTCGAAGAGGAAAAATCACTGTGAACAGTAAAAGCCGCCCCGCGGCCAAGAAAACCGCCCCGCGGCCCGAAGCTTTGACGAAGGATTTCGCAATCGCCTGGCCGCCCCGCGGCCAGGGTTGGCTGCCCCGCGGCCTCTGCAGAAACGCCGAATCTGATGAGTGGACTTTTTATCCACTTAATTAGGTTTTTAGAATTATTATTTGGCCGACTCTTTTGAGGCTTTTTAAGGACGTTTTAGGGTTTTATTTTAGAGATCTAATTCCTTAGTTTATACAATGGGAGATTATCAATTGAGAGAACCCTAGAGGGGAGCCTCCATGGCCATGGAGTGCTAAACTCTTCCGTTTCATCTATGGATTGAAGCTTTGGTTTGATAAAGTTGTGAGATTTCTATTCTTGTTCTATTCCTATTGATTCGTATTGATTCTTTTGCGAATATTGTTGATTTCTTCTAGTCCGTACAACTAGTTGAGATTATTGCTAGGATTTTGTAGATTCCTCGTAGCGAACCTTAATCCATAGTAGCAATCATGCCTTTTTTGGACTCGTAGGACTAAATTGGTGTGTAGAGAATCAATTATATGTTAAATGCTGACTCGTAGCTTGGTGTTGCATGTATCCTGGTTAATCCTTAATCTTAATGCTACGATTAGGTTAAATCTTGACCGTGTTAGGGTTATCTAATTAGTAAGGGTTACTAGGACTCGTAGGACTAGTAATTTACACAAGATCAGGACAGGAACAATAATAGGATGAAAAGAGAACTCGAAGAAGAATCGATGATCAATCAACCAAACTAAAGTGGATATTTGTAGATGAAACTATTTTCTCATTGTTATCTCTACTAACTTGTCTATAGTTTCTTTTCTTATATTCAATCACCAAAACCCCTCTTTTCTATTAATTGGTAAATATACATTGCTTAGGAATACTTGATTTTCTGTGGGATCGACCTCTTACTTGCTTACTATACTAGTTTGTAGGTTTGATTTATACTTTGATAGGAACAACGACAGTTTCCTCCTGTCAAATTTTGGCGCCGTTGCCGGCGAATCAAAGTTTATTTCTTTGTTTTGTGTGTTTATCAATTTTTGTATATATCTAATTTGTTGTGAACCTATCTTACGGTTCATAACACCCTTGCTACTAACTTTTAGGATGTTGAGGTTATTGCAGTTTGAAGGTGAGAACTTTCACCAATATCTTACCAGATTGCAGAGGTATGTGGACATCCGTGAATCACGGGGTTATCAAGACAGCATCTGAGATATGATTATTTGCATAATTGACGGGATGACTGCTGAGACACGAGCGCTTGCTGAGTACATGAGTAACGGAGGCCTAGCACGATTGGGTTTGTCGGGGTTGTGGGATTTTTTCTGTTACATGGGTTATCATGTTGAACAGGAAGAGTTGCTCACCACGTCTTATCCACCAATGGAGGACTCTGTCACACACTTAGATGATGAAATCCAAGCCCTTACTCAAGCAATACAGGAGAATGGTGAAAGACTAAAAAACTTGGGGGAACAATTGAGCCACCTTATTCAAACATCGAGCGAGATAATAGCAGATCGGATGGCCGCCCCTCAAGTTGATAAAGAAAGCAAACCCATTCCGCCATCCCATGAGACATTGAAGGATGAAAGAATGGAAGATCATGTCGAAGTCATTGTTCTCAATTCATTCTATCCTAGTTGGTTTCAACGTGATGATGTTGTTCAGAATGAGGAGGAATTGTTCACAGATGAAGACAGTTTCTTTGACGATGGAGAAGAGGGTCTGGTGCTTCCTGACATGGAATCTCATGAGTCGACACATGAGGTTTCATGTAATGTGTCTCCTACTCCATCCGATGCATTCATTCTCAGCTCCCCCGTTGATGAACCATGTCTAGAGCCACCTGTTGAGGCTCGAGAGGTAATAAAGGTAAACTTTTGCAATTTGAAAGGTGATGGTGATTATGTTGATCCTTTTAATTGTTATTTTGAAAAGCCACCAGTGGAACTGAACTGGTGGTATCATATTCCTTCAGTAGACATTCATGATAAATTGAAAAGGTTTATAACTTCTATAATTTATAATTTCAATTTAGTGTGCTATAATGTCTTGTGGAAGATGTGTGCACAGGAATATGATAGGTTACTGAGGGCCTTCACGATGTCTGATAGGTAAGGAATTAAGATTGAGAATAAGTCATGCCGATGACATAAAACAAAGGCGCTACTTGGGAGGCAACCCAAGGTAAGTAGTTCTAGATTTCTTTTTCTTAAATATCATTGAATTGGCTTGGTTTTGGCATTTTTTGTGGGGGCAGTAACACCGCAGGGATGAAAGTTGAAAAGGGCAGAGGCCGCCCCGCGGCTTGTACGGGCCGCCCCGCGGCTAGGTCGTGTCTCCAGCCGCCCCGCGGCCTTTGACGGGACTGACAGGTTTCTCTTCCTCACCTCCCACTTGACCTACCACCACCGTGGTGAAAAAGTCAGTTTTTCTTTCTTTCTCTACGTTTTTATAATTTTGTTGTCTTTAGTTTTCATTGAGGACAATGAAAGATTTAAGTGTGGGGGAGGGATTGCATTACATATAGATAGAAAAAAAAATCAAAAAAATGCATATCATGTTTATTTATGTTTTCATATTTATTTTTACTCGTATATTGCATTTGTTAAAAAAAATCCAAAAATATCATGCATTTCATGTACTTTAGGTCTTATTTTCCCATCTAGGCTACTTGTCCTCTATATTTATCTTATCATGTGCCCCATGACATGCTTGAAGTGTTTGAAGCTTTGAATTGTTTTTGTATACTTTTTGGGAATATGATTGATGAGATAATTGAGTATGTATAGTCTTTGGAATTTAAGTGGTATTGAAGTTCTAACAATTTGACCTTGTGAGTTTTTTTGGCCTTATTGGGACTACACATATATGTCCTCTAGTTTCTTTATGTGTGAATACTCTCCTTGATTACTTCCTCTTTAAATTGCGTTTAGATATCTTTATTGAGGCTGCATTTATATGATTTTTGCATGTAACCTTAAAGTGATTGAGGCATGATTTTCTTTTAGCTATATTATACTCTACCCACCCGTACACATTATCCTTTGCTTGAAGCCAATTTGAGCCTTATAAGCCTATTTTGTTAGCTCCACAAAATCTTCCTAGCCAATTATTAGCCTGACCCATCCGGGAATTAGGAGAAGAGTTGGTGAATATATATCTTGATATGTTGATGGAGTTGCTTTGAGTGGAGAAATTATGTTGGGTGATTCATTTGTACTTCATAGAGATGGTTTTTATGTGCTTATTACTTGGGACCTAAGGAGGATAAAATTCACTTAGGGGTAAAAGTCAAGAAAATAAAAAAAAAAAGAAAAAGAAAAATCATAATAAAAAGAAAAAAAAATGAATGAGTTTGTGTGGATATTTGAAAATTGTGTGCGAATTTGTATTGTGAAGGAGTATATGTTATTGGAATGGTATTTGAAGTGTTTGGTGTTGGTATTTTTCTGGTTGTTACTAACCCTTTTTCCCGGATTTTTAGCACCACATAGCCTAAATATTTTCCATACCCTATGTTCTTACCATGGCCCCATTACAACCTATTCAAAAGACCTCATGATTTTGGTTGCATGTGAAGTCACTAGCGGTGGAGATTTAGACCACTGACGCAATTTTGTTGTAGCTAAGTTTTCAGGAATTGAGTTTGAGCGTGAATGATTAGCCTAAACACATGAGCGAGAGTGAAAACACATTTTCTTGGTGAAGTTGGATAGATGTACTTGCTTTATTCCTTAGATTGCACCTATACATATTATGACGTTATTTGTCAATCTTTGTTTCCCTCGTTTTGAGCTCAAGTGTTTTACCAAAGTAATTACATGGATTGCTTGTCCGTGGGGTGTTGATTTGATTTTGATTTTCATTGCTTGAGGACAAGCAAAAGCTCAAGTGTGGGGGAATTTGATAGCACACATTTAGGTATGCATATTAGGTTGCATTTAGCATGATTTAGATGTTTACAATGCATAATTTAGGCTAGATTTGCATTTATACTTGTGTTGTTGGTGGAGTCGGAATCTACACGCGTTTATGGATTATTTCAGGTATATGTGGATCCGACGAGGAATGAGGAAGCTCATGGATGAAGGAAGAGTGAAGAGGAGGTGGAAAAGTGAAGAGCACGGGAGCGAAGTCGAAGTTAGAGAGCCTAAGTGAAGAACAAGTCTGTAGAAATTGTCGTCAGACATGCTGAACTTGTTTTGCACTTTCTGGAGGCCTCGGTGGTCCGATTGACTATTATAAGCATGTGTTGGAAAGCTCTTTCCGAGATCTACAACTTTTGTGTTGACATCGAGACCAAATTCGAAGAGGAAAAATCGCTGTGAACAGTAAAAGCCGCCCCGCGGCCAAGAAAACCGCCCCGCGGCCCGAAGCTCTGATGAAGGATTTCGCAATCGCCTGGCCGCCCCGTGGCCAGGGTTGGCTGCCCCGCGGCCTCTGCAGAAACGCCGAATCTGCTGAGTGGACTTTTTATCCACTTAATTAGGTTTTTAGAATTATTATTTGGCCGACTCTTTTGAGGCTTTTTAAGGACGTTTTAGGGTTTTATTTTAGAGATCTAATTCCTTAGTTTATACAATTGGAGATTATCAATTGAGAGAACCCTAGAGGGGAGCCTCCATGGCCATGGAGTGCTAAACTCTTCCGTTTCATCTATGGATTGAAGCTTTGGTTTGATAAAGTTGTGAGATTTCTATTCTTGTTCTATTCCTATTGATTCGTATTGATTCTTTTGCGAATATTGTTGATTTCTTCTAGTCCGTACAACTAGTTGAGATTATTGCTAGGATTTTGTAGATTCCTCGTAGCGAACCTTAATCCATAGTAGCAATCATGCCTTTTTAGGACTCGTAGGACTAAATTGGTGTGTAGAGAATCAATTATATGTTAAATGCTGACTCGTAGCTTGGTGTTGCATGTATCCTGGTTAATCCTTAATCTTAATGCTACGATTAGGTTAAATCTTGACCGTGTTAGGGTTATCTAATTAGTAAGGGTTACTAGGACTCGTAGGACTAGTAATTTACACAAGATCAGGACAGGAACAATAATAGGATGAAAAGAGAACTCGAAGAAGAATCGATGATCAATCAACCAAACTAAAGTGGATATTTGTAGATGAAACTATTTTCTCATTGTTATCTCTACTAACTTGTCTATAGTTTCTTTTCTTATATTCAATCACCAAAACCCCTCTTTTCTATTAATTGGTAAATATACATTGCTTAGGAATACTTGATTTTCTGTGGGATCGACCTCTTACTTGCTTACTATACTAGTTTGTAGGTTTGAGTTATACTTTGATAGGAACAACGACAGTTTCCTCCTGTCATTGGCCAAGAAAGATAACATCAATAACATAACAATAAGCACAAGGAAGTTGAAGAAATTATAATAGAGGAAAGATAACTTGATAAAAAAAAACTCACAATTCACCAACCAAGTCTCAAAAACATAGGCAAAACACTAGGAAAATTAGCCGCTCATGGCTTACCTATGCTCTCTTCCCTTCTATGGTGATTGCTCTAATTGAATTCTTCATAAAACTAACCCCAAACATCCTATTTATAAGCCTAAAGTTCTGAATAAACAAGTTAAAAGATAGATAAACTAGATATAAACTTCCTAAAACAAACTAGATAAAAGATAGAGCTTTCCTAAAATAGCCCAGTGGTGGATTTCGCTGGCAGCGAGTTGAGTTCCGCTGGCAGCGAATCTTCGTGGATATGTTGATCAACCTACTGTTTGATTTTCGCTAGATGCTCGCTACCGACCCGCTAGCAGTGACTCTTCATGCCTTAGACTCTTGGCAACTTGCTAGATTCCGCTAGCAGCGAGTAGCCTTCCGCTGCAGGGAATAGGGATGGCAATTTCATCCGCACCCGACGGATATCCGTCTCACCCGACCCAAAAAAGTGGGTGAAAATCCGAAACAAAGCGGATATTAAGTGGGTGATGGGTGAACGGGTGATGGGTCGGGTCGGATTCGGGTGAAGACATTCCCCACCCGTCACCCGACCCATCACCCGATCCGTCACCCGACCCGTTACCCGACTTGTATTATATAACTATATTTTATATGTGAAATTACCAATATACCCCTAAACCTTAATTCAAGATACCTATCAAACGATTAAAATGAAAATATATTGTCATAAATTAAGTTATGCAATTTTTATTTGAAGATATGCAATGCAATTGGCTCCTAATTAAAATTTAAACGTGAATGCAATGAGCTCCTAATTAACGTTTATTCGTCGATGTGTTCGGCGTATGTTTTTCAATAATTTTTTTGATGAATTTAATGTTTTGTATTTCACCCGAATTATCACCCGATCCACCCGATCACCCGGTGGGTGATGGGTGGACGGAGCGGGTGAAATATTTGGTGGGTGATGGGTCGGGTAGGGTGAAGGGTTTTGGGAGGTGGGTCGGGTGACGGAAGTAGATCATCCACCCATCACCCGACCCATTTCCATCCCTAGCAGGGAAACACACCTTCCGTTGGAGCGGAACTGATCTCCCGCTGGTGCGAGATGGCCCACTCGCTGGAGCGAATGGCCCGGTGGATGGAGTGGCTTCGTCGTCCTGGCGCCTCCCGCTGGCAACGACTCCTCTTCCCAGGCAGCGACTGACTCACTGCAGCGAGTCCATCCGCTGGCAGCGACTGGTGCTGGTTGCTTGGGCGCTTCCTTGGTGCCTTTGGGTTCCCCTCGTTGGCTCCACTTCTCTCACTCATTGGGCTCCTTCTCAGCTGACTCGTATCGCTAGCAGCGAAACTTGACTCGCTGTCAGCGAGTCTTGCCCAAAAGCTTAGTTTCTCTTCGTTCTTTCCCCATTCTTTCTTTACTCCTTTCTTTCTCTTCTTGGCTTGATTTCTTGACTTCACTTGGCCATGTTTTGCAGCTTTCTCTTGCTTTCCACCATGTCGGATCTACGATTCTGCACAATTTAACCGAAATAGCGTATATTATGAACTTTTCCACAAAAAGAGTTTAATCTAACTTAACACTAAACATGCATATTCTACAATGTGAATGCATCTAAACTACCCTATAATTCATTTTAATAATATGCATTATAAGGAGCTCTGATACGGGGATTAGCCGTAGGGTGGCCTGATCTTCGACATCAACGACACCAACAAGAAGAACAGGAGGAAAAGATGATAAAGACACAATGCAACGGAAAGAATGAACCAAATATATAGATAGATAGATAATAAGAAGGATAACCCAACGAAACAACGAAAATACCCTCGATGCTATTTCATTCGAGAACCAAACAGAATGATTGAAAGACCAACCTTTACAATCCCAAACAATCAAGGATGCAGCCTTGAAGCACGAGAAGGAGGCTCATGAATGGTTGATAGCACCAATCCTATGGCGGGGTTCGACACACACAAGACAAACCAAGCTATGAACGATCCATCCAAACCTATCCCACGCAGGGGAACTCGGTTTTCTCCTAAGAGAACACTCTCTCTAAAAATCTGATTTTCCAAATAAAAAAATGTCCTCTCAAATTAACTCCTAAAACCTTATTTATAGGGCTACTAAAACACTAAAATAACTTTACAAAAATACTAAAAGTAAATAAATAAAATAACTAACTAATTTTTTCGTCCAAACGGTGAACAGCTGCAAAAATGCTGATTTGCGGCCATGTTGTCAGTGGATTCTGGAAAATCCTTCAACAGAAAGGTTGTAGATCTCTTCGTCCTCGTTCCAACAAGGTATGGCATGACCCAATCAGATCAATATGGACTCCGAACGATCCATTTTACTGAGACATCGCAAAGCTGTCAAATCTGGTGAACGATTCAAACTTGATAAGCACCACTTCTTTTCCCTTCATCATTCTCCCTTTCTTAAGAAGATTCGTCCTCGAATCTAAGCTTTAAGTGAGGGATATGGCATTCTTCTCTTGTTGGATACACGAGGAAACATACTAAAGGGAAACTGTATACGGTTAGTGTAATAAAACAACCTCACATGTGTTTCACTCATGTGTTTAGCTCACACTCATATGAACGACCTACCAATGAAGATGAGCTAGTCAATCAAAGGTATGGGCTGTGACAATTAATTTTCAGAAGTGAAGAAACAAGAACAAGAATTAAGAAGAACAAGAACTAGAAGAGCAAGAAGAGTAGAATCGAAAGACAAACTAAACACAAAACTTGATCAATTCAACTTGTTTAACTCCAAACTAAAAGTATGGTTATTGTTGGTAAGCAAAGGAAGAGTTAAAATAAATGAGTTAGTCTTAGCTCCACACAATCGACTATGGCTCTTTGTTGAACACTTGCATTTCAAACTCAAGAACTCAAGAACAATGCAACTCAATGAACAATCAATTCTGATTTTTTTTTCAGAATTCTTTTTTTTTTTCTTTTTTTTGACTTTCGGAAATCTGAATTTTTTTTTATTCTGAATTTTTATTCTGATTTTTTTGTTTCTTGTTATTTTTTTAAGAAAAATAACAAATGCAAAGGTGGCTGGAATGGAACGTTGGAGCTGTTGGAAGTGGGCAAGTAAGGTGCTAAAATATAGGGATTTGGCTTTGACCTTTTCTTTTTCTGATTTTTTTTGTGTTTTCTTCTTTTTTTTCTCTTTTTTCTGGAAATTGAAAAGAAAATGGCCAAAAAAATGCAGGAATTTTAAGAAGGTGAAGGTGGTGGCTGACGGAGGTGGTGGTGGCTGAACGAAGGTGGTAGGGTGGCTGGAGTGAAACTTTGTTTTGTGGGTATTGGTTGCAGTGGCGGATCCAGAAATTTTGTTAAGGGGGGGCTAAAAAATTTCAAGAAATTTTTTATCGCATGTATCATGTATATATGAAAAATACTTCTTTTTTGTTTAAATATATTTGAAAAACCTTAATTTATGATTTAAATAGTTATTTTTAGTATAATTTTTTTTTAAAAAAAACAAAAATTATTTTAAACAATGAGGATTATATATATGTATAAAAGAAAGTTTTTGTTTAAGTATATTGGAGAAAACCTTAAATTTGGCTAAATTTTTTTTGAGAAAATTATTTTTGCATCTATATATGAAATTTTTTTTGTAAATGTATTGGAAAAACCTTAAATTTATGATTTAAATAGTCATTTTTAGTAGGAAAATGTAAAACAATAAACAAAAATTATAAAAAAAAATTGAGAATTTTTTATATGTATATATAAAAAGAAAGTTTTTGTTTAATTATATTGGAGAAAACCTTAAATTTGGTATTTAATTAGACATTTTTAGTAGTAGGAAACTAATAGGAAAAAAAAATTGTAAAAACGTGAAGCTAATGGGAATTGAACTCTTGACCTCATGGTAATAAATACCCCTCCTTTCCAACTAAGCTAATATATATTTATGATTCATTACTCTTTTTACATTTTTTTATCTCTAAAATTAGTAATAATTACCAAAAAAATCCATATAAAATTTTTTTTTCCTACACTTCTCTTCCGGGCTACGGGGGGCTTCAGCCACCCCGAGCCCCCCCGTAGATCCGCCAATGATTGGTTGTGGCTAGGGCAAACCAACAATTAACCAAAAACAAGTAGTAAAGAAAATCAAACAAAGTAGAAATGAACAAACCTTGCACTTCAATGGAGGGCTGATTTTTTTTTATGGTTTTTGAGACTCAAACAACGTCGAAGTCGTCAACGTAGCTCTGATACCAATTTGATACGGGGATTAGCCGTAGGGTGGCCCGATCTTCGACATCAACAACACTAACAAGAACAACAGGAGGAAAAGATGATAAAGACACAATGCAACGGAAAGAATGAACCAAATATATAAATAGATAGATAATAAGAAGGATAACCCAACGAAACAATGACAAGACCCTCGATGCTATTTCAATCGAGAACCAAACCGAATGATCGAAAGACCAACCTTTACAATCCCACACAATCAAGGACGCAGCCTTGAAGCACGAGAAGGAGGCTCATGAATGCTTGATAGCATCAATCCTATGGCGGGGATCGACACACACAAGACAAACCAAGCTATGAACGATCCATCAAAACCTATCCCACGCAGGGGAACTCGGTTTTCTCCTAAGAGAACACTCTCTCTAAAAATCTGATTTTCCAAATGAAAAAATGTTCTCTCAAATTAACTCTTAAAACCTTATTTATAGGCATACTAAAACACTAAAATAACTTTACAAAAATACTAAAAGTAAATAAATAAAATAACTAACTAGTATTTTCGTCCAAACAGTGAATAGCTGCAAAGATGCTGATTTTCGGCCATGTTGTCAGTCGATTCTGGAAAAACCTTAAACAGAAAAGTTGTAGATCACTTCGTCCTCGTTCTGACAAGATATGGCACGACCCAATCAGATCAATATGGACTCCGAACGACCCATTTTACAAAGACGTCGCAAAGCTGTCAGATCGGGTGAACGATTCAAACTTGATAAGCACCACTTCTTTTCCCTTCATCAAGCTCTGTGCGCGTAAAGCTTTCTGTGAAATTTTCAGAAAAAAGTGACTATATCTGCGTCACCTTTCTTTATCCACCAAAACTTTGGTGTTTTCGGTCAAATGTGTCCCAAACATGTTTATATGGTGTATATGTCATAATGGGAGCTTTGTGCGCGAAAAGCTTTCCGTGAAATTTTCGGAACAAAATTGACCATATCGGCGTCACCTTTCTTTATCCACCAAAAAATCTGTTGTTTTTGCTCAAATTTGTCCCAAACATGTTTATAATGTGTATAGGTCATAACGGGAGCTTTGTGCGAGGAAAACTTTCCGTGAAATTTTCGGACCAAAAGTGACCATATTGGCGTCACCTTCCTTCATCCCCAAAAACTGTGTTGTTTTCACTAAAATGTCCCGCAAACATGTTTATATAGTCTATAGGTCATAATGGGAGCTTTGTGCGCGAAAAGCTTTCCGTGAAATTTGCTGACCAAAAGAGACCATATTGGCGTCACCTTTCTTTATCAACCAAAACTCTGTTGTTTTCGCTGAAATGTGTCCCAAACATGTTTATATGGTGTATAGGTCATAATGGGAGCTTTGTGCGCGAAAAGCTTTACGTGAAATTTTCGGACCAAAAGTGACCATATCAGCGTCACCTTTCTTTATCCACCAAAACTGTGTTGTTTTCGCTCAAATGTGTCCCAACCATGTTTATATGGTGTATGGGTTATAATGGCATTTTTGTGTGCGAAAAGCTTTCCATGAAATTTTCGGACCAAACGTGACAATATCGGAGTCACCTTTCTTTATCCACCAAAAACTATGTTATTTTTGCTCAAATGTGTCCCAAACATGTTTATATTGTGTATAGTTCATAATGAAAACTTTGTGCGCGGAAAGCTTTCCGTGAAATTTTCAGCCCAAAATTGACCACATCTGCGTCACCTTTCTTTATCCACCAAATCTGTGTTTTTTTCGCTCAAATGTCTCCCAAACATGTTTATATGGTGTATGGGTCATAATGGGAGCTTTGTGCGCGAAAAGCTTTCCGTGAAATTTTCGGACCAAAAGTGACCATAACGGCGTCACCTTTCTTTATCCACCAAAACCATGTTGTTTTCGCTCAAATGTGTCCCAAACATGTTTATATGGTGTATGGGTGATAATGAGAGTTTAGTGCGCGAAAAGCTTTCCATGAAATTTTCGGCCCAAAATTGACCATATCGGCGTCACCTTTCTTTACCCACCAAAACTGTGTTCTTTTCGCTCAAATGTGTCCCAAACATGTTTATATGATGTATGGGTCATAATGGGAGCTTTGTGCGCGAAAACATTTCCGTGAAATTTTCGGACCAAAAGTGACCATATCGGCGTCACCTTTCTTTATCCACCAAAAACTGTGTTGTTTTTGCTCAAATGTGTCCCAAACATGTTTATATTGTGTATAGTTCATAATGGGAGCTTTGTGCGCGGAAAGCTTTCCGTGAAATTTTCGGACCAAAAGTGACCATGATGCGGGACCATCTAAGACACCTCTAGACACACCTATCATACTTGGGGATGGACCTATGACTCGAGCTCGTGCTAAGAAGCTTCAACGAGATTCATTCATGTTCGTGAGCCATTTCCTATTCTCAAGCGCGGTTCAACTTCAAGAAGAGCCATCGAAGACATATTTGTATTCTACATTTGAAGTGGCCGGTTCTCCTTAGTCATATATAGGGCTGAAATCACTAAGTGTTAGAACCCTTTTATGCTATTTTTAGTAACCTTCTTTACTTAAGTTATTTTAGGTAATTTAGGGATTTATTTTAATTATTCTTTTAATTGATATTTTCATCTAAAATCAGCCCTAGGGTTTTAAAATAACGGCTGATCCCTTGTAGAGACTCACGCTATTCATCATTCAATCAAAATCAGTTTGTGTGAAACACAATTGAGAGAAAGTCGATCGATTCGTAGCTTCGCTCACCGATTGCACCATTGGTATTGTTTCAGCTTGGTTTGCCTTGAGTTTGTCAATCTCGCGAAGCTTAGTAAGTCTTGGTATCCAGGAGCCCCCTCCTTGTGCCTCCAAGTTGTCTGCTTGGTTGTGTAAGGTTGTAGGAGCGGGTTATATAGTCATTGGTGTTGGTTCTTACCTCCTACGGGAGCCTATGGTCTTCATCTTGTTCTATATAGATCGATCCACCATCTATCTTGTATCTTTGTAGAAATTTCGAGTCCTTTGTTTATTAATACAGCCGCAACTAGTTTTGGATCCATTCAATTTCGAGTCTTTCATTGAGTCTTGCATCGTTTCTGCTTTAGTTCTTGCAATTGATTCTTGATTGTTAATGATCGGGCCATCCAACGGCTAACCCCGTATCAAATTGGCATCAGAGCTTAGGTTTTTGACATAAAGTTGACTCTTTCTTTTGTTCATCATAAAAACACAAAAACCCTACAAAAAAAAAAGAGTCTTGTTTCAATCTTTGGTCTTTTACTTCTATTTCATTATTTTGATTATTGCTAACCTTGTTTGTGTTTTTTGTGGTTGCATCTAAGCCTAAACACAAGCCTAGCCGAACCATCATCAAGTGTTGGGTCGAGATTTCATCCATTGCAGCCGGCCATTCTTGGGTACAAACCCTAGTCGGCACCTCCTTCACAAACCCTAACCCTAGTTCTATCTTCTATCTTTTCTTTATTTTATCTATTTATATCTATCTTATTTTTTTATCTATATTGGTATATTATTTCTGAAATTCCAAAAACGAAAGTAATATCCATCTTAGATCCTAAGAGAATAGATAGATTTCACTTGCCTTAATTAGCCAAAACCCTAATTCTATCTTTAAGGGCTGATTTTATATTTCACCTTTATTTTGTTTTATTTCCGATTTTTCCCTTCATATTTTCAGTTCTTGCATTAGTTACTGCATAGTATATTAAAAAAAAACGTCAAAAAAAAGAAAGAAGAAGATGTTGTTGTTCTTTTGAGTTGTTTATTTGGTTCTAGTGCAAGAAACATCAAGGGATACTACTTGTGGTGAGAAATCAGCCCTAGTCAATTCACATACCTCCCAAACACATATCTTGAAACCCTACCTTTGCAACTACAACATCCTTACTTGGGTTACAATCAAAGAGGTAAATCATCAAAGGTTGATTATTTCTTTTCTTTTCCATAAAAATCAGTCCATATTTGTTGTTCTCTTGGCATTGTTGAGTCCTTCTTACTTTTGTCGAGTCATATATTTTTTTTCTTGGCTTTTTCGAGTCACACCTTGCTTATATCGAGTCGGTATCTACTTGTGTCGAGTGTTCCTTGTCATACCGAGGCATACAACCACTATTGTCGAGTCTCTGCAGCCTTGATTCTCTTGATTACTTGTGACCTGATGTGGATCAAGATGAGCTTCTGTGGCTCAAACAACGATCTCGATCCTGGCGACGACTCGAGGACGGGTCGAATGCAAATAGAGGAGAATGATGTCATCCTTAAAAGGAAGAAGAAGGCTCCGGCCACCATGGATTAAAGTGAAGAGGCCGACGACTAGGTCAAAGTTATTCTAATTATTTTATTATTATTATTATTATTATTATTATTATTATTATTATTATTATTATTATTATTATTTTTATTTTTAGTTCTTTCTATATTTAGTAACTCCTATGTTAGTTGGAGCTATTTATGGAATGTCTTATTTATAGTATTACTTAGTTAGGTTAAATAAGATGGTTAGGAGAGTCTATCCTTAGGCTTTCTTAATTATCATCTTTTTATGATTTATCTAGTTAGGATTTTATTTATATTATTAGATTATGATTAGGTCAGCCAAGTCTATCCCTTTGTAAAGGATGGCTGATTTTAGGGTTTAGGATTTCTATTTAAACGTTCTTTATCATTCAATAAAAATCATATTGAAATATAGAATTGAGGAAACCCTTTGGCTAAAGGGTTCTTCAATCTTCAATCCAAACACTTTGATTCATAATTTCAGATTGTTATTCATCCTTTGAATCATCCAAACAATTGCCTTTCGAAACCCTAATCCCAAACACAAACCCAATCACAAAGAAGAGCAATCACAAAACCGTCGCAGAAACCAAGGAGGAACAAACGCTGCCAAGATCAACGCTGTTGTGCCTCGGTGAACAGTGCGGCGGCTGCTGCCTCCCCGCCACCTGGTCGCTGCACCCGCCGCCTCCAAGTCGCTGCCCTGCCACGGTTTTCTCTTCCGTCGCTTTTGTTTGAGTTGCCTTGTGTTCGTGATTGACTTCCGCCGCTTTATCACCTACCTTACATTCAATACCTTCACTCAACATCAAGATAAATCAAGGAGCTATTGCAAGATCGGGCCAACAACAAGTCGTTATTCTTGATTCGAAGCCCACAGGCGAAGGATCGGGAATAACAACACATCAATTGGTATTTAGAGACAGGTTATGCTATGCTCTTTGTTTCTTTGAGTTGATGTCACTAATGCTTTGACTTGATGGCGTGGGAAATTAGGGGTGATTGGGATGATGATCCCGATCCATTGGATGAATTTTTTGCTTTGGAACGTGCTAAACAACAACGACGCCAACAAGAGTTGTGTCGGAGAGCTTGGGTACAACAACAAAACCTAGAGCGTTAACTTGAAGCCAAAAGACATCAACTTTGGCTTCAACGTCAACAGGAAGAACAACGACGTGCTAGGGAAGAACTTCAACTAGAACGTCAACGGGAGTACAAGCGAAATTGGTTGCGCCAATATAAGGAAAAGGAATTTCGAAGTGGAAGATCTGGCATTGTCGATTGGGATGTTTGGTATGCGTCATATCAGCGCCGACAAAGAGAAAAAGAGGATCACCAAATATGGGAGAAAGAAGACGCTCAACGAAAGGCTGCGGAGGTTGTGGACAAATTCGTTGCCCAGAATACAACACAGCGCGACGATTTTGTTTCGCAAATTCCCGCTGACTCCGACCTCGGAATTGAGTCAACTCAGTCTTGTGTTTGCTATTGACATACCTTGTGTTTGCTAGGTCTAGCTTGAGCATTATCTTGAACAACAAGCATAACATACCAATAAGAGAGGGAGTGTTGAGCAAAACACTTGCGAGGTTGCTTAGGTTGTTTAAAATTTTCACTAATCTTAACTTAGTTCTTTGTTTCTTTTAGTTGTGATGTCTAATTCAGGTAACAACAGTTCTGGCTCCGAGCCTGTCCCTCTAGAGGTGTTCAATCTTCCAAATGCTATGCATGACAACATAGCAAGGCTTATGGAGAGGATAGTGGCACTAGAGTCCCAACCTTCGGGCTCTAACACGATGCATGGACAAGGCGTACCCCCTAGAGGAGAAGCGCCTGTAAATGAAAGGGAAGAAACTCATCCTATTCCTCCTAACCTTAACCAACAAAATGTTCCTCCTCGGTTAGATAATCCTTTATTTGATGAGAATACCTCTCCTCATAGAGAGAGAGGCATGATAGGAATAACGTAATTGTTGGTGTGCAGGGACGACGAGGTCGCATGCAGCAAGAAGAGTTCTACGCTTCGGAGGACAGTGATGACTTCCAAGAAGAGGATCATTAGGAGCAACGTCCTAGGAGGAATGACAGGGGATGACACCACCATAGAGCACTTAGGGAGCCTGAGCAAGATGGCATGGGTAAGGTGAAGGTGAAGATTCCGTCGTTCGAAGGCAAGTGCGATCCGGATGCTTACATGGATTGGGAGACCAAGATGGAGCAAATATGGAATTGCCACAACTTCCCCGCTCAAAAAAAGGTACAACTCGCTTCCCTTGAATTTCAAGGTTTTACACTAATTTAGTGGGATAATCTTATTAAAGAAAGGAGAAGAGCTTTAGACGCGCCCATTGCTACTTGGGAACAAATGAAGGCGCTGATGAGGAGAAGATTCATACCACAACACTACTCCTGCGAGCTCAAGCAATGACTGGAGAATCTCAAGCAGGGAGGTAAGAGTGTTGAAGAAACCTTCAATGCTATGCAGGAAGCTATGGTAAGAGCTAATGTTATTGAAGATGAAGAAGATACCATGGCTAGGTTTCTTAGAATATTGCATCCTTCTTTAGCTCATGAGATTGATTGCTTTCCTTATTCTATTGTTACTGGCCTTTTGCATTTAGCTATATATGAAAGTAGAAAGGAATGCTAGATATAGGAGCCAAGGAGGAAGGACCACGAGTGGGCAGCCTCAAGGTTGGCACCAAGGCCGAGTGCAGCAGCCTCAAGGGAGAGTTGACGGCACTCCTAGGGACAAGGGAACCCAAGGTTGAGCATACGGTGAGCAAGTCGACAAGGGTAAGGCGCCTATGGCTGCGAAGGGCACTTCTGGGGCATCTACTGGCTCTAAAGGGAGTAATCCTAACCCCTCTACTAGATCTAGGGATATTGTGTGTTTTAAATGGCAAGGTAGAGGCCATGTTATGAAGGATTGCCCTAACAAAAAGACACTTATGATTAATCACCTAGGCGAATTTGAATCTGAAAACTCTTATGATGAACATGATGAGCATGATAACAATGATCAGGACTTGAAATTACTTGCCTATGACGATGATGATTGCATTGAATATGAGCATGGTGATTCTTTGATTGTTAGGAGAGTTCTTAGTGTTCAACCTACACATAATGATGAGAATCAAAGAGAAAACTTGTTTCATACTAGATGCTTAGTAAAGGGCAAAGTTTGTAATGTGATCATTGATGGGGGAAGTTTTTGTAATATTTCTAGTTAAGAGATGATTGAAAAACTACAACTTCCAACTATACACCACCCTAGACCTTATAGATTGCATTGGATGAATGATTGCATGGTGCTTCAATCTTTTCTAAAATTGATTTAAAAAGCGGATACCATCAAATTAGAATGAAGGAAGGGGATGAATGGAAAACAGCTTTCAAAACTAAATTTGGACTCTATGAATGGTTAGTTATGCCTTTCGGGTTAACCAACGCTCCTAGTACTTTCATGCGCTTAATGAATCATGTGCTTAGAAACTTTATAGGAAAATTTGTTGTTGTTTAATTTGATGATATTCTTGTTTATAGCAAGTCTCCTAAGGATCATGAAGCACATCTCAGGGAAGTACACTCTACACTTAGATTAGAGCATTTGTATGCAAATTTAAAGAAATGTGAACTAAACAAGTTTCTTTTCTTGGTTTTTTAGTGAGCTCTAATGGACTACAAGTTGACGAAGCCAAGATCAAAGCGATCCAGGAGTGGCCGACCCCTACCTCACTCGGCCATGTCAAGAGCTTTCATGGGCTAGCGAGCTTCTACATGCAATTTGTGCGCGACTTCAGTTCCATCGCAGCCCCACTCACCGAAATAACCAAGAAGAGGAGTGAGTTCAGGTGGGGTGCAGCTCAGGAGGAAGCTTTTCGCACACTTAAGGAGAAGCTGACGCAGGCTCCGTTGCTTGCATTACTTGATTTCACTCGACCATTCGAGGTGGAATGTGATGCAGGTGGAGTTGGAATTGGAGGAGTCCTCATGCAAGAAGGTGTTCGCAGGAGGGCGGGGAGTGTGGTAAAGTAGGAGAATAAAATAAAGCACAACTAGACTATCTCCCTGTCCCAAACAAATAATACAAGAATCCCCTCCCTTGTAGTAGTAGGGTAATTCAGGATCGAATCCACGAGGAGGTATGTCAGCGCTTCCTTTGTTGTACTCACGATCAAGGCTTTCGACCTCAGCAGACACTCGATATCGAGTATACAGGTCGATATCGACCTCAGTTCTGGTCGATTTCCTAGCGCAGTTCCTGCAGAAGACAAAACAGCAAGTCGACGTCGAGCAGAGACCTCGATATCGATGTTAGACCTCGATATCGACCCTTATGGTCGATTTCGATGCTTGTCACAAAAACTGTTTTTGTAACCAATTTGTCGGAAAAGAGTCCGAAGAAAATAGAATGGAGAAGGAAGATGAACAGAAACAAAACTAAGACTTTTATGAAGAATTTAATTAATTAAAAGGCTTCCAAAGTCGGGGTTTCATGCCACAACGATAACAATGCAAGTTTCATGCTAAAGATATGAACTTTAATGTCTTTCCATCAAATAACTTTCGTTATCAACACTTAGGTGATTAGAGGCTCTCGCATAATTCCTAAGAGTTACTATCCAATTCATGAGCAATTCAAGTTTACAATATGAGTGGCTTTCGCTTCAATAATGCAAATAATGAATCTCCCTAACTTTCGCAAAGGATCATACATGGGGTAGAAGACGGAATCGCATAAAAGTTAAACCTTTGATGCACTTACCTCACATTGCTATCGTCGGGCTCACCCCGACCCTAGAAGTGGGTTGACTACTCGCTCCTCATCATGCACATCATCATCATTGTTATTATTGAAAGAAAGCTACTTTGAATTATAACTCCGAAAGAAAGTACAACCGAACAAGCCACTCCACTCTCGCTTTACAACTCCACTCGGCCTCTCTCTCTCTCTACTCTCTATTGCAACTGAAATTCTCTGCGAAAATTGGATACGAAATTGAATATATAAACTCAGCCCTATTGGCCTCTATTTATAGATGTCGATAAGGACTCGAAACCTTATCTTTATTCTCTAAGATAAACTAAAATAAAGTAAAAGCTAAAACTCAATGGTGAAATCAGCCTCCTCATGATAGATCTGGTGTTGATGATAGGAAATCTCGACCTTTGGATAGATATTGCAAGCATTGGATATAATTCTATCAAAATCGGAGTCGAATTCCTCTGTTGGCATGGTCGATATCGACCCTTGGACATCGATATCAACCCCTCCAAAATCTTATCTCGAGCTTCTCCTTCTCCTACTCGAACTGGCACTCGACTTCTATCAATTTGGTCGATCTGGCAGCCTCGATATCGACCCCTAGACGTCGATATCGACCTCTTCTGTGTCGATATGCTCTGTTTCCTTTTCTGCTCGATTCCTATGTCTTTGATGTACTCGATGTCGAGGTCTTCAGTCGATTTCGACCTCTTCAGAAGACTTCGAGTTCTTTTTCCGCTCTTCTGAATTCATCCATTTTCATCCTGTTTTCTGCGAAATCACATGGAAACTCGTGCAAACCCATATATTTGACATTTTAAGCATAAACTACACTATTCCCATGTTTTCCCATTAATGTGCATGCAAAAGACAATAAAATGGATTCATATGTGCATAGAAAATATGGCAATTTGCGCGCACATCAGAAGGTAAGTCTTGCATTCTTCTCTGAGAAGTTGAAAGGTGCGTGTCTAAACTACTCTATGTATGATAAAGAGCTTTATGCATTATTTAGAGTACTTGAGACATGGTCCCACTACTTATGGCCTAGAGAGTTTATTCTTAAGAATGATCATGAATCATTGAAGCATTTTAAGAGTCAAGATAAACTAGATAGGAGACATGGTAGGTGGATGGAATTTATAGAGACATTTCCTTATGTAATTAAGTATAAGAAAGGCAAAGATAATGTGGTTGCTGATGCTTTATCTAAGAGACATGTTGTATTAACCACTTTGGATTCTAGAGTTCTAGGCTTTGTCTACATTAAGGAATTGTATAGAGATGATGAGGATTTTGGGGATATCTTTCGAAATTGTGAGACTAAAGGTGCTAGTGACAAGTTTTATATATTTGAAGGATTTCTCTTTAGGATTGATCAAGTGTGCATACCTAGGTGTTCTCTCAGGCTATTACTTGTGAATGAAGCCCACAGTGGAGGATTAATGGGTTATTTTGGGAGAGATAAGACATATCATACACTTAGGACACATTTTTATTGGCCTCATATGCTTAGGGATATAGAACATTGCCTTAAGAGATGTATTGAGTGTTTAAAGGCCAAGTCCAAGCTTATGCCTCATGGGTTATACACGCCACTACCAACCCCTACAACCCCTTGGGAAGACATTTCTATGGATTTTATTGTTGGGTTGCCTAGAACTAAGAAGGGGAGAGATTCTTTATTTGTGGTGGTAGATAGATTCTCTAAGATGGCTCATTTTATTGCATGTCATAAGACCGATGATGCTTCCAATGTTGCCAATTTATTCTTTCGGGAAGTAGTTAGGTTGCATGGTGTGCCCAAGACAATTGTGAGTGATAGGGATGTTAAGTTTCTAAGTCATTTTTGCCAAACCTTATGGAGCAAATTGGAAACTAGATTGTTGTTTTCTACTTCTAGCCACCCTCAAACTGATGGCCAAACTGAGGTCACCAATAGAACCTTAACCACTGTCCTTAGAGCCATTATTAAGAAGAATTTGAAGCTTTGGGAAGAAGCCTTACCTCATGTGGAGTTTGCTTATAATAGGACAATGCATTCCTCAACCAAATTAACTCCATTTGAATGTGTTTATGGAACTAACCTACTAACCCCTCTTGATCTTACCCCATATCCTATGAATAAGAAAGAATCTTTTGATGCAGGGAAGCACGTCGAGTACATTAAGGAGTTTCATGAGGGTACACGACTCAAGCTAATGGAGAAAGCCGAGTACAATGCAAACAAAGCTAATAAGGGGAGGCGACATGTGGTCTTCAACCCTGGAGATCTTGTGTGGGTGCACTTAAGGAAGGAGAGGTTCCCAGATCAAAGGAAGAGCAATCTCTCACCACGAGGAGATGGACCATTCAAGGTGCTGCAGTGGATTGGTGAGAATGCTTACAAGCTGAAGCTTCCTGGAGAGTATGGTGTGAGCACTACATTCAACGTCGCGGATCTCATTCCTTATCTTGTTGTTGACGAGGACTTAGATTCGTGGTCGAATACTTTCCAAGAAGGGGAGGTTGATGCGGGACCATCTAAGACATCTCCAGACACACCTATCATACTCGGGGATGGACCTATGACTCGAGCTCTTGCTAAGAAGCTTCAACGAGATTCATTCATGTTCGTGAGCCATGTCCTATTCTCAAGCGCGGTACAACTTCAAGAAGAGCCATTGAAGACATATTTGTATTCTATACTTGAAGTGGCCGGTTCTCCTTAATCATATATAGGGCTGAAATTACTAAGTGTTAAAACCCTTTTATGCTATTTTTAGTAACCTTCTTTACTTAAGTTATTTTAGGTAATTTAGGGATTTATTTTAATTATTCTTTTAATTAATATTTTCATCTAAAATCAGCCCTAGGGTTATAAAATAACGGTTGATCCCTTGTAGAGACTCACGTTATTCATCATTCAATCAAAATCAGTTTTTGTGAAACACAATTGAGAGAAAGACGATCGATTCATAGCTTCGCTCATCGATTGCACCATTGGTATTGTTTCATCTTGGTTTGCCTTGAGTTTGTCAATCTCGCGAAGCTTGGTAAGTCTTGGTATCCTGGAGCCCCCTCCTTGTGCCTCCAAGTTGTCCGCTTGGTTGTGTAAGGTAGTAGGAGCGGGTTATATAGTCATTGGTGTTGGTTCTTACCTCCTACAGGAGCCTAGGGTCTTCATCTTGTTCTATATAGATCGATCCACCATCTATCTTGTGTCTTTGTTGCAATTTCGAGTCCTTTGTTTATAAATACAGCCGCACCTAGTTTTGCATCCATTCAATTTCGAGTATTTCGTTGAGTCTTGCATCGTTTCTGCTTAAGTTCTTCCAATTGAGTCTTGATTGTCGAAGATCGCGCCACCCAATGGCTAACCCAGTATCAGACCATATCGGCGTCACCTTTCTTTATCCACCAAAATTGTGTTGTTTTCGCTGAAATGTATCACAATCATGTTTATATGGTGTATAGGTCATAATGGGAGCTTTGTGTGCAAAAAGCTTTCCGTGAAATTTTCGGACCAATAGTGACCATATCGGCGTCAACTTTCTTTATCCACCAAAACTATGTTGTTTTTGCTGAAATGTATCCCAAACATGTTTATATGGTGTATGGGTTATAATGGAAGTTTTTTTTCACGAAAAGCTTTCCATGAAATTATCGGCCCAAAAGTGACCATATCGACGTCACCTTTCTTTATCCAACAAAAACTGTGTTGTTTTAGCTGAAATGTGTCCCAAACATATTTATATGGTGTATAGGTCATAATTGGAGCTTTGTGCGCGAAAAGCTTTCCGTGAAATTTTCGGACCAAAAGTGACCATATCGGCGTCACCTTTCTTTATCCACCAAAACTAAGTTCTTTTCGCTCAAATATCTCCCAAACATGTTTATATGGCGTATTGGTCATAATGGGAGCTTTGTGCGCGAAGAGCTTTTCGTGAAATTTTCGGACTAAAAGTGACCATATTGGCGTCACCTTTCTTTATCCACCAAAAATTGTGTTGTTTTCGATCAAATGTGTCCCAAACATGTTTATATGGTGCATAGGTCATAATGTGAGCTATGTGCGCGAAAATCTTTCTGTGAAATTTTCTAACCAAAAGTGACCATATCGGCACCTTTCTTTATCCACCAAAAACTGTGTTGTTTTCGTTCCAATGTGTCCCAAATATGTTTACATTGTTTATAGTTCATAATGGGAGGTCAGTGCGCGTAAAGCTTTCCGTGAAATTTTCAGACCAAAAGTGACCATATTTGCGTCACCTTTCGTTATCCACCAAAACTGTGTTGTTTTCGCTGAAATGTGTCCCAAACATGTTTATATGGTGTATAGGTCATAATGGGATCTTTGTGCGCAAAAAGCTTTCCGTGAAATTTTCGGACCAAAAGTGTCAATATCGGCGTCACCTTTCTTTATCCTCCAAAAACTGTGTTGTTTTCGCTCAAATGTTTCCCAAACATGTTTATATTGTGTATAGGTCATAATGTGACCTTTGTGCGTGGAAAGTTTTCCGTGAAATTTTCGGACTAAAAGTGACCATATCGGCGTCACCTTTCTTTATCCACTAAAAATTGTGTTGTTTTCGTTCAAATGTGTCCCAAACATGTTTATATGGTGCATAGGTCATAATGTGAGCTTTGTGCGCGAAATGCTTTTTGTGAAATTTTCTGACCAAAAGTGACCATATCGGCGTCACCTTTCTTTATCCACCAAAGCTGTGTTGTTTTCACTCCAATGTGTCCCAAATATGTTTATATTGTGTATAGTTCATAATGGGAGCTCTGTGCGCGTAAAGCTTTCCGTTAAATTTTTTGACCAAAAGTGACCATATCGGCATCACCTTTCGTTATCCACCAAAACTGTGTTGTTTTCGCTGAAATATGTGACAAACATGTTTATATGGTGTATAGGTCATTATGGGAGCTTTGTGCGCAAAAAGATTTTTGTGAAATTTTTGGACCAAAAGTGACCATATCGGCGTCACCTTTCTTTATCCTCCAAAAACTGTGTTGTTTTCGCTCAAATGTGTCCCAAACATGTTTATATTGTGTATAGGTCATAATGGGAGCTTTGTGCGCGGAAAGCTTTCCGTGAAATTTCCGGAGCAAAGTGACCACATCGGCGTCACCTTTCTTTATCCACCAAAACTGTTATCTTTTCGCTCAAATGTGTCCCAAACATGTTTATATAGTGTATAGGTCATAATGTGAGCTATGTGCGCGGAAAGCTTTCTGTGAAATTTGTGGACCGAAAGTGACCATATCGGCGTCACCTTTCTTCATCCCCCAAACCTGTTTTGTTTTCGCATAAATGTGTCCCTAACATGTTTATATGGTGTATAGGTCATAATGAGATATTTGTGCGCGAAAAGCTTTCCGTGAAATATGCAAACCAAAAGTGACCATATCGGCGTCACCTTTCTTTATCCACCAAAACTGTGTTGTTTTCGCTGAAATGTGTACCAAACATGTTTATATTGTGTATAGGTCATAATGAGAGCTTTGTGCGCGAAAAGCTTGCCGTGAAATTTTCGGACCAAAAGTTACCATATCGGCGTCACCTTTCTTTATCCACCAAAACTGTGTTGTTTTCGCTGAAATGTGTCCCAAACATGTTTATATGGTGTATAGGTCATAATGGGAGCTTTGTGCGCGAAAAGCTTTCTGTGAAATTTGTAGACCAAAAGTGACTATATCGGCGTCACCTTTCTTTGTCCACCAAAACTGTGTTGTTTTCGCTTGAAAGGTAAATAAATAGATGAGGTGAGAACACCTAAGTACAGAAGATGAGACCAAACCAAGGGTCTCATATAAACAGGAACTGTATACCCTCTATGGCCCCTCTATGCCCACGAAAAACCTCTCCAAAAGACCTCCAGCTCAACATTCACAAGGAACTCCTACCTAAAACTGTAATCACAATGTACTACCCAAAATCCTACGCTTCCAACTTGTATCCGCAAGTGACTTGCACTTCCACTTCGCGGATATCCTAGCCTTACAACTATCTACGATAAACTGGGCACAAATCCTAGACTCAAATCTTTCATTACAAAAAATTACCTTGTTCCTAGCCATCCATGTGAAGTAGACAACTGCAGTGAACGACAGAAGCTTCGCTTGGAACACAGGAGATCTTTGTCTTGCAACTGGCTCATTGGCGAACCACCCTAGCCAATCTGCTATGGTGGGGAACCTATGACCAATGCCCACCCATCTCATGACAAGCTCATGGACATCAACAACGGCAGGACAGCCGAACCAGAGATGGGTCTCACTCTCCTCATCTCTCCTACAGAGGACACACTGAGCAGTATCCATCCCATTCCAATGCTTCACTTTCCTACCAGTCTGTAGACACTGTCTGCTAGCTAGCTAAATAATGAAGGCCCACTTCCTGCACTGTAGTCTCTTCCACAACATGTTGCCCCACGGTATCTCCTCCCCTCTGGATCTGATCAGCTCATATACCTTCGTAGAAGAGATACCACCACGGTCATTCAACACAAGATCTAACCGTGGTGAAGAAGAGCCACCGGGAAACAAGTGCTGCTTCAACTCGTCCCTTGATTCCAGGATGCTCTTCCACACCCAACAATCGTCAGCCTTACGGGTAACGTCCCATATGTCCACTCCTCTCAAATGATTCTAGGCACACCAGCGATGCCAAACACTCTAAGAATTGAGGACCAAGTCACCGAGCAACTTAGTCTGCACACTTCTATTCTAGGCATGTATCTCCCGGATGTCTAATCCTTCTTCTGCAAAGGGCTTCGTAACATAATCCCAAGCGACAAGATGTTTGTGACCGTCATCGCTACCGTTCTAGAGGAACCTTCTGCACATGCCATCGATCTTGTGCACAACTCCTTTAGGGAGAATAAGGACTTGGCTCCAAAAAGTGTTGATCCAAGCGCGCACACACTTAAGGAGATGCAGCCTCCTGGCGTACGATAGATTTCTGGCTGCCCAAGATCTAATTAACCTCTCAAAATTTCCATATAGATCTCCATATTCATGACTAGCCACCCTCTTGGAATGCAGAGGGATAGCAAGGTACTTGATGGGCAGATTCCCATTCACGAAACCCATCTCAGAAACAATCGACTCAGCAACATTGTCAGACACCCCGGAAATAAATACCGTGCTCTTATCTGTATTCGCTCTAATCCCAGAGCATGCAAAGAATCTGTCTAGGCAAGATTCAAGCACTCTGATAGATTGCAGATCAGCATGACAAAAAAAAGGAGGTCATTAGCAAATGCTAGATGAGCCAACTTCGGTTTCTTGCACCTCGGGTGGAACTTAAACCTTTGATCAGCAGTTGCTTCTTAAATCATTCTGCTTAGGACCTCCATACACAGCACAAATAGGTACGGAGACAAAGGGTCTCCTTGCCTAAGACCCCGCCTACCCTGGAAGAAACCTTCAGGAGCACCATTGATAATAACCGAGAAGGCGGTGGTAGTGACACAGTCCATTATCAGCTCGACCAGCTTCCTGAGAAAATTGAAATACTCAAGGGTACTTTTGACAAAGTCCCGGCTCAAATAATCATAAGCTTTCTGCAAATCAACTTTGATCGTGCATCTAGGAGACACTCTTTTCGTACCATATCCATTTACCACTTCTAGAGCAACAACGTTGTTGTGAGCCATCAAATGCCCAGGGATGAAGGCCCCCTAACAGTAAAAAATCAACACACTCAGCCTCCCCAGTTTAAAATTCGTAAGTTAAAATGCGCAGTACTGAAATCTTTAAAAAAATTGGAGGGCTTTCTAAATTTTGGGAGAAGTATAACACTTTATAAAATCTCTTACCCATCTCTCTCTCTTTCAGTCTCAGCAATAACCTCATCTCCAGCAACATTCGACCTATCTGCTCCAGCCTCCTCTATTCACTGCCTTATGGCCTAACTCATATCCCTCACCCTCCATATTTCAAACCAAACCCTCCAGATCTAGACCCCAACCTCTATCTCCCAACCTTCTGATCTCAAAACCAAACCCTCATCTTCTCCCCCCTCACGAAATCCTCCATCACGCGGATCTGATAGGGTTTCTCGAACTGAAGACAGTAGTAATCCCCCACCTCCGACGACTACTCAACCACCGCCTCCGACGAAGAAGATGACTCAGAAGGCCTTCTTTCAACCCTTTTTCATATATGAGGCTTTAGATCTTATTTTGCCTTTCTATATGCTTTAACAAGGATGTTCCTCTTCTCTCTTCTTCAGGTCTGAGTTCAAGTGATTCTTGAGTGTTCTCTCAACCTCCATTGTTAGGTAACCTTTTCGACCTCTTCTTCTTTCAAGTCACGAGCTTGATTAGGGTTTGATTTGGTGAAATAGGGGATATGGATTCAAGAGGTTGATTAGGATTTGATTTTTTATTCACGAGCTTGATTAGGGTTTGATTTTTCATTTACGAGCTTGATTAGGGTTTGATTCGAGGACCTATTCACAATATTGATTCGGGAGGAGATGTAGATGGAATCTAACAAAATTGGTGAAGAGCAAAGCATATGATGTTTTCAAGCCAGAAGATGAGCCCGAGTACTTTTTAGTAGGCTAATGACCGGTAAGTGTATAACATTTTGCTCGCTTCGATTTTCTGATGTTTTATTCAAAGTGTAAATTTGTTAACTATTAGGTGTGATTTCCTCTTCTTAGCTATTTTATTTATTTGTTGTTGTTTTCACCCTTACTTAGAAACCCAATATGGTTTGTTTACCAAATGCACACAAATTATTTTCCTATGCAACGAATTAAGTTAATATGGTTTGTAGAATCTGGCATGGTTGCAATAAAATATGGTGATTATTCAACAACTGATCTCTTAATGTTGTACGGTTGTTATGATTATTACATGATTTGTCAAAGATGTTTAACGTTGTTGGAGAATCGTATGAGTTTTTGTACTTAAATGTGGATATTATAGCTAGTTTAAATGTCGGACATCTTTTCCGACGCGATTAGGCTACGTTTACAGTTACCGTTGAAGACTCGATTTCGACTACAGAGGTCGATATCGAGTGCTGACATCGATATCGAGTGAACAACTCGACGTCGACCTTGCTTTTGTCTTCTCCAGGAACTTAGTTGGAAATCGACCAGAATTGAGGTCGATATCCACTGCACTACTCGATATCGAGTGGTCTTCTGGAGTCGAAACTTGATCGTGATTGCAAAATTAGGAAGCGCTGAGATACCTCCTCGTGGATTCGATCCTCAATTACCCTACCACTACATCGGGAGGGATTCTTGTATTTTATTTGCTTGGACAAAGGAGTCGGTCTAGTTTGATATTTTATTGAGATATTTTATTTTAGCGATCCCCCCATACGAACATCCTCTACTCTCCCATGCCAATTTCCATTTGATTGACCAATGACGTCAGCATATTGATGGAACTAGTTACGATGTTAGAGCAAGCCCAACGGCTTCGGTAAAAAAATCTCTAAAATAGAGATTAAAATATCAAAATCTCTAAAATAAAAAAAATTGACTCCGACTCCAACAGCTTCTCTATTTTACAGATTTTTACAATTATTAATGACTATAATAAAGAAATGCATTTATTAAAGATATTTCATTCTACATTTATAAAAACTTCATTTAAACTTAATTCTAACATTTAACATCACATTTGTTGGTGAACTAGTATATGTTAGAAATACTCTTACACGATATATTAAATTAAATTAATTAACTAATAAGGCTTACTTTATAATTTATAAAAATAAAATCATTCCAATATGAGTTATTAGTTCAAGTGAATATTTTAAGTGAAAATTTTATAGACTAATTTTTTAATGTGAATTTTATAACATTAAATTAGATGAAAATAATTATTCTATTTTATTTAGAAAATTTAATATAGAATTATGGTGTTTTGTTTATCTATCTATATTGATTTAATATAATTAATTTATATATTATATCAAATCATATCAATTTTTTTATTAAATTTAAAAATAATTACATTTTTATTACTTATATGTGTGAAATTATATATATTTTTTATATTATGTGTGAAAATGTGGGGTTGTGGCATTAAATTCTATATAGGGACAAATGAACATTAAATTATAGAGATCAACTACTCTTCCTACAAATTTAGAGATTTTTTCCCTCTCTCCATTCATTTCTCTATTTTAGAGATGAGTTTAGAGAAGCTGTTGGGGTGAAAAAAATGGTTTTTTCTCTAAAATCTCTCCTTTTTTCTATTTTAGTAAAGTTGTTAGGCTTGCTCTTAAGATGTACAATGTTCTTCTCCATGCCAATGCGATTGCAGACTCTCTTGTCAATCGATCACTTTTGACGGTCTCTTTTATCGAGCATTCCAATTTACCTAGATTTATTAAGGGGGAGATAATCCACACGACCAAAATATCACCAATCACACGGTGGCAGCTATGAAAACGAAAATTGTAGGAAATTTGGTGGTTTTAGTTTTGAAAATCGTAGGAATCAAACCGGTCACAGTTTTGAAAAACGTAGGAATCAAACCGGTCACAGTTTGGTAAAACAAAAAAAAGGCCCAGAAAAAGCCCAAAAAATTTAGCCCAATTTCACCCGGTCACAGTTTTGAAAATCGTGGGAGGTGTGAGTGTGTGACACCCTTTCTCGGTGCCTCTATTTATAGAGGTTTGTACCTCAAATTTCCACGATTTGAGCAAATGTGGCAACGACTATTGGGACGGTTTTCAGAACTGTGGTCATAGCATTTCTCGCGGTTTTGAGAACTGTGGCCGGCCAAATTCCCGCGGTTTTCGAAATTGTGGCAGCCACCGTATGTTTGACGAGAAATTGACCGTGCAGTGAGCAAGTCTGTATAAATGTGTATGAGGTAAATGTTTTAAAGAGATTTTGGTTTAAATAGGAGTTAAAAAAAACTTGTTTTGAAAGCTTTTTTTGTGGTTTTTGGAGTTTATTTTATTTGAAAAGACATGTATACTTCTAATAACAATCAAATAAACTTCACTTTTTACAAATAAACTATTTTTCACCTCATACAGAGTTTACATTTCACACAAAATTTTAACCTTATTTCAAACAAATTTTTAACTTTAACTTGTTTATATGTTTTAGTCACTTTTTCAACCCCGTCTCATACGAACCAATGACCTAAAAAACACTTATAATAAAATGTATAAAGTAAGTATGTAATAGAGTCCGACTCGGATCGATGACTGGGGATATGCACGAATAGTCTAACAAATAAGCCAAATGAGATTCTATGTATTAATGTTGTATTGTATGATGGATAATTTATCGGGAGTTCACATGTATTAATAATAACTAAGAGGCTTTTGCTTCACTTGAGTAACATAAAAAAAACACTTATAACAAAATTGATCAAAATGGATAGGGTATGTATGAGAGTCCGACTCGAATCGATGGTCGGTGGTTGGGTGCACGGACACACATGGTCGATACCATATTAAAGTTCGACTCAGATTGATGATTGAGGGACGTGTGCATAGGCGTATATGCGCTAGTAGCTTAGTATATAAATCAAATAAAGTTCTACTCTAAAACCAATTGACAATAAGAGGAGTAGAACATACTTTCAATCGAGACACTTATTCTTTCACCTCTCAAAGAGTAGCTAGTTCAATTAAATTCACCTCTCAAGAGTACAAGTAGCTTGTTAGTTCAATTAAATTTGTAAAAATGGTCTAGGAGCATAGAAAGGCTTCCTAGACAACCAGACAAGGAGGACTAATTACATCTCATTTTGAGAGAACTAAACACCAATAAAGAGGGATTAAACTCTCCCAAGGAGACATAATTACGAGCCTACATAGGTCGTTTAGTTCAATTAAATTTTATTAATGCATATCTCTAGAGTTGTGTCTTGACAGGTATAAACCTACAACGAATCTGAATTCAGGAGTTCAATATTCTTTTTTTTTGTACAAGACAAATGTGAAAGTTGTCTGATACAAAAGCCTAATTTAATGAACTCAAAAATAGTAAAATAAGAAAAGAAAAATAAACTCTCAAAACATTAAGAGTAGGACCAACAATCAGGGTATTCAAAGTAAATATTACAAAGGAATAAACATTATGGGGTTACTGTACATACAATGAACTCAAAATCCAACATGGAAGAGACCCAATTGTCTCCTTGCGGCGGGGCTTAATGGCTTATCAGCAGGCAGATCAGCTCACCTCCAAGCTCTTCTTTGCTACTTGCTGGATTAGTATCAAAGCAATCTAGGCGAGTTGTCGTCGAAAAAGGCCAAGTTACATTCTTATGATACTGAAAATGGGGAAGAGTATGAGCTTCTCTGTACATATATGATAATATATATTCTATCATCTTGCTGTCTTCGTTGATCGTTTTCGTGATGGTTTACTTTCGTGTGATTTCACATGGTCCACATGGTGAGACAATTGGCCTTCTGAGCCCTTGCCTTTATGATCAGAATCCTCGTGTGGAGTCGTGTTATGGCCTGCATCCGTGGGAGGCGATGAATCGCCTTCTATTGTTACCTTGCTGTCTGGCTTTTGCTGTGGTTCGGACTCGTTCTCTTCTTCCTTGTTGTCTGTGTTATGGGAGACTTCGGCTTGGTCTGACTCGCGGCCCAAGTTTTGAAGCTCATTGGCGATTTGGGTGCGTCTCTCCTTTAAGAAGTTAAGCCGGGTAGTCAGCTTGGACAATGCGGAGCTTCCCTGTTACACATCCATGGACATAAACGATTTGAGAGTTCGGATTGTGACTATGCGAAGCTAGCCATGATGTGTCTGACGATCACCGCCTTTTAAGAGCCAAAGACGTAAAAGACGATAGCAGGCTAGGGAACAAAGAATGTCCATAAAATCAATGCCACGGATGAAAAACCAACCTCAGTCCTTGAGTTAAACTTCTTAGACGTGGATGAAGACAGTTCATGTCTGCCCTCCTAAAAAGGTCACAAGTAAAATCCACAAAAGTTGTCAGGTATACCACGATGGACAATGTACATAAGCAGATTTGTAATAAGCAGATTGTTAACAGGAATGGTTTTGAAGCACTAAAAACCCAAAGTTCTGCTGAAGATAGCGTTAAACAATCGTGTGAAAGTGTGCATTTTCTGCCCCCAGGATTGGTCAAAAAAGACTTTGCAGTTGGTATTCAATGACATACCTTACTTTTAGCTGACCTTGAATCAGATTGAGTAACACTAGCTTCATTGGCTTTTTGTTTATTTTTCCTGTAACCAGAGAAAACATCAAGCATCTACATAAGGAAACTTTAGAACTTCGGTTAATTTCTGTAAATAAGACATGGTGAATTGAAATCAAAGCCAAGAGCAAGAGAAATCAGAAGCTATACGATATTGTGTGTTGGGAATGAACTTCAGGTGGCCGAATGCCTCTATCTAGCATAACCAAATAGTTTGCTTCATGGTGCTGATCAAGTAGCACTCCTAGATCATCTACCTTTCGCTTCAGACCGTCTATGCTCGCCTCTTCTGCGGCTATTTCCATCAGATGTGCCTTGACCTTTAGAAACGCAAAATGTCAACGCAAGTAAAAATATATGATGGAAAATTTTCCAGGTCTACATTTGTAGGAAGTCTTGATTCGAACTGACCTTCTCGTTAACACTAGCTGAGATGGGTATAGAAGAAATGCTGAGTCCGGCATCTATTGCTGATCTTACATCTCTCTCAAGTTGCAATTGTTCTTCCAATCGAACAACCTGTATTTTTAAGAGATTAACACTAAAGTAGGAAGAAATTTTTACTTGACATAAACTGCCATGCTAAGAAGCCAAACTGTGAAAGTGAGAAGTCAAGAATAAGAAATAGAAAAAGGTTATTTTGAACAAGTCATACATCACTTTCAAGAGCTGCACGGCGTTCATCTAAAAATCTCTTTCGTCCCACCAGACTGGTGTGGATAGCTTTGTTGCTTTTGACCTATATGAAATAAACCAGTTTAAGTTAATCAACTCTAAAATAAAATCATGTTAACCAACCTAGGAAAAGAATGTGGGAATTAGTAGTATTTTTACCTCTTCGGCGAGTTGTTGCTCCAAATGCTTCTTGGCAGCCTCCAGCCTTTTTATTTCAGACCTAGGTAAGAACAAAAAAAAAATCAAGCCAAAACTTTTTCTGCCACTACTGATCTTGAAGATTCCACAAAAGGTCTGACATATACGAAGCTTAAGCTTGTGGATAATGGTCTAATGGGCATTCAACAAATTTGGAGGTACAAAACTGAAGGCTAAGGTTAGTTATAATGACCCATTTCAGTGTGCTAGGGACTCTAATTTTTAAGATAAAAAAACAATATCATCGCTTTCAATTCCTTGATTAATTAATGGCAACACTTACTCTTCATCAAGTGTGGAGGATTCCATGGAAACCTTCTTTTGCGCCTAATCATAAGAGAAAATGATTCTTCAGTTAGCCGAAAGGGAAATCAGACGAGTAATACTGCGTACTAGATGATGAAAGCATCTCTTAATAGAGAACTATGTTTTGAGGTGCATATGAAATACGTAGATAGATGCTCTGCAGATGATCAAGTGCTTGCCTTTTGACCACCTGAATGCTCATCTTCATTATTGCTGCTCTCCCTACGGATTTCACGTCCTGAATGTTCAGAATCACTTTCTGTTTCCCCTTCCTCTTCATCCGATCCATCTTCCTCGTCTTCTTCCAGATCCTCTGATCCATATTCCTCATCTTCTTCTGATCCATATTCTTCTTCATCCTCCTCCTCATCCTCATCGTCATACATCTCATCATCATCTTCATACTCGCTTCCCTCCTCACTCCCACTTTCTTCCTCTTCTGAGAACAAGTCATTGGACAGTAAGCCTTCCTGAATTGCATTCCCAATTTCACCATATGAAAAGAAATAAGGAGCGTGAATAAATCACATAAAATTGTAGCAGTAAGAAAGTATATGAAGTATATGAGACTTGTTTCAACATTCCTATTTCGGTTATTATCATGTCATTTGCAATCTTATCTTTTATAAGTTTTATGAAAAGGTAGAATTGCATGACAAAAAAGACTAAAAAGCTCAAGTAGCAATACGAAGGCATAAGGATATGATTTCCAAATAACTTATCACTAGAACAGGAAAACAAGGAACAGTCGAAGCTTACACCAAAGAATTGGTCGTAGTCATCCATCAGTGTTATAATTATAGCTTGAGCATGGTTTGCAGCAGCAGCAGCTTGCAGTAGTTGAAAAGAACTGTCAGCACCTACATCCATATGTTGGCCTTCAACTTCACAGTCACCCGCAAGAAGAGGACGGAGAAGCAATGGAGCCATGCAAGCCGCTACAGCTGATGTGCCCATTCGGTTCTCAGCTTTATGAGAAGCTACAATTTGCATCATCACTAAAAGCCTGAATCAAGAAGATCGACGTGAAAATGAGAAAATGCATTCTTATAATTGGCAACAAAAAAAAGAAGAAGATAAGGTCAATAATAACTTTCACTAAAAATGAACCAGAAACAACTATGCTAAAAATCCAATGCAATCAAAGGGCTAACAGAGACTTTCAAGCATAAGCCAAAACAAAACCATGACGTACTGATGATAAAGGGTTCGCAAGCGACGAAACCCTAGGAAATATGTCTGGAATCCACCAGAAAGGGCTTGGAATCCACTAAGATAGGGGCTTGGAATCCACCAAAAAGATAAAAGAGAAAATTCTCTATAAGTTTTAATTGAAATATGAATAATAATTATAGCTGAGGCTACAATTTGTTTTAAATAGAAGAAAAATAATCTAAGATAAAAGATATAACTTTCCTAAATATATCTTAAGATAAAAGATAGAACTTCCTAAGATAAAAGATAGAAGTTCCTAAATTATCTAAACTTATGCATCAAGTGAAAAAGGAAAAGATAAAACCCTAATACCAAAATAAAAATCCTTAATTAATAGAATTGAGCTCCTGCATCAAGTCAAAAAGGAAAAGATAAGACCCTAAAAGATAGAATTGAGCTCCTGCATCAGTCTCCTCCGGTTATGAAGAACTCGACCCCGAGTTCTCTACTAGATGTAGGATCCAAATTAGACGTTCTGTGTTGCCGAGTATCTTCCAGCTTCTCCTTACCTTGTCTCATCACCACGAAATTGGACTTCCTCTTTCTTGTAGGCTTATCAAAACCCCGAGCCACTGCAATTTTATGACCATTCCACTTAAACAACATCACATTATCCCGCCCTTTGTAGGTGACATCATGATCAAACTGCCAAGGACGACCAAACAACACATGACAGGCGTCCATATCTATGACATCACAAAGTGCCTCTTCTTTATAGTGTTTACCAATGGAAAGAGGCACATTGCAAGTTAAAGAGACCCACATTTGTGGCATTTCATTCACCCACCCTAGTCAATAGGGCTTGTCGTGAGGCTTCTTCGGTAACCCCAAACAAGTCACTAACTTTTGTGAGACCAAGTTCTCGACACTCCATTATCCACAATCAAGTTACATACCTTGCCTACGACAGAACAATGCGTCTTGAACAAATTGGTACGTTGCCCCTCTTCTTTGGATGACAGCAAAAGTCGTTGAAGGATGATGTTCAGCCACTCATCAGATTCTTCTTCAGCGAATTCAGCATCAGAGTACCCATCATCGTCATTCTCCTCATCGTCAGCATACACAATAGCGGTTGTCCACCCTAGTCCATAGGGCTTGTCGTGAGGCTTCGTCGATAACCCCAAACAAGTCAGTAACTTTTGTGAGACCAAGTTCTCGACACTCCCATTATCCACAATCAGGTTACATACCTTGCCTGCGACAGAACAGTATGCCTTGAACAAATTGGTACGTTGCCCCTCTTCTTTGGATGATAGCAAGAGTCGTTGAAGGATGATGTTCACCCGCTGATCAGATTCTTTTTCAACGAATTGAGCATCGGAGTACCCATCATCGTCATTCTCCTCATCGTCAGCATACACAATAGCGGTTGTTCGCCTGGATGTACAAACGTTTGACTTGTGACCGACGACTCCGCATCGAAAACACTTGTCTCCGATTGGTCTAGCATAAGGATTTGTTGGCATCCGATTGGACACTTTGGTAGGGGCTTTTGTTGATGAGGATGTTGTACCCTTATCCTTATCAACTGCTACACTCTTTTCTTTGGACTCGGCATCCTTTTCTGCATCCTCCGTTGCTTCATGGTTATTTTGCTAGGAATACTTGTGGAAAAATGAGGAATTCTCGGGGGATTTCTCCATCAATTCAGCCTTTAGCAGCAGGCAAGAAGCTTCAGTGATAGTCCAACATGTCTGCAGCCCTATCTTCTCTTGGATTGAACTCTTCAACCCACTGATATAGCGAGCCACCTTTTGGTTTTCAGTCTCGTTCACGTCATTGCACTCACACAACCGTAGGAACTCAGTGGTATACTCTGCCACTCTTCTTATTGCCCTGGTCACATTCAATGTACATCTTGTATAAAATTTGCTCATAGTCATCGTGCAAAAAGTGCTCTATCATCAACTGCTTCATCCGCCTCGATGTTCGGATAGGATTCATCCATTGTCTCTAGACCACCAATTTGTCCCACTAGACAACAACGGTACTTTTAAAACGGATTGCTACCATCTTAACCTGTTTGTTTTCCGGGATCCCCATGACCTCAAAGAATCTGTCAACCTCAATCTGCTAGTCCAAGAGCTCTTCAACGCCCATATTCCCATTGAACAATGGAATATCAGCCTTGACTCAATAATCATGGCGATTCTGCGAGTTTCCATGATCCTCCGTTTGATCCTCTTCAAGAACCTCCTCCTCTGAACTGGAATCTCCTCCGCCTCGACGGTTTGCACTATCGGGTGCACGTGCTTGGTTGCCAGTAGTGATGCCACAATTATTGCCACCGTTGTTGCGAGTGCTGCCCATGTTGCCAGCGACAAACATCGTCCTCAACTGACAAGTCAGATCATTGAGAGCCATGGTAAAGGCCGTGGTCATCTCTTGAAGATCTGCCTTTGTAACACCGTGATCTCCCATCATCACGCTTCAACTCGGAAACAGGTTGGAGAGGCAGGAGAGAAACCTGGCTCTGATATCAATTGACGCAGTAGGAAGTCGTGGAAGGCACGCAAGTGCTAGCCTTTAATGATAAAGGGTTCGCAAGCAACAAAACCCTAGGAAATATGTCTGGAATCCACCAGAAAGGGCTTGGAATCCACCAAGATAAGGGCTTGGTATCCACCAAGGAGATAAAAGAGAAAATTCTCTAAAAGTTTTAATTGAAATATGAATAATAATTATGGCTGAGCTTACAATTGTTTAAATAGAAGAAAACTAACCTAAGATAAAAGATATAATTTTCCTAAATATATCTTAAGATAAAAGATAGAACTTTATAAGATAAAAGATAGAACTTCCTAAATTATCTAAACTTATGCATCAAGTCAAAAAGGAAAAGATAAAACCCTAATACCAAAATAACATTCGTTAATTGATAGATAAAATATAGACCCTAAAAGATAGAATTGAGCCCCTGCATCACATACCTTTGTAATAAGTTCCTATTTGGCTCTGGAAATGTTTCTAATATTGCAGTACGCATAGCCTTGATCCTGATGTTACGTTCGGTTTCTGGTTGTCATGGAAAAAATTGCCAAAGTTCAGATCCGGTATAATAGTTGTATCAAGAAGAAGAAAGCCATCAAAATGGCGCATGATCACAAAACCGTATAAAATGGAAAGTGACCTATTATAATAAAGTTGCACCGAAGTTGATGTTGCAAGAACCAATTCCCTTGTTTTAACTTAACTGTTCTGATTCTAAAAAATATATGTATGAAAGTTGTTGGTATTACAGAAGTCCACCAGATATGGCTTTACATACCCAGAAGACGAGTTCTAGTTCCATTTGATACTCCGTATTTAACAGGATTTTTTTTTCAATTAAAAAATATATATTATTGTGATTGTGAGAGACGGTGAAGAGTTTCTTGGGATACTTACTGAAGGCATCAAGTAATGCATTACAGCAAGATTTAGGCACTGGAGGAGATGGCAGTTCTCTTAAAATATGCTGCATAGAGTGTTAAAAGAAGCAAATAGTTCAGTCAACAAAATCATTAGTCAATTTAGACATGCAAGATCACAGTAATAACTTCTCTGCTGGAGAAATACCTTGACACAATCTGCAATAACATGTGCATCCTCCTCCGGCGAAAATTCAGTTTTACCTGATCCGAGAAAAGATTCTTTTGAGCAATGACTAAACTCATTAAGTTAGAAAAACAATTAGGTGATTGTCACCAAGAATAGCTTTATATCTAGGAATACAAACCATGCTCAAATTCATACACCCGTTTTTCAACTTCCTCCACATCTGCAGCTTGCCGCAAAATCCCTTCAGTTCTGATTCCTGTTCCATAAAGAAAATTAAACCACTTGGACTCCCTTTTTACTATTTGTAATTCCTCAGTTTTCGAGTAGAAAGATGTAATGTATCAAGAACCTCATATCAGCCTGCCAAACTTTATACACATTAACTAACTAAAAAGAGTAGTGGCAGTCCTTGTAACAAATGGAAAGGTGATCTTACCATGTTCTTCAATGAATTTAAGAGCTTTCTCCAGGAAAGACGGAGAACCATCAATGTCCTGCAAAGCAAGCAAAATTGGCCTGCCAATAACTGTCGATTTTAGAGGTGACTTCTCCTTCTCTGTGAATGAAGTCCAAACAAAAGGAGAAGAGAAAAAACAAGGAATGAGAAATGTCAACCACAAAATCTTATCTTGATGCAAAGCAATAAGAAGTAAACTGCCCTTCACGACCATCCGGAATATTGATATTGAGAGTCATATGTAAAATAAGCTTTCAGATTAGACTCCTTTGGTCAAGGAACACAACTTCATCCTACTAACATTTTTATAGGGTATAGGGAGCAAAGAAGCAACTGTATATGTTGAAAAGTTCAAATAGAACAATCACATGATAACATCAATGATGTGAAAGAAAAGAAAATGCACGTTGTTCAGAAGAGCCTTTAGCTGCATCAGCTTGTTCACCGCTAAGAGCCCCATTTTCACCCGCGACAGGTGCAGGACTTGGTGCCTGTGCTATTGCCATCTCTAGTGCAATCTTCCAATCATGTAGATCTTCTGATGTTTCAGCCTGCAATTGAAATGGGAAAATTTCATTTATAGGACAATCTTACAGGCAAAATTGCTGAATATCTCATTTTGGAAGTATTCAACTATTAAGCTGTTTTAACTTTTAGATAACTTAAAATGTTGATCCTACACATTTTACCTACTGGAGTAAAGCCAATGCTAAAATGGATAGACCGAGCATGGTTGCAAATATTTCTACTTTGAAAGAAGCTCCATTTTTTCTACAAACTTCAATTGCATAATAATATTGACACTTTTATGCCCAAATATAGAAAAAAGTTGTCAAGTTTATCAAACTGAAGCTCTTATGAGGGAATATTAAAGATTGTACTATTATCTTTGGAAGATGGAAACGACACAAGCAAAGATTAGCGGTATTATGTTCCAGCTGTGATGTTAAATTGTCTTAGATCAAAATAACTAGCTAGATGAAAACTAAATTGTAAAAAAGACCAATTTTGGAATTTCCCCATCAACAATATAGAAGACCAGAAGCTGCACCTTAAGTGTAAAACTTCGCCCTTCACGACCATCTGGAAAGAGTACATTCAATAATTTCTTGTCTGGTTTGATTTCCACGCTATTCAAGTGTATAGGTTAGAAAGATATTCAATACAATAATAACTTACTCCTGGAAACGTAAATAAGAATGAGAACAGTAAGCCAACCTGCCTGAGTTATTAAGGTCGAAGCCACCAAGTGGTAGATTCGTGTCTGGATTTTTTTGAGCGGTAGTACTCTGGAAGATTCAAAACAACAATGAGAAACTCTAAAACAAACTAATCAGAAGTTACATTTCATCCCCTTTAAGGTATTTCATTTTATCCTTCATATCTTTTAGCTATTTTCTACTGAAAAGGAAGCTGTTTGAGTGAAGGAAGCCAGCCATAGAGGTCAGGGAATATGTCGTGTATGTAATGAAGAAAGAGTATATGTCAATTGGTAAAAGCTAAAGGAAATTTGTTCCATGAATAGCTATCTGTTAACAAGTTTCGGTCATAAATCTCGGTACAGAATAGTAAACTAAACACATGATAATAACAGAATTGGTGCCAATAAAAATCATATATGGCAGATACAAGCAAATGTAGCTCATTGCATACAGGAAAAGGTGATGAAGAAGGCATTTAAAATCTATTGAATCCACCATAGCAACTCACAAAAGAAAAGAAAAGAAAAATATTTATTTATCTCAGTTGCAAATAACAAACACTTACAGGGTCACTTCTATAGAAGACAAGGGAATTGTTTCCAAGGATAAACCATCTCTTCTTCCAAGATGTCCACCCAATTCCTGGATAAAGAATTGGCAGAATACTAAGTTTAGATTAAGCGGGTTCACTTGCAAATATAATATATTGACGATATTATGTATGGACTAAAACAGTGAAATAAGTTCCAAATGTACGTGGATGAATCTATTAACTCAAGGCAAGTTTGGCATGACTAGCTGATGACTTATGACGCAAGATAAGGAAATTGCTTTCTGATATTAATTATGAATAATGCCAAACACGCCCAAAGCTAGAACGTTTCAGCTGTGTGAATTATGAAAAATAATAAAAAGTTGAGATGGTGCCCTTAAGCTAATTTGGCAGAGGAAAAGTAAGTTAAGGCAGGTTGCGGCTTACTAATGTGAATGCTCTAAGGCATATATATTTATACCTTTGGATGATATTAAAAGCGGCCCACTCTTCAAAACCTGCATGAATGAGACAAAGAACTCCCAATGTTTTATAAAGTAACATCCAATTGAACACAAACTCTTTCCCCAAACAGTTTCACAATTACCGTGTTATCGGTGCCCGAATGCTGGTGTTCGGGTTGCTGCGGGGGTTGAAGGGGAAGGGTGCACACTGCATGGGTTTCTTGCAGCCCCTGCGAAGATAGACACGAGATTTTCAACCCCAACATGACATGACCAATGCTTGCAAGCAAAATCGTTGAACAGGCAATTGGCTTATTTCCAGAAATCTCCATACAATAAACTTAAACAACAACAAAGATCATACACATAACACACGTTTGGATTATCAAACGAATATCCACCAAATCTTTCTCCTTTAATGAATTGATGTCGAAAGGAGAAATTAAATGCACATTGATTTCCAAGAAAGCTGCGATTACCGGAGAAGGAGATTCCGCAGGGACTTTGTTCGCCATTTGTCTTCTCCCGGATCACTTGTGCTCGATCGACGATCCTCCTACCGTGTACACCAAATCCTGAAAACAAACACATCGATTTTTTAAATCCGCCATGGAATTAACCTTTCCATGTCAAGATCGCAACGGAAAACAATCAACCGGAAATTCGAAACCTGTATACGCACAGGAGAGAGAAATTTCAAAATTAAAAAATCGGAATCGATTTCGACAATGCGGGAGCTTACATTGAAGAATCAGTCATTCGTGAAAAAACAAACTATGAGAACGAAGATCGAGAAGGAGGGGGGGAGAGAGGGGGGAACGTAAAAGTGAAATGGGGGAAATTTGGCAAAGAGGGAAAGAGTGCATTGGGGGATTGAAATTTCTTGGTTCAACGGAAACCCCCCCGTTGGTGTAGCCGCGAAGGGTGAGAGACGATCCAAATTGAGATGAGCGGGTACACTCGTTGGACACGTGGCACTCATTCGTGCCCTGCGACTTTTTTTCGAGTTTTGCCTTATTGGAGGGGGAGAGAATGAGAGATCGTGGACGCCACTACTATCCTATATACTTAGTATTGGGTAACCGGCATTTGTGCGGTTTCTTAATAAATACAATATTTGTGCGATTTTTTAATAAACAAAATAAAGTTTAATTTATATTTTTTTGAATTTAAAGGTTATAATAATTTGGTAAATATCTTTGGATCTTTTAATAATAATAAACTAAATTAAGAGTATGTTTAGTTCGGATCAATATACAAATAGATAGATAAATGTTAAAAGATAACATTATTTTAATCCAGAATATGACACGTATACAAAAATAACATCATTTTATTATATTAATTACATTAAAATATTATATTAGATTATTAATTGATATGACTCATAAAAATAAAACCATATATAAATATATTGAAAAATTATTTAAAAAATTTAATATTTTATATACTCCCTCCGTTTAGAAATAAATGTCGTTTAACTTCACGACACATTTTTTAAGGAACTAAAATCTTTATAAAATAATAAATTTTTAATTACTTTTAAAAATAATTGTACACTTTTAATAAGTATAAAATTATATAAAAAATAATTAAAAATTTAATATTTTATATAGTTTTTATCTCTTTAAAAATCGTGTTAAAAAGTCATACGATACTTATTTATGAATTATATTTAATTGGGTAACAAAAATTGAAGACATATTACGATCAGATTATGTGAAAATTGAGATGTATGTGATAAGATTAGTTTTAATTAATTGTGATAATTAATGAAGGTGGCCGAGTTAGAGGATAAGTAAGAAAATGTTATCAAAATTAACCAATTAAGATACGTAGAAAGATAAGTTTTTTACCCAACTATTGACTTATTAATTGATGTTGCCTAAAAATATAATACCAATTTAATTCAGAATATGACACGTAAGCAAAAATATTACCGTTTTAATCCAAAATATGACACGTAGGCGAAATCGCACCAGAGCCCGTTTCAGGCCTCTGTTTTAGTATATTATATATATATATATAATAGAATATAGATTATATATAGTATTCGTTACACGTGCAATTGCGCATTTTGTTAATGAATTATATTTTATTATATTAATTATATTAAAATATTACATGATTAACGTAAGATTTTTTAAATGTTTTTTTTGGTGCGTAGATTTTTTAAAATATCTTATGACTCATTAAAATAAAAAGAGAAATATATAGTGTTGTTTTAGTATGTACGTATTTATTATGTATAGATTTGATAAGATTGTTTATATAATTGGATAAGGTACTAATAAATACATACTAAAAATATTATTATTAACAATTTCATTATAAGATTAAAATATATAATATTAGATAGATTTATCTAATTAAGATATAAGGTTATATTGGATAGATTATTTGATCTAAAAAAATGAGTTTTTTACCTAACTATATTGGCTTATTTATTGATGTGGCCCAAAAATATAATATCAATTTAATTCAGAATATGACACGTAAGCAAAAATAATCTCGTTTTAATCCAGAAAATTTCACGTAGGCAAACGGCCCAAATATAAATATTCAGGTTACGTTTCGAAGGATTGGATACCTTCATTCGGATCTTGCAATTCGAGTACGGATTGAGTTTCAAAACAAATTGTTAGTACTAAAAAAAGGGATTTCGTACCTAAATTTGTGAGAGGTCCATTGGGGACCATAACCTGTCCTATTTGACTAAGTTGTTCAAAACCATCTTTAGTTCAAAACATAGTAAAAGGAAATCAACGATACAACTTGCCTCGGCAGAGCCGGGTCAAAACCAAAATAAACGAGTATAAACATCCAAAGCGTCAAGTCTGTGGTAAATTAGTCTCTTGGTCAGCTGAACGTCCCAAAAGAAACTCTCGTCATGGAGGCACGGAACAAGCAAGGATCAAAGACCTAAAACTATACCACGAGTCAAGGTCGAGCCACTCATGCGGGCCCTGAAGACCTCGCTGAGGACATATAATATGCCTATACCTAAATAAAGGATGATCTAAGGCAGTGCGGAAATATTAAACACACAAGCAAGCTCACAGTTTATATATATGCAGAAAGCGATTAAATGGATCCACACAGAATGTCAAGTGGCATATCCTCATATCTCTCAAACCTATGCCTCAATCGGGGCGGGTATCTCTCTTATATCCGTACCTCAGCCGGGGTCGGATGTCCGCTTCAATCGGGGCCGGACGACTCGGTCGATGCCGCAGTATATCTCATGCCTCAGTCCACACCTCAGCCAGGGTTGGACACTCGGTCACCGCCGCAGTCATATATATATAAATCATGAAATCATACTCTCAAATGACTCTATCAGGACAAACCCGATGGTGCTGGGTTGTCCTATGACCCTAGCAAAGACTCTAAGACTCACAGATAATGGTCGTTCTCTTTCCAAATGCATAAAGAAGACGGATGCTCATTCATAAGTGTAAATCCTAAGCATGGTACTACATGGCATGCTCTTATGCATATGCAACACCTACACACTATATGACACATTAGGCATGAGTATCTAACTTGAGTAAGCCCCCGAGGACTTACCTGGAGGTGCAGAGCAACAAAATAAGGCAGCAAGAGTAAGCAAGCAGGCCACAGATCACCTAACAATTATTAAACAACATGTATAAGTATATTGCACAGAACGGGATCCATTTACCAATACACATCATCTAATCATCACATATTAATCATAGCATCATCTTCATCATTTATCTCAACTTATCTCAACATCTTATATCATCATTTCCATAACTTACCCAATGATACTTTCAATCCATGTTTACTTGCAGATAAATCATAACCTCACAAATCAAGTTGTTAGTCAAAACAATTAAACCCAAAATCATTCTTATCCCATTTCCAAATCATGAAATAGTAACCTTTTAAAACTATTTCCAAAACCTCTGATTAAAACGGTCCCGACCTATTACGATTTTAAATATTTATTCTAATGGCTTAAATAATTTTCAACACTTAAGAAATAATTCAATTTATATACTTTAAGACCGACCCCTTTTATAAAATCTATGAAATAATATTTTATATTTTAATCCTCAATAATATTATAATATTTTAAATACCATTAAATAATTAAATAAATAAACAAATAAACTTGAACCAAACCAAACTCTTTTAAACTCAACCGAACCGAACCCGTAATTATATATACTCCTAACCGGTTAAATGTTAAACAAATAATGTAAAATTGCGAAGGCCCCACAGTCGCCACATCGACATTCTTCATCTTCTTGAATTCAAAAAGGAGGAAGCCCCGCCTGGCGCCAAGCTCTGCTCGATCTCGCTCTCGTCGGCGACCGAAGCGCCTCCTCTCGGCCTCCCACGTCGTCCTCGTCATCTCCAGCCTCGCCTTGGCCTCCTACTCACAGCTCGCACCCGCTCGCCCTTGCTCCTCGCTCGCTCGCGCTCTCGCCTCGCGCTCCCGGCTCGACGTTGCTCGCTCACCCCTCTCCCGAGCTCGCCAGAGCTCTCGCCTGAGCTCACAAACTTCACCCGACGCTCCGCACTCTGTTCACGCACACTCTAACTCGCCCACAGCCCGAACAAGACAGAAATTGAATTGAAACAGAAGGAGGAAAGGCGGAAACTCATCGAGAAAGTTCGCGACTTCGGAGGTCTCGATCGGAGCGAGAGACGTCGGAGGCTCGTGATGGCTCGTCGAACCTACGTGGGACATGGGCGAGCGTGATGGAGAAGCTCGAGGACGATTCCGATTAAAAACGGAGGAGAATCGCTTACCGGAATGTGGTTCGTGCTACGCAAGGAAATTGGCGGTTCGGTGGCTCGTCGGCAGCGCTGGGTGGCTCCTAGAGGGCTCCGGTGTGGCGTTGGACGTCGATGGATGTGCAGGCTAGTGGTTTGAAGGTGCGGTGACGGTGGGGTGTTGAAATGGTGATCGTGGTGACTGTGAGCAGGTGAAGTTGAAGGAAGGAGCGGGAGATAGTGATGAAAATGGTGGTGATGAAGATGGTCTATGATGGGAGCAAGAGGAAGGTGGTGGTGCAATGATGGTACGGTCGAAGGGTGCATGAGTATGAGGTGGAGAATAAAGGAAGAAAGAAAGAAAAGGGGGAAGTTGTGTGTAAGGATGGGGTTGTAGGCTTGCAGCTACAAATAGGAGTGGGGAGGAATGGGTTCAGTAAGGCCGGAGGGAGTGGTGGCATAGCTTGAGTGTCTAAGTGTATAAAATCAAAAATAAATATCCGGAAATAAATTTCGAAATCCGCTTTCTGACCTTATCCCGACTCGATTAAAATAAAATTAAAATAAACGTTTGAATCTAAATTAAATACGAAACCGGAAAGTATTTTCAAGACTTGAAATAATAAAGCAGAAATAAATTTGTTTTCAATTCGAATAATAAGTTCATGCCGGAATTTGTTTGAAAGAATTTAAAGTGAATCGCTTGCCCGAGGACGGAAACCTTAAAAACTTTTCGGAGTCTTAGAAACTAAATGAATTTTAAATCAAAATAAAAATCTATAATTATAAAAATAATATTTAAAAATCTCGGTCTTTACATCATCCACCTCTAAAAACAAGTCTCGTCCACGAGACTAAAATCATTTTAAAAAACCAACTAAGCCTTTCAAAATCCAAGTCTTTTCTCCCTATGTTGTTAGTCAATCAAGTTACAAGGACTCAAGAGGTGGCAACATCCACCTCTAAGAGCTAATCCCATATTCACTTCCTAGGTTCATGTTTCAAGATCAATTTCAACATTTCAAACTTAAGATCTCAACATATTCAAATATCTCAAAATAGCACATATCAAAACGTAACATGCCAACACATTCAGATAACCAATTATCAACCATCAAAATATCAACATAGCAGAGTTTATCATAACAAGGATATCATCTTATCAAAAGAACAATATATCAACACATCAAATCTCGTTATCATTAGGCCACAAAATCAGGAAAATATGTATATTGTCACCAATAAAAACAGAACGAAACCATTATACTCACACATCACCAACAAGCTCCCGAAGTCAAGATCAAGCCTCAACTAGGTCCACCAAACTCAATTCATGCTAAAATCCCCAAGTACAGCCACACCCCGTTCCTCTTACAGCTAAAACCTATAGATGTTCTCTTCATTTCTATTCATACAAGTCCAAAGGTCAAAACCTATTTCAAGTTCATTGATATGTCTCAAAGCTCAGGTCGACGAGTCCTCTAAGAATCAACTTACACAAGATCTCAAGCTCAGAATCTCGCCTTACATCTAATCAACTAGAACCCGCATATTCTGAAATTATAATCCTTTATGCAATCATCGATCGAGCCCAATATTCCACACTCTTATCAAAACCTCTATCAAGTACACGATTAATCTAGGTGCTTCTCCCCAAATTTGTTTATTCTCCCTATTCCCTTAAAATTCATTCGATCATTATCTCTACAAGTTCCCAAATCGCTCCAATACTCTTATCATAATTCCCATACGAATAAGCACACTCATTTCTAATCCACCTCTAAATAACCAACTCTTATTGCCATCCTCACATAATTACATTCTCACCCTTCGTATCCTCAATATCGCAAGTAAGGGTTCATTTCTTATGCTAGCTGCTCATATACCTAAAATGACATAAACACTTTACTCATCTGGGCCGAAAAGTCCTATCACTACTAACTCACTCGTCGGGATCTACCTTAGAGCCAGCTAGAGATAACCTGTAACACGACCCATCTAGCCTCCTTAACCGTACCTATACCCAAGTGGTCAACAAATATGTCTTGCCCATCTAACTCCTTAGAACATATCTAATCTGAATCGTACCTCCTTACTTCCCAAAGGTCATAACATCTCCACTTACTCACAATACTAATTCACCATTCGAATTCCCACTATTTTCCTAAATAACTTTGATCTCTCAACCCGTCTTACTCTAGTTCCTTATAGTCGCATACTTGATGTGCGCGCAAATTGCCATATTTTCTATGCACATTTAAGTTCATTTTATCGTCATTCGCATGCATATTAGTGGAAAAACATGAGATTAGTGTAGTTTATACATTATTGTCAAATATATGGGTCTGCACGAGTTTCTATGTGATTTCGCAGAAAATGGGACAGAAATGGCCAGATTTGGAAGAGCGGACAAAGAACTTGAAGTCTTCTGAAGAGGTCGAAATCGACTAATGAACCTCGACATCGAGTGCAGCAGTGCAACCAAAAATTGAGTAGAGGAGAAACAGAGCATGTCGACACAGACAAGGTCGATATCGAGTGGCCTAGATCAAGCTTATTGATAGAAGTCGAGTGCCAGTCCGAGGAGAAGAAGGAGAGCTCGAGATAAGATAAAAGGGAGGTCGATATCGATGACCAAGGTCGATATCGACCACTGCAGCAGAAGAAGTCCGACTATAATTTTGATAGAATTCTATCCAAAGCTTGCACGTCTATCCAAAAGTCGAGATCTTCTATCCAATACACCAGACTACATCCTTTACTAGTTTTACCATGGATTTTTTAGTTTTTTACTTTATTAATTTTTATCTTAGAGAATAAAGATAGGTTTTCGAATCCTTGGCTAGCAAGATTTAAGATCTATATCTAGAGGCCGTTAGGGCTGAGTTTAATCAATTCAAGAACAACGAGTTTTGCATTATAGAATGCAGAGAATTTGTAGAGAGAGAGAGAGAGGCCGAGTGAGTTGGGTGTGAAGCAAGAACGGAGATTTGGCTTTGTTCAGTTGTAACTTTCTCTTTAGTTTAATCCAAAGTAGTTTTCTTTTCAATGATGATGATGAGTTCCATGATGAGACGCGAGTAGTCAACCCACTTCTAGGGTCGCGGTGAGCCCGAAGATAGCAATGTAGGGTAAGTGCATTAAAAGTATGATTTTTATGCTATTCCGTCTTCTATCCTATGCATGATTCTTTGCTAGAAATCGACCAGAACTGAGGTCGATATCGACCAGACACCTCGATATCGAGTGTCTGCTGAGGTCGAAAGCTTGATCGTGATTACAACAAGGGAAGCGCTGACATACCTCCTCATGGATTCGATCCTGAATTACCCTACCACTGCATCGGGAGGGATTCTTGTATTATGTGCTTGAAGAGGGACTTAGCATAGTTGAGATATATATTTGAATATTTGAATCGCACCTCCCCTAAACGAACAAATTGGCGCCATTGTCGGGGAGGCAATCAATCGCACCTCCCCTAGACGAACACCCTAATGGCTCTATTTATAGATTTTAAACCTTGGTATCCAAGGAAAGGAATATCTATCTAATTCCTAAGATAAAAACTTGCTAAAGTAAATAAATAAAATCCCTTTAGATAAATATGGAATTCACCATAAAGGATATAAAGTCTCAAAATAAGATAAAATATTCCCGACTTAATGTAGAAGCAAATTCGCCTCGGATAAGAATTCGTCAAACGGTGTCGAGTCAACACACTCAATATTGACTCATCATCTTCTGTTTCGAGTCAGCTTTACTCGACCTCAGCTCTTCACTCGATATCGAGTGCCTTGCTCGATATAGAATCATTTTTATCGAGTCAAGTGGTTCTCTTTCTAGCTCGATTTCTGGTCTTCAGTTTCACTCAATGTCGAGTCACTTTAGTCGATGTCGAGTGACTCCTCAATAGACTTCGAGTGATTTTCCAGCTTCTCTTCTCTTCTCCAAATCGCCCCGATATTGCCTCGATTTTTGCAAAATAACACAAGAACTCGTGTAGACCTCCATAGTTGACAAATAAACATAAACCACATAAATCTTATGATTTCCCAACCAATATGCATGAAAATATAGACAGAAATAGATGTAAAAGTATATGCAAAACATGGTAAATTGAGCGCACATCACTCCCACAATCCCAGTTAGAACATACTAATCAGACTCCTAGCCTAAGTACGCAACACTCACCATAAAAGCAGTCAACGAGGCTAATATGATATCTTTCTAAGTTTATAAAAGCACAGAGACAATCTATGCGGTCCTTCAAGGGACGGATGACCGCAGGGGCAAATGCCTCACGACCTCCTAACCCATGCTACTCTAACCTCGGGCTCCTTGGAGTCTTTGAAACCCGTCTGTAAAAGAAAGCTAGTATTTTGCCTATTATTCCCCGAATTCTACATCCATAAGGGATGTCAAGCGCTTGGGTCTCTACCCACAAGTTTGATCCTAAAGGCCGGTTAGTCTAGGGTTAGGTCCAATTAAATTTGTTTTGCCCATTGGAAACATTTTGCAAAACCATTTGAAATCCTTGGGCCATTTTCAAAACAATTTCAACCTATCATACTCGGATTGCAAAACCTGGCTCTGATACCAACTTTGTAACGGCCCAGGATTATGATTCCTAGGTTACATTTCTAGGGATGAAACCCCTAGATGGGATCTTTGTTCGTAGGGGGAGCGATCGCTAAATAAAATATCAATATAATATCAACTAAACCAACTTCCTTGTCTAAGCAAATAAAACACAAGAATCCCTCCCGATATAGTGGTAGGGTAATTCAGGATCGAATCCACGAGGAGGTATGTCAACGCTTCCTAAGCTTGCAATCACGATCAAGTTTCGACTCTAGAAGACCACTCGATATCGAGTAGTGCAGTCGATATCGACCTAAGTTCTGGTCGATTTCCAGTAGTTTCTTGCAGAAGACAGTAGCAAGGTTGACGTCGAGTTGTTCACTCGATATCGATGTCAGCACTCGATATCGATCTCTGCAGTCGAAATCGAGTCTTCAACAGAAACTGTAAACTAAGCAAATTTTGTCGGAAAAGAAGTTCGAAGAATGTAGGATGATGATGGAAGGGTGGACAGAATAAAAACACAGATTTGTTAACTTCAATAAACTAAAAGCTTCCAAGGTCGGGGATTTATGCCACAACGATAACCATGCAAGTATTATGCCAAATTCATGAAAGATGATGCCTTTCCGTCAAATAACTTTTGTTACCAACTATTAGGTGATTAGAGGCTCTCGCATAAAACCTAAGAGTTACTATCCAATTTCATGAAAAATCCAAATTCACAATATGATTGGCTTTCGCTTCAATAATACAAATAATGAATCTCCTCAACTTTCCCAAAGGATGATGCATAAGATAGAAGACAGAATCGCATAAAAATCATACCTTTAATGCACAAACATACATTGGTGTCGTCGGGCTCACCCCGACCCTAGAAGTGGGTGAACTACTCGCGTCTCATCATCTTTGATCTCATCATCATTGAAAAGAAACTACTTGGATTGAAATTGCAAAAGAAAAAAGTACACCAAACAAAGCCACTCTGCTCTCGCTTCCTACACCTCACTCGGCTCTCTCTCTCTCTCTCGCTATAACTGCTATAAAACTGAATTGTTCTTGCTGGAATTCCTTTGAAACCAGCCCTAATGGCCTCGAATTATAGACTTCTAACCTTTCTATCCAAGGACAAGAAATTCTATCTTTATTCCTAAGATAAAACTTTAAATAAAGTAAAACAACTAAAACTCCTTAGGCAAATAACAAATTCACCATAAGGGATAACAAGTCTGCAGCAGCAGTCGATATCGACTAGGGACCTCGATATCGACCTCCTCTTTTCTTTATCTCGAGCAGTCCTACTCGACCTCGGATCGGCACTCGACTTCTATCTTTATGCTCGATTCAGGCCACTCGATATCGACCTTGGGATATCGATATCGACATCTCTTTGTCGACATGCTTTGTTCTCTGCTCTACTCGATTTCCGGTGCTCTGTTTCTACTCAATGTCGATTCTATAGGTCGATTTCGACTACTCAGTAAACTTCGAGTTCTTTTTTAGCTCTTCTTCTCTTGTCCAGATTGCTCCATTTTTGTCTCGATTTCTGCGAAATCACATAAAAACTCGTGTAGACCTCTATATTTTGCAAATAAGCATAAACTACACTAATCTTATGATTTCCCAACCAATATGCATGTAAATATCGACAAAATGGACATAAATGTGCACAGAAAATATGGCAAATTTGCGCGCACATCAAACACCTCATACTTAACCTTGCTCGTCCCCAAGCAATACTTTTAATGGTCATTCAGGGGAAGAAAGTAAACCCTCAACATCATAGATTCATTCTTATATGTCCCTACACTCAATTGCTATCCTCGAAAAGGTACTAATGTCAACAATATCCATGCATGTAAATAAAAGCAACATCATACTCACAAAAGGAGGTTTATATGCATAAAACAATTTTGTGCGACATAGCATTAATAATCAAGAGGACTTTTGCAAGCTTATGAGAAGTAGATTGGTAAAAGGATAAAGGTGGGCTAATTTTTGGCCATGTGGTGTTAAAGCCGGGGAAATAAACTTTCTTTCCAACTTTTATTCCACATTCCTTCTTCATAATGTTTCTCGCCTTTCACTCTTCGCTCAATGTTTTTTTCACTATAATGTTTTTACCTCTCTAACCCTAGCACTGCCTTCTCACGAGTCGCAAACATGGGTGTCATGAATGACCCCGGATACTTAGTACTTCGGGCTCCTCACCTTGTGTCCCATCTCACTGAACTAACATCTCAATGAGCAGGGTCGACCTACCTTTATCTCCTGAGGTGATCGGATTTTCTCACTCATTAAATTTTCCATATTTCAAATTATTGTCATTCCTGCCAACAACTTCATAAATATGCACAAACTCCATATAACAACTCCAAAGATGACATCTATTCTCAAACTTTGTCCCCGAATAGGGTATAAGATAGAAAAAATGGGCAACATGTAATATATGTGGAGCAATAATGATGATATAAAGCTCATATATGGCTTGTGAAATTGCAAATATGCATAGGTAAGGCTAGGGTATGAACTGAAGCACATGTATGGAAATTATAAAGTCTTTCATCCTCTTATCATGCATATGTCAAAAGCAACTTCAGATTTTTACCTCACTTTCATGGTTTTCTCTAAAAAATCGCACTTCATTGTGACTTCCCTTAACTAGGAAATTTCATGTTACGAGCGTGGAACCAAACTCTCTAGCCATTGTAATGCCTTCCCTACAAGAGACCATCGAAAGGACTTCAGTCTAACATATTCTAAGTTCGCACCATTAGCAATAGTCTCACATAAATCCATGAATGTAGAGATATGTTGTAGGGGGCATTCAATTGTTCTTTCTTCAAAAGTATTTCTTTTAATTTCAGACATGAAGTTTATTTTTATTTCATAATTAGATGGAGGAATTAAAATAGCAGATTCAGGAACATGAAGTGGCGGATGCATTATTGCATCGCCGTTTGTGGATACTGATTGAGCCGCTCCTAGTCTTGTCTGCGCGCATCCTCCTCTCTATCAGCGTGGGCTTGCTCTGCAGTAGCGGTGGCCCTTTCATTGGCGATTGTAGCATTGCGATCCTCTATCTCCTTCCTCAACCGCTCAATGATTTGAGTCTGCGTCTCGTTCTCCCCCATGATTTTGATAGCCTTGTTTCGAAGATGGAGAAAATGTTCCGGCTCGTCAATACTTTCCAGGATAGGTTCGCGATCAGAGCGTCGCATAAACCTGCAAAATCAGCACTAAAAGACCGTGAGAAAAGCTTAGGGCGTGATTGATTGCCTCCCCAGCAACGACGCCAATTTGTTCGGAAGGGAAGGGATTACTAAATAAAATATCAATATAATATCATCTAAACCGACTCCCTTGTCCAAGCATATAAAATACAAGAATCCCTCCCGATGTAATGGTAGGGTAATTCAGGAATGAATCCACGAGGAGGTATGTCAGCGCTTCTTAAGCTTGCAATCACGATCAAGTTTCGACTCTAGAAGACCACTTGATATCGATTAGTGCAGTCAATATCGACCTCAATTCTGGTCAATTTCCATTAGTTTCCTGCAGAAGACAGAAGCAAGGTCGACGTTGAGTTGTTCACTTGATATCGATGTCAACACTCGATATCGACCTCTGCAGTCGAAATCGAGTCTTCAACAGAAATTGTAAACTAAGCAAATTTTGTCGGAAAAGATGTCCGAAGAATGTAGGATGATGATGGAAGGGTGGACAGAATAAAAACACAGATTTGTTAACTTCAATAAACTAAAAGCTTCCAAGGTCGGGGATTTATGCCACAACGATAACCATGCAAGTATTATGCCAAATTCATGAAAGATGATGTCTTTCCGTCAAATAACTTTCGTTACCAACTATTAGGTGATTAGAGGCTCTCGCATAAAACCTAAGAGTTACTATCCAATTTCATGACAAATCCAAATTCACAATATGATTGGCTTTCGCTTCAATAATGCAAATAATGAATCTCCTCAACTTTCGCAAAGGATCATGCATAGGACAGAAGACGGAATCACATAAAAATCATACATTTGATGCACAAATTTACTTTGCTATCGTCGAGCTCACCCCGGCCCTAGAAGTGGGTGAACTACTCGCGTCTCATCATCTTTGAGCTCATCATCATTGAAAAGAAACTACTTGTATTGAAATTGCAAAAGAAAGAAAGTACATCGAACAAAGCCACTCCGCTCTCGTTTCCTACACCTCACTCGGCTCTCTCTCTCTCTCTCTAACTACTGTAAAACTGAATTGTTCTTGCTGGAATTCCTTTGAAACCAGCCCTAATGGCCTCTAATTATAGACTTCTAACCTTGCTATCCAAGGATAAGAAATTCTATCTTTATTCCTAAGATAAAACTTTAAATAAAGTAAAACAACTAAAACTCCTTAGGTAAATAAAAAAATTCAGCATAAGGGATAACAAGTTTGGTGGTATATGATAGAAGATCTCGACTTTAAGACAGATGTAGAGCTTCGGATAGAATTATATCAAAAACAGCGTCGGATCTGTCTGCAGCAGCAATCGATATCGACCAGGGACCTCGATATCGACCTCCTCTTTCCTTTATCTCGAGCAGTCCTACTCGACCTCGGATTGGCTCTCGACTTCTATCTTTATGCTCGATTCAAGCCACTCGATATCGACCTTAGGACATCGATATCGACCTCTCTCTGTCGACATGCTCTGTTCTTTGCTCTGCTCGATTTCTGGTGCTCTGTTTCCGCTTAACATCGAGTCTATAGGTCGATTTCGACTCCTCGGTAGACTTTGAGTTCTTTTTCAGCTCTTCTTCTCTTGTCCAGATTGCTCCATTTTTGTCTCGATTTATGCGAAATCACATAAAAACTCATGTAGATCTCTATATTTTACAAATAAGCATAAACTACACTAATCTTATGATTTCCCAACCAATATGCATGTAAATATCGTCAAAATGGACATAAATGTGCATAGAAAATATGGCAATTTGCGCGCACATCAATCTTACGCTCCAAATACCGGTTGAAGGTTTGAAATCCAATATTAGTGTTTTCAAAGTGGGATTTCATACCTAAAACCGAAGGGACCGTTGGAATCCCCGGGGAAATCCCCTGTACCTATCCTAAGTCTAAAACACATGAAATTCCTTTTGATCATACAAATGATGGAAATCCAAGGTAATACATTGTGTACCTCGGCAGAGCCGGGTCAAAACGGAGTATAATGTACAAAAATCCCAAAAGTACTAGTCTGGTGAATTCATATCTCTCAAGCGCTCACTCTCCGCCATGCAAAATAACCTGCTCACAAAGGCAGTCAGCATCAGTAATCACTGCAAACGAAATACCTAAAAAATATATAGTGGGCGGGATCAGATCGATGACCACTTAGTTGCACCCTACATATAAGCACACATATACGCTTGTCCTAATATCATGCCTTTAATGCAACACAGTAATTTAAATCACGCAACATTGCTAGCAGTTATATATAAATGCAGAAAGCAGTAATTGGGCCCACACAGAATGCCAAGTGGGATATCCCTCTCCTACCTTCACCCCCCTTCCCGACAGGGCGGAGACTGCCCAGTTCGTGAATGCATTCCATTTCTGATTCATGCTCATAATCATCATCATGCTCGTAATAGAAAGAAGGTGTTGCTCATGACTCATATGACTCAGGACAAGACCCGATGGGACTGGGCTGTCCTATGACTCTAGCAAAGACTCTAGTTAACTTCACAGATAACAGCCGTTCTGTTTACAAATGCATAAAGAATGAGTATGCTCAACGTTAGTGTAACCTAGCATGATACTATATGATGCTGATCAGGAATGCAAGCACCTAGTATATCATGCACATATAAGCAGGGATAGTCTTTCTTTCAATCTGAGTAAGCTCCGAAGAAACTTACCTGGCGGTGCAGAACAACGATATAGCATTAGATAGGCTAAGGTCACCTAGTGAGCATAATAAACGTATAAGTCTACATTAAAGCACACAAGCACAATTCATTTTACATAAGTTCACACAATTGAAAGTTTCATCATCACATTTCATATCATCAACATCATCTCAATTCAACATCTTATCTCATCATATATCATCTTATAATATCTCGTATATCATCTTTGCATTCCGTATTATCTCAAACCGTCATATCTCATCAGATTTCATCTCATCAATTTCCATCTCAACATATACCATCTCACAAATCATTTAACACGTACCATCGCATCATATCTCACATAACGTCTCATCATGCCTCTTAATCATTTTTATATCATATAATATCATGCTTTCATTTATATCAACACATCATAATATCATTTCTAGGACATATAGCAACATTTCTCCTCGTAATTCATATTTAATAATTATAACACACCACATCATGCATATCAGATTTATATCTCATCAAAGATCATATATCATATCATATCATATCATATCATGGCAATATCGGCATACCATAATTTATATTCACACAAGTCATCAAGTTTATTCATCGAGTTAGACAAGGTAAGTTAGTTTACCAAGATTTCCCAAAATTCATTTAGAATATCAAGTTAGATCAATATTAATTCAAAACATTTTCCCAAATCCCTACTTGATCCAAAATCCATTTGTAAAGAATAACCTATTAATCAACTTATCATCTTATTTATTAAAATAATTCAAAAATGTTATAATATTTCCCAAAAATCCTCTTTTAAGGGTACTAAATTAATTTCCGACCTTTTGAAATTATTACCCATGTCCTTTTAAAATTCAAGTCTAATAACTTTATATATTCTTTTTTTTTTCTTTTATAAAACCGGCCCTCTTTTATAACCCAAAACCGGACCCTGAATACCCAAACCCAGATTTCCATTTAAAAAAAAAAAGGCCCAATCCATTTGTTTTGAAAATCAGTTAAACCCGGTCCTAAAAAATAGGCCCACTCCCATTTCTTCTATTCTCTCTTTCAAATGAAATCCGGAGTTAGGAAAAAAAGAAATGTGGCCCCAGTTGCTGAGGTGGCTGCCAAAGTGGAAGCGGGGCCCGCAGCCATTATTCATCTTCTTCTTGAAGATGTGCTGCGTCGAACTCAGCGGAAGAAAGAGGGACTTGGCAGGTGACGATTTCGACTCCGATCCCAACCACCAGTGGCGGCGGCAGGAATCGCTAGGGGGCGAAATTGTTTGTTGAGCAAGGAAAATTTTTTAAAATATATTGAAAAAAAACCATAAATTATGGTATAAATATGATATTTTATTACAAAAATCCATACAATAATTTAATAATTTATATGTGTGTTTAGCAAGATTAAGATTTTTTTTTAAATATTGAAAGAAAATTATAATTTTTTTAAAGAATTTGTCATTTGTGATAAACCCAAGATAAGAGAAGAGATGTAGAGAAAAGAGAGGAGGAATTGATGTGTTATTGGGGGGTCTTCAGGACCCTTTATATAGGAGTTTACATAGGGAACTAGGGTTTCTAGTGTTTATCCATCCCAATATAATAATATTATAACACTCCCCCTTGGATAAACATCTCTAAATATTACAAAATTACATATCTTGCCTAGAAAACCCAATGGGACAAAACTAGGACCAAGAGAACAAATATATATGACATTTGATACGCTTTGGTGATCTGCCTCGTTAAAAACCTTGTCAGGAAAACCCAGTGGGTCAAAACCTGATCGAAGGGAAAAAGAGTGCAATGCGTATACTCCCCCTGAATTTAACATCCTTCTCGAAGTCTTCTCATTCTTCTTAATGGCAATGTCTTCATGAGCTTATGGTTGAATCTCAGCATTATCTTTGAGCTGAAGTGTCTTCATGATTGACTTGATGCGCTTGACTTCCATGTATTGGTGTTGAGCTGATTTGGATGCACAAGCATAAGGTACTTCAGGACCTAGTATGCTTTTCATTGTTGATCAGGGGGATCCGTTGTATTAAATGGTGCATAAGTTGCCTCGTTAAAAACCTTACCTTGGAAAAACCCAATGGGATAAAAACCAAGATCAAGGAAAAGAGTACAACATTGTATGGTACTTCGGGACCTAATGCAATGTCACCATTTTCACAATTATAGGTACTTCTGGTACTCTTATAAGGATCTTTAATCAATTGTATATTACGGGGCTTTGACATTAATGCTTCAGGCATTTTCAGTCGATCTTTTTCATTTATACGTGTATGCAAGTAACACGTCCGTCATTTATATTTAGATCCAAAATTATATTCACTTCTGGTGAATACATTCTCCATATAACCTTTGATATGCTTTTGTGCAATTAACTTGGCTTTATATTTTATTTTGTACGAACACCCACTTAAAACCAAATGATGTTACACTTTTCGGTGTTGGAACTACAAGTCCAATGCCATCATGCTTAAAGAACTCATTCTTGCATGAATTTCCTTTTTCTAGCTCTTTACTATCATTTCGATGTCGACATCCATTTGTTTGATGATCATCATATTCTCATAGGCTCTTTCCATTTCTGGGGAATCGTATACCAAGAGCCAAGTGATCTCCAACACTTTTACTTGAGAACCACTTTCTTGGCCTTTAGTAAATGAGCTAGTATCTGTGACTTTGTCACTTTCTTGGCCTTTAGTAAATGCTTTCAATGACATATTTGTTAAACCTTATAATCATTTCATTTATTGAACTGCTGGTTCACTTGTATTTATCCACGGATATGAAATGATAGAGAAGTTGCTTCCGTGCAATCTCTTTCTTAATATTTAGTCTCATTTCCTCTCCCCCTAAATACCGAGCATTTGATCACCATTATAAAGCTCTAGGTATTTGATATCAATAGGGACTCAAACCCCATGTATCATCCAACTTCTTTGTGGTCTCATTGTAATTCATTTGGAGGAGGTACGTCTCGGAACATATGATGCTTATTCAAAACCTTTTGAATGACATGCTCTCTTATGGAGATAATTAGAGAGATGTTATTGTGTCAAATTCGAAATGCAAACTAGCTTGCATGGGCCCATTTGACTAACGAATCTTCTGGGTCGTCGTGAGCTACCTTATGCTCAACAATGTTTTTGATAACATTCTCTACCTTATGTTTCATATGACTAAAGTGTTGAGGCATATATAATCTTGGAATTACACTAGTCTATATGATGGTGTTCCGTAGCTGTCTCATTGAATCCATTCAAGAGACATTAGAGACTTTGCATTTACTTTGAATTTAGAATACGGTCTTGTTATTGATTTGCCAAGATGATAGACAATATATGTTCGGTCACCCTTATAAAGGATCTTCGGCTCCTAGGATCTTCTAGTCCCTTTTAGTGGGTGTGTATGTGAATGTCAATGATCCCGCCCATCATGGTTTCACATGAATGACCGAATGCCACAAAGAAAAACATTTTATCATTAACTAACTTCTGGTTAGTGATAAGTTTCAAAGGAATAAATGAGTGTCAAATAAACCATATATATATATACATTCTCATTTCTGTAAGACTTGCTTCTGGCTAGTCATATGAGATATTGGTGTTCAATACCATGTTAATTCATACATATGTGTCATTGTTACTTCAGGTAACAAGATCAATGCTCTTCTGGAGCTATATGGTATTTATCCTGGTTTTTCCGTTTATAATTGGTTGCGAAAACTTCAAGTTTCTAAATTGTGTGACACTACATAGACTCACAATTAACCCATTGAAATTATATGGTGATCCATTCATTTTATTTAGATGCCATTAAATGGGTATTTTCAGAACTTTCATTGGTGTCATACTACAGGTATGAGTCTATCATCCAACTATGTGTATTTATTAAACACATTTTATCATTATTCATAATGTTCTTCAGGACATTAGAATTAACCGTATAACAACTACCAAGCTATAAGCCACAACAATAACTCTGGTTAAGCGCTTAACCATAACCTCTTTCACACCCTCTACCGGAGGGGCATGCTTCTGGCAATGATTAGAGGATAGTTAGGAAGTGGCCTTCTTAACCGGATCGTGTTATGTGGTTACTTCTATTGGTTGTATCAACCAGACAAAAATAGTTCTGAATATGATAAAACCCACATTCCATGTACTTCTTTAGGAGTACAAATGATAAAATTAGGATCATATACTCTTCTGGAGTTTGTGAAATCCTTTACTCTTCTAGAGTTCATAAAATATTCTTTACTCTTCAGGAGTTAATAAAATCCACCAGTAGAGTCTTCAGGCTCTTAGGTTGGTGTTGGAAAACTTCACAATCTACAGGATTGTGGTAAACCTTTCTCCCAAATGTTCATTTGCCAAACAAAACTCCACATTAGACACTCATGATAAGTAGTTTCTTCGGGAAACACTTTGAGCTTTAAATTACAATAAGTAAAATCATAATAATTTTATTCAATATAAAGCAATGAATAAAAAAACAAATAAATAAAATAAAGTTGTATTTGTCCACTTCAGGTGGAGCCATGAGAAAAACTTGTCAATTTATCATTTTCTTCAAGAAATGATTTTATTCATATGATTCATTTGTCAACTTCGAGTGACAATTAGTCTCTATTATGTATATTTCGATCATATACTCCAAAAGATGATAAGTTGCAATTAAAAAATATAGTAAGTTGTCATATAAAGATTTCCCATATTCTTCAAGAAATGGTATGATCGATTATTACTCACTTCAGGGAGAAGACAACTTGTATACATTCACTTTAATTTCTACACTTCTGGGTATTTGTGCAACTTTAAAATAAAACTCATACACTTCTGGGTATGATTTTAAATAATCTTTATGAGGATATACAATATATCTCTTATCATTCATTTACTTCAGGAAATGAATATTGTCACTTCAGGGACAAATTTGTATTGATGAGAGAGAGACATTTTATGAATTTCCTTTGCATGTACAACTCTTCAGGAGATTGTTGTCGTTACTGCAGGAACGATTTAGGATTATCTGTGTTCATCCTCTTCAGGGGATGAGTTTATTTATTTCGAGAGATGATCATAAATAAATAAATAGTTGATGTAGGTAATAAAAATATAAAAACCATAAATAAATGAAATAAAATTAGCATATTGTCAACTTCTGGTGACAAGAAATTAAACATCCCCACAAATACATGTTCGTCTACTTCTGGAGACCGTTAGAGTTTGAAACCATCTACTACAGGAGATAAATTTCATCATGATATATAAGCTAAAATATTTTATCTTCTTCGGGAGATAAATAAGAATTTCATTTTCTTCAAGAGATGTGATACATAAATTGTGTTTACTTTATCTACTTCAGGAGATAAACAACCACTTTTGGGATGATATGCAAATTTAACAATTTATATCTACTTCGGGAGATAATGTTTGTCTACTTCTGGAGACAAAAAAAATACAAATTGAAATAAATAATAAAACTGAAATAAAAAAATAAAAAAAATAAGTTCATCGCTACGGGGATGATTTTCAATCATTCACATCTACTTCAGGAGATGGTCCGTTCATCTACTTCGGGAGATGAGATGTTAATCTACTTTGGGAGATAAGGTTTTATCATGATCACTTCGGGGATGAGATTTAATTTATCGGTTAATCGCTTCGGGGATGGGATTTAATTTATCGGTTCATCACTTCAGGGATGAGATTGATTTATCGTTCATCGCTACGGGGATGAGATTGATTTATCGTTCATCGCTACGGGGATGAGATTGAACCATTCATTGGTTCATCTACTTCGGGAGATGTGATGGTTCATTCATCTACTTCGGGAGATGAGAGAAAAAAAATATTGTTTTAAATAATTTAAATAAAATAACATGCATATATATATATATTAAAAAACATAAATAATAAAAATAATTTCACCACTATGGGGATGAAATTCATCGGCTCAATCATCTCTGTTGGGATGATTTTCAATCATTCACATCTACTTCAGGAGATGGTTACATCTACTTCATGAGATGATTTGTTCATCTACTTCGAGAGATGAAGATTAAACAAATATAGTTTTTCATGGATGAGATTAATCCAATCATCGCTTCAGGGATGAGATTAATCGGGTCATTGCTTCGGGAATGAGATTTATCTTTAGCTTTATCCACTTCGAGGGATAAATCCTACCACTTATGTTTACACTTCATCTTCAGGGATGTGTTTGTATACTTCACCGGGGTAAACTATGCAACCCTAGAAGTTTGGGTCGTTTTCTGTAACTATATAAAATATTTGGGCCAATCTGCGACTTTTAAGAAATTCTGGGCTGATTTCGTAATTAATAAAAAAACTGCAATGAAAACCTTTCTTCTTCGTTGATGGCTGCGGCGGCGCAGAGGCAAGAGCGGCTTCGTCCTTTGGGCGACGATCGCTGCAAACCCCCACGCGGAATTCTCGATCGGAGGAGGGGCGCCACGCCGATGATGCCCACCCGGGTGCCGCCGATCGCCCAGTGCTCGCAGTTGTTGTCTCAACTCATCGCGATCTTTAGATTCGATCCACGTTCGGGAGCAGATCGAGAGGCAGGAGGCGAAGACGAAGTCGATTGACTCGTCCTTTGCGCGATCGACTCTCCTCTGTGAGGCTATCGCCAGGAAGGTGTTCCCAATCGCCTCCGCAGGGAAGTCCTCGTTTTGAATTTGATGGCTGCGGTGGCGCAACGTCTCTATTTCCGATTCTCCGGCTTCGACCTCAACGGCGGTAGCAGGCCATATGCACCTGCTACTTAAAAACCCTTCCAAAATCACACATAGTTAAAAAAAATCATAGAGGTCAATCAATCGATGATGTACGACAATCCAAGATAATTAATAAATGTGGAAGATTAATAGTAGAAAATAATTAAGCAGAAGAAAATAATTAATCGACGGAAACGGCAAATCTCCATGGACGATGATTAATTTGAAGATGATAGATTGATGAGTCTATCGTGCTGAGAACGTGTGATAAACCCAAGATTAGAGAAGAGATGTAGAGAGAAGAGAGGAGGAATTGATGTGTTATTGGGGGGTCTTCAGGACCCTTTATATAGGAGTTTACATAGGGAACTAGGGTTTCTAGTGTTTATCCATCCCAATATAATAATATTATAACATCATTGGTAAATGAAAAAAAATTGATAGGATTGAAAGCTATGACAAAAAAAACTCATAAACTGTGGTTTAACTATGACATTGATAGTAAAAAATTTTCATATGAATAAAAATTAGAAGAATTTTTTAAAATATATGTGTAACGTAATGAATAATCTTATGAAAATATTAAAAGGAAAATATAAAATTTGGTTTAAATATGACATTTATTCATATGAATAAAAATTAGAAGAATTTTTTAAAATATATGTGTAACGTAATGAATAATCTTATGAAAATATTAAAAGGAAAATATAAAATTTGGTTTAAATATGACATTTATTCATATGAATAAAAATTAGGAGAATTTTTTAAAATATATATGTAACGTAATGAATAATCTTATGAAAATATTAAAAGGAAAATAAAAAATTTGGTTTAAATATGACATTTATAATAGAGAGAATTCGGTTGGAATAAAAAATAGTTGAAAAAGGTAAGAAATGAGATTTGAACCCATAACATCTTGCATCCTTTTCCTTCCTCCCCTCCTTTTCACCAACTAAGCTAGACAACTTTAGTGTTCTCTTTCACATTTTTTTATTTTTTTACCTTATTTTTTTATTTTTTTATAAAAATTATACTATGAAGTTCCGACGCCGGGGGGGGGGGCGGCCACCCCCCCTGCCCCCCTCTGCCCCCCTATGGCCGCCCCAGCCAACCACTCTAACCCGAAACTCACGGACACACACATGACATAATAGGAAGGAAAGAAGGAGAAGGAATAGCTCACTGAGGAGTCTTCAACTCACCAGAGATGAAGCTCGGGGCTGCGGTGGCGTTCGGGGTGTCAGGGGTCAGTTCCTCATCGGAATCCATCTAGGAATATGAGAGGGAGGGTAAGAGAGGAACCTTTGCTCGGTTTGAAGGTGAAAAAGAGAGGAACGAGGCTTACCGAGGCCGAAATCGGAAACTAGGGCGGGGAGAATGCGGTGGCGCTCCAGGGACTTCTGGCGGCGCTGCTGCTGCTTGTGGCTGCTGGTGGCTCCGGGAAGGTGGTGGGCTGTCTCTTTTGGTGTCTAAAGGAAGAAGAACGAAGGAGGGAGAAGTGGAGATTGCGTTTCTTTCCTCGGCAAAACAGGGGAGGAGTGGGGTTAGGGCTTCGATTTTCAGTGGAGGTGGGAGGTGGCTGATGCGGATCACGATGGCCTTTTGTGGGTCAAATAATGATCTTGATCCAGGCGAGCTCTCAAGACTGATTCGAGGGATATTGATGGCAAAGAGTGTCGTCCTCAAGAGGAAGAAGAAGGCACCACCATGGCTTGAAGAAAGAAGACATTGATATTTTTAATTATTATTATTATTAGTTCTTTCCATATTTAGCAACTCCTATGTTAGTTGGAACTATTTATGGAATTTCTTATTTGTAGTATTACTTAGTTAGGTTAAATAAGATGGTTAGAAGTCTATTTTTAGGCTTTCTTAATTATCATCTATTTATGATTTATCTAGTTAGGATTTTATTTATATTATTATATTAGAATTAGGTCAACCAAGTCTATCCTTTTGTAAAGGATGTCTGGCCACATATTAGGGTTTATAGAAATTAGGATTCTATTTAAACGTTCTTTGACATTCAATAAGGGGGAGATTGAAATAGAATTGAAGAAACTGTTTGGCTAAAGGGTTCTTCGATTATCAATCCCAAAAACTTTGCATTCAAAAATTCAGATTCTCCTTCATCCTTTTAATCATCCAAACAAGTGCCTTTCCAAACCCTAACCCCAAACACAGCCCATCAACACAAACACAATTACTGTAGAAAACCATCGCTAAACGCAGGCGCCACTGTCGCAGTACCGAAGAGGCTCCCCGTCGTTGTGCTCCTGCCTAAGACCAGGCGGGTGGCCGCCCTCTCCAAGCAGCGGCCGCTGAATCACCCGCCGCCCAGGTTGCTGCCTAGCCGCGGCATCCGTCGCTGCACCTTTTTCCGTCGCTGTTTCCTTGTCCTTTGGTGTTAGTTTACTTGTTTCCGCCGCAATAGTTTAAAACCTTTAGTGTAATTAATTGTAAAAGGTGCAGCGACGGATTCCGCGACTATGCAGCAACCTGGGCGACGGGTGATGCAGCGGCTGCTGCTTGGAGGGGGTGGCCGCCGCCTGGTCTTGGGCACGAGCACAGTGACGGGGAGCCTCTTCTGTTCTGCGATAGTGGCGCCTGCGTTTTAGCGACGGTTTTCTGTAGTAATTGTGTTTGTGTTGATGGGCTGTGTTTGGGGTTAGGGTTTCGAAAGACACTTGTTTGGATCATTAAAAGGATGAAGGAGAATCTGAATTTTTGAATGCAAAGTTTTTGGGATTGATAATCGAAGAACCCTTTAGCCAAAGAGTTTCTTCAATTCTATTTCAATCTCCCCTTATTGAATGTTAAAGAACGTTTAAATAGAATCCTAATTTCTATAAACCCTAATATGTGCGATTTTTTTAAAAATTAATACATTTAATATTAAAAAAATGTATAAAAAAGTTTTACGAATTTGTTTTAGTTCTTATCAATTACGAAGTAATAACTAACAAAATCTTATCAATTAATAACAAACAAATTATATATTAATCTAATCTAATTAACAAATCATATATTTCACCAAAAAATATTAACAAATCCTATAATAATTTAAAAAATCTTATCAATTAATAACAAACAAATAAATTTGAAAGTAGATGAATCCTTTCCGAAGAGAAGCTCAGACTGCACATTGCCATATGGCCCGACTTGCATGAGAAGATCATTGTAGAACTGCATGCCCCATAGCATTGCTGTGTCATTTGTCAACAAACAAATAAATTTGTATTGCTTAGACAAACAGGCTGCAACGGATACAAAGTGTTTATATAATAAGAACTTACTTATAGTTCCAGCATATGATGTTAATAGCTTATAGTTGAAGCTAAATATCTGGGTTAGGTTACGAAAGTTGGGATGTTGCACGATCAAGTTCCATTGCGAATAGTTCATCTTGTAGTTGAAATTCGTAAGAGTGACCTTCACACACACCAATATTGCTTGTAGTTGAGCTTGAGATGCCAATGCACCCGGATTGGGCACATATAATTAGAGCTGGCAAGAATTGACCCGACCAGAAAAAACCGAGCCGTCCGATCTGAAACCGATCCGACCGATATTTTATAAGAGTGAAAATTTGATGATCCCCGAGACCGATCTGATCCGAACCGATTTAGACCGGAACCTTAAAAACCCCGAATTTGTGATGTACCCGAATCTGATTATAACCGAATGGATCAATTCGACATTAACCCGAAATCGAAACAGCCCGAACCCGTTCAAATCTGAAATCCGAAACAGCCCAAACCCGATTGTATCTGAAATCCGGAATAACCCGAACCCAATTGTATTTGAAATCTAAAATAACCCGAACCCGATTGTATCCGAAATCCGAAACAACCCGAACCCAATTAAATATGAAATTTGAAACAAATCGAACCTAATTCTATCCCGAAATTGAAAAACCCTGAACTCACTAATATCAAAAATCATAAATGGGGCCATATATATATATATATATAAAGCTAATTGAAGACAATAAAGCATTAAAACTTATACTTGATCGAATAATGTACAATCTTGTAATTCTTGTTAATTTGTCCTCAACAATTTATGACAAGTATATGATAATCTTTTAGAAGTTTTGTTTATAAAGCAATTTGTATCATGATTCATCAGGGAGAACAATTTTCTTGTAAACACGCATATCAACTAGCCTAATAAATTACGACAAGGTACTATCTATCGATTATGTTCATAAATGAAAAATCATGCATACAGTATATATGTATAAATGTCACCATATGGAGTAATATATAACGATAAAAAATGTCACTTAAAATTTAATATTGAAACAAAAAAAAAGTGGAAGAAAAAGTCTTGAACATATTAAATAGTAAAGCTATTACAATTAATAAACATAATTATAGAAGCAAAAGTTCCCATCATTCGTCCGACCTTTAGCTGCTTTTCATTCTCTCAAAACAACATGTTAGAGCTATACACCAACACATTTGAACTTTATTAGTTTTCAGAGCTAAAATGATCTAAACTTTTATTAGCTATATATAAAACAATACAAAAATAAATTAATAAATCAAACATAATTTAATCAACTTTGGAAACAAATATACATACTCTGTTAATTTTTTTCACCCTCTTCGTCCCAATCATCTGATGCCAATTGCAGATTAACCCCTTGAATGGTAAAATCTACATTAACATAAACATTTTAAGATTATTATTAACCACATAAGTAAAGATAAGAACATCGATATAAAAACAATAATAATGAAAACAAAGCTAACACATACCATCATATCCTGTTAACCAATTTTTGGTGGTAACTAATGCATTCACATTTTTAGGTAAAAGAGAACTTCTCCATTGACTCAAAATCCTTCCTCTCATGCTAAATGTCGACTCAGAAGCAACAGAAGTAATTGGAATAGCTAATATATCTCTAGCCATGGCAGAAAGTATGGGAAAACGACCAGAATTTTATTTCCAATACAAAAGCACATCAAGTTCCTCGGAGATATCTAAAAGTTGCTCACCCAAATATGTGTCTATCTCACTTTGTACATTATGACGTTTGTCTTTAAATGCAAATTCCTAAAACAGAAACGTGATTAATGAATCACACAAACGAAGATAAATAAAATAATATTTAACGTACCTTTTTTCGAAGCTTCCTATTATTATTCTCTATAGGCGTCTTACCTTTATTATTTAACATTGTGAGCAATCTAATCTAGGTCGGTTGAAAAAAACTTTTCATACGACATACCATGGATCACTAACTAATATATAGAGGCGAAACCATGGGATCACCATCAGATAAATTCGTTTGGCTTAACAAAAAAATCATAACGACCGGATAACAATCAATTGATATTTTAATTTCTAAAACTAATCGGCATATCTTTCATTTTACCGATCGGATAACAATCTATTAATAACAATCGAATACACATTTTAAACTAATCGGCATATCATTTTAAAACACCGACATATCTTTCATCAATTAAACTAATCGGCATATAAATCAGCATATCATTTTAAAACACCGGCATATCTTTCATCAATTAAACTAATCAGCATATAAAATCATAACAACCGGATGCACATTTAAAAATAATTAATTGATTATTATTATTAATATAATTAATATATCAATATAATTAATTTAAATTGCAATTAATTAATTAACAAATCATAAAAAAACAATCATAACAACCGGATATACATTTAAAAACAATTAATTGATAGTAATTGATTATTATTATTAATATAAATAATTTAAATTACAATTAATTAATTAACAAATCAGAAAAACATAACCTACTTTAAAGGAGAAGTCGCCATGTTGCGTAAACAACTTCTCTTTTAGTATTATATATATAATTGATTGTGGTCTCAAGTCGGAAATTCGAATTTCCGATGATTGGTTTCCCGAATCCCGCTCTCTCCATCAATTAGGTTTTTAAACCCGAGAGAATATCGTTACCCGAAGAATTTTTTCGGATCCCGAGATGAAAAGACGGAATCGATCTTAAAAGGTTCATGATTGGGCTGGAATTTATTTTAATAGCTTCGAGTTTGATTTATTAAACTAAAGACGAGTTTTTCTTAAAACATCCGATTAAATCCGTTTTAAATTTATTTTTAATTTTCTTTTTCCGAAAAAATAGGATTTTTAGAATCCGAGCCTGTAACGGCCCGGCTATAAATATCTGGGATACGTTTCGAAGGTCGGATACCTTCGTTCGGATGTTGCAATTCAGGTACGGGTCGAGGTTTCAAACCTCTAATCAGTCGAAGTTTCATAAATTTAGTTTAACAGAAGTAAAGCGGAAATATGATTTAGATACAAAAGCCACGGCAGAGCCGGGTAAAAACCAAGCCAAAGTGGGTGATTTGCCATTTGTCAAGTTATAATATATTAGCCGGATTCTTCAATTCGCCAAGAGATTTTCCCGTCACAGAAGCATGGAGTAACAAGAGCGGTACCTAACACTATCCACGAAGTCAGGCCTGGTGATCGCCTGCGGGTCCTCTGACCGCGCTGAGGCCACATAACATGCCTATGCCTAAATAAAAGATGACTAATGCGGTACAAGATTTAAATCACACTATCATGCCCCTAGTATATATAATATGCGGAAAAGAACTATAAAGGGTCCAAAACAATGCCAAGTGGCATATCCCTCTCCTACCTCTGCACCCCTTCCCGTTAGTGCAGAGACTGGCCAGTTCGGGCTATAGCATAGCACTCTCTTCGTGGTGGTGCACTTCACCACAGTATCATCATATCATATCATATCTCATCATCATATCATATCTCATCATCATATCATAAAATAAATAAAACATGTCCGATGGTGCTGGGCTAATCATATTATATCAAATCATCTCATCTCTTGCCCGATAGTGCTGGGCTATCATATCATGCTCATATCGACTCGATAGACTCAGGGCACCCGATGGGGCTGGCCTACCCTATGACCCTAGCAAAGACTCTAGGACTATCACAGATAACGGCCATTCTGTTTCAAACACACAAAGTAAACACATGCTCAGTTCAATGCAATCCTAGCATGATACTACATGGCATGATTTAATATGAAACAAAACTACACATTACATGACACATCAGGCAGGAGGTCCAGGTTACTGAGTAAGTCCCGTAGGATACTTACCTGTTGATGCAGAACAGCAAGATAACACAAGCAAGGGCCCAAATGCAAGTCCAAAGCAATCCAAAAGCAATACACACCTATCATCAAGTCATTTCCATAAGCTACCAGACCAACATTCATACACACGAACCCAAGTTCTCAACATTCTCAAAACCGACAGATAGTAAAACCGTTTTCCCAAAATCTTCCCGATACGATCAAATCGACCAAAATCATCTTCCAATCAAACCCGTTGATAAAATCATACCAACCTTATTTTCCAACCCTTAAATCCAAAATTACGTCAACTCATGTTCTACATAATTTCTCAAACCATACTTGGCCAAATTCCGACATTAAACATTTAACTTTAAAACAAATCTCTCAAAATCATATTATAGAAATGATTCCGGCATAACCTACTTTATTTAAAACCATCATCTTAAAATTCATCTTTATAAATCCTTACATGAATAACTCCTCATATTTAATTCAAAGTCAATAATTATTCCAAATAGTCTCACTTTAAAATCATGTAAAATAATATATAAAATAACATACATATATATGACAATTAATATTACTTTTAAAACCTCCTTATTATATACATTAATTTTTCCAGAAAATATATATAGACATTTTCCCCAAACATCCGAAATAAACTAATATCATATCATACATAACATATATTATATAGAAATGAAGATAATAACATAAAACAACACAACCCACACAACCCAAAGTCCCAAGCCCGACAGCCCAGCAGGAAAAAGAACCCAACCCGGATGCTCATACCCGCCCATGAAAGAAAAGAAGGAACCCAACCCGGACTTGTGTCAAGGCCCAGCAAAATAGGCCCAGCAAAATAGGCCCATAGCCCATTTCTGCCAAAATCAGAATAGAAGGAAGGGCCCACGGGGGCTGACTCGGCGCCAGGTGGAAAGGCGGGGCCCCCTTCCCTCTTCTTCCTCTTCATCTGAAGAAAAGAGAAAGCAGAGGCGGCGCTCCGGTTCGAAAGGGGAAACGGGAAGAAGAAGAGGAGGAGGCTCCCTCCGGCGGATTTTCAGCCTGAACTTTCCCCCACTCCAACCAACACGGGTTTCCGACCACACTCAAGGAAAAGGGAGCAAGACGCGAGTAAAGAGGAGGGGGAAAGGAGACTCACCGCGCATCTCCGAGGAAGAACTCCGGCATCAATGGCGGATTCCGGCTCGACGACGATGGGGTAGGGCCCCTACGAGGCCCAGGAAGCGCGAGAAGGATGAGTACGGGTTAATTTGAGGGGTTTGGCATCGAAATCGAAAACAGACCTTCAATCGGAACAGGGGACGAGTGGCTGTGTTCGCGGCTCCGGCGGTGGCTCCGGGGTGCGCTTGGCTTGGACGAGGCTCTTGGAGGTTCTACTCGGGGCTGCTGCTGCGGGCTACTTCTCGGCCTCGTTGGCTTCGAGGATGGAGGTTGAGGGGTGCTGCTCAGGGGGTGCTCGGTAGGTAGAGGGCGAGGCGCCCAGAAGGAGGATCGGTGGGGCCGTGATGGCTGCGGCGACGAGGACCCGGGTGAGGTGGTGGTGTTTGGTTGCAAAAGAAGAGGTGATGGTGGCAGGAGATGGTGGTGGCGCAACTGAGAAGGTGAAGGTGAGGTGTGGTGATGGAAGGGTGGTATGGGCAGGCGGTAATGGAGGGCCTGTGGAGCCAAGGCTCTCGGCACAGCCTAAAGAGAGGAGAAAGGGTAAGGGGATGTGGGTTTCCTGAATTTTGGAGAATGAGGGAGGCAGGATGTGTGTGATGTATATGTGGGAAGTAGACAAAGAGGGAGGGGGACCATCAATTGAGAAGAAGAAGACAAGGTGGTGGTGGTGAAATTGGCAGGCATCCGAGAGAGAGAGGGAGAGAGAGAGAGAGAAAATAAAGAAAAGGTAAAGAAAATAAAAGAATTGGGTCCACTAAAGAATTCAAATTAGCGGAAAGGACTCAAACCCGCTCGCCCGATCGAATCCCGACTAAATCAAATTTAATCAAATTTTAATTCAAATTTCAAGATAATTGAAAATTAAGTAAATTTCAATCAATACTCGTAGCTCAAATTAATTTTTATTAATGCTCGATCTCGAAAGCGAAAATCAAAATCCATTTCTAATACCCAATTCAAAACTATATAGAAGTTCGTTTCCGAAGGATTAATAAAATTCAGTTGTTCAAGGACGGAAATTTCAAAATTTCTAGAATCTTAATTTTAAAGCCGAACATAATTTAATATTGTAAGAAAATAATATTTTAACTTTTCCGGTCTTTACATTTATCCACCTCTAAAAACAAGTCTCGTCCCCGAGACTAAAATCATTTAAAACAATGGGGAGAAGTTCGAAATCGGTGAGTCCGAGGACCATGACCAAGGATCTTGTAATCGTCTCGGTTGCGTCTTCCGAGATTCTCACAACATCCTAGTCACGGTCGTGACATCTCCAATTGGTCTTGTCGAGTGTGTAATAAGCGCCCCTATCACATCCTCGCTTCGACTTTTCGGAAGTGTCACAACTCTAAAAGGATTACAGCGTCCGACTAGGTCTTAGCAAGCAATCTATAAGCGCCCCTATACAATGTTTGTATCCACTTCGTGAGACGTCATAATGTAAATCCAGTTCGTAAATCCTCAAAGCGTTTGTTAATAAAAGGATTGTCATCCAAATCATTGAAACTCTCAACTTCCTTAAAACCCCAAGTTGGCCATTTTTAAAACCGCTCAAAATCTTCAAATTCAATTTTTAATCAAGCAACTTTACACCAAAAATCAAATCAAATCCTCCCAAATCAAGATTTCGACAAAATCTCCCAAAAACCAAATCAGTTCTCGCAGCCCAATCAATCAAATTCAGAAGGTAGGAGGTGGAGTCATCCACCTCTAAGGGCTAATCCCATATTCTCTTCCTAGGTTCCAAAATCATTCCATCATCATTCACAACTCAACATGAACAAAAGTAAACCAACTCATCAACTCATAACATCATCAACCGCCTCTCATATGGCAACCCTCAACATCAATCATGATAATCTCAACCAATCGACATCTCAACCGTGTAACATGATTACCCATAAAATAATTCATACCATGAGCCATAAAGTATATCTACCTCATACCGAAGGCATCACAAGTGCATCATCGAATTCTCATAAATCACGCAAGCACACATGTCAAGAGATCAAAGAGGTTAGGTGTCATGGAGTCAGTACACTACTTCTAGTCAAATCTCACGATCGCATCTCAACATCGCACACTAGTGGAACCAGTCATAACAAGGGATCTCATGTAAAGCATAAATTCACATAGTCATCCTATCCAATCTCTATCCAGCATTATCATAACATATTATCACATTAATCCAACAAAATCATGCTATTAAGATTCAACCAAAAAGGGAAGATCAATAGTATATCAACATCAAAATGTCATCATGCTTTCCAGACATCATCTTAGCTCATCACAATGTCATATAACGATTAATAGCAGTCATGCACCATCATCTTATATATACACACAAGTCATACCTATGATCCAAGTCATATTCATCACTTACCTATTCATAATCAGGCTTATCAACCATATAGGATAACATCATGCTTGCACATAACCACGTATCATCATCTCATGATTCCTACAACACATCTAACATGCTTCTAGGACAGTATAGTAGGATAGCAAATCATTATTATATCATGATCATAGTTGTCACTACAAATTTTAACTCAGTATTGCATATCAACATGTAATATCATGCCATACAGGTTTATCATGGTTGCTATCTAACATCATGCCAGTACATATTAACAAATCACATAATCAAGAAGACCCTCACATCATACCAATCACTCAATTTCCTTAACCGCTCGCTCACCATTCTACCAAGGGACCTCACTCACATGTTTCAAGAAGAAGCAATCATTAACATTATTACACAGAAGGACTACATCATATCAATCAGCATTTATCAATAGCATCATTAGCTCATCATTAAGCATTGCAACTATGTTTTTAAAGTCTCAATCCACTGTCATGCTCAATAAGTATTGAAAAACATCATATATGAACCTAATCAAGTCAAGCTAGCACATCTCGTCATAGCCACATCAAATAAACAGTTCAGATTCTCAGCATTTGCAGTTCACATTATAGGCAAGGAATTTAGATCATGCTTGGCATCTCAGAGTAACATCACATTAAGTCATCAAGGCACATTAGGATTGTAAGGTATCTAATCATATCATCATAGTCAACGGACAATCAAGCAACAGTCATCACATCAACAAGCAGCTTTCAACATCAAGTTAGTGCAATATCATCATCAACAACTCAGAAAGGGTTAGCAATTCGAATAGAGGACGTTCCCACCTGCAAGTCATATCGTACTCAACAATCGTGATCCTCGAAACGAGCTTGTTCCGTCGACATTATCGATCCTGAGGCCTGTGGGTTATGGGCCCACGCTTCCGCTGCGCTGCTCTCTCGCTATTCGACTTCCCGATCCCTTTTTCCATGCAGTCGCTCATCCAATGTAACGCGTATGAGTTTAAGTTAGCGGAGATATGGGAGTGACAAGGGCGGACGACCCAATGTTTCTTTCGGAGACGGAATAGACCAAAGCTAAAGACGACATGACTAGAGACAAGACTCCGACTCGGGAATAGTAACGATGCCTTTATGGGGTCCATTAGGTTACAACTTGTGACAAACAAGCATGAATTCATTATGGGGCATATCAATCGCATCAATCCACACTAACATGTACCTATCTCGGGGCAACATTCGTATTCATATCAAAGACACGATCAAGTACTACGCTGATGTTTGTGAAACAAGCTAACATTCTAGTATTCCATGGGAACGGATATGCCTAGCAACTTCAAGCAAGATAGGCGGAACCAACAATGATCATGTATGATTCGAAGTCATGCGGAATTTAGTGAAGATAACGATCATCATGCATATAAACAAGGTAAATCATAGTATACAAATCAACAAATGAGTCAAAATATATCATGGCAAGGTATATTATAACAATCAGATGAAACGTCATACGAGAACACATAAGAGTAGCATAGTAATTATCACATATATGAACAATGCACAAGCTTGGTGTATGCGTCATACGAGATCATATAAAGGGCAACATAGTAACTATCTCACAATGATTATATATTAGGTCAAGCATGGCACAAAATCATATGGCGAGATACATCTAGAGAGCATGGGTCCTACATGATACTAGCGATACATAATGTGACACAAGCATAGTCAAGAGTCATTAAGAGGAGTTCAACATAATATTCACGAAACATGAGGCATTTTCAAAAGTAACAAGAAGGACATCATGGGTGCTAGATGATAAACATGCTAAGAACGAACCATCATAGAGTACACATATGGTACAATAGTTATCATATCATAAAACAAGTACAACACGTGATCATTTAGCGGGTCATTTTGGAAATCATAAATCTTACAAGATACTAATAGCACACATCGAACATGAGTACAATTAAAGTAATTCAACTAGGTTCATTCCGATATTCATGCGTCATGTATATGCAGAATTAGGATATAGAGTGATGTGTGATCAAGCGAGGTGTCAAGTCATAGGTTCATGCAAACACGGGAAGCCATCATAGAGTAATAGACATTTTAACCATGTAAGCATGCTAGGTTTGACCATCACGGAAAGCTAGTCAATTCTCGAATTCAACATTAAGCTAATCAGAACGAGTGAAACATGTTAAGAGAATAGAAAGAGGAAAGAACCACACTATCAGGTACCTAGCTCAAGAGAGAATCAACAATAAGGTAGGCAAGGCATAAATGTGCGTAAGTCATAACCAAGGATCCTACACGTTACTAATGGCTCAATATAACATGTGGTACATACATGCACTTGATCGATTACTCGGCACTAAGCAAGAATTCAATTCAATCACATTCCAATAATACAGAAACAGGAGAGGAAGTGTAGCGAGGTATAGTGCAAGTCTAAGTAATGGCAACACTACCAGAATATGGGGACATGAGTTCAAATTAATGTATACTGGGATGAACATGTATTTTTCAAGACTCACTTATACTAACATATTCTCACCTTAGACAATTAACACATAACAATACTCATTTGCAAAATCATCAACAATAGTTAATCTGAGGAATACGAAATAGGTGGGCATGCTATAGATTCTTGTCACAAGATGAATGATAAGCATCGAGGCATCATCGGCTAGCATGTTAAAGAGCACATCTTATGAGGCATTCATATAAAGAAGAGTCGATCAAACTATCATGGACCTAATTCAGAAGAAGCAACAATCATATAGACTCATATCGTGTGGTTCATGTTCTTAATCAATCATACGATCAATAGGCCAAGTAGACATGTGATGACAACATATAATCATGAGAGAAAGAAAGGCATAACACGAGACCTAAGAAATGGGATAAGCATGGGTACAGAATGTCATACGACTATGAATTCACATGAAAGATCATCATCATAACATGTACTGGGAATTACGTAGCATGTGAGGCATGTTGACATGAAATTATAACGTGTATCCATCAAGTAAGGGACTCACTCTATCATGATACTAGAACCGAACGATCACACTATCATGAACCTATTCACAGGGAGGACATCAATTACACAACTTCCTAGCATATGACATATACATTCGTGCCCTAGTATGACAATGCAATATACTAAGTAGATCATGTTGGGATGATATGGACATAATAAATGTAGCTCGAACCCATACAATAGTCATTATGAACATCAAGGCACATAAGCACAATTTCACACTAAGGAGCAATCGGTAGGTCAAGGAGTAGTACCACATAGTAACACACAATCATGGACAGAGCAATTCAAGATAACTCGATAGCGATCCATAAGGGCAACATTGACTCTTCCCAACTGACTCATTACCCATCTTTCCCGTGGGACTCGGATACGACTTTTTGTGACAAGAGGACACTGATGGATCGTCATAAGAATTGATGTTCGTAATAGAGGGGGAAGTTGCGGGGTGTGTATGTAAAATAGGAGAATAAAATAAAGCACAACTAGACTATCTCCCTGTCCCAAACAAATAATACAAGAATCCCCTCCCTTGTAGTAGTAGGGTAATTCAGGATCGAATCCACGAGGAGGTAGGTCAGCGCTTCCTTTGTTGTACTCACGATCAATGCTTTCGACCTCAGCAGACACTCGATATCGAGTATACTGGTCGATATCGACCTCAGTTCTGGTCGATTTCCTAGCGCAGTTCCTGCAGAAGACAAAACAGCAAGTCGACGTCGAGCAGAGACCTCGATATCGATGTTAGTCCTCGATATCGACCCTTATGGTCGATTTCGATGCTTGTCACAGAAACTGTTTTTGTAACCAATTTGTCGGAAAAGGATCCGAAGAAAATAGAATGGAGAGGGAAGATGAACAGAAACAAAACTAAAACTTTTATGAAGAATTTAATTAATTAAAAGGCTTCCAAAGTCGGGGTTTTATGCCACAACGATAACAATGCAAGTTTCATGCTAAAGATATGAACTTTTATGTCTTTTCGTCAAATAACTTTCGTTATCAACACTTAGGTGTTTAGAGGCTTTCGCATAATTCCTAAGAGTTACTATCCAATTCATGAGTAATTCAAGTTCGCAATATGAGTGGCTTTCGCTTCAATAATGCAAATAATGAATCTCCCTAACTTTCGCAAAGGATCATGCATGTGGTAGAAGACGGGATCGCATAAAAGTCATACCTTTGATGCACTTACCTCACATTGCTATCGTCGGGCTCACCCCGACCCTAGAAGTGGGTTGACTACTCGCTCCTCATCATGCACATCATCATCATTGTTATTGAAAGAAAGCTACTTTGAATTAAAACTCCGAAAGAAAGTACAACCGAACATGCCACTCCGCTTTCGCTTTACAACTCCACTCGGCCACCTCTCTCTCTCTCTCTCTCTTCTCTATTGCAACTGAATTGCGTCTCAAACTGAATTCGGAATCTTGAATTTTTAAAATTGAATACCTAAACTCAGCCCTATTGGCTTCTATTTGTAGATGTCGACAAGGACTCGAAACCTTATCTTTATTCTCTATGATAACTTAAAATAAAATAAAAACTAAAACTTCATGGTGAAATCAGCCTCCTCATGATGAATCTGGTGTTGATGATAGGAAATCTCGACCTTTGGATAGATATTGCAAGCATTGGATACAATTCTATCAAAATCGGAGTCGAATTCCTCTGCTGGCATGGTCGATATCGACCCTTGGACCTCGATATCGACCCCTCCAAAATCTTATCTCGAGCTTCTCCTTCTCCTACTCGACTTCTATCAACTTGGTCGATCTGACAGCATCGATATCGACCCCCAAACGTCGATATCGACCTCTTTTGTGTCGAGATGCTCTGTTTCCTTTCTGCTCGATTCCTATGTCTCGATGTACTCGATGTCGAGGTCTTCAGTCGATTTCGACCTCTTCAGAAGACTTCGAGTTCTTTTTCCGCTCTTCTGAATTCATCCATTTTCATCCTGTTTTCTGCGAAATCACATGGAAACTCGTGCAAACCCATATATTTGACATTTAAGCATAAACTACACTATTCCTATGTTTTCCCATTAATGTGCATGCAAAAGACAACAAAATGAATTCATATGTGCATAGAAAATATGGCAATTTGCGCGCACATCAAACACCCCATACTTAAGCTTGCTTGTCCCCAAGCAATACTCTTAATGGTCATTCAGGGGAAGAAAGTAAACCCTCAACATCATAGATTCATTTTTCATATGTCCCTACAATCAATTGCCATCCTCGAGAAGGTACTTATGTCAACCAAGTCCATGCTTGTGCATAAAAGCGATTTCATACTTATAAAGGAGGTAATATGCAAAAAACAATTCTAGCGACATTGCATTAATAATCAAGAGGACTTTCTTCAAGCTTGTGAGAAGTGGATTGGTAAAAGGCTAAAGGCGGGCTAATATTTGGCCATGTGGTGTTAAATCCGGGGAAGTATACTTTCTTTCCAAAATATTCCACATTCCTCCTTCATAATGTCTCACCTTTCACTCATCGTTCAATGCTTTTTTCACTTTAATGCTTTTACCTCTCTAACCTTAGCACTGCCTTCTCGCGAGTCACAAACATGGGTGTCATGAATGGCCCCGGATACTTAGTACTTCGGACTCCTCACCTTTGTGTCCCATCTCGCCGAACTATTATCTCAGCGAGCAGGGTCGACCCACCTTTATCTCCTGAGGTGATCGGATTTTTTCTCGCTCATTTAATTTTCCATATTGTATCATTCCTGCCAACAACTTTATAAATGCACAACTCCATATAACTCCAAAGATGTCATCCATTCAAAAAACTTTGTCCCCGGATAGGGTATAAGGTAAAAAATGGACAATATGTATATGTGGAGCAATAATGATCATAATAAGTCTCATATATGGCTTTGTGAATATGCGTAGGTAAGGCTAGGATATGAACTTTTCTTGTATGGAATTTTTATAAAAAATCCTCCATCATCTTATCATGCACATGTCAAAAGCAACTTCAAATTTTCATCTCCTTTATGATTTTCTCAAAAAAATTGCACTTCATTGGGACTTCCCTTAACTAGGCAATCTCATGTTATATCTCTAATGAATCTAATTTTGCATCATAGAGCTCTTTTTTATACTTCCATGACTCTCTCTTTTCCAAAATTTTTGATGGGGGTCAATTTTTTATGCATTAAAATAAATATGCAACCCTAAACTAAGTATGAATATGCAAATAAGCCTTCCCCCCACCCCATACTTAAAATTCACAGTGTCCTCACTGTATTAGAACTAGGGTTAAGAAGAAGACTTACTAAACCGTCACAAATTTCAGGAGTCGAAGAAGACAACAGGGAAGGTCGATATCGACCCTTTACATCGATATCGATGTCTCTCTTGATTTCTGCTCGGGCTTCAGGGTGATTCGGCCTCGATCACAAACCCTATCCTTGTCGACCTTGAGGTCGATTTCGATGTCCGACATCGATTTCGATGCCTTTCTGTGTGCTTTTCTCTCTCCTGCAATTTGAAAACTAAACACAAAATATGCAAAACAATAAAGTGTCTAAAACCAAAACAAAAGCTGTCTTAAAACCAAAACTAAGTCTTTGTTACAAGCTCTAGATTTTTAAGTCGCTAGGCCGACTTCTTTCTTTGCGCTTTTCAAGGTGGCATCTGCAGAGCCCATGTGGCTTGGGCCTCAAATATTACTCCTTTCTTGTCCCGCAGCTGCATTCCCCCGGGATTGATTTGATTCACCGTGAATGGACCTAAGCTCTTATCCTTGAATCTTGTAGGGAACCAATGGTCTTTAGATTTGGCAACATAGACCTTGTCTCCTATCTCATATTGGCTTGAACTATCATCGGATATCCTACATAAACGCACATGCCAAGGCACACCTCTTCCAAATAATGATAAGTCCTTAATTGTAATTGAACAAGAGGAATCCGTACCTTGACTTACCTTCTTCTCAGTCTGTGGCTCAGGTCGATGTCGATGTGCAGAGGTCGATATCGATCCCTGTTGTACACTTGTAGGATCAGTCGATTTGGGGAGTTTTGACTCGATATGATCAGGTCGATTTCGACCCTCAGAGGTCGATATCGAGGTCTCCTCGCCTCTCTTCTCAGCGCTGATGGTGGTCGATTTCGATAGGGTGTGGTCGATATCGACCCTTGACCCCGATTTCGATGCTTCCTCTTTCCCTCCGTCGACCCCATACTTATGACCTGTCACAGAATCTTGAACAATAGTGGTCGATATCGACTTACCTGGGTCGATTTCGATGTCCTGTTGAGCTCCTTCGTTCAAGATTGCTTCAACTTCCTCTACTTGGGCTTCATTGATGGCTTTTATCTCCATTGGCCCTTGACTTTGCACCGTCTTGTTGAAGGAATACTCTATTACTTCATCACTAATTGTGAGTGAGAGCAATCCTTTCTTCACGCTAATGTTGGCATCGACGGTTGCTAGGAATGGCCTACCTAAAATAATTGGACAAGCAGGGTCCTCCGCTATGTCAACAACTAGGAAATCAGCAGGGACAAAGAATTTGCCTACTTGTACCGGCACATCCGTCACTATCCCAGTTGGAATAACTACGGTATTGTTAGCCATGTATAATCTTGCATCCACGGGCTCCAGAGGACCTATCTTTACCTTGTGCCAAATGGTTAGTGGCATCATGCTAACGCTAGCGCTCAAGTCAACTAAAGCATTAAATTTGAATTGACCTAGACCTATAGCGATAGAAAACTTACCTGGGTCCGCCCGCTTTTGTGGTAGCTCCAACCTGTTGCATTCCTCTGCGATCTCAGAGAGCGATCGCTTCTTACCCAAGATATCCTTAAGGAACCTTACATAAGATGGCATCTCGTGAAGTGCCTCTGTGAATGGTATAGAGACATTAAGCCCTTGGAGCATCTTCACGAACCGTTGGAACTTCTTTTCCGCTGGGTCCTTAGTCACCTTTCTAGTTGGGAATGGCAACACCTTCTTCCTTCCTGCGGTTGTAGTGAGGTCGATATCGGCAGCAGTAGGGTCGATATCGACTGGAAGAGTCGATTTCTGTGGTGACGCAGAATTAGGGTCGACATCGACAGGAGGGTCGACATCGATGTCACCTTGGTCGATATCGACAAGGGGGGTCGATATCGACGTCTGTTCTGGCTCCTTCTCCTCCACTTTTCGCTCGGGCGTTTGTAATTGACGCCCACTCCTTAGGTTTACTGCCGCAATATGACCTGTGGTTTTGCCCCTTTGGTTTGGCACAGTGGATCCAGGGAGTGATCCGGACGCTTTGGGCATTGCTTTCGCCAATTGACTCATTTGAGTCTCCATGTTGCGCTTCCAAACGTCGATCTCCCCAAGTCTAGAATTGATGCCCTGCAGCTGAGTATGGACGGAGTTATTGGCTTGTTTGAACTCAGTGTGGTTCCTCCGCATCTCATCAAGGATGATTTGCAGGTCATCTTTCTTAGTCTCCCGCTCAGGGTGCCCTGGTGCCCTATAGGTTGGGGGATCCCTTTGATAGAACCTTTGATCACCCCAATTTTGTTGATTGCCCCCTCCATAGGGGCCTCTCGTCCATTTCACCTCCTCATGTTGTTCCGCCATGGATACTTGCTCAGTATGTGGACAGGCACTGGTGTTATGCCTTATTGAACCACACTCCTGACAAGGTTGATTGTTGCTCAGGAACCTTACTTGCTTTTGAAGGCGGCGTGTTTGATCGTTATGGAATTATTGCCGTACTTCAGGATCTATCTCCCTTAGAGGCTCATATAGCGGCATAGATGGGGCAGGCCTTGCATCATAGGCCGCAGCAGCCCCATAGGTGTTGTAAAAGTTCACAAGCCTCTCAATGGTCTCCCATGCCTCCGTTGGTGTAAGCTCAATGTACCGATAGGAGGTATATGAATTGATCCTCTCCTTATTCGGCGCATCAAGGGCGTTATAAAAGATCTCTTGGATGACATATGGAAGTTGCCCATGCGTCGGGCATGATCTCAGCAAGTCTTTAAAGCGCTCCCACGCCTGTGCTAGGGTTTCACCTGGCTTTTGTTTGAAAGCCGTGATCCTTTGTCGTAGCATCGCCGTTTTAGAAGGTGGGAAGAACTTGTTCAAGAATGCATCTTTCACTTCCGCCCATGTCCTTAGCGATCGTGGAGCCAAACTTTCAAGCCATTGTAATGCCTTTCCTGCCAAAGACCATCGAAAAGATTTTAGTCGCACATACTCTAAGTTTACTCCATTAGCAACTGTTTCACATAAGTCCATAAAAGTAGAGATGTGTTGCAGGGGGCATTCATTATGTCTTCCTTCAAAAGTATTTCTTTTAATCTCAGATAGGAAGTTAATTTTCAGTTCATAATTGGAGTGAGGAATTATAATGGCAGATTCAGGAACATGAAGCGGCGGATGCATGTATTGCATCGCCGTCTGTGGATAATGATTTAGCCACTCTTGGGCTTGTCTGCGCGCATCCTCCTCTCTATCAGCACGGGCTCGCTCAGCAGCAGCAGCGGCCCTTTCAGCAGCGATTGTAGCATTGTGGTCCTCGATCTCCTTTCTCAACCGCTCTATGATCTCAGCCTGCGTCTCGTTGTCAGCCATGATGCGAATTGCTTTGTTGCGAAGATGGTAGAAACGTTCAGGCTCGTCAATTGGTTCCAGGATAGGTCCGTGATCAGAACATCGCATAAACCTGCAAAATAAGCTTAGAAAAGATCGTGATTAACTTAGGTGGCGATTGATTGCCTCCCCGGCAACGGCGCCAATTTGTTCGTAATAGAGGGGGAAGTTGCGGGGTGTGTATGTAAAATAGGAGAATAAAATAAAGCACAACTAGACTATCTCCCTGTCCCAAACAAATAATACAAGAATCCCCTCCCTTGTAGTAGTAGGGTAATTCAGGATCGAATCCACGAGGAGGTAGGTCAGCGCTTCCTTTGTTGTACTCACGATCAATGCTTTCGACCTCAGCAGACACTCGATATCGAGTATACTGGTCGATATCGACCTCAGTTCTGGTCGATTTCCTAGCGCAGTTCCTGCAGAAGACAAAACAGCAAGTCGATGTCGAGCAGAGACCTCGATATCGATGTTAGTCCTCGATATCGACCCTTATGGTCGATTTCGATGCTTGTCACAGAAACTGTTTTTGTAACCAATTTGTCGGAAAAGGATCCGAAGAAAATAGAATGGAGAGGGAAGATGAACAGAAACAAAACTAAAACTTTTATGAAGAATTTAATTAATTAAAAGGCTTCCAAAGTCGGGGTTTTATGCCACAACGATAACAATGCAAGTTTCATGCTAAAGATATGAACTTTTATGTCTTTCCGTCAAATAACTTTCGTTATCAACACTTAGGTGTTTAGAGGCTTTCGCATAATTCCTAAGAGTTACTATCCAATTCATGAGTAATTCAAGTTCGCAATATGAGTGGCTTTCGCTTCAATAATGCAAATAATGAATCTCCCTAACTTTCGCAAAGGATCATGCATGTGGTAGAAGACGGGATCGCATAAAAGTCATACCTTTGATGCACTTACCTCACATTGCTATCGTCGGGCTCACCCCGACCCTAGAAGTGGGTTGACTACTCGCTCCTCATCATGCACATCATCATCATTGTTATTGAAAGAAAGCTACTTTGAATTAAAACTCCGAAAGAAAGTACAACCGAACAAGCCACTCTGCTTTCGCTTTACAACTCCACTCGGCCACCTCTCTCTCTCTCTCTCTCTCTTCTCTATTGCAACTGAATTGCGTCTCAAACTGAATTCGGAATCTTGAATTTTTAAAATTGAATACCTAAACTCAGCCCTATTGGCTTCTATTTGTAGATGTCGACAAGGACTCGAAACCTTATCTTTATTCTCTATGATAACTTAAAATAAAATAAAAACTAAAACTTCATGGTGAAATCAGCCTCCTCATGATGAATCTGGTGTTGATGATAGGAAATCTCGACCTTTGGATAGATATTGCAAGCATTGGATACAATTCTATCAAAATCGGAGTCGAATTCCTCTGCTGGCATGGTCGATATCGACCCTTGGACCTCGATATCGACCCCTCCAAAATCTTATCTCGAGCTTCTCCTTCTCCTACTCGACTTCTATCAACTTGGTCGATCTGACAGCATCGATATCGACCCCCAAACGTCGATATCGACCTCTTTTGTGTCGAGATGCTCTTTTTCCTTTCTGCTCGATTCCTATGTCTCGATGTACTCGATGTCGAGGTCTTCAGTCGATTTCGACCTCTTCAGAAGACTTCGAGTTCTTTTTCCGCTCTTCTGAATTCATCCATTTTCATCCTGTTTTCTGCGAAATCACATGGAAACTCGTGCAAACCCATATATTTGACATTTAAGCATAAACTACACTATTCCCATGTTTTCCCATTAATGTGCATGCAAAAGACAACAAAATGAATTCATATGTGCATAGAAAATATGGCAATTTGCGCGCACATCAATTGACAAGGACAGCCTTGTAAACATTTCACTCTCTAACCCGAAATTTCTTCAAGGACCGTCTTCCAATACTCTCTCGGACAACCTCTATATTCAATCATGATTCCCGACACCATGTGTTTACCAACCCAATTCCCGTGGAAGACCGATATTCGAAGGGAGGACTCGATTGAATTGTCAAAAGGGTTCATAAGGGAAGGGGCAGTTCCACAAAAGCTGAGCTTAACCATATAAGAAGAAGGGTACTCCCGCTATTTCGTTCGCACAAATCGTTCGATATTCATTAAACAGTTAAGACATACCAATCAATCTTTAGCATATCAAGCACTCAACATAGAATCAGTCAATGGCAATTACAATGATCTCCTTGGAGTCTTCCCGACCCGTCTGTAAAGAACAAGCTAGTATTTCGCCTACCCATTTCCGACTACATCCAATAGGGATGGTCTAGCGCCTTTTCTACCCACTCGATCCCTTATTAGTTGGTTCTCGTCTTTTATCATAAGCCAAGTTCATATTTAGTCCAATTGAGTTAGGCATATTAAGTTCATTTTGCCCCTTTCAAACGCTTTCAAATCTTTCGAAATCCATGGGCGGTTTTCCAAAACATACACTCGACCCTTGTGTACCCGAATTGCATAACCTGGCTCTGATACCAACTTTGTAACGGCCCGGATATAAATATCTGGGATACGTTTCGAAGGTCGGATACCTTCGTTCGGATGTTGCAATTCAGGTACGGGTCGAGGTTTCAAACCTCTAATCAGTCGAAGTTTCATAAATTCAGTTTAACAGAAGTAAAGCGGAAATATGATTTAGATACAAAAGCCACGGCAGAGCCGGGTCAAAACCAAGCCAAAGTGGGTGATTTGCCATTTGTCAAGTTATAATATATTAGCCGGATTCTTCAATTCGCCAAGAGATTTCCCCGTCACAGAAGCATGGAGCAACAAGAGCGGTACCTAACACTATCCACGAAGTCAGGCCTGGTGATCGCCTACGGGTCCTCTGACCGCGCTGAGGCCACATAACATGCCTATGCCTAAATAAAAGATGACTAATGCGATACAAGATTTAAATCACACTATCATGCCCCTAGTATATATAATATGCGGAAAAGAACTGTAAAGGGCCCAAAACAATGCCAAGTGGCATATCCCTCTCCTACCTCTGCACCCCTTCCCGTTAGTACAGAGATTGGCCAGTTCGGGCTATAGCATAGCACTCTCTTCGTGGTGGTGCACTTCACCACGGTATCATCATATCATATCATATCTCATCATCATATCATATCTCATCATCATATCATAAAATAAATAAAACATGCCCGATGGTGCTGGGCTAATCGTATCATATCAAATCATCTCATCTCTTGCCCGATAGTGCTGGGCTATCATATCATGCTCATATCGACTCGATAGACTCAGGGCACCCGATGGGGCTGGGCTACCCTATGACCCTATATCGACTCGATAGATTCAGGGCACCCGATGGGGTTGGGCTACCCTATGACCCTAGCAAAGACTCTAGGACTATCACAGATAACGACCGTTCTGTTTCAAACACACAAAGTAAACACATGCTCAGTTCAATGCAATCCTAGCATGATACTACATGGCATGCTTTAATATGTAACAAAACTACACATTACATGACACATCAGGCAGGAGGTCCAGGTTACTGAGTAAGTCCCGTAGGATACTTACCTGTTGATGCAGAACAGCAAGATAACACAAGCAAGGGCCCAAATGCAAGTCCAAAGCAATCCAAAAGCAATACACACCTATCATCAAGTCATTTCCATAAGCTACCAGACCAACATTCATACACACGAACCCATGTTCTCAACATTCTTAAAACCGACAGATAGTAAAACCGTTTTCCCAAAATCTTCCCGATACGATCAAATCGACCAAAATCATCTTCCAATCAAACCCGTTGATAAAATCATACCAACCTTATTTTCCAATCCTTAAATCCAAAATTACGTCAACTCATGTTCTACATAATTTCTCAAACCATACTTGGCCAAATTCCGACATTAAACATTTAACTTTAAAACAAATCTCTCAAAATCACATTATAGAAATGATTCCGGCATAACCTACTTTATTTAAAACCATCATCTTAAAATTCATCTTTATAAATCCTTACCTGAATAACTCCTCATATTTAATTCAAAGTCAATAATTATTCCAAATAGTCTCACTTTAAAATCTTGTAAAATAATATATAAAATAACATACATATATATGACAATTAATATTACTTTTAAAATCTCCTTATTATATACATTAATTTTTCCAGAAAATATATATATAGACATTTTCCCCAAACATCCGAAATAAACTAATATCATATCATACATAACATATATTATATAGAAATGAAGATAATAACATAAAACAACACAACCCACACAACCCAAAGTCCCAAGCCCGACAGCCCAGCAGGAAAAAGAACCCAACCCGGATGCTCATACCCGCCCAAGAAAGAAAAGAAGGAACCCAACCGGGACTTGTGTCAAGGCCCAGCAAAATAGGCCAAGCAAAATAGGCCCATAGCCCATTTCTGCCAAAATCAGAATAGAAGGAAGGGCCCACGGGGGCTGACTCGGCGCCAGGTGGAAAGGCGGGGCCCCCTTCCCTCTTCTTCCTCTTCATCTGAAGAAAAGAGAAAGCAGAGGCGGCGCTCCGGTTCGAAAGGGGAAACGGGAAGAAGAAGAGGAGGAGGCTCCCTCCGGCGGCCTTTCAGCCTGAACTTTCCCCCACTCCAACCAACACGGGTTGCCGACCACACTCAAGGAAAAGGGAGCAAGACGCGAGTAAAGAGGAGGGGGAAAAAGGAGACTCACCGCGCATCTCCGAGGAAGAACTCCGGCATCAATGGCGGATTCCGGCTCGACGACGATGGGGTAGGGTCCCTACGAGGCCCAGGAAGCACGAGAAGGATGAGTACGGGTTAATCTGAGGGGTTTGGCATCGAAATCAAAAACAGACCTTCAATCGGAACAGGGGACGAGTGGCTGCGTTCGCGGCTCCGGCGGTGGCTCCGGGGTGCGCTTGGCTTGGACGAGGCTCCTGGAGGTTCTACTCGGGGCTGCTGCTGCGGGCTACTGCTCGGCCTCGTTGGCTTCGAGGATGGAGGTTGAGGGGTGCTGCTCAGGGGGTGCTCGGGAGGTAGAGGGTGAGGCGCCCAGAAGGAGGCTCGGTGGGGCCGTGATGGCTGCGGCGACGAGGACCCGGGTGAGGTGGTGGTGTTTGTTTGCAAAAGAAGAGGTGATGGTGACAGGAGATGGTGGTGGCGCAGCTGAGAAGGTGAAGTTGAGGTGTGGTGATGGAAGGGTGGTATGGGCAGGCGGTAATGGAGGGCCTGTGGAGCCAAGGCTCTCGGCACAGCCTGAAGAGAGGGGAAAGGGTAAGGGGATGTGGGTTTCCTGAATTTTGGAGAATGAGGGAGGCAGGATGTGTGTGATGTATATGTGGGAAGTAGACAAAGAGGGAGGGGGACCATCAATTGAGAAGAAGAAGACAAGGTGGTAGTGGTGAAATTGGTAGGCATCCGAGAGAGAGAGGGAGAGAGAGAGAGAGAAAATAAAGAAAAGGTAAAGAAAATAAAAGAATTGGGTCCACTAAAGAATTCAAATTAGCGGAAAGGACTCAAACCCGCTCGCCCGATCAAATCCCGACTAAATCAAATTTAATCAAATTTTAATTCAAATTTCAAGATAATCGAAAATTAAGTAAATTTCAATCAATACTCGTAGCTCAAATTAATTTTTATTAATGCTCGATCTCGAAAGCGAAAATCAAAATCCATTTCTAATACCCAATTCAAAACTATATAGAAGTTCGTTTTCGAAGGATTAATAAAATTCAATTGTTCGAGGACGAAAATTTTAAAATTTCTAGAATCTTAATTTTAAAGCCGAACATAATTTAATATTGTAAGAAAATAATATTTTAACTTTTCCGGTCTTTACAGAGCCTTTACAACAGTACCTTTCACTCGGTTTTAGGCTAAGTTAGAGAGATGGATCGAGGGTCATAAAATATGCTAATATTTTTATGTTGTGCGTTGAGTGTCAGCTTATGTTCTACTCACTTTCTACAAAAGTATCACGTAAAAGCTAGATGAGACCGTTGTCAGCACAAAAAATTCAACTAAGTTAGAGGGTTGGAGGGTTATAAAAGGTGCTGTTTTTTTTTATGTTGAGCGTTGAGTGTGAGCTTACTGTCATGCGTTGTCAACTTACTGTCATAGTTCTGTTTGTCAGCTTAATGTCATAGTTAGAAGTGAGCAGTAGTAAGGGGTGACCGGTGGACTTTTAACTAATAAATATTGGATGGTGGACATTTAGTTTTTTACACATTTGAATAATGTAGTAAAAATATAAATATTTATATTTAATAATATTAAAATATCATATATATTTATTAAATATATAAATAAAATGTTGTCTCTTGCGAAGCTCGTGTCATAGCATCTTTCTCTTCAATAAAAGAAGCTTATTTGCCATTAATGAGGTGGAATACATGGGAAATATTGAAGATTTTTAAAAGAAAATAAATCATTTTAATAAGAAATTAAAGAGACTAAAAAGAAAATGTAAAGATCGAGATTTTTAAATACTATTATCATGATTATAAATTTCTTCCCAATTTAAACATTTATTTTAATTTTAAGACTCCGAAATTTTTTGAATATTTCCATCCTCAAGCAAACGATTTATTTGAATTCTTTCGATCAAATTCCGGCATAAACCTATTATTCTAATTTGAAAATGAATTTATTCCGCTTTATTATTCTGAGACTTGGAAATATTTTTGAGTTTCTTTATTTAATTCGGAATCGAATATTTATTTTAAATTTTAATTTATACGCATTGGGTTAAGGTCGGAAAGCTGGTTTCTGGATTTATTTTCGGGTATTAGATTTGACTTTTTCTCCCATACTTATTACCTTTTCACATCTAGCCACCCTCAAACCTATCCCTATAGTGCCTCTAACCTCCTCTATTCCTAACTGTTCAGCCTGCACTTTTCCATAAATCAACTCCACCCATCACCATTGTCCACACACCTTAGCTTCACTCCATCCCTCCTCCTTCTTCCACTCATCTGTCACTACCATCACCCAACTCCCCTCACTCATCACCACCAGTACAACCACCTTCCCTCCTCCATTGAATCTAAGGGAAAGCCCCTTCTTCCCTGTTTTTTTAGACCAAAGTCGGAAGCCTCCGAGCACCTCCACCTCGTGCAGACCGGCAACATAAGATGAAGACGAGCCCCGATGCAACCAGCTCCACCTCAGTCCAGCAATGCCCCGCCCATTCCGAATCACAGAAGGTTGAGCACGAGTCGAGCCTCCGAACGAACCCCAGCATGTCCAGTTCCCTCGGTGAGCATCCCCCAACCCCCTCCTTTCGATTTTTCTCTTCCTTGCACTTAAATACCTCGTTGTGAACCTCGTAATTAGACTCCGGGAAGGAGAGACGCCATGGGTTAGGGTTTTGACATAGATAGCGAGAGGGAGAAAGCTTGAGCGTGAGTGTGGGCGCGGATGCAAGGGAGAGGTGACGAGCGGGAGAAAGTTATGAGAGTGGGAGGAGGGCGAGTCTGAGATGGAACACCGGAGAATGAGAGTGTGAGGTCGGAGCGGGCAAGGAAGAGCAGGAGTGGTGAGGTTGTGAGACGAGGGTGTGGCGAGCAGTGCCGGTCCTATAGTTTCGTAGACCCGGGGCGGGGGAAATTATGGGCCCTAATATTATATATATATATATATATATATATATATATATATATATATATATATATATATATATATATATATAACATCATAATAGCAAACTTACAAAAAAAAACAATTCATTACAAGCCATACAATGGGATTGGGAACTAGGTGTAGGCGTTTAGCATCATAATTTATAAATTGAAATAGTTCGAGCAATATTGGATAATGTCGACATTACAAATGAAGAAGAAGAAGACAACATAGAACTAGTAGATTCCTTGAGCATCCATTGAGCTTTCCATCAACCATCTATGACACTCTCGCATTTTACCTGTAAAAGTGACAAATAAGCAAATGATTAGGTATAACGAGCTCTTCGAGCATTCTTAGATGCAAAATCATCAATAATAGTATTGACATCTAAATTTTTCAGGATCTCTTTCTCAATACTTAAAATTGCTAGTCCATTCAACCTTTCTTGTGACATTGATGCTCTCAAGTACGTTTTTATCAATTTTAATTTAAAGAAACTTCTTTAAGCATATGCTACTATAATAGGAACAGTTAATAAAATACGATAAGCAATTGAAACATTTGGATAGCAATCTGCAGATTTGACAAACATGAGAATTTCCAAGGCTGACATTGGCTCATCTGGTAAGGTTCCTTGTAGCACTTTGAGTTCACAAAACAGATCATCACAATCAACATCTACCACATTATTATGAGAAAAGGTAGCTTGAAACTTGATACAACAATCTCTAAGTTCATTATCTTCTAAGGACATCAAGTTCTTTGAATCAAGTAAGAATCCAAAAATACCTTCGAAGGTCTTTAATTGCTCAAACCTATTTTCTAATGAACCAATTGCCATATCAACAATGATAAAAAAGTAGTTAACTCTAAAGGATTCCTCAGCCGATTGTATATCTTCCTCGTGATCATTTTCATCAAATTGTCTCTTTCTTAAGATTCTGCGTTTTGTTTAAAAAACAGGCTGCACATTCATATCAAAAGCAAAGACTCTTGGCAGTATTCATAGCTAAAACAAACCCACTGTTTCTATACTTAACAAAATAGGACATTACATCTTCTAATTGTTTCAAGCCAATATCAATGCACATAGATTTAGATTGCAACTTCTTACTTACCATGTTAATAGCTAGTAAGATGTCATACCATATAACCATACCAAGTAAAAACTCAAAACTCTCAAGTGCATTGGCTAGACTTTCCGCTTCACTCTTTGACTTGGCATTATCACAACATTTATATAATTCAGACAAAGCCACAATTATTTGGGGAGCTTGAAATCTTATGTAACGGCCCGAGTATAGATACCCGGGTTACGTTTCGAAGGTTGGGTACCTTCGTTCGGATCTTGCAATTCGAGTACAGGTCGGGGTTTTGAAATTCAAGATTAGTATTCGAGCCGTCCTAAATCTAAGTCGCAGAAATTCGTTTGCAAACGAAAGAATAAACGGAAGTAGAGTACAACTTGCCACGGCTAGGCCGGGTCAAAACCAAACACATAATTATGAAGCTGTAAGGCCGAGTTAGCGGGGTTAGACAGATTACTTGCAAGCGCCCGGAGTTTCCCACGTCATAGAGACAAAGAGCAATCATACCTAAAAACAATTGGTGCGAGCGGGGTCAGACCGAGGCCGCAACACGCTCTGTCCAGCAAGCGAACATACACATACGCTAATAATAAGGATGATGCAGATGCGGAAATGAAATCACACTAGCATGATCCTAATTTACAGTATGCGAGAAATAAGTGTAAAGGCACCCAAAGAATGCCAAGTGGCATGTCCCTCTCCTACCTCAGCACCCCTTTCCGTTAGTGCAGAGACTGGCCAGTTCGATGCTATAGCATATCATATCATATCTCATCATCATAACATAATTAAATAAATGTGCCCGATGGTGCTGGGCTATCATCATGCTCTTATTGACTCGATAGACTCAGGGCACCCGATGGGACTGGGCTACCCTATGACCCTAGCAAAGACACTAGGACTATCACAGATAACGGCCGTTCTGTTTCATACGCGTAAAGAAATAGAATGCTCAATCATAAGTGCAACCTAGCATGATACTACATGGCATGCTTTAATGCTTATGCAACACCTAGTATGTCATACATTCACAAGCCGGTAATCTCTTTCGAATCTGAGTAAGCCCATAAAGGAACTTACTTGAGTAAGCCGAACAGCAAAAGATACATCAGAAGCAGAATCCAAGAATCAACAAACACCTAATATATGAGCGAATAAGGCGCCATGAGATACTATTCTACTATTTAACACATAGGAACCTTTTCACAAGATACTCACAAAGGAAACAACTAAATTCCGAGAAAATATCCGAAATATCCAATTTTTGGTCAAACTCGGTCAAAGTCGTTATGATAGAATTTTCTAATACATCTCTTTCCAACAAGGTCCTCAAAAGAATATTTCCAAAACATAGAAACTCCTTTTAAAACAATTACTTATAATATAATATTAATTAAAATAATACCTCCCATTTTATAAGCAACACCCTTTTAATGTTCTCAACTAATATATATTAAATTCACTTTATAATATAATACTTTCCAGATTTTTCATAAAACTCAGATTTATAATAATAATAATGCAAATAATAATAATAAAACCAACAAATAATAAAAGAATAAAGATGTAACTATAGACCTATACATATATACACCATATATATAAGTCAAACATAACTGAAAACCCCAATCCAGTCGGCCCAACTGAAGTAATCCGAATGCAAGGGCCCACCCGCAGGAGCCCAGACCCAAACCAGAATGAAGGGGAAGCAAGAATATGGTCCAGGTTCGGGTTCGGGTTTGATGGGTTAAAGGTAGAAAAAAGGGGATCCGATTTGGGGTATATGATATAACCCGCATGAGATTTGGACTCAGCCCAGCCCAACACCCAACTCGAACCCAGCAGCTAAAATAAGGGGATCTGGATCCGGATTTGTATGCCAAGGCAAGGGAAAGGAAAAAGAAAAAGGGGGGGGGGGTCCGGTTGGTATGTGATATAACCCGTTTTGGGTTAACCCGGCCCAAAGATATTAGGCCCAGAACCTCCCTTCGTCTTCAACCTCAGCTGCAGCAGAGGATGAGTGGGAGAGAAGGACGGGGAAGCGGGGAGAGAATCCTCGGCCTCTGGCGGCTCGTCGGCCTCCGCCCTTCCACCACGGAGGTCGGAATGGAATTCCGACCACCCTCGGCCCAAAAGGAAAGAAACGACGACAAGAGGAAAGGGAGGAGGAGGAGGTTACCGAGTCCAAGTTGTAGCTCCGCCGAAGTGCTCCGGGTGGTGCCTGGTGCCGCAATGGGGGAAAGAGGCTTGCTCCGGCCTAGGACGATGGGGAAAGGGGTTAAAAGAGCGACGAATACACCGATTGAAGACAAGGGACGAGGATCGAATGAGTTACCTTGTCGGCTCCAAAACAGGGGAGAGAAGGGGTGACGGCTCCGACGATGGTGTCCTTGTGGCCGGAAGAGCTCCTCCGAGCCTAGGGAAGAAGAGAATGAGTAAGGAATCCGGTTGAGGCTGGAGACGAAGATGAGAGAGAGAGAGAGAAGGGGGGGTGTTACCGAGCTTGGAACCGAACAGAGGAGGGAGGCGCTTCCGTCGGCACGGCGGCGGCTCCGGCGGCGCTTGACGCTTCCCTTGAGCTCCGGAGTTGTAAGAGAGAGTTGCTGGCTGCCTGGAGAAGAGATTTGGAGGAGGAAAGGCGATTACTTGGGGATGGAATGTGTGATGAAATGAGGGGTAATATGTGGGTTTCCTCCTGGGTTTTTCAGGGGAAATTTGGAAGAGGGAGAGAGAGTGTGTTGCGCAGCGGAAGAATGAGGGTGAGAGGAGGGAGATGAGGGTTGTGTGTATATAAAGGGCTGTGTGTGCAGAGAGGGGTGGTGCACCGTGAGGGAGGAAGGCAATGCAATGTTGGTGGGCTGTAGTATTGCAGGGGAAGGGGGACCGATGGCAGCAACAGCTGGGGGGGGAGAGAGAGAGAGAATTAAATAAATAAAATAAATAATATATATATATAAATAAATAAAATAGATATATATATATATATATAAAATATAATTATTGATAAATGAGGTGGAATGATCCCATTCGCCTTGAAATTTCGAATTTCCGACGTTAAGAATTTAAATTGAATTACAACATTTCGAGTAAGAAATAAATTTTTAAAATTCAAATACTCAAGAACGGAATTCGATTCCGAGTAAAATCTAATTTAAAATAAAGTCGGAAGGATTTATAAAATTGACCTTGCTCGGGGACAAGTTTTCTTCCAATCACACGAATAAAATAGTAATATTTCAAATAATTTTAACTAAAATAATAATTATATAATACGGAATATATTTGGTCTTTACATTTATCCACCTCTAAAAACAAGTCTCGTCCCCGAGACTAAAATCATTCTAAAGAAAGGGAAAGAATTTGAAAGAGGTGAGTCCGAGAATCATGCCTTCGATTCCGTAAGTATCTCATAAGGGCCCATATGAGATTCTCGCAGTATCTTTGACGTGATCATGCTACTCCCGATTGGTTGGAGCAAGTATGGGATATGGGCCCTTATCCCATCCATGCCCCGACTTCTCGGGCGTATCATAACTCAAAAGCATATAATATGGTTTGGGAGGGTTCAAAAATGTTTTAAATGGAAAGTTTGACCTCAAAATCACGGAATTTTAGATAGCGTTTAATCTTTAATAAAACCCAAAATGGTCCTTTTCAAAACTGCTCAAAGTTTTCAAATTCGATGCAAATTCCAGAAATTTCAGATTGCGAGAGGTGGAGTCATCCACCTCTAAGGGCTAATCCCAGATTCTCTTCCTATGTTCCAAGTAATTCAATTACCAATTCTAACTCATCAAGAATCATAAATTCGTAATCAACTCAAGCATAGATAACTACCATAATATCAACCACCTCTCACGTGGTAAGTCTCAACAGGTCAAACCGCTCATCGCAAACGGTCTAAAACACAACATGGGAAATACTAATGTCTCAAAACGTGCCAAAATGGCGATAAGGTCTAGTCATACTACGAGTAAGGTATCTCAATATCCTAAAAAGTATCATAAGTCCCAACGGACGTCACATCAGCATATCATCACGCAAGCCATGAGAACCGATCTCTAGCCATATCGTCTCAGCATAGAATCTGCACAGAGAAAGCAATCATAAGCACACAAAATCATAGAAATGCCCAATCCCGAAATAAAAGGCTACTAAGGATCACCACTAGCTCACGAGGTCAAGGATAGGTCAACACTCGGCTCCACATAGGATGCTAAGAGCTCGTCTATGACACTCCCATAGCTCGACCGAAGGCTATCCTCAGTCTCCCAAGTCGCCTCCTCGGGACTCCTCCTAGACCACTGGACCAGAAGAAGAGGAACCTCCTTGGTCCTCAACTTCTTGACTCGACGGTCAAGTACCCTAACTGGGCTCTCTACATAGGTGTGGTCGGGCTCTATCCGGAGATCGGAATGGTCAAGGATATGACTCGGATCAGGGACATATCGTCGAAGCTGGGACACATGGAACACATCGTGCACTCCGGCTAACGATGGGGGTAGGGCTAAACGGTATGCGACCTCACCGACCCTCTCGAGAATCTCAAACGGTCCCACAAATCTAGGGCTCAGCTTGCCCTTGATGCCAAAGCGGCGAACTCCTCTGGTCTGCGACACTCTAAGCCATACATGCGATCCAACCTCAAACTCGAGCTCTGTCCGTCTGCGGTCCGCATACTTCTTCTGCCGGTCCTGGGCGACCCTCATATGCTCCCATATGCGTCCGACCTGGTCGACTGTCTCTCGAACCATCTCTGGCAACGAAGCTGTGGTGTCAGCGGGCTCGTCCCAACATACTGGCGACTTGCAGCGCCTCCCATACAGTGCCTCATAGGGTGCCATCTCGATCGAAGAATGGTAGCTGTTGTTGTACGAGAACTCGACCAACGGTAAGAATCTGACCCAACGGTCGCCCCACTCCAAAACGCAAGATCTCAGAATATCCTCTAGAGTCTGGATCGTCTGCTCACTCTGTCCATCTGTCTGCGGATGATAAGCAGTGCTGAAATGCAAACGAGTCCCCAAAGCATCATGAATCTGCTGCCAAAATCTCGATGTGAAGCGGCCATCTCTGTCAGAAACTATCCTCTCGGGAACCCCATGGAGTCTCACAATCTGTCGGATGAACTCGTCTGCTAGCCTCGCAACTGGCCATGTCTCCTGAATGGTGATGAAATGGGCCGACTTGGTTAGTCTGTCGACCACGACCCAGATAGCATCGAACCCTCGGACATCTCTCCTCAATCCAGTGACGAAATCCATGGAGATGTCCGTCCACTTCCACTCGGGAACTGGAAGTGATCTGACCAAGCCACACGGTCTCTGATGCTCAATCCTGACCTGCTGATAGATCTGACATCTGGCGACGAAATCTGTAATATATGCTCGCATCCTCTGCCACCAATAGGATCTCCTCAAATCCTTATACATCTTATTCATCCCTGGATGGACCGAATAAGGGGTGGTATGAGCCTCCTGCATAATCCTTTGCCTCAGATCTAACGTAGAGGGTACTACCACTCTGCTCTGAAAAGTCAGCAACCCATCGGCTCTCTCCATAAGCTCTCCAGCTCGTCCCTGTGCCATCCGCTCTCTCAGGGCTGCCACCTCAGGGCAATCTGCCTGTCCTCTACGAATCTCATCGGTCAGCTCTGAGTGAATCTCGAGGAAGGATAGCTGACCCCTCTCTCGCTGAATCCATACCTCTATGTCACATGACATCAACTCTGCCTGCAATCTACGCTGTGCTGTCAGTCTGGCCACAGTCACCTCCTGATGAGTCTTCTAACTGAGCGCATCGGCCACCACATTGGCCTTCCCGGGATGATAGTTGATCTCCAAATCATAATCCTTCAGGAGCTCTAACCAGCGTCTCTGTCTCATGTTGAGCTCCCTCTGGGTGAAGATGTACTTCAAGCTCTTGTGATCTGTCATCACCTTGCATGAAGTACCATACAGATAGTGTCTTCAGATCTTCAGAGCATGCACTACAGCTGCCAGCTCAAGATCATGTGTGGGGTAGGTCTCCTCTCCAGGCTTCAACTGACGTGAAGCATAAGCGATAACTCGATCCCTCTGGTGCAGAACGCATCCCAGACCAGCTCGCGAAGCATCGTTATAGATCACGAAGTCCTCGGTCCCATCAGGTAGAGCCAAAACTGGTGCGGTCGTCAGCTTCTCCTTGAGAAGCTCAAAACTGGCTTGGCACTCCTCACTCCACATGAAAGGAACATCCTTCCGTGTCAACTGTGTCATCGGTCGAGCGATCCTCGAGAAGTCCTGAACAAAGCGACGGTAGTAGCTGGCCAATCGTAGGAAGGAACGGATATCTCGGATGTTCTTGGGCACCTCCCAAGCAACGATGGCATCAATCTTCGCCGGATCCACGGCGACTCCAGCTGCGGAGATCACATGACCTAAGAAGGTCACCTCGGGAATCCAAAACTCGCACTTGTTATACTTGCCGAACAGCTGATGCCTCCTCAACGTCTCCAGAATAATCCTCAGATGCTGCTCATGCTCCTCGTGGCTCCGTGAGTACACTAAGATGTCATCGATGAATACCACGACAAATCTGTCCAGATAGTCTATGAACACCCTGTTCATAAGCTCCATGAAGGCCGTTGGCGCATTGGTCAACCCAAAAGACATGACCACAAACTCATAGTGCCCATACCGTGTCCTAAAGGCGGTCTTCTGGATGTCCTCTGATCGCACTCTGAGCTGATGATACCCCGATCTCAAGTCGATCTTCGAAAAGATCACGGCACCTTGAAGCTGGTCCATCAGGTCGTCAATCCTCAGAAGCGGGTAACAGTTCTTCACCGTCGCCCGGTTCAGCTCGCGGTAATCGATGCACAACCTCAACGAACCATCCTTCTTCTTGACGAACAGCACCGGAGCTCCCCATGGTGATGCGCTCGGACGAATATAGCCCTTCCCGGCTAACTCCTCAAGCTGAGCCTTAAGCTCAGACATCTCTATGGGTGCCATCCTGTAGGGTACTCGGGAAATGGGCTTGGTGCCCGGCTCCAACTCGATAGCGAAGTCGACCTCTCTCTGTGGGGGTAGTCCGGGTAACTCATCAGGGAAAACGTCGGTGAAGTCTCGAACAACGGGTACCTCAGACATGACGGGTCGGCATCGATCCACCTCTAAAGCATAACACCAATATCCCGTACAACCCTGGTCCAGAAGTCTCGTTGCCCGAACTGCGCTGATGAGTGCCCCGTTCCTCTTGGGGTCGCTACCCCAAACCTAGTGCTCGGTGCCATCCTCTGCTAGAATCGATACGGTCCTCGTCCGCAAGTCGATGATCGCCCCATAGTGGTCCATGAAATCCATCCCAAGAATCAGGTCGTGGGTCCTCAAGGCCATCACGATCAGATCGGCGGGCCACTCTCGCTCTCCTATACGGATGGGGCAACCTAGGATCTCACGACTCGTCCTAATCCTAGCCCCATCCTACATACCCACAGTCAGGGGCGGACCCCTCGTGCAGCTCAGGCTCAGCCTAGAGACGCACGACTCTGCTATGAAGCAGTGTGTGGCACCCGTGTCAAAAAGAATACTCAAACGGTCATCTCGGAAAAATATAGTACCTGAGGCACTCGGAGCGGATCGATCCTCAACTCTCATCTGAAAAACACGGGGCGGTGGGGGCAATGTAGAACCAGAAGCTCCAGATGTCTGTCCTCTCCCATAACCTGACCCAGACGGTCCTGCGGATGATGATCCTCTGCCTGTCCCGGGCCTAGATGGCCCACGGCCCCCTCTAGCTGAGCCTCTGCCACGTCCTCCGGATCGATCCCTAACAGTGGTGCTGCCCCTCCCCTACCCCGGGGTGTAAGTCAGAAGCGGGGGCTGGGGAGCAGCGGGAAGTCTCGGCGCGGGTGGAGCTGGTGGGGTCCTACCACCCTGGGGGCAGCGGGTAGCTTTGTGTCCCATACCTCCACAAGTGTAACATCTGGTAGATCTATCAGGGCAGTCTCTCTGGTAATGACCAAACTCAGAACAACCATAGCAGGTAATGCTTTGGACGCTAGCACCTCGACTAGCCACTGGTGGTGCTGGGGGTGGCATAACTCTCGACATCCCTCCTCTGAATCCTCCGCGGAAGGCTCCTCGGGAGCTCGTATCCCATCTCGTGTCAGCGGGCCTCTTCGCCGTGGGGCGGGGGGGGGGGGGGGCATACACAGTAGTAGTCAAAATCCTCTGCTGCTCATACATCATCACGACCTCCAGAAAGCGATCGAACAGAACAGCTCCCAAGCTAGATGCGTGTAGAAGGATCTCTGGCGGCAGCCTCATGGATAACAAGCGGATACGACTCTCATCAGTGGGACAGAGGTGAGCGCAATGGACCAGCTCCCTCTTGAACTGGCGAATGACCTCCAATACAGGGCGGGATGGGTCGTAAGTAGCACGCATGAAGATAACCTCCCTAGCTGTCTGTGTCCCTGGCGGACAATACTCCCGGAGCATCAGTGCTCGAAACTCCTCGTAGCTCCACTTTGTCTGGCCCGCCTTACAGACGGTCCAGCGAAGAAAGGCGTCATCTCTCAGAAGTCCCGCTGCCAACCTCTGACGCTCAGAAGTCGGAGCGCCGATGAAGTCAAAGATGCTGTCGATCTGTCGAAGCCATGCCTCGATGTCCGCCCCGTCCTCTCCCAAGAAATGTGGTGGGCTGCAGAGTGCCAAGGATCGAACGCAGTCGATGTGCTTCTCAGGGCGCACATCGACGGGGGTTGGTACGACTGGCTATCCAACGGGGGTCTCTCTAACCGGCTCAGCTGGCGGCTCGACAGGGGTCGGTAACTCAGGTGTATCTGGTGGAGGGTCTCCGACCAGCCCTCTCAACATCTCAATCAGGGTCGCCCGATCCATCTGTCGCAGGATCTCCTCTGTCTGGGGGGCGGGGACCTCCTCACCCCGAGATCCTGAACGTCATCGTCTGTCCTGTCAGGTACAACTCGGCGAGGTCGTCCTCTGCCTCTACGCACTGGGCCCCCACGCCCGACGGTCCCACGTCGTGTGTCGAACATGCTGCATACCCCGAACCATCACTCAGCACAGAAGCATTCAAGAATGTTTGCAATGATCTCCTTCGAGGGAGATCGCCCTCAGGCCCAATTGGTATAAATACACACGTCAATCTACCTAAGGTCGCTCTTTGAGGAGCAACCGACCGGAGGGGCAAATACCTCACGGCCTCTACCTAACTCGCCACTCCAACCACCGTGGTGCAATTCCTTGGAGCCTTCTAAGCCCATCTGTAAAGAGTAAGCTATGTTTTGCCTACCCATTCCCGATCTACATCCAAGAGGGATGGTCTAACGCCATTCTACCCACTCGATCCCCATTGGTTGATTTTTACTCCATTTTGAGGCCAAGTTCATATTAAGTTCATTTGTGTTAGACATATTAAGTTCATTTTGCCCCTTGAAACTCTTTCAATACTTTTGAAATTCGTGGGCGGTTTTCAAACATACACTCGACCCTTTGGTACCCAAATTGCAAAACCTGGCTCTGATACCAACTTTATAACGGCCCGAGTATAGATACCCGGGTTACGTTTCGAAGGTTGGGTACCTTCGTTCGGATCTTGCAATTCGAGTACAGGTCGGGGTTTTGAAATTCAAGATTAGTATTTTAAAGTGGGGATTTCGGACCCCAAAATAGCCTGATGGCCACGCGGAGTCTTCGAGCCGTCCTAAATCTAAGTCGCGGAAATTCGTTTGCAAACGAAAGAATAAACGGAAGTAGAGTACAACTTGTCACGGCTAGGCCGGGTCAAAACCAAACACATAATTATGAAGCTGTAAGGCCGAGTTAGCGGGGTTAGACAGATTATTTGCAAGCGCCCGGAGTTTCCCACGTCATAGAGACAAAAAGCAATCATACCTAAAAACAATTGGTGCGAGCGGGGTCAGACCGAGGCCCCAACACGCTCTGTCCAACAAGCGAACATACACATACGCTAATAATAAGGATGATGCAGATGCGGAAATTAAATCACACTAGCATGATCCTAATTTACAGTATGCGAGAAATAACTGCAAAGGCGCCCAAAGAATTCCAAGTGGCATGTCCCTCTCCTACCTCTGCACCCCTTTCCGTTAGTGCGGAGACTGGCCAGTTCGATGCTATAGTATATCATATCATATCTCATCATCATAACATAATTAAATAAACATGCCCGATGGTGCTGGGCTATCATCATGCTCGTATTGACTCGATAGACTCAGGGCACCCGATGGGACTGGGCTACCCTATGACGCTAGCAAAGACTCTAGGACTATCACAGATAACGGCCGTTCTGTTTCATACGCGTAAAGAAATAGAATGCTCAATCATAAGTGCAACCTAGCATGATACTACATGGCATGCTTTAATGCTTATGCAACACCTAGTATGTCATACATTCACAAGCCGGTAATCTCTTTCGAATCTGAGTAAGCCCATAAAGGAACTTACCTGAGTAAGCCGAACAGCAAAAGATATAGCAGAAGCAGAATCCAAGAATCAACAAACACCTAATATATGAGCGAATAAGGCGCCATGAGATACTATTCTACTATTTAACACATATGAACCTTTTCACAAGATACTCACAAAAGAAACAACTAAATTCCGAGAAAATATCCGAAATATCCAATTTTTGGTCAAATTCGGTCAAAGTCGTTATGATAGAATTTTCTAATACATCGCTTTCCAACAAGGTCCTCAAAAGAATATTTCCAAAACATAGAAACTCCTTTTAAAACAATTACTTATAATATAATATTAATTAAAATAATACCTCCCATTTTATAAGCAACACCCTTTTAATGTTCTCAACTAATATATATTAAATTCACTTTATAATATAATACTTTCTAGAATTTTCATAAAACTCAGATTTATAATAATAATAATGCAAATAATAATAATAAAACCAACAAATAATAAAAGAATAAAGATGTAACTATAGACCTATACATATATACACCATATATATAAGTCAAACAAAACTGAAAACTCCAATCCAGTCAGCCCAACTGAAGTAATCCGAACACAAGGGCCCACCCGCAGGAGCCCAGAACCAAACCAGAATGAAGGGGAAGCAAGAATAGGGTCCGGGATCGGGTTCGGGTTTGATGGGTTAAAGGTAGAAAAAAGGGGATCCGATTTGGGGTATATGATATAACCCGCATGAGATTTGGACTCAGCCCAGCCAAACACCCAACTGGAACCCAGCAGCTAAAATAAGGGGATCCGGATTTGTATGCCAAGGCAAGGGAAAGGAAAAAGAAAAGGGGGGGGGTCCGGGTGGTATGTGATATAACCCGTTTTGGGTTAACCCGACCCAAAGATATTAGGCCCAGAACCTCCCTTCGTCTTCAACCTCGGCTGCAGAAGAGGATGAGCGGGAGAGAAGGACGGGGAAGCGGGGAGAGAATCCTCGGCCTCTGGCGGCTCGTCGGCCTCCGCCCTTCCACCACGGAGGTCGGAATGGAATTCCGACCACCCTCGGCCCAAAAGGAAAGAAACGACGACAAGAGGAAAGGGAGGAGGAGGAGGTTACCGAGTCCAAGTTGCAGCTCCGCCGAAGTGCTCCGGGTGGTGCTTGGTGCCGCAATGGGGGAAAGAGGCTTGCTCCGGCCTAGGACGATGGGGAAAGGGGTTAAAAGAGCGACGAATACATCGATTGAAGACAAGGGATGAGGATCGAATGAGTTACCTTGTCGGCTCCAAAACATGGGAGAGAAGGGGTGGCGGCTCCGACGATGGTGACCTTGTGGCCGGAAGAGCTCCTCCGAGCCTAGGGAAGAAGAGAATGAGTAAGGAATCCGGTTGAGGCTGGAGACGAAGATGAGAGAGAGAGAAGGGGGGGTGTTACCGAGCTTGGAACCGAACAGAGGAGGGAGGCGCTTCCGTCAGCACGGCGGCGGCTCCGGCGGCGCTTGGCGCTTCCCTTGAGCTCCGGAGTTGTAAGAGAGAGTTGCTGGCTGCCCGGAGGAGAGATTTGGAGGAGGAAAGGTGATTACTTGGGGATGGAATGTGTGATGAAATGAGGGGTAATATGTGGGTTTCCTCCTGGGTTTTTCAGGGGAAATTTGGAAGAGGGAGAGAGAGTGTGTTGCGCAGCGGAAGAATGAGGGTGAGAGGAGGGAGATGAGGGTTGTGTGTATATAAAGGGCTGTGTGTGCAGAGAGGGGTGGTGCACTATGAGGGAGGAAGGCAATGCAATGTTGGTGGGCTGTAGTATTGCAGGGGAAGGGGGACCGATGGCAGCAACAGCTGGGGGGAGAGAGAGAGAGAATTAAATAAATAAAATAAATAATATATATATATATATAAATAAATAAAATAGATATATATATATATATATATAAAATATAATTATTGATAAATGAGGTGGAATGATCCCATTCGCCTTGAAATTTCGAATTTCCGACGTTAAGAATTTAAATTGAATTACAACATTTCGAGTAAGAAATAAATTTTTAAAATTCAAATACTCAAGAACGGAATTCGATTCCGAGTAAAATATAATTTAAAATAAAGTCGGAAGGATTTATAAAATTGACCTTGCTCGGGGACAAGTTTTCTTCCAATCACACGAATAAAATAGTCATATTTCAAATAATTTTAACTAAAATAATAATTATATAATACGGAATATATTTGGTCTTTACATCTTATAGCTTTAATACTTTTAATTCTACTCTCCCAACGAGTATTACACAAAGATTTAACCGTTATGCCCGGAACATGGTCAAGGAAAACCTTCCATCTTTTTGTAGAACTTGAAATAGAGTATATATGCCTTGTACAATGCCAAAAAATGATACAGCTTTGACACAAGAATTTGCCATATCACTAAGAGTAAGATTAAGACTATGACAAGCACATGGCATATATAATGCTCTTGGATTTATTTCAAGCAATCTCTTTTGAACCCCTTGGTGTTTTCCCTTCATATTAGACCCATTATCATAACCTTGAACTCTCACATCATCAATATTAAGATCCAGAGATAAGTGCAGCAACTAATTCATTGAAAAGCCTTAGGTCAGATGTCTCCTCAACAATAAAAAAAGTCTAAAAAGTACTCCTCTATTGGTGGTAGATTACTTGACATATTCACACATCGCAATAGTAAAGTCATTTATTCTTGATGGCTCACATCCGGGGTACAATCAAGAATAATAGAGAAATATTTTGCCTCCTTGATACGTCTTATGATGACATTTTTTACACTAGAGACCAGAAGAAAGATCAATTCATTTTGAATTTTGTGACCCAAATAATGATGATGAATTTCACGATTTTGAGCACGTCTAACATGGTCTTGCATTATCACATCAAATTCAGCAATCATCTCAATCAATCCTAAAAAATTCCCATTACTATTCTGTTAAAGCTTCTCATTAGATCCTCGAAATGCCAAATTATGTTTAGAAAGACACTTAACAACAGAAACTATTCTTCTTAAAACTTGTCACCAACGATCTTTTTCCTTTGTAATTTCCTATTGCAATTCCATATCAACCGTTTGGCTTTTTTCTAATCTTACTCTTGTTTCATTCCAAGTAATCATGTTGCTCATATGCTCAACACTATTCTCATGTTGACGAAGTCTCTCAGCAAGATGTTTCCAATCTTTATATCCATCATTTGCCAAAGACCATGTGTTACTAGGAGACTTGAATAGCTTGCAACAGAAACAAAATACTTTATCCACATCCTTAGAGTAAACCAACCATTTCCTATCACTAGTCTCTCCATTACTCAACTTTCTAGAATAATAAGAATATGAGAAATGCCTAGAATACTTATCTAAAGGAAATACAAGATCTAATTCTCTCACAGGTCCCTTCTCAACCAAAATATCCCTTGCTTTGTTGTCAAGATTATCCCAATTTCTAGGATCATAAATATTCATAGGAGGGACAAATTCATTATCAACTCTTACATTTTCAGACTCAACAGTATTAGATGCATTAGGTAACTCATCAACATTCTCAGACTTTTCAGTATTAGGTGCATTAGGTAACTCATCAACATTTTCAGGCTTATCAGAATTAGATGCATTAGGTAACTCATCAACATTTTCAGGCTTATTAGAATTAGATGCATTAGGTAACTCAGCAACTTTTAAATTCTCAGGCAGCTCATGTTTACTTCCATCTAATCCTTCAGAATATGGGTTTGGGGGTACTTTTTTGCAAACAAACTTATGAATAGCTCCTCTATGAGATTCTATAAATTGCTCCATTTCTTTCCTTTTTTTCCTTTTCTGACTACCAGACAGATGTTTTTTCGGCAACATTATATAAAATTATAAAAACAATTTTAGCACTAATGCTGAAAATAAAGAACAATATAACCTGGTATCCAAATATTTGTAGGAAGCAAAATGATGTAATAGAGTTACTGTTATGCCAATATGTCTGCTCAGGAAGCATCTGCATCCAAAATTAAAATTGAAAAAAAATATTAATCAGATTAGGATTTAGGATTATTAGTTTATTACAATAGAACCCTAACATAGAAGATTACAATTTCCCCAAAATTAAAATAATAAAATCGCCCAAAAAAAATTAATCAGATTAGGGTTTTATGGTTAGAAAAGGGGAAAAAGAATTAAGGAAGAATTTCACATACCGATTCAACTGGTTCGAGTTGCCATTACTGAATGGAGTACTTGAATCAACCAAAATCAGTTGTTGAACTTGAGAATAGAAAGTGAAATTGCGGATAATAAAAGCGGGTTTAGATTGAAAATTAAACTTGAGGAAGAAATCAAAGAATAAATAGCATTTGATGAGGGTTTCATTGTTGATTTAGCCGTTAGAGATTAGCCTCTTCCCCTTACCCTTCAACTTCTTCCCCGTTCCCTAATCTTCCCTTGTTTCAATTGAAAATGAAGTTTTACAGGCCATTATTGAAGAGAGCAAAATGATGATGGAAAAGCTGAAAATGGGAGTAAATATGGTGCAACATTCAATGAAATTAAGGTCAATTTTTTTTAAAAAAAAAGAAACTCCATTATTTCAGATTTTAGTTGTGGGCTACTGGGCTTATTATTCAATGTGGGTTTTAATGTCTAATGGGCCTGTTTTACACGGGCCAACTAATATACATATATACCTATATGAAAATATATATGGGCCCTATAAAATTTTGGGCCCTGGGCAGATGCACTTGTTGTCCTTATTGTTGGGCCGGGCCTGGTGGCGAGCGGCAAACAGGCAAACAGATGAGGAAGATGATGATGAATGGGCTAGGTGGGGGCCACAAGTTCGGTTTTCTCTTTTTTCTTTTCTTCTTTTTTGGGTCCGGTTCACTTAAGTAAAAAAAATCTGAGAGTTGGGGTGGGCCGGGTTCTAGGCTGGGCAAATGGATCCGAATCCGCGCATGATTTTAGGCCGAGCAGGAAGAAATGGGAGAGTGGGATTATGCCTGATTTTGTTTCATTTACATAAATTTAGTTATGTGGTTATTTATTTATTCATTTATTTCATTGTTATTTAATTTATTCAGGTTTAAATAATTATTTCTATGATTTATTATAAGGTGGTTTAAAAATGGATTTAACTGGTTATTTATTTACCTAATTATTTACTTAATTATTTAATTATTACTACTTTTTCTGAATTAATTGATTATTATTTAATTATTTCTGATTTAATTATTATTTAATTAATTATTGTTCAAATATTTATTCATTGGTCATTTTCTTATGTGTTAAAGTATTTAAGTGCTCGTGTGCTTATTTGGTGGTTTTAAAAAGGTTAATATATATTATTTGAAATGACTCTAAAATGTCAGAATTTATTAAGAAAATGAATTGGAAATAAACATGCCGGGGTCATTTTAACAATATAATTTTGAGGGATTAGTTTAAAGGTTTACAAGTTTACTTGGTTGATTTTGATTTGTATAATTATTGGTTATATGATTATATGGTATATGAAAATTATGACATTTAAGTTGTTGAGAATATTTGAGAAGTTTGTTTAAATATTGAGTTGACTTAACTTGAGTTTAAGAGTTTGAGAAACTTTGGGAAATTGACTTATCTGATTTAACTTGTTAAATGGATGACAATTTGTATGTAAGTTATGAAAAGCATGTTATGATATGTTTTGATATGAATCTATATTTAAAGCATGATTTATGTTGAGATCTTAACTTGACAAGCATGAAGCATGATTTAAGTTATTTGAATTTTGGAATAATTCATGGGAATAAGAATGAGATGAGTTGACTAATGATGGTGATGATATTTTGATCGAATTGAGAAAGATGTCGGATTATGAGATATGATGAGACGAGATGGGAAATGGAGATGAGATGATAATTAATGTTGATAACGATGAAATGGTTGAGTTATATTGCTATGTGTATCTTATATGTTACATATGTAACTTTTTTGCTTTTTGTAAATTAGACTTAGAATTATTATGTTATTTACGAAATTACTAGGTTATCTGATCTGTTGGACTTGCTTACTCTTGCCGCTATATTGCTTGGATCCTGCACTTCTTCAGGTAAGTCCTCCAGGGCTTACTCAAGTTAGAATCTCATGCCTGATATGTCATATAGTGTGCAGGTGTTGCATCCTGCATATTCATGTAGTAGCATGCTTAGGTTGCACAACTGATCGAGCATTCGTATTCTCTTTGCGTATGGTAGAACGAACATTAAATTATGAGTCCTAGAGTCATTTACTAGGGTCATAGGACGACCCAGTCTCATCGGGTTTGTTCCTAATCGAGCCTGATATCATACCATGAGAAAGAAAGAAAGAAAATAATGACATATGAAATGAGACATGACACATGATATATGACATGATGAGATGTTGCTATATAGCATTGAACGCGGCAGGTTCCTGCACTAACGAGCATGGGTGCGGGAGTAGGTGTAAAGACCGAGATTAATATTTTTATAATTATCAATTTCATTTTGATTAAAATTTATTCAATTTCTGAGACCCCGAAAATTTTTAAGAATTTCCGTTCTCGAGCAAACGACTTATTTAAATTCTTTCAAACAATTCCGGCATAAACTTTTTACTTAATTTGGAAACGAAATAATTTCGCTTTATTTTTCCAAGACTTGAAAATATTTTCGGGTTTCGTTATTTAATTCGGATTCGAATGTCTATTTTAAATTTATTTTAAATCATGTCGGGTTAAGGTCGGAAAGCGGGTTTCAGGATTTATTTTCAGGTATAATAATTGACTTTCACTACAATTAATAACCCCCCTTCTAGCCACCATAAGACCCCTACCTAACAGCCCTTTGACCCCCCTTTTTTCCCACACAAGCTGATGCACTCACCTCTTCACCCGACACATTCCCTCCACCATTCCTTCAAATCAGACAGCCCTTATTCCTAAACTTATTTCCTCCATTCCTTATATTTTCATTTCATCAATCAGCCATCACCTCCACGACACTCCACCATCTTTTCCTTCATTTCCTCCCGACAACACCTCCTCCTCCTCTCCGTTTTTCTCTGTTTCGCAACTTCCAGTGCCACCACCATCTGTTCACATCACATGTCACCCACCACCGAGGCGCCAAGCCCTCTTGCTCGCGCGTCCCCTGTGGTCTGAGCCCAAACTGAGCTCCCCCATCCTCTTCCACGAGCAGCAGCTACAACACAAGTGCTCAGGAGCCACCCAGGTCCCCTCGAAGCCGTTGCGCCTCCGACGAATCTTCGACGAACCCTTGACCCCCTCCGATGAGCTTTCCTCCTTCCTCTTTCCCATGGGATTCGATTCTTTTACTTTTCTTGGTTCTTTGGGTAAGAAAGGGGTCGGAATGGTCGAGATCGAGTCGGAGAGAGAGAGTACCGGTAAGAGCGGGAGCATGAGCGAGAAGGGAGGGCCTGGGTGCGAGGAAGAGGAAGTGCACGAGGGCTGGGATGCGAGCAACTGAGCGGCGAGCGAGGGAGGATGGGGCTGAGAGGGGTGGGGTTGAGCCATGGCGAGACGGAGGAGAGAGCGCACTAGAGAACGGGTCGGGGGAGCAGAGGAGGAAAACCACCATTGGGCCCCCTGCCTTGCCCCGTCAGCACCTACATGCCCCATCTCCTCAATTTCAATTGTTTTATTTGTTGGGCTGAAGTGGATCCGGGATTGGGCTTGAGATTCGGGTGGGCTGAGTTTTAGGATTGAGCCTAACTTTTGTTTTGTTAAAATTTGTTGGCTTGTTTCTTATTTAATCAAAGGAAAATTAATTTTGAATTGGGCCCGGTTTGGTTTAGGAGGGTTAGGTCCAGTTTGATTTAAACTAATTTGGTTCAGTTCGGTTTTATTGATTTATTTATTTGGTTGATTATTAATCATTTAATTAATTCTGATTTATTTCTGATTTATAAATTGCTTAGTGATTTGAGTAAATAAGTATTAATATTTAAATGGTTAGATTTAAAAGGTATAAATTACATATTTATCAAGTGGCAGAATTCATTTAAACTATTATAGTAAATGTTTTGAAATAAACTAACTTATTCCGAATTATTTTAATGATATAATTTTGGAAAGTTTGTTTAAATTTTAAATGTTTTGATAATCCAAATTGGCTAAAGTATTATTTTAAAATAAATTGTTTAACTAACGGATTGCTTTAAGTTGAGATCAACAACTTTTAGAAATTTTAACCGTTTTACTTGGAGTTGGCTTGTGAAATTAATTTATGAACTTGATTGAGGATTATATGGGTAAAACATGAATGAATATGAGATTGAAATATGTTATGATATATTGGAATTCCGAGATGAATGATGGAAGTGGTTAAGGAAATTGATGTTATAAGGTAACTTGAGATTATGAGATGATGATAATGAGAATTAGATGCTATATGATGGAATATGAGATTAGACGAGAGTATACGATGATATGGCTTGATGATGATAAATGAGTTTCTTTCGGCTTTACTTAGTTCTGTGTAGAGGTAAATGGGTCCCTTTGTGCTTAGAGTTATAATTGTTGCTTATGAAATTGTTAGGTGATCCGTGACGTGATTCACTTGCTTACTGCTGGTTTACTGCTTTTGATGTTATGCTATTCCAAGTAAGTCCTCCGGGGCTTACTCAAGTTAGAACCTCATGCCTGATGTGTCATATAGTATGTAGGCATTATAACAACATGTCATGTAGTAGCGTGCCTAGGTTTCGCATTAATAATTGAGCATAATTATTCTGAATGCGATTGGTAGAAACGGCCGTCATATAGTATGTAGGCATTATAACAACATGTCATGTAGTAGCATGCCTAGGTTTCGCATTAACAATTGAGCATACGTATTCTGAATGTGATTGGTAGAAACGGTCGTAAGTCATGAGTCTAGAGTCGTTGCTAGGGTCATAGGATAACCCATCTCCATCGGGTTTGTACTGATAGAGTCATCTGAGAGTATGATTTCTTGAGTTATATATATGACTGTGGCAGTGACCGAGTGTCCAACCCCAGCTGAGGTATGAACTGAGACATGAGATATACTATGGCACCGACCGAGTTGTCTAGCCCCGATTGAGGCGGACATCCGACCCCGGCTGAGGTACGTACATGAGAGAGATACACGCCCCGATTGAGGCATGGGTTTGAGAGATTGGGACATGCCACTTGGCATTCTGTGTGGTCAAATTTACTGCATTTCTGTCATTATATATGAACTGTCAACATGCTTATGTGTTTAATATTCTAGTATTGCATTAGATCATTCTCATCTAGGTTTGGAGCGTATTATATGTCCTCAGCGAGGTCTTCAGGGCCCGCATGAGTGGCTCGACTTTGACTTCATGGTTAGTTTCAGGTACCTGTACCCTTGCTTGATCATGTGCTGTTGTGGCAGGGGATATTCTATGGCGCAGTGAGAGGGAGTGAAAGACCGACTATCAACTCCACCGTTTTTCTACTTTATATTTTCTCGTATTTGGTTTTGACCCAACCATGTCATGGCATGTTGTATTATGAGATTTCCCTTCTTTATGCTTTTCGAACTTAAAACGTTTTGAGCGACTTAGACAAGTAGGACAGGTTCGGGGTACCCAACGGCCCTATCGCGAATTTACGGTGCGAAATGCCTTCTTTGAGCACTAAGAACTTTGCTTGAAACTCAACCCGTACTCGAATTGTAAGATCCGAAAGAAGGTATCCAATCCTTCGAAATATAACCCGAATATTTATATTTAGGTTGTTACAAATGTGGTATCAGACCTTAGGTTGCATGATTCGAGTACAAATGGGTTGAAGTATGATTTTGAAAATCACTCAATGTTATTAAAGGATTTTCAAGAGTTTTAAAGGGCAAAATTAATTTAATATGGCTAAATTAATGAACAAAGCTTAATAAACTTGACTTAAAATAAAGAAAATCGGAAAAAGGGAAACTGAGTGGGTAGAAAGGCGATAGACCATCCCTATTGGATGTAGACTTAGGAAAAGGTAGGCAAAACTTAGCTTTGTACTTTATAGAGGGCCTGGAAGACTCCAAGGAGTTTGCACCGTGGTGGTTGGAGTATCGGGGTTAGAATATAGAGGCCGAGAGGATAGTTTCCCCTCTGGTTATTTGCCCCTCGAAGGGCAGCTTCTAGATAGATTATGTGATTTTATATAAATTGGGCCTGAGGGCTATCCCCCTCGAACGGGATCTGATTATAAATTGTTGAGTACTTATGTGCTAGATGCCTTGTTTTGACGTTCCTCTTCATCTGTTCTTTCCCTTAGTCTAGGATTTTATTTGATATATTCTTGGAAGTGTGTTGAAATTCTACAGCTAGCGTGGCGAGATGTCCTTTCTTATCATTTGATTGGGAAATGTCGATCATATGGGTGATCTTTCCACATCCTCCATTCATTGGCGTCATGATCCTTTCATTTTGCATTTTACCCTTTCCTACCTTCCGTCCATATTGTCAAATGATATTTTATTGGCCTTCGTTTCCTTAAATGAGCAAAATCTTTCACGGGAAATCGGGTTGGTAATCTCACTACATTCATGGTTCCTGTTCGAGTGCGTTGATTCCTTGAGTACATGATATGAGAGTAGGAATGTGTGAGACTTGAGGATATTTTCTAGAGTAAGGATCGGATAGTATTGAAAGGTGCAGAATTTGTATCGAAAGTCTAAGGTACTAGGTAGGAAAAAGTTGAGAGGTCAACTTAGTCAATTAGAGGTGCAACCAAACCTTGCTTTGTGATACGTGTAGGGATTCGGAATCTAAGTTTTTGTGATTGAGGATATAGAACGAGAGGATGACTCTTATAAGGTTTGTAGTGGAAGATGATTATTTAGAGGTGGATCATCGATGAGAATGTCTACGGACATGGGGAGTAGAATAAGGGTATTGAAACAATTTGGAAAATTCCTCTTAAAGGTAATAAAGGAATGAACCGATAAGGACATAGGTAAGGGGGATGACTTTGATAAAAAGGCCTAATTTTGTTGTGTGAGGGATAGAGATGATTTAGGGGCCACTTCGATCGTAAGCGTGATTGACGGATTTAGGAGGTTGGAAAATTTTATGCGGAATATTGAGAACTATCCGAGTGAAAGATATTGAGGTGCTAATAGTTATAGGAAATGGAAATCTATGCTTGTGACATCTTAAGAGAATTGAATAAATAAGGCATGGAAATTTTGGAAAATTTTAGAGTAGGAAACATGTAAGGATCGTAATCGTTTGGGATCGTAGCAAAGTATTGAGCGATAATTGTCGTTTCGAGTAAATATGTATGAAATTTGGGAAGTAAAGGAGATACGATTGGGTTCATGAGTGCTTGTATGACTTGTTAGGAAAACCTCATGTGTGGATCAGTTAGGAAGAGATGCAGTTAAGGTTTTGATAAAAGATTCAAGATTGGGGAGCTTTCAGATCCTTGGGTGAGTTTGAGATTTTAATGTTGAGAAAGAAAGGGGATGAGGTTTTGGAATGATTGATCTTGATCTGTGATAATTGGGTAAAGTATTAATTTAAGGTTTTAGGTGAGTGAATAGGAAAATTGGGATCGTGAGCTTAGGACCGTACTTGAGTCATTGGGGAACTTGTTTGACTTGCGCAATTAGGTTCTTCATGATAAACTTTGGGTGAGTTGTAGGCCCTTGAACTTTTGTGGGAATCGGTGAGGGAACTAGAGGTTTGATTTTACGGAGAGTGAGACGCACTAGGACTTGGGATTCGGAATATGGCATGAGTCTTCTTCATGATCATTTACATGTTATTGAATACTTCTATGCTACGTGTTAAGCCATTGCCATCATTTCAGCAATCATGGTTGACACCCCGACATGGACCGACCAAGCATGGAGGCCCCGTACGTAGGGGTAGAGGACGACCTCGTCGTAGGGCAGCTACTGTTACGACCGATGCTGACACTCCGACACCGGAGGGCGGCGAGACTCAGGTCCCCCTTCAGCAGACCACATGGGGGCAGATGGATCGAGCTGCGATCCTGGAGGTATTGCGAGAGTTTCTTGGGGACTCACAGTGTGCAGCACCTGGGGGCCAGATTCCGATCGAGCAACCTATAGCACATGAGCCCGCTCGAGCTGCTCCTATGGACATTGCGCGACCCGATAAGCGCATCGACTGGGTGAAGGCCATGGGGTAGTGTCACCCACCGCATTTCTCAGGAGACGCTGGAGAGGATGTGAAGATGTGGTTCTGTCAGCTAGACGGGATCTTCGACTTTATCGATGCGCCAGCTACAGAGCGACAAAGGCTGTCAGCAGGACTTCTGCGGAATGACGCCTTCGATCGCTGGTCCGTGTACAAGACGGGTCAGACTGAGTGGAGTTATGATGACTTCTGGACTTTGATGCTGAGAGAGTACAGTCCCCCAGGGACTCAGACCATGGGACCTACAACCCGTCTCTCTTTGTTGTTGATGTTGTCCGCCGGTTCAAGAAAGAGCTACTATACCGCGTACACCTTTGTCCCACTGACAAGAGTCGCATCCGACTGTTGTCGATGAGGTTGTCGCTAGATGTACTACTGCATGCTTCTAGCCTGGGCGCAGTGTCGTTCGATCATTTCCTGGAGGTCATTCTTCTGTACGATCATCATCGCATTCTCTCTGATGCTGCTTATACTTCCTTCCATTCTAAGAGGAAGAGGCTGAGGCCTGATGAGACTAGAGGAGATACGAGACCCAGAGGAGGAGGATTTAGAGGAGGATTTCTGGGAGATGCATCGAGAGTACCATCTTCACCACCAGCTCAGAGCGGAGAGATCAGAGCCCGAGCTACATGTCATGGATTCCATGAGGAGTGACACGTTCTGCAGTCTTGTTTGAGGAAGCACACTTTGTGTTTTTCATTCGGGACTCGAGGGTATCGATCTCATCGGTATCCCCAAACTAGAGGGACACCATCTGCACCAGCCCCCAGACTTTCGAAGGCTCCTAGGCCACCACTACCGGCTTATCCTCAAAGCCAGGGGAGAGGATTTGCAGCTAGCCGAGGATGAGGAGGTAGAGGATTCCAGGGCGAAGAGGGTCGTGGTCACGGAGGACGGTCATCAGGAGGGCGAAATGCCGACCTTCCCCCACCACCCTGCATTTATCAGATGAGCGCAGAAGAGTATTCCGCCCCTCCTATTGCAGGTAGTGCGGTTCTGCATGATTGACAATGTGTTTAACTGTATGCTTGGTTGTGACTCTGTGAGTGATATTGATGTGTGGATTTCCATGTTTATATGATCTATTGATATGAGATTGGTTGATGTTGAAAATTGACATGTTCATCGATTTTATCATGACGATGGGTTTTTTATGAAATGATATTCTGATTTGTTAAAACCTGGAAATTGATTTTAAGATAGACTCGAGAAATTGAACCTAGAAAGTGGAATATAGGATTAGCCCTTAGAGGTGGATGTTGCTACCTCTTGAAGTTCTTGAAACCTGATTGACTTACATAGGAGAAAATGAATCGACTTTTGAAGGGCTTCATTGGTTTTGAAAAAGGATTTGAGTCTCGAGGACGAGACTTGTTTTTAGAGGTGGATTGTGTAAAGACCGATATTTTTAAATAATATTTCTATAATTATAAATTTCATTTTGATTAAAATTTATTCAATTTTTTAGACTCCGAAAATTTTTAAGAATTTCCGTTCTCGAGCAATTGACTTATTTAAATTCTTTCGAACAATTCTGGCATAAACTTGTTACTCAATTTGGAAACAAAATAATTCCGCTTTATTTTTCTGAGACTTGAAAATATTTTCGGGTTTCGTTATTTAATTCGGATTCGAATGTCTATTTTAAATTTTTTTTAAATTATGTCGGGTCGATGTCGGAAAGCGAGTTTTGGGATTTATTTTCGAGTATAATAGTTGACTTTCACTACAATTAATAACCCCCCCGGTCCTTGCCACCCTAAGACCCCTACCCAACAGCCCTTAGACCCCCCCCTTTTTCCCACACAAGCTGATGCACTCACCTCTTCACCCGACACCTTCCCTCCACCAATCCTTCAAATCAGACATCCTCTATTCCTAAACCTATTCCCTCCTTTCCTTATATTTTTATTTCATACATCAGCCATCACCTCCATGACACTCCACCATCTTTTCCTTCATTTCCTCCCGATACCATCTCCTCCTCTCCGTTTTTCCCTATTCCACAACCGCCAGTGCCACCACCATCTGTTCACATCACAAGTCACGACCACCGAGGCGCCAAGCCCTCCCGCTCGTGCGTCCCCTGTGTTCCGAGCCCAAACCGAGCTCCACCATCTTCTTTGGCTAGCAGCAACTGTAAGACAAGCGCTCAGGAGCCACCCAGGTCCCCTCGAAGCCGTTGTGCCTCCGAAGAATCTTCAACAAAGCCTCAATCTCCTCCAGTGAGCTTCCTTCCTTCCCCTTTCCCATGGGATTTGATATTTTTACTTTTCTGGGTTCTTTGGGTAAGTAAGGGGTCGGAGTGGTCGACATCGGGTTGGAGAGAGAGAGCACCGGCAAGAGCGAGAGCATGAGCGAGAAGGGAGGGCATGGGTGCGAGGACGAGGAAGTGCAGGTGAGCAGAGTGCGAAGGCGGGGATGCGAGCAAGTGAGCAGCGAGCGAGGGAGGATAGGGCTGGGAGGGGTGGGGTTAAGCCATGGTGAGACGCAGGAGAGAGCGCACCAGAGAACGGGTCGGGAGAACAGAGGAAGAAGACCACCTGTGGGCCCCCTGCCTTGATCCGTCAGCACTTACGGGCCCCACCTCCTCCATTTCAATTGTTTTAATTGTTCAGTTGAAGTGGATCCGGGATTGGGCTTGAGTTTCGGGTGGGCTGAGTTTTAGGATTGGGCCTAACTTTTGTTTTGTTAAAATTTGTTGGGTTGTTTCTTATTTAATCCAAGGAAAATCATTTTGAATTGGGCCCAGTTCGGTTTAGGAGGGTTTGGTCCGGTTTGATTTAAACTAATTGGGTTCAGTCCTGTTTTATTCATTTATTTATTTGGTTGATTATTAATCATTTAGTTAATTCTTATTTATTTCTGATTTATAAATTGCTTAGTGATTTGAGTAAATAAGTATTGATATTTAAATGGTTAGATTTAAAAGGTATTAGTTACATATTTATCAAGTGTCGGAATTCATTTAAACTATTATAGTAAATGTTTTGAAATAAACTAACTTATGCCGAATTATTTTAATGATATAATATTGGGAACTTGGTTTAAAGGTTCAACGTTTTGATAATTGAAATTGGCAAAATTATTATTTTAAAATAAATTGTTTAACTAACGGATTGCCTTAAGTTAAGATCAATGACTTTTAGAAATTTTAACCGTTTTACTTGGAGTTGGCTTTGATGTACATATTTGCATCTCTTTTTATTGCATCTTTTGACTTCATATTTCATTCAATTTCCAAAGAAAATGTTCAAAATAATATAAAGTTGTGTAAGAATGAGCTAACATGCAAGAAATAGAGTCAGCACAAGTTTTGATCTAATTATGTAGGAATTCGAGCGAAATTGGAGTCAAAACGGAGAAGCCAAGGAAAGCTGAGAAGAGGTCGATATCGACCATCATGATCGATATCGACTACAGAATATCGACACAGAACTGAGTGTCGAGACAGACCATCACACAACAGAAGAAAGGCACTCAATATTGATCTCCTATCATCGATATCGACCACAACCCAGGAATTGAGTGGAGCTGAGCCCGTCGAGCAGAAACAGAGAGGTCGAAATCGACTTTCCTGGTCGATATCGACTATACTTCGACACAGGTTTGACACGCTTTTCGAGACGTGGATTGGCCATTCTATCATCAAGAGCACGAATTATCTTGTAATACTAGATAGACTACAACTGAGATTTACTTACTTTTTACCTTATAGATTTATCAAGTTGTTTAGATAGTTACCAAAATAAAAGATCTATCCTACTTGTTCAGATAGAGTTCATAGTTTAGATAGAAGATACAATCCTTGGCTAGCAAGGATTAGTAGCCTATAAATAAAGCCCTAGGGGGCTGGAATTCAATCATCCAATTAGAGACATTCAGTATACAACAGAGTTAGAGTTAGGAAGAAGCTTTAGGGTTTGGCGTTTGCGAAAGCCGACGTTGAGTTGTAAAGTTTCGAAGTTTTTAATGCAAGTTTCTTTTATATCCATGATGTTTCCGACAATGAAGTGCGAGTAGTCCCCCAAAGCTTCTAGGGTCGGGGTGAGCCCGAAGTTAGACATGCGTGCCTGAGGTAAGTATTAGATGTTGATATCGTTGTGTCTATATCATCTCCTACGATTCTATGTTTAGTCCTAATCGAAAGAAAGGGGATTCATGCTAACAACTTGAGTAATAAACATAAAATTGGTAGAGACAATTAGCTTTATTTGCAAGAGTAATCCTAAGAGTTGGTGTTCAGCGAAAGCTTGTCCCTCCGGTGAAATAGCGCAATTGGCCGTCTTATTTACCTTATTGTATGCATTGGTTAACGTTGTGGTAAACCCTTAATCGTAGGAGTTGCTTTTTATATAGTTTATTAATTAAAACCACTGTCTTTATTCTGTTCATCGCTCCTTATTCATCCTTGAGTCTTCGGCCTTTCTTTGCCGATAAAAAGCTAACAACTTTGCAGTAACAGACATCGATATCGACCCCTAGACGTCGATATCGACCATTTGCTTCTTCGATGGTTTTCTGAGTCGACGACGATCATCCTGCATGAGTTACTGAGATCGATATCGACCGCCAACCTCGATATCGACCACCCCTGTGTCGACTGGCAGTCTTCTGCGCCAGTCGATTTCGTGAACTGACATCGATATCGACCTCTCCTCGTCGATACCGACTGCTTCTTTTTGTCTCTGCAGGTCTTCTGTTGCAGAAAGGATTGACAACCAAGGTCGACATCGAGCACCAGAGTCGAGATCGAGGCTTCTGGTCGACCAAAGATGTGAGCTTTTTGACGCTACTAGGATCCCGCTGACCTGCCTCCTTGTGGATCGATCCTGACTACCCTTTCACTACAACGAGAGGAAGTATTGTAATTATTTGTATAGGCTAGGAGTCGGTTTGCATTTATATTTCATATATTTGTATTTAAGAACTCGACATTCCTCCTCCACAACAAATTGGCGCCGTTGCCGGGGTGGCAATCAATCGTGCCCTAGTAGTCTATCTCACGATTCTATTTAGTTTGGCCTTTCAGGTGTATGCGACATGCTTATCGCCCACCTGAATTCGAAGGAGTAGATGACCCTGGACGCTATCTCCATCTAAGGGCCCAAGCTCAGAGAATAATGGCCGACAACGAGACCCAGGCTGAGTTAATTGAGCAACTAAGGGAGCAAATCGAGGATCTAACAACTAAAGAGGCGGCAACTAAAGCGCGTAAAGACAGAGAGGAGGAAGGTCGGAGGCGAATAGAAGCCCAAATCAATGCCCTCCCTCAGAATGACAAGCAATACATGCACCCTGTGCTCTCAGTGCCTGAATCGGCTATCCTCATCCCCCACTTTAATTTTGAGATTAAACCTAATTGTTTAACTGAGATTAGGCGACGTCAATTTGAGGGGAAACCTAGCAATTGTCCTTTTGAGCATATATCTTTATTTCTTGATTTGTGTGACACTATAGCTGATGGCCAAAGCCTTGAATATTTAAAACTAAAGGCTTTTCGTTGGTCTCTCGAAGGGAAAGCTCTAGCATGGTTGGGGAGTCTTGCCCCCAGATCGCTCCGCACATGGGACGAGGTCAAAGATGCCTTCCTCAACAAATTCTTCCCACCCTCAAAGACCGCGATGATGCGCCAGAAGATCACGACTTTTAAACAAAAGCCAGGCAAGTCATTGGCGCAAGCATGAGAGCGCTTCAAGGAGCTACTTATGTCCTGCCCTACGCAAGGGCAACCACCCTACTTCATCCAGGAGATCATCTATATCGCCCTGGACGTAGCTACCAAGGAGAGGATCAACACCTACACCTCCTATGGGTATCTTGAGCTCCTACCGCAACAAGCTTGGGATACTATAGAGAGGTTGGTCGAATTTGACAACACTTATGGGACTCGTGTGGCCTCCGACTCAAGGCCTGCCCCATTTATGCCACTCTATGAGCCCTCCAAGGAGATTGATCCCGACGTGAAAGATCAATTCATGCACGATCAACTCAGGAGGCTGCAGAAACAAGTCAAATTCCTCTCCGCCAACCAACCCTGCGCCGAATGTGGCTCCGTTAGGCATATCACCACTGAATGCCCCCATACGGAGCAAGTACAACTAGCGGAGACATACCATGAGGCGCGCTACATGAGGAATCCCGATCGCTAGGGGTACCAAAATTGGGGAAATCAACCACCCAAATATAACCCCAGGGATCCTCCGCCCTATAGAGCTCCAGGCCATCTGGAGAGTGAGCCACGACGAGATGATGTCCAACTCATCCTTAATGAGATGAGGAGGAACCAGGCTGCAAATCAACAATCTAGCAGCGCTTTCTAGAACCAACTTCAGGGCCTCAACGTCCAAATGGGGGAGATGGATGCTTGGAAGAGGACGATTGAGACCCAAATGGGTCAACTGGGCGGCCCAAATCCCAAAGCCACCCGGCAAACTCTCTCGACAACCACAAGAAAATCCAAGGGGGGTAAGCCGGGCATATTGCCGCCATCAATCTAAGGAGTGGACGCACGTTGCCCGAGCCAAGGAGCGGATGGGATGATGTCTTCCTCAAACGGAAGAAAAAGGCTCCACCTTGGGAGTCGTTGAAGAAACGGCGTTAATTATTTATATTTCTTATTTTTAATATATTCTATTTTTAGTAACTCCTATGTTAGTTGGAGTCTAATTATAGAATTGCTTATTTTTAGTATTTCTTAGTTAGGATAAATAAGATGGTTAGGAGAGTCTATCCTTTATACTTTCTTAATTATCATATCTTATTATTTTCTATATTAGGATTTTAGATTACGTTTAATTAGTTAGGATATAGATTGGTAAAGCAATCCTTAGCCTCTAAGGAAGCCCACCAAACCCTAGTTATTTACCTATTTAAACACTTTTATACATTTAATAAAAATTAGATTGAAATATAGAATTGAGGAAACCCTTTGGCTAAAGGGTTATTCAATCTTCCATCCAAACAATTTGATTCATAATTTTAGATTGTTATTCATCCTTTGAATCATCCAAACAATTGCCTTTCGAAACCCTAACCCCAAACACAACCCAAAACACAATACACAAAATCTGCAGGAAAACCGTCGCAAAAACCCTAGCGCAGCCGTCGCTGAATTCCAGGAACCGTCGCCCTATCACTTGCAGCGGACGCTGCATAGTTGCTGCCTCCCCGCCGCCACCGTCACTGCATCCAGGCCGTGGCTGTCACTGTTCATCTTCCGTCGCTTTGCGCTTTGCCTTGTTTTTATGTTGTTCGTGGTTGTTCCTTTGCTTCCGCCATCTTTACACTTTAGATCTCTTCAATCCTACAACTTGAAAGTGTCTCAACTTAAGGTAAATTAAGGAGTTATTGCAAGATCGGGACGTCAACGAGTTGTTATTCTTGATTCGAAGCCCACATGCGAAGGATCAGGAATAGCAACACATCATGGGAAGTCGCTGGAGACGCAGTCGATGTCGACCCCTAGGTCGATATCGAGGGCCCTGTCGACGTCGATCCTATAGTCGATGTCGAGCCCACTGCGAAGCCCAGAACGGAGCCAGAGAGGCACTCGACATCGAGTGACCTGGTCGATATCGACCTCCCTGTCAATGTCGACCTCCCTGTCGATATTGACCTCCCTGTCGATGTCGACCACTCAAGAAATCAACCACAACTTTTGACACCTTCGCGGTCGACCACCAACGTCGATATCGACCCCCTGATGTCGATGTCGACCTATCCAGAAAGCAGAAATCGACCACTTTGCCTCCGAAGCCAGCCAAAGCTCTACCCTTTCCTTCCAAGGCGCTGCGAGATCCAGGATACACCAAGTTCAGACACTTCGTGAAGGTCTTACAAGGTCTAAATCTCAACATACCAATCACGGAAGCGCTCAACGAGATGCCTGCATATATGAGGTTTCTGAAGGACATCCTGTCAAAAAAGAGGTCCATTCTAGAGATCGCCGGCGAATGCAATTCAATTGAGTACCCTGAAAAGTGCGGCAATTCAGGCAATTTCGTGGTAACGGTAGGGGTTGGTAAGCATCAATTCAAAGCCCTTTGTGATCTTGGGGCTAGTGTTAGTTTGATGCCCTTATCAATATGGCAGCAAGTGGGCGTAGGAGCATTGGTGCCCGTCGACATGAAGCTTTACATGGCGAACAACTCCTTTGTGAGACAAACTGGGGTTGTGGATGATGTCCCTGTCAAGGTGGGAAAGTTCTTCATACCCACGGAATTCATCGTGTTGGACATGCCGGAGGATCCTATTGTGCCTATCATCCTTGGTAGGCCATTCTTAGCAACAGCGGATGTCAACATCAATGTGAGGAATGACACCCTTACATTCACAATCGGCAATGAGGTCGTGGAGTTTCGCTTCAATCCTACAATGAGCGAAACAAAGCAACTGGAACAATTTGTCCTCTCACTAGCTAAGGAGAAGCTTCGCAAATTTTTGTTGGCGAGGACGGAAACAGCAAGCAGGGTCAACATCGACTAGAACCAGTCGATATCGAATGACATGCTCGATATTGACCATAACACATCGATATCGAGTGAATCAGATGATTGCTAGGAGCTTAAGTGTGGGGTCCCTAACGTTGACATTGACCCTCACAGGTCGACATCGACTATAGCACTCGAAATCGACCCCCCTTGGTCGAAATCGACCTCCCCTCAACCCGAAGATTTATGTTTCGGGCCCGAACAGGTAAGCCCAAGTATGATTCCTACCCCTCCTCTGCCTAATATTGATAATTCCACTCAGTCCATTATTGATAATTCAACTAATGGGAGGGTCAAAGCTCCATGGTTTGCCCGTATTGCAAAAGTTAGGTCAAGAAAGAGAAGCAAGACGCCCAATGAAGAAGAACCTAACAAAGAAGAAGCCTTGGTTGCCGAACTTAGCTATTATTAAAATCAAAAGGACCTAGATGATCCAGGAGAAAGCTCAAGCTTGAAAGGTCCCTACCTTAAAGGCTCATGAAGAATTGATGGAGAAGTCGACCTAGCGACTCAAAAATCTAGAGCTTGTACCTAAAACTTTAATTTTTTTAGATGGTTTTTAGGGTTATGATTTTTTTTAAACTATGATAATTCATGGCTTTATCTATAATTCTAACAAAGGTTTCAGGTTACCAAGAAAAAGGAACGACAAAGAAGAAAAGAAGCTTCTGCAGGGGCAGTCAAAATCGATCAAGCCAGTCGAAATCGACCCCCTAGTGTCAAGCCACCTCCTGGAGTCGACATCGAGGACTCAGGAGCAAAAAGCAGAGGTCGATATCGACCATAATCATCGATATCAACCACCACCTGCGACCCTCGACTTCACCTTCTTCCTCGATTTCGACAGATGTAGTCGCATCGACGAATGACCTAGATATCAACTTCTGGCATCGACCTAACCTGAAATTGACCTAAATCTGTAGGTTACGCTGTGAGTTTCTCTCTACCGTTGTTCTTCTTTTAATACAGTGAGGACACTGTATATTTTAAGTATGGGGTGGGGGAAAAACATGTCCTATGGTCACAACTTGGCTTTCTTCTTCGCATCGTATTCATGTTTAAAATTTTGTTCTTAGTTTTACTTTTCTAAAAAAATGTCAAAAAAACAATTCCGAAAAAATAAAAAAAAATGTCAAAAAGACAAAAAAAAATGCATGTTTAATTAATTAGTTTGTTTTTAAACCCTACTTAGACGTTCAATGATAAGAACTCAATAGCTGACTTGATCATGTAAATCCTATGGCATATTTGGATGGTTTAGACTATGTCCTTAAATGTTTTTATTTAGATTGTGAACTTGTGATGAAATTGAGCACATATGATCCTAAGCTATAAAGCAAATCCAACAAAAATTGTCCTTGTGAGAATTTTGGCCTATAGGGAGAACATTAAACATCCCTCTGCTTTCTTGAGTGTATTTACTCTTCCTCTGTACCACTAAATGTTGTGATAGTTATTCAAAGTCAATGCACATATATGTTTATGTTTACGAGAATTAAATGATGGAGGCATTTTTTAAGCCATTTTTATCCTCTCTTTACCTACCCTGCATTATATCTGCTTGAAGCCAGAATATTAGCCTTAGCCTGATATTGCAAACTCCACAAAATTATCCCTAGCCGAATTGAGCCTGACCCCCATTTGGGAATTGAGACATAGAATGGCTGGATTAATGCCTCGTGGAAGGAAAATTGCATATATTTAGTTTTGAGCAAAGGAAATTGTGGGATGGTATATATTTGCATCTTGACATATTTTGTAAAGGAATTTGGCTCACCATATAAATGCACATTTTTTTAGTATTTATTTATTATTTTCGTTCAAAAAAAATTTCGAAAAGAGAAAAAAAAAAAAGATATGTCTATGTTGTGCATGAGCCAAATTTCATAGTTCTTTATTTATTTCATATAAGGTCTATATTTTTTAGAGCATATTTGAGTTTGAAAGAAGTGTTGATATTATGGTTGATATCTTTAGAGCATATTATGGAAAGACGAGTTTGGAAAAAGCATTATGGAAGATTGAGCTTGGAAAGTGCAACATTGAAGAGTTATGGTTTGGATATTGTAAGTGTTGAGGTTTAGGAGTCTTGATTCCCGAATTTTATAAGCACCACATAGCCAAATAATTCCATACCTTTTAATTCATACCAAGCCCCATTACAACCCCACCGAATGGAGTCTTCTTTGAAGTCTTCCATTGAGTGAAAGTCCTCCTGATAGTTCTTATTGCATTTTCATAATTGGTTGCGAATTGGATTTTTATAAATTGCAATGTTTATGAGATTGTGTATGGAATTGAGTTGAGAGTTGATCTTCATAGCCTAAACACATGAGAGTTGAGTGCAAACACATTATACCTGTGAGGTTGGATCAAAATTGCATATGCCTATGGATCGCTTAAATATGTGCTATGACGTTAAATTCACTTGCTTCGCTTTGCTACCGCTTATGATGTTGCTTTTGACAAGGGCGAAGACTTGAAGGTGTGTTGTAGGTGTTTGTTATTGCTTGGTTATTGCTTGAGGACAAGCAAGTCTAAGTATGGGGTGTTTTGATGTACATATTTGTATCTCTTTTTATTGCATCTTTTGACTCCATATTTCATTCGATTTCCAAAGAAAAGGTTCAAAATAATATAAACTTGTGTAAGAATGAGCTAACGTGCAAGAAATAGAGTCTGCACAAGTTTTAATCTAATTATGTAGGAATTCGAGCGAAATTGGAGTCAAAACAGAGAAGCCAAGGAAATCTGAGAAGAGGTCGATATCGACCATCATGATCGATATCGACTACAGAACATCGACACAGAACTGAGTGTCGAGACAGACCATCACACAACAGAAGAAAGGCACTCGATAGCGATCTCCTATCATCGATATTCACCACAATCCAGGAATCGAGTGGAGCTGAGCTCGTCGAGCAGAAATAGAGAGGTCGAAATCGACCTTCCTGGTCGATATCGACCATACTTCGACACGGGTTGGACACGTTTTTCGAGACGCAGATTGCCCATTCTATCTTTAAGAGCACGAATTATCTTGTAATACAAGATAGACTACAACTTAGATTTACTTACTTTTTACCTTAGAAATTTATCAAGTTGTTTAGATAGTCACAAAAATAAAAGATCTATCCTACTTGTTTGGATAGAGTTCATAGTTTAGATAGAAGATACAATCCTTGGCTAGGAAGGATTAGTGCCTATAAATAAAGCCCTAGGGGGCTGGTATTCAATCATCCAATTAGAGACATTCAGTATACAACAGAGTTAGAGTTAGGAAGAAGCTTTAGGGTTTGGCGTTTGCGAAAGCCGACGTTGAGTTGTAAAGTTTGGAAGTTTTTAATACAAGTTTCTTTTATATCCATGATATTTCCGACGATGAAGTGCGAGTAGTCTCACAAAGGTTCTAGGGTCGAGGTGAGCCCAACATTAGCCATGCGTGCCTGAGGTAAGTATTAGATGTTGATATCGTTATGTGTATATCATCTCCTACGATTCTATGTTTAGTCCTAATCGAAAGAAAGGGGATTCATGCTAACAACTTGAGTCATAAACATAAAATTGGTAGAGACAATTAGGTTTATTTGCAAGAGTAATCATAAGAGTTGGTGTACAGCAAAAGCTTGTCCCTCGGGTGAAATAGCGCAATTGTCCGTCTTATTTACCTTATCGCATTCATTGGTTAACGTTGTGGTAAACCCTAATCCTAGAAGTTGATTTTTATATAGTTTATTCATTAAAACCACTGTCTTTATTCTATTCATCGCTCCTTATTCATCCTTGAGTCTTCGACCTTTCTTTGCCAACAAAAAGCTAACAACTTTGCAGGAACAAACATCGATATCGACCCCTAGACATCGATATCGACCACTTGCTTCGTCGACTCTTGCACGAGTTACTGAGATCGATATCGACCCCCAACCTCGATATCGATCATCCCTGTGTCGACTGGCAATCTTATGCGCCAGTCGATTTCGTGAACTGACATCGATATTGATCTCTCCTCGTCGATACCGACTGCTTCTTTTTGTCTCTGTAGGTCTTCTGTTGCAGAAAGGATCGATAGCCAAGGTCAACATCGAGCACCAAGGTCGAGATCGAGGCTTTTGTTCGACCAAAGACGTGAGCTTTCCGACGCTACTAGGATCCTGCTGACTTGCCTCCTCGTGGATCGATCCTGATTACCCTTCCACTACAATGGGAGGTAGTCTTGTAATTATTTGCATAGGCTAGGAGTTGGTTTGCATTTATATTTCATATATTTGTATTTAAGAACTTGACATTCCTCCTCCACAACAGGCTTGTGAAAGTAATTTATGAACTTGGTTGAGGATTATATGGGTAAAACATGAATAAATATGAGATTGAAATATGTTATGATATATTTAAACTCCGAGATGAATGATGAAAGTGGTTAAGGAAATTGATGTTATAAGGTAACTTGAGATTATGAGATGATGATAACAAGAATGAGATGCTATACTGTGGAATATGAGATAAGACGAGACAATGTGATGATATGGCTTGGTGATGATAAATGAGTTTCTTTTGGCTTTACTTAGTTCTGTGTAGCGGTAAATGGGTCCCTTTGTGCTTAGACATATAATTGTTGCTTATTAAATTGTTAGGTGATCCGTGACATGATTGGCTTGCTTACTGCTGGTTTACTGCTTTTGATGTTCTGCTATTCCAGGTAAGTCCTCCGGGTCTTAGTCAAGTTAGAACCTCATTCCTGATGTGTCATATAGTATGTAGGCATTATACCATGTCATGTAGTAGCATGTTGATATGCGCGCAAATTGCCATATTTTCTATGCACATAGAAGTCCATTTTATTGTCTTTTGCATGCATATTAATGGGAAAACATAGGATAAGTGTAGTTTACGCTTAAATGTCAAATATATGGGTTTGCACGAGTTTCCATGTGATTTCGCAGAAAACAAGATAAAAATGGACGAATTCGGAAGAGCGGAAAAAGAACTCGAAGTCTTCTGAAGAGGTCGAAATCGACTAGGGACCTCGACATCGAGTGCATCAGAGACATAGGAATCGAGCAGGAAATGAAACAGAGCACGTCGACATAGAAGGGGTCGATATCGATGTCTTGGGGTCGATATCGATGCAGCCAGATCGACCAAATTGATAGAAGCCGAGTGCTAGTTCGAGTAGGAGAAGGAGAAGCTCGAGATGAAGTTTTGAAGGGGTCGATATCGATGTCTAGGGGTCGATATCGACCATGCCAGCAGAGGAATCCAACTCCGATTTTGATAGAATTCTATCCGAAGCTTGCACGTCTATCCAAAGGTCGAGATTTCTTATCATCCATACCAGATCTATCATGAGAAGGCTAAGTTACCATGGAGTTTTAGTTTTTACTTTTATTTAAGTTTATCTTAGAGAATAAAGATAAGGTTTCGAAGCCTTTATCAACATCTATAAATAGAGGCCAATAGGGCTGAGTTTAGGCATCCAAGTTAGCATCTAATTTAACAAACAATTCAGTTCCAATAGAGAGTAGAGACGAGTAGAGAGAGAGAGAGGAGGCCGAGTGAAAGTTGTAAAGGGAGAGCGGAGTGGCTTGTTCGGTTGTACTTTCTTTTGGAGTTTTAATTCAAAGTAGCTTTCTTTCAACAATAATGATGATGATATGCATGATGAGGAGCGAGTAGTCAACCCAATTCTAGGGTCGGGGTGAGCCTGACGATAGCAATGTAAGGTAAGTGCATCAAAGGTATGACTTTTATGCGATTCCGTCTTCTACCCCATGCATGATCCTTTGCGAAAGTTAGGGAGATTCATTATTTGCATTATTGAAGCAAAAGCCACTCATATTGTGAAATTGAATTGCTCATGAATTGTATAGTACCTCTTAGGAACTATGCGAGAGCCTCTAATCACCTAAGTGTTGATAACGAAAGTTATTTGACGGAAAGACATTAAAGTTCATAGCTTTAGCATAAAACTTGCATTGTTATCGTTGTGGCATGAAACCCCGACTTTGGAAGCCTTTTAATTAATTAAATTCTTCATAAAAAGCCTTAAGTTTTGTTTCTGTTCATCTTCCTTCTCCATTTTATTTTCTTCGGACTCTTTTCCGACAAATTGGTTATGAAAACAGTTTTTGTGACAAGTATCGAAATCGACTGTAAAGGTCGATATCGAGGTCTAACATCGATATCGAGGTCTGTCTCGACGTCGACTTGCTGTTTTGTCTTCTGCAGGAACTGCGCTAGGAAATCGACCAGAACTGAGGTCGATATCGACCAGTATACTCGATATCGAGTGTCTGCTGAGGTCGAAAGCTTTGATCGTGAGCACAACAAAGGAAGCACTGACATACCTCCTCGTGGATTCGATCCTGAATTACCCTACTACTACAAGGGAGGGGATTCTTGTATTATTTGTTTGGGACAGGGAGATAGTCTAGTTGTGCAATTGTTATATTTAGTTTATTTTGAATCTCCTATACTACCACCCCTTAGCGAACAAATTGGCGCCATTGCTGGGGAGGCAATCAATCGCCACCTAAGTTAATCACGATCTTTTTCTAAGCTTATTCTGCAAATTTATGCGACGTTCTGATCGCGGACCTATCCTGGAACCAATCAACGAGCCTGAACGTTTCTACCATCTTCGCAGGAAAGCAATTCGCATCATGGCTGACAACGAAACGCAGGGTTAGATCATAGAGTGGTTGAGGAAGGAGATTGAGGACCACAATGCTACAATCGCTGCTGAAAGGGCCGCCGCTGCTGCTGAGCGAGCCCGTGCTGATAGGGTGGAGGATGCGCGTAGACAAGCCCAAGAGCGGCTAAATCAGTATCCACAGACGGCGATGCAATACATGCATCCACCGCTTCATGTTCCTGAATCTTTCATTATAATTCCTCACTCCAACTATGAATTGAAAATTAACTTCCTATCCGAGATTAAAAGAAATACTTTTGAAGGAAGACATAATGAATTCCCCCTGCAACACATCTCTACTTTTATGGACTTATGTGAAACAGTTGCTGATGGAGTAAACTTAGAGTATGTGCGACTAAAATCTTTTCGATGGTCTTTGGTAGGGAAGGCATTACAATGGCTTGAATGTTTGACTCCACGATCTCTAAGGACATGGGCGGAGGTGAAAGATGCATTCTTGAACAAATTCTTCCCACCTTCTAAAACGGCGATGCTGCGACAAAGGATCACGGCTTTCAAACAAAAGCCAGGTGAAACCCTAGCACGGGCGTGGGAGCGCTTTAAGGACTTGCTGAGATCGTGCCCGACGCATGGGCAACTTCCATATATCATCCAGGAGATCTTTTATAACACCCTTGATGCGCCGAATAAGGAGAGGATCAATTCATATACCTCCTATCGGTACATTGAGCTTACACCAACGAAGGCATGAGAGACCATTGAGAGGCTTGTGAACTTTGACAACACCTATGGGGCTGCTGCGGCCTATGATGCAAGGCCTGCCCCATCTATGCCACTATATGAGCCTCCAAGGGAGATAGATCCTGAGGTACGGCAACAATTCCATAACGATCAAACACACCGCCTACAAAAGCAAGTAAGGTTCCTGAGCAACAATCAACCTTGTCAGGAGTGTGGCTCAACAAGGCATAACACTAGTGCATGTCCACATACTGAGCAAGTATCCATGGCAGAACAACATGAGGAGGTCAAATGGATGAGAGGCCCCTATGGAGGGGGCAATCAACAAAATTGGGGTGATCAAAGGTTCTATCAAAGGGATCCCCCAACATATAGGGCACCAGGGCACCCTGAGCGGGAGACTAAGAAAGATGACCTGCAAATCATCCTTGATGAGATGCGGAGGAACCACGCTGAGTTCAAACAATCCAATAACTCCGTCCATACTCAGCTGCAGGGCATCAATTCTAGACTTGGGAATATCGACGTTTGGAAGTGCAACATGGAGACTCAAATGAGTCAATTGGCGGAAGCAATGCCCAAAGTGTCAGGATCACTCCCTGGATCCACTGTGCCCAACCAAAAGGGCAAAACTGTTGGACATATTATAGCAGTAAACCTAAGGAGTGGGCGTCAATTACAAACGCCCGAGAAAAAAGCGGAGTAGAAGGAACCAGAGCAGACGTCGATATCGACCCCCCTGTCGATATCGACCAAGGTGACCTCGATGTCGACCCTCCTGTCGATGTCGACTCTGATGCTGCATCACCACAAAAATCGACTCCTCTAGTCGATATCGACCCTACTGATGTCGATGTCGACCTCACTGCAGCCGCGGGAAAGAAAAAGGTGTTGTCATTCCCATCTAGAAAGGTGATTAAGGACCCAGCAGAAAAGAAGTTTCAGCGGTTCGTGAAGATGCTCCAAGGACTTAATGTCTCTATACCATTCACAGAGGCACTTCACAAGAAGCCATCTTATGTAAGGTTCCTTAAAGACATCTTGGGTAAGAAGCGATCGCTCTCTGAGATCGCAGAGGAGTGCAACAGGTTGGAGCTACCACAAAAGCGGGCGAACCCAGGTAAGTCTTCTATCGCTATAGGTCTAGGTCAATTCAAATTTAATGCTTTAGTTGACTTGGGCGCTAGCGTTAGCATGATGCCACTAACCATATGGCACAAGGTAAAGATAGGTCCTCTGGAGCCCGTGGATGCAAGATTGTACATGGCTAATAATACGGTAGTTATTCCAACTGGGATAGTGACGGATGTGCCAGTACAAATAGGTAAATTCTTTGTCCCTGCTGATTTCTTAGTTGTTGATATAGCGGAGGACCCTGCTTGTCCAATTATTTTAGGTAGGCCATTCCTAGCAACCGTTGATGCCAACATTAGCGTGAAGAAAGGATTGCTCTCATTCACGATTAGTGATGAAGTAATAGAGTATGCCTTCAATAAGACGGTGAAAAATCAAGGGCCAATAGAGATCAAAGCCATCAATGGTGTCCACATTGCATGTGGAGAAGACAAGGTAAGAAGTATAACACCGGAGGAGCTTGAGAAAAGGGCCATAGAAGCCCAAGTGGAGGAAGTAGTAGCGATCTTGAACGAAGGAGCCCAACAGAACATCGAAATCGACCCAGGTAAGTCGATATCGACTAAAATTATTCAAGATTATGTGCCAAGCCTTAAGTATGGGGTCGATGGAGGAGAAGAGGAAACATCAAAATCGGGGTTAAAGGTCGATATCGACCAAGCCCTATCGAAATCAACCACCATCAGCGCTGAGAAGGGAGGAAAGGAGACCTCGATACCGACCTCTGAGGGTTGAAATCGACCTGATCATATCGAGTCAAAACTCTCCAAATTGACTGATCCTCCAGGAGTACAACAGGGGTGGATATCGACCTCTGAACATCGACATCGACCTGAGCCACAGACTGAGAAGAAGGTAAGTCAAGGTACGGATTCCTCTTGTTCAATTACGATTAAAGACTTATCATTATTTGGAAGAGGTGTGCCTTGGCATGTGCGCTTATGTAGGGTATCCGATGATGATTCGAGCCAATATGAGATAGGAGACAAGGTCTATGTTGCCAAATCTAAGGACCATTGGTTCCCTACAAGATTCAAGGATAAGAACTTAGGACCATTCATGGTAAATCAAATCAATCCAGGCGGAATGCAGCTGCGAGACAAGAAAGGAGTGATATTTGAGGCCCAAGCCACATGGGCTCTGCAGATGCCGCCTTGAGAAGCGTGAAGGAAGAAGTCGGCCTAGCGACTTAAAAGTCTAGAGCTTGTAACAAAGACTTAGTTTTGGTTTTAGACAGCTTTTTCTTTGGATTTAGACACTTTCTCGTTTTGCATATTTGGTTTTGTGTTTAGTTTTCAAATTGCAGGAAAGAGAAAAGCACACAAAAAGACGTCGAAATCGATGTCCAAGGTCGACATCGACCTCAAGGTCGACATTGATAGGGTTTGTGATCGAGGCCAAATCACCCTAAAGCCTGAAGCAGAAATTGAGAGAGACATCGATATCGATGTCTAGGGTCGATATCGACCCTGCCTGTTGTCTTATTCGACTCCTGAAATTTGAGATGGTTTAGTAAGTTTTCTTCTTAACCCTAGTTCTAATACAGTGAGGACACTGTAAATTTTAAGTATGGGTTGGGGGAAAGGCTTAAGGCTTACTTGCATATTCATACTTAGTTTAGAGTTGCATATTTATTTTAATGCATAAAAAAAAAGAGAAATATGACCCCCATCAAAAAAAATTTTGAAAAGAAGAAAGAGTCATGGAATAAAAAAGAGCTCTATGATGCAAAATTAGATTCATTAGAGATATAACATGAGATTGCCTAGTTAAGGGAAATCCCAATGAAGTGCAAAGAGAAAAAAATAAAGGAGATGAAAATTGAAGTTGCTTTTTGACATGTGCATGATAAGATGATGGAGGACTTTTTTATAAAAAATTCCATACAAGTGCTTATTTATACAAGTTCATATCCTAGCCTTACCTATGCATATTTGCGAAAGCCACAAAGACATATATGAGCCTTATCATTATCTTTATTGCTCAACATATACACATATTGCCCATTTTTATACCTTATACCCTATCCGGGGACAAAGTTTGAGAATGGATGTCATCTTTGGAGTTATATGGAGTTGTGCATTATTTGTGCAGTTGTTGGCAGGAATGAAAGAATTATGAAATATGGAAAATTAAATGAGGGAGAAAAAATCCGATCACCTCAGGAGATAAAGGTAGGTCGACCCTGCTCGTTGAGATGTTAGTTCAGCGAGATGGGACACAAAGTGAGGATTCCAAAGTACTAAGTATCCGGGGTCATTCATGACACCCATGTTTGCGACTCACGAGAAGGCAGTGCTAAGGTTAGAGAGGTAAAAGCATTATATTGAATAAAAGCATTGAGCGATGAGTGAAAGGTGAGATATTATGAAGAAGGAATGTGGAAGTCTTGGAAAGAAAGTATGTTTCCCCGGATTTAACACCACATGGCCAAATATTTGCCCACCTTTAGCCTTTTACCAATCCACTCCTCACAAGCTTGCAAAAAGTCCTCTTGATTATTAATGCTATGTTGCTGAAATTGTTTTTGCATATTACCTCCTTTTATGAGTATGAAATTGCTTTTATGCACAAGCATGGACTTGGTTGACATAAGTACCTTATCGAGGATGGCAATTGATTGTAGGGACATATGAAAAATGAATCTATGATGTTGAGGGTTTACTTTCTTCCCCAGAATGACCATTAAAGGTATTGCTTGGGGACAAGCAAGCTTAAGTATGGGGTGTTTGATGTGCGCACAAATTGTCATATTTTCTATGCACATAGAAGTCCATTTTATTGTCTTTTGCATGCATATTAATGGGAAAACATAGGATAAGTGTAGTTTACGCTTAAATGTCAAATATATGGGTTTGCACGAGTTTCTATGTGATTTTGCATAAAACAAGATAAAGTTCGAGTAGGAGAAGGAGAAGCTCGAGTTTCCATGTCGATATCGATGCAGCCAGATCGACCAAATTGATAGAAGTCGAGTGCTAGTTCGAGTAGGAGAAGGAGAAGCTCGAGATGAAGTTTTGAAGGGGTCAATATCGATGTCTAAGGGTCGATATCGACCATGCCAGCAGAGGAATCCGACTCCGATTTTGATAGAACTCTATCCGAAGCTTGCACATCTATCCAAAGGTCGAGATTTCTTATCATCCATACCAGATCTATCATGAGAAGGCTGAGTTACCATGGAGTTTTAGTTTTTACTTTTATTTAAGTTTATCTTAGAGAATCAAGATAAGGTTTCCAAGCCTTTATCGACATCTATAAATAGAGGCCAATAGGGCTGAGTTTAGGCATCCAAGTTAGCATCTAATTTAACACACAATTCAGTTCCAATAGAGAGTAGAGACGAGTAGAGAGGGAGAGGAGGCCGAGTGAAAGTTGTAAAGCGAGAGCGGAGTGGCTTGTTCGGTTGTACTTTCTTTTGGAGTTTTAATTCAAAGTAGCTTTCTTTCAACAATAATGATGATGATATGCATGATGAGGAGCGAGTAGTCAACCCACTTCTAGGGTCGGGGTGAGCCCGACGATAGCAATGTAAGGTAAGTGCATCAAAGGTATGACTTTTATGCGATTCTGTCTTCTACCCCATGCATGATCCTTTACGAAAGTTAGGGAGATTCATTATTTGCATTATTGAAGCGAAAGCCACTCATATTGTGAAATTGAATTGCTCATGAATTGTATAGTACCTCTTAGGAACTATGCGAGAGCCTCTAATCACCTAAGTGTTGATAACGAAAGTTATTTGACGGAAAGACATTAAAGTTCATAGCTTTAGCATAAAACTTGCATTGTTATCGTCGTGGCATGAAACCCCGACTTTGGAAACCTTTTAATTAATTAAATTCTTCATAAAAGCCTTAAGTTTTGTTTCTGTTCATCTTCCTTCTCCATTTTATTTTCTTCGGACTCTTTTCCGACAAATTGGTTACAAAAACAGTTTCTGTGACAATCATCTAAATCGACTGTAAAGGTCGATATCGAGGTCTAACATCGATATCGAGGTCTGTCTCGACGTCGACTTGCTGTAAAGGTCTTGGAAGGTCTATCTCGACGTCGACTTGCTGTAAGGGTCGACCTCGATATCGAGGTCTAACATCGATATCGAGGTCGATATCGAGGTCTAAATCGACTGTAAAGGTCGATAGCTGGAAAAGGTGGTGGTCGGTTGCTGTCGTTATCGACTAAGACTGGTCGATGTCGAGGGATGGAGAGATGATGGTGGTTGGTGTCGAGTAGAATCTCTATAGAATTTAAATAATAAAATAAAATAGTAAAAGTGCAAACTTCCAAGGTAAGGGATCACCAAAACAATAAACATATGTATAAATCACGAATAACATAAAAGAGCATGCTTTACATCAAAGAATCAACTTTCGCTAATTCCAACAATTTAGGTAAATCAACTCTCGAAAATAAACCTAATTGTTTCTACCTTTTATTAATTAGGATTAATAAACTCGCGAATAAAAACCCTAATTACTATCCAAGTTTGCAACATGAATTCCTTGAACTTTCATCCAAGGGTTAAGCATAGAGGTAGATGATGATAGAAACACACAATTATGAATTCATCGATTAAGAACACATGTCTATCGTTGGGCTCACCCCAACCCTAGAAGAGGGGAATTAGAAACAAAACATAAAAATAAACAACTAACTTTAAATTAAAACTAAAACTTACAAAACCTTCAATCTTCACTCTAGGCTCTCCTCCTAACTACTTGCGTCCGAAGATGACTTGACTTGAATAATTGAAAAACCAGCCCCTATGGCTTTATTTATAGGGCTCAATCCTAGCTATTCTAAGAGAGCAGTCTATCTAAATCTATCTAAAGGTATACTTCTAGATAAAAGGAAATAAATCTAAATTGGTAAAAGTAGATAAATCCATAGGGTAATTAATTGTTCAACCCTTTAGGATAGAAAGTAGATAAAATTGATAAAAATATCTTTTACTTCATATGCAAGTTTCCTCCACTCGGATTAGGACTCGGTATGGCTCGAAATCGGCTTCTGGGGTTCACTCGATATCGACCATGTCTTGACTCGATATCGACCAAAGTTGGTCGATATCGACCTCTTCTGTGCAGCTTCCAAGTGCTGAATCGATTTCTGGCATTTCTGGTCGACGTGATCCACTCGATATCGACCAAGTAAGGTCGATATCGACATCTTTGATAGTTCTCAGCATTCTGCATCCGTCTTGAAACGCACTTTCCCGAGTCCTCGTTCATCCGATTGACGCATATGAGTATGCATTGGAAATCTCTTTTCGAGCGCTACCACTCTCATGAAGACATCAGAACTTGATTCAAAATATCTCTATTGAAAAGTGGCGTTTTCTCCAGCTGCACCATCCTGTGCTCTTTCTTAGCTTCTCCAACCTCTTCATGACTTTCCTTCAAGCTCCAAAGTGCGTACGATTTCTGCAAAATTAAACAGAGACTTGTGTAGACCTCCATATATTGCAAATAAACATAAACTACACAAATCTCATGCTTTCCCAACCCAAAAACATAAAATATGGACAAAAATTGAAATAGATGTAAGCGAAAAATATGGAAAATTGAGCGCACATCAACACCCCATACTTAAGCTTGTTTGTCCTCAAGCAATACTTTTAATGGTCATTCAGGGGAAGAAACTAAACCCTTAACATCATAGATTCATTATTATATGTCCCTACAATCAATTGTCATCCTCGAAAAGGTACTAATGTCAACAATATCCATGCATGTGAATAAAAGCAACATCATACTTACAAAAGGAGGGTTATATGCATAAAACAATTTCGTGCAACATAGCATTAATAATCAAGAGGACTTTTTCAAGCTTATGGAAGAGTAGATTGGTAAAAGGCTAAAGGTGGGCTAATTTTTGGCCATGTGGTGTTAAATCCGGGGAAATAAACTTTCTTTCCAAACTTCATTCCACATTCCTTCTTCATCATATTTCTCACCTTTCGCTCTTCGCTCAATGCTTTTTTCTCTATAATGCTTTTACCTCTCTAACCTTGGTACTTCCTTCTCGCGAGTCGCAAACATGGGTGTCATGAAAGGCCCCGGATACTTAGTACTTCGGACTCCTCACCTTGTGTCCCATCTCGCCGAACTAACATCTCAACGAGCAGGGTCGACCCACCTTTATCTCCTGAGGTGATCGGATTTTTTCTCACTCATTAAATTTTCCATATTTCAAAATTTCTTTCATTCCTTCCAACAACTTCATAATAATGCACAAACTCCGTATAACAACTCCAAAGATGACTTCCATTCTCAACATTGTCCACGGATAGGGTATAAGGTATAAAAAATGGGCAATATGTAATGTATGTGGAGAAATAATGATATAAGGCTTATATATGGCTTGTATTGCAAATATGCATAGGTAAGGCTAAGATATGAAATTGAGCATATGTATGGAAATATATAAAGTCCTCCATCCTCTTATTATGCATATGTCAAAAGCAATTTCAGATTTTACCTCTCTTTCATGGTTTCCTCTAAAAAATTTGCACTTCATTGTGACTTCCCTTAACTAGACAATTTCATGTTATATCTCTAATGAATCTAGTTTTGCATCGTCGAGTTCAATAAAAGCTTCCATGACACTTATTCTTTATTTTCAAATTTTTTTCGATGGGGGTGATTTTTTCTAGACTTTAGTCTTTTTAGACTTTGGATAATAAACTTGATAATGAACATGATGAATATAGATAGTCTATGATGCATATAGATAGAAATATCCAAAGTAACCATGTATGAGCAATTGGAGAAGTATGCATAACTATATAAAAAAATTTAAAATATGCTTAAAAAATGATTAAAAATATGCGAGTAAGCTTTTCCCCCACCCCATACTTAAAGATTATAGTGTCCTCACTGTATAAGAACTAGGGTTAATGAAGAAACTTACTAGACAGTAGTGCAGATGCTCGAAAGAGGTGCTGTAACACACTGTCAAGAGTCGACGTCGAGTAGGCTTCTAGTTCTCCGAATTACCTAAAGTCATCAAAGGGAAAGAAAACCTTGCACGAAGTAAAGAAAATAAAAGAAAAACAAATTTATTAAGAGAAGAAAAATAACAGCGGGTTGCCTCCCGTAAGCGCCAAATTTTAAGTCTCTAGCTCGACCTACTTCCCTTTTAGCCTTAGCCTGGCTCATCTTTGTCCGGAGGTATAGGTGGATCTGGTGGTTCCTTCGGTGGTGGGAAGCGTGGGATGTCATCCGGGGGCATCGTATGAAGAAGCTTGAATTTCCCCGAGTGAACGCTCCATGGCTCCACCCATTCATCTTCCCTGGCTCCAGCTAGCATGCATAAAGGAAGATATAAAGAAGATCTACATACCTCATTATCATATCTCTTCCGCTTCATTGGTTGATTTGGTTGTGCGTCTCCACCCAAGCAAAACGGTGGAGTGAGAAGAGATATTTCCTCCTCATCTTGTGGAGCTTCGTGCCACTTTGCTAGGACCCCATACTTGAATATGAACATCGGTTGCTCAAAATCGTCAGGCATAGCCTTCATCTTGTAAGGTAAAAGCGACCTTGAAGCACCTTGGGCAACGATATCCGGCTTCTTTGTTTCTAGATCTTCCTTTTATCGGGATCCTTCAAATGGTTCATCAAAGATAGGCAACAAAGATGTAATCGAAATCGGGGAAAGACATACTTGAAATTCTGTGGGACAGTCGATTTCGACTGAAGTACAATCGATATTGAGTGTTTGGTCGATATCGAGTGAGGTGCACTCGACATCAACTGATGTCTTTGGATCAGTTCCTCCAAAATGCACATACGTCGAGTCCAGGTGGTCGATATCGACTGAAGGGTAATCGACGTTGCTGGCTCATAGAAGGGGACATTATCGAGCCAACCTACTTCTGCCGGAGGTGGATGATAGGAAGCCTCAAGCCTTCGGATCAAGTCTTCCATCCGTGCTATTTCCCTTAATCGCGCCTCCTCCTGTGCGAGCCTATTTCGCCGTCTCAAATCTTCGAACCATCTTTCCCGTTCAAGATCGTATACTTCTTGCATCTTTGTACCTAACCTTTGAAATCACAATAAAGAACACAAATTAGTAGCAAAAGCTCGGCACCTAGGGGGTACCGATGAGGTAGGTGGTGGTGGGGTATGTGATAGGGTAAGAAACAAGGGATGGGCTACTCCTAAACTTTAAACAAAACTAAACTAGGCGCGATTGATATCTCCCCGGCAACGGCGCCAATTTGACGATAGGGTTTCTCGACCAAATAAAATTATAGTCAAGACCCCCGCTATAGTATAGGGGAGTCAGGTTCGTCCTCAGGAGAGAAGTCAGCGGTTCTAGGTTTAGTTGGTTTCGGGGTTCGGGAGTAGCTAGAAAAGGTGGCGGTCGGTTGCTGTCGATATCGACTGAGACTGGTCGATGTCGAGGGATGGAGAGGGGATGGTGGTTGGTGTCGAGTAAAATCTCTATAGAATTTAAATAATAAAATAAAATAGTAAAAGTGCAAACTTCCAAGTTAAGGGATCACCAAAACAATAAACATATGTATAAATCACGAATAACATAAAAGAGCATGCTTTACATGAAAGAATCAACTTTTGCTAATTCCAACAATTTAGGTAAATCAACTCTCGAAAATAAACCTAATTGTTTCTACCTTTTCTTAATTAGGATTAATAAACTCGCGAATAAAAACCCTAATTACTATCCAAGTTTGCAATATGAATTCCTTGAACTTTCATCCAAGGGTTAAGCATAGAGGTAGATGATGATAGAAACACACAATTATGAATTCATCGATTAAGAACACATGTCTATCGTTGGGCTCACCCCAACCCTAGAAGAGGGGAATTAGAAACAAAACATAAAAATAAACAACTAACTTTAAATTAAAACTAAAACTTACAAAACCTTCAATCTTCACTCTAGGCTCTCCTCCTAACTACTTGCGTCCGAAGAAGACTTGACTTGAATGATTGAAAAACCAGCCCCTATGGCTTTATTTATAGGGCTCAATCCTAGCTATTCTAAGAGAGCAGTCTATCTAAATCTATCTAAAGGTACACTTCTAGATAAAAGGAAATAAATCTAAATTGGTAAAAGTAGATAAATTCATAGGGTAATTAATTGTTCAACCCTTTAGGATAGAAAGTAGATAAAATTGATAAAAATATCTTTTACTTCATATGCAAGTTTCCTCCACTCGGATTAGGACTCGGTATGGCTCAAAATCGGCTTCTGGGGTTCACTCGATATCGACCATGTCTTGACTCGCTATCGACCAAAGTTGGTCGATATCGACCTCTTTTGTACAGCTTCCAAGTGCTGAGTCGATTTCTGGCATTTCTGGTCGACGTGATCCACTCAATATCGACCAAGTAAGGTCGATATCGACATCTTTGACTGTTCTCAGCATTCTGCATCCGTCTTGAAACGCACTTTCCCGAGTCCTCGTTCGTCCGATTGACGCATATGAGTATGTATTGGAAAGCTCTTTTCGAGCGCTACCACTCTCATGAAGACATCAGAACTTGATTCAAAAAATCTCTATTGAAAAGTGGCGTTTTCTCCAACTGCACCATCCTGTGCTCTTCCTTAGCTTCTCCAACCTCTTCATGACTTTCCTTCAAGCTCCAAAATGCGTACGATTTCTGCAAAATTAAACAGAGATTTGTGTAGACCTCCATATATTGCAAATAAACATAAACTACACAAATCTCATGCTTTCCCAACCCAAAAACATAAAATATGTACAAAAATCGAAATAGATGTAAGCGTAAAATATGGAAAATTGAGCGCACATCAGTTATATATATCTACGGCGGTAACCGAGTGTCTAACCCAGGCTGAGGTATGGACTGAGGCATGATATATACTGTGGCACCGACCGAGTGGTCTGGCCCCGATTGAGGCGGACATCTGACCCTGGATGAGGTACGGACATGAGGGAGATACCCGCCCTAACTAAGGCATGGGTTTGAGAGATTGGGACATGCCACTTGGCATTCTATGTGGGCCCATTTACTGTATTTCTGTCATTATATATGAACTGTCAAGATGCGTATGTGTTCAATATTCTAGTATTGCATTAGATCATTCTCATCCAGGTTTAGAGCGTATTCTATGTCGTCAGCACCCCTGCCGAAATCAAGCAGTCCACGAAGCGCCTGAAAAGGACGCCCCTCAGTAGGAAGCTTAAGGGAAAGAAAAAGGTCTCTTGCTGAGGAAGAGGAGGAAGAGGAAGATCTTGACGAGGTTCTAGAGAGAGATGCTGAAAAAGAGGCCGAGGAAGAGGCCTAGAAAAAGAAAGAGGATGAGGAAGAGGCCCAGAAAAAGAAAAAGGCCGAGGAAGAGGAAGAGGAACCAGAGGAAGAGGAAGCTGAGGAGGACGACAAGGTTGATGATGATGAGGAGGCCGAGGGAGATGAGGCTGAGAAGTCTGCTGAGGGCTCGGGATCTGAGGAAGAAGAGGAAGAGGAGCCGGAACCTGTTCCCTCTCCTACTCCTCCTCCTCCTCCCCTTTCCCCGAAGAAGCGCAAGGCTGCTAAAGCCAAGACGTCTCCACCTCCCAAGCGCTCGAGGAAAGCCACTCCCAAAAGATTTAAAGCGCCCGTCAAGTCGGCCGCTCCAACAAAAGCCCGAAGAAAGAACGCTGAACCTGTCGTCGATCCCCCTGCACTTATCCAGGTAAACCAATCCTTACCCTCCTCCTGGTTTGAGAATGCTGAGATGGCTGGCAAATGGGTAGACGAGTTCAAAACTCGTAGGATTTGTTGTTCTGATTTTATTGATTTTAACTTTTTAGAAGCTTTGAACCTACCCTGCATCTCCCTTCTCAAACTAACCCCAGCATGGACCCTACTGAACTTTGAATCTGAGTACTACCCTCAACTCACCCGTCTCTTCTACATAAACCTCAAAGCCAAGCACGCCGATGAAGGCTGGACTCTAGAGTCAGTCGTCAAAGTGGTTAGAATCATGTTCAACTCCCTTGACTTCGCTGAACTCCTTGGTCTTCCCAAACCAAGTCCACCCTCTCCTCAAATCCCCACAAAAGACCAGTGTGTTACTCTTGCCCGTGCCAAATACCTGCTCCCCAAAGCATCAAGCAGCACCTCCAAATAACTCACCCACTCGTCCCTCACACTTGAAGCCAAAATCATCTTTAACATTATTGTGAGATGTCTTTTAACCCGAATCAACTCTGGCTCTCTCCTCACTGACAATGCTATGGTCCTCCTGTACCGCATATTGAATGGCCATGATCTTGATCTGGCCAATACCATTTTAGGATCCATTGCTCATACCCGAAAAGCCAGAAAAGGAACTCCCCTCTCATTCACAAACCTCTTGACCCGTGTCTTCAAAGCTTCTAAAATTGATTTTGAAAATGAAGAACAACGACATCATACGGGACAATTTGACTCCAAGAGCTTTGAGAAGATCGGCATAACTCAGACCCCTCAAGGGACTTGGAGTCTTGCCTCTTCTTCTTAAAAAACTCTCCCCACTAGCTCTACCATCGATGAATGCATGGAGAACCTGGAGTTGGGTTTGGAGGAAGTTCGCCTGGACGTCAAGGAGTTGTGCCACGAGTTGCTGGTTGAGATGAGAGAGCTGGCCAAGCAGTTAAATGAGTTGAAGATGCTGATCAAGGATGGTGCTCAAGACGATGAACCCTGAACCCCTATCCTGACCCTTGATATAACTCTCTAACACTGTTGGCCCTGTTTTCAAAACTTTTGGTGACTGTTCTCATACTCCTCCCTTTATTGAAAGACAAAAAGGGGAAGATTGGTTAGACTTTTGGTGACTTTAAACTTGGTTAGACTTTAAACCGTTTTGAAGTAAAGGGTCTTGGAAGACCTTATTTTGCCTTATTTTGTTGGATGTGTTTATCATTGGTTTTGAACTTATATGATCCAACATTTATCTAAACCATGCAGGTACTTAGTCCGATTTTTGTATGATATATTTGCTTGACAAAGTTACAGGGAGGCACATGTTTTGTCTTTCATCAAGGGGGATATTGATAACTCCACTCCCTTGATGAAAATCGGAAAAGGTTTCAAAGGCTTTGACACAAAGCCTGTGTCAAAGGTCTTGAAGCTAAAGTTGTATTGATGAAATTCAAAACCTGTATTTTAGTCATTATCTTATATATATTATCTATGTATGGTTTCCAAATATTATTATGCATATGTTATACTAACCATACAACAAAGATTTCGAAGAAATCTCCTTCCTTGAAGCTGAAAGACATGAAGATCAAATCAGGTGGATTGTGGCTTCGCAGTTTCCCGAAATAGAAGATTGCGAGGATCCTTCCTAAGCCATGATCTCAAGTAGCCGTTGGGTGAAGATTCTTGGCGCCGATTTGATCAAGAATAAAAGGAGATGAAGAAGAAAGAAGAAAGAGAGTTGGACACTGATGATCATTGATTTACAACGCACACTCAGCCCTCAAGTCAATCTTTCTTCTACGTGTACTCTCTGCTAGGTGTTAAGTGTTTTATCTTTTGTTTCAAAGCATTTGAGAGTTACACAGTGAGCTTATAGGATATATTCTGAGAGAGTGTTATACTCGAGAGTTTATAACTCAGGAAGTGTGCACTAGGTTATTGATTCACGAGTGTAAGAGGATTGTACTAGATAGCTGAGAGAGGTGAGGCTCTTCTAGATTGGTCTAGGACTCCAAGGGAACGAGAGTTGACTAGATTGCAATTGTATAGGAGAGAGGCTTTTCGGTGAGCTATTAGGATCCTAAGTGATGTACATATTTGTATCTCTTTTTATTGCATCGTTTGACTTCATATTTCAATCGATTTCCAAAGAAAATTTCAAAAGTATATAAACTTGTGTAAGAACGGGCTAAAGTACAAGAAATAGAGTCTACACAAGTTTTGCGCTAACCATACAGGAATTCGAGTGAAATCGGAGTCAAAACGGAGAAGCCAAGTGAAGCTGAGCAGAGGTAGATATCGACCTTCAACATAGATATCGACCTCGAGTGTCGATATCGACCCTCATATCGACCTCAACGTAGACATCGAGTGGAGCTGGACAAGTCGAGCAGAAACAGAGACCTCGATATCGACCTCTGTGGTCGATATCGACCCCTTATCTCGACAGAAGATAGACTCGAGTTCGAGATGCGGATTGGAAACTTTATCTTCAAGGAGGCACGGATTATCTTATACTTTTAAGATAGATGACAGCTGAAGACTTATTTATCTTTTACATTTAAGTTTTATCAAAATAAAAGACCTATCCTAATTGTTCGGATAAAGTTCATAGTTTAGATAGAAGTTACAATCTTTGGATAGCGAGGATTTGTAGCCTATAAATAAAGCCCTAGGGGGCTGGCATTCAATCATCTTTCATCATCCAATCTTTTAATCATCAATAAACACAATCAATAGAGTTAGAGTTAGAGAGAAGTTTTAGGGTTTGACGTTTGCGAAAGTTGACGTTGAGTTGTAAAGCTTTGGAGTTTATTTTAATGCAAGTTTCTTCTTTTCAATCAACAATGAGTTCCATGATGAGAAGCGAGTAGTTCCCCAAAGCTCTTAGGGTCGGGGTGAGCCCGACGTTAGCCATGCGCGCTTGAGGTAAGTATTTGATGTCGATATCGTTGTGTCTATCTCTCCTCCTACGATTCTATGTTTAGTCCTAATCGAAAGAAAAGGGATTCATGCTAACAACTTGAGTTATAAACATAAAATTGGTAGAGACAGTTAGGTTTATTTGCAAGAGTAATCCTAAGAGTTGGTGTACGGCGAAAGCTTGTCCCTCGGGTGAAATAGCGCAATTGTCCGTCTTATTTATCTTATCACATGCATTGGTTAACGTTGTGGTAAACCCTAATCCTAGGAGTTGTTTCTTTTACATAGTTTAATTCACATAAACCACTGTTATTTCTTTTCATCCCTTCTCATCCATTCTTAAATCTTCGGCCCTTCTTTGCCGACGAAAAATTAACCCACTGCAGGAAGACATCGATATCGACCCCAAACGTCGATATCGACCACTGAGTTCGTCGACAGTTTTCTGAGTCGATGACGATCATCACTGCGGAGGTTGCTAAACATCGATATAGACACCACACATCGATATCGACCCTTCTGTATCGACTGGCAGTCTTCTGAGCCAGTCGATTTCATGACTTACATCAATATCGACCCTTTCCAGTCGATATCGACCACTTGTTTTTGTCTCTGCAGGACTTCTGTTGCAGAGAACATCGACAGCCGAGGTCGACATCGAGGCCCAAGGTCGAAATCGAGGCTTCTGGTCGACGCAAACTTGAGATTTCCAAAGCTACTAGGATCCCGCTGACACGCCTTGATGTACATATTTTCACCTTCTTTTATTGCATCTTTTGACTTCTTATTTCATTCGATCTCCAAAGAAAAAGTTCAAAAGAATATAAACTTGTGTAAGAATGGGCTAAAATGCAAGAAATAGGGTCTGCACAAGTTTTGAGCTAACCATGCAGGAATTCGAGCAAAAACGGAGTCAAAACGGAGAAGCCAAGTGAAGCTGAGCAAAGGTAGATATCGACCCTAGACCCAGATATCGACCTCTGGGGTAGATATCGACCTTCAACATAGATATCGACCTCAACATAGACATCAAGTGAAGCTGAGAAGAGGTAGATATCGACCTTAGACCCAGATATCGACCCCCAGTGTCGATATCGACCCCCATATCGACCTCAACATAGAAATCGACCAGAGCTGAACAAGTCGAGCAGGAACAGAGACCTCGATATCGACCCCTGGTGTCGATATCGACCCCTTATCTCGACAGAAGATAGACTCGATTTCGAATGCAGATTGGAACTATATCTTCAAGGAGGCACGGAATTATCTCATACTTTCAAGATAGATGGCAGCTGAAGTGTTATTCATCTTTTTAAGTTTTTATCAAAATAAAAGACCTATCCTAATTGTTCGGATAGAGTTCATAGTTTAGATAGGAGTTACAATCCTAGAACAATCCAAGACAAAGAGAATAGCTAGTTAGAGTTAGAGAGAAGTTTTAGGGTTTGACGTTTGCGAAAGTTGACGTTGAGTTGTAAAGCTTCGAAGTTATTTTTAATGCAAGTTTCTTCCTTTCAATTGACGATGAGTTCCATGATGAGAAGCGAGTAGTTCCCCAAAGCTCTTAGGGTCGGGGTGAGCCCGACGTTAGCCATGCGCGCTTGAGGTAGGTATTTGATGTTGATATTGTTGTGTCTATCTCTCCTCCTACAATTCTATGTTTAGTCCAAATCGAAAGAAACGGGATTCATGCTAACAACTTGAGTTATAAACATAAAATTGGTAGAGACAATTAGGTTTATTTGAAAGAGTAATCCTGAGTGTTGGTGTACGGCGAAAGCTTGTCCCTCGGGTGAAATAGCGCAATTGTCCGTCTTATTTATCTCATCGCATGCATTGGTTAACGTTGTGGTAAACCCTAATCCTAGGAGTTACTTTTTACATAGTTTATACACACCAAAACCCACTGTTATTTCTGTTCATTGCTTCTCTCTCCATCCTTAATTCTTCGGCCTTTTCTTTTCCGACAAACCACTAACTCACTGCAGGGAGACATCGATATCGACCCCAGACGTCGATATCGACCACTGAGTTCGTCGACAGTTTTCTGAGTCGACGACGAACATCGCTGCGGAGTTTTGCTAACATCGATATCGACACCAGACATCGATATCGACCCTTCTGTATCGACTGGCAGTCTTCTGAGCCAGTCGATTTCGTGGACTGACATCGATATCGACCCCACCAGTCGATATCGACCACTTGTTTTTTTGTTTCTGCAGGTCTTCTGTTGCAGAGAACATCGACAGCCGAGGTCGACATCGAGGCCATAGGTCGAAATCGAGGCTACTGGTCGACGCAGACTTGAGATTTCCCCACTACTAGGATCCCGCTGACACGCCTCCTCGTGGATCGATCCTGACTACCCTTCCATTACAACGGGAGAAAGTCTTGTAATTATTTGCTTAGGCCAGGAGTTGGTTTACATTTATTTACATCTTTATATTTGTAATTACTTGACATATCAAGCCTCCTGCAACAACACGCCTCCTCGTGGATCGATCCTGACTACCCTTCCACTACAACGGGAGGAAGTCTTGTAATTATTTGCATAAGTTAGGAGTTGGTTTACGTTTATTACATCTTTATTATTTGTAATTACTCGACATAATCATTCCTCCTCCTATCAACACTAAGCTTTGTGAATCAATAAAGCCTGTTGAATCCTAGGATTGTGGAAGAACCCCAGGCGGGGACTAAGCCTTAAAGGAGCCGAACCTCGTTAACAATTCATCGTGTTCTTTACTTATTGCTTTACCATTATTTCCGCACTTGTTTCAAATTGTATAACTTTGTTGTGCTTCAGGTATCCCAATCGAAAGAATTGAGCTTACTCCCAGAGGTTTGGAAAGCATTTCAAAAGTCTTGAGATTGTTAGCGAAAAGTTGGCATACTCTATTCAACCCCCCCCCCCCCCCCCCCCTTCTAGAGTATCTTTATTCTACTTTGTTATACATTATCGAACCTTCACTTAATTTCAAGTAGCCATAAAATAAATCAAGATTAAGTTTGGTTAAAATCAATATGCAACACGTAAATATTTAATAGATAAATAAATTATGTTTTACTAAAAATCAATACACAATCTGTAAAAATTTCTTAAATAAATACATCATAACCTAAATAAATTTAAAGAAATAGATATAAAATCGTATGGAGTAAGTTATATCAATTTATTATAAGTGAGAAACCTACTCTTTTTTTTTATTAGGAAAAAATTCGACGGTCAGACAGGCGTGACTCATCGAGAGGCCGATAAAATCGGCAGACGGTGAACCGTCAAACATACAACCAAAATATAGAAATACAAATAACAAACGAAATGAAACGAGCAGAAATAAACCACTACAACGAGACGCTCCAAGAAGACCAACTCCAAGAAAGTTGAGGAAGGCGCCGAAGAACGAAGTCAAGCACCACCGAATAGTGGCACCGCGGGCTAGCGGTACAGCAGGAATCTATCTCTTGTGAGTAGTGTAGACGAACTCCAGGGAAACTCAATCCCGGATACGGAGTTGCCCTAAACGCACCACTTCGACCCCAGCCAGTCCCGACTCCGGACTCCACACTCCCCAACCAGGCAGAAGACCTCCTAGAAACAACGGAAGTAGAGCCACAAGCTGCTCGAACAAAACGCCAACAAGATTTCACCTACAAGAATATCGTCAAGCCCTTGCGGGATTTGGTCAAACCCTTGCGAGTAAATAAGGCCCTTTCGGAAATTTTGTCAAATCCTTTCGGATGGGTTTTTAGAATATATAATTATTACAATTATGAAACCGAAGTAATGGATAACCATAATTATAATAATAACATATAAACAAACGGATAAATAAAACTCATTTATATAAATGATTTATTTATGTATTAATATTTGTTTATTTTATTGCCAAACTTGGCGTGCAAGGCCGAAAAAGGCAGCTTGCATGCCAAGGGTCTGTGACACACGCAAGAAGAAGACGCCAGGCTTGACACTAAGAGGAGCAACATATCGGACGGGAAGGCTGACGGCGGGTAGGAGGACGCCGGTGAAGCCTAAGCGAGCCGATCTGAAGAAAGCTGGAGAAATAGGAGAGCGACGAAGGAGTTTTAGATCTGAGGCGCCACACCGACGACGACCAAGGAAACGTGAGGCCAGGCAAGGAGGAGACGGGGGATGCAAACAGAGCCTCGATCCAGTGACGGAAATCGCAAGTGCAGGACAACAAACCGAGATCGGAGAGCGAGGACACAAAATCAACCCGAAACAAGGCCGATCGGAACCCTGAGGAGATGATTTAGGGAAACAAGGGATAGGAAAATAAAACCCCCAAATTGAATGATAATCGGGGGGAGACAAATCGAGGCGGAGACGAAGAAGAAGGTGACGCCATCACCGCCGACAGCTACTCAGTGGCAGAGCAAGCGGCGGCCGTCCGACGACCGAGCCTAGCCGAGCGAGGACCAAAACCGCAAAACCAACAGCCCGGCCAACTTGGATCACTGAAATGATGGATAAGACGAAGAAGATCCGAAACAAGGTTTGAGAAGAGTTAATTTTGGCCCAGCGAGGACCAATCCCGAAATTACGATGCAGGGGTGGTTCCGTCTTTTATCAATTACCGCTTATTCTATTGTGATGACCCGCATAAATGCCTCGACCGTTTCCTATATTTAATGCCTCGACCGATATCAATACGGTAACAGTTTCTTTTATTAAATATCAAAACTATTCAAATTCCTTGAATTAAATGCATTGACCGTTTCATTTATGCTCGACTACTATAATACGAGAGGACTGACTTGAGCGTCGGAGGGTCCTACGGGGGAGACAAGCCCCGCCCCGACCTAGTTCGTTCTTGATTGCAGGCTAGGGTTCGGGTTGAGAGCATGATCAAGATCGATCGACTATGATGCAGATTTTATGCATCACAATTGGCGCCGTCTGTGGGAATTCGATCAAAGAGTCATCGGATCAGATTTCCCAATCTAAGAAAAGAAGAAGAAGAGAAAAAAAAAATTGGACTGGCGATGGCGGCCATGTAAGCTGAAGAGAATGATTCCAAGGCCAAGGCCATGGAGTCCGACTTCGATTTGGCATTCCGCTTGCAGATAGAGGAAGCACTCATCGATTCCCTCTCGTTAAACCCCTCCTCGTCCTCCTTCGCCACCATCTCCTCCTCTCGGCATCAAGTTTCGGGGGACTCTGGTCGTGCCTCCAAACTTAACGAATGGGAGGCATCGGTGCGCAATAAGCTCGAGCAAGAGCGGAGGGACAGGGAATTGATCGAGGCGGAGGTGAGGAAGATGAGGCTTGATCTTAGCCGCCAATCGAGTTCGTGATCAGAAGCACCATCGTCGAAATTCCCTCATCACTGATCAAGGCCACCATCCACAGGACCACAACACTCGCAAGGGCTTCGACGGGCTACCGACCCGCTGTCACGACTTGAGGACTCCACGAGCGTTGGGCCTTCGTCAAGCCTTCTCTCCAGCACCACAATCCACCCGGCCATAGCCCCCGCTCTGTCATCGGGAGCCCTGGGCAAATGGAAATTTTCTACGGCTGTCGTCGTCGGATTCGCAGTCGGAGGTGGAAACCTCCAACGAAGCTTCCAACCGGAGTCGTGTGCGGTCGCTCCCGATCTACAATAATCAATGACGAATTAAGATGGCGACCGTTTCAAGATTCAGAGTAATTGCACAAGCAACCCAGAATTCTAAAATATTGCAGCTTGATTTGCACATTTAAGATCATTACAAAAGAGGCCCAACTTTTGATCGGATGGCAAGATACTACTTGGATATTCAACATGCCGTTTCCGGTGGTCCTAGGTAACCCATTTTCATTGCACCACCCTTAATTGCCTAAGCTTCTCAAGCATAAGCGTGCATCTTTGTAGTCTGTTTGACCTTACATGATTTGATTACTTGCTTTATATTTTACCTATTTATACCAATAGAAGTAATGCTCATAATTAGGACATGCCTTTGTAACCCTCGTTCTTTATTTAAATATTGGTCCTAGATGATTATATATTGCATCGGTGAACTTTGATCGCACTTATTTGTGCACTTGTTTCATTAATTTTGGCATACTTGAGAGATCGTAGCTACTTTGGTTCTCATTGTATGGATAGTGGGATATGCATGTCCCCTCCTTTGTTGTTGCAGTTTGTTGCTCTGTGTGTGTTTCTTCATATGTGAAAGAAGATAGGGGCATGAGCACTACCGAGAAAAGAATTAATTCGGGCATTACAAACAGTATACCCACGAGACCTAGTGTACGAACAACACGCACTGGAACAATGTTCAATCTTTAAGGATAAATCGAAGATACAAAGCGATACTAGGGGCAAGCTAATTGTGTAAGGGGCAAGAAATTTGAGAAATCTACTAATTGGTTGACCATGAATTATGTTAAAATGCATTGTTTTCAGGTTTAGGAGTGCAAATGCAATTGTGTTCACGAACGACATCATATCGGAGCTACAAAAGCAATGGGAAAATCGCCACTTACGGCCACCGGAAAATCGCCACTTACGGCCACCGGAAAATCGCCACTTATGGCCACCGAAAATCGCCACTTACGGCCACCGGAAATCGCCACTTACGGCCACTGGAAAATCGCCACTTACGGCCACCGGAAATCGCCACTTACGACCACCAAAAAATCGCCACTTACGGCCACCGGAAATCGCCACTTACGGCCACCGAAAATCGCCACTTACGGCCACCGGAAATCGCCACTTACGGCCACCGGAAATCGCCACTTACGGCCACCGGAAAATTGCCACTTAAGGCCACCGAAAATCGCCACTTACGGCCAACGGAAAATCGCCACTTAAGGCCACCGGAAATCGCCACTTAAGGCCACCGGAAATCGCCACTTACGGCCACCGGAAAATCGCCACTTACGGCCAATGAATCACCGATTTTTCGGGCTTCCTTCATCACTGAGACATGATGAGGAAACCCGAGGGGCAATTGTAAGAGGGAAAATCCCGAAATCACGATGCAGGGGCGGTTCCGTCTTTTATCAATTACCGCTTATTCTATTGTGATGACCCGCATAAATGCCTCGACCGTTTCCTATATTTAATGCCTCGACCGACATCAATACGGTAACAGTTTCTTTTATTAAATATCAAAACTATTCAAATTCTTTGAATTAAATGCATTGACCATTTCATTTATGCTCGACTACTATAAATACGAGAGGACTAACTTGAGCGTCGGAGGGTCCTACGGGGGAGACAAGCCCCGCCCCGACCTAGTTCGTTCTTGTTTGCAGGCTACGGTTCGGGTTGAGAGCATGATCAAGATCGATCGACTATGATGCAGATTTTATGCATCACAGAGGATTACATGAGAATTTTAGGTCAAAATCAATATGAAAATTGGGGATTTTGACAAAATTTTAGAGAGGGCAGAAGCTCTGCCCTCTCTCTAGAAAAGTTTCCCTTTTGTGTAATATCAAGTGAGAAACCTACTTTGGGGTGTATAGAATGATTTTATATGTGCAATTATTAAAATTTAAAATTTATAGTATATACATATTTTTTGTTTGAAAATACGTATAAGGCATTCAGGGGTACCATTTCACCCACATTATTTATGTCTTATTATTTATCAAATAAGGTTATGTCTTATTATTTATGAAAGAAATAAATTTTTTTGTATAGCTTATTAAATGAAATTTTATCGGATTAGATGTAAATGGTAATATAATATGCAGTAGTTATTGATATAAATTATTTATTTAGTTAGGATTGATAAAAAAAAATATATTAATTGTGTAATCAAATAAGATATGGATGGAAAAAATGGGATAACCAACTAATATACGGTAGAAGTTTCAAGTTTCAATTTTAACTTGTAGATACGGTAGAAGTTACTAATTAATTTGATGATTTTTTATGGGATATACTTATCAAAATACATGTAGATAAATAGATTAGGTCGTTGTATACATGGCTAAAATTTATTGGGCATTCATTAATTGACGTGTCAAAAAACCCGAGTCAGATTGCACCAGAGCCCGCCACGTGAGCGAATCGCACCAGAACCCGCCACATAAGATTTTCACGCCTCTGTTTTAGTATTATACTAGTGTACTGCTCGTGCCTTGAAGGCACGAGATTTTGACCTATGCCAATTTGAAAATCATTCTATATATCTATTTATTACTATATTAATATATACTTGTTTAGAACAAAATATGTATAAAGTATTTTTTAATTTATAAATTAGTTGCAAAGAGATACAATACAAATTTTAAAAATAATTTAATAAGGTAAAGTAGTAATAAAACTCAAACACATCACCTAATATAATTTGAAATACATATATAATTTTTATCATTAGGATAAAACTAAAAAAGAAAATATAAGCTGGCATATAATTGAAAAACTGAAAAGTTACTTACATCAAAATAAACACAACAATAATACTGCGTATAGAACAAAATTGAAAGAACATAAATTACTAATATACGATTGTGATAAATATAATATAGGAAACAAATATTTAAAACTTCCCTTAATAATATTGATTAATAAGAAAAAAGTCTTTTGATTTAAAAAATTCAACTTTAATTTACGGAGCGATACATCAACAAAATGCTAACAGAATTAGTAGTATTAATAGATAGATAGATATATAGATAGATAGATTAATAGATAGATAGATTTCTTGGATTCCAGATCTTAAGGTTGTAGCTTCGACTTTGATAATAGAGTATCATGTGATATTAGCACTCTTCATCAAGACCCACTTTATTTCATTATCTCGTATCACAAAATCAATTGCACATTTTGTGTCTTTCTTGAAGGACTCGTTAAAATTTAGTTAAATTTGAAGCGTAAGTTTTTTTCCCATTTGATTTTTTTCCTTCTTTTCGCTTTCACAATTCACTCTTTTTTATAATTACGATAAATAATTTTTTTAATAAAGTATATATTTTTTCATACAAATGTTTTGTACTTTTTTAAGATATCATAAATTATAATATATTATAAATTAAATATGTATGAGATAGTGAGGTAAAGAGTGGGTAATTATACAAAAGAAATAAAATAATATATAAGAAACCATATCGATAATTATACAAAAGAAATAAAATAATATATAAGAAATTATATCGACCCACATGTGATATATATTCATTTTATTATTATTTCAAGAACCAAATTATCAAACTATATTAATAAAATTTATTCCAGATTTCCTTCATCAATCCAAAGGCAAACTACCAAAAAGGGGTGACAAAGGAAAAAAAAAGGCTAAACAAATATATTTAAAATAGGAAATAAATATATTTAAATTTGGAAACGGATATTTTTAAATTTCAACAATAATATTGACCAATAAGAAAATATCATTTGAATAAAAAATTTAACTTTAATTGTGGGCGTGACACGTCAGCAAAATGCTAGCAGAATTAGTAATATTAATAGATATTGATTGATTGTGAATGTTAAAATAGTATGTTTAAAATCTTTCTACAAAGCTTAATTTCAAGTAGCTATAAAATAAATCAAGATTAAGTTTGGTTAAAATCAATATGCAACACGTACATATATATTTAATAGATAAATAAATTATGTTTTACTAAAAATCAATACACAATCTATAAAAATTTCTTAAATAAATACATCATAACCTAAATAAATTTAAAGAAACAGATATAAAATCGTATGTAGTAAGCTATATCAATTTATTATAAGTGAGAAACCTACTTTGGGGTGTATAGAACTATTTTATATGTGCAATTATTAAAATTTAAAATTTATAGTATATACATATTTTCTGTTTGAAAATACGTATCAGGCATTCAGGGGTACCATTTCACCCACATTATTTATGTCTTATTATTTATCAAATAAGGTTATGTCTTATTATTTATGAAAGAAATAAATTTTTTTGTATAGATTATTAAATGAAATTTTATCTAATATTTTTTTGTATAGCTTATTAAATGAAATTTTATCGGATTAGATGTAAATGGTAATTTAATATGCAGTAGTTATTGATATAAATTATTTATTTAGTTAGGATTGATAAAAAAAAATATATTAATTGTGTAATCAAATAAGATATGGATGGAAAAAAATGGGATAACCAACTAATATAGGGTAGAAGATTCAAGTTTCAATTTTAACTAGTAGATACGGTAGGAGTTACTAATTAATTTAATGATTTTTTATGGGATATATTTATCAAAATACACGTAGATAAATAGATTAGGTCGTTGTATACATGGCTAAAATTTATTGGAAATTCATTAATTGACGTGTCAAAAAACCCGAGTCAGATTACACCAGAGCCCATCACGTGAGCGAATCGCACCAGAGCCCGCCACATAGGATTTTCACGCCTCTGTTTTAGTATTATATATTGATTTTTAGGAAATTACAATTTTGACCCACAAATATAAATAATTAAAAATTGGCCCAACACCCAATTATAGATTTAACTCCACAGAACAACCCCAAATTCCAAAATTTTCGGAAGTAGCTCCTCGGTCCAATCCAATATTGCTTGGCGCTCCATATTCAGCTTGATTTTCCTCGATAATAGCCTCTAAATGCCTAAAACAAATAAAAACTAGGTGTAGACTCCGAAAATGCAAAATAAAATAAATAAAACATAAAATATGATAAATATGCATGAAAACGACCTAAGCTAATATGCAAATGCAACCCTAAAATATGACTAAAATAGACGTTATCAAGTAGCTCGAATGGGGAACGCCCCTTTCCTAAGGCATATCTACGAATCCAGTGCGTGCTCGTCCTTCAATGTTATTGATGACATCAGTTTGGAGACACAGGGTTATGGACCCACTATGCTTCCGCTGCGCCACTCCAGTGCTATCCAGTCAGTTGTTCTCTTTCTCATGTCAACACTTCTTTCATAAGAAGAAAAAGGGGTCCCAAGTTAACAGAGATATGGGAGAGACAAAAGCGGACAACCCGGACTCCTTATAGAGTCAAATACATACCGAGACTGAGGATAACGAGACTAAAGACAAGGTCTCGACCCTAGAATGACAATGATATAGGGATAAGTGTTCAAATAAATAATTGTCTGAATAGGAAATATATTTAATACAATGTTATATCAGGTCATGTAATCATAGATGGGACTACAATCATAATCAAACTGAAATCTCCAAGGGAAACATTAACCCACTGACTTAATAGCCCATTTCCCGTGGAATGCTTGTACAACTCACTTGGGTAAAGGGGAAGAGTACTCGAATTATTTCCCATAAGATGGAGGGTTGAGTTCTGGACAAGGTGATATGAAAAGAAGACACTTATTGACCATCACAAGAATCGAGAGAGATGACTCGACAAAACAACTCATTTCATTAGACTCAGAATCAGGTGGAGAAACTTAGGTGAGTCAAAGTTGACATTCTAGTACATTAATTAACTCGTGGCATGACCTATGGTGTCAAGTACCATACTCCATCACACACCCAAGTAATCAATGAACCAGAACAGATATCTCGAATGTGATTAGATGCCCAACCCAATTTCCCATGAAGAACGCTGATACCAAAAGAAGACTTGATAAGAACATCTATGGAAGAGGATAAAAGAAAGAGAATAAGAAGAAAAGAATAGTAAATGAGAGAAAAGGAAGGAAAGGAAAAGGAAGGAAAAAGACGGAAAAGGAAAGGATCAATAAGACATCATTTAGGGACATCGGTGGAGATAGGAGAATAGGAAAGTGGAATGAAAAGAATAGACACTCTTCAACAATCCTCAGCCTTAACTAGAAATCTGTTGAACCGAATGTGAAATGAAAAGAAAATGACACAGACAGTTGAATAATGGAAAAGATTGTTCCACAAGAACTGAAATGCCAACTATAAAGTAAGGAAGGGATCCCCCACTATCCCATTTGCACAGAAGTTAAATTCATAGCCAACAGATATCAAAGAAGTTAACAAACAAAGTTCTTGCTCATGGAAGACAGCACTCAGGAAAAAATCAATTAGTAAGGTAGTGAATTTGTGTAGTTTGAGTACATTAGCAAGATATAGAGGTCTACACAAGTTTTGATTTGATTTTGTAGAAAACGGAGAATTTTTTAGTGCAGACAAGACAAGACAAAAGAACTCGATCTTGAGCTAAAAGCACATGATCTCGACCAGCCAACTCGATATCGACCCGAAGATTTGAAAGTGGCTAAGGAAAAAAAATAAAGATCGAGCCAAAACCATGTCTACCACACCAAACCAACTCGACTTGACATAGGTCACTCGATATCGACATGTCCACTCGAAATCGACTGGTGCAATAGACGTGTGAAAAATGCAAATTGGGCCAAATCTTTGGAGGATATTGCTTAGCCACGAAGATATCTATCATCTACCAAGATTCATCTATCTTAGGGACAAATTCTAAGCATGTTATGGAATATTACCTATTTTAATATTTTATTTTAGGATATAATTTAGTTTAGATAAACTTTCCCTTTAGCAATCTTAGTAGGATTAGAACTCCAATCCTTGGCTAGCTAACGAGAGGGTTTCTCGACCAAATAAATTTATAGTCAAGACCCCACTATAGTGTAGGGGAGTCAGGTTCATCCTCCAGAGAGAAGTCAACGATTCTAGTTCAGTTGATTCGGGGTTCGCGGAGTAGAGGGAGGGGTGGCTATCGACTACGAACATGAGGTCGATGTCGAGTTGTGCAGTCGATGTCGACTAGATGCTTCAACGTCGAGGGGATGGATCGAGAAGCTTTGGTCAATTTTATGGTGTTTGGGAAAACTTAAAAATAATATAATAAAAATGAAAACTTCCAAGGTTAGAGATTACCACAATTATAAACATATGTGTAGATTATAAATCACATAAAAGAGCATGTCTTTCATCAAATAACTTTAGTTATTAACAAGTAGGAATATAAAGGCTCTCGCATAAACCCTAAGTGTTACTACCTTTTCATAATTAGGGTTTAGTCAACTTTCGCAGGCAAAACCTAATTACTACCCAAATTCATAATAAGATCGCTTTCGCTTTAATATCATAAATAAGGAATTTCCTCAACTCTCGCAAAGGATTAAGCGCATAGGTAAATGATGATAAAGACATACGTAATCATGAATTCATAAATCAAACACACACATTTATGTTGGGATCACCCCAACCCTAGAAGATAGAAATTAGAAATAAGACATAATAAAAGAAACTAACTTTATCATAAAAACTAAAACTTTAAACTTACAACCGTTCTCAATCTCTTCTCCTACCTAATCACGTCCGAAGACGACTTCGCTTGAATGAATGAAAAACCAACCCCTAGGGCTTTATTTATAGGGCTCAATCCTTACTACCCAAGGAGAGCATATAACTATCATCTATCTATATCTATCCAAAGATAAATCTTTCTTAATAAATAAATATGAAAGAAATAAAATTCCCCTAGGTAAAATAGGAATTAACCCAAGAGGATAGAAGTATTCTAAGTGATAAAAGATGTTTAACTTCGTGCTTAAGTAATCTCCCTTGAATTCGGACTCCAAAAACGCGTCGGATAGCTTCTGTAGGTCACTGGATATCGAGACAAAGAGTCGATATCGAGTGCACTGTTAGCTTTCACCATTCTGCTCCGGTTTGAAATGCACTTTCCCGAGTTCTCGTTCGTCCGATTGACGCATATGAATATGCGTTGGAAAGCTCTTTTCAATGGCTACGATTCCCATGAAGACATCAGAACTTGATTCAAACTGATGAATGGAAAAAAGTGGCGTTTTCCCCAGCTCCATCATCTTGTCCTCTTCCTTAGCTTCTCCAATGTTTTCATGACTTTCCTTTAAGATCCAAAGTGCATCCGATTTCTGCGAAATTAAACAAGAACTTGTGTAGACCTCCATATATTGCAAATAAACATAAAATACACAAATCCCATGCTTTCCCAATATAAAAGTATAAAATATGGACAGAAATCAAAGTAAAAGATGGCATGAAACATGGTGAAATAGGCGCACATCAACACCCCATACTTAAGCTTGCTTGTCCTCAAGCAATACTTTTAATGGTCATACAGGGGTAAGATCTCAACATTGTACATCTATTCTCATATATCCCTACAATCAATTACCATCCTCGCAAAGGTACTAATGCCTTCAAATCCATGCTTGTGAATGAAAAGCAACATCTCGCACAAAAGGAGGGTTATACAAAAACAATTTGTAACATAGCATTAATAATCAAGAGGACTTTTATGCGCAATGGTGAAGAGCGGGTAAAAGGTATAGTGGTGGGCTATATTTGGCAATGTGGTGTTAAATCCGGGGAGAAACTTTCAAACTTCTTTCTTTGATGCACTTTCTCCTTTGTTATTTCCACATTCCTTCCATCATAATGATTGTTGCTTTTTTCACTTATATGCTTTTACCTCTCTAACCTTAACACTTCCTTCTCGCGAGTCGCAAACGTGGGTGTCGTCAATGGCCCCGGATACTTAGCGCTTCGGACTCCGTACCTTGTGTCCCATCTTGCGTGAATTTTATCCTCCGCAAGCAAGTTCGATTCACCTAACTCTTAGGTGACCGAATTTTCTTTTCACTCATTAAATTTTCCATTATAATATCCTACCATCAACTTCATAATAACTTCACAACATATCAACTATATAACAACTCCATAATATGACATCCATTCTATAACATTATCTCCCGGATGGGTAAAAAGGTTTAAAAATGGGCAATTTAAGAACTTGTGGAGCAAAATATGACATTAAGAACAAATGGCTTAGAATATTATGTAAAGGCTAATAAGCATGAGGAATGGTTAAGGTAAATAATGAAGCATGAATGGAAAATAAAGTCCTCCGTTCTCTTATCATGCATATGTTAAAAGCAACTTCAAGTTTTTCTCCTTTCATGGTTTTCTCTTAAAATGGCACTTCATTAAGACTTCCCTTTACTAGGAATTTTAATTGATATATCCCTAACGGATCTACTTTTGCATTGTCGAGCTTTGTAACTACTTTCATGACACTAATAAAAAAATTTCAATGGTGGTGATAAAAATAAACTTCGGATAAAGATATGAAGCATATAGGTAAAAGATATCCAAAGTACCATGTAAAGAGAAATATGGAAAAATAATCACAAATATCATTAAAGTAAGCCTTTACCCCACGCCATACTTGAAGATTACAGTGTACTCACTGTATAAAAACAAGGGTAAGGGAAGAAACTTACTAGATAGTAGTGCAGACGCTAGAAATAGGTGTTGTTGATGGTTGGAAGGTTAGTCGATATCGAGTGAACCATTCAATATCGACTAGGTTCACTCGATTCCTGGTGTGTTCAAGCTTCAGGGTGATCCTCAGTCGATCACAGCTTCTCCCAATCGACATGCTCAGTCGATGTCAACTCCCTAACTCAATGTCGATTGGGTTTGCAGCTCCGTTGCACCGCTGTCTGCTAGCAAATCTAGTAGACGTCGACTAGACTAGTCAACGTCAAGTACACCTCCAGTTTTCTGAGTTGCCTAAAGTCATCAAAGTGAAAACCTTTCACGAAGTAAAGAAAATAAAAACAAATTTATTAAAGGAAAACAAAAAATAGCGGGTTGCCTCCCGTAAGCGCTAGGGTTTGAGTCACTAGCTCGACCTACTTCCCTTTAAGCCCTAGCCTAGCTCATCCTTGTCTGGAGGTATAGGTGGATCGGGTGGTTCCTCTAGTGGTGGGAAGCGTGGAATGTCATCCGGGGGCATCATGTGGAGAAGTTTAAACCTCCCCGAGTGAACGCTCCATGGCTTCACCCATTCGTCTTCTTGGGCCCCAGCTAGCCTGCATAAAGGAAGACACATAGAAAACTCACATATCTCATACATGACACTCTTCCGCTTCATAGGTTGACTTGTTTGTGCATCTCCACCACAGCAGAACGGTGGAGTGGGAAAACATATTTTCACCTCATCTTGCGGAGCTTCATGCCACTTTGCCAGGACCCCATACTTGAACACGAACATCGGTTGCTCAAAATCATCAGGGATGGCCTTCACCTTGTAAGGTAAAAGCGTTCTTGTAACACCTTGGGCATTGACATCCGGATTCTTCATTTTTAGATCTTCCTCTTCTCGGGATCCTTCAAATGGTTCATCAAAGATAGGCAATAAAGATGTAATCAAAATTGGGGAAAGACATACCTAGGGTTCTGTGAGGCAGTCGACATCGACTGAAGTACAATCGACGTCGATTGGCTCATAGAAGGGGATGTTGTTGAGCCAACCTTCTTCTGCTGCAGGTGGGTCAATTGGCTTGTCGGGAGGAGAATGATAGGAAGCCTCAAGCCTTTGGGTTAAGTCTTCTAGCCGGGCTATTTCCCTTAATCGTGCTTCCTCCTGTGCGAGTCTATTTCGCCATCTCAAATCGTTTACCTGTCTTTCCCATTAGAGATCGTATACTTCTTACATCTTTGTACCTAACCTTTGAAATCATAATAAAGAACACAAGGGATGGGATACTCCTAAACTTTAAACAAAACTTTAAACAAGGGATGGGCTACTCCTAAACTTTAAACAAAAATAAACTAGGCACGATTGATATCTCTCTGGCAACGGCGCCAATTTGACGAGAGGGTTTCTCGACCAAATAAATTTGTAGTCAAGACCCCGCTATAGTATAAGAGAGTCAGGTTCATCCTCAGGAGAGAAGTTAGCGGTTCTCGTTCAGTTAATTCGGGGTTCGCGGAGTAGAGAGAGGGGTGGCTATCGACTACGAACAGGAGGTCGATGTCGAGTTGTGCAGTCGATGTCAACTAGATGGGTCAACATCGAGGGGATGGATCGAGAAGCTTTGGTCGATTTTATGGTGTCTGCGAAAACTTAAAAATAATATAATAAAAATGCAAACTTCTAAAGTTAGGGATTACCCCAACAATAAAGATATATGTAGATTATAAATCACATAAAAGAGCATGTTTTTCATCAAATAACTTTCATTATTAACAAGTAGGAATATAGAGGCTTTCGCAGAAACCCTAAGTGTTACTACATTTTCATAATTAGGGTTTAGTCAACTTTCGCAGTCAAAACCTAATTACTACCCAAATTCATAATAAGATCGCTTTCGCTTTAATATCATAAATAAGGAATTTCCTCAACTCTCGCAAAGGATTAAGCGAATAGGTAGATGATGATAAAGACATACGTGATCATGAACTCATAAATCAAACACACACATCTATGTTGGGATCACCCCAACCCTAGAAGATGGAAATTAGAAACAAGACATAATAAAAGAAACTAACTTTATAATAAAAACTAAAACTTTAAACTTACAACCGTTCTCAATCTCTTCTCCTACCTAATCGCGTCCGAAGACGACGTCGCTTGAATGAATGAAAAACCAACCCCTAGGGCTTTATTTATAGGGCTCAATCCTTGCTACCCAAGGAGAGCATATATCTATCATCTATCTATATCTATCTAAAGATAAATCTTTCTTAATAAATAAATATGAAAGAAATAAAATTCCCCTAGGTAAAATAGGAATTAACCCAAGAGGATAGAAGTATTCTAAGTGATAAAAAATGTTTAACTTCATGCTTAAGTAATCTCCCTTGAATTCGGACTCCAAAAACGCGTCGAATAGCTTCTGTAGGTCACTGGATATCGAGACAAAGAGTCGATATCGAGTGCACTGTCAACTTTCAGCATTCTGCTCCGGTTTGAAACGCACTTTGCCGAGTTCTCGTTCATCCAATTAACACATATGAATATGCTTTAGAAAGATCTTTTCAAGGGATACAACTCTCATGAATAAATCAGAACTTGATTCAAACTGATGAATGGCGAAAAGTGGCGTTTTCTCCAGATCCACCATCTTATGCTCTTCCTTAGCTTCTCCAATGTCTTCATGACTTTCCTTTAATCTCCAAAGTGCATCCGATTTCTGCGAAATTAAACAAGAACTTGTGTAGATCTCCATATATTGCAAATAAACATAAATTAAACAAATCTCATGCTTTCCCAATATAAAAGTATAAAATATGGATAGAAATCGAAGTAAAAGATGACATAAAACATGGTAAAATAGGCACACATAACTAGCAAGGGTTTGGAAGTTATAAATAAAGCCCTGGGGGCTAGCTTTTAATCATTCTAAGACACAACAATCGATCAACCAAGGAGAGAGAGAGGGCGAGTGAGTAGAGATAGCGGAGAAGAAGGCGGTGGTTGTACAATTAGCTTATTTCCCAGTTTAATGCAAAGTTTCTATTTTTATTCAATGATATGCCCCCCCCCCCCATGAAGAGCGAGTAGTCGTCCTACTTCCAGGGTCGGGGTGAGCCCGGCGGTAGCCATGTAAGTACGCTTTATTCCCTATGTGATTTCATCTTCTACCCCGCGCTCAATCCTTTATGCGAATTTAGGATCATTCCTTATTTACCTTATGATAGCGTTCAAGATCCGATGAATCCGTACGACAAGACGAGTCACGAGGGAAGCTCGCAGGGCTCAAAGATCAACCGGAAACTCAAGTTGTTGGTCTGCAACTCCATTCCACCCTGACATCACTGCATAGATGGACTCGATATCGGTCAATATCGAGTGGGCCTCACTCGATATCGAGTGGTGTTGGCCTGGCCGGGCTTTTGTCTTGGACATTTTTAATCTTTATCTCTTATTTATAATTATCATTAGGTGAATAAAAGTTGGAAAATTAACATTTCATTACTTAGGGTTATTTTTGAATATTTTTAGTTAGATGAGATACTTTTTAGTATTTATCCATATTTAATTTTAATTAATTAGATAAATGAGAGAATTAGGATTTCTTTTGTAAGGAACCACCCTCATCTACTATCAACTCTATTTAAGTTAGATTTATCCTTCTTTGTTGAACCCAATCCACACTCGTTTCATTTTTCCTCCGATCAAAATTAATTTCGATTGCCATTACGTAATCAATTTGTTGTTTAGTGGATTACGTGACTCCATTCATTAGCAATTTCCAATTCATTCACACAGAGCCGCAATTGTTTACTAAAACTTGGAAGCAAATGATCTTAGTTGTGGCTGGTGGGATCGATTTGGCCGCAAGGCCGCAAGGATTAATTAATTATACTTGCTCATTAATTAGTTCAAGTGTGCAGGCAGTAGCATACGTGAGCATCGATTAGAGGCGGCAACCATCGGCTTGAAGGTCGACTCGGATGTGATTAACTCAGCCGCCCTTCACAGAAATTCCAAGTTATTATCAGATCAAGCAAGAACGCGTCAAGATACGACTTAAGACGTCGCAAGATCCGAACTAAACGAGTCGTTAGGGATTACAACGCATCAACTGTTATTCAGAGCCAAGGTTATACAAGTCTTAAACCTGATTCATTTACTTGAGTGATCTTATTTCGTGCCTATTTTTACATCTCTACTGTCGATTTTTTATTTGCTATTAAATTCATCAATTTTTGCATCTTTTACCCTAAAATTAGCACTAGTTGGTGATTTACTTGTTGGATGTATAACTTGGAAGATGATTGAGTTCTTAGTTGCAAGTTTCATTGCCTTATCTTGCTATATCACGTCTATGAATGAGTTCTTGGTTAATTACGATTGTTGATCTTGCACCACAAAAGAACCCTAATTTTTTTTTTCCAATTTGTTTGCCTTTTTACCCTAATTTTTAATTTTGCTTACAAATTAGATCATCATAATTTTATTTTCATTTGTTTAGGCTACTGTTCAGTCGGCTTTGGCTTCTTTGGCTTCTTTGGCCTAGTTCTGTCGGCTTCCTAGTGTAGTATCTGTTCGGCAAATTTTTTAAAAAAAAAGAAAGAAAAGAATGTCGAGACTTACAGGGAAAAAAAATTCAATTCAAATTGTCGAGACCTTTTTAGTGAGTTAGTAACTCACTTCTTCATTAGTTGCTCTTTTATATGTTATTAGTTTGCTTATTTACATCTTTTGCTATATATTGATGATCTATTAGGTTTTAAGCTCCACAAAGAACCCTTATTTGTGTGATTTAGAGCCGTGCCAACACCGGGGCCTTGGTCACACTCATCTCTCTCCGAACCGTGTTGCAACCGTCGGATAATAGTCGACGGAGTGTGTGCACTTCTTAGCCCTTGTGATTGCTCGCTTTATTTTACTCATTGCTGATTTTTGGAGCTTCACATTGTATTCTTCATTGCATCTCTTATTATTTGCAATTTCATTCTCTAGCCGCATATCATCGGTTGCATCGCCTTGCATACTCTTTTTTGTGGCTATTTCTCGCATTTTGCATTGTTATCTTGCTACTTTCATCATTGTAGTTATGTGTCCAGGGTAGGTTGTCATGTAGTGCCTTGTTTTCCTTCGCTTGCTTGTTTTCAAACACTTGATCACTCATAGGATCAAAGACTTGCATTGCTTTTGTCTTTGCCGGTTTGTTCGGATCACTTGTGTTATTTTGCATATAGGAACATGGCTGACCATTCAGACAAGTCTACCAACTCAGGCACACTACCACCACTGAGTACTATTACGGATGAGCAAATGCGTTTCGTCATTGATTCCGCTAGCGGAGCGGTGGAGAAACGGTTGGAGTCGATGCTTTTCGCCAACAACGCCCAACTTACCGGCATATTGATGGGATTGATGGAAAGGAAGCTTGCTGAATTTCATGTAGAAGGGCCATCTTCATCAACCGGTAAGAAACATGGTAAGGGTCATTTCGAAGATAGCTCAATTTTTATTCTTAAACATCGATCTTACCCATTTCCCGACGAGACCGAGGACGATAATGGAGATTTTGCAGCCCAGACCACTCACCAAGAGGGTCATACCACCACCCCTCCCCCACGGCAACAACCTCGGACACCCATTCGAGACCACCCGGTCTTCGATGATTGGGAAGGGCAGCGGAACGATAGGGTTGTTGATGGCATGCCCTTCCTTAAGGACCCTTTCCAGGATGCCGACGAGCCCTTTGATGATATTCCTCGCCCCAACTTTGGCCACCCTAACTTGAATCGCAACAATGATTAAGACGCCCAACTTCGTGACGTTAAGGTAAAGCTTGACACTTTTGATGGCGCCAATGATCCAGAGGTGTAACTCGCTTGGGAGACTCACACTGACTACGTCCTTGACCACCTCCGTTATGATGAGATGGAAAAACTTGAGGTAGTAACCCTTCACCTTACAGGACTTGCTCGCTCTTAGTGGTTTCGCACAAGGGACATCCGTAGGAGGCAAGGTAAGCAACCGGTAGAGACATGGCCTCAACTACGTTACCTCTTGAAAAAGAGGCACGTACCTGAGGAATATGTCGAATCTATGAGGCTGAAATTAGCCACCCTTCGCCAAGGTACTAGGACTCTTATGGATTTTAGAGATGAGATTGAGAGAATCTCCCACCAGGTGAATGTTTTTCTTACTGAAAGAGCCCTTTCTAGACAGTTTCTTGTTGGTTTAAATGTTTCTATTCGTAACCCTTTGGCTATTCATAACTTTAGAGACATTAACACTCTTTGTCACAAAGCGCAACTCTTATGTGACCAACAACAAGAGGAGAAGAGGTCGAGCCAATCATCTTTTGGTCGAAGGTTTGTTCCTGCACCTACATCTCCTAATGCTTCTAAGTTTTTGCCTAACTCTTCCTCCCAGCCCAAGAGAGTCTCTGACTCACCTACCACAGGGTTTGAAGTTCATACAAGAAGGGTTGCCGCCTCATCTCCGCTTGATCGTTCCCATGAGCAGTGGTGCTTCACGTGCGATAGCACGGAGCATATCGCTAGGAATTGCCCGAAAAAGAAGAAGGTGTTGCTCAACAACGTCGGAGATTACTACTATGAGGAAGGTGCACCTGAGGATCCCCGTAGTTCAGTAAAAGTGGAGGAGTCGGCACATGTGTCTCATGAGGACAAGCTCGAGATCGACCCCAACACCTTCACCGATGCACTTGCCTTGGTCAATCGACGCGTCCTCACTCTTCAAGAAGCACCGCCGGTCGATCAACGGGAGAACCTTTTTCACACCAAGTGTGTTGTTAGGGAAGCCACACTCTCGGTCATCATCGATGGAGGGAGCTGTTATAATTCAATCAACGAGGAGGTCGTTGATTACCTCCACCTTGCTACAACACCACGAGCTACTCCCTACGGTCTTAATGGCATCACCGACGGTAACTTTGATACTATGGTTACTAGACAATGCTTGGTTTCTTTTCATATTGGGTCTTATTATGATCAAGTATTGTGTGATGTTGTTAAAATGGATCGTAGTCATTACTATTAGGCCGACCTTGGTTATTTGATAGGCAAGTCATTCATGATGGTCGCTTGAATACCTATTTCTTTAACTATGATGGGAGGATAGTTACTCTTCTACCCCTTTCTCCTCAAGCTATCTTGCAGGATCAGGTGAGAAAGTGCCAACATCAAGCCGACAAGGCGGCCACGACCAAAGAGAACTCCTGCAGCTCAATGGAGGCCCCGGCTGTGAAGGCCGCACCCGCGGCCTCACCTGGGTACCCTAATGGAATGGCCGCACCCGCGGCCACAGGGGCCGCACCCGTGGCCTCAATTGTCCCACACACTGGATTGCCCGCGGCCGCGACTTCTGGGGCAGCACCCGCGGCCACTGTCCCTCAAGCTCCTGTTTTACCTGCGTCTTCTCCGGCAGTAAAGATTCCATCTCCGTTTCCGACGCGTCCTTCATCTAGCCTTCAAGGATCCGTGGAGAAAAGGGCTCTCACTATTCGGCCTTTGCACTTCAAGATGACTCCGGATTCGCCTAGGCCAAAGATCGTTGATTTCTTCTTGTTTCTTCCGGCTGATCCTTCCGACGACGATTCGAGGACTAATCGTGATCAAGTGGATGAGAATGATAGCGTTCAAGATCCGATGAATCCGGATGACAAGACGAGTCACGAAGGAAGCTCGCAGGGCTCAAAGATCAACCGGAAACTCAAGCTGTTGGTCTGCAACTCCATTCCACCCTGACATCACTGCATAGATGGACTCGATATCGGTCGATATCGAGTGGGCCTCACTCGATATCGAGTGGTGTTAGCCTGGCCAGGTTTTTGTCTTGGACATTTTTAATCTTTATCTCTTATATATAATTATCATTAGGTGAATAAAAGTGGGGAAATTGACATTTCCTTACTTATGGTTATTTTTGGATATTTTTAGTTAGTTGAGATACTTTTTAGTATTTATCCATGTTTAATTTTAATTAATTAGATAAATGAGAGAATTAGGGTTTCCTTTGTAAGAAACCACTCTCATCTACTATCAACTCTATTTAAGTTAGGTTTGTCATCTTCTATTTTCACGTTGAATTGAATAGAAGAGCGCTTGGCTAAGCGTTCTCTTCTTTGTTCAAACTAATCCACACTCGTTTCATTTTTCCACCGATCAAAATTAATTTCGATTGCCATTACGTAACTCAATTTGTTGTTTAGTGGATTACGTGACTCCATTCATTAACAATTTCTAATTCATTCACACAGAGCCGCAATTGTTGACTAAAACTTGGAAGCAAACGATCTTAGTTGTGGCTGGTGGGATCGATTTGGCCGCAAGCCCGCAAGGATTAATTAATTATACTTGGTCATTAATTAGTTCAAGTGTGCAGGCAGTAGCATACGTGAGCGTCGATCAGAGGCGGCAACCATCGGCTTGAATGTCGACTCGGATGTGATTAATTCAGCCGCCCTTCACGGAAATCCCAGTTATTATCAGATCAAGTAAGAACGCGTTAAGATTCGACTTAAGACGTTGCAAGATCCGAACTAAATGAGTCGTTTGGGATTACAATGCATCACCTTATATGAAGTGAAAGTGGATTATACATGTGAATTTGGATAGTAATTAGGTTTTGCTTGCGAAAGTTGACTAAACCCTAATTATGAAAATGTAGAAACAATTAGTTTTTTATGCGAAAGTCTCTATATTCCTAATTGGGGATGACAAAAGCGTATTCTTTTATGTGAATTAAGTCATAATGCATGCATGGTTATCGTCGTGGTAAATCCCTACCTTAGGAGCTTTTAGTTTATTAAATCAAAAACCCAAAAAATATTGTTGTCTTTTATTTTATTTTATTTCTTTCTTTATTTTTCTGTTCGATATCTACCGTCTGTGAACACGCTCGATTTCGACCATTCTAGTCGATATCGACTACCTGCATCGAGCCAACCCAACGTCAACGGTCTTTTGAGTCGACAGGAACTGTTGATCTACTAGACATCGACCTCTTTAGTCGATATCGAGTGCTTCTGTTATTTTCTCTTCCTTGCAGGCTTTTATAGATCAACGTAATTCACTAGGAATCGACTGCCCCCGTCGATATCGACTCCCCAACTCGATATTGAGGCTACTGGTCGACTTGCGCAGAGTTCTTAAAGACTATTCAGGCATCGTTGACCCGCCTCCTCGTGGATCGATCCGGATTCCCTTCCACTATAGCAGGAGGAAGTCTTGTAATTTATTTGCGTGGACTGGGATTCGGTCTGATATTTACTTGTGATTTATTAGACTTGATTTCCTCCTACATCAAATTTTGGTGCCATTGCCGGAGAGGCTATCAATCGTGCCCTGTTTAGTCTATCTTACTTCTTTTCCTAGTGTTGTCTTAAAGGTGTATGCAACGCGCTGATCGCACGTCTGAGTTCGCAGCTTTTCCGGAATGCTTCATTCGTCTATAAGAATGAACTAAGAGGATCATGGCCAATGAGGAAACAATGTAACAAGAGATTGAGAGGCTTAGGAAGCACGTAGAGGGGTTCGAAACCGAGCGCACTCACATACCCAGACACAACAAAGAATGGCCGCTCGCTACGAACAAGAAGCCCAAGCTTGTCGAGAAGCCCAAGAGCAACTACGCTAGATCCCGCAGAATGCGGAAGAATATATGCACCCCACCGTGGCGGTGCCTGAGTCTTCTATTGTTCTCCCTAATATTGCTTTTGAAATTAAAACTACTTTTATTACGGAGATTAGGAGACATGCTTTGAGGGAAAGGGCTCCGAATGCCCTATGACGCACATTACTACTTATATTGATCTTTGCGACACCATTGTTGACGGTGTCAATCATGAATATGTGCGATTAAAAGCTTTTAGATAGTCTCTTGCAAGAAAGGTGCTACATTGGTTGGAGAGCTTGCACCCACCATCTACCCGCACTTGGGTTGAACTTAGGGACATCTTCCTTAACAATTTCTTTCCACCATCAAAGACGACGCAGATTTGCCAGAAGATTATGTCCTACAAGCAGAGACCAGGGGCGACGCTAGCACAAGTCTGGGAGCGCTAGAAGGATTTGTTGAGGTCCTGCCCTACGCATAGGCAACCAACATATATCATCCAGGAAATCATCTACAATGCCCTGGACGTGCCAACACAAGAGCGGATCAACACCTATACCACCTATTGCTATATGGAGCTTACCCCTAATCAAGCCTGGGAGACGATTGAAAGGCTAGTAGAGTTCGACAACACCTATGCATGCCACTGTATGAGCCTTCTAAAGAGGTGGATCCTGAGGTAAAGGACCAGTTCATGAAAGACCAGGTAAAGTGTATTCAAAAACAAGTTAGGTTTCTTAGTAACAACCAAGCTTGTCTAGAATGTGGGTCGCAGAAACACAACACAATGGCTTGTCCCTACACGGAGCAAGTACAATTGGCGGAGACCCACGATGAAGTCAAGTATGCACAGGGGCCTAACTACGGAGGTAACTAATGGAATTGGGGATATCAACAACCCTAGTATCAATAATATCATAAACCCCTGCCATCACTACTAGAATAATGCAATTAGACATCATGTCATTTAAGTCTGTCAAGAAATCAACATATGTTAAATTTATCTATTACATCGATAATTTTTTTTATGATGTCTAAAACAATTTAGACGATGGTCAAATATTTAGACAGATGTAAAACTATTAGTTTAAAAAAAAACAAAACACGAGCTATAAGGGAAAAAGGCAGGATCTAAAACACTTGGAAAAAAATTTGGAGCTCGGGCTTCCAAATTTTGGAGGCAATGTTAACACTTAGACTTTCCTGTATCCTTTTTCCAATAACTTTTAACACTTAAAAAAATTGACCCTTTTTCTCACTTTCCTAAAATTTATAAAACAAAATATTTCTATCTTCTTCTCTCTCCCCTCACATTCAATCAGCTCCCTCCCGGCCTCTCTCCAGAACGTACTAAACCCCAACTCATCTTCCCCTCTCTCCAGATCCAAGCTTCCGCTAGCTAGCTCCGGTGAACGTCGTTCGATCCTGCCTTCCTCCTCCGGCCCCCGTTCAATCCTGCCTTCCTCCTCCGGCCATCATCTCTCAAAAGAATCGCGAAAATGGATGGGAGTTGAAACCCTAAATCACCGACAAGGTATCCAACATTCCGACCTATTTGTTTGGTTTCATTTGTTTTCCATCTTCATTCTGCTTTGGTTTCTTGTTTATTTTCACATTTAATTAGCTCTAAGCCTTTATCCCTCGGTCTACCTCTCTCCAGATCCGAGCCACGTACTCATCTTCTCCTCTCTCCAGATCCAATCTTCTACTATCTAGCTCTGGCAACCGTCGCTCAGTGCTGCCTTCCTCCTCCAGCCATCATCTCTCAAAAGGCCTAATGGTCGTTGTATGTGTGCCACGGTGCCTCGCTTTCAAATCCCAATGGTCATTGCCGCTAATTATGGTTGAGGTAATCAGTTAATCATTTATCGAGCTTGAATCCCTCAAATCCCTGGTCTTAATTGGCTTGACCTTTGATATTCTTAATTTGCTAAATTCGAAACCCTAAATTTGCATTTATTTGGCTTTTTATTTTCTTTGATTTTGATGTGTTCGTGTGGGCTTTGATTTGGATGGTGATTTGAGGAATAAGGGATGATACTGAGAAGTGTTTCAAAAGAAACCTTCTGTCTGTGAACAAGCACATGGAAACCTGTTGATTAGTTTAGGTGCTACCTGACAGCTTGTTCTCTTTTACTTCTAACAACATCCTTTTCTAATTAGGTAGGTTCAGAAGAAGAATTTATGCTTGGAAAGAATATGGAAACCTATTAAGGAAGAAAAAGATGCAGAAGAACGGTATGTTAGTTCAATGTAGCTTCAAAAACTGTTGCTCCTATCTATCTTTAAGCTCTTCTTTGTGAGATATCTATCTTTAATTATGTAGGTTCAATGTAGCTTCTTTGTGAGATATTACTCGTATCAAAGATCCAAATTTGGTCTTTACTTTTCATTTGCTTGGGTTTTTATATTCTTTTGAATCTTTTGAGAGAAGCGGTCTCCTCCTCCCCTTAGTTTTTGCCTCAGCTAAATTTTGTTACTTTTTTTCCACCTTTATGCTTGGATTTTATTGTTAATCCTTTACCTTGTGCCCTTTTGTCAGTCTGTAGTTCATCTTTCCTCTGTTGTACTAATTCATGAAAAATACGAACAACATGAGTAATCCTTCTCATCAATATGACTATCATAATAACTTGGAAAAAAGAAACAATAACATGAATCTTATGTTGCTTTACTTGTTTATCGGCATGTTTGCAGGTTGGGGAGCTTTGTTCTCTACGGTATGATTTGACTGTTCCATTTGCTCGGTATGTGGCAATGAACGGACTTACATCATATAAAAGATACCAAATTGCTAAGGTCTACAAAAGAGATAATCCATCAAAGGGTAGGTATCGTGAATTCTATCAGTGTGATTTTGACATTGCTAGTCAAAATGAGAAGATGGCTGCTGATTTTGAGATTGTCAAAATCTTGACCGAGCTTCTTGATGAGTTGAAAATAGGGGATTATGAGGTACTACCTCTAAATTTTGCCTCCTAATGTAATGTCTTCAATTTTTTACAATCCAAATTTGCATATATTTATGTTGTCCTCAAATGCAACATTGAGAAGCTACATTTGTGTATTTTAAAAACACAGAGCAGGATAACAAAGTAATGCTGCTTACTCATTGAATTTTATCATCAACAAACTATTTCTAGCTGTAATGCATGTGCTGAGACTGAAGTGAGACGCATGCGAATAGTTCTTGGTTTGATTGTCTAACGTGCTTTGATTTATTTGTCCCTTTTCCTATATTGTTACATTTGTTCATAGAGATGCCGCCAGGATTGATTATTTGTATAACTTTCCTGGTTTTCCTCGACTTGTAAGAAGATACCAGTCCTAAAGGTATTTGATTTATGCTTACTAAATATTTCTGCAGGTAAAACTGAATCATCGGAAGTTGCTTGATGGCATGCTGGATATTTGTGGTGTTCCTCCTGAAAAATTTAGAACCATTTGTTCCAGTATTGACAAGTTGGACAAGCTACCACTGGATCAAGTGAAAAATGAGATGGTATGATATAATCTCTCTCTCGTGTATGGCTCACCATTCTTGTTTGTAACTAATTGATTTTTTTGTTCTTGGCTTTAATATTTTGTGTTTAATAGTAATTCCCATGCATTCCCTCTCTCCGATTTTAGTTGTTTTTATTATTGGTGAAGATTCATACTAGACAATGCAATGTATGGGACTTATGTAATACAAATCTTGTTTCTGTTGGGGGGAAGAAACAATTACCACATTCTATGTTCATTGAAATATCTTTGTGCTATCATGTGCAGGTCTATGAGAAGGGACTAACCAAGGAGACTGCTGATAAGATTGGTGAATTTGTTATTGAAAATGGACACCCTCTTGAGCTTCTATCTAAGCTTAAGCAAGATGGGAGCAAATTTTTAGAGAATAAAGAATCGGTTGTAGCATTGAATGAGTTGGAGATTTTGTTTAAAGCTCTTGACAAGTCTAAATGCGTTGACAGAGTTGTTTTTTACTTGAGTCTTGGTAGAGGACTGGATTATTATACTGGAGTGATATTTGAGGCAGTCTTCAAGGGCACGACTCAGGTAATTATTTTCATAGCAAGAAGCCCAAGGTGATTTGTATGTAACTAATTCATTTATGATCAGTGATTGTGTATGATGATCTTCTATGGGATTGCTGCATTCCCTCTTGAAAGATCTCCATCGTTTGAGAAGCAGATTGATAGGAAATCATTTACATATTTATCAAAAGATTTGCATTTCTTAAATTGATCCTTTTTCTTTATTGTTCCATGAAGGTATAGGACTAATGCTGTCAAAGTTACTTCTTTCTCATCTTTACAGACTTTTGGATGGAAGGAAAATCTGATCACTACGTGAACCTTTAGTTATATGAAAAGCATTAAGAAACAATATTTTTTTAAAAGAGTGCTGATAAGATTATACTATTTGCGTCTCGGAGGGAAGTGTTATGTTGTGTTGTGTGATGTGATGTGTGTGCTTCACTCCTTCAGATGGTATTTTTAGTTCTGATGATGTGAAATCTTGCATATGCTCCCTAGGTTGGTTCAATTGCTGCTGGTGGGCGTTACGACAATCTTATTTCTATGTTTGGTGGAAAGCCAGTTCCAGTTGTAGGCGTCAGTCTTGGTATTGAACGTGTATATGCCATAATGGAGCAGCAAATAAAGGATGACAAAGACAAGGTAACGATTGACAATGCTCTCTTTAAACATTGAGAATTCTCAGTTATTTGCTTTGCTATTGCCTAGATAAATACCATATAGTTATATTAAGGCATGATACGTCAAGGTTAGCTTTGAAAAAAGGGTACTAGCAAAATTAGCTTGCAATGTTGTCCAGTAGGAGAGGTAAAGGATGTGGATGGATATCATTTTACTCTTAACAATCCTAATGTAGTGGAATCCTTTATTCCTATATCTGGACCAAAATTGTTTCTTCTCTTAATAATGTTAAATGTTAAAATCATTTTCATCAGAATCTTCAGCCAGGCTAGATCTGATAAAAACGAGAAAAACTGTGCTAATAGGAGTATCGTCGACCTTCTAGATTTCCACTGAGCTTGACTATTGTTTTAGTTGGAGGTTTCCTTCTTTTGACGAGTACGATTAGATTATAGGAAGTTGATAAAAGGTTGTCATTTTAGTTAAATATACAGATAGATCACTAGTCGGGTTTGAATTTGATCATTTTTGGAAGGTGCCAACTGCAGGCACCTTGGGCGGGTGTATCTCCATTTTTTTTTGGCATACTATCCAGTTTTAGCTGGGTCTTCCCAAACTGGACTCTGTATCCTGTTACTAGACAAAAGATGAATGCATAAAGTGTTAAAAAAGAAGAAAGGGAATATGTTGTTGTAGAATATGTAGTAGAGCATTTTATGGAGTGTCTTCTTTTTCAGTCCATATAGTTCTGTGTGATGGCTATGTATTTTATTTCCCTCCTTTTTTGTCCAGGTGAATCAGATGACGACCGAGAAGATCTCATTGCAGCTGCCAAGTTTGCTAGTAGTGCAAATGGTAACTTCATCCTTTGTTGTTTTCTTCTGAGGTTTGTCATTTGAATTTTATATCATGCCAGTCGTTTCGTTTCCCAGATAAGGCCTGTTCCTCGCCATTCTAGAAGAAAATGGAACCACTATTCACTTGCGAGGCAGATGATACATTTATATGTTCCTTTCACTCCGGAGCTCTTCTTTTTTGTTGTTTCCATTTACGACCCTTTTTTTGTTGTGGCTCAGATATCTTGCTATGAGATTTACTTGCTAGACACTTTTTATAAGAGGCAAATTTTCTGTGATAAGAGGCAAATACTTTTTCTACGTACTAATTATGTTCATTTGGGCTTCAATTTTCTGTGATTTTTTTTGTGTTTTGCAGGTGCGGCAAGGTTAAAACAAGCAAGTCTTCTAATTTAATTCGAAGATTTTAACATGGTATTTCGCAGGTGCAGTCGGATGAACCAGGTTAAAGCAACCAGAGGCAACTCCATGAACAAAATAAAATCATGCCCAGTTAATCTTCTAATTTATTTTCATTACTTTGTATTCTGTCTCATTACTTGATTATTTTTGGTGATGAGAGCACTCTCTAAGTCCGATTTCTAGACCGGACATGGAGAGTGCTTGATTTGTAAAAGTGTATAGGTACCTATCCTTTGTGAAACATTTGTAAATGTCCATTCCGCGTTTATGTTAATGTATATGTTCATTAAAGTACATCTTCATTTGCAAAATCTTATTATATGAACAGGTGTTCTGTATCGAATGAAAAAACATTGAATTATAGATGAAAAGTGTTGTGCTTGAATAGCTATGAAATCGAATCATCACATAAAAACGGATGCTAGTATCATTATAGACATCGTCTAAATAATCTAAACCAATGTGTAATATATATTTTTACATCACAATGTTAATATAAATTGATATATATTGCTAACAACAACATCTTTATAAAAATCTGAAATGATGTCTATATCATATTAATACATCAGTTATGTACATATATCATACGATAGATTATTTTAAAACAATAAAAAAAATCACAAATTATACATATGAAATTAATATACACAAAATCAATATAATAAAAAAGATGTCTATTTTGTTTTAATACGTTGATTATTTTAAAAATAGTGACGTAAATGTAAAATTTAGGCTTAGTGTGGACATCTTCAAAAGCTTATAAATGAAAAATAACGAGGCTTTAACAACAAATGAACATGTCAAAAATAAATTTGAGGGGCTGATTTATATCTATATTCAAAATAAAATAGATTTTTAACCAAGAAAAGACATCGGCTTAAAACCGATGTGGAAAAGTCGATCTTTTACTACACGCACAATAAGGTCGGAAATTTTTTTGAGACATCTGTTCACAACAGATGTGTAATTGCATTTTTCTAGTAGTGCATACAGAGCACCTGGCCATCCTGAGAGAGAAAGGAGGGATGATCTACAACCCATCCTAGATGAGATGAGGCGGAACTAAACAAAAACAAAGCAAGTCAACAAGGTCATCCAAACATCACTACATGCATAAACTCTAGGCTTGGTGAAATTGACACATGGAGGAAAAGCGTGGAGACCCAACTGGGTCAATTGACGGCATCTATTCCATGACAACCCGGAGGGCTCCCAGGCCAATCCAAAAGGGCAACCAATAGGTCACATCACCACCATACGCTTAAGGAATGGGAAGGAGATACCAATCAATGTCAGAGAAACGGAGCCAGCGGAGAAAGTCACTGGAGAGCCAGTCGATATCGATACACCCCAGTCGATGTCGACTGACCCACTCAATGTCGACCTACCTGTTGATGTCGACCCTATCCAGGCACCCCTGAGATCGACTACATCAGTCAATATCGACACCCCCCCCAGTCGATTTCGACCATCCATCATCACCACATCGGGCCAATCCCGCTCCACCGAAGAAGAAGTCATTACCTTATCCCTCCAAATCTTCAAGGGACCCTGCCGACGCGAAGTTCCAACACTTTGTGAAGGTTCTCTAAGGCCTTAATGTTACCGTTCCATTCACGGAGGCCCTTCATGAGATGCCATCCTAGGTCCGGTTCCTTAAAGATATTTTGAGCAAAAAGTGATCAATTGCTAAGATCGCAGAGGAGTGCAACAAGGTGGACTACCCAAAAAAGAGGAGTGATCCTGGTAGATTCGCCATCACTATTGGGCTTGGCCAACATCGCTACAAGGCTTTGTGCAACCTAGGGGCTAGCATGAGCCTCATGCCTTTGTCCATATGGTCAAAGGTCAATATTGGAGCCTTGGAGCCAGTAGACATGAAGCTATACATGGCCGATAACACCATTGTAAGGCCCACAAGCATCATCAATGACGTCCCAGTGAAGGTGGGTTAGTTCTTTGTGCCCACTGACTTTATTGTGCTAGATATGGCGGATGATCCTACTTGCCCGATCATCTTAGGGAGGTCGTTCCTAACTACGGTCGACGCCAATATCAGCGTGCGGAAGGGACTGTTGTCATTCACCATTGGCAATGAGGTCCTCGAGTTCTCCTTCAACCCTACAATGAAATAGGTGAATCAAATGGAGGTCAAGGCCATGCATGCAATAGGGAGAGTAATCCCTTGTGATGAACCAACGAAGAGAGCCTTGACGGACGAAGAGCTAGAGGAGAGGGCCATGAAGGCCAAAATGGAGGAGCTTTTGGAGATTTGGCACCAAGCCGACAATGGGGAGTAGCCTGAAAAGGCACTCGATGCCGACACAACACAGTCGATGTCGAGTACACTGGAGCCAAATCGAGTGCTAGAAGCTAAGTATGGGGTCGACACTGCACTCGAGATCGACCAGGGCCAGTCTATATCGACTGGACCCACTTGAGATCGACTCCCCCTACTCGACCTGCCTCCATCGAATGCACTCTTAGGAGAAAAGCCACTTGATGTCGACCCCCTGACTCGATGTTGAGTGATCCCTCAAAGCATAACGGACTCGAAGGTCAGTCTAGGTAAAGATTCTCCACCCTTAGAGCGTAATTCTAATATCCCTATGATGCGGGTATCCTTGTTTGTATGCCTTACTAACATGATAGGTAAGCCAATAAACGAATAAAAGGCAGATGACAAGGTGCTTATGGAGCAATGCAACGCCCTGGGATGCAAAAGAAAGGATGGAAGGAAGGGAGCGTTGATGACGATCTATAAAGTCTATCCAGGGAGATTGGAACTCAAAGATAAGAAAGGGATGGTGTTCAAAGTGGAGCTTAAAGGCCCTGAAGAGGACATGAGAGCAATATGGTCCCTACATGTGCCACCTTGGATAGAAGCGCGGAAGAAGTCAGCTTAGCGACTATAAAGTCTAGAGCTTGTACATAGACTTTTTAAATTTTTAGGGATTTGATTTTCCTGGTTTTGTTTTGTTTTTAACACTGTAAAACTTTGAACTTTTAGGGTTTGGTGAGAACCAACAATTTCAGGTACGGAAGGAATCTGCACAAGCACTCGATATCGATAAAACCAGTCGATATCGACCAAGGGAGTCGAAAAGAGCCGACTGTGATCAATACTAAGATCACCATGAGTCGAAGCAGAAGATCGATGTCGACATACCCAGTCGATATCGACACATCCACTTGAAATCGACCTCCCCTACAAACGTACCTGATTTGAGTCGTTGTGACGTTTTCTAGTAAGTTCTCTTTCATTCCACTTCTTATTTTGTTTTTACAGTGAGGACACTATAAGATCTAAGTATGGGGTGGGGTAAAAGCACTCGACTCGATATCGACTTGACCACACCAAACCAACTCGACTCGACATAGGTCACTCAATATCGACTTGTCCACTCGACATCAACTGGTGCAGCAGACGTGTGAAAAACGCAAATTGGGCCGAATCTTTGGAGGATATTGCTTAGCCACGAAGACATCTATCATCTACCAAGATTCATCTATCTTAGGGGTATAATTTAGTTTAAATAAACTTTCCTTTTAGCAATCTTAGTAGGATTAGAACTGCAATCCTTGGCTGGCAAGGGTTAAGAGGCTATAAATAAAGCCCTAGGGGGCTAGCTTTTAATCATTCTAAGACACAACAATCGATCAACCAAAGAGAGAGGGCGAGTGAGTAGAGATAGTGGAAAAGAAGGTGGTGGTTGTACGATTAGCTTATTTCCCAGTTTAATGCAAAGTTTCTATTTTTATTCAATGATGTTTTCCACCATGAAGAGCGAGTAGTCGCCCTACTTCTAGGGTTGGGGTGAGCCCGGCGGTAGCCATGTAAGTACGCTTTATTCCCTATTTGATTATGCGATTTGATCTTTTACCCCGCGCTCAATCCTTTATGCAAATTTAGGATCATTCCTTATTTACCTTATATGAGAGAAAGTGGATTATACATGTGAATTTGAATAGTAATTAAGTTTTGCCTGCGAAAGTTGACTAAACCCTAATTATGAAAAGGTATAAACAATTAGATTTTTATGCGAAAGCCTCTATATTCCTAATTGGTGATGACAAAAGCTTAATCTTTTATGTGAATTAAGTCATATTGCATGCATGGTTATCGTCGTGGTAAATCCCTACCTTAGGAGCTTTTACTTTATTAAATAAAAAAACGAAAAAAATATTGTTGTCTTTTATTTTATGTTAATTATTTCATTCTTTATTTTTCTGTTCGATATCTACCTTATGTGAACACGCTCGATTTCGACCATTCTAGTCGATATTGACCACCTACATCGAGCCAACCCAATGTCGATGGTCTTCTAAGTCGACAGGAACTATTGATCTACTCGACATCAACCTCTTTAGTCGATATCGAGTGCTTCTGTTGTTTTCTCTTCCTTGCAAGCTTTCACAGATCGACGTCACTCACTAGGAATCGACTGCCCCTGTCGATATCGACTCCCTAACTCCATATTGAGGCTACTAGTCGACTTGCGCAGAGTTCTTAAAGACTATTCAAGCACCGTTGACCCGCCTCCTCGTGGATCGATCCTGATTCCCTTCCACTACAGCGGGAGGAAGTCTTGTACTTTATTTGCGTGGACTAGGATTCAGTTTGATATTTAGTTGATATTTATTAGACTTGATTTCCTCCTACATTAGGGATCACCCTCGGGCCCAATTTATATAAAGTCACAGAATCTACCTAGAAGCCGCCCTTCGAGGGGCAACTGACCGGAGGGGCAACTATCCTCTTGGCCTATATATCCTAACCCCGCTACTCCAACCACCACGATGCAAACTCTTTGGAGTCTTCCAAGCCCTTTGTAAAGTAAAAAGCTATGTTGTGTCTACCCTTTCCCAAGTCTACATCCAATAGGGATGGTCAACGCCTTTCTACCCACTCGATTTCCCTTTTTCGATTTCCTCACTCTAAGTCAAGTTTATTAAGTTATGTTCATTAAGTTAGCCCTACTAAATTCATTTTGCCCTTTTAAACTCTTCAAAATCCTTTAAAGCATTGGGCGGTTTTTAAAATCTTACTTCGACGCATTTGTACTCGAATTGCGCAACACAAGCTTTGATACCACCTTTGTAACGGCCCAAATATAAATATTTGGGTTACGTTTCGAAGGATTGGATACCTTCGTTCGGGTGTTGCAATTTGAGTATGGGTCGAGTTTCAAAACAAAGTGTTAGTACTAAAAGAAGGGATTTCGGACCCTAAATTCGCGATAGGTCCATTGGGGACCATAACCTGTCCTACTTTTTAAGTCTCTCAAAAACCATTTAAGTTCAAATAAAATAATAAAAGGAAATCAAAGATACAACTTGCCTCAATAGAGCCGGGTCAAAACCAAAGTAAACGAGTATAAAACATCTGAAGTGTCAATTTTGGTGGTAAGTCAGTCTCTCGATCAGCTGAACGCCCTAAAAGAAACCCTCGTCACGGAAGCACAGAACAAGCAAGGATCAAATACCTGAAACTAACCACGAAGTCAGGCCAAGAGACGCATGCGGGCCCTAAAGACCTCGTCGAGGACATAGGGCGGGGGTTGCTCATATCATGTATAATCCTTCTCAACTCTCATATGAATCTATCAGGATAAACTCGATGGTGTTAGGCTGTCCTATCACCCTAGCAAAGACTCTAAGACACAAGACAACAACCGTTCTCCTTCCAAACGCATAAAGAAGACGGATGCTTATTCATAAATGCAAATCCTAAGCATGGTACTACATAAGACTTACCCCAAATTCATGAAAGATGATGCCTTTCCGTCAAATAACTATCGTTACCAATATTTAGGTGATTAGAGGCTCTCGCATAAAACCTAAGAGTTACTATCCAATTTCATGACAAATCCAAATTCACAATATGATTGGATTTCGCTTCAATAATGCAAACTAGGGAATTTCCTCAACTCTCGCAAAGGATCATGCATAGGAAAGAAGACGGAATCGCATAAAAATCATACCTTTGATGCATAAACTTACATAGCTATCGTCGGGCTCAACCCGACCTTAGAAGTAGGTGAACTACTCGCACCTCATCATCGTAGATATCATCAACATTGAAAAGAAAATACTTGAACTGAACTTTCAAAAGAAAGAGTACAACCGAACAAAGTCAATTCTCCGCTCTCGCTTCCTCTTCACCCCACTCAGCCTCTCTCTCTCTAACTCTACTGTATTGAAACATTTTTCTTGCTGTAATTGAATGGTTGTGGATGAATAAAACTCAGCCCTAATGGCCTCTAATTATAGACTTCTAACCTCGCTATCCAAGGATAAGAAAATCTATCTTTATTCCTAAGATAAAACTAAATTAAAGTAAATAACTAATTCACTTTAGGTAAATATCAAATTCACCATAAAGGATAACAAGTCTGATGATAATGGATAGAAGATCTCGACTTTAGGATAGATGTAAGCTCTTAGGATAGAATTCTATCAAAAACAACGTCGGATCTGTCTGCAGCAGAAGTCAATATCGACCAGCACATGTCGATATCGACCTCTTCTTTCCATCTCGAGCCAGCTCTACTCGACCCCGGATTAACACTCGGAATCTATCAATTCACTCGGTTTAGGGCACTCGATAGCGACCACTTCATGTCGATATCGACCGGTTTAGGGCACTCGATATCGACCACTTCATGTCGATATCGACCTTTCTCTGTCGACATGCTTTGTTCTTCTTCTGCTCGATTTTTGGTGTTACTCGATGTCGAGTCTTTAGGTCGATTTCGACTCCTCAGTAGACTTCGAGTTCTTTTTCAGCTCTTCTTTTCTTCTCCAAATTGATCCATTTTTGTCTCGATTTCTGCGAAATAACATAAAAACTCGTGTAGACCTCTATAGTTTGCAAATAAGCATAAACTACACTAATCTTATGTTTTTCCAACCAATATGCATGCAAATATCGACAAAATGGACATAAAAGTATATTAAAAATATGATAATTTGCGCGCACATCACATTACCCTTTAATCAATTTATTTTATTATTTTATCAAAACAAATTTGACAGGGTTAGGGTATTTCCAAAATTCATCTTTTTAATTTTATTAAATCCATTTCTATTTATCAAATCGATTACAACCTTTAAAACCTTTTCCAGTTTTTTTTTTTAAATCCAAGTCCAATAATATTATATTTTTAAATCACAATAATAATATTATATTTTTTTAAATCTCATCAATAATATAATATAATATATTACATTCCACTTATTTAATATATATATATATGTATGAATAAGTATTTCAAACTTATTTTTTTTACATTTTAACACAAATCTCACACGAAATAGACACAAAGAGAAAAGGCTCAAAAAACCCCTTTTGTAAAAATCAGATCCAGCCCAAATATTTTTTTTCTATAGCCGAATCCAAGCCCACCCTTATCTCCAATCTGGCATTTGTGTAGAACCGAACCGAACCGGGTTCATTTAACTAAAACACTAAACTGGCCCCATAAAAAAAAGAAAACAGAGGACCAACCCGGTCAATGTTCATCATCGTCAACAAAAGCCCTGCTCAACAATTTGGGAAAAGGAAGGGGAAGGGAAGGGCTGCCGGCGACGACACCTAACTCCGACCACTAAATCCGACACCAAGGACATGAATCTACAAAGAAAGGGGAGAGAGAGGGAGAGAGAGGTGCTCACCAAGGGCCTTGTTTCGCCGGAAAGATGCTCGAAATCGCCTTTTCGGAGATCGATTGGGGCTCGCCAGAGTCAAAATCAGGGATCTCTCGGACTAGGACGAAGGTAAGAGGTGTAAAGGTGGAACTTTATATTGTTTTTGATCGAATAGGAGAAGGAGAGAGATGTACCGCTGTTGGGACTGGAAATAGGGGAGAAGAAGAGGGGAATGGCGTTGCTCGGAGGCTTGGGCTGCTCCTGGGCGGTCCTGGGTTCACGTCGAAGATGATGGAAGATGGCTATGCTGTTGGTCGCTCAAACGCGAAGGAGATAGGAGGAGGAGCTGCTCGGGGCTCGGCCTTGGCATCGGAAAATAAAGGGCTGCTGGGGTGAGCTCGGCTTCAATGGCGACGACGACGACGTGGGTGGTGATGGTGGTGGTGGAGCTGTGGTGTGGTGGAGAGGTGGTGGAGGTGTGCTCAGCTTAGCAAATATGGAGTGGTGGTGGCGAGAACAGGGAACGAAAATGGTGGGGACTGTGTTCGGGGTTTGAATCAAGAGCAAATGAGAGCTGGGTTTATGGGTTGTTTGGATAAGAATAAAAAGAGAGGGAGATGCTTGTGCTGCTGCTACTATTATAGAGGGGCGATTTGCAAAGAGGAACGCCGAGTTGTGTGGTCTCGCCTCCCTTTTGCTCTCTTCCAACAATGCCGCTTCGCTTGCCTCTGCCGCCGTGGTGAGATTGTTTTGGATCGGCGGGATTTGGATTCGAGTCGAATGTTGTTGACAGTGGCGGTGTCCGGTGGGGAATCGGAATCGAAGAGCCGAGAGAAGCATTCGACGGAGGGAATATCAGGTTGATTCGAGATGAGAATCAGAATCAAGGCGTCGAGAGAAATACTTTGTAGATGATTAGAAATTTGAAGTTTTGAACTTTTGAACAAGCTCTTTGATTTTGCAGTCGTCGAGGAGCTCGTTTTAGCAAACAGACGACAATGACTTGATGCAAATTTGTACTAATTACAAAAAGATGACCAAGTTTATATTTGCATTAATGGTCCAAATTTTTAGAATTTTATATTTTGCTTACTAATAATGAAGCAACATATAAAAAATTAAGCAAATTTAAAGTTTCATGAACAATTAGTTTGTTGTCAAGCAACTTAAGTTTCAGCAACTCCTGTGTCAGCCACTCTAGTTTCATCAACGTCGGTTTCAACAACTCCGGTTTCAGCAACGTCGGTTTGAACAACTCCGGTTTCAGCAAAACAGTTGACATTTAGTTAATATGGATAGGTTAGTGGACAAATTGCTAATAAAGACGGAAAATATGGACATTTTAGTAAACAATCTTATTATATTTGTTTATTACAAGTAGGGCTGATATACGAGCAAACGAGCTCGAGTAGCTAGTGTTCAAGCTCGGCTCGTTTATAAACGAGCCGAGCTCGAGCTCCATATTGAAACGAGCCCAAACATGTGCTCGAGCTCGGCTCGCGAGCTAGGAACGGTGCTCGAGCTCGAGCTCGCGAGCTCGCTTATATTCGAGCCGAGCTCGAGCTTCAGCTCGTGAGCTCGTTTAAAGTTTCATAAATTTCCCAAATTTTCACAAAGTCCACCAAAAATATTTGCCGGTGAATGTTCACAATTTTCACAAATTTACAATGACATCACTATTCCACTACAAAGCATTAAAACAAATCACAAATTTTCTATTGAATACTTGAAATGATTTGTAATTGTAACTTGTAATAGATCGACAATGGAGTTTTCACTTGTAACAGATCAGGTCGAGAGCACTGAGAGAGCAGATCTGAGAGGGAGTTGAAAAGTGACGAGAGAGAGCCCTGAGCGAGAGTAGATTTGAGAGAGAGAGAGTCGAGAGGAGATGAGCGAGAGCACTCGAGAGCAGATCTGAGAGGGAGTCGAGAGGCAACGAGCGAGAGCACTGAGCGAGAGTAGATCTGAGAGAGAGTCGAGAGGCGACGAGCGAGAGCACTATGCGAGAGCATATCTAATAGCACCAACTAGGCAACAGGGCGAGGGCTGGATCTGAGAGGCGGCGACAATGGAGGCGGCGACAATGGATTGGAGTTTGGATCGACGAGGCGGCGACAAGGAGCACGACAATGGACTGGAGGCGGCGACAATGGCCGAGAGCATAGCATATCTAGAGATTAGAGCAAAGCGAGAGAGCTCGAGCGAGATCTGAGAGATCTGAGCATGACCAGTGAGTAGACGCGAGAGAGAGAGAGGGAGAGAGAGAGTAATGGATGGGGTTGGGGCTTGGGACGGCTAAGAACAAAATAAAACTAAGGTAAATTAAATCCAAGGATAAAAATGTAATTGCATACTAAAACGAGCAAGCTCGAGCTCGTGACAAGCTCGAACTCGGCTCATTTTTAAATTCGAACGAGCTCGAGCCGAGCTTTTTTCGAGCCGAGCCTGAGCCGAGCTCGAGCTACTCGGCTTGAATAACAGCCCTAATTACAAGTGGGCATTTAGTATTAAAATTGTAAAAGTAGAATTTTCCTTTATATTATCGACTTCTTCATGGTTGATCAAGTCTCATTTGCTTATAGATGTGTAAATGACATTATTGTTCGTTGTCCTCCCTCACGAAACCACTAATAATAGTCATAACACGTCTTCCCGATACATCTATTTCACTTTATTAAACACAATCTTTTTCTCCAACTATGAAAACCGAAGTGTCAAACCCCAACAAAGGGCGTCGAAAACCCCTACATACGTGAACAAGGAATGAATATAAAAAGTTTAACAATGGGCAACCAAACATCAAGAATAATCCAGCCTGATTATTGATTTATTGATTCTTTAATTTCCGGCAGCCAAACACGTCTTTAAGAAGATAGAAACGAATCTGGCGGGGGGAATCTAGTTTCGAAAATACTCCTTTGAATATTTTCGAAAATACTCCCAATATAAATAAAAATGAAAATAAGGAAAATAAAATAAAGAAAATAATTTAATAAAGATTTATTATCTCAATTAAATAAATTTAACTCTCCAATGACTTTCCCGTCTTCCTCCTCTACAGCTCCACCCCCAAAATTGAAAATCCCAATTTTCCCTCTTTTACCCTCCTGAATTCCAAAGACCCAAACCCTCTCTGTAAGCTTGATTGCAATCTCCTCCGATTTCATCTCTTCGATGAACGGATTTGATTCGGCTGCTCCGATCTCAGCCACCGCCGATCTCACCGTCCGGTGATCGGCCGACAGCAATCAGATCTCCCTGACATGCATCCTTTCTGCTGCGTCTCCCAAATCTCCGATCCAAATCCGAATTCCTCTCCAGCAAGCTTCCCCCCAATGCCGCCTCCTCCCTCCTCCGCCTCCGCTCAGGCTGCCGCCAGGCCGAGCGGCCACGATCTCATCCGCAGCGGCAGTAATCGATCGGCGAGCGAAGGGATCGGAAAACATGTATCGGTTGTTGATGAGAATCACCACTATTTGTCGGCCGCTGATGCTAGGGAAGTGAAGATCAACGATATTGTTGGGAATGGGTCTTGTGGAGTTCTGTGTAAGTGGGTGAATTACGGGAAAGGTTGGAGGCCGCGGTGGTTTGTCCTGCAAGATGGTGTGGTGTCTTATTACAAGATTCATGGGCCTGATAAGATCACCGTTAGTAAAGAAACTGAGAGAGGTTGCAAGGTTATCGGTGAGGAGTCAAAGCGTAGGATCGCGAAGCAGAAGAAAGCAACTTCTCAGCTTCGTCGTAGGCCGTTTGGTGAAATTCATCTCAAGGTATTCATTGTGATTCATTTAGTTTATTTCATCCATTTTCTTTTGCTTTTCTTGATTTGGATTTCTCAGTCTGATAGGGATTTCATTTCTCAACTTTCAAATTGTTATATCTTGACTAGTTGTTGCCTGTATATTTAAAATATCCTTTTGAACTACTTGTGTATGATTGAGCTACAGTTGGTTCTGATCCAGCCACAATTGATAGCAAATTGTTCTGGATTTTGAATGCCTTAGTTTAAGAGAACAAGTGTATTTGTGCGAAAATCGTTAGTACTGCTATATTAAAGTAATTGGAATAAGGCAATCAATCAGATTAGGAGTTGTTATTCAGATCTTTGGGGTGATCTTCCGTTGAGCTCGGAGACGGTATGCAAGTCTCCAAGATTGAGAGTCTTCGTCAACCAATTGCAGGCTAGATGGTTTTGCTTCACTAATTGTGTAGACTTCCTCCTGTCCTAGAGACCAGGTCAAAAGCACCCTAAATTTAGGTTCGTGTAAATCGTGGAGGCATATATGCTTTATCAAAGGATACAAGGAAAGACGGGTTGGCTAACAAAATATCTTTGTATTCCCTAACCATGTTGCAAGATAGTTATAATTGGCAAGTGTTGATGCTGCTGCTTCCATTCATATCAACTTGTTTCTCTTTTTTTTTTGTTAACTTTGCAGGTTTCATCAATTAGGGAGAGTAGATCAGATGACAAGAGGTTTTCCATTTTCACAGGAACAAAAAGGCTGCATTTGAGAGCAGAATCTCGAGAAGATAGAGCTGCATGGATGGATGCACTGCAAGCTGTGAAGGACATGTTTCCTCGGATTTCCAACAGCGAGTTAATGGCACCTGAAAATAATTTTGTCATATCAACTGAAAAGTTGAAGCAACGTCTACAGGAAGAGGGCGTGAGCGAGGTGGCAATTCAAGATAGTGAACAAATAATGAAGAATGAGTTTTCAGCGTTACAAGGCCAGCTTATGTTGCTCAAGCAGAAGCAATGGCAACTTATTGACACTCTGCGACACTTAGAGGTACATTAGTGATCAGAAAGCCCTCTTCAAATAGAATTCCGAATTTCTCGTTAAGTTTCTCTGCACCAGGATTAGTTTCTCTGCATCAGGATTAAAAACTTGGGCTTCTTTTGTGGCTAGATGCCTTAAGTCCAAATATTATCATTACTTTTTAGTGTGTATTCGAGAATTATAACTATTCATAATATTCCTCCAATGTTCTATTGTTACATACTTAGAGTTGAAGTACATAATCTATAATCTTGTTTTACTTGATAAACTTGGACTTTTTTAAATATTGGATGAATCAGATGTTATTTCTAATATGTTTCTCGGATGTGAGCTTAGCATTAAGTTTTGGTAAACAAATAATGGACAATAATTTTGTGTACTCTCCCAATCTCTTCGGAGACATTTGATGAAATTGGAATGGTGCAGTTTAGTTTCCTATGCTTGTTTTATCTGCTGTGTAGAGTTAGGTTTTCATTTATTTAATTTTACTTTTGCATGTAGGGAGATTGGTGGAGCTTTTCGAAAAAATGCTCCCAAGTAGTAATCTGTTGTCTCCCCTCTATGTTTGTCAGACTTTGGTTGCTTAGGAAGTGTAACATTATGAGGATGGAGGCATATCCACCCTCATAATGCTGCACCATGCTCCATCCATGATTATTAAAAAAAGGGAATACAAATGATCTGATGCCAAAGCATAACCCACCTTGCGGAATATATTATTAGACTTCTGAGTTGAGCTATCTCCTCCTACTTAATCCAACTCACGCTGTATAATCTAATGAATAAATATAAGCAGCTATGTTAATCTAGTTGATAGCTGTTATTGCAGGTCATTTCCGTTGTTTAGGTTCTTTTATACAAAGTTTGGTGGTGCAGCAGATTGCCAATATTTGACCAGGGTTCTGGTCATATGGATCTGATATGCTCACCCACTGGAGTTTGCAAACATACATATTTATTTGATTAATTGATTACTGGAGATAGTTTTTATCATTCCATCAAATATTGTTGAAGGTTATTTTATGATGTAAATAATTGTACTAAATTTATTATATGAGCTATATAATATACTGTTTATGTTACTAGACTATTATTCTGTGGTTTGTATTTTGGTTTGCTTATTTTTTGTTTTATACTCTCCCTCTTTTCCTCCCTTTATGGTAACTTTTGGGAAAGGAACAAATGAGAGACTTTTTAGGTAACTATATGGGAGCGATTATGGATTGATTCTGTAGATCTCTTTATATGTTTTTTAATATGTCAGTAACAGCTCCTTAGCAATGCAAAGAAAACTATGTTTTCTCAGATGTCTCTGATGACAGAAAAGCAGTTTGCTCTTTGTCTTGTGAATCGACAAACCCTTTGGACACTTTGAAATTGATCGCTTTATTGTTTTGTAGACAGAAAAAGTTGATTTGGAGAACACGGTTGTTGATGAGAGTCAACAACAATCAAAAGAGCAAGGTGCTTCTTCCTCTAGCTCCAAGCAAGACAAAGACAGTGGTATGCATTATGAGAGTTAATCTACTTTTTAGTTTTTATTTGTTCTACTGCTGGCTAATATCATAGTTGTGTAACTTTCCCTGTTGTATAGCGGATTGTTAGGCTGTGTAGGAGTGAACTGCCTAACGGTTTGGGTTTAAGTTACTTTGTCACTTGTGAGGGATGTGATATGATCCCTGATTTCACTTTGCATAATATTTACTTGATTCTGCATCAAGGATTGGGGAAAAAACATTTCTTAAGGTTTCTTAAATTTCTAAAGCAAAATTGCTGAAGCAGTTAATGCAAGATTTCGCCGCATGTTGATGTAAGATGTCGGTAATGCAACTTTTGTTTAGCATATGTTGGATTGGATTTTATCCTTCAGCTCTCAATTCAGTTAATTGGTGTCTAGTAGCCAACATATAGGTTCAGTTATTTTGCTCCTAACCTTTGAATTCTCTATTCTCAGATGATGATAATGTCCCTCAGGCCTTTCAAGACTTTTAGTGTGTTTAATATATGGAGATTTGCTTGAGAAATCTTAATTTCAAGAATCAATTCTTGTCAGATAGTCATAAAAAAAACTATGACAGGCAGTATCCTGCACTAAATCCATGCTGGGAGATAGTAGCTGGCTTACAAAACATTTATTATTTATACAAGATATTAGTTGGCTTTTGAGCTTTTCGTTCTCTTGCTTGTCTCCTGCAGCAGATATTACTGGAAGTGATTCTGAAGATATTGATAGAGTTGATGCTGCAGAAGAGGAAACTGATGAAGAAGAGAACTCTTTCTTAGATACCCGTGATTTTCTTTCATCATGTTCTTTAAGGAGTAGTGGTTCTGATTTGCGGATTTCATCATTTTCTTCTGAAAATGAGGACTTGGATGGTGTTATGTCTGATGATGATATTGACCCCTCTATTAAATATGCTGGAGCTACCTTCCCTGATGTCAAGCGACGCAAGAAATTGCCTGATCCTGTTGAAAAAGAAAAGGGAGTTAGTCTTTGGTCGATGATAAAGGATAATATCGGGAAAGATCTCACGAGAGTTTGTCTCCCAGTGTATTTTAACGAACCTGTTTCATCGCTTCAGAAGTGTTTTGAAGAATTAGAATATTCCTATCTACTTGATCGGGCAAATGAATGGGGTAAAAAGGTAAGATTCTGACATTTCACTCCAAAATGGTATCTTTTAATATATATATATATACACACACACCACCTTTACGCTATTGATCCAGAGCAAGCTATTGCATTTTCATTTCATTCAGAAACTTCCAATTGCATAAAACTACAATGCAAATTATGCTGAACCTGTTTATACTTTCATGGGAATTTATTTCAATGCTCTATCATCTTAGCATGATCATTTTAATTTGCAACATTAGGGCCTTTCAGCCATTATGGCTTGCATTATCACTAACTGATCAACCTTTGCTGTAATGAGTTCAAAGAGATCTCCAGAGTCCGTTCTCTGGCCCTCTACTTACTTTTGATAGCCTATCTGGGTATGGGCTTCATTGTTGTTTACTAGGTGCACCAGCGTGTGAACTCTTTGATATTGGGAAGAATGATGATTCTTTAATATTTGTTGCCCAAGAGTTATTCAAATCATATTTGTTAGAAGACTGTTTGTCCAAATCTTTCAAGAATTGCATGAATAAACACGGGAAGTTTGTAAATTTGTTCTTTCCCAGATGACAATTATTTGGTTTCCCTCACAATTTTCAGGGTAATAGCCTTATGAGAATCCTTAATGTGGCTGCTTTTGCTGTCTCTGGATATGCTTCAACAGAAGGAAGAAACTGCAAGCCCTTTAATCCATTGTTAGGGGAGACATATGAAGCTGATTATCCTGATAAAGGCCTTCGTTTCTTCTCGGAAAAGGTGTTGATTTCATTTGACATTATTGTGAACAGTTTTTTTTCCCTCATTTGCTTTGCCCATTGCATATGGTACTTATTTTGAACTCCTTGTGCCAACTCTGGAAAACTTTCTTCTTAAGTTCTCAAGACTAGGGTATAAGAAGAATATATTATTGATTCTTTTGAGAAGATCACATGAAAGAATTCTTCATTATGTACTAATCAACTAGCACTGTAGGAAAAGAAACTTAAGATTAAATATGTAATGAATCACGAGAATTTAATGTAAAATAGGAGGTCATGAGCAATCCTTCATACTTTTGCAAGAGAAAAATAGTAGACTATTAAGTGGGTCATGTGCATAACTTTTGAGTGACCTTGTAAGGGAAAGATTGGTGAGGAATAACCATGAGAATTGTGATGTCTGAGAGGATATTGGAGGGAGATGTGTATCTTCCATTGAATCACATTTCATTGTTTTGCAGTGTAGTGGTTTTGGCCACTTAGCCGATGCACGCACATTGGCTTTTGGGTGCTAGAATTTTACTGTAATGTTAATTGTTTTGCAAGTGTTGTGGATAACACAATGCTCTTTTCTGAGTCAGGTCAGCCATCATCCTATGGTTGTTGCTTGTCATTGTGAGGGAACTGGGTGGAGATTATGGGGAGACAGCAACTTGAAAAGCAAATTTTGGGGCCGTTCAATACAACTTGACCCTGTTGGTGTTTTGACTTTGGAATTTGATGATGGCGAGGTTTTCCAGTGGAGTAAGGTTAGCCTCATTGATGACTCTGTAATTCAAAATCAGTTTCATGCTGATGAATTTTATATTGCAGGTAACAACATCAATATACAACCTGATACTAGGAAAACTATATTGTGAGCACTATGGTACAATGCGTATTCAGGGAAACCGCAACTATAGCTGCAAGTTGAAATTTAAAGAGCAATCTATTATTGATCGAACTCCTCATCAGGTGTCATTTTCATGTTTTATCTTCTCTTTCGTTTATAAAAAGATACCCTTGAGCCTTAGCAGAGATGCCCAGTTTATTCTATGATCACTTTCGAAAGACCCATTCTCTTCAAGCTACTAGAATAACGACTGTTGAGCAGGTACAAGGTGTAGTGCAAGATAAACAAGGAAAGACAATGACAGCTTTGTTTGGAAAGTGGGATGAAAGCATTCATTATGTGAATGAGGATAACTTGCGGAAGGGAAAAGGAAATGATACTATGTCGACCCATTGCTTATGGAAACGAAGCAAGCGACCTATGTTCCCGACTAGATACAACCTCACTCGCTTTGCCATCACGATGAATGAGCTTACTTCAGGATTGAAGGTGATCCTGCAGTCTTCTTGGGTCTCTGCATTTTGGCTATAATTTATCCATATATTTGATCTCCTTGCAGTGTACACTGTACACGTGTATCCTCTGATCAGTGGTAGATGTAGAAATCAGGAAGAACACAAAACACACAGAGTACAAGCAACAGAACACACAGATAAACCAGAGACAGAGAAATGAACCCTTGGAGTTTACTCACCAAACCAGAAGGAAAAAACAACCTAACCAGCCTCTAAGCAAATCGCCATATACAAAGATAGATGATTGATGATTTCATATAAAACCTTCCCTGCATACTAATCGCCTAAAGGATCTAGATTCGTCCAGTTTGATCTTGCACGTCTTGTAGTCTTCTATGCCATGCATGCCTGATCCTTCCAGATTCTTTTAGCTGACTTGCCCATGCGTGTATCAACTTCATACTTGGGTTTCCTAGGTTTTTCTTTGATGTAGGTGGGGAATTCTTTACTTGTTGGACGGAATGTTGGACACGCACAATAGACTATATCCAATCACCTTTGCAACTAATCATCCCGATAGATTGCAACTGTTCTCCAATTGCTGGTGTAATTTCATTCCCTACTTGCAGGAGAAGTTGCCACCCACAGATTCGAGGCTTAGGCCAGACCAGAGATACCTTGAAAATGGGGAGTTTGATAAAGCAAACGGGGAGAAGTTGCGCCTGGAGCAGAGGCAGCGCCAGGTAATTCACGCATTCCGCTTTATTCTGATGTACAAAGGTTCTTTTAATCATTTTAGACGTAAAAATTTCCCGATGTCTCTTGAAGCCCCGGAGTTGCTATGTGCAAGTTATAAATAGATCTATTTGTCCTTCCAACGAAGTTCACCGGTTTTCCTTCGTAAATTGCAGGCTCGGAAAATGCAAGAGCAGGGTTGGAAGCCGCGGTGGTTCGCCAAAGACAAACAAAACGACACGTACCGCTACGTTGGTGGTTATTGGGAAGCCAGGGAGCAAGGAAACTGGGACTCCTGCCCTGACATATTTGGCCAAATTCAAGCTGAGATATCGGACTGAGTTTTCCCTCTTTCCAACCCCCTTTGTAAGTTTTTTTTTCCTCTCTTTTTTCAGTCCTAATATTGATAGGAAATTTAGATTGATAATAATTTTTTTTATCCCCCTCATCTTTTTAGGAGCTGAGATGTATGTAAGCCCTTAGGTCATGAATTTTGATGAAATAATAACAGACTTTGTATTTCCAGCACAAAAGGAGAGAAATAATATTTTACAGAAGTAGATCCCAAAATAAGAACCAATGTATAGCTCCAAGTAATTGGTAGGGCTGGAAATAACCCATGAATATACAATCCATTTGATCCACGTGCATTAAGTTTGCGGGCGAAAACCTGCACTAATGTCGGCGACATATGTATTATGGGCGGAGATTTCACACCCATATCTGCCCCAATAATCTACCTGATAACTTGCCCTATTCACTTGGTTTGTATATCTGTATGAAAAACCTAAAATTTGTGTTTTTAATTTGCATTTCTCAAGTAACATGATGTCATAATAAATGTTACTTATTTGATTTTTACTATGAACCCATATTTTTAGATGTTTGTATTATGCATTTTAAATAAGTACATGGTGTACTATGTTGGGTTTAGTTGTGTTTGTCGATTAAAATGTGTATTTGCTTTAATCTTTCAGTTTTTTTTTATAAAAAAAATCACATCTCTATTTGCTTCATTCATTGGTCGCCCGCTCCAACCGCATCACCCACACAAGTTGAGTGAGGGTGAACTTGTTTGCGGGTGATGGGTAGTGCAGGTGGAGATGTTTATCCCACAAAACAGGTGCCGGAATGGTTACATCCATCTATACCACGCCCTATTTTCACCCCTAATCATTGGTTTCTTCAGCCTTCAAGATCACGTTGCTCGATTTTTGTTTCCTTGAAGAATCAAGATCATGAATCATGATACCGCGGGTATCTTAATAGTCGACTCAAACTCGAGCTACATATTGATTACGAGTCTTAATATCCATGATTTGCTTCCACATCAATTGCAAATGAGTTAAATGCAAGGAAACTCGGTTCATGTCACAAAAGGACCACATATTCGTGCAATGCTGTTGACTGCCTATTGTAAACAGGCAAACGAATCAAAGTCCAAAGTAATAACATGAGCAGCCTAATTCCATCTACAGAATGGTTACACGTGCGTTAAGAATGGACTTGTACGCAAGAAAACTCGCTCATGTCACCCAAGGACCACATGCTCGTGGGCGGGCTCATAGCCATATATCCCGTAAGCTTCTGATGCTCAATGCAGCAACGTGTCATGTGACATTGCCCAAAGCTGAAGTTGGCAAAGGGGATGAACACCACACGGACACGGTATGACTAACAAGAGACAAACAAATCATGAACACGAATTTATTTCTCGTCGCCTGAGGCCTCAACATGGATGTGATAAATAGTTTGTGTTAATAATTGATGAGTTTTGGGTTGAGTCCTTTTCATGTATCATGTGTAAGAATTGATTCAATTTGGCCTTCAGATTGTTCACCCTTTTGTTGTGTGCAGAGTTTCATAATATGTGGGGGGACCATCCAACTTTTCTCTACAAAATGCAAATGCTAACAAAAAAGAGAGGTTGGGTGAGTGTTCCTTTTCTTCATTGTGATGTTTTTGGATGGGAAGGAGAGATAAATCATAAATTAGATTTATTAATAATTACAAAGTTGAAGTTATAAATAATTATGAACGAGCAATTAAGCAAGCCATCCGCGATGGTATAGGATAAGTTGGAAAATGTTTACTTCCAATCTATTTTCCTTCCCTGTTAGAAGAATAGAAGGTCCGCTTTAGCGAATATTCAAGCACGAGTTATGATGTTATGTTGTCACGTCCCAAAACATAGGATTAAAGTAGGGGTGGGCATATCCGGGTATCCGACATGAACCGGATAACCGTGTCGGGTACCCGAAACCATTTAAGTGAAAACTGCCGAACCGTATACGACCCGCTTAGAGCCGGATATCCGACACGAAAAACTAATCGGATCCGTGTCGGATAATCGGGTTATCCGACACGAACCATTTATAAAAAAACTGCAATTATAAGCAGTAGTACAAGTTATCAAGCCAAGGAAGAACAAGTTCATCAATTGATGTTCAACAGAAGAACAAATTATACAATTCAAAAGAAACCCTAAATAGGTAATCAATTTTACCACAACTTACAGAGAAAAGGTAGGGGTAAAAAAGAGAGGAGAAGTGAGCTACTGATTGAATTGGTCAGTAACCTAGGTGGCCTCCGATGACAACAAGAGAAGCATATAACCATAGGACGGGATGAAGCCAAGACCAGTGTGAGGAACAAACAATATGCCAAGACGATAGGAGATTCGTTGGAGATGAAAAACCACCAAAGAGATCTCGATCGATTCTACCAAGCTTTTTCCAGTTATGAAGAATACTCGCCGAAGAAGACTTGTTTTGAAGACCCACGGCCGGATTCGGAGAATACTCACCGGAGAAGATGGAGAAAACTTGAGTCTGAGAGACAATGATAGAGAGAGGAGAAGAGACGGTAGGGAGATAGAGAGAGGAGAAGAGACGGCGCTTATTGTAAAATGATTTGGTTGAAGGTTAGGGTTTGGACTCGTTTAATATTAAGGGTAAAAAAATGGAAAGTGGGAACAAGAGTAGAAGAGGGCGTCAAACCTTCAACCAATTGCTTCAAAAATAAGCCCATCTAACTACAAGCCCATTCAACCATCTGGACAAGCGCTCCTTGTTGTCTTTCTTTGAAACTTAATTGTATATATTATATCTATTTACAGGTTACATTTAAAAAAAATTAATCATGTCGTGTCGGATACCCGATAACTAAAATGTAGTGATCCGAACACGAACCATTTATTATCGTGTTTTAGTGGTTCGTGTCATTTTGTTATCGTGTTTTTTCGGTTTCGTGTTTTTTCGTGTCGTGTTGTCGTGTTTTTGTGTCGTATCAGTCGTGTCGGGTTTTTCTGCACACCCCTAGATTAAAGTGCAGTTTCCCTCTAAAACAAGGCATTATGCTCGTAGCTTCTCAAGGTATTTATAACCTAACCATTAAGGTGATAACTTTCAGGTAAATCAATAAAAATTGGAGTACTTCTTGGGAGATCCTTAAAACTATCGATAACATTCAACGCATTATTGTGCAATTTGTGAATACTAAAGTCTATCATTGCAAGAGAGGTGTAAACCGAGCATTATTATGCATTATCCCTATAGGAGGAATTCCAATGTTCGTATACTGTAAAAAATAAAGAAAAATAAATTCATCATATCACAATGAAGTTTGAGTTTAATTTTTGATCACTAAGAACATCAACAAAATTGATACCTGAGGTTAGGTTTGGCGGAGAAAGATTTGTGGGTAGATGTAAATTCGCGAGTATTTGTTTAGGTAAATGGAGATTCATTGATAGAGACTTGAATGATTATTCAAGTTGGTTAAAAATGCTATGGAAATCAATAGATAATTTTAGTAAAGGACGCGGGTTGTAAGAAAATATATTACTTGCCTACAACTATTATCATTTTATTACTCATGAGCATACATTAAAAATTAACGGATTTTTTTTAAAAAAATTTTACTCTAATGCTATAGGTTAAGCATTCTAGTATGAAAAATATTTTCTATATATAAACCCAATTTCATTATTTTTAAAATAGATTATGAGATTTACTCATGTATATTAAAAAAAAAAATTCAATTTTGACTTTTTAACTTATGCCCTTAGGAGATAAGTGAGACCCAAAGGACGGATACCATCCAAAATCATACACAATGAATGTATAACGGATACCATCCAAGATCTTACTTGAGCTGAAAGAAACCAATTGGCCACAAAGAGCCACCGACACAATAAGAGTAATTTAAGTGATAGAACACCCATCCCCTCCCCCGCTTAAACCGCCGTGCACACTCCCCCGACATGCCCTTGATGACAACAATATTGACCCCCCACTTGTGACCAACATTAATAGCACATATTCGGCACCAGAAACTCCTTAGCCTCACAAAAAAGGTTCTTTCTTGAGCCACAATCACATACAAGATGACCCAAACATTGGAACGACTCCAAAATTGGTTGATGTTGCGATAAGGTTTCCATGGACAGGTTGAGAAATAGGGTTGTAAAACGGCTTGTCGGTCTCCGAATCTCTTCACTGGCAATCGACTTGGAATTCACCGCCATGGAATGGAGAGATCATATCGAATTGGTAACATAGGGTGTCTATCTGTTTTGGTCATCGTTGAATCATAATTACAACCATCTTGTCGGAGATGAGGTGAACAGTTGGTGGCCGGAGGGGTGACGACGAGGTTAGAGTGACAAAGGTTGGGTAGAGAGTAGTGGCGAATGGGGATAGGGTTTTTCATAGTGTTTTGTCTTGGATACATTTTTCTATTGTCCTAGATATCCTCAAAACTCTTATATATATCATGAAAGTAATTCAGAACTCTAGACATGCCTGGAGACTGAGAGGTCAAACAAGTCGGCAGATAGACAAACCATCATGTACAAACAACGAACAAGAAATTGAAAACACAACAAAATAAATGACATACGAAAAAACGAAACAAGCCACGCGCGTCAACAGACTAACAAGCAACACAAGAGAGATCCTCAGGAAGAAGTTGTGGACATCTCAGATTATTGAATCACAAAAAAAGTTCAGATGTCGATCACAAATTCACTACTTGAACTTGTTGAACAACAAAATCTGCCAAACTTAAGGGAATAATCAATCAACCAAGGAAGTTGCATAGCATCAAAATAAACAAACTCATTATTGCTTCTTTTCAATAGCGACAAAAAACACACCAGTGAACCCGCAAACTTAAACCTTAGCCACACCATCGCCCATTCAATACCTCAAAACACATCTCAAACCCTCAAAGACAATAAAGGCTACAACATGGGTAAGCCAAAATAGAGGTAGATAAGATGGGATTGAGAAGAAAACAGAAAACAATGAACAAGCATAGAGACAGAACAACGGTTGGATAAAAGAATCCATAAGGCCGCCAAAGGAGACCAAACAACAGTCATTGTTCCACGCAAAGTGACATAGGTGACAGAGTGGGTGCACCAAGGACCGAATTACAGGATGACGGAGGGGGACGAGGTGGAGGCGGTGATGGTTGTTGGAAGGGGGGGGGGTTAGTGTTTGATTAACATAGGCAGCCACCTTGCTGATGACCATCATGGAATACACACAGGCAGACCCACATGAAGTCATTAAAAGAGAGGCCTTTGTCGGCGCGGGAGGAGGTAGAGATGATGTCCTTAAAGGCGGAGTCAGATGAGCAGTGGGGCATGGTGAAGGAGAGGCTCTCGGTGGCATCGCAAGAGAGGTAGCTGAACCACAAGGTGTCGTGGTCTGTGTTGCTGGCGTAGGAGCTGGTGGCAGTCGTTGAAGGAGGCCTAATGACTTGATAGTGGAGGCCGAGTGCTTGTGGCGAAGGGCAAAGGTTGTGCATGAAACCGAATATGAATAGGTCGGATATGTGGAGCGATTCCAGGGAGGGTGCTGGTGTAAACACACTGGAAGGCCAAACAAAGGCAAAAGAGAGTTGTGGTGGCAGAATAAGGAATGATGGAGGCAAGGTGGGTGGCGGAAGCGAGACCGAGAATGAAATGCATTTTTTTAGGTTAGTTTTAATTTTTAATTGAAAAGATTGATGACTTAAAACTCTTTCTAAATACGAAGCATGAATTATGTAAAGGCTTGGATTTTTGAATCCTAATTTTTCAGAAAAAGAAATTAAAAATGAAATTAAATCGGATTTAAAACTCGTTTAGCGGATTCCAACATGAATTTAAAATTTGACGAACGATTCCGTCTTTTCACCTCGAGATTTTGAAATAATTATCGGATGACGATATCCTTTTCGGTTTTAAAAATATAATCGATCGAGAAAGCGGGATTCAGAGAAACTAACATTCGGGAACTAATTGCGGGATTCGAAATTCGCGAATTCGGGATTTATTTCCGGGTATTTATTTTACCCATTCACACACTCTACCCAATCCCCACCCACTCCCATCACTCACCATACCTCCCCCTTATCCCTTCATTCATTAATTATCACCGTCACTCCCGCTCAGTTTTCGTCACCCTCATCACATCCTTCACGTCTTCACCATCCCCGTGCATCACCACCATCTCCTCCTCACCATCACTTCCCTCAACCCACGCCACCACCAATCCTTCCCTTCCTCCTATTACCGGCCACAACACTAGTGATGAAACCAGGCAAAAATGCCCAAAAGAAATATAGAAATAATGGTTAAAATACGGAGATGGTCCGCGGGTAGGAAACAACCTAAGGAGAAGCCAGTAACTCCAGAAGAATGTAGCCGCGGACAAGAAGAGGACACGTGTCCAGCATGCCCACAACCCACGAAGATCACACGTGTCCATACAAAGACGACAAATGTCAAAAAATGGAATACACCGCCAACCACTATATAAGAAAGAAAGAACAGAAACAGAAAGGACTTTTGGAAGGCAGAGGGATCGAAGGATAGAGAGAGAGGGAGAGAAGAAAAAGAATAAAAATAGAGCAGGGACAATAGAAAGAAGATTTGGTAAGCAAATTGTGTTATCGCGAACCCAGAAGGCTCCGCGGGGAAATTTGTGTTCGTGGTGGGACATGAACTTGATGAAGTATAATGGAACGACGGACCACGAAGACCATCTATGCCACTTTGTGACTGCCATGGGGATCAACGAGTACAATGACGCGATGATGTGTCGAATCTTCCCTTCCACGCTGACCAAGATCGCATTGACTTGGTTCACGAACCTACCCAATAATTCAGTAGCCAACTTCTCTGAATTAACCCGGTTATTCAAATCTCATTTTGGGAGCTCGCGCTCTCGAAAGAAGACCATACTGGACTTAAACACGATTAAGCAGGGGGTGGACGAAACACTAGACCACTTTTTTGCCCGCTTCACTAGTATAGTGGTTCAGATTCCCAACTTCAACCATGAATCCGCAACCATCATCCTCACGGGGAACCTGGTAGAAGGGGACTTCAAAACCTACCTATTCCGGAAGAAGCCTAGAGACTATGACTAACTAAGAGATTTGGTATCGTGGGAGATAGATGCAAAAGAAGTCGACGTGTCCAGTTCACGGGTGAATGTCAGGCATCAGGGCTTCTTTGGAAAGATCGCGAGGAGGTTTAGGAAAGACAAGGGTGGAGCTAAACCACCAAAGCAGCAGTCGGTGGGACGGCCACCTCCTTCATGGCAAGATGAGGTCCATATGAACTCTAAAAAAGGAGAAGGATCCTATCAATGGAGAGATGTCAAGGGGCAAGGTGGAGACCGCGATTGGCCTTATCATTCCCGAGGGAATGACTATCATGATCAGGATCACCACCACAAAGAATATCAACCCCACCGAGCGGATTACCGACCCCAGGAAGAGAAACGACCGTGACGCCAGAACAAAGATCAAGATCAGTTGGTAGATCAGTGAAAACTCCCCCAGCAAAACCACAGAACAGGCCGAGGCCGAAGGTGGCGTCGAGGGTGTCAGAATAGACCACCACTAGCACAAGGATTAGTAAACCAAGCCCCTGGGGGGCATTACAGGAGAGGAAGAACTGAACCCAACGAATTCCAGAGCCAGAAGGAAACATAAACACCTTGGCGGGAGGACCGTCTTTTTCCGGATCCAGCAATTAGGAGAGGAAAAATTATGAGAGAGAAGGAAAACAAACTCCATTCGCGGCAAGAAGAAGGATCACACTATCACCACACGCGAAAGTCATATTCTCCACAGGAGATGCAGAGGAGGTACGAATGCCGCACTCCGACCCCCTAGTCATACATGCTCAGATCGCAACTAAAACAGTGAAGAGGGTGTTCATAGACACGGGATCGTCAGTGGACATCCTCTCCTTGGAAGCTTTCTCGCAATTAAGCGTGTCCACGACTGCCCTCAAACCATACTCATGGTCCTTAGTCGATTTCTCAGGGGATAAAATACTAGTAGCAGGGACCATCGAGCTGACAGTAGTCTTGGGGACCACGCCAAAACGGCATATGGAGAGGATAGTCTTTACTGTGGTCGGAATGCCGACAGTATACAATGCACTGTTAGGAAGAGTATCACTCTACAGGTTCCAAATGATAGTCTCGATCTACCATTTCCTAGCAAAATTCCCTATTCCTGGAGGAGGAGTCGGCGAGGTCCGCGGACAACAGCCGGAGAGCCGGAGCTCTTACCTAACCTCTCTATGGAAGAAAAAAGAGATAATGTGCATCGAAGAAGCGGCCGCGAGCACAAGCAAGAATAAGAAAGAAGAGCCAACGTGAGATTCGACAGCTGAGGACAACTGCCCGACTATAACTGCGAAAGTAGATTTGAGGTGAGGCCGGCGGCCAGAAAAATACTGACCGCGGACAAGAGATCAACGCACCGACCTTTCTTCAACCCAGAGGAGAAGGTTTATTTGGGACAAGCATTAGGATCAGAAGAAAGAAGTCAGGTGTTGGGGATAATTGACAGATCAAGGGATGTCTTTGCATGGACACCAAGGGACTTGCTCGGGGTCCCTCCGACGATTGCCATGCACACACTCAGGATCCAACATGATGCAAAGCCGGTTGCACAAAAAAAGAGGAAGATGGCCCAGAGAAAGCGCTTGCTACAAAGGAAGAAACAGAAAAGTTGCTCAACGGAGGGTTCATTGAGGAAGTTGAAGACTCTGATTGGTTGTCAAACGTAGTCTTGGTAAAGAAATCCAGTGGAAAATGGCGAATGTGTGTCGATTTCAATGACCTCAACAAATCCTGCCCAAAGGACAACTACCCACTCTAGTCCATAGATGAGCTGGTTGATGGAACCCCAGGGAACGCGGTCCTCAGTTTCATGGGTGCTTACTCAGGGTATAACCAAATTCGTATGGATCCGCTTGATAAAAAAACCACTACATTCATCACAAATCAGGGGATATTCTGTTATCGAGTCATGCTCTTTCGATTAAGGAACGCGAGACCAACCTTTCAAAGAACTATAGACTGTATTTTCCGCCCACGGATAGGAAGGAATGTATCGATATATGTAGATGATATTGTGGTAAAAAGTGGAAGAGCTGAAGATCACGTGACAGACTTACAAGAAACTTTTAATTCTCTGCGACATGGGGTCTTGAACCTAAATGAAGAAAAATGTGTCTTCGGGGTAGGCTCTGATAAGTTTTTGGGGGTTCATGGTCAGCGAACATGGGATAGATGTAAATCCAGAAAAGATTGTCGTGATAAAGAACATGCAGCCACCTCGAACAATCAAGGAAGTCCAAGCTTTGAATGGCGTAGTAAACTATCTCAGCCAATTCTTCTCTTGCCTCGCGGACAAGTCCCTACCTTTCTTTGCATTGCTGAAAAGAAAGGGACAAGTCCAGTGGACTCCAGAACTACGTCAAGCTTTTGAAGGATTAAAAGCCTATCTGATGAGACTACCGACTCTCCACTGACCAGAGAAACATGAGACCCTGTACCTCTACCTGGCAGTAAGAAGTGTAACTATCAGCACATCATCACCCGCGATGAAAAGTACCCAGTGTACTATTTAAGCAGAGTTTTGCAGGATGCTGCAACACGATATGAACCCATAAAGAAAATGATCTTATGTCTGGTCTTCGCGGCTAGGAGGTTGCGACCATACTTCCAAGACCACCTCATCAAAGTTCTGACGGACATACCCCTGAGGCAGATACTTCATTCTCCATGCCTCTCGGGACGAATGACGAAGTGGGCGGTGGAGTTGTCAGAGTTCGAGGTTGAGTATGTCCCGCGGAAGGCAGCTATAGTACAAACATTGGCTGACTTTATCCGTGAAACCAGTTTCGAGGAACATCCGCCTACCGAGGATATTGAGTGGGTCCTTAGAGTGGATGGGGCTGCCAATCAAGCTGGTTGTGGAGCTGGGGTCACCCTGACTACTCATGAAGGACAACACTTAAACTATGCCTACAAGCTGGCCTTCCAAGCAACGAATAACGAGGCTGAGTATGAAGCTTTGATAGTTGGACTTAAAGTTGCTTTGCTACGTAGAGTTCGAGGTTGAATTTGTTTAGGAATGTACATTTAGGTCCACTTTATCGTCATTCGCATGCATATTAGTGGGAAAACATGAGATTAGTGTAGTTTATGCATTATTGTCAAATATATGGGTTTGCACGAGTTTCTATGTGATTTTACAGAAAACGGGACAAAAATGGACAGATTTGGAAGAGCGGAAAAAGAACTCAAAGTTTTCTAAAGAGGTCGAAATCGACTAATGAACCTCGATATCGAGTGCAGCAGAGCAACCAGAAATCGAGCAGAGGAGAAACAGAGCATGTCGAAACAGACAAGGTCGATATCGATGTCTGAAGGTCGATATCGAGTGGTCTAGATCGAGCTTCTTGATAGAAGTCGAGTGCACATCTAAGGAGAAGAAGGAGAGCTCGAGATAAGATAAAAGGGAGGTCGATATCGATGACCAAGGTCGATATCGACCACTGCAGCAGAAGAAGTCCGACTCAGATTTTGATAGAATTCTATCCAAAGCTTGCACATCTATTCAAAAGTAGAGATCTTCTATCCAATACACCAGACTACATCCTTTACTAGTTTTACCATGGAATATTTAGTTTTTTAACTTTATTAAGTTTTATCTTAGAGAATAAAGGTAGGTTTTCGAATCCTTGGCTAGCAAGATTTGAGATCTATATCTAGAGGCCGTTAGGGCTGAGTTTAATCATGGAAGAACATCGAGTTTTACATTATAGAACATGGAGAATTTGTAGAGAGAGAGAGAGAGAGCCCGAGTGAGTTGGGTGTGAAGCGAGAGCGGAGATTTGGCTTTGTTCGGTTGTAACTTTCTCTTTAGTTTAATCCAAAGTAGTTTTCTTTTCAATGATGATGATGAGTTCAATGATGAGAAGCGAGTAGTCAACCCACTTCTAGGGTCGGGGTGAGCCCGACGATAGCAATGTAGGGTAAGTGCATTAAAGGTATGATTTTTATGCGATTTTGTCTTCTATCCTATGCATAATCCTTTGCGAAAGTTAGGGAGATTCATTATTTGCATTATTGAAGCGAAAGCCAATCATATTTTGAATTTGGGTTACTCATGAATTGGATAGTAACTCTTAGGAATTATGTGAGAGCCTCTAATCACCTAAGTGTTGGTAACGAAAGTTATTTGATGGAAAGACATTAAATTTCATAACTTTAGAATCATACTTGCATTGTTATCGTTGTGGCATGAATCCCTGACTTTAGAAGCTTTTAGTTGATTGAATTTCATAAAAATTTGAGTTTTATTTCTGTCCACAGTTTCTTTACCATTCTACGCTCTTCGGATACCCTTTCCGACACATAAGTTACGTTATACAGTTTCTTTGACAAACATCGAAATCGACTAGCAAAGGTCTATATCGAGCACTAACATCGATATCAAGGTCTCTCTCGATGTCGACTGTGTTTGCTTTTGTCTTCTGCAGGAAACTCACTGGAAATCGACCAGAACTGAGGTCGATATCGACCAAATACCTTAATATCGAGTGTCTCCTGAGGTCGAAAGCTTGATCGTGATTGCAACTAAGGAAGCGCTGACATACCTCCTCGTGGATTCGATCCTGAATTACCCTGCCACTGCATCGGGAGGGATTCTTGTATTATTTGCTTGAACAGGGAGTTAGCATAGTTGAGATATATATTTGAATATTTGAATCGCACCTCCCCTAGACGAACAAATTGGCGCCGTTGCCGGGGTGGCAATCAATCGCCACCTAAGTTTTCTCACAATCTATTTTAGTGCTTATTTTATAGGTTTATGCGACGTTCTGATCGTGGACCTATCCTGGAAACTATTGAAGAGCCTGAACATTTCTTCCATCTTCGCAACAAAGCTATTCAAATCATGGCGGACAACGAGACACAGGCTGAGACCATAGAACAGTTGAGGAAAGAGATTGAGGACCATAACGCTACAATCGCTGCTGAGAGGGCCGTCGCTGCTGTAGAGCGAGCCCGTGCTGATAGAGAGGAGGATGCGCGTAGAAAAGACCAAGAGTGGCTAAATTAGTATCCACATCCACACACGGTGATGCAATACATGCATCCGCCGCTTCACGTCTCTGAATCCGCAATACTTATTCCTCCTTCCAACTATGAAATTAAAATAAACTTCCTATGTGAAATTAAAAGAAACACCTTTGAAGGAAGACCAAATGAATGCCCACTGCAAGACATCTCCACTTTTATGGATTTATGTGAAACTATTGCTAATGGAGTAAATTTAGAGTATGTGAGACTAAAATCTTTTCGATGGTCTTTGGCAGGGAAGACATTACAATGGCTAGAAAGTTTGGCTCCACACTCGCTGAGGACATGGGCAGAGGTGAAGGATGCATTCCTAAACAAATTCTTTCCTCCTTGTAAGACGGCGATGCTGCGACAAAGCATCACGACTTTCAAACAAAAGCCAGGTGAAACATTAGCAAAGGAATGGAAGCGTTTTAAGGACTTGCTGAGATCATGCCCGACGCATGGGTAACTTCCATATGTCATCCAGGAGATATTTTACAATTCCCTTGATGCACCGAATAAGGAGAGGATCAATTCATATACCTCCTATCGGTACATTGAGCTTACACCAACGGAGGCCTGGGAGATGATTGAGAGGCTGGTCAACTTTGACAAGACCTATGGGACTACTGCGGCCTATGATTCAAGGCCTGCCCCATCAATGCCATTATATGAGCCTCCAAAGGAGATAGATCCTGATGTGCGGCAACAACTCCATAACGATCAGACACGCCGCCTTCAAAAGCAAGTCAGGTTCCTGAGCAACAATCAAACTTGTCAGGAATGTGGCTCAACAAGACATAACACTAGTGTCTGTCCACATACTGAGCAAGTATCTATGTTGGAAAAACATGAGGAAGACAAGTGGACGAGAGGCTCCTATGGAGAGGGCAATCAACAATATTGGGGGGGGGGGATCAAAGATTCTATTAACAAAGGGATCCCCCACCATATAGAGCACCAGGGCACCCTGAGCGGGAAACAAGGAAGGATGACCTGCAGATCATTCTTGATGAGATGCGGAGGAGCCACGCTGAGTTCAACAAGCCAACAACTCCGTCCATACTCAGCTACAGGTCATCAATTTTAGGCTTGGGGAGATAGACGTTTGGAAGCGCAACATGGAGATCAAAATGGGTCAATTGGCGGAAGCAATACCCAAAGCATCAGGATCATTTCCTGGATCAACTGTGCCCAACCAAAAGGGCAAAACTACTGGACACATAGCGGGAATGAATCTAAGGAGTGGGCGTCAAGTCCATACACCTGAGCAAAAAGCAGAGGAGAAGACCCTTGATGGAACATCGATATCGACCCCCCCTGTCGATATCGACCAAGGTGACATCGATGTCGACGATCCTCTCGATGTCGACACTACTGTTGAGTCACCACAGAAATCAACTCCTCCAGTCGATGTCGACCCTGATCTAGTCGATATCGATCTAACTCCTGCCACAGGGAATAAGAAGGTGTTGCCATTCCCAAGGAGATGATTAAGGACCCAGAGGAAAAGAAGTTCCAGCGGTTGATGAAGATGCTTCAAGGACTTAATGTCTCAATACCATTCACCGAAGCACTTCATGAGATGCCATCTTATGTGAGTTTCTTAAAGTCATATTGGGTAAGAAGCGATCACTTTCTGAGATTGCAGAGGAGTGCAACAATTGAAGCTACCACAAAAGCGGGCGGACCCTGGTAAGTTTTTTTTTATCGCTATAGGCTTAGGTCGATATCGCTTTAATGCTTTAGTTGATTTGGGCGCTAGCGTTAGCATGATGCCACTAATCATATGGCACAAGGTAAAGATAAGTCCTCTGGAGCCCGTGGATGCAAGCTTATACATGGCAAATAATACGGCAGTGATTCCAACAGGATTGGTAACTAATGTGCCAGTACAAGTAGGTAAATTCTTTAACCCTGCTGATTTCTTAGTTGTTGATATAGCAGAGGACCCTACTTGTCCCATTATTTTAGGTATGCCATTCCTAGCAACCGTCGATGCCAATATAAGTGTGAAGAAAGGATTGCTCTCATTCACCATTAGCGACGAAGTGATAGAGTATGCCTTCAACAAGACGGTAAGGAACAATGAAGGGCCAATGGAGATTAAGGCCATCAATGGTGTCTACATCGCATGTGGAGAAGCCAAAGTAAGGAGTATGACACTGGAAGAGCTTGAAAAGAGGGCCATAGAAGCCCAAGTGGAGGAGGTTGTGACAATCTTGAACGAAGGAGCTAGACAGAACATCGAAATCGACCCAAGTAAGTCAAAATCGACTAACATAGTTCAAGATTCTGTGCCAGGTCATAAGTATGGGGTCGATGGAGGAGAAGGAACCTCGAAATTGATGTTAAAGGTTGATATCGACCATGTCTCTAAGAAATCGACCACTATTGATGTTGAGAAAGGAGAAGCAAAGTCCTCGATATCGATCTCTAAGGGTCGAAATCGACCTGATCATATCGAGAGTAACCACTCCAAATCGACTGAACCTCCAAAAGCACAACAGATCTCAATATCGACCACTGAATATCGATGTCGACCTGAGCGACAGACAGAGAAGAAGGTAAGTCAAGTTACGAATTCCTCCAGTTCCATCTCAATTAAAGATTTATCATTATTTGGAAGAGGTGTGCCTTGGCATGTGCACTTGTGTAGGGTTTCTGATGATGATTTTAACCAATATGAAATAGGAGACAAGGTGTATGTCGCCAAATCAAAGGATCAATGGTTCCCTACTAGATTCAAAGATAAGATGATGGGACCATTCACGGTGAATCAAATCCATCAAGGCGGAATGCAGCTGAGAGACAAGAAAGGAGTGTTGTTTGAGGCCCAAGCCACATGGGCTCTGCAGATGCCTCCTTGAGAGCGCAAAAGGAAGAAGTCGGCCTAGCAACTTTAAAGTCTAGAGCTTGTAACGAAGACAATTAGTTTTTTGGTTTTGGACAAATTTGGTTTTGCTTTGAGATTTGTATATTGCATGTTTTGGTTTTAGTTTTTAACAAGTTGCAGGAAAGAGGAAAGAAAAGAGCACAAAATAGAGATATGAAAATCGAGTAAGAAGCTCGATATCGACCTTAAGGTCGATTCCGAGGGGCTTGTGGTCGAGACCGGATCACCCTGAAGCTTGAGCCAAAAATCGATAACAGAGATCGATTTCGATGTTAAAGGTCGATATCGACCACCACTGCAATCTTCTTCGACTCCTGAAATAAGTGACGGTTTAGTAAGTTTGATTTCTTAACCCTAGTTCTAATACAGTGAGGACACTGTAAACTTTAAGTATGGGGTGGGGCAAAGACTTACTTGCATATTTTAGCATATTTTGAAATTTTTCATAAGTTTTTGCATAGTTTATACATAGTTTATGCATATTCATACATATTTAGTCATCTTTATCTTTAAGCATTGCATTCATACTTAGTCATATTTTTAGCATGTTTTAGTTTCGAAAAAAAAGAGAGAAGAAAGAAGAAAAAATGACCAAAAAAAAATTAAAAATAAAGAAAAGAGTCATGAAAGTATAAAAAAGAGCTTTATGATGCAAAATTAGATTCATTAGAGATATAACATGAAATTGCCTATTTAAGGGAAGTCCCAATGAAGTGCAAAAAATGAAGAAGGTAAAAACTTGAAGTGTGCACGATAAGATGATGGAGGACTTTTATAAATTTCCATACAAGTGCTTACAAAAGTTCATATCCTAGCCTTACCTATGCATATTTGCAAAAGTCACAAGCCATACATGAGCCTTACTATATCATAATCATTACTACTCCACATATATTACATATTGCCTATTTTTTATACCTTATACCCTATCCGGGGACAAGTTTAAGAATGGATGTCATCTTTGGAGTTGTTATATGGAGTTTGTGCATATTATGAAGTTGTTGGTAGGAATGAAAAATTTTTGATTATGGAAAATTTAATGAGCGAGAAAAAATCCGATCACCTCAGGAGATAAAGGTTGGTCGACCCTGCTCGTTGAGATGTTAGTTCAACGAGATGGGACACAAGGTGAGGTGTCCGAAGTACTAAGTATCCGAGGCCATTCATGACACCCATGTTTGCGACTCGCGAGAAGGTAGTGCTAAGACTAGAGAGGTAAAAGCATTATAATTGAAAAAAAGCATTGAGCGATGAGTGAAAGGTGAGACATTATGAAGAAGGAACGTGGAATGAATGTTTTGGAAAGAAAGTATTATTTCCCCGGATTTAACACCACATGGCCAAATATTAGCCCACCTTTAGCCTTTTGCCAATCTACTTCTCTAAAGCTTGCAAAAGTCCTCTTGATTATTAATGTTATGTCGCTGAAATTGTTTTATGCATATAAACCTCTTTTTATGAGTATGAAATTGCTTTTATGCACAGGCATGGACTTGGTTAACATTAGTACCTTATCGAGGATGGCAATTGATTGTAGGGACATATGAAAAATGAATCTATGATGTTGAGGGTTTACTTTCTTCCCCTGAATGACCATTAAAGGTATTGCTTGGGGACAAGCAAGCTTAAGTATGGGGTGTTTGATGTGCGTGCAAATTGCCATATTTTCTATGCACGTTTAAGTCCATTTTACCGTCATTCGCATGCATATTACTGGGAAAACATGAGATTAGTGTAGTTTAAGCATTATTGTCAAATATATGGGTCTGCACGAGTTTCTATGTGATTTCGCAGAAAACGGGACAAAAATTGACAGATTTGGAAGAGCGAAAAAAGAACTCGAAGTCTTCTGAAGAGGTCGAAATCGACTAATGAACCTCGACATCGAGTGCAGCAGAGCAACCAAAAATCGAGCAGATGAGAAGCAGAGCATGTGGACACAGACAAGGTCGATATCAATGTATGAAGGTCTATATCGAGTGGCCTAGATTGAGCTTATTGATAGAAGTCGAGTGCCAGTCCGAGGAGAAGAAGGAGAGATCGAGATAAGATAAAAGGGAGGTCGATATCGATGACCAAGGTCAATATCGACCACTGCAGCAGAAGAAGTCCGACTCAGATTTTGATAGAATTCTATCCAAAGCTTGCACGTCTATCCAAAAGTCGAGATCTTCTATCCAATACACAAGACTACATCCTTTACTAGTTTTACTATGGAATTTTTAGTTTTTTACTTTATTAAGTTTTATCTTAGAGAATAAAGATAGGTTTTTGAATCCTTGGCTACCAAGATTTGGGATCTATATCTAGAGGCCGTTAGGGCTGAGTTTAATCACGGAAGAACAGCGAGTTTTACATTATAGAACGCAGAGAATTTGTAGAGAGAGAGAGAGAGAGGCCGAGTGAGTTGGGTGTGAAGCGAGAGCGGAGATTTGGCTTTGTTCGGTTGTAACTTTCTCTTTAGTTTAATCCAAAGTAGTTTTGTTTTCAATGATGATGATGAGTTCAACGATGAGAAGCAAGTAGTCAACCCACTTCTAGGATCGGGGTGAGCCCGATGATAGCAATGTAGGGTAAGTGCATCAAAGGTATGATTTTTATGCGATTCCATCTTCTATCCTATGCATGATCATGTGCGAAAGTTAGGGAGATTCATTATTTTCATTATTGAAGCGAAAGCCAATCGTATTGTGAACTTCGATTACTCATGAATTGGATAGTAACTCTTAGGAATTATGCGAGAGCCTCTAATCACCTAAGTGTTGGTAACGAAAGTTATTTGATGGAAAGACATTAAATTTCATAACTTTAATATCATACTTGCATTGTTATAGTTGTGGCATGAATCCCTGACTTTAGAAGCTTTTAGTTAATTGAATTTCATAAAAAGTTGAGTTTTATTTCTGTCCACTGTTTCTTTTCCATTCTACACTCTTCGGATACCTTTTCCAACACATAGGTTATGTTATGCAGTTTCTATGACAAACATCGAAATCGACTTACAAAGGTCGATATCGAGCACTAACATGGATATCGAGGTCTCTCTCGACGTCGACTGTGTTTGCTTTTGTCTTCTGCAGGAAACTCACTGGAAATTGACCAGAATTGAGGTTGATATCGACCGGATACCTTGATATCGAGTGTCTCCTGTGTGTCTTCTACAGGAAACTCACTGGAAGGCTCCACCTTGGGAGTCGTTGAAGAAACGACGTTAATTAGTTTATTATTTATTTTTAGTAACTCCTATGTTAGTTGGAGTCTAATTATGGAATTACCTATTTTTAGCATTACTTAGTTAGGTTAAATAAGATGGTTAGGAGAGTCTATCCTTAGGCTTTCTTAATTATCATCTTTTTATGATTTATCTAGTTAAGATTTTAGTTATATTATTATATTAGAATTAGGTCAGCCAAGTCTATCCTTTTGTAAAGGATGGCTGGCCACATATTAGGGTTTATAGAGATTAGGATTCTATTTAAACGTTATTTGGCATTCAATAAAAATCAGATTGGAATTTATATTGAGGAACCTTTTTAGGATTAAAAGGTTTCCCCAATTCCCCAATCCAAAAGCCTTCACAATTTCTTATGTTCTTATTGTTCAAGTTCTCAAAGATCTAAACCCTTACCTACATTCAATCACTCGGCCAAACACAATCCCAAACCAAACACAAAGGAGAAACCCATCCTGAGAAACCATCGCTGAACCAGAGTTCCTGTCGCTGAGTCTGCCCAGAACCATCGCTGTTCACCAGGCAGCGGCCGCTGCCCTATCTGCTGCGGCCGCAGCATCCGTCGCTGCTGCACCTATTCCGTCAGTGTTGCCTTTGTTGGTTTTTGCCATAGTTTTTATTTGTTTGTTTTCGTTTCTTTTGCAATAGTTCTAAACCTTTGATTGTAATTGATTGTAAACATCAAGAATAGCAAGGATAATTGCAAGATCGGGACAAATTTAAGTCGTTGTTCTTGATTCCGTGCCCACATGCGAAGGATCGAGAATCCAAACGCATCAACAACTAATGAAGCGCTGACATACCTCCTCGTGGATTCGATCCTGAATTACCCTACCACTGCATCGGGAGGGATAACCACCTATACAGATTTGAATATTTGAATCGCACCTCCCCTAGACGAACACAGAGCAAGAGGAATAACCAACTATACAGATTTAGAAATTATGACATTGCAAATAGAAAGAGAGTACGAGGCCAAAACCGGACGGATGCCAGATTACCTAAGAAAAGTCCAAGGCTTATAGAAAGCCATTATGAGCTTCAAACTAATCTCAATCCTGAGGGACGAGAATGAGCGAGCAGACACCTTGGAGCGAATGGGTGCTGCCATGCCTTTAGAAGTTGGGCAGGAAGTCGCTTTTGAAAAGCGAGAAAGGCGCGGGCTCATCAAAGAAGTCTACTTTGTTGAAACAAATGGAGAGGGCGATTGGAGGACTCCCCTCGTGGATTATTTGGGAACGAGGATCCTCCCACCATGAAAAATTAAAGCAAACCAGATCGCCGCCAGGGCAGCCCGATTTACGGTCCGCAATGGAAGACTCTTCAAAAGAGGATTCAACCTACTAGACCTCATGTGCGTTTCCACAAAGGAAGGAATGACCATCATAGAAGAGTTGCATGCTGGACTATGTGCACACCACCAGGGTTAGAGGGCTTTGACTGCAAAGGCCATGAGAACTAGATATTACGGGCCCACCATGAAGTAGGATGTTCAGGCATTCATGCAAAGTGTGATGCATGTCAAAGACATGGAAACACGAGGCACCAACCCGCGGAGCCAATGAAGGGGATCTACGGGGCTTGCCCTTTCTCTCTTTGGGAAATGGACATCCTGGGTCCATTCTCGACCGCGCCAGGACATTTGAAATACGTGCTCGCAATGTTAGATTACTTCACTAAATGGGTCGAAGCTGAAGCCATGGGACTGATAATAGCCGAGAAGGTGAGGAAGTTTCTGTGGAAAAACCTAGTATGTCGATTTGGGGTCCATGACACAATCATTATAGACCACTACCCACAATTTGATTGTGAAAGCATCCGAGATTTCGGCAAAGGCCTCAACGTCAACCTCAAATTCTCGTCTGTGGCCCATCCACAAAAGAATGGCCAAGCGGAAACCACCAATCGGCAGATACTGGAAGGGATACGAAAAAAGTTAGGGAATTCTGCCACAAGACGGTGGGCAGAACTTCTTCCCCTGATACTGTGGTCTTACTGAACCTCGGCCAAGACCCCAACGAGAGAAACTTCTTTCTCCCTAGTCTATGGCACGGACAATGTCATTTCAATCGAGAGGATGGTCCCATCAGCCCAAGTCCTTGGATATGAACAAGGGACAAACGATGAGGCACTTGAGATTGAGATGCATTTATGAGAAGAACGCAGAATGATGGCGGTGTTGAAGGCCCAATAGTACAAGAGGTGAACAACAAAGTACCATAACAGGCAGGTGCTGTCACGACGATTCCAGAAAGAAGACCTGGTACTTTGACAGGTGCTAACATGAGGAAAGCTTGATGCAAACTGGGAAGGACCCTATGTCGTGGCCGATGTCATCAACACTGGTGCTTACAAACTTCAAAACAGAGACGGAAAAACTTTGAACAAAACTTGGAATACAGAAATCCTGAAAAGGTACTATGTGTGCCGAAAAAAACTAAGACTGAATAAACCTGAAGAATTCGCCCCCGCGGAAGGTGAGAAAGTGGTTAGCGGGCGCTTTTGTAATAAACCAGGGCAACAAGTAAACACTAAGACCCGAAACGCTGGAGCATGCCTCCGTGTCGAGCCTCCGATTAAGAAACCGAGTCTCTTGGAACAAGACGAATCGTCAAGATCTGAGACGCTGGAGCTCGACTCCTCGTCGGGCATCTGATTGAGAAACTGATTCTCTCAAAGTTAATAAAATCTTCATGGCCCGAGACGCTGGAGCTTGCCTCCGCGTCGGGCATCTAATTGAGAAACCGATTCTCTTAGAGTTAATCAAATCTCTAAAAGACCCGAGACGTTGGAGCTTGACTCCGCGTCGGGCATCTGATTGAGAAACCAATTCTCTCAAAGGTAAGCAAATCTTCACGGCCCAAGATGCTGGAGCTCGCCTCTGCGTCAGGCATCTGATTGAGAAACCGATTCTCTCAGAGTGAAGCAAATCTCTACAAGACCCGAAACACTGGAGCTCGCCTCCATGTCGGGCATCCGATTGAGAAACCAAGTCTCTTGGAGCAAGGTAAATCTTCAAGGCCCGAGACGCTTGATCTCGCATCCTCGTCGGGCATCTGATTGAGAAACCGATTCTCTCAGAGTTAAGCAAATCTCTACAAGACCCGAGACGCTGGAGCTCGCCTCCACATCGGGCATCTGATTGAGAAACTGATTCTCTCAAAGTTAAGCAAATCTCTACAAGACCCGAGACGCTGGAGCTTGCCTCCGCGTCGGGCCTCCGATTGAGAAAGCAAGTCTCTCGGAGCAAGGCAAATCTTTACAGCCAAGAGGCTGGAGCTCGCCTCCGTGTCAAGCATCTAATTGAGAAACCGATTCACTCAAAGATAAGCAAATCTGTAAAAAAACAAAACGTTGAAGCTCGCCTCCATGTTGGACCTCCGATTGAGGCACCAGATCTCTCAGGATCGGACACTAAACAGATCTCTGAAACAAGAAAAACTAGTAACCAAAAGAGTAGGTTGAATATTCAAGCGTTCAATAAGAAGACCAAAACTAGATCCGTACTGAATCACCAAAACAGGTTACATTGAAAACTGAAACGAATACGAACGGGACAAGTCAAACATAAAGTAGAATAGAAAGTTAAGATCCAGTGAAGGGTGCCCCTTCGGGAGGAAGCTCAATGTGGCCATTTTCCACTTCGATAAGATCAGGGTCTAACACCCGAACTTCAAAATGTATGCCACCTTTATGGAGAAAAACGATGACAGTGCCCATCTCCAAGCCCTAGGAAGAAACAAAGTCATTCCAACCCTGCACTAACCAAAATAGCCCATAGTCTCGCTTAACTATCCCCACCGGGAAATCTTCAACAAACCTAGAGACAACAAAACCTACGTCAGGCTAGAAACTCTCGTTTCATCCTCAAAAAAAGCAGGGAGAGACCGCACAAACAAGGTCAAGAACTCAGAAAGGAGAAGAACTAGTTAATATGATAGACAAGGACTGAGATTCTCATTATGAAACCAAAAAAAAATCACCAGTTCGTGCATCTGGTCTTCGAAATCAAAGGCCTGGTCGAAAGCCCATGGACTCCGGCTCGACGACACCATTAATGGGAGGGAAAGAAAGAGGAAATAAAAAGGGTGAACCTTTCGCTTATAAGAAAATTTCAAAGTATAAGACGGCGAACTTTTGCCAATATCTAGACAAACCCCTAAGAGGGGGAGAAGCAGAAGTGACAAGACTTGAACAAATGATACGACGGGGGGGGGGGGGCGCACAAAGTTACAATACACACAACCCAAGAAAAATGTCAAAGTACTGAAAAAGGGTGACGGAGGGGAAACCTGTCGTTGATCCGTCAAAGTAACTCAAACCTATAACTAGTATAGCAATAAGTAAGAGGTCGATCCCACAGGGAAATTTGTTGCTCAAGTATGATTTAAATGCTGATTTAGTAACCAGATGGGGGGTTTGTGAAAGAAAAGCGAATTGTGAAAGGCAAGGTAAATGGTTGTGATTCAAATAATTGAGAGAAGTAGTTCAACTACAATTTCCACTTTATTTGGTTGAAGCGATCCTTGTAACTTCTTCTCGTCTTATTAAGTTTCCTATGAATGCCCTTTTCCCGACCTAATATAGTTACTAGTCCAATCAGTCCTAGCAACCCTTATCAATCGAACAGTCCCTAAAGAACGATTTAACCCAATTGATAGCTCTAAGTTCAGAGATTAGCCAAGGTATTTGCAGTCCCTAAAGAGGGATTTAACAACACATCCAACTTCCTACCTATCCAATTAGTTCAATCAGCCCTAGAGGGATAAGTTTGCTACTTAGGTTAAGGTTCACAATCAGGAATCTACAAAACCCTAGCAATTGAATTCATCTAACTAGTTGGCCAGACAAGATAGAACAAAACAATAATCAACAAGCGCAAAGAAGTTGAAGCATTCAAATATAGGAAACAAGGAACGGGAATTAGAAACGCACAATCAATCCAAATAAAGCGTCAAATTGTAGGCAAAACAGATGAGTTTAGTTCCTCATGGAAGACATCGCTCAATCTCTAAATTGTCTGATGAACGTAGAATGAAAATGAAGTGATAGAAAAATAACTTAAAGTCGGCCTTATAACAAACTAAGTCGGCCATAAAACATCCAACATAAAACTAGGGTTTTCTTAATTGAAACGCGGCGCTCATAACCCATGCTGCGGCCACTGCATATGCTGCGGCCGCGTTATCAGCTGCTTCTCCATCCCGCGGCATGATTGATCTGCTGCGGCCGCGACATATATGCTGCGGCCGCTGCATTGGTCTTTTACGGAAAATCAGTCTCGAATTTGCTCTTGTTGTCAACAGGAAAGTTGTAGCTCTCTGAAAGAGCTTTCCAACGCATGGTCATAATAGTCAACGGACAACCGAGGCCTCCAGAAAGTGCAAAACAGGTTCAGCATGTCTGGCGACAACTTCTGCAGACTTGTTCTTCGTTTAGGTTCGCTTCTTCTTCTCAGGACCTCTTGAGATCTTCATGTAAGCTTCTTCGATCAACTAGACATTCTCATCTAATGCGTTATCAACCCATGTCTCCTCCTCGGATCCACAGTTATATGAAATAATCAATAAAAGCATGTAGATTCCAACTCCAACCACACATAGAACAAATATGCAAATTATACTTAAACCATGCATGATATGCATCATAACTAAGATAAATGCAACCTATTATGACCATCTAAATGCATGCTATCAAAGGGGCATCCCATTTATTCCACCAGGACGCGGAAAATCTCCAGCATCTGTTATAAAGCACTAGTTGCGAGACAGAGGAATCCCAACAAAAAGGGTTTCACGAAAACACAAGGATAAGAGAAATTGGTCCACACTACTCGAGAATTACCGTGGGCAAAATAAGATTCACAATATCATAAGAATCAAAAGTCCTACATGGTGTTATTTAGCCAAGAAAAACACGTTCACCAACAAGCTAATTAAGGGTAAAAGTCGTTGGTCGAATGACCCACACCATCATGTTGGACGCGATTGACACCCTCGTCTCCACTTTCTAAACCCATGACTTACACTTCAAAACGAGCGTCCCCTTTATGAATGAAGACCATGTAAGATCCAACGGCAAGTCCATGAGACTCAGCAAAGGTAAGAGCTGCAATAAAAGGAAAAATGACAGAAACACGAGGTGAGGAGTGAGAATCACACAGAAAGAAGTTAGGGAGCCAAACTCCTGAACCAATGAAGACTTACCAAGCAAAACATCTTCTCCTTGCGATCAATCGCTTGAAAGAAGACCCATTGACTCTCGCCGGAGGAAGTCATGCTTGAACTAAAAGTGATAGGAGGAACAACGAATGAACCACGCATCCGAATCTTCACGGCCCGGTAAAAGGAGTCGCGGAAAGAAAGCGAAAAGAAAAGAGGAGGCACGAACAAGGAACACCCAGGACCGGAGGGATTCTAAGCTTTAGTTGAGGTGTACGCATGCACAACACTTGTCGAAAAACATTCCTAGAAGGGACAAGACCACTCTGTTCGAAATGACCGGACCTTTGCATGCCTCAGACTAGATGCGGTAATGTAGAGTCGTGTCACATAGCTCAGATTAAAGAATCTTTGCTGAACGCAAAAATGACCCGTGAGGGCACGCAACCACCAGGATGACCCGTGGAGTAACGTCGAAAACCAAAAGTCGACACGCGGCAAGAGGCGTGAAGAATCAGGGACCGAACTATCAAAACTTAAGTATAAAAACCCCAGGAACCCAAGCAAATGGGCACACCCAAAATGGAGCCAAAAGAGCCACCCAAAGCCTTCTATAGAGTTATCCTCACAGAGGGGCAGCTTCATTCGCTATAACTCCCACTGATGTACGTGCTACGGGAGGAAGACACCCATAGCATGGCGTATCTTTGGTTCTGATCCAACCAAGAACACGAGGTCAAAGTCGAAAGAGATGCGGATGGGTTCTTTTGGTTAACCTAGGGATGCTTCGAGTTCACACGAGCAAACAGAGTATGCGTCGGGGTGGTGTTGATCTTCGTATACATAGGGTATTCTCATTTTGAAGTTCATATAGCCAATCCCAACTTTGATTACAATGGAATCACAGGGCGTGGGTAGTGTATGCCGGACCAGCCGCGAATAAGAACGCCACGACATCGGACATGTTGCGACTTTAAGAAAATATAGATACAATCGCTAGTAGTAGAGGGAAAATATCCCGATAAATAAAACTTGTTTGGTTTTGTGTAAGCCTTCCTTTTCGACAAAAGTCCCCATCTCGGAATAAAATGTTGTTCGACGAACGTGTCTTTTATTAGAAGATAACCCGCACACCGCCTTTTATTAGAAAAAGAAAAAAAATGACGCTGAAAATCCAAACGACAGCACAACACTATGGTCACGGACCTAAAGCTCACAAGGAAGAACTAACAAGACCTGCTGGAGGAAGCATTCGAAAGAAGACATTTATCGTCACCACCACTTTCAATTTCACGACGTGGGCAAACTTTAAAACATGAACGACCCATATAAAAGAACGTCATTGACGACCCAATGCTAAACCCATGATAAATGATAAAATCGCTCCAGCCGCGGTCAAGTCGCGGGTGGTCGTCCCGATCCCTACTTACCTCCACCTAAAAATCTTGAACGATGTAGGAAGAGAGAAAGACCCGTTCTTGCAAGGCAGACCGATACTTGACCTCGAATTGGAGAGGTAGCGACTGAAGACGTAAGTTAAGAGAATGATGTAAGAGCAAGAGGAAAAGCTCAAAGAATATTCCAAGACGTGGTAAGAAAGCCCAAACTACTGATATCTTACGAGCCTGAGAAGAGGATCTGCGTGGTCCAAGACTTGGAAAAAGGGCCAGGGAATAGGGTACTTAGACGTCATGATTGACGCTTCATGTAAATATTTGTATCTCCTTTATTGCATCTTTTGACTTCATATTTCATTCGATTTCCAAAGAAAAGGTTCAAAAGAATATAAACTTGTGTAAGAATGGGCTAAATTACAAGAAATAGAGTCTGCACAAGTTTTCAGCTAACCATGCAGGAATTCGAGGGAAATCGGAGTCAAAACGGAGAAGCCAAGTGAAGCTGAGCAGAGGTCGATATCGACCTTAAACATCGATATCGACCATAGTTGTCGACACGCCTTCTGAGTGTCGAAATAGACCACACAAACCAACTAAGAAGACATCGATATTGACATACTACATCGATATCGACCTCATCATAGACATCGACTGGAGCTGGACAAGTCGAGCAGGAACACAGACATCGATATCGACCTCTGTGGTCGATATCGACCTTATCTCGACAGAAGATAGATCCGATTTCGAGATTCGGATTATGAATTCTATCATCAAGGCCACGGATTATCTTGTTCTTCTAGATAGTTAGCAGCTGAATTTATCTTTTCCTTTAAAGTTTTATCAAAATAAAAGACCTATCCTAATTGTTCGGATAGAGTTCATAGTTTAGATAGAAGTTACAATCCTTGGATAGCGAGGATTAGTAGCCTATAAATAAAGCCCTAGGGCTGGTTTGTTAAATCATCCAAGTAAGTAAGACAATAGTAATAGGCAATAGAAAGTTAGAGTTTTTGAGCTTTAAAGTTTCAAGCGCTTACGATAGTTGGCGTTGAGATTGTAAAGATTTGAAATTTTCCATTTATGCAAGTTATTTCAATTCAAAGCATGTCTAAAATCAACATGAGCGAGTAGTCTCCCTTTCTTCTAGGGTCGGGGTGAGCCCGACGATAGCCATGGTGGTAAGGTTTGGACGTCGCTAAAAAGGTATCTTTTATCTCGCTCTACCTTGTGCTTCATCTTTAAATGCGAATTTAAGGAACTCATGTTGTAAAACTTGGGTAGTAATTAGGGTTTCTATTCGAAAGATTATAAACTCAATTATGTCAAAGGTAGACGCAAATTAGGTTAAGTAATTGCAAAATCTCTTTTCCTATTTGTCGGATTAGGTGAAAGCCTTTTCCTTTATGTTAAAAGCATGCATCTTTAGTAGATTCTTACTTATTCTATCATGGTTGTCATCGCGGTAATCCTTGACTTTGGAAGATATTTTCTTTCTTAAGTTTACATTCATATTTGCCCGCCATTCGTTGAGTCATCGAAAAACCCAATACCTTTGTTTAATTCTGTTCATTGCTTCCTTCCCATTCTTAAATCTTCGGCCTTTCTTTGCCGACGAAAAACTAACCCACTGCAGGAAGACATCGATATCGACCATGAACGTCGATATCGACCACGCTGATAGATCGACAGTTTTCTGAGTGGATCTCGAGACTCCTGGGTCACTGTTGATAAACATAGATATCGACCCCCAACGTCGAAATCGACCCTCTGTATCGACTGGAAGGCTTCTGAGCCAATCGATTTCGTGGACTAACATCGATATCGACCTTTCCAGTCGATATCGACTACCGTTTTTGTCTCTGCAGGTCTTCTGTTGCAGAAAGCATCGACAGCCAAGGTCGACATCGAGGTCTAAGCTCAAGATCGAGGCTTCTGGTCGAACATTTAGGACGTGCCTTCAACGCTACTAGGATCCCGCTGACTCGCTTCCTCGTGGTTCGAACCTGATTCCCTACTACTATAGCAGGGAGTCTTGAATTTATTTGAAGAGGCTAAGAGTTGTATTGCTTATATTTTATTATATATTTCGATTCAATTCTCCCCACTTCAAATTTTGGCGCCGTTGCCGGGGAAGCTATCAATCGCGCCCTAGTAGTTTATTTTCACGGTCCTTTTTAGTGTTATTTTATAGGTGTATGCGACGTACTGGTGACCAACCTGAATTTGAAGGACTAGACGAACCAGAACGCTTTCTCCACCTAAGGGCTCGAGTTCAAAGAATCATGGCGGACAACGAGTCCTAGGCGCAACAAATTTGAACACTTAAGGAAGCAAGTAGAGGATTTCACTACCAGAGAAGCGGCACTAAGGTAGCGTGCTGACAGGTGATGTGTGCGCAAATTGCCATATTTTCTATGCACATGAGAATCCATTTTTATCTTATTTTGCATGCATATTAATGGGAAAATATGGGATAAGTGTAGTTTACGCTTAAATGTCAAATATATGGGTTTGCACGAGTTTCCATGTGATTTCGCAGAAAACAGGATAAAAATGGATGAATTTGGAAGAGCGGAAAAAGAACTCGAAGTCTTCTGGAGAAGTCGAAATCGACTGGGGACCTTGACATCGAGTATATCAGAGACATAGGAATCGAGCAGGAAATGAAAAAGAGCATGTCGACACAGAGAGGTCGATATCGACGTCTAGAGGTCAATATCGATGTTGCCAGATCGAGATAAAAGATAGAAGTCGAGTGCCAGTTCGAGTAGGAGAAGGAGAAGCTCGAGATAAAGTTTTGAAGGGGTCGATATCGATGTCTAGGGGTCGATATCGACCATGCCAACAGAGGAATCCGACTCAGATTTTGATAGAATTCTATCCGAAGCTTGCAACGTCTATCCAAAAGTCGAGATTTCTTATCTTCCACACCAGATCTATCAGATGGAGGTTGAGTTACCATGGAGTTTTAGTTTTTTTACTTTTATTAAAGTTTATCTTAGAGAATAAAGATAAGGTTTCGAGTCCTTGTCGACATCTATAAATAGAGGCCAATAGGGCTGAGTTTAGGGATCTAATTTAACACACAATTCAGTTCCAATAGAGAGTAGTAACGAGTTAGGGACAGAGAGAGGAGGCCGAGTGAAGTTGTAAAGCGAGAGCAAAGTGGCTTGGTCGGTTGTACTTTCTTTCGAAATTTTAATGCCAAGTAGCTTTCTTTCAACAATGATGATGATGATGTGCATGATGAGGAGCGAGTAGTCAACCCACTTCTAGGGTCGGGGTGAGCCCGGCGATAGCAATGTGAGGTAAGTGCATCAAAAGGTATGACTTTTATACGATTCCGTCTTCTACCCCATGCATGATCCTTTGCGAAAGTTAGAGAGATTCATTATTTGCATTATTGAAGCGAAAGCCACTCATATTGTGAACTTCAAATTCTCAAGAATTGGATAGTAACTCTTAGGAACTATGCGAGAGCATCTAATCACCTAAGTGTTGATAATGAAAGTTATTTGACGGAAAGGCATTAAATTTCATAGCTTTAGCATAAAACTTGCATTGTTATCGTTGTGGCATGAAACCCCGACTTTGGAAGCCTTTTAATTAATTGAAATCAACTTAAAAGTCTTAGTTTTGTTTCTATTCATCTTCCTTCTCCATTCTATTTTCTTCGGACTCTTTTCCGACAAATTGGTTACACAAACAGTTTCTGTGACAAGCATCGAAATCGACTGTAAGGGTCGATATCGAGGCCTAACATCGATATCGAGGTCTGTCTCGACGTCGACTTGCTACTTTTGTCTTCTGCAGGAACTGCGCTAGGAAATCGACCAGAACTGAGGTCGATATCGACCAGTATAGTCGATATCGAGGTCTGCTGAGGTCGAAAGCTTTGATCGTGAGTACAACAAAGGAAGCGCTGACATACCTCCTCGTGGATTCGATTCTTAATTACCCTACTACTACAAGGGAGGGGATTCTTGTATTATTTGTTTGGGACAGGGAGTTAGCCTAGTTGTGCATTATTTGATTTAGTTTATTTGAATCTCCTACTACCACCCCGCATGCGAACAATTCGGCGCCATTGCCGGGGAGGCAATCAATCGCCACCTAAGTTAATCCTGAACGTTTCTACCATCTTCGCAACAAAGCAATTCGCATCATGGCTGACAACGAGACACAGGCTGAGATCATAGAGCGGTTGAGGAAGGAGATCGAGGATCACAATGCTACAATCGCTGCTGAAAGGGCCGCCGCGGCTGCTGAGCGAGCCCGTGCTGATAGGGAGGAGGATGCGCGCAGACAAGCCCAAGAGCGGCTAAATCAGTATCCACAGACGGCGATGCAATACATGCATCCGCCGCTTCATGTTCATGAATCTGCCATTATAATTCCTCACTCCAACTATGAATTAAAAATTAACTTCCTATCTGAGATTAAAAGAAATACTTTTGAAGGAAGCCATAATGAATGCCCCCTACAACACATCTCTACTTTTATGGACTTATGTGAAACAGTTGCCGATGGAGTAAACTTAGAGTATGTGCGACTAAAATCTTTTCGATGGTCTTTGGCAGGGAAGGCATTACAGTGGCTTGAAAGTTGGGCTCCACGCTCGCAGAGGACATGGGCGGAGGTGAAAGATGCATTCTTGACAAATTCATCCCACCTTCTAAAACGACGATGCTGTGACAAAGGATCACGACTTTCAAACAAAAGCCAGGTGAAACCCTAGCACATGTGTGGGAGCGATTTAAGGACTTGCTGAGATCATGCCCAACGCATGGGCAACTTCCATATGTCATCCAGGAGATCTTCTACAATGCCCTTGATGCACCGAATAAGGAGAGGATAAATTCATATACCTCCTATCGGTACATTGAGCTTACACCAACGGAGGCATGGGAAACCATTGAGAGGCTCGTGAACTTTGACAACACCTATGGGGCTGCTGCGGCCTATGATGCAAGGCCTGCCCCATCTATGCCACTATATGAGCCTCCAAGGGAGATAGATCATGAGGTGCGGCAACAATTCCATAATGATCAAACACGCCGCCTTCAAAAGCAAGTAAGGTTCATGAGCAACAATCAACCTTGTCAGGAGTGTGGCTCAACAAGGCATAACACTAGTGCATGTCCACATACTGAGCAAGTATCCATGGCGGAACAACATGAGGAGGTCAAATGGATGAGAGGCCCCTATGGTGGGGGCAATCAACAAAATTGGGGTGATCAAAGGTTCTATCAACAAAGGGATCCCCCAACATATAGGGCACCAGGGCACCCTGAGCGGGAGACTAAGAAAGATGACCTGCAAATCATCCTTGATGAGATGCGGAGGAACCACACTGAGTTCAAAAAAGCCAACAACTCCGTCCATACTCAACTGTAGGGCATCAATTCTAGACTTGGGGAGATCGACGTTTGGAAGCGCAACATGGAGACTCAAATGAGTCAATTGGCGGAAGCAATACCCAAAGCGTCAGGATCACTCCCTGGATCCACTGTGCCCAACCAAAAGGGCAAAACTACTGGACATATTACAGCGGTAAACCTAACGAGTGGGCGTCAATTACAAACGCCCGAGCAAAAAGCGGAGGAGAAGGAGCCAGAACAGACGTCGATATCGACCCCCCTGTCGATATCGACCAAGGTGACGTCGATGTCGACCTTCCAGTCGATGTTGAACCTAATTCTTGTGTCACCACATAAATCGACTCCTCCAATCGATATCAACCCCCCTGATGTCGATGTCGACCTCACTACAGCCGAAGAAAGTAAGAAGGTGTTGCCATTCCCATCTAGAAAGGTGATTAAGGACCCATCGGAAAAGAAGTTCCAACGGTTCGTGAAGATGCTCCAAGGACTTAATGTCTCTATACCATTCACGGAGGCACTTCATGAAATGCCATCTTATGTAAGGTTCCTTAAAGACATCTTAGGTAAGAAGCGATCGCTCTCTGAGATCGCAGAGGAGTGCAACAGGTTAGAGCTACCACAAAAGCGGGCAGACCCAGGTGAGTTTTCTATCGCTATAGGTCTAGGTCAATTCAAATTTAATGCTTTAGTTGATTTGGGCACTAGCGTTAGCATGATGCCACTAACCATTTGGCACAAGGTAAAGATAGGTCCTTTGGAGCCCGTGGATACAAGGTTGTATATGGCTAACAATACGGTAGTAATTCCAACTGGAATAGTGATGGATGTGCCAGTACAAGTAGGTAAATTCTTTGTCCCTGCTGATTTCTTAGTTGTTGATATAGCGGAGGACCCTGCTTGTCCAATTATTTTAGGTAGGCCATTCCTAGCAACCGTCGATGCCAACATTAGCGTGAAGAAAGGATTGCTCTCATTCATAATTAGTGATGAGGTGATAGAGTATGCCTTCAACAAGACGGTGAAAAATCAAGGGCCAATGGAAATCAAAGCCATCAATGGTGTCTACATTGCATGTGGAGAAGCAAAGGTAAGAAGTATGACACCAGAGGAGCTTGAGAAGAGGGCCATAGAAGCCCAAGTAGAGGAAGTTGTGGCAATCTTGAACGAAGGAGCTCGACAGAACATCGAAATTGACCCAGGTAAGTCGATATCGACCACAAATGTTCAAGATTTTGTGTCAGGTCATAAGTATGGGGTCGACGGAGGAGAAGAGGAAACATCGAAATCAGGGTCAAGGGTCGATATCGACCACACCCTATCGAAATCGACCACCATCAACGCTGAGAAGGGAGGGAAGGAGACCTCGATATCGACCTCTGAGGGTCGAAATCGACCTGATCATATCGAGTCAAAACTCTCCAATTCGACTGATCCTCCAGGAGTACAACAGGGGTCGATATCGACCTCTGAACATCGACATCGACCTGAGCCACAAACTGAGAAAAAGGTAAGTCAAGGTATGGATTCCTCCTGTTCCATTTCAATAAAGGATTTATCATTATTTGGAAGAGGTGTGCCTTGGCATGTGCGCTTGTGTAGGGTTTCCGATGATGATTCAAGCCAATATGAGATAGGAGACAAGGTCTATGTTGCCAAATCTAAGGACCATTGGTTCCCTACAAGATTGAAGGATAAGAATTTAGGACCCTTCACGGTGAATCAAATTAATCCTGGCGGAATGCAGCTGCGGGACAAGAAAGGAGTGATATTTGAGGCCCAAGCCACATGGGCTCTGCAGATGCCGCCTTGAGAAGCGCGAAAGAGGAAGTCGACCTAGCGACTTAAAAGTCTAGAGCTTGTAACAAAGACTTAGTTGTGATTTTAGACAGCTTTTGTTTTGGTTTTAGACACTTTATTGTTTTGCATATTTGGTTTTGTGTTTTGTTTTCAAGTTGCAGGAGAGAGAAAAGCACACTGAGAAGGCATCGACATCGATGTCTGACATCGACATCGACCTTAAGGTCGACATAGATAGGGTTTGTGATCGAGGCCGGATCACCCTGAAGCCTGAGCCAGAATATCGATATGAACATCGATATCGATGTTAAGGGTCGATATCGACCCTGCCTGTTGTCTTCTTCAACTCCTGAATTTTGTGATGGTTTAGTAAGTTTTCTTCTTAACCCTAGTTCTAATACAGCGAGGACACTGTAAATTTTAAGTATGGGGTGGGGGAAAGGCTTACTTGCATATTCATACTTAGTTTAGATTTGCATATTTATTTTAATGCATATATAAAAAAAAGAGAGAGAAATATGACCCCCATCAAAATTTTGAAAAATTTAGAAAGAGTCATGGAAGTATAAAAAGGAGCTCTATGTTGCAAAATTAGATTCATTAGAGATATAACATGAGATTGCCTAGTTAAGGGAAATCCCAATGAAGTGCAAAAAAAAGAGAAAAAATAAAGGAGATGAAAATTGAAGTTGCTTTTTGACATGTGCATGATAAGATGATGGAGGACTTTTTATGAAAATTCCATACAAGCAAAGTTCATATCCTAGCCTTACCTATGCATGTTTGCAAAAGTCACAAAGCCATATATGAGCCTTATCATAATCATTATTGCCCCACATATACACATATTGCCCATTTTATACCTTATACCTTATCCGGGGACAATTTTGAGAATGGATGTCGTCTTTGGAGTTATATGGAGTTGTGTATGAAGTTGTCGGCAGAAATGATACAATTATAAATTATGGAAAATTAAATGAGCGAGAAAAAATCCGATCACCTCAGGAGATAAAGGTAGGTCGACCCTGCTTGCGTTGAGATAATATTTCCGCAAGATGGGACACAAGATGAGGAGTCTGAAGTACTAAGTATTCGGGGCCATTCATGACACCCATGTTTGCGACTCGCGAGAAGGCAGCGCTAAGGTTAGAGAGGTAAAAGCATATATTGAAAAAAAGCATTGAGCGATGAGTGAAAGGTGAGACATTATGAAGAAGGAATGTGGAATGTTTTGGAAAGAAAGTATGATTCCCCGGATTCAACACCACGTGGCCAAATGTTCGCCCACCTTTATCCTTTTACCAATCTATTTCTCACAAGCTTGCAAAAGTCCTCTTGATTATTAATGCTATGTCGCTAAAATTGTTTTTTGCATATTACCTCCTTTATGAGTATGAAATTGCTTTTATGCACAAGCATGGACTTGGTTGACATAAATACCTTATCGAGGATGTCAATTGATTGTAGGGACATATGAAAAATGAATCTATGATGTTGAGGGTTTACTTTTTTCCCCTGAATGACCATTAAAGGTATTGCTTGAGGACAAGCAAGCTTAAGTATGGGGTGTTTGATGTGCGCGCAAATTGCCATATTTTCTATGCACATAAGAATCCATTTTTATCGTCCTTTGCATGCATATTAATGGGAAAACATGGGATAAGTGTAGTTTACGCTTAAATGTCAAATATATGGGTTTGCACAAGTTTTCATGTGATTTCGCAGAAAACAGGATAAAAATGGATGAATTTGGAAGAGCGGAAAAAGAACTCGAAGTCTTCTGGAGAGGTCGAAATCGACTGGGGACCTCGACATCGAGTACATCAGAGACATAGGAATCGAGCAGGAAATGAAAAAGAGCATGTCGACACAGAGAGGTCGATATCGACGTCTGGAGGTCGATATCGATATCTAGGGGTCGATATTGACCATGCCAGCAGAGGAATCTGACTCAGATTTTGATAGAATTCTATCCGAAGCTTGCGAAGTCTATCCAAAAGTCGAGATTTCTTATCTTCCACACCAGATCTATCAGATGGAGGCTGAGTTACCATGGAGTTTTAGTTTTTTACTTATATTAAAGTTTATCTTAGAGAATAAAGATAAGGTTTCGAGTCCTTGTCGACATCTATAAATAGAGGCCAATAGGGCTAAGATTAGGGATCTAATTTAACACACAATTCAGTTCCAATAGAGAGTAGTAACGAGTTAGGGAGAGAGAGAGAGGAGGCCGAGTGAAGTCGTAAAGCGAGAGCGGAGTGGCTTGTTCGGTTGTACTTTCTTTCGAAGTTTTAATTCCAAGTAGCTTTCTTTCAACAATGATGATGATGATGTGCATGATGAGGAGCAAGTAGTCAACCCACTTCTAGGGTCGGGGTGAGCCCGACGATAGCAATGTGAGGTAAGTGCATCAAAAGGTATGACTTTTATGCGATTCCGTCTTCTACCCCATGCATGATCCTTTGCGAAAGTTAGGGAGATTCATTATTTGCATTATTGAAGCGAAAGCCACTCATATTGTGAACTTGAAATGCTCAAGAATTGGATAGTAACTCTTAGGAACTATGCGAGAGCCTCTAATCACCTAAGTATTGATAACGAAAGTTATTTGATGGAAAGGCATTAAATTTCATAGCTTTAGCATAAAACTTGCATTGTTATCGTTGTGGCATGAAACCCCGACTTTGGAAGCCTTTTAATTAATTGAAATCAACTTAAAAGTCTTAGTTTTGTTTCTGTTCATCTTCCTTCTCCATTCTATTTTCTTCGGACTCTTTTCCGACAAATTGGTTACACAAACAGTTTCTGTGACAAGCATCGATATCGATTGTAAGGGTCGATATCGAGGCCTAACATCGATATCGAGGTCTGTCTCGACGTCGACTTGCTGCTTTTGTCTTCTGCAGGAACTACGCTAGGAAATCGACCAGAACTGAGGTCGATATCGACCAGTATACTCGATATCGAGGTCTGCTGAGGTCGAAAGCTTTGATCGTGAGTACAACAAAGGAAGCGCTGACATACCTCCTCGTGGATTCGATTCTGAATTACCCTACTACTACAAGGGAGGGGATTCTTGTATTATTTGTTTGGGACAGGGAGTTAGCCTAGTTGTGCATTATTTTATTTAGTTTATTTGAATCTCCTACTACCACCCCGCATGCGAACAATAGGGAGGAGGAAGCCAGGAGACGATATGAGACTCAACTCAACGCCCTCCCCCGGAATGCAAAGCAATACATGCATCCATCGCTCATAGTGCCTGAATCGGCTATTCTAATCCTTACTTCTAATTTTGAAATCAAACCGAATTTTTTAACTGAAATAAGAAGGCATCAATTTGAAGAAAAACCTAACGAATGCCCTATGGCACATATATCGACCTTCTTAGACCTCTGTGATACAATTGCTGATGGACAAAGTCTTGAATATGTCCAACTAAAAGCCTTTCGTTGGTCTCTTACAGGAAAAGCCTTGAAGTTATTGGAGAGCTTAGCCCCAAGATCGCTCCGCACCTGGAATGAAGTCAAGGACGCGTTCCTCAACAAGTTCTTCCCTCCTTCTAAGACGGCGTTGATCAGACAGAAAATCACGGCTTTCAAACAAAAGCCTGGTGAGGCTCTGGCGACTGTTTGGGAAAGGTTTAAGGACCTACTACGATCATGCCCGTCGCATGGCCAACCACCGTACGTGATTCAGGAAATAATTTACAATGCTCTTGATGCTACCACCAAGGAGAGGATCAACACTTACACCTCCTATGGCTACCTTGAACTCGCTCCACAAGATGCTTGGGAAACCATAGAAAGGTTGGTGGAATTTGACAATACATATGGGACTCCTGAGGCTTCCGACACACCATCATCGTCGAGGCCTGCCCCATCTATGCCATTATACGAACCCTCTAAGGTGATCGATCCAGACGTATAGGAGCAATTTCATAAAGATCAACTTAGAAAGCTCTAGAAGCAAGTAAGGTTCCTTTCGGCGAACCAGGATTGCATCGAATGTGGATCGCAGCGACACACCACCATTGAGTGCCCCCATGCTGAGCAAGTGCAACTAGCGGAGACTCATGAGGAAGCCAACTTCATGAGGGGTCCCAATCGCCAATATTGGGGAGACCAAAGGTTCCAACAATCATAAAGGAACCAGGTTAACCCTAGGGACCCCCCACTCTATAGAGCTCCTGGGCACTCGGAGAGAGACCAAAAGAAGGATGATCTTCAACTTGTACTGGATGAGATAAGGCGGAACCAAGCTAAGAATGATCAATCCAACAATGCTATCCATTCTCAACTCAATCACCTTACCACAAGGATTGGGGATATGGATATTTGGAAAAAGAACGTAGAGACCCAACTGGGTCAATTGGCGGCACAAATCCCTAGACTGTCCGAAACATTCCCTGGGCAACCAACTACCAATCCTAAGGCACAAATCCCTAGACCATCCGAAACATTCCCTAGGCAACCAACTGGGTCAGGACACATCGCAGTCATGCAACTAAGGTGTGGCACCAAAATACATAAGCCACGAACGGAAGTGGAGGAGAAAGCAGCAGACCTAGTCGACATCGACAAACCAGTCGATGTCGACCCAGAGGTCGATATCGACCACCATGTCGACCCAGAGGTCGATATCGACCACCATGTCGACCCACTGGTCGACATCAATGCAACCGCAGAACAGAGGTCGAAAATCGACCATACCAGTCGATATCGAGCAGATTCCAATCGACATCGATGTTCAGCAAGCCCCTCCGACCACCGTTTTGGCTTCTCCGCCAAAGAAGACGTTGCCTTTCCCTTCCAAAGCATTGAAGGACCCCATTCAAGGTAAGTTTAGGCGCTTTGTAAAGATTCTCCAAGGACTTAATATTACTATTCCTCTTACAGAAGCCCTAAGCGAGATGCCCGCCTATGTTCGATTCCTAAAAGACATCCTTAACAAGAAGCGGTCCATGACAGAGATCGCAGAGGAGTGCTCAAAGATGGACTTCCCTGAGAAGAGGAGTGATCCAGGGAAGTTTGCAATCACTGTGGGACTTGGCCAACATTGCTACAAAGCCCTATGTGACCTAGGGGCAAGTGTAAGTCTCATGCCTCTCTCGATTTGGCAAAAGGTGAACATCGGAGCACTTGAACCTGTGGATATGAAACTTTATATGGCTGATAATTCATTCGTCAGACCCACATGTATAGTTGATGACGTTCCAGTAAAGGTAGGTAAGTTCTTTGTGCCTACTGATTTCATTGTATTGGACATGCCTGAAGATCCTATTGTACCTATCATCCTTGGTAGGCCTTTCTTAGCTACTGTTGATGCCAATATTAATGTACGTAGAGGATTACTAACCTTTACTATAGGGAACGAAGTAATTGAATTCTCCTTCAACCCCGCAATGAAGGAAGTTAATGGTATGAAGATCAAGTCGGTCTACACTAGCATCATGGATTGCAAAGAACCAACGGAAAGAGCCTTAACTCCTGAGGAGGCCCTAGCCCTAGCTGTAGAGGAGCTTACCGATGAGGAGATTGAGGAGTTCCTGGCTACATGGATGAGTGATGAGGAAATATTCGACGATTCTTTATCTATGGAGCTCGAAGAAGAGGTCGACATCGACGAAGAAAGGTCGACATCGACCATATCACTCGATATCGAGTGCCCTCAGTCGACATCGAGACACTCAGTAAGTCAAGTTCTCCCTTCTTCTCTTGCAGGCGAAATCAACCAGCCCATATCGACTGCAGAGGTCTAAATCGACCAGCCGATATCGACATCAGAGGTCGAAATCGACCCTTACCACTTGTCGTCAAACAACTCCGAAGCCGAGGTATGTGCTGAACTCTCAGTCGATATTGACTATTCCTATTCGCCCTCGACTTCTTTTCTGCAGGAATACTTTGAAGAGTCCCAATCAAAGTTGGCATCACTCTATGCTTGGTCCACGCCAACCCCTATAGCAGATTTGGGAACTTCAATCAAGAGAATTGAGACGGATTACCTTGGTGAGATTATGAAGACGGAGGAGGTAGAGCCAATCCTTATCCCACAAGGCCCTTCTCCAGTGCTTAAGCCTTTACCCGACACACTTAGGTATGAGTTTCTTGGTCCCAATTCTACCTTTCCTGTAATTATCAATGCTTTACTAACCACACAGGAAGTAGATAAGCTTATGGAAGTACTTCGCGCTCATCGTAAGGCTATTAGGTATTCTCTTGAGGACATTAAAGGTATTTTACCCGCTACTTGTATGCATAGAATCCTCCTTGAGGATGATCATAAGGCATCTATAGAACACCAACGGAAGCTCAACCCCAACATGAGAGAGGTGGTGAAGAAGGAGATCATGCGCATGCTGGATGCAGGAATCATCTATGTTATCTCCGTCAGCGAATGGGTGAGCCCAGTCCATGTGGTGCCTAAGAAGGGTGGAATGACCGTTGAGGAGAATGAGAAGGGCAAGCTTGTGCCCAAAGCAAATCACAACTAGTTAGCGAATGTGCATTGATTACAGGAAGCTCAACACCGCCACTAGAAAGGATCACTTCCCCCTTCCATTCATTGACCAGGTATTGGAGAGACTCGCCGAACAAGATTATTTTTGTTACCTGGATGGATATTCTGGCTTTTGGCAGGTCCCTATTCATCCTGACGATCAGGAGAAGACCACCTTCACCTGTCCCTATGGGACTTTTGCATATAGGAGAATGCCATTTGGGCTCTGCAATGCCCCTGCTACCTTTCAAATATGTATGATGGCCATCTTCTCCGACATGATAGAGGACATCATGGAGATATTTATGGATGATTTCTCTGTTTATGGCACTACTTTCGATGTTTGTCTTGCTAACCTTCGCAGGGTACTTGCACGATGTGAAGAGACAAACTTAGTTCTCAATTGGGAAAAGTGCCACTTTATGGTAAGGGAAGGGATTTTGCTAGGCTACAAAGTCTCAAAAAGGGGAATTGAGGTGAACAGGGCAAAGATAGAGCTTATTGAAAAATTGCCACCACCTTCGTCAATTAAGGACATAAGAAGCTTCCTGGGTCATGCTGGTTTCTATAGGAGGTTTATTCAGGATTTTTCTAAGATTGCCAAACCTTTAACTAACCTACTAATGAAGGATGTTAAGTTTGTGTTTTCTAGTGATTGTCTTGAAGCTTTCAATAGGTTGAAGGAGGCCCTTATATCAACCCCTATCATTCAATCGCTTGATTGGTCGCAACCCTTTGAGATCATGTGCGACGCAAGTGATTATGCCGTAGGTGCTGTCCTAGGACAACGGAGAGACAAAAAGCTTCACGCCATCTACTATGCAAGCAAGACTCTTGATGCCGTTCAAACTAAGTACACCACGACGGAAAAGGAGTTCTTGGCGGTGGTCTTCGCTTTTGAGAAGTTCCGCTCATACCTAGTGGGTTCTAAGGTAATTGCTCATACTGACCATGCAGCTCTTAGGTACTTGATGGCGACGAAGGATGCTAAACCTAGGCTCCTACGATGGGTGCTCCTACTACAAGAGTTCGACATTGTGCTTAAAGATAAAAAAGGAACGGAGAACTCCATAGCCGATCATCTTTCACAGCTACCCAAAGGGCTTCTGGATGAGTCAGATAACAACATGCCAATCAATGACTCCCGCCCTAACGAGCACCTAATGAGGCAAGAGGCAGAACGGACAGAAAATCCACTCGATATCGACCATGACAAGTCGATATCGACTGCCCCAAAGGAAAGATTTGTATCGATGTCGACCAATTTTGATCACAGGTTTTCAACTGCAGAGGTCGAAATCGACCTCGAAACATCGACATCGAGGACCCATATCGAGCAGCCCATATCGACTGAACATGTGGATGCCGTCCAGTCGATATCGACCCCTACAGGTCGATATCGACCACCTTCAAAACACCTCGAAGGTGACGAAGAGGTAAGCTCCGGTGAGGATTTCTTCTTTACACCTCCTTCCAGTCCTATTCATGAGTTATTTGCTGTAAGAAGGGTGAAGGTACCTTGGTATGCAGATTTTGCTAACTATATTGCAGGAGGCGAGATTCCTTCAGGCTTAACTTCGCAACAAAAGAAGAATTTTTTACATGACGTCAAACAATACTATTGGGATGAACCCTACTTGTTCAAGCAAGGGAAAGACCATATCTTTCGACGTTGTATCCCGGAGGAAGAGGTAGAGAGCATGATTCACCACTGTCATTCTCTCCTTACAGGAGGCCATGCTAAAGGATTCAAGACCGCGGCGAAAATTCTTCAATGTGGTTTTTATTGGCCTAACCTTTTCAAGGATGTGCAAAACTATGTAACCTCTTGTGATGAGTGTCAACGTGCAGGTAATATCACATGGAGGAATGAGACACCGCTCACAGGCATTCTAGAGGTAGAACTCTTTGATGTATGGGGTATTGACTTCATGGGACCATTCCCTGCTTCAGGCCCCTACAAATACATTCTAGTAGCGGTGGACTATGTCTCTAAATGGGTGGAGGCCGTGGCAACTAGGACCAACGATGCGAAGGTAGTCTCTAAGTTTATGAAAACTAACATCTTTCCTCGCTTTGGTGTTCCTAGAGTTCTTATTTCAGATGGTGGCTCACATTTCATTGAGAGAGGCTTTAAAGCTCTTTTAGCCAAGTATGAGGTTAATCATAGGGTGGCAACGCCCTATCACCCTCAAACCAGCGGCCAAGTAGAAGTCTTAAATCGCCAAATCAAAGCCATCTTTGAGAAGACGGTCTCCCGCTCGAGGAAGGATTGGTCATCCAAACTAGATGATGCACTCTGGGCTTACCGAACGACCTATAAGACACCACTTCGCACAACTCCCTATAACTTGGTATATGGTAAGTCATGTCATTTGCCTGTCGAACTTGAGCATAAGGCGATGCGGGCTCTCAAGGAGCTTAACATGGATTTCGACGAAGCTGGGAAAAGAAGGTTCATTAACTTGCAAGCCTTGGAGGAATTGCGCCTAAAGGCATATGAGAATGCCGAAATCTAAAAAGGAGCACACTAAGAAGTGGCATGATAGGAAATCGGTGCCAAAAACATATGAGGTAGGTTACAAAGTCTCTATTTTTAATTCTAGACTTCGCTTATTTCCAGGGAAACTAAGGACAAGATGGAGCGGACCTTTCAAGGTTCATAAAATATTCCCTCATGGAGCGGTGGAGTTACTTTGCGACGATGGATCCACCTTTAAGGTAAATGGCCACCAGGAAAAGAAATATTATGACAAGGAGGACCCGGAGGAAGAGATTCGCGCCACCTTGGCGTTGAACTAACGTAAAAAGGGAAATATGTCGAGCTAGCGACTTAAACTCAAGCGCTTCCGGGAGGCAACCCGTTCTTTTCCTTTTCTTTCTCTTTTTGTTTTTAGTCTATTTTATACTTTTTAGATCATTCGTGGCTATTCTATCTAAAGTAAACTAGGAAATGGAGTCCAGAGGAGAGGTCGATTTTGACCTATAAGGTCGATATCGACAGGCCGACAGAAGCTTCGAATGAGCAGAATTACATCGATTCAGAGGGGGGGTCGATATCAACCTCTAAGGTCGATATCGACTACAGTTGGAGGTAGGTGTCAGGTCAGATTTTATTTTCTTTTTCAGTTTTATTTTTGTTTTTTTATCCCCTTTAAATACCCCGATTTCGACTTTGTCTCTCTTTTTTGATACCCAACCCTACCCAGCTGCCATTGCTCTTTCTTCTTCTCTCTCCTTCATCTCTCATCTCTCTCCCATCGCTTTCCATCAGACCATCACCACCACACCACTGTTGTCACCCTCCTCACCCCATCGCATCACTAGATCCGGCACCATAACCCGACAGCCCCTCGTTTTCTCTTTCTTCTCTCGCCCCTGCCCCCCCTCTCTCTCTCTCTCTCTCTCTCTCTCTCTCTCTCTCTCTCTCTCTCTCTCTCTCTCTCTCTCTCTCTCGTTTTCTAGCCCACCACAGCCCCGACCTACATTTTTTCGGCCAAGAACTTCCAAATCCGGCCACCTAGGACCACCGGCGAGCCCAAAGCAGCACCAGCAAGAAGACAGCCACCCAGATCCGGTCGATTTCGACCATTTACGCCGATATCGACGTCGGTTCAGATCTGCAGTTGTTTTTTTTTCGTAATTTTTTCGGTTTCTTGCCTCTTTCTCCCTTAATTCCGACACTCTTCTGGTATGATTTCTTACCCTTTACCTATTTTTACAGATTTACATGTGTATTTAGTTGATTTGGGGAGGAAATTGCATATTGGGTGTTTAGGGTTTGAAATGATATTTGCGTAGGAAGGAGTAATCGCATGATTTGTGGGCCAAAAATCTGAATTACATATATATATGGGCTGAGATCTGATTTTTTTATACATGTGGGGCAAGAATCTGAATTATATATATGGGCTGATACATTGATTTTTTGTACATTTTGGGCAAGAATCTGATTTTTTTATATGTATATGGGATGAATATCTGTTTTATTATTTATATAAGGGCTAAAAATCTATTTTTTTTAAATAAGGGCTGAAATACTGATTTTTTTATGGGGATTCAAATCTGATTTTTATATATATGTGGGACAAAAATCTGAAATATATTAGGTTCCTTAGTGTTAAAAATTCAAGAAAATTATGTTTATATAAATTGCTAACCTTATGTAATTTTGTTGACTTCTTATTAGATCATGCCTATTTTTTATGGTTAAAATTTTTTGATACTATATCCTTATTTGATCATTAAAATTAGGTTTGCAAGTTTAGCACTTTAGCTTAGCCAATTTACCATTATAAAATTTTTAGGCTAATATGGAACCTAAGTATGAGGTTTTCCCTATTTTATACAAAGGGGAATTATCTTTGGCAAGGATTTCTTTTGCAGATGATGGTGAGAGCTAAGAACATCCCTCAGGACACACTTTGCATTGATGACGATCAGCAGCGCACCCTAGCTGAGGATCTAATTGGCCGAGCCGGCAGGGCTCGATGGTACCATCTCCCCGATATGATCCAGCTGGGATTTCACACTGGCGTTCAGGAGGCATTTGAGAATGTCTCTCTGCACCGGCTGATCGAGCCTCTGGAGGCGCACTACCCCGTACTGACTGGGGAATTTATGGCCACCCTGGAGGTCCCTGAGCGCACATCGACCAGCCGCCAAGTTATATTCCAGCTCGGCAACAGGCATCATAAACTATCGCTCGAGGAGATGAGCAACCTCTTTGGATTCATCCATTCTCATGCCGCCTTCAGTGTCCAGGACCCCAACGTCATTTGGAGCTACATTTCGGGCATCCTGTTGAGAAGGAGGATTGTCGAGTTCTTAAGTACAAATATAAAATATGTGTAAATGTAAACCGACTCCTAGCCTATGCAAATAATTACAAGACTTCCTCCCATTGTAGTGGAAGGGTAGTCAGGATCGATCCACGAGGAGGCGTGTCAGCGGGATCCTAGTAGCGTTGGGAATCTCACGTCTTGCGTCGACTAGAAGCCTCGATTTCGACCTTGGTGCTCGATGTCGACCTCGGCTGTCGATCCTCTCTGCAACAGAAGACCTACAGAGACAAAAAATGTAGTCGATATCGACAGGGGAAGGTCGATATCGATGTCAGCAGATGAAATCGACTGGCTCAGAAGACTGCCAGTCGACACAGGTGGTGGATATCGATGCTAGGGGGTCGATATCGATGTTCAGCAAACTCCGCAGTGATGATCGTCGTCGACTCAGAAAACTGTCGATGAACTCAGTGGTCGATATCGATGTTTGTGGTGGATATCGATGTCTTCCTGCAGTGGGTTAGTTCTTCGTCGGCAAAGAAATGCCGAAGATTTAAGAATGGATGAAGATGGGATGAACAGAAATAAAGACAACAGTTTTTATGCGTATAAACTATGTAAAGAGCAACTCCTAGGATTAGGGTTTACCACAACGTTAACCAATGCATGCGATAAGATAAATAAGACGGACAATTGCGCTATTTCACCCGAGGGACGAGCTTTCGCTGTACACCAACTCTTAGGATTACTCTCTCAAATAAACCTAATTGTCTCTACAAATTTTATGTTTATAACTCAAGTTGTTAGCATGAATCCCTTTTCTTTCGATTAGGACTAAACATAGAATCGTAGGAGATGAAATACACACAACGATATCGACATCTAATACTTACCTCAAACACGCATGGCTAACGTCGGGCTCCCCCCGACCCTAAGAGCTTTGGGGGACTACTCGCTTCTCATCATGGAACTCATCATTGATTGAAAGAAAGAAACTTGCATTAAAATAAACTCCGAAGCTTTACAATTCAACGTCGGCTTTCGCAAACGCCAAACCCTAAAACTTCTCTCTAACTCTATTGCTATTGATTGTATTGATGATTGATTCTTTGATTGGATGTTCAAATGCCAGCCCTCTAGGGCTTTATTTATAGGCTACAAATCCTCGCTATCCAAGGATTGTAACTCCTATCTAAACTATGAACTCTATTCAAACAATTAGGATAGATCTTTTATTTTGATAAACTTAAACTAACTTTGATAAAACTTATAAGTAAAACCTCCAGCTGCTATCTATCTAGAAGAACAAGATAATCCGTGCCTCCTTGTAGTTAAAGTTCCCAATCCGCATCTCGAAATCGAGTATATCTTCTGTCGAGATAAGGGGTCGATATCGACACCAGAGGTCGATATCGAGGTCTCTGTTCCTGCTCGACTTGTCCAGCTCCAGTCGATGTCTATGTTGAGGTCGATATCGAGGTCAGAGGTCGATATCTACCTCTTTTCAGCTTCACTTGGCTTGTTCGTTTTGACTCCGATTTCGCTCGAATTCCTGCATGGTTAGCTCAAAACTTGTGCAGACTCTATTTCTTGTATTTGAGCTCATTTTTACACAAGTTTATATTCTTTTGAACCTGTTCTTTGGAAACCGAATGAAATATGAAGTCAAAAGATGCAATAAAAGGAAGTACAAATATGTACATCACATCCCCTACCCCGCTCCCACAGACTCCTTCACCTCCAGGGTCGTGAGTCCACTATTCAGGGTTATACTACAAGTACTGGCGAGTACCCTATGGGCTAGACCTGAGCTCCGTCGCCCCACACACCATGAGACAGAGACCTTGAGGAGGGTGCTCTTTGAGGATGAGCCTCTGCCGTTCCTACACACTTGGCTTGAGCACATCCTGGACCGCAGTCGCACGGTCTCAACGGATATCATGGACGGCGGCATGATGGCTATCCTAGCCCAGGGTTTAGGTGTCCACACTGAGAGGTATACTGCTTACCAGCTCACGTACCTTGATTCTTCTGTATTACGCCAGGGCGGAGTTATTGCGGCCGGCCCACAGGGATGGAGACACCCCCAAACGGGGATGCGTCTCCGACAGGATTTTATGGATCTCCTGTATATCCCAGATTGGTACCAGTCTTGGACTAGGCAACCATATCGTACGGATATAGATCCATCTGCTGATCCTACACTTCGGAGGAGGCCCCCGCTCTACAACCATGAGCCAGAGGTGGACGCCATGTCTTGGGACGCAGACTCCCACTCAGTCGGAGCACAACAGCCCCCAGCCTACCAGAGGGGCATGGATGGCGGTGATGATGATGATGATGCCAGGGACGATGCAGCTGGAGGTGGAGGGGCCCCGCAAGGGTCCCACCACAGCCCCCACAGCCATCACAGCCACCACAGCCACCACAGTTATGTGCCTCCACCTCCTCCTTCCTTCCAGCCCGCCTATTCCACAGACTGGCAGGACGACGTGACTGCCCGCTTTACTAGGTTGGAGTTATCCGTCACTGAGATCTGCGAGGATCAGCGCCGCTATGGGAGGATGCTCGAGGGATTGGGCTCCTACATGGGATATTCTTTCGATCGGCAGGCTGGTACTTCGACATTCCCACAGGGCGCCCCGACCTACTACTCAGGGTCAGCTCCTACACAAGACTGGCCCTTGCTTTTGCCACCTCCTCCGCCTCCCGAGCAGTGATGTTTATTACGTAAGTGAGCGTGAGTCTTTCCTTCCCTCTAATTTGCTTTTCCAACAGTGATGACACTGTAATTTTTAAGTATGGGGTCGGATTAAAATTGGACATTATAAACTTCTTTATCTGGTTGTAGTAATGGTTAAAACTTGGCGAACTTGGCTTGTATTTATATTTTAGTTGCTTTGTACTTTATGTTTATGCATTCCATCATATTTAAACATTTATGCATTTTAAAGTTGAAGTCCTTAGTCTTTTAAGTTTGTTAAGTTTATAAAAATGTCAAAATCCAAAAAAACAAAAATAGAAAAAATGTCAAAAATACAAAAAATGCATGTTTATTTTGAAGTTTATTTTTTAACCCTACTTAGATGTCCTATGATGAAAACTCAATAGCTGACTTGATCATGTAAATCCTATGGTATATTTGGATGGTTTAGCCTAAGTCTTAAATTTTTTTATGTAGATTGTGAACTTGTGATGAAATTGAGCACATATGATCCTAGGCGAAAAAGCAAATCCAACAAAAATTGTCCTTGTGAGAATTTTGTCCTATAGGGAGAACATAAAAAATCCCTTCGCTTTCTTGAGTGAATTTACTCTTCCTATGCATCTCTAAATGTTATGATAGTTATTCAAAGCCAATGCATAAATATGTCTATGCTTATAAGAATTAAATGATGGAGGCATCTTTTAAGCAATTTTTATCCTCTCTTTACCTACCCTGCATTATCCCTGGTTGAAGCCGGATAAATAGCCTGAGCCTGAAATTACAAACTGCACAAAATTATCCCTAGCCGAATTGAGCCTGACCCCCATTGGGGAATTGAGACTTAGATTGGCTGGACTAATGCCTTGTGGAAAGAAAAGTGCATATTGTCCAGTTTTTGAGCAAGGAAATTATGGGTTGGTGCATATTTACATTTTGTCATATTTTGTAAAGGGATTTATGGCTCACCATATAAATGCACATATTTTTTAATATTTATTTATTAATTTCGTCAAAAAAAAATCCGAAAAATCCGAAAAATAGAGATGTATATACATAGTGCGTGAGCCAAAATCCTTAAGTCTTTTATCCATACATGTGTTATATTTTCGAGGGGCATATTAGTGACGTAGGGAGAATTGAATCGAAATATATAATAAAATATAAACCAATACAACTCTTAGCCTCTTCAAATAAATTCAAGACTCCCCGCTATAGTAGTAGGGAATCAGGTTCGATCCACGAGGAAGCGAGTCAGCGGGATCCTAGTAGCGTTGAAGACACGTCCTTTCTACTCGACCAGAAGCCTCGATCTCGATGTCAGACCTCGATGTCGACCTTGGCTGTCGATGTCGTCTGCAACAGAAAACCTGCAGAAACAAAAACGGTAGTCGATATCGACTGGAGGGGGTCGATATCGAGGTTAGTTCACGAAATCGACTGGCTCAGAAGTCTGCCAGTCGATACAGGGGGTCGATATCGACACAAAGTGGTCGATATCGATGCTTGCAGAAGTTCCCAGGAGTCTCGAGATCGACTCAGAAAACCGTCGATCTATCAGTTTGATCGATATCGACCTCTGCTGTCGATATCGATGTCTTTCCTGCAGTGGGTTAGCGGTTTTGTCGGCAAAGAAAAGGCCGAAGAATCAAGGATGGAAAGGAGGCAATGATCAGAAATAAACAAAGGTGTTGGGTTTTTCGATGACTCAACGAACGGCGGGCAAATTTTAATGTAAACTCAAAGGAAAAGATCTTCCAAAGTCAAGGATTACCGCGACGACAACCATGATAGTAGAAATAAGGATCAACTAAAGATGCATGCTTTTATCACAAAGGAAAAGGCTTTCACCTAAACCGACCAATAGGAAAAGAAATTTTTCAATTACTTAACCTAATTGGTGTCTACCTTAGTCATAATTGAGTTTATAATCTTTCGAAAAGAAACCCTAATTACTACCCAAGTTTTACAACATGAGTTCCTTAAATTCGCATTTAAAGATGAAGAACAAGGTAGAAGAAGATAAAAGATACATTCTTTAATGACATACTTACCTTACCATCATGGCTATCGTCGGGCTCACCCCGACCCTAGAAGAAAGGGGAACTACTCACTCATGTTGATCGTAGACATGTCTTGAATTGAAATAACTTGCATAAATGGAAAATTTCGAATCTTTACAATCTCAACGCCAACTATCGTAAGCGCTTGAAACTTTAAAGCTCAAAATAAACTAACTATCTATTGCCTATTGCTCTTGTCTTTGATGATTCTATTGTTGGATGATTAACAAATCAGCCCCTAAGGCTTTATTTATAGGCTACTAATCCTCGCTATCCGAGGATTGTAATTTCTATCTAAACTAATAACTCTATCCGAACAACTAGGATAGGTCTTTTATTTTGATAAACTTTAAAGGAAAAGATAACAAACATCTGCTAATATCTAAAAGAACGAGATAACTCATGGCTTTGTTGATAGACTTCACAATCCGAGCCTCAAAGATCGGATTTTATCTTCTGTCGATGTAGGGTCGATATCGACTCCAGAGGTCGATATCGAGGCTTGTGTTTCTGCTCGACTTGTCCCACTCCAGTCGATGTCTATGATGATGGTCGATATCGATGCATGTGTGTCGATATCGAGGCTTCTAGTCTGGTTTGTGTGGTTATCTCGACACTCAGAAATCGTGTCGAAATCCAGGGTCAATATCGATGTCTCCAGTCGATATCGACCTCTTCTCAGCGTCACTTGGCTTGCTCGTTTTGACTCCGATTTCCTCGAATTCCTGCATGGTTAGCTCAAAACTCGTGTAGACTCTATTTCTTTCACTTTAGCTCATTCTTACACGAGATCATATGCTTTTGAAACTTTTGTTCGGAAATCAAATGAAATATGAAGTCAAAAGATGCAATAAACATAGTACAATTATGTACATCAAAACACCCCATACTTAGACTTGCTTGTCCTCAAGCAATAACCGAGCAATAACCAACACCTACAACACACCCTTCAAGTCCTTGCCTTCGTCAAAAGCAACATCATAAGTGGTAGCAAAGTAAAGCAAGTGAATTTAACGTCATAGCACATATTTTGGCGATCCATAGGCATATGCAATTTTAATCCAACCTCACAGGGATAATGTGTTTGCACTCAACTCTCATGTGTTTAGGCTATGAAGATCACTCTCAACTCAATTCCATATACAATCTCATAAACATTGCAATTTATAAAAATCCACTTCGCAACCAATTATGAAAATGCAATAAGAATCATCAGGAGGACTTTCGCTCAATGGAAGACTTCTTAGAAGACTCCATTCGGCGGGGTTGTAATGGGGCTTGGTATGAAATAAAAGGTATGGAATTATTTGGCTATGTGGTGCTTTTCAAATTCGGGAATCAAGACTCCTAAATCTCAACACTTGCATTACCCAAACCATACTCTTCAATATAATGCTCTTAAAGATGCATTCCATCAACCCTTCTTTCAAGTTCTAATACACCTCTCAAAAGTATAACATTCGTATGAATAAAACTTAAGGATTTTTGCTCATGCACTTTATATATGTATACATATTTTTTTTTTTTCGAATTGAAATAACTATGTGCATTTATATGGTGAGCCAAAACATCCTTTTACAAAATATGACAAAATGTAAATATGTACCATCCTATAATTTCCTTGCTTACAACTAGACATTATGCTCTATTCTTTCCACAAGGCATTAGTCCAACCAATCTAAGTCTCAATTCCCAAATGGGGGTCAGGCTCAATTCGGCTAGGGATAATTTTGTGGAGTTTGCAATTCAGGCTCAGGCTAATGTTCTGGCTTCAAGCAGGGATAATGCAGGGTAGGTAAAGAGAGGATAAAATTGGCTTAAAAGATGCCTCCATCATTTAATTCTCGTAAACATAAACATATATATGCATTGGTTTTGAATAACTATCACAACATTTAGAGATGCATAGGAAGAGTAAATTCACTCAAGAAAGCGGAGGGATTTTTGATGTTCTCCCTATAGGCCAAAATTCTTACAAGGACAATTTTTGTTGGATTTGCTTTTTAGCCTAGGATCATATGTGCTCAATTTCATCACAAGTTCACAATCTACATAAAAATTTAAAGACTTAGGCTAAACCATCCAAATATGCCATAGGGTTTACATGATCAAGTCAGCTATTGAGTTTTCATCATAGGACATCTAAGTAGGGATTAAAGAAAAATAAACTTTAAATAAACATGCATTTTTTTTGAATTTTTGACATTTTTCTATTTTTTTGGATTTTTGACATTTTATAGACTCAACAAAATTAAACTAAAAAACTTTAAAATGCATAAATGTTAAATATGATGCAATGCATACAAATAGAATGTAAATAAAATACATGCCAAGTTTGCCAAATTTTAAACCCTACCACAACCAGATAAAGCAGTTTATAATGTCCAAGTTTAATCCCCACCCCATACTTAAAGATTACAGTGTCCTCACTGTTAGAAAAATAAAGTAAAGGGAAGGATCACTCACACTCACTTACGCTAGAAGTATATCACTGCTCAGGGGGCGGGGGAGGTGGCAACAGCAAGGGCCAGCCCTGTGTAGGAGCTGCCCCTGAGTAGTCCGTCGGGGCGGCCTGTGGGAAAGTGGATGATCCAGCCTGCGGATCGAAGGAAAAGCCCATATATGAGCCTAAACCCTCGAGGTACCTCCCATAGCGTCGCTGCTCCTCGCGCATCTCAGAGACGGAGAGCTCTAGCCTGGTAAAGCGGGCAGACATGTCTTCCTGCCAATCAGTGGTGTAGGCAGGCTGGAAGGGAGGAGGAGGTGGAGGTACATAGCTGTGGTGGCTATGGTGACTGTGGTGGCTGTGGTGGGACCCCTGCGGGCCCTCTCCTCCCCCAACCGCATCATCTCTGGTGTCATCATCGTCGTTGCCATCCATGTCACCCTGGTAGGCTGGGGGCTGCTCAGCTCCGTCGGAATGGGGATCTGCGTCCCAGGACATAGCATCCACCTCGGGCTCGTGGTTGTAGAGCGGGGGTCTCCTCCGTAGGGTGGGGTCAGCGGTCGGATCTATATCCGTATGATATGGCTGCCCAGTCCAAGACTGGTACCAATCAGGGATATACAGCAGATCCATGAAATCGTGTCGCAGGCGCATCCCCGTTTGGGGGTGTCTCCATCCCTGGGCCCCTGTTGCGATGACTCCGCCCTGTCGCAATACCGCCGCGTCTAGGTACGTGAGCTGGTAGGCCGTGTACCGTTCAGTGTGTCGCCGAGAGCCTCAGCGAGGATGGCCACCATGCCGCCGTCCAAGATGTCTGTAGAGATCGTTCATCTACGGTCTACGATATGCTCGAGCCAGGAGTGGAGGTATGGTAGAGGGTCATCCTCGAAAAGCATCCTCCGTAGTGTCTCCGTCTCACGGTGTGTCGGGCGACGGAGCTCAGGTCTGGCCCAAAGGGTACTCGCCAGGATCCTCAAGATCACCCTAAAAAGTGGGCTCACAACCCTAGATGTGAAGGAGTCTGTAGGGGCAGGGTATGGTATACCTGATATGTAACTCCAGATGACATTGGGGTCGTGGACCCTGAAGGCGGCTGAAGTGTGGATGAACCCAAAGATATCGCTCATCTCCTCGAGCGATAGTCTGTGTCGCCTGTTGCCGAGCTGGAAGATGACTCGGCGGCTAGTCGAAGTGCGCTCGGGAACCTCCAATGTGGCCATAAACTCCCCAGTAAGAACGGGGTAGTGCGCCTCCAAGGGCTCGATCAGTCTGTGTAGAGAGATGTTCTCAAACGCCTCCTGAACGCCTGGGTGAAATCCTAGCTGGATCATATCGGGGAGATGGTACCATCGTGCCCTGGTGGCTCGGGGAATCAACTCCTCAGCAAGGGAGCGCTGCTGATCATCCTCAATGCGGAGCGCGTCCTGAGGGATGTTCTTGGCTCTAACCATCGTCTGCAAAAGAAGCCAATACTAAAGATAATATTCCCTTTGATTAAAATGGGGAGAACCCCATACTTAGGTTCTAATTATGCTAGAAATTTTGTAAAAGTAAATGTCTAAGTGGAAGAAAGTACATAATTTCTTAAAGTTGTAACACTAAGGAACCTTATGGCATAAATAAATGTTGCCTTAAAAAAAAATCAGATTTCTAATTATATAAAAAAAATCAGAATATAAACCCCCTAAAAAATCAGATTTACAAAATCAGCCCATATATATATAAAAATCAGATTTCTAGCCCAAACTTATAAAAAATTCAGATTATTGCCCCACATGTATATATAAAAATCAGATTTGCCCCCTAATATATAAAAAATTCAGATTTCATGCCCATGTATGAACAAAACTCAGATTCATAGCCCCACATATATATAAAAATATTCCATGCCATACAAATACTCTTTCCCGCGCAAACTACGTTCAAACCCTAAACACCCAATATGAAATTTCTTCCCAATCAACTAATTAAGTATGAAAAATCAGAAAAGATAGAGGAAGGGTTAAAAATCATACCAGAAGAGTGTTGGAATTAGGAGAGAAAGAGGCAAGCAACCGCAAAAACGAGAAAGAAAACCGACTGTCGACAGGGGATGTCGATATCGATGCCCGGGGTCGAAATCGACCGGATGCTGTGTGTTGTCGGGGCTGCTGGTGGCTGTGGTGGGTCCTCCGGTGGCGTGGGGCGGCCGGATCTGGCGATTCTTGGCCGGAGATGGGTAGATCTGGGCGATGAGGCTCGAAAACGAGGGGGAGAGAGAGGGAGGGCTAGGTCGAGGAAGAGAGGAAGGGATTTTGTGGCTCGGGGTGATGCCGCACAGGACGAGGGAGGGTGTGGTGACAGTGGGTGGTTGCGGCGATGAGGGCTGTGGGGCGGCCGGTGGCGTGGGCCGGATCGGAGGGAGAGGGATGAAGAAGAAGAAGGAGGGCGGCTAGGGTGTCGATAATGGGAGGGGGTGTCGAAGTCGGGTATAAAGGGGGTGAAAACCCCAAAACTTAAAACTGAAAGAAATTAAATTCTGACCTGGCTTACCTCCATCTGTAGTCGATATCGACCTTAGAGGTCAATATCGACCCCCCTTCAGCATCCGTTTAACACGTCCTGTTACTCCTTCTGTCGGCTGATCGATATCGACCTCTCTTCTTGGCTGGATTTCTTTGTTGACTTTAGATAAAATAGCCACGAATGATCTCAAAAATATAAAATAAAATAACTAAAAGAAAAAGAAAAAGGAAAAGAACGGGTTGCCTCCCGGAAGCGCTTGAGTTTAAGTCGCTAGCTCGACATACTTCCCTTTTTGCGCTAGTTCAACGCCAAGGTGGCGCGAATCTCTTCCTCTGGGTCCTCCTTGTCATAATATTTCTTTACTCGGTGGCCATTTACCTTAAAGGTTGATCCATCGTCGCAAAATAACTCCACCGCTCCGTGAGGGAATATTTTATGAACCTTGAAAGGTCCGCTCCATCTTGTCCTTAGTTTCCCTGGAAATAAGCGAAGCCTAGAATTGAAAACAAGGACCTTGTCACCTACCTCATATGTCTTTGGCACCAACTTCCTATCATGCCATTTCTTAGTGCGCTCTTTGTAGATTTCGGCATTCTCATATGCCTTTAGGCGCAACTCTTCCAAGGCTTGTAAGTCAATGAACCTCCTCTTTCCCGCTTCGTCGAAATCCATGTTAAGCTCCTTAAGAGCCCACATTGCTTTATGCTCAAGTTCAACGGGCAAGTGACATGACTTACCATATACCAAGTTATAGGGAGTTGTGCGAAGCGGTGTTTTATAGGCCGTTCGGTAGGCCCAGAGCGCATCATCCAGTTTGGACGACCAATCTTTCCTTGAGCGGGAAACCGTCTTCTCCAAGATGGCTTTGATTTGGCGATTGGAGACTTCTACTTGACCGCTAGTTTGAGGGTGATAGGGTGTTGCCACCCTATGGTTTACCCCATACTTAGCTAAAAGAGCTTCAAAGCCTCTCTCAATGAAATGCGAGCCACCATCTGAAATAAGGACTCTAGGAACACCAAAACGAGGAAAGATGTTAGTTTTCATGAACTTAGAGACTACCTTCGTGTCGTTGGTCCTAGTTGCTACGGCCTCCACCCATTTAGAGACATAGTCCACCGCTACTAGAATGTATTTGTAGGGGCCTGAAGCAGGGAAGGGTCCCATGAAGTCAATACCCCATACATCAAAGAGTTCGACCTCTAAAATGCCTGTGAGTGGTGTCTCATTCCTCCATGTGATATTACCTGCACGTTGACACTCATCACAAGAGGTTACATAGTTTTGCACATCCTTGAAAAGGTTAGGCCAATAAAAACCACATTGAAGAATTTTCGCCGCGGTCTTGAATCCCTTAGCATGACCTCCTGTAGGGAGAGAATGACAATGGTGAATGACGCTCTCTACCTCGTCCTCTGGAATACAACGTCGAAAGATATGGTCTTTCCCTTGTTTGAATAAATAGGGTTCATCCCAATAATATTGTTTGACGTCGTGCAAAAACTTCTTCCTTTGTTGCGAAGTTAAGCTTGAAGGAATCTCGCCTCCTACAATATAGTTAGCAAAATCCGCATACCAAGGTACCTTCGCCTTTCTTACAGCAAATAGATCATGGATAGGACTAGAAGGAGGTGTAAAGAAGAAATCCTCACCGAAGCTTACCTTTTCGTCACCTTCGGAGGGCTTTGAAGGTGGTCGATATCGACTTTCAGGGGTCGATATCGACTGGTCGGTATCGACAGGCTTAGTCGACATAGGCTTCTCGATATGGGTCCCCGATGTCGACGTCTGGAGGTCGATTTCGACCTCTGCAATGGACAACCTGTGAACAAAATTGGTCGACATCGATGCCAGACTTACCTTTGGGGCAGTCGATATCGACCTGCTGGGGTCGATATCGAGTGGTTCTTCTGCCCGACTTACCTCTTGCCTCATTAAGTGCTCGTCGGGGCGGGAGTCATTGATTGGTATGTTGTCATGTGACTCTTCCAGAAGCCCTATGGGTAGCCGTGAAAGATGATCGGCTACGGAGTTCTCCGTTCCTTTCTTATCTTTAAGCTCAACGTCGAACTCTTGTAGTAAGAGCACCCATCGTAGGAGCCTAGGTTTAGCATCCTTCTTTGCCATTAAGTACCTAAGAGCTGCATGGTCAGTATGAACAATAACCTTAGAGCCCACTACGTATGAGCGGAACTTCTCAAAAGCGAAGACCACCGCCAAGAACTCCTTTTCCGTCGTGGTGTACTTTGTTTGAACGGTATCTAGAGTCTTGCTTGCATAGTATATGGCATGAAGCTTTTTGTCTCTCCTTTGTCCTAGAACAGCACCTACGACATAATCGCTTGCGTCGCACATGATCTCAAAAGGTTGCGACCAATCGGGTGATTGAATGATTGGGGCGGATATGAGGGCCTCCTTCAACCTGTTGAAAGCTTCAAGACAATCACTAGAAAATGCAAACTTAACATCCTTCATTAGTAGGTTAGTTAATGGTTTGGCAATTTTAGAAAAATCTTGAATAAACCTCCTATAGAAACCTGCGTGACCAAGGAAGCTTCTTATGTCTTTAATTGATGAAGGTGGTGGTAATTTTTCAATGAGTTCTATTTTTGCCCTGTCTACCTCAATTCCCCGTTTAGAGACTTTGTGGCCTAGCACAATACCTTCCCTTACCATAAAGTGGCACTTCTCCCAATTGAGAACCAAGTTTGTCTCTTCACATCGTGCAAGTACCCTGCGAAGGTTAGCAAGACAAATATCGAAAGTAGTGCCATAAACAGAGAAGTCATCCATAAATACCTCCACGATGTCCTCAATCATGTCGGAGAAGATAGCCATCATACATCTTTGAAAGGTAGCAGGGGCATTGCAGAGCCCAAATGGCATTCTCCTATATGCAAAAGTCCCATAGGGACAAGTGAAGGTGGTCTTTTCTTGATCGTCAGGATGAATGGGGACCTGCCAAAAACCAGAATATCCGTCCAAGTAACAAAAATAATCATGTTCGGCAAGTCTCTCTAATACTTGATCAATAAAAGGAAGGGGAAAGTGATCCTTTCTAGTGGCATTGTTGAGTTTCCTGTAGTCAATGCACATTCGCCAACTAGTTGTGATTCGTTTTGGCACAAGCTCGCCTTTCTCATTCTCCTCAACGGTCATTCCGCCCTTTTTAGGCACCACATGGACTGGGCTCACCCATTCGCTGTCGGAGATGGCATAGATGATTCCTGCATCCAGCATGCGCATGATCTCCTTCTTCACCACCTCTCTCATGTTGGGGTTGAGCTTCTGTTGGTGTTCTATAGATGCCTTATGATCATCCTCAAGGAGGATTCTATGCATACAAGTAGCAGGTGAAATACCTTTTATGTCCTCAAGAGAGTATCCAATAGCCTTACGATGAGCACGAAGTACTTCCATAAGCTTATCTACTTCCTGTGTGGTTAGTGAAGCATTGATAATTACAGGGAAAGTAGAATTTGGACCAAGAAACTCATACCTAAGTGTGTCGGGTAGAGGCTTAAGCACCGGAGAGGGGCCTTGTGGGATAAGGATTGGCTCTACCTCTTCCGTCTTCATGATCTCACCAAGGTAATCCGTCTCAATTCTCTTGATAGAAGTTCCTAAATCAGTTATAGGAGTCGGTGTGGACCAAACATAGAGTGATGCTAATTTTGATTTGGACTCTTCAAAATATTCCTGCAGAAAGAAGGTCGAGGGCGAGTAGGAATAATCAATATCGACTGAGAGTTCAGCACATACCTCGGCTTCGGAGCTGTTTGGCGTCAAGTGGTAAAGGTCGATTTCGACTTCTGTTGTCGATATCGACTGGTCGATTTCGACCTCTTCTGTCGATTTCGGCTGGTCGATTTCGGCCACTTCTGTCGACATGGGCTGGTCGATTTCGCCTGTAAGAGAAGAAGGGAGAAATTGACTTACTGAATGTGTCGATGTCGACTGAGGGCACTCGATATCGAGTGGATTGGTCGATGTCGACCTGTCTTCGTCGATATCGACTTCGTCTTCGAGCTCCATGGATAGAGCATCGTCGAATATTTCCTCATCACTCGTGCATGTAGCCAAGAACTCTTCAATATCCGCGTCGGTAAGCTCCTCTGCAGCTAGGGCTAGGGCCTCTTCAGGAGTTAGGGCCCTTTCCGTCGGTTCTTTGCAATCCATGATGCTAGTGTAGACCGACTTGATTTCCATACCATTAACTTCCTTCATTGTGGGGTTGAAGGAGAATTCAATGACTTCGTTCCCTATAGTAAAGGTTAGTAATCCTCTACGTACATTAATATTAGCATCTGCAGTAGCTAAGAAAGGCCTACCAAGGATAATAGGTACAATAGGATCTTCAGCCATGTCTAATACAATGAAATCAGTAGGCACAAAGAATTTACCTACCTTTACAGGGACGTCATCAACTATACCTGTGGGTCTGACGAATGAATTATCAGCCATATAAAGTTTCATATCCACAGGTTCAAGTGCTCCAATGCTCACCTTTTGCCAAATAGAGAGAGGCATGAGACTTACACTTGCCCCTAGGTCACATAGGGCTTTGTAGCGATGTTGGCCAAGTCCCACGGTGATTGCAAATTTCCCTGGATCGCTCCTCTTCTCAGGGAAATCCATCTTGGAGCATTCCTCTGCGATCTCTGCCATGGATCGCTTCTTGCTAAGGATGTCTTTTAAGAATCGAACATAGGCGGGCATCTCGCTTAGGGCTTCTGTAAGAGGGATAGTAATGTTCAGTCCTTGGAGAATCTTTACAAAGCGCCTAAACTTGCTTTGAGTGGGGTCCTTCAATGCTTTGGAAGGGAAGGGTAGCGTCTTCTTTGGCGGAGAAGCCAAAACGGTGGTCGGAGGAGCCTGCTGAACCTCGATGTCGACAGGAGGGTGGTCGATATCGACCGGTAGGGTCGATTTCGACCTATGTTGTTCTCTCTCAGGTGCTGTAGTGTCATCGACGTCGGCGAAGGGGTCGACAGTTGTGTCGATATCGACCTAAGGGTCGACATCGACTGGGTTGTCGATGTCGACAGGCTCTGTTGCTTCTTCCTCCGTCGCCTTTTGTGGTTTATGAACTTTGGTGCCACTCCTTAGTTGCATGGCTGCAATATGTCCTGACCCGGATTGCCCCTTAGGATTGGTAGTTAGTTGCCCAGGGAATGTTCCGGACGGTCTGGGGATTTGTGCCGCCAATTGACCCAGTTGGGTCTCTACGTTCTTCTTCCAAATGTCCATCTCTCCAATCCTTGTGGTAAGGTGATTGAGTTGAGAGTGGATAGCATGGTTGGATTGATCATTCTTAGCTTGGTTCCGCCTTATCTCGTCCAATACAAGTTGAAGATCATCCTTCTTTTGGTCTCTCTCAGGGTGCCCAGGAGCTCTATAGAGTGAGGGGTCCCTAGGGTTAACCTGGTTCCGTTGTGGTTGTTGGAACCTTTGGTCTCCCCAATATTGGCGATTGGGACCCCTCATGAAGTTGGCTTCCTCATGAGTCTCCGCTAGTTGCACTTGCTCAGCATGGGGGCACTCAATGGTAGTATGTCGCTGTGATCCACATTCGATGCAATCCTGGTTTGCCGATAGGAATGTCACTTGTTTCTGGAGCTTTCTAAGTTGATCCCTATGAAATTGTTCTTTTACATCCGGATCGATCACCTTAGAGGGTTCGTACAATGGCATAGATGGGGCAGGCCTCGACGATGATGGTGCGTCGGAAACCTCAGGAGTCCCATATGTATTATCAAATTCCACCAGCCTTTCAATGGTTTCCCAAGCCTCTTGAGGAGCGAGTTCAAGGTAGCCATAGGCGGTGTATGTGTTGATCCTCTCCTTGGTTGCAGCGTCAAGAGCATTGTATATGATCTCCTGGATGACGTACGGTGGTTGGCCATGCGTCGGGCATGATCGTAGGAGGTCTTTATACCTCTCCCAAACAGTTGCCAGAGCCTCACCAGGCTTTTGTTTGAAAGCCGTGATTTTCTGTCGGATCAGCGCCGTCTTAGAAGGAGGAAAGAACTTGTTGAGAAATGCGTCCTTGACTTCATTCCAGGTGCGGAGCGATCTTGGGGCTAAGCTTTCCAACCATTGCAATGCCTTTCCTGTAAGAGACCAGCGAAATGCTTTCAGTTGAACATACTCAAGACTTTGTCCATCAACAATTGTATCACAGAGGTCTAAGAAGGTTGATATATGTGCCATAGGGCATTCGTTAGGTTTCCCTTCATATTGATGCCTTCTTATTTCAGTTAAAAAGTTTGGCTTAATTTCAAAATTAGAAGTAGGGATTAGAATAGCCGATTCAGGCACTGTGAGCGATGGGTGCAAGTATTGCTTAGCATTCCGGGGGAGGGCGTTGATTTGAATCTCATATCGTCTCCTAGCTTCCTCCTCCCTGTCAGCACGCTCTCTTAGTGCCGCTTCTCTGGTAGCGTAATCCTCTACTTGCTTCCTTAAGCGTTCAATTTGTTGTGCCTGGGTCTCGTTGTCCGCCATGATTCTTTGGACTCGAGATCTTAGGTGGAGAAAGCGTTCTGGTTCGTCTAGTCCTTCAAATTCAGGTTGGTCAGCAGTACGTCGCATACACCTATAAAACAACACTAAAAAGACCCGTGAAAATAAACTACTAGGGCGCGATTGATAGCTTCCCCGGCAACGGCGCCAAAATTTGACGTAGGGAGAATTGAATCGAAATATATAATAAAATATAAACCAATACAACTCTTAGCCTCTTCAAATAAATTCAAGACTCCCCGCTATAGTAGTAGGGAATCAGGTTCGATCCACGAGGAAGCGAGTCAGCGGGATCCTAGTAGCGTTGAAGACACGTCCTTTCTACTCGACCAGAAGCCTCGATCTCGATGTCAGACCTCGATGTCGACCTTGGCTGTCGATGTCGTCTGCAACAGAAAACCTGCAGAAACAAAAACGGTAGTCGATATCGACTGGAGGGGGTCGATATCGAGGTTAGTTCACGAAATCGACTGGCTCAGAAGTCTGCCAGTCGATACAAGGGGTCGATATCGACAAAGTGGTCGATATCGATGCTTGCAGAAGTTCCCAGGAGTCTCGAGATCGACTCAGAAAACCGTCGATCTATCAGTTTGGTCGATATCGACCTCTGCTGTCGATATCGATGTCTTTCCTGCAGTGGGTTAGCGGTTTTGTCGGCAAAGAAAAGGCCGAAGAATCAAGGATGGAAAGGAGGCAATGATCAGAAATAAACAAAGGTGTTGGGTTTTTCGATGACTCAACGAACGGCGGGCAAATTTTAATGTAAACTCAAAGGAAAAGATCTTCCAAAGTCAAGGATTACCGCGACGAAAACCATGATAGTAGAAATAAGGATCAACTAAAGATGCATGCTTTTATCACAAAGGAAAAGGCTTTCACCTAAACCGACCAATAGGAAAAGAGATTTTTCAATTACTTAACCTAATTGGTGTCTACCTTAGTCATAATTGAGTTTATAATCTTTCGAAAAGAAACCCTAATTACTACCCAAGTTTTACAACATGAGTTCCTTAAATTCGCATTTAAAGATGAAGAACAAGGTAGAAGAAGATAAAAGATACATTCTTTAATGACATACTTACCTTACCATCATGGCTATCGTCGGGCTCACCCCGACCCTAGAAGAAAGGGGAACTACTCACTCATGTTGATCGTAGACATGTCTTGAATTGAAATAACTTGCATAAATGGAAAATTTCGAATCTTTACAATCTCAACGCCAACTATCGTAAGCGCTTGAAACTTTAAAGCTCAAAATAAACTAACTATCTATTGCCTATTGCTCTTGTCTTTGATGATTCTATTGTTGGATGATTAACAAATCAGCCCCTAAGGCTTTATTTATAGGCTACTAATCCTCGCTATCCGAGGATTGTAATTTCTATCTAAACTAATAACTCTATCCGAACAACTAGGATAGGTCTTTTATTTTGATAAAATTTAAAGGAAATGATAACAAACATCTGCTAATATCTAAAAGAACGAGATAACTCATGGCTTCGTTGATAGACTTCACAATCCGAGCCTCAAAGATCGGATTTTATCTTCTGTCGATGTAGGGTCGATATCGACTCCAGAGGTCGATATCGAGGCTTGTGTTTCTGCTCGACTTGTCCCACTCCAGTCGATGTCTATGATGATGGTCGATATCGATGCATGTGTGTCGATATCGAGGCTTCTAGTCTGGATTGTGTGGTTATCTCGACACTCAGAAATCGTGTCGAAATCCAGGGTCGATATCGATGTCTCCAGTCGATATCGACCACTTCTCAGCGTCACTTGGCTTGCTCGTTTTGACTCCGATTTCCTCGAATTCCTGCATGGTTAGCTCAAAACTCGTGTAGACTCTATTTCTTTCACTTTAGCTCATTCTTACACGAGATCATACGCTTTTGAAACTTTTGTTCGGAAATCAAATGAAATATGAAGTCAAAAGATGCAATAAACAATAGTACAATTATGTACATCAATTAGAATTTGAAAGAAGGGTTGATAATATCGTTTACATCTTTTAGTGCATCTTTAGAGCATATTATAGGAAGATGAGTTGGGAAAGAGCATTATGGGAGATTGAGCTTGGAAAGACTTACATGGAAGAGTTATGGTTTGGATATTGCAAGTGTTGAAATTTAGGAGTCTTGATTCCCGAATTATATAAGCACCACGTAGCCAAATAATTCCATACCCTTATATTCCTTACCAAGCCCCATTACAACCCCGCCGAATGGAGTCTTCTTTGAAGTCTTCCATTGAGCGAAAGTCCTCCTGATAGTTCTTATTGCATTTTTATAATTGGTTGCGAAGTGGATTTTTATAAATTGTAATGTTTATGAGATTGTATATGGAATTGAGTTAAGAGATGATCTTCATAGCCTAAACACATGAGAGTTGAGTACATTATCCCTGTGAGGTTGGATCAAAATTGCATATGCCTATGGATCGCTTAAATTTGTGCTATGACGTTAAATTCACTTGTTTTGCTTTGCTACCGCTTATGATGTTGCTTTTGACAAGGGCGAAGACTTGAAGGGTGTGTTGTAGGTATTGGTTATTGCTTTTTTATTGCTTGAGGACAAGCAAGTCTAAATATGGGGTGTTTTGATGTACATATTTGTATCTCCTTTTATTGCATCTTTTGACTTCATATTTCATTCGATTTCCAAAGAAAAGGTTCAAAAGAACATAAACTTGTGTAAGAATGGGCTAAAGTACAAGAAATAGAGTATGCCCAAGTTTTGAGCTAACCATGCAGAAATTCGAGGAAATCGGAGTCAAAATGGAGAAGCCAAGTGAAGCTGAGCAGAGGTCGATATCGACCTTAAACATCGATATCGACCATAGTTGTCGACACGCCTTCTGAGTGTCGAAATAGACCACATAGACCAACCAACAAGACATTGATATTGACATACTACATCGATATCGACCTCATCATAGACATCGACTGGAGTTGGACAAGTCGAGCAGGAACACAGACATCGATATCGCCCTCTGTGGTCGATATAGACCTTATCTCAACAGAAGATAGATCCGATTTCGAGACTCGGATTATGAATTCTATCATCAAGGCCACGGATTATCTTGTTCTTCTAGATAGATAGCAGCTGAATTTATCTTTTCCTTTAATTTTTTATCAAAATAAAAGACCTATCCTAATTGTTCGGATAGAGTTCATAGTTTAGATAGAAGTTACAATCCTTAGATAGCGAGGATTAGTAGCCTATAAATAAATCCCTAGGGACTGGTTTGTTAGATCATCCAAGCAAGTAAGACAATAGTAATAGGCAATAGAAAGTTAGAGTTTTTGAGCTTTAAAGTTTCAAGCGCTTACGATAGTTGGCGTTGAGATTGTAAAGATTCGAAAATTTCCATTTATGCAAGTTATTTCAATTCAAAGCATGTCTACAATCAACATGAGCGAGTAGTCGCCCTTTCTTCTAGGGTTGGGGTGAGCCCGACGATAGCCATAGTGGTAAGGTTTGGACGTCGCTAAAAAGGTATCTTTTATCTCGCTCTACCTTGTGCTTCATCTTTAAATGCGAATTTAAGGAACTCATGTTGTAAAACTTTGGTAGTAATTAGGGTTTCTATTCGAAAGATTATAAACTCAATTATGTCAAAGGTAGACGCAAATTAGGTTAAGTAATTGCAAAATCTCTTTTCCTATTTGTCCGTTTAGGTGAAAGCCTTTTCCTTTATGATAAAAGCATGCATCTTTAGTAGATTCTTACTTATTCTATCATGGTTGTCGTCGCGGTAATCCTTGGCTTTGGAAGATATTTTCTTTCTTAAGTTTACATTCATATTTGCCCGCCGTTCGTTGAGTCATCGTAAAACCCAACACCTTTGTTTAATTCTGTTCATTACTTCCTTCTCATTATTAAATCTTCGGCCTTTCTTTGCCGACAAAAAACTAACCCACTGCAGGAAGACATCGATATCGACCATGAACGTCGATATCGACCACGCTGATAGATCGACAGTTTTCTGAGTCGATCTCGAGACTCCTGGGTCACTGCTGATAAACATCGATATCGACCCCCAACGTCGAAATCGACCCTCTGTATCGACTGGCAGGCTTCTAAGCCAATCGATTTCGTGGACTAACATCGATATCGACCTTTCCAGTCGATATCGACTACCGTTTTTGTCTCTGCAGGTCTTCTGTTGCAGAAAGCATCGACAGCCAAGGTCGACATCGAGGTTTGAGCTCGAGATCGAGGTTTCTGGTCGAACATTTAGGACGTGTCTTCAACGCTACTAGGATCCCTCTGATTCTCTTCCTCGTGGATCGAACCTGATTCCCTACTACTATAGCGGGGAGTCTTGAATTTATTTGAAGAGGCGAAGAGTTGTATTGCTTATATTTTATTATATATTTTGATTCAATTCTCCCCACGTCAATGCTTGAAGACCTTGAAACAACTAAAGAAACCCCGACTATAAAAGCTGGGAAAGAATTCAAGCATGACTGCCAGGTGGCACGAGTCTTCATACAGTGCAAGAGTACCACCCCAAACAATTGGAAACTACCTTGTCCACGTAAACCAAAAAAGGAACTTGGAATAGACGATTGCAGAAGAGATAATTATAGAAAATATGATTACAATAAAAATGGTCATAGTAAATATACACCATTAAATATACCCACCAGAATTCATTGTTCGGAACTCGCGCGTCAAAAACAATCCCCAAAAAACATGCACTAATTACAAGAGTGGACCAGAGCCCATGAATTGTTCAAAAGAGAGGAAAAGATAAAGGAATCAACCCTCTTCAATCTGCGGATCCATGTCTTCACCAACTTCATCCTCCTCCTCATAAGATTCCTCCGCATCAAGCTCTTCTGGATTGAGTCAAAAGATGCAATAAAAAAGGACTCTAAATATGTACATCAGAGTCAGTTCTCTCTTTTCTTTGGGCATTGGCTCAGGTTTGGTTTAAAATCGGTTTGGTTTTTGTGATTTTCATTCTTGTGGGATGCTATATAATTTGATAAAAAAAAAGGATTTAAAAACGAATTATGATTCCATGATTTATACGGATTTGGGCTTAGATTAATTATGATGACAGGTATATATGATGTTTTGGAATTTTGTTGAACATGAGTAGTCAACCATACATGTGATACCCGTTATAATACTATGTTGTTCATGGCTTGTACCACACAGATCTATTGTTGAATTCATGCATACGTGATTCTTAATATGTCGAGCTTGTCTATTACTTGTAGAATGTTAGGTGGCTAGATTGTCTCATATGTATGTCCGTATAGAACTCGATCATGATCCTTGCTACCAATGTGTGTTGTCGTCATTCATGGAGATTGGTACATGTTAGTGTGTATTGATGCGACTAGTATGCTTCATGATTGATTCATATGTGTTTTTCTTGCCCCAATTATAACCTCACAGAATTCTATAAGGGCACAATTGTCATTCTCGGATTGGGATCTTGTCTTTTAGTCTCGTTGTTGTCAGTCTTGGTCCGCGTTTGGTTCTGTAGGGATTTTGGATTGTCCGCCTTTTTCTCTCTCCTATCCCCGTTAACTTAGAACCTTTAATTGCACTCTTTTTTTACAATATGGGGAAGAGAACGGTTCGCTGGGTAGTACTCGGGCGGCGTAGCGGAAGCGTGGTGCCCCCACCGGTCCCAGGACTTGAGGCAGAGGATTATGCGAGAGGTGCACTTCATCGCTATTTAAGAGACTTGGCAAATTATCTAGATGAGAAGTTCATCCGATGAATTTCAAGGCTCCATGGGGTTCCTGAGAGGGTAGTTCCCGACAGAGATGAATGGTTCACTTTGAGATTCTGGGAGCATGTTCACGAGTACCGAGGCATTGACAAGGACCGATATTATCTTCGATGTGGGAGCACATGCATGGCTGAGAGTATCGTCACCCAAGGGGTCCGACATTTTGACATCATAGGCAAGTCGAACCCTAGGTTTGTTGATCATTTTGAGATTCTAGAGAGGCAGCTTATCACTTAGCTTTATCCCCGTCCTTAGCTGAAGTGCATGATGTCTTTCTTGTATCCACTTTGTCGATATGCTTCCGATCCTAGCCACATTCTTGACTATTCTGACCTCCATGTTGAGGCTGATCATTCCTTGGTAGAGCGTCCTGAGAGGAGTATTCGGGATAGTTGTGGAGACACTTCAGATGAGCTACTTGTGTCTTATGTGGAGCCTAGCGTAGACATTACTTTGACCTCTTGACCTAGTGATGGGTATACCATAGTGCCTTGTTTTGAGATGTGTGATTTGATGTTTATCTCTATGCTGTTGTGCTTATATGGTTGATATTTACGTGTAGAATATATAATGATATGATGTGATTGGCGATGGGCCTCTTGATGTGTAATGACTCACTTACATGACATTGGTAGGATACCAACCTTGATATGCTTGTTAGCATGATGGAACTTGATAGTTTGGCTTGATTATTTTGAGGTATGAGATTCTGAGACAATTTGAGATTATTGTCGTTGAGAACAATGATGTTTGAGATTGATAGTTGAAATTGATCTTTGAAAAAAAATATGAACCTAGGAAGAGAATGCGGGATTAGCCCTTAGAGGTGGATGATTCCACCCTCTTGAGTTCCGAAAACTTGACTGACTAACTTAGGGAGAATTGAGTAGAGCTTTCGAAAATGTTTTGCTTTTAAAATGATTTTAGTCTCGAGGACGAGACTTGTTTTTAGATGTGGGTGATGTAAAGACTGGAAATTTTTAAAATAATATTTTCTAATTAATAATAATTTAGAATGGATAAAGTTTGATATTCAAAAAATTTTGGAAAATTCCATCCTCGAGCAACTGGGTTATTTGAAATCTTTCAAAGCAAGTTCTGGCATCATTTTACAATCGGATTTTTTAGACGGATTTTATTCCGTTTTTTGATGCCCGAGATTTGGAAATATAAATTGAATTTCATTATTTATTTCAGATTGAGATCGTGATATTTAAAATTTTGAGCGAGTCGGGATTTGATTGAGTGAACGGGGTTCGGGGTTTATTCTTTGGATATTGTTTTTGAAAAAAGAAATTTGATTTTTGAGGGGACCACTCGTGGCCTTATCTTCTTCCTCTCTTCAGCTTCCGATTGCAGCCATCTCCCCGTTTCTTTCTCTTATAAGCTCAACAACACCTCCTCTTTTCTCTTCTTCCACAACCCTGCCTCCTCCATTTCGGGCAATAAGCAGCTCCCCACGCCAACCCCTGCATGCAACTCCCTCCCTTGAAATTTCAGTAACAGCAGGTTCCCCTCTCCCTTCTTATTTGAATGCAAATCACTCACCCGATTCACATACCCTCCTAAACACACAAGGCATACACAACTTCCCTCTACCTCTCCATTCCCTCTCCCTCTCCATTCCGTCGTCATTTGTGCCCTGATTGAGCCACTGAGTGTAGCTCCGAGCATCCGAGCTCTCACCGAGCACCACCCAAGAGCAGCTGCCTCAGTCCCGGTTTTCGAGCAAGTGAACCGAGCGCTTCAAGCATCACCGTCTTCGTCATTCGTCCCCATCAGAGCCAGAGCCTCAATCTCTTTCTCCCCTCTGTTTTTCGTCCATGAGCACCCCGAACGACCGGTTTTGCAGCCCCGAGGAGCCGAGTAAGACAAAGCCTCCTCCCTTTCCTCTCAGACGAACCCATATGTAGCAGCATCTCCGAGGGCTTCTCTTCCCCCCCCCCCCCCCGAGCACCAGAGCACCGACACCGAATGTCCACCTCCCACCTCCTCTGTTTTTGTTCCAAGGCATGGTAAACCCCTCCTCTTCCTTCGTTTTGCTCTAGATTGCAGTAAAGCTCCGCCTTTAATCCTACTACCTTCGTTCTAGGCCATGCCCGAGCATCTCCAGCCCCCGACAGAGCAAGTCGAACCGCCCCGAGCTTTTTCGGTGAATCGAACCTCTCGGTGAGCACCTCCTTCTTCTCCCGTTTTCTTGTCGATTCCATGACCTTAGGTGTTGGATTTTGTAGTCGGAGCAAGCCTTCGTCGCCGGCGAGCTTCTTCCCTCCTTCCTTCTTCTTGATTTTCAAGCACAGTAGCTTGGGGGAGGTGACGATGAATAGTTTGTTCATCGGGTCTGGTTTTCTTGTTTTAATTATGGGTTCACTATTTTCTAAAACAAAATTGAAGTTGGGTCTAGTTCATTTTTTTAAAAAATGAGGAGATTGGATTGTGGGTTTGATTTGGATCCGAAATTAAAGAGGGTTTTGGGCTTTTATTTTCTCCCTTGGGTTGGGCTATTAAATCTGAATCCGGGTTGGGCTTTGCTTTGGGTTGGGCTTAGGTTGTTTGGGCCTAATATATGAATGTAATTGGTTAAATGTGTTTAAAATGAAGAAAAAGAATATTAATACTTATAAATATATTTTATTTAGAATATTAGACAAATGGGATATAATATATTATGTAATATTATTGTTGAGATTAAAAAATAAAATAGTATTGTTAAGATTTAAAGATATAATATTATTATGTTGATTTAAAATATAATATTATGAGATTTGGATTTTAAAAAGAAAAGAATTCGGAAAAGGTTTTAAAGGATGCAAATTGATTTAATAAAATAAAAAAAAAAAGATTTTTGGAAATATCCTAACCTTGTCGGATTTATTTTAATAATATAAGATCGATAATAAGTCAATTTAAAGAGTTTCGGGAATTTGAGGATTTTCTACTTGGTTTGACTTGATGAATCTTATGTGATGAGTGCGAAAATGATGTTAGGATATCAATAAAAATGTTAAGTATAAATTATAATATATTGATGTTGTTATGATATGAAATGATGATTATGTGCCCTTAAATATAAGATTATGATGTGATTGGAAGGATGATGTTATATTATATGATGATGAGTTAAGATGGTACTTGGAATTATATTGAGATTTTACGATAAAATATGAATATCAGCTATTTTATAATGAGATGATATATTAGAAGAGTTGAGATGAGGATGAGGATAATATGGATAAGATGTGATTATGAGTTCTATGATTGTGTGAAGCTTATGTGTGTGATATTAGTTATGCTTTTTGTAATTTAGACATAGACTTATATATGTTTAATTATACCTGCTATGCGATCTATGACCTGTTGGCTAGTATCTCTGCTTGTTGCGTTACTTTTGCTGATATGCTTTTCCAAGTAAGTTCCTTCATGGGCTTACTCAGATTAGAAAGAGAAATATCCTGCTTGTGATCATATGGTATACTAGGTGCTTCATATGCATTTAAAAGCATGTCATGTAGTATCATACTAGGATTGCACTTGTGAATGAGCATTCGGTTACTATGTGTGTTTGAGAGAAAAACGACCGTTATCTATGAGTCATAGAGTCTTTGCTAGGGTAATGGGTAGCCCAGCCTCATCAGGTTGCCCTAAGTCAATATTGTCAATATATGAGCATGATGATGAGATATCCCAGCACCTTTGGGCATGAGCATGATGATGAGATAGCCCAGCACCTTCGGGCATGAGCATGATATGATGATATGATTTGATACGATACAAGTATGATATACGATATGGTGATGAGATATGATATTCTATGATGAGATAAGATATGTTATAGTATCGAACTGGCTAGTCTCTGCACGAACGGGAAGGAGTGCAGAGGTAGGAGAGGATATGCCACTTGACATTCTGTGTAGATCAAATTTATCGCTTTCTGCATTATATATCCTGATAAAGCATGCCTTGGGTGTTAAATTTCCGTACTGCATTAGAGCATCTTTATTATAGGTATAGCGTATGTGTATCTTTGCTTGAAGGACGGAGTGCGTTGGGGGGTCTCGGTCTGACCCCGCTCGCAAAAATTGTTTTTGGGTATGCTTGCTCCGTGTTTCCATGACGTGGGAAATCCTCCTGGGCGAATGCGAAGAACCGGACAGATGCACTAATCTGGATAAAGTACTTTTCGATATGTGTTTTATTGTCTTGGTTTTGAACGTCCTCGCCGTGGCAAATTGTACTTTACTTTCGTTTTCTGCTTATTTTCAAATGAATTTCCGTGACTTAGGCTTTTAGGACATGTTAACGGTACCCAACGACCCTTCGACTGTTTTGGGGTTCGAAATCCCCGCTTTAAATACTGATCATTTAAAGGTTTGAAACCTCGACCTGTACTTGAATTGCAAGATCCGAACGAAGGTATCCAACCTTCAAAACGTAACTCGGATATTATATCCTGGCCGTTACATGTGTATTAATACTTAAAAAAAATTAAATTTGCTAAAGTAATGAAAATAAAATTGATGATTACTTGGCTGTGTACTTTTCAAATATTATAGAAATAATTGATTATATAAAATAAAATTAGTCTCTTTAACTTCTTAGAAAGATTATTTATTTTCTTTTAAGTCTTTTTAATTTCTTATTAAGATGATTTATTTTCTTTTTAAAATCTTCCATATTTCTCATTTAATCTACCTCATTCATGGCAATCATTGTACATTGTGTTTACTCAAGTGTTGATTTTTTTAGTCAAATACTCAAGTGGATGTTGATTTAAAAACGATAATTGGTTTTCTACTTTCAAAGTATTAAACATATAATTAATTAAAAATTTTACTTCACTACCATGTTTCCTACTAATATTTTATAAAATTTTAAATTTACGTTTCTAATGAATTTATGTATAATAATCTTTTTAGAAATAGTAACAAAAATTTTTGTTTACCTTAATTTTATATTTTATCTTCTTTTGAATTTGTATTAATAATTATAAAAATTTAAATTTACTAAAGTAATTAAAATGAAATTGATGATTACTTGGCTCTCTACTTTTCAACTATTATAGAAATAATTGATTAGATAAAATAAAATTAGTCCCTTTAACTTCTTATAAAGATTATTTATTTTTGTAAGTATTGGATACCTTCGTTCGGATATAAATATTCGGGTTACATTTCGAAGGATTGGATACCTTCGTTCGGATCTTGCAATTCGAGTACGGGTTGAGTTTCAAAACAAAGTGTTAGTGCTAAAAGAAGGGATTTCATACCTTAAATTCGCGAGAGGACCATTGGGGACCATAACCTGTCCTACTTGACTAAGTCGCTCAAAACCATTTATAAATGACTATAAAACCTCTAAAGTGTTGAGTCTGGTGGTAAGTCAGTCTCTCGGTTAGCTGAACATCCCAAATGAATCCCTCGTCATGGAAGCACGGAACAAGCAAGGATCAAATACTTGAAACTATACCACGAGTCAAGGTCGAGCCACTCATGCGGGCCTTGATGACCTTGTTGAGGACACATAATGTGCCTATACCTAAATAAAGGATGCTCTAATGTAGTGCGGATATATGCGGAAAGCGATTAAATGGTATCCCGCACAGAATGCCAAGTGGCATGTCCCTCTCCTACTATAACGGCCCAAATATAAATATTCGGGTTACGTTTTGAAGGATTAGATACCTTCATTCGGATCTAGCAATTCGAGTACGGGTTGAGTTTTAAACAAAGTTCTTAGTACTCAAAGAAGGGATTTCGCACCCAAATTGGAGGCATCTTTTAAGCCATTTTTATCCTCTCTTTACCTACCCTGCATTATCCCTGCTTGAAGCCAGAACATTAGCCTGAGCCTGAAATTGCAAACTCCACAAAATTATCCCTAGCCGAATTGAGCCTGACCCCCATTTGGGAATTGAGACTTAGATTGGTTGGACTAATGCCTTGTGGAAAGAAAAGAGCATAATGTTCAGTTTTGAGCAAGGAAATTATAGGTTGGTATATATTTTCATCTTGTCATATTTTGTAAAAGGATTTTTTGGCTCACCATATAAATGCACATAGCTTTAGTATTTATTTATTATTTCCGAAAAAAAAGATATATATATATATATATATATATATATAGTGCATGAGCCATAATCCTTAAGTCCTTTATTCATACAAGTGTTATATTTTTTAGAGATATATTAGAACTTGGAAGAAGGGTTAATGGAATGCATCTTGAGAGTGTATTATGAAGAGTTATGGTTTGGGTATTGCAAAGTGTTGAGATTTAGGAGTCTTGATTCCCGAATTATGAAAGTACCACATAGCCAAATAATTTCATACCTTTTATTTCATACCAAGCCCCATTACAACCCCGCCGAATGGAGTCTTCTTTGAAGTCTTCCATTGAGCGAAAGTCCTCCTGATGGTTCTTATTGCATTTTCATAATTGGTTGCGAAGTGGATTTTTATAAATTGCAATGTTTATATATGCAATTGAGTTGAGAGTTGATCTTCATAGCCTAAACACATGAGAGTTGAGTGCAAACACATTATCCCTGTGAGGTTGGATCAAAATTGCATGTGCCTATGGATCGCCAAAATATGTGCTGTGACGTTATTATCACTTGCTTTGCTTTGCTACCGCTTATGATGTTGCTTTTGACAAAGGCGAAGACTTGAAGGGTGTATTGTAGGTGTTGGTTATTGCTTGGTTATTTCTTGAGGACAAGCAAGTCTAAGTACGGGGTGTTTTGATGTACATATTTGTACCTTTGTTTATTGCATCTTTTGACTTCATATTTCATTCGATTTCCAAAGAAAAGCTTCAAAAGTATATAAACTTGTGTAAGAATGAGCTAAAGTATAAGAAATAGAGTCTGCACGAGTTTTGAGCTAACCATGCAGGGATTCGATGAAATCGGAGTCAAAACGAAGAAGTCAAGTGAAGCTGAGAAGAGGTCGATATCGAATGGAGACATCGATATCGACCCTAGATTTTGACACGACTTCTGAGCGTTGAGATAAGCCACACAGACCTGACAAGAAAGCCTCGATATCGACATACATGCATCGATATCGACCATCGTCATAGACATCGACTGGAGCTGGACAAGTCGAGCAGAAACACAAGCATCGATATCGACCTCTAGTGTCGATATCGACCCTACCTCGACAGAAGATAAATCCGATTTTGAGACTCGGATTGTGAAATCTATAATCAAAGCCATGAGTTATCTCGTTCTTTTAGATATTAGCAGTTGTTTATTATCTTTTCCTTTAAGTTTTTATCAAAATAAAAGACCTATCCTAAATTGTTCGGATAGCGAGGATTAGTAGCCTATAAATAAAGCCCTAGGGGCTGATTTGTTAGATCATCGAATCCAATCGAATCCAATCCAAGAAACAATCATCAATTAAGACAATAGAGTTAGAGTTAGAGAAAAATTTTAGGGTTTGACGTTTGCGAAATTTGACGTTGAGTTGTAAAGCTTCGGAGTTTATTTTAAATGCAAGTTTCTTCTTTTCAATCAACAATGAATTCCATGATGAGAAGCGAGTAGTTCCCCAAAACTCTTAGGGTCGGGGTGAGCCCGACGTTAGCCATGCGCGCTTGAGGTAAGTATTTGGTGTTGATATCGTTGTGTCTATCTCTCCTCCTACGATTCTATGTTTAGTCCTAATCGAAAGAAAAGGGATTCATGCTAACAACTTGAGTTATAAACATAAAATTGGTAGAGACAATTAGATTTATTTTGCAAGAGTAATCCTAAGAGTTGGTGTACGGCGAAAGCTTGTCCCTCGGGTGAAATAGCGCAATTGTCCGTCTTATTTATCTTATCGCATGCATTGGTTAACGTTGTGGTAAACCCTAATCCTAGGAGTTGTTTTTACATATTTTATACACACAAAAAACTCCTGTTATTTCTGTTCATTGCTTCTCTCCCCATTCTTAATTCTTCGGCCTTTCTTTGCCGACGAAGAACTAACACACTGCAGGGAGACATCGATATCGACACCAGACGTCGATATCGACAACTGAGTTCGTCGACAGTTTTCTGAGTCGACGACGAACATCGCTGCGGAGTTTGCTGAGCATCGATATCGACCCTTCTGTATCGACTGGCAGTATTTTGAGCTAGTCGATTTCGTGGACTGACATCGATATCGACCCATTCTAGTCGATATCGACCACTCGTTTTTGTTTCTGCATGTCTTTTGTTGTAGAGAACATCGACAGCCGAGGTCGACATCGAGCTCCCAGGTCGAAATCGAGGCTTCTGGTCGACGCAGACTTGAGATTTCCAAAGCTACTAGGATCCCGCTGACAAGCCTCCTCGTGGATCGATCCTGACTACCCTTCCACTACAATGGGAGGAAGTCTTGTAATTATTTGCTTAGGCCAGGAGTTGGATTACATTTATTACATCTTTATTATTTGTAATTACTTGAAATATCAAGCCTCCTGCAACAACATATAACGCCAAGGCCAAGCTTAAGTCCAAGGCTCGAGGTGACAGAACCATCACACAAGATGTACTACATCAGATGAAGGCGAAACGGTACTTCTACGTTGTAAGGAGGAAGCATAACTCCGACGTGGTAGGAGGTCTTTTCTTCACCCACCCAGACTCCCTACATTTGCTGAAACTATTTCCATATGTCGTCGAAATCGACAGTACGTACAAAACCAACCAGTACGTATTCATGACATTCCCTTTAACTGTTGTTGCAATTTGTTCTAAATTTCATCTAATATTTGTCGCCTGAGTTTCACCTAACCTTTTTATTTGGCTGCCACATCTTAAGGTAAAAAATGCCCTTGGTTGAGTTCATCGGCTTCACATGCACGGGGATGAACTTCAGCATAGCATACGCTTTCCTCTGCGATGAGACCGCAGAGTCTTACGCTTGGGCCCTTAACCATCTCCGCTTCTTGTACGGAGACAAGACACCGGAGGCTATAGTCACTGACAGGGAGCTTGGTCTAATTAGTGCGATTACCGCTTCCTTCCCCACTGTCAACCATATATTATGTTGGGTCCACGTTTTGCGGGGGTGCGAGCAAGCGGCCTTCGAACGGACGCGCGACTTAGAAACAGCACGCAAGTTCAAGAACGACTGTAGAGTTGTGTTCGAGTCGAGATCCCTGAGTCATACGACAGTCGCCGCCGTTGGATATATGCCAAGTGGAACCACATCCCCGGATTGATGCAGTACCTCTCCTCCGCGTGGCTACTACATCACCGAAACAAAATTGTCAGAGCTTGGGTGGACACCAGCCTTCACTTAGGGACAAGGACCACAAACAGGTTTTACATCCACCGCCCTCCTCAATCTATACCTATACGTGCTCACGTTTATATTTTATGCTAACCTGGACAAAATGGAAAATTTCCTTTAAGGGTCGAGTCCGCAGACGCAGTACTGAAAAACGTGTTGCAGTCCCCCATTGGAGACTTCGGTTGCGTGTTCGCAGCCATCGACTTAGTGCTGAAGGATCAAATTTTAGAGGTCAAAGCGTCACTAAACAGGGACCACAACACGTGGTGCACCGGCATGCACAACGTTGACATTTTTTGCAGGGTCGGAGATAGTATCTCAACGCGATGCTACGATCTCCTCAACGCACTTTACCAGAAGGTTAAAGACACTCCACCGACCCAAGAATGCACCGACCAGTTTTGGAGAGTCACGTACGGGATACCATGTACTCACGACATATATCGTTGCATCCAAGATAGTACAACTATTATGCCGAGCCAGATTCACACGTTTTGGAAAGTAGTTGGATTGGAAGGGCATTCAGCAGGACTCGTTGTCGGACTCCTTCCCCATGACCGAGGCTGAGATCGCCATCAACTACTTCTTGCAAAGGTACCAACGCAGTGAAGTGCCCCAGGACGAGTTGGCTAGAGTGGCAACTACGTTGGCAGACGGCCAGTTCCCTGCTACCACCAACCTAGTTCCACCCAATCCCTCTGAGCTATCGAGGGGCAGACCTCGGGGACGAGGACACCGTAACCCCTGTCAAACTAATCCCTTGGCATGGGAGAGAACGCAATCGGCTGAACGACGCCGCCAGGAGCGGGCACAAGCACCGCGTGCACGCGGAAGAGGCCGCGGGCGTGGCCGCGGCCGTGCCCAGAACGACTCCACAGATGTGTTGCGCGACGAAGAGGCGGCTTCCAACATAGCCGACGCGGAGGCCCCACCTACCGTACCGGTAGTGCAGACCCATTTCCCCTGGGCAGATGATGACTTCGACCCATTCATGCCAATCTTCATCGACAGAGTCAAGAACGTCGGTTCTGATGGCCATAGCGGATATCGAGCTTTTGATGAGCTCCTTGGTTTGGGCGAAAATGAGTGGAAACAAGTTCGCCTCGCCCTCACACAGGAGATGATTGAGCATCGACACGTTTATAGCCACGAACCGCGACTGGACGACTACATTTATAAATGTACCTTTACCGGCCCCATTGCTGACCGAGAGTACTGGATGGAGTGTCCTATGATGGGTTTCATCTTCGCCACAAGATTCCAGACGCCCTTGGTCATCCTCAGCAGGAACTATCCGATGCTTCTACTTCCTCTCAATGCACGCGACCCTCCCCCACAAAAAGCAAACTTGGCAATCTGCATCATCAACAACAGAACCCATTGGGTGCCGGTGAGCTACCAATTACCTGACATATTTTTTTCCGACTTCACAGCCACAAATACTGACGTATTCATTTTACTCTTTCCACAGGTATGGTTGCGTAAAGACTCATTGCTCCCACCCATATACCCTGAGTGGTATCGGCACCAACAACAGAGCGTTTCTGGATGGGATCAACCGTTTATGGCAAAAATCAACCAATACCGTCCCTTCCGACTTCGAGATGGACCTCCCCAGTTCTATTTGTGATTTTCCGACGTGTTACTTCTGTCATTATCTTTTGTTTATTACAACTACAATTCAAAACAAACACTTATTCCGAGGATTATTTATGATTTTCTATGAATGTGTCACGTTGTCCATGAATTATTCTTTTCCTAACATAACTGAAGTTATTATACCAAGCATAAGGAGTACAATGCTTGTCAAACAGAAAAACATTGTTGCCTTAGGTCCGCATCAGATTGCGGAGACACCGGTACCCTAAAACGTTGTTTTGCAGACTTCTAAATAGTGCCCTCTAGTTCCGCAACCTTCCGATGTTCGCACCAGGCATATGTAATAACACTGTATCAAACACCCTGTTTGGCCTCAAGCCTGCCGATGTTCGCACGATGTTGCGTACCGAGTTCCGCAACTTGATGCGGAGATTAGCGGTGTATCCAGTAAAAATTAGCGGTGTATCGAACAACCCCCTTAAAATAAAACCCTAAAACGTCTTTAAAAAGCCTCAAAAGAGTCGGCTAAATAATAATTCTTAAAACCTAATTAAAGAGATAAAAAATCCATTCAGCAGATTTGGTGTTTCTGCAGAGGCCGCGGGGCAGCCAACCCAGGCCGCGGGGCGGCCAGGTGATCAGCGAAACCCTTCGTCAGAGCTTCGGGCCGCTTGGACGTAGGGCAGCCTTTACTGTTCACAGTGATTTTTCCTCTTCGAATTTGGTCTCGATTCAGCACGAAAGTTGTAGATCTCGGAAAGAGCTTTCCAACGCATGTTTATAATAGTCAATCAGACCACCGAGGCCTCCAGAAAGTACATTACAAGTTCAGCATGTCTGGGAACAACTTCTGCTGACTTGTTCTTCACTTAGGCTCTCGAAATTCGACTCCGCTCCCGTGCTCTACACTTTCTTCCTTCTCTTGAATCTTCCTTCATCCATGAGCTTTATCATTCCTCGTCGGATTCATATCTACATGAAATAATCCATAAAAGCGTGTAGATTCTGACTCTACCAACAAAACGAGTATAAATGCAAATCTAGTCTAAACTATGCACTATATAAATCTAAATCATGCTAAATCCAACCTAATATGCCTACCTAAATGCCTGCTATCAAATTCCCCCACACTTAAGCCTTTGCTTGTCCTCAAGCAATTAAAACCAAAATCAAATCAACACCCCACAGACAAGCAATCCATGTAATAACTTTGGTAAAATACTTAAAAGTTCAAAATAGGGAAACGAAGATTGACAATTAACATCATAACATGTATAGGTGCAATCCAAGGAATAAAGCAAGCATATTCATTCAACCTCACCAGGAAAATGTGTTTTCACTCTCGCTCAGGTGTTTAGGCTAATCATTCACGGTCAAACTCAATCCTTGAAAACTTAGCTACAACAAAATTGCGTCAGTGGTCTAAATCTCCACCGCTAGTGACTTCACATGAAACCAAAATCATTAGGTATTTTGAATAGGTTGTAATGGGGCCATGGTAAGAACACATGGTATGGAAAATATTTAGGCCTTGTTGTGCTAAAAATCCGAGAAAAAGGGTTAGTAAACAACCAGAAAAACACCAACACCAAAACACTTCATATACCATTCCAATAACATGTACTCCTTCACAATACAAATCCGCACACAATTTTCAAATATCCATACAAACTCATTCATTTTTTTCTCTTTATTATGATTTTTCTTTTTTTTTTCTTTTTTTTTTATTTTCTTGACTTTTACCCCTAAGTGAATTTTATCCTCCTTAGGTCCCAAGTAATAAGCACATAAAAACCATCTCTATGAAGTACAAATGAATCACCCAACATAATTTCTCCACTCAAAGCAACTCCATCAACATATCAAGATATATATTCACCAACTCTTCTCCTAATTCCCGGATGGGTCAGGCTAATAATTGGCTAGGATGATTTTGTGGAGCTAACAAAATAGGCTTATAAGGCTCAAATTGGCTTCAAGCAAAGGATAATGTGTACGGGTGGATAGAGTATAATATGGCTAAAAGAAAATCATGCCTCAATCACTTTAAGGTTACATGCATAACTCATATAAATGCAGCCTCAATAAAGATATCTAAACGCAATTTAAATAGGAAGTAATTAAGGAGAGTATTCACACACAAAGAAACTAGAGGACTTATGAATGTGTAGTCCCAATAAGGTCAAAATAACTCACAAGATCAATTTGTTAGAACTTCAATACTACTTAAATTCCAAAGACTATACATACTCAATTATCTCATCAATCATATTCCCAAAAAGTCTATAAAACAATTCAAAGTTTCAAACACTTCAAGCATGTCATGGGGCACATGATAAGAACAAAATATAAATATAGAGGACAAGTAGCCTAGATGGGAAAATAAGACCTAAAGTATATGAAATGTATGATATTTTTTTGATTTTCTTTTTTAAACAAATGCAATCTATGAGAAAAAGTAAACATGAAAACATAAATAAACATGATATGCAAAATCTATCTATATGTAATGCAATCCCTCCCCCATACATAAACATAGAGGAAGAGATAAATGAAATACTCACAATGCGGTAGAAAGTTGGATTCATGAATCCTGTCAGAGGCCACGGGACGACCATGCTATTCCGCGGGGCGGCTGGGAAAGTGACATAGCCGCGGGACGGCCCATACTAGCCGTGGGGCGGCCTTTTCCCTTTTCAACTTTCAACCCTGCTGTGTTAGTGCCCCACGAAACAAAAACCTAAACTATATAATACATTGATGCAATTAATAAAATCTAAAACTATATACCTCGGGTTGCCTCCCAAGCAGCGCCTCTTTTTTTATGTCATTGGCATGACTTATTCTCAGTCACAATTCCTTACCTATCAGACATCGTCAAGGCTCTCAACAACCTATCATATTCCTATGCACACATCTTACTTAAGACATAATAGCACAATAATAAATTCAAACAATATAATATAACACTTAAAAACCTTTTCAATTTATCAAAGAGTTGAGTATGACTCTCTGATGGAGGAATATGATACCACCAGTTCAGTTCCACTGGTGGCTTCTCAAAATAGAAATTAAAAGGATCAACATAATCACCATTACCTTCCAAATTACAAAAGTTTACCTTTATTACCTCTCGAACCTCAGCAGGTGGCTCTAGACATGGTTCATCAACGGGGGAGCTCAGAATGAATGCATCGGATAGAGTAGGAGACACAACACATGAAACCTCATGCGTTGACTCATGAGATTCCATGTCACGAAACACTAGACCCTCTTCTCCATCGTCAAAGAAACTATCGTTGTCTACGAACAATTACTCCTTGTTATGAAACCAACTACGAGGGAATGAATTAAGAACAATGACTTTGACAGGATCTTCCATTCTTGCAACCTTCAATGTCTCAAGGGATGGTGGAATGGGTTGGCTTTCTTTAATAAATTGAGGGTCGGGCCTCCTCTTTGCTATTATCTCGCTCAATGTTTGAGTAAGTTGGCTCAGTTGTTCCCCCATGTTTTTTTAACTTCTCACCATTGTCCTATATCGCTTGAGTAAGAGCCTGAATTTCATCATCCAAGTGTATGACAGAGTCCTCCCTTGGTGGAGATACCGTAGTGAAGGATTCTTCCTGCGCACTCAGGTGACCCATGTAGCAGAAAAGATCCCATATTCCCGACACTCCTAAACCAACAAAGCTTTCGTTGTTTATGGACTTGGCAAGTTCTCGTGTCTCAGGAGTCATCCCGTCAATTATGCAAAGAACCATATCTCGCATGCTATCTTGATAACCCCGTGATTCATGGATGTCCACATACCTCTGCAATCTGGTAAGATATTGGTGAAAGTTCTCACCTTCAAACTGCAATAACCTCAACATCCTAAAAGTTAGTAGCAAGGGTGTTATGAACCGTAAGATAGGTTCACAACAAGTTAATTATATACAATAATTGGCAAACACACAAAACAAAGAAATAAACTTTGATTCCCCGGCAACGGTGCCAAAATTTGACAGGAGGAAACTGTCGTTGTCCCTATCAAAGTATAACTCAAACCTACAAACTAGTATAGTGAGCAAGTAAGAGGTCGGTCCCACAGAGAATCAAGTATTCCAAAGCAATGTATATTTACCAATTAGTAGAAAAGGGATGGTTTTGATGATTGAAGTAAAGAAAATAAACTATAAACAAGTTAATATAGATAACAATTGAGAAAATAGTTTCATTTACAAATATCCACTTTAGTTAGGTTGATTGATCATCGATTCTTCTTCGAGTTCTCTTTTCATCCTATTATTGTTCCTGTCCTGATCTTGTGTAAATTACTAGTCCTACGAGTCCTAGTAACCCTTACTAATTAGATAACCCTAACACGGTCAAGATTTAACCTAATAGTAGCATTAAGATTAAGAATTAACCAGGATACATGCAACACCAAGCTACGAGTCAACATTTATCATATAATTGATTCTCTACACACCAATTTAGTCCTACAAGTCCTAAAAAGGCATGATTGCTACTATGGATTAAGGTTCGCTATGAGGAATCTACAAAATCCTAGCAATAATCTCAACTAGTTGTACGGGGTAGAAGAAATTAACAATATTCGCAAAAGAATCAATACGAATCAATAGGAATAGAACAAGAATAGAAATCTCACAACTTTATCAAACCAAAGCTTCAATCCATAAATGAAACGGAAGAGTTTAGCACTCCATGGCCATGGAGGCTCCCTTCTATGGTTCTCTCAATTGATAATCTCTAAGTGTATAAGAGTTATAGAATTAGATGATTAAAATAAAACCCTAAAACGTCTTTAAAAAGCCTCAAAAGAGTCGGCTAAATAATAATTCTTAAAACCTAATTAAAGAGATAAAAAAATCCATTCAGCGGATTTGGCGTTACTGTAGAGGCCGCGGGGCAGCCAACCCAGGCCGCGGGGCGGCCAGGCAATCAGCGAAACCCTTCGTCAGAGCTTCGGGCCGCTTGGACGCGGGGCGGCCTTTACTGTTCACAGTGATTTTTCCTCTTCGAATTTGGTCTCGATGTCAACACGAAAGTTGTAGATCTCGGAAGGAGCTTTCCAACCATGCTTATAATAGTCAATCGGACCACCGAGGCCTCCAGAAAGTACATTACAAGTTCAGCATGTCTGGGAACAACTTCTGCTGACTTGTTCTTCACTTAGGCTCTAGAAATTCGAATCCGCTCCCGTGCTCTTCACTTTCTTCCTTCTCTTGAATCTTCCTTCATCCATGAGCTTTCTCATTCCTCGTCGGATTCATATCTACCTGAAATAATCCATAAAAGCGTGTAGATTTCGACTCTACCAACAAAACGAGTATAAATGCAAATCTAGTCTAAACTATGCACTATATAAATCTAAATCATGCTAAATCCAACATAATATGCCTACCTAAATGCATGCTATCAATGGCCCACAACCCCCTCTAGCTAAACCTCTACCACGTCCTCCAGGCCGGCCTCTAACAGCTGTGCTGCCTCTCCCTTGCCCCCGGGGAATAAGTTAGAAGCAGGGCTGAGCAGCGGCGGGGAGTCTCGGTGCGGGTGTTGCCGGTGGGGTCCTACCACCCTGGGGGGGAATGAGCAGCTCTGTGTCCCATACCTCCACAAGTGTAACATCTGGTAGATCTATCCAGGCAATATATTTGATAATGACCGGGCTCAGAACAACCACAGCACGTGATGCTCCGGACGCTAGCACCTTGACGAGCCACTGGTGGTGCTGGGGGTGGCATAACTATCGACATCCCTCCTCTGAATCCTCCGCGGAAGGCTCCTTGGGAACTCACATCCCATCTCGTGTCAACGGACCTCGGCCTCTTCACCTCGGGGCGAGAGGGGGCATACACAGTAGTAGTCAGGATCCTATGTTGTTCATACATCATCAGGACCTCCAAAAAGCGGTCAAACTAAACAGCTCCCAAACTAGATGCATGTAGAAGAATCTCCGGTGGGAGTCTCATAGAAAGCAAGCGGATACGACTCTCGTCAGTGGGTCAGAGGTGAGCGCAGTAGATCAACTCCCACTTGAACTGGCGAATGACCTCCGATACAGAGCGGGATGGGTCGTAAGCAGCGTGCATGAAGGTGACTTCCCTAGCCGTCTGTGTCCCTGGCGGACAATACTCCCGAAGCATCAGTGCTCGAAACTCCTCATAGCTCCACTCTGCCTGGCCCGTCTTGCAGATGGTCCAATGAAGGAAGGCGTCCTCTCGCAGAAGTCTTGCGGCCAACCTTTGATGCTCGGAAGTAGGGGCACTGATAAAGTCAAATATGCTATCGATCTGCCTTAGCCATGCCTCGATGTCCGCTCCGTCCTCTCCCAAGAAGTGTGGTGAGCTGCAAAGTGCTAAAGATCGAACCTAGTCGATGTGCTTCTCAGGGCGCACATCGATGGGGGCTGGTGCGACTGGCTATCCAACTGGGATCTCTATAACTGGCTCAACCGGCTGCTCGACGGGAATTTGTATACTAGGTGTATCCGGTGGAGGATCTCCGACAAGTCCTCGCAGCATCTCAATCAATGTCGTCCTATCCATCTGTCTTAGTATCTCCTCTAGCTGGGGGGCTGGAATCTCCGCACCCCCGAGATCCTGAGTGTCATCATCTGCCCTGTCGGCCACGACTCGACGAGGTCGTCCTCTGCCCCTACGCGCTGGGCCCCCACGCGCGACTGCCCCACGTCGTGTATCGACCATACTGCTGCATATTCAGAGTTACCACCCAGCACAGAAGCACTCAAGTACGATTATAATGACCTCATTCGAGGGAGATTGCCCTCAGGCCCAATTGATATACATAAAACACGCCAAGCTATCTAAGGTCTCTCTTCGAGGAGCAATTGACCGGAGGGTCAAGTACCTCGCGGCCTCTAACTAATTTGCCACTCCAACCATCGCGTTGCAATTCGTTGGAGTCTTCCAAGCCCGTCTGTAAAGAGTAAGCTATATTTTGCCTACTCGTTCCCAATCTACATCCAATAGGGATGGTCTAACGCCATCCTACCCACTCGATCCCCATTGCTTGATTTTACTCAATTTTAAGGCCAAGTTCATATTAGGTTCATTTGAGTTAGACATATTGAGTTCATTTTGCCCCTTGAAAATGGTTTCAAATCTATTGAGATTCATGGGCGGTTTGTCAAAACATACACTCGACCCTTTGGTACCCAAATTGCAAAACCTGGCTTTGATACCAACTTTGTAACGGCCCGGATATAGATACACGGGTTACGTTTCGAAGGTTGGATACCTTCGTTTGGAACTTGCAATTCGAGTACATGTCGAGGTTTCAAAGCCCAAGGATTAGTATTTTAAAGTGGGGATTTCGAACCCCAAAATAGTCGAAGGGCCACGTGGAATCTTCAAGCTGTCCTAGGACTATATCGCGGAAATTCATTTGCAAAACTAGTGAAAGCGAAAGTAAAGTACAACTTGCCACGGCGAGGCCGGGTCAAAACCAAATCATGTATTCTGAAATTGTATAGCCAAATTAGTAGGGTTAGGCAGGTTCTTTGCAATCGCCCGGGGGGATTTTCCCACGCCATAGAGACAGAGAGCAATCATACCTAAAAACAAGTTGTGCGAGCGGGATCAGACCGAGACCCCAACGCACTCTGTCCCGCAAGCAAATATACACATACGCTATAATAAAGATGCTTCGATGCAATGGGGAAATTAAATCACACTAACATGTCTCAAGGTTATAATATGCAGAAAGGAACTGTAAAGGCGTCAAAAGAATGATAAGTGGCATATCCCTCTCCTACCTCTGCACCCCTTTCCGTTAGTGTAGAGACTGGCCAGTTCGATGCTATAGCATATCATATGTCATCATCATATCATATATCATGCTCATGCCCGATGGTGCTGGGCTATCTCATCATGCTCATATATCGAAAATTGACTCAGGGCACCCGATGAAGCTGGGCTACCCTATGACCCTAACAAAGACTCTAAGACTCACAGATAATGGTCGTTCTGTTCTCAATCACACAAAGTAACCGAATGCTCATTCATAAGTGCAATCCTAGCATGATACTACATGGCATGCTTTAATGCTTATGCAACACCTAGTATGTCATATATTCACAAGCAGGCATTCTCTTTCGAATCTGAGTAAGCCCATAAAGGAACTTACCTGAATAAGCCGAACAGCAAAGAGACATGGTAGAAGCAGAATCCAGCAATATCAACAATCACCTAATATATAAGCGATAAAAGCGGCATAAGATACTATTCTACGATTTAACACATAGCAACCTTTTCACAAGACATTCCCAAAGGAAGTAACTAATTTCCGAGAAAGTATATGAAATATCCAAATCTAGGTCAAACTCAGTCAAAGTTGTTATTATAGAAATTCCAACACCTTGTTTTCCAACATAATTCTCAAAAGATATTTCCAACTTAGAAATGCCCTTTCAAATAATTTCTTAGAATATATATAAGACTAAAGTAACACACCTCCAAATTTATGAATAAATCATTTTAAGTTTCTCAACTAAAACATATTAAAATCATCACAAAGGCACTTTCCCAAATCATTTTTCCTTCAAACCATTTTATAATATATAACACTTTCTAGAATTTATTTTCATAAAATCAGATTTGTCATAATAATAATAATAATAATAATAATAATAATAATAATAATAACGTTACCATATAATATAACAACATATATATATATATATATATCACATATACCCTTACAAGAGCCCACCAAACAATAAAATCTAACTCAGCCGGCCCAACCCACTTATCTTTTACCAGATCCGACCCGAACCCTTAAATATAAACCCAGCCCAATTTTGTTAAAAGAAATAAGTCCAACCCTTCTCGGCCAAAAAGAAAAGGCCCACACTCCCCAGCCCAGCCCGAACACAGTTAAAAAAAGGAAGGGGGACCCGCAAGCAAAGCCAGCACATAACATCATAACATAAAAAAAGGATGGGGCCCAGTTGACTGGGCGCCAACGTGGCAAGGGAGGGGACCCACTCCTACCTTCTTCTTCCTCCCCTTGTCGACAAAAGGGCTAAATCGCAAAAGAAGAGTGCACCCTCCTGCGCGCGGAAATGGAGGAGGAAGAGGATGCCCGGAGCTCGCCGACGACAACCCGGGCTCGACTCCGACTATCCTAATCGACAACCCACACATGGAAGGAAGAAGAGAGAGAAAGGGCTCACCGAGGGCCTTCGACATCGGAAAGCTCGGAGCTTCGGGGGCGGCGTTCGGGCTCATCGGTGTCGATACTTCAAGTGGGTGCGCCTGGGAGAGATGGGGGAGGGTTAAGGAAGGAGCTTTACTCGATTTTAAGGTGAAAGGAGGAGAAAGAAAATCAAAACCAAGCTCTTACGTTTGTTCAAGTCGAAACAGAGGAAGAAGGACGACGGGGTGCGGCTCGGCTCTCCTGGGCGCTCCCTTGTGCTGGAATACGTTTTGGGAGGTGTGAGTGAGTACCCGGGGCTGCTATCTTCACTGGTGGGGAGAGAGGAGTGAAGGAGGGAGGTATGAAGAGCTTCGGTCTTGTCCTCGATAAAACAGGGGAGGGAGTGTGAGGTTGCGGCCTTGGCGGTGGTCGGCGGTGGTGACGACGGTGCAGTGGGGGGGTCGTGAGGTGGTGCAGTGGGAGTTGGTGGTGAGGTGGTGGAAGGGGAGGAGTCTTCCTTGGGTTTGAATTTTTTTTCCGGATGAGAGGATAAGGCAAGGGAAAGAGGGAATGTGTGGTGGTGTTTGGAGCTGTTGATTCAGCTAAAAGGAAAGAGGGGTGGGGATCTGGCGTGGGGCTGTTTGGATTGCAAAAGCAAGGCGGTGCAGGTGGGTGATGGAAGAGGGTGGAGAGGGGTGTGTGCCAAGCCAAAAATGGGAGGGAGCTGGTTGGATGCAGCTGCTGCGTGAGAGGGGGAGAGAGAGAGAGAATAAATATATAAATAAATAAAATAAAGTAAAATGGAATGGTCCCCACTCGCCTTACAATTTTTGAATTTCCGACGCTTAGTTCCCAAATCCGCTCATAAAACGAAATCCCGACGCTAAGAATTTAAATTGAAATCTAATTCATTTCGGATAATAAAATTAATTCTCGAATACTCAAAAGCGGAATTCAATTCCGTCTAAATCCAAATTTTGAAATGAGGTCGGACGGATTTAAAAAAAATCGACCTTTCTCGAGGACAAGTTTTCTTCCATTTATACGAATAAAATAATCGTATTTTCAAGTAATTTAAGTAAAATAATAATCATATAATATAAAAATATATTTGGTCTTTACAGTAGGAAACCAAGGGAAATGGTGGTGGTTGTCCTGTGGGTGGCGGCAAGAGTTCAAATAGGGCGTTTTTTAAAATGAAGGGAAGGGAGGGAGAGATGGAGATATGCAGAGAGTAAGTTGAGGGTTTGGGTGGGTGTGATTGGGTTTGAAGCCAGAAATAGGGAGAGGGGAGGGAGGAATGGCTGAGTTGCAGGGTAAGGCTAGGGTAGGGGTTGGTGAGATGTGGAGTGTGTGAGTGTATAAATAAAAAAGAAATACCCAAAAATAAATTTCAAAACATGATGTCTGACCTTATCCTGACGCGATTAAAGCTAAATGTAAAATAAACATTCGAACTCGAAATAAATAACAACACCCGAAAATATTTTCAAGCCTCGAAATAATAAAGCGAGATAAATTCATTTTCAAATCGAACAACAAGCTCATGCCAGAATTTGACTCGAAAGAATAAAATAAAATCGCTTGTTCGAGGACGAAAATTTTCAAAAAAAAAATTTTGGGATCTTAGAAATTAAATAAAATCGAAAATCGAAAATAAAATCTATAATTATAAAAATAATATTTGAAAATCTCGGTCTTTACAGACATATAGTAAGTTATATGGTTTCCATTTTAGATCCTAGGTTATATTTGAAAATCTCGGTCTTTACAGACATATAGTAAGTCATATGGTTTCCATTCTTATAGGACACAATCTATCCATTCTTATAGGACACAATTTATAAATAGGTCTAATGACAAGAATAGACCTATTGATCATCGTAAGAATTGAGAGGGATGACTCGACAAAACAACCTATTCCCTTAGACTCAGAATCACGTCAGAGATCTTAGATCATTTAAGGCTTGACATTCTAGTACATTAATTATTTTGTGGCATGACCTATGGTGTCAAGTACCATACTACATCACACTCTCGAGTAATTGTTGCACCGGAACAAAAATGCCGAATATGGTTAGGTCCATATCCCACTCTCTCATGGAAGATATCGATACCATAAAGAGGACTCGATAAGAACATCTTGTGGAAGAAGATAAAAGTAATGGAAGAAGAAGGAGGGAATAGAAAAGGGAAGGAACGAAAATAAAGGAAAGGGAAGGAAATGAGGGAAAGAGAAAGACTCGATAAGGCATCATTTAGAGACATAGGAGGAGAGGAAAGCGGAATTGATGGAATAGATACTCTACAACAATTATCAACCTTAACTAGAAATTTATTGAACCAAAGGTGAAATGAAAGAAAAATGACAAATAATTGGATAATGGAGAAGGTTGCTTCACAAAAACTGGATTCCTAGCTATAGAGTAATTAAGGAAGGGCTCCCCGCTATCCTATTCGCACAGAAGCTCAAACCATAGCCAACAGATACCAAGTAGAGTAACAAACATAAATTCTTGTTCAAGGAAGACAACACTCAACACAAAATCAATCAGCAATAATTAATATGATCCCCTTCAAGGGGGATCGCACTCGGGCCCAATTTATATAAAGTCACAGAATCTACACAGAAGCTGCCCTTCGAGGGGCAACTGACCAAAGGGGCAACTATCCTCTCAGCCTCTATATCCTAACGCCGCTACTCCAAACACCACGGTGCAAACTCCTTGGAGTCTTTTCGGCCCTCTGTAAAGTACAAAGCAAAGTTTTGCCTACCCTTTTCCAAGTCTACATCCAATAGGGATGGTCTATCGCCTTTCTACCTACTCGATTTCCATTTTCCGATTTTCTCACTTTAAGTCAAGTTTATTGAGTTATATTTATTAAGTTAGCCATGTTAAATTCATTTTGCCCTTTAAAACTCTTCAAAATCCTTTACAAATATTGGGCGGTTTTCAAAATCATGCTTCAACCCATTTGTATCCGAATCGCGCAACCCAAGATCTGATACCACCTTTGTAACGGCCCAAATATAAATATTCGGGTTATGTTTCGAAGGATTGGATACCTTCGTTCGGATCTTGCAATTCGAGTACGGGTTGAATTTCAAAACAAGGTGTGAGTACTAAAAGAAGGGATTTCATACCCTAAATTCGCGAAAGGTCCATTGGGGACCATAACCTGTCCTATTTGACTAAGTCGCTCAAAACCATTTATAGTTCAAAACATAAAGAAAGGAAATTGACAATAAAACTTGCCTCGGCGGAGCCGGGTCAAAACCAATATGAACGAGTATAAAACGTCTAATGTGTCGAGTCTAGTGGTAAGTCAGTCTCTTGGTTAGTTGAACGCCCCAGATGAAACCCTCGTCATGGAAGCATGGAACAAGCAAGGATCAAATACCTGAAACTATACCACGAGTCAAGGTCGAGCCACTCGTGCGGGCCCTGAAGACCTCGCTGAGGACATATGACGTGCCTATACCTAAATAAAGGATGCTCTAATGCAGTGCAGAAATATTAAAAGACACAAGCATGCTAACAATTTATATATATATGCAGAAAGCGATTAAATGGGATCTCGCACAGAATGCCAAGTGGCATGTCCCTCTCCTACTCCCGCACCCATGCTCGTTGCTGCAGGAACCGGCTGCGTTTAACGCTATATAGAAACATCTCATCATGTCATGTATCATGTCTCGTGTCACATATCATGCTTTTTATTCTTTCTTTTTTTCATGGTATAATATCAGACTTGATCAGGAACAAACCCTATGGGACTGGGCCGTCCTCTTACCCTAGCAAATAACTCTAGAATTCACAATTTAAAAGTCGTTCTACCATACACAAAGAGAATACGGATGCTCGATCAGTTGTGCAACCTAAGCATGCTACTAAATGAATATGCAGGATGCAACACCTACACACTATATGACACATCAAGCATGAGGTTCTAACTTGAGTAAGCCCCAGAGGACTTACATGGAGGAGCGCAGAATCCAAACAATAAACACCAACAGTAATCCATCCCAAGCAAGTCAGAGATCCATCTAGAAATCAATAAGTAAAATGTGCATAAGTCTTCGTATAAATCAGACAAGGCGCCCCTAACTATCACACATAAGTTCACATAATCATATAATACTGCATCTTAACATTTCATCACCATCTCAACTCATCTCATAACTGATCACATCATCTCATCATATCTCATCATATACCATCTCGCATCTCTTCTCAATATATCAAGTCTCATTTTAGTCATATATCATTCCATCATTTCATCATAATACCTCACATCATACTTTATAATTAATTTAACATTCCACATCAATCATGCTTCATCATGTATCAAATCATCAAAATATCATATCACATAAACATATAATAATGCAAATGTCATTTGAACAACCAAGTAAACCTTTAAGCCAATTTCTCAAAATTATATTGTTAAAACGATCCCGACATGTTTATCTAAAAATCATTATTTAAATAAATTCCAACATTTAATCATCAAATTTTTAAATACATACTTAGCAATACATCATTTCAAATAATATATTTTTAATTCCAACCTTTTAATACCATATTCAACCAAATCAAATCATTGGATAATTTAAGTAACTAATAAATTATAATTAATTAAACAATTAAATAAATTAAAAATAATAACTAGTAATAACAATTAAATATATAATAAGCAAAATTTAATCAATAAATCAATTAAATAAACAACCTTAAATTTATTTTAACCCAACCAAAATAAAAGGCCCAGATCCGAAAGCCCCATAAGGGCATAGGCCCATATACCCAAATCTGAATTTTAAAGTCAAACCGGTCTAGAAACTAAAAGACTGAACCGGACCCAAAACCAAGAAAAAGAAAATCGAACCCGGCCTACTAAAAAAAACAAACCCGAACCCAAGGTTTCTCCTTCCCTAACCCAGCTCCCTGCTCGACAATAAAGGAAAAAAAGTAGAGAAGGAAGGTCCTCGCCTTGCTCGACCTCGCTGCTCTAGCACTCGCCACCTACCTCGCTCTCGCTCTCTCGTATTTGTACACGCTCGATCACACAACCCTCACTCTTCTTCCATTTGCCCTCGCACTCCCCTGCCTCGCACACACCACCGCATCTAGCCGTCCCCGCACTCTCGACCACAACATCATCTCTCCGGGCCCAAGATAATGGCTAGGATCCTAAGCTAAGATAACGAATTGGAAAGGAAGAAGCTCACCAAGGGAAAAGGAAAAGCGGACTCCGATCGCGTGTGCTTCGGTTCCATCCATGCTCGTCCTCCTCGATTCGGATGGGACATCGGCGTCGCTTGATTCTGGGAGAGGCTGGCATTGTCAGAAGACACGGAACTCATGGAAGGTCAGCTATGGCGAGATTGGCGGGGAAAGGAGCTCCTCGACTAAACAGAGGAGCTTGAAAAGGAAGGAGTTTTGGTGTTGAGGTTTGGGTTGTCTGGATGCGAAACAAAGGGACGGAGGGGAGGGATTATTTTTTGCTATATATTGCTACTGTTGTAGGAAACCAAGGGAAATGGTGGTTGTGGTCTTGTGGGTGGCGGCATGAGTTTAAATTGTAAGAGTTTAGATAACTGAGTCCTCAAAGGATCTCAGAGGAGCATACTCCTGTATATATATCATTAGGTGAAAACCATGATGGTACAATCGTAAATATGTACAACTCTATCTATAAAATATATATTGCTAACATCCTCCCTCAGTCGCAGCTAGAGGTGAGCGAATAACAAGACTGGAACGAAAAGAAGTAAAAAGAGGAGTAGGTAATCCTTTTGTGAAGATGTCCGCATACTGATAGGCAGAAGGGACATGTAACACTCGAACCTGGCCTAGAGCGACCTTCTCTCTGACGAAATGTATATCAATCTCGATGTGCTTGGTCCGCTGGTGCTGAACCGGGTTCGATGCGAGGTAAACTGCGGAGACATTGTCGCAGTAGACCAATGTAGTGGCACGAAGTGGAACGCGAAACTCGCAGAGGAGGTTGCGTAGCCAGCATGTTTCTGCCACGGCGTTGGCGACACCTCTATACTCAGCCTCAGCACTGGAGCGAGATATGGTTGCCTGACGCTTGGAGGACCACGATACCAAATTATCACCAAGGTAGACGGCGAAGCTAGAGGTGGAACGGCGGGTTTCCAAACAACCCGCCCAGTCAGCGTCTGAGTAGGCTGTGAGAGTGTCGAAGCGGCCGCGACAGAGGTGCAATCCCAGGTCACTGGTGCCCTTGATGTACCGGATGATCCCCTTGAGTGCCTGTAGATGGTGCTCACGAGGATCATGCATGTATAAACAAACCTGCTGGACGGCAAAAGCAATGTCTGGCCTAGTGAACGTTAGATACTGGAGGGCACCTGCCAGACTGCGATATGCGGTAGGGTCATCAACCTTGGGACTGGAGGCAGCATCGAGCTTGGACATGCAGTCGACAGGAGTGGTAGCGGGCTTGCAAGATGTCATCCTAGCCTTGTCGACAATCTCAAGGGCATATTTCTTCTGATGAAGAAACAATGTATCCCGAGTGCGAGTCACAGAGATGCCGAGAAAATAGCTCAGGGGACCAAGATCCGTCATGGCAAACTCTGAACGCAGCAGTCCCATCAGGCGAGACAATAACGATGGAGAAGATGGAGTAAGCACAATGTCATCAACATACAGCAATAGATACGCCGTGTCAGACCCTGATTGGAAGACAAATAGGGAGTGATCTGACTGACTGCTCCGAAAACCAATTGCACTAAGGTACATGGCGAAACGCTGATACCAGGCGCGGGGCGCCTGTTTCAACCCATAGAGAGACTTCCGGAGAAGGCAGACGTGAGAGGGTCGCGAGCGATCATAGAAGCCTGGAGGCTGATGCATATACACAGTTTCTTGAAGGTTACCGTGTAGAAAAGCGTTCTTGACGTCCAGCTGGTGAATAGGTTAGTCCTTAGAGAGAGCGATGCTCAACACAGTGCGTGGTAGCGGGTTTGACGACCGGGCGAAACGTTTCGTTGCAGTCCACACCAACCTCCTGAGACTTGCCATTGACAACGAGGCGAGCCTTGTGTCGTTCAAGTGACCCATCAGACCTGTACTTATGTTTGAACAACCATATGCAGTTAATGATATTAATGTCCCGAGGCCTATGAACGAGGTCCCACGTGCCATTTTTAATTAAAGCACTAAACTCATCGACCATGGCGGCATGCCAGTTTGGGTCCTGTAAGGCCTTTTGTGGTGACTTAGGTATAGGTGATATGGGAGTGGATGGGGTGAGGAGGTTGTATTTGGGGTTGGGTTTGATGATCCCTGCTTGAGATCGCGTAGTCATGGTTGGGGCGGGCGCTGCGGGTGGCGGCGGCCGCGGCACTTAGGCGGCGGCTGCAGCAGGGGGTGCGGCGGGGGCAGCGGCGGGGGCAGCGGGATGCGGCGGCCGCGGCACATGGGCCGCGGGCGCAGCGGGATGCGACGGCCGTGGCGCATGGGCCGCAGGCGCAGCAGGATGCGGCGGCCGCGGCATATTGGCGGCGGCCGCTGCATGTTGTAATGGTGCTGCAGGTTGGGCGGCGGCCGCAGCTTGAGGCGGCGGCCGTGGCATCGGTGGTTTGCTGCCAAGAAGGAGACGTAGGAGGGGTGGGAATGAGGCCGATGTGCTGGATTCTTGGGGTGTGGGGACTGTGGGTTGATGGTGGGGGCAAAGGGGAAGGTATGTTCGTCGAAAATCACGTGGCGAGATGTCACAACCCGATTTGTATCCAAGCAAAGACACCGGTAGCCTCGATGGTGTGGGGGAAATGCCCAAGAAGACACATTTTGTGGACCGTGGGGAGAGCTTATGAGGAGCGGTGGCACTCATATTGGGAAAGCAAAGGCATCCAAACACTCGAATATGATCCTAGGATGGGTAGCGATGGTAGAGTGCCAAGGTTGGGTTAGAGTTGCCAATGGCCTTAGATGGTAGGATATTGTGGACTAAGTGGCCATGTGAAGAGCTTCAACCCAAAAGGAGGGGGGTAAAGAGGCATGTTGAAGGAGAGTTCGGGTTTTGTCATTGAGCGTACGGAGAATGCGTTCCACTTTGCCATTTTGAGGTGACGTTTGTGGACAAGAGAAGCGGAGGGCTATCCCTTGTTGTTGACAAAAGGAGCGGACATTGTTGTTGTTGAACTCGCCTCCCATGTCACATTGAATGGCCTTGATAGGCAAACCAAACTGGGTATGAACAAAGTTGTGGAAGCTAACAAGGTGGCCCTGTGTTTCCAATTTATGGCGCAGTGGAAAGACCCAAACAAAATCGGTGAAGTCATCAAGCACAACCAAATAATACCGAAAACCACTAGCACTAGGAATAGGCGATGTCCACAAATCGCAATGAATAATGTCAAACGGTGCAAAGGTATGAGAATGGGAAGTGCTAAAAGGAAGTCTTTTGCTCTTGGCGATCTCACATGAAGTGCAAACGCCCGAGGCTTTATTACAAGAAATGAAATTGTTAGAGCGGAGACTTTGAAGCACGTGATCGCCAGGGTGGCCAAGACGAGCATGCCACAAGTCGGAACTAAGGGTGACTAGGGCGGTGGGGGCGGCAGGGGTGGAATTATCCGTTGGGGCGAGTGGATAGAGGTTGCCGGAACTATTGCACCGCATGATTGGGGTCCCCATGCGAAGATCCCTCACAAGGAAACCAAAAGGGTCAAATTAGACAGCCATGTGATTATCAATGGTAAATTGACTAACAGAGATGAGGTTTTTGACTATGTCAGGGGCAAGTAGGACGTTGTTAAGGCGTAGGGGTGGGCCAGTGGGGAGGGTTGCTTGACCTGAAGCGACAATGGAAAGTGGGGCTCCATTTCCGACATAGATGGATGGTAGAGTGCTAGAATTAAAAACAGTTTGTAGGTTACTTGGCGCGTTCGTCATGTGAGATGAGGCCCCGGTATCCATATACCAGTTGTTGTCCGGCTGCTGAAGTCCCATGGTGGAGAAAGCGGCGGAGAGTATCGGCGGCGGTGGGTAGCCTGCCCACGTCGGGTATGGGGAGGGCGGCAGGGGGCATACGACGGATGCTGCGGGTAGGGCGGCGGGGGCTGCGGCGGCCACAGCATGTTGCTGCGGCCGCGGCATGTTGATTGTTCGTCGTTGTGGCCCCGACGGGTATTCCTTCCTTGGTCATGGCCTCCGCGTTGGTTGGTCGGCCTGGGCTGGTTTGTTGGTGGGTTTCGGGGGTAAAGGTTTTGTGGCTGCGGTGGGGGTGGGGGGTTGACAACGTCACCCATTGGTAGAGGTAGGTAGCGGCGGCGGCAAGAAGGGTGCGACGGCGGCTAGGGTTTGCGGCGGCGGCGGCTGGGAGCAGCGGCGGTGGCTAGGGTTTGCGGCGGCGGCGGCGGCTGGGAGCGGCGGCGGTGGCTGGGTGTGGGGCAGCAGGTGCGGGCGGCGGCGGCGGCTGATGGGAGCGGCGGCGGCGGCTGGGTGTGGGCGGCGGCGGCTATAAGAGCGGCGGCGGCGGGATCGAATTAATTTGTGAAACGAAAAAAAAAATTTAGGGTTTCACAAAGAGGCTGTGATACCATGTAAGAGTTTAGATAACTTCGTCCTCAAAGGATCTCAGAGGAGCCTACTCCTGTATATATATCATTGGGTGAAAAACCCTTAGGGTACAATCGTAAATATGTACAACTCTATCTATAAAATATATATTGCTAACATAAATAGGGCGTTGTTTGAAATGAAGGGAGGGGAGGGAGAGATGGAGGTATTTAGAGAGTGAGTTGGGGGTTTGGGTGGGTGTGATTGGGTTTGAAGCCAGAAATAGGGAGAGGGGAGGGAGGAATGGCTGAGTTGCAGGGTAAGGCCGGGGGTGGGGGTTGGTGATATGTGGAGTGCGTGAGTGTATAAATAAAAAAGAAATACCCGAAAATAAATTTCAAAACCAGCTTTCTGACCTTATCCTGACGCGATTAAAATTAGATTTAAAATAAACATTCGAACTCGACATAAATAACAACACCCGAAAATATTTTCAAGCCTCGGAATAATAAAGCGAGATAAATTCATTTTCAAATCGAATAACAAGCTCATGCCAAAATTTGACTCGAAAGAATAAAATAAATTCGCTTGTTCGAGGACGGAAATTTTCAAAAAAAGAATTTTGGGATCTTAGAAATTAAATAAAATCGAAAATCGAAAATAAAATCTATAATTATGAAAATAATATTTGAAAATCTCGGTCTTTACAGACATATAGTAAGTCATATGGTTTCCGTTTTAGATCCTAGGTTGTATTGTGCATGAACACTAGCCTAATATATAACACAAGTGCATAAGCGCCCATCATGAGTAAGTTCAAGGAATTTACCTGGAGAAGCGTAGAATCCAAACACCAATAAGCAATAGCAAGCTAGAGTATGCAACAAGAGATAAGCAAGCAGGTCACAAATCACCTAGCAATTATGAAGCAATTATGAGTAAATAATACAAATAAGTCTATGTCTAAATTACACTAAGAAAAACAAACAATCAAAGAAAACCTTACAAGAAGCAGATAAGTTAAAACATCTCATTTTTGAAATCCGACTTATTCTGAATTTTATTCTCATTACACGGTCGATTTTTGGCGAGGTCGGGCAAGGGACGAGTAGAGCACTGTGAGGGAGAGAGCCAAGCGAAGCTGCGGGAGCGGGTAAGGGGGAGTTGTGAGTGCAGGAGAGGGCAAGAGCGAGTTGGCCGGGTGTGAGCCGAGGGAGGCGAGCTCGAGTACAGGATGGACGGAAGGCCCAGGGAGGAGCTGAGAGCGAGAATTGAGATAGTGAGTATTGCTTGCTGATGTACATATTTGTACCTTTGTTTATTGCATCTTTTGACTTCATATTTCATTCGATTTTCAAAGAAAAGTTTCAAAAGTATATAAACTTATGTATGAATGGGCTAAAGTATAAGAAATAGAGTCTGCACGAGTTTTTGAGCTAACCATGTAGGAATTCGATGAAATCGGAGTCAAAACGAAGAAGCCAAGTGAAGCTGAGAAGAGGTCGATATCGACTGGAGACATCGATATCGACCCTAGATTTCGACACGACTTCTGAGTGTCGAGATAGGCCACACAGACCAGACAAGAAAGCCTCGATATTGACACACAAGCATCGATATCGACCATCGTCATAGACATCGACTGGAGCTGGACAAGTCGAGCAGAAACACAAGCATCGATATCGACCTCTGGTGTCGACATCGACCCTACCTCGACAGAAGATAAATCCGATTTTGAGACTCGGATTGTGAAGTCTATCATCAAAGCCATGAGTTATCTCGTTCTTTTAGATATTAGCATCTGTTTATTATCTTTTACCTTTAAGTTATTTAAGTTTATCAAAAATAAAAGACCTATCCTAATCGTTCGGATAGAGTCCATAGTTTAGATAGGAGTTACAATCCTTGGATAGCGAGGATTAGTAGCCTATAAATAAAGCCCTAGGGGCTGATTTGTTAGATCATCCGATCGAATCCAATCCAATCCAAGAAACAATCATCAATCAAGACAATAGAGTTAGAGTTAGAGAGAAGTTTTAGGGTTTGACGTTTGCGAAAGTTGACGTTGAGTTGTAAAGCTTCGGAGTTTATTTTAATGTAAGTTTCTTTCTTTCAAACAATGATGAATTTCATGATGAGAAGTGAGTAGTTCCCCAAAGCTCTTAGGGTCGGGGTGAGCCCGACCTTAGCCATGCGCGCTTGAGGTAAGTATTAATTTGATGTCGATATCGTTGTGTCTATGTCTCCTCCTACAATTCTATGTTTAGTCCTAATCGAAAGAAAAGGGATTCATGCTAACAACTTGAGTTATAAACATAAAATTGGTAGAGACAATTAGGTTTATTTGCAAGAGTAATCCTAAGAGTTGGTGTACGGCGAAAGCTTGTCCCTCGGGTGAAATAGCGCAATTGTCCGTCTTATTTATCTTATCGCATGCATTGGTTAACGTTGTGGTAAACCCTAATCCTAGGAGTTGTTTTTACATATTTTATACACACAAAAAAACCCTGTTCTATTTCTGTTCATTGCTTCTCTCTCCATTCTCAATTCTTTGGCCTTTCTTTGCCGACGAAGAACTAACCCACTGCAGGGAGACATCGATATCGACCCCAGACGTCGATATCGACCACTGAGTTCGTCGACAGTTTTCTGAGTCGACGACGAACATCGCCGCGGAGTTTGCTGAGCATCGATATCGACCCCTAGCATCGATATCGACCCTTATGTGTCGACTGGCAGTCTTCTGAGCCAGTCGATTTCGTGGACTGACATCGATATCAACCCCTTCCAGTCGATATCGACCACTTGTTTTTGTCTCTACATGTCTTCTGTTTCAGAGAACATCGACAGCCGAGGTCGACATCGAGCTCCAAGGTCGAAATCGAGGCTTCTGGTCGACGCAGACGTGAAATTTCCGACGCTACTAGGATCCCGCTGACACGCCTCCTCGTGGATCGATCCTGACTACCCTTCCACTACAACGGGAGGAAGTCTTGTAATTATTTGCGTAGGCTAGGAGTCGATTTACATTTATTTACATCTTTATATTTGTAATTACTCGACATGTCATCCTCCTGCAACAACACTTGCTCTACTTTTGCCTATGAGGTGTGATTTATCGATGTTGAATTATGGTTTCCTTTCGGTATAGTTAGAAGAGCGATGGGAAAACTATAAGTCGTAGGTTCGACCGAGGAAAGTGTGGGGTAGAGTCATAGAAAGGAGACTTTGGTTTAGACAGGATCTAGTGAGTTCTAGAGCTGATAGGAGATTAGGGTTAAGAATTTTTGGACGAGCCTTCTAGGTAGGCCTTAGGTGGGGCATAGGATGATGATGGTAGGATTGCGGAAATAAGGTTGCAGTATAGGTGATTAAATTTTGGCTAAGGGATAGAGTGAGTTTGTTAGGTATCTTCGAGGGAGGATATGAGTAGACTAGGACATGTACGATTGAGGATTCTCGTAGAGAGGATGTAATGATAGATAGGTTGTCATACTAGGAGTGGGAGCTATGTTGCCGAGGAGCGAATCGTGGATAATGTTAATGCTTGGGTGACTAAGATGGCTTGAGGAATTGTAGACCTTGGGACTTAGGTGAGGAACGACTTTGGTGAGGAATGAATTATAGATATCGTTAAGGATTGAGTGGCTAAAATGGTCGAGGATTGCTACAACTTGGGGACTAGGTTGTTCTTACGAAAGGAAGTAGAATGTGAGGTATGTACTTGGGTATTGCTTAATTGAGTAATATTGAGGATGCTCGCTGGTATGGCAATTGGAGGAATTTTAGAGGCGTGATTGGAAGATTTTTAGCATAGGGAAGGATTGAAATTGGTATGTGTGGAATGGATTTGAATGTTGACGTGATTAGGAAATGAACGATAAGTCTTTGAGGAAATGTCTTAAGTTAAGTAAAGGGCAACATTATAGTACTTATGAGTTTGATTGATTGGGTTTAGAGATAGAAAAATTCTGAATGATGAATATAGTTATTAGTCCAGGTAGAGAATATGGAAATTCAAGTAAATTATGATGTTTGGGTAAATTCGAATAAAGGAATACTAATGGTCGTGGAAGTAGGGGGATTCAAACGAATTGTGCTGCCTTGGGTAATTTCGGATAAGGATGATATGAAAATTTTTGGGGAAATTGGGTGGTGATAAAGGTCATTAAAAGGTAAGGTGCTGTTGTTTGAGGATTGTAGTCTAAGGTGAGTTAGGAAGGTGTGGGAATAAGGAGCTAGTATAAGAGGGCTTAAGATCTCGTGATTGATTGAGGCTATAGTGAGACTCTGGACGGTAAATTGGTATTGTGAATGGGTGGAAATTCTATAACCTTTTGGGAGATGTAGAGATATGATTCGGTTGGAGATATTCTAGTGAGTTAGATGAGTAAGATATATTGGTGATCACTTGAGTATAAGGTGCGATTGAGAAGACTGGATGGGTTGTGTTACGAGTTTAGCAATAGTTGGCTCTCTGTCTTAGAATTTGGCTAATGTAGACGATTGAGTGGTAATAGGACTTTCCGCCCTAGATAAGTAAGGTGTTTATTTCATTTTGGGTATGTGAGCAGCTTAAGAAATGAACCCTTATTTGCGCTATGGAAGATACGAAATGTGAGGATGTAATGATGAGAGGATGGCACTAGGAGTTGGTTCTTTAGAGGTAGATTAGAAATGAGTATGCTTATTCGTATGAGAAGTATGATAAGAGTATTGGAGCGATTTGGGAACTTGTAGAGATAATGATCGGAAGGATTTTAAGGGAATAGGGAGAATGAACAAATTTGGGAAGAAGCACATAAATTGATCGTGTACTTGATATGGGTTTTGATAAGAGTATGGAATATTAGCCTCGATCTATGATTGCTTGGAGGATTATAATCTCAAAATATGTGGGTTCTAGCAGATTAGATGGAAGGCGAGACTGTGAGCTTGAGACCTTGTGTAAGGCGATTCTTGGTGGACTCGTTGCCTTGAGCTTTGGGAGATATATTTGATGAACTTGGACTAGGCTTTGACTTGTAGGCTTTTAGGGAAGAATTGAAGAAGACATCTATGGGTTTTGGTTTTAAGAGGGATGAGATGCGGGTGTACTCGGGGATTTTAACTTAAATTGAGATGGTGGACCTAGCTTTGAATTGACCTTGGCTTCCAAAATTTGATGGTGAGGTATGAGTGGGAGAGTTCCGTTGTTTCAAGGTTGATAGTAAAATACGGTTTTCCCTGATTGTATGACCTGTTGATGATGTGATCTAGTGATGATGAGACTTGATGTGTTAATGTGTTGCCCTTTTGATAAAATGACATCCCTGTTATGACGAATTCTACTATGTTGATATTCCGATGGATGATGATTGGTTATATTAGCTATGATCTAATAGGTTGTTATTCTTGTTATGATTTTTTTTTGTATGATAATTCTTGATGTAATGACTTTGGTTATGTTGATATATGATATCCTGAGATGCTTGAATGTGGATTATGATAATATCTCGAGATTGATTCGTTGAAACCGCTTTTGGGAAATGAACCTAGGAAGTGGAATATGGGATTAGCCCTTAGAGGTGGATGTTGCCACCTCTTGAGTTCTTGAAACCAAATTGACTGACATAGGAAGAAATGACTCGAGTTTTGAAGGGCTTCGTTGGTTTTTGAAAGGCGATTTTAGTCTCGGGGATGAGACTTGTTTTTAGAGGTGGATGATGTAAAGACCGAGGTTTTTAAATATTATTTTTATAATTATATATTTTAATTTCGATTTTCGATTTTATTTAATTTCTAAGATCCCGGAAAATTTCAAAAATTTCCGTTCTCGAGCAAGTGAATTTATTTTATTCTTTCGAGATGAATTCCAGCATGAACTTGTTATTGAGTTTGAAAATTTATTCCGCTTTATTATTCCGCTTTATTATTCTGAGGCCTGAAAAATTTATTCCGAAAAATTTATTCCGCTTTATTATTCTGAGGCCTGAAAATATTTTTGGGTTTCGCTATTTATTTCGGGCTCGAATGTTTATTTTAATTTATTTTAATCGCGTCGGGTTAAGGTCGAAAATCGGGTTTTGAGATTTATTTCCGGGTAGTAGACTTGACTTTCTCTTACACTTAATACCTTTTACATTAGCCACCCTCCAACCTATCCCCTACAACACCCTTACCCCTATTCATAGCTGCAGCCACCCTACAACCCCTCTTACCCCATATTCTTACTCTCAAGCCATCCCCTCCCTCTCCTCACCATTCATTTCACCATCACCACCATCCCTTTCACCTTCACCCTTCACCGTCACTTCTTCATTCCAAAAATACAGCTCCTTGGTTGTCTTACCACCATACCACCACCTCCATTGTTGTTCAGTCTCCGACAAGCAACAACCTCGACAACACCAACACCTCAACTTCCTCCCCTGTTTCACCGAGCACCACCGGAGCTCCCATAGAAGAACCTCCATCGCTTCCTCCCTTCCTCCAAGCGGCAGCGGCTTCATACCCTCATCCTCGGACGTCCACCAGAGCTCAGAGCAGCCCAAGAGATCCCCAAAACCGGCGACACCAGCCCCGAGCACCTCACCATCCCATGTTTTCTCCGAAGACCCGAAGGCCCTCGGTGAGCGCCTAAAACTCCACTCCCGTTTCCTTAGTTTCATTATGTTTGTCGTTTTAGGATGGGGTGAGAGCGATATAGGGTGAGATTTGATTTTCTGGCGAGGTCGGGCAAGGGACGAGCAGAGCGCTGTGAGGGAGAGAGTCGAGCGAAGCTGCAGGAGCGGGTACGGGGGAGCTGTGAGAGCAGGAAAGGGCAAGAGCGAGCTGGCCGGGTGTGATCCAAGGGAGGCGAGCTTAAGTACAGCAGGGAAGGAAGGCACAGGGAGGAGCTAAGAGCGAGAATTGAGCGGGGCAGAACAGAGCAGGCGCACGGGAGGTTGAAGAAGAGACGGTTCGGTCGGACCGGCCTCCTCTTCTTTTATTTTTCCTGGTCTGGTTTTCTTTTTTTTCACTTAGGGTCCGATTCCTTTAATTTTTTTTTTGTTCGGTTCAACATAGATGGGTTGAGATTGGGTGTGGGCTGGGCCGAGTTGATGGATCCGGGTTGAGCTTTGAAATGGGGTTGTGTTATTTGTTTTGATAAGTTATTTGTTAAGAATATAATTGTTATATAACTTATTGTTATTTATTATTTATTTATTTATTATTAATTTTATTTCTGAATTATTATTTTAAATATTATATTGAACTATTTGGAGTATTTAATTATTTATTTTAAGATGTCTAAAATCAAATTTTAAGTATTATTTAGTTATTTGATTAATTATATTGTTTTAATGTATGAAGGTTATTTAAATACTTCATGGATTGTGATTCTTTCTATTGTTAAGTTATTTAATTACCTTTTCTCTGATTTATTTATTTAGTAATTTAAGCTGATTTGTTGAGAATGATTTATGTGAATAATCTAAATTACCAAGTTTTGATATTTAAAATGGGTGATTTGAGTTATTGGGTTGTTTATGAAGATTTCTAGATGCCGGAATCGTTCTAATAACTTGACTTGTTGAAATGGATTTGAAAGGAGGTTTAAATATTTAATATCGGAATTGGCTAAGTATTAATTTAGAATAAATTGTTTAACTATTGAATTGACCTCCTTGAGTTTTAATGAGTTGAGAAATTTTGGAACCAATTTACTTGAGTTGACTTGATGAATTGATTAATGAACCTTACTTGTAAATTATATGAGTTATGGCATCAATATGAATATATGTGAATTGAAACATGATTGGACATGGTTGAATTTTGAATTGAATTATGGAAATTGATGAGATGAAATATGATGATATAAGATGATTGAGATAAGTGGAAGTGATGATGATGATGATGATGATGATGATGATGATGATGATGATGATGAAGTTTTGACTAATAATTAATGGATAGATTATGCGTAGCGGTAAACGGATCCCATTATATGTGATATACTTATGCATGTTCATTAATACTTGCTAGGTGATCTGTGACCTGCTTGCTTGTTCTCTTGCTGCTTTCCTCTTGCTGATCTGCTACTCCAGGCAAGTCCTCCGGGCTTACTCAAGTTAGAACCTCATGCCTGATGTGTCATATAGTGTGTAGGTGTTGCATTCTGCATATTCATATAGTAGCATGCTTAGGTTGCACAATTAACCGAGCATTCGTATTATCTTTGCATATGGTAGAATGACCGCTAAATTGTGACTTTTAGAGTCATTTGCTAGGGTCATAGAATGACCCAGTTCTATCGGGTTTGTTCCTAATCGAGTCTGATATTATACCTTGAGAAAGAAAGAAAGAAAATAATGACATACAAAACATAAGACATGATATATGACATGATGAGACATTGCTATATAGCATTGAACGCGACCAGTTCCCGCACTAACGAGCATGGGTGCGGGAGTATAAAACGCGGTCGGTTCCTGCGCTAACGAGCATGGGTGCGGGAGTAGGAGAGGGACATGCCACTTGGAATTCTGTCCACGATCCCATCTCATCTCTTTCTGCATATATATAAACTGTTAGCATGCTTATATGTCCTCAGCGAGGTCTTCAGGGCCCGCATGAGTGGCTCGACCTTGACACGTGGTATAGTTTCAGGTATTTGATCCTTGCTTGTTCCGTGCTTCCATGACGAGGGTTCTTTTGGAACGTTCAACTGACCAAGAGATTGATTTACCACCAGACTTGGCACTTTGGATTTTTATACTTGTTTATTTTGGTTTTGACCCAGCTCTGCCAAGGCAACTTGTGTCGTTGATTTCCTTTTATTATGTTTAGAACTAAAAATGGTTTTGTGCGACTTAGTCAAGTAGGACAGGTTATGGTCCCCAACGGACCTCTCGCAAATTTAGGGTATGAAATCCCTTCTTTTAGTACTAAAACTTTGTTTTCAAACTCAACCCGTACTCGAATTGCAAGATCCGAACGAAGGTATCCAATCCTTCGAAAAGTAACCTGAATATTTATATTTGGGCTGTTACAGTGGGTGTGAGGTGGAGTGTTCAATTAGGTATAAATATTAAAATTAATAACCGAAAATAAATCTCGAAACCTGCATTTTTACCTTAACCCGACGCGATGAAAAAAATTTCAAATAAACATCCGAACCCGAATTAAATAACAAAACTAAAAAATATTTTCAAGACTCGGAATAATAAAGAAAAAATAAATTCATTTTCAAATCGAACAACCAGATCATGCCAGAATTCGTCTCGAAAGAATAAAATAAAATCGCTTGCTCGAGGACGGAAATTTTTAAAATTTTTTCGGAGTCTTAGAAATTAAATAAAAAAAATTTTCAGAATGATATTCATATTTATAAAAATAGAATTTAAAAACCTTGGCCTTTACTATATATATATATATATATATATATATATATATATATATATATATATATATATATATATATATATATATATATATATATTTGTGTGTGTGTATATATGTGTGTGTGTCTATATATATATAGGGATTGGATCAAATGTAAAATTGTCATAGGGTTTAAAAAGTTTAAGGTGTAAAATTCTCTTAATGGGCCTAATTTATAAGTAATTGGACCTAATTTAATTAGTAAAAATTTCAACCTCATGTGCCCCCTTGCCCCATGCGTGTGCCCCCTTCCACCCCCCCCCCCCCACCCATTGTGCCCCCCCCTTCTCGGGTAAGTTTTTTTTTTTACACCGTAGAATTTTTTTTTTCGTGTCAACACTTTCTGTTGTGCAAATATAACTTGATGTTGTGCACATATAATATTATGTTGTGCAAATATAACTTTATGTTGTGCAGACATAATAATTTCTTATAGTTAAATAGGTAAATGGGTCTATTTCAATTATAAACATTTAGAATTGAAATATGTTTAATTTATGGGTAAATGAGCCTTATTTTATGGGTAAAGAGGTAAATATGTCTAATTTTATGGGTAGATGCACTTTTTTCCCGTTTTCAACAGTTTTTGTTGTGCAAATATAAAGTCTATAAATAAAATGATAAAGTGCAAGAATAAAATGACGATGTGTATGAATAATAATATGAAGTGCACAATTAAGATTATTTCACTACAAAAAAAATTAGCTTCGGAAAAAAGCCGTGGCAAAAGGGCTTTCTGTGGTGGCAAAAGGCATGTAGCTTCGGCTCTGCGACGGCAAATGGGGGCGTAGCCAATAGGGCGGTGGCAAAATTCGGTAACTTCGGCAAATAGCCGTCGCAAAAAATTAGTCGCGGCTAAGCGACGGCAAAGCGACCCCTATGAAAGACACGACACATTTGCCACGACAAGCAGCCGTAGCTAAAGTGTGGATGGAAAATTAAAAAAAAACTACCTTTTAGCCCGGATTCTTCAGGCCCGGGCTAAAAAGTCCAATATTTTTTGAAAAAAATAATAATTCACACAATTTAAATATATAATAAAATTTCATTAATTATACTAAATTTACATATATAATAAAATGTCAAAAACTACATAATTATAAAATTTACATATACAATAAAATGTCCAAAACTACATTTTAACCAAAATAAAATGTCCAAAATTCTTATAAATACAACTTTTTCAAGGGAAACAAAAAGAATGATTTATCACTTGTCAGCTTATTTAACGGTATGAAATCCCATTTGTCACCACCAATCCGTTCTTTTACGGAATGTTGAAAGCTGCATTCCATGCTTCATGCACTCATCTATATAGTTCCTGATAAGTTAGAATATGCAAAAATCCACATTCAATCTCATTCAGATTTCAGCTATAGACACAAAAATTACTTTTGAACTACTAGCCAACCGACAATGCATTATGATATTAAGGATTTCACCAAGGAAACACCTTAAAATGGCTACTCAGTGCACTTCCACTTTCATTAAGTACAAAAATGATCATATCAACTATCTAAAATCTTTCTATTAGAAATACATCAGTGAGGGAATTAACCTAATCAAAACAGGGATTGATCAACTCTATTTTCACATCCGAATTCATGGACAAACAAATCCAAACAATTATCAAGGATGATTAAAAAGAAACATAAAAATCATAAACAAATCAACACACTTCCAACTTCAATAAAAAAAATTCATAGGCAAACATGATAATATCCATTTAATAGACTAGATATAAATAAACAACCTTCATGTCTTCAATTTTCCTCAAAAGAAGTCTAGTGGAATTAGAAACTTGTGTAAATAGCTCACGACAAGGTTCCCTTGAATCTATCAGATGGATGGGTGTGATACATGTTTATGGTTCTGATACATGTTTATGATTGACCAGAACAGATGGTAACTTTAAAAACACCAGAGAATTCCACAAAAGACAATAACACAAATAAATTCTAGCTACGGGTTCTCAGTCAAGAAAAATGGTTATTTAAGGTAAGTTATGTAATGTCATAGCATTACCTGCATTCTTCTTCTCTTCCTCTCATCCCGAAAATGTGTGAAAGCATGGGTATCAAATCCAAGAACGTGCATTACCTAAAAAAGACCAGTACCTTCAGGATAATAAAATTTAGGCTTTAGAGTGTCCTTTTCTATGTTTGTCAAGAGTATGACATCCTTTTCTATGTTGCATAAATGTTCATCATAGTTAATAAGACATCAATTTCCATTATCTCGCCGGGGCCTGAAATTACATGTCATGGCATTGGCAATCATAATGGATTAGTTATCAATAGTTGTTCCAAGTAAATAGATGTGCATCTTTTTCATCCAGTGACACGAACATTAACAAAAATAAATAATTCACCATGTTTTACTCAGGCTAGAATGAATTTATTGCAATGGCATTATTGTTCAATGCAGTAAATATATGAAGAACAATTAGCTTAGAAAATGAAAAGCTGCAAAAGAAGCTTGAAGATGAAAAGAAGACATCTGACCAATATCAAGAAGCAGCCACAAATCAGCAATAACTCATGGAGACACCATAGCAGCAGCAGATCAAAACAGCCCTGGACGGGCCTCCGAAAGTGCTCTACAACCCAACCAAACGTGCATCTGGAAGGCACTGCAGAAAAAGTTGAATAAACAGCGCTCGATGGGGCTCCGAAAAAGCTCCCATGATTCAATTGAAATAGGTGGTGCCCCTACCTATCAACCAAATCGACACGTGAACCTCAAGTCATCTGCATTACACAACAATCCCATTTAACACAGAGTTCAAACAAGACACGTGAACCTCAAGACACTCAATGAATCAGAAACGAAGATAAATTCTGAATCTATGTAATGAAAAAGCACAAAACTTGACAAGTTCCAGACACATGGTTTTTAAAGAAAAATAAAAATTGAAGGGAGACGAAAACCCAATGAAGCTCCAGACACATGTTTTTTTAAGAAAAATAAAAATTATCAAGCAAAGATTGGAGAATACAGCAAAAACAAGCACATATACTACAACCTTAAATTGTAAACAAAGCTTACAGTATCAAAACAAGAAGCTGGTTTTAGCAGTAGCACTACTAGAGGCAACATATCATCCCAACTCTAATGGATCATCTACAAGCACAAGTAATGATTGAAGAAAGACTCAAAAGAAACTAATTGGAAAAGGCAGTTAAGATGATACCAAGGGGAAAGCAAAAACCCTAATTAATAGATTGAGAGGAGAAGATAGTGAGACCTAATTAGGTACCATTTAAAAGCATATAATATTATCTGGTGAGGAGAAAAAGGCAGACATGTTCAGGGTAGGCTTCCTCCTCTACCCAAATAAGACTCGGAGAGGAAGAAAAAGAGGCAGGTTTAAGAAAATAACTCATGGAACTACTTCTGCAATCCGAAAAATCACAATCAAATATAGCCAATCTAGTTTCAGGGAGAAATTTACAGAAGGCGATTGTGAACTAAACTTGGTGTTTTCCACTTTTGCAGCATTAAAGAACATCTTGCTCTTATACTCTTATACTCTAATTTGTCATCGGTATTCGGTAGGGAGAAGCTCAATTGAATATTTTTTAAATGGACTTCAAATATACAAACATAGAAACTTACACTGATTTCTTTGATGTATTCGACTAAGCGTAAAACACAAATCACAATCTCTAGCATCAGCCTAAAAATGAGAAGGGCTCAAAAAATCATCATCAAGCACAAAGTGCAAATCCATGGAAGGAAATCTGGATGGCTTACTTATCAGAGTATTTTCAATGTCTAGTTACCAACGAACAAAAAATGAGCAAGCTCATTTTCTCCATCTTAAACCTTACTTGTCATGCAGCTTTAGCTGAAAGCATTCTTTCCATGCTCAAAGATTCCAGGATTGCATAGAGATCACGAAAAACGGAATGCAAATGAGGAGATATAGCCAATGACATACCTGGAAAGGTCTAGCTAGAGCTTGAACAACAGTAAGTGCATTGGGCGTTCGCGACTCCCCTTTAGCATGGCCACTTATACAATTACTGTCTTGAATAGCATACTTGAGATCCCTCTTCATTTCTTCAAAGACCTAAAGATAACAGAAATTATTTGGAAAGTAACCAAATCATTATACAGATCTCAACTTAGAGAAATGTCAAATGGACTTACTTTTCGAAATCATCGAAGATGACAACATGCATAACGATCTCACTAAAGCTGGAAATAGCATCCAACTCCGCGATGAGCCCTAAATAGAACCAATTGTAAAGAATCGGAGTATATACAGATTGACATAAAATCACTTTTTTTGAGGGATACAACCAAATAGGGATATGAACAAGAAGGTAGAGAACTAATTAATGACTTGAACTTCGAATAACTATAAAACAGTAAAAATGCAACCTACCAGCCATGTGAAATAAGCCAAACAATTGTTAGCGAGTCCACACCCATGAAAGTATGAAACCTAGGAAAGCATTGGATGTGAAAGAGTTGGATCAATTAAAGGGCTTACTTTATCAATGCTTCTCAAGCCTAGAATGTGTCCAAACAATGCATCACATAAATAATATATAATGCCTAATTGCCTATGATGTGGTTTAGACTAAATATAACAAAACATATATGAAAACAAGCAAGAAGTAATGTCAATCATTGTCAAATAAGAAATTAAAAAAAAGAAGCAAATTTGCTGAAATAATTTTAGTCACCCCAACATGTAATCTACAACATATCATCTACATTACCTATTACATCTCACAAAATAAGTGTTTCATATTTCATATCATACTCATGTAGCAGCAGCTAGCAATTGTAAAGGCAGACATTTGACAAGGCAAATTGATGTTAACAAGCATACTTAAAACGTTTAAATCAAGCATATGAATATATATATATATATATATTCAACCCAGTAAGAGAGAAATTAAGAAATCTTTGATGTTAACAAGCACATTCCCTGATTTCTTAAAACATTTAAACCCTTCAAAGAGATGATGAACCTTCAAAGAGAGAATGTTTTTAGTGTGCTTAGGGCTCTAACAGACTTTCTGATTTCTTGAACATTTAAATCTAGCACCCTTCGGAGCCCGGCCTTAGACTTAGTAATAGAAATTAAGAAATCAGGAAGAGAGCATGAACCTTCAAAGAGAGAATCCGAACTCGAGCCAAGCAACTGGAGCCCTAATCACCGGATTTTGACCCAGAAAGTGTTCTATAGATATCCAACCTAAATAGAGAGAAATTAGGAAGTATGCTTCAGTTCGTTCTCTCTTAGGGCTTCGAAAGCACATGCATCCGATCTTAGACTTCGTAATAGAAATTAAGAAATCAAGAAGAGAGAACGAACCTTCAAAGGGAGAATCTGAACTCTCGTATCAAATGAGTCAAGCAATTGGAGCCCTAATCGCTGGATTTCGACGAGGTACGGCAAGCGAAGTCGAGCGCCCAAAGTGACCAAAATCCGAGCATTACGTTCCCTAGAAGCAAAATTAGGGAGAAGTTGTCGCTGCCGACCGGAAGAACACCCCTTTCCGCCAACCGAAAGAGGTACCGATTGAACTCGATCGGGTGGTTTGGGTTCGAAGAGAACACAGTGGGAGAGAGGATCAGACTCGTGGTGTGGTCTGAGACTGTGTGGTTTGTTTTGGGGATGAGTTTTATCAAATTTAGAAATAAGCGTACAGAGAGAGAGGAAGAGTCAAGAGGCTTAGATCTAGGTTTATTTTCTCAAGTATTTCAATTTTCATAAGAGCGGGTGTTCAAAATTTTGGCGGAAAAAAGGATCCGCTTATAAAAGAGATCCACTTTATTTTATGGAAGAAAAGGTTAGCTTCGGTACTTTACTCCCGTGGCTAAGTCATAATAAAGAGATTAAAAAACCAACTCAATGGCCACGGCAGCAAACCTTGCCGTTGCTACCAGGGGTGGCAAAATCGACTAATGGCCACGGTAACCTTTGCCGAAGCTACCATCAGTGGCTAATTTGTCTTATTTTTCAGATTGAAGGCTTGATGTGGCTAATGTCGTGGCAAAAGGGTACCAATTGCCACGCCAAGCCTCTGCCGAAGCTAGATAGTGTAGCAAATTTAATTTTTTTTTTGTAGTGTTGTTAATGTGTCTTGAATCATTTTTCACCGGCGTCGCATCGGGGGTGTGTATGAATAATAATATGTATGAATAATAATATGTGTATGAATAATTAAGATTATTGTTAATGTGTCTTGAATCATTTTTCACTGACAATGTGTATGAATAATAATATGTTGTGCAAATATAATATTATGGTGTGCATATATAATAGGCTTTTAAATTAAAGTGCATAAATAAGATTAAAATGTGCATAATTAAGGTTAAAAAGTGCATAACTAAGATTATGATGTGCATGATTAGCATTTTGATAAATATGACAGAAATAACTAAGATTAAGGTTAAAATGTGCATAATAGTTTTGACATTTTAAGTGTTTTTTGTATCTCATTTAACAGTTTTGACAGAAGTGAGCTGCTCAAGTTTGATAAATATGACAGAAATAGCTAAGAATAAAAAATGTAACTACGAATAAGGTTAACCTTGATGTTATTGAGTCAATGCTGAAACCTGAAATTTTAAGTGCACAAATAAGGTTATAAAGTGCATGAATATGACTATATAGTGCATAAATAGAATTAATAAATGAGATACATTGAAACAGAGTATATAGATCCAGGTGGAGTCGAACCACCAACCTCTTGATTGAGCTTATGGATCTTAACACAAGTAACAAATCTGAATAGTAATAGTGTAGCATGGCAAGTCACACATATGATATGTCCTAGATGGGGGTATTCAAATCATTTGTGTTTTTTCTGTTTTAGTTTGTTAAGTTTACACGATGAATTGACAAATTAAGTTGTGTAGTAGGTTCTAGCCTCGAAAATGAAGATCTACATAGTCAAATGGAGTAAATACCCGAAGGGCAGCTCTCTGAATTGGACAATCATATTCAACTAAGTTAGGCAAGAAGGAAGCAAGAAAGCTCTTTCAGCAGCTAATTGGTGTTGTGGAATATTGCCATTGTAGAGGAGTTTATCACAAGCATCTAAAGGTAATCAAACATTAATTAAGGTGAATTTAATAGCAGCAATCGATTCAATAAAAAATCTCAAAAATTCTTGGATTTGCAACATCAGAATCTGCTCCTGAACAACAAAGGAAATCTGGAAACCTTGGGCTCAACTCATTACAGAAGGTAGGTAATATAACTCTGATTCAGTGATGTCCAAGATTTTGCTATCTTAAAACATCTGTGATCCTGCACAATAAACAGACCAGCAGAAGAAACGTACTCGATATCGATCACCCAACATCGATATCGATCAAAGTCCCAGAAATCGAGTGGAGAAGAGCCCATCGAGCAGAAATGAGACTGGTCGATTTCGACTAGATTTTGACACGGTTTGGATGCGCTTTTCGAGACGCGGATTGCCATTCTATCTTCATGAGCCACGGTTTATCTATAGATTTAGATAGATTTCGACCTGGGAAATATGTATTTTTTACCCTAAAGGTTTATTAAGTATTTTAGATAGTTACCAAAATAAAGGATCTATCTTACTTGTTTTGATAGAGTTTAGAGATTAGATAGAAGATACTATCCTTGGATAGCAAGGATTAGTAGCCTATAAATAAAGCCCTAGGGGGCTGGCATTCAATCAAGAAAGAAAGACACAAATAGCATTAAGCAATCAAGTTAGAGTTTTAGGTTTTGAGCTTTAGGGTTTCGGCGCTTGCGATAGTTGGCATTGAGATTGTAAAGATTCAAGTTTTTCATCAATGCAAGTTTATTTCCTTTCAATTCCAAGCATGCCTTCTTTCAACATGAGCGAGTAGTCACCCTTTCTTCTAGGGTCGGGGTGAGCCAGACGATAGCCATGGTGGTAAGGTTTGTATGTCGCTAAAGAAGGTTTATTTTATCTCGCTCTACCTTTTGCTTCATCTTTAAATGCGAATTTAAGGAACTCATGTTGCGAAACTTGGGTAGTAATTAGGGTTTCTATTCGAAAGTTTATAAACTCAATTAAGACAAAGGTAGACGCAAATTAGGTTAATTTATTGTAAGATATATTTTCCTATTTGCCGGTTTAGGTGAAAGCCTTCTCCTTTATGATAAAAGCATGCATCTTTATCGGTTTCTTACTTCTACTATCATGGTTGTCGTCACGGTAATCCTTAGCTTTGGAAGATCTTTTCTTTATTACATCTCTATTTGCTTGTCGTTCGTTGAGTTATCGAAAAACCCAACACCCCTGGTTTATTTCTGATCATTGCTCCTTTGCCATCCTTATTTCTTCGGCCTTTCTTCGCTGACAACAACTAACCTTTCTACAGGAACACATCGATATCCACCCCCAACATCGATATCGCCACTATGCTAGATCGACGGTCTTTTGTGTTGATCTCAAGTCTCCTACACGAATTAGCTGAGGTCGATTTTGAGGCCCCTACTCGATATCGACCACCCTGTGTGGACTGGCAGGTTTTCTTGTTTTTGTCTCTGCAGGTTTTCTGTTGCAGAAGGAGTCGACAGCAAAGGTTGAAATCGAGCACCAAGGTCAAGATCGAGGCTTCTAGTCGACATTCAGGACGTGATTTCAGACTCTACTAGGGTCCCGCTGACCTGTTTCCTCGTGGATCGATCCTGACTACCCTTCCACCACAACGGGAGGATGTCTTGTAATTATTTGTATATGCTAGGATTCGGATTCACATTTATATATCTTTATATTTGTATTTAAGAACTCGATTTCTTCCTACCAACACCCCTCCTACCTAGTCAGCCACATGGGGCCCACCTTCATTTTCTTTTCACTGATGAAATGGGATCGGGTTTGGGCCAGGAAGGGGATACGGGCTAGGCTTCGGGTTAGGTGAGTTTGGTTGGGTATTTTGGGTTATAAATTTATATGTTGGTTATAGAAATGTTATTTTAATTATTATTAAATTTATTTTTCTGATTTATTATTTAATTAATTCATTATTTACTTATTCATTTGTAAGTTATTAAAATCTGAATTATTTGAATAATTAATTAATTATATTATTTTAAGGTTATAGTTCAACAACTTGTGAACCCTTTGTTAGTTACTAAAATTATTTACTTATATTTTTCTGAATTTTATTTCAATATGATATGGAATTAATTGGAGTATCTAATTATCTATTTTAATATACATTTAAAATCTGATTTTTAAAATATTATTTAGTTGCTTGATTATATTATTTTAATGTGTGAAGGTTATTTAAATATTTTATGGATTGTGATCCTTTATATGGTTAAGTAATTGATTATCTTTCCTTTGATTTATTTATTTAGTTATTTAAAATAATTTGTTGAGAATGATTTATATGAATAAACTAATTCCTAGGTTTTGATATTTGAAATGGGTAATTTGAGATATTGGAATAATTCATAGAAATAAGAATGTGATGAGTTGACTAAGGATGATGATGATAATGGTATTATGATCGCATTGAGAAAGATATCGGATTATGAGATCTAATGAAACTAAATGAGAAATGGAGATGAAATGATAATGTTGATAATGATGAAATGGATGGGTTATATTATTATGTGTATGTTTCTTATGTAACTTGTGTGCTTGTGTAAATTAGACTTAGACTTATTAGTTATTATATTATTTATGAAATTTCTAGGTGATTTTTGATCTGTTGGATTGCTTACTCATGCTGCCTTATTTTCCTACTCTGCGCTTCCAGGTAAGTCCTCCGGGGCTTACTCATTTTAGAACCTCATGCCTGATGTGTCATATAGTGTGTAGGTGTTGCAACCTGCATATTCATGTAGTACCATGCTTAGGTTGCACAATTAACCGAGCATCCGTATTCTCTTTGCATATGGTAGAACGACCGTTAAATTGTGAGTCGTAGAGTCATTTTCTAGGGTCATAGGACGACCCAGTTCCATCGGGTTTGTTCCTAATCGAGTCTGATATTATACCATGAGAAAGAAATGAAGGAAATAATGACATATGAAACATGAGACATGATATATGACATGATGAGACATTGCTATATAGCATTGAACGCGGCCGGTTCCTGCACTAACGAGCATGGATGCGGGAGTAGGAGAGGGACATGCCACTTGACATTCTATGCGGGATCCCATTTAATCGCTTTCTGCATATATATAAACTGTTAGCATGCTTGTGTGTTTAATATTTCCGCACTGCATTAGATCATCCTTTATTTAGGTATAGGCATATTATATGTCCTCAACGAGGTCTTCAGGGCCCACATGAGTGGCTCGACCTTGACTTCGTGATTAGTTTCAGGTACCCGTACCCTTGCTTGATCATGTGCTGTTGTGGCGGAGAATATCTTATGGCGCAGTGAGAGGGAGAGAAAGACCGACTTGAACTCCACACTTTTGCTACTTATTTCCTTGTATTTGGTTTTGACCCGGCCATGCCGTGACAAGTTCTATTATGATATTTCCTTCTTTCTGCTTTTGAACTTAAAACGTTTTGAGCCACTTAGGCAAGTAGGCCAGGTTCGGGTACCCAACTACTCTATCGCGAATTTAGGGTGCGAAATCCCTTCTTGAGCATTAAAAACTTTGTTTTAAAACTCAACTCGTACTCGAATTGCAAGATCCGAACGAAGGTATCCAATCCTTCGAAACGTAACCCAGATATTTATATTTGGGCCGTTACACTGACTTCAGACATATGGGCAAACCATGGAGCTTTGACACTCCCATTAGTTAAATCATCAATAATAGACAGAGGAGGGTTAGGGATCATACCTGAGTTTACCTTTTCGGGCCTGAAACATTGATCTTTGGGCTGAAGGTCAGTTGATCTCGACAGGGTGGTGTCGATCTCGAGTGCAGAGGTCGACGTCGGTATGGAGTGGTCATCATCGACATCAGAGACCCCATAATTAAGCTCCTAGTAACTCGATTGATCATCAGTGGCACTCGACATAGAGTCAGGGGGTCGACATCGAGTATTTTGGTCGATTTCGATTGGGGCCAGTCGATTTTGACTTTCTTTGCTACTTCCATCCTCGCCAAAAAAAATTTGCAAAGCTTCTCTTTTGCTGGTGAGAAGGCAACCTCTTCTAGCCGCTTTGTCTGGCTCATTATAGGGTTGAAGCAAAATTCGACGACCTCGTTGCTGATTATGAATGTAAGGGTTCCATTCCTCACATTGATGTTGCCATCTGCAGTTGCTATGAATGGCCTACCAAGAATGATAGGCACAATAGGATCTTTTGGCATGTCCAACAAGATGAAGTCTGTGGGTATGAAGAACTTTCCCACCTTGACAGGGACATCATCCTCGACGGGCTCCAATGCTCCTACGCCCACTTGTTTCCATATAGATAGAGGCATCAAACTAACACTAGCCCCAAAATCACAAAGGGCTTTGAATTAATGCTTACCAACCCCTACCATCACAGCAAACATGCATGGATTAATGCGCTTCTCAGGGAACTCAATGGAATTGCATTCGCTGACGATCTCCAGGATAGACCTCTTCTTGGACAAGATATCCTTCAGGAACCTCATGTATGTCGGCATCTCATTTAGGGCTTCCATGAGGGGGATGGTGAGGTTGAGTCCTTGCAGAATCTTCACGAAGCGCCTAAACTTGGTGTATGTCGGATCTTGCAACGCCTTGGAGGGAAAAGGGAGTACTTTGGATGGCTTTGAAGCTAAAGGGGTCGACTTTTTCTTTCTGGACGGGTTGACATCGACATTAGGGGGTTTGATATCGACATGGGTGGTCAACCTCGGTAGAGTCTGAAGTTGTGGTCGATTTGCAGAGGTGTCGACGTCGAGTTAGGGGTCGATATCGACTGGTGCACTCAATATTGAGTGTCTCTCTGGCTCGGTTGTGGGCTTCACAATGGTCTCGACATCGATAGGGTGTTCGACGTCGACAAGGCCCTCGACATCGACTAGGGTATCGATATCGATGTGTCCTCAGCAGCTTCTCCTTTGCTCCGTGGCTTGTGAAATTGACGTCCACTCCTTAGATTGATAGCGGCAATGTGCCCGGCTTGCCCCTTCGGATTTTCTTGTGGTTTTCTTTGGAACTTGCCGGGTGGCTTTGGTATTTGGGCCGCTAGTTGATCCAGGTTGGGTCTCAATGCTCTTCTTCCAAATGTCCATCACCCCCATGTGGGTGGTAAGATGGTTGAGCACTCCTTTGTTTTCCACATGGTTCTATCTCATCTCATAGAGGATGAGTTCGACATCATCTCTTCATGGCTCTCTCTCCGGGTGGCATGGAGCTCGGTAAGGTGGAGGATCCCTAGGGTTGTATTGGGGTAGTTGATTTCCCCAGTTTTGGTATCCCTGGCGGTAAGGATTCCTCATATACCTCACCTTCTGATGAGTTTCCGCTAGATCAACTTGCTCCGTATGGGGGCAAGCGGTGGTGATGTGCCTCTCAGAGCTGCATTCGGTGCAGGGTTGGTTGGTGGAGAGGAATTTGACTTGCTTTTGAAGCCTTCTGAGTTGATCTTGCATGAATTGTTCTTTGACGTCTTGATCAATCTCTTTGGAGGGCTCATAGTGTGGCATAGATGGGGCAAGCCTTGAGTCGAAGCCCACAGGAGTCTCATAGGTGTTGTCAAATTCCACTAACCTCTCTATAGTATCCCAAGCTTTTTGTGGTAGGAGCTCAAGATAACCATTGGAGGTGTAGGTGTTGATCCTCTCCTTAGTTGCTACGTCCAGGGCGTTGTAGATGATCTCTTGGATGATGTAGGGTGGTTGCCCATGCGTAGAGCAGGACCTCAGAAGCTCCTTGAATCACTCCAACACTTGCGCCAGGGTTTCATGAGACTTTTGTTTGAAAGCCATGATTTTCTGACGTATAACCGTCGTCTTGGATGGTGGGAAAAATTTGTTGAGAAAGGCATCCTTGACCTCATCCCACTTGCTGAGCGATCTTGGGGCTAGGCCCTCCAACCATGCTAGTGCTTTCCTTGCAAGAGACCAACTAAAAGCCTTTAGTTTTACATATTCAAGGCTTTGTCCATCAGCAATAGTATCACATAAATCGAGGAAGTGAGTTATATGCTCTAGAGGGCAATCATTAAGTTTTCCCTCAAATTGATGTCTCCTAATTTTAGTTAAGAAGCTAGGTTTAATTTCAAAATTGGAGGGAGGGATAAGAATGGCCGATTCAGGCACTGAGAGCACAGGGTGCATGTATTGCTTGACATTCTGAGGGAGGTCATTGATTTGGGCTTCATATTGCCTTCTTGATTCCTCCTCCTTGTCAGCACACTCTCGTTGTGCCGCCTCTCTAGTGGTGAAATCCTCAACTTGCTTCCTTAAACGCTCAACCTGCTGAGCCTGGGTCTCATGGTCCGCCATGATCCTTTGTACTCTGGACATTAGATGGAGATAACGTTCAGGGTTGTCTACTCTTTTGAATTCAGGCGTGCTATCAGCGCGTTGCATACACCTATAAAGCACAACTCAAAAGAAAATGTGAGAAAGACTACTAGGGCGCGATTGATCGCTTCTCCGGTAATGGTGCCACTTTGTTACGAAGGAGGAAATCGAGTTTAAACAAATGCAAACCGAATCCTAGTCCACGCAAATACTTACAAGACTTCCTTCCCCTGTAGTAGAAGATAGTTAAGATCGATCCACGAGGAAGTGTGTCAACGGGATCCTAGATAGTCTTTGAAAGCTCACGTCTTGATTCGAGCAGAAGCCTCAATCTCGAGTGGTTCACTCGACGTTGACCCGGGCTGTCGATTTCTACTGCAATAGAAAACCTGTAGAGACAAAAATGAGAAGTTGATATCGACCAGGGGTGTCGATATCGATGTCAGTAGCGAATACATGCATAAGGTAAATAAGATGGACAATTGTGTTATCTCATTCGAGGGACAAGCTTTCGTTGTACGCCAACAATTAGGAATACTCTTGCAAATAAACCCAATTTTCTCTACCAATTTTATGTTTATAACTCAAGTGGATAACATGAATCTCTTTTCTTGCGATAAGGACTAAACATAGAATCGTAGGAGATGATATAGACACAACGATATCAACACCAAGTACTTACCTCAAACACGCATGACTAACGTCGGGCTTACCTCGACCCTAGAAGCTTTGGGGAACTACTCGCACTTCATTGCAATAAACGCCATGATTGGAAAGAAGAAAACTTGCATTAATTGAACCTTCAAAGCTTTACACTCCAACGTCGGCTTTCGCAAACGCCAAACCCTAAAGCTTCTCCTACTCTCTAACTCTATTGTGAGATATGATCTCTTACAATTCAGTCAATAAAAGCCAGCCCTCTAGGGCTTTATTTATAGCCTACTAATCCTTGCTAGCCAAGGAAAGTAGTTCTAATCATACTAAAACTTCTATCTAAAATTCTATCCCATCATAGATAGGATGAAACATTATTAAGGTAAATATCTAAATAACTAATAAATATCTTAAGGTAAAAAGGAAACAACCCTAAGACAGAATCTATCTTAAAAAGATATGGTAAATCGTTGCTAGTTGATATATCTTCCAAACCGCATCTCGAAAACCGCGTACAAACTGTGTCGGCTTCCACTCGATATCAACCAGGTAACTCGATATTGAGGTCTCTGTTTTGGCTCGACAATCTTCACTTCACTCGAGTTCTGGAGTCCACTCGATGTCGATGCCTCTACTAGATCTCTAGTCATATCGAGTTGTCTTTAGTAGGTCTGTGTGGTCTGTCTCGATGCTCAGTATCCACGTCGAGTTGTCCAGTCGATCTCGACCTGTTTGGTCGATATCAACCACTTCTCTGCTCCACTTGGCTTTCTCATTTTGACTCCAATTCTGCTCCAATTTCTGCATATTTAGCTCAAAACTTGTATAGACTCTATTTCTTGCACGTTAACTCATTCTACACAAATTTGCATTATTTTCATCCTTTACTTTAAGAATCGAATGGAATATGAAGTCAAAACATGCAAATAAAAAGATACTAAATATGTAAATCATCCACGTAGTCCAAACTTTCATCAGGAAACAATTAGCGTCTCAGCTGAAAAATGAGTTGTTGTGCAAGGTACGTTGACCTCATTTTCTAGCTTGTTCTAATTTGCCAAATATTAAAAGTTCGTCTAAATTTGAACTCTGGTTTTCATCGGTTATAGGTGAAGGAGAACAGAAGCTCAGGAGCACATCAGTTAAATCATCCTAACATGGCCCATAGCGCCTTGAAAAACAATGCTCTAGGTACGTGAAATCTTTGCGTCATGTGGTTATATTTTGGATTAGCCATAAATTAATTGTTTTTTTTTCTTGATAGCTTACCTAGCATGCTTGAACGAGCCCGAATTCACTGAACTACCATTGTAAGAGTATAGGGCAGCAACAAACATGATAGAGCAGTTTGTTGCTTTAGCAGCCATAGCTCAGAAACCAGGTCTAGTACGTCATGAAGTTCTTGCTGACTTCTACAATAAATGACAACACGAGTTTTTGGTAAGATATCTCTAATTTACTACAACGAAAGATCTTTGTATGAGTTATAGTGCTGCCCCTATTATTTGTAGTTGGTTTGCAGTTCAACACACCCAAACTTATACCATTAGTAAAATGTTAAGAAGCATGAAATTTGAGAAATATCCTTTGTTCAAACATATTTAGTGTTTGTTTGAACTTACATTACTGTTATTTTATATTTTTGTACGTTCTTTATAGCACTCAAGTATTTATGGGTGTAAAATCGTTAATGTCCTAATGGGTGGTTAAATGAACCTTTGCTCAAAATGGGTGTTATTTTCTGTTCCAAAGTGACATTTATTAATTTTTGTAATTTTTCCTATACCTTTCTATATGCTTATTATGTTGTTCTCCGAGTAATTGTTTTGCACTCGCTTTCTTCACCAGGTTGTCAACAAATGGTTTGCTCCCCAAGCAATATCGAACATTCCAGGAAACGTGGAGAATATCTGGACGTTGCTAAATCATCCTGCATTTGATCAGCGCAATCCAAACAAGGCATGACACAACCACCATCAATTTGCACTTAAACATCGTATGACTAATTGAATCAGCTCCGAACTTCTAAATGACATGTTAAATCCTATGTGCAACAGATATACTCCCTCATCGTAGGGTTCCATGGATCCCTTGTTAATTTCCACGCCAAAGACGGGTCAGATCGGTTGTTCGTATAGCTTGTCTCAACCAACAAATTTACTATATGAACAACGCAAATTGGAATTGGACCATCTAACAAACTATATTTATTTTTACATGTCTGAATTGGCCTCATAGTAGTGTAAACATTTTTTTTAAAAGTCCAAGTAAATGGGACGAACTCCCATGATTCATGCCGTGCAAGGCACGGCCTCCCCACCTAGTCTTTCTAAATATGGTTACTTGATGTCTTGATCCATGGGCTTAAAACACACGTTAAAAAATCATTATTTTAATTATTAGATAAAGTGATTAATACATTAGGTGATTAAAAAGAATTTGATTCATTAAGCAAACTACACTAAAGCACTAATATTCAACAATTTTTAATTACAAATTCTATTTTTAGGATATGACAGGTCAACTATAAAAAAAACTCTAAAGGCAATTTTATCTTATAGATTATCTAAATATCTTTCTTTCAAAAAGATTTTGAGTAGATTACCATAAAGTCATTACCTCCTATAAATACTAACCTTTTTGATATTCTAGTTTACTACTTTTGACTCGATTTCTCCTTATCTCGAGCTCTTTTTATGATGTCTCTCTCCCTTCATCATCGATAAAGGCTTAATGGTTGTTTTTAGAATTTACCGATGATGAAGAAGAGAGAGAAGGTATAAGAATAGCACGTCGGTAAGACTTCCTACATTTACATGCATCTAAGCTTGATTTTGAGTGAAAACTATTCAATGGATATATATTTTATATAATTTTTATGTTTTAAAAAAGTTTGTGAATAATAAACTATATATATCGACATATTTTTAACGAAACGGAGGGAGTAATAAAATAAAACGATTCGAGCCAAAAAGAAGAAACACAGATTTTGTGAATGTCACACAGAAGACCTCCAAATAGTTTAACACTGATCATCATCATAATCATGAATGCAGAATGCTTCAGATGTACAAAGAAATAAACGTTAAGGTGGGGGTGGAACCCGCTTGATTTTCGTATTTTCTGGCACACATTGACATAAGGCCGGAGTTTATGGTTCATTGCAAGTAATTTATTATTATGAATATTTTTTTAATATTATTCCGTTGTAAAGTTAGAGCATCTGCATCCATGGAACCCAATTCGGTTCCTTAACTCTCTCTTTTATTTTTGTCTCTCCTTAAGAAACCCAACTTAATTTTTTTACCCATATCTCTACAACCCATTTTATTATAACTAAAGAATATAAAATTAAAAATAACCCCACCACTTACCCCAAATTCCTCTTTTTCTTTTTCCTACCCTCTCACCTTCTTTCTTTCTTGAGTTTTTAAAGGTTTCTTACTAACAAAATCATCACATCATTTCTTAATGAAATATATCTCTTCTTTATTATTTTATTATTAAGTTTCTTAAATTAAAGAATACGGAGAGAACGACTGTAAAACACACTAAGGACGTGTTTGATACCCGGTTAGCTTAGGTTATAAGAGGTTAAATTTTTTTCCCAACTGATTTGTTGGTGTTTGGAAGCATCTTCTCGAGCAGTTGCCGGAGGTAGAGTTGTAGGTTATTTTCATCAAAATCTGAAGATGGGGGGAGGGGTAGCTTCGGCAGGTTTTTCAATCACGTGCGTGAAATTTGTACAATTTTGCCATTGAAGCTCAAGCGCTCCACCTCTCCTTCGATCGTCGCTGTTGGTCACTCTCCCAGGTATGTGTCCTCCTCGTCGATCTTCTGAAACCCGTTTTCCTTCTCATCCTTCCTCTGTTCCATTGTTGGTGTCGAACTGAACGCCGACGGAACTTCAAGCCCAGTACCCGAAATTCGAAATCCGACACCCGAAATTTGAAATCTTCAAGAGGAGGAAGGGGAGGCCTTACCTGTACCACCACGAGAGAGCGCCGTCAAAGCCAAGGGTTTCTCCTGGTGTTAGTTTGCAATTCCAGTCAAAAAGAGGAAGAGGAGGATGAGTAGGTGTGGTGTAATAACATAAGGGCATTTTAGTCATTTCTCTCATAAATATATCTCCTACACCTCATACCAATCAAACACTAATCAGCTTTATTACAAGGTTATTTTTAAAATATAATCTCCACCTCACACACCTTCATAATACCTAAAATAAACTCCAACTCCTAAAAAACCTCCAATTGTCAAACACGCGCTAAGACGATCCCTGAAAATCCACAAAGGTCAAAGGGTGACCCGAAAAACCCCAAACCAATCGAACCCGAAAACACAACCCAACTGAGGAAGAAGAAGAAGCAAGCAAGCGGGGGTGGTGATCTGGGTGGGAATGCGGTGGTCCTCCGCACCTTATCTGAGCTTCATCTCTTTATCTCCCATCCAAAATCTCCCCCTTTTTCCGCTTTTCAATCCCCATTAATTTCTTCGCTTTTTCACCTCTCTCTCTCTCTCTCTGCCCCCCCACCCCCCTTTTATCGGCGAAGCGAATCCATCATTGCGTTGGGTTGATTTTCAAGCCGTTTGGATTTGGGGGTTTCCGTTTCCTTCAGGTGGGTCGTGTTAATTGATGCTCGCTTTGTCGGATTGATCTATAAGGCTCTCGAATTGGACCGCCATTTTTACTGCTTGCTATAATTAGGGGAGCGATAGCGGAAAGTCGGTAGCTTTGGCCATTTTTTCTTCGTCTTGCGACTGATCCCAGTTCGGTGACGGTGAGACACTTCTTGCATCTTCTCCATCTGTTTTTTCTTTCGATCTGGATTTGTTTTTGTTGATTGAAGACACATTGCTTGTTTTAAATGACTACTCTTTTGCTGTCTGATCTAAATGGTGTTGTGAGATTGAGAAAGCTGTGGACTTTAAGATGTTCAATTCTTGGTTAAAATAGTGCAGTTTGTGGGGGGAATGATATTGTGGAGATTTGTACTTGATGATTGATGATTTGTTGGTTAGTTGGTTCACAGGTGTTAGTCATCGATTCATCACTCGTCAGCGTACTTCTAACCTAATTGGTGGGCTGTGGGGGGGGGGGGGGGGGGGGCTAAGTACTGTTTCTTTTTATCTAATTCTTGGTCTAGAAAGCAATGAGTAGTTGCTTCTTAGCTGGATAGTTTGTGAAACTCATTTTCTATTTCGGAACTGTGCCTTTGGGTTATGCTTTTCAAAATATTTAATCTCTATTGGCTCGTAATGTAGGAATCTGTTATCAAATTTGTGTTGTCCATCTAAACCCATAGCTCCAGCTTTCAGTATCCCTATAGTGTTTATGATTTACGCTCGCTATTCTAGAATATTTTTTTGTTGGTCCTGAATGTGTAATGTAATGTGGTTACTGGTTAGTATATGAACAATTCGGCATTCCATTTTTTGTTGGTGCAAGCTGAGGTTACTGTTGCTATTACTTCACCAGAATGATAGGGAATTAAAGCATTGTTGCCTTATAAGTAGTGGCAGATCACTGGACCTGGACTGTTCAGCAAGTTGAGGCATAAGTAACTCTCTTCTCTAAAGTGAGATTCATCCCTTGTGTTGTTGTAGTCAATAGTGATAGCTAGACTGTACAAGTTCCTATACTATCAGAGTGACATTGCAGAGTTTTCTGAACTCTGTACATTTGGTTCTTGTGTTTATCTGATTGTTTGAATGGTAGTGTTATTGGTGGTGCCAAGGAAATGGTACCAAATGGTTTCGGTGAATCCTGCAAACTTGAAATGATTGTGTTGAAGTCTGAAAGTTTAGCTTGATGCGTATTTTGTTTGCAAGAAAGCAAATGCAATGCGATGGATTAATGCTCCCTTTTGTTTGGAAATTTACAGTGTTACTAACATGTACCAAGCTAATATCTCAACTACAAGCTTGGCACCACATAATGCTCAAGGCAGTGAACAGGGAGCTAATTCTGGGGCAATGGTTAGTGGCACCGTCAAGAATCCAACCCCGCCAGGTGGAAGTGGGAAGCAACGGTTGCGATGGACAGCTGAGCTGCATGATCGTTTTGTGGATGCAATCACTCAACTCGGTGGACCAGAAAGTGAGTATCATTGTTGAATTTATTATCCTCCTGTCATTAATGGGTTTCCACTTTGATATATGGTTGTGGTTTCTACTTACTAGAAAAGAAAAGATACCGGATTTTAGACACGATTCCATCCTTGTATATTAAAAAATAACTTTTGCTTTTGAAAAATCATCAACTCATCATGCGATTAACGCTCCAATAGTGGTAATTTATCTAGCAAGCTATTCATTAGCAGTTTCTGAGGTTTTCTTTCCCATATCCTGCAACAAGATACGCTTCGTAACTTTAAAGTTCTATTAGGATATCAGTAAAAGCTTGGTGCTTCTAGTTGGATAAGAAGATATAATACCTTTGATACAAATTACTCACCCATGGACCTACTTTATATGAGGATTTTATTCCATTGGTGGGTAGGGATGTACTTTCTACAATGCTAATGCCTGGCGTAAATGGTAACTTTACAGGGGCAACACCTAAAGGTGTGTTGAGAGTGATGGGTGTAGCCGGTTTGACCATCTATCATGTTAAAAGCCATTTGCAGGTTCGTTCTTGAAGGATGTGTGATATTTGTGCATTGCATTATAGTCTTAGCAGTTATATTACATGCTGACTGTCATCTTTTAGCTTCCTTTTCAGTAGGCTTTCTACTACACGGATCAAGGGAGAAGTTGTTTTTTTTCATAACATTGCAATTTATTGACTTTTGTATTAATCACTCTTTCTTGGTTGAATCTTTCTTTGCATTACATTTTCATAACTATTTTCTATTTTTATCTTTGTGCAAGTAGAAATACCGCTTAGCGAAATATCTGCCTGAGTCTCCAACAGATGATATAGGTACTCCACTTGTAATTATTAGGTTGTAATGTAACATTTTGATGGTTGCGATTCGGATGTTAATGGCTAAGTTACTCTTAGGTTCAAAGGATGAGAAGAAAGGTTCCGGTGATGGTAGCTCCAGCAAGGATTCTTCCCAGTGAGTCGAATTTGTTAAACATGCTTTTAACAGTCCGTTCTACTTCTAAGCGATGCAAACTCATTTTTACAAGGAAGCAAAATCTTTTCTGCTCTTTTTTCAGGGGAGTACAGATAAACGAGACACTTAGGATGCAGATGGAGGTTCAGAAACGTCTTCATGAGCAGCTTGAGGTTTGTTGTTGTTGTTTATTTCCCCAGTTTTCCAATATGTGCATTTGAGACATTTTCCTGATCTGGAATCTGGATGATGGAAAGCATGTATGACCGGAAACATAAGAGGAAGTGTTTGAGCCTTTATAAATGGCTATAATGCAACAGGTTATGTATTGGCTTATCGCTTAATGATAGTATATAGTAATAACACTAAATATTCTAGTAGTTGGTCAAGGTATAGCAGATTAGCATATCTGTCTCGTATTCGCAGAATATTTGAAATCAAAAGATCAATTCAGCTCATGGTACAGTTGTCGGCCTATCTAGTTTCTGATCGACATTACATGTTTGTAGGTGCAAAGGCAATTACAAATGAGGATCGAAGCTCAGGGAAGGTATCTACAGAAAATCATCGAGGAACAGCAGAAGCTGAGTAGCGTGCTAAAGTCATCTGAAACCTTGGAGTTAGCTAATGATACCAAAGATACAGATAACCCATCCGATTCTCCTCCAACACCAGATGCCTCCTTACGCCCTCTATCACCTTGCAAGAAGCAAAAGCTTGATAGCACATCGTCCATGGCAATCGCACCTCCAGTTCCGACCGTGACAGATCACAAATGCGGTTTCCTTGACCCGTGGGATCAAGATTTGTATGGGAGTGTTGCCGGATTTAGACTCGACCTGGAAAACGAGTTCAAAAGGCAGGAAGATAGCAAGGACGAGAAGACAGTGCCGCTAGAACCCGACTGTTCGACGGGTTCAAAATAGGTCAGATTGGGACTGGTGTATTATTATTTCAGCATAATCATGTTTTGTACCAATTGATGCTGATGGTAGCTGTTAGCTTGCTGCCCTCTTCCCCCCTTTTGTCTTAATGTAATTAAAACTCTTTGATAGCTAAAAAATGTAGTTAGAAAGTGACAAAAATGGGTAGTCATGCTTATAGCATTTGGTTAGAAAAAGGGGGTGAAATCTGACTCAGAACATGCAAAGGCTTAGTAAACTATAACTTTCGGATGACATATAAATGGTTTTTTTTTTTTTTTTGAAGTACAGGAGTACCCTCTTTCTTTGGGTTTAATACTATATATATGTAGATTATCTTTTTTATGTGCCATTTTCAGGCAAGTTATATTTTGCAGTCCATGATTCAGATAGGAGATGAGTTGCTGGCATGGTAGCGAACTTGTCATGATCGACTAATTGTTGTATAAATGGGCATTACTGTCACCAATTGGGATTGTTTGGTGCTGACGTGTGCCAAAAATAAGCTCTTTACCAGACGTTTCTTAGAAGCACAGTGCATCAAATTGTTGTATAAATGAGTTAGCATTGACCACTTTGATAGTTGTGACACCTTTGACTGGTAAGGTGGTTTATGTTCAATCTCAAAGGGCAAAGGCATTCTTGTCATTTGGTAGTTCCAAGTCCATCGCCTTTTTGGGCTATTTCGGATTCACTCGGAGCTTTGGCAACCACCGCAGGAGGTGTGATATACATGCACTCATTTCAAGGGGTGCAACTAGACCGGTCAATCGTGTCATTCGGGTCGGGTTCGGGTCGAGTCATTTCGGGTTCCGTGTAAAACGGGTTCCGGGTAAAACGGGTCCCGGGTATATCCGGGTTGACTCGAACTCGGGTTTGACCGGGTTTCGGGTCATTTCGGATTCGTCAATTTTAACTTTTTTAATAAAATTTAAAAATATATAAAATTTTAAAAAAAAATTTAAAAACAATTTCATACGATTGGTAATAAGCATAGAATTGTTTTAATATTTTTTAGAATTTTTATCTTCTTAAAAAAATGTGATAAAAAATAAAAAATCAAATACTATTGATCGGATGGAGTATTACACAATACAAATAAATATAAAAGTTGATTTGAAAATGAAAGATCAAGTGATTGTAATTATAAAATGTAATAAATTGGAATCTCCATAAAAAAATTTAAGCATATATAATTATAAGAAAAAATTTGCCAAACAAGCACTTTTTTTGGACAAATTGGTGAATTGTCCACCTTTTTGGACAAATTTGAAAACTGTCCCCTTTTTATACTCTTTCTCAAATTGTAAACTGGTGTCACAGGCTCTCTCGTCCTCGCCCTCTCGCTCCTCGCCGGATCTGGAGGCGAAGCTTCCAGTCACCGGCCATGGCAGCCTTCACATCTCTCAAATCCCGTCTTCCTGAAGCCCTCGCCCTCTCGCTCGTCCTCGCACCTCATTCCCAGTCGTCTTCGCCGATGAGGAGCAACACTTCGCAGCGTGACGACGTGAACGACGCCGAGAACTCAAATCCAGGGCCGAGCCTTAACTCCCCGATCTCCCGCATCAAGCCCATCCTCCTCGATCATTTTCCTTCCATCGCCAGCCGCATCTTCAATCGCCATTGTCGCGTCTTCTTCTATGAAATTAGGGTTAAAGGCTATGGATTTTCATCTCGTGAATCGAAAATTCAGGTCGAAGAACATCGAGCGGTCTCCAATCAGCACTCTCAAGGTATTTCTTTAATTAATTGAATTGATGATTCCTATGATTTGAATGTGAGGAATTGCTACTACCTATAATTGAATTGAATTGCATTTTGTCAATGAAAGCATGAGGATTGAGTCATGGCTAAATACTGTAGTAGTTTGTATGTATAGGTTCTATGTTATTTGTAAATGAAAAATTGAACTGAATTGAGGAATATAGAGCTTGAAATGAAATTTGTTATATATGTTGGGTGCGAGTGCAGAGGCTGGAAGATTGAATGGGTTCTATTTGCAGGTTGCAGATTGAATGGGTTCTATTGGCAAGTTCTATCTTTGTTGAGTGTTCGTTTAGTGAAAATATTTGATGGACATTGGTTGATAACTATATCTCCAATTTCTGTTTAGAGTTCATCTGTTGCGATTAGCAAATTGCATAGTTGCTGACTGTTAGCCGAGACTTGAGGCATCTTTCTCGGATTTCTGTTGTACGGGCAAAATTGCTTGTCTTCTGATTAGAGTTCATCTGTTGTTTATCTCCATGACTCCAGGACACTTTGTGATTTTCCTTTTATTTTGGTGAGAAGTCCTTTGCTTGTCTTCTGATTACGGTATCACTCAATTCTCTTATCTGCGAAATAGGGAGTTCTACAACTCTGCGAAATAGGGAGTTCTACAACTCACCTTGATGTCGTAGGGGGTTTTTCTTCTTTTTTCCTTCACTTCTTCCCATTGTCTTTCGCTATTCTACCCATATTTTCTCTATCTTATTCTTTTCCCTGACACTACTTCTGTCACAAGCTAGAAATCTTTTTGGCCTTGCCAGTAAATATAGGGCCCAAACATTCATGTTTATCTGCAAGGATAAATGACTAACACAATCTATGAAATCCTAATTTGGATTTTAGAAAAGGAAAGATTAGCAGAAGGAATATACCACCTGTCAGGAAATGCTCAAAGTTCAAAACCTTCATCCATCATTTAGCGGGAAGATGAAATTCCATTCTGGCTGTTCAGGTTTGGAAGACAATTCTTCACCCCCATATATTCGTGCTGGTCAAAAACGAATTAAAGAGTATTTACTAGTTAGGATAGGGAGATGATAACAACTGGAGTCTTCATTTCATTTACCTTCTATGGTTAATAGAACTGAAGATGTTCTGATTTCCCCTTTTCCTACCCACTCATACATCAGGTTTTTCCTTGACTCAGGTAGGCATTCCATCAATTCTTTGGTTGAGAAGTTTGTGTCTGTAATCTCTACTGTCAATTCTAGTGTTTGTTACTATTGACTCAGGTAGGCGTTCCATCAATTCTTTGGTTGAGAAGTTTGTGTCTGTAATCTCTACTGAGAGGGCTTGGTCTATCGACTTCTCTCGGTTGGATCCTATGAAATTAGCCAGTGGAAGTGATGACTGCACCGTGCGAATTTGGAGCATCAACGAGGCAATCTCTATCCCTCCCTCCTCTCTCTTACAGCCATTCAAAATTGGATTCAAGTTTGATCTAATGCATTGTCAATTTGGTTTTATATTGACATTGCATTTTTTGCATCCCTTGGCAGAGAAATAGTCTTTGTTCAATAAGGAACATGGGTAACGTTTGTTGCGTCCAGTATTCGGCCCATTCGTCTCATCTGCTTGCCTTCGGTTCAGCTGACTACAAGATTTACTGCTATGATCTTCGGAATGTTGATATGCCTTGGTGTGTATTGGCTGGTCATAGTGAATGACGGAAGATACTTGCTGAGTGCAGGAAGAAATCAGGCAAGTTTTTTTCCCCTTAAATACTAAACTGTCTGCTGCTTGAGCATCTGTTTTTGATTTTGTGCTGCCTTTTTTTCCCTTTTATTCAGTCAATATGGAAACATTACTTTCTTAGTAGGGTATGAGTAGATTCATACATTATATATACAAGTGAGGCAGTGTAGGTTGTGCATATGAATTTCTAGCCATTGACCCTTGTTTTTCCGTTTCTGTTCATTCATATTTTAATGGCAACACCTTACATGTCGGCTGTTGTGTGAGATTCAACTGATGTGATCCGACTTCAATCTGCCCTATTCTAAATCTAAGACCATCTATATGGTATTTGAATATTATAATCAACCATAGTTTATTTATGTCTTTTTTAAAAAAAACAGTGATCCAATGAATCATCGACGATTCATTGGAAACTGGAATGATTGAACACAAACCTAGCCAGAGCTGCTTAGAATGATTGAATTGATCATGTACAGAGTTGCTTAAAATTTATGGGTTGTCATGGATTTTGTGCTGACAGAAAGTGTTGTGCTGACTTAATCTCAATATCTCATTGCAAATATTGTTGCCTTCATTTTTGGTGTCCTAGTTTAGCCTTGGAGGTTTTGCAGCAAAGCCTATTAGCTCAAAATGGTAGAGCAATGTGCCTACGCACAATGATGCGGGTTCAAATCCCGCATAGGCTATCTATGTGGTTTATCTACTTGTGTATCATATATGGATTACAATGCCTCATGAGCGAATTAGGCTATCTATGTGGTTTATCTACTTCTGTAGCTTTTTGATTCCCCCGTAGAATCCATCTACCACATTGCGCTCCTCTCTGTGGTCCCTCCTACTGATGATTCCGCACCTCCATCGTGATCCTGGGGTGTACTGCTTGAACTCCAGCGCCACAGTGCCTGTTTCGAACCACAAAAATCACCGCGTGTTCAACAACCAGTGTCTGTTAACTCTTTAACCAGTCAAAGACTGATTATATTGATCATATTGTTGTTTAGTTTTCATTCTAAATCAAATTCAAAAGCTTATTAACAGGAAACCTTACAGATCAAACTATAAATGAAAACAGTTAATGAAGATAATACCAAAAAAGGTTAAAAATGTTATAACAGTGCATCATTTATAGTAAAGCTGATTATCTGTGCAGAAGAGCTCTTTTGGCATTCACAAACACTGATTTTGATAGATGAATGAGGTGGGAGTGAGATATATATCTAGCCAAGTGAGATCTATCGCAAGTCCTCAAGAGAGATATTAGATTCAAGCTCAACTTTTGATCTACTGCAAGTCCACAAACACTGATTTTGATAGATGAATGAGGCGGTAGAATTCAAGCTCAACTTCTAATCTTTTACTCGAAAGCATCATCATCATCATCATCTGGAAAGGACTGGTTTGCAGCTTGTAGGAGCTCAGCTTCATGCCTGCCATCAACAATATCAGAATTAGAATGGTTCATGATCAAGATGATCATCAAAACGCAATAAAGGATACTTACTGTTCGAGCCTGTGCCTGCAAGTCGATGTGACCCTCTGGAGGGGCCAAGGCAAGGGACTCCACAAAGCGCAAATTCGCATCACTACATTGACCAAAAAAATATGTATATCCAGAAGAGCATACTTTTTCATTAGTAAGTTTAAACTGAACAAGTAGCTTTCAGATAGGGGTGCTTACCCAGCAAGTATAAAACTGAAAAGTGCAAATATAAAACTGAAAAGTGCAATTTTATAACTCAAATACAAAACTGAAGAGTGCAATTTTATAAATTTATATTTGCACAACATAAACTTATATTTGTGCTCAACATGATCTTATTTTTGCTCATCAATAGACTATAATTGCACAACATGGGGGATTGGTGGAAATTTGCTCAACATGATCTTATTTTTGCTCAACAATAGATTATATTTGCACATCAATTGAGACTTGTGAAATTGTGCTCAACATGATCTTATTTTTTCATAATATTATTTTATAGTTGCTCAATAGATTATTGCACAACATGGTCTTATTTTTGCTCATCAATAGATTATAATTGCACAACATGGGGGATTGGTGGAAATTCGCTCAACATGATCTTATTTTTGCTCATCAATAGACTATAATTGCACAACATGGGGGATTGGTGGAAATTTGCCCAACATGATCTTATTTTTGCTCAACAATAGATTATATTTGCACAGCAATTGAGACTTGTGAAATTGTGCTCAACATGATCTTATTTTTTCTCAATATTATTTTATAGTTGTTCAATAGATTATTGCATAACATGGTCTTATTTTTGCTCATCAATAGACTATAATTGCACAACATGGGGGATTGGTGGAAATTCGCTCAACATGATCTTATTTTTGCTCAACAATAGATTATATTTGCACAACAATTGAGACTTTTGAAATTGTGCTCAACATGATCTTATTTTTGCTCATCAATAGACTATGATTGCACAACATGGGGGATTGGTGAAAATTTGCTCAAAATGATTTTATTTTTTCTCAATATTATTTTATACTTCCTCAATAGATTATTGCACAACATGGTCTTATTTTTGCTCATCAATAGACTATAATTGCACAACATGGGGGATCGGTGGAAATTTGCTCAACAGGCTCTTATTTTTGCTCAACAATATATTATATTTGCACAACGTAAACCTATATTTGCACACCAACATAAAATTTTAAAAGGTGTTGACACGGGAAAAAAAAGCTCAATTTTAGTTTAAATTAATTTATTAAAAATACTTTCATACTAATAATAGATGACATAAGGTAGGAGACTAATGGAATATTTTGTTTAATACTTCCATAATCAAGAGTTAACTAAACCTGCATTATTAATAGCACATACTTGTTAATCACTTTGCTCATCCTATAAAAGTTGATGCCATTTCATACAATTAATGTAAAAGGGGCAATCATATATATAAATAGGGTTGCTTTTGCCCTCCAGTGATAAATGATATGATCAGTAACAACATTACACGGTCTAGAAAAGCAACATGTCAAGCCAATAGAAAGAGATTTATCATAGACAATATTGAAACCCTTCCGGAAGTCCTCATCTGCAATCAGCAGATTGAAAGAATTACACAATGATTCCAGAAAAAGATCCCCTTCTTTCAACATATGTACGGGTCCCTTTCATTTGAACTGATCTTTGAGCAGCAAAAGATCCTCTTCAGCCACTGCATTTGTATTGGACATTATCCAGAAACTTTTGGAATCCTTTATCATCTTCATACTGAACCTTCAGCCAGATCCAGCAAATCTGCAATCATAACAAAGGTCATCAGATGCTTTAGTTCGCTTAGTTTTGTGAAGATGAAGATTCATGAATAGCTAAGAGCGGAAAGAAGAAGAAATGAAGATTGCAGACAGAGGTGAATTCAAGATAGAAATGTGAGAGTTTGAGAGAAAATGTGTAACTGAATTCATTGAGTTTTGTCTAATTGATTACAATGAATATTCAATACAACTTATATAGTGTTGTGATCGAGTGTACATGATGAATTTCAGCCACATGATTGAAACTAAAAACTAACAGATCAGTGCAAATGGTGAAGCTTCTTAACCTGCAATTGATTTCTAACATGTATGTCACTGCAAGAGCTAAGTTTGTATATCCTAGAAATGCACTCATTCATCCTCTTCAGAACAAGAGGCATGGAAGAGATGTTACTAGATATCTTCTCTTTGAGTAATCTTACTCTGTCAGCAGTCAGCTCTTTTAGTAAGACAACCAAACAAAATCAGTGATTGAGCTTCAGTTAGCAATCTAGCATTAAAAACAAAGGACGAAAGATGTGTTTGTGACAGATATACCTCATAGCCTCAAAGATGTGTTTGACAGATATGCACTCTATTTCACTCTTCTCCCTCTGAGCAGCAGCAGTTGCTTCTGCTCGTGCCTTATCAGCCACATCATTGGCTTTTCTTGAGGCTGACAGTGCTGACAGTGTCGTTGCCAAGATATTTAGAATTGAAATTTCTTGAGGCGAGTTTCTTTCTTTGCAGCTACAAGTTTGAGTTCCCAACTCCTGATGATAAGCCTGGTCCTTCAATTATAAGTTTCGGGTATGTTTTTGATATTGATGCTTAGATTGAACTGTTATGTTATATACTTTATACAATGCTTTGATGAGGCTTTGAATTTTTAGGATAAATTTAACAGGTTTCTAACTTGTTGAATATATATGATCTTTTAAAAAAAATTAATAGGAGATAATGTATTTATAATTTGAGACAGCTTTGGATGAAACCTGTTGAAATTTCTTGAGGCGAGTTTCTTTCTTTGCAGCTACAAGTTTGAGTTCCCAGAGGTGCAAGCTTAGCTAAGCCGAAATCAGACAGCTTTGGATGAAATTTATCGTAGAGCAGGATGTTTGGATGAATTTTTCCCAAATGACAAGGTACCTAGTTATAATTTTATCACATGCCAAAGTAACCAAGTGAGATTTTTTAAAATTAAATTTAGCTAGCTAGGTTGAGATACCAGCAACTACTGTACTTGTGAAAATGGGGAAGATGACATGTACTCACTTTTTAAAATGGGAAACAAGTGAAGTTATCTGTGTATCTACTACCAAAAAATGAATAAAGACAACCTAACAAGTTGAAATACTCACCTTAAAATATGACTTATAATGAAGTTTTAGCATAGTATAAATAATCAATGATGGACAGCAACTGCTCTACTTGTGAAGGGCAAATAAGAGGGTTTAAAAATAAGGACCTATTTTGTGTGTGTGCTGATTTGTTCCATTCCAGTTCAAACTGATTTGACAGAAAAACCACCGTTGTTGGAATCCATAGCAATTACACATCTAAATATGCATTGGAAAAACTTGGGAGATTGCAATAGCTTAACAGCCATACCAATCAGTTCAACCTACAGAAATCTACATTAATATTCACCTCTACAACTAAGCCATGTGCAAGCTTGTTTATATTTTAACTCTACTAGCCAAATTCCGATGCTCCTACCATAAATCCCCTAAACTAACTCCCAATTGACACAATATATAATCTTTATCCATAAACTCATCAAGCACATGCTGACCTACAGATTCAGAAAGACTAAATGACAAATTTGAACATGCTGACATACAGATTCAGAAAGAGCCAAGAGACACAGTTGCCCATCTCCAAGGATATCTATTTGGATCAGCTGTTGAATTGCCAGAAAGAGTTGCTTCAAAGAAGGAAAACAGGACATCACGGGTGAGCTATTTCAGAGGCATAAGGCAAAGGCATAACAGAAAGAATTGAGCTGATGCATATACCTGTGAATCATCGAGCATCTGTGATCAAGTGGTTTAGAAACTCTCGTTTTTATGCAGATTCGAAACTTCAGAAATTTCATAAACCTCGTATTCAAAAGGAAAACCAAATAAAAAGCACAAGAAATCTCAATCGATCAATTGAGAAATCTAGCTAGAGATCGAAAGGAAAACCAAATAAACAAAGTTCCTAAATTAAGTATAACAGTGTATGTATATTAGACAGACGCCATGTAAAGGCACTCCAGAAGCCTATAGCAGCAGTTTCTTCTTTTTCTTCATTTTCGGCTTCAGCATCCTGAAACATTTTCATTACAAGCTAGCTAGTTGGAGAAATCATAACGCCGATAGGTTATAAGTTCGATTTCTATCAAATTGCAAAGATAAAAGCTCATCCACAAACTAGCAATGGAAAATTGAGCATACCACAAGGAAGGTAAATTAAAGCAGCAATCAACTGATTGATTTTAGCATAAGATTGCCGATGTAATCTTAAAATTCAGATAAGAGAATTAGCGTCGCCTACATTGTTGAGGAGAGATCCTTGTCTAATGCACTGCTCTTGCCACGATAGAATTGTTGGCCCATGCTCCAAACTGAGAGACCACATATTTATAGATCTGATCGAGGACTCCACCACCGTTACAAAGAAAAAGAAAGAGTAAAAGAATCTGCAAAATGTTTCAAGTTTCCAATTGCTTAAATTCAGGGTAAATGCAAGCACTTGATGCATATAAGAATCTGCAAAATGTTTCAAGTTTCAAAACCAGGCAACCACACATGAAACTCAAACCACATATGGGGGTTATGCAAGCTGAACAATAGCTTCAGGCAAAGAAGCACATGCACTAAATCATGTCAGCACACAGTCTTGAAGTAAGTTTCGCACACAGTCTTGAAGTAAGTTTCTCTGTTTTACAATCAAAGATATCGAATGTACACTGGCAGCAAGAATATGATTAAAGTGCTCATCATACCACTTCTGCAGCATCATCAATTCATTGGCATACTGTTCAAGCAAAGTTTTCGGATCAAAGTGTTCATCTAACTTAAGTTTTAGCACCAAGAATATGATTACTAAGAATAGTGGGAAAAGATGCACAAGGAAGCAATGTAAACTGCACATGAAGAAAGAGTTCAGTAGAATGCATAGTAGAAACAAGCACTGTTCTACTCTCTTCACCTTTCAAGGTTTGAGAGGAAAGTAATGTAAAGACATATAAATTCATAAACATCAGTCCCAGCTCTGTCAGCAGCAAAATGTAACAAGCAAAGTAGCAAAGATATCAAATAGGCAGCATACATTTCAAATAGGCAGAAAAGTAGAGCAAAGATTTCCTTATCAATCGATCTTCAATCGATTGATAAGGAAAATAGTCGGAACGAAACCTCGGCTCGTAAAAATTGATCGACGGTGATCCTGCAAGCAAAGAAGCAAAGTCAGCAAAAGCAAAGATCACAAAATCAAAGGGATGAAGCTTGGGGAAATTGAGCTAGGCATGTGTAATTGATGATCAATTTGGAGCATTAAACATTGGCCAGTCATCACATTTTTCCAAATCATATTCAATCAAATCACGAAGCTTAACAAGCAAAAGAGGACAAAATCTACAAACTTTAAGAATAACAAGGACAAGATTTCAGATTCCGTTCAGCAATTGCAGCCATAAGGAAAACAGTCGGAAGCAAAAATCGAGTTCCTTATCAATCGATCTTCGATCGATTGATAAGGAAACCTCTGCTCGTAAAAATACAGTCACTAGGCCTATTGGGGCATTTCATCAAACAGGTTATGTGCAAAACATAAAACAACATATCAATCACAAACATAAAACAACAAGGACAAGATTTCAGATTTCGTTCAGCAATTGCAGCCATCACAAACAAAATCAAGTTCCTTATCAATCGATCGAAGATCGATTGATAAGGAAAACAATCGAAAGCAAAGATCGATTGATAAGTAAAACAGTTGGAAGCAAAAATCGGGTTCCTTATCAATCAATCTTCGATCGATTGATAAGGGAGATTCAATCGATTGATAAGGCGCGGGATGAGGAACTGCAGCAAATTCGGAGAGAGGAAGGGAGATGTACCTCAAGCCGGAGCCATCTATATCAATCGTCATCGTCGCCTGGATCTGAGTCGCTCGCAGAGATGGACGGGAGAGAGAGCGCGCGTAGGAGGAGCGCGTAGGAGGGGTTTATATTGGGGACATTTCACCAATTTGTCCCAAAACGTGGACAATTCACCAATTAGGATAAGTTTTTTGGATATTTCACAAATTGCCCCTAATTATAAATCAATCGGGTCACCGGGTCAATCGGGTCAAAATTACCGGGTCAACCGGGTCACCGGGTCTAAACCCAGATGACCCGGAAAATTACCGGGTACTTCGGGTTCGGGTCCAAAAAAATTTCCCAGTCGAAAAAACCGGGTCTTAACCCAGAATTTACCGGGCGTACCGGTCGGGTTTTCCGGGTCGGGTTGTACTTTGACAGGTCTAGGTGCAACACTTTTTATTGTCTTATTGCTATATTATACTCCCTCCCATCATTAATGTTAGACTTCTTATTTTTGTGCACATTCTTTAAGGAGCTAACAACTATATAAAATATTAATTTTTTTAATTAATTTTTTTACAATATAATACTTATTATTAATAAGTAGTATGTTGTAAAAAATTAATTAAAAAATTAATATTTTATATATTTTTTAACTCTTTAAACAACATGTACAAAAGTAAGAAGTCTAAGATTTATGATAGGAGGGATTATACTCTATCCATTCATTTTTAATTGTCTTTTTACTATTTATGCACGTTTTTAAGGTGATAAAACATATATAAAATATTTATATAAAATATATATTTATAAACATATATAAAATATGAGATTATTAAAAAATAATTAAAAATTTAATATTTTATATAATTTTTATCATTTTAAGAAAACGTGCGTAAATACTAAACGACAAATAAAAGTGAAAGGAACGTTTGTGTGGTGGCGTGATGTTCGATGTGAATCCACATTGGAAAGATGTCATACCAAAGTCGTACAATTAAGACTTCGAATTGGTCCCTAAAAGGAATTGAGGTTTTAGATCCTTGGAAAATCTCTTTTCTTAATACCCTTATTTTTCTTGGGTGATTTAGGGCCCGTTTGGTACTGATATACGTATATCAGATATGGGTATGGGTATCACTCATACCCATACCTTTGTTTGGTAAATTGGTATATGGATATCAAAGTGATATACCCATATTTCCCTTCCTTTGTATTTTCCCCCAATCTCATAGACCCTTCTAACCAGGGATATCAAAATCTCTTCTTTCTCACTTCCTCCTTCCTCACAGCTTCTTTCTGACTCCCTCATCGCTTTTTGCAAACAGCTTCGACTGGCTTGGCAATGGCGGCCTTCTACACTTCATTCTCTCCGCATACACTTTCTCGTCCCACAAGCAATCTCGTTTCGCAAGAATCCCCACAAAAACCTAATCGTAAATTAAAAATCCCTAAAATTTCTTAGAAATCCTCTGTCGGAGACGAAGCCACCATCTACCGTCGTTTGCCAGGGAGTATGAATTGGGGAGCGACAACGAATTTGATGGGAAATCAAGCTTTCCAACCACGAATTTGATGGGGAGCGACAACGAATCTCTTCTTTCTCAAACAAATTAAATTAGGTGGTGTAGACCCCTTCCCTTACCTTCCTTCCTCTCACTTTCCCCCTTCCTTCCTCCCACTTTGACCATTGATGCCATTTTTTGTGATGCCATTTTTTCACCATTAACCACTGATGCCACTTTTTTTTATGACATTTCAAAGTAGTGCTTTGATGTCATTTTTTAATGACATTTTTTTCTTTAATTTTATGCAACTTTTTTAAAGTAATGTATTGATGTCATTTTCTAATGTAATTATTCGATGCCACTTTTTAAATCAAATCGTTTGATGTCACCTTTGTAATTCAGTAAATTGTATATCGATATATTTTCATTGATTCTACTTTTATTCACCGTGAGTGATGACACATTTGTGATTAAACTTTATTGATCTCAATCATTTGTGATAACATTGATAACACAATTGTGATTACATTTCATTGATCTCAATCATTTGTGATGACATTCTTTGTTGATGATATTTTTATACAATTGATGACATATAAGTTTAATACATAATTACACTTCATTGAAGACATTTTTTTTTATTGATGACAATTTTATTGATGACTTTTGTTCATTGATGACACATTTGTAAGTACAATTAATTGATTTCAATCATTTGTGATGATATTTTCATAACATTGATGAGATGAAAGTATGAAAGATGGAATCAAAATAGTGTCACCAAATGAGGAATTTAACAAAACAAGGAACAACACCAAGATGCACAACTTCTTCCATGGGAGGATTGCGTTCTACCTAGAGCTGGCAAGAATTGACCCGACCCGAAAAAACCGATCCGTCCGATCTGAAACCGACCCGACCGATATTTGATAAGAGTGAAAATTTGATGATCCCCGAGACCGATCCGAACCGATTTAGACCGGAACCTTAAAAAACCCGAATTTGTGATGTACCCGAATCTGATTATAACCGAATGGATCAATTCGACATTAACCCGAAACCGAAACAGCCCGAACCCGATCAAATTTGAAATCTGAAACAGCCCGAACCCGACTGTATCTGAAATCCGGAATAACCCGAACCCGATTGTATTTGAAATCTAAAATAACCCGAAACCGATTGTATCCGAAATCCGAATTATTAAATAATAATATATTTGGATATATTATTTTACTTTATTAAGTTTTATACATTTTTATTAGTTGCAACACAATTTTGTTTATTTTAATTTTATCTTTAAATTTGTGAATGATGTTATTTATTTAATTAATATATTTTAATGGATTGTATATTGATTTCCTAGAAAGTTTTCAAAAATCAAATTATTTTTTTGTCTTTATAATTTAATTATAAAAAAATCAAGGATAATATATATCATAAAATAATATTTATTAAAATGCCGCATAACACGCGAGTAATAAGACTAGTTAATTTTTAAAAGCGCGTGTTAGCTCTTTGGTATTTTTTGCATTTTGACTTATATATAGTCTATCCTATTTATGATAAAAAAAAAAGGAAAGCCCAATAACTGAAAAAAAATGATGAAAGTTGTGAGAAATATATGCCCCACTTTTTGTTTTTCTTTTTTTCTTCTTTTATTATTTGTCTGGATTGTAATACTACCGTATACCATTTTTTTTGGGTAAATAGAGAGCATCCGAGAATTAATTAAGTCAAAATCTGATTAAACTAAAACCCAATTCAGCATACTGAATGAAGTTGATATTCAGTTAAATCGAAACTTGATTCATCCGACCCGATTACCCCGAAATCCGATTAATCCGAAACCCGATTCATTCAACCTGAACCCGATCTTGTGTAATTCCAATTCAATCAAAACCCAACTCCACCGACCCGATTTTGTGGAAACCCGATTAAGTTGAAACCCGATTAAGCCAAAACCCGATTGAACTTAATCAATTTTTTCGATAATCCGATTTTATCCAATCCAGTCAAACCCCAACTTGCCCTGACCCGATCCGATACAAACCGAATTTCAGTCAATCCGGTAAGAATTCAAGTTTGAAACAACCCGAAACCGAAACGTCCGACCGAGACCGATCCGACTTGCCCGATTGCCAGCTCTAGTTCTACCGAGTGAATAACCATATAAAAAACTCAATCTCAAGTCCACATATCAGATATTAATTGAAACAGGTTAACTAAATTCCAATTTTTATTCTAGTAATAAAAACATGGAACATCTCACTAGCATTTCCTAAGTTTAATTCAAAAGCACTCCAATAAACACAAGTTTTAATTCCCTCTGCATCATCCATAGTGGCCCATCATGGGATAAACAATACTAAGAGATCATCTAAGCTGAATTACCACACAAGCTTAAAGTGTTGCGCTAGAGAAGCAAGAGCGTCTTGCTCTTTAGCCATGGCCGCTCCAATTCGTTGCTCCTCAACCTCTAGATAAGCAGCATGTGCAGACTCCAAGGCTTCCTCAGCAACCTGCATATCCTGCCTTTGCTACCCGACTAAAGACGTGATTAAACCATCCATTGTTCTACTCTGGGCGGTAGGAGTGTAGGGTTTAGAACCTGATTCTCCATTAAAATTCAGGTTTCTCATAACTTGAAGAGTCTCTGCTTCTCTTTAGCAGATTGTGCTCCATACCCCTTTATAGTAAAAAAATAGTAAGGTAAAGATAAGTTCATCTTACCATGAACACCAACTTGAAGAGTCTCGGCTTCTCTTCAGCAGATTAATGTTCATACCAAAACAAAATTGAAGAAATGAAACCATGTATATCACAGACGGTAAGTTGCAACTAATCAAAATGATAAAAGCTCAAACAACAGAGATGCAGTCTAGTAATACATGCATAAGGAGGTTGGGCGTATTGTTGGATGCCATAGGTGAGGCTAGATGATGCAACCTGGCACACTAGAGCCAACGACGATGTCCCCTAGACGTAACTTGCTAGCAACAAGCAAGTAAGCTTCCTTTTCGGATTAGTATCTCTCCTCGTACGACTTCTTCTCTTCAGGAGTAATGGTTTTCCACTTTGCACCAAGAATGTTAGAGATCTCCTTGAATTCAACATCTGGATTGCCTTTTTCACCTGATAAATGAACAGTCAGATCAATTTAGATAACCTTCACCTATCAATACATTCAATTTCTACACCGAGACATGTTATATATGTAGAGATGCAAATCTTTCTGACCTCATTCCACTGATCTTTGCACCATAAGACATATGCATGAGCAGGTTTCTTCATCTTCTCAGGACCTCCTTTCTTATCCAAATCATTCTCCGTCAGATATTGAATCAGAGGAATTAAGTGTCTGAAAAACATTAATAAATTAACAAAACTCTAAGACTATATTTATCAGTTACTATTCAAAATACTAAAATTACTATATTTTTATTCATCTCTCTCTGCCAAATTAGCATAGCATCCCTTTTTTACTTTTTTCACTTTAACAATAGCATCCCTAGCATCTCACATCCATTTTTTTTTTACCAATTCAATTTACAGATATACCCCTCTATAACAATTATTTCAACATGTTTATAATATGCTTGTAATATTATATTAATATTTAATTACTAAAATTTAATTATAAAATTTAGATCATTTATAAAATGAATAAGTAAAAGTATAATAAGCAATCGGACACCGAATGCCCAAGATCCAATTTTCCGAGGAAAATTACAATATAATTATATCGAAAGAAATCATTTTTTTCAAAATATTTCGAAACGTATTCAAAATTGATGTCTATGTGTAGAGAAAAATGAATCTAGTATTATGGTAATTTTAAAATTTATTTTTTTACATTTTAAACAACGAAAATGACATTATTTGAATGTAATTAAAAATGTGTCAGGTTAAATCTCAACCGTTAAATTCAACCGATCTCAGCCGCTCATCCTATCCGCCATTGAAATGGTGCCACATGTCCTCCCTTGCGCCAGCCACCCAAATGCAAAATGCTATTAGCATCGATACTAAAATGGCATCCCATAAGCACCCTTCTCACTCCACCCTCAATATTTTATTATTTTTTTTTACAAATTAGCATCTTCAATAGTTGTTGTTAAAGTTGCTCTAATAATTTCTCAATTTGGTCAGGTAATCAGCTAATTAGGTGAGGGAAAATTTGCGGTAGAATATGAGAAATCATGACTAGAGATTGATTCACACGATAAGTCATAAACAATGAACAAGCAATGAAAATCTTTAGCAATAGAATTTTTGAAGTCCGAAATTCCTAATTTCTCAATCAGATGCTTACAAATACAATCAAGATCAAACACAAAGTCCAAAAATCGTGAACAGAGGAACAAATCTTCATCTGTGGAAATGGAATTTTTTAAGTCCTAAACCCTAATTTCTGAAGCAAATGCGTACAATCTAATTTGAAAGTAACAAACGATCTCAAAAGTCCAATCAGAAAATTAACTATCCACATTCGGTTTGAACACATATGAATGGAATTTTGATCTTTCGAAATGAGATTTTTCAAGTCCAAAACCCTAATTTCTGAGGCACTTACGACAATCCAATCAAATGACAAAACATCAACACTCAAATAAAAAATTAAGCAAATACTAACCATAGTAGGTTTTAACTCTTTCATCTTCTGCAACTTCTTAAGCTCAACCTGAAGCTTCTCCTGCTCTTTGCCTTTGTTCTCGAGCTCCTCTTCCTTCGCCCTCAGCATCTCATCCTTCTCCTTCAAAAGCTCCTCGGTCTTCTCCTTCTCGATCTTCATCTTCTCCGGCATCACCTGCAACTCCGACATATCCTTGTCAAAGCCAGAAGCGGAAGAGTCGGCACTAGGGTTAGGACCGTTCTTCGTCACCGCGGCTGTCTATGACTTCGACTTCGCCGCTCAACAATTCGACGATCAAAGACTCCAATCTTCAGATTATGAGAGGAATAGAGAGAGAGAGGAGTCATCCAAATCTTCAGATCTGCTGGTAAAGGAAGGAGAAGAGTGGAAAGGATGGAGGAGGGTTACACGGGCCTAATTATTTTCATTAGGATCTAGAACAACCAATTAAAGATTGAAAAGAGACAAACACCTAATTTAATTTTCAAAAGGGTCTAATGGGCCAAATTTTCTCATTTTTCTTTTATATGGAGGTGCCTCAGTTGGGCTCATCATACTATACTCTCAAGAAAGGAAAAACGAGCAGTTTACGCTTTAATATATACTACCTGCTTTAATATATACTACCTCCGTTTCTTTTTAATTGACTGTTTACTATTCAGACATATTTTTTAAGGTGTGAAAAACTATATGAAATAATAATTTTTTAAAATATTTTTTTCGATAATCTCATACTTATTGGTGATAAGTATAATATTATTAAAAAAATATTATTAAAATATTAATATTTAATATAGTTTTGATCGTTCTAAAACTACGTACATGACTTGAAAAAGTCACTTAAAAGGAAACGGAGGGAGTAACATTTACTTAAACGCTAAACATTGCAACGCCAAACACTAATTCATAAACGAAAATGCTAAATGCTAATAACTGACTTCAGTTACTTTTAACATATCACTTTGTCATAAGTACTATGGACCCGAAACTATGAGTCTACAACCAACCCTGATCCCACGATCAAATATTGCAGCAAGAGAGTTGGTAGGTTAAAAGGCAATGTGAATACTAATACTATTACTGTTGTAAATCTGGTTTAGGTATATCCAGGTCAAGTTAAGCATTCATCTAGTTACAATTAGGATAGATTCGGATCTAGAGTGAACCGAATTCCAATAGAACATAACCAAAAACAGACAAGATGATATGAATGAGGTTCAAGCTAATCCCTATGTCCTTGGCTCTAGATGTTGTTCATTGTGCTCTAATGGCAAAACAAAAGCATACAACAATCCTTAGAATAACAGTCTAAACAAGAAGCAATACAAGTAGATGATGGCGTCACCCGAGGCAAGCCTATAACCCTAATGAGGAACGCCTCTTACCACCGTGGACCTAACCCGAGCCAAGCATGTAACCCCAATAAGAAACGCCTCTTACAATTGTTATCGCGAAGGAACTTCTCTCAACCCACTATTTTTTGCATTGGGTAACCTATTTATGACATATGTGAGGGTTAGATGAGGTTCCAGTTTAATAGGATATTATCATAGTGGTTTTGCTTGTTGGATAACGAGGGTAACCCAATTAAGAGAAATGGCACAATGGCAAAAAGCAATGGGAGATGGGGATCGAACCCCGCACTATAACACCCCCTTTTAATCCCAAGGGTGCGCTACAACGCCAGTGAATTCAAAGACTTCTGAGGCTTATAGGGACATGCAACCATGCTCCCATAAACAAGATGCTAATTTAAGCAATTAAAATAAAATATGCGGAAGTCAAATAAATATCATAGTTTAAAATATCCGATCATAGTAACATAAAAATACCAAAACCATAAAGTATAAATGACTCCAAAATAGCTAAAACTAAAGTAGCATTGTGGAACCCTCAAAGGTTCAAAACTTGTAGTATAAAGATTCATAAATGATAGCCCGCTCTTCAACTCTCTCCTGCTCCACTGCTCGCACTAAACCTGTGGAATATGGTCTGGTGTTTCGTGAGAACGAAGGACACCAGCCATCCAATAAATAGGATGGTTAGTACAATTAAGACTAGCAAATGATAGGGAAAATGTTCAGACTTTAACCATACAGTGACCATAAAACGGTATGACATAGGTTAAGGGAAAGACGCGAGTATTTAAAGTGAAAAATGAATAAGAAATAAAGATTCGTAACATGACTCGGATGATCATAGTGATCGATCGTATGATAAGAAATGGAATTATACCCCGAATAAGACTGAAGTATAATATAACTGAATTGATCACCTATTAATAATCTCAAAAATAATAATCATAATGTAAATATGTATATAACACAATATAAAACGTAGTGACACGGGCCCAGACTCAACTAGGACTGCGACCTGAGACTTTGAAGTCTAATCGTACGTAGGGACACGGGTCCAGACTCAACTGGGACTGCGACCTGAGACTGTCTGAAGTCTAGATATTCCATGGAACCTTTTAGACTGGGCTTTACACTATTCCCATCCTGCGAGCTAGCCCTCGCACTGACTTTAAGTCAATTCGCACCACGTGAGATGCACACTTTAACTATAACAGCTTTAACATTAAATACTAGGTGATCATAATAACGACATTAAACCAACGAGGACGTACAAGCACGGATATTTCAAAGGATCTTAATATCACATGCTATTAATTTGCATGAAAGAAACAACTAGAAATTCATGCAATTAGGAAGATGAAAATGGGCAATTTTCACTTATCCCGAGTTATAAACAAATAACATATTTAATACACATATCACTATAATTAAATTAATAATTGCCCATTTATTTATACTCATGCCAATTTATGAATAAGGAGATAAGTTACATCAAGCAGACGGATATGCAATTTATCGAAACTGGCAAGGAAATTGGCCACAGGGCCGCATTCGACACAGAAGAATAAAAAGGCACGCCAAAAGAAAATCACGAAACATGCAAAGGGCATTGAACGAAATCACTTGCCTTAACCTTCGATGATCGGTTGACGACAACAAGACGAGATTTTAGCACCTATTGAATCCAACGGAAAAAAGGAACATTTAATATTGATATTTTATACTATTAACTTTACTTAACTCAATTTAAAATTGAATTAATTTTATAAAGTTAAAAATCTATACCAATATGAATTCCTCGGGATGCGGGATCCGGCGTGGGTGCTTCGAGATTTCTTGGTGTCGCTGAAACGGGAAAGAATCGAACAATTTAGAAATATTGGCCACTTAACTTAATAAGTAATTAACTCAGGGCCAAAACGAAAATTATATAAAATAAGGGGAGCTTTTTGTAATTAAAGCAAAAGAGATTAAAAACCTCTGTTGCTCCTTCACGAAACTGCAGATCGGGCGACGAACGAAGCTCCTCGGCGCGGGGTACGATCGACGGCGGCGGCTCGGCGCGGCCTCGGTGGTGCGGCGGTGGCTCGTCTGCTGGCAATGGAGGGTTGCGGGAGCGATGGCTCGGCGACACGGGAGGTGCGGCCGGGCTCGGACAGAGGTCCTCGGCGGCGCTCGGTGTGTCTCCGGGCAAGGTCGCGCTGCGGTGGGTCTCGGCGGTGCGCTGCAGGAGGTTGCGCAGAGGAGGATGCAGATGGTGGCTGCGGCTGGCTCGGGCAGGGGCCTTCGGCGGCGGGAGGTTGGCTCCGGGAGGGTGCGCTGCAGCAGGTTGGCTCCGGGAGGGTGAACAGGAGATTGAAGGTTCGGTTTGGGTGAGGAAGGTGACGTGATGGGTGTGATTTTTGGGATATGAAAACCCTAGTATTAAATGTGTATCTATACTACCAATTAGGTCAGATAAAAGATAAATCTAAGATAAATCTTTGATTCTATTAGATTTAGAATCAATTTAGGATAAAATTTAGAAGTAACGGGCAGATTTTATGGCAAATAAAAGAAAGAAAATAAAATAAATAAACGAAAAAAAGAAGGGAAATAAAGATGGAGATAGCGGGATGAATATTATTTAATTTAACTTTGTAAATTAAATAATGAGGGTATTTAGAGGATTTATATAATTAAATCAACTCAGATATTATTTCTCTTTAGAATAATTTAATTATTCTAATTCATACCATATATCTTAGGTGAATTTATTAAATGACCAAATTCACAAGATATATATACTATAATTTAATAAAAATAAGAAATAGCCCAAAAATATTTTGGGGTATTTCACGCACCTCTCTTTAACCCCTCACTGCTTACCATTGAGCCACCCCAATACAGTTTGCATGGCTTACTTCGAAAGACTAAAGAAAAGATGCAAACTATATTGTGGTGATCGTTGCGTTGGGTAATCTATTTATGACGTATGTGATTGTTATTTTGTGTTACCCTCGTTACCATTTTTAGAGATAGTTCTAACACCATCAGAAGAATTCACATCACAACCAATTTTCTCTAACGCAGACTCAGACATAAGACTGCTCCTAAGACTTGGCACCCACTTAACATTGGTGAAGATCCTAACAATGCCATCATGCATGAGTAAAGGCACATCTCTTATTCCTATAATTTTCAAAGAAGTATGATCACCCAACATAACATCTCTTTTCCCTACAATCTTTAACCCAATGACCAACATTGTCACAGTAATTCCATTTAGAGTTGGGGTTAGATTTATCAAACTTAGGCTTAAACTTTTTATTTTTCATATTCTTGTTATGCTTATGCTCTTTCTTGTTGTAAAGACCGGAAGATTTTAAAATATTATTTTATAAATTAATAATTAATTTTGACTTAATATTGATTTAATTGGGATTTGAATTCTAATATTTCAAAAAATTTTGAAAATTCCGTCATCGAGTAATTGGATTTCTCTAAAATCTTTTGAAACAAGTTTCGTCATTATTTTGGAAGGATTTTTAGACGGACTTTTATTCTGCTTCCAGATTTCCGAGATTTTGAAATATAATTTGGATCTAATTATTTTATTATATTCGGATTGAGGTCTCGATTTAAATTAGTTTATAGAGTCGGGATTGGTTCGAGAGAGCGAGTTTCAAGATTTAATTTTCGGGTGTTTTCGAATTGAGACGTGTGGGACCACTTTTTCTTTCTCCCCTCCCATCTTTGTCATCTTCCTCCTCCCATATCCGAATGCACCAACCACTCCCTCCCTTTACCTTGTTATCCAATTGCTGCACACTCCCCTCACCAACTCTCCTTTTCCTTTTCTAGTTGGTCATACCCACACCCTTCCTCCTCCCACCTTCCTTTGTTCCCCCATTTTGGCAAGATGCCAAACAACCTTTAGCAACCCACGCCATTGTTTGATTTCAATGTCAGAATTGGATTCCCCCTATCTTCATCTGGTTTCATTTTTAAAATTTCAATCCCCAAACACCACCTTGTAATCTCACCAAAATACTTCCCCTTCCCTTTCTACTCCAAGCTCACCTCACCCTCTCTTCATTTTGTTTTCAAACAAACCCAGGAAGCCTCTCCCCCTTCCTTTTGTTCTTTGTGGTCGCCAAACACCAGCAGTCACCCTCACCTCTTGTCGACGACCATCACCGCCCCACCAACCTCCCTCCCTCCCTCTTCGTCTCTCTGTTCACCTCAGCAGCCCAAAACCATCCCCTTCATTCCTCTGTTTCCAAATAAAGAAGCCGAGCAGCAGCTGCATCTCCCTCCTCTCTTTTTTCCTCCGAGCAAAAGCCTCCTTCGACGTTGACAAACCCCAGAAGCCGCCAAGAGAGCCGCCAAGGCGCCGCCCCTTCTCGGGCCCCTGTCTTCAAATCCGAAGAGCGGTGAGGTTCCTCCCTCTCTTTCTCTCTATCAAAACTCAAAAAGCTCAGCTTTTAATCTCCTGTTACCCTTCCTAGGAAAGCTCATTTGATTTCAACTCCGGGGGACTGTTCGCTTAAGGGATGAGTGTATGGATTCAAATAATTCAAATAAACAATTCACAACTAGACTACTCCCTGTCTTAAACAAATAATACAAGAATCCCCTCCCAATGTAGTAGTAGGTTAATTCAGGATCGAATCCACGAGGAGGTATGTCAGCGCTTCCCTTGTTGCAATCACGATCAAAGCTTTCGACCTCAGAAGACACTCGATATCGATGTGTTTGGTCGATATCGACCTCAGTTCTGGTCGATTTCCAGTACAGTTCCTGCAGAAGACAAAAGCAGCAAAGTCGACGTCGAGCAGAGACCTCGATATCGATGTTAGACCTCGATATCGACCTTTACAGTCGATTCCGATGTTTGTTACAGAAACTGTAATTTGTAACCAATTGTCGGAAAAGAGTCCGAAGAGAGTAGAATGGTAAAAAAGGATGATCAGAAACAAAACTAAAACTTTTATATAGATTCAATTAATTAAAAGCTTCCAAAGTCGGGGTTTCATGCCACAACGATAACAATGCAAGTTTATGCTAAAGTTATGAAATTTAATGCCTTTCCGTCAAATAACTTTCTTTATCAACACTTAGGTGATTAGAGGCTCTCGCATAGTTCCTAAGAGTTACTATCCAATTCATGAGCAATTCAAGTTCACAATATGAGTGGCTTTCGCTTCAATAATGCAAATAATGAATCTCCCTAACTTTCGCAAAGGACCATGCATAGGATAGAAGACGGAATCGCATAAAAGTCATACCTTTGATGCACTTACCCTACATCGCTATCGTCGGGCTCACCCCAACCCTAGAAGTGGGTTGACTACTCGCTCCTCATCATGCACATCATCATCATCATTATTGAAAGAAAACTACTTTGAATTAAACTATGAAAGAAAGTACAACCGAACAAGCCAAATCTCCGCTCTCGCTTCTCTCCAACTTTACTCGGCTCCCCTCTCTCTCTCTCTACAAATTCTCTCTATTGAAAACTGAATTCTCTGCATGTGTGGATGTTTGAATAACTGAAATTGGATGCCTAAACTCAGCCCTTATGGCCTCTAGATATAGATATAGATCTTTGCTATCCAAAGACTCGAAAATTTATCTTTATTCTCTAAGATAAAACTTAAATAAAGTAAAAACTAAAAACTCCTCTGGTAAATCAGCTCATATGATAGCTCTAGTGTTGAAGATAAGAAATCTCGACTTTTGGATAGACGTGCAAGCTTCGGATAGAATTCTATCAAAATCTGAGTCGGATTCCTCAGCTGGGCAACATAGATATCGACCATGAACATCGATATCGACCTCTGTAAAACTCTATCTCGAGCTCTCCTTCTTCTACTCGGATTAGCACTCGACTTCTATCTTTTAGCTCGATCTGGCAACATCGATATCGACCTTCAATCCTCGATATCGACCTCTCTGGTGTCGACATGTTCTGCTTCATTTCCTGCTCGATTCCTATGTTTCTGCTATACTCGATGTCGAGGTCTCCAGTTGATTTCGACCTCTTTAGAAGACTTCGAGTTCTTTTTCCGCTCTTCCAAATCTATCCATTTTTATCCTGTTTTCTGCGAAATCACATAGAAACTCGTGCAGACCCATATATTTGACATTTAAGCGTAAACTACACTAATCCCATGTTTTTACATTCATATGCATGCAAATGAATGATAAAATGGACTTTTATGTGTATAGAAAATATGGCAATTTGCGCGCACATCAGGGACCACAACGCCTGGGGCTCACCCATCCTCTTTCTTTCTTTTTTAGTTGTTTTCTGTATCCAAGTGAAATGTGTGGGCTGAGTTGGGCTTTGGATCCGGGTAGCTTGTAGGCTTAATTTTGGCCGAGATTGACTTTGGGAAATTTTGGGCCGAGTGTGGGATATAAAGAAACAGTTTGGGTCTGGTTTTGATTTTTAGATAAAACCAGTTTCATAAACTTATTATTTTAACTGTCATGACTAAATTATTTTAATAAATTTATTGGTTACTTGTTAATATTAAAATGGCTAGAGAAATTAGAAAATAATTGGAAATCTTTATCAAAATGTCAGAAATTGATTTGAGAAATGGAAATAGATTCAATAAAATTAAAAGATGATTTTGAAAATGACCTATCCTTGTCGGATTTATTTTGATAAAATAATAATATAAGTTGATTAAAGAGAAATGTTTTATAAATGGATTTTGGGCCAAGTATGATTGAGAAGGTTCATTTAAATGATGATTTGATCTAACTTGGGATTTTAGAAGAGTTTTGGGAAATCTTGGGAAAGTGACTTGCTTTGTGTAACTTGGTGGATAACTTGCTAACTTATACGAGTGTTAAATGAAAATTATGATATGTGAGACTATGATGTGTTATTATATTAAAGCGTGATGATATATTATATGGTTAATAAATAAGCATGATTATAGATATGTTATATAATGATTAAGTATGAATTAGGATATGAGATGTTGATATATGTCCTTAAATATGATATCGTGATGTGTTGTTGTATGAAAGGATGATGTTATATTATATGATTAAGGAGTATAATATGTTCTTAAATATGAAAGTATGATATGTTATATGATGATTAGTTAAAGTGTGATGATATGTTGAGATATGAGCATTATATGATGGTGGATGGGATATTATGAAATGATTATGAGGTATGATGTTGAGAGAAGATGCGAGATGATATGATTGAATTAAAAGAGGATATGATAAGATTTGAGGTGAGTTGATATAAGGGTGATGATGATAATGAGACCTATGAAATATGTGAAGTTATGTATGATAGTTAGGGGCGCCTTGTGTGACTTAGATGTAGACTTATGCACATCTTATATTATATGCTAGGTGATTTGTGACATGATTGGATTGCTTGCTATTCCTGATTATTTCTCGGATTCCGCGCTTCTCCAGGTAAGTTCCTTTATGGGCTTACTCAGATTTGAAAGAAAAATCTCCTGCTTGTGATCATATGATATACTAGGTGCTTCATATGCATTTAAAAGCATGCCATGTAGTATTATGCTAGGATTGCACTTGTGAATGAGCATTTGGTTACTTTGTGTGTTTGAGAACAGAACGGCCGTTATCTGTGAGTTCTAGAGTCTTTGCTAGGGTCATACGGCAGCCCAGCTTCATCGGGTTTGCCCTGAGTCAGTATTGTCGATATATGAGCATGATGATGATCAGATAGCCCAGCACCATCGGGCATGAGCATGATATATGATATGATGATGAGATATGATGAGATATGATATGCTATAGCATCGAACTGGTAAGTCTCTTTACTAACGGGAAGGGGTGCAGAGGTAGGAGAGGGATATGCCACTTGGCATTCTTTGGGAGCCTTTACAGTTGTTTTGCATATTACTTCAACCAGGAGCATGCTAGTGTGATTTAATTTTTCGTACTGCATTTGAGCATCTTTATTATAGGTATAGCGTATGTGTATGCTTGCTTGCGAGATAGAGTGCGTTAGGGGGACTCGGTCTGACCCCGCTCGCACAAATTGTTTTTAGGTATGCTTGCTCTATGTCTTTGTGACGTGGGAATTCCCCCTGGGCAATTCCGACGAACCTGCCTAAATCTCGGTAAATTGGATAAAGTACTTTTCCTACGTGTGTTTTATTGTTTTGGTTTTGACCAGGCCTCGCCGTGGCAAGTTGTACCTGATTTCCGTTTTTGCAGTTTATTTCAACTGAATTTCCGCGACTTAGTCTATAGGACAGGATGAGGGTACCCAACGACCCTTTGATTGATTTGGGGTTCGAAATCCCTTTTTAAAATGATAGTCTTTCGAGGTTTGAAACCTCGACCCGTACCTGAATTGCAAGATTCGAACGAAGGTATCCGACCTACGAAACATAACCCGGATAATTATATCCGGGCCATTACACTTGTCATTACCTTTAGTGAACAAGACCTCAGTTTTTATCAATTTTCTCATCTTTCAAGCCTTTAATTTTGAAAACCTTCATGATCTCAATTTTCTCAATAATGGATTCAATCATTTTATCCTAGTCAGCTTATCACTTCTAAACTGTATAACATCTTTGAAAGTATGAAATTGAGAGGGCAAAAAATTCAAAAGAAGAATAGTGACGGAGGCAAAACCTGTCGTTAATCCGTCAAAGTAAAACTCAAACCTATAAATAGTACAGAAATAAGTAAGAGGTCGATCCACAGGGATATTTGTTGCTCAAATATGACTCAAGTGCCAATTAAGTAACCAAATGGGGGGTTTTAAGAGTGTAAAAGATCCGCCTTTAAGCAAAGCGTATTGACGAAAGCAAGAGTAAATGGTTTTGATTCAAAGAATTGTGAGAAGCAGTTCTACCTACAATTTTCCACTTTATTTGGTTGAAACAATTCTTGTAACTTCTTCTCGTCCTATTAAGTTTCCTATGAATGCCCTTGTCCTGACCTAATATAGTTACTAGTCCAATCAGTACTAGAAACCCTTATCAATCGAACAGTCTCTAAAGAAGGATTTAACCCAATTCATAGCTTTAAGTTCAGAGATTAGGAAAGGTATTTGCAGTCCCTAAAGAGTGATTTAACAACACATCCAACTTCCTACTTGTCCAATTAGTTCAATCAGCCCTAAAGGGATAAGTTTGCTACTTGGGTTAAGGTAGGAATCTACAAAACCCTAGCAATTGAATTGATTCTAACTAGTTGCGCGGGCTAGATAGAATAAAACAATCAAGCAATCAAAGCACAAGGAAGTCGAAGCATTCAATAGCGGAATTAAGGAACGAGAATTAGAAACTCACGATCAATCCAAATAAAGCTTCAAATTATAGGCAGAACAGATGAGTTTAGTTCCTCATGGAAAACATCGCTCAATCTCTAATTGTATGATAGAACATGGAATAGAATAGAAGTCCTTGCAAACTAATAACACTCGGCCTTAAAAAGTCTAAGCCGAACCAAAACGAGATAACAAACACTAGGGTTTCAATAAAATAAAACGCGGCGCTCATGTGACCAATGCGGCGGCCGTGGAAGGGATGCTGCGGCCGCTGCACGCGAGCTCATCCAACACGCTGCATCTCTTCTTTGCGGCGGCCGTGGCATGTATGTTGCGGCCGCTGCATTCCTCACTGCCAGAAGCCGAGAGCAGCTCTAATTCCTTGTTTCTTCTTTCTTCAAGTCTTTCTTCTTTTCCCTCCAAGATCATGCATCCCAATAGCGTTCGAATCTAACTCTGCAAAAATACTCACAAATTCGCGCAAAATCCGAACACTTCCAAAATAATCTTCAGTTGCACTTTAACTCCAAATGATTAACTAAATGCAACCTAACTAGCATAAAAATGTCTATAATTCCTATCTAGGATATGCATTATCAAATTCCCCCACACTTAGCCTTTGCTTGTCCTCATGCAATGATAGAATGAACATAAATCAATGCATCCCACAGGAAATCCCTTCAAGTTTCAACCTCATCAAAAAGCAACATTATAGCAAGTGAAACCACAAACCAAGCAAACAAACGTCATAGCATGTATCCAAGTGATCAAAGCTTAGAAGTAGAAATCATCCAACCTCACCAGAAATATGTGTTTCACTCATGCTCTCATGTGTTTAGGCTTTAAAGTACAACTCTCAACTCAATCGAAAATGCACTAAGCTCATAGACATTGACCACAATATCATCAAATCTCCACCGAATTGCCATTACTTGCGGGACACAATAAAGAAAAATAAACAAAATGTGACCTTTCTTTGTTTTTTTTTTCTTTTTCTCTGTTTTTTTTTTACTTTTCTATTTATTTGTTTTGGTGCTTTCCTTGCGAGGCACAAAAATGGGTGTCATGAATGACCCTGGTCTATCAACATCTCAACTTACTAAAATGAAGTCCACTTTAACATCTTTTGACGCGAGTTGCAAACATGGGTGTCATGAATGAACCCGGTCACTCAATGATCAAGCATCCTTTCTTAGTGGATAGTTTTCAACACCGTTTTACGCGAATCATACCCATGTGTGTCATGCGTAGACCCGGTTACTAAATGCATCAACCATTGCCACCTTATTTCACTAAATATGCACAAATTCAAACAAAAGACTCAAACTATAAACATAAACACCGCAAGCAACAAACATGTGAGTCGATCTTCAAAAATAGATACTGAAGTCAATGCCAAGAGGTAGCAACACAAGGAGAGTAAATCACACAATTGAGCAAAAGAATTATAAATGATTCCAAATAAGGCTAAACATTCTCACAAGGGTCATGTTCATAGGATTTCAATCATACTTTAGCTCAATCATACATGCTCAATTATATTTGCCAGCTCATGCTTCATATAAAATCAAGAATATAGACAAGGCCAAATCATCCAGAACTCCATGGGATTCATATGATCATGCTGAAATTTAAATTAGAGGACAAACTAAGCCAGATGGGTATTTGAATAACACCTATGGATGCAATGCATGATGTTTTTGGATTTTCAATTTTTTTTTCTTTTTGTTTTTTTTTTCTAATGCATAAGTAAACAGAAAATGTAAATATGAAATGATTCAAAATAAAACGCGTTCAGAAATTTAAACATGATCTAACTAAATGCACTATATACACTAAATTCCCTTGCCCCACACTTAAACCTTTCATTGTCCTCAATGAAATATCAAATACAACAAAACTAAATCAAATAAACGCAAGGTGAGGGTAAAGGAAACTAACACCTCACTAAGGTGGAGGCTGGTAGGGCGCCAACTAGGGCCACCCCATGCTATAGTAATACTCTTGCTGCCTCCGCATGTCCTCTATAGAAGAGGCCATATCACGTACATTGCGACCCAAGTCGCTGAGCTCGAACTGAAAAGAGTCCTGGCGGATAGAAAGCTGGTGCATCTGTGCAAACATGTCCTCACGCCAAGTGGACTCATCATAGGAGGAACTAGGCCCAGCAGAAGGGCCTGCAGAAAATTGAGCACCACCCCCATGGTAGTCAGGCATAGGATGATCTGCGGGGGGAACCTGCTTTTCTGCATCCTCCTGCTCCTCATCATCATCGTCATCAGGAGCATCATCATCCTCCACATCACCCTCAATGTAGAAGACATCATCCGTAGGACCATAAGGAAGGGCCCTAGGTAATCTCAATCTGTGGACCCCTTGAGGTCCAGCCTTCCAGACAAAACCTATCTCCTGGGAGCCCTCCAACAGATAGGCTCGTCTGAGCTGATCCTCTGTATAAGTAAACCCGCCAGACGTGCGAGCACCGCCCTGCGCTGGATCAATAAAACGTTGGGAGATAAGAGTGATCATGCCCCCAGACCAAATCTCCCTGTCCTCTTCGCTGCAACTCTCCAAAAATAAATCCACTCAGTCAGGAATGACAACTGACTAGGGCGAGAAGCACCATAACCAACTCAAATCCGCAGTGGGGACCTTGTTCACCTCGCCCTGCTCAATGATAGCCATGGCTAGGACCTTGTGAACCAGACACAGACATGGATAGACGAACTTTTAGTTATACTCGCCTCTGTGTCCATCAAAGGCCTCGCCGGTCGCTACATACCAAAAATCATGGGTCATCTGGTCATTCCCATGATCGGCCCAATCCTCGGTGGGCTCCTCAGAAATAACAAAGATCTCCCTCAACTCAGCAATTGTGAGGGAATACACATGATCAACTAGATGGAAACTAATAGTCTCATCCTCCGACACCACCAATGTCGACAAAAACTCTCGGACCAACTCCGGATATGTGGGCGCGCTCAAATTGATGAAATTCCCCAAGCCCGTATGGGTTAACATCTGCTGCGTACAAACTAACATGCCCAACCTATGCAACATCAGGACATTGAAGAATTTCATTTGCACGAACTTCTTCGCCTCAAATCCATCCCAGATTTTCCCCCTAACGCCTAGATAAGTTCCTCAACTGTCTCACCATACTCAATCAACACTCAACCACAATAATAGCACTTCACACCCAACTAATAGTAACAACAGTAGCAATTTACACACAAAACACACAGCCAAACACACTTAGCAACCCAAAAGGAAAATCACGTAGCGAACCTGGCGGCGGGATAGAAGCGGCGGCCGCTGTAATCAGGGGGCGGCCGCTGCACTGTTGTTTGGCCGCGGGCAGAGGGGCGGCGGCCGCAGCAGGTGTGGGGTGGCCGCTGCACCGTTCTTTGTCTTCTCCTTCACCTTTGGGATGGCAATGGTGGATGGATCCAGGCCCGGAAGCTCGATGTCATCGCCGGTTAAGAAATTTGGGCTTGGGGTGAATCTTGGGCGGTGTAAAGTGAGAGATTACGGCCGGTTGGGGGTGGATTTGAAGAAATTTGGTGGTTTTGTGGAGAGGATGAAGGTTGGAGATGGAGGGTTTGTAATGGGAGGTTAGGGATGGTGGGAGAGTGGTGATGAAAGTGACAGCTTGGGGTTTAGATTTGGATGGGTAGGGTTAGAAAGCGATGGTAGGGGTAGAAAGAGACGGTCGGCTTTTGTGTGTTTTTTTAGAAAAAAGCGAAAAAAACAAAAGGGAATGGTCAGAAAAAAGGGTGCGGCGGCCACTGCCTATTGGCGGCGACCGCTGCATTTGTTGGTTGCTGCAATTGGGGTGCGACGGCCGCTGCCTGTTTGCGTTGGCCGCTGCACTGTGCAGTGATGTTCAGCTCGTTTAATGCCACCCTTTTCCTGTTTTGTTAGTAACTAAATCGAAAACAAACAAATGCAAAGCAAAATGAAAACTAACTAAATGAATTCAACGAAAAAGAAAGAAAGACTTACCTCGGGTTGCCTCCCGACAAGCGCATTTGTTTCACGTCGTTGGCTCGACGTAATGGTCCTTAATTGGCCAAGGTTCCTCCACCAGGGTCACCTATATTAGTCATCTCATTGACAAGTGCGGGCACCCTCAGAAGATGCAACTTTCTGTCCAAGCATTCATCCAGCACCATTAGCTTCTCTCCTTGAGCTAATCCTGGGGGTTGTCCTGAAATCGCAAAAGCTTCCACTCCACTTGAAATAAGTTTCTCATAAGGTAAAAGTATGGGCTTAAGCGGATCAACAGAACTTTCAACATCTATTTTGAGGTCTTCTTTTCCTAAGGATTGCAATTTGTTAGGGGGGCTCAAATTTTAAGAAACTGTTTTCCTTAGGAGTCTCTAACAAATCACGAAAATCATTGTTACGATCAATGTTGTTAGCAACAGGCATATCCAAAGAATTTTCAGGAGAAAGCTTAACATGATTAAAAAGAGAGAACTCTATCTTTCTTCCATCAAACTCCATAATCAATAAACCCTCACAACTATCAATTTTCGTTTTCGCAGTTTTCAGGAATGGTCTTCCTAGTATTATGAGTGTTTCTAGGGATCCCTGCTCCATATCTAAAACAAAGAAATCAACAGGGAAAAACAAATCATCAACCATAACCAAAACAACTTCAACAACGCCTCTTGGCTTGATCTGCGATCGATCAGCAAGTTGCACTGTAACCCCAATCTCAATTAGAGCACCCAAACCCAAAGATATGTACAAGTTATAAGACATAACATTAATTGAGGCTCCTAGATCTAAGATGGCTTGTTTGAATCTAGTATTCCCAATTGCACATGGAATTGTAAACATACCTGGGTCTCCACACTTTTCAGGCAATTTTCTTTGCAACACAGCAGAGACATTTTCATTTAAGCTCACCTTTTCCTTCTTTTTCAATCTTTGCTTCTTCTTTATGGTGCACAATTCCTTTAAGAATTTAGCATATCTAGGAATGCACTTAATCAAGTTGAGTAAAGGAATGTTTACCTCGCACTTGTTGAATGTCTCAAAGATCTCCTTATCATTCTCAAACTTCCGTGTATCCTTTAGAGCTTCCGGAAAAAGTAGGATAGACTTTGGAATATCAAATGGCACAGGAGAAGGGGAAGAAGACTTACCTTGGTTGGCATCCGGAGGGATCCTGCGGCTGCTGCCTTCATGCGGCGGCCGCTGCTCTGGTATCATGCGGCGGGTTGAGGTGCGGTGGCCGCTGCCTGTGTGCGGCGGCCATTGCACTGTGCAATCAATGTCCTTTCCCTCTTCGTCCAAAATCTCTATCTCCTCATCCACTTTCTCCTCATCATCCACTTGTGGCGTGACAATCAGTTCCTTGCCACTCCTAAGCGTTATTGCACTAACATTCTCCTTAGGGTTCGCAATAGTTTGCGATGGAAGCTTTCCTGAATCGTTTGCCTCTTTTGCACTTAGGACTTGAATGAGTTGACTCATTTGATTTTCCAAATTTATTATCCGATCTGTTTGTTGCTCTCCACCTTCAAGACTAATCGTGTCAAAGTCTGCAGAGGATCCTCAGTAGCCACATTCGCCTGTGGTTGGCCTCCTGGTCGAGGTTCAAATTGTTGTTGTGGCCTTGCCTGAGGCCCTCCTTGTTGATTGAAAGGAGCTTGGTAATTGTGATAACCATAGCCCTGATGATAGCCTCCATTGTAGTTATTGTTTTTGGCGTACCCAAGATTACCAAAATTGCCTTGTCTAGTGATGTGCGCGTAAATAGCCATATTTTCTATGCACATAAAAGCCCATTTTACCGTCTTTTGCATGCATATTAATGGGAAAACATGGGATTAGTGTAGTTTATGCTTAAATGTCAAATATATGGGCCTGCACGAGTTTCTATGTCATGTCGCAGAAAACAGGATAAAAATGGACGGATTTGGAAGAGGGGAAAAAGAACTCGAAGTCTTCTGAAAAGGTCGATATCGACTGGGGACCTCGACATCGAGTGCATCAGAGACATAGGAATCGAGCAGGAAATGAAACAGAGCATGTCGACACAGAGAGGTCGATATCGACGTTTGGAGGTCGATATCGATGTTGCCAGATCGAGCTAAATGATAGAAGTCGAGTGCTAGTTTGAGTAGGAGAAGGAGAGCTCGAGATAGAGTTTTACAAAGGTCGATATCGATGTTCAAGGTCGATATCGATGTTGTCCAGCAGAAGAATCCGACTCAGATTTTGATAGAATTCTATCCGAAGCTTGCACGTCTATCCTAAAGTCGAGATTTCTTATCATGAACACCAGAGCTATCATATGAGCTGATTTACCATAGAAGTTTTAGTTTTTACTTTATTTAAGTTTTATCTTAGAGAATAAAGATAAGGTTTCGAGTCTTTGGATAGCAAAGTTCGATATCTATATATAGAGGCCAGTAGGGCTGAGTTTAGGCATTCAGTTTTACATACAATTCAGTTCCAATTACAGTAGAGCGAGTTAGAGAGAGAGAGAGGAGGCCGAGTGAGTTGGAGAGAAGCAAGAGCGGAGTTTTGGCTTGTTCGGTTGTAATTTCTTTCAAAGTTTAAATTCAAAGTAGTTTTCCTTCAACAATGATAATGATGATGTGCATGATGAGGAGCGAGTAGTCAACCCACTTCTATGGTCGGGGTGAGCCCGAAGATAACGATGTAGGGTAAGTGCATCAAAGGTATGACTTTTATGCGATTCCGTCTTCTATCCCATGCATGATCCTTTGCGAAAGTTAGGGAGATTCATTATTTGCATTATTGAAGCGAAAGCCACTCATATTGTGAACTTGAATTGCTCATTGAATTGGATAGTAACTCTTAGGAACTATGCGAGAGCCTCTAATCACCTAAGTGGTGATAACGAAAGTTATTTGACGGAAAGACATTAAATTTCATAATTTTAGCAAAAAACTTGCATTGTTATCGTTGTGGCATGAAACCCCGACTTTGGAGGATTTTAATTAATTGAAATCAATATAAAAATTTTAGTTTTGTTTCTGATCATCCTCTTTTACCATTCTTTTTTCTTCGGACTCTTTTCCGACAAATTAGTTACGAATTACAGTTTCTATGACAAACATCAAAATCGACTGTAAAGGTCGATATCGAGGTATAACGTCGATCTCGAGGTCTCTACTCGACTTCGACTTTGCTGCTTTTATCTTCTGTAGGAACTGTACTGGAAATCGACCAGAACTGAGGTCGATATGACCAGATTACTCGATATCGAGTGTCTTCTGGGGTCGAAAGCTTTGATCGTGAGTACAACAAGGGAAACGCTGACATACCTCCTCGTGCATTCGATCTTGAATTACCCTACTACTACAAGGGAGGGGATTCTTGTATTATTTGTTTGGGACAGGGAGTAGTCTAGTTGAGAATTGTTAATTTGAAATTATTTGAATCCCTACACACCCCCCGTAAGCGAACAAATTGGCGCCGTTGCCGGGGAGGCAATCAATCGCCACCTAAGTTTAATCACGATCATTCTGAGCTTATTTTGCAGGTTTATACGACGTTCTGATCATGGACCTATCCTGGAACCAATCAACGAGCCTGAACGTTTCTACCATCTTCGCAACAAAGCAATTCGCATCATGGCTGACAACGAGACGCAGGCCGAAACCATAGAGCGGTTGAGGAAGGAGATAGAGGACCACAATGCAATACATGCATCTGCCGCTTCATATTCCTGAATCCGCTATTTTAATTCCTCACTCCAATTATGAAATCAAAATTAACTTCCTATCTGAGATAAAAAGAAATACTTTTGAAGGAAGACCTAATGAATGCCCCCTGCAACACATCTCTACTTTTATGGACTTAAGTGAGACAGTTGCTGATGGAGTAAATTTAGAGTATGTGCGATTAAAATCTTTTCGATGGTCTTTGGCAGGGAAGGCATTACAATGGCTTGAGAGTTTGGCTCCACGCTCGCTGAGGACATGGGCGGAGGTGAAGGATGCATTCTTGAATAAGTTCTTTCCACCTTCTAAAACAGCGATGCTGCGACAAAGGATCACGACTTTCAAACAAAAGCCAGGTGAAACCTTAGCACATGCGTGATAGCGATTTAAGGACTTGCTAAGATCATGCCCAACGCATAGGTAACTTCCATATGTCATCCAGGAGATCTTCTACAACGCCCTTGATGCGCCGAATAAGGAGAGGATAAATTCATATACCTCCTATTGGTACATTGAGCTTACACCAACGGAGGCATGGGAGACCATTGAGAGGCTCGTGAACTTTGACAACACTTATGGGGCTGCTGCAGCCTATGATGCAAGACCTGCCCCATCTATGCCACTATATGAGCCTTCAAGGGAGATAGATCCTAATGTGCGGCAACAATTCCACAACGATCAAACATGTCGCCTTCAAAAGCAAGTCAGGTTCCTGAGCAATAATCAAACTTGTCAGGAGTGTGGCTCAACAAGGCATAACACTAGTGCCTGTCCACATACTGAGCAAGTGTCCATGGCGGAAAAACATGAGGAGGTCAAGTGGACGAGAGGCTCCTATGGAGGGGGCAATCAACAATATTGGGGTGACCAAAGGTTCTATCAACAAAGGGATCCCCCACCATATAGAGCACCAGGGCACCCTGAGCGGGAGACAAGGAAAGATGACCTGCAAATCATTCTTGATGAGATGCGGAGGAACCATGCTGAGTTCAAACAAGCTAACAACTCCGTCCATACTCAACTACAAGGCATAAATTCTAGACTTGGGGAGATCGACGTTTGGAAGCGCAACATGGAGACTCAAATGAGTCAATTGGAGGAAGCAATACCCAAAGCGTCAAGATCATTCCCTAGATCCACTGTGCCCAACCAAAAGGGAAAAACCAATGGTCACATTGCGGCGGTGAACCTAAGGAGTGGGCGTCAATTACAAACGCCCGAGCAAAAAGCGGAGGAAAAGGAGCCAGAACAGACATCGATATCGACCCCCCTTGTCGATATCGACCAAGGTGACGTCGATGTCGACCTTCCAGTCGAAGTCGACCCTGATGCTGAGTCACCACAGAAATCGACTCCTCTAGTCGATGTCGACCCTACTAATGTCGATGTCGACCTCACTGCAGCCGCAGGAAGGAAGAAGGTGTTGCCATTCCCAACTAGAAAGATGATTAAGGACCCAGCGGAAAAGAAGTTCTAGCAGTTCGTGAAGATGCTCCAAGGACTTAATGTCTCTATACCATTCACAGAGGCACTTCACGAAATGCCATCTTATGTAAGGTTCCTTAAAGACATCTTGGGTAAGAAGCGATCGCTCTCTAAGATCGAAGAGGAGTGCAACAGGTTGGAGCTACCACAAAAGCGGGCGGACCCAGGTAAGTTTTCTATCGCTATAGGTCTAGGTCAATTCAAATTTAATGCTTTAGTTGACTTGGGCGCTAGCGTTAGCATGATGCCACTAACTATTTGGCACAAGGTAAAGATAGGTCCTCTAGAGCCCGTGGATGCAAGGTTATACATGGCCAACAATACGGTAGTTATTCCAACTGGGATAGTGACGGATGTGCCAGTACAAGTAGGTAAATTCTTTGTCCCTGCTGATTTCCTAGTTGTTGATATAGCGGAGGACCCTGCTTGTACAATTATTTTAGGTAGGCCATTCATAGCAACCGTCGATGCCAACATTAGCGTGAAGAAAGGATTGCTCTCATTCATAATTAGTGACGAAGTGATAGAGTATACCTTCAACAAGACGGTGAAAAATCAAAGGCCAATGGAGATAAAAGCCATCAATGGTGTCTACATTACATGTGGAGAAGCCAAAGTAAGAAGTATGACACCGGAGGAGCTTGAGAAAAGGGCCATTGAAGCCCAAGTGGTGGAAGTTGTGGCAATCTTGAACGAAGGGGCCCAACAGAACATCAAAATCGACCCAGGTAAGTCGATATCGACTATTAATGTTCAAGATTCTGTGCCAGGTCATAAGTATGGGGTCGACGGAGGAGAAAAAGGAACATCGAAATCGGGGTCACGGGTCGATATCGACCATACCCAGCCGAAATCGACCACCATCAGCGCTGATAAGGGAGGAACGGAGACCTCGATATCGATCTCTGAGGGTCGAAATCGACCTGATCATATCGAGCAGAAACTCTCCAAATCGACTGATCCTCCAGGAGTACAACAGAGGTCGTTATCGACCTCTGAACATCGACACCGACCTGAGCCACAGACTGAGAAGAAGGTAAGTCAAGGTACGAATTCCTCTTGTTCCATTTCAATTAAGGATTTATCATTATTTGGAAGAGGTGTGCCTTGGCATGTGCGCTTATGTAGGGTATCCGATGATGATTCAAGCCAATATGAGATAGGAGACAAAGTTTATGTCGCCAAATCCAAGGACCATTGGTTCCCTACAAGATTCAAGGATAAGAATTTAGGACCATTCACGGTGAATCAAATCCATCTTGGCGGAATGCAATTGCGTGACAAGAAAGGAGTCATATTTGAGGCCCAAGCCACATGGGCTCTGCAGATGCCGCCTTGAGAAGCGCAAAGGAAGAAGTCGGCCTAGCGACTTAAAAGTCTAGAGCTTGTAACAAAGACTTAGTTTTGATTTTAGACACTTTTACTTTGGTTTGAGACATTTTATTGTTTTGCATATTTTGTTTTGATTTTAACAAGTTGCAGGAAAGAGAAAAGCACACAGAAGAGACATCGAAATCGATGTTTACATCGACATCGACCTTAAGGTCGACATATATGGGTTTGTGATCGAGGCCGGATCACCCTGAAGCCTGGGCTAGAAATCGATGAGAGACATCGATATCGATGTATAAGGACGATATCGACCATGGCTGCTGTCTTCTTCGACTCCTGAAATTTGTGACGGTTTAGTAAGTTTTCTTCTTAACCCTAGTTCTAATACAGTGAGGACACTGTAAATTTTAAGTATGGGGTGTTGGGGGAAAAGCTTACTTGCATATTCATACTTAGTTTAGATTTGCATATTTATCCTAATGCATATTTAGTTTTATTTTCGAAAAAAAATGACCCCCCATCAAAAATTTGAAAAAGAGAAGAGTTATGGAAGTATAACAAAGAGCTCTATAATGCAAAATTAGATTCATTAGAGATATAACATGAAATTGCCTAGTTAAGGGAAGTCCCAATGAAGTACAAAAAAAAAAAATAAAGGAGATGAAAAATTTGAAGTTGCTTTTGACATGTGCATGATAAGATGATGGACTTTTTATGAAAATTTCCATACAAGTGCTTACATATACAAGTTCATATCCTAGCCTTGCCCATGCATATTTGCAAAAGTCACAAGCCATATATGAGCCTTATCATGATCATTATTGCTCCACATATATACATATTGCCCATTTCATACCTTATACCCTATCCGGGGACAATGTTGAGAATGGAAGTCATTTTTGGAGTTATATGGAGTTGTGCATTATTTATGAAGTTGTTGGCAGGAATGAAAGAAATTATGAAATATGGAAAATTTAATGAGCGAGAAAAAATCCGATCACCTCAGGAGATAAAGGTAGGTCGATCCTGCTCATTGAGATGTTAGTTCAGCGGGATGGGACACAAGGTGAGGAGTCTGAAGTACTAAGTATCCGAGGCCATTCATGACACCCATGTTTGCGACTCGCGAGAAGGCAGTGTTAAGGTTAGAGAGGTAAAAGCATTATATTGAATAAAAGCATTGAGCGATGAGTGAAAGGTGAGACATTATGAAGAAGGAATGTGGAAAGAAAGTGTGCTTCCCGGATTTAACACCACATGGCCAAATATTAGCCCACCTTTAGCCTTTTACCAATCTACTTCTCACAAGCTTGCAAAATTCCTCTTGATTATTAATGCTATGTCGCTAAAATTGTTTTTGCATATTACCTCCTTTTTTTATTATGAAATTGCTTTTATGCACAGGCATGGACTTGGTTGACATAAGTACCTTATCGAGGATGGCAATTGATTGTAGGGACATATGAAAAATGAATCTATGATGTTGAGGGTTCACTTTCTTCCCCTGAATGACCATTAAAGGTATTGCTTGAGGACAAGCAAGCTCAAGTATGGGGTGTTTGATGTGCACGCAAATTGCCATATTTTCTATGCACATAAAAGTCCATTTTACCGTCTTTTGCATGCATATTAATGGGAAAACATGGGATTAGTGTAGTTTATGCTTAAATGTCAAATATATGGGTCTGCACGAGTTTCTATGTGATATCGCAGAAAACAGGATAAAAATGGACGGATTTGGAAGAGCGGAAAAAGAACTCGAAGTCTTTTGAAAAGGTCGATATCGACTGGGGACCTCGACATCGAGTGCATCAGAGACATAGGAATCGAGCAGGAAATGAAACAGAGCATGTCGATACAAAGAGGTCGATATCGACGTTTGGAGGTCGATATCGATGTTGCCAGATCGAGCTAAATGATAGAAGTCGAGTGCTAGTTCGAGTAGGAGAAGGAGAGCTCGAGATAGAGTTTTACAAAGGTCGATATCGATGTTCAAGGTCGATATCGATGTTGTCCAGCAGAAGAATCCGACTCAGATTTTGATAGAATTCTATCCGAAGCTTGCACGTCTATCCTAAAGTCGAGATTTCTTATCATCAACACCAGAGCTATCATATGAGCTGATTTACCATAGAAGTTTTATTTTTTACTTTATTTAAGTTTTATCTTAGAGAATAAAGATAAGGTTTTGAGTCTTTGGATAGCAAAGTTCGATATCTATATATAGGCCAGTAGGGCTGAGTTTAGGCATTCAGTTTTACATACAATTCAGTTTCAATTACAGTAGAGCGAGTTAGAGAGAGAGAGAGAGGAAGCCGAGTGAGTTGGAGAGAAGCGAGAGCGGAGTTTTGGCTTGTTCGGTTGTAATTTCTTTCAAAGTTTAAATTCAAAGTATTTTTCCTTCAACAATGATAATGATGATGTGCATGGTGAGGAGCGAGTAGTCAACCCACTTCTAGGGTCGGGGTGAGCCCGACGATAACGATGTAGGGTAAGTGCATCAAAGGTATGACTTTTATGCAATTCCGTCTTCTATCCCATGCATGATCCTTTTCGAAAGATAGGGAGATTCATTATTTGCATTATTGAAGCGAAAGCCACTCATGTTGTGAACTTGAATTGCTCATTGAATTGGATAGTAACTCTTAGGAACTATGCGAGAGCCTCTAATCACCTAAGTGTTGATAACGAAAGTTATTTGACGGAAAGACATTAAATTTCTTAACTTTAGCATAAAACTTGCATCGTTATCGTTGTGGCATGAAACCCCGACTTTGGAAGATTTTAATTAATTGAAATCAATATAAAAGTTTTAGTTTTGTTTCTGATCATCCTCTTTTACCATTCTTTTTTCTTCGGACTCTTTTCCGACAAATTAGTTACGAATTATAGTTTCTGTGACAAACATCGAAATCGACTGTAAAGGTCGATATCGAGGTCTAACATCGATATCGAGGTCTCTACTCGATGTCGACTTTGCTGCTTTTGTCTTCTGCATGAACTGTACTGGAAATCGACCAGAACTGAGGTCGATATCGACCAGATTACTCGATATCGAGTGTCTTCTAGGGTCGAAAGCTTTGATCGTGAGTACAACAAGGGAAGCGCTGACATACCTCCTCGTGGATTCGATCCTGAATTACCCTACTACTACAAGGGAGGGGATTCTTGTATTATTTGTTTGGGACAGGGAGTAGTCTAGATGAGAATTGTTAATTTGAAATTATTTGAATCCCTACACACCCCTCGTAAGCAAACATCTAGGCCTTTGTGGAGCAAAATTCCCAATGGCATTCACATCTGCGCTAGGCTCTTGCAGAATTGGACACATATCCATAGGATGAGTAAATTGATTACAAAGCCCGCATGCCTTCAACTGCTGAGGTGCTCTGTCAATTACCAACTTCTTCATCATCTCTTTCACCTAAGCCATATCGGTTTGTAATGCAGCCACTGGGGCCTCAATCGCAAGTACACCCCTAGCACGAGTGCTCTTATTGAACTGCCTTGAGCCCTCAAAGAGCTCCTTGAACACCTCTCAAGCTGCCGCTGGTGTCTTATTCAGCATGTTTCCCTCACAACAAGAATTCACCGTTCTGCGCTCCTCATCAGTAAGCCCATTAAATAAGAATAGAACCAGATCCTTCTGAGAGAAGCCATGACATGGGCAGCTAGCGCAAATTTTCTTGAAGCGTTCAAAATACTCATGAATAGACTCCGTAACCTGCTGCTCAATGCTGCTGATTGCCCTTTTCAAGGTGTTAAGCTTAGTTGCAGGAAAGTACCTCTCCAGAAAGGTTCTCTTATTTCAGCCCAAGTAGATATACTCCCAAGTGGTAGATAGAAGAACCACTCATTTGTCTCATCCTTTAGAGAGAAAGGAAAGGCCCTCAGCTTGATTTGTTCTTTAGTGACATTCTCAGGTTTCATTCCAACCACCACAATATGAAATTAAGAAAGATGCTTTTGAGGGTCCTCCCCACATAACCCATGGAACTTGGGTAGTAGATGAACTACCCCGGATTTCAGCTTAAAGTTCACTCCTTGCCCGAGTGCAGGAAATGGGATTACCAGGGGTTGTTTTGCCAAGTCGGGAGCAGTAAGCTCCCTCAGAGTAAGATTGGCATCGTTAGCCATCTCTGTAGTGCTTTCTCCTTGATCAGAAGAAGATTCGTGAAAGCGATCACGAGTTTCTCGCCTTAAGGCAGAAAGGGACTTTTCGATCTCTGAATCAAACAATACCAAAGGTGGATTAGTATCATGGGTATGGACCATATAAGATGGTCCACACCAAAATTCAGCACCAAAAACACATAAGAATCAATAAAAATCACCGGCAACGGCGCCAAATTTGACGGAGGGAAAACCTGTCGTTGATCCGTCAAAGTAAAACTCAAACCTATAACTAGTATATCAATAAGTAAGAGGTCGATCCACATGGAGATTTATTGCTCAAGTATGATTCAAGTGCCGATTAAGTAACCAAATGGGGGGTTTTAAGAGTGTAAAAGATCAGCCTTTAATCAAAGCGGATTGACGAAAGCAAGAGTAAATGGTTTTGATTCAAACAATTGTAAGAAGCAGTTCTACCTATAATTTTCCACTTTATTTGGTTGAAACGATCCTTGTAACATCTTCTCGTCCTATTAAGTTTCCTATGAATGCCCTTGTCCCGACCTAATATAGTTACTAGTCCAATCAGTCCCAGAAACCCTTATCAATCGAACAGTCCCTAAAAAAGGATTTAACCCAATTGATAGCTTTAAGTTCAGAGATTAGCCAAGGGATTTGCAGTCCCTAAAGAGTGATTTAACAACACATCCAACTTCCTACTTATCCAATTAGTTCAATCTGCCCTAAAGGGATAAGTTTGCTACTTGGGTTAAGGTTCACAATCAGGAATCTACAAAACCCTAGCAATTGAATTGATTCTAACTAGTTGTGCGGGCTAGATAGAATAAAACAATCAAGCAATCAAAGCACAAGGAAGTCGAAGCATTCAATAGCAGAATTAAGGAACGAGAATTAGAAACTCACGATCAATCCAAATAAAGCTTCAAATTATAGGCAGAACAGATGAGTTTAGTTCCTCATGGAAAACATCGCTCAATCTCTAATTGTCTGATAGAATGTGGAATAGAATAGAAGTCCTTGCAAACTAATAACACTCGGCCTTAAAAAGTCTAAGCCGAACCAAACCGAGATAACAAACCCTAGGGTTTCAATAAAATAAAACGCGGCGCTCAGGTGACCAATGTGGCGGCCGTGGAAGGGATGTTGCGGCCGCTCACGCGAGCTCATCCAACACGCTGCATCGGGACAAGGGCTTCTGGCGGTGAGGAATGCAGCGGCCGCTGCATTCCTCACCGCTAGAAGCCGAGAGCAGCTCCAATTCCTTGTTTCTTTTTTCTTCAAGTCTTTCTTCTTTTCCCTTCAAGATCATGCATCCCAATAGCGTTCAAATCTAACTCTGCAAAAATACTCACAAATTTTCGCAAAATCTGAACTCTTCCAAAATAATCATCAGATGCACTTTAACTCCAAATCATTAACTAAATGTAACCTAACTAGCTTAAAAATGTCTATAATGCCTATCTAGGATATGCATTATCAAATAGCCTAGTGAGAGTCTTTAATTGCATCATTACATCGTACTCTTGAGTCATTTTAAGAAACTTGTCAAGATTTTCATAAAGACTCAAGTTAGTGTTCATTTAAATGTAAACAAATGTCACTGTAGAGAAATCCTAGAGGGCAAGGATTTATATAGAAAAAGCTCCTCCCTGGCATGCTAGAGAAAGTAAGCGGATGAGTATTTTACCATTTGTTGTGCAATGCCATGAGTGAGTCGTAGCATTATCTCAGAGTGGGCTTTAATGTCCATTTCAAGCTCTTCAGTTGTATACGGTGATATAGATCCTCCTGCTACTTTTTTACCCTTTTCTTGTTTTTCTTCAGAAGCTTTTAGAGAATCTACATCCTTGATGGTGACCCCTTTTAGAGGGATTTTCATCTCAATAGTTGTGGTTGCATGTATGAGAACTGTATTCCAACAACCTTCTTTGATGTTCTCATCTTGACTTGTGATAGAGCATAATTAGATATGCATATTAGGATTCATTTAGCATAGTTTGGTTGTAAATAGTGTATATTTTAGTTACAATTACATGTTTACCAGTGGTATTGGAAGAGTCGGAATCTATGCAATTTTATGGTTAATTTCAGGTAGATGTGGATCCAACGAGGAATGAGGAGTCTCTTGGATGAAGGAAGATTCAAGTTGAAGAAGAAAAATGAAGAGTACGGAAGCGAAGTCGAATTTTGAGAGCCTAAGTGAAGTACAAGTCAGTAGAAGTTGTCGCCAGACAAGCTGAACTTGTAATGCATTTTCTGGAGGCCTCGGTGGTCGGAATGCCTAATATAAGCATGCGCTGGAAAGCTCTTTCCGAGATCTACAACTTTCGTGTTGACATTGAGACCAAATTAGAAGAGGAAAAATCGCTGTGAACAGAATGGCCGCCCCGCTGCCGAGCTAGCTGCCCCGCGGCCCGAAGAGTTGTCGAAGGATTTCGCTGATCGCCTGGACGCCCCGTCGCCTGAGGTAGCCGCCCCGCGGCCTCAGCAAAACCGCGGATTCAGTTTTAGACATTAATTAGGGTTTCTTTAGAATTGTTTTGGCCGACTTTCTTAGGCTTATTTAAGGACTATTAGGGTTATTTTCTTATGCATCTAACTAATAACCTTTTGCACTTTTGAGAATTATTGAGAGGAAGTTAAGCATGAGCAACTAAACTCTCGAAGATTTCGCCTACAGTTTGGATCTTTGATTATTGAATTGTGAGTTTCTTAATCTAGTTCTTATTCCTATTTGAATGTTTTGGCTTCCTTGCGCTTAATTATTTGAATGTGTTTTATTCTCTTTGGCCTGATCAACTAGTTAGAGTAGATTCATTCAATTGCTAGGGTTTTGTAGATTCCTCGTAGCGAACCTTAACCCAAGTGGCAATCATATCCCTTTAGGACTCGTAGGACTAATTGGATGTGTATGAAGTCGAATATATGTTAAATATCGACTCGTAGCTTGATATTTCATATACCTTGGTTAATTCATAGTCTTAATGCTATCTCTAGGTTAAATCTTAACCGTGTTAGAGTTATTTAGAGATAAAGATTGCTACGACTCGTAGGACTAGTAATTTACCTAAGATCTGGACAAGGACATTGATAGGAAAAGAAAAGAACTAGATGCTGAAACAAGGATCAAATTCATCAATTGAAGTGACAAATTGTAGGTGAACCTAATTCTCTCTACTGCATCTAACAACCCCCTTTACTTTGTTTACTTCTTTCCGCTTTGATAAAAGGCGGATGTTTCCATCAACCAACTCACTTTTGTTGTCACTTGCGATTGAATTGACACTAGAATTTACTAGATTTTCTTGTGGATCGACCTCTTTCTTACCAACTATACTAGTTGTAGGTTTGAGTATTTCTTTGGCAGGAACAATGACAGGTTTTCCTCTTGTCAAATTTGGAGCCGTTGCCGGGGAATTCTTGAAATTTCTTGTCTTTTTTTTTATTGCTAACCTTTGTATATATTTACATCTAACCCTGTCGTGGACCTATCTTACGGTTCATGACACCTAATTGCTAATATTTCAAGATGTTGAAGTTATGGTAGTTTCAGGGAGAGTATTTTCACCATTACCTCATGAGATTGTAAAATTTATTGGACATCCGTTATTCACGGGGTTTCCAAGATAGTTTGCGAGATATGGTACCTTGCGTTATTGACGGCATGACTCCTGAGACACGAGAAATTGCCAAGTCCATAAACAACGGAAGCTTTGCTGGTTTAGGAGTGTTGGGACTATGGGATCTTTTCTGCTACATGGGTGACCAATCGGCGGAGGAAGAATCCTACACTTCGATGTTTCAGCCAATGGAGTACTCCGACCCGTCCATGGAGGATTCAATCAGTGTCTTGATGGAGCAAATGGGGCAATTACATGACACGAATAATCGAAAGGAGGAAGCAATTATCCAACTCACTCAAACATTGAAGGAGTTGGCAGTTGAGCAATGTTCTACTCCTCTAATTGATGAAAGCCAAGATGCAAGCAACGATGAATTCTGCGACAATGGAGAAAAGCATCTAGAGGTAATCGACATGAAATCTCAGGAGACGTCCCTAGAGATTGAGTATGTTTCGATGCTCCCTCCATTCGTAGAAATCATCCCAAACTCGCCTATCAAGAAGCCAAGTCCGGAACCGATTTCTGTGGTTCCCGAACAAGAAACTAGTAACTTTTGCAAATTGGGAGATTTTGGTGAATATGTCGATCCATGAAGCCTCTACTTCAACAAACCACCAGCAGAACTGTGTTGGTGGTCCTATATACCCTTGAGGGAGAATCAAGCTCGAATGAATGGTAAGTTGGTAACGGTTCTCATTGCTATATTTTTAATTACCAATTGCTTCATCTTTAGTGTGCATTCGAATATGGTTGGGCACGAGAGTTTGATTTGCTCTTGAGGCGCTGACAATGTCCGCTTGAGTCTTGAATGAGTGGATGAATAAACTGTCGAGCCAACGACAGTAAACAAAGGCGCTGCTTGGGATGCAAACCAAGGTAAGTTTTCTATTTTCCTCTATGTCTTTTGTTTTATGAGATTAGTTTTTGGTTCTGTTCGGTTTTGGGGAGCTAACACTGCAGGGACAAAAGGCGTCTAAGAAAGCAAGAGGAGCGAAATTTCACAGGCCACCCCGCGACCAAGAAAGCCGCCCCACGCTAGGTCGTGTCCTCAGTCGCCCCGCAGTCTCTGACGAAACTGACAGTTTCCCTTACCTCCCACCTTACCTACCACCACCGCAGTAAGCATGTTAGTTTTTTTTCTTTCTTTCATATTTTATTATCGTTGTCTTTTATGACATTGAGGACAATGCCTAATTTAAGTGTGGGGGAAGAATTGGATGGCATAATAGGATTGCATGTTCATTTTCAGTTGCACTTTTATATTTGTTTTAGTTGACATTGCACACATATCAACATGTTATAAAAAAATCAAAAAACGAAAAAAATATTTACATTTATGCATTAGTTAGGATATTAGGTCTTATTTTCCCATATGGATGCAACTTGTCCTCTATTTTATTTATTGAGACTTATGCCCCATGATATGGTTGGATTGTTGAAACCCTTGATATATGATTTCCACAGTATTTGGTGAGCATAATTGGTTAATGATTGAGCACATAAGATCTTTGATTTTGGGTGATCTTGAAATTCTAGACATGACCTGGTGAGCTATTTTGGCCTATTCGGGACTGCGGTTAATTTAGTCCTCTTGCTTGTTGAGTGTACTCTCTTTAATTGCTTCCTCTTTGGCTTGCATTTAGATATCTTATTCAAGGCTGCATATTATGATTTTTGCATATGACTTAAAGATGATTGAGGCACCTTTATTAGCCCTATTTGACTCTATTCCTACCTTACATATTATCCTCTGCTTGAAGCCAATTTGAGCCTAATCGCCTATTCTTTTGAGCTCCACAAGATTTTTCCATAGCCAATTTATAGCATGACCCCATCCCGGAATTAGGAATAGTTGGTGAATATTCATATTGTGGATGATGGTTTGAGTGATGGATTGTATGTTTGGAGTGTCTTTATGAGATGTTTGATTCTTGCTAGTAGTTTACACATTACTTGGGACCTAAGGAGGATAAAATTCACTTAGGGGTAAAAGTCAAGGAAAATTATTTGATATAGCATGAAGAAGAGCATATGAAAAAAAAAAAGAAAAAAGAAAGAAAAAAATGCAAAAGAAAGAAAAAAAGGAATAAGAGAATGAGTTGAGTATGGTTTGTGAAGTTTTGTGCTTGAGATTGGAGTTGTATACATTATAGAGTTATGGGATGAGCTTATGAGTGATATTGTGATTTGGTTGCTTCCTTAGTTCCCGGATTATGAGCACCATATGGCCTAAAATTTTCCATACCTTATGTTTTCTACCTTGGCCCCATTACAACCCAATTGAAAGAGCTCATGATTTTGTTGTGTGTAGAGTCACCAGCGGTGGAGAGCTAGAACACTGGTGCAAGACTATTGTACCTATGTTTTTAAAGATTGAGTTTTAAGCGTAAACATTTAACCCTAAACACTTGAGCGAGAGTGAAACACATATTCCTTGTGAGGTCTAAAATGGATATGGTTGCCTGATTTTATTGATTATTGCAATTATGTTCTATGATGTTGTTAATCTATTGTGTTACGTAGATCTGGTTGTGGCAAGGAGGAGGTGGTGCTTTGGGATGGCAGCGAGGTTCTTGAGGGAGTGAGGGTTAGAGCAGAGTCTGATTTGGAGGAAGAGGTGAATAAAATGGACGCTTTTATTTTCTATGTATTTCATTTTCAATATACATATGAGCGGGTTTTCAAATTTTGAAACCCTCCAAATTTTTTCCAAGTGTTTCAATTCCAAGCATTTCAACTCAGGAGATTCAAAACCGCGTCTTTTAATTTTTTTTAGAATGAACAATTTTACATCTGTCAAAAACTTTAACCGATGTCTAATTGTTTTTCAACATCGCATATTTAAAAACTTATATAATAGACTAATTTAACATCTGGTGTTTTGTTGACAGACTTAAATCACATAATGTCTAATTGCAGTATTCTAGTAGTGGCCCTAGCAAAGAATGCCAAGTGGCATGTCCCTATTCCTACCACTGCCCCCTTTCCCGATAGGACGGAGACTGGTAAGCTCGTGAATTCATTCCATTTCATCAATAGGATCAAGCCCATATGTGGTCTTTTAAAGATAAAAAAACCGTCTGCTGGACCCTTTTGTTCACAAGATGGAAGAGAGGAGAGGTGGTGGGGGTGGTGTTGAATATCTGGCCGAGAGGTGGGAGGGAGGAGAGAGGTGGTGCCTTGGTGGTTCTTGTGGTGGTTGGAGGTGGCGGTGAAGGTGGCTGAGATGGTGGTGGGTGGTGTTTGGTGGTGATGGCACAAGGAGGGAGTGGGGATGCTTTAGGTTTTCTTTGGATTTAGGAGTTTCTCTCTCATATTTGGAAGAAATCTCCACAATCCCCTCAAATACAATGCCGAACACAGCCTTAGTGAGATCTACCACTTTCACCCCACAATCAAATATTTTATCCTTAATCGTTTTCATCGTTAAAAAAACATTAAAATATGTTTGCTATAGAAGATAGATCTGATAGCAAAGGAAATAACAAACGGGTATGTTTGTTTTATTTTGTTATTTAAACGTTTTTATGTTTATTTATATTATATGAAATGATATTCATTTAGATTAAACGATTAATTTAGCATTTATCTTCAGTATTATACAATATGATTGTTAATTTTCTGAAAATAGACGAATTGAAATTGATTATATCATATTTTAGCCTTAGATTAGATTAGCAAATTAAGCATAATTTTCTTTATTTTTTTGTAGATTTGTAATTGTATAAATGAAGGAGTAGATAATATGATAGGTTTCACAAACACAAGAGCGTGGTCTGATATGAATTCGATGAGAAGTTGGGCGTGTAAGAGAGCTCGTAGAAGAAACTTTGTGATTACCATGTTCAAGTCGTGGAATGGTTCGGACAGTAGGCATGAAAGAATAGTTTTAACTTCTGAACACTATGAAAAGTATCAAAAGGGTTGTCGGCAGATTGTTGGAAATGACGATGATGTAGACAATAAAGATAATGTTCTCAATACAAGAACGAAAAATGGCAAGTGCAAACTTGAGTTGGATTGTCGAGAGTATCCAAGAGATAGTTGAAAAGTTATGGTGGTACACAGAAGGGGCGGCCCAGGGTGTGCCGAGTGTAGGCGGCCACCCCACCCTTTGACTCACGCGACCCCGGGAGTTTGAAGGAAAAAAAATATTTATATATATTGTATTGTTGTAATGAGTAAAACTATGATAGATATTAAATCAACTAATCTTCTTAGCTTAGTTGGTAAATAGAAATGAAGGAAAATGTAAAGATATCAAAGGTGGAGGGTTCGATCCTTACCAACCTCCTATTTTAAAAAAAAAAAATCACCTCCTTTTTTTTAAAAAAAGTTTCTCTATTCTTTGTTCAACTTGCACTCTCACTCTATATTTCTACTCTCGTATTTAATTATATTCCCACTTCCCGAACTTCCTATTACATACAAATCTAGCTATTAACTAATTAAACCCCATAAAATTGGCAAAATCAGGCGACGAAAAATGGTGAAATTTAAACTTTGAATATGAGAATCAATTTTGTTAAATTTTGATTAGGTTTTGTGATTTTTGGAAGAAATTTTGTGTTTTTAATTATTGTGTATAAGTGATTTTGAAAATGAAATTTATGAATTGAATTTGATGTTTGTGAATTGAATTGGGGGTTTGTGAATTGAATTTGTGAGGTTTTATGCAATATTTGTGTTTTCCTACCCTACATATTTAAATCGCAATTTCTATAATGTCTTTGACAACCAAAAGACATTACAAAGTTGATGAGTTTACAATTCTAATATGCAAAATCCTTGAATTCAGAATGATTGGATTTTGATAATTTTATAATCCTAGGTATGGCAAAAGCTTGAATTTTCAGTGAATGACGAGAAACCACTACCATAACAAAAACCAAGCAAGTATAAGTATATTTTTCTACAATCCACTGCTAAGATAAGAGTCGTAGCTAAGGTAAAGAATTTTATTCAAAGTCAATATCTCAGTACGCACTAGAAAATTTGCCCCACCTTTCAAAGGTTATTGCGGCCACCACTGACACTACACGGCGTTCACAACCTCGCATTTACTAATGACATCTTGATTTTCTTAAAAGTTGTATCATCAACATGTAGAGAGATTTTAGATATTCTTGTCATTTCATAAAGTTAACTTGTATGCATAAATCTAGTTTTCCAACTTCCCTAAATATTTTCCCATCAACTATTAGATCTATTATGACAATCTGGGTGTTTCACACTCCCCCTCTCCCGAAAAACAATATTAAACATAAAAATATATGTTTTCATATTGTCTAATATTTTTCTTTAATTGCACTTATATAAGAAACCGTTAAATTCTTAATCTAACAATAAATAAAATAGGATAAAGGTAGTAGATAAAATGCATGAAAATAACAATAGCTAAAATGATTTAGTTAAGAAGATTTGATCATTTTACATCAACAATTAGAGCTATACCTAGAAGCAATAAGCTACACCTAATATTTTTTATTTAATTGCATTTATATAATAAACCATTAAATAATATTAAACATAAGAAATACATGCTTTCATGTTATCTAATATTTTTATTTATTGCAATTATATAAGAAACTGTTAAAAAAATTGGATTTTTTTTGAAGATTTAGGCGTAATGTTTGTATATTTATACATATACACACATAATAGATACGTAATTATGATTTTTAAGATAGACTACTCCAATTAATCCTTTTTTTTATATCATGATGGAGTTGTTGGTGTTAGTTTATCTCGATTAAAATGTTATATTAAATTTTAATATAAATATGAAATCTCATATTTTAAATTTTTACAAAACCTATTATCGATCGAATATTTTATCTTAAGTTATTTTGTATAATCTTTTTATATGACATTGTATTAAAATATCCAAAGATTTCATCCAAACTATTATAACCTTCAAATTTTAGAAAAAAATGTAAATTAAACATCATTTTATTTATTAAGAAACCGCACAACGGGCGGGTAAAGTAAAACTAAGTTCTATAATTAAACTCTTGGTACGCATCTCACAACTTCCAAACTCCTCCCTAATTAATCTCCCATGGTCGCCAGTCCTCTCCCCAATTAATCTCCCATGGCCGCCGGAAACCGATCCAACTATGCACCTGATCACTGTCGTCCGCCAGATTTTTCGTCGGAGCCTCGAGTGCCTGCGGAGTGTCCCGTCCACGCCTGCAAGTCCGATCAGAAGCAACGGCACTGCCGACGAGGAGATAATGAAAGGATCGGTGTTGGCCAGGTCTGCGAGCGTGCCTACAACGGAAGAAGCTGGGGTTGTGCCATCATCGACGAGATCGACGTCATCGCCCCCACCGGAAGAAGCGGGGCGCGCAGTTACAGGGCGGAGAGAAATTGAAGAAGACCAAATCGAAATTGAATTGAAACGAAGAAGAAATCTCTCTAAAAAAATGACTTAAAAACAACCTCACCAATTATTACCTCCAACACGTGGCATCATGTTTGTTGTTTACATTATTACGTGTATTACTTGTTTGGCATTTAAAATATGCAAATGAAATGGAAGGCTTCTAGGCACAAGACAATGGCCTTGAAAGTGACTGTTTCTTACTTACCGAATTTATAAATTAAGATAAAAAAAAAAATTATAAAGTATAATGTTAATCAAAAGAAAATTTGGAGGTGTCACCATCATAAAAACAGTGTCACCATAAGTGTATAAAGTGGTGTCACCACAAGTGTATGAAGGAAAAGAATGATCAAATGTTATTAGTCGTGTCATCAAAGAAAAATAGTGTCACCACAAATGTTCAAAGTGGTGTCACCACAAGTATATCAAGGAAAAGAATGGTCAAGTGTTATTAGTCGTGTCATCAAGTGTATCAAGGGAAAGAATGGTCAAGTGTTATTAGTCGTGTCATCAAAGAAAAATAGTGTCACCACAAATGTTCAAAGTGGTGTCACCACAAGTGTATCAAGGGAAAGAATGGTCGTGTTATGATGTACACATTTGTACCTTTGTTTATTGCATCTTTTGACTTCGTATTTCATTCGATTTCCAAAGAAAAGGTTCAAAAGAATATAAACTTGTGTAAGAATGGGCTAAAATGCAAGAAATAGAGTCTACACAAGTTTTGAGCTAACCATGCAGGAATTCGAGCAAAAACGGAGTCAAAACGAAGAAGCCAAGTAAAGCTGAGCAGAGGTAGATATCGACCCTAGACCCAGATATCGACCTCTGGGGTAGATATCGACCTTCAACATAGATATCGACCTCAACGAGTGAAGCTGAGAAGAGGTAGATATCGACCTTAGACCCAGATATCGACCTCCAGTGTCGATATCGACCCCCATATCGACCTCAACATAGAAATCGACCAGAGCTGAACAAGTCGAGCAGGAACAGAGACCTCGATATCGACCTCTGGTGTCGATATCGACCCCTTATCTCGACAGAAGATAGACTCGATTTCGAATGCGGATTGGCACTATATCTTCAAGGAGGCACGGGATTATCTCATACTTTCAAAGATAGAGGACAGCTGAAGTTTTATTCATCTTTTACCTTTAAGTTATTTAAGTTTTACCAAAATAAAAGACCTATCCTAATTGTTCGGATAGAGTTATTAGTTTAGATAGGAGTTACAATCCTTGGATAGCGAGGATTAGTAGCCTATAAATAAAGCCTTAGGGCTGATTTGTTAGATCATCTTACATACAATCAAGTAACAAGACATAGACAATAGAGTTAGAGTTAGAGAGAAGTTTTAGGGTTTGACGTTTGCGAAAGTTGACGTTAAGTTGTAAAGCTTCGAAGTTTATTTTAATGCAAGTTTCTTCCTTTCAATTGATAATGAATCCCATGATGAGAAGCGAGTAGTTCCCCAAAGCTCTTAGGGTCGGGGTGAGCCCGACGTTAGCCATGCGCGCTTGAGGTAAGTATTTGATGTTGATATCGTTGTGTCTATCTCTCCTCCTACAATTCTATGTTTAGTCCTAATCGAAAGAAAAGGGATTCATGCTAACAACTTGAGTTATAAACATAAAATTGGTAGAGACAATTAGGTTTATTTGAAAGAGTAATCCTAAGAGTTAGTGTACGGCGAAAGCTTGTCCCTCGGGTGAAATAGCGCAATTGTCCGTCTCATCGCATGCATTGGTTAACGTTGTGGTAAACCCTAATCCTAGGAGTTGATTTTTACATATTTTATACACATAAAAACCCCTGCTTAATTTCTATTCATTGCTTCTCTTCCCATCCTTGATTCTTCGGTCTTTTCTTTGCCGACAAAACCACTAACTCACTGCAGGAAAGACATCGATATCGACAGCAGAGGTCGATATCGACCAAAACTGATAGATCGACGGTTTTCTGAGTCGATCTCGAGACTCCTGGGAAACTTCTGCAGGCATCGATATCGACACCAGACATCGATATCGACCCTTCTGTATCGACTGGCAGTCTTCTGAGCCAGTCGATTTCGTGGACTAACATCGATATCGACCCCACCAGTCGATATCGACCACTTGTTTTTGTCTTTGCAGGTCTTCTGTTGCAGAGAACATCGACAGACGAGGTCGACATCGAGTACTAAGGTCGAAATCGAGGCTTCTGCTCGACGCAGACGTGAGATTTTCCAAGGCTACTAGGATCCCGCTGACACGCCTCCTCGTGGATCGATCCTGACTACCCTTCCACTACAACGGGAGGAAGTCTTGTAATTATTTGCTTAGGCCAGGAGTGGTTTACATTTATTTACATCTTTATATTTGTAATTACTTGACATATCAAACCTCCTGCGACAACAAATTGGCGCCGTTGCCGGGGAGGCAATCAATCGCGCCCTAGTAGTCTATCTCACGTCTTTTTCTAGTTTGGTCTTGCAGGTGTATGCGACGCGTTGATCGCTCACCTGAATTTGAAGGAGTAGACGACCCTGAGCGTTATTTCCATCTAAGGGCCCAAGCTCAAAGAATCATGGCGGAAAACGCGAACCAAGCAGAACTCATTGAACAACTAAGGAGGCAGGTTGAGGACCTAACGACTAGAGAGGCGGCACTTAAGGAGCGTGCGGATAGGGAGGAGGAAGGCCGAAGGCAAATAGAAGCCCAAATCAATGCCCTCCCTAGGAATGCCAAGCAATATATGCACCCCGCTCTCACAGTGCCTGAATCGGCAATTCTTATCCCTCCCTCTAATTTCGAAATTAAACCTAACTTCTTGACTGAAATAAGAAGGCATCAATATGAAGGAAAACCTAATGAGTGCCCTATGACACATATTTCCACCTTCTTAGACCTTTGTGATACTATTGCTGATGGACGTAGTCTTGAATATGTCCAACTAAAAGCCTTTCGATGGTCTCTTACAGGTAAGGCATTGCAGTGGTTGGAGAGCTTAGCCCCAAGATCGCTCCGCACCTGGAATGAAGTCAAGGACGCGTTCCTCAACAAGTTCTTCCCTCCTTCTAAGACGGCGTTGATCCGACAGAAAATCACGGCTTTCAAACAAAAGCCTGGTGAAGCTCTGGCGACTGTTTGGGAAAGGTTCAAGGACCTTCTACGATCATGCCCGACGCATGGCCAACCACCATATGTAATTCAGGAGATCATTTACAATGCTCTTGACGCTGCAACAAAGGAGAGGATCAACACCTACACCGCTTATGGCTACCTTGAACTCGCCCCACAAGAGGCTTGGGAGACCATAGAGAGGTTGGTGGAGTTCGACAACACATATGGGACTCCTGAGGTTTCCGACACATCATCATCATCGAGGCCTGCCCCATCTATGCCCTTATATGAATCCTCCAATGTAATCGATCCGGACGTGAAGGAGCAATTCCACAGAGATCAACTTAGAAAGCTCCAAAAGCAAGTAAGGTTCCTTTCAGCGAACCAAGATTGCATCGAATGTGGATCGCAGCGGCACACCACCATCGAGTGCCCACATGCCGAACAAGTACACCTAGCGGGGACTCACCAAGAGGCGCGCTACATGAGGGGTCCCAATCACCAATATTGGGGAGACCAAAGGTTCATTCAACCACAAAGGAACCCGGTTAACCCTAGGGACCCTCCGCCTTATAGAGCTCCTGGGCACCCGGAGAGAGACCAAAAGAAGGATGATCTTCAACTAGTACTGGACGAGATAAGGCGGAACCAAGCTAAGAATGATCAATCCAACAATGCAATCCACTCTCAACTCAATCACCTTACCACAAGGATTGGGGAGATGGATATTTGGAAGAAGAATGTAGAGACCCAACTGGGTCAATTGGCGGCACAAATCCCTAGGCCGTCCGGAACACTCCCTGGGCAACCCACTACAAATCCTAAGGGACAATCCGGGATGGGCCATGTCGCAGCCATACAATTAAGGAGTGGCACCAAAGTACAAAAGCCACGGAAGGAAACAGAGGAGAAAGCAGCAGACCCAGTCGACGTCGATAGACCAGTCGATGTCGACCCAGAGGTCGATATCGACCACCATGTCGACCCCCTGGTCGATGTCGGTGACACTGCAGAGCCATCAGCGCCTCAACAGAGGTCGAAATCGACCATCCCAGTCGATATCGACCAAATTCCAGTCGATGTCGATGTCCAACAGGCCCCTCCGACCTCCCTTTTGGCCCCCCCACCAAAGAAGACGTTGCCATTCCCTTCCAAAGCATTGGAGGATCCCACCAAAGGCAAGTTTAGGCGCTTCATAAAGATACTTCAAGGACTCAACATCACTATCCCTCTTACAGAAGCCCTAAGCGAGATGCCCGCCTATGTACGATTCCTCAAAGACATCCTGAGCAAGAAGAGGTCCATGGCAGAGATCGCAGAGGAGTGCTCAAAAATGGATTTCCCTGAGAAGAAGAGTGATCCAGGGAAGTTCGCAATCACCGTGGGACTTGGCCAACATCGCTATAAAGCCCTATGTGACCTAGGGGCAAGTGTAAGTCTCATGCCTCTTTCTATTTGGCAAAAGGTGAACATTGGCGCACTTGAACCTGTGGACATGAAACTTTATATGGCTGACAACTCATTCGTCAGACCCACAGGTATAGTTGATGACGTTCCGGTAAAGGTAGGTAAGTTCTTTGTGCCTACTGATTTCATTGTGTTGGAGATGCCTGAAGATCCTATAGTGCCTATTATCCTTGGTAGGCCTTTCTTAGCTACTGATGATGCCAATATCAATGTACGTCGAGGGTTACTAACCTTTACTATAAGGAACGAAGTGATAGAATTCTCTTTCAACCCAACCATGAGCGAAACAAAGCACCTGGAGCAAGTAGTCCTCTCGCCGGCTAAGGAGAAGCTTAGAAAATTTTTGTTGGCGAGGACGGAAACAGCAAGCAGGGTCGACATCGACTGGAACCAGTCGATATCGACTAAAAACATCGAAATCGACCCACCTTGGTCGAAATCGAGTATGCCAGATCGCTGCCAAGAGCTTAAGTATGGGGTCACAGAGGTCGATATCGACCCCCACATGTCGACATCGACCACAGCACTCGACATCGACCCTCCTTGGTCGAAATCGACCACCCCTCAGCCCGAAGATTTCTGTTTCGGGCCCAAACAGGTAAGCCCAGGTATGAATCTTAACCCTCCTCCGTCCATTATTGATGAATCAATTAAACCCATTATTGATAATTCTACTAAAGAGAGGGTCAAAGCTCCATGGTTTGCCTATATTGCTAAAGTTAGGTCAAGAAAGAGAAGAAAAGCGCCCAAAGAAGAACCTAACATCAAAGAAGCCTTGGTCGCCGAACTTCGCTACTACCAAAAGGACCTTGATGATCCAGGAGAAGGCTCACGCTCGAAGGGTCCCTACATAAAAGGGTCATGAAGAATTGACGGAGAAGTCGGCCTAGCGACTCAAAAATCTAGAGCATGTACATAAAACTTTTAAATTTTTCATAGATGGGTTTTTAGGATTTAATTTTTGGCTGTTTTGAACTTTTAAAACTGAGATAATTCGTGCTTTATCTATATTACTAACCAAGATTTCAGGTTGTCAAGCAAAACGAACGATGAAGAAGGAAAGAAGCTTCTGCAGAGGTAGTCGAAATCGACCAGGCCAGTCGAAATCGACCCCCCCAGGGTCAAGCCACCTCCTGGAGTCGACATCGAGGACTCAGGAGCGAAAAAGAGATGTCGATATCGACCCTAATACTCGATATCGACCCCAATCAGGCAGCCCTTGTCTTCATCTTCTTGCTCGACTTCGACAGATGAAGTCGACATCGACCTCTGACCTAGATATCGACTTCTGGCATCGACCAAACCTGAAATCAACCTGAATCCGCTGTAAGTCTCTCTCTACCCTTGTTCTTCTTTTTAATACAGTGAGGACACTGTATATTTTAAGTATGGGGTGGGGGAAAGACATGTCTTATGGTCATAACTTGGTTTCTTCTTCGCATTGCATTCATGTTTAAATTATTGTTCTTAAGTTTTACTTTTATAAAATGTCAAAAATCCAAAAAAATAGAAAAATGTCAAAATACAAAAAAATGCATGTTTATTTTTAAGTTTATTTTTCTTTACCCTACTTAGATGTCCTATGATGAAAACTCAATAGCTGACTTGATCATGTAAACCCTATGACATATTTGGATGGTTTAGCCTAAGTTCTTAAAATTTTTATGTAGATTGTGAACTTGTGATGAAATTGAGCACATATGATCCTAGGCTAAAAAGCAAATCCAACAAAAAAATTGTCCTTGTGAGAATTTTGACCTATAGGGAGAACATCAAAAATCCCTCCGCTTTCTTGAGTGAATTTACTCTTCCTATGCATCTCTAAATGTTGTGGTAGTTATTCAAAACCAATGCATATATATGTTTATGTTTACGAGAATTAAATGATGGAGGCATCTTTTAAGCCATTTTTATCCTCTCTTTACCTACCCTGCATTATCTCTGCTTGAAGCCAAAACATTAGCCTGAGCCTGAATTGCAAACTCCACAAAATTATCCCTAGCCGAATTGAGCCTGACCCCCATTTGGGAATTGAGACTTAGATTGGTTGGAACTAATGCCTTGTGGAAAGAAAAGAGCATAATGTCTAGTTTTGAGCGAGGAAATTATAGGATGGTACATATTTACATTTTGTCATATTTTGTAAAAGGATTTTTTGGCTCGCCATATAAATGCACATAGCTTTAGTATTATTTCCAAAAAAAAAAAAACAAAAAAACAAAAAAAGAAAAAAAGAAGAAGAGAGATATCTATATATAGTGCATGAGCCAAAATCCTTAAGTCTTTTATTCATACAAATGTTATATTTTTGAGAGGTATATTAGAACTTGGAAGAAGGGTTGATGGAATGCATCTTTAGAGCATTATTGTGAAGAGTTATGGTTTGGGTATTGCAAGTGTTGAGATTTAGGAGTCTTGATTCCCGAATTATAAAAGCACCACATAGCCAAATAATTCCATACCCTTTATTTCATACCAAGCCCCATTACAACCCCGCCGAATGGAGTCTTCTATGAAGTCTTCCATTGAGCGAAAGTCCTCCTGATGATTCTTATTGCATTTTCATAATTGGTTGCGAAGTGGATTATTATAAATTGCAATGTTTATGAGATTGTATATGGAATTGAGTTGAGAGTTGATCTTCATAGCCTAAACACATGAGAGTTGAGTGCAAACACATTATCCCTGTGAGGTTGGGTCAAAATTGCATATGCCTATGGATCGCCAAAATATGTGCTATGACGTTAAATTCACTTGCTTTGCTTTGCTACCGCTTATGATGTTGCTTTTGACAAAGGCGAAGACTTGAAGGATGTGTTGTAGGTGTTGGTTATTGCTTGGTTATTGCTTGAGGACAAGCAAGTCTAAGTATGGGGTGTTTTGATGTACACATTTGTACCTTTGTTTATTGCATCTTTTGACTTCGTATTTCATTCGATTTCCAAAGAAAAGGTTCAAAAGAATATAAACTTGTGTAAGAATGGGCTAAAATGCAAGAAATAGAGTCTACACAAGTTTTGAGCTAACCATGCAGGAAATCGAGCGAAAACGGAGTCAAAACGAAGAAGCCAAGTAAAGCTGAGCAGAGGTAGATATCGACCCTAGACCCAGATATCGACCTCTGGGGTAGATATCGACCTTCAACATAGATATCGACCTCAACGAGTGAAGCTGAGAAGAGGTAGATATCGACCTTAGACCCAGATATCGACCTCTAGTGTCGATATCGACCCCCATATCGACCTCAACATAGAAATCGACCAGAGCTGAACAAGTCGAGAAGGAACAGAGACCTCGATATCGACCTCTGGTGTCGATATCGACCCCTTATCTCGACAGAAGATAGACTCGATTTCGAATGCGGATTGGCACTATATCTTCAAGGAGGCACGGGATTATCTCATACTTTCAAAGATAGAGGACAGCTGAAGTTTTATTCATCTTTTACCTTTAAGTTATTTAAGTTTTACCAAAATAAAAGACCTATCCTAATTGTTCGGATAGAGTTATTAGTTTAGATAGGAGTTACAATCCTTGGATAGCGAGGATTAGTAGCCTATAAATAAAGCCTTAGGGCTGATTTGTTAGATCATCTTACATACAATCAAGTAACAAGACATAGACAATAGAGTTAGAGTTAGAGAGAAGTTTTAGGGTTTGACGTTTGCGAAAGTTGACGTTAAGTTGTAAAGCTTCGAAGTTTATTTTAATGCAAGTTTCTTCCTTTCAATTGATAATGAATCCCATGATGAGAAGCGAGTAGTTCCCCAAAGCTCTTAGGGTCGGGGTGAGCCCGACGTTAGCCATGCGCGCTTGAGGTAAGTATTTGATGTTGATATCGTTGTGTGTATCTCTCCTCCTACAATTCTATGTTTAGTCCTAATCGAAAGAAAAGGGATTCATGCTAACAACTTGAGTTATAAACATAAAATTGGTAGAGACAATTAGGTTTATTTGAAAGAGTAATCCTAAGAGTTGGTGTACGGCGAAAGCTTGTCCCTCGGGTGAAATAGCGCAATTGTCCGTCTCATCGCATGCATTGGTTAACGTTGTGGTAAACCCTAATCCTAGGAGTTGATTTTTACATATTTTATACACATAAAAACCCCTGCTTAATTTCTATTCATTGCTTCTCTTCCCATCCTTGATTCTTCGGTCTTTTCTTTGCCGACAAAACCACTAACTCACTGCAGGAAAGACATCGATATCGACAGCAGAGGTCGATATCGACCAAAACTGATAGATCGACGGTTTTCTGAGTCGATCTCGAGACTCCTGGGAAACTTCTGCAGGCATCGATATCGACACCAGACATCGATATCGACCCTTCTGTATCGACTGGTAGTCTTCTGAGCCAGTCGATTTCGTGGACTAACATCGATATCGACCCCACCAGTCGATATCGACCACTTGTTTTTGTCTTTGCAGGTCTTCTGTTGCAGAGAACAACGACAGCCGAGGTCGACATCGAGTACTAAGGTCGAAATCGAGGCTTCTGGTCGACGCAGACGTGAGATTTTCCAAGGATACTAGGATCCCGCTGACACGCCTCCTCGTGGATCGATCCTGACTACCCTTCCACTACAACGGGAGGAAGTCTTGTAATTATTTGCTTAGGCCAGGAGTGGTTTACATTTATTTACATCTTTATATTTGTAATTACTTGACATATCAAACCTCCTGCGACAACATGTTATTAGTCGTGTGATCAAACAAAAATAGTGTCACCACAAATGTTTAAAGTGGTGTCACCACAAGTGTATCAAGGGAAAGAATGGTCGTGTTATTAGTCGTGTCATCAAACAAAAATAGTGTCACCACAAATGTTCAAAGTGGTGTCACCACAAGTGTGTCAAGGGAAAGAATGGTCAAGTGTTATTAGTCGTGTCATCAAAGAAAAATAGTGTCACCGCTGCTGTCACCAAAGGTAAACAAAGTGTTATTAGTAGTGTCACCACAATAAAAAAAAAGTAACAATTGTTTTCACCAAAAGAAAAATCCTAGGACAAGGGAAAAGGTAATTAGTAGTGTCACCACAATAAAAAAAAAGTAACCACTGCGGTCACCAAAAGAAAAACCCTAGGATAACGAATTCTAGAGTGTAAACAACGGTGTCATCAATAGAAGAACAGTGTCACCACTATTGTCAACAAAAGGAAAACAGTGTCACCGATGTTGTCACCAAAAGAACAACATATGTTGTTCAATACTCAGTACTAATTTGATAAACGAATTCTAGGGCGTAGGATTTAGTGGTGTCCCCACCCTATGGTCACGTGAGGCCACATACGGTCATGGGTTCCCAATCACACAAATCAGCCCATAATACAGTAAATTGCCAAAAAAAAATTAGTTTGAACTTAATCAAAGCTACGGGCTGAATCTCTATATATAAAAAAAAACGCCAGTTCCCTTGTGAACAGTAATTTAATATATATTTTATTATATGTTGATAAAGCCTAATTTGGGCTTCTAGAAATGGTCATATATTCTTTGGACTTGGCCCAATATTTTATTTTTTGTTTAAATTAGCTTTTTATTCTCATACCCACTAATTTGATCGCTTCTACTTCCAAATACCTAAATCCTTCCATTTACATCTTCCAATAAGCAACCTCAAACTCCATTTGCGGCTTTGTACAATCATACTGCACTTCCAAATTTCCAATGCTATGCAAGTAATGCAGCCCAAAATTAAAGAAATCCATATTATACAGCTAAAAGTCCAGCCCAAACAAACAAAATAAGGGGCAAAATTTCCCCATGTATTGTACTGAAATTGCAATTATGACGTTTGGCTTTGTACGACTTTTTTTTTTCATTGCAATTTTTTCCACTTTTGCCCTAAATTTAATACTATTTAGCCCAAATTTCAGCAAAATTTCACAATAAGGGCAACTTCCAATCTTCTTCAAAGGCTCTTTTGTTTCATTGCCAATTTTTTTCTTTCACTCTTTACCCTAAATTAGGGTTAAGCTATTTGGCCCAAATTTCATCCCATACTTCAAATCTGATTGTCACTAAATACACCTTAAAGTGAGTTTTCATTTCTCTTCCCTCATTGTTTTCATGTGTTGATTTTGTACATTATCAAACTACTTATTCAGTTAATAACCCTAACTAAATCCAAATGAATAGAGTAAGATCATGCCCACTACAATTTTTAAGTTATCAATCCCACTGATCGTAAGTTTTATAATTGAAACGATTTAGAGTGAGTATAATAATAATAATAATAATAATAATAATAATAATAATAATAATAATAATAATTACCTTTATTATTTTTAAGTGGGGTTTCATAATTATAAAATAATATATATGATGAATGTTAGGCTGGGTACTTATTGATTCTGTTTGTCTAGAGATAAACCAATAAAATGTAATAAGTATATCTATTTATTTAAAACCAAGGTATTGTTACAAAAAAAACAAGGAATTATTGTATTACCTCTAATTAAAAATAGATGTTTTTTATTTTTAATATGCTTTTTAAATAGTAAAAAATTATATAAAATTTTTTTTACATGATTTTATACTATAAAATAGATGTTCTTTTACTTTTTAATATGGTTTTTATTTTTAAACTATGACCTTATATACATATGAAACTCTAGATTCCGCCGACCTTTGATGGAGGATGACCAATTAAGGATTGAGGTATGTCCAAAAAAATTAGGGATTAATTAGTTGAAATTGATTTTTTTATAGAGATTACCCAGTAACTATTTAAAGTGTGGGCCTTCATAAATAGAGTACATGAACTTAAGTCAATATGCGGTCAATAAATCTCAATCAGTATAGCTTAGGGTTCTTGAGTTCTTGTTTTTAAAGTGTCTTCGTTTTCCGATAATCATCAATTTCAAAATTATTTCAAGTCTATTTTTATTTCATACTCTAATAAGCTTGATTTTAAAAAATGTACTAGGAGACATAGATAGACTCTTTCCGATCTAAAAAATTTCAACTTAAAAATCAAAAATTTGTTTCACTTATAAATAAAAATAATACTCTTTTTCATCGAAAATAATATTATTTAAATGTTCAACATGTTTTTTTAAAAAAGAATTATAAATAAAATATCAAGTTACACACCAATTTTTTAGATATATATTTTATAGAGTTTTAACTTTTTTTAAAAAATGCATGTAACAAAGTTCAACATTAGTTATTTTCTAATAAAAACCCATTCTAATTACACACCAAGAGAATGTTGCTCCCTCGGTTTGGCAAAACACGTGATCTTAGAGTGTTAATTTTATACAGAAAAACGTGACATTATTGATAATTTAAACTAAAAATAAAAATGTCATTTTAATGATTAGTAGATTGTATATAAAATGTACGACATATGTCGTTAATCGAAATGAGTAAAATGCTAAGAGTGAGTGTCCGCACGCCACGCGTGCGTCGCCCACTAGTATATGAAAAAGCAGAGGTACCTCTTTGATCGAACAGTCACAACAAATCATCTTTAGCAAAATTACTCCTAAAACATATATTATCCACGAATGTCTGTCCCAATCACACACAAAATTACTCCTAAAATTTCCGTTCAAAACCGAAAAGGGAATTAAGAGATCGATTGCAAAATTACTCCTGAAATTACCCCGCCCCATCCGTACAAGAACCAGCAATTTGATTTGCAAATTTGATAGCTAAATAAGGTAGGGAGAAATTGAGAAGAAGACAATAGAGGAGCGAGGTCTCCTCGTCGGCGGCATCAGCCTAGAAGAGCGAGGGTCGCCGGCTTCATTGGCGGGTGGCATAGAAGGAGAACGTTTGCATCGGCGTCGGCGGCTTCATTAGGGTCCCCGACAACGAGCGTGGAGGAGGGAGATCCGGGTCGGCATCGGCGTCGATGAAGGAGGCGCCATGGGAGATGAATCCGAGAGATCGAGAGGGGATGGCACCTGCATCCTCTCAGATCTGAAAAAAGTGGATTGAGGAAGAGGACGGAGAGGTTAAATTAGAAGAGAGGGTAAACTTGGAATTATGAAAAAAATTTGGACATTTAGCAAAGGGGGATTTTGTGAAATGTCCAAAAAAATGTCCTAATTGGTAAATTGTCCACGTTTTGGGACAAATTTGTGAAATGTCCACAATATAAACTGTTTGCCTCTGCCCTACGTGTGCTCTCTCTCGCCTACGCGCGCGCTCTCTCTCGCTCCAATAATGGCGATCGCCGGTCTCCGAAGGCGCGCTCCCAAATTTTCTTTGATTGATAAGGAAATCGATCTGCTCGGCACCTACACAGTCTGCTCCTGCCGCAGAGGAACATCGAGCGAGTTAGCGAGCGAGGTCGATGTTGAGCGAGCGGAGCGAGCGAGCGAGGTCGAGGGAGCGGCCTTCATCACCTCAGATCTGGTTGTATTGTAGGTAAGTGTCGATACTCTGTCGAGGGAGCGTATAGCAGCAGTGTACTCATTCCATTATTGTCAATTGTGTCTTCCTTGTTACTTGCCGATTAAAATGGTATCCCTTCTTTTCTGTTCTTCTCCCAATTTTTCCCGATTAAAATGTCGTTTTTATGTTGCCCGTAGACAATGTTGTCGTAATTCCCGTTTCTAATGGTTTGAAATTGAGTTCAAGAGTGCGAATTAGTGATTATTGCTTTTTAACTGTCTGCAATATGTGACCTTTCGCTCTAATTAGGGAGGAAGTGCGGTTACTGCTCTTCGTTTCAAAATCAGATTGCTTCTGGCTTTGTCTTGCTTTGGATTCAGTTTTTTTGGATCTGTTTTCTTTGTGTTTCAGCTCTTTTGGAATTGAAATTAGTCTCAATTTTATCTTTGAATCCATTAAATTCGAAGATAAAATTCGAAAACTGCGTTCTTAAGAAGCTTGATTCAAGCTTAGGTGGATTGTTGTCTGAAGCTTTGTTTGAAGAGGATTTCGCTGGCAAAGCAGGACAATCTCTAGTTCTGAGATGTCCGGGGTTAGGTTACAAGAGAGTAGCTCTGATCGAAATCGGCTCTCCATCTGGTGGACTTGCCGCTTACAAGAGCCTCGGTGAGGCGGTTGTTGTGGCTGCAAAGACAGCACATGCAAACAGCATGGCGGTCGCTCTTGCTTCGTCTGACTCCCTTTCGGCCGAATTTAAGCTTAACACATCCTATGCCATTGCATCTGGTATAATCAGTTTTTTTTATTGAATGGATTGGTTTTGTTCGGATAGGTACTAATATATAAATTGAATTGTGTCGATTGGTTTTGTGGTTTTAGGAACCATTCTTGGAGCATATGAAGATAACAGGTTTAAATCGGAATCCAAGAAGCTGGTGCTCAAATCACTTGATGTAATTGGTTTAGGAGCTGGACCTGATTTGGTGAAGAAGCTCAAGTATGTAGAAGACGTTTCTTCGGGGGTCATTTTTGGGATAGAGCTTGTAAACTCGCCTGTGAATGTACTCACCCCAGGTTTGTCAAGTTCTTGTAGCTATCTTGATCTCTCAATTGATTTAGGAGCCTAATTCCAACTTTATGCAAGACAATATAGTCTGTTGAAATTCAAGTTTCTGCTTTTACATCTCAGGAGTGCTTGCTGAAGAGGCTTCAAAGATTGCTGCCATGTACAGTGATGTTTTCATCTTGTTTATGCCTGCACCTGTATGAAGGAATGGATGGGATCTATTCTAAAAAATTGGGGTAAACTGAGTACAGTCCATTCTAAAAAAATCCCTTTCCCTTTTTGAAGTTTGATTCTTGTAAGGGCGGCATTTGCACTAAAAACCACTTGTCCTAAAAAGTTAGATTAAGAACGAACTTGTTTGAATCATAGTACTTGATCATGTGGAATTGGTTTCTAGATGACGCAGTCTGAATCCTCTTTATATATCCTCATTTGATTAAGTTCTCCAAATGAGGCTTTTCCTTAGACCAGAATACTTGATGACATTACATCTAACTGTTAGTAAAGGATTTTTGTGCCAGTTTAAATGTGACAAAAATGAAGTTCTTCAGTCATGTGGACGGTGGATCCATATAGAAATATTTGTGGTAGATGACTTGTATGTATCATAAAATAAACACAGTTGCTAATATCCTAATTGAACAATTTCTTTTCAGGCAAGGGGCTTTGATACAAAGTTTTCACTGCCATCATTTACCAAGAAAGTAGAGAAGTTAACAGAAGATCAGAGAGCTGCCATAAGCAAAACAGGCTTTGGGAATCTGCTTAATATACATTATCAGATGATTAGTAAGGTTCTCTTAAATGAGCTAATAGAGAGATGGGACAGTGAAAATAAGACTTTTATGCTTCCTTGTGGTGAGGTAACAATCACTCCCAGAGATGTTGCCTTAATCCTAGGACTGTAGGTTGTTGGCAAACCCGTAGTTCTTGATACATCTTTCTCAGATCTGGAGCAAGAGTATGGTGCTACCCCTCTGAACAGGAAAATCAGCATTTCTTTACTTGAGAAGAGACTTGAATCCATAGGTGGGCTGGTCAATGAGGATTTCATTAGAACCTTTTTATTGTGCACATTTGGGGTTTTTCTTTTTCCGAATTCATCTGAAGAAGTGGACTCCCGTTTCCTCACTCTATTTGAAGATCTGGACACGGTCCATGAGTATGCATGGGGCGAAGCTGTGCGCGAGGAACTGTTTTCATGTATACAGAAGAGAAAAGATGAAAATGTGCGATTTGTAGGAGGTTGTCTTCTTCTTCTCCAAGTAAGTTGCATGGATATCTGTGAAGTACCTGTGAAGTCGTTTTTTTAACTTTGAGCATCGCTATATGCTGTCTTTAGTTATCTTGCCATTGCTGATATAAAAAGGAAATTATCTTGCCATTTTTTCTTATATATTTAGAACACTTCTGTTAACTTACCAACTTAAACCCTCTCAGTTAAGATTTCGTTGTGTGACTATATAAGTTGTATTGAATATTCATTGTAATCAATTAGATAAAACTCAATGAATTCAGTTACACATTTTCTCTCAAACTCTCACATTTCTATCTTGAATTCACCTTTGTCTGCAATCTTCATTTCTTCTTCTTTCCGCTCTTAGCTATTCATGAATCTTCATCTTCACAAAACTAAGCGAACTAAAGCATCTGATGACCTTTGTTATGATTGCAGATTTGTTGGATCTGGCTGAAGGTTCAGTCTGAAGATGATAAAGGATTCCAAAAGTTTCTGGATAATGTCCAGTACAAATGCAGTGGCTGAAGAGGATCTTTTGCTGCTCAAAGATCAGTTCAAATGAAAGGGACCCGTACAGATGTTGAAAGAAGGGGATCTTTTTCTGGAATCATTGTGTAATTCTTTCAATCTTCTGATTGCAGATGAGGACTTCCGGAAGGGTTTCAATATTGTCTATGACAAATCTCTTTCTATTGGCTTGACATGTTGCTTTTCTAGACTGCGAATGTTGTTACTGATCATATCATTTATCACTGGAGGGCAAAAGCATCCCTATTTATATATATGAACGCCCCTTTTACATTAATTGTATGAAATGGCATCAACTTTTATAGGATGAGCAAAGTGATTAACAAGTATGTGCTATTAATAATGCATGTTTAGTTAACTCTTGATTATGGAAGTATTAAACAAACTATTACATTAGTCTCCTACCTTATGTCATCTATTATTAGTATGAAAGTATTTTTAATAAATTAATTTAAACTAAAATTGCGCTTTTTTTTCCGTGTCAGCACTTTTTAAAATTTTATGTTGGTGTGCAAATATAGGTTTACGTTGTGCAAATATAATATATTGTTGAGCAAAAATAAGAGCATGTTGAGCAAATTTCCACCAATCCCCCATGTTGTGCAATTATAGTCTATTGATGAGCAAAAATAAGACCATGTTGTGCAATAATCTATTGAGCAAGTATAAAATAATATTGAGAAAAAGTAAGATCATGTTGAGCACAATTTCACAAGTCTCAATTGGGTGTGCAAATATAATCTATTGTTGAGCAAAAATAAGATCATGTTGAGCAAATTTTCACCAATCCCCCATGTTGTGCAATCATAGTCTATTGATGAGCAAAAATAAGATCATGTTGAGCATAATTTCAAACGTCTCAGTTGTTGTGCAAATATAATCTATTTTTGAGCAAAAATAAGATCACGATGAGCAAATTTCCAACAATCCCCCATATTATGCAATTATAGTCTATTGATGAGCAAAAATAAGACCATGTTGTGCAATAATCTATTGAGCAACTATAAAATAATATTGAGAAAAAATAAGATCATGTTGAGCACAATTTCACAACTCTCAATTATTGTGCAAATATAATTTATTGTTGAGCAAAAATAAGATCATGTTGAGCAAATTTTCACCAATCCCCCTTGTTGTGCAATCATAGTCTATTGATGAGCAAAAATAAGACCATGTTGTGCAATAATCTATTGAGCAACTATAAAATAATATTGAGAAAAAATAAGATCATGTTGAGCACAATTTCACAAGTCTCAATTATTGTGCAAATATAATCTATTGTTGAGCAAAAATAAGATCATGTTGAGCAAATTTCCACCAATCCCCCATGTTGTGCAATCATAGTCTATTGTTTACTTAAAAAAAACAATACCATGTTGAGAAACAACATGGTATTGCTTCTCAACATGGTATTCTCAACATGGTATTTCTCAACATGTTGAGCAAATTTTCACCACTAATTGTAACTAATATCAGTGTCAACACTACTTTGGGCCTTAACCACCTAGTGTCACCACATAAACTTCAATAGCAGAAAACGTCACAACATACACTTCAATATCAGAAAACACAATACTACTGTCACCAATACTTCTAACTACTCTAACAAACAGTGTCAATAATACTTTGGGCATTAACCACCTCGTCCCACCACATAAACTACAAAATAAAAAAATACCAGGCTAGTGTCACCACCACTTGTAACTAATATCAGTGTCATCAATATTTTAGGCCTTAACCACCTAGTGTCACCACATAAACTTCTATCACAGAAAACGTCACAACATACACTTCAATATCAGAAAACACAATACTACTGTCACCAATACTTCTAAATACTCTTAACCAATAGTGTCAACAATACTTTGGGCATTAACCACCTCTTGCCACCACATACACTTCAAAATAAAAAAATAACCTATAGTTGAGCAAAAATAAGATAATGTTGAGAAAATTTTCACCAATCCCCCATGTTGTGCAATTATTGTCTATTGATGAGCAAAAATAAGACTATGTTGTGCAAACATCTATTAAAAAAGTATAAAATTATATTTACAAAAAATAAGATCATGTTGAGACACAATTTCACAAGTCTCGAATGTTGTGCAAAAATGAAGTATTGATGAGCAAAAATAAGAGCATGTTGTGCAATAATTTATTGAGAAAGTATGAAATTATATTGAGAGAAAATAAGATCATGTTGAGAACAAATTCACAAGTCTCGATTGTTTTGCAAAAATAACCTATAGTTGAGCAAAAATAAGATGATGTTGAGCAAAATTTCACCAATCCCCCCATGTTGTGCAATTATTGTATATTGATGAGCAAAAATAAGATCATGTTGTGCAATAATCTATTAAAAAAGTATAAAATTATATTTACAAAAAATAAGATCATGTTGAGACACAATTTCACAAGTCTCGAATGTTGTGCAAAAATAAAGTATTGATGAGCAAAAATAAGAGCATGTTGTGGAATAATTTATTGAGAAAGTATGAAATTATATTGAGAGAAAATAAGATCATGTTGAAAACAAATTCACAAGCCTCGATTGTTGTGCAAAAATAACCTATAGTTGAGCAAAAATAAGATGATGTTGAGCAAAATTTCACCAATCCCCCATGTTGTGCAATTATTGTCTATTGATGAGCAAAAATAAGACCATGTTGTGCAATAATCTATTAAAAAAGTATAAAATTATATTTACAAAAAATAAGATCATGTTGAGACACAATTTCACAAGTCTCGAATGTTGTGCAAAAATAAAGTTTTGATGAGCAAAAATAAGAGCATGTTGTGCAATAATTTATTGAGAAAGTATGAAATTATATTGAGAGAAAATAAGATCTGTTGAGCAAAAATAAGATGATGTTGAGCAAATTTTCACCAATCCCCCATGTTGTGCAATTTTACTCTATTGATGAGCAAAAATAAGACCGTGTTGTGCAATAATCTATTAAAAAAGTATAAAATTATATTTACAAAAAATAAGATCATGTTGAGACACAATTTCACAAGTCTCGATTGTTGTGCAAAAATAAAGAATTGTTGAGCAAAAATAAGAGCATGTTGAGCAAAAATTCCATTAATTCCCCATGTTCTACAATCATAGTCTATTGAGCGCAATTTCACAACTCTTCGATTATTGTGCAAATATAATCTATTATTGAGCAAAAATAAGACAATGTTGTGCAACATAACACTTCAAAATAGAAAAATACAAGGCTAGTGTCACCACTACTTGTAACTAATATCAGTGTCAGCACTACTTTGAGACTTAACCACCTAGTGTCACCACATAAACTTCAATAAAATTGAGCATCCGTTTGATCCAATTCAACACCCAATTAAACGAGAAAACCCTAAACTGATCATCCGTTTGATCAATTCATTCAAATACAGTCTACTGTCAGCATGATCATACTAAATTGATCATCCATTTGATCCAATTCACTAATCAATTAAGCGAGAGATTGAGAAAACCATAAATTCTCACCTGAGCAGCCACAGGGATAGTTGATTCCTTGCCCCATTCTTTACATCCTTTGCACAATTCCTTCCTTTCAATTGCATTGTACCTGCATCATCATCACCCAAAGCCTAAAACAGATAGAAAAGAGGCTATGGTAAATATATAAGATTTACAAATCACCACACATTATCCTGAATATATAAGAATTTCTACAGCACTAGTCATTACAGAAATGAATTTTCAGTAATGAAAAGCACAAAGAACTGACCAAGTAACATCCTAATTTTCAAAATTCCTCATTTCAAATCGATGCTCCAGAAAACCTTAATGATCTTAGCCTTCTAATCTCTTCAAACCTTCATCTAATCCCTTCCTAATCAACTTAGCAAAATGACAGCTACATTCCCATAAAATCCTCTAGTTCTATCCTTCCTGATGTGAAATAGAGCAAAAGAACAAAGGAACGAAATGAAATTCATGAAAATCTCAGAGGCGAAAGTACCTGGTATGGTGATGTTCGGGTAAAATTCGGTAATGGATTTGCGAATTGAGAGCTTTCTTGATAATCATGGTATCTGGTTAAATTCAATAATAACTCAAGGTTGTAGGAATGAGCTAAACATGCTCTCAAGCTCAGGCATGGCCAAACCGATCCTTGAGAATGGCGATAGCACTGGAAAGACGCCTCTCCAGTTCATGGTTCTTGACCTCCTTCTGCCATAGGCTAAGCGAACAAGGAAGGACGACGAAGGCAGATCGGTCAAATTCGAACATCTTCATCGGTGTGCCGGAGCTCGAGCAAGGAGGAGGTCTCGAATCAAGAATGAAGATCCAACCTCTAATCACGCTCTAGGATGAAGAAGAAGGGAATCCGAGATCTGGAAACGGAGCCCTGGCCGAGATCCGAGATCTACCGAGGAGCCCTAGCCGGCGTGGGTGACGGAGAAGGAGATCCACAGATATGGAAACGGAGCAGGAGGAATGATCTCGGAAGAGGAAGGAGGGCGGCGGGCGGATCCGAGATCCACCGAGGAGATCCACCGAGGAGGAGTGATCGGGAGCGGAGAGAGATTGGAGAGACGATGAGGCAACAATCGAAAAAAAAATAAAAAAAATTGAGAATTAGTATATAAAGTGGACATATTTTCAATTTGTCCAAAAAGTTGGACAAATCACCAATTTGTCCAAAAAAGTGCCTGTTTGACAAATAAGACCTAAGGCTAGGTTTTGTTTTTACATTTTGTCGTGCAAAAATAAAAGTATGTTGTGCATGTGCAAAAATAACCGTATGTTCAACAAATATGAGCTAAGTCTAGTTTTTTTTTAAACATTTTGTCATGCAAATATAAGAGTACGTTGTGCAAATATAACCATAAGTTGTACAAATATGACCCAAGTCTAGTTTTTTTTTTATTTTTTTTTCATTTTGTCGTGCAAATATAAGAGTACGATGTGCAAATATAACCGTATGTTGAGAAAATATGACCTAAGTCTAGTTTTTTTATTATTATTTTTTAAATTTTTTTTAACATTTTGTCGTGCAAATATAAGAGTACGATGTGCAAATATAACTGTATGTTGAGCAAATATGACCCAAGTCTAGTTTTTTTTTGTTCTTTTTTTAAACATTTTGTCGTGCAAATATAAGAGTACGTTGTGCAAATATAACCGTAAGTTGTGCAAATATGACCCAAGTCTAGTTTTTTTTTATTTTTGTTATTTTTTTATTTTTTTTTACATTTTGTCGTGCAAATATAAGAGTACGATGTGTAAATATAATCGTATGTTGTGCAAATATAATATTTTATTGTGCAAAAATAAAAATATAGATTATGGATCACATAATAAAATATAGATGGTTTTTTCATTCTCATATTAATGGGTTAATTTTTGTAATTTTACAAAAATTGCTTCTTCTACCTTCCTGCTTCCTCCGTACAATCCCTGAACACACCCTCGCTCCAGCCGCTCCTCGATCCCTCGCTCCGGCCGGTCGACCTCGCTTGCTCGCTCGACCTCGACCTCGACCTTGCTCGCTCCGGCCGCTCGCTCGATCTCGCTGAAGCACAGATCCAGCCATGGAGAGATGCGCCCGGCGAGAGAGATTCGGCGAGGCAAGAGAGAGATCCGGCGAGAGACACAGACGAGGCAAGCCGGAGATCTGAAAACGGAGATCCGGCTTTGATTTTGCAATTGATGAGGAGGTCGGCGCCGCTCATCCTCAAACACAATCACAACCATGTAGAGATGGATCGATTTCGAGATCTAAAGTCGGATCGATTTCGAGATCTCGGATCTAGAATCGGAGGTGGCATCAGATCTCGGCGGTTATGGAGAAGCAACAGATGCGGCCGGCGACGTCTAAGCTTCCAGATCCGGCTGTCATGGCTGGCGCATCTCCGCATGCCGGAATCTGGTCGGCTTGTTGATCAACAATGGCGGATTGGAGAGAACAACGAGGAATCACCGATTCCGCCTCTTGAGATCGGATTGGAGAGAACAGCGAGGAAGATCTGAAATTGTCCGTTGAATCCTTTGCAATACAACCAGAGATGCACGATGGAGATCGGAGGAGAAGAAGGATGAAATAGATCTGAGGGAAAGGAATAGAAGAAAGACAGAGATGCACGAGAGGGAAAGGAAGAGAACAACGATGAAATAGATATTATTGAATTAGTATATATAGTGGACATATTTCCAATTTGTCCAAAAAGTTGGACAATTTACCAATTTGTCCATAAAAAGCGCTTGTTTGGCAAATTTTTTCTTAATAATATCTAGACATGCCCTCGATCTTCCCACCTAGTGGCAAGCAGATGGACCCATTACAAGATACAAGTAGCTATACACTCTGGCACATTTTAAATTGTGCTTTTGTGCAATATTATCCTTCAGTTTCTGCACAATGTTTCATCAGGTGATCCATTTCTTTGCACACACATGTAATGTGCGTATCTTTTGGACCTTTCAGTGCATTATGGAAGCTAAATTTATTGTACTTCCTCTAAGAGGAACTGGAAAAGGCATCAGCAGCAGTAACATATGTGTAAACTGTTGTTGCAGGAGGCTTGATATGTCAAGTAATTACAAATATAAAGATGTTAATAAATGTAAACCGACTCCTGGCCTAAGCAAATAATTACAAGACTTCCTCCCGTTTTAGTGGAAGGGTAGTCAGGATCGATCCACGAGGAGGCGTGTCAGCGGGATCCTAGTAGCTTTGGAAATTTCACGTCTGCGTCGATCAGTAGCCTCGATTTCGACCTTGAACCTCGATGTCGACCTCGGCTGTCGTTGTTCTCTGCAACAGAAGACCTGCAGAGACAAAAAACAAGTGGTCGATATCGACTGGTGGGGGTCGATATCGATGTCCAGTAACTCCGCAGCGATGTTCGTCGTCGACTCAGAAAACTGTCGACGAACTCAGTGGTCGATATCGACGTTTGGGGTCGATATCGATGTCTACCTGCAGTGAGTTAGTTCTTCGTCGGCAAAGAAAGGCCGAATATTTTAGGATGGAGAGAGAAGCAATGAACAGAAATAAAACAATGGGTTTTGTGAATTAACTTATGTAAAAATCAACTCCTAGGATTAGGGTTTACCACAACGTTAACCAATGCATGCGATGAGATAAATAAGACGGACAATTGCGCTATTTCACCCGAGGGACAAGCTTTCGCCGTACACCAACTCTTAGGATTACTCTTTCAAATAAACCTAATTGTCTCTACCAATTTTATGTTTATAACTCAAGTTGTTAGCATGAATCCCTTTTCTTTCGATTAGGACTAAACATAGAATCGTAGGAGGAGAGATAGACACAATGATATCAACATCAAATACTTACCTCAAGCGCGCATGGCTAACGTCGGGCTCACCCCGACCCTAAGAGCTTTGGGAAACTACTCGCTTCTCATCATGGAACTCATCATTGTTTGAAAGGAAGAAACTTGCATTAAAATAAACTCCGAAGCTTTACAACTCAACGTCAACTTTCGTAAACGTCAAACCCTAAAACTTCTCTCTAACTCTAACTCTATTGTCTATTGTCTTTGCTAATTGATTGTATGAAAAGATGATTGAAAGATGATTGAAAGATGATTGAATGCCAGCCCCCTAGGGCTTTATTTATAGGCTACTAATCCTCGCTATCCAAGGATTGTAACTCCTATCTAAACTATTAACTCTATCCGAACAATTTAGGATAGGTCTTTTATTTTTATAAAACTTAAATGACTTAAAGGTAAAAAGATAAATAAAACATCAGCTGCCATCTATCTTGAAAGTATGAGATAATTCCGTGCCTCCTTGAAGATATAGTTCCAATCCGCATTCGAAATCGAGTCTATCTTCTGTCGAGATAAGGGGTCGATATCGACACCAGAGGTCGATATCGAGGTCTCTGTTCCTGCTCGACTTGTTCAGCTCTGGTCGATTTCTATGTTGAGGTCGATATGGGGGTCGATATCGACACCGGGGGTCGATATCTGGGTCTAAGGTCGATATCTACCTCTTCTCAGCTTCACTTGATGTCTATGTTGAGGTCGATATCTATGTTGAAGGTCGATATCTACCCCAGAGGTCGATATCTGGGTCTAGGGTCGATATCTACCTCTGCTCAGCTTCACTTGGCTTCTTCGTTTTGACTCCGTTTTCGCTCGAATTCCTGCATGGTTAGCTCAAAACTTGTGCAGACCCTATTTCTTGCATTTTAGCCCATTCTTACACAAGTTTATATTCTTTTGAACCTTTTCTTTGGAGATCAAATGAAATACGAAGTCAAAAGATGCAATAAACAAAGGTGCAAATGTGTACATCAAAACACCCCATACTTAGACTTGCTTGTCCTCAAGCAATAACCAAGCAATAACCAACACCTACAACACACCCTTCAAGTCTTCGCCCTTGTCAAAAGCAACATCATAAGCGGTAGCAAAGCAAAGCAAGTGAATTTAACGTCATAGCACATATTTTGGCGATCCATAGGCATATGCAATTTTGATCCAACCTCACAGGGATAATGTGTTTGCACTCAACTCTCATGTGTTTAGGCTATGAAGATCAACTCTCAACTCAATTCCATATACAATCTCATAAACATTGTAATTTATAATAATCCACTTCGCAACCAATTATGAAAATGCAATAAGAATCATCAGGAGGACTTTCGCTCAATGGAAGACTTCATAGAAGACTCCATTCGGCGGGGTTGTAATGGGGCTTGGTATGAAATAAAGGGTATGGAATTATTTGGCTATGTGGTGCTTTTATAATTCGGGAATCAAGACTCCTAAATCTCAACACTTGCAATACCCAAACCATAACTCTTCACTGTAAGCTCAATTTCTATAATGCTTTTTCCCAACTCATCTTTCCATAATATGCTCTCAAAAATATAACATTTGTATGAATAAAAGACTTAAGGATTTTGGCTCATGCACTATATATATATATTTATTTTTTTTGGATTTTTTTTTTCGGAAATAATACTAAAGCTATGTGCATTTATATGGTGAGCCAAAAAAAATCCTTCTAGAAAATATGACAAAATGTAAATATGTACCATCCTACAATTTCCTCGCTCAAAACTAGACATTATGCTCTTTTCTTTCCACAAGGCATTAGTTCCAACCAATCTAAGTCTCGATTCCCAAATGGGGGTCAGGCTAAATTCGGCTAGGGATAATTTTGTGGAGTTTGCAATTTCAGGCTCAGGCTAATGTTCTGGCTTCAAGCAGGGATAATGCAGGGTAGGTAAAGAGAGGATAAAAATGGCTTAAAAGATGCCTCCATCATTTAATTCTCGTAAACATAATCATATATATGCATTGGTTTTGAATAACTATCACAACATTTAGAGATGCATAGGAAGAGTAAATTCACTCAAGAAAGCGGAGGGATTTTTGATGTTCTCCCTATAGGTCAAAATTCTCACAAGGACAATTTTTGTTGGATTTGCTTTTTAGCCTAGGATCATATGTGCTCAATTTCATCACAAGTTCACAATGTACATAAAAAATTTTAAGGACTTAGGCTAAACCATCCAAATATGCCATAGGATTTACATGATCAAGTCAGCTATTGAGTTTTCATCATAGGACATCTAAGTAGGGTTAAAAAATAAACTTAAAAATAAACATGCATTTTTTGTATTTTTGACATTTTTCTATTTTTTTGGATTTTTTTTGACATTTTATGGAATCATTGACATTTTATAAAAGTAAAACTAAAAACAAAAATTTAAACATGAATGCAATGCGAAGAAGAAACCAAGTTATGACCATAAGACATGTCTTCCTCCACCCCATACTTAAAATATACAGTGTCCTCACTGTATTAAAAAGAAGAACAAGGGTAGAGAGAAACTCACAGTGCAACCTGCGGATTTAGGTCGATTTCAGGTTCGGTCGATGCCAGAAGTCGATATCTAGGTCAGTGGTCGATGTCGACTGCATCTGTCGAATTCGAGAAGGAAGGTGAAGATGAGGGCTGCCTGATTGGGGTCGATATCGAGTATTAGGGTCGATATCGACCTCTGCTTTTCGCTCCCGAGTCCTCGATGTCGACTCCAGGAGATGGCTTGACCCTGGGGGGAGGTCGATTTCGACTGGCCTGGTCGATTTCGACTGCCTCTGCAGAAGCTTCTTTCCTTCTTCATCGTTCCTTTTGCTTGACAACCTGAAATCTAGGTTAGGAATATAGATAAAGCACGAATTATCTCAGTTTTAAAAGTTTCAAACAGCCAAAAATTAAATCCTAAAAACCATCTATGCGAAATTTAAATGTTTTATGTACAAGCTCTAGAGTTTTGAGTCGCTAGGCCGACTTCTCCGTCAATTCTTCATGACCCTTTTATGTAGGGACCCTTCGAGCGTGAGCCTTCTCCTGGATCATCTAGGTCCTTTTGGTAGTAGCTAAGTTCGGCGACCAAGGCTTTTTTGATGTTAGGTTCTTCTTTGGGCGCTTTTCTTCTCTTTCTTGACCTAACTTTAGCAATATAGGCAAACCATGGAGCTTTGACCCTCTCTTTAGTAGATTTATCAATAATTGGCTTAATTGATTCATCAATAAGGGACAGAGGAGGGTTAGGAGTCATACCTGGGCTTACCTGTTTGGGCCCGAAACAAAAATCTTCGGGCTGAGGGGTGGTCGATTTCGACCAAGGTGGGTCGATTTCGAGAGCTTTGGTCGATGTCGACATGTGGGGGTCGATATCGACCTCCGTGACCCCATTCTTACGCTCCTGGCAGCGATCTGGCATACTCGATTTCGACCAAGGGGGGTCGATTTCGATGTTTTTAGTCGATATCGACTGGTTCCAGTCGATGTCGACCCTGCTTGCCGTTTCCGTCCTCGCCAACAAAAATTTTCTAAGCTTCTCCTTAGCCGGCGAGAGGACTACTTGTTCCAGGTGCTTTGTTTCGCTCATGGTTGGGTTGAAAGAGAATTCTATCACTTCGTTCCCTATAGTAAAGGTTAGTAACCCTCGACGTACATTGATATTGGCATCAGCAGTATCTAAGAAAGGCCTACCAAGTATAATAGGCACTACAAGATCTTCAGGCATCTCCAATACAATGAAATCAGTAGGCACAAAGAACTTACCTACCTTTACCGGAACGTCATCAACTATACCTGTGGGTCTGACGAATGAGTTGTCAGCCATATAGAGCTTCATGTCCACAGGTTCAAGGGCACCAATGTTCACCTTCTGCCAAATAGAGAGAGGCATGAGACTTACACTTGCCCCTAGGTCACATAGGGCTTTATAGCGATGTTGGCCAAGTCCCACGGTGATTGCAAACTTCCCTGGATCACTCTTCTTCTCAGGGAAGTCCATCTTTGAGCACTCCTCTGCGATCTCTGCCATTGATCTCTTCTTGCTCAGGATGTCTTTGAGGAATCGCACATAGGCGGGCATCTTGCTTAGGGCTTCCGTTAGAGGGATAGTGATGTTGAGTCCTTGAAGTATCTTTATGAAGCACCTAAACTTACCTTTGGTGGGATCCTCCAATGCTTTGGAAGGGAATGGCAACGTCTTCTTTGGAGTAGGGGCTAAAACGGAGGTCGGAGGGGCCTGTTGAACATCGATGTCGACTGGAGTTGGGTCGATATCGACTGGTAGGGTCGATTTCGACCTCTGTTGTGGCTCTGATGGCTCTGCAGTGTCATCGACGTTGATCAGGGGGTCGATTTCGACCTCTGGGTCGACATCGACTAGTCTGTCGACGTCGACTGGGTCTGCTGCTTTCTCCTCCGTTTCCGTCCGTGGCTTTTGTACTTTGGTGCCACTCCTTAATTGTATGGCTGCGACATGGCCCATCCCGGATTGTCCCTTAGGATTTGTAGTGGGTTGCCCAGGGAGTGTTCCGGATGGCCTAGGGATTTGTGCCGCCAATTGACCCAGTTGGGTCTCTACGTTCTTCTTCCAAATATCCATCTCCCCAATCCTTGTGGTAAGGTGATTGAGTTGAGAGTGGATTGCATTGTTGGATTGATCATTCTTAGCTTGGTTCCGCCTTATCTCGTCCAGTACTAGTTGAAGATCATCCTTCTTTTGGTCTCTCTCCGGGTGCCCAGGAGCTCTATAAGGCGGAGGGTCCCTAGGGTTAACCGGGTTCCTTTGTGGTTGATGGAACCTTTGGTCTCCCCAATATTGGTTGTTGGGACCCCTCATGTAGCGCGCCTCTTGGTGAGTCTCCGCTAGGTGTACTTGTTCGGCATGTGGGCACTTGATGGTGGTGTGTCACTGCGATCCGCATTCGATGCAATCTTGGTTCGCTGAAAGGAACCTCACTTGCTTTTGGAGCTTTCTAAGTTGATCTCTGTGGAATTGCTCCTTCACATCCGGATCGATTATGTTAGAGGGTTCATATAAGGGCATAGATGGGGCAGGCCTCGACGATGATGGTACGTCGGAAGCCTCAGGAGTCCCATATGTGTTGTCGAACTCCACCAACCTCTCTATGGTCTCCCAAGCCTCTTGTGGAGCGAGTTCAAGGTAGCCATAGGAGGTGTAGGTGTTGATCCTCTCCTTCGTTGCAGCGTCAAGAGCATTGTAAATTATCTCCTGAATTACATATGGTGGTTGGCCATGCGTCGGGCATGATCGTAGAAGGTCCTTGAACCTTTCCCAAACAGTCGCCAGAGCTTCACCAGGCTTTTGTTTAAAAGCCGTGATTTTCTGTTGGATCAACACCGTCTTAGAAGGAGGGAAGAACTTGTTGAGGAACGCGTCCTTGACTTCATTCCAGGTGCGGAGCGATCTTGGGGCTAAGCTTTCCAACCACTGCAATGCTTTCCCTGTAAGAGACCATCGAAAGGCTTTTAGTTGGACATATTCAAGACTTCGTCCATCAGCAATTGTATCACAAAGGTCTAAGAAGGTAGAAATATGTGCCATAGGGCACTCATTAGGTTTTCCTTCATATTGGTGCCTTCTAATCTCAGTTAAAAAGTTAGGTTTTATTTCAAAATTAGAGGCAGGGATAAGAATTGCCGATTCAGGCACTGTGAGAGCGGGGTGCATATATTGCTTGGCATTCCTAGGGAGGGCATTGATTTGGGCTTCTATTTGCCTTCGGCCTTCCTCCTCCCTATCCGCACGCTCCTTAAGTGCCGCCTCTCTAGTCGTTAGGTCGGCGCCGCTCATCCTCAAACACAATCACAACCATGTAGAGATGGATCGATTTCGAGATCTAAAGTCGGATCGATTTCGAGATCTCGGATCTAGAATCGGAGGTGGCATCAGATCTCGGCGGTTATGGAGAAGCAAACGATGCGGCCGGCGACGTCGAAGCTTTCAGATCCGGCTGTCATGGCTGGCGCATCTCCGCATGCCGGAATCTGGTCGGCTTGTTGATCAACAATGGCGGATTGGAGAGAACAACGAGGAATCACCGATTCCGCCTCTTGAGATCGGATTGGAGAGAACAGCGAGGAAGATCTGAAATTGTCCGTTGAATCCTTTGCAATACAACCAGAGATGCACGATGGAGATCGGAGGAGAAGAAGGATGAAATAGATCTGAGGGAAAGGAATAGAAGAAAGACAGAGATGCACGAGAGGGAAAGGAAGAGAACAACGATGAAATAGATATTATTGAATTAGTATATATAGTGGACATATTTCCAATTTGTCCAAAAAGTTGGACAATTTACCAATTTGTCCATAAAAAGCGCTTGTTTGGCAAATTTTTTCTTAATAATATCTAGACATGCCCTCGATCTTCCCACCTAGTGGCAAGCAGATGGACCCATTACAAGATACAAGTAGCTATACACTCTGGCACATTTTAAATTGTGCTTTTGTGCAATATTATCCTTCAGTTTCTGCACAATGTTTCATCAGGTGATCCATTTCTTTGCACACACATGTAATGTGCGTATCTTTTGGACCTTTCAGTGCATTATGGAAGCTAAATTTATTGTACTTCCTCTAAGAGGAACTGGAAAAGGCATCAGCAGCAGTAACATATGTGTAAACTGTTGTTGCAGGAGGCTTGATATGTCAAGTAATTACAAATATAAAGATGTTAATAAATGTAAACCGACTCCTGGCCTAAGCAAATATTTACAAGACTTCCTCCCGTTTTAGTGGAAGGGTAGTCAGGATCGATCCACGAGGAGGCGTGTCAGCGGGATCCTAGTAGCTTTGGAAATTTCACGTCTGCGTCGATCAGTAGCCTCGATTTCGACCTTGAACCTCGATGTCGACCTCGGCTGTCGATGTTCTCTGCAACAGAAGACCTGCAGAGACAAAAAACAAGTGGTCGATATCGACTGGTGGGGGTCGATATCGATGTCCAGTAACTCCGCAGCGATGTTCGTCGTCGACTCAGAAAACTGTCGACGAACTCAGTGGTCGATATCGACGTTTGGGGTCGATATCGATGTCTCCCTGCAGTGAGTTAGTTCTTCGTCGGCAAAGAAAGGCCGAATATTTTAGGATGGAGAGAGAAGCAATGAACAGAAATAAAACAATGGGTTTTGTGAATTAACTTATGTAAAAATCAACTCCTAGGATTAGGGTTTACCACAACGTTAACCAATGCATGCGATGAGATAAATAAGACGGAAAATTGCGCTATTTCACCCGAGGGACAAGCTTTCGCCGTACACCAACTCTTAGGATTACTCTTTCAAATAAACCTAATTGTCTCTACCAATTTTATGTTTATAACTCAAGTTGTTAGCATGAATCCCTTTTCTTTCGATTAGGACTAAACATAAAATCGTAGGAGGAGAGATAGACACAATGATATCAACATCAAATACTTACCTCAAGCGCGCATGGCTAACGTCGGGCTCACCCCGACCCTAAGAGCTTTGGGAAACTACTCGCTTCTCGTCATGGAACTCATCATTGTTTGAAAGGAAGAAACTTGCATTAAAATAAACTCCGAAGCTTTACAACTCAACGTCAACTTTCGTAAACGTCAAACCCTAAAACTTCTCTCTAACTCTAACTCTATTGTCTATTGTCTTTGCTAATTGATTGTATGAAAAGATGATTGAAAGATGATTGAAAGATGATTGAATGCTAGCCCCCTAGGGCTTTATTTATAGGCTACTAATCCTCGCTATCCAAGGATTGTAACTCCTATCTAAACTATTAACTCTATCCGAACAATTTAGGATAGGTCTTTTATTTTTATAAAACTTAAATGACTTAAAGGTAAAAAGATAAATAAAACATCAGCTGCCATCTATCTTGAAAGTATGAGATAATTCCGTGCCTCCTTGAAGATATAGTTCCAATCCGCATTTGAAATCGAGTCTATCTTCTGTCGAGATAAGGGGTCGATATCGACACCAGAGGTCGATATCGAGGTCTCTGTTCCTGCTCGACTTGTTCAGCTCTGGTCGATTTCTATGTTGAGGTCGATATGGGGGTCGATATCGACACCGGGGGTCGATATCTGGGTCTAAGGTCGATATCTACCTCTTCTCAGCTTCACTTGATGTCTATGTTGAGGTCGATATCTATGTTGAAGGTCGATATCTACCCCAGAGGTCGATATCTGGGTCTAGGGTCGATATCTACCTCTGCTCAGCTTCACTTGGCTTCTTCGTTTTGACTCCGTTTTCGCTCGAATTCCTGCATGGTTAGCTCAAAACTTGTGCAGACCCTATTTCTTGCATTTTAGCCCATTCTTACACAAGTTTATATTCTTTTGAACCTTTTCTTTGGAGATCAAATGAAATACGAAGTCAAAAGATGCAATAAACAAAGGTGCAAATGTGTACATCATAAACCAATTATATGAAAGATTCTAAATGTGGATATGCTATAAACATATAAATGTGTTGATGCTAATAGGATAAAACACCAGCAAACATCTTAATTCTTAAAATAACTTTGATTTGTTGTTATGCCACCGCCAAGTATATATTATATATTACAATCTATAATGCACCAATATCTATCTTTTTCTCCCCTCTTTCGAAATCAATTCTCTTCACCAATTCATCTCTAGCATTCAATTCTTTCCCGAAGAAAAGTAGCAGCACCAGCGTTACTAGGCTGCCCCAAACCGCTGCCAGAATCCCATTCGAGATCGAGCCTCCATCAGCCTTCTCATCATTGCCATCTATACTCCTTGTGCCTTTTGGAGCATCAGCAACGCCACCATGTTGAGTTTCCTTGACAGATTGGTTCCCAATGTCCTGAGCAACATGTTGCTTGTCCAGCGAAAAAAGCAGGGATGTTGCCGAAGGACGTTTCATTGTGCACATAGCCTCGGTGTGACCAAAGCATTTGCAATGTGAGCAACTCCACGGAAGCCATTCGAATATGACCTTCTGCAACACCTCATCTCCACGGGCATTAACAAGCTTGACATGTGACCGTATGATGTAGAAAGTATCAGCAACACCTCATACACTGTATGATGTAGAAAGTATCAGCAAACAGGTATGCTCATGGTGCAAACAGAACCAAGTTAAGACAGTTGAATGAATCTTGAATATATGCATAAATTAACACCGAAAGCAACAAACAGAAGGGTGTGTGATCAATTTAACCAACCAATTGTAAAGACTGAATATATATATTTTATATATTATATTATTATTTTAATTAAATATGTTAGTATTTATTTCAATTTATAAAAGCGGAGAAAAAGTCGTCCCCGAGCACGAGTTCAATTTTAAAATCCTTCCCGCATCATTTGAATTTTCGATTTTGACGGGATTTGACTTTTGCTTTCGAGTTTCCGGGTATTATTGAAATTAATTTAAACTCCGAGTTGATTGAAAATTATTTGATTCCGTTATCTTGTGTTTTAATTGAAATTTGATTAAATTTAATTTAGTCGGGATTCGATCGGGCGAGCGGGTTTCGAGATATTTTCGGGCATTTAAAATATCCTTTGGGGACCACTCTTATTTATATTCTATTTCTTTTTTCTTTATCTCTCTCTCTCTCTCTCTCTCTCTCTCTCTCTCTCAGCTGCCGTTGGGGACCAGCCTCCCTCCCAATTGTCCTTCCATTACCCTTTTTCAACAACAAGGAGGCCAGAACCCACACCCATTCACATTTTGGAATCCCAAGCCAACACCTTCACCATTTCCTCTCCCTCCTTCACTTCGGTTACGACTCCAGGGAGCCACCTCTCCACCACCGAGCCACCACGTCTCACCCACCACCATCACAGCGCCGACCACCTCACCGCAAGCCATTTTGGTCCCCTGTTTCTGCTCTCGGAAATCAGCCCCAACACCACCATTTTCCACCTCCTTCCGTCGGCTCAAGCAACCACCCGAGCGCCCCCGTGCTCCGGCGCCTCCTCCGAGGTCTGATGCAGCTTAGCTGAACACCGATGCCGACCGTTTCTTCTTCTTCTTCCCTGTTTTCCGATCCAAGCGGTAAGCTCGAATCCCTTCTTCTTCTTCGTCCTCAAGTATCGCAAAGGTCGTTTTTTTTCTTACACCCTCCGTTACCCTAGGCCACCCGGCGATAGATCTGACCCCAACGAGCCCAGACGCAACCTCTCCGAGCCCCTTTTCCGGCGACGTCAAAGGACTCCTAGGTGAGCCCTCTTCTCTCTCTCTTCCCTCCCTTCTGGATGTGTGTGTGTCGGGTGGCTGACTTGGGTGGCCGGAGCCCAGCCCCACCGCCGTCGGCGAGCTTCCAAGCCCTCTCCCTCCTTCGTTTCTCTCCGAGCGAGGGAGCTCCCCTGCTCTGCTGTTCTGTCGAACAGAATTGGGAAGGAGAAGGAGCGGGCCCCATCCCCTTGCCACATCAGCGCGCGGGGCCCCCCCTCCTTTAAAATCCGATTCAGTTTGGGCTAAAGAGAGTGGGCTCTGGTTTGGGCTGGGTTTCTTATCGGGTTGGGCAGCTGGCTTGAGCTCTTGCTGGGCTGGTTTCTTCTTTTCTTCCTTTTTGGTTGGGCCGAATTTCACTGCTGAATTTGGATTGATATATTGGGTTATTTTGGGTGATCTTGAAGTTCTAGACATGACCTGGTGAGTTTATTTTGGCCTATGTTTGGACAAAGTATATTATGTCCTCTTGCTTGTTGAGTGTACTCTCTTTAATTGCTTCCTCTTTGGCTTGCATTTAGATATCTTATTCAAGGCTGCATATTATGATTTCTGCACATGACTTAAAGATGATTGAGGCACCTTTATTAACCCTATTTGACTCTATTCCCACCTTGCATATTATCCTCTGCTTGAAGCCAATATTAAGCCTAATTGCCTATTCTTTTGAGCTCCACAAGATTTTTCCATAGCCAATTATAGCCTGACCCATCCGGGAATTAGGAATAGTTGGTGAATATTGATATTGTGGATGATGGTTTTAGTGATGGATTGTATGTTTGGAGTACTCTTATGAGATGTTTTGATTCTTGCTAGTAGTTTACACATTACTTGGGACCTAAGGAGAATAAAATTCACTTAGGGGTAAAAGTCAAGGAAAATCATTTGATATGGCATGAAGAAGAGCATATGAAAAAAGAAAAAAAAAGAAAAAAAAAGAAGAAAATGCAAAAGAAAAAAAAAAGAGAATAAGAGAATGAGTCGAGTATGGTTTGTGAAGTTTGATACTTGAGATTTGAGTTGTATACATTGTAGAGTTATGGTATGATCTTGTGAGTGGTATTGTAATTTGGTTGCATCCTTAGTTCCCGGATTATGAGCACCACATGGCCTAAATTGTTCCATACCTTATGTTTTTTACCTTGGCCCCATTACAACCCAATTGAAAGACCTCATGATTTTTGTTGTGTGTAGAGTCACCAGCGGTGGAGAGCTAGAACACTGGTGCAAGACTATTGTAGCTAAGTTTTTAAAGATTGAGTTTTGAGCGTAAACATTTAACCCTAAACACTTGAGCGAGAGTGAAACACATATTCCTTGTGAGGTCTAGAATGGATATGGTTGCCTGATTTCATTGATTATTGCAATTATGTGCTATGATGTTGTTAATCTATTGTGTTTGCTAGTTTTCATGCACTTAAAGAATATTGGGGTTGATACATGAATAGCTATTATGTGGGGCTGCAGAGTTGATTTTTCCATTGCTTGAGGACAAGCAAAGGTTCAAGTGTGGGGGAATTTGATAGAGCATGATTAGATATGCATATTAGGATTCATTTAGCATAGTTTGGTTGTAAATAGTGCATATTTTAGTTACAATTACATGTTTACCAGTTGTATTGGAAGAGTCGGAATCTATGCAATTTTATGTTTAATTTCAGATAGATGTGGATCCGACGAGGAATGAGGAGCTCTTGGATGAAGGAGGATTCAAGTTGAGGAAGAAAAGTGAAGAGCACGGGAGTGGAGTCGAATTTCGAGAGCCCAAGTGATAAACAAATCAGTAGAAGTTGTCGTCAGACAAGCTGAACTTGTTTTGCACTTTCTGGAGGCCTCGGTGGTCGGAATGCCTATTATAAGCATGCGTTGGAAAGCTCTTTCCGAGATCTACAACTTTCATGTTGACATCGAGACCAAATTCGAAGAGGAAAAATCGCTGTGAACAGAATGGCCGCCCCGCGGCCCGAAGACTTGCCGAAGGATTTCGCTGATCGCCTGGCCGCTCTGTCGCCTGAGGTAGCCGCCCCGCGGCCTCAGCAGAACCGCCGATTCATTAATTAGGGTTTCTTTAGAATTTTTTTGGCCGAATTTCTTAGGTTTATTTAAGGACTATTAGGGTTATTTTCTTAGGCATCTAACTAATAACCTTATGCACTTTTGAGAATTGTTGAGAGCACGTTGAGCATGAGCAACTAAACTCTCGAAGGTTTCGCCTACAGTTTGGATCTTGATTGTTGAATTGTGAGTTTCTTAATCTAGTTCTTATTCCTATTTGAATGTTTTGACTTCTTTGCACTTAATTCCTTGAATGTGTTTTATTCTCTCTGGCCTGATCAACTAGTTAGAGTAGATTCATTCAATTGCTAGGGTTTTGTAGATTCCTCGTAGCGAACCTTAACCCAAGTAGCAATCATATCCCTTTAGGACTCGTAGGACTAATTGGATGTGTAGGAAGTTGAATATATGTTAAATATCAACTCGTAGCTTGATATTGCATATACCTTGGTTAATTCATAGTCTTAATGCTATCTCTAGGTTAAATCTTAACCGTGTTAAGGTTATTTAGAGATAAGGATTGCTAGGACTCGTAGGACTACTAATTTACCTAAGATCTGGACAAGGACATTGATAGGAAAAGAAGAGAACTAGAGGTTGAAACAAGGATCAAATTCATCAATTGAAGTGACAAATTGTAGGTGAACCTATTTCTCTTTATTGCATTCTACAACCTCCTTTACCTTGTTTGCTTCTTTCCGCTTTGACAAAAGGCGGATCTTTTTCTCACAAAAACTCTCTTTTTGGTTACTTGTGATTAGATTAGCACTTGAACTTACTAGATTTCCCTGTGGATCGACCTCTTTCTTACCAACTATACTAGTTGTAGGTTTGAGTATTTCTTTGGCAGGAACAACGACAGGTTTTCCTCTTGTCAATGATCTTAAGAGTGGGTGTGGGTATAGGTAGTTAGGATAGTTCTAAAGGTGGATAGATAGGCTAGGAGTTGATCGAGGAGTCCTTGTAAGGGGGAGTATTGTTAGACGGGTTAGTGCGCTAAGGGTAGTGTCTAGGTAGTCTTGGAGCGGGTTGTGGGTTGCATTGAGGGTGATCGACTAAGGAATGTTTGAGAAATCGTAGAGTTTGGGACTAGGTTGATTGGGAGCGATTTTGGTAAAGGATAAGATTGAGGAATTGCTAAGGATGAGTAGTATAGGGTTGCTTGGGAAATTATAGATCTTGGGGATTAGGTTGTTCATGCGACATCTGGACTGTAGGTGAGATGTGTAATTGGTGGTCGTTTAGGTAAGATTGGGAATGCTTGGCGAGATCGTATGTGGAGGATTTTTAGATGCGTTGCTGGAGGATTTTAACATAGGGAAGGAATCGAGATTGATGTGTGGATATTACCTTGTCTATTGATGTAATTGAGGATGTAAGATGAACATTTGAGGAAAGGCTAGTAGCTAGGCGAGAACGTCGTGGAGGTTGCTAGTAGGACTGTTTGCTTGAGGTTCGATATAGGGTAATTCTGAATATGGATTTGAGAACTAGGCAAAGCGGAAGGTATTGGGAACACTAGGGGAAGTTGAGTTTTAGAAGGTTGGGGAAATTACGGTACTTGGGAAATTCGAGTGAGGATGATATACAGATTTTGTGGAAATGATAATCGGTAAAAGAGGGCTTGAGGCGGTAAGATGTCGAGGTTCGAGGAGGCGTGATCTGGGGCAATTTGGGAAGATACAGAAATGTGGGAGCTAGTCCAGGTAGCGGTTGTTGGAAATTCTATAGGTTAGAGAATTATGGAAGGCTTGGTAAAGTTGCAATGTTGGTAAGAAATGATATCTTGGAGAAAATTAGGAATTTGAGGAGATGAGGAACTAGAGTAGGACGGCTTGAGGAGTTGCGATGGGTTAAGGTTTCATGAGGTCTGGAATGGGGAATTCAGGCCGGTGACAAGTGAATTATCATGATATTTTTTGGGAAATGAATTGCTATGGTTCGGATCGATTGGGTCTTGAGGAGCTAGATAGGGTGAATGTGTTGTGGGTTACCTGGGATAGACACGGGTGATGAGGAACTTGGTGATTCGTGGTTGGGAGTTAGCACTAGATGGTTTTCTGCGATAGTGTTTGTCGAGAGCAGGCGGTTGAGTAGATTCTAGCGAGGTAAGGTGCTTGAGGTACGAGAGTGGCTTAGGAGGTAAGCCTTTGTTGGAGATGTCGAGGATATAGAGGTTTAGTTGAGGACTTAAGTTGAGCTAGTGAAGTAAGATTCGCGTATTGAGGTGACTTGGGATTTCTCTTTAAGGGTAGTGATGGGACTGGTAGGAAACCCCTAGGACGAGGATGTGTTTGATAGGGAGTCTTTGTAGATGGTCGAGATGTTGAGCTTGGTGGAATAGGGAAATTGGGCGATTGGGAACTACAGGATGTGGGTTTTAGATGGTTGAGTGGGAGGGTAGGACTTGAGATTTGGATATTGAATTAGACCGATCCTTATATGGCTTGACGACATAAGAGTTGGGATACCTAGGAATTGGTTTGGGATGTAGGCCTTGAATTGCGGATGTTTATGAGGCTAGAGATATTGTATGCTAAGCAGAATACAAGGGTAGTTAGAACTAGTATCGTATTTGAGTTGGTAGACCTAGGTGAGGTTAATCTTGATACGAAAGATGATGAGTAGTGTCATGTCTTGTTATGGTTGGTAGTTATAGACAGGTTTTCTTGAGGATGTGGCTTATGGTTATGCGTTACTTGGGGTCGAATGTTGTGCTAATTATATGCTAGAGATGATGTTGACTCTCTGATGTATTGTCATAGATAATAGTGAGGTTTTAGTACTAACATAGATATTTCTTGAGCTTGATGGAATGTTGGTGTGCGGCGGTGCTTGTATGACTCTGACATGATGATTCTTGATAGTTAGCACAAGTATGAAGTGATGACTCCTAATATGTGTGACGTTGTAGTAGATGTGTTCTGGTGTACGAATATCTTCGATGTGACTTTGCCATGCTATTGAACGCGCTTCATGATTGCTATGTTATACGATGCCTTGAATTGGAATTGTTATAATGATAGAAACTGAATTGATAGAATCTGATTCTGACTTGAAACCTAGGAAGAGAATATGAGTTTAGCTCTTAGAGGTGGATGGTAGGATGATTGGGAAGTTAGGAATGTCTTGTTAACGTCGAAATTTAAAGAATTTTGAATGGTGATTTAAAAAGGAACTTAGATTTTGAGGTAAGTTTTTACAACCCGAGTCTTTCATTAGAACACCCCACAAAATGGATACAAGTATTTTACGGGGGCACTCGTAGATTGCTTGCTAAGACCTAGTGGACGTTGTGATGTTTTCAAGTTATGATATGACTGAGAAGTCGGGGTAAGGATGTGGTAGGTGCACATATCACATTCTTACTACGATCAATTGGGAATATTATGGTCATGACAATGATACTGTGAGGGCCTCATGGGGGCACTTGTAAGGTACTGACAGGATAAAGGGCATGATCCTTGGATTCGAAAATTTCAAACTTCATCCCCGTTTTCAAATTGATTTTAGTCTCGGGGACGAGACTTGTTTTTAGAGGTGGATGATGTAAAGACCGGAATTTAATCAATATTTATAAAATATCCTTAGGATAATCCGAATATTATCCTCCCCTATGATTATGAAAACTCGGAAAAATTAAAATTTTTATGCACGGCTTTACATTGATTTAATGATAGAAACACATTCCCGAGCCACCTTTTCTCGGCTTTTATGAACTTAACGGATTTTAACGCATCTCGGGCTCGGGATTTACGTCTTTGATTTACAAGGCCAGTCGTCCATACTTAAATTGACCAACATTGATCACCACCCACTCCTTGACTTGACTTGACTTGTGGCTTGCTTGTGATGATAGGTGTCCAACCACTCCCATCCCTTCCATTTAATCACTCCCCATCTTTAACACATGAACCACTCCTTTCTCTCCTTTATAACTGACCCAAGCTCAGTTTAGAACTCATTCACAAAGAGCCCCACCGTCACTTTGAGAGAAAACCAAAGAGAGAAGAAGCCTTCACCATTTTAGGTCCATTTTGGTGACCTTGCACAAGAAAAGCCATATCTCCCTCAATACTACTCCGAATTGAGCAAACTCGGTGGCCTTAGAACCGTATTGAAACCACCTTTCCAACCATATATTATAATCCAAAATCCGACCTCGTTTTCCCATCCAAAATCGTCCATCATTGAGGCTGCAGAAACTGTCTTTTGAAGGATCTTGAGGTTTTGCGTTGTTTTCTAGGTAAGCTCCATTATTTCCTTCCAAAACTGAGTTTAAACCTTTTATATGACTTCTTTGCTTCATTTCTAAACAAAGTCCTGACCCTTTTGCTTGGGGTTTTGGAAAATATATTGCAAGGTGTTTGGAGGTGTCCCCAAGGTCCCCGAAGTGAGAATTTTCGAGCCATTTGTGTTCCATTTGCCTAGTTAATCTCTCTTCCACCTTCCTCTCTCTAGGATAGCTTGAGTTGATGTGAAAAGTCTTAGGATAGTGGATCCTATAATGTGTTTAAATCGGTTTTAGCTAGCAAAACGTGTAAAAGACACAAAACCGAATACCTTAATCTCAGCATTTAAATTATCGAATATTGTTTTACCTATAACTCTCGGTCCCCTGCTTGGATTTTTCATGGAGATGTTATCTAATTGCCCTCCAAAAAATGAGGACGATCCAACGGTTAGATCAAGAGTTATGATAATTTTAGTAAACAATGTTTATAATGACTCGATTAAAAACTTGGTTAAGGGAATGCTACAAATATGGTTAAATATATGATGGCATAACCGAACCTTAGAGCATGTAAAATACAGAAATGAAGTATACCCATAACTTGGCTTATGATCCGATAAGAATAAACTTGGATTTTGAAACGGGTTGGGAACTAACCGGAAAATTCTACTTGTTCGGTGAATAACTAGCATGATAATTTGATCGTTTGATTAACGGTATGATTGAATTGACTAATAGCATGATATTGTGGTGATTATTAGACGAGATTAAATATCAGACTTTGATAAGAGATAATTATCATGATGAACTTTTAAGATATACGATCTTGCGAATATATGAGTATTATTGCGGATATATGGAAGTGGTTGAATGAAATGATGAGAAGGATATAGTCTTATGGAATGTGGTGAAATGATGACTGATTGAGTAGATGGAATGATGATTATGATGCGGTTGATTCTATTAAATGATATATGCTTGTATGATTGAGTGGTTAGATGTAGACTTATATGAATGTTCTGATATGAATTTAGGCGATATCGTCTGACTACTCGTGTTACTAGCTGGGATTATATTTTGCTGTTCTGCTTACTAGGTAAGTCTCTTCGGAGCTTACTCAGATTGATAGAGAGATATTCCATGCTTTATGTGCATGATATACTAGGTGCTTGCATTCATGATCAGCATGCCATGTAGTATCATGCTAGGTTGCATTGACCGTTGAGCATTCTATTTCTTTATGCGTATGTAAACAGAACGGCCGTTATCTGTGAAGTAATTAGAGTCTTTGCTCGGGTCATAGGATGGCCCAGTCCATCGGGTTCCGTCCTGAGTCGATCGAGTCATGGAACTTCCTTTACTTATATTATGAGCTGCCTGCGGGCTTTATTTATTATGGATACGGGTTGGGTCTGCGGACCGTCCGATGATAAAGGAATGCATTCATGAACTGGCCAGTCTCCGCCCTATCGGAAGGGGATGGAGGTAGGAGAGGGACATACCATTTGGTATTCTTTGCTGGGGCCCTATCTATTAATAAGCACTTGATCTAGGGACATGCTAGTGTGTTAATATTATGCCTTGCATCTAGAAGCATCTTTATAAGGTATAGCGTATATGTGTGCTTAGAGCCGGGATGCAGCAGGTGGGCATCATTCTGATCCCGCTCACCATTACCATTTTTAGGTATTATTTATGTTCATCCCATTGGTGCTGTTTTCATATTGCGCGGGTCATTTTGTTCGGCGGAGAGCGGGCGCTGGAGTTATCTACTTCACCAAACTTTGACCATGGTTTTGGATTTATACTTTTAGACTCCGTTTTGACCCGGCTCTGCCGTGGCACCCTATTGTATTACACTTGATTTCGCTATTTGCATGATTACTGGTTTTCCACGCATAGACTTACGATAGGTACAGGGGACTTCCCCGGGGATTTCAACGATACGTTTCGAATTTGGGTATGAAATCCCACTTTGGAAACATTAGATTAGGCTTTCATACCTTCAACCTATACTCGGGGCGCACGATCCCAACGAGGGTTTTCATCCCTCGAAACGTAAACCAGGAATTATAATCTCGGGCCGTTACAAATTGCACCTGAATTTAATCTAAAATATTACATGTGCAAAATGTTCACCGATACTTTGTAGATTGTATAAAAATATTATTTTCGACCCAAATTTTTTTTAAAATATTTTATGAAATTCGGACTTTTGAATAAAAATTCAAAAGCAATAATTAGAAAAAAAAATCATATAAAATATAATGTATCCAAGATTGATTACGGTATTTCATATACACTTCAAAAGATATATTGCAAATACAAAGTACAAATTCAAAAGCAATAATTAGAAAAAAAATCATATAAAATATAATGTACGGTGGTACTTCATATCAAAATCAAAAGATATATTGCAAATACTGGGTTAACACCCCTTTTATGGTCTTGGAAACAGATTTTAAATGATTTGGTATACCCCAACAGATCTGAAATCCAAATCTACTCTCCTAAAAAGATTGATTTCAAATGGTTTAAAACATTTACTTGCCACTTTTCTCATTTTGAGAAACTGTCAAAAATCTTGGCTACTTCTTTAATTTCGATATTAATCAAAATTCATTATAAACTTATAGATATATGTATACACAATTCATCCTTAAACAGTCAAGGTATTTACTATATCAATCGACAAAGTAGTACAACTCGTAAGGATTCATGTTTTCTTCCAGCTACTATCCAGATTTTTTTCAATTTTAGATACTGCAACCGCTATCGGTTTTGGTGGAGTACGACTGTCATCCATGGTTGTTACGAATTTCCTTCCAAAAGCTTGCGAGATTGCTTTCTGCTTCTGAATTGTGATGGCCTAAATCGAAGCCACTCTGCTGCTCAGATTGCCGATTCTTTGAGGGTGTGTATGTGTGTTTCGGATGGCCTGAACCGAAGCCACTTGACTGTTCAAATGGATGTCTCAAGTAAGGTGTTGTTATGTTCTATAGCTAGGGGCTTTGTTTGGTTCGTCCATGCTTGTAATTTCTTTCCTTGTAAATACTATATGTATAATTATCTATTAGCAGATCTAGTATCCAAATCCGAGACCTATCAAACATATTGGACCACATATGGGCTTAACAACAAAGATTTTGGGCCAACACCCATCTTTATCAATCTTATATATATTAAATTTCATTACAAAAATCAGATTTGGAAATTTTGGGAACATCCAAATAGAAATAACAATAAATCCTTTGAATTAATACACACATCTAACTCCTATACTCAAAAAAACATGAAAGAAAAAGAAATTTCAAAATATCTCACTTATAACAATTACACTTACTTACTAAATAAAAGAAACCATAAAACCAAAATTAAACCAGGGCATAAATATAGCAAATCAAGATCAAAAAAATCTTTTTTCAAAAAATTAGATCTACCAAATACTTATTATAAAAAATGGTAATAACACCCACTCCATAAAATTACATCAATTAAAATCATCAAAACAAATATTTCGAATCAACGACCACTTAATTACTAAAAAAGAATACCAAAAAATATCAAAATTGCTTAAAAAGCGGATACATATAAAATTCTTTATTAAATGACAAACATAGGATATTGGAACATTAGAGGCATCAGAAAACCTAATATCTGGCAAGACTTAGCCTACATCCAAAAGAGAAATAATTTAGACATCCTTGCCCTATCTGAAACTAAAACAACAAACGCACCAATGGAAAATCTATATACAAAATCTGGATTTAATAAGGCCCACCATATCGCATCAGATGGATCAAAAGGAGGAATGTGGATCCTTTTTAAAACCTCTGAATTTACAGACAATTTAGAAGAAATAACTAGATCAGATAACTATATAATGTACCTGGCTAATATTAACAACTTTAGATTTATTCTTAATTTTATTTATGCATCGTCAAATCAAAGTGACAAAAATAGCTTTTGGGATAAAATAATCACAACAACACGACAATTTACATATCCATCCCTACTAATGGGAGACTTCAATGAAATAGAATCATCAAATGACAAAATAGGTGGAACAAACCCACAAAATAATAGATTCACCTGTATTCAACAAATTAATGAAGAACTAGACATTCATACTGTCCCCTATACTGGCAGTGCAGTTACCTGGAGAAAAAGACAAACCCCTATTGACAATATCTATGAACGTCTAGATAGAGTCATGATCCATACAAACATCTCTAAACAATTCCCCAACTTAAATGTACATAACCATCCTTTTACAAGCTCAGATCATTCCCTAATATCTACCTCAATAGGAACAAAATCAATCAGAGCAGAATCACCCTTTAAATTTGAAATGGCATGGACAAACAATGAAAATTATAACAAACTTGTCAAATCAACCTGGGAAAATAAACTTAGTGGATCATTCATGTTTACACTACTACAAAAACAGAAGTTGCTCAAGAAAAATACAAAAATTTGGTGCAAATCACATCCAAATAATAATCTTAGACAGTTAAAAGACATTGAAGATCAACTCTTATTGTTACAAACCCAACAAATTACTGGAAACTATGATGATACTATAACAAACAAAAGACTAAGACTTCTAAATAAACGTGAAGCACTCATGAACTTTAATAATACCTTCTGGAAACAAAGAGTTAAATCTAACTTCCTTAAATTTGGAGACAGGAATACCAAATACTACCAATCAATCTCTAAAATCAGGAATTCTAAAAACATCACCCGAAATTTTACAAATAAAAACGGCTTAGTCATTAAAGACAAAAAACAAATCAGAGATGAAATAACGAATGAATTGGCTGAAAGATTCATTTCAAATAAAAAAACAAACAATAAATATTTCCCAGACTTAATAAAACACACAATAACTGACTCAGAAAACTTAACCCTAACTCAACCATTCACAGATAAAGAAATCAAGGACACTCTATTCTCAATGAAAGAAGACAAATCTCCTGGCCCTAATGGATTCCCCCCAGAATTCTATAAAAAATACTGGAACATTGTAGGAAGCCTGCTCTGCAAAGCTATCAAATCATTTTTTCATTCTGGCATTCTTCTTAACGAAGTAAACACAACATTCATTGCACTCATTCCAAAAAACGATAACCCCACCAATATTAACCATTATCGTCTCATTAGCCTATGCAACACCATCTATAAAATTATATCAAAGCTCCTAGCTAACCGCTTAAAACCAATTTTACCTCGCATTATCAACCCTTTTCAAGGAGCCTTTGTTCAGGGTAGAAATATTCAGGATAACATCCTAATAGCCCACGAAGTCTTCCACTCCTTCCATAACAAAAAAGGGAAATACGGATGGATGGCAATTAAACTAGACATGGAAAAAGCCTATGATAAAATTAATTGGGACTACATACGCATCGTTCTGACTAAATTCGGATTTCATAAAAAATGGATAGACTGGACCATGACATGTCTAACTAAAACTAACTTTTCTGTCCTAGTCAACAACTTAACTGGCAAAACATTCCAAACTTCTCAAGGTATACGACAGGGAGACCCCCTTGCACCATATATTTTTGTCATAGTTATGGAACTTCTAGCCAGAATGATACAACAAGAATCACTAGAAGTTAATCCGCTAATTGGAATCAAACTAACAAATAACAGTAATCCTATCCCTTTTCTCTCATTTGCAGACGACACACTCATTTTTGGAAAAGCGAATGACCTAAGTCTCCACACAATAAAAAACCTTTTAAACAACTTTTGCAACATATCAGGCCTTTTCATAAACTACGATAAAAGCTCCTTACAAGTCTCTAAAAACATCTCCATTCAAAAAGCACAAAGTCTTGCTCAACAACTAAATATCCCTGTAACTAAAACATTAGAAAAATATCTAGGAATACCAATCATCAGCGGCAGAGTAAACAACAATGTCTTTGACGATGCCATCACAAACCTAAAAAAACAACTATCAAAATGGAAATCGAACACCCTATCTCAAGCAGGAAGATCTATTCTCATTCAAGCCAACCTCAATTCTAAAACCAATTATCTTATGCAATCCTTCCTTCTTCCAAAAGGAATTCTTGACAAAATTGACCAAATCAACAAAAACTTCTTCTGGAACAAAGTTCAATCTGACAACTATCACCCACTAATTAGCTGGGAACGGTTATGTACCCCAAAAAGGGATGGTGGGCTAGGCTTTAAAACAACTGAACAAATCAACCTAGGTATGCAAATGAAACTTCTTTGGAGGATAATAGCAAACCCTGACAATATCTGGTCAAAGGTCATCAGTGAAAAATACCTATCAAAAGAACCATTAATGGAAAGAACGAAAACCAAAACCTCATGGCAATTTGGACGACTCTTAAACATTAGAGATACCTTTTCCAAAGGATTACTTTGGCTAGTAAGTAATGGAAAAACCATTAATGTCTGGTCAGACATCTGGATAAACGCTCAGAAACTTGAAATGTTTAGAAATAACCATAACCCTAACCTAAAAGTCTGTGAATTATTCACAAACTCAAACAAATGGGATACTAAAAAACTAAACGACATATTCCCACCACACATTACTGAAATGATATCCAACATTTACATCCCCAGAATTGATATCGCGGACAAACTAATCTGGATCGACAACAAAAATGGAACTTTTTCAGTAAAATCTACCTCTTCTCTCTTTAACACAAGAAACAACTATAATAGTTCTGGAGACTGGATTTGGAAACTAAATATCGCTCCAAATATCAAAAACTTCATTTGGAAAACTACATTAGATATCCTACCTACCGCTGAGCGCCTAAACAGATACATAAATAGGGTACCCAGTATCTGCTCTCTATGCAACTATCAACCAGAGGACGCAAATCACTTATTCTTTAACTGTCAAATCACCAGATCGCTAATCCAAAATTTGGGTATTAGATTACACAAAACCTTTAATATCCCCAACATAACTAATAATATCTCTGAAAACATCTTAAATATTAAGAGCCAAAATATAGACTTCACAGACCTCTGCCATCTATGGCACTCAATCTGGGAACATCGAAATAAAATCATCTTTCAAAAAAATTCTAACACTAATATAGCATATACTCTCACTGAAACTATTGATAAAATTCTCTGCTGGAAAAAAGAAGATTCAATAAAAAAGTCTCCTAAGCATACTAGGCCCCGTCAAAAACTAAATTGGAAATATCCACCCAAAAATGTTGTAAAAATAAATGTTGATGCCTCTGTCAAAAATGGAATACAATCTCAGATTGGTTGTATAGCTAGAAACAATCTACGACAAATAATTAGAATACATAAATGTAATGGTAAAACTTTCTCTGTTATCCAAACAGAGTGCTTTGCGATACTTGCAGGTATAAGACTGGCAGCAGAACTTGGTATACATAGAGCAATCATCGAAGGCGACTGTGCAATCATCATCAATGCCATCAACCAGAAAATCAGCCCTCCATGGGAGATTACACAAATAGTAGAAGAGATTCAAATTCTAAGCAAAGACTTTGAACTCATCAAATTCCAACATTGCTACAGAGAGGCGAATAGTGCAGCAGACTTTATCGCAAAATCTCAACTGAGTTGTAACTCTATCCTTAACTATAGCTGTAATTTCCAAAACATCATCATGCTTGATGATCATGGATACTTAGAAGTATCCTAAACCTTGCCTACTGTAAAAAAAAGATATATTGCAAATACAAAGTACGGTACATAAAAAAAATGAACATCATGTCCATAACTAAGATTTACCTATCCCAACCAATTTTTTATTCAAAACAAATAAATTCAATTTGATTATTATTTATTGAAAACAAATAAAATGAATAGATTATTTGATCTAAAAAGATAGGTTTTTCACCTAACTATATTAGCTTATTAATTGATGTGCTCCGAAAAGATAATACCACTTTAATCCAGAAAATGACACGTAAGCAAAAATAATTCCGCTTTAATCCAGAAAATTCCGTGGACGCGAGATCGCACCAGAGGCCGTTTCTGACCTCTGTTTTAGTATTTTACTAGTATTCGTTACCCGCGCGGTTGCGCGTTTTGTTAATAAATTATATTTTATTATATTAATTATATTAAAATATTATATTAGATAATTAATTGACGTGGCTTAAAAAAATAAAATCAAATTGACGTGGCTCACAAAAATAAAACCATATATAAATATATTATATTCAATTTGATCTAAAAGATAGAATAACACACCAAATATTCCTTCTTCATCTTTTAAAATAATAAATAATATAGTTTATTAACAAAAGAATGAAAATAATAAATATGTATAACAACTAATTCAAGTTATATTGGATAGATTATTGATCTAAAAAGATAAGGTGTTAGCTAACTATATTCGTTTATTAATTGATGTGGGCCAGAAATATAATACCACTTTAATCCAGAAAATGCCACGTAAGCAAAAATAATCCCGCTTTAATCCAGAAAATTCCGTGGATGCGAGATCGCACCAGAGCCCGTTTCAGACCTCTGCTTTAGTATTTTATATAGATAGATAGATAGATATTGATTGATATGATTTAGTGAAAATATATTCAAACTTCATATATAAAGATAAGTATGTATATTTCTTTTTTGAATCAATTTTTCAAAAAGCACTCCGGTTGTTTAAGATTTTGATTCAATATATTATATACAATAATAGAAAAGATAGGATTTAATTCAATATACTCCGTATTAGATTATGTTAAATAGTACGGAGTAATAGATAAATTGATCTAATCTTAAGATTGTGTAGATTTTTCTAGGTAAAAGATTTATAAAATAATCTGAGGTAAAATGATAAGATTTGTAAGATATGAGGTTAAATATTTATAGTAAAAACTAATTTAATCATTAATTAAAATGGACACATAGGATAACACATGTATAAATAGATGGGTTTATCGTCTAACGTGACTTAAATTTACAGGATCATCATTAATTGACGTGGCAAATCACCCGGCCCAGATTGTACCAGAGAACGACACGTAAGCGAATTCGTCTAGAGCCCGCCACATAGGATTTTCACGTCTCTGTTTTAGTATTATAATATTGATATAGATATAGATATAGAATATAGATATATAGATATAGAAGATATATATATATATATATTTATTTATTGATTGATATAGATAAAATAAAATAAAATAAAAAGATAGATAGATGAACCATAAGGTCCATAATATCACCACGCGCCTGTTGTTACATTTACCTCCGGCTCCAACCTTCGGAAAAAAGAAAAGATCTGTCCCCAGTAATCAGAAACTTCTACACTCACCTAAATCCATCTGCTCCTCTCGTCACGCAAATTTCTCCTTGCATCCTCACTGTGGGATGAATCCAGATAATTTTGAACAATCAAACCGTTCCATCTCTCTCTCTCTCTCTCTCTCTCCTAGGGTTAATTCCGTTTCTTCATATATAGATATTGATCGATTGATTTGCACCGCCATTCCTGCCCTTCATTCCCCGCGAAATCCTTCCCGGTCTCGTCTCTGCGCGCCTTGCCATTCACGGCATCGCCGGGCTTTTTCCATGAAACTCTGCGTTCGCGAGGTGCGTTTCCCTGCTCCCTGGAGCCCTAATTTCATCGATTTTGCTCCCAATTTCTAACTTCCTTTGCGAATTCGATGCCTCGAGGGTTGATTTTTCCGATCTGGATTTCCCAATGTGTTTTCATATCAATTTTTTTTTTCTTTTGGTTAGGTTTACAATTTGGTGTCTTTAACATGAGGAAGATGAACGGGAAGAAGAGAAAAGGGGGTGGAATTAACGATGGCCGTGAGAGTGCGCACGATATTTTGGAGTTGAAGAGTGAGCCTGGATCCACGATTAGGGCTCACTTTTCTCTTGAGAATTATGATAGGTTGAAAAAGAAGTTCAGGGAGAATGTTAGGGTTGAAAACGACGCTGTGTCGAACAGTAGGGTTGTTGGGGTCACGACGGTGCCACCGTGTATAGGCTTATCGTCCGTTGAGCTGTGTAGGGGTTTGAAGAGGAAGATTGGTTGTATTGATGTTGCCACCCAAATAGGTAGAAAGAAGAAGCTTGAGGATGACTATATCCTGATCAAAACAATTGGGAAGGGAAAGTTTGGATCTGTGTGGCTTTGCAAACATAGGGCTACCGGGGCTGACTTTGCTTGTAAGACTTTGAGTAAGGGGGAGGAGACTGTACATAGGGAGGTGGAGATAATGCAGCATTTATCCGGACATCCTGGGATTGTGATGTTGAATGCAGTATACGAGGATTCAAAGAGCTTTCATCTCGTGATGGAACTCTGCTCAGAAGGCAGATTGGTTGATCAGATGGAGAAGGAAGTTCGATATTCAGAGCAAAGGGCTGCGTGTATTATGAAGGAGCTGATGCTTGTAATCAAATATTGCCACGAGATGGGGGTTGTACATAGGGATATAAAACCAGAGAATATTCTTCTTACCAGCTCAGGCAAGATGAAGCTTGCAGATTTTGGATTGGCCATGAGAGTTGCAAATGGTACAATTCCATTATCTTGATTTCTGCTTTTGTTAAAATTTGTTCCCCTTTCTGTAGACTTGTGACAATTCGATACCAGTGATGTTGAAGTGCCTTGTTATTATCGTATATCATCCACTTGTCTTGAGTGGGACTGATTGTCCCCTTTCCTGCTTTTATGAGCCTTTTTCACTTTGTCTGCAGCCTGCATTGTGGCCCAAGCTGCTATACTAATATATATTTTTCTAGTTGTATTATCCAAAGCTGCTTCAGTGGGTGTATGAGAAGGAAAAATGATGAAAAATTCTTTCTTACAGGCACGGGAGAGTAGTTTTGGGGTAAAAAGAGTTAACTTTACATAAATATTATCAAAAAAGGCAAATAGCATGAAACAAGTAGCTCTCTAAAACACCAAATAAAATGGGACTTTGAGGGAGTAGTTTCTTTAACCTGTTTCAGTTCCAATTCTTTTTTGGGTATTGCCACAAAGATTGCATGTACTCCATGCAGTGCCACATGTATCAGAATGAGAGGAGTGGACAATTGGGTATCATTACTGAAAATTCGAGTGCCAGAGCAGATATTTTGGTCAAGAAATCATAGGAGGTTTAGTAGAAAATAAATAGAGAATGGAGAATTTGTTGCATTGAGATCCTTGATCTGTAAGTGTAAGCATATCTAATTATCTGGTGCTTTATGTGAGTATAAAGCTGCATTCTGCTTCTGCATCCCTTTCTTTTATTTCATACTTAACATTTTGATGTGAGCTATGGCGGGCATATCAACCATCCACCTGAAAATATGGTGGGCATCCCTTTCTTTGCTTTCCCTTGTAGGTTCAGAATTCATTTTGTAACCAAATTGTTGTTTGCCTTTCAAGCTGTCTCATTTTTTCTTCTCCCTTTTCAAATACAGGTCAGAAATTATCAGGGTTGGCTGGAAGTCCAGCTTATGTCGCCCCTGAAGTATTGTCAGGATCTTACCGCGAGAAAGCAGATGTCTGGAGTGCGGGTATTCTTCTCTATGCACTTCTCACTGGTGTTCTACCATTCCAAGGGAAGTCACTGGAAGCAATTTTTGATGCAATAAAGAACGTTGAGCTTGATTTCCATTCGGAGATGTGGAAGTGCATATCCAAACCTGCAAGAAATCTAGTTCAGAGGATGCTATCAAGAGACGTTTCAGAAAGGATCACAGTGGAAGAAGTGCTTGGTAAGTCAATCACAACAACAATATACTTTTAGCAACTCTAGTTTTGATCAATACAAATATTTTGCAGTTTATGTTGGAAGATTTCATGAAGCTATACATCTAAACCCATGTGTTTTTTAATTGAAGCACTAGTCAGTCTTTTAAGATTTCCCTTTTGTCAGGTCATTCATGGGTCCTGTTCTACACAACAAGCATGCTAAAATCGCTTCCCACCAAGCCAAAGCCAATTACAGAGGTTGAAACTTCTTCTCGTCAACTCGTCAGCACCTCCCTACCCAGACCAGACAGAGCCAGGACGGAAACCAGCACTCTGTCCGGAAGCTCAAGTTTGGTCTTGTCATCTAAACGCCGTGTTGATCCTGTGTCTGTAGAGGTTGAGGACTCTAGCGCAGTTGATGTGCTGACAGCAGCAATTTCACAAGTGAGGATCTCAGATGCCAAAAGGAGCAAGCTTTGCTACGCTTCGCCTCGTATAAGCCTAATTCAGCAGCAGTTTTCGGCTAGTAGCCTCTGCGAAGCATTCTAACTTGCAGATAGAACTGACCTTGCTGATCGAAATGACCTTTTGATACACCTCCTGCTAATGTTCTTTCCTAGAAGCACTGTTTAGCATTCCAATTCCAAGGGCCATTAATCTCAAGGGCTTACTATAAGTAGCTGACTACGAAAATGTACATATAGATTTGTTCTCTAATAAAAGAATAGATTCGCTAGTGTTTTGTCTAGCATGTAGTTAATTGTGCGCTTTGTCGACTGCCTGTAGACTGTTAAGTACCTAGTCTTTTGCTGTGACTGACGAATCCCAGATGTGAAAAAGGGTCCCACCGGGGTGAACTCAAGAGGCGCTTTTTCCGATCACGGGCTTACCTGATCCGCGGAACAAACATTTCCGCGGCTCTACTTGGGCCGTGTCGGCACCGAAACATGGGCCACGCCCATGCACCCCTTTGGTATTAGGGAGTTCGTCTGAGTTTTTCGGGAGTCAAGTGGGCTTATCTGACCACGGACGATAACTTGAATTGAGCCCTTCCGCGGATCTTAGGACTCCTTCTCCGACCTGTTTGTGATCTAATCTGTCCTCCGTACGCGGATGTGCAATCACGGATTTCCCCGCGGAGCCTTCTGGGTTAAAGATAGCCCAGTTCACTTCCTAAATCCTTGTTTGTTTCTCTTTTCTCTCTCTCTCTTTCTCTCTTCTTCTTTTTGGAAAAAAGTCCCCTCTGTTTCCGTTCTTTCTTCCTTTTATAGTGATTGGCGGGGTGTCTCCTATTGTGACATTTGTCGTTTTTGGGTGGACACGTGTGACCTCCGTGGGTTGGGGGCATGCTAGACACGTGTCTTCCTTTTTATCCGCGGCCACATTAATCTGGGGGTCATTGATTCTTTCTAGGGCTATCCTTATCCGCGGGCCATCTCCCTATTCTATTCATTACTCTTTTATTTTCGTCGGGCATTTTCGTCCGGTTTCATCACAGCTCCTCGGTTTGGGTTAAGCTCTTTTGAGCTTGAGACGATCCGACTCTCTCCGCGGAAATGTCATCCTGTTTTTTGATCTTGTCGGATGGGTATAGTTGTGATTCTAGTTTCCTAGGTTGGGCCCAATCTTCGGCCCATTTTTGCCCATTAGGGTTTACCTCGACCCATTTGTTTAGGGGGAGTTGAAGGGTCGGTAATTTTCTATAAATTACCCCGTTCCGTTTTTTACTCTTCATTGGCTTTCGTTCATCTGATCTGGCTCTTTTCTGCTTCCTGTTTTCCGAGAGCGTTTGTGCTTAGTTTACCTTTCTCCGGTTGAACTTTCCGGTGGTGTTCTTAGCTTGTTGAGGTAAATTCTTCACTTGTTCTTCATGTTTGTTCTTGAGTTCTTGAGTCGTGTTCTTGCTTTTTCACTTTATGATTTGTTAAGTCGTCTTGAGTTCCCTTATTTCTCATGAATCTGTTTGTGATCTTTGTTATATGACTACTAGATCGTCTTTGAGTTTCTTTATTTTTTGCGAACCTGTTTTTGGGTTTTTTGATGTCTTGGCCCGCGTACATAGGTCCTTCTTCAGATTTCCCTTTAGTTTTTCAAGGATGGCTAGTTCTAGGGAAGAACATGGCGTTTTGGAGGACTTTGAGAGGGAAGAAGGGTAGAGGACGGACCTCTCCTCATCTTCTGGGAGCGCTTCATCCAATTTTGAGGACTCTTCTTCAGAGCTTTCTTCTTCTTCCAAAGCCTTTACATCAGATCGCGTAGGGCCATCTGGAAGTCCGATTAAGGTGAGAAGGCGACGGAAATGCTCTGACCTAGATTCTTCACCTTACTTAACTTCTTCTTCTTCTAAGGACGGCAAGGGAAATGCTATTTCTTCGGACGCGAAACTACGACCTCATCTTGACGCGCGTGCTCCTTCAACCTCTCACCCTTCAGCTAGCGGTCTTAATTCCGAAATATCTTGGGTCCCTTATGCTGACTCCCCCATTGGGTTTGTGGAGACATGTTCGAGGGTTCGCTCTAAAGAGGTTCTTAGTGATTTGGACATTCCTTCTTATACCCTGGACGACCTATCTTCCTGTTCCTTCCGCGGGGATTTTTCTATCCTCGATCCGCAGCCGCGTCCTTTGGTAAAATCGGAGAGGGTACGCCCCCATCATTCTCCGAACGAGGGAGTTAGGGGTTGTACCACGTTGCTTCACCTGGCTAGCGTCGAGGCCATCTCTCATATTTTTCCATGGCCCGTAGGGGTGGAGTTGTATCTGCTTGTTGAAGGGAGAGGTTGCCTGGACGCTTATGACGATTGTGTGGTTGTGTACGCGGCGATTATGTCCCAAGGATTCCGCCTCCCTCTTCATCCCTTATTTATCAATTTTTTGTCTTGAGTACAACCTAAGCCCTGCGCAAGTTGTGCCAAACTGTTGGATGTTCTTCGCCAGCTTCATAATGAGGTGTCTAGACATCAGTGTATCCCCAACCAAGGAGCTCATGTTCAGTGTTTTTTCTATGAAGAAAGGGCCCCAAGATTCCAGGTTCTATCAGTGCAACTCCATCTGTAGTTATATCGAGAGACTATCCAGCAAACTGAATTGGAAGTACAAGTGGTTTTTTGTCCGCGACAAGGTTGGTGTTTGTCTAAAGTTCAAGACTGTTCCGGGCTGGTTCAACATTGTTAGGAAGCCATGGGTTGCTGGCCTTGAAAAATTCAAGGATTCTTTCATTCATGAGTCCAAACTATCTTGGCGCACTATGGTTTCGGCCCTTCGGCTTGAGATGGCGAGATTGTGTTTACCTCATCCGCGTTTAGGTGTTGCCTTAGCTTTGTCCATATTTTATTTCTTGTTGCCTTTCTCCAATTTTGTGTCTTGTTTATCTTGTTGGTGCTGCGCCTGATGTTCTTTGCTTTTCGTATCTATAGATTTGATGGATCTTGGGTCACTGCTCGCTCGCCATCATGCCAAGGAAGGTGGGAAGAAGAAGAAGAAAAAGTCAACTGTGCACGTGCCTCTTCATCCCCCAACCCCTCGGGCCGCGGCGGAACCCGGGTCTGACAAGGTGAGTGATCCTGTTGTCGAGGCAACCGTTCCTGCATCTGAGCCCCACGATAAATGCTCTCGTTCAGCTGATCCTTAGAACCCAAAATCTCAAAAGAAAAGGAGGGTGGAGAGCTCTTCAAGGCCTTCTGGAGCTGCTGACGAGGAGGAGCCTCTTTTTCTCCAGGGGGACGCTTCGCTTCCCACCTTCCGCATGCTTGGCTTCGGGATGGATGAGCTGCTCCGCCTCAGATTCCCGAAGGAGTTAGCGTGGAATGAACAAGCTTTCCTGCGTAGTCTGGATCCCCACGAATTCTCCATCCAATTCGACCGGGTTACACAATGGGTGAGTTTATGTGTTACTTAGTCTTTGTTTCTTGTGTTGGCCTGAGTTAATCGCTCTTCTTGTTTTTGCCTTGCTTGGTTTCTCCTTCCCCTTCCCTTTACAACTTAGGGGGTTCCAGTCCGAGACGGAGCGTCGGCTTGTCTGTCAGGAAAAAGAGATTTCTCAAAAGGCTGCTGAGATCAAAGATCTGAACCACCGCGTGCGGATGTTGGGCAACACTGTCGGGGACCCTGCTTCAATGGAAAAATTCAAGAAACGGTCCGTCGAGCTCCATGAGAAGCTGAAGGCAGCTAACGATCAAGTTTCTTTGTTGACCGGCGAGCAGGACGTGGCTTTGTCTGACCTGGAGGCTTCGCGTCATCAAGAGGAAGAGCTTCAAACCTCTATCGGTGATTTAAAGAGCCGTCTCAAAGTAAGAGAGACTTCCGTTCAAAAGCTCCAGGGTGATTACTCTATCTTGGAGGAGGACCGTGCCTTGCGGTGGGACCCCAGGGGTTAAACTCATGAGGTGCTTTTTCCGATCACGGGCTTACCTGATCCACGGAAAAACATTTCCGCGGCTCTGCTTGGGCCTTGTCGGCACCGGAACATGGGCCACGCCCATGCACCCCCTTGGTATTAGGGAGTTCGTCTGAGTTTTTCGGGGGTCAAGAGGGCTTACCTAACCGCGGGCAATAACTTGAATCGAGCCCTTCCGCGGATCTTAGGACTCCTTCTCCGACCTGTTTGTGTTCTAATCTGTCCTCCGTACGCAGGTGTGCAATCACGGATTTCCCCGCAAAGCCTTCTGGGTTAAAGATAGCCCAATTCACTTCCTAAATCCTTGTTTATTTCTCTTTTCTCTCTCTCTCTCTGTCTCTCTCTCTCTCTCTCTCTTTCTTTCTCTCTTCTTATTTTTGGAAAAAAGTCCCCTATATTTCCGTTCTTTCTTCCTTTTATAGTGATTGGCAGGGTGTCTCCTATTGTGACATTTTTCGTTTTTGTGTGGACACGTGTGACCTACGTAGAACATGCCCTTAAGAGATGTATTCATTATTTAAAGGCCGAGTCTAGGATGATGCCTCATGGTTTATACACCCCTTTACCAACCTCTACAGCCCCTTGGGAGGACAGATGCGGCTCTTTTAGATCAGCTTGGAACCTTGCACACATACATACACTAAACATAATATTGGGTCTACTAGCAGTGAGATAGAGGAATGAACCAATCATACCTCGATATTCCTTTTAGTTCACACTCTTACCATTCTTATCTTGATCGAGAGAGAGTTGAGCTCGTGGGAGTCTTGGCAGCCTTCGATTGATCCATCTTATAATTTTTTAGTAGATCTCTAGTATACTTGCCTTGATTTAGAAAGATTCCCTTCTTTGCTTGATGTACTTGAAGTCCAAGGAAGAATGTTAACTCTCCCATAAGACTCATCTCAAATTCCCTGCACATAATATCTGAAAATTCTTTGCAAGGGGAATTGTTAGTAGCACCGAAAAATATATCATCAACATAGATTTGCACAACCAATAAATCATTAACACGAGTTTTAATAAATAAAGTTTTTTCAATCAAACCACGTTTAAAACCATTTTCAAGAAGATATTTGGACAATCTCTCATACCAAGCTCTAGGAGCTTGTTTGAGACCATAAAGTGCCTTGTCCAATTTAAAAACATGATTTAGAAAATCCTCATTTTTAAAATCCGGAGGTTGTGCAACATACACTTCCTCTTCTAAAATCCCATTTAGAAAAGCACATTTAACATCCATTTGAAAAAGTTTAATGCCCATATAAGATGCAAAGGAAAGTAACATACGAATAGCCTCTAACCTTGCTACAGGAGCAAAAGTCTCCTCGTAGTCAATACCTTCTTCTTGATTGTAGCCTTGAGCAACAAGCCTAGCCTTGTTGTGAACAATCTTACCATCTTCATCCAACAAGCCTAGCCTTGTTGCGACAAAGCTAGTGCCAATAACCGATTGATGCTTAGGTCTTTGAGTGAGTATCAATACTTTGTTTCTTTCAAATCCGTTGAGCCCACTTTGCATAGCCACAATCCAATCCGGGTCTTGAAGTCCTTCTATAGGATTCTTTAGTTCTAAAAGAGACACAAACGCATAAAAAGCACACAAGTTTCTAATTTGAGATCTAGTTTGAATACTAGATGTAGGATTATAGATGATATTCTCAGGTGGATGAGATGAAGATTGTTGAAATTTTCTTTTTCTAGGCTCTTGGGATGTTGATGCTTCTCCATTACTTTGAGGATCATTGCTTGGTTCTGCCTCGGAATCACTTAGATCAAGGCTTTGAAACCTCTATTCAAGGTCTTGAACCTATAGATCAAGGTTTTGAGGTTGTTCAGACGTGTCATAAATCTGTTCCTGGCCTGCATGTTTCGATGTCGAGTCTTTTCTCTTTCTTCTTCTCCATCAGAACCTTGATCCTCATGTTGATTCAGATTGAGATCTGCAAAGCTATCACTTAACGCACCATTATTGCTTTCATCAAATATCACACGAATGCTTTCCTCAACAACTCTAGTACATTTATTATAAACTCTATATGCTTTGCTATTAAGAGAATAACCAAGGAAGATACCTTCATCACTACGTGCGTCAAATTTCCCAAGGTTATTCTTGCCATTGTTGTGAATAAAACATTTGCAACCAAAGGGTTTGAAATACGAAACACTTGGTTTTCTTTCATTGAAAAGTTCATAAGAAGTTTTCTTTAAAATGGGGCGGATCAAACAACGATTTAAAATGTAATTGGTTGTGTTAACACCCTCGGCCCAAATGAATTTTGGTAAATCATTTTCTAAAAGCATAGTCCTAGGCATATCCTCCAAGGTGCGGTTCTTTCGTTCCACAACCCCATTTTATTGAGGTGTTCTAAGAGCCGAAAAATTGTGTGAAATCCCATATTTTGCACAAAATAAATCAAATTTAAGTTGATCATATTCACGCCCATGATCGCTTCTAATAGAAACAATAGGCATGTTTTTCAAGGTTTGCAACTCCTTACACAATTTTTAAAACTCAAACAAAGCTTCGGATTTTTCTCTTAAAAAGGAAACCCATGTAAAACGTGAATAATCATCAACAATGACAAGAATATATTATTTACCTTTGGAAGACTTGACACGCATAGGCCCACACAAGTCCATATGTAAGTGTTCAATAGTGCGAGAAGTGCTTACTACCTTTTTGGGCTTAAAGGACCCTCGAGTTTGCTTATCTCGTGAGCATGCATTGCATATCTCATCTACCTTGAAATTTAAGTCGGGAAGACCACAAACCAAGTCCCTTGAACGAATTTTTTTCATAGTATGCATGCTAACGTGTCCAAGCCTTCTATGCCAAAGTCTTTGATTTTCTGTCAAGGCCTTGAGACACTTTAAACTTGTTTCTGCAACTTGGTTAGTACTCATAGAATAAACATTGTTACAATGAGGAGCTTTGAGAACATCTCCAGATTTTTTATTCTTGACCAAACATTTCTCAGAATCAAACAGAACGACATTACCTTTATCACATAATTGAGAAATGCTAAGTAGGTTATATTTCAAACCTCCCACAAGATAGACATCATCAATATAATTGGAGGGATCCTTACCGATTTTACCTATGCCAATGATATTACACTTCCCTTTATCACCGAGAGTAATTGTTCCAGTGGATTGCTTCTTCAAATTGGAAAATAACGAACTCTTTCCACTCATGTGCCTTGAGCAAACACTATCAAGTATTCATTTATGTTCTTTGGTCTTGGTGATATCTTGCAAAACAACCAAATTCAACCTTTTCGGGTAGACCAAATCACAAATTTGGAATCATCATCAGGATGGACTATGTTTGGTGGTCTAGTCCCTTTAGGAACCCGAATTTGCTTTACTTGTTCTCTTAGACATAAAGGAAAAGAATTACGAATTATATAAGGATCATTTCTACGATAAGGACAAGTGGTCTTGACATGTCCCTTTCTACAACAAAATGACATGTAGGTGTGCGCCAATTCCCTTTGGCATTTACAAAAGTGGTAGGGGCTTTCTTTGGAAAATTTTTGTTGTATCCGATACCACTTTTGTTGAGGGATAATTGGTGCTCACCTGACATCCTATCGAGATTAGCCTTGGAATGAGTAAAAAGAACAAGTGATGCCTGTTGGTCTCTACACTTCTCAGTCAGTGAAATCTTTTCTTTCTCCAAATCCTTGTTTCAAAGACTTAGAGAAGAAAGATCTTGCTTCAAGACAGAGTTTTCTGTCTCCAAGGCCTTGACTTTAATGTCAAGGGCTAACTGTGAGGCTTTGAGATTTTTCAATTCCAGCGACACTTCACTCATGCACTTTTCCTGTTCCAACAACCTTTCTTTCAAGATGTTAGTCTCATTGATAAAATTCTCCTCATCCAAAATCATATTTTGCAGAAATTCAGATAATACCTCAGTAGGGCTAGAGATTAAATTTCTCACCATAGCTCCAAGATGTTTCTTGGGTGACTCTTCTTGATTGGCCATTAAGCATAGATTGGCTTATTCACTCTCAGATTTTGAATCACCAGATGAATCAGAATCACTCCATGCTGCAACCATAGCTTTTTTCTTTCAGTTGTCCTTTCTGTATTTGTTCTTCTTCTTTTGTGGACAATCCTTGACTAAGTGTTCTGTATCACCATATTCATAGCAGGCAATTGGTTTAGTCTTTTTATTCGAATTATAAGGCTTACCTTTGTACTTGGATGAGTTGTTGTATTCCCGGTTTGCAAATTGCTTTTTCATCTTGAGTATTCGTGCCAGTCCTCTCGTGATAAGTGCAAGGGATCCTCTTCATCTTCACTTTCTTCAACATTTGAGGATATTTCTTTCTTCTTGGCTTTTAGGGCCAAATTTTTTACACTAGAGGCGGCTTCTCCATCTTCCTCTCCAAGAATCATCTCATGGGTAATGAGTTTACCTAGGAGATTATCCAAGGGTAAGATTGATAGGTTCTGTACGTGCTTCCTCTATTGCAGTTACCTTTGGACCCCATTTTGCCTTTGGCAAGCTCCTCAAGATATTTTTGACTTTTTCTTCGTTGGAAAAGATCTTGCCGAGAGAATCCAAGTTGTTCACAATCTGTGTGAACCTTGTAAACATTTCTTTCACCGTCTCAGTAGACAACATCTTGAATAGCTCATATTACCGCAGGAAGATACTGATCTTAGTTTCCTTGACCTGGCTTGTTCCTTTATAAATCATGACCAGTTTATCCAAAATTTCTTTGGCGCTCCTACAAGATGACACACGATTAAATTCTTTAGCATTTAAACCACAATATAATCAATTCATGGCCTTGTAGTTCTTGGACACATTCTCCAAGTCCGTCTGGTTATATTCGCTTTCATCCTTGGGTACTTCAACTCCTGTTGTATTGGACTTCTTTGGCATGTGAGGACCTTTCTTGACAAGCTCCCATATTTCCATATCTTGATCTATGACGAACATCTGCATTAAGGACCTCCAATGCACAAAGTTGTCACAACAAAAGAGAGGTGGCCGATTGGCCGATCTTCCTTGAGTGAAACCTCCATCACCTATAGTACTCATGATCGACCTCATAGATTGTTAAATCAAATAGAAGTGAGTTAAGCTATGATACCAAATGAAGAACCGAGTAGGTAATGTAAATAACAATAATATAAATACTCTAGAAGGGGGGGTTGAATAGAGTATGGAAGTTTCTCGCAAACTTTCTGTAGACATAACTTCAAGGGCCTTGAAACGAATCTCAAGGTGTTTGAACTGAACTTCAAGAGTCTTGATATTGAACAGAAACCTGTTGAGCTGTAAAACTACAAAGTTAAAGATAAGTGCGAAAATAAAATAAATGAACACATGAATTGATAACGAAGTTCAACTCTAAACCAGCCTACGTCTCCGCCTAGGGTTATCCAACTCGTAGGATTTCAACAACTCTTATTTCTCTTTTCCTTAGAAAACCTTCCCGTCTTCTACCTCTTGAAGCCTTACTCGCTTCTATTTAGATAACCCAAGATACAGAGAAATAAAAGTCCCATTGTTCACACAGTGTGATACGTTTGAGTATAAGATACTCTTAGTATAATGATGTACATATTTGTACCTTTGTTTATCGCATCTTTTGACTTCATATTCCATTCGAGTTCCAAAGAAAAGGTTCAAAAGAATATAAACTTGTGTAATAATGGGCTAAAATGCAAGAAATAGGGTCTGCACAAGTTTTGAGCTAACCATGCAGGAATTCGAGCGAAATCGGAGTCAAAACGAAGAAGCCAAGTGAAGCTGAGCAGAGGTAGATATCGACCCCTGACATAGATATCGACCTCTGGTGTAGATATCGACCTTCAACATAGATATCGACCTCAACATATACATCAAGTGAAGCTGAGAAGAGGTAGAAATCGACCTTAGACCCAGATATCGACCCCCGGTGTCGATATCGACCCCCATATCGACCTCAACATAGAAATCGACCAGAGCTGAACAAGTCGAGCAGGAACAGAGACCTCGATATCGACCCCCTGGTGTCGATATCGACCCCTTATCTCGACAGAAGATAGACTCGGTTTCGAATGCAGATTGGAACTATATCTTCAAGGAGGAACGGGATTATCTCATACTTTCAAGATAGATGGCAGCTGAAGTTTTATTTATCTTTTACCTTTAAGTTATTTAAGTTTTATCAAAATAAAAGACCTATCCTAATTGTTTGGATAGAGTTCATAGTTTAGATAGGAGTTATAATCCTCGGATAGCAAGGATTAATAGCCTATAAATAAAGCCCTAGGGGGCTGGCATTCAAGGGAATCATCCATTAATCCAATTCAATTCAACAATCATCAACGCCCTTGCTATGTACACCCCAAATCATGCACGTCCTTAAGGACGTGCATGGTTAGAAGGGGTTAATTAATTTTTTTTAAATGTTAATTAGTCACAAGGCTTGCACGTCCTTAAGGACGTGCAAATCCTTAACCCGGATTTGCGGTGTATATAGCAACAGCCATCATCAATCAAGACAATAAAGTTAGAGTTAGAGAGAAGTTTTAGGGTTTGACGTTTGCGAAAGTTAACGTTGAGTTGTAAAGCTTCGGAGTTTATTTTAATGCAAGTTTCTTCCTTTCAATCATCAATGAGTTCCATGATGAGAAGCGAGTAGTTCCCCAAAGCTCTTAGGGTCGGGGTGAGCCCGACGTTAGCCATGCGCACTTGAGGTAAGTATTTGATGTCGATATCGTTGTGTCTATCTCTCCTCCTACGATTCTATGTTTAGTCCTAATCGAAAGAAAAGGGATTCATGCAAACAACTTGAGTTATAAACATAGAATTGGTAGAGACAATTAGGTTTATTTGCAAGAGTAATCCTAAGAGTTGGTGTACGGCGAAATCTTGTCCCTCGGGTGAAATAGCGCAATTGTCCATCTTATTTATCTCATCGCATGCATTGGTTAACGTTGTGGTAAACCCTAATCCTAGGAGTTGCTTTTTACATATTTTATACACCCAAAACCCTCTGTTTTATTTCCGTTCATTGCTTCTCTCTCCACTCTCAAATCTTCGGCCTTTCTTTGCCGACGAAGAACTAACCCACTGTAGGAAGACATCGATATCGACCCCAGACGTCGATATCAACCACTGAGTTCATCGACAGTTTTCTGAGTCGACGACGAACATCGCTGCAGAGTTTGCTGAGCATCGATATCGACCCCTAGCATCGATATCGACCCTTCTGTATCGACTGGCAGTCTTCTGAGCCAGTCGATTTCGTGGACTAACATCGATATCGACCCCTTCCAGTCGATATCGACCACTTGTTTTTGTTTCTGCAGGTCTTATGTTGTAGAGAACATCGACAGCCGAGGTCGACATCGAGGCCCAAGGTCGAAATCGAGGCTTCTGGTCGACGCAGACTTGAGATTTCCAAAGCTGCTAGGATCCCGCTGACACGCCTCCTCGTGGATCGATCCTGACTACCCTTCCACTACAACGGGAGGAAGTCTTGTAATTATTTGCTTAGGCCAGGAGTTGGTTTACATTTATTTACATCTTTATTATATGTAATTACTTGACATATCAAGCCTCCTGCAACAACAAATTGGCGCCGTTGTCGGGGAGGCAATCAATCGCGCCCTAGTAGTCTATCTCACGTCTCTACCTAATTTGACTTTGCAGGTGTATGCGACGCGCTGATCGCCCACCTGAATTTGAAGGAGTAGACGACCCTGAGCGTTATTTCCATCTAAGGGCCCAAGCTCAAAGAATCATGGCGGACAACGCGAACCAGGCTGAGTTGATTGAGCAACTAAGGAAGCAGGTTGAGGACCTAACGACTAGAGAGGCGGCACTTAAGGAGCGTGCGGATAGGGAGGAGGAAGGACGGAGGAAAATAGAAGCCCAAATCAATGCCCTCCCCCAGAATGCAAAGCAATACATGCACCCATCGCTCACAGTGCCTGAATCGGCTATTCTAATCCCTACTTCTAATTTTGAAATTAAACCAAACTTTTTAACTGAAATAAGAATGCATCAATATGAAGGGAAACCTAACGAATGCCCTATGGCACATATATCAACCTTCTTAGACCTCTGTGATACAATTGCTGATGGACAAAGTCTTGAGTATGTCCAACTAAAAGCCTTTCGCTGGTCTCTTACAGGAAAAACATTGCAGTGGTTGGAGAGCTTAGCCCCAAGATCGCTCCGCACCTGGAATGAAGTCAAGGATGCGTTTCTCAACAAGTTCTTTCCTCCTTCTAAGACGGCGTTGATCCGACAAAAAATCACGGCTTTCAAACAAAAGCCTGGTGAGGCTCTGGCGACTATTTGGGAAAGGTTTAAGGACCTCCTACGATCATGCCCGACGCATGGCCAACCACCGTACGTAATTCAGGAGATCATATACAATGCTCTTGATGCTGCCACCAAGGAAAGGATAAACACTTACACCGCCTATGGCTACCTTGAACTCACTCCTCAAGAGGCTTGGGAAACCATTGAAAGGTTGGTGGAATTTGACAATACATATGGGACTCCTGAGGCTTCCGACGCACCATCATCGTCGAGGCCTGCCCCATCTATGCGATTGTATGAACCCTCCAATGTAATCGATCCAGATGTGAAGGAGCAATTTCATAGGGATCAACTTCGAAAGCTCCAAAAGCAAGTAAGGTTACTTTCAGCGAACCAAGATTGCATTGAATGCGGATCGCAGCGGCACACCACCATCGAGTACCCACACGCCGAATAAGTACACCTAGCGGAGACTCACCAAGAGGCGCGCTACATGAGGGGTCCCAATCACCAATATTGGGGAGACCAAAGGTTCCATCAACCACAAAGGAACCCGGTTAACCCTAGGGACCCTCCGCCTTATAGAGCTCCTGGGCACCCGGAGAGAGACCAAAAGAAGGATGATCTTCAACTTGTGCTAGATGAGATAAGGAGGAATCAAGCTAAGAATGATCAATCCAACAATGCCATCCATTCTCAACTCAATCACCTTACTACAAGGATTGGGGAGATGGATATATGGAAAAGGAACGTAGAGACCCAACTGAGTCAATTGGCGGCACAAATCCCTAGACCGTCCGGAACACTCCTTGGGCAACCCACTACAAATCCTAAAGGACAATCCGGGACGGGCCATGTCGCAGCCATACAATTGAGGAGTGGCACCAAAGTACATAAGCCACGAACGGAATCGGAGAAAGCAACAGATCCAGTCGACATCGACAGACCAGTCGATGTCGACCCAGAGGTCGATATCGACCACCATGTCGACCCCCTGGTCGATGTCGATTGCACTGCAGAACCTGAGAAATCACAGCAGAGGTCGAAATCGACCCTACCAGTCGATATCGACCCAACTCCAGTCGACATCGATGTTCAGCAGGCCCCTCCGACCTCCGTTTTGGCCCCTACTCCAAAGAAGACGTTGACATTCCCTTCCAAAGCATTGGAGGATCCCACCAAAGGTAAGTTTAGGCGCTTTGTAAAAATACTTCAAGGACTTAACGTTACTATCCCTCTTACAGAAGCCCTAAGCGAGATGCCCGCCTATGTGCGATTCCTGAAAGACATCCTAAGCAAGAAGAGGTCCATGGCAGAGATCGCAGAGGAGTGCTCAAAGATGGACTTCCCTGAGAAGAAGAGTGATCCAGGGAAGTTTGCAATCACCGTGGGACTTGGCCAACATCGCTATAAAGCCCTATGTGACCTAGGGGCAAGTGTAAGTCTCATGCCTCTCTCTATTTGGCAAAAGGTGAACATTGGCGCACTTGAACCTGTGGACATGAAACTTTATATGGCTGACAACTCATTCGTCAGGGCCACAGGTATAGTTGATGACGTTCCGGTAAAGGTAGGTAAGTTCTTTGTGCCTACTGATTTCATTGTATTGGAGATGCCTGAAGATCCTATAGTGCCTATTATACTTGGTAGGCCTTTCTTAGCTACTGCAGATGCCAATATCAATGTACGTCGAGGGTTACTAACCTTTACTATAGGGAACGAAGTGATAGAATTCTCTTTCAACCCTACCATGAGCGAAACAAAGCACCTGGAGCAAGTAGTCCTTTCGTCGGCTAAGGAGAAACTTAGAAAATTTTTGTTGGCGAGGACGGAAACAGCAAGCAGGGTCGACATCGACTGGAACAAGTCGATATCGACTAAAAACATCAAAATCGACCCCCTTGGTCGAAATCGAGTATGCCAGATCGCTGCCAGGAGCTTAAGTATGGGGTCACAGAGGTCGATATCGACCCCCACATGTCGACATCGACCAAAGCTCTCGAAATCGACCCACCTTGGTCGACATCGACCACCCCTCAGCCCGAAGATTTCTGTTTCGGGCCCAAACAGGTAAGCCCAGGTATGACTCCTAACCCTCCTCTGTCCCTTATTGATGAATCAATTAAGTCGATTGTTGATAATTCTACTAAAGAGAGGGTCATAGCTCCATGGTTTGCCTATATTGCTAAAGTTAGGTCAAGAAAGAGAAGAAAAGCGCCCAAAGAAGAACCTAACATCAAAGAAGCCTTGGTCGCCGAACTTAGATGCTATCAAAAGGACCTAGATGATCTAGGAGAAGGCTCAAAGGGTCCCTACATAAAAAGGTCATGAAGAATTAACGGAGAAGTCGGCCTAGCGACTCAAAAATCTAGAGCGTGTACATAAAACCTTTAAATTTTTTCGCATTAAATGGTTTTTAGGATTTAACTTTTGGATTTTGAACTTTTAAAACTGAGATAATTCGTGCTTTATCTATATTTCTAACAAAGATTTCAGGTTATCAAGCAAAAAGAACGACGAAGAAGAAAAGAAGCTTCTGCAGAGGCAGTCGAAATCGACCAGGCCAGTCGAAATCGACCCCCCCAGGGTCAAGCCATCTCCTGGAGTCGACATCGAGGACTCAGGAGCGAGAAAGAGAGGTCGATATCGACCCTAATACTCGATATCGACCCCATCCTGGCAGCCCTCGTGTTCCTTTTTCTTCATCGACTTCAACAGATGCAGTCGACATCGACCTCTGACCTAGATATCGACTTCTGGCATCGACCTAATCTGAAATCGACCTAAATCCCCAAGGTTGCGCTGTGAGTTTCTCTCTACCCTTGTTCTACTTTTTAATACAGTGAGGACACTGTATATTTTAAGTATGGGGTGGGGGAAAAACATGTGTTATGGTCATAACTTGGTTTTCTTCTTCGCATTGCATTCATGTTTAAATTTTTGTTCTTAGTCTTACTTTTATAAAATGTCAAAATCTAAAAAAAAAAATAGAAAAATGTCAAAAAAAAAATGCATGTTTATTTTAAAAGTTTGTTTTTTAACCCTACTTAGTTGACTTGATCATGTAAACCCTATGGCATATTTGGATGGTTTAGCCTAAGTCCTTAAAATTTTTTATGTAGATTGTGAACGTGTGATGAAATTGAGCACATATGATCCTAGGCTAAAAAGCAAATCCAACAAAAATTGTCCTTGTGAGAATTTTGACCTATAGGGAGAACATCAAAAAAATCCCTCCGCTTTCTTGAGTGAATTTACTCTTCCTATGCATCTCTAAATGTTGTGATAGTTATTCAAAACCAATGTATATATATGATTATGTTTACGAGATTATCTCAGACTTTCAAGATAGATGGCAACTGAAGTTTTATTTATCTTTTACCTTTAAGTTATTTAAGTTTTATCAAAATAAAAGACCTATCCTAATTGTTTGGATAGAGTTCATAGTTTAGATAGGAGTTATAATCCTCGGATAGCAAGGATTAGTAGCCTATAAATAAAGCCCTAGGGGGCTGGCATTCAAGGGAATCATCCATTAATCCAATTCAATTCAACAATCATCAATCAAGACAATAAAGTTAGAGTTAGAGAGAAGTTTTAGGGTTTGACGTTTGCGAAAGTTGACGTTGAGTTGTAAAGATTCGGAGTTTATTTTAATGCAAGTTTCTTCCTTTCAATCAACAATGAGTTCCATGATGAGAAGCGAGTAGTTCCCCAAAGCTCTTAGGGTCGGGATGAGCCCGACGTTAGCCATGCGCGCTTGAGGTAAGTATTTGATGTCAATATCGTTGTGTCTATCTCTCCTCCTACGATTCTATGTTTAGTCCTAATTGAAAGAAAAGGGATTCATGCTAACAACTTGAGTTATAAACAAAAATTTGGTAGAGACAATTAGGTTTATTTGCAAGAGTAATCCTAAGAGTTGGTGTACGGCGAAAGCTTGTCCCTCGGGTGAAATAGCGCAATTGTCCGTCTTATTTATTTCATCGCATGCATTGGTTAACGTTGTGGTAAACCCTAATCCTAGGAGTTGCTTTTTACATATTTTATACACCCAAAACCCTCTGTTTTATTTCTGTTCATTGCTTCTCTCTCCACTCTCAAATCTTCGACCTTTCTTTGCCGACGAAGAACTAACCCACTGCAGGAAGACATCGATATCGACCCCGGACGTCGATATCGACCACTGAGTTCATCGACAGTTTTCTGAGTCAACGACGAACATCGCTGTAGAGTTTGCTGAGCATCGATATCGACCCCTAGCATCGATATCGACCCTTCTGTATCGACTGGCAGTCTTCTGAGCCAGTCGATTTCGTGGACTAACATTGATATCGGCCCCTTCCAGTCGATATCGACCACTTGTTTTTGTTTCTGCAGGTCTTCTGTTGCAGAGAACATCGACAGCCGAGGTCGACATCGAGGCCCATGGTCAAAATCGAGGCTTCTGGTCGACGCAGACTTGAGATTTCCAAAGCTACTAGGATCCCGCTGACACGCCTCCTCGTGGATCGATCCTGACTACCCTTCCACTACAACGGGAGGAAGTCTTGTAATTATTTGCTTAGGCCAGGAGTTGGTTTACATTTATTTACATATTTATTATCTGTAATTACTTAACATATCAAGCCTCCTGCAACAACATATAACAGGGATTAACTTATCCTATAACTCTCAAATCTTTCTTAACTCACAAAACATAAAACAAGTAGAAATAGAGCAAGAAAGAATGAAGATTAGCAGGTGACGATGATGAGCAGAAGTAAAAGCTTCTCTTGCACTTGAGAGCTGGAGAGATGTGTATCGATGAATATTGAGATCTCTGAATTTATAGCCCAACCTTTCTTCTTCTGACACTGATCTTAGTTCCTAAGATATCGCCGCTCTGAAGCTTCTTTTTGAATTTGAATTACCATTTGAATTTCATATCAGGATCTTGGTTGATGTGATCTTTCAGATAAGATATGTTTGCAACCTATTTTGTTTTGTTTTGCTGAAATCTCGGTGCTACTGTGATCCTTTTTCATCTTTTAAATCATGCATAGGTTAGTCTAAAAACAACAGCAATATGTGTATAACTTAATCGAGTAAATTAGATTTAAACAAGACTTTAAATCTAATATCAAATAAGGATAAATAATGATATAACCAGTTTGTCTTTCATCAACCTGTAAAAACATATTAGATATATATAAATTTCATCAAGGGAGCCATCAGAATAGTTGCATGCCCATACGAGGTCAAAGCTTGAGCAAAAGGCTGAGTATAATGCCAACTGTGCTAACAAGAGACGTCGACATGTGATTTTCCAACCCGGAGATCTTGTGTGGGTGCATCTACAGAAGGAAAAGTTCCCAAATCAATGGAAGAGCAAGTTTTCCCCACGTGGAGATGGACCGTTCAAGGTGCTTCAAAGGGTCGAAGACAACGCTTACGAATTGGAGCTTTCGGGAGACTATGGTGTGAGTGCCACCTTCAATGTGGCTGACTTGATGTCGTACCTAGCCATTGACGAGGACTTGGATTCATGGTCGAATCCTTTTAAAGAAGGGGAGGTTGATGTGGGACCATCCGAGCCAAGCTCTTCGGTTACACCTACCTTAATGGACGGGCCAATGACACGAGCATGAGCCAAGAAGCTTCAACGAGTGATGCTAGCTATTGTCCACTATGTTCTGACTAGGGGCACACCCACGGAGCCAACCGAGGAAGTGCCAAGATGCGTTTCCCTAATTAGTGCTCGGGCGACCAAGGACACAAGAGCCAGCGCCTAGCGCCTAGCACCTGGCCGAGCGCCTAAGTGCCAGCGCCTAGCACTTTGCATTTTCGGATTTATAGTCTTGTTAAGACATTTTGTTATTTATTTTGTGAATTTCTTTTAATTCCTTTTAAGACCTATAAATAGGGTTAGTAGTTGTTTTTTTAGGCACGACATTATCATTGCAAAAGTCAGACTTGGTGTTCTTGTGATATAGAGTGAAATTGAGAAGTTGTGATTTTTTCAATCTTGGTGTTTTGTTTCAGCTTGGTTTACCTTTCATTTGTCAATCTCGCGAAGAGTTGGTGATCCACGATGCTCACGAGCCTGCCTTCTCGTGCCTCCAAGATCCGTCTTGGTTATGTGGGATTGTAGAGATCGGTTAGTTGGTTGTTGGTTTGGGTTCTTGTCTTTTGAAGCCAAGGGTATTCTCCTCATTCCATATAGTTCTTCTCATTTACTATCATTGCTCTTCTTTTCATCATTGTTGCTGCATCATTTCCCTTGGTGTCGTCATTTCTCATTGTTGTTTGTTCCTTTGTGATTTGTCGAGTGTTGTTGTCAAAGATCGGACCATCCTACGGCTAATCCCCGTATCAATGAAGGAGACCAAAAGGCTAGAGGTCAAGAGCATTTGCATAAGCAAGGACTATGTCCCTTGTGAAAAGGCAATACAAAGAGCTCTTACCTCTAGAATCCATGAAGAAAGTGGGCTCACACCCAACGAGGAGCAGCTGTGCATGTATTTGTTGAAGGAGCTAGGCATTGAAGAGAAGGTCGATCTCGACTGCAACTAGTCGACCAAAGTGCTCAATCTCGACCAAACACCCTCGATGTCAACCACCAAAGGAGAATAATAGAATTGCCAAGAGCCTAAGTATGGGGTTCTCACCGACGAGACACTCGATGTCATCCAAGCCCTGTCAATGTCGACTGACCCCCAACCCGAAGATCGCTATTTTGGGTCGAAAAGGTAAGCTCGGGTATGATTTCTAACCCCCTTTTTCCTTAAATAATGATATTAATAATAGAAGGGTCAAAGCTCCATGGTATACTAACCTTTGCAAGGTAAGGTCAAGAAAGAAGGTTAACGATAAAGAGCTGATAGGATATGATGCGGGAAAAAAGCTTAATGAAGATGATGCCCTGCTTGCTGAACTTGGGCACTACGATGAGGAACTTGGTGATCCAGAAGAAGGGCCTAGCACTAAGGGGCCCTACCTTAAAAGGTCGTGAGCATAAATTGAAGAAGTCGGCCTAGCGACTCAAAAATCTATAGCGTGTATATAAACTTTATTTAAAATTTGAGGTTTTTAAGTTTTGAATTTTGTTTTGAAACTTTAGTTAAAATGTGGTTTAGATATTATGAACTAACAAAGTTTCAGGTTGCAAAGTAAAAGGATAAAACAAGGAAGAAATGAAGTCCCTGAAGAAGCCGTCGAGATCGACCTGATCAGTCGACATCGAATGCAATAGGGTCGAGCCTGATGCGTTTGTATTCCCGATCCTTCGCCTGTGGGCTCAGAATCAAGAACAATGACTTGAGTTTGTCCCGATCTTGCAATTATCCTTGCTTTTCTCGATGTTTACAATTATTTACAATAAAGACTTTGAACTTATTGTGAAAGAAAAGAAAAACAATTAAATAAAACTAAGTAAAAGACCACAAAGGAAACAACGACGGAATCTGGAAGTGTGCAGTGACGACCACAGTGGCGGCGATGGATGTTGCGCCTACAACAGATATTGCAGCGGCCGCCGCAACGACGGTTCCTGTTTCTGCAGTAGCGACAGATTCCCTGTTTCTGCGACAGTTTTTCAGCTTTCCTCTTCTTTCTTGTGTTTGGTTTTGTGTTTGGGGTTAAGGTTTCAAAAGGCACTTGTTTGGATGATTAAAAGGATGAAGGAGAATCTGAATTTTTGAATGCAAAGTTTTTGGGATTGATAATCAAAGAACCCTTTAGCAAAAGGGTTTCTTCAATTCTATTTCAATCTGATTTTTATTAAATGACAAAGAACGTTTAAATAGAATCCTAATCTCTATAAACCCTAATATGTGGCCAACCATCCTTTACAAAAAGGATAGACTTGGCTGACCTAATTCTAATATAATAATATAAATAAAATTCTAACTAGATAAATCATAAAAAGATGATAATTAAGAAAGGCTAAGGATAAGACTCTCCTAACCATCTTATTTAATCTAACTAAGTAATCCTATAAATAAGACATTCCATAAATAGCTCCAACTAACATAGGAGTTACTAAATATGGAAATAATTAATAATAATAATAATAATTAAAAATGTCAATGTCTTATTCTCTTCAAGCCATGGTGGCGCCTTCTTCTTCCTCTTGAGAACGACAATCTTTGCCCTCAATAGCCCTCGAATTGGTCTTGAGAGCTCGCCTGGATCAAGATCATTGTTTGACCCATAGAAGGCCATCTTGATCCGCATCATTCTCCCCCTCTTAGCTTCGATTCGTCCTCGAATTGAGGCATTGAAGAGAAGTGGGGAAGGAGCAGCAATCAGAAAGTAACTTCCCTGAGCATCAACTTGAGATGGCGCCAGCAGAATTCGAGGCATAGAAACCTCAAAAACAACACATGTCATAGCGATCATTGAGCAATCAAAAGGTACAATATCAATAAGCTCAATAACCTCATGAACTTCAGAATTCTCAACATTAGGGGCATTCTCAAGAGGTACAATAGCTAACTCAATAGAAGTGTCCCCAACATCCTCATCGTCGTCGTCAGAAGCGACCAAAACATCCTACAAAAAATTACAGCCAGCTTGCAGATCAGATTCGGATGCCTTACCGGGGGAGTCTTGCAGCGTGTGACCCACCTTTGGAAAGCTCGCCGAGTAAGCTTCGCAACAAGACTGAGTTGACTCAAGTCCCAGGTCGGAGTCAATGGGAATCTGCGAAACAAAATCGGCGCGCTGTGCTGAATCCTGGGCAATGAATGCAACACTAGGCTCTTTAGGCTCAATTACTTCGTCGGTGGTTGAGGCAACTATAACCGCTAGGGAAGGGGTGAAGACCGAAGCAACAACTTGATGAAAGCAATCCGAGAAGTCCTTTTTGAAGCCCTTCATGAACTCGGCCCTTGATTCGGCGAACATGGCAGAAAGGTCGGCTTGAAGTTGTGCTCTCTCCTTTTGTCGTCGTTCATCCTCAGCCCCTCTTTGTTGGAGAAGCCAAATCTGACGGCGACGTTGATGTTGTTGTTGATGCCTTTTCTCTTCGATCTCCGCTTGCCGTTGAAGCCAAAGTTGGCGTCTTTTGGCTTCGTGTTGACGCTCATTCCAGGGATCGGGATCATCATCCCAATCTCCCCAAATCTCCCATGCCATCAAATCAAAACATTAGTAATAACAAGATTATCAAAGGAGATGCAGTAACCCGAAACTGATACCACTTGATGCGTTGCTATTCCCGATCCTTCGCTTGTGGGCTTCGAATCAAGAATAACAACTCGTTGACGGCCCGATCTTGCAATACTCCTTGATTTTCTTGATGTTTAAAACTAATTACACTAAAGGTTTTAAACTATTGCGGCGGAAACAAGTAAGAATAAACAACAAATACCAAAGGACAAGGAAACTGCGATGGAAAAAGGTGCAGCGACGGATGCCGCGGCTAGGCAACAACCTGGGCGGCGGATGATGCAGCGGCCGCTGCTTGGAGGGGGCGTCCGCTGCCTGGTCTTGGGCAGGAGCACATCGACGGGGAGCCTCTTCTGTTCTGCGACGGTGGCGCCTGCGTTTTTGCGACGGTTTTCTGTAGCAATTGTGTTTGTGTTGATGGGCTCTGATACCACTTGATGCGTTTGTATTCCCGATCCTTCGCCCGTGGGCTCAGAATCAAGAACAACGACTTGAGTTTGTCCCGATCTTGCAATTATCCTTGCTTTTCTCGATGTTTATAATTACTTACAACAAAGACTTTGAACTTATTGTGAAAGAAAAGAAAAACAAGTAAATAAAACTAAGTAAAAGACCACAAAGGAAACAACGACGGAATCTGGAAGTGTGCAGCGACGACCACAGTGGCGGCGTTGGATGCTGCGCCCGCAGCAGATATTGCAGCGGCCGCCGTAGCGACGGTTCCTATTTCTGCAGTAGCGACAGATTCCCTGTTTCTGCGACAGTTTTTCAGCTTTCCTCTTCTTTCTTGTGTTTGGTTTTGTGTTTGGGGTTAGGGTTTCGAAAGGCACTTGTTTGGATGATTAAAAGGATGAAGGAGAATCTGAATTTTTGAATGCAAAGTTTTTGGGATTGATAATCGAAGAACCCTTTAGCCAAAGGGTTTCTTCAATTCTATTTCAATCTGATTTTTATTAAATGACAAAGAACGTTTAAATAGAATTCTAATCTCTATAAACCCTAATATGTGGTCAGCCGTCCTTTACAAAAAGGATAGACTTGGCTGACCTAATTCTAATATAATAATATAAATAAAATCCTAACTAGATAAATCATAAAAAGATGATAATTAAGAAAGGCTAAGGATAGACTCTCATAACCATCTTATTTAACCTAACTAAGTAATCTTATAAATAATACATTCCATAAATAGCTCCAACTAACATAGGAGTTACTAAATATGGAAATAATTAATAATAATAATAATAATAATTAAAAATATCAATGTCTCTTTCTTTTCAAGCCATGGTGGCGCCTTCTTCTTCCTCTTGAGAACGACACTCTTTGCCCTCAATAGCCCTCGAATCGGTCTTGAGAGCTCGCCTAGATCAAGATCATTGTTTGACCCACATAAGGCCATCTTGATCCGCATCAGAGCCACATCAAGCACAATGGTCGAGATCGATCACTTTGGAGCATCAAAGAGCATTCGAAGTGGATGAGGCCTATCGATGTTGACCACCTGTGGGATCCTTGACATCGACCATCTTCTTTACATAAAGAGTTATTGTCGACATCGACTGCCCTGGTCGATGTTGACTATTTGCAACTAGTCGATCGCACCTGATTCTATGTCTCTATGCGTTAATTTGTGAGTTCCTTCCTTTACTCTTTTTTCCGTTGATTTTTATACAGTGAGGACACTGTATATTTTAAGTATGGGGTGGAGGAAGAGCTTATGTGCATTATCATCTTCTTTGCTTAGTTATATCTTGCATAGCTTCATCATTATCGTTTTTTGGGTAAAATTTTTAAATTTTGATGGCTAAAACTTCTTAATGGTCTAGATTTTATGTTCTCTTTGGATATTGTGTTTGTTATTTGGTCTTTAAAGAAGGATCCAAAAGAGTTTTGAGATTTAAGGATTCATACCCCCGAAAACAAATAAACTGTCATGGAAGTTTTTACAAGACTCGACGATGCAAAAGTAGATCCATTAGAGATATAGCAATTGAATTTCCTAGTAAAGGGAAGTCTCAATGAAGTTCCATTTTTAGAAAAAACCATGAAAGGAGGTAAAAATTGAAGTTGCTTTTGACATATGCATGATAAAAGGATGGAGGACTTTATTTTCCATTCAAGCATTATTTGCCCTAGGCATTCATTACCCATGCATTATTAGCCTTCACATCATATTCTAATCTGTATGTGCCTAAAAAGAATACTTTTGCTCCACAAGTTCTAAAATTGCCCATTTTTATACCATTTTACCCATCCAAGGAAATATGTTGATACATAGAAGTCATATTATGGAGATGTTATATGGTTGATATGTTATGAGATTATTATAAAGTTGATGGTAGGAGATTAATAATGGAAAATTAAATGAATGAAAAAAAATCCGGTCACCTAGGAGTTAGGTGGATCGGCCCAGGTTGCGGAGGATAAAATTCACGCGAGATGGGACACCAAGGTGAGGAGTCCAAAGTGCTAAGTATCCGAGGCCATTCATGACACCCATGTTTGCGACTCGCGAGAAGGCAGCGTTAAGGTTAGAGAGGTAAAAGCATATAAGCAAAAAAAGCAAAAAAAAGCATTATGAGGGATGAGGAATGTGGATATCACAAAGGAAAAATGCATCAAAGAAAGAAAGTTTGAAAGTTTATCCCCGGATTAGAACCACATTGCCAAATATAGCCCACTACTATACCTTTTACCTTCACTTCACCATGCACATAAAAGTCCTCTTGATTATTAATACTATGTTACAAATTGTTTTTGCATAACCCTCCTCTTGTGTGAGATGTTGCTTTTTATTCACAACCGTGAATTTAAAGGCATTAACACCTTTGTGAGGAGGGTAATTTATTGTTAGGGTTATATAAGAATGGATCTATGATGTTGAGAGTTTAGTCCTTCCATTGTGTGACCATGAAAAGTATTGCTTGGGGACAAGCAAGTGATGTAGGGAGAATCGAACTGAAAATATATAATAATATAAAACCAATTGTAACCCTAGCCTTTCAAATAAATTCAAAACTTCCCTACCATAGTGGAAGGGGAATTAGGTTCAATCCACGAGGAAGCTTGTCATCGGATTCTGAGTAATTGCGCAAACGTTCTGCAGAAGTCGACTAGAAGCTATCGATATCGAGTATTGTTGTTCCTGCATACAAAAGGCAGTCGACGTCGATCGATGGGAGGCATTCGATATCGACCTAAGTGTAGTCGATCTCAACCTTTCAAACAAAAAGTAATCGTCGGCAAAGAATGACCGAAGAATATAGGATGGATAAGAAACAATGATCAGAAAATCCAAAAGGTTTTAAGTAGCAAATAAGAAGGATGTAAACAAATATAAAAAGGATCTCCCAAGGCAAGGGATCACCACAACATTAACCAAACATGCATAAGCTAAGCAAGACGGACAATTACGCCATCTTATCAAAGGGACAAGCTCTCGTCGTACACCAACAAGAAGGAATACTTTCGCAAATAAACCTGATTGTCTCTACCAATTTTATATTTATAATCCACGTTGTTAGCATGAATTCCTTTTCTTGCGATAATGGCTAAAGACAAAAAGGGTAGGAGATGATCAAGACATAATAAATATCAACATCAAAGCTTACCTCAAGCATGCATGGCTAACGTCGCCCTCAACCCGACTCTAAGAGACAAGCGACTACTCGCTCATGGTGGAAGTAGACATATTTACGTAAAAGGAATAAACTTGCATTGAAAGAACAAACTTTGAAGTCTTCACAATCCTAGCGTCGGCTTTCGCAAACGCCAGAACCCTAAAGCTTCTTGAAACTTAAACCTAAAACTACTACTTTGTTGTTGTGTTTCTTGCTGAGATTGGATACCTAAAACCAGCCCCTATGGGCTTTATTTATAGCCTCGCAACTCCTAGCTAGTCTAGAAGATGGAGTCATAATCCTACAAAAACTTGTGTAAGTAAATTCTATCTAATAATAAAAGGGATAAAACATTAATAAGAAACTAAACTATATCATTAGGGTAGATAGGAATAAACCCTTAAGGATTAAATCATCTAGAAAAGATATTCAAAACGTGACTTTAATCTATCTTCTCCAACTTGGACTAGGACTGCTCAACGCGTCTTTTACTATGCACAGGTCCAGTTGACATCGACCAATCCTCTCGATGTCGAGTGCCTTGATTCTGCTTGATCTCCGTTGATTTCACTCGACCTCAGGTACTCTATCGATGTCAAGCACTTCACTCGATCTAATGTTGTGTCAAGCACTCCTCCAGTAGGTCGTCTTTCTCCATGTATTTGTACTTAGTCTCAGAGTGATTAATCCAGTCGATGTCGAGCTGGTAGGTCGAGATAGACCACTCTTTTCTAGTCCTTCTCTTCTCGTTTCGGCTTCGATTCTACTCCAATTTCTGCACATTTAAACCAAAACTTGTGTAGACCTCTATATCTTGTAAATAGGCATATACTACACAAATTCAATGCATTCCCAAACCATAATGCAAATATATGATAGACATTGGCATAAAATATAGGTATAAAACATGGTCATTTTGGCAGACATCAGCAAGCTTAAGTATGGGGTGATTTGATGTCCACTAAAATGACCATGTTTTATGCCAATGTTTTATTCCAAATTTTATCTTATATTTGCATTATGGTTTGTGAATGCTTTGAATTTATGTAGTATGTGCATATTTACAAGAAATAGAGGTCTACACAAGTTTTGGTTTAATTGTGCAGAAATTAGAGCGGAATCGAAGCCGAAACAAGAAGCCAAGAATCAAAATAGAGGAGTCGATCTCGACTAATCCTCTAGACATCGACTTAAGCAATTGGCCTAGAGACTAAGTACAAGACAAGAGAAGAATGACCGCTTACTGGAGAAGAGGTCGACGTAACCTTAGATCGACCAAGTTGATCGATGTCGACTGAGCTGAAGTGAGGACGAGATCGAGCAGAAGAAGAGTGCTCGACGTCGAGTGAACCGGTCGACGTCGACTGGACCTGTTGACAGCAGCAACGCGTTTTGACAGTTTGAGTAGAAGTTTTGAAGGAATAAAAATTATATGTCAACTTTAAAAAATGTCACTTTTGTACGGATCATGTTGTTTTCCTGGCTTTATTGTGTGCAAGGCAGGATTGAAGGTTGATGAAGAGAAGGTTAAGGCCATCCAAGAATGGCCTACTCCCACGACCATGACTCAAGTGAGGAGTTTTCTAGGCTTAGCGGGATTCTACCGCAGATTTGTAAAGGATTTCAGCACATTGGCTTCTCCCTTGACCGAGCTCACTAGGAAGAATGTTCCATTCACATGGAATAAACCACAAGAACAACTTTTTGAAATTCTTAAGGATAAGCTCACCTATGGCCCTCTATTGGTCTTACCAGCTTTCTCAAATACTTTTGAGACAGAGTGTGATGCATCTGGCATTGGCCTTGGAGGAGTTTTGATGCTAAAAGGGCACCTCATTGCCTTCTTTAGTGAAAAATTGAGTGGCGCTGAGTTGAACTACCTAACCTATGACAAAGAGTAGTATGCTAGCGCGCACTCTTGTTCGTGTGCTCAAAACATGGCAACACTACCTCTTGCCTAAGGAGTTTGTCATCCATTTTGATCATGAGGCACTCAAATTCTTAAAAGGCCAAAGCAAATTAAACAAGAGGCATGCTAGATGGGTGGAATTCATAGAAGTTTTCCCATATGTGATCAAGTACAAGAAGGAAATGACAATGTGGTGGTTGATGCACTCTCAAGGAGGTATTCACTTATCTCTACTCTAGATGCTAAAATGTTGGGCTTTGCTTTCATATGTGAATTATATGCTAATGATGCTGATTTCGGTGAAATCTATCACATCTTCATAGATAAGGGTAGTAGCGATCAGTTTTACATGCATGATGGTTATCTTTTTAAGTGTGAAAAGCTTTTCATCCCCAATAGTTCTATTCATAGGTTTCTTGTTTATGAGGCTTGTAGAGGAGGTTTAATGGGACATTTTGGTATTACCAAAACCCTGAATACTCTAAAGGAGCACTTCTTTTGGCCTCGCATGCATAGGGATGTAGAGAAGTTTTGTGCTGCATGTACTACTTGTTTGAGTGATAAGTCGAAAATGAATCCCCATGGATCGTATACATCCCCCACCCTCCGCATATTCCTCATGCTCCTTGGGAAGACATCTCCATGGACTTTGTATTGGGACTTCCTCGTTCCAAAGGGGGAGATATTCTATTTTTGTTGTGGTTGATCGGTTTTCCAAAATGGCTCATTTCATTACATATAATAAAACCGACAATGCTTCTTCTCATGTGGCTGATTTCTTCTTCAAAGAAGTTGTTAGATTGCATAGAATTCCTAAGACCATTGTCTTTGATCATGATGCTAAGTTTCTTAGTTATTTTTTGGAAAACACTTTGGTCTAAACTAGGAACTAAGTTGCTTTTCTCTACATCTTGTCATCCTCAAACGGATGGACAAACTGAAGTTGTGAATAGACCTTTTGGTGCTTTTCTTCGATCTTTGTTGAAAACTAACCTTCATAGATGGGATGAATGTCTTGCTTTTGTTGAATTTGCATACAATAGGTCAGTCCATTCGGCCACCAAGAAGACACCATTTGAAGTTGTGTATGGGAAGAATCCCATCACTCATCTTGACTTGGTTTCCCACTCTATAAAAGATCAAGAAAATGTTTGAAGGATCAAACTAAGCTGAGCACATCAAAAGTTTGCATGAGTTAACTCGTTTGCATCAAAAGTTTGTATGAGTTAACTATGCCTCTCTCTCCCTCTCTCTCTCGGTTGAAGATGCTCCAGTTGCTTCTCTCTCACCGGCTTTAATCTCTCGCCTGACCTTTGTTGTGCAACCGATCGCCTCTGCTTTGACATGATTAAAGTTACTTTCAAATGACGGTTAGAGTGATCGACTACTTGTGTTATTTTTTGGACCCATTTGCTATTTTTACAAATTTTACAGGGGGTCTCAGTTTTACAACCGTCCATTTTTTGGTATATTGGCTAGTAATTCTAGTAGGATTTAGGGATCGTTTGGTTGAATGAAGAGAAAGGAAAGAGAATCATTACCTTGAAACGAAGGGAAAGTAATTGGAAATGGTTAAATTCTAATTTTGTTTGGTTGATTTTAGAAAAGTAAATAAACCATTCTAAATCAATATAGTAGTATTTATCTACTTTATTCGAGGAAGAAGTACTATTTCCATAACTTGATTGCCTATATTCAATCCAAATTGTACACCAACACATTGATGGAAACTTTAATTAAACAAAAAGCTTGACAATCCAACAAAGCCCTAATTAAATTGAAACAATTCAATTAGGAATGATCTAACTTGAAAATCCAAACCCTAGGTTAGCTTAAATTCCTCAATAAAAAGTCTATAATTCAATAAGCAAACATTCAAGTGAATTAGGGATCTCATTTGAAAATCGCAAAATCAATGATGAAACAAATCAATTGTGAGATGAAAGGGATCAATCAACAAAGAGATAAAGCGGAACTTGGTCGCACAACCACACAAATTGATAGTGCACAAAGCCAGAGGGGTCGAGAACAATAGAGGAGGGATGCAACAGATCTAGGCGGTATAAACGCACAAGTCATCGGGATTGGGTGTTAACTATAAAATGGGGATCGCCATTGCTGAGATCGAAATAGCAGAGGTCCAGGGGAGGGAGAAATTACTAGGTCAATGATAGAGATAGAAGCCATATAGGTCGGAATGAGTAGGAAAAACAAGGGAAAGACTCCATTGAAGAGGAGTTGAGAGATTGAGAAGACAAGGTAAGATTGGGGGTGGGGGGTCGAGCGGTCGGGGTAAGAGATTTGAAAGAGAACCAATCCTTGATATTTTGAGTGGTAATAAATTGAGTAAATCATTTAAGGTCCATAACGTAAATAATCCCCTCGTAAACTTAAACAAACAAGCTTGAAAGTAAACGAGCTAAAAATGATTCCTTTCTCGGAAAAAAATGTCAACAAATAGACCATTAACCCAAATAGGATAGTTTGTCCACTTTTCCTTAATAATTAATTTTTTTTGGTTCATAGGTAGTGAGTAGGTCCATTACACTATGGGAAGTGATTCGAACTCATGGCCTACCGGTCACTATATGTCATCCTTACCAAATAAGCTATTTAGAGCATCCCCAACAGTTTCTCTAAAAAATCTCTAAAATAGAGACTCATATATCAAAATCTCTAAAAATTTCACCCTTCAACTCCAACAGATTCTCTATTATACAAAATTTTGCATTTATTACACACTATAATAAATGTAGAAATTTATAATATAATAAATGTATTTATTATATATATATATATACACTAAAAGACTTTGCCTAATTAGAAGGAGAACACAAGGAACAACTGATGGTTCAACTATCATCATCAGCTCCATGGTATATTAGTGTTCACAAAGGTGTTGTATCACTATAACAAAACAATTGGATAACATAAATCAAATCTAATTATATGTTTTAGGTAAGTAATAAAAGGATTATAAAAAGGATGAGCTGAGGGTTCATCCTCTAATTAAATTTGATTGATTTTTTTCTTGGTCTTAATCGTTCAACCTACAAAATAAGCCTCTAAAACATGCAAAATTAGCCTCTAATTATATGCAACTCATAGCAATGTAGGAGAACAGGTAACAAGGCTCTCAACTTAGATACATTACACTTTCAAGTTCAACCCATTGGCCATTGTTCATCATCACATTCTAACAGGTGTTACTTCCACAAATTTTGATTCACAACCTAAGCATCCTGCTAATTTTATGAGAACATGAATCTAGTATAGTACTCTTCCTGGTCTAGTAGGCAGAGTGTGGAGGCATCCGGGAGACGCGGTGGGAGGTTCGGATCAACCACATTCGGGAGACGTTGGAAGTGAGGCCATTCAAGCTGACTTTAACCTCATTAACTAGTGCCGATGAATCATCCGGAAGACGCGGTGGAAGGTTCGGACCAGCCACGTCAATCGACAAGCGAACATAGTAGCTAACGCCATAGCTAATTAGGCGCTTTCTTTAGATAACTCTCTCAGTACTCATGATAGTGTTCCAGATTGTATTGATGAACTTCTTAATCTCTCGCTTCAGAGGGAAGGTTAATTTTCATTTCAATAAAACAAGGGCTTAGCCCTCCTTCTGCACCAAAAAAAGTATAGTACTCTTCCTAGTCTTACTACCAGTTTTGTTACAATCGTTGCTCTCCAATCTCGTTTGCCTTCCGTTATTTTTCCTAATGCCTTGTATCTTTCTCTACTTTGAATTCACACTTTGCTGGGAATCAAAAATCTAAGAAAACATGTTAAATTTGGTACAAGAGCAGCGAAGTTCAACAAATAATCAGCAATTGAATAACAAGGTCTGAAAAATAATCACCAATCAAACAACTAAATCGAATCGAGCGGACAACAACAAATCGAATCCAACGAAAGGAAATCAACCAACAAATTAAAATCGACAAATCGACAAACAAAAATCAACACATCAAAGCAAGGGAATCAAGAATAGGGGTTTGATAGGGTGAATTGGAGGAAGGCAGAGGTGTTATGGTCGAGAAAGAGGCGAGTCAGAGCCGAAGATGGCAACGACGGGGATGGAGGCAGAGCTTGAGAGGTAGATGGGGAATTGCTTCTATGTTGAACAAATTGATGGAGCGTGCCCTTTCTTACCTAGATTCTCCCAAAAATTTAATTTTACAGATTCTCTATTTCACTTATCTCTGTCTCTAAATTTAGAGAAATTTTTTCTCTCTCCTTTCATTTCTCTATTATACAGATCAATATAGAGGGACTGTTGGAGCTGTAAAACACTCATTTTCTCTAAATTCTTGAGATTTCACTATTTTACAACATCTGTTGGACTTGCTTTTAGACTTAACTCCTTGATAATTATTTACACTACAATTTTGAATTTGTTTTTTTTAAAGGAAAAAAAAAAAAAAAAAAAAGAGGGAGGGGTCCTTTATCTTGTGGGTGCTGCATCAGATTAAGCCATTAAACTTGGCCAAAAAAGCTCCCTTGGGAACTCCAATGCCGGCTCCTCACCTTCCTCTCCCCAGGCCCCAACAAACCAATCCCTCCCTTCTCTCCCTCTTAATTTAATCCCTCGTTAAAACCCCCATTCCCAATTTCTCTTTTGTTTATTTTTATTTCTCCCAATTTCCGATTTATTTTCCTCCATCTCCATTCTTCCTCCCAAGTCCCGAATCCCTTCCTCTTCACCTGGTCACTGTTCAACCTCTCATCACCCAGCTATACTCTCTCTCACAGGTCTACCCAGATTCAGGGGGGATGTATCAGTGACGTCACCCCTCTTCCTCCTACCGCCGGCGATTTCAGAAAATGCTGCATATTAGTGTTTGCACTCCGGTCGATCTTATCGGTTGGGGACACCGCCATCAGTAAGCAAGAAAAAGATCGAAACTTTATCAAAAATCACACCCCATTTTCTACCTCCATCGGATCGCAGAAGCAATCAGGTGTACGAATCCATGGCAGAGGACTCGGAGAGGGACGCAAGCAGGCTTATTCGGAGCCGCTCACAGGCCTCTACTAGAAGAGTCACTCCGGCGACGACGACGACGACCGACTCCGTTGTCGAGAAGCACCTCCCGAACGGGGATCTCTACACCGGGACGTTTCTAGGGAACGTGCCGCACGGATCCGGCAAGTATTTGTGGGCGGATGGGTGTATGTACGAAGGGGAGTGGAGAAAGGGGAAGGCGAACGGGAAGGGCAAGTTCTCGTGGCCTTCGGGCACGACTTATGAGGGTGATTTTAAGTCGGGTCGGATGGAAGGTACCGGGACGTTTACCGGGTCGGAAGGAGACACTTATAAGGGGGCGTGGGTGGGTGATAAGAAGCACGGCTATGGGGAGAAGAGGTATGCGAATGGGGATTACTACGAGGGGAGTTGGAGGAGGAATTTCCAGGATGGGAATGGCAGGTATGGTTGGAAGAACGGGAATCAGTATGTCGGGGATTGGAAAAACGGGTTGATTTCGGGGAAAGGTGTTTTGATTTGGGCGAATGGGAATCGATTTGAAGGGAATTGGGAAAATGGGGTTCCGAAGGGGAATGAGGGGTTCAGCTGGGGAGGCGATGGGGGTGTTTATATAGCGAATTGGGGGTCTGATTGGAAGGATTTTCTGTTGGCGACGGCGAATCCGAAGAAGAAGGTGACTATGGATGGAGTTGGGGGCGGGGATAGAGTTTTCCCGAGGATTTGTATATGGGATAGTGATGGGGAAGCAGGGGATATAACCTGTGAGATTATCGATAGTGTTGAAGCTTCAATGGTGTATGGTGACAAGGTTAATAAGCAGTTGAAGAACCCTGGTTGTTTCATCAAGGAAGGGAAGAAACCGGGTCTGACGATCTCGAAAGGGCATAAGAACTATGATTTGATGCTTAATCTTCAATTGGGTATTAGGTAAAGGTTTCTACTTGCTTGGTCATTAACACTGTTTGATTGTTTCCTGATTCAAGTTTTGGTTGTCTGATTCTGATGGTTGTTTGTTTTCGGTCTTGTAGGTATTCAGTTGGGAAGCATGCTTCGATAAGGCGGGATCTTAAGCCGAGTGATTTTGATCGGAGGGAGAAGTTCTGGACAAGGTTTCCTCCAGAAGGATCAAAGCTTACGCCGACCCACCAATCAACTGATTTTTGGTGGAAAGATTACTGCCCTGTTGTGTTTAGGTATCTTTGGTCTCTTCAATTTGCCTTTTGAATTGCTGTATATGGTATTATGGTATTAGAATCTAGAGATTTCTTTTAGCTCTGAAATGGACAACTAAACTGGAATTAGTTGATGTTATGACAAAACTTCATTAGAAAATATCTTGGAAAAGTCTTTGATGATAGAATTCAGTCTCAACAGAAAAATTGATGTTTTACAATTTTACTGTCATTCACAAGTTCCGTGTTGGAAAGCGATTATATATTGGAAATTTTAATCAAGGATTACTTTTTGAATCTCAATCTATTTCTGCTATATTTTGTTCTTCAGGCATTTGAGAAAACTGTTCCATGTAGATCCGGCAGATTATATGCTAGCAATATGTGGAAACGATGCACTGCGGGAGCTGTCTTCTCCTGGTAAGAGTGGAAGTTCCTTTTACCTCACACAGGATGACAGATTCATGATAAAGACAGTGAAGAAATCTGAAGTCATGGTGGGTTTACCTTTTCTTTGACTTGTGATATGTGATGATACAATATAAAATTGCACATAGAGTAGTTCTTAGTGGAATTTAGTTGGCTTAGTTAGTGGTAACTCATTTGTTTTTTTCTTCCTGCATTCTAATTGAATATTCAAAGTTGGATCCGTGAAGAGATCGGCGTTTTTAATAATATATGATGCAAATGGTTTTAGGTTCTTATTAAGATGCTGCCAAGTTATTACCAGCATGTCTCTCGGTATGAGAATTCTCTCGTAACAAAGTTCTATGGTTTGCATTGCGTGAAGCCTGTTGGTGGCCCGAAGGTAAGTCTTTAGCTGAATAGTTTGTTCGGAATTTTGTGTTGGAAGTGGTTTTTTTCAATCACAGGATTGTAGTTGGAATGTTTTATTAATTCTTTCTGTGTGACTCTTGAACCAGACCCGATTCATTCTCATGGGCAACTTGTTTTGCTCAGAATTCCGAATCCATAAACGATTTGACCTGAAAGGATCTCGCCATGGAAGACGAACCGAGAAGCCTGAGGTTGAGATAGATGAAACTACTACTCTCAAGGACCTTGACCTCAACTTTGCGTTCCGTGTCCAAAGGAATTGGTACCAAGAGCTGATAAAGTAAGCTTCAACAAAATCTATTTCACTCATTTTCTTCTTTTTATCACGATGAGATTTGTTACTCAATTTTTTGAAAAATACAATAATCATAGGCAAATTGAAAGGGATTGCGAGTTCTTGCAAGGAGAGAGAATAATGGATTACAGCCTGCTTGTTGGAATTCACTTCCGTGATGACAACAGAGCGGAGAAAATGGGCTTATCACCATTCCTTTTAAGAAACGGTATTAATCACTGTCATTATCTAATCTTTCCATTCACATGGACTTGGCAAATGACAAATATTTGTGGTTCAATATGAAGATGGACTCATATCACCCTTTGTTTCTTCAGGTAAAAGAGATTCCTATCAGAATGAGAAATTCATGCGTGGCTGTCGCTTTCTTGAAGCAGAGCTACAGGATTTGGATCGTGTCCTTGCTGGCCGGTGCGTCTTTTATTTCCTTCCAAGTTTAATTTGTTATTTTGAGACATGTCACATGTCAAAGGCAAAACAACAAAATTCTTTTCAACCAAGACATCAGCAAACAGAGCCTCTTGATTTTTTTATAGATCCCTTCTCATAACTTAAGAGCATGATCATTTGACTCTTTTTTCACCACATTCAATCTTAACATTTTTCTTGTTTTTATGCCTAGTATCATAAGAGTTGGCAGTTTAGCTTTCTGGCTGATATTTCGAATTTATTGCATTAGCACAATGGCGGGTTGTTCTCGTCCATCAAATTTGACTTTGTTTGGTGAGATGGAAACTTCATAATTGAAAGCGGTGTGGGTTGTTTGTGTTAATTCGGTGGGGTTAGCTGTTCAGGCACTATTAGTTTTGTGGGTCATGATTGAATTATGGTCTCGTCGCTTACCAACTGATATAACCGAGTTGTCAAGATGTATCCTCTCAACTCACATAAGTACTCTTATTCCTATCATACAGCTTTTTCTGAAGGCTAAATAGATCAATGCTCTTTTGCATCAGGAAACCTTTGATCAGGCTTGGAGCAAACATGCCTGCTAGAGTGGAGCGGCTGGCCAGGAGGAGCGATTTCGACCAGTACACACCCGGCCGATTCAGTAACGTAAACCCTTCTAGTAGTGGTGAGGTCTACGAGGTCGTACTATACTTTGGGATCATTGATATATTGCAAGACTACGACATCAGCAAGAAGCTAGAGCACGCTTACAAGTCTTTACAAGCTGATCCTGCCTCAATCTCAGCTGTGGATCCTAAACTTTACTCGAGGAGATTTCGAGATTTCATCGGGAGAATTTTCGTAGAGGACTGGTAAATAAGGAAGTTGCAGAGGAAATGCACTTAAATCCCAATCAATTAATGAAATCTTGACAACACATTGCAGGGGAATCCCTAATTAATTCTAGGGCCTACCACAAAAGGGGAAAGTGTTTGTTGGTTGGATTACAGAATCAGCACATTTGAAGATCCATGTGGGCAATGTATCTGCCACATGATGTGGTGTCGGAGCTAGCGGCGGCGGCGGAGCTCATGGCGGAGGAATTTTGAACATCAACCATTATAATTGGCAATTGAAGGTGTCTATATCACTATTTGGGCAAGGAGGATCAGGAATATCCTTTTTCCTCCCAAATTCTTTGGTGAAAATTTTGTGGTAATTAAAAAGAGTAAAGTTACATCGAGGGAAATTGGTCTTATTTGCTTTGGTCTTATTTCCTTGATTTAGAAGAGGGAAAGTGATGAGTTTGGAAATAACAAAGGTGTACAGTTTTTTTTTTATATTTTTGATAGCAAGGTTGAGCACCAAATTGTGTTGGGTGACTTTGGTGATATTTTTGTTTTTTAAAAAAAATTTGGCATATTGGTAAAAGCGGCAAAGGTAGGGTTTGGGTTGTATGGTAAGTCAAACTCAATCGGGTTTAGTTTGGGTGTTTTTACGGTGAAAATTGTCTAGTCCAACACCGTAGTCTATTTTTATGGTCTCTTTAATTTCATTGGCCGATAAGCATTAAAATAAATTATAAGGTACAAACACTTATTTAAGAAAATAATTAGAAATTTCAATTTAACCAATGAGATAATTTGGACTACGGTATGGACTACAATCACGGACTAGACGATCCTCGTTGGTGTTTTTATGTTGCATTTAAGGTGAAAGTTGAAATAGTTTAATCTCTATGACTGTGATTGACTGTGGTAATGAATGGTTGGCATGAATAAGAAAATGAGAAATCTACACTACTATAAAGATGGTGGAAGGTTAGAACAATCCTGGACGTTGATTCCTAAATGAAGCACAACCATTAACTATGGATTTCGGCTGAGTTCTAAAAATACAGTGTAATGTCTGATTTACCCCCAAAAGCTTGAATTTAAAATGAATTATTTTTTCCTTTAGAGGGGCGTTTCCGTCTTTACCATAATTACAACCGCTTTCCACTGATTCGTCTTCAGTCTTCATCCTCTTTCTTCGTCTCTCTCTATCATCAGGCTTCTACTACTGCATCTCTTGCTTCGTCTCTTTATGGCTAGCATTAGCCCAAATTCTCACCGCCTAATAGCCTATTTCACCTTCTTCCCTCGTGTTGCCTTTGCCTTCCACCTCTTCTACTGTCTGTTTAACTAGCTTGATTGCCGCTTCCTCTTCTCCAGGTTTTTCTCTGATCTCTTTCTTCTTTCTTTTCGATCTCCTCTCCTCTATGACTGTCTCTCCATTTTCTTTCGGTTCAATTGGGTGCTTTCCAGTACTTCGAGGGTTAGAATTGGATAGGCATAGCGAGCGATTAGGGATTGTTGTTGCAAGTGAATGGAATCTCCCCTCCCTCTGATTCGTTGTGATGGTTGACCGGACTGGAATTTCGGGTTTAGGGTTCGAATTGGGCAAGGCACAAGATGGGTCTCAATTAGGGTTCGAATTGTGAGATAGCGATTTCAGATCCCCTCCCTAGAATTCGTTGTGGTGGTCGACTAGGCTAAGAATCTCTCTCGATCTCTATGCTTCCTCAGGTATTCCAAGATCCTCTCCTTGTTCTGCGTTTCTCTTCACAATGACCTATACTTAAGCACTTTGCAATGATAACCCTTTTTTTTAAAAAAAAGATTTGTATAAATAAGCCTTTTGATGATGAAATGTTCATTTCACCCTTTAGCAGTTTGCCCTTCGCTTTGCACAATATATTGATACATTTTCATGCCATGTAACATATACATTTGCTTCATTTGTCATTGCACTTCTGGCCACTCTGATTTATTTATCATGTCATGTGCATCGTAGATGACACGAAACTTAAGCTATCCTTTTCTTTTTGTGTTATATGGCGTACATGATAAATAAGTAAGAGTGCCCAAAAGGTAAATTGAACCTTTACAACATGATAAACTACGACACACCCTTTTTTTATCTTACATGGCCTGAAAATGTATTCATGTCGAGTGAAGTGTTAAAAGGTCAAACGAACCTTTACTACTCATAAAGAGTTCATTTTTACAGAAGTTACTTTTGCAAAATAATTTTAAATGGATTAGTTTTGCAGGTCATTCTTAATAGAATCATACAAAGGTCAATGTAATACCCTTAGATTTGAGGAGGTGGGTGTTTCTAGCTCATTTGTTTTGTCCTTTCCATTCACTCGCATCCCTTCCGTTTCATCGATTTTGTCTTCCATCAATTATGAGAGCAAGTAAAGACTGGTTGATGAGTTTGAGGATTGTTACCATGTTATTCAGGGTATATGCTTAGTGTCACTTGCAAATGAGTTACTTTGTCGATATCGACCACTTTGCCTTCGTCGACGGTTTTCTGTATCGCCGTCGATCTCCTTTGTTCGTATTGCTGAGGTCAATTTTTGAGTCACCGACTCGATATCGACCACCATGTGTCGACTGGTAGTCTTCTGAGCCAGTCGATTTCTGCCACTAACATCGATATCAACCTCCCTAGTCGATATCGACTGCTTGTTTTTGTCTCTGCAGGTTTTCTTTTGCAGAAAGAATCGACAACCAAGGTCGACATCGAGCACTTAGGTCGAGACCGAGGCTTCTGGTCGACAAAAGACGTGAGCAATCGAGCAGAGGAAGAACATAGCATGTCGACAGAGATAGGTCGATATCGACTGAACATGGTCGATATCGAGTGCCAGAAATCGACTGAAAAGATAGAAGTCGAGTGCCAATCCGGTTGAGTAGAACTGCTCGAGATAGAGAAAAGAAGAGGTCGCTATCGAGGTCCCCTGGTCGATATCGACTGCAGCTGCAAACAGATCCGACGCTGTTTTTGATAGAATTCTATCCGAAGCTTTGCATCTATCCTAAAGTCGAGATCTTCTATCATATACCACCAGACTTATTATCCCTTATGGTGAATTTGATATTTTACCCAAGGAGTTTTAGTTTATTTTACTTTATTTAAGTTTAATCTTAGGAATAAAGATAGAGTTTCTTCTCCTTGGATAGCAAGGTTAGAAGTCTATAATTAGAGGCCAGGGCTGAGTTTAATCATTCAATTACAACAAGAACATTCAGTTTTAACGCAGAGAATAGGTAGAGAGAGAGAGAGCCGAGTGGAGTTTGTAGGAAGCGAGAGCGGAGTTGCTTTGTTCGGTGTCCTTTTTTTCTTTTGCAAGTTTAATCAAAGTAGTTTCTTTTCAAATGATGAGTTCAATGATGATGAGACGCGAGTAGTTCACCCACTTCTATGGTTGGGGTGAGCCCGACGATAGCAATGTAAGTTTGTGCATCAAATGTATGATTTTTATGTGATTCCGTCTTCTATCTTATGCATGATCCTTTGCGAGAGTTGAGGAGATTCATTATTTGCATTATTAAAGCGAAAGCCAATCATATTGTGAATTTAGATTTGTCATGAAATTGGATAGTAACTCTTAGGTTTTATGCGAGAACCTCTAATCACCTAAGTGTTGGTAACGAAAGTTATTTGATAGAAATGCATCATCTTTTTTGAATTTGGCATAATACTTGCGTGGTTATCATTGTGGCATTAATCCCCGACCTTGGAAGCCTTAGGGTTATTGAAGTTATATAAAATTTTTGTTTTTATTCTGTCCACCCTTCCACAATCATTCTACATTCTTCGGACATCTTTTCCGACGCAAATTAGCTATGTTTTCTATTACTATTGAAGACTCGATTTCGACTGCAGAGGTCGATATCGAGTGCTGACATCGATATCGAGTGAAAATCTCGACGTCGACCTTTGTTGATAGGAGGAAATCGAGTTGTTAAACAAATATATGAAATATAAATGCAAATTGAATCCTAGCCTATGCAAATAATTACAAGACTTCCTCCCGTTGTGGTAGAAGGGTAGTCTGGATCGATCCACGAGGAAGCAGGTCAGCGGGATCCTAGTAGAGTCTAAAATCACGTCCTGAATATCGACCAGAAGCCTCGATCTCGACCTAAGTGCTCGATTTCGACCTTGGCTGTCGATTCCTTCTGCAACAGAAAACCTGCAGAGACAAAAACAAGCAGTTGATATCGATTGGGGAGGTCGATATCGATGTTAATGCAGAAATCGATTGGCTCAGAAGATTGTCAGTCGACACAGGGTGGTCGATATCGAGTATGTGACTCGAAATCGACCTCAGTAACAAGAACCAATGAAATCGATGTCGACACAGAAAACCGTCGACGAAGGCATAATGGTCGATATCGATGATAGAGGTCGATATCGATGTTGTTCCTGCAAAGTCGTTAGCTTTTGTCGGCGAACAAAGGCCGAAGAAATAAGGATGAATAAGGAAGCAATGGACAGAATAAAGACAGTGTTTGTATGTGAATAATATAGGCAACTTTAAAAGTTCCTTCCTCCGCTGCTGATGAAGGAAAGGTCAAATTTCAGCTTGCTAACAAGTGCTATGAGCTTACCATGGAAGAGATGGCTGCATACTTTGGATTTGCGCATTCTCTGGAGATCACACACCAACAGGTATTGCCAATCTGGCAATACATAACTGGGTAGCACACCATCCCTACAGGAGGCATTCAATGCGCTGATGTTGTGTACCTTGTCTTCCATATCATCCTTAGGGTCCTAGGGAGTACAATTTGGGCTTGAAAGGAGGTTTCCAGGCTCATCCACACCGGGCTAGACTGCCTGCATCGCATGCTTTTTGACGTCCAGCCTCAGATGAATTTTATTTACGCGTGGCTCAGGCACGTTGGTGACTACAGGAGCTTCACTGGAGAGGTTCTCATTGGTGGCATGATTACCGTCCTTGCTCAAGCTTTGGGGGTAGACATGTCATGCTACACCGCCAAGAAGGTCCAGCGGATTGACTCTGCATACTTGCTGCTAACTAAGGGCCTGGCAAAGGTCGATACAGGCTTTGTTTCCTATTCTCGCCGAGTCCCTATTGCCCCAGAACATGGCGACCTACTTCATCTCCCGAACTGGTTTAAGGTATGGACTCAATCTGACTATCCCCCCTGATATTACCCCTGTAGAGGACCCATTGCTCCGACGTCGACCACCACGTTTTGAGCACCCTGAAGACATCCCAACTGCTACCCAAACACCACCACCAGAGGCTCCTGCTCCTGCATCACCCACCACTTCAGCTCCTACCGAGGGTGTTCCTAAGGAGACGCCTCGAATCTTTCTTAGTGATTCTGACTCTGCATCTCACAACTATGAAGAGGGACAGAGCAGCCGAGGCAGAGACAGTATCCCCTCCACACTGATTAGGCTTGAGGGCCTTATGTTCGAAATGAAGACTTTTGTGTAGAGTATAGCAAGTGAGATGAACCGACAGCATAACCGTCTTGCCTACGAGATTCAAGCTATCCATGAGGTGATTTTACAAGACCGCTGGATGAATGATGAGTGGTGGTGGACTCCTGGGAAGTTTGTCGAGTGGCAGTCCAACCTTCACCCTGGCAACCGTTTCTGCCATGGGCCCCCACCGAACCCTGAACCCAAGCGCTAAATTAGGAGGTACCAACGTTACCATCATGATGATCCCGACAGCAACGGTCGCTGAACCATTAGTCACGCTGCACATTCCACAGTAATCCCTTCCCCTTTTCTATTCTATTTTGTGACAATGGGGACATTGCCTATTTCAAGTATAGGGTGGGTATTTTGGGTTGCTATTTTGATGTTTTTCTTCTTATCATTTTGATGTCTTTTTAGGTACTGGGCTAGCTACTAAGTGATTGTTCTATTTGCTTGACTTTGTTTTGTTTGCTTGACTATGGCATAACCTTGGCAGTAACTCCATGTTTAGCAAGTTTGAACCTAGAACTGGGTTGTAATAGTTTAGCACTAGTTGCATATTTCAACTAAGCACTTGCACTAAATTTGGCATAATTCCTGCATTTGCATTCATAATCATATAAAGTTAGCATTTTAGCACAACATACATAGCCCCATTTGAAAACAATAAAAAAAAGAGGCACCTAACTTAGAAGTCCAATGATGATACTTAATAGCTAACTTGATCATGTAAACCCTACGATATGCTTGGACAGTTTAGCCTAAGTCTTCTGTTAAAGTTTAATTTTTTATGTGGGAATACAACTTGCAATTCTAAATTGAGCACATATAAATTTAAGTAGAGGTGATTGAAATCCAACAAATCTATGTACTAGTGAGATATTTTTGGCCTTGTAAGGGAAAGTTTTTCATATTTATATTTCCCTCCATTTTTTTATGTGTGATGTACTCTCCTTATGCGATTACCTCTTGACATTGATGTGGTTATCCATTTTTTGAAGCCAATTACGAGATACTAGTTCATTGCTTATTGAAATTAGATGATGTAGGACTTATATTTTTCTTAGCCATATTTTTATCCATTCATTTACCTACCTTGCATATTATCCTTCTTTGAAGCCCATTCGAGCCTTGGCCTATTCTTTGATTAGCTCCATACATTGATTCCTAGCCAATTGTAAGCTTGACCCTTATCCGGGAATTAGGATTTAGTGTTGGTTGGAGGTTTATTAAGTTGAGTTGATGGGGAAGAAGCTAAGTTGTTGAGCTTTGAGTAAAATCTTCTAAGTGATATCATGTAAGATGAGCGAGATACCTCATATTGTATTTTATGTTTGAGGGTCCAAAAATGTATGCATATATTATACGCCGAAAAAAAAGGTGTCAGCTAGAGGAAAATACAGAATATGAAGATCATTAAGAGCCTAGTTTATGTATATGAGCAAGGGATGAAATTGGTGGTCAAGAAAGTATACTTCATGGGTTGAAGGTCCTTTTTAGTGACGATAGGCCTGGTATAGGTGCTAAATCTTCGGAAGAATTGATTGGTTGAGATGAGTTAGAAATTTAGGAGTCTTGATTCCCGGGTTTTTAGCACCACTTAGCCTAAATGATTCCATGCCTTTTATTTTATACCAAGCCCCATTACAACCCGGACGAATGAAGGCTTCTTTGAAGCTTTTCATTGAGCCATAAGTCCTCTTGATGATTTTGATTTGTTTTGACATCTCCGGTGGAGAGATTGGTGATATAAATAGCAATGTCTTTGTAGCTTTTTGCATTTAGGATTGAGTCGAGAGATATATTTTAAACCTAAACACATTGAGAGTTGAGCGAAACACATGCATCCTTGTAAGGTTGGATTTCGGTTGCTTTTGCTTAGAGTTGCCTAAACACTACAAAAAATAATTAATTTAGCTTCGGAAAAAGGCCGTGGCAAAAGCCATTCCAGTCGTGGCAAAAGGCCCTTAGCTTCGGCATAGCGACGACAAATAGGGGGTGGCGAATTTTGGGGTCGCAAAATTTGGTAGCTTCGGCAAATAGCCGTAGCAAAAATGTTTGCGACGGCTATGCTACGGCAAGCAACGCCTGATGAAAGACACAACACATTTGCTACGGCAAGATGCCGTAGCTAAAATGTGGGTGGAAAATTAAAAAAAACTACTATTTAGCCCGGATTTTTCAGACCCGGGCTAAAAAGTCTAATATTTTTATAAAAAAATTCATTAATTATATAAAATTTATATATATAATTAAATTTCAAAACCTACATAATTTATACACAATAAATATACATAATTATAAAATTTATATATACAATAAAATGTCCAAAACTACATTTTAACAAGAACAAAATCTCCAAATGTGCGTATCAACACCAAATTTCCTTGCCAACCAACAGAGATACGACAATCAGATGTTTCCTCTTCAAACCAAGTGCAGTGTTAATATCAGACATATAATAGCATTCAAATGCTTCCTGGACATGATGAAAAGTTCACATCAGTTAGAAGCAAAATCCAATCAATTAATAGCTTAGGAATTTTTGGATATATATATATATATATATATATATATATATATATATATATATATATAAGTTCATGGGAAAGAGTTTTATTTTGATATTTGGTAAAGAAAGAAATTATTAGTCATTCACATTCTATTTGTATCAAAAAGTTTCACAAAGGAAAGAATGAAGACCTAGGAAAAGGACATATGGGAAGGTTACTGCACAATGACTATCAAAGCAGGAAGAAAGAGACAAGAAAAACAAATACATATAGCCTGACAAATATAGGGTAAGAAACAACTAAATAAGTAGAAACTTACCTTATAACCAAGGCTGAATAGATTTTATAACACAATTTGCCCCGTACAAGAAAGCATCACTATCAGCTGTGATACAAGCATCAACAAGACCCTCCTGATTTAATTGAGCACACAGTTCTTCTGCTTCAGCTTTTGCAGGTAAAACAAGAATGTCAAGGAGTTTGAGCAGCTCCTGTAATTGCATCATTTAATCAAAACACATATTTTCTGCTACAACTACGAGTTATCACAATTAAAAAATAATAATAATGGATAGAAAAATGGGCCAATTGGGCAGATCCTAAATATTGCATTTGATTATGAGACGATAATTTCACTTTTATAAGTTGTGCTCAGATAAGGGGGAGAGAGGTAGTTCTATCAACACATTATATGAAAAGCCATTAAAAAAGAGTTCAATTGTCATTGCTATTTTTTTTCTTCTCCCCAATCCCTTTTGTTTTTGGCTAATTTGCTTTCTTACCTCGTTTCTGCTTCAAAGCTCCTTACCGTATGTTTTCCATCAAGGTAGTCAAGACCTTCCTTTAGCGTGATATAGAACTGGAGAGACAAGAAATTTATGCGTTCAGGCCAAAGACATGCTACAACCAAAAGATGGAAGGGGTAGAGAGAGAGAGAGAGAGAAAATCATACCACTATACTTGAGATGTAGTAAGGTCCTCGCTTGCACTAGCCATAACAACAGTTCCAGTATTGGAATGCTGTCAGAGTTGCAACTGTGGCTGTAGACAGAAAGAGAGTCACATAATTTACTGACAAGATTAAATTTACAGAAGCCATATATTCAGTTATTAATCTATCTTATCACAGAAATTCAATAGGAGAACAAAAAAAATTGTATAGGCTAGTATAATGCAGGAAAAAGCCCAACTTGTAAATGAAAGTCTCTAACTATTTCATGTCATATTTCCCCCAGAGACAACATCGTATATCAGAAACTGCAAGCAATGAACATAAAGGGAGTTTTGATCAATAAATTTGATGCCAATGAATCAGTTCTATCTTTTAATGCGTAAGAATTGGTATTAAGGTATTTGAGAATCAATAGGGTACTTACAAGTAATGCCACATTCCCCATGCATTTGTACAACAATCTATAGCATATAATGTTGAGCTAGACTTCTATTCCACATTTTATTGGTGTAGTCATTAAGCGATTTCATCCTAACTTATTTAGTGAAGAAATTAAAGCCCGTCTACAAGCTATAACATAGAATGTTGAGCTAGTCTAAGATATCTTACTAAAACTCCATGATATGCACTAGAAAACTTTAGAGGGTTCTGAAGTATTGTCTCTCGTCCATCACTAGTAGCAAGCTCCAATTCTTCACAGGCATTGACATATTTTCTTGTGAAGCTGGACCGATCTTCTTGGCGAAAGCATGTTGCCTCTTTTTTACAATGCCTGCACATTGTAAGATCCACCTCAATTTTTCAATTAGTATAATATTAACTAGAGACATAATCTTTTAAGAAATGAAGCTAATAAAACCCTTCATGGCTCAAATGATTCACATAGGTTCACTCATAAATAAGAGCAAAACATTTCCACTTCTCCTCAGGCAATTCATGTAAAATAAAGCTTTCACCAATGGAGGAGATAAATTGAGAATATGGAAAACTACACAAACATTAAACAAAAAGTAATTATTACCTTCAAATCTTCCATACCATGCTCTCGAAGGCAGCCCACATGCTCACCAGTTTGTCCGGAGGATGATTACCTATGAAGGATACAAACAACAAAAGCAACAATAGAGAGATGGTCATGACAGATTTGAAATTGTGGATGATATTACACAACCATGTGAAGAGAAGAACTAAATAGCTACAAGGCACTAAGGCAGACCTAGATAGCACACTCGACTCCTCTCTCTCCGTGAGTAGTGAATTGGGATTCTATCAATTGCAAAACCTCCATTACTCAACCTGTTCGCATTTAGGAGCCACTAAATTTAGGCCGTCTATGATTTGCACCCCATAAAGATGTCAGAAATCAGAAACTCATATAAACCTAAGAACCCTAGAAAAACAATTTTGTACACAAACACAAACTGAACTGTAGCAAAACAACAGAGCATTACGAACCTTATGCTAGGGTTAATTCGTTGGTTCGAACAGGAGCTTGAAGAATCGAAAGTAGGTGATAGGTGCGCTCCACATCTTCGTCTCCAATTGACTGCCAGAAAAGGAAGAAAGAGAAAGACAGTGCAAACCGGTGAAAACAGTTCGGCTAGGGCAACTAGGCTGGAGTCGCATCCTAATCTAGATCTGGTTATACAGGGAGAACTTCATCACTTTCATCACCCGTCGGCGGGGTCTTTCATCCCCATTGTCAGTTGGGACGGGAAAGGTCGAACTCCGGCGCCAACATCGACTGCAATGGATCATTGAACAGTGGCCAAACAGCGAGAGAGGGTAGTTTAAGGAGGTGAAAGCAGTGACAACGGATAGAGCGAAGGGTAGGTAACTGAGGTCGTAGATCTGGAGAGAGCGATCCCGGGGGGAGGATGAACGGGACTGCGGGAACACCGGGGAGGCTCGAAACAGGCGAGGAGAAGAGAAGGAGGTCTGAGATTCGGAGCTCGATTTTGGGCTCTTCAATGGCAGAAAAAGAGAGAGAGCGAACAATAGAGGGAGAATGAGTGGGTTGAAGGGGAGGACGCCATGGGAGCTTCAAGATTTCAGTTTTCAGATCTAAGTTTGAGGGGTGTGTGAACGGGAGAGAGGGAAGGGAGGTCTGAGGTGTGTAAGGGAAGCTGGCGATGGATCCAATCTTGGTTATGGTTACTTTCTAAATTATAATATTTCTATAAAATTATGAAAATAATAAATAAATAAAATTAGCTTCGGACTCTACGGCTGTCGTAGCTAAGCTATGATAAAAACCAACTCAATGGCTATGGCAAACCTTGTCGTTGCTACCAGGGGTGGCAAAATCAACTCAATAGCTACGACAACCTTTGTCGTTGCTACCAAGAGTGGCAAAAGGTATCAATTGTCCCGCCAAACCCCTGCCGAAGCTAGATAGCGTGGCAAATTTAGTTATTTTTTGTAGTGAAAATATGTGTGATGACGTTTGATTGCTAGCTTGATTCTTTTAGACCACTTGTTCCTATGATGTTGCTTTTTGACAAAGTGCGAAGACTTGAAGGATGTATTATAGGTAGTGGTTATCGTTTGGTTATTGCTTGAGGACAAGCAAGTATAAGTATGGGGTGTTTTGATGTCTGCATTTTTAGTCTTATTTTGCATCATATTTTCATTTCATTTGAGTCCTTTTATTAGGTTTTGTGTTGGGAAAGAGTGTCGTTTGAGTTAGTTTTCGTATTATTTGAGATATGGAGTCTACACAAGCTTTGGTTATAGGCTTTGGAGCTGATTTTGAAGAGTTTAGATGCAATTGAGAATATCGTGAAGGCATAGGGAAATTTAATTGAGAAGATCGTGAAGGCATAGGGAAAGTTAAGCAAGCCTAAGAAGTGGTGCAGCTGGAGAAAAGCCTTATTCCACCTTTCATCACTTCGAATCAAGTTTTGGAGCCTTCATGAGAGTTGTAGCCCACAAAGAGAGCTTTCCAACACATATTCATATGTGTCAATTGGATTAACGAGGACTCGGGATTGTGTTTGAAGACAGAGTCGAAAAGCTGAAGGAAAACAAAAGCTACTGCATTTGAACAGAACCTCGACGTCGACCCTCAGAACACGACGTTGACCCTAACACGTATTTGCTGGAAATCTGTGTGACAACAGATGGGCTGTTTTTGGGCCTTTTTAATTAGGGTTTCCTCTAAATCTCGTTTGAGATCTTTTAGATAGATAAACCTAGATTTATTATATCCTGTTTAGATATAGATTAGATATGAAGATATTATTTTAGTTAGATAAGATCTCTTTCCTTGGAGATTAAGTTTTATTTTTATCTATAAAATAAAGCCTAACAGGGGCTGAATAATATCAAGTTTTTACATGCTGAATATACATCAGAATTAGGGAAGATTTTGGAGTTTCGAAGCTGAAGATTGAACGAGAGTTTAAGGTTTTGTTATATGCAATTTTCAGAATTTGTTCTCTCTCAATTTCAGCATGTTTTCCTTTACCATGTGTGAGTAGTTTCCTTACCTTCTAGGGTTGGGGTGAGCCCAACATTAGACATATGTGTCGATGAATGAATCTATGTTATGTAATGCTTTGACCTAAGTGTTTAATCCTAGATGAAAATTCAGGAAATTCATTGTTGCAATTGAATTCACAAGAGGAAATTGTTAACATTGATAGTAATTAGGGATCTTTGATGACAATTAAAGAGACCTAATTAAGGAAAAGGGTAGAGTCAAACCAAGTCTTTATACGAAAGTAAATTGATTTATTTAACTTAGAAAAGCATGATTTCTTCTATGTTTCACCAATTCATACATATGTTTGTTGTTATGGTAAACCCTAATCTTGGAAGTTCTTTCTCATACCTTGCATCCGAAAATTGTTTCTTGAACCGATTTAAGTAAGTTCCTCACCTATTACAACCGATACAATCACTTATATTTTCCACACATTTCCCCTACTTTCAACCATAAAAGCAACTAGGATAGAACCGCTGACATACTCCCTTGGATCGACCTTGATTTCCACTATACTATAGAGGGATTCGAGTATAAATATATTTGATTGCATTGAGTAAATAATCGATCTACCCTCATTACAACAGCCAATAGAACTTCTTCTGGGTGGATGTGGAAATTAGATGTCCAACCGAAGATAAGAAGCTTCTTGTGGCGTGTCGGATTAGACAGGCTACCTACAAAAGATAAACTTGGCCGAAGCGGGATTCCCATTCCACAAGGCTGTGTTTTTTGTAATCATCATTATGAAGATGCATACCACTTGTTTGTAGAATGCCCTATGTTTGCTTCTACACAAATGCAAGATAAAGATATACAATTGTATCATACGAGGACGCCTCTTATGAGAGGCCTCATAAAGCCTCTTATGGCATTTGTGGGTAATCTGCCTGCCACAAACAGAGCTATGATAGCTATTAAGTGGTGGCCTATATGGACTTACAGAAATCAAATCCTCTTTCAAAACCGAAAACCTCCTACAGCGGAGGAAATATTCCAATCTGTAATACAACAAAAAATAATCTGGGAAAAAAACAAAATAGTCGATTATGAAACAAATGATGGAAGGAAGGAAAGTCATAAAATCAGACATCCGGAACAACACAAATCATGTTCGGAAATCTGAAAAAAAACCCAGGAATGGGTGGCATAAGGTAAATGTTGTTGGTTCTACTTCAATAACCGGTCCCTCTTCTGTTGGCGTGGTTATCAGGGATCACAAGGGTTGTCGTCTGATAATCCACCAACAGTTAGTCGGCGAGCACGCTGCTATTGAAACAGAGGCTCGGGCGGTCCTTATTGGCCTTAAGACTGCCATCTTTAAAAACTCGGTTAACTTTTTCATTGAGAGTGACTGTCTAACAGTGGTCAATGCTGTCAATGGAATTTGGAAACCATCGTGGCAAATTGAAACTATAATCTCTGATATACATGCCTTACTCCGGTCCCAGATTGAGGTCAAAATAAACCATATTAGGCATTTACGGAATAAAGTGGTTGACAAAGTTGCACACATTGGGCATTTTATTCCTGCCTGCTCAATACCTCACAATCAAGATCTCTGTGATCTCATCCGAAAGGATGCTCTCGGTTCGCCAGGTTAACCCTGGCCTACTGAATTATTACTTAATAAAAAAATAATAATCTATATCAATATAAAATCTTTATTAAAAAAACCTTTTTGATGAAGTGTCAACACCACATTAATATTTTATAATATTAATATTTTATATTATTAAAATTTTATTTATAGAAAATCGCGTCATGGCGCGAGAATTGTACTAGTATATACTTAATTCATAATACTTTGTGCTTACGTGATGCGCTCTCCACCCTTCTCTCTCTTCTGTCCAATCACGTTTTTTTCTTTTTTTCCTCTCAACTTTTTTTCATTTTCCCAACCAAAACCTCATTTACTAACTATCGATATATCTATATATATATACTTAATTCATAATACTTTGTGCTTATATGGCGCGCTCTCCACCCTTCTCTCCCTTCCATCCAAACACGTTTTTTCTTTTTTTTTTTCCTTTCCATTTTTTTTTCATTTTCCCAACCAAAACCTCATTTACTGACTATTGGGCTTAATTCAAAACATTATATTCAATCTAATCTATATATCTATATATCTATATATCTATGTATACTTAATTCATAATACTTTGTGCTTACGTGACACGCTCTCCACCCTTCTCTCCCTTCCGTCCAATCATGTTTTTTCTTCTTTTTTTTCCTTTCATTTTTTTTTTCATTTTCCCAACCAAAACCTCATTTACTAATTATTGAGCTTAATTCAAAATATTAAATTCAATCTAATATATTATTAAGATTTGAGTTTTAAAAAATCGCGTCATGGCACGAGAATCGTACTAGTAATATCTTAATTTAAAAACATTTTTGATGAAGCCTAACTTTATGATAAACATTTTTACCATTTTGTTAAAGATTTCAAGTCTACTTTCATTATGTTATCCTAACTTTATTAATATTTTATAATATTAATTTGTTATGTTATTAAAATTTTATTTATTAAAAATCGCGCCATGACGTGGGCATTGTACTAGTAATATCTTAATTTAGAAGACTTTTGATGATGTGTCAACACCTCCTTAATTTAAGGTTTTTCAAATAATCACAATTTTCTCTTATTATTTCTTTTTCTTTTTTTTTCTCTTCATATTTTTCATACATTTACATTTTTTCTCTTTTATTTTTTTACCCATTCACTAACCATTGGGTTTAATTCAGAAAATTGAATTAAATCTAATGTCTACTATATGTAGAAATATAAAATAACCTATATCAATATAATATCTTAATTTAAAAACCTTTTTGATGAAGCCTAACTTTATGATAAACATTTTTACCATTTTCTTAAAGATTTCAAGTCTACTTTCATTATGTTATCTTAACTGTTATTAATATTTTATAATATTAATTTGTTATGTTATTAAAAATCGCGTCATGGCGCGGGGATTGTACTAGTAATGAGTTAACAAATTAAACATATTCTAAAGGAGAATGTGTCACATGGCTAAGACAAATTCTCCTTTAATATTATATATATATTGATATTCCACCGGATTCGCATGGTGTTTAGTTTTTGTGGTAGTAACTCATCAGGTAATAAAAAATTTTGTTGCTACCATCAATGTTTTCATTGCCTGAAAAAATAAAAGATGAATTATTATAATGTCTGTTAACAAAAAGATCATATAACCAATATATTTGATAGTGGTTCGATTTCAATAAAACAACAACGAATCCGCACAAATGCATAAATTGTATAGTTAACATACCTCTCTTTTGAACCTTCCTATTGCTCTTCTCTATGGACGCCTTACCTTTATTATTTGTCATCACGGGCAATCTGATCTAGTTCGGTTGAAAAAAACTTTTCATATGCCATACCATAGGATTACTAACTCAATATATAGAGAAAAGATATATGATATATTGTTTTAGTTATTTAAAATATCTGCAATTAATCTAGTATATACGACAATCAAGATATATACGACAAAATTCACGAGTAAGATACGACCATTAGATATAGATATAGGATACAACATTTAGGATAGATATCGGCAATTACCCCAACAAATATAGATATAGGATAATGCAATTAGGATGTATATCGGTAACAAACGGATTACCCCAACAAATATAGATATAGGATACAACAAATTAATTTTCTAATTTAAAAATTCTAATTTAAATTAATTTTTTGTAAATTAAAACCCTACTTTAAAGGAGAAGCCGTCATATGGGTTCAACGACTTTTCCTTTAGTATTATTAATTGATTTTTTTTTTATCTTAATCTAGTTTGATCGACTCAATCGCTCTACATCTGGATTGGGCACTGTGTGACCCATTTAAGGGGTTGACTACATGTTTTTACAGGGATTCGAACTTCGAACCTCTTGGAAACATAAAATCGCTTGTGAGTGGGAGAGTCAACCTCTTATTTGTAATTAATTTCTAACGTTAAAAAGAACTTATGCGCAATTTATCCTATCAATAGATAGTTTATCCCTATTTAAAAAGAACTTATACGGCAAATTAATTTTCTAATTTAAAAATTATAATTTAAATTAATTTTTTATAACTTAAAACCCTACTTTGAAGGAGAAGCCGCCACATGAGTTCGACGACTTCTCCTTTAGTATAATTAATTGATAATTGATAATTGATTAATTTTTTTATCGTAATCTAGTTCGATCAACTCAATCGCTCTACATCTAGATCGGGTACTATGTGACCCATTTAAGGGCTGACTATATATTTTTAAAGGGATTCAAACTTCGAATTTCTTGAAAACATGAAGTCGCTTGTGAGTAGGAGGGTCAACCCAACCCCTTATTTGTAATTAATTTCTAACGTTAAAAAGAACTTATGCGCAATTTATCCCTTTTTTTTATTAGGTAAGGTTTCGGATCGGACGAACCTATCCGCAAGCATCCTTTCGGATGAGATCCTGTAGTACAGGATCATTGGAACACTCTCTCCCCGATGCAAAGTGGCAAAGGTGTGCAACCTTATCAGCCACTTTATTGCATTCTCGGGGAATATGAGAGAAAGATATTTGTCCAACTCCCTGGAGGAGCAATTTAATATCTGACATTAGCATTTCAATTTCCCATGGGCATCTAGAGTTATCACAGAGATGGTTGATGATGATCAAGAAGTCCCCTTCAATTTGTATCTTGGGTATCCCAAGCTCCCTAATTTTTTCCACTCCCTGCAACAATGCTAAGGCTTCCGCCTTGATAGGGGTTTGTCTTCTCAGATATTTATGCCCTATACTAATTGGGCGTCCTTCCCAATTTCTGATAATAAAGCCGCCAATACTATTTTGATTGGACAATGATGACCCATCAAAGTTTAGTTTGAACGTGTCTATAGGTGGTTTAACCCATTTGCATCTACCTCCTCGGTTGTTGTTCTTGGGTTGTGTTGTAGTTGGGTTTCGGGAATTGTTATTCTGATCCGAATCAACGTTGAATTTACAAGCGTGGCTGCAGTTGTCCATAATTGATTGAGTCATCAAAGAGAATTATGTATTGGTTGGAATCTCCTTATTAGAGAATGCGATCTGGTTTCAAAAGAACCTGGTAGTCCACCATCTTATTGCCAAGCAACCTTTATTGGTATTGCTTAGCTTGTCACCTATGAGTCTAAGAATTGGTTTTATATCTCTTGATTGCTGGATGAGATCATGAATTTCTTGTTGTTCAGACATTGTAAGAACCCCTTGAAGGGTATGTGTTTGGCATTCTAGGAATAAGTGAGTGTCATCTTCTATTGCATCATTACAGAATACGCATGTATTCGGAACAGGTACACCCCGCTGACCCAATCTAGCTTTCGTAGGGAGACCTAATTGACAAAGTTTCCACATAAAATTTTTAATCTTTGGTTGGGTATCAAGTTTCCAAATCCATTGATTTGTTTCATCCTCCCCCACTCTATTGTGATTGATCAGTTTGTATGCACTTGATGTAGTGAACCAGCCATGCGTGTCTGGCCACCAGTATAGTCTGTCTTCAAACGGATTAGCCGGAATCGGGATTGATATAATGTCGTCTACCATTGACTTGGGAAGAGTGGATTGTAATTTCTCGATCCACCATTTCCCACCGATGATATACTCACTTACCAATTCCTCGTTGTTCACTTGAGGTGGGCAGTCAGGTCGTTGAGTTAATGGTATGATGTCTACCCAATTGTCTTTCCAAAATTTAATTGTTTTTCCATTCCCTACCGACCATATGAGTCCTGTTTTAAATTTTGTTATAAATGGGCAGAGCTTAGACCACTGCCATGAGCTATGTCTGTTTTTCTTATAATTAAGAATATCTTTATCCTTAAGGTATTTGCGTTTGATCACTTTCACCCACATACTTGATGGATCAGCTAAAGTTTTCCAGAGCAGCTTTATCTGAAGTGCTTCATTCATTTCACTAGCCTTCCTTATTCCCATACCACCTTTACTCTGCGGCCTACACACCCTATCCCAACTAATAAGGGGGCAATGTTGGAGGTCTTTATTCCAAAACAAGACCCTATTTATTTGGTCAAGTTCTTTATGAATGTTGGTTGGGAGCATAAAGCTCTGCATAGTATACAACGGTTTGGCTGATAAATTGGATCTTATAAGTACTGTGCGACCTTGTTGAGAAAGAGAGTTTTCCCTCCATTTCGAAAGTTGTTCTTTTGATTTACACACAATGTCGTCAAATGTGTCTTTGTTTACGCGTCCATTAATAATCGGACAACCTAGATATTTTTCCAATGTGCGCTCATTCGAGATGCCCAAGCATTCTTCAATGTCGTTTATTTTACTTCTCGCAATTCCAGGTGTAGTTTGGAATGCTGACTTATGAAAGTTAACCTTTTGCCCTGAAACGGAGCAGTAATCTTCCACGATTGTTTTGACAATTTGGCAGGCGGATAAACTTCCTTTTGAGAAGATAATAATGTCATCGGCAAAGGAAAGGAAGGGAATACAAGGCCCATCCTTTCCATACCTGAATCCAATGTGTTTTCCGATTTCCGACGCATGGGATAAATTTCTGGCTAGGACTTCCGCACCTAAAATAAATAAGAAAGGAGAGAGATGGTCACCTTGGCGAATGCCCCTGGTTGGTTTAAATAGATCTGTTGGGCCATTATTAACAAGGATTGAGAATGAAACGGTAGAAACGCACTCCATAATTAGTTGTACAAATTTTTGGTGAAATCCGAACTTCTTAAGAACTAATTCAGTGAAATTCCAATCAACTCTATCATATGCTTTTTCCATATCTAGTTTTATTGCCACCCATCCTTTAGAGCCCCTCCTGGTTCTGAAAGAATGAAAAATCTCATGTGCTATAAGCACATTATCTTGCATAGACCTATCTGAGACGAATGCACCTTGAAGAGGGTGAATTAGTTTTCCAATTATTTTTTTTTAGTCTTTCTGTCAAGATTTTTGAAATGATTTTATAAATGGTTGTACATAGACTAATTGGTCTATACTACGCGGTTGTGGTTGGGTTTTCAAATTTTGGTAGTAAAGAGATGAAAGTGTGGTTGACCTGTTTCAACAGTTTTCCACAATAGAAGAATCCTTTCACAGCCCGAATGATACTAGCTCCTACGATGTCCCAGTATTTTTTATAGAACTCTGCTGTCATCCCATCAGGGCCCGGGGATTTATTTGCCCCTAGGCTGAATACAACAACCTTGATTTCACCATTAGATGGGATTTGGATTAAGGTATTATTCTCCTCCTTAGTGACAGAAGGAGTGATGAGCTCTAAGGCGGCTAGTTGTCTTTCATAATTTATTGAATCACATTTAAATCTTCTTTCAAAATCTCTCTTGATTTCACATCTGACATTATCTTCTCCCATAATCTGGGTTCCATCAGTTGTAGTAATGAAACGGATAATCTTTCTATTCCTCCTTCTCGTTGCAACCCTATGGAAGTAGGAAGTGTTTGTATCTGTTAATTTAATATGTTTTGTTTTAGATCTTTGGTTCCAGTATTTTCTTTGAAAAAGAAGTAAGTTCTCCTTCTTAAGAATCAAGTTCTTTTCTTTTTGAAGATCCCTACTAGTGGGAGGTTGATTATTCAGGTTTTTGGATTGGATCTGAAGCAACTGGTTTTCCACCTCTTGAAGTTGTCGAAAAATGTTACCAAATGTGGTTTTATTCCATACTTTAGCCTTCTTTTAAAGAAGTTTAGTTTTGAACGATAGTTGAAACATCATTGATCCCGTACAAGTTGCCCTCCAGGCTTGTTTCACAACATTTCTGAAATCTTTTCGTTGAGTCCAAACATTTTCAAACTTAAAAGGCGGAGCTTTGTGAGAATTCTCATTGTTTAGATTTATTGTAATTGAACAATGATCAGATGATGAGAATGCTTCATTTTTCGTGCACAGGGCAGGGAAATATTGTAGGATTTGATGATGGACAAGTACCCTATCCAATTTTTCTTTAATATTTCCCGGATCTTCACTCCGTTTTCTCCATGTGAAAGGGTTTCCGAATGCGGGGATATCAAGTAAAGAACAATCATCCTCAAACTTATCAAGTTGTTTAAATCTAGAAGGATTTGTTGGGGCACCCCCCAGATTTATCGTCGAAGCAATTGATCTCATTCAGATCCCCCATGATGATGCTTGGAAGTGTGCTATTTTGAATTAATTGTGTAAGTAGGTTCCAAAAGGCTTCTTTCTCGTAAGGATCCGGAGGAGCATACACGAACCAAATCCTACACGAGAAGTCTTCATTTAGATTCGAATAGTTGAGTGCTATTATTCTAGGAAGGTGGCATTCCGGAGTTACAAATTCATGGGGCATTTGATAAGATTTCCACATTACCCCAATTCCTTCTACTCTCCCAATAGCAGGTGACCACACGGCATTATCGAACCCTGCTTTTTTCCAGATATTTTCTTTTGGGATTTTATCAGATTTTGTTTCCGCTAAAGCTAGTAGTTGGATTGAATCATTTACACACCATGTGTGTATATCGCTCTGAAATGTTTTTTTCCCACTAACTTTCATGTTACTGTTTCTTTTTTGAGTTAAGGTAAACCTGGTGACACCTTCACCCCCATAGTTTCTATCCTATTTGATTTGTCGAAGATTGTCACTAAATTTTTGTTAGCTTTACTCATAATCAATGAAAGACATGAATAATCTTTTAATAAGCTCCTCAAATTGGATTGTTCTTGCATCACTCTTCCTTTATCGTTTGACAGCTTGCATGTTTCATTAATTGCATGACCCTTTCTTTTGTAGCTATTAAAGGGAATTTGTTTAATAAATTGTCCTAGACCACGCCACTTTTGTCCAAATGCTGATCTTTTGTCAGGTGAGACACGTATTGAGCTATCATAGTATATCCATAGTCTTTTTCTTGGGGTTATATGGCATTCCTTTGACAAGGACCAGTTATACTATACGAGTTCAACGTCGTATGTTTTTCCTTTAAAGGGGGCTATTCTTTGCCTTTAAACATGGCATGTGTTATCTTAATATAGTATTCCAGCAGATGTATACAATCTGCAAGTTCGTCAAAATTAGTGAGCATATAAAATACTGATTTCATTCTTATATAGCTAACAGTCCATTGTCTTACACTTAGCTTTATTACATTGTATACAAACAGCAAATGTGCTGACTGTTCTACACACAAATTCATAACCCAGCAAGTTTCCAATAAACCATTACCTCTAAACTTGACATGCTTCACATGATTCCACCCTATAGTAGGAAATTTTATCCTTAAGCTTTTGGAATCGATACCAGACATGTAGAGAATCACAACCGGTTGGACAAAGACTAATTTTAACATGTAGGTTTTTATAATATGCAGCTGTGTGACAAGAGTAACTAAGCCCCAAAAGCATAAGGAACTCAGAGTGGGGTTCAGGTCATCACCTAAGTTGATTATGAGAGGGCTTAATGTAAACTTGACTCCATCCGAGAAGGTTTGTTCTTGCCATATGATGGGGATGAAGTTAGATATAAATCCAATTTGATTATGATTCAAGACATAAGTTATATATTCAGAGAGATGTAGAGTGAATATGTGATAGACCTTAGGAAAGGGGGTGATTGCAAAAAGGTTAGTCTCAACAGGTAATCTGGAATAAGTTATCAATCTACAACTAGTAAGCACCGGCTGCAATATAGCCCCTTGACTTACGACTATGCAAGGCAAGAGAGAATTCCAATACCAGAAAGGGATAAAACCAAACTTTTCTTGCCATTCCACACTCCAGGGCTTCAATAGAAGGAGCTGATGATTGATGTGGAATGGGCAGCCATTCCACACTCTTTCCTTGTTTGCTTCTAGATCGAATTTCAGTTCGATCCAATTGCAGGAGGCTGGAAACAACTGGAAGTCACCCTCTATAAATTGGCAATCAAACTTGACCGTCTTCCAAATTATTTTGAGCTCCACAGGAAAGCCAATCACCGTGGCAAACAATGAAAAGTTACGCAACTTAGAAATGTTCCCTTCCACTCCCTGGACCTTGGATTTGCGCATAACAAAGTCAGGAAAGGCTTTCTTATTGCTCTTTTTGACAGAGAGAGGCTTAGTTTGCAGATCCTCAACAGAGGTAATGCTTCCCTTTCGGGGGTTTTGTAGCCCGAAGGCGTTTGTTTCCTCACAAAGAGGTTGTTTAACTTTGTTTGAAGTAGCAGCCAAGATGAAATCAGGAAAGTAGGATATACCTAAAGTGATCAGAGAAGAGGAAAGGAGGAAGGTGTGAGTTGTTTCAAACTGCCCTGGTTCTTTAAAATAGAAAAACAGAGGGAGTCGATTACTTAGTGAATGTGTCCACAAAAAGAATTTGCAACTGGTGACCAGAGTCATACAGAGACTGCAAATCCCCTTCCAAAGGGGCTTTTCTCTGAGTGAGTTACCAAAATCAGAAAGTTTAATCACCTCAATCGCAACCCACTTAGACAGACGAACTCTGAGAGACACACTAAAGCCCTCTCTCCACCACCAGAATGAGCTCCAAAGAATCATTATCCCTTCCGTGCACCCAAGGATACTTTTCAGAAATTCATTCCCCCCTTCAACAAACCCATGAATCTTCCCTCGACACTTTGGATAGAGATAAGTGTACTCGCAGCTTTTGGCAACCAAGCCACCAAAAACCCAGCTAAATTTTGAGATATTGATTTGAACTGCAGAAACCCCATACCGATTTTCAAAGAAGCAGTATGAGGGAGTTGGATTGGTTGACCTTGGTGTTCTAGGGTTTGCTGTAAAGAAGCTTTGGGTTTCACTTTTGTCCTTGGATAGGGGAAAGCAGGGAAGGGAGCTCTCTTTTTTTTTTCCATGCGCAATTTATCCTTATTTATCTTGTCAATATATAGTTAAAGGGCCCAAAAAACCAGGCCCGGCCCATCATCAAGCATATAAGGTCTTTTTAAAATCGCCATCAGTTAGGGTTTTCCTTCACCAAACTGTCATTGCCGGCTTGCCGCTGTGAACGAGAGAGAGACACACTGAAACACAACGAAGATGAAGACCATAATCTCATCCGATTCCATGGACATCCCCGATGAGATCACCATCAAGATCAATGCGAAGATCATTGAGGTCAAAGGACCTCGGGGCAAGCTTGTCAAGGACTTCAAGCACCTCAACCTCGATTTCCAGCTCACAACCGACGAGGCCACCGGGAAGAAGAAGCTGAAGATCGATTCCTGGTTCGGCTCCAGGAAGACCACGGCGGCGATCAGGACAGCGCTCAGCCATGTTCAGAACCTCATCACCGGGGTTACCAAGGGCTACCGCTACAAAATGAGGATGGTTTATGCTCACTTTCCCATCAATGCCAGCATCTCCAGTGGCAGCAAGGGCATTGAGATCCGTAACTTCCTTGGAGAGAAGAAGGTACTGATTTTCGTTGCATTGACCTTTTTTCCGCCCTGCTTAGCTATTTTCTGTGAAATTGTTCGTTTTCCCCCATTGATTGTGTAATATTGGATTGCTGTTGAAGGTTTGAGAGTTATTTAGTTTAGGTTTTGGATACTTGGTGTTACGTATGGAATGAACCCTGAATCTGCATTTTTAATATAACTATACTATCTGTTATATATACCTAAGGGAGTGGAATCTGCTTCATCTGTCTTTGTTGATTGTTATCTGTAATAGATACCTTGCTTCTTGGTACTGTTTCACCTTGCAACAAGTTCTTACTGCCATGAATGAAGTGTAATTTGCTTATCTGTTGCATGAAAATGTGTCCCTAAAGTGACATTTTGGTATTTCTTGCTTGGTTTTTCACCCTTTTGTTGTTATTTGTTTTGAATAGTTGTGGCTCATGGCAAAGTGGAAAAGAGCAATTAGAAGGCAATGAATACTCAGTTTTAACTTATTATTCACCAATCATGGGTTTTGTTGAAACATTTTTTTTTTAATTCTGTTCAAAGGTGGCATCTTTCTTCATTTCAGTCCTTGAGTTGAAAAGTGTATTCTCCTAAAAATGAGGGTTCATTCTCTCTTAATTCTCTATGCAAATTTCGGATCTTTCCTCATTTCATACCTCGAATTGAACACCAATCCCACTGTTATTTTCTTACAAATTAAGCATTTGGAGTTTTGGACAAGAACTGCTAGGGAATAGTAACTTTGATTAGCTTCGTTGTCTCACCATTTACTTTGTGTTCAACTAAACGGGCAAGTTAGAAGCTGTGTTGAATCTTAACTTTCATTTTATATCTGGTAGGTTACAGTGATAATAATCTCATAGATGAACCGAAAAATGACGTGTGTGGACCACTAGTATTCGAGCTACTCAGTTCTTAAAACTCTATACTAGTGATCTTGTAAGTGCACAATTAGAATCTATACATTTTCAGTAAAATTTATATTATATAGTTAGCAAAATTATGTTTCACAAGTGGTCAACAGTGTTATTTACTTGTGCTTTGGTCTGTTCGAGATGCCATGGTTTATCTGATTCAATGAATTCATCACCCTGAAGTATTTCATTACTGGCCTCTATTCAGGTTAGGAAGGTGGAGATGCTTGATGGGGTTACTATCACTAGATCAGAAAAGGTCAAGGATGAGCTTGTTTTGGACGGGAACGACATTGAACTTGTTTCCCGATCTGCTGCTTTGATTAATCAGGTAACATGTTCATATTATTTAGACACTATTCTCATTCGGATTGGGTATGACTAATTGCAGATGTTGTGATTTCAGTCTCTGATTAGTTGTCTTCTGCCTTTCTTGATACAGAAATGTCACGTGAAGAAGAAAGATATTAGGAAATTCTTGGACGGTATCTATGTAAGTGAGAAGGGAAGAATAGTTGAAGAGGAATAGATACTTCAGCGTACTGTGTTTTGCCCCAACATGATTTTGGTTCTTTTAATTTCGTTTGATAAATTATCTCGATATCCAGAATCCAATATGAGAGTGACATTTTCTTTTTCATCATCTTTAGTTATTTATTAAACCTGTTGCCTTGGTATGATGCTTGTGGATTTTGAAAGGTTTGTGTTATGGTCACCACACAATTCTTTAAAGGTCTGTGTACAATGGCAAAGAATCAAACCACATGGCCGAGATTTCTCCTCGCAAAACGGTCGATGGTTGTATTTCAACATCATTTATATAGCGGTTCCAACTGACCGGTATATAAAATTGCTTTGTCTATAATGTCCCGACTCAAATTCCAATAAGGCTGCGCTCAATTAGATGCACTTTGACAAAACATGTCACTTTTACTATTCATGTACGTTATTTAGGGATAAAAACTACACTTCTTCCTATAAAATATGTTTGATTTTTGATTTTTTTGCACATATTTTAATGTGTTAAAAAATGTATAAAATATTTTTTCGTTAATTGTTTTTATAGTTTAATATTTATTAGTAAGAAGTATTAGATTGTAAAAAATATCTTGAAAAAAATTAATATTTTATATCGTTTTAGCTCATTGAAATATGTGCCAAAAGTAAAAAATCTTACATTTTAGATCGGAGGGAGTATAAAATATCTAGTTTTTTAATAATTTTTTAACAATTTCGTAGTTATTATTAATAAGTACAAACTTGTTAAAAATTTTATAAAAAAATAAATATTTTATATAGTTTTTATTATTCTAAAAAGACGTTCATGAATAGTAAACGATATGTTTTGTCAAACGAAGGGAGTATTTCAATTCCAAATTCGTACAAAGTACGTATAGTTTGATCTTCCTGCACCACCATTCACTAACTAACTAAGGTTGCCGCTTCTGCCACCTACCGAGTCGTTGGTAACTCCAGTGACTTGCGCAGCTTCATCTATTACAAATTTCTGCTTTCTTTGATTTATATCCACATTCCTTCATTCTCAATTTTGCATAAAAAATTATTCTAACATGACTGTCACAGGAAACACGAGTAATGATCAATGAGGAAGATAAATCCCAGCTAAAGATTCAACAAAGAACCCGAAACTGAGTATCCAGACCTAGAACTCGATACGAAATTGGAAGATCGATTCGAAGGGCAACTGGAAGTGAGAATCAGAGACTGGGAATGATGTTTGTAAATTGGATACTGGCCAATTTGTTGCAAGCAGTTACATAAAGGAGGAGACGACAACTAGCATGAAGCTAAACGACAAACAGGGATACGAACTTCTAAAGTGGGCTAAGAGCCCAATTGGTTATTCAAACATAAAAGGCTTAAGACCCAACATAAACAACCCGGGTTCAAACCCAAAGTTTTCTATCAACTACAATAATTGTCACATTACTCCCTCCTTCATACGCTTCTTGTCCTTAAGAGTATGAAATTTCAAGGTTTGAGCGTTGGGAACTTGTGAATGAGATCCTGGTGAAATTCCCACCTTGCTTTCTCCTTTGATTCTCTTTTCCATTTAACCAGCACCTTCGTGGTTGCGTCATTGCCACGATGAATCATTTTCCGCTCCAAAATAGCTTCTGGCTCCTTGAGTTGACCCATGTTGAGCATAAATTGAGGGAGCTGGTGAGGGCTGTTTGTGGCCGGGTTGGGACATAACTTCAATTGGCTCATGTGAAAAATATTGTGGATTGCAGCTGATGGTGGAAGGGCCAATTTATAAGCAATTGTATTCACCTTATCCTCAATCTAAAATGGGTCGTAGAACCTAGGTGAGAGTTTGTGATTGACATGTTGTTTCAGGGTGTGTTGGCAATAGTGTTAAAGCTTCAGATACACCCAGTCACCGATAGCAAATTCTCTTGCACTCAAGTGGTTGTCTGCATATTGCTTCATTATATTATGGGTCCGTAATAGGTGAAATTTAAGCATGTTGATGATTTCTTCCCTTTTCTACCAGCTTCTGTCTATGAAAGGAGATTTTCATTCTCTAGGGAGATAAGAAAGGTGGAATGGTGGAGCTTGACCATAGACGACCTCGAAACTCGAAAGGGGTCGTATTGATGACCGAGTGAAATGTGGTGTTGTACCACTACTCTGCGAGCGGTAGCCATTTCGTCCAAGTGTGCAGGACCTTTGAGACCATGCACCTCAGGTACATTTCTAGCGTTTTGTTTGTGATCTCAATCTGACCGTCGAATTAGGGGTGACATGCTGATGAAAATTTGAGTTTAGTCATGTGGATTCCGAATATCTTACCCTAAACCTCACTAAAAAACACTAGGTCTCTATCACTGGTGATCGATTGTGGTATGCCATGAAGTTTGTAGACATGATTGAGGTAAGCCTGAGCGATTTCCATGGCTGTGTAAGGATGGGAGATGGCAATAAAATGGGCGTTTTTGCTGAATCGATCCACTACCACCAAAATACAGTGCTTATTGTTGGATGGAGGTAATCCTTCTATAAAGTCCATACTAATAGCTTGCCACACACCTTCTAGAATAGGGAGACGTTGCAAAAGTCCCGGGCTAGCTGCTGATTCATACTTGTTATGTTGGCACACATCGCAATTTCTAACATACTGGCTGATTTCTTTATTCATCCCCTTCTAGAAAATCAGAGACTTATTCTCTGAGTTATGGAGTCCCTCCCAGAGTGGCCCCCAATAGCCGAATCGTGCAACCATTTGAAGATGTGCATCTTGATTTCATTGTTGTCCCTAATCACCAATTTGCCACTTCTCCGAAGTTCTCCATTGGTGAAGGTGAATTTCTAATGCGAACTAGGATCCCTTTGGATATCAGAAATCAACTACAAAAGAACTGGATCAGAACTCCATGGATCTTTAATGGCGTTATAGAATCCTTGATGAACATAAGATAGGGTGATATGCAATAGCTAAGCTCCCTCGACTTATGACAAAGCATCTGCGACAACATTTCAACCCCTTTTTTGTATTGACTCTCGTAATCGTACCCCATAAGTTTAGATAGCCACATATGTTGAAAGGGAGTAGTGACTTTCTATTCCAAGAGGTACTTCAAGCTTCGTTGGTCTTTCTTGATCACAAACGGACCATGTGTCAGGTCCGAGCTTCATGTTTGTACTGTGTGTACAACAACCATCAACTCCTTCTCATATACGAATAACGATTGGGGCCTTAGTACCAATGCACGACTAATAAAGCAAATGGGATGTTAATCCTACATGTGCACCCTCCCATCCTCACATTAGATGCATTAGTCTCAACCACAAAAGATTTTGTGAAACCGGGAAGAGTCGGAACAGGTGTTGAAGACAATGCGTTTTTTATTTGCTCAAATGCAGAGGTTGCTTCATCGGTCCACATGAAACCCTCTTTGTTGAACACATTGGTGAGAGGGCGAGATATGATGCTATATCCTTTTATGAACCTTCAACAATAATTGGCTTAACCCAAGAAGCTATAGAGAGATTTATGAGATACAAGAGTAGGCCACTCCTTTACGGCTTGAACCTTCATAGGATCAGTAATAAAGCCCTTTGTTGAGATAAAGTGACCCAAGTACTAGGGGTGTGTAGAAAAATCTGACACGACTGACACGACACAAAAACACGATAAAAAGAAATGAAACCGAAAAGAAACGATACGAAAATGACATGAACTGATAAGCCACAATAGTAAACGGTTCGTGTTTGGATCGGTCATATCTCCTTGTCGGATACCCGACACGAACCAATTTTTTTTAAATTTTTAGGTAAGGTAATATAGGACTAGTATACATAGATCCCCTTGAGTAACTATAAAATCTGCTAGCTTATTTGGTTGTGGGGAAGGTAATGTAAGCACTTCCAGTAAACAGTCCCAAGTTAGAATCCTTCTAGCGCTGCTTTTTTTTCCTTTCTATTCTTCTCACCCCCCCCCCGCTCCCTTTTCCAATATTTTGTTATGTCCAAAGTAAACAAATCCTAAACTCTCAGTCTAAAATTGAATCTCGCTCAGAGTCTCTGCTGACAGTTCATCTCCAAATTTCAAATCGACCCTAACCCTAACTCTCTCATTTTCTCAATCTAAATCTTTCTCAAGTCTCAACCGACAGTCCAAATCGACCCTAACTCTCAATCTCTTCTTCTCGAGTATGCCCTCCCTCTCAACTCTCGCCTCTCGAAATGTTAATCAAATGATTCAAATGTCAATGAAACCAAGGTAAGTAAAAATTTCTTCGAATCTATTTGGCTTGTGTTGGTTGTTTTTGTTCTTTCTTAACCATTCGCTGCATTTATGTTCTAATTTTCTGGTTGTTTTTGCTCGAAACCATGGTTGTTTTTATGGTTTGCTGGCTCCAATTATCCTGCTCTCTTGTGGCTACATTTTTTTTTTAATGTTTTCTAGGATGGAAAAGGGTGGAGATGATGTTAAATTTAATGGAAAAGGGGGAGAGGATTGATGCGCGCTAGAATGAAATGTATTCTAACACCCCAAATAGCAATATCTATACCTTCAACTAATAACGAGGATTATCAACAAGTATGTAAAGACTCGGAATTTTAAAATATTATTTTCTAAATTTTAATTTAATTTATGATTTAATAATGATTAAAGTTTGATTTAAATTCTAACATTCGGAAAATTTTGAAAATCTCCGTTCTCGATCAAATAATCTTATATTAATTCATTCAAGCGAATTCCGGCAAAATTTTGAATTTCGTTTGAAAATAGATTTATTCCACTTTCTTATTATGAGACTTGAAAATATTTTTTTGGATTTTATTACTATTTCAGATTTTAAAAGCTTATTTTGAATTAAGTCGAGATAAGGTCGAGTGAGTGGGTTTCGGGATTCATTTTTTGGGTATTTTCAAATTTAATTTTGGGGACCACTTTTCACTTTGTCTTTTTTTCTCCCCATTGTCGATTGCCAGCCATGTCTTCCCCTCCTTGTTGATCCTTTGCAAAGAAGCTTCCCTCCACCTTCTTCCTTACCCAATTTGAGTAAACATCCACAAATCTCATCTCTCCCTCCGCACACTTGTTCCCTCTGTTTTTGGCAAAGGGACAAGCTTCACCTCTCCCTCTTGTACCCAGTTGAGCAGCACCAAACCTCCCTTCCTCTTCATTTTAAAGCTGATTCTCACACCCCACAACTCATTCATACCCACAAAAACACAACCCTAAACACCAACCCTCCAAGCTCCCTTTTTTCGCCCTCTGATTTCCGCCATAAACCACCACCATCTCCTCTTTTTTTCGCCGCCGGTGAATACCACCGCCAACTCCTCTTTCTTGTCTTCCGAGCACCACCACCGTCGCTTTCATCCTCCTCCTCCATTGAAGTTGAAGCTTCACTTCCTCCCCATTTTTCCTTTAAGCGAGTCGTCGAGCACCACAGCAGCACCATCGTCGACTACTGCTTAGGACCACCAGCAGCTGCTTAGAAGCCTGCCAGAGTAGCCCCACAGCAAAGCAACCTCCTTTCTTCTTCTTTTTCCTTGTTTTCCTCCAAACAACTCGATAATCTTTGTTTTCACCCCCTTTTGCTTCAAAACATCATAAAGCATCACCTTTAAGCACTTTACCTTCATCCTAGGCCAAGAACGAAGTGTTTCCAACTCCCACGAAGCCAAAATAGCCCCGAGCACCCTCCGACGACATTTTTGAGCACCCTTGGTAAGCCTAGCGCTATCTCCCTCTCTTATGGTCTCGTTTTGTTCCTTGTACGTTTATTAAGGTTGAGGAAGGGTGTCAAAAAGATTGGGGGAGGTTTGGCTAAGAAACGAGGGAGATTTGTTGAAGAAACACCAGCCTAGGTGGTGTTTCACCACAGCGGACAAGAACTGGGCTGGGTTGAGGGAGACAACCCTTGCCACGGTTGGGTTTCACCGTGGCAAGAGCTGACTCGTAGAGGAAAAACGCATGCACTCGCGAAGAGCTGAAGGTCGCCTTTTGCCACAACAAAACTTGGTTTCTCCGCGGAGAAATCCGTGGGTCAATACAACGAGTGTCCCCTCTCGCGGGGAGCTCAAGCATTTTGCTGTGGAAAAAGTTGAATCAGACCCGGGTTTCCCTTTGTTTTAAAATCGGTTTTGGATTGGGTTTATTTAAATGTTATATGTTTATTTAAAGGTTTAAATGTTAATGATTTACTTAAATGTTATTTATATGGATATTTGTTATAGGATTATATGCTTATGTGATATTCATGACATTTAGAGTGTTGAGATTTTAAGATGTATTATTTATGTTAGTTGAACTTGAGATTTAAAAGGGTAGTTTGGGAAACGTTTTTCAAAGGTTAAAAATTGTTTTAACTCGTAGAATAAAGGTTTTGAAATGTTCTAACCATGCTGAATTGTTTTGATAAAATGAGATTGTAAGTTCGGTTTAAAGCTTTAATGTTTTATAATCGAATTTGACTAAGTATGATTTTACAGAAATTGTTCGAGATATTGAATTGACTTTGTTGAGATTTAATGGCTTTTGAGAAACTTTGGAACCGATTTACTTGAGTTTGACTTGATGAATTGACTTATGAATCTTGTGAAATTATGTGAATTGTGGCATGAATATGTATATGAGTTGAAAACATGATTTGATATGTGAAATTTTGAGTTGATTTATGAAAATGGTTATGGAGCATGATGAGAAGATATATGAGATGTTATATGATGATATATGATAGATGAGATGATACATTATGAGATGAAATAAGATGTTTGAGTTAAGATGTTGTTGATAATGATGAAAATATGCCTAAGATGTAGAAATGAGATCTATGACTTATGTGATTTATGTGAATGGCCATTATGTGAGTAGACTTAGACTTATGCATGATTATGTGACCTGATTAGATTTGCTTGCTATTGTTGTTTATTGCTTGGATTCCGCGCATTCCAAGTAAGTTCTCTAGGACTTACTCAAGAATTTAGACCTTATGCCTGGATGTCATGTAATATGTTAGGTGTATACATCCTGCATTTCATGTAGTATCATGCTTAGGATTGCAAAAACTGTTTGAGCATACGACTTCTCTTTGCGTATGTTAAAACGACCGTTAATTGTGAGCCCTAAAGTCTTTTGCTAGGGTCATAGGATGACCCAGCCACATCGGGTTTATACATCATCGAGTGATTATGATCATGATATGAGAAAGAAAATGAGAAAGAAATGAGAAAGAAATGAAGCATGAGCATGAAATTGAGAATGAGAAATGAGCATAAAATAAGAGAATGAAAATGAAATTGAGAAAATGAGATGTTATTATAACATTGAACACGACATGTTCCTGCACTAACGAGAAGGGGTGCGGGACTAAGAGAGGGATATGCCACTTGGCATGGGCCATTGATCGTTGTTCTGCATATTTATATATCATGATAAGCATGACTTGTGTGTTTAATTTTCCGCATTACATTAGACATCTCAGACTTATGATATATTATGTGCTCTCAATGATGTCTTTAAGGCACGCATGAGTGGCTCGACCCTGACTTGTTCAATTTTTCGGGTAGCCGCTCCTTTTGCCTTGTTTGATGTGTGCTGATTGTCGGGATTTGCCATGGAGTGTTTGGAGAGAGACTGACTCTTTCCACTTATACTTTACGTTGGTACTTTCTCGTATTTGTTTTGACCCGACTCTGCCATGGCAACCTTGTATTTTGGATTTATGCTTTGTTTACTCATTTTATACTTAAACTGTTTTGCACATATTAGAATTAGAATAGGTAACAATGTGTAAACACTGGGTCACCAATGGACCTTACACGAATTTAGGGTTCGAAATCCCTACTTTTAAAACTTAACCCTTGGATTTCATATTAACCCATACTTGAATTACAAGATCCGAATGAAGGTATTCATTCCTTCAAAATGTAGCTCGGGTTCTATAACTCGGGTCGTTACAAAGTACATGTCTATCCCACAGAGAGTGCGCACGACTTTGGCTAGACATAGTAAGTAAGCAAGCAGTTCGAATAATAGCAATAATATAGAGAAAGTAGCAGTAGTAATAACAATGACTAAAACAAGAGAGAATAATATGATGAGAATATAGTTTCACTTATAATTGCAACATTGATAACTTCATGATCGTTGGGTCGTTTGGTTATGCTTGACTATTTTAGTGTCGGTTTGTGCACATAGTTGTATAGGTTCCTGATTCAATCACTATCAATTCCCTAAACTCTTGCATGGGGTTCGAGAAGCAATAAGTCCCTAATCACATAAGCATATAATTCATGTAATTCTTGCATATTTGTCTTGTCACCTAGTTGTCAACCTAGCTATCGCATCCGCTAAGAATAATAGTCAATTACCTGTCATTAATCTCTCATATGCATGACTTCCAACCTGTTCATCAAGATATGTTTTCTACTTTATATGATTAAGGCCCGCAAAAGCGGATTTAGCTATAATCACTTAGCATGTTGTTTATCTATCCTAGTGACCAGTTATGACGAATAAACAAGATAACATGTAAAGAACAAGAGTAACGAATAGCCAAATATCCATAAACCAAATATAATTATAAAATAGTATTAAAAAAACCCTCACATGTCCTTAACTAATGCATAGAATATAAGCAAAACTATATAAAAGGTTTAGCCGAGCATGGCTTACCTAAAACGATGAAAAGGGAAAAGAGAGAAATAGAGAGAAGTGGTTTGTGAGATGTGTGTTGAGTTCTCTCTGAAATGGCTAAGAGGAGAGTTGTATTTATAGGCTTAGCAAACCCTAGGAGTCGGCCAACTTAAGGTAGAAGCAAAGCCACCAATGGGCCAGATTTGGTCAAGAAGATTTGCTGAGATTCTGTGATCGGCGGGCGCCGGTGCTTAGTGGGGGGAACCGACTCTGTGAGTGCCGAAGGCTTCCTGCTAATGCAGATGGATCGGCGAGCACTGCTACCAGGCCGCGGGTGTCGCCTCTGCAACCTTCTTCATTCTTCTTTCTTCTTATCTTGGCTTGTCCGCTTCTTTTGTTGTCTTCTTCCTTGTCTATTCTTTAGGCTTTTATGGTTCTAGAATGTAGCTTTCCTCTTCTCCTTTAGCTTGGTTCCAAGAATATGCATAAAATAGTCATAAAACGCGTAGATTCCAAACTTTGCAATTTTAAAGACAATGAATGCACTTTATGCTAAAAACATGTCTAAATGCAACCTAAATGACTTAAAATCTCTATACAAATCATGCATTATCAAATCCTCCACACATACCTTTTGCTAGTCCTCAAACAAAATCGATCTCTAGACATAATCAATGTATCCCAGAAACATAGTTTTTTCACGAATTAGCCTTTCTCAAAAGCGACCTCTTATGTTAGCGCAAACAATGGTAAAGTAGACTAACGTCCTAGCATGTACATGTGCGATTAGGTAGCTCGCATGCCTTATCCATCAAACCTCACAGGAAAATTGTGTTTCACTTGCTCTCATGTATTTAGGCTTTAAGATCAAATCTCAACTCAATTCATTACACAAAAGTGATCTTAAGCATTGGCATTTATATAGCATTATCTCCACCTAGTTCAAAACAAATAAGTAATATTAAGAGGACTTTTGCTCAATTGAAGAATTCAAAGAAGACTCCATTCGGTGAGGTTATAATGGGGCTTGGTATGAAAATAAGGACAATGAATTATCTTGGCTATATGGTGCTTTCAAATCCGGGAACTAAGATTCCAATTCTTTCCAACATTCACCAAAACAACTCAAAAGTAAACAAGCTTCCATATGATGCAATTTATCCAACTGCCTTAATTATAAAATAAAGTAGGGCTCTTTATTTCAACATTTTTCTTTTCCTTATTTTTTTTCTTTTCTTTTCTTTTTGTTCTTTTATTTTTTGTTCTTTTTTTTTCTTCTTTTTTAGAGCCACCTAATGAAGTGCAAAATGTGAGGAAATAAAGCACATAACATTACATCTTTGACTTGAAACATTTTCAACATTATTGCATAGACTATAACTTCTCCTTTTCTCCAAATTATAACCATAAACAACTCTAATCCTAATTCCCGGAGGGTTAGGCTCATTATCGGCTAACGATATATTGTATTTTGGGAGCTTTCAAAAGAAAATGGCTAAAGGTTCAAATTGGCTTCAAACGAAGGTATAACATAGGGTAGATATGGATAAATATGGCTAAAAAGATTGCCTCAATCATATGCAACTTATAAGTAATGAATATGTATTATAATTGTTCTCAATAATAAATTACCATGTCAATACTCAAATATTAATGCATAAGAAGAGTAAATCCCACAATAAAAGCAAAGAGAATAAATGAAATATCCCTATAAGGCCAAAACTTAGATCATACATGCTCAATTATGCCTACTTAATATGTTTCACATAGAAAAAACCAAATTTTTAGTGATAAAGGCTAACCAATCCAAATATATTGTCGAACTTATATGATTATTTTAAAAATATATTTGTGAACTAACTAAGATAGATGAGCATTTGAAATAATGACACAATTTTAATGAAAAAATGCATGATATTTTTGGTATTTTTTGCATTTTCTATTTTTTTCTTTTGATTTTCATAATATTTTGCAAAAGAATTCAAATATGCTCTATATGCATGCAATAAAAAATTAGACTCTAGAGTTAAGATAATCCCTCTCCCCCACACTTAAACTTTTCATTGTTCTCAATGAATGAACATAGAGAATCAACAAAATAAAAACTAAAAGAAAATAAAAGGACATAAAAATAAAAAAAATAAAAGACTCAAGGGGAGAATATGGGTGACTAACCGCTTCATTGTTCTTTAGGTGAGTGCGGCTCCGATACTCACTCTCAATTGAGCAATTACTGACATAATTCTCCTATTCCAAGCTTTGTTGCTATTTTGAGCGTACTATGGCTTGCTTTCATAAGCCACTTGTCTTCTTTTAGCTTCGTGATCTCCATGAGCTCCTTGTTAAGGGCTTCCAATGTCCGTATCCTTTGTTCCATATCTAGGAGCTTTATTTCCATGCAAAACCAATGGATTCCTCTTGTTTTGCCTTGAGATCACCAGCTGATTGTGTCTTCTCAGCTGTCAGGTTTTTTCACTAGAGGTAGATAGAGATATGCGATCTTCCTGGTCGGTGGTATTATCATGGGCAAGGATAGAGTGTGCCCTGCTTCTGACTTCCATATAAACGAATGGTCCAAGATGCTTTCTATGCATAAGTAGTCTGCAACCATTAGGAAACATTCATCGGCGACAGGGATGAGACTTTTGCAATCCACTTTCAACCGTTGGCCAGTAGGGTGATTAGTCCTCCAAAGCCGACGATGATATATATTCTTGTCTTCGTACATCACTTTAAAGTAGTTATCGATGAATAACTCCAACCAAAATGGGATTACAGTTGCTTCCGAAGTAAAAAAATAGAGAAGGCTCGAGTCTCGAATTGAGAACAATCTGGTATATGGGTGACCAAAGAATGTAGTTTCTGTATGTTGCTAGTGCTTCCCTTCGGGTACCTAGCTTCCATGTCTTAATCGGATCTGAGCTCTCAATGTTGTCCCTTCCCTTGTAAGGTGGGTTCATGTTGATTTTGAAAGCTTGTTTGAGTTCTGTCGGTGTAATTCTGAAGTGTTTTCCTTGAAGTAAAAATCGTAGCGTTGGCTCCTGATGTACATATTTGTATCCTTTTTTTTATTACATTTTTTGACTTCATATTTCATTCGATTCCTCAAAATAAAGGTTGAAAATAATGAAAATTTGTGTAGAATGGATTAACGTGCAAGAAATAGAGTCTGCACAAGTTTTGATCTAATCATGTAGGAATTGGAGCGGAATCGGAGTCAAAACAAAGAAGCCAAGTGAAGTAGAGAAGAGGTCGAAATCGACCTATCGGGTCGATATCGACTACAGACATCGACACAGACCCTGAGTGTCGAGACAGACAAGAGCACCAGCAGAAGAAAAGCACTTGATATCGATCACCTGACATCGATATCGACCAAGTCCCAGGAATCGAGTGGAGTTGAGCCTGTCTAGCAGAAACAGAGAGGGGTCGAAATCGACCTATCTGGTCGATATCGACTAGACTTTGACATGGGTTGGACACGCTTTTTGAGACGCGGATTGCCATTCTATCTTCAAGAGCCACGAATTATCTATAGATTTAGATAGATTTTGACTTGGGGAATATGTACTTTTTACCCTAAGGCTTTTTTAAGTTATCTAGATATTTACTAAAATAAAAGATATATCATACTTGTTTGGATAGAGTTTATAGTTTAGATAGAAGATACTATCCTTGGATAGCAAGGAGTAGTAGCCTATAAATAAATCCCTAGGGGGCTGGCATTCAATCATAATATTCAATTACACAGACAATCATACAATAGAGTTATAGTTAGAGAGAAGCTTTAGGGTTTGGCGTTTGAGAAAGCTGACGTTGAGTTGTAAAGTTTCGGAGTTATCAATGCAAGTTTCCCTTTTTATATTAATGATGTTTCCTGCAATGAGGTGCGAGTAGTTCCCCAAAGCTTCTAGGGTTGGGGTGAGCCCGACGTTAGCCATGCGTGCTTGAGGTAAGTATTTGATGTTGATATCGTTGTGTCTATATCATCTCCTACGATTCTATGTTTAGTCCTTATCGAAAGAAAAGAGATTCATGCTAACAACTTGAGTTATAAACATAAAATTGGTAGAGACAATTAGGTTTATTTGCAAGAGTAATCCTAAGAGTTGGTGTACAACGAAAGCTTGTCCCTCGGGTGAAATAGCGCAATTGTCCGTCTTATTTGCCCACTACTAGAATACTGCAATTAGACATCATGTGATTTAAGTCTGTCAAAAAAGCAACCGATGTTAAATTAATCTATTACATCGAATAATAAATTTGTGATGTGAAAAAAACTTAAGACAACAGTTGAATTTTGTGACAGATGTTAAATGGTTAATTTAAAAAAAGTTTGAAACGCGCGCCCGATGAAATTTTGCAAGTATTTGAACGCCCGCCCATACTTAGAATTTTTTTAACACCCGCCCTTTAGTGAAGACTCTGAGCTATTACCTCGTGACAAAGATTGAAGAGTCCAAACTCTCAGTCTCACCCACTCAAAACCTCTCCTTTCTCTCAACTCTCCGCCTCACCCTCTCCATGTCACCACCACCCCTACCGCCGCCACCGCCAGCACCACCTCCGCCAACGCCGCCCAGAGATCTCATTCCTCTGAAACCCCAAACCTTGCCTCTCTCTCTATCTCTCTCAAACATCTATGCGAACAAAGATGAGCCCAACTCTTGACCTCTCGATCTTCTTCTCATTGATGCCAATGCGGAAAAACTGGACCAGATCTTTCGAGATCAATGCTACTGGTTAGACGCCGATGTTGGAGCTCATCCCTTCCCGTTCCAACCCTAATTTTTTTTTATCAAGGCCGGTTAATCCTCCTCCCTGCTTCGTATTTTCTCCCAATTTCTTTGTCTCCCTAACCCTAATTTTGGATCTTTTTCGTCTTTACCCTTTTTTTACAATAATCCGTTGTCGATTTTGGCGGTGGGTTGTTTTCAGACCTCTAATCAAGGACATCGAAGGCCAATTCAAGTTCATCATCCATTGATACACATGCCTGAGGAGTTTTAGCTTGGGCAATTGGAAAAGAGTCTGAAGAAATCGAGACCTCAAACCTCCAAGAAAAGCCAGAGACATGTGAATTCAGAGTATAATTTCCAGGTAACTATACTTGAATCTTTGAAGTTCATCCCAAAGTAGCGTGTTCTGTTTAAGGCTTTGATGTTTTATGCCCAAATCTCAGCCTTGAATTAGTTGTGGAGACAAACAACTTTATGACTAAGCCATAGCAATGAGCTGTCTTATGAATCTTGACTTGTGTTACTGGATCACTTTTGTGTCATGGTAAGGAATTCTTGAAACTGTGTGCATCAACTAATTCTATCGGTACTGAATAATGAATAGCAATATAACTAGGGAGAAAGTGATAAATAGAGAAAAAGATAGAAAATGGTTGTTTTGACCTATTTGAACAAATGAAAAATTTCTTTTATTGATCTTGTTTAAAGTTTTCTTCTTGAACTTACTACTTTGCTTACTTCCCATATAAATATTCTTTGCTTTATTTTTATTATAAACTCATGGAGGTACATTCTTGTTAACTTGACATTTGCAATTTGTGTTCGAGAATCTCTAGGATTTGAGGTAGGAGCAAGGTTGATGATTACAACTTAGCTGCTAAAGCATGTCTATCCATCATAAGCTCTATGCTTTCTGAGATAAAAAGGGGAGCTTTTCCAAGAACTTGCATTCTAAATATTGATCAACCAACAGATATTAGGCATCATTAGTTATTTGATTTTCTATACTCAATGTCCCACTTCGATAAAGATAATATCCAAATCTTAGTTGTTAAGACCAGTAAAAACAATAGCCATGTTTAGGATGAACCTATCTTTGTAATATTAAGGGTGAAGTTCTCCTTTAAGGGTTTGAGTGGTAAGATATATAACCATTAAAATTTCTCATGCTTCATTTTAGATGTTGTCTTTTTCCGTATTTTGTTGCAACTCCTCAAACATTTCTAGTTGATATTGTTCCACTCATCTAGTGACAAACTTCCTTTCTCATTGCTTTACTCTTTATGTTTAGAAAAAAAAACTGCGCCCTCCCATTGACACCATGTGCTACCACTCCAGTTGTAGGCTTTTCCCGTTTGCTTGTTCAATGGAGGAAAAGATCTCTAATGGAGACCCGACCTACAATAGGTGCTCGAATATTGATATTCCTTCTCAACTTGATCCATGGGAAGTGGACTGTAGCTTCACTCCTCAGATCAACATTTCAAATGATCCTTCATCCCAAGTTCAATATGCGCAAATGTCTATGGATGAAAAGCTGCTAACTGAACTGCAGAGCATATGTTTATATCCAGAAACTGTGGTATGTTTAATCAAAACCTTTTCTGGTAAAAAAAATGCGAACTTTTTTCGTGTATCTTGAAAGACTAGATTTTCCTTCATGATGAGTCGTATTTTATTTTAAAAGAAAGAATAAGAATCGAAAAAATTATAAACATCTCTGGGTAGTAGTAGTATTTCCCTTGGCAGTTTGCGCTTAATGAGTTCCATCGCCCTACACATTATAGAAAGCTAATTTCGTAGGATTACACTACTTTGGCTGGTTTTGTCTGATTTCTCTCATTGTGGCAAGTCTTCATCATTCAACAGTATTTTTATGTTGTTTCTGATTTGTTTTTTTTCCTTGCAGCCTGATCTTGCTGAAGAGGAGGATGAAGTATTTTCTGAAGAGAATTCTTAACTGGAGAGGCAATTCTGTCAGGAGGTAAATCACCTTGAGCTTGTTCCAGACCAAGTTGTATCTTAGGTCCATCTAAGCAATATTTCTAACGATCATGATAATACTTCAGAATTTTCATGATTAATTATGTTTTTCAACTGTAGAAAACCTGATAGTTTGATTAGTTTAGGTGCTACCTGACAGCTTGTTCTCTTTTACTTCTAACAACATCCTTTTTTAATTATGTAGGTTCAAAAGAAGAATTTATGCTTGGAAAGAATATGGAAACCTGTTGAGGAAGAAAAAGATGCAGAAGAACGGTATGTTAGTTACTGTTGATCATATCTATCTTTAAGCTCTTCTTTGTGAGATATTACTCATGTCGTGAGTCAAATGTTATTCAGTCTGCTAAAATACACGTCCTACCAAAATAAAAAATACACGTCCTGCCTCATCTATTATCTCAATCTAGTTTGACTTATTGCGCAGGGTCGTTGAGCAGATTGCAATGAACAGACTCATTGTATTGGCTTACAGAAAGTTGCTGGTGACTCTCTCTCTCTCTCTCTCTCTCTCTCTCTCTCTCTCTCTCCTAGCTTTTGTATTATTATACTTTTTATCACAAGCTGGAAAGTATAGGTCGAGACATTCAAAATAGGCTAATTGGGATAATGTGATGCTTGTATCTTGTAAATCTAGGATATTTCAGCTGAGTTTATTTGAACTTTTCCTTGAGATGCAAGTGGTACCCTTCTCAGCTATTGTTCTGCTCCTCCTGTACCAGCTCCTGTTTTCAGACCAAACTACTTGTGTTTTAACTGACCAGAAGAATGATCATTCCTATCATTAAAGCACACGTACTCGGAATGCTTGTGTGTTCAATGAGTGTGCTCCCTGGTCTACAAACTTCTAGTACAAAATAAACGTGCATTTGCAATAAAGTACATGATATCCTCTGCTGGTATGGTTAGAGTTCCAAACAAATACTTTAGGATTTCAGTACTATGTTAAACCCTTGCTTTTGGGTGATGATGTTGAGAAGGCCTTTTTTCTTGTGCTGCCTTATTTTTGTTTCTGTCGGAAAAATTACTTTCTTGAGAACATAGGCAGTCAAGGATCCAAATAATGTCACTTCTTTTGAACCATGGCTTCTAATTCTCTCCTTTGCTATGTTCTATTCATTTTTATGTATGTGGTTCAGATCAACGTTTCTGTCAATATTGCTTCTCATCAATGGTGGTGTACAAGATAAAGATGTTAGATGATGACTCTGACACTCTAGGTTACACCAGCGCTAAATTACACTCATTATTATTTTCTAATCTAGTGAAGATTTTAATAATTCTTAAACTTGCTCCTCTTTTACAGTTCTTATGGAACATTTCTACAGGGTGCAAGTTCATGTTCAGTCACCTGACCTGAAGGTAATACAACAGTTGGAGGAGTATTGAGATGATTCAATATATGATTTTATAAAACGATATTATGATGTGAGAATAAAAACCTTAATTTGAAAATGCTTCCTCTGCGTTGTCTTTTGTATGAATATCATGGATGGATCTCCCTTTTGTATTAACTCTCTAGGATTATCATGTATTTACTCATGACATGTTTGCTCTTTCTCCCAATAAGTTATGTTGTTTACTAGATAATTCATGTTTTACATTTCATCCTTTTAGTACCTTTGAAGTTCAATTTTGACCTGGTAGGGGGTTTGGTATGATAATCTGATTGCAGCCATATCTAGATTTGTGGTGTTCTAGCTTCATGAATTTGACAAGAGTTTAATTTATGGTCCACACATAATGATGGTGGGGGCACCATTAGTTGTTCAATTTTGTATCTTGCAGGTCTGAATCCGTCTGATGTAACTTATTGAAACCCAAATTAGATTAAACACTCTTTGTAAAAATTTAATCTTGCTTGAATCTGGTTTTTTCTGCTTGTCACATCCTATTTGTTTACCATTTCATTGGCTTTCTCAACTTCTAAACTTCTAAGCTTCATGATTTTGGTCGAGCTCGTATGCTGAAAACTGTGTCAAATACTGGTAATCATCTTACTCTTGTGTGAATGCTATGTTACAATTGGAATCAATGTGTTGTCAGTTGTCACATTAACACCCCGAGAATTAAGAGTTGACCGTGTTTGTATTAGTTGATCTTGTGAATGCCATGACATTGAAGCTTGTGTTTTTGTGTTGTTTCCGATAGACTGACCGGGGTAGCCTAGTGCTTAGGCCTCGGCATAAGTTGAGCTTGGGTAGGAACTCAACTGTTTCTCACATCCCCGGGATGGGAGCAAACCAGATCACTAGATGGACCTTTGAGGGAGGCTGTAGAATTGCTGCTAAACCAGGTACAAAGAGACTTTGTGAGCAAAAGAAACGGCCTACAATATGTGCATGCTGTAAGTTGTTGTAGTCAAATACAGTCTTCTCGTATCAGCGTAGCAATCCACATCATTTTGCGAATAACTGAATATATATTTTTAGATACTCTGAATGAATTCAATCTGATCAACTTATGTGATGGTTTTATCCGCGTTATTTGTAGGGATGGTATGGTCTCAACTTGCTAGCTCGCATTCACAGTAGGAACGTTAACGGTTCTCCCCGTCTATTCACTCATGATGTTTGCTCCAACCTTTGAAATCGTAAGTTCTTTATGTTACAGATCGTGTATTTGTATTTCAAATGGTTATTGAAAAAGGTTAACTGGCAGATTGTTCCTCAGAATCAAGCTTTAGATTGACAGGCACTGGCTCTTGTCTCATTCTTAACTGCTAACAAAAAAGGCAATGGGCAACAACATACCTTATGTCGTACTCGGACTCGTATATGCATATTTGTTATACCGTTCATGTAGACTAGATACTATCCGGTTAATCTTCTCTAGTAAATATTGGCTACCAGAGGCATGTAAGTGTATGATTTCCTTGTCATCAGCACATGATTTTGGTTATTGATAAACTAAAAGGGTATTTCGGCATCTGCCTTGTGTACGTTGACTACATTCTTCTCTTAATCAACTATTCGGTCGCAAAACTCCTTTCTGCAAGTTTATCTGAAATCCTGGACTGCGATATTTATTTATGTGGATAACAAAGGAATATGGAATTTGAGGTCAGCAATATGGACAAGGCGTACCTTGGGCAGGAACTGTATGTGAGTCTGGAACGAGGAAAGATGCCTCTTATGAGAGAATGACATTCTTGATAATGCCTTAAGTGTGGCAAGACTCATGATGACTTTTAACTTTCTAATTGGCCTTTGTAGCTAGGTTGTTAATGTACGTATACTGTATGTTTATAAGTTAATCAAAGTACTGATCTTTTCATTTCCATACGTAAAATTGTCTTATATCAAGCAAATGGTGTTACGTATCAAAATAAAAAAACATTGGATTATAAATGTAAAATGGAGTGATTTCATACCTTTGAAATCAAACTATTATATAAAAACTGATGTTGATATTATTACAGACATCGTCCTATTAATCTAAATTAATGTGTAACACATTTTTTTACATTAAAAAGCTAACATAAATTGATATATATTAATAACAATAACATCGTTATAAAAATCAAAATCGATGTATATATCATATTAATACATCTGTTATGTATATATTTCATGCGGTATATTATTTTAAAATAATAAAAAATGACAAATTATATATATAAAATTACTATACACCCAATAAATATAATAAAAAGATGTCTATTTGATTTTAATACATTGATTATTTTAAAAATAGTGATGTAAATGTAAAATTTAGGCTTAGTGTTATCATCTTCAAAAGCTTATAAATGACAAATCATGGATATTTATCAACAAGTGAACATGTCAAAAATGAATTTCAAGGGCTGATTTATATCTACATTCAAAATAAAACAGATGTTTTAACTAAGAAAAGACATCATCTTAAAACAGATGTGGAAAAGTTGATCTTTCACCACACGCACAATTAGACATCTGTTCACAACAGATGTCTAATTGCATTTTTCTTGTAGTGGCCTTATCGCATGCATTGGTTAACGTTGTGGTAAACCTTATTCCTAGGAGTTGCTTTTTATATATCTTCACATAAAACCACTGTCTTTATTATGTCCATTGCTTCCTTATTCATCCTTATTTCTTCGGCCTTTCTTCGCCGACAAAAGCTAACGATTTTGCAGGAACAACATCGATATCGACCTCTATCATCGATATCGACCACTGTGCCTTCGTCGACGGTTTTCTGTATCGACGTCGATCTCCTTTGTTCCTTCTGCTGAGGTCGATTTCGAGTCTTCTACTCGATATCGACCACCCTTGTGTCGACCGGCAGTCTTCTAAGCCAGTCGATTTCTGCACTAACATCGATATCGACCTTCCTAGTCGATATCGACTGCTAGTTTTTTTCTCTGCAGGTCTTCTATTGCAGAAAGAATCGACAGCCAAGGTCGACAACGAGCACTTAGGTCGAGATCGAGGCTTCTAGTCGACTAAAGACGTCAGCTTTTCAATGCTACTGGGATCCCGCTGACCTGCTTCCTCGTGGATCGATCCTGACTACCCTTCTACTACAACGGTAGGAAGTCTTGTAATTATTTGCATAGGCTAGGATTCGATTGACATTTATATTTCATATATTTGTTTAAGAACTCGATTTCCTCCTATCGTCAGCTCCCCCCGAAATCTCCAGTGTGAGTAAAAATTCCACGGTGAGATCGGGATAAGTAGGCGCAACCATGTAGAGAAATCGGTGAAGACCTTCTCTCCCTAGTAGTTCCTGCACGTTGAAATGAGGAAATCGTTGTGTTTCTTATCAGAATATAAATCAAACCTACAAACTAGTATATCAAGTAAGTAAGAGGTCAATCCCACATAGAATCGAGTATTCCTATTTAATGTATAATTACCAATTAGTATAAAGAGGAGGGGTTTGATGATTGAATTAGAAAGAAAACAAAATATAATATATATAAGTTGATGCAAAACAATTTAGATAGAATAGTTCCACCTACAACTATCCACTTTATTTGGTTGAGTTGATCTTGTAACTTCCTCTTGTCTTTTTAGGCTTCCTATAAATGTCCTTTTCTCGACCTAATTTAGTCTCTAGTCCAACTGACGTCTGATGTGCACGCAAATTGCTATATTCTCTATGCACATATAAGTCCATTTTATCATTCTTTTGCATGAATATTAGTGGGAAAACATGGGATTAGTGTAGTTTATGCTTAAATATCAAATATATGGGTCTACACGAGTTTCTATGTGATTTCGCAGAAAACAAGATAAAATTGGACAGATTTGGAAGAGCGGAAAAAGAGCTCGAAGTCTTCTGAAGAGGTCGAAATCGACTAGATACCTCGACATCAAGTGCAGCAAAGGCAAAAATTGAGCAGGAAAAGAATAGAGCATGTCGATACCAGAGAGGTCGATATCGAGGATGATGGTCGATATCGAGTGGCCAGATCGAGCTAAATGATATAAGTCGAGTGCTAATCCGAGTAGGAGAAGGAGAGCTCGAGATAGAGTTTTACAGAGGTCAATATCGACGTCTGAAGGTCAATATCGATGTTGCCCAGCAGAGGAATCCGACTCAGATTTTGATAGAAATCTATCCAAAGCTTGCACGTCTATCTTCAACGTCAGAGCTATCACTTTATCTAGGAACTGTTGGTTTTTACTTTATTTAAGTTTTATCTTAGAGAATAAAGATAAAGTTTCGAGTCTTTGGATAGCAAAGTTCGATATCTATATCTAGAGGCCGTTAGGGATGAGTTTAGGCATCCACAATCACATCCAATTTCAGTTATTCAAACAAATAGAACGCAGAGAGATTGTAGAGAGAGAGAGAGTAGGCCGAGTGAGTTTGGTGGAAGCGAGAGCGGAGATTTGGCTTGTTCGGTTGTAATTTCTTTCTTTTGCAAATACAAAGTAGTTTTCTTTCAATGATGATGATGAGTTGCATGATGAGAAGCGAGTAGTCAACCCACTTCTAGGGTCAGGGTGAGCCTGACGATAGCAATGTAGGGTAAGTGCATCAAAGGTATGACTTTTATGCACTTCCGTCTTCTATCCTATGCATGATCCCTTGCGAAAGTTAGGAAAATTCATTATTTGCATTATTGAAGCGAAAGCCACTCATATTGTGAACTTGGATTACTCATGAATTGGATAGTAACTCTTAGGAACTATGCGAGAGCCTCTAATCACCTAAGTGTTGGTAACGAAAGTTATTTGATGGAAAGACATTAAATTTCATAACTTTAGCATCAAACATGCATTGTTATCGTTGTGGCATGAAACCCCGACTTTGGAAGCTTTTTATTAATTGAATTTATATAAAAGTTTAAGTTTTGATTTATGATCATCCTTCTTTACCATTCTACATTCTTCGGACACTTTTCCGATAGTAGGTTACGCAAAACAGTTTCTGTGACAAACATCGAAATCGACTGTAAAGGTCGATATCGAGGTATAATGTCGATATCGAGATCTGTCTCGACGTCGACTTGCTGCTTTTGTCTTGTGTAGGAACTTGGCTGGAAATCGACCAGAATGGAGGTCGATATCGACCAGACACATCGATATCGAGTGTCTTCTGAGGTCAAAAGCTTGATCGTGATTTCAACAAGGGAAGCGCTGACATACCTCCTCGTGGATTCGATCCCGAATTACCCTACCACTACATCGGGAGGGATTCTTGTATTATTTGTTTGGGACAGGGAGTTAGCATAGTTAGAGTTTAATTTGAATATTTGAATCTACCTCCCGCTTGTCGAATAATGTCCTAACCAACAAGGTCGCCAACCCGCTATTTTGAGTGATCCTCTGCATCTTGGGGAGCATCATCTGGGCTAGACCCGAGCTCCACCGCCCCACGCACCAGGAAATTGAGACCTTGCGGCAGACGCTTTTCGAGGATGAGCCATTGCCCCTCCTGTATGCATGGCTCGAGCACATTCTGGAGCGGAGGAGCACTGAGCGAGGAGACACCCTAGATGGCAGCATAGTGGCCGTCCTGGCCCATGTCCTGAACGTCTGCATTGACAGGTATACCGCCTATGACCTTACTTACATGGATGCTAGTATTTTACATCAGGGCGGAATCATAGCGGCAAGAGCAGATGGATGAAGGCACCCCCAAACGGGGATGCCTCTCAGATACGACTACATGGATCTTTTGTATGTCCCAGATTGGTTCTAGTCCTGGGCTGGTCAACCATATCATGATGACATAGATCCTACAACTGACCCTACCTTGCGGAGGCGGCCACCACTCTACAACCACGAGTCGGAGATTGAGGCCATGTCCTGGGATGCTGATCCGCACTCTGCTGGTGCACAGAAGCCCCCAGCCTATTAGGGGGACGATGATAATGCTGCTTATGACGATGCAAATGATGATGGCGGTGATGGCCTACAAGGGTCACACCACAACTATATTCCAAACGCTCCGCCAATGCAGCCTGCCTATTCTACTGAGTGGCTGGAGGACGTGACTGCACGACTATCCAGGCTGGAGTTGGAGACCAAGGAGATACACCGGTTCATGCACGACATTCGAGATGATCAACGATGATTTGCTGACTCTCAAGAGCGATTCACTATGATCTTTGAGCGATCCAGCTTCGGCTTCGGCTACTACCCACGTGGCCAGCTGCACTTTGGTCAGTCTGGACCATCCTACTCAGCACCGGGTCCATCTTACCAGCAGGACCCGCACCACTACTATCCTGGCAGCTCCTTCTTTCAGCAGGGCATCCCTTCCTTTCACCCTGGGTCTTCATCTTCACAGAGGTGGCACCAGCTTCTTCCATCTCCACCTCCGCCTCATGAGGAGTGATTATGAGAGCAAGTTAGATTGAGTGTTTCCCCTCCCTTTTACTTTGATTTTTTAACAGTGTGGACACTGTATATTTTAAGTATGGGGTGAGATTGAAATTGGACTTTATAATGTTGTTATCTGGTTGTGGTTTTGGCTAAAATTGGAAAAACTTGGTTGTAAAACTTTTATTTTGCTTTATGATTTATTTTTCTGCATTGCATTCATCTTTAAAGTTTATGCATTTTAAAGTTTATGTTCTTTGTACCTTAGTTTATAAAAAAAATACAACAAAATTAGAAAATGTGAAACAAAAAAATGCATATTTACCTTATTTAGTTGTCTAAACCCTACTTAGATGTCCTATGATGAAAACTCAATAGCTGACTTGATCATGTAAATCCTATGGAATATTTGGATGGTTTAGCCCAAGTCCTTAAAATTGTTTTTATGTAGATTGTGAACTTGTGATGAAATTGAGCATATGATCCTAGGCTAAAAAGCAAAATCCAACAAAATTGTCCTAGTGAGAATTTTGGCCTATAGGGAGAACATTAAAAATCCCTCTGCTTTCTTGAGTGTATTTACTCTTCCTATGCATCTCTAAATATTGTGATAGTTATTCAAAGCCAATGCATATATACGTTTATGTATATGAGAATTAAATGATAGATGTATCTCTTAAGCCATTTTTTTATCCCCTCTTTACCTACCCTGCATTATCTCTGCTTGAAGCCAGAAGATTAGCTTGAGACTTATATTGTAAACTCCACAAAATTATCCCTAGCCGAATTGAACCTTACCCCCATTTGGGAATTAAGACTTAGAATGGTTAGAATAATGCATTGTGGAAAGAAGGTTCATATTGTTTAGTTTTAAGCAAAGAAATTTATGGGTTGGTATATATTTGCATCTCGTCACATATTGTAAAAGGATTATTGGCTCCCCATATAAATGCACATGTGCTATATTTATTTATTTAATTTTCATAAAAAGAGCTATTATTATATTTAGTGCATGAGCCAATTATTCCTTAGTCCTTTTATTTCTTACAAGATTTATATTTTTGAGAGGTTTATTAGGGTTTGAAAGAAAAGTTGATGAGCATCATATATGGAAAGTAAATTTGGAAAGTGCATCATTTAGGAGATATGGTTTGGATAAGTTGTGTTGAAGTTTAGGATTCTTGATTCCCAAATTTTAATAAGCACCACATAGCCAAATAATTTCATACCATTTATCTCATACAAGCCCCATTACAACCCCGCTGAATGGAGTCTTCTTTGAAGTCTTCCATTGAGCGAAAGTCCTCCTGATGGTTCTTGTTGCATTTACATAATTGGTTGCAAAGTGGATTATTATAAATTGCAATGTTTATGAGTTTATATATGGAATCGAGTTGAGAGTTGATCTTTGTTAATAGGAGGAGGTCGAGTATCTAAATACAAATAATAAGATGTATAAATGTAAACTGACTCCTAGCCTATGCAAATAATTACAAGACTTCCTCCCGTTGTAGTGGAAGGGTAGTCATGATCGATCCACGAGGAGGCAGGTCAGCGGGATCCTAGTAGCATTGGAAATCTCACATCTTGTGTCGACCAGAAGCCTCGATTTCGACCTTGGTGCTCGATGTCGACCTCGGCTGTCGATCCTCTCTGCAACAGAAGACCTGCAGAGACAAAAACAAGCAGTCGATATCGACAGGGGAAGGTCGATATCGACGTTAGGAGACGGAATCGACTGGCTCAGAAGACTGCCAGTCGACAGAGGTGATCGATATCAACGTTGAAGGGTCGATATCGATGTTTAGTAACTCAGCAATGATGATCGTCGTCGACTCAAAAAACTGTCGACGAACTCAGTGGTCGATATCGACGTCTGTGGTCGATACCGACGTCTGTGGTCGATATCGATGTCTTCTCCTGCAAAGTTGTTAGCTTTTTGTCGGCAAAGAAAAGCCGAAGACTTTAGGATGGATGAGGATGTGAATTCCTCAAAACTAAATAACTCTCGGCCTTTTTAAAGTCTAAGCCGAACCAAAATGAAATAACAATTAACTAGGGTTTCACTAATCGAAATGCGGCAGATGACCAATGCGGCGGCCGCGGCATAGGTGACGCGGCCGCTGCATGCGTGTTCCATTCAGGCGCCGCTCCAGCTCCTTGCGGCGGCCGCTGCATATATGCTGCGGCCGCAGCATATATCCCGCTGCATCATCTCGCTGCCAGAAGCTTAAGGCAGCTCCAATTCCTTGCTCTTCTTTCTTCAAGTCTCCAAGATCATGCATCCCAATAGTGTTCGAATCTAACTTTGTAAAAATACTCACAAATTCGTGCAAAATCCTAACTCTTCCAAAATAATCGTCAGATGCACTTTAACTCCAATTCATTAACTAAATGCAACCTAACTAGCCTAAAAATGCCTATAATGCCTATCTAGGATATGCATTATCAAATTCCCCCACACTTAGCCTTTTGCTTGTCCTCAAGCAATGACAGAGTTCACATAAATCAATGCATCCCACAGGAAATCCCTTCAAGTCTCAACCTCATCAAAAAGCAACATTATAGCAAGTGCAACAACAAACCAAGAAAACAAACGTCATAGCATGTATCCAAGTGATCAAAGCTTATAAGTAGAAATCATCTAACCTCACCAGAAATATGTGTTTCACTCATGCTCTCATGTGTTTAGGCTTTAAAATACAACTCTCAACTTAATCCAAAATGCACTAAGCTCATAGATATTGACCTCAATATCACCAAATCTTCACCGAATTGCCATTACTTGCGTGACTCAATAAAGAAAAAGAATAAGCAAAATGTGACTTTTTTTTTCTTTCTTTTCTTTTGTTCTGATTTTTTTCTTTTTTTTTCTATTTATTTGTTTTGGTGCTTTCCTTACGCAAGTCGCAAACATGGGTGTCATGAATGGCCTCGGTCTATCAACACCTCAACTTCCTAAAATGAAGTCCACTTGAACATCTTTTGACGCGAGTTGCAAACATGGGTGTCATGAATGAACCCGGTTACTCAATGATCAAGCTTCCTTTCTTAGTGGGTAGTTTTCAACACTTTTTTGCGCGAATCATACACATGGGTGTCATGCATAGACCCGGTTACTAAGTGTATCAACCATTGCCACTTTATTTTCCTAAGTATGCACAAACTAGAACAAAAAGACTCAAGATATAAACATACTCTGCAAGCAACAACTATGTGATACTGAAGTCAATGCCAAGAGGTAGCAACACAAGGAGAGTAAATCACACAATTGAGCAAAAGAACTATAAACGATTCCAAATAAGGCTAACATTCTCACAAGGGTCATGTTCATAGGATTTCAATCATACTTTAGCTCAATCATACATGCTCAATTATATTTGCGAGGTCATGCTTCACATAAAATAAAGAATATAGACAAGGCCAAAACATCCAGAACTCCATGGGATTTATATGATCATGCTGAAATTTAAATTAGAGGACAAACTAAGGCAAATGGGTATTTGAATAACACATATGGATGCAATGCATGATGTTTTTTTTCAATGCATAAGTAAAACAGAAAATGTAAATATAAAATGATTCAAAAATAAAAATGTGTGCAGAAATTTAAACATGATCTAACTAAATGCACTATATAAACTAAACTCACCTATATACACTAAATTTCCTTCCCCCGCACTTAAATCTTTCATTGTCCTCAATGAAATATCAAAGACAACAAAACTAAATCAAATAAACGCGAGGTGAGGGTAAAGAAAACTAACTGCTCACTGAGGCGGCGGCGGGTGGTAGGGTGGAAACTGGGGCCACCCCAAGCTATAGTAGTACTCCTGCTGCCTCCTCATGTCCTCTATAGAAGAGGCCATATCACGAACATTGCGACCCAAGTCGCTGAGCTCGAACTGAAAGGAGTCCTGGCGGATCGAAAGCTGGTGCATCTGTGCAAACATGTCCTCACGCCAAGTGGACTCATCATAAGAAGAACTAGGCCCAGTAGAAGGGCCTGCAGCAAACTGCGCACCACCCCCATGAGAGTCAGGCATATGGTGATCATGTGCATCCGCTTGCTCCTCCTCCTCATCAGCATCATCATCATCATCCGCATTAGCCAACAGGTAAAAAGCATCATCAGTAAGGCCATAAGGAAGGACCCTAGGTAGCCTCAGTCTGTGGACTCCCCCTGGTCCTGCCTTCCATATAAAACCACTCGCCTCTGAGCCCTCAAGCAAATAGGCCCTCCGCAGCTGGTCCTCCGTGTAAGTGAACCCACCAGACATAGGGACCCCGCTCTGAGTGTGATCAATGAAACGTAGGGCGATCAGGCTGAACATGCTTCCTAGCCCCACTCTACATGACGTCTTCCTATGAATCCGCAGGCAGCTGTCCAGAAAGATCTCAACCCAATCCGGAATGATATCGGACTGGGGAGAAAAACTCCACAACCAGGGTAATTCTCCAGCCGACACCTTGTTCACATCGCCCTGGACACTGAAAGCCATTGCTAGGACCTTGTGAACTAACCGCAGATAGGGATGGACGAACTTATAGTTATACTCTCCTCGATGTCCATCAAAAGCGGAGCCCGTCGCTGCATACCAAAAATCGTGTACCTGCTGATCTGGCACTTGAGTAGCCCAATCCTCAGTGGGCTCCTGAGTAATACCAACAGCCGCCCTCAACTGAGCAAAAGTGCAATAATAAACTTGGTCCAATAGATGGAACTGATCCCGATCATCAGACACCTCAAGCGTAGCGAGAAACTCCTTGGCCAACTTAGGATAGGTGGGGGCACTATAATTTAGAAAAGCACCTAGCCCCCACGAGTAAGCATCTGCTGGGTAACCTGTAGCATCCCCAACCTTTGTAATGTCGGAATATCGAAGAACTTCATTTGCACGAATCTCTTCGAATCAAAACTCTCCCACCTCTGTCCTCTAGATAAGTTTCTCAATTGACGAACCATATTCAATAGATTTCAAACCCGCAATAAGCAACAATCAATAACTAAGAGAAACAAACCAACACACGGCTCAAATCCAAAAGAACCAATCAAACCAACTTAATCCTCCAAACTAACCACAAGTATCAATAGCACAAATCACCCAAAACCGAGCACCAAGCAACCAATAAGCAAAGTGGAGCAACCGGAACACAAGGATACAACAAACCTGGCGGCGGTGGAGGATGCGGCGGCCGCGGCAAGGTGCAGCGGGCGCGGCTTTATGCGGCGGCCGCAGCACGTTCGACATTGCTGTCTTCTTCGGTTGATCACCAATGGCGGCCCGAGTAACCGGATCTAAACCCGATTCAGCGCGGGGTGAAGGTGGACGGTGAGGATCGGTTTGGGGTTAATTGGAAGAAGGTGATAGGTTGGTTGGGGAGGATGAAGGTTGATGGAGGGAATGAAGGTTGGTGGAGGGAGGTTAAAGATGACAATGGAGATGATGAAGGTGACAATGGAGAGGATGAAGGTTGGAATTTTGAAGAGGGTTTGGGACTTGGAAGAGGAGAAGGGTAATGGGAAAGTGACGGCAAGAACTAGGTAGGGTGGGACAAATATGTTTTTGGATTTTTTTTTTCTCTTTTTTTTTCAGAACTCAGGAAAAGGGACAGAGGTCACGGGCCTGATATGCGGTGGCCGCAGCACATGTGCTGCGGCCGCTGCATTTGGCATGTTGCTACGGCTGTATGCGGCGGCCGCAGCATTAAGCTGCGGCCACTGCATGTATGCTGTAGCACTCTCCTTCTTTGATTTGCACGAATCCAATTCCGCTTATTCATGAGTTGTTAGTCCAATTTCCAAACAAAACAAAAGCAAAGCAATAAGAAAAGCTACCTAAGGATGATTAAATGAAAAGGAAAGAGAAACTTACCTCGGGTTGCCTCCCGAGAAGCGCCTTTGTTTCACGTCGTTGGCTCGACGTAATGGCCCTTGAGTGGTCTAATTGGTTGGTTCAGTAAGCACCAACTCATCCTCGTCATTCCGGGGGATGTTCTCAAAGTATGGCTTAACTCTATGACCATTGACCTTAAAGAGCTCATGAGACTTAGGGTCAAAGAGTTCTATTGCTCCACGAGGGAATATCCTAGAGATCGTGTAGGGTCCTTCCCACTTTGATCGAAGCTTTCCAGGGAAGAGTTTCATGCGTGATTGATATAGGAGAACCTTGTCTCCTACCTTTAATTCCTTCCGCAGGATATGTTTGTCATGCCAAGCCCTTGTCTTCTCCTTATAGATTAGTGCACTGTCATAGGCATCAAAGCGAAGTTCCTCTAGCTCTTGCAATTGAAGCTTCCTGAACTCACCCACTTCATTCATCCTCATATTGCAATTCTTTACAGCCCAGTATGCCTTATGCTGAAGTTCAACAGGAAGATGACAAGCCTTACCGAACACAATTCGTTAAGGAGACATACCAATGGGAGTCTTATAAGCCATCTGATAGGCCCACAGAGCATCATTCAGCCTTAGACTCCAATCCTTTCTATTAGGTGCCACTGTTTTCTCCAGAATGGTCTTAATTTCCCGATTTGATATCTCAGCTTGACCATTGGTCTGAGGATGATAAGCAGTGGACACTCTCTGTGTGACATGGTACTTCTTTAACAGGGCAGTGATAGTCCTATTGCAGAAATGTGTCCCTCTGTCACTAATTAGAACCTTAGGCACCCCAAATCTTGGGAAAATGGTATCCTTTAGGAAATCTGCATCAACTTTGGAATCATCAGTTTTGGTGGCCTTTGCCTCCACCCACTTGGAGACATAGTCCACCGCAAGTAAAATATAGATATTTCCAAAAGAACTAGGGAAAGGACTCATAAAATAAATGCCCCAAACATCAAAAGAAGTTGAAGCATTCAATAGCGGAATTAAGGAACAAGAATTAGAAACTCACAATCAATCCAAATAAAGCTTCAAATTGCAGGCAGAACCGATGAGTTTAGTTCCTCATGGTAAACATCGCTCAATCTCTAATTTGTCTAATAGAACGTAGAATGAAAAATGAATTCCTCAAAACTAAATAACTCTCGGCCTTTTTAAAGTCTAAGCCGAACCAAAATGAAATAACAAATAACTAGGGTTTCACTAATCGAAACGCGGCAGATGACCAATGCGGCGGCCGCGGCATAGGTGCCGCGGCCGCTGCACGCGTGTTCCATTCAGGCGCCGCTCCAGCTTCTTGCGGCAGCCGCTGCATATATGCTGCGGCCGCAGCATATATCCCGCTGCATCATCTCGCTGCCAGAAGCTTAAGGCAGCTCCAATTCCTTTCTCTTCTTTCTTCAAGTCTCCAAGATCATGCATCCCAATAGTGTTCGAATCTAACTCTGTAAAAATACTCACAAATTCGCGCAAAATCCGAAATCTTCCAAAATAATCGTCAGATGCACTTTAACTCCAATTCATCAACTAAATGCAACCTAACTAGCCTAAAAATGGCTATAATGCCTATCTAGGATATGCATTATCAGGATGCAATGATCAGAAATAAAGACAGTGGTTTTATGTGTATAAACTATGTAAAAAGCAACTCCTATGATTAGGGTTTACCACAACGTTAACCAATGCATGCGATAAGATGGATAAGACGGATAATTGCGCTATTTCACCCGAGGGACAAGCTTTCGCCGTACACCAACTCTTAGGATTACTCTTGCAAATAAACATAATTGTCTCTACCAATTTTATCTTTATAACTCAAGTTGTTAGCATGAATTCCTTTTTTTCGATTAGGACTAAACATAGAATCGTAGGAGATGATATAGACACAACGATATCAACATCTAATACTTACCTCAAGCACGCATGGCTAACGTCGGGCTCACCCCGACCCTAAGAGCTTTGGGGGACTACTCGCTTCTCATCATGAAACTCATCATTGATTGAAAGAAATAAACTTGCATAAATGGAAAACTTTGAATCTTTACAATCTCAACGCCAACTATCGTAAGCGCTTGAAACTTTAAAGCTCCAAACTAAAACTCTAACTTTCTATTGCCTATTGCTATTGTCTTTCTTGCTTGGATGATGTTGATTAATGATTGAATGCCAGCCCCCTAGGGCTTTATTTATAGGCTACTAATCCTTGCTATCCAAGGATTGTAACTTCTATCTAAACTATGAACTCTATCCAAACAATTAGGATAGGTCTTTTATTTTGATAAAACTTAAAAATACTTGATAAAACTTAAAGGTAAAGATAAATCTCAACTGCTAACTATCTAAAAGTACAAGATAATCCGTGGCCTTCTTGAAGATAAAGTTTCCAATCCGCGTCTCGAAATCGAATCTATCTTCTGTCGAGATAAGGTTTATATCGATCACAGAGGTCGATATCGATATCTGTATTTCTGCTCGACTTGTCCATCTCCACTCGATGTCTATGTTGAGGTCGATATCTATGTTGAAGGTCGATATCTACCTCTGCTCAGCTTCACTTGGCTTCTTCGTTTTGACTCCGATTTCACTAGAATTCTTGCATATTCAAACCAAAACTTGTGCAGACTCTACCTTATGCATGTTAGCTCATTCTACACTTATTCCTCTTGTTTTCAACCTTTGTTTGAGGAATCGAATGAAATATGAAGTCAAAAGATGCAATAAAAAGAGGTACAAATATGTACATCAATCTTCATAGTCAGGATCGATCCACGAGGAGGCGTGTCAGCGGGATCCCAGTAACTTTGGAAATCTCAAGTCTGCGTCGACCAAAAGCCTCGATTTCGACCTTTGACCTCGATGTCGACCTTGGGCCTCGATGTTCTCTGCAACAGAAGACCTGCAGAGACAAAAACAAGTGGTCGATATCGACTGGAAAGGGTCGATATCGATGTCAGTTACGAAATCGACAGGCTCAGAAGACTGCCAGTCGATACAGAAGGGTCGATATCGATGCTAGGGGGTCGATATCGATGTCAAGCAAACTTCGCAGAATGATCGTTGTTGACTCCGAAAACTGTCGACGAACTCAGTGGTCGATATCGACGCCTGGGGTCGATATCGATGTCTTCCTGCAGTGGGTTAGTTTCTCATCGCAAAGAAAGGGTCGATATCGATGTCTTCCTGCAGTGGGTTAGTTTCTCGTCGCAAAGAAAGGCCGAAGATTTAAGAATGGATGAGAAGGGATGATCAGAAATAAAACAGAGGTTTTGACTGAATATAAACTTATTTAAAAAGCAACTCTTAGGATTAGGGTTTACCACAACGTTAACCAATGCATGCGATAAGATAAATAAGACGGACAATTGTGTTATTTCACCCGAGGGACAAGCTTTTGCCGTACACCAACTCTTAGGATTACTCTTGCAAATAAACCTAATTGTCTCTACCAATTTTATGTTTATAACTCAAGTTGTTAGCATGAATCCCTTTTCTTTCGATTAGGACTAAACATAGAATCGTAGAAGGAGAGATAGACACAACAATATCGACATCAAATACTTACCTCAAGCGCGCATGGCTAACGTCGGGCTCACCCCGACGCTAAGAGCTTTGGGGAACTACTCGCTTCTCATCATGGAACACATTGTTGATTGAAAGGAAGAAACTTACTTTAAAATAAACTCCGAAGCTTTACAACTCAACGTCAACTTTCGCAAACGTCAAACCCTAAAACTTCTCTAATCTAACTCTATTGATGGTATTACTTGCTTGTGAATTGAATGATTGAATGCCAGCCCCCTAGGGCTTTATTTATAGGCTACTAATCCTTGCTATCCGAGGATTGTAACTCCTATCTAAACTATGAACTCTATCCGAACAATTAGGATAGGTCTTTTATTTTGATAAAAACTTAAATAACTTAAAGGTAAAAAGATAACTAAGTCTTCAGCTGCTATCTATCTTGAATGTATGAGATAATTCCGTGCCTCCTTGAAGATATAGTTCCAATCCGCATCTCAAAACCGAGTCTATCTTCTGTCGAGATCAGGGGTCGATATCGACACTAGGGGGTCGACATCGAGGTCTCTGTTCTTGCTCGACTTGTTCAGCTCTTGTCGATGTCTATGTTGAGGTCGATATGAGGGTCGATATCGACACCAGAGGTCGATATCTATATCAGAGGTCGATATCTACCTCTGCTCAGCTTTACTTGGCTTCTCTGTTTTAACTCCGATTTCGCTCGAATTCCTGCATGGTTAGCTCAAAACTTGTGCAGGCCCTATTTCTTGCATTTTAGCCCATTCTTACACAAGTTTATATTCTTTTGAACCTTTTCTTTGGAGATCGAAGGAAATACGAAGTCAAAAGATGCAATAAAAAGAGGTACAAATATGTACATCAAAACACCTCATACTTAGACTTGCTTGTCCTCAAGCAATAACCAAGCAATAACCAACACCTACAACACACCCTTCAAGTCTTCACCCTTTTCAAAAGCAACATCATAAGCGGTAGCAAAGCAAAGCAAGTGAATTTAACGTCATAGCACATATTTTGGCGATCCATAGGCATATGCAATTTTGATCCAACCTCACAAGGATAATGTGTTTGCACTCAACTCTCATGTGTTTAGGCTATGAAGATCAACTCTAAACTCAATTCCATATACAATCTCATAAACATTGCAATTTATAAAAATCCACTTCGCAACCAATTATGAAAATGCAATAAGAACCATCAGGAGGACTTTCGCTCAATGGAAGACTTCAAAGAAGACTCCATTCGGCGGGGTTGTAATGGGGCTTGGTAAGAAATTAAGGGTATGGAATTATTTGGCTATGTGGTGCTTTTATAATTCGGGAATCAAGACTCCTAAATCTTAACACTTGCAACGTCCAAACCATAACTCTTCAATGTTGCTCTTTCCAAGCTCAATCTCCTATAATGCTCTTTTCCAATTCATCTTTCTGTAATATGCTCTAAAGACGCTCTAAAAGATGTAAACCATACTATCAACCCTTCTTCCAAACTCTAATATACCTCTCAGAAAATATAACACTTGTATGAATAAAAGACTTAAGGATTTTGGCTCATGCACTATATATATACATCTTTTTTTTTTCCGGAAATAATAACTAAATACTAAAGATATGTGCATTTATATGGTGAGCCAAAAAATCCTTTTACAAAATATGACAAAATGTAAATATGCACCAACCCATAATTTCCTTGCTCAAAACTGGACATTATGCTCTTTTCTTTCCACAAGGCATTAGTCCAGCCAATCTAAGTCTCAATTCCTAAATGGGGGTCAGGCTCAATTCGGCTAGGGATAATTTTGTGGAGTTTGTAATTTCAGGCTCAGGCTAATTTTCCGGCTTCAAGCAGGGATAATGCAGGGTAGGTAAAGAGAGGATAAAAATGGCTTAAAAGATGCCTCCATCATTTAATTCTCGTAAACATATATATGCATTGGTTTTGAATAACTATCACAACATTTAGAGATACATAGGAAGAGTAAATTCACTCAAGAAAGCGGAGGGATTTTTGATGTTCTCCCTATAGGCCAAAATTCTCACAAGGACAATTTTTGTTGGATTTGCTTTTTAGCCTAGGATCATATGTGCTCAATTTCACCACAAATTCACAATCTACATAAAATTTTTTAAGGACTTAGGCTAAACTATCCAAATATGCCATAGGGTTTACATGATCAAGTCAGCTATTGAGTTTTCATCATAGGACATCTAAGTAGGGTTTAAAACACCTATTAAAAATATGCATTTTTTGTATTTTTGACATTTTTCTATTTTTTTGGATTTTCTGACATTTTATAGAAGTAAAACTAATAACAAAAAATTTAAACATGAATGCAATGCGAAGAAGAAAACCAAGTTATGACCATAAGACGTGTCTTTCCCCCACCCCATACTTAAAATATACAGTGTCCTCACTGTATTAAAAAGAAGAACAAGGGTAGAGAGAAACTCACAGCGCAACCTGCAGATTCAGGTCGATTTCAGGTTATGTCGATGCCAGAAGTCGATATCTAGGTCAGTGGTCGATGTCGATTGCATCTGTCGAAGTCTAGGAAGAAAATGAAGACGAGGGCTGCCAGGTGGGGTCGATATCGAGTATTAGGGTCGATATCGACCTCTCTTTTTCGCTCCTGAGTCCTCGATGTCGACTCCAGGAGATGGCTTGACCCTAGGGGGGTCGATTTCGACTGGCCTGGTCCATTTCGACTTCCTCTACAGAAGCTTCTTTCCTTCTTCGTCGTTCCTTTTGCTTGGTACCCTAAAATTTTAGTTAGAGGTATAGATAAAGCCCGAATTATCTCAGTTTTAAAAGTTTAAAATCCAAAAGTTAAATCCTAAAAACCATCTATGCGAAAAAATTTAAAGGTTTTATGTACACGCTCTAGATTTTTGAGTCGCTAGGCCGACTTCTCCGTCAATTCATCACGAGCCTTTTATGTAGGGACCCTTCGAGCTTGAGCCTTCTCCTGGATCATCTAGGTCCTTTTGGTAGTAGCGAAGTTCGGCGACCAAGGCTTCTTTGATGTTAGGTTCTTTTTTGGGCGCTTTCCTTCTCTTTCTTGACCTAACTTTAACAATATAGGTAAACCATGGAGCTTTGACCCTCTTATTAGTAGAATTATCAATAATTGGCTTAATTGATTTACCAATAAGGGACAGAGGAGGGTTAGGAGTCATACCTGGGCTTACCTGTTTGGGCCCGAAACAAAAATCTTCGGGCTGAGGGGTGGTCGATTTCGACCAATGAGGGTCGATTTCGAGTGTTGTGGTCGATATCGATATGTGGGGGTCGATATAGACCTCTGTGACCCCATACTTAAGCTCCTGGCAATGATCTGGCATACTCGATTTCGGACTAGGGGGGTCGATTTCGATGTTTTTAGTCGATGTCGACTGGTTCCAGCCGATGTCGACCCTGCTTGCCATTTCCGTCCTCGCCAACAAAAATTTTCTAAGCTTTTCTTTAGCCGGCGAGAGGAATACTTGCTCCATGTGCTTTGTTTCGCTCATGGTCTGGTTGAAAGAGAATTCTATCACTTCGTTCCCTATAGTAAAGGTTCGTAACCCTCGACGTACATTGATATTGGCGTCTGCTGTTCGCAGGAGGGCGGGGAGTGTGGTAAAGTAGGATAATAAAATAAAGCACAACTAGACTATCTCCCTGTCCCAAACAAATAATACAAGAATCCCCTCCCTTGTAGTAGTAGGGTAATTCAGGATCGAATCCACGAGTAGGTATGTCAGCGCTTCCTTTGTTGTACTCACGATCAAGGCTTTCGACCTCAGCAGACACTCGATATCGAGTATATAGGTCGATATCGACCTCAGTTCTGGTCGATTTCCTAGCGCAGTTCCTGCAGAAGACAAAACAGCAAGTCGACGTCGAGCAGAGACCTCGATATCGATGTTAGACCTCGATATCGACCCTTATGGTCGATTTCGATACTTGTCACAGAAACTGTTTTTGTAACCAATTTGTCGGAAAAGGATCCGAAGAAAATAGAATGGAGAAGGAAGATGAACAGAAACAAAACTAAGACTTTTATGAAGAATTTAATTAATTAAAAGGCTTCCAAAGTCGGGGTTTCATGCCACAACGATAACAATTGCAAGTTTCATGCTAAAGATATGAACTTTAATGTCTTTCCGTTAAATAACTTTCGTTATCAACACTTAGGTGATTAGAGGCTCTCGCATAATTCCTAAGAGTTACTATCCAATTCATGAGCAATTCAAGTTCACAATATGAGTGGCTTTCGCTTCAATAATGCAAATAATGAATCTCCCTAACTTTCGCAAAGGATCATGCATGGGGTAGAAGACGGAATCGCATAAAAGTCATACCTTTGATGCACTTACCTCACATTTGCTATCGTCGGGCTCACCCCGACCCTAGAAGTGGGTTGACTACTCGCTCCTCATCATGCACATCATCATCATTTTTATTGAAAGAAAGCTACTTTGAATTAAAACTCCGAAAGAAAGTACAACCAAACAAGCCACTCCACTCTCGCTTTACAACTCCACTCGGCCTCCTCTCTCTCTACCTACTCTCTATTGCAACTGAAATTCTCTGCGAAAATTGGATACGAAATTGAATATCTAAACTCAGCCCTATTGGCCTCTATTTATAGATGTCGATAAGGACTCGAAACCTTATCTTTATTCTCTAAGATAAACTAAAACAAAGTAAAAGCTAAAACTCAATGGTGAAATCAGCCTCCTCATGATAGATCTGGTGTTGATGATAGGAAATCTCGACCTTTGGATAGATATTGCAAGCATTGGATATAATTCTATCAAAATCGGAGTCGAATTCTTCTGCTGGCATGGACGATATCGACCCTTGGACCTCGATATCGACCCCTCCAAAATCTTATCTCGAGCTTCTCCTTCTCCTACTCGAACTGGCACTCGACTTCTATCAATTTGGTCGATCTGGTAGCATGGATATCGACCCTCAGACGTCGATATCGACCCCTTCTGTGTCAATATGCTCTGTTTCCTTTTCTGCTCGATTCCTATGTCTCTGATGTTCTCGATGTCGAGGTCTTCAGTCGATTTCGACCTCTTCATAAGACTTCGAGTTCTTTTTCTGCTCTTCCGAATTCATCCATTTTCATCATGTTTTCTGCGAAATCACATGGAAACTCGTGCAAACCCATATATTTGACATTTTAAGCATAAACTACACTAATCCCATGTTTTCCCATTAATATGCATGCAAAAGACAATAAAATGGATTCATATGTGCATAGAAAATATGGCAATTTGCGCGCACATCAAAACACCCCATACTTAAGCTTGCTTGTCCCCAAGCAATACTTTTAATGGTCATTCAGGGGAAGAAAGTAAACCCTCAACATCATAGATTCATTTTTCATATGTCCCTACAATCAATTGCCATCCTCAAGAAGGTACTTATGTCAACCAAGTCCATGCCTGTGCATAAAAGCAATTTCATACTCATAAATGAGGTAATATGCAAAAAACAATTTTAGTGACATAGCATTAATAATCAAGAGGACGTTTTTTTCAAGCTTGTGAGAAGTGGATTGGTAAAAGGCTAAAGGTGGGCTAATATTTGGCCATGTGGTGTTAAATCCGGGGAAACATACTTTCTTTCCAAAATATTCCACATTCCTTCTTCATAATGTCTCACCTTTCACTCATCGCTCAATGCTTTTTTTTCAATATAATGCTTTTACCTCTCTAACCTTAACACTGCCTTCTCGCGAGTCGCAAACATGGGTGTCATGAATGGCCCCGGATACTTAGTACTTTGGACTCCTCACCTTGTGTGTCCCATCTCGCCAAACTATTATCTCAGCGAGCAGGGTCGACCTACCTTTATCTCCTGAGGTGATCGGATTTTTTCTCGCTCATTTAATTTTCCATATTGTATCATTCCTGCCAACAACTTTATAAATGCACAACTCCATATAACTCCAAAGATGACATCCATTCAAAAAAAACTTTGTCCCCGGATAGGGTATAAGGTAAAAAATGGGCAATATGTGTATATGTGGAGCAATAATGATCATGATAAGTCTCATATATGGCTTTGTGAATATGCATAGGTAAGGCTAGGATATGAACTTTGCTTGTATGGAATTTTTATAAAAAGTCCTCCATCATCTTATCATGCACATGCCAAAAGCAACTTCAAATTTTCATCTCCTTTATGGTTTTCTCTAAAAAATTGCACTTCATTGTGACTTCCCTTAACTAGGCAATCTCATGTTATATCTCTAATGAATCTAATTTTGCATCATAGAGCTCTTTTTTATACTTCCATGACTCTTTCTTTTCCAAAATTTTTGATGGGGATCATTTTTCTCATCATTTTTTTTATGCATTAAAATAAATATGCAACCCTAATCTAAGTATGAATATGCAAGTAAGCCTTTCCCCCACCCCATACTTAAAATTTACAGTGTCCTCACTGTATTAGAACTAGGGTTAAGAAGAAAACTTACTAAACCGTCACAAATTTCAGGAGTCGAAGAAGACAGCATGGAAGGTCAATATCGACCCTTTACATCGATATCGATGTCTCTCTTGATTTCTGCTCAGGCTTCAGGGTGATTTGGCCTCGATCACAAACCCTATCCATGTCGACCTTAAGGTCGATTTCGATGTCTGACATTTATTTCGATGCCTTTCTGTGTGCTTTGCTCTCTCCTGCAATTTGAAAACTAAACACAAAATATGCAAAACAATAAAGTGTCTAAAACCAAAACAAAAGCTGTCTAAAACCAAAACTAAGTCTTTGTTACAATCTCTAGATTTTTAAGTCGCTAGGCCGACTTCTTCCTTTGCGCTTCAAAAGGTGGCATCTGCAGAGCCCATGTGGCTTGGGCCTCAAATATTTCTCCTTTCTTGTCCCGCAGCTGCATTCCGCCGGGATTGATTTGATTCACCGTGAATGGACCTAAGTTCTTATCCTTGAATCTTGTAGGGAACCAATGGTCCTTAGACTTGGCAACATAGACATTGTCTCCTATCTCATATTAGCTTGAATCGTCATCGGATACCCTACATAAGCGCACATGCCAAGGCACACCTCTTCCAAATAATGATAAGTCCTTAATTGTAATTGAACAAGAGGAATCCGTACCTTGACATACCTTCTTCTCAGTCTGTGGCTCAGGTCGATGTCGATGTTCAGAGGTCGATATCGACCCCTGTTGTACACTTGGAGGATTAGTCGATTTGGAGAGTTTTGACTCGATATGATCAGGTCGATTTCGACCCTCAGAGGTCGATATCGAGGTCTCCTTGCCTCCCTTCTCAGCGCTGATGGTGGTTGATTTCGATAGGGCATGGTCGATATCGACCCTTGACCCCGATTTCGATGCTTCCTCTTTTCCTCCGTCGACCCCATACTTATGACCTGTCACAAAATCTTGAACATTAGTGGTCGATATCGACTTACCTGGGTCAATTTCGATGTTCTGTTGAGCTCCTTCGTTCAAGATTGCTTCAACTTCCTCTACTTGGGCTTCATTGATGGCTTTTATCTCCATTGGCCCTTGACTTTGCACAGTCTTGTTGAAGGAATACTCTATTACTTCATCACTAATTGTGAGTGAGAGCAATCCTTTCTTCACGCTAATGTTGGCATCGACGGTTGCTAGGAATGGCCTACCTAAAATAATTGGACAAGCAGGGTCCTCCGCTATGTCAACAACTAGGAAATCAGCAGGGACAAAGAATTTACCCACGTGTACTGGCACATCCGTCACTATCCCAGTTGGAATCACTACCGTATTGTTAGCCATGTACAATCTTGCATCCACGGGCTCCAGATGACCTATCTTTACCTTGTGCCAAATGGTTAGTGGCATCATGCTAACGCTAGCGCCCAAGTCAACTAAAGCATTAAATTTGAATTGACCTAGACCTATAGCGATAGAAAACTTACCTGGGTCCGCCCGCTTTTGTGGTAGCTCCAACCTGTTGCATTCCTCTGCAATCTCAGAGAGCGATCGCTTCTTACCCAAGATGTCCTTAAGGAACCTTACATAAGATGGCATCTCGTGAAGTGCCTCTGTGAATGGTATAGAGACATTAAGCCCTTGGAGCATCTTCACGAACCGTTGGAACTTCTTTTCCATTGGGTCCTTAGTCACCTTTCTAGTTGGGAACGGCAACACCTTCTTCCTTCCCGCGGCTGCAGTGAGGTCGATATCGACATCAGTAGGGTTGATATCGACTGGAGGAGTCGATTTTTGTGGTGACGCAGAATTAGGGTCGACATCGACAGGGGGGGTCGATATCGACGTCTGTTCTGGCTCCTTCTCCTCCGCTTTTTGCTTGAGCGTTTGTAATTGACGCCCACTCCTTAGGTTTACTGCCGCAATATGACCTGTGGTTTTGCCCTTTTGGTTGGGCACAGTGGATCCAGGGAGTGATCCTGACGCTTTGGGTATTGCTTCCGCCAATTGACTCATTTGAGTCTCCATGTTGCGCTTCTAAATGTCGATCTCCCCAAGTCTAGAATTGATGCCCTGCAGCTGAGTATGGACGGAGTTATTGGCTTGTTTGAACTCAACATGGTTCCTCCGCATCTCATCAAGGATGATTTGCAGGTCATCTTTCTTAGTCTCCCGCTCAGGGTGCCCTGGTGCCCTATATGTTGGGGGATCCCTTTGATAGAACCTTTGATCACCCCAATTTTGTTGATTTCCCCCTCCATAGGGGCCTCTCGTCCATTTGACCTCCTCATGTTGTTCCGCCATGGATACTTGCTCAGTATGTGGACAGGCACTGGTGTTATGCCTTATTGAACCACACTCCTGACAAGGTTGATTGTTGCTCAGGAACCTTACTTGCTTTTGAAGATGGCGTGTTTGATCGTTATGGAATTGTTGCCGTACTTCAGGATCTATCTCCCTTGGAGGCTCATATAGTGGAATAGATGGGGCAGTCCTTGTATCATAGGCCGCAGCAGCCCCATAGGTGTTGTCAAAGTTCACAAGCCTCTCAATGGTCTCCCATGCCTCCGTTGGTGTAAGCTCAATGTACCGATAGGAGGTATATGAATTGATCCTCTCCTTATTCGGTGCATCAAGGGTGTTATAAAAGATCTCTTGGATGACATATGGAAGTTGCCCATGCGTCGGGCATTATCTTAGAAAGTCCTTAAAGCGCTCTCACGCCTGTGCTAGGGTTTCACCTGACTTTTGTTTGAAAGCCGTGATCCTTTGTCGTAGCATCGCCGTTTTAGAAGGTGGGAAGAATTTGTTCAAGAATGCATCTTTCACCTCCGCCCATGTCCTTAGCGATCGTGGAGCCAAACTTTCAAGCAATTGTAATGCCTTTCCTGCCAAAGACCATCGAAAAGATTTTAGTCGCACATACTCTAAGTTTACTCCATCAGCAACTGTTTCACATAAGTCCATAAAAGTAGAGATGTGTTGCAGGGGGCATTCATTATGTCTTCCTTCAAAAGTATTTCTTTTAATCTCAGATAGGAAGTTAATTTTCAATTCATAATTGGAGTGAGGAATTATAATGGCAGATTCAGGAACATGAAGCGGCGGGTGCATGTATTGCATCGCCGTCTGTGGATACTGATTTAGCCGCTCTTGGGCTTGTCTGCGTGCATCCTCCTCCCTATCAGCACGGGCTCGCTCAGCAGCAGCGGCGGCCCTTTCAGCAGCGATTGTAGCATTGTGGTCCTCGATCTCCTTTCTCAACCGCTCTATGATCTCAGCATGCGTCTCGTTGTCAGCCATGATGCGAATTGCTATGTTGCGAAGATGGTAAAAACGTTCAGGCTCGTCAATTGGTTCCAGGATAGGTCCGCGATCCGAACGTCGCATAAACCTGTAGAATAAGCTTAGAAAAAGATCGTGATTAACTTAGGTGGCAATTGATTTCCTCCCCGACAACGGCGCCAATTTGTTCGCAGGAGGGCGGGGAGCGTGGTAAAGTAGGAGAATAAAATAAAGCATAACTAGACTATCTCCCTGTCCCAAACAAATAATACAAGAATCCCATCCCTTATAGTAGTAGGGTAATTCAGGATCGAATCCATGAGGAGGTATGTCACCGCTTCCTTTGTTGTACTCACGATCAAGGCTTTCGACCTCAGCAGACACTCGATATCGAGTATACAGGTCGATATCGACCTCAGTTCTGGTCAATTTCCTAGCGTAGTTCCTGCAGAAGACAAAACAGCAAGTCGACGTCGAGCAGAGACCTCGATATCGACCCTTATGGTCGATTTCGATGCTTGTCACAGAAACTGTTTTTGTAACCAATTTGTCGGAAAAGGATCCGAAGAAAATAGAATGGAGAAGGAAGATGAACAAAAACAAAAGTAAGACTTTTATGAAGAATTTAATTAATTAAAAGGCTTCCAAAGTCGGGGTTTCATGCCACAACGATAACAATTGCAAGTTTCATGCTAAAGATATGAACTTTAATGTCTTTCCGTCAAATAACTTTCGTGATCAACACTTAGGTGATTAGAGGCTCTCGCATAATTCCTAAGAGTTACTATCCAATTCATGAGCAATTCAAGTTCACAATATGAGTGGCTTTCGCTTCAATAATGCAAATAATGAATCTCCCTAACTTTCGCAAAGGATCATGCATGGGGTAGAAGACGGAATCGCATAAAAGTCATACCTTTGATCCACTTACCTCACATTTGCTATCGTCGGGCTCACCCCGACCCTAGAAGTGGGTTGACTACTCGCTCCTCATCATGCACATCATCATCATTGTTATTGAAAGAAAGCTACTTTGAATTAAAACTCCGAAAGAAAGTACAACCGAACAAGCCACTCCACTCTCGCTTTACAACACCACTCGGCCTCCTCTCTCTCTACCTACTCTCTATTGCAACTAAAATTCTCTGCGAAAATTGGATACGAAATTGAATATCTAAACTCAGCCCTATTGGCCTCTATTTATAGATGTTGATAAGGATTCGAAACCTTATCTTTATTCTCTAAGATAAACTAAAACAAAGTAAAAGCTAAAACTCAATGGTGAAATCAGCCTCCTCATGATAGATCTGGTGTTGATGATAGGAAATCTCGACCTTTGGATAGATATTGCAAGCATTGGATATAATTCTATCAAAATCGGAGTCGAATTCTTCTGCTGGCATGGTCGATCTCGACCCTTGGACCTCGATATCGACCCCTCCAAAATCTTATCTCGAGCTTCTCCTTCTCCTACTCGAACTGGCACTCGACTTCTATCAATTTGGTCTATCTGGAAGCATCGATATTGACCCCCAAAAGTCGATATCGACCCCTTCTGTGTCGATATGCTCTGTTTCCTTTTCTGCTCGATTCCTATGTCTCTGATGTACTCGATGTCGAGGTCTTCAGTCGATTTCGACCTCTTCAGAAGACTTCGAGGTCTTTTTCTGCTCTTCCGAATTCATCCATTTTCATCCTGTTTTCTGCGAAATCACATGGAAACTCGTGCAAACCTATATATTTGACATTTTAAGCATAAACTACACTAATCCCATGTTTTCCCATTAATATGCATGCAAAAGACAATAAAATGGATTCATATGTGCATAGAAAATATGGCAATTTGCGCGCACATCATCTGCAGTAGCTAAGAAAGGCCTACCAAGGATAATAGGCACTACAGGATCTTCAGGCATTTCCAATACAATGAAATCAGTGGGCACAAAGAATTTACCTACCTTTACAAGAACGTCATCAACTATACCTGTGGGCCTGACGAATGAGTTGTCATCCATATAAAGTTTCATGTCCACAGGTTCAAGGGCACCAATGTTCACCTTTTGCCAAATAGAGAGAGGCATGAGACTTACACTTGCCCCTAGGTCACATAGGGCTTTATAACGATGTTGGCCAAGTCCCACGGTGATTGCAAACTTCCCTGGATCACTCTTCTTCTCAGGGAAGTCCATCTTCGAGCACTCCTCTGTGATCTCTGCCATGGATCTCTTCTTGCTCAGGATGTCTTTCAGGAATCGTACATAGGCAGGCATCTCGCTTAGGGCTTCTGTAAGAGGGATTGTAACGTTAAGACCTTGAAGAGTCTTTACAAAGCGCCTAAACTTACCTTTGGTGGGATCCTCCAATGCTTTGGAAGGGAATGGCAACGTCTTCTTTGGTGGAAGGGTCAAAACAGTGGTAGGAGGGGCCTGCTGGACATCGATGTCGACTGGGTTCTGGTCGATATCGACTGGAATGGTCGATGTCGACCTCTGTTGTGGCTCTAATGGTCCTGCAGTGGCCTTGATATCGACATGTGGGTCGACCTGGGGGTCGATATCGACCTCATCCTCGACATCGACTCGTCTGTCGATGTCGACTGGATCTGATGCTTCCTCCGATTTCGTTCGTGGCTTTTGTACTTTGTTGCCACTCCTTAATTGCATGGCTGCGACATGGCTCGTCCCGGATTGTGCCGCCAATTGACCCAGTTGGGTCTCTACGTTCTTTTTCCAAATATCCATCTCCCCAATCTTTGTGGTAAGGTGATTGAGTTGAGAATGGATAGCATTGTTGGATTGATCATTCTTAGCCTGATTCCGCCGGATTTCATCCAGTACTAGTTGAAGATCATCCTTCTTTTGGTCTCTTTCCGGGTGCCCCGGAGCTCTATAAGGCGGAGGGTCCCTATGGTTAACCTGGTTCCTTTGTGGTTGATGGAACCTTTGGTCTCCCCAATATTGGTGATTGGGACCCCTCATGTAGCACGCCTCTTGGTGAGTCTCCGCTAGGTGTACTTGTTCAGCATGGGGGCACTCGATGGTGGTGTGCCACTGCGATCCGCATTCAATGCAATCTTGGTTCGCTGAAAGGAACCTTACTTGCTTTTGGAGCTTTCGAAGTTGATCCCTATGAAATTGCTCCTTTACATCCGGATCGATTACATTGGAGGGTTCATATAAGGGCATAGATGGGGCAGGCCTCGATGATGATGATGTGTCGGAAGCCTCAGGAGTCCCATATGTGTTGTCGAACTCCACCAACCTATCTATGGTCTCCCAAGCCTCTTGTGGAGCGAGTTCAAGGTAGCCATATGAGGTGTAGGTGTTGATCCTCTCCTTAGTTGCAGCGTCAAGAGCATTGTATATGATCTCCTGAATTACATACGGTGGTTGGCCATGCATCGGGCATGATCGTAGTAGGTCCTTAAACCTTTCCCAAACAGTCGCCAGAGCCTCACCAGGCTTTTGTTTGAAAGCCGTGATTTTCTGTCAGATCAACGCCGTCTTAGAAGGAGGAAAGAACTTGTTGAGGAACGCTTCCTTGACTTCATTCCAGGTGCAGAGCGATCTTGGGGCCAAGCTTTCCAACCACTGCAATGCTTTCCCTGTAAGAGACCATCGAAAGGCTTTTAGTTGGATATATTCAAGACTTCGTCCATCAGCAATGGTATCACAAAGGTCTAAGAAGGTTGAAATATGTGTCATAGGGCATTCGTTAGGTTTTCCTTCATATTGGTGCCTTCTAATCTCAGTTAGGAAGTTAGGTTTTATTTCAAAATTAGAGGCAGGGATAAGAATTGCCGATTCAGGCACTGTGAGAGCGGGGTGCATATATTGCTTGACATTCCTAGGGAGGGCATTGATTGGGGCTTCTATTTGCCTCCGGCCTTCCTCCTCCTTATCCGCTCGCTCCTTAAGTGCCGCCTCTCTAGTCGTTAGGTCCACAACCTGCTTCCTTAGTTGCTCAATAAGTTCAGCCTGATTCGCGTTGTCCGCCATGATTCTTTGAGCTTGGGCCCTTAGATGGAAATAACGCTCAGGGTCATCTACTCCTTCAAATTCTGGTGCGCGATCAGCGCGTCGCATACACCTGTAAAATCAAACTAGGTAGAGACGTGAGATAGACTACTAGGGCACGATTGATTGCCTCCCCGGCAACGGCGCCAATTTGTTAAGGAGAGGTAAGTCGAGTATTCAAATTACAAATAATAAAGATGTAAATAAATGTAAATCGACTCCTAGCCTATGCAAATAATTACAAGACTTCCTCCCGTTGTAGTGGAAGGGTAGTTAGGATCGATCCACGAGGAGGCGTGTCAGCGGGATCCTAGTAACTTTGGAAATCTCAAGTCTGCGTCGACCAGAAGCCTCGATTTCGACCTTTGAGCTCGATGTCGACCTTGGGCCTCGATGTTCTCTGCAACAGAAGACCTGCAGAGACAAAAACAAGTGGTCGATATCGACTGGAAAGGGTCGATATCGATGTCAGTTACGAAATCGACTGGCTCAGAAGACTGCCAGTCGATACAGAAGGGTCGATATCGATGCTAAGGGGTCGATATCGATGTCAAGAAAACTTCGCAGAATGATCGTTGTCGACTCAGAAAACTGTCGACGAACTCAGTGGTCGATATCGACGTCTGGGGTCGATATCGATGTCTTCCTGCAGTGGGTTAGTTTCTCGTCGCAAAGAAAGGCCGAAGATTTAAGAATGGATGAGAAGGGATGAACAGAAATAAAACAGAGATTTTGACTGAATATAAACTTATTTAAAAAGCAACTCTTAGGATTAGGGTTTACCACAGCGTTAACCAATGCATGCGATAAGATAAATAAGACGGACAATTGCGCTATTTCACCCGAGGGACAAGCTTTCGCCGTACACCAACTCTTAGGATTACTCTTGCAAATAAACCTAATTGTCTCTACCAATTTTATGTTTATAACTCAAGTTGTTAGCATGAATCCCTTTTCTTTCGATTAGGACTAAACATAGAATCGTAGGAGGAGAGATAGACACAACAATATCGACATCAAATACTTACCTCAAGCGCGCATGGCTAACGTCGGGCTCACCCCGACCCTAAGAGCTTTGGGGAACTACTCGCTTCTCATCATGGAACTCATTGTTGATTGAAAGGAAGAAACTTACATTAAAATAAACTCCAAAGCTTTACAACTCAACGTCAACTTTCGCAAACATCAAACCCTAAAACTTCTCTCTAAATCTAACTCTATTGATGGTATTACTTGCTTGTGAATTGAATGATTGAATGCCAGCCCCCTAGGGCTTTATTTATTGGCTACTAATCCTTGCTATCCGAGGATTGTAATTCCTATCTAAACTATGAACTCTATCCGAACAATTAGGATAGGTCTTTCATTTTGATAAAAACTTAAATAACTTAAAGGTAAAAAGATAACTAAGTCTTCAGCTGCTATCTATCTTGAAAGTATGAGATAATTCCGTGCCTCCTTGAAGATATAGTTCCAATCCGCATCTCGAAACCGAGTCTATCTTCTGTCGAGATCAGGGGTCGATATCGACACTAGGGGGTCGATATCGAGGTCTCTGTTCCTGCTCAACTTGTTCAGCTCTGGTCGATGTCTATGTTGAGGTCGATATGAGGGTCGATATCGACACCAGAGGTCGATATCTATGTCAGAGGTCGATATCTACCTCTGCTCATCTTTACTTGGCTTCTCTGTTTTGACTCCGATTTCGCTCGAATTCCTGCATGGTTAGCTCAAAACTTGTGCAGACCCTATTTCTTGCATTTTAGCCCATTCTTACACAAGTTTATATTCTTTTGAACCTTTTCTTTGGAGATCGAAGGAAATACGAAGTCAAAAGATGCAATAAAAAGAGGTACAAATATGTACATCAGTCGAAATATGGAAATGTCACTCTAATGACAGCTGACGCGGCCGCTGCATAAATGCCGTGACCGCTTCCTAGCTTCTCCTTCAGTTTTTTGCTTAAATGCATGCCCCTGCCACTGCATGTTTGCCGCCGTTGCTGCATCTGTCTTTTGCGGAAAATAAAGATCGAATCAGCTCTTGTCGTCAAAATAAAAGTTGTAGCTCTCTGAAAGAGCTTTCCAATGCTTGGTCATAATAGTCAATCGAACAACCGAGGCCTCCAAAAAGTGCAAAAGAATTTTAGCTTGTCGGACGACAACTTCTGCAAACTTGTTCTTCGTTTAGGCTTTCTTCTTCTTCTCATGACCTCTTTAGATCTTTATTTAAGCTTCTTCAATCAACTTGACTTTCTTATCCAATGCGTTATCAACCTTTGTCTCCTCCTCGGATCCACACTTAGCTGAAATAATCAATAAAAGTGTGTAGATTCCGACTCCACCAACATAGAGAGTAAATATGCAAATTCTACTTAAATCATGCATGTTATGCATATTAACTAAGATAAATGCAACCTATTACATCTATATAAATACGTGCTATCAAACTCCCCCACACTTAAGCTTTTGCTTATCCTCAAACAATGAAAAACAAATATAAAATTGATCATCCCACAAATAAGATCTTCATGCTATAATTTTATAAAAGCAACATCAAGTAGTATGAGCCATAAATAAGAGAACAAACATCATAGCAAGTATATAAGCGATCCAAGGAAATTTAATCCAACCTTATTTACTTGAATTTTATGTATTTCAGATTCATCAATTAAGCCCACTCAATCCAATATGAACTATGCTACATAGAAATTGAAATCCATATCACAGATCTCAACCATGGATGTCATTACTCGCAAGCACATCATGAAGAATTTTATAGGTTTTAATGGGGCTTTGGTAGGAACAAAAGGCATGGGAAATATTTTAGAAAGTGGTGCTAAAAATCCAGGAAAAAGGACAACAAACAACTAGAACAACACCAAACCTCCATACTTCGCAAAACCATTCAAATAACATGAATTCCAATACATAACATAATCTCTTTCAATGATTTCAATAGTCAATACAACTTCTTATTTCTTTTGATTCTGATGATGACTTTTCTTTCTTTTTCTTATATGTTTAATTTTGTCCCTAGGTGAATTTTATCCTCCCTAGGTCTAAGCTACATGACTTTTACCCCCAAGTGAAATTTATCCTCCTTAGGTCACATGCTTCTAGACTTTTACTCCTAAGTGAATTTTATCCTCCTTAGGCCCCTAGCAATTTGTCATCTCTATTAATGCAAGAAAGGTTACCTTATTTCGGCTATGCCTCTCGCTATGCACAACCATATACAAATCATCTCTACTGAAAGCAACTCCAATATATAGATTTTTCACCAATTCTCCTCCTAATTCCCGGATAGGGTCAGGCTAATCATTGGCTAGGCAAACAACTAGAGCTATCAAGAAAAATGGTCTATTAGGCTCAAAGGTCTTCAAGCAGAGGATATATATAAATATGAAGGGTGGATAAGGTAACAATTTGCTAAACGAAAACATACCTCAATTATATGTAACTCACAAATAACAAACATGTATAGTACGGTCTTCAAAATAGATAAATCAGTCAATCTCAAGATGTAGAACATACAAAGAGTAATTACACAAGAAAAATATAAAAATATTCAATAATCCCAATAAGGCCAAAATTAACTCCAAAGTTTTATATTTTATAGGATTTCAATTAACCTTAGGATCATACATGCTCAATTATATCCTCTAATCATGCTCCAATCGAAATTCATCTTAAGCAATTCAATCAAATCATGGGACTTGTGCATTTAAGCCCTTAAAAAGGAATTAGAGGACTAACTAAGTCAAGATGGGTATCTTTAATAACACCTAAATGCAATGCATGATATTTTTGTAATTTTTTATTTATTTTTTCTATTTTTTTCAATTGGGATATATGAGTAAAAATAAACATGAAAACATAAATAAACATGATATCAGAAATAAACATGATGTGCAACCTCTATCTATATGCAATGCAATCTTCGAAACTCCACTTCTTCCTCATCTTATCTTCTCCCCCACATTTAAACCTTTCATTGTCATCAATGAAACATAAAAGACAAGAAATTAAAACAATAACTTGCTCAATATGGCAGGGAGGATAAGGCGGGGTACATAAAACAAACAGAAACGTCAGGCTCTGGTCTTGCCGCGGGCGCGGCCTGAATGCTGCAGTTGCTGCACCTTGGGGTTTTTTATGTGCTCCTGCGGCGGCTGCTGCATGCCTGCGGCGGTCGCCGCCCCATCTTCTGCTGATTCCGTGCGACGTATTCCTGAAAGCTTAGTCTATCCCAAACCAAAAACATGAAACACAAACTAACTTAGGACTAAATAAAAAAAATACTAAACAATAACTAAACTAAAGATGAAAAAGATTATTACCTATCTTGGGTTGCCTCCCAAGCATCGCCTTTCTTTTAATTCATTGGCATGACTTATTCTTAATCTCCAATCCTTACCTATCAGACATCGTCAAGGCCTAGAATAAGAAGAAATTTCCAGCCACCAAGTTTCTCACACATCTTATTGATTTACATATTTGTAGCCTTTTTATTGCCAAGTTTTAACTTCATATTTCATTCGATTCCTAAAGTAAAGGTTAAAAATAATGCAAATTTGTGTAGAATGAGCTAATGTGCAAGAAACAGAGTCTGCACAAGTTTTGGTCTAAATATGTAGGAATTGGAGTGGAATCGGTGTCAAAACAAAGAAGCCAAGTAAAGCTGAAAAGAAGTCGAAATCGACATGTCTGGTCGATATCGACTGAAGACCTCGACGTGGACTTTGAGTGTCAAGACAAGCCACAATCACCAACCTAGAAGACCACTCGATATTGAGTGATGGCGTCGACATCGACATGGCACTAGAGATCGAGTGGAATTGAACCTGTTGAGTAGAAACAGAGAGGTCGATATCGACCTGACTGATCGATATCGACTAGAATTTGACACGGATTGGACACGCTTTTCGAGATGCGGATTTGAAGATCTATCATATGAGCCACAGATTATCTTCTCAATTAGATAGAATAAGTCTTAGGGTTATTCCCTTTTACCTTAAGATGTCTAATAGTTGTTTTAGATATTTACCAAAATAAAAGATTTATCCTACTCGATGTCGACCCCTCTGCAAATCGACCACAACTTCAGAATCCATCGAGGTCGACCAATCTAGTCGATATCGACCACCCTAATATCGATGTCGACATGTCTAGAAGGTAGAAATCGGCCACTTCCCACCCAAAGCCATCCAAAGCACTTTCTTATCCTTCCAAGGCGCTGGAGGATCCGGCAAACACCAAATTTAGGCGCTTCGTGAAGATCTTACAAGGTCTCAACCTCACCATCCCACTCACGGAAGTGCTTAATGAGATGCCTACCTATATGAGGTTCCTAAAAGACATCTTGTCCAATAAGAGGTCCATCTTAGAGATCGTCAGCGAATGTAATTCAATTGAGTTCCCGGAGAAGCGCGGCAATCCATGCAAGTTCGTGGTAACGGTAGGGGATGGTAAGCATCAATTCAAAGCCCTATGTGATCTTAGGGCTATTGTTTGTTTGATGCCCCTATCAATATGGTCACAAGTGGGCGTTGGAGCATTGGAGCACGTCGACATGGCGGACAACTCCTTCGTGAGACCAACAGGGGTTGTGGATGATGTCCCTGTCAAAGTGGGAAAATTCTTCATACCCACAGACTTCACCATGTTGGACATGCCGGAGGATCCTATTGTGCCTATCATCCTTGGTAGGCCATTCTTAGCAACAGCGGATGCCAACATCAATGTGAGGAATGACACCCTTACGTTCACAATCGGCAACGAGGTCATGGAGTTTCGCTTCAACCCTACAATTAGCGAAACAAAGCAGCTGGAATAAGTTGCCCTCTCACCGACAAAGGAGAAGCTTTACATGTTTTTGTTGGTGAGGACGGAAACTGCAAAGAGAGTCAACATCGACTGGAGCTAGTCGAAATCGACTGAAACGCTCAAAATCGACCACTTTTACTCGATATCGAGTAACACAGATGATCCAACAAGTTTTCAGGAGCTTAAGTATGGGGTCCCTGGCATCGAAATCAACCACCGCCAGTCGACATCGACTTCTGCACTCGAAATCGACACCACTCTATCGAGATCGACTGACCGTCCGCCCGAAGATCGCTGTTTCAGGCACGAAAAGGTAAGCTCATGTATGATCCCTAACCCTCCTCTGTCCATTATTGATGATTCAATTAATGGGAGGGTCAAACCTCCATGGTTTGCGCATATTTCAAAAGTTAGGTCAAGAAAAGGAAGGAAAGCGCCCAACAAAGAGCCTAACAGAGAAGAAGGCTTGGTTGTCGAACTTTGCTATTATCAAAAGGATCTAGATGATCCAGGAGAAGGCACAAGCTTGAAGGGTCCCTATATCAAAGAGACGTGAAGCATTGAAGGAGAAGTCGGCCTAGCGACTCATATATCTAGAGCGTGTATATAAACTTTTAAATTTCCGCTTAGATGGTTTTTAGGGTTTTAAATTTTGGATTTGAATTTTAAAGCTTTGATATACCATGGCTATTTCTTTATTATTTCTAACAAGAATTTCAGGTTACCAAGCAAAAGGAATGATGAAAAAGAAAAGACGCTTCTGCAAAGGGAGTCGAAGTTGACCAGACCAGTCGAAATTGACCACCCAAGGGTCGAGCCACTTTCCAGAGTCGACATTGATGACTCAGGAAGCACACATTGCAATCGAAATCAACTGAAATACTCGATATCGACCAGATCTAGGCGACCCTCGACTTCAACTTCTTCCTCTACCTCCGCCAACAGCACAATCTCGGCAGCTCTACCTTCCAGCAGTGTGGCCCATCCTACTATCCTGGGTCATCGGCTTCACAGGACTGGCCCATGCTTCTTCCGCCACCTCCGCCTCTTAAGGAGTGATTTTTTTTAGAGTAACTGAGAATGAGTGCTCCCCTTCCCTTTTACTTTGTTTTTCAACAGTGAGGACACTGTCATCTTTAAGTATGGGGTGAGACTAAAATTGGACTCTATAACTTTGCTATCAGGTTGTGGTTTTGGTAAAAACTGTTAAACTTGGCTTGTAATTTTTATGTTTTATTTGCTTTATGTTTCTGCTTTGCATTCATGTTTAAATTTTATGCATTTTAAGGTTTATGTTTCTTAGTTTATTACTTTTCAAAAAATGTCAAAAAAAATTCCAAAAAAAAATTAGAAAATGTAAAAAATACAAAAAATGCATATTTACTTTCTTAAGTTTGTTTTTAAACCCTACTTAGATGTCCTATGATGAGAACTCAATAGCTGACTTGATCATGTAAACCCTATGGCATATTTGGATGGTTTTGCCTAAGTCCTTAAAATGATTTTTTATGTAGATTGTGAACTTGTGATGAAATTGAGCACATATGATCCTAGGCAAAAAAGCTAATCCAACAAAATTGTACTAGTGAGAATTTTGGCCTCTTAGGAGAGCATTAAAAATCCCTCTATTTTCTTGAGTGTATTTATTCTTCCTATGCAGCTCTAAATGTTGTGATAGTTATTCAAAGCCAATACATATATATGTTTATAAGAATTAAATGACGGAGACATCTTTTAAGCCACTTTTATCCTCTCTGTACCTACCCTGCATTATCTCTGCTTGAAGCTAGAATATTAACCTGAGCCTTATATTCTAAACTCCATAAAATTATCCCTAGCCGAATTGAGCTTGATCGCCATTTGAGAATTGAGACTTAGATTGGTTAGAGTAATGCATTGTGGAAAGAAAGTGCATATTGTTTATTTTGAGCAAGGAAAAATTATGTGATGGTACATATTTGCATCTTGTCACACATTATAAAAGGATTTTTAGCTCACCATATAAATGGACATTGTTTTTATTATTACTTATTTAATTTCGTGCAAAAAAATCCGAAAAAAAAATATTATTAGTGCATGAGCCAAATATTCCATAGTTCTTTTATTTATATTTTTGAGAGCATATTATGGTTTGAAGGAAGGTTGATGAACATAATGGAAAGCAAGTTTGGTTAAGCATTATGGTAGAGATATGGTTTGGATATAGTAGTGATAAAGTTTAGGAGTCATGATTCCCGAATTTCACAAGCACCACATAGCCAAATAATTCCATACCCTTTATTTTATACCAAGCCCCATTACAACCCTGCCGAATGGAGTCTTCTTTGAAGTGTTCCATTGAGCGAAAGTCCTCCTGAGGGTTCTTATTGCATTTTCATAATTGGTTGCGAAGTGGATTATTATAAATTGCAATGTTTATGAGTTTGTATATGGAATTGAGTTGAGAGTTGATCTTCATACCCTAAACACATGAGAGTTGAGTGCAAACACGTTATCCCTGTAAGGTTGGATCAAAATTTCATATGCCTATGGATCGCTCATATATGTGCTATGACGTTAAATTCACTTGCTTTGCTTTGCTACCATTATGATGTTGTTTTTGACAAGGGCGAAGACTTGAAGGGTGTGTTATAGGTGTTGGTTATTGCTTGGTTATTGCTTGAGGACAAGCAAGTCTACGTATGGGGTATCTTGATGTACATATTTGTAGCCTTCTTATTGCCAAGTTTTGACTTCATATTTCATTCAATTTCTAAAGTAAAGGTTAAAAATAATGCAAATTTGTGTAGAATGAGCTAACGTGCAAGAAATAGAGTCTGCACAAGTTTTGGTCTAAATATGTAGGAATTGGAGCGGAATTGGTGTCAAAACAAAGAAGCCAAGTAAAGCTGAAAAGAAGTCGAAATCGACATGTCTGGACGATATCAACTCAAGATCTCGACGTTGACTCTGAGTGTTGGGACAGACCACAAAGACCAACCTAGAAGACCACTCGATATCGAGTGATGGCATCGACATCGATATGACACTAAAGATCGAGTAGAATTGAACCTGTTGAGCAGAAACAGAGAGGTCGATATCGACCTGACTGGTGGATATCGACTGGAATTTGACATGGATTAGACGCGCTTTTCGTGACGCGAATTTGAAGATCTATCATATGAGCCATGTATTATATTCTCAATTAGATAGAATAAGTCTTAGGGTTATTTCCTTTTTACCCTAAGATGTCTAATAGTTTTTTTAGATATTTACCAAAATAAAAGATTTATCTTATTTGTTTGGATAGAGTTTAGATAGAAGATAGGATCTACTTTCCTTGGCTAGAAAGGATTAGTAGCCTATAAATAATGCCCTAGGGGATGGTTTTTCCACATGGCATTCCACAACACAACAACAATAGCTAGAGAAGTTGAGAGTAGAGAGAAGCTTTAGGGTTTGGAGTTTCCCAAAGCTTCTAGGGTCGGGGTGAGCCAGACGTTAGCCATGCGTGTTTGAGGTAAGTACTTGATGTTGATATCTGATAGCATGCATTTAGATGGTCATAATAGGTTGCATTTATCTTAGTTATGATGCATATCATGCATGGTTTAAGTACAATTTGCATATTTGCTCTCTATGTTGGTGGAGTCGGAAAATACACGTTTTTATTGATTATTTCAGGTAACTGTGGATCCGAGGAGGAGACATGGGTTGATGAAGCATTAGATGAGGATGTCTAGTTGATCAAGGAAGCTTACATGAAGATCTAAAGAGGTCCTGAGAAGAAGAAGCGAGCCTAAACGAAGAACAAGTCTGCAGAAGTTGTTGCCAGACATGCTGAACTTGTTTTGCACTTTCTGGAGGCCTCGTTTGTCCGATTGACTATTATGACCATGCGTTGGAAAGCTCTTTCAGAGAGCTACAACTTTCCTGTTGACGTCGAGAGCTGATTCGATCTGAATTTTGCGTAAAAGACTGATGCAGCGGGCACCGCCATATGCTGCGGCCGCAGCCGCCGCATGTTCCAACACGACGGTTTTTCCAGCAGCGACAGTTTGCCTATCAAAACCCTATTTATCTTTGTCTTTTGGCCGACTCTTTGGGCACGAAATTAGAGAGGGCTTAGCCCTAGGTTTTCATTCATTCATTAGGTTAGGATTCAAGACGATTTTAGTTGGAGATTGAGAGCGATGTTCGCCATGGGCGGCTAAACTCTCCTCGTTCTACTTGCAATTTGAAGATTTATTTGGATTGATTGTGAGTTTCTAATTCTCGTTCTTTGTTTCCTATATTTGAATGCTTGAACTTCTTTGTGCTTTATTGATTATTGTTTAGTTCTATCTTGTCTGGCCAACTAGTTAGATCAATTCAATTGCTAGAGTTTTGTAGATTCCTGATTGCGAACCTTAACCCAAGTAGCAAACTTATCCCTTTAGGGCTGATTGAACTAATTGGATAGGTAGGAAGTTGAATGTGTTGTTAAATCCCTCTTTAGGGACTGCAAATACCTTGGCTAATCTCTGAACTTAAAGCTATCAATTGGGTTAAATCCTTCTTTAGGGACTGTTCGATTGATAAGGGTTGCTAGGACTGATTGGACTAGTAACTATATTAGGTCGGAACAAGGGCATTCATAGGAACCTTAATAGGACGAGAAGAAGTTACAAGGATCGCTTCAACCAAATAAAGTGGAAAATTGTAGGTAGAACTACTTCTCTCAATTGTTTGAATCAATACCATTTACTCTTTCCTTTCATAATTCGCATTTTCTTTCACAAACACCCCCATTTGGTTACTTTAATTGACACTTAAATCACATTTGAATAACAAATCTCCTTGTGGATCGACCTCTTACTTATTACTATACTAGTTATAGGTTTGAGTTACTTTGACGGATCAACGACAGGTTTCCCCTCCGTCAATATCGTTGTGTCTATATCATCTCCTACGATTCTATGTTTAGTCCTAATCACAAGAAAAGGGATTCATGCTAACAACCTGAGTTATAAACATAAAATTTGTAGGGACAATTAGGTTTATTTGCAAGAGTATTCCTAATCGTTGGTGTACAGTGAAAGCTTGTCCCTCGGGTGAGATAGCGCAATTGTTTGTCTTATTTACCTTATTGTAGGCATCGGTTAACGTTGTGGTAAACCCTAGTCCTATGAGTTGCCTTTTATATATTTAATTCAATCATAAAAACACTTTCTTCTCTGTTCATACTTCATCTACCATCCTCTCTATCTTCGGCCTTTCTTTGCCGAATTTAACGTTTCTGCAGGAATAGACGATTTCGACCAATCGGGTCGATATCAACCGCTTTGCCCTAGGTCGACGGTTGTTGTGTCGACTCCACTTTATTACTGTTGCTGAGGTCGATTTTGAGTGCTTTACTCAATATCAACTGCCTTGTGTCGACTGGCAGTTTTCTGATCCAGGTCGACTCATTTGCTCACATCGATATCGACCACTCTACTCGATATAGACTGTCGTTTTGGTCTCTGCAGGTTTTCTGTTGTAGTAGAAATCAACAGCCTAGGTCTTTGTCGAGTCCTTTGCTCGAGATCGAGGCTTCTGGTCGAAATTTAGAACGTGATTTCAGGCTCTACTAGGATCCCGCTGACTTGCTTCCTCGAGGATCAAACCTGATTCCCTACTACTATAATTGGGAGTCTTGAATATCTTTGAAAAGGCTAAGGGTTGCTTTGTTTATATTTAATTATATATTTTGATTCAATTCTCCCAACATCACTTATTCTACAATAGTTCCATATTCAAGTTGGGTAAATCCACATGAATAAGACTTTAAAGAATGTTGAGTATCAAACTTTTTCAGTACAAATTTGTTCGAAACATGAGCCCATAATCTCAATTCAAACCCGGCTATAACTCTTTGGTCTTTGAATACCAGGTTTGCTAGAGTCATTTTTCACATCCCTTCTATTCCTACTATTGGAAGGACAGATAAACAATCAGTACCACAACAATGAGAAGAGTCGGGTACAAAACTGATAATCCTATCTTTATTCTCTTCTCTGCCAATAACATCTTCTTAACAAACAACTAAATAAGTCTCTCTTGGCAGAGTAGGCTCTACAAGCATGGGAGTGTTGTGTCGCTTGTGAAAATCGAAACTCCTTGGATTGGATTCAATTTCATCTAGCCTGTGATGAATCACTCTTAACACATGAGAAACATCATAATTCATGAACAATTTGGTAATTTCTTCGAACCAAGCTTCTTCCATTGACTTTGAGCTCCAAATGTTGTATTGAGATGATATTCTGCAACTAGAGTTTAGTGGACTTGCTTGTGGATTGCTGTTTTTGTGCATTAAGAATAATATCAATCGAAACCAGGGTTTCCTTAATCTTTTGAGCTCTTCTTTCACTCCATTGGCCTGGTGGCTAAAGAGTGCAACTGTATCAGCGCCTTTATGGAAGAAATGATTAAAATTAACCGTCTGAAATGACTATATGTGAAAAAAAGTGTCCGAGATCATCATCTTAATTTCTCAAGGCCATTTCCAGATTCAACATTTCCACATTCATTTGATCGAGTTTATAACAGTGTGGTTGTCTCATTCGATTTCAATCTGATGGATCCCTAGCTTCTTTGCAGCAATGACACCTCTCAGAACGACTAGAGATTCAGTTTTTAAAAATGTTTGTTTTCCATGCTTTTCAAATCGAATGAGAATGCTTTCTCCCACTTCCCACCACATAGAGATTCAATTTTTAAAAACGTTTGTTTTTCACACTTTTCCGATCTGATGAGAATGCTCCCTTCCACTTCCCATGACAAAACCTTCGAAATTTAGTTTGACATAGCCTTGACCTAATAATGTTTTATTTTTTCCTTTTCCCAATGATGATGCATTATTTGTATTTTTTTGGAAGCAGGATAAAATTTAGGAACGACGCCAATCTGGCGGCTTCGATCCTAGGGCGTCTAGTTGGACGAGAACCCGCAGTTTAGAGTCGGACTCCAAGTTATCATCAGTAGGGCTATCGTAGGCCAGATGTGCAATCCTGTCAGCCACGATATTGGACTCCCTGAAAATACGACGAATAGCAACATTAGAGAAGGAAGAAAGATCGATAATAGAGTCTGCTTGTAGAAGCTCAATATTCCAAGAACTTTTCCAATCCCCTAGTAAAACCTTAATTCTGTCAAGCAGTCACCCTCAATAAGTAGATTAGTAAGTCCCAGTTGTTTGGCTCTTAAGACTCCCATTCGAAGTTCCAGGGCCTCAGCGAACAAAGCTAAAGTGTTGTGAAAAGTACCATTCCCTAAAGATATTGCAGTACCATCGTGATCCCGGGTGATATAACCGTAAGAAGCATGGTTGGAGATGCAAAAAGAACCGTCGAAATTGAGTTTATGGAAATCACGAGGAGGCTTCCCCCATGGTTCAGTTCGATTTCCGTGTTTATTTGTACGAGACAGAGTATTGTGTCCCATAACCTTTGTATAGGCCGCCTCCCCAATCTGAAGCAGCCTTTTGGCAGCCTCCCGACTATGATTTGTAGTATTATAAACAATTGTATGTTCATTAATAGATATCGAAGACTGGTGGATGAAAGTTAATCGATTCCTGAAATACCAAGTTGTTCACCAGGCTAGGGCAGCTCTAGCCATGTCCTTCTTACCCATGGAGTCGTATAAGAGGTTGAGTACATTGTCATATTTTCTATCATCTAAGTCCCACGTCACCGAAGGGACCGTGAGATGGATAACCTGTTGAAGTTATATAGAAGTAGGACAGAGTAATAAAAAGTGCGTAATAGAGTCTGTAGTGCACCCACATAAACAACACCCTGAGGGTACGGACATGTTTGACCGTTGTAGTCTGTCCGAGGTAGGTAAACCGTCCCGTGCAATCTTCCAGAGGAAATGCTTAACTTTATTAGGTACATCCAGGTTCCAAATCCATTGGCAGGTGAATTTCCGATCCTGTAAATAGGTATGGGCTATCATTGTTGCAAATTTAGTAAAGAACCAACCGTCGTTGCTGGGCCCCTAGTACATATAGTCCTGGAAGTAATTTTTTTGGCAAATTAATGTTAGAAATATGAGTTATAGTACTCGTATCAAGTAATCCTTGTAAATCCTCCGTTAGTTTAGTTTGATTCCACCCATTTGTTGAGATGAACCTGCTTACCGACCAGGACTGAGCATTGCTATCTATTTCAGCTGTAGCAAACTCTGTAAGAGGTGTTTTGAAAGCCCAGTTGTCACTCCAAAAGTTAACTGATAAGCCATCACCGATGGACCAATGCGAATCAGGTTTGAACAGGTGTTTAATTGAAAGAAGCTTAGACCACTACCAGGATGTATCTTTTGGTTTTTGTAGCTCATAATAGGTGTCCCTTTTAGGTATTTTAAAGAGATTACTTTGACCCATATGTTGTGTGGTTCAACAATTATTTTCCAGAGATGCTTCATTTGAAGAGCGATATTTACCGTCTCAACTTTATATAGGCGTAAACCCTCATTGATCGTGTCCAAGCAAATCTTATCCCAGCCAATCAAAGTTGTAGCTTTCGAATTTTTGTTCTAAAAAAATTTTCGATATATTGAGTCCAAATGTTTTAAAATTGATGTTAGCAACAAGAAAGCTTGTATCAAGAAGATTGATTGAGCATTGAGATTGGCTTTAATAAGGACTCGACGTCCTTCTCCTGAGAGGCTTGAGGCTTTCAACTTTGTCAGATGTTGTTTTATTTTTTATTATAATGTCATTGAAAGTTTTCTGGTTAACCCTATCATTAATAATCGGACACCCTAGATATTTTTCTAGGTTTTTAGTTTGTGGAATGCCTAGGGATGCCGTGATCAACTGTATTGTCGAATTAGTGGTATTCTTAGAAACCTGGAAGCTTGATTTGTGAAGGTTGACCTTCTGTCCAGAAATCAAACAGAAGCGCTGAATAGTGGCGGTGAGTTTATTGCAGGTGGTCTAGTTTGCTTTTCCAAATAACATGATATCGTCTGCAAAAGCCTTGCTTTTCCAAATAATATGATATCATCTACGAAATCCAGGAAAGGAATCTTGCAGCTTTCACCCCCAAAAGAAATCCCCAGGTCCTTAGAGATATTGGCGTCACGCTGTAGGGTTCTTGCCAACACTTCAGCAGTAAGAATGAAGAGGAATGGGGACAGAGGGTTAGCCTGTCGTAGACCTCTGGATAGGGAGAACAGACTAGTAGGTTCATCATTGATGAGTAAAGAGTATGAAACTGTCTCAACACATTCTTTAAGCCAAGCGGTAAATTTAGAGTGAAAACCGAACTTGTCCATAGTTGTGAACATGAAAGGCCATTCAATCCTGACATAAGCCTTTTCCATATCGAGCTTGATAGCTAGAGAACCACATTTAGCTTTTGAGGATCTGAAAGTATGGAAAATTTCGTGTGCAATCAGGATGTTATCATGGATAAATCGGCCTTTGGTGAACTCCCCTTGAAGCGGATGAATTAGTTTGTCAAACATTTTGGATAACCTTGTTGTAAGGATCTTGGAAATAATTTATAGATCGTAGAGCACAAGCTAATAGGCCTATAATGGTTGACAGTAGACGGGTTATCCTTCTTTGGTAAAAGTGTGATAAATGTATGATTGATCTGTCGTAACAGTCTACTGATGTGCGCACAAATTGTCATATTTTCTATGCACATTTAAGTCCATTTTATCATCATTTTCACGCATATTAGTGGGAAATCGTAAGATTAGTGTAGTTTGTGCATTATTGTCAATATAGAGGTCTGCACGAGTTTCTATGTGATTTCGCAGAAATCAGAACGAAAATGGACGGATTTGGACAAGTGATGAAGAGCGGAAAAAGAACTCGAAGTCTTCTGAAGAGGTCGAAATCGACTATGAACCTCGACATCGAGAGAACAGAGCAACCAGGAATCGAGCAGAGAGAGAACAGAGCATGTCGACACAGAAGAGGTCAATATCAATGTCCCAAGGTCGATATCAAGTGGCCTAAGTCGAGCATAATGATAGAAATCGACTACCAATCTAAGGAGAAGAAGGAGTGCTCGAGATAGAGTTAAAGGGAGGTCGATATCGATGACTAAGGTCGATATCGATGTTGCCAGCAGAAGAAGTCCGACTCAGTTGTTGATAGAATTCTATTTGAAGCTTGCACGTCTATCCAAAAGTCGAGATCTTCTATCCAATACACCAGACTTATCATTTTAGATGTTTTACCATGGAATTTTTAGTTTTTACTTTATTAAGTTTTATCTTAGAGAGTAAAGATAGAGTTTCGAATCCTTGGCTAACAAGATTTGAGATCTATATCTAGAGGCCGTTAGGGCTGAGTTAGGAATTAAGTTTTCATCCACGCACGCAGAGAATTTCAGTTTTACATAGAGAGTAGCGAGTAGCCAACCAACTTCTAGGGTCGGGGTGAGCCTAACGATAGCAATGTAGGGTAAGTGCATCAAAGGTATGATTTTTATGTGATTCCATCATCTATCTTATGCATGATCCTTTGTGAAAGTTAGGGAGATTCATTATTTGCATTATTTAAGTGAAAGCCAATCATATTGTGAACTTGGATTTTTCATGAATTGGATAGTAACTCTTAGGAATTATACAAGAGTCTCTAATCATCTAAGTATTGGTAACGAAAGTTATTTGAAAGAAAGACATTAAATTTCATAACTTTAGCATAATACTTTCATCATTATCGTTGTGGCATGAATCCCCGACTTTGGATTTAATTAATTTAATTTGATAAAAAGGTTTGAGTTTTGGTTTCTGTCCATCTTCCCTTTACCATTCTACGCTCTTCGGACTTCTTTTCCGACACATACGTTACGCTTTACAGTTTCTGTTACAGACATCGAAATCGACTGGCAAGGTCGATATCGAGTACTAACATCGATATCGAGGTTCATCTCGATGTCGACTGTGTTTGCTTTTATCTTTTGCAGGAAACTCACTGCAAATCGACCAGAATTGAGGTCGATATCGACCAGACACCTCGCTACCGAGTGTCTCCTGGAGTCGAAAGCTTGATCGTGATTACAACTAAGGAAGCGTTGACATACCTCCTCGTGGATTCGATCCTGAATTACCCTACCACTGCATCGGGAGGGATTCTTGTATTTATTTGCTTAATAAGGGAGTTGGCATAGTTATAATTTATATTTGAATATTTTATTTAAGCAGAATCACTATCTCCCCTAAACGAATAAATTGGCGCCGTTGTCGGGGAGGCAATCAATCGCCACCTAAGATTTTGTCACGATCTTTTCTTTTAGTGCTTATTTTGCATGTTTATAGGACGCTCTGATCGTGGACCTATCCTGGAAAGCATAGACGAGCATGAATGTTTCTTCCATCTTCGCAACAAAGCTATTCAAATCATGGCAGATAACGAGACGCAAGCTGAGATAATAGAGCGGTTGAGGAAAGAGATTGAGGACCATAACGCTACAATCGCTGCTGAGAGGGCTGCCACTATTGTAGAGTAAGCCCGTGCTGATAGGGAGGAGGATGCGCACAAACAAGCCCAAGAGCGGCTCAATCAGTATCCACAGATGGCGATGCAATACATGCATCCGCCGCTACATGTTCCTGAATCCGCTATTTTCATTCCTCCTTCCAATTATGAAATTAAAATTAAATTCCTATCTGAGATTAAAAGAAATATTATTTGAGGAAGACCTAATGAATGCCCACTGCAACACATCTCTACTTTTATGGACTTATGTGAAACTATTGCTGATGGTGTAAATTTAGAGTATGTGAGACTGAAATCTTTTCGATGGTCTTTGGCAGGGAAGGCATTGCAATGGCTAGAAAGTTTGGCTCCACGCTCGCTGAGGACATGGGCAGAGGTGAAGGATGCATTCCTAAACGAATTCTTTCCTCCCTCTAAAATGACGATGCTGCGACAAAGGATCACGACTTGAAAACAAAAGCCCGGTGAAACATTAGCACAGGCGTGGGAGCGTTTTAAGGACTTGCTGAGATCATGCCCGACGCATGGGCAACTTCCATATGTCATCCAGGAGATCTTTTACAACTCCCTAGATGCACTGAATAAGGAGAGGATCAACTCATATACCTCCTATTAGTACATTGAGTTCACACCAACGGAGGCCTGGGAGACAATTGAGAGGCTAGTCAACTTCGACAACACTTATGGACTGTTGCGACCTATGATTCAAGGCCTGCCCCATCTATGCCACTTTATGAGCCTCCAAAGGAGATTGATCATGATGTGTGGCAACAATTCCACAACGATCAAACACGCCGCCTTCCAAAGCAAGTCAGGTTCCTGAGCAACAATCAACCTTGTCAGGAATTTGGTTCAATAAGGTATAAGACTAGTGCCTGTCCACATATTGAGCAAGTATCTATGGTGGAACAACATGAGGAAGCCAAGTGGACGAGAGGCTCCTATGTAGGGGGCAATCAACAATATTGGGAAGATCAAAGGTTCTATCAACAAAGGGATCCCCCACCATATAGAGCACCAGGGCACCCTGAGCGGGAAACAAGGAAGGATGTCCTGCAGATCATTCTTGATGAGATGCGGAGGAACCACACTGAGTGCAAACAAGCCAATAACTCTGTTCATACTCAACTGCAGGGCATCAACTCTAGACTTGGGGAGATAGACGTTTGGAAGCGCAACACGGAGACCCAAATGGGTCAATTGGCGGAAGCAATACCCAAAGCGTCAAGAGCATTGCCCGGATCAACTATGCCCAACCAAAAGGGAAAAACTACTGGACACATAGCGACCATGAACTTAAGGAGTGGGCGTCAATTACAAACGCCCGAGCAAAAAACGGAGGAGAAGGCCCCAGAACAGACGTCGATATCGACCCCCCTGTCGATATCGACCAAGGTGACGTCGATGTCGACCCCACTGTAGTCGATGTCGACACTGTTGATGAGTCACCATAGAAATCGACTCCTCCAGTCGATGTCGATCCCCATCCAGTCGATGTCGATCTAACTCCAGCCGTAGGGAATAAGAAGGTGTTGCCATTCCCATCACAAAAGGTGATTAAGGACCCGGCGGAAAAGAAGTTCCAGCTGTTCCTGAAGATGCTTCAAGGACTCAATGTCTCAATTCCATTCATCGAAGCACTTCATGAGATGCCATCATATGTTAGGTTCCTTAAGGACATATTGGGTAAGAAGCGATCACTTTCTGAGATCGCAGAGGAGTGCAACAGATTGGAGCTACCACAAAAGCGGGCGGATCGACCCAGGTAAGTTTTCTATCGCTATAGGCTTAGGTGGATATTACTTTAATTCTTTAGTTGATTTGGGCGCTAGCGTTAGCATGATGCCACTAACCATATGGCACAAGGTAAAGATAGGTCTTCTGGAGCCCGTGGATGCAAAACTATACATGGCGAATAATACAGTAGTAATTCCAACAGGGATGGTAACTGATGTGCCAGTACAAGTAGGTAAATTCTTTGTCCCTGCTGATTTCTTAGTTTTTGATATAGAAGAGGACCCTGCTTGTCCCAATATTTTAGGTAGGCCATTCCTAGCAACTGTCGATGCCAATATAAGCGTGAAGAAAGGATTGCTCTCATTCACAATCAGTGACGAAGTGATAGAGTACGCCTTCAAAAAGATGGTAAGGAACAATGAAGGGCCAATGGAGATAAAGGCCATCGATAGTGTCTACATCGCATGTGGAGAAGCCAAGGTAAGGAGTATGACACCGGAAGAGCTTGAAAAGAGGGCCATAGAAGCCCAAGTGGAGGAGGTTGTGGTAATCTTGAACGAAGGAGCCAAAAAGAACATCAAAATCGACCCAGGTAAGTCGATATCGAGTAACAAAGTTCAAGATTCTGTCCCATGTTATAAGTATGGGGTCGACGGAGGAGAAGGAACCTCGAAGTCGAGCATAAAGGTCGATATCGACCATAATCTATTGCCGAAATCGACTGCCATAGAAGCTGAAAAAGGAGCAAGTGACTCGATATCGATCTCTGAAGGTCGAAATCGACCTGACCATGTCGAGCAGAAACCCTCCAAATCGATTGAACCTCCAGGAGCACAACAGAGCTCGATATCGACGACTGATGATCGATGTCGACCTGAGCCACAGAAATAAGAGAAGGTAAGTCAAGGTACGGATTCCTCCTTTTCCATTTCTATCAAAGTTTTATCATTATTTAGGAGAGGTGTGCCTTGGCATGTGCGATTGTGTAGGGTTTTCGATGATGATTCGAGCCATTATGGGACAAGAGACAAGGTTTATGTCTCGAAGTCAAAAGATCATTGGTTTCCTAATAGATGCAAAGATATGAGGATGGGACCTTTCACGGTGAATCAAATTCATCCGGGCGGGATGCAGCTGAGAGATAAGAAAGGAGTTTTATTTGAGGCCCAAGCCACATGGGCTCTGCAGATGCCGCCTTGAGAGCGCGGAAGAAGAAGTCGGCCTAGCAACTTTAAAGTCTAGAGCTTGTAACGAAGACACTTATGTTTTGGTTTTGGACACTTTTGGTTTTGTTTTGAGAACTTTACATTATGCATATTTTGGTTTTGTTTTTAGTTTTCTAACAAGTTGCAGGAAAGAGGAAAAGAGAAAAAAAAATAGACATCGAAATCGATGTTGAAGCTCGATATCGACCTTAAGGTCGATTCCGTGGGGATTGTGGTCGAGGTCGGATCACCCTAAAGCTTGAGCCAGAAATCGATGAATGAAGTCGATTTCGATGCTATAGGTCGATATCGACCACCACTGATGACTTCTTCGACTCCTAAAATTTGTGACGTTTTAGTAAGTTTATTTCTTAACCCTAGTTCTAATACAGTGAGGACACTGTAATCTTTAAGTATGGGGTGGGGGAAGGCTTACTTGCATATTTTAGCATATTTTGAAATTTTACATAGTTATTGCATAGTTTTTACATGTTTATGCATATTCATACTTAGTTATTTTAGATGTTTTTATCTTTAAGCATATTTATCTTTAAGCATTGCATCATATAGTTTATATATTCGTAAAAAAAAAATTGACCCCCATCAAAAAAATTGAAAATAATGAAGAAAAGAGCTATGGAAGCAAAAAAAAGAACTCTACGATGCAAAATTAGATTCATTAGAGATATAACATGAAATTGCCTAGTTAAGGGAAGACCCAATGAAGTGCAAAAAGAGAAAAAAAATGAAGAAGGTAAAAATTTGAAGTTGCTTTTGACATGTGCATGATAAGATGATGGAGGACTTTAAGAAATTTCTATACAAGTGCTTACAAAGTTTATATCCTAGCCTTACCTATGCATATTTGCAAAATTCAGAAGCCATATATGAGCCTTACTATATCATTATCATTATTGCTCCACATATATTACATATTGCCCATTTTTTATACCTTATACCCTATCCGGGGACAAGTTTGAGAATGGATGTCATCTTTGGAGTTGTTATATGGATTTTGTGCATTATAATTTAAGTTGTTGGCAGGAATGAAACAAATTATGAAATATGAAAAATTTAATGAGTGAGAAAAAATCCGATCACCTCAGGAGATAAAGGTAGATCGACCCTGCTCGTTGAGATGTTAGTTCAGCGAGATGGGACACAAGGTGAGGAGTCCGAAGTACTAAGTATCCAGGGCCATTCATGACACCCATGTTTGCGACTCGCGAGAAGGCAGTGCTAAGGTTAGAGATGTGAAAGCATTATAATGAAAAAAAGCAATAAGCGATGAGAGAAAGGTGAGAACATTATGAAGAAGGAATGTGGAATGAATATTTTGGAAAGAAAGTATATTTCCTCGGATTTAACACCACGTGGCCAAGTATTAGCCCACCTTTAGCCTTTTACCAATCTACTTCTCTATAGCTTGAAAAAAGTCCTCTTGATTATTAATGCTATGTTGTTTGAAATTGTTTTATGCATATAAACCTCCTTTCATGAGTATGAAATTGCTTTTATGCACATGTATGGATTTTGTTGACATTAGTACCTTATCGAGGATGGAAATTGATTGTAGGGACATATGAAAAATGAATCTATGATGTTGAGGGTTTACTTTCTTCCTCTAAATGACCATTAAAAGTATTGCTTGGGGACAAGCAAGCTCAAGTATGGGGTGTTTGATGTGCGCGCAAATTGTCATATTTTCTATGCACATTTAAGTCCATTTTGTCATCATCTGCATGCATATTAGTGGGAAATCATAAGATTAGTGTAGTTTATGCATTATTGTCAAATATAGAGGTCTGCACGAGTTTCTATGTGATTTCGCAAAAATCAGAACGAAAATGGACAGATTTGGACAAGTGATGAAGAGCGGAAAAAGAACTTGAAGTCTTCTGAAGAAGTCGAAATCGACTATGAACCTCGACATCGAGTGAACAGAGCAACCGAGAATCGAGAAGAGAGAGAACAGAGCATGTAGACACAGAAGAGGTCGATATCGATGTCCCAAGGTCGATATCGAGTGGCCTAAGTCGAGCATATTGATAGAAGTTGAGTGCTTATCCGAGGAGTAGAAGGAGTGCTCGAGATAGAGTTAAAGGGAGGTCGATATCGATGACTAAGGTCGATATCGATGTTGCCAGCAGAAAAAGTCCGACTCAGTTGTTGATAGAATTCTATCCGAAGCTTGCATGTTTATCCAAAAGTCGAGATCTTCTATCCAATACACCAGACTTATCACTTTAGATGTTTTACCATGGAATTTTTAGTTTTTACTTTATTAAGTTTTATCTTAGAGAATAAAGATACAGTTTCGAATCCTTGGCTAGCAAGATTTGAGATCTATATCTAGAGGTCGTTAGGGCTGAGTTAGGCATTATGTTTCCATCCAAGCACGCAAAGAATTTCAGTTTTACATAGAGAGTAGCGAGTTAGAGAGAGAGAGAGAGAGAGAGAGAGAGAGAGAGAAGAGGCCGAGTGGAGTTAGGTGTGAAGCGAGAGCAGAGATTTGGTTTTGTTCGGTTGTAATTTCTCTTAAGTTTTAATTCAAAGTAGTTTCTTTTAAACGATGATGATGAATTCAACGATGAAGCACGAGTAGTCAACCCACTTATAGTGTCGGAGTGAGCCCGACGATAGCAATGTAGGGTAAGTGCATCAAAGGTATGATTTTTATGCGATTCCGTCTTCTATCCTATGCATGATCCTTTGCGAAAGTTAGGGAGATTCATTATTTGCATTATTGAAGCGAAAGCCAATCATATTGTGAACTTGGATTTTTCATGAATTGGATAGTAACTCTTAGGAATTATGCGAGAGCCTCTAATCACCTAAATGTTGGTAACGAAAGTTATTTGATGGAAAGACATTAAATTTCATAGCTTTAGCATAATACTTGCATTGTTATCGTTGTGGCATGAATCCCCGACTTTGGAAGCTTTTAATTAATTGAATTTGATAAAAGGTTTGAGTTTTGGTTTCTGTCCATCTTCCCTTTACCATTCTACGCTCTTCGGACTTCTTTTCCGACACATTGATTACGCTTTACAGTTTTTGTTACAGACATCGAAACTGACTGGCAAGGTCGATATCGAGCACTAACATCGATATCGAGGTTCATCTCGACGTCGACTGTGTATCGACTAGAACTGAGGTCGATATCAACCAGACACCTCGATATCGAGTGTCTCCTGGAGTCGAAAGCTTGATCGTGATTACAACTAAGGAAGCGCCGACATACCTCCTCGTGGATTCGATCCTGAATTACCCTACCACTGCATCGGGAGGGATTCTTGTATTTATTTGCTTGATAAGAGAGTTGCCACAGTTAGAGTTTATATTTGAAGATTTTATTTAAGCAGAATCACTACATCCCCTAAACGAACATCTACCTGATGAAAAAAACCCTTGACCGCTTTCATTACAGATGGCCATCTGGCCCCAGTACGTCTGATAGATACCGGCCGGCATTCCGTCCGGCCCGGGTGCTTTGTCAGCTTGGATAGAAAAAATTGCGTCTTTAATTTCTGTGTTGGTAACCGATGCAGTAAGCATTTAATTTTCGTCATGGTTAATTTCATTAGTGATGATAGTAAGGTCATTATCATAAGAAAGGTTGTGATTATAAGAGGATTCAAAATGAGCCACTGATGTACATATTTAGAGTCTTTTTGTTCATATGTTTTGACTTCATATTCCATTCGATTCCTAAAGTAAAGGATGAAACAATGCAAATTTGTGTAGAATGAGCTAACGTGCAAGAAATTGAGTCTGCACAAGTTTTGGTCTAAATATGTAGGAATTTGAGTGGAATCAGAGTCAAAATGAAGAAGCCAAGTAAAGCTGAAGACAGGTCGATATCGACCATATATGTCGAGATCGACTGGACCTGTCGACATAGGCACCCAGAGTCGTTCCAGAGAGCAACAAACCTATAGAAGCACTCGACACAACATCATGTCGAGTAGAAGCATCGACATCGAGTAGACCCTAGAGCTCGAGTGAAGTGAAGACCGTCGAGCTGAAACAAAGACTTTGATATTGAGTCACCCGGTCGATATCAAGTGTAAATTTACACGGATTGCACGCGCTTCGAGGACGTGGATTTTGAGATCTATCACAAAAGCCACGGTTTATCATATCTTTAAGGATAGATTATGTCTTAGGGTTGTTTCCTTTTTACCCTAAGATATTTATTAGTAATTTAGTTATTTACCATAATAATGTTTCATCCTATCAATGATGGGATAGAATTTTAGATAGAAGTTTTAGTAGGATTAGAACTAATCTCCTTGGCTAGCAAAGATTAGTAGGCTATAAATAAAGCCCTAGGGTCTGGTCTTTCGTTCATTCAATCACAGAGATCATATCTCAAAATAGCTAGAGAAGTAGAGAGAAGCTTTAGCGTTTGACGTTTGCAAAAACCGGCGTTGGATTGTAAAGTTTCGAAGTTTCAATTAATGCAAGTTTTCTTCTTTACATCAATGGTGTTTGTTCTGATGAAGTGCGAGTAGTTCCCAAAGCTTCTAGGGTCAGAGTGAGCCCGAAGTTAGCCATGCGTGTTTGAGGTAAGTACTTGATGTTGATATCGTTGTGTCTATATCATCTCCTACGATTCTATGTTTAGTCATTATCGCAAGAGAAAGGGATTCATGTTAACAACTTGAGTTATAAACATAAAATTGGTAGAGACAATTAGGTTTATTTGCAAGAGTATTCCTAATCGTTGGTGTACAGCGAAAGCTTGTCCCTCGGGTGAGATAGGGCAATTGTCCGTCTTATTTACCTTATTGCATGCATTGGTTAACATTGTGGTAAACCCTAGCCTTAGGAGTTGCCTTTTTTATATATTTTATTCATCAAAAATCTGTTCTTTTCTGTTCACACTTCATTATCCATCCTATTTGTCTTCGGCCTTCTTTGCCGACAACTAATGAAATCGCAGGAACCACTCGAGATCGACCCAACAAGTCGATATCGACCCATCCAGTCTACGTTGATGGTCTTTTGTGTCGACGTCCATCTTTCCTGCTGCTGAGCTCGATATCGAGTTAACCCCTCGAGTTCAAGTGCCTTGTGTCGACTGGCAGTTTTCTGAGCCAGGTCACATCGCTACTGACATCGATATTGACACCCCCGGTCGATATCGACTTCTCGTTTTTGTCTTTGCAGGTCTTCTGTTGCAGTAGAAATCGACAGCCAGGTCAAAGTCGAGTCGATTACTCGAGATCGAGGCCTCTCGTCGATCAAGACGTGAGCTTTCAAAGGCTATCTAGGATCCCGCTGACACGCTTCCTTGTGGATCGATTCTGACTCCCTTCTACTACAGTTGCAAGAAGTCTTGTAATTTATTTGTGTCGACTAGGATTCGGTGTTTTCATCTATATTCTATATTTTTTTAACTCGATTTCCTCCTCTTAACAGCCACAAAGGTGGTCATGAATTCTGTTTGAGTAACGACGTGGTCTGATAGACAGATTCCCGAATCAGTTGTAATGAATTTGATTTGTTTTCTGCCATGCTTGGCTGAGGCTATTCGGTGGAAATAAGCAGAGTTTGTGTCATTTAGTTTTAAGTGTTTCACTTTAGCCCACTGGCTCCAATAACATCGCTGGAAATCTAACAGATGCTCACGTTTATTTAGAAGCCTTTTATGCAAGACGAATTCGTTGTTGTTGATGTTACTGATGAGAGAAAGCTGTAATTGCAGTAGCGCCTTGTCAGTCTCGAAGACATGTTTGTTTACATTACAGAAAGTCTTTTTGTGCCATTTTTTGCTAGTGACTTAAGAAGAATAGTCTTCTTTACCAATATGAACAGGTTTGAACCAGTCGGGTTTAGTCATCAAGCCTGTTTAACTATATTTGTAAATTCTGGTTTGGTAGTCCATGCCAATTCGAAACGGAAAGGTTTTTTTGTTAAAAAGATTAGCCAACCGAAAGTCGACTGAGATAAGGGCATGATCCAATGTTGTGAAGGGGTAAATTCTGACCTGTAATCCATCGTAGCAAGAAATAATATCAGTTTGCGCTAATAGGCGATCAAGTTTAGCGAATCTGTTATTTGACAACCCAATTTTATTTATTTTTTTTTTGCCATGTGAACAGTCTCCCATGAGAGGGAATATCAAACAGAGCAAGGTCATTTTTTAAATTCGTTAGACGATTGTAACGAGAATGTGTTGGAGGCGCTCCTCCTAGTTTGTCTGTCGGAATGACAATGTCGTTTAAATCTCCCATGATGCAAAAGGGTGAGGATATATGAGTTGTGTACTATTACAGGTTAGCCAAGAAGGTTGGTTTGGAACTGTAGTTCGGTGGTGCATAAATAATTAGAAAGGCCGTTGTGAAATTCTTAACCGAGTCATGGTAGTCGATGTGGATGAATCTGTTTTGGATTGTAACAAGTGTAATAGAACCTTGTGCTGGAGGGATGTCTATCCAAAGTAGATAGATGCCTCCCCTGAAACCGATTGTCAGATCAAAAGCGATATTAGTAAAACCACATTTTCGCCAAAGTGAATCATGCGGTGCAATGGAAGCTTTGGTTTCGAGAAGAGCTAGAACATTAATAGTGTTATTTTTGCAGAAAATATCTGTATTTGTCCAAAAATTACGCCTCTTTAGTCATATGGAATTCCAAGTGCAAATATTCATATTAAACCAATTTTGAGATGGAGTTGTTGGTATATTAAAGGGAGGAACAAATTATGCGGGGAATAGAAGAGGTGTGGGGGTTGGTTCAACCATCAACAAGACGAAATCCAAATATTACCATAGAATTAAAATGTCTTATTAAAGAGAATGAGTTGGTAAACCTGAACATTGAAGCAAAGTTATGAGCATAGGTGTGCGACAAAAGGTATAAAACAGACCCCCAAGGGCCAAGCCCGAATGCATCCTTCAGCAGAAAACAATATGAAATATAGTGTTTGTTAAACCATGGAAGAAACATAGATTTTAATTTAGAATGTCGGTTAAGAGCGTGTGTAGGGGGATCCTATTGATTGTAAACAACCGACAGTGAGCATGAAAAAAAATTAGAGAAGTAAATGCAAGTAGCTTGTGAGGGGTTCCATACAATTGATAAGGGGACCCAACGTGAATCTGTAGATTCGTTCGATCTCGACTTTACAGATTGAAAGCCAAGAACGGGGTTTAACGATCAAGAAACAGAAACCAAAAACCAACACGAGATTTTTACGTGGTTCGTCCAGAGCCTACGTCCACGGAGCCTCAGCCGAATAGGCTTGAGATCTCAGATCCACTAAGATAGTACATGATTACAGAACAGGTTACCCTAGGTTACAACTAAGGCAAATAAGGCAAGAACACACATATCTGAACATGCATGTACAGGAGAAGCAAGAACAAAGCATGTAAAGGAAGAAAACACCCTAGATCGAAGAACGGAGTCTGATCGTCGTCAGAGTACACCAGAGAAGGAGATCTTCGCTTGAACTGTGGACGAAGAACCTTCTTCTTCTTCCTAAGACCAAGATCTAGAGTCTCTGATGAGATGCGCTCTAGATCGGACCACCGGATGCTTTGTCGGAGCTGGGTTGATGTGGAAACCCTAGCTTTCTCTCTCCGTCGCCTCTGTTTCTTTCTTTCTCTCTCTCTCTGCCGTTTGGTTTACCTGAAAAGTGAGCTTAGAAGTTAGGCAACCCTAGCTCCTTATTCCCTTATATAGGAGAACCAAGGTGGAACGCTGCGTTTTGCTTAAAAAACTCAAACGCAGAGGGCTAGAAATAAGGTAAGCGGGTTGGGCTTCTAACTTGGGTCGAGCCCAATCAAAAGCTTATTCCCATTATCTAGATATCACATATTATATATATTTATACATTATAACATATATGAGCATAGATATATCTACACTTGTAATATATGTTAGCATCTGTAAGTATATATTATATGTAATGTGTTAATGCTTAATCTACCATTTAGCTAAACCTAGGGCCATCCAATGTTCCTAGATCCTATGCTTTAGATTAGTTAGACATTACAATTTGCCCTCCTAATCGAAGCGTTGGACCTATTAAAAACACAATTTACTCTATAGTGGATTTTTGAAATCAAACCAATTCAGCATCATCATCGGCTCAACTTACCTATCAGCTAAGGTGGTTTTCCAAGATAGAGAAAATCCTGCAAAGCTCAAATTTGTTAGCAGGGACAACCTTTGTCCCAAAATCAGCTGGATTGATGTCACCTTTTATTTTCTTTACATCAAGTTCCTTTGTAGTAACCATGTTTCGAATAAAATGAAAATGAACATCAATGTGTTTAGTCCTTTCGTGATACATGGGATCTTTGCACAAGTATAGTGCGCTTTGGCTATCCATATGAATAACGGGTTTGAATGGCTTTTTTAGGATTTCCTTTAGAATTCCTTTTATCCATATAACCTCTTTGGCTGCTTCAGTGGCAGCCATATACTCAGCTCCAGTTGAAGATAAAGCGACAACTGATTGTTGTTGAGATTTCCATGAAACACAGTTCCCTGCCCACGTAAAGTAGTAGGCAGTGGTGGACTTGCGAGTATCTTTATTGCTAGCATAATCAGAGTCAACATAGCCATAGAGTTTATCAGTAGTTTCATGCAGACCATAATGAAGACAAAGATTTCTAGTACCAGCAATATAACGGAGTAAGTATTTCATAGCAGTCCAATGGTCAGAACCAGGATTGGACATAAAACGACTTAACACATAAATGGAAAATGCAAGGTCAGGGCGGGTGCAGAGCATAGCAATCACAGAGCCTACTGCAGCATCGTAGGGAACCCTAGCCATTTCTTTTATGTCTTCAGGCTTAGAGGGACAGCTCTTTTTGGTAAGCTCTAGGTGCCCTCCTAAGGGTATGGATGTTGGTTTAGAGGAGATCATATGAAACCTTTCTAAAACCTTAATAATATAGTCATAGTGAGATAACCATATTTTCTTTTCAGGTCGGTTTCTAATGATATTTACACCAAGTATTTTCTTGGCACTCCTTAAATCTTTCATGTCGAAGTATTTCTTTAAGTCCTTTTTACAGTGCTAATAGGAATCATAGAGCTGCAGATAAGCAATATATCATCCACATATAGGAGCACATAAATCATAGACTATTTAGAAATATTCTTGAAGTAAAGACATGAATCATAACTGCTATGTATGAAACCTAGCTTCCTAATCACAGCATCAAACTTAAGATTTCAATGCCTAGGGGACTGCTTGAGTCCATAGATGGATCTTTTAAGATGGCAAACATGATCAGGATATTTTGGGTTGATAAACCCTTTAGTTTGTTTCATATATATGGTTTCATCTAGTGAACCATGCAGGAAAGCAGTCTTAACATCCATCTGTTCTAGTTCCCAATCAAAGACAGCACATATAGCAAGCATTAATCTCATAGTTTTGTACTTAATTACAGGAGAAAAAATGTCGTTGTAATCTATGCCTTCTCTCTGTGAGAACCCTTTTGCCATAAGGCGGGGTTTAAACCTAGGAGGATCACTAGGGCTTAGACCTTCCTTTAACCTAAAGACCCATTTAGAGTCAATAAGTCGGGTTTTGGAGGGTCTTGGAGCCAATGTGCACGTTTTATTTGTGTACATTGATTCCATCTCTTCTTTCATAATAGCTAGCCACTGTTTGGCATAGCTATTCTTAATGGCAGACTCATAAGAGCTAGGAGTAGTAGGATGTCTAACACTATCAGCAGTTAAGAATGCATATTCCACAATATAAGATGTATACTTCCTATTTGGTATGCTAGTTCTAGGTTCTCTATCCCTAGTTAATGCAGGCACATTAGAATCATGCATATCAGAAGGGAGGGAGGAGAAAACAGAGGACTCCCTTTCGGAGTCATTAGAACGGCCATTTACATCACCATAAATAAGAGAGGATGGAGGAGAAGTAAGAGGAGAAACATCCTTAGGAATTGCAGGTGCAAGTGCAGGTGTTGTTGCTTCCTTTGTTTCTTTTGTTCTTGTTTCTTCTCATTTATGTCTCCCCTGTAATATGGAATTGGAGGTCTTTGTTGCTGGTATGACATTCCTTCCATTGTCATGCTCAGAGTCTTCACCATCAGATGAGTCACTTTCATCAAGAATTAGATCTTTGGTCTGCTCTGTGGTACTTGTCAGCTCATGAAATGAAGTTAGTTCAGTGTTTAAGGGGATGTTATCTTCATCAAATCTCACACTTCTAGTAGTTATAACATTGTATGGGCCAGGTTGCAAGAGGAGCACCCTGTAGCCCTTAACTCCATTAGGGTAGCCCAGCAAAACTCCTTTCAAAGCCCAAGGCTGGAGCTTGCCCTCACTTACATGAGGGTAAGCTGCACAGCCAAAGGGTTTCAAATAGGCTAAGTTGGGCTACTTCCATGTCCATTTGTATTGGGGAGTCTCAAAGTTTATAACACTTGAAGGAGATCTGTTAACAAGATAAGCAGCAATAAGGACAGCTTCACCCCATAAAGTATGCTTAAGACCAGAACTAATCAACATACATATAACTTTTTCAAGTAAAGTTCTATTCATCCTTTCAGCTGTTCCATTTTGTTGTGGAGTTCCAGGTACTGTCAAGTGTCTTTTGATCCCATTTAGTTGACAGAAATCATTAAATTCAGTGTTACAAAACTCTAAGCCATTGTCAGTTTTGAAGCATTTAAGTTTGTGATTAGATTGACTCTCTACCATTACCTTCCACCTTTTGAAGGCATCAAAGGATTGATCCTTTGATTTCAGAAGACTTACCCAAAATTTCCTTGAACATTGATCAATGAAGCTAATAAAATATCTCATGCCTCCTGCAGTGGGGACTTGGGATGGTCCTCATAGATCAAAATGCACATATTCTCGAGGATTATCAGCAATATAAGTAGAGACAGAAAATTTAAGCTTGGCAGATTTGCCTAAAACACAATGCTCACAGAATTTAAGCTTGGCAGATTTGCCTAAAGCACATGATATAATCTTCTTTTTCTAACAGCTTTAATAATCACCTTACCATTCTTAGAGATAGTTCTAACACCATCAGCAGAGTTAACATCACAACCTATTTCCTCTAATGCAGACTCTGACATGAGACTTCTTAAACTTGGGACCCACTTGACATTAGTGAAAATTCTAACAATGTCATCATGCATGAGTAATGGAACATCTCCTATACCTTTTATTTTCAAAGAAGTATGATCACCCAGCATGACATCACCACACAAGATTCATTTAAGTTTCTAAAGAAATGCTTGCATCAGACGTATCAAGAGATGAAGATGCAGTGCACATAAACAACTTAGTAGAATAATCACCCATGCTTTCAAGCATAGAAGCAGACAATTCAGTATTGTTTTTCTTAGCTAATTCCTCAACTCTTTTCTTTTTCCTACATTCCTTAACCCAGTGACTAATATTACCACAGTAATTGCATTTTGAGTTTGGATCAGATTTCTTAGATTTCTCAGGTTTAGGCTTACCTTTCTTATTCTTCTTATTCTTGTTATTTTTGTTGCCCTTTTTTTCATTGCCTTTAGTGAACAAAACCTCAGGTTTGTCAGCCTTATCATTTTTAAGACCTTTAATCTTAAAAACTTTAATAATCTTATTCTTTTCAATAATGGATTCAATAAGCTTGTCCTTAGTAAGTTCATCATGACTAAACTGAATAACATTTTTGAAGTTATCAAATTGAGTGGGCAAAGAATTCAGAAGTAAGATAGACTGGTTAGAATCTTTTATGTCCTCGTTAAAGCGTTCTAACTCTTGAGTCATCTTAAGAAATTTATCAAGATTATCATTCAGAGTCAGAGAAGTGTTCATCTTGAAAGTAAACAGACGACATAGCAGAGAAATCCTGGAGGGCAAGGATTTAGAGAGAAAGAGCTCCTCCAGAGCATGCGAGAGGGAGAAAGCGGAAGAGTGTTTTACCACTTGACGAGCAATGCCATCTGTGAGTCGTAGCATAATCTCAGAGTAGGCTTTCATGTCCATCTCAAGCTCTTCAACTGTAGAGTATGGGACAGTAGCTGTAGATCCCTCTCCATCAGTCTTCTTTCCTTTTTGTTCTTTAAAAAGCTTGGAGGGGTCTACATCATCGATGCTTAAACCCTTCTTGGGGTAATTCATCTCAGTAGCTGCGGTTGCAGGTTTGAGAACTGTCTTCCAGCAACCTTCTTTGATGAGAACATCTCTCATCTTGACTTGCCACATGGCAAAGTCGATAACGCCGTTGAAGGGCCTTATCTTTAGAGCATTGTCCATGATATCAGTACTTGTAATGACCAAGAAAACAAGTGAGTATCATAGACAATATGCAAGCGGAAACGTGAATGAGTGAATGCAGTATACAAGAACACTCAAGAAACCCTAGAATCTTAGGTCATGGAACGGATCCAGACCGGTGGTACTTCATACAGGAGAGAAATAGCACCAAGCATGAGCTTTTTTTTAAGGTCTACCCAATGTCCTGCTTCCAATCCCGCTCCCTGGAGTCAACAGTGGCGCAAGTAGGTAAAAAAAAGGACACCTAAGCTCTGATACCACTTTGTAGATTCGTTCGATCTCGGCTCTACAAATTGAAAGTCAAGAATGGGTTTTAACGATCAAGAAACAGGAACCAAAAACCAACACGAGATTTTTACATGGTTCGGCCGGAGCCTACGTCCACGGAGCCTCGGCCGAATAGGCTTGAGATCTCAGATCCACTAAGATAGTAAATGGTTTACAGAACAGGTTACCCTAGGTTACAACTAAGGCAAATAAGGCAAGAACACACAGATCTGAACATGCATGTACAGGAGAAGCAAGAACAAAGCAGGTAAAGGAATAAAACACCCTAGATCTGAAGAACGGAGTCAGATCGTCGTCAGAGTACACCAGAGAAGGAGATCTTCGCTTGAACTGTGGACGAAGAACCTTCTTCTTCTTCCTAAGACCGAGATCTAGAGTCTCTGATGAGATGCGCTCTAGATCGAACCACCAGATGCTTTGTCAGAGCTGGGTTGATTTGGAAACCCTAGCTTTCTCTCTCCGTCGCCTATGTTTCTCTCTCTCTCTCTCTGCCATTTGGTTTACCTGAAGAGCGAGCTTAGAAGTTAAGCAACCCTAGCTCCTTATTCCCTTATATAGGAGAGCCAAGGTGGAACGCTGCGTTTTGTTTAAAAAACGCAGACGCAGAGGGCTAGAAACAGGGTAAGCGGGTTGGGCTTCTGACTTGGGCCGAGCCCAATCAAAAGCTTATTCCCATTATCTAGATATCACATATTATATATATACTTATACATTATAACATATATGATCATAGATATATCTACACTTCTAATATATGTTAGCATATGTAAGTATATATTATATGTAATGTGTTAATGCTTAATCTACCATTTAGCTAAACCTAGGGCCATCCAATATTCCTAGATCCTATGCTTTAGATTAGTTAGATATTACAGAATCAATGTCGCCATACTCGGGATTACATGGGTTATTAATAAACTCTTGGTAAAGAATTAATAGTTTACAATAGTAGGTTGACACATAGAACAAACATATGTTTGCTGATAGTTGAAAGTAAAGCAGTGCCAACTTGTGAGTGTGGGGGCATCTTAAACCCAAAAGTTGTAAGAGTGAATACCAAGAAGGCGTTTCCTGGATCGGGACGAACCCCTGTTGAGAGTACCAGCAAAAAAGTAGAGAACGCCAAAGCGATCAAGCACATAGTATCAAATAGTGCCTGCTATCTGTACAGAATGGATTGAAAGAAAATAAATATTCAAAGCCGAAACATGGGTCATAAGATTGTATGTAGCAAACTGATGGGAGGTAGTTGCAAAGAAAGCCATGACAGAGCTGGTAAGTGAGTGTGTACAAGCAATTGTAGAACCCATGTGAATTAGTCCCCAAGCACATTGGAGGGTGATGTTGTCGTGAATTAAAAATAGGTGGGTATGTAGTTTGTACCCAGGAGTAAACCACCAATGTTGTATGGTTGTTAACCAAATCCAAACAAGTTTGCTGTGACAGCCAGGGAATGGGTGGTGTGCTGAATTTGTAGCCGGTAAGGCTGTAGAACAAGAGTATTTGTAAGTTTCATTATTATTAGAAGTTGATGTAGGAGTGACAAAAGCAGAGCGAAAGCATCTGAACCCCGCCATGACAGACCAGCGTGCCAAGTACCTGCAGAAAACCATAGAAACGCAGCAAAACGAGGAACTAGAAGAACGCATATAAGGTGGCGAACCAACAAGAATGAGAGAGAATAAAACAATGGGAGAAGCTTGCGAGCAAAAGATAAACGAAATAAGTAGTTAAATTAAACCAAAATGCAACACACCATACATAGCAAGGAACAACAGCGGGGTAAAGCAAAAGGGCCAACACTTCCCCAACACCCGACGGAGGCACAAAAGGGAATTTAATCTACCCGTCAAACATAGCCAAACAAAAGGCATAACCGAAATATTAACAAAAGTAATACTAGGACCCGAAACCAACAGACAATTTGTATGATGTGTAATCATATAGGAAACTCAAATTTATGCGTCTTCAGGTGGGAGGACGCAGAGTCACCACCCGGGTTATTGCCATGGCGCTTACCCTGATCGGAGACCCCACCCGGGGACCTGATCCCAAGATTACCAAGCCACCTACTCACGGAGTGTGAAGTCGAATTTGAACGATCGGATTGGAGAGAGTCTTCAAAAGAAGCCCCAACATGCATGGGTACATAAAACAGGCTAAGAGGGGCATGAGTCGGCACGACAAACCTGGGATCAATCTCCATGAAATGGCCATCCAAACCGGGTGGTTCCATCACGTCGGAAGCAGCCGAAGGCAAGAAAAAACCTGAGGCATCCCCCTTTGTCCATCCCAACGCTTCATCATCAGAAGCCGGTAAAACCCCTTTGCCATGAGCGAGAGGCTGTTCATCAGTCGATGGCTCAACCGTGGGCACAGCAATGGCCACCGGGGTAGTGCGAGACAGCTTGGAAGAAGCAAACTCCACCACAACGGAGTCCATACCCATCATATAAGGCTTGAAGCTGTGCTTGGAGTGACTTGGGGCTACCTTAGCCCCTTTTGGACTCACTTTCACCCAATCGGCTTCATCAGAGAAACCCCTCATCATGGCTTAAAATGACAACTTTGTCAACATTTTTCATGTAGACACGAGAAACACATTACCATAGGACAGATCCCCACAACACCCACACCCTTTGGGAAAGTCCTCATACCAAAGCCTCGGACTGAGAGGCTCGTCGGACTCATCAAGGACATAAATCCCTCCCATCAGCTTGGAGAAGGCAATATTAGCAAAGAATCTAGTATAGTTGACACAAATTTTTTGGTGAGAGTTTGTCAAGCTTAATGAAATAACCCACCTTGAACTGGGTCAAAATATCAATTAAAGCTTCACGACACATGAATTTGATGGGCAGATTTGGAATCCATAAATCGAGGTAACTTCCGTAAGAAGGACAAGAGGTAGGAAACCATTTTAGGAGCACAACCAATTTACTGAAAATGTGATACGGGTGTTCATCCCAAAGGCGTTTAACGTCTTCACTGTTCTTGAGCCTAATTTTAAACCAACCCTTAGTGCGGTCGACAATGTTGATAAATTTTGCATAGAATCACCACTCGCTTCTTAAAGTTTATCAAGATCCGGACCCCCCCCCCCCCCCCCCCCCCCCCCCCCCCCCCCCCCCCCCCGGAAGAGAGTCCCAACAAGAGTGTCTTTGTTTTCGCGAAGAGTTTTTTTACGTAGCACAGAAAGCATTTTAAAGAAGTCAGAGTGATCGACCTCCTCACCGTCTAAGACATTTACCAAGAGTGTGTCAACAATCCCCACTTTCCCCTTACCCTTGTCCTCCGCATAGAGACGCTAGGCAGGTGGAGGGATTGCATCGGCCTGAGGCGACCTCAGAGCACCCGAGGCGTCAGACGCCGACAACACAGTGACAGAAGGGGGAATAGGGAGAGAAGGGCCTTGTATTTCATGAAGAGAATCCATAAAAGTCTTAGAAGGATCCATAAGCATAAAGTAAAGGGAGGAGAGAGACTCGAAATAGATAGCAATAGAGAGAACAATCAGCAGAGTAAAAGGAGGGAGATGATCCCAAAAGCATATGTGAGTATGGGTTATATAGAGCCATTGTTGGTGAGCAACGTAGGTGCTTGAGTGAATTAGAGAGTAGGAGTATAGACTTACAGGGTGATGAGCACAAGCATTCGGCGACGGGACATACGAGCCTCTAGAGAAGGAGAATAGCCAGCTACGCCATCGTAGAAAGTGACCCAAAACGTCCGGCCAACACGAGGCTCTCCCAACCCTATTAAATTTTGTTGCATGACCATCATAACCCCCCAAGTGGGCTGACTATTCTCAAGCGAGATCCAATCAGAGGAGCCTCCTTGTTGCAGGCCCAGTAAGGAAAAGCTCTAGATGGAGTCGGTTGGTGGAAGGTGGATTGAAACCTCAAATTGAACACAGGGGGGTATGAACCGAGCCAGGTGCAGAGGGATGAGCCAAGGGAGGGGCTTGTGGCTGATGCTGGTGGGAAGGTACGGGGAGAGACGTCCATTGAAGGCGGCGGTGTTTCCTTACAGAGGAAAGGAAATAGGAGCGCGTGAAAGGGGAGCAAAATTAGGGTTTTTCATTGGCTTTTTGGGGGAAGTTGTAGCTGGCGTTAATCCTCGATGCGTTATTTGTATGAACTGTACCAAGTAATGGATTATTGGTTATTATTTAGTGTCAAAAGGTGATTTGTTTTTAGGAAAAATGACTCAAAATAATATCAACTATGAGATATGAACTAAAAATAATACGAACTATAAAAAGTCTCAAAATAACACAAACTATCCACTTATATACAAAAAATTATACAAACTTTAAAATCAACCAAAAATAATACAATCAATAAAATTTTGACTTTAAATAATACAAACTTTTGAACTTAAATTAGAATAAGATTAAAAATAATATTTTATTTATCAAAATTATAAAAAAAATCTATAATTATTCATACTTTGCATAAATCCACCTTGTATATTTCAAATACATCAAACTCGTTATTTGGTTGTCTAACTTTATATAATATAATCCCAATTTTTAGAAATTACACAAAATTACATGAATTCTAGGATATGATTCTTTGTATTATTATTATTAATTATGGATAAAGTGGATGTGATTTTATTTAATTTCAAAATAAAAAAAAGTGCTTTTTTATAAAGTTGAATAAATAAATAGTGATTTTGGTGTATTTAAAAATAAAGGGGATACATTTGTGCAAAGTGTGACTATAGACACATATTTTTGTAATTTTAATAAATAATGTTTTGTTTTGATTCTTCTCCTATTCCAACTTCAAAAGTTTGTATTATTTTGAGTTAAAAGTTCATAGTTTGTATTATTTTTAGTTGATTTTAAAGTTTGTATTATTTTTGGTTTAGAGGTGGAGAGTTTGTATTATTTTGAGATTTTTTTTTAGTTTGTATTATTTTTTGTTCATATGTGATAGTTGGTATTATTTTGAGTCATTTTTCCTTGTTTTTATAATACAACTAGTATAGAGCTCATTCGCCACGCACGGGATTTTTAAAATATTATATAATCATAGTAATCATATTTTTTAATACAATCGTATTAATTTATACTAGTAATGAGTTTTACACGGTGAACCAGAATTAATATATAATCATAGTAATCGTGTTTTTCTGGATTTGTGTACATTCCCGTATCAACTTATCAAGTTTTCCAGTCTCTTCTTGTATGTGCCCACGCATCATCTGTGTTGGCCTTTCCCGCCTTTTCAATGCTCGGTCGCCCAAGAGCTGCCTCCATAGTCTTTAAAAGTTTACCTTCTTTAGCAGGAACAGTAGCCATTGTTGCCATTTATTTATGCATTTCCTTTTGAGTAGCCATTGTTTCCATTTGTTTATACATTTCCTTTAGAGTAGCCACAAGCTGCAATATAATTTTGTAAACATCAACGCCAACAAACAGTTATACAAGAACACACATTTCTATAGAATCACACAACCTCCTTAACACATTGCACACATAGAATTATTTTAAAAAGATTGTGGTGTAATATTTTTCGTCCAGGTAACCCCCTTGAAGTGCTATTTTTTATATTAAAAAAATAATATAATGAAGTTTTCATATTTTGACTTTACCTACTGAAAATTACACCTTCAAGCTAAACTTCAGAAAGGGTCTATGAAATTAAAGAAGAGACTGCACCATACCACCCACACCCCTTAATAAAAAAAAACAAAAGAAAAGAAAACTTACGTTGTCTCAACAAAGTAGCCCTTTCCATTTATCGGACTTTATTTATGAAAAGGAAGATAACTTACATTGTCCCAGCAAGTTTGGTGCTCATATGAGTATCCTCCTCCCTTTCATGAAGTCGAGCTATTCCAAAGTCAAAAATCTTTGCATTAAGTTCCGCATTAAGTAATATATTTGTAGGCTTGATGCCTCTGTGAATTATTGTTAGTGTTGACTCCACATGCAGAAAAGTCAAACCTTTAGCTATCCCATCACAAATTTTCAGCCTAATAGGCCAATCCAGACCAAAAGGGCAATCCTCTGTCCAAAGTGTCATCATGTTAGTACATGCCTAAATTATATACCTAAATGAAAATTCATACTTTTCTCTACGAATACACAATGGGACTTATCCATCTTTTCCATTTATATATATTCTATAGAATTTTTCAATACCATTTGAGGGAAGTTATAATTTCATACCAAACAAAGCCTGAGCCACGTTTTTGTTCTCCGTGTATTCATAAACCAGGAGTAGTTTACTCCCTTCAACACAACATCCATACAAACTTACGATATTCTAATGATATAAGCTGGATAGAAGGCCGATTTGGGTCACAACTTGTTTATTCCCATGTGATGATTTCAATCAAAGACGCTTCTTTGCAATATGGGTGCCATCAAGTAACTTATCATGCAACAAAAAATCAAAATTATATGAAATATCTCACATAGATTATGTAAAAAGCATAATGCAACTAACTTGTTGCCATCTTAATGGGAAAGGAAGGCCTAAAAATACCTTATAAACAGATCTAGATCCATCCATGCCTATCATATTAGCTTTGCCAAAATTGCCTTGGCAGCTTCAATTTGTGTAAAATTAAATAAACCACTCTACAAATCAACCCCTCTCAGAACTGTGAAACCCAAAATAATTATAAAGATAATGTATTAAGATGCAACAAAAAAAATACATCCTTAAAATTACTATCAAAAGAATATAATGATGTCACTTACTCTCTTCCCTTGACAATCTGCTTTGTAGGCGAAGTCTCCAAAAAATGAAACAGGAAACCAGAATTAGGCCCAGAATGAAGACACATATACATTCACAATCATTTTAATCTTTCTCCGATCATGAGGAGGATCAAACTCCACATGTAATGAGCATAAGAACACAACGTTACTCTCATAGTATTATATGACAAACAATTATATATATATACAACCTAATTTTCTATAGAATTTTTAGTTTATTCTTATATTTTTGCCTATAAGAATTTACCTTCAACTGCTCTAAAGAATCAACCATGAGCATAGATCCATCACGATGTAAGAAAGGGAAATAAAAAGAAAAGCATAAATTAACCTCAATCAAATATGGCCGATGATGAACAAAACTAAAACTCAACAAAGGAGGATTGACTTACCAATTTGTTCAACAAAAAATGAGAAGATTAGATTTGAAGAAATGGTGAAACTACTTCAAAAAGCTTCCCCCGCCGGTGTCTAAAAATCGCAACTCTGAACACCAATGCTACTCAAACGTTACAGTTTCCAAACAATAAAACAAAAAGTGGTAGACTTTTGAAAAACCCTCAAACGCTTTTACCAAATACAACCAAAGAGTTCTATTCCATCATATCCAAAAACTCAAGAACTCATTTTCCTTTCAACTGGAAAATCACCTATGAAATCTCTGTTAAAATTCTGAAGAAGAATTTATATAAAATACACGCTATCCACTAAATTAAAAAAAAAACAAGATCTAAGGAGGAGTATATGGATCATCAGTAGTAGTGGAAAGACAAAAGATTAATGAATCAAAATGTCTTCTAAAATTTTGATCCATGAAGCATATCAAAATAAGGAGGAAATGTAAAATTCAAAGCACAATTTCAAATTTCCATCATCAACCCGTCAATTCCTCTAAGACTTTGAAGACTACAAACCCTAATTTCCAATTATGATAATGAATATGTCAATCTACTTGCATATTGGGTCATCGACTCTCCCGATTCGAATTCACAAGAAGCACATGCAATTCATTATTCTTGAATCAGTAACCACAATTTCAATCTTATTACATACCCCCTAATCAACCAGTTATGGGTATGAACAATTTCATCAATTACTAACCGCATTGATAAAGAAAAAAAATAGAGAAGAGGGTAGAAATTACGAGGCGATTTGGTGAAGACGGAAGAGATCTCAAACCGCTCCAGGCCCTTATAAAGGAAGCACCCAAATCTTCTGCTCAGCCGCTCCCAAAACTCTTCCACTCCATTATACGTTACTTCACCCAAACACTCAAAATAGGTAGCAAAGAGACATCAAATTCGAGACTTAGTGTAGCAGATGACAGTTTGTCGGGAAGAGGAGTTGAAGAGTAGATTGTGGCTGAGATGGGAGAGAGAACATGGGGTATGGAGCAGGCCAGGGAGTGAAAGGAAGAAACAAAACAAAAAAAAGAAACTCACCGAGCCCTCCAAGAGAGACAGAAAGAAAAGCCTTCAACTGACGAAAACCCTAGGTCGACTCGATCGACGACGCTCTTGTCTGCCATCACCACCGGCAACTCCAGCAGGGGCCTTCGGCGCTTGCAGTCGCTAGAGAGGAGCACCGAGCTTCCTGAGAGATCCGAGAGAGATCAAAGAGATGAGAGAGCGGCTTGAGAAAACCATCTGAAATTGAAACCGCTTAATGATGAAAGAAAGAGAACGCAGGGGCAAAAGGGAAAAAAAAATCCCCCTTCAGCAAGACGGAAAAAAAAATTAAAAACTCTCCTAAAATCTGCTGGCCTGACACGTGGCAAATTCCTTTGTATAGAAGTATCTGCTATTATAGTGTAGGGATATCCACCAAATGACGGTCAAAATATCTTTTTCCTCTTTTTTTAGGCCAAAATATCTTTTTCCTCTTTTTCAAATCTATGCCCCATTTCCTCCATCAAGTCTCCTATGGTTCTGGAACTGCTATACAAATGATGTCGAAATACAAGAGAACCGTTTTGTGACAAATCTCGGCCACATGGTTTGATTCTTTTGGCATTGTACACAAACCTTTCAAGAATTGTGTGGTTGACCATAACACAAACCTTTCAAAATCCACAAGCATCATACCAAGGCAACAGGTTTAATCCAAACAGTAAAGAAGAAGTCACTAAAGATGATGAAAAGGAAAAAAGCCACAAGAACAAACACTCAATCTTTTGGCCAAAACAAAATGTCATTCTCATATTGGATTCTGGATATCCGGATAATCTATCAAACGAAATTAAAAGAACCAAAATCATGTTGAGGCAAAACACAGTAGGCTGAAGTATCTATTCCTCTTCAACGATCCTTCCCTTCTCACTTACATAGATACCGTCCAAGAATTTCCTAATATCCTTCTTCTTCACGTGACATTTCTGTATCAAGAAAGGCAACACACAACGAATCAGAAACCGAAATCACATTATTTGCAATTAGTCATACCCATTCCGAATGAGAATAGTGTCTAAATGATATTAACACATTACCTGATTAATCAGAGCGGCAGATCGGGAAACAAGTTCAATGTCGTTCCCGTCCAAAACAAGCTCATCCTTGACCTTTTCAGACCTAGTGATGGTAACCCCATCCAGCATCTCCACCTTCCTAACCTGAATAGAGGCCAGTAATGAAATACTTCAGGGTGATGAATTCATTGAATCAGATACACTATGGCATCTCAAACAGACCTAGGCACAAGTACATAACACTGTTGACCACTTGTGAAACATAATTTTGCTAAACTATATATTATAAATTTTTACTGAAAACGTATAGATTCTAATTGTGAACTTACAGGATCATTAACATAAATACGCAAACAAACAGAGTTTTAAGAACTGAGTAGCTCAATTACTAGTGGTCTATTTTTCGTTTCATTTATGTGATTATTATCACTATAGCCTACCAGATATAAAATCAAAGCTATGATTCAACACAACTTCTAACTTGCCCGTTTAGTTGAGCACCAAGTAAATGGAGAGACAACGAAGCTAATCAAAGTTACTATTCCCTAGCAGTTCTTGCCCAAAACTCCAAATGCTTAATTTGTAAGAAAATAAAAGAGGGATTGGTGTTCAATTCGGGGAATGAAATCAGGAAAGATCCCAAATTTGCATAGAGAATAAGAGAGAATGAACCCTCATTTTTAGGAGAACAAAGGTAGATTTGCCGTCATTTTGCAACCACATGTTCAACTCAAGGAATGAAATGAAGAAAGATGCCACCTTTTGAACAGAATTTAAAAATAATGTTTCAACAAAACCCATGATTGGTGAATAATAAGTTAAAACTGAGTATTCATTTCCTTCTAATTGCTCTTTTCCAATTTGCCATGAGCCACAACTATTCAAAACACATAAAAACAAAAGGGTGAAAAACTATGCACGAAATACCCAAATGTCACTCTAGGGGCCAATATTCATGCAACAGATAATCAAATTACTCTTCATTCATGGCAGTACGAACTTGCTGCAAGGTGAAACAGTACCAAGAAGCAAGGTATCTATAACAGATAACAATCAACAAAGACAGATGAAGCAGATTCCACTCCCTTGGGTATATATAACAGATAACATAGTTATATTAAAAATGCAGATTCGGGGTTCATTCCATACGTATCACCAAGTATCCAAAACCTAAACTAAGTAAAGGTCAAACCTTCAACAGCAATCCAATATTACACAATCAATGGGGAAAACGAACAATTTCACAGACAATAGCTAAGCAGGGCGGAAAAAAGGTCAATGCAACGAAAATCAGTACCTTCTTCTCTCCAAGGAAGTTACGGATCTCAATGCCCTTGCTGCCATTGGAGATGCTGGCATTGATGGGAAAGTGAGCATAAACCATCCTCATTTTGTAACGGTAGCCCTTGGTAACCCCGGTGATGAGGTTCTGAACATGGCTGAGCGCCGTCCTGATCGCCGCCGTGGTCTTCCTGGAGCCGAACCAGGAATCGATCTTCAGCTTCTTCTTCCCGGTGGCCTCGTCGGTTGTGAGCTGGAAATCGAGGTTGAGGTGCTTGAAGTCCTTGACAAGCTTGCCCCGAGGTCCTTCGACCTCAATGATCTTAGCATTGATCTTGATGGTGATCTCATCGGGGATGTCCATGGAATCGGATGAGATTATGGTCTTCATCTTCGCTGTGTTTCAGTTTCTGTCTCTCTCTCTCTCTCGTTCACAGCGGCAATGACAGTTTGGTGAAGGAAAACCCTAACTTTGATGGCGATTTTAAATAGAGCTTATATGGTTGGAGATGGGCCGGGGCTGGTTTTTGGGCTCCTTAACTTTATATGGGCAATACATTGTTTAAAAACTAGCCCAATAAAAACGTTAGAGAGCGAAAATATTGAAAATAGCACAAAGGTCCCTAAACAAGAACTTGAAGAAATTGCATTTTTGGTCCTCGATTTATTTTTATGTTTTTTATGTGAAAGGTTAAATCGCATAGTTAGTCTGGATTAGATAGAGCAGCGTGTCAAAACTGTTTCTTTCTCAATCTTGATAATTGAGGAACATCAGAACCCTTGATAATGCGTATATAGATAACATTATAAGCTAGTTTTAGCTACATTTCTAGAAGGATGTTTTGGTGTACAGATAAAAGAAAGGGAGTGGATGTTTTTATAGTTCATCTATGATAAAATGCTATGTAATTACAAGAACTCTGCTTCACGTGATGAGACATTTGGTGTGATGGTTGAAATTTCGGTTGTTGAATGAAGTTTTATAGTTCATTACGATTTACGAGTGGGTCACATGCCCTATAAACCTATCACTTCAATCATTCCTTTGTCAGGTAAGATATGTTTCAAATATTGTTGGAACAAGGAATCAAGACAGACCTACACACACACCAAGAGATAAATAGAGGAGATAATTTAGACCATTTTCAACGTTTTTTTTAATTTCTCCAAAATAAGAAAACAAAAGATATATGCTTCAAATTATTTTTGTTATAACTAATAGTCTTTCTATTTCAAATATGTGAAAAAATATTTAGATTTGGAGAATGTTGCAGATTTGGAGATTAATCGATTTTTTCTACATGAAGAAGTTGTTGATCTCTTAGAATGGCTTCTTTGAGCAAAGACAAATTTAAACTCCATGCATTTAGAAGTAAAATCTATTTTCCATAGTTAACACCCCAACCTTACTAACCTTTCATATGTGTGACATACAATATATTGATTGACTGATGTTTAAATTTGCACATTTTAGAAAATGAATGGTGCATAATGAGGATTCAAGAGAAGTAGATCAATCATCATACTTGATCTTTCTTGTTGAGTTCGGGGGGGGGGGGGGGGGGGTGTATATTGGATGGCTTGCTGACCTATGCGAATTTAAAAAATATGAGAGATGAGATTCCATTCGCTCCATGTTCATTTCTCATACCTTTTGCTTATCTCGGGGTTATGCCCTTGATGTACATATTTATATCTCCTTTTATTACATCTTTTGACTTCATATTTCATTCGATTTCCAAAGAAAAGGTTCAAAAGAATATAAACTTGTGTAAGAATGGGCTAAAGTACAAGAAATAGAATCTGCACGAGTTTTGAGCTAACCATGCAGGAATTCGATGAAATCGGAGTCAAAACGAAGAAGCCAAGTGAAGTTGAGCAGAGGTCGATATCGACCTGAAGACATCGATATCGACCATAATTGTCGACATGCCTTCTGAGTGTCGAGATAGACCACACAGACTAACCAAGAAGACATTGATATCGACATACTACATAGATATCGACCTCATCATAGACATCGACTAGAGCTGGACAAGTCGAGCAGGAACACAGACATCGATATCGACCCCTGTGGTCGATATCGACCTTATCTCGACAGAAGATAGACTCGATTTCGAGATCCGGATTGGGAACTTTATCTTCAAGGAGGCACGAATTTATCTTGTACTTCTAGATAGATGACAGTTGAAGACTTATTTATCTTTTTTTACCTTTAAGTTTTATCAAGTTAGTTTAAGTTTTATCCAAATAAAAGACCTATCCTAATTGTTTGGATAGAGTTCATAGTTTAGATAGAAGTTACAATCCTTGGCTAGCAAGGGTTAGTAGCCTATAAATAAAGCCCTAGGGGGCTGGCATTCAATCATCTTTCAAGAATCTTTCAATCATCAATCAATACAATCAATAGCAATAGAGTTAGAGAGAAGTTTTAGGGTTTGACGTTCGCGAAAGCCGACGTTGAGTTGTAAAGCTTCGAAGTATATTTTAATGCAAGTTTCTTTCTTTCAATCAATGATGAGTTCCATAATGAGAAGCGAGTAGTCCCCCAAAGCTCTTAGGGTCGGGGTGAGCCCGACGTTAGCCATGCGCGCTTGAGGTAATTGTTAGATGTTGATATCGTTGTGTCTATATCATCTCCTACGATTCTATGTTTAGTCCTAATCGAAAGAAAAGGGATTCATGCTAACAACTTGAGTTATAAACATAAAATTGGTAGAGACAATTAGGTTTATTTGCAAGAGTAATCCTAAGAGTTGGTGTACGGCGAAAGCTTGTCCCTCAAGTGAAATAGCGCAATTGTCCGTCTTATTTATCTTATCGCATGCATTGGGTAACGTTGTGGTAAACCCTAATCCTAGGAGTTGCCTTTTACATAAGTTAATACACATAAAATCCCTGTTTTATTTCTGTTCATTACTTCTTTTCCATTCTTAAGTCTTCGGCCTTTCTTTGTCGACGAAGAACTAACCCACTGCAGGAAGACATCGATATCGAGGTTAACGTCGATATCGACCACGCTGATAGATTGACAGTTTTCTGAGTCGATCTCGAGGATCCTGGGTCACTGCTGCAAACATCGGAATCGACCCCAGACGTCGAAATCGACCTTCTGTATCGACTGGCAGTCTTCTAAGCCAGTCGATTTCGTGGACTAACATCGATATCGACCCTTCCTATCGATATCAACTGCTTGTTTTTGTCTCTACAGGTCTTCTGTTGCAGAAAGGATCGACGGCCGAGGTCGACATCGAGCTCCAAGGTCGAAATCGAGGCTTCTGGTCGACACAAGACGTGAGATTTCCAACGCTACTAGGATCCCGCTGACACGCCTCCTCGTGGATCGATCCTGACTACCCTTCCACTACAACGGGAGGAAGTCTTGTAATTATTTGCATAGGCTAGGAGTCGGTTTACGTTTATACATATTTTATATTTGTATTTAAGATACTAGACCTTCCTCCTGCAATAACAGCCCCTTGGCACAACTATCAAATTAGGATAATAACTCAAGTTTAAGTTCAAAAGTGATGTGCAGTGTTGCAATCCTTCTGGCAATGCTCTCAAACCTTCACACCTTGTAATGCTAAAATAGCGCAAAGAGCCACCAACAACGTCGAATCCTTCAAGAATAACTGTCAATTTTGTAAGCCCTCTAAAGCTTAAGTGCTTGAGGTTTCTTAGACCGTAGAACCCTTCCCATCCTTTCGAATCCAGGCTTCTACAATAAAGAATTATAAGCATCTTAAGATTGGTGAGATTTTTCATTTCATTTGGAAGAGTAGCAATTTTAGCACACTCGATTATTTAAAATGACGAAATCTCATCAGGCTTCCAATCTCTTATGGTAATGCTGTCAAACATGGAAAGAACCACAATCTCATATATGGCAATAGGGTTGTGCTTCCAGTTTAGATCGGACCGAAATTACCAATGGACTAGAAATTCTAAAGACATGGATCGCGGATCGAACCGGAATCGGGATATATGGTCCTGAGTTTTCGGTTCATGGACCGTTTAGATCGGAAAGAGATTTCTCTAACCCTAGATCTAAAAAACTGAAATCGGGATGAGATTCTAATATAATATTTCTCCAAATCTAAAATCGTCATTAACCTTGTATAAATTTGAAAATATACATAAAACGTTAAAACCTAGATCTAAAAAGACAGTGAAGAGAGAGAGAGTGATGTACATATTTAGAGTCTTTTTATTTGCATGTTTTGACTTCATATTCCATTCGATTCCTAAAGAAAAGGTTAAAAATAATGCAAATTTGTGTAGAATGAGCTAACGTGCAAGAAATAGAGTCTGCACAAGTTTTGTTCTAAATATGTAGGAATTGGAGCAGAATCGGAGTAAAAACGAAGAAGCCAAGCAAAGCTGAAAAGAAGTCGAAATCGACAGGACAAGTTGATATCGACTGAAGACCTTGACATGGACTCTGAGTGTAGAGACAAACCACAAAGACCAACCTAGAAGACCACTCGATATCGGCTGATGGTGTCGACAACGACATGGCACTAGAAACGAGTGAAATGAAGCCTGTCGAGTAGAAACAGAAAGCTCGATATCGACTGCCTTGGTCGATATCGACTGGAATTTGAAACAGATTACACGCGCTTCGAGGACGCGGATTTGAAGATCTATCAACATGGCCACAGTTTATCATCTTATTTAGATAGATTGTGTCTTAAGGATGATTTCCTTTTTACCCTAAGATGTTTATTAGTTATTTCTATATTTACTTTAATAAAGATTAATCCCACTTATTAAGGATAGATTTTAGATAGAAGATTTGATCTACTTTCCTTGGCTATCAAGGATTTGAATGCTATAAATAAAGCCCTAAGGGGATGGTTTTTATTCATTCCACAACACAACAACAATAGCTAGAGAAGTGGAGAGTAGAAAGAAGCTTTAGGGTTTGGCGTTTGCGAAAGTCGACGTTGGATTGTAAGGTTTCGGAGTTTCAATTAATGCAAGTTCTTTTCTTTAAATCAATGGTGTTCTTTGCGATGAAGAGCGAGTAGTTCCCCAAAGCTTCTAGGGTCGGGGTGAGCCCGACGTTAGCCATGCATGTTTGAGGTAAGTACTTGATGTTGGTATCGTTGTGTCTATATCATCTCCTACGATTCTATGTTTAGTCCTAATCGCAAGAAAATGGATTCTTGCTAACAAATTAAGTTATAAACATAAAATTTGTAGAGACAATTAGGTTTATTTACAAGAGTATTCCTAATCGTTTGTGTAAAGCGAAAGCTTGTCCCTCGAGTGAAATAGCGCAATTGTCCGTCTTATTTGCCTTATTGCATCCATTGGTTAACGTTGTAGTAAACCCTAGCCTTAGGAGTTGCCTTTTTATTATATATTGAATCATAAAATTCGTGTCTTTTTTTGTTCATACTTCTTCCACTATCTTCTTTGTCTTCGGCCTTTCTTTGCTGACTAATCTTACTATAGGACCAGTCGATTTCGACCAACTAGGTCGATATCGACCAAATTGCCCTAGATCGACGGTTTTCTGTGTCGATCCCCATCTTACTACATATATTGTTGAGGCCGATTTCGAGAACTTCACTCGATATCGACTGCCCTGTGTCGACTGGCAGTCTTTTATGCCAGGTCGACTCATTTGCTGACATCGATATCGACCACCCTAGTCGATATCGACTGCCGTTTTTGTCTCGCAGGTTTTCTGTTGCAGTAGAAATCGACAGCCTAGGTCGATATCGAGTCCACTACTCGAGATCAAGGCTTCTGGTCGACATTCAGAACGTGGCTTTGAGACTATCTAGGATCCCGCTAACACGCTTCCTCGTGGATCGATCCTAGCTACCTTTCTACTATAGCAGGAGGAAGTCTTGTAATTATTTACACAGATAAGAAATTGGTTTGATTTATATTCTATATTTATTAGACTCGATTTCCTCCTCCTAACAAATTGGCGCCGTTGCCGGGGAAGCTATCATTCGCGCCCTAGTAGTGTATCTCACGTTTCTTTCTAGTTTTGCTTTACAAGTGTATGCGATGCACTGATCGCATACCCGAATTCGAAGGTGTAGACGATCCTGAAAGCTATCTTCACCTTTGCGCTAGAATCCAAAGAGCTATGGCAGACCAAGAGACCCAGGCTCAACAGATTGAACACTTAAGGAAGCAAGTCGAGGACTTTGCCACTAGAGAGGCGGCACTAAAAGAGCGTGCTGACAGGGAGGAGGAAGCTAGGAGGCAAATTGAAGCTCAAATCAACGCCCTCCCTCAGAATGCTAAACAATACATGCACCTTGTGCTCTCAGTGCCTGAATCGTCCATTCTTATCCCTCATTCCAATTTTGAAATTAAACCTAGCTTCTTAACTGAAATTAGGCGACGTCAATTTGAGGGAAAACCTAACGATTGTCCTCTCGAGCATATTTCTTTATTCCTCGACTTGTGTGATACAATTGCTGATGGACAAAGCCTAGAGTACGTTAAACTAAAGGCTTTCGTTGGTCTCTCGCAGGGAAAGCACTAGCATGGTTGGAGAGCCTAGCCCCCAGATCGCTCCGCACGTGGGATGAAGTCAAGGATGCATTTCTCAACAAGTTCTTCCCACCATCCAAGACGGCGGTTATACGCCAAAAATATCATGGCTTTAAAAAAAAAGCCACATGAAACCCTAGCGCAAGTATGGGAGCGATTCAAGGAGCTACTGAGGTCCTGCCCTACTATAACGGCCCGAGATTATGATTCCCGGGTTACGTTTCAAGGGATGAAACACCTCGATGGGATCTTGCACTGCGAGTACAGATTGAATGTTTGAAACCAACAATTGCGCTTTGAAAGTGGGATTTCACACCCAAAAACCGAGAGGGACCTTTGGAATCCCCGGGGTAAGTCCCTTGTAACTGCCCTATTGCAAGTCGTAAAACCATTTATCATACAACTAGTCAAGTTTCCAAAATCATACATAAGGTCGCTGTTGTTGCAGGAGGCTTGATATGTCAAGTAATTACAAATATAAAGATGTAAATAAATGTAAACCGACTCCTGGCCTAAGCAAATAATTACAAGACTTCCTCCCGTTGTAGTGGAAGGGTAGTCAGGATCGATCCACGAGGAGGCGTGTCAGCGGGATCCTAGTAGCTTTGGAAATTTCACGTCTGCGTCGATCAGTAGCCTCGATTTCGACCTTGGGCCTCGATGTCGACCTCGGCTGTCGATGTTCTCTGCAACAGAAGACCTGCAAAGATAAAAACAAGTGGTCGATATCGACTGGTGGGGGTCAATATCGAGGTTAGTCCACGAAATCGACTGGCTCAGAAGACTGCCAGTCGACATAGAAGGATCAATATCGATGTCTGGTGTCGATATCGATGCTCAGCAAATTCCGCAGTGATGTTCGTCGTCGACTCAGAAAACTCAGAAAACTGTCGACGAACTCAGTGGTCGATATCGACGTCTGGGGTCGATATCGATGTCTCCCTGCAGTGTGTTAGTTGTTTGTCGGCAAAGAAAGGCCGAAGATTTAAGAGTGGAGAGAGAAGCAATGAATAGAAATAACAGTGGGTTTTGGTGAATTAACTTATGTAAAAAGCAACTCCTAGGATTAGGGTTTACCACAACGTTAACCAATGCATGCGATGAGATAAATAAGACGGACAATTGCGCTATTTCACCCGAAGGACAAGCTTTCGCCGTACACCAACTCTTAGGATTAATCTTTCAAATAAACCTAATTGTCTCTACCAATTTTATGTTTATAACTCAAGTCGTTAGCATGAATCCCTTTTCTTTCGATTAGGACTAAACATAGAATTGTAGGAGGAGAGATAGACACAACGATATCAACATCAAATACTTACCTCAAGCGTGCATGGCTAACGTCGGGCTCACCCCGACCCTAAGAGCTTTGGGGAACTACTCGCTTCTCATCATGGAACTCATCATTGTTTGAAAGGAAGAAACTTGCATTAAAATAAACTTCGAAGCTTTACAACTCAACGTCAACTTTCGCAAACGTCAAACCCTAAAACTTCTTTCTAACTCTAACTCTATTGTCTTTGTCTTGGGTTGTTCTATGATTGGATTATTGGATGATTGAAAGATTCCTGGATGATCTAACAAATCAGCCCTACGGCTTTATTTATAGGCTACTAATCCTCGCTATCCAAGGATTGTAACTCCTATCTAAACTATGAACTCTATCCGAACAATTAGGATAGGTCTTTTATTTTGATAAAAACTTAATGGTAAAAGATAAATAAAACTTCAACTGTCCTCTATCTTGAAAGTGTAAGATAATTCCGTGCCTCCTTGAAGATATAGTTCCAATCCGCATTCGAAATCGAGTCTATCTTTTGTCGAGATAAGGGGTCGATATCGACACCAGAGGTCGATATCGAGGTCTCTGTTCCTGCTCGACTTGTTCAGTTCTGGTCGATTTCTATGTTGAGGTCGATATGGGGGTCGATATCGACACTGGGGGTCGATATCTGGGTCTAGGGTCGATATCTACCTCTGCTCAGCTTCACTTGGATTCTCCGTTTTGACTCTATTTTCGCTCGAATTCCTGCATGGTTAGCTCAAAACTTGTGTAGACTCTATTTCTTGCATTTTAGCCCATTCTTACTCAAGTTTATATACTTTTGAACCTTTTCTTTGGAGATCGAATGAAATATGAAGTCAAAAGATGCAATGAAAGAAGGTGCAAATGTGTACATCAAAACACCCCATACTTAGACTTGCTTGTCCTCAAGCAATAACCAAGCAATAACCAACACCTACAACACACCCTTCAAGTCTTCGCCCTTGTCAAAAGCAACATCATAAGCGGTAGCAAAGCAAAGCGAGTGAATTTAACGTCATAGCACATATTTTGGCGATCCATAGGCATATGCAATTTTGATCCAACCTCACAGGGATAATGTGTTTGCACTCAACTCTCATGTGTTTAGGCTATGAAGATCAACTCTCAACTCAATTCCATATACAATCTCATAAACATTGTAATTTATAATAATCCACTTCGCAACCAATTATGAAAATGCAATAAGAATTATCAGGAGGACTTTCGCTCAATGGAAGACTTCATAGAAGACTCCATTCGGCGGGGTTGTAATGGGGCTTGGTATGAAATAAAGGGTATGGAATTATTTGGCTATGTGGTGCTTTTAAAATTCGGGAATCAAGACTCCTAAATCTCAACACTTGCAATACCCAAACCATAACTCTTCAATGTAAGCTCAATCTCTATAATGCTTTTTCCCAACTCATCTTTCCATTATATGCTCTCAAAAATATAACACTTGTATGAATAAAGGACTTAAGGATTTTGGCTCATGCACTATATATATATATTTTTTTTCATTTTTTTTTTCCGAAAATAATACTAAAGCTATGTGCATTTATATGGTGAGCCAAAAAAATCCTTTTACAAAATATGACAAAATGTAAATATGTACCATCCTATAATTTCCTTGCTCAAAACTAGACATTATGTTCTTTTCTTTCCACAAGGCATTAGTTCCAACCAATCTAAGTCTCAATTCCCAAATGGGGGTCAGGCTTAATTCGGCTAGGGATAATTTTGTGGAGTTTTCAATTTCAGGCTCAGGCTAATGTTCTGGCTTCAAGCAGGGATAATGCAGGGTAGGTAAAGAGAGGATAAAAATGGCTTAAAAGATGCCTCCATCATTTAATTCTCGTAAACATAAACATATATATGCATTGGTTTTGAATAACTATCACAACATTTAGAGATGCATAGGAAGAGTAAATTCACTCAAGAAAGCGGAGGGATTTTTGATGTTCTCCCTATAGGTCAAAATTCTCACAAGGACAATTTTTGTTGGATTTGCTTTTTAGCCTAGGATCATATGTGCTCAATTTCATCACAAGTTCACAATCTACATAGAAATTTTAAAGACTTAGGCTAAACCATCCAAATATGCCATAGGATTTACATGATCAAGTCAGCTATTGAGTTTTCATCATAGGACATCTAAGTAGGGTTAGAAAAAAAAAATAAAAAAATAAACATGCATTTTTTTTTTGTATTTTTGACATTTTTGTATTTTTTTTTTTGGATTTTCTGACATTTTATAAAAGTAAAACTAAGAACAAAAATTTAAACATGAATGCAATGCGAAGAAGAAACCAAGTTATGACCATAAGACATGTCTTTCCCCCACCCCATACTTAAAATATACAGTGTCCTCACTGTATTAAAAAGAAAAACAAGGGTAGAGAGAGACTTACAGTGCAACCTGCGGATTCAGGTCGATTTCAGGTTTGGTCGATGCCAGAAGTCGATATCTAGGTCAGTGGTCGATGTCGACTGCATCTGTCGAATTCGAGGAAGAAGATGAAGATAAGGGCTGCCTGATTGGGGTCGATATCGAGTATAATGGTCGATATCGACCTCTCTTTTTTCGCTCCTGAGTCCTCGATGTCGACTCCAGGAGATGGCTTGACCCTAGGGGGGTCGATTTCGACTGGCCTGGTCGATTTCGACTGCCTCTGCAAAAGCTTCTTTTGTTCTTCGTCATTCCTTTTTCTTGGTAACCTGAAATCTTGGTTAGGAATATAGATAAAGCACGAATTATCTCAGTTTTAAAAGTTTCAAACAGCCAAAAATTAAATCCTAAAAACCATCTATGCGAAATTTAAATGTTTTATGTACATGCTCTAGATTTTTGAGTCGCTAGGCCGACTTCTCCGTCAATTCTTCATGACCCTTTTATGTAGGGACCCTTCGAGCGTGAGCCTTCTCCTGGATCATCTAGGTCCTTTTGGTAGTAGCGAAGTTCGGCGACCAAGGCTTCTTCATCATTAGGTTCTTCTTTGGGCGCTTTTCTTCTCTTTCTTGACCTAACTTTAGCAATATAGGCAAACCATGGAGCTTTGACCCTCTCTTTAGTAGAATTATCAATAATTGGCTTAATTGATTCATCAATAAGGGACAGAGGAGGGTTAGGAGTCATACCTGGGCTTACCTGTTTGGGCCCGAAACAGAAATCTTCGGGCTGAGGGGTGGTCGATTTCGACCAAGGTGGGTCGATTTCGAGAGCTTTGGTCGATATCGACATGTGGGGGTCGATATCGACCTCTGTGACCCCATACTTAAGCTCCTGGCAGCGATCTGGCATACTCGATTTCGACCCAGGGGGGTCGATTTCGAGAGCTTTGGTCGATATCGACATGTGGGGGTCGATATCGACCTCTGTGACCCCATACTTAAGCTCCTGGCAGCGATCTGGCATACTCGATTTCGACCCAGGGGGGTCGATTTCGATGTTTTTAGTCGATATCGACTGGTTCCAGTCGATGTCGACCCTGCTTGCTGTTTCCGTCCTCGCCAACAGAAATTTTCTAAACTTTTCTTTGGCCGGCGAGAGGACTACTTGCTCCAGGTGCTTTGTTTCGCTCATGGTTGGGTTGAAAGAGAATTCTATCACCTCGTTCCCTATAGTAAAGGTTAGTAACCCTTGATGTACATTGATATTGGCATCTGCAGTAGCTAAGAAAGGCCTACCAAGGATAATAGGCACTACAGGATCTTCAGGCATCTCCAATACAATGAAATCAGTAGGCACAAAGAACTTACCTACCTTTACCGGAACGTCATCAACTATACCTGTGGGTCTGACGAATGAGTTGTCAGCCATATAAAGTTTCATGTCCACAGGTTCAAGGGCACCAATGTTCACCTTCTGCCAAATAGAGAGAGGCATGAGACTTACACTTGCCCCTAGGTCACATAGGGCTTTGTAACGATGTTGGCCAAGTCCCACGGTGATTGCAAACTTCCCTGGATCACTCTTCTTCTCAGGGAAGTCCATCTTTGAGCACTCCTCTGCGATCTCTGCCATGGATCTCTTCTTGCTAAGGATGTCTTTGAGGAATCGTACATAGGCGGGCATCTCGCTTAGGGCTTCTGTAAGAGGGATAGTAACATTCAGTCCTTGAAGTATCTTTATGAAGCGCCTAAACTTACCTTTGGTGGGATCCTCCAATGTTTTGGAAGGGAATGGCAATGCCTTCTTTGGTGGAGGGGCCAAAACGGTGGTCGGAGGGGCCTGCTGGACATCGATGTCGACTGGGATGGGGTCGATATCAACTGGGATGGTCGATTTCGACCTTTGTTGAGGCTCTGATGGCTCTGCAGTGTCATCGACATCGATCAGGGGGTCGATTTCGACCTTTGGGTCGACATCGACTGGTCTGTCGACGTCGACTGGGTCTGCTGCTTTCTCCTCCGTTTCCGTCTGTGGCTTTTGTACTTTGGTGCCACTCCTTAATTGTATGGCTGCGATATGGCCTGTCCCGGATTGCCCCTTAGGATTTGTAGTGGGTTGCCCAGGGAGTGTTCCGGACGGCCTAGGGATTTGTGCCGCCAATTGACCCAGTTGGGTCTCTACGTTCTTCTTCCAAATATCCATCTCCCCAATCCTTGTGGTAAGGTGATTGAGTTGAGAGTGGATAGCATTGTTGGATTGATCGTTCTTAGCTTGATTCCTCCTTATCTCATCCAATACTAGTTGAAGATCATCCTTCTTTTGGTCTCTCTCCGGGTGCCCAGGAGCTCTATAAGGCGGAGGGTCCCTAGGGTTAACCGGGTTCCTTTGTGGTTGATGGAACCTTTGGTCTCCCCAATATTGGTGATTGGGACCCCTCATGTAGCGCGCCTCTTGGTGAGTCTCCGCTAGGTGTACTTGTTCGGCATGGGGGCACTCGACGGTGGTATGCCGCTGCGATCCACATTCAATGCAATCTTGGTTCACTGAAAGGAACCTTACTTGCTTTTGGAGCTTTCTAAGTTGATCTCTATGGAATTGCTCCTTCACGTCCGGATCGATTACATTGGAGGGTTCATATAAGGGCATAGATGGGGCAGGCCTCGATGATGATGATGTGTCGGAAGCCTCAGGAGTCCCATATGTGTTGTCGAACTCCACCAACCTCTCTATGGTCTCCCAAGCCTCTTGTGGGGCGAGTTCAAGGTAGCCATAAGCGGTGTAGGTGTTGATCCTCTCCTTTGTTGCAGCGTCAAGAGCATTGTAAATGATCTCCTGAATTACATATGGTGGTTGGCCATGTGTCGGGCATGATCGTAGAAGGTCCTTGAACCTTTCCCAAACAGTCGCCAGAGCCTCACCAGGCTTTTGTTTGAAAGCCGTGATTTTCTGTCGGATCAACGCCGTCTTAGAAGGAGGGAAGAACTTGTTGAGGAACGCGTCCTTGACTTCATTCCATGTGCGGAGTGATCTTGGGGCTAAGCTTTCCAACCACTGCAATGCTTTACCTGTAAGAGACCATCGAAAGGCTTTTAGTTGGACATATTCAAGACTTCGTCCATCAGCAATAGTATCACAAAGGTCTAAGAAGGTAGAAATATGTGCCATAGGGCATTCGTTAGGTTTTCCTTCATATTGGTGCCTTCTAATCTCAGTTAAGAAGTTAGGTTTTATTTCAAAATTAGAGGCAGGGATAAGAATCGCCGATTCAGGCACTGTGAGCGCAGGGTGCATATATTGCTTGGCATTCCTAGGGAGGGCATTGATTTGGGCTTCTATTTGCCTTCGGCCTTCCTCCTCCCTATCCGCATGCTCCTTAAGTGCCGCCTCTCTAGTCGTTAAGTCCTCAACCTGCTTCCTTAGTTGTTCAATAAGTTCTGCTTGGTTCGCGTTTTCCGCCATGATTCTTTGAGCTTGGGCCCTTAGATGGAAATAACACTCAGGGTCGTCTACTCCTTCAAATTCAGGTGGGCGATCAGCGCGTCGCATACACCTGCAAGACCAAACTAGGTAGAGACGTGAGATAGACTACTAGGGCGCGATTGATTGCCTCCCCGGCAACGGCGCCAATTTGTTGTTGCAGAAGGCTTGATATGTCAAGTAATTACAAATATAAAGATGTAAATAAATGTAAACCGACTCCTGGCCTAAGCAAATAATTACAAGACTTCCTCCCGTTGTAGTGGAAGGGTAGTCAGGATCGATCCACGAGGAGGCGTGTCAGCGGGATCCTAGTAGCTTTGGAAATTTCACGTCTGCGTCGATCAGTAGCCTCGATTTCGACCTTGGGCCTCGATGTCGACCTCGGCTGTCGATGTTCTCTGCAACAGAAGACCTGCAAAGATAAAAACAAGTGGTCGATATCGACTGGTGGGGGTCAATATCGAGGTTAGTCCACGAAATCGACTGGCTCAGAAGACTGCCAGTCGACATAGAAGGATCAATATCGATGTCTGGTGTCGATATCGATGCTCAGCAAACTCCGCAGCGATGTTCGTCGTCGACTCAGAAAACTCAGAAAACTGTCGACGAACTCAGTGGTCGATATCGACGTCTGGGGTCGATATCGATGTCTCCCTGCAGTGTGTTAGTTGTTTGTCGGCAAAGAAAGGCCGAAGATTTAAGAGTGGAGAGAGAAGCAATGAATAGAAATAACAGTGGGTTTTGGTGAATTAACTTATGTAAAAAGCAACTCCTAGGATTAGGGTTTACCACAACGTTAACCAATGCATGCGATGAGATAAATAAGACGGACAATTGCGCTATTTCACCCGAAGGACAAGCTTTCGCCGTACACCAACTCTTAGGATTAATCTTTCAAATAAACCTAATTGTCTCTACCAATTTTATGTTTATAACTCAAGTCGTTAGCATGAATCCCTTTTCTTTCGATTAGGACTAAACATAGAATTGTAGGAGGAGAGATAGACACAACGATATCAACATCAAATACTTACCTCAAGCGTGCATGGCTAACGTCGGGCTCACCCCGACCCTAAGAGCTTTGGGGAACTACTCGCTTCTCATCATGGAACTCATCATTGTTTGAAAGGAAGAAACTTGCATTAAAATAAACTTCGAAGCTTTACAACTCAACGTCAACTTTCGCAAACGTCAAACCCTAAAACTTCTTTCTAACTCTAACTCTATTGTCTTTGTCTTGGGTTGTTCTATGATTGGATTATTGGATGATTGAAAGATTCCTGGATGATCTAACAAATCAGCCCTACGGCTTTATTTATAGGCTACTAATCCTCGCTATCCAAGGATTGTAACTCCTATCTAAACTATGAACTCTATCCGAACAATTAGGATAGGTCTTTTATTTTGATAAAAACTTAATGGTAAAAGATAAATAAAACTTCAACTGTCCTCTATCTTGAAAGTGTAAGATAATTCCGTGCCTCCTTGAAGATATAGTTCCAATCCGCATTCGAAATCGAGTCTATCTTTTGTCGAGATAAGGGGTCGATATCGACACCAGAGGTCGATATCGAGGTCTCTGTTCCTGCTCGACTTGTTCAGTTCTGGTCGATTTCTATGTTGAGGTCGATATGGGGGTCGATATCGACACTGGGGGTCGATATCTGGGTCTAGGGTCGATATCTACCTCTGCTCAGCTTCACTTGGCTTCTCCGTTTTGACTCTATTTTCGCTCGAATTCCTGCATGGTTAGCTCAAAACTTGTGTAGACTCTATTTCTTGCATTTTAGCCCATTCTTACTCAAGTTTATATACTTTTGAACCTTTTCTTTGGAGATCGAATGAAATATGAAGTCAAAAGATGCAATGAAAGAAGGTGCAAATGTGTACATCAGTCGCCACGGCGGAGCCGGGTCAAAACATTATCCAAATACGTAACCATTATTAATTCAGTGTAGTTAGAGTCTCAACTCTCTCTTTCTGCCAAGTCAGAACCCCGCGGTCATGGAGCCAAACCACCATCAATAGGGTGAAGCATAATGAATACCTAAAAACGTTAATAGTGGGTGGGATCAAATGATGCCCACATGGGTTTGTCCCTTCCTTAAGGGTGCTGCCCCTACAATATGTACACGCATACGCTATACCTAATAATCATGCTTCTAGATGCAAGGCAGAATATAAACTCACTAGCATGCCCTAAGTTCAAGTGTATAATAATAATAATAAGGCCTTACCACAGAATACCAAATGGTATATCCCTCTCCTACCTCTACCCCCTTCCGATAGGGCGGAGACTGGCCAGTTCGTGAATGCATTCCATTCCATTATAATCGAATCGACTCGTAGGCCCGACACGTAACCATATATAAATCCCGTAGGAAAATCTCCTAATCATGCTCATACTATAAGTAAAGGAAGTTGTATATGACTCGATTGACTCAAGACGGGACCCGATGGAACTGGACCGTCATATGACCCTAGCAAAGACTCTAGTTACTTCACAGATAACGACCGTTCTGTTTATATACGAATAAAGAAATAGAATGCTCAACGATCAACGCAACCTAGCAGGATACTACATGGCATGCTGATCATGAATGCAAGCACCTAGTATATCATGCACATAAGGCAGGGAATATCTATTCGATCTAAGTAAGCTCCGTAGAGACTTACCTGGCTAGCAGAACAGTAAAAGAAGAACTCGGCAAGCAGCACGCGCAATCAAATAGTGTCACCTAGATACATAGCGGAACACACAAAAGTCTACATCTACTATTAAAGCACTCAAGCACACATCATTCAATAAGACAAGTATACACATCGCAATTGCCATTCCATCACATCATAACGTTCCATAAGACCACATCATCAATTTCATCGTCTCAAAATTATCTCTTAATCCATCATCTCAACATCTCATACCATATTCAATATAACTCGCCAACTCGTCAACTTAACACAATTCCAAATCATACTTAGCCGATTTGCATGTTCCCCCCAAAACGAACTCATAAGCCTGAAAGAAAAGGGTGACCTGGAATAAAGAAATCCGGATCCGAGCCCATCCGGAAATTAGGCCCAATACCCAATCCACTTCTTCTTCTTCCTCTGCCTCCCTCGCATTCTCAAGCTCGCTCGTCTCTCTCACCGACCCAGTCTCACTCCCACTCCTGCATTCGATTCGAAATAAAGACATAGCAGAAGCCCTGGAAGCGAACAAGTAGGAGGAAGAGGATGGTGCTCACCGAGAGGATTAGATTCGGATGTGAGGGCTCGTTGGAGATGCTCGGAGCTCCGTTCGGCTTCGTCGGAGTCGGAATCGAAGAGTTCTTGGCCAAGGACGACAATGGGATGTCAAAGGTGGGTTTTTATGGAGGTTGAGAGCAGAAGGAAGGGAGGAAGTGGCTTACCAAAGCTATATCAGAAACAGGGGAGATGTCCGCGGGGAGACGGCGCCGGCAACTCCGGGGATCTCCTCGTGGCTTCTTCGAGGTCGGGAACGGTTCTTCGTGGCGCCTGGGCGGTCGATTGCGACGTCGGCTCGCGGGTGGTGGGGAATTGAATGAAAATGAGAGGAATGGAGGAGTGAGGAAGGTGGTGCAAGGTGATGTCGCAGCTCGGCAAAACCAGTGGAAAAGGGGCTCTTTTGAGCTGTGTTTTTGGGGAATTCTCTGGGGGTTTGAGAGAGTGCAAGGAGGAGAGTAGATATGATTCGATTGTGGGTGATTTAGGGTTCAAAAGCGCTGCCTATTTCATAGGAAAAGGAGGGTCTTGCTGCACACAATGGAGAAGAAGACAAAAGAAAAGGGGGACCAGTTCTTGCCAGAGAACCGAGAGCGGGAGAGAGAGAGAGAGAATAAAGAAAAAAAAGGGAAACGAAAGTAGGAAAAAGGAGGTCCCTATATATCAATTTGAATTCCCGACGTTCTTACCTAATTCCGCTCACGAAAACAAAACCCGACACTCGACAATTTAAATCGAATTATTAAATCATCTCGGAACTTAAATTAATTTTATTAATACCCGGAACTCGAAAGCGAAAATTAAATCCCGTCAAAATCCAAAATTTAAATGATGCCGAAAGGATTTTAAAATTGAACTCGTGCTCAAGGACGACTTTTTCTCCGCTTTTACAAATTGCAATGAATAGTAACATATTTAATTAAAATAATAAAATATAATATATAATTTGTATTCCGTCTTTACAAAAATAACCAAAAGGGGTGCTAACCCAAAGAACTTGTTGTTAAGCTCTTTAGAAGCATATGTAATCCAACATATTTGAGGAACTATGGTATTGGAAACACCAGCCGATAACAAACAAATGTTCAAAAGGCAACCAGAAAGACAGAAATAAGAACCTGGGAAAACAACCACAAGCCACACAAAGCCCCTAACCAGAAAACGTAGCCGCACCATCAAAGAGACATCCATTTGAACAACAAAATCATGGATGCTCTGTAGACCATCTATACACGCAAAAACCAAACACACAACCCTTACAACACTAAGGCATACCGAGTCAAGGAGCAACAAAAACCTAAATCTATAACAGTACCAGAATTCGATGGGAAAACGGAGAATAACCTGAAATCTGCAACGGATACCTGGATCATCACCTATATTGTGCTGTTGAATTTGTATCTTCAAGTGGTAGTAGTACAGGTGGAAAAAGATCGACCATGAATAGACAGTACCCGAAAGAAGCAGAGGGAGGGATGAGCGCCCGCACCCATATCTCTACCCAAATCCCCAACGCCAATGCCAAATCAGACACCGACCGGACATGAGGCTCACCATATCGAACCGCTTGCTTACTTTAAAGCAGATCCCAACCCTGTAGGTCGAAAAGCAACTCGCTAGCACTTCGAAATCGAAGGCATATTTAGGAAGATTTGAAATTGGATTTTTCGCATTGAAAGCGAAATCAGAGTAGGGGAAACTATCCCCTGAATTCTTGAAAGATAAGGACGATTAGGGAGGGTGTGAGGTTGATTTGAAGGCAGGTGGTCCACATAGACAGGCCGAGGAGGCCGAAGGGGCAGGTCGGCGGCGAGGCGGGTAGAGGGAAAGGTGAACGGGCGCGGTGAGCACTGAGAGCGCGGGAAGGCGAAGAGCAGCATCGAGCGAGTGAGGCGCCGAGTAGGGGAACACCAACGGGGGATGTAGCAGATGGAGAAGATGCCGGTGGAGGATGCTTTGAGGAGGAGATATGAAGGTTGGTCGGTCATGGAGGCGAAGTTGGGCTGAGACCAGGCCGGCGGGGCCAGTCGGGGGTAAGGTGTAAGGCGGCAGGGGATGCCGAGGGCTTGATTTGTGGGAAATTGCCGGTGTGCCAGCCGCTCAGGTCGTCGGAGGAAAGACCAGAGGAGGCGGCGGCAGCGGCTTGCAGGAGATGCTGGAATTGGAAGGGTTAAAAGTGGTGGTTTTAGTTTTAGGTTTGGAAGAGAGTTTTTTGGGTTCTTGAAAATTCCGTAACTCAGTTAGTTGATAGCGATGACTTTTAAATTTAGTTATAAACAAATAGTCACAATATCTCTACCGAATGGTCAAATTTAATTTCTTAACTATTAACTACATTTATTTAGAAATTTATTTATAATGTCAAATATATATCCACCCAGGGGCGGAGCTAGGGGGTTCCTGGGGGGTCACGTGCCCCTCCTCTCATATGACGAACTACCTAGGTGTGATCTCCTCGTCGATAGCTTCGTTTTGATATATAATACGCCCTAATCCGACATCTGAGTAAAAAAGTTATGACTGTTTAAAAATTAAAGGTATATTAATCACTTTAATTTTGTTTCAATAGACTATAATGTTTTTATATTTTACTTAAATTAACAGTCACATACTATAATTCATCTCGAGAGCTTCGAAATGAGAGGTTATACTAATCATTTCGACAATTAGATAAGAAGTTACACAAGTTTAAAAATTTTATATCTGGTTATGCATTATTATATATATGTTATGAGTGCAACAAGTTATATATTGACTAGGGGTGTTATTCGAGCCAAACAAGTCTTAGTATTGCTTGATTATATTTAGCTCGTTTAGAAACCAGTCGAGCTCGAGTCGAACCTATATTTGAACTTGAGCTCTTACTCGGCTTGTTTAGTAAATGAACGAGCTTGAGCTGAAATTTTTTCTAAGTATCATGCAACATTACTTGCTCATAACATAGTAACTTAAAAGAAAATTTGTAAATTTCACAAAATTCGTGCTATTTGAGTTTCAATCGACCCGAACAGAGTTTTGAATCGAGCATAAAAATGTGCTCATAATAAGCTCATTTTGTAAATGATGCTCAAGTCAAGCTTTTATTGAGCAAAACTCAAGTCAAGATTTAGCTATTCAGCTCACATAACAACCATAATCTTCACTTAATGTTTTTATATTGCGTTTCCTATACTTATTTAGTTAATTTTTTGTTTCGGATATTTAATTTATACATTTATATTTCTTTTTTTAGGTGCAAAAAAATGATAGCGTTTTATTATAAACCGATGACATTTTATCTTATAATAACATAATTTGTTATCGTATTATATATAATTCTTTATATCAATTTAATCCAAAACTATATCGCATAGACAATTGTGCCCCCTTCGAAATTTTTCTGGCTCCGCCACTGTACCCACCCCGTTATTCGGGGGAGTTTGTGAAATGTCCAAAAAAGTTGTCCTAATTGGTGAATTGTCCACATTTTTGGACAAATTGGTGGAGTGTCCATCTTGCCAATAGCAATTTTATCATCTTGCCTATAGCCTCACTCTTTTTTCTTTTTTTTTTTCCTTTTTCTTTCTTTTTTTTTTACATTTTGTCGTGCAAAAATAAGAGTATGTTGTGCATGTGCAAAAATAACCGTATGTTGAGCAAATATGACCGAAGTCTTTTTTTTTACATTTTGTCGTGCAAAAATAAGAGTATGTTGTGCATGTGCAAAAATAACAGTATGTTGAGCAAATATGACCCAAGGCTAGTTTTTTTTTTACATTTTGTCGTGCAAAAATAAGAGTATGTTGTGCATATGCAAAAATAACCGTATGTTGAGAAAATATGACCCAAGTCTAGTTTTTTTTTAAAAACATTTTATAGTGCAAATATAAGAGTACGTTGTGCAAATATAACCGTAAGTTGTACAAATATGACTCAAGTCTAGTTTTTTTATTTTTTTTTTCATTTTGTCGTGCAAATATAAGAGTACGATGTGCAAATATAACTGTATGTTGAGCAAATATGACCCAAGTCTAATTTTTTTTTTAAATTTTTTTTAACATTTTGTCGTGCAAATATAACCGTATGTTGAGCAAATATGACCCAAGTCTTCTTTTTTTTTTTACATTTTGTCGTGCAAATATAAGAGTACGATGGAAAGTAGCCGCCGACAATCGTTCCTCCGCCTCCACCCTCCTTCCTAATCGTCTTGGCTCCCACTCTCGACCTCGCTTTTCTTACCTGAGCACTCTCATACTCATACCCTCTCCCGCTCGAGCTCTCTCACACTCGTGCTCGCCCCTCACGTTCTCGAGCTCGCTCGTCTCTCTCTCCGACCCGCTCTCACCTCTCTCCGACCATCGAAGCAGAAAAAAGGAAACCGGAGTTCAAAGCCAAGGAAAGGAAGGAGGTTTGAAAGCTCACTGAGGGTTCGAGATTTCGCTAGAGGACGTTCGTCAAACATTGATTGGGCTTCGCCGAAGATGGATCTTCGTCGGAGATGGCCTAGGGAGAGTGAAAGGGGGGTTAATGTCCCTCCTTTAAGCCATTTGGAGGTGAAAACAAGAGGAATATAGTGAGGAGGGCTCTTACTGCCCGGAATTGGAGAAACAAGGGAAGGAGACTGCGACTCGTCGGAGGCCTTCCGGGACTGTTGTTGCTGCTCACTGGTGTCGAAGAGGTCGTCGGAGATGCTGCTCTTATGGAACGATAAAGGAGGAGGAAGAATGGGCTGCGCGTGTTTGGGGCTCGGCCTTGGCGTTAGAAAACAGAGAGCTAAGAGGTGGTGGAGGGTGGCAACAAGGTGGCCCAGGAAAGGCTGCTGTTGTGAGGCAAGGAGGAAGGAGAAGAGGGATGAGGACGAGGAATGAAATCGAAGGAGGTAAGGGGCTGAATCTGTGGGTTGAAACAGAAATGAGGGAGAGAGGTTTTGATTGAAAATAAAAAGAGGAGAGGGTTGTTGTAGGCGTGACCAAACAAGACAAGGGGAGGGTGATGTAATTTGGCTTGAGAGGTGTTTGATTGTTTGTCAAAAGTGGGGGAAACAGGGGTGAGCTACTAGCTGTAAGAGGGGAGGTTATTTGTATGTATTGTGTGAATTGAAGGGAGCCCGTTTGGAATTCACAAGGGAAGAGGGGACCATCGACTGTGCAATTGGGGCTGGTGCAACTTTGAATCACAAAAGAGGAGAGGGCAGTTGGATGACCGAAACAAGACAAAGGAGAAAGAAAAAAGGTGAGGTAGGTGGTCCCAAAAAATCAATCCAAATTATCCGAAATAAAAAAAATCCCGAAGCCCGCTCTCTCGATCTTATCTCGACTCCATCAAAATAAATTTCTATTTTCAATCCAAATTTAATAATGAAATCCGAACATCATTTTCCAAATTCTCGGCACATGAAAGTGGGAAGAAAAATATATTTTGCATAAATTTCAAAACTTAGCTGGAATCCTCTTTAAAAGTTTCGAGTTCGGTTTATTACATTGAGGACGCGGTTTCCTTGAAATATCCGATTTAAATCCATTTTTCCGAAATCGAGATTTGAAATCCAGGCCTTTACATCATCCACCTCTAAAAACAAGTCTCGTCCCCGAGACTAAAATCACTTTAAAGTAAGAGGAGGAAGTTTTAAAATGCGAGTCCAAGGATCATTCCAATGATCCCACAAGCACCTCATAAGTGCCCCTATGAGATCCTCACAGTATCTTCGTCGTGATCATAATATCTCCAATTGGTTGTAGCGAGAATGTGGTATAGGCCCCTACCACATCATTACTCCGACTTCTCGGTTATATTATAACTCAAAAAGCATCATAGCGTCTCCACTAGGTCTTAGCAAGCAATCTATAAGTGCCCCTATAAAATGCTTGTATCCACTTCGTGGGGCTTCACAATGTAAACTTGGGTCGGGAAGGTTTCAAAAGGGTTTCTCGATTGAAAAAACAAGATCGGCCTCAAAATCATTGAAATTCTCGGTTGCGTTTGTTCTTTCAAAACTTAAGTTAGTCCTTTTTAGTATCGTTCAAAATCTTTCAAATCCGACGTTAGTCAAGCAATTTCAGGACTCAAGAGGTAGAATCATCCACCTCTAAGGGCTAATCCCATATTCTTTTCCTAGGTTCCAGATCATAATCAAGTCTAGCAAGTTAGATCTTACCAGGTTTCATCAGTTTAGAACTCAAGGCATCGTATAGTATAATATATTCATGTAGCACATTCCTAAGTCAATCACATACGCTAAACACTTCTAGAATAACATCACATATCAGTAGGGCTCATAAGTTGCACGTCATGTTAACCGGATAATCACATAACATCCCACTCGTACTAACTGTCAAGAATCAACACTTCAGAGTCATACAAGAATCATCACATATCGGCATTATATCAGGGACCCAAAAGTCGCTAATGTTAACACATCAACCTAACACCTATTAACGTATCAGAGGTCATCATATCATATAATTATTCATGTCAGGAATCCTCATTTCATCACAAAGACAACATATATCATAGCTGACTCTATCATATCATCACCTAGCAATGGGTCACATCATTAGGGAAACCTGCATATAGCGACCAACCACAACAGAACACAACCATCACTCATCCATCATCACTCTCAAGTCAAGATCAACCTCATCTAGGTCTACTAACTCGAACTCGATAATAGTCCTAAGTACCATTGCATCTTACTTATTTTATATCCCACTCATAGATGATCTCTTTAGCCTCATACACCCGCAATCAACGCCTAAGTCCTAAACCAATTAGTAGGTATTTTAACACTTAGGTCATCAAGTCATCTAAGGATCAATTTTCTTCAATATTTCAAGCTGGGGTCCTAACTTTCCACCCAACCATCTAGAACCCACATCCCGGAATCCACGATCATCCAATTACCTAGTTCGCCAAACTCAACATTTCAATCATCTATCAAGACTCCCTATCAAGTACATCCTCATCCTAGGTGTTTCCTACCAATTTCATCCATTTTTCGTATGTCCTTCAAACTCCGTCCAACCATTATCCCTTAAAGGTCCAAGTCACCTCAATATTCAAATCTTACTTCCGACACCACTAACCTTCCCAATAATAATCCACCTCTAAGGATCAGACTCCTACTGCTAGCCTCATCAACAACATCATACTATATCCTCCATATTCAACACAAGGTTCATTTTCCGAAATGAGCTACACATCCCAAGATAATACAACCACCTCACCTCGATAGGGATACTCAACCATATATTCTCGACAAATTCTAACCCAGTGAACCATTCTAGTACTCACTCATAACCGGCCACCAATCATCAAGTTCCTTCCCAGCCACAACTATCCCAAATGACCAACAAGCATATTCTACTTAACTTACTCATTAAGACCTAATTGACCGAAACCATGGCGTTTTACTTCCCAACAAGATCATAGCAATTTACATGTTCATCATACTAATTTCCCATTTCGTTTCTCACTAAAGCTTAACCAATTGCGATTTCTCAAGTTGTCCTACTTTAGTTCCTCATCCCTTTATATTCCTAATTGCCCCAAATTAATTCCTCAAACCTCGACATCTTACCGCTTAAGCTCCTATTTACCAAATCATCATTCCCATAGAATTTCTATATCATTCTTACACGAATTACCCAAGGTATCGTAACTAGGTTGAATCTTCCACAATTTCCAATCTGTATTATCCGGAACCCTCACCTATCTTGCCTAATTCCCATATCCACTACTCAAACTCTTCCTATCTCGAACCTCAAGTAATCAGTTCTACGAGCAGCCTCAATGACATTCTCGCCTAGCTACCAGCCTTTCCTCGAAGGTTCAACTTCCATTTCTTAATACCTCATTAATAAGTCAAGTCTTACATACCAATTCGATTTCTTTGCTATGCTAAGTCATCCAATCACGCCTTTGGATGTCCTCCACTCATAAGTCTACCAAACATTCCTAATATTACCTGAACAAAACCCCAAGTATACATTCCACAACCAAGTTCCCAAGATCGACGATTTTCTCAAGTGCCCTATACTTCTTACCCTAACAATTCCCAAACTCTTTTTTTTCTTCCAAAGTCGTTCCCAATCACAACACCTATAATCTAATCTCAAATTCTATAATTCCTCAAGCATTACTAAGTTACCCTAAATCTCATTGTCATCCGAAGCTAGTTTCATCAACACCATCATTACCATCCCCTAGTACAACAACCTACCTATCACTACATCCTCCCTATACGAATTTCTTCGTCAACATGCCTAGTCTACCTATCCTACAACCACTCTCTCGAAAACTTGCTAACCTAATCCTGCTCCTTACCTAAGGCCTACCTAGAAGGTCATCTCAAACCACTAACCACTATCTTCTATCTGTCTTAAAAATCGCTCAATCCCATCTAAGCTATCATCGCCTCCATACATCTCTATCTCACACTACCATCGATTAATCCTACAACTCGAGTCCTCTCACTGCTCTCCGATCATTCTACCCAAGGTCCTCGGCCCACATACTCAAATAGGAGACAATCATGGAAGTCATCACACATACGTCATACTTTCTAACACCCATTATCTACAACATCATCAGTACATCGTCATTCATAACATACAACTCAAGGTACCCCTATAGTCAATAATATTGCGAATCATTATACATATAGACATAATCTAGTCAAATCATCAAGTCGCATCATGCTAATGACCACAGCGAGGATAACATCTTATCACACCATAACGCTTCATCATCACACACTAACAAAGCCTATCATATATCATTTCATATCATCAGATCATGGTACCAACAATTGAGATTCACATTTTATAGGCAAAACATTCATGCCATAATTGTTAACTCATGATGTCAATACATCATCTCATCATTGCATATTAGAACACCAAGGCATCGAAGCGATATGGACAAGGCGGACAATCCGGATTCACATTTTATAGGCAAAACATTCATGCCATAATTGTTAACTCATGATGTCAATACATCATCTCATCATTGCATACTAGAACTATCACACATGTTTCCAAGTCAACGGAGAGAGGGAAAGGACAAGGCGGACAATCCTGATTCCTAATAGACTCGAACATGGACCTAGGCTAAAGATGACTAGACTAGAGACAAGGTTCCAACCCGAGAATGATAACGATGCCCTTATGGAAGCTATGAGGTTATAATTGCGGCAACAAACATGTACTCGTCATGGAGCATACCAGTCATATTCATTTCATACTAGCATGTACCTACCCCAAGGGACAACAACATATGTATTCATAAATGTACGTATAATCAATTTCTACATAGACGTGCATGCGAGACAAACTGGCAATCTATCATCTCATGTAATAGTCATGCTTGGCACATAATCATGCGAGGGGCTAGTAATGATCATTCGAGATACGAGGTCATGCAGAGTTTAATAAGCATCACATACATTTCATATATGAACACTTGCACGAGCATAATATACATATTAGCAAGTAAGATCAGCAACAAGCATGTCAAGATATACACCAAAGCATGAATATAGTCAAGGTAATACAAATAGGTCCGACATAACATTCATGTATCATGTGCATACGAAGTCATGCTATACGTGTTGTGTGATCATGTAAGGTGTCAGGTCATATATCCATGCAAGCACAAGAGGATGTCACAAAGGCACGATAATCATCGAGGTATCATCGAGTAACATGCTAAGGAGATCATTTTACGGGAATATATATACCGAGAAGAGCTGACCATACTATCATGAACCTAAGTCAAGGGAGAGCAACAATCATGCGAATTCATAACATGGGACACATGCACTCAATCAATCGTTATCACGACAATTTCAACAAGCCAAGTAGATCATGTTGGAACTCCATAAGATCATGACAAAATTGTAGCAAGTTATAACACGAGACCTGAGCAATGCAACTAAGCATGAATATAATGACATATGTAGTTTCTCGCTAATGGTCATTCATAAGGTTCATGTCAAGAACGTACATAATATCATATCAAGTCATGCAATTCTAGAGAAGCTACCTGATGTGCGCGAAAATTGCCATATTTTCTATGCACATAAAAGTCCATTTTATCGTCTTTTGCATGCATATTAATGGGAAAACATGGGATTAGTGTACTCTATGCTTAAATGTCAAATATATGGGTTTGCACGAGTTTCTATGTGATTTCGCAGAAAACAGGATAAAAATGGACAAATTTGGAAGAGCGGAAAAAGAACTCGAAGTCTTCTGAAGAGGTCAAAATCGACTGGGGACCTCGACATCGAGTGTAGCAGAGACATAAGAATCGAGTAGGAAATGAAACAGAGCATGTCGACATAGAGAGGTCGATATCGACGTCTGGAGGTCGATATCGATGTTGCCAGATCGAGCTAAATGATAGAAGTCGAGCGCCAGTTCGAGTAGGAGAAGGAGAGCTCGAGATAAAGTTTCACAGGGGTCGATATCGATTTTCAAGGTCGATATCGACCATGTCAGCAGAAGAATCCGACTCAGATTTTGATAGAATTCTATCCGAAGCTTGAACGTCTATCCAAAAGTTGAGATTTCTTATCATCAACACCAGATCTATCATGTGAAGGTTGATTTACCGTAGGAGTTTTAGTTTTTACTTTATTTAAGTTTTATCTTAGAGAATAAAGATAAAGTTTCAAGTCTTTATCGACATCTATAAATAGAGGCCAATAGGGCTGAGCTTAGGGATTCAATTCAGATTCAATTTGACATACAATTCAGTTCCAATTACAGTAGTGACGAGTTAGAGAGAGAGAGGGCCGAGTGAAGTTTGTGAAGCGAGAGCGGAGTGGCTTGTTCGGTTGTACTTTCTCTTTTGCAAAGTTTAATTCAAAGTAGTTTTCTTTCAACAATGATGATGATGTGCATGATGAGGAGCAAGTAGTCAACCCACTTCTAGGGTCGGGGTGAGCCCAACGATAATGATGTAGGGTAAGTGCATCAAAGGTATGACTTTTATGCGATTCCGTCTTCTATCCCATGCATGATCCTTTGAGAAAGTTAGGGAGATTCATTATTTGCATTATTGAAGCGAAAGCCACTCATATTGTGAACTTGAATTGCTCATGAATTGGATAGTAATTCTTAGGAACTATGCGAGAGCCTCTAATCACCTAAGTGTTGATAACGAAAGTTATTTGACAGAAAGACATTAAATTTAATAACTTTAGCATAAAACTTGCATTGTTATCGTTGTGGCATGAAATCCCGACTTTGGAAACTTTTAAGTTAATTGAATCAATATAAAAGTTTAAATTTTGTTTCTGATCATCTTCCTTTCCCATTCTATTTTCTTCGGACTCTTTTCCTACAAATTGGTTACGAAAACAGTTTCTATAACAAACATCGAAATCGACTGTAAGGGTCGATATCGAGGACTGACGTCGATATCGAGGTCTCTACTCGACGTCGACTTTACTGCTTTTGTCTTCTGCAGGAACTGCGCTAGGAAATCGACCAGAACTGAGGTCGATATCGACCAGATTACTCGATATCGAGTGTCTTCTGAGGTCGAAAGCTTTGATCGTGAGTACAACAAGGGAAGCGCTGACATACCTCCTCGTGGATTCGATCATGAATTACCCTATTACTACAAGGGAGGGGATTCTTGTATTATTTGTTTGGGACAGGGAGTTAGCCTAGTTGTGCATTGTTTATTTGAATTATTTGAATCCCTACTATCACCCTCGAGAGCGAACAAATTGGCGCCGTTGCCGGGGAAGCAATCAATCGCCACCTAAGTTTAAATCACGATTTTTTTTGAGCTTATTTTGTAGGTTTATGCAACGTTCTGATCGCGGACCTATCCTGGAACCAATCAACGAGCCTCAACATTTCGCAACAAAGCAATTCGCATCATGGCTGACAATGAGATGCAGGCCGAAACCATAGAGCGGTTGAGGAAGGAGACCGAGGACCACAATGCTACAATTGCTGCTGAAAGGGTCGCCGCTGCTGCTGAGTGAGCCCGTGCTGATAGGGAGGAGGATGCGCGCAGACAAGCCCAAGAGCGGCTAAATCAGTATCCACAAATGGCGATGCAATACATGCATCCGCCGCTTCATGTTCCTGAATCCGCTATTTTAATTCCTCACTCCAACTATGAAATAAAAATTAACTTCCTATCTGAGATAAAAAGAAATACTTTTGAAGGAAGACCTAATGAATGCCCCCTGCAACACATCTACACTTTTATGGACTTATGTGAAACAGTGGCTGATGGAGTAAATTTAGAGTATGTGCGATTAAAATCTTTTCGATGGTCTTTGGCAGGGAAGGCATTACAATGGCTTGAAAGTTTGGCTCCACGCTCGCTGAGGACATGGGCGGAGGTGAAAGATGCATTCCTGAATAAGTTCTTTCCACCTTCTAAAATGGCGATGTTGCGACAAAGGATCACGACTTTCAAACAAAAGCCAGGTGAAACCCTAGCACAGGCGTGGGAGCGATTTAAGGACTTGCTGAGGTCATGCCCAACGCATGGGCAACTTCCATATGTCATCCAGGAGATCTTCTACAACGCCCTCGATGCGCCGAATAAGGAGAGGATAAATTCATGTACCTCATATCGGTACATTGAGCTTACACCAACGGAGGCATGGGAGACCATTGAGAGGCTCGTGAACTTTGACAACACTTATGGGGCTGATGCGGCCTATGATGCAAGGCCTGCCCCATCAATGCCACTATATGAGCCTCCAAGGGAGATAGATCCTGATATGCGGCAACAATTCCATAACGATCAAACACGCCGCCTTCAAAAGCAAGTCAGGTTCCTGAGCAACAATCAAACTTGTCAGGAGTGTGGCTCAACAAGGCTTAACACTAGTGCCTCTCCACATACTGAGCAAGTATCCATGGCGGAACAACATGAGGAGGTCAAGTGGACGAGAGGCTCCTATGGAGGGGGCAATCAACAATATTGGGGCGATCAAAGGTTCTATCAACAAAGGGATCCCCCACCATATAGGGCACCAGGGCACCCTCAGCGGGAAACAAGGAAAGATGACCTGCAAATCATTCTTGATGAGATGCGGAGGAACCATGCTGAGTCCAAACAAGCCAACAACTCCGTCCATACTCAGCTGCAGGGCATCAATTCTAGGCTTGGGAAGATCGACGTTTGGAAGTGCAACATGGAGACTCAAATGAGTCAATTGGCGGAAGCAATACCCAAAGCGTCAAGATCATTCACTGGATCCACTGTGCCCAACCAAAAGGGAAAAACCACTGGTCATATTGCGGCGGTGAACCTGAGGAGTGGGCGTCAATTACAAACGCCCGAGCAAAAAGCAGAGGAGAAGAAGCCAGAACAGACATCGATATCGACCCCCCCTGTCGATATCGACCAAGGTGAAGTCGATGCCGACCTTCCTGTCGATGTCGACCCTGATGCAGCGTCACCACAGAAATCGACTCCTCTAGTCGATGTCGACCTCACTGCAGCCGCGGGAAGGAAGAAGGTGTTGCCATTCCCAACTAGAAAGATGATTAAGGACCCTGCGGAAAAGAAGTTCCAGCGGTTCGTGAAGATGCTCCAAGGACTTAATGTCTCTATACCATTCACAGAGGCACTTCACGAAATGCCATCTTATGTAAGGTTCCTTAAGGACATCTTGGGTAAGAAGCGATCGCTCTCTGAGATCGCAGAGGAGTGCAACAGGTTGGAGCTACCACAAAAACGGGCGGACCCAGGTAAGTTTTCTATCGCTATAGGTCTAGGTCAATTCAAATTTAATGCTTTAGTTGACTTGGGCGCTAGCGTTAGCATGATGCCACTAACCATTTGGCACAAGGTAAAGATAGGTCCTCTGGAGCCCGTGGATGCAAGGTTATACATGCCTAACAATACGGTAGTTATTCCAACAGGGATAGTGACGGATGTGCCAGTACAAGTAGGTAAATTCTTTGTCCCTGCTGATTTCCTAGTTGTTGATATAGCGGAGGACCCTGTTTGTCCAATTATTTTAGGTAGGCCATTCCTAGCAACCGTCGATGCCAACATTAGTGTAAAGAAAGGATTGCTCTCATTCACAATTAGTGACGAGGTAATAGAGTATGCCTTCAACAAAATGGTGAAAAATCAAGGGCCAATGGAGATAAAAGCCATCAATGGTGTCTACATTGCATGTAGAGAAGCCAAAGTAAGAAGTATGACATCGGAAGAGCTTGAGAAGAGGGCCATAGAAGCCCAAGTGGAGGAAGTTTTGGCAATCTTGAACGGAGCCCAACAGAACATCGAAATCGACCCAGGTAAGTCGATATCGACTAAAAATGTTCAAGATTCAGTACCAGGTCATAAGTATGGGGTCGACGGAGGAGGAAAGGAAACATCGAAATCAGGGTCAAGGCTCGATATCGACCATACCCAGCCGAAATCGATCACCATCAGCGCTGAGAAGGGAGGAAATGAGACCTCGATATCGATGTCTAAGGGTCAAAATCGACCTGATCATATCGAGCAGAAACTCTCCAAATCGACTGATCCTCCAGGAATACAACAGGGGTCGATATCGACCCCTGAACATCGACATCGACCTGAGCCACAGACTGAGAAAAAGGTAAGTCAAGGTACAGATTCCTCTTGTTCCATTACAATTAAAGATCTATCATTATTTGGAAGAGGTGTGCCTTGGCATGTGCGCTTATGTAGGGTATCCGATGATTATTCTAGCTAATATGAGATAGGAGACAAGGTCTATGTTGCCAAATCTAAGGACCATTGGTTCCCTACAAGATTCAAGGATAAGAATTTAGGACCATTCACGGTGAATCAAATCAATCCACACGGAATGTAGGTGCGGGACAAGAAAGGAGTCATATTTGAGGCCCAAGCCACATGGGCTATGCAGATGCCGCCTTGAGAAGTGCAAAGGAAGATGTCGGCCTAGCGACTTAAAAATCTAGATCTTGTAACAAAGACTTATTCTTCATTTTAGACAGCTTTTACTTTGGTTTGAGACATTTTATTGTTGTACATATTTTTTGTTTTGGTTTTAACAAGTTGCATGAAAGAGAAAAGCACGCAGAAAAGACATCGATTTCGATGTCCAAAATCGACATCGACCTTAAGGTAGACATAGAGGGTTTGTGATCGAGGCTGGATTACCCTGAAGCCTGAGCCAGAAATCGATGAGAAACATCGATATCGATGTTAAGGGTCGATATCGACCACTCCTGCTGTCTTCTTCGACTCCTGAAATTTGTGACGGTTTAGTAAGTTTTCTTCTTAACCCTAGTTCTAATACAGTGAGGACACTGTAAATTTTAAGTATGGGGTGGGGGAAAGGCTTACTTGCATATTCATACTTAGTTTAGATTTGCATATTTATCTTAATGCATATTTAGTTTTATTTTCGAAAAAAAAGAGTGATGGAAGTATAAAAAAAGAGCTCTATGATGCAAAATTAGATTCATTAGAGATATAACATGAAATTGCCTAGTTAAGGGAAGTCCCAATGAAGTGCAAAAAGAAAAAAATAAAGGAGATGAAAATTTAAAGTTGCTTTTGACATGTGCATGATAAGACGATAGAGGACTTTTTATGAAAATTCCATACAAATGCTTACATATACAAGTTCATATCCTAGCCTTACCTATGCATATTTGCAAATGTCACAAAGCCATATATAAGCCTTATCATGATCATTATTGCTCCACATATACACATATTGCCCATTTTATACCTTATACCCTATCCGGGGATAAATTTAAGAATGGATGACATCTTTGGAGTTATATGGAGTTGTGCATTATTTACGAAGTGGTTGGCAGGAATGAAAGAATTTATGAAATATGGAAAATTTAATGAGCGAAAAAAAATCCGATCACCTCAGGAGATAAAGGTAGGTCGACCCTGCTCGTTGAGATGTTAGTTCAGCGAGATGGGACACAAGGTGAGGAGTCCGAGTTACTAAGTATCCGGGGTCATTCATGACACCCATGTTTGCGAATCGCGAGAAGGCAGTGCTAAGGTTAGAGAGGTAAAAGCATTATATTAAATAGAAGCATTGAGCGATGAGTGAAAGGTGAGACATCATGAAGAAGGAATGTGGAATGTCTTGGAAAGAAAGTATGTTTCCCCGGATTTAACACCACATGGCCAAATATAAGCCCACCTTTAGCCTTTTACCAATCTACTTCTCATAAGCTTACAAAAGTCCTCTTGATTATTAATGCTATGTCGCTAAAATTGTTTTTGCATATTACCTCCTTTTATGAGTATGAAATTGCTTTTATGCACATGCATGGACTTGGTTGACATAAGTACCTTATCGAGGATGGCAATTGATTGTAGGGACATATAAAAAATGAATCTATGATGTTGAGGGTTTACTTTCTTCCCCTGAATGACCATTAAAGGTATTGCTTGGGGACAAGCAAGCTTAAGTATGGGGTGTTTGATGTGCGCGCAAATTTCCATATTTTCTATGCACATAAAAGTCCATTTTATCGTCTTTTGCATGCATATTAATGGGAAAACATGGGATTAGTGTAGTCTATGCTTAAATGTCAAATATATGGGTTTGCACGAGTTTCTATGTGATTTCGCAGAAAACAGGATAAAAATGGACAGATTTGGAAGAGCGGAAAAAGAACTCGAAGTCTTCTGAAGAGGTCGAAATCGACTGGGGACCTCGACATCGAGTGCAGCAGAGATATAGGAATCGAGTAGGAAATGAAACAGAGCATGTCGATACAGAGAGGTCGATATCGACGTCTGGAGGTCGATATCGATGTTGCTAGATCGAGCTAAATGATAGAAGTCGAGCACCAGTTCGAGTAGGAGAAGGAGAGCTCGAGATAAAGTTTCACAGGGGTCGATATCGATGTTCAAGGTCGATATCGACCATGTCAGCAGAAGAATCCGACTCAGATTTTGATAGAATTCTATCCGAAGCTTGCACGTCTATCCAAAAGTCGAGATTTCTTATCATCAACACCAGATCTATCATGTGAAGGCCGATTTACCGTAGGAGTTTTAGTTTTTACTTTATTTAAGTTTTATCTTAGAGAATAAAGATAAAGTTTCAAGTCTTTATCGACATCTATAAATAGAGGCCAATAGGGCTGAGCTTAGGGATTCAATTCAGATTCAATTTGACATACAATTCAGTTCAAATTACAGTAGTGACGAGTTAGAGAGAGAGGGCCGAGTGAAGTTTGTGAAGCGAGAGCAAAGTGGCTTGTTCGGTTGTACTTTCTCTTTTCCAAAGTTTAATTCAAAGTAGTTTTCTTTCAACAATGATGATGATGTGCATAATGAGGAGCGAGTAGTCAACCCACTTCTAGGGTCGGGGTGATCCCAACGATAACGATGTAGGGTAAGTGCATCAAAGGTATGATTTTTATGCGATTCCGTCTTCTATCCCATGCATGATCCTTTGCGAAAGTTAGGGATATTCATTATTTGTATTATTGAAGCGAAAGCCACTCATATTGTGAACTTGAATTGCTCATGAATTGGATAGTAACTCTTAGGAACTATGCGAGAGCGTCTAATCACCTAAGTGTTGATAACGAAAGTTATTTGACGGAAAGACATTAAATTTCATAACTTTAGCATAAAACTTGCATTGTTATCGTTGTGGCATGAAACCCCGACTTTGGAAACTTTTAAGTTAATTGAATCAATATAAAAGTTTAAATTTTGTTTCTGATCATCTTCCTTTCCCATTCTATTTTCTTCGGACTCTTTTCCGACAAATTGGTGACGAAAACAGTTTCTATAACAAACATCGAAATCGACTGTAAGGGTCGATATCGAGGTCTCTGCTCGACGTCGACTTTGCTGCTTTTGTCTTCTGCAGGAACTGCGCTAGGAAATCTACCCGAACTTAGGTCGATATCGACCAGATTACTCAATATCGAGTGTCTTCTGAGGTCGAAAGCTTTGATCGTGAGTACAACAAGGGAAGCGCTGACATACCTCCTCGTGGATTCGATCCTGAATTACCCTATTACTACAAGGGAGGGGATTCTTGTATTATTTATTTGGGACAGGGAGTTAGCCTAGTTGTGCATTGTTTATTTGAATTATTTGAATCCCTACTATCACCCCCGAGAGCGAACACTACCATTATAATTAGACAGATATCCCTAAGGGCAATCATTTACTCATCCCAACCGACTCGTCACCCCATTTCCCGTGGGACTCTAGTATTGACTCATTTGGTAGAACACAAGAACACTCGCACTGTTTCTGAGAGGGGAAAGGTACAATTCGTGTTTGGACCGTTGTGGCAAGAAGACACGGTTGACCATTACAAGATTTGAGAGGGATGTCTCCATAGACGACTCAGTCTTGTTCGCAGGGGGAGGGAATCACTAATAAAATATCAAATATAAATATCAAACTAAACCAACTCCATTGTCCAAGCAAATAAAATACAAGAATCCCTCCCGATGTAGTCACTACCAAAAAAACAAGAAATAGCCATGGCCAAATAGCCACGGATAGGCCACGAATGGTCATGGCTAAACGGTTTAGCGACGGGCATAGCCACGAATTTTACATTCGTCGCCATTCGTGGCTATATGTCTCGTCGCTAAATGCCAGATTTCCAACATCCGTGGCTAATAGCACGATCTGACAAGTATGTGGCTATGCCCGTGGCCGGGTTATACCCGAGGAATTCGTGGCTATAGCCACAACATCAACCATGGTCTGCTCATGGCTGATGTCATGGCCATGCACGTGTGAGTCTTCATTGAGGCACAACGACTACCGTGGCTGATTTTGTGGCTGAGGTCATTGCCATATTTGTGACTAATGGTTGTGGCTATTATCGTGGCAAAGTCGTGGCTAATGACGTGGCTAATGGCGTGGCCGACTTGTGGCTATATTCATGGCTATAATTTCTGTCGTGGCTATTCTGTGGCTAATGCCGTGGCCTATATGTGGCTGTGGTCGTGGCTACAGTGAATGCCCGTGGCTATTGTCTGTGGCTATTACCTGTGGCTATTGCTTGTGGCTAATGTCGTTGCCACAACTTATTTAAATCTTTAAATATAATATAATTATTTAATAATACTGGACACAAATATACCAAAATAAAATACCATTGACATAATTTGTTCATTCTAAACACATCCAAAACACAACCACCAGTTCAACCAACCAAAACACAAGCATAAGTTCGACCATCCAAAACACAACCAAAACAAACCCAAAAGTTCAACAATACGTACGACATGGGAGAATACGACAAAGTCTTAAGATAGTGGAACCCAAAACATCAACACACAACTTACTTTCACTTGTCTTTGCCCTTACAGAACTGCATCATGGTGTTGAGGAGCTTCTCCTGCCACGCTTCATTGGCCTTCCTAGTCTCGCCCATTAGTTGCTCCCCAATAGCTACCATGTCTTCTCGGACGCTTGAGCTAACTTGTTCCTGCACTCGCTCTCCAAAGGACGACATTTCTTGCCTAAGGTTTGTGGCCACCCGGGTCTGTACCTGGTCCCCTAAGTCCACCATTTCCTTTCTCAAGTCTTGCCTCATGGTTGAAAGCTTAGACATCACATAGTTCTTCAAAGGGGCATCAGCAGCAGCTGCAACAATTGGGGCTGTGGCTTGTGGAAGCGGCATGGACTGTAAGATAGCTGGCGACTCTGATCCCATGCTGACAACCCGGCCTTTCTTCACACCTCATGTAGCCTTGATCCAAGCAGCATGCATATCAACCGAGTGAGATCCATTCTCAGAGATAGCATCATCAAGCAGGGCTTCTTCTTCTATTAACTGGTCATACTTGTCCTAATTCAAAAAAAAAACGACCAACACATCACAATCAGGCACCACTAGTGAACTGGCCATCACAACCAAGCTTCAGCAACACCCATGAACACCACAACAACAACACAACATACAAAAAGCAGCAGCAAACAAAATAGCATGTTTAATACATCACCACAGATATAAACAAGCAAAACAGACAGTTACAAAAGCTGAATGAGAGTTTAAATTTTTTTGTGTAACATGTTGTGAGTAATTTCCTGCAATTGTAAGAATGCAATAAAAGATGACATTTTCTTAACTACCCAAGCACTTTTATCAACAGACAAACTGAAAATAGACAAACTAATTGATTTCATGAAACATGCCTAAGAACCAAATCAATTTAGGGAATGAATAATTGAACACATTCAATTGGAAATGAGTTCTTTACATACAATCTTCATATCCAAAACACCACTCCCCACCAAAAAAAATCACATCACATCATGTATAACTGAACACATTCAACAGGAAAGTCCATATCACAACGCTGTACAACTTAGCCAAATAAGATCGACCAAATCAATTATGTCTTTTGTTTTTTCTTAGGGTAAAAAAAATAGACAACCTAAATATCCAAGTACGATTAGATGGACATCACTACCTACACATCATCATCACAGCCCAAACATAAGCACAAAAAATACCTAAACATAACCAGGTACCAAACACAACAATAAAAACTATAAATCGAACAGAATAAGTGTGAACCTGAAGACCATAACTAAACCATTCACATCACACATACATAACAACAAGGGTCACTTGATAGTGTTACTTACCACAGTTGGTTGGCATTGAGTGCCATCCCAAGAACCGTCTTTTTTCTTATGGCACCTTTCAAATGTTTCCCTTGGGGTTGGGTCTTTTCCAAGCTCCTTCTTCTGTAAGAAAATATAGTTAGTTAATTAGTACACACACACACAGATATATATATATATATATATATATATATATATATATATATATATATATATATATATATATATATATATGCAAACTAAATACATGGTCAATTATGAATTTAGGAGTCATTGAAACTATATGAAATGGGAAAACATCAGGAACTGATCTAAGGTGTACATACCAGTCGATCCTTGATTACGGTTGTTGAAACTGATCCACCACTGAAAATTGGAGTGCCTTTTTCTGCTGCGATGACTCGATTCTGCTTGTTAATTTCAGATTGGTGGCGAAATTTTTCCTCGTTTGCCCATTTCTCCTGCATTTGCGCCCATATCACTTCCTTCACCCATGTAGGCTTCTTCTTTGTTTTTCCAGAGCGAGCCTTCCCAAATATGTTCCTGAGGTGGTCCCCTCCCTTTATGTGGAAAGCCTTGTAGGCAGCTGCTTCTGAGTGGACAGTTTCATCCCATCGTGTTCGCTTCTGGACATATTGAACAAACAAGTGAGCTGTGAATTATTTCACACGGATGCACTGGATGTTAGCGTATTATTGAAATTTTTTTACCTTGAACATTCCCCACCATAACTCTAGTATTGCTTCAGGAACATCACTCCACCGTATATACGGTCCATCGAAATGAGAATGAATGACTTGGAGCATGACACCATATGTAGGATTTGTTGAATCAAAGATTCATGTAAAACCAAAAAAAGTTATAGCAAATGTTATCAATATAATTGAAGGTTAAAAAATCAGAGCATTTGAGAAAAACAGACACAGGTGACTCGATTAATGAATTCATGCTTAACCAGGCAACTCAGCAAACACACAAAATTCAGAGAGAAACAAAAGCTATATACCCACACTTGAAGAAGCCATCCCTTAGATGAATTTGAAACAAAATTCATAGAACCACTCTGTTCGCTACGGAGGGTGAGTGTAGGGATTCAAATAATTCAAATATAATTCACAACTAGACTACTCCCTGTCTCAAACAAATAATACAAGAATCCCCTCCCTTGTAGTAGTAGGGTAATTCAGGATCGAATCCACGATGAGGTATGTCAGCGCTTCCCTTGTTGTACTCACGATCAAAGCTTTCGACCCCAGAAGACACTCGATATCGATGTGTCTGGTCGATATCGAGCTCAGTTCTGGTCGATTTCCAGTACAGTTCCTGCAGAAGACAATAACAACAAAGTCGATGTCAAGGAGAGACCTCGATATCGACCTTTACAGTCGATTCCGATGTTTGTCACAAAAACTATAATTCGTAACCAATTGTCGGAAAAGAGTCCGAAGAAAATAGAATGGGAATGGAGGATGATCAGAAACAAAACTAAAACTTTTATATTGATTTCAATAAACTTAAAAGCTTCCAAAGTCGAGGTTTCATGCCACAACGCTAAGAATGCAAGTTTTATGCTAAAGTTATGAAATTTAATTCTTTCCGTCAAATAACTTTTGTTATCATTGTTGAAAGAAAACTACTTTGAATTAAACTTTGAAAGAAAGTACAATCGAACAAGCTAAAACTCCGCTCTCGCTTCTCTCCAACTCACTGGGCCTTCTCTCCCTCTCTCCACTAATTCTCTGCGTAATTGTGTGTGTGAATAAATGAAATTGGATGTAATTCAATGTTCTTGAATGCCTAAACTCAGCCATAATGGCCTCTAGATATAGATGTCGAACTTTGCTATCCAAAGACTCAAAACTTTATTTTTATTCTCTAAGATAAAATTTAATTAAAGTAAAAACTAAAACTCCTACGGTAAATCAGCTTCATATGATAGATCTGAGGTTAATGATAGGAAATCTCGACTTTTGGATAGACGTGCAAGCTTCGGATAGAATTCTATCAAAATCTAAGTCGGATTCCTCTGCTGGACAACATCGATATCGACCTTAAACATCGATATCGTCCTTTGTGAAACTTTATCTCGAGCTCTCCTTCTCCTATTCGGAATGGCACTCGACTTCTATCATTTAGCTCGATCTGGCAACATCGATATCGACCTCCAAACGTCGATATCGACCTCTCTGTGTCGACATGCTCTATTTCATTTCCTGCTCGATTCCTATGTCTCTGCTGCACTCGATGTCGAGGTCCCCAGTCGATTTCGACCTCTTCAGAAGACTTCGAGTTCTTTTTCCGCTCTTCCAAATCCGTCCCTTTTTATCCTATTTTCTACGAAATCACATAGAAACTCGTGTAGACCCATATATTTGACATTTAAGCATAAACTACACTAATCCCATGTTTTCCCATTAATATGCATGCAAAAGACGATAAAATGGACTTTTATGTGCATAGAAAATATAGCAATTTGCACGCACATCACACTCTAAGTTCTCTAATGGAGCAAAAAATTTAGCTAGCTTATTACTCCATCAAATTACAAAAAAGTTCCATTATATACTCAAAGTTCAATCAAAACAGACAAAATTCAAAGACAAACAAATTGAAGCACATATATAAATAGACTTGCAGAAGCTATATACAAACACTTGCAGAAGCTAACCACATACATACACACACTTGCAAAAACTATATACACACACTTTCCTAAGCCATCCCGTATATGAAATTGAATCAAATTGAAACAAAATTCACAAAACACACTTGCAGAAGATATCCCATTTCCATTATTTATTCAAAGTTCAATCAAAACAGACAAAGTTCCATTATTTAGACAAAGTTCTATCATATATACTTGCAGAAGCGATCCCATTTTTTTAGCCACATATATACACATACTGGCAGAAGATATATACACACACTTGCAGAATCTGTCCCCTTTTTTTAAACATGCATTCCAATTTCCATTAGAAAAGAACCAACAGTAGAGTTATCAGAGTAATAACAATAGGTGACTTACGATCCCTTGATCAGTGCAAAGGAGACTGGTCTATTCCACCTAGGAGCTTCCTCATTTTGTTGGTTGTTCTGATTTTCTTGGTTTTCCTCGTTTTCTTGGCCATCCTCATTTTGCAGGGCTTCCTCATTCTCTGGGGCATCCTCGTGCACGGGGTTCTCAGATGCTAAGTTGTCTTCTATCTCTAATGTCAAGCCCGCCTCACAAACATCAGATGGAGATGGAGAATCCGGCAAGAGAAGATTTGAGGGTACGGGGATCAATCGTCGACGGGGGTTTGCAGGACCCTGGGAGGCAGAGGGAAGGGAGGTTGTTGGATCTTGGGTGGTTTCAGTACCTTGGGAGTCGGAGGGATGGGAGGCTACAGGAGCAGAGGGTTGGTGGGTGGTTTCACTACCTTGGGAGGCCGAGGGTTGGGAGGGTTGCGTAGATGGGTTATGGGTTGAGGGTGATGTGTTTGCCTGTTTGAAGGCCCTGGCAGGGGAGACTCGTGGGGGAGGGCCCTTGTCTTTCCCCTGGCCGGAGATTTGAGAGGTGAGGAACCACCGGTGGAGAGGTAGCAGGAGAGGTCACCGGTTACATGGGTGGGTTGTGGGTTGAGCGTGTCGTGGTTGTCATTTCCCTATGTGGAGCTAGTGGTGGTCGGGTATTGTCATGGCGAATAGATCTCCTTAGGCCTCCTCGCATCTTCCTAACTGAGTTTATTGAGAGATCGAAGAGAGAAGATTGAGAGATCGAAGAGCTATGGTTTTTGGAGAGAGGATAAAGAGGAGGGAGTTTCTGATTGAGGACGAGAGAGGAGAGAGGAGAGAGGCGTTCGTGGGATTTTTAGGTTTGGAATTTTCAATTTCCCACTGAAAATTTAGATTTCCCTCGCCCGCACTATGAATTTTTTATGTTATAGGAGTGGGCTGGGCTAAAAGGCCCATCATTTGCCGGGTTAAAAAAGGTCCATAATTTGCCGGGTTAAAAAAGGTCCCTCGATTGTTTACCAAAAACAAAATTAGTGTTCGTCGTTTTCGATTTTGCTAGAGAAGGTAAGGGGATTGATGATGGATGGCTTCGATGGACTTCAAAGAATTGGATGCCGCCAATTGTTTGTCATTATTTGCCATGGAGAGTAGAGGTATGTGTTGTATTTGAGGATATGGAATTTCGTCTCTGCTCATCACTATAGAATTGATTCCATTGAATCAATTTGATGGATTTTTGGTAGATTATGTCTCTAGAAATCTAAGTCTGGTTGAATACTCCTTCTGTCTGTTGCTTTGGCTATTGATTTCTCATATTTCGTTATAGAATCACGTGAACTTGGTGGACTTGAAATATTTTTTGTGTTGCACAACACGGAGTTCTTCTTTGAACTATAATTGTGTGAATTCTAGTTCCACTGGCTAATTGTATTGGTGAATTTTAGTTCCACTGGGTGAATTTTAGTTGAATTATAGTTGCACTGAGTTCTTCTTTGAACTGTAATTGTGTGAATTTTAGTTCCATTGGGTGAATTTTAGTTGAATTATAGTTGCACTGAGTTATTCTTTGAACTGTAATTGTGGGAATTTTAGTTCCACTGGGTGAATTTTAGTTGAATTTTAATTGTGTTAATTTATTGGTGAATTTAGTTGAATTATGATGTTAAATTTTAGTTGAACTGTAAAAGGTATATGCACTGCTAAATTTTAGTTGAACTGATTTATGATGTTCTTGTTCGGCTGCTACAAAGATTTTTCATTGGAATAATTTGTATTGGTGAATTATAGTTGCACTGACATAGTTAGATGCTTTGCTATATTATTCGTGGTCTGATGCTACAAAGATTGTTTAGTTGCACTTGTGATGATGTTCTTGTTTTGAAATTTAGTTCACTTTTAGTTGCACTGAGCTCTTATGTGGTTTAACTTAGTGGAAATCAGTGTAGGGAGTCTTGCTGTCAGCATGTGAAAGTTCCCAGTTTCCTATTGACATTTAGAGTGAAATCTTCACATATTGCGAACCAAAATAGGCATACATATGCATCGTGGCAAATCTACAATGTCAAGCATGTTAGCTCAATTTGGAAGAGCGTTGTGCGTGCACAGTGATGTGGGTTCGATTCCCTCACAAGTCCATACACATGACAAAAAACAGATGAACTGTAGCCATGAATCAGGAACTACAGTTTAATATGCAAGTAAAATTAAAATTGAAGTTTTTAGAAGGATTCACTATTGCAGAACAGGAATTGCAGTGGTCAGTCAGATTCTTCATCATCAACAGGAACCACACCCTCGTTGGAGTCATCTCCATCCTCGTCGGAGGCCATAACTGATGTGAGCCAAATTTGCCATGTTTTCTACTATCTTTTATATCGATTTCTGCAAACATTTCATACATTTGGGTTAGAATAGCACATAATTTGTGTAGTTTATGCTTATTTGCAATATATGGAGGTCTACACAAGTTTTTGTTATATTTCACAGAAATCGGACGCACTTTTGAGCTTAAAGGAAAGTCATGAAGAAGCTAAGGATGGTGCAGCTGGAGGAAAGCCCACTTTTCGCCATTCATCATTCAAAATCAAGCTTTGAAGTCTTCATGAGAGTTGTATCCCTCGGAAAGAGCTTTCCAACGCATGCTCATATGCGTCAATCCGACAAACGAGGACTCAGGAAAGTGCGTTTCAAGAACAGAGCAGCATGCTGGAAACTGCAGAAGAGGTCGATATCGACCACTTTTGGTCGAGATATCGAGTGGATCAAATCGGCCAGAAAGCCCAGAAATTGACCAGAGAATGCCGAGAACTAAAGAGGTGGTCGATATCGACCATACATGGTCGATATCGACCTGACTTTGGTCGATTTTCACTCTAGAGGCCAATATCGAGTGTCAGAGCTGAAGCTGAGAAGACGAGGTCAATATCGACCTATGTTGGTCGATATCGACTGGTGCCCAGTAGCCGATTTCGAGCATATCCGAGCTCTACTCAAAGTTTTATCCAAAGTCCAATGGAGATATTTTCGAGAGAAGATTCCTTCCACATTTATCAAGTTCTATCAAGATGGAGAAGATTTATCTACTTTAGATATAGTTACTTTAATTATTTATTTCCATGTTTTATCTTTATATAGATAGATAGAATTAGATAGAAGATATAGTTGTTCCTTTCCTAGAATAGCTAGATTGGAGCATATAAATAAAGCCCTAGGGGGCTGATTTTTATGGATTCAAGCCAAGTCGTCTTTGGGCGCAATAGTTAGGAGGAAGAGAGGAGAGAGGAGAGAGAGAGAAGGAGGAGGAACGTTTGGAAGGTTTTGTAAGTTTTAGATTTTATGATAAAGTTAGTTTCTTTTATTATGTCTTGTTTCTAATTTCCATCTTCTAGGGTTGGGGTGACCCCAACATAGATACATGTGTTTGATATATGAATTTATGAATTTGTATGTCTTTATCATCATTTACCTATGTGCTTAATCCTTTGCAAGAGTTGAGGAAATTCCCTATTTATGATATTAAAGTGAAAGCGACCTTATTATGAATTTGGATAGTAATTAGGTTTTGCCTGCCAAAGCCGACTAATCCTAATTAAGAAAAGGTAGTAACAATTAGGGTTTAGTAACAATTAGGGTTTATCTGCGAAAGCCTCTATATTCTTATTTGTTAATAACGAAAGTTATTTGATATAAAGCATGCATCTTTATGGGATTTATAGTCTACACATATGTTTATTGTTGCGGTGATCCATAACCTTGGAAGTTTGCTCTTTTATTAATCTATTTTTGTTATTTTAAAGCTTTTGCGCAGCCACACGACACCAACCACCATCCCCTCTCCATCCCTCGACATCGACCAATCGATATCAGCAGCAACCGACCGCCACCTTTTCCCGCTACTCCCGAACCCCAAAACCAACTAAACCTAGAACCGCTGACTTCTCTCCTGAGGACGAACCTGACTCCCCTATACTATAGCGGAGGTCTTGACTATAAATTTATTTGGTCGAGAAACCCTCTCGTCAAATTGGCGCCGTTGCTGGGGAGGCTATCAATCGCGCCCTAGTAGTTTATTTTCATTGTTCTTTTTAGTGTTCTTTTATAAGTGTATGCGACGTACTGGTGACCAACCTGAATTTGAAGGACTAGACGAACCAGAACGCTTTCTCCACCTAAGGTCTCGAGTTCAAAGAATCATGGCGGACAACGAGACCCAGGCACAACAAATTGAACGCTTAAGGAAGCAAGTAGAGGATTTCACTACCAGAGAAGCGGCACTAAGGGAGCGTTCTGACAGGGAGGAGGAAGCCAGGAGACGATATGAGACTCAAATCAACGCCCTCCCTCGGAATGCAAAGCAATACATGCACCCATCGCTCACAGTGCCTGAATCGGCTATTCTAATCCCTACTTCTAATTTTGAAATAAAACCAAATTTTTTTGACTGAAATAAGAAGGCATCAATATGAAGGGAAACCTAACGAATGCCCTATGGCACATATATCAACCTTCTTAGACCTCTGTGATACAATTGCTGATGGACAAAGTCTTGAGTATGTCCAACTAAAAGCCTTTCGCTGGTCTCTTACAGGAAAAGCATTGCAGTGGTTGGAGAGCTTAGCCCCAAGATCACTCCGCACCTGGAATGAAGTCAAGGACGCGTTTCTCAACAAGTTCTTTCCTCCTTCTAAGACGACATTGATCCGACAGAAAATCACGGCTTTCAAACAAAAGCCTGGTGAGGCTCTGGCGACTGTTTGGGAAAGGTTTAAGGACCTACTACGATCATGCCCGACGCATGGCCAACCACCATACATAATTCAGGAGATCATATACAATGCTCTTGATGCTGCCACCAAGGAGATGATCAACACTTACACCGCCTATGGCTATCTTGAACTCGCTCCACAAGAGGCTTGGGAAACCATAGAAAGGTTGGTGGAATTTGACAATACATATGGGACTCCTGAGGCTTCCGACGCACCATCATCGTCGAGGCCTGCCCCATCTATGCCATTGTACGAACCCTCTAAGGTCGTCGATCCGGATGTAAAAGAACAATTTCATAGGGATCAACTTAGAAAGCTCCAGAAACAAGTAAGATTCCTTTCGGCAAACCAGGATTGCATCGAATGTGGATCGCAGCGACACACTACCATTGAATGCCCCCATGCTGAGCAAGTGCAACTAGCGGAGACTCATGAGGAAGCCAACTTCATGAGGGGTCCCAATCGCCAATATTGGGGAGACCAAAGGTTCCAACAACCACAAAGGAACCAGGTTAACCCTAGGGACCCCCCACTCTATAGAGCTCCTGGGCACCCGGAGAGAGACCAAAAGAAGGACGATTTTCAACTTGTGTTGGACGGAATAAGGCAGAACCAAGCTAAGAATGATCAATCTAACAATGCTATCCACTCTCAACTCAATCACCTTACCACAAGGATTGGGGAGATGGATATTTAGAAGAAGGACGTAGAGACCCAACTGGGTCAATTGGCGGCACAAATCCCTAGACCGTCCGGAACATTCCCTGGGCAACCAACTACCAATCCTAAGGGGCAATCCGGGTCAGGACACATAGCAGCCATGAAACTAAGGAGTGGCACCAAAGTTCATAAACCACAAAAGGCAACGGAGGAAGAAACAACAGACCCTGTCGACATCGACAAACCAGTCGACGTCGACCCTAGGTCGATATCGACACCCATGTCGACCCCCTGGTCGATGTCGATGACACTGCAGAGCCTGAGAGATCACAACAGAGATCGAAATCGACCCTACCAGTCGATATCGACCAACCTCCAGTCGACATCGATGTTCAGCAGGCTCCTCCAACCACCGTTTTGGCTTCTCCACCAAAGAAGGCGTTGCCCTTCCCTTCCAAAGCATTAAAGGACCCCACTCAAGGTAAGTTTAGGCGCTTTGTAAAGATTCTCCAAGGACTTAACATTAATATCCCTCTTACAGAAGCCCTAAGCGAGATGCCCACCTATGTTCGATTCCTAAAAGACATCCTTAGCAAGAAGCGGTCCATGGCGGAGATCGCAGAGGAGTGCTCAAAGATGGATTTCCCTGAAAAGAGGAGTGATCCAGGGAAGTTTGCAATCACTGTGGGACTTGACCAACATCGCTACAAAGCCCTATGTGACCTAGGGGCAAGTGTAAGTCTCATGCCTCTCTCTATTTGGAAAAAGGTGAACATCGGAGCACTTGAACCCGTGGATAAGAAACTTTATATGGCTAATAATTCATTCGTCAGACCCACAGGTATAGTTGATGACGTCCCTGGAAAGGTAGGTAAATTCTTTGTGCCTACTGATTTTATTGTATTGGGCATGCCCGAAGATCCTATTGTACCTATCATCCTTGGTAGGCCTTTCTTAGCTACTGCTGATGCCAATATTAATGTACGTAGAGGATTACTAACCTTTACTATAGGGAACGAAGTAATTGAATTCTCCTTCAACCCCACAGTGAAGGAAGTTAATGGTATGGAAATCAAGTCGGTCTACACTAGCATCATGGATTGCAAAGAACCGATGGAAAGGGCCCTAACTCCTGAGGAGGCCCATAGCCCTAGCTGCAGAGGAGCTTACCGACGAGGACATTGAGGAGTTCCTGGCTACATGCACGAGTGATGAGGAAATATTCGACGATGCTTTATCTATGGAGCTCGAAGAAGAGGTCGATATCGACGAGGAGAGGTCGACATCGATCAAATCACTCGATATCGAGTGCCCTCAATCGACATCCACACACTCAGTAAGTCAAGTTCTCTCTTCTTCTCTTACAGGCGAAATCGACCAGCCCATGTCAACTGAAGAGGTCGAAATCGACCAGCCGATATCGACATTAGCGGTCGAAACCGACCCTTACCACTTGTCGTCAAACAGCTCCGAGGCCGAGGTATGTGCTGAACTCTCAGTCGATATTGACTATTCCTACTCGCCCTCGACCTCTTTTCTGCAGGAATATTTTGAAGAGTCCCAATCAAAGTTGGCATCACTCTATGTTTGGTCCACGCCAACCCCTATAGCTGATTTGGGAACTTCAATCAAGAGAATTGAGACGGATTACCTTGGTGAGATTATGAAGACGGAGGAGGTAGAACCAATCCTTATCCCACAAGGCCCTTCTCCGGTGCTTAAGCCTTTACCCGACACACTTAGGTATGAGTTTCTTAGTCCAAATTCTACCTTCCCTGTAATTATCAATGCTTCACTAACCACACAGGAAGTAAATAAGCTTATGGAAGTACTTCGTGCTCATCTTAAGGCTATTGGATATTCTCTTGAGGACATCAAAGGTATTTCACCCGCTACTTGTATGCATAGAATCCTCCTTGAAAATGATCATAAGGCATCTATAGAACACCAACGGAAACTCAACCCCGACATGAGAGAGGTAGTGAAGAAGGAGATCATGCGCATGCTGGATGCAGGAATCATCTATGCCATCTCCGACAGCGAATGGGTGAGCCCAGTCCATGTGGTGCCTAAGAAGGGTGGAATGACTGTTGAGGAGAATAAGAAGGGTGAGCTTGTACCAAAGCGAATCACAACTAGTTGGCGAATGTGTATTGATTACAGGAAACTCAACAATGCCACTAGAAAGGATCACTTTCCCCTTCCATTCATTGACCAGGTATTAGAGAGACTCGCCGAACATGATTATTTTTGTTACCTGGATGGATATTCTGGCTTTTGGCAGGTCCCTATTCATCCTGACGATCAGGAGAAGACCACCTTCACTTGTCCCTATGGGACTTTTGCATATAGGAGAATGCCATTTGGGCTCTGCAATGCCCCTGCTACCTTTCAAAGATGTATGATGGCCATCTTCTCTGACATGATTGAGGACATCGTGGAGGTATTTATGGATGATTTCTTTGTTTATGGCACTACTTTCGATGTTTGTCTTGCTAACCTTCGCAGGGTACTTGCACGATGTGAAGAGACAAACTTAGTTCTTAATTGGGAAAAGTGCCACTTTATGGTAAGGGAAGGGATTGTGCTAGGCCACAAAGTCTCTAAACGGGGAATTGAGGTGGACAGGGCAAAGATAGAGCTCATTGAAAAATTGCCACCACCTTCATCAATTAAGGACATAAGAAGCTTCCTTGGTCACGCAGGTTTCTGTAGGAGGTTTATTCAAGATTTTTCTAAGATTGCCAAACCTTTAACTAACCTACTAATGAAGGATGTTAAGTTTGCATTTTCTAGTGATTGTCTTGAAGCTTTCAATAGGTTGAAGGAGGCCCTTATATCCGCCCCAATCATTCAATCGCCCGATTGGTCGCAACCCTTTGAGATCATGTGCGACGCAAGCGATTATGCCGTAGGTGCTGTCCTAGGACAAATGAGAGACAAAAAGCTTCACGCCATCTACTATGCAAGCAAGACTCTTGATGTCGTTCAAACAAAGTACACCACGACGGAAAAGGAGTTCTTGGTAGTGGTCTCCGCTTTTGAGAAGTTCCGCTCATACCTAGTGGGTTCTAAGGTATTTGTTCATACTGACCATGCAACTCTTAGGTACTTGATGGCGAAGAAGGATGCTAAACCTAGGCTCCTACGATGGGTGCTCCTATTACAAGAGTTCGACGTTGAGCTTAAAGATAAGAAAGGAACGGAGAACTCCGTAGCCGATCATCTTTCACGGCTACCCAAAGGTCTTCTGGATGAGTCACATAATAACATACCAATCAATGACTCCCGCCCTGACGAGCACCTAATGAGGGAAGAGGTAAGAAGGGCAGAAAATCTACTCGATATCGACCCCGACAAGTCGATATCGACTGCCCCGAAGGTAATACTTGCATCGATGTCGACCAATTTTGATCACAGGTTTTCCACTATAGAGGTCGAAATCGACCTCCAGACATCGACATCGAGGACCCATATCGAGCAGCCCATATCGATTGAACCTGTCGATGCCGTCCAGTCGATATCGACCCCTACAGGTCGATATCGACCACCTTCAAAACCCTCCGAAGGTGACGAAGAGGTAAGCTCCGGTGAGGATTTCTTCTTTACACCTCCTTCCAGTCCTATTCATGATTTATTTGCTGTAAAAAGGGTGAAGGTACCTTGGTATGCGGATTTTGCTAACTATATTGCAGGAGGCGAGATTCCTTCAGGCTTAACTTCGCAACAAAAGAAGAAGTTTTTGCACGGCGTCAAACAATACTATTGGGATGAACCCTACTTATTCAAACAGGGGAAAAACCATATCTTTCGACGTTGTATCCCGGAGGAAGAGGTAGAGAGCGTGATTCACCATTGTCATTCTCTCCCTACAGGAGGCCATGCTAAAGAATTGAAGACCGCGGCGAAAATTCTTCAATGTGGTTTTTATTGGCCTAACCTTTTTAAGGATGTGCAAAACTATGTAACCTCTTGTGATGAGTGTCAACATGCAGGTAATATCACATGGAGGAATGAGACACCACTCACAGGCATTCTAGAGGTAGAACTCTTTGATGTATGGGGCATTGACTTCATGGGACCATTCCCTGCTTCAGGCCCCTACAAATACATTCTAGTAGCAGTGGACTATGTCTCCTAATGGGTGGAGGCCGTGGCAACTAGGACCAACGACGCGAAGGTAGTCTCTAAGTTTATGAAAACTAACATCTTTCCTCGCTTTGGTGTTCCTAGAGTTCTTATTTCAGATGGTGGCTCGCATTTCATTGAGAGAGGCTTTGAAGCTCTTTTAGCTAAGTATGGGGTAAACCATAGGGTGGCAACACCCTATCACCCTTAAACAAGCGGCCAAGTAGAAGTCTCCAATCGCTAAATCAAAGCCATCTTGGAGAAGATGGTCTCCCGCTCGCGGAAAGATTGGTCATCCAAACTGGATGATGCGCTCTGGGCCTACCGAATGGCTTATAAGACACCACTTCGCACAACTCCCTATAACTTGGTATATGGTAAGTCATGTCATTTGCCCGTCGAACTTGAGCATAAAGCGATGTGCGCTCTTAAGGAGCTTAACATGGATTTCGACGAAGCGGGAAAAAGAAGGTTCATTGACTTACAAGCCTTGGAGGAGTTGCGCCTAAAGGCATATGAGAATCCCGAAATCTACAAGGAGCGCACTAAGAAATGGCATGATAGAAAGTTGGTGCCAAAAACGTATGAGGTAGGTGACAAAGTCCTTATTTTTAATTCTAGACTTCGCTTATTTCCAGGGAAACAAAGGACAAGATGGAGCGGACCTTTCAAGGTTCATAAAATATTCCCTCATGGAGCGGTGGAGTTACTTTGCGACGATGGATCCACCTTTAAGGTAAATGGCCACCGAGTAAAGAAATATTATGACAAGGAGGACCCAGAAGAAGAGATTCGCGCCACCTTGGCGTTGAACTAGCGCAAAAAGGGAAATATGTCGATCTAGCGACTTAAACTCAAGCGCTTCCGGGAGGCAAACCGTCTTTTCCTTTTCTTTCTCTTTTAGTTTTTAGTCTATTTTATATTTTTTTAGATCATTCGTGGCTATTCTATCTAAAGTCAACAAGGAAATCAAGTCCAGAAGAGAGGTCGATATCGACCTATACGGTCGATATCGATAGGCCGACAGAAGGGAGCAGCAGGAAGAATTACTCAGATGCAGAAGGGGGGTCGATATCGACCTCTAAGGTCGATATCGACTACAACTGGAGGTAGGTGCCAGGTCAGATTTTAATTTCTTTTCGGTTTTATTTTTTGGGGTTATTTCTCCCCTTATATACCCCGACTTCGACACCCACCTCCCTTTTCGATACCCTACCAGCCGCCAGTGTTGCCCTCTCTCCTTCATCTCTCTCCTTTAATCTCTCATCCCCCTCCTGTCGCCCTCATCACTGCCGCACCATTGCAAAACCAGCAACCCCCAACAGTCCTCCAGATCCAGATCCGCTAGCACCCGTTCTCTCTTTCTCTTCTTGCCCCAGCCCTCTCTCTCCCTCTTTTTCAAGCTCCAGCGCCCAGATCTACTCACTTCCGACCACAAACCACCAGATCCGGCCGCCCTAAGCCACCAGAGAGCCCACCGCGACACCAGCAGCCCCGACAGCGCCCAGATCCGGTCGATTTCGACCCCTTGGCCTCGATTTCGACGTCTCCTGTTCGACAACAGTTTTCTTTCTTGATTTTTGCGGTTTATTGCCTCCTTCTACCCTAATTCCAACACTCTTCTTGTATGATTTCTTACCCTTCCTCTATTTTTTTTTTTCAGATTTTCATGATTAATTAGTTGATTTAAGGAAGAAATTACATATTGGGTGTTTAGGGTTTGAACGATATTTGCGCGGGAAAGAGTAATTGTATGTTTGTGGGGCATGAATCTGATTTTTTAATTTATGTGGGGCAAGATTCTGATTTTTGTATGTATACGGGCATGAATCTGATTTTTATATATATAAATGGGGTGAGATCTAATTCTTATAATTTCTGTGGGGCAATAATTGGAATTTTCTATAAGTATGGGCTATGAATATGATTTTTTATATATATGGGCTGATTCTGAAATTTTTTTTAAGTAGTAGAAATTCTGATTTATTTTGGGGTTTAAATTCTGATTTTTTTTACAAGATGAAATTCTGATTTATTTTGAAGTTTAAATGCTGATTTATTTTAGAGTTTAAATTCTGATTTTTTTTTACAAGGGCTGAATTTCTGATTTATTTAGGAGTTTAAATTCTGTTTTTTTAGGGATTAAAATCCTTAGTATTAAAAATTCAAGAAATTATGTTTATATAAATTGACATCCTTTGGTACTTTCTTTTTAGATCATGTTACCACTCTCACTTAGTCAATTTACCTTTACATAATTTTTAGGATAATAAGGAACCTAAGTATGGGGTTCTCCCTATTTTGTACAAAGGGGAATTATCTTTGGCAATGATTTCTTTTGCAGACGATGGTGAGAGCCAACAACATCCCTCAGGACACGCTCCGCATTGAGGACGATCAGCAGCGCTCCCTAGCTGAGGATCTGATTGCCCGAGCCACAAGGGCTCGATGGTACCATCTCCCTGACATGATCCAGTTGGGGTTTCACACAGGCGTTCAGGAGGCATTTGAGAATGTCTCCCTGTATAGGCTGATTGAGCCACTAGAGGCACACTACCCCGTTCTGACTGGGGAGTTTATGACCACATTGGAGGTCCCTGAGCGCACCTCGACCAGCCGCCGAGTTATCTTCGAGCTCGGCAACAGGCGACACAGATCAAGGAGATGAGCAACATTTTTAAGTTCATCCACACTCCCGCCGCCTTCAGGGCCCATGACCCCAACGTCATTTGGAGCTACATATCAGGTATACCCTACCCCGCTCCTACTGACTCCTTCACCTCCAGGGTCGTGAGTCCGCTTTTTAGGGTTATCTTGCGGGTCCTGGCGAGTACCCTTTGGGCCAGGCCTGAGCTCCGTCGCCCCACACACCGTGAGACGGAGACTCTGCGGAGGATGCTCTTCGAGGATGACCCTCTACCATACCTCCACGCCTGGCTCGAGCATATCCTGGACCGCAGACGCACGGTCTCCACCGACATTATGGACGGCGACATGATGGCCATCCTCGCCGAGGGTCTAGGCGTCCACACTGAGAGGTACATGGCCTACCAGTTCATGTACCTAGACGCTGCAGTATTGCGCTAGGGCGGAGTCATCGCGCCAGGAGCACAGGGATGGAGACATCCCCAGACAGGAATGCGTATGCGACACGATTTTATGGATCTTCTGTATATCCCAGATTGATACCAGTCTTGGACTGGGCATCCATATCATACAGATATAGATCCGTCTGCTGACCCCACCATACGGAGGAGACCCCCACTCTTCAACCATGAGCCAGAGGTGGATGCTATGTCTTGGGACGCTGACCCCCATTCCGACGGAGCACAGTAGCCCCCAGCCTACCAGGGGGCATGGATGGCGACGATGATGATGACGCCAGGGATGATGCAGTTGGAGGAGGAGAGGGCCCGCAAGGGACCCACCACAACCACCACAGCCATCACAACCACCATAGCTATGTACCTCCACCACCTCCTCCCTTCCAGCCTACCTACTCCACTGATTGGCAGGACGACATGACTGCCCGCTTTACTAGGCGGGAGCTCTCCGTCACTGAGATGCACGAGGAGCAGCGCTGCTATGGGAGATTTCTTGAGGGTTTGGGCTTATATATGGGATTTTCTTTTGATCAGCAGGTTGGCCCTTCCACATTCCCGCAGGGCGCCCCGACCTACTACTCAAGGTCAGCTCCTACACAGGACTGGCCCTTGCCGTTGCCACCTCCCCCGCCTCCTGAGTAGTGATGTGTGTAGCGTAAGTGAGCGTGAGTGATTCCTTCCCTCTTCTTTACTTTTCTAACAGTGAGGACACTGCAATCTTTAAGTATGGGGTGGGGATTCAAATTGGACATTATAAACTGCTTTATCTGGTTGTGGTAATATTTAAAACTTGGCGAACTTGGCTTATATTTTATTTACTTTCTACTCTATTTGTATGCATTGCATCATATTTAAACATTTATGCATTTTAAACTTTAAGTCCTTAGTCTTTTAGTTTGTTAAGTCTATAAAATATCAAAATCTAAAAAAAAAAGAAAAATGTCAAAAATACAAAAAAAATGCATGTTTATTTTTTTTTAAACCCTACTTAGATGTCCTATGATGAAAACTCAATAGCTGACTTGATCATCTAAACCCTATGACATATTTGGATGGTTTAGCCTAAGAAGTCCTTAAAATTTTTATGTAGATTGTGAACTTGTGATGAAATTGAGCACATATGATCCTAGGCTAAAAAGCAAATCCAACAAAAATTGTCCTTGTGAGAATTTTGACCTATAGGGAGAACATAAAAAATCCCTCCGCTTTCCTGAGTGAATTTACTCTTCCTATGCATCTCTAAATGTTGTGATAGTTATTCAAAACCAATGCATATATATGTTTATGTTTACGAGAATTAAATGATGGAGGCATCTTTTAAGCCATTTTTATCCTCTCTTTACCTACCCTGCATTATCCCTGCTTGAAGCCAGAACATTAGCCTGAGCATGAAATTGCAAACTCCACAAAATTATCCCTAGCCGAATTGAGCCTGACCCCAATTTAGGAATTGAGACTTAGATTGGCTAGACTAATGCCTTGTGGAAAGAAAAGAGCATAATGTCCAGTTTTGAGCAAGGAAGTTATGGGTTGGTGCATATTTACATTTTGTCATATTTTGTAAAAGGATTTATGTCTCACCATATAAATGCACATAGCTTTAGTATTTATTTATTATTTTCGAAAAAAAAATCCGAAAAAATAAAGATATATATATATATATATATATATATATATATAGTGCATGAGCCAAAATCCTTAAATCTTTTATTCATACAAGTGTTATATTCTTTGAGAGGTATATTAGAGCTTGAAAGAAGGGTTGATAGTATGGTTTACATCTTTTAGTGCATCTTTAGAGCATATTATGGAAATATGAGTTGGGAAAGAGCATTATAGGAGATTGAGCTTACATTGAAGAGTTATGGTTTGGATATTGCAAGTGTTGAGATTTAGGAGTCTTGAATCCCGAATTATAAAAGCACCACATAGCCAAATAATTCCATACCCTTTATTTCATACCAAGCCCCATTACAACCCCACCGAATGGAATCTTCTTTGAAGTCTTCCATTGAGCGAAAGTCCTCCTGATGATTCTTATTGCATTTTCATAATTGGTTGCGAAGTGGATTTTTATAAATTGCAATGTTTATGAGATTGTATATGGAATTGAGTTGAGAGATGATCTTCATAGCCTAAACACATGAGAGTTGAGTGCAAACACATTATCCCTATAAGGTTGGATCAAAATTGCATATGCCTATGGATCGCCAAAATATGTGCTATGACGTTAAATTCACTTGCTTTGCTTTGCTACCGCTTATGATGTTGCTTTTGACAAGGGCAAAGACTTGAAGGGTGTGTTGTAGGTGTTGGTTATTGCTTGGTTATCCCCGCCAACGGCGCCAAAATTTGATGTGGGGAGAATTGAATCGAAATATATAATAAAATATAAAGCAATAGAACTCTTAGCCTCTTCAAATAAATTCAAGACTCCCCGCTATAGTAGTAGGGAATCAGGTTCGATCCACGAGGAAGCGAGTCAGCGGGATCCTAGTAGAGTTGAAGACACGTCCTTAATGTTCGACCAGAAGCCTCGATCTCGAGCTCAGACCTCGATGTCGACCTTGGCTGTCGATGCTCTCTGCAACAGAAGACCTGCAGAAACAAAAACTGTAGTCGATATCGACTAGTATGGGTCGATATCGATGATAGAAGAAGTAAGAATCAACTAAAGATGCATGCTTTCATCATAAAGGAAAAGGCTTTCACCTAAACCGACAAATAGGAAAAGAGATTTTGCAATTACTTAACCTAATTTGTATCTACCTTCGTCATAATTGAGTTTATAATCTTTCGAATAGAAACCCTAATTACTACCCAAGTTTTACAACATGAGTTCCTTAAATGCGCATTTAAAGATGAAGCACAAGGTAGAGGGAGATAAAAGATACATTCTTTAGCGACGTACTTACCTTACCACCATGGCTATCGTCGGGCTCACCCCGACCCTAGAAGAAAGGGCGACTACTCGCTCATGTTGATTGTAGACATGTCTTGAATTGAAATAACTTGCATAAATGGAAAATTTCGAATCTTAACAATCTCAACGCCAACTATTGTAAGCGCTTGAAACTTTAAAGCTCAAAAACTCTAACTATCTATTGCCTATTGCTATCATCTTGCTTCTTCGATGATCTAACAAATCAGCCCCTAGGGCTTTATTTATAGGCTACTAATCCTCGCTATCCGAGGATTGAAACTTCTATATAAACTATGAACTCTATCCGAACAATTAGGATAGGTCATTTATTTTGATAAAACTTTAAAGGAAAAGATAATAAACAGCTGCTAATATCTAAAAGAACGAGATAACTCATGGCGTTGATGATAGACTTCCCAATCCGAGTCTCGAAATCGGATTTATCTTCTATCGAGGTAGGGTTGATATCGACACCAGAGGTCGATATCGATGCTTGTGTTTCTGCTTGACTTGTCCAGCTCCAGTCGATGTCTATGATGATGGTCGATATTGAGATAGTATGTCGATATCGATGCCTTCTTATCTGGTCTGTGTGGCCTATCTCAACACTCAGAAGTCGTGTCGAAATCTAGGGTCGATATCGATGCCTCAGGTCGATATCGACCTCTGCTCAGCTTCACTTGGCTTCTTTGTTTTGACTCCGATTTCATCGAATTCCTGCATGGTTAGCTCAAAACTCGTGCATACTCTATTTCTTATACTTTAGCTCATTCGTACACAAGTTTATTTACTTTTGAAACTTTTCTTTGGAAATCGAATGAAATATGAAGTCGAAAGATGCAATAAACAAAGGTACAAATATGTACATCAATAACCTCGTCATAGTCATCGCAGGCATCATATGCACTCGAGGGATCGCGCAAGTTATTCGATGAGTCTTCTAATTCAATTTCATTGGAGAACTCCGGTAAATGGACCTTGTCTGACTGGTACGCCGTTGCTGCATCTGTGAGGCTCGTGTCTACCCATCTTTCTTCTATCTTTCGCCAAGCTCTTGTCTTGCAGACATTCCACCAATTCATTCGATCACGTGTGGCTCCTGGATATTGAAGGTAGTAAACCTGCACAGCTTGTTGAGCGAGTACAAAAGGCTCGTACCGTTGATACAATTTTTTCTGATTGACTTCAACAAAATTGTAGACCGGATGAGTTTGTGTTCCACGTGTCGTTGGATCGAACCATCTACACTTGAAAAGGACTACATTCAGCCGATAATTGTTTGGACTTGGGTACTCCATCTCATTGATTTCCTCAAGGAGACCATAGAAATCTGACTCTGCGTTCGCATAGTTCAATCCTCGAACACAAACCCTACTATTCATTGTCTTCTTTCCAACACCTTGCTGCATAGTCTCGAACTTGTATCCGTTGACAAAGTACCAAGACCAACCTTTTGCTTCCACATTTGGAACTCATGCCAAACTCCACAAGAGAGTATTTTGCCCAAATCCATTGCCTCGGTCCATGGCCTCCAAAAAAAATTAGGATTAGTCAGAAACTATGTCTGATATGCAAAGATCGGTCGAAGTATCTTATTTTATATGTGATTTGAAATATATATATATATATATATATATATATATATATATATATATATATATATATATATATATATATATATATACACACACTTACATATTGTTTAAACCATTCAGCAAATTCTTTTTCAATGGTGTCATCTCCGCATGCATCCCCCCCCCATTGTAGTCACGAATAACCTACATGTTTGAATATCCATACGTATAAGATGCATTATATGACATATATAATCGAAAACATAAATAATAAGAAATTTTCCTCACTCGAGAAATGGTTGTACTTCCGGACAGTTGACCAACACGTATGTGTGTGCGGCCCTCCACTCTTCATCATCATTCAACCACCTTGTTGTCTCTTTGCCACTAGCTGCACCAGGGTGATTGAAAATGGAGAAGGAACAATCATCACCCTCGAATACATCATTTCTAGCGACTCTCCTCAATTTTGAAGGAACATGTGAAGGAAAGTAGTGCACCGAGAAAGATGCTATTTCCTCCCTTAAGTAGGCCATCACGATCGACCCTTCAACATTACTCTTTTGGACGATCTTCCGTTTTAGATGAAATAAATACCTCTCGAATGGGTACATCCATCGATACTGAACAGGCCCCCCTATTCGTGCCTCATAAGGTAAATGGACAAGGAGATGCTCCATGGAGTCAAAAAATGATGGAGGAAGGATACGCTCTAACTTACATTCCAATATAGGAATCATGTGCTCCAATTGTGCCATTACTCTAATCGACAAGCTCGATGAACAACTCAATTAAAGGACCCCAAACGGATGATGGCAACAAATCTTTGAAAGCAATAGGCAAGAGTCTCTCCATAAACACATGACAGTCATGACTCTTCATCCCACTGAGAGTGCAGTCGTCACTCAGAACACATCTTCCAATATTAGAAGCATATCCATCGGGAAACTTCACAGATCTCAACCATTGACCCACCTATTTCTTCGTCTCTCGTGACAAGGTATATATTGCTTTAGGCTTTGCGCCTCTGTGGTCATCAGCCACCTCTAGCTCAGGTCGATGACAATATAGGCGAAGATCCTTCCGTGAATTCAAGTTATCCTTCGTCTTCCCAGGGATATCCATCACGGTGTTATAGAAATTGTTAAAGACATTTTTCTCAATGTGCATAACATCGAGATTGTGACGGATGAGAAGGTCCTTCCAATATGGAAGTCTCCAGAAAATGCTCTGTTTTGTCCACTTATGCAAAATCCCATAGTCAGGTGACGTGTGAATAGGGTCGTCAATGACCGTTGGCAACTGACGTACCCGCTCCCATATCTACTCCCCCGATAGCATCGGCGGTGGCAACGCTGTTTCCGCATGTCCTCGATAAAAGTCCTTCCTATGTCTACGGAAAGGATGGTCAATGTCTAAAAATTTTCGATGGCAATCAAACCAAGTAGCCTTCCTTCCATTTTTCAGCCGAAAATAATCAGATCCCGATTCCATACAAATCGGACAAGCCATCAAACCAGCAGTGCTCCATCCTGACAAAATAGCATATGCAGGGAAATCACTTATTGTCCAAAGTAGAACTGCACGTATAATGAAGTTTTCTCTCCTCGAGACATCATAAGTGGGTACACCGACCTCCCACAAATGAATCAACTAATCAATGAGAGGTTGGAGGCAAACATCAATCAACTTCTTCGGGGTTTTCGGACCTGGCACTATCAAAGACATAAACATGTGCTCCGTTTTCATGCACAAATGAGGTGGAAGATTGTAAGGAGTAACAATAACCGGCCAAGAAGAATAAATCTTTCCACTTTTGTTGAAGGTAGCAAAGCCATCAGTGCATAAACCCAAACGAATATTACAAGCCTCTAAAGCAAAATCAAGATGCTTTGTGTCTAACATTTTCCAAGCATCTCCATCTGATGGATGGCACATCATTCCCTCCTCTCTTACATGTTCTGCATGCCAAGTCATATGACTAGCTGTCACCTCAGAAGCATATAATCTCTGAAGTCTCGGAGTTAGAGGTAAGTAGAATAACACTTGGTGTGGAGTGCGTTTTCCGTTGCTTGCGACTTTATATCTTGCATGCCCACAAAACCTACACGATTCTTCATTGGCATCATTCCTCCAATACAACATACAACCATTAGGACACATGGCTATTCTTTCCACTGGTAGACCCAAACTTCGAACCACCTTCTCAGTTTCTAGTAACTAGTGGGAATCTTATGGTTAGAAGGCAACACTTCATCAAAAAATTGTAGGAATCCATTGAAGAGTGGCTGGGAGACATTATATTCACACTTCAGGCTCTTAAGTCGGCTTACAATGGACAACTGTGTATGTGAAGTACAACCTGGATACACTAGGTCATCAGCGGCTTTGAGCACTTCTGGAAATTGCGTTGCTAAGAGATTAGCCTCCTCTGTCATCATGTCTTCACCACCACCATGATCAACTTCTTGTAATCAGCATCATTTCCATCAAAATTAAACACTGGAGGAGGAACAAAGTTGGGACCTGAAATTTCAAACCCCATCAACTTCTTGTAATTCATCATCATTTCAATCGAACATTAAACAATATTATAGGATATAACAAAGTTCGAACCTGCAATGTCAAACACCATCCTTTGTTCTCCCGTTAACTGATCATACATAGACAGATGCTGGTTTGGAGGCGCAATAGTTTCACCATGTGCTGTCCATCGATGATAACCACACATAAACCCACGATGATATAAATGCTCTTTAACCTCATCTTCTCTGTACCATTTGCAATTAGTGCATCGTGGACATGGACATTTAATCTTGCCTTCATCGACATAAAGTGGATGCTCCAATGCAAGTGTTATAAACTCATCCACCTCTTTGAAGTATTTATCATTTAATCCTTCATACATCCATGAACGATCATCCATATTGCACTTCACCGATTTCTGTACATATGTACATATAAATAATGAATATTAATTAGAATTATAAAATTGTAAATGGGTGGAGTAAATAATATATTAAACCCATTGAGATATATTCAACTTATACAAATTACTACCACTTATGAAATTATCATGTATATAAATAACCATGAACACCAACAACTTAAACCCATGAACACAACAACTTACATTACTATTAAAAGTCCATAACATTTTAAAAATTAAGAGATTCCATATAAACACAACAATTTTACTACAACTTATGAAATTATCATATATATAAATTAACCATGAACCCAACAACTTAAACGTCCATATATTAAACCCATTAAATATATATATACACATATATTGAACCCATTAAGTTTACATTACTATTCAAAGTCCATAAATTTCAAAAATCAAATACAAATTCCATAAACACAAGATTTCTTAACTCTACAAAATTTCTGATTATTAGATCTATACAACTATATAAAATATATGACATATATATACATAAATATAAAATATATAATATATAACATACCTCTCAAAGTCAAAATTTCATCTCCTAGTTGACATTAACCCTCCATTTCACGGAGAAGACGACAACCATGCTCAGTGTTTGCGCATGGAGCTTTGACCATCATGTTAAAGTCGACAATTGGAAAGTACGAATTGCATTCATGAACTCAACTGTAAATAGCCACGGCATTAGCCACGGATATGACCGTGGCTAATAATTGGGCTCCTTAATACGCCGAAAGCTATTGATTGGGCTTCCTTATTCATTGGGCTTTGAATACCACTAACGGGTTGACCGACTTTGGGCCTTGACTATCTCTGATATTGGATTGACCACCATTGGGCTCTACTAATTTTTTTGGGTGAGATTTTGTGCTTCAAAATTATTGGGCTTTGTGAAGAATCACCCACAATTTGGAGGCATCAATGAACAACTGGCATGGTCATATTAGCATCGAATCCAGCCACAGATATTCTACCAGTGGCTAAATTCCTGGCTATTTACAATGACATCAAGCCATGATTGCAATTGCCACCTTTTTTTAGCCATGGGCACAACCACGTGATTTGTTTCCAGTGGCTAAATTCGTGGCTATTTGCAACGACATCAGGCCATGATTACAACTGCCACCTTTTTTTAGCCACGAGCACAGCCATGGTTTTTTTCTCGGGCTTCTTGGCATCGAAATCAGCCACGGATATTAAAATAGTGGCTAAAGTCATTGCTAACAGCCATGAATTTAGCTACAAAATTCATGATTGTGGCTAAAAGTCACGACATTCTGGACAAGATTTTATGTCATCACTCTTGGCCATGGATTTAGCCACGGAGGGCTTCACCCGTCGCTTATTTGGCGACGACATGTCAGGTCGTGGCAACATTCGTAGCTATTAGCCACGAAATCGGCCACAACCATACGCCGTTGCTAACAAATCCGTGGCTATTTCCTTTTTTTTTGGTAGTGAGTGGTAGGGTAATTCAGTATCGAATCCACGAGGAGGTATGTCAGCGCATCCTAAGCTTGCAAACACGATCAAATTTTGACTCCAAAAGACCACTCGATATCGAGTAGACTGGTCGACTACAGTTCCAGTCGATTTCCAACAAATTCTTGCTGAAGACAAAAGCATAGTCGACGTCGAGTTGTTCACTCGATATCAGGCCAGCCACTCGATATCGACCACTGCAGTCGAAATCAAGACTTCAACAGAAACTGTAAACGTAGCAATTTTTGTCGGAAAAGAGTCCGAAGAAAGTAAGAATGATGATGGAAGGGTGGACAGAATAAAAACACAGATTTTTATGAACTTCTATAAACTTAAAAGCTTCCAAGATCGAGGATTCATGCCACAACGATAACCATATAAGACTTATGCCAAATTTATGAAAGATGATGCCTTTCCATCAAATAACTTTCGTTACCAACAATTAGGTGATTAGAGGCTATCGCGTAAAACCTAAGAGTGACTATACAATTTCATGACTAATCCAAATTCAAAATATGATTGGCTTTCACTTCAATAATGCAAATCATACCTTTGACTCCTCAACTCTTGCAAAGGATCATGCATAAGATAGAAGATGGAATCGCATAAAAATCATACCTTTGATGCACAAACTTACATAGCTATCGTAGGGCTCACCCCGACCTAGAAGTAGGGGAACTGCTCGCACCTCATCATTGTAAACATCATCATTATTTAAAAGAAACTACTTTGAATTGAACTTGCAAAAGAAAGAGTACAACCGAACAAAGCTAATTCTCCGCTCTCGTTTCCTGTTCACCCCACTTGGCCCCTCTCTCTTTCTCTACTGTAACTATGAACTGAATGTGTGTGTATTGGATGAATAAACTCAGCCCTAATGGCATCTAATTATAGATCTCAAACTTTTCTATCCAAGGATAAGAAAATCTATCTTTATTCCTAAGATAAAACTAAAATAAAGTAAATAACTAAAATCTCTTTAGGTAAATATCAAATTCACCATAAAGGATAACAAGTCTGGTGGTAATGGATAGAAGATCTCGACTTAAGGATAGATGTAAGCTCTTCAGATAAAATTCTATCAAAAATAGTGTCAGATCTGTCTGCAGCAGCAGTCGATATCGACCAGCACATGTCGATAGTGACCTCTTCTTTCTATCTCGAGCTAGCTATAGTCGACCTCGGATTTGCACTTGGAATCTATCAATTCACTCAATTTGGGGCACTCGATATTGACCACTTCATGTCGATATCGACCAGTCTGTGTCGACATGCTCTGTTCTTCCTCTGCTCGATTTTTGGTGTTCTGGTTTACTCGATGTCGAGTCTATAGGTCGATTTCGACTTCTCAGTAGACTTCGAGTTGTTTTTTAGCTCTTCTTCTCTTGTCAAAATTGCTCCATTTTTGTCTCGATTTCTGCGAAATAACATGAAAACTCGTGTAGACCTCTATATTTGGCAAATAAGCATAAAATACACTAATCTTATGTTTTCCCAACCAATATGAATGCAAATATCGACAAAATGGACATAAAACTGCATAGAAAATATGACAATTTACGCGCACATCAAACACCCCATACTTAAGCTTGCTTGTCCCCAAGCAATACTTTTAATGGTCATTCAGGGGAAGAAAATAAACCCTCAACATCATAGATTCATTGTAATATGTCCCTACAATTAATTGTCATCCTCAAAAGGTACTAATGTCAACAATATCCATGCCTGTGAATAAAAGCAACATCATACTCACAAAAGCAAAGTTATATGCATAAAAACAATTTCGTGCAACATAGCATTAATAATCAAGAGGACTTTTGCAAGCTATAGAGGAGTAGATTGGTAAAAGGCTAAAGGTGGGCTAATTTTTGGCCATGTGGTGTTTAATCTGGGGAAATAAACTTTCTTTCCAAACTTTCATTCCACATTCCTTCTTCATCATATTTCTCACCTTTCACTCTTCGCTCATTGCTTTTTTCACTATAATGCTTTTACCTCTCTAACCTTAGCACTGCCTTCTCGCGAATCGCAAACAGGAGTGTCATGAAGGCCCTGGATACTTAGTACTTCGGACTCCTCACCTTGTGTCCCATCTCGCTGAACTAACATCTCAACGAGCAGGGTCGACCTACCTCTATCTCCTGAGGTGATCAGATTTTTTCTTACTCATTAAAGTTTCCATATTTCAAATTTACTTTCATTCCTGCCAACCACTTCATAAAAATATGCACAAACTCCATATAACAACTCCAAAGATGACATCCATTCTCAACATAGTCCCCGAATAGGGTATAAGGTATAAAAAATGGGCAATATGTAATATATGTGGGGCAATAATGATATAAGGCTCATATATGGCTTGTGAAATTGGAAATATGCATAGGTAAGGCTAGGATATGAAATTGAGCATATGTATGGAAATTATAAAGTCCTCCATCATCTTATCATACATATGTCAAAAGCAACTTCAAATTTTACCTCTCTTTCATGGTTTTCTCTAAAAAATTGCACTTCATTGTGACTTCCCTTAACTAGGCAATTTCATGTTATATCTCTAATGAATCTACTTTTGCATCGTCGAGTTCAATAAAAGCTTCCATGACACTTATTCTTTATTTTTAAATTTTTTGATGGGGGTGATTTTTCCTTCGTTTTTTATCGAAAAATACTAAATATGTTGCATAAGATAAATAAACAATTCTAAAATAACTATGTATAAGTATGCAGAAACATGAAAAAGAAATGTGCAAAAACTATGAAATTTTTTTAAAAAATGCTAAAAGTATGCAAGTAAGCCTTTCCCCCACCCCATACTTAAAGATTACAGTGTCCTCACTGTATAAGAACTAGGGTTAAGAAAGAAACTTACTAAAAATTCGTGAAAATCAGGAGTCGAAGACGTCTACAGGGGCAATCGATATTGGGTAGACCAGTCGATATCGACCAGTTTCACTCGATTCCTGGTGGTTCTGAGCTTCAGGGTGATCTCATGTCGACCACAGCTTCTCTTAATCGACCTGCTTGGTCGATATCGAGCACTTTACTCGATTTCGATCTCTCTTTTGCTGCTCCTTCTTTTTCCTGAACCTCGTTAGAAAATAAAAACAAAAACAAACATAAAGAGTCTAAAAAAAAAAAACCAAAAGTGTGTCCAGAACCAAAAACTAATTGTCTTGTTACAAACTCTAGGCTTTATAGTCGCTAGGCCGACTTCTTCCTTTCATGCTCCTACGACGGCATCTGCAGAGCCCATGTAGCTTGGGCCTCAAATAACACTCCATTCTTGTCTCTCAGTTGCATTCCGCCTGGATGGATCTGATTCACAATAAAGGGACCCATCCTCTTTGTTTTGAATCTACTTGGGAACCAATGATCCTTTGATTTAAAGACATACACCTTATCTCCTACTTTGTAGTTGCTCGGATCATCACTGGATACCCTGCACAAGCGCACATACCAAGGCAAACCTCTTCCAAATAGAGATAAATCTTTAATTGAAATAGAAAAAGAGGAATCCGTACCTTGGCTTACCTTTTCTATCTCTGAGTCTAGTCGATATCAACTAGTGTCACTCGATATCGACCTCTGTTCTGCTCCTGGTGGTTTTGTCGATGTGGAGGATTTCTGCTCGATCTGGTCTACTTGATTTTGACCTGTACTACTCGATATCAAGTTGCTTTTTCCTCTTTCAGCTTTTGGTACAGTCGATGTCGGCTTAGAGTTTTGGTTGATTTCGACCTTCGTACTCGATTTCGAGTGCTCTTCTCCTACGTTGACCCCATACTTAAAACCTGACACATAATCTTGAACTATGTTAGTCGATATCGACTTACCTGGGTCGATTTTGAGTGGCTTTTGGCTTATTCGTTCAAGATTGCCACGATTTCCTCCACTTGGGCCTCTATAGCCCTCTTCTCAAGCTCCTCAGGTGTTATATTTCTTACCTTAGCTTCCCCGCATGTGATGTAGACACCTTTGATTGACTTTACCTTCATAGGCCCTTCATTCTTCCTCACCGTCTTGTTGAAGGCATACTCTATCACTTCATCACTAATGGGGAATGAGAGCAATCCTTTCCTCACGCTTATGTTGGCATCGACGGTCACTAAGAATGGCCTTCCAAAAATAATGGGACAAGCAGGGTCCTCTTCCATATCAACAACTAGAAAATCAACAGAGACAAAGAACTTGCTTACTTGCACTGGCACATCATCCATCATCCCTGTTGGACCAACCACCGTGTTGTTGGCCATGAAAAGTTTAGCATCCACAGGCTCTAGGGCACCTATCTTTACATAGGACCATATAGTTAGTGGCATCATGCTAACACTAGCACCTAAATCACATAAAGCATTAAAGCGATATTAACCTAAGCCTATAGCAATAGAAAACTTACCTGGGTCCGCTCTCTTCTCTGGTAGCTCCAACATATTGCACTCCTCTGCGATCTCAGTAATTGACCGCTTCTTACCTAGTATACCTTTAAGGAACCTTACATATAATGACATCTCATGAAGTGCTTCGGTGAATGGAATTGTAACGTTGAGCCCTTGAAGCATCTTCATAAAGCGTTGAAACTTCTTTTTCGCCGGGTCCTTTATAGCTTTCTTAGGGAGTGGCAGCACCTTCTTCTTCACTGCGGATGGAGTTGAGTCGACATTGGGTAGAGGGTGGTCGATATCGTTTGGAGGGATCGCTAATCAAATACCAATTAAAAATATCAAACTAAACCAACTCCGTTGTCTATGCAAATAAAATACAAGAATCCCTCCTGATGTAGTGGTAGGGTAATTCAGGATCGAATCCACGAGGAGGTATGTCAGCACTTCCTTAGCTTGCAAACACGATAAAATTTCGACTCCAGAAGACTACTCGATATCGAGTAGACTGGTCGATATCGACTGGAGGGGTCAATTTCTAGCTTCCTCATGATGTGGGCTTCTCGTCCACTTAGCTTCCTCATGTTGTTCTGCCATGCTGACTTGCTCAAGATGTGGGCAGGCATTGGGGTTGTGCCTTGTTGAGCCACATTCCTGACAAGCTTGGTTGTTTGAGAAGAACCTAACTTGCTTTTGTAGGCGGCGTGTTTGATCGTTGTGGAATTGTTGCCGCACATCAGGATCAATCTTCTTTGGAGGCTCATAAAGTGGCATAGATGGGGAAGGCCTTGAGTCATAAGCCACAATAGTCCCATATGTGTTATCAAAGTTGACTAGCCTCTCAATTGTGTCCCAGGCCTTCGTTGGTGTAAGCTCAATGTATCAATAGGATGTGTATGAGTTGATTCTTTCCTTATTCGGCGCATCAAGGGAGTTGTAGAAGATCTCCTGAATGACATAAGGTAATTGCCCATGCGTAGGGCATGATCTCAATAAATCCTTGAAGCGCTCCCACCCCTGTGCTAATGTCTCACCAGGCTTTTGTTTGAAAGCCGTGATCCTTTGCCGCAGCATCGCCATTTTAGATGGACGAAAGAACTTGTTTAGAAATGCATCCTTCACCTCTTCCCATGTCCTCAGCGAGCGTGGAGCCAAGCTTTCTAGCCACGAGGAGGTATGTCAGCGCTTCCTAAGCTTGCAAACACGAACAAATTTCGACTCCAGAAGACCACTCGATATCGAGCAGACTGGTCGATATCGACTACAGTTCCAGTCGATTTCCAGCAAATTCCTGCAAAGGACAAAAGCACAGTCGATGTGAAGTTGTTCACTCGATATCGGGTCAGCCACTCGATATCGACCATTGTAGTCGAAATCGAGTCTTCAACAGAAACTGTAAATGTAGCAAATTTTATCGGAAAAGAGTCCGAAGAAAGTAAGAATGATGATGGAAGGGTGGACCAAATAAAAACATAGATTTTTATGAACTTCTATAAACTTAAAAGCTTCCAAGATCGGGGATTCATGCCACAACGATAACCATATAAGACTTATGCCAAATTTATGAAAGATGATGCCTTTCCGTCAAATAACTTTCGTTACCAACAATTAGGTGATTACAGGCTCTCGCATAAAACCTAAGAGTTACTATCCAATTTCATTACTAATCCAAATTCAAAATATGATTGGCTTTCAATTCAATAATGCAAACAAGGATTTCCTCAACTCTTGCAAAGGATCATGCATAGGATAGAAGCCGGAATCGCATAAAAATCATACCTTTGATGCACAAACATACATATCTATCGTCGGGCTCACCCCGACCCTAGAAGTAGGGGAACTACTCGCACCTCATCATTGTAGACATTATCATCATTGAAAAGAAACTACTTTGAATTGAACTTGCAAAAGAAAAAGTACAATCGAACAAAGCCAATTCTCCGTTGTCGCTTCCTCTTCACCCCACTCGGCCTCTCTCTCTCTACTATAACTATGAACTGAATGTGTGTGTATTGGATGAATAAACTCAGCCCTAATGGCCTCTAATTATAGATCTCAAACATCGCTATCCAAGGATAAGAAAATCTATCTTTATTCCTAAGATAAAACTTAAATAAAGTAAATAACTAAAATCTCTTTAGGTAAATACCAAATTCACCATAAAGGATAACAAGTCTGGTGGTAATGGATATAAGATCTCGACTTTAGGATAGATGTAAGCTCTTCGGATAAAATTCTATCAAAAACATCATCGGATCTGTCTACAGCAGCAGTCGATATCGACCAGCATATGACGATATCGACCTCTTCTTTCTATCTCGAGCTAGCTCTATTCGACCTCAGATTTGCACTTGGAATCTATCAATTCACTCGATTTGGGGCACTCGATATCAACCACTTCATGTCGATATCGACCAGTCTGTGTCGACATGCTCTGTTCTTCCTCTGCTCAATTTCTGGTGTTCTATTTCACTTGATGTCGGTCTATAGGTCGATTTCGACTTCTCAGTAGACTTCGAGTTGTTTTTCAGCTCTTCTTATCTTGTCCAAATTGCTCCATTTTTGTCTCCATTTCTGCGAAATAACATAAAAACTCATGTAGACCTCTATATTTGGCAAATAAGCATAAACTACACTAATCTTATATTTTCCCAACCAATATGCATGCAAATATCGACAAAATGGACATAAAAGTGCATGGAAAATATGGCAATTTACGCGCACATCACTTCTAAACTCGGAATCATACCAACTCTCACCCTCCCTAACACACTTAGCTAATCCCTCACACTCGACACAATTTCCGATGGTAGTTCGCTGACCGACCCAGTTTGTCGTAGAGGACATTGTCATCAGGTAAGGGACTCGATGGGCATCTAGGGTTGGAACACGAATAGCACTCAAATGAGAGGAATGGACAATTTTCGACCTAGACTAACATGCCTAGACGTTTTATGGAATGGACGATGGAATCAGAATTATGAAGCAAAGTTGAATCACGGGAAGGACAATTCTGACAAGACGGGGTTCTGATTATATAAGACTAAGGTTTCTCTCGCTATCCCATTTGCATAAACATTCATTACATGTTCCAAGTTAAGGCATACCAATTAGTTCTCTATCCTAAGCACAATAGCACCCAACACGGAAGCAACCAACAAGTTTAATATGATCTTTTCCGAAGTTTATAGAAACATAGAGATGATCTATGCTGGCCTTTAAGGGGCAGCTGACCGGAGGGGGCAATTACCACTCGATCTCCTAACCCATGCTACTCCAACCCTCAGGCTCCTTGGAGTCTTCAAAACCCGTCTGTAAAAGGAAGCTAGTATTTTGCCTACCTTTCCACGGATTCTACATGCATAAGAGATGTCTACCGCTTGAGTCTCTACCCACGAGTTTGATCCTAAAGGCCATTTAGTCTAGGGTTAGGTTCAATTAAATTCATTTTGCCCTTTGAAAACATTTTGCAAAACCATTTGAAATCCTTGGGCCATTTTCAAAACCACTTTAACCTATCATACTCGGATTGCAAAACCTAGCTCTGATACCAACTTTGTAATGGCCCAGGATTATGATTCCCGGGTTACGTTTCGAGGGATGAAACCCCTCGATGGGATCTTGCGCTCCGAGTATAGATTAATGTTTGAAACCAATAATTGCGCTTTGAAAGTGGGATTTCACACCCAAAAACCAAGAGGGACTGTTGGAATCCACGGGGTAAGTCCCTTGTACATGCCCTATGGCCTAAGTCGTAAAACCATTTATCATACAACTAGTCAAGTTTCCAAAATCATATATAAGGTCGCCACGACGGAGTCGGGTCAAAACATTATCTAAATACGTAAATCCAAACCGTTATTAATTCAGTGTAGTTAGAGTCTCAACTCTCTCTTTCTGCCAAGTCAAAACCCCACGGTTAGGGAGCCAAACCAGCATCAATAGGGGTAAGCACAATGAATACCTAAAAACGTTAATTGTGGGCGGGATCAGATGATGCCCACATGGGTCTGTCCCTTCCTTATGGGTGCTGCCCCCACAATATGTAGACGCATACGCTATACCTAATAATCATGCTTCTAGATGCAAGGCGCAATATGAACACACTAGCATGCCCCTAAGATCAAGTGTATAATAATAATAATAAGTCCTTCACACAGAATACCAAATGGTATATCCCTCTCCTACCTTCACCCCCTTCCAATAGGGCGGAGACTGACCAGTTCGTGAATGCATTCTATTCCATTATAATCGAATCAGCTCACAGGCCGGACACGTAACCATATATAAAGCCCGAAGGCAAATCTCGTAATCATGCTCATAATATAAGAAAGAAAGTTCCATATGACTCGATTAACTCAAGACGGGACCCGATGGAACTGGGTCGTCATATGACCCTACCAAAGACTCTAGTTACTTCACAGATAACGGCCGTTCTGTTTACATACGAATAAAGAAATAGAATGCTCAACGATCAACGCAACCTAGCAGGATACTACATGGCATGCTGATCATGAATGCAAGCACCTAGTATATCATGCACATAAGGTAGGGATTATCTATTCGATCTGAGTAAGCTCCGTAGAGACTTACCTGGCTAGCAAAACAGTAAAAGAAGAACTCGGCAAGCAGCACGCGTAATCAAATAGTGTCACCTAGATACATAGCGGAACACACATAAGTCTACATCTACTATTAAAGCACTCAAGCACACATCATTCAATAGGACAAGTATATACATCGCAATTGCCATTCCATCACATCATAATGTTCCATAAGACCGCATCATCATTTTCATCGTCTTAAACTTATCTCGTAATCCATCATCTCAACTTCTCATACCATATTCAATATAACTCGCCAATTCGTCAGCTTAACACAATTCCAAATCATACTTTAACCGATTCGCATGTCAACATCTCATATTCTTACTTAGCATATAATTATATATCCTTATCACGATTGCCAACATTTACCCTCTTATAATAAATCATCACAGGTCATGCTTTTAGTCACACATATTATAACATCATCCTAGTGAGTCATTGAGCAAATCAGATTCCCAAGTTAGTTCCAACCATTCAAAATCCGAATCAACTAGTTAGAAATTCCGACCTTTTGAAAATGCTCGTCAAATTCCTACTTCGATTTAAATCTGACAATACCCTTAATAATTATTTATCAAACTTAGGATCTAACCATTTTTATTTTATGAAACCCAACCCTCATTTAAATTACCAAAACCACCGTTTATCTTGTAAAAATCCAAAACTGACCCCTTTATTAAAATCTCCAATACTGAACATTATATGAAAAGGCCCAAACCCTTGTTTTTTTGTCTTGAAAAAAATTAGGCCCAATAAACCCAATCTCTACACTCTCTCTGCCAAGCCCAGCTCGACCTCAGAAAGAAGGAAAGAAAGGAAGTGGGCTGGGGGGGGCGCTGACGTTGCGATGGCGGTGGACCCCACTGCTTCATCCTCTTCCTCTACGTCTCTGCTTCTTCGATGGAAAGCACCCGCTGACGATCGTTTCTCCGCCTTCGCCCTTCTTCCTCGTCGTCCTGGCTCCCACTCTCGACCTCGCTTTTCTCATCTGACCGCTTTCATACTCATACCATCTCCCGCTCGAGCTCTCTCTCACTCGTGCTTGCCCCTCGCTTTCTCGAGCTCGCTCATCTCTCTCTCTCTCCGACCCGCTCTCACCTCTCTCTGACCATTGAAAGAGAAAAAAGGAAACCGGAGTTCAAAGCCAAGGAAGGGAAGGGTTCGAGATTTCACCGGAGGACGTTCGTCGGACATCGATTGGGCTTCGTCGGAGATGGATCTTCATCGGAGACGGCATAGGGAGAGTGAAAGGGGGGTTAAAGTCCCACCTTTAAGCCATTTGGAGGTGAAAAGAAGAGGAATAGAGTGAGGAGGGCTCTTACCGCCTGGAATTAGAGAAATAGGGGAAGGAGACCGGGCTCGTCGGAGGCCTTCCGGGGCTATTGCTGCTGCTCATGGGTGTCAAAGAGGTCGTGGGAGATGCTGCTGCTATGGAACGATGAAGGAGGAGGAAGAACGGGTTGCGCGTGTTCGGGGCTCGGCCTTGGCATCGGAAAACAAAGGGCTAAGAGGTGGTGGAGGGTGGCGACAAGGTGGCCCAGGAAGGGCTGCTGTTGTAAGGCAAGGAGGAAGGAGAAGAGGGATGAGGACGGGGAATGAAATCGAAGGAGGGAAGGGGTTGAATCTTTGGGTTGAGACAGAAATCAGGGAGAGAGGTTTTGATTCAAAATAAAAAGGGGAGGGTGCTATAATTTGGCGTGAGAGGTGTTTGGTTGTTTGCCAAAAGTGGGGGAAATAGGGGTGAGCGAGCTACTAGCTGTAAGAGGGGAGGTTGTTTGTATGTATTGCGTGAAGAGAGCCTATTTGGAATTCACAAGGGAAGAGGGGACCATCGACTGTGCAATTGGGGCTGGTGTAGATTTGAATCAAAAGAGAGGAGAGGGCAGCTGGCTGACCGAAACAAGACAAAGGAGAAAGTAAGAAGGTGAGGTGGCTCGTCCCAAAAAATCAATCCAAATTATCCAAAATAAAAAAAATCCCTAAGCCCAATCTCTCGATCTTATTCCGACTCCATCAAAATAAATTTCTATTTTTCAATCCAAATTTAGTAATGAAATCCGAACATTATTTTCTGAATTCTCAGCACATGAAAGTGGGAAGAAAAATCTATTTTGCATAAATTTCAAAACTTAGCCGGAATCCGCCTTCAAAGCTTCGAGTTCGGTTTATTAAATTGAGGACGCGATTTCCTTGAAATATCCGATTTAAATCCATTTTTCCGAAATCAAGATTTGAAATCCAGGCCTTTACACATATGCATGAGCAATCACCCTAAGTCATCCAGGAGATCATCTATAACGCCCTGGACGTAGCTACTAAGGAGAGAATCAACACCTACACCTCCTATGGGTATCTTGAGCTCCTACCACAACAAGCTTGGGATACTATAGAGAGGTTGGTCGAATTTAACAACACATATGAGACTCCTGTGGCCTTTGACTCAAGGATTGCCCCATCTATGCCACTCTATGAGCCCTCCAAGGAGATTGATCCCGACGTCAAAGAGCAATTCATGAAAGATTAACTCAGGAGGCTTCAAAAGCAGGTCAAATTCCTCTCCGCCAACCAACCTTGCGCCGAATGTGGCTCCGTAAGGCACATCACCACCGATTGCCCCCCACACAGAGCGAGTACAACTAGATGAGACTCACCGGGAGGCACAATACATGAGGAATCCTAATTTCCAGCGGCACCAAAACTGCGGAAATCAACCAACCCAATACAACCCCAGCGATTCTCCGCCGTACTGAGCTCCAAGCCATCCGGTGAGAGAACCACGATGAGATGATGTTCAACTCATCCTTGATGAGTTAAGAAGGAACCAAGCAGCGAGTCAACAGTCTAACAATGCTATCCAGAACCAACTTCAAGGGCTCAACGCTCGCATGGGGGAGATGGATACTTGGAAGAAGACTATTGAGACCCAACTGGGTCAATTGGCGGCCCAAATCCCAAAGTCGCCCAGCAAGCTCCCTGGACAACCACAAGAAAACCCTAGGGGGCAAGCTAGGCACATTACCGCCATCAACCTAAGGAGTGAACACAGATTGCATGAGCCACGGAGCAAAGGAGAAGTTGATGAAGACGCAGTCGATGTCGACACCCCAGTCGATGTCAAGGGCCCTATCGACGTCGATGTTGAGCCCACTACAAAGCACACAATGGAGCCACATAAGCACTCCATATCGACTGACCAAGTCGATACCAACCACCAACTCGATGTCGACCACTCTGCAACTCGACCACAGCTTCAGACTTCCCCGAGGTCGACCAACCCAGTTGATATCGACCACACTAATATCGATGTCGACTTGTCCAGAAAGAAGAAATCAACCACTTCACCTCCAAAGCCATCATAAGCACTCACATACCCTTCTAAGGCACTGCAAGATCCGGCAGACACCATATTCAGACGCTTCATGAAGATCTTACAAGGTCTCAATCTCACAATCCCACTCACGGAAGCACTTAATGAGATGTCTGCCTACATGAGGTTCCTAAAGGACATCTTATCCAAAAAGAGGTCCATCTTAGAGATCAACGGCGAATGCAATTCAATTGAGTTCCTTGAGAAGCGCGACGATCCAGGGAAGTTTGCTATGACGGTAGGGGTTGGTAAGCATCAATTCAAAGCCCTTTGTGATCTTGGGTCTAGTGTTAGTTTGATGCCCTTATCGATATGGCAACAAGTGGGCGTTGGAGCATTGGAGCCCGTCGACATGAAGCTCTACATGGAGGGCAACTCCTTCGTGAGACCAACTAGGGTTGTGGATGATGTCCTTGTCAAAGTGGGAAAATTCTTCATACACACGAGCTTCATCGTGTTGGACATGTCGGAAGATCCAATTGTGCCTATCATCCTTGGTAAGCCTTTCTTAGCAACAACGGATGCAATCATCAATGTGAGGAATGGCACCCTTACATTCACAATCGGCAATGAGGTTGTGGAGTTTCACTTCAACCCTACAATGAGCGAAACAAAGTACCTAGAACAAGTTGTCCTCTCACCTGCAAAGGAGAAGCTTCGCTTATTTTTGTTGGCGAGGATGGAAACTGCAAAGAGAGTCAACATCGACTGGAGCCAATCGAAATCGACTGAAACACTCGAAATTGACCACTTGTACTCGATATCAATTGACACAGATGATCCACCGAGTTTCCAGGATATTAAGTATGGGGTTCCTGACATCGATATCGACCACCCACAGTCGACATCAATCTCTGCAATCGATATCGACATCCCTCTATCGAAATCGACTGAACCTCAGCCCGAAGATCTCTGTTTCAAGCACGAAAAGGTAAGCTCAGGTATGATTCCTAACCCTCATTTGTCCATTACTGATGATTCAACTAATGGTAGGGTCAAAGCTCCATGGTTTGCGCAAATCTCTAAAGTTAGGTCAAGAAAGAGAAGGAAAGCATTCAACAAAGAGCCTAACGAAGAAGAAACCTTGGTTGCCGAACTTAGCTACTACCAAAAGGATCTAGATGATCCAGAAGAAGGCACAAGCATGAAGGGTCCTTACCATAATGGTTCGTAAAGCATTGAAGAAGAAGTCAGCCTAGCGACTCAAAAATCTAGAGCGTGTACATAAACATTAAATTTTTCCACATAGATGGTTTTGTTAAGGTTTTAAAATTTAGGATTTTTGGATGTTGAAACTTTGAGATACTGTGGCTATTCTATTATGCACTAAGAATTTCAGGTTGCATAACAGAAGGAACGATGAAGAAGAAAAGAAGCTTCTGCAGAGGCAGTCAAAATTGACAAGGCCAGTCGAAATCGACCACCCTAGGGTCGAGCCACTTCCTGAGATCGAGATCGATCATCCAGAAGACAAGCAAACAAGTCGATATCGACATAGCTACTTGATATTGACCAAGCCCAGGCAGCCCTCGACTTCAACTTCTTCCTCGACATAGATAGATGCAGTCGACATCGACCACCTGACTCGACATCGACTTCTGGCATCGACTTGACCTGAAATCGACCTAAATCTGTAGGTCGCTCTGTGAGTTTCTCTCTACCCTTGTTTTTCTTTTAATACAATGAGGACACTATATATTTTAAGTATGGGGTGGGGGAGAAACATGTCTTATGGTCACAACTTGGCTTTCTTCTTCGCATTGCATTCATGTTTAAATTTTTGTTCTTAGTTTTTACTTTCATAAAAATATAAAAATTCAAAAAAAATTAGAAAATGTTAAAAATAACAAAAAATGCATATTTACTTTTTAACTTTGTTTTTTAAACCCTACTTAGATGTCCAATAATGAGAACTCAATAGCTGACTTGATCATGTAAATCCTATGGCATATTTGGATGGTTTAGCCTAAGTCCTTAAAATGGTTTTTATGTAGATTGTGATCTTATGATGAAATTGAGCACATATGATCCTAGGCTAAAAAGCAAATCCAACAAAGATCGTCCTTGTGAGAATTTTGGCCTATAGGGAGAACATTAAAAATCCCTCTGCTTTCTTGAGTGTATTTACTCTTCCTATGCATCTCTAAATGTTGTGATAGTTATTCAAAGCCAATATATATATATATATGTTTATGTTAATGAGAATTAAATGATGGAAGCATCTTTTAAGCCATTTTTATCTTCTCTTTACCTACCCTGCATTATCTCTGCTTGAAGCCAGAACATTAGCCTAAGCCTTATACTGCAAACTCCACAAAATTATCCCTAGCTGTATTGAGCCTGACCCCTATTTGGGAATTGTGACTTAGATTGGTTAGAATAATGCATTGTGGAAAGAAATAGCATATTGTTATTTTTTAGCAAGGAAAAATTATGGGCTGGCACATATTTACATCTTGGCATACATTGTAAAAGGATTTTTGGCTCACCATATAAATGCACATTTTTTTTATTTTCGGGCAAAAAAAATTGTTATATTAGTGCATGAGCCAAATATTCCTTAGTTCTTTTATTTTATATAAGATTTATACTTTTGATAGCATATTAGGGTTTGAAGGAAGATTGATGAGCATTATGGAAAGCAAGTTTGGTTAAGCATTATTATAGAGATATGGTTTGAATATAGTAGTGATAATGTTTAGGAGTCTTGATTCCCGAATTTTATAAGCACCACATAGCCAAATAATTCCATACCCTTTATTTCTTACCAAGCCCCATTACAACCCCGCCGAATGGAGTCTTCTTTGAAGTCTTCCATTGAGCGAAAGGCCTCCTAATGGTTCTTATTGCATCTACATAATTGTTTGCGAAATGGATTTTTATAAATTGCAATGTTTATGAGATTTTATATGGAAGTGAGTTGAGAGTTGATCTTCATAGCGTAAATACATGAGCGTTGAGTGCAATCACCTTATCCATGTGAGGTTGGATTAAAATGGCATATGCCTATGGATCTCCCAAATATGTATGATGACGTTAAATTCACTTGCTTTGCTTTGCTACCATTCATGATGTTGCTTTTGACAAGGGCGAAGACTTGAAGGGTGTGTTGTAGGTGTTGGTTATTGCTTGAGGACAAGCAAGTCTAAGTATGAGGTGTTTTGATGTACATATTTAGAGTCTTTTTATTTGCATGTTTTGACTTCATATTCCATTCGATTCCTGAAGAAAAGGTTAAAAATAATGCAAATTTGTGTAGAATGAGCTAACGTGCAAGAAATAGAGTCTGCACAAGTTTTGTTCTAAATATGTAGGAATTAGAGCGGAATCGGAGTCAAAACGAAGAAGCCAAGCAAAGCTGAAAAGAAGTCGAAATCGACAGGACAAGTCGATATCGACTGAAGACCTTGACATGGATTCTGAGTGTCGAGACAAACCACAAAGACCAACCTAGAAGACCACTCGATATCGAGTGATGGTGTCGACATCGACATGGCACTAGGGATCGAGTGAAATGAAGTAGAAAGATCGATATCGACTGGAATTTGATACGGATTGCACACGCTTCAAGGACGCGGATTTGAAGATCTATCAACATGGCCACGGTTTATCTTCTTATTAAGATAGATTATGTCTTAAGGGTGATTTCCTTTTTACCCTAAGATGTTTATTAGTTATTTCTATATTTACTTTAATAAAGATGTATCCGACTTGTTAAGGATAGATTTTAGATAGAAGATTTGATCTACGTTCCTTGCCTAGCAAGGATTTGTAGGCTATAAATAAAGCCCTAGGGGGCTGGTTTTTATTCATTCCATAACACAACAACAATAGCTAGAGAAGTAGAGAGTAGAGAGAAGCTTTAGGGTTTGGCATTTGCGAAAGCCGACGTTAGATTGTAAGGTTTCTGATACGGGGTAAGCCATAGGATGGCCCGATCTTCGACATTCAAGACACAAATTCAAGAACGGAATCATGAACAAGAACAAGACTCAAGACTCGAACAAGAACAAGAAAGACTCGGCTGTAATTTGCAAAAAAAGACTCGAAATTGAAACAACGGGCTCGACAGATTGGTTTGTCGATCTATATAGAACAAGATGAAGACCCTAGGCCTCCGTAGAGGGTAGGAACCAACACCAATGACTATATAACCCGCCTCTACAACCCTACACAACCCAGCGGACTACTTGGAGGCACAAGGAGGGGGCACGTGGATACCAGGATTACCAAGCTCTTGCAAGATTTATAAACACAAGGCAAACCAAGCTGAGATCAATACCAATAGTTGCAATCGATGAGCAATGCTTCGAATCGATTAACTTTGCACTCAATTGTGTTAAACACAAACTGATTTTTCATTCAAGAAGAGACGTACGTTCTACAAGGATGAAATCAGTTCTTAAAACCCTAAAAGATTGATTTCTAATAAAAATAATAAATAAAAGAAATAATTAAAATAACCCCATAAGTTTCCTAAAATAACTTAAGTAAGAAAGATACTAAAAATATCAATAAAGGGGTGTTCCAACACTTTGAGAAATTCGGCCCTCTTATGACTACGGGGGCTCGGTCTCTTGAATCCCTATACACATATAGGTCTTCAATGGCACTTCGGGGAGTTGTACTGAGCTCGAGAACAAGGCATGACTCACAAACATGAATGAGTCTCGTTGAAGCTTCTTAGCTCGGGCTCGAGTCATTGGTCCATCACCAAGGATGATAGGAGTATCTGGAGGTGTAGAAGATGGTCCCGGATCAACCTCCCCTTCTTGGAAAGGATTCAAACACGAATCCAAAGTCTCGTCCACAGCAAGGTAAGGGGTAAGATCCGCGACGTTGAATGTAGCACTCACACCATAGTCTTCAGGAAGCTCCAGCTTATAGGCATTCTCACCTACTCGTTCAAGAACCTTGAATGGTCCATCTCCTCGTGGTGATAGCTTGCTTCTCCGTTGTGCTGGAAACCTCTCCTTCCTTAGCTGCACCCACACGAGATCCCCAGGCTGGAATACCACAAGACGCCGCCCTTTGTTGGCTTTGTTAGCGTTGTACTCCGCCTTTTTCATAAGCTTCTGACGCGTCCGTTCATGTAGCTCCTTAACGAACTCCACATGCTTACCCACTTCAAATGATTCTTTTTCTCTCATAGGATATGGAGTGAGATCGAGAGGGGTTAGTGGATTAACACCATATACACATTCAAATGGAGTCTATTTGGTTGAGGAATGCATAGTCCTATTATCAGAAAACTCCACATGAGGTAAGGCTTCTTCCCAAAGCTTCAAATTCTTCCTAATAATGGCTGTAAGGACAGTGGTTAAGATTCTATTGGTCACCTCAGTTTGGCCATCTGTTTGGGGGTGACTAGAAGTAGAGAATAGCAATCTAGTTCCCAATTTACTCCATAAAATTCGCCAAAAATGACTAAGAAAGTTATCATCCCTATCACTCACAATTGTTTTAGGCACACCATGCAACCTAACTACTTCTCTAAAGAACAAGTTCGCAACATTAGTAGCATCATCAGTTTTATGACATGCAATAAAGTGAGCCATATTAGAGAATCTATCTACCACAACAAATATTGAATCTCTCCCCTTCTTAGTTCTAGGCAACCCAACTATAAAATCCATAGAAATTTCTTCCCAAGGGGTTGAGGGGATAGGTAGTGGCGTGTAGAGACCATGGGGCATAAACTTAGATTTGGCCTTTAGACAATCGATACATCTCTTAAGGAAATGTTCTACATCCCTAAGCATATGTGGCCAATAAAATGTGTCCTATATGTATGATAAGTCTTATCTCTCCCAAAATGCCCCATTAATCCTCCACTATGTGCCTCATTCACAAGTAAAAGTCAGAGAGAACACCTAGGAACACATACTTGATCCATCCTAAAGAGAAATCCCTCAAAAATGTAAAACTTGTCGATAGGACCCTTAGTTTGACAATTTCGAAATGTTTCCCCAAAATCTTCATCATTTTCATACAATTCCTTAATATAAACAAAGCCTAGGACTCTAGAATCCAAAGTGGTCAATAAAACATGTCTCCTAGACATCAGCAACCACATTGTCCTTGCCTTTCTTATATTTAATTACATAAGGAAAAGTCTCAATGAATTCCATCCATCTACCATGTCTCCTATCTAGTTTATCCTCACTCTTAAAATGTCGTAAAGGTTCATGATCAGTCCTAAGAATAAACTCTCTGGGCCATAGGTAGTGGGACCATGTCTTAAGAACCCTAAACAAGGCATATAACTCTTTATCGTAAGTAGAGTAGTTAAGACACGCACCTTTCAATTTTTCAGAGAAGAATGCAATAGGCTTACCTTCTTGCATAAGTACTCCGCCAATTCCAACTCCGCTACCATCGCACTCCACCTTGAATGGTCGATTGAAGTTGGGCAAAGCAAGCAATGGTGCCTGCGTCACCTTCTCCTTGAGGGTGCAGAACGCCTCCTCCTGAGCTGCTCCCCAGTTGAACTCGCTCCTTTTCTTCGTGATCTTCGTAAGAGGGGCTGCGATGGAGCTGAAGTCGCGCACGAATCGCCTATAGAAGCTCGCCAGACCATTGAAGTTGCGCACATGGCCGATAGAGGTTGGGGTCGGCCACTCTTGTATGGCCTTGATCTTTGCCTCGTCAACACGCAATCCGTCCGAGCTTACTAAAAAACCAAGAAAAGACACTTGATCATTACATAATTCACATTTCTTAAGATTTGTATACAAGTGTTCTAATCTTAGAGTAGAGAGTACTTCCCTGAGGTGTGATTCATGTTTCTTAGGAGATTTTCTATAAACAAGTATATCATCAAAATACAGAACAACAAATTTTCCTATGAAATTTCTAAGCACATGATTCATTAATGGCATGAAAGTACTAGGTGCGTTATTTAAACCAAAAGGCATAACCAACCATTCATAGAGTCCAAATTGTGTTTTAAATGTTGTTTTCCATTCATCGCCTTTCTTCATTCTAATCTGATGATAGCCACTTTTAAGATCTATTTTCGAAAATATGGAGGATCCATGCAATTCATCTAGCATATCATCTAAGCGTGGAATAGGATGACGATATTTAACAATTATATTGTTAATAGCCCTGTAGTCTACACACATTCTCCATGATCCATCATTCTTAGGGTCTAATAACACAGGCACATCACAAGGACTCAAACTTTCCCTAATGTATCCCTTATCCAATAACTCTTGGACTTGGGATTGAACCTCTTGGGTTTCTGTGGGATTCATTCTATAAGTTGGCCTATTAGGCAACGAAGCCCCTGGAATGAGATCAATTTGATGCTCAATGCCACGAATAGGGGGTAGGCCTGGTGGTATGTCATCGGGGAATACATCCTTATACTCTTCAAGAAGAGATAGGATGCGAGGAGGGAGGGTAGCTCTAAGCTCCTCACTCAACATATTCAACCCTTTGCATAGGAGCATGAGGGTTGTTTCCCCATCCACAAACTCGTCTACAAATGCACTCTTGGAAGCCAAGAATACATCCTTAGGCCGAGTAGGGGTAGACACATGGCTCGACTGAGCCTCCTTAGCTAACTCGCCTTTACTTACCTTCCGCTTCTCAATCTCATCGGCCACTTGTGTTGGTGTCATAGGCTTAAGGACGATGTTCTTTCCCTGGAAAGTAAAGGAGTAGCGGTTAGTAAAGCCATCATGTAAGGCCTTAAGATCAAATTGCCAAGGACGACCTAAAAGTATATGACAAGCTTGCATAGGCACAATATCACATAGAACAACATCTTTATAATGTCCTAGTTTAATTTGAATTTTAGCTTGCCTATTAACTTTCATATTACCACAATCGTTCATCCAACTAATGTACATATTTATATCTCCTTTTATTGCATCGTTTGACTTCATATTTCATTCGATCTCCAAAGAAAAGGTTCAAAAGAATATAAACTTGTGTAAGAATGGGCTAAAATACAAGAAATAGGGTCTGCACAAGTTTTGAGCTAACCATGCAGGAATTCGAGCGAAATCAGAGTCAAAACGGAGAAGCCAAGTGAAGCTGAGCAGAGGTAGAAATCGACCCCCAACATAGATATCGACCTCTGGTGTCGATATCGACCCCCATATCGACCTCAACATAGACATTGACAGGAGCTGAACAAGTCGAGTAGGAACAGAGACCTTGATATCGACCCCCTGGTGTCGATATTGACCCCTTATCTCGACAGAAGATAGACTCGGTTTCGAGATGCGGATTGGAACTATATCTTCAAGGAGGCACGGGATTATCTTACACTTTCAAGATAGATTGCAGCTGAAGTTTTATTTATGTTTTACCTTCAAGTTTATAAAACGGAAATTTCGCCTAGTACCCCTGGGGTATTGTCTATTTCCCGTGGTGTACGAAAGATTAACTAAATTCGCCCGATACCCCTGGGTTATGTGTATATTTCGCCTCGTGCCCCTGGTAAGTTAAAACTAACAGTGTAAGTCAGGCACCGTTAGTTAAGTCGTTCCATCTGAAGACACTTGGTAGGGAAGGGAAGTAGGAACGTTAACGAAGAAACGAGAGGAGAGGAAAGGCTGGCTCCGGTTGCACGAATCGCCGACGACCAGAGGCTGAGACCGCCGGAAGGAGAGGTGGAGAAGGAGACTGACCCGCGGCCTCGAGAACACATAGAGGAACGAAATAAAATGAAGGACTTGGAGAAGAGGGTTCGACGCCCGACCTGGAGGAGAAGGAGAAGGAGGCCCGTCCTTGAATCGGCGACAACCAAGGCTCGTCGGAGGCGCTGCTAAGGGTGGTGGAGGCGCCGCTCGACTCGCCGGAGGTGGTGGTGGAGGCACCAACTAGGTAAGTTGATTTAGGGTTTCAATTTTTATTTGCAAATTGGGGTTTCGATTTGTGTTTGCAATTTAGGGCTTTGAATCGGGTTTTGATTTGTGATTAGTTCAAATTAGTGTTGAGAATTTGAGATTGAGGAATTGTGGAACTTGTAAATTTGAGAGTAATAATTATCTCCTGCCCTAGCAATTCAACAAATTCTGCAACTACAATACCTAGAAAATCTGGTCGTGGTTGGGTGTTTTGGCATTGATGATGATGGCTTCTCCGCTCTTAAACACGATTGCAAATCATTAAGAGTATGAAATTTGCCTCTGAACTGAAATAAAATTTTGTCAATTGATGCTGATTGTTTTTTCAACATTTACTTACCATTCAATTTCAGTAGTCTTGAATCTTGACTTTCTTCGACTTTGACAGGCTCTTGATCTGCCCAATTTCCATAATATCAGTCACATTGGGCTATCTAATTTGACCAGGGGAGCTGGGAGCTTAACCCACATCTCTGTGGCGTATGGTTCTAAAGTGAGTCTGAGCAAGTGTTTAGGAATTAGGAGTCACTCGGTTGATGTACTTGTTTGTAAGCACAATGCCTTTAGTAGTTGAAAATGGCCAGCAGAGATTTCCATAGCATTTTTTGGGTCGACAGATTTCCATAGCATTGAACATAGATTGGTATAGCTAGGTTAATTTCTTGAAGTGATTATTAGCTTCTAGTAACAATCGTCATGACACTGTCATGATTTTCATACTCTTGTGCTCTAATTCTATCTAATTAACAAGTGTCATGATTTTCATACTCTTGTGTTGTAATTCTATCCAATTAACAAATTTTAAGCTTATTAGCTCAAATGGAAGAGCGTTGTGCTCATGCACAAAGATGCGAGTTCAAATCCCGCATACGCTAATATCATCCTCATTAAAAGTTTGACTTTGTAACTCATGATTTTCCCTATTTTTTTATTGGAGAGTTTCAACTCTATTAAAGGTTGATAATATAAATTTGATGGATAATTTGATTGGTCTTGTATTGTAGCCTATGTGGGAGTTGAACCCACATCTTTGTGTATAAACACATCGCTCTACCACTTGAGCTAATAGGCTTTATGAGGGAAATATTTTTACCACGCTGGCCACATGAAAATAGTGACGGTTTCAATTTGGTACGAAAAAAGAGTGAATCTGACAGAGACTCAAGACTAAATTTTCAACATAGTAAGCAGCTCATGACACTGGCAAAGCTGTAGTAAGACGTTTATGAACCCACTGTCTTCCCGAATTTCACTAGACAAGAAGTTTTCACCAACTAAAAAAGACAAGCTGCTATTTAAGTGTCTCGTAGCTAGATACCATCAAAATATAAATATATATTGTGCAATGACTTTATTTCACAATGGCATCAATGATTATTGATGAGAGATGACAACAAAAATACCCCATACTAAAAAGGATTTTAAACAAATTCTATACGATCATTTAAAACTTTGGTAGAATTGTGAACAATAGCCATGGTAGGATGGAAGGAACTCATAGATTTGTGTGATAGGTTCTGCACTTTTGCCTCTGAATTCCATGATTCAATGAAATAACAATTAATAGTTGTAAATAATCTCTCTATTTCCAAGCCAGAAGTAAAAGTAGCAAATCAAATTCCATTTGAAGATTTTCCACCATCACCATTCACCAGACAACTCCAGACTAGCTACTGGCCAAATACCAAAGTCTAGATGAATTCTTACTCGCCAAAAGACCATGGGTTTAATGTGTATGACAAAGAGTGAGCAAGACCTAGTTTCAATCTGCTGTCATCCCTAATTCGATCTAAAATTGTTGTCAACCCTAATATGTACAGTTTAGTATGAATTTAAAAGTTTAACAATTCCTGAATCTCAAATTCTCAACCCTAATTCGAACTAATCACAAATCAAAACCCAATTCGAAGCCCCAAATTGCAAACAAAAATCGAAGCCCCAATTCGTAAACCCTAAATCGACTTACCTGGCTGGCGGCTCCACCACCACCTCCGGCGAGTCGAGCGGCGCATCCACCATCCCTAGTGATGCCTCCGATGACTGCCTTGGTTGTCACCGATTCAAGGATGGGCCTCCTTCTCCTTCTCCGGGACGGGCATCGAATTGAAATCTCCTCCTCCTTTTTTTTTTGTCAAGCCCTCTTCTCCAAGTCCTCCTCCAGGTCGGGTCGCCGCCTTCTCCACCTCTCCTTCCGGTGGCCTTGGCTCTCGTCGCCGGTGATTCGTGCCTCGGGCGCCTCTCCTCTCTTCCCTTCCCTCAGCGTCTTCTGAGAGGACGATAGACTAACGGTACTGTTAGCTTTCACTTAACAAGGGCACGGGGCGAAATACACACAAAACTCAGGGGTATTTGATGAATTTAGTTAATCATTCGTACACCACGCGAAATAGACAATACCACAGGGGTACCAGGCGAAATTTCCGTTTATAAAAAATAAAAGACCTATCCTAATTGTTTGGATAGAGTTCATAGTTTAGATAGGAGTTACAATCCTCGGATAGCAAGGATTAGTAGCCTATAAATAAAGCCCTAGGGGGCTAGCATCCAAGAATCATCCAATTTTAGAGTTCAATTACATTCAATAGAATTAGAGAGAAGTTTTAGGGTTTGACGTTTGCGAAAGTTGACGTTGAGTTGTAAAGCTTCGGAGTTTATTTTAATGCAAGTTTCTTCTTTTCAATCAACAATGAGTTCCATGATGAGAAGCGAGTAGTCCCCCAAAGCTCTTAGGTTCGGGGTGAGCCCGATGTAAGCCATGCACGCTTGAGGTAAGTATTTGATGTCGATATCGTTGTGTCTATCTATCCTCCTACGATTCTATGTTTAGTCCTAATCGAAAGAAAAGGGATTCATGCTAACAACTTGAGTTATAAAGATAAAATTGGTAGAGACAATTAAGTTTATTTGCAAGAGGAATCCTAAGAGTTGGTGTACGGAGAAAGCTTGTCCCTCGGGTGAAATAGCGCAATTGTCCGTCTTATTTATCTTATCGCGTGCATTGGTTAACGTTGTGGTAAACCCTAATCCTAGGAGTTGTTTCTCTTACATATTTTATACACACAAAACTACTGTTATTTCTGTTCATTCCTTCTCATCCATTCTTAAATCTTCGGCCCTTCTTTGCCGACGAAAAAACTAACCCACTGCAGGAAGACATCGATATCGACCCCAGACGTCGATATCGTCCACTGAGTTCGTCGACAGTTTTCTGAGTCGACGACAATCATTTTACGAAGTTTGCTTGACATCAATATCGACCCCCTAGCATCGATATCGACACTAATTTGTCGACTAGCAGTCTTCTGAGCCAGTCGATTTCGTTACTGACATCGATATCAACCCTTTCTAGTCGATATCGACCACTTGTTTTTTGTCTCTTCATGTCTTCTGTTGAAGAGAGGATCGACAGCCGAGGTCGACATCGAGCTCAAAGGTCGAAATCGAGGCTTCTGGTCGACGCGAACTTGAGATTTCCAAGCCTACTAGGATCCCGCTGACATGCCTCCTCGTGGATCGATCCTGACTACCCTTCCACTACAACGGGAGGAAGTCTTGTAATTATTTGCATAGGCTAAGAGTCGGTTTACATTTATACACTTATCATTTGTAGTTTGAGAACTCGACTTACCTCCTTAACAAATTGGCGCCGTTGCCGGGGAGGCAATCAATCGCGCCCTAGTAGTCTATCTCATGTCTCTACCTAGTCTGGTTTTGCAGGTGTATACGACGCGCTGATCACCCACCTGAATTTGAAGGAGTAGACGACCCTGAGCGTTATTTCCATCTAAGAGCCCAAGCTCAAAGAATCATGGCGGACAATGCGAACCAGGCTGAACTTATTGAGCAACTAAGGAAGCAGGTTGAGGACTTAACGACTAGAGAGGTGGCACTTAAGGAGCGTGCGGATAGGGAGGAGGAAGGCCGGAGGCAAATAGAAGCCCAAATCAATGCCCTCCCTAGAAATGCCAAGCAATATATGCACCCCGCTCTCACAGTGCCTGGATCGGCAATTCTTATCCCTGCCTCTAATTTTGAAATAAAACCTAACTTCCTAACTGAGATTAGAAGGCACCAATATGAAGAAAAACCTAATGAATGCCCTATGGCACATATTTCAACCTTCTTAGACCTTTGTAATACTATTGTTGATGGACGAAGTCTTGAATATGTCCAACTAAAAGCCTTTCGATGGTCTCTTACAGGGAAAGCATTGCAGTGGTTGGAAAGCTTAGCCCCAAGATCGCTCCGCACCTGGAATGAAATCAAGGACACGTTCCTCAACAAGTTATTTCCTCCTTCTAAGACGGCGTTGATCCGACAGAAAATCACGGCTTTCAAACAAAAGCCTGGTGAGGCTCTGGCGAATGTTTGGGAAAGATTTAAGGACCTACTACGATCATGCCCGATGCATGGCCAACCACCGTACGTAATTCAGGAGATCATATACAATGCTCTTGACACTGCAACTAAGGAGAGGATCAACACCTACACCTCCTATGGCTACCTTGAACTCGCTCCACAAGAGGGTTGGGAGACCATAGAGAGGTTGGTGGAGTTCGACAATATATATGGGACTCCTAAGGCTTCCGACACATCATCATCGTCGAGGCCTGCCCCATCTATGCCCTTATATAAACCCTCCAATGTAATCAATCCGGATGTAAAGGAGCAATTTCATAGGGATCAACTTCGAAAGCTCCAAAAGCAAGTAAGGTTCCTTTCAGCGAACCAAGATTGCATTGAATGCGGATCGCAGCGGCACACCACCATCGAGTGCCCACATGCCGAACAAGTACACCTAGCAGAGACTCACCAAGAGGTGCGCTACATGAGGGGTGCCAATCACCGATATTGGGGAGACCAAAGGTTCCATCAACCACAAAGGAACCCGGTTAACCCTAGGGACCCCCCGCCTTATAAACCTCATGGGCACCCGGAGAGAGACCAAAAGAAGGATGATCTTCAACTTGTGCTAGATGAGATAAGGAGGAATCAGGCTAAGAACGATCAATCCAACAATGCCATCCATTCTCAACTCAATCACCTTACCACAAGGATTGGGGAGATGGATATATGGAAAAGGAACGTAGAGACCCAACTGGGTCAATTGGCGGCACAAATCCCTAGACCGTCCGGAACACTCCCTGGGCAACCCACTACAAATCCTAAGGGACAATCCGGGATGGGCCATGTCGCAGCCATGCAATTGAGGAGTGGCACCAAAGTACATAAGCCACGGACGGAAACGGAGGAGAAAGCAACAGACCCAGTCGACATCGACAGACTAGTCGATGTCGAGGATGAGGTCGATATCGACCCCCAGGTCGACCCACAGGTCGATATCGAGGCCACTGCAGAGCCATCAGAGCCACAACAGAGGTCGAAATCGACCATCCCAGTCGATATCGACCATATCCCAGTCGATGTCGATGTCCAGCAGGCCCCTCCGACCACCGTTTTGGCCCCTCCACCAAAGAAGACGTTGCCATTCCTTCCAAAGCATTGGAGGATTCCACCAAAGATAAGTTTAGGCGCTTTGTAAAAATACTTCAAGGACTTAACGTTACTATCCCTCTTACAGAAGCCCTAAGCGAGATGCCTGCCTGTGTGCGATTCCTGAAAGATATCCTGAGCAAGAAGAGATCCATGGCAGAGATCGCAGAGGAGTGCTCAAGGATGGACTTCCCTGAGAAGAAAAGTGATCCAGGGAAGTTTGCAATCACCGTGGGACTTGGCCAAAAACGCTACAAAGCCCTATGTGACCTAGGGGCAAGTGTAAGTCTCATGCCTCTCTCTATTTGGCAAAAGGTGAACATTAGCGCACTTGAACCTGTGGACATGAAACTTTATATGGCTGACAACTCATTCGTCAGACCCACAGGTATAGTTGATGACGTTCCAGTAAAGGTAGGTAAGTTCTTTGTGCCTACTGATTTCATTGTATTGGAGATGCCTGAAGATCCTGTAGTGCCTATTATCCTTGGTAGGCCTTTCTTAGCTACTGCTGATGCCAATATCAATGTACGTCGAGGGTTACTAACCTTTACAATAGGGAACGAAGTGATAGAATTCTCTTTCAACCCAACCATGAGCGAAACAAAGCACCTGGAGCAAGTAGTCCTCTCGCCGGCTACGGAGAAGCTTAGAAAATTTTTGTTGGCGAGGACGGAAACAACAAGCAGGGTCGACATCGACTGGAACCAGTCGATATCGACTAAAAACATTGAAATCGACCCCCCTTGGTCGAAATCGAGTATGCCAGATTGTTGCCAGGAGCTTAAGTATGGGGTCACAGAGGTCGATATCGACCTCCACATATCGATATCGACCAAAGAACTCGACATCGACCCACCAAGGTCGAAATCGACCACCCCTCAGCCCGAAGATTTATGTTTCGGGCCCGAACAGGTAAGCCCAGGTATAAGTCCTAACCCTCCTCTGTCCATTATTGATAAATCAAGTAAACCCATTATTGATAATTCTACTAAAGAGAGGGTCAAAGCTCCATGGTTTGCCTATATTGCTGAAGTTAGGTCAAGAAAGAGAAGGAAAGCTCCCAAAGAAGAACCTAACATCAAAGAAGCCTTGGTCGCCGAGCTTAGTTGCTATCAAAAGGACCTAGATGATCCAGGAGAAGGCTCACGCTCGAAGGGTCCCTACATAAAAGGGTCATGAAGCATTGACGGAGAAGTCGGCCTAGCGACTCAAAACTCTAGAGCTTGTACATAAAACCTTTAAATTTTTCATAGATGGTTTTTAAGATTTAACTTTTGTCTTTTTGAAACTTTTGAAACTGAGATAATTTGTGCTTTATCTATATTTCTAACCAAGATTTCAGGTTTCTAAGCAAAAAGAACGACGAAGAAGAAAAGACGCTTCTGTAGAGGCAGTCGAAATCGACCAGGCCAGTCGAAATCGACCCCCCCAGGGTCAAGCCACCTCCTGGAGTCGACATCGAGGACTCAGGACCGAAAAGAGAGGTCGATATCGACCATTATACTTGATATCGACCCCAATCAGGCAGCCCTCGTCTTCATTTTCTTCCTCGACTTCGACAGATGCAGTCGATATCGACCACTAACCTACATATCGACCTCTGGCATCGACCTAACCTGAAATCGACCTGAATCCGCAGGTTGCGCTGTGAGTTTCTCTCTACCCTTGTTCTTCTTTTTAATACAGTGAGGACACTGTATATTTTAAGTATGGGGTGGGGGAAAAAAACATGTCTTATGGTCATAACTTGGTTTTCTTCTTCGCATTGCATGAATGTTTAAATTTTTGTTCTTAGTTTTACTATTATAAAATGTCAAAATAAAAAAAATAGAAAAAATGTCAAAAAAAAAATGCATGTTTATTTTTAAGTTTATTTTTAAACCCTACTTAGATGTCCTATGATGAAAACTCAATAGCTGACTTGATCATGTAAATCCTATGGCATATTTGGATGGTTTAGCCTAAGTCCTTAAAATTTTTATGTAGATTGTGAACTTGTGATGAAATTGAGCACATATGATCCTAGGCTAAAAAGCAAATCCAACAAAAATTGTCCTTGTGAGAATTTTGGCCTATAGGGAGAATATCAAAAACCCCTCCACTTTCTTGAGTGAATTTACTCTTCCTATGCATCTCTAAATGTTGTGATAGTTATTCAAAACCAATACATAAATATGTTTATGTTTACGAGACATAAATGATGGAGGCATCTTTTAAGCCATTTTTATCATCTCTTTACCTACCCTGCATTATCTCTGCTTGAAGCCAGAATATTAGCCTGAGCCTGAAATTACAAACTCCACAAAATTATCCCTAGCCGAATTGAGCCTGACCCCCATTTGGGAATTGAGACTTAGATTGGCCGGACTAATGCCTTGTGGAAGGAAAAGAGCATAATGTCCAGTTTTGAGCAAGGAAATTATGGGTTGGTATATATGCTCATTTTATCATATTTTGTAAAAGGATTTTTGGCTCATCATATAAATGCACATATCTTTAGTATTTATTTATTATTTTCGAAAAAAAACCGAAAAAATAGAGATATATATAGTGCATGAGCCAAAATCCTTAAGTCTTTTATTCATACAAGTGTTATATTTTTTAGAGGTATATTAGAGTTCAAAAGAAGGGTTGATAGAATGGTTTACATCTTTTAGTGCATCTTTAGAGCATATTATATAAAGATGAGTTGGGAAAGAGCATTTATAGGAGATTGAGCTTGGAAAGAGCAACATTGAAGAGTCATGGTTTGGATATTGCAAGTGTTGAGATTTAGGAGTCTTGATTCACAAATTATAAAAGCACCACATAGCCAAATAATTCCATACCCTTTTATTTCATACCAAGCCCCATTACAACCCCGCCGAATGGAGTCTTCTTTGAAGTCTTCCATTGAGCGAAAGTCCTCCTGATAGTTCTTATTGCATTTTCATAATTGGTTGCGAAGTGGATTTTTATAAATTGCAATGTTTATGAGATTGTATATGTAATTGAGTTGAGAGTTGATCTTCATAGCGTAAACACATTAGAGCTGAGTGCAAACACACTATCCCTGTGAGGTTGGATCGAAATTGCATGTGCCTATGGATCGCCAAAATATGTGCTATGACGTTAAATTCACTTGCTTTGCTTTGCTACCGCTTATGATGTTGCTTTTGACAAGGGCGAAGACTTGAAGGGTGTGTTGTAGGTCTTGGTTATTGCTTGGTTATTGCTTGAGGACAAGCAAGTCTAAGTATGGGGTGTTTTGATGTACATATTTATATCTTCTTTTATTGCATCGTTTGACTTCATATTTCATTCGATCTCCAAAGAAAAGGTTCAAAAGAATATAAACTTGTGTAAGAATGGGCTAAAATACAAGAAATAGGGTCTGCACAAGTTTTGAGCTAACCATGCAGGAATTCGAGCGAAATCGGAGTCAAAACGGAGAAGCCAAGTGCAGCTGAGCAGAGGTAGAAATCGACCCCCAACATAGATAACAACCTCTAGTGTCGATATCGACCCCCATATCGACCTCAACATAGACATCGACAAGAGCTGAACAAGTCGAGCAGGAACAGAGACCTCGATATCGACCCCCTGGTGTCGATATCGACCCCTTATCTCGACAGAAGATAGACTCGGTTTCGAGATGCGGATTGGAACTATATCTTCAAGGAGGCACGGGATTATCTTACACTTTCAAGATAGATGGCAGCTGAAGTTTTATTTATCTTTTACCTTCAAGTTTATCAAAAATAAAAGACCTATCCTAATTGTTTGGATAGAGTTCATAGTTTAGATAGGAGTTACATGCCTCGGATAGCAAGGATTAGTAGCCTATAAATAAAGACCTAGGGGGATGGCATCCAAGAATCATCCAATTTTAGAGTTCAATTACATTCAATAGAATTATAGAGAAGTTTTAGGGTTTGACGTTTGCGAAAGTTGACGTTGAGTTGTAAAGCTTCGGAGTTTATTTTAATGCAAGTTTCTTCTTTTCAATCAACAATGAGTTCCATGATGAGAAGCGAGTAGTCCCCCAAATCTCTTAGGGTCGGGGTGAGCCCGACGTTAGCCATGCGCGCTTGAGGTAAGTATTTGATGTCAATATCGTTGTGTCTATCTCTCCTCCTACGATTCTATGTTTAGTCCTAATCGAAAGAAAAAGGGATTCATGCTAACAACTTGAGTTATAAACATAAAATTGGTAAAGACAATTAGGTTTATTTGCAAGAGTAATCCTAAGAGTTGGTGTACGGCGAAAGCTTGTCCCTCGGGTGAAATAGCGCAATTGTCCGTCTTATTTATCTTATCGCGTGCATTGGTTAACGTTGTGGTAAACCCTAATCCTAGGAGTTGTTTCTCTTACATATTTTATACACAAAAAAACTACTGTTATTTCTGTTCATTCCTTCTCATCCATTCTTAAATCTTCGGCCCTTCTTTGCCGATGAAAAAACTAACTCACTGCAGGAAGACATCGATATCGACCCCAGACGTCGATATCGACCACTAAGTTCGTCGACAGTTTTCTGAGTCGACGACGATCATTCTGCGAAATTTGCTTGACATCGATATCGACCCCCTAGCATCGATATCGACCTTACTGTGTCGACTGGCAGTCTTCTGAGCCAGTCGATTTCGTGACTGACATCGATATCGACCCTTTCCAGTCGATATCGACCACTTGTTTTTTGTCTCTGCAGGTCTTCTGTTGTAGAGTTGATCGACAGCCGAGGTCGACATCGAGCTCAAAGGTCGAAATCGAGGCTTCTGGTCGACGCGGACTTGAGATTTCCAAGGCTACTAGGATCCCGCTGACATGCCTCCTCGTGGATCGATCCTAACTACCCTTCCACTACAACGGGAGGAAGTCTTGTAATTATTTGCATAGGCTAGGAGTCGGTTTACATTTATACACTTATCATTTGTAATTTGAGAACTCAACTTACCTCCTTAACACAAACCTTACCCTTTACTAAGCATCTAGTATGAAATAAGTTTTCCCTTTGATTGTCATCACAAGGTTCAGGTTGAACACTTAAAACTCTCCTAACAATCAAGGAATCACCATGCTCATATTCAATCCAATCATAATCATAATAAGCAATAAGGTAAAGGTTTTGATCATTAACTTCATTAGCATGCTCTTCATATTCATCACAAGAATTTTCAGATTCATATTCTCCTAGGTGATTAATCATGAGAGTTTTCTTATTAGGGCACTCCTTCATAACATGACCTCTACCTTGGCATTTAAAGCAAACAATGTCTCTAGATGTAGTAGTAGAGGGGTTAGGATTACTCCCTTTCGGGCCAGTAGATGCCCCAGACGAGTTCCTGCCGAACATAGGCGCCTTGCCCTTGTCGATGGGCTCTTTAGGTGCTCGGCCATCACTCCTACCTTGGCTAAGGTTTTCTAGTCGTTCTCTAAGCTCTCTAGAATAGTGTTTGGGAACAAACCTTCTCCTCATCAGCGCCTTCATTTGATCCCAAGAAGCAATAGGCACATCTAAAGCTCTTCTTCTTTCCTTAACAAGGTTATCCCACCAGATTAAAGCAAAACCTTGAAATTCAAGAGAAGCTAATTGCACTTTTTTAGCGTCGGGGAAGTTATGACAATTCCATATTTGATCCATTTTAGTTTCCCAGTCAATATATGCATCTGGATCAGTTTTACCATCAAATTGAGGGATCGTTACCTTTACCTTACCTATGCCATCTTGGTCAGGCTCCCTAGGTGCTCGGTAGTGGTGTCGACCTCCTCTATCGTTCCGCCTAGGACGTTGCTCCCAATGCTCCTCCTCTTGGAAGTCATACTCGTCCTCTGAAGGGTAGTAATCTTCTTGGAACCGTCGTCATCGTCCTCGTCCTTGCCCCTGCATATAAGTAAACCTGTCATTCCTACCATATCTCTCCCTACGTGGAGAGATGTTCTCATCAAATAAGGGATTAACTTGCTGATTTGCATTAGGATTAGGAGGGGGATTAACATTATTTACTTCCCTTTCATCGTGAGGCGGTTCATCACACCGGGGATTACCTTGTCCAGCCAAGTTATTAGACCCGAATGGTCGAGCCTCTACTGCCGCTAGCCTCGTTATCACCTCCGTCGAGGTCACATTTATGTTGTTGAACATGTGGAACATCTCAGGCTACATGGTCGAGGTATTGTTGGAATTGTTACCATTGTTGCTATTATTACCATTGTTGGCATTGTTGTCGTTGTTCTCCTGATTAGACATCACAAAGCAACAAACAAGGAACTATGTAAAAGTTAGTAAAAATATAAACAACTCACTAGTGTTTCACTCACACTCCCTCTCTAATTGGTATGTCACGCTTGTTGTTTCAATCCGCCTTGGGCAAATCAACACTCAAACTAAGACTTAGCAACACAAGGTAAAAGATCAAAGGAGAATGAGAGACACAAGAGTTGCACTCGACAATGTCCAAAGCAACTCAACCCTAGCACAAAGTATTCGACAAAGGCAAGGGCACTCGACACAGGGAGGTACCGACTCGGTATGAGGGTGGTTCCAACTCGGTAGGGGTGAGTGCCGACTCGGTAGGAGTGAAATCTGTGAAAATCCACTCGACAAAGGCAATTCAAACACTAATGCTTAATGAATAGCACTTGACACAATAATATGGACAACTCAAAGACTGATTTTTGTGGAAAGAAAAGAAAGAAAGAAATCAACCTTTGGAAATTTACCTCTTTTTTATTTGAAACCTCAAGTTAGGATGTTGTAGTTGCAAGGTAGGGTTTCAAGGTTGTGTTTGTGGGAGGTAATGTGAATGTCGACTAGGGCTGTTCAAGATCACCAATTTGGTCCCTTTGAGCTTTCTTGCACTAGATCAACACTTCTCTCTTTTTTTTTGACTCACTTTTTCCCCTAGTGAATTTTATCCTCCTAGGTCCAAGCCTTGAATCTCTTTTTTTTTTTAATTTGTTGAACTGATTTTTTTTAACCTAATGTAAGAACTTTCAGAAAATTTGAAGGGAAACTCGAAAATAACAAAACTTAGGTGAATAAAATAAAATCAGCCATAGAATGATAGATATAGATGATGGTTTGGCTAACTTTGGTAAGTATATCTATCTATGCCTTTATAATCTATGATAGATAAAATTAATTATATCTACCAAAAAATCAGAAATTCAATAAGGCAAAAATAGATAGATCAAAAGATAGAAGCAACAAACTAGAATTAGGGTTTCCTTGTGATGTGTGAGGGGCGGCCTGATATGGGGTAAGCCGTAGGATGGCCCGATCTTCGACAATCAAGACTCTAACTTAAGAAACAAGCAAGATCTCATAAAGACTCAAAGGACGCAGCAAGATTGATGCAGGAAGTAAGCAAGACGCAGCAAGAACAACAAGAACCGTGAGGTACTTGATGTCGACTCAACAAGAAACACAAGACTCGACAAGAATGCAATAAAGACTCGAAATTGAATCAAGACAACGATAAGGACTGAGTCGATCTATGTAGAACGAGATGAGGACCCCATGCCTCCGTAGAGGGTAGGAACCAAACACCAACGACTACACAACCCATCTCTACAACCCTACACAACGAAGTGGACAACTTGGAGGCACAAGGAGGGGGCTCGTGGATACCAGGATCACCAAGCTCTCGCGAGGTTGATGAAACAAAGCAAACCAAGCTGAGATCAATACCAATTTTGCAATCGATGAGCAACGCTTCGAATCGATAGACTTGCACTCAATGTGTGTCAACACAAACTGATTTTCATTCAAAGAGACGTGTCTTCTACAATGGAAAAGTTGGCCTAATATAACCCTAACAAGGCTGATGGTGGCCGAAAATAATAAAAATAAAAACTTAAAAGAAATAATTAAAATACCCCTAAAGTTTCCTAAAATAACTTAAGTAAGAAAAGTTACTAAAATCAGAAATAACATAAGGTTCCATGACTTGGTGAAATTGGCTCCTATAATGACTAAGGAGGGTCGGCCTCTTGGAGCCCAATGCACATGTAAGTCTTCAATGGTGGCTCCGGGAGTTGCACCGTGCTCGAGAACAAGGCACGACTCACAAACATGAATGAGTCTCGTTGAAGCTTCTTAGCTCGGGCTAACCGTGCTCAAGAACAAGGCATGACTCACAAACCTGAATGAGTCTCGTTGAAGCTTCTTAGCTTGGGCTCGATTCATTGGTCATTCTCCAAGTATGATAGGCGTGTCTGGAGGTGTAGAAGATGGTCCCGCATCAACCTCCCCTTCTTGGAAAGGATTCGACCACGAATCCAAGGTCTCGTCCACAACAAAGTAGGGAATGAGATCCGCGACGTTGAAGGTTGCGCTCACGCCATAGTCTCCAAGAAGCTCCAGCTTGTAAGCATTCTCACCAACTCGTTGAAAGAACCTTGAATGGTCCATCTCCTCGCGGTGCTAGCTTGCTCTTCCTTTGCTTCGGGAACCACTCCTTCCTTAGGTGCACCCACACTAGATCCCCTAGCTGGAACACCACAAGTCGCCGTCCCTTGTTGGCTTTATTGGCGTTGTACTCAGCCTTCTCCACAAGCTTCTGACGCGTCCGTTCATGTAGCTCCTTAACGAACTCGACATGCTTACCTACTTCAAATGATTCTTTCTCTCTCATAGGATATGGAGTAAGATCAAAAGGGGTTAGTGGATTAACACTATAGACACATTCAAATGGAGATATCTTTGTTGAGGAATGCATAGTCCTATTATAAGAGAACTCCACATGAGGTAAGGCTTCTTCCCAAAGCTTCAAGTTTTTCCTAATAATGGCTCTAAGGACAGTGGTTAAGGTTCTATTGGTCACCTCAGTTTGGCCATCAGTTTGGGGGTGGCTTGAAGTAGAAAACAACAAGTTTGCAACATTAGTAGCATCATCGGTTTTATGACATGCAATGAAATGAACCATCTTAGAGAATCTATCCACTACCACAAATATAGAATCTCTCCCCTTCTTAGTTCTAGGCAACCCAACAATAAAGTAATTAGAAATGTCTTCCCAAGGGGCTGTAGGGGTAGGTAGTGGCATGTATAACCCATGAGGCATAAGCTTTGATTTGGCCTTTAAGCAATCAATACATCTCTTAAGGAAATGTTCTACATCCCTAAGCATATGTGGCCAATAAAAATGTGTCCTAAGTGTGTGGTAAGTCTTATCTCTCCCAAAATGACCCATTAAACCTCCACTATGGGCTTCATTCCTTAATAACAATCGAAGAGAACACCTAGGAATACATACTTGATCAATCCGAAACAAGAATCCTTCAAAGATATAAAATTTATCGGTAGGACCCTTAGCCTCACAGTTTCGAAATACCTCTCCAAAATCTTCATCATCCTTATACAATTCTTTAATATAAACAAAGCCTAGGACTCTAGAATCCAAAGTGGTTAATAAAACATGTCTCCTAGATAAAGCATCAGCAACCACATTGTCCTTGCCTTTCTTATATTTAATTACATAAGGAAAAGTCTCAATGAATTCCATCCACCTACCATGTCTCCTATCTAGTTTATCCTGACTCTTAAAATGTCTTAGAGATTCATGATCAGTCCTAAGTATAAACTCTCTAGGCCATAGGTAATGGGACCAAGTCTTAAGAACTCTAAACAATGCATATAATTCTTTATTATACGTAGAGTAATTAAGACATGCACCTTTTAACTTTTCAGAAAAGAAAGCAATATGCTTGCCTTCCTGCATAAGAACTCCGCCGATGCCAACTCCGCTAGCATCACATTTAAACTCAAAAGGTCGAGTGAAGTCCGGCAGAGCAAGTAATGGAGCATGCGTGAGCTTCTCCTTGAGGGTGCAAAACGCCTCCTCCTGAGCGGCGCCCCATTTGAACTCGCTCTGCTTCTTTGTGATCTCCGTGAGCGAGGCTGCGATGGAGCTGAAGTCGCGCACAAACCTCCTGTAGAAGCTCGCCAATCCATGAAAGCTCCGTATATGGCCGATATTAGTAGGTGTCGGCCACTCTTGTATAGCTTTAATCTTGGCCTCGTCAACTCGTAGTCCATTTGAGCTCACTACAAAACCAAGAAAAGACACTTGATCATTGCACAATTCACATTTCTTTAAATTTGCATATAAGTGCTCTAATCTAAGTGTACATAGTACTTCCCTGAGATGTGCTTCATGTTCCTTAGGTGATTTGCTATAAATAAGAATATCATCAAAGTAAACAACAACAACTTTACCTATGAAATTTTGAAGCACATGATTCATTAAGTGCATGAAAGTACTAGGTGCGTTAGTTAAACCAAAAGGCATAACCAACCATTCATATAAGCCAAATTTAGTCTTAAATGTTGTTTTCCATTCATCGCCTTCCTTCATTCTAATTTGATGATAGCCACTTTTTAAGTCTATTTTCGAAAATATAGAGGATCCATGTAATTCATCTAGCATATCATCTAAGTGAGGAATAGGATGACGATATTTGACAGTTATATTGTTAATAGCCCTACAATCTACACACATTCTCCATGATCAATCTTTCTTAGGGACTAATAACACAGGCACAGCACAAGGACTCAAACTTTCCCTAATGTATCCTTTATCCAACAGTTCCTGGACTTGCGATTGAACCTCCTGGGTTTTCGTGGGATTCATTCTATAAGCAGGCCTATTAGGTAAAGAAGTCCCTGGAATGAGATCAATTTGATGCTCAATGCCACAAATAAGGGGTAGGTCTGGTGGTATGTCATCGGGGAATACATCCTTATACTCTTCAAGAAGAGGTAGGATGTGAGGAGGGAGGGTAGCTTTAAGCTCCTCACTCAACATATTCAACCATTTGCATAGGAGCATGAGGGTTGTTTCCCTATCCACAAACTCGTCTACAAACATCCTCTTGGAAGCCAAGAACACGTCTCTAGGCCGAGTAGGGGTAGACATATGGCTCGACTGAGCCTCCTTAGCTAACTCGCCTATACTTACCTTCCGCTTCTCAATCTCATCAGCCACTTGTGTTGGCGTCATAGGCTTGAGAACGATGTTCTTTCCTTGAAAAATAAAGGAGTAGCGGTTAGTAAACCTGTCATGTAAGACCTTACGATCAAATTGCCAAGGGCGACCTAAAAGTATATGACAGGCTTGCATAGGCACAATATCACATAAAACATCATCTTCATAATGTCCTAGTTTAATATGCACTTTAACTTGCCTATTCACTTTCAAATTTCCACAGTCATTCATCCAATGCAATTTATAAGGTCTAGGATGCTGAATTGTTTGAAGTTGTAGTTTATCAATCATTTCCTGACTAGCTAAATTACAACAACTCCCACCATTAATGATCACATTGCAAACCTTACCCTTCACAGGGCATCTAGTATGAAACAAGTTTTCACGTTAATTGTCATCACAAGGTGTAGGTACAACACTTAGAACTCTCCTAATAATCGAAGATTCACCATGTTCATATTCAATGCAATCATTATCATCATAGGCAAGAAGGTTAAGATTTTGATCATTGTTTTCATTATCATGCTCTTCATGTTCATCACAAGAATTTTTAGATTCATATTCCCCTAAGTGATTAATCATGAGAGTTTTCTTATTAGGGCAATCCTTCATATAATGACCTCTACCCTGGCATTTAAAGCACACAATGTCCCTAGATCTAGTAGTAGAGGGGTTAGGATTACTCCCTTTAGGGCCAGTAGATGCCCCATTCGAATTCTGAAAGTCCATAGGCGATTTGCCCTTGTCGAGGGGCTGTTGAGGTGCTCGGCTATCGACCCTCCCTTGGGGGTGGCTAATGTGCGCGCAAATTGCCATATTTTCTATGCACATAAAAGTCCATTTTATCGCCTTTTGCATACATATTAATGGGAAAACATGGGATTAGTGTAGTTTACGCTTAAATATCAAATATATGGGTCTGCACGAGTTTCTATGTGATTTCGCAGAAAACAGGATAAAAATGGAAAGATTTGAAGAGCGGAAAAAAGAACTCGAAGTCTTTTGAAGAGGTCGAAATCGACTGGGGACCTCGACATCGAGTGCAGCAGAGATATAGGAATCGAGCAGGAAATGAAACAGAGCATGTCGACACAGAGAGGTCGACATCGATGTCTGAAGGTCGATATCGATGTCGCCAAATCGAGCTAAATGATAGAAGTCGAGTGCCAGTAAGAGTAGGAGAAGGAGAGCTCGAGATAAAGTTTCACATAGGTCGATATCGATGTTCAACGTCGATATCGATGTTACCCAGCAAAGGAATCCGACTCAGATTTTGATAGAATTCTATCCGAAGGTTGCACGTCTATCCTAAAGTCGAGATTTCTTATCATCAACATCAGAGCTATCATATGGGCTGATTTACCGTAGGAGTTTTAGTTTTTACTTTATTTAAGTTTTATCTTAGAGAATAAAGATAAAGTTTCGAGTATTTGGATAGCAAAGTTTGACATCTATATATAGAGGCCATTAGGGTTGAGTTTAGGCATTCAATTTACATCCAAGCACATACAATTCCAGTTTTACATTGAGTTTTAGCGAGTTAGAGAGAGAGAGAGAGAGAGAAGGCCGAGTGAGTTGGAGAAAAGCGAGAGCGGAGTTTTGGCTTGTTCGGTTGTAATTTCTTTCATAGTTTAATTCAAAGTAGTTTTCTTTCAACAATGATGATGATGATGTGCATGATGAGGAGCAAGTAGTCAACCCACTTCTAGGGCCGGGGTGAGCCCGACGATAACGATGTAGGGTAAGTGAATCAAAGGTATGACTTTTATGTGATTCCGTCTTCTATCCTATGCATGATCCTTTGCGAAAGTTCGGGAGATTCATTATTTGCATTATTGAAGCGAAAGCCACTCATATTGTGAACTTGAATCGCTCATGAATTGGATAGTAACTCTTAGGAACTATGCGAGAGCCTCTAATCACCTAAGTGTTGATAACGAAAGTTATTTGACGGAAAGGCATTAAATTTCATAACTTTAGCATAAAACTTGCATTGTTATCGTTGTGGCATGAAACCCCGACTTTGGAAGCTTTTAAGTTAATTGAAATTAATATAAAAGTTTTAGTTTTGTTTTTCATCATCCTTCTTTACCATTCTACTTTCTTCGGACTCTTGTCCGACAATTGGTTACGAATTACAATTTCTGTGACAAACATCGAAATCGACTGTAAAGGTCGATATCGAGGTCTAACGTCGATATCGAGGTCTCTGCTCGACGTCGACTTTGCTGCTTTTGTCTTCTGCAGGAACTGTACTAGAAATCGAGCAGAACTGAGGTCGATATCGACCAAACACATCGATATCGAGTGTCTTCTGAGCTCAAAAGCGTTGATCGTGATTGCAACAAGGGAAGCGCTGACATACCTCCTCGTGGATTCGATCCTGAATTACCCTACTACTACAAGGGAGGGGATTCTTGTATTATTTGTTTGAGCCAGGGAGTAGTATAGTTGTGAATTGTTATATTTGAATTATTTGAATCCCTACACACATCCCCGTAGCGAACAAATTGGCGCCGTTTTCGGGGAGGTAATCAATCGCCACCTAAGTTTAATCACGATCTTTTTAGAGCCTATTTTGCAGGTTTTTGTGACATTCTGATCGCGGACCTATCCTGGAACCAATCAACGAGCCTGAACATTTCTACCATCTTCGCAACAAAGCAATTTGCATCATGGCTGACAACGAGACGCAGGCTGAGACCATAGAGCGGTTGAGGAAGGAGATCGAGGACCACAATGCTACAATCGCTGCTAAGAGGGCCGCCGCTACTGCAGAGCGAGCCCATGCTAATAGGGAGGAGGATGCGTGCAGACAAGCCCAAGAGTGGCTAAATCAGTATCCACAGACGGCAATGCAATACATGCATCCGCCGCTTCATGTTCCGGAATCCGCTGTTTTAATTCCTCACTCCAATTATGAAATAAAAATTAACTTGCTATCTGAGATAAAAAGAAATACCTTTGAAGGAAGACCTAATGAATGCCCCCTGCAACACATCTCTACTTTTATGGACTTATGTGAAACAGTTGCTGATGGAGTAAATTTGGAGTATGTGCGATTAAAATCTTTTCGATGGTCTTTGGCAGGAAAGGCATTTCAATGGCTTGAGAGTTTGGCTCCACACTCGCTGAGGACATGGGCGGAGGTGAAGGATGCATTCCTGAATAAGTTCTTTCCACCTTCTAAAACGGCGATGCTGCGACAAAGGATCACGGCTTTCAAACAAAAGTCAGGTAAAACCCTATCACAAGCGTGGGAGCGATTTAAGAACTTGTTGAGATCATGTCCAACGTATGGGCAACTTCCATATGTCATCCAGAAGATCTTCTACAATGCCCTTGATGCGCCGAATAAGGAGAGGATAAATTCATATACCTCCTATCGGTACATTAAGCTTACACCAACGGAGGCATGGGAGACCATTGAGAGGCTCGTGAACTTTGACAACACTTATGGGGTTGTTGCGGCCTATGATGCAAGGACTTCCCCATCTATGCCACTATATGAGCCTCCAAGGGAGATAGATCCTGATGTGCGGCAACAATTCCATAACGATCAAACACGCCGCCTTCAAAAGCAAGTCAGGTTCCTGAGCAACAATCAAACTTGTCAGGAGTGTGGCTCAACAAGGCATAACACTAGTGTTTGTCCACATACTGAGCAAGTATCCATGGTGGAACAACATGAGGAGGTCAAGTCGACGAGGGGCTTCTATGGAGGTGGCAATCAACAATATTGGGGTGATCAAAGGTTCTATCAAAGGGATCCCCCACCATATAGAGCACCAGGGCACCCTGAGCGGGAGACAAGGAAAGATGACCTGCAAATCATTCTTGATGAGATGCGGAGGAATCACGCTGAGTTCAAACAAACCAACAACTCCGTCCATACTCAGATGCAGGGCATCAATTCTAGACTTGGGGAGATCGACGTTTGGAAGCGCAACATGGAGACTCAAATGAGTCAATTAGCAGAAGCAATACCCAAAGCATCAGGATCATTCCCTGGATCCACTGTGCCCAACCAAAAGGGCAAAACCACTGGTCATATTGCGGCGGTGAACCTAAGGAGTGGGCGTCAATTACAAATGCCCGAGCAAAAAGTGGAGGAGAAGGAGCCAGAACAGACGTCGATATCGACCCCCCCTGTCGATATCGACCAAGGTGACGTCGATGTCGACCTTCCTGTCGATGTCAACCCTGAAGCTGAGTCACCACAAAAATCGACTCCTCCAATCGATGTCGACCCTACTGGTATCGATGTCGACCTCACTACAGCCGCGGGAAGGAAGAAGGTGTTGCCATTCCCAACTAGAAAGATGATTGAGGATCCAGCGGAAAAGAAGTTCCAGCGGTTCGTGACGATGCTCCAAGGACTTAATGTCTCTCTACCATTCACAGAAGCAATTCACAGAATGCCATCCTATGTAAGGTTCCTTAAGGACATCTTGGGTAAGAAGCGATCGCTCTCTGAGATCGCAGAGGTGTGCAACAGGTTGGAGCTACCACAAAAGCGGGCGGACCCAGGTAAGTTTTCTATCGCTATAGGTCTAGGTCAATTCAAATTTAATGCTTTAATTGACTTGGGCGCTAACGTTTGCATGATGCCTCTAACCATTTGGCACAAGGTAAAGATAGGTCCTTTAGAGCCCGTTGATGCAAGGTTGTACATGGCAAATAATACGGTAGTTATTCCAACTAGGATAGTGGCGGATGTACCAGTACAAGTAGGTAAACTCTTTGTCCCTGTTGATTTCCTAGTTGTTGATATAGCGGAGGACCCTGCTTGTCCCATTATTTTAGGTAGGCCATTCCTAGAAACCGTCGATGCCAACATTAGCGTGAAGAAAGGATTGCTCTCATTCACAATTAGTGACGAGGTGATAGAGTATGCCTTCAACAAGACGGTGAAAAATCAAGGGCCAATGGAGATAAAAGCCATCAATGGTGTCTACATTGCATGTGGAGAAGCCAAAGTGAGGAGTATGACACCGGAGGAGCTTGAGAAGAGGGCCATAGAAGCCCAAGTGGCGGAAGTTGTGGAAATATTGAACGAAGGAGCCCAACAGAACATCGAAATCGACCCAGGTAAGTTGATATTGACCACTAATGTTCAAGATTTTATGCCAGGTCATAAGTATGGGGTCGACGGAGGAGGAAAGAAAACATCGAAATCAGGGTCAAAGGTCGATAACGACTATACCCAGCCAAAATTGACCACCATAGGTTCTAAAAAGGGAGGAACGGAGACCTCGGTATCGATCTCAGAGGGTCGACATCGACCTGATCATATCGAGCAGAAACTCTCCAAATCGACTGATCCTCCAGGAGTACAACAGAGGTCGATATCGACCTCTGAACATCGACATCGACCTGAGCCACAGACTGATGAGAAGGTAAGTCAAGGTATGGATTCCTCCTGTTCCATTACAATTAAGGATTTATCATTATTTGGAAGAGGTGTGCCTTGGCATGTGCGCTTATGTAGGGTATCCGATGATGATTCGAGCCAATATGAGATAGGAGACAAGGTCTATGTTGCCAAATACAAGGACCATTGGTTCCCTACAGGATTCAAGGATAAGAATTTAGGACCATTCACGGTGAATCAGATCCATCCTGGCGGAATGCAGTTGCGTGACAAGAAAGGAGTCATATTTGAAGCCCAAGCCACATGGGCTCTGCAGATGCTGCCTTGAGAAGCGCAAAGGAAGAAGTCGGCCTAGCGACTTAAAAGTCTAGAGCTTGTAACAAAGACTTAGTTTTGGTTTTAGACAGCTTTTACGTTGGTTTGAGACACTTTATTGTTTTGCATATTTTTGTTTTGGTTTTAACAAGTTGTAGGAAAGAGAGAAGCACACAGAAAAGACATCGATTTTGATGTCCAAGATCGACATCGACCTTAAGTTCGACATAGATGGGTCTGTGATCGAGGTCGGATCACCCTGAAGCCTGAGCCAGAAATCGATGTGAAACATCGATATCGATGTTAAAGGTCGATATCGACCACACCTGTTGTCTTCTTCGACTCCTGAAATTTGTGACGATTTAGTAATTTTTCTTCTTAACCCTAGTTCTAATACAGTGAGGACACTGTAAATTTTAAGTATGGGGTGGGGGAAAGGCTTACTTGTGTATTCATACTTAGTTTAGATTTGCATATATATCTTAATGCATACTTAGTTTATACATTTATTATTCGAAACTTACTTGCATATTCATACTTAGTTTAGATTTGCATATTTATCTTAATGCATACTTAGTTTATACATTTATTATTCGAAAAAAGACCCCCATCAAAAAAATTTGAGAAAAAAAAAAAGAAAGAGTCATGGAAGTATAAAAAAGAGCTCTATGATGCAAAATTAGATTCATTAGAGATATAACATGAGATTGCCTAGTTAAGGGAAGTCCCAATGAAGTGCAAAAAGAAAAAAATAAAGGAGATGAAAACTTGAAGTTGCTTTTGACATGGGCATGATAAGATGATGAAGGACTTTTTATGAAAATTCCATATATATACAAGTTCATATCCTAGCCTTACCTATGCATCATTGCAAAAGTCACAAGCCATATATGAGCCTTATCATGATCATTATTGCTCCACATATATACATATTGCCCATTTTATACCTTATACCCTATCCAGGAGACAAGTTTGAGAATGGATGACATTTTTGGAGTTGTTATATGGATTTTGTGCATCTTTATGGAGTTATTGGCACGAATGAAAAAAATTTATGAAATATGGAAAATTTAATGAGCGAGAAAAAATCCGATCACCTCAGGAGATAAAGGTATGTCGACCCTGCTCTTTGAGATGTTAGTTCAGTGAGATGGGACACAAGGTGAGGAGTCCGAAGTACTAAGTATCCGGGGCCATTCATGACACCCATGTTTGCGACTCGCGAGAAGGCAGTGCTAAGGTTAGAGAGGTAAAAGCATTATATTGAATAAAAGCATTGAGCGATGAGTGAAAGGTGAGACATTATGAAGAAGGAATGTGGAAAGAAAGTCTATTTCCCTGGATTTAACACCACATGGCCAAAATTTAGCCCACCTTTAGCCTTTTACCAATCTACTTCTCACAAGCTTGCAAAAGTCCTCTTGATTATTAATGTTATGTCGCTAAAATTATTTTTGCATATTACCTCCTTTTATGAGTATGAAATTGCTTTTATGCACAGGCATGGACTTGGTTGACGTAAGTACCTTATCGAGGAAGGCAATGGATTGTAGGGACATATGAAAAATGAATCTATGATGTTGAGGGTTTACTTTCTTTCCCTGAATAACCATTAAAGGTATTGCTTGGGGACAAGCAAGCTTAAGTATGGGTGTTTAATGTGCGCGCAAATTGCCATATTTTCTATGCACATAAAAGTCCATTTTATCGTCATTTGCATACATATTAATGGGAAAACATGGGATTAGTGTAGTTTATGCCTAAATGTCAAATATATGGGTCTGCACGAGTTTCTATGTGATTTCGCAGAAAACAGGATAAAAATGGACAGATTTGAAGAGCAGAAAAAAGAACTCGAAGTCTTCTGAAGAGGTCGAAATCGACTAGGGACCTCGACATCAAGTGCAGCAGAGACATAGGAATCGAGCAGGAAATGAAATAGAGTATGTCGAAACAGAGAGGTCGATATCGACGTCTGAAGGTCGATATCGATGTTGCCAAATTGAGCTAAATGATAGAAGTTGAGTGCCAGTTCGAGTAGGAGAAGGAGAGCTCAAGATAAAGTTTCACATAGGTCGATATCGATGTTCACCGTCGATATCGATGTTACCCAGCAGAGGAATCCGACTCAGATTTTGATAGAATTCTATCCGAAGCTTGCACGTCTATCCTAAAGTTGAGATTTCTTATCATCAACATCAGAGGTATCATATGGACTAATTTACCGTAGGAGTTTTAGTTTTTACTTTATTTAAGTTTTATCTTAGAGAATAAAGATAAAGTTTTGAGTATTTGGATAGCGAAGTTCAACATCTATATATAGAGGCTGATAACTCCACTCCCTTGATGAAAATCGGAATAAGTTTCAAAGGCCTTGACATTCTGTTTGTGTCAAAGGTCTTGAAGCTTTAACAGTATTGATGAAACACAAAACCTGTTCTATATGATGTCATATTCGAATATTATTTTATATTATTATATGCTTCCATTATATTATTATATACACACTAACCTTTTCAGGAAGTATTTTCGAATATTATTTCCTTCCTTATGTTGTAAATTGAGAAGATTCAAATCGGAAGATCATGGCCGCCGAAAGTTTCCAAAGATAGAAGATCCAGCTCAAGCCATGATCCTCTCTAGCCGTTGGTGAATATCCTTAGGCGCCGATTTGTTTCAATAAAAAGAAAAGGAAGAAGAAGACAGCTACACACCTGTTGAAAACAAGCTTTCATACACTCAAGCCTTCAAGCAAGATCTGTCTTCTTCGTGTGCTCTCTGCTAGTCCTTAAGAGTCTATAATTTATTTTCAAAGTATTTGAGAGTTACACTGTGAGCTTATAGGATATATTTCGAGAGAGTGTTATACTCAAGAGTTTGTAACTCAGGAAGTAGACACTAGGCGATTGATTCACTAAGTGTAAGAGGATTGTACTAGATAGCATAGAGAGGTGGGGCTCTTCTAGATTGGTCTAGGACTCCAAGGGAACGTGAGTTGACTAGATTGCAATTGTATAGGAGAGAGGCTTCTCGGTGAGCTACTAGGATCCTAATTCTTGTGAATCAATAAAAGCCGGTTGAATCCTAGGGTTGTGGAAGAACCCTAGGCGGGGACGTAGGCCAAGTTCGTGCCGAACCTCGTAAACAACTCATCGAGTCCTTTACTTATTGCTTTACCTTATTTCCGCACTTGGTTCGACTGTTTAACTTTGTGATTCAGGTTTTCGGAGAAAAGACTAAGTCTAATCTCAAAGGTTTTTGCACGAGCTTCAAAAGTCTTGAGAATCTGCGAAAAACCAGCATACTCTATTCAACCCCCCCTTCTAGAGTATTTCTATATTACTTTGTTTTACATTATCGAACCTTCAATTGGTATCAGAGCTTTACTCACTGCTTTTGATCTAACAATCTTGTGAGTTTTCGATCATGTCTGGTGAAGCAAGCGGAGGATTTGCACAAGGAAGGTCTACCAGCAGACCACCACTTTTTGTAGGAAACAACTTTGTCCACTGGAGATCATTGATGAAGATGTTCATCATAGACCAAGATCTGGAACTTTGGAACATTATAGAGAATGGGTCAAAGATTCCAGAGAAAGACGGACCAAATGGAACCAAAGTCGCAAAGAAGGAGTCTGAATACATCCAAGCGGATCTTGAACTCGTCTCCAAAAACTACAGGGCTATTAACTTACTTTATTGTGGTCTTAGCACTGATGAGTTTAACCGTATTTCATCTTGTAGGTCAGCTAAAGAGATTTGGGACAAGCTGGTCGTTACCTATGAGGGAACCAGCCAAGTGAAGGACACCAAGATCAGCATCTTCCTTCGAAAGTATGAACTTTTCAAGATGAAGCCTGATGAGTCTATCAAGGTCATGTTCACACGATTCACAGAAATCACCAACAACCTTGACTCTCTCGGCAAGAGCTTTACAAACATTGAGAAAGTAAGGAAGATATTGAGGTGTCTCCCAAAAGAAAAGTGGGGTCCTAAAGTAACAGCTACAGAGGAAGCTCAAGACCTCACTACTCTGCCTCCTGACGACCTGCTTGGGAAACTGATCACGCATGAGATGATCCTTAATGAAGACGATGGAGAACTTCCAGCAAGCACTAAGAATTTGGCGCTCAAATCTAAGAAGGATGACAACAAAGATGAATCTGATTCCGAAGATGAGGATGATCCTTTTGCTCTTATCACAAGAGGCCTTGCTCGAATCCTAAAAATGAAGAAATAATTCAACAACAAGGATGGATCAGAGTCTTCTAAATTCCGAGGTAAGTCTCAATACAACAAAAATATTTATATACACACTAACCTTTTCAGGAAGTATTTTCGAATATTATTTCCTTCCTTATGTTGTAAATTGAGAAGATTCAAATCGGAAGATCATGGCCTCCGAAAGTTTCCAAAGATAGAAGATCCAGCTCAAGCCATGATCCTCTCTAGCCGTTGGTGAAGATCCTTAGGCGCCGATTTGTTTCAATAAAAAGAAAAGGAAGAAGAAGACAGCTACACACCTGTTGAAAACAAGCTTTCACACATTCAAGCCTTCAAGCAAGATCTGTCTTCTTCGTGTGCTCTCTGCTAGTCCTTAAGAGTCTATAATTTCTTTTCAAAGCATTTGAGAGTTACACTGTGAGCTTATAGGATATATTTCGAGAGAGTGTTATACTCAAGAGTTTGTAACTCAGGAAGTAGACACTAGGCGATTGATTCACTAAGTGTAAGAGGATTGTACTAGATAGCATAGAGAGGTGGGGCTCTTCTAGATTGGTCTAGGACTCCAAGGGAACGTGAGTTGACTAGAATGCAATTGTATAGGAGAGAGGCTTCTCGGTGAGATACTAGGATCCTAAGTCTTGTGAATCAATAAAAGCCGGTTGAATCCTAGGGTTGTGGAAGAACCCTAGGCGGGGACGTAGGCCAAGTTCGTGCCGAACCTCGTAAACAACTCATCGAGTCCTTTACTTATTGCTTTACCTTATTTCCGCACTTGGTTCGACTGTTTAACTTTGTGATTCAAGTTTTCAGAGAAAAGACTAAGTCTAATCTCAAAGGTTTTTGCACGAGCTTCAAAAGTCTTGAGAATCTGCGAAAAACCGGCATACTCTATTCAACCCCCCTCCCCCCCTTCTAGAGTATTTCTATATTACTTTGTTTTACATTATCGAACCTTCAGAGGCCATTAGGGCTGAGTTTAGGCATTCAATTTACATCCAAGCACAAACAATTCCAGTTTTACATTGAGTTTTAGCGAGTTAGAGAGAGAGAGAGAGAGAGAGAGAGAGAGAGAAGGCCGAGTGAGTTGGAGAGAAGCGAGAGCAGTGTTTTGGCTTGTTCGGTTGTAATTTCTTTCATAGTTTAATTCAAAGTAGTTTTCTTTCAACAATGATGATGATGATGTGCATGATGAGGAGCGAGTAGTCAACCCACTTCTAGGGTCGGGGTGAGCCCGGCGATAACGATGTAGGGTATGTGCATCAAAGGTATGACTTTTATGCGATTCTGTCTTCTATCCTATGCATGATCATTTGCGAAAGTTCGGGAGATTCATTATTTGCATTATTGAAGCGAAAGCCACTCATATTGTGAACTTGAATTGCTCATGAATTGGATAGTAACTCTTAGGAACTATGCGAGAGCCTCTAATCACCTAAGTGTTAATAACGAAAGTTATTTGACGGAAAGGCATTAAATTTCATAACTTTAGCATAAAACTTGCATTGTTATCGTTGTGGCATGAAACCCCGACTTTGGAAGCTTTTAAGTTAATTGAAATCAATATAAAAGTTTTAGTTTTGTTTCTGATCATCCTACTTTACTATTCTACTTTCTTCGGACTCTTTTCCGACAATTGGTTACGAATTACAGTTTCTGTGACAAACATCCAAATCGACTGTAAAGGTCGATATCGAGGTCTAATGTCGATATCGAGGCCTCTGCTCGACGTCGACTTTGCTGCTTGTGTCTTCTGCATGAACTGTACTGGAAATCGACCAGACACATCGATCCTGAATTACCCTACTACTACAAGGGAGGCGATTCTTGTATTATTTGTTTGAGCCAGGGATTAGTCTAGTTGTGAATTGTTATATTTGAATTATTTAAATCCCTACACACATCCCCATAGCGAACAGTGGCTCGCCCTCTCCCTAAAGCCCATGTTCGACCTTCCTTGGGGCTGTTGTGGCCGGTTTTGGCGCCAACCTTGAGGCGGCCCACTCGAAACTCTTCCTCCTTGGCTCCTGTATCTTGCTCCCCTTTCTACTTTCATAGTTATGCCGTCCTGATCAGGCTCTCTAGGTGCTCAATAGTGATATCGACCTCCTCTGTCATTCCGCCTAGGACGTTGCTCCCATTGCTCCTCCTCATGGAAGTCATAGTCGTCCTCGGATTGGTAGTACTCCTCTTGGACCTGTCGGCCTCGTCTCCCTTGTCCTTGTCCCTGCGCATTAACAAACCTGTCATTCCTACCATGTCTCTCCCTTCGTGGAGAGATGTTCTCATCAAATAAAGGATTAGGATTAATGACATGTTGTTGATTAGCATTAGGATTAGGAAAAGGATTAGGATTATTGACTTCCCTTTCGTCGTGAGGCGGCTCATCATGCCTTGGATTCCCTTGCCCAGCCACGGTGTTAGAACCGGATGTCCGAGCTTCTATAGCCGCTAACCTCCCCAATACCTGCGTCAAGGTCGTGGTCATGTTGGCCATGTTGTTGGTCATGTTGTCGAACATGGTGGCCATGTCGGGCGACAAGGTCGAGGTATTGTTGGAGTTGTTACCGTTATTGCCATTGTTGGCATTATTTCCGTTGTTCATCTGATTAGACATGGCAAATAAAGACAAACAAGGAACTATGTAAAAGTTAGTGAAATATAAACAAACTCACTAGTGTTTCGCACACACTCCCTCTCTAATTGGTATGTCACGCTTCTTGTTTCAATCCGCCTTGGGCAAATCAACACTCAAGCTAAAACCTAGCAATACAAGGTATGTATATGAGAGATCAAGAGAATGAATGAAAACACCAAGATTGCACTCGACAAGAGGTCAAGAACAATCGATAAAACAACAAGAGCACTCGACAGATTCAAGAGAGCACTCGACAAGCACAAATCTCACTCGATATAGACAAAGAGTACTCGACAGAAGGAGAAAAGTACTCGATCAAGCAAGAAACAACAAAAACAAAACTAATTTTGTGGGAAAGGGAAAGAAATAAAAGACACAATTTGGAAATTTACCTCTTTTGATTTGAAACCTCAAGTTAGGATGTTGTAGTTGCAAGGTAGGGTTTCAATTTTTGTGTTTGTGGAGGTAATAGATGGGAATGTTGACTAGGGCTTCAAAAATCGCCAAATTTGTCCCTTTGATGGCTTTCTTGCACTAGATCAACAATTCTCTTTTTTTAACTTACTTTTTCCCCTAGTGAATTTTATCCTCCTAGGTCCAAGCTTTGAATGTATTCGCAAATTTTTTTAAAAATTTTGGACTGTTTTTTTTAATCTAATGCAAGAAATAACAATAATGAAAGGAAGGGACTCGATATTTATGAAATGAGGTGAATGAAATAAAATTTAGGCCCTAATGAAATATATATAGATGATGGTTTGGCTAACTTTGGTAAGTATATCTATCTATGCCTTTATAATCTATGATAGATAAAATGAATTATATCCACCAAAAATCAGAAATTAAATAGGCAAATATAGATAGAACAAGATAGATCAAAAGATAGAAAACAAACTAGGGTTTGGGATCACTTTGGCCGAAATCGACTAGGCCTTAGATCTTGATGCCGCCGACTAGGGTTGTTGCACTCAAAGATGTGTGCACACAAGGTTGGTCGACTGCAAGGGTCTCGGCTAAGGCTTGTGTTTAGGCTAAGCAACCACAACTATCACAAACAAGAAAAGGTTAGTGCAATCAAAATTCAAGATTCAAGAAGTAAAAGACCAAAACTTAACAAAGACTCTATTTTTGTGGATTGTTGTGTTTTTATGATAAACTAAAAGAAAAAAAGACACAACTTTGATGTCGAAACCAAAGCTCTGATGCCAATTTGATACGGGGTAAGCCATAGGATGGCCCGATCTTCGACAATCAAGACTCTAACTCAAGAAACAAGCAAGAACTCGATAAAGACTCAAAGGACGCAGCAAGATTGACGCAAGAAGTAAGCAAGACGCAACAAGAACAACAAGAACCGTGAGATACTTGATGTCGACTCAACAAGAAACACAAGACTCGACAAGAATGCAATTAAGACTCGAAATTAAATCAAGACAAGACCGATAAGGAATGAGTCGATCTATGTAGAACGAGATGAAGACCCCAGGGCTCCGTAGAGGGTAGGAACCAAGTACCAACGACTACACAACCCGTCTCTACAACCCTACACAACCAAGCAGACAACTTGGAGGCACAAGGAGGGGGCTCGTGGATATCAGGATCACCAAGCTCTCGCGAGGTTGATGAACTCAAAGCAAACCAAGCTGAGATCAATACCAATTTTGCAATCAATGAGCAATGCTTCGAATCGATTGACTTGCACTCAATGTGTGTCAACACAAACTGATTTTCATTCAAAGAGATGTGTCTTCTATAATGGAAAAGTCGGCCTAATATAACCCTAACAAGGTTGATGGTGGCCGAAAATAATAAAAATAAAAACTTAAAAGAAATAATTAAAATACCCCTAAAGTTTCATAAAATAACTTAAGTAAGGAAAGTTACTAAAATCAGAAATAACATAAGGTTCCATGACTTAGTGAAATCGGCTCCTATAATGACTAAGGAGGGTCAGCCTCTTGGAGCCCAATGCACATGTAAGTCTTCAATGGTGGCTCCGGGAGTTGAACCGTGCTCGAGAACAAGGCATGACTCACAAACATGAATTAGTCTCGCTGAAGCTTCTTAGCTCGGGCTCGAGTCATTGGTCCTTCTCCAAGTATGATAGGCGTGTCTGGAGGTGTAGAAGATGGTCCCGCATCACGGCCGAACTAGGGTTCTTGGAGAACCAATGTCGACTACTCTAATAGGACAGATCGGCCACTCTCTTGTGAAGGTCACGGCTGGATCTTGTGTTTAGGGCTAGATTGCAATTACAACAATCAAAAACAACAAGGTTAGTAGCAATCAATTCAAGAAACAAGAAGTACAAGACCAAAACTAATAAAGACTATTTTTTTGTGGATTTTGTGTTTTTATGATGAACAAAAAGAAAAGACACAACTTTGATGTCGAAAACCTAAGCTCTGATACCAATTTGATACGGGGTAAGCCGTAGGATGGCCCGATCTTCGACAATCAAGACACAAATTCAAGAACAGAATCAAGAACAAGAACAAGATTCAAACAAGACTCAAGACTCGAACAAGAACAAGAAAGACTCGCCTATAATTTGCAAGAAAAGACTCGAAATTGAAACAACGGACTCGACAGATTGGTGAGTCGATCTATATAGAACAAGATGAAGACCTCGGGCCTCCGTAGAGGGTAGGAACCAACACCAATGACTATATAACCCGCCTCTACAACCCTACACAACCAAGCAGACTACTTGGAGGCACAAGGAGGGGGCTCGTGGATACCAGGATTACCAAGCTCTTACGAGGTTGACAAACACAAGGCAAACCAAGCTGAGATCAATACCAATAGTTGCAATCGATGAGCAATGCTTCGAATCGATTGACTTTGCACTCAATTATGTGAAACACAAACTGATTTTTCATTCAAGAAGAGACGTACGTTCTACAAGGCTGAAATCGGTTCTTATAACCCTAAAAGACTGATTTCTAATATAAATAATAAATAAAAGAAATAATTAAAATAACCCCTGAAGTTTCCTAAAATAACTTAAGTAAGAAAGATACTAAAAATAGCAATAAAGGGGTGTTCCAACACTTAGAGAAATCCAGCCCTCTTATGACTAAGGAGGCTCGGTCTCTTGAATCCCTATACACATATAGGTCTTCAATGGCGCTTCGGGGAGTTGTACTAAGCTCGAGAACAAGGCATGACTCACTAACATGAATGAGTCTCGTTGAAGCTTCTTAGCTCGGGCTCGAGCCATTAGTCCGTCACCAAGGATGATAGGAGTATCTGGAGCTGTAGAAGATGGTCCCGCATCAGTTTCGGAGTTTCAATTAATGCAAGTTCTTTTCTTTCAATCAATGGTGTCTTTTGCGATGAAGAGCGAGTAGTTCCCCAAAGCTTCTAGGGTCTGGGCGAGCCCAACGTTAGTCATGCTTGTTTGAGGTAAGTGCTTGATGTTGATATCGTTGTTTCTATATCATCTCCTACGATTCTATGTTTAGTCCTAATCGCAAGAAAAGGGATTCATGCTAACAACTTGAGTTATAAACATAAAATTTGTAGAGACTATTAGGTTTATTTGCAAGAGTATTCGTAATCATTGGTGTACGGCGAAAGCTTGTCCCTCTGGTGAAATAGCGCAATTGTCCGTCATATTTGCCTTATTGCATGCATTGGTTAACGTTGTAGTAAACCCTAACCCTAGCACAAATTGGCGCCGTTGCCGGGGAAGCTATCATTCACGCCCTAGTAGTCTATCTCACGTTTCTTTTTAGTTTTGCTTTACAAGTGTATGCGACGCACTGATCGCATATCCGAATTCGAAGATATAGACGATCCTGAAAGCTATCTTCACCTTTGCGCTAGAATCCAAAGAGCTATGGAAGACCAAGAGACACAGGCTCAACAGATTAAACACTTAAGAAAGCAAGTCGAGGACTTCGCCACTAAAGAGGCGGCACTAAAAGACCATGCTGACAGGGAGGAGGAAGCTAGGAGGCAAATTGAGGCCCAAATCAACGCCCTCCCTCAGAATGCTAAACAATACATGCACCTTGTGCTCTCAGTGCCTGAATCCTCCATTATTATCCCTCATTCCAATTTTGAAATTAAACCTAGCTTCTTAATTGAAATTAGGTGACGTCAATTTGAGGGATAACCTAATGATTGTCCTCTCGAGTAGATTTCTTTATTCCTCGACTTGTGTGATACAATTGCTGATGGACAAAGCCGAGTATGTTAAACTAAAGGCTTTTCGTTGGTCACTCCTAGGGAAAGCACTAGCATGGTTGGAGAGCCTAGCCCCCAGATCGCTCCGCACGTGGGATGAAGTCGAGGATGCCTTTCTCAACAAGTTCTTCCCACCATCCAAGACGGCGGTTATACGCCAGAAGATCATGGCTTTCAAACAAAATCCACATGAAACCCTGGCGTAAGTGTGGGAGCGATTCAAGGAGTTGATGAGGTCCTGCCCTACTGTAACGGCTCGGGATTATGATTCCTAGGTTACGTTTCGAGGGATGAAACCCCTCGATGGGATCTTGTGCTCCGAGTACAGACTGAATGTTTGAAACCAACAATTGCACTTTGAAAGTGGGATTTCACACCCAAAAACCTAGATGGAACGTTGGAATCCCCGGGGTAAGTCCCCTGTACTTGCCCTATGGCGTAAGTCGTAAAACTATTTATCGTACAACCAGTCAAGTTTCCAAAATCATACATAAGGTCGCCACGGCAGAACCGAGTCAAAACATTATCCAAATACGTAAATCCAAACCGTTATTAATTCAGTGTAGTTAGAGTCTCAACTCTCTCTTTCTGCCATGTCAGAACCCCGCATTCATGGAGCCAAACCAGCATCAATAGGGGTAAGCATAATGAATACCTAAAAACGTTAATAGTGGGCGGCATCAAATGATGACCACATGCATCTGTCCCTTCCTTAAGGATGCTGCCCCCACAATATGTACACGCATACGCCATACCTAATAATCATGCTTCTAGATGCAAGGCGAAATATGAACACACTAGCATGCCCCTAAGATCAAGTGTATAATAATAATAATAATAATAAGGTCTTATCACAGAATACCAAATGGTATATCCCTCTCCTATCTCCACCCCCTTCCAGTAGGGCAGAGACTGGTCAGTTCGTGAATGCATTCCATTCCATTATAATCAAATCGGCCCGCAGGCCCACTCGTAACCATATATAAAGCCCACATGCAAATCTCGTAATCATGCTCATAATATAAGTAAAGGAAGTTCCATATGACTCGATTGACTCAAGACGGGACCTCTTCTCAAGATCGAGGCTTCTGGTCGACATTCAGAATGTGACTTTGAGACTATCTAGGATCCTTCTAACACGCTTCCTCGTGGATCGATCCTGACTACCCTTCTACTACAGCGGGAGGAAGTCTTGTAATTATTTGCACGGATAAGGAATTGGTTTGATTTATATTCAGTATGTATTAGACTTGATTTCCTCCTTCTAACAGAAAGAGACCTATGATTGATTAGTTGTGATGGGCGGTGGCGGACTACGGTTGGTTGGTGGCGGATTAGCGAGGATGAGAGTGGGTAGTAGTAACTAGTAAGAGTGAGGGTCGAGTTGTCTCTGAGAGTTGAAAACTTGAAAATTGAAATTGAAACTAAAGAGGGAGCCTTGAGAGAGTGAAAGACAAGAGACTAAAGACAATAGAGGCCTGAAAGCTTTTAAAAAAATGAGGGGTTATTATTTTCGGTCTTTCTATCCTATACCCTAAGGGTATAGGATAACATCCTGATTTGGAACGATGCCTTATTACCTAGGAACCTAATTTAAAATTTGCATAATGCATTTTAATTAAGAATATATTTTTTTCTAAAACGAGAATCTTACCTATGCCCCAAGGGCATATGATAGAAAAACTGTATTATTTTATACAGTAAAGATCTCAATCCAGACAAGTCACCTTTTAGGAAAGACTTGACTTTCAATTAGAACGTCAAGTCCAGAAACCTCAAGCTCACTAATTTATGGATATCTTTTGGAAGTGTTTTCAACCGACTACATTGCAAAAGATACAATGATTTTGAATTCACCAGCTTGCTCGTAGACTGACGAAGCACAATAAGTTTTGAATTCCAATGAAGAGTAAGGTATCTCAAGTGCATTAAATCTCCAACCAGACTCGGCAACTCTCCAAAGTCTAAAAAATCAAGATTTATAATGCATAGACACTTATAGTTAGTTAACAACCCTTTCAAAAAAGACTTGCTCGAAATGACATTGTATTCAAAAGCAAACCTTGTAACCCTATTGTATAGGTTTCAAAAAAGACTTGCTCGAAATGACATTGTATTGCAAAGGTGGCTGAAACGAAGCTTAGGATAAGGGATGATGTGAGGGATATCGAGGGAGTTTATGGGGATATTGGGTATTCTTTTGGGGGTTTTCCATGCTTAGTGTATAGGGTGGAATAGGACCATTAGGGCCATTTTGAAGTTAGACTTACTGTCTGAATTCATTTTTTAACCTGGTCATTCGATCACCTGTCTATATTTACCTATTCAATACTTGCTTACAAAACGAATAGGGTAAGCAAATGCAAATATTCTTGCCTTGCTTGCTTCTGAAAGGTAAACGGGAAACCCATTTGTCGACAAGTCCTAGTGATCCCACAATATATTCCTGGAGCTCGTTGAAATAGCTTATTTGTGTGAATCAATAATGGAAATCTTCACCTCTGATATATACGTGGCTAGATCATGCAATAGATCATGTAATTCAATGAAAAGTATCTTTTCACCGACATCAAAATTTTTTTGTTCAACTAAACCCACGTCCTTAATCAAGTTCAGTTGGAACATATGTCCTAGACCTTCTCATGGACATCTCACATCAGCCACTTTAACATATTTCATAAAATATTCCTTTGTCGTAGTGTAGCTTGGGATCTGAAGAAAAGACCTAGATAGAAGTTCATTCCAATATCAATCCGCAATAACTTCAACATCTTCACCTTCTTCAATTAATTGCACAATTCCTAGTGCCACCCTCATATTGATTAGGTCAAACCTAAAAATTAAACAACCTTTTCTGAGGAGTGCATATGAGAGGAACAATGATCTGATATGGTACGGAGTTTGATCATAAGCTCAGTTTCAACATTGACAGTATGTTGTTTCGTCCTTGTTCGATCTTCCTCACTTACAATTTGCTTTCATGCATGATCATCTCTTACATGATGCAATGCACTACCCAGAGCTTTTGCAACTCAAAGAACTCCATGACATTTGTTAATAAAAGAATTACCAATCTTCATTAGTGAAGTATAAGCTTCCTCTTCACCTTTGGCAAATGCATATTTGACAAATATGGACCAATAGTGATCATCTAAGAGGATGTTTAGCTTGTATCCTACCATGGTCCCAATTACAAAAGCAACTCTTTCTTTGTTGGTAGTCACTACAATTGTGTTGCTTGATGCACCTATAGCCAATCGCATGTGATGAATCACTCATAACTCATGAGCAATGTTAAAAGGAGGAAATCGAGTTTCTTAAGTACAAATATAAAGATGTATAAATGTAAACCGACTCCTAGCCTATGCAAATAATTACAAGACTTCCTCTTTTTGTAGTGGAAGGGTAGTCAGGATCGATCCACGAGGAGGCGTGTTATCGGGATCCTAGTAGCATTGGAAATCTCACGCCTTACGTCGACCAGAAGCCTCAATTTCGACCTTGGTGCTCGATGTCGACCTCGGTTGTCGATCCTCTCTAAAACAGAAGACCTGCAGAGACAAAAACAAGCAGTCGATATCGACTAGGGAAGGTCGATATCGATGTTAGCAGACGGAATCGACTAGCTCAGAAGACTGCCAGTCGACACAGGTGGTCGATATCGATGTTTAGTAACTCCGAAATGATGATCGTCGTCGACTCAGAAACTGTCAACGAACTCAGTGGTCGATATCGACGTCTGTGGTCGATATCGATGTCTTCTCCTGCAAAGCTGTTAGCTTTTTATCGGCGAAGAAAGGCCGAAGACTTTAGGATGGGTGAGGATGCGATGAACAGAAATAAAACAAAGGTTTTGTGTGTATAAACTATGTAAAAAGCAACTCCTAGGATTAGGGTTTACCACAACGTTAACCAATGTATGCGATAAGATAAATAAGACGGACAATTGCTCTATTTCACCCGAGGAACAAGCTTTCGCTGTACACCAACTCTTAGGATTACTCTTGCAAATAAACCTAATTGTCTCTACCAATTTTATGTTTATAACTCAAGTTGTTAGCATGAATCCCTTTTCTTTTGATTAGGACTAAACATAGAATCGTAGAAGATGATATAGACACAAAGATATCAACGTCTAACACTTACCTCAAGCACGCATGGCTAACGTCGGGCTCACCCCGACCCTAAGAGCTTTAGGGGACTACTCCCACATGTTGAATGTAGACATGCTTTGAATTGAAATAACTTGCATAATTGGAAAACTTTGAATCTTTACAATCTCAACGCCAACGTTCGTAAGCGCTTGAAACTTTAAAGCTCAAAACTAAAACTCTAACTTTCTATTGCCTATTGCTATTGTCTTTCTTGCTTCGATCATTCTAATAAACCAGCCCCTAGGGCTTTATTTATAGCCTACTAATCCTTGTTATCCAAGGATTGTAACTTCTATCTAAACTATGAACTCTATCCAAACAATTAGGATAGGTCTTTTATTTTGACAAAACTTAAAACAACTTGATAAAACTTAAAGGTAAAGATAAATCTCAGCTGCAAACTATCTAAAAGTACAAGATAATCCGTGGCCTTGATGATAGAATTCATAATCCGAGTCTCAAAATCGGATCTATCTTCTATTGAGATAAGGTCGATATCGACCACAGAGGTCGATATCGAGGTATGTATTTCGGCTCGACTTGTCCATCTCCACTAGATGTCTATGTTGAGGTCGATATCGATGTTGACCTCGATATCGATGTTGAAGGTCGATATCTACCTCTGCTCAGCATCACTTGGCTTATCCGTTTTGACTCCGATTTCGCTCGAATTCCTGCATGGTTAGCTCAAAAACTTGTGCAGACCCTATTTCTTGCACTGTAGCCCATTCTTACACAAGTTTATATACTTTTGAAACTTTTCTTTGGAAATCGAATGAAATATGAAGTCAAAAGATGCAATAAAAAGAGATATAAATATGTACATCAAGCAACACTATAGTTCATGAACAATCTGGTAATGCTTCGAACCAAACTTCTTACATTGACTTTGAGCTCTAGCTATTGTGTTGAGATGAGATCAAGTACATCCTTAATATCATAAGCAACGGATTTGAGATTCTACAACCACATTTTGCAGATTGCTTCTCATGTGCATTAAGAAGAACAACATCAATCAAAACCAAGGTTTTCCCAATCCTTTGAAGCTCATATTTCACTCAATAGATCCAAATAATTTCTTGATAGCAAAGGACTCGAAGTTGTCAATAATTCGGGTTATAATCTCCAAAACACTATCATTCATATATGAGATGCATCAACAATAAAATCTGTAATGTGCAAAAGAATGGAGTGAAATCACTAGCTTAAACTTCCAAATTCAGGAATCATGTTGTGACAGTTATTGCAGTTAATATAAAATTTTGGGTTTTAACCCAGGTTGTTTATATTGGGCCTTAAGCATTTTATGTTAGAATAACCAATTCAGCCTCTCAACCCACTTTAGATGTTCATATCCATGTTTGTCATTTAGCTTCATGCTAGTTGTCGTCTCCTCCTTTGTGTAACTGCTTGCAGCAAATTGCCTACTATCCAATTTTACAAATATCATTCCAAATCTCTAAAAATCTCTTATTCTCTTTCTTCCAGTTTCTCTTTAAATCAATCTTCCAATTTCGTATTGATTTCTAGGTCTGGATACTTAGTTTTGGGTTCTTCGTTGAATCTCTAACTGGAATTTATCTTCCTCGTTGATCATTACTTGTGTTTCCTATTACAGTGGTATCAGAGTGTTTTCAATCTGATGTGATGGTGATCGAGGCTTGACAAAATCATAGCAGGAAGTGTCCAAGCAACTAGAATTATTGGTTGAAGGTTACACAAAAATTCGGTCTAAGAATGTAGAGCTCAAGAAAGAGCTCAAACAAGCGATGGGCAAGCTTGAATTAATGATAGCTCATCTCTTAGCGAGGAAGCTATGTTCTTCACCAAGTTAGATTTAAGGTCAAGGTCTCATCAATTCAGGATGGAACCTAGGGACGTTTATAAAATAACCTTTTAGACTCACTCAGGTCATTATGAGTACCTCATGATGCCATTTGGGTTGACCGACAAACGTGCCTTATACCTTTCAAAGTTTGATGAATCACGTATTCATAGGTGTTGCTCGGCAGTTTGTCCTAGTGTTTTTTGATGAAATACTTGTGTACAGTAGGAGTTGGGAGTCGCATCTCTAACATCTTCAAGTTGTCTTTGGCCTACTCAAGGAGCATAAACAATTTCTAAAACCTTCAAAATGCACCTTTGTTGCAACCGTGATTGAGCACTTAGTAAGGATGGGCACATCCAAGTATCTGACATAAACCGGGTAACCGTGTCGGATACCCGAAATCGTTTAGGCTCAAATTGTCGAACCGTATACGGACTATTTCGAGTCGGGTATCTGACATGGTAAAGAGTTCTATGTCGGATACTCGGTTATCTGACAAGAACCATCTATTTTTTTTTAAATGAGTACAATGTGTACAATTTCCATATATCATAAATCCATACAATAATTTCCATTCATAATCCCTTGTTGTTGCCTTACAAATAATCTTGAGCTTATTGTAAGTGGTTTGATAATTACATAATATTCACATCACCCCAATTTTAGATTATCTGACTTCGTTTCCATAAATAAATCTCCATTTCACTGGATTTGATCTATTTTGTAAAAAAAATCTATTGTCTTTCTATACAGATGGGTTCTCGTTCAGTTTGGTGTTTTCATTGTTCTCTATGGAGCCACGCACCTCATCAATTTGTGAATGTCTGATGTGCATTCGAGAATTGTTGAAATAGTTCAGACTTCAAACCAGTGCAAAGATTCTAATAGTTGTTGTCTCGTGTGCAACCACTCTTATGCCTGAACATCATTGATCATGCATGATTTATATAGGCATTTGGAATCATTCTTAAGTCATTTAGGTTGCATTTAGACATGTTTTTAACATAAAGTGCATTCATTGTCTTTAAAGTTACAAAGTTCAAAATCAATGCATTTTATGTGTATTTTATGTAGATTGTTGGAACCAAGCTAAAGGAGAAGATTCTTGAAACCAAGCCAAGAAAGAAGACAAAAGAAGAAGCGGGCAAGCCAAGACGAGAAGAAGGAAGAAGATTGCAAAGGCGGTGCTGGCGACCATTGCAGAGACAGTGCCCACAGCCTGGTAGCGGTGCCCGCCAATCCATCTACACCAAAAGGAAGCCTTTGGCACTCGTAGAGTCGGCGCCTGCCACTGAGCACCGATACCCGTCGATCACATAATCTCAACAAATCTTCTCGACCAAATCCGACCCATTGGGCTTTGCTTCTACCTTAAGTTGCCTGACTCCTAGGGTTTCCTAAGCCTATAAATACAACTCTTCTCTCAACCATTTCAGAGAGAACTCAATACACATCTCACATACCACTTCTCTCTATTTCTCTCTTTTCCCTTTTCGTCATTTTCAGTAAGCCATGCTCAGCTAAACCTTTTATATAGTTTTGCTTATATTCTATGCATTGGTTAAAAACATGTGAGGTTTGTTTGAATACTATTTTATAGTTATATTTGATCTATGCATATTTGGTTATTTGTCACTCTTGTTCTTTACATGCTTATGTTGTTATCTTAATTGGCCACTAGGATAGATAAATAACTTGCTAAGTGATTATAGCTAAATCCGCTTTCACGGGCCTTAATCCTATAAAGTAGTAAACATATCTAGATGAACAGGTTAGAATTCATGCATATGAGAGAGTAATGATAGGTAATTGAATGTTATTCTTACCAAATGCGATAGCTGGGTTAACAACCAGGTGACAAGTCGAATATGCAAGAATTACATGAATTATATACTTATATGATTAGGGACTTATTGCTTCTCGAACCCCATGCAAGAGTTGATGCTGATCGAATTAGGAAGCTATAAAACTTTGTGCACCAACCGACACTTATATAGCCAAGCATAACCTAATGACCCGATGATCATGAAGTTACCAATGTTTTGATTATAAGTGAAACTATATTCTCATCATATTATTATCTCTTGTTTTAGTCCTTGCTATTAATACTGGTCCTTTCTCTTATATTATAGCTATTATTACAAATTGCTTGCTTACTTACTATGTCTAGCTAAAGCTACACGCACTCTCTATGGGATCAACCTGTACTTGCTGCTAATACTTGTTATTAGTTGAAGGTATAGATATTACCATTTGGGGGTGTTAGAAGACATAACATTCTAGTGCGCATTAAATTCTTGGCGCCGTTGCCGGGGAGTGCCGAGTTTTTTATTAAACATAATTTATAAGCTTTGGTGTAACCATCTTGCATGGTTCACACTCGTTCTGCTATTCTTTCTCTAGTGCCTTATGATACAAAAATCAAATGGAGTATTTCCATGTTACGAAGAAAAATTTCAAGCAAAATGGCCGATGATGAGGATTAACCAAAAAGAACTCTGAGAGATCTCAAGGAGCCTACTCTTTCATCACCGCTACTAGTCATAAAGCTCCCAGATCTCCCAACAGGCTCGAAATTTCAATTCAATTCAGGATGGGCATCGTTGTTGCCCAGTTTTCATGGAAAGAATGGAGAAGATCCAAACAAGCATCTGGCAGTATTTACAGCAGTCTGCGATCGTGTTAGACCCGCAGGAATGACTAACGACAACATTATACTCAGAGTATTTCCATTCACTCTTAAGGACATTGCAAATGAATGGTTATACTATCTGCCAATGGAAAATATTAAGTCTTGGATAGAACTAAAGAAAGCATTTCTAAATAGGTACTTTCTAGCTACCCGATGAAGTAAAGTCAATAAGAAGATATCTAGTATCGAGTAGTCTCCTACGAAATCACTATATGAGTATGTTGAGCGCTTAAACAAGCTCAAAGCTAGCTATCCACATTATGGGATCACGGAGCACGACCTCATTCTATACCTATATGAGGGTTTGTTGGATATCGAGCAAAGAGTAATCAATGCAACAAGTGGATGAGATGTTCTGGATAAGACTCCAGATGAGGCGGTGAAACTTTTTAAAGATCTTGCTAATGCCTCAAAGCAATATGGAAGGACAAAAGGAGTTCAAGGAATACATCATGTCAAGAATGCAAGCTCCACTCATATCCAGCTGGATGAGATCAATAGGCTTATAAAACTGGTACAAAGCCTAAGTACTCATGTCACTCACCCACCTGTAAGATCCTGCGGAGGATGCAGAGATCTGTCACATTCAAACGATCTATGTCCTTAAGTCCAGGAAGGAATGATAGAAGTCAATGCAGTTGGAGACTATTGTCCCCAACAATATGGTAACAACTCCTTCAAGCCGAATTTCAACTCTAATTTTTATCAAGGGTTCAGTAAAAGACCAAATGCTCAAGCTCCTTACCAAGGAAGGAATCAGTTCAAAGCTCGACCTCAAAACCCTATGTCAGCTACTCAACTACAACTACACAAAAACCTTCGACTCATTCTGGATAAGTTCACATCTACAAAAAAAAGTCATAGGTCAGATGGCACAAGAAATTAGAGAATTGAAGGAACGTTATGCATGGAAGCTACCATCGCAAGTAGTAGGAAATCTGCAAGAGAAGACCACGGAAGAGATCCAGTAAGGGTCAAAACATCGAGCCAATGACATTTAACCACAGACCCTTCTCGGGATACAACCCAAGCTAGTTAAGTTTCTTTTTATCATTCAATCCTCACTTTGCATTTCATCTTATTTTCAATTTTAAATTCTGCACTAATAAAACTCCAGTTCTGTCTAGAAGAGAAATGTCTATTTTTGATCTTGTGTTTATCATATTCAGGCTATAAAAAAAGAAGAATGAAGGAAAAGACGAAGAAAAATGAGAAATCGGCGGATCGACGCCCGCCGCTACCCAAGCTACGATAACTAATGCAGATCCAGGGGATTGGCACCTGCCGACTACCACGAGCGCCCGCTGATGTGCGCATATTTCACCATCTTTCATGCTTACATCTATTCCATTTTAATGCATATTTTATACTTTTGGGTTTGGAAAGTAGTGAATTTGTGTAGTTATGCTTAATGTTGCAAAATTTAGAGTCTACACAAAGTTTGGTGTGATTTTCATGTATATATAGCTGATTTGGAGAAGCTTGGATGCATTTTGGAGCTTAAAGGAAAGTCATAAAGATATTGGAGATGCTAAGGAAGAGTGCAAGATGATGCAGCTGGAGAAAACCCAACTTTTTGCCATTCATCATTTTGAATCGATTTCCGATGCCTTCATGAGAGTTGTAGTTCTCGAAAAGAGTTTTTCAACGCATAGTCATATGTGTCAATAGGAAGAATGAGTATTTGGAAAAGTGCGTTTCAAGATGAAGCTGAACGCTGAAAGCTGCCAGCAGTGCTCGATCTCGACCAACTTACTCGACGTCAATCCGAAATCCAGAGACATACGAGATCATGCGGATGAATCCAAATCTAAGGAGGATTGCTTAGCCATATTTTTATTCTATCTTTCTATTTTAGATATTTAGTTCCTTATGGGTATTTTGCAATTTACGCAAGGGAATTTAATTAGATAAAGTTTAGATAAAAAGATTTACTTTCCTAATTAGATAGGTTTTAGATATTCTATTTATCTTAGGATTAGAATATCTAAAAAGAATTGAGGTTTTTTCATAGGAATTCGATGGAAACCCGAAGAACGATCGTACCCAGTCCATCGACGCCCACCGACCCTGCTACAGTTTATTTTCTTTGAGTTTTCACTTGAAGTTCGGTGAGATCGCTCCTTTTTCTTCGTGTTTCTATCTTTTTTAATCATGTTTAAAGCTGAGAATATGATTATCCCTGATACTTGAGACCTCATGAAAGAACAAGGTGGATTTCTTTGGAAACTTGCACGTACTCTTCAACTAAATTCGTTGATACGAATACTTTACGCGAGTTAGGGTTGCTTGAGAACGTGTGATAGCACGCATTTATATATGCATAATAGGTTGCATTTAGCTTTGTTAAGATGCATAACATGCATGATTTAAGTAGAATTTTCATATTTACTCTCTGTATTAGTGGAGTCGGAATCTACACACTTTTATTGATTATTTCAGCTAAATGTGGATCCGAGGAGGAGACAAGGGTAAATAACGCATTGGATGAGAAATTCAAGTTGATCGAAGAAGCTTAAAGGTCCTTAGAAGAAGAAGAGAGCCTAAACGAAGAACAAGTCTGCAAAAGTTATCTTCCGACAAGCTGAACTTGTTTTGCATTTTCTGGAGGTGTTGGTTAGGGTTGGTTGAACTAATTGGATGGGTAGGAAGTTGAATATGTTGTGAAATCTCTCTTTATGGGTTGAAAACACCTTGGTTAAGTTGAAGGGTTAAAGAAGAGTAGAAGACTAAGTGTTGAAAATAAAGGGAAGAGAGATTGAAGGTCGGATGTAAAAAAAAGAAAAGAAAAGAAGAAAAAAAAACAAAAGAAGAGAAAGGCATATTGTTTAGGCTAGGCAGTAGGTGAATAGGCACCAGCAAAAGTCAAAGGGGTTAGGCTACGTAGTAGGTGAATAGGTAGTACTAGTAGGCACCAGTAAAAGTAAAAGAGAAAAGAAAAGGTAAAGTAGGCGGCACACAAACAAGGGATCAGGCCAAACATGTCATACCATGCCACATGCAAGTTTTTTTTTCTAAAACAATTCCGGTCCATTGGTCCGAACCGAAAATTCCGGTCTAGTCCCGAGGTTGGATTAGGAATCGAAATACTATTTTTTATGGACCATGGACTAGACCGTAATATTTTCAGTCCGATCCAAGGCCGTAATTTTCAGCCTGGTCCCGGTCCGATTACAATCCGATCCAAATTTTACTCAACCCTAGTTAGGATGTACGCACTTTTTCCCTAAATGAGTCGAGAGAGAGTTTTCAAAAGACCCAGAACGAAAGAAGACAATGACCACATAACAACAGGTCCCACTATAGGAAAAAGAGTTAGAAAGATGCAAAACAGCGGGCAGAAAAGAAGCATAATCAAACGGGCACAACAACAACCCCCTAACTCTAAACATCTGCAGCCCGAATGCATCTCCTCCAGTGGTCTCTATCCAATGTCATATCCTCTGAAAGGTTTAGCAGATTAAGGTCCTCACGGATAACCTCCATCCAGCTCTTCTTCGGTCTACCTCTCCCCCTACGGATAGCTCTAAGATCCAATATAAAAGTATATCATTTAACATTTTGAATTTACAATATTAATAAATAAAATTAATAAATGAGAAAACAAAAAAGGCCAAAACAGATTCAACTAGGCGTGGCCACGGGTCACGGGTCGACCCGTGACCCGGCGGGTCAAAGGCTCGGTAACCCGTCGGGTCACTGACCCGGCGGGTGCGGGTTCTCGGGTCAAAGGGTCAAGACGGGTTGCGGGTTAGGGTTAGGATTGGGAGATTCAAAACCCGCTGACCCGGCGGGTCGACCCGCCGGATCAAACCTACTTTTTTGAAATTTCTAGTCATTGTGCAACGGCTAGCTCAATCCAAAATGCCTATAAATCTTGTCTCCTTTGTTGATTTCATTTCATTACACTCATACATTTCATTTTCGTAATAACGTTATCATGTCCGATCAATCCGTGACTTTGTTCGAAAACCATTTCGACAAGGTCGAGCTAGACCTGGGGAAGGTTGAAGCGGTTTGTCGTCATTGCGGTCACAAGTTCAAGGTTACGAGAGGCGCCGGTTACGGAAATCTAAAGCTTCATATAACGAGGAAGCATCCCGACAAGATGCGAATCTAAGGAGGTTCGGGCTCGGCCTCAGGTGACTATGTGTCTAGGTCGTCTAGGACTCTAGGCTCTAGCAGTGTAGGTGTGTGAAGTGTGAGTGTGTCACACTGTTAGAGACTTCATCTTAATGTCATGTACTTATGTTATGTGTATGTCAGTGTGTGTGGTGTCGAATGTCGATGTACACGTAATCACGGTTTCGAATTTCGAACCGTATTACGATTTACGAGTGATATAATGACATAAAATAAACTAAATATTTGTAAAACGTAGTACAAAACCAGCAGGCTACGAAGCTCAAGTGCGAAACCATCCATAAAATTTAAAAAAAAAAAGGGGCAACGTTCGAAATTCCAACGTTCGACCCGTCGGGTCGAACGTTGCCCAACGGTCGATTTGCTTCTTTTCCCTCCCGATTTTGGCTATAAATAAGCCTCACCTCCCTCTCATTTTACTCACACCTCATCTCAAACTCTGAAAACGCTCTGTATTAAGCCCCGCGACGTGATGAGCAGCAGGATAAGCGATTGCGAATCCAGTGTTAAAGGCCCGCGACATGATGAGGAGGAGGGCGAATCCAGTGTCCAAGTCCCACGACAAGAAACGCATAGGCTCTTGAGTCAGTTGAATGTGGCCCAAGTTCGAGCCGCTATTTTCACATGCTGGTTCACAAAGCACCCGAGGGATGAAAACAGTTGCGACATCCGTTGTAACTTCTGCGGGATGGTCTTCAGGATCCCGAATGGAGGAGGATATGAGAACTTCAGTCATCATATCCAGTTAAAGCATCCAGAGAAACTAGCTTTGGCCAAACATTTGTAACTTTATTATTTAGTGTTCTTTCTCAGTGAAAATATGGACATTAGTAAGTTAACACTTGATTTTCATTTTTTTCTGCGTTTATTTATGTTTTATGAAAATAATACCCAACGGGTTAACACGTCGGTTAACCGACGGGTTTCGACCCGTCAAATCGACTCGTCGACCCTGGAAACCACCGGGTGACCCAAACCCGCCAGCCCGTGGGATTCCCGGGTTAGCGTTCGGGTCACCCTTCCCCGACCCTTGACCCGGCGGGTCGGACCCGTGGCCATGCCTAGATTCAACCGTTGGGTCAAATATGTTTATAATAGGCAAAAATATATTCAACCGTCAGGTTGACCTGCCCCCCGGGTTAGGATTCGAGTCGACCTACCTTAACCCGCAACCCCGCAGATCAGACTCGGGGCGATGCCTAGTACAGATTGTTAAATCTATTATTCACAAGTGTCGCGAAGTTCCTTTGACTGCAAAAACCCTGGGTAGTATGTTGCATCATGTTAGAGATAATCATGCATGGAAGCTAGCTAGGGATGTGCATAACAGGGTACCTGACACGACATGATTAATCGTGTTGGCTACTTAAAACCGATAAGACTAAAAAAACCCCGACACGAACACGACACAGTTACTGCCGAGTACCCGATATGAAATCATAAAAGTGTTTCATGTCAGATAACCATGTAACACGACACGACAGGATTAAAGAGAAAATCGAATTTTTAAAAAAAAATGAGAAAATAAAGAGATAGTTAATTAAAAATTGAAGGGGGTGGAAATCGAACCCCAGACCTGTTGAATAATATATAGCCAGGTGGGAGAAACCTCAAAACCAACCTGTTTTTATGTTCCTTTATCATATTTATTATATTTATACTAAATTACCTTGTAAATTATATTTAAAAAAATAAATCGTGTCATGCCATATATCCGATAAGAAAAAACCCCGATCTGTACCCGACACGGTTATTATATATCATGTTTTACCATTTCGTATCATATTCTTGTCGTGTCCTTTTGGTTTCATATTTTTTTCGTGTCGTTTTATTGTGTTTTTTTATCTTGTCAATTGTGTTGTATTTTTTTGCATACCCCAAATCGAAGTAAATTGAAGTAAGTGAGCTTTAGAAGATCGAACAAGGACCGAACAACATACTGTTGATGTTGAAACTGAGCTATGACCAAACTCCGTACCATATCATTATCATTGTTTCTCTCATGTACACTTCTCAAAAAAGGTTGTTCCATTTTTAGATTTGACTTAATCAATACGTGGGTGGCACTAGGAATTTTCCAATCAAGTGAAGGAGGTAAAGATGTTGAAGTTATTGAGGATCGGTATTGCAATGAACTTCTATCCAGGTCTTTTTTTCAGCTCCCAAGCTACCATATAGGAATATTTTATGAAATATGTTGAAGTGGCTGATGTGAGAAGTTGATGGGAAGGTCTAGGACATATGTTCCAAGTTCCAACTGAACTCGATCAAGGACATGGATTTAGTTGAACAATTTTTTTTATGTCGGCGAAAAGACATTTTTCATTGAAATGCATGATTTAATGCATGATCTAGCCACATATGTAAATGCTGGAATTTTTAAATCCTAATTTTTTAGAAAAAGGAAAAGCAAAATGAATTTAAAAGCGGAATTTAACGAAACTCGCTAACTCGGATCTTAGGACTCATGAAGCAGATCTTTGACCTAAACAAAAATTTTAAGAACCAACATGGCAACCTTGATTCTAGGATTTCAAATTCTAATTGTGCAAAAGAGAGAGAGCGGGATTTGGGAAGCTAACGTCGAAAACTAACTTCGAGACCAACCTCGGGATTTGAGCTCACAACGTCGGAACAAAGATTCCCGCTCTCACTCTCCCAAGCCTACCGAAAATCCCTACACCTAACACCTTAGCCATGTGAAGCCAAGAGTATTTGAATTCAAAGATAAAGATTTTTTGCCAAAATAAGGGGAGACACCCACAATTTGCTTTTTCCCCTTCCATCTTTGACCTTGCCTAAAATGTTCAAAGGAGGCAAACACCATGCTTTGCCCTCTTGATGCCCTCACATTTTTGGCTTCCCCAACACTCCTCTTTGGCCCTTCAAAATCAGATTTGGGGAGACATCTTCCCTCACCACAAAACACAAAGACAAACCCTAGCCACAAGACTCTAAAACCCTATCTTCAAAGCCCTCTTTCATCTTCCTTCTTCCTCCCATTACCCTCCTCCATTTCTGAGAATTCCCGCAGACCTAAACACACCATTTCGTGCTCAAATCATCACCACAACATCCCTACTTCATCTTCCTCCCTTCATGGCCAGCAACAACAGCTCCCTTAGCCTCCCCATGAGTTCCTCAAAGTGGAAGAAGAAGCCCCAACAACCCGGAGAAGCCCCGAGAAGCCCTAGAAGACTCAAACTCTCTATTTCGGATTCAAGAAGGTAACATCTAGTTTTTCCCTCCTCCCACCTCATAATAACTCAAAGTTCACAACTCTAACACCCTCTAACAATCCTAGGCACCCTCGCGCAAGAACGAGTCCAATTGGAGCCCAGATGAAGCTTCACGAGCAAACCGAAGGAAAAGAAGGAACTTGGGTGAGAAATCCCTTCAAACCTCGATTTTTATGTTCAATCCTTGTTCTAAAATGTTCCTAGAAGCTTTAACAAAAATTGGGAAAAAGGGGATTCTATTAGAGATTAAGAAAATGAGAGCTAGGTTTGGTAATTAATAGAATAAGGAGGGTCATTTTGGATTTTATAAATATAAGGTAGGTTTGGTAAATTAGAAAGGGCTGATTTTATTAAATAAAAATGGTTAGGATTTTTAAGGGATTTAGAAATATTTATGGAAGTGTTTAAAAGAAAATTGTATTTAAAATATTATATAATATTATTTGGGATTTAAAATATAAATTATTATTTTGGGATTAAAGATAAAATATTATGGTGATTTCGAATGAATATAATAATATGAGACTTGGATTTTTCAAAAAGGAATTTGACGGGTATTTCTAAGGTAGGAATTTCTAACTATTTGACTCGGATGTCAAAACGGTTTTTGGAACTAACTCGGGGAATTATGTGATCATTGACTAACTAGCATGTTGATATGATTGATTAACTAATATCATGACTTGTGTGGACTAAAGGCATGCATGAATGACTAATGGCATGATGAGATATTAGAGTTATGTATCGTTTGATTTATGCCTTATGAACTATGATGAATATGATGAACCTTGAGATATATGATGACTATACGGATTATTATTGCGGATATATGATTTTTATGAACATATGAATGCGGCTGAATGGAACGATGAGAATGACGTGGTCTTACGGAATGTGGCGATGTGATGTATGGTTGAACTTGATGGAATGACGATTTTGATATGGTTGCTATTCTCGTTGAATGATGTATGCTTTTGAGTGCTTGGATGATTAGACATAGACTTATGTATATGTTCTGATATGTATCTACGTAATACTTTGTGATTATGATTGATGTGTGCCGGATCTTCTATTATGTTGTTCTACATAGCCAGGTAAGTCTCTTCGGAGCTTACTCAGATTGATAGAGAGAACTCCCTGCTTTACGTGCATGATATACTAGGTGATTGCATTCATGATCAGCATGCCATGTAGTATCATGCTAGGTTGCATTAACCATTGAGCATTCTATTTCTTTATGCGTATGTAAACAGAACGGTTGTTATTTGTGAAGTATCTAGAGTCTTTGCTAGGGTCATAGGACGGCCGAGTCTCATCGGGTTCGACCTGAGTCATTCGAGTCATGGTTAGAACTTTATTATTACTCTTTATTTATCTTTCGCATTATCTTATTCTTTTCTCTTTTAAGACCACATTCATGATTTATTAATAAGCATGCAATCTGGGTCGGGTACCAATACGGACCTCGCCCCATTAATTGAACGGAATGCATTCACGAGCAGGCCAATCTCCGCCCTATCGGGAAGGGGGCGGTGGTTAGGAAGAGGGACATACCATTTGGTATTCTGTGTTAAGGCCTTCATTATAATCATGCACTTGAAATTAAGGGCATGCTAGTGTGTTAATATTCCGCCTTGCATCTAGAAGTATGATTATCAGGTATAGCGTATGTGTGTACTTAGGGTGGGGAAAGAGCAAGTGCGCATCATCTGATCCCGCCCACTATTAACATTTTTAGGTGTCCATTATGCTTACCACTATTGATGCTACTTTGGCTCCATGACCGTGGGTTTCTGACTCGGCAGAAAGAGAGAGTTGAGACTCTTACTACACTAAATTATAATGGTTTGAACTTAAGTTTTTGGATTATGTTTTGACCCGGCTCCATCGTGGAAACCTTATGTATAATATTGGAAACTTTACTGGGTTATATGATAAATGGTTTTTACGAATTAGGTCATAGGACAGGTACAGGGGACTTACTCTGGGTTTTTGGATATGAAATCCCACTTTTAAAGCGCAGTTGTTGATTTCAAACTTTCAACCTGTACTCGGGGCGCAAGATCCCAATTAGGAGTTTTATATCTTGAAACATAACCTGGGAATCATAATCCCGGGCCGTTACAAAGGTGGTATCAGAGCGATGTTTTGCAATCCAAGCATGATAGGTTGAAGTGGTTTTGAAAATGGCCCAAGGATTTCATATGGTTTTGGAAAATGTTTTCAAGGGGCAAAATGAATTTAATTGGACCTATCCCTAGACTAACCGGCCTTTAGGATCGAACTCGTGGGTAGAGACCCAAGCTGTAGACATCCCTTATGGATGTAGAATTCGGGGAAAGGTAGGCAAAATACTAGCTTTCTTTTACAGACGGGTTTCGAAGACTCCAAGGAGCCCGAGGGTTGGAGTAGCATGGGTTAGGAGGGCGTGAGGTATTTGCCCCTCTGGTCAGCTGTCCCTCGAATGACGGCATAGATCGTCTCTGTGATTGTATGCATTATATTTAATTGGGCCTAAGGGCGATCCTGCTCAAAGAGGATCATAATAATCCCGTTGATTGCTTCCATACTGAGTGCTATTGTGCTTAGGATAGAGAACAAGCTGGTATGCCTTGACTTGAAACATGTAAATGACTGAATGTGTGAATGGGATAGTGGGAGGAAACCTTGTTCTTATGTAATGGGAATTCCCGTTTTGTCGGAATAGCCCTTTCATAATTCAAACACCTTGATGATTCTGACTCTGTCATCCGTCCCACCAAAAAATTTAGGCATATTAGCAAGGGTCGAGGAGCGTCTGCTCTCCCTCTGTCGGTGAGATGGGTCGGGAAGTGGCAGGTAGATTGAGGTATTCGGAATGGGTCAGTGGTTGTGTGAGATGGGGTGCAGAAAATATGTGTCAGCAAAGGTAGAGCCGAGTGAGTTGGGACTTGTAAGGGATAGTAGTTAGCGAGTATAGTTGAGTTTCCAGTTAGGTCTTAGGTGAGGAGTGGAGTTAGTATGGCGAGATTCCGAGGGAAAGGTCTTCGTTAGAAGTAGTGCAGAGCGATAGTATGTGCGGGTAGTGTAGTTCTAGAGGTGGATGAGTGAGTTAAGAGTGGATCGGAGGGATTCTTGAGGGGAAGTGTTGTGAGACGGATTGGTGTGCGAAAGAAGGTGTCTAGATAGTTAGGAGCGGATCGGGGGCGGCGTTGAGAATAATCGGTTGATGAATGTCTAAGGAATCATAGAATTTGGGATTAGGTTGTATGTGCGATGATTGGGAGCGGTTTTGGAAAAGGATGAGTGGTATAGGGTTGCTTGGGAAATCATCGATCTTGGGGATTAGGTTATTCATGTCAGGACTGTATGTGAGATGAGTATTGGGGTTGTCTAGGTAGGATTGGTAATGTATGGCGAGACCATGAAGGAAGGATTTCTAGATACGTTGTTGGAGGATTTTAGCAAAAGGAATGAATCAAGGGTTATGTGTGGAGATTTTTTTTGGCTATTGAGGTATTTGAGGATGTGAGATGAATCTTCGAGGAAAGGCTAGTAGCTAGGCAAGAGGAGGGTATTGGGAACGCTGGAGGATAAGGGAGTTTAGAAGGTTGGCAAAGTTGCGTTACTTGGGAAATTCGGATGAGTGTGTCATAGGAATTATGTGAAAATGGTGATCGGTACATAAGGGCTTGAGCAGTAGAGATTTCGACGTTTGAGGAAGCATGATCTGAGGCAAATTGGGAACATGCGGAGTTGAGGGGGCTAGTCCAGGTGGAGGATGTTGGGGATTCTATAGGTTGGAAAATTGTGGGAGAACTGGTCAAGTTGTGACATTATGAGTAATTCAAGCTAGGGTGGCATAAGGTTTCCTTGGGAAGAATGGTCGTGGTTAAGGAGTGGTAGTTTGAGGTAATTTCGGAAAAAGCTAGGAAAAGAATCTAGAGTAGGTCGGCTTGAGGAGTCATGAGTGGTTTAGGTTCATGAGTTTCGAAATGGGATGAGCAAGTAGAATCAGTGGTTAGTCTTTGAGGATAGGCACTGGTGATGAGGGTCTTGGTGATTCGTGGTTGGGAGTAGCACTAGATGGGGTTCTGCATTAGAGTTGGTCGGGATTGTCAAGTATAGGATGGTCAGTATGAGTTGGGTTCTTAAAGGTGGATGGTTAGTGAGAGTGGTTAGTGGTACGGGGAGTATAATCGGGTTAGCAAGGTGATTCGAGATGTCTCTTTGGGAGATGATGGTCAGGCGGAGTCTTGAGAGACTAGGAAGAGTAAGCGGGATTGTTAAGAAGCGTCTAGATCGATCGTGAGAGCTGTTCAGTTAAGGACTTGGGATTTCTCTTAAAAGGGTTCAGATGGGACTGGTAGGGAAACCCTAGGACGAGGGTGTGTTTTATAGGGAGTCTTGGTAGTAGGTCGAGTTATTAAGCTTGTCGGAATGGGGGAATTGTGCAATTGTGAACTCTAGGAGATGGGTTTAAATGGTCGAGTGGAAGGTAAGACTTGAGATTGGGGTAGTGAGAATAGATTGACCCTTAGATGGCTTGATGGCGTAGGAGTTGGGATACCTAGTAGTTGGTTTGGGTAATTGACCTTGATGCGAGAGATAAGGAGTAGTGGTCGTGTCTTTTTATGATTGGTAGTTATAGGCAGGTTCTCTTAAGGATGTAATCTAGTGTATGCTTTGCTTGGGGCTGAATGTTGTGCAAATTCTATGCTATAGACGATGTTGATTCCCTGACGTATTGCCATAGACAATAGTGAACTGTTAGTACTAACATAGTTATCCCTTGAACTTGATGAAATGCTAGTGTGCAGAAGTGCTTGTTGCTTCTAATGTGATGACGCTTGGTGGTTAGCGTAAGTATGATGTGCTTATCTGATTAATATGATATGTTTATCTGATTGATATGATGTGTTTATCTGATTGATTTGATGTGCAACTTCTGTGATATGATGTGGTAAGTCCTATTATGTATGATACTATGCTAGATATGTTATACCCGTGACATGAATATGACATGTTTATGAACGTGTGATACGCTTGCTATGTTGTACCATTGCTATGTTATATGATGCCTTGATTTGGAATTGCTAGGATGCTAGAACCGAATTGATGAAATTTGATTCTGACTTGGAACTAGGAAGGAAATATGGGATTAGCCCTTAGAGGTGGATGATTCCACCTCCTGAAATTTGAAACTTGCTTGATTAACGTCGGGTTTAAGGGATTTTGAATGGTGTCTAAAAGGGACAACCTTGGATTTTGAGAAATCAAACGCAATCGAGAATTTCAATGATTTTGAGACTAAACCTTTTCAAACTAAGGAACCCCTTTTGAAATTTTCTGATCGAGCTTGCATTATGACGCCCCACGAAGTGGATACAAGCATTTTATAGGGGCCCTTATAGACTGCTTGCTAAGACCTAGTGGAGATGTTGTAATGCCTTTCGAGTTATGATATAACCGAGAAGTTGGGGTAAGGATGTGGTAGGGGCCCATATCACACTCTCGCTACGACCTATCGGGCATATTATGATCATGACGACGATATTGTGAGGATCTCATAGGGGCACTTATGAGGCACTTACGGGATCAATGGAATGGTCCTTGGACTCACCTATTTCCAACTTCATCCCCTACTTTGTTTTGATTTTAGTCTCGGGGACGAGACTTGTTTTTAGAGGTGGATTATGTAAAGGCTCGGTTTTTTAAATCCTAATTTTTCAGAAAAAGGAAAATCAAAATGAATTTAAAAGCGGAATTTAATGAAAAACTCGCTAACTCTGATCTTAGGACTCATGAAGCGGATCTTGGACCTAAAAGAAATTTTTAAGAACCAACATGGCAACCTTGATTCTCGGATTTCAAATTCTAATTGCGCACGAGAGAGAGTGGGATTTGGGAAGCTAACGTCGAAAACTAACTTCGGGACCAACCTCGGGATTTGAGCTCACAACGTCGGAAGAAAGATTCCCGCCCTCACTCTCCCAAGCCTAGCCAAAAATCCCTACACCTCACACCTTATCCATGCGAAGCCAAGAGCAGTTGAATTCAAAGATAAAGATTCCTTGCAAAAATAAGGGGAGACACCCATAATTTGCTTTATCCCCTTCCATCTTTGACCTTGCCTAAAATGTTCAAAGGAGACAAAAACCATGGTTTTCCCTCTTCATGCCCTCATGATTTTTGCTTACCCAACACTCCTCTTTGGCCCTTAAAAATCAGATATGGGGAGACATCTTCCCTTACCATAAAACACAAAGACAAACCCTAGCCACAAGACTCTAAAACCCTATCTTCAAAGCCCTCTTCCATTTCCTTCTTCCTCCCATTTTCCTCCTCCATTGCTGAGAATTCCCGCAGCCCTAAATACACCATTTCGTGCTCAAATCATCACCACAACATCCCTACTTCATCATCCCCTTCAACTCCCTCCTCCATTCCATGCCAAAGGAGCTCCATTCCATCTCTTGAGCTCAAGCAACCAAAGCAACATCCTCTTATCTTCCTCCCTTCATGTCCAGCAACAAAAGCTCTCTTAGCCTCCCCATGAGGTCCTCAAGGTGGAAGAAGAAGCCCCAACAACCCGGAGAAGCCCCGAGAAGCCCTAGAAGACTCAAACTCTCTATTTTCGGATTCAAGAAGGTAACAGCTCGTTTTTCCCTCCTCCCACCTCATACTAACTCAAAGTTCACACCTTTAATACCCTCTAACAATCCTAGGCACCCTCGCGCAAGAACAAGTCCAATTGGAGCCGGATGAAGCTTCACGAGCAAACCGAAGGAAAAGAAGGAACTTGGGTGAGAAATCCCTTCAAACCTCGATTTTTATGTTCAATACTTGTTCTAACATGTTCCTAGAAGCGTTAAGAAAAATTGAAAAAAAAGGGGGATTCGGTTAGGGTTTAAGAAAATGAGAGCTCGGTTTGGTAATTAATAGATAAAGGAGGGTCAGTTTTAGATTTTATAAATAAAAGGTCAGTTTAGTTAATTAGAAAGCTCTGATTTTATTAAATAAAAATGTTTAGGATTTTTAAGGGATTTAGAAATATTTATGGAAGTGTTTAAAAGAAAATTGTATTTAAAATATTATATAATATCATTTGGGATTTAAAATATAAAATATTATTTTGGGATTAAAGATATAATATTATGGTGATTTAGGACAAATATAATATTATGAAACTTGGATTTTTCAAAAAGAAATTTGACGGGTATTTCTAAGGTAGGAATTTCTAACTATTTGACTCGGATGTCAAAACGGTTTTCGAGACTAACTCGGGGAATCATGTGATCAGTGACTAACTAGCAGGTTGATATGATTGATTGACTAATATCATGACTTGTGTGGACTAATGGCATTTATGAATGACTAATGGCTATATGATATATTAGAGTTATGTATTGTTTGATTTACGTCTTATGAACTATGATGAATATGATGAATCTTGAGATATATGACTATACGGATTATTATTGCGGATATATGATTTTTATGAACATATGAATGTGGCTGAATGGAACGATGAGAATGATGTGGTCTTACGGAATGTGGCGATGTGAAGTATGGTTGAACTTGATGGAATAACGATTCTGATATGGTTGTTATTCTTGTTGAACTTGATGAAATCCCACTTTCAAAGCACAATTGTTGATTTCAAACCTTCAACCTGTACTCAGGGCGCAAGATCCCAACGAGGGGTTTTATCCCTCGAAACGTAACCCGGGAATCATAATCCCGGGCCGTTACAACATATATATCAGAGGAGGAGATTTCCATTGTTGATTCACACAAACAAGCTATTCCAGCGAGCTCCGGGAATATTTTATGGGATCGGGATCGAGGACTTGTTAACAAATGGGTTTCCCGCACACCTTTCAGATGCAAGCAAAGCAAGAGTATTTGCATTTGTTCACCTTATGGATTCTATAAGAAAGTCCTTTTTGAAAGGGTTGTTATCTAACTATAAGTGTCTATGCATTCTCAATCTTGAGTTTTTAGACTTTGAAGAGTTACTAAGTTCAGTTGGGGATTTAAAGCACTCGAGGTACCTTAGTTTTAGTTGGAATTCGAAACTTACCTCGCTTTCTCAGTCTATGAGCAAGCCGGTGAATCTACAATCATTGTATCTTTTGCAATGCAGTAATTAGTTGAAAACACTTCCAAAAGATATCCACAAATTAGTGAGCTCGAGGTTTTTGCACTTGAAGTTCTCATCGGAACTCAAGTCTTTCCCAAAAGGTGACTTGTTTGGATTTAGATCCTTGAAAGCAGACACAAAACTAGAAATTAAATTTTGGATGGGCTAGGTAGGCTAAATGTTTCTTATACGCTTAATTTTCATCAACAAAACCCTTAAGTTAATAAAAAAAAATGTACAAATTTTTTAAATTAATTTTCCTTAATTTTTAACTATTATTTTATTTTATTTTAAAATGGGGCAAGCTGGAGCAAACCCCATCCCAGCCCTCGATATGTGCCTATATATGAGATGGTGGTTCTTTCCATGTTTGACAACATTACCACAAGAGATTGGAAGCATGATGAGCCTTCGTTGTTTTGAAATAATCGGGTCTGCTAGAATTGCTACTCTTCCAAATGGAATGAAACATCTCACTAATCTTAAGATGTTTAAAATTCTTTATTTTAGAAACTTGGATTTGAAGGGATGGGAAGGGTTCTATATTCTAAGAAACCTCAAGTGCTTGGGCTCTAGAGGGCTTGCAAAATTGACAGTTATTCTTGAAGAATTCGAAGTCGTTGGTGGCTCTATGTGGTATTTTAGTATTACAAGGTGTGAAGGTTTGAGGCATTCCATGAAGGATTGCGACATTGCACATCACTTTTGAACTTAAGCTTGAGTGATTGTCCAAATTTGACTGCCATGCCAAGAGGCATACATGCTCTTAAATCTCTACAACTATTGAACAATGATGGATGCCCCGAGATAAGCAAAAGGTGTGAGAAACAGACAGGGAGCAACTGACATCTCATCTATCACATTCCTGAAATCCGCATCGATCATTAAGCCATCCAAAACACAAGCCCCCCAACTCAACAAGGGTGATCAAGTATGACAATCTATATACTTCTCTTTAATCCTTAATATGCATCATTCATTTTCTAAAATGTGCAAATTAAGACATCAATCAATCAATAAATGTATGTCACACATATGAAGTGTTAGCGAGATTGAGGTGTTTACTACGGAAAACATATTTTACTTTCAAATGTATGGAGTTTAAATATGTCTTTGCTCAAGCAAGCCATTCTAAGATATCTCTAACTTCTCCATGTAGAAAAAAGTCTTGTTTAAAATTTCGAAATAGAAAAACTATTAGAGTCAAAACATAAATAATTTGGAAAATATGTAATTTATTTTCCTATTTTAGAGAAATTTTTAAAAAATTGTTGGAAATGGTCTAAACTATCTCCTCTATTTCCTTCTTGGTGCGTAGAAATGGTCTAAACTGTCTCCTCTATTTCTCTCATGGTGCGTGCAGGTCTGTCTTGATTCCTTGGAATTTTTTTTCAAATTGGTCAAAAAACGGAAAAAAATTTGGAAAATAACCAAAACTTGAAAGTATTTTGGCAATTAGCCAAAGTGGAGTAAAGTCGCTATTTAAAACAGCGACTTTACCCCAGGTTTAAAAAAACTAATATAATATGTAAATCACTGTTTGAAACAGCGACTTAGTATTTTAAAAAAATAATAAATTAATGGAAAAAATAACAAAAGACGTAAAAAAAATACATACGGGAGAGTCGCTGTTACAAACAATGACTCTCCCTATTTTTTTTTTAAATAAAACACCACTCCCTTCCGTGCTATGTATCTCTCACCCAAGCCCATAGCCCCCACCCCCAGTCTCTCTTTCTATGCTATATTTACTCTCCTATCCACCCTCAGGCCCCACTCCTCTCTCTCTCTATCTATCTATCTCCGTGTCTATGTATACTCCCTCCTTTTCATTTTCTCCCTCGTGCCCTTCCAAAGCTATTTTAAAAAAATTAGAAAAAGGGAGAGTCGATGTCTGAGACAGTGACTCTCCCATGTATTTTTTTATAATTATTTTATAAATTTAATTAAAATTAAAAAATAATTAAGAAGTCGTTTCAACAGCGACTTTATCCCACTTTGGCTAATTGTCAAAATACTTTCAAATTTTGGCTATTTTTATCCCTTTTTTGGCCAATTTGAAAAAAAATTCGATTCCTTGTTCCAGCACTATTTGAAGCATATCTTACATGGCAAAGAGTTGGTTGAAGTGAAAGGTTTATAGGCCATGCCACCAACTCTAGATGAACTATAAAACTTCATTCAGCATACCAAATTTCAACCATCACACCAAACGATTCATCATGTGTAGCAAGGTCCCTCTAATTACAGATCATTTTATCATAGATGAACCATAAAAGCATCCACCCCCTTTCTTTTATCTGTACACCAAACCATCCCTCCAGAAACTTTGGAAAAAGGTGTGCAGTTCCCATTACATCAGATGAATGAATCAAGGTACTGGTACGCGTGCTTCCTGTTGTACTGCAACAAGCTCGCATAGGTGCGGTCCCATATTCCGATATACAGAGATTCATCATCTGGGCTCATAGACACTCCAGATATTTCTCCAAAGAAGTCAATTTCTTGCCTTTTGTTGTAGTTGTCCCTTGTACTATAGATGTGGACAAAGTCTGCTGGCTCCGCCACTACCATGAACTGGCCATCGGCTGAGAAACGGATGGAACGGGCAGCTCCTAGGTTTCCTTTCAACACGGATACTGGCTTCGACAAGTTCCTAACATCCCAGACGCGGCACGTCTTATCTTGGTTACCTGTGGCGAAGACTTGTCCATCTGGATGCCAAGCTGAGGCAAAGGAGAAGTCCTTGTGACCCACCACTGAATCAATAGTCTGTCAACAGAAACACATGAGAAGACCAGAGATACATCTCTCATCAATAATTTATTGGTTCGGTTCAGGATTATGAGCATAAAGACACACACTTATAATAATAATACTGACCTTTCCCGTCTGAGCATCCACAAGTAACCCTTCCTGATGATCGCCCACGACAACTATATGCCTTCGATCAGGACTTATTGAAGTGTGCTGCAATGACACAACAAAGCAAAGGTTAGCTTACTTCATTAACCTAAATGACACGGATAGGTGTAGTTTAACATGATGAAACAAATAGGTCTCCACAGAAAAATACAAAATTATCAATTGAAAAGTATAACAGATGAGAATATAAGATGACTGCTACACACCCAAGTGCGTGAACACAAGCAATAAACGTTACAAGAGAAAAACAAAGATTAATCAAATAAAGTTTAGCATCTTTACTCACATTCACTGGCCAGGGGAAGAGGAAGTGGTTCAGCAGCTGAAAAGTCTCAGTTTCATATTCTCTTACACCACAATCATTGTTTGCTGCCATGAAATGAATTCGGCCACTGCTAATCAAACATGAACTAGTGTCAGTTTAATTCTCCACAAGTACAATTGCATGAGGGTGGAGGTTGTCTAGTAAGGCTTCTTTCTTACCTTGGGCTGTCATATATTTCAACAGCATTGGTGATAGCATTGTCATCATAAGTTGTCCGTGTACAGAAACTGATTTTTGGTCTGTCCAAGCGCTGCAGCACAAAACCAATATATTCACTCACACGGCATTGAGAGGAATACATCTATATATCTATATCTATATCATCAATTATATATAATAAAGGAGAAGTCGCCTGAGACACATGGCGGCTTCTCCTTAATCGTAGTCGTATGAACCAATCACAAATTTTTGAATTAATCAATATATGCATAAGATAAAATTTGACCCAATTTGATTAGATATGGATATATTTTTAGAAGATATTAATTAATTATAAAATATATGCATAAGATAAATTTTTATTGTAACTCTATTTAATCAATATATCTATATATGCATAAGATAAAATTTGACCCAATTTGATTAGATATGGATATATTTTTAGAAGATATTAACTAATTTTAAAGACTATTATATAAGATAAGATTTTACCTATTTTGACTATATATGAACATATTTTTAGAAGATAATGACTTTATCAATATATTACATGGACATACTAATTAAATAACTTTATCAATAACTTCATCAATATGAAAATATTTTTAGAAGATAAAAAGTTTTGACGAAATTGAAATAATACTTAGCATGGTCATAATAATTAAATAAATTTATCAATAACTTTATCAACTTATGGAATTCAATAAGAAATAAATTTTTCCTATATATCTTGAAGGTATTGATATATTTATGAGATATATTTTTAGATTTTATACATATATAATTATGGATAAATTTTTAGATTTTTTTAGATTTTGACCTATAAATAGTTTAGATTGTTAATGTTATTTCACAAACGTTGACGTCTTTTCCCTTCTTTTTGGTGTTGTTATTGTAGGTTATTTACGACTTTGTTTACGATTTCCTTGGTAAGCTTTTCGAAATAATGTGCTGATTGGTTACAAGGTATGTTATTTTCTTGTTTCCACTAATATATATTAGTTTTTCACATGTTGTTTCATATATTGTCAATAAAGTATAAATTCATTTATATTTGAGAAATTATAGCTTTTCATATGTTATTTTCACTAATATGCACTAACTAGCAAGGATTAAGGAATAAGACTGGGTAAGGAGAAATTAGCTTTTATACTAATTAAGTATAAATTCATTCAGATTTGAAAAATCAGAAGTATGGAAGAAATTAATTAATTGAATAAACGGGTTTTATTATTAAATTTATTTAAATTAAAAAAACCGCACACAGTGCGGGTACTGAACTAGTCTAATATAAACTCGTAGAATAGAAGATTTTTTTACTTGTGTCATTCTAAGCTTATTTTTAGGTATTTCAAACAATCACCAATTTTAATTCTTTTTCATTTTTTTATTAATTTCTTTTATCATTTAATTATCCATTAACCAATTAGATTAATGTAAAAATAGAATTAATTTAAAATTTATTTAAAATTATCCATTTAAGCAACCAATGAGATTAATTTAAAATTTATTTTTAAAATAAAATTAAGAAGATATTAACTCTTTTTCTACCAACCAATCTATATTCTATATATCTATATCTATATCTATATCTATATCTATATCTATATCTTATATCTATATAAACTCTTAATACATAAGAGTTTTTGCTTCTATGTCATTCTTAGCTTATTTTTAGGTATTTCAATCACTACTTTGAATTCTTTTTCATTTTTTTATTAATTTCTTTTATCATTTAATTAAACATTAAACAATTGGATTAATTTAAAATAGAATTAAAAAAAAATTAGCAGCCAATGAGGTTAATTTAAAATATAATTTTTAAAATAAAATTAAGAAGATATTAATTCTTTTTTCTACCAACCAATTTGATTAATTCAAAACATATTTTTTACAAAAGCTATAGAGATATTAAATTTTTTTAGTGATCAATAAGATTTCTTCAAAATATAATTTTTTTAATGTTATAAATATATTAATTTTCTTTAGCAACTAATTTGAGAAATTCAAAACATAATATTAATAAGTAGTGGGCTTCACTTACATTTTTATTCAAGTAATCCAATCTAATTTTATTAAAGTTAAAACAATCTCTATATAATTAATTTTATTATATTTTATTTTTAAAAATAATAGTGTTTCAACTAAAAAAGAAAACACATAGAATGTAAATATTCCTTAATTTGAAAGTAACTAACCTTTTTATGTTAAATTTTATCAAAATATTTCTTATATTTATCATAGTAATGTGTTATATCATCATTATTTTATTAATTTTAAAATAAGCGCGCAATGGTGCCGGAACTACACTAATTCAAATCATAAAATTCAAAAAGTCTATGCTTCTCCACAACTGTCGAGCAGGTAAACAGAGAATTTTTTAAAAAAAATTTAAAAAATTGCTTCTCCTAACCTGATAGAGAACTATTGAGGAGCCAACCAAATACATATTCTTATATAAAAAAACACAGGACGACACATCCACCGAAAAAAAACAGCATGACATTAAAATAGCATCAGCACAGGAACAAATAATTTAAAACAAGTATAACCATATAGAGCGGAGGGAGGGCGTCTAATGTGCAGGAACAAAACCAAAAAGAGGAAGAAACCAAATCACTCAAACCACATAACTACCCATACTAGAAATACAATGAACATGGATAATGGGGATGTGAACCTTTAATCAAAGATCCATATTGCAAAAGATTTGAATAATGAACGCCCACTAATAACTTGTGCCAATAGCTCAAGTATTCATGGAAAAACGCAAAAGAATTCAAAATCAAACAATAAGCTTGCAAAACTAGAGATTAAATGGATGAGATACAATACAACAAAGGCATACCTTGCAAATAATTTCTCCTAGGAATCCTCCAGCAACCAAGAAGTCGTGCTTGACTGCTAATGTGCTGATCTGAGTTTGGGTAAAGCCTTCTAACAAATTACCTTTATGTTTCTAGGTTATACAACCGTGACAATAGTAAGTTATGAAAATTTTCAATAAAGTGATAATGGAGATACAATGATAAAATGAAAAGATATGTTGCACACTTAAAAGTAGGTTTGACTGGCGAATACCTCTGCAGGTGCCACATGTCCAGCAAAATTAACAACCTCTGACAAGGTGCTAGACAAGGAGGACCAATGCATTACTGAGTAGTTCGACATGAGATAGACATCATGCTTTGAAGTAGCCCATACAAGGTTCCTCAGCTATTAAGAAGACAATAGTAAGGATGGAAAAGTCAAGCTAATAATAAACAATAGCTCTAAAAAATAAATTTACAGGTAACAACTTTTTTTTGCCCAAATTAACTTTTGGCATTGGACTGACGGCATAAGACTGACTGTTCTTCAAGGACATAATCATGTCTTGTTAGAAAAAAATATGCAAGAAAACATTAACTAAATAGCAGAAAAGAGGACAGCAGATAAATACAAACAAGGAAGAACCACAAACCTGAAAATGTAGAATTGTAGGCTTCACTAGTCTTGAATTGTGGAAGAACTCGTAATAGTTCCCACCTTTTTCTTTTTGCTTGTATTCCTACAATGAGAACCTTTGTTATCCATCTAGATGCAGAATTTCAACCACCAAAAACAGAGATAGAAATATTAAGGGAAGTGTAATATAAACCTTGTCTACAGCTTCACCGGACAGAGGGATATTCTCATAGTTTTTATATTGTTCTAGTCTCGTCAATCTGTAATTTTCTCTTGACACGTTCAATCTATCCCATCTGATACCTTGAATGTCTAAACCTTGCCTTGCTAGACGAGCAGTTGTGTCAGATGCTCCCGTAAGCTACTCCAGACAAGAAGACAATAACAGTAAATAATACAGCTAAATCTCAATCCACAAGGGAGCTATCACGCTTCAGCTGAAACACGATAGCAATTATGAAAAAGAGAACTGACCAAATCGTAATCATCTGCCAGCTCATTATCACCATTGGGATCGTACTCATAATCCACATCATCTACAAAATCATTCATCTGGTGATCTTCACCCATGTCAACAAACTGATTCACTTGCTCATGGGCCATTTTTTCTGCCTCGAGAGGGTAACTGAATAACCAGCAGATTACAAACAGGTGCCTAATAAAGGGATAAAAGTGCTTAAAACCATATGAATCTTAATTATGCATGATAAGACATTAAGGCTAAAGAAAGTATAATGAAATGTACAAAATATGGCCCAACTTTTCAAGGGAAACCATAAGCTGGTAACAGCAAAAGCGTTAGATAAGCATTTTATTTTGTTTCCATATGATAGTCTGATTCAATTATTACCATATAAGGCTTTGGAATAGATCTACAAGCTTAATTAATGCTCCCTAAAATGCAATTGCACTAGGATCAGAGAACATAATGCAGAATGAGGATAGAGGACAGACAAACGAGATATACAGAAGAAAGTAGAGGATCATTTAGGTCAAAATCACAGCAGTTCAAACCAAACCAAAACCAGAAAAAGGTGTAGAATTAAAATTCAGTAAAAAAAGCAGGTGATTATTAAGTTGTTCGCAACAGTGAGTAACAAAATTCCCACTGACTTATTGCAGATTAGCCAGAAAGCGACTTCCGAATTCCAATGGTGCGATTCCAATCCAGCAAAAGGTCATAACCACTCCGCAAAAAACAGAAACGCATACGCAGCAACAGACACATCAAAGAGATGCGAAAGAACCCCGCAAACCCTAAAAACGTACATTTGCGAGCATATCGAACACACTAACTACGGAAAAACAACAAAATCAAGAATTCAATAGAATGAAAATCCATATACCTTTAGGAAGAGAGAGAGAGAGAGACAGAGAGCTGGAGAAATCGTAAGATCTCTCAGAACTCCAACGAGTCTGTAGAGAGAGAGAACCAGACGGTTCCAGAAAGGGGAGGGATTGTATCCTTTTCCTTTCACAGTCGGGTCGAAAACTCTCCTCTTTTATCTCTCTCTCTCAATCGGCAGCACTTACCTTCCAATGATTTTTATTTTTATTCAAGAATGAAGATGCCTTATTATTACTACGTATTAAACTAGTACTAGTCATATACCCGCGCCAATAGCGCGCAATTTAATAGTAAAGTTGTGAATATTAAATAATACTAAAAAATTGCATAAAAAAATACACATATTAGCGGTTAGAAAATAATAAAGTAAAGTGTATAATATGTAGTATATAAACGGTTGGGATGATTTCATAAACGCCTACAAACTGCTCAACCAAGGCAACTACTATTGTCATTTCAACCTATCAAATGAGGATAATAGAAAACGGTTGGGATGACTGACAATATTCAGTACCAAGTGTATTATTTATAAGATAGTTGGGCAAAAGTAAAAGGCAAAAAGATAATTAAGAAAAATCTTGTAGATCTTGTAGATAGAATCAAATAAAATCAAATAAAAATATTCCATAAATGGATATGCATTCAAAATTAAATTAACCAATTAGATTTTCAGAAAAAAAGTAAAAGGCAATAAGATAATTAAGAATAATCATAAAGATATAATCATATTGAAATATTCCATAAGTGGATATACATTATAAATTAAACTAATCATTTGAATTTTCGTGCATTAAAAAATGGGTAGATGAGTGAAAAAGAAATCAAAAGTATATATTACATTAGATATTGGATAGCAAAGTAGATATTTATATATTTACGTAATATGGAAAGTGTGTACATGTTATCCTAAAAAGAATATGAATATGAATTATAATTATAATTATAATAATTGTTAAATCAATTAAGCTATTTTAGGCGATAGTTGACATACCAAAAACATATGCTAATTATCATAAAATGGGAAATGATATTATATCCCCGCGCCATGTCGTGATTTTTTATAAATAAAAGCTTAGTAATCTATTAAATTAATATTATAAAATAATAGTAAAAGTTTAGATAATTAAATATTTTGAATTAAACCCATTGGTTGAAAAAGCAATTATAGTAGTATATATAGATATATATAGATACAGATTACTAATATTAATTTTATCTTTCCTTATTATTAATTTTATGTTTTGAATTAATCCCATTGTTTTTTTTTTAAAACTACTAAAATTGTAATTTAGGCTAAGGTGATTGGTTGAAAAGCCTAGAATTAAGGGGAGAGCGCAACGTCATCGGTAAGGCTTTTGTTTTAATAGTTAGTAATAGATGTTTTTTTTAAAAAACTACTAAAATTGTAATTTAGGCTAAGGTGATTGGTTGAAAAGCCTAGAATTAAGGGGAGAGCGCCACGTCATCGGTAAGGCTTTTGTTTTAATAGTTAGTAATAGATAGTTTCAGCCGCCATTGCGCGGTTTATTTTTTAAATCATAATAATATTACAAATTAATATTTTAAAATTTTATAAAAGCTAGTATAACATTAAAAATGTATAATTTTGTTGATTTAAAAAACTACAATTAATGTAAACCATTTCGGGTTGGTTTAGTTGAAAAAGACCCGTGAGAAGTATCTAAATGTCCCGGGTTCGAATCCCGCTCCTGGTTGCCGCTGGAGGATTTACCTAGTTGTTAACATCAGGGCCCATGGGATGAGTCGGGTGCTAGTAGCGCCGGATACCCATGAAAATTCAAAAAACTACAATTAAATATAATGATAACACCTCATTAAAAATGATTCTCACTTAAAGAAGTGTATAGATATAGATATTTTAAAATATTATTAGAAAGAAAAAAATTACTATCACTATAATATTATATAAAAGATTTAACTAAAGATAATTTCACGAAAATCTCTTAGATGAAAGAGATAATTTATAAGATATGTTCTCGTGCTTTTAATTTAATATAGTATATAAAGAATTACATATAGGTATCGGTTATTTATTAATTCAATATTTTGAACTAAACCCCTTGGTTAGAAAATATATAATATATTAAGGAAAAAACTATAATTAATGTGATGATATCACCTCATCAAACTTACTTTTTATTAAAATTATATATATATATTAACATTAATATTAATTCAATATTTTGCATTGGACCAATGGTGAGAAAATGAAGTATATAATGAATTGAAAAAAAATGACCAAAAATATCTTTGCATAAGGAGGCGATATGTGGTAGTAGGATTATGGGTTTATAATATATATATATATATATATATATATATATATATATATATATATATATATATATATATATATATATATATATCTAGAAATTTCAATTTATAGAAATGAATAAATTTTATTAATTTAAAACAAAATTTAAAACAAAAGACACAACTTCTATTATTTTATTTAACATGTTAATTTTTTATTTTATTTTCTCAAAAACTAAATAGGTTAGAAGTTGGGTAGATATAAAAAGGAAGATAATGAAATAAAATTCATGTATTTTCTTAAAATGATATGCTAAATGAAAACTTTAATCTATAATCTTTAAACCAAAATCATACTTTGGATAATTTAATAAGATCATTATATTTTGATGTATATAAACCAAAATTTTAAATTTTTTTTATGTCTATATAAATAAATTAATAAAATTTAATGGGTATATGAATATATATCCAATTATGCCTTAAGAATATTGTCTAAAATTAAAAAGAATAACCTATAATAAATTATATATATATGGAAAGATTGAGATAGATGGATAAATAATAAATAGGTTAATTGATTTACCCTAATTAATTAAATTATTATGGAAATACACTAACCAAAAATAAATTTGCATAAAATGATAAAATGTGGCAAAATTGCTTCTCATTTAAAGTATAATATTGATATTGATATAGATATAGATTATTACTAGTGTAGATCCCGTCCCGTGTACGGGAAATGGGTTAATCTAACTATAAATTATTTTTTCCTCCAAAAAATAATATAAATATAAATAAAATTAGTTCGACAGGTTATATATAATCTAAATATCTTTTAATTAGATTCTCTCAAAATATAAATAAAATTCACATTTATAAGGTAATACGTAAATTTTTTTTTTTTTCTAATCTATGGTTAATTAAATCTCATGTAATTATTTTGTCCTCAAAAAATAATATAGATAGATATAAAATAACAATTATTAAATGATTGATTTTGATATAAATAATTCTTTCCATAAAAAAAAATCTAAATATAAATAAAATAGCACCTATCAAATATTACATATTTATCTATTAATATTTTTGGTAAGTATGGCTATAAAAATTAGTTTTATTATTTATTTTGATTATTACTACTATTACGTTTAATTATATTGATATATTTTTTTCCTTATATAATATTTACTCTTTTATAAGATATTCCATCTATCCAACTATATGTGTTAATGGTAAAATAAAATAATTATTTTTATTAGATTTCCTTTTTGACGGGAGAAAGTTCTGCGAGACGCGCTCACGCGCTGCCACGTAGGCAAATTCACTCACATGCCGCCACGCAGGCACCAATGCATCGGTTTTAGTATATGTATATAGATTATAATTTTCTAAATTGTGGAAATTTTATTTTCATCTTGTTACAAATTTTGAAAAACACCTAAAATTTCAGAAATCATCCATCAATATCAATCAATAGGGAAGTTGAGGAGGGGTAAAATAATAGAGGGTATTTTTGTCATTTTAGCAACAAATACATCTTCCAAATCTCATAACTACCAAACACATTTTTAGAATTTTTCCAAGACTATTTAAAAAAAAAATTCCATCTTCCACATCTTCATAATCTAAAAAAAAAAAAAAAAAATACCCTACCTCCTAAAAAACCTCTACCTCCAAAAAAAAACCCCTTTGTTGTCAAACACAGCCTTACTCCCTCCCTTCATAAATATAAATATAAGAGTTTTTACTGGAATTTTTTTTCAAAATATTCAAAAAAAAATTTTTTTACAAAAAAATTCACAACTTGAAAATATTTACAAAAATATTCAAAAATTGCAGAGATGTCAGAAAAGCGTGGTTTCAGTCCGCGTTTTATTGACAAGTGATATCCCACTCCTAGAAAAATTTGGTCAAACTTAAAGTTTTGATAAAAACGCAGTTTCAAACCGCGTTTTATAATCCATTTTGGATAAAATGCGGTTTGAAACCGCATCTTTAGCACTTTGTATTTTCACATTTAAAAAAATAAAATTAACAAGTAAAACACGGTTTATATCGCGTTTTACATTATTAAAAAAAGGGAAGACGAAGGGGGAAAGGGCAGGAGAATAGGAGATGGGGAGGCGGGGAGCTAGAGCCCGGAGCAGCCACAAGCCTCATCCACCGCCGAGAGCCCGGAGCATGTTCCTTCCCGATCTACCACGGCCATCGCCTTCACTCGACCACAACCATCGCCTTCGGCAACACCGACTGTACCTGGTGGTGGAAGTGGCATGGTGGTTGCTGACATTAGGCAACAAAGGTAACCTTCACCGGCCTCCCTTCCCGATCCAATGGCTGCCCATCCCGATCCGCACCTTCACCGGCGCAGATCTCCATATTTGGCTCGTACTCAGCGACGGAGAGGCCAGCGAAGGCGGTTTCCGGTTGGGGGTAGGGATTGACGGGGCGAGGTGGAGGAGGAAGCGGAGAAGGGAGACAAGGCGGTGGATTGCGGGTACAGTCGGCGGTGGATTGGCGGAGGCGGCGGATTAGCAAAGAGGTGACGATGGCCATGGAGGATGAATTTCAAGCTGTAGGTGACGATGGCCACGACGGATCACGAATGAAACGCGGCTTAAAGCCGCGTCTCATTCATTCGTTTTTTTGGGTTTATAAATATATCTGTTTTTAATTAAAAAAATATATAAATTAGGATAAAACGCGGTTTCAAGCCGCGTTTTATCATAAATTAACTATAAACGCGGTTTGAACCCGCGTTTCTTTCGTTTGTCTTTTTTCACTACCAGATTTTACTCATGAATAAAACGTCGTTTGAGACCGCGTTTTTCTGACATCCCTGCAATTTTTGAATATTTTTGTAAATATTTTCAAGTTGTGATTTTTTTTTGTAAAATTTTATTTTTCTTTGAATATTTTGAAAAAAAATTCTTTTTACTGAACTAAAAAATATACTCCCTCCGTTCGGAAATAACTACGTGCAAAATAGTCAAACGTCATTTATTTCCGAACGGAGGGAGTATAATACTAAGTAAATTTTTTTTATAATTTAAAACTTATTACAAATAAGTATTCATAAAAAAATTTAACAAAAAATAATATTTTATACAATTTTTAATTTCTTAAAATACGTATATAAAAGTAAAAAGTCTTTCATTTATGATCGAATGGAGTATCATTTTTTTTAAATTCTTGCAATTATATGGAGTAAATAATTATTAAAATAATTCTCTAATTATTGAAATAATAATTTCCTTTTACAAAAAACATCTTTCTTTATAAATTTATATATTCATGTAAAAGAATCATATAAATACATATTTTTAATACTCTTTGTTTGAAAAAATATGCCATTTACTATTTATACGCGCTTTTTAGGGTGATATTGTGATAAGAACTATATAAAATATATAAATTTTTTAAACAATTTCGTAGTTAATATTAATAAGTACGAAATTGTTTAAAAAATTATAAAAAATGGATATTTTATATAGTTTTTATCATACTAAAAAAAGCGTGTATAAATAATAAATGATATATTTTTTTGAACCAATGGAGTAAATAATTGGTATAATTCTAATTCTATAAAGATATTACAAAATCAAACTGTTTCTATAAATTCAACATTTCAATCTGTTTTTGTATTATGTCTTCATTTTCATTAAACAACATTGGTCAAATCTTAGAAGTAATAACCGATTTTCTTTGTTGCATATCATCTTCTATTTGTTTTTCTATACTTGTTTTTTTCGGAAAGGCTATATGCACCGAGTGCAGGTGCTATATGCATTCAATATGAACGGATTCTAGATCCGTTTGACCCTCAGCTTGATATGTGTTCGACATTAAATATGTTGCCATTAAAAAAGTAATAAACATCAAAGATCCATTTGCGCATTTAAAAAAAAAAACAAAGTAACCTTACAATATTTGGAAAAAAATTTACATGGACGGATCATACGTTGTGTGTATTTTAAAAAAAAATAAGTTTCAGCTTTTAACACAAACGGATCTTTGATCCATTCATTATATTGAATGAATCTTTAATCACTTCATTAGTTTTTTAATGTCAGACTTATTTAATGTTGGATACGTGTCAAACTGAGGGACAAACAAATTAGGATACATTCGTGTTGAGTACATATAGCCAGGGACAGAGCTAGAAAGTTTTGAGGGGAGGGGCACAAAAGTACTAAACAATGATATTGAGAAAAAATTCGTAAAACCGACAACGTGTTCGATATTATAAACTAGTGTCAAACGATATTACAAACTAGTGTCAAACGATATTACAAACTAAAAATTTTATCATTTCTTATTAGAGGTCTATACTACTAAATAAACTCTCTTATTTTTTCCCCTAAAAAAATAAAGAAATATAAATAAATAAATAAAATAGCCGAAGAAAAGAAAACTAACAAAATAAGGATATAAAACACAATAAATAAACATTGAGTCAATATTGAACTTGTTGTATTCTTAACACGTAATAGTGTATAATTATATATAAAAAATTTAACGGAAATTTTGCCTTGTACTCTTGAAGAATTGCTTCTTTCGCATGGTGTACAAAAGATTTACTCATTTCGCCCGGTACCCCTAAGTTTTATAAAAAAATTCACCCCGTACCCCTGCTCAGTTAAAACTAATAGCCTTTGTAATGCCGTTAGTTTATTCTGATTAAAAAAGAGAAACGAGAAGAAGCAGACAACTAGAGAAGGAGAGCCCGACTAGAGGAGAAGGAGAGTCTGACTGGATTTGGTGACCAGCCAGAGAGCCCACTCAAAGTAGCCGTCGGAGGCGCCGGAAGCAGTAGTGGAGGCGTGCAGGATCCGTTGGAAGTGGTGGTGGAGGCGCTAGCCAGGTATGTCCCTTTTCAAAAAAAAATTAGGGTTTTGAAGTTCGAATTTGGGGTTTCAATTTGTTTGGAATTTGTGTTCATTATCACTGAATTTGGGGTTTTTAAAGATGTTCATTATCACCGAATTTGGGTTTCCATTTGTTTGGGTTGAAATGTAAACATGAAGTTTGAGGTTTCAATGCCTTACAATTTCGAATTTGAGGTTTCAATTTTCCGAAATTGAGGGTTAATATATTTGCATTTGGGGATTTCATGAGTTGGTTTTGGGATTTGATTGGATTCAAAATTTGAAATTAGGGTTATAGATTAGAATTTCAGATTTAGGATTTAGGGTGGGATTAGAATTTCATATTTAAAGTTAGTGATTAGAATTTCAGATTTAGGGTCTTATTTTTAGGGATTCGAATTTCATATTTAGGGTCTATTTTTTGGGATTAGAATTTCAACTAAGTAGCCTGCTGCTTAGTGGATCTTTTAGTGGTTGTAGTTGATGTTAAGGAACCTAATCTACATAATTAACTACCACTGTGTTGGTATTGATGAATGTCATGTATTGATCACTCGGCCACCCTCATCCTAATTTACTCGGCCACCATCTTCCTAATTTACTCGTTGAATTGGCATGATATTTGCTTTTTAAAAAACACTTTCCTTTAAAGATCGAGATATTATACGATACATTGATCAAATTAGTTTTAGCTTTAGTGTATAAAAGTTGATCTAATATCGTTAAATTAGCTCATAAATCGTTGGTATGCAGGTGTTGTTGCAGGAGGATGATATGTCGAGTAATTACAAATAATAAAGATGTAATAATGTAAACCAACTCCTAGCCTATGCAAATAATTACAAGACTTTCTCCCGTTGTAATGGAAGGGTAGTCAGGATCGATCTACAAGGAAGCGTGTCAGCGGGATCCTAGTAGCTTTGGAAATCTCAAGTCTGCGTCGACCAGAAGCCTTGATTTCGAACTCGGGCCTCGATGTCGACCTCGGCTGTTGATGTTCTCTGCAACAGAAGATCTGCAGAGACAAAAAACAAGTGGTCGATATCGACTGGAAAGGGTCGATATCGATGCCAGTCACGAAATCGACTGGCTCAGAAGACTGCCAGTCGACACAGTAGGGTCGATATCGATGTCTGGTGTCGATATCGATGTTCAGCAACCTCCGTAGAATGATCGTCGTCGACTCAGAAAACTGTCGATGAACTCAGTGGTCGATATCGACGTCTGGCCTCGATATCGATGTCTTCCTGCAGTGGGTTAGTTCTTCGTCGGCAAAGAAGGGCCGAAGATTTAAGAATGGATGAGAAGGGATGAACAGAAATAACAGTGGTTTATGTGAATTAAACTATGTAAAAGAAACAACTCCTAGGATTAGGGTTTACCACAACGTTAACCAATGCATGCGATAAGATAAATAAGACGGACAATTGCGCTATTTCACCCGAGGGACAAGCTTTCGCCGTACACCAACTCTTAGGATTACTCTTGCAAATAAACCTAATTGTCTCTACTAATTTTATGTTTATAACTCAACTTGTTAGCATGAATCCCTTTTCTTTCGATTAGGACTAAACATAGAATCATAGGAGGAGAGATAGACACAACGATATCAACATCAAATACTTACCTCCAGCGCGCATGGCTAACGTCGGGCTCACCCCGACCCTAAGAGCTTTGAGGAACTACTCGCTTCTCATCATGGAACTCATTGTTGATTGAAAAGAAGAAACTTGCATTAAAATAAACTCCGAAGCTTTACAACTCAACGTCAACTTTCGCAAACGTCAAACCCTAAAACTTCTCTCTAACTCTAACTCTATTGATTGTGTTGATTGATGATTCAAAGATTGGATGCCTCAATGCCAGCCCCCTAGGGCTTTATTTATAGGCTACTAATCCTTGCTATCCGAGGATTGTAACTTCTATATAAACTATGAACTCTATCCAAACAATTAGGATAGGTCTTTTATTTTGATAAAACTTAAACTAACTTGATAAAACTTTAAAAGGTAAATAAATCTTCAGCTGCCATCTATCTTAAAAGTATGAGATAATCCATGCCTCCTTGAAGATAAAGTTCCCAATCCGCATCTCGAAATCAAGTCTATCTTCTGTCGAGATAAGGTCGATATCGACACCAGAGGTCGATATCGATGTCTCTGTTCCTGCTCGATTTGTTCAGCTCCAGTCGATGTCTATGACGATGGTCGATATCGATGTAGTATGTCGATATCGACGTCTTCTTGGTTGGTCTGTGTGGTCTATCTCGACACTCAGAAGGCGTGTCGACAACTATGGTCGATATCGATGTCTTCAGGTCGATATCGACCTCTGCTCAGCTTCACTTGGCTTCTTCGTTTTGACTCCGATTTCATCGAATTCCTACATGGTTAGCTCAAAACTCGTGCAGACTCTTTTTCTTGTACTTTAGCCCATTCTTACACAAGTTTATATTCTTTTGAACATTTTCTTTGGAACTCGAATGAAATATGAAGTCAAAAGATGCAATAAAAAGAAGTACAAATATGTACATCAGCAGGTTTGAGTTTGCTTCTTTAATGAGATGATTGTTGTCATTTAGAGAACATCCTTTTGCTGTCAATGTCAATTACTGCCTTATTGATGTGTAATTTGGGGTCATGTTGTTTAGGATATTATATTTTTGTGCTCTAATTCTATCTACGTAATAAATTCTAGCCTATTAGCTCAAATGGTAGAGCAATGTGCATGAGCACAAATATGCGGGTTCAAATCCTGCATAGGCTAATTCAATTTGTCAAAATGAACCTACCCTTGTATTCCAAGTATAATTTATAAGTTGATTTGTCTTGAACGCATTTGGTATTTTACATGAGGTTAATCACTACCATGCATGTATTGGTCATATTTTGACACTAGCACTTCTCTGCTAAATTGTTAATCACTGCCATATTTTGAAGCCATCATCCGGTTCAATATTTCAGCTTTTACAATCCAATGTTTCAGCTTAGAAAATCACTCAGCTTTACAAGCTTTAACTAATTGTTCTTCTTTGATTGTTGTTTGAAATGAATTTGGGCTTTTTGGAATTTTTCTATTTAAAGAGATCGAACGAGTTCTTGAGTTTTTGGATATGATAGCATATAACTCTTTGCGTTTTGGATATGAGTGTCTTTGTATGTTTGAATCAAATAGTTGTTACTTTCTTCTAATTTTAGAAGAGTACATATGATCTCTTTTTATTCATGGAATGTGCTGATTGGAGTATGATTTCTTTTTATTCATGTCATTTGGAAATCAAAACCTTGTTGTGGGGCATTGATCCATCCATATTCTTGCCATTTATTAAAATCTGGTCTATGAAGGATTTGAACCCTCATCCATGTGTATTAACACATTGCTCTGCCTTTTAAGCTAATAGGCTTACAAATATTATTACATGACAAGTTGAAAACAACCTTAACACATGGTCATGATATATAAACATGGTCAAATAGGCAAGTTGCACAACTACTTTAAACTCACCACCCACCAAGATACAAATAAGTCATGTGCTACATTTTAAGGTATGTAATTCTAAGTTGTGAGCGAAAACAAAAATTAAAGTTGTAAGCAACTTTAAGGTATTGCAAGTTTACTCAACCCTGTATATAGTCATATAACCCCAACATAGAAACCAAACTGATAAACTGGAGGGGCTTGCTGATCCATTCTCTAAACAAGAACAAGAACAACAAGATGGAGGTTGTTCAAGAACCTGTCACCATGGATTCATGACATTAGTACATGATTGCAAACTCGTTAACAAAATGAATGGTTGGTTAACCGTTTCAAATTGGCTTTGGTCAACAATTCCAAATTGTACGTAGATTCAATATTTAGTTAATCTTGAGCTTTTTTATGTGCTGTGTGGATTAGGTTTTCACAACACACACATGATGTACAACATCTCTGTCCAAGTTGAGAGTTATAAGTTTATTTTTCTTTGTTTTCAAGAGGTAAGGTAAAAATGAAGGCATCAATCCTTCGGTCGGTTTCTTTAACTAGGTTCTTTAATCTGATTTTTTTTGTTGAAAATTCATTATATTGATCGAGGCCATCTTTTTCTTGTGATTAATGAAATATATAAGCCTAGGTGGGATTCGAACCCACATCTTTGTGCATTAGCACATTGCTCTCCCATTTGAGGTAATAGGTTAAAACATCACCTTCTTTACTAGTGATTATAAGATAATATCCCATAACATTTATGATTATAAAATGATGATGAATGGATTACTAATCAATTCTAACAGAAAACTAATCAATTCTAACAGAAAACAGACCAATCTATAAGGCCTAATTGTTTTTCCTTCCTTATCTTTTTTTCCTCCTTGATTATGAATTTCTACTGTTGTCATCCTCTCACTGCAGTTGTAAGCTATGGATGTAAGCTAAGTGTATGTTTTTCCTTTCTTATATTTTTTTCCTCTTTGATTATGAATTCCTACTATTGTCACTCTCACTGCATCTGTAAAAAAAATAGTGTCAATAATATTAGGCCAAGGCTGAATTACATGGTGCCACTGTCATAAACAAGATAACTACCAATTCTTTAATCTTAACATACATTGAAGTTTATCTAATGCATGTATTAGAAACTTGACATGCATTATGATCAATCCTTGTAAAAGAATCAAATTTGACTATGAGTTTTCTAATTGGAAGATATTTACCAATTGGCAAGCTAACAAAAATTGATTTCGAATGCTTATATATCATATATGATGCAATGTGATAAGAGTTGATCAAGTACTTATTTGCTCACTTGGTGTCCTGCATTTTTAAAACTATTTTTATCAGTAGTAGTTATCCTTGAGCAATGCATGACACCTTGAATTCTCCTTTGCAAGCAACACAATTTAATGCATGAATAATAACTCGTGTTGTGCTTTCTATATTAGAAAACGGAAGGAATACAAAATAATGGATCGTAATCAGAAGCAAAATATACAACACAATAAACACAAAATGTGTATCTATAAGTGAACATTGGGAAGCTTTTGCTTCTTCAAGCAATCCTCAGCCTACATTCAAGTGAAAGGAGTTATAGAAACATTATATATAGCCCAGCACTAGCAAAAGTCAATCAGTGACCTACAGAAACCAAAAGGATTACACTTCGTCAGACCCAAAATCATCATCAAATAGAAACTAAAACCTGGACGTGCCATCCCCTTCAAATCAAATTGTAATCCAACCCAAAATTTTCAAACCAAATCAAGAAATTCCTAAAGTTAGGAATTAATTCCCGGGAAAATTCTTCAAATCAAACTAGAAATCCCTAAAGCTAGGGTTCATTAGATCCCTAATCCCAATCGAAACAATTATAATTTGAACAATTTTAACATAGGATTGATCCCTAAATTCACCCCCAAACCCCAATTTAATGATTCTAAAACTGTAATCCAACCCAAAACCCCCCACAATGTGAAAATACCCTAAATCTCTAACTTTCAAATTATAGTTTTGCGAAAAGAGATTACCTCCACCACAATGTAGTTGCTCACGCTCCACCAGAAGGCCATCGTCGCTCCCCTGGTACTGTCGATAACTTGCAATCGCATGTGTTGATATCTCCAATGGACTCTCTATTGTAATCTCGAAATCGCAGTCGCCCTCGCTCCACCACAATCAAAAGGAAGGAGCCACTGTGTTATAAAACTTAACGGTGAGATTATAATTTAACGGAAGGGCATGAGGCAAAATTTTTACAAACCTTAGGGTACCACACGAAATATGTAAAACTTTTGTACACCCCATGAATTTTTCTATACCTCAGGGGTACCCGGCGAAATTTCCAAAAATTTTAAACTTGCGTAACTTCTTACCAAATTCTCAACATAAGTAATATAACATATGATTTCGAAGCTCTCGAGATGAATTATGATACGTGAATATCAATTTAAATAAAATATAAAAGTATTGTAATATATTGAAATAAAATTGAAGTGATTAATACCCCTACAATTTTCAAACATTCATAACTTTTTACTCAGATGTCGGATTATGACGTATTATAAAACGAATGTATCGACGAAGAGAATACACCTTAGTAATTTGTCGAATGAGGGAGGGGCACGTGCTCTCCTATGCTCCCCTTTGCTCCGCCTCTACATATAACACCTATGTTTAGTAACAACTTTTTTTTAATCTTTTAAGGTAAGTTTTCCAATAATCTCTATTATCAGTTAACTTTTGAAGTTCACTCTTAATTATATGTTAGGAATTTATATACAATTAAAATTTAAAAAAACGTCATAAAATATTACTACATCTGTATCACAATATATACATATGAAATTATGTCTAAAATGCAGTTAATAAATTACAAATAAAAATAACTACGGGGTTGATAGTGTGAAACCGGTGCATTCTGAATTGAAAACCAGGGGAGTGAGAAGCAGCGCAAATGGGTTTTTGGGGGGACGTCACTTTCACAATGGATCAATCTATATCACAAGACTTGTGTATATGATGATCTTTATCTTACCAAGCTTACCCATCTGACGTGTTTGTGAATATAGTTTTTTTAAACAACTGGATGCATTTGTCCATAAGAGACGGTTTGTATGATGAATTGCAAGTTGCTATAATAGATTTTGATTTAGGTTTAGTGGGGTTAAGTACATTTAAAATACCGGTTTATCCCTACATCATAATAGCAAAAGGTAGTGGTGGATCTAGGAATTTTTCTAAGGGGCTAAGAAAACATATAGTCTGTAACGGCTCGGATATAAATATCCGAGATACGTTTCGAAGGTCGGATACCTTTGTTCGGATGTTGCAATTCAGGTACGGGTCGAGATTTCAAACCTCTAATCAACCGAAGTCTCAGAAATTCAATTTAAACGAAAGTGAAGCGGAAATACAATTTAGATACAAAAGCCACGGCAGAGCCGGGTCAAAACCAAAACTTATATTCTAAAGTTGTATAGCCAATTTAGCGGGGTTAGACAGATTTTTGAGATCGCTCGGGGGTTTTTCCCACGCCATAGAGACAGGGAGCAATCATACCTAAAAACAATTGGTGCGAGCGGAATCAGACCGAGACCCCAACACACCCTGTCCCGCAAGCAAACATACACATACGCTAATATAAAGATGATGCGAATGCGGAAATTAAATCACACTAACATGATCCTAATTTACAATGCGCGGAAAAGAACTATAAAGGGCCCAAGACAATGCCAAGTGGCATATCCCTCTCCTACCTCTGCACCCCTTCCCGTTAGTGCAGAGACTGGCCAGTTCGGTGCTATAGCATAGCCATTTCCTCGTGGTGGTGCACTCACCACGGTATCGTCATATCATATCATATCTCATCATCATATCATATCTCATCATCATTTCATATAACATCATCATATCATATATCATGCTCATGCCCGATGGTGTTGGGATAATCATATCATATCGTATCATCTCATCTCTTGTCCGATGGTGCTGGGCTATCATATCATGCTCATATCGACTCGATAGACTCAGGGCACCCGATGGGCTGGGCTACCCTATGACCCTAGCAAAGACTCTAGGACTATCATAGATAACGGCCGTTCTGTTTACATACTCATAAAGAAATAGAATGCTCAATCACAAGTGTAATCCTAGCATGATACTACATGACATGCTTTAGTGCTTATGCAACACCTAGTATGTCATATATTCACAAGCAGGTAATCTCTTTCGAATCTGAGTAAGCCCATAAAGGAACTTACCTAAACAAGCCGAACATCAGAGAAACAAGGCAGAAGCAGAGTCCAAGTAATGAATCATCCAATAGTAAACAATGTCCAACATATCACAATCACCTAATAACATACAAATGCATAAGTCTATCTAATTCACACAAGGCGCCCCTAACTATCATACATCTCTTCTCATATCTCATTTCAGATTATTCCATCTTATCTCATCATTATTCAAATATCATTCCATGTTCATCTCATTTTCAAAGCAATCTCTCAAATAACTCAACTTAGAAAATCAAACAATTCTTTTAAAATTGCTTGTCCAAATCTGGACATTAAACATTTAGCCTTAAAACCAATTTCTCAAAGTCATAGTATAGAAATCATTCCGACATGTTTCTTATTTCAAAAACATTATATAAATAAATTCCATTATTAAATCATCAAAATAGTCCTATGTTCACAAATCATGTTCATAAGTCAAAACCAACAATTCACTTTAAAATTCCCAACTCACATATTTAAATCCTCATTGAATGCATCATAAATAAATAATCCAATTAATACTATTTTAAAACAATTAAACAATATTTAACGATTAATTCCAGAATATTATAATCATAACCAAACCCAAAATAATAATATTCAAATAATTTACACTTACTATCCCTATAATCTCAAAACAATCCATAAATATATTTATAATCCAATATCAATTAATTTTACTTTTAAAACCCTCTATTATATTTTAATATTTCAGAATATATATATATATATATATATATACATCCAAGAAAAATCAGAAATCATATAATATAACATATATCTACATAAAGTATCATAACACATAATATATACAATAATGCTTAAAATAACATAACTAACCAACACAACTAACTCAGCCCGGATCCATGACCCACAACCCAGACAAGAAAGGAAAGGAAGGCCGAGCCCAAACCCGAGCCCGTGCCCGGAAAGAAAAGAAGTGAAGACGAACCCAGCCCAACTGACAAGCCCAACCCGGACTCATTGAGCCTGAAAGAAAAGGGTGACCCGGAAGAGAAAATCCGGATCCGAGCCCATCCGGAAATTAGGCCCAATACCCAACCTTCAATTTGAACCTAGAAGAAGAGCAAAAAATGAGGGACCCGCACGCTGATGTGTCGGCTTATGTGGAGGTGGGCCCCGTCGGTTCTCCTTCTTCTCCACAACGGACGAATGGGGCTCAGTGACGCAGCGGAAAGCGGACGAAGAAGGAAGAGGAAAGAGAGGAATCGAGCTCTCGCCGGAGCTCCGTTCTCAACCCGAACCACCCCCGATTGATCGAAACCCCTCCCCGACCACACTCCACACAGAATAACGAAACGAGTGCAAAGAGAAACCAGGAGGAATCTCACCTGGGTCTGGAGTTCCTTGCCGGAAAAAGGGCTCGATTCGACTAGATTAGGCTACGCCGGTGCAGGAGCTTGAAGAAGAGAGCCTAGAGAAAGGGTGGGAAGGTCAAAGCCGGAGCTTTTCGTAGTTAGGTGTTGAAAGGAGGAAGAACAGGGCCTTACCGAGGTCAAATCGAAAAACAGGGGACGGAGGCGCCGGTGACTGTGGTGGCTGGGGGGTGTATGGTGGTGAGGAGGTGGGGGTGGTGATGGAGCTGCTGCTTCCCCACAGAAGAGATGGAGGCGAAGTGGAGGCTCGGAGCTCGGCACCGGCTGCTGGAAAGAGGGGCGGTGATGTGGTTGGCTCGGCGACGACGGAGGCGACTCCCCGGGCAGTCTGGCAACGGCGAGGAGGAAGGTGGTGACGCACTACCTCCCTGCACGAACCTCTTGTAGAAGCTCCGAAGGAAAACCAGCAGCTTCAAAGATGTGAAGGGTGATGAAGATGGATTTGGACGGGGCAAGGAGGGTGAAACCATTTGTGGGTTTCTTCTGCAGGGACAGAAATGTGAGAGGAAGAGGGTGTGGGTTCTGTCGTTCAGTGGTGAATGGAAATTGCAGGGAGGTGGGTGAGGAAAATAACAAAAGGCCCAGCTGTGTACAGGGTTGTGGAAGAGGACAAGGTGAGGAAGGGGGGACCAGCCCTAGCCCAACAGGGATCCGAGAGAAGGAGAGAGAGAGAGAAGAAAAGGAAATTTAAAACATAAAAGAGTGGTCCCTAAATGAAAATGAAAAGATTCCCGGAAATTCAAAACTCGAACCCGCTAATCCCGACGCTCGATCCCAATCCCGCTCACTAGAACGAAACCCGACACACGACAATTAAATAAACTTTTAAATCATATCGGAATGATATTAATTTTATTAATACCCGGAACTCGAAAGCGAAAATCAAATCCCGTCAAAAATCCAAAATTTAACTGATGCCGGAAGGATTTTAAAATTGAACTCGTGCTAGAGAACGACTTTTTCTCCGCTTTTACAAATTGCAATAAATACTAACATATTTAATTAAAATAATAATGTAATATATATAAAATATATATTCAGTCTTTACATTTATCTACCTCTAAAAACAAGTCTCGTCCCCGAGACTAAATCATTTTAAGGCAATGGAAAGGAGTTTGAAATCGGTGAGTTCGAGGACCATGTCCAAGGATCTTGTAATCGTCTCGGTTGCGTCTTCCGGGATCCTCACAACATCCTAGTCACGGTCGTGACATCTCCAATTGGGTCTTGTCGAGGGTGTAATAAGCGCCCCTATCACATCCTCGCTTCGACCTTTCGGAAGTATCACAACTCTAAAAGCATTATAGCGTCCGACTAGGTCTTAGCAAGCAATCTATAAGCGCCCCTATAAAATGCTTGTATCCACTTCGTGAGACGTCATAATGTAAATCCAGCTCGTAAATTCTCAAAGCGTTTTGTAAATGGAAAGGTTGTCATCCAAATCATTGAAACTCTCAACTTCTTTAAAACCCCAAGTTGGCCATTTTCAAAACCGCTCAAAATCTTCAAATTCAACGTTTAATTAAGCAGCTTTACACCAAAACAAGTCAAATCCTTTCAAATCAAGATTTCGTCAAAATCTCCCAACAACCACATCAATTTCACGCATACCAATCAATCAAATTCAGAAGGTAGGAGGTGGAATCATCCACCTCTAAGGGCTAATCCCATATTCTCTTCCTAGGTTCCGAAATCATTTTATCATCATCCTCAACTCAATATGCACATAAATAATCAACTCATCGACTCATAACACCATCAGTCACCTCTCATATGGCAATCTCAACATCAATCATGATAATCTCAACCAACCGACATCTCAATCGCATAACATGATTACCCATAAAATAAATCATACTATCCCTTCAGAACATGCCAAAAGCAATAATAAAATCTTAACATCATATCGTGAGTCATAAAGTATATCTACCTCATACAGAAGGCATCACAAGTGCATCATCGAATTCTCATAACTTATCACGCAAGCACACATGTCAAGAGATCAAAGAGGTTAGGTGTCATGGAGTCAGTACTCTACTACAAGTCGAATCTCACGATCGCATCTCAACGTCGCACACTAGTAGAACCAGTCATAACAAGGGATCTCGTGTAAAGCATAAATTCACATAGTCATCCTATCCAATTTCTATCTAGCATTATCATAACATATTATCACATCAATCATTGGTACTTGCAAGGTTAGCCATAGCGAAATTTCAGCATAAGTCAACGAAACAGAACTACTTATCAACACATCAATCCAAACAAAATCATGCTATTAAGATTCGAACAAAAGGGGAGATCAAGCAGTATATCAACATCAAAATGTCATCATGCCCTACAGACATCATCTTAGCTCATCACAATGCCATATAACGATTATTAGCAGTCATGCACCATCATCTCATATATGCACATAAGCCATACTCATACTTCAAGTCATATGCCTCACTTACCTATTCATATTCATGCTTATCAATCCTATATCATAACATCATGCTTTCAATCAACATATCATCGTCACATCATAACATGCTTCTATAACAACATAGTAGGGTGGCAAATTATCATTATATCATGATCATAGTGGTCACTTCCAATTATATTTCAGTTTTTGCAGATCAACATGTAATATCATGCCATACAGGTTTATCATGGTCTCTATCTAACATCATGCCAGTTCATAATCACATCATCAAGAAAGTTTTGCCCATTATTTTGGTTATAATAAAATGCAACCCCGTCCGCTCGTCTCCAACTCTCAAGCCAAGACCAAATCTTCATCTAGACTCACCAGCTCGGATAAAATCCCCAAAGAAACCCCAACTCATTTTGACAATCCAGTCTCACCCCTCATTTCACCAAGCACTCTAACTAGCAAAGGACCTCACTCACGTGTTCGAAGAAGAAGCAATCATGGACATTATTACACATAAGGATCACATCATATCAACTAGCATTTATATCAATAGCATCATTAGTTCATCATTAGATATTGCAACATGTATCAAAAGTTTTAATTTACCGTCATGCTCAACGAGTATTATAAAACATCATATATGAATATGGTCAATTCAAGCTAGCAAGTTTCATCATAATCTTATCAAATAAACAGTCCAGGTTCTCAGAATTTGCAGTTCATACTTTTAAAGGCAAGAAGTTTAGATCATGCTTGACAGTTCAGAGCATCTACGCATCAAGACACCGGGCACATTAAGGCTGTAAGGCAATCGAATCATATTATCATAGTCAACAGACAATCAAGCAACAGTCATCACCAAGTCATCACATCAACAAGCAACTTTCAACATCAAGTTAGTGCAATATCACCATCAACAAGTTCAAAAAGGATTAACAATCCGAATTAAGGATACTCCTACTTGCAAGTCATATCGTACCCAATAATCGCAACCCTCGAAGCGAGCTTGTTCCGTCAACATTATCGATCCTGAGGCCCGTGGGTTATGGGCTCACGCTTCCGCTGCGCGGCTCTATCGCTATTCGACTTCCCGTTCCCTTTTTCCATGCGGTCGCCCGTCCAATGTAACGCGTAGGAGTCTATGTTAGCGGAGATAGGGGATTGACAAGAGCGGACGACCCAATGTTCCTCTCGGAGAAAAAATGGACCAAAGTTAAAGATGACACGACTTGAGACAAGACTCCGACTCGGGAATAGTAACGATGCCTTTATAGAAGTCCATTAGGTTTCAATTGTGTCAACAAGCACTAATTCATCATGGAGCATGTCAATCACATTAATCCACACTAACATATACCTATCTTAAAGAACAACGACATACATGTTCATTCCAAGGTACAATCGAGTCCTACACTGATGCACGTGAGACAAGCTAGTAGTTTATGATTCCATGGATGCAGATGAGTCTAGAAACCTAGGCAAGTTATGCGAAGCCAACAATAATCATGTATGATTCGATGTCATGCGGGATTTATTGAAGATAACGAGCATTATGTATATAAACGATGTAGGAGCATGGTATACACATCAACAATTGAGTCCAAATAGATCATGACAAAGTATTTTATAACAATCAGATGACACGTCATACTAGAGCACATAAGAGCAGCATAGTAATTATCACATCCGACAACAATGATCACATAGTAGGTTAAGAATGACATATAATCATACGACGAGATACATTTAGAAACATAGGTCCTACATGATGCTAGCGATACATGATGTGATACAAGCATAGTCAAGAGTCATTAAGAGGAGTTCAACATAATATTCACGAAACATGAGGCATCATCAAAAGTAACAAGAAGGACATCGTAGAGTAGTAAACATTTTAACCATGTAGGCATGCTAGGTTTAACCATCACGAAAAGCTAGTCAATCATCGAATTCAACATTAAGCTAATCAGGACGAGTGAAACATGTTAAAAGAACGGAAGAGGAAAGAGCCACACTATCAGGGACCTAGCTCAAGGGAGAATCAACAATAATGTAGGCAAGACATAAATGTGCATAAGTCATAACCAAGGATCCTACACGTTGCTAATGGCTTAACATAACATAGGACACATACATGCACTTGATTGATTACTCGATATTAAGCAACACTTTAATTCAATCACATTACAATAATATAGAAGCATGAGAGGAAGTGTAGCAAGGTATGGTGCAAATCTAAGTAACGGGGCAACATGACTAGGAGACGGGGACAGGAGTTCAAATCGATGTATACTGGGAGGAAACACGTGTTTATCAAAACTCATTCACACCAACATATCCTCGATTTAGCACAACTAACACACAATGACATTAATTGCAAAATAATCCACAATAATTAGTCTGAGGAATACAAAATGGATGGGCATGCTATAGATTCTTGTCACAAGATGAGTGATAAGCATCGAGGCGTCATCGGCGAGCATGCTAAGGAGAATATCTTACGAGCATTCATACAAGAAGAATTGATCACACTATCATGGACCTAACCCGAGAGAAGCAACAATTATATGGACTCATATCATACGGTTTATGCTCTCGATCAGTCATCATCAAGATCAATACGATAGGTCCAGTAGATATGCTATAACGACATCTAACCATGATAAAACACGAGACCTAAGTAATGTGACCAGCATGGATACAAGATGTCTTACAACCACGAATTTACATTAATGACCATCATCATAACATGTACTGAGGATTACATAGCATATACAGCAGGTTGGCATCAATTTATAACACGTACTCGTCAAGTAAGGGACTCACCCTATCATGGTACTAGGACTGAAAGATCACACTATCATGAACCTACTCACAGGGAGGACATCAATTGTACAACTTCCTAGCATATGACATATATATTCGTGCCCTAGTATGACAATGCAATATACTAAGTAGGTCATGTCAGGATGATAGGGCGTAACATATGTAACTCGGACTCACACAATGGTCATCATGAACATCAAACATGTAGGCACAGTTTCAAACTAAGGATCAAACTGTAGGTCAAGGAGTAGTGCATATAGAATCACACAATCATGGACAGAGCAATCAAGATAACCCGATAGAGATCCATAAGGGCAACCACTGACTCTTCCTGACCGACTCATCACTCATCTTCCCCATGGGACTCGGATACGACTTTTCGTGACAAGAGGACACTGATGGATCGTCATAAGAATTGATAAGGACAACCCCGTAAGCATCTCACTCTCTAACTCGGAATTACATCAAGGACCGTCCTCCAATACTCTCTCGAACAACCCTTATATTCAATCATGATTTCCGACACAATGTGTTTACCAACCCAATTCCCCGTGGAAGACACTAACATCCGGGAGAGACTCGATAGAACCGTCAAGGGGCTAACATAGAGGAAGGGGCTGTCTCACACAAACTGGGTTTGACCATATAAGAAGAGTACTCCCGCAATCCCGTTTGCACAGATCATTCAATATTCATTCAATAGTTAGGACATACCAATCAAATCTTTAGCATATCAAACACTCAACATATAATCAGTCAATGACAATTATAAGGATCTCCTTGGAGTCTTCCCGACCCATCTGTAAAGAACAAGCTAGTATTTCGCCTACCCATTCCCGACTACATCCAATAGGGATGGCCTAGCGTCTTTTCTACCCTCTCGATCCCTTATTAGTTGGTTCTCCTCTTGCATCATAAGCCAAGTTCACATTTAGTCCAATTGAGTTAGGCATATTAAGTTCATTTTGCCCCTTTAAAACACTTTCAAATCTTTTGAAATCCATGGGCGGTTTTCCAAAACATACACCCGACCCTTGTGTACCCGAATTGCACAACCTGGCTCTGATACTGACGTGGGGAGAATTGAATCGAAATATATAATAAAATATAAACCAATACAACTCTTAGCCTCTTCAAATAAATTCAAGACTCCCCGCTATAGTAGTAGGGAATCAGGTTCGATCCACGAGGAAGCGAGTCAGCGGGATCCTAGTAGCGTTGAAGACACGTCCTTTATGTTCGACCAGAAGCCTCGATCTCGATGTCAGACCTCGATGTCGACCTTGGCTGTCGATGTTCTCTGCAATAGAAAACCTGCAGAAATAAAAACTGTAGTCGATATCGACTAGTGGGGGTCGATATCGAGGTTAGTTCACGAAATCGACTGGCTCAGGAGTCTGCCAGTCGATACAGAGGGTCGATTTCGACACAAGGGGGTCGATATCGATGCTTGCAGAAGTTTCCCAGGAGTCTCGAGATCGACTCAGAAAACCGTCGATCTATCAGTTTTGGTCGATATCGATCTCTGCTGTCGATATCGATGTCTTCCTGCAGTGAGTTAGTGGTTTTGTCGGCAAAGAAAAGGCCGAAGAATTAAGGATGGGAAGGAAGCAATGATCAGAAATAAGCAAGGGTGTTGGGTTTTTCGATGACCCAACGAACGACGGGCAAATTTTAATGTAAACTTAATAAAGGAAAAGTCTTCCAAAGCCAAGGATTACCGCGATGACAACCATGATAGAAGAAGTAAGAATCAACTAAAGATGCATGCTTTTATCATAAAGGAAAAGGCTTTCACCTAAACCGACAAATAGGAAAAGAGATTTTGCAATTACTTAACCTAATTGGTGTCTACCTTTGTCATAATTGAGTTTATAATCTTTCGAATAGAAACCCTAATTACTACCCAAGTTTTACAACATGAGTTCCTTAAATTCGCATTTAAAGATGAAGAACAAGGTAGAGGGAGATAAAAGATACATTCTTTAACGACGTACTTACCTTACCATCATGGCTATCGTCGGGCTCACCCCGACCCTAGAAGAAAGGAGGACTACTCACTCATGTTGATTGTAGACATGTCTTGAATTGAAATAACTTGTATAAATGGAAAATTTCGAATCTTTACAATCTCAACGCCAACTATCGTAAGCGCTTGAAACTTTAAAGCTCAAAAACTCTAACTATCTATTGTCTATTGTCCTTGTCTTCGATGATTCTATGATTGGATGATCTAACAAATCAGCCCCTAAGGCTTTATTTATAGGCTACTAATCCTCGCTATCCGAGGATTGTAACTCCTATCTAAACTATTAACTCTATCCGAACAATTTAGGATAGGTCTTTTATTTTGATAAAACTTAAAGGAAAAGATAATAAACAACTGCTAATATCTAAAAGAACGAGATAACTCATGGCTTTGATGATAGACTTCACAATCCGAGCCTCAAAATCGGATTTATCTTCTGTCGAGGTAGGGTCGATATCGACACCAGAGGTTGATATCGATGCTTGTGTTTCTGCTCGACTTGTCCAACTCCAGTCGATGTCTATGACGATGGTCGATATCGATGCATGTATGTCGATATCGAGGCTTCTAGTCTTTTTTTTGTGTGGCTTATCTCGACACTCAGAAGTCGTGTCGAAATCAAGGGTCGATATCGATGTCTCCAGTCGATATCGACCTCTTCTCAGCTTCACTTGGCTTGTTCGTTTTGACTCCGATTTCATCGAATTCCTGCATAATTAGCTCAAAACTCGTGCAGACTCTATTTCTTACACTTTAGCTCATTCTTACACAAGATCATATGCTTTTGAAACTTTTATTTGGAAATCGAATGAAATATGAAGTCAAAAGATGCAATAAACAAAGGCACAATTATGTACATCAAAACACCCCATACTTAGACTTGCTTGTCCTCAAGCAATAACCAAGCAATAACCAACACCTACAACACACCCTTCAAGTCTTCGCCTTTGTCAAAAGCAACATCATAAGCGGTAGCAAAGCAAAGCAAGTGAATTTAACGTCATAGCACATATTTTGGCGATCCATAGGCATATGCAATTTTGATCCAACCTCACAAGGATAATGTGTTTGCACTCGACTCTCATGTGTTTAGGCTATGAAGATCAACTCTCAACTCAATACCATATACAATCTCATAAACATTGCAATTTATAATAATCCACTTCGCAACCAATTATGAAAATGCAATAAGAACCATCAGGAGGACTTTCGCTCAATGGAAGACTTCAAAGAAGACTCCATTCGGCGGGGTTGTAATGGGGCTTGGTATGAGATAAAAGGTATGGAATTATTTGGCTATGTGGTGCTTTTATAATTCGGGAATCAAGACTCCTAAATCTCAACACTTGTAATACCCAAACCATAACTCTTCATAATATGCTCTAAGGATGCATTCCATCAGCCCTTCTTCTAAGTTCTAATATACCTCTCAAAAATATAACATTTGTATGAATAAAAGACTTAAGGATTTTGTCTCATGCACTATATATAGATATCTTTATTTATTTTTTCGGATTTTTTTTTCGAAAGTAATAAGTAAATATGTGCATTTATATGTTGAGCCATAAATCCTTTTACAAAATATGACAAAATGTAAATATGTACCATCCTATAATTTCCTTGCTTAAAACTAGATATGATGCTCTTTTCTTTCCACAAGGCATTAGTCCAACCAATCTAAGTCTCAATTCCCAAATGGGGGTCAGGCTCAATTCGGCTAGGGATAATTTTGTGGAGTTTGCAATTCAGGCTCAGGCTAATGTTCTGGCTTTAAGCAGGGATAATGCAGGGTAGGTAAAGAGAGGATAAAAAATGGCTTAAAAGATGCCTCCATCATTTAATTCTCGTAAACATAATCATATATACGCATTGGTTTTGAATAACTATCACAACATTTAGAGATGCATAGGAAGAGTAAATTCACTCAAGAAAGCGGAGGGATTTTTGATGTTCTCCCTATAGGTCAAAATTCTCACAAGGATAATTTTTGTTGGATTTGCTTTTTAGCCTAGGATCATATGTGCTCAATTTCATCACAAGTTCACAATCTACATAAAAATTTTAAATACTTAGGCTAAACCATTCAAATATGCCATAGGATTTACATGATCAAGTCAGCTATTGAGTTTTCATCATAGGACATCTAAGTAGGGTTAAAAAATAAACTTAAAAATAAACATGCATTTTTTGTATTTTTGACATTTTTCTATGTTTTTTTGATTTTCTGACATTTTATAGACTCAATAAAAACAAACTAAAAGATTAAGAACTTAAACTTTAAAATGCATAAATGTTTAAATATGATGCAATGCATACAAGTAGAAAGTAAATACAAGCCAAGTTCGCCAAGTTTTAAACCCTACCACAACCAGATAAAGCAGTTTATAATGTCCAAGTTCAATCCCCACCCCATACTTAAAGATGACAGTGTCCTCACTGTTAGAAAAATAAAGTAGAGGGAAGGATCACTCACGCTCACTTACTCTATATATATATCACTGCTCAGGGGGCGGGGGAGGTGGCAACAGCAAGGGCCAGCCCTGTGTAGGAGCTATCCCTGAGTAGTCTGTCGGGGCGGCCTGCGGGAATGTGGAAGGTCCAGCCTGCTGATCGAAGGAAAAGCCCATATATGAGCCCAAACCCTCGAGGAACCTCCCATAACGTCGCTGCTCCTCGCGCATCTCAGTGACGGAGAGCTCCAGCCTAGTAAAGCGGGCAGACATGTCTTCCTGCCAATCAGTGGTGTAGGCGGGTCGGAAGGGAGGAGGAGGTGGAGGTACATAGCTATGGTGGCTATGATGACTGTGGTGGCTGTGGTGGCTGTGGTGGCTGTGGTGGCTGTGGTGGGACCCTTGAGGGCCCTCTCCTCCTCCAACCGCATCATCCCTGGCGTCATCATCGTCGTTGCCATCCATGCCCCCTTGTAGGCTGATGGCTGCTCAGCTCCGTCGGAATGGGGGTCAGCGTCCCAGGACATAGCATCCACCTCTGGCTCATGGTTGTAGAGTGGGGGTCTCCTCCGTAGGGTGGGGTCAGCGGACGGATCTATATCTGTATGATATGGCTGCCCAGTTCAAGACTGGTACCAATCAGGGATATACAGTAGATCCATGAAATCGTGTCGCAGGCGCATCCCCGTCTGGGGGTGTCTCCATCCCTGTGCTCCTGTCGCGATGACTCCGCCCTGGCGCAACACCGCAGCGTCTAGGTATGTGAGCTGGTAGGCCGTGTATCTCTCAGTGTGGACGCCTAGAGCCTCGGCGAGGATGGCCACCATGCCGCCGTCCAAGATGTCTGTAGAGACCGTGCGTCTGCGGTCTACTATATGCTCGAGCCAGGAGTGGAGGTATGGTAGAGGGTCATCCTCGAAGAGCATCCTCCGTAGAGTCTCCGTCTGACGGTGTGTCGGGCGACGGAGCTCAGGCCTGGCCCAAAGGGTACTCGCCAGGACCCTCAGGATGACCCTAAAAAGTGGACTCACAACCCTAGAGGTGAAGGAGTCAGTAGGAGCAGGATAGGGTATACCTGATATGTAACTCCAGATGATATTGGGGTCCTGGACCCTGAAGGCGGCCGGAGTGTGGATGAACCCAAAAATCTCGCTCATCTCCTCGAGCGATAGTCTGTGTCGCCTGTTGCCGAGCTGGAAGATGACTCGGCGGCCGGTCGTAGTGCGCTCGGGAACCTCCAATGTGGCCATAAACTCCCCAGTCAGAACGGGGTAGTGCGCCTCCAGTGGCTCAATCAGCCTGTGTAGAGAGACGTTCTCAAACGCCTCCTGAACGCCTAGGTGAAATTCTAGCTGGATCATGTCAGGGAGATGGTACCATCGTGCCCTGGTGGCTCGGGGAATCAAATCCTCAGCAAGGGAGCGCTGCTGATCATCCTCAATGCGGAGCGCGTCCTGAGGGATGTTCTTGGCTGTAACCATCGTCTGCAAAAGAAACCAATACCAAAGATAATTCTCTTTTGTATTAAAATAGGGAGAACCCCATACTTAGGTTCCATATTATGCTAGAAATTATGTAAAGGTAACTTGTCTAAGTGAAAGAAAGTACCTAAGGATGGCAATTTATCTAAACATAATTTCTTAAAGTTTTAATACTAAGGAACCTAATGACCTATAGAAGTTTGGCCTATATAAAAAAAATCAGAATATAAACCCCCAAAAAATTCAGATTTACAAAATCAGCCCATATATATATAATTCAGATTCATAGCCCAAACTTATGGAAAATTCCGATTATTGCCCCACATAAGTTATAAAAGTTAGATCTCTCCCCATTAAATATAAAAATCATATTTCATGCCCATATATATACAAAAACTCAGATTCATAGCCCCACATAAATAAAAAAAAAATTTATGCCCCACAAACATACAAATACTCTTTCCCGCGCAATCTACGTTCAAAACCTAAACACCCAATATGAAATTTCTTCCCAATCAACTAATTAAATATGAAAATCCAGAAAAAAAATAGAGGAAGGGTGAGAAATCATACCAGAAGAGTGTTGGAATTAGGGGAGAAAGAGGCAAGCAACCGCAAAAACAAGTGAAACAACCGACTGTCGACAGGAGACGTCGATGTCGATTCCCAGGGGTCAAAATCGACCGGGTCTTGTGTGCTGTCGGGGCTGCTGGTGGCGCAATGAGATCTCCGGTGGCGTGGGGCGGCCGGATCTGGTGGTTCTTGGCCGGAAGTGGGTAGATCTTGGGCGAGGAGGCTTGAAAACGAGGGAGAGAGAGAGGGCTAGGTCGAGAAGAAGAAGAGAGGATGGGGTCTGCTGCACAGGGTGAGGAAGGGGGGACGGGGATCTGTTGACAGTGGGTGGGGTTTGTAGTGGGGATGGTGTTTACAGCGGTGGTTGGCTGTGAAGAGGGTGACCGAAGGGTTGAGAGATGAAGAAGAAAAGAGGCGGCTAGGGTATCGAAAGGGGATGGGGGTGTCGAAGTCGGGGGGGGGGGGGTAATAAAGGGAATGAAACCCAAAAAGTAAAACTGAAATAAATTAAATTCTGACCTGGCACCTACCTCAATCTGTAGTCGATATCGACCTTAGAGGTCGATATCGACCCCTCATCTGCATCCGTGTAATTCTTCCTGTTGCTCCCTTCTGTCGTCTTATCGATATCGACCATATAGGTCGATATCGACCTCTCTTCTGGGCTGGATTTCCTTGTTGACTTTAGATAGAATAGCCACGAATGATCTAAAAAAAAATAAAATAGACGAAAAAACTAAAAGAAAAAGAAAAGGAAAAGAACGGGTTGCCTCCCGGAAGCGCTTGAGTTTAAGTCGCTAGCTCGACATATTTCCCTCTTTGCGCTAGTTCAACGCCAAGGTGGCGCGAATCTCTTCTTCCGGGTCCTCCTTGTCATAATATTTCTTTACTCGGTGGCCATTTACCTTAAAGGTTGATCCATCGTCGCAAAATAATTCCACCGCTCCATGAGGGAATACTTTATGAACCTTGAAAGGTCCGCTCCATCTTGTCCTTAGTTTCCCTGGAAATAAGCGAAGCCTAGAATTGAAAACAAGGACTTTGTCACCTACCTCATATGTTTTTGGCACCAACTTCCTATAATGCCATTTCTTAGTGCGCTCCTTGTAGATTTCGGCATTCTCATATGCCTTTAGGCGCAACTCCTCAGCTTTGTCAAAATCCATGTTAAGCTCCTTAAGAGCCCACATTGCTTTATGCTCAAGTTCAACGGCCAAGTGACATGACTTACCATATACCAAGTTATAGGGAGTTGTGCGAAGTGGTGTCTTATAGGCCGTTCGGTAGGCCCAGAGCGCATCATCCAGTTTGGACGACCAATCTTTCCTTGAGCGGGAGACCGTCTTCTCCAAGATGGCTTTGATTTGGCGATTGGAGACTTCTACTTGACCGCTAGTTTGAGGGTGATAGGGTGTTGCCACCCTATGGTTTACCCCATACTTAGCTAAAAGAGCTTCAAAGCCTCTCTCAATGAAATGCGAGCCACCATCTGAAATAAGGACTCTAGGAACACCAAAGCGAGGAAAGATGTTAGTTTTCATAAACTTAGAGACTACCTTCGCGTCGTTGGTCCTAGTTGCCACAGCCTCCACCCATTTAGAGACATAGTCCACCGCCACTAGAATGTATTTGTAGGGGCCTGAAGCAGGGAATGGTCCCATGAAGTCAATGCCCCATACATCAAAGAGTTCTACCTCTAGAAAGCCTGTGAGTGGTGTCTCATTCCTCCATGTGATATTACCTGCACGTTGACACTCATCACAAGAGGTTACATAGTTTTGCACATCCTTGAAAAGGTTAGGCCAATAAAAACCACATTGAAGAATTTTCGCCGCGGTCTTGAATCCTTTAGCATGGCCTCCGGTAGGGAGAGAATGACAATGGTGAATCACGCTCTCTAGCTCATCCTCCGGGATACAACGTCGAAAGATATGGTCTTTCCCCTGTTTAAATAAGTAGGGTTCATCCCAATAGTATTGTTTGACGTCGTGCAAAAACTTCTTCCTTTGTTGCGAAGTTAAGCCTGAAGGAATCTCGCCTCCTACAATATAGTTAGCAAAATCCGCATACCAAGGTACCTTCGCCCTTCTTACAGCAAATAAATCATGGATAGGGCTGGAAGGAGGTGTAAAGAAGAAATCCTCACCGAAGCTTACCTTTTCGTCACCTTCGGAGGGTTTTGAAGGTGGTCGATATCGACCTGCTGGGGTCGATATCGACTGGACGGCATCGACAGGCTCAGTCGATATGGGCTTCTTGATATGGGTCCTCGATGTCGACGTCTGGAGGTCGATTTCGACCTCTGCAGTGGACAACCTGTGATCAAAACTGGTCGACATCGATGCAAGTATTACCTTTGGGGCAGTCGATATCGACCTGTGGGGGTCGATATCGAGTGGTTCCTCTGCCCGTCTTACCTCTTGCCTCATTAGGTGCTCGTCAGGGCGGGAGTCATTGATTGGTATGTTGTCATGTGACTCTTCCAGAAGCCCTATGGGTAGCCGTGAAAGATGATCGGCTACGGAGTTCTCCGTTCCTTTCTTATCTTTAAGCTCAACGTCGAACTCTTGTAGTAAGAGCACCCATTGTAGGAGCCTAGGTTTAGCATCCTTCTTTGCCATTAAGTACCTAAGAGCTGCATGGTCAGTATGAACAATAACCTTAGAGCCCACTAGGTATGAGCGGAACTTCTCAAAAGCGAAGACCACTGCCAAGAACTCCTTTTCCGTCGTGGTGTACTTTGTTCGAACGGCATCAAGAGTCTTGCTTGCATAGTAGATGGCGTGAAGCTTTTTGTCTCTCCTTTGTCCTAGGATAGCACCTACGGCATAATCGCTTGTGTCGCACATGATCTCAAAGGGTTGTGACCAATCGGGTGATTGAATGATTGGGGCGGATATGAGGGCCTCCTTCAACCTGTTGAAAGCTTCAAGACAATCACTAGAAAATGCAAACTTAACATCCTTCATTAGTAGGTTAGTTAAAGGTTTGGCAATCTTAGAAAAATCTTGAATAAACCTCCTATAGAAACCTGCGTGACCAAGGAAGCTTCTTATGTCTTTAATTGATGAAGGTGGTGGTAATTTTTCAATGAGTTCTATCTTTGCCCTGTCCACCTCAATTCCCCGTTTAGAGACTTTGTGGCCTAGCACAATCCCTTCCCTTACCATAAAGTGGCACTTTTCCCAATTGAGAACCAAGTTTGTCTCTTCACATCGTGCAAGTACCATGCGAAGGTTAGCAAGACAAACATCGAAAGTAGTGCCATAAACAGAGAAGTCATCCATAAATACCTCCACGATGTCCTCAATCATGTCGGAGAAGATGGCCATCATACATCTTTGAAAGGTAGCATGGGCATTGCAGAGCTCAAATGGCATTCTCCTATATGCAAAAGTCCCATAGGGACAAGTGAAGGTGGTCTTCTCCTGATCGTCAGGATGAATAGGGACCTGCCAAAAGCCAGAATATCCGTCCAGGTAACAAAAATAATCATGTTCGGCGAGTCTCTCTAATACCTGGTCAATGAATGGAAGGGGAAAGTGATCCTTTCTAGTGGCATTGTTAAGTTTCCTGTAATCAATACACATTCGCCAACTAGTTGTGATTCGCTTTGGCACAAGCTCGCCCTTCTCATTCTCCTCAACGGTCATTCCACCCTTTTTAGGCACCACATGGACTGGGCTCACCCATTCGCTGTCGGAGATGGCATAGATGATTCCTGCATCCAGCATGCGCATGATCTCCTTCTTCACTACCTCTCTCAAGTTGGGGTTGAGCTTCCGTTGGTGTTCTATAGATGCCTTATGATCATCCTCAAGGAGGATTCTATGCATACAAGTAGCGGGTGAAATACCTTTTATGTCCTCAAGAGAATATCCAATAGCCTTACGATGAGCACGAAGTACTTCCATAAGCTTATCTACTTCCTGTGTGGTTAGTGAAGCATTGATAATTACAGGGAAAGTAGAATTTGGACCAAGAAACTCATACCTAAGTGTGTTGGGTAAAGGCTTAAGAACCGGAGAAGGGCCTTGTGGGATAAGGATTGGCTCTACCTCCTCCGTCTTCATAATCTCACCAAGGTAATCCGTCTCAATTCTCTTGATAGAAGTTCCCAAATCAGTTATAGGAGTTGGCATGGACCAAACATAGAGTGATGCCAACTTTGATTGGGACTCTTCAAAATATTCCTGCAGAAAAGAAGTCGAGGGCGAATAGGAATAGTCAATATCGACTGAGAGTTCAGCACATACCTCGGCTTCGGAGCTGTTTGCCGTCAAGTGGTAAGGGTCGATTTCGACCTCTGATGTCGATATCGGCTGGTCGATTTTAACCTCTTCTGTCGACATGGGCTGGTCGATTTCGCCTGTAAGAGAAGAAGGGAGAACTTGACTTACTGAGTGTGTCGATGTCGACTGAGGGCACTCGATATCGAGTGAATTGGTCGATGTTGACCTCTCCTCGTCGATATCGACCTCTTCTTCGAGCTCCATAGATAGAGCATCGTCGAATATTTCCTCATCACTCGTGCCTGTAGCCAGAAAATCCTCAATGTCCTCGTCGGTAAGCTCCTCTGCAGCTAGGGCTAGGGCCTCTTCAGGAGTTAGGGCCCTTTCCGTCGGTTCTTTGCAATCCATGATGCTAGTGTAGACCGACTTGATTTCCATACCATTAACTTCCTTCATTGTGGGGTTGAAGGAGAATTCAATGACTTCGTTCCCTATAGTAAAGGTTAGTAATCCTCTATGTACATTAATATTGGCATCCGCAGTAGCTAAGAAAGGCCTACCAAGGGTGATCGGTACAATAGGATCTTCGGGCATGTCCAATACAATGAAATCAGTAGGCACAAAGAATTTACCTACCTTTACAGGGACGTCATCAACTATACATGTGGGTCTGACGAATGAATTATCAACCATATAAAGTTTCATATCCACAAGTTCAAGTGCTCCGATGCTCACCTTTTTCCAAATAGAGAGAGGCATGAGACTTACACTTGCCCCTAGGTCACATAGGGCTTTGTAGCAATGTTGGCCAAGTCCCACGGTGATTGCAAATTTCCCTGGATCACTCCTCTTCTCAGGGAAATCCATCTTTGAGCATTCCTCTGCGATCTCTGCCATGGACCGCTTCTTGCTAAGGATGTCTTTTAGGAATCGAACATAGGCGGGCATCTCACTTAGGGCTTCTGTAAGAGGGATAGTAATGTTAAGTCCTTGGAGAATCTTTACAAAGCGCCTAAACTTACTTTGAGTGGGGTCTTTCAATGCTTTGGAAGGGAAGGGGAACGTCTTCTTTGGCGGAGAAGCCAAAACGGCGGTCGGAGGAGCCTGCTGAACCTCGATGTCGATAGGAGGTTGGTCGATATCGACCGGTAGGGTCGGTTTCGACTTATGTTGTTCTCTCTCAGGTTCTGCAGTGTCATCGACGTTGACCAAGGGGTCGACAGGGGTGTCGATATCGACCTCAGGGTCGACATCGACTGGTTTGTCGATGTCGACAGGCTCTGTTACTTCTTCCTCCGTTGCCTTTTGTGGTTTATGAACTTTGGTGCCACTCCTTAGTTGCATGGCTGCAATGTGTCCTGACCCGGATTGCCCCTTAGGATTGGTAGTTGGTTGCCCAGGGAATGTTCCGGACGGTCTAGGGATTTGTGCCACCAATTGACCCAGTTGGGTCTCTACGTTCTTCTTCCAAATATCCATCTCTCCAATCCTTGTGGTAAGGTGATTGAGTTGAGAGTGGATAGCATGGTTGGATTGATCATTCTTAGCTTGGTTCCACCTTATCTCGTCCAATACAAGTTGAAGATCATCCTTCTTTTGGTCTCTCTTAGGGTGCCCAGGAGCTCTATAGAGTGGGGGGTCCCTAGGGTTAACCTGGTTCCTTTGTGGTTGTTGGAACCTTTGGTCTCCCCAATATTGGCGATTGGGACCCCTCATGAAGTTGGCTTCCTCATGAGTCTCCGCTAGTTGCACTTGCTCAGCATGGGGGCATTCAATGGTAGTATGTCGTTGTGATCCACATTCGATGCAATCCTGGTTTGCCGATAGGAATCTCACTTATTTCTGGAGCTTTCTAAGTTGATCCCTATGAAATTTTTCTTTCATATCTGGATCGATCACCTTAGAGGGTTCGTACAATGGCATAGATGGGGCAGGCCTCGACAATGATGGTGCGTCGGAAGCCTCAGGAGTCCCATATGTATTGTCAAATTCCACCAACCTTTCAATGGTTTCCCAAGCCTCTTGAGGAGCGAGTTCAAGGTAGCCATAGGCGGTGTATGTGTTGATCCTCTCCTTGGTGGCAGCGTCAAGAGCATTGTATATGATCTCCTGAATGACGTACGGTGGTTGGCCATGCGTCGGGCATGATCGTAGAAGGTCCTTAAACCTCCCCCAAACAGTTACCAGAGCCTCACCAGGCTTTTGTTTGAAAGCCGTGATTTTCTGTCGGATCAACGCCGTCTTAGAAGGAGGAAAGAACTTGTTGAGAAACGCGTCCTTGACTTCATTCCAGGTGCGGAGCGATCTTGGGGCTAAGCTTTCCAACCACTGCAATGCTTTTCCTATAAGAGACCAGCGAAATGCTTTTAGTTGGATATACTCAAGACTTTGTCCATCAGCAATTGTATCACAGAGGTCTAAGATGGTTGATATATGTGCCATAGGGCATTCGTTAGGTTTCCCTTCATATTGATGCCTTCTTATTTCAGTTAAAAAGTTTCGCTTAATTTCAAAATTAGAAGTAGGGATTAGAATAGCCGATTCAGGCACTGTGAGTGATGGGTGCATGTATTGCTTAGCATTCCGGGGGAGGGCGTTGATTTGAATCTCATATCGTCTCCTGGCTTCCTCCTCCCTGTCAGCACGCTCCCTTAGTGTCGCTTCTCTGGTAGCGAAATCCTCTACTTGCTTCCTTAGCGTTCAATGTGTTGTGCCTGGGTCTCGTTGTCCGCCATGATTCTTTGGACTCGAGATCTTAGGTGGAGAAAGCGTTTTTTTTCCTCTAGTCCTTCAAATTCAGGTTGGTCACCAGTACGTCGCATACACCTATAAAATAACACTAAAAAGAACCGTGAAAATAAACTACTAGGGCGCGATTGATAGCTTCCCCGGCAACGGCGCCAAAATTTGACGTGGGGAGAATTGAATCGAAATATATAATAAAATATAAACCAATACAACTCTTAACCTCTTCAAATAAATTCAAGACTCCCCGCTATAGTAGTAGGGAATCAGGTTCGATCCACGAGGAAGCGAGTCAGTGGGATCCTAGTAGCGTTGAAGACACGTCCTTTATGTTCGACTAGAAGCCTCGATCTCGATGTCAGACCTCGATGTCGACCTTGGCGGTCGATGTTCTCTGCAATAGAAAACCTGCAGAAACAAAAATTGTAGTCGATATCGACTGGTGGGGGTCGATATCGAGGTTAGTTCACGAAATCGACTGGCTCAGGAGTCTGCCAATCGATACAGAGGGTCGATTTCGACACAAGGGGGTCGATATCGATGCTTGCAGAAGTTTCCCAGGAGTCTCGAGATCGACTCAGAAAACCGTCGATCTATCAGTTTTGGTCGATATCGATCTCTGCTGTCGATATCGATGTCTTCCTGCAGTGAGTTAGTGGTTTTGTCGGCAAAGAAAAGGCCGAAGAATTAAGGATGGGAAGGAAGCAATAATCAGAAATAAGCAAGGGTGTTGGGTTTTTCGATGACCCAACGAACGGCGGGCAAATTTTAATGTAAACTTAATAAAGGAAAAGTCTTCCAAAGCCAAGGATTACCGCGACGACAACCATGATAGAAGAAGTAAGAATCAACTAAAGATGCATGCTTTTATCATAAAGGAAAAGGCTTTCACCTAAACCGACAAATAGGAAAAGAGATTTTGCAATTACTTAACCTAATTGGTGTCTACCTTTGTCATAATTGAGTTTATAATCTTTCGAATAGAAACCCTAATTACTACCCAAGTTTTACAACATGAGTTCCTTAAATTCGCATTTAAAGATGAAGAACAAGGTAGAGGGAGATAAAAGATACATTCTTTAACGACGTACTTACCTTACCATCATGGCTATCGTCGGGCTCACCCCGACCCTAGAAGAAAGGAGGACTACTCACTCATGTTGATTGTAGACATGTCTTGAATTGAAATAACTTGTATAAATGGAAAATTTCGAATCTTTACAATCTCAACGCCAACTATCGTAAGCGCTTGAAACTTTAAAGCTCAAAAACTCTAACTATCTATTGTCTATTGTCCTTGTCTTCGATGATTCTATGATTGGATGATCTAACAAATCAGCCCCTAAGGCTTTATTTATAGGCTACTAATCCTCGCTATCCGAGGATTGTAACTCCTATCTAAACTATTAACTATATCCGAACAATTTAGGATAGGTCTTTTATTTTGATAAAACTTAAAGGAAAAGATAATAAACAACTGCTAATATCTAAAAGAACGAGATAACTCATGGCTTTGATGATAGACTTCACAATCCGAGCCTCAAAATCGGATTTATCTTCTGTCGAGGTAGGGTCGATATCGATGCTTGTGTTTCTGCTCGACTTGTCCAACTCCAGTCGATGTCTATGACGATGGTCGATATCGATGCATGTATGTCGATATCGAGGCTTCTAGTCTTTTTTTTGTGTGGCTTATCTCGACACTCAGAAGTCGTGTCGAAATCAAGGGTCGATATCGATGTCTCCAGTCGATATCGACCTCCTCTCAGCTTCACTTGGCTTGTTCGTTTTGACTCCGATTTCATCGAATTCCTGCATAGTTAGCTCAAAACTCGTGCAGACTCTATTTCTTACACTTTAGCTCATTCTTACACAAGATCATATGCTTTTGAAACTTTTATTTGGAAATCGAATGAAATATGAAGTCAAAAGATGCAATAAACAAAGGCACAATTATGTACATCAGATACCAACTTTGTAACAACCCGGATATAAATATCCGGGATACGTTTTGAAGGTCGGATACATTCATTCGGATGTTGCAATTCAGGTACGGGTCGAGGTTTCAAACTTCTAATCAACCGAAGTCTCAGAAATTCAATTTAAACGAAAGTGAAGCGGAAATACGGTTTAGATACAAAAGCCACGGCAGAGCCGGGTCAAACCAAAACTTATATTCTAAAGTTGTATAGCCAATTTAGCGGGGTTAGACAGATTCTTGAGATCGCCCGGTGGTTTTTCCCACGCCATAGAGACAGGGAGCAATCATACCTAAAAACAATTGGTGCGAGCGAGATCAGACCGAGGCCCCAACACACCCTGTCCCGCAAGCAAACATAAACATACGCTAATATAAAGATGATGAGAATGCGGAAATTAAATCACACTAACATGATCCTAATTTACAATGTGCGGAAAAGAACTGTAAAGGGCCCAAGACAATGCCAAGTGGCATATCCCTCTCCTACCTCTGCACCCCTTCCCGTTAGTGCAGAGACTGGCCAGTTCGGTGTTATAGCATAGCCATTTCCTCGTGGTGGTGCACTCACCACGGTACCCTCATATCATATCATATCTCATCATCATTTCATATAACATCATCATATCATATATCATTCTCATGCCCGATGGTGCTGGGCTAATCATATCATATCGTATCATCTCATCTCTTGGCCGATGGTGCTGGGCTATCATATCATGCTCATATCGACTCGATAGACTCAGGGCACCCGATGGGCTGGGCTACCCTATGACCCTAGCAAAGACTCTAGGACTATCATAGATAACGGTCGTTCTGTTTACATACGCATAAAGAAATAGAATGCTCAATCACAAGTGTAATCCTAGCATGATACTACATGACATGCTTTAGTGCTTATGCAACACCTAGTATGTCATATATTCACAAGCAGGTAATCTCTTTCGAATCTGAGTAAGCCCATAAAGGAACTTACCTAAACAAGCCGAACATCAGAGAAACAAGGCAGAAGCAGAGTCCATGTAATGAATCATCCAATAGTAAGCAATGTCCAACATATCACAATCACCTAATAACATACAAATGCATAAGTCTATCTAATTCACACAAGGCGCCCCTAACTATCATACATCTCTTCTCATATCTCATTTCAGATTATTCCATCTTATTTAATCATTATTCAAATATCATTCCATGTTCATCTCATTTTCAAAGCAATCTCTCAAAGAACTCAACTTAGAAAATCAAACAATTCTTTTAAAATCGCTTGTCCGAACCTCGACATTAAACATTTAGCCTTAAAACCAATTTCTCAAAGTCATATTATAGAAATCATTCCGACATGTTTCTTATTTCAAAAACATTATATAAATAAATTTGATTATTAAATCATCAAAATAGTCCTATGTTCACAAATCATGTTCATAAGTCAAAACCAACAATTCACTTTGAAATTCCCAACTCACATATTTAAATCATCACTGAATGCATCATAAATAAATAATCCAATTAATACTATTTTAAAACAATTAAACAATATTTAACGATTAATTCCAGAATATTATAATCATAACCAAACCCAAAATAATAATATTCAAATACTTTACACTTACTATCCCTATAATCTCAAAACAATCCATAAATATATTTATAATCCAATATCAATTAATTTTACTTTTAAAACCCTCTATTATATTTTAATATTTCAGAATATATATATATATATATATATATATACATCCAAGAAAAATCAGAAATCATATAATATAACATATATCTACATAAAGTATCATAACACATAATATATACAATAATGCTTAAAATAACATAACTAACCAAAACAACTAACTCAACCCGGATCCATGACCCACAACCCAGACAAGAAAGGAAAGGAAGGCCCAGCCCAAACCCGAGCCCGTGCCCGCAAAGAAAAGAAGAGAAGAAGTGAAGACGAACCCAGCCCAACTGACAAGCCCAACCCGGACTCATTGAGCCTGAAAGAAAAGGGTGACCCGGAAGAGAAAATCCGGATCCGAGCCCATCCGAAAATTAGGCCCAATACCCAACCTTCAATTTGAACCTAGAAGAAGAGAAAAAAATGAGGGACCCGCGCGCTGATGTGTCGGCTTATGTGGAGGTGGGGCCCGCCGGTTCTCCTTCTTCTCCACAACGGACGAATGGGGCTCAGTGACGCAGCGGAAAACGGACGAAGAAGGAAGAGGAAAGAGAGGAATCGAGCTCTCGCCGGAGCTCCGTTCTCAACCCGACCCACCCCCGACTGATCGAAACCCCTCCCTGACCACACTCCACACAGAATAACGAAACGAGTGCAAAGAGAAAGGAGGAGGAATCTCACCTGGGTCTGGAGTTCCTTGCTGGAAAAAGGGCTCGATTCGACTAGATTAGGCTACGCCGGTGCAGGAGCTTGAAGAAGAGAGCCTAGAGAGAGGGTGGGAAGGTTAAAGCCGGAGCTTTTCGTAGTTAGGTGTGGAAAGGAGGAAGAACAGGGGCTTACCGAGGTCAAATCGGAAAACAGGGGACGGAGGCGCCGGTGACTGTGGTGGCTGGGGGGTGTGTGGTGGTGAGGAGGTGGGGGTGGTGATGGAGCTGCTACTTCCCCACAGAAGAGATGGAGGCGAAGTGGAGGCTCGGAGCTCAGCACCGGCTGCTGGAAACAGGGGCGGTGATGTGGTTGGCTCGGCGACGACGGAGGCGACTCCTCGGGCTGTCTGGAAACGGCGAGGAGGAAGGTGGTGACGCAGTACCTCCCTGCACGAACCTGTTATAGAAGCTCCGAAGGAAAACCAACAGCTTCAAAGATGTGAAGGGTGATGAAGATGGATTTGGACAGGGCAAGGAGGATCGAACCATTTGTGGGTTTCTTCTGCAGGGACATAAATGTGAGAGGAAGAGGGTGTGGGTTCTTTCGTTCAGTGGTGAATGGAAATTGCAGGGAGGTGGGTGAGGAAAATAACAAAAGGCCCAGCTGTGTACATGGTTGTGGAAGAGGACAAGGTGAGGAAGGGGGGACCAGCCCCCAGCCCAACAGGGATCCGAGAGAAGGAGAGAGAGAGAGAGAAAAAATAAAAGGAAATTTAAAAAATAAAAGAGTGGTCCCTAAATGAAAATGAAAAGATTCCCGGAAATTCAAAACTCGAACCCGCTAATCCCGACGCTCGATCCCAATCTCGCTCACTATAACGAAACCCGACACCCGACAATTAAATAAAATTTTAAATCATGTCGGAATGATATTAATTTTATTAATACCCGGAACTCGAAAGCGAAAATCAAATCCCGTCAAAAATCCAAAATTTAACTCATGCCGGAAGGATTTTAAAATTGAACTCGTGCTCGAGGACGACTTTTTCTCCGCTTTTACAAATTGCAATAAATACTAACATATTTAATTAAAATAATAATATAATATATATAAAATATATATTCAGTCTTTACATACTCCATCCGTTCGGCAAAACATGTTATTTTAGCTTATTTTACAAGTTTTAAGGCAATTAACAAATGTACTAATTTACCCTTAATTATTACCATCCTTTTTTATTTTATCGAAAACTACAACTAACAACTCATCAATCATGTCAAGGACATTTTTGTAAAGTGAAGTGCAAAATACATACAATGACAAGTTTTTTTGAACAAAAATAAAACCCTAAAATAACATGTTTTGCCGAACGGAGGGAGTATCATACATGTATATATGAAAAAGGGAAATTTCCATAAAATAGCATGAACTTTAAGGGTAGTTGCATCTTATGACACGAACTTTTAAAAATTAAAAAATAATCACTAACTTTGGTGGGTCATTGCATCTATTGACAAAAACTTACGAAATATTTAAAATAATCACCAACTTTGATCTGGTTGCATTCATAGCACATCTATTTTCAGGTTATTTTCAGGGACGCTTTTATTCCCTCTGCCGAGGGTATTAAAAATTTCATTAGGGATAACATAGATAAATGGAAAAAAGCTTGTCAAATCACCTCGCTGTCGGAAGACTTACCCCCCACTCCTAAATGGAATAACACTCATTCATAAACCTTTGCGAGTAAAAAATCAATTCGGTGGAGAAAACTACCTATGAGCAAATACAA